>BSBN01000127.1:0-5975000 GCA_027924645.1 Cunninghamia lanceolata | reverse complement strand
ATGCAATTAGTGAGATTAATCTTAGTCAGGAAACCACGTGATCAAGATTAGTGTTAGTGTTATAAATTCCACTCACACCCGTTAGGCGTTATGCTGCCAGATTTTTCCAGTATTTAGGGTTTAGGAGCTTAGTAAGTTAACCCTTGTAGCGATGTTAACCGCGTCGCGAAGACCCTCTTGTTGGCCTTCTCACATTCGGGTGTGCGCACATGTGCGTAATACCCCACTAACAACTGTAATGATTACACCTTAAGCATACACCATCGAGCATGCTTACGCGTGCGAGGGGGTTTCTAGGAAAGTGTGGGAAAATTTTTGATATTTTGTGTCATGACCACATGACACATGTGGACATGACATGTGTGATGCATGTCATGACTGCATGGGAAATGTGGACATGACATTTGGTATCAGAGCCCAAGTTTAAACACTGGGCATTAATTGGGCACGTTATTTTTCTACAACTTTGATTAATTAGTGTCTACCTTGTTTTGTAGGATGCCTCCCGGTCGTGTTCGACAAGCGCGATCACACAACATAGCATCCGTTGAGGTGCATAGTGATTCCTCAGCTGAGGGACAGGTACCCACAGTCATAATAGATCCACCAGTGCCACAGGCACCACCAGTATTTGACATATGTCCACAGATTAGAGAGGTTACTGCCAGTGATTCCTGAGCCACGTGCTGAGCCATATGTGGAGCCCCGCGTCGATCCGTGAGAGGTGCCACATATGGATCCTTTCGTAGAGATCCCTGACACTACAGTAGAGGAGGTAGGGTCAGCCTACCATGCACAAAGTAGTCCTCTGAGACTTTCAAAGTGAGATGAGACCATGAGAGTAGAGCAGGTACATCATGGACCATATGAGTATGGGTTGGATGAGCTGGTTGTGGGAGTTAGAGATAGAGAAGACCCCATCATAGACCTGCTTAGGGTCAACCCACCTACCTTCGTAGGAGCTATAGAGGGAGTTGTGGCCGAGGCTCGACTTATCAGTTTAGATAGGTGTTTCACGTTGCGACCTTATGGGAGCAACACAAAAGCATGAGTGGTAGTACATCTCCTGAGAGATGCAGTAGCTACATGGTGGTGCACTGAGTGCAAGCGTCGATTATCCTTAGATACACTCACTTGGGACATTTTCATAGAGCGCTTTAATGCGCAATATTTGTTAGAGCATTACAGACAGCACAGGATAGATAAGTTCCATGATTTACAGCAGAGAGGACTCACAGTTGCTCAGTATGAGAGTCGGTTCATTGAGCTTTCTCGTTACATAGAGTACCTCCACGACGAGAAAATCCTAGTACACAAATTCACAAAGGACTGAATCATGGGATAACAGGACCAGTACATATGGAAGATCCCCAGACTATGAGTGAGGCTGTAAAAAAGGCCCTTATTGCAGAGGAAATTCAGGGACGAGGGTAGAATTCACGCCTGTAGTATCAGGACTGTAATCCCTAGCAGCAGCAGAACTTTCGTAGGCCACAATCCATGCCACAGAGAGGAGGATATAATTCTTCATCATTACCTCCTAGGCCTCCGTAGCAAAAGCAGCATCTGTAGAGGTCTAGACCCCAGCAGAGGGCTCAGGGAGGATAGAACCGTGGTTGGCAGCAGCAAGGCCCGCATAGAGATCAGAGATGGTAGGGATCATCAGCGGGACCCGCGAGGTCTCAACAGTCTTACAGAGGTTCACAGGGGTCCACTAGATGGACTGGACATCAGCAGTTGGGTAGGACTCAGTTAGGATAGTTACAGGCTAGGGGTCCGTGTTATGTGTGTGGTGGCGTAGGGCATTTGGCTAGAGAGTGTCCACAGGGATTTACAGTAGGGGACAACCCCATGCGGGAGGATCTGAGCAGACTGTAGGTGACGTGGACAGATCCCACCACATGTTTGCAGCAGTTGATAACCGCCAGGCTGATTTCCAGGCCTCAATTATTGAGACAACAAGTATGATTGGGGATTTTCCCATCTCTATTCTTTTTGACTCTGGAGCTACCGATTCTTTTCTGTCTACATTGTTAGTGGAACGTTGTAGGCTGGTGGCTTCTAGGCAGGACATTAGGTGGGAGGTTGAATTGGCCTCTGGGGCCAGGATGTTAGTTGATACCTTGGTTAGAGATTGCGAGATCTCCTTAGGTTCCTTCACTACATCATGTGACCTTAGGGTTATGCCATTAGGATCCTACAATGCAGTTTTGGGTATGGACTGGCTTGCGGCTCATAAAGCCAAGCTAGATTGTCACCAGAGGATGATTAGCTGCTTAGATGATCATGGCACACCAGTTGAGATAGTGGGCATTTAGAAGCCCACGACTGTTTCGTATGATATCTGCTCAATAGCTTAAGTGCTACATGCGAAAAGGTTGTCAGATGTTTGCTATCACAGTCAGTGAAAGATCAGAGGATGAACCTGAGGCATCTTTAGATGATCACCCTATTCTGAGAGAGTTTATCGATGTATTTCCACTGGAACTACCAGGTATGCCTCCACGCAGAGAGGTTGATTTTCACATCAACTTAGTGCCGGGAGTAGAGCCAGTGTCTTGTGCACCCTACTGGATGACTACACATGAGCTTATAGAACTTAAACTGCAGTTAGAGGAGTTACTTGAGAAGGGACACATCTGACCTAGCATTTCACCATGGGGCGCACCGGTTATCTTTGTGAAGAAGGATGGGTCTCTTCAACTATGCATGGATTACAGGCAATTGAACAAGGTGACGGTGAAGAACCGTTACCCTCTACCTAGTATTGACAACCCCTTTGATCAGATGCAGGGAGCTAGAGTGTTCTCAAAAATTGATCTAAAATTTGGGTATCACCAATTACGCATCACAGAGGTAGATATTCATAAGACTACTTTTCGAACTAGATATGGCCATTACGAGTTCATAGTGGTACCCTTCAGTTTGACGAATGCCCCTGCAGTGTTCATGAGTCTCATGAACGGGGTGTTCTATACTTACTTGGATCGGTTCATGATCATATTTCTTGATGATATTTTGATTTATTCATGAACTAAGGAGGAACATGTGGATCATTTGCGTCAAGTTTTGCAATGCTTACGGGAGCAGCAGCTTTATGGCAACCTGGCGAAGTGTGCCTTTTTTAGGACAGAGGTGCAGTATTTGGGGCACATCTTATCAGGCAATGGCATCTCCATAGATCCATCGAAGATCAGAGCAATTCAGGATTGGCCAGCACCCACCAGTGTGACAGAAGTCAGGAGCTTTATGGGATTAGCCAGTTATTACTGTAGGTTCATCGAAGGCTTTTCTAGGATAGCACATCCCATCACTTCCCTTTAGTAGAAAGGGAAAGGTTTCACTTGGACCGAGCAGTGTGAGAGGGCCTTTGGGGTCCTCAAGGAGCGTCTTACCAGTGCTCCCATTTTAGCGGTTCTAGATCCTGTAGGGGATTTTGTTGTTTACACAGATGTATCATTAGAGGGTCTAGGAGCCATGCTTATGCAGTGTGGTAGAACGATTGCATATGAAACACGTAAGCTTAAGACACATGAGCTAAACTACCCTACTCATGATTTAGAGCTTGCCACAGTTATTCACGCTCTTGTTCGTTGGAGACACTTCCTCTTAGATCGATGCTTTAAGCTCCATTTGGATCATCATAGCTTACAGTACATTTTCACATAGCCAAATTTGAATGCCCGCTAGCGGCATTGGATGGAGTTTTTATGCGAGTACGACTTTGATGTCCACTACATCAAAGGGAAGGAGAATGTGGTCACTGATGCTTTGAGTCAGAGGCACCACGAGATCCTAACCTTGACATTGAAGGTGAACTTGAGAGAGCGCATCTTACAGCATCTACCTGAGGATGAGTGGTTTCTTGAGGTGCAACAAGAAATTTAGAATCAGAGGGCCCTTAAGGACAAATTTGTAGGATATTCACTTGAGTCTGATGGTTTGCTTAGACATCAACAACGCATCTATGTACCTCGTGCGGGTGATCTACGTACAGTGATTCTTTTAGAGGCTCATAGAGCACCCTATGCAGCACATCCAGGAGTGAAAAAGATGCATGCTAATTTGTGACAGTTATATCATTGGGCTTGGATGAGACGTGACATTGCAGAATATGTTGCTCATTGCCTTTAGTGTCAGAGGGTCAAGGCTAAGCATCAGCATCCAACAAAACTGTTGTACCCTCATGAGATACCTAAGTGGAAATGGCACACCATTTCCATAGACTTTATCATTGGTCTACCTATGTCATCGCGTCGTCATGATGCCATCATGGTGACAGTTGACAAGTTGACCAAGGTGGTGCATTTCTTACCTGTATGCATGATGTACAATGTACCATCAGCAGTGAGAGTGCTTTTAGATCAGATTATTAGACTTCATGGAGTACCTCGCCGCATCATTTCTAATAGAGACTCCGTATTCACTTCATCATTTTGGAGAGCCTTACATCAGGTGTTGGGCACATAGCTCAACTTCAGTTTAGCTTACCATCCTGAGACCAATGGATAGACAGAGAGAGTTAATCAGGTGTTAGAAAACATGCTTCGTACCATCAGTCTAGATGGGAGGAGTATCTGTATCTGGCTGAGTTTGCCTACAATAATGGGCATCATAGTTCGTTGGGTATGCCTCCTTTCTAGGCTTTATACGATAGACCATGTAGGACACCATTGAGTTGGGATCGGATAGAGGACAGGGTTGCCATTGGTCTAGAAATAGTTCAAGATATGGAGTAGTAGGTTACACTGATTAGACAAAGACTTCAGGAGGCACAGGATAGACAGAAGAAGTATGTCGATGCTAAGAGAACTGATCAGAGTTTCTCAGTCGGTGACAGAATATTTTTGAAAGTGTGACCGCACAAGAGTCCAATCTGTTACAGAAAGGGCTCTAAGCTCGCACCTCAGTTTGTAGGACCTTTTGAGATCTTGGAGCATATAGGACTTGTAGCCTATCGTCTAGCCTTGTCACCTAGCCTGTCACGTATCCACGATGTTTTTCATGTTTCAGTTTTACGTCGTTATAGCTCTAACTTATCTCATGTATTGGATTGGAGTTCCTTTCAAGTAGAGGCAGATGGACAGCTGGCCTTGTAGCCAATTCGCATATTGGCTCGTCAGATGTTGGGCCTTCGAGGTCGTGAGTTAGACTAGGTTAGGGTCCAGTGGGACATGTATGACGAGGTTACTGCGACATGGGAGGATGTAGCGAGACTGAAGACTCTTTATCCTCACCCCTTTGATGACTTCCAGGAGGAAGTACAGTCTTAGGGAGGGAGAATGTGAGGCCTACATTTTTCATTTCCATGCATGTGACTATTTACCTTATTGTTGCTGATACTTTTATATTTGTGGGACTGTTGATCCCAGATTTTCAAACTATTAAACCTTATTATGTTAAAGGAAAACTAGTTGGGTGATGTTAGATAGGTGTTTGCATTAAGAGAAAACAAATTGGGTGATGTTAGAGAGAAAATTGTAATGTGATTTCATTTATGCTTATGAGAACTGTGGTATGTTATGGTAATGCATGTTTTAAGTTGCTTTGGCTATGATATTTATATGTGAAATTGACCTTGTAATTGAGTGCGTAGGTTTTACTAACAAACCACAGATACTGGAGATCATTCTGCACCTTATGTTGTAATTCCTTGTGAAGCCGATCTGGTTCCACGAGGAACCAAGATCAACCCTATGTATGATGTAATATTGTAATATTAATTTGCATGAGGTTGAATGGGTTAGGTCTACCCTCTTCTAAATTGAATTATGATTTGTGTTGTAAGAATTGTTTCTGAATTTCATTTTTAAATTTTAAATTTTTGAGGCCCATTTCTTATGTTTTAACTTGACCTTAGGTGTCCTAACTAGGTTAAAATTGACCCTGGGTTATACCCCATGGGTCTAGGGTCCCTTTTGACTTGGGGAAACCTTGGTTAACCTCTGTATGGTCACCTTAACTTCATAGTGAAGTTAAGTGACGAATTTGGAGGTATGGGAGGGATAGGATGAGTGGTACCAACACTCAAGCCCATCCCTTTTCCATTCCCAAGACTAGAGTTGACCCTAAGATCCACCAATTGTGGAGGACTTGACCTCAAGTCTCTCTCACAATTGGTGGGAGTTTCCATGAAGTTGTGTGGTCCTTCATAAGAAGGAAGGAAAGGAAGACATGTGTCACCCTTTCGCTCTTCAACTTCCCTTTTTTCTCCCATGTGTTGGAGAGAGGACATGTGGTATGGGTAAGGAAGACTTTGGGGATGGGTGGGTGACATGTTTCAACACCCATCCCTTGGGACACAATAGTGTTTGAGAGGAAGAGTGAGGAGGTGACAAGTGTCACCTCTCCATTCCTCTAAACTCATGGATTGGGTTATTTTAATCCCACTTGGGATAGGGAGAAGGGTTGTTGAATTTTGGAGAATTTTTATTATTGATAATTGTTTTTGGGGAAAAAGGATAGAGGGAGTTTGGTGGTTTATGTTGGAGGAGATTTTATAGGAGCTCTACTTCAACTACTTCCATTAGAGGGCTTTTTAAGGTTGGAATTCAAGGCCTTTCCTTTGCATTTTCTATTTGTTGCATGATGGATGTGTGAAATGCACTCTTGCTTGTGTTGTAATTTTTTTGTTATTGTGGGAATTTTTATTGGGGTGTTGACAGAGCTTCTTCCACTTGGGAGAAATGCTCATCAAGTGTGGGGTAGGGGAGGAGTGATCCTCCTGGAGTCCATTCCTTGTTTTGGGATGTTGAAAGCCTTGAGGGCATTTGTGTGATTCTGAGTAAGTTTTTGCATGGCTTGAGAGCCAAAATATGATCTCCTTGGAAATCTTGTTAATATGTTTGGCTTGAGGCCATGAGAAAAATTGTGTTGATATATTAGAAGGGTGGCACTCTAGAGTTGAGTGTGTCCACTCTCCTACCCCTTGTTAAACTCACTGTGGTTGAGTTTGTGTTGTGTAAATAGCCATGGGTGTAATTGTGTTTTGGGATGTTGTATTGCTTTGTTGTGAAGTAGATTTTGGAATACCCTAGGTGTGTGTATGATCTCCCTAGCTCAGGGGTGACCCTCTTTCAGGTCTACGGTAGGGAGGAGAGCAAGTTGAGTGGTGTTTTCTTCCCTTGTGTGATATGTAGGTTCTTGGAGTGAAGCTTGAAGAAGATTTCTTGAAACTTGGAAAATATTTTATTTTCCTTTACTCTTAAGGCTCTATAGAAGAGCTTGGGCTTGTGATTGTCTACATCCTTGTTGATTCCCAAGAGGAGAGATTTCTCCTTCTATTGTTGTAATTTTGGTATTTTTGAGTTATGAGGAAATCCTCTTCATTCTAATTATAGTTTTATTTGTAGTGTTTATTAAATTTTGTTGCCATTTATGAAATGATTAAGAAAAGAAAATTGTTTTTAAAGGACATTAGAATTGTCTATTTCCTTATACTTCTATTTTGAAAAGTTGTGAATTAGTTCTTATAAAAAAGTTTGTTAATATTTATCTCATTACATGACTTGTGAAAATGATAATTTTAATGAGTTGCTTGAAGTTGTAGTTTTGCCATTATGAAAATAAATGAACTTTTGTTATAATCATGCATTTGATTTGTTGTGAAGGAATGCAAATAAAATTAATTGCTTTTTTCTTTAAATCAAAAGCTTACTATAGTTAAATTGAATCATTTGAATTGGAATTTGAAATTAAATTAAGAGAAAAATTGAATTGAATATCCTTGTATAATACTTCTAATTATCATTTTTATGTTGAGTTGCATTTGAACATATAATTGTAAGAAACTCATTTTAAATTCATTCAATAATTTGTCCTACAAGTTAATTGATAGGAATTTATTATATATATATATATATATATATATATATATATATATATATATATATATATATATATATATGTATGTATATGTATATGTATATGTATATATATACATAAGTAAATATTCTGTATTTTACAATGATATGTGTTACTTATGAAACTGTGAATTTTATCACTGTGAGTAAATTGTGAAGTAGTTATATATATATATATATATATATATATATATATATATATATATATATATATATATATATATATATAATATATATATATAATATATATATATATATATTGATAAACGAAATTAAAATGGGTAAATAAATATTAATTCGCAGTTTTTTTTTTTATATTTCAAAATTACAATCAAAAGAAAAATGGTGGAAAGGGAGGGGTTTGAACCCCCCCACCATGCTGCCGCCGAAGTATTTGGGTGTGGGGAGGGGGCAGAGCCCCCACCCACACCCCACGGTGTGGGATGTGGGTGGGGTCTCCGTCCCCTCCCCACACCCCTGCCATGTGTTACCTACGGCCACCACTCCCTGTGACCTCCCTCTACCCTTCGCAGAACTCGCCGCCTGCTACCACATCTGCGTTCCTCCTATAGTGGCTGAATCTCCCATTCACCACCCTCTAACCCTTGCGACCACCACCACCGCCAATCCTTCCCTTTATGGCTACCACTGTGGCTTCCTCCACCCTACCTCCCATACTGTGGCCTTCCTCTGCCCCAATTGCCGCCGTTGCCGCCATTGGGACCTGTATAGCCATTCAAAACAAAGCAAATTATATTAAGGTTTTTCCCCAATGAATTTCAAAAGGAAGTATTACATGACAATATAACAATATGCATTGTTATATAAGGAAAAACATAAATCATACTATTAAAATAAATGATTAATATGTGTATATATATATATATGTTAATTGTTTGTTCATTATTTTATAATCTCATTTAAATTATATATATATAATTTATTGATAAATTTTGTAAAAAGGAGTTTTGTAAAAGAAAGGAATAGGAATTCTATTTGGACAAAAATACCCATATATCAAATAGATTGATAAGGAAAATATAATTATATGAAATTTATCAGTAGGGGAATTGGGTTTTCAGAGTTTAATAATTCTCATTTAAATAATTATCACAAATTAAATACAAGAAAATGAAAAGAAAAAATATACCTATCTTTATAAAGGCAAATTAGCATGTATATACATTATATATATGCTTACTTGCATTTATATAGATATGTGTATCTTTTTAAATGCAAACAAGCCATCATATGTGGCCATTGTAAACTCAAACTGTAGATCGAGTAAACGTCCAATTGAGGAAAATGAGAGAGAAAGAGAAAGAAAAGTTAACCTTGAAAACAAAGAGGAGAAAATGCGTGTCATTTTTGAAATGGGCTAAGATAACTAAGTAAGACTGACCTTCCTTTAAACCTAATTAGGGACAAGTTAATTATCAAAATTAATTCAAACGTTGAATTAAACCAAAACGGAAACCTAGGAGACTAAGTCAAGTGAAGTTAGTAGACCCTGTTAAGTGATCTGGTCTACCAAGAAATTAGGAATAATGTAAAGGATGTAGTGATAACTCTGAATGATAGAGAATGTGATAGAAATACAATCAAAATTAAATTTTAGAGAAACAGAAGAGAGGGAAAATGAATAGGCTTTGTTGAAAATGCTAAAATCAGAAGGAGGAGAAATTAATATTAAGAAAATGTGAAGGAGAATAGATAACCTCGCTTTGTTGAAAAATGATCAATCAACTTAATCAACTGTTGTACCAATGCAATTAGTGAGATTAATCTTAGTCAAGAAACCACGTGATCAAGATTAGTGTTAGTGTTATAAATTCCACTCATGCCCATGAGGCATTATGCTGCCAGATTTTCCCAGAATTTAGGGTTTAGGAGCTTAGTAAGTTAACCCTTGTAGCGACGTTAACCACATCGCGAAGACCCTCTTGTTGTCCTTCTCACATTTGGGTGTGTGCACATGTGTGTAATACCCCGCTAACAATTGTAATGATTACGCCTTAAGCGTATGCCACCGAGCACGCTTACGCGTGCAAGGGGGTTTCTAGGAAAGCGTGGGAAAATTTTTGATATTTCGTGTCATGACCACATGAGATATGTGGACATGACACGTGTGATGCGCGTCGTGACCGCATGGGAAATGTGGGCATGACAAACAATATGCTGACTATGTAAGATAGGCTGACTGTGTAATACAAGCCAACTATTAATAGAAACCATGCTTTGGTTTGAATGACTTAATAAAGGCCGAAGGCAGGTATATTGAGAGACCTAAGAGAAAGTCAATCAGAATCATAGTATTTTACTCAAAGCAGTAGCTAACTAAACAGGTAGAGAGTATGTTTTTAATCTATAAAACTAGTAAATGAGTTGATGTCATTTAGTAGAAGCACTCACATTAGACTACTTTTTTTGTGCATATATGAAGTATAAGTTGTTTTGGATGCTATTCTTAAACTACCATTATTTCAATTTTGTAGTGGAATATTATTTTTACCCAAACCTAGGCTAAGAATAGCATGACTCAATATAAAACTACATATGGGAAATTTTTATTTTAGCACTATACTGACTGTTGTTAGCTTGGTAAACATCTCCAGGGTTGTCTGCTCCATTTCAGGTTTCCTTAGCTCCATTCCAGGAAAGAGAGTTTAAGGGCATTTAGCGAGGAAACGTCTATAGGGTTGTCTTCTCCATTTTAGGTTTCCTTAGCTCCGTTCCAGGAAAGAGAGTTTAAGGGCATTTAGCCGAGAAACATCTCTAGGGTTGTGTGCTCCATTTCAGGTTTCCTTAGCTCCGTTCTAGGAAAGAGAGTTTAAGGACATTTGGTGGGGAAACGTCTCTAGGGTTGTCTACTCCATTTCAAGTTTCCTTAGCTCCGTTCCAGGAAAGAGAGTTTAACGACATTAAGTGCATTGGGGCTTTTGGGGATAGAGAGTAGATAGAGAGATTTTAAAATATGGTAACATCATGTGGGTGTGAGCTACTTAGCTTTGAAATAAAAAGATCATTGTGAAAACCAATACCCAAGGAGGTATTGTATATAACACATTTAGTCTATCATTATCATTATATTCTAGAATGCCAAAAAAAGTGGGAGAGGAAGGAACTAGAATTAGGGCAGATCTGTCGTCATGGGACATCGTCGAATAGAGATGAAACAAATCCAGAAAAAGACTAAATGTCAAGTCACATTTTCAAAGTAGCATACTAGACTGAGGAAAAAAGTGGCTCAACTGGCAGTGTTGTGCAATGCCAAAGTGGCACTCATCATTTTTTTGAGAAATGGAAATATCTTTGAATATGCCAGTAATGAGTATTTTTCTAACCATCTTTCTTTCTTTCTTTCTTTACTGAAAAGGTTACTAGTTCATGTATACTTAATAATTTAGAATTGGGCCAAATACCAGGTTTAAAAAACATATCTTTTATTATTCAAAGCAAAGGTATAGGCTTTTCACTCTTACAAACCTCCTAACTTTTACTAATAATTAATGATAAGTTCATACCAATCTATCATTTTAGTGACATTCCTGAGACACATTTTTAGTGATAATAATTAATGACATTCCTGAGACACATTTTTAGTGATAAGTTCATACCAATCTATCATAGTACCCACTAGCTTGAAGTCATTCATCTTAAACTTGTTGAGGATGTTCCAAATGTACCTTTCTCGATAAAGATGAATTTGTTTCTTATGTCCATCTCTTACAATTTGAATGCCTAAGCAATAGTGAATCTCACCCTAGCTAATCATCTCAAGTTCAACAAATAATTTAGATTTAAACAAATCTCACAATTTCATATCATTATTCATAGAAATAGCATCATCAAAATATAATGCTAAACTAAAATTGACTCACTAATATGCTTAATGTAGAAATTTGAATTGGCATAGAAATGAAGATATCTTTCATCCTATAGAAAACCATCAAACCTTTCATACCATGCTCTTAAGGATTGTTTCAACCCATATGAACTATTCTCTAATCTACATACTAATTTCTCATTCCCTTGTTGCATGTATCCTTTTGGTTGTTGCATATAAGCCTCCTCTTTTAACAAACCATTTAAAAAAAACATTTTTGACATTTTATTGGTGCACATGAAATTTTAATGCTAATGTGATAGCTAAGAAAACTCTTGTGGAATTTATTTCACTACAAGTGAGAAAGTGTCATGATAATGTAATCATGTAATTTGGGTATCCCTTTGCCACTAATCACACTTTGTATCATTTAATTAATCTAATGGACTTATACTCCCACTTAAATAGCCACTTGCAGGAAACAACTTTATTTTCTAATTAAAGACTTATGAGTTCCCATGTCTAATTTTCCATTAGTGATTTATATTCCACATTGATTACATGCTTCAAAATTGTCACATCATGGCTCTAAAGTGCATTTTGAACACTGTGTGGCTCATCAACTTCAATAAAGATTGATATGATTCTAACACCTTTTGTGTGGACTTTCATTCTCTTATTGTCCTTCAAATTTGTGGTTTCCCTTGTGTAGATTAACCTTGTTATATGGTTGTTTCTTCTGAAATAGAATCATCTTTCTTAAACTATTCTTCAAATTCATCATCAAGAACATCCATTTGTGTTTCCTTTACATTCATCACTTCCTTTGGCTACTATACAAATGAGCTTTCATCAAAGATGGCATCTTTTCTTATTTGACCTCATGTACTGTAGATATACGCCTTTGAATCCAAGTTATATATGATCAATATGCACTTCTTGCTTTTGTCATACAATTTATTTCATTTTTGATAAAGTAACAAATCTCAAGTTTCCAACACTTAGCTTGGTCCCAAGACAAGATTCATAAGGATTCTTCTTATGTAATGTAATAATAGGTAAACCTTTTCGAACATGTGTAGATGCAAAAATTTCTTCAACTAAAAAATAATTAGACAACCCACTACTCTTAAGTATGCACCTTGCACTTTCAATTAAAGTTATGTTCCTTCTTTGTCCAACACCATTCTATTGTGATGAATAAGGAGTCGTATATTCTTACTTGATTCTTTCCTTTGCATAGAATACTTTGAATGAATTAGGGGTATATTAACCCCCATTAATACATCTTAACTATTTCATAGGATTTCCCAACTATTTCTCACTAAAGGTTTTGAATATCTTAAACATTTCCAATGCATCTAATTTATTCTTTAGAAAATAAACAAAGGTCATTCTAGAGAAATCATGAATAAAGGTAATGAAATGTCTCTCACCTTTATGTGGTACTGTCTACATTGGTCCATAAACGTTTAAATGTATCAACTCCATTTTCTCCTTATCTCTTGATGTCCCATTATTTGATAATGAAAATCTACGTTCCCAAATTTATAGCCTTCACACATTCACAACTTAACTAGTCAATGTAGATTCAAATCCTCTACAAGCTATTTCTTTTTAAATTCTTTAAGTGAATTTGCATTCACATGTCCAAATCTATGATGCTAAAGAACTAAATTGGATTTTTCATCATCTATTGGTACCAACACCTTTTCTAGAATTTTGGCACACAAATTGTACATTTTTCCCTCCCTAACACCTTTAACAATTTAGTCCTTCTTTTCACATCTTGTAGATGACATGCATTGTTGTCAAATTATACCAATATGCCTATATCAATAATTTTACTAATTGATAAAAGGTTTTTAGCTACAGTAGGGACATACCATGTATTGATGGGTGACTTGACACACATAACAACTCTGATAAAGATCAAAGTGTACCCCACCTCTCCTAAAAGGAAATCCACTATCCCCAAGGTCTATATTACTAGGTCATGGTCATGCAAGATAAATCAATGGTTGTTGTAATTCTATTTTGGGGCCTATGGCATTGATGAAATTAGTGATACAAACACATGTTCAATTGCATAGAATGATTACCATTTTTCAGATCTAGCATGCATGCTCAAACTAATCCAAAATATTCATTGCATTTAGATATCATTTTAAGTTTATAAATGAACAATGAATATACACTTGCAAGAACAAGATTCAACTTTATAATAGTAATTCACAAGTTCCAACCTAAAGCTAATCCTATTCTAATCATATGTATAAAAAAGAAATAAGGGTATGATGAAATAAAATGATCCTATTTTGTGGAGATAGAAGATCTATCCTAGTTGAAGAGATCAATTCCTTGTTTGGTTAGTTTACACACAACCATGCAGATAAGAAAGGTGTAGGAGTTTGAGGACAATCAACAATGAAATATGATGTAGATGATTACCATATACATGCACAAGTCAAGTGCATACAACCCTCATAGCATCTAATTCTTGAGATATTTCATGAAGTATTGGTTGGAATTCATCAACATTCAAGTGGTGTATAGAAATTCATCAAAACATCATAGCCCGTGTTTAGAAAACTCAAAAAAATAAAGGAAAAACAAGTAAGGAGTTTAAAATTTTATTAAATCAAAAAGTTTCCAACCTAAATGGTTGATCAAACTCTATGGATTTGTCACAACTCTCATAAATACTAGTGGTTTCAAACACCTTATCTTGAGTGAGTGCATCAACAAGAGGTTGTCCAAACTTGCTCTTTTCTTGACCAAAATTATCCATAACAAGAATTCTAGGAAATCATACTCCCCATGCTCAGTTGTCTTATGTAGCCTACACTCACTACGTAATGCAATATATATTGAGTTTACTGACATTCTTAAAGTTACCATGCAGTCCGTCAAACTTAGTCTCAATTTCTGTAGTTCATCTTCTATGTTTACAACAAGGTTATCATGTACACCTTCTAATTTTTTTGGATTTTGAATGGGACCCTCTTTGTATCATTCTTACCAATGAAGTCAGGAGAAATGGCTTGATCATTGTCATCATATGTTCAATCAGATTGCTATTAAAGATCCTCTAGAATGAGTATCTCAATGAGATGGATTATACCTTTCAAGAAAAATCCACTCTTGTGATGAAGGTAGGTTAATCAATCTCATCAGGTCCAGTTGTACTATGTATCCTACATCCTTTTGGTGAAGCTAAATTTAATAAGGTGCTTAGAAATCCCATCTCTAACATATCCTTGTTCAAACTTTATTTCATGAATTCAATGCCTATCTCATATGACTGATATGTACACCCAATCTCATCATTTGCATCATGTGTAAGTGTTAGAGGACTACTAGGTGCATCCAATGAAGGTGTAGAAGCCCCTATTTTTTTGAATTTATAGGACTCCATGCTTTGAACAATGTTGTAGGTCTTTGTATATTTCTTACATCGTCATTATTTTCATCATTTGTAAATCCTTCATTATTTATTTTTGTAACTAGCCAGGTAGGAGTACTCATGTTTTGACCTTCACCTATAATCTTGTCTTTCTTATTTTCATTCTTAGTTGAACATCCAACTTTTTGTGAGTGACTTGTAAACTCTCCATCCAAAGAATCACCATCCTCTAATATATATGTCATATTTTGATTGAAAAATGATTTTATAGATGTGTATGCACCATTAGAAGTGATGTTATTTGCATAAAGGATTGAATTTTGACCATTTTGACCGAAAAAGAGACTTTGTAATGGATTGAGCTGGTTTATTGCACATGTCGATTGCAAATTTAGTGGTTATTAACTACCATGGTTGATTGAATTAGGTATATGTAGCCATAGGTTGTTGATGTATGATGGTGGTTGTTGACAACTTGAAAGCAAGTGCATATTATAAGATGCATGATGGCTGATTTGAGAGCTTGTACAATCATATCCTAGTTATTCTAATGTGAGATCTTTATTAAATGCATCATCCAAGGTGAGTACTCTGCTTGTTTCTCTAATATGACCTACAAACTAAGGATCAAGGCCCCATAGGTAGTGACTTTTTAGTATTTTAGCATCTATTGACCTATTATAAGCATTAAATATTTGATACATTATGCAAAACCTTTGATTAAGCTATGAAATGGACTCTTGGGGTTGCCTTTTAACTATTGCAAACTGCAATAAAGCTTCTTGTGGATCCAAAATTTGACCAAACTATCTTAAGAAAGTATTCTCCATGTCAGCCCAAGAATGAACTGAATTTAGGATGGAGACTCAAAAGGTAAACTTAGACCTATCAGAACATTATGACATCCCAAATTCTTATGATATAGGTGATAAATTAATTGGAGTAACTCATGAAGATAGGTGTGAAACTCATTTCAAACTAGCACTCTCTTCTATACGGTCAAACATGAAGTCATGGTATAGAAGAGCAATTTGAACCACAAAGCCATGAAGGTATGGAGGCTACAAAATTAAAATTGGGGTCACTAATAATTGTAAAATATTCACTTCAGTCAAGTAACCAAGAAGTTAAGTATCCCATTGATGAAGATGGCATATCCAAGGCACCTTGTGGCACTACTAACAATAAGTGTAAGAGAAATTCTCATGATGAGGATACTCTAGCTTATATGAGTGATGTTAATACTCAAAGTGCTAGATATGTTCTAATTTTTTATTTGAATGGCAATGCTATAACCATTGTAGGAGCTGAAAGTGTTGATTTGTCACAATTAATGACCACAAGTCAATCAATGGGTAGTGAAGAAGACACCGTGTATTATGGTACACCTAGTATTGATGATGAGCATGAGTTATGTGGTCCTATGTCACTATTGATAGTGGAAATGAAAGAGCTTTTGTGATCAAGTTTGTCACATAAATGACTCCAATCTTGGTGATTTGGGAATGATCCCTAGAAGTGAAGGATGTAATTCTAATCTATGCCTAGATCTTATTGATGGCATAGATGAAGAGGACATGTTGAATGCTAATCTCTTATTCTACCATTATCAAACACAAAAGGTTTAAGGTGTTCTGTGGAATCCTAACCATGGTGAAACCTTAGAACATTAGGAGAATGTCCTTGGTTTTACTAGCAATGATGTGACAATTGGTCTGAGTGCTGGGACAACTAATCAAGACTCCTTTCCCTCGATGAATATGTTTGAAATGTGAATAGACAAAGTACCACCTAATATTTGAAGTGAACATGATGGTGAAATAATTGAAGAAAACCATGATGAACATAAAGAGAAAAAATTTAATATTGAATTAGACATTCCAAATAGCCTAGAAAGAGGTGATTAAGGACTAATTGTGATGATAGATATGTTGGTAATTCCTTGACTAAGTTTCATGATAAAAAGGACTAAAACATAGGGTTTAATGCAACAAAGAGAATCCATTTTCTTAAAGAAACAAAGAGATGATAGTTGTAAAATTTTAGAAGACAGTGAAACATTTGAACACTTATACAATGATGGCCAAGTGAATGCAATTCAAAATTGTTTTTAGTGATAAATGGCCAAAAGGGAGAAAATGACAACACATGCTTGAAAGAGGATCCATTGTATTAGATTTGTAGCATACATGGGACTAAGTTTTATGCTGGTACAATTGGTTGTATTAGAGAGGACAATGAGAATACTTTGATACAAGGAGAGATAAGTGAAAATTTAGATGAGAGAGTACAAGAGAGTCTTGAATGTCCTGATGTTGTTTCCCAAAACCATGGGTCACTTCCACATTGACAAGAAGACAAATCAAGGTTGTATACTTATGATTTTGACATTGTTAATTAAGTTTAATGGATCGATCTAAAGCATATTCTTATGTATCATGTTTTGATGATTCTAATCATATTGATGCACATAATGATGACTTTTTTAGTTTGGATAGTTTTCATTTTGATGATTGTGAGTGTTCTTTTGAGATTTTTATAGATGAACAATGGTGGGATGCTTTACTAATGAATGATTTCTCTTGAAAATGAGGCCACATTAGATGATATACCAATATGTGACAAACTTGTACTTTTAGCCAATGACATGTGACAAACTAGGTTGTATCTATGACTTTTTTAATAGGTTGTGATGATTATCTTTTTGATTATGAAGATTGGGGTGAAAAGACATGTGTATGGATTAATCATGATCATCATGAGTTGCCTCAATTGCTAATTTTGTGTCCTAAATATGAACTCATATTGGTTAGATTCCACTTTTCTGAGTATAAAGATGAGTTTACTAAGCTTCAGAACTTGACGAGTGAGTTATTGTTCTTGCACACATTGAGAAAACCATCAAGGGGTAGTTTTGAAACCCATTGTCCTATGTCTATGAGTTGAGTTATTTGAGCAATTTAGAATTGGTTGTACATAGTGTTAGTTGATCCTAATAGTTATATCATATTCTTTTTCATACCTTTCAAAGGCATAGATGTCCATCTTAGTTTCTAAGTATAATATCTCATTTGGCATATTGCATTTGTGATTAAATGCTTCATCGATGTCTCTTTGTCAATTTTGATATGATTTAGGTGACCTCTCCAAGGAAGTCATGCATATATGAAAATTGGTTACAAATTAACCATTCAAATATTTAGACCAATCCCAACTAAGCAACATACCATATGCTTTAAGAATATCTACAAACTGTATATCAATGTATTGTTGAACACATGAATTAGAAGCTAATTACATATGAACATGATTTGATTCTCCTACTACATTAACTTATATTTAATTCAATTGAGTAACTTTTTGGTTTAACTTGGTCAAGGTTAAACCCAACCTCTAAAACATTGAAAAGGCATTACATTAGCCAAAGCACCCAAGGCTAACAACTAACTATGAAGGTTTTTACTAAAAATATAGACTATTAAGAGGAATGGTGTGACTCTACCTTTTCTTTGCAAATGACCATATGTGCATTGGAAATCTTAACTTGTTCTTCTCTTTTCCTTTTGAATCAACTAAGGTTGTCATTTTTCCTTTCATGTTGGAAGTACCACAATTTTTCTTTCTATATGGGCATTTCCAATAGTTCCTAAATGTTGTTATTAGCCTTTTATTTCTTAAGGTCCTCTACTATGTCATAGTTGGGGATGAATGATTCTACCACCTTATCTATTGATGAAGTAGATGCATTCTACTTAGGCTATGAAGATGGACCTAGAGCCTTTTGGTGGAATTTGATTGTTGCTTGCATTTGGATCGGGTGCGGTATGTTAGTTGGTAGGAGTGGAAGTAATGAGTGGGTTCTTGACCTTGTTCCTCAGCATGTAATTGTTACCTTGTTGATATTGTTGTTATGCTTGAATTTCATCCAAGTTCATTTCTAGTTCATTATCTTCTTTGAAAGGAAACTCATATGTCTCTAGCACTATTGTTGTCCCAAAGTTGTTTGTTCCCTTTTCATCCTTTGTAGGCACAATATCTAGATAATCGATCTCTTCTTGAAAAATGTTGGACATTGAATTAAACTTAGGACAATTTACCTTCGAATGTGTAGTTGTTTTATGGAGCCTACACCAAGAAGTCAATTATAGATCAATGAGATTAACTATTGGCCATGTGCCATTTGTGTTTTGATTTGTATTTTCTAACGGGTTGAGAATTTTCCATTATTTGGCCTTGTGTTTCATTTTCTATTAGGCCTCTATAAATTGTATCCCCTTTTTTGAGGAATTTGTTATACTTTCCTTTGCAATTGCATGAAATCATTAGACAACTTATTCACCATACTCTTACAATGCTCCATTTTTGAATTTGAGTTAGTAGATTGTTTATGAGATGTCAGTCAACCTATGGATGTATTAGGTGAAGGTGTGACCATCTAATTGTTGGAGATTACCTACTGAATAGGCGTTGGACTCCTAGCTCCCTATGGATTAAAGAATGAAGGACCAATTTGCTAGTTTATGGAGAAAATAGTAGTATTGTAGGTATTAACACTTTACTGATTTGACCAAGTGGGTATAGGTGGTGGTATCACTTAGTTTAATGCTACTTGATTATAGATCTAATTTTATAATGGAGTGTCATGATTTAAAGCATACCAAATCTAACTAATTGGGTACCCCAGGCTATTCCAATGAAGGCAAAGATCCAACAATCCCTACACCTAGTGGGAATAACACCTATTGCACTTTAATGTCTTCAACATATACTACTACTAAAGAATCTAGGGCCTCAAGTTTTCTTTTCATAAATGTTGAGGTCAATCTATCCAAAGCCCTAAGATATGTTTACATTATAACTTCTTCATCTTGGCAATAGGGAGACTTGAGATTAGCGTAAAGTTTATGGAACCAAATATTAAACACACTCATAGGTTCATTATCCCCTCTTCTTGCAATAGAAAATTGGTGATATATATTTTGTTCATGGTCAAAAAAACAAATGTCGATTAAGACCATGGCCTGTAGCATTGATGGAGACCTTTTAGGGAAACAACGACTATGAAGCTTTGATGGAAGATATCTGCAACAGGTGACTTGACCTTGACTTTGGAAACCGCTGGTGGTATAAACCTCTATGGAGATATTGAGACCAGATTTGGGTGGATGAAATGCCTGCAAGCAATAAAATGATCCTAAAATGGGTGTTGGAGACTAGAAGAGGCCGCTTGTAGGTCGACTTGGACCAGTGAAGCCAGAGGAGACAGATGCAGGGCATGCAAACCAAACTTTGGGTGAAAACATGGAGTTTACAAAAATCAATAGCTTGCAATTGCCAAGGGAAATTGGTGATCATTATTTCTCCTTCGCTTCCCACAATATGTCCAACACTTGCCTTCCAATGAGCCTTGTGAACACAAACAGGGACAAATCACAAAGGCAAGTCCTACCTTTTTTTGTCGCCCTCCATTCGTGCTTGGGCATGGCCCAAAGTATGACCAAGAGTTTTCCCAAAGCACAACAAACTTGTCACTAATGGTAGATTTGCATAGGCTGAGAGGTCAAAAAAGATCAAATCACAAATTTTACGCAAAACTACAAACAGAGAATCAATCCAAAAACGACACAGAAGCCGTGAGGCCAAAAATCCAGCACTCGATTGAAGAAAATTTCCCAAAAAATTACTTCAGAGCCTCCAAAATGTTGATTTTGCAAATGTTTTTGCATTTTCAACAAAAAAATCTATCAACAAAAACTTACAAAATGTCAAATTTCTAAAAGAAAATTGCATTTTTTGCAAAAATTCCGTTAAATAGGAGATCTTTGCCTCTGATCGAACCAAAAAAAACTTGGTGTAGCTCTGATACCATGTTAGAAACAAGATCGACTAACGCATTGCTAATTACAATTTGGAGTAATTTGATTATGAACAAGGTAGTTGTACATATAGGGTAGAGAGGTTGAGTCGACTTCAACACTCAACTAGAGATGAAAGAAAGAGTGTCAACAAGTGGCTTGGAGAGTTGTGTTGGACTCTCCAAGTCGACACCTAACTACCTAAGGTGGCATGAAGCCATGTGAGGAATATACACATAATTACTTAGATGTCATCATATTATTCATCACCAACAATCTAGTTAGTTGCATACCCTAGATCTAACTTTCTAAATGGTAGATTTGAAAGCTTCCTAAGTAATTCCTAATCTAATTAGATCTAAAAGAAAGGACAAAAGGTGCTAGGTTTTAGAGAAAAAATGAATTTGTTTTACAAAAAATCCAATTCCTTAATTCTATTAAGATGATGAAATCATAGTTAACGAAATTTGCTTGATCAATATTACACACAATCAATTACACAAAATGGTGCAAATGTCTAAGGAAAAAAATAATGAAAGGAACATATAAAATAATTGTATTCCACATGAAAATTTTATACATCACCTCCCACTACTTATCAATTCATGAGATTTTTAGTCCAACATGCCTTGGATTCCATCCTTCTTAATTGAATTTTAGTAATTGGTTCATTATAGCATGACCTAGCTTGAAAACTTGGATCTACAAAGAAAAACTAACTACTAAAATTAACTAATTTAATTCTTGACTTCTATAGCAAGTGTCGAATCTCCTAAAAATGTCCTTAAATTCTCTATAAATATACAACCTCTTGGGCAGCAAATTCAATAATCCTTTTACATCAACGACTAGGATTCAAATATCTTCAAGCCCAAAATTAAAATTTAAATAGTTCCACCTAAAAAAAATGAATATTACATTTGGAATAAGAGAAATTTAAATGTGTGTCATAAAGTACAAGGGTCCTCATCCTTTTTGGTTCCATCCTGATCACTAGCATCCTCAATAATAATTTTAATGTCTGTGCTAATTTCTCTTCTCCTGTAATCTATAAATGTAGTCAAATAATCATTCATCACCTCCATATCTAGTCCATTGATAAAATTAGATATGAAGTAATATGTGGCATAAACATTTGAAATATAATATTTTTTTGCATGCCTCTTTGGTATCTCCTGTAAAGTCCCCTTTTTCTCAGTGATAAAAAAAATTGGAATATGTTATCCTTTTTGTTATTTCCTGAAAGGCTAATGTTTGGGTGAGGGAAAAATGACTTTTAAAAAGGTTATTCTAAGTTATTTGTTGTCTTAACTTAATCAACTTTACTAAACATATACCTTTTAAGAGTTGCTTGTTACATCCTTTAGTGGGCGCTAATCTTGGTGGGCCCGCTTTTGCTGTTGTCGCTTATTTTAGGCATTATTCTCTGTGGAGTGGGGGGCACTTTTTGTCAAGAATTTAATATTTGTTTCCTTGCATGAGCATTGGGAGTTAGTGGGGGGATGATATATTGAAGGAATCACTCAATTTGGGGATTCATTCATGCATTTGAGATTTTATTTTCATCTGAGCGCTCTTACTGTTTAGCAAAGGACTCTGAGAGGTTGTTTAACCTCAGAACACCTCAAGTTTCGATTGTGCAATATCAATCCTAGCTGGACAGTTGATGATTTCACCCAGAAATCATACTGGGAACACAATGGAGGTTGGTGTGCTTTCTCCTATAAAGGACTACCAGGTGCTTACATGGGGTTTCAAGATTTTGATGTCTCCTAAGTTGATTGGAATATTAGATATTTAGAGTTGATGACAACAGTTTTATTTGTGCAAGGTACAGTTGACCAGCGATAACATTCATCCATGGCCATACATTTGAGTGCCATTTCTATGAAGCCACTTTAGGGAAATAGCATTGTTTCCCAATGATATTGTGTGCAGTGATAACTATTATGTGATAGGATAAAAAGCATAAATGATATGAGAATAGATGCAGATATATGCAGAACGTTGAGTGGCCATATTACTTGGCTTTCATACTCAACAAACAATGCTCCAGTGTCTTATTGATAAATGCAATTTAGTATTCTATTTGCAAGGTTTCCTGAGTATAGTGTATTGAGTTCTTCCAGCCACTCATGTGAACCTGCCATACATAAATAAATTGGGACGTGAGTATTTCCATGCATAACGATGCACACAAATATGATGAAAGTTGCTATGAATCAAGGTGTCTAGGGTTAGAATGTAGTTGCTGAGAGTTTGAGGAGAGTTCACTTTGATGGCTAGAAGAAATGAGAATAAATGGATGTTTCTGGGCATTCACAATAGTGCTAGGCTATGATACAAACTATTCCCTTAGCTTCACGAAGGAGACTGTATTGTTCAAAGTTCTCTTTATTCATCTGCCATAACACTGCTTCAGGATTCTTGAGTTATGAAGGTATCTGCATGCCTTTCCTTTTTTCATGCTTAGAGTTATGGATTCCAGCAGTGATTGCTTGTCTAAACTAGACTTACTAAACTAGTACTGTTGTAGTCTTTTATGTTAAATTGGTGTTACTGAGTGTGCATGTACGAACAATCTCAGTTAGTTAATTTATAAAAAAACCTAGGGTGTGTTGATGTGTTTTTTCTTGCATATGCCAACTCAGAATAAAATACTAAGTATTCTATCCTCTCTTGAATAAAGTCTCCCAAAGGCTAATCTATGTGATCCAGTGAGACAACTTCAAGGTTCCTTATTTGTGATATACAATGGATAGACTCAGTAGTTGATGTGATCATGCTGGTAATCATAAAGGGACTTACGCTGAATATGCTCCTTACTCCACTCAAATGTGTTACTTCTTCCTTATGAAATGGAACTTCTTCTGACTGGCTACGAAAAGAAAATGCAAAAGACAAAAGTTAAGAATGCTAATCTAAGAATTATGATATGATGGACAACGCTTCGATAGACAAATTCCTTTCAACCGAGCTTCCCTTCATCATGAGAACAACTACATGAAGCTAGTGCAATCTTCAAAGGAAATACGAAGGATTTTCAAATGTCAAACATGCATCCAAATACCCACAGATCGCGCAACTTGAATGAACATTCACAATTGAACTAATGCAACATGAGGTTCAGGCTAACTTTGCATTGCAAATCACCATCGGCAATCCACAAAAAGTATGAATCAAGGAATTCATCAAATATCTTTACTTGTATTCATCAAATCAATGAACTGTATCTAAAATCTATCTAACTTGCTTTGAATCATCTTCAAGAGATTGGAAACCATGCTAACATCCCAAAACAACACAAGTTTCACCAAGCTTCAATGAGATTGTATTTATTTTGGTAGTACCTTTACAACAATTTGCCAAAGTCTTGTCGATGCTTCAAGACTAACATTCTACCTCCTAAGAACTAATGATCTATCTAATGTCTCCCCATTACAAATGAAGAGAGTGAGCTTTATATAGAGCTTAAGATTACAATGAATGGCCCAGATGAAGACAACAAGACAGTTTGTTACAAAAGTTGCTATTTATAGAATACAAGAGAGGCAATGAAGGCATGTTTCCCAATGTGATAAGCATGAAAATGGAATCTTTGGAGTATCTCCACATGGGTGTCCTTTGTAGATTCCTCTTGTAGTATATACATTGAATGTGAACAAATGATGTGGCAAGATGTGATAGGCTCGATGACATGTAGAGGCCACCTTGGCATCAAGCAAACGGTTTGATCTTCTCTGTATTCACATTGCTTGAAATATTTCCCAAATTGTTGGATTTTCAACTATGGAACTTTGCATCTTTCGAACGTACAAATTTGGGAGTTCGTCATTTTTCTTGATGTCTTCCATGCCTTAGTGAAATTTACGAGATTCTTGATGTATTTGCTCATTTCTATTCTCATGTGATATTGTTCTATGTAGGAGATTTTCATTCTGGCTTTGGATAACACATAAAGTAGAAGATGTTTCATACATGAACTCTTTGAAGTGGATTTATGCATGATGGATGTTCTTTTTGATCTTTCTTTATCTCTGCCTAGTGCATGAAATGGGTGACTCCTTTGGAGCTTGGACGTGCAATGTCTTCCTCCTATGCATGATGAAGTAATGCTCCTCCAAAAGTGAAGTCTTCATCATTATTAGTATGATAATCTTGATGACTTCTTGATGATGTGTAGTGCTTGGGACTTGATCATCTTGGACTAGCTCTCCTCCATGTGGCGTTGATGTCTTCCTCCTTGAATGGTCTTGAGCGATACTCCTCTTGTCATGAACTTCTCCTATGCAAATTCTCGCCATCTTGTGTCCATTACCTACACAGGAAAAGCAACTATTAATGTGAAAACACTTGATCATCGATAACATTTCATTATTAATCCTTAACATACTTGGTTTAAGCAATGAAGAAAGCCTTATTTTCATGCTTTAACTTTAGTTTTCATCATTTCATGGCCAACTTTCCCAATATGTAATGTGAATTTGATATTTTGGTGAAACATTTTCAAGGTCAGGAATTCCTTGTTAATGGGAATTTTGCGCCCTATACTTAGGCATTTCCTTGTTAAGTTTCCTAGGTAGGTCGGCCTGCTATTGGGCAATGATAAAAAAAATGTTAACTCTCTTCCTTTTGGCTGACTTGTCTAAGATTTGAGCAAATTTTGATTAAGTGTGAGAGGCTTGGAGGGCAGATTTTCCTTTTTTATGAGGTTTTTCCTCCATTTCTGACTTGAACTTCTTATTTTCACTTGTTGAACTTTGAATTGTTCCTTCATCAAATATGTCGAGTAACCTCTCTTAGCCATTTGTTGGAATCATTTTAAAGATCATTTGATTGAGCAAGGATCTTGCACTTGGGCATCTTCATTTTTCTTTTTGACTTCATTTCCTCTCACTCCCTTGAGCGAATGAAATTGAAATTTTGGTGAATTTGCTTATATTGACTGAGCAAGCTCTAATTTTGGGAGATACTTCATACCAAGTGAATTTTCCTCATGACAAATTGGGGGCATTATGCAAGGTATAGAGCATTTTTCACTCTTCCTTGAAAAAGTTTTTAAGTTTTTGAAATCTTTCACTTAGCATTCTCAAAACAATTGTTGGATCTTGAAGTGTAACTTAACCTTTTATCCTTTGGGCAGAAATTCCTTAGCCCAGAGCATTTTCCTTCATTTTGACACTTTACTTCAAACTTTCAACTCATAGTGGAACAAAACAAATTTCAACATCATTATCTTAGGTGCAAAATGCATGAGGTAGACCATTTTGCACTTTGGAAGGCTCCATTTTATACTTAGGAATTTCTAGATTCATCTTTTTTCTCTGTTGACTTAGGCGGAAAATCCTTGGCCCAGAGCATTATGCACCTAGCCTTGGACATGACTTTCTTTTCATTGCTCTTCCCTTTGGCATTTTCATTGTCATGTTGCAATTCCTTTCATTACAAACTCCTTTGTTGAATATTAACTTATCATCAATCATATTGCACTTCAAACTTTCTCATGGTGATCTTGGGTAGTCTTGGACAGAAATTCCATGCTCTAGAGCATTTTGCACTCTCATCTTGATTAATACTTCATACACCTTGAACATGACTTCAAACCCTCACTTCAAACTCTTCAAGGTTAACTTAGATTTGTGACATTTCACATTTGAGAAGCTTAAACATATGCACACCTTGGGCACATTTTACATAGGGTAGAACAATGCCTTCATTCCCAACTCACCCTCTAGCTATGACACAAAATGCTTGGGACAGAGCATTTTCCCCACTTTGCATTCATCATACTTAATCAATTTTTAAAACCTTGTCCAATTCAATTTCTCTTCTCTTGGCGAATGATGTTGGGAATCCTCTTTCAAAATTGTGAAATTGAATCCTTTGACATACCTTGAACACCTTCTCCTTAAGGTACATAATGCATGAGGCGGAGCATTTTACGCTCCAAGTTGCACTTGAAGTCTTTCATCAATCTTTAACTTTCCTCCAACTCCATAAAGCAATTCATCATGTTTCATTATAATTATTTCCAAGAATTTGTCTAAAGGCAATCATGCATCCAAAATGGAGACCTTCAACCTAGGGCAGAAATTCCTTGAGGCAGAGCATTTTCCTTCGTTTTGACACTCATCTCCCAAGGCACAAAATGCAAGGTCTAGAACATTTTCCTTCATTTTGGGATACACTGTACTTAGCAAATTTTCACAAGTTCTTTTTGAGCATAAATTGCAAGAGGCAGAATAGTTTCAATATTGGGAGGGTAGATATTGCAAGGGGCAGAAAAATTTCTGCCCAATGTCCAAGACTCAAACTTTTTCGCTCAATTTCGAAGGTGAAGATCCCTGGGTGGAAGTATATTGAAAAATATATTAAGGTACAAGTCAGGTAACTTTAAATATTTTTCAATATACTTCTAGGATGTTTGAGATAGGTCCCGGATCTATAGGGTTTAACAAGCAGATTCTAGATTTTTGAGGATCCACCAGATTTTAGACTTAGTTAATTTCAAGATCTCAGAACATCAGGATTCCAGACTTAGTCAATTTTAAGGGCTTCAGGACATGCAACAGGATGAGAAGATACAAATTCCTTAGCTAGAAAATGTCAAGGCTTGGGCAAAACAACACTACCAAACCCTACATGCTCAGAGAAAAAACTAAACCCTAAAGCAAAACAACAAGAGAAAGGAGAAAAAAGAGGGGGTCCCTATTTTCAATGGGGCGATGTGTGATTACATCACAACATCTAGCACCAATCCAAATAAATGTTCCTGAACATTTCAAAGAAAAAGACTCAATCCAAACTCAAAAACTTTAGATAATTATCCCTAATTCCATCACTTAGCTGGGACATATACTTGAAAGGGAAAAGAATGATGAATTGGGTTAAGACACTTCATCCTTGGATTACCACTATGTGTGCAGTGTTTGTCAAACATTGATTCTTCCAAGTATTCCAATGATAAATAGGAATCAAGGAATCAAAACCTTATGTGTACACCCACATGTTAGGTTAAACAAATATGAATACATGATCAAGAAATTAGAATCAAAAGCTTAGTACAACCATTCATAATTTAAAGACCCAAGTGTGTTCAATTGTATTCATTTCCATCCCTTAGAAGCTAAGATCATCTGAGTTCACTTGTCTGAAGCTAGGTAAGTTCATGGAGGATGGATGAATGAAGGATATATATACATACAGACGAAATGGATAATGATGGTATGGATTGGAATGGAAATGAAAATGACAATGGAAATGATAGGATGGATAGGTGGGATGAGACAATGTGTCTCTACACATGACACCTATTTGCCAGGTTTTCATCATGGTACTTATCCAAGGCGCCACCAGAGGTGGTTTTCACCTGTGGATGAAAGGATTTCTCTTTACTATTTTTCCTTTTCTTTTTCTTTCTCTTTTTTTCTAATATAGATAGGATTACAATTACACATAGCACCTATTTGCTAGGTTTTCACTATGGTAATGGATAGGAGTAACTCAAGTGTCTAATTTCATGAAAAAGATAGTCCATACAAAAAACATGTCAAGTCAGTATGTTCACCGATATTGGTAAGGCATGATAGATAGGATACAAATGATAACAACTGGATGGAAAAGTGGATAGAGACAATAGACAATGATGTGGACTATGTTATAGTAACAATGGATGAAAGGTGCATCCAAAAGCATAGACCAAGGGAGTGGCAGAATATGCAGGATAATGGGAAATGGATTGGAACAGAGGGTATGTAGTGGAAAGGAATCACAATCAATGCTTGTACGTACCAAACTAAACTTTGAAACTTGCAAGGGAAAGGGAGATGTATGAAGGAACAAGAGTTATGGTTAGTGAATATATGAAGCAGTAACTTCATGACCCACATGAACTTAGAATTTTATTTTTGATTTTATTTCATGGGATGAAGTAATTTGGAACTTTGGGATGGAATGGAAATGGAATGTGATGAGGTAAAAATGGATTCTTTGGACGCAAAAGCCTCTTTGGATTCGGCTTCTTTGACTTAAGTACTTGAACTTTTCACTTTTCATTTGGAAAAATGGAATGAAATAGCCTTTGAATATGCTTTGTCTTGATTTCTAGCATTTGTACTAAGGCATAAAGATCTTAAGATTTTTAGGAATTTCTTTGTTTCATGGGTAAAGGCATCCAAATATTTATCTGATGGAAATATGGGATGGGAGGATGGATTGCAAGCTTCTCTCTTAGATGACACCTACATTTATTGATCATGATTAGGGAATAGGTGAATGGATAAAGGAATATGGGTATATGAGCTAGGAAAATGGAAGTAAGACAGATGGTAGAAAGTGCGTGTGTGGCCAAATGCTTTTGGAATTTACATAGTAACGGAGGTGGAATGGATACACATGTAATGGGTAGATGATGGAAAATGGTAAATTTATGTGGATGTAGATGAAAATACTAGCATCATGACCTTACATACCTTGCAGTGGCCAAGGCGATATGAATGGATATTGACATGGATGGACCTCAAATACCTTGTTCATCAAAGACTCAGACTTTTATCCTGATGACTCATCACCAGGAGTTTTGAGGTGAAAAATAGGACTATATGGATGGTTCAGACATCAGACTTGAGTGTATTATTTGATGGAAATGGTAAGGTGGATGGAGGCTTGTATTATGCATATGAGGTGATGAATTGAAATGGAATATGGAGCATACAGATAGATACAATATAATGGAATGAAGTGGAATCATGAACTATCTCACTTAATTCAAGCTCACCAAGAATCACATAGAACTTTGGGACTATTAAGATGTGTAAATTTATAAGGCCCTTAAATACTTCAAGTCATCTTAAACAATGGATTCGTCTTCCAGTGAACAAGCAGTCACACTGTTCAACTCTAACCATGGAATCCACAATAAACTTCCAATTCATGACTCAAGTTTCTCAAAAGGAGACTAAAAGATATCAATAATAGAAAAATATGTGTAATCACAAGATATCAGTGTCAAGACACAATTCATAATTTCTTTCTGAGTCAAGTATAGATCCTAACCTTGAGAAAGAGTTAGAGAAAACCATCCTTAGCTTCTAAAGACTTTCATGAATATTTATCCAAGAAATGAACTTAAACATTTATCAGATTATGCTTCTTGAAACTTCACATTTCGCAATGTAGGAACCCCAGAAAGTAAACTAAAGCTAAAGAAACAATAGAATTTAAGACAAAAGGCATCAAGGATGGCAAATCTAAACTATGACAAAATGAAAAAGAAAACCTACTCTAACTATGTACAAAGAGCAGACAAGACTCAAAAGACCTAAGTATATACATGACTTGGCATGATTTCTTAGAATGAAAAGTTGCAATAAGGCCCATGTGATAGTTCAGATTTTGGCAAACTTATCCTTAATCTTAGAAATATATTCTCTCAAAATACAATCATCGAATTTAGAAAAAAATTTGCACAAAATCAGTAGTTGTGGTAACTCATTTGGACTGTGATTAATCCAAATACAGGTTGTCTTTCCCAAATTTCCATAGTCAAATTCATATTCATCATTAGGAAATTCATAATCATCAAATTCAAAATATTTCCAATTAATAGCAGGGAAAGTTACAACCTGGTGGTCTTCATCTTTGAATGGATATTGCTCATCTTTCATGCACGCATCGGGAGGTCGAAGCTGGTGATGGATCATCCCACTTGCATCTGTAACATGCAAATCAACATTATGATCAATAGTGGGCATATCAAGATGTGAAGGTGAAAACAATTGAATTTTGAAAGCATGGAACATTTCACCTGTAAGTTCGTCATGAATTGTTAGCAATGGATCTAACACCACCTCGAATTGCTTTTCTCCTTCGATCTTCATTTCATGAACTTGTTCTTATTGGGATGACTTTGGTAGGAACTCCTTTTGTGTTTCTTGGATGGAAACATCTAGCAACCCTCTGAATTGTTGTTTATCTGATGGTTCTTTGATGATGGCTTGAAGTACTGCTTGTAATGCGTCCAACTGATTATCTTCTGAAAACTCCTTTTGTACTTGCCACAACTCATTCTCTAGGATCTTCTTATGTAGCATGAATGAGTATCTCCCAAGGAATTCTTCTTCTTGCAATGAACTCGAGTCATTTTCTTCTTTGATGGAGGAATCAACATCTTGTTTATCAATTGCCTTCGTTTGAATGTCCTCTAGTTCCTTTTCAACTTCTTCTTCAACAGGAGGTTTGTTCTTACTTGGAAGAAGGTATGCAAATCAGTTCTCTACTTCATCAGCAATCTTACTCATGCTATCTTCACTTTCGAATAACATGGGAACATCTTCTCGTTTGGGTGGTGAATTGATTTCTCGAAGACATTTGCTCCACAAGTTGTCTAGTCTTAGTTGTACCTGAGATTCTTCTTCCAACCTTATTTCTTCCTTCACTTGATGAATAGCTTCCTGACAAGATGAACACATGAGTTCCGAATGAGCAGCATTATGAATCCTTCACCAACCACATGGAATCAACATGTCTTTGGCAGACAAGTCCTTCTCAATGCTCAGTCTCCACTTGACCATTTCCTTAAAACTCATGAAGAACTCTCTTTCATCAAGCAAGGTTTTGGGAACCACCTTTGTAGAAACAATCGACTCATGTACCTGTGAAAAACAAATTTTGCCTTGTAATGCTAATTCCATTCTTGACAAAAATGTTAGACAATACAGCTCCTCGTGTCAATTGGTGTTGTGAATTCTACATCCTTTCCTTGATGCAAAGTCGTCCAAACTCTTAGGATGAAGTTGTGCATTCAAAGTCCACCAAAGCTAAAGAACATCATCTTGAAGATGATCCATCTTGAATTGCCTTGAAGATCCTAAGAAATCCATGTCTATTTTTGAATTTTCTAATTTTTACTTTTTTTTTGTACTTTTGATTTTCTACTTTTTTTGGATTTTTGACATAAGACAGATCTTGAAATCTCAAATTCTTCCTTGAAAGCTCACTTGGTTCCACTTTCACAATTTAGAGTTTGTCTGCATGCTTGAAGCAATGTAATTCCTTGTTCATGCCCTCCTTCTGTAAATTCTGCTAAGCATTTGGAGGAGAAGGGTGTGCGATGAATGGAGCAATATCTTTGATCAAGCCCTCCTTCTAGCACCAATTTTGTTGATGTTTTTTTCTTGCACATCTAAACTCAGAATAAAATACTAAGTATTCTATCCTCTCTTGAATAAAGTCCCTCAAAGGCTAAGCTATGTGATCCAGTGAGACAACTTCAAGGTTCCTTATTCGTGATATGCAATGGATAGACTCAGTAGTTGATGTGATCATGCTGGTAATCACAAAGGGACTTACGTTGAATATGCTCCTTACTCCACTCAAATGTGTTACTTCTTCTTTATGAAATGGAACTTCTTCTGATTGGCTATGAAAAGAAAATCCAAAAGACAAAGGTTAAGAAAGCTAATCTAAGAACAACAATATGATGGACAATGCTTCGATAGACAAATTCCTTTCAACTGAGCTTCACTTCGCCATGAGAACAACTACACGAAGCTAGTTCAATCTTCAAAGGAAATACGAAGGATTTTCAAACAGCGAACATGAATCCAAATACCCATAGCTGGCGCAACTTGAATGAACATTCACAATCGAACTATTGCAATGTGAGGTTCAGGCTAATTTTGCATTTCAAATCACCATCGGCAATCCACAAAAAATATGAACTGAGGAATTCATCAAATATCTTTACATTTATTCATCAAATCAATGAACTGTATCTAAAATATATCTAACTTTCTTTGAATCATCTTCAAGAGAGTGGAAACCATGCTAACATCCCAAAACAACAAAGTTTCACCAAGCTTCAATGAGATTGTATTGATTTTGGTAGTACCTTTACAACAATTTGCCAAAGTCTTGTCGATGCTTCAAGACTAACATTCTACCTCCTAAAAACTAATGTTCTATCTAATGTCTCCCCCTTACAAATGAAGAGAGTGAGCTTTATATAGAGCTCAAGATTATAATGAATGGCCCAAATTGATTTTGAAATCAATGGCCCAGATGAAGACAACAAGACAGTTTGTTACAAAAGTTGCTATTTTTAGAATACAAGAGAGGCAATGAAGGCATGTTTCCCAATGTGATAAGCATGAAAATGGAATCTTTGGAGTATCTCCACATGGGCATCGTTTCTAGCTTCCTCTTGTAGTAGATACATTGAATGTGAACAAATGATGTGGCAAGATGTGGTAGGCCCGATGACATGTAGATGCCACCTTGGCATTAAGCAAACCAGTTTGATCTTCTCTGTGTTCACATTGCTTGAAATATTTCCCAAATTGTTGGATTTTCAACTATGGAACTTTGCATCTTTCGAACTTGCAAATTTGGGAATTCGTCATTTTTCTTGATTTCTTCCATGCCTTAGTGAAATTTATGAGCTTCTTGATGTATTTGTTCATTTCTCTTCTCATGTGATATTGTTCTATGCAGAAGATTTTCATTCCGGCTCTAGATGACGCATAAAGTAAAAGATATTTCATACATGAACTCTTTGGAGTGGATCTATGCATGATGGATGTTCTTTTTGATCTTTCTTTATCTCTGCCTGGCACATGAAATGGGTGACTCCTTTAGAGCTTGGACATGCAATGTCTTCCTCCTATGAATGATGAAGTAATGCTCCTCCAAAAGTGAAGTCTTCGTCATTAGTAGTATGATAATCTTGATGAATTCCTGACGATGTGCAATGCTTGGGACTTGATCATCTTGGACTAGCTCTCCTCCATGTGGCATTGATGTCTTGCTCCTTGAATGGTCTTGAGCGATACTCCTCTTGTCACGAACTTCTCTTATGCAAATTCTCGCCATCTTTTATCGATTACCTACATAGGAAAAACAACTATTAATGTGAAAACACTTGATCATCAATAACATTTCATTATTAATCCTTAATGTACTTGCTTTATGCAATGAAGAAAGCCTTATTTTCATGCTTTAACTTTGCTTTTTATCCTTTCATGGCCAACTTTACCGATATGCAATGTGAATTTGATATTTTGGTCAAACATTTTCATGGTCAGAAATTCCTTCTTAGTGGTAATTTTGTGCCCTATACGTAGGCATTTCCTTGTTAAGTTTCAACTTCTTTTAATTGATTTCAACACATTTTGATAGGTTTCAAGCAAATTTGACAATTTTAGCATCTCTATAGGAGCGCATAATCCTTATTCATAGGGATTTTCCACCTTTTGCAACTTTTACTTAGGCAAATTTTTGTGAACTTCCATCTAGAGTGCATAATGCTTGTATACAAGGATTTTCCTGTATTTTGACTTGTAAACTTTACATTACTTACAAGATTCTTCCTCTTCTTAAGATGAAATCTGCCTTCTTTAACAATTTCTGGTTTTCTTCTTCCAATTTGGGTGCTGCTCTACTTTTTTTTCTGTTTATTTATTTTGAATTGTAGGTTGAAAAATGAAGTTCTAATCCTCCTTAAATACCCATTCGCCCTTGTCCTCTAGGCAAGTCGGCCTGCTTGCAAGGCAATTTCCTTTGTTTAAAACTTGTAATTCACCCTTGGCTGACCTATGTTGGAGGTGACTTTGATCAAATGCAAGGACATTTTCTTGGGCGGGTTTACAGGGTGCAAAACATTTTCAATCTTGGGAGAGCAAAATTTGAAAGGTGAAGAACATTTTCCCCACTTTGACACTTTTCTTACTTAGACATTTTATCCTTGCAACCTCTCAAAGTTCAAATTCTATCATTCAAAGTTGTTTGTTTGTTGAGGAATTATTTTATGCTTTAAATGTACTAAATCATTAACTTCCTAGCAATCTTTATAGAAATGCCCTTAAGTTTTATCAATCAGTTCTTACACACCTATTATTATAATATTGTTTTGCATGCCTCTTTGGTATCTACTTCTCAAATTCTCTTAACAAAAACTGCAAGGACATCAACTTGTCAAAAGAGGGTGGATTAAAGGATATTGGTTGGCCAAGTTCTTGATATTACACCTCCTTTAGATGATGCTTTAAATGTACTAAATCATTAACTTCCTAGCAATCTTTATAGAAATGCCCTTAAGTATTATCAATTAGTTCTTACACACCTATTATTATAATATTGTTTTGCATGCCTCTTTGGTATCTACTTCTCAGATTCTCTAAACAAAAACTGCAAGGAGATCAATTTGTCAAAAGAGGGTGGATTAAAGGATATTGGTTGGCTAAGTTCTTGATATTACACCTCCTTCAGATGATGCTTAAATTGTACTAAATCATTAACTTCCTAGCAATCTTTATAGAAATGCCCTTAAGTTTTATCAGTTGGTTCTTACACACTTATTATGATATCCACTACATTGTTGTCAATAGTCTTGAGCTTATTCATTCCTTCATCCAACAAATCTACCCTTGGGTTAATGATTTCCATCCAATCATCCAATAATGAGGCATTTGCCTCTCCAATATGCCTTCTTTACCTAATATATCAAACTCTATTTTTGTCATCATGTTTAGGCAAGGAATTCTAAATAGTAGATCTACAAGTTTCCTCAAATTATTCCTAATTTAATTATATCTATAAGAAAGGACAAAAGGTGTTAGGGTTTAGAGAAAAACAAAAATAAAATGAGTCTATTTTGTAAAAATCTAATTCTTGGATTCATTTAAGATGATGAAATCATAATAAACTAACTTTACTCAATTAGTATTACACACTCGATCAGTTACACAAAGTGGTGCAAATATATGAGGAACAAGAACAATAAAAGGAATATATAAAATTATTGTATTCCATGTATGCAAAATTTATACATCACCTCCCACAACTCATTAATTTTCAAATTCTTTTTTATTGAACATGCCTTGGATTCAATCCTTCTCAATTGAATTTTAGTAATTGATTCATTGCAACATGACCTAATTTGAAAACTTGGATATATAAAGAAAAACTAACTGCCAAAATTGACTAACTTAATGCTCTACTTCTATGGGTACCCAATTCATCTTGAAATTCCTCCAAATCTTTTACCTTGTGTCCATCTACTTTCACCTTGCCATGCATTGTCTTGACCCCATTAAAGACTTTGGAGCCATATCAAAACATGTCATCCATCCATTGCTTCGTAGAAGATGTCATACACTTCACTTCATCTAGGGTCAAGGCTTCCTACTATGAGATCATCATTTAAGTAGTAAGAGTTTCATCTAATGTAAAGGTCTTACCAGTTGCTTGTTGCATCCTTTAGTGGGCGCTGATCTTGGTGGGCCCCCTTTTGGTGTTGTCGCCTATTTTAGGTATTATTCTCTATGGAGTGGGGGGCACTTTTTGTCAAGAATTTAATATTTGTTTCCTTGCATGAGCATTGGGAGTTAGTGGAGGGATGACATATTGAAGGAATCGCTCAGTTTGGGGATTCATTCATGCATTTGAGATTTTATTTTCATATGAGCACTCTTGTAAAAATCTAATTCCTGAATTCTGTCTTCATATGAGTCTATTTTGTAAAAATCTAATTCCTGAATTCTGTTAAAATGATGAAATCATAATAAACTACGTTTACTCAATTAGTATTACACACTCGATCAGTTACACAAAGTGGTGCAAATATATGAGGAATGAGAACAATGAAAGGAACATATAAAATTATTGTATTCCATGTATGTAAAATTTATACATCACCTCCCTCAACTCACAATTTTCAAAAGAGTTTTTATTTAACATGCCTTGGATTCCATCCTTCTCAATTGAATTTTAGTAATTGATTCATTACAACATGACCCAATTTGAAAACTTGGATATATAAAGAAAAACTAACTGCCAGTATTGACTAACTTAATGCTCTACTTCTATGGGTACCCAATTCATCTTGAAATTCTTCTAAATCTTTTACCGTGTGTCCATCTACTTTCACCTTGTCATGCATTGTCTTGACCCCATTAATGACTTTGGAGCCATATGTAAACATGTCATCCATCCATTGCTTCGTAGAAGATGTCATACACTTCACTTCATCTAGGGTCAAGGCTTCCTACTATGAGATCATCATTCAAGTAGTAAGAGTTCCATCTAATGTAAAGAACTTACCAGTTGCTTGTTGCATCCTTTAGTGGGCGCTGATCTTGGTGGGCCCCCTTTTGCTGTTGTCGCCTATTTTAGGTATTATTCTCTGTGGAGTGGGGAGTACTTTTTGTCAGGAATTTATTATTTATTTCCTTGCATGAGCATTGGGAGTTAGTGGGGGGATGATATATTGAAGGAATCGCTCAGTTTGGGGATTTATTCATGCATTTGAGATTTTATTTTCATGTGAGCACTCTTGTTGTTTAGGAAGGACTCTAAGAGGTTGTTTAACCTTAGAACACCTCCAATTGCGATTGTGCAATATCAATCCTAGTTGGGCAGTTGATGATTTCACCCAAAAATCATACTGGGAACACAATGGAGTTCAATGTGGTTTCTCATACAGGTGACTACTAGGTGCTTACATGGGGTTTCAGGATTTGGATGTCTCCTAAGTTGATTGGAATATCAGATATTTAGAGTTGATGACAACAGTTCTATTTGTGCAAGGTACAGTTGACCAGTGATAACATTCGTCCATGGCCATACATCTGAGTGCCATTTCTGTGAAGCTACTTTAGGGCAATAGCATTGTTTCCTGATGATATTATGCGCAACGATAACTGTTATGTGATAGGATAAAAAGCATAAATGATATGAGAACTATTAGTGTGAATAGGGTTACTTTTGTATCTAGCTCTTTCTTAGCGTGTTCTCTGCTTTAGCTCTTTTCACACTAGGTTAAGTTTACTTAGGGACTTTTTCACTTAATCCCACATTGGTTGTGTATTGAGCCTCTTGGGTGGAATATCCTATATATACCCACCTCTTGCTCTCATATGGGCATCTCATTCTGTTGTATTGCTTTGCATTCTCTTGAGTTGAATACAGTATATTTGGATCATATCTAATTTCTATTTTACTTTCTCTCAATCACTTGCATTCTTGGGTAGAAATCTAACATGGTATTAGAGCAGTTGTGAGTTGTGGGTTAGCATTTTTTTAGAAATCTAAGAGTGTAGAGTTGTTTTTCGAAGCACATGAGTATTCTCTTCTCTTGCATCTTCTGATGATCTGGAGAAATAGAAAAGTGTGGAGAAAACTCTAGTTTCTGGGGGGTTCATATTTTGACTTGCCAGTTGCAGGTTTTTTTGGAGCTTCCTCAAGACTCTTTGAGCTAAAATATAACAATCGGCTTGCATTTTATTTATTCTGATCAATCTTGCAAGTTTTAGCATGCCTTTGTTTGTCTTAGGTAGGTGATTCAGTCTTTGCATGTCATTTTTTGGTTGCTAGGGTCATTTTTGGTGCTAAAAATGTTTGTTTTTTATTAGAGTCACATCTTCTATAGATCACAAATAAAAATGCCTTCTGGGTTTTGTTCACAACACCGAAAAACCATCTGGGTATCTGTTATTTTTTGCATGTAGCTTATATATTTTCTAGAAATGACATCAGAAAGCTACAGCAAACCCCCTCTCCATTGGCGTTTTGGAAATTACAGTTCAACTTCCAAAGGCTGTAACACGGGCTCCCAACCTCCGATTTGCGAGCTTCTTTTTTTGATTTTGGATAATTTTTCATGCTCTACATGTTGGTGCAGTCATGTTTTGATTTCAGTGTATGAATTTTTTAGTAATCTCAGATTCTCACATGTGACTCTGCGTAGTTCTCGTTTTGGGACTTTCAAAAGTGCATAACTTTTGCATACAGCCTTAGATTGAGGTGATTATTTTTTTAAAGTGCGTGTTTTTTCATGTACTTCATAGTGGTACTTCTAATTTCATTTGGGTTTGTCTCGAAATTATAATTTCAGTATATGTTCATTTTGTGAGGATTTGTAAAAGCATTGAAGTCAAGTCCACTCAGCAGTTTCTTACTAGTGGCCATTGTAAGCGCACTACTTATAAAGTGCCAAATCATTTTACTTGGGGGGCTTCTTCATTAAGTAATTCAGGGGGGTCTCTTGGTGTGATTGTGCTTGTGCAACTCCTTCTGCTCTTGCTCTCTTTTCCTTTCACAATGGGTAATGTTAAGTTTCCACTGCTAACTCCATACAACTACAATACATGGAAAGAAAATGCATGGAACTTCTTAATGCAACAAGGGTACACACCCTATGTTGACCAAAAGATAACTGAACCCTCAGATGCTAAGGAAAAAATACTCTAGATGCTTGAACAAACAAAAGCTTTAGGTTGTCTTAGGAGTTTAGTTTCTCTGGATATAATGTTTCAACTTGATGGAAAAGATAATTCACATGATGCATGGGAACAACTAAAAACTCTCTATGGGACAACTAATGAAGTTAAGGGATATCAAATTGATAATCAACTAATGGCCCTAGATCCTAAGTCTTTTGACAACATCCAGGACTTTGTAACAAAAGTAAATGATTTGAGAACACAATGTAAAGCATGTGGCATAGATAAAAAGGACATTCAACTTGTCTTGAGTACTCTTAACAAACTTTGACTAGAATATGCTGCTTTTGTTTCCAGTTTTCATACTCATAGATTGACTATGGGCTCTACATATAAAATGCCTTCTTTTTCTTCATTCTCTGAATTGTTAATGCAAGAACAAGGCAAACTTCTTTCCATGGGGCTCTTAAAGCCATCTCAATCTCAGGCTTTACTGGCTAGTCAGTCGAAGGAACAGAAAGAGTTAGGGAAACTTGATGAGAAACAAAAGAAGTCCTAGAAGAAGTCATAGAAAGATCATGCACAGTCTTGGTCTGCCTCAATAGCAGACTCCTCTTCCTCTTCTTCAAAGGGGAACAATTAGAAGAAGGAAAGACCAACTTGTTGCTATTGTAAGAAAGTTTGTCATGAGGAACACTTTTGTCACAAGAAGCAGATCGATGAGCTGAAGCATCTTCTGAAAAAGAACAACATTAATCTGCCTTCTTCACAAACATCCTCTACTCCTTTAAAATTAGGCAAAGGGAAAGCAATTGTACTAGTTGCTACTGCATATTCTTCTCCACACTGGATTCTTGACTCGGGTGCCTCACATCACATGGGTTCTATCAGAGAACAGTTTTTCCTATTGGAGCCTTGTTCAGTGCCCCACATTCTCATTGGGGATGACTCTCTTGTTGAAGTCATCAGGAAAGGTTTTGTTGATGCTGGCACTAGTACATTTGAGGATGTCCTTTGTGTACCTAATCTGTCAGCTAACCTTCTCTCAATCTATCAGATTGCCTAGAATGGTAGAAAAGTTGAGTTCACTTCTGATTCCATCACCATCAGGAGTCTTGAAGATAATGCACTTCTTGCAGTCGGTAAGGCTAATCACGAGTCTCAAATGTATGCTTTCTCTCATTTTGTACCTAATTCACATTCAATTGCCTTGCTCACTCATTCAGATTTTGTGAGCAAGTTATGGCATGAGCGGTTTAGCCATCTCAACTTCCGCTATCTCCAATAACTCAGCAAGCAGGATATGGTCACAGGTCTTCCTAAGATCAGTTTCTTAGATGGAGTTTGTTCAGGTTGTGCCTTAGGAAAACATCTCAAGTACAAGTTTGACAAAGGGAAGGCTTGGAGGGCTTTAGAAGTCCTTGAGCTAGTTCACAGTGATGTGGCAGGTCCATTTCCATCCTTGTCTTTCAGCAAGGCTTGCTACTTACTCACATTCATCGATGACTATTCCAAATACACCTGGGTCTACTTTCTTCGTCAGAAGGGAGAAGCATTTGATAGATTTTAGGAGTTCAAGGCTTGCACCGAGAAACAGTCTGGGAAAGTTGTCAAGATTCTCCGCACTGATAATGGCAGAGAATATGTGAACCACCGCTTTGAACAATTTTGCACTCTTGAAGGGATAGATCTTCAACATACTGTCGCCTATACACCTCAGCAGAATGGTGTGGCTGAGAGGAAAAATAGGTCCCTGAAAGAGATGGCCGGTTGCATGATCCACGCACACTCCCTTGCACCTGAATATTGGGTAGAAGCTATCAACTGTGCTGCTCACATCTAGAATAGAGTTTCACATAAGGCATTAAAGGGAATGACTCCTTTTGAAGCTTGGTGTGGTAGGAAACCTGTTGTGCGTCACTTTAGAGTTTTTGGCTCTCCTGCATGGGCTCACATTCCTTTAGAGAAGCGTAAGGCCTTGAAACCTCAGAGTCAGCCTTGTATCTTTATTGGTTATCCTGATGGTGTCAAAGGATATCGGCTCTTGGATCTCAAGACACATGAGCTCTTCATTGAGCAAAGTGTACAGTTCAAGGAAAGCTCTCCTAGCTCATCCTCTCTTCTTCCTTCCTCCACCATGAATTCAGATAGTGACTCCGATGATTTTCCTCTAGCTGCCTCTACTCACAGAGTTGATCATGAGGTTTCCTTCTCCTCTTCACAGAGTTCAGAGTCTGAGGATGGGGATTCTCCTCCTCCATCTCCTCACATGCCTCGCTGGGCTTGTCAGACACTTGAGTCAGCAAGTACTCTTGTTGGGGATCCTTTAGATGCTCGGAGGACTCGGTCACAACATCAGGACATTCTACATTCCTACATTGCCATAGCTTCAGATCCACAATCATTTCATGAAGCATCAAGTATTGCTAAGTGGGATTCAGCAATGGAGGAAGAGTACAACTCTTTGATTCAGAACAAAACTTGGGATCTTGTTCCACTTCCTAAGGGAAGAAAACTGGTTCAGTGTAAGTGGATCTACCAGACCAAATTTTTAGCACATCGATCAGTTGACAAGTTCAAAGCATGGCTTGTGGCTAAAGGTTTCTCTCAGGTTCCTGGTATTGACTATACTGAGACCTTTGCCCCTGTTGCCAAGATGAACTCCATTCACCTGATACTTGCTCTTGCTGCAGCTCACGGTTGGGTTGTACATCAGATGGATATGAAGAGTGCATTTCTTCATGGGGATCTTCATGAGGAGATTTACATGGAGCAGCCACAGGGGTTCGTTCAGGATTCTTCATTGGTTTGTAGACTGAGGAAGTCTCTCTATGGCCTCAAACAAGCCCCATAGTCTTGGTATGCCAAGATGGACTCCTTTCTTCTCTCATTTGGGTTCTCTCGATGCCACTCAGATCCAAATGTCTACATCCTGAGATAGGAAGATGCTCTTCTTTTTTTGGCTCTCTATGTTGATGACTTGATTGTCATTGGGAGCACTTCATCCATCATTGCAAATGTCAAGACTTCTCTGCATGATAGGTTTGCCATGACTGACTTGGGTCTCTTGCACTATTTTCTTGGGATTGAGATCACTTAGACCTCTTTTGGGATCTCTCTTGTACAGCCCAAGTATGCTCTTGATCTTTTGGCTCATTTTCACATGGCTGATTGTAAGCCTACATCGACTCCTTTTCTATCCGAAGTCAAGCTTGAGGCAAAGTGTTCCACACCACTTGCTGATGCCACTTTATATCATCAACTTGTTGGTAGCCTCATTTATCTGACTCATACTCACCTCGACATTTCATTTGTAGTTGGCATTGTTTCACGCTTCATGACGGAGCCACATGAGCTTCATTGGAAGGCTGCCAAACTCATCTTACACTACATATAGGGCACTCACAGGTACGAGATTCACTATGCAGTAGGCACAGGTTCAGACTTGGTTAGATACACTGATTCTGATTGGGATGGTGATCTTGATGATCGTAAGTCCACATTTGGCTACAACTTCCACCTTGGTTCTAGTCCCATTTGTTGGCAAAGCAAGAAGCAACATGCTATCGCTCTTTCTTCGACTAAGGCTGAGTATCGGGGGGTTGTCAATGCCGCCACTGAGGCTATCTAGCTTCAGAATATCCTCACTGAACTTGGCATCGCTTTTCAGAAGCCATCAGTCATTAACTGTGACAACTAAAGCGCAATCTAGATCTCAAAGAACCTGGTTCATCATCAGCAGACCAAACACATCGAGATCCACATGCATTTTCATAGGGAGCTGATTCAGGAGCAGGTCATTGATTTGCAGTATTGTCCTACAGCAACTAGATTGCGGATATCTTCACCAAACCTTTCACTGAGAGCAAGTATGTTCATCTTCAGTCTCTCTTGGGGGTGCGGGACATCTCTTCTAGGGGGGTCTATTAGCCCTTCCTGCTTTATCCTCTCATGGGGGAGTTTTTTCCCACTGGGTTTTCTCCTTCCTTTTTCTATTTAAGGGGATTCTTTATACATGGGTACCTCATCAGGCCTTGTTGCCGAGACCCATCTTTGCATTTTGTCAACATTTTCCCCTAAGTTGCACTTAAGGGGGGGTGTTAGTGTGAATAGGGTTACTTTGCTATCTAGCTCTTTCTTAGCTTGTTCTCTGCTTTAGCTCTTTTCACACTAGGTTAAGTTTACTTAGGGACTTTTTCACTTAATCCCACATTGGTTGTGTATTAAGCCTCATGGGTGGAATATCCTATATATACCCACCTCTTGCTCTCATATGGGCATCTCATTCTGTTGTATTGCTTTGCATTCTCTTGAGTTGAATACAATTTATTTGGCTCATATCTAATTTCTATTTTGCTTTCTCTCAATCACTTGCATTCTTGGGTAGAAATCTAACAAGAACAGATGCAGATATGTGCAGAATGCTGAGTGGCTATATTGCTTGGCTTTCATACTCAACAAACAATGCTCCAGTGTCCTATTGATAAATGCAGTTTAGTGTTTCATTTGCAAGGTCTCCTAAGTATAGTGTATTGAGTTCTTCCAGCCACTTGTGTGAACCTACCATACATCAATAAGGTGGGATGTGAGCCTTTCCATGCATAACGATGCACACAAATATGATGAAAGTTTCTATGAATCAAGGCGTCTAGGGTTAGAAAGTAGTTGTTGAGAGTTTGAGGAGAGTTCACTTCGATGGGTAGAAGAAATCAGCATAAATGGACATTTCTAGGCATTCACAGTAGTGCTAGGCCGTGATACAAACTATTCCCTTAGCTTCAAGAAGGAGACTGTATTGTTCAAAGTTCTCTTTCTTCATCTACCATAACACTGCTTCAGGATTCTTGAGTTATGAAGGTATTTGCATGCCTTTCCTTTTTTCATGCTTAGAGTTATGGATTCTAGTAGTGATTGCTTGTTCAAACCAGACTTACTGAACTAGTATCGTTGCAGTGTTTTATGTTAAATTGGTGTTACTGAGTGTGCATGTGCTAACAATCTTAGATAGTTAATTTATAAAAAAAAACTAGGGTGGCCATTGTATCCACTTCTCAGATTCTCTAAACAAAAACTGCAAGGATATCAACTTGTCAAAAGAGGGTGGATTAGAGGATATTGGTTGGCCAAGTTCTTGATATTACACCTCCTTTAGTTGATGCTTTAAATGTACTAAATCATTAACTTCCTAGAAGTCGTTATAGAAATGACCTTAAGTTTTATCAATAATTTCTTACACACCTATTATTATAATATTGTTTTGCATGCCTCTTTGGTATCTACTTCTCAGATTCTCTAAACAAAAACTGTAAGGACATCAACTTGTCAAAAGAGGGTGGATTAAAGGATATTGGTTGGCCAAGTTCTTGATATTACACCTCCTTTAGATGATGCTTTAAATGTACTAAACCATTAACTTCCTAGCAATCTTTATAGAGATGCCCTTAAGTTTTATCAATCAGTTCTTACACACCTATTATTATAATATTGTTTTGCATGCCTCTTTGGTATCTACTTCTCAGATTCTCTAAACAAAAATTGTAAGGACATCAACTTATCAAAAGAGGGTGGATTAAAGGATATTAGTTGGCCAAGTTCTTGATATTACACCTCCTTCAAATGATGCTTTAAATCTACTTTATCATTAACTTCCTAGCAATCTTTGTAGAAATGCCCTTAAGTTTTATCAATCAGTTCTTACACACCTATTATTATAATATTCTTTTTCATGCCTCTTTGGTATCTACTTCTCAGATTCTCTAAACAAAAACTTCAAGGACATCAACTTGTCAAAAGAGGGTGGATTAAAGGATATTGGTTGGACAAGTTCTTGATATTACACCTCCTTCAGATGATGCTTTAAATGTACTAAATCATTAACTTCCTAGCAATCTTTATAGAAATGCCCTTAAGTTTTATCAGTCGGTTCTTACACACCTATTATGATATCCACTGCATTGTTCTAAATAGTCTTGAGCTTATTCATTCCTTCTTCCAACAAATCTACCCTTGAGTTAATGATTTCCATCCAATCATCCAATAATGAGGCATTTGCCTCTCCAATATGCCTTCTTTACCTAATATATCAAACTCTATTTTTGACATCATGTCTAGGCAAGGAATTCTAAATAGTAGATCTACAACTTTCCTCAAATTATTCCTAATTTAATTATATCTATAAGAAAGGACAAAATGTGTTAGGGTTTAGAGAAAAGCAAAAATAAAATGAGCCTATTTTGTCAAAATCTAATTTTTGAATTCTGTTAAGATGATGAAATCATAATAAACTAACTTTACTCAATTAGTACTACACACTCAATCAGTTACACAAAGTGCTGCAAATATATGAGGAACAAGAACAATGAAAGGAACATATAAAATTATTGTATTCCATGTATGCAAAATTTATACATCACCTCCCACAACTCATCAATTTTCAAAAGATTTTTAATTGAACATGCCTTGGATTCCATCCTACTCAATTGAATTTTAGTAATTGATTCATTACAACATGACCCAATTTGAAAACTTGGATATATAAACAAAAAGTAACTACCAAAATTGACTAACTTAATGCTCTACTTCTATAGGTACCCAATTCATCTTGAAATTCCTCCAAATCTTATACTGTGTGTCCATCTACTTTCACCTTGTCATGCATTGTCTTGACCCCATTAATGACTATAGAGCCATATGTAAACACGTCATCCATCCATTGCTTCGTAGAAGATGTCGTACACTTCACTTCATCTAGGGTCAAGGATTCCTACCATGAGATCATCATTCAAGTAGTAAGAGTTCCATCTAATATAAAGGACTTACCAGTTGTTTGATAAATGTAGTCAATTGGTCAATTTTTCCTTCAGTTCTTGTTTGGTCTTCTGATCTTTGTCCATTTATGACACCGTAGCATAAACAATAGCTCGCATATCCTAAATGTCTACCTCCCTAGTTTACTTACCTAAGTTAAGTTTGGAGATTTAGTAGTTTGGTGGAAATAACTCTCTATCATCCTTGTCTACCAAGGGTGTGGCAATTTCTACAATCCTATATCTCGAGGCATCTGTGATTATGGAAGATAGTGTTATGGGTTTTATTATTTGTTAGTGTCATGTCCAACATGGCAGAAATGGTAGAGAAATATATTGAAATTATCTTTACAATCCCCTTCTTATTCTTTTGAATATTAATGTCCAATCATGTAGGCACAAATGACATCATTTAATTGAGGAGTTTGTAGTTGGTCTACTTCAATTTGGATTGATTTCTCTTCATTTGTTTTCTCTTGATCTTTATTTTGTTTTTCTTCTTGTATCTCTTGTTCCATGTCATTGATTATCTTTTGTTCCTCCCTCATCAAAGAATTATCCTTTTTCTAGATTATCTTGTTCTTAGATTGCATCTTTTCTCCCACTTGGCCTTGTTCCTAGATGGGAGAGGAGGAGGAGGAGGCTAATGAGGAGGAGGAGGGAGAGTAGGTAGGAGAGATGCAGTGGATGTGATTATGCATTTAAGAGTTAGAGGGTCAGGTCACACAACTGACAGGCATGTGGGATAGAGCAACTATTAGAGCTTAGAGGGCTGAGAAATGGACTATAGAGTTCATGCCTATAGACAGTGGGGCTACTGCTAAGTCAAAGCATAGGGGTCCTACACGGTCAAAACCCATTTGGAGGCCATGATGTACTTTTCTGATCGAGCCTACGAGCTCTAGTTTTTGATTGAGCTCATGAGCTCCATTTGTACTGACACTTCTTTGATGATGTATATATATATATATGAGACAAATTGTTCTGATGATGATCTCTTATTTTCTATATGCATATAATGTGATGGATGTATGCGATACACTTTGTTATGTTATGGTTCCATGTTTATGTTTTATGATTTATGATTCATGATGAGATGATGCAGTCCTATTTATCATGCATTTTATGTGATGATGTTTATGATGTGATTTATGATGTGACTCATGGATGCACATGTTGAGATGGTACTATATGTTTATGTGATGGCACTTTATTTCTATGTGATGCTTATATGTGTACTACATGGATGTAGATATGTATGTGTTAGATGTTTTACATGATAGATGTGGATTGTATGCGGATGATGATTCTATATGTTATGCTGCAATATGGATAATCTAACATTATGATATAATTTGTGATAGTTATGGTGTTATGCTTATGATGGAATTTATATGATGGACCAACATGTGTATGCATCCACTTTTTTTAATGGTGTCATTTATTTCCTTGTTAGAACCTCAATCGTAGCTGCTGAGGAAGGGCAAGAACCCAGAGATGTAAAGGCCTTTTTTAGAGATGAAGAAGACCATTTTTATGTGATAATAGGTTAAGACGTGAATCAAGACCAATGGTGCTTTTCTGTTTTCATTCCTACCTCAGTAGGCTATCCATATTGCCTCATTGAATGGGAGGGTAAGCTATTAGTTTTGGCATCAAATACCATAAGTTCCACCCATCACCGTGATTGGAAAATTAGATGTGCCTATGGTGAGGGTGATGGGCATTTTGTGTTCTGGATATTGGATACAGAACAAAAAGTTTAGACATGAGAATGGGAATTGGATTTATCACGAGTTTCATCGTTCTTGGGAGGTATCTACAAGGGGTAGTGTGGTACGATTGGAAAATGGTTACAATTCTATCATAGTTTACCAAATGAAGAACAGACACTACTCAACTCATAAAATTTCTTCTTAACAAATGAAGTTCTCACCTCTACAGAAAAGACTAAAACTTGTTTTCACAATTTCCATATATTGCTGATAAAGTTTAATTCATAAAATTCTATTGAGCCATCAGTAGTGTGCTGGTATTTTAGTCATGGTATCAATGGATTGGTCTCAGATGATTAGTCCTGTGACAGATAAGATCAACGCTGAATGAGAACTCGAACACAATAATTTTTATGTGGTATGCTGACAAAGCTTTAGTAGTTTGGATTACAGATATCATACCCAAATGTAATAGACCCAGTTGTAATGAGGATCATATAGAGCAGTGTGGAAAGAGTAGGAAGCCTAAAGATTCTTATCCGACTGGAAGTTAACAAAAGTATATATATATAAAGTAAACTTAATTTTTGTTGTCTACACTAGTTTATAATCTAAGGTTATTAAATGCATTAAATTTGAGATGTAATATGATACCTTTCTTAGACAAGGTTTAAAATAATGGGTACATTTTAGTCTTTCTCAATGTGAGAGCATACAATTGAGGAGGTGATGTGCACAGTATGTGAGATCTACATTTTTTTAAAAAAACTAGGGTTTATAAATGTGTATGCATCTAAGGTGAGGATTATTAAGATGAATATGGAGAATTGAGATGAAAATCAAAATAAATGTTGAACTTAATTTTAATCTAAATTTCAAAAAGCCAAAACTTTGATAAAGAATTAGAAAATAGAATAAATATTGATCTAAATGTTGGAAAGACATATGCATGATTTAGGACTGCCAAATTTAGAAATATTAAAATCTACATAAAACCATCATTTCATTTAATTTATATTTATTTCAGTCCAAAGGGATGACTAGTACTAGTTTTTAAATGCTTGGTATTGGATTCCATTTTTTATATTTTTGGATTCTACATTTTCTATTATTGGATTTCAAGAATGTAATTACTAGATTCTATTAGCAAAATTATTGGATATCCTAATTGGTGTTTTAAAAATTAACATTATAAATTTCTAATTTCAATAGTAAATAAGCATTTTAATTATTTAGATTGTAACTTCTAATAATTTATTCTCCCATTCAGATTATTTATAATTTATCAAAAGAATTGTTAAATTATATGTGGCTTCTATAGGGACCCACTCCCTTAGAAAAAAATTAATTACAAATCTGACATTAAAATAAAATAGGAAAAACAAAGGTTTTCTACTAACAAAACATGACAAACACCAAAAATCTCACATAACCCCTTACTAGATCAAGCAATATGAATAACCATAGATGTCCAAACCAAACCATATCAAAATTGAGTGATTGACCTTCCAAAAATTAGTTGATTGTTGGGATCTCATCCCCAATTTATGGGGGAGATTTAATTCATTATATACCTTATTTTGTATGTGTCCTTGAGTTTTGAGTCTAGAAGATCCATTTTTGGGTTGTGGTTTGTGATGGACTCTCAAAAATTATTTGAAATTTAAATCAAGGAATGTCAACCTCATTCCCACCTCTCAAGGTTATGTTAACCACCCCATCTTTCTTTAATCAACACAAAACATGTCACAAATAATATGGGTTGTTTTGGAACACTTAAACTTGATAAGACGTATAGAGAAGATCACACTAAATTGAGAGGATTAGTCTTGATCCTAGAAGAAAATAAAAATAAATAAAAGGTACTAGATTTATTTATTTCAAAGTGTATGTTAAAACAAATCAAATTAAGACTTATTTAGAATAACTAAATGAGCCTAATCTATAACTAATTAACCTACACACAAGAGCTAGGACCGACAACAAGCCAGGAGACTAGCACTTGGAAATACAAAGTGGAAACAAACACATGCAAACTAGGAAAAGGAAACTTGAAGTAGGAAAATATAGTATTTTGCACTTGATAGAATTAAGAACCATGAAGAAGAAATACTAAGAATGTTGTAAAGGATTTACCAAATAAATTTGGAGATGGTTAAAGTTGTCTTATGGAAAATGAGTGAGTTGGTGATTAAGGATGGGGAATTGGTTCTTTTCTCTCTAATGATTGCATAGTTAGAATTGAAGATTCTAAAACTCACCTAGAATCTAGATTTACAAATCTCTTATAAAGAATTTTTACATATAAAAAGTAACTGAGAAGATACGAGGGTAAAAATAAGATAAATGCGCTATAATTACAAACCATAATCTAATTGTAACCCATAATAGACTATAGTAAAAATAGAAAGTGGAGAATAATAAATGATCAAAATAACATGGAGGAGTTTCTTAGAAAGTTTTTGAATCTTGAGAGTGATACTTTTACAATTTCTAGTGGGTTTAAATTTTTAATGGAAGCTTCACCATGAATTACAATCATATTTTAGTTAAGCACCTAAAAAATAAGAAAACTTGCAAAAGAAAGTTTTAAGGAGGAGCCTACCTTAGTCAACCCCCTTGTGGGTTTTCAACAAAAATCCATAAACACAAATTGATTCAAAATAAATGTAATCAAACTATGGCGATAGAAATTAGAGGATATAACATGGTTAATAAAGAGTGAAACACACAAAACCTAATGGTAATATGAAAAATCCTAGGAAGTGGAAATAAGGGAAACAACGGTAGGAAAAGAAAAAATAGATGAATAAGAAGGGTTGTAAGAAAAATGATTGCAAGGGATGATGGGAGGATGGGAGTATGCAAAAATGGATGAGGGAATGGGGATCCAAAGGCTAGGGGAGATGGAAATTAGATAGTGTAATGGTATGGAAAGAGAGGTAAATGGCCATAAAGGCTACTTCATGAACCAAAAATGACTCCAAAAAGAATCCATTCATAGATCCAAAACAAAAGAAAGGCTCCAAGACACTCCAAGCTCCAAGCTATAGTAGAAATATCCAAGAAGAGGATGCAATATAATAACATGTAAGGATAACAAGATTGTGGATAGGTGAAATGAGAGGAAGAGGGGTCTATTCAGAGATTTTCATAGTGTTTTTAGGCAAGTGATCAATGAAAAATATTATAGGTGAATAGTCAATAATTGACCACCAAAATGTAGTGAAGATGTGCACAAAAAACCCAGGGTACTCCCCATGGGTTACTAGTGGCATTTAATGCCCAATGGCCACCAAATTTGTAGTAAACAAGGAGAAGGAAGAGGTAATAAAAATATAAGATATTTTTTGTCAAAAGGACCCCTAAAATGTAAGAAATAAATAAAATAGGGGGAAATGAGGGTTAAAACACATGAGGGGAGAGACAAAAGTTAAATGATATGTGTTAGAATAATGATTAAAAGTAGGATAAACACAAGGCTTCCATAAAGGTCAAAAATGCATGAAAAGGGGATAATCAAGCACATAGGGATACACAAAAGCTCAACAACACTAATCTAGGTGTGAACAAGGCTAAAACAAGGCTAAGAATATACACAAATGGTAACACCTAAAATGAGTTCAAAACATGATAAAAGATTTTACAAGGTATGCAATTTATATTATTATATATCCTTAAGAAATAGTAACATGTTTATTATATGCCTTAATGTGTATTATTTATTAAGCATCACTAAGCTTATTGTGGATGTATTTAACTCTTAGAAAAGCTTTATCTTTGGAAAAAAAAAATTTAAGTATCACTAATCTTATCATGGATGCCTTTCACTCCTGGAAAAGGGTTATCTTTGGAAAATAATTGAAAACTCTACAAGTTCTATAATTAGATCTTGCACTAATATCTAAGTGTGGGTGCCAAGTTGTATTGAATTTTCCTATGAGAATAAAATTGTGTTGTTGAAATTATTCCATTCTATCTCTATTCTTTGTATCCTATGTGTATATTGAACCATGTTGCTTTGTTTGACAACTAGTCCTTCATTAGACACCTGGTCCTTTTTCTTACAACAATTTTTATAGCACCTATTATAGTTCTATCTAGGACCCCAATTTTGTATTAGATGGAAATTTTGATATGGTTTAGTTTGGACATCTATGGTTATGAAAATAGGGACCAGCTTCAGTCTCTCCTTACAAATCTTCAGACATCCATTCATTTTTCAAAATTTGGGAACCACTAGACGAGCCTAATTTGACAAACCCTAGATCCGACGAAAATAAATTTTTATCAAATACTTTTGCTGCCTAAGATGATGGCTGAGCACCCACTGCCGTATGAAAATCCATCGAAGAAGGGGCCCCAGATAATTTACCTCGGGCCATGACAATGTGCTCGCCCTGAAACGGGCAAGCAAGCCCATAATCCACAAAAAAGAACAAATCCCACGCAACAATCACACCCCTTGGAGAACACAAGCCACTGTCGGGACCTCACACACACCACAATACATTGTCAGAACATTTGATGAGATGACCTTGAGGTATGCTAGTCCTTATGCAAGGAAGCATTTATTCTTTCCAATGCATAGGATGTCTTTGATTCACACCCAATGGAATCCCAATCACATGCAAGGAACGTAGTTGCCCCAGTCATTTTTCCAAGACAAACCGCAAACAAAAATCAAAGAAAAAGGTCCTGCTCTATCCTTGCTTCTCTTCATCACTTAGGGATTGCCTTGAGAAGCATTAGAACAAGACTACAAAACAAATAAGACATATGAGACCCAGAGTCAACAACCATGTAGATCATTCATTGAGTGTGTATTTGTTTATCTGATTGATTATGATAAGGTTGAATAATACTTGGTTTCAGGATAGGAAGCATGTCATATAAGATGTTAAGTTTGGTTTCGGCAATGTGACCACCTGTATAAGGAAAGTGATAAGATTGTGACATCTCATATAAGACATGTGGTTTGGTTTCAAGAATGCCACAAGTTGTGAGATCATTGGCATGTGATGATTGATGATGTCTGAAAGATGAAACACGTTGTCTATGGTGTAAAGCTTGGTTTCAACTATGCCCCATTCTATTGTAAGACATGTAGTAGTTGATAAAGATTGTTAATAGTGATGTTCATTTATCACTATTAGAATGATTCATGATGATTTCTTGGCTGATTTGATAAGCTGTCTTGCTGATGTTTGGGGTTGTTTTTCTTGTGAAAAACTGACTGTTTTGGTCTGATCAAAGTGTCCATCTCACCAAAGGATGACTGATTATGATAAATGACTCAATGGGCCATAAGTAACTGACCTAATGTCTTGGGGGCTTATCAAAGATGGCCTTGCCTATGTGGAAGCACAGAGACAAAATAGTTTGACCAAGTGGACTCTTGTGTGACCTAAGACCTAAGGGGGGGATGGCTCGGGGGCTCATCAGAGATGACCTTGCATACATGAAAGCTCAAAGGTGATGTAGTTCAACAAGGTGGTTTTGACACAGTTTATTGCTTGTTGTTTTTGGTTGGTTATTTGATTTTTTTGTGATTTTTGATGTTTTTGATGTTTTTGGACTTTTGGGAATAATTGATGTTTTTGGGTTTTTGGGAATATTTGATGTTTTTGGATTTTTGAGAATATTTGATGTTTTTGGGTTTTTTGATGTTTTTTGGTTTTGATAATATTTGGTTTCTTTTTGTAAATTTATTTTTTAAAAATTTTTGGGGAATATTTTATTTTTTTGGATTTTGAGAATATTTGAAAGGTGTCCTACAATACCGATATTTAGGATCAAGAATTACCCCCAGTCAGGTATAGGACAAAGTCATGACCAAGATGGGATGGGGATGGGATGATAACAAAGTGTTTAGGAAAGTCAGGAAGATGCTAAATGTCAACTTATTTCTAGGCCATGAAAAGGACAATGTGGTTTATGATGGGATATGACATGGATTATGATGTGGATTATGTAGAATTTATTGTGGAAAGTGAAAAGACAAGATAGAGTTATGGTAGACAATGGAGCCAAGACCAATTACACATGGCATCTCTTTGCTAGGTTTTCAACATGGTACTTATCCAAAGTGCCATCGAAGTGGTTTTCACTTTTGGATGAATTATTTCTCTTTACTATTTTTTTGCTTTTTTTGTTTTTTTGATTTTTTGTATTTTTTTTGCACTTTTTTTAATTTTTTGATTTTTTGACTTCGGTATAATATCTTTGAATGTGCATGTTGTTGATTGGCTCTAGTAGCAGTTCACCTTCAAGGGTACTAAGTTGATATGCTCTCGATCCATACATAGCCGTGATGATATAGGCACCTAACCAGTTTGGTTCAAACTTTCCTAACTTCTATTCCATTTGATTCTTGGGGTTCTCTTTTAGGACCAAGTCTCCAATATTGAACCGTCAAACTCTAACCCTCTTGTTATAACTACATCAAAAATGGTTCTGATACAGTTGCAAGTGTACCAGGGCATTCTACCTTCTTTCATCTAGTAGCTCGAGCTCATGTAGTTTGGGTACCCTGTAGTCTTTGTCATCCACAAATTGCTTTAGTGATACTCCCAGGGAAGGTAAATCAACCTCGATGGGCAGGATGGATTTGGAAACATAGACAAGGGAGTATGGCATGGCTCCGATGGGAGTGCAGATGCTGGTGCGGTAGGCCCACAAGGCGAGATAGAGTTGAATATACCAGTCATGGCAAGCATCATTAGTAGTCTTCTTGTGGATTTTTATAATGATTTTATTTGACGCCTCAGTTTGACCGTTGCCTTGGGGATAATATGGAGTGACAAAATGGTGTTGGATGTGGAATCTTTCATAGTTCATGAACGTCTTGATTTTTGAAAGGGTGACCATTGTTCATGACAACAGATTGAGGCACACCATAGTGGCATATGATGTAATTGAGGATGAATTTAGCAATCTGTTTGTTAGTGATGTATGACATGCGGATTGCCTCAATCGACTTTGTGAAATACTCAGTGGCAGTGATGATGAACTTGTGGCTGTTGGCAGAGTTGGGATGGATTTTGCCCACGATGTCAAGTCCCCATTGAGAGAATGGCCATGGAGATGTAAGTGGCTGCAAGTCTTGAGCAAGTGCATGCACAAGATCTCTATGTATCTGACACTATCTGCACTTTTTGGTAAAGTGGTATGTATCTTTTTCCATGGTGGGCCAATGGTATCTAGCTCTTATGATCTTTTTGGCTAGTGTAGGACCACTAGAGTGAGCTCCATATATACCTTCATTTACTTTGTGTAGGGCCATTTATGCTTCCTCCATATCGAGATATTGTAGGAGGGTATTGTCAAATCTGCGGTGGTAAAGGGTGTCACCAATGATGACATATTTGGCAGATTGGAGTACAAAGGATTTAAAATGATTGGAGGATAGGTCGGGTGGGAGGATTTGGTCGTGTAGGTATGTGTAAATGTCATGATACTAGGGAGACGTGGGACCGATGATTTCACATACTAGCTTTGATTTAGGGACATCAAAGGTTGGGACCAGTAATTATTCCACCAAGAATTCAAATTAAGGAGCATTTTTTGGGATATCCAAGAGAGATCCTATTGTGGCCATTGCATGAGCTACTTTGTTCTGAACCCCAGGAATTTGATCTAAGACCACTAAGTCAAAATAGAGTTTGAAGCTGTCAACCATTCTCTTATATGGCATGAGTTTTTCATCTTTTGTGTCATACTAATTGTTGACTTGCTTGATGATGAGCTGTGAATCACCAAAGACTTGTAATTTCTTGATCTTCCAATTGATGGCCATATGTAATCCAGTGAGCAATGCTTCATATTCAACAATATTATTTGTACAAGGAAAAGCCATTGGAAATACTTTAGGGATGGCATCTCCTTGAGGAATGATGAACATAATTCATGTGCTTGAGCCATGATTTGTGTAGGAACCATCAAAGAATAATGTTCATGTTCTGGGAACTTCCAAGGTAAAGATTGATTCATCTGGAAAATTTGCAACCAAAGGATGATCTGTTGTTGTGGGTGCCTTTGCTAATTGGTCTGCGATCACTTGTTGCTTTATTGCTTTGCAATCAATATACTATATATCAAATTTGTTCAATATCATAATCCATTTGGCCAATCATTTTGTTAAGGTCACCTTGTTGAGTAAGTACTTCAAGGGGTCAATCTTTGTAATTAGTTTTATCCGATGACTCAACATATAATGTCACAATTTTTGGGTGGCAAAAACTACAGCTAGGCATGCACGCTCTATGGAACTTTAATTTAGCTTGTACCCCACTAATGTCTTGCTGATGTAATAGATAGTCTATTGTTTTCCTTCCTCATATTTTTTTGCTAAAAGTGCCCCTAGTGTTGAAGACATTGTTAATATGTACAATAAAAGGGGCTTTCCTGGTATTGGAGGCATGAGAACTGGTGGTGACAAAAAATAAACTTTGAGCTTTTGAAAGGCTTTCTGGCAATGTTCAATCCATACAAAGGGTACCCCTTTGCAAAGTAAGTGTTGAAATGGGTGGCATTTGTTTGGGAGTTGCGCAATGAACCTCCTAATTGATTATAATTTACCTTGTAGATTATGTAGTTGTTTGAGACTTGTTGGTGGATGCATATCCATGATGGCTTTCACTTTAGCGGGATCAACTTCTATGCCTCGGTGAGAAACAATATAGCCTAATAGTTTGCCTGATGTAACCCCGAACATGTATTTATAAGGGTTTAGCATGACCTTATATTCTTCCAACCATGTGAGGACTTTGTCCAATACATCCAAGTGGGTTCTTCTTGTAACTTGGCCAGTAATTCGTTGACATAGTCTTCCATAAATATGTGCATATAATCATGAAAGATTGTTGTCATTGCCCTCTGGTACATAGCTCTAGCATTTTTGAGGCCAAAGGGTATGACATTCCAGCAGTATGTGCTTGACGGAAATGTAAAAGTAGTTTTATGTTGATCTTCTGGAGCTATCCTTATCTAATTATACCCTAAGAAACCATCCATGAGTGAGCATTTCAAATCCAATGGTAAGGTCGGTTATAATGTCTATGTTTGGCACCAAAAAATCATCTTTTAGATATGCCTTGTTCAGGTCTCAGAAGTCTTCACAAATTGTGATCCGGTCGTTAGGTTTTGTAACTGGTACAGGGTTAGATACCCACTCTGGATAGTCTATTGGTCAGATGAAACCCACATCGAGTAGCTTTTTCAATTCTGCCTTTACCAAGAGTGCGATCTATGGATGCATTTTTCTTAATTTATGCTTCACTGGTTTAGCATTTGGCAACAATGGTAGGTGATGCAAGATGAATAGCGGATCTAGTCCTGGCATGTTGGCATATGACCAAGCAAAATTGACTTGCCTTGCCGAGAAGAAAGCTTTGAATTCAGTCTTCTCTTGTTCTATTAATGACTCCGCAAAATGAATGATACTGTGATTATCCTCTGTACTGAGGTTGGTCTCAACAATTTTTTCCACTAGCAGTGGTGATCACTCTTGTGCAATGGGAAGCACATCCAACCCTCCATCCTTGGGCACCTCAGAGAGGTTTTCACCCTCAGATACTTCATTTATTTTTACTTTTTCATGGTCAAGAGGTGCATTTCGGTTCTCACATAGAGACCCTTTTTCTTTTTCTTTTTCTTTTTCAATTTTATGACTAGAGGGTGCAGTGGATTCTCTGAAGTAAGTAGTGTCATTGAGATCCATGATGCATCCAACTTTATGATCCACTTGAGGTATACCTTCACGAAGTCCCATGAACTCGGCAATAGCTTCATCATTCTCAAAAAAATCCAAGCTAGGTGGTGTATGTTGATCCTAGTCTATGAGTTCGAGATGGACTAAGGGCAAGCCATCATTAGTGTTCATGTAGCTTATGGTTATGGGAATCAGGGTGCAAATGGAAGTATTGTCAGGATCCCAAAAGATGATGATCCATGCTTCACCGTCAGGTAGGTAAGGTTGGGAAGATATAGGCTTGGGTTTGGGAGGGTCCCTTGATGTCTTGACATCCTTGGAAGTACTTGCATCCCTACTCAAGAGTAACTTAGTACTAGGAGTGCTTTCTCTTCATGATGTATACCCTAGCCCCTTGTTGCGAGGTCACATGGTTGGTTGAATGGGTTTTGTTCTCCCATTTTTATTAGGCCCAAGTCTACTATACCCATCATATCCTTGTTGTTTTACAAACTCATAGCCTTTTCCATATCGGTCCATGGCTAATTGTACATGCTTGACCTCTTCTTCCTTCTTGTAGATCCACTTGGAGACATCATCATCTACATCCTCTTATTTCAGCTCTCCCCATTTTGTGAAAGTGCTGGGAGCGACAAAACTAGTTTCCTTAGGTTTGATTGGGCTAGGTTTGCTATGAGACCTTGGTAATGTTGGGAGCTTGTTGATGCAGTATGAGCCTTCTATCTTATATACTCCACATCCTTTATCTTGGATTTGAACTTTAGGGTTAAGTGGCAAAATGAAAGTGGTGGTGGATTTTGATAATGTGGATGGGTTGACATAATGTGACGAGGTGGAAGATGAAGATTGGGGTGAAAAGACATGTGTATGGATTAATCATGATCATCATGAGTTGCCTCAATTGCTAATTTTGTGTCCTAAATATGAGCTCATATTGGTTAGATTCGACTTTTCTAAGTATAAAGATGAGTTTGCTAAGCTTCAGAACTTGACGAGTGAGTTATTGTTCTTGTACACATTGAGAAAACCATCAAGGGGTAGTTTTGATACCCATTGTCCTAAGTCTATGAGTTCAGTTATTTGAGCAATTTAGGATTGGTTGTACATAGTGTTAGTTGATCCTAATAGTTATATCATATTCTTTTCCATACCTTTCAAAGTCATAGATGTCCATCTCAGTTTCCAAGTATAATATCTCATTTGGCTTATTGCATTTGTGATTAAATGTTTCATCTATCTCTCTTTGTCAATTTTAATATGATTTAGGTGACCTCTCCAAAGAAGCCATGCATATATGAAAATTAGTTACAAATTAACCATTCAAATATTTAGACTAATCCCTACTAAGCAACATACCATATGCTTTAAGAATATCTACAAACTGTATATCAATGTATTGTTGAACACATGAATTAGAAGCTAATTGCATATTAACATGATTTGATTCTCCTACTACATTAACTTCTATTTATTTCAATTGAGTAACTTTTTGGTTTAACTTCATCAAGGTTAAACCCAACCTCTAAAAGATTGAAAAGGCATTACATTACCTGAAGCACCCAAGGCTAACAAATAATTGTGAAGGTTTTTACTAAAAATATAGACTATTAAGAGGAATGGTGTGACTCTACCTTTTATTTGCAAATGACCATATGTGCATTGGAAATCTTAACTTGTTCTTCTCTTTTCCTTTTGAATCAACTAAGGTTGTCATTTTTCCTTTCATGTTGGAAGTACCACAAGTTTTCTTTCTATGTGGGCATTTGCAATAGTTCCCAAATGTTGTTATTAGCCTTTTATTTCTTAAGGTCCTCTACTATGTCATAGTTGGGTTTGAAAGATTCTACCACCTTATCTATTGATGAAGTAGTTGCATTCTACTTAGGCTATGAAGATGGACCTAGAGCCTTTTGGTGGAATTTGATTGTTACTTGCATTTGGATCAGGTGGGGTATGTTAGTTGGTAGGAGTGGAAGTAATGAGTGGGTTCTTGACCTTATTCCTCAGCATGTAATTGTTACCTTGTTGATATTGTTGTTATGCTTGGATTTCATCCAAGTTCATTTCTGGTTCATTATCTTCTTTGAAAGGAAACTCATATGTCTCTAGCACTATTGTTGTCCCAAAGTTGTTTGTTCCCTTTTCATCCTTTGTAGGCACAATATCTAGATAATCGATCTCTTCTTGAAAAATGTTGGACATTGACTTAAACTAAGGATAATTTACCTTTGAATGTGTAGTTGTTTTATGGAGCCTACACCAAGAAGTCAATTATAGATCAATGAGATTAACTATTGGCCATGTGTCATTTATGTTTTGATTTGTATTTTCTAACAGGTTGAGAATTTTCCATTATTTGTCTTTGTGTTTCATTTTCTATTAGGCCTCTATAAATTGTATCCCCTCTTTTGAGGAATTTGTTATACTTTCCTTTGCAATTGCATGAAATCATTAGACAACTTATTGACCATACTCTTACAATGCTCCATTTTTTTAATTTGAGTTAGGAGATTGTTTATGAGATGTCAGTCAACCTATGGATGTATTAGGTGAAGGTGTGACCATCTAATTGTTGGAGATTACCTACTGAATAGGCATTGGACTCCTACCTCCCTATGGATTAAAGAATGAAGGACCAATTTGCTAGTTTATGGAGAAAATAGTAGTATTGTAGGTATTAACACTTTACTAATTTGACCAAGTGGGTATAGGTGGTGGTATCACTTAGTTTAATGCTACTTGATTATAGATCTAATTTTATAATGGAGTGTCATGATTTAAAGCATACCAAATCTGACTAGTTTGGTATCCCAGGCTATTCCAATGAAGGCAAACATCCAACAACCACTAAACCTAGTGGGAATAACACCTATTGCACTTTAATGTCTTCAACATATACTAGTGCTAAAGAATCTAGGGCCTCAAGTTTTCTTTTCATAAATGTTGAGCTCAATCTATCCAAAGCCCTAAGATATGTTTAAATAATTGTTGTCACATAGAATTGCACCCTGCTTGGAGAGAGTCCAAGCATTCTAATGACACAATGGGAATGATCTCGAAGTGTGGGACCTTGCGAACTAAGATCAGACCTCCAAAGAAGGCTGGTTCCTCATTCTAAGCCTAATGCTTAGAGGAAAATATCTAAACCTAGTGCTAATGCTATGGGGAAAAAGGGGTAGAAGAAAACATAAATAGAAATTAGGTGATACACTAGGTTAAATAAAAGAACCCTCACAGAACTGAGAAAATGCACAGAATGACTAGATACAACCAATAAACATACACAGATCAAGTTGATTTTAATAGGGGCAAAGAGAAAGAGATGATTAGAAGGAATTAAACATTCACAAACACATCATTCTTAGATCACACAGAGTCAAAATAGCATGAAGAGGTAAAATAACCAACATGTATTTAATCAGAAGGCAATGTTACAATAGAGGAATGCTCTGTTTGGAATTAGAAGTATAGATTACTAAATCTTCCAACCCCTCCTTACATCTCATGTTTATGCATATATATCATTTTGCATTAGACCTAAGTCAGTTGCAATGAATTCTTGTCGTGGGCTCTGTCAGAAAATATCATCGCCAGAAGGGACGTCCACCTGCAAGAAGTTATGGAATAAAATATCTGGAACAGGGCAGGTGAAGATATTTTTGGCCTTGAATGTGAGCAGCTCAATCATCTATCTTCAACAATGAATACATAAAATATCTGAAGCATGGCAGTTGAGAGATCGGATTTGTATTTATGGCAGATGGGACAGATCACCCCTTGACAAAGCTTTTACAACACTTTAAATCCCTGTTCATTTGAATTTCTACATCCTCACTCACTAAGATCATCTGCACAATCAGGCTCTGTATCCGTATAATCAGCCTTTGAATTTTCCCCGTTTGACTGAACTTGCATTTTTGGCTTCTGAGTTAGCGGTCATCAATTTTATCCTTGCTACCAAGAGAACCATCGTTTGTATGCATACAGACATACAAAAATGGATACACTGTAAAAAACCATGATGATGTCAGCATCATATAGAACTTGGGAAAAGAACAGGCCTAGATGACGTCATCATGCTATCGGGTCCTTCAAATCCTTCAATTTTGCACTTATGCAATTTCTTCACTTTTTGCATTTTGCATATCAAATTGCTTTGCATGTCTTTGAATCTCCCTTTGTATATGCTTTTGTATGTGCAATTGTATATACAATACAATGGCCAACATACAAAAGTGGACCTTAACTTTTGCATCACCTTTTCTATATATGCCCTTGCCACGTGTCATCACTCTATTGGTCACTGAGTTGAACCTGGGACCTATCGCTAAACATTTGCATCTTTATCAGCTATCGGAGAGACCTCAACATGAGTCGCCGATAAGGCCTGTCTCACCAAAAATCTATTGTATGTGTCTTTGTACATCACAATTGTATATAGGAGATACAATCGCTGACCAGAAAGGAACTTTAAAAAAGGTCCGGCCTTATATCCTTGCTTTTTTGTATATTGGAATATACATGCACCTCAACATATAACTACAGACCCCACCACTGATTTTGCCAAATTTAATTTCCCAGTCAAGTCCGCATTGTATATCCCCGTTGTATCTAACTTTTGTATATGCAATTGTATATAGGATTGTATATGGGATGATAGAATCGCATATACATACAATAGGTGGACCCCAACTCGAAATCCACCACATTTGATTTTTCATTCACATCTAGATTGTATGTATTCCCTTCTGCATCATCTTTTGTATTTGCAAATGTACAACGTGAATATACATGCAAAGATGCATACAATCACATGTACCTTTCTTAACCAAATTGCAGCCTCTTTCGAGTCCTAGATTATATCATAGGATGATATATGCCATTGTATATAAGATTGTATGTAAAAAGATAAAATCACATATACATACAAAAAACAAACACATCTTTTGTATCTCCCCCTTGTATATTGCCTTGTATATGCATTTGTATATGCAATTGCATATACAAAGATAACCTGATGCACATTCACTTTTGTATCCCACCTTTTGTATCTGACTTTGCACCATCCTTTGTATATACAATTGTATATGTGATTGTATATGCGATACAACAAATATACATACAACGATACATACACAGGTACATACAAAAATGATTAAGTATAAAACTAAGAATTATCTGCAATGGAAGGCACTTGAAGACAAAGGGTTTCTGGGTTTTTCTGGGTTTTCTGCAAGGATTCTCAAGATGAGATTTTGGAAAATTTTACAAGGTATAGCATAGGGAAATGTAGGATTTAAGACTTTCCTCTTTCTATTTAGGCTTTCTCTGATCAGATTTCTTTGATAGAAAGAGGGGGATAGTAATATTTTGGGGCTAGGCAAAATATGACAACAATAATAACTTCTTCATCTTGGCAATAGGGAGCCTTGAGGTTAGCATAAAGTTTATGGAACCAAATATTAAACACACTCATAGGTTCATTATCCCCTCTTCTTGCAATTGAAAATTGGTGGTGTATATTTTGTTCATGGTCAAAAAAACAAATGTTGATTAAGACCACGGCCTGTAGCATTGATGGAGACCTTTCAGGGAAACAACGACTATGAAGCTTTGATGGAAGATATTTGCAATAGGCGACTTGACCTTGACTTTGGAAACCACTGGCGATATAAACCTCTATGGAGATATTGAGACTAGATTTGGGTGGATGAAATGCCTGCAAGTAATAAAATGATCCTGAAATGGGCGTTGGAGACTAGAAGAGGCCGCTCGTAGGTCGACTTTGACCAAAGGCCAAAAAAATCAAATCACAAATTTTGCCCAAAACTGTAAATAGAGAATCAATCCAAAAATGACACAGAAGTCGTGAGGCCAAAAATCGAGCACTAGATTGAAGAAATTTACCCAAAAAATTACTTTAGAGCCTGCAAAATGTTGATTTTGCAATTTTTTTTGCATTTTCAACAAAAAAATCTATCAACAAAAACTTGCAAAATGTCAAATTTCTTAAAAAATTTGCATTTTTTGCAAAAATTTCATTAAATAGGAGATCTTTGCCTCCGATTGAACTAGCAAGCAATTAGTGTAGCTCTGATACCATGTTGGAAACAAGATCGACTAATGCATTGCTGATTACAATTTGGAGTAATTTAATTATGAACAAGGTAGTTGTACATACAGGGTAGAGAGGTTGAGTCGACTTAGGAGTCAACTTCAACACTCAACTAGAGGTGGAAGAAAGAGTGTCAACAAGTGGCTTGGAGAGTTGTGTTGGACTCTCCAAGTCGACACGTAACCACCTAAGATGGCTTGAAGCCATGTGAGGAATATACACATAATTACTTATTTAAATAATAAGTAATAGTGTTAATATTCCTACACTAACAACTTTTAGATGTCATCATATTATTCATTACCAACAATCTAGTTACTTGCATACCCTAGATCTAACTTTCTAAATGGTAGATTTGTAAGTTTCCTAAACTATTCCTAATCTAATTAGATCTAAAATAAAGGACAAAAGGTGTTAGGTTTTAGAGAAAAAATGAATTTGTTTTACAAAAAATCCAATTCCTTAATTCTGTTAAGATGATGAAATCATAGTTAACCAAATTTGCTTGATCAATATTACACATAATCAATTACACAAAATGGTACAAATGTCTAAGGAAAAAAATAATGAAAGGAACATATAAAATAATTGTATTCCAAATGAAAAATTTATACATTACCTCCCACTACTTATCAATTCAAGAGATTTTTAGTCCAACATGCCTTGGATTCCATCCTTCCTAATTGAATTTTAGTAATTGGTTCATTATAGCATGACCTAGCTTGAAAACTTAGATCTACAAAGAAAAACTAACTACTAAAATTGACTAATTTAATTCTTGACTTCTATAGCAAGTGTTCAATCCCTTAACAATGTCCTTAAATTCTCTATAAATATACAACCTCTTGGGCAGCAAATTCAATAATCCTTTTACATTAACAACTAGGATTCAAATATCATCAAGCCCAAAATTAAAATTTAAATAGTTCCACCTTAAAAAAATTGAATGTTACATTTGGAATAAGAGAAATTTAAATGTGTGGCATAAAGTGCAAGGGTCCTCATCCTTTTTGGTTCCCTCTTGATCACTAGCATCTTCAATAATAATTTTAATGTCTGTACCAATTTCTCTTCTCCTGTAATCTATAAATGCAGTCAAATAATCATTCATCACCTCCATATCTAGTCCATTGATAAAATTAGATCTAAAGTGATATGTGGCATAAACATTTGAAATATAATATTGTTTTGCATGCCTCTTTGGTATCTACTGTAATGTGCCCTTTTTCTCAGTGATAAAAAAAATTGGAATAAGTTAGCCTTTTTGTTATTTCCCAAAAGCCTAATGTTTGGGTGAGGAAAAAATGACTTTTAAAAATGTTATTCTAAGTTATTTGTTGCCTCAACTTAATCAACTTTACTAAACATATACCTTTTAAAAGTTGCTTGTTGCATCCTTTAGTGGGCGTTGATCTTGGTGGGGCCACTTTTGTTGTTGTCACCTATTTTAGGCATTATTCTTTGTGGAGTGGGGGGTGCTTTTTGTTAGGAATTTAATACTTGTTTCCTTGCATGAACGTTGGGAGTTAGTGATATATTGAAGGAATCGCTCAATTTGGGGATTCATTCATGGATTTGAGATTTTATTTTCATATGCGCGCTCTTGTTGTTTAGCAAAAGACTCTGAGAGGTTGTTTAACCTTAGAACACCTCCAGTTTTGATTGTGCAACATCAATCCTAGCTGGGTAGTTGATGACTTCACCCAGAATTCATACTGGGAATACAATGGAGTTTGGTGTGGTTTCTCATACAAAGGACTACCAGGTGCTTACATGGGATTTTAAGATTTTGATGTCTCCTAAGTTGATTGGAATATCAGATATTTAGAGTTGATGACAGCAGTTCTCTTTGTGCAAGGTACAGTTGACCAGGGATAATGTTTGTCCATCGCCATACATCTGAGTGCCATTTCTGTGAAGCCACTTTAGGGAAATAGCATTGTTTCCCAATGATATTGTGTGCAGTGATAACTGTTATGTGATAGGATAAAAAGCATAAATGATATGAGAACAAATGCAGATATGTGTAAAATGCTAAGTGGCCATATTACTTGGCTTTCATACTCAACAAACAATGCTCCAGTGTCCTATTGATAAATGTAGTTTAGTGTTTCGTTTGCAAGGTTTCCTGAGTATAGTGTACTGAGTTCTTCCAGCCACTCATGTGAACCTACCATACATCAATAAGGTGGTACATGAGCCTTTCCATGCATAACAATGCACACAAATATGATGAAAGTTGATATGAATCAAGGCACCTAGGGTTAGAAAGTAGTTTCTGACAATTTGAGGAGAGTTCACTTCGATGCGTAGAAGAAATGAGCATAAATGGACACTTCTAGGCATTCACAATAGTGTTGGGCTGTGATACAAACTATTCCCTTAGCTTCAAGAAGGAGACTCTATTTTTCAAAGTTCTCTTTCTTCATCTTCCATAACATTGCTTCAGGATTCTTGAGTTATGAAGGTATTTGCATGTCTTTCCTTTTTTCATGCTTAGAGTTATGGATTCCAGCAGTGATTGCTTGTTCAAACTAGACTTACTAAACTAGTACTGCTGCAATCTTTTATGTTAAATTGGTGTTACTGAGTGTGCATGTGCTAACAATCTCAGTTAGTTAATTTATAAAAAAACCTAGGGTGGCCATTGCATCTACCTCTCAGATTCTCTAAACAAAAACTGCAAAGACATCAACTTGTCAAAAGAGGGTGGATTAAAGGATATTGGTTGGCCAAGTTCTTGATATTACACCTCCTTCAGTTGATGCTTTAAATGTACTAAATCATTAACTTCCTAGCAGTCTTTATAGAAATTCCCTTAAGTTTTATCAATCAGTTCTTACACACCTATTATTATAATATTGTTTTGCATGCCTCATTGGTATTTACTTCTCAGATTCTCTAAATAAAAACTGTAAGGACATCAACTTGTCAAAAGAGGGTGGATTAAAGGATATTGGTTGGACAAGTTCTTGATATTACACCTTCAGATGATGCTTTAAATGTACTAAATCATTAACTTCCTAGAAATCTTTATAGAAATACCCTTAAGTTTTATCAATTAGTTCTTACACATTTATTATTATAATATTGTTTTGGATTCCTCTTTGGTATCTACTTCTCATATTCTCTAAACAAAAACTGCAAGGACATCAACTTGTTAAAAGAGGGTGGATTAAAGGATATTGGTTGGCCAAGTTCTTGATATTACACCTCCTTTAGATGATGCTTTAAATGTACTAAATCATTAACTTCCTAGCAATCTTTATAGAAATGCCCTTAATTTTTATCACTCAGTTCTTACACACCTATTATTATAATATTGTTTTGCATGCCTCTTTGGTATCTACTTCTCAGATTCTCTAAACAAAAACTACAAGGACATCAACTTGTCAAAAGAGGGTGGATTAAAGGATATTGGTTAGCCAAGTTCTTGATATTACACCTCCTTCAGATGATGCTTAAATTGGAATAAATCATTAACTTCCTAGCAATCTTTATAGAAATGCCCTTAAGTTTTATCAATCGATTCTTACACACCTATTATGATATCCACTGCATTGTTGTGAATAGTCTTGAGCTTATTCATTCCTTTTTCCAAAAAATCTACCCTTGGGTTGATGATTTCCATCTGATCATCCAATAATGAGGCCTTTGCCTATCCAATATGCCTTCTTTACCTAATATATCGAACTCTATTTTTGACATCATGTCTAGGCAAGGAATTCTAAATAGTAGATCTACAAGTTTCCTAAAATTATTCCTAATTTAATTATATGTATAAGAAAGGACAAAAGGTGTTTGGGTTTAGAGAAAAACAAAAATAAAATGAGTCTATTTTGTAAAAATCTAATTCCTGAATTCTGTTAAGATGATGAAATCATAATAAACTAACTTTACTCAATTAGTATTACACACTCGATCAGTTATAGAAAGTGGTGCAAATATATGAGGAACAAGAACAATGAAAGGAACATATAAAATTATTGTATTCCATTTATGCAAAATTTATACATCACCTCCCACAACTCATCAAATTTCAAAAGATTTTTTATTTAACATGCCTTGGATTCCATCCTTCTCAATTGAATTTTAGTAATGAATCATTACAACATGACCCAATTTGAAAACTTGAATATAAAGAAAAACTAACTGCCAAAATTGACCAACTTAATGCTCTACTTCTATGGGTACCCAATTCATCTTGAAATTCCTCCAAATCTTTTACTGTGTGTCCATCTACTTTCACCTTGTCATGCATTGTCTTGACCCCATTAATGACTTTGGAGCCATATGTAAACATGTCATCCATCCATTGCTTCATAGAAGATGTCATATACTTCACTTCATCTAGGGTCAAGGCTTCCTACTATGAGATCATCATTCAAGTAGTAAGAGCTCCATCTAATGTAAAGGACTTACCAGTTGCTTGTTACATCCTTTAGTGGGCACTGATCTTGGTGGGCCCCCTTTTGTTGTTGTCACCTATTTTAGGCATTATTCTCTATGGAGTGGGGGGTGCTTTTTTTCAAGAATTTAATATTTTTTTCCTTGCATGAGCATTGGTAGTTAGTGGGGGAATGATATATTGAAGGAATCGCTCAGTTTGGGGATTCATTCATGCATTTGAGATTTTATTTTCATATGAGCACTCTTGCTATTTAGCAAAGGACTTTGAGAGGTTGTTTAACCTTAGAACACCTCCAATTTCGATTGTGCAATATCAATCTTAGTTGGGCAATTGATGATTTCACCCAGAAATCATACTAGGAACACAATGGAGTTTGGTGTGGTTTCTCATACAGAGGGCTACCAGGTGCTTATATAGGGTTTCAAGACTTTGATGTCTCCTAAGTTGATTGGAATATCAGATATTTAGAGTTGATGACAGCAGTTTTGTTTGTGCAAGGTACAGTTGACCAGCGATAACATTCGTCCATGGCCATACATCTGAGTACCATTTCTATGAAGCCAATTTAGGGAAATAACATTGTTTCCCGATGATATTGTGTGTAGTGATAACTATTATGTGATAGCATAAAAAGCAAAAATGATATGAGAATAGATGCAGATATGTGCAGAACACTGAGTGGCCATATTACTTGGCTTTCATACTCAACAAACAATGCTCCAGTGTCCTATTGATAAATGCAGTTTAGTGTTCTGTTTGCAAGGTTTCCTGAGTATAGTGTACTGAGTTCTTGTAGCCACTCGTGTGAACCTACCATACATCAATAAGGTGGGACGTGAGCCTTTCCATATAACGATCCACACAAATATGATGAAAGTTGCTATGAATCAAGGTGTCTAGGGTTAGAAAGTAGTTGCTTAGAGTTTGAGGAGAGTTCAATTCAATGGGTAGAAGAAATGAGCATAAATGGATGTTTCTGGGCATTCAAAACAGTGCTGGGCTGTGATACAAACTATTCCCTTAGCTTCAAGAAGGAGACTGTATTGTTTAAAGTTCTCTTTCTTCATCTGCCATAACACTGCTTCAGGATTCTTGAGTTATGAAGGTATTTGCATATCTTTCTTGAATAAAATCTACTTTTTCTTGATGAAATTCTGCTCCTAACTCTACTTTTATTTGCTGCCCTACTCTTCTTATTCTCAGCCTTTTCAGTTTGGAAATTAGATGTGATAAATGAAGTTTTAAAACTTATATTTATAGCAGTCCTACCTGCCTTTCAAAATAGGTCATCTTAGTGCAGGTCAGCCTGCATATGGTAATGATTTTTTTGGTCTAAAACTAATTTTCCTCTGCTAAGGCCGACCTCTTCTCTTGACCTGAGTGGGATTTCACTGTGTGTAAGGAGAGATAAAGGGCACATTTTCCCTTACCAGTTGGAATCTGCACCCATTCTGGGCGGATTTTCCCTCTCTATAAGGAATTTCCTTATGGAGAGGTGCATATCTAAGGTCTATGAGGAGGAATTGAATGAGTTATAATTATTTTTATACAAATGTGATGTCTTGATTCCTTAAATTTTACTCAAACACACCTGAGTCTGCTATTAAATCTGAGTTATTTTGAATTTTTAAATTTATGATTGAAGAGTGAATTCTGATTTCTTCTTTATACAAACTCAATCCACTCTCTTCCTCCTTGCTGCAGGTCTACATATTACCTTTGATTATTTATTTTTTTATTTGAATGTGAAAAATGGGAGTTCAATCTCTTTTATATAGCATTTCAATCCCCTCTTCCTAGGTAGGTCGGCCTGCTATTGGGCAATGATAAAAAAAACTTTAACTCTCTTCCTTTTGGCCGACTTGTCTCAGATTTGAGCAAATTTTGATTAAGTGTGAGAGGCTTGGAGAGTGGATTTTCCTTGTTTATGAGGTTTTTCCTCCATTTCTAACTTGAACTTCTTGTTTTCACTTGTTGAACTTTGAATTATTCCTTCATCAAATATCTCGAGTAACCTCTCTTAGCCATTTGTTGGAATCATTTTCAAAATCATTTGATTAAGCAAGGATCTTGCACTTGGGCATCTTCATTTTTCATTTTGACTTCATCTCCTCTCATTCCCTTGAGCAAATGAAATTGAACTTTTGGCAAATTCGCTTATGATGATTGAGCAAGCTTTGATTTTGGGAGATGCTTCATACTAAGTGAATTTTCCTCATGACAACTTGGGTGCATTATGCAAGGTATAGAGCATTTTACGCTCTTCCTTGAAAAAGTTTTCAAGTTTTTGAAATCTTTCACTTAGCATTCTCAAAACAATTGTTGGATCTTGAAGTGTAACTTAACCTTTTATCCTTTGGGATTTTCCTTCATTTTGACACTTTACTTCAAACTTTCAAGTCATAGTGGAACAAAACAAATTTCATCATCATTATGTTGGGCACAAAATGCATGAGGCAGAGCATTTTGCGCTTTAGAAGGCTCCATTTTATACTTAGGCATTTCAAGGTTCATCCTTTTTCTCCAATGACTTAGTCAAATTTTCACTTTAAACAATCCTTCCATTTGCAATGTCCTTTGTTTCACAAATTCTTCCTAGGGTGGAAAATCCTTGGCCCAGAGCATTATGCACCTAGCTTTAGACATGACTTTCTTTTCATTGCTCTTCCCTTTGGTGTTTTCATTGTCATGTTGCAATTCCTTTCACTACAAACTCCTTTGTTGAATTTTAACTTATCATAAATCACATTGCACTTCAAACTTTCTCATGGCAATCTTGGGTAGTCTTGGGTGGAAATTCCATGCTCTAGAGCATTTTCTAATCTCATCTTTATTGATACTTCATACACCTTGAACATGACTTCAAACCCTCACTTCAAACTCTTCAAGGTTAACTTAGATTTATGACAATTCACATTTGAGAAGCTTAAACTTATGCACACCTTGGGTACATTTTACATAGGGCAGAACAATTCCTTCATTCCCAACTCACCCTCTAGTTAGGGTGCAAAATGCTTGGGGCAGAGCATTTTCCCCACTTTGCATTCATCATACTTAATCAATTTTTAAAACCTTGTCCAATTCAATTTCTCTTCTCTTGGCGAATGATGTTGGAAATACTCTTTCAAACTTGTGAATTTGAATCCTTTGACATACCTTGAACACCTTCTCCTTAGGGTGTATAATCTATGAGGCAGAGCATTTTGCGCTCCAAGTTGCACTTGAAGTATTTCATCAATCTTTAACTCTCCTCCAACTCCATAAAGTAATTCATCATGTTTTTTTATAAGTATTTCCAAGAATTTTTCTAAAGGCAATCATGCATCCAAAATGGAGACCTTCAACCTAGGACAGAAATTCCTTGAGGTGGAGTATTTTCCTTCATTTTGACACTCATCTCCCAAGGCACAAAATGCAAGGTCTAGAACATTTTCCTTTGTTTTGGGATCCACTGTACTTAGCCAAATTTTCACAAGTTCTCCTTGAACACAAATTGCAAGAGGCAGAACAGTTTCCATCTTGGGAGGGTGGATATTGCAAGGTGTAATGTTCCTTAGTAGTTTTACTGAAAAATATATTTCAAATTAGATGAGATTTCTTGAAATTGTTTAGTTTCATCAAATGCAATTGGACAAATACACAAATTTGCAATGAAACTCCTCTTCCAATATATTATTTATTTGATTCAAATGATGCCAATACAAATCAATTGCTCACTATCCACTGTGACAATCATATATTGAAATGAAATCAAACCTTAACCTATTACAAATAACTTCAAGTATGGGATCTATTGATAACCCAATAATGGAATATGGTTGCCAAATGGATGCCAAGTAATTCCAACACTCAATGATCCTTGTAAAACCTTCAAATGATTTTGTATACTAGCTGTTATGACTGATGCAAGTGACTAGAAACACTATATACAACCAACAATAAGCGTGACACAAGATTTATCATCAAATCTTCTCCTGAAGTCCAGCGATAGGCTTCTAGACTTAAGTGAATGGGCTGAAATGATCTTCAAAAGTTCTTATTCAATGATTGATGTCAAACTCCTGATTGTAGCCCTTTGATTGACTGTAGCAGCTTCTTCAATGACTATAGTAAAGGTGTAATGGCTAGGAAATGTTCAAATATCTGAGATCCTTGATACAAAACATTCAACAATGATCTCCAATACTCTCTATCTCTCCTAATACCTACAAGTTTGAATTCAATGGTGAAATTAGAACCAATATCACCTCATAATTCATAGGGGGTCATCACCCTATGTGCAAGGGCACATCACCTTGCAAGGAAGTAAGAAGATCGAAACCTTCAAACTTGAAAAGAATATGAAAACATACCAAAATTTAGACATGTGTTCAATGGTCATGGATTCCTCTATTTATTCCTTCTCCTCATGGCCAATGACTTGCATTGGGTTTTTCTTGCATTGGATCTTGGGCGAATCCCTCTAGGCAAATGTGTTAGCATTTGAGCATTGTTTAAATGCTTTTCTTCTATCAATGTTATAGTTCTTCATGCTTCTCACACCATTTTCCTTGGCAGCTCTAACCGAATGATGTTATTGACTTATGCAAACCCTTATTATGGGCTAATGGTGTCATGGATGAATGTATCAACCCTTCTTGTTTTTGGTGATACCTTCTATGCTTGACCGATCCCCTATGCATGACATAAACGAATGTATTTGAGTCTTTTTTGTCTTGGGTGAATGCCTTCATGAATGTGATTTGGAACCCTCATTACAATGCTTTGGATAAATCCTTCTTTGTGTTGGAGAATGTGGCATGATATGTGTGAATGGCTTCCTCTTTGTATTCCTTGCATGGCATTTTGCATAGGTGAATTAAACCCTTTCACATGGTTGAATGTGTCTTGGAGATCCCCTTTTGATCTTCAATGAATGCAACCTTCAAACATGGCTGAATTCCTTATGAGTATTGGTAGATGGCATTTGATATATTTTTGCATAGGTAAATTCTCTATATTGGTGGATGCTCCTTCATGGATGAATAACTTCAGCTATCTTTGCATGGGTGAATGTACTGCCTTCTTTCAACCGTTGGCTCTCCTTCATAGGTGAATGCATTAGGATTGGCCGAATCCATCACATGATCCCATGCTAGGCACAAGATCCCATCGTTTACCCCTTCTAGCAATAAGTGAATGTATTTTGAGGTCTTTTTCTCATGGGCGAATGCAACCTTAATCATCCAACCATTTGCATTTGAATTTGAAATAGGTAAATGTATCTTCCCTTGGTTTGGCTGCGTTTCCCTCCAACACATGCTATTTGATTTTGAATATCTTTTCTTTATGTTCATTGGGTGATGCCTTTTCCTTATCTAGACCCTATTCCATCGATTGCCTCTAATTGCATTTGAATCTTGAATAATTAGCTTGGATCTATAAACAATTGCTTTGAATTTAATTTCCCTCCAAATTAGAAATGCCATGATGCTTATCCTGGACCTATCTTAACCCCCTAGGAATCGATTTGGAAAATGTAATTAAATATTTCATTGTCCTCTAATTGAATTAGTTCTTGGCTTGAAATTTGGGGACATGACACAAGGGGCAGAACAATTTCCACCCAAGGTCCAAGACTCAAACTTTTTTGCTCAATTTTGAAGGTAAAGATACCTGGGTGGAAGTATATTGAAAAATATATTTAAGTATAAGTTAGATAACTTTAAATATTTTTCAATATACTTCCAGGATGTTTGAGATAGGTCCCAGATCCATAGGGTTTAACATGCATATTCTAGATTTTTTAGGATCCACCAAATTTTAGACTTAGTCAATTTCAGGATCCCAGAACATTAGGATTCTAGACTTAGTCAATTTTTAGGGCTTCAGGACGTGCAACAGGATGGGAAGATACAAATTCCTTAGCCAGAAAATGTTGAGGCTTGGGTAAAACAACACTACCAAACCCTACAGGCTCAGAGAAAAAACTAAACCCTAAAGCAAAACAAAGTGAGAAAGGAGAAAAAAGAGGGGGTTTTCATTTGCAATGGGGTGATGTGTGATTACATCACAACATCTAGCACCAATCTAAATAAATGTTCCTGAACATTTCAAAGAAAAAGACTCAATCCAAACTCAGAAAATTCAGATAATTAGCCCTAATTCCATCACTTAGCTGGGACATATACTCGAAAGGGAAAAGAATGATGAATTGGGTTAAGACACTTCATCCTTTGATTACCACTGTGTGTGCAGTGTTCATCAAACATTGATTCTCCCAAGTATTCCAATGATAAACAGGAATCAACAAATCAAAACCTTCTGTGTACACCCACATGCTAGGTTAAACAAATATGAATACATGATCAAGAAATCATAATCAAAAGCTTAGTACAACCATTCATAATTCAAAGACCCAAGTGTGTGCAATTGTATTCATTTCCATCCCTTAGAAGCTAAGATCATCTGAGTTCACTTGTCTTAAGCTAGGTAAGTTCATGGAAGAGGGACGAACGAAGGATATATATACATACGGATGAAATGGATAATGATGGTATGGATTGGAATGGAAATGAAAATGAAAATGGAAATGATAGGATGGATAGGTGGGATGAGACAATGTGTCTCTACACATGACGATTGTTTGCCAAGTTTTCATCATGGTACTTATCCAAGGCGCTACCAGAGGTGGTTTTCACCTATGGACGAAAGGATTTCTCTTTACTATTTTTTTCTTTCTTTTTTTTCTTTTTCTCTCTCTCTCTTTTTTTAATATAGATAGGATGACAATTACACATAGCGCCTATTTGCCAGGTTTTCACTATGGTCATGGATAGGAGGAACTCTAGTGTCTAATTTCATGAAAAAGATAGTCCATACAAAAAACATGTCAAGTCAGTATGTTCACCGATGTTGGTAAGGCATGATAGATAGGATACAAATGATAACAACTAGATGGAAAAGTGGATGGAGACAATAGACAATGATGTGGACTATGTTATAGTAACAATGGATGAAAGGTGCATCCAAAAGCATAGACCAAGGGAGTGGCAGAACATGCAGGATAATGGGAAATAGATTGGAACGGAGGGTATGTAGTGGAAAGGAATCACAATTAATGCTTGTACGTACCAAACTAAACTTCGAAGCTTGCAAGGGAAAGGGAGATGTATGAAGGAACAGGAGTGATGGTTAGTGAATATATGAAGCAGTAACTTCACGACCCACACAAACTTAGAATTTTTCTTTTTGATTTTATTTCGTGGGATGAAGTAATTTGGAACTTTGGGATGGAATGGAAATGGAATGGGATGAGGTAAAAGTGGATTATTTGGACGTAGAAGCTTCTTTGGATTCGGCTTCTTTGACTTAAGTACCCAAACTTTTGGCTTTTCATTTGGAAAAATGGAATGAAATAGCCTTTGAATATGCTTTGTCTTGATTTCTGGCATTTGTACTAAGGCATAAAGATCTTAAGATTTTTAGGAATTTCTTTGTTTCATGGGTAAAGGCATCCAAATATTTATCTGATGGAAATATGGGATGGGCGAATGGATTGCAAGCTTCTTGCTTAGACGACACCTACATTCATTGATCATGATTAGGGAATGGGTGAATAGATAAAGGAATATGGGTATATGAGCTAGGCAAAAAGAATTAAGATGGATGGCAGAAGGTGTTTGTGTGGCCAAATGCTTTTGGAATTTACATAGTAATGGAGGTGGAATGGATACACATGTAATGGGTAGATGATGGAAAATGTTGAATTTATGTGGAAGTAGATGAAAATACTAGCATCATGACCTTACTTACCTTGCAGTGGCCAAGGCGATATGAATGGATATTGACATGGATGGACCTCAAAAACCTTGTTCATCAAAGACTCAAACTTTTATCCTGATGTCTCATCACTGGGAGTTTTGAGGTGAAAAATAGGACTATATGGATGGTTCAGACATCAAACTTGAGTGCATTATTTGATGGAAATGGTAAGGTGGATGGAGGCTTGTATTATGCATATGAGGCAATGAATTGAAATGGAATATGGAGTATACAGATAGATATAATATAATGGAATGAAGTGGAATCATGAACTATCTCACTTAATTCAAGCTTACCAAGACTCACTTAGAACTTCAGGACTATTAAGATGTGTAAATTTATGAGGCCCTTAAATACTTCAAGTCATGCTAAACAATGGATTATTCTTCCAGTGAACAAGAAGTCACACTGTTTAACTCTAACCATGGAGTCTACAATAAACTTCCAATTCATGACTCATGTTTCTCAAAAGAAGACTGAAAGATATCAATAATAGAAAAATATATGTAATCGAAAGATATCAGTGTCAAGACACAATTCATAATTTATTTCTGAGTCAATTACGGATCCTAACCTTGCGAAAGAGTTAGAGAAAACCATCCTTAGCTTCTAAAGACTTTCATGAATATTTATCCAAGAAATGAACTTAAACATCTATCAAATTATGCTTCTTGAAAATTCACCTTTCACATTGTAGGAACCCCAAAAGGCAAACCTAAACTAAAGCAACAATAGAACTTAACACAAAAGGCATCAAGGATGGCAAATCTAAACTATGACAAAATGAAAAAGAAAACCTACTCTAACTATGTACAAAGAGAAGACAAGACTCAAAAGACCTAAGTATATACATGACCTAGCATGATTTCTTAGAATGAAAAGTAGTAATAAGGCCCATGTGATAGTTTAGATTTTGGCAAACTTATCCTCAATCTTGAAAATATATTCTCTCACAATACAATCATTAAATTCAAAAAAAAATTGCAAAAAATCAGCAGTTGTGGCAACTCATTTGGACCGTGATTAATCCAAATACAAGTTGTCTTTCCCAAATTTCCATAGTCAAATTCATATTCATCATCAGGAAATTCATAATCATCAAATTCAAAATCTTTCTAATTAATAGCAAGGAAAGATACAACCTGGTGGAGTTTGTCTTCGAATGGATATTGCTCAACTTTCATGCACGCGTTAGGAGGTCGAAGCTAGTGATGGATCATCCCACTTGCATCTGCAACATGCAAATCAACATTATGATCAATAGTGGGCATATCAAGATGTGAAGGTGAAAATAATTGAATTTTGCAAGCATGGAACATTTCACCTGTAAGTTCGTCATGAATTGTTAGCAATGGATCTAACACCACCTTGAATTGCTTTTTGCATTCGATCTTCATTTCATCAACTTGTTCTTCTTGGGATGACTTTGGTAGGAACTCCTTTTGTGTTTCTTGGATAGAAATGTCTAGCGCCCCTCCAAATTGATGTTTATTTGATGGTTCTTCGATGATGGTCTGAAGTGTTGCTTGTAATGCATCCAACTGATTATCTTCCAACATCTCATTTTGTACTAGCTGCAGCTTGTTCTCCAAGATCTCCTTATGTAGAATGAATGAGTATCTCCCAAGAAATTCTTCTTCTTGCAACAAACTCGAGTCATTTTCTTCTTTGATGGAGGAATCAAGATCTTGTTCATCAATTGCCTTCATTTGAATGTCCTCTAGTTCCTTTTCAGCTTCTTCTTCAACAGGAGGTTCGTTCTTACTTGGAAGAAGGAATGCAAATTGGTTCTCCACTTGATCATCAATCTTACTCATGCTATCTTCACTTTTGAATAACATGGGAACATCTTCTCGTTTGGGTGGTGAATTGATTTCTCGAAGACATTTGCTCCACAAGTCGTCTAGTCTTGGTTGTACCTGATATTCTTCTTCCAACCTTATTTCTTCCTTCACTTAACGAATAGCTTCCTGACAAGATGAACACGTGAGTTCTGAATGAGTGGTGTTATGAATCCTACACCAAGCACATGGAATCAACATGTCTTCAGCAGGCAAGTCCTTCTCAATGCTCAGTCTCTACTTGACCATTTCCTTAAAACTCATGAAGAACTCTCTTTCATCAAAAAAGGTGTTGGGAACCACCTTTATAGAAACAATCGACTCATGTACCTGTGAAAAATAAATTTTGCCTTGTAATGCTAATTCCATTCTTCACAAAAATGTTAGACAATATAGCTCCTTGTGTCCGTTGGTGTTGTGAATTCTACATCCTTTCCTTGACACAAAGTCATCCAAACTCTTATGATGAAGTTGTGTGTTCAAAGTCCACCAAAGCTAAAGAACATTATCTTAAGGATAATCCATCTTGGATTTCCTTGAAGATTCTAAGAAATCCATGTCTATTTTTGAATTTTCTAATTTTTACTTTTTTTTGTACTTTTGATTTTCTACTTTTTTTGGGTTTTCGACATAAGAGAGATCTTGAAATCTTGAATTCTTCCTTGAAAGCTCACTTGGTTCCACTTTCACAATTTAGAGTTTGTCCACGTGCTTGAAGCAATGTAATTCCTTGTTCATGCCCTCCTTCTGTAAATTCTCTTAAGCGTTAGGAGGAGAAGGGCGTGTGACGAATGGAGCAATGTCTTTGAATGGAGCAATATCTTTGATCAAGCCCTCCTTCTAGAGCCAATTATGTTGATGTGTTTTTCTTGCACATGCAAACTTAGAATAAAATACTAAGTATTCTATCCTCTCTTGAATAAATTCTCTCAAAGGCTAAGCTATGTGATCCAGTGAGACAACTTCAAGGTTTCTTATTCGTGATATGCAATGGATAGACTCAGTAGTTGATGTGATCATGTTGGTAATCACAAAGGGACTTACGCTAAATATTTTCCTTACTCCATTCAAATGTGTTAATTCTTCCTTATGAAATGGAACTTCTTCCAACTGGCTACGAAAAGAAAATGCAAAAGACAAAGGTTAAGAAAGCTAATCTAAGAACGATGATATGATGGACAACGCTTCGATAGACAAATTCCTTTCAACTGAGCTTTGCTTCGCCATGAGAACAAAAACTACACGAAGCTAGTGCAATCTTTAAATAAAATATGAAGGATTTTCAAATGGAAAACATGCATCCAAATACCAACAACTAGTGCAACTTGAATGAACATTCACAATCAAACTATTGCAATGTGAGGTTTAGGCTAACTTTACATTGCAAATCACCAAATGAGGAATTCATCAAATATCTTTACATTTATTCATCAAATCAATGAACTGTATCTAAAATCTATCTAACTTGCTTTGAATCATCTTCAAGAGATTGGAAACCATGCTAACATCCCAAAACAACACAAGTTTCACCAAGCTTCAATGAGATTGTATTGATTTTGGTAGTACCTTTACAACAATTTGCCAAAGTCTTGTCGATGCTTCAAGACTAACATTCTACCTCCTAAGAACGAATGATATGTCTAATGTCCCCCCCTTACAAATTAAGAGAGTGAGCTTTATATAGAGCTCAAGATTACAATGAATGGCCCAGATTGATTTTGAAATCAATGGCCCAGATGAAGACAACAAGACAGTTTGTTACAAAAGTTGCTATTTTTAGAATACAAGAGAGGCAATGAAGGCACATTTCCCAATGTGATAAGCATGAAAATGGAACCTTTGGAGTATCTCCACATGGGCGTCCTTTCTAACTTCCTCTTGTAGTACATACATTGAATGTGAACAAATGATGTGGCAAGATGTGATAGGGTCGATGGCATTTAGAAGCCACCTTGGCATTAAGCAAATCGGTTCGATCTTCTCTATGTTCACATTGCTTGAAATATTTCCCAAATTGTTGGATTTTTAACAATGGAACTTTGCATCTTTCAAACTTGCAAATTTGGGAATTCATCATTTTTCTTGATGTCTTCCATGCCTTAGTGAAATTTATGAGCTTCTTGATGTATTTGCTCATTTCTCTCCTCATGTGATGTTGTTCTATGCAGGAGATTTTCATTCTGGCTCTGGATGACGCATAAAGTAGAATATGTTTCATACATGAACTCTTTGAAGTGGATTTATGCATGATGGATGTTCTTTTTGATCTTTATTTATCTCTTCTTGGTGCATGAAATTGGGTGACTCCTTTGGAGCTTGGACGTGCACTGTCTTCTTCCTATGCATGATGAAGTAATGCCCCTCCAAAAGTGAAGTCTTCATCATTAGTAGTATGATAATCTTGATGACTCCCTGATGATGTGCAGTGCTTGGGACTTGATCATCTTGGACTAGATCTCCTCCATGTGGCGTTGATGTCTTCCTCCTTGAATGGTCTTGAGAAATACTCCTCTTGTCACGAACTCCTATGCAAATTCTCACCATCTTTTGTCCATTACCTACACAGGAAAAACAACTATTAATGTGAAAACACTTGATCATCAATAACATTTCATTATTAATCCTTAACATACTTGCTTTATGCAATGAAGAAAGCCTTATTTTCATGCTTTAACTTTGCTTTTTATCCTTTCATGGCCAACTTTACCAATATGCAATGTAAATTTGATATTTTGGTGAAACATTTTCAAGGTCAGAAATTCCTTGTTAATGGGAATTTTGCGCCCTATATGTAGGCATTTCCTTGTTCAGTTTCAACTTCTTTTAATTGATTTCAAAACATGTTGATAGGTTTCAAGTAAATTTGACAATTTTTGCATCTCTATAGGAGCGCATAATCCTTATTCATAGGGATTTTCCACCTTTTCCAACTTTTACTTAGGCAATTTTTTGTGAACTTCCATCTAGAGTGCATAATGCATGTATACAAGGATTTTCCTCTATTTTGACTTGGAAACTTTACATTTCTTGCAAGATTCTTCCTCTTCTTAAGATGAAATTTGCTCTTCTTTAAGAATTTCTACTTTTCTTCTTCCAATTTTGGTGTTTCTCTGCTTTTTTTATGTTTATTTGTTTTGAATTATATGTTGAAAAATGAAGTTCTAATCCTCCTTAAATACCCATTCACCCTTGTCCTCTAGGCAAGTTGGCCTTCTTGCAAGGCAATTTCCTTTGTTTAAAACTTGTAATTCACCCTTGGCCAACCTATGTTGGAGCTAACTTTGATCAAATGCAAGGACATTTTCTTGGGAGGGTTTTGTAGGGTGCAAAACATTTTGCATCTTGGGAGAGCGGAATTTGAAAGGTGAAGAACCTTTTCCCCACTTTGACACTTTTCTTACTTAGACATTTTATCCTAGCAACCTCTCAAAGTTCAAATTCTGTCATTCAATACTTAGGAAAAATTTCCTTTGAAAGTTGTTTGTTGAGGAATTATCACTAGAAGGCAACCTATCCTGGGCGGCTTTTGTAGGGTTAAGAACATTTTCCATCTTTCTTTCTTGAATAAAATCTACTTTTTCTTGATGAAATTCTATTCCTAACTCTGCTTGTATTTGCTGCCCTACTCTACTTATTCTCTGCCTTTTCAATTTTGAAATTGGATCTTATAAATGAAGATTTAAAAGTTATATTTATAGCAGTCTTACCTGCCTTTCAAAATAGGTCGGCCTAGTGCAGGTCAACTTGCATATGGTAATGATTTTTTTTGGGTCTAAAACTGATTTTTCTCTGCAAAGGATGACCTCTTCTCTTGACCTGAGTAGGATTTCACTGTGTGTAAGGAGAGATAAAGGGCACATTTTCCCTTACCAGTTGGAGTCTGCACCCATTCTAGGAGGATTTTCCCTCTGTATAAGGAATTTCCTTGTGGAGAGGTGCATATCTAAGGTCTATGAGGAGGAATTGAAAGAGAGTTATAAAGATTTTTATACAAATGTGATGTCTTGCTTCCTTAAATTTTGCTCAAACACAGCTGGGTCTGCTCTTAAATTTGAGTTATTTTAAATTTTGAAATTTATGATTGAAGAGTGTGTTGGTATTTTCCCAGACTGGATGCTTGCTCCCAGTTATCCCTATAAGGTAGCCATCATTGATCAACAAGATACCTAGGCTAGGGGCCAATAGTACAGGAGATAGACTCTATAAATATCTCCTCTTCTTCTTTAGGCTCTACAGAACCAAGGGGCGTATTCCCTATTCAACATCCATAAGATATGCTTGTGAACTAGGGGGATGTTGACACAAAGCAGATAAATCCTCCTATTTGTAGACCAAAACTATGAGATAAGTGCAAAGGGGCTAGCTTTGGGCCTATGTTCAGTTCTGACACAGAGGATTTTGATCCTAAACTACTTCTAAGGTCCTAATGGTTTGATTTTGAAGTTTGAGTTTGATTTTTGGTGTTTGGATGCAAAATTAGGACCTGGGATGTATCCTCAACACAAAACTGGACTGGTGCCTATCCAGGGCTCGGAGTCAATAGACATACACATGTGAATGGTCAGCATAAACTTAGACTAATAACTGGGTCTCAATGGGATTTTGTAGTATCTGCCTTATAGATATTTCCCAAAAACTAGGTGCTTAGTCATTCATACTTAAAAGGTATCCCCGCTACAAAATATTTCCTCAATGATTAACCTGGAACATTTAATTTGTTCCTTGAACAAAGGTAGGAGATTAAACATTCAATACAAAAAGCTATATTCCTGAATCCTAACAACCCTTAGCTACCAAGATTCAAGAGAAAACATGCCCACAACTTGGAGACAAATGATTAAACACATGCAATAGAGCATTTTTCAAATAAAATAGCATGAAACCAGTGCATTTATGCATGAAACATACAGCATGAGACTCATAAACTCACAAGACATCCAGAACAGGGCCACCAATGAAGTTGTATTAAATCACAACACCAAGAGTTTGTCCAGTTTTCAACCACCAAAAATGAGTCACACAGTCTGCCTATAAAGCAAGACTGTCTACTCCATGAATTAATTACATGGCAATTCAAAATTCAAAATTTAGAATTTAGCCAGATGCATTGCACCCAAAATGGCACCCAAAATACTGAATACATCATGTAGGAGAAGAGGGAAAAGTAGGTGGAATCAAGATATGTACAACCGCCTAAGGATTTTTCATTAAAATATGGTGGTTAGCTTGTCAACTTGATCACCCATGCTTCTGCAAATAGCCAATAATGTCTCACCTACCCGCAGCTACCTAAAGTATAGTGGCCTATGAGCCCTAGAACTTTTCCCACCCAGAAAACAGCTACATACAAAGAAAACCACCACTACCTCAGGTTTTAAAACCAGTCGTTGATCAAAACACACTAAAAAGGTACCCACCAATGATATTGCACCACGTCAGCAATCCATACATTCATCGTTAACCTTTCCACCAAACCATTTTACCTTTTTCACCCTCATATGTGCAGTTGAAAATGAGATTGTATATGCAATACAATCACTTATATACAAGGAGGATCTCAAGATATTATAAAACAAATTTGAACCTGCACTCGGGTCCAGGTTGTATACATGTCCCCTTTGCACATCCAGCATATACAACACCTTTTACATACAAGCCACGGACCTCAGATTATGACGAAGCATATTGCAGTCCCTTTGAAGTCCACCTTCCATTTTAACCTTTGCATCTTCATTTTGTATATGCGAACATACAATCACAATATACATCCTGCAAACTTCAAAAGACTATGAAGCGCTTTGAAATTCAAAATAGGTCCGGCTTGCATCTCCTTGCTTGTACATTTCCTTGCATATCACATCATACAAATGTGATATACATACAACGGACCCCAGCGATTTATCCATCAGATTTGAAAAACTTTCAAATCTGGGCCTTGTATCTCCTTTTGTTTGTATATCAGCATATATAATGTCATATACATGCATGTCACAGATGCTAGCCACCTTATCAATCAAATTGAAACAAATCTCAAATCCAGCCTACACTTTACTCCTGCATATTTTGAATGTATATCGGCATGTACAACATAGACATACAAGAAAAAAATATACATACAAACTGTGGACTTTAGGTTCTTATGAGTTGGATTGGAAGCACCCCTTGAAATCTGGCTTGTATACCTTTCATTGCACATCGGCTTGTATATCAGCATATACAAGCACTTTATACAACCCATGGACTTCAAATTTCATTCACTGCATTTGACTTTCCCTCGCGTCTGGACTGTATGTCATTTTTTTGTATATTTGCTTGCACATTCGATTGTATATTTGGAATATACAATCCCAAACATACAAAGGCAGATTTCAAAATATTTCAAAATGCTATTAACTTTTTTGGCCGCGTCCACCCTGTATGCCGAATATACAAACCCCTTTATATATACCTGCGGGCCCCACCAATTGTATCTCCCCTTTCACTTGCTGCTTGCATGTCGCATATACATTGCAACTTGTATGTTGGAGATACAAAAACCTTTGCATGTCTGCGGGCCCCATCATTTGTATATCAGCCCTTGTACATTCCTTCCTTGCATATGCATCGGCCCATGATACATTGCACTGTAGTGAATGCATGTCTGCGCCTTGTACATTTTCCATTGTATATTTCCATATGCATCAGCTACAGTGAACCTAATATAGATTCAGCATAGTAGCCTCCTTGTATGCCGCCAATGCATCTTTTCATTGCATGTTTTCTAATGTATGTAGTCGTCGTATGTTGAAACATACAACACAACTATGCAAGCAAGCCCGATATACAATTGCAGAATATTCTTGGGAATCTGCGATAGATTCCCCCTTGTATATGCATCATTTCAAAGCCCGATATGCATATAACTCAACTTTTTACCATTTTTCAAAAGCTGACTGAGATTTCACAAGCCCGCCAACATACATGACCACTTGCATACACAAAAACCTAACATTTTGTTAAGTACGATAGGAACAAGTGGTAAAACATTGCATGTGGGTCAAGGAACAATTTAACCTAAGGCACTAAGGGTTTGAAGGAATAGAAATAGAAACCTGCAAGCTCAATTTTAGAACCCTAACCCTGGGTGAGCACCACCATTGGCTCTGACTGGGGACATGTAGGTGAAAGACTGTAGTGAGAACCAGAGCACTTTGGGGTAGACCAGACAAAACACAAAACTCAAAACTTGACTGACTATACAAGGCATGTACAAACTTTTTACACCTAGTTTACAATGTGCACATAAGATACCCATTTATGAGAAGTAAGGTTTTAGGAACTGACCGTGCATAGGCAATTCCAATAATTCACCATTCAGGGCCTAGAGAAAATAGGAATCTTCTTTATGATTGTTGCTAATTTGATATGGGCCCATCCACAAGGGTTCAAATTTACCATGTTTACCCTTATCCTGGTTCTTTGCATTCCAAATAAGGACCAAATCACCTATTTGAAATTTCCTTTTTGTAGTCCTTTTATCAAACAAATATTTTACCTTTTACTATTTCCTGATGTTTGTCTTGTGTGCCTCCCTTCTGGTTTCATCCAATGCAACCAATTGATTTATCCTTTCAGTCATTTGGCATTCAATCTCTTCATTATCTTCTTGTATGAATTTATAAATTGGCAAGAGATTGTGCACAGGTAACTTAGCTGTTGTGCCATACACTAGTTCAAAAGGAGACCTTCCAATTGCTTTTTTCACTGTCACTTTGTCAGCCCATAATGCCATCTTCAGCCTTGAATCCCAAGCCCTTTTGTTCTCATCTATTATTCTTTTGATGATTTTCATGAGACTTTTGTTACTTGACTCTGCCTGACCATTTCCCTGTGGATGATATGGTGATACATATGATAAATCAATTCCATAGTTGTTGCAAAAGTCAACAAATTCACCAGATCTGAAGCACATAGCATTATCTGTGACCAACTTGACTGGTACTCCAAATCGGATAATAATATGCTCCAGAATGAAATCCATCACCACTTTACTTGTGGCCTTCTTAGTTGGAATGGCTTCAATCCATTTGGTGAAATAGTCAGTAGCAACCAAAATCCAACTATGTCCTCCACTTGATTTTTTCTGAAATCTCCCCTATAAAATCAATTCCCCATTGCTGGAATGGAGCTTCCACAGTCACAGTTTTAAGGGGTAATGCACCTTCATACTTCAACTTTCCTAAGAACCTTTGGCAAGAATCACATTTCCTCACCAGCTTTTGTGCATCTAAGAAAAGAGTTGGCCACCAATAACCTGCTCTAAGAATTTTGTGGACTGTTGTCTGGGCAGTATAGTGTCCACCACACACTCCTTTGTGCATGTCATTTAAAACATTTTTAGCTTGATTTTCATCTACACACCTGAGTAATATGCCATCAAGATTTTTCCAGTGCAGCTCTCCTTGAATAATGATGTATTTAACAACATGTAGTTTCAAGGTCATCTTCTGATTGTCATTTAGATGGGAAGGACAATTCAAATTCTACAAATAATGTACTATGTCCTTATACCACTCAGATTCTGACATATTTATAACTTCATTATGCATTACATTGACTTGTCATGCCTCCAGATTTGATTGTGTCATCAATTTTGCCAAACTCTGTCCTCTTACCAATTTTGTGATCTGTATTTCAATGTTGAACTCCTGCAATTTATTTATCCACTAGTTACCTCTTGCTAAGTAAAAATATCTTTAACTGCTACATGGGGCACATATGCAATTACTTGAGAGTCTACCAAATATGGCCTAAAACTTTTGACTCCTCTAACCAATGCATATGCCCGTTTCTCCATAATATCATATTTCAATTCGGCAGCTTGCAATGACATGTTGAAGAAAGTAATAGGCTACTCAAAACCATCCTTATTTTTCTGTAGTAAACATGTAGCAACAATATGGAAAGAGGCAAATGAAAACAACTGAAATGGCGTAGAAAAATCAGGAGATTTTAGCACAAGAGCCATCTTTATAGCTTCTTTGATGTTCTGAAATGATCTTGTTGCCTCATCTTCCCACCTAATAGTTGCACCCTTCTTCAGCATCTTAGAAATATCTTTTGTGATTTCTACAAAATTTGGAATGAATCTTCTAACAAAGTTGATTTGTCCAAAGAAAGACTATATGCCCTTCACTATTTTAGGCATTTGAATCCTGTCAATTGCGGCAACCCTTTCAGGATCAATCCTGACTCCATCCTTGGAAACAATGTGCCCCAATAATTTTCCTTCTGTTACCCCAAAAGCACACTTCTTTGGGAAAAGCGAGATGCCATACTCTAGTGCTCTAATAAAAATCTATTCTAAGCGCATACAGTGTTGCTCCTCCTTTTTTTGAATAGGCAGTCAAATCATCCTGGTATACAACCAAGATTGAGTCAATCAATCCTACAAAAGCAACATCCATAGCTCTTTGAAATGTGGTACTTGCATTTGTTAGTCCAAATGGCATTCTTACATATACATAGGTTCCCCATGGAGTGGTAAAGGTAGTCTTGTATTGCTCTGATTCTTTCACTTTCACCTAATTGTAACCTAAAAATCCATCCATCATGGATAGAAGCTCACAACCAGTTACCATCTACAGCATAGCCTCCATGTTAGGCAATGGATAATTATCCTTTAAAGAAGACACATTTAAATTTTTGAAATCAACACAAAGCCTTATATCACCATTCTTCTTTCTAACCGGGACAAGATTAGACACCCAAGTTGAATGTCTGATTGGCATAATTATTCCAGCCTCCCTAAGTTTCACAAGCTCTTCATGCATCTTAGGAGCTAAGGTAGGATTAATAGGTCTTTATTTTTGCCTGAATGGCTTAGCTCAAGGATTCAATGGGATCTCATGCTGGAACAGGTCTTCTCTATAAGCCTTTAGGTCCTCATATGACTAAGCAAAAACATGCTTATATTTTTTCAATAATACTATTAGCACACTTCTAATATGTGGCTTGAGTTGTTTGCCAATATATACCTTTTTGGGAGCCTGGTGTGTCCCCAAGTTTATCTCCTCTAAGTCATCCTTGTTTGTTGGAGATGTCTTTGCAACAAATTGGTCCCTATTGTCAAAAACTCTTTCTAAAGCAACTAACCCTCTAGGGATTTTATTTATTTTTAGCTGAATTACTTCCTTCCCCAAAAGAGTTTGTTTTCCATCTATAACCTCCACAAAATTTTGAAAGTTAATTTCTTGATTTTCATACTCATCTATGCAGTGTAAAAACCTCAACAAATCTTTATCATCATCAAACAGTTGCCAACTGGATATATTATCAGGTACTACAGGTCAAAGTTTAACCTCAACATTTGTAACATTTGATAGAGTTATATCATCTGGCCTAATGGCCACATTAGCTAGAAAATCTGCCATGACATTTTTTGATCTTTCTACCCAGTTTATTGAAAATGCATTAAGCAATTCAATTGTATCCCATACAGCATGCTTATACTATTTTAATCTTTTATTTTTTGAAGCATACTTACCCTTAACCTGGGAAACAATTAACTCAGAATCTCCAAACACTTTTAACATTTTAATTCCATGCTTCAGAGCCATATTCAATCCTAACAGTAGAGCCTCATATTCTGCAATATTATTGGTGCAAGCAAACTTCAGCAAGAAAGAGAACTTTAAGAGCTTACCAACTGGGGACAAAAATACAACTCCAACACTAGAGCCTTCTTTTGAGCAAGCTCCATCAAAATACATGGTCCATAGACCCTGTTGATTGAGCTCATGAATGCATATATCCTTTTCTTTACTTCCCTGATCATTTGAGACAACTCTGAAATTCTCACAATCAGTGTCTACAAAATAGATGCGCTCCTCTGGATCCTGACCTTCAACCGTCTCTTGTGACCTCTCTTCTGTAACTAGTTTGACATCTTTTCTGTTCATTGGAATCATGTCATATGATAGATCTAATTGCATACTCCCACCAATTAATGTTTCCCATCTTCTTGATAACAGCATACCATATTGTGGCTTTCTATCAACCACTGTTATGTTCATTCTATATGTTTTTTCTGGAAATGCTACCAACCTGAAATCCACATCCTTCATGATTCCAATAACAGACACTTCTCTAGCATCCATGGCATAGCACTTCCCACATGCCTTGTCTATTTTCAATCCAACTTGTTGCATGATAGCCAGAGGCATGATGTTTGTTGATGCTCCTGAATCAAGCATACAATTCTTGATTACTTTACCATTAATAACAAGGGAGACATAAAATGGTTCAACCTATGAAGGGAATTTTATCATGGTCATCCCTAAATATACTTTAGGAACCTCATCCTCATCAACACATAAAGCTTGTTTCTTACTTTGGGTTTCAACACTCTGATCAGCTTGGCAAGCTACTCTTGAAATTAAGGATACTGTTTTATTTCTAAATTCATCCACCTTCATTAGCTCCATCAATGGAATAGAGACCTTTACCTGGGATAACACCTGAGTTATATCAAAGGGAGCATAATTTTGTATAACAGTTGTAGCCTGAGCTGTGGTTTTGTTTTTATCTTGAGCTAATCCAGTAATGATTTCAATAGTTTTCTGACTGTTATCATTTGCCTGAGAGTTCTTATTCTGATTCTCAACTCGAGGAATTTCATCTTCTGATCTTTGAAAATCACAACCTACTTTTTGCTTAAAGTTTTTCTTATTATCGTTCCACTTTGTCTTATGCGGTTCAGCTCCACTATAACTATGCATTGGCTGGTTCACAAGAGTGATATCTGGTTGGCATGGATCACCAGCCTAAACCTTACCTCTGAGATTGTAGTTACTTTTGACCTGAGCTACTGCTGCAGCTGTAAGGGCTCTAATCTCTTCATGAGAGGGTCTTCTCAAATTATTCAGAAACATGTGTGAGTCCTGAGCATAAGCATAATTATCTTCCTCATCCTCATCAATTGAGATTTGCTGGCAGACCTAAGTTACACGACTTGTGCCTTCATCTGTGTCATAGGAGGAAAATTCCCTATTTGTGGACAACATATTAACATTATCATCCTGCATATAATGTGGCTCATTGCACTCATCACAAGCAACAACATTGTCATATAAGGATTGAGCAATCATACATTGAGATTGGGAATGAGGCATCTAACAGATTATGTACCAAGGGGCATCATCAACAATATTAATAGCCTTCTTCAAAGGGTCAAGAGTTTCCTTGGCATTCTGATTTCTCTAATTAGTGTTGTTACTTGGAGGAACTGGTTTACCATTATGCCAATTAGTGTTATATGGCATATCATGCAATGATGGCCTCTTCTCCTGTCTTTGGTAAACCTACCTGTTAGGACCTATCCCTCTTTCATTTTTAGCAAGTCTATAACTTACGTCCTTAACAACATTTGTCAATTTATCTATTTTGTCTTTAGGGGTAGATGCATTACCTTGTGTATTTTGAGGCGTATTTGGATTCTGTAGAATTTTTACATCATCCCTTCTATTTGTCTTGCCTGATGTTTTCCTATTATTCTTGATATTTATTGAAATTCTGAAAGCATCCCTGAGAGTAGCAGGACTCTTATCTCTTAACCCATATGTTGTTTTAGCATCAAAAGCATTTATATACAATATTATGCACATTGGTTCATTAGGCCTCATGTGATGTGGCAGTTTATTTAGCACCTTAGTGAATCTAGCATTGAAATCTACTACCTGCTCATTGGATCCCTTTTTTGATACTGGTGAACTCATTTACAAAAAAGCTTGGGTCAGTCTTATCACCATACTGCTCTTCGAAGCTTCTTCTAAACTCATCCCATGATGAAATACTCCAGTCAGGTAGACCTTTATACCATTCTCTAGCTTCATCAATTAGGGATTACATAAATAACTTCATAAAAACATCCTCATGCTCAACCTCAAAATTATCCATAACATTCTAAAAAGATTTCAAATGATCCTCCCCTGACACAACATTATTTCCTAAAAATTTTGGCACCTGCGGCCTCACATGTTTATCAATGAGATTAGGATAGCTAGGAATACCATAAAAAACAAGCTGCCTGAATCTGTCTAGCTGCATAGGTTGTCTACCAAATTGATTTACATTAGTATTTCTATTAGCATTTTAATTTCTCACATTGTTCATTGGTACCCTAACATTGTTTATATTCTGTCTTTGATCATTTTGCTGATTTTGAAATTCATTTCTATGCTAGTTTCTCAAGACATGTGCATTATCAAGGATGGGGATTGCATCTTGTTGTGTAGTTCTCAGAGCTTGCACCTTTTGTCTCATGTCATCTCTAATTTTCATAGCTTGCAGATATTCTAGTTCTGCTCTTAAAATTTTGATCTCCTCAGTTAATTGTTCATCTCTAGGCATGGAAGAAGATGGTCCCATCCCATTCTGGTCATCATCATCATCATCCCTTGGAGATTCAACCTCTTCAAATCTATCACTGGGGTCTAAGAAAGGGAGTTCTTGAAACACTTCTGACCTCATTCTTAGACCACCACCTTGCTATCTTTCATACATATCTTGAATCTCAGCCTCTGTATTTGAAAAATAGGATGGCCACTGCCCTGAAGATCCAGGGTTATCTTGGACATTATCATTATTCCTGGGAGAACCCTCATGACTGGTTTGAACAATCCCTTTTTTCCTATACATCATTTTACTGGGTAACTCTTCAACCAAAGGATTACGCAAGGATCTTCTGCCTTGCATACAAATTTTTTACTTTACCGATTGGGAGATTGTTCAGAGTCGCCACCTACAAGTAGGAAATAGTTTTATCAGGGTTCTTACACAAACTCCCCAGCGGAGTCAGCAAATTTGTTGGTATTTTCCCTAACTGGATGCTTGCTCCCAGTTATCCCTACAAGGTAGCCATCATTGATCAACAGGATACCTAGGCCAGGGGCCAATAGTACAGGAGATAGACTCTATAAATATCTCCTCTTCTTCTTTAGGCTCTGCAGAACCAAGGGGGTATTCCCTATTCAACATCCATAAGATATGCTTGTGAACTAGGGGGATGTTGACACAAAGTAGATAAATCCTCCTATTTGTAGACCAAAACTGTGAGATAAGTGCAAAGGGGCTAGCTTTGGGCCTATGTTCAGTTGTGAGATAGAGGATTTTGATCCTAAGTTACTTCTAAGGTCCTAATGGTTTGATTTTGAAGTTTGAGTTTGATTTTTGGTGTTTGGATGCAAAACTAGGACCTGGGATGTAACCTCAACACAAAATTGGACTGGTGCCTATCTAGGGCTCGGAGTCAATAGACATACACATGTGAATGGTCAGCATAAACATAGACTAATAACTGGGTCTCAAGGGGATTTTGTAGTATCTACCTTACAGATATTTCCCAAAAACTAGGTGCTTAGTCATTCATACTTAAAAGGTATCCCCACTGCAACATATTTCCTCAATGATTAACCTGAAACATTTAATTTGTTCCTTTAACAAAGGTAGGAGATTAAACATTCAATACAAAAAGCTATATTCCTCAATCCTAACAACCCTTAGCTACCAAGATTCAAGAGAAAACATGCCCATAGCTTGGAGACAAATGATTAAACACATGCAACAAAGCATTTTTCATATAAAACAACATGAAACCAGTGCATTTATGCATGAAACATACAACATGAGACTCATAAACTCACAAGACATCTAGAACAGGGCCACCAATGAAGTTGTATTGTATCACAACACCAAGAGTTTGACCAATTTTCAACCACCAAAAATGAGTCACATAGTCTACCTATAAAGCAAGACTGTGTACTCCACGAATTAATTACATGGCAATTCAAAATTCAAAATTCAAAATTCAGCCAAATGCATTGCACCCAAAATGGCGCCCAAAATACTGAATACATCACGTAGGAGAAGAGGGAAAAGTAGGTGGAATCAGGATATGTGCAACTGCCTGAGGATTTTTCATTAAAATCTAGTGGTTGGCTCATCAACTTGATCACCCATGCTTCTGCAAATAGCCAATAATGGCTCACCTACCCATGGCTCCCTGGAGTACAGTGGCCTGTGAGCCCTAGAACTTTTCCTGCCCAGAAAATGGCTACATACAAAGAAAACCACCACTACCTCAAGTTTTAAAACCAGCCGTCGATCATATTCTTCTATCGCTGAGATCAACAGCATCAAAAAATGTTGAAAAGGTACCCACTAATGATATTGCACCATGTCAGCAATCCATACATTCATCGCTAACCTTTCTGCCAACCATTTTACCTTTTTCGCCCTCGTATGTGCAGTTGAAAATGAGACTATATATGCAATACAATCACTTATATACAAGGTGGATCTCAAGATATTATAAAACAAATTTGAACCTGCACTCGGGTTCAGGTTGTATGCATGTCCCCTTTGCACATCCAGCATATACAACACCTTTTACATACAAGCCATGGACCTCAGATTATGATGAAGCATATTATAGTCGCTTTGAAGTCCACCTTGCATTTTAACCTTTGCATCTTCATTTTGTATATGTGAACATACAATCGCAATATACATCCTGCAGATTTCAAAAGACTATGAAGCGCTTTGAAATTCAAAACAGGTCCGGCTTGCATCTCCTTGCTTGTACATTTCCTTGCATATCACATCATACAAATGTGATATACATACAACGGACCCCAGCGATTTATCCATCAGATTTGAAAAACTTTCAAATCTGGGCCTTGTATCTCCTTTTGTTTGTATATCGGCATATATAATACCATATACATGCACGTCACAGATGCTAGCCACCTTATCAATCAAATTGAAACAAATCTCAAATCCAGCATGCACTTTACTCCTGCATATTTTGAATGTATATCAGCATGTACAACACAGACATACAAGCAAAAAATATACATACAAACTACAGACTTTAGGTTCTTATGAGTTGGATTAGAAGCACCCCTTGAAATCCGGCTTGTATACCTTTCATTGCACATCAGCTTGTATATCAGCATATACAAGCACTTTATACAACCCATGGACTACAAATTTCATTCACTGCATTTGACTTTCCCTCGTGTCCAGACTGTATGTCATTTCATTGTATGTTTGCTTGCACATTCGATTGTATATTTGGAATATACAATCCCAAACATACAAAGGCGAATTTCAAAATATTTCAAAATGCTATTAACTCTTTTGGCCGCTTCCACCCTGTATGCCAAATATACAAACCCGTTTGTATATACCTGCAGGCCCCACTAATTGTATCTCCCCTTTCACTTTCTGCTTGCATGTCACATATACATTGTGACTTGTATGTTAAAGATACAAAAACCTTTGCATGTCTACAGGCCCCATCATTTGTATATCGGCCCTTGTACATTCCTTCCTTGCATATGCATCGGCCCATGATACATTGCACTATAGTGAATGCATGTCTATGCCTTGTACATTTTCCATTGTATATTTCCATATGCATCAGCTACAGTGAAACCAATATACATTCAGCACAGTAGCCTCCTTGTATGCTGCCAATGCATCTTTTCATTACATGTTTTCTAATGTATGTAGCTGTCGTATGTTGAAACATACAACACAACTATGCAGGCAAGCCCGATATACAACTGTAGAATATTTCAGAGAATCTATGATAGATTGCCCCTTGTATATGCATCATTTCAAAGCCCAATATGCATATAACTCAACTTTTTACTAGTTTTCAAAAGTCGACTGAGATTTCACAAGCCCGCCAACATACATGACCACTTGCATACACAAAAACCTAACATTTTGTTAAGTACGACAAGAACAAGTGGTAAAGCATTGCATGTGGGTCAAGGAACAATTTAACCTAAGGCACTAAGGGTTTGAAGGGATAGAAACAAAAACTTGCAAGCTCAATTTTAGAACCCTAACCCTAGGTGAGCACCACCAAAGTGAATTCTGATTTCTTCTTTATACAAACTCAATCCACTCTCTTCCTCCTTGCTATAGGTCTGCATTTTACCTCTGATTATTTGTTGTTGATTTGAATGTGAAAAATGGCAGTTCAAACTCTTTTATATAGCATTTCAATCCCATCTTCCTAGGTAGGTCAGCCTGCTATTGGGCAATGATAAAAAAAACTTTAACTCTCTTCCTTTTGGCCAACTTGTCTCAGATTTGAGGAAATTTTGATTAAGTGTGAGAGGGTTGGAGGGTGGATTTTCCATGTTTATGAGGTTTTTCCTCCATTTCTGACTTGAACTTGTTTTCACTTGTTGAACTTTGAATTGTTCCTTCATCAAATATCTCGAGTAACCTCTCTTAGCCATTTGTTGGAATCATTTTCAAGATCATTTGATTGAGCAGGGATCTTGTGCTTGAGCATCTTCATTTTTCATTCTAATTTCATCTCCTCTCACTCCCTTGAGTGAATGAAATTGAACTTTTGGTGAATTTGCTTATGATGATTGAGCAAGCTCTGATTTTGGGAGATGCTTCATACTAAGTGAATTTTCCTCATGACAACTTGGGCACATTATGCAAGGTATAGAGCATTTTATGCTCTTCCTTGAAAAAGTTTTCAAATTTTTGAAATCTTTCACTTAGCATTCTCAAAACAATTGTTAGATCTTGAAGTGTCACTTAACCTTTTATCCTTTGGGCAAAAATTCCTTAGCCTAGAGCATTTTCCTTCATTTTGACACTTTACTTCAAACTTTCAACTCATAGTGGAACAAAACAAATTTCATCATCATTATCTTGGGTGCAAAATGCATGAGGTAGAGCATTTTATGCTTTGGAAGGCTCCATTTTATACTTAGGCATTTCAAGATTCATCCTTTTTCTCCAATGACTTAGTCAAATTTTCACTTCAAACAATCCTTGAATTTGCAATATCCTTTGTTTGACAAATTCTTCCTAGGGCAGAAAACCCTTGGCCCAGAGCATTACGTGCCTAGCCTTGGACATGACTTTCTTTTCATTGCTCTTCCCTTTGGCGTTTTCATTCTCATGTTGCAATTCCTTTCACTACAAACTCCTTTGTTGAATCTTAACTTATCATCAATCATATTGCACTTCAAACTTTCTCATGTCAATGTTGGGTAGTCTTGGGCAGAAATTCCATGCTCTAGAGAATTTTGCACTCTCATCTTGATTAATACTTCAGACACCTTGAACATTACTTCAAACCCTCACTTCAAACTCTTCAAGGTTAACTTAGATTTGTGACATTTCACATTTGACAAGCTTACACCTTGGGCACATTTTACATAGGGCAGAACAATTCCTTCATTCCCAACTCACCCTCTAGCTAGGGCACAAAATGCTTGGGGCAGAGCATTTTCCCCACTTTCTATTCATCATACTTAATCAATTTTTAAAACCTTGTCCAATTCAATTTCTCTTCTCTTGGCGAATGATGTTGGAAATCCTCTTTCAAACTTGTGAAATTGAATCCTTTGACATACCTTGAACACCTTCTCCTTAGGGTGCATAATGCATGAGGCAGAGCATTTTGCTCTCCAAGTTGCACTTGAAGTCTTTCATCAATCTTTAACTCTCCTCCAACTCCATAAAGCAATTCATCATGTTTATTTATAAGTATTTCAAAGAATTTTTCTAAAGGCAATCATGCATCTGAAATGGAGACCTTTAACCTAGGGTAGAAATTCATTGAGGCAGAGCATTTTCTTTCATTTTGACACTCATCTCCCAAGGCACAAAATGCAAGGTCTAGAACATTTTCCTTTATTTTGGGATCCACTGTACTTAGCCAAGTTTTCACAAGTTCTTCTTGAGCGCAAATTGTAAGAGGTAGAATAGTTTCCATCTTGGGAGGGTGGATATTGCAAGGGGCAGAACAATTTCCACCCAAGGTCCAAGACTCAAACTTTTTCACTCAATTTCTAAGGTGAAGATCCCTGGGTGGAAGTATATTGAAAAATATATTTAAGTATAATTTAGATAACTTTAAATATTTTTCAATATACTTCTAGGATGTTTAAGATAGGTCCCGGATCCATAGGGTTTAACATGCAAATTCTAGATTTTTGAGGATCCACTAGATTTCGGAATTAGTCAATTTTAGGATCTAAAAACATCAGGATTCTAGACATAATCGATTTTCAATGCTTCAGGACATGCAATACAATAGGAAGATACAAATTCCTTAGCTAGAAAATGCCAAGGCTTCGACAAAACAACACTACCAAACCCTGCAGGCTCAGACAAAAAACTAAACCCTAAAGAAAAACATAGCGAGAAAGGAGAAAAAAGAGGGGGTCCCCATTTGCAATGGGCCAATGTGTGATTACATCACAACATCTAGCGCCAATCCGAATAAATGTTCCTGAACATTTCAAAGAAAAAGACTCAATCTAAACTCAGAAACTTCAGATAATTAGCCCTAATTCCATCACTTAGCTGGGACATATACTCGAAAGGGAAAAGAATGATGAATTGGGTTAAGACACTTCATCCTTTGATTACCACTGTGTGTGCAGTGTTCGTCAAACATTGATTCTCCCAAGTATTCCAATGATAAATAGGAATCAACAAATCGAAACCTTCTGTGTACACCCATGTGTTAGGTTAAACAAATATGAATACATGATCAAGAAATCGGAATCAAAAGCTTAGTACAACCATTCATAATTCAAAGACCCAAGTGTGTGCAATTGAATTCATTTCCATCCATTAGAAGCTAAGATCATCTGAGTTCACTTGTCTTAAGCTAGGTAAGTTCATGGATGACGGATGAATGAAGGATATATATATACATACAGATGAAATGGATAATGATGCTTTGGATTGGAATGGAAATAATAGGATGGATAGGTGGGATGAGACAATGTGTCTCTACACATGACACATGTTTGCCAGGTTTTCATCATGGTACTTATCCAAGGCGCCACCAGAGGTGGTTTTCACCTATGGACGAAAGGATTTCTCTTTACTATTTTTTTTTCTTTTTTTTTCTTTTTCTCTCTTTTTTTTCTTTTAATATAGATAGGATGACAATTACACATAGCGCCTGTTTGTCAAGTTTTCACTATGGTAATGGATAGGAGGAAATCAAGTGTCTAATTTCATGAAAAAGATAGTCCATACAAAAAACATGTCAAGTTAGTATGTTCACCGATGTTGGTAAGGCATGACAGATAGGATACGAACGATAACAACTAGATGGAAAAGTGGACAGAGACAATAGACAATGATGTGGACTATGTTATAGTAACAATGGATGAAAGGTGCATCCAAAAGCATAGACCAAGGGAGTGGCAAAATATGCAGGATAATGGGAAATGGATTGGAATGGAGGATATGTAGTGGAAAGGAATTACAATCAATGCTTGTACATACCAAACTAAACTTTGAAGCTTGCAAGGGAAAGGGAGATGTATGAAGGAACGAGAGTGATGGTTAGTGAATATATGAAGCAGTAACTTCACGACCCACACAAACTTAAAATTTTCTTTTTGATTTTATTTCATGGGATGAAGTAATTTGGAACTTTGGGATGGAATGGAAATGGAATGGGATGAGGTAAAAGTGGATTCTTTGGACGCAGAAGCCTCTTTGGATTTGGCTTGTTTGACTTAAGTACTTGAACTTTTGGCTTTTCCTTTGGAAAAATGGAATGAAATAGCCTTTGAATATGCTTTGTCTTATTTTTTGGCATTTGCGCCAAGGCATAAATATCTTAAGATTTTTAGGAATTTCTTTGTTTTATGAGATGTCAGTCAACCTATGGATGTATTAGGTGAAGGTGTGACCATCTAATTGTTGGAGATTACCTACTAAATAGGCATTGGACTCCTAGCTCCCTATGGATTAAAGAATGAAGAACCAATTTACTAGTTTATGGAGAAAATAGTAGTATTGTAGGTATTAACACTCTACTGATTTGACCAAGTGGGTATAGGTGGTGGTATCACTTAGTTTAATGCTACTTGATTATAGATCTTATTCTATAATAGAGTGTCATGAATTAAAGCATACCAAATCTGACTAATTGGGTATCCCAAGCTATTCCATTGAACGCAAAGATCCAACAACCCCTAGACCTAGTGGGAATAACACCTATTGCACTTTAATGTCTTCAACATATACTAGTGCTAAATAATCTAGGGCCTCAAGTTTTCTTTTCATAAATGTTGAGGTCAATCTATCCAAAGCCCTAAGATATGTTTAAATAGTAACTTCTTCATCTTGGCAATAGGAAGCCTTGAGATTAGCGTAAAGTTTATGAAATGAAATATTAAACACACTTATAGGTTCATTATCCCCTCTTCTTACAATAGAAAATTGGTGGTATATATTTTGTTCATGGTCAAAAAAACAAATGTCAATTAAGACCACAGCCTGTAGCATTGATGGAGACCTTTCAGGGAAACAATGACTATCAAGCTTTGATGGAAGATATCTGCAATAGGCGACTTGACCTTGACTTTGGAAACCACTAGCAATATAAACCTCTATGGAGATATTGAGACCAGATTTGGGTGGATGAAATGCCTGCAAGCAATAAAATGATCCCAAAATGGGCGTTGGAGACTGGAAGAGGCCGCTTGTAGGTCGACTTGGACTAGTGAAGCCAAAGGAGACTGATCACAAAGGCATGTCCTACCTTTTTTTGTCACCCTCCATTCGTGCTTGGGCATGGCCCAAAGGATGACCAAGAGTTTTCCCAAAGCACAAAAAACTTGTCACCAATGGCAAATTTGCATAGGCCGAGAGGCCAAAAAGATCAAATCACAAATTTTCAACAAAACTGTAAATAGAGAATCAATCCAAAAATGACACAAAAGCCGTGAGGCCAAAAATTGAGCACTAGATTGAAGAGAAATTTGCCCAAAAAATTACCTCAGAGCTATGCAGTATATAAGATAGAAGGTCTATGCAGTATGAGGAATTTCCTTGTGGAGAGGTGTATATCTAAGGTCTATGAGGAAATAGCATTGTTTCCCAATGATATTGTGTGCAGCGATAACTGTTATGTGATAGGATAAAAAGCATAAATGATATGAGAATAGATGCAGATATGTGCAAAACATTGAGTGGCCCTATTACTTGGCTTTCATACTCAACAAACAATGCTCCAGTGTCCTATTGATAAATGCAGTTTAGTGTTCCATTTGCAAGGTTTCCTGAGTATAGCGTACTGAGTTCTTCCAGCCACTCATGTGAACCTGCCATACATCAATAAGGTGGGACATGAGCCTTTCCATGCATAATGATGCACACAAATATGATGAAAGTTTCTATGAATCAAGGTGCCTATGGTTAGAAAGTAGTTACTGAGAGTTTGAGGAGAGTTCACTTCGATGGGTAGAAGAAATGAGCATAAATGGATGTTTCTAGGCATTCACAACAATGCTGGGCTATGATACAAACTATTCCCTTAACTTCAAGAAGGAGACTGTATTGTTCAAAGTTCTCTTTCTTCATCTGCCATAACACTACTTCAGGATTCTTGAGTTAGGAAGGTATCTATAAGAAAAGATAAAAGGTGTTAGGGTTTAGAGAAAAACAAAAATAAAATGAGTCTATTTTGTAAAAATCTAATTCCTGAATTCTGTTAAGATGATGAAATCATAATAAACTAACTTTACTCAATTAGTATTACACACTCGATCAGTTACACAAAGTGGTGCAATATATGAGGAACAAGAACAATGAAAGGAACATATAAAATTATTGTATTCCATGTATGCAAAATTTATACATCACCTCCCACAACTCATCAATTTTCAAAAGATTTTTATTGAACATGCCTTGGATTCCATCCTCCTCAATTGAATTTTAGTAATTGATTCATTACAACATGACCCAATTTGAAAACTTGGATATATAAAGAAAAACTAACTACCAAAATTGACTAACTTAATGATCCACTTCTATGGGTACCCAATTCATCTTGAAATTCCTCCAAATCTTTTACCATGTGTCCATCTACTCTCACGTTGTCATGCATTGTCTTGACCCCATTAATGACTTTGGAGCCATATGTAAACATATCTTCCATCCATTGCTTTGTAGAAGATGTCATACACTTCACTTCATCTAGGGTCAAGGCTTCCTACTATGAGATCATCATTCAAGTAGTAAGAGTTCCATCTAATGTAAAGGACTTACCAGTTGCTTGTTGCATCCTTTAGTGGGCGCTGATCTTGGTGGGCCCTATTTTGCTATTGTCGCCTATTTTAGGCATTATTCTTTGTTGAGTTGGAAGTGCTTCTTATCAGGAATTTAACATTTGTTTCCTTGCATGAGCATTGGGACTTAGTGGGGGGATGATATATTGAAGGAATCACTCAGTTTGGGGATTCATTCATACATTTGAGATTTTATTATCATATGAGCACTCTTGATGTTTAGCAAGGACTCTGAGAGGTTGTACCTCAGAACACCTCCAATTTTGATTGTGCAATATCAATCCTAGTTGGGCAGTTTATGATTTCACCCAGAAATCATAGTGGGAACACAATGGAGTTCGGTGTGGTTTCTCATACAGAGGACTACCAGGTGCTTACATGGGGTTTTAGGATTTTGATGTCTCCTAAGTTGATTGGAATATTAGATATTTAGAGTTGATGACAGTAGTTCTATTTGTGCAAGGTACAGTTGACCAACAATAACATTCGTTCATGGCCATACATCTGAGTGCCATTTCTATGAAGCCACTTCAGGGAAATAGCATTGTTTCCTGATGATATTGTGTGCAGTGATAACTATTATGTGATAGGATAAAAAGCATAAATGATATGAGAATAGATGCAAATATGTGCAGAATGCTGAGTGGCCATATTTCTTGGCTTTCATACTCAACAAATAATGCTCCAGTGTCCTATTAATAAATGCACTTTAGTGTTCCATTTGCAAGGTTTCCTGAGTATAGTGTATTAAGTTCTTCCAGCCACTTGTGTGAACCTACCATACATCAATAAGGTGGGACGTGAGCCTTTCCGTGCATAACGATGCACACAAATATGATGAAAGTTACTATGAATCAAGGTGTCTAGGGTTAGAAAGTAGTTGCTGAGAGTTTGAGGAGAGTTCACTTCGATGGGTAGAAGAAATGATCATAAATGGACATTTTTGGACATTCACAGCAGTGCTGGGCTATGATACAAACTTTTCCTTTAGCTTCAAGAAGGAGACTATATTGTTCAAAGTTCTCTTTCTTCATCTACCATAACACTGCTTCAGAATTCTTGAGTTATGAAGGTATTTGCATGCCTTTCCTTTTTTCATTCTTAGAGTTATGGATTCCAGCAGTGATTGCTTGTTCAAACCAGACTTACTGAACTAGTACTACTGCAGTCTTGTATGTTGGTGTTGCTGAGTGTGTATGTGCTAACAATCTCAGTTAGTTAATTTATAAAAAAACCTAGGGTGGCCATTGCATCCGCTTCTCAGATTCTCTAAACAAAAATGGCAAGGATATCAACTTGTCAAAAGAGGATAGATTAAAGGATATTGGTTGGCTAAGTTCTTGATAGTACACCTCCTTCAGTTGATGCTTTAAATGTACTAAATCATTAACTTCCTAGCAGTCTTTATAGAAATGCCATTAAGTTTTCTCAATCAGTTCATACACACCTATTATTATAACATTGTTTTGCATGCCTCTTTGGTATCTACTTCTCAAATTCTCTATACAAAAATTGTAAGGACATCAACTTGTCAAAAGAGGGTGGATTAAAGGATATTGGTTGGCCAAGTTCTTGATATTACACCTCCTTCAGATGATGCTTTAAATGTACTAAATAATTAACTTCCTAGCAATCTTTATAGAAATGCCCTTAAGTTTTATCAATCAGTTCTCACACACGTATTATTATAATATGTTTTGCATGCCTCTTTGGTATCTATTTCTCAGATTCTCTAAATAAAAACTGCAAGGACATCAACTTGTCAAAAGAGGGTGGATTAAAGGGTATTGGTTGGCCAAGTTCTTGATATTACACCTCCTTCAGATGATGCTTTAAATGTACTAAATCATTAACTTCCTAGTAATCTTTATAGAAATTCCCTTAAGTTTTATCAATCAGTTCTTACACACCTATTATTATAATACTATTTTGCATGCCTCTTTGGTATCTACTTCTCAGATTCTCTAAACAAAAACTTCAAGGACATCAACTTGTCAAAAGAGGGTGGATTAAAGGATATTGGTTGGACAAGTTCTTGATATTACACCTCCTTCAGATGATCCTTTAAATGTACTAAATCATTAACTTCCTAGCAATCTTTATAGAAATACCCTTAAGTTTTATTAGTTGGTTCTTACACACCTATTATGATATCCACTACATTGTTGTGAATAGTCTTGAGCTCATTCATTCCTTCTTCCAACAAATCTACCCTTGGGTTAATGATTTCCATCCAGTCATCCAATAATGAGGCATTTGCCTGTCCAATATGCGTTCTTTACCTAATATATCAAACTCTATTTTTGACATCATGTCTAGGCAAGGAATTCTAAATAGTAGATCTACAAGTTTCCACAAATTATTCCTAATTTAATTATATCTATAAGAAAGGACAAAAGGTGTTAGGGTCTAGAGAAAAACAAAAATAAAATGAGTCTATTCTGTAAAAATCTAATTCCTGAATTCTGTTAAGATGATGAAATCATAATTAAGTAACTTTACTCAATTAGTATTACACACTCGATTAGTTACACAAAGTGGTGCAAATATATGAGGAACAAGAACAATGAAAGGAACATATAAAATTATTGTATTCCATGTATTCAAAATTTATACATCACCTCCCACAACTCATCAATTTTCAAAAGATTTTTTATTGAACATGCCTTGGATTCCATCCTACTCAATTGAATTTTAGTAATTGAGTCATTACAACATGACCCAATTTGAAAACTTGGATATATAAAGAAAAACTAACTACCAAAATTGACTAACTTAATGATCTACTTCTATGGGTACCCAATTCATCTTGAAATTCCTCCAAATCTTTTACCATGTGTCCATCTACTTTCACCTTGTCATGCATTGTCTTGACCCCATTAATGACTTTGAAGCCATATGTAAACATGTCATCCATCCATTGCTTCATAGAAGATGTCATACACTTCACTTCATCTAGGGTCAAGGCTTCCTACCATGAGATCATCATTCAAGTAGTAAGAGTTCCATCTAATGTAAAGGACTTACCGGTTATTTGATAAATGTAGTCAATTGGTAAATTTTTCCTTTAGTTCTTGTTTGGTCTTCTAATCTTTTTCCATTTATGACACCATAGCATAAACAATAGCTTGCATATCCTAGATGTCTACCTCCCTAGTCTACTTACCTAAGTTAATTTTGGAGATCTAGTAGTTTGGTGGAAATAACTCTCTATCATTGTTATCTACCAAGGGTGGGGCAATTTCTACAATCCTAGATCTCAAGGCACCTGTGATTATGGGAGATAGTATTATTGGTTTTATTATTTGTTAGTGGCATGTCCAACATGGCAGAAATGGTAGAGAAATATATTGAAATTATCTTTACAATCCTCTTCTTATTCTTTTGAATATTAATGTCCAACCATGTAGGCACAAATGACATCATTTAACTGAGAAGTTTGTAGTTGGTCTACTTCAATTTGGATTGATTTCTCTTCATTTGTTTTCTCTTGATCTTTCTTTTGTTTTCTTATTGTAGCTTTTGTTCCATGTCATTGATTATCTTTTGTTCCTCCCTCATCAAAGCATTATCCTTTTCTAGATTATCTTGTTCTTAGATTGCGTCTTTTCTCCCACTTGGCCTTGTTCTTAGATGGGAGAGGAGGAGGAGGAGGAGGAGGCTAATCCAGAGGAGGCTAATGTGGAGGAGGAGGCTGATCCAGAGGAGGCTGATGTGGAAGAGGAGGAGGCTGATCCAGAGGAGTCTAATGCAGAGGAGGAAGAGGGAGAGCAGGTAGCAGAGATGTAGTGGATGTGATTATGAATTCAAGAGTTAGAGGGTCAGTTGGCACAGCTGACAGGTGAGTGGGATAGAGCAATTATTAGAGCTCAGAGGATTGAGAAATGGACTATAGAGTTCATGCCTATAGCTAGTGGGCCTACTGTTGAGTCAAAGCATAGGGGTCCTACATGGTTGAAACCCATTTGGAGGCCATGATGTACTTTTCTGATTGAGCCTATGAGCTCTAGTTTTTGATTGAGCCCATGAGCTCCATTTGTACTATGACACTCTTTTGATGACGATCTCTTATTTTCTATATGCATATGATGTGATGGATGTATGCAATACACTTTGTTATGTTATGGTTCCATGTTTATGCTTTATGATTTATGATTCATGATGAGATGATGCAGCCCTATTTATCATGCATTTTATGTGATGATGTTTATGATGTGATTTATGATGTGACTCATGGATGCACATGTTGAGATGGTACTATATGTTTATGTGATGGTACTTTATTTCTGTGTGATGCTTATATGTGTAGTACATGGATGTAGATATGTATGTGTTAGATGTTTTACATGATAGATGTGGATTGTATGTGGATGATGATTCCATATGTTATGATGCAATATGGATGATCTAACATTATGATAATATTCATGATAGTTATGGTGTTATGCTTATGATGGAATTTATATGATGGACCAACATGTGTATGCATCCACTTTTTTTTAATGGTGTCATTTATTTCCGTGTTAGAACCTCAAACGTAGCTACTGACGAAGGGCAAGAACCTAGAGATGTAGAGGCCTTGTTTAGAGATTAAGAAGACCATTTTTATGTGATAATAGGTTATGACATGAATCAAGACCAATGGTGCTTTTCTATTTTTACTCCCACCTCAATAGGCTATCGATATTGCCTCATTGAATCAGAGGGTAAGCTATTAGTTTTGGCATCAAATTCCACAAGTTCCACCCATCACTGTGATCAGAAAATTACATGTACCTATGGTGAGGGTGATGGGCATTTTGTGTTCTAGATATTGGATACAGAACAAAAACTTTAGACATGAGAACGAGAATTGGATTTATCATGAATTTCACCATTCTTGGTAGATATCTACAAGTGGTGGTGTGGTACAGTTGGAAATTGGTTACAATTCTATCATAGTTTACCAAATGAAGAATAGGCACTACTCAACTCATAAAGATTCTTCTTACCAAATGAAGTTCTTACCTCTATAGAAAAGACTAAAACTTGTTTTCAAAATTTCCGTATATTGCTGATAAAGTTTAATTCATAAAATTCTATTGGGCCATCGGTAGTGTGCTGGTATTTTAGTCATGGTATCAATGGATTGGTCTCAGATTATTAGTCCTATGACAAATAAGATCAACGTTGGATGAGAACTCGAACACAATAATTTTTATGTGGTATGTCGACAAAGCTTTAGTAGTTTGGATTACAGATATCATACCCAAATGTAATAGACCAAGTTGCAATGAGGATCATACAGAGTAGTGTGGAAAGACTAAGAAGCCTAAAGATTCTTATCGGACTGGAAGTTAACAAAAGTGTATATATATAAAGTAAACTTAGTTTTTGTTGTCTACACTAGTTTATAATCTAAGGTCATTAAATGCATTAAAGTTGAGATGTAATCTAATACCTTTCTTATACAAGGTTTAATATAATGGGTACATTTTATTCTTTCTCAATGTGAGAGCATACAATTGAGGAGGTGATGTGCACAGTATCTAAGATCTACATTTTTAAAAAAAACTAGGGTTTATAAATGTATATGCATCTAAGGTGAGGATTGTTGAGATGAATGTGGAGAATTGAGATGAAAATCAAAACAAATGTTGAACTTGATTTTAATCTAAATTTTAAAAAGCCAAAACTTTCATAAAGAATTAGAAAATAGAATAAATATTGATCTAAATGTTGGAAAGACATATGCATGATTTAGGACTGCCAAATTTAGAGATATCAAAATCTACATAAAACCATCATTTCATTTAATTTATATTTATGTCAGTCCAAAGGGATGACTAGTACTAGTTTTTAAAGGCTTAGTATTGGATTCCATTTTTTATATTTTTGAATTCCATTTTTTCTATTATTGGATTTCAAGAATGTAATTACTAGATTCTATTAGCAAAATTATTGGATTTCCTAATTGGTGTTTTAAAAATTAACATTATAAATTTCTAATTTCAATAGTAAATAAACATTTTAATTATTTAGATTGTAACTTCTAATAATTTATTCTCCCATTTAGATTATTTATAATTTATCAAAAGAATTGTTAAATTATATGCGGGTTCTATAGGGACCCACTCCCTTAGAAAAAAATAAATTACAAATCTGACATTATAATAAAATAGGAAAAACAAAGCTTTTCTAAGAACAAAACATGACAAACACCAAAAATCTCACATAACCCCTTACTAGATCAAGCAATATGAATAACCATAGATGTCCAAACCAAACCATATCAAAATGGAGTGATTGATCTTCACAAAACTAGTTGATTGTTGGGATCTCATCCTTAATTGATGGGGGAGATATAATTCATTATATACCTTATTTTGTGTGTCCTCGAGTTTTGAGTCTAGAAGATCCATTTTTGGGTTTGTGGTTTGTGATGGACTCTCAAAAATTATTTGAAATTTAAATCGAGGAATGTCAACCTCATCCCCACCTCTCAAGGCTATGTTAACCACCCCATCTTTCATTGATCAACACAAAACATGTCACAAATAATATGGGTTGTTTTGGAACACTTAAACTTGATAAAACGTATAGAGAAGATCACACTAAATCGAGAGGATTAGTCTTGATCCTAGAAGAAAATAAAAACAAATAAAAGGTGCTAGATTTATTTATTTCAAAGTGTATGTTAAAATAGATCAAATTAAGACTTATTTAGAATAACTAAATGAGCCTAATCTATAACTAATTAACCTACACACAAGAGCTAGGACCAACAACAAGCCAAGAGACTAGCACTTGGAAATACAAAGTGGAAACAAACACATGCAAACTAGGAAAAGGAAACTTGCAGTAGGAAAATATGGTATTTTGCACTTGATAGAATTAAGACCCATGAAGAAGAAATACTAAGAATGTTGTAAAGGATTTACTAAATAAATTTGGAGATGGTCAAAGTTGTCTTATGGAAAATGATTGAGTTGGTGATTAAGTATGGGGAATTGGTTCTTTTGTGTCTAATGATTAAATAGTTAGAATTTAAGATTCTAAAACTCACCTAGAATCTAGATTTACAAATCTCTTATAAAGAATTTTTACATATAAAAAGTAACTGAGAAAATACGAGGGTAAAAATAAGATAAATGCACTATAATTGCAAACCATAATCTAATTGTAACCCATAATAGAATTTAGTAAAAATAGAAAGTGGAGAATAATAAATGATCAAAATAACATGGAGGAGTTTCTTAGAAAGTTTTTGAATCTTGAGAGTGATACTTTTACAATTTCTACTGGGTCTAAATTTTTAATGGAAGCTTCACCATGAACTACAATCATATTTTAGTTAAGCACCTAAAAAATAAGAAAACTTGCAAAAGAAAGTTTTAAGGAGGAGCCTACCTTAGTCAACCCTCTTGTGGGTTTTCAACAAAAATCCATAAACACAAACTGATTCAAAATAAATTTAATGAAACTATGGCAATAGAAATTAGAGGATATAACATGGTTAATAAAGAGTGAAACACACAAAACCTAATGGTAATAGGAAAAATCCTAGGAAGTGGAAATAAGGGAAACAACGGTAGGAAAAGGAAAAATAGATGAATAAGAAGGCTTGTGAGAAAAATGATTGCAAGGGATGATGGGAGGATGGGAGTATGCAAAAATGGATGAGGGAATGGGGATCCAAAGGCTAGGGGAGATGGAAATTAGATAGTATAATGGTATGCAAAGAGAGGTAAATGGTGATAAAGGCTACTTCATGAACCCAAAATGACTCCAAAAAGAATCCATTCATAGATCCAAAACAAAAGAAAGGCTCCAAGACACTCCAAGCTCCAAGATATAGTAGAAATATCCAAGAAGAGGATGCAATATAATAACATGTAAGGATAACAAGATTGTGGATAGGTGAAATGAGAGGAAGAGGGGTTTATACAGAGATTTTCATAGTGTTTTTAGGCAAGTGATCAACGAAAAATATTATAGGTGAATAATCAATAATCAACCACCAAAATGTAGTGAAGATGTGCACAAAAAACCTAGGGGAGAGACAAAAATTAAATGATATGCGTTAGAATAATGATTAAAAGGATAGGATAAACACAAGGCTTCCATAAAGGTCAAAAATGGATGAAAAGGGGATACTCATGCACATAGGGATACACAAATGCTCAACAACACTAAGCTAGGTGTGAACAAGGCTAAAACAAGGCTAAGAATATACACAAATTGTAACACCTAAAATGAGTTCAAATCATGATAAAAGATTTTACAAGGTATGCAATTTATATAATTATATATCCTTAGGAAATAGTAACATGTTTGTTATATGCCTTAATGTGTATAATTTATTAAGCATCACTAAGCTTATTGTGGATGTCTTTAACTCTTAGAAAAGTTTTATCTTTGGAAAAAATATTATTAAGCATCACTAATCTTATCATGGATGCCTTTCACTCCTGGAAAAGGGTTATCTTTGGAAAATAACTAAAAACTCTACAAGTTCTATAATTTGATCTTGCACTAATATCTAAGTGTGGGTGCCAAGTTGGATTGAATTTTCTTATGAGAATAAAATTGTGTTGTTGAAATTATACCATTCTATCTCTATTCTTTGTATCCTATGTGTATATTGAACCATGTTTCTTTGTTTGACAACTAGTCCTTCATTAGATACTTGGTCCTTTTCCTTACATCAATTTTTATAGCACCTATTATAGTTCTGTCTAGGACCCCAATTTTGTATTAGATGGAAATTTTGATATGGTTTGGCTTGGACATCTATGGTTATGAAAATAGGGACCCCCTTCAAAGGCTTTGTTGTGATCCATTGTGCAATTGAAGGTAACCATAAAATAATTATTTTCCAAAAGCATAATCTCCATCTCTCCCTCTAGCATCCAAGTCCATTGGGCCCATGAATCAAGAAATTGTAATGAAACCCGCATCCCCATAAACTTGCACAATAATGAATGCTTCGAATAATAGTCAATATCTTCTGCAATCATCTCTAGTGGAATAACTAGCTTCGGTCTCTCCTTACAAAGCTCCAGACATCCATTGATTTTCAAATTTTGGGAACCACTAGACGAGCCTAATTCGACAAACCCTGGATCTGATGAAAATAAATTGTTATCAAATACTTTTGCAGCTTAAGACGATGACTTAGCACCCACTGCTGTATGAAAATCCATCGAAGAAGGGTCCCCAGACAATTCACCTATGGCCATGACAATGTGCTCGCCTCAAAATGGACATGCAAGCCCATAATCCACCAAAAAGAACAAATCCCACACAACAATCACACCCCTCAGAGAACACAAGCCACTATTGGGACCCCACACACCCCACAATATATTGTCAAAACATGTGATGAGATGACCTTGAGGTATGGTAGTCCTTATGTAAGGAAGCATTTATTCTTTCCAATGCATAGGATGTCTTTGATTCACACCCAATCGAATCCCAATCACATGCAAGGAACCTAGTTGCCCCAGTCATTTTGCCAAGACAAACCACAAACATAAATCAAATAAAAAGGTCCCACTCTATCCTTGCTTCTCTTCATCACTTAGGGACTACCTTGAGAAGCATTAGAACGAGACTGCAAAACAAATAAGACATACGAGACCCAAAGTCAACAACCATGTAGATCATTCATTGAGTGTGTATGTGTTTTTTGATTGATTATAATAAGGTTGAATAATGCTTAGTTTCAGGATAGGAAGCATGTCATATAAGATGTTAAGTTTAGTTTTGGCAATGCGACCACCTGTATAAGGCAAGTGATAAGATTGTGACATCTCATATAAGACATGTGGTTTGGTTTTGAGAATGCCACAAGTTGTGAGATGATTAGCATTTGATGATTGATGATGTCTGAAAGATGAAACACGTCGTCTAAGGTGTAAAGCCTGGTTTTGACTATGCCCCATTTTGTTGTAAGACATGTAGTAGTTGATAAAGATTGTTAATAGTGATGTTCATTTATCACTATTAGAACGATTCATGATGATTTCTTGGCTGATTTGATAAGCTATCTTGCTGATGTTTGGGGTTGTTTTTCTTGTGAAAGACTGACTATTTTGGTCTGATCAAGGTGTCCATCTCACCAAAGGATGAATTATTATGATAGATGACTCAATGGGTCATAAGTAACTGACCTAATGTCTCAGGGGCTTATCAGAGATGGCCTTGCTTATGTGGAAGCACAGAGACAACATAGTTTGACTAGGTGGACTCTTGTGTGACCTAAGACCTAAGGGGGGGATGCCTCGGGGGCTTATCAGAGATGACCTTGCATACATGAAAGTTCAGAGGTGATGTAGTTTGACAAGATAGTTTTGTTACAGTTTATTACTTGGGGTTTTTGGTTGATTATTTGATTTTTTGTGATTTTTGATGTTTTCGATGTTTTTGGACTTTTGGGAATAATTGATGTTTTTGAGTTTTTGGGATTATTTGATGATTTTGGATTTTTGAGAATATTTGATGTTTTTGGGTTTTTTGATATTTTTGGATTTTGAGAATATTTGATTTTTTTTTAATTTAAAAATATTTGATTTTTTTTTAAATTTTGGGGAATATTTGATTTTTTTGGATTTTGAGAATATTTGAAAGGTGTCCTACAATACCGATTTTTAGGATCAAGAATTGCCCCCAGTCAGGTATATGACAAAGTCATGACCAAGACGGGATGGGGATGGGATGATAACAAAGTCTTCAAGAAAGTCAAGAAGATGCTAAATGTCAACTTATTTCCAGGCCATGAAAAGGACAATGTGGTTTATGATGGGATATGACATGGATTATGGTGTGGATTATGTAGGATTTATTGTGGAAAGTGAAAAGACAAGATAGAGTTATGGTAGACAATGGAGCCAAGACCAATTACACATGGCACCTGTTTGCTAGGTTTTCACCATGGTACTTATCCAAAGTGCCACCGAAGTGGTTTTCACTTTTGGGCAAATTATTTCTCTTTACTATTTTTTTGCTTTTTTAATTTTTGGCATCTTTTGGCACTTTTTTAATTTATTTTTATTTTCTGACTTAGGTATAATATCTTTGAAGGTGCATGTTGTTGATTGGCTCTGGTAGCAGTTCACCTTCAAGGGTAACAAGTTGATATGCTCTCGATCCATAGATAGCCATGATGATATAGGGACCTAACCAATTTTTTTCAAACTTTCTCGACTTCTGTTCCATTTGATTCTTGGGGTTCTCTTTTAGGACCAAGTCTCCAATATTGAATCGTTGAACTCTAACCCTCTTGTTATAACTGCATCGAAAATGGTTATGATACACTTGCAAGTGTACCAGGGCATTCTGCCTTCTTTAATCTAGTAGCTTGAGCTCATGTAGTCTGGATGCCCTGTAGTCTTTGTCATCCACAAATTTCTTTAGTGATACTCTCAGGGAAGGTAAATCAACCTTGATGGGCAGGATGGATTTGGAAACATAGACAAGAGAGTATTGCATGGCTCTAGTGGGAGTGAGGATTCTGGTGCGGTAGGCCCACAAGGTGAGATTGAGTTGAATATACCAGTCATGGCTAGCATCATTAAGAGTCTTCTTGAGGATTTTTATAATGATTTTGTTTGACGCCTCGGTTTGACCATTGCCTTGGGGATAATATGGAGTGACAAAATGGTGTTGGATGTGGAATCTTTCACATAGTTCATGGACATCTTGATTTTTGAAAGGGTGGCCATTGTTCGTGACAATAGATTGAGGCACACCATACTTGCATATGATGTAATTAAGGATGAATTTAGCAATCTATTTGCCGGTGATGTATGTCATGGGGATTGCCTCAATCGACTTTGTGAAATACTCAGTGGTAGTGATGATGAACTTGTGGTCGTTGGTAGAGTTGGGATGGGTTTTTCCCATGATGTCAAGTCCCCATTGAGAGAATGGCCATGGAGATGTAAGTGACTGCAAGTCTTGAGTAGGTGCATGCACAAGATCTCCATGTATCTGACACTATCTACACTTTTTGGTGAAGTGGTATGCATCTTTTCCATGGTGGGCCAATGGTATCCAACTCTTATGATCTTTTTGGCTAGTGTAGGACGAGTAGAGTGAGCTCCATATATACCTTCATTTACTTTGTGTAGGACCATTTGTGCTTCCTCGGCATCAAGACATCGTAGAAGGGTATTGTCAAATCTACAGCAGTAAAGGGTGTCACCGATGATGACATATTAGGTAGATTCCCATACAAAGGATTTACGATGGTTTGAGGATAGGTCAGGTGGGAGGATTTGGTCATGTAGGTATGTGTAAATGTCATGATACTAGGGAGATGTGGTACCGATGATTTCACATACTAGCTCTGATTTAGGGACGTCAAAGGTGGGGACCAACAATTGTTCCACCAAGAATTCAAATTGAGGCACATTTTTTAGGATATCCAAGAGAGATCCTATTATAGCCATTGCATGAGCTGCTCTATTCTGAACCCTAGGATTTAATCTAAGACCACTATGTCAAAATAGAGTCTGAAGCTATCAACCATTCTCTTATATGGCATGAGTTTTTCATCTTTTATGTCATACTCATTGTTGACCTACTTGATGATGAGCTGTGAATCTCTAAAGACTTGTAATTTCTTGATCTTCCAATTGATGGCCATACATAATCCAGTGAGCAATGCCTCATATTCAGCAATATTATTTGTACAAGGAAAAGCTATCCAAAATGCTTTAGGGATGGCATCTCCTTGAGGAGTGATGAACATAATTCCTGTGCCTGAGCCATGATTTGTGCAGGAACCATCAAAGAATAATGTTCATGTTTTGGGAACTTCCAAGGAAAAGATTGATTCATCTAGAAAATTTGCAACCAAAGGATGATCTGTTGTTGTGGGTGCCTCTACTAATTGGTCTACGATCACTTGTTGCTTTATTGCTTTGTGATCAATATACTATATATCAAATTTTCTCAATATTATAATCCATTTGGCCAATTGTTTTATTAAGGTCACCTTGTTGAGTAAGTACTTTAGGGGGTCAATCTTTGCAATTAGTTTTATATGATGACTCAACATATAATGTCACACTTTTGGGTGGCAAAAACTATGGCTAGGCATGTATGCTCTATGGAACTGTAATTTAGCTTGTACTCCACTAATATCCTGTTGATGTAATAGATTGTCCATTCTTTTCCTTCCTCATAATTTTTTGCTAAAAGTGCTCCCAGTGCTGAAGACATTGTTAATATGTACAATAAAAGGGGATTTCCTGTTAGGGTTAGCTGGCAGAAGATATCAATTAAATGCAAATAAAGATTAAACGGAGAAATGGAAATACACAGAAATAATAACAGTAAGACACAAGTTTTAACGTGGTTCACCCAAACTCAGGCTACATCCACCAAATAGAGAGTCCAATATTATTATCTAGTAAATCAAACTGATTACAATCAGCTATCTCTGCAACTCAATACTGCTGCAAAATGCTACAATACAATATATATCAAAACCCTAACCCTTAGCTGCTTTTTATCAAGCTTTTTGTCAGTTACAAAAATAGGGTTTTCTTATGTCAGTCAATGAAAAAATAACTCCCGGTGCCTTTATAAAATAATAAAAAACTGTGTGAGGTTTCGGGGGCGTTGCCCCCAAGCCCCCACGGGGGCGCTGCCCCTCGACCCCACCCTGTATCGCGACAAGGAACGCGCCAGGGGTGCTACCCCTGGACCCCGCAAGGGGCGCTGCCCCTTGACCTCGTCTTGGGGGTGCTGCCCCCAAACCCCCGCAAGGGGCGCTGCCCCTTGACCCCATAGGAATTTGGGGGGAAACCGCACCGATAAAAGTGGGGTAAATATAACCTCCGAGTCTAATTAGGCTCCATATAACAGCATTTCCTTGTATTGGAGGCATGAGAACTGGTGGTGACAACAAATAATCTTTGATCTTTTGAAAGGCTTTCTGGCAATGTTCAATCCATACAAAGGGTACCCCTTTGCAAAGTAAGTGTTGAAATAGGTGGCATTTGTCAGCGAGTTGTACAATGAACCTCCTAATTGATTATAATTTGCCTTATAGATAGTTGTTTGAGACTTGTTGGTGGATGCATATCCATGATGGCTTTCACTTTAGTGGGATCAACTTCTATGCCTCAGTGAGAAACAATATAGCCCAGTAGTTTGCCTGATGTAACCCCGAACATGTATTTCTTAGGGTTTAGTCTGACCTTATATTCTTCTAGCCATGTGAAGACTTTGTCCAATACATCCAAGTGGGTTCTTCTTGTAATTGATTTGGCCAATAAGTTGTTGACATAGTCTTCCATAACTGTGTGCATATAATCATGAAAGATTGTTGTCATTGCCCTTTGGTACATAGCTCCAGTACTTTTTAGGCCAAAGGGTATGACATTCCAGCAGTATGTGCCCCACAGAAATGTAAAAGTAGTTTTATGTTGATCTTCTGGAGCTATCCTTATCTGATTATACCCTATGAAACCATCCATGAGTGAGCATTTCAAATCCAGTGGTAAGGTCGACTATAATTTCTATGTTTGGCAAGAGAAAATCATCTTTCAAACATGCCTTGTTCAGGTCTCAGAAGTCTTCACGGATTCTGATCTGGCTGTTAGGTTTTGTAACTGGTACGAGGTTAGATACCCACTCTGGATAGTCTATTGGTTGGATGAAACCCACATTGAGTAGCTTTTTCAATTCTGCCTTTACCAAGAGCACAATCTATGGATGGATTTTTCTTAATTTTTGCTTCATCGATTTGGCATTTGGCAACAATGGTAGGTGATGTAAGACAAATTGTGGATCTAGTCCTGGCATGTTGGCATATGACTAGGCAAAATTGACTTGCCTTTCCGAGAAGAAAGCTTTGAATTTAGGCTTCTCTTGTTCTGTTAATGACTCCACAAAATGAACGATACTGGGATTATCTTCTGTACTGAGGTTGGTCTCAACAATTATTTCCACTAGTAGTGTTGATCACTCTTGTGCAATGGGAAGCACATCCAACCCTGCATCCTTGGGCACCTCAAAGAGGTTTTCACCCTCAGATACATCGTTTATTTTTACTTTTTCATGGTCAAGAGGTGCCTTTTGGTTCTCACATAGAGACCCTTTTTCTTTTTCTTTTTCACTTTTACAACTAGAGGGTGGAGTGGATTCTCTGAAGTAAGCAGTGTCATTGAGATCCATGATGTATCCAACTTTATGATCCACTTGAGGTATACCTTCACGAAGTCCCATGAACTCGGCAATAGCTTCATCATTCTCAAACAAATCCAAGCTAGGTGGTGTATGTTGATCCTAGTCTATGAGTTCAGGATGGACTAAGGGCAAGCCATCATTGGTGTTCATGTAGCTTATGGTTATGGGAATTAGGGTGCAAATGGAAGTATTGTTAGGATCCCAGAAGATGCTGATCCATGCTTCACCATTAGGTAGGTGAGGTTGGGAAGATATAGGCTTGGATTCGGGAGGGTCACTTGATGTCTCAACGTCCTTGGAAGTACTTGCATCCCTACTTTAGAGTAACTTAGTACTAGGAGTGCTTTCTCTTCGTGATGTATACCCTAGCCCCTTGTTGCGGCTCACATGGTTGGTTGAATGGGTTTTGTTCTCCTATTTTTGTTAGGCCCAAGTCTACTAACCCATCGTATCCTTGTTATTTTACAAACTCATAGCCTTTTCCATATCATTCCATGGGCAATTGTACACGATTATCTCTTCTTCCTCCTTGTAGAGGCACTTAGAGACATCATCATCTACATCCTCTTTGTTAAGCTCTTCCTATTTTGTGAAAGTGGTTGGGGCCACAAAACTAGTCTCCTTAGGCTTGATTGGGCTAGGTTTGCCATGAGACCTTGGTGATGTTGGGAGCTTACTGATGTAGTATGAGCCTTCTATCTTATATACTCCACATCCTTTATCTTGGATTCGAACTTTAGGGTTAAGTGGCGAAATGAAAGTGGTGGTGGATTTTGATAATGTGGATGGGTTGACATAATGTGATGAGGTGGAAGATGAGATACCCATATTTATGGGTATGTGATGTTGAGGAACTTCTCATAGGTGACTGCAGTATTGGAAGGCATTGGGATCACCAGGTATAGTGATTTACATGCCATTGTAAGGGAATTTAATGCATTGGTGGTAGGTAGATGGAACAACCTTCATGGCATGGATCCATGGTAAGCTAAGGATAAGATTGTAGGGAAGTTCATCATCCAAGACATGAAATGCAGTATTGAGAGTGGCAGGCCCAACTCTTACGAGAAGTGAGATCACTCTCTTGGAGGAACATTCAACATTGTTGTAAGCTTTGATGACAATTATTTTGGTGGGCTCCACACATGCTTGTAAGTATCCCAATATCATCACCAAATTTAAAGGACATATATTTAATCTGGCTCCACCATCCACCAAGACTTGTCTAATCTTGTGCTTGTTAATGAAGAGCTCAAGGTGTAATGGGTCGATGTGATTAGGTCAATGTGAGGGTACATCGCGTTCAATGAAAGTAACATGGTTGGAGGTAGATAAATGTCCCATCATGGCATAGAATTGATTGACATTTAGGTTCGTGGGGACAAAAGATTCCAACAAGGCTTTGTCTAGAATGGCCTTATGTTCCAGGGATAGGCGAAGCAATTTGAAAATGGATATTTTCACCGGAGTCTTTTTCAAATGGTCCAAGAGATTATATTGTGTCTTTGGTTATGAATTAGATGGATTGGATGAATTAGATGGAGCACCTCTTAGTGTTATCTTGGCCCTATGATTGGTGACAACACACTCAGGAAGGGACTTGATGGTGATCATGGAGACCTTATCATCAAATGCGCGGATACTGTTGATGGTGTATTCATAAGCGACATTGCTATAATTGACATGGTCATGTGGCTTGGTTCCTAAGGTGGAGGCTTTTCCTGAACCATGATTCTATTAAGGGTCTTGAAAGATGGTGTGATCGATATTAGAAGAACCTTGTGGATTATCTACAATGACATCTCCTTGGTTAATAAAGTCTTGTATGATGTTCTTCAGGTTGTAACAATTAGATGTTTTGTGACCTTTTATTCTATGATATTCACAAAAGTTGCCATTCCATGAGGGAGGCTTAAAATCTAGGTCGTATGGTTTGACCTTTGATAGTTGGATGAGGTTGGATTGTAACAACTTCTTTAAGATTGTTTCAACAGGCTCTGTTAGGGGTGTATAGTTTCACTGAGGGGTATTATTCTTTGGAGGCAGTCTTCTTTGGTTGTTTTGAATTGCATTAGCCATTTTTTGTTGTAGTTGCATGGTTCGTGTTGAATGGACGACTGATTATTTTGCACCAAGGATGCTTTGAGTGTGAGAATGAGGCTGACCCTATTGATTGCCTTTGTGTCTACGATCCCATCATCGGTGACATTCTTATTTTGAGATCAAAACTTGTTTTTTTCATAGGGCGGGTTTTGAGTGTTTTGGTTCTTGTTAAAGATTTTGATTGTGCCCTTAGCTATGAGGGCTTTCTTAATGGCTGTTCCCATTTCCATAACTTCTCCAAAGGAGGTGCAGCAATGGATTTGTAGTTGGTGTATGAGTTCTTTGTTAAGGTTCTCCACAAAAATTGGGACTAATTGATTCTTGGGGATATGACATGGACATTCACTAGCTAGGATTCTCCACCTTTGGAAGAAGGAGATGAATGTTTCCCCATCTTCTTGTCTTGTATGGCACAAGGTGGCGACATTCACATATGTCTTGATGTTATAAGAGAAATGAGATATGATTTTTTTTGCTCCAAGATGTGTCTTACCTTTGCATCAAGCTCTTGATGGTGATGAATGTGTTCTTCCTTTACTTGAACCTTTTGATGTGCCATAGAGGAAGAGGTGAGGAATAGTACATGGTACCCTTTGATTGGTTGAATAGATTGATTAGGAACTTCTTCTTCTTCTTTCACTTCTTCTTCTTCATCTTTTTCTTTTTCTTTTGTTTCTTCTTCTTCTTCTTCTTCTTCTTCTTCTTCTTCTTGGTTGCTTGAGACCTCCTTTCTTGGTTCATTCATAAAAGAGCTTAACATGCTTTGTATATCTAATATATCTCCTCTTAGGTCACACATATCCATCTTCATTGGGGAAATGTCTTCCTTGACCTTACTAATTTCCTCATTAGGATTAATATCCTCTATTGTTACCCCATCTGTTGGTATGTGGCGACTAATCATGCAAGTATTGTACACTTGTAATGTATCCTTGTTGGGGTTCGGGGCCGAGCTGGGCCTCAAGCGGGGGTTTGGGGGTGGCAGCCCCTGAGAAGTAGGGGTTTGGGGGCGTAGCCCCCGAAAAAAATTGTTTCCCTCTTTTTTGCTCGTTCAGAGTCAGTTGTTAATTTTTTATTAACTGACAAAAGAAAAATGACATTGTAAAACCCTAATTCTAGAAGCTTCCAAAAAGCTTGTTATAAGTGACTGGGATGTATGTTGCAGGTGGGATTTCAATATTGTATTGTAGCATTTGTCGTGGTATTGAGTTGTAGGGATTGCTAGTTGTAATTAGTTTGATTTACTGGATAATCATTTTGGACTCTTTGTTGGTGGATGTAGCTTGAGTTTGGGTGAACCACGTTAAAAATTGTCTCCTGCTGTTATTATTTCTGCGTATTTTTCATTCATCTGTTTAATATTTAATTGCATTTAATTGATATCTTCTACATGTAATTCCTAAAAAGTGGTATTAGAGTGGGTTGTGTTCGATTATCATCTACAGGAAGGTCTCACGATTGAGTGGGAGTCTCATGGTTAAGTGGGAGCAACGACGGATGAAGGTAAATTGAAGGTAGATAAATTCAATGGGTAGAACTATCAGTTATAAAAGATGCAGATGGAGGATTATCTATATTAGAAGGATTTATGGAGGCTATTGGAAGGAACAACCAAGAAACTGGTAGCAATGACTGATGAGGATTGGGAACTTCTAGATAGAAAGGCACTGGGAACCATTTGGTTGTGCTTGGCACCATCCGTGGCAATCAATATAACAAAAGCAAAGACAACAAATGAACTCATGAAAGATTTGGCTAAATTGTATGAAAAACCCTCAGCCTCAAATAAGGTATTTCTCATGAAGCATTTGTTTAATCTAAAAATGATTGAAGGTAGATCTGTGACAGATCATTTAAATGAGTTTAATACGATTACCAGTCAGTTAACTTCTATAAAAGTGAAATTTGATGAAGAGGTGAGGGCTCTATTGGTTTTATGTTATTTGCCAGAAAGCTAGAATAGCTTGGTAATGGTTGTAAGTAACTCTGTTTCTGGTTTAAATACATTGAATTTGATGATGTTGGTGTTATTGTTACTCATTTTTCACTTACAGTTCAATTGGGTAGAGATGAAGCGGTTCATTACATTTAAGGTGAAAGGTACTCTAACAAATTTCTGCTAATCTTAACCATTTGCATGTGAATGATTTCAAATGTAGTTTAGTTGTTATGCAATGTTTTACAAGAGAAGAATATATACAAGTTTGCATAAACATTGCTATTTTATACATTGGAGAGAAAGAATGCTTAAATGTCCCACACAAGTCATGGGAATAGCTGAACTAATGCAACATAAGGGTATACTATACATTTGAAGATAAAAGTAGTAGAAAAATACATGAAAAGAAGTATATCCATCATTTCCTGTTGCAGTCTTGTGTTGGTCTTCGTTGTTCCTAGCTCCTCCTTGCTCCTGAACTTCACATGAACCTACAAATGATTGAAAAGATTGGTTAGAGCTCTAGATATAAATCTCATCATATGTTCTATCAACAGAAACATAGCATATGCCTATGATGCATTGAATTAGTTGAGCAAGTATAAACATCATAAGAGCGTCAAGCTTTGCTATTTTTTTAGCTAACATGTTTGTTCACGGTGCAGGTATAGATGAAATTTTCATTACTGGATTGTTTTTGTCATAGCATGTGGAGAAAAAATGGGCTCCCATAAGGATTGAGCCCAGCATGTTGCCCCTAAGTCTTAAGAGGGGTATGAGCCAAGTCAAAGATGCATAGGAGGACAATGAGTAGTAGTCATGTAAGAGGTGGACAATCATGTATTGGTTGTAGCGTCAACCATCATGCAAAATAAAGATAGAAGTCAAATGTTTTAGTCATATCTCAAAAAATATGATCTGGGTTTTTTCAATTTTTGGATAGAAATTAGGAGACAATAAAAAACCATTTAAATTTCTAACCAACCTAGTTTGTAGTTTTCGATAAATTTTTACCAGTCTGAAGCTTGAACAAACCCTAATAATGGTGGCACCCAAACTAACAGAAAGAAGACAGTTAGATGCCATTAAAAGCAAGAAGAGCCCTTCATAAACCATGTGTAGAGCCATCAAAAGGCATGATGAGGAACAACAGAAGTACATCATGAGATGCATCCAAACCAAATGAAAGATGTAGATGCAAACTCAGAAGGAATAGTCAGAGGTACAATGCATAGCAAAATAAAGATAGCAGTCATGTGTTTCAGTCATATCTCAAAAATACGATCTGGGTTTTTGATATTTTTGGACAAAAATTAGAAGACAATAAAATAAAAAAAACCCTATAAATTTCTCACCAAACTAGTTTGTATTTTTGGAGTAATTTTCACAATGACAGTGCCCAAACTGGAGTCAAAAATGTTAAGTGCCAAATAAAGAACAAAATGTAAAAAGGTCATGGCTTTTGCTATAAGGCATTTTTTTTGCCTTTGATTTTTGCATAAATCAATACCTTGGTTTATTTTTAGATGCTCATCGATATGTATAAAGTATTTCTAAATACCTTTACATATATTTTATAAACTTTGCATATATTAGTAAACTTTGCATATACTTAGAATTTTGCAAGTTGTAAAAGACAAGGTGGGCCCCTCTTTCTATTTTACAAATTTGAAATTACAGACAATTGTAAGGCACTATTAAAGTAATGTTTTATAAATTACTTTCATAAATGTCAAGTAAATATAGAAAATCAACAGCAAGTGTAGAACACTTAATAAGGCAAGTCCAGTTCACTTGCCTTCTTTTTTGCTTAAGTTCCCATTATGCAAAATGGAAAGGAGTGAACTGAAACTTCTATTTCTAATTTTCAGTTAGTTCTGATTGATTTTTAGTGACCATGTAGGTAGGTCCACTTGGTAGAGAAACTTGCCACCAATTTTCACTCAATTTGGGTCAGTTCTAGGCCCTCTTTTTGTGGTTTTTTCCCTTCCTCGAAAATGAGACTTTGGTTTCTTTTTTTGGGTGGATAGCTAGCTGAGTTTCTTTCCCTTTTCACTGTTAGAAAGTCTTTTGGCTATATATATGGGGGGGAAATTTAGTTTTGGACATGAGATTAGGAGATCATTGGAGTTCAGATTTGCTTCTTTCTCTCTTGACTACTTGTAGAGTGTTTTGTAAGCCCTAATTTGTACGTAGATTTTTATGTTTTCATACTCCTTTCAGATCAATAAAAGCAGCAGAGCATTCCTATCTCATAATTTTTGTCTCATTTTGTAGTAGTGATTCTAAGGTTTGAGTTCTTTTTATGTCTCATTATTGCAAGTGTGGGTGTAGAAATTTCATATAATATAGGTTGCATGTTGTGTTTGATTTCGAACCTTCATACAAATCACTTTTGTGTTGTATGTTTCATGTTGGATTGTGAAAGTTATTATTTTTTGAGAGTTGATTGAGAGTGGAGTTAGTGAATAAATCTTAAGTTCAGGTGCATCACCCATTAGGATTTAGGATTTCATTTCATGTTATCTTTCTATTCTTTTCCTTAGATAAATCAATCTAGCTTAGGTGATCTGCCAGGGGAACCTGCCCTCTCTGGAGATTCATTCTCATAATAAGTCACCCACAACTTGAGAATGTTTTCATGTTTCAAATAGGATAGTTGATTCAAACTTAGCTAGGGTGCAATCTTGATTGACAACAGTTATCCTTAGCAAGGAAATGCGACAAAAAAGCTTAGGAGGGTCCACATCAGGTAGTGTTTTGAATGCAAAAAGCAGGGGTAGATCAAAGGAGAGAGGAAAAGGTTCTGAAGGTCATAGGAAGTCATGAGGAAAATCAAATGACAAGAGGTCCCAATCCAGAGGAAAGAAGGATTGCTGGTACTGTGGGAAACCAGATCATCTGAAGAAAGATTGCTGGTCTTGAAAGAATAAAGAAGGAGACAAAAAAGAAGGCAATAAGGAGACAAATGTGGTAAGTAATAAATCTGAAGATGATGCTTTGATTATTTCCCTAGATAATGCTGATGATTCATGGGTTTTAGATTCAGGGGCCTCATTTCATGCTATGCCCCATAGAAGTTATTTTCTTAATTATGTCCAAGGGGATTTTGGGCTAGTTTATTTGGGAGATAACGAACCTTGTCAGATTGTTGGAAAGGGAAGAATTAAGATTAAGTTACAGAATGGGAATCATTGGCTACTACAAGAGGTAAGACACGTTCCAAGGCTAAGTAGGAATTTAATTTCAGCAGGACAGCTAGGTGATGAAGGTTGCATAGTTACTTTTAATGATAAAAATTGGAAGGTTTCAAGAGGTGCCTTAATAGTAGCAAAAGGTGTGAAAGTAGGCACCTTATATCTTTGTACAGGTCATACTATTCCTTCTACTATAGTTGTTGTAGAGAAAAAACAAATAGGTTCAGGAATAGTTGCTACGGGTTCACAGGAAGAGACTGAAATAGTTGCTGCAGGTTCTGAGACAACACTGTGGCATAATAGACTTGGGCATATGAGTGAAAAAGGTATGAAGGTACTTCACTCTAAGAAAGTTTTACCAAGTCTTAAATGTATTAATATGGATTTCTATGAAAGTTGTGTGTATGGCAAGCAAAAGAGAGTTAGTTTTCTCAAGGATGGGAAGCAAAAGAAAGATGAAAAGTTGGAGCTTGTGTATATAGATGTATGGGGACTGGCTCAAGTATCTTCTCTCGGTGGCTCTTAGTATTATGTTACAATCATAGATGATGTAACTTCGAAGGTTTAGATTTATTTCCTTAAGCAGAAATTTGATATATTTGAAACATTTAAGAAATGAAGAAGCTTGGTTGAGAATGAGATGGGTAAAAGATTAAAATGTCTCAGATCTAATAATGGTGGTGAGTATTGAAGATTATTGTTCATTTAATGGAATTCATAGGCAAAAAATATTTCCAAGGACTCCACAAGAAAATGGAGTGGTTGAGCACATGAATAGGACAATAATGGAGTGTGCAAGGAGCATGAGATTACATGTTGGGCTTCCTTTAAACATGTGAGCAGAAGCTGTCAATACCACTGTATATTTAATTAATAGAGGTCCTTGAGTTCCTTTGGGTTGTGGTATTCTAGAGGAAGGATGGATAGGTAAGAAGGTGAGTTATTATTTTCTCGAAACCTTTGGATGTGAAGCATTTGTACATGTAGATTATTAAAATAGAACCAAGCTAAATGCAAAATCAAAAAAAAATATCTTCGTTGGATATGACATTGATGAATTTGGTTATAGGCTTTGGGATGTTGAAAATCTAAAAATTGTGAGAAGTAGGGATGTTGTATTCAATGAGAAGGTGTTGTACAAAGGAAAGAAAAAGATTATGTGGTGCTGGATGATACTCCAAATAGTGATGTTCTAGTGGTTCCTCATGCTCCATAATAGCAACAAGAAATACCATAAACTCCAGCGAATGTTAGACAGTCAACAAGGCTAAGTAGAGCTTCTGAAAGGTTTTCTCCCTCTTTGTATTCTATTTTGTTAATGGATGTTGGTGAACCAGAAGGGTATGATGACACTATGCAAGTGGATACAAAGGTTCAGTGGGAGCTTACAATGAAAGAAGAAATGGACTCCTTGCTGAAAAATTAGACTTGGGAATTATTTAAGTTGCTTGCAAATAAAAAGGCTTTACCAAACAAATGGGTTTATAGGATGAAAGAGGAAGATGGAGGTAAGAAAAGATTTAAAGCTAGGTTAGTTGTAAAAGAATTTGCACAGAAAAAAGGTATTGATTTTGATGAGATTTTTTCTCTGGTTGTTAAGATGACTTCAATTCGTATTATTTTAAATATTGTGGTTGCTGAAGATTTCCATTTGGAACAACTAGATGTGAAAACTACCTTTCTCCATGGTGATTTGGAGGAGGAGATATATATGGAACAACCACAGGGATTTGAGGTCAAAGGTAAGGAGAAATTCATGTACAGTTTGAAGAAGAGCTTATATGGCTTGAAACAAGCACTTCGGCAATGGTATTTAAAATTTGATAGTTTTATGGCTGAGCAAGGCTACAACTGGTGTAATTCTAACCATTGTGTTTATTTTAAGAGGTTGGATAATGATAGCTACATTATTTTATGTTTATATGTTGATGACATACTTGTAGTAGGGTCTAACATGGATCACATAAGAGAGTTAAAATAGGAGTTAGCACAATCATTTGCTATGAAGGATTTGGGGGCAGCAAAACAAATCCTTGGTATGAAAATTTGCAGAGATAGAAAAAATAGAAACTTGACTCTATCTTAGGCTGATTATGTTGAAAAGGTGTTGCTGAGATTCCATATGGAGAATGCAAAAGCTGTCAGCACACCTTTACCTAGTCATTTGAAATTGAGTAAGATGTGTCCTAAGACATAAGAAGAGGAAGACAAAATGTCCAAGGCACGATATGCTTTGGCTGTAGGAAGTTTAATGTATGCCATGGTATGCACAAGACAAGATATTCCACATGTTGTAGGAGTTGTAGGCAAGTATATAAATAATCCCAGATTTGAGCATTGGAATGCAGTAAAATAGATTCTTAGGTATTTGAGAGGTGCATCCAATAAACACTTAAGTTTTGGGGGCTCTAATACTAATTTAGCAGACTACGTGGACTCAGATTTGGTAGGAGATATTGATACCAAGCGAAGTATTATAGGTTATGTCTTTGTTGTAGGTGGGACAGCAGTGATTTGGATCTCTAGGATGTAAAAGGTGGTTGCTTTATCCACTACAGAGGCATAATATATAGCTGCAACAGAGGCAAGTTAGGAGATGCTATGGCTGCAATTTTTCATGGAAGAATTGGGCAAACATCGAGCTAATAATTATTTGTTTATGGATAGCCAGAGTGCCATACATCTTGCAAAGAATTCTACCTTTCATTCAAAGACCAAACATATATAGCTGAGGTATCACTTCATTCGTTCAGTGTTGGAGGATAGATGATTAAGGCTGGAAAAAGTACATACAGATGAAAATCCAGCAGATATGTTTACGAAGGTGGTGACAAGGGAGAAGCTAAGCTCCTCTTCAGCTTCGATTAGCCTTCAAGATTAAAAACAATAAAATCATAGCAATAGATTCTAGTGCTTATTTCTAGTGGGAGCTGCATGTACAGCAGTGTCGTCTAGGATCAGTCTCCAAGTGGGAGATTGTTTGGTGTGGAGCCTGATCAGTCTCCAAGTGATAGATTGTTGGTATGTGGTGACTAATCATGCAAGTATTGTACACTCGTTATGCAGCCCCCAAAAAAAAATTCCCTCTTTTTTACCCATTTGGAGTCAGTTGTTAATTTTTTATTAACCGACAAAAGAAAAATGACATTGTAAAACCCTAATTCTAAAAGCTTCCAAAAAGCTCGTTATAAGTGGCTGGGATGTATGTTGCGGGTGGGATTTCAATATTGTATTGTAGCATTTGCAACAGTATTAAGTTGCAGCGATTGTTGGTTGTAATCGATTTGATTTACTGGATAATAATATTGGACTCTCTATTGGTGGATGTAACCCGAGTTTGGGTGAACCGCGTTAAAAATTGTCTCCCCCTATTATTATTTCTATGTATTTTTCATTCATCTATTTAATCTTTATTTACATTTAATTAATATCTTCTAGATGCAATTCCTAACACCATCCTTATCAGGAGTCTTCCCTGGTGTGACAACATTCTTTTTGCCCCTTGTTGCAGGCCCCGTCATGATCAGAACTAGTAATTTTGAAATAAATCATGTTATGGAAAAATGTGGAGCAATATCAATATATCAATAATATCCCAATAACTCTATGAAATGGAAATAATCAAGATTCAAAATACAAAGAACAGTACCTTACAAACCTTCTTGTTTCATAACTCCCATTGGTCGCCTATCTCAATTAATCTCGTTGTATGAATGTAGCCCTTAGAAGATGCACTTCCTTGCATTTTTCTTCAAGATGACAATAGAGAACGACTATGATAGATCTTACAATGAAGAGGATCTTCAATACAATGATAATGGTGATCTCAATCTATGGATATGATTTGGTGCCAAAGGCGCACTATGATTCTTGTAGAGTAAGTTTACTAAAATCTTGAATTTTTGAAATCGAGGAATAGGGGTTGTATTTATAGATTGTGAGAAATAAGATCAATGGTGTAGAATTAATAAGAAGATCAATGGAGGAGATAAATCTAGAACTCATGATGAACGTGCACATGACATGTGTCACACAAAAAGCTGTTTTGTTTGAGTTAACTGCTTTCTTGATAAAGATAAGATTTGATTTCATAAATTAGAATGTTTTTTTCTAATTTAAGAGTTGTTGATAAAAATAAGATTGATTAAGTCAATTAACTTAACTTGTAATTTGTTTTTTGCATGATTTGAGTAAAATTAAATAATAAATTATTTAATTTTGTGTGCATGATGAACAAGATCTATATTTAAAAGATTTGGAAGATTTTTGAGGAATTAGAAGAATAAAAAAAAGCAAATTAAATAAGTAAATTTATTTAATTGTTTGTGCATGTTTTGGAGGAATAAATAAAATATTTAACTATATTTTATTTTTAGAGATTGAGATAATTTAAATAAATTTCCATAATTTATTTAAATTTGGAGGAACAATTTGATTTAATTAAATAATGTAGAATTATTTAATTGTAGATAAGAGGATTTGGAAGGATCTGGTGAAATTACTTAAATAAATGATTTTATTTAATTTTTGGGAGGAATACAAGCCAAATAAATTAATTATTGATAGATGAATATTAAAATGAAATCAATATTTAAAATATTTATTTAGATATAGTCGTGTCATTTTTAGGCGTATACATTTTGCCCCTCTTTGATGCAATGTGTTTTATCATGTTGTTTCAAAGAATAGATTTCCTGATAATGATACATGCCCTAGTTTGCCCCTGGTATAGGTTTATCGATGGTAGGATGCCCCCTTGGGAGATTGGACGGGAAGAAAAGTTTGAGGGTGTGAGACAGACAATCTCACGATGAAGAAGGTGAAAGAATAGGTTGGGGTGAAGAAATTGGTTGAAGAAAGAGCTCAATGACACATGATGCAAGATAAAATGATAACACACACAAACAAGTAAGCAAGTATGTACAAATGATACAAGAACAAACAAGGTATTGCCCTTGTCAAGCGGTAAACCAATGATTAATCGATAATGATTGACGATACTGTTGTCATTGTGGGGAATGATAGATCTCTAGATCAACATGATAGACGTGGGAAAGATATATCCCACCAATAATTATGATTGATTGAGATGGTTTACAACAAGATTAGGATCAAGATCACTGATTACACTTGGATGTTTTGACAAGATTGGTTTACTTGATTGGTATGGATTTAAGGATGGACTTGCATTTGGATCATTGCTTGGATTGACTACACAAGGATGAAAGACACAATGATAGATAGAAATTTGATCGATAGAAGAAACACAAATGAAGGAATCACAAGCTTTTATAAACCCTGACACTGCGAACAAAATTCTTTATTGATGGATGGTATATGGAAAGTAATTTGATACGGATGGATGCAGATATTTGTCATCTTGATACAACAAGTATTTTGAAGTTCTTTGTTACATCATTGGGCATTTTTTTATTTTTTGTGTTTTAAAATGTTGTAAGAAAATACAAGCATCTAGGTATAATTAAACCAAGATGACCTGAGTATCACTTACATAGATTTTGATATAGCAAGATAATACAAGCATCTAAGTATAATTGAACCAAGATGACCTAAGTATCCCTCACATGGATTTTGATATAGCAAGTTGATACTGTAAGCATCTAGTCAAAATTAAATCTAGATGACCTGAGTATTTCTTGCATGTAAACAGACAAGGATTACACATGTTTCATGTTAGACCTCTGATGTCCTCAATGATCATTATGTTTGATCATGTCTTTAGACAAGGCTTCGTATTACTAAAGATAAACCCACAAGCAGTAAACAAAGAAAAAATAATCATGCCCCCATCATAGCATCTCTAGTTTTTAGGCATCCTTGAGTAGTGTAGGAAACATGATAACAAAAGTTAAGACTCTCTAACTTGACCTGCTCACAAACACAAAACAATCTTGAATTAGATGTGCCTTCTTACCATAATTTAGATAAAATCATTTTGAGTGTTTAGGTACTTGTTTGTTTTGCTTTGGATAGGTTGATGCCTTGTGTCAAAATTCTTGTTTGGAAGTGTGTTTTGTTGCGCTTGTGTTTGTCTAGTGAAAGGTATCACAAATCCTTATTGGTGTCCTCTTAGAACATGTGGCATTGTAGAATCCAACTCTACAACCAAGTCGAGGACTTGCCCCAGTTAGCTGAAGGTTTGATTTATTGTGGACAAAATGACAATGGATATGAAGAAACGGGCCCTAAGGGACTGACCTAGTGCCTTGAGGGTTCATTGATAAATGGTCTTGCCTACATGACGACGTAGAGGCAACATAGTTCAGGGTGAACTATGTGGACCTAAGAGCTAGGTGATGGGAAATGGTGTGGATACAGATGGACCCAGATGATGAATGACAAAATATGGAACAAATGGGAAAGGAGCTTCAGGGGTGCATTGATACAAGATGGCCTTGCCTACGTGAAGACGCAGAGGTGATGTAGTTTGGGAAATGGTACTAATGACGAGGTTTCAGATGAGTTGCTATTTTTGGGATTTTATAGATTTTGCTAATGTTTTGATGCTTTTTTGGGATTTGTGGATGGCAATTTGGATAGCCTAAATGCTAGATACTGATGACAAGGGAACACCATGGATAGGTAAATGGATGGGTGATAATGGATAATGGATGTGTAGTGTAGACACCTAAAAATGTCTTTATCATCAAACCGACTCTCGACATCCCTGAACATACCAATTCCCCTTCTAATCAATTAATTAAATTTTTATTTAATTAATTATCCCTTCATCACTTAATTTTTCATCATTCTACCCCCAACAATTGGATTAATTCTATTAATTTAATAGTTCAACTTTAACCAATTGATTAAATAAATATGCAATATTTATTTGGTTAATTTCTCCCTTCTCGCTAAATCCAATTAATTAGCTAAATCATGTTTAACTAATTAATTTAGCCTATTAATTGACCTATCCCTACCCTAGGTAATTAAATAGCCATTATTTAATTGCCTACCCTAGCCTATCTCATCCTAGCCTTAGGATTAATTAAATAAAACCTTATTTAATTAATCTTAACCTCTCATTAAAAGTGGTCAAACCTAGCTTAACACCCTTCCTCACATCCTCCAAATAAAAAATTGAAATATATCCCACATAAATCAATTTTTTATAAAAAATATTTCCAACATCACATTTAATACCTCTTACACCCCTTACCCATGCCATACCTCATTTATATCCACTCATCCTCAAATGAATTTTTAATTCATTTTACCTTTCCCCATGCGAATTTTTAATTCACAAATAACCCATCTCACCCAACCTCATTTAATTCACCTATTTTCTCAAAAATGAATATAAAATTCATCTTTATTCCTAGCCCTCCATCCTCCAAGATGAAATCTAGGCCCTCCACATCATCTTCATCCTCCACCATTGATCTCCCAAATCAATCTCAACCCTTGGATCAAAATCTCTCCAAAATACTTATAAATACAACATCCTCCAACCCATTTATGCATCCAATTTCAGAGTAATGTTACCATGCCAAAAAATCTCTTGAGCTAGCTTGTGAGTTGCATTAGAATAGAGCATTTCACATTGTTTCCATTATCTAAGGTACATCTTAGAAGCTTTTGGGTGCAAGCTCCTTGTCCTTTATGAGATTGGGTCTTCATATTAAGGTATAACTTCTTGTTTTGTATGCATTTAGTTCATGTTTTTACCTTGATTTGGATTTCCTAATCACATTGGCATGACTGGTGGGACCTGCAAGGTCTCAATCTAATCATCTTTTTGTGAGTTTTTGTGTTTGAGCCGTGTTTTGCAGGAGTGGCGCTATCTACTTGTGCAATGGCACCATTTGTGGCACATTTCAGCACTATTTTCTGTTTCAGTGCTATTTAAACATGGCAGTTTTTTTTAGATTATACTCACACATTCTTCTGCTTTCTACTTTTTCTACTATCTTCCTAGGTTCTTTGCTTTCTATTTTTGCAGACATTGCACACGAAGAGGGGGAGGTCATGCCAAAATTTTCTTAAGGACCAAACACACATTTTGGCTTTCATCTTGTCTTGGTTTCCATTCATTAGGCTAACAAGATTAACAAGACCCCTTTCTTTGTAGTCTAACCCTCTGTTTTGGTTACGAAGACCTCTGTTTTGTAGGCTTGACAAGTTCAGCTTTGTATCAGCGCTATCGACACCCAGAGTGGTGCTATTTTCAACTGTTGACCAGACCAATCAGTCACACGCGCAGTGGCACTTTGTTACCTACATATTAGGGCTATTGTCTATTGTAGCACCTTCTATAATCTATTTTAGTGCTATCTTCTGTTCTAGCACAGTTTGTATCTCATTTTAGTGCTATGTTGTAAATCAACACTATTTGTATGTATATCAGTGCTATTATCCAGGGCGATTAGGATTTAGGTTAGTTTCTGTTAGTGGTGCCATTGTAGCATATAATGGCCCGATTTGGTCTCTGTTTTAGCTCTATTTTTACAGGCTAACCTTGGGTTCTGTGTAGGGACTAATAAGTTGTTTGTAGGTCATCACCATCATTCTACAGCCACTAACAAGTTCTTGCAGGGTTGTTTATCTTTAGTTTAAAATGAACACTTCAATTGGTGCTTAAAAAGAACCCTTGTATGTTAGCTTAGAAACAACATTTCAATTTGGTGCACTAAAATTGATCAACAACAACAAACAACAAACAAATCTTTGTGTGCCTTAGCTTAGACAACATTTGAATTTGGTGCTCTAAAATTCACAAGTGCTTGCCAACAACTCTACAAACATTTCAATTTTGGGCTTAAAAAGAACCACAAAGTGCATCATAACTCATTGGATTAAAAAGAGCAACAATCTACATTTTTCACTCATCTAAACAAGAAAACAAATCAAATTGTGTGAAGTGTTTTCATGATGATGTTTATTTGGTGAAAAGTGTATGCTCTTCCCTCGCACCATTGGTGATCTTGGGAATCAAAAGCTTCTCCCAACACTTGCATAAATCACCCCCAACATAATCCAAAGAACTAAAATGAACCTCGTTTAGTGTGACCCAAGCATAAAATATACGTATGCTCTCCCTTCGCATCCTTGTATGAACTTGGGGATCAAAATTATTTTTGTGGTTGTGTTGCAATTGTTCATCCTTTAGAGGTCCTGCCACCCTACTTCAAAAGGTGGGAATGACCCAAGTGGCAATAAGCTAAAGACAAGCTCTTTCGAGCTGCTATATACATAATGTGTTTGTGACGAAAGTCACAAGCAACATGTGTTGTTGTGTCATACTGACAACCAACCTCCCCCAAAACCCTCCAAGGCATAACCCTTGGAGGCTAGGAGACTCCATAATGGAGAGTAGTGTTGCCGCATGTATGGCTACCTGAATGAATGTACTTACTACGAACCTTTGTTTTAGCAAGCCAAAAACCTTCTATTTGTTGACGCAGAAGGGTAACCTTTGAAGCGGCCCTGATTCATGCTGTTCTTAGCTGAGGTAGTAGGGACAATCCTAAGGTTTGCTGAGGGTCAAGTCTTCGTGGAAACTTGGATCTTGGTATGTGTGAGAAGTGAGTGCACTGTAAGGGGGAGCCAGTGCTACCAAGATCCTGGAGCTACCCGCTTTGAATAGGCGCAGCTAGAGGATTCAACAAATATTGTCCTATCTTCGCCTTAGGTTGTACAAAGTGCTTGTTTAAGAAAATCACACATCTTTGCACAAACAAAATCTTGGTTATTGTGTGTTATTGTGCTTAAAGTGCTTTCAAGAAACTTGCTAAGAGATAATAAAAATCATTTGATCAAACTTCATATCAAAACAAATCTAAATCTGTCATCAAAATCCATCTTTTTTAGAGCCTCGACCAACATTGACCTATTTCAGCACCATCTCTATATGCTTTTGGCACCATTTCTCCTGTGGATTGGAGGTATTTGCAGATTGACTTGCCTAAAACTAGAGAAAATTCCATTGTGATCTTTAGGACCTGCTTCACCATAATCCATAATCACCTTCCAAAAATCTATCAATACCTCACTCATTTTATCCTAATTTTTCCAAATCATACCTTCATTTTGACCTTAGAGAATCAATCATTATCATTATCAGACCCTTTAATATACCATAATCCACTCAATTTCATATTCATTCATCCTCATTAATCTTTTCATACCTTTTGGACCAAACAAACATCCTTGTCACAAGAAATCATTCCAAAATCCTTTCACTTCTCTCACCAAAAACATATCCAAAATTTTCTAAATTCAAACACCTGTCAAAGAACCATCAACCAAAATCCAAAACTCATCATCCCTTGAGCTAAGGCTAGATCTAGATTTCATCTTTTACATCATATTTTGCTTGGAGAGTCATAAGTCAACCTTTCAAGTGAATGATCATCCTTCTTTGTGTAAGGTCATTAGTCTACCCCAAACAAAGAGAAACATCCATTTGTGTGACACAAAACTAGATCTTACTTGAGCTCATCCATTGACCTTCAAAATCCTTTTTCAAAAACATCATCCTAATCTTTCATACCAAACATCTAGTTCATCTAAAAAATTTCACCCTCCAAAATCAATATCATCCCTTCCATCAAATCATCTGCAAACAAACATCATCCATCATCTACCTTTTGGTTTAAATTTGTGCAAAAACTCAAATATCGTCCACTCTTATCATCCTTAGATTAACACTTTCTTGAAGACTTATCTCTTAGAGGTGAGAATTGATCCTTCATCACACTACAATCACCCTTTCATCTACTCCATCTCACTACCACATCCATCTTTAGGTCCAACAAATTAATCTGAATTCTCTAAGGTCTCCATCCCCATTAAATCCATACACTTGCATGCCCATAACTAGATCACAACACAAGAAGAATCAAGAAATGGTAGACTCTGGACAATATATGGGCATACGAATGCCTAATACCAATGACAACAACCTACCAATCAACCAAACACACAACCCACCTTCAGTCTTTCAAATCGTGACATACAATCCCAATGAAAAACCCTTCCATTTCTTGCAACCATCACCACTACCACCACCACCCATCCTTAGCCAAGATGACCAAGATGTCTTGAACTTTACACAAGATGCTAACAACATGGACTTGCTTGACAAAGTCCTAAGGTCAGATCCAAATAGATATCTTGACTACCTCCTCAAAATTGGTGTCTAACCTCCCTAAAACACGACATCGTCTCAACCATCTACCTCTAACATCAATCCTACCACATCCTCCCAACCATCTACATCAAACACCCAACCTGTCATCTCTCAAACCTCAACACCCATTGTATCTACCACTCCCACAAGCTCTAATACTACCACATCTACGATTCCCACAAGTGTCTCCAATCCTACTGCCTCCCAACCCGTCACCACATCCACAACCACAACTAACGTAAACTCTTTCATTCTACAAATCACCTTAGGCATCTAAGGGAACCTCACACATACAAGTGCCTCCATGAGTGTGCCTCCACTCAACCCTCAAACCATAGCCTACATGAGCTAATTCTTTTCACAACCACCTTACAACACGACCAACCCATCCAACGTCAATCCATCTCATGTCAACCCATCCAATGTAAATCCATCTAATCTCACGTATCTACAAAACCTCCTAGCATCATCAACACAACATAATCCCAATCCTCAAATACCTCCCCATATTCTCCAATAAATTCACACTTATCAACAACATCTCATACAACTCAACCAAAATGCCACCCCACGGTACCAAAACACGATCTCCCAAAACCTCCAACATCAAATCCCACCCAATCTCCAACATCTCATGAATCAACAAACCTACACACCACAACCACCACCAACCCTGGATTTAACAAGTGTTGTACAATCCTTGATTCAAAAGTAGATGATATACAAACTGGGGGTAAATGCAAGCATTATTCTTTTGAGGATATTTGTCCCTATCCATTTGATCGGACACTGTACATGCCCCCTTTCCCCAAAAATTTTTAAACACCCAAATTTGACAAATACAAGGGAATGGGAGACCCTAGGGATCATCTTAGAGATTTCTACCTTGCTTTCTTAGAAGTCTCAAACAACAATACATATTTAATGAGACTATTTCCAAGAAGCCTTGATGGTCAAGCTGCTAAGTGGTTCGCACATCTTCCTCTAGGCATTAGGTCTTTCCCTGAGCTCGTGGAAAAATTTGTCAATCATTTCTCCTATAATTTCAAACATCAAATATCTATGATAGACCTTTGCAATACAAAAGAAAAAAGTGGAGATTCCTTCGCTTCCTTCTTGTAGAGGTGGAGAAGCTTAGCAAGCAAACTCCCTTGGCCAATTCCTGAGAAACAATTAGTCACCATGTTTGTGACTAACCTAAATCAAGAAATAGTGTTCCATCTATAGATCCTTTGTGTATCTACCTTTGAAGAAGTCATTGACAAAGGTACTACTATAGAAAGGGCCCTCATTGCCAAAGGCTCGATCAAATTATATGACAACAAGTACTACAGTAACAACAACAACAACAAAATCAATATCAACATCCCCAATGCAAACAACAACACCAACACGCAATCAAATGACAAGCCACGCTTTTAGGGAAAGAACAAAAACACCTTGAATGACAGTGTCACTAATTTAAAGACCATCAAACATGTACAGAATCAAACACCCTCAAGTACATATGCTACCAATGTAAATATCCCAAGGGGGCAATCTAAACAAAACAAACCTCGAAGGCAATTCAAACCTTTAGGGGAACCAATCGAGGATATCCTTGACAGATGTCTAAAGAAAGGTTTAATAACTCTCCCACCTGTTAAACCCTGCCAAGAGAATGAGCTCAAAGTGACATGGTACAACAAAAATGAATATTGCGACTACCACCACATTTTGGGCCATAAAATCGCTGATTGCATGAAATTAAAGCATTGTGTACAAGACCTCATAGATCAGAATCAAGTCAGCCTTGACCAAAGCACCCAACCATCACCAAACACTAATCTAGGAGCTTACAAGGATCCACTGCCTAATCATAACAAGGCCTCATCATCTAATCAAGACTACAACATCACCCCACCACCCACATCCTATGACTTTATTGTAGGGCGGATAGAACCATCATTTAACCATGTCAACACAATCACCATTCAGGCTCAAGTACCTAATTGCACCAACACAACTCGTTGTGGCCACATATCCATCTACATAGCCCCTACCACTAATCAAACACCTGCATCCACGACAGACTCCCTACCCCCTCATCCAAGCATACCTCCATCACCTACCAATCAGTACAACCTCCTAGAACATATAGGAAAGACCCCTATGCAAATCTCCGTACTTGAGCTGCTCCGCACGTCACCTCTCCATAAAGAAGTCCTTGATAAAGCACTCTTGGAAACCCAAGTTCCTGCCAACATGAATGTGAATCAATTCCAAGCTATGGTGGGCCATATCACCGCACCTCATCATCTCACCTTCTCATAAAAAGCTCTTCCCATGTCCGAACACTCACATAATGATGCCTTACATATCGAAGTCCGCATCCACAAGCATATCATCAAGAGAGTCTTAATAGATGGTGGCTCCGGCCTAAACATATGCACTCTTAAATTACTAAAACACTTGGGATACTTGGATATGGTTGTAGACACCAGTGAATGCATAACAATCAAAGGGTATGATGACACTGAACGACTATCTGAGGGTACTATCAAGCTTCCTATTCAAGTGGGACAAAAGATAATGGAAACAAAATATCAGGTCCTTGATCTCGATCTCCCTTACAACATTCTTCTCGGCTGACCGTGGATCCATGCCATGCAAGTGGTCCCCTCTACATTCCATCAATGTCTAAAGTTCCCTCACAATGGCAGGGAAGTAACTATTTATGCTGACCCCCACCCCTTCCAATACTGCAGTTTCTTGGAAGGCCATGACCACACCTTCTGTCTGTATAACAAAGCCATCAAAAAAGCCAATCCCACAACATCCACCTCATACATCGACCCCACAAACATTGCCACCACTTCATCCCATACACCTCCACCACCCAAGGTCAAGATCAAGCTTAGTGACATGGGATGTGGGGAATATGACCTACATAGTACCTTTTGTGTGGGCACATTACCCAATCCTAAAATGTTTGACATCCCATAGAAAGAAGCAGCCAATACAGTTGTCATCAAATGTAAACCATCACCTACCATTGAGAAGAAACATCTCCTAGATCAATATGTGCTCAAAGACATATCATCCTGACTATATAAAGATGTAAAAACTGAGCAAGAAGCCCCCACAATACCAACAGATATCTATGGCAAAGGGTTAGAAATTGTCAAAAACATGGGTTATAAAGGACAAGGCGGTATCGGCCTTTATGAACAAGGGATCATGGAACCAGTCCAAGTGACAAGAAATCCTTATACTCAAGGGTTAGGATATGGTCAACAACAACATATCCTCACTACTAGCGAATGTATCCTAGCCAAGGTCACAATGGTCTCCCTTGAAGTCGATAATGTCAATGAAACGGGCCATCAAGACTCCTTTAGTGACTTCATTGATTTCTTCGACTCATCCATATGCACCATACACATAGTCACCACCCTAACCTCTTCATCCAATGACTTACCCCTTGTATACTCAGACCTCATAGACTAGGACCAACAGGGACCTCCTATCTTCGACATAGAACCCAACGATGAAGCCATCGTTGAAATGATGGGGGTTAGAGATCACTTCCCTCTGGGAGATCATAGGGCAAGATACATCATGGAACTATTGCAAGTATGGGCCTAACTAGTGTTGTCATTAATGTCAACATACTCCTGTTGCATTAATGATAAGGATTGGATGAGCTGTGTGTTGAGGATATTGAGAAAATTAGTCTTAATTAGGACCAGTGAAGAATAGTGATGACAACAAGGTAAAAGTCCAAGATAGGTTGAGGATTAGAGGATGCAGTTTAAAGGGTTTGTAGATATGTGTCTCAAGGTGGTCCAGACAAGATTTTAGAGGTCTGCATGAAGATCTGAAGAAGTTGTGGTCACTCTAGTAAAACTGGTTCTGGTAGATGTTCAAAGGTGACAGAGTGTTATAGAAAGGTCCGGTGAGATTCGGAAATGCATTGTCCTGTTCTACAGATTTCAAGAAGTGTTGGGGAAGTCCTTATGATGTGTCAACTTGATTGATTTGTGGTTTGAAGGTCTGCAAGCATCTATTCCTTTGTGACAGTAATGATAGACTGTGTTCTTGAGGTTCCAGATGAAGAGGAGAGCGATTCCAGTAAGGAGATGAAGTGCAGATGTTCTTGGTGATTCAGGCAAGCTTGTGGAAGTCTTTAGATCATATCTAGTTTGTGTTGGTGGTCCGCATTGAAGATCAAGCTCGCATTTGAAGATTTACTTCCGGATGATGGTGCTCTTGCCAAGACAGGTCGACCGGATGAGTTATACCTCATGCGGATGATCTTGAGGATGTTATGTAAGGATTGGTGTGTTCCTGGAAGTAGATTGAAGTCCCAGCTCTATATGGCCAATAGTGTATTGATTCGCATGAAGTCCTTTTGTAATTAAACATGTTACATTTGTATATTTGCTCTGTAATATCTTCTGACTTAGATGATCTTTCCTAAGTCAATGTCTTGTATAAATAAGGGATTGTGAAGTCATTTCAAAGTGTGTCTTGTGGAGATGAGTGTGTGGTAGCGAGGAGGAGAGTGAAAGGCAGAGCAGAAGTTTTGGGCTTAAATGGAACTGACTCAAGCATGGTGAAGATGCTATTTACCAGTTCAAGTATGTGATACTTATTCTTCTGTAGATAGTGTGTCTCTTGTAGACAGTGAGCCTCTTGTGAGCAGTGTGCTCAGGTAGTGAGCCCTAATTGGCATTTACCATTTTGTTCTTTCTATTCTTCTAATAGAGAATACAATCTTGGGTTAGTCACCCCATGGTTTTTCCCTTAACTAGGTTTTCCACGTTAAAATCTTGGTGTCTCATGTGTTGATGTGTTTCTTCTCTTGATTTAAATGCATTATGTTTCATAATTGATTTATCGTTATACTATTAAATAACAAAGTGAATTCAAGTGTTTAATAAGAGGAAAGTTTTCAACAACTAATTCACCCCCCCTCTTAGTTGTTTGCCCTGAATCTAACAATTGGTATCAGAGCCAAGTTCCTCTAAAAGGAGCTTAACCACTTGAGGAGATCTAGGATGTCATCTTACAAGAAGGATAGTCTGAAGTTTGATGGAACCAATTTTAATCTTTGGAAAAGTCGCATGAAATGTCACTTGCAATGTATGGGAATGCAGTACTGGAACATGGCTTCAACAAAGTATACTCCTCCACAGGGTGGCCTGAAATCTCCAAATGAAATCACAAATACTGAAAACAATCTATGGACTATAGAGGCTCTTCTAAGTGCATTATCTGATTTAGAGCTTTCAAATGTTGTTGATCTACCAACTACTTTTGAGATTTGGCAAAAACTGGAACTTCTGCATGAAGGAGACAAGTATGTTAAATGTGCAAGGTTGCAAAGCCTGAAAGGGAAATTTGAAAATCTGAAGATGAGAGATGATGAAAATATCAATGCTTTTATGACAAGAGTAAATGAGATTGTTTGTGGCATCAAAAATGCTAGTGGAGTCTTGGATGAAGATGAGATTGTTGGAAAAGTTCTCAGATCCCTTCCTGCTTCCTATAAAATCAAAGCTACTGTCATTGAAGAATTCAGATCCCATACAACAGTCACAAGAGAACTACTAGTTGGTAAACTAACTGCATTTGAAATGACCAAGTTTGGAGATAATCCCCCAAAGACTGAATCTGCATTCAAAGCAAGTGCTTCCGAAAAGGGAAAACAAAGGTTTGATCTGGGTGAGAACTCTTCAAGGAAACTATCATGGTATGAAAAAGCAAGAAAAGATCTGGAAGAAGAAGAAGCTGAAACTGCTCAACTTGAAGCCCTTATTGCAAGAAGACTACCTAGAGGATCTGGTAAGTATGAAGGGAAATTACCTTTTAAGTGTTTTAACTGCAATAAGATTGGTCATTTTGCCTCAAAGTGTCTGGAAAGATTTTCAAGGCTAAAACTTAACAGATCAAGATCCCAAAAGAATTGCTACTATGTTCATGAAGATGATGAGGAAGGAGTAACAGATGATGAATCAAAGATAGGTAAGAAATCCCGAAGTGACTGGGTGTTTATTGCCATCAAGGAAGAAGATCCAATGTCCTCTGAAACTGCCAATCATAAAGTTGTGGAAAGAGCTCTAGCTGCCCAAGCTGAAGAAATAGATGATTGGGTCATTGATAGTGGATGCTCTCACCATATGACAGGTGACAAAAACAAGTTCATAGATTTGGAAAGGTATGAAGGAGGAGTGGTAAAGTTTGGTGATAATTTTGTTGGTAGAATCAAAGGTAGAGGAACTATTTCTTTTGATGGAAGGAACAAAACCGGTAATGTACTGTATTTTGAAGGATTGAAGTACAATCTTCTCAGTGTTGGACAGTTGGTGGACAAAGGCTATGATCTCAAATTCAAGAATGGAAAGTGCAAGATCTTTGAGAGTTCTAGAATAGAGATTGCATCTGGTACCCAAACAAAAGGTAACATCTTCCACTTGGTTGGCACTGGTAAAAGTTGTTTATTTGTGCAAGTTGATCAGAGTTGGTTATGGCATAGGAGAATGTGTCATGTGAATTTTGATAATATCATCAAGATAAGCAATATTCAGGCTATAAGAGATCTTACAAAACTGGTGAAACCTACAAATAATTTGTGCAAAGAATGTCAGTTGGGAAAACAAAGCAAAGTCACATTTACAAGCAAGGAATAATCTTCTACTGGATTATTAGACTTAGTTCATACTGATTTATGTGGTCTAGCAAGAATCAGGAGTGTGCAAGGTGATAGATACTTCATGTTGCTAATTAATGACTATTCCTAGATGATGTGGGTAACCTTTCTGAAAGAGAAATCAGAAGCTCTTGAGAAATTCAAAATATTCAAGGTTATTGTAGAGAATGAAATTGGATTAAAATTGAAATGTCTCAAGTCTGATAGAGGTGGAGAATTCACATCTGGTGAGTTCATAGATTTTTGTGATAAACATGGAATAAAGAGATAGTTGTCTGCTCCTAGGACTCCACAGCAGAATGGAGTAGTTGAGAGAAAGAACCAGACCATCCAGGAAGCATCTAGGACCATGATGATGGAAGAAAATGTTCCTTAGATCTATTGGAGAGAAGCTGTAAGCACTGCAGTCTATACTCTAAATCGGGTTCAAATCAGAAGCAATACTGGTAAGACTCCTTATGAACTTTGGTTTGGTATTACACCTACTGTAAGGTATTTTAGATTTTTTGGTAGCAAATGTTACATTAAGAGAGATGAAGATCTAGGCAAGTTTGATGCTAGAAGTGATGAAGGAATATTTTTGGGCTATTCTACTCAAAGCAAAGCATACCGGTGGTATAATAAGAGATTGATAAAGATTATTGAAAGTACTAATGTGAAGGTTGATGAAGGAATTGAAAAACCCTCAAGGTTTTATGAATATGATGAAGATGATCAGAATGGTGTTTTGACTCAAGGAGCCCAAGTCTCTTTTGAAATTCAGATTGAAACTGATCCGGTAAATCAGGAAGAAGAAATAAGTTTTAATGAGCCTAATCAAGAATTAGAAGTGCAAGAAACCCCCAAAGTTCTAAGGTATGTAAGACTGAACCACTCTGAAGATCAGATCATAGGTGATAAAAGAAAAGGAGTTCAAACAAGAAAAAGGATTTCTCAGGATTTAGAAGATTATTGTTTGATTTCAAAGATTGAACCTAAGACAGTGAATGAAGCCTGTAATGATGAAAACTAGACTAAGGCAATGGAGGAAGAACTAATGCAAATTGAGAAAAATCACACTTGGGATCTTGTTCCTAGACCTAGAAACAAGAATGTAATTGGAACCAAATGGGTCTTCCAGAACAAACTGAATGAAGTTGGTGAAGTAATAAAAAATAAAGCCAGATTGGTTTGCAAGGGCTACTCTCAAATAGAAGGAGTTGATTTTGAAGAAACTTTTGCTCCAGTGGCAACAATTGAAGCAGTCAGATTATTTCTTGCATTTTCTGCCTTCAAGGATTTCAAGGTATATCAGATGGATGTCAAGTCTGCCTTCCTGAATGGTGACTTGGAAGAAGTGTACATTGAGCAACCGAATGGATTTTAATTGTCTGATCATGGTGATATGGTCTGCAAGTTGAAGAAGGCACTGTATGGTTTGAAGCAAGCCCCAAGAGCCTGGTATGAAAGATTAGACAAGCATCTTTTGAAGATTGGTTTCAACAAAGGTACTACTGACAGTAACTTATAGTTCAAAATTGATCATGAAAACATCTTGATTGTTGAAGTGTTTGTTGACGATATCATTTTTTGAGGAAGAGATAGTATGTGTAAAATTTGTGCAAATCAAATGAAAAGTGAGTTTGAGATGTCCATGCTTGGTGAAATAAATTTCTTCTTGGGTCTGCAAATCACTCAAACAAAGAAAGAAATTTTTATTTTTCAGACCAAATATGTGAAAGAATTGTTGAAGAAATTTGGGATGGAAGATTCAAAACCAATGAATACTCCCATGGCAACCGGATGTAAATTGAGCAAAGATGATGACTCTCCTAAAGATGATAAGAAAAAGTATAGATCAATGATTGGAGGACTGTTGTATCTTACTCAAACTAGACCAGACATTATGCAGGTTGTTGGTCTTGTTGCTAGATTCCAAGCTGATCCTAGAGAATCTCATGTCATGGCAATCAAGAGGATTTTTAGATATCTAAAAGGGATAGTTGAGTATGGTCTGTGGTATCCTAGAGATTATGATTTCTCTCTTCATGCATATACTGATGCAGATTGGGCAGGAGATGTGGATGATTTGAAGAGTACTAGTGGTGGAGCATTCTTTTTGGGGAAGAGATTGGTTTCTTGGTTGAGCAAGAAACAAGAAGCAATATCTTTGTCCACTACAGAAGCAGAATATATTGTAGCAGCAGGTAGTTGTACTCAAGTTTTGTGGATGAAGCAGATGCTAAGAGATATCAAAGTGGAGTATGAGGAACCTATCACAATCTTCTGTGATAATTCAAGTATAATAAATATATCTAAGAATTCGGTGTTGCATTCAAACACCAAACACATATCCATCAAGTTTCACTTTTTGAGAGAGCAAGTGAACAAGAATGAAGTCAGATTGGAGTTTGTGCCTTCCAAGGATTAGATTGTAGACATCTTTACTAAACCTGTACCTATCTCAGGGAGAAGTTAGGGGTTATTGCCCCTCTAGTGATGAACTGAGGTGCATCAGTCTGGTGGATATCATAGTCACATCTTGTGGTCTGGATTGATGATGGGGAGCTGCTACTCAGGGGGAGAAGCAGATATGATTCTGAAGTAATAGAATTGCAAATATGTGCCCTTTGTCATTGATGTGAAAGGGGAAGAGAAGACATGTGAAAAACAAGTGGTTTCTGATCAAAGGGGGAGTAGTAAAGGGAGAGAAGACATGTGAATGGTTGTTGCTAATAGGGGGAGTTGTGACAGTGAGGAGAAGTTCTTGTCTTGATGGTTAAAATAGTTTTTCACATCATATGTTGCCATCAATGACAAAGGGGGAGATTGTTGCAAGTATGGGCCTAACCAGTGTTGTCATTGATGTCAACATACTCCTGGTGCATTAATGATAAGGATTGGATGAGTTGCGTGCTGAGGATATTGAAAAAATTAGTCTTAATCAGGAACAGCGAAGAATAGTGATGACAACAAGGTAAAAGTCCAAGATAGGTTGAGGATCAAAGGATGCAGTTTAAAGGGTTTGTAGATATGTGTCTCAAGGTGGTCCAGACAAGATTTTAGAGGTCCATATGAAGATCTGAAGAAGTTGTGGTCACTCTAGTAAAACTGGTTCTGGTAGGTGTTCAGAGGTGACAAAGTGTTACAGAAAGGTCCGATGAGATCTGGAAATGCAATGTCCTATTCTGTAGATTTGAAGGAGTGTTGGGGAAGTCCTTATGATGTGTCAACTTGATTGATTTGTGGTTTGAAGGTTTGCAAGCATCTATTCCTTTGTGACAGTAATGACAGACTGTGTTCTTGAGGTTCCAGATGAAGGGGAGAGTGATTCCAGTAAGGAGATGAAGTGCAGATGTTCTTGGTGATTCAGGCATGCTTGTGGAAGTCTTTAGATCATATCCAACTCGTGTTGGTGGTTTGCATTGAAGATCAAGCTTGTATTTGAAGATTTACTTCCAGATGATGGTGCTCTTGCCAAGACAGGTCAACTGGATGAGTTACACCTCCTGCGAATGATCTTGAGGATGTTATGTAAGGATTGGTGTGTTCCTGGAAGTAGATTAAAGTCCCAGCTCTGTATGGCCATGAAGTCCTTTTGTAATTAGACATGTTGCATTTGTATATTTGCTCTGTAATAGTTGCTGACTTATTTGATCTTTCCTAAGTCAATGTCTTGTATAAATAAGGGATTGTGAAGTCATTTCAAAGTGTGTCTTGTAGAGATGAGTGTGTGGTAGCGAGGAGGAGAGCGAAAGGCAGAGCAAAAGTTTTGGGCTTAAATGGAACTAACTCAAGCATGGTGAAGATGCTATTTACCAGTTCAAGTATGTGATACTTATTCTTCTGTAGATAGTGTGTCTCTTGTAGGCAGTGAGCCTCTTGTGAGCAGTGTGCTCAAACAGTGAGCCCTAATTGGCATGTGCCATTTTGTTCTTTCTATTCTTCTAACAGAGAATACAATCTTGGGTTAGTCACCTCATGGTTTTCCCTTAACCAGGTTTTCCACGTTAAAATCTTGGTGTCTCATGTGTTGATGTGTTTCTGCTCTTGATTTAAATGCATTATGTTTCATAATTGATTTATTGTTATACTAATAAATAACAAAGTGAATTCAAGTGTTTAATAAGAGGAAAGTTTTGGAAAACTAATTCACCCCCCCTCTTAGTTGTCTGCCCTGAATCTGACAGGAACTTGATACGGCTGCCTATTTCAGGGAGACAACCCCTGCTTCCAGTCACTATAATATAAAAATCAAACATGGATCTGATAGTGAAAACCATTCTGCGGCAGTGTCAGATCCCAAAAAAGTAAAAATAAAGGACGTATCTCCTAGTGGAAACTTCCATGAGGTGCTAGGAGATGGAAGCATGGGCCTTCCTGAGAGAGACAAGGTATATCCCGACAGATCACCCATCTTGGTAGAGCCAGCTCAAGAGATGAATCTTGGGATAGAAGAAGAGCCAAAAACCACCTTCAGGGTAGGATCTCTTAGCGCAATCAAATAGGAAAACTTCTTAGCCTTCTTCAAATGTAGAAACCATAATTTTATGTGGACTTATGTAGACATGCCAGGGCTCAATCTCGCTTTGGTCATCCATCACCTTACAGTATGGCCTGATGCAAAACTAGTGAAATAGAAGCTTAGAAAAATGAACCCTCAGGTGGCCCTCCTAGTCAAAGCAGAATTAAAGAAACTATTGGATGTTGGGTTCATCCACCTAATTGATTATCCTAAATGAGTTTCCAACCTAGTACTAGTAGCCAAACCTGATGGCCGAATCTGTTGCTGCACCGACTTCTCAGATCTTAACAAAGCCTACCCGAAGGATGACTTCTCCTTACCAAACATTGACATGATAGTGGATCTTATGGTAAGACATGAAGTGTTATCCCTAATGGATGGTTTTTTAGGGTATAATCAAATCAGGATCGCAGAAGAGGACAAACATAAGACATCCTTCATATGTCCATGGGGGACGTACTATTGGGTGGTAATGTTGTTTGGCCTAAAGAATCCTGGAGCCACATATCAACGAGCGATGACTATCATCTTCCATGATCTTTTCCACCACATCATGGAAGACTATGTGGACGACTTGCTAGGAAAATCAAAGACAAGGGAGGAACACTTGGATGTATTAGCAAAGATCGTCGACTGACTAGAGAAATATAATGTTCACTTGAATCTAAAGAAATGTGTCTTTGGGGTCACCTCTGAAAATTTTTTGGGATACATAGTATCCATAAGGGGAATCCAGGTAGACCCTGCAAAAGTCAAGGCCATCACTGAAATGCCTCCTTCAAAAACACTAAAGTAGCTAACAAGTCTACAAGGGAAACTCTAGTCCATTCGTTGGTTTATTGCTCAACTTGTCGATAAATGTCAACCATTCCAACATCTACTCAGAAAGGATACAACTTTTGTCTGGAACACTTAGTGTCAGGTTGCCTTTGACCAGCTAAAAGATTATCTAGCTAATCCCCCTGTCCTAATTCCACCAAGGCAAGGAGAACCCCTCCTATTATATATCTTAGCAATAGAAACAGCTATTCGAGCCTTATTAGCATAGCACGATGAGCAAGGGAAAGAAAGAGGCATATATTTCATCAGCCACACTCTAATATCTTATGAGCTAAACTATACACCAATTGAACGAGAATGTCTAACCCTAGTCTTTACTTCACAAAAACTAAGACACTACATGCTCAATCACAAAACTAAGCTCATCACCAAGATCGATCCACTAAAATATCTACTAAACAGAGCTGCTCTTACTGGGAGAATGACAGAATGGGTCATGATCCTCACTGAATTTGACATTGAATATACTGAGAGAAAAGCTATCAAAGGACAGGTTATCGCTGATTAGCTGGCTAAAGCACCCATTCCTGCAGAATGTCCTACACTGGCCAAGTTTCTTAGCGAAGCCATCTTGACAATAGCACCGGCAATAGAAGCATGGAAAATGTACTTCTATGGATCATATACACATAGAGGCTCGGGGGTAGGCATCTTGTTTGTTACCCCTCAAGGTGACACCATCCCCAAGTCTTTCAAAATCACATTCCCATGTACCAACAATGTGGCAGAGTATGAGGCCCTTATCACAGGTCTCTGAATGGCAATCAAATGGAGAATTCAGACGCTGGCAGTGTATGGAGACTCTCAACTAGTCATCTGGCAAGTAAACAATGAGTACAAGACCAAGGATGATAAATTACTTCCTTACAAAAAAGATGGTTGATGACTTTAAAGAGTATTTTGATGACATCCACTTTGAACAGATCCCAAAGCTAAACAACAAAGCTGCAGATGCCATGGCCACCATCAGATCCCTGGTTGACATGAAGAAAGATAGCAAGAAGTGTGAATTCCTGATAGAAGAACTCCCTATTCTAGCATATGATGTTCCCCAATCAGAGCTAGTGTGCGAAGTCATTGGTCCCTTATCCCCGTGGTATTAAGAAACTTATCTATATCTCCATGATAACATCATCCCTCCTAACCTATCTGCTTCACATTGAAAAACTTTCATCCGTCGAGCCTCCTGCTTCACCCTTGTAGGAGATACCCTATACAAAAGGAGTCTTGATGGCACGCTTTTACGATGTTTAGACTTTAGGAAAGCTAAAGTGGCCCTGTAAGAGGTACATGAAGGCATCTATGGGGCACATTCAAGTGGACCCACTCTTGCTAAAAAGATCCTGAGGACCGGATACTATTGGCCAACCATGGAATGAGACACCTATTAGTTTGTAAAAAAATGTCTGCCATGTCAACAGCATGGAGATCTCATTCATGCACCAGCACAGGAATTACAACCAATCACGATGCCATGGCCTTTCTCATAGTGGGGACTCAACCTCATAGGCAAAATACATCCACCATCATCCAATGGCCATAAGTTCATCATCATAGCTACCGAGTACTTCACTAAGTGGGTGGAAGCAATACCACTCACCTTCACCACTGGAACCCAGATATCCAAGTTTATCCTCCATTATATCATATGTCATTATGGTATCCCTAAATCCATCATCACCGATAATGGAAAACCAATCCAGAACCAAGAAGTTCGTTCTTTGTGCAAAAAATTCCAAATCCAACACCACTTCTCCACTCCATATTACCCTCAAGGAAACAGTCAAGCAGAAGCTTCAAATAAAACTATCCTCCACATTCTAAAGAAGATGGTTAATGAAGCAGGCCATGATTGGCACCTCCAGGTCAACCAGTCCAAGCGACAAGAAATCCTTATACTCAAGGGTTAGGATATGGTCAACAACAACATATCCTCACTACTAGCGAATGTATCCTAGTCAAGGTCGCTATGGTCTCCCTTGAAGTCGATAATGTCAACGAAACAGGCCATCAAGACTCCTTTAGTGAATTTGTTGATTTCTTCGACTCATCCATATGCACCATACACATAGTCACCACCCTAACCTCTTCATCCAATGACTTACCCTTTGTATACCCAGACCTCATAGACTGGGACCAACAAGGACCTCTTGTCTTCGACGTAGAACCCAATGATGAAGCCATCGCTGAAATGATGGGGGTTAGAGATCACTTCCCTCTAGGAGATCATAGGGCAGGATACATCATGGAACTTGATATGGCTGCCTATTTTGGGGAGACAACCCCTGCTTCCAGTCACAAAATTATAAAAATCAAACATGGATCTAATGGTGAAAACCGTTCCGCAGCAGTGTCAGATCCCAAAAAAGTAAAAATAAGGACGTATCTCCTGATGAAAACCTCCACAAGGCACTAGGAGATGGAAGCATGGGCCTTCCTGAGATAGACAAGGTATATCCCGACAAATCACCCATCCTGGTAGAGCCAGCTCAAGAGATGAATCTTGGGATGGAAGAAGAGCCAAAATCACCTTCAGGGTATAATCTCTTAGCGCAATCGAACAGGAAAACTTCTTAGCCTTCTTCAAATGTAGAAATAACAATTTTGTGTGGACTTATGCAGACATGCCAGGGCTCTATCCTGCTTTGGTCATCCATCACCTTTCAGTATGGCCTGATGCAAAACTGGTGAAACAGAAGCTTAGAAAAATGAACCCTCAGGTGGCCCTCCTAGTCAAAGCAGAATTAAAGAAACTACTGGATGTTAGGTTCATCCGCTTGATTGATTATCCCGAATGGGTTTCCAACCTAGTACTAGTAGCCAAACCTAATGGCCAAATCCATTGCTGTACTAACTTCTGAGATCTTAACAAAGCCTGCCCGAAGGATGACTTCTCCTTACCAAGCATTGACATGATAGTGAATCTTATAGCAGGACATGAAATGTTATCCCTAATGGATGGTTTTTCAGGGTATAATCGAATCAGGATCGTAGAAGAGGACCAACATAAGACAACCTTTGTATGTCCATGGGGGACATATTGTTGGGTGGTAATGTCATTTGGCCTAAAGAATGCTGGAGCCACATATCAATGAGCCATGACTGTCATCTTCCATGATCTTTTCCACCACATCATGGAAGACTATGTGGATGGCTTGTTAGGAAAATCAAAGACAAGGGAGGAACACCTAGATGTATTAGCAAAGATCTTCGACTGACTAGAGCAATACAATGTTTGCTTGAATCCAAAGAAATGTGTCTTTGGGGTCACCTCTGGAAAACTTTTGGGATACATAGTCTCCAGAAGGGGATTTGAGGTAGACCCCACAAAATTCAAGGCCATCACTGAAATGCCTCCTTGAAAAACACTAAAGCAGCTAAGAAGTCTACAAGGGAAACTCTAGTCCATTCGTCAGTTTATTGCTCAACTTGTCGATAAATGTCAACCATTCCAACATCTACTTAGAAAGGATTCAACTTTTGTATGGAACACTTAGTGTCAGGCTGCCTTTGACTAGCTAAAAGATTATCTAGCTAATCCCCCTGTCCTAATTCTGCCAAGGCAAGGAGAACCCCTCCCATTATATATCTCAGCAATAGAAACAACTATTGGAGCCTTATTAGCACAGCATGATGAGCAAGGGAAAGAAAGAGGCATATATTACATCAGCTGCACTCTGATATCCTATGAGCTAAACTATACAACAATTGAACGAGCATGTCTAGCCCTGGTCTTTACTTCACAAAAACTAAGACACTACATGCTCAATCACAAAACTAAGCTCATCGTCAAGATCGATCCACTAAAATATCTACTAAACAAAGCTACTCTTACTGGGAGAATGGCAGAATGGGTCATGATCCTCACTGAATTTGACATTGAATATACTGAGAGAAAAGCTATCAAAGGATAGGTTATTGCTGATCAGCTGGCTGAAGCACCCATTCCTGCAGAATGTCCTACACTGGCCGAGTTTTCTGACGAAGCCATCTTGACAATAGCATCAGCAACAGAAGCATGGAAAATGTACTTTGATGGGTCATATACACACAGAGGCTCGAGGGCAGGCATCTTGTTTGTTATCCCTCAAGGTGACACCATCCCCAAGTCCTTCAAAATCACATTCCCATGTACCAACAATGTGGCAGAGTATGAGGCCCTTATCACAGGTCTCCAAATGGTAATCAAATGGAGAATTCAAAAGCTGACAATGTATGGAGACTCTCAACTGGTCATCTAGCAAGTAAACAATGAGTACAAGACCAAGGATGATAAATTACTGCCTTACAAAAAGATGGTTGATGACTTTAAAGAGTATTATGATGACATCCACTTTGAGTAGATCCCAAGGCTAAACATCAAAGCTACAAACAGCATGGCCACCATCAGATCCCTAGTCGAAATGAAGAAAGATAGCAAGAAGTGCGAATTCCTGATAGAAGAACTCCCTATTCCAACATATGATGTTCCCCAATCAGAGCTAGTGTGTGAAGTCATTGGTCCCCTATCCCTATGGTATCAAGAAACCTATCTATATCTCCATGATAACATCATCTCTACTAACCTATCCACTTCACAACAAAAAATTTTCATCTGCCAAGCCTCCCGCTTCACCCTTGTAGGAGATACCCAATACAAAAGGAGTCTTGATGCCACGCTTTTACGATGTTTAGACTCTAGGGAAGCTAAAGTGGCCCTGTAAGAGGTAAATGATGGAATCTATGGGGCACATTCAAGTGGACCCACTCTTGCTAAAAAGATCCTGAGGACCGGATACTATTGGCCAACCATGGAACGAGACGCCTACCGGTTTGTAAAAAAATGCCTACCATGTCAATAGCATGGACATCTCATTCACACACTAGCACAAGAATTACAACCAATCATGATGCCATGGACTTTCTCATAGTGGGGACTAGACCTTGTAGGCAAAATACATCCACCATCATCTAATGGCCATAAGTTCATCATCATAGCTACCGAGTACTTCACTAAGTGGGTGGAAGCAATACCACTCACCTTCACCACTGGAACCCAGATATCTAAGTTCATCCTCCATTATATCATATGTCATTATGGTATCCCTCATTCCATCATCATTGACAATGGAAAACCATTTAAGAACCAAGAAGTTTGTACTTTGTGCAAAAAATTCTGAATCCAACACCACTTCTCCACTCCATATTACCCTCAAGGAAACGGTCAAGCAAAAGCTTCAAATAAAACTATCCTCCGCATTCTAAAGAAGATGGTTAATGAAGCGGGTCGTGACTGCACCTCCACCTCAACCCCACCCTATGGGCCTATCGCACAAGCATCCACACCCCCATAGGAGCCACTCCATATTCCCTTGTATTTGGATCTGAAGTCATTTTACCTATTGAGGTCGAGCTCCCATCCCTAAGAGTATCTCTGCAAAATATAATCAATGATGAGGAATACCAAGTCACAAGGTTGCATCAGCTAGAATTACTGGATGAGAAATGTCTGGATGCGTTGAACCACCTGCAGGCTTATCAAAATCACCTCAGAAGAAGCTATCACAAGAAAATCAAAAACCAAAAATTTGAAGTAGGTGACCTTGTCCTTATGGAAAACTAGAAAAACTTACAGGAATGCCATAAGAAAGGAAAATTTGAACCCAATTAGCTAGGGCCTTATGTCATCACATCTAGCTATGGATCCGGAGCATACCAGCTTGCAAAAACTGAGGGGTAGCCTCTGGATGAGCCTATGAACATTCTACACTTGAAGAAATTCTACGCATAACCCATCGAGTACCCCAAGGCAAAAAATTAAAAAAATCAAAAAAAAATAAAAATAAAAAATAAAAAATAAAAAAAATAAAAAACCCGAGTGCAATAAAGACTTCCAATGGTGAAAATCACTTCGGTGATGCCTTGGATAAGTACCATGGTGAAAACTTGTTTCAGGCGCCATGTGTAGTGGTCGGTTCTACTATCTAATAAGTCCTCTTTCCATCACTTCGCCACCAATCAATACACACAGGAAGACTCTAATCAAGGCCCTTCGTCTCCTCCTCATGTCATATGTCACCCGATGGCCATGAATAGGTAGCTTGAGGATGTGATAAACATCCTCAAGAGTGATAGTAATCTCGCCAGTAGGAAGCAAAAATGTACAAGTCTTTGGCAATACTGCTCTACAACTACGATAATCAGAGCTCTATGAGCTCGCAGCACTGGCATCGATGCAACAGTCAAGAGCCCTAACCTCGCGAGTCAGGCCTGGGTGGCATCATCAAACTGATCAAATAGCGTCATTACGAACGACACGCGCCACTCTCGCGAGGACACTATAAATGACCTTGTATCCTGCATCCACAATTTTCTGGTAAAAAATCTAACTATATTTTTTCGAATCCACCCCTTTCTTCGAATGTTGAAAGCCAAAAGTATTTTGGTGCCACAACAAACCATCTTTTGCGCCATTTTTAATGATAGTGCTACCACATCTCCCAAGGGCACTAATTCAAATTATAGCGCCACTGCTTAGACTCTCTGCATCATTTTCACAAATAGCTCCACCCTTCCACTTGGTGCCAATCTAAAGAATGGCGCCAGCTCTCCCGATAGTGCATATATTAGTTATTGCACTACTCCTCCACATGGTGCCAATCCTAAATATAGCACCACTATACAACATACTGCTTATCTAGAAGATAGCGCTACCCCAACCTTCACTTGGTGCCAAAACGCCAGAATCCAAAACCCTCCACAGATTGCGCTAATACAGAGGATGGCACCAAAACTCCAAGCATATGGCACCAAAACTCTAAGCATATGGCGCCAATACCCCTCTTCTCTACCTTGGTAGATAGTGCTAATCCAGAAGATTGTGTTAATCCGCTCCTTTTTAGCACTGCGCCATCTTGCGATAGCGCCACAATGCCAAATCCAAATTCTTGAAGCCCAAAAATGTGACAAAATAAAAAAATCACAAAGCTAGGGTTAGACCCTACCTGGGGTCTAGCCTCCAGTGACCGGCCATATGATCGAAAATGCTTAGAAATCTGTGTGAGTCACGAGAACTTGGGATTGCACTCTGCCATCTCTCCTTTGCTCCTTCTTCTCAAGAGTTCAATGTGTGAAAATGTGGTACCCTTAGGGCCCACTTGTCTAAATATAGTAAGCTATTTCATCCTTTTGTCCACTCTTTTTCCCCTCCAGGGTGCAGATCACAACCTTTTTCCTGTATTTTTCTTCCTGTCATCTTCTTTTTCCATCCTCTATCCAACCTTCACTCCCGTCGCGTCCTTTTGAGAGCTCGCCTAAAATTTTTTTATTTTTTCGGTGACCTTTCGAGGGTGCATCCCTCACCCATCTCATTCCTTCCTGGCAGTTGGGGCATATTTTTCTTTGACCTGATGCCACTTCCCTCCTAGGTCCTGATGCCATGTCAAAGAGGGGCAAATGTAGACACCTAAAAATGTCTTTATCATCAAACCGACTCCCGACATCCCTGAACATACCAATTCCCCTTCTAATCAATTAATTAAATTTTTATTTAATTAATTATCCCTTCATCACTTAATTTTTCATCATTCTATCCCCAACAATTGGATTAATTCTATTAATTCAATAGTTCAACTTTAGCCAATTGATTAAATAAATATGCAATATTTATTTGGTTAATTTCTCCCTTCTCGCTAAATCTAATTAATTAGCTAAATCATGTTTAACTAATTAATTTAGCCTATTAATTGACCTATCCCTACCCTAGGTAATTAAATAGCCATTATTTAATTGCCTACCCTAGCCTATCTCATCCTAGCCTTAGGATTAATTAAATAAAACCTTATTTAATTAATCTTAACCTCTCATTAAAAGTGGTCAAACCTAGCTTAACACCCTTCCCCACATCCTCCAAATAAAAAATTGAAATATATCCCACATAAATCATTTTTTTATAAAAATATGTCCAACGTCACATTTAATACCTCTTACACCCCTTACCCATGCCATACCTCGTTTATATCCACTCATTCCCAAATGAATTTTTAATTCATTTTACCTTTCCCCAATAATCCATCTCACCCAACCTCATTTAATTCACCCCTTTCCCAAAAATGAATATAAAATTTATCTTTATTCCTAGCCCTCCATCCTCCAAGATGAAATATAGGCCCTCCACATCATCTTCATCCTCCACCATTGATCTTCCAAATCAATTTCAACCCTTGGATAAAAATCTCTCCAAAATACCTATAAATACAACATCCTCCAACCCATTTATGCATCCAATTTCAAAGTAATGTTACCATGCCAAAAAATCTCTTGAGCTAGTTTGTGAGTTGCATTAGAATAGAGAATTTCACATTGTTTCCATTATCTAGGGTACATCTTAGAAGCTTTTGGGTGCAAGCTCCTTCCCCTTTATGAGATTGGGTCTTCATATGAAGGTATAACTTCTTGTTTTGTATGCATGTAGTTCGTGGTTTTACCTCGATTTGGATTTCCTAATCACAAGTAGGTAGAAGGAAACAAGGATGTGATCTCCAAGGACTATGTCGCATAGGAATAACTCAGGATTTGACATGACAAAGCTTATGACGAAGAAGGATGAGAGGATTGGATTGCATTTGAAAAAGACAAGGTATATCAAGAGTTTTTCCAAAGCGTGTTTTGACATTGTGCCCCCATATCTCCATCAAGATCAAAAGAGGAATGGAGGATGAATGGACTCAATATGATAGGTATATGTAGGAGAAGGATGATAGGATGGTATGGTAAGATAGGATGGAAAATGATAGGGTTGATGAGACAATGTGCTCCCAAGGTTAAATGACATGGAAGACCAACCTACACATGATGCATGTTTGCCAGGTTTTCATCTTGGTACTTATCCAAGGTGGCTGTTTACCAGGTTTTCACCATTGGACGAAGGGATTTTTCTTTACTTTTCTTTTGATTTTTCTTTTCCCTTGTTTTTTTTTATATTTGGATAGGATAGGTGGAATATGGACAAGAGGGACTCAAGCATCTAGTTCCAAGGAAGGTGATAGTATCCCGCTAGATGGATGCTTTCACATGGACTATGTCAATTGTTCTCATAGATGTTGGTAGGGGGTTGCATGAAAGTGAGATGGAGAAGGTAGATAGCAGATTATGAAAGGTCTGATAGTGGATTATGATGCAGATTATGGAAGACTTTTGCAAGGATGGAGGGAAGGCTTATGCAAAAGCATGGACCATAGGAATAGTCTGGGGAAGATATGTAGGATAATAGTGGAAGGAAGGGGAGATGGAGGTATATGTAAGTGTTGCGGGATGAAAGGGAACCATGACCAACAGTTGCACATACCATGATAAACATTGAAGCTTATGATGGGAAGGTGGTGTAGGAAGCAATGGAGATTTTTGCTTAGTGGATGGGCGATTTAGGCATTTAGGGACCCACATAGACTTAGTATTTTTCTAATTTTTGCTTGTCATGTGGGACGGATGGATTGGAGACTTTTGGATGGAAGAGGAGAAAGTGGATGGTTGGGATTCTTGAGCATTGGATACCTCCTTTACCTTGATGGCCTTTTGCTTAGGTACCCAGACCATTTTTCGTTTAGACTTTTACTTGTGAAGGTATGGGCTTGGGTACATGCAACTTTTATGTAGCTCCTATGGTAATTACTTGTTGCTTGGGGACCCACATCTTTGTCAGTTTTGCTTTGAGGTGCATGGGTGTATGCAGTTTTTGAGATGGGTTTTTCTTGGATTCTTTGGATTGATTTCCTAGGGTATTAGGACCCTTAGGATTTTTGGCTTTATGAAAGGATACATCCCAATGTTTATTTTTGAATCCCATAGGCTTGGTGGAATGAGTGGAAGCTTCATGTTTAGACAATATGTGCATCTGTCAGTCATGATTTGAAATGTGAGGGAATGTGTAGATGGATGAATTTGGTGTTGGGAGAAGTGGAAGCAAAGTGGATGGAGGGATAGTAGGAGTTGGAAGGAGTGGAGGTAAAGTAGATGGTGGAAGGTGTATGGTCACATGCTTTTGACATTTGTAGGATGATGGAGGTGGAATGGTGACATATGTTTTGGGAATATGATAGGATTTGCGATGGAAAGTGGTGGACTTAGGAGGAGTGGAGGAAGTACCAACATCTTTAGATTGTTCACCTTGAGGAACTTGATGGTGGTGTTGGTGTAGAACTAGTATGCTTTGGGATATGTATCCTAGGGGATGGTGATGAAGGACTAATAGACGGAGTGGTTTATGATTCCAAACTTAAGGTGGTGTTTCCCTTGTCAATAGTATTATTAAGATGGGTTAAGGATGTATGATCTTGGTGCGAGGCGTAGCTAGTACCGGCATGCTCATGTTGGGAGGGATTTGGTTCACGTGGATCATTTCTTTCCCTATATTTGTCAAACTTGGGCAAATCAAAACTAGAAGGGGAAGGTATCTTAGCCAAGCTTTTATCAAATGGATAAGGAGATATGCCCTCTAGCAAATATCATTTTTTGGAAGATCCAACTTGTAAGATCGACACTTGTTGTATGGCTTGGATTTGTTGAGTAAGGGCTTCTAATTGATTTGTCATATCCTCATAAACTGATACAAGAATGAAATGGGTGCTCAAAAAGGTATGTGTTTTTCTAACGAACTGTACGAAAGTGCCCACTGTGACAAATGCGTAGGAACAATGTGTAAATGTGTAGCTATAGGAAGTGAATGTGCCGGTCTGGTGAAAAGCAGAAGCACCAGAACAAAGGATAAAAGTGCAGTAACAGGGTGCAAATGCGCAGTACAGGTGAAAAACAAATGCGCAATAGGACAAGACAAATGCACAGTACTGGTGAAAAATAGATGCATAGTAGGACAGGATAAATGCATAGCAAGATTGAGTATATGTGCAGTAAAGAGCAAATGTGCCGCAAAAAGGAATAAATGCACAGCTCTAGTATTTTTTCCTGGTTTTGACTAATTTTTGACTTGGGAAAGCATGTTTTTCAATGTTTTTGGTTTTCTTTGCTTGAATGTTGGTCTGTCTAATTTGTTTCTCAATTATGGAAAGAAAGACACATCACACACAAAAATTTTCATGACTTTGATTTTTTTTGTTTTAGATTTTTGACTTTTTTGACTAAAAACAAGTACAAATCCTAGGATGGTAAGGGCAATATTCAATGAATTCCAACTTGGTTTTTACACCAGAGGCAGACAACTAATAACTTGGTAGCACGAGCTCCCCTCCATGGCACACACTTCTCATGCATACCAAGTTATAGTTCCTTCGAAGAGTTGAACTTTTCTGTCTCTACACTAAATGAGTGTATGATGTTGGATGGCTCTAGAGAATGTTTTCCTCCTGTGTCACCGAATAGGGGATTTTGGCCTGTAAAAATAATGAATATGTAGTAAGGGCAACCATTCAAGTGGTTATACATGCGGCAGTGCTACTCTTCATTATGGAGTCTCCCAGCCTTCAAGGGTTGCACCTTGGAGGGTTTTGGGCGAGGTTGGTTGTCTGTATAACTAATCAACACTCGTTGCTTGAAGCTTTCACCTCAAACACAATTTATTTATAGTGGATCAGAAGAGCTTGGGGTTAGCTCGTTACCACTTAAGGTCATTCCCACTTGGACAGAAGGATATCCAAGGGCAGGCCTCTCTAAAGGAAAAATATGTGAAATGATTATTCTGGCATTTTGGTCACCCAATTAATAGGAGAGCATGGTCCTATTATCATTCCAAAATCACAATAAACAATGGTTCTTTTCCCCTAGTTAAAAATAAAAAGACTAAATGAGTTACTCTACTTGGGCCCACACAAGATTTGTTAACTTTGAAAGAAGCAAATAGAAAGCAATGGTTCAATTTTAGATCCTCCTAGTTGGGACTATGTTTGAGTTGTTGGTGCAACAAGTTCAAATTACAGCCTTCCTATTTAGATTTAGATAAGATTTGCATAAAAAATCCAATTACTTTCCTTGCTAATTAGATCTATGACGTGAGTTAACAATGCAACTAGATGTCTAACCAGCGCCTAACCTACAAATCAGATCTGAGAATATTCCTGTGAGAGATGTTAGCATTAGAAAAATCACAAGAAATATCTCAAGAACCCTATCAAAACAAATGCACAGTTACAAAGGATATATGCATAGATATAGAGCACAGATGCGCAGAGATATATGCACAGTTACAGAGAATAAAGGCACCAAAACATGAAATAAAAGTGCAGGTCGGATATATATGTTGATTCAGAGAATAGATGCACTAATTTAGTGAGTATACAAGAAAAACTTCTTGTGTACGGAACCTAACACACAAAAACTCAAATTTGAGGTTAAATTGGGGGCAAGGCCCCACGATGGGCGCCAAAAATGTTATGGGAAAATGTGGAGCAATATCAATATATCAATAATATCCCAATAACTCAATGAAATGGAAATAATCAAGATTCAAAATACAAAGAACAATACCTTACAAACCTTCTTATTTCATAGCTCCCATTGGTCGCCTATCTCAATTGATCTCGTAGTATGAATGTAGCCCTCAAAAGATGCACTTCCTTGCATTTTTCTTCAAGATGACAATAGAGAATGCCTATGATAGTTCTTGCAATGAAGAGGATCTTCAATACAATGATAATGGTGATCCCAAGCTATGGATATGGTTTGGTGCCAAAGGCATGCTATGATTCTTGCAGAGTAAGTTTACTAAAAGCTTAGATTTTTGAAATGCAGGAATAGGGGTTGTATTTATAGATTGTGAGAAAGAAGATCAACGGTGTAGAATGATAAAGAGGATCAATGGAGGAGATAAATCTAGAACTCATGATGAATGTGCACACGACATGTGTCACACAAAAAGTTGTTTTGTTTGAGTTAATTGCTTTCTTGATAAAGATAAGATTTGATTTCATAAATTAGAATATTTTTTTCTAATTTAAGAGTTGTTTATAAAAACAAGATTGATTAAGTCAATTAACTCAACTTGTAATTTACTTTTTGCATGATTTGAGTAAAATTAAATAATAAATTATTTAATTTTGTGTGCATGATGAATAATATTTTTTTAAGAAGATTTGGAAGATTTTTGAGGAATTATAAGATAAAAAAATAATTAAATAAGTAAATTCATGTAATTGTTTGTGCATGTTTTGGAGGAATAACTAAAATATTTGATTATATTTTATTTTTAGAGATTGAGATAATTTAAATAAATTTGCATGATTTATTTAAATTTGGAGGAACAATTTGATTTAATTAAATAATGTAGAATTATTTAATTGTAGATAAGAGGATTTGGAAGGATCTGATGAAATTAATTAAATAAGTGATTTTATTTAATTTTTGGGAGGAATACAAACCAAATAAATAAATTAATTGATTTATTTATTGATAGAGGAATATTAAGATGAAATAAATATTTAAAATATTTATTTAGATAGAGTCGTGTCATTTTTAGGCGTATACAAATGAAACTAAAATTCTCTAAAATTTTTACTGTAACTTACTAGGCCCAAAATACCTCTCACCTAGAAAAATCTTCAAGAAATAAGCAGGTTTGTAGCCTTGAGAGCAAATTTTGTGGCAACCCTAAGTTTTTAATAACTCACTTATTTTTACTCCAATTTGTACACTCCTCTAGTATGTATTCAAAAACCTAATAAAAATCATGCTCCAATTTGGCAGGATGTGAGAGATATGCATATTCCAAATAAATTGTGTAGAAATCCTAATTCTGCAATAACTCACTCAATTCTACTCCAATTCCTTTGAAATTTGGATTGTAGCTTCTTTAATATGTTCTCCAAAAACCCTTTAAAAATTAGAAAAAAATTTCCAAAATCTGAAAGATATGATCTTCCCAAAATCACCTCTAATATTGAGAAAAAACCTTGCCTCTATGATGCCAAGATCATGCTTTGATACCACTTGTAATGAAACAACTTGCACAATATCTAAATATAATAGAAAATATGCTACAAATACTTCATAATAATATGCCACTTCAAGGGGGAAACCTCCTAATCCACTTTGAGGGGGATACCTCCAATAGTTTTCAATAAGAACACAATAATCAATATGATGATCCAATAAGACTCACTACCTCCTATATATACCTATTAGTGCCTAGGATATCACCAAGGCTGACTTAGATAGCCCTATATAAGCCTTAGGCTGACCTAAACAACTAAATAACAATATACTAATGATAATATGACTTAATTAAGAGTTAAGATAGCCACAAGCTCACTATTCATAACCATATATGATATGGAAGTAAGGGCATAACAGTTCAGGAGAACATATGGTGAGAACCGAATAATGATATCTCATTCCTACATTACCGCATATTATTTGGGGTCGAGGTGTGTAGAAAAGGCTGACTACTTATTTCACGTGGCATAAGGTTATGCACTACCTTGTATCAAATGTAGATGATTTGGAAGACTTGCAAATGATATATAAGCACAATTTGAGATTGTTTCAAATAAGTGAGGAGTGGAGGAAGGAGAAAGGGAATCCACGAAGTGACGAAGGGAGGAGACAGAGGACAAGAGTAGCAATGAAATAGCAAGGATAATGAATCATCTTGAAGGACAAAATAAGTAAGATTTTGATGCAATGATGTACAAGTTATCTATCTATATATTCTTATTGTAAACATTGGGCTATGGCCAAGCATGTAAGAAATCCCTATAGGTAGTTGTAAAGTATTTGAAGATCTAATAATATATAAGGAGTAATCTTTTAGAGGCTGGGTTTTTTTGCTTTTAGGGTTTTCCTAAGGTAGATCTTGTGTCATATGGTTGTGCATCTTATGTTGTGCAACTATTATATGTGTGTTTCCATTATGTTTCTATTGAGATTGTGAGATTGCATGGTTGGATCATCCTTCATTGGAATCTCCATTTGTGACTGCATCAATAAGGAAGAAAGAAGAGTAAAGGGTCTAAAAAGACAATTAAATAAGAAGAAAAATAGTTTGTCCCACCACCCTAGGTGGAAGAAATTTGTAACACAAGTATATTAGATGTTGAGTACAGTTCCTCTCGAGGTGGCAGGGATCTCACCCTTCCTTCTTGACTCATTTATGGAGGCACATAATCCTCCATAGGAGTAGAAATATCATTGGGCTAGCTCCTAAATTACTTTAGTGGTTGCCTTTTCTTCAAGAGAGGTGGCTAGTATAGCGATAGAAAACTAAGGAGTTTGAGCCCTGTGGTGGTTACTCCTTCAAGGTGGAGGAGGTTTATGCAAACATCTTTTCACTCTTTTCTTCTTGGGTTTCCACTCATCCTCCTCTAAGTAATATGAAATAATATGTACTTTCTCTTATGGAATTTAATGGATCCTAGATACAATTTCTTTAGGCTAGTCTACCCATATATCCTTAGGAGATGGTTGGGTGATATCACCAAGGTCTTCTTTGGTGGTTGCTAATTTTTTTGTTCTACAGTTGGTTTCTCCACAACAATGGTTGATGTTGTTTGCTTAGCAAAATTGGTAGTGTACAGATAGAAATGCTTTTGAATTAAACTATGTGTATTTCTTTGCTTCAATGTTTTGGATCACACTCAGTGAACCATCATCAGGAAGAGGATGCCTGTGATTTGGATAGCAGATTTTCTCTTTAAAAAGGATGAGGAATAGGGGATTATGGTTGGTGAGGTGGATGAAAAGACAATTAATTAATAAAGAACGATGAACTAAAACATGCGAAAAAGGATATATCAAATTATACGTAATAAGAAATCCATAGATAATTAAACTGAAGAAAAAATAGAATAATAATTATATTAATTTTAACATGATATGCATGAGTAATGTGATATATAATAAGTATAAAATGTAAAAAATATCTAATGTTAAATAAAATATGTATAAAAACTAAAGAACAATATGACAATTATAGTATGTATCACTAAAATGCAATGAGTAAGTAAGATGCACAAATAAAAGAGAAGATTAAATATAAAACGAATAAAAACATGCAATAATAACTTAAATATTTATAATATTAAATTTGATATTATATTTAAAATATTAAATATGCATGACAATAGTCGCATAACTAAGAAAAGGAAAGACTATGATAGTGACAATAGATATAACAAGAAGGACCCAAAATGTATAATAAAAAAATAATAATATAATAAAAAGAGAAAAGAACAAACAAATAACATTAAATAATATCAAAAATAAGAGATGATAATTAAAAGCAAGAGAGTAGAATTAAGGAAATAAGAAGAAAACCAAAGACCCACATAGTCAATCACAATGGTAAAAAGGAAAGAAAAGAAGAATGGATTAGTCACTAATCAGAAACATATAACCCAAGGGACAAACATATAAACATCCAAACAACCCAAAAATGCAAACAAACATAGAAAATAAAAGAGAGCAACGAATGAGGAGAGAAACAAACTATCAAACCTACAAGATTGATACATAAATAAACACACGCACAAACACATAAGACATAAAGAGACGGAGTTATGGATGGTGAGGTGGATGAACAGACAATTAATTAATAAAGAACAATGAACTAAAACATTAAACAAGTCAATTATAGTCAATCACAATGGTAAAAAGGAAAGAAAAGAAGAATGGATTAGTCAATAATCCAAAACATATAACCCAAGGGACAAACAAACATCCAAACAACCCAAAAATGAAAAAAAAACATAGAAAAGAAAAGAGAACATTGAATGAGTAGCGAAACAAACTATCAAACCTACAAGCTAGATACATAAATACACACACACAAACATAGAATACATAAAGAGAGGCCTAAAAATTTTATCGAGTCGCAAGGGAAGAGAATAAGGTGAGAGAGGGGGAAGAGATCAAAGGAGTAGAAAGAGGTGGGAGAAGGGTAAGGAGAAGAAGAATTAAGTAGGATGAGGGTGGGTTTGTAGGGATTTTAACAAGGGCTGCCAAGCTAGGATTAAATGCCATCCTTCATTGCGAATAAGGTTAGAAGGGTGATTTCTAATAAAGATGGTTTTAAGGAGTTTTCTCCTGAAAAAATTATCTTCTTTGATGAGAACTTGGGTGTCATCAAGGCATATATGGTGTTTAGTTAGGTGAGAGTGTTCCAGAAGGGAAAATTTTGTTATCCTATCATGCCTAATGTCAGCACCATGTGCATGGATCCTCGTTCTGATGGAATGCCCAGTTTCTCCTATGTATGGGGTTCCACAAGAGCACACAATTTTATATACTCCTAAATTAAGCATATTATGTCTAAGATCTTTAACTGAATGGATGAGATTCCTAATAGTGGAGATGGATTTGAAGGTGCATACAAGGCCTTTCTTACATAAAATTTTGGTGATCTTATTAGATAGACCTTCTAGGTAGGGGAGAGTGGTAACAAAAGAAGAGTTGGTGGCTTCAGCCTTAGGTTTGGAGTTAATATGAGTTTTAGCAAAAATGAAATCTGTAGAGATGGACTTATTGCTAAACCCATTAAGTTTGAAAATTTTTGAAAGGTGGGAAAGCTCTTGGTCAATGTGCTCCTTATCACAGATGTGATAAGCTTGAGTAGCTAGTGTTTTAAGGACACTAGTTTTTTGGGCAGGATGGTGATGTGAGGAAGCATGGAGGTAAAGATCAGTGTGGGTGGATTTCCTATAGACTTGGCAACCTAGGGAACCATCACTTTTCCTAATGATAAGGACATCTAGGAAAGGAAGTTGGTTATCGGACTCAAGCTCTTTGGTGAATTGAATGCATTGGACCAAATTATTTTGATGAGAGTGGAAGAGTTCCAATTATTCATGGCCATGCAACCAACATATGTTGGTGTCATCCACATAGTGCTTCCACCATCTTGGTTTGAGGGGAAAAGAGTTTAGGGCTAGGTCTTCAAAATGTTCCATGTAAAGGTTTTCTATGACATGGGATAAAGGGGAACCCATTGCAACTCCATCGGATTGCTCATAGACCACATCTTGGAATGTGAAGAATGTTGAAAAAAGGTACAACTCAACAAGAGAAGTGATTTCATCATTGGTTTTGCACCTAATTAATTCCAAGGAGTCACTTATGGGTACCTTGGTGTATAAGGACACCACATCAAAGCTAACAAGAATTTCACCATCTTCCACTTTTTTGTTGTGTATGAAATCAATAAAATGGGTAGAGTCTTTGATGAAGGAATCAGTCTTTCCTACTAAGGGAGAGATCAACTTAGAAAGAAAGGCAACTAGATTGTAGGTAGGAGAATGAGTGGTGTCAACTATGGGTCTAAGAAGAATGCCAGGTTTGTGGATTTTAGGTGTGCCATAAATGCACGGGGTGATTTCCCTGGTAGGGATAAGACGCTTCTTAATAAGGTCATCAAATGAAGAATGAGCAATAGCATACTTGAATTTCCTCATGATCTTTGAGATGGGGTTAAGGAGGAGGACTTTATAACTACCATTATTGGCAAGGTGGTCAAACATTTTGGAAAGATAATCTTTTTTGTCGAGGATGATGGTGGCATTCCCTTTGTCTTCTTTAATAATGACAATGTTATTGTTTCTCAGCAGTTTCTTGAAAGCAACATACTCTACTCTGGGAACATTCCACTTAAGGGGTTTAGCACATCTCAGAGCCACCACATAATATTGTTGAATTTCATCGGCTATGGTACTAGAAAGAGAATGAATGGTATGCTCAATATCAACCAAGAAGTCGACTTTGGGAATGGACGAAGGAGAGATAGAGAAGCACAAACCTCATTTTAAAAAATTAAAGGCTAATAGATTGATAGAAAGAGAGGACAGGTTAATGACCAATTTATTTTCCCAATCTTCTATAACCTTCAGTGTTATAAACTTGGGAACATTTTTTTATGAGCTCAAGAAAGCACGAATTCAATGAGGAGGACATGGAAACTGGGAAGGTTTATTAGATATGAGAGGAGGAATGTGATAAGAGGGAAGAGGGGACATGCCCAATGCATGATAAGGCTAAATATCGAGGGAAGAATGGGAGAGATGAGGAGAAGCGGGGCTCAAGGAGGAGTTGTAATAGGCATTAAAGAGGGGTGGAGTAGACATGATAGAGGAGAGATTACATGAATCTTTAAATGTCGGTGAATGACTTATGTAGTCAGAGGAATGAGTTGGCAAGGGAAGACGATCAGAGGATTGTGGAAGAGGTGAAAGCCTGAGTCTCAAGGAGGCAGCCAGCACAGGAGGGATGTGTGGAAACATGCAGGAGGAGGGAGAAGGAAAAATAATGTTAGAAGTCAAACCAACAAGAACAATGTGAACATTAGAAGAAACGGTCATGAGAGACTCACCTGCAATGCCATCCATAAGAATTTCAACTTGTTCTACATCAGATAACATTTCAAGATGAGTGTTCACCCATTCTACATTAGATAACATTTCAAGAGGAGTCTTCACTGCAATGTCACCTCACCTGGAAGAGAGATTCATGTTACTGGGTAGATGAGAATTTGTAACACCATCTGTGGGAGTTCTCGCTTGTTTCATATCTGATAGCTCTCGAAGAGGAGTGTCTATAGAAATAGCTCCTCATCTAGAATGCATACTGTTGGGTAGAGGAGGAACTAAATGGGTGGTAGAAGATCTACTCATGATAATAGCATCTATAGTGAAAGATATCTCTGCAATCTGAGGGTGAGGGAGTGAAATGGTAGAGGCCGCTGCCAAAAGAGTAGAGGAAGCTCTACCCATAATGTAAGGAGAGGAAACCTTTCAAGTGTCACAAGGGGATGAGTTAAAGTTACTATTAGGCTTAGAGAAGTTAGAAAGGAGCAAGGAGAAAGCCTTGGAGTTTTTGAATACTAGCCTAGAGAATTTCCTTTTCTACCTTGCTTCCCAGGAAATTTTTAATCCTTCTACTCTAATGTGGGAAAGAGTGTTGAGCAAAGTCTAGATACCATAACGCATGGAACAAGCTAACTCAAGATGCAAGAAGAAAAGACGGGTGGAGATCTAGTTGATAATTGCTCTACTACTTTGAATGACAGATCTTAGTAGAGAGAGACTTGCTCGTTCAAAAATGTCACTAGTTCATTGGTTCCAAAGATGATGAAGGACATGAATGAATGAGGGAAAGATGTGGCTATCTCTGCATTGCTTTAAAAAGTCCAAATCTACAATCTGCTTTGTAAGTTTAATCCTCGTCTTCTCCAGAAGCTTAGCTTTGAAAACAATTTCCCTCCCATGAAGGGAAGCAATAGTAGGCATGAGTTCTCCACAGTCCATAGAATATAGATAAAAATTCTTTTGGATTAAACTATGTGCATTTCCCTACTTCAACGTTTCAGATCACACTCAGTGAACCATCATCAGGAAGAGGATGCTTGTGATTTGGATAGCAGATTTGTTCTTTAAAAAGGATGAGGAAGAGGGGGTTATGGTTGGTGAGGTGGATAAAAAGATAATTAATTAATAAAGAATAATGAACTAAAACATGTGAAAAAATATATATCAAATTATACGTAATAAGAAATCTGTAGAAAATTAAATTGAAGAAAAAAGAGAGTAATAATTATATTAATTTTAACATGATATGCATGAGTAATGTGATATATAATAAGTATAAAATGTAAAAAATATCTAATGTTAATAAAATATGTATAAAACCTAAAGAACGATATGACAATTATAGTATGTATGACTAAAATGCAATGAGTAAATAAGATGCACAAAGAAAAGAGAAGATTAAATATAAAACGAATAAAAAAAATTAGGCCTGACAAAAATTTTAGGCCTCTCTTTATGTTTTTTGTGTTTGTGTGTGTGTGTATTTATGTATCTAACTTGCAGGTTTGATAGTTTGTTTCTCTACTCATTCGATGTTCTTCTTTCTTTTCTATATTTGTTTTCATTTATGGGTTGTTTGGATGTTTGTTTGTCCCTTGGGTTATATGTTTTGGATTATTGACTAATCCATTCTTCTTTTCTTTCCTTTCTACCATTGTGATTGACTATGATTGACTTGTTTAATGTTTTAGTTCATTGTTCTTTATTAATTAATTGTCTTTTCATCCACCTCACCATCCATTATCTCGTCTCTTTATGTCTTATGTGTTTGTGTGTGTGTGTTTATTTATGTATCAAGCTTGTAGGTTTGATAGTTTGTTTCTCTCCTCATTCATTCCTCTCTTTTTTTTTCTATGTTTGTTTGCATTTTTGGGTTGTTTGGATGTTTGTATGTTTGTCCCTTGGGTTATATGTTTTGGATTATTGACTAATCCATTCTTCTTTTCTTTCATTTTTACCATTGTGATTGACTGTAAGGTGCGGAAATCTCACATACTATAAATAGTATTCCAAAAAGCAATGCTCTTTCCAAATAAGGAAAGTGATTCATATATTAATCAAAATATTCATAGTTGGACAATAATGGCAAGTTTCCAATAAAGAAATATAATTTCATACACTAAAAGAGTGTTACATTTACATACACCACATAGGGTGTTACATTACATCTGTTTCAATGTTACAAGTACAAAATGTTACATCATTTACTTCAGTTACTTCAATGAAAGTATTCTTACAATTTTCAGATTGGTTGTGCAAGCCATACCAAAAATAGTAGAAAGGAACATATATACATCATGAATCATATAATATAAAATGCTCTGTCCTCAACCGCCATGAATCCAATAGTCTTTCGCAAGCCGAGGCCAAGAGTGTGGTTAAGGTGCTTTTTCCACCCAACCACGAAATACTGGACTTCCCCGGGTTTCTTCCTAACTCGAAGAAAGCACCAACCTTGCACGAGGATCCTAGAAACCTGGAACTGTAAAAGCAAGAGGGAATCTCTCGATGTATACCTATTGCCTATATGCATTCCTAAACTAGAATGACATACTTCTTGCATACAAGATGTGGCAGAGACATATAACATATTTTCTAGGCTTTTCTAACCCATCTATTTCAATGGTACAGTAGCTTTGGCCAAAGCAATAATAAACAAGTGGTAATTTAAAATAAAGTAAATTACCATCTCTAGGAGCCCACATTCAGCATCATATCCCAGAAGTAATTACACAGAAAGAATAAATATAACATTTCTCATAGCTCAAAAGAATAAATTTGTTCAAGTTTCAAACATTTGCTAACATTGTTTTCTTTCAGAAAATTAGAATTTACTCAAAAGTTCATTATTCTGGTTTGCATAATTTGCCCAGATACTAAGTTACCATTTTAGTGATTTGTAATAATCTATCAAGAAAGGTCTCTTTTCTAGTCTTGTGATGTAAGATAATTGTTTGAAATCACGTATGTCTACTAGTTTTTCCATTACTTCAAATTATACAATCCTATCCTAAAAAGGTAAGCTCAACATACACATAGAAAAACAAGTCAAATCTATTGCAAAATCAATTCATAATAGCACATGCATTTTACTAGTTACTTTCTTGCAAAAGATAGTGTGAGTCTACTTTTACTTAACAAGAATGAAAATTATGATGGTATAAGCATACTATAGATCAATCAAGAGTTCCCCTATTTAAATAATGAACTAATGTCATAATTGATCATGAAAGTCTTCATGTAGATAAACATATATATTGTATGTATAAATAGGTTTATATTGTAGTCATAATTATAACAAAAAAATAACTGGATCTATGCATTTATATATCAAGCAAGGTTGGTTTATAATGCTATAATGATCAAATTTATGAATGAGAAGAATTAGGGATTCACATATTTAGTTAATTTCAGGTTGATACATTTTAATAGAAAACACTCCTTAATGTATCACAAGTAGATAAGCTAGTTACATTCAGCTTATAGGTGACTCATTATTTACTACAAAGCCCAACTATCTACTATAGGAGATACAGTAGGCTACATAAATCAGAAATAGAAGAAAGAATACAACTATGGAAATAAAGAAAGTTGAGACAAGAACATCTAATAAAGCCAATCAAATATCGTAGAGGTAGAAATAACAAGTTATAGGAATACACTCTATTGTTATAAGATAACACTCTGCTACAGGAAAAGTGATATACATCTATAAGAATAATGTTTGTTGTGATAGAAAATGACTAAACTGCAATAGGAATAATAACCACTGTTGTTTTATGGAGCCTAATCAAACTCGGAGGTTAAATTTACCCCACTTTTATCAGTGCAGTTTTCCCCCCAAATTATTTAATGGGGTCAAGGGGTGGTGCCCCTTATGGGGGTTTGGGGGCAGCACTCCCAAGACAGGGTCAAGGGGCAGTGCTCCTTACAAGGTCCAGAGGTAACGCCCCCAAAACCTCCAACAATTTTTTATTATTTTATTAAGGTGTTAGGAGTTATTTTTCTATTGGCCGACATAAAAAAACCCTATTTTGTAACTGACATAAGGCTTGATAAAAGTGGCTAAGGGTTAGGGTTTATGTTGATGTATTGTAGCATTTTGCCATGATATTGAGTTGCAAGGATAATAATATTGTAATTGGTTTGATTTACTAGATAATAATATTGGACTCTCTGTTGATGGATGTAGCTCAAGTTTGGGTGAACCACATTAAAACTTGTCACTCATTGTTATTATTTCTATGTATTTTCATTCCTCTGTTTAATCTTTATTTGCATTTAATTGATATCTTCTACCAGCTAGCCCTAACAGTCACTAATTATTATATATCTCCAAACTGACAAACTAGGTATGGCTACATTTAGGATATGATTTACAAAACTAAGTAGTGCACCTTATATCAAAATTGCAAAGAAACCAAGTTCCTAAATCTGAAGTGATTGGTGATGCAATAGACAGTTTTGAGAGAGACGAAATATGTAAGATATATACAGTCACTAATTTTTACATATTTCAAGAAGGACAAACTAGGTAAGGCTAATTTTTGGATATATTTTAAACAACTAAGGGTTGCACCTTATATAAAAATTTCAGAGAAACCTAGTTCATAAAAGGAAAGTTATGGGTGATGCAACAAACTATTTTATCAGAGATGAAATAACACATTCTAGATGAAAACATTAAGACAGATCATGCAGATCAAATTAGCATGCAAGCCCATATACAAATTTAATTAGAGATATAAACCAGTAAATAAGGTACCCAATGGATCGTCACAATCCTTTAGACTACTCTTTTGCTTCTTGCAGCCGCTGGTCTCCTCCTTGCAGTCGTTGCTTCCCTTTTTGTGGATGATCGCTTCTCATTTTTCTTTCTATTGCTGTTGGTATTCTGTGATCTGTTGTGTTCTTCTCACTTTTCCACCATTCCTCTTTGCTTCCTTTCTAAATCTTCAATTCCTCTCATCTCTGTTCTTAACTCTTTAGAATGAATATTGTGAATGAATCTTATGTGTTGTGAGAATGAGGTTTTTTTTCTTTTTATTATTTTCTTTTCTTCTCTTCTTTCTTTCTTTTTCTATTTTTTTTTGTGTTCTATTTTTTCTTTGTTTTTGTGTTTTTTCCTAAATTTAAGTCTTTTTCTATTATTTAATTATTTCCACCCTTTGTTTTGTTTTTTAAGTTTGTTTTCTTTTTCTAGTTTTTATTTCTAATCTATCAAATAAAACACATATTTCTATTTTTGAAAACTCATATTTAATAACTAATTTAATTTTATCAACTAAATTTTACAACACAATTATTTCTAAAATAATAAATAATAATATTTCTAACATTGAATTAAAAAAATCAATAAATAATTTTAAACTACTTTTTATGTTTCTATGAGCATTTAATATGAACTACCAATGAATTAAATAACCAACTATAACATAATAAAATAAGAAGCAATATAATATGATTAATTAATGCGATTCTAATGCAACTATATGCATCTAAGTGTTGGTGTGTGAGAGAGAGACCACTCCATCCTAGCCCTGCCAGGTAGCTAACCTCCTCTACCTCAATGACACCCTTGTCTTCAACAACCTGCAACTCATGAAAACTCTGATTTCCCATTAATAGGTTAGTGTCCAAATAGCCGAAGCGCTATAATTTATAATTTCAAAATAACATTATCTATATTGCATCATTTCAAAATAAAATAATATTCATTACATTTCATCTTTTGAAACGAAATAATAATATCCACTTATTTCATCTTTCAAAATAAAATAATATTCATTCAACCACACACAGTTATCCATAAAACAATTCCACATATAGTAAGTTCCAAATGCATCAAAGTCTGAGACATGACATTGACTATGTGGGTCTTTGGTATTCTTCTTATTTCCTTAATTCAACTCTCTTGCTTTTAATTCTCATCTCTTATTTTTTATATTATTTAATGTTATCTGTTTGTTCTTTTCTCTTTTTATTATATTCTTATTTTTTCTTATTATACATTTTGGGTCCTTCTTGTTATATCTATTGTCACTATCATAGTCTTTCCTATTCTTAGTTATGGGACTATTGTCATGCATACTTGATATTTTAAATATAATATCATATTTAATTTATTATTGCATCTTTTTTTTTAATAAAAAGGGGTAAAAACTTTATTGAATTATAAAATCATTACAAAGTAGAAAGAAACTCCCATAAGGGGCACAACCAAAATCAAGAATTACGTAACACCCAAGAAGCTCCTCATATCCTCCATAACCCAATCTTCAAGAACATGGGCCAAATCACCAGGAAGGTTGCCCCAATCATCCACATTCCAAATGTCCATATGCTCAGACGCCCACCTTGCCAAACCATCCGCAACCTTATTCCACTCTCATGGCACATGACAAAAAGCAATAGAATCTAAAGCATTACTCAAAGAAACAATTTGTTTGGCCACCACTGCAAGTTTCTAGTTCACCTCCTCAAAATGTATCTTATTCAACATATCAATGACCACTTGAGAATCTGATTCACAAATAATCTGCTTCTAGCCAAGGGTACAAGCACACTCTAATGCCAGAAGAATAGAAAGAGCCTCCATGAGATTATTTGTATGCTGACCTCTATATATAGAGAAGAAAAAAATTACCACCCCCAAACTATCCCTGCCAATGCCACCAACTCCAGCATGGCCAGGATTACCTCTGGAAGATCCATCAGTATTGATTTTTAGCTCCCCCACAGTGGGAGGACTCCAACGACCAATTTGACATACCCTCGCTCTCCCACGCCTGCTAAATTGTCCTTAAATTTTTCTGTCCACCCCAAGAGAGACCCAGGGCTTCAACAACATCACAATCACCAGAAACAACAGGGATAGACAGATCACACTTAGCAGCCAAAGTTTCCTGCAGACCCCCCAAAATCCTCAACCAGAGATGACCAACAAGTAGCTTCTTGTCCAGAAAAATTCTATGGTTGTGCTCCAACCAAATATGCCAAATTATCAAACTAGGGCCAATGATCCAAGCAATGAGGAGAAAAGATGTCTTTACAGGGGGAGGCCCCAGACTCCTCCGAAAGTCCTCTAAAGAAGAAGCATGTCTACATGGTATATGACAGAGATTCCACCAGAAATGCCAAATAACTTTTGTAAAGGAAAACTGAAAGAAGAGATGGGGGATGCACTCCTCATGCCCACCACATAGAACACACATAGAGGGCCCCTGAAACCCACATTTCTAGAGGTTCTCCTAGGTAAGGCACCTTCCTTGAACAACTAACCACGAGAAGAAGTTACACTTAGGCAAAGCAAACTTATTCCAAACCTGTTTCCACCACGAGATCTCCGAGCTCCCAAACATTTGCTTATCAAGAACTTGATAACTTGAGGCAACACAAAATTTACCTTTTGGATCAGGACCCCAAGCCAACACATCTCTCCCAGGAAGAGAAGAGTAGACATGCCCTGACAGAATCCTAGCAAGCTCCTGATAATCCCTAGTTGTCCCACTAAGAGGCCACTCCTGCGGAACCTTCCATCTATATACACTAACTTGTCCCAAATTCTGAAGAGTTTTAAAATTAGCAACATGGCACCACCTAGCATCTATAAAATGCCTACTCAAATTTTGAAGGTGCGGGTGAGTAAACAAAATGGGAGGATAACCATTCCAAGAATCATGCCAGAAGAGAGCATCGTGCCCACCATTGTAAATCCAAAACAACCCTTGTTTGACCAACTTAGCACCCCTTTTGAGGGTACTCCAAATCATAGAACCCTTCCCCTCCAAACTGAAGTGGGCAACATCCACACTCTCAACTGCACCCAAATACTTTGAGGTAAGAATTTTTACCCACAATTGATGTTGCTACAAACACCACCACCAATACAACTTAGCTGCTAAAGCTTGTCCATTCAAATCAGTTCTATGAAGACCTAGACCACCAGCCTACTTCAGCCTACAAATAGCTTCCCACTTAACCAAACTCCACTTCCTGTGAAGGAGGTTGCCAGACAAAAGGAACTATTGAGACAAACTCTCAAAGTCTTCGATAAAGCCAAAAGTTACAAAGAGAACAAAACATTTGTATAGAGGAAGAGCCTACACCACCGTCTTTGGAAGAGTCACCCTACCCGCAGAAGAGAGCCACTTGTTAGTCCAATGACTAACCAAATTTCTGAACTTATCCCTAATCTCCTACTAGAATATTTTAGGAAGCAAACAAATAGAAAGCAGAATACCAAGATACACAAAAGGGAGAGGGCCAATCTAGAAATGAAGGATACCAACAATTCTCCTCTTAATAGATCACAGAGTATGAAAGAAGTAGATAAAATACTTCCCCTCATTAATTTTCTAACCTAACGCAGCCAAATAACAATCTAGAATCCTGTGACAACTGAAAGCCTCCTCAACCTTGGTTCTGTCCATCAGAGCCATGCCATCGACAAACTACAAATGTGACTGAGGGGGAATATTATTTCCAAAACTCTATCCCTTAATCAAACTCGTCTCCACCTGGGATCTAATATACCTCCCCAAATCCTCCAACAATAAGATGAACAGATAGAGGGATAAAGGGTCCCCTTGTCTAAGCCCCCTAGAAGCACCAAACAACTCCGTCGGCTCACCATTAATCATCACCAAAAAGGAAGGAGAAGTAACACAACTCTTGACCCACTCAATCCATTCACCAACAAAACCAAACGCTCCTAGAATCTTAAATAAGAAGGCCCATTTAACCAGATCATAAGCTTTAGCCATATCTAACTTAATAAACATAGCTTTCTCTTTAGAACGATCCATAGAATGAATTGTCTCAGCTACAATGATGACACCATCCATAATCTGCCTACCAGCCACAAAACCCCCTTGCTCTTTAGAAATTAACCTGCTTAGCCAGGGTTTCATCTGCTCGACAATCAACTTAGTAATAATCTTGTAAACCACATTACATAAGGCAATGGGTCTAAAAAGATCTAGTGAATTAGCCCCATTCTTCTTTGGAATGAGATAAAGGAAGGTAGCATTCATGGATTTCAACATTTGTTTATTCATGAAGGATTCCTGAATGACCTCTAACAAATCCAACTTAAGCACTCCCCAGAACTCCTCGTAGAACTCAACCAGGAAACTATCAGGCCCTGGAGCTTTTCCCTTTTTCATCTAGAACACAAAAGTTTTAAGCTCTGACAAAGAAATAGGATTAAGCAAAGAAGCATTCATTTCACTAGTGACTAAGGGTAGAATACTATTCAAAATATTAGCTTCATCCTCCTCCATAGGAAGGGAATCCTTAGATAGTAGAATAGAAAAGAAACGAACAGCCTTAGTAGAAATAGAAGCAAAGGAGGAGAGAATCTCCCCATTCGAAGACCTGAGAGAAGAAATGACATTACCTTGTCTCCTATCTTTTACTGAATTGTGGAAGAAAGAAGTATTCCTATCTCCCACCTGAAGCCACTTGATTCAAGACTTTTGTTTCCAAAAAACTTCCTCACGTAATTCCTATTCCTCAACTTCCTTCACAGCAGCAACTTCGAACAAACCCAGATCCTCAATGAGGCCTCGATCACGAATCTGCTTGGTGATCGAGTCCAAATGAGCTTGAGCAAATTACTTTGCATGGAAAACATTACCAAAGTGTTGTTGCCCATTCCACCATTTCAACCTATATTTCACATATTGGAGCCTCTTAGAAAAGGAGTACATAGCGGTCCCATGTGATGGCTTCCCCAAATTCCACCAACCAGGAAGAAGATCATGGAGGGAGTCATCTCTTAACCACATGATCTGAAACTTAAAAGACTCTTTACACAATGCTAGGGTAGCTCAACAATAAGTTTGATCGGCCAATGATCAGAACCCCACCCATCCAAAATCTCAGAGCTAATCAGCCACCTATCCCCCAACCAAAAACTGGACACCAAGAATCTATCCAGGCATTTAGAAATAGCAGCATCCCCACATCTCCTATTATTCCAAGAAAAGACCCCATTAACAAGCTTGATGTCAACCAAATTTAAGAGAGCCACATTAACCTTCAAGAGATCAGAAGAAGGCTCCAAGCGAGCAATGCCTCCCCTCTTCTCTTCTAGAGAAACAACGGCATTAAAATCTATGGCTAAAATCCATGGGAGATAAGGATCCAAAGTCTTCACATATTTGACAAAACCCCACAACTTTACCTTGCCATGAAGGTCAGTCGGACCATAGATGTTAGAAAAGAGTACTCTCTCTCCAGACTCAAGATGAGAAGCAACACAAGAAATCAAACCTCTACAAGAGAACAACCAAATTGGCCTAACTCTACGTGGTTCCCATAAGCAAGCAACCCCACCAGAGCTACCAAGTGCACCAACACATTGACACTGACTGCAACTCCAAATCTTCGAAGACACACTCATCATACTATCAACTGATAACTTAGTTTCCTCAAGGAAAACCACATCAGGTGAATGAATATGAACCAAATCCCGGATAGCCTTTTGTCTAGGCATGCTATTCATACCCCTCACATTCCAAGAGAGCACAATCATTGTTGGGGTTGGGAGAAGTGAGCATCAATAGTCCTCACCAAACTCAACTCAACCAATGTCTCACTAGCTAGATTTACCTTTTCTAGGTCCTTTTTTCTACTAACCTTAAGAGGTTTCTCAGGAGCCCCTTTTTTGAGGGTTTTTGGTTGCAAACCCAAGGCTAGGGAAGGAGCCTTACTTTTTCCTGAGTCTGGAGTACCCTGCACTTTAGATAGAACACCACCAACGCTAGGAGATCCACTAGAAGCTTCTAGTACCAAATATAACACACCCTGAATAGGAGTCAGAGGAGCCAATTTAGTGTCCATATGAGTACCTTGCTCACCAAGATGATCTGAACTAGGAATCACATTAGGTCCTGATCCCCAGGAACAACCTCAATAAAAGATCTAACTATTGCCTGCAAGTCCGCCTAAAAACCTTCCTCCTAGACCAAATCCTCCAACGTCTCAAATCGGTTGAAGATTTCCTCCTCCTGCCTATCCTTGAGGGATCTCTTCAGGCCTCAACCACGATTACAAGATTTAACTAGAATAAAACCTTCTTTATCAGCCCCACCTCCCTGCATGGGGGATTTACCCTTATCTTCTTTCCAATCAGGATGAGTAGGAGCATTAATTGAACCAATTGCACTAGAAGCTCAAGTACACCTCTGCTGAAGATGACCATATTCATGACATAGCTGACACTTGAAAGGTAATGTCTTGTAATCTAAAGGCTGAGTCCAGGAGCAAGACCCAATAGTCATATCAATAGAATCTGGAAGCGGCTGGCTCAAATCAATTTCAACACAAACCCTATCATAAGAAAAAATTCTCTTATTCAAAGTTTGTTGAGAAGGACCAATAGGTTTTACCACCAACAACGCAATCGACTACAATATATCACTTCTCTGGCTTTCAAGTGGCAACCAAGGAAGACAAACCCAAACTGGGATTCTAGAAGGTAACTCCTCCACTGAGTTAAAGCCAGCATGCCATGGTTTGATGAAGAGACCCACCTAATTATAAAAATATGGACCCACTTTGAAGGCCCTATTTCGATCCGAAACACATGAAAAATCCACCATAAAGAAGTTATTTGCAGCCATCAAAATATCAAAATCTCCTTTCGGGTTCCATGTCTTGCGAATCCATGTATCAAGAAATGGGGGAGAAACCCTCATCCCCATGAACTTACAGATCAAAACATGATTTCAGTAGTAATTAATATCCTTAGCAACCAACTCTGATTGTATTACTAAAACCGGCCACTCCTGGGCCCTCTCCAAACATCCATTCACCTTTGGCAATTTAAGAGAACCATTTTGGACCAGATCCGATACAGAAGAAGACTGAATGGGTATTCCAGCATCCTCCCTAGTCATGGAAGAAGCATGACTCGTCATATCCAAAGGCACATTCGAAGCCATTTATACAAAATGAGTGAGGGCCCAAAATGCCCCCCACACCACGCTGAATCCAAAGCAATGGCTCCAAACAGGCGCACAACCACCAGAAACAACACCTCAAAGGAAGAAAAACCCTCCCAACATGCAACAAACATGAACCAAAGGGCACACAATAAAATAAAACCCAGAGTTAGAAACCCTTAAACGTTGCACACCACCACCCGTAGCAAAGGATGCCTCATAGCTAGCTAAAACTAGAAAAAAGAAGAAATGGTGAAGTAGACCTAGTCCCCTTCACCCCCCGCTGACATGCAAATCCCCTGTGCATAGAGAAAGCTCGATCCTACAATCTAGGGCTCGGGTGCCCTAGCCCGCTCTCCTACACACGATGTCACCATCTTCTCCCTCCTTATTATTGCATCTTTTTATTTGTTTTATATTTAATCTTTTCTTTGTGCATCTTACTTACTCAGTGCATTTTAGTCATACATATTATAATTGTCATATTATTCTTTAGTTTATATACATATTTTATTTAACATTAGATATTTTTTACATTTTATACTTATTATATATCACATTACTCATGCATATCATGTTAAAATTAATATAATTATTACTCTTTTTTTTCTTCAATTTAATTATCTTTGGATTTATTATTATGTATACTTTGATATATCTTTTTTCACATATTTTAGTTCATTATTCTTTATTAATTAATTGTCTTTTAATCCACCTCACCAACCATAAGCCCCTCTTCCTCATCCTTTTTAAAGAGAAAATTTCTAGCCAAATCACAAGCATCCTCTTCCTGATGATGGTTCACTAAGTGTGATCCAAAACGTTGAAGCAAAGAAATACACATAGTTTAATCCGAAAGCATTTCTATCTATATTCTAAGGATTGTGGAAAACTCATGCCTACTAGAATTGGTACCGGCTTTCTCTGTAGTAGCACTAGTAGTTTCTATTGGAGACCCATTCATTTATTTTTACTTTTTAGATAATTTCTTAAAATATTTAACCACTTCTCATCTTGTATCTGTTGATAATGATTGTTAGTCATAACAACATGCATAAAAATCTGCACAACAAACCTTTATCATCTTGTAAAGTATGATTAGTTTGGAATAAACTGATGACTTCAAGTCTCCATGGATCAGGTTATGATCTTTTGATGTTACTCAGAGGTTGATGTGACATGTTGTTTTCCATTTCAAGGGGTCTTACATTTGTCTAGATGATCAATAATGCAACTATATTCTATAAATTCACTTCACAAACAAGGTTATTTCTACTCTGTTCCACAAATCACTGTGATTTTATAAGTTTGATCAATTCTTCTGAACATTTATCATCATAAACTTACATATAGTTCTAGACTATGTATTTATTCAAATAATGTGTTTGCAAGTGGATACTCATATGTTTATCATGGATATCTATCTGTATTTGCATGATATTTATCAATTTGACATGCTTTCATTCAAAATATGCTCTGTATTTTCAATTATTTATGAGATATTGGAATATTTCATGTTCATTTGCTTGAGATTGTACATTGTTTGCAATTGTGAGTGTGATTTGTGATGAAATTCAAATAAAATCAAAGAGATGCTTCTAAATTTAGTCAACCTTTAGCTATTGAGTCATATACATCCAAGATACAGTCATGAAGAGAAGAAATCAAACCATAATTCACTAGGTTGATCCACAGCTAGGTATGGTTGATGCTAACTTCAAATGAACAAAGAATGAAAACAATATATCCAAAATGATAAGCACTCCAAGGGACATAGCTAATCAATGCATATATCAAGATCTCATCCACTGATTACTCAGGATTTACAATGATTTGTAATCAAGCAGCTTCTATGTCATTAAGTATGCAAAACATGTACATTCACAATGGCCTTGAAATTAGTCATGAATTCTTCAGCAATCAAATTTCAATTAAGTTTCCAATATCAAAAAGAGTGCACTCCATCCCCTTCTATAGAATAAGGAGAGGAGGCAGTTACACATGACCAGCAGTCAAGATTCATCTATTCATATATACGGTAAGCATTTCTCATTGACTTAGTCAATCTCTTCATCTGGGGCACAAGTTACTAGCTAGCAACTATCTATCATAATTCATCTACTTTTAAGTAGACTGTGCATGTGTTTATACTATGATGCATCTTGACTTACTCTTTATCTCCGTCTTCTTCATTTTCTACATCATCTTCACTATCATTATCACCATCACCTTGATGTAGATCATCCCGTATATGTACCTTTATTGTTGTTCTGATGGACTCATATAGTTGCACAATTCTATCTGTCTCACCTCTATCTTGGACCCTGGCCTTTCTGACTTTTGCCATTGACTCCTGCAATAGACATATGCATGTCTTACCCTATGGTGCTTGTATGAACATTCGACAATATCATGCATCATCTATCTGCTACTCATCATTTTACCTTTTTCTATGCATCATCATGTGGATTAACCTAGTAAATAAATGATTTACCTAGATATTTACAAAAAATGACAATGGAGAGGGTTTTGAAATTACTTACTTGATATCGCTTTCCTTTGGATTATATGACTGATAACGAGAAACACTGTAAACGTGTGAGATCACCTGTTTCATTCCGTTACGCTGAAGGTCCTGATCTGCTAGCAAGTGACTGATAAGGGTTTAACTTCTGGAGCTCTATAATTCTTGATTAATTAGAGGGTAAATGAAAATAACCTTCAAATTTTTAATTTTAAATAGATCCATACGACAAATTAGGGTAGATGCATTATTCTGATCGAATCCATCGATTATTTACATTAATCTCACAAGTGATGCCAAGTGTTGAATTTGTATTTGAAATTGGCAGGGCTTCATTTACCACTTTGATTGCATTTAATGTTAGGGGATGATCTTTGAAAGATCAGGGATATTCAAAAATATGACCCCCCTTGGATAATATGACCCCCCCTCTTACGCATGGGATAATCATTTACTAAAGATCAGGGTGATACATGGTCAACCTTTGACCATGAAGCTAGATTAGGTCATCAAATTAAGATCAGGGATACTTGAAAATATGACCCCCCTCTCAGGGATAGATCATGATGACATCATCATGTCATCGATGCTTTTTAGTTATTGGGTTGTGATGATGTCATCATCATATTGAAGAATATGACGAATATTTGGGTATATGACCCTCCGCAGTTCAGGTAGGATGATTACGTCATCACCAGGGTGATTTCTTTCTTTCATTGGAACTAAATGATGTCACCGTGATATTGGCGCAGGGGTGATATTTTGTAAGATGACTGATATTATGAAATATGACCCCCTACGAATATATGATGTTCTCTACGAGTAGATACTAGGTTCTACCTAATTTTGACATTCACACACTAGGTATCTAATGATCATTGGGTGATTTTTCTAAGTCTGGGTCATGTTAGAGAATATGACTAATGTTAGGTAATATGACTCCCCCAAGGGAAATATCAGGGTTGACTAAACTTTGACTCAACATAACTTTCTACCCTTAAACAATATTGGGGTGATCCAAAAGGCAAACCTGCTTGGAATTATGTGGTCTTTTCAACCATGAGGTTTATGATAGCAACTGTTGAACTTGACAACCAACCCATCCTTGTGGTGTGCATACCTTTTCAAAGGTGACATACATGACTGATTTTACCAAATCGTCCAAGGCAGAAAACAAGCAAGCAAAAGCAATAGTTGGGTCCCTATTTTGCTAAGGCAAAATGGGGCATGTTTTGTAACCACACAACAACTTGCCACCAAAGAAAATAATCAAATTCAAATGATTCAAGTGATGGAATCACATTCTAACATAGTGTTGGTGAATAGATTTGTCACTTCTAATTTATACTTTTCACCCACAAGAATGACAAATGAACCAACAGTTGAGACACTTGCAATGGATAATTACAAGTGCTCTCTACTTATTTTACAAGGCACAACTACCTTCAAATAATTTGCAATGAATGAAAACTGGATATGCTTTTGACCAGAAAGCAAAAAAGGAGTATTAACATCTATCCATAACCATGAAATAGATGTGCACAACTGATGACATGAAAGAGATGAATGTAGATAAATGATACACAGCCCACTTATCAAACATTCATAGACCTGAATAAATTAAATGAGAGATACAGTTATATTTCTCCTTAACACATGTTAACATAAAGAAGCAATAATGAAGATGGATTACTAATTGACATAAGAGCAATTGCAATCACAAAAGACACTTGGAAACACACAGTTCTGCAAGTAGTTCTTCATTTCATCAATATAACCAGAACTCAAAGTTTCTGTAATGCTTCTATACATAAACAGAGTTAAAAAAATATAACTGGGAATTAACAAAATAACTTGCTCTTCTTCCCTCGCTGTTCACAGACAGTCACCGAGAAAAAGATGCCCCATTGGAGATCCATTCCCCCTTTTATAACTTTCCCGAGAATTACACCTATTCAAAAATGGCCCTTTCTGAGTAACCGTAATCAAGAAAGGGACTTCTTAAAATAGAAATAGTTACATCATATCAAAAATGCGGTAATCATCACTAAATACATAAAGATTCCAAACATGCAAGACAAGTGGCATTAATCTCCCCCCAATTCTAGGCGTATCTGCAAAACCACTATTAGTAGTTTGAATTTCCAGTCTTCGACAAATGAACATCAAGTTTCAAGTTCAAATCTTTGGCATGCGACCCTGCACAAAGCCAAGTCAATAAGGATTAGCCACAAAATAAAAACTAAACTAAAAAGAAAAATAATATTAATATAACTAAAAAAACAAAAGATGTAACTAACAAAATCTAAATTCTAAAAAAAACTAATTAGAACTAAGAAAATATTCTAATTAAAACTATTTAAGACTATCTAATTGGAGCTAATTAAAACTATCTAATTAAAACTAAGAAGACATTCTAATTAAAAGTAATTAAAAACCAATCTTATATTGATCAAAATATTTAAACTATTGAAACTTTATAAAAAAACCGACCATTGAAACTATCTACTAGCAATCGCACCTTGGTGTGCAATGGGTACACTGAATAGTCATGGAAGTTCAATTGTCATGTCCTTAAGTGAATGATGATTGTCTTGTATCCTTGTGGCCCATGTGTTATTATGTAGATGTTGGAAGAGAGTATCTCATGCTATGGAGAGCTTTGTGGTATTTAATAAATCTCATGAACCAAAACTCACACTCATCCATAATTACCACTTGAATGTACTTTTTTGCGGGATTGTCTCTATTACCTGATGGATCCACAACCTTAACCTTTACCACGAGTATCACAACTTGCATACAAAATAAGTGAGCAGTTTCCACCATCTAAAAAAAATCATGGGCTTCTACCAGTCAATCTTGGCATTTTATTTGATACACGTGGGTAGTGAATGTTTCGAACGTGTAGGTGCTATTCATTCTAAGGCACTAATAGTTGGAAAATGTCAATTAAAAATTTCTCCTTCTAAAGATGAAGGTACAAGGTAGAATGAACGGGCATGACTTTTGAATCGTCTTGCATCGCTCTAGTAAATCTCATGTCATCTTTGGATCATTGGCATGGAACGATCGATTGAAAGTCACTCTTTTTTTTCTTTATTGTTGGATCCTTAGCATGAGAAGTACCATTTCATTAGACTATAATGGAGCTAGTTGATATGGACCAACCCATACCAAGCTCCATTTTTTACATGGTAAAAGTACCGTATCTTGATCTTTAATGTAGGGTTTTCCATTACATTGTTTGACCACAACCCCAAGTATATCACACAATAGAACACCTTTTGCCATTATGTTTATGCAGTTAAGCTTAGTTTGTAGACACCCTAAAATGACCAAGTCGCTGCATCACTTGCATTTCATCATCTGTCTAATCACCTGCATTTCACACGTTAATTAAATAATCTAATTATTTAATTAATTTCACCAAATTCTTCTAAATCACAAAATTGTGACATTAATTAAATAAATTCTCGTTATTTAATTAATTAAATTAAATTCCTCTGTTATTCTTCTATTATTAAATAATTTTAATTATTTAATTTGATCATTATCCTCCTTCCAAAATTCACATCCACATTAATTAAATATATCCCATTATTTAATTAATTCAATAAATTCCCTCTTATCTAAAATTATATAATTCTTAATTATTTAATTAAATCAAATTTGTTCTTCCAAAATCATGCACAACAATTAAATAAATTTATTTATTTAATTAGCTTTTAAAATCTTCTAAATTAAATAATTCTAATTATTTAATTATTTCTTCCAAAATATCTTCTCTAAATTTAAATAAATCAATTATTTATTTAAATTGCTTTTTCTTCTAATTTGAGTTATCTCTAATATAACTCAAGCTTTCTTGCTCATCAATTAAATATTTCTATATTTAATAAAGCAAAATATCTTCTTTTCTCATGCAAATCTCTTCTTCTTGTTTTAAATCACTTAACTGATTGCTTTATTCTTTTAATTGATTTATTTCTTCAGTTAACTCATTCTTCTATTCTTGATAAACTCCTCTCATGCAAAAGAAAGCAAGACACGTCTTCTTCTCATTCGTTGCACATTCCTCAACTTATCTCCTCCATTGATTCTTCTGAATTATCTGGACCGTTGATCGATCTTTGATGAAATCTATATAAACCCCCCTCATCTCCTTCATTCTCTCTCTTCGATTTTATTCTCAGGCATACTTAACAGCGCTTTGAGCATACAATGATTCGATTGAGCACTCTTACGATCTTTTGACATTGATCTTCTTGAGCCACTTTACGATCTTTTAACATTGATCTTGGCGCCACCCTTACGATCTTTTGACATAGATCTTCTTGAGCCACTTAACGATCTTTTAACATTGATCTTGGCACAACCTTACGATCTTTTGACATTGATCTCTTGAGCACTACACTTGCTTGTTGCAGCTATGGCTTTGCAATTTCATTGAGCAATTCTACATTCAATCCAAAGGAAACAACACAAATTTCGGTAAAAGTCTTTATTGCATTGATTATTTGTCATGGCTTTTATTTAAATTCGTTTTCTTTATGTTATTAGATTTTTGGTTTTTATTAGTTTAGATTTAATCCATTTTTCCATATACACATTCTGGCATGCCCGGTGGGACCCATTGGTCCTGATTTAATATCAAATTTGTGGAATTTTTAGTTTGATTTCACAGGTTTTTTAACTCTTTTTTTGGAGAGATTCGAAAAAAAAAAAAAAAAAAAAAAAAATTTAAAGGAAGCTTGTTGGGCAAAAACGGAGGTCACGGTTGCGTTCGAAAGGGTCGAGGGACGAAGAAAAATATAAAATTTGGTCTATTTCGGTGAAGGTAAAAATTTTTCACTTCTGGGACGCAACCCGAGGCCATACAATCACTGTGAGGTACGGTAAAAAAAAAAAAAAATTCTTTTTTCAAAAAAAATTCAAAAAAAAAAAAAAAAAAAGCAAAAAGAAAAAGCAAAAAAAATCCAAAAATAAAAAAGCAAAAATAAAAACAAAAAAAAAAACAAATAAAACAAATAAAAAATGAAGTGTTTTTAGTTTTTATTTCTTTTAGAAAGTAAAACAAAGTAAAGAGAATCTTTTTTCTTTTTTCTTTTTATTTTTTGAAAAAAAAATAAAGCACCTTCAGCCCAGCAGCAGGTCACATCAGTGACCAGGAGCCAGTCACAGGGGGCTAAGACAGACCCCTCTTCAATGAGTTTTTTAAATGAATAGGCGATTTTCAAACCTCATTATCTTGGTCATACGGACACGTATTTCAGTGCTTTTTTTTTTTAAATAGGCTAGAATTTCGTGATCTACATCGTGGTGAAATTAGTTTTTTCTCAAGATTCTCTGATTTTTCAGAAAATTGATTTTCTCACTGTTGTCTTTGTCTTGTCACAGTTTTTTGACTTTTCAAGCTTCATAACTTTCACAAACGGACTCGGATTCAGGTGATGTTTTTTTTGAAAGTTGGTATTTTTCTGTCCTCTACACAGTGGTAATATTTTTTCAAATATTTTCTGAGATCTATTTTTTAAGACCACTCATTGGCCTATTCTCAATCTCTGACTTCAAGCACTTGCTAACTTTTGAGTTTGTGTGGACCTAATATCACTTGTTGCAGCTTCTTATTACTCATATAGAGCAAATAGGTGTTTTTAACATGTTCATGCAGGATGAGCATTGAAGACCTCTTGATCTATCTCACTAAGTCTTAGAAACACATTGCATGCTTAAAAGGATAATTGAACAAATCTTTTCTTGCAATCTAAGTCTTAGGAACATACTTCTTTTCTTAAGGGACAATGGACATGTATGAACAAACACCTCAATTTTCTAAAGGACAATGGACATGAATGCCAAACACTTCATTTCATAAGGGACAATTTACAACTACAATCGTGTGTGTGCATAGCTTAGTTGCACCTTATTTTTCTTATAACGGGACAATTGAACCTTTGTGTGACGTGCTTGATTTTACATTTTTTGTACTTCCTTTAGAAGGGCCTGCTTTTGGATTGCGTTTCATCCAAAAGGGATGACCCTAAGTGGAGTTTTCCTTTGAACCGCTATATAAAAGGGATAAGGCGAAAGCCAAGTCCTAACCGACGTCAGCCTTACCTTGTGATGCCAAACTGAAAAGAGGTGTACTAGCCCTTTGTGGAAATGATTTTCACATTGAGCGAAGTGTTTGAAACTCTTAGTAGGATTGGTTAAAGCTTTTAGTAGCTTGTCGCATTACTCGTAAGGCGTTGGTCCCTCAAAGTCACTAAGAACCAATCTAGATAGAGACTACCCGACCTACCTCCGAACATTGCGGTAATCATCAGTGCAAGGGAAATCGATTTAAACCCTTAAGACACTCACAATTGGCTCCCTTGAGAAGAGATAGTATTCCCTCGGACATAAAGCTCTTGTGACCTACTTGAGCTTTCCAAGGGGAGGGTGAGATATCCCTACCTATCGTCTCTCGCAAAGATACTAAATATCTGACACCTTTATGGAATGATATTTTTATCGACGGAGTATTAAGCTGTGAGCTGATCTACTGCAATGAAACCTTGTCTCTAGGGATAAAAAGTGCTTGTTATTGATTGCAACTGTATTAGACCTGTGGAAACATTGGGCTTGTTTGGAGCCTTGAACATACACTATCTGTTGTGTCAGTCCTTGTGCCTTTTTTGACCACTTGTTTGCTGTGTTTTCTCTTGCCACAACAATCCAATCAAAAATAGAAAAATCTTGCCTTTGAAAAACATCAGACACTACTTCAGCGCCCCTGGTACTACAGCAGCTCGCCTTTGGTAATACAGTAGATCGCCTTTGGTTAGCAGTAACCCGCCTCTGGCAAAACTCTACTTCAGCGCCCTTGGTATAACAGTAGCTCACTTTTGGTCACTGTAGCTCACCTCTGGCATAGCAGTAACTCGCTATTGGCAGCTCAGTCCGTCGCCTCTGGCCCACAGTAGCATGCTTTTGGTAGCACAGTCCTGCGCCTCTGGTCAAACAGTATAGCGCCTTTGGTCCAGTACTTTGTGCATCAGAGTTTGTCCGTTTCTTCAAAGCATCTCACAGATTCCCAGCATTACATTGTGTCCTCAGTATTTCCCATGGTCACCACTAGGCTACAGCAAACCATGAAGTCTAGGCAAGTTGTCCCTAAGAAGCACAAGTCACCCCCTCGCACACCACAATCAGGTCGTCTCAACGTTACTCCCAAAGTGACTCCTAGTACACCCGCGGCAAGACCAATTAGCTCTCCAAACATGCCGCACATAGATGAACCAAGCAACCCTCATGAGGATAGAACCCCTTTGCTAAATACACCGTAGTATACCACAGGCTTGCCTCCGGATTTTGTCCCACAAGGTTATGTCATAGATCAACCCCCATCTCAAGAAGAGCGACACTTTGAAATAGGTCAATCCTCTCAAGAAGATGGGCAAGATGTTGACGAATTCATACAAGATCCTAGAGCTATAGCTGCCTTTGATAAAATCCTTAGTGAGAACCAGGATCATTTCTTTCGCTTGCTTGCAAAGCAAGGTGCCAAGTTACCTCAAGATTTTGATATGTCCACTCTTAAGGAGAGCACCAACACCCAAGAAACCATACAAGCGGTGCAAACCATGTCGACGGTGACTACGCCCCTACCTACTCAAGGTTCGCAGTATAGGAATCCCCTTTTTCAAAATCCAACAGAGGAGAGGCCCGTATCACCACTTTTGACTCCTATGGAGATCTATCAAAACCAACAAGAAACTCTCCAACGTCAAGCAGAGTTAGCTAAGCAAGCCACCTTAGCTCGATCCAATGTGCAACCACCTCCTAAAGTGTCCATCCCAAGCGCAAGTGGAATCTTGGTTACCCCATCACGCGTAGGTTTCCCACCCAATTACAATCCGGGGAACACGTATGTAGCCATGCAACAAGGGTCTCAACATATGCCACCTCCTATATCATCACACCTGCATGTCTCTCAACCAATTGGAGTCACGCAGCCCCAACCGCAACATGCTTCTACTCTCATCCTCAAGCAACCCCAACCATCGCAAATCACTTCTACCTATGTTCCTCCACCACAACATTCTTCTACTCTCATCTTCAATCAACCCCCACCATCACAAATCACTTCTACCTATGTTCCTCCTCCACAACGTTCATCCACGCTCAACTTCTTTCATACATTGCCTAGCCACTTTCAACATTTCCAACATCAGGTTTCCCAAAGCTATGTGCCACCATCACAACCAAATCAAACGCACTTTAGCTTTCCTCCCCCCAATACGTTTCTTCAACCATCGCAGAGCCAACATTCTTACCTAGCACCACCTCTACCTCTGCCTAATCAAGGCCTCCAATTCCAACCCAATCCAAACCAATCGTACAATCCGTACAATCCCAATCAATCTTACGACCCTTACAATACCACTGCGCATGGCTCACATTATAATCTTCCATATGGGCAACACCAACCGCTTTTTGGACAACAGGAGACGGTACCAACCCCTCCCACGACTATGGAACTAAAGATTGCGGAGGTGCAACAACGGCTATCTGATCTTACGTTTGGCCACACCAAAAAGACCTTCTCCTTAGAGGAAGTGTGTCCTTATCCTTTTGATCGGTCATTACCAATGATCCCTTTTCCTCAAAATTTCACTATTCCCAAGTTCGATAAGTACAAAGGAAAAGGTGACCCAAAAGACCATCTTAGGGAATTCTATCTTGCTTGCTTCGAGGTCTCTCACAACGACACATATCTTATGCGTCTTTTTCCTCGCAGTCTTGGAGGACAAGCAATAGAATGGTTCTCACACTTACCTACGGGTATCAAGTCTTTCAACGAGCTAGCAGAAAAGTTTGCCACCCATTTTTCTTACAACGCAGAGCATGAGATTTCCATGACGGATCTATGCAACAATAAACAGAAAAATGGCGAGACTTTCATTTCTTTCCTTCAGCGATGGAGACAAATGGCTAGTAAATTCCCTTTCAAGATTCCGGAGAAACAGCTTGTTAGCATATTTGTACAGAACCTCAACCAAGAGTTAGGTTTCCATTTGCAAATTCTTAGTGCTACAACCTTCGATGAAATCACATACAAGGGTATCAACATTGAGAAGGCCCTCATTGCTAAGGGTGTGGTCAAAATCTTTAAGGAGACGAAAGATAGTACTTCTCATCAACAATCGAACGATAAACCCAAATATTGGAACAAAAACAAAAACGTGGTCAATGATGGAGTGGTCGATACTAAGCATGTCCAAACGTTGCAAACACCGCTGTAACTCTCCAAACCAAGTCAAGCTCCACCTCAACAACAGCAGCAACAAAGGCAGCCTTATCCCAACCAACAGCAATGACAACAAGAGCGGCCTCAACAAGATTACCCTCCGCGACGTCAATTTACTCCTTTGGGAGTGCCCATCGAATCGGTCTTACAGCAAGCTTTGCAGAAAAGGCTCATAACCTTACCTGATGCTCCTCCTTATGGAGAACCTATCTACAAAACTGCACGTTACAGAGACAATGAGTATTGTGAGTTCCATAGGAGCAAAGGTCATCGAACTGCATCTTGCATGAAGCTTAAGCACCTCATCCAAAACCTCATCGACGGTAATCAAATCACCTTTGAGACTGAATCACCAGCGCAACACACGTACAAGGATCTCGATATGTACAAGGAACCATTCCCTCATCATGGTCCACCTCCTCCTCAGGATAGAGGTAAAGGTATCAATCACGCTTCCACGTCCTTCGATTCCATTGTAGGTCGTTTTGAAGAGAGTCGAGTGTCTACCCTCACCATTAAAGGCAAATCTACGGATTGTGCTGTTACTACTCGTCGAGGTCATGTCACCATTCATGCACCTACATCTAGGCTTCCAGTTTAGTCTGATTATAATCTTGTCGAACATCTAGGGAGAACACCAGCGCAGATCTCTATTTTGGACCTTCTACGGTCATCACCTGCACATCGAGTAGTGCTAGAAAAGGCCCTCCAAGAGTCCTCCGTTCCTAACAACATAGCAGTCGCAGATTTCCAAGCTATAGTGGGTAATATTGCTTCGCCTTACAATGTGGTCTTCTCTGAGAAAGACCTTCCCTCCCATGATCCCTGTCACAACGATGCCCTGCATATTGAGGTTCTCATCCATAAGCGCAAAATCAAACGCATCCTCATAGATGGTGGTGCTGGTCTCAACATCTGTTCTTTAAAGTTACTAAAGCAATTGGGATACTCTGAGGATCACGTCAACACTGAGCATAGTATTACAATCAAGGGGTATGATGATGCAAAACGCCGTTCAGAAGGTGTTATTCACTTGTCTATACAACTGGGGCCCGTTAAGCTTGAAACCAGGTGTCAAGTTCTTGATATTGAGCTGCCTTACAACATTATTCTTGGCCGCCCATGGATCCATGCAATGAAAGCTATTCCCTCCACGTACCATCAGTCCCTAAAGTTCCCATACAATGGTACGGAGATCACCATCCCAGGAGATCCTAATCCTTTTGAATTTTGTCATGTCTTGCAAGGAAGCTATAAGAATTGCAACCAAGTGCCTAAAAATGACAAAGCCCTTGAATCCCCTCTCTATGTTGATCCTGAAACTCTCACACAAGCCTCTACCAGTGAGCCTACACCCCTCCCCAAAATCACAGCTCGTGTCCGATATATAGGGTTTGGCACTTATGATATCTCCGAATCTTGTTGTGTAGGGCGGATGCCCTTATCTCCAAAATCTTACGGCAAACCACCCATTGCTAAAATTACCAAAAAAGCAAATATTCCTCCCCCACCATTCCTAACCCAATTCCAACATGGACGGTTATTGGAAGAGGAAACTATTGAGGACATCTCTTCTTGGCTCTACAAGGAGAAAGAACCAGTCACGATACCAGTCAAGCAGTATGGCAATGGCTTAAGGATAGTGAAAAACATGGGCTATAAAGGCAAAGGTGGCCTTGGGAAATAGAATCAAGGCACTATGGAGCCCATTGTGGTAACAAAGAAGCTAGACAAGAAAGGATTAGGATTTGGTAAGAAGGTACCACGCGCCTCGGACATCGAGTATATCCTCGACGAGGTAGCTGACAAGTTCCCCGCCGATTCGACATCTACAGAGGATATCATCGATGACTCTTCCCTCCACATAACCAATCTATTCGCAGAATCCTCCATTTTTACACTATCCTCCGTATCCTTAACTTCCACCACCAGCACCCAGAATGTCACGCTTGTCTACCCTGAACTTATCGATTGGGACCAACAAGGGGCCCCCGTTATAGATGTATTTCAGAATGACGAAGCTTTAGCTGAGTTCATGGGACTTCGGGAAGGTATCCCTCTTGGCGATCACAAGGCAGGTTTTGTAATGGAACTAGAGCCCATGGCTTACTTTGGTGAGAATGCCAAATCCTCTAGTCACAAAAGTGCAAATAAAGAAAGATCTCTAGGTGAAAACCACACTGTGGCACCTCCTGATCATAAAATAGTAAAAATAAAGGACGTATCCAAAGGTGAAAACCCAACTGTGGCACCTGAGGATGGAGGATTTGACCTTCCCTTACCTTCTAAGTATCAAGAGAAATCAGCTCTACTAGTGGAAGATTCTACAGAGATCAACCTAGGTACAGAACAGAATCCAAAGACAACATTTCTAGCAGCATCATTATCTGACACAGAGCACAGAAATCTTAACAACTTCTTCTTGCAACGAACCATCAACTTTGCATGGACCTATGCAGATATGCCAGGGCTAGACCCTAAGCTGGTAGTTCATTATCTCACAGTTGATCCCAAGGTGAAACCAGTCAAGCAGAAATTAAGAAAAATGCACCCACAGATAGCTCTCTTAGTGAAGGTGGAGGTACAAAAGCTATTAGACGCAAAGTTCATACGACCTATCGACTATTCAGATTGGGTCTCAAACATTGTACCTGTGTCTAAACCTAATGGGCGCATCCGCATGTGTAATGATTTCAGAGATCTCAATAAGGCATGTCCCAAAGATGATTTTCCACTACCAAACATTGACATTATAGTGGACTTGACAGCAGGTCACGAGATGCTTTCTCTTATGGATGGATTCTCAGGCTACAACCAGATTAGAATAGCTGAGGAGGATCAACACAAAACAACCTTTACATGTCCTTGGGGCAATTACTGTTGGTGTGTTATGCCGTTTGGTCTGAAGAATGCAGGAGCAACCTATCAGCGAGCTATGACAGTGATCTTCCACGATCTATTTCATCACATCATGGAAGACTATGTGGATGATATATTGGCTAAATCTTCTAGAGCAGAACATATACAGGTCCTAGGACAGATCTTCGACAGGCTTGAAAAATACCAAGTAAGACTTAATCCTAAGAAGTGTGTCTTCGGTGTCACATCAGGGAAGCTGTTGGGATACATAGTATCTCGTAGGGGCATCGAAGTAGATCTAGCAAAAGTAAAGGCTATAGTGGAGATGCCTCCACCAAAGAACCTTAAAGCATTAAGGAGCCTCCAAGGAAGGTTACAGTCCATCAGGCGTTTTATATCACAGCTAGCAGATAAATGTCAACCCTTTCAACACTTGCTCCGAAAGGATGTCTCGTTTCGATGGGACAACAAGTGTCAGGCAGCGTTTGATCAACTTAAGGAATATCTAGCTACACCTCCTGTATTGGTCCCACCAGTTGCGGACAAACCCTTGATATTGTACATCTCCACTACAAATTCGGCCCTAGGGGCCCTGCTAGCACAAAATGATGACTCAGGCAGAGAGCACGCAATTTACTATATCAGTAGAACTTTGGTAGGGTATGAGCTCAATTATTCACCAATGGAAAGGGCTTGTCTAGCAGTAGTGTTTGCCTCCCAAAAGTTATGGCATTACATGTTGAACCAACACACAAATCTGATAGCCAAGATTGATCCCTTGAAATATCTACTAGCAAAAGCAGCTCTCACAGGCAGACTAGCTAAGTGGGTCATGATCCTTAGTGAGTTCGACATTGAGTACATAGATCGTAAGGCAATCAAAGGACAAGCCCTCGCGGATCAACTAGCAGAAGCACCTATGAAAGATACACATCCTATGGTAGCAGACTTTCCTGATGAGAATCTCTTCACTCTTTCCAACTCCATAATGTGGAAGTTATACTTTGACGGCTCTTACACACAGCATGGCTCAGGAGCTGGCATCTTATTTGTTACACCTCAGAATGACTACATTCCAAAGTCATATCGGCTTGCATTCCCTTGCACCAACAACATAGCCGAGTATGAGGCACTCCTTATAGGTCTCAATACAGCAGTTCAATGGGACATCACAGAATTACAAGTATATGGAGACTCACAGCTAGTCATCCGCCAAGTCACAGATGAATACCAAACAAAGGATGAAAAGTTGGTCCCCTACAAACAACTAGTGGATGCCTACAAACCACATTTTTCTACCATCACATTTGAGCAAATTCCAAGAGAGCATAACAAAGCTGCAGATTCTATGGCTTCTGTAGGGTCACTGATTGATATGCCTGCAAATACACAGAAGTGTGAATTCTTGATCGAGCAATTGTTGATACCAGCCGTCGATGTTCCTGTTACTGAAATCATCTGCGAACTTGTTGGTCCCAATTCCCCATGGTATGAAGATATCTACGAATACCTCAAACACAATACCTTTCCCCCTGACCTATCATCCACTCAACGCAAAACCTTTATCCGTCGATCCTCTCATTACATCATTCTGGGTGATACACTATATCGCCGGAGTCTCGATGGTATCCTCTTACGATGTCTTAACGCGGAAGAAGCCGAAGTTACCTTACGAGACATACACGAAGGTGTCTGTGGCGCACATTCTACCGGTCCTAATCTTGCTAAGAAGATACTCAGAACAGGTTATTACTGGCCTACAATAGAGCAAGATGCCGCACAGTTTGCTAAGAAGTGTCTACAATGTCAGCAACATGGAGATTTGATTCACGCACCCGCTCATGAGTTACAACCTGTGACAACTCCATGGCCTTTTTCTCAATGGGGTCTCGACCTCGTAGGACAAATCCACCCTTCCTCCTCCAATGGCCACAAGTTTATCATTACCGCTACTGAGTATTTCACGAAGTGGGTGGAAGCCATTCCTATGACCTATATCACCGGTAAACAAATAGCCAAGTTTATCCTAAACTACCTCATATGCCGGTATGGTATTCCCCAAGCCATTGTCACCAATAATGGGAGACCATTCAAGAACCAAGATGTCCGTGCCTTATGCATACAATACAATATCCAACATCGCTTTTCAACTCCCTACTATCCTCAGAGTAACGGCCAAGCTGAGGCTTCCAATAAAACCATTCTCAAAATCCTCAAGAAAACAGTCAATGAAGCTGGTCATGATTGGCACTTGCAACTCAATCCCGCCCTATGGGCCTACCACACTAGTATCAGAACACCAACTGGTGCCACACCATATGCCTTGGTCTTTGGCTCTGAAGCCATCCTACCTATAGAGGTCGAGATCCCATCCCTCAGAGTATCCATGCAGGACCTGATCGGCGGAGATGAGTATCGCACTTCCAGATTAGCTGAGCTTGAACTACTAGATGAGAGGCGTCTTGCCGCACTTAATCATCTCCATGTCTATCAAAACCGCCTCCGGCGTAATTACAACAAAAAGATCAAAGAAAGACGGTTTCAAGTTGGTGATCTTGTACTTAAGGAGAATCAGAGAAATCAAGCAGATCGAGAGAAGAAGGGTAAGTTTGAGCCTAACTGGTTAGGTCCCTTCATTGTCACAGCAGCATATGGATTGGGAGCTTATACTTTAGCTACACCTGACGGCATTCCTCTAGATGAGCCACTTAACAGTGTCCATCTCAAGAAGTTCTATGCCTGATCCTCAGAGTATTCCCACAAAAAATCAAAAAAATCAAAAAAATAAAAAAAAAAAAGTCCAAAAAATCAAAAAAAAAAATCAAAAAATCAAAAATACAAAAACATTCATCCTCTGGTGAAAACCTGGCAAACAGGCGCCTTGGATAAGTACCATAGTGAAAACCTGGCAAACAGGCGCTATGCGTAGAGTCAGCATCCATCGTCTATCGAGTCCTGTCCACACCTTGTCCAGTTCGCAACCTGCTTCATCCATCCATCCATAATAAAACCATTGACTTTGTTTGCATTTCCATCTCCCTACCTAGTATAGCTTGGAAATTTGTCAGTGTCCCTCATCGTCATCCCACGTCTTGATCTGTGTCTACAGTTAACACTGTCTTGTCCTAGGTCAAGTCGTTCTGTGTCTTCTTCGGCAGTCACCCCTACAGTTTCCTCTACCAGAATGGGGGCAACTCTTTCCTTAGCTTTAGTCTAGGATTGGTTCCTTGTTCGCGGTTCGTAGCGCATACTTCAATCTTGTATCATTTCCACAGGTAACACCCTTTAACGGACACTTCGCTCCTACGATAAGGCTGTTATCTTCTCAACACTTGTTCTACATCATCACCTCCCCCAGAACTACATATTATCTTTTCAATCTTAAGGTACCTTGATCCCGTGGATACAGGGTATGTAGGCAGTCTGGAATACGAAGGACGTTTCCAGTACTCAGGTACATAAGATCACCTCTTCTCCGCTCTTGTCCCACATCATCACACTAACCAGAACTACATATCATCTTTTCAAATCTTAAGGTACCTTGATCCCATGGATATGGGTATGTAGGCAGTCTGGAATACGAAGGACGTTTCCAGTACTCAGGTACATAAGATCACCTCTTCTCCGCTCTTCTTCTACATCATCACAATAACCAGAACTACATATTATCTCTTCCCAGTCTTAAGGTACCTTGATCCCATGGATATGGGTATGTAGGCAGTCTGGAATACGAAGGACGTTTCCAGTACTCAGGTACATAAGATCTCCCTCCTTTCACCTTGACCCACTTCATCACTATATCCAGAACTACATATTTATCACGTTCATCTTCCATCGTAAGTGTTCCTTGATCCCGTGGATACAGGGTATGTAGGCAGTCTGGAATATGAAGGATGTATCCAGTACTCAGGCACACACGATCCATCATTCTCCACCCATCCCAATCCATTAGCATTCCGTCCTTCTAGTCTTCCGTTTGCCAAAATCCATTCGCCTCGACTTGACTAACTCAAGCAGCAAGCTAGCGCATCCTTTCAAAGCAGTAGTCCTTCGCAAACCTGAAGCAAAGAGGCTTTCTTCCAGAGTCATCTACTGTCTTGCATACCGATTGCCAACATCAGCTAAGTACCGCTTAACCAAGCCCTAGATCAACAAGCTTGTCTTCTTCGAAGTGTTCCATTGTCGAGACCAACACACGCGTCTCCTGCAACATGTGGCATTTCCTGCAAGTGAGACATTGTCTTTTTAGGTAGATAGCCCCCTTTAACGGACACAGAGTTCCTACGATAAGGCTGTTATCTTTCCTATCCACTCTATCCTGAGCAAACCTCTTTGGCAAGAGAATATGTTGGCTGTATGTTTACTTTGTAAGTCAGTCAATTTGTGTTATGGTTTATCTTTTGTTCCTTTTCCAATACCTATTCAAGACTACCTTGATTTATCTATAATCTTGGTATGTTGCGATGCAGTACGGATTGGGGGCATAGTCATTGCTTTCTATGTGCTGTGTTTGAGGAATGATCTTTAGTATCTTTCTTGGCATTCTATTTATCTTGTGTGTGTTACGACCTAGCATCTTACATATTTAATACTCTTCTTGCATTTACATGTATTGAAGTTTATTTTATGTTCAAGACTATGGCTTATTCACATGTTCCAACAAGGTTATATTATGTCTAAGGGGATCTAAGTTCAAACCGCTTGCTTGCAGAGTCAACGTCCACGCACTCGGATATTACTGCACCTTGGTCCTTTATACCTTGGTGGCGAACTATCCACGTGCTATATCAAAAATAAGGATTGCTCTTTATAAACAAATGTGAAACCATTGCAACAAGCTCATCCATCTACCCATCCATTCATCCATGGCCTTATATAGTTTTCCAACAATAATCGATCAACAGTCTTTTCTATCATGTTCTTTTCTATCTCCACTTTCTTCTATCTATCATCAACCCAACCTTATCTGTCTCCAACAAATCTTCTAGTCGAGCGTCAACACAGTTCTTCTGTCACTTCCCTGTCTTTCCTCTCGAGGGGGCACCCTACACTAACTATGTTGGGGCAATTACCTACACTGGGGCATAAAAAAAAAACACATTGTATCACATCTTCAACAATCGATTTTCTTTGACGCAACGCTACATGCTGCATCGCATCAAAGAGGGGCAAAATGTAGACACCCTAAAATGACCAAGTCGCTGCATCACTTGCATTTCATCATCTGTCTAATCACCTGCATTTCACACGTTAATTAAATAATCTAATTATTTAATTAATTTCACCAAATTCTTCTAAATCACAAAATTGTGACATTAATTAAATAAATTCTCGTTATTTAATTAATTAAATTAAATTCCTCTGTTATTCTTCTATTATTAAATAATTTTAATTATTTAATTTGATCATTATCCTCCTTCCAAAATTCACATCCACATTAATTAAATATATCCCATTATTTAATTAATTCAATAAATTCCCTCTTATCTAAAATTATATAATTCTTAATTATTTAATTAAATCAAATTTGTTCTTCCAAAATCATGCACAACAATTAAATAAATTTATTTATTTAATTAGCTTTTAAAATCTTCTAAATTAAATAATTCTAATTATTTAATTATTTCTTCCAAAATATCTTCTCTAAATTTAAATAAATCAATTATTTATTTAAATTGTTTTTTCTTCTAATTTGAGTTATCTCTAATATAACTCAAGCTTTCTTGCTCATCAATTAAATATTTCTATATTTAATAAAGCAAAATATCTTCTTTTCTCATGCAAATCTCTTCTTCTTGTTTTAAATCACTTAACTGATTGCTTTATTCTTTTAATTGATTTATTTCTTCAGTTAACTCATTCTTCTATTCTTGATAAACTCCTCTCATGCAAAAGAAAGCAAGACACGTCTTCTTCTCATTCGTTGCACATTCCTCAACTTATCTCCTCCATTGATTCTTCTGAATTATCTGGACCGTTGATCGATCTTTGATGAAATCTATATAAACCCCCCTCATCTCCTTCATTCTCTCTCTCTTCGATTTTATTCTCAGGCATACTTAACAGCGCTTTGAGCATACAATGATTCGATTGAGCACTCTTACGATCTTTTGACATTGATCTTCTTGAGCCACTTTACGATCTTTTAACATTGATCTTGGCGCCACCCTTACGATCTTTTGACATAGATCTTCTTGAGCCACTTAACGATCTTTTAACATTGATCTTGGCACAACCTTACGATCTTTTGACATTGATCTCTTGAGCACTACACTTGCTTGTTGCAGCTATGGCTTTGCAATTTCATTGAGCAATTCTACATTCAATCCAAAGGAAACAACACAAATTTCGGTAAAAGTCTTTATTGCGTTGATTATTTGTCATGGCTTTTATTTAAATTCGTTTTCTTTATGTTATTAGATTTTTAGTTTTTATTAGTTTAGATTTAATCCATTTTTCCATATACACATAGTTATGTAATCCCATGATGGCCAATGATTTTATGTTTTGGGAAATGTCTCTTCAATTGTCATGGGTGGTAAAGGTAAAATTTGGAAATAATTATAAGAATGGCCACCACCTAGATCATGTTCATTTCTCATCTAGCCTACCATCGTACATCCTCTCATGGGGACATCACATGATACAAAGATTGATCAAACTTAGTGACCCTTGTTAGTGTTATAGTTTAACACCTTTGCATAATTTAGAGGTCAAATTGCTTTAAATTAAATTTAGACATGGTATAATTTTAGATTGAGAATTCCTAATTATTTAAAAATATTAAATTTTGAGAGAAATTTTTTTATTTGTTTGAATATGCAAATGATATGGGAATGTAAAAATGGTGTGCATTTTATGTCATTGGAGCCCATTGTGTTCAATCTCGCTCTAGCAAAACTTTTGTAAAAGGAACATGACATAGAATGCACATCATGAAGTATGTTACTTTGAACCTCATGCAAATTTATGCAATTCTCTTTAAAAGTCTTTTTATTCAATATTGTTGCTCTCTTAGTGCATAGATACATTTGTGAGACAATTTGATTTATTTTGTCATATTTTAGACTGAGTAGATAGGCGGTGAAAGGAGTGGGCTACCGTGCACAATACACTACTTATAAATGAGAAATGAATATATATACCCCCTTCTCTCTCTCTCTATCTCTCTCTATCTCCCCCTCTTCAATGTAGGGTTTTCCATTGCAATGCTTGACTATAGACACAATTCTATCACATAATAGAACACTTTTTGCCATTATGTTAATGCAATTGTGCTTAGTTTTGTAATCCCATTATGGGCAATGATTTTGTGTTTTAGGAAATGTCCAATTCAACATCAACATCAAGGTACACCAAGATAACATGTAGATAAAAGTAATGAGTAGCTCATGTATGATATGGAGTCCCCAAATTAAATTTTGTGGGATAATTACACACCTCATAGAGAAACAATGGGAGTTTGATATGGTAGCTAGGTAGAGGTCAAACAAAATTAAAAAAATGCTTGAAATAAATCTATATACTCCAACATTTTTTTTTTAAAAGATAATGCGCCTGGTAAACTTTTTAACGTGACCGGTGATGCTGGCGCGACACGCCCTCTGGCTCCACACTAACACTTTTGCCCGGAGTGATGAACCAGTGAGGCCACAACACGGGGGACCTCATACCCAAGAAGGAACACTTCAAACCTGTGAGCTCGTTGGCCCAGTGAAGGCATAAAGCCTGCGAGCTCGTTGGCCCAGCGAGGGTTTGAACTCTGGTGTCCGCCACTACAACCAAGCGACTTAACGACCAAACCATGCCATCAATGGCAATACACTCCAATATCAAATAAGTTTTTCAGTTGATTTATTTTATGAAACCTAGACATTTTGAACCTCCCATTACAAAAGGACAATGGAAAATTAGGAATTGAGCATGATAGCTAGAGTTTGTATAGAAATTGGAGTTCATAACAAATAGTTAATAGTAATGAGATCATAATCTATTATGCAATGGTGTTCTTGGATCATGGTTATATTCTTAATACTATTGCATAGTAGTTTTCTAGGAGTATTTCCTAGCATGAAGAAGGTCCTGACTTGACAAGACTTTCCATTCATTAGGACTATCTTCTTGTAGCATTGCATGTCCCTAGTTAGAAGGAGTTTCATCATTAGAGTCTGTCAATGGATCTGGAGATGTAGCATTCTTTCTATTTTCAAGCCATGTATGAATCAATGAAGCTTGGAGATGGGATGTTGCTATTGTTAGAGATAGCTACACTTTAGCATGTAATGGGTACATTGAAGAGGTATGAAAGGTGAATTATTAGGCTCTTAAGAAAATGACATGCTAGTCTGAGCATAGCTCCCTATGGATACATGTCATCTTTGGATTGTTGGCACAAACTAATTGATCAAAAGTCAATCTCTTTTCTCTCTCTCATTACTTTAGCATGCAATGGGTACATTGAAGAGGTCTTAAAGGTGAATTATTGGGTCCTTAAGAAAATGACATGCTATTCTAAGCATAGCTCCCTATGGACACATGTCATCTTTGGATTGTTGGCACAAACTGATTGATCAAAAGTCAATCTCTTTTTTCTCTCTTTTCATTTATATCTCTTATCTTTATCTCTATCCTGCTCTCCCTCTCTCTCTCTCTATTACCAAATTTATGATTCTAAAAACTTCACACCTTATATAATAAATTATGACTTGTTAACCAAATTTTCTATGTTCATGCAACGGAGTGAAGATATTATTAGCATTTTTTTGGATATAAGCTTGAAGCTAGTTGAAAAAATTATCCATCAGTTACCCTCCCATGCCTATTGCCATACTCTCCACTCACTTGGTTCTCAAACTTCCCTAATATTTATATTTATTTTATATAATATTTATTTATGGGATAAATAATTATTTTTTTAAATTCCAAGAATTGGGTATTCTTTGTAACCTATACATGTAAGTGCTTTGGGCACCATAAATTCTTAATGATCTACTTCAAGTTATGTTTATATTGTAGAAATTATCATTCAAGTGTTGAACATGTTTAGATTATGTTGATTGAAATAAAAGTGAAGAATAATGTTAGGATCTATATTAACATCGTGATTCATCTTAGTTGTAGCTTTGCATGCATCTAAGTTAGACAATATATGGAATCTTACATTGTTTTCATATGTCAAAGGTAGTTCACATATCATACTTTCATGTGCATGAATTTATTGGTCTTTAATTTTAGCTAGTATTTGTTGTGTCTAGTTTAGTTTATGTTTCATTTGGTTGCCAAGTATTAGAATTTAAAACCGCATTTGTGAGAGAAGAACCATTTCAAATCTTGCACTCATTCTTGAGACAAAAGATAGGGTGGGATTTATTTCAATTATTTTATTATGCCAACCCACTTAGAGAAATCTTCTATAGTGTTCATAACTATATATTTTACTCATTTATTAGAGTCTAGGGTTAGTTTAGTTTTTTCATGGAGCTTGTCCTTAGAATTTCAAGAGGTACATCCTCACATATCATTTCATTTTGAGTTATTTTGTAAGAGATAAATTAAAAAACTAACAGATTTGTTATTGATTTTTTTATTTTTTAAAATTTGAGAGTGATTTACATTGATTCATCTTTCTCCCTTTCTTAGCCATATTATTTTATTGTACCATGAGTTAGTCGACATCCTATTTTTTGTTTGCAAAGGAGTGTTTGTTTAAACCTGTTGCAAGTATGAGGTTAACCAGTGTTGTCATTGATGTCAACATACTGATATTGCATTGGTAAGAATGATTGGATGAGCTGTGTGCTGAGGATATTGAGAAAATTAGTCTCAATCAGGAACAGTGAAGAACAATGATAAGTAGAAGACAAATGTACTTAATAGGTTCAGGATCAGAGGATGTGGATTAAAGGGTTTGTAGATATGAGTCTTGAGATGATCCAGTTAAGATTTCAGAGGTCCACATGAAGATATGAAAAAGTTGTTAGGGTTAGCTGGTAGAAGATATCAATTAAATGCAAATAAAGATTAAACAGAGAAATGGAAATACACAGAATTAATAACAGCGAGAGACAAGATTTAACGTGGTTCACCCAAACTTGGGCTACATCCACCAAACAGAGAGTCCAATATTATTATCCAGTAAATCAAACCGATTACAATCATTATCCAGTAAATCAAACCGATTACAATCAGCAATCCCTGCAACTTAATACCGCTGCAAATGCTACAATACAATACTCAAACCCTAACCCATGGCCGCTTTTTATCAAGCCTTTTTGTCGGTTACAAAAATTAGGGTTTTCTTATGTCGGTCATAAAAAATAGGATTTTTTAAGTCGGCCCTAGGATTTTTTAAGTCGGCCCGAACCCCGGCGAGGATACATGGCTAGTGTACAGTACTTTCCTGATCAGTCGCCACCTGCCAACAAAAGTTGTGGTCGATCAAGTAGAACCAGTTCCGGGAGCTGTTCCGGAGTGACAGAGTGTTACAAAAAGGTCCGGTGAGATCTAGAAGTGCATTGTCCTATTCCGCGGATTAGACAGAGTGTTTGGGATGTCTTTGTGATGTGTCATCTCGATTGATACATGGTTTGGAGGTCCGGAAGCACATTCTTCAGTATGACAGTGGTGACAGACTGTGTTCTTGAAGTTTCAGATGAAGAGGAGAAGAGATTCCAGTGAGTAGAGGAAGTGCGGATGTACCTGGTCAATCAGGCAAGCTTGTGAAGGTTCTTAGATCATGTTGAGGTTATGTTGTCGATCTGCATTGGTGGTAGAGCCCGGAACTGAAGATATTCTTCCGGATGAAGTTCTTGTTCAGACTAACCGACCGGATGAGTTGTTCATCTTGCGAATGTTCTTGTGGTGGCCGACCGGATGTGTTAATCATCTTGCAAATGTCCTTATGGTTGATTGCTGACTTAGATGATTGTTCCTAAGTCAATGTCTTGTATAAATAAAGGTTTGTGAGTTCATTTCAAAGTGTGTTGAGCAGCGGATGAGTGTGGCATAGCGAAAGAGTGAAGGGCAGAGCAAAAGTATCTTGGGCTTAAATGGAACTGATCCAGACATGGTAAAGATGCCAATCTCCAGTTCAAGTTTGTGATTCTTCTCACTTTGTAGACAGTGTGTCTCTTGTAGGTAGTGTGCCTCTTTGTGAGTAGTGTGCTCAGGCAGTGAGCCCTAATTGGCATGTGCCATTCATTTTTCTTATTCTTCTAACAGAGAATAATCCTTGGGTTAATCACCCCGTGATTTTTCCCTTAACCAGGTTTCCATGTCAAAATCTTGGTGTCCATTGTGTTGGTGTTTATCTGCTCCTGTGTTTATGCATTATGCTTTCATGAATGGTTGACTGATATGCTATTAACTAACAAAGAAGTATCAAGTGTTTGAAGTAGAAGCAAGTTTTGTACAACTGATTCACCCCCCCTCTCAGTTGTGTGCCCTAGATCTAACAAAACCTTGGCATGGCTACTCAATCCACTAATAATGAGGTTCATTTTGATGCTTATGTTCGTAATAATTGAAAGGAGCATGGAGAACAACATAAACATTATCATTATGCATATGAAGCTAAACAAAGTCTTGCTTATTAGACAATTACTTAGTGTATTGCTTGATCTCCTCAACAATTGGTAATTATTTTACATCAAACATTAGTAGGTGCTCCATTTGGTATGGATATTCTTTATTGTATTGGTATTTTTTGAGAATCTTCTAATGGTGTATCCTCCCATCCTTCATCTTTTGTTAAACCTTCTCCTTTCATAGTCACCACATTTATGGTTACTAACACTAATGTTGTCAATCCTAGTCTCACCCCTACCTATTCCATAACTATTTCTAGTGGTTCATCTCCTTTTATCTCCATTAGTGTTCCACTTACATATCATCCATCCACACAAATACCCATTAATGTTGTACCCCATACCCACATGTCTCTCACTGTTCCTCCCTCTCACCCCATGTCCACTCCACTTAGTAATGTAACCTCTCCTTCCATGACCATGACATCATCTTTCATTACCAATCCTTATTACACTTCTTTCAATCTATCACACACTTCTAAAGCCACTATTATTCTTGTTATCACCTAAATGTGCACCCTAACTAATTTGCATAAATTAGTCCATTTGGTGAAACATGGGAAGACCTACAAAGCTGCGGGTCACTTAATGGCAGAGGTCAACCTCTGGAGAAGGTCGTCTTCTTAACTTTGTATCCCCTAAAACTTTCCTATTCTATGATCTCGATGAAGAAAAGGGTAAGAAAAACTCTGTTCTACAACTAAAACTTAACTCTAAGGGTGATACACCTATCTTAAATGATGAATATGAAAATAATAGCTCAAACACTTGCTAATGTGATTGAAATAACTTTTGCACAACCTATCAGTTATACCTCTGCATAAATATTTCACAAACAGGTCTATGGTTGCAGAAATTTTAAGAGGAAAAGTACTTTCACACTTAATCTTAATGCATAACTAGACACAACTTGTAACCTGCATAAGTGCTTTCTACAAAAAGGCTCTTTTCCAAGACAAAATCAAGAGGAAATAGACTTACTTCACAGTTAACTCCATCAAATCAGATAATGAACACAAAATGCATAAGATAGATAGGCACAACTTCTAATCAATGATCTCCAAGGTTCTCTCTGTATATCATATCAAGTGAACTGGTAACATGAGTTACAAATATTGCCAAAATCTAGAGCAAGGATCAAAAATCACAAGTCTCTATAAGTAGCATAATCATAACTGATTCAGATGAGTCAAAAGATTGATTATATCTATCAACTCCACCCAAAAACCCACTGAAGGACTTCCCCAACCCTTTTGACTTATAATAAGCATCATATGGAGGTTATTGTTTCACATATGAAAATATATGCAAGGAAAAATATAAAGCACAAGGCACCGAAGTGCACACTCTAATACTAGGAAAAGAAAGACTTAAAAAGTCTTTAAGTGGCATCACCTAGGGATTACATTATGAAATATGTTGGACCACGGGCCATTTTTTGAAACTTTATGCAAAAGAAAAGACAAAAATAAAGACCCAGGGGATCTTTAGGGCTTTGAAACCCTAAAAAACACAAAAAACAACTTTGTGCCCATCCTTTTACACTTTGTATCTTTATAAACTTGCTCTGCTTATATTCCGTCGACAAGGGTTTGATCTCTGTAGACTTTTCTGAAGAGGTTTTCTTATTGTTTTGAAAGGATTTTCTCTCTGGCGTATTCGACATACTTTGCCACAAACTGAAGGTGAGTTGACAAACTGTTTTCTAGAACAAAATATTGATTTCCATACTTTTTGTAGCTTTCAATTCACTGTATTTTGATGGATTTCTCCATATTTTGCATGGCTATGATAAAGAATAGATTTTTGTGAATATATGACTGTGTTTTGTAGCTTTATCTGACTAAAAATGATGAATCTCTTGGTATTCCTTCATGTCTGAGGTAAATAACTTCATTTAATGCACAAAAGGCTATATTTCAAAGCACAAGCTTTCTGATCTAGGATTTCTTTGTTCTTTAGCAAAATACTTTAGTATGGTCTCTAACTCTATCTTTATCTTTGCCTGGGTTGCTCTTGATATACATGAATATATGCCTTTACTGAATGACTGACAAATTTCATTCTAAATACTTATCATGTCCTACTACTGAGCCTAGCAATGGCTATTGGGGTTTCACCCTTTAAGGTTATCTTGACCCTTAAGATCTAGTATTGGCTTGGTATATGAGGAGCTCGCATAGTTCTCTTGAAATACTTTATAATTCTCTACTAACCTTATGTGATTCCTGTACACCTTGTAGATAATAGTCTTGTATAAGTCCTTTAGAGTCCTCTTGGCATTTGTATGATGATTTACCTACTACTCTAAATTTTACTCTTAACCTTGTTATGTCTCTTAATAACTAGCGGATCCTTGATAATCCATCTCTGAAACTGTGAGTAGCCACTATATTCTCTTTGTTTGAAAACCCCTAAACACTTATGAGTGAGATCTCATCATGATGCCATTCACTGAGATTATGTTTCTTGCTTCCTATTCTCTATTGTAGCATGATAATCTACTAAACATGATTCCACATGATTTGAAAATCATCTCTAATATTATAGTCATACATGGAACTTGTGCACTAAATCGTGAGGGATAACTCTTGATCTCTTCATTGTTGTGACTATTCTCCCACTGCTTCTCTTTGATTAATTCTACCAACAAAAGTCATCCTATAGACTGCTTTTGTTCATACCCTATTTGTTGTCATTGTGGATTTAGATTTAGCCCTTCTTTACTAATAGATTGCTCCTCATGTTCCCTGTATATCTTTCAATCTTGTCATGCTGATTATTTGCTTTCTAGACTAATGCTTCCATAGTCTACTGGACTATCTTAGATTTAGAGGTGTTCTATTGTCTACAAGACTGAGCATACTTTGACCTACCCACAGTTCAGGGATATGTAATACAGGGTACTCCTTGATGACTGTCTTCACAATGTCTAATCAAAGATCTCAAGGACCTCTGTGGACAAATGTAACAGGAAAAGACCACTATGACATTCACTATGTATCCAAGACTCTGCCAATGTTTTGAAAATCTTTCATGACTTCTTCCAATGTTTGAAAGTCTTGAAACTCGCATGATGACCCTATAGACTATTCCTAGTCTCTTTATGGTGTCTTGCATGCCTTCTTGTCTTGTAGATTTGACTATTTACTCTCATTGACTCTGTCTACCTTTGTATCTCTGCATCTACTATATGATATGATTGTTGAAGTTGTTCACTGTGTTTGCTCTGACAGGATTGAAATGGGAAAAGAAATGGCAATAGACTAAACTTCCATCTCCCACCCTTCTAATTTCTATGCTGACTGTCTCCATTTTTTTCTTGCTTAAACAGTATTCCTATCACTGTCCTCACACCTGATATGACTGCCTATCATTGTTTTGGCAGGTTTGTGGCTGTATTACTGTCTTTGCTTCATGCATCATGCTGCATTTCTCCAAATGCTTTCATTCATGGAATGTTGTCCTCATTCATTGACTCCTGCAATATACATTTTAATCTGCTCATTGCCTTTCTTGACTATATCTTTTTGTGTATTCAACCTTCAGACACTTGATGTTCTGTAGGGACTTTGCTCGTCATAGCTCCTGGCTCTTAAAAAAGATGACTTCTCAAACATGTTGCTAGTAACTTTTTGAAGGTCCTCACTGTCAACATGATCATTATTTATGACTGTTTACCTTTCTCTTTGTTATTCTTAAGACTACTCTACTGTCATGTGTTTCTTGACTGTTCTTCAGGCTAATAAAGTTGTTCCTTGGGTTATACAGTCATATTACACTATGCTCATGGCATGAATAGTCTTCCTTCTTAATAGTCATAACTCCCTCCTTGTCTAGGATAGTGGTCTCTTTTACTATTATGACTGTTACGAACTTTCATTAGATGCCTTCATTGTTATGAGTACTATTGTTTCCTCATGTATGATTGTTATTAGACAATATCCTCCTAATGACAACTATCTACAGAGTTCATTGATTGTTCAATGATCAGTGGGACTTCATTTCTTCTTTATGTTGATCTTTGTCTGCAGGGCTTGTACTAGCCTTTTATGCTTTTTAAGGCTCTGTCATAGTTCAAACTTACATCGTGTTCTTTCTTCCTCACTGTCTTAATATGGCATAATCAACCTGCTAACACTGCTCATCCTTAGCATATACTATGTCTACAACTATCTGTGTTGATTGCTCCTAGACTTCTATCCTCATAGGTCTCTTTATACTTTTAGGATATCAAGACTCAGATACTCACTAAGATCCTGTAGACTATTGACTGTGTTGATCCCTTTTGTGACTATTTTTAGGACTATTCACTATGCTAATATCACAATACATATGACTGATTTTCATGCATATGTCTTCTATATCTTCCTTCATATACTCTACCCCATGGTGACTGATTGCCCCCCCTTGATAGTCATCTACTATCCCTTATGACTATGTATTTCCACCTGTCTATTGTCTGCATTTATGAGCTCTAAATAGAGCATTAGATGTGATTGTCATTTCCAACTCTAATTGAAATCTTTGTTTACCTTGGGATAATTTTCATCATGCTTCTGGGACACACCATTGCTTACTGTATATTATCATTGTACATAAGTCTTCTCTAGGTTTTTTTTTGTCTTTGTCATTGTTGTCACATAAAATTGCACCCTGCTTGCAAGGATTCCAAGCATTCCAATGACACAATGGGAATGATCTCTAAGTGTGGGACTTTGCTAAATGAGATCAGACCTCTGGAGAAGGCTGGCTTCCTTGCCTGATTATCACCTAAAACTATTGAATTTTGAAGGGAAAAGGGAGAAGGAACGCTTGAAAGATGAAACCACAAAACTTGAAAAACATAAAAGGGTGATTTACCAGACTGATTAAAAGAAAATTTCACAACACTGAGAAAATGCATAGTATAATCAGATACAACAAGTAAACATACATTGATTAGATGATTCTAGCAAAGGCAAGAAACAATATGATTGAGAGGAACAAAGACATTCATAGACAATCTCATGTAGATTTACACAGAACTAGGAAATCAGAAAAGGAGGTAAAATAACTTGCATATATCCAATGAAAGGAAAGGTTATAGCATATGAAAACTCTATTTGGAAAATAGAAAAGACCACAATGCCCAAAAAATTTCCAACCTTATTTACATCTTATGAATGCATATATAGCATTCCAAACTAACCTAGGTCAATTACAAAATTTGCCCTAAAAGCTGCCTCAGAAAAATTTCCACCCCTGAATGACTGTCTATCTGTAGAAGTTATGGCATCAAATATCTGGCACTAGGCAGATAGAAGATATTTTGGAGTCTTTAATGCAAGTAGCTTACTCACCAATCTTCAGCCATGCACAAGTGGGAGATATTTTGGTCATGAATGTGAGCAACTTCCATTACCTGCAGAAATGAATTCAAAAAAATATCTGCATCCTGCCCCAAAAGTCACTAAAACATCCAGTTGCCCAAAATATGCAAAGCCAGATCTAAAACTAAAAGGTGACAAAAACCCCTGAAAACCCCGCCAAATGAAAGAGGGGACAAAAACATGCATCTTTGTCTTTTACATCATGTGAAAATTTGCTAAGACAAAGGAGATACAAGCGGTCAAAGTTTTGGTCAACTGCTTGTATATATCGCTTTGGATCTGTGTATATATCGGCCTCTAAATTTGCCGCCTGAATATGCATGGTGATTTGTATATCAGGCCCCACTATTTGTATATCGCATTGTATCTTGCCTTGTATATGCAAATATACAAGCCGCAAATATACAAGCAGAAGATATAATGCAAAGTGCTTGTTCCTTGGCAGACCCCACCAGTTGTATCTCCCTTGTATGTCAAAACATACAATCTACAGACTCCAAAATGACCTTTAGCTGTACTTGAATGCCCTATCGGGTCCATCTTGTATCATTCCTCTTTGTATACTCTTTGTATGCACAAATATACACAGCATCTTTACATACAAGCCGGACTTGACGCCTGACTACGCTAGAATTTGATCTTTGATTCAGGTCCGCCTTGTATACCTCCTTTACACCTTTGACTTGTATATGTGAAATATACAATTGCCCACATACATGTAAGCCATGGACTCAATGCTACATTCAACCAAAATGTATATCCATTTGAAATCCGGCTTGCATCCTTACTTTGTATCTTTCATTGTATATCGGCATATACAAGCACCATATACATGCAAGCCGCAAACTTCAAATTTTTATGAAACGGACTGGAAAGACTTTGAAATCCAGCCTGTATATCGCCTTTGTATATTTCTCTTGTATGAGCGCGATATACAAGCTGCATATATAATGCACTGTTCATGACATACATTGGCCTTTGTATATTCGCGCTTGTATGTTTCAAATGTATGTGCAAACATAAAATGCAATATATACATTCTCTTTTGTTCATTGTGCCGATGTACATTCTACTATAGCCGATGCATAAAATCCTTGTATATCGGCTTTGTATGTTTGGACATACAAGCCTATATAAATTCTACTGTTCATGCTTACTTGTATCTTAGGCGAAGGTCCCTTGTATATTCTGCCAATGTACATTGCAAAATGTACATTCACTCTTGTATCTTCCAACATACAATCTGCCTTGTATGTGTGCGGGCCCCATCTCTTGTATCTCGGCGATATACAAACGCCTTTGTATGTTTGGCTATTGTATATCGACTTGTATATCCGAATATACAACCTGATATACATAGGCCAAACATACAAGCGAGAATCTTTGATGGAATGTTCCTGCGATGTATAACCCCATATGTATGTTTTCCTTGTATATTTCAATTGTATGTTCAAACATACAACACAATATGCATCTGAAACCCGATATACATTGAGGAAATATTCTTAGGATCTACGATAGATTCCCTCAATGTATATGCATCTTCTAAGCCTGATATGCATTCAAAAATGCATACAACTGATTTGTTCCATTCTTTTTGAAAGTCGATGGAAATTCTGCAAGCCCGCCAATGTACATTTGCTCTTGTACATACAAACCCCTTTGTATATTTGACATACATTGCCGATATACAAGAAAAAAACTTGTATGTAACCTTTGCATATTTCTTTGTATGTACAAAGGTGAATGTATGTACAAGTATGCATACAAATACAAGTTATAAAATATGAGAAATCCCAGCAATAGAAAATACTTGAGGCCAAAAGATTTCTAGGTTTTTCTGGGTTTTTTGCATGTAATCTGTAGGCAAGAGCTTGGGATTTTTTAACTAGGCATACATGAGTACTTGGAAGATTTACACCTTGTATGGTCATTTCTAAAAGATTTTCAAAGAAAAAGCAAGGTGAACTATTTAACTCTGGGTAGAGGGAAAATAGGTCAACAATTTGGCGACCTTTATGGGGTGTTAGCCTACTAAACAATTAGATAAGTGGCCTTGAGCATCCGTTGGGCATGGGGTCATTCAAAGACAAAAGATATGTCTTGACAAAGAAACCTAACTTAGCAACTCAGCATCTTAATAGTGAATAACATTTGGAAGACTAAGCCAAGGCAAACCCTCCAACTATGCTAGACAGCACTTAGGGAAAACAAAAGCATCTAAACTATTGTGCAACAACACTTATTGAAACCAAGAAATCTAATCTACTAATTTACAAGGCACTCATACCTCAAAACACCTCTTCAAGTGTATCCCATTGACTGGGATAGGTAGATTTTCTCCATTCATATTTGACAACTAAAATGCATTGTGCTCCTTGCATTCAGTAATGAGAAATGGGCCACTCCACATGCTGTCAAACTTGGAATGCTTTCCTGGTCTGCTTCTCAACTCATCCCATTTGAGCACCATATCACCCATCCTAAAATCTCTAGGGGTGGCCTTCTTATCAAAATTTCTTTTGGTCTAAAGCTGATGATACTCCATAGCTTTCATAGCTTTATCTCTGATTTCTTCAAGCTCCATTAGTTGTGCATATCAAACAGCCATGGGGCCCTCTGCTTCAAACATTTCGAGCTGATTCATGATGCTAGTGCTGGTAGTTCCATAGACATAGGCAACCTTTCCTCTTTTCCATACACTAGCAGATATGGGGAGTTCCCAATAGACCTTTTAGGAGTTATTCTATCTGCCCATAGAGCAAATTTTAGGTTGGTATACCAGGTCCTCTGGTTATCCTCCATTGATCTTTTAATAATGCTTATGAGATTTTTATTCCTAGATTCAGCCAAACCATTACCTTGTGGATAATAATTTGATGAAGTATTTAGATACATCCCATTCTTAACAGCCCAATCAGTTATCTTGATTCCAACAAAGGCCAAAGCATTGTCAGAGATGATAGACTTAGGCACTCCAAATTTGTAAACCAAATCACAATAAAAATTTAAAACAACATTTTCATTTGATTCCTTCAGAGCCACTGCTTCAGTCCACCTTGTGAAATAGTCTGTAGCTGTAAGTATCCATCTGTGGCCTGCACTTGATGGTGGGTTAATAGGACCTATAAAATCAATGCCCCATCTCATAAAGGGCTGCTCTACCTGAATTGGCTGTAGAGGTAAAGCTAGCAGCCTCTCTTTGCCTGCAAACTAGCAACATTTTACACATTTTCTAGCCCATGCATGGTCATCTTTGAACAAGCTGGGCCAGTAGTAGCCAGCTCTAATTATTTTCCAAGCAGTAGTCCTTGGGACAAAATGACCCCCTACTGTTCCATCATGAAATTCATGAAGCACCTTGTCAGTCTGATCTTTATCAATGCATCTTAACAATACACCATTAAAATCCTTTTTGAAAAGGATGCTATTTATCAAAGCATATGGAATGGACTGTAGTCTAAAATATCTTCTTTTAGTTCTATCTAAGCCTGCTGGACATTCACCAGTTTGCAAAAATTGAGTCATGTCATTAACCCAAATGGTGCCTATTGCTGCTGTATCATTCTGATGCTCCTCCGCAATAGTCAGAAGCACCCCCTATTCCTCTTCTACCTCTTTCTCAGAACTGGTAGCAAGTTGTTCATTGAGTCCTCTGCCTCTGACAAGCTTAGTTATCTTGATCTCCACGTCATATTCCATGACTTTGGTGATCGAACCAACCCTTTTTTCACTAATATCTTTAGTCAATAGGAACTCTTTCACACTGGGATGAGCGACCATTAAATATATCTTATTATTAGAAATAAGATGTCTAAATTTCTTGAGGCTCCTTATCACTACAAGGACATGTTTTTCAACGAAGCTATACCTCTGCTCATACTCCTCCAGCTCTTGACTGAAGAAAGCGATTGGTTGCTCAAAACCTCGCTCTGCTGCTATACCAAAATCATAGAGATTGTATCCAAGCCGCCATAAGCATACAAGATAAAATCCTTCGAGAAGTCAGGATTTACCAAGGTTGGCACAACTGCTAATGCTTCTTTTATGGACTCGAAACTAAGTCTGGCTTCTATCATCCAACTAAAAACTGTACTCTTCTTCAACATATACGTCAAAGGTTTCAGCAGATTTGTAATGTCAGGGATAAATCTTTGCAGAAAATTAATTCTACCAATAAAACTTTGTAACCCCTTCTTATGATTGGGTAAAGACAGCTCCAGAATAGCTCTTACCCTTTCAGCGTCAATGGTAATGCCTTCCTTTGACACAACATGCCCTAGCAGCTAACCTTCATGCACAACGAATATGCATTTCCTAGGATTGAGAGATATACCGAACTCTTTGCATCTTTCAAATACTAGCCTCAGATGGGATAAATGATCAGCTGCATTCTTAGAAAAAACCATGATATCATCAAGGTATACTAACACCAATTTAAACAACAAACCCTTGAAGGCCATATCCATGGCTCTCTGAAAAGTAGAGCTAGCATTTGAGAGACCAAAAGGCATTCTTCTGTAGGCCATGGTGCCCCATTTAGTGGTGAAAGCAATTTTGAACTAGTCCTCCTCCTTGACTAACACCTGATTGTAACTAGAAAATCCATCAAGCAAAGAAAATCTCTCTAAGCTAGCCACTACCTATAGAATTTGCTCCATTGAAGGCAATGGGTAGTGATCTTTTACGGAAGCTCTATTGAGGTCCTTGAAATCGACACATAGCCTAATCTCTCCATTCTTTTTTCTCACAGGGACGAGGTTAGAGACCCAAGAAGTATGCTTGATTGGAAAAATGATTTTCCCCTCAATCAGTTTAGTCAGTTCTTTAATCATTAGGGGCTCAAGCTTTGGATTTAAAGGTCTTTGCTTCTGCCTCATAGGTTTAGAATCTGGTTCTAATTCAATCGTGTGCTGGGCAATCTGAGGGTCAAACCCTTTTAGGTCTGAGTAATCCCAAGCAAACACATCTTCAAATTCTTGACAGAGAGCAATAAAAGTTCTTCTGTCCTCAGCTGAGTAGATTTTACTGATTTTAAGAAGCTTACCTTCAAAAATTGCTAGCTCCTCATAATGCTCTTCTTTAACCTACATGCTGGTCTTGCTTTTCTTCAACTAATCATCTATGTTGAAAATAGATTATAAGGTTACTAATCCCTTGGGCAGCTTGTTTGTTCTCAACTGAACAATTTGATCATTGCCATATTGCTATTTGAGCTTATCCTGATTAATCACAGAAAATTTATCTTCTTCTAACAAGAAACGTAGGATCTGCTCATCACTTTCAAAAACTTGCCAATGAATATTATTATCAGGGATAGAGGGCCTATCAACTATTTTTACACGAGGTTGAATCTTTTCCCTTTGAATATCACTGGGGATGTCAAACTGAGCCCCAATTGTAGCCAACCTATCAGCCTGATAGTTTTGATTTCTTGGAATGGAGATCAGGTTGAAAGCATCAAATTCTTCGATCATGTCCCACACCCTATGTTTGTAGCATTTGCGAACATCATTTTTTGTAAGATGCAGTCCTCTTACCTAATGCACAATGAGTTCACTATCACCATAGACCTGTAAATAGCCTATTTTCCTCTTTCTTGCCCACTGCAAACCTTGAATTAATCCTTCATATTTAGCAGTGTTGTTTATACATGCAAAGGTAAAATAGAAAGAAGAATAATATTTTTCACCTTGTGGTGACACCAACATTGCACCACCACCAAATCCATTCTTTCTCCTTGAGCCATCAAAGTACATTTTTCACACTTCATTTAGCTATTCTGTCTACTACTCAGCATCTTTTACAAGATTTGGTATTGCAGTTTCATTCTGATGCAGTATGTAAACCCCCATACCATTTTCTTGGGTTTGTCCTTCAAGATCATCCCCACTATTTTCTAAGGCCCACTCCCTCAAGAGTACCTCTGGTATGCTTTCAGCTTGTAGTTCTTGAGCAGCAACTAATTCAGGATCATCAGAAATAATGCAATTTGCATTAACAACACTTGGTGTGTAAGGCTCTATGTGATGATTTGAAAGTAACTTAGATTTCAAAGTTACTTTGGTACCATATCTGGTCCTAAAAAACATGTGGGACCAGTCTGAGGATAAATATCCTCCTATCTTGGCTGTAAATTCTCTTGATAAGCACATGGCAAAGTAAGGAGGCAAATCTATGATGAATACCTCCTAGGAAATGGAAACATTGGGACAGGTATGTAAAGTGAGACCTAGGTTTTTTATTACACCCACAATATTAATAGCTCTACCATCTAATTGGAGCACACCTTTCTCAAGAGGCTGGTACTTGAGCCTTAATTGGTATGCAATTTGTTTGGACATCATAGAATTGCTTGCTCCACTATCCATCATACAATTATGCACTAACTTGTCTCTAATTATCAATGACACATAAAATGGGAGTGGTTTGGCACTTTTGTTGGGCTGTTCGCTGTTGTCCTGGGATGAATTGGTAAGGACAACCTATTTGGGTCAACAGTTGGACCCTAGACACCTTCAAATCAGACAAGGCAGATTGCAATATGTCTTTTTGGCCTGGGATGGCTAGAGAATCCCACATGGACATTGTCACGTTCATCTTCTTCATATTTTCAATAATATTGAAAGATGGAATGACACTTACCTTCTGATTTGATTTTGTAGCGACAACCTCTGCTTGCAAATGAGGCATCCCCCTTGCAGTTGCTGGGTTAATTCTTTGTAGAATATGGGGAATATGTGATGTAGAAGCACCAATGTGTCTTTTCTCTTTATTTGTTGCTTGGTCTATCTCATAACCCCTCTTCTTGGCTCTTGTATTTGCTGCAACTGAGGTGTTATCGCTGTTTACACCACAAAATTCACCTTCTTGCCAATTTATGAAGGTAGAATCATTCTGAGGTTGCTCTTGTTGTTCTGCAACTCCATGATTTGGGATGTTTGGCTATGAGACTGCCACATTTTGCACCATTAAAGCCTGATTTATCACCCCATTTGAACAGGCTGCTTGACTATGTGGTTGATTGCATGGATAGCACCACTCGTACTCAGCTGCAAGGTTGTTCTGAGTAGGGACAAGGTCCTTAACAACATTAATAGGTGCCAGATTATAAGGCTGAAAAGGCCTTTGATTCACATTTTGCCTGGCACCTTGGTAGTTTCTCTGATAAGGTGGCCTGTTAGCTTGATAAGGCTGTTTTTGGCATTGATATGGCTGCTAATTTTGCCCTTGAGATTGTGGCTGATAAGGCTGTCTATTCTGGGTTTGCTACTTTTTAATGTTTACCAACTCATTCCCAAAAGTCTGCAGACTATTTTCTATTTTTTGTTGGCTATTTGTGATCTCTTTCAACTCTTGAGATGAGCTAGAAGTAGCAAGCTCAGAATTGGCAGTACTTGGTACTGCTGCTATGGTAGGTAAAGGGGCAAAATATAGGATTGGTAATGGCTTTGAAGCCTGAATCTCAGGAAAGATAGGCACTGGTGGTCTTGGTGCTATTTTTTTGGCCTAAATCAGATTATTTTCTACCCTAATAGCTATCTCATAAGCATCAGGTAAATTAGAACCTCCTAATGATTGAATCATTACTGAAATATTGCTATTCAAGGCTTTCAAAAAATATAAGAATGCATATTCAGCTGGAGGTCTTACCATGGCAGGAATTCTGTCCCATGTGTTTTGGAATCTGAAATTAAAATTCATCATTTGCTCCTAGGGGACTCTCTTTATGGTGGTCATTTGTTCAACCATTGATAGATTATCTAATTTATCTTGGAACTGTTTGTTTAGCTTCTCACCTAGATCATCCCAAGTTGTAATAATTTGCATTGGTAAACTTCTGAACCATTGCAATGCCTTCCCTTTGAATGAGGCAGCTAGCAGCCTAATGGCTACATTCTCTTGAGTAACATGATGTACACCACATAGGGATGCTATGTCTTTGATGTGCTCAATAGGGGTAGTTTGATTCTCCCCTGTAAATAGGGCAGATTCTTCAAAGCTGCCATGGGTATAACATCATGTACTATTAAGTTTAAAGGGATACCCCCATCAAAAGTCACGAATGGCTGATTTCTTGCCATCTGAACAGCTAGGGGTAGATTTACTTGAGTTGCTACAGGAACTACAGAAATAACTGGTCTGAAATTTGGTGGACTTGACTGTATCCTTTTAGAAACTGGAGTCCTTAGTATAGCTCTACTCTGCCTTCTAGGTGGAGATAGCTGCAAGTAATCAAATGTATTTGAACTCCTAGTTTGAACCTTTGTCATATAATATTATAGCAGGAATGATCTGCTTGTCTTTCCTCAGTATGAGTCGCTAGATATGCAGGTTTAACCTCTTACAGGTCTGAAAAATCACTGGCTACATATCAAAACCAATAATAAAAGTTGTATGGTCCCACCGGACATGCCAGAAACTGTTGTCACATGAAATTGCACCCTACTTGGAAGGATTCCAAGCATTGCAATGACACAATGGGAATGATCTCTAAGTGTGGGACTTTGCTAAATGAGATCAGACCTCTAGAGAAGGCCAGCTTCCTTGTCTGGTTATCACCTAAAACTACAGAATTTTGAAGGGAAAAGGGAGAAGGAATGCTTAAAAGATGAAACAACAAAACTTGAAAAACATAAAAGGGTGATACACCAGACTGATTAAAAGAAATTTTCACAACACTAAGAAAATGCATAGTATAATCAAATACAGCAAGTAAACATACATAGATAGATGATTCCAGTAGAGGCAAGAAACAATATGATTGAGAGGAACAAAGACATTCACAGACAATCTCATGTAGATTTACATAGAACTGTGAAATTAGAAAAGGAGGTAAAATAACTTGCATATATCCAATGAAAGGCAAGGTTACAACAGATGAAAACTTTGTTTGGAAAATAGAAAAGACTAGAATGCCCAAAAAATTTCCAACCTTATTTACTTCTTATGAATGCATATATATAGCATTCCAAACTAACCTAGGTAGGTTACAAAATTTGCCCTAAATGCTGCCTCAGAAAAATATCCACCCTTGAATGACTGTCTATCTGCAGAAGTTATGGCGTCAAATATCTGGCACTAGGTAGATAGAAGATATTTTGGAGTCTTTAATGCAAGCAACTTACTCACCAATCTTTAGCCATGCACACGTGGGAGATATTTTGGTCATGAATGCGAGCAGCTTCCATTACCTACAGAAATGAATGCAAAAAAAATCTGCATCTTGCCCCAAAAGTCACTGAAACGTCTAGTCGCCCAAAATATGCAAAGCCAGATCCAAAACTAAAATGTGACAAAGACCCCTGAAAACCCTGCCAAATAAAAGAGGGGACAAAAACATGCATCTTTACCTTTTACAGCATGTGAAAATTTGATAAAAACAGAGGAGATACAGGTGGTCAAAGTTTTGGTCAACCGCTTGTATATATCGCTTTGCATCTATGTATATATTGGCCTCTGAATTTGCCACCTGAATATGCGTGGCGCTTTGTATATCGGGCCCCACCATTTGTATATCGCATTGTATCTTGCCTTGTATATGCAAATATACAAGCCACAAATATACAAGCAGAAGATATAATGCAAAGTGCTTGTGCCTTGGCAGACCCCACCAGTTGTAACTCCCTTGTATGTTGAAACATACAATCCGCAGACTCCAAAATGACCTTTAGCTATACTTGACTGCCCTGTCAAGTCCAGGTTGTATCATTCCTCTTTGTATACTCTTTGTATGCGCAAATATACAAAGCATCTTTACATACAAGCCAAACGTGATGCCTGACTATGCCAGAATTTGATCTTTGATTTAGGTCCGCCTTGAATACCTCCTTTACACCTTTGACTTGTATATGTGAAATATACAATTGCCCACATACATGCAAGCCGCGGACTCAATGCTGCATTCAACCAAAATGTATATCCATTTGAAATCCGGTTTGCATCCTTACTTTGTATCTTTTATTGTATATCGGCATATACAAGCACCATATACATGCAATCCGCGGACTTCAAATTTTTATGAAGTGAACTAGAAAGACTTTGAAATCCAGCCTGTATATCACCTTTGTATATTTCACTTGTATGTGCGCAATATACAAGCCGCATATACAATGCACTATTCATGACAAACATTGGCCTTTTTATATTCGCGCTTGTATGTTTCAAATGTATGTACAAACATACAATACGAAATATACATTCTCTTTTGTTCATTGTGGCGATGTACATTCTACTGTAGCTAATGCATAAAATCCTTGTATATCAGCTTTGTATGTTCGGACATACAATCCTATATACATTCTACTATTCTGTTGATGTACATTACAAAATGTACATTCACTCTTGTATCTTCCAACATACAATCTGCCTTGTATGTGTGCGGGCCCCATCTCTTGTATCTCGGTGATATACAAATGCCTTTGTATGTTTGGCCATTGTATATCAACTTGTATATCCGAATATACAACCTGATATACATAGGCTAAATATACATTGACGGAATATTCCTGGGATTTGCAGTAGATTCCCTCAATGTATATGCATCTTCTAAGCCCGATATGCATTCAAAAATGCATACAACTGAATTGTTCCATTCTTTTTGAAAGCCGATGGAAATTTCTGCAAGCCCGCCAGTGTACATTTACTTTTGTACATACAAACCCCTTTGTATATTTGACATACATTGCCGATATACAAGCAAAAAACTTGTATGTAACCTTTGCATATTTCTTTGTATGTACAAAGGCAAATGTATGTACAAGTATGCATACAAATACAAGTTATAAAATATGAGAAATCCCAGTGATGGAAAATACTTGAGGCCAAAAGATTTCTGGGTTTTTCTGAGTTTTTTGCAGAGAATCTATAGGCAAGAGCTTGGGATTTTTTAACTAGGCATGCATGAGTACTTGGAAGATTTATACCTTGTATGGTCATTTCTAAAAGATTTTCAAAGAAAAAGCAAGGTGAACTGTTTAACTCTGGGCAGAGGCAAAATAGGTCAACAATTTGGCAACCTCTATGGGGTGTTAGCCTGCTAAACAATTAGATCAGTGGCCTTGAGCATCCATTGGGCATGGGGTCATTCAAAGACAAAAGATATGTCTTGACAAAGAAACTTGACTTAGCAACTCAGCATCTTAATAGTGAAGAACATTTGGAAGACTAAGCCAAGGCAAACCCTCCAACTGTACTAGACAGCACTTAGGGAAAACAAAAGGATCTAAACTATTGTGCAGTAGCACTTATTGAAAGCAAGAAATCTAATCTACTGATTTACAAGGTACTCATACCTCAAAATACCTCTTCAAGTGTATCCCATTGACTGGGATAGGCAGATTTTCTCCATTCATATTTGACAACTAAAATGCATTGTGCTCCTTGCATTCAGTAATGAGAAATGGGCCACTCCACATGCTATCAAACTTGGAATGCTTTCCTGGTCTACTTCTCAACTCATCCCATTTGAGCACCATATCACCCATCGTAAAATCTCTGGGGGTGGCCTTCTTATCAAAATTTCTTTTGGTTTTAAGCTAATGATACTCCATAGATTTCATAGCTTTGTCTCTGATTTCTTCAAGCTCAATCAGTTGTACATATCTTACAGCCATGGGGCCTTCTGCTTCAAACATTTCTAGTTGATTCATGATGTCTAGTGCTGGCAGTTCCATAGACATAGGCAACCTTGCCTCTTTTCCATACACTAACAGATATGGGGAGTTCCCAATAGACCTTTTAGGAGTTATTCTATCTGCCCATAGAGCAAATTTCAGGTTAGTATGCGAGGTCCTCTGGTTATCCTCCATTGATCTTTTAATAATCCTTATGAGATTTTTATTCCTACATTCAACCAAACCATTACCTTGTGGATAATAATTTGATGAAGTATTCAGATAGATCCCATTCTTAACAGCTCAGTTAGTTATCTTGAGTCCAACAAAGGCCAAAGAATTGTCAGAGATGATAGACTCAGGCACTCCAAATCTGGAAATCAAATCACAATAAAAATTTAAAACATCATTTTCATTTGATTCCTTCAGAGCCACTGCTCCAGTCCACCTTGTGAAATAGTCTATAGCTGCAAGTATCTATCTGTGGCCTACACTTGACGGTGGGTTAATAGGACCTATAAAATCAACGCCCCATCTCATAAAGGGCTGCTCTACCTGAATTGGCTGCAGAGGTAAAGCTAGCAGCCTCTCTTTGCCTACAAACATGGCACATTTTACATATTTTCTAGCCCATGCATGAGCTTCTTTGAACAAGCTGGGCCAGTAGTAGCCAGCTCTCATTATTTTCCAAGCAGTAGTCATTGGGACAAAATGACCCCCTGTTGTTCCATCATGAAATTAATCAAGCACCTTGTCAGTCTAATCTTTATCAATGTATCTTAACAATACACCATTAAAATCCTTTCTGAAAAGGATGCCATTTATCAAAGAATATGGAATGGACTGCAGTCTAAAATATCTTCTTTTAGTTCTATCTAGACCTGCTGGACATTCACCAGTTTGCAAAAATTGAGTCATGTCATTAACCCAACTAGTGCCTACTGCTGCTGTATCATTCTGATGCTCCTCCCCAATAGTCAGAAGCATCTCATGTTTCTCTTCTACCTCTTTCTTAGAACTGGTAGCAAGTTGTTCGTTGAGTCCTCTACCTCTGACAAGCTTGGTTATCTTGATCTCCACATCATATTCCATGACTTTGGTGATCCAACCAACCCTTTTTTCACTAACAGCTTTACTCAATAGGAACTCTTTCACACTGGGATGAGCGACCATCAAATATATCTTATTATTAGAAATAAGATGTCAAAATTTCTTGAGGCTCCTTATCACTGCAAGGATGTGTTTTTCAATGAAGCTATACCTCTACTCATACTCCTCCAGCCCTTGACTGAAGAAAGCAATTGGTTGCTCAAAACCCTCACTCTACTGCTGTACCAAAATCACAGAGATTGTATCCAGGCCGCCATAAGCATACAAGATAAAATCCTTAGAGAAGTCAAGATTTACCAAGGTTGGTGCAGCCGCTAATGCTTCTTTTATGTACTCAAAACTGAGTCTGGGTTCTGTCATCCAACTAAAAACTGTACTCTTTTTCAACATAGACGTCAAAGGTTTCAAAAGATTTACAATGTAGGGGATAAATCTTGGCAAAAAATTAATTCTGCCAATAAAACTTTGTAACCCCTTCTTGTGACTGGGTAAAGGCAGCTCTAGAATAGCTCTTACCCTTTCAGCGTCAATGGTAATGCCTTCCTTTGACACAACATGCACTAGCAGCTTGCCTTCATGCACAACGAATATGCATTTCTGGGATTGAGAGATATCCTAAACTCTTTGCATCTTTCAAATACTAGCCTCAGATGGGATAAATGCTCAGCTACATTCTTGGAAAAAACTGTGATATCATCAAGGTATACTAACACCAATTTATATAGCAAACCCTTGAAGGCCATATCCATGGCTCTCTGAAAAGTAGAGCCAGTATTTGAGAGACCGAAAGGCATTCTTCTATAGGCCATGGTGCCTCATTTAGTGGTTAAAGCAGTTTTGAACTAGTCCTCCTCCTTGACTAACACCTGATTGTAGCTAAAAAATCCATCAAGCAAAGAAAATCTCTCTGAGCCAACCACTACCTACAGAATTTGCTCCATTGAAGGTAATGGGTAGTGATCTTTTAGGGAAGCTCTATTGAGGTCCCTGAAATTGACACATTGCCTAATCTCTCCATTTTTTTTTCTCACAAGGATGAGGTTGGAGACCCAAGAAGTATGCTTGATTGGAAAAATGATTTTCCCCTCGATCAGTTTAGTCAGTTCTTTAATCATTAGGAGCTCAAGCTTTAGATTTAAAAGTCTTTGGTTCTGCCTCACAGGTTTAGTATCTGGTTCTAATTAAATGGTGTGCTGGGCAATCTGAGGGTCAAACCCTTTTAGGTTTGAGTAATCCCAAGAAAACACATCTTCAAATTCTTGACAGAGAGCAATAAAAGTTCTTCTATCCTCAGCTAAGCAGATTTTACCAATTTTAAGAAGCTTACCTTTAAAAATTGCTAGCTCCTCATAATGCTCTTCTTTAACCTGCATGCGGGTCTTACTTTTCTTCAGCTGATCATCTGTGCTGAAAATAGATTCCAAGGTTACTAATCCCTTGGGTAGCTTGTTTGTTCTCAACTGAACAATTTGATTATTGCCATATTGTTGTTTGAGCTTATCCTCATTAATCATAGAAAATTCATCTTCTTCTAATAAGAAATGTAGAATCTGCTCATCACTTTCAAAAACTTACCATTGAAAATTATTATCAGGGATAGAAGGCCTATCAACTATTTTTACATGAGGTTGAATCTTTTCCCTTTGAATATCACTAGGGATGTCAAACTAAGCCCCAATTGTAGCCAACCTATCAGCATGATAGTTCTGATTTGTTGGAATAGAGATCAGGTTGAAAGCATCAAATTCTTTGATCATGTCCCACACCCTATGTTTGTAGCATTTAAGAACATCATTTTTTGTAAGATGCAGGCCTCTTACCTGATTCACAATGAGTTCACTGTCACCATAGACCTGCAAACAGCCTATTTTCCTCTTTCTTGCCCATTGTAAACCTTGAATTAATCCTTCATATTCAGCAGTGTTGTTTGTACATGCAAAGGCAAAATGGAAAGAAGAATATTTTTCACCTTGTGGTGACACCAGCATTGCACCACCACCAGATCCATTCTTGCTCCTTGAGCCATCAAAGTACATTTTTCACACTTCATTTAGCTATTTTGTCTGTTGCTCAGCATCTTTTACAAGTTTTGGTATTGTTGTTTCATGCTCATGCAGTATGTAAACCCCCATACCATTTTCTTGGGTGTGTCCTTCAGGGTCATCCCCACTATTTTCTAAAGCCCACTCCCTTAAGAGTACCTTTGGTATGCTTTCAACTTGTAGTTCTTGAGCAGCAACTAATTCAGGATCATCAGAAATAATGCAATTTGCATTAACAACACTTGGTGTGTAAGGCTCTATGTGATGATTTAAAAGTAACTCAGATTTCAAAGTTACTTTGGTGCCATCTCTGGTCCTGAAAAACATGTGGGACCAGACTGAGGATAAATATCCTCCTATCTTGGCTGTAAATTCTCTTGATAAGCACATGGCAAAGTAAGGAGGCAAATCTATGATGAATACCTCCTAGGAAATTGAAACATTGGGACAGGTATGTAAAGTGAGACCTAGGTTTCTTATTACACCCACAGTATTAACAGTTGTGCCATCTAATTGGAGCACACCTTTCTCAAGAGGCTGGTACTTGAGCCCTAATTGGTCTACAATTTGTTTGGGCATTACAGAACTGCTTACTCCACTATCCACCATACAATTATGCACTAACTTGTCTCCAATTATCAATGACACATAAAATGGGAGTGGTTTGGCACTTTTGTTGGGTTGTTTGTTGTTGTCCTGAGATGAATTGGTAAGGACAACCCTATTTGGGTCAATAGTTGGATCCTTCGACACTTTCAAATCTAACAAGGCAGATTGCAATATGTCTTTTTGGCCTGGGATGGCTAGGGAATCCCACATGGATATTGTCAGGTTTATCTTCTTCATATTTTCAATAATATTGAAAGATGGAATGACACTTACCTTCTGATTTGATTTTGTAGCGGCAACCTCTGCTTGCAAATGAGGCATCCCCCTTGCAGCTGCTGGGTTAATTCTTTGTAGAATATGGGGAATATGTGATGTAGAAGCACCAACATGTCCTTTCTCCTTATTTGTTGCTTGGTCTATCTCATAACTCCTCTTCTTGGCTCTTGTATTTGCTGCAACTAAGGTGTTATCGCTGTTTACACCACATAATTCACCTTCTTGCCAATTTATGAAGGTAGAATCATTATGAGGTTTCTCTTGTTGTTGTGCAGCTCCATCATTTGGGATGTTTGACTATGAGACTACCACATTTTGCACCATTAAAGCCTGATTTGTCACTCCATTTGAACAGGCTGCTTGACTATGTGGCTGATTGCATGGATAGCACCACTCGTACTCAGATGCAAGGTTGTTCTGAGTAGGGACAAGGTCCCTAAAAGCATTAATAGGTTCCAGATTATAAGGCTAGAAAGGCCTTTGATTCACATTTTACTTGGCACCTTGGTAGTTTCTCTGATAAGGTGGCCTGTTAGCTTGACAAGGCTGATTTTGGCCTTGATATGGCTACTAATTTTGCCCTTGAGATTGTGGTTGATAAGGCTGTCTATTATGGGTTTGCTACTTTTTAATGTTTACCAACTCATTCCCAAAAGTCTGTAGAATGTTTTCTATTTTTTGTTGGCTATTTGTGATCTCTTTCAACTCTTGAGATGAGCTAGAAGTAGCAGGCTCAAAATTGGCAGTACTTAGTACTGCTGCTATAGTAGGTAAAGGGGCAAAATATGGGATTGGTAATGGCATTAAAGCCCGAATCTCAGGAAAGATAGGCACTGGTGGTCTGGGTGCTATTTTTCTAGCCTGAATCAGATTATTTTCTGCCCTAATAGCTATCTCATAAGCATCAGGTAAACTAGTACCTCCCAATGATTGAATCATTACTGAAATATCACTATTCAAAGCTTTCAAAAAATACAAGAATGCATATTTAGCTGGAGGTCTTACCATGGTAGGAATTCTGTCCCATGTCTTTTGGAATTTGAAATTGAAATCCGTCATTTGCTCTTGGGGGGCTCTCTTTATGGTGGTCATCTGTTCAACCAATGATAGATTATCTGATTTATCTTGGAACTGTTTGTTTAGCTTCTCGCCTAGATCATCCCAGGTTGTAATAGTCTACACTGGTAAACTTTTGAACCATTGCAATGCCTTCCCTTTGAATGAGGCAGCCAACAGTCTGATGGCTACATTCTCTTGAGTAACATGATGTACACCACACAGGGATGCTATGTCTCTGATGTGCTCAATAGGGGTAGTTTGATTCTCCCCTATAAATAGGGTAGATTCTTCAAAGTTGCCATGGGTATAACATCATGTACTGTTAAGTTTAAAGGGCTGCCCCCATCAAAAGTCACGAATGGCTAATTTCTTAACATCTGAACAACTGGGGGTAGATTTACATGAGTTGCTACAGGAACTATAGAAACAACTAGTTTGAAATTTGGTGGAGTTGACAATATCCTTTTAGAAACTAGAGTCCTTACTACAGCTCTACTCTGCCTTCTAGGTGGAGATAGCTACAAGTAATCAAATGTATTTGAACTCCTAGTTTGAACCTTTCTCATATAATATTACAGCAGGAATTATCTGCTTGTTCTTCCTCAGTATGAGTCGCCAGATATGCAGATTTAACCTCTTACAGGTCTGAAAAATCACTGGCTACATATCAAAACCAGTAATAAAAGTTGTATGGTCCCATCGGGTGTGCCAGAAACTATTGTCACATGAAATTGCACCCTACTTGGAAGGATTCCAAGCATTCCAATGACACAATGGGAATGATCTCTAAGTGTGGGACTTTGCTAAATGAGATCAGACCTCTGGAGAAGGCTAGCTTCCTTGCCTGGTTATCACCTAAAACTACTAAATTTTGAAGGGAAAAGGGAGAAGGAATGCTTGAAAGATGAAACAACAAAACTTGAAAAACATAAACGATGCACCAGACTGATTAAAAGAAATTTTCACAACACTGAGAAAATGCACAGTATAATCAGATACATCAAGTAAACATACACAGATTAGATGATTCCAGCAGAGGCAAGAAATAATATGATTGAGAGGAACAAAGATATTCACAGACAATCTCATGCAGATTTACACAGAACTGGGAAATTAGAAAAAGAGATAAAATAACTTGCATATATCCAATGAAAGGCAAGGTTACAACATATGAAAACTCTGTTTGGAAAATAGAAAAGACCAGAATGCCCAAAAAATTTCCAACCTTATTTACATCTTATGAATGCATATAAATATATCATTCCAAACTAACCTAGGTAGGTTACAAAATTTGCCCTAAAAGCTGCCTCAGAAAAATATCTGCCCCTGAATGACTGTGTATCTGTAAAAGTTATGGCGTCAAATATCTAGCACTGGGTAGATAGAAGATATTTTGGAGTCTTTAATGCAAGTAGCTTACTCTCTAATCTTCAGCCATGCACAAGTGGGAGATATTTTGGTCATGAATGCGAGCAGCTTCCATTACCTACAGAAATATGCAAAGCCAGATCTAAAACTAAAAGGTGACAAAAACCCCTAAAAACCCTACTAAATGAAAGAGGGGACAAAAACATGCATCTTTGCCTTTTACAGCATGTGAAAATTCACTAAGACGGAGGAGATACAGGTGGTCAAAGTTTTGGTCAACCGCCTATATATATCGCTTTGCATCTGTGTATATATCGACCTCTGAATTTGCCGCCTGAATATGCATGGCACTTTATATATCGGGCCCCACCATTTGTATATCGCATTGTATCTTGCCTTGTATATGCAAATATACAAGCAGAAGATATAATGCAAAGTGCTTGTGCCTTGGTGGACCCCACCAATTGTATCTCCCTTGTATGTCGAAACATACAATCTGTGGACTCCAAAATGACCTTTAGCTATACTTGACTACCCTGTCGGGTCCGTTTTGTATCATTCCTCTTTATATACTCTTTGTATACGCAAATATACAAAGCATCTTTACACACAAGCCGGACCTGATGCCTGACTATGCTAGAATTTGATCTTTGATTTAGGTCCGCCTTGTATACCTCCTTTACACCTTTGACTTGTATATGCAAAATATACAATTGCCCACATACATGCAAGCTGCGGACTCAATGCTGCATTCAACCAAAATGTATATCCATTTGAAATCCGGCTTGCATCCTTACTTTGTCTCTTTCATTGTATATCGGCATATACAAGCACCATATACATGCAAGCCGTGGACTTCAAATTTTTATGAAACGGACTGGAAAGACTTTGAAATCTGGCCTGTATATCAGCTTTGTATATTTTGCTTGTATGTACGCGATATACAAGCCGCATATACAATGCACTGTTCATGACATACATTAGCCTTTGTATATTCATGCTTGTATGTTTCAAATGTATGTGCAAACATACAATGTGAAATATATATTCTCTTTTGTTCATTGTGCCGATGTACATTCTACTGTAGCCGATGCATAAAATCCTTGTATATCGGCTTTGTATGTTCGGACATACAAGCCTATATATACTCTACTGTTCATGCTTACTTGTATCTTAGGCGAAGGTCCCTTGTATATTCTGTCGATGTACATTCACTCTTGTATCTTCCAACATACAATTTGCCTTGTATGTGTGCGGGCCCCATCTCTTGTATCTCGGCGATATACAAATGCCTTTGTATGTTTGGCCATTGTATATCGACTTGTATATCCGGATATACAACCTGATATACATAGGCCAAACATACAAGCGAGAATCTTTGATGGAATATTCCTGTGATGTATAACCCGATATGTATTTTTTCCTTGTATATTTCAATTGTATGTTCAAACATACAACACAATATGCATCTGAAACCCGATATATATTAAGGGAATATTACTGGGATTTGCGATAGATTCCCTCAATGTATATGCATCTTCTAAGCCTGATATGCATTCAAAAATGCATACAACTGAATTGTTCCATTCTTTTTGAAAGCCGATGGAAATTTCTGCAAGCCCGTCAATGTACATTTGCTCTTGTACATACAAACCCCTTTGTATATTTGACATACATTGCCGATATACAAGCAAAAAACTTGTATGTAACCTTTGTATATTTCTTTGTATGTACAAAGGCGAATGTATGTACAAGTATGCATTCAAATAGAATTTATAAAATATGAGAAATCCTAGTGATAGAAAATACTTGAGGCCAAAAGATTTCTAGGTTCTTTTGGGTTTTTTGTAAAGAATCTATAGGCAAGAGCTTGGGATTTTTTAACTAGGCATGCATGAGTACTTGGAAGATTTACACCTTGTATGGTCATTTCTAAAATATTTTCAAAGAAAAAGCAAGGTGAACTGTTTAACTCTGGGCAGAGGCAAAATAGGTCAACAATCACCTCCATTTAAAATGACAAAACAATAGTAGACTATCAATCTTTTTTCAACCACTGTCAAGCTCCTCACTATTTTCCTTTTTTTTAACTTTCTTAGATGCTACTTTACTGACTGTGACCTTTATTGTTGTCACAGTTAGACTACAATCTCCTCATATATATATTGTGTTCTCAACCCTAAAAATGGATCTTAAGGTCAAAAGCATACTGTCAAAACCATGGACTGATACAGTCAGCTTCTTAGCCCTCATAGTAATGCAATTTAAGATTAACCTTTCTTCTTGAGTTTAGGTTTGAAATGATTGTTCCATCATTGTAACAACAATTTACTTGTTGTTTTCTATATGAACTCCATAGTCTGTCTTTGCTCATTCTATTTGCATTTGTCCTCTTGAGATTGCAAACTGTTCCTAAGCAAACTATCCTTGTTGTACTTGATGAATATACATGAAAACTTCTATAATGGCTATGAGCTGGGCTCAACCCTTGTGGGAGCCACATTTTTCTCCACTCATAATGTAATCTGATAAATCACTCAGAAACACAATTTCACCTGTATCTACACTTGAAGCAAACTTGTTAGGAAATAAATGCATACTCTAGATGTGTTTGATGACTAACTTGTTTTCGAGGACATCCAAAGTATGCATTTCTTGTTTAATGCATTTGAGGATCAGTTTATACATGCATAGGTACTTGTTCATGTCAGGTTAGGGACCATTCATTGCTTAGAGTATTACTCTAGCACCATTCTTCTGCCGGATGAAGGAACTAGAGCAACCTGGACTAGGGAGGACAAAGACATCTCGGGGCAACAAGACAACACACCAGAACTAGAACCAGTCATTCTCAGGCAATGACTGGCCTCTGCCCTTACATGCACATTCTTTACTTTCTTTTACTTATTCATGTATAGATTGTTCTTCAATTTCATTGAACAAGAAAGTTAATCTCACGGCTTGTGTGAGATAATGTACATTTTACATTTAATAAAGATTATTTATTTGTTCAGAAAAGATTGGTATAAATCTTTCTTATATTACATTCACTTGAATAAATGCAATAATTTGATAATCACAATCTTTTAAATTATTTCATTTATGCACTTGAATGTAATGTAATAAGGATTAGATAAAATGTACCTTTTAAGTTTTGAATAAAAACTCTACTTGAATGAGCTGTAGTGAAATTTAGGTAACAATTCCTACTTCAACCTTGGACACACTATTACAAGTCACAACATATCTTAAGAAGTAAGTGAATGATATATACTTAATAACAGGGACTCCATCATGTATAATGCTCTACATCCCACACCATTTGCTTTTCAATTTCTTACATATCTTTTTCCTCCTGGGTTTGTTGCACTAAGGTTTGAGCTATATAATGGAAAAGGTCATCCTAATGTTCATTTGTAGGCTTTCAATGCAACATGTTTAGGTTTTGTATATGAGGATAATGTTTTAGCTAAGTTATTTACAAGAACCCTAAGAGATCATGCATTTATCATGATGTTTATTATAGTAAACAAGTGGAGCCAATGGCGTTGTGACAACTATTTTATAAGGGATGAGATTATGGAGAATAATTGCCTTTTCATAAAGCAATTACCATTATAGAGCTTGCGTTTTCTACATGTTTACGTTATTTGTTATTATATTAAGTATATAATATATCATGTTTATATTTAATAATCTAGATTATAAAAAATATAATAAATAATAATAATTACAATTATTATAGAGATTTACTCCATAAAATAATAATAAATATATATAAATATTAAATCTACAATTCTATAATTTTATATTATATTGACACTAAATGTTTATAAAACACACTCTCTATAATAGTAATTGCTTTATGAAAAGGCAATTACTCTCCATAATCTCATCCCTTAAATAAAATAGTTGTCATGACCCATTGGCTCCACTTGTTTAGTGTAATGAACATCATGATAAATGCATTTATTTCCCTCTTTATGTTTTGTCCATTGTTTGCAACTCACAATCATGTATTCTCCCTCTCCCTCTCCCTCTCCCTCTTTAATAATTATATTTATATATAATTCAATTATATTTATTTATATATAATATATAATATCTAATTGTTATATATATATATATATATATATATATATATATATATATATATATATATATATATATATATATATATATATATATATATATATATATATATATATTAGATTGGTAGTCATGGGGCTTGCTCCATTTGAATTAAAACCAAAATTTAACAAACATATTTAACATTTTTGGCTCAGCTAATATGCTTGAGCTTAACATTAACTAGGTATTAAACAAAACCCTGGAATTAGCAATTAACTATTGTCTACCCATTTTATCATGGGAGCGCAGAGTCATTGGAAAATTTGATGATTTTGACTTCTTCCCTCCTTTGACACCGGTCAATCATAAGGATATGAATTTTAACTAATCTCCTCCAAGGGTGGCCTTACCCCATTGGACATGTTGACTTTCTTTAAAAATAATATTATATTATAGAATCGTATATTAACATTTAAAATATATATTTAAAAATTGAATTATATTAATTTTATATATAATATCTAATATAATTATATTTAGATTTATATATTTTTAAAATAATAATAATTTATAAATTCATATATATTAAATTAGTTTGTTAATATGATATTATTATTATTTATATAAATATTACTTTAAAAGTTGGTGAAAAAACACATAAAAAAGTAATATTATTATAACATAATATATAAAGTAATAATAATAATAATTATAATATATTTATATTTTACTTTCTAAAAATATGAATTCTTTTCTTATTTAAAAACAATTATAAGCATATAAAAATTATTAGTTCCTGGATGCAATTTTTTCATTTAATTCCACCAATCACTAAAGAGAATTAAAATTTAAGGACAAAAGTTCAATAGTTTAGATTTAATTTTTATTTAAACTAATTATATAAATACTAATTTTCTTTTTCCCTATTGGTTTATATTGCAAACAGTAAGGAGAAAAATCATTTTTAAAAAAATTATTCCATAAATATTTAATTCCTCGTTGGGCTCGCTCATCCGTGATCTGACGCATTTAATAGATCATTTTTAGTTTCTACCAAGTAAACTATAGGCGACCCCTGTTCTTAACTAGTTATTAATAAGTTCTTTTACAACCAATGACAATTGAAATAGTTTTTATATTTAACAAATATTTAGCTATTGCTAAAGTATAGATGCAAATATTTTAACAAAACATATATAAAAAAATATTTTTCTTCAATGTAATTGGCAGAAAATTTTACATGATAAGGGCGAATAATATGGATCCATTACAATAATGGCTATAATATTGCTGGACCTTTCAGGCCATTTTTTAAAAGGAAAAATAATTATATTCCATGTGTCCCTTAACTCCTTTGGTAAGTATGATTCCTGCCAATAATTATGCAAGCTTATTTTAAAGTTCATTTTCTAGAGGAGTTATAAAATTAGGTTATTTTGAGGTTTGCTTCAAATTTTGGAGAATTCGTATTTCTTGGTGGGGAGCGGAGGTTTTGTTTTGAGTATAAAGATTTGATTTTGTGATCTGAAGGAAATTAGGGTGTGTTTACAATCATATTCAAAACCAGAAAGGAACAAGGTACCATTTAAACTACCTCCAATTTTTAGTGTATTTTGTTGAATTGTAATTCTTTTTTGGGTTCTAGAAATATATGTACAATAGTTAGGGTTTCAAACCATTCTATCTGTTTGATGAAAAAGGTCAGAATTTGAAATTCCCTATGTTTTAAGCTCTTTTTCTCCCTAGGTTTTAGAACTTACAATCAAGGGGTCCGAAGTAACTCTAGGATTTTCCGCTCTTGGAACTGGGAAATTCTTGTGGGGCAAGTTTTTTTTGGTAAATTTTGGATTAGAGATTTTGGACTTTCATCAATTATATTCATGTAGGTTCGATCCATTCTTTCTGTACAGGTGTCTGCATTGATATATTCTATCAAATTTTGTACTCTTCTAATAAGTGGGTTCTGCTATTTTGAGCAGAATTTTTAGAGGCTTCTACAGTTACCTGGGGCGCGTTATTGAGGACGAAATATTATTACTGTTGTATCTGTCTCCTCGGTATCACTAAGCAGGTAAGTCATTTTCTACTTTTGTTTGGCAATGAGTTTTGGTTTTCTCTTTGTTTTGATAACTAATTAGAGTTTTTTGTATTGAGTACAAAATTTAGGGTTTTTAGAATTTAGCATTGGCAAGAATGTTAGCTGTGATAATTCATTGTCTACGCTGCAGGTCAAGGTGTGGATTCTCTACTTTTCACTTTTCTCGCTTAAAATTTAGTGTGCTCTTAGAAGTTGTGAGAATGTCGTATGTTTCCTGTGGATTTGAACTCAGATTGTCTAATAAGCATAGGTCAAAATTTAAACTGGGTTTTAATTTAACCCCATTTCAGTGTTATCTCCTCTATTCACAATTTATATACATTGCATTCGTTAAAAATCTAGTTCATATGCAAAACATTCCTTTAAGTACCCATTTCATTCGCATTACAACCTGCATGACCCCCATTTCACTTGCATTGAGTTCCTCGTAACACCCATTTCACTTGCATTGCATTCCACATGATAGCCATTTCGTTTGCATTACATGCCATCTGATACCCATTTCATGTGCATTGCAGTGGTAGCTCTAATTTACATTAGAGATGCACTTACGCATGCAAACAATGTATTAAGGGAGTGGGAGCACAATCAGTTGTTCTGCTGATGGATCTATCATGGCAATGTGAGTTGTAATACCTCCACGTGCCATAGGTATCCAAAGAGAAGACCTTACGTGTTTTACATTCAACATTCACTAGGTCTATTACCACTTATCTCTGTTATCTGTTAAAACCCTTCATGGTCATGAATAAGTGCCATGATTGTTAATATAGTGTGCATTTAAAACAATAATCTTTCATTGCATCTGTTGAGAGGGCACATATGAGAGAGATTTCATAGGGTTTGCAAAGTGAAGATAAGTTACTTCCCCTTAGTCAGTCCGAGGGAGTTCTCGATTTGTAGTATTTTGTTCATAATGTCTGGGGGCTTAATAAAGTCATTACAGTAATGAAGTATGTCTTGCAAGTAGTCGCAAAGAGAATAGCCCTGAATTATCAGAGCATAAGGTTTTATATGTGACAATGTTTTGCACAAAATACAATGAGCAATGATGGCACCAAAGTAATGGAGCAGACATTTTGAGTAAAGCCACAGACAAAAACTTCAAAACAAAGCATGAATGCAGATCTGAAACATAAGGAGGGCTAGTGACAGCTACATGGTAGCTAATACACATGAGATAGCAATGTTCTCATAAGTGATAGTTGAAGTTCTATTGCAGTCCAAAGGGGTATGACAAGAGTGTAATGTATGAATGAAAGCCTATTTCTCACTGCTATATCCTACCAATGCCATAAAGAAAGACAACATTTTAGCATAAGAAGACAGAGATATGGAAAACAATATGGAATGCCATGGCTCTAAGGTGCATGAGTGGTTCTCCAAGAAAGTGGACAGTGACAGTAATATAAAAAAGAGCTTTAGTTCCAAATATGAGCTTTAGAGATAGTGACTTCTCTGTTTTGAAATTTAGGCTGATTCTTTCAAAGTTATGGTGTTTGTTTAACGCTGTGTGGGATGAGTTATGGATGTACCCCATAATTAATACACCACAACTGTGTGGGTTCTGCTATTTTTAGCAGAATTTTCAGAGGCTTCTACAGTTACAGCAAAAATATTGAAAATTTAGAATCAGACTTACAACTTGCAACTTGAGACCAAGTTTTACTTCAATTGAGAAATGAATGCAAATAAATTTTAGTGGTAGTGCCTATCTTCTACGGTATGTGAGCCTTTAATTTTGAGATGCCTAGTGCTATTAAAAACTGTGGACTTTGTATATGGCTCAGCTCATACAGAGTTGGCATACCTTATATGGCCTGTGTTATACTTAGGCAGCACCACATTTGTTTGATAGAGCCTTGTTTATATGAAGGTCATGCCTATCATTAAAAGGCCATGCTATATGCAGCACCTTCATCCTTCGTGCCTTCTTTGGTCAGTGTTTGGAACTTTTATATTGTTGTGTCAAATTTGAGGTGTAGATGTGCCTTCAAATTTGATAGCAGAGCCAACTTTGAACTGGCAGCACTATTATCTATAGCTACACCTTGGTCTTATGCTGGTGGTGCTATGGTTTGAGTATGTTGTGTCAACTTTCAGGCCGATCATTTTCTTAAGACCGCGCCATTTTCCTTTTATAGCCGTGGCTACTGGTGGCTCTTAAAACTCACGTTGTGTCTTTTCCTAATGCCAAGATTCAATTTTGTAGGTCGGTATCATGCCATAATAACTTGACTCGAGTGGTAAGCTAAGCCAATAACTTATTACAGATTTGCCTTACAATGAACATTATAAAGTTAACACATTTATAAGTGTCAAGGAACAAAGCACTTCTTGTGTCTCATGAAATGTGCCAGCGTTTGTCTTTTTCACATTTTAATGTGTAACTAGGAGGAAATTCAAAATTTTGGTATTGATGCTAAACATGGGATTGAAATGTTCTGATTTATGGCATTTAAGTTTGTTGACCGTTTCTGATGGTGCAATCTTGAATTTACCCCATAACTGTTAAATGTTATATCATGACCTTGAATGTACACCACAGCTTTGCGATACATATGTGAAAGTTATGGGCTGCTTTGCATTATATATTGGATCTTATGACTATTACTAATTACCATTTCACCAAAATTGGCACAATAGCTAAAATGGGTCAGGGAAAACCAACAGACTGCAAGCAGCACAGACCAAAGTTACACAACAGAAACTTGGAAACAATTCAATGCAAAAAAACATGAATACAAAGTCTACTAAAACCTTTAGATTTCAAATACAGAACCAATGAAGTTTAGCCTCAACACAAGGCAGTCTTGGTCCCAAATACAGCCACACAAGCTGTGACAGCCAATCACAACGAATTCCAAAAAATATAAATGAAACTGGAAAGCAAATACCATCAACAATTGCACTAATCATTGCAGTATTCCTAGACAATACACTACATTGTTAAGATCTATAATGATAGATATGTTGGAATGCACCTTATTATAATCAATAAACCACAACTTTCTCATGAGGATTTGACTAATAGGAAGAGTTTATACAGTCAATGACCCTATTCTTGACCACAAAGTACATTCTGTTTGTAGACAATGCACTGATTATTGTTTTTAATCCTTTTGACATGCATTTTTAACTGTATTGATACACCATACTTAAACCTGGGTCTTTACTATGGTAAGCCACTCAATCACAGAATTAAGGATATGTTCTATAGCCACAATATCAACTACTTTTTCTTTGTAAGGTAGTAGCTCTAGAATACATTTATGTTGCTGGCTTTGTTTCTACAGCCATACAATGTTAAGAGTTGAAATGTTATATGTTTTGGCTCTATCAATTGATGCATTCCATTGTTACATTACATTGGCTTTATTGCTTTTAGTTTCCTTGTGCATCGACATTCTTCATGGATTCCCACCACTTAACAAAGAAGTCATGTCCTCTTTGGCCCACTTTCTAGATTCTTTTTCTATTAAACATTTGATGAGTTTCATGTCTCCGATACATTGTTGTTTGTTTGTGTTTTGTGGGTTGTGTTGCAGGCCATGATGCATGCCATTTTATGTATGTTCCTTAAAGACTATGGTAATATGTTGTGAGGATAAATTGCAGGGTGTTTGGCTTAGATGGATCATGAAATATTGAAATAATTTGTTAAAATAGTAGATTATAGATACTGGGTTTGTCACACAACAATTAGTAGAGGGGATTAGTTGTTGCTTTTCATTTGCCATTTTGTTGGAAGCAACTGAATGCAAAAGTCCATGCTCTTTCTGTGGAAAACTGTTGCAACATGAATAAAAAAAATAGTGTTCACCAAATTCTTGTGTACTGTTTCTTCCTTTATTTGGTGGTCAGTGCCAAAAAGTGTGAGGTAGAGTTTAAGGCTTTGAATTGTATTTTACATGTTATTGCATTTTTTCTTGAATTTAGCTATGTAGTGCACTTCAATTCCTCATAATACCATGGAAAATGTAAACAATTAGTGTGGAATTTCCCATTTTACATTTGAGATACATATGGCTGCTGGAGTTTATCCAAGTTTATCAGCATCTTGCATTTTTTACATGAATATGGCTGTGTAGTTCTTGTTCATAGTTGTAGTACATAAAATATTAACTTAAGGGAAAAATCTCTTCAGACCAATTTTTGTAAAGCCACAGACCAGCTTCCATTTTTTGCCTGAGTTTTGGACGGATCACTTTTCTTTTTTGACTACATTTTTGTAGACTGTGTAATTTTAATATCATAAAAAGGGAGACATTACAGCACATACATCATGAATCTAGGCTACATCCACCCAGAAGAAAGCAAGATCCTAGCTCTTCCTATATATGCATGTTTTTCTGGTGCATATGTAGACACTATCCTACTTTTACCCATGTATGTGTGCCTTTCTAATTCAAGTAAGTGTGATACTTGCTTTTTGGCATATATGTCAGGTTAATCATGCTTTTTCCTACCTTGCTTGCCTTCCTGTCATTTCACATTTTGAATAACAAATAAAGATGAAGATGTAGATCTGAAACACCCTTAAATCAAACCTAGACATGCCAATGATCCATTCTCTGAACCCTAGCAGAGCAAAGGCATAAGCAAAATCAAATAATGTAGACAATGTATTGTATTGACTTCTTGCATTGGCATGTTGGAATTTGTTTTAGAGGAATTTTATTTTTAGATTGCTAGATGTATTGTCACAATACTTTATTGGTATCTTGCATTTTTTGCTTGAATTTTGTTGTTTAGTTGAATCAAATGGGTACAAAATGCCATTAATAAACCAAGCTTAGTAGCTTAAATAATGCTATCTGTAGTTTAGCATCTATATGCATTCATAAGAAAGACAAGAACCAACAAAAGAAAGAAAACATGTATATACATCTATAAGAAAGACACTCTTCAATTGTATTATCATGTTATTGTCTTCAGGTCTATGTTTCTATACATTTCAAGTTTTTTGTGCATCATTGTTGAGACAAATGATGGCATATTTTCTATTCAACTCAGTGGTTGTTGATTACATTGTTGCTAAAGCTAAGCAAACACAACAAATTAAAACACTACTATTCATGAACATTTTGGCAGAAACTTTGCTACTCTGCAGCTCTTGTTAAGTCTGGAAAATCTTCTCCGTTTTGTAAAAGCTAGAGTCGATCCATGTTTTACAAATTTCCAACGAATCACATTACATACACACAGATAATAATCAACGGACGTCCTTCCTTCGATTACAATCAAAATGAACCGATGGTGAGATGACTATCCAAAACAAACACAACTCTTAAAACAGCTATTTAATTGGGTCACTGAATATTTAGCTGATAGGATTTTATATGTGAGCATTATAGTGCTCGGAATTGTCTCACACCGTAAAAAAATTTCAGGCCAGGAAATTTTCTAGAATCGTCGGTTGTTCCTATGGCCAAGCTCTTTTCCACAACCATATAATAAATCAGTAAACATATTCCTAGTGTTCTGAATATCTAACTAAAGTCCTACAAAAACAAGCGGCAACTTCCAGTAAACCCTAATCAAAGGGAAGTTCGACAAACCCCTCAAATTATCTCCAAATAGTTTTTAGAGAATCTACGAAAATAGTTTAAAGCAAATAACTGAGGCGAGCATATCAAATTGCAAGATTTGAGGTGAGCTGAAGGGGAGTGCGAATAGAAAACAAAAGAATCACCTTCCAAGGAATCGATCCAAGGCCATGGAGGAAATCTTCTTTTTAAAAAAAGAGGTATTTGCATCAATTCTTTGTTTTTCTAGCACAAAAACTAAAATCTGTTTGCTACAATTTCATTAAAATCTAAGCACAATAAAATATCAGTACCATAAGAAACTAGTTTCAAGTCTCAGCACATAACTGCATAAGAATCGAAACCCTAACATGTTCTACCAAAACCCTAATATATTTCTTTTCCTTGCCCCATGAAAGTATTGTAAATAATGACATGTTTCATGTTTTCTATTTTTTCTTCAAGGTAGCAGATTTTGTTTTGAAAAGTTTTTAGTAACGCCTGTTTTTGCAGGGGTTAGGGTTTCATTGCTGGAAAGGAAGGGAAGGAGAAGGAATTTAGGCTTTTTTTCACACTTATTGCCCTCATTTCTATAAGGTAGTTCTTCATATCACACCTTTAAGCTTTTCCTCTCAGCTCTTAGTATAAACAAGTATGTTGTTTTCTGTATTCATTTTTTTGCTTTAAAATGTGAAAGTTTACGCTATTTTTACTTAAATAATATGTCTTCAGTAGTTTGAATCTTTGCCTGTTTTAATGCTAAATGTCTGTTAACTTTTTTAATCCAAAATTTTACGGCCACAGTGTTTTATTTCATCATTTTGTTTTCCTTTCATTTTTATTCACATGCCATTAATCTACTCTTTCTTGTATGTATTTGTTGTGTTTTGTGCTGATTGCATTTTTATTCACATTTCATTAATCTACGCTTTCTTGTATGTATTTGTTGTGTTTTGTATTGAACAGACTCGCCCAGGTTAATTTTCCAGTCTCTTCTGGCCTTAGATCCCTTGCCCTAAATTTTATACAGTGAACAGGAAATCGTTTATTTGTGTTTAGTGATAAGGAATAATAGGACTGGTATATTTTTATTGTATATTGCTTGGGTATTCTCAGAGATCCCTAAAAATTTTTAGACTTTTTAATAATACATCCTAATGCCCTCTTGTTCTTGGAACTTCTTGTAACATTTCATTTGTGGTGGCAGGCTACTTTTTCATGTCAATTTTATGCACAAATAGGGCATGCTAATCTCTTCCTCCTAGCAATTCATTTAGATAATAAGTTTATAGTTTATGCCATAATTTGACCTGGTAATTAGCTGATAGGCTTTATATGTGAGCATTATAGTGCTGCTGTAAAAAAAAATCATCGGAAGAAATATGTTAGCTTTATAGTCCTCGGATTGTCTCACGCCGTAAAAAAAAATCATAGTAGCTTTTATATGTGAGCATGATGGTGCTCAAAATTGTCCAAAAATTGTCTCACGCTGGGAAAATTTCTAAACCTAGTCCGTTTCTCTCATGCCAGGGAAAAATATCTTTGATGCATAAAATCTAGGACGATTTTAATTGCCTTGGTAGATAGGATAGCTGTCTTTGCAGTAAATGCATATGGTGGCGGCCATTTACTATACTGCCTTGGATCACAGCCAAGGTTTTACTATACTGCCTTAATCACTGCCAAGGTTGTGGATAAATAGCCTCCAATAGAATGACAAAGTAACAAGCATTCAATATGTTTGTATCTGCAGTATCACACTAAACATCTAAGCAAATCTGTTTGATCAATGGCATGTGGGTGACAATAATTTTTGTTCATTTGTACATATCCAATGGTGGAGAGATCAGTGCCTCGTCGAGATAGCCCATGGGGAAATTCTAATGAAGAAAAGCACTAGCCTCGCGCTCACAGATGCAATGACTGTCTGGAGGACTTTGGCAGACAATTCTGTCCAACATTTTAGATCGACTGTTAATAAGATACTTCAACATGTTTTTCAACCTGGGTTTTGATAGGAAATCTCATTAATTTACAGGGTTCAGGGTTGTTGGCATTTTCTTTCTTTTCCCTTACATTATTTAGTGCTTTATGCATTTTTGTGAATTTAAGGACCATTCCAAGGTTTCTTGGGTTATGAAATGTAAATAAACCCTTCATAATTTTTTCCCCTGAAGTTTGTTCCTAAAGATTTAAAAATAGCATTATGAATTAAAATTTCATCCCATTCTGCATTTTCAAGCAAGAAATAATATCAAAATAATCGAGGAAAAGTGCTGGTATTAATTTCAGATGAAATGATTTCGTGTAGTACCAATGTAATGAAATGATTGGGCATATCGTGTAATCAAGTTTCAGTACTCATTGGGAGAGATAATAAATGTAAATTTTCATTAAGCTAAAATTGGGGTAGAAGAGACTTGAGATCATTAAAATCCTCCGCTGGTGAATATCTCCTACCATTTTTTCACTTATAGTTTAGTTTTTATTTATACTTCCGGAAATCCAAAGATATTGGAATAAATCAGCGTGTTGAGAATGGTCGGGTCTTGGTGAGGGAGGATTCATGGATCTGAGTCCTAATCAGGCTGTGTGGTCTATAGCCTTGATTCGTAGACTTGGCTGAGTCTTTAAAAAAAATAGAAAATCAATTTGACGTTTTTAAAAAAATAATAAAAACATTTTAATTTTTTTTTCATATATATTTTTTAATTGATGAATTTTTTGCAGTTTTGGCCGAGTTTTTCCTCCGAGTCTAAGTTTGATTCACAAAATAGCTTACTGAGTTCTCGCTGAGTCTGAGTCTCAACACTATGTTTTGTGTCTTTTTGCCATTATAATGAAGAGATTAGGAGAGATATTAAACTTTTACCAAACAACTAACAACTGTAAATGCCAAAGAGCAAAATGAAAATGCCTTGAGCTTTAGAGTTCTTCTTGTGTGATTGCTTCCATAGTCTACTTGAGAAATGGTTGCCCACTTGGGAAACAAAAGAACTGTAAGCGAAGAAAGGTTCATAGAGCAGTCCAACAAATTCCAATCGATTACATTTTCTTCACCGTGACCTTCAACTCAGACAAATTGATTTTATAATATCAGGTTATTATTAAATGCCTACTAGTAGATGGATTCTCTAGTAAACAGGCATTGTTGAATGGTATTATGTAATTTGGAAATGCCCAATCTATCGTCTATTTCTATTCTCTTTCTTGATGTAAATTTTGAATGCCACAAATATAAAATTTGAGGCTAGTGATATAGGCAAGTCTTCTAAAGTTAATGAATTGTCAGCTGGAAAGAGTTCTATTCTTTCCCAAAAATAAAAAGAATGACCCAAAAAAATCTTTTTTTCTAGCTCCCAACCCTATGATACACCAGAACATTTAAAAAGGCAGTAATGGTTTCAATTCTTTGTTTTTTGAGCACAAAAACTAAAATATGTTTGCTGCAATTTCATTTTAGTTTATAAATATCAAATATTTGGGACAACCACATAGGGTAGGGGACATGTATCTAAGACACTGCATATAACTCAACAAAACCACAGGATATTTATAAATATAAAATACAAAAATTGTTTGGAAGACAAAAGCTTTTGATTTTATTGTAAATCAATAACTCTAGAGGCCCCAATTTGGTCAAGCTTCACAATGGAAAACATGGATATCATAATGCAAAGTGTGGTAGATGGCATTGCAAGTCTTTTCACAACTTGAACTTTGCATATTCTCTGCCATATTTAACATAACAAAAAAATAAAAAAGACTTACAAAATGGAGATCTCAATTTTCCCTACTCCAGTAGTTCTGTTAGATCCTTGTTGCATGATAGATATTCTTAATTACAAATTGTGTGACCAAATTTCAATGCATAGACAACACATAGATGTATGTAAGGTATTTTAGTGCCATAACATTCTTTAACTAAAAGACAACAGTTTCCACATGGCTAGCGATTTAGCAGAAAATGACCATAATGACCAAAACAAAAGGCCAGCTCAATTTTATGAGCTCTCTGAAGTGAATTTGTCCATGGTCTTGCTTATCACAGTTATCAAATACTTTGGACATGAGGAAATAGATATAGAAAGTGACTGCTGCAGTAGTGGAGAGGGAAAAGAGCCCCAACGCCCATCCCATACTACGAAAGGCATAAGGCAGCATCAGAATAGTTGATCTGACTATTGCAATCATCAAATGAAATGCTCAGAAATACAACTACACTTTCAATTTTACACTTTGTTGCTGCCTCAATTCTTTGGGATGCTTGTGTTGCTTTGTATTTCAAGCACAAAATGTGCAATGGAAATTTGGGCGGTGGAAGTGCAGTGTTATCCACCTCTACAAATCTAAAATAAGATTTGACCTAGATCTGCATTTATGAACAATAAGATTTTCATGAGGTAATAAATACAACCTTTGAAATCTTGCCACTTGAAAATCTCGTGTAATCCACAAATCCCGTCAGTTGTAAATAGTTTACATTGAACTGAGAATTGTTTTCAGTCAACAAAATAATGGTTGAAGGTTGTGTTTCCTAGTCATGCAAGATTTTAGGTGAGCTGAAAGGGAGTGAGAACAAAAAATAAAAGAATCCGCCTGAGTTATTTACTTTCAACGGTTTTCCTAGAGTATCTGACCACTCTAAAAAATACAGTGTGAGACAATTTTCCTAACATTTGCGCCCTTAGAAGGTTCAAGGAATATGCCGATAGGAAATCCAACGAGTTTAGAAAGTTTTCCCCCGTGAGACAATTCCTAGCACTATAATGCCTTTTCAAATCTCAATGTTCCAAATGTTGTCCACTTTGAGGGTTTGGTTTTGACAAAACATTTAATTTAGCTTCAAGGACTAAAAATCTTTCCAACTGTTCACAAATAAAATTATAAATAATGTATAATCATTTACCTGATAGATTAAATATATAAACAAAATATTAAAAAGTGTTTAGTAGTCACAGTGACTTATAAACAACATTTAATTCTCTATTTACATCAACCAATCAAAAATATACATCTATTCTTATTTTGTGAATGGGTGACATTAGAAGTGGGATGTGATTTTTTTACATAGTTAACATCTATAAGTATTCTTGATTATTGATAGAGACCATAGAATATTATGTCTATAAATATTGTATTCATCCTTGTGCTATGATAATAAGCTATAAAAAATGTTTATAATTTTAATGGTTAAACTTGCCCATATAATTTCTAATTTATGTATTATTAAAACATTGATTCTTACTTCAAATTTCTTATCGGCGTATCCTTTAAACCTCCAAAGGGTGCAAGTGCTAGTTATATATGTGAGCATTATAGTGCTCAGAATTGTCTCTCGTTGTAAAAAAAAAATTTAGTTGGTAAATTTTCTAAACTCTCGGATGTTCCTATCGGCGTATTCCTTAACCTCCTATGGTGCAAGTGCTAGTTATAAATATATTCAACTTTTTGATTCATTTTCTTGGTCTGTGATATCTGCCATGGCATTGACGGAGGAGGCAGTGGTGGTGGCATGAGGGCAAGAGATGGTTTGGGACTGGGTGAACTTCCCTCCTTGGCTTTAAACAAGTTCAATAAAATACAGTAGTATGTACTCAATACTATTCTCTAGTTTTCCATCTCAAAAGTGGAACACTTCCATTCCATAACTCAGTGATCTTAAGTTTTTTTTATTGAAATTCACTGTTATGCAAATCATTTCTAAGCATTCCACGAAACTAGCACTTGCCCTAAAATTATAGCTTCTCGTGTTACATACTATAAATGTGATTGCAATGTAAATCCCAAACAGAACTTTAGTTTTTTAAAATAAAATTTTAAAATCTTCAATAAATATACTAACATAACAAACTGTTTGCCGAGATTCGAGCTCTTGTCATGTTTTGCACTAAACCTAGTCACATTTTTTTGCATTTTTTCGAGAAAAAATCTTGACCATTCAGCTTTGCGGTGCAAGAATCCCTAAGTATTTAAAGAAATCTTTGTTTTAGGCCTCTTTTGTAGCTCGCTCACCATAATTCTAGCTGCCAGAATTGTTGAAATTGTAAATTATATGTTCCCCATTTTAAACGAGATTTTATGCAGCTGGTTAAGTTGTAAATTAGAAGGGGTAGGGTGTTCTGAGGTTACTCGTTGAGTTTTCAAAATGGCAACTTTAAACTGCCTGCAAAAGTTTTCAAGATCTCTTGACACAAAGAAGCATGTTTTCTATGGTTATTTTAAATTTTATAATAATTTTAGGTTTATTTTAGGTTTAAGTTTAAATTTATCAAATTTTAGAATGAACATTTTCTCAAATGCGCTTTGGTGGATTTTTGGCTGATGAGATCAGGACACCCAATCACATGACAATTTCTCCTTAAAACCTTTTAGCATCTCTCTTTCTCATATGGCTCTGGTGATGTCTTATTAAAAGGTAAACATGAAGTTACTTTTTTAGGTCATGACTTTGCAAGAACAACAACTTATCTCAGTGTTTTGTGAGAAGTTGAGAACATATGTGGCTCAAATTTTGAGCCCATTGGGTATGAACTCCATGACCAAGATTGGCAGTAAACCAATCTTTGTCAATAAGATGAAATGTTCATTCAAGCACACTATATATAAATTTCCGTATTATTTTTGCATTCACACTTTTCAAATTTCAATTAAGTTTCCAATATCAAAAAGAGTGCACTCCATCCCCTTCTATAGAATAAGGAGAGGAGGCGGTTACACATGACCAACGGTCAAGATTCATCTATTCATATATATGGTTAGCATTTCTCATTGACTTAGTCAATCTCTTCATCCGGGGCACAAGTTGCCAGCTAGCAACTATCTATCAGAATTCATCTGCTTTTAAGTAGCCTATGCATGTGTTTATACTGTGATGCATCTTGACTTACTCTTTATCTCCTTCTTCTTCATTTTCTACATCATCTTCACTATCATTATCACCATCACCTTGACGTAGATCATCCCGTATATGTACCTTTATTGATCTCCTGATGGACTCATATAGTTGCACAATTCTATCTATCTCACCTCCATCTTGGGCCCTGGCCTTTTTGACTTTTGCCATTGACTCCTACAATAGACATATGCATGTCTTACCCTATGGTGCTTGTATGAACATTCAACAATATCATGCATCATCTATCTGCTACTCATCATTTTACCTTTTTCTATGCATCATCATGTGGATTAGCCTAGTAAATAAATGATTTACCTAGATATTTGCAGAAAATGACAACGGAGAGGGTTTTGAAATTACTTACTTGATATCACTTTCCTTTGAATGAACGACCTGATATTTTTCAATCGTCTTGCAAGGAAATCGAGCATTGGTGGCCGTAGATATGCGAAGCTAGGCTGTCTATGCCAAAGGGCATAAAAATTCTCAAGTGTAACCCTAAAGTGACCACAACAAAGTGCTAAGCTATAACAGACAGGGGATTCACACGCGGTTAGGGTTTTTGGTGTAGCAGACAGGGGATTCACACGCGGTTAGGGTTTTTGGTGCAGCACCCGAATGTGAAAGCAATCTTCTTGACCATCAGCTAATTAGAAAGCAATCTTCTTGACCAGTTCTAACTAAAAAGGTAGAGAGTATGTTTTTAATCTATAAAACTAGCAAATGAGTTGATGTCATTCAGTAGAAGCACTCACATTAGACTACTTTTTTTTTGTGCATATATGAAGAAGTATAAGTTGTTTTGGATGCTATTAGAACTAGTATATTTATATTTAAAAATTATATCTATAGTATGCCGAAAGATATCTTCCAATTTTTTTGTTTTGAGTTTGTGATTTTTTTAGTTTTTATTTCATTTCCTATTTAAATATATTTCTTATTCTTTGCATTTATAAATTACTTCATCCAGAATATTTGCATTTTGGTTTAAAATAGCACAAACATCTTATAAATTACTCACTTCTAGAATATTTGCATTTTAATTTAAAATAGAAAAAGCATCTTTGAGAGTGGTGTTACAATTAGTGGTGCATTTATTGTGGCATTTCATTATGATCCTCTATCTTAATAATCTCATGCATATAAATCTTCTTTATTTTTTTAAATTTTTTAGATTAGAATCTTATAAAATTACACGGAATCTTGGAATCTTTCAGCTCTTCAACTCCACCCCTGCTATGAATGTAGAATGCTTCTTAGTGTAATTAGGGAAGAGTAATGGGACGACATAAGATAGAGATCAAATGAATCATAAAAAAGACTAAACGTCAAGCCACATTTTCAAAGCGGCATACTGGATTGAGGAAAAAAGTGGCAAAACTGGAGGTGATGTGCGATGCCGAAGTGGCGCTCATTATTTTTTCTAGTTGTGGAAATATATTTCAATACGCCAGTAACGAGTATTTTTCTAACCATCTTTCTTTCTTTGTTTCTTTGCTGAAAAGGTTACTAGTTCATGTATACTTAATCATTTAGAATTGGGCCAAATACCAGGTTTAAAAAAACATATCTTTTATTATTCAATGAAACATCTTTTATTAATCAAAGAAATAATAATTTTATTTATTTTGAAAAGAATATAAGGTTACATAGAGAACATTATTGAAAGTGAAATTGATGTTTGTTTTGTTTGCATGATTACGAATAGCATGCTCAAGATGATGGACAAGTATGTAAAGGCTTCTATTTCAACTCCGTCCGACTGGGAAGCGAAGGTACGGACTTTTCACTCTTACAAACCTATTAATATCTCTATTTTACTTCTTATATTCTTCTCTATGATATTTCTACTATTATTATTTATAGTTTTATCAGAGCCTATAGCTATAAAGAATGCAGTTCTGAGAATGGATCAATATCTCCACCATCTAAGGAGTTGACGATGAGAATAGATTGGTTCTATAAGAGTGTTTATAGAGTGTTGGTTGAGCGCATGGCTATAAGGTATGCAGAGCAAGAATAGATTAGTATCTATACCATCTGAGCACTCGATGGTAAAAATAAATTGGTTCAAAGAATTGTTGTCAAGCTAATGCCTATAAAGTATGTAGGGCTCTACCTCCTAACTATCCTACTAGTATATCTAATATCTAGAGAAAAAGATAATCAATTTGCCCATATATGTTGATGTTAATCCCTGAATTTGATATTGCTTTTTTTTAACACTCAAAGTTTTGTAGCCATTAGTAGATCTGATGGTGAGAATGGATTCTGGCAAAGAGTGTTGGTTGGGCTTGTAGCCATAAGGTACTTGCAATGACTCTCCCAACTGTTATGCTAGTATCTAGCCCATCTAGAAAAAACATAAAAGTTGTGCATATGTGGCAATGTTATCCTTGGTTTTAATATTGCTATCTTTAATAGGTGATGTTATCTCTAGCTACTATGAAGCTGACTCTTAGAATAGATTGGTTCAGTGCCTCTGGCAATTGTTCTATTAGAATCTCCAACATGTGATTAACAGCATCAATATGACCCATCAACTTAAAGATATTAAATGAAGTGAAGAAAAACTAACCACCAAGAATCTTCCACAGTAATAAAAATAAATAATGATTTATTTTGAGCATGTTTTTGCACCTATTCAGGACCTGGCATGTTTATATGGTATTTTGTCCCAAGGCCCATCTTCTATGTATTAATTTAGTAGGAACAATACTATTCATGTCTATATTAGCAATGTGAATGTTAAGTACCTGTTTCATGGATTGTCCCTAGAAGTGGAGTGAAGAATGGTTGGAATCCAATGAAGTCATTTATTCTTGTATCCTGGTACATTCACGGGTACCCTGTCATTTACTCTGTATACTGCCTTACCCTGTGAAGGATACCATCATATATCTACAAATTCATGCTGCAAGCCAAATGTGAGTACCATATTTTCTATGTCTACATCATCTTTCTCGAGATTTGTAATGGACCTTTTGAACAATGGCTGCAGTTGAAGGGTGACCTGTATCAAAGCAGAGCATACTTTAAGAAGATCATAAAAGTTTTGTCTCCAACAAGAGCTTTGAAGTCAAGGAAGGTTGTGGTGGAGTGTGCTAGAACAATATGTAGTCTAGAATTGAAATAAACACAGTGAAATAGCAATACATCGTACAAAATAGACAACACACAGAATTATAAAACTAGGAAAAAACATATATAATTAATTTAATGTGGTTATAATTTTCCATCAATCATTTTGCACTGTAAGTTGTATTTAGTAGCTTGTTCTATTTGCATAAAAACAAAACTAGCTCTGTGTTGAGTGTTCACTAAATTAAGATTGGTATATGTAAGTGATCCAAGAGCTTATATTTCCCTTTTTGAATTCATTTTTTTTTCAATTTCCTTTATTTCCATGTCATCAGTCTTTCTATTTTTTATCTGTAACAAAAAAAAACATTAAGTCTACTATATTGAGAATATATTTTTTACATTAAGACAGACCTATTTCTAGTATTTTGCCGGTCTTATGATTTGGATTTCTAAGTGCTTTTCTATGAAGAATAATTAGTTGGGAGCTGTCATATACAAATTTGAAACATTTTCTTGCCATATTCTATAGTTTACAGCATCCTATTTAGCTCTAGACTTGCAACCTAAACTCCAAATAGTGTAGGGGATTCCATTGTCTTCTCATTACAATGGGATTAGTTGTAAATATTTTCATAACTGTATGCTATGTTTGGGACATGAAACTGTTTCCAAGCAACCTGTTCAACCCTATTTCATACCATAATCTGTTGCAGTTATCTATGATACTCCATGAGTCTCCTTGCAAAAAGCCTCTTCATGAGAGAGGGGTAATGAAAAGGAAGTTAAAATCATCAAGTAACTGTGTTCAAAACTTTTGGAAACTGTCCTACAAAATCTGTGTATAGTAACAGCCTACTTTCTTTGGATTTAAATTATCAAATTCTAGAATTTATCATAAAAGAATAAGGTTTTGTTGGCATAATGACAGAATAAAGTTTTTTCCATAACAAAAAAGAAAGTTGTTTAGCATCCACAATTTTTAATCCAATTGATATTAGTGGCATGTCCAACATGGCAGAAATGGTAGAGAAATATATTGAAATTATCTTTACAATCCACTTCTTATTCTTTTGAATATTAATGTCCAACCATGTAGGCACAAATGGCATCATTTAATTGAGGAGTTTGTAGTTGGTCTACTTCAATTTGGATTGATTTCTCTTCATTTGTTTTCTCTTGATCTTTCTTTTGTTTTTCTTCTTGTAGCTCTTGTTCCGTGTCATTGATTATCTTTTGTTCCTCCCTCATCAAAGCATTATCCTTTTCTAGATTATCTTGTTCTTAGATTGTCTCTTTTCTCCCACTTGGCCTTGTTCTTAGATGGGAGAGGAGGAGGAGGAGGAGGCTGATCCAGAGGAGGCTAGTGCAGAGGAGGAGGAGGGAGACTAGGGGGCAGAGCATTTTCCCCACTTTGCATTCATCATACTTAATCAATTTTTAAAACTTTGTCCAATTCAATTTCACTTCTCTTGGCGAATGATATTGGAAATCCTCTTTCAAACTTGTGAAATTGAATCCTTTGACATACCCTGAACACCTTCTCCTTAGGGTGCATAATGCATGAGGCAGAGTATTTTGCACTCCAAGTTGCACTTGAAGTCTTTCATCAATCTTTAACTCTCCTCCAACTCCATAAAGCAATTCATCATGTTTCTTTATAAGTATTTCCAAGAATTTGTCTAAAGGCAATCATGCGTACAAAATGGAGACCTTCAACCTAGGGTAGAAATTCCTTGAGGCAGAGCATTTTCCTTCATTTTGACACTCATCTCCCAAGGCACAAAATGCAAGGTCTAGAACATTTTCCTTCATTTTGGGATCCATAGTACTTAGCCAAATTTTCACAAGTTCTTCTTGCGTGCAAATTGCAAGAGGCAGAACAGTTTCTGTCTTGGGAGGGCGGATATTGCAAGGTGTAATGTTCTGTTGGTAAACAGATTTGGTGCTTTAAAATAATCTTCTTGAGTAACTCCATTCTCCCTTGGATTAGCAACAACCTTCTCACAACAGTTGAAGAATCGCAGGTCTATGTCAATTCCTCTCTGCATTTAAGAGGGGCAGCTCCCTCGTATGATAGGGGTATTTGGATTTTCTAGAATTATACGAACAAAAACAAAGAAATAACAAATAGTAGTGATGAAATAAGAGTTGAACTTATGAATTTAAGTTCCATGCATTCAAGTAGAGATACCAAAACTTGATGCGAAATATCTTTCTCACAATGCAACTTTGAAAGGAAAGCACATGATCATTATTGATGAAACATATGAATACCAATAACAACACATGAAATCGAGTTGAACACACATTCAAAATGTTTCTTTATTGCTTTCAAACTTGAATAACATTATTTAAGCCTTTCATACACTGTCATGTGAAAAAGTGGAACCCCCCCTTTTGATTGAATTACAATGATATATTTATAGGTGAGGTTAGTAACCACCTAGGGTAACTACCTCAACCACTTTTTTATAACTACCTGGAGTAACCAACTCCCTCTTTAAGTGCATTGATTTTGAATAACCAACTTTCTTTTACAAAGCTAGTTGCTTAGAATAACTACCTCACTTAGGCACTTAAAATAATTATCATATGAGAAACAGTTATGATGAATCTAACTTTACAATCAAAGAGAGAAGATCAGACTCGAAGGAGAAGACTCAATCATGATCATTATTTACAAAAGAAGCCAAAATCATGCCTTAAGCTAAACACAAACACAACAAAAATGAAAACTATACAATATGCAAACTCGCATTTATTCTTTGCTTGTCAATGGCACTGTTGATGGAGTGGCAAACTATGGAAACTAATTTTGCAGACCGAATTCTCTTTCTTTAAACGTTCTAAAAAGTTGAATGGTCAGGGTGACAGATTTGCCCTTAGGAATCAGGGTGTTTGATATCCTCATCTTCCAAGTTTTCAGGCACTTGTGGACATTACTCAATTCTGCCACCATACTTGGTATTTGGGAGATGGAAATCTTCAATGAAGTATAGAGATCGATCAACTTGTCCATCATGTTCTTGTTGAAAACTTCTCTGTTGAAAAGTTGCCGATCAATCATATTCTGAAAATTATCTTGAATTACCTTGGATTCTCCCATCAATGATGCACTGAGGAGGATGGCACCGAGCTGATCCTGAAGCTTTGCAGATACTCGTTCACAAGCAAGCATCAACTTTTCCTATTCTATTAAAACTTGGTCAATAATTACTAATTTCCAACTTATGCTCTCTATCCAAATTTCCAAGTAATTTTCTTCTGTACCAGGTAGGATCTTTTCTACTACGAGGATATTAACATCGATCTCCATCATTTTTGTAAAATCTTTCAAGATATCTTTCCAAACAGCTTCTTCTTTCGTAACATTTTTCAACTCTTTTTCAATGACCTTTTTCATTAAGGCCTCATCATGCACTGCCTTTGCCTTAATAATGAAATCAAATGCAATAGATTTGATTTTGTTCACCCAATTCTCACTGGTTTTTCTATAAACTTGATATTTCTGTAGACTAACAATAGTACCTTTTTCAATTTCTCCTTCTTGGCCCCAGATGGTTGACTGATGATCAATGCTAAGTGGCATGGTAGAAGTGTCGACTATGGTCTTCAAGTAAGAAGAAAGACTCTATAGTTGTTGTTTTAATTGATCTTTCGACTACTTCTCCCTTTCGGTCCTTTCAATTAGCCTTGCGGCTACGACATTGAAGTTTTGTATGTCGGCCTCATGAGTGGATAGGCCCATATCAATCCTTGACACAACAAAGTCCGCTAGAGTGGCTTCATTCATATTTCTTTTAGAAGTGGGCTAAGCTATCTCAAGGCACATGTTTCCTGAATTAGAATCAGTTTTTATTCTCGAAGCCACCTTAATCTTTTTCAGCTTTTCGGATCTCCTGGAATGATCAGAAACTGTACTGAATTCAGGGATCACCAGTTCTTCTACCTTCATTTTCTTCAATAGGCTTTGTTCTAACCATGGTAGTGAAAGATCTTCTAATAGCTCAAGTGCATTGCCTAATTGGAGATCTTGTTTTTTAGGTATTGGTGAGGCTATTTTCTCTTCAACTTTTTCTGTTTGATACACTGGATCCTTCAAGGAAGGAGGATCCATAACTCAAGTAGAATGTGGTACTTCAAGGAGAGGGGAATCAATGAGTATGGAAGAAGATGTGGTCGGTATGGCTTCATCAAACTCTAGATTAAATAGGACTTCTTTTTGTTCCTCTTCTTCTCTTGAAGTAGAACCTATCTCTTTTTCCTTTGACCTTGGTTTCTACTTCTTCTACCTGGGTTCATCTCCACATATATTTTGGTGCAGGAGCACCCCTACAAGACAGGATATAGGTTCATTGTCCGCATGACAGGACATTAGTCTATTTTTAGCATGTTTGACTTCATAATGTAATAAGGTCCATTGGACCAATGCATATGTATTAGATCAGCCTAGGAGAGTGTGCAGGCAGTTAGAGCTCGTGATCAGGTAGTATGAGCTGTCCTCTCCCAGCCGCTTGAAAGCTCCCAGCGGCTGGGAATCGAGTTGGTAGTACTCGTAGGATATTGCTATAAATAACTCAGATCAGTTAGGGTTTGAGATCAGAGAGAGTAGTAGTTATGTTATGTTGTACTGGTGATTGAGTGAGATCGAGAGATTAGTCCAGACATTGTGAAACATTGTTGTTCGATAGTATTGTAGAAACAGGACATTTGTGTTTCATCTAAATAAGATCTCATCAATTGCATTATCTGGTTTATCAGCTGTTTATGTTTTGATTTCTGTTCTGATTACAGGTTAATGGATTCTTTCAACCCTTCCACCGGTTGATTCTGTGAATCGGTGGAATGGTCATGCATGTTAGTTTAGGTTGTATTTTAGTTTTCTGTTTATGCATTTCATTGTGCGGGAGATCGATTGGTAGCATGCTATGAATCAACCTAGCATCCTCATGTGCTAGGGTTTAGGAAGATAAACTGTTAAGTTTTGATCTGAAGGTGACTCGGCCCGACCATCATGTTTTCTTTGTAAAATTGTGCGGTTCTGTGAGTTTGCATGCAGCTGACGGATATACAGGGATCTGCATGTGCTTTTCCAGACGGAGTGAATCGTATCGTCATCTACGAGTATATCGCTATCCGGATCAGGTTATGAAGCTGACGAAGACTGTATGTTTCAAGTGCATCAGGATGATATAGGTTGGATATATACTCAGTGTATATATCATCATCAAGATCATCTTTCGTGTGTATCCATCATCCGCATATCGCTGTCGCATGCAGGAGTGAAAGTTCACTTTTTGGCTAAGGACCGGAAAGGTCATCATCAGGATATTGAAAAGATCACCAGATATTCATTATCATGTTGCGGAGGATATAAGTGTCTTATATCCTGTTGACATCATCATCAGGTGCATTGACATCATCATCGGGTGCAAGTGACGTCATCGTCATCAGGATATTACGAATATCACCTTATGCAAGTTTATCCTGCTGTCGCTAAGTGTTTTGGCATCGGCGTAAGTCATCGGCATGAAGTTTGGTTAACATCATCAGGATGTTTCAATATGACCTGATAAGTCATATCCTGATGCTGTTTGTTTAAAGAAGGTCGATATCAGGGTGACGTAAGCATCGAAGAAAAGGTGCATAAGGAATATCGTCATCAAGATATATGAGAGGAACCGGATATTTCATATCCTACCGACGAAGGGTGAAGATGATGCTAAACATCATGATGCTGCCGATAGAGTTTGGCGCTAAGTGAATAGTGATCATCAGGAGGATAATTGTGTTCGTCGAGTATCATGATGCTGCCGACAGGCGAAAGGCGAAAGGCGATAAGGAAGTGAACAGTAGTTAGCAGGAGGATATTTCATGCCTCTTCGAAATATGATGATGCTGTCTGTGTTAGCAAGAAATATGATGATGATGATAAGCCGATAGGTATTACATACTGCATGTCCCAGATTTTAACATGCTAGTGGATTAATGGCTTTTCCATCCTATTTGTAAGCTTCTGTTGCGTTTCCTCTGCATCATAGTGGTATCAGAGCAAAGGAAGGATCTTCTGGAAAAGATCAGGATATAGCAGGATGTCAGATGAAGAAGGAACATCTGAGATTCCGGCAAGGATGACCAATGTTGAGTTGGCAGTTCTGGTAAAGAAACAGATTGCAGAGAGCAAGGCCGTGAAGGCTCAGAATCAGGAATTGAAGGATGAGTTAGAGAAGTTGAGGAACAGAGTAGGTTCTGGTAGAGAAGAAGATAGGGAAGAAGAAGAGATCCCTAGTTGGAACGAGGAGGTCGTTCCTGCAGACCAGAGACCACTGTTGAATGCCCTCAAGGCCATGGAGAGGAGAACCATGGATGTGAAACTGGATATGCCAGTGTTTACAGGAAAGATGGAACCTGATTCAGTGATGGAGTGGATAGACTCCTTGAACAATTTCTTTGAAACAGAGGAGATACCAGAACAACAGAGGGTGAAGATAGCCCAGTCAAAAATGAAAGAAGCTGCCTTGACATGGTGGAATTTCGTCCAAGATAATAGAGTACAGGAAGGAAAGTGTAGAGTCACTACATGGAAGAAAATGATGGCATTAGTAAAGGAAGCTTATGTCCCATTGGATTACAGTATCCAATTACACAAGAGGAAGCAAAACCTGAAGCAGAAGGAGTTAGATGTCAGCTCATATACAGAAGAATTCATGAAACTTTGTATGAAAACAAAGGTAAAGGAAAGTGAAGAAGAGAAGGTAGCCAGATACCTTAATGGATTGAGGTTCAATATTCAGGAAGATTTAAGTTTGCATAATCCAGATACAGTTCAGAAATGCTTTCAGTTGGTATTGAAAGTGGAAGAGAAGTTAAAGAGAAAACAAGAACAACACAATAGAGGAAGAGGAAGACAACAAAGGGGTGGAAGAGGTCCTTTTAGAGGTAGAGGACATGGACATGGATATCAAGGAGAATCCAGTCATGACAATATTAAGGGAAACAATAGTCAGAACCAGGGGGAAAATTATAGTCAGCAAGGAAACTTCAGAGGTAGAAGACCTTTCAGAGGAAGATCCCAGGGCAGAGGATCCATCAGATGTTATAACTGTAACAAAGAAGGCCATATAGCCAGCAGATGTCCAGAAAAGGCCACAAGCTCAACAGGAGAAAGGAGAACAAATCTGGTCCAAGAACCTGATAATCAAAGTATGACAGGCTCTAATGATTTTCAGAGTGTGAATGCTCCTGATAATTATGGATACCCAGAAAGTGGAGAGTCTCTAATGATGAGAAGAACAGTGACTACCATGAAGGTACCTGACAAAGAATCCCCTCCACGAAAGTCTCTTTTCAGGACTATTTGCAAAGCAGGAGGTAAGGCATGTAAAGTTTTGATTGATTCTGGTTCTACTGAAAATTTTGTGTCTGAAGAAATGGTGACAAAGCTTAAGCTTAGGAGATTGCCTCACCCATCCCCATACAAAGTCTCATGGCTTACCCAAGGTCAGCAGACAATTGTAGAAGAGCAGGCTTGGGTAGAATTTCAGATTGGAGCATATAAGGATAAGTTGTTGTTTGATATTACCACGATGGATGCTTGCAATCTTTTATTTGGTAGACCATGGCAGTATGATTTGAAGGCACAACATGATGGTGTTAGAAACACCTATACAATCACTAAAGATGGTAAGGTTATAAAGTTACTACCATTGCCGGAGAAGGAGGAGAAATCTAAAGGAAAAGAGGTGAAGGTAATGCTGATGGAAGGTAAACAGTTCATGAAAGAAGTAGCAGCAGAAGGTGCAGTTGCATATGCCCTAATCCCATGTATGAGGGTGAATAAAGAACAGCAGCAAGAAGTCAAGGAAGAGAAAAAGCAAAGGTTCATAGACCCAGCTATCCAAGAGCTATTGGATAAGTACAAAGGTATCATCTTAGAGGGAATGCCAAGATCCCTACCACCTGTCAGGGATATTAGTCACTGCATAGACTTAATTTCAGGGTCAACACTTCCAAACAAAGCAGCCTATAAGCTAACTCCAGAACAGAATGCAGAAGTAGCCAGACAAATTGAAGAATTATTGGATTCAGGTCTGATTGGGAAAAGTTTAAGTCCATGTGTAGTACCAGCTGTACTAGCACCAAAGAAGGAAGGTACTTGGAGGCTTTGCACAGATTCTAGAGCTATTAACAAGATCACAATCAGGTATAGGTTTCCAATCCCTAGGATAGAGGATTTACTTGACTGTTTGGGAGGTGCTAAGTATTTTACAAAAATAGATTTGAAGAGTGGATATCATCAGATCAGGATTAGGCCAGGAGATGAATGGAAAACAACATTCAAAACTAATGAAGGGTTATATGAGTGGAAGGTTATGCCTTTTGGTTTATCTAATGCACCTAGTACTTTTATGAGGTTGATGAATGAGGTTTTGAAAGAGTTCATTGGTAAGTTTGTCATAGTATATCTAGATGACATTCTGATTTTCAGCAACACAAAAGAAGAACATCTCAGACACATAGATTTGGTTCTTAAGAGGTTACATGAAGAGCAGCTGATGATAAATTTAGACAAGTGTTTGTTCATGCAAGAGGAGATCACATATTTGGGTTTTGTCATTTCACAAAGAAAGTTACAAATGGATAAGGAGAAGGTAAGTGCCATATTGTCTTGGCCAACCCCAAAGACTATGAATGATGTCAGAAGTTTCCATGGGTTAGCAACCTTCTACAGGAAGTTTATAAGAGGGTTTAGTCATATTTGTGCACCCGTGCTTGATACCATCAAAGGAGGACAGAAGTGCAGATTTGTTTGGACTCAAAGAGCAGATGATTCTTTTGAAACATTGAAGAAGAAGGTGGCACAGCAGCCAGTCCGTGCACTTCCAGACTTTAACAAAATCTTTCAGGTGGAATGTGATGCCAGTCACATGGCCATTGGAGCAGTACTCAGCCAAGAAGGTAGACCTATTGCATTTTTCAGTGAGAAGCTCAATGCTGCTAAAAAGAGGTATTCCTCATATGATTTGGAAATGTATGCTTTAGTCCAGTCACTCAAGAAATGGAGGCATTACTTGATGCCAAAGGAATTCATAGTATTCACAGATAACCAGGCTCTGAGTTTCATAAACAGCCAGGAAAAGCTGAACCACAGACACATGAAATGGGTAGAAACCTTACAAGCTTTTACTTTTACATTGAAGCATAAGAAAAGAGTCAAGAATAAAGTTGCAGATGCTTTGAGCAGGAGAGTTCTAACAGTCAACCAGATTCAGTTAGAAAGTGTTGGCATTGATTCACTAAAGACCATGTATGAGACTGATGAAGATTTTGGGGAGATATATCATGTATGTACTTCTTTTGGAGAGAAATATCATGCTGAATTCTCTGAATTTTTGATTCAGGATGGATTGTTGTTCAAAGGTGGACAGTTATGTATTCCAAGGTGTTCTATGAGGTTAAACATCATTAAGGAGAAACATTGTGGAGCTATGGCAGGTCATTTTGGTCTAGATAAGACTCTTGATCTTGTCCGAAGACATTACTTTTGGCCTAAGTTACAATCAGATGTCAGAAAGTTTGTAGAGACATGTGTGATATGTCAGAAAGCTAAAGGCAGGTCGACTAATGCAGGTTTATATCAGCCCTTACCCATTCCTTCCAGACCATGGGAAAGCATAAGTATGGATTTTGTCTTGGGTTTACCAAGGACAAGGAAAGGGTTTGATAGTGTTTTTGTTGTAGTGGACAGATTCAGCAAAATGGCACATTTCTTGCCATGCAAAACCAGTGCTGATGCTTCATACATTGCAGATTTGTTTTTCAGGGAGATTGTCAGGATCCATGGATTGCCATTGAGCATAGTGTCAGATAGGGATGTGAAGTTTATTGGTCACTTCTGGAGAACTCTTTGGAAGAAACTTGGAACAAATTTGTCTTTTTCCTCTGCATATCATCCTCAAACGGATGGACAGACTGAAGTAGTGAACCGTTCCTTAGGAAATTTGCTTAGATGTTTGACAAAACAACATGGAGAAAAGTGGGATAATGTCCTATCTCAAGCTGAATTTTCCTATAATGGTACTGTCAATAGGAGCACAGGGAAATCACCTTTTCAGATAGTTTATGGTGTGCATCCAAGAGGAATTTTGGAATTGAGAGATCTACCTACAGTAGACCCTGTTAGTGCAGAAGGAGAAGCTTTTGCAGAAGCCATCAAAGAGGTTCATGATCAAGTCAAGACCCAACTACAACAAACCACCTTGAAGTATAAGGAATATGCTGATAAAAAGAAGAAGGATGTTCAGTTTGATGTTGGAGATTTGGTATGGGTTCATTTGAAGAAGGACAGACTTCCTAAGGGAAAATATACTAAACTTATGCAGAGAAAAGTTGGACCATGTCAGATCTTGCACAAGCATGGACAGAAAGCTTATGAGATACAACTCCCCCCTGATCTTGGTTTGTCCCCTATATTCAATGTATGTGATTTAACTCCATACAAGTCTTATCCAGATGCAGATCAGGAACTCCTACAGGATACAGTCCATGATAACATTCCCAAGCATGATCCTCCACAGTTGCAGAAGGTTTTGGACACCAGAGTGGTCAAACAGACCCGGAACAAACAGTACTTGGAATATCTAGTCTCTTGGAAGGGAAAACCTAATTCTGAAGCAGTCTGGATGACTGAAGAGTAGATCCAGAAACATGGTGCAGATCTTCATACTCTCATCTCAAGTGGACTTGAGATTTCTTCTTCTGGGGAGTATGGTGCAGGAGCACCCCTACAAGACAGGATATAGGTTCATTGTCCGCATGACAGGACATTAGTCTATTTTTAGCATGTTTGGCTTCATAATGTAATAAGGTCCATTGGACCAATGCATATGTATTAGATTAGCCTAGGAGAGTGTGCAGGCAGTTAGAGCTCGTGATCAGGTAGTATGAGCTGTCCTCTCCCAGCCGCTTGGAAGCTCCCAGCCGCTGGGAATCGAGTTGGTAGTACTCGTAGGATATTGCTATAAATAACTCAGATCAGTTAGGGTTTGAGATCAGAGAGAGTAGTAGTTATGTTATGTTGTACTGGTGATTGAGTGAGATCGAGAGATCAGTCCAGACATTGTGAAACATTGTTGTTCGATAGTATTGTAGAAACAGGACATTTGTGTTTCATCTAAATAAGATCTCATCAATTGCATTATCTGGTTTATCAGCTGTTTATGTTTTGATTTCTGTTCTGATTACAGGTTAATGGATTCTTTCAACCCTTCCACCAGTTGATTCTGTGAATCGGTGGAATGGTCATGCATGTTAGTTTAGGTTGTATTTTAGTTTTCTGTTTATGCATTTCATTGTGCGGGAGATCGATTGGTAGCATGCTATGAATCAACCTAGCATCCTCATGTGCTAGGGTTTAGGAAGATAAACTATTAAGTTTTGATCTGAAGGTGACCCGACCCGACCATCATGTTTTCTTTGTAAAATTGTGCGGTTTTGTGAGTTTGCATGCAGCTGACGGATATACAGGGATCTGCATGTGCTTTTCCAGACGGAGTGAATCGTATCGTCATCTACGAGTATATCGCTATCCGGATCAGGTTATGAAGCTGACGAAGACTGTATGTTTCAAGTGCATCAAGATGATATAGGTTGGATATATACTCAGTGTATATATCATCGTCAAGATCATCTTTCGTGTGTATCCATCATCCGCATATCGCTGTCGCATGCAGGAGTGAAAGTTCACTTTTTGGCTAAGGACCGGAAAGGTCATCATCAGGATATTGAAAAGATCACCGGATATTCATTATCATGTTGCGGAGGATATAAGTGTCTTATATCCTGTTGACATCATCATCAGGTGCATTGACATCATCATCGGGTGCAAGTGACGTCATCGTCATCAGGATATTACGAATATCACCCTATGCAAGTTTATCCTGCTGTCGCTAAGTGTTTTGGCATTGGCGTAAGTCATCGGCATGAAGTTTGGTTAACATCATCAGGATGTTTCAATATGACCTGATAAGTCATATCCTGATGCTGTTTGTTTAAAGAAGGTCGATATCAGGGTGACGTAAGCATCGAAGAAAAGGTGCATAAGGAATATCGTCATCAAGATATATGAGAGGAACCGGATATTACATATCCTACCGACGAAGGGTGAAGATGATGCTAAACATCATGATGCTGCCGATAGAGTTTGGCGCTAAGTGAATAGTGATCATCAGGAGGATAATTGTGTTCGTCGAGTATCATGATGCTGCCGACAGGCGAAAGGCGAAAGGCGATAAGGAAGTGAACAGTAGTTAGCAGGAGGATATTTCATGCCTCTTCGAAATATGATGATGTTGTCTGTGTTAGCAAGAAATATGATGATGATGATAAGCCGATAGGTATTACATACTGCATGTCCCGGATTTTAACATGCTAGTGGATTAATGGCTTTTCCATCCTATTTGTAAGCTTCTGTTGCGTATCCATGGTTCTCCTCTCCATGGCCTTGAGGGCGTTCAACAGTGGTCTCTGGTCTGCAGGAACGACCTCCTCGTTCCAACTAGGGATCTCTTCTTCTTCCCTATCTTCTTCTCTACCAAAACCTACTCTGTTCCTCAACTTCTCTAACTCATCCTTCAATTCCTGATTCTGAGCCTTCACGGCCTTGCTCTCTGCAATCTGTTTCTTTACCAAAACTGCCAACTCAACGTTGGTCATCCTTGCCGGAATCTCAGATGTTCCTTCTTCATCTGACATCCTGCTATATCCTGATCTTTTCCAGAAGATCCTTCCTTTGCTCTGATACCACTATGATGCAGAGGAAACGCAACAGAAGCTTACAAATGGGAAGGAGGAGTCATTAACACAACCAGCATGTTAAAATCCTGGACATGCAGTATGTAATACCTATCGACTTATCATCATCATCATATTTCTTGCTAACACAGACAGCATCATCATATTTCGAAGAGGCATGAAATATCCTCCTGCTAACTACTGTTCACTTCCTTATCGCCTTTCGCCTTTCGCCTGTCAGCAGCATCATCATATTCGGCTATCAGCAGCATCATCACATTCGGCAAGCGCAAACATCCTCCTGATGTTCACTGTTCATCTTACCGCCAAACTCTATCTTCATCATCATGATGTTCGACATCATCTTCATCAGCAGGATATAAAATATCCGGTTCCTCCCATATATCCTGATGACGATATTCCTTATGCACCTTTTCTCCGATGCTTACGTCACCCTGATATCGACCTTCTTTAAACAAACAGCATCAGGATATGACTTATCAGGTCATATTGAAACATCTTGATGATGTTAACCAAACTTTATGCCGATGACTTACGCTGATGCCAAAACACTTAGCGACAACAGGATAAACTTGCATAGGGTGATATTCGCAATATCCTGATGACGATGACGTCACTTGCACCCGATGATGATGTCAATGCACCTGATGATGATGTCAACAGGATATAAGACACTTATATCCTTCGCAACATGATAATGAATATCCGGTGATCTTTTCAATATCCTGATGATGACCTTTCCGGTCCTTAGCCAAAAAGTGAACTTTCACTTCTGCATGCGACAGCGATATGCAGACGATGGATACACACGAAAGATGATCCTGACGATGATATACACACTGAGTATATATCCAACCTATATCATCCTGATGCACTTGAAACATGCAATTTTTGCCAACTTCAGAACCTGGTCCTGATAGCGATATACTCGTAGATGACGATACGATTCACTCCGTCTGGAAAAGCACATGCAGATCCCTGTATATCCGTCAGCTGCATGCAAACTCACAGAACCGCACAATTTTACAAAGAAAACATGAGGATCGGGCCGGATCACCTTCAGATCAAAACTTAATAGTTTATCTTCCTAAACCCTAGCACATGAGGATGCTAGGTTGATTCATAGCATGCTACCAATCGATCTCCCACACAATGAAATGCATAAACAGAAAACTAAAATACAACCTAAACTAACATGCATGACCATTCCACCGATTCACAGAATCAACCGGTGGAAGGGTTGAAAGAATCCATTAACCTGTAATCAGAACAGAAATCAAAACATAAACAGCTGATAAACCAGCTAATGCAATTGATGATATCTTATTTAGATGAAACACAAATGTCCTGTTTCTACAATATTATCGAACAACAATGTTTCATAATGTCTGGCCTGATCTCTGGATTTCACTCAATCACCAGTACAACATAACATAACTACTACTCTCATGATCTCACATCCTAACTGATCTGAGTTATTTATAGCAATATCCTACGAGTACTACCAACTCGATTCCCAGCGGCTGGGAGCTTCCAAACGGCTGGGAGAAGACAGCTCAGACACCCTGATAACGAACTCTAACTACCTGCACACTCTCCTAGGCTGATCTAATACATATGCATTGGTCCAATGGACCTTATTACATTATGAAGTCAAACATGTTAAAAATAGACTAATGTCCTGTCATGCGGACAATGAACCTATATCCTGTCTTGTAGGGGTGCTCCTGCACCATACTCCCCAGAAGAAGAAATCTCAAGTCCACTTGAGATGAGAGTATGAAGATCTGCACCATGTTTCTGGATCTGCTCTTCAGTCATCCAGACTGCTTCAGAATTAGGTTTTCCCTTCCAAGAGACTAGATACTCCAAGTACTGTTTGTTCCGGGTCTGTTTGACCACTCTGGTGTCCAAAACCTTCTGCAACTGTGGAGGATCATGCTTGGGAATGTTATCATGGACTGTATCCTGTAGGAGATCCTGATCTGCATCTGGATAAGACTTGTATGGAGTTAAATCACATACATTGAATATAGGGGACAAACCAAGATCAGGGGGGAGTTGTATCTCATAAGCATTCTGTCCATGCTTGTGCAAGATCTGACATGGTCCAACTTTTCTCTGCATGAGTTTAGTATATTTGCCCTTAGGAAGTCTGTCCTTCTTTAAATGAACCCATACCAAGTCGCCAACATCAAACTGTACATCCTTCTTCTTTTTATCAGCATATTCCTTATACTTCAAGGTGGTTTGTTGTAGTTGGGTCTTGACTTGATCATGAACCTCTTTTATGGCTTCTGCAAAAGCTTCTCCTTCTACACTAACAGGGTCTACTATAGGTAGATCTCTCAATTCCAAAATTCCTCTTGGATGCACACCGTAAACTATCTGGAAAGGTGATTTCCCTGTGCTCCTATTGACAGTATCATTATAGGAAAATTCGGCTTGAGATAGAATATTATCCCACTTTTCTCCATGTTGTTTTGTCAAACATCTAAGCAAATTTCCTAAGGAACGGTTCACTACTTCAGTCTGTCCATCCGTTTGAGGATGATATGCAGAGGAAAAAGACAAATTTGTTCCAAGTTTCTTCCAAAGAGTTCTCCAGAATTGACCAATAAACTTCACATCCCTATCTGACACTATGCTCAATGGCAATCCATGGATCCTGACAATCTCCCTGAAAAACAAATCTGCAATGTATGAAGCATCAGCAGTGGTTTTGCATGGCAAGAAATGTGCCATTTTGCTGAATCTATCCACTACAACAAAAACACTGTCAAACCCTTTCCTTGTCCTTGGTAAACCCAAGACAAAATCCATACTTATGCTTTCCCATGGTCTGGAAGGAATGGGTAAGGGCTGATATAAACCTGCATTAGTCGACCTGCCTTTAGCTTTCTGACATATCACACATGTCTCTACAAACTTTCTGACATCTGATTGTAACTTAGGCCAAAAGTAATGTCTTCGGACAAGATCAAGAGTCTTATCTAGACCAAAATGACCTGCCATAGCTCCACAATGTTTCTCCTTAATGATGTTTAACCTCATAGAACACCTTGGAATACATAACTGTCCACCTTTGAACAACAATCCATCCTGAATCAAAAATTCAGAGAATTCAGCATGATATTTCTCTCCAAAAGAAGTACATACATGATATATCTCCCCAAAATCTTCATCAGTCTCATACATGGTCTTTAGTGAATCAATGCCAACACTTTCTAACTGAATCTGGTTGACTGTTAGAACTCTCCTGCTCAAAGCATCTGCAACTTTATTCTTGACTCCTTTCTTATGCTTCAATGTAAAAGTAAACGCTTGTAAGGTTTCTACCCATTTCATGTGTCTGTGGTTCAGCTTTTCCTGGCTGTTTATGAAACTCAGAGCCTGGTTATCTGTGAATACTATGAATTCCTTTGGCATCAAGTAATGCCTCCATTTCTTGAGTGACTGGACTATAGCATACATTTCCAAATCATATGAGGAATACCTCTTTTTAGCATCATTGAACTTCTCACTGAAAAATGCAATAGGTCTACCTTCTTGGCTGAGTACTGCTCCAATGGCCATGTGACTGGCATCACATTCCACCTGAAAGATTTTGTTAAAGTCTGGAAGTGCAAGGACTGGCTGCTGTGCCACTTTCTTCTTCAATGTTTCAAAAGAATCATCTGCTCTTTGAGTCCAAACAAATCTGCACTTCTGTCCTCCTTTGATGGTATCAAGCATGGGTGCACAAATATGACTAAACCCTCTTATAAACTTCTTGTAGAAGGTTGCTAACCCATGGAAACTTCTGACATCATTCATAGTCTTTGGGGTTGGCCAAGACAATATGGCACTTACCTTCTCCTTATCCATTTGTAACTTTCCTTGTGAAATGACAAAACCCAAATATGTGATCTCGTCTTGCATGAACAAACACTTGTCTAAATTTATCATCAGCTGCTCTTCATGTAACCTCTTAAGAACCAAATCTATGTGTCAGATGTTTTTCTTTTGTGTTGCTGAAAATTAGAATGTCATCTAGATATACTATGACAAACTTACCAATGAACTCTTTCAAAACCTCATTCATCAACCTCATAAAAGTACTAGGTGCATTAGATAAACCAAAAGGCATAACCTTCCACTCATATAACCCTTCATTAGTTTTGAATGCTGTTTTCCATTCATCTCCTGGCCTAATCCTGATCTGATGATATCCACTCTTCAAATCTATTTTTGTAAAATACTTAGCACCTCCCAAACAGTCAAGTAAATCCTCTATCCTAGGGATTGGAAACCTATACCTGATTGTGATCTTGTTAATAGCTCTGGAATCTGTGAAAAGCCTCCAAGTACCTTCCTTCTTTGGTGCTAGTACAGCTGGTACTACACATGGACTTAAACTTTTTCCAATCAGACCTGAATCCAATAATTCTTCAATTTGTCTGGCTACTTCTGCATTCTGTTCTGGAGTTAGCTTATAGGCTGCTTTGTTTGGAAGTGTTGACCCTGGAATTAAGTCTATGCAGTGACTAATATCCCTGACAGGTGGTAGGGATCTTGGCATTCCCTCTGAGATGATACCTTTGTACTTATCCAATAGCTCTTGGATAGCTGGGTCTACGAACCTTTGTTTCTTCTCTTCCTTGACTTCTTGCTGCTGTTCTTTATTCACCCTCATACATGGGATTAGGGCATATGCAACTGCACCTTCTGCTGCTACTTCTTTCATGAACTGTTTACCTTCCATCAGCATTACCTTCACCTCTTTTCCTTTAGATTTCTCCTCCTTCTCCGTCAATGGTAGTAACTTTATAACCTTACCATCTTTAGTGATTGTATAGGTGTTTCTAACACCATCATGTTGTGCCTTCAAATCATACTGCCATGGTCTACCAAATAAAAGATTGCAAGCATCCATCGTGGTAATATCAAACAACAACTTATCCTTATATGCTCCAATCTGAAATTCTACCCAAGCCTGCTCTTCTACAATTGTCTGCTGACCTTGGGTAAGCCATGAGACTTTATATGGGGATGGGTGAGGCAATCTCCTAAGCTTAAGCTTTGTCACCATTTCTTCAGACACAAAATTTTCAGTAGAACCAGAATCAATCAAAACTTTACATGCCTTACCTCCTGCTTTGCAAATAGTCCTGAAAAGAGACTTTCTTTGAGGGGATTCTTTGTCAGGTACCTTCATGGTAGTCACTGTTCTTCTCATCATTAGAGACTCTCCACTTTCTGGGTATCCATAATTATCAGGAGCATTCACACTCTGAAAATCATTAGAGCCTGTCATACTTTGATTATCAGGTTCTTGGACCAGATTTGTTCTCCTTTCTCCTGTTGAGCTTGTGGCCTTTTCTGGACATCTGCTGGCTATATGGCCTTCTTTGTTACAGTTATAACATCTGATGGATCCTCTGCCCTGGGATCTTCCTCTGAAAGGTCTTCTACCCCTGAAGTTTCCTTGCTGACTATAATTTTCCCCCTGGTTCTGACTATTGTTTCCCTTACTATTGTCATGACTGGATTCTCCTTGATATCCATGTCCATGTCCTCTACCTCTAAAAGGACCTCTTTCACCCCTTTGTTGTCTTCCTCTTCCTCTATTGTGTTGTTCTTGTTTTCTCTTTAACTTCTCTTCCACTTTCAATGCCAACTGAAAGCATTTCTGAACTGTATCTGGATTATGCAGACTTAAATCTTCCTGAATGTTGAACCTCAATCCATTAAGGTATCTGGCTACCTTCTCTTCTTCACTTTCCTTTATCTTTGTTTTCATACAAAGTTTCATGAATTCTTCTGTATATGAGCTGACATCTAGCTCCTTCTGCTTCAGGTTTTGCTTCCTCTTGTGTAATTGGATACTGTAATCCAATGGGACATAAGCTTCCTTTACTAATGCCATCATTTTCTTCCATGTAGTGACTCTACGCTTTCCTTCCTGTACTCTATCATCTTGGACGAAATTCCACCATGTCAATGCAACTTCTTTCATTTTTGACTGGGCTATTTTCACCCTCTGTTGTTCTGGTATCTCCTCTGTTTCAAAGAAATTGTTCAAGGAGTCTATCCACTCCATCACTGAATCAGGTTCCATCTTTCCTGTAAACACTGGCAAATCCAATTTCACATCCATGGTTCTCCTCTCCATGGCCTTGAGGGCGTTCAACAGTGGTCTCTGGTCTGCAGGAACGACCTCCTCGTTCCAACTAGGGATCTCTTCTTCTTCCCTATCTTCTTCTCTACCAGAACCTACTCTGTTCCTCAACTTCTCTAACTCATCCTTCAATTCCTGATTCTGAGCCTTCACGGCCTTGCTCTCTGCAATCTGTTTCTTTACCAGAACTGCCAACTCAACGTTGGTCATCCTTACCGGAATCTCAGATGTTCCTTCTTCATCTGACATCCTGCTATATCTTGATCTTTTCCAGAAGATCCTTCCTTTGCTCTGATACCACTATGATGCAGAGGAAACGCAACAGAAGCTTACAAATGGGAAGGAGGAGTCATTAACACAACCAGCATGTTAAAATCCTGGACATGCAGTATGTAGTACCTATCGGCTTATCATCATCATCATATTTCTTGCTAACACAGACAGCATCATCATATTTCGAAGAGGCATGAAATATCCTCCTGCTAACTACTGTTCACTTCCTTATCGCCTTTCGCCTTTCGCCTGTCAGCAGCATCATCATATTCGGCTATCAGCAGCATCATCACATTCGGCAAGCGCAAACATTCCCCTGATGTTCACTGTTCATCTTACCGCCAAACTTTATCTTCATCATCATGATGTTCGACATCATCTTCATCAGCAGGATATAAAATATCCGGTTCCTCCCATATATCCTGATGATGATATTCCTTATGCACCTTTTCTCCGATGCTTACGTCACCCTGATATCGACCTTCTTTAAACAAACAGCATCAGGATATGACTTATCAGGTATATTGAAACATCCTGATGATGTTAACCAAACTTTATGCCGATGACTTACGCTGATGCCAAAACACTTAGCGACAGCAGGATAAACTTGCATAGGGTGATATTCGCAATATCCTGATGACGATGACGTCACTTGCACCCGATGATGATGTCAATGCACCTGACGATGATGTCAACAGGATATAAGACTCTTATATCCTCTGCAACATGATAATGAATATCCGGTGATCTTTTCAATATCCTGATGATGACCTTTCCGATCCTTAGCCAAAAAGTGAACTTTCACTTCTGCATGCGATAGCGATATGCGGACGATGGATACACACGAAAGATGATCATGACGATGATATACACACTGAGTATATATCCAACCTATATCATCCTGATGCACTTGAAACATGCAATTTTTGCCAACTTCAGAACCTGGTCCTGATAGCGATATACTCGTAGATGACGATACGATTCACTCCGTCTGGAAAAGCACATGCAGATCCCTGTATATCCGTCAGCTGCATGCAAACTCACAGAACCACACAATTTTACGAAGAAAACATGAGGATCGGGCCGGATCACCTTCAGATCAAAACTTAACAGTTTATCTTCCTAAACCCTAGCACATGAGGATGCTAGGTTGATTCATAGCATGCTACCAATCGATCTCCCACACAATGAAATGCATAAACAGAAAACTAAAATACAACCTAAACTAACATGCATGACCATTCCACCGATTCACAGAATCAACCGGTGGAAGGGTTGAAAGAATCCATTAACCTGTAATCAAAACAGAAATCAAAACATAAACAGCTGATAAACCAGATAATGCAATTGATGATATCTTATTTAGATGAAACACAAATGTCCTGTTTCTACAATACTATCGAACAACAATGTTTCATAATGTCTGGCCTGATCTCTGGATTTCACTCAATCACCAGTACAACATAACATACCTACTACTCTCATGATCTCACATCCTAACTGATCTAAGTTATTTATAGCAATATCCTACGAGTACTACCAACTCGATTCCCAGCGGCTGAGAGCTTTCAAACGGCTGGGAGAAGACAGCTCAGACAACCTGATAACAAACTCTAACTACCTGCACACTCTCCTAGGCTGATCTAATACATATGCATTGGTCCAATGGACCTTATTACATTATGAAGTCAAACATGCTAAAAATAGACTAATGTCCTGTCATGCGGACAATGAACCTATATCCTGTCTTGTAGGGGTGCTCCTGCACCAGCTTCTCCTCGGAGGGTCTTCATCTCCACCACTTCCCTGGGTTATCTGGTGTGTGGGAAGGAACTGATGAAGTGGAACTATCCTGTCACTTCTTCCTCTTGGTGTATCTTTCCTATTTACTAGTCTCATTGCGGTCATCTAGGATATCTTCTTCTTGATCCAGGCTTCTGACTTCTTAGTCACGAAACTGGTTCTTTCTCTAACATCTCTAACCTCTAGATCTGTAATGCCCCTCGCTTTTGGGCTTGTGATAGATGTTAGTTTCATATTTCTCTCTGATAGTTCTAAAACAGTTGATACTCTTTCATTGCATTTTTTATAGTTTCGAGACATTTGGATTACCATGTTATGGTTCATGTTCACTTTGACCTTGAAGGACTATGTTCAATGGATATATTTAGACATGTGTTATGAGTTATGATGACATTAATATTACTTTAGTTATGACATGTTGGACATGATTAATAATGGATTAATATTTGCATGTTTATTAGATTATGTTGATATCTGGTTTCAAATGTTGTGGATATAATCTTGTTCCAGAGTAGGGACGGGGTAGCATTACTCGCTTCGAGTACCCTGCTGTGCTATGATTCTCTAACTCTCTGTGTGTAGACATATATGTATTTGATCATATACAACCAGTTGCTTAGATGCAGGCTGCAGGTACCGAACCTTGACTCCACCTGATATAGTAGGTTTGAGCGGGTTCTTACACCAATGGGTATCAGTGATGGGAGATAACAAGAGGTCTATTCCACTAGGTCGGTCCTTGTCTTCTGTTGTGGTCTCGAGTCATGTTGTGACACTTGGTATTTGCCTTGTTATGTTGGCTATCTTGTGTCATGGTGTATAGTCGAGTTGTGTTTAATAATGTTTAATTATGTTCTTGTGTGGTTGGAAGATACTTTAATGAATTAGTGTTTATCAATAATGCTCCTATTTTGTTTATTAGATAATTATTGATTTAGCCTAAAACTTTGTATGACACCTTGGTTAAATTTTATAATAGTTGGAATTAAATTATCTTCTATGTTCAAATATTTATGTCATAAATGGAGTTATGGGTAATTAGTGGTTATTTGGTATAGAATAATTTGGATATGCGAAATTAATGCCTTGTGTTGTCAATTTCAAAATTGGAAGATTTGGAATCTCTAGTTATAGAATTTTTTTTTGGAATTCTCGGAGGAGTGGGTTGTTGGGTAACAGATGCATGTCTGCATTTATTTTATGAGTTGAGTCATTTTTATAGAAAATAAAATCTTGTTCGGAGGGGGTTGGAAATAGAATGGAGAAATTGGGAGAAGAATAGAGAATTGGTGGCAGGAGTTGAAGAAATTCGAAGAGGATCTGGAAACCAGGTATGTGATTTGTCTCTTTCTATAAAAAATTGCAATTGGTGTAGTTTAAAATTTAAAATCTTTTGCAGCTTGTTCCGTGTGTGTGTAATTGCATGTTCTGTAGATTGGAATCTATTTATCTCTGTGGCTTGTTATGTCGTGCCTGTTTGGTTGAATGTTGCTCCATCTCTATAGATTTCTCCAAGAATTATTCTTCTGGTTTGGCCCTTGCCTAAATTTTTCTTGAAATCATGTGCCATCATCTGTAACCCTGTATTGTGTTTTCAATCTTGTGAAAAGATGACTCAATGTTAAGCTGTTACTAAACCCTTGACCCTGTTGTTCTTGCTTATTTAGCTTACACATTTATCTATCAGACTTATGGGGTTTGCCCAGTAAGAAAGAGGATTCAAATTTCACATCAATGTGCTTTCCTCTACTAACAAATTTCTTCTGCTCTTATTCTATGTCTACTTGATTGAGTTGATTTCTTAGGAGGCTATGCTTATGTTCCACCATTCTGCAGATGGTCCTTACATGGATCCCCATGCAGCTTGCTAGTGCTTGCAACCACTTAATTGGTTTTCATAGTATTCATGCTTCTTGTGTACCTAGATTCCTTGCTTTTATCTGTGTAAACCCGATTAAAGTCTTGTGCCTCCAACTCTATCTCCACTAGAGAGCAACCTACATTCATGTCTAGAATTGTGACAGATCTTGTGAAATGTCCATAATTTTCTTCTTGTCTACAATAAAAGAAAAATCTAATCATGGTTGGAAGGCAGTCGTCCATTCTGCAATTGCATCAGTATTATCCTAAGCTTGAAGCTTACAATAAATTAAACATGTCTCGTTCTCTTAGATACTCACATGGTTTTAGGCTTAGAATTTTGAACTGTTTATGGAAGTTCACATTTATATCTCTCAGTCCACTCGTAGATCCTCTTCTCCAGTTCACTGTCACTTTAGAAAGGTTCTTTTTGAGCATAATATTGTTTGGAAAATCGTGGGTAGAGGGATGTCGATGGGAGTTATGGTCTATAGCGAGTTTATTGGTTTTGTGGAAGTTAGATGAGTAGGGGGTAGGAGCCTTGTGAGGGTCGTGATAGTGGTTTTCTTTATATATGTTTGCCGCCTATGGTGCGTCGTGGCCGTCGAATAGCTCCAATGCAGTCAACTACCATAGGAGGACTATAAGTCGTTGTTTGTATTCATAGAGTCATGGTTTATATTTCTAATGTCACTGTTGTTAGACTGTAGCACAGCGTAAGGTCGGCTTTCACAGCGATGTATATTTTAGTCGGGTGGTTAGTGTAAAGTCTTCGTAGTGGGTCGATGGGTGCCCCATGCGAATAAGAATTAATGCATTCACTTTTTTTTAATATGATGGTTAGTAGTTCTCATGGTAGTATGTTAGTTAGGAAGCCCGCATGGGTTTGAATTCAGAAAGCGATATTAATTTAGAAATTTATATATGTTCATAATGTTTTTTGCATAGGATTTATATTTGGTAAGATACTAATTGGAAATCCTCCTTATAGGAATTTATGTAGGGTTTCAAGCTCAATTGAAATTTGTAGGATAGAAATTTAGTTTTTTTTTGTTGGGAAATGTATTTATGTATTAGTATTTTGATTTGAAATGTTTTGGTAAGATGTTTAAGGTTGGCATGGAAATATAGATAAATTTGGTTATTTTAGGAATTGTTAGATGTCATTAGATGTTAAATGTTAATAAGGAAACTTTCGTAATGTGTTTTTGATAAAGGTTGTAAAATGTTAGACAATATGTTATGATCATAGGAGACTATAGGCATGTATGTGTATAGATATTGTTTTACCAATGGGTTTTTTTTTATTAGAAAATTGAAATAGGGAAAATGTAGTCCTTATAGATGTGATTATTAGGATTTGAGAAATGTTAAAATGTTAGGAAAATATTTATATAAATTCATAATGTTTTCATCAGAAATTGCATTGGTTAGACGTTAAATGGTAATTTATGTTTGTTGTAATTATGCATAGCGTTTGTTTTGAAATTGAATTCGTAATATAGTAAGTTATGCTTATGAGAATTATATGAATATTAATATAGATGTTGTTCTAACTATTGGTAGTTGTTAGAAATTGAGATAGTAAATGATCTCCGGGAAGTTTGTATACTTAGCAATAGTTGTTCCTAGTAGGTAGTGTCATTAGTGAATCTTAGATATTAATTCTTCTCACTTATACTATGGTTGTATTTTTTTTTAGTAGCTAACAAATTAATAGATAGGAATTTAAGACATATGTTGTTAGGAATTGTTACATTCGTTTACTAGAATAATCCATTTGTGAAGTGAGAACTTTTTATGTAATCTTCTGTTTAAAGAAAGAGCATATTGAAAATCTATTTTCTTGTTGTCATCCTTGTCATACTTTATGCTTATTCTGGATCATTGTGATTGATTTTGGGGTGGAAGTTATGCTTAGATGATGTCATGTGTACTTGGTGTTAAGATGCGAAAGCGTTGTCATGTTCGGGTAATGGTTGTATTTTCATTGGTTTTATACCTATCTCAAGAGGTGTGATGTTTTGGTTCTGGTTCAATTAGTGGCATGCCAACGCAATGGGATTTGTTTTGTCGAGGGCAAGTGAATGGCTTGAGTAATGGTTAGAAGTCATTTTGTACTTTATCTCTGCTTGTGGTGGTTGGTTGTTTGTTTGGAGATTGCTAAGGGAGTGGCTTCCATGGTGGGGCCGGTGCCTAGTGAGAGGCCGCCTGGGTAACCCCATGGAAGTTATGAGCAAGTGGAATCTTAATAACTTGTTAGGAGGGTTGGGGTAGTAAAACACTTAATAAGATAAGTAAGATATCTCACCCATGCCTTGAGTGCTCTTGCGGGCTAAGGATGGGATGAGAAGGCCTGGTTGGCAAGGCCGACCTCCTCGTCTCCATGAGAGGACCTGTCGGCTCCACATGTGTCACCCTATGGGGCTGGTGCCTAGAGAGGGGTTGCCAGAGTAACCATAGATGGGGGCCGGCTTCTAGTGATAGATAGCCTAGGTAACCCATGCTAGGACCATGCGATGACACTCTGCTTACGCAACTCGACTTCTTCCTCTTTATTTTGTTGTTACCTCTAGACTATAGTCTTGGCTTCATGTTTGATCTTGATTGGATGTTGGTTCTGTCTAGTGGATTACTATTGTTTCTATGCAGTCTTGTTATCTTGTATGCCTGTGAGAAGTCTGTATCTTATTTTTGTTTCACTGTTGTAACTTCGACCTAGTGGAGCCTTGATGTTATCTCCTAGCTTGGTGGGGTGGACCTCAGGGTTCCACATGGTTGGGAGGTAGAGCTATCCATTGGTCTTCTTGGAGATTCGGTTTGAGTCTTGTGTAGGGATGTTCCAATTTCTAGATTGTTTTCTACCTTCAGTGGTGTTGTATACTTTCTTATGTATTCTTTTGTAAATTGACATGATCGGTCTTGTAATCTTGTACTAAGACTTTGTAATCAAACTATCTTACTTTTGTAAAAATTATTTTTATCTAATACAACAGTTTAATGGTTATCACTTATGTGGTTTTACTTTATATTTATTGATGCAGTTATGTTGCCCTAGAGTTGTTAGAAGAGCAATTCCCTTTATGTTGTGTATTATGATATACTTGGCTACTGTTATTGCACTATCTTGCTTTTAAAAAAAAAAGATTTTTGTAATTTTGCACTTTCAGTCTAGCACTCTAGGGTTGCATGACGGGGCATTACAGGATCTGCCCAATTAATAGCAAGAAGAGGTTGAGTGTTATGCCCTTACTTTCATAGCATATATGGTTATGAATAGTCGGCTTGTGGCTATCTTAACTCTTAATTAAGTCATATTATCATTAGTATATTGGTATTTAGTTGTTTAGGTCAGCCTAAGGCTTCTATAGGGCTATCTAGGTTAGCCTAGGTGATATCCTAGGCATAAATTGGTATATATAGGGGTAGTGAGTCTTATTGGATCATCATATTGAGTATTGTGTTCTCATTGAAGACTGTTGGAGGTATCCCCCTCGAAGTGGATTAGGAGGTTGCCCCCTTGAAGTGGCATATTATTATCAAGTATTTGTAGGATATTTACTATTATATTCCTTATTGTGCAAGTTGTTTCATTACAAGTGGTATCAGAGCATGATCTTGGCACCGTGAAGACAAAAACTAGGTGAATTTTTCTGATTTGGAGGTCATTTTGGAAAGTGCATAACTTTCAAATTTTGGTGAATTTTTTTCTGATTTTAAAAGGGTTTTTGAAGAACATATTGAAGCTGCTACAGTCCAGAATTTAGAGCATTTGGAGCAAAATTAAGCGAGTTATAGCAGAATTAGGGTTTTTGCCCTTATTTTTTGAAAAATGTATATCTCTCTTATTTTGTCAAATCTCTAAAAGATTTTTTGTGGGTTTTTCAATATAATAGTGAAGCTACTACAGTCCAAATTTGAGAACAATTGGAGCAGAATAAAGGGAGTTATTTATAAATTAGGGTTTCCACCAATTTCTCTATCCAGGCTGTACAATTTTGAATTTCTTCACAATTTTTTCAGGGAAGTGAGATCTTGGCCCTGGTAAGTTACAGTAAAAATTTTAGATTGATTTGATTTGTTTTGTGTGATTTATTACAAAATTATTTTTTCCAATCATGACGGGTTCTTCAACAAGGGGCAAAAAGAATGTTACCACACCGGGAAAAACTCCAGGCAAGGAGGAGGTGGAAAATGATGATGTTGATCAAAAAGAATATGAAAATATACTTGAACTTATTCATAAAGAAAATAGCAAGATGAAAGGTGAAATCTTGTCCATTATGGGTGAACAAATGAAAGGGTTGGCTAAGTCATGTGATATTGAGAAAATTCTGGAGATACTTTCCAAACATAAGCAGTCACAACACCAAGATGTGAAGGAAGAGGATTCTACAAAAGGGAAGGGTGTTTTTGGGTTTGAATCAAATCTCAAGATGGATCATCACACCACTCATTTTATGGCAAGGAATTTCAAACCAAAGTTGGATATGTGAAAGTTTGATGGTCAAGATCCTACCAATTGGCTCTGTCAAATGGAGCAATTCTTTGATATCCACCATGTTCCATGTCAACAAAAGGTGGCCATGGCTTCCTTATACTTGGAACCTGATCAATTCATTTGGTACCGTTGGCTATGTGAAGAAAAGAAAGCAAAAGGATGTATTGTCACTTGATCGGTTTTCCAAGAAGAACTCATTACTCATTATGGTGAAAATCTTATGGATAGCTACTTTAGCCAAATTACTAAATTAAGGCAAACATGTATGGTCAAGGATTACATTTATCAATTTCGTACTTTGTCTTTAAGAGTGGAAAATGTGTCTATAGAAAATTTGTTGGAACTATTCATTGGTAGCCTAAAGGATCACATTAAATATGAGGTACGCATGTTCCATCCAAATTCCATCTCAGATGCAATGATTATGGCAAGGCAGGTAGAGGAAAAATTTATGGTTAAGAAAGGCAAGGAGAAGGTTGTGGCTGATTCTCTATCAAGGCGTGATGAACCCACAGAGTCATTTTTATTTGCCATTTCCATGTTACAAGCAGACTAGGTAAATGAGGCAACAGAAGAAGAAGAAGAAGAAGAAGATGATAATGATGATGATGATGAAGAAGAAGCAAAAGAAGAAGAAGAAGAAGACGAAACAAAAGAAAAAGAAAAATGCAATGAAGAAGAAGTGAAAGAAGAACTTCCTAGTCAAGTTATTCAACCAAATCAAGGGTACCATGTACTATTCCTCACCTCTTCCTCTATGGCACATCAAAAGGTTCAAGTAATGGAAGAACACATTCATCACCATCAAGAGCTAGATGCAAAGGGAAGACAAATCTTGGAGCTGAAGTTAATTTTCCAGACATGCATGAAGAAGCTGAGGACACCAACAGTTCCAAGTTACCTCATTATAAGGAAATATTTTCTAGTTGAAGTTACCACATGGGATGATGAATATTATATGAAGAAACTACCATAATTGTTCAGCGTTGAGGACAACGCTTTTGTAAAGGTGGGGGGCATGTTATGCCCTTACTTTCATAGCATATATGGTTATGAATAGTCAGCTTGTGGCTATCTTAACTCTTAATTAAGTCATATTATCATTAGTATATTGGTATTTAGTTGTTTAGGTCAGCCTAAGGCTTCTATAGGGCTATCTAGGTCAGCCTGGGTGATATCCTAGGCATAAATAGGTATATATAGGGGTAGTGAGTCTTATTGGATCATCATATTGAGTATTGTGTTCTCATTGAAGACTGTTGGAGGTATCCCCCTCGAAGTGGATTAGGAGGTTGCCCCCTCGAAGTGGCATATTATTATCAAGTATTTGAAGCATATTTACTATTATATTCCTTATTGTGCAAGTTGTTTCATTACATTGAGCCTAGACTTCTTCAAAATAGAAGGGATCAATCAGATCTGATTCATCATCTTCAATGCCTTCAACAACCCATTCCATCTTGAAATCTCAAATCTACTTCAAGCTAAACCTTGTCCAGTCTCTTTTTCTGACCTCAAACTCTTATTCACAATCCTCCCAAAAGTCTTCAAGATTGGGGAAATGAAGATATCCAGGACCAAGCTTCAAATTATTCTTGACATATCTCTTGTTGTCAAAGGGGAATCTCATCTGGTATGTATACAAGTTGATCATGGCTAGGGTCTTCATATTTTTAGCCCTCGAGCTAGATTCACACTTGTAGTGACTGAGGCAAATAGGGAATGCCACTCCCTTGTTCTTCCTGTCTCGACATTTCTTTTGAACTAATACTAGTTGTCTACAAAGCTCAACCAAAAAAAGCTTGTCATCCACATACCTTGGCAATTTAGAAGGGTAACCATCAAATCCTCCTACTCAAAGGTAGGTGAACCTTGGAAATTGAATGAAGTAGCTACCATACTTCTTTATCAACAATGATGCTTCCTTTGAAATTCTGAGAGCTGTATTTCCTTGAAGTAACCTTACTGCAAGCATTGTGAAAGCATCATTCACTTGTCTGAAATAGACAAAACTTTGTTCTAACTGCAACTGCCTGTAGTAGTCATAAACTTGTGTTTCCTGATTTAGAACACCTATGGTACTCAAACTAGGCCATGATCTCAAATTGGCAATTACATATACCAAGTAGGATGACATGTGGAATTGTTGACTGGTTTTGAAGTGAATTAGCTGGTCATGTATGCAGTCATTGATAAGGCGGCCCCAATCAATAAATTGTTTTCCTACCAATATGACAATGATGAAGAGATACATCCACATTTCAAACTCGGTTGAGTCGAGGCTGCCTGTCAACCTATGAAGAAGGGTAATCAGATAGAAGATCTCTTTGATAAAAAGAGAATGGTGTAGTGTTTTAGGAAGTTGGGATTGTCCGCCTCTAGGTTTTACCATCCATTCCTTAGCCAAATTGTTCATGCATTTGCTCTTGTTGTCACTAAAGTACTTGTAGGCCTTCTATTTATCAACATAGATGAACTTTTCTTTGTATGGCAATCCAAGAATGATGGTGATAGAAATCCCATTGAGTTTGGCCATCAGGTGCCCATCAATGGATTTGATCTCTTTGGCTTCGGGATTGTACCTTTTTGCACATTCAATTACTAGCTCTAGACATTTGACAGTGGTGGGAAAACAAGCTGCATTGACTAGGCCACTCTCTGTAATCCTTCAGGACAATTTTGATCGTTCTCCTTCTGTCAATGACTTCCTGATTTCCTGTAGATCAATATGGCCCATTTTAGTATCAAATACCTCCTGAAGAGTGGTGTCGATCATAAGAGCATACTCATAATTTTGAGGCTTATACTTCATGATGGTGTTTTCACAAGTTTAATAATATAAACTGTTTAACCAGCTTTGTGCCTGCAACTACTTTGAAAATTCTTGGGAACTTTGTGAGTAACGTGTTTGCTTTGAGGTTGTAGGTATCCTTCACAGAATATACTCTACAATGATTAAAGTGCTGAAAATGAAGACTTCATCCTGTATCTCTTATAAGGAACCCCTTCCCACTGACTTTCCATCTATTTCATGATAGATTTCAGGCCTTCAAAAACATGTTTTTCCGTGCAGGATAGTAACCACATGCAATAAATATATAGAGGAAAAAGATTCTCTTTAAAGAGGTCTCTCTAGTTATTTGGAAGAAGTAAATATCTTTAGAACATCCATGTCTGTTGTGCCTTCTCCATGTGGAGTAATATGTTCATGCGAGAATCTTTTATCATTTATAATACTTGCAGATACCTTATTTAGAGGCTCACACTTGTTTACAGGTTCCTAAAGTGTTTTCAATGAATGCATTTTGTGCATTCACTGCAATAATTGCATTCTGTTACACCACATTTCTGTATTTTAGAGGCTATTCGGTGTTTCAGTTTATGCTTCTTATTTACACATGAGTCATCAACGTGTTGGCGAAAGATGGCATGAAAAATGGCCTTATACAGCCAATGACCTTTTCTTGAAAATCTTGAAAGATCTTTTCAACAGAAACCATTTTATATATCAATTTTGTGATCATTGGATAGCATGATATTTCATCAAGTGCGACCTTTGTTTATCAGCATATTTACAACTATAAAATTTGAAAAAGATTACCCGCTCCAATGTTATCATGCGTAGAGATGATGACGGTGAAGTTTGCATCTTGTCCATTGCTGGGTGCCTTTAATCAACTCCATGCTACAACAGTTTGTCTTTCCAGTGTTCGATGGTGTAACTGATGCTATAACAAAGTTGGGAAGACTAACTACCTACCAGCACTCGTGCTCATGGAAGGTTTGGTTAATAATGCTATCTGTGATAAATTCGATAAAAATGAAGCTGTAGGAGTTCTTAATATATTTGGCATCTTATCTTGAAATAGTTATTGTGTTTCTCTGCCACCTTCACGACATACCAACTTTTGGGCATCGTGCAGTTTGAAACAATGTTCAAGTTTATCCCTTGAAACTTTGCACGAATTAATAATGGTTCTAAAATGAATAATGATGCCCGATGATTAAGAAAAAGTCTTGTTTGATCGGTGGTGAATGTTAGTTTGATAACACATTAGACATGCCGATTGATAGATAAGTATAGCCATGGCAATATGTGGCAATGAGTGTGGCCATCATACCATTTACTTCTCTACGGAAAACTTCTCCAACTTAGTGAGTTTATGGTTCACGACCAAGGATGACTCCCAAGATAGTTATTTATGCCTCCCACCGCTTGCATACACATCGTTATTTGAAATGATTTTACAATTGGATCTAACACCTTTGACATTCTTGGTATATTCCACAAAAGATTGGAATTTGGAACCTTTACTTGGATTAGTGAAAGAAATATGCATAACGCATGATAGCACATGATAATTTATTAGAAAAAGTTCAAATTTTGGGTAATCACAAAATGGGACAACATGTTCCTTAGCAGTTAAACTGAAAATTATATTTCAAATTAGATAAGATTTCTTGCAACTATTTAGTTTCCTCAAATGTAATTGGACAAATACACAAATTTGCAATGAAACTCCTCTTCCAATATATTATTTATTTGATTCAAATGATGCCAATACAAATCAAATGCTCACTATCCACTTTGATAGTCATATACTAAAATGAAATCAGACATTCAACCTATTACAAATGACTTCAAGTATGGGATCTATTGATAACCCAATAATGGAATATGGTTGCCAAGTAATTCCATTGCTCAATGAGCCTTGTAACACCTTCAAATGATGTTGTATACTGGGTGTTATGACTGATGCAAGTGACTGGAAACACTGTATACAACCAGCAATAAACGTGACACAAGATTTATCACCAAATTTTCTCCAAAAGTGCAGCGATAGGCTTCTAGACTTGAGCGAATGGGCTAAAATGATCTTCAAAATTTCTTATTCAATGATTGATGTCAAACTCCTGATTGTAGCCCTTTGATTGACTGTAGCAACTTCTTCAATGACTATAGTAAAGGTGTAATGGTTGGGAATGTTTAAATATCCGAGATCCTTGATACAAAATCTTCAACAATGATCCCCAATACTCTCTATCTCTCCTAATACTTGCAAGTTTGAATTCAATAGTGAAATTAGAAGCAATATCACCTCATAATTCATAGGGGATCATCACCCTATGTGCAAGGGCACATCACCTTGCAAGGAAGTAAGAAGATCAGAACCTTCAAACTTGAAAAGAATATGAAAACATACCAAAATTTAGAAATGTGTTCAACGGTCATGGATTCCTCTATTTATTCCTTCTCCTCGTGGTCGATGACTTGCATTGGGTTTTTCCTGCATTGGATCTTGGGCGAATCCCTCTAGGCGAATGTGTTGGCATTTGAGCATTTTTTAAATGTTTTTCTTCTATCAATGTTATGGTTCTTCAAATGATATGAGAACAGTTGCAGATATGTGCAGAATGCTGAGTGGCCATATTACTTGGCTTTCATACTCAACAAACAATGCTCCAGTGTCCTATTGATAAATGCAGTTTAGTGTTCTGTTTGCAAGGTTTCTTGAGTATAGTGTAGTGAGTTCTTCCAGCCACTCGTGTGAATCTATCATACATCAATAAGGTGGGAGGTGAGCCTTTCCATGCACAACGATGCACATAAATATGATGAAAGTTGCTATGAATCAAGGCGTCTAGGTTTAGAAAGTAGTTGCTTAGAGTTTGAAGAGAGTTCACTTCGATGGGTAGAAGAAATGAGCATAAATGGACGTTTCTGGGCATTCACAGCAGTGCTAGGCTGTGATACAAACTATTCTCTTAGCTTAACAAGGAGACTCTATTGTTCAAAGTTCTCTTTCTTCATCTGCCATAACACTGCTTCAGGATTCTTGAGTTATGAAGGTATTTGCATATATTTCTTGAATAAAATCTACTTTTTCTTGATGAAATTTTGGTCCTAACTCTACTTTTATTCGGTGCCCTGCTCTGCTTATTCTCTGCCTTTTCAGTTTTAAAATTGGATGTGATAAATGAAGTTTTAAAACTTATATTTATAGCAGTCCTACCTGCCTTTCAAAACAGGTTGGCCTTCATATGGTAATGATTTTTTTGGTCTAAAACTAATTTTTCTCTACTAAGGCTGACCTCTTCTCTTGACCTGAGCGCGATTTCACTATGTGTAAGGAGAGATAAAGGGCACATTTTCGCTTACCAGCTGGAATCTACACCCATTCTAGGTGGATTTTCCCTTTCTATCAGGAATTTCCTTGTGGAGAGGTGCATATCTAAGGTCTATGAGGAGGAATTGAATGAGAGTTATAAAGATTTTTATACAAATGTGATGTCTTGCTTCCTTAAATTCTGCTCAAACACAACTGGGTCTGCTCTTAAATCTGAGTTATTTTGAATTTTGAAATTTATGATTGAAGAGTGAATTCTGATTTCTTCTTTATACAAACTCAATCCACTCTCTTCCTCCTTGCTGTAGGTCTCCTTTGATTATTTGTTTTTAATTTGAATGTGAAAAATGGGAGTTCAATCTCTTTTATATAGCATTTCAATCCCCTCTTCCTAGGTAGGTCGGCCTGCTATTGGGCAATGATAAAAAAAACTTTAACTCTCTTCCTTTTGGCCAACTTGTCTCAGATTTGAGCAAATTTTGATTAAGTGTGAGAGGCTTGGAGAGTGGATTTTCCTTGTTTATGAGGTTTTTCCTCCATTTATGACTTGAACCTCTTGTTTTCACTTGTTGAACTTTGAATTGTTCCTTCTTCAAATATCTCGAGTAACCTCTCTTAGCCATTTGTTGGAATCATTTTCAAGATCATTTGATTGAGAAAGGATCTTGCGCTTGGGCATCTTCATTTTTCATTTTGACTTCATCTCCTCTCACTGCCTTGAGCAAATGGAATTAAACTTTTGGCGAATTTGCTTATGATGATTGAGCAAGCTCTGATTTTGTGAGATGATTCATACTAAGTGAATTTTCATCATGACAACTTGGGCGCATTATGAAAGGTATAGAGCATTTTGTGCTCTTCCTTGAAAAAGTTTTCAAGTTTTTGAAATCTTTCACTTAGCATTCTCAAAACAATTGTTAGATCTTGAAGTGTCACTTAAGCTTTTATCTTTTGGGCAGAAATTCCTTAGCCCAGAGCATTTTCCTTTATTTTGACACTTTACATCAAACTTTCAACTCATAGTGGAACAAAACAAATTTCATCATCATTATCTTGGGCGCAAAATGCATGAGGCAGAGCATTTTGCACTTTGGAAGGCTCTATTTTATACTTAGGCATTTTAAGATTCATCCTTTTTCTCCAATGACTTAGTCAAATTTTCACTTCAAACAATCCTTCCATTTGCAATGTCCTTTGTTTGACAAATTCTTCCTAGGGCAGAAAATCCTTGGTCCAGAGCATTATGTGCCTAGCCTTGGACATGACTTTCTTTTCATTGCTCTTCCCTTTGGTATTTTCATTGTCATGTTGCAATTCCTTTCACTACAAACTCCTTTGTTGAATCTTAACTTATCATCAATCATATTGCACTTCAAACTTTCTCATGGCGATCTTGGGTAGCCTTGGGCGGAAATTCCATGCTCTAGAGCATTTTGCACTCTCATCTTGATTAATACTTCATACACCTTGAACATGACTTCAAACCCTCACTTCAAACTCTTCAAGGTTAACTTAGATTTGTGACGTTTCACATTTGACAAGCTTAAACTTATGCACACCATGGGCACATTTTACATAGGGCAGAACAATTCCTTCATTCCCAACTCACCCTCTAGCTAGGGCACAAAATGCTTGGGGTAGAGTATTTTCCCCACTTTGCATTCATCATACTTAATCAATTTTTAAAACCTTGTCCAATTCAATTTCTCTTCTCTTGGCGAATGATGTTGGAAATCCTCTTTCAAACTTGTGAAATTGAATTTTAGTAATTGATTTATTACAATATGACCCAATTTGAAAACTTGGATATATAAAGAAAAACTAACTGCCAAAATTGACTAACTTAATGCTCTAGTTCTATGGGTACCCAATTCATCTTGAAATTCCTCCAAATCTTTTACTGTGTGTCCATCTACTTTCACCTTGTCATGCATTGTCTTGACCCCTGATGCAGAGGTAAGAGGACCAAAACTATCCTCAATAACATTAACAAATCAAAGAACTAATCCAATTGCTTTGGTCAGGTTGAAGAGAACATTAATACATATTTTTTCTCCAATTTTCATGAAGATCCAATGGTAGGGGAGAAAGTTATGACTCTTTTCCCAAAACTACAAACCCTAGGCAGCATTTAGACCTGCCCTCACCAAAATTGCAATATCTCTCACAAAACTTATTGAAATTATACCAAACCAAAATAATTGTAAATTAGAAACACATATATTTCCATCCATCTATTATATGTATTAATTTGAGGCCGTACTAGGTCGAACCATGCATATTTTTAGACTGCATTTTCAGAAAATTAAACTCTGCAGACCTACCCTCAATAAAAATGCCATAACTTATTCAAATCTTAATGAAATTTGATGGAACAAAAAGAAATGGAAAGTAGACTCAATACTCTTTCCATCCATACCACATTCTAGTCATATAAAATCTGTACAAATCTGTACCAATCTCTGAAATAGAAGTTTAACATTCAGAAATGCAAAAACAAGGGTATCTTTTATTGATATCACATCAAAATGTAACAACCCACATTCTCCAACCTTCTCCCCTCTCCCTTCACAAATGGATACAAGGCCTTTTAAAGACATTACATCACGACTCTTCACATTCCAACTAATTTCTAACTGCCTATCAACGCCTAGAACCAAAATGACCTTTCATATTCCAAGTTTGCATCATTTGCATCATTTGCAACTTTACAATTTTGCATCATTTACACAAATTTGAACTTAGACCTCTCTTAGTGACTTTAATAAAAGGAAAAATGACTTAATTTATCTCATTACATTGTTTAATCATCAAAGTTCAATCAAATTCCTATGAAAGCATCAATTTATCAAGGTGCTCCCGCACCAATAAACCAGTAAATAAGGTACCCAATGGATCGTCACAATCCTCTAGACTACTCTTTTGCTTCTTGCAACTAATGGTCTCCTCCTTGCAGTTGTTGCTTCCCTTTTTTTGTGGATGATCACTTCTCATTTTTCTTTCTGTTGGTGTTGGTATTCTATGATCTATTGTGTTCTTCTCACTTTTCCACCATTCCTCTTTGCTTCCTTTTCTAAATCTTCAATTCCTCTTGTCTCTGTTCTTAACTCTTTAGAATGAATATTGTGAATGAATCTTGTGTGTTGTGAGAATGAGGGTTTTTTTCTTTTTATTATTTTCTTTTCTTCTCTTCTTTCTTTCTTTTTGTATTTTTTTTTTGTGTTTTATTTTTGCTTTGTTTTTGTGTTTTTTCCTAAATTTAAGTCTTTTTCTATTATTTAATTGTTTCTACCCTTTGTTTTGTTTTTTAAGTTTGTTTTCTTTTTCTAGTTTTTATTTCTAATCTATCAAATAAAACACATATTTCTATTTTTGAAAACTCATATTTAATAGCTAATTTAATTTTATTAACTAAATTTTGCAATACAATTATTTCTAAAGTAATAAATAATAATAATTCTAACTTTGAATTAAAAAATCAATAAATAATTTTACACTACTTTTTATGTTTCTATGAGCATTTAATATTAACTACCAATGAATTAAATAACCAACTATAACATAATAAAATAAGAAGCAATATAATATGATTAATTAATGCGATTCTAATGCAACTATATGCATCCAAGTGTCGGTGTGTGAGAGAGAGACCACTCCATCCTAGCCCTGCCAGGTGGCTAAATTCCTCTACCTCAATCACACCCTTGTTTTTGACAACCTGCAACTCATGAAAACTCAGATTTCCCATTAATAGGTTAGTGTCCAAATAGTCAAAGTTCTATAATTTATAATTCCAAAATAACATTATCTATATTGCACCATTTTAGAATAAACTAATATTCATTACATTTCATCTTTTCAAATGAAATAATAATATCCACTTATTTCATCTTTCAAAATAAAATAATATTCATTCAACCACACACAGTTATCCATAAAACAATTCCACATATAGTAAGTTCCAAATGCATCAAAGTCTGAGACATGACATTGACTATGTGGGTCTTTGATTTTCTTCTTATTTCCTTAATTCAACTCTCTTTCTTTTAATTCTCATCTCTTATTTTTTATATTATTTAATGTTATTTGTTTGTTCTTTTCTCTTTTTATTATATTATTATTTTTTCTTATTATACATTTTGGGTCCTTCTTGTTATATCTATTGTCACTATCATAGTCTTTCCTTTTCTTAGTTATGGGACTATTATCATGCATACTTGATGTTTTAAATATAATATCATATTTAATTTATTATTGCATCTTTTTTTTTTAATAAAAAGGGGTAAAAACTTTATTGAATTAGAAAATCATTACAAAGTAGAAAGAAACTCCCATAAGGGGCACAACCAAAATCAAGAATTAAGTAACACCCAAGAAGCTCTTCATATCCTCCATAACTCAACCTTCAAGAACATGGGCCAAATCACCAGGAACATTGCCCCAATCATCCACATTCTAAGTGTCCGTATGCTCAGACACCCACCTTGCCAAACCATCCGCCACCTTATTCCACTGTTGTGGCACATGACAAAAAGTAATAGAATCTAAAGCATTACTCAGAGAAACAATTTGTTTGGCCACCACTGCAAGTTGCCAGTTCACCTCCTCAAAATGTCTCTTATTCAACATATCAATGACCACCTAAGAATCTAATTCACAAATAATCTGCTTCTGGCAAAGGGCACAAGCACGCTCTAATGCTAGAAGAATAGAAAGAGTCTCCATGAGATTATTTGTATGCTGACCTCTATATATAGAGAAGAAAAAAATTACCACCCCCAAACTATCCCTGCCAATGCCACCAACTCTAGCATGGCCAAGATTATCTTTGGAAGATCCATCAGAATTGATTTTCAGCTCCCCCACAGCGGGAGGACTCCAGTGACCAATACGACATACCCTCGCTCTCCCTCGTCCATGCTAAATCATCCTCAAACTTTTTTGTCCACCGCTAGAGAGACCCAGGGCTTCAACAACATCATAATCACCAGAAACAAAAGGGACAGACAGATCACACTTAGCAGCCAAAGTTTCCTGTAGACCCCCTAAAATCCTCAACCAGAGCTAACCAACAAGTAGCTTCTTGTCTAGAAAAATTATATGGTTGCACTCCAACCAAATATGCCAAATTATCAAACTAGGGCCAATGATCCAAGCAATGAGGATAAAAGAGGTCTTTACAGGGGGAGGCCCCAGACTCCTCCAAAAGTCCTCTAAAGAAGAAGCATGTCTACATGGTATATGCTAGATATTCCACCATAAATGCCAAATAACTTTTGCAAAGGAACACTGAAAGAAGAGATAGGGGATGCACTCCTCATGCCCACCACATAGAACACACATAGAGGGCCCCTGAAAGCCACGTTTCTAGAGGTTCTCCTAGGTAAGGCACCTCCTTTGAACAACTAACCACGAGAAGTTACACTTAGGCAAAGAAAACTTATCATAAACCTGTTTCCACCATGAGATCTCCGAGCTCCCAAACATTTGCTTATCAAGAACTTGATAACTTGAGGCAACATAAAATTTACCTTTTGAATCAGAACCCCAAGCCAACACATCTCTCCCAGGAAGAGAAGTGTAGACAGGCCTTGACAGAATCCCAGCAAGCTCCTAATAATCCCCAGTTGTCCCATTAGGAGGCCACTCCTGCGGAACCTTCCATCTATTCACACTAACTTGTCCCAAATTCTAAAGAGTTTTAAAATCAGCAACATGGCACCACCCAACGTCAATAAAATGCCTACTCAAATTCTGAAGGTGGGGGTGAGTAGACAAAATGGGAGGATAACCATTCCAATAATCATGCTAGAAGAGAGCATCCTGCCCACCATTGGAAATCCAAAACAACCCTTGTTTGACCAACTTAGCACCCCTTTTGAGGGTACTCCAAATCATAGAACCCTTCCCCTCCAAACTGAAGCGGGCAACATCCACACTTTCAACTGCACCCAAATACTTTGAGGTAAGAATTTTTGTCCAAAATTGATGTTTCTACAAACACCACCGCCAATACAACTTAGCTGCTAAAGCTTGTCCATTCAAATTAGTTTTACGTAGACCTAGAGCACCAGCTTGCTTCAGCCTACAAATAGCTTCCCACTTAACCAAACTCCACTTCCTGTGAAGGAGGTTGCCAGACCAAAGGAACTGCCAAGACAAACTCTCAAAGTCTTTGATAAAGCTGAAAGGCGCAGAGAGAACAAAACATTTGTGCAGAGGAAGAGCCTGTACCATTGACTTTGGAAGAGTCACCCTACCTGCAGAAGAGAGCCACTTGTTAGTCCAATGACTAACCAGATTTCTGAACTTATCCCTAATCTCCTGCCAAAATAATTTAGGAAGCAAATGAATAGCAAGGGGAATACCAAGATACACAAAAGGGAGAGGGCCAATCTGGAAATGAATGATACCATCAATTCTCCTCTTAATAGCCCACGGAGTATGAAAGAAGTAGATAAAAGCCTTCCTCTCATTAATTTTTTGACCTGACATAGCCAAATAACAATCCAGAATCCTGCGCCAATCGGAAGCCTCCTCAACCTTGGCTCTGCCCATCAGAGCCATGTCATCGACAAACTACAAATGTGACTGAGGGGGAATACTATTTTGAAAACTCCAATTAATCAAACCAGTCTCCACCTAGGATCTAATAAACCTCCCAAACCCTCTACCAATAAGATGAACAGATAGGGGGATAAAGGGTCCCCTTGTTTGAGCCCCCTAGAAGCACCAAACAACTCCGTCGGCTCACCATTAATCATCACTGAAAAGGAAGGAGAAGTAACACAACTCTTGACCCACTCAATCCATTCACCAACAAAACCAAATGCTCCCAGAATCTTAAATAAGAAGGCCCATTTAACCCGATCATAAGCTTTAGCCATATCCAACTTAATAAACATAGCTTTCTCTTTAGAACGATCCCTAGAATGAATTGTCTCAGCTGCAATGATGAAACCATCCATAATCTGCCTACCAGCCATAAAACCCCCTTGCTCTTTAGAAATTAACCTACTTAGCCAGGATTTCAGCCACTCAACAATAAACTTAGTAATAATATTGTAAATCACATTACATAAGGTAATGGGCCTAAAAAGATCCAAAGAATTAGCCCCATCCTTCTTTGGAATGAGATAAAGGAAGGTAGCATTCATGGATTTCAACATTTGTTTATTCATGAAGGATTCCTGAATGACCTCTAACAAATCCAACTTAATTACGCCCTAGAACTCCTCGTAGAACTCAACCGGGAAACCATCAGGCCCTGGAGCTTTTCCCTTTTTCATCTAGAACACAACAGTTTTAAGCTCCGACAAAGAAATATGATTAAGCAAAGAAGCATTCATTTCATTGGTGATTAAGGACAGAATACTATTCAAAATATCAGCTTCATCCTCCTCCATAGGAAGGGAATCCTTAGATAGTAGAATAGAAAGGAAACGAACAGCCTCAACAAAAATAGAAACAAAGGAGGAGAGAATCTCCCCATTCAAAGACCTGAGAGAAGAAATGACATTACCTTGTCTCCTATCTTTTACTAAATTGTGGAAGAAAGAAGTATTCCTATCTCCCACCTAAAGCCACTCGATTCAGGACTTTTGTTTCCAAAAAACTTCCTCACGTAATTCCTATTCCTCAACTTCCTTCACAGCAGTAGCTTCCAGCAAACCCAAATCCTTAGTGAGGCCTTGATCACGAATCTGCCTGGTGATCAAGTCCAAATGAGCTTGAGCAAACTGCTTTGCATGGAAAACATTACCAAAGTGTTGCCCATTCCACCATTTAAACCTATATTTCACATACTAGAGCCTCTTAGAAAAGGAGTACATAGTGGTCCCAGGTGATGGCCTCCCCAAATTCCACCAACTAGGAAGAAGATCATGGAGGGAGTCATCTCTTAACCACATGATCTGAAACTTAAAGGACTGCTTTACACAATGCTGGGGTAGCTCAACAATAAGTTTGATCAGCCAATGATTAGAACCCTGCCCATCCAAAATCTTAGAGTTAGTTAGCCACCTATCCCCCAACCAAAAACTGGACACCAAGAATCTATCCAGGTGTTTAGAAATAGCGGGGTCCCCACATCTCCTATTATTCCAAGTAAAGACCCCATTAACAAGCTTAATGTCAACCAAATTTAAGAGAGCGACATTAAGCTTTAAGAGATTAGAAGAAGGCTCCAAGCAAGCAATGCCTCCCCTCTTCTCTTCTAGAGAAACAACGGCATTAAAATCTGTGGCTAAAATGCATGGGAGATAAGGATCCAAAGTCTTCACATATCTGACAAAACCCCACAACTTTACCTTGCCATGAAGGTCAACCGAACCATAGATGTTAGAAAAGAGTACTCTCTCTCTAGACTCAAGATGAGAAGCAACACAAGAAATCAAACCTCTACAAGAGTACCACCAAATTTTCCTGACTCTACGTTTGTCCCATAAGCAAGCAACCCCACGAGAGCTACCAAGTGCACCAACACATTGACACTGACTGCGACTCCAAATCTTCGAAGCCACACTCATCATAATATCAACTGATAACTTAGTTTCCTCAAGGAAAACCACATCAGGTGAATGAATATGAACCAAATCCCAAATAGCCTTTTGTCTAGGGATGCTATTCATACCCCTCACATTCCAAGAGAGCACAATCATCGTTGGGGTTGGGAGAAGTGAGCATCAATAGTCCTCACTGAACCTAACTCAACCAATGTCTCACTGGTTAGCTTTACCTTTTCTAGGTCCTTGTTTCTACCAACCTTAAGAGGTTTCTCAGGAGCCCCTTTTTTGAGGGTTTTTGGTTGCAAACCCAAGGCTGGGGAAGGAGCCTTACTTTTCTTGAGTCTAGAGTACCCTGCATTTCAGATAGAACACCACCAACACTAGGAGATCCACTAGAAGCCAATTCAGTGTCCATCTAAGTACCTTGCTCACCAAGCTGATCTAAACTAGGAATCACATTAGGTCCTGATCCCCAAGAACAACCTCAATAAAAGATCTAACTGTTGCCTACAAGTACGCCTGGAAACCTTCCTCCTGGACCAAATCCTCCAACGTCTCAAATCGGTTGAAGGTTTCCTCCTCCTGCCTATGCTTGAGGGATCTCTTCAGGCCTCGACCATGATTACGAGATTTAACTAGAATAAAACCTTCTTTATCAGCCCCACCTCCCTGCATGGGGGATTTATCCTTATTTGCTTTCAAATCAGGATGAGTAGGAGCATTACTTGAACTAGTTGCACTAGAAGCTCATGTACACCTCCGCTGAAGATGACCATATTCATGACATAGCTGATACCTAAAAGGTAATGTCTTGTAATCTAATGGCTGAGTCCAGGAGCAAGACCCAACAATCATATCAATAGAATCTGGAAGCAGCTGACTCAAATCAATTTCAACACAAACCCTATCATAAGAAAAAATTCTCTTATTCAAAGTTTGCTGAGAAGGACCAATAGGTTTTCCCAGCAACAACACAATCAACTACAATATATCACTTCTCCAGCATTCAAGTGGCAACCGAGGAAGACAGACCCAAACTGGGATTCTAGAAGGTAACTCCTCCGCCGAGTTAAAACCAGCATGCCATGGTTTGATGAAGAAACCCACCTAATTATAAAAATATGGACCCCTTTCGAAGGCCCTATTCTGATCCGAGACACATGAAAAATCCACCATAAAGAAGTTATTTGCAGCCATCAAAATATCAAAATCTCCTTTCGGGTTCCATGTCTTGTGAATCCATGTATCATGAAATGGGGGAGAAACCTTCATCCACATGAACTTACAAATCAAAACTTGATTGCAATAGTAATTAATATCCTCGGCAACCGACTCCGATTGTATTACTAAAACTGGCCACTCTTGGGCCCTCTCCAAACATCCATTCACCTTAGGCAATTTAAGAGAACCATTTTGGACCAAATCCGATCCAGAAGAAGACTGAATGGGTATTCTGGCATCCTCCCCAGTCATAGAAGAAGCATGACTCGCCATATCCAAAGGCACATTCGAAGCCATTTATACCAAACAAGTGAGGGCCCAAAATGCCCCCCCACACCATGCCGAATCCAAAGCAATGGCTCCAAATAGGCGCACAACCACTAGAAACAACACCTCAAAGGAAGAAAAACCCTCCCAACATGCAGCAAACATGAACCAAAGGGCACACAATAAAATAAAACCTAGAGTTAGAAACCCTTAAACCCTGCACACCACCACCCACAGCAAAGGATGCCTCACAGCCAGGTAAAACCAGAAAAAAGAAGAAATGGTGATTTTATAAGTTTTATCAATTCTTCTGAACATTTATCATCATGAACTTGCATATACTTCTACACTATGTATTTATTCAAATAATGTGTCTGCAAGTGGATATTCATATGTTTATCATCGATATCTATCTATATTTGCATGATATTTATCAATTTGACATGCTTTCATTCAAAATATGCTCTGTATTTTCAATTATTTATGAGATATTGGCATATTTCATGTTCATTTGCTTGAGATTGTACATTGTTTGCAATTGTGAGTGTGATTTGTGATGAAATTCAAATAAAATCAAAGAATTGCTTCTAAATTTAGTGAACCTTTAGCTATTGTGTCATATACATTCAAGATACAGTCATGAAGAGAAGAAATCAAACCATAATTCACCAGGTTGTTCCACAGCTATGTATGGTTGATGTTAACTTCAAAGGAACAAAGAATGAAAACAATATATGCAAAATGATAAGCACTCCAAGGGATACAGCTAATCAATGCATATATGAAGATCTCATCCACTAATTACTCAGGATTTACAATGATTTGTAATCAAACATCTTCTATGTCATTAAGTATGCAAAACATGTACATTCACAATGGCCTTGAAATTAGTCATGAATTCTTCAACAATCAAATTTCAATTAATTTTCCAATATCAGAAAGAGTGCACTCCATCCCCTTGTATAGAATTAGGAGAGGAGGCGGTTACACATGACCAACGGTCAAGATTCATCTATTCATATATACGGTTAGCATTTCTCATTGACTTAGTCAATCTCTTCGTATGGGGCACAAGTTGCCAGCTAGCAACTATCTATTAGAATTCATCTGCTTTTAAGTAGCCTATGCATGTGTTTATACTGTGATGCATCTTGACTTACTCTTTATCTCCTTCTTCATTTTCTACATCATCTTCACTATCATTATCACCATCACCTTGATGTAGATCATCCCGTATATGTACCTTTATTGTTGTCCTGATGGATTCATATAGTTGCACAATTCTATCTATCTCACCTCCATCTTGGACCCTGGCCTTTTTGACTTCTGCCATTGACTCCTGCAATAGACATATGCACGTCTTACCCTATGGTGCTTGTATGAACATTCAACAATATCATACATCATCTATCTACTACTCATCATTTTACCTTTTTCTATGCATCATCATGTGGATTAACCTAGTAAATAAATGATTTACCTGGATATTTGGAGAAAATGACAACGGAGAGGGTTTTGAAATTACTTGCTTGATATCGCTTTCCTTTGGATTATATGACTGATAACGAGAAACACTGTAAACATGCGAGATCACCCATTTCATTTTGTTACGCTGAAGTTCCTAATCTACTAGCAAGTGACTGATAAGGGTTTAATTTCAGGAGCTCTGTAATTGTCGATTAATCAGAGGGTAAATGAAAATAACCTTCAAATTTTTACTTTTAAATAGATCCATACGACAAATTAGGGTAGATGCATTGTTTTGATTGAATCCGTCGATTATTTGCATTAATCTCATAGGTGATGCCAAGTGTTGAATTTGTATTTGAAATTGGTGGGGCTTCATTTACCACTTTGATTGCATTTAATGTTAAGGGGTGATCTTCGAAAGATCAGGGATATTCAAAAATATGACCCCCCTTGGATAATATGACCCCCCCTCTTACGCGCGGGATAATCATTTACTAAAGATCGGGGTGATACATGGTCAACCTTTGACCATGAAGCTAGATCGGGTCATCAAATTAAGATCAAGGATACTTCAAAATATGACCCCCCCTCTTAGGGATAGATCATGATGACATCATCATGTCATCGATGCTCTTCAGTTATCGGGCTGTGATGACGTCATCGTCATATTGAAGAATATGACAAATATTTGGGTATATGTGTTGCACGTATGAGGTTAACTAGTGTTGTCATTGATGTCAACATACTCATATTGCTCAATGAGAAGGATTGGATGCGCTGTGTGCTGAGGATATTGAGAAAATTAGTCTCAATCAGAAACAGTGAAGAACAGTGATGAGAAGAAGGCAAAAGTACTCAATAGCTTGAGGATCAGAGGATACAGATTAAAGGGTTTGTAGATATGAGTCTTGAGATGTTCCAGTTAAGATTTCAGAGGTCTGCATGAAGATATGAAGAAGTTGTGATTGATCAAGTTGAACTGGTTCCGGAAGATGCTCCGGAGTGACAGAGTGTTACAAAAAGGTCCGGTGAGATCTGGAAGTGCATTGTCCTATTCTTTAGATTGGAAGAAGTGTTTGGGATGTCCTTATGATGTGTCATCTCGGTTTGTACATAGTTTGGAGGTCCAGAAGAACCTGTTTCAGTTTGATAGTGGCGATAGACTGTGTTCTTGAAGTTCCTGATGAAGAAGAAAAGAATCCTAGTAAGTGGAGGAAGTGCGGATGTACCTAGTCATTCAGGCAAGCTTGTGAAGGTTCTTGGATCATGTTGAGGTTGTGTTGTCGGTCCGCATTAGTGTTAGAGCCTGGAATTGGAGATATACTTCCAGATGAAGATGTTCTTGTTCAGACTGGCCGATCGGATGAGTTATTCATCTTGCGAATGTTCTTGAGGATGATTGCTGACTTAGATGATTATTCCTAAGTCGATGCCTTGTATAAATAAAGGTTTGTGAATTCATTTCGGAGAGAGTCGTGAAGTAGATGAGTATGGTATAGCAAAAGAGTGAAAGGCAAAGCAGGAGTGTCTTGGGCTTAAATGGAACTGATCCAAACATGGTAAAGATGTCAATCTCCAGTTCAAGTTTGTAATACTTGTGATCTTTTAGACAGTGTGTCTCTTGTAGGCACTGTGCCTCTTTGTGAGCAGTGTGCTCGGGCAGTGAGCCCTAATTGGCATGTGCCATCCATTTTTCTTATTCTTCTAACAGAGAATAATCCTTGGGTTAATCACCCTGTGGTTTTTCCTTTAACCAGGTTTTCCATGTCAAAATCTTGGTGTCCAATGTGTTGATGTTTATCTGCTCCTGTGTTCATGCGTTTTGCTTTCATGAATGGTTAACTGATATGCTATTAACTAACAAAGAAGAATCAAGTGTTGAAGTAGAAGCAAGTTTTTGTACAACTGATTCACCCCCCCCTTAGTTGTGTGCCCTAGATCTAACAATTGGTATCAGAGCCAAGTTCCTCTAAAAGGAGCTTAACCGCTTGAGGAGATCCAGGATGTCGTCATATAAGAAGGATAGTCCAAAGTTTGATGGAACCAACTTCTCTCTGGAAAAGTCACATGAAATGTCACTTGGAGTGTATGGGAAAAGCATACTTGTCCATGGTCACAAAACCATATGTACCTCCACAGGGTGGTCCAACAACTCTTAATGAAATCATAGATGCTGAAAACAATCTGCGGACCAAAGAAGCTCTTCTAAGCGCATTGACTGAGTCAGAACTCTCAAATGTTATTAACCTACCAACTGCCTATGAGATCTGGGTTAAACTAGAACTTCTACATGAAGGAGATGAGTTTGTTAAGAGTGCAAGGCTGCAAAGTCTCAAAGGGAAATTTGAAAGATTGAAGATGAGAGATGATGAAAATATCACTACTTTTATGCCAAGAGTAAATGAGCTAGTGTGTAGAATTAGGAATGCTGGTGGAATTCTGGATGAAAATGAGATTGTTTGCAAAATTCTCAGATCCCTTCCTGCTGCCTACAAAATCAAGGTTGCTGCCATTGATGAATTCAGAGCCCACACAACTGTCACAAGAGAGCAATTGGCTGGTAAACTGGCTGCATTTGAAATGACCAAGTTTGGAGATGATCCCCCCAAGACTGAATCTGCATTCAAAGCTAGTGCCTATGTGAAAGGCAAACAAAGAATTGATCCGGGAGAAAATTCTTCAAGGAAGTTGTCATGGTATGATCAAGCAAGAAGAGACATGGAAGATGAAGAAGCAGAAACAGCTCAACTTGAAGCCCTCATTGCAAAGAGACTACCAAGAGGATCCGATAAGTATGAAGGAAAATTACCCTTTAAGTGCTTCAACTGCAATAAGATTGGTCATTTTGCTTCAAGATATCCGGAAAGATCTGCAAGGTCAAATTCTAACAGACAAAGGTTCCAAAAGAACTGTTATTATGTTCATGAAGAAGATGATAATGAAGAAGTAACAAATGATGAATCAGAAATAGGAAACAAATCCGAAAATGAATGGGTGTTTATTGCCATCAAGGAAGAAGATCCAATATCCTCTAAATCTGTCTATCATAAGGTTGTAGAAAGAGCTTTGGCTGCCCAAGTTGAAGAAAAGGATGATTGGGTTATTGACAGTGGATGCTCTCACCATATGACAGGTGACAAGAACAAGTTCTTAGATTTGGAAAGGTATGAAGGAGGAATGGTAAAGTTTGGTGATAATTCTGCTGGTAGAATCAGAGGTAAGGGAACTATTTCTTTTGATGGAAAGAGCAAAACTAGTAATATACTGTATGTTGAAGGATTGAAGCACAATCTTCTCAGTGTTGGACAGTTGGTAGACAAAGGTTATGATCTCCGGTTCAAAAATGGAAGATGTAGGATCTTTGAATGTTCTGGAACTGAGATTGCATCCGGTACTCAAACAAAAGGTAATATCTTCCATCTAGTTGGTTCTAATAAAAGTTGTTTGTTTGTTCAAGTTGATCAGAATTGGTTATGGCATAGAAGGATGTGTCATGTAAATTTTGATAACATCATCAAAATAAGCAATACTCAGGCTGTAAGAGATCTTCCAAAATTGGTGAAACCTACAAATAGTTTGTGCAAAAAATGTCAGCTAGGTAAATAGAGCAGAGTCTCTTTCAAAAGCAAGGATCAGTCCTCTACCGGATTATTGGAATTAGTTCATACTGATCTATGTGGTCTGACAAGAATCAAGAGTATGCAAGGTGATAGATATTTCATGTTACTGATTGATGACCATTCCCGGATGATGTGGCTTACCTTTCTAAAAGAGAAATTAGAAGCCTTTGAGAAGTTCAAAATCTTCAAGGCTATGGTAGAGAATCAAACCGGTTTGAAACTGAAATGTCTAAGGTCTGATAGAGGTGGTGAATTCACATCTGGTGAATTCATAGACTTTTGTGAGAAGCATGGTATAAAGAGACAGTTGTCTGCTCCTAGGTCTCCACAACAGAATGGAGTAGTAGAGAGAAAGAACCGAACCATCCAAGAAGCATCTAGGACAATGATGATGGAAGCAAATGTTCCTCAGATGTTTTGGAGAGAAGCTGTCAGCATTGCAGTCTACACTCTCAATCGAGTTCAAATCAGAAGCAATACCGGTAAGACTCCTTATGAACTTCGGTTTGGTGTCACTCCTACTGTGAGATATTTCAGAGTATTTGGTAGCAAATGTTACATCAAAAGAGATGAAGATCTAGGAAAGTTTGATGCTAGAAGTGATGAAGGAATTTTCTTGGGTTACTCTACTCAAAGCAAAGCATACTAGTGTTACAATAAGAGACTGGGAAAGATGATAAAAAGTCCAAATGTGAAGGTTGATGAAGGAATTGAGAAGCCCTCAAGGTTTTATGAATATGATGAAGATGATCTGAATGGTTCTCTGGTTCAAGGAGCTCAAACCTCCTCTGAAAGTCAGATTTAGACTGATCCAGTAAATCAGGAAGAAGAGGTTTGTCTAAATGAACCTGATCAAGAAACAGTAGTACAAGAAACTCCCAAAGCTCCAAGGTATGTAACTCTAAACCACTCTGAAGATCAGATCATAGGTGACAAAAGCAAAGGGGTACAAACAAGAAGGAAAATTGCTCAAAATTCAGATGAATGTTATATGATCTCAAGGATTGAACCTAAGACAATAAATGAAGCTTGCAATGATGAAAATTGGACCAAAGCAATGGAGGAAGAGTTGATGCAAATTGAGATAAATCACATTTGGGATCTTGTTCCTAGACCTAGAGACAAGAATGTGATTAGAACCAAATGGGTCTTCCGGAACAAACTAAATGAAGTTGGTGAAGTAATCAGAAATAAAGCCAGATTAGTCTGCAAAGGCTACTCTCAAATAGAAGGGATTGATTTTGAGGAAACCTTTGCTCCGGTGGCAAGAATTGAAGCAGTCAGACTATTTCTTGCATTTGCTGCCTTCAAAGATTTTAAAGTGTATCAGATGGATGTCAAATTTGCTTTCCTGAATGGTGACTTAGAAGAAGAGGTGTACATTGAACAACTGGATGGATTTCAATTATCAGAGCATGGTGATATGGTCTGCAAGTTAAAGAAGGCACTGTATGGTCTAAAGCAAGCCCCAAGAGCATGGTATGAGAGGCTGGACAAACATCTTTTGAAGATTGGTTTCAAAAAAGGTACTGCTGATAGTAATCTATATTTCTAAATAGATAATGAAAACATTTTGATTGTTGAAGTGTTTCTGGATGATATCATTTTTGGAGGGAGAGATAGTATGTGTAAAACTGTTGCAAATCAGATGAAAAGTGAATTTGAGATGTCTATGCTTGGTGAAATGAATTTCTTCTTGGGTCTGCAAATTACTCAAACAAAGAAAGGGATCTTCATTTCTCAGACCAAATATGTGAAAGAATTGTTGAGAAAATTTGGGATGGAAGATTCAAAGCCAATGAATACTCCCATGGCAACCGGATGCAAGTTGAGCAAAGATGATGACTCTCCTAAGGCAGACCAGACAAAGTACAGATCAATGATTGGTTGATTGTTGTATCTCACTCAGACTAGACTAGATATAATGCAGGCTGTTGGTCTTGTGGCAAGATTCCAGGAAGATCCTAGAGAATCTCATGTCATGGCAATCAAAAAAATTCTTAGGTACTTAAAAGGAACAATTGATTATGGCCTATGGTATCCTAGAGATCGGGATTTTTCTCTTCATGCATATACAGATGCAGATTGGGCAGGAGATGTGGATGATAGGAAGAGTACAAGTGGAGGAGCATTCTTTTTGGGAAAAAGGTTGGTTTCTTGGCTAAGCAAGAAACAAGAGGCAATATCTCTGTCTACAACTGAAGCAGAATACATTGCTGCAGCAGGCAGTTGCACTCAAAATTTATGGATAAAGTAGATGTTAAGAGACATTAAAGTAGAATATGAGGAGTCTATCACAATTTTCTGTGATAATTCAAGTGCAATAAATATTTCTAAGAATCCGGTGTTGCATTCTAAGACCAAGCACATATCTATCAAGTTTCACTTTCTGAGAGAAAAGTGAACAAGGATGAAGTCAGATTGGAGTATGTACCCTCTAAGGATCAGATTGCAGATATCTTTACTAAACCTCTTCCCAAGGACTCTTTTGAGTATCTCAGGAAGAAGTTAGGGGTCATGGCCCCTCCGGTGATGAACTAGGATGCACTGATGTGCATCAATCCGGTGGATATCACAGTCATATCTTGTGATCCAGATTGGTGATGGGGAGTTGCTACTCAGGGGGAGCTGCTACTCAGGGGGAGCAGCTAGTATGATTCTAATGTGTTGAAATTGTAAGTATGAGCCCTTTGCCATTGATGGCAAAGGGGGAGAGAAGACATGTGAAAAACAAGTGGTTGATGATCAAAGGGGGAGCAGTAAAGGAAGAGAAGACATGTGAAGAGTTGTTGCTGATAGGGGGAGCTGTGACAAAAAGGAGAAGTTTGTCTTGATGGTTTTTCACATCATATGTTGCCATTAATGACAAAGGAGGAGATTGTTGCAAGTATGAGGTTAACCAGTGTTGTCATTGATGTCAACATACTCATATTGCTTAATGAGAAGGATTGGATGAGCTGTGTGCTGAGGATGTTGAGAAAATTAGTCTCAATCAGAAACAGTGAAGAACAGTGATGAGAAGAAGGCAAAAGTACTCAATAGGTTGAGGATCAGAGGATACGGATTAAAGGGTTTGTAGATATGAGTCTTAAGATGTTCCAGTTAAGATTTCAGAGGTCCGCATGAAGATATGAAGAAGTTGTGATCGATCAAGTAGAATCAGTTTCGGAAGATGCTCCGTAGTGATAGAGTGTTACAAAAAGGTCCGGTGAGATCCGGAAGTGCATTGTCCTATTCTGTAGATTGGAAGAAGTGTTTGGGATGTCCTTGTGATGTGTCATCTCAGTTTGTACATAGTTTGGAGGTCCGGAAGAACCTGTTTCAGTTTGACAGTGGCGATAGACTGTGTTCTTGAAATTCCGGTTGAAGAAGAAAAGAATCCTAGTAAGTGGAGGAAGTGCGGATGTACCTGGTCATTCAGGCAAGCTTGTGAAGGTTCTTGGATCATGTTGAGGTTGTGTTGTCAGTCCGCATTAGTGTTAGAGCCCAGAATTGGAGATATACTTCCGGATGAAGATGTTCTTGTTCAGACTGGTTGACCGGATGAGTTATTCATCTTGCGAATGTTCTTGAGGATGATTGCCGACTTAGATGATTATTCCTAAGTCGATGCCTTGTATAAATAAAGGTTTGTGAATTCATTTCAGAGATAGTCGTGAAGCAGATGAGTATGGTATAGCAGAAGAGCGAAAGGCAAAGCATGAGTGTCTTGGGCTTAAATGGAACTGATCTAGACATGGTAAAGATGTCAATCTCTAGCTCAAGTTTGTAATACTTATGATCTTGTAGACAGTGTGTCTCTTGTAGGTAGTGTGCCTCCTTGTGAGTAGTGTGCTCAGGCAGTGAGCCCTAATTGGCATGTGCCATCCATTTTTCTTATTCTTCTAACAGAGAATAATCCTTGGGTTAATCACCCCATGGTTTTTCCCTTAACCGGGTTTTCAACGTCAAAATCTTGGTGTCCAATGTGTTGATGTTTATCTGCTCCTATGTTCGTGCGTTTTGCTTTCATGAATGGTTAACTGATATGCTATTAACTAACAAAGAAGAATCAAGTGTTTGAAGTAGAAGCAAGTTTTTGTACAACTGTTTCACCCCCCAGTTGTGTGCCCTAGATCTAACAATATGACCCTCCACATTGGGTAGGATGATTACGTCATTACTAGGGTGATTTCTTTCTTTCATTGGAACTAAATGACATCACTGTCATATTGGCACAGGGTGATACTGGCGTAGGGGTGATATTTTGTAACATGACTAATATTATGAAATATGACCCCCTGTAAATATATGATGTTCTTGACGGGTAGATACCAGATTCTATCTAATTTTGACGTTCACGCACTAGGTATCTAATGATCATTGGGTGATTTTTCTAAGTCTGGGTCATGTTAGAGAATATGACTGATGTTAAGTAATATGACTCCCCCCAAGGGAAATATCAAGGTTGACTGAACTTTGACTCAACATAACTTTCTACCCTTAAACAATATTGGGGTGATCCAAAAGGCAAACCTACTTGGAATTCTGTGCTCTTTTCAACCATGAGGTTTATGATAGCAACTGTTGAACTTGACAACCAACCCATCCTTGTAGTGTGCATACCTTTTCAAAGGTGACATACATGACTGATTTTACCAAATCACCCAAGGCAGAAAACAAGCAAGCAAAAGCAAAAAGTTGGGTCCCTGTTTTGCTAAGACAAAATGGGGCATGTTGTGTAACCACACAATAACTTGCCACCAAAGAAAATAACCAAATTCAAATGATTCAAGTGATGGAATCGCATTCTAACATAGTGTTGGTGAACAGATTTGTCGCTTCTAATTTATACTCTTTTCCCACAAGAATGACAAATGAACCAACAGTTGAGACACTTGCAATGGATAATTGCATGTGCTCTTTGCTTATTTTACAAGGCGCGGCTACCTTCACATAATTTGCAATGAATGAAAACTGGATGTGCTTTTGACCAGAAAACAAAAAAGGAGTATTAACATCTATCGATAACCATGAAATAGATGTGCGCAACTAATGACATGAAAGAGATGAATGTAGATAAATGATACACAGCCCACTTATCCGACATTCATAGACCTGAATAAATTAAATGAGAGATACAGTTATATTCTGCCTTAACACATGTTAACATAAAGAAGCAATATTGAATATAGATTACTAATTGACAGAAGAGCAATTGCAATCACAAAAGACACTTGGAAACACACAGTTCTGCAAGTAGTTCTTTGTTTCATCAATATAACCAAAGCTCAAAGTCTTTGTAATGCTTCTATACATAAACAGAGTTAAAAAAATATAACTAGGAATTAACAAAATAACTTGCTTTTCTTCCCTCGTTGTTCACAGAGAGTCACCAAGAAAAAGATGCCCCATTGGAGATCTATTCCCCCTTTTATAACTTTCTCAAGAATTACACCTGTTAAAAAATGGCCCTTTCTAAGTAATCGTAATCAAGAAAGGGACTTCTTAAAATAGAAATAGTTACATTATATCAAAAATGCGGTAATCATCTCTAAATACAAAAAGATTCCAAACATGCAAGACAAGTGGCATTAATCTCCCCCCTATTCTAGGCGTATCTGCAAAACCACTATTATTAGTTTGAATTTCCAGTCTTCGACAAACGAACATCAAGTTTCAATTTCAAATCTTCGGCATGCGACCCTGCACAAAGCCAAGTCAACAAGGATTAGCCACAAAATAAAAACTAAACTAAAAAGAAAAATAATATTAATATAACTAAAAAAACAAAAGATCTAACTAACAAAATCTAAATTCTAAAAAAAACTAATTAGAACTAAGAAAATATTCTAATTAAAACTATTTAAAACTATTTAAGACTATCTAATTGAAACTAATTAAAACTGTCTAATTAAAACTAAAAAGACATTCTAATTAAAACTAATTAAAAACCAATCTTATACTGATCAAAATATTTAAACTATTGAAACTTTATGAAAAAACTGACCATTGAAACTATCTACTAGCAATTGCACCTTGGTGTGCAATGGGTACGCCAAATAGTTGTGGAAGTTCAATTGTCATGTCTTTAAGTGAATGATAATTGTCGTGTATCCCTGTGGCCCATGTGTTATTATGTAGATGTTGGAAGAGAGTATCTCATGCTATGGAGAGCTTTGTGGTATTTAATAAATCTCATGAACCAAAATTCACGCTCATCCATAATTACCACTTGAATATACTTTTTTGCAGGATCATCTCTATTACCTGATGGATCCACAACCTTAACCTTTGCCACGAGTATCACAACCTGCATACAAAATAAGTGAGCAGTTTCCACCATCTAAAAAAAATCATGGGCTTCTACTAGTCAATCTTGGCATTTTATTTGATACATGTGGGTAGTGAATGATTCGAACGTGTAGGTGATATTCATTCTAAGGCACTAATAGTTGGAAAATGTCAATTCAAAATTTCTCCTTGTAAATATGAAGGTACAAGGTAGAATGAATGGGCATGATTTTTTAATCATCTTGCATCGCTCTAGTAAATCTCATGTCATCTTTGGATCATTGGCATGGAACGATCGATTGAAAGTCACTCTTTTTTTTCTTTATTGTTGGATCCTTGGCATGAGAAGTACCATTTCACAAGGCTCTAATGGAGCTAGTTGATATGGACCAACCCATACCAAGTTCCATTTTTTACATGGTAAAAGTACCGTATCTTGATCTTTAATGTAGAGTTTTCCATTACATTGTTTGACCACAACCCCAAGTATATCACACAATAGAACACCTTTTGCCATTATGTTTATGCAGTTAAGCTTAGTTATGTAATCTCATGATGGCCAATGATTTTATGATTTAGGAAATGTCTCTTCAATTGTCATGGGTGGTAAAGGTAAAATTTGGAAATAATTATAAGAATGGCCACTGCCTAGATCGTATTCATTTCTCATCTAGCCTACCATCGTACATCCTCTCATGGGGACATCACATGATACAAAGATTGATCAAACTTAGTGACCCTTGTTAGTGTTATAGTTTAACACCTTTGCATAATTTAGAGGTCAGATTGCTTTAAATTAAATTTAGACATGCTATAATTTTAGATTGAGAATTCCTAATTGTTTAAAAATATTAAATTTTGAGAGAAATTTTTTTATTTGTTTGAACATGCAAATGATATGGGAATGTAAAAATGGTGTGCATTTTATGTCATTGGAGCCCATTGTGTTCAATCTCGCTCTAGCAAAACTTTTGTAAAAGGAACATGACATAGAATGCACATCATGAAGTATGTTACTTTGAACCTCATGTAAATTTATGCAATTCTCTTTAAAAGTCTTTTTATTCAATATTGTTGCTCCATTATTGCATAGATACATTCATGAGACAATTTGATTTATTTTTTCATATTTTAGAGTGAGTTGATAGGCGGTGAAAGGAGTCAGCCACCGTGCACAATACACTACTTATAAATGAGAAATGAATATATATACCCCCTTCTCTCTCTATATCTCTCTATCTCCCCCTCTTTAATGTAGGGTTTTCCATTCCAATGCTTGACCATAGACACAATTCTATCACATAATAGAACACTTTTTGCCATTATGTTAATGCAATTGTGCTTAGTTTTGTAATCCCATTATGGGCAATGATTTTGTGTTTTAGGAAATGTCCAATTCAACATCAACATCAAGGTACACTTAGATAACATGTAGATAAAAGTAATGAGTACCTCATGTATGATATGGAGTCCCCGAATTAAATTTTGTGGGATAATTACACACCTCATAGAGAAACAATGGGAGTTTGATATGGTAGCTAGGTAGAGGTCAAACACAATTAAAAAAATGCTTGAAATAAATCTATACACTCCAACATCAAATAAGTTTTTCAATTGATTTATTTTATGAAACCTAGACATTTTGGACCTCTCATTACAAAAGGACAATAGAAAATTAGGAATTGAGCATGATAGCTAGAGTTTGTATAGAAATTGGAGTTCATAACAAATAGTTAATAGTAATGAAGTCATAATCTATTATGCAATGGTGTTCTTGGATCATGGTTATATTCTTAATACTATTACATAGTAGTTTTCTAGGAGTATTTCCTAGCATGAAGAAGGTCTTGACTTGACAAGACTTTCCATTCATTAGGACTATCTTCTTGTAGCATTGCACGTCCCCCATTAGAAGGAGTTTCATAATTAGTGTCTGTCAATGGATCTGGAGATGTAGCATTCTTTCCATTTTCAAGCCATGTATGAATCAATGAAGCTTGGAGATGGGATGTTGCTATTGTTAGCGATAGCTACACTTTAGCATGTAATGGGTACATCGAAGAGGTATGAAAGGTGAATTATTAGGCTCTTAAGAAAATGACATGCTAGTCTGAGCATAGCTCCCTATGGATACATGTCATCTTTGGATTGTTAGCACAAACTAACTGATCAAAAGTCAATCTCTTTTCTCTCTCTCATTACTGTAGTGTGCAATGGGTACATCGAAGAGGTCTTAAAGGTGAATTATTGGGTCCTTAAGAAAATGACATGCTAGTCTAAGCATATCTCCTTATGGACACATGTCATCTTTGGATTGTTGGCACAAATTGACTGATCAAAAGTCAATCTCTTTTTTCTCTCTTTTCATTTATATATCTTATCTTTATCTCTATCCTGCTCTCTCTCTCTCTCTATTACCAAATTTATGATTCTAAAAACTTCACACCTTATATAATAAATTATGACTTGTTAACCAAATTTTCTATGTTCATGCAAGGGAGTGAAGATATTATTAGCATTTTTTGGATATAAGCTTTAAGCTAGTTGAAAAAATTATCCATCAGCTACCCTCTCATGCCTATTGCCATACTCTCCACTCACTTGGCTTCTCAAACTTCCCTAATATTTATATTTATTTTATATAATATTTATTTATGGGATAAATAATAATTTTTTTAAACTCCAAGAATTGGGTATTCTTTGTAACCTATACATGTAAGTGCTTTGGGCACAATAAACTCTTAATGATCTAGTTCAAGTTATGTTTATGTTGTAGAAATTATCATTCAAGTGTTGAACATGTTTAGATTATGTTGATTGAGACAAAAGTGAAGAATAATGTTAGGATCTATATTAACATCGTGATTCATCTTAGTTGTAGCTTTGCATGCATCTAAGTTAGACAATATATGGAATCTTACATTGTTTGCATATGTCAAAGGGAGTTCACTTATCATAATTTCATGTGCATGAATTTATTGGTCTTTAATTTTAGCTAGTAAGGAAGTATTTGTTGTGTCTAGTTTAGTTTATGTTTCATTTGGTTGCCAAGTATTAGAATTTAAAACTGCATTTGTGAGAGAAGAACCATTTCAAATCTTGCACTCATTCTTGAGACAAAAGATAGGGTGGGATTTATTTCAATTATTTTATTATGCCAACCCACTTAGAGAAATCTTCTATAGTGTTTATAACTATATATTTTGCTCATATATTAGAGTCTAGGGTTAGTTTAGTTTTTTCATGGAGCTTGTCCTTAGAATTTCAAGAGGTACATCCTCACATACCATTTCATTTTGAGTTATTTTGTAAGAGATAAATTAAAACACTAACAAATTTGTTATTGATTTTTTGATTTTTTTAAATTTGAGAGTGATTTACATTGATTGATCTTTCTCCCTTTCTTAGCCATATTATTTTATTATACCATGAGTTGGTCGAGATCCTATTTTTTGTTTGCAAAGGAGTGTTTGTTTAAACCTTGTCATGGCTACTCAATCCACTAATAATGAGGTTCATTTTGATGCTTATGTTCGTGATAATTGAAAGAAGCATGGAGAACAACATAAACATTATCATTATGCATATGAAGCTAAACGAAGTTTTGCTTATTAGACAATTACTTATTGTATTGCTTGATCTCCTCAACAATTGGTAAGTATTTTACATCAAACATTAGTGGGTGCTCCATTTGGTATGGATATTCTTTATTGTATTGGTATTTTTTGGGAATCTTCTAATGGTGTATCCTCCCATCCTTCATCTTTTGTTAAACCTTCTCCTTTCATAGTCACCACATTTATGGTTACTAACACTAATGTTGTCAATCCTAGTCTCATCCCTACCTATTCCATAACTATTTCTAGTGGTTTATCTCCTTTTATCTCCATTAGTGTTCCACTTACATATCATCCATCCACACAAATACCCATTAATGTTGTTATCACCTAAATGTGCACCCTAACTAATTTGCAGAAATTAGTCTATTTGGTGAAACATGGGAAGACCTCTAAAGCTGTGGATCACTTTATGGCAGAGGTCAACCTCCAGAGAAGGCCAGCTTCCTAAATTTGTATCCCCTAAAACTTTACTATTCTATGATCTTGACAAAGAAAAGGGTAAGAAAACTCTGTCCTAAAACTGAAAAAACTTAACTCTAAGGGTGATACACCTATCTTAAATGAGGAAATATGAAAATAACAGCTCAAACACTTGCTCATGTGATTGAAATAACTTTTACACAACCTATTAGTTATACCTCTGCATAAATATTTCACAAATAGGTCTATGGTTGCAGAAATTTTAAGAGGAAAAATGATTTCACACTTAATCTTAACGCATAACTAGACACAACTTGTAACCTGCATAAGTACTTTATGCAAAAAGGCTCTTTTCCAAGACAAAATCAAGAGGAAATAAACTTACTTCATAGTTAACTTCATCAAATCAGATAATGAACACAAAATGCATAAGACAGGTAGGCACATTTCCCAATCAACAATCTCCAAGGCTCTCACTGTATATCATATCAAGTGAACTGGTAACATGAGTTACAAATATTGCCAAAATATAGAGTAAGGATCAAAAATCACAAGTCTCTATAAGTAGCATAATCAGAACTAACTGTAATGAGTCAATAAAAAATGACTATATCCCTCTAAGTGGTTCCACCAAAACAGTAAAACCCAACTGATTTGGGTTGGATGCCCAGAAAAAGCCTACAATCCAGGGCCTAAATCCTCTCCAAACATGCCCAAACTACAAGAAAAAGTCCATTAGGACTTAACCAAACATTATGGCTCATGAGAAAAAGTCTAAAAAGGACTCTAAAAAGTAATTAAGCCCTCCTAGAGACTCTCCAAGTAGTCAAGACAACTACTAACTGTCAATGTGACCTAGTCCAACAATCTCTCCTCCAAGGCAGAAAAAGATGCTACAACAAAGGCATGTGTCTGTTAACTCCTCTACACTCCAACCATATTCCCTCAAAGACAATAAAGTCTCACAACACTCTCCCTTCCAATAGAAATTAATAATAACTCTTAAACGACTCATAATTTCATCACTTAAGGCCATCATTTTACATTATATGATATTTGCAAGGAGTAATAAATACAAGGTAAAACAAAAAGGCAGCAAAGTGCTTAGCCTAAAACAAAAGAAATAGAGACTTAACCAAAGTCTTAAAATATCCCATGGCCACCTCGTGGCACACTCCTAGGGATCACACTCTGCAATGTTTTGGGCCACGGCTATTTCAAATGTTATGCCAAATAAAATGCAAAAAAGGAAAATAAAGCCCATCCAGCTTTTAGGGTTATGAAACCCTAGGACATAAAAAGGCAAGTTTTGCCCCCTTTTTGCATTTTTGTAATCTTGAAAACTTGCTCTGCCTTTTTGAGCCACCATGAGGGTTTGCTGTCCGGAGATGATATTATGCTGCTTCTCGAGGCTTCTGTACTAAAAATGCATGGAAAAAACTCAGTAACTCAAGGTGAGTTGGTTAAGCTCCTTTTTCTGGAACAAAGCTGCAAAACTAAATGATTTTTTTGTGATTTCCTGTAGCTTTTTACCACTATACATGCTATAGAACCTTCATTTTGTAAGGCTGTCTCTTCCCGAGGTATGGCAAAGTGTATCTCCTGTATCTGTTACTATTTTCTATCTCTTCAATTAGGGTTTTTAGAAAAATAACAAACCCTTACCTTTAACTGAATAGCCATGGACAAATTCACTTGTTATGGTTTCCTCCTACAATTATAAGGCATTTTTTGGAAAAATGGGAAAAAAAGGGTTTTCTTGTAGGTGCCTTTTGTTGCTTTCTCCACTGTGCTTTGTTTAACTCTAAGATGGTCACTTAACACTGCCACTGTAGATGATATTTTCATGCTTCTTTGAAAAGCTTCTGTAGCTTCTGCTGTTTCTGTAGGATATTTTCTGAAGTTTGTTCTGACATTCTGAGCATGGCCACCTCATTTAGTCTATGATAATTGAAGCTCTTTCTCTTTTAAAAAAAGTAACAAACCCTTACCTTTAATTTCCAGCCATGGCCTGTAACACTCATTTCTGGTCTCGTACTACAAGAAAAATGCATCTAGTAGCTAAAATACCAGAGCTTCTTGTAGAGGGTTTCTTGTAGAGGGCTTCTTGTAACCGTTTCAACATACTCAGCATTATTTTCTAGTATATTCTTCTGTAGTAGCTATAATTTTCCTGTAGCTATTCAATAGTGGACACAATGCATCAGATCTGGGCATACTGTCTGGCTATTCTGATAATGACTCATGTATATTACTCATAACGTTCGTATTGCTATATACTCTATCACCCTTGATTATGATTGTTCCTTCAAGCATGAAAATAGTTCTTTTCATCTCTGCATACCTTGACTCCAGACAAGATTTTTTGCTACCATCATGACTATCAGTCCTCCTTTATATATGACTGTCAAACACACTTGCTTGCATTGTCACTGTCTGATGTATTGAATCCTCATTTGCATTATGCTTTGTCTCTGTATACCCTATGAGGTTGATCCATTGAATACAACCTAACTCAATTCAAATGTTGACCTTGCTTGTCCAGTCCTCTGCAACTTCTTGACACTCTGACAACATACTATCACTCCTTTTGTGTCTTTTTCTCTGTCTGCTCAGTAGGAGATTTATGGCATTTGGGGTTCACTATTATCCACAGTGGTGAGTGTGATTGTAGGTCCCTCTTCATCATGTTAGGCTCTTCTGACAGGCCTCTGCAAATGTCCTATACTGTCAAGCTTTTTCCATCATTGAAGCAACAATTTACTCATAGTTTTCTATATGAACTCTCTAGACTGTCTCTATCGCTTCTATTTGCATTTGACCCTTTGAGATTGCAAATTGTCCTCGACTATTACTATGGCAAACTTATAACCGTTATCCACCTCTATGTTGTCCTCAATGACTAATAGATAACAATCTTCTCAAACATTATACTTGTATCAATGAAACTTACAGTGTTATAACTCTCCATGCCTTAACATCACTTGATGGTTGTTGACTATCAAGACTGCTGGCAAATACTTGAAAACCATGAAGCTATTCCATTTCTTCGTTGATTGCTATCCTTCTGTACATGACTGCCAAGTCAGTGTGCAATCTCTTAGGCATTTGATAGTGTTCTCGAGATCTTTGACACTCTTATCATTTTCTGTATACCATGCTTACTGCTATATCAACTTCCATAGATGTCACATCAAATATCTGCAAGTCACTATTTTTTTAATGTTGAACTGTCTTCATTCTTCCATGACAAAGATGACTATAATACTTGTTATTTGACTATCTCTTTACATTGTTTGACAATCTTCTTCCACAATGCTCTATGATGTTTGTCTTGACTCTGTCTGATGATTTGTTCTTTTGTTTCATAGATTGTTCTTGACAGTTTTATTCTATCATGCTATTGGGCTAAACACCTTCCTTTGACTTGTCTGTTATCTACATACTAAAGACACTTCCATATAGTTTGAAAATCTCTAATGATTCTAACATGAATTTTAGATCTCAATGTATTAGTAGGGGTACTATTCTATTCATCTAACTATAACTTCTCATAGGAATTGTATCTTTATGGCATCCATGACCGTGATTGTCCTGCTATGTATGGACTGTCCTTCTGTCTCTAGAGCTATTGCACCAATATGACTATTTGTTGTCCTCAATCAACACTTGGTACACTCCTATACTCTCTCCCCCTGTAGATGGGCAGTAAACACTTGTGGGAGAAATTGCATAGAAAACCACTATCAAAACTTGCTTTCACTGTCTATTTTGGTAGCTAACTGTCCTCTTTTTGCAGTGATGACTGTCCATGCTTGGATTTTTGTTGACAGACATCTTCTTATACTATTGGTGACAGAAGATTCTCTGCCATATCAATGGGCAATGTGTCATGCTGCCCTTACTTGACAGTCTAGAAGGCACTATTGTGTTCTTTAGGTTGTTCCTTTTTTATTTCATTTGTAAGCTCTCCTTGTGATCTCCATACATGACTGTTGCTAATGGACTGTTTCCTTGAGCTTCTAAGCTTGTTTTCATAGTATATTTTGATGTCATGACTGATCACCTTACTTTTGTTTCATACTTATGATAAGTTTCATAACAACACCAAAGATTCCTAATACTTTCATATGAATTTAGACGATAATGTCATGACTGGTCACCTTACTCTTGATTTCCATTTGACAAATTCACAATGAGTATATGTACATTAGACATTAGACAACAACTTACCATGATGAATGGGCCCCATAGTTACTCGTCAATAGGGTATATCATTGCGAGATAGTGGGGAGCCTAGTCATTACTCAAGATGATGTGTTCATGAGGTCTTCACCCTAGTCCACATAAGCGACTGTATCTTCTTCAACTTTTGATGTATGCCACTATCTTACCTCTTTGTTGATGTACTAGTGATGGTATAGAGACCTTGTATGTTCTTCATATCTCATACTGCTTCCTTTCGACCTTTGATTCTCATCAATCACTGTATGTCGCTATATAGTCTACTGTCTACATTGTCATTTGTTTGACAGTCTTATCACCTTCTGACTGCTCATCAATGTCAAGTTACTATTGAAGACTTCTCTATATAGGACTGCTCTTTCATCATTCTCCCATGTCTAACAATATCTGTCATATCCTCATGACCTCATAAACCTTCTTGTGTTGGCTCCATAGGTTTGTCTGTCTATAGTCATATGACTGTTCTTGTCTGTATATATAGTCATGTAACTGTATTTCTTAATGCATGTTCCTTCTTATACCTTTTTCTTGTTCAAGAACAACAATTGTATCATGTTCCTTCTTGCTAATATGACTCCTCATATTATCCAAGCTCAAAATTTTGTGAACTGCCTCATTATCCGTGAAATAAGCTCCTACAACTGTCCATAAAGAAACACATTACTAAAACTTATCATCCCTTGTAAACTGTCCTTGTTACCTTCATCTTACAAAACTTTATGACTGCCCTCTACTAAAATTACTGCATTCCGAAAATGTCTATGTCTAAACATCTTTGTGTCCTCTGTCAAGATTACATGTTGCTGACTGTCTTCAACTGTCAGGGTATTGCTTTGTCATCTGCTATCCCTTGAGTACTTCTACATCAACATGCATGACTATTCTTGAAGATGCTTATGAGAAAAGTTTCTCCTTTCTCATGTGATAGCCATTAATGACTGTCGTCTGGATCATGAATTGACTGTCCTTGGTATTTGAGTATGTTTTGATTGATGATGCCTACACACTGTCTATCAACTGACTTTTCTAATTATGAAATGAATGTACTCTGCATCTGATGAACACACATGAAATGCTTCTATAGCACTTATGAGCTGGGCTCAACCCTTGTGGGAGCCACATTTTCTCCTCATAATATAAACTAATGAGCCAAACAGAGACATAATTACACCTGTATCTGCACATGAAGCAAACTTGTTAGAGAATAACTGTATACCTTGGATGTGTTTGATGACTTGATTGTTCTCTAGGACCTCCAAGGCATACATTTCTTGTTTAATGCATTTTGAGAGTAGTTTATGCATGTATAAGTACATGTTCATGTTAGGTTAGGGACCAGTCATTTCTTAGAGTATTATTCTAACATCATTTCTTTGACAGATGCAGGAAACGGAGATGACATAGACTTGGAAAGACACAGACAACTCTGGGCAACAAGACTACACAACAGAACTAGAACCAATCATTCTCAGGCAATGACTGGCCTTTACCCTTATATGCACATGTTTTTTACTTTTACTTATTCGCGTATAAATTGTTTCTTCAATTGCATTGAATAAGAAAGTTAATCTCATGGCTTGTGTGAGGTAATGTACATTTTACATTCAATAAAGATTATTATTCAGAAAAGCTTTGAATGAATCTTTCTTATGTTACATGCACTTGGATAAATGCAGTAATTTAATAAACACAATCTTTTTTTAGATTATTTCATTTATGCACTTGAATGTAATGTAATAAGGATCAGATAAAAATGTACCTTATAGCTTTGAATCCAAGCTCTACCTAATATTCTTTATTGTATTGGTATTTTTTGGGAATCTTCTAATGGTGTATCCTCCCATCCTTCATCTATTGTTAAACCTTCTCCTGTCATAGTCACCACATTTATGGTTACTAACACTAATGTTGTCAATCCTAGTCTGACCCCTACCTATTCCATAACTATTTCTAATGGTTCATCTCCTTTTATCTCCATTAGTGTTCCACTTACATATCATCCATCCACACAAATACCCATTAATGTTGTACCCCATACCCACATGTCTCTCACTGTTCCTCCTTCTCACCCCATGTCCACTCCACTTAGTAATGTAACCTCTCCTTCCATGACAATGACATCATCTTTCATTACAAATCCTTATTACACTTCTTTCAATGTATCACACACTTCTAAAGCCACTATTATTCTTGTTATCACATAAATGTGCACCCTAACTAATTTGTAGAAATTAGTCCATTTGGTGAAACATGGGAAGACCTCCAAACCTACGGGTCACTTAATGACAGAGGTCAACCTCCGGAGAAGGCCAGCTTCCTAACTTTGTATCCCCTAAAACTTTACTATTCTATGATCTTGACAAAAAAAAGGGTAAGAAAAACTCTGTTCTACAACTAAAACATAACTATAAGGGTGATACACATATCTTAAATGAGAAATATGAAAATAATAGCTCAAACACTTGCTAATGTGATTGAAATAACTTTTACACAACCTATCAGTTATACCTTTGCATAAATATTTCACAAATAGGTCTATGGTTGCAGAAATTTTAAGAGGAAAAGTACTTACACACTTAATCTTAACGCATAACTAGACACAACTTGTAACTTGCGTAAGTGCTTTCTGCAAAAAGGCTCTTTTCCAAGACAAAATCAAGAGGAAATAGACTTACTTCATAGTTAACTCCATCAAATTAGATAATGAACACAAAATGCATAAGATAGATAGGCAAAACTTCCAATCAACGATCTCCAAGGTTCTCTCTGTATATCATATCAAGTGAACTGGTAACATGAGTTACAAATATTGCCAAAATCTAGAGCAAGGATCAAAAATCACAAGTCTCTGTAAGTAGCATAATCAGAACTGATTCAAATGAGTCAAAAGATTGATTATATCTATCAACTCTACCCAAAAACCCACTAAAGGACTTCCCTAACTGTCTTGAGTCGGATGCCTCCAAAAAGCCTATAAAATAGCCACTCAAACTTCACCAAAAGAGCTCACCATGAGTGAAAAAGTCAAACATGACTAGGTCCATCAAGATGACTTATCAAACAACCCCTAAAAAACTCACAAAAGCAATAAAAAACCTCCTAGATGCCCTCCTTTTGTCTACTAACTTCCTACTGCCCTGGAGACCCAGTCAAACCTTCTAACCTCCAAGACAAAACAAAATGCCATACTCTTAGCATGTGTATGCCACATCTTCACCATTTCTAACTATATCTCCTCCAAAAGCAACAAAGCTTTACTCCATTACCCTTCTTGGCATTAAACACAACAATACCCCCTTTTGACTTATAATAATCATCATATGGAGGTTATTGTTTCACATATTAAAATATATGCAAGGAAAAATATAAAGCACAAGGCACCGAAGTGCACACTCTAATACCAGGAAAAGAAAGACTTAAAAAGTCTTTGAGTGGCATCACCTAGGGATTACATTATGAAATATGTTGGACCACGGGCCATTTTTTGAAACTTTATGCAAAAGGAAAGACAAAAATAAAGACCCAACAGATCTTTAGGGCTTTGAAACCCTAAAAAGCACAAAAAACAACTTTGTGTCCATCCTTTTACACTTTGTATCTTTGTAAACTTGCTCTGCTTATATTCTGCCAACAAGGGATTGATCTCTGTAGACTTTTCTGAAGAGGTTTTCTTACTGTTTTGAAAGGATTTTCTCTCTGGCATATTCGACATACTTTGCCACAAACTGAAGGTGAGTTGACAAACTATTTTCTAGAACAAAATATTGATTTCCATGCTTTTTTGTAGCTTTTAAATCACTGTATTTTGATGAATTTCTCCATATTTTGCATGGCTATGATAAAGAACAGTTTTTTGTGCATATATGACTATTTTTTGTAGCTTTATCTGACTGAAAATGATGAATCTCTTGGTATTCCTTCATGTCTAAGGTAAATAACTTCATTGTATGCACAAAAGGATGTATTTCAAAGCACAAGCTTTCTGATCTAGGGTTTCTTTGTTCTTTAGCAAGATACTTTAGCAGGGTCTCTAACTCTATCTATATCTTTGGCTGGGTTGTTTTTGATATACATGAATATATGCTTTTACTGAATGACTGGCAGATTTCTTTCTAAATACTTATCACGTCCTACTATTGAGCCTAGCAATGGCTATTGGGGTTTCACCCTTTAAGGTTATCTTGACCCTTAAGATCTAGTATTGGCTTGGTATCTGAGCAGCTCACATAGTTCTCTTGAAATACTTTATAATTCTCTACTAACCTTATGTGATTCCTGTACACCTTGTAGACAATAGTCTTGTATAAGTCCTTTAGAGTCCTCCTGGCATTTGTATGATGATTTACCTACTACTCCTCTGAATTTTACACTTAACCTTGTTGTGTCTCTGAATAACCAATGGATCCTTGATAATCCATCTCTGAAACTGTGAGTAGCCACTATATTATCTTTGTCTGAAAACCCCCAAACACTTCTGAGTGAGATCTCATCATGATGCCATTCACTGAGATTATGTTTCTTGCTTCCTATTCTCTGTTGTATGATAATCTACTAAACATGACTCCACATGATTTGAAAATCATCTCTAATAGTAGAGTCATACATGGAACTTGTGCACTAAATCGTGAGGGATAACTCTTGATCTCTTCATTGTTGTGACTATTCTCCCACTGCTTCTCTTTGATTGATTCTGCCAACAAAAGTCATCCTATAGACTACTTTTGTTCATACTCTATTTGCTGTCATTGTGGATTCAGATTTATCCCTTCTTTACTAATAGATTGCTCCTCATGTTCCCTGTATATCTTTCAGTCCTGTCATGCTGATTATTTGCTTTCTAGACTGATGCTTCCATAGTCTACTAGACTGTCTTAGATTTAGAGGTGTTCTGTTGTCTACAAGACTGAGCATACTTTGACCTACCCTCAGTTCAGGGATATGTAATACAGGCTACTACTTGATGACTGTCTTCACAATGTCTAATCAAAGATCTCAAGGACCTCTGTGGACAAATGTAACAGGAAAAGACCACTATGACATTCACTGTGTATCCAAGACTCTGCCAATGTTTTGAAAATCTTTCATGACTTCTTCCAATGTTTGAAAATCTTGAAACACGTATGATGACCCTATAGACTATTCCTAGTCTCTTTATGGTGTCTTGCATGCCTTCTTGTCTTTTAGATTTGACTGTTTACTCTCATTGACTCTGTCTACCTTTGTATCTCTGCATCTACTATATGATATGATTGTTGAAGTTGTTCACTGTGTTTTCTCTGACAGGATTGAAATGGGAAAATAAATGGCAATAAACTAAACTTCCATCCCCCACCCTTCTAATTTCTATGCTGACTGCCTCCATTTTTTCCTTCTTAAACAATATTCCTGTCATTGTCCTCACAACTGATATGACTGCCTATCATTGTTTTCACAGGTTTGTGGTTGTATTACTATCTTTGCTTCATGCATCATGCTTCCTTTATATAAATGCTTTCATTCATGGAATGTTGTCCTCATTCATTGACTCCTACAATATACATTTTAATCTGCTCATTACCTTTTCTTGACTGTATCTTTCTGTGTATTCTACCTTCAGACACTTGATGTTCTATAGGGACTTTTGCTCTTCATAGCTCCTGGCTCTTAACAAAGATGACTTCTCAAACATGTTGCTAGTAACTTTTTGAAGGTCCTCATTGTCAGCATGATCATTATTTATGACTGTTTACCTTTCTCTTTTTTATTCTTAAGACTACTCTGCTGTCGTGTTTCTTGACTATTCTTCAGGCTGATAAAGCTTATCCTTGGGTTATACAGTCATATTACACTATGCTCATGGCATGAATAGTCTTCCTTCTTAATAGTCATAACTCCCTTCTTGTCTAGGATAGTGGTCTCTTTATGATTGTTACTAACTTTCATTAGATGCCTTCACTGTTATGAGTGCTATTGTTTCCTCATGCATGATTGTTATCAAACAATATCCTCCTAATGACAACTATCTACAGAGTTTATTGATTGTTCAATGATCAGTGGGACTTCATTTTTCTTTATGTTGACCTTTGTTTGCAAGGCTGGTACTAGCCTTTTATGCTTTTTAAGGCTCTGTCATAGTTCAAACTTACATCGTGTTCTTTCTTCCTCACTGTCTTAATATGGCATAATCAACCTGCTAACACTGCTCATCCTTAGCATATACTTTGTCTACAACTATCTGTGTTGACTGCTCCTAGACTTTTGTCCTCATAGGTCTCTTTATACTTTTAGGATATCAAGACTTAGATACTCACTAAGATCTTGCAGACTGTTGACTGTGTTGATCCCTTTTGTGACTATTTTTAGGACTATTCACTATGCTATTATCACAGTACATATGACTGATTTTCATGCATATGTCTTCTATATCTTCCTTCAACTACTCTACCCCATGGCGACTGATTGCTCCCCCCTTGACAGTCATCTACTATCCCTTATGTCTATGTATTTCCACCTGTCTGTTGTCTACATTTTTGAGCTCTAAATAGAGCATTAGATGTGATTGTCATTTCCAACTCTAACTAAAATCTTTGTTTACCGTGGGATAATTTTGATCATGCTTCTGGGACACACCATTGCTTACTGTACTTTATCATTGTACATAAGTCTTCTCTAGGTTTTTTTTTGTCTTTGTCACCTCCATTTAAAATGACAAAACAATAGTAGATTGTCAGTCTTTTTTCAACCACTGTCAAGCTCCTCACTGTTTTCTTTTTTTTTTTAACTTTCTCAGATGCTTCTTTACTGACTGTGACGATTATTGTTGTCACAGTTGGACTACAATCTCCTCATATATATATTGTGTTCTCAACCCTAAAAATGGGTCTTAAGGTCAAAAGCATACTGTCAAAACCATGACAGACCTTCCATTGCATTCAGTCCTGACAGAACTTCAATATGCTATACTCTTTGATAGAGATATTTTTAAAAAAAGATTTAACACTTGAAAAAGTGTAGATCCTTATTGCATAGTAAAAGCCTCTCAAGACTGTAGAATCTCCTTCTAACTGATACAAACCCTCAAAGCTTTGAAAGATGATCTCAGAAACTTTATAAGAAGGAAATGGGTAGCTTTAGACAGTTATTCCATACCTTTAGGTAGATGTTGGAGGCTTTGTGATATAGTAGTGCATCTTATAGTGATATACTCCCGTGAAATGCTTGGTGAGAAACCTCTTAGATCTGTCACTGTTTCGACTACATCTTGGAGGCATGATAGTCCACACTTCCCTCACTTCAGGATTGTCCTTGGACCATGGACTGAAACAGTCGGCTTCTTAGCCCTCATATTAATGCAATTCAAGATCCTTAAGGACTATTATAATTAACCTTTCTTCTTGAGTTTAGGTTTGAAATGACTATTCCATCATTGCAACAATAGTTTTCTCACTGTTTTCTATATGAACTCCATAGACTGTCTTTGCTCATTCTATTTGCATTTGTCCTCTTGAGATTGCAAACTGTTCCTAAGCAAACTGTCCTTGTTGTACTTGATGAATATACATGAAAACTTCTATAATGGCTATGAGCTGGGCTCAACCCTTGTGGGAGCCACATTTTCCTCCACTCATAATGTAATATGATAAATCACTTAGAAACACAATTTCACCTGTATCTGCACATGAAGCAAACTCGTTAGGAAATAAATGCATACTCTGGATGTGTTTGATGACTTACTTGTTTTCTAGGACATCCAAAGTATGCATTTCTTGTTTAATGCATTTGAGGATCAGTTTATACATGCATAGGTACTTGTTCATGTTAGGTTAGGGACCATTCATTGCTTAGAGTATTACTCTAACACCATTCTTCTACCAGATGTAGGAACTAGAGCAACCTGGACTAGGGAGGACAAAGATAGCTTGGGGCAATAGGACAACACACCAAAACCAGAACTAGTCATTCTCAGGCAATGACTGGCCTCTACCCTTACATGCACATTCTTTACTTTCTTTTACTTATTCATGTATACATTGTTCTTCAATTTCGTTGAACAAGAAATTTAATCTCACAGCTTGTGTGAGATAATGTACATTTTACATTCAATAAAGATTATTTAATTTGTTCAAAAAAGATTGGTATAAATCTTTCTTATATTACATGCACTTGAATAAATGCAGTAATTTGATAATTATAATCTTTTAAATTATTTCATTTATGCACTTGAATGTAATGTAATAAGGATTAGATAAAATGTACATTTTAAGTTTTGAATAAAAACTCTACCTGAATGAGCTGTAGTGAAATTTAGGCAACAATTCCTACTTCAACCTTGGACACACTATTACAAGTCACAACATATCTTAAGAAGTAAGTGAATGATATATACTTGATAACAGGGACTCCATCATGTATAATGCTCTACATCCCACACCATTTTCTTTTGAATTTCTTACATATCTTTTTCCTCTTGGGTTTGTTGCACTAAGGTTTGAGCTATATAATGGAAAAGGTGATCCTAATGTTCATTTGTAGGATTTCAATGCAACATGTTTAGGTTTTGCATATGAGGATAATGTTTTAGCTAAGTTATTTACAAGAACCCTAAGAGATCATGCATTTATCATGATGTTTATTATAGTAAACAAGTGGAGTCAATGGCGTTGTGACAACTATTTTATAAGGGATGAGATTATGGAAAATAATTGCCTTTTCATAAAGCAATTACCATTATAGAGCTTACGTTTTCTACATGTTTATGTTATTTGTTATTATATTAAGTATATAATATATCATGTTTATATTTAATAATCTAGATTATAAAAAATATAATAAATAATAATAAATACAATTATTATAGAGATTTACTCCATAAAATAATAATAAATATATATAAATATTAAATCTACAATTCTATAATTTTATATTATATTGACACTAAATATTTATAAAACACTCTCTATAATAGTAATTGCTTTATGGAAAGGCAATTACTCTCCATAATCTCATCCCTTGAATAAAATAGTTGTCATGACCCATTGGCTCCACTTGTTTAGTGTAATGAACATCATGATAAATGCACTTATTTCCCTCTTTATGTTTCGTCCATTGTTTGTAACTCACAATCATGTATTATTTTTTTTAATTTTTTAGATTAGAATCTTATAAAATTACACAGAATCTTGGAATCTTTCAGCTCTTCAACTCTACCCCTGCTGTGAATGTAGAATGCCTCTCGGCATAATTAGGGCAGAGTAATGGGACAACGTAAGATAGAGATCAAACGAATCATAAAAAAGGCTAAACATCAAGCCACATTTTCAAAGAGGCAGACTGGACTGAGGAAAAAAGTGGCAGAACTGGCAGCGCTGTGCAATGCCGAAGTGGCGCTCATTATTCTTTCTAGTTGTGGAAACATATTTCAATATGCCAGTAACGAGTATTTTTCTAACAATCTTTCTTTCTTTCTTTCTTTCTTTATTGAAAAGGTTACTAGTTCATGTATACTTAATCATTTAGAATTGGGCCAAATACCAAGTTTGAAAAACATATCTTTTATTATTCAATGAAACATCTTTTATTATTCAAAGAAATAATAATTTTATTTATTTTGAAAAGAATATAAGGTTACATAGAGAACATTATTGAAAGTGGAATTGATGTTTTTTTTTTAAATGATTACGAATAGCATGCTCAAGACGGTGGAGAAGTATGTAAAGGCTTCTAGTTCAACTCCGTCTGACTGGGAAGCAAAGGTACGGGCTTTTCACTCTTACAAACCTATTAATATCTCTGTTTTGCTTCTTATATTCTGCTCTATGATATTTCTACTATTATTTTTTATAGTTTTATCAGAGCCTATAACTAGTATAGAATTGAATTAAATAGGACTTCTTCTTGTTCCTCTTCTTCTCTTGAAGTAGAACCTATCTCTTTTTCCTTTGACCTTGGTTTCTTCTTCTTCTCCCTGGGTTCATCTCCACATATGTTTTGGAGATTGCTTCTCCTCAGAGGGTCTTCATCTCCATCACTTCCCTAGGTTCTTTGGTGAGAAAGAACGTCAATAACTGGTGTGTGGGAAGGAACTGATGAAGTGGAACTATCCTGGTCATTTCTTCCTCTTGGTGTCTCTTTCCTATTTACCGGTCTCATTGCGGTCATCTGGGATATCTTCTTCTTGATCCAGGCTTCTGACTTCTTGGTCATGAAACTGGTTCTTTCTCTGACATCTCTAACCTCTAGATCTGTCAAATTAATAGCAAGAAGAGGTTGAGCCTGGATTTCTTCAAAATAGAAGGGATCAATCAGATCCGATTCATCATCTTCAATGCCTTCAACGACCCATTCCATCTTGAAATCTTGAATCTGCTTCAAGGTAAACCTTGTCCAGTCTCTTTTCCTGACCTCAAACTCGTCTTCACAATCCTCCCAAAAGTCTTCAAGATTGGGGAAATGAAGGTATCCAGGACCAAGCTTCAAATTATTCTTGACATATCCCTTGTTGTCAAAGGGGAATCTCATCTGGTATGTATGCAAGTTGATCATGGATAGGGCCTTCTCCATATTTTCAGCCCTCGAGCTAGATTTACACTTGTAGTGACTGAGGCAAATAGGGAATGCCACTTCCTTGTTCTTCCTATCTCGACATTTCTTTTGAACTAATACCAGCTGTCTACAAAGCTTGACCAAAACAAGCTTGTCATCCACATACCTTGGCAATTTAGAAGGTAACCATCAAATCCTCCTACTCGAAGGTAGGTGAACCTTGGAAACTGAATGAAGTAGCTGCCATACTTCTTTATCAACAATGGTGCTTCCTTTGAAATTCTGAGAACTGTATTTCCTTGAAGTAACCTTATTGCAAGCATTGTGAAAGCATCATTCACTCGTCTGAAACATACAAAACTTTGTTCTAACTGCAACTGCCTGTAGTAGTCATAAACTTGTGTTTCCTAATTTCGAACACCTGTGGTACTCAAACTAGGCCATGATCTCAAATTGGCAATTGCATATACCAAGTAGGATGACATGTGGAATCGTTGACTCGTCTTGAAGTGAATTAGCTGGTCATGTATGCAGTCGCTGATAAGGTGGCCCCAATCAATAAATTGTTTTCCTGCTGATATGACCATGATGAAGAGATATATCCACATTTCAAACTCAGTTGAGTCAGGGCTGCCTGTCAACCTGTGAAGAAGGGCAATCAGATAGAAGATCTCTTTGATAAAAAGAGAACAGTTTAGTGTTTTAGGAAGTTGGGACTATCTGCCTCTCAGTTTTACTATCCATTCCTTAGCCAAATTGTTCAAGCATTTGCTCTTGTTTTCACTAAAGTACTTGTAGGCTTTCTGTTTATCAACACAGATGAACTTTTCTTTGTATGGCAATTGAAGAACGATGGTGATAGAAATCCCATCGAGTTTTTCCATCAGGTGCCCATCAATGGATCTGATCTCTCTGGCTTCGGGATTGTACCTTTTTGCACATTCAATTACTAGCTCTGGACATTGGACAACGGTGGGAAAACAAGCTGCATTGACTAGGCCACTCTCTGCAATCCTTCAGGATAATTTAGATCATTCTCCTTCTATCAATGACTTCCTGATTTCCTGTAGATCAATATGGCCCATTTTAATATCAAACACCTCTCGAAGCATGGTATCGATCATAGGAGCATACTCGTAATTTTGAGGCTTATACTTCATGATGGTGTTTTCACAAGTTTGATAATATAAACTGTTTAACCAGCTTTGTGCTTGCAACTGCTTTAAAAATTCTTGGGAACTTTGTGAGTAACATGTTTTCTTTGAGGCTATAGGTATCCTTCACAGAATATATTCTACAATGATTAAATGCTGAAAAATGAAGACTTCATCCTGTATCTCTTATAAGGAACCGCTTCCCACTGACATTCCATCTGTTTCATGATAGATTTCAGGCCTTCAAAAACATGTTTTACTGTGCAAGACAGTAACCACGTGCAATAAATTTATAGAGGAAAAAGATTCTCTTTAAAGGGGTCTCACTGGTTATTTGGAAGAAGTAAATATCTTCAGAACATCCATGTCTGTGGTGTCTTCGCCATGTGGAGTAATATGTTCATGCAAGAATCATTTATCATTTATCATACTTGCAGATACCTTATTCAGAGGCTCACACTTGTTTACAGGTTCCTAAAGTGTTTTCAACGAATGCATTTTATGCATTCGCTGCAATAATTGCATTCTGTTACACCACATTTTTGCATTTTAGAGGCTATTCGAGGTTCCAGCTTATGCTTCTTCTTTAGACATGAGTCATGAACATGCTGGTAAAAGATGGTAGGAAAAATGGCCTTATATAGCCAATGACCTTTTCTTGAAAATCTTGAAAGATCTTTTCAACAGAAACCATTTTATATATCAATTTTGTGATCATTGGATAGCATGATATTTCATCATGTGTGACCTTTGTTTATCAGCATATTTACAACTATAAAATCTGACAAAGATTACCTGATCCAATGTTATCATGCGCAGAGATGATGACGGCGAAGTTTGCATCTTGTCCATTGCTGGGTGCCTTTAATCAACTCCATGCTACATTAGTTTGTCTTTCCAGTGTTCGATGGTGCAACTGATGCTATAACAAAGTGGGGAAGACTAACTACCTACCAGCACTCGTGCTCATGGAAGGTTTGGTTAATAATGCTATCTGTGATAAATTCGATAAAAATGAAGCTATAGGATTTCTTAGTATATTTGGCTTCTTATCCCGAAACAATTATTGTGTTTCTTTGCCACCTTCGCGACATGCCGACTTTTGGGCATCGTGCAGTTTAAAACAATGTTCAAGTTTATCCCTTGAAACTTTGCAGGAAATGCTAATGGTTCTGAAATGAATAATGATGCCCGATGATTAAGAAAAAGGCTTGTTTGATCGGTGGTGAACGTTAGTTTGATAAGGGATTAGACATGCCGATTAATAGATAAGTATAGCCGTGGCAATACGTGGCAATGAGTGTGGCCATCATACCATTTACTTCTCCATGGAAAACTTCTCCAACTTAGTGAGTTTATGGTTCACGACCGAGGATGACTCCCAAGACAGTTATTTATGCCTCCCACCACTTGCATACATATGGTTATTTGAAATCATTTTACGACCAGATCTAACACCTTCAACATTCTTGGTATATTCCACAAAAGATTGGAATTTGGAACCTTTACTTGGATTAGTGAAAGAAATATGCATAACACATGATAGCACATGATAATTTATCGGAAAAAGTTCAAATTTTGGGTAATCACGAAATGGGACAACATGTTCCTTAGTAGTTAAACTGAGAATTATATTTCAAATTAGATAAGATTTCTTGCAATCATTTAGTTTCGTCAAATGTAATTGGACTAATACACAAATTTGCAATGAAACTCCTCTTCCAATATATTATTTATTTGATTCAAATGATGCCAATACAAATCAAATGCTCACTTTCCACTTTGACAGTCATATACTGAAATGAAATCAGACATTCAACCTATTACAAATGACTTCAAGTATGGGGTCTATTGATAACCCAATAATGGAATATGGTTGCCAAGTAATTCCAACGCTCAATGAGCCTTGTAACACCTTCAAATGATGTTGTATACTAGTTGTTATGACTGATGCAAGTGACTGGAAACACTGTATACAACCAGCAATAAGAGTGACACAAGATTTATTTCCAAATCTTCTCCAAAAGTCTAGCGATAAGCTTCTAGACTTGAGCGAATGGTCTGAAATGATCTTCAAAAGTGCTTATTCAATGATTGATGTCAAACTCCTGATTGCAGCCCTTTGATTGACTGTAGCAGATTCTTCAATGACTGTAGTAAAGGTGTAATGGTTGGGAAATGTTCAAATATCTGAGATCTTTGATACAAAACCTTCAACAATGATCTCCAATATTCTCTATCTCTCCTAATACCTGCAAGTTTGAATTCAATGGTGAAATTAGAAGCAATATCACCTCATAATTCATAGGGGGTCATCACCGTATGTGCAAGGGTTGCAAGGAAGTAAGAAGATCGGAACTTTCAAACTTGAAAAGAATATGAAAACATACCAAAATTTAGACATGTGTTCAATGGTCATGGATTCCTCTATTTATTCCTTCTCCTCATGGCCGATGACTTGCATTGGGTTTTTCTTGCATTGGATCTTGGGTGAATCCCTCTAGGTGAATGTGTTGGCATTTGAGCATTGTTTAAATGATTTTCTTCTATCAATGTTATGGTTCTTCAAATGATATGAGAACAGATGCAGATATGTGTAGAACACTGAGTGGCCATATTACTTGGCTTTCATACTCAACAAACAATGCTCCAGTTTCCTATTGATAAATGCAGTTTAGTGTTCCATTTGTAAGGTTTCTTAAGTATAGTGTAGTGAGTTCTTCCAGCCACTTGTGTGAACCTACCATACATCAATAAGGTGGGACATGAGCCTTTCCATGCATAACGATGCACACAAATATGATGAAAGTTGGTATGAATCAAGCCATCTAGGGTTAGAAAGTAGTTGCTTAGAGTTTGAGGAGAGTTCACTTCGATGGGTAGAAGAAATGAGCATAAATGGATATTTTGGGGCATTCACAATAGTGTTGGGCTGTGATAAAACTTATTCCCTTAGCTTCAAGAAGGAGACTGTATTGTTCAAAGTTCTCTTTCTTCATTTTGCTGGTCTTATGATTTGGATTTCTAAGTGCTTTTCTATGAAGAATAATTAGTTGGGAGTTGTCATATACAAATTTGAAACATTTTTTTGCCATATTCTCTAGTTTACAGCTCCCTGTTTAGCTCTAGACTTGCAACCTAAACTCCAAATAGTGTAGGGGATTCCATTGTCTTCTCATTACAATGGGATTAGTTGTAAATATTTTCATAATTGTATGCTATGTTTGGGACTTGAAACTATTTCCAAGTAACCTGTTCAACCCTATTTCATCCCATAATCTGTTGCAGTTATCTATGATACTCCATGAGTGTCCTTGCAAAAAGCCTCTTCACGAGAGAGGGGTAATGAAAAGGAAGTTAAAATCATCAAGTAACTATGTTCAGAACTTTTGGAAACTGTCGTACAAAATTTTTATGTACTGTAACAGCCTACTTTCTTTGGATTTAAATTGTCAAATTCTAGAATTTATCATAAAAGAATAAGGTTTTGTTGGCATAATGAGAGAATAAAGTTTTTCCCATAACGAAAAAGAAAGTTGTTTAGCATCCACAGTTTTTAATCCAATTGATATTAGCGGCATGTCCAACATGGCAGAAATGGTAGAGAAATATATTGAAATTATATTTACAATCCTCTTCTTATTCTTTTGAATATTAATGTCCAACCATGTAGGCACAAATGGCATCATTTAACTGAGGAGTTTGTAGTTGGTCTACTTCAATTTGGATTGATTTCTCTTCATTTGTTTTCTCTTGATCTTTCTTTTATTTTTCTTCTTGTAGCTCTTATTCCATGTCATTGATTATCTTTTATTCCTCCCTCATCAAAGCATTATCCTTTTCTAGATTATCTTGTTCTTAGATTGTGTCTTTTCTCCCACTTGGCCTTGTTCTTAGATGGGAGAGGAGGAGGAGGAGGCTAGTGCGAAGGAGGAGGAGGGAGAGCAGGGAGCAGAGATGCAGTCGATGCAATTACGCATAGTAGAGGAGGAGGAGGAGGAGGAGGCTGATGTGGAGGAGGCTGGTGTGGAGGAGGAGGGAGAGCAGGGAGTAGAGATGCAGTCAATGCAATTACACATAGTAGAGTTAGAGGGTCAATTGGTACGGCTGACAAGGGAGCGGGATAGAACAATTAGTAGAGCTCAGAGGGTTGAGAAACGGACGATAGAGTTCATGCCTACAACTAGTGTGCCTACTGCTGAGTCAAAGCATAGGGGTTTGACACGGTCGAAACCCATTTGGAGGCCATGAAACCGCAGGCTCCATTTGTACTATGACACTTTTTTGATGATGTATATATATATATATATATATATATATATATATATATATATATATATATATATATATATATGAGACAAATTGCTCTGATGATGATCTCTTATTTTCTATATGCATATGATGCGATGGATGTATGCGATACACTTTGTTATGTTATGGTTCCATGTTTATGCTTTATGCTTTATGATTTATGATTCATGATGAGACGATGCAGTCCTATTTATCATGTATTTTATGTGATGATGTTTATGATTTGATTTATGATGTGACTCATGGATGCACATGTTGAGATAGTACTATATGTTTATGTGATGGGTACTTTATTTCTATTTGATGCTTATATGTGTACTACATGGATGTAGATATGTATGTGTTAGATGTTTTACATGATAGATGTGGATTGTATGCAGATGATGATTCTATATGTTACGATGTAATATGGATGATCTAATATTATGATAATATTTGCGATAGTTATGGTGTTATGCTGATGATGGAATTTATATGATGGACCAACATGTGTATGCATCCACTTTTTTTTAATGGTGTCATTTATTTCCTTTTAATAGACCCAATTGTAATGAGGATCATACAGAGCAGCATGGAAAGAGTAGGAAGCCTAAAGATTCTTATCTGCTGGAAGTTAACAAAAGTATATATATATATATATATATATATATATATATATATATATATATATATATATATAAAGTAAACTTATTGTTGTCTACACTAGTTTATAATCTAAGGTTATTAAATGCATTAAAGTTGAGATGTAATCTGATACCTTTCTTATGCAAGGTTTAAAATAATGGATGCATTTTATTCTTTCTCAATTTGAGAGCATACAATTGAGGAGGTGATGTGCACAGTATGTGAGATCTACATTTAAAAAAAAAAAATCTAGGGTTTATAAATGTATATGCATCTAAGGTGAGGATTATTGAGATAAATATGGAGAATTGAGATAAATATGGAGAATTGAGATGAAAATCAAAATAAATGTTGAACTTGATTTTAATCTAAATTTTATAAAGCCAAAACTTTCATAAAGAATTAGAAAATAGAATAAATATTGATCTAAATGTTGGAAAGACATACGCATGACTTAGGACTGCCAAATTTAGAAATATTAAAATCTACATAAAACTATCATTTCATTTAATTTATATTTATTTCAGTCCAAAGGGATGACTAGTACTAGTTTTTAAATGTTTAGTATTGGATTCCATTTTTTATATTTTTGGATTACATATTTTCTATTATTGGATTTCAAGAATGTAATTACTAGATTCTATTAGCAAAATTATTGGATTTCCTAATTGGTGTTTTAAAAATTAACATTATAAATTTCTAATTTCAGTACTAAATAAACATTTTAATTATTTAGATTGTAACTTCTAATAATTTATTCTCCCATTTAGATTATTTATAATTTATCAAAAGAATTGTTAAATTATATGCGGGTTCTATAGGGACCCACTCCCTTAGAAAAAAATAAATTACAAATCTAACATTAAAATAAAATAGGAAAAACAAAGGTTTTCTAAGAACAAAACATGACAAACACCAAAAATCTCACATAACCCCTTACTAGATCAAGCAATATGAATAACCATAGATGTCCAAACCAAACCATATCAAAATTGAGTGATTGACCTTCACAAAACTAGTTGATTGTTGGGATCTCATCCCCAATTGATGGGGGAGATTTAATTCATTATATACCTTATTTTGTGTGTCCTCGAGTTTTGAGTCTAGAAGATCCATTTTTGGGTTTGTGGTTTGTGATGGACTCTCAAAAATTATTTGAAATTTAAATCAAGGAATGTCAACCTCATCCCCACCTCTCAAGGCTATGTTAACCACCCCATCTTTCTTTGATCAACACAAAACATGTCACAAATAATATGGATTGTTTTGGAACACTTAAACTTGATAAGATGTATAGAGAAGATCACACTAAATTGAGAGGATTAGTCTTGATCCTAGAAGAAAGTAAAAACAAATACAAGGTGCTAGATTTATTTATTTCAAAGTGTATGTTAAAATAGATCAAATTAAGACTTATTTAGAATAACTAAATGAGCCTAATCTATAACTAATTAACCTACACACAAGAGCTAGGACCAACAACAAGCCAGGAGACTAGCACTTGGAAATACAAAGTGGAAACAAACACATGCAAACTAGGAAAAGGAAACTTGCAGTAGGAAAACATGGTATTTTACACTTGATAGAATTAAGACCCATGAAGAAGAAATACTAAGAATGTTGTAAAGGATTTACTAAATAAATTTGGAGATGGTCAAAGTTGTCTTATGGAAAATGAGTGAGTTGGTGATTAAGTATGGGGAATTGGTTCTTTTGTGTCTAATGATTGCATAGTTAGAATTGAAGATTCTAAAACTCACCTAGAATCTAGATTTACAAATCTCTTATAAAGAATTTTTACATATAAAAAGTAACTGAGAAAATACGATGGTAAAAATAAGATAAATGCACTATAATTGCAAACCATAATCTAATTGTAACCCATAATAGAATTTAGTAAAAATAAAAAGTGGAGAATAATAAATGATCAAAATAACATGGAGGAGTTTCTTAGAAAGTTTTCGAATCTTGAGAGTGACACTTTTACAATTTCTAGTGGGTCTAAATTTTTAATGGAAGCTTCACCATGAACTACAATCATATTTTAGTTAAGCACCTAAAAAATAAGAAAACTTGCAAAAGAAAGTTTTAAGGAGGAGCCTACCTTAGTCAACCCCCTTGTGGGTTTTCAACAAAAATCCATAAACACAAACTGATTCAAAATAAATGTAATCAAACTATGGCAATTGAAATTAGAGGATATAACATGGTAAATAAAGAGTGAAACACACAAAACCTAATGGTAATAGGAAAAATCCTAGGAAGTGGAAATAAGGGAAACAATGGTAGGAAAAGGAAAAATAGATGAATAAGAAGGCTTGCGAGAAAAATGGTTGCAAGGGATGATGGGAGGATGGGAGTATGCAAAAATGGATGAGGGATCTGGGGATCCAAAGGCTAGGGGAGATGGAAATTAGATAGTATAATGGTATGCAAAGAGAGGTAAATGGTGATAAAGGCTACTTCATGAACCAAAAATGACTCCAAAAAGAATCCATTCATAGATCCAAAACAAAAGAAAGGCTCCAAGACACTCCAAGCTCCAAGCTATAGTAGAAATATCCAAGAAGAGGATGCAATATAATAACATGTAAGGATAACAAGATTGTGGATAGGTGAAATGAGAGGAAGAGGGGTCTATACAAAGATTTTCATAGTGTTTTTAGGCAAGTGATCAACAAAAAATATTATAGGTGAATAATCAATAATTGACCACCAAAATGTAGTGAAGATGTGCACAAAAAACCTAGGGGAGAGACAAAAATTAAATGATATGCATTAGAATAACGATTAAAAGGATAGGATAAACACAGGGCTTCCATAAAGGTCAAAAATGCATGAAAAGGGGATACTCAAACACATAGGGATACACAAATGCTCAACAACACTAAGCTAGGTGTGAACAAGGCTAAAACAAGGCTAAGAATATACACAAATGGTAACACCTAAAATGAGTTCAAGACATGATAAAAGATTTTACAAGGTATGCAATTTATATTATTATATATCCTTAGGAAATAGTAACATGTTTGTTATATGCCTTAATGTGTATAATTTATTAAGCATCACTAAGCTTATTGTGGATGTCTTTAACTCTTAGAAAAGTTTTATCTTTGGAAAAAGAAATTATTAAGCATCACTAATCTTATCATGGATGCCTTTCACTCCTGGAAAAGGGTTATCTTTGGAAAATAATTGAAAACTTTACAAGTTCTGTAATTTGATCTTGCACTAATATCTAAGTGTGGGTGCCAAGTTGTATTGAATTTTCTTATGAGAATAAAATTGTGTTGTTGAAATTATTCCATTCTATCTCTATTCTTTGTATCCTATGTGTATATTGAACCATGTTTCTTTGTTTGACAACTAGTCTTTCATTAGACACTTGGTCCTTTTCCTTACATCAATTTTTATAGCACCCATTATAGTTCTGTCTAGGACCCCAATTTTGTATTAGACGAAAATTTTGATATGGTTTGGTTTGGCCATCTATGGTTATGAAAATAGAGACCCCCTTCAAAGGATTTGTTGCGATCCGCTGTGCAATTGAAGGTAACCATAAAATAATTATTTTCCAAAAGCATAATCTCCATCTCTCCCTCCAGCATCGAAGTCCATTGGGCCCATGAATCAAGAAATTGTAATGAAACTCACATCCCCATAAAATTGCACAATAATGAATGCTTTGAATAATATTCAATATCTTCCGCAATCATCTCCAGTGGAATAACTAGCTTCAGTCTCTCCTTACAAAGCTCCAGACATCCATTGATTTTCAAATTTTGGGAACCACTAGACGAGCCTAATTCGACAAACCCTGGATCTGATGAAAATAAATTGTTATCAAATACTTTTGCAGCCAGAGATGATGACTTAGCACCCACTGCCATATGAAAATCCATTGAAGAAGGGACCCCAGGCAGTTCACCTCAGGCCATGACAATGTGCTTGCCCCGAAACGGGCATGCAAGCCCATAATCCACCAAAAAGAACAAATCCCATGCAACAATCACACCCCTTAGAGAACACAAGCCACTGCTAGGACCCCACACACCCCACGATACATTGTCAAAACATGTGATGAGATGACCTTGAGGTATGGTAGTCCTTATGCAAGGAAGCATTTATTATTTCCAATGCATAGGATGTCTTTGATTCACACCTAATCGAATCCCAATCACACACAAGGAACCTAGTTGCCCCAGTCATTTTGCCAAGACAAACCACAAACATAAATCAAAGAAAAAGGTCCTGCTCTATCCTTGCTTCTCTTCATCACTTAGGGACTGCCTTGAGAAGCATTAGAACGAGACTGCAAAACAAATAAGACATACGAGACCCAGAGTCAACAACCATGTAGATCATTCATTGAGTGTGTATGTGTTTCTTTGATTGATTATGATAAGGTTGAATAATGCCTGGTTTCAGGATAGGAAGCATGTCATATAAGATGTTAAGTTTGGTTTCGGCAATGTGACCACTTGTATAAGGCAAGTGATAAGATTGTGACATCTCATATAAGACATGTGGTTTGGTTTTGAGAATGCCACAAGTTGTGAGATGATTGGCATGTGATGATTGATGATGTCTAAAAGATGAAACACGTCGTCTAAGGTGTAAAGCTTGGTTTTGATTATGCCCCATTCTATTGTAAGACATGTAGTAGTTGATAAAGATTGTTAATAGTGATGTTCATTTATCACCATTAGAATGATTCATGATGATTTCTTGGCTGATTTGATAAGCTATCTTGCTGATGTTTGGGGTTGTTTTTCTTGTGAAAGACTGACTATTTTGGTCTGATCAAGGTGTCCATCTCACCAAAGGATGAATTATTATGATAGATGACTCAGTGGGCCATAAGTAATCGACCTAATGTCTTAGGGGCTTATCAGAGATGGCCTTGCTTATGTGGAAGTGCAGAGACAACATAGTTTGACCTAGTGGACTCTTGTGTGACCTAAGACCTAAGGGTGGGATGCCTCAGGGGCTCATCAGAGATGACCTTGCATACATGAAAGCTCAGAGGTGATGTAGTTTGACAAGGTGGTTTTGACACAGTTTATTACTTGGGGTTTTTGGTTGGTTATTTGATTTTTTGTGATTTTTGATTTTTTTAATGTTTTTGGACTTTTGGGAATAATTGATGTTTTTGAGTTTTTGGGATTATTTGATGTTTTTGGATTTTTGAGAATATTTGATGTTTTTGGGTTTTTTGATATTTTTGGATTTTGAGAATATTTGATTTTTTTTTTAAATTTAAAAATATTTGATTTTTTTAAAAATTTTGGGGAATATTTGATTTTTTTGGATTTTGAGAATATTTGAAAGGTGTCCTACAATACCGATTTTTAGGATCAAGAATTGCCCCCAGTCAGGTATAGGACAAAGTCATGACCAAGACAGGATGGGGATTGGATGATAACAAAGTGTTCAGGAAAGTCGGGAAGATGCTAAATGTTAACTTATTTCTAGGCCATGAAAAGAACAATGTGGTTTATGATGGGATATGACATGGATTATGGTGTGGATTATGTAGGATTTATTGTGGAAAGTGAAAAGACAAGATAGAGTTATGGCAGACAATGGAGCCAAGACCAATTACACATGGCACCTACTTGCTAGGTTTTCACCATGGTACTTATCCAAAGTGCCACTGAAGTAGTTTTCACTTTTGGACAAATTATTTCTCTTTACTAATTTTTTGCTTTTTTGCTTTTTTAATTTTTGGCATTTTTTTTGGCACTTTTTAATTTTTTTTGATTTTCTGACTTAGGTATAATATCTTTGAAGGTGCATGTTGTTGATTGGCTCTGGTAGTAGTTCACCTTCAAGGGTAACAAGTTGATATGCTCTCGATCCATGCGTAGCCATGATGATATAGTGACCTAACCAGTTTGGTTCAAACTTTCTTGACTTCTATTCCATTTGATTCTTGGGGTTCTCTTTTAGGACCAAGTCTCCAATATTGAACCGTCTAACTCTAACCCTCTTGTTATAACTGCATCAAAAATAGTTATGATACACTTGCAAGTGTTCCAGGGTATTCTACCTTCTTTAATCTAGTAGCTCGAGCTCATGTAGTCTGGATACCCTGTAGTCTTTGTCATCCACAAATTGCTTTAGTGATACTCTCAAGGAAGGTAAATCAACCTCTATGGGTAGGATGGATTTGGAAACATAGATAAGGGAGTATGGCATGGCTCCGGTGGGAGTGAGGATTCTGGTGCGGTAGGCCCACAAGGTGAGATTGAGTTGAATATACCAGTCATGGCTAGCATCATTAAGAGTCTTCTTGAGGATTTTTATAATGATTTTATTTGACGCCTCGGTTTGACGATTGCCTTGGGGATAATATGGAGTGACAAAATGGTGTTGGATGTGGAATCTTTCACATAGTTCATGGACGTCTTTATTTTTGAAAGGGTGACCATTATTCGTGATAATATGATGTAATTGAGGATGACTTTAGCAAACTGTTTGCCGGTGATATATGTCATGGGGATTGCCTCAATCGACTTTGTGAAATACTTAGTGGCAGTGATGATGAACTTGTGGCCATTGGCAGAGTTGGGATGGATTTTGCCCATGATGTCAAGTTTGCATTGAGAGAATGGCCATGGAGATGTAAGTGGCTACAAGTCTTGAGCAGGTGCATGCACAAGATCTCCATGTATCTGACACTGTCTGCACTTTTTGGTGAAGTGGTATGCATTTTTTTCCATGGTGGGCCAATGGTATCCAACTCTTATGATCTTTTTGGCTAGTGTAGGACCACTAGAGTGAGCTCTGTATATACCTTTATTTACTTTGTGTAGGGCCATTTGTGCTTCCTCGGAATTGAGACATCGTAGGAGGGTGTTGTCAAATTTGCGGCGGTAAAGGGTGTCACTGATGATGACATATTAGGCAGATTGGTGTACAAAGGATTTACGATGATTCGAGGATAGGTCGGGTGGGAGGATTTGGTCATGTAGGTATGTGTAAATGTCATGATACTAGGGAGATGTGGTACCGACGATTTCACATACTAGCTCTGATTTAGGGACATCAAAGGTGGGGACCAACAATTGTTCCACCAAGAATTCAAATTGAGGCACATTTTTTAGGATATCCAAGAGAGATCCTATTGTATCCATTGCATGAGCTGCTCTGTTCTGAACCCTAGGAATTTGATCTAAGACCACTATGTCAAAATAGAGTCTAAAGCTATCAACCATTCTCTTATATGGCATGAGTTTTTCATCTTTTGTGTCATACTCATTATTGACCTGCTTGATGATGAGCTATGAATCTCCAAAGACTTGTAATTTCTTGATCTTCCAATTGATGGCCATACATAATGTAGTGAGCAATGCCTCATATTCAACAATATTATTTGTACAAGGAAAAGCTATCTGAAATACTTTAGGGATGGCATCTCCTTGAGGAGTGATGAATAGAATTCCTGTGCCCAAGCCATGATTTGTGCAGGAACCATCAAAGAATAATGTTCATGTTCTGGGAACTTCCAAGGCAAAGATTGATTCATCTGGAAAATTTGCAACCAAAGGATGATCCGTTGTTGTGGGTGCCTCTGCTAATTGGTCTGCGATCACTTGTTGCTTTATTGCTTTGCGATCAATATACTATATATCAAATTTGCTCAATATTATAATCCATTTGGCCAATCATTTTATTAAGGTCACCTTGTTGAGTAAGTACTTCAGGGGGTCAATCTTTGTAATTAGTTTTATCCGATTACTCAACATATAATGTCACAACTTTTGGGTGGCAAAAACTATGGCTAGGCATGTACGCTCTATGGAACTGTAATTTATCTTGTACCCCACTAATATCCTATTGATGTAATAGATTGTCCTTTCTTTTCCTTCCTCATAATTTTTTGCTAAAATTGCTCCCAGTGCTGAAGACGTTGTTAATATGTACAATAGAAGGGGCTTTCCTGGTATTAGAGGCATGAGAACTGGTGGTGACAACAAATAATCTTTGATCTTCTGAAAGGCTTTCTGGCAATGTTCAATCCATAAAAAGGGTACCCCTTTGCAAAGTAAGTGTTGAAATGGGTGGCATTTGTCAGGGAGTTGCAGAATGAACCTCCTAATTGATTATAATTTGCCTTGTAGATTACGTAGTTATTTGAGACTTGTTGGTGGATGCATATCCATGATGGCTTTCACTTTAGTAGGATCAACTTCTATGCCTCGGTGAGAAATAATACAGCCCAATAGTTTGCCTAATGTAACCCCGAACATGTATTTCTTAGGATTTAGTTTGACCTTATATTCTTCTAGCCATGTGAAGACTTTGTCCAATACATCCAAGTGTTGGATTTAAGGCATACAACTGAGAGGGGGGGGGGTGAATCAGTTGTATAAAACTTCTTGTTCTTTCAAACACTTGATTCTTCGTTGTTAGTTAACAGCATATCAATTAATCATCCATGAAAGCATAATACATAAACACAAGAGCAGATAAACATCAACACATTGAACACCAAGATTTTGACATGGAAAACCCGGTTAAGGGAAAAACCACGGGGTGATTAACCCAAGGATTATTCTCTATTAGAAGAATAAGAAAAAGAATGGCACTTGCCAATTAGGGCTCACTGCCCAAGCACACTGCTCACAAAGAGGCCCACTGCCTACAAGGAGACACACTGTCTACAAAGTGATAAGAATCACAATCTTGAACTGGAGAATGACATCTCTACCATGTCTGGATCAGTTCCATTTAAGCCCAAAAACCTCTGCTCTGCCTTTCGCACTTCTCTTCGCTATGCCACACTCATCCACACAATCCACACTTCAAAATGAACTCACAAACCGTTATTTATACAAGACATCGACTTAGGAACAAACATCTAAGTCGGCAAACAACCATAAGAGTATCCGCAAGATGAATAACACATCCGGTTGGCCACCACAAGAACATTCGCAGGATGAACAACTCATCTGGTCGGCTAAACAGAGCAAGAACTTCATCCGGAAGAATATCTTCAATTCCGGGCTCTACTATCAATGCGGACCAACAACACAACCTCAACATGATCCAAGAACCTTCACAAGCCTGCCTGAATGACCAGGTACATCCGCACTTTCTTTCCTTACTGGAATCTCTTATCCTCCTTATCCGGAACTTCAAGAACACTGTCTGTCACCACTGTCATAATGCAAGAGGTACTTCTGGACCTCCAAATCATCACAACTCGAGATGGCACATCACAAGGACATCTCAAAGACTCCTTCCAATCCGCAGATTAGGATTATACAGTTCCGGACCTCACCGGACCTTTTTGTGATCATCTGTCACCTCTGAATACTTGCCGGAACCGGTTCTACACCGACAGCCACAACTCCTTCAGATCTTCATGCGGACCTCTGAAATCTTAACTGAAGCATCTCAAGACTCATATCTGCAAACCCTTTAATCCGCATCCTCCGGTTCGCATCCTATACAGTACATTTGCCTTCTTCTCATCACTGTTCTTTACTATTCCTGACTGAGGCTAATTTTCTCAATATCCTCAGTACACAGCTCATCCAATCCTTCTTGTCAATGCAATATGAGTATGTTGACATCAATGACAACACTGGTTCACCTCATACTTGCAACAATCTCCCCCTTTGTCATTGATGGCAACATATGATGTGAAAAACCATCAAGACAAGAACTTCTCCTTTCTGTCACAGCTCCCCCTATCAACAACAACTTTTCACATGTCTTCTCTTCCTTTACTGCTCCCCCTTTGATCATTAACCACTTGTTTTTCACATGTCTTCTCTCCCCCTTTGACATCAATGGCAAAGGGCTCATACTTGCAATTCTAATACATCAGAATCATACCAGCTGCTCCCCCTTAGTTGCAGCTCCCCATCATCAATCCGGATCACAAGATATGACTGTGATATCCACCGGACTGATGCACATTAGTGCATCCTAGTTCATCACCGGAGGGGCCATGACCCCTAACTTCTCCCAGAGATATTCAAAAGAGTCCTTGGGAAGAGGTTTAGTAAAGATATCTGCAATCTGATCCTTTGAGGGAACATACTCCAATCTGACTTCTTCCTTGTTCACTTGTTCTCTCAAAAAGTGAAACTTGATAGATATGTGCTTAGTCTTAGAATGCAATACCGGATTCTTAGAAATATTAATTGCACTTGAATTATCATAGAAAATTGTGATAGGCTCCTCATATTCAACTTTAATGTCTCTTAGCATCTGCTTCATCCATAAGATTTGAGTGCAACTACCTGTTGCTGCAATGTATTCTGCTTCAGTTCTAGACAGAGATATTGCATCTTGTTTCTTGCTTAGCCAAGAAACCAATCTCTTCCCCAAAAAGAATGCTCCACCACTATTGCTCTTCCGGTCATCCACATCTCCTGCCCAATCTGCATCTGTGTAAGCATGAAGAGAGAAATCTGGATCTCTAGGGTACCATAGACCATACTCAACTGTTCCTTTCAGGTACCTAAAAATTCTTTTGATTGCCATAACATGAGATTCTCTAGGATCAGCCTGGAATCTTGCCACAAGACCAACAGCCTGCATTATATCTGGTCTAGTCTGAGTGAGATACAACAATCCACCAATCATTGATCTATACTTTGTCTGATCTGCCTTTGGAGAATCATCATCTTTGCTTAACTTACATCCGGTTGCCATGGGAGTGTTCATTGGCTTTGCATCTTCCATACCAAATTTCCTCAACAATTCTTTCACATATTTGGTCTGAGAAATGAAGATTCCTTTCTTTGTTTGAGTAATTTGCAGACCCAAGAAGAAATTCATTTCACCAAGCATAGACATTTCAAACTCACTTTTCATCTGATTTGCAAAAGTTTTGCACATACTATCTCTTCCTCCAAAAATGATATCATCCACAAACACTTCAACAATCAAAATGTTTTCATGAACAATTTTGAAATATAAGTTACTGTCAGCAGTACCTTTGTTGAATCCAATCTGCACAAGATGCTTATCCAACCTTTCATACCATGCTCTTGGGGCTTGCTTTAGTCCATACAATGCTTTCTTCAACTTGCAGACCATATCATCATTATTAGACAATTGAAATCCATCCGGTTGTTCAATGTAAACTTCTTCTTCCAGATCACCATTTAGGAAAGCAGACTTGACATCCATCTGATATACCTTGAAGTCTTTGAAGGCAGCAAATGCAAGAAATAATCTGACTGCTTCAATTCTTGCCACCGGAGCAAAGGTCTCTTCAAAGTCAATTCCTTCTATTTGAGAGTAGCCTTTGCAGACCAATCTAGCTTTGTTTCTGATAACTTCACCAGCTTCATTCAGTTTGTTCCGGAAGACCCATTTGGTTCCAATCACATTCCTGTCTCTAGGTCTGGGAACAAGATCCCAAGTGTGATTTTTCTCAATTTGCATTAATTCATCTTCCATTGCTTTGGTCCAATTTTCATCATTGCGAGCCTCATTTATTGTTTTAGGTTCAATATTTGAAATCAGACAACATTCATCCTGATTTTGAGCAACATTCCTTCTAGTTTGCACACCTTTGTTTCTGTCACCTATGATCTGATCTTCTGAGTGGTTCTGTCTTACATACCTTGGAATTTTGGGAATATCCTGCACTGTTGCTTCTTGATCAGGTTCATTCTGACCTATTTCTTCTTCCTGATTTACTGGATCAAGTTGATTCTGACTTACCGGAGGGGATTGAGTCCCTTGAACCTGAACACCATCTTGATCATCTTCATCAAACTCATAAAATCTTGAAGGCTTCTCAATTCCTTCATCAACTTTCACATTGGTGCTTTCTATCATCTTCCTCAATCTCTTATTGTAACACCGGTATGCTTTGCTTTGAGTGGAGTAGCCCAAGAAAATTCCTTCATCACTTCTAGCATCAAACTTTCCTAGATCTTCATCTCTTTTAATATAACACTTACTACCAAATACTCTGAAATATTTCACAGTAGGAGTGATGCCAAACTAGAGTTCATAGGGGGTCTTACCGATGTTGTTTCTGATTTGAACTCGATTGAGAGTGTAGACTGCAGTGCTGATAGCTTCTTTCCAAAACATCTGAGGGACATTTGCTTCCAACATCATTGTCCTGGCAGCTTCCTGGATGGTCCGGTTCTTTCTTTCAACTACTCCATTCTGCTGTGGAGTCCTAGGAGCAGACAATTGTCTCCTTATACCCTGCTTCTCACAAAAGTCAATGAACTCACCAGATGTAAATTCACCACCTCTATCAGACCTTAGACACTTTAGTTTCAATCCGGTTTGATTCTCTACCATAGCTTTGAAGATTTTGAACTTCTCAAATGCTTCTGATTTTTCTTTTAGAAAGGTAACCCACATCATCCGGGAATGGTCATCAATTAACAACATGAAATATCTATCACCTTGCAGACTCTTGATTCTTGTCGGACCACAGATATCAGTATGTACTAATTCCAACAATCCGGTAGAGGACTGATCTTTGCTTTTGAAAGAGACTCTGCTCTGTTTACCTAGCTGACATTCTTTGCACAAACTATTTGTAGGTTTCACCAATTATGGAAGGTCTCTTACAACCTGAATATTGCTTATCTTGATGATGTTATCAAAATTCACATGACACATTCTTCTATGCCATAACCAACTCTAATCAATTTGAACAAACAAACAACTTTTATTTGAACCAACTAGATGAAAGATATTACCTTTTGTCTGAGTACCGGATGCAATTTCAATTCCGGAGCTTGTAAAGATTCTGCATTTTCCATTCTTAAACCGAAGATCATAGCCTTTGTCTACTAACTGACCAACACTGAGAAGATTGTGCTTTAATCCTTCAACATATAGTACATTACCTGTTTTGCTCTTTCCATCAAAGGAAATAGTTCCCCTGCCTCTGATTCTGCCAGCAGAATTGTCACCAAACTTTACCATTCCTCCTTCATACCTTTCCAAATTCAAGAACTTATTCTTGTCACCAGTCATATGGTGAGAACATCCACTGTCAATAACCCAATCATCCTTTTCTTCCACTTGAGCAGCCAAAGCTCTTTCCACAACCTTGTGATTGATAGATTTAGAGGATATTGAATCTTCTTCCTTGATGGCAATAAACACCCATTCATTTCCGGATTTGCTTCCTAGTTCGGATTCATCATCTGTTACTCCTTCATTGTCATCTTCTTCATGAACATAATAGTAGTTCTTTTGAAACCTTTGTTTGTTAGTATTAGACCTTGCAGATCTTTCCGGACATCTTGAAGCAAAATGACCAATCTTATTGCAGTTGAAACACTTAAAGGGTAGTTTTCCTTCATACTTACCGGATCCTCTTGGCAGTCTCTTTGCAATGAGGGCTTCAAGTTGAGCTATTTCTGCTTCTTCTTCTTCCATGTCTCTTCTTGCTTGATCATACCATGACATCTTCCTTGATGAGTTTTCTCCCGGATCAAATCTCTGTTTGCCTTTCACATAGGTACTGGCTTTGAAAGCAGATTCAGTCTTGGGAGGATCATCTCCAAACCCGGTCATTTCAAATGTAGCTAGTTTGCCAGCCAGTTGTTCTCTTGTGACAGTTGTGTGGGCTCTGAATTCATCAATGGCAGCAACCTTGATTTTGTAGGCAGCATGAAGGGATCTTAGGATTTTGCAGACAATCTCATTTTCATCTAGAGTTCCACCAGCATTTCTAATTCCACATACCAGCTCATTCACTCTTGGCATAAAGGTAGTGATGTTTTCATCATCTCTCATCTTCAATCTTTCAAATTTCCCTTTCAGACTTTGCAACCTTGCACTTTTGACAAACTCATCTCCTTCATACAGAAGTTCCAGTTTAGTCAGGATCTCATATGCAGTTGGTAGGTCAATAACATTTGAGAGATCTGAATCATTCAATGCGCTTAGTAGGGCTTCCTTGGTCCACAGATTATTTTCAGCATCTGTGATTTCATTTAGAGTTGTCGGACCACCTTGTGGAGGTACATATGGTTTTGAGACCATAGCCAAGTATGCTTTTCCCATACATTCCAAGTGACACTTCATGCGACCTTTCCAGCGAGTGAAGTTGGTTCCATCGAACTTCGGACTATCCTTCTTGTATGACGACATCCTGGATCTCCTCAAGCGGTTAAGCTCCTTTCAGAGGAACTTGGCTCTGATACCAATTGTTGGATTTAAGGCATACAACTGAGAGGGGGGGGTGAATCAGTTGTATAAAACTTCTTGTTCTTTCAAACACTTGATTCTTCGTTGTTAGTTAACAGCATATCAATTAATCATCCATGAAAGCATAATACATAAACACAAGAGCAGATAAACATCAACACATTGAACACCAAGATTTTGACGTGGAAAACCCAGTTAAGGGAAAAACCACGGGGTGATTAACCCAAGGATTATTCTCTGTTAGAAGAATAAGAAAAAGAATGGCACTTGCCAATTAGGGCTCACTGCCCGAGCACACTGCTCACAAAGAGGCCCACTGCCTACAAGGAGACACACTGTCTACAAAGTGATAAGAATCACAATCTTGAACTGGAGAATGACATCTCTACCATGTCTGGATCAGTTCCATTTAAGCCCAAAAACCTCTGCTCTGCCTTTCGCACTTCTCTTCGCTATGCCACACTCATCCACACAATCCACACTTCAAAATGAACTCACAAACCGTTATTTATACAAGACATCGACTTAGGAACAAACATCTAAGTCGGCAAACAACCATAAGAGTATCCGCAAGATGAATAACACATCCGGTCGGCCACCACAAGAACATTCACAGGATGAACAACTCATCCGGTCGGCTAAACAGAGCAAGAACTTCATCTGGAAGAATATCTTCAATTTCGGGCTCTACTATCAATGCGGACCAACAACACAACCTCAACATGATCCAAGAACCTTCACAAGCCTGCCTGAATGACCAGGTACATCCGCACTTTCTTTCCTTACTGGAATCTCTTATCCTCCTTATCCGGAACTTCAAGAACACTGTCTGTCGCCACTGTCATAATGCAAGAGGTACTTCCGGACCTCCAAATCATACACAACTCGAGATGGCACATCACAAGGACATCTCAAAGACTCCTTCCAATCCGCAGATTAGGATTATACAGTTCCGGACCTCACCGAACCTTTTTGTGATCCTCTGTCACCTCTGAATACTTGCCGGAACCGGTTCTACACCGACAGCCACAACTCCTTCAGATCTTCATGCGGACCTCTGAAATCTTAACTGAAGCATCTCAAGACTCATATCTGCAAACCCTTTAATCCGCATCCTCCGGTTCGTATCCTATACAGTACATTTGCCTTCTTCTCATCACTGTTCTTTACTGTTCCTGACTGAGGCTAATTTTCTCAATATCCTCAGCACATAGCTCATCCAATCCTTCTTGTCAATGCAATATGAGTATGTTGACATCAATGACAACACTGGTTCACCTCATACTTGCAACACCAAGTGGGTTCTTCTTGTAACTGATTTGGCCAGTAAGTTGTTGACATAGTCTTCCATAAATGTGTGCATATAATCGTGAAAGATTGTTGTCATTGCCCTTTGGTACATAGCTGCAGTATTTTTTAGGCCAAAGGGTATGACATTCTAGCAATATGTGCCTGACAGAAATGTAAAAGTAGTTTTATGTTGATCTTCTAGAGCTATCCTTATCTGATTATACCCTATGAAACCATCCATGAGTGAGCATTTCAAATCTAGTGGTAAGGTCGACTATAATGTCAATGTTTGGCAAGAGAAAATCATCTTTCAAACATGCCTTGTTTAGGTCTCAGAAGTCTTCATAGATTCTGATCTGGCTGTTAGGTTTTGTAACTGGTATAGGGTTAGATACCCACTCTGGATAGTCTATTGGTTGGATGAAACCCACATCGAGTAGCTTTTTCAATTCTGCCTTTACCAAGAGTGCGATCTATGGATGGATTTTTCTTAATTTCGGCTTAACCAATTTGGCATTTGGCAACAATGGTAGGTGATGTAAGACAAATTGTGGATCTAGTCCTGGCATGTTGGCATATGACCAGGGAAAATTGACTTGCCTTGCTGAGAAAAAAGCTTTGAATTCAGGCTTCTCTTGTTTTGTTAATGACTCTGCAAAATGAACGATACTAGGATTATCTTCTGTACTGAGGTTGGTCTCAACAAATTTTTCCACTAGTAGTGTTGATCACTCTTATGCAATGGGAAGCACATCCAACCCTCCATCCTTGGGCACCTCAGAGAGGTTTTCACCCTTAGATACATCATTTATTTTTACTTTTTCATGGTCAAGAGGTGCCTTTCGATTCTCACATAGAGACCCTTTTTCTTTTTCACTTTTATGACTAGGGGGTGGAAGGGATTCTTTGAAGTAAGTAGTGTCATCGAGATCCATGATGTATCCAACTTTATGATCCACTTGAGGTATACCTTCATGAAGTCCCATGAACTCGGCAATAGCTTCATCATTCTCAAACAAATCCAAGCTAGGTGGTGTATGTTGATCCTAGTCTATGAGTTCAGGATGGACTAAGGGGAAGCCATCATCGGTGTTCATGTAGCTTATGGTTATGGGAATTAGGGTGCAAATGGAAGTATTGTTAGGATCCCAGAAGATGTTGATCCATGCTTCACCGTCAGGTAGGTGAGGTTGGGAAGATACAGGCTTAGATTCGGGAGGGTCGCTTGATGTCTCAACATCCTTGGAAGTACTTGCATCCCTACTCAAGAGTAACTTAGTACTAGGAGTGCTTTCTCTTCATGATGTATACACTAGCCCCTTGTTGCGAGGTCACATGGTTGGTTGAATGGGTTTTGTTCTCCCATTTTTGTTAGGCCCAAGTCTGCTATACCCATCGTATCCTTGTTGTTTTACAAACTCATAGCCTTTTCCATATCGTTCCATGGGAAATTGTACATGCTTGACCTCTTCTTCCTCCTTGTAGAGGCACTTAGAGACATCATCATCTACATCCTCTTTGTTAAGCTCTCCCCATTTTGTGAAAGTGGTGGGGGTGACAAAACTAGTCTCCTTAGGCTTGATTGGGCTAGGTTTGCTGTGAGACCTTGGTGATGTTGGGAGCTTGCTGATGCAGTATGAGCCTTCTATCTTATATACTCCACATCCTTTATCTTGGATTTGAACTTTAGGGTTAAGTGGTGAATGAAAGTGGTGGTGGATTTTGATAATGTGGATGGGTTGACATAATGTGATGAGGTGGAAGATGAGATACCCCTATTTATGGGTACATGATGCTGAGGAACTTCTCACAGGTGACTGCAGTATTGGAAGGCATTGGGATCACCAGGTATAGTGATTTTCGTGCCATTGTAAGGGAATTTAATGCATTGGTGGTAGGTAGATGGCACAACCTTCACGGCATGGATCCATGGTCAGCCAAGGATAAGATTGTAGGGAAGTTCAACATCCAAGACATGAAATCCAGTATTGAGAGTGGCAGGCCCAACTCTTATGAGAAGTGAGATCACTCTCTTGGAGGAACATTCAACATCGTTGTAAGCTTTGATGATAATTCTTTTGGTGGGATCCACACATGCTTGCAAGTATCCCAATATCATCACCAACTTTAAAGGACATATATTTAATCTAGCTCCACCATCCACCAAGACTCATCTAATCTTGTGCTTGTTAATATAGAGCTCAAGGTGTAATGGGTCGATGTGATTAGGTCAATGTGAGGTACATCACGTTCAGTGAAAGTAACATGGTTGGAGGTAGATAAATGCCCCATCATGACATATAATTGATTGACATTTAGGTTTGTGGGGACAAAAGATTCCAACAAGGCTTTGTCCAGAATGGCCTTATGCTCCAGGCATAGGCAAAGCAATTCAAACATGGATATTTGCACTGGCATCTTTTTCAAATGGTCCAAGAGATTATATTGTGTCTTTGGTTATGAATTAGATGGATTGGATGAATTAGATGGAGCACCTCGTAGTGTTATCTTGGCCCTACAAGTGGTGATGACACACTCAGGAAGGGACTTGATGGTGATCATGGAGACATTATCATCAAATGCGTGGATACTGTTGATGGTGTATTCATAAGCGACATTGCTGTAATTGACATGGCCATGTGGCTTCGTTCCTGAGGTGGAGGCTTTTCTTGATCCATGATTCTGTTAAGGGTCTTGAAAGATGGTGTGATCGATATTAGAAAAACCTTGTGGATTATCTACAATGACATCTCCTCAGTTAATAAAGTCTTGAATGATGTTCTTTAGGTTGTAACAATTGGATGTTTTGTGACCTTTTATTCTATGATATTCACAAAAGTTGTCATTTCATGAGGGAGGCTTAAAAGCTAGGTCCTATGGTTTGACCTTTGATAGTTAGATGAGGTTGGATTGTAACAACTTCTTTAAGATTGTTTCAATAGGCTTTGTTAGGGGTGTATAGTTTCACTGAGGGGTATTATTCTTTGGAGGCAGTCTTCTTTGGTTGCTTTGAATTGCATTAGCCATTTGTTGTTGCAGTTGTGGTTGTTGTTAAATGGATGACTAATTATTTTGCACCAAGGATTCTTTGAGTGTGAGAATGGGGCCGACCCTATTGATTGCCTTTGCATCTATGATCCCATCATCGGTGACATTCTTATTTTGAGATCAAAACTTGTTTTTTTCATAGGACAGGTTTTGAGTGTTTTGGTTCTTGTTGAAGACTTTGATTGTGCCCTTAGCTATGAGGGCTTTCTTAATGGTTGTTCCCATTTCCATAACTTCTCCAAAGGAGGTGCAGCAATGGATTTGTAGTTGGTGCATGAGTTCTTTGTTAAGGTTCTCCACAAAAATTGGGACTAATTGATTCTCGGGGATATGACACGGACATTCACTATCTAGGCTTCTCCACCTTTGGAAGAAGGAGATGAATGTTTCCCCATCTTCTTGTCTTGTATGGCACAAGGTGGCGACATTCACATATGTCTCAATGTTATAAGAGAAATGAGATATGATTTTTTTTTCTCCAAGATGTGTCTTCCCTTTGCATCAAGCTCTTGATGGTGATGAATGTGTTCTTCCTTTACTTGAACCTTTTGATGTGCCATAGAGGAAGAGGTGAGGAATAGTACATGGTACCCTTTCATTGGTTGAATAGCTTGATTAGGAACTTCTTCTTCTTTGTCTTTTTCTTTTTCTTTTGTTTCTTCTTCTTCTTCTTTTGCTTCTATTTCTTCTTCTATTTCTTCTTCTACTTCTTCTTCTACTTTTTCTTTAGGTACTACTACTACTACTACTACTACTACTACTTCTTCTTCTTCTTCTTGGTTGCTTGAGACCTCCTTTCTTGGTTCATTCATAAAAGAGCTTAACATGCTTCATATATCCAATAAATCTCCTCTTAGGTCACACATATCCATCTTCATTGGGGAAATGTCTTCTTTGACCTTACTAATTTCCTCATTAGGATTAATATCCTCTATTGTTACCCCATCTGTTGGTATGTGGTGACTAATCATGCAAGTATTGTACACTCGTAACATATCCTCATCGGGGTTTAGGGCTGAGCTGGGCCTCAAGCGGGGGTTTGGGGGTGGCAGCCCCTGAGAAGTAGGGATTCGGGGGTGTAGCCCTCAAAAAAAATTGTTTCCCTCTTTTTTGCCTATTCAGAGTCAGTTGTTAATTTTTTGTTAAATGACAAAAGAAAAATGACATTGTAAAACCCTAATTCTAGAAGCTTCTAAAAAGCTTGTTATAAGTGACTGGGATGTATGTTGTAGGTGGGATTTCAATATTGTATTGTAGCATTTGTAGTGGTATTGAGTTGCAGGGATTGCTGGTTGTAATTAGTTTGATTTACTGGATAATAATTTTGGACTCTTTATTGGTGGATGTAGCTCGAGTTTGGGTGAACCACGTTAAAAATTATCTCCTGCTGTTATTATTTCTGCATATTTTTCATTCATCTATTTAATCTTTAATTGCATTTAATTGATATCTTCTACATGCAATTCCTAAAAAGTGGTATTAGAGCAGGTTGTGTTTGATTATTATCTACAGGAAGGTCTCACGATTGAGTGGGAGTCTCATGGTTAACTGGGAGCAACGACGGATGAAGGTAGATAAATTCAATGGGCAGAACTATTAGTTATAGAAGATGTAGATGGAGGATTATCTCTATCAGAAGGATTTATGGAGGCTATTGGAAGGAACAACCAAGAAACTGATAGCAATGACTAATGAGGATTGGGAACTTCTAGACAAAAAGGCACTGGGAACCATTCGGTTGTGCCTGGCACCATCTGTGGCATTCAATATAACAAAAGTGAAGACAACAAATGAATTGATGAAAGATTTGGCTAAATTGTATGAAAAACCCTCAACCTCAAATAAGGTATTTCTCATGAAGCATTTGTTTAATCTAAAAATGATTGAAGGTGGATCTGTGACAGATCACTTAAATGAGTTTAATACGATTACCAGTTAGTTAACTTCTATAAAAGTGAAATTTGATGAAGAGGTGAGGGCTCTCTTGGTCTTATGTTCTTTGCCAGATAGCTAGAATAGCTTGGTAATGGATGTAAGTAACTCTGTTTCTGGTTTAAATACATTGAATTTGATGATGTTGGTGTTATTGTTACTCATTTTTCACTTACAGTTCAATTGGGTAGAGCTGAAGCAGTTCATTACATTTAAGGTGAAAGGTACTCTAACAAATTTTTGCTAATCTTAACCATTTGCATGTGAATGATTTCAAATGTAGTTCAGTTGTTATGCAATGTTTTATAAGAGAAGAATATATACAAGTTTGCATAAACATTTCTATTTTATACATTGGAGAGAAAGAATGCTTAAATGTCCCACACAAGTCATGGGAATAGCTAAAATAATGCAACATAAGGGTATACTATACATTTGAAGATAAAAATAGTAGAAAAACACATGAAAAGAAGTATATCCATCATTGCCTGTTGTGGTCTTGTGTTGGTCTTTGTTGTTCCTAGCTCCTCCTTGCTCTTGAACTTCACATGAACCTGCAAATGATTGAAAAGATTGGTTAGAGCTCTAGATATAAATCTCATCATATGTTCTGTCAACAAAAATATAGCATATGCCTATGATGCATTTAATTAGTTGAGCAAGTATCAAACATCATAAGAGCGTCAAGCTTCGCTATTTTTTTAGCTGACATATTTGTTCATTGTGTAGGTATAGATGAAATTTTCATTACTAGATTGTTTTCGTCATAGCATGTGGAGAAAAAATGGGCTCCCATAAGGATTGAGCCCAGCATGTTTCCCCTAAGTCTTAAGAGGGGTATGAGCCAAGTCAAAGATGCATAAGAGGACAACGCGTAGTAGTCATGTAAGAGGTGGACAATCATGTATTAGTTGTAGCATCAACCATCATGCAAAATAAAGATAGAAGTCACATGTTTTAGTCATACTCAAAAAATATGATTTGGGTTTTTTATATTTTTGGATAGAAATTAGAAGACAATAAAAAACCTTTAAATTTTTCACCAACCCAGTTTGTAGTTTTCAAGAAATTTTCACTAGTCCAAAGCTTGAACAAACCCTAACAATGGCGGCACCCAAACTGACAGAAAGAAGATAGTTAGATGTCATTAGAAGCAAGAAGAGCCCTTCATAAACCATGTGTAGAGCCATCAAAAGGCATGATGAGGAACAATAGAAGTACATCATGAGATGCATCCAAACCAAATGAAAGATGCAGATGCAAACTTAGAAGGAATAGTCAGAGGCACAATGCACAACAAAATAAAGATAGCAGTCATGTGTTTCAGTCATATCTCAAAAATACAATCTGAGTTTTTTATATTTTTGGACAAAAATTAGAAGACAATAAAATGAAAAAAACCCTGTAAATTTCTCACCAACCCAGTTTGTATTTTTTGAGTAATTTTCACAATGACGTTGCCCAAACTAGAGTCAGAAATGTTAAGTGCCAAATAAAGAACAAAATGCAAAAAGGTCATGGCTTTTGCTATAAGGCATTTTTTTTGCCTTTGATTTTTGCATAAATCAATACCTTGGTTTATTTTTAGATGCTCATCGATATGTATAAAGTATTTCTAAATACCTTTGCATATATTTTATAAACTTTGCATATATTAGTAAACTTTGGGTATATTTAGAATTTTGCAAGTTGTAAAAGACAAGGTGGGCCCCTCTTTCTATTTTACAAATTTGAAATTACAGACAATTGTAAGGCACTGTTAAAGTAATGTTTTATAGATTACTTTCATAAATGTCAAGTAAATACAAAAATAAATAGCAAGTGTAGAACACTCAATAAGGCAAGTCCAATTCACTTGCCTTCTTTTTTGCTTAAGTTCCCATTATGCAAAATGGAAAGGAGTGAACTGAAACTTCTATTTCTAATTTTGAGTTAGTTCTGACTGATTTTTAGTGTCCATTTAGGTAGGTCCACTTGGTAGGGAAACTTGCCACCTATTTTCACTTAGTTTGGGTCAGTTCTAGGCCCTCTTTTGTGGTTTTTTTCCTTCCTTGAAAATGAGACTTTGGTTTCTTTTTTTGGGTGGATAGCTAGCTGAGTTTCTTTCCCTTTTCACTATTAGAAAGTCTTTTGGCTATATATATGGGGGGAAATTTAGTTTTGGACATGAGATTAGGGGATCATTAGAGTTCAGATTTGCTTCTTTCTCTCTTGACTACTTGTAGAGTGTTTTGTAAGCCCTAATTTGTACTCAGATTTTTATGTTTTCATACTTCTTTCAAATCAGTAAAAGCAGCAGAGTGTTCCTATCTCATAATTTTTGTCTCATTTTGTAGTAGTGATTCTAAGTTTTGAGTCCTTTTTATGTCTCATTATTGCAAGTGTGGGTGTAGATATTTCATATAATATAGGTTGCATGTTGTGTTTGATTTTGAACCTTCATACAAATCACTTTTGTGTTGTTTGTTTCATGTGGTATTGTGAAAGTTATTATTTTTTGAGAGTTGATTGAGAGTGGAGTTAGTGAATAAATCTTAAGTTTAGGTGCATCACCTATTAGGATTTAGGATTTCATTTCATGTTATCTTTCTATTATTTTCCTTAGATAAATCAATCTAGCTTAGGTGATCTACCAGGGGAACCTGCCCTCTCTGGAGATTCATTCTCATCATAAGTCACCCACAACTTGAGAATGTTTCTATGTTTCAAATAGGATAGTTGATTCAAACTTAGCTAGGGTGCAATCTTGATTGACAACAACTATCCTTAGCGAGGAAATGTGACCAAAAAGCTTAGGAGGCTCCACATCAGGTAGTGTTTTGAATGCAAAAAGCAAGGGCAGATCAAAGGAGAGAGGAAAAGGTTCTAAAGGTCACGGGAAGTCATGAGGAAAATCAAATGACAAGAGGTCCCAATCCAGAGGACAAAAGGATTGCTGGTACTGTGGGAAACTAGGTCATCTGAAGAAAGATTGTTGGTCTTGAAAGAATAAAGAAGGAGACAAACAAGAAGGCAATAAGAAGACAAATGTGGTAAGTAATAAATCTGAAGATGATGCTTTGATTATTTCCCTAGATAATGCTGATGATTCATGGGTTTTAGATTCAGGGGCCTCATTTCACGCTATGCCCCATAGAAGTTATTTTCTTAATTATGTCCAAGGGGATTTTGGGCTAGTTTATTTGGGAGATAACGAACCCTGTCAGATTGTTGGAAAGGGAAGAATTAAGATTAAGTTGAAGAATGGGAATCATTGGCTACTACAAGAGGTAAGACACGTTCGAAGGCTAAGTAGGAATTTAATTTCAGCAGGGCAGCTAGGTGATGAAGGTTGCACAGTTACTTTTAATGATAAAAATTGGAAGGTTTCAAGAGGTGCCTTAATAGTAGAAAAAGGTGTGAAAGTAGGCACCTTATATCTTTGTACAGGTCATACTATTCCTTCTACAATAGTTGTTGCAGAGAAAAAATAAATAGGTTCAGGAACAGTTGTTGCGGGTTCACAAGAAGAGACTGAAACAGTTGTTGCAGGTTCTAAGACAACACTGTGGCATAACAGACTTGGGCATATGAGTGGAAAAGGTATGAAGGTACTTTATTCTAAGAAAGTTTTACCAATTCTTAAATGTATTAATATGGATTTCTATGAAAGTTGTGTATGGAAAGCAAAAGAGAGTTAGTTTTGTCAAGGATGGAAAGCAAAAGAAAGATGAAAAGTCAGAACTTGTGCATATAGATGTATGGGGATTGGATCAAGTATCTTCTCTCGGTGGCTCTCAGTATTATGTTACAATCATAGACGATGCAACATGAAAGGTTTGGATTTATTTGCTTAGGTAGAAATCTGATGTATTTGAAACATTTATGAAATGAAGAAGCTTGGTTAGGAATGAGATGGGTAAAAGATTAAAATGTCTCAGATCTAATAATGGTGGTGAGTATAGCGGCAAAGATTAAAGATTATTGTTCCTTTAATGAAATTCATAGGCAAAAAATAGTTCCAGGGACTCCACAAGAAAATGGAGTGGTTGAGCACATGAATAGGACAATAATGGAGTGTGAGGAGCATGAGATTACATGTTGGGTTGCCTTTAAACATGTGGGCAAAAGTTGTCGATACCACTATATATTTAATTAATAGAGGTCCTTGAGTTCCTTTGGGTTGTGGTATTCTAGAGGAAGCATGGATAGGTAAGAAGGTGAGTTATTCTTTTCTCAAAGCCTTTGGATGTGAAGTATTTGCACATGTAGATTCTTAAAATAGAACCAAGCTAAATGCAAAATCAAAAAAATATATCTTCGTTGGATATGACATTGATGAATTTGGTTATAGGCTTTGGGATGTTAAAAATCTAAAAATTGTGAGAAGTAGGGATGTTGTACTCAATGAGAAGGTGTTGTACAAAGATCAATTACAGCAGCATGAGAAGAAAGAAAAGGATTATGTGGTGCTGGATGATACTCCAAATAGTGATGTTCAAGTGGTTCCTCATGCTCTGCAATAGAAACAAGAATTACCACAAACTCCAGCGAATGTTAGATGGTCAACAAGGCTAAGTAGACCTCTTGAAAGGTTTTCTCCCTCTTTGTATTCTATTTTTTTAACGGATGCTAGTGAACTGGAAGGGTATGATGACACTATGTAAGTGGATACAAAGGTTCAGTGGGAGCTTGCAATGAAAGAAGAAATGGACTACTTGCTGAAAAATTAGACTTGAAAATTATTTAAGTTGCCTGCAAGTAAAAAGGCTTTACCAAACAAATGAGTTTATAGGATGAAAGAGGAAGATGGAGGTAAGAAAAGATTTAAAGCTAGGTTAGTTGTAAATGAATTTGCATAGAAAAAAGGTATTGATTTTGATGAGATTTTTTCTCCGGTTGTTAAGATGACTTCAATTCATATTGTTTTAAATATTGTGGTTGCTGAAGATTTGCATTTGGAACAACTAGATGTGAAAACTACCTTTCTCCATGGTGATTTGGAGGAGGAGATATATATGGAACAACCACAGGGATTTGAGGTCAATGGTAAGGAGAAACTGGTGTGCAGTTTGAAGAAGAGCTTATATGGCTTAAAACAAGCACCTCGGCAATGGTATTTAAAATTTGATAGTTTTATGGTTGAGCAAGGCTACAACCGGTGTAATTCTAACCATTGTGTTTATTTTAAGAGGTTGGATAATGATAGCTACATTATTTTATGTTTATATTTTGATGACATGCTTGTAGGAGGGTCTAACATGGATCACATAAGAGAGTTAAAACAACAGTTAGCACAATCATTTGCTATGAAGGATTTGGGGGCAGAAAAACAAATCCTTGGTATGAAAATTTGCAGAGATAGGAAGAATAGAAACTTGACTCTATCTTAGGCTGATTATGTTGAAAGGGTGTTGCAGAGATTCCATATGGAGAATGTAAAAGTTGTCAGCACACCTTTACCTAGTCATTTGAAATTGAGTAAGGAGATGTGTCCTAAGACATAAGAGGAGGAAGACAAAATGTCCAAGGTACCATATGCTTTGGCTGTAGGAAGTTTAATGTATGCCATGGTATGCACAAGACATGATATTGCACATGTTGTAGGAGTTGTAAGGAAGTATATGAGTAATCCCAGATTTGAGCATTAGAATGCAGTAAAATGTGTTCTCAGGTATTTGAGAGGTACATCTAATAAACACTTAAGTTTTGGGGGCTCTAATATTAATTTAGCAGGCTATGTGGACTCAAATTTGGCAGGAGATATTGATACCAGACAGAGTACTATAGGTTATGTCTTTGTTGTAGGTGGGATAGCAGTGAGTTGGATCTCCAGGATGCAAAAGGTGGTTGCTTTATCCACTACAGAGGCAGAATATGTAGCTGCAACAGAGGCAAGCAAGGAGATGTTATGGCTGCAATTTTTCATGGAAGAATTGGGCAAACATCAGGCTAATAATTATTTGTTTATGGACAGACAGGGTGCCATACATCTTGCAAAGAATTCTACCTTTCATTCAAAGACCAAACACATATAGCTGAGGTATCACTTCATTCGGTCGGTGTTGGAGGATAGATGTTTAAGGCTAGAAAAAGTACATATAGATGAAAATCCAGCATATATGTTTATGAAGATGGTGACAAGGGAGAAGCTAAGCTCCTCTTTAGCTTCGATTGGCCTTCAAGATTAAAAACAATAAAATCATAACACCAGAGTCTAGGGTGCTTATTTCCAGTGGGAGCTGCACGTGCAACAGTGTAGTCTAGGATCAGTCTCCAAGTGGGAGATTGTTTGGTGTGAGCCTGATCAGTCTCCAAGTGATAGATTGTTGGTATGTGGTGACTAATCATGCAAGCATTGTACACTTGTTTGCAGCCCCCAAAAAAAATTCCCTCTTTTTTGCCCATTCAGAGTCAGTTGTTAATTTTTTATTAATCGACAAAAGAAAAATGTCATTGTAAAACCCTAATTCTAAAAGCTTCCAAAAAGCTTGTTATAAGTAGCTGGGATGACTTGAGTATCACTTACATAGATTTTGATATAGCAAGTTAATACAAGCATCTAAGTATAATTGAACCAAGATGACCTGAGTATCCCTCACATGGATTTTGATATAGCAAGTTGATACTGTAAGCATCTAGTCAAAATTAAATCTAGATGACCTGAGTATTTCTTGAGTGTAAATAGAGAAGGATTACACATGTTTCATGTTAGACCTCTGAAGTCCTCGATGATCATTATGTTTGATCATGTCTTTAGACAAGGCTTCACATTACTAAAGATAAACCCACAAGCAGTAAACAAAGAAAAAATAACCATGCCCCCATCATAGCATCTCTAGTTTTTAGGCATCCTTGAGTAGCATAGGAAACATGATAACAAAAGTTAAGACTCTATAACTTAACCTGCTTACAAACACAAAACAATCTTGCATTAGATGTGCCTTCTTACCATAATTTAGATAAAATCATTTTGAGTGTTTAGGTACTTGTTTGTTTTTCTTTGGATAGGTTGATGCCTTGCATCAAAATTCTTGTTTGGAAGCATGTTTTGTTGCGCTTGTGTTTGTCTAGTGAAAGGTATCACAAATCCTTATTGGTGTCCTCTTAGAACATGTGGCATTGCAGAATCCAACTCTACAACCAGGTCGAGGACTTTCCCCAGTCGGGTGAAGGTTTGATTTATTGTGGACGAACTGACAATGGATACGAAGAAATAGGCCCTAAGGGACTAACCTAGTGCATCGAGGGCTCATTGATAAATGGCCTTGCCTACATGACGACATAGAGGCAACATAGTTCAGGGTGAAGTATGTGGACCTAAGACCTAGGCGATGGGAAATGGTGCGGATAGAGATGGACCCAGATGATGGATGACAAAATATGGAACGGATGGGAAAGGAGCTTCAGGGGTGCATTGATACAAGATGGCCTTGCCTACGTGAAGACGCAGAGGTGACGTAGTTCAGGAAATGGTACTAATGATGGGGTTGCAGATGAGTTGCTATTTTTGGGATTTTCTAGATTTTTTGCTAATGTTTTGATGCTTTTTTGGGATTTGTAGATGGCAATTTGGATAGCCCAAATGCTAGATACTGATGACAAGGGAACACCATGGATAGGTAAATGGATGGGTGATAATGGATAATGGATGGGTAGTGTAGACACCTAAAAATATCTTTATCATCAAACTGACTCCCGACATCCCTGAACATACCAATTCCCCTTCTAATCAATTAATTAAATTTTTATTTAATTAATTATCCCTTCATCACTTAATTTTTCATCATTCTACCCCCAACAATTGGATTAATTCTATTAATTCAATAGTTCAACTTTAGCCAATTGATTAAATAAATATGCAATAATTATTTGGTTAATTTCTCCCTTCTCGTTAAATCCAATTAATTAGCTAAATCATGTTTAACTAATTAATTTAGCCTATTAATTGACCTATCCCTACCATAGGTAATTAAATAGCCATTATTTAATTGCCTACCCTAGCCTATCTCATCCTATCCTTAGGATTAATTAAATAAAACCTTATTTAATTAATCTTAACTTCTCATTAAAAGTGGTCAAACCTAGCTTTACACCCTTCCCCACATCCTCCAAATAAAAAATTGAAATATATCCCACATAAATCAATTTTTTTATAAAAATATGTCCAACATCACATTTAATACCTCTTACACCCCTTACCCATGCCATATCTCATTTATATCCACTCATCCTCAAATGAATTTTTAATTCATTTTACCTTTCCCCATGTGAATTTTTAATTCACAAATAACCCATCTCACCCAACCCCATTTAATTCACCCCTTTTCCCAAAAATGAATATAAAATTCATCTTTATTCCTAGCCCTCCATCCTCCAAGATGAAATGTAGGCCCTCCACATCATCTTCATCCTCCACCATTGATCTCCCAAATCAATCTCAACCCTTGGATCAAAATCTCTCCAAAATACTTATAAATACAACATCCTCTAACCCATTTATGCATCCAATTTCAAAGTAATGTTACCATGCCAAAATTTTTTTTGAGCTAGCTTGTGATTTGCATTAGAATAGAGCATTTCACATTGTTTCCATTATCTAGGGTACATCTTAGAAGCTTTTGGGTGCAAGCTCCTTGTCCTTTATGAGATTGGGTTTTCATATCAAGGTATAACTTCTTGTTTTGTATGCATTTAGTTCATGTTTTTACCTCAATTTAGATTTCCTAATCACATTGGCATGACTAGTGGGACCTGCAAGGTCTCAATCTAATCATCTTTTTGTGAGTTTTTGTGTTTGAGCCATGTTTTGAAGGAGTGGCGCTATCTACTTGCGCAATGGCACCATTTGTGGCACATTTTAACACTATTTTCTGTTTCAGCGCTATTTAAACATGGTAGTTTTTTTAGAGATTGTACTCACACATTCTTCTACATTCTACTTTTTCTACCACCTTCCTAGGTTCTTTGCTTTCTATTTTTTCAGACATCGCGCACGAAGAGGGGGAGGTCATGCCAAAATTTTCCTAAGGACTAAACACACATTTTGGCTTTCATCTTGTCTTGGTTTCCATTCATTAGGCTAACAAGATTAACAAGACCTCTTTCTTTGTAGTCTAACCCTCTGTTTTGGTTAAGAAGACCTCTATTTTGGAGGCCTGACAAGTTCAACTTTGTATCAGCGCTATTGGCACCCAGAGCGGTGCTATTTTCAACTATTGACCAGACCAATCAGTCACACGTGTAGTGGCGCTTTGTTACCTACATATTAGGGCTATTTTCTATTGTACCCCTTTTGTAATATGTTGTAGCACATTTTGTAATCTGTTGTAGTGCTATCTTCTATTCTAGCACAGTCTGTATCTTGTTTTAGCACTATGTTGTAAATCAATGCTATCTGTATATATATCAGGGCTATTGTCCAGGGCAATTAGGATTTAGGTCAGTTTCTGTCAGTGGTGCCATTGTAGCATATAGTGGTGCCATTTGGTCTCTGTTTTAGCACTATTTTTATAGGCTAACCTTGGGTTCTGTGCGGGGACTGATAAGCTGTTTGCAGGTCATCAGCATCATTCTACAACCACTAACAAGTTCTTGTAGGGTTGTTTATCTTTAGTTTAAAACAAACACTTCAATTGGCACTTAAAAAGAACCCTTGTATGTTAGCTTAGAAACAACATTTGAATTTGGTGCACTAAAATTGATCAACAACAACAAACAACAAACAAATCTTTGTGTGCCTTAGCTTAGAAAACATTTGAATTTGGTGCTCTAAAATTTACAAGTGCTTACCAACAACTCTACAAACATTTCAATTTTGGGCTTAAAAAGAACCACAAAGTGCATCATAACTCATTGGATTAAAAAGGACAACAATCTGCATTTTTCACTCATCTAAACAAGAAAATAAATCAAATTGTGTGAAGTGTTTTCGTGACGATGTTTGTGTGGTGAAAAGTGTATGCTCTTCCCTCGCACCATTGGTGATCTTGGGAATCAAAAGCTTCACACAACACTTGCATAAATCACCCCCAACATAATCCAAAGAACTAAAATGAACCTTATTTAGTGTGACCCAAGCACAAAATATACGTATGCTCTCCCTTTGCATCCTTGTATGAACTTGGGGATCAAAAGTATTTTTGTTGTTGTGTTGCTTTTGTTTATCCTTGAGAGGGCCTGCCACCCCACTTCAAAAGGTGGGAACGACCCAAGCGGTAACAAGCTAAAGACAAGCTCTTTCGAGCCCCTATATAAATAATGTGTTTGTGACGAAAGTCACAAGCAACAGGTGTTGTTGTGTCATACCGACAGCCAACCTCCCCCAAAACCCTCCAAGGCATAACCCTTAGAGGCTAGGAGACTCCATAACGGAGAGTAGTGCTGCCGCATGTATGGCTACCTAAACAAATGCACTTACTATGAACCTTTGTTTTAGTAATCCAAAAACCTTCTATTTGTTGATGCAGAAGGGTAACCTTTGAAGCGACCTCGATTCATGCGGTTCTTAGTTGAGGTAGCAAGGACAATCCTAAGGTTTGGTGAGGGTCAAGCCTTCGTGGAAACCTGGATCTTGGTATACATGAGAAGTGAGTGCACTATAAGGGGGAGCCGGTGCTACCAAGATCTTGGAGCTACCCGCTTTGAATAGGCGCAGCTAGGGGATTCAACAAATACTGTCCTATCTTCACCTTAGGTTGTGCAAAGTGCTTGTTTAAGAAAATCACACATCTTTTCACAAACAAAATCTTGGTTATTGTGTGTTATTGTGCTTAAAGTGCTTTCAAGAAACTTGCCAAGAGACAATAAAAATCATTTGATCAAACTTTATATCAAAACAAATCTAAATCTGTCATCAAAATCCATCTTTTTCAGAGCCTCGACCAACACTGACCTGTTTCAGTGCCATCTCTATCTACTTTTGGCACCATTTCACCTATGGATTGGAGCTATTTGTAGATTGACTTGCCTGAAACTAGAGAAAATTCCATTATGATCTTTAGGACCTGCTTCACCATAATCCATAATCACCTTCCAAAAATCTGTCAATACCTCACTCATTTTATCCTAATTTTTCCAAATCATACCTACATTTTGACCTTAGAGAATCAATCATTATCATTATCGGACCCTTTACTATACCATAATCCACTCAATTTCATATCCATTCATCCTCATTAATCTTTGCATACCTTTTGGACCAAACAAACATCCTTGTCACAAGAAATCATTCCAAAATCCTTTTGCTTCTCTCACCAAAAACATATCCAAAATTTTCTAAATTCAAATACCTGTCAAAGAACCATCAACCAACATCCAAAACTCGTCATTCCTTGAGCTAAGGCTAGATCTAGATTTCATCTTTTACATCATATTTTGCTTGGAGAGTCATTAGTCAACCTTTTAAATGAAATGATCATCCTTCTTTGTGTAAGGTCATTAGTCTACCCCAAACAAAGAGAAACATCCATTTGTGTGACACAAAACTAGATCTTACTCGAGCTCATCCATTGACCTTCAAAATCCTTTTTCAAAAATATCATCCTAATCTTTCATACCAAACATCTAGTTCATCTAAAAAATTTCACCCTCCAAAATCAATACCAAAATCCCTTCCATCAAATCATCCGCAAACAAACATCATCCATCATCTACCTTTTGGTCCAAATTTGTGCAAAAGGTCAAATACTGTCCACTCTTATCATCCTTAGATTAACACTTTTTTGAAGACTTATCTCTTAGAGGTGAGAATCGATCCTTCATCACACTACAATCACCCTTTCATCTACTCCATCTCACTACCACATCCATCTTTAGGTCCAACAAATTAATCTGAATTCTCTAAGGTCTCCATCCCAATTAAATCCATACACTTGCATGCCCATAACTAGATCACAACACAAGAAAAATCAAGAAATTGCAGACTTTGGACAATATATGGGCATAGGAATGCATAATACTAATGATAGCAACCTACCAATCAATCAAACACACAACCCACCTTCGGTCTTTCAAATCCTGACATACAATCCCAATGAAAAACCCTTCCATTTCTTGCAACCATCACCACCACCACCACCACCCATCCTTAGCCAAGATGACCAAGATGTCTTGAACTTTACACAAGACGCTGACAACATGGACTTGCTTGACAAAGTCTTAAGGTCGGATCCAAATAGATATCTTGACTACCTCCTCAAAATTGGTGCACAACCTCCCCACAACACGACATCATCTCAACCATCCACCTCTAACATCAATCCTACCACATCCTCCCAACCATCTACATCAAACACCTAACTTATCATCTCTCAAACCTCAACACCCACTGTATCTACCACCCCAGCAAGCTCTAATGCTACCACATCTATGATTCCCACAAGTGTCTCCAATCCTACCACCTCCCAACCTGTCACCACATCCACAACCACAACTAACATAAACTCTTCTGTTAGGCAAATCAGCTTAGGCATCCAAGTGAACCTCACACATACAAGTGCCTCCATGAGTGTGCCTCCACTCAACCATCAAACCATAGCCTACATGAGACAATTCTTTTCACAACCACCTTACAACACGACCAACCCATCCAACGTCAATCCATCTCATGTCAACCCATCCAATGTAAATCTGTCTAATCTCACGTATCTACAAAATCCCCTAGCATCATCAACACAACATAATTCCAATCCTCAAATACCTCCCCATATTCTCCAACAAATCCACGCTTATCAACAACATCTCACACAATTCAACCAAAATGCCACCCCACAATACCAAAACATGATCTCCCAAAACCTCCAACATCAAATCTGTTGGTCATGATGTTAGTCATAAGAAAGCATAGAATAAAAGTACGCATTAACCTTTATTCATCTTGAAAGATACTATGAATTCAAAGAATTCAAGATCCCAAGTCTCCGGTGATTAGGTCTTAATCGTTTGAAGTTACTCAGAGGTTAATGTGTGTTGCTGTTTCCATTTTGTGGCCTTACGTGAAATTGTGCCATCATCATGACATTCCTGCAGAAATTCTTTACAAAGAAGTCATATTATGTAGTTATTAGATGAAAAGATGTAGAAATACCTCAATCTTTGCATGATATTTTTCAATTGTGCATGCGTTGCATTCAAATATGCTAAATATTTGCGATTACCTGCGGGATGTTTGCATATTTGCGTTATTTACTTAGGATTATCAGTTATTCGCAATTGTGATAATGAAATGTTCTGAAATTGAAAGAAATTAAAGGAATACTACAATTTAAAGTTGAACCTTCAGCTATTGATCCACATACATACTCGATACTGTCATGACAAGAAGAAATCAAACCATATGTTCACCAGGATATTCCACAGCTAGATACAGTTGATGCAAACTTCAGAGGATGATGCATGAAAACAATACATGCAACATGATGAGCACTCCAAGGGACGCAGCAAATCAAAGCACATATCCAGAATTCAGACACAGATTACTCAAGATTTACGAAGATTTGTAATCGAAATACTCTTCTCTTTCATTAAGTATGCAAAAGACATGTACATATGCAATAACTTTGAAATAAGCCCTGAATACTTCAGCAAATAGATTTCAATTAAGTTTCGAATGTTTCAACAAGGCATTCCACCACCTTTTATAGAATAAGGTGAGGAATCCGTTACAAAAGATCTATGATCCTGATTTATCAATACAAATCTACAGTCACGATTCTCTTGACTTTGTCAACCTTTACAAAATGGCACAAGTTGCCAGCTGGCAACTATCTATACTACTTATGCTACTATCCCCTTCATGATGTATCTTCATCATGCTCATCAGCTGATTCATGCGGGTCATCATCATGTGCATCACTTTCCGAACTTTCACTATCTTGATGATGATGTTGCTACATATGGGGCTGCATACTACTGTGGACCTGCTCGTATGAACGCACAACCTGATCTATCCCTCCGCCATCTTGAGTCTTTGCTTTGACAATGGCGTGCTTATGTGCTTCATATTTGTCTCTGCTGTTATCAAGCTTATTTTTCATGTCCTGTAGTGTCTCTTTGTATTTCTCCATTTGGACCTTGATCCTCATTATTTTATCTATCAATTCCTCTGTCATAGGGACAGGTGGATCATCTGTCTCTGATTGAAAGTTACTGTGTACAACTTTAATGGCGGACTCTTCATCTTGATTTTCTATTTTTCCTTCCACCTTGCCTTCCAATGCCTCCAGTATCACCGCTTCTTCAGCCATTAAATCTCGTAGCCTCATGCTGATATCCCTCAGCTTATTATTACACCTTTTGAGGACTCCACACTCAAACTGAGTGTCTTTATACCAGATATCTATTAATAATGCGGTATTATTATTCAGTACCTGCTTACTGATAAGCAATTGTGGATTTATATTCCTTATTTCCCCTAACAGGCTCAGGACTCTCTCCAGCTTGTAAGACCTCTTCCCGGTCTGCATCTGCAATTTATCCACTTTGGCCTTAGAGTCACTTAGGATGTTCCACCTCTTCAAAGAGGCCTTCATTATTTCTACATCATCATCCAATGTGGATGACATCCATCTCCTTATTACGGATGCCTCATGCTTCATGAGGTCCAATTTATTTACCTCCTCCTGAGAAATGGCAGTCAATGGGACTGCATGTTCAGTTGTGGTATCATCAGGATTGGTCAGCCCTTTGATATAGGCATGCAACTGAGCAATGTGCTCTTTATGTTGCTTATTTTTCTCCTTCTCTCTTTTCACTTTCTGAATTAGAGAGTCAATGATATCTTTGCCCTCTTGACCTTCTTGGTCCTCATTGGCAAAGCCCAAATCTACTGTACTGATTTGAAATTCATCGACAGTGATTTTACCTTTTTCCTTCTCCACCGCAGGTATGGCAATTTGCGCGGTCCTTCTCCCTATTGCCGGATCTCTCTTGATGGCCGAAGTCATTCTGGCCTTCCTCTTTGGCTTCATTATATCCGCAGAGAACAGGGTGGAGACGTCGAATTCCTGAATTTCAAGCTCTTCCTCAGCATTTACCTCTTTTGCCAACCACGGAGGCACTCGATTATGTTTTTCAGCATCATCCTGATGTTCACCTATATCTCCCGTTTCTGTCAACAAGTGTTGTGGAGATGGTGACTTTCTCATTTCTTCTTCTTGATGCTCTTTTTGTTGTTGATCTTGCGGCACCTCCTCCTGTTGAGGGATTTCCTTCTCTGGAGGAGCATCTTCTTGGTGTGGGGACCCTTGAGGTGCATCTATACGCTGATCATGATGATCATGATCTCCCTCTGTCATTACTTCATCCATTCACAATTCTTCCCCTTGTTGCTTATCCACTGCGCTAGATACTGGGGACTCTGCCTGATGTGCTGGTGATTGCTCTGTAGCTATTATTTCTTCTAAGCTTGCACTGTCAACCTCCTGTGTCTTGGAAGCTGGATCCTCTTTTGTTTCCTCCTTTTCATCAGCCTTCATTTCTTGAATCTCTACTATAGCAGGTTCCGCTAATGTATCCCGTGGACTTTGTTGTCCTAATTCCAGAGTATGGCCTTCCGATTCTGCCATCTCTATCTCTTCTGTTTGGTGGCCCTTATCAGGTGATCCTACTGGCTGTTCAGGACTTACATCTTGTTTCTCTGTTAGATCCACCACTACAGGACTGGTCACCTATGTGATCAATGTATCTAGCCCTATTTCCTGAGCTACTTGCTTTGGGCTCTTTTCTCACTCTTCTTCCACTTGCCTCATCTCTTCCAGTATTGATTGAACTGGTGGAGACTTGTGGGGGGTCATACTAATACCAGCAGCCAGTGTTTCCATCTTCTGTGCAGCCACATCCTGCACCACCTCATCATCAGACAAATTTATTGTCTTGTCGAGTGAGACATGCCCTTCTGCTTGTGTCTGAGAAGTTTCTTTCAGCTGCTCCTCAGCAAGTTCAGTTTTGAACTTGACGATGGTAGGAAGTGGAACATTATGTTGAAGTTCCTTGCGCACTTCACTACCTTCCCCTTGTAATGAAGTAAGGGGTTGGCTTATTCCACCTCTCATGGAGGTTCTTTGTTTCTTAGGTGGGGTAGACACCAGCACCTGTGGAGCTCTCCTCTTCCTTTTTATTACCAATGGAACCTCCTCTTCCTTAGGCTCTTCTTCTATGAGGGTATCCTCTCCTCCTGGTTGTTTAGAAGATTGACCCACTTCTTGGGTCTTAGTGATTCTAGCCTCTGCGGTCTTACTTTTCTTGGGCCTTTCTTTCTTTGGAGGGGATGCTGATTCTGATCCTGACCCTGCCGCCTCCTCAGCTGCAAATACTGCCCTTTCAATTATAATCCCTTTTGGTCCCTGTTCCACCTTCTTGCCCCTTGGGGGTCTTTTGCTCTGCTGTTGTGGTGGAGGGATTCTATCTCCCTTGGTCTTCATCTTCTCTAACAGGAAGTCATCATATTCATCCGCGGGGATATCCTGCCCTTTCTTCTTGTTGTCCACCGTAATGGCAACACCCTTCTTCTTCAATGCCTCTATCTGTGCATCAACCCAAGCTTGGGTTAGGTGTAGGGTCCTGGCAATGAATGGGTCCAAGGATATGTCCTCCTGCATAGTGAGGTCAGGTACAGAGATGGTGTCATTATATATCTTTTTCTGTTCATACTCGTCTGCCATTGTCCTGCCATCATCCTTCTTTAATTGTTGGGGAAGGGATATGCAATCAAAAGTTCTAACTTGGTTCAGAGTTAACCTCTGATACCTCCTTCTTCTATCTTCTGCCTCATCTTCACAGTTAGCCCAAAAATCCTCTAGGTGCCTTTGGTGAATAGGCTTTCCTAGTATCTTCTGTATCCTGCCGTAAGGATCATATGGTCTTGTTATTGGGAAAGGCTGCAAATTCATTTTATTCAGGGTGACCATCACCTTCTTTATATTATCAGAGTCAGGGCACATATAGTTGCCAATGCTGATTGGGAACAAAATTGGTGGCAGCTTCTTGGCATCCTTATACATTTGTATCATGGTGGAGCCCTGCCTGATAAATTCCATTAGTACTATGGCGTCGGTAGGATACCTTGGTAGCATCAGGGGATGTCCCTCGAAACCCTCAACCCTTATATAAGAAAAGGTTGCAAACTGTATGTACCAGGCCCCATGCCTGTAGACTGCCTCTTGAGCCTCCATGCTCAATCTCTTTGTTCTGTCTTCTTCCATGGTCCTTACCAGATGCATAGAGAATGCATCATTGACCAGTTTGTAATCTTTGAGGTAGTTGCTTCTCTGCAGCTGGGGATGATGATCCCATATATACACAGCATTTGTGCCTGTGAGCTTCCCATCTATAACTAAAGCATCAAAAGTGCCTTTGTAGGCACAAGAATAAACAATATATGATGACATGTAAAATGCACAATTTGAACCTCCCAGGTTCATTAGTTGCTCATGCAGAGCATCACTTATTATTTGCCCCCACAGTGGCTTGGTGTCTGAATATAGACACATCATTACTATTCTGTACATCCAATCCCTGAAACTGCCAGTATTAGGTTGGCCAGTTACTCTATTCAGGAGTGCAATCATGTGTTGATACTCCTCACTGAAATCATACTTAAATAGGTGCACAGGAAGCTTGGCCGCTGCATTATATGTGCTGTTCTCAGCCTGCCACGGATACATGTTCTTCCTGGCTGATTTCTTGTTGGCTTCATACTCCCTTTCAGACTTCTTCAAGTATACACTTTTGACCTTACTGCCCAGTGGCAATCCAAATGTCTGGGAGAGACCTTTGATGGAGAGGTCTACATATATCCTCCCATGCTTCACTACTTGCCTTGTTTGAGAGTTATAATTTCGGGCACACTCCATGACGAGTTCCGGAGATTCCATGGAGTATGGAAAACTGGTGGCATTCCACATTCCCGACACGAACACTGCGTCCAGCACAGGACTCTTGTCATGTCCATTGTTTAGCTTGGCTGACCAGGCCTCCAAATTAGTGCTTCCCTGATGGGTGTCTGTAATTGCTCCATATTTAAACAGGACCCCCCTCTGAGCAGAGAACATGGGTTTGCTGAATTCTTCTTGACACTTGACCAATCGCTTCTCAGTCATGAGTACCTATAATTAATGACAATCCTATCTCACAACAGGTACATATATGCATGCTTATTGCAATTGACTTTATAAATCATTATGCCTACTGTATCAATTCCAACACTACTTAATCATACGGATGCATAAACCAGAACTTACATCATCGTACCAGAACAAAAACAATATGATGAGGGTTTTATTCACTTACCTGGTTATGCAGATTTCCTTTTATACCAGTAGATTGCTGAGATGTTCTTAATTCAGCTGATGATCACCTCTTTCCTTCTGCCCGTGAGCTCAAATCGCGCAAAGGTAGCTGGTATGCAGATATGGAAGCTGGGGCTTTGTAAAACAAGTTTATCACAAGGTAAATGTGAAAATGGTGGTTGAATTACCTTTTAACCTCGCATTTAGGGCACATTTAGGGCAACTCTGACAGATTGGATCATGTTCCTTGATTATTCGTGCGAAAATGCAGGATCTCGCCAGGTGTTTCATTGGGTTCCGGGGTCGGCGAGAACTACCTACCATGTCTGTGCGCATTAAATGATAATGGCGGCAACGGGAGTGGGGAATATCCCTATGATAGGATATCATGAGGGTAGGATGATATTCGCAAATATCGGGTTGAGTTTCAATATCATCCTCCGCCCTCGTATTGACATTTTTATCGCAACAAGATTCGGGTGACAAAAGCACCTTTGTTTATGCTTAGTACATCAAGAGGATATTTCGGTGAATCGGGTGATTTTTTTAAAATATGATGATGACGAGACAAACTTACATGTCTCTCTTTTTGGAATATCAGGATGACGTCATCCTGATATTCGCTCTTCTTATCGGGAGTGCATCATGACGTCATCATCATATTAGGCGAACATGATCATGTTTTAGAAAATATCCTGTGGCAATGTAAATGTGATGTTGATGTCATCGTTATGTATGTTCCTTTGTTTATCATATTCAGATGATGTCATCAGGATATTTGCTAAGGGTGATATTTGCGTCAGGAGGATATAAAGACATATCGGGTTACATGCGAAGTATGATGCTCGCGATAGATAAAACTGTTTGACCGAAAGATTTTGCTATCATTTAAAGTTGACGTCTGGATATCTGAACCGCATGACATATTAGGGGGATGTTTCGAATATGATGATGAGCTTCAACAATATGACCGAGGATATAAAAATATGACCTTCCTCTTGCGAATATCAGGTTTGACCGAAACTTTGACTGTTCATAACTCTTACATCCTGATGAATATCAAGGTGATGTAAAAGGCAAACCTGCCCAAATTTTAATGCTCTTTCAAAATATGAGGTCACAGAGATGAAATACAAACTTTGACAATCTGACCTCATGGTGACTTACCTCATCCTGGTTTTGCATGATGATGCACTCGACTTACTTTTACCAAACCGCCCGGAAGCAGATGCACAAGCCAAACCAAAAAGTTGGGTCCCTATTTTGCCAAGTCAATATGGGGCGTGTTGTGTAACCACACAACAAAATCCCACCCAATCTCCAACATCTCATCAATCAACAAACCTACACACCACAACCACCATCAACCCCATATTTAACAAGCATTGTACAAGCCTTGATTCAAAAAGTAGATGATATACAAACTGGGGCCAAACTGTACATGCCCCCTTTCCAAAAAAATTTTGAAATGCCCAAATTTGACAAATACAAGGGAAAGGGAGACCCTAGGGATCATCTTAGGGAGTTCTACCTCTCTTTCATAGAAGTCTCGAATAACGATACATATTTAATGAGACTATTTCCAAGAAGCCTCGATGGTCAAGCCGCTGAGTGGTTCGCACATCTTCCCCTGGGCATTAGGTCTTTTCCTAAGCTCGCGGAAAAAATTGTCAATCATTTCTCCTATAATTTCAAACATGAAATATCTATGACAAACCTTTGCAATACAAAACAAAAGAGTGGAGAATCCTTTGCTTCCTTCTTGTAGAGGTGGAGAAGCTTAGCAAGAAAACTCCCTTGGCCAATTCCTGAGAAACAATTAGTCACCATGTTTGTGACTAACCTAAATCAAGAAATAGGGTTCCATCTATACATCATTTGTGTGTCTACTTTCGAAGAAGTCATTGACAAAGGTACTACCATAGAAAGGGCCCTCATCACCAAAGGCTCGATCAAATTATATGACAACAAGTTCTACAGTAACAACAACAACAACAACAAAATCAATATCAACGTCCCCAATGCAAACAACAACACTAACACACAATCAAATGACAAGCCACGCTTTTGGGGAAAGAACAAAAACACCTTGAATGATGGCATCACTGATGTAAAGACCATCAAACATGTACAAAATCAAACACCCTCAAGTACATATGCTGCCAATGTAAATATCCCAAGGGGGCAATCTAAACAAAACAAACCTCGAAGGTAATTCACATCTTTAGGGGAACCAATCGAGGATATCCTCGACAGATGTCTAAAGAAAGGTTTAACAACTCTCCCACTTGTTAAACCCTACCAAGAGAATGAGCTCAAAGCTACGTGGTACAATGAAAATAATTATTGTGACTACCACCGCATTGTGGGCCATAAAACCACTGATTGCATGAAATTAAAGCATTGTGTGCAAGACCTCATAGATCAAAATCAAGTCATCCTTGACCAAAGTACCCAACCATCACCAAACACTAATCTAGGAGCTTACAAGGATCCACTACCCAATCATAACAAGTCCTCATTGTCTAATCAAGCCTACAACGTCACCCCACCACCTGCATCTTATGACTCTATTGTAGGGCGAATAGAACCATCATTTAACCATGTCAACACAATCACCATTCAGGCTCAAACACCTGATTGCACCATCACAACTTGTTGTGGCCGCGTATCCATCCGCATAGCCCCTACCACTAATCAAACACCCACATCCACGATAGACTTCCTACCCCCTCATCCAAAAACATGTCCATCGCCTACCAATCAGTACAAACTCCTAGAACATCTAGGAAAGACCCCTGCACAAATCTCCATACTTGAGCTGCTCCACATATCACCTCTCCATAAAGAAGTCCTTGATAAAGCACTCTTGGAAACCCAAGTTCCCGCCAACCTGAATGTGAATCAATTCAAAGCTATGGTGGGCCATATTGCCGCACGTCATCATCTCACCTTCTCAGAAAAAGATCTTCCCATGTCTGAACACTCACATAATGACGCCTTACATATTAAAGTCTGCATCCACAAGCATATCATCAAAAGAGTCTTAATAGATTGTGGCTTTGACCTAAACATATGCACTCTTAAATTGCTAAAACACTTGGGATACTTGGATGTGGTTGTAGACACCAGTGAATGCATAACAATCAAAGGGTATGATGACACTGAACGACTATTTGAGGGTACTATCAAGCTTCCTATTCAAGTGGGACAAAAGATAATGGAAACAAAATGTCAGGTCCTTGATCTTGATCTCTCTTACAACATTCTTCTCGGCCGACCATGGATCCATGCCATGCAAGCGGTCCCCTCTACATTCCATCAATGTATAAAGTTCCCTCACAATAGAATGGAGTAACTTTCTATGTTGACCCCCGCCCCTTCCAATACTATAGTTTCTTGGAAGGCCATGACCACACCTTCTGTCTGTATACCAAAGCCATCAAAAAAACCAATCCCACAACATCCACCTCATACATCGACCCCGCTAACATTGCCACCACATCATCCCATACACCTCCACCACCCAAGGTCAAGATCAAGCTCAGCAACATGGGATGTGGGGAATACAACCTAGACGGTACCTTTTGTGTGGGCACATTACCCAACCCTAAAATGTTTTTCATCCCACAGAAAGAAGCAGCCAATATAGTTGTCATCAAATGTAAACCATCACCTACCTTTGAGAAGAAACATCTCCTAGATCAAGATGTGCTCGAAGACATATCATCCTGGCTATATAAAGATGAAGAAACTGAGCAAGAAGCCCCCACAATACCAATAGAGATCTATGCCAAAGGGTTAGAAATTGTCAAAAACATGGGCTATAAAGGACAAGGTAGTATCGGCCTTTATGAACAAGGGATCGTGGAACCAGACCAAGTGACAAGAAATCCTTATACTCAATGGTTAGGATATGGTCAACGACAATGTATCCTCACTATTGGCAAATGTATCCTAGCTAAGGTCACTTGTGTTTTTTTCCTGCTTTTGGCAGTCTGGTAAAAGTAAGTCATGCAGATGATCCTACATAGGGAAGTTGGGTAAGTCATCGTGATGAGGTAAATTTCTCAAAGTTAGTATTTCATTTCATTGAACTCATTATTGGAAAGAGCATTAAAATTCATGCAGGTTTGCCTTTTGGATCACCTCGATATTCCTTAGGGTGTGAAAGTTATGGTCAGTCAAAGTCTTGGTCAAACCTGATATTCGGAGGGGGGTCATATTTATTAACATCAGTCATCTTATGAAAGATCACCCTGATCCAATTTTATCACCTGATAAATCATCTGGTTCGTGACCTATGGATGTCAATTTTAGGTGGTAGTGACATTTACCAATCAAACAACGTCATATATTTTGCGGGGGTCATATTTTCAATATCACCCAATATTCCAAACATCACCCTATCTTTCAAATATCACCCTGCCGCAAAATATCACCCTAGAGTTCACATGCTGATGATGTCATCCAGTCTTGATAAATGAAGAGAATCACCCTGATGATGACATCATCCTCCTTTTACCTCGCGGAGGTATATTTCCAAAAATCACCCCATCTAATAAGCATGATGATGACGTCATAGTGTTATAATGATAAACTGAGTCATTATCAGGATGATGTCACCCTGATATTCAGAGAGAGGGGTTACTTTAGTTTAGGGGGTCATCATATTTCAAACATCACCCGACATTTTAAACACTCTGATTTTTGAAACATGACCTGATGGTCCAATTATCACCTTATCCTGCGACATAGGTTTTCCCGCTCAAAGGCAGAGGGTCATAATACACAACGGGGATCATATTTTGAATATCACCTAATATGCCAAATATCACCCCCCTCTTCTTGCCGCACAACAATTAATGCCATTAATGCAGTAGGTGGTACTCATCGATTGCAAATGCGATGAACACACCTAGCAACATCAGGGGATTTCGTGTAGAGAATCGATGGTTAAGATCAATTTAATTAGATTGTGCCCTAATCGACCTAATAAGTGAGTTTAAAAGTGAATCTCAAAGGTCATTATGCACTTACCTTGTGAGAAAATAGAAATTACGGAGCAGAGCTTTCAAACCCTCGTACGACCTACTTGCGGACATATACAGCTTGTCGAGAATAGGACGCATGATCAACACTGGTATCTGAATTCCTTCCGTAATCATTAGCATAATTCAAGAGGATAAGCGTGTTAGGTAAGTAATTGAAACCCTCCTCCTGTCATTCTCTACATATCTAGGTAGTATGTTTATCTCTCGTTTGAAGCTATATGTTCTGCATATCATGATGAAATGGTGTTTAATGAGTATATGTGCATGATGCTATAAAGATATAATGTTGTATGCATGCATGTGAAGTATCAAATGGTGAGACAAGTTCTTGTTCATTGCAAGAAAGCATGGCGGACAAGAGATTGAGCAAGTCCAAAGATGAATTCAACAAACCTACATTTGCTCAACCTGAGGGTGTTCGATTCAAATATGGTGTCATTGGAGATGTGCACCAGGGAAGCACAGATTTGGAAGCATGGGCATTCAAAATGCATAATGACAAGGAAAATGCCTTGCTAGACTCTGTTTTTGTATCAGGGATGTGGAATGCAGCTGGATTTCCTTACTCTATGGAAGCTCCTAAATTGATAATTGAATGTGCCAAAAGCTATAACCCACATACAAGGAGAGTAGAAAAACATGGTAGAGTTTATGTAGACCTGTCCATCAAAGGCCTTTCCACCACATTCAATCTGCCATTGGGAAAGAAGGTTGTCAGCATGGATTTAAAGAAACTAGAAGTAGAATATGAGAACAATAAGAAGACTGCCATAAAGAGAATGTATCATTGGAGAGCAAAGAACAACCCTTACATTGCCTCAGCCAAATTACCAGTGCACATGTACAAGTTTGATTTTGATGAAGAATACCAATATATGATAGCCCTTCTCAGCAGAGTGACAGGCCAGCCTGATGCTGGAAGTTTTAAAAACTAGATGTATGGGGTTATTCTGATGTGCCTTTACATAGATAACAAGCCATTATGGGCTAAAATGATAAGTGATGCCTTATATGATCAGCTCATGAACCTAGGAGGCCTAGAATGTTTATTTCATATGACATCCTATGTAGTATACTCCTGTGCATATAAGGGTACTTTTGATGCACTTACAACTGTAGGAAAGATTGGCAGCAACACAAATGATGCTCACATATGGGATCATTATCCCCAATTGCAAAGACAGAACTATCTTCATGACTACAAATTAGTGAATGATGCATTCTCCATGCATCTGGTCAGGACCATAGAAGAAGATAGAACTAAGAGACTGAGCATGGAAGCTCAGGAGGTTATTTACAGGCATGGTGCCTGGTTTATTCAATACACCACATTCTCTTACATAACAACAGAGGGTTTTGAAGGACATCCCCTCATGCTCCCAAGATATCCCACTGATGTAGTAGTTTTAATGGAGTTTATGAGGCAAGTAGCCACAATACTGGATGCATACAAGGTGAATAACAAGCTTCCTTTAGTATTATTTCTAGTAACAATGGGCTGGTACATATGCTAGGAGTCTGACAACATCAAGAAGGTTATAGCTAGTTTAAACATGATGAATTTACAGCCATTCGCATTGGCTAGACCATATGATCCATATGGCAGAATGCAAAAGATCATGACGAAACCCATTCATCAAAGGCACCTTGAAGACTTCTGGACAGACTATGAGGATAAGGCTGAAGCTAGAAGGAGAAAATATTAAAGGCTTACCCTTAACCAAATAAGAACCTTTGATTGTATCATAGTGCCTGTGCAACTAAGAAAGGATGATGGAAAGATAATGGCAGATGACTATGAGGAGAAAAAGATATACAATGATACCATATCAGCACCTAATCTCACACAACTTGAGGATATCTCGCTAGATCAATTCAGAGGTAGGATATTGCAGTTGGCCCAGTCTTGGGTAAATGAACAAACAAATGCACTAAAGAAAAGAGGTGTAGCCCTCACTGTGGATAATAAAAGAAGAGACAGGAAATTCCTAATGATGAGTATGATGATTTCTTGATTGAAAAGAGGAAATCCAAAGGAGAAATAATGAATCCTCCAGAACAAAACAAGAGACCCCCTAGAGGTAAGAAAACTGACACTGAGCCTAAAGGGGTCATAGTTGAAAGAATAGTAGTATCAGCTGAGGGTGCACCAACATTAGGACAGGCGTCAGCCTCATCTGCACTACCTCCCATGGATAAACAAAAGGCTAAAAGAATCTAGAGGCCAGCTGTACAATCTATTGAAACATATGAGGAGGGTCGGGCATCACAAAAGAACATGGAAGAAGATATTCCTATTGATGAGGAACCTGAAGAAGAGGACCCTATGCCCCTCATCAGAAAAAGAAAAGCACCCCAGGTGATGGCATCCACACCTAAGAAATAGAAAACATCCATGAGAGATGAAATAAAACAAGACCCCATTGTATTAAGTGAAGCAAGTAGTGAAGTATTCAGAAAAGAACTACAACACAATGTGCCACTTCCTACCATATTTCAGTTTAAGACTGAGAAGGCTGAAGAACAAATGAAAGAAGCCTCAAGAGCAGTTCAAAGTGGTCCTATCTCACTAGAGGAGACTGTTGGTCTATCTGATGATGAGGTGGTACAAGATGTAGCCTCTCAATGGATGGAAACCCTTGCTGCTAACACTCACATAACTCCACAGGGAACACCATCAATTCAAGTGGAAGTGTTAGAAGAATTAAAGCAAGTGGAGCATGAAAAGGAAAAGAGCCCAGAGAGGATTGCACAACAAATAGGGCTTGATGAACTAGTTGATTAGTTGACTAATCCTGTAGCAGTGGATTTAGCATATATAGAGGATCTGAATCCTAAAGATATAGCAGGAGCACCTAACAGAGAAAAAAATATTGAGGAGCTTAAATAGACAGAAGTGGAGAGTAATGCTACAGTTATGGGTCAGCTACAACAAGAAATACCTGTTGAACCCAAAATAGTGGAAGTCCAACAGAAGGACGGAGAAGATAAAGAAATATCAGGTCATGATGACCTAAAGGCTCAGGGAGTAGACACATTAGGTGCGGAGCATGATGTAATGCAAGATCAAGTAGAGGCACCTAAGTCAGATACAATAATGTCCATGGATATTAATATACCTCAGGATGAGGAGATCCCTAAAGTGGATGAGATACAAATGGAGGAAGCAAAAGATCAAGTCCAGGACCAACCTGCAGATGATCAGCATGATCACCCTTCTCAAGAAGAGATTCCTCAAGAGGAGGAAGTACCATAGGATCACCCTCATGAAGAGCATCATGAGGAGGAAATAAGGAAGTCACCCTCTCCATCAAAAATGATGACGGATACTAGAGATTAGGGTGGACATGATCATGATGATGAACATATAGGATCTGGAGACCAAGTCCCTCCCTGGCTAGAAAAAGAGATAGGTACGGAGTCAGGTTTTGAAATTCAAGAATTTGATGTATCTACATTGTTTTCAAAAACCATAATAAAGCCTAAGAGGAATGCAAGATTAACTTCTGCTATTAGAAGAGATCCTAATATAGGCAGAAGGACTGTCCAAGTAGCATTCCCCACAGTTGAGAAAGAAAAGGGCAAGATCACTCTGGAAGAATTCTAGATTACTATAGTAGATTTGGGATTTGCCAATGAGGACTAGGAAGATCAATAAGGGAAAGATATTATTGATTCTTTAACCCAGAAGATAAAGAGAGAAAATGAGAAAAATAAGTAGCATAAAGAGCACATTTCTCAGCTGCATGCCTATATAAAAGGGTTAATTAACCCTGATGATGATGATACTACAAAAGATCAAGCAGTCCCATTGACTCCAATTTCTTAGGAGGAGGTCAACAAGTTAAACCTTATGAAACATGAATCAGTAATATTGTTAAAGTGGATGTCATCTACGCTCGATGGAGCTGAGGAAGTGGTAAAGGCCTCTTTGAAGAGGTGGAATTCTTTAAGTACCTCCAGGAAGAAGGTAGATAAATTGTAAATGGAGACCGGAAGGAGGTCATTTTAATTGGAGAAAGCCTTGAGTGCTTTAGATGAAATAAAGAGGATTGACCCTCAGGTTCTAATAAATAATCAGGTATTAAATAATAATATAGCCATACTGATTGATATCTGGTACAAAGACATCAGGTTTGAGTGTGATGTGCTGAAAATATGCAATAGTAAATTAAGAAATATCAGTATGAAGTTGCATGATATGATGTCATATGAAGCGGAGGTCCTAGAGACCTTAGAAGGAAAAGTAGAGGGGAAGATTGAAAATCAAGATGAAGAGTTTGCCATTAAAGCTCTGCATAGTAACTTCCAACTAGTAGCTGAGGACCCTCTTAACCACCTGACAGAAGAAGTAATGGATATGGTAATGGGGATCAAGGTCAGTTTGGAAAATTACAATGTGACATTGAGTAGTAGGAGGAGTAAGTTAGAGGCCCTCCGAAGTAAATATCAAGTGCACAAGCACTCTATTGTTAAAGTAGTAACTCCAGATGGTGGAGAAATAGAAAAGATAGTGCAATCATATGAAAATATCTGGACATCCATGTAGGTCCATATACAAGGCGATATTTATCATGATGATGAGGATGTTGAAAGCGATGAAAGTGATGATCATGATAATGAAGATGAAGAGAAAGAACCTGATGAATAGATGAAGATGTGACATAAAGGAAAGCACCTGCATCAGGTAATCAAGAGAAAATGAGATATCTAGTTGGTTACCAGTTGGCAACCTGTGCCCTGAGTCAAAGTTGACTAAGTCAAAAGAAATATGTACCGTAGATCTTAATAGATAAATCTTGATCATAGATCAATTGTAACCGCTCCCTCACCTTGATCTATAAAAGGTCTAGGGATGCCCTTTTTGAATCATTTGAAACTTAACTGAAATTTGTTTGCTGAAACATTAGGGCTCATTTCAAAGTTATTGTATACTTACATATTTTTGCATACTTAATGAAAGAGAAGAGCATTTTGATTACAAATCATAGTAAATCATGAGTAATATGTGTCTGGATTCTTGATACATGCTTTGATTAGCTACGTCCCTTGGAGTGCTCATCAGTCTGCTTGTATTGTTTTCATTCACCATCCTCTGAAGTTAGCATCAACTGTATCTAGCTGTGGAATGTCCTGGTGAACAGATGGTTTGATTTCTTCTCTTAGTGAAAGTATCAAGTGTGTATGTGGATCAGTAACTGAAGATTCAAGATTAATTTGAAGTTTTCTTTCAAGTTCTTTTAATTTTAGAACATTTCATCACCATAATTGCAAATAATTGACAATTTAAGCAAATAATACAAAATATGTAGACATCCCGTAGATAATTGAATATATTAAGTATATTTGAAGTTGAAGCATGTCAAACAGTTAAATATCATGCAAAGATTTAAAGATAGACACATTATTTGAAGCATATACTATGTAGAATAATCTATCTGTGCAACATCATTGTAGAAACAAAGTCATACTAATGAAGCTTACATAAGGCCCCCGAATGGAAACAGCAACACACATTAACCACTGAGTAACGTCAGTAGATTAAGACCTAATCAATGGAGACTTGGGATCATGAATTCTCTAAATTCGTCGTATCTTTCAAGATGGATAAAGACTGTTGTGTAACTTTTACTCTATGTTTGTTTGTGACTAACATCATGATCAACATAAATTAGCACTAGAAGGAGGGCCATCCAGAAACTAGAATCTCATCATTAGTAAGTTTTATCCAAATTGATGATGTAGATAGTAAGGTAACACCGAAATACCTCTAAATTCCAAGTAATACGCAAATATTTACTATGTTAAGTTCATACATGCTAGTCATTTGTGAAATTTTCAAAGTTGATCGTAAATATTGCAATCTTTGAGGTAGATCATCATGAATTTGCAAAGATTAGTCTTATTTCAGGGTAATTTGTCCAACCTTTGAGATATCCTACCTTAGAAACCTGATAACCTATTGCAAGTGTCACCATATTTAAATATCACCTCATATTTGTAGTGTCTCTGCAAATATCTCATAAATATCCAGTCAGTTATCATTCCTGACCAGAAATACAGTCATTACTAGTAAATTCCAATAGATCTTTATAGATTTCTAGCTGATTTCCCTTAAAATTGAGAAACCCTGGCTCACAGGTTAGATACCAGGTCCCTATCCATTGGACTTTTTGAAGAACTGCTTGTTAGAGAATTTAGACCTAGGACTGTAGATATCCATCATACTTCCGGTTCTAGTGCTTCAAAAGCCTCACTAGAGCGTCCTCCTGTAACTCCAATTGGATTACAAATACCTATAGGGTTACCTATTACTCCTTAGGTTCCACCTCAGGTTCAACCACAAGTTCAACCTCAGCCAATCCAACCTCAAGTTCAACCTCCTCAGTTTGCAATGTCATTCTTTGCAGCTGAATCACCCCTAACTTTCCATGCATATCATGAGTTACCAAAGAATCCTGACAAAATCTGTCTGAAGTATCATCCTTACCAAGATGCTAAAGATCATATTAGAACCTTCAAAGAAGCCTATTGCAGGGCCAGAATAGAGCATCAAGATGTTGTATGCAGATTATTTCCTTTTTCCTTAGGGGAGGAGGCTTATAGTTGGTATACCAGTCTTGGTCATGGTTCAATCAATTCCTGGGATGTCCTAGAGAAAGCCTTTACTGATAGGTTCAAAATTCCCATAGATCCTTCCATGAACTATCACCTATTTGCTACAATCAAAAGATTTGAGAATGAGCCTATTGCTAACTTTAATGCTAGGTTCCAAAAGATGCTGTCCAAGTTAGTGGCTCCCTATGTTGTAAATGATGAATCTGCTAGGAGTATCTACTATTCAGCCTTGGATCCTTTGACTTCTATGTTCATTAGGAGGGTACATCCTCAAATCACAACTTTGACATAGGCTTTCCAAGAAGCCATAAAGGTTAGTCAGCAGCTAGTGCCTGCTCCTACTCCAAATATTGCTTTCCCTACATTGCCGAGCATGTATCCAACATATCCTGCACAATATCCTAATGAAGTTCTGATACCTCCAGTAGTCATGCCAACACCTTTGCAAGTTCCTCCATTAAGTATCATGCCACCCCCTAATGGACATGGCTAGATGCCACAATATCCTACACAGACACATGCACCTTAGGTTACAGACTTGTCTAACAATAATAACTAGGGATCCTCCTTCTTCAAGCCTCAAACTGAAAATGTAGTGGCTAAAGCTCAGGAAGAGAAGGAGGAGATCAAGGAAATCTTTGCTCAGCTAAGAAAGCTTACTATAGAGGTCACTCATCTGAGAATTAGAACTTCTATTCTCAATCTAATCAGAATAGAGGTTATGCCAATGACAGACCTAGTTATCCTAACAAGGGGTATAACAACAGTGGAAATAATAATAATCCTCAAAGACAGCCTAAAGTATGGAACTCTAGACCAAATAATGGTTCATTACCATTACCCTTGGAAAATCAACCATCTAGTGAATCCAAACAGACTACTAGAGTCAATCTTGCTGAGGCAGCCCTCACCAATTGGTGTAGGATACACAATACTAATGCACATGCAAAGTTAGATTGTCCACAGTTCATAATTATTGCTAGCATTTTCCAAACTGAAGTGTCTAACACTTCAGGAAATCCACCTTAGATAGAAGGAAATGAGCTTGTTCCTTGTGGATATGACTCAGCTTTAGTGCTAGAGAGTTATACCAATCAGCCTCATCAACAGACTGTGTCATCTCACCAGGCATGTGAAGAATCTGCCATGGCCTATGAGACAAATTATGTTTTCCCCTTTGAGGATGAAAATGAGCCATCCAGTGAACATGAGGAGGTGCATGCTTACCAATAGCAATATTAGGGTAAGCATAACTATAATCTGAGAAGTAATTCCAACAGACCTGCTGGACCATTAACCAGTTCCTTGTCTCTAAACAATTTCAATACACCTCCTAATCCCAAGGAAAGCAGCAATCTAGGATTTCCCAAGGTAAATGCTCAGTATATGGCTCCACAGAATATAGCATTGAAAACTGCTAACATGCCTCATGAGTCTGACAAACTAGTCACCTATTTGGCAGATGAAATGAAAAAGGTAAAGATCAGCTTGTCTCTATCAGAGTTGTTGAAAACTCCTATAATTAAGAAAGCTTTCATGAAATCACTAGAGGATCCTGCTCCTAGAGAGGATAGTCATCCCCTAGGTCAGCCTAGTAGTAAAGATCATGTTGATAGAGATAATACTATCAAACATAAAGTGCCAGCTACTTTCCAAGTTGCAGAAACATCCCACATGACCTTGTACTGGGACAAAAGTGAGTCACCACCTTTCCTCCTTACCATAAGGATGTTTGGTAAGAATTTACACAATTGTTTAGTAGATTCAGGTGCATCTACAAACGTGATGCCCCTGTCTATCTACAATGCTTTAGGGCTGCATCCTACTAAATCCCTAAAGAAAGTGACACAACTAGATAAAATAGAAGTGAGTGTGGTGGGAGAGTTAACTCATATCCACATGCAGCTAGCATCTGATCCCAGGATCCAGTATTACATTGATATCTAGGTAGTTGACATACCTGATACTTATGGGATGTTATTCAGTAGAGACTGGTCCAAAACCATGAATGGATACATGTCCATAGATTTCAGTCATATGTGGTTGCCCTGGAAGGGGATACCGAATCAAATAAGAATAGACATTGAACCTAGAATGAAACACATGATCACTGAGTATAACAAAACTAATGAGATCATGTATGTGGACGTAGAACCCAAAGTTTATGCCATCAGGCCACAGACTATCAAGATAGAAGAGATCCTGATGTATGATGTGCATCATGATGATGATGATCATCAAGATGATGTAGTAGTTTTCAAATCTGATAGTAACCTCGAGAATGAGAATTAGGTAGATCGCTTCAGGAATTTTGAGATGCACCTATCCAAACAGGTAAAGTGCTGTCTATTTTTAAATATACCTATTCATGACATTTTGATTGATGGTTGGTGTAGATTACATGATGAGGCGCATTCAGAGAAAACTTGTGAAGCATGCATCAACATGATGAATCTTGAACAAACATGTTGTGAGATGTCATCATCATCAGAGGTAAGTTCAGCATATAGTGATGATGATGATACTGATTTTTGTGTGTCTTCTGTAGGAACAATAGAAGAGGTACCAGATCAAGACAAAGATCTTATCTAGATATCAGAGGAGATTCTGGTATGCAATCAGAAAAATGTTAAGAAGAAAAAGAAAATCACCCCTAGGAGTGATTGTTTAATGGAGTCAAACTATGAGCTATCTGATGAAGAAAGAGGTAGCAACTTGACCAAATTTGAGGAATTTCTATCAAGAGAGATCCAAATGATGACACAGTAGTAGAGGTCTCCACAGGAGGTATTAATTGAAGGATGGTGCAGGTTACACGAGGCACCTCATTCAGAAACTGCCTGCTCATTGTGTCTACATATTTTGAAAAGATATACATTGCCTAATTCAGAAGATCATCCTTCTGAGGATAAATAGAAAAAAGAGATGTTAGCTTCACATCAGTTAGATGAGGTGAAGACTGAAATAGTTAAAACACCAAAGCTAAAGTCGATATCAGGCAGTGTAGCCACCAGAGCCACAAAGAAAAGGGAAAGCTCAAGTAAGCTTCCAAATGAAGATAAGCCATGGATCCTTAGATTTGATGGATCCAAGTCCAAACAAGGACCTAGAGTAGGGATTGATCTTATTGATCCATCTGTAAAATCCTACCTAGCTGCATACAGACTACAGTTACCCTGCACTAACAATGCGACAGAGTATGAGGCTCTGATTCATGGGATACTGTTTGCCCTTAAGAAGAAAGTAAAAATTCTACATGTCTTTGGAGACTCAGAATTAGTTGTCAGACATACTCTTGCAATTACAAGAAATTGTCAAATTATAGACATAGGGTGTGGGACTTGATTGAAGACTTTGATGCATTTAATATCACCCACGTACCCCAAGAGTAGAACCACAGGGCAGATGCTTTAGCACAGGCTACCAGTACATTAGAGCCCTTGTCCATATCTGCCCTAAAGAGATTTTTAGTAGAGTTGGTATCAGTGCCATCAGTGCCAGACAATGTGACTAACCTCTAGGTGTTTGATGATGATTAGCATATTTTAGATTTCATCTAAAACAGGGATATATTTGAAGCTCAGATCATAGATGAAAATAATGTGGAGGAGCATGTCTAGGAGGAAGAAGAAATATTAGAGTTTCCCAGCAATAAGATTCCAAAAGGAATGATAGAGATAGAGAGAGCATTTGATTTGGATAATATGCTGAAACAAAAGGATCTTCCAAAAGTTGGAGGACAATATTCCTAGGTTAATATTGGACAAGGTGGTGACAAGAGAAATGTCTTGATTGGCAAGGTGTGTACAGAAGAAAAGTTAGAAGGAATAACTCAAGCACTTAAAGATTACATCCATGTCATTGCATGGACTTATGATGAGTTGAAGACATATGACACATCAGTTATAACTCACACCATACCCCTGAAGTCAAATGCCAAACCTTTCAGACAAAAGCAAAGACCTGTCAATGCTTTGCTTGAACCAATAATTTTTTAAGAAGTCAAGAAGTTGCTAAATGCCAAGATCATATTTCCTATGAGGCACTCCACTTGGGTGGCTAATCTAGTGCCAGTAAGAAAAAAGAATGGCAAAATCAGATTATGTGTAGATTTCAGGAACCTGAACAGAGCACCAGAGAAGGATAATTACCCTTTGCCTTCCTTAGATGAGGTCCTGCAAATTATTAATGGAACTAAAATGATGTCCTTTCTGGATGGTTTCTTTGGCTACAACCAGGTGATGGTTGACAAGATTGACAGACTAAAAACTGCCTTCACCACAAAGTGGGGTATATTCGCTTATAGACGTATGCCATTTGGGCTGATAAATGTTGGAGCAACATTCCAGTGAGCAATGGACATAGCCTTGAGAGGCTTAATAGGAAAATGCATTGTCATATACATGGATGACTTAACAGTATTCTCTAAGGATAGAGGAAACCATGTAGAAGATCTTAGAAATGTGCTTAAAAAATGTGAAGAATATGGCATATCACTGAACCCCAAGAAATGCATATTTAGGGTAACAATAGGAAAGTTACTGAGCCACCTGATAACTGAAAATGGGATTATCATTGATCCTGATAGGATGGAGTCCATCATGAAGTTACAGCTTCCAGGAAGCAAGAAAGAGCTCAAATCTTACTTTGGTAAGATTAATTTTGTTAGAAAGTTTATCACTGGCTTTGCTGAAATTGTTAGACCTTTAAATGCTATGCTGAAGAAGGATGCCAAGATTGAGTGGACACCAGAGGCTAGAGCTGCTTTTGAAGACATAAAGAAAGCTATATCTAATGCTCTAGTCCTCATCAGTCCAGAATACACCAGAGACTTTTATATCTATTCATTTGCTTCAGAACACACCTCTGCAGTAGTGCTAACACAAAGGAATGAAGAAAAGGAAGAAAAACCAATTGTCTTCATAAGTTGCCCTTTCAAGGATGTTGAATTGAGATATGTAGATGTTGAAAGGCAGGCACTTGCTTTGGTCAGAGCAGTAAAGAAATACAGGCATTATATTATGAGAAGCAAGGTGATAGCTGTGGTACCTGATGCACCAATAAAGATGTTATTGATGTAGAGTGAGCTTGGTCAAAAAAAGGCTAAGTAGATTACTGTCCTACAAGAATATGACATGGAAATCACACCCACGAAACTGGTAAGATGACAAGCTTTAAGCCAGATGACATCAGAGACTGACCCCAATATCATGAGTTAGTAGTATGTTATTAATGCTAAGGATAGTGGAGAGTGGTATTCAGACATCAGGCACATCCTGATTACTGGAAGATGTCCTACAAGACTGTAGGCTTCATAGAGAAGAGCTTTGAAGATAAAATCCCAGAAGTACATGATGAAAGGAGGAGTCCTTTTCAAGAAGAATTATGAAGGAATATACCTGAGATGCTTAGAAAAGCCCGAGGCAGATAAAGTTTTATCAGAGTTACATGACAAGTTTGGAACAACACATGGCTCATCTTTAGCCACTACTCATGCTATCCTCAAAGTAGGATATTATTGGCCCACAATTTTTAAGGATACTATTGAGCATATTAAATGCTATCATATATGTCAGGTTGCTGCCAACAGAGAGATATGCTACTCAACCTTTGCAGCCAGTGATGGAGATGCACCCATTTGTACAGTGGGGCATGGACTTCATAGGACCTATCAATCCTCCATCATCTTTAGGTCATAGGTATGTCTTAACAATTACTGATTATTGTACCAGGTGGACTGAAGCTGTTAGCAGTAAGACTTGTACTGTAGAGGATGTCATCAAATTTTTAAAAAGTAACATAGTCACCAGATATGGGGTTCCTTATGCTCTAGTATGTGACAATGGACCAGATTTTGCTTCAACAAAAATGTCAAGTTGGGCTTTTGATTATGGGATTATACTGAAATTCTCCTCTAACTATTATCCCCAAGGGAATGGATTAGCAGAATCCACCAATAAAAACTTGCTAAACATCATAAAAAAGATGATAGAAAAGAACCCTAGGGAGTGGAACACCCTTCTGAAGTATGCCTTATGGGTAGACAGAACTAGAATGAAAGTTGCATTAGGAAACTCACCTTTCCATTTAGTATATGGGGTGGATCCCATCCTCCCTATTAACATAAAGATTCCTACCCTGCAGTTTATCCAAGAATACCTAGGCATAGATAATAAACAAGAAGTCAGGTTGCTTCAACTGATGCACCTGGAAGAGAAAAGAAGTCAGGCAATTGACCAATTTGCCAAACATCAAGCTATTGTCAAAAACTGGTTTGACAAAAGAGCCAAGGTTAAGGCCTTCAGGATCTCAGATTTAGTCCTGATGTGGGAAAAAGCACATGAGAGGAAGGGAGACCATGGAAAATTTGATAAATTATGGATAGGTCCCCTCCAAATTTCTGAGATATTAGGAGACATCACTTACAGGCTTAAAAATTTGACAGGTGAGGATATTCCATTACCAATTAATGGGCAGTTCCTCAAACATTACTTCCAAGCCTAAGTTAGCTTCATGACAGTCATGTGTATCATAGTGTATATTTGTATAGTTGCTTGTATAGTTTGCCTTTGTTTTGTTTTGTTTTTGTTTTGTTTTGTTTGCTTGTTGAGTTGTTGTTTTGGTTAGTCAAGATGATGCAGCTTATCACCCTAGAAAATAACTAAATTGTTAGGATTCAAGTGATGAGAACAAATTTAGATATAGGTTGTGATTCATTCTAAGAAGTACTTATGATCAGGTCTGTGATATCCTTTCATCAGGGTGCCTTTTCTTGACCGAAGTGAATCTTTCACAATGACTCACCTAACAGCCTTGGGTTTGTGGAACACACAAGTATAGGTGTTAAGTGAAAAATCTAAAGGGACTCCCTTGCTACCAATACAATCTCCAACCTAAATCAGCAAGTGACCATACCTTGCACACTAAGCTTACATGATGACATCATTTGATATATATATATAGAAATATTGAAAATCCAAAAATATAATAAATTAGGCCATCTAAGTAACTCTACCGGGGCTATAGACGCCTGCTAGCAGTGGGGCTCTACTTAGGGAGATTGTATAGATAACCTTGTCGAGGCTATAGATGCCTGCTGGCAGCAAGGCTCTATCTTGGTTGGCTATGAGGGATGATCTCCAACTATGTAGCTTAACATCAGTTACTCATGTTTTCAACTTGCTTTCAAGATGAGGATAATTAATCATTTGTACCCACTTGATCCTTTGTTAGCATTGTTACCATGATGAAACTTTATCATTCAGAAAGATTATGATGCTTATACTTAGAAAGAATTAGAATACTATATACGAATGTGATCACCTCACTTGAATCATTGAAATTTGTTTGTTTTCTTTGGTGGCAAGTTGTTGTGTGGTTACACAACACACCCCATTTTGACTTGACAAAACAAGGACCCAACTTTTTGCTTGGCTTTACTTGTGTTTTTTTTCCTGCTTTTGGCAGTCTGGTAAAAGTAAGTCATGCAGATGATCCTGCATAGGGGAGTTGGGTAAGTCATCATGATGAGGTAAATTTTTCAAAGTTAGTATTTCATTTCATTGACATCATTATTGGAAAGATTAATAAAATTCATGCAGGTTTGCCTTTTGGATCACCTTAATATTCCTTAGGGTGTGAAAGTTATGGTCAGTCAAAGTCTTGGTCAAACCTGATATTCGGAGGGGGGTCATATTTCTTAACATCAGTCATCTTATGAAAGATCACCCTAATCCAATTTTATCACCCAATAAATCATTCGGTTCATGACCTGCAGATGTTAATTTTAGGTGGTAGTGACATTTACCCGTCGAACGTCATATATTTTGCGGGAGTCATATTTTGAATATCACCCGATATTCCAAACATCACCTATCTTTCAAATATCACCTTGCCACAAAATATCACCCTAGAGTTAACATGCTGATGATGTCATCTAGTCCTGATAAATGGAGAGAATCACCCTGATGATGACATCATCCTCCTTTTACCTCGCGGAGGTATATTTCCAAAAATCACCCCATCTAATAAGCATGATGATGATGTCATAGTGTTATAACAATAAACTGAGTCATTATCAAGATGACGTCACCCTGATATTCTGAGAAAGGGGTTACTTCAATTTAGGGGGTCATCATATTTCAAACATCACCTGACATTTTAAACACCCTAATTTTTGAAACATGACCTGATGGTCCAATTATCACCTTATCCTGCTACATAGGTTTTCCCGCTCAAAGGCGGAGGGTCATAATACACAACGGGGGTCATATTTTGAATATCACCTAATATTCCAAACATCACCCTACCTTCTTAAGATCACCCTCCTCTTCTTGCCGCACAGAAATTAATGCCATTAATGCAGTAGGTGGTTCCAGCCGATTGCAAATGTGATGAACACACCTGGCAACATCTGGGGATTTCGTGCGGAGAATCAATGGTTAAGATCAATTTAATCAGATTATGCCCTAATCGACCTGATAATTGAGTTTAAAAGTGAATCTCAAAGTCCATTATGCACTTACCTTGCGAGAAAATAGAAATTATGAAGCAAAGCTTTCAAACCCTCGTACAAGCTACTTGCAGACACATATAGCTTGCCGAGAACAGGACGCGTGATCAACACTGGTATATGAATTCCTTCCATAATCATCAGCATAATTCAATAGGATAAGCGTGTTAGGTAAGTAATTGAAGCCCTCTTGTTGTCGTTCTCTGCATATCCAGGTAGTATGTTTATATTTGGTTTCAAGCTATATGTTCTACATATCATGATGAAATGGTGTTTAATGAGTATATATGCATGATGCTATAAAGATATAATGTTGTATGCATGCATGTGAAGTATCAAATGGTGAGACAAGTTCTTGTTCATTGCAGGAAATCATGGCAGACAAGAGATTGAACAAGTCTGAAGCTGAATTCAGCTAACCTATGTTTGCTCAACCTGAGGGTGTCTGGTTCAAATACGGTGTCATTGGAGTTACGCACCAGGGAAGCACAGATTTGGCAGCATGGGCATTCAAAATGCATAATGACAAGGAAAATGCCTTGCTAGACTCTATTTTTCTATCAGGGATGTGGAATGCAGATGGATTTCCTTACTCTATGGAAGCTCCTGAATTGATAATTGAATGTGCCAGAAACTATAACCCACAGACAAGGAGAGTAGAAAAACATGGTAGAGTTTATGTAGACCTGTCCATCAAAGGCCTTTCCACCACATTCAATCTGCCATAGGGAAAGAAGGTTGTTAGCATGGATTTAAAGAAACTAGAAGTAGAATATGAGAACAATAAGAAGGCTGCCAAGAAGAGAATGTATCACTGGAGAGCAAAGAACAACCCTTACACTGCCTCAGCCAAATTACCAGTGCACATGTACAAGTTTGATTTTGATGAAGAATACCAATATATGATAGCCCTACTCAGCAGAGTGACAGGCCAGCCTGATGCTGGAAGTTTTAAAAACTAGATGTATGGGATTATTATGATGTGCCTTTACACAGATAACAAGCCATTATGGGCTACAATGATAACTGATTCCTTATATGATCAGCTCATGAACCTAGGAGGCCTAGAATGTTCATTTCATATGACATCCTATGTGGTATACTCCTGTGCATATAAGGGTACTTTTGATGCAGTTACAACTATAGGAAAGATTGGCTGTAGCACAAATGATGCTCACATATGGGATCATTATCCCCAATTGCAAAGATAGAACTATCTTTAGGACTACAAATTAGTGAATGATGCATTCTCCATGCATTTGGTTAGGACCATGGAAGAAGATAGAACTAAGAGACTGAGCATGGAAGCTTAAGAGGTTATTTATAGGCATGGTGCTTGGTTTAGTTAATACACCACATTCTCTTACATAAGAATAGAGGGTTTTGAAGGACAATCCCTCATGCTCCCAAGATATCCCACTGATGCAGTAGTTTTAATGGAGTTTATGAGGCAGGTAGCCACAATACTAGATGCATACAAGGCGAATAACAAGCTTCCTCAAGTATTATTTCCAGTAACAATGGGCTGGTACATATGCCAAGAGTTTGACAACATCAAGAAGGTTATAGCTGGTTTAAACATGATGAATTTACAGCCATTCCGATTGGCTAGACCAGATGATCCATATGGCAGAATGCAAAAGATCATGGTGAAACCCATTCATCAAAGGCACCTTGAAGACTTCTGGATAGATTCTTAGGATGAGGCTGAAGCTAGAAGGAGAAAATATCAAAGGATCACTCTTAACTAAATAAGAACTTTTGATTGTATCACATTGCCTGTGCAACTAAGAAAGGATGATGGAAAGATAATGGCAGATGAGTATGAGGAGAAGAAGATATACAATGATACCATGTGAGCACCTGATCTCACACTGCTTGAGGATATCTCACTAGATCAGTTCACAGGTAGGATACTGTAGTTGACCGAGTCTTGGGTAAATGAACAAACAAATGCACTGAGGAAAAGAGGTGTAGCCCTCACTGTGGATAATAAGAAGAAGAGACAAGAAATTCCTGATGACGAGTATGATGATTTCCTAGTTGAAAAGGGGAAATCCAAAGGAGAAGGAATGAAGCCTCTAGAAGAAAGCAAGAGACCCCCTAGAGATAAGAAAACTGACACTAAGACTAAAGGGGTCATAGTTGAAAGAATAGTAGTATCAGTTGAGGGTGTACCAACATCAGGACAGGCGTCAGCCTCATCTGTACCACCTCCAGTGGATAAACAAAAGGCTAAAAGAATCCAGAGGCCAGCTGTACAATCTACTAAAACATATGAGGAGGATCAGGCATCACAAAAGAACATGGAAGAAGATATTCCTATTGATGAGGAACCTGAAGAAGAGGACCCTATGCCCCTCATCAGAAAAAGAAAAGCACCCCAGGTGATGGCATCCACACCTAAGAAACAGAGAACATCCATGAGAGGTGAAATAAAACAAGACCTCATTGTATTAAGGGGAGCAGGTAGTGAAGTATTCAGAAAAGAACTACAACACAATGTGCCACTTCCTACCATAGTTTAGTTTAAGACTGAGAAGGCTGAAGAACAAATGAAAGAAGCCTCAAGAGCAGTTCAAAGTGGTCCTGTCTCACTGGAGGAGACTATTGATCTATTTGATGATGAGGTGGTACAAGATGTAGCCTCTCAATGAATGGAAACCCTTGCTACTAACACTCACATAACTCCACAGGGAACCCCATCAGTTCAGGTAGCAGTGTTAGAAGAATTAAAGCAAGTGGAGCAAGAAAAGGAAAAGAGCCCAGAGAGGATTGCACAAAAAATAGGGCTTGATGAACTAGTTGATCAGGTGACTAATCCTGCAGCAGTGGATTTAGCATATATAGAGGATGTGAATCCTAAAGATATAACAGGTGCACCTAAAAGAGCAAAAAATATTGAGGAGCTTAAACAAATAGAAGTGGAGAGTAATGTTGCAATTATGGGTCAGCTACAACAAGAACTACCTGCTGAACCCAAAATAGTGGAAGTCCAACAGAAGGACGGAGAAGATAAAGAAATATCAGGTCATGATGACCTAAAGGCTCAAGGAGTAGACACATTAGGTGCGGAGTAGGATGTAATGCAAGATGAAGTAGAGGCACCTAAGTCAGATACAATAATGTCCACAGATATTAATATACCTTAGGATGAGGAGATCCCTAAAGTGGATGAGATACAAATGGAGGAAGCAAAATATCAAGTCCAGGACCAACCTACAGATGATCAGCATGATCACCCTCTGCAAGAAAAGATTCTTCAAGAGGAGGAAGTACCACAGGATCACCCTCATGAAGAGCATCATGAGGAGGAAATAAGGAAGTCACCCTCTCCATCAAAAATGATGACGGATACCGGAGATTAGGGTGGACATGATCATGATGATGAACATACAGGATCTGGAGACCAAGTCCCTCCCTAGCTAGAAAAAGAGATAGGTATGGAGTCAGGTTTTAAAATTCAAGAATTTGATGTATCTACATTATTTTTCAGAAACCATAATAAAGCCTAAGAGGAAGGCAAGATTAACTTCTACCATTAGAAGAGATCCTGATATAGGCAGAAGGACTGCCCAAGTAGCATTACCCACAGTTGAGAAAGAAAACGGCAAGATCACTCTGGAAGAATTCCATATTACTACAATAGATTTGGGATTTGCCAATGAGGACCAGGAAGGTCAAGAAGAGAAAGATATTATTGATTCTTTAACCCAGAAGATAAAGAGAGAAAAAGGAGAAAAATAAGTATCATAAAGAGCACATTGCTTAGCTGCATGCCTATATAAAAGGGTTAATTAACCCTGATGATGATGATACTACAAAAGATCAAGCAGTCCCATTGACTGCAATTTCTCAAGAGGAGGTCAACAAGTTAAACCTTATGAAACATGAATCAGTAGTATTGATAAAGTGGATGTGATCTGCGCTTGATGGAGTTGAGGAAGTGGTAAAAGCCTCTTTGAAGAGGTGGAATTCTTTAAGTACCTCCAAGAAGAAGGTAGATAAACTGCAAATGGAGACTGGAAGGAGGTCATTTCATTATAGAAAGACTTGAGTTCTTTAGATGAAATAAAGAGGATTGACCCTTAGGTTCTAAGAAATAATTAGGTACTAAATAATAATACAGCCATACTGATTGATATCTGGTACAAAGACATCAGGTTTGAGTGTGATGTACTAAAAAGATGCAACAGTAAATTAAGGAATATCAGTATGAAGTTGCATGATATGATGTCGTATGAAGCAGAGGTCCTAGAGACCTTAGAAGGAAAAGTAGAGGGGAAGATTGAAAATCAAGATGAAGAGTTTGCCATTAAAGCTCTGCATAGTAACTTCCAACTAGTAGCTAAGGACCCTCTTAACCACCTGACAGAAGAAGTAATGGATAAGGTAATGAGGATCAAGGTCAGTTTGGAAAATTACAATGAGACACTGAGTAGTAGGAGGAGTAAGTTAGAGGCCCTCCGAAGTAAATATCAGGTGCACAAGCATGCTATTGTTAAAGCAGTAACTCCAGATGGTGGAGAAATAGAAAAGATAGTGCAATCATATGAAAATATCCGGACATCCATGCAGGTCCATATACAAGGCGATATTTATCATGATGATGAGGATGTTGAAAGCGATGAAAGTGATGATCATGATAATGAAGATGAAGAGAAAGAACCTAATGAATAGATGAACATGTTACATAAAGGAAAGCATCTGCATCAGGTAATCAAGAGAAAATGAGATACCTAGATGGTTGCCAGCTGGCAACCTGTGCCCCAAGTCAAAGTTGACTAAGTTAAAAGAAATATGTACCATAGATCTTAATAGATAAATCTTGATCATAGATCAATTGTAACTGCTCCCTCACCTTGATCTATAAAAGGTCTAGGGATGCCTTTTTTGAATCATTCGAAACTTAATTGAAAGTTGTTTGCTGAAACATCAAGGCTCATTTCAAAGTTATTGTATACTTACATACTTTTGCATACTTAATGAAAGAGAAGAGCATTTTGATTACAAATCATAGTAAATCATGAGTAATCTGTGTCTGGATTCTTGATACATGCTTTGATTAGCTATGTCCCTTGGAGTGCTCATCAGTCTGCTTGTATTATTTTCATTCACCATCCTCTGAAGTTAGCATCAACTGTATCTAGCTGTGGAATGTCCTGGTGAACATATGGCTTGATTTCTTCTCTCAGTGAAAGTATCAAGTGTGTATGTGGATCAGTAACTAAAGATTCAAGATTAATTTGAAGTTTTCTTTCAAGTTCTTTTAATTTTAGAACATTTCATCACCATAATTGCAAATAATTGACAATCTAAAGAAAATAATACAAAATATGCAGACATCTCGTAGATAATTGAATATATTTAGCATATTTGAAGTTGAAGCATGTCAAACAGTTAAATATCATGCAAAGATTTAAAGATAGACACATTAATTGAAGCATATACTATGTAGAATAATCTATCTATGCAGCATCATTGCAGAAACAAAGTCATACTAATGAAACTTACGTAAGGCCCTCAAATGGAAATGGCAACACACATCAACCACTGAGTAACGTCAGTAGATTAAGACCTAGTCAATAGAGACTTGGGATTATGAATTCTCTGAATTCATCATATCTTTTAAGATCGATAAAGGTTGTTGTGTAACTTTTATTCTATGTTTGTTTGTGACTAACATCGTGATCAATAGGACCTCCTGTCTTCTACATAGAACCCAACAATGAAGCCATCGTTGAAATGATGGGGGTTAGAGATCACTTCCCTCTGGGAGATCATAGGGTAGGATACATCATGGAACTTCATATGGCTGCCTATTTCAGGGAGACAACCCCTACTTCCAGTCACAAAAATATAAAAGTTGAACATGGATCTGATGGTGAAATCCATTCTGCAGCAGTGTTAGATCCCAAAAAAATAAAAATAAAGGATGTATCTCCTGGTGAAAACCTCCACAAGGTGCTAGGAGATGGAAGCATGTGCCTTCTCGAGATAGACAAGGTATATCCCGACAGATCACCCATCCTGGTAGAGCCAGCTCAAGAGATGAATCTTGGGATGGAAGAAGAGCCAAAAGCACCTTCAGGGCAGAATCTCTCAGTGCAATCGAATAGGAAAAATTCTTAGCCTTCTTCAAATGTAGAAATTGCAATTTTGCGTGGACTTATGCAGACATGCCAGGGATCGATCCTGCTTTGGTCATCCATCACCTTACAGTATGGCCTGATGCAAAACTGGTGAAACAGAAGCTGAAAAAAATGAATCCTTAGCTGGCCCTCCTAGTCAAAGTAGAATTAAAGAAATTACTGGATGTTGGGTTCATCCACCTGATTGATTATCCTGAATGGGTTTCCAACCTAGTACTAGTAGCCAAACCTGATGGCCAAATCTGTTGCTGCACCGACATCTGAGATCTTAACAAAGCCTACCCAAAGGATGACTTCTCCTTACCAAACATTGACATGATAGTGGATCTTATGGCAGGACACGAAATGTTATCCCTAATGGATGGTTTTTTAGGGTATAATCAAATCAGGATCACAGAAGAGGACCAACATAAGACAACCTTCATATGTCCATGGGGGATGTACTGTTGGGTGGTAATGTTGTTTGGCCTAAAGAATGCTGGAGCCACATATCAACGAGCCATGACTGTCATCTTCCATGATCTTTTCCACCACATCATGGAAGACAATGTGGACGACTTGCTAGGAAAATCAAAGACAAGGGAGGAACACCTAGATGTATTAGCAAAGATCTTTGACTAACTGGAGCAATACAATGTTCACTTGAATCCAAAGAAATGTGTCTTTGGGGTCACCTCTGGAAAACTTTTGGGATACATAGTCTCCAGAAGGGGAATCGAGGTAGACCTCGCAAAAGTCAAGGCCATCACTGAAATGCCTCCTCTGAAAACACTAAAGCAGCTAAGAAGTCTACAAGAGAAACTCTAGTCCATTCGTCGGTTTATTGCTCAACTTGTTGATAAATGTCAACCATTCCAACATCTAGTCAGAAAGGATACAACTTTTGTCTGGAACACTTAGTGTTAGGCTGCCTTTGACCAGCTAAAAGATTATCTAGCTAATCAGCCTATCCTAATTCTACCAAGGCAAGGAGTACCCCTCCTATTATATATCTCAGCAATAGAAACAGCTATTGGAGCCTTATTAGCACAACACAATGAGCAAGGGAAAGAAAGAGGCATATATTACATCAGTCGCACTCTGATATCCTATGAGCTAAACTATACACCAATTGAATGAGCATGTCTAGCCTTGGTCTTTACTTCACAAAAACTAAGACACTACATGCTCAATCACAAAACTAAGCTCATCACCAATATCGATCCACTAAAATATCTACTAAATAGAGCTGCTCTTAGTGGGAGAATGGCAGAATGGGTCATGATCCTCACTGAATTTGCCATTGAATATACCGAGAGAAAAGCTATCAAAGGACAGGTTACCACTGATTAGCTGGCTGAAGCACCCATTCCTGCAAAATGTCCACTGGTCGAGTTTCCTGACAAAGCCATCTTGACAATAGCACCGGCAATAGAAGCATGGAAAATGTACTTCAATGGGTCATATACACACAGAGGCTTGGGGGCAGGTGTCTTGTTTGTTACCCCTTAAGGTGACACCATCCCCAAGTCCTTCAAAATCACATTCCCATGTACCAACAATGTGGCAGAGTATGAGGCCCTTATCACAGGTCTCTGAATGGCAATCAAATGGATAATTCAGAAGCTGACAGTGTATGGAGACTCTCAACTGGTCATCCAGCAAGTAAACAATGAGTACAAGACCAAGGATGATAAATTACTGCCTTACAAGAAGATGGTTGATGACTTTAAAGACTATTTTGATGACATCCACTTTGAGTAGATCCCAAGGCTAAACAACAAAGCTGCAGACGCCATGGCTACCATCAGATTCCTAGTTGACATGAAGAAAGACAACAAGAAGTGTGAATTCCTGATAGAAGAACTCCCTATTCCAGCATATGATGTTCCCCAATCAGAGCTAGTGTGTGAAGTCATTGGTCCCCTATCCCCATGGTATCAAGAAACCTATCTATATCTCCATGATAACATCATCCCTCCTAGCCTATCCATTTCATAACAAAAAACCTTCGTTCGCTGAGCCTCCTACTTCACCCTTGTAGGAGATACCCTATAAAAAAGGAGTCTTGATGGCATGCTTTTACGATGTTTAGACTTTAGGGAAGCTAAAGTGGCCCTGCAAGAGGTACATGAAGGCATCTGTGGGGCACATTCAAGTGGACGCACTCTTGCTAAAAAGATCCCGGGGACTGGATACTATTAGCCAACCATGGAATGAGACACCTACCCGTTTGTAAAAAAATGCCTGCCATGTCAACAACATGGAGATCTCATCCACACACCTGTAGAGGAATTACAACCAATCACAATCCCATAGCCTTTCTCATAGTGGGGACTCAACCTTGTAGGAAAAATACATCCACCATCATCCAATGGCCATAAGTTCATCATCACAGCTACCGAGTACTTCACTAAGTGGGTGGAAGTAATACCACTCACCGTCACCACTGGAACCCAGATATCCAAGTTCATCCTCCATTATATCATATGTCGTTATGGTATCCCTCGTTCCATCATCACCAATAATGGAAAACCATTCAAGAACCAAGAAGTCTGTACTTTGTGTAAAAAATTCTGAATCCAACACTTCTCTACTCCATATTATCCTTAAGGAAATGGTCATGCAGAAGCTTCAAATAAAACTATCCTCCACATTCTAAAGAAGATGGTTAATGAAGCGGGCCATGACTGGCACCTCCAGCTCAACCAGTCCAAGCGACAAGAAATCCTTATACTCAAGGGTTAGGATATGGTCAACGACAATGTATCCTCACTACTGGAGAATGTATCCTAGCCAAGGTCGCTATGGTCTCCCTTGAAGTCGATAATGTCAATGAAACGGGCCATCAAGACTCCTTTAGTGACTTGGTTGATTTCTTTGACTCATCCATATGCACCATACACACAGTCACCACCCTAACCTCTTCATCAAGTGACTTACTCCTTGTATACCCAGACCTCATAGACTGGGACCAACAGGGACCTCCTATCTTCAACGTAGAACCCAATGATGAAGCCATTGCTGAAATGATGGGGGTTAGATATCACTTCCCTCTAGGAGATTATAGGGTAGGATACATCATGGACCTTGATACGGATGCCTATTTCAGGGAGATAACCCCTGCTTCTAGTCACAAAAATATAAAAATCAAACATGGATCTGATGGTGAAAACTGTTTCGCTGCAGTGTCAGATCCTGAAAAAGTAAAAATAATTATGTATCTCCCAGTGAAAACCTCCATGAGACACTAGGAGATGGAAGCATAGGCCTTCCTAAGATCGACAAGGTATATCACGACAAATCACCCATCCTGGTAGAGCTAGCTCAAGAGATAAATCTTGGGATAGAAGAAGAGCAAAAAATCACCTTCAGGGCAGAATCTCTCAGTGCAATCAAACATGAAAACTTCTTAGCCTTCTTCAAATGCATAAATCGCAATTTTACAAGGACTTATGCAGACATGCCAGGGCTCGATCCTACTTTGGTCATCCATCACCTTACAGTATGGCCTGATGCAAAACTGGTGAAACAAAAGCTCAGAAAAATGAACCCTCAGTTGGCCATCCTAGTCAAAGCAGAATTAAAGAAACTACTGGATGTTGGGTTCATCTGCTTGATTGATTATCCCGAATGGGTTTCCAACCTAGTACTAGTAGCCAAACCTGATGGCCGAATCTGTTGCTGCACCGACTTCTAAGATCCTAACAAAGCCTACTTGAAGGATGACTTCTCCTTACCAAACATTGACATGATAGTGGATCTTATGGTAGGACACGAAATGTTATCCCTAATGGATGGTTTTTCAGGGTATAATCAAATCAAGATCGCAGAAGAGGACCAACATAAGACAACCTTCATATGTCCATGGAGGATGTACTGTTTGGTGGTAATGTTGTTTGGCCTAAAGAATGTTGGAGCCACATTCAACAAACCATGAGTGTCATCATCCATGATCTTTTCCACCACATCATGGAAGACTATATGGACGACTTGCTAGGAAAATCAAAGACAAGGGAGGAACACCTGGATGTATTAGCAAAGATCTTCGACTGACTAGAGCAATACAATGTTTGCTTGAATCTAAAGAAATGTGTCTTTGGGGTCACCTCTGGAACACTTTTGGGATACATAGTCTCCAAAAGGGGAATTGAGGTAGACCTCGCAAGAGTCAAGGACATCATTGAAATGCCTCCTCTAAAAACACTAAAGCAGCTAAGAAGGCTACAAGGGAAACTCTAGTCCATTCGTCAGTTTATTGCTCAACTTGTCGATAAATGTCAACCATTCCAATATCTACTCATAAAGGATACAACTTTTGTCTGGAACACTTAGTGTCAGGTTTCCTTTGACTAGCTAAAAGATTATCTAGCTAATCCCCCTGTCCTAATTCTACCAAGGCAAGGAGAACCCCTCCTATTATATATCTCAGTAATAGAAACAGGTATTGGAGCCTTATTAGCACAACACGATGAGCAAGGGAAAGAAAGAGGCATATATTACATCAGCTGCACTTTGATATCCTATGAGCTAAACTATACATCAATTGAACGAGCATGTCTAGCCCTGGTCTTTACTTCACAAAAACTAAGACACTACATGCTCAATCACAAAACTAAGCTCATCGCCAAGATCAATCCACTAAAATATCTACTAAACAGAGCTGCTCTTACTGGGAGAATGGTAGAATGGGTCATGATCCTCACTGAATATGACATTGAATATACTAAGAGAAAAGCTATCAAAGGATAGGTTATCACTGATTAGTTGGCTAAAGCATCCATTCCTGCAGAATGTTCTACACTGGCCAAGTTTCCTAATGAAGCCATCTTGACAATAGCACCGGCAACAGAAGCATGGAAAATGTACTTCAATGGGTCATATACACATAGAGGCTTGTGGGCAGGTGTCTTGTTTGTTACCCCTCAAGGTGACACCATCCCCAAGTCCTTCAAAATCACATTCCCATGTACCAACAATGTGGTAGAGTATGAGGCCCTTATTACAAGTCTCTGAATGGTAATCAAATGGAGAATTTAGAAGCTGACAGTGTATGGAGACTCTCAATTGGTCATCTGGCAAGTAAACAATGAGTACGAGACCAAGGATGATAAATTATTGCCTTACAAAAGATGGTTGATGACTTTAAAGACTATTTTGATAACATCCACTTTGAACAGATCCCAAGGCTAAACAACAAAGCTGCAGATGCCATGGACACCATCAGATCCCTGGTCGACATGAAGAAAGACAACAAGAAGTGCAAATTCCTGATAGAAGAACCTCCTATTCCAGCATATCATGTTCCCCAATCAGAGCTAGTGTGTGAAGTCATTGGTCCCCTATCCCCATGGTATCAAGAAACATATCTATATCTCCATGATAACATCATCCCTCTTAACCTATCCACTTCATAATGAAAACCTTTCATCCGTCGAGCCTCCTTCTTCACCCTTGTAGGAGATACCCTATACAAACAGAGTCTTGATGGCACACTTTTACGATGTTTAGACTTTAGGGAAGCTAAAGTGGCCCTGCACGAGGTACATGAAGGCATCTATGGGGCACATTCAAGTGGACCCAATCTTGCTAAAAAGATCTTAAGGACCGGATACTATTGGCCAACTATGGAATGAGACACCTACTGGTTTGTAAAAAAATGCCTGCCATGTCAACAACATGGAGATATCATTCACGCACCAACACAGGAATTATAACCAATCACAATGCCATGGCCTTTCTCACAGTGGGGACTCAACCTCATAGGAAAAATACATTCACCATCATCCAATGGCCATAAATTCATCATCACAGCTACCAAGTACTTCACTAAGTGGGTTGAAGCAATACCACTCATCTTCACCACTGGAACCCAGATATCCAAGTTCATCCTCCATTATATCATATGTTGTTATGGTATCCCTCATTCTATCATCACTGACAATAGAAAACCATTCAAGAACCAAGAAGTTCATACTTTGTGCAAAAAATTCCAAATCCAACACCACTTCTCCACTCCATATTACCCTCAAGGAAACGGTTAAGCAGAAGCTTCAAATAAAACTATCCTCCACATTCTAAAGAAGATGGTTAATGAAGCAGGCCGTGACTGGTACCTCCAGCTCAACCAATCCAAGCGACAAGAAATCCTTATACAGAAGGTTTAGGATATGGTCAACGACAACGTATCCTCACTACTGGCGAATGTATCCTAGCCAAGGTCACTATGGACTCCCTTAAAGTCGATAAATTCAATGAAACGGGCCATCAAGACTCCTTTAGTGACTTGGTTGATTTCTTTGACTCATCCATTTGCACCATACACATAGTCACCACCCTAACCTCTTTATCCAATGACTTACCCCTTGTATACCTAGACCTCCTAGACTAGGACCAACAGGGACCTGCTGTCTTCGACATAGAACCTAATGATGAAGCCATCGTTGAAATGATGGCAGTTAGAGATCACTTCCCTCTAGGAGATCATAGGGCAGGATACATCATGGAACTTGATATGGCTACGTATTTCAGGGAGACAACCCCTGCTTCTAGTCACAAAATTATAAAAATCAAACATGGATCTGATGGTGAAAACCATTCCGCGGTAGTGTCAGATCCCAAAAATGTAAAAATAAAGGACGTATCTCCTGGTGAAAACCTCCATGAGGCACTAGGAGATAGAAGCATGGGCCTTCCTGAGAAAGACAAGGTATATCCCGACAGATCACCCATCCTGGTAGAGCCAGCTCAAGAGATGAATCTTGGGATGGAAGAAGAGCCAAAACTCACCTTTAGGGTAGAATCTCTCAGCGCAATCGAATAGGAAAACTTCTTAGCCTTCTTCAAATTTAGAAATCAAAATTTTGTGTGGACTTATGCAGACATGCCAGGGCTCGATCCCGCTTTGGTCATCCATCATCTTATAGTATGGCCTGATGCAAAACTGGTGAAACAAAAGCTCAGAAAAATAAATCCTCAGGTGGCCCTCCTAGTCAAAGCAGAATTATAGAAACTACTGGATGTTGGGTTCATCCACCTAATTGATTATCCCAAATGGGCTTCCAACCTAGTACTAGTAGCCAAACCTGATGGCCGAATCCATTGCTGCACCGACTTTTGAGATCTTAACAAAGCCTGCCCGAAGGATGACTTCTCCTTACCAAACATTAACATGATAGTGGATCTTACGGCAGGACATGAAATGTTATCCCTAATGGATGGTTTTTCAGGGTATAATCAAATTAGGATCGCAGAAGAGGACCAACATAAGATAGCCTTCATATGTCCATGCGGGACATATTGTTGGGTGGTAATGTCGTTTGGCCTAAAGAATGTTGGAGCCACGTATCAACGAGCCATGACTGTCATCTTCCATGATCTTTTCCACCACATCATGGAAGTCTATGTGGATGACTTGCTAGGAAAATCAAAGACAAGGGAGGAACACCTAGATGTATTAGCAAAGATCTTCGACCGAGTGGAGCAATACAATGTTCGCTTGAATCCAAAGAAATGTGTCTTTGGGGTCACCTCTGAAAAACTTTTGGGATACATAGTCTCTAGAAGGGGAATCAAGGTAGACCCCACAAAAGTCAAGGCCATCACTAAAATGCCTCCTTCGAAAACACTAAAGCAGCTAAAAAGTCTACAAGGGAAACTCTAGTCCATTCGTCGGTTTATTGCTCAACTTGTCAATAAATGTCAACCATTCCAACACCTACTTAGAAAGGATACAACTTTTGTATGGAACACTTAGTGTCAGGATGCCTTTGACCAACTAAAAGATTATCTAGCTAATCCCCCTATCCTAATTCTGCGAAGGCAAGGAGAAGCCCTCATATTATATATCTCAGCAATAGAAACAACTATTGGAGCCTTATTAGCACATCACGATGAGCAAGGGAAAGAAAGCGACATATATTACATCAGCTGCACTTTGATATCCTATGAGCTAAACTATACACCAATTGAACGAGCATGTCTAGCCTTGGTCTTTACTTCACAAAAACTAAGACACTACATGCTCAATCACAAAACTAAGCTCTTCGCCAAGACCGATCCACTAAATTATCTACTAAACAGAGCTACTCTTACTGGGAGAATGGCAGAATGGGTCATGATCCTCACTAAATTTGACATTGAATATGCTAAGAGAAAAGCTATCAAAGGACATGTTATCACTAATCAGCTGGCTGAAGCACCCATTCTTGTAGAATGTCCTACATTGGCCGAGTTTCCTAATGAAGCCATCTTAACAATAGCATCGGCAACAGAAGCATGGAAAATGTACTTCAGTGGGTCATATACACATAGAAGCTCAGGGGCAGGCATCTTGTTTGTTACCCCTCAAGGTGACACCATCCCCAAGTCCTTCAAAATCACATTCCCATGTTCCAACAATGTGGTAGAGTATGAGGCCCTTACAGGTCTCCAAATGGCAATCAAATGGAGAATTTAGAAGCTGACAATGTATGGAGACTCTTAACTAGTCATCCAGCAAGTAAACAATGAGTACAAGACCAAGGATGATAAATTACTGCCTTACAAAAAGATGGTTGATGACTTTAAAGACTATTTTGATGACATCCACTTTGAGCAGATCCCAAGGCTAAACAAAAAAGTTGCAGACGCCATGGCCACCATTAGATCCTTGGTTGACATGAAGAAAGATAGCAAGAAGTGCGAATTCTTGATAGAAGAACTCCCTATTCCAGCATATGATGTTCCCCAATCGGAGGTAGTGTGCGAAGTCATTGGTCCCCTATCCCCGTGGTATCAAGAAACCTATCTATATCTCCATGATAACATCATCCTCCTAACCTATCCTCTTCACAACAAAAAACTTTCGTCTGCCGAGCCTCCCGCTTCACCCTTGTAGGAGATACCCTATAGAAAAGGATTCTTGATGGCACATTTTTATGATGTTTAGACTCTAGGGAAGCTAAAGTGGCCCTGTAAGAGGTACATGAAGGCATCTATGGGGCACATTCAAGTGGACCCACTCTCGCTAAAGATATCCTGAGGACCAGATACTATTGGCCAACCATGGAACGAGATGCCTACTGGTTTGTAAAAAAATGCCTGCCATGTCAACAACATGGAGATCTCATTCATGCACCAGCACAGGAATTACAACCAATCATGACACCATGGCCTTTCTCACAGTGGGGACTCGACCTCGTAGGCAAAATACATCCACCATCATCCAATGGTCATAAGTTCATCATCACAGCTACCGAGTACTTCACTAAGTGGGTGGAAGCAATACCACTCACCTTCACCACTGGAACCCAGATATCCAAGTTCATCCTCCATTATATCATATGTCATTATGGTATCCCTCATTCCATCATCACTGACAATGGAAAACCATTCAAGAACCAAGAAGTCCATACTTTGTGCAAAAAATTCCAAATCCAACACCACTTCTCCACTCCATATTACCCTCAAGGAAACAGTCAAGCAGAAGCTTCAAATAAAACTATCCTCTGCATTCTAAAGAAGATGGTTAATGAAGCAGGCCGTGACTGGCACCTCTAGCTCAACCCCGCCCTATGGGCCTATCGCACAAGCATCTGCACCCCCACAAGAGTTACTCCATATTCCCTTGTATTTGGATCCAAAGCCATTTTACCTATTGAGGTCGAGCTCCCATCCCTAAGAGTATCTCTGTAAAATATAATCAATGATGAGGAATACCGAGTCGCAAGGTTGCATCAACTAGAATTACTAGATGAGAAACGTCTGGATGCATTGAACCACCTGCAGGCTTATCAAAATCGCCTTAGAAGAAGCTATCACAAGAAAATCAGAAACCAAAAATTTGAAGTAGGTGACCTTGTCCTTATGGAAAACTAGAAAAACTTATAGGAACGCCCTAAGAAAGGAAAATTTAAACCCAATTAGCTAGGGCCTTATGTCATCACAGCCAGCTATGGATCATGAGCATATCAGCTTGCAACACCTAAGGGGCAGCCTCTAGATGAGCCTATGAACATTCTACACCTGAAGAAATTCTACGCATAACCCATCGAGTACCCCAAGGCAAAAAATCAAAAAACCAAAAAAATAAAAAAATAAAAAATAAAAAAACAAGAAAAAACCTGAGTGCAATAAAGACTTCCAATGGTGAAAATCACTTCGGTGATGCCTTGGATAAGTACCATGGTGAAAACCTATTTCAGGCGCCATGTGTAGTGGCTGGTTCTACCATCTAATAAGTCTTTTTTCCATCACTACGCCACCAATCAATGCACACAGGAATAAAGCAAAGTGGTCTGCACCTGTCGCTAGTGTCCCCTCATAGCTCATCTCCCTCTTGTTTGCTAACAAAGCCATGTGATCCTAGCCAAATACTCTAATCAAGGCCCTCTGTTCTCTCCTCATGTCATATGTCACTTGACAGCCATGAATAGGTAGCTTGAGGATGCAATAAACATCCTCAAGAGTGATAGTAATCTCACCAGTAGGAAGCAAAAATGTACAAGTGTCTGGCCAATACCGCTCTACAACCGTGATAATCAGAGCTCTATGAGCTTGTAGTACTGGCATTGACGCAGCGGTCAAGAGCCTTAACCTCACGAGTCGAGCCTGGGTGGCATCATCAAACTGATCAAATAGCGCCATCACGGACGACACATGCTGCTCCCGCAAGGACACTATAAATGAGCTTGTATCCTGCATCCACAATTTTCTGGTAAAAAAGATAACTATATTTTTTCAAATCCACCCCTTTCTTCTAATGTTGAAAGCTAAAAGTATTTTGGTGCCACAACAGACCATCTTTTGCACTATTTTTAATGATAGAGCTACCACATCTCCCAAGGGTGCTAATTCAAATTATAGTGCCACTGCGTAGACTCTCTGCGCCATTTTCACAAATAGTGCCACCCTTCCACTTGGCACCAATCTAAAGAATGGCACCAGTTCTCCCGATAGTGCATATATCAGATATTGTGCTACTTCTCCACATGGTACTAATCCTAAATATAGTGCCACTATACAACATAGTGCTTATCTAGAAGATAGCGCTACCCCAGCCTTCACTTGGCGCCAAAACACTAGAATCTAAAACCCTGCGCACATTACACTAATATAGAGGATGGTGCCAAAACTTTAAGCATATGGTGCCAATACCCCTCTACTCTACCCTGGTGGATAGCTCCAATCCAGAAGATTGTGCTAATCCACTCCTTTTTAGCATTGCACGATCTTGCGATAGTGCCACAATGCCAAATCCCAATTCCCAAAGCCCAAAAATGCGACAAAATAAAAAAATCACAAAGCTAGGATTAGCCCCTACCTAGGGTCTAGCCTCTAGTGACCGGCCATATGATCCAAAATGCTCAGAAATGTGTGTGAGTCACGGGAACCTAGGATTGCGCTCTGCCATCTCTCCTTTTCTCCTTCTTCTCAAGAGTTCAATGTGTGCAAATGTGGCACCCTTAGGGCCCACTTGTCTAAATATAGTAAGCCATGTCATCCTTTCGCCGGCTCTTTTTCCCCTCCAGGGCTTCTTTTTCCATCCTCTATCCAACCTTTACTCCCATCGCGTCCTTTCGAGAGCTCACCTAATTTTTTTTTTTTTTTCAATGACCTCTTGAGGGTGCATCCCTCACCCATCTCACTCCTTCCTGGCAGCTGGGGCATATTAATTAGCTAAATCATGTTTAACTAATTAATTTAGCCTATTAATTAACCTATCCATACCCTAGGTAATTAAATAGACATTATTTAATTGCCTACCCTAGCCTATCTCATCCTATCCTTAGGATTAATTAAATAAAACCTTATTTAATTAATCTAACCTCTCATTAAAAGTTGTAAAACCTAGATTAACACCCTTCCCCACATCCTCCAAATAAAAAATTGAAATATATCCCACATAAATCATTTTTTTATAAAAATATGTCCAACATCACATTTAATACATCGTACACCCCTTACCCATGCCATACCTCATTTATATCCACTCATCTCCAAATGAATTTTTAATTCATTTTACCTTTCCCCATGTGAATTTTTAATTCACAAATAATCCATTTCACCCAACCTCATTTAATTCACCCCTTTCCCAAAAATGAATATAAAATTCATCTTTATTCCTAGCCCTCCATCCTCCAAGATGAAATATAGGCCCTCCACATCATCTTCATCCTCCACTATTGATTTCCTAAATCAATCTCAACCCTTGGATCAAAATCTCTCCAAAATACCTATAAATACAACATCCTCCAACCCATTTATGCATCCAATGTCAAACTAATGTTACCATGCCAAAAAATCTCTTGAGCTAGCTTGTGAGTTGCATTAGAATAGAGAATTTCACATTGTTTCCATTATCTAGGGTACATCTTAGAAGCTTTTGGGTGCAAGCTCCTTCCCCTTTATGAGATTGGGTTTTCATATCAAGGTATAACTTCTTGTTTTGTATGCATTTAGTTCGTGTTTTTACCTGGATTTAGATTTCCTAATCACAGGTAGGTAGAAGGAAAGAAGGATGTGATCTCTAAGGACTCTGTCACATAGGAATAACTCAGGATTTGACATGACAAAGCTTATGATGAAGAAGGATTAGAGGATTCAATTGCATTTGAAAAAGACAAGGTATATAAGGAGTTTTTCCAAAGCATGTTTTGACATTGTGCCCCCATATCTCCATCAAGATCAAAAGAGGAATGGATGATGAATGGACTTAATATGATAGGTATATGTAGGAGAAGGATGATAGGATGGTATGGTAAGATAGGATGGAAAATGATAGGGTCGACGAGACAATGCACTCCCAAGGTTAAATGACATGGAAGACCAACCTACACATGATGCATGTTTTCTAGGTTTTCATCTTGGTACTTATCCAAGCCACCTGTTTACCAGGTTTTCACCATTGGATGAAGGGATTTTTCTTTACTTTTCTTTTGATTTTTCTTTTCCCTTGTTTTTTTTTTAATATTTGGATAGGATAGGTGGAATATGGACAAGAGGGACTCAAGCATCTAGTTCCAAGGAAGGTGATAGTATCCCGTTAGATGGATGCTTTCGCATGGACTATGTCAAGTGTTCTCATAGATGTTGGTAGGGGGTTGCATGAAAGTGAGATGGAGAAGGTAGATAGCAGATTATGGAAGGTATGATAGTGGATTATGATGCAGATTATGGAAGACTTTTGCAAGGATGGAGGGAAGGCTTATGCAAAAGCATGGACCATAGGAATAGTCTGGGGAAGATATGTAGGATAATAGTGGAAGGAAGGGGAGATGGAGGTATGTGTAAGTGTCACGGGATGGAAGGGAACCATGACCAATAGTTGCACATACCATGATAAACATTGAAGCTTATGATGGGAAGGTGGTGTAGGAAGCAATGGAGATTTTTGCTTAGTGGATGGGTGATTTAGGCATTTAGGGACCCACATAGACATAGCATTTTTCTAATTTTTGCTTGTCATGTGGGACGGATGGATTGGAGACTTTTGGATGGAAGAGGAGAAAGTGGATGGTTGGGATTCTTGAGCATTGGATGCCTCCTTTACCTTGATGGCCTTTTGCTTATACCATGGTGTAGTGCCGACTAGCCAGAGGGCTCCGAGCTACAAGAGCCAGTCTATGGCTTTGCAGAGAGCAGGTGGATCGAGGTCAGGAGCCTCCGTGATGGGCCCATAGCAGCTTGAGGCTAGCAGAGGAGGAGGAGGAGACAATGCCAGCAACAGTGGTCCACAACAATAGGGGTAGTAGTGACCTGTAGTCTACTTGGATCCTATGTACTTTTTGATGGCTCAGATAGCTGGATAGACTTGTACCATTTTGTATTTTGAGACATGTATCACCATCCGTTGGGATGTATTTGTTGTATATGACACTGATTCAGAGATAGATACTTTATTCATACATTTGGACACATTTTATGATATTTATATGATGATGCATCTATGTGATGCTTTCTATATGTATGAGTTATGATGCATTTTTATTTGTATGATGCAATGCATGTGCTTTATCTAAGGCAGACTTAGATGTTTTACTTGATGTAATGGGATGTTTATCTAATGCAGACTTTTGATGTGATGCTATGTGATTGCTATATGACCTAATGCAGACTTATATGCCTTACTTGATATGTTTCTAATGTGTGTGGATGCAAATGTGATCTATATGATTATGCAACTTATGTGATGCACTATGTTTTTGATTTTTTTCTGTTTCAACACTATATGATGATTGTATATGGATGACCTAATGCAGTCTATTATGCAACTAATTTAATCATGTAAATGACTATCTCATATGTTTTGATATGCAACTATATGCTTTGTTTTTGTGATGTCCAAATGTACTCTATCGACACAGAAATGATAGGATGATAGATAGAAGTTTGATAGAAAGACTGATTTGATAGAAAGACTGACAAGCTTCACTATGTATTGTTACTATGTAAATGGATGTATAATGGATGCTTTGCTTTTGACATCTTGATGATGCAAGTATTTTGAAGTGCTTTATTTCATCATTGGGTGATTTTTTTTGGTACTTTTTCTGAAATGTTGTAAGTTAATACAAGCATCTAGGTATAATTGAACCGAGATGACCTGAGTACTTCTTACATAGATTTTGATTTAGCAAGTTAATACAAGCATCGAGGTATAATTGAACCGAGATAACCTGAGTACTTCTTGCATATCAACAAACAAGGATTGCCCCCATTCATGTTAGACCTTTGATGTCCTCGATGATCTTTTGTCGATCATGTCTTTAGACAAGGCTTCACATTACTAAAGTTTAATCCACAAGTAGCAAATAAAGAAAATAATCATGCCCCCATCATAGCATCTCTAGCTTTTGGCATCCTTGAGTAGCATAGAAAGGCATGATAGCATAAATCAAGACTCAATGTTTTAACCATGTTTCCAAGTCATAAAACATTTTTGCATTTAGATGTGTTTGTTTCTTGCCATAATTTGAGAAAAATCATTTAGAAGGCCTTGGGTATTTGCTTTGCTTTGGATAGGTTAAAATGCTTTGTGTCAAATTTCTGCTTGAAGAGCAGGTTCTGCTTGCGCTTTCTTACTTGGTGAGAGAATTCTACAATCCTTATTGGTGAGACGGACCCTAAGGGACTGACCTAGTGCCTCGGGGGCTCATTACTAAATAGCCTTGCCTACGTGATGACACAGAGGCAACGTAGTTCGGGGTAAACCCTAACGGACCTAAGACCTAGGTGGTAGAAAGTGGGGGTAGACTCAGATGGATAGAAGGACTAGACATGGTATAGATGGGACAATGGAGCCTCGAGGGTACATTAGAATAATGGCCTTGCCTACGTGACGGCGCAGAGGCAACGTAGTTCGGGGACTTAGACCGTGGATGGACTAGAAGATAGACAAGATATGGGATGGACAAGGAAGGCCTCAGGGGCGCATTAGAATAATGGCCTTGCCTACATGACGGTGCAGAGGCAACATAGTTCATGGACTTGGACCACAGATACTGACAAGAGACACCCATGCTAGGCTCACACTGCAGACACTGCAGATATGGTATGGGACAAAGAACCTTGGTTGACAAGGCCAACAAAGAGATAGAGTATCAAGCCATGATAGGTTACTGTCAGGATTTTATTATGGGACAGATATGGGTCGAATGGGACATAAGGAAGATTGGACACAAGGTGATTGGTTTTCCAAAGATGGAGAAGGCGGTTCATCACAAGTAGCACCTGTTTACTAGGTTTTCACCACTTGTTTTTATTTGCACAAAAAGCTAGAAAGTATACATGACGCCTGATTGCCATGTTTTCATCAAGATACCCATCCAAGGCGCCTATTTGCCAGGTTTTCACCAAAGGATGATTTTTTTGTATTTTTCTAATTTTTTGATTTTTTTATATTTTTTTAATTTTTTTGATTTTTTGTATTTTTATGATTTTTTATTTTTTGTATTTTTATGCCCCCTTTACATTGGGGTTCTCCTAGTTATAGAACCGATGAAGATGCATGCTATTGATTGGGTCATCAAACAGCTCACCCTCTGATGTTGCCAACTGATATGCCCCCGATCCATAAGCAGTGACAATTACATAAGGCCCAAGCCAATTGGGTTCAAACTTTCCCTTCTTTTCTTTATCCTATTGATTGCGGGGATTTTCTTTAAGGACTAGATCTCCAACTTTGAAGACTCTTGGGCGAACTCTGTGGTTATAGCTTCTTGACATCATTTGTTGATATGCTTTGAGATGGTCAAAGGCTTTCTATCTCCTTTCCTCTAGCAACTCTAGTTCTTGCAATCTGGAGACTCTGTACTCTTCATTTGATATGAGACCTTTTAATGACACCCTGAGAGAAGGTAATTTGACCTCAATGGGAAGGATAGCTTCTGAACCATAGACAAGGGCATAAGGTGTAGCACCTGTGGGAGTGCATATACTAGTTCTGTAGTCCCACAGAGTGGGATTGAGTTGGATGTGCCAATCACGGCCAGCATCATTGACTATCTTCTTGAGGAGTTTCAAGATGGTCTTGTTGGATGCTTTAGCTTGACCGTTGCCTTAGGAGTAATAGGGTGTGGAGAAACAGTGTTGGATTTTAAATCAGTCACAGAGTTCTTGGACATTCTGGTTTTTGAAGGGTCTTCCATTATCTGTGGTAATGGATGAAGGAATTCCATATTTGCAGATGAGGTAATTTAGGATAAATGAGGATATTTGCTTACCTGTGACGGTGGTGAGGGGAACGGCTTCAATCCACTTGGTAAAGTACTTAGTGGCAGTTATGATGAATTTATGGCCGTTGGATGAGGGTGGATGAATCTTTCCTACAAGGTCAAGTCCCCATTGGCAAAAGGGCCAAGGTATCATTAAAGGTCTCAAATCTTGAGCTGGTGCATGTATCAGGTTCCCATGTATTTGGTACTGCTTGCACTTCTTGACAAATTGATATGAATCTGTTTCCATGTTCGGCCATTAATAACCCAAACGCATGAGTTTCTTGGCTAAGGAAGGACCGCTAGAGTGTGTTCCACAAATCCCTTTGTGCACATCTTGTAAGGTGGTTATGGATTCTTCTCGTTCTAAACAATAGAGTAAAGTACCATCTAGACCACGTCAGTATAGGGTATCGGCAATAATGGTATAGTGAGAGGTTTGGCGTATAAAGGTTCATCGTTGGTTTGAAGATAGGTCAGGTGGGAGAGTGTTGTCCTTGAGGTAAGTATAAATCTTACTGTACTAAGGTGAATCAGATCCAACTAAAAGGCATATGGAATGGGTCTCAAGAAGATCATAATCTAGTTGTCGAATTGTTTCCACTAAGAACTCGTACCATGACTCATTCTCTGGTGTCTCGAGAAGAGAGGCGATGGTCTCCATGGCATCTGTTGCTTTGTTCTCAATGCGTGGTATCTGCTCAAAAGATATAATCACAAAGTGCTCCTTGAAGTCATCTATCATGCGCTTGTATGGGACAAGTTTCTCATCTTTGGTTTGATAATCGTCATTGACCTGATTTATCACTAGTTGAGAATCACCATAGACATGTAGCTCTTTGATTTTTCATTCTGTTACCATATTGAGACCAATGACTAAGGCTTCATATTCTGCTATGTTGTTAGTGCATGGGAATAAAAAATGGTAAGACTTTGGTATGGTGTCACCATGAGGAGTTACAAACAAGATTCCTACCCCCGATCCATGGTTGGTGTAGGACCCATCAAAGTATAGTTTCCAAGAATGTGTTGAGACAGTGAATAAGGATTCATTCGGAAACTCAAATTGCATTGGTGTGGTGTCCTATAGTGGTACATCCACTAGTTGATCAGCAATGACCTGTCCTTTGATAGCTTTTTTGTCTATATACTCAATGTCATATTCGCTTAGGAGCATTACCCATTTGGCTAGGTGACTTGTGAGAGCTGCTTTGCTTAGTAGGTACTTCAGTGGATCTATTTTTGCAATAAGTTTGACTGGATGTGCAAGCATATAATGTTAGAGTTTTTGGGAAGCAAAAACTACCACAAGACATGATCTTTCTATCTGTGAGTATTGCAACTCATAGCCCACTAATGTTCGACTGATGTAGTAGACGGCTCTTTCCTTATTCTCATAATCTTGTTGTGCTAGAAGAGCCCCAAGAGCTGTAGGTGTAGTAGATATGTAGAGTATCAATGGTTTCCCTTGGATAGGAGGCATGAGAATAGGTGGATTCATAAGGTACTCTTTCAGTTTGTTGAATGCCTCTTCACATCTCTCATCCCATCTGAATGGAATGTTTTTGTGTAGGAGATGACTGAAAGGTTGACACTTGTCTGCCAGCTGTGATATGAATCTACAGATTGCTTGTAGCTTGCCTTGTAGTGATCTTAGTTGAGTAAGAGTCTTGGGAGGTGGCATGTCCATGATAGCCTTGACTTTGGCGGGGTCCACCTCTATTCCATTTGCTGATACAATAAAGCCTAGAAGCTTGCCTGAGGTGACTCCAAACACACACTTCTTTGGGTTCAACTTGACTTTGAATTGGTCTAGTCTCTAAAAGACTTTCTCTAACACATCTAGGTGTGATTCTCTTGTGAGTGACTTTGCTAGGATATCATCTACATAATCTTCCATGGTTACATGCATCATGTCATGAAATATAGTGGTCATAGCACATTGGTATGTGGCTCCTACATTCTTTAGCCCAAATGGCATGACATTCCAACAGAAAGTGCCCCATGGACAAGTAAAAGATGTCTTATGCTGGTCTTCTAGTGCTATCTTGATCTAATTATATCCTGAGAAGCCATCCATGAGAGATAACATGGTATGCCCTGCTGTTAAGTCAACTATGATACCTATATTTAGCGATGGAAAATCATCCTTGTGGCAAGCTTTGTTTAGATCTCTAAAGTCATTGCATAGTCTGACTCTGCCATCTGGCTTGGACACTGGTACTATGTTGGAGATCCACTTTGGGTAATCTATTGCTCTGATAAAGCCTACAACCAACAACTTCTTTAGTTCTTCTTTAACCAATAGTGCTATGTGTAGATGCATCTTTCTAAGCTTTTGTTTGACTGGTTTTACTCTTGGATCTAATGGAAGATGATGTAGAATCAAGTTTGGGTCTAGACCTAGCATGTCTGCATATGACCAAGCAAAGCTGCCTCTCTTTTTTTTGAAGAATGGTACAAACTTGGTCTTTTCTGGTGGAGTAAGAGATTTAGCAAAGTGAATGATCTTAGGCTATTCCTGTATTCCAATGTTAACTGGCTCTGTAGGTTCCACAAAAATCTGAGACTTCTCCTGGTGCATGTCATTGGGGAGAGTGTCAAGCCTTCCATCGTCAGGTGTCGTAGTTGGGTTTTCACCTTCGGATCTGTCCTTTCTTTTTACTATTTTGGGATCTGACACTGCCGCGGAATGGTTTTCACCATCAAATCTAGTTTTTATTTTGATATTTTTGTGACTGGAAGGCTTGGTACCCTCTTCGAAATAAGCCACGGTATTAAGTTCAATAGCAAAACCAGATTTATGATCTCCTTTGGGTAGGTGGTCCCTAAGTTCCATGTAGTCAATATAAGCATCGTCGTTTTGGAACACATCTAGTTGAGGAGTTCCTCGTAGATCCCAGTCAATAAGCTCAGGATGCACAAGGGGGAGGGAGTCGGAGGATAGATCTGATTCATTAATGGTTTGAATGGATATAGAAGGAGTATTGGTAGGGGGAGTGTTCAGGATGGTACTTTCCTCCAAATTGTTTATTGCGATAGAACTCGAACCTTCCTCGAAAGTTGTACTCTCAGAGATAGGCAAATCAGACTCTAGTGGTCTGTTCAATAGCGTTTGTCCCTCACGGTAGGGGCTATAAGTTTGAATGGTATCACACTCTTTGTCATCGTTGGAATGCTATGTCAGCTCATTGCACTCATATTCATTGGAATCTATGTCACTGTCCACCTGAAGGGTATGGATCATTTCTATAAGACAAGCATTTTCTTTAGCTTTGCCCTTACCCTTGTATCCTAGGCCGTTTGTATTTCGAGCCAATGAGGATGAAGAAGGTTGAATGGGTGCTATGATTCCTTCTTTTCTGAGGCCAATGGGGCCTTGTCCTTCATAACCCATTATATGTAGGATGGTTTCTCCATGCCCATAGAGTTCTGTTGGGAGCTTAGGAGGTTCCCATTGTATGTTCTCTTCTTCTTCAGTATAAAACCATTGTAGGACATCTCTTTCCTCTGTCTCATCAGATAAGGTCCCCCATTTTACAAAGGGAGTTGTGGGAGGTATGGGAGGAGCAGATGGCTTTGGAAAATGCTTGGGTCGACCAAAGGATCTAGGAGATAATGGCATCTTGGCTAAATTGAGGCTGTGCTCTATGGAGTTTTCCCCAACTCTGGTTTCTTTTATGGTGATTTTCTGCTCTTTGGGCCTTGATGAGGAAGCTTCAGAGGTATGGTCTTACTGTGGGGTAGGGGATGTAGATGCTCTATTATTTGGTATGATGCAATCAGGTTTTGAAAGGATAGAGTTGCAATGTTGGTAGGGATCAGGGTCTCCTTGGATGGTAACTTGTTTGCCATTGTGTGGGAATTTTATGCATTGGTGATAGGTTGAAGGGACAACTTTCATGGCATGAATCTATGGTCTTCCTAGGAGAATATTATAGGTGAGCTCCCTATCTAGGACTTGGCATACAACATCTTTTATCACTAGTCCCACTTGTATGGGTAAGACTACTGTTCCCTTTGTAGTTCTCTCCTCTTCATCATAGGCTTTGATAGTAATCTTTTTTTTTGGATCCACTGCATTTTTAGAGAACCCCAATGTAAGGACTAGTTTTAACGTGTAAATATTTAAACCAGCTCCACCATCAATGAGAACCCTCTTGATGCGGTGCTTGTGGATGAAGGTGACAATATGTAGAAGGGTGTTATGAGGTTGAGACATGGAGAGGTCATCCTACTCGGTAAATGATATGGTACTTGAGGAGGTCAAATTACCTACCATGGCCTAAAACTTCTCTTGGGCCAAGTTAGTGGGGACGGTGTTTTCCACTAAGGCTTTATTGAGAATCTCCTTATGAGAAGGAGATAGATGCAACAACTCCAAGATAGAAATGTGGGTCAGAGTCTTTTGTAGTTGGTCTATGACATTATACTAATAGAAGTTAGACTGAGAAGGTGATGACCTTGGAGGGATGGTATTCAAGGTGACTTTACCACTGTAGATAATGATACTACAACCAGTTCTATTAGGTTCTGATTGTTGATTCGGTGTGACCACATTGATTTGTGGGACATGCTCGGATAGCAATTGATGGTATAGTCGAATGGTACACTTTCATAGTTGGCATTACTATTCCCACTATTCTAATTTGGCCTATTGCGGTTGTTGTTGTTGTTACCATTGTTGTTATTGCCATGGTTGTTGTTGCCGTTGTTGTTATTGCCATGGTTGTTATTGTTGTTGTATGGCCTGTCGTGATTGAGAAGCAGATCCTTGTAAGCCACATGTGTCTCATTGGAGGTATGTTGTTGGGTTCCTCCTTGATTTTGATCAAGCACATCTTGGATAACATGTTTGAGACAGATACAATTATTGGTAGTATGTCCCCTTCCTCTATGATACTCACAATAGTCAGTGTCTTTCCAATAGGGAGGTTTGACTATAGGCTCATAATCACTTGTTGGTGGTAGAGAGATTTCATTGTTAGCCAATAACTTCTGCAATGCAGATTCTTGGGACTCACCCAACGGTGTGAACTTCACCTTAGATTTGTGCTAAACCATGGTCTTGGCTCCTGAGTGAATGGTTTGTTGGGTGTAACATTGTTTGCTTCTTGAGTGAGTATAGGTTGTTGCTTGGGAGCTACCACCTTGGCGTCAACCACTCCATCGTTGACAACATTTTTATTCTTGGTCCAAAATTTTGATTTGTCAGTCGTATAGTTGGAGGTAGGCGTGTCCTTGTATAACTTGATTTGTCCCTTGGCGATCATAGATTTTTTGATAAACAACCCCATTTCAATGACTTTTGAGAATGATGTAGGGCATTGTATTTGTATTTGATAGCCAAGATCGGTGTTGAGGTTATGGACAAACATCTCCATTAGTTGCTTCTCAGGTATATCGTATGAGCACTTGCTTGCTAGTTGTCTCCTTCATTGAAGGAAGGTGGCAAATGATTCACCACTCTTTTCTTTGGTGTTGCATAGATCAAGCATAGAGACTTCGCATTCGATATTGTAAGAGAAGTGAGTGATGAATTTGTTGACTAACTCATCAAAAGTTTTAATGCCCAGTGGAAGCTGTGAGAACCACTCCATAGCTTGACTGCCTAGAGATCTAGGGAATAGTCTCATTAAGTAAGTCTCATTGTGAGCTACTTCTAAACATGCTGCATTGAATTCCTTGATGTGATCTCTAGGGTCCCCTTTCCCTTTGTACTTGTCAAATTTAGGAACTTCGAATCGATAGGGAAATGGTTTCATGACCAAATTTTTATCAAAGGGGTACAGTGCAATATCTTCCAAGGAGTAATTTTTGGTGTTTGTACCCATCTTTAGATCTGACATTTGTTGCTTTAGACCCTCGAGTTCTTTTCTCATTTCTTCCATAGGAGAACTTTGGCCCATGGTTTTCTTTCCTTTATCATCTGTGTTTGGGTCTATGGTATTCTTTCCCTTTTCACGATCATCCTCTATGTTATCTAGGACTGAGTTTATATCAAAATCCATGGGTAGTTTAATTCCAAGACTAGCAAGATGATAGAAATACTTGTGAGGGTCTTCATGGAGTACTTTCTCTACTAAGCATTGGAATTTCTGATCTTGGATGCTTCCTTGATAGTCTTCATTAGAGATTTCCTCATCACTATCGTGAGGTGTGAAGATGTGGTTGGATGACCAGGCCATTTCAAGTTGTTTCTTGTATTGAGATCTAGTAAGAACCATGCAAGATGACGTGGGACGAGGTGGAATGGGACTAGAGATTTTGGCAAGGTGCTGATGGAGACTGTTGAGAATAGGATACTTATGATAAGACTTGGAAAAAAGGACTTTCTCGATCAATGATTTCAAGTAAGATGGCTGATACAAGATGGTAGCCACTAGCAAGGGTACTTGATACCTGTCTTACTATGTAGGGACTAGTCATGCACAAAAACTACTAGCAAGGTTTTGTGACCTACTAGGTTTACTTGAATTCAAAGTGATATGAAAAGGGGCCTACATTGACCTGATATGGGATAGTTTTGAGTTTGGACTAGAAAAGACCTAATAGAAGGTGAATGGGATGATTAATGAAAGAGATATTTTGACGTGAAAATGGATGGAAAACTGACTGCAAGGTGAGACCTGATCTCTAAACCTGAAACTTGACTAAAATGGGTACCCAGAACTGCTAAAATTTCTCTTGAAAACTGTGCAAGTGCTCACTATTGTGTATGCACCAAAACAAATGCACTATAGGAATAGACAGATGCACTGCAAGTTGTGACAAATGCGCCGGATTGGTAAAATGTATATGCACCAGAACAGTCAATAAAAGTACTGAAAGTCTAAGCAAATGCGCTGCAAGTCGACACTGATGCATAGGAACAGAGGGCCGATGCGTCGCTCTAGCTTTTCTCAAATTTTTTTTGCAATTTTTGGAATTTTTTGATGTTTTCTTGGCACTTTGGTTTCCAAGAAGGTCTTTCTGATTTGATTTTCTAAATTTATGGCAAGAAAACACAGCAAACACAAAGAATTTTTTATGGCTTTTTTATTTTTTTGTGATTTTTTTGACTCTTTTGGACTGAAAGAAAAAAAACAAGTACAAAAATCCTAGGCTCAAAATGGATTATAAGGGTTTTTGGCCACTAGAACAAAAAGGTGTTTAATGAGGGCAACCGTTCAAGTGGTTACACATGCGGCAGCACTACTCTCCATTATGGAGTCTCCCAGCCTGCAAGGGTTGCACCTTAGAGGGTTTTGGGGGAGGTTGGCTGTCGGTGTAACACAACTTCACTCATTGTTTGAAGCTTTCACTCCAAACACAATTTATTTATAGTGGCTAGGAAGGGCTTGGCGTCTAGCCTGTTACCACTTAGGGTCATTCCTACTTGGATAAGCGGTATCCAAGAGTAGGCCCCTCTAAAGGAAAAACACATGCAAAAATGATACTTTTGGCATTTTGGTCACCCAAGATAGGGGAGAGCATAGGCCTGGTATCATTCCCAGAACATAGTATATAGTGGTTCTTTTTTTCCGCTAGTTAAAATAAAAAAACTATATAAGATATGTACTTGGGCAAGCATAGAACTTTGAAGTGATTAGCAAGATAGCAATGGTCAATTTTAACTGAGATAGCAATGATGAGTTTAGTTTTAACCACAATAGCATGAGTTGTTAACTTTGAAATGATGGTCAATTGAGATAGCAGTGGTTCAGTTTTAACCAAGATAGCAATGATGAGTTCAATTTTTAACCACGATAGCATGAGTTGTTAACTTTAAAATTTTGGTCAATCGAGATTGCAGTGGTTCAGTTTTAACCAAGAAAGCAGTGATGAGTTCAGTTTTATACCAGATAGCAATAACTTTGAAAAGATGGCAATGTTGCAATGCAAGATAGCAATGATTCATTACTTCTTTCCTAATTAAAAGCTAGGTGGGATTTTGCATGAGCATCTGTTTTACTATCCTTTTAGAAAGTGAAGTGTGAGCCATCAAGAATGCAACTATATGAAACTAAACCAGAGCCTATCCTGCAAAATAGCTCCAGAAAATACCTGCAAAGACATTAGCATTAGTGAAAATCTCAAGAAAAACCCTAGAAATCCCTGTTAAGACAGATGCGCCGCTTCAGAGACTGGATGCGCAGAAATAGTCTACAAAAGCATAGCAATACATATGTGCCGTAACAGAGCATATAAGAACCACAAGAAAGTGTATATGAGTAGTAAGAACAGAAGCACCGTGACAGTGTGTAAATGCGCTAAAATAGTGAATGTATGCGTAGCTTTAACAGATGCGCCGCCTTAGTCGATAAAAGTGCCATAATAGTGAATGTATGCGCAGCATAAACAGATGCATCATGACAGGTTGTAAATGCACCAAAACAGTGAATGTATGCGCAACAAAAATAGATGCGTCGTGACAGTGAACAGATGCATGTTAGAAATTGACGTATGCACAGTTTTTTCCTGTGTATGACCTTCTAAAGACAAAAACTTAGTTTTTGGTTAAATTTGGGGCTAGGCCCCACAGTGGGTGCCAAAAGTGTTAAGGGAAATTTGGGAAAAGAATGAATATGCAATATAATCAATATCAAATACCCAAAACTCAATAGAATAGTGAACTAAGAAGATCAAACCAAATAAGCAATGAATAAAGCAAAGCAAACCTTCCTTAGATCGAAACTTCCATTGTTGCCTATCAGAAATCATCCTTGTGTGTATGAAATAGGCCCTCAGAGAGTGCACTTCTTTGCTTTGTCAAGAATGTCGATTATGAATGGTTGTGGTAATGTTGCAATGAAGAGAAGCTTCACAATAATGGTTGTAGTGCGTAGTGTGTAGTAACAAGAGTGTGATCACAAGTAATGAAGAAATTTGGTGCCAAAGGCGCGCTGTAATTCCTACAGAGTAACAATACTTAAAGCTTGTATGAATAGAATGGAAGAATGAGGTTTCTTTTATAGACTTGGGAGAAATAAGATCAATGGTATAGAAGACTTGAGAAGATCAACGATTGAGGATAGATGAGGAGCGTGCAACGAATAAGAAGAAGACAAGTGTATTGCTTTGTTTTGCATGAGAGGAGTTAACAAGAACAGAAGAATGAGTTAACTGAAGAGATAAATCAATTAAAAGAATATAATAATCAGTTAAGTGATTTAAAACAAGAAGGGATTTGCATGAGAATAAGAAGATATTTTTCTTTATTAAATATTATAAATATTTAATTGCATGTGCAAGAAAGCTTGAATTATATTTAGAGATAACTCAATTTAGAAGAAAAAGTAACTTAAATAAATATTTGATTTATTTAAATTTAGAGAAGATATTATTGGAAGAAATAATTAAATAATTGGAATTATTTAATTTAGGAGATAAGAAAGATAATTAAATAAATAAATTTATTTAATTGTTGTGCATGATTTGGAAGAATAAATAAAATATTTGATTCTATTTTATTTTTAGAGACTGAGAGGATTTAAATAAATTTGATTTGATTTATTCAAATTTGGAAGAATGATTTGATTTAATTAAATAATTGGGAATTATTTAATTGTTTGGAAAAATTTAATTAAATAAAGGATTTTATTTAATTTTGACTTTAAAAGAGGTAATTAAATATTTTGATATTTAATTAACCTAGAAGAGTGTGAATCGTGTCATTTTTAGGCGTATACATGGACCTTGGTCGATCCATTGACAGAAGGAATATCTTTGGTGACCGGTACCTATTTGTTGCATGAGAATTTTGAAGGTCTCAAGGATCAAGCAAAGGTCCATATGGACTATTTTGTGGGGCACCACCATACTACTATGAAAAATCAAGGTAGATTAGTTAGGTGTCTGTCTATAATAAAAGATGTTTTGCATATTAATTCCATGTTAAAATGAAGGTGGATGACATCAAATGCTATGAGAAAGATGATTCAAAGAGCCTTGCACTACAAACTAGTCCTTGTATTTTCATATATGTTGCGCAAAAGTCAAGGAAATGTCTTTGTGTTTTGTCTTCTAGTGTTTTTCATAGATCAAATCAAATTGGGGTCAAAATCATCAATTTTGTAAAACTAGTCAAGCAATCTACTTTTTGTAATATGGGTCTTGCTATAACTCTAGACAGTCTAGAATGGCCATGTAAAAATCTTATATAAATATAGAATGTGTTGTATCGAATATTCTAGCATGTTAATGTATGCATTGGGAAGGGATGACAAGATTATTTGTGGTTTATGGGTGGATCCGGTGAACTTCATGTTAGTAGAATTCGAGCATTAATGCTCTTTTTTTATGCCCCCAAATTCCTAATCTGGGTATTTTTGGCATATATACATATATATAATATTTTTGTCACCATCCCCTTATCGTCAACAAACTTTGGTCCAAAGTCCCCTTGTCCCCAAAACTCATCCTTACATCCCCTTGTCCCCCCCATTCTGAAACACCATGGAACATAGCCTATGGGAGAGCTACATTCCAAATTCTAATCATCATTTATGTCCAAGAAATTAAAAAATTGAGATCCATCCTAAGCTCTTAAGCAAGTACTTCTCATGTATCTTAATGAAATGATACAAATACTACCTAACAAGTAATGATTCATCTTTTTCTTGTCGTAGGATAACTAAGCCTTTGTGGCAGGCCAACTCATCTATATTGATTTAATACATTACTCTTACATGTGGTGCTTCAACTTTGGCTTCTTAAAAGAGCACCTTAGTCCCTTTGAGATTGGACATCTTTGCAATCTATGGTATCATCCTACATATTAGTTTGTGTGGAGATTTAATTTTGCTTCCTATTTACTTAGGCATTTTTTGCAAGATGCTACCCCAATTTTTTCAAAAAATAATGAACAAGGCTATGATAGTGTTAGCCTCAATTGTATAAAAACCAACTAAATGCCACTAACTTTCTGATCACCCATATCCCAAGATGGGCAAGGTGAGAGCATATAGTGATTGGCTTACACTAAGCAATTATGCCATAATGAAAAAATACAATTCTTCCACTGCGATGGGCATCCACTTATGCCATGGGAATTCACCACTTTCCAGTGGGTATGAGAGAAAGAATAAAGATATAGATCATCCACTTATCTAGTGGGTATTCTCCACTTCTTCAATGGGTAGAATGAAAGGAAACATTACAAGTCATCCACTTTTCAATGGGGATTCACCACTTTGTCTAGTGGGTAGATAAAAGAAAGAAGTTCAATTACTCCTCACTGGCGATTAAACCATCTGGGGGTTAATATATGTGTTTGCAAATAAAGAAGTATTACAATTGATGCATCAAGCTGTATACTACTCATAATAACATATTAGGTCATCATCATAGCATTGTATGAGTCATGGCAACACATATTAATCCTTTATCCTACACCAATATGAAATCAACTAGCACAAAGTCACAATGCCATTGGATGATATCATGGAATGAACTTTGCTGATTAGAACTATATTAATGTTCCTTGTTTCCTTCTCCCAGTATGGCTGCCCTGGAGATGATCAACCAATCAATACTGAACATCATCATCAATATACCCTCAACAAACTACTCAGATTTAATTACAAACTAATTTTAAGGGGACACCATCACTAGACAAAGTTTATCAATGCAATATAAGAGCACAATGAACCTTTGCACACTCCACATAACATGAACTGATCTCTCACACTGTACAGTAGATCTAGGATAAGTTAAACATTCACTTCAAAGCAATAATACATATAATCTATTCCAATATGTCATTAGCCATTAGACAACACCATACAAGGAAGAATCTGCCATAACAGAGATCAGTTTATAACAATAACTCTCATGCCTACTGACAGGATCATACAACATAAGGAAGCTGACTTCACATAGCTGAAGCAAAACACAACAAAAAACACTATATAATGTGCCCATAATGATCGCCTAGACCCCCAAATTAGACAATAAACAAAGAATAATGTAAAAGCTTTGACATGAATTAATAATATGCATAAACTCTTTTTAGCTGGAAAGGCCGTATATGTATGGACATGGTCATAGCAATCAAGAAACTACCCCAAATCATTTCTTAACACTCTCAAAATGCTCTCACAATCATAACAAATTAAATACAATCAACAAAGGAAGCCAAGAGTAGCATAATAATTTTTTATGTCAATCGATCCATCCTAGCATATATAGACATTGTGGTATGGAAACATCTACAGGAGTCTCAAACATGCATTTACTCCTCTTTAGATAGGTTTGAAAGCTTAGTCCATTGCAAACAATAATATCACATGCAGTTTTTTGCTTATATAACATCTATATCGATTCCTTGTACCAATCGTACCCTTCAACAATGCACCACTCTTGCAGGTACGAACATCTTCATATCTCAATCTCTACTACAGAAAATATACTAAAATCACTCTTGAATGTGATATCAAATCCATATCAAAGTATTCCAAACAAATCTAAAGTCACGGACATCAAAAATGAATTAAATTTTCAAAACAATTCCAGCTTGCTTGTATGACCAAGAATGGTACGACACTTCATAAAATTGGAGTCAAACATTCAATACACTCGATGAAGAATTGAAATGGCATCAATAGATGATATTGAATGGAGTTAAAGCATCAAGATCCATAGTTTATTCCATTTGAAATCACAATCAAGAAATACCATCACCAACATGTATGGCCATTGAATGGTATGACCTGCATTCATTTCACAACAAACTCACAAATCTGGATATATACATATATCTCAGAGAATCATTCTTCAATCATTAGAAAACAATAGAGTAACAAATTCTTAAATTAAAACTTTAGATTACTCAATCCATATTTTGCTCATATGCAACTCCTAGATGAAGTTGCCCTCTTTCCAACTAGGCAGGATATTTCACCAATGAAACTGGACTTCTTCAAGAGGGGTTTCGTCCTCAAGAAGGAAGACATGGATGAACACATAGGTTCAATCCATCAGAGTATCAATATCAAATCCAAGCATACTCCCCAAATGAGCTCTCATTGTCCTTTTATAACCTTTTGAGAGGAATATAATATTATTTTCCTTTTGTCTCTTCATATTACTTCTCTCAAAAGACTTATTATTATTTTCCCACCTTAACTTAATGTTATAAAGTGACTTTATTAAAGTAAGCTATCATGTCACTTTATAACCTTTTAATATAATAATTTAATATTACCTTTTAAACTTAGCATTTTTGCGAGGTAACATTAAACAATTAAAATAATAATTATCCCTTAGGCGGAAGGACAATTGGGGACATTACATTTTTGGCTCCTTATGGCAAGCAAAATTATCCCCTTTTGTAGTTGGCCACCCTCTTTCTATTTGAAATAAGCCTCTCCATTGTCTTTATTGTGAGCATTCTTTGCATACCCTTAATCTTGGTAGTTGGCACCCAGTGATATCGATGGAGGGGATATCCAATAACTAAATTGTAAGTGTTTTATGGATCGCGGGCTCTAGCTTTAGAGACGTGTGTCAAGGTTTGAAGCCATCTTCTTGCAACCTTACAGTTGAAGAATTATACTCTTCACTTTGGCTTCAAAAAACTGGCATAAAAGCGAGATAGTAAAAATGTTGTCTTTCTTGGGTCCCTCAAGCTAGGCTCAAACGGGAGTTTTAGTGTACATTTTACATTGGCATATTAGGTCAGATTGATATTCTTGTTCTCTATAATACTTGGGGTTATTGCTTTAAAAATCCAATAAATTGTCATATTGTGGTATCACTCAAATACAAGTTAGAACACTATCGTGTAATATTGATATGATAAAGTTGAAACATGTGACATGAGGTCAACCCATAATAATAAATAGTTAGGTGTGGTAAATGTCTGCTATACATACTTGTCATGCATACCATTACTCATCATATTCAAATAATTTTATTCTTAATTAGCATGAATGAAATGTGCACCCCAATTTTTTCCAAAATAATGTTAGCTGAAATCTAAATCACAGACAATATCCAATACACATTCTAATCAGCAAGATCCTAAGGTGGGCAAGGTGAGAGCATACAGTGTTCAAATCACACAACTAGTTGTTGACACGCAGAGACAGAATGCAAGGAGACAAGCCAACTAGATACACACACAAGGCGGTGAAGCTAACCTATCAACCACTTATTTAGTGGGACCAATGTGTTTAGATGAACCCTGGCAGAATGTCTAAGCTTGTATCAAGACCAAAATGGTTAATAAACTCGTTCAATGCCAAAATTGGTTGAATGAAATGCTATAGAAACTGGCAGTAAACCATCCAGTTTTAACAATATGAAATGTAGATTATGCAAGGCCTCTGACACTACTACCTTCTGGGGTTGTACAAGATATTAGATTGCAACTACATAAAGATATTTCTTTGAGTAAATGGATTCAATATAATGTTATAATAATCTGAACTAAATCTAATTACACTGCTGCAACAAAATATTAATGCAAAGAGGCAAAAAAAAAACATACAAATCAATATAGAAAGAAAACTCGTTGAAGATATGTTGATGTAGATGAAGGATGTTGCTCAATACCAAATATAAACACTTTGAATCTACTTTGAACACTAAAACAACAGGTCTGATATAAATTACAACAGGGTATGGGCCTGAAAATGAAACACTGCAAACCCTAACCAATAGAGAATAGTCCACAAATCTAATTTATTCAACCCAAAAAAACACTAATTTTAGATGGTTGTGACTAAAATATACTATGTATCAGGTCTAAACAACAAAGGAAATGCTCCAAACTTCACATTGACAGCTGATATGTAGTACCCAGATGGTGCATATTGACTCAACACTAAAAACATTGACATGCAACCATTAGAATTGACATGCAAGTGTTGATCACTAACATGCAATATGAAAATTAAATCTCCAAATTACAAAAAAAATCTCGAAGAGCTTCACACAAATAACAATGGCACAAACCATTCAGTACAATGGCAACCTCTAATGAAATTGCTCCAATGGATATATGAGGGTTTTCATCCCCAAACCCAATATCTTCCTGCATTCAACATAAATGTGATTTCTGTATGAAACCACCAAATCCAACTAGGAGGTTTTCATCGCCAAAAATGGTATCTTCAAGAGGGTTTTCATCCTCAAGAAAAATATGAGAACACAAGTTCTCACTCAAGCAAAAGCAATTGAAATATCATGTCTAACCTCAACAATGAGCTCCAACTCCCTTTTATAACTTTTTGGAGATATTTTAGGGAAAAAAATGTTTTTTGCTTTTTCGCTACTTTTTTGAAAAAGCCTTTTTTCTTTTTCTTTGCTTTTCTGTTGTTTTTTTTTTTGAAAAAGCACTTTTTTGCTTTTCACTGCTTTTTTGAAAAAACACTTTTCCCTCCCAAACTTAATATTTTAAAAAGTCACTTTTAAATCCTAATTTTTCAATGTCACTTTTATAATAACCTTTATATGCACATGAATCCCCTTTAAGCCTAGTGCCTATGATAACAGATCCTTCCCCTAGGCGCTCAGTTCCTGATCCGATTCTGTGGGAGATACTGTCCAGGAAATGTTGAAAGGCCTGCGGATTCATTCTGGATGAACTTAATTCCTAGCTTTAAAAATGCATGAGCATAATTCTATGATTGTTATGTCATTTGTTTGGTTGTTCAAAATCTATATAAGTGATGGGGCAATCTTTGTTGGTATCAATGTTTGTTCCTTCTTTATGCTTACCTTGCAATGCATCTGAGACATAAAAATGAAGCTTTCTATTATCACTAACATACTTATATGTTTCTTGAATTTATGAGAGAGTCATATCTATCATATGGATCTGGTTTGTGCAATGTATATGTTGTAGCTTTTAAACCTTGTCATTCGTTACCTATATCCACCTTTGCTTCTTAATTCTAGGTTTGTTGTAAGTGTTGATGGTATTAATATGTTTTTCTCAAGTTTCAATCATAAGAAAGCTCAGTAAGAAAAAGTACTCCTCAAGGGAGTTCATTTTTGTTGGTGCCACTATTTGTGGTTCTTCTAATATACCACTACCTACGTCATCTAATATGGATGACAATGAATTTTTTGAAGACCCATATGACACTGATGCTTGATCAGTGATGGCTGATTGTTGACACTTGACAATATTATTTTTAATTTTAATATATATTATGACATTTGAGTTTGACTAATACATATTGTAGTATTTTTAATTTTTATTATTTTATGGAGGTTTTGTTTATTATAATTAAATGATCATGATGCTATGTGGTATTCTGAACTTAATTACTATTGCAAATATGTATATATTTTTTATTTTTATATGTTTTTGTATTAACAAATCCAAAATGAATCCACATCAATTTTTTTTTATTGAATCCGAGAATTGAACCAATGAATCCGAATCAATATCACGATCCATAACTTAGCCTAGCACCACATAATTGCACAACTTAAAGTCACTTTTTCTTAAATAATCAAATATAAGTTGTCTTTATAAATGTTTTAATTTTCAACAATTTAAGTATTTAATTATTTAATAACTTTAAATATTTTTACACAACTATTGAAGTTGCCAAAACTATTAAAATGATTTGGATTATGACCATACCATAATGATTGTTAGCTCTTTGGATGATGAATTGGATGCAAATTGATGCTTTCTAAAAATATCAGTCTCCTCTAAGAAGTTTGGAATGCACTCATAAAGTCAGAATTGCATCCAAAAAACAACATAGAGCTCATGTCAATCTCCCAAACTTACTATCATTGTCAAAAACTCAACATGATCGACTCCACACTCTCCAGGAAAGTTGGAGTTTTCCCATGAAGTTGGAAATGTCCCAAAAAGGGACATTACAAAGAAGCTTGTACCTGTTGTACCTAATAGTTGTCTCATGTTCTTTTTTCCATGGTGGATCTTATATTGATTTATTTGGTCCTCTATGTTCCTTCAACTGTGAGACTTAGACAAGTCAGAATATATATACACAATGCAATTAAAAAAAGATGACTTGGCTGGAACAATGATTATGTCACTCTTCAATAGAAGTTTGTGTCTACACATTGGATGTGTAGGAAGAATTGCATAAGCTAGGTTCAAGAAAGGTATTGTTTGGATGATTCACAGGGTCTTGAAAAATGTCTAGGATTTGAATGTATCTAATGGTACCAAGCACAAACATTACTCAACGAAGAAAATGACTTCGGTGATAGGCAATCATAAGGACAAAATATTTCATAAGAATTACAAAAAATGTACTGAGGATTGCAATTCTCTTTAGAGGTAACTATCTAATCATCTATCTAAAAAGACAATTATTTTAGTTGTGGTGTAATGTCCCTTTTTGGATTATTTCTAATTTCTATGCCTACAACAAGACTAGTTACTCAAATCAAACATTAGAGACATTAAAGATTACTAAATCATGATAATATTCAATAGAATTCATCATATCACAACTAGTATTCAAATCAATATATTTAACAATGTAGATTAATACATCACAATATTCAGTTCAATACATTGTAACATAGTCCTTCAAGCTAATCACATATTGAATTCTTTAGGAACTCTTGCAAGTAGCAATATTGAAAGGGGTCAATCCAATATTGCCAAGAGCATGAAATGGGTCAGTCCACCTAATAACTTTGGTCAGCCCAAGAGCATGATATTGTCGAGAGAAAGAAAGGGGTCAGTCCACCTAAGAGCTCCTAATGATCATCTCTTGTGAACTTGATAAGAGCATGAGAAGGGTCGGTCCACCACTCATCTCTTGTGAACTTTGAAGGACCATCCTTCCTACTTGCAAGGTATCTTTATAAATTCAAACTGATTACTTTGGGATTTGTTAGATGATTTACTATTAATACCTCTTGATGGATTGACAAGTTTAGTCCAACTGACTGCAATATATACTTCATTGTTATATATATTATACTTCTGTTGTCATCAACTATTGCATATATATAGATCACTCTTGATATATTCCTTGTAGATTTTGATCATAGTTGTTTGTCATTGATGTCAAAAAGGTATTGAGGGTGTTGAGTTAGTGTGCATCTTCACAAGGTATCATCAGGACTTGCTCTATTGACATAGATTGTTTAGGATCATGTCTTTCACAGTTGTTCACTGTATTAGGAACATCAATCAGGAGTTATTTATTTGGACAAGATAAGTACGTTGATTATGCCTTCAATAAGGATGTTGTCAATTGAGTTGGCTTGATTAGTGTTTACCTTTCATGTGGTGTGGTGCCCTCAAATATATAGTAGTAGTTTATGGCAGAAATCAAGATATTGGTATAGTAATGATAAGATGCAGTGCATATATGTTTATGCTTCAGATTTGGTTTGTTATGCTTGATCATTTCTTCACATAGGATGTTGAGTTGTTTTTCATTGATGGATTGAGTTGTTTCTTGATGATGAGTTGTTGCTTGATGATGCTTATTGTTTCATTTCAGGAGTTCACTTAGTTTATTCTTTTTGTTGATGTTATTCACGATAATGTTGCAAAGAAAGTTGACCATTCAAGACTTGTACTTCTTTTTAGGACTTGCTTAGTGTTTGTGGTACAAGGTTGGACACAAGAATGTTTGTTGAAGATGAGGTTTGTTGAGTTGTGGAAGGTTATGCTAAGTCCTATACTTCTTTCTGTGAATAGTTGTAGAGAAATTTTATTTGATTCTATTGGCATAAGATGCAAATCTTTTGTTCATACAAAGCTTCTAATTTTCAATCTCATTGTTGAAGCTTTAGGGTTAAAACTCTAATGTGTTGTTTATAAAACACATCTTTTATGCCCTTTTTACTTGTCATGAGGTGTTTGCACTTTATTTTATGTTTAAGTGTTGACTTCCAATAGCAAGTCACCTTCACTTAAGGTGACCTGCTGAAAGGTCTTTAAGAAATTGTGATAACTGGCCCTCCACTAACTATAACAAATGCTTTCAGTCTGTTGGGATTTTTCTCTCCAAATTGGCAAAGGGTTTGCCAGTTCCAATGCACAGGCAGACTCGACCAACAAATACAGGAGGTTACGTGAGCTACCTCCCCTTCACTTCTGGTTCTGTCGCACCAAGGGGGGTATCCCTATAGCTAAAGATTTAACTTTGACCCGCCCAATGACAAAAATATTTAGCTTTACAACAACAGACAGAATACTCTCGTGTTTGGACCAAGATTTACATGATAAATCTCAAGGTTGACAATGTTCTTGGACATATCTAACTGGTTAAGGATGAGAGTATGCAAGGGTCCTATTTCTAATCCTACAAACTAACAGATTGGAAATATGAAATAATTTGTATTTATGTTTTGGATGCAAGACAGGGGGTTTTGGATCACAACTACTACACAAGAACAGACCGGTGCCTATCTCATGGCAAGGAGTCAACTAGACGTATACAAGTGAATGATTTGCACAAACTCAACAGATATTCAATTTTTAAGGGGTTAGATTGGTGCTTGCCTTACAAACATCACCCAAGAGTGAGTATTTAGCTATCTCTACTTACAAACATCCCTGCTGCCATACAATCTTCTTCATACTTAACCTAAAATAGTTTAATCCACTCTTTGAATGGAGGTCACAGATCAAGCATGCAATATAGAAATCTATATCCTAGAATCTAAGTAACCCTAGGCAACCAGATTCAAAAGAAGGGATGCATACAACAAATGGAGACAAATAGCTAAACATATGCCATGAAGTATTTTTCATATAAAAATAACATGAAACTAAACATATGTGCAATGTGCATTCAAATGCAACTCATAAACTCAGAAAATGAGAGAGAACAACCTAGAAAAGCTTTGTTTTCATTATCTCCTCCAAAAATTTTGCCCCAAGTCTTCCACCACTAAAAAATGAGTGACACAGTCCTGATATACCTAGAACATGTACCCAACAATCAAGGTACATCTCATTTTCAAAATGTTGCCAGATACATCGCACCATCAAAATGGCACCCAAAACATTCAATGTAGCAGGTAGAAGAAGGAAGAGTAGGTGGAATCGGGGAATGTGCAGCCGACTGGAGATTTTCCCATTAAAAATGGTAGCTGGCTTGTCCCTTTAGACCCATACCTCCACACATTTGCCTTTAATGGCCAACCTACCCACGGCCTTTGAAAATACAACAGTTTACATGTTCAGGAACTTTTCCCACCTAGAATGCAGCTGCGAATGCATAGGAAAACCTTCCTGCAAAAAATTGAAATAGGGCCATCAATTTCCTCCTTCCTGTCAAGATCTATGGCTCCAAATCATGCTGAAAAGTCCACAACCAATGAAAATGTGCCACATAGGTGCATTATCCCCTTTGACTTTTCACATCACGGACATACATTTTGCCTTTTCACCCTTTAAATCTTTGCATATACACTTGTATATACATACAACTGCATATGGACACGTGGTAACATCTGGTTGGTTCACCACCGCTAAATATTTGCCTCTCCATCAGTTGTCAGAAAGACCCTGGAAGTATCTATCGATAGGCATTGTCCTACCGACGAGCCATTGTATCCACATTGCTTTTGAAATTGTATGTGCAATTGTATATACATACAATCACCACATACAAGGGCGGACCCCAAATCACCATGAATAAATTTGAAATTGAATTCAGGTCTGCTATGTATCTTCCCCTTTTGCATATCTCCTTGTATATCAAATTGTACAAATGCAATATACATACAACCACGGGATACATCACTTTTATTAGTCAGATTGGAAAAACATTGAAATCCGACATTGTATCAAACTCATTGTATATCGCACATACATACAATGTGCAATATACAACCCCGGACCTCAAAATGATTATTAACCATATTGTAACTTTGCAACAGGTCCATCTTGTATCTCTTCTTCTTTGTAGTTCGGCATATACAATGCACTTAACATACAAACTGTGGACCCCACCTTTGAGTTTGCCGATTTACATTTTATGGTTGGGTCCACTTTGTATATCCTCCCTTGTATCTTTGCCTTGTATATTACATATACAACTGTGAATATACAAGAAAAACATACATACAATCGGACTTCTGCCTTTATCAACCAGAATGTATATTCATTTCGGGTCCGAGCTTTACATCTCAGGATTACATATTCCCTTGTATGTTCGATTGCATGTGCAAACATACAATCATTTACATATACAATTGGTGGACCCCACCCTTTGTATATTCCGCTTTGTATATGGTCCCTTGCATGCTTCCTTTGTATCTTCATCGGCTGATCGGAGAAACCTTGGACTTAGCTGCTGATGAGGCTTGTCTCGCCGATGACCCCTTGCATATCGGCCTCTTGTTTATTTCCTTTGCATATCGCCTTTGTATATGCAAACATACAATGGCGAATGTATATGTGAATATACATTCAAAAATACATATACAAATACAAAGGAAGAAACTGAGAAATTCCTGCAATGAAAATACTTGAAGCCAAAGATTTCTGGGTTTTTCTGGGTTTTTGGCAAAGATTCTCAAGGTAAGATTTTGGGACTTTTTGGCAAGGTAGAGCATGGGTAATTGAAATATTTAAGCTTTCTCTTCTTCTATTTAGGATTTCTCTGATCAGATTTCTTTGATAGAAGGAGGGAAATAGGAATATTTTGGGGCCAGGCAAAGATATGACAACAATACACACAAAGATACATGCATACAACTAGAGGCCGAGGGACATAGAAATTTTTTGGGTTTCTCTAAAAAGGCCTGCAGATGAAATACTTGAAACCCAAACTCTAGGTGGGCACCACCACGGTCCTCACATGAGTTCGATGGGTGCCAAATTTAAATCGAAGGATGAGTTTAAAAGTTAAAAGGGCATGATTTATTCCTGGTTTTTGAACATGTTTTAAGGAGATTATGACTTGAGAAAAAGCATCGAATGACTTATGGAAGGGAAACAAAATGGAGATCATTCAATATTTTAAGGAATGCATTAGTGGGAGCCATCAATTTTTTTAAAGTGAAATTTATACATTTTTTACATCCTAGTGAAGCCCAAAATAAAAAGGTGATAGATGGCATTGAATGTGGAGCATGATTTATATAAAAAGGCATCAGATTTTATGAAGAAAACAAAAGCATCAAATATGCTTTAGGGAGTTTGAGTAACGTTTTATTTTTAAATTTAGAAACTCCTTTATCTCCTATTTTATTGCCTCCCTCTATGAGGTCAATTTATGTGAAGATTAAAGTTTCTTTTTCACAATGATTTTTTATATTTTTAAATCTTCTCTTTAGATTTAGAAGATTTATGAAGGTTTTTTCTTATTATTTTGAATAAGGAATTTTTATGAAGCGACCATTATGAAGTGTGAAGAATATATATTTTTTTGAGTCCAAGTTAAATTTTTGAAGTTGATTGAATTTTTTTTCTTGAAGAATATGAAAAGTCTTTTGATGCAGATTGAAGAATATTTTGAAGAAGACAAAGGAATTTTTTTTTGCAGAGATGTTAATCAAATTGAAAAATTAAATATGAGAGGGATTTGAAAAGTCAAGTTATTTTGTATTGTAGTAGAAGAGTTGAATGTGAAAGGTCATATGATATTTAATGACATTACTGATGCTTTATATGGAGATGTTGATATGCAAATCAATGATGAAGATAATTTGATGATATAGATGAATGATTGAGTGAACCAATTTGTAGAGTAAAAGACATATTGTGTGAGATGTTCTTCATAGTGAAATGTTCTTACAGGTGTATCAGAATGTATAAAGACACTTGCAGAGGTTTGTAATGTTTTTGATTGCAAGGAATCAAGCATTGATTGTAGTGATTGATGAAAGATTGATAGAGATAATTTGTAGAGATAATTATTTACAGAGATTTGCAAGAGGAGCTTGTTTGCAGAGGTGTGTAAAAGAAGATGGTCTTGATTTGAAAATCAAATAGGAGGTATAAGGATGTATGATGAAACATAGAGTTTATATTGGTGCAAATCAGATTGAGTAGCAATCATTTCTTGCACACTAGATTTTATATGTTGATCATGGTGATTGTATTTTGCCAGTGAGGCCTTGTATCAGCCAGTGAGGCACAATGTATGGTAGTGAGGCATCCTGTAAAGCTAGTGAAGCTTCTTTGGTCAGTGAGACCATCATGTAATTAGTGAGATTTTGATTAAGCCAGTGAGGCAATTGTTGAGTGGTTTTTCTACCCCAGGAGGGTTTTCCACTCGTGAAAAGCATGTGTCATGTTTTATGTTGTCTTCATTTGTATGTGTGTATATTAGTGCTTTGCTTATTAAGATTTGTTCACATCCTTCATTATTAGTCTTGTACATATGAGCTCAACAAATCATTAATGTCTTTCTATCTATTTGTTTTGTAAGATAGAATTTGCAAAATGTTAAAAATTAATACAACACTGATTCACCCCCCCTCTCAGTGTTGTCCTAGACTCCAACAAGTGGTATTAGAGCCACGTTCCCTTTAGAAGCTTAATCCGCTTGGGTAGGTGCTGTGAGTGGAGTACCATGGGTAAGTGCAAAAGAAATAAGAACATGAGAAATGTCAAGTCTCATTCTGATCAAAAGGTGCAGTCTAGATTTAAATATGCTTCACAAGTTGAATTGGTGAAAGAGTTTTTTGGAGTTCCTCTGTTTAATGGTTCAGATTTTTTAGTTTGGTGTATGAGAATGAAAGTTTATTTATCCTCTTTAGGATATGATGTATGGATGTCTATTGAGAATGGATATTCTTCTAATTCTACAAGTAACAAAGAGGCATATGATTGTAATCATACAACAAAGAAAGCTATTCTGTCTAGTTTATCTAATGATGTTTCTTTTGAAGTTATGCACTGTGAAACAACATAGGATATGTGGAAGAAGTTGATAAAAATTTATAAGGTAATGCACTTGAAAAATAAGACAACTTATTATCTAAGGAGAGTGACAATGATGGAAAACTTTCACATGAAGGAGATGAGACTCAATCAAATTTAGAAGAAGAAAATTAGATTATGAGTGATGAAGAACAAGAATGTGAAATAGACATAGAAGGAGAGCTCATGTGTTCTTTAATTAAACTCAAGAAGTACAAAATTGAGAACCAGAAATTAGAGTTGCAGTTACAACAGGAAAAAGAATCCAAAGATAAAGTTATTTCAGATTTTGAAAGAATATATTTAGAACTTGAAGATGCTAGAAACCTAATTGTAGATTTGAGGAATCAAGCAGGTGAATCAGACAAATTAATCATCAGTTTGAAGACAGAGGTTGAGAAAGCTAAGAAGATAGATAATGAAACAAAATCTGAGTTGGAGGCTAAAAAGGTTGAATACCAAAACTAGAAGAAGAAATAATTTCTTTAAGTAAAGAACTTGAGGTTGTTAGAAAGTAGTTGGAAAAGAATCTCAAATTTGATTAGAGCACAAGCAAGTTACAAGAGATGCTTTGTAAACAAAAACAACATAGAGACACTGCTGGACTTGGCTATGAAAAGGGAGAATGTTCAAAAGTCAAAGAGACTCCTAAAAGGAAGATTGGTTTAAATTATCATACTTCTGCCCCTGAAGACAAAATGCACAATCAAAGGAGAAAATTCAGAAGAAATGCCCCTGCAAGACAAGCATTATGTATATGTATAATTATTCATTTAATGGATATTGTTATACTTGTAATCAATTTGGACACAAATCAGTTAATTGCATAAGAAATCATTTTTCTTCAATTAGGAATACTAATATTGTTTGTTTCAAGTGTAATTCTCCTGGTCACAAAGCATATAGTTGCATAAGGTTTGGAAGAATAGATTTACCTAGTTTGATAGATTGGAAAAAGAACAAGGTTGAAAAGGTTTGGATAAAGAAATCTAAACATAAGCAAGAACCTAAGAAAGTTTGGAGGCAAAAACAAAAACAAGAGAAGATAAATTCTAAACTTGTGCATCTTGCACAAGTCACTTCATCAGTTGCATAATAGATAGCATGAATAAGGGGGAGTTGTTCATGTCCTATCAATTATCCCCAATAAGTTTTAGGAAGGAGGTCATTTGATGATTATCAATTTGGTGATCTTGTTTTGTTTTTTATGATTTTGGACTCTTGCCTAATAATGGTTGCTAAAATGTTATTCATATAAGTCTTTTGAAATGAAGTTCTTAATGGAATTGATAATTATGTTGTTATTCAATATCTGAGATTGATTCAGGTGTTCTTTGGTTCCTTATGCATTCAAGATGTTGAAAATATGTTTAGGGGTTCAATACACAAAGTTTTTGGTAAATGATCTTGATCATGTTGGTGCTCACAAAGGATCTTGGATATACTCAAGTAGTTCTCTTCAGATTTTTGTCTCCGCATTTGGTTTTGAAAAGTGTTGTTGCCAGAAGATATTGATTGGCTGACATCGATTGGCTAATTACAATATATATCAGATTTGACATTTTCTTACAAAAAGTGTCATGTGTAGGAACAACTTGGTGCTCTTTATCAAGATAGTCTTCATTTCTTTCAGGATGGTTATCATTCTTTATCATGCCAAGAAGTGTGTGCAAGGGTAAATTGATTGCAGATTGTTACAGATTGATTATTGTCATGGAAGTATTGGCAAGGTCATCTCTTGAATGGTTGTCATGTCATCATGAGTTGTGAATTTACTAATGAGAAGTCTTCATGTGGTTATTAGATTTTTGTTTGTTAAACATGCATCATTGTTCATCATAAGTATTGATGTGATTATGGTGTCTTTGCATGAAATTCAAGTTTAGAAAAGTCATAACTCTTTATGTTTTAGGAGATCTTGGAGGTATGTCAGGGTTGATGATCATATCTAATGCTTTGTTGAGCTGTGTTTTGTGGCATGCGTCTTGTATAAGAATTTGAGCTTTTAGGTGGATTGGAGATAGTGTCAAAAGAAGATGGTGGACTAGAGCTAGTAGTCATGATTATTTGAAAGAGTTCTTGATGGGATAATTTGACATGGTCTTTGATGGTCTTCCTCATTAATATGTTTCAGGAAGGTATGTGCATATTGTGTGCTTCTAGTTATGAAGTGATATTAGGTATGTGCTTCAAGCTATGACAATCTAGAGATGATTATGGCATTGATGGTGAGCTTTGTATTTCATCTAATCAGAGGCAAATAAAGATCTTGAATTAGTTATGGCAGATGATAATGATAATGCTCAACTACTAGTTGGTGTTGTGTGTACTATATTTCTTTTCTGCAGGATTGAGTTGTCACTATCATGGAACACTTGAAAAGGTCTTATCAAAAGTGGTCATCATGTCATCTTATGTTGGGAACTATGTGATGATGACTCATCATGATTTTTCCTGCATCAAGAGTATTAATGTGTTTATGATTTCTTTGCATAGTGTTCAAGAAGTGATATGAAGATAACAAGATAATAGGAGTCTATGTCTTCAAAGTCCTCATTATGAAATGTGATTGTAATTGGTATGATCAAGCTATAACTTCTTTCAGTGGAGTTGTTCTCAAGGGGAGTTAATTTAGTCTTTGTCATCAGATGTCAAAAAGGGGGAGAAAGAAAGAATGTTTTATGAAGTTTTTCCATCAATGAAAAAGGGGGAGATTGATGGTAGTTGTTTGTCATAGATTTCAAAAAGGTATTGAGGGTGTTGAGTTAGTGTGCATCTTCACAAGGTATCATCAGGACTTGCTCTATTGACATAGATTGTTCAGGGTCATGTCTTTCAAAGTTATTCACTCTATCAGGAACATCAATCAAGAGTTGTTTATTTGGACAAGATAAGTGTGTTGATTATGCCTTCAATAAGGATGTTGTCAGGATAAGTATGTTGATTATGCCTTCAATAAGGATGTTGTCAATTGAGTTGGCTTGATTAGTGTTTACCTTTCATGTGGTGTGGTGCCTTCAAAGATGTAGTAGCAGTTTATGGCAGAAATCAAGATATTGGTATAGTAATGATAAGATGCAGTGCATATATGTTTATGCTTCAGATTTAGTTTGTTATGCTTGATCATTTCTTCACACAGGATGTTGAGTTGTTTTTCATTGATGGATTGATTTTTTTCTTAATGATGAGTTGTTTCTTGGTTCATTCTTTTTGTTGATGCTATTCACAATAATGTTGCAAAGAAAGTTGATCATTCAAGACTTGTAGTTCTTTTTAGGACTTGCTTAGTGTTTGTGGTACAAGGTTGGACATAAGAAGGTTTATTGAAGACGAGGTTTGTTGATTTGTGGAAGGTTATGCTAAGTCCTATACTTCTTTCTATGAATAGTTGCAGAGAAATTTTATCTAATTCTGTTGGCATAAGATGCAAATATTTTGTTCATTCAAAGCTTCTAATTTTCAATCTCCTTGTTAAAGCTTTAGGGTTAAAATTCTAATGTGTTATTTATAAAACACATATTTTATTTCCTTTTTACCTTTCATGAGGTGTTTGCACTTTATTTTATGTTTAAGTATTGACTTGCAATAGCAAGTCACCTTAACTTAAGGTGACCTGCTGAAGGGTCTTTAAGACATTGTGATAACCAACCCTCCACTAACTATAACAAATGCTTTTGGTCCTCACATGAGTTCGATGGGTGCCAAATTTAAATCAAAGGATGAGTTTAAAATTTAAAAGGGCACAATTTATTCATGGTTTTAGAACATGTTTTAAGGAGATTATGACTTGAGAAAAAGCATCGAATGATTTATGGAAGGGAAACAAAATGGAGATCATCGAATATTTTAAGGAATACATTAGTGGGAGCCATCAATTTGTTTAAAGTGAAATTATACCATTTTTCACATCCTAGTGAAGCCCAAAAAAAAGGTGATAGATGGCATTGAATGGGAAGCATGATTTATATAAAAAGGCATTAGGTTTTATGAAGAAAACAAAAGCATTGAATATGCTTTAGGGAGTTTGATTAAAGTCTTATTTTTAAATTTAGAAACTCCTTTATCTCCTGTTTTATTGCCTCCCTCCATGAGGTCAATTTATGTGAAGATTGAAGTTTCTTTTTCACAATATTTTTTTCTATTTTTAAATCTTCTCTTCAGATTTAAAAGATTTATGAAGGATTTTTCTTATTCTTTTGAATAAGGAATTTTTATGAAGAGACCATTATGAAGTGTGAAGAATATATATTTTTTGGGTATGAGTTAAATTTTTGAGCCAGATTATTTTTTTTCTTGAAGAATATGAAAAGTCTTTTGATGCAGATTGAAGAATATTTTGAAGAAGACAAAGGAAATTTTTTTTGCAGAGATGTTAATCAAATTGAAAAATTAAATATGAGAGGGATTTGAAAAGTCAAGTTATTTTGTATTGCAGGAGAATAGTTGAATGTGAAAGGTCATATGATATTTAATGACATTACAGGTGCTTTGATGGAGATGTTGTTATTCAGATCAATGATGAAGATAATTTGATGATACAGATGAATGATTGAGTGAACCAATTTGAAGAGTAAAAGACATATTGTGTGAGATGTTCTTCATAGTGAAATATTCTTATAGGTGTATCAGAATGTATAAAGACACTTGCAGAGGTTTGTAATGTTTTTTATTGCAAGGAATCAAGTGTTGATTGCAGTGATTGATGAAAGATTGATAGAGACAATTTGCAGAGATAATTATTTAAAGAGATTTGTAAGAGGAGGTTGTTTGCAAAGGTGTGTAAAAGAAGATGGTCTTGATTTGAAAATCAAATAGGAGATACAAGGATGTATGATGAAACATAGAGTTTATATTGGTGCAAATTAGATTGAGTTGCAATCATTTCTTGGACACCAGATTTTATATGTTGATCATGGTGATTGTATTTTGCTAGTGAGGCCTTGTATCAGCTAGTGAGGCATCTTGTAAAGCTAGTGAAGCTTCTTTGGTCAGTGAGACCATCATGTAATCAGTGAGATTTTGATTAAACTAGTGAGACAGTTATTGAGTGGTTTTACTACCCCAGGAGGGTTTTCCACTCGTGAAAAGCATGTGTCATGTTTTATGGTGTCTTCATTTGTATGTGTGTATATTAGTTCTTTTCTTATTAAGTTTTGTTCACATCCTTCATTATTAGTCTTGTGCATATGAGCTCAACAAATCATTAATGTCTTTCTCTCTATTTGTCTTCTAAGATAAAGTTTGCAAAATATTAAAAATTAATACAACACTGATTCACCCCCCCTCTCAGTTTTGTCCTAGACTCCAACAGATTTATCTTTGCCAAAGACATATTTCTTTTTTTATCACCTTATGCCTTCAAATGTCTTTGGATTCTTGATTTATATCCCTTTTAGTGAGAAGTCGCATCTTTTTACACATAACCAATGCCTTTTAACAACCACTACTGCCCTTTGGTTAACATTAGTTAATGTTTCTTTATTTTGTCTTCTAGTGTCTTTTGTCTTCTAGTGGCTTTTGTCTCCTAGTGTTGGCCTTTGTCTTATTATGGCCAGTTGTCGGTTTTAATCTCTATCTTAAATAAAATTTGACTCTTTTGTCAGGGGCATGATATGTGGATTTATTTAAAATGTTAAAGCTTATAAAGAAAAGCAAATGATAAGACAAAAAACCACAAAGATCATCTGAATCAGATTTGATTTAAATAAAAGCAGCAGTTGATGGATGTTGAAGCAAAACTAGAAAACGTTAGCAACATTCAACCAAAATGGCATCTCTTCAAATAAATATTTAACATGGACATTTTATTTTGAATGTATCCTTCAAACATTATTTTACCAACTCCACTCTTCCATGGTTCAATATGCAATACACCAAAGATTCTAATATTATTTAGTATTTTATCAATCACTCCAGCTTCCTTTCATTTTCAATAAGCAATGAAAATATACTGAGAAAATTTTAAATGGCAATACAAATTATCTACTGAGAACCAAATCTTTTGTTGTTAACTGCTTTAATCAGATACATGCTTAATTCAAATAGAATTACCTTGTTTGAATTGGGATCATTCAAAAAAATTGATTTCAACAAAACGAAAAATAATGGGAGTACTAAAGATGAGACAAAACAAGGAGGAAGCCCCATTTCATAATCCTTTTACTTATACAGTTAACGAATTTCTACATATAATTTTATAAAGTATAATTTCAAAATGCTACCTAAAATAAAAGCTACCATCTCTCAAAGATGTAAAGAATGATCATTCTAGTAAATGATGATACTGAAACTAACAAGAAAAACCCAAAATGAAGGTGGTTTTGCCAGTGCCATTGATAAGGAAAATCTAGCCAAGTTTTCCAACAAAGTTCCTTACAATTATCATGGATTTTCCATTTATTCATAAGAATACATCTTGAATAGATTGGTGACTACTTCAATGATTGCTTGTGTATGGCAAAATAGTTTCTCAAAGTTTAACAGTGTCAAGAGTGACATAAACAAAAAATAAATTATATAAATAAAACTAAGTTGCCAAATTGGCCTGATTCTAGGTACAAAACATCCTTCTATAGGATCCTAATTTGAATTGCATGTGGATTTGACCAAGGTTTGAATTTCTCCAGCCTGGAACATTTCCAACTTTTGCCTATTGAATCTGGCTGACTCAACAATATCATGGCAATTCCGGAGCGAATTCCAAGCGTTTTGAACTGCAGACATGATTTTCCATGGGATTTTTGACCCAAAAAATCCCTAAACATTATCATTTTGTTGATGTCATGACTTTTATCCGCTGTGGGAGCAAAGCAAGACAACAAAAATGGACGCAATTTCTTGAAGGCTGAGTGCATTTCATTTCTTCAGTGGGTTTCATTCATGTCCTACTGGTTGCTGCTAGACATTTTAGACTTTGAGTTTATTTCATAGCACTGTGTGGGCTGAAATTTGAATCTCAAACAAGCAAACTTGAGGGTTTTTTTCTCATTTAAAATTTTAAATTTTTAATACTGGTTAGGCTTATACAGTCTTTTAGTGTAACAATGAACTTCGAGTCAAAAATTGAAATAAAATACAACTAGTCAGTGTAATACTAGCTCAAGCACTAAACAAAACTATTAAATACTAAAATTCTAAATGAACTATTACTATATTTTTCAATTTCATTGAAAAAACTTACAATTTTAAAGTATTAAACTATTTATTAAATATTTATTATTTTCTATGTTAAATAAATGATACAAACTAATATTCAATATTAAATTATTTATTGAATATTTCCTATATTAAATACATGATACAAATATGAAATATCTAATTTATTACATATATGATACAAATTATCGAGTTAATTTTTAAAATAACTAACACCTGTTCAAGTTTTTGATTTTAAATTTATAAATTTATTCTGTTTTAGTTCGACTTTTTGATTTATAAACTAGTTTGTTTGGATTCTTCATTCTAGAACATATTATTCAATGTTTGTATATTTTATTATTCAACAATGATTATCTATCATGACTCTCAAGTTTGACAAATTGATATCAAATTAGTCTATTGTATTTCAAATTTTGAAATTTGTAATATTTATGGTGATTTTCTTTAGCATATGTATGATATATGGTATTCTAAATTAATGGGGAAAGCTACGCTTACAACTGTTTAACTTCACAACAGTAGTAATAAATATCCATATAAAAAAAATTTATTTAGGGCAGGTAGGAAATGGTAAAATAACTATTTTAATGCAACTAAGAGAAATCATCTATTCATGAGTATCCTACACTATAGCTAGAACATCAAAGGAATCTCTAATTTACTAGGGTGCTAAGGTTTTCTATCTTTTGCTACTGCTCCATGATACGACAATCACGCTCCAATTGTGCCTTTCTCTCCTCCTCAAGTTCCATAGCCAATTTTTTATTTTCTTGTTCAAACTGCAACCAATAATGATCATGAATACATCTGAAAAACAAAATTTAAAGCTACAAGAAAAATAAAAATTCAATGATAGGAGTCAAAGAAAAACCTTCAGCATATCATTGTGTAGCTTCAAAATTTCTTGTTCTAGGACTTTAGAATGTGATCCCTGCAACCCACATGTATTATCATGTCAACCTAAAACAAGTCATCTGTGTTTCCTTTAAAAACAATATAAAAGTCAGAATAACTTAAACCTGTAGCTTTTGGTGCTTTAGCAAGGCATCATCACTCATTATTTGCAACATGCATGGCCCCATTAGCCAGGAACAGAAATTGACCAAACCGATTAAAAAATTAAGTTTAAAAGTAAGTCATGAGGCCCATATTTATGACCTTTCACAATACAAAAGTCTATAGTCTTTATGAATGATTATCATGAAAAAAGTTAGTTCCTAAGATAAAAGCATATTATTCGAGATGTTTGTTGGCTTTCTGAACTAGATAAAAGTTATTCTATATTAGTTAAAAAAAACTATGTCAAAGATGTCTCTATTCAATGTGTAAAATTTTGCATGCTGGCAGTTGTTATAAACTGCATCATGTGTCAATAACACTCTTTAAAGGTTTCAAGACATTCAGTTCATCCACATACTTATTCATTTATTTCAATTTGTTTCTTATAGAAAATAACGAATATTCAGGTCAGGGCATTAGATTCAATCTCAAATACTAGCTTTGAGTTGGTAATTTGGCCAGTGACTCACTTATGCTTTACAAGTTTATTCTATTAACATATATAATTATTTATGCACCCCAGGCCAGTGTCCCCTATGTTTTCAGCCCCATACCCTATAGAGGATTTTTGCAAGTTGCAAGGACAGGTCAGAAAAATCCTCTAGACAGTTAGTTGTTCCCTACAACCCATCAAAGAAAAAAGCAAATTTTTTTTAAAAGCACAAAGTTGAAAAAAAAAATAGGGATGGGAAACCAAGAAGGACCCCCACACCTCTATACACCAACCCTAAACCTAAAGCAGCCACACTAACAACTAAAAACTAAAAAAAAAAAAAAAAACTCATTTTTCTATTTTTCATTTTGTGGAAAACTATGTTACCAAATCAATAGGTTTATATGTCGATTTCGTGTACAGAATGTCTTGGAATTAGAATCTCCATAGAATCCCTTGCAGAATTGTCCAAGGTTTGGCATTTCCTAGATCAAACTAATTCCGCCAAACACCTCCCGAACCCATTCGATTCCGAGCATGATGTGGCATTTCCATCGCAATTCTAGGCAATTGACTTCTGGACGATGAAAAACCCTAGATACCAACATCTCCTTCATTTTACTTGTTTAATACACCATTTTTGCTTATTTTCAAGAAAGGGCACGTGAACAAAAACAATGAGGCGCAAAAAATACAAGGAAGGGCACGTGAACAAAAATAGTGAGGCGCAAAAAATACATGGACACGTAAACAAAAACAATGAGGCACGAGAAATACAAGGAAAGGGCACATGAACACCAAGCAGCACATAGCAAGGTTGAACTAAATAGTAAATAAAAAATAAGGTGCATTTGCAGTTCAACATATGTCCAGAGTAACATCTTACAGGCACAAATTTAATTTAAAAATATATAGTATATAATAAGTAAAGTATTTACGATATATATAGTATTTTAGTTTTCAACTTTTAAGTATAGATTAATACTAATATAATCATTAAATTATATTTAATTATAAATATTTACTATTTAGTTGTATATAATATTTCATAAAATAAATTTAATTTTAATTAATTAACACTATAGTATATTGAGTTTTTTTATATATTTTATTATTTGAATTTTATTTATTTATGATTTTTAGATTTTTTGTACAAACGTACTCAAAACGTACCCATCCCCCCCAAAAAAATGTCGTATTGGCATACCATACCCACATACCCATACCCAATTCCAATTCAATAACTTAGATGAACACAACAAAAGAGAACAACTATGAGAAGAAGGTAAGAGAGCATCAAAACTACATCATTTGAGGCAAATTTACTATCCATTGTTCCTTCACAAAAATTCTTTTCCTTTTTCTTTTTTCTTTTTTTCAAAGTTTCAAACACTTAGACATGATTATTTGTTCTATGTTTGCATTTACAGTTGTGCTTGGAGTTTTCAACCAAAAAAGCCAATGAGTAGCAATGAGGCTAGTGAGGGTAAAGAGGTTCAAATTCAACAACGAATCCATAGAGGTACTACCAAGGGTTCTTCTGGGTGTAAGAGTGTTTGAAGGACTATGAGTTCAAATAACCCATTTGAATACCCTTCTAAAGTCCTCAAAAAATATGCAAAGGCCCTATTTAATCCTAAAAACCCTTTTACAATTTGCAACATCCATAGACAAAGACATGAAAAATAATTAGCCTAGTAAAGTATGGCTATGTCATTTGTGCAACAAGGACTATAGGGGCAGTTGCACAAGGGCTTACTCTCATCTTTTGTGCATAAATGGATAGGGGATAAAAGGTGGTCCAAAAATAAAACCCTAGCTAAGAAAGCTGAGGTCACTGTGTTGTATATGAAGGGTGAGGCAAGAAATAAGGGAATGCCAATAGAAATTATACAATCTAGTATATCATTGCCTACCCAAACCATGGTTGTTGAGTCAAAATGGAGAGGGTTCTACAAAAAGAAAGAGAAAGGCTATTAGTGTTGTAGAGATGTTCAATATGCAATCACAAGAAGAGATTGAGTCTTCTATTGCCAAATTTATCTTTGCTCATTCCATAACATTTCATATGGTACATTCTCCCTATTTCAAGCAAATGTTCAAAGATGCAATTGATATTGGTCCCTCATTTGCCCCCTAGAGAACACAAACTATGTACTAAGTTCTTCTTGATAGATAGAATTCTAAGGTTGGTGTGGTGATGGAGGAAATGAGGCAAACTTGTATAATAGAGAATTTCTCTATCATCATGGATGAGTGGACAAATATTAGACATTGGCCACTCATCAATATCATTGTCACATTTTAAGCTAACTCTTATTTTCTTAGAGCTATTGATTGTTTCGAGAAGAGGAAGGATGCAAACATCAAATTTCAAATTTTGAAGGATTCCATAGATGAAGTTGGGCTTCTAATGTTGTATGAGTGGTAATCGATCCAGCCTATGTGTATTAGTTAGTTAGCTTGATGGTGGAGGGTGCTTACAAGTACATTTTTAGGACCCCATGTGTTCATGGATTGAAAAAAACTAGGGAAATAGATTGCATGAAGGTTGTGGTGGCAGAAGCTAGAGACATACAAATGTTCATTTGCAACCATCACACCTCACTTACTCTCTTAGGACTTTTTCAAAGAAGGAATTCCTCAAGCTCATGGATACAAAATATGCCAACGACTTTATTTTGTTAAGAGAGGATTTGAGGCGCAAGAGCCTCTAGGGTTAATGATGGTTAATCCAAAATGGAATAAATGGTCAATGGAAAACACAATTGAAGGAAAAGGTGTTAAACAAAAAGATCCTTGATAATGATTGGCGATCCACAATGAGGTAAGAAATTGTTGATTTTATTATTAAATTTTTAATGTTTCTAACATGTAAATTATTTTCATTCTTTATAATAGCCTTCACTCTCTCATTTGAGTCAATCTTTTTTGACATTTTAATTTTTTTGTTAACTTGTTTGCAAATATGTTTTCTACTTCATCTTACCTGTTGTGCAGGTCATAAGATATGTCAATAAAAACTCCCCTAGTCTTGAAGAGATTTACAAGACATTTGACAACATGCCTGTGCAAATGAACCAAGCCATTCATAGCAAGGATCCTAATTTGGGATTTTATGAGGAGCATATTAGACCTATTGTGGCAGAGTAGTGGAGCACTATAAACATTGTGCTTCATATGGAAGCCTATTGTAATGTCCCCAATTTTGAAAGCATTAGAGTTTGGTGGGTTAGCCTATTATTTTGACCCTTGTAGGCTAGTGGAAATGGATAGAGGGCCTTCTGTAGCAGTTACTTGGTCTGTGGTGATATTACTTCTCTTCAGTGTTATATCTGGTTCAGGGTTGACCTTCGTTGGGCTCTGTTTGACACACTTACTATTTATAGTAAGACTATGGTTGTAGAGAGGGACCCCCTTCTATTTTTGGTAAGGTGGTTGGATGCACAAGGGGTACCTTGGTGAACCTCCTTGTTCAAACAGAATTGGAAAATCATAAGTATTTAAGGAGTTATTAATTTTAAAAGTGGCCTAAATGATATTTAATTATAAAAGGTATATTATAAGGTTATAACTTAGCCTTATGTAAGTAGGGCCATTTTGACTCTAAAAGCAATTAATGAGTTATATGACCTTATAATATATGGTTCATTTTATAACATAAGGTCATTATGTAAAGGGGACTTTATTATGAAAGGTGATTTATGGGTTAAACAGAAATTAATAAAGTGATATAATACTTTATTAATTTATATGTTGAAAGGGAGACATAAGGACTTAATTAAAAAGGGGACTTAAATGATTTAAAAGTATATTTTATGCTATTCAGTTGTGCATCATAATTAAAAGGGAAACGAAAGTAAATTGAATGAAATGAATTAAAAAGTGTATTTGAGGTGGAATATATAAGGCATTAGGAAAAGCAAATCATTCATTCGACACTTATGATTTTTTTTTGGAGAGCATTGGGATTTGTGTGAGACCAAGGGTTTTGGCTATACCAGCCATTGAAGAGCAAAAATTCTTCAATGTTGCAGCTATTCTGAGGTGGTGGAATATCCATTGAAGATAGCATTTAGGAGATCTTCATACAGAGGTTCTATTCATGCAAATTGGTGAAGTTTTCAATGAAATCAACAAGGGTTTGAATCTGGAAAATCACTGTGAAGGTATTTATTGTTGTGGTTGCATTTATTATTACTCTTGGCACATTTTTCTAGGGTCATACAACTGCTGCACCTAGCCGTACTATCAACAAAGCATTTGAGGGTTCGTTGTGGAAGAAATAATCCTTGTTTAATTGTCATTTTCTTGTTACAATACTGTAGCAATATCAGGTTATAATGGGATCACAAATAGTGACAGAAAATTGAGTTTTGAGAGTATATATGCTGTTGATTGAACGCCATACAACCTACTACAGGGATGTGTTGCATAAGCAGGGCTAAGTCTGTTGTCAGGTATTGATTTTAAGCCTCAGTTGAGGCATTTGTTCATTGTATCTATTGTTTGATATCACTTGTTGTAATGGGTATGAACTAGAGTTCCATTTGAAGGTTATGAATGTTACAAATCTACTATACCAGTCACTTTCCAATTGAGATTAATACAACAGCAAACTAGGTATGTGAAATTCTTTGTTCTATTTCCTTCCTTTTACATGGTATTTCTTAGATATGCTTTGTAATACATTTCCATTAATATAAAGCATCTAGGTATCTACATTTTATTGTGCTTTTCAAAGAATATATGTATGCATGTGTGTGTGTGAAATGCAAAAACATAAAACTCAGAAAAAGCAATCAGAAAAAGTAGAATAGATATAAGGTAGAAAATTTGTTTGGCTATATTCCACCTGGGTGGGATACTACACCTATGTTCTAAATCCCAAATAATATGCAACAAGGTATGAGACAGTGCCTCCATCTAATGATGAAGAGGTGAAAGAAGAGAAAACCAAGGCCCTTTGAAAGATATATACTGATAAAGAGTCTACTTTATTTTGAACAAAATGGCTATCCTTTGTCAATCTCAATAATCAACAAACCAAAGGCAACAACAAATAGAACTACATTAGCTAAAACTAACCCTATTGGATGGTGGACATGGCACAACAAGCATGTACCAGAGTTGAAGATGCTTGCCACCTGTCTCCTTTCACGAGTTGACAGTTCCTCTACTATAAAGAGGAATTGGTCCACATACAATTTCATCAACTCAATAAAGAGGACTAGGCTTACCTCTCCATATGCAAAGAAGATGGTGGTTGTGCATAGGTTCTTGCAACTTTAGGAAACTCCCAAGTATCATTAGACTCCAACTGTAGGCTGGGATGTTTATCTCGAAGATGCCAGACAAGTTAATGAGGAAGAGGCAAGGGAGGGATTGGTTGGGGTTCCATTGGATAAGGCGGCCCCTCATTGTGTTAGTGACTTAGACTCAAACTATGATTTTGATACAATGTTAGCAAATGCCAATAAGGGTGGTAAATTTTCTATGGTTTTATCATATGTAGTTTAAATTTGTAGCCTTTGGTCATTTTGTTCTAATTTATATAATATACATGTGCATTGACAATGAACGCAATTAAATTTTGTTAATTCGTTTTTGACTCTCATGTGAAATCTCAACTCAACTCTAATATTATGTATTAAGATTCTATAATGTATAAGATGGATGGCTTGTCCATGTTGTCATATGAATATTTGAAATTTTCTATTTTTAAAATTTTTCCCTAATTTTTAATAGTCATCCCCTATCATTCCTTAACAATGGCCTTGAAAAAATCTATCAATGGTATGTAAAGCAAACAATTGTGGATTATAATTGATATCAAGTCAGTCCTTAGTTTAATATTTATTTCTAGTTCTGGAAAATGAAAGGTGCATGCATGCAGGTAACAAAACAAAGCTGTATTCTATACAAAAATAGACTTTTATTTCTCAACAAATACTACTCATTGTAGATTCATGAAGGAAAACTGATTTAAATTGAATAACATACAAATGCATCAAGCGGCACCAAAGGCAATGCAAGACAAGACATAAATAGAGACAATGTTACTAACAAGTATAGGTGCATATAAGTAGAACAGATATAGCATAAGTAATATGGACTCTTTTATTCATGTTTTTTTGTGAATTTGCAGCCCACTATTGCATACAGATGTTGCAAAACATATATAATGACACTAAACCTAATACAAGTAATGCATGTTAGTTGTGAATTCTTCATTCTCAGTTTGTGCAATTTGTTCCAATATGTTGTCATCCATGCCCTTTAAGATAGACACATCAAAATTCACAAACAAATAGACACACAAGGGAATATGCGAATCATTAGTAAGGTTCTTTAAATAGAATCATGGACATTTACTATGTACTATGCCAACCATAGTTCACATACTAGGCTTGAATGACAAAATTTTCCTACTTGGAAAAACTTGGCAACTTAAAAAATACTTACATTTCTCATTATCCAAAATGTCATCAAACTCTGTAATATTTACTATCATGTAAATCAAAAAATATAAGATTTTTTCACAGAACCATATTCTTTTGTTTGAAACTACCACATAAACTTTAAGGAACCATTCTATTTTATAAATAGTTCCTAATGACAACACACTAAATGATATTTTATTAAACATAACAAGTTAATAAAATATAGTTTGTCGAGTGTGTCAACAAAATTAATTTGTGTTGTTTTGTACAATATTCATCACTTCATTTAATCATTCTCCTTACAATATTTGTATAGAGAAGAAGAACAAACTCTTTGAAAAAAAGAAATCAATAGAAACACAAACCTCATCAATTACAACTTTGACTTCTAGAATACAAGCTAGCATAAGGCTAACTAAATTTCATAATTTGGTAGAAAAAACATATCTCAAAATAGAAAATACTACATTCATGTTATCAATTTCAAAACACATTTAAGTATTATATGGTGTGACACCTAAGTAAGGATATTAAGATCTTTGATCAAATATGTATATAGAAATAAAAAATTGCATTTGGAAATTAGATCTTACATTTTTGCTAACACTATCAAACTATGCATGTCACTTTGCAACAAACTAGCTTTTTTTTGCAAAGATTGCATGTAACAATTTCCAACATGCAACATACGTTGTTATACTCTAAACCCAAGATAATAATAATACAACAATCATGTTAATACCCACATCAACTAATCAAAGAAAATTCTACCTTGCTCTTTGTGGACAATTATCATAAGATAGTTTACCTTGGCACTTGTGAATCTCGTTGGAGAGGTTTTCCTAGGCTACTCAAGTCAATTTGCAAACTATTGGCTCTTTCTTTGGAGAATTGAGTGGCAGAAGCTATTTTAGAGGTAAGGTTTTGAAATGGATAAAGTGTAGTATGAGACTCTTCACACAAGCTTGAGAAAGCTAACATTAAGGGGGTGTGGAAGTAATGTCATGTTCCTTCGGTCCCTCAAGTCTAGTGCAAGCAATGCATAGTGTTGTGATCTCAATTCTGCCAGTCATGTGGGCACATTGGTTTGTGGTAATCACTAGGTCTATTGCTTTAGGCCTTGAATAGTTATCACATTGTGGTATTTATGAAATAAATGTTAAGAGGATGTTGTGTACCACTAACATAGACCTACCTTCTATTACTATTCACATGATAGTAACATTGGTAAGTCACATTAAGATGACCAAGATTGGTAAATGATTAGTTTTATTCAATGTCAACTATGTATAGTAGGGGCATATACATCGTTATTCATCCAACTCAAATCATGCTATTTTTTATAGTAACTTGGCACCTCATGTGCCTCAACATGTTGGGTTTTTCTTGAGTTCCTTTTTCTATGAAAAACCTTGTTTGAATTTATTGTTGAGAATTTGGATTCAAAGTTACAATAAATCTGAGAATTTCTGAGATGTACAAAAAATCTAATTTGTATAAGTGAATTCAAATGTGAAGTTACACGAGGCCCATTGCTGATACTTTTCTTTGTACTGTATATTTGCCATATCCTTGACCCTTGGTAGATGTACCTGCAACTCCATGACCAACAAAGCTACGCAGATGAGTGTTTCCAAGAATAAGCTACACACTCGCACATCACTTGATGAAACGTATGCAGGGCAACAAGGAAGTTGTAATGTTCCCTTTTTCTGTCTAGTCAGCTATGGGCCCGATAGCCTATTTCCTGAAATCCTAATAGGGTACCTCGTTATGGTAAGGGGTTCCCCTTTTCAAAGAACTCTTGGTTCAATTGTTTTGTTGATTTCTAAAAGTTGTTTTGAGCTCCGTGATGTGTCGGGTTGACTGCAATTTTCAAAAGTTTGATCAGACTCCCGGATTGCTCTCCAAGATTCTTGAAGGAGCTATCTATTTTTAGAAAGTCACCCATAAGGCATCGTTTTGCATCCCAAACCCTACAAAGCATATTGCTTCATTTTTTTCGATAGTTGGATGAAGTTTGAGATTTTTTGTAAAAGTGATTTAAATGAGCTATTTTAATTATTATTTTCACTTAAGTCTCCTAAGGGTGAAAATAATTAAAAGTGACTAATTGTTATAGCTCATTAAAGGGTAAAATGTATTCATTTTATTTAGGCACTTAAAAGTGAGCACTTAAATTGAGGAAAAAGGAATTATTTTCGTTGGAGGGGAAAAGTTATTATTTTTAATAAACAATTCACTTCTTTTGTAACTCCTAAAGTGCCTTTATAAAGAGAATGAGAGCTCATTTGGAGGGACTTTTTGGATTTGATATTGTTGCAAATGGATTGAACTTGTGAGTTCTTCCATTCCTTCTTGAGGATGGAAACCCTGGATGATCAGTTTCGGTGGTGAGAGATCCACGCTAGCTGGTAAAGGCGGTTTCAAATAGGAATCATATTGAGCTTTCATGCAGTTTGTGGTATTTTGATTTGGTGTTGATCATTTAAATTTGTGATGGTATTCTTGATTGATTGCAGTGAGTATTCTTATGAATCTTCTTGGATTTTTTTGTGAAGATTGCATAATACCCTTATGCTAGCAGTACATTCTATTTCTACCTGTGGCTGAGGACGATTTGCATGTGCTGGGATCATTGGATGACTTGATGCAGATTGTATTGGAAATACCTCTCTTCCTTAGTCACCATTCTTACTTCTTTTTTCTGAGGGTTTATCTACTATTTTCAAACCCTTTCTTACAGTCCATACACCCCAGGACCATACCATGTGCATAGGGGCAATTTATATTATGGAGTCTTGTTTGATGGTTTGGTTGAATCTAATTTTAGGGTGTTTATTGCTCTGTGAAGGCGCCAATGTCTGAGGGTATTCAGTGGAATTTGGTGTTGTGATTTCATTCTTTAAATATTCATTCTTCTATCATACCGTACCAAGGCTGCATATGAAAGATCAGTCATTATGGTTGTAAATTTTATGAGATGCTCTATTGTTGAATTGGCATTCCTTTTCCTTGTTTTGTAAGATTAATTCTGAGCTGGTTTAAAGTTGCTTATTGCATGTTTAAATGATATTTACTGGTCGTACCCCTATTCTGGTTGTACACTTACATAAGAATGTTTTGGAGATGTAATGTGGGATAGTGTAGATTAGTTGAATGGTTTTGGAGTAGTAATTGCCATATGGTAGTGCTCATTTCGGAGTAGTTTTCAAGATCTTTGGGTGCAGATTGAAAATATTGTATGAGTCACATGTCCGTTGAGCTGTACCAGTCAATTCTGGGCATGTGTATCTTTGCTGAGCCATTCACTGTGGTTTGAAATAATGTTGTTATCCCTCTTGTTGGCATTTGATATGAGTCTTTGATGTGGTTGTGAGTTGGAAAGAGGATGGTACATTGTAGAGATTGCTTTGATGCATGATACAAGGGCTATCACAGGAGATATCAGACCTGCACCAGCAAAGGAAGAGATACAGATCAGTCTACAGACCTATTTTCCATACTTCCTATGTGTGGAATACTCATAGGTATTTTATGATCTAGTTGTGTATTTGCAACCCTTCATTTGATTGAGCTATTCTATGCTATCTTTGCTACAGGAGAGACATCATTAAGTCTGAATTGGTATTCTAACATTACAGCTGTTCATTCACTGTAATCTTTCATTGTATGGTAAACACTTTGTAACCCCTGGATGATTTACCACCAGTGTGGATAATATATTTTGTTCTTTCATTACTCTTTCACCCATTGAATAAGTGGAGTATCCCTACTGAATAAGTGGATGCTTGCTATATAGCGGATGATTGTATTAGTTTATTTGCAAAGCTTTGATTTGTAAGCCAAAGCATTGTATGCTTTCACCTCGCCCGTCTTGGGAACTTAGTGATCAAAAGTGTAGAGGTGATTTAGTTGGTTGCATTCATTGCTCTAACCCTGCAGTGATAGATTGTTTGAATTTTAAAAAAATAAAATTGGGTAGCACATTTCAGAAGCATTTCCTTGCCATCCTATTTAATACCACAAAATTGAGCCCTTCATCCCCATCGACAAGCTGTCACCTAGAAAGGGGACCATGTGCAAGTACTCTCAACTAACCCCCATCTCCATCCATACCCTTATAACAAAGAAAACATAAAGTCACCAATAAGCAGAAGCCATTCAACAAGGAAGAATTTTTCAGGGATTCTTGTTTTCTCTAATTCCCAAACAATAGCACTGGTGAAGCTATATCATTCTTGGACCCCTTACAAGAAAAAGGTGGAACACAAGCCATTTGACTCTTGAGTTGAGGATGCATTTCTTATTGTCTGTTTATGTGTCTATGATAGGTTTACAAGACTGAAAGCTTGGTTCTTTGAACTTCAAAACATAGCACAAAGCTTGGTTCTTTGAACTTCAAAACATAGCACATTATTTTGACACTTTGACATAAGATACAACTGATTCTAGTTTTATTACTATTTAATCACTTATAAATTATAATTTATGACTGACATTCATCTAATTTGATCCCATATCTGTATTTATCAATATCACACCAAGTTTCAAAGAGATGAACAGAAAGGGATAGTAGGACAAGTTTCATTGATGGTTGTGGAGTGTCCTGAATTTATGATGTAAGAGACATCCTAAAAAATAATAAACATAAAACTTACAAATTTATAAAAATCTTACATAACAATATTTACTAATTACAAGCAAGTAGATTATGCATCAAAATAAAGATCGTGAAGACTAAAATACAAATTTCAATTGTTTTCATCAAAAACTAAAATAAAATAAAACTATAACAATGCATCAATGATCAATGATAGATAAAATTAGGAAGGCACAAAAGTTAAGAGTACTACTGACTAAGAAAATGGGGTTGAGGGGCCCTAAGGTCCAATGGCAAAGGCAATGTCAATCCATCTGAAAATCCTAAACCTCTTTTGAGCACATAACCTTGTGATGGCTAATGTTCAAACAAGGTTTGGAATTACATGCAAGCCTTGCAAAGTTGGTGTTATAGGAATTTTTGCAGACTTTGTGGTGTACAGGAAATTGTTGAGCATGTTTACTGGAGATGCTCACTAAGACCTTTTGGGGCTTTGGTTTCAAGTGGATTTCAATTATTATGGGTTCCCTTTATTGATAAAGTGACTCAAGGAAACTCATTTTTTTAGGGAAAGCAATATAGTTTTAATGGCACACAGTTCAGCTGACAATTATTGGAATTTTGTATAAGTCAAGATGCAAGGCTACTTTTCATCAACACCCCTCACCTCTAAGCTTGGTAGAGCTAAGGACTTCCAAGAAAAGTCTACCTATGCTTATTAAAGTCAAACTCAAATTGATTTTTTAAAAAAAAATTGTACATTTGCTTATTTTCACCTTAACACCTCATCCATTCATTGGTTTGTGAATTTCTTGTAGTTCATATGCCAATTTCTCTATAGCAGCTACTTGTCTCTGAATTATAGGATTTAGAGGCACAGGGATGCAAGGATAAGTGCTTTAGTTTTTAGTATAGAAGTCTTTTTCTCCTTTCTTTCTTGCAAGTTTGATGAACAATTCTTGTTTTTTGTTAGGAACCTGCAGTCAACACATTGAAGGAAATAGAAGCATTTTTATCCTGCAATCCAACAGAAGTTGTTACCATTTTTATTGAGGATTATGTACATGCATCCAAAGGTCTTACTAAGGTGTTTAATGAAGTAGGGTTATCGAAGTACTAGTTCCCGGTGTCTAAAATGCCCAAGAGTGGAGAAGATTGGCTGACTGTGACAGAGATGGTAGCCAACACTCTGTGCTTGGTTGTGTTCACTTCCATGTCCTCAAAGGAAGATACTGAAGGCATTGCATATCAATGGAGATATGGTGTTGTAAATGAGCATGAGTAACATGGCTCTTAAGAGTTATTTTCTTGAGACATTTGCATCATGTCATAGAACCTGCAATGTATTGGAATCTCTGTGTGCATTAATCATAGATTATATTTTTGTTGTGTGTTCTAGTTCTGAGTGTAAGTGAGTTGGATTTTGTTCTATGTGGTGGTAATTCATTATATTGTATTTGTGCCTGGTGTAAAAACACTAATGTTTAAGCAGTTTGGAGTTCATTCAACATGTCTGTTCCATAAAAAAATAGAGCTTTGGCATTTAATTTCTAACACATTATAGGAATCTGCAGCTGGTGATGGTGGGATCAAGCTTGGATCCTATACAAACCGAAATGAATCAGTACCATTAAATTTAAATGTAGCTTCATTGTTTCTGGAGAAGTACTTTACTACAATTCCTGATGAAAGTGGAACCTGCAAGGATCATTCTTCTGCACTTATGAGTATGCTCAATGCCTGTTATCAAGCGGCAGGGAAAATACCCAACTTTCTCACAGTGAATTTCTACATGGTATGTTGGTATTTTGATTATTGCCTCATTTCCAAGATATCACACCTTTAATGTTAAAGAGTAGATTTTCTTGCCGATAACCATTGTTAGATCTCAAGAGAAGAAATGGAGATGGCTCACAGTGAGTCTGCATTGCTCCTCAATAATTTGATATTCAAGGTCAAGAAACTTCCAATAACTATGACCATGTTGCATTGTTCTACATCTGAATGTCCAACATATTGTGCAGAGGAGTGATGGAGAGGGAGCTTTTGATGCCATAGACAGGCTTAATAGTAGATCTTTATGTGGATGCAATATTGTTGTTGCTTGCCAGGTTTCTAACTCTAGCATTTACTTCTTTCTATAAATGTTTCCTTTGGTATCCAATGCTCTTATTAGTGAACTTTTAAGCAGTATTAAAATTTTAGAAAATAGATGGTTTCCTTCCACATCAAGAATTATCAAAAAAATTCAAAGGAAAGCTTCTAGAATTTGCTCATGGCTGTTTAAATTAAAAGGGATCCAGGATCAACTTTATGTATTGATTTTATGATTATCTTTTCAATTGTTATGAAGTTGAAAAACATGGGCATAAGGTGCCTGAGTCTTAAAAGATCAATTGTATTTTGTAGCCAGGGGCAACAAATGGGGTCTACAAAAATGTACCAGTTCCTTCAATATCATCTCCTACAACACATGGTTCCTCAATTTCTACCCAACCTCTACAGGCTTCACAGGCTTCTCTCCCCCATTTACTCAGTTTGTTGGTTTGGTACATATATATTGCAATATCATCATATGCCACAGACAAATTTTTCTAATCTATGAAAAAATGATGCTTCTTTTCCTCTTCCTACCGAGCAACAGAATGGATGATGTGCTATCAATTCATATCTTTGTTATGTTCACATCTAGCTTCCTTTTAGACACCAAATAGAATAGCTACAATTTTATGATTTAGATTACTGCTAGTTGGTTTACTAGTTCTCTGTGAAAGCTTTTCATAGATGAAGACCAAGATAAATTTGGTGCTTTGCTATTGAAAGAAAAATTGGAACTTTTGCATCAAAATTGAGGGTACGAGTAGTTAATTTTGGAAGAAGGCTGCAATTGCGGATTCTTTTGGGGGCTTCACTTGGCTGTGTGGGTCAGAATACTAGAACCCATATCCAAAATGATCCCAAGATTGTCCAAAGATGTCTTGGTGTTAATTTTGTATTAAGCAAAGAAACATGAGAAGAGATAGTATTCTCCAGATAGGACTTAATGAAATTAGAGATTCATTTTTGAATTCTCATGATTGCAAAAGCCAAGAACTAACATTCAATATTTGTCCTTCTGTTGATAACATGGACATACTTTTACAGGCACAAGTTTGAAGCTACTTTTGAGTCTATACTCACTTTTTGGATTCTATTTGCTTGTGTCTGTTCATGGAGACATTTCATATAACAATATGAGCAATCTGTTCCTTGGCAGAGTTAAGACGTTTGGAAATATGCATCATAAGAGGCACATGAAAGTGACTTGAATTAGATGTCAATTTTCACGCTGTAAATTGTTCCTAGCCAAAGTTAAAAGCTACAAAATAAGCTTTATTGAATGGCACATATTTGAAAAAAATAAAATACATCTTTATATAATGGGTAAAGTGCAATAAACAAACAATTTATTTAGGATAATTCGCTGGGACTCAAACTATTTGGAATAAGTGTATTGAAATAAATATGCATTTTAAATAATAAAATAAAGGTATTAAGCTAGAATTTGAATGATGGAATATATAGTTCAAGATGTTTAGAATTGACTTGGCAATGTGTAAAAAATCTAAGGTTTTTTGGATGAATGTTTTGGAATTTGAAAAATGATTGTTAGGGGAGAGGGGTTAGTAGTTGTTAGTTAGGGCTAATTTTGCAACCATGTAGCATTTACATGGAATATTAATGGAAAAGGATTATGATGATCTACCCCTAAATGAGAATCTTAAATAATTTAATACAATATATTTAGTTTTTCCACAACATTCAACTTAACTTATTTTACAAAACTCTGACATAAGAGAAACTTGAGACAACCCTAAATTATTATATCCATACCAATCATCATACATAAGAAAGACCAAATCTATAATGCTCCATTATAAGACAAAGGTTAAGCTTAGGGTTAAAATAATGTTGTTTAGATGTTGCAACTATGCTTACAATAATCAAGGTAGGGTTAGGGTTAGGGATAACATTAGGGTTATGATTACATTTAGAATTAGAGTTAGGGGTTAAAATTAGGGTTAGAGTTAGGGTTTAGTTAGAATTAGGGTTAGGGTTAGTATTAGTATTAGAGTTAGGGCCACAATTAGGGTTAGAATTATAGAGGTAGGTTTATGGTTAGAATTAGGTTAGGGCTAGATTAGGGTTAGCATTATTGTCAGGATTAAGGTTAGGGTTAGTGTTATAGTTACAATTCGGGTTCGAATTATAAGTTATGGGTTGCATTGTAACCCTAACCCTAATAAACTAGCTTAATTTGGGGACATTATGTTAAGAATTAGGGTAGGTTTATTGTTAGGATTAGGCTAAAATGCTTATATAAATGTTAGGATTAAGTCCTTAGGGTTATGGTTACAAATACAATTAGGGTTTGGATTAGGGTTAGGGTTAGTATTAGAGTTAGGGCAAGACCTAGGGTTAGAATTATGATAAGAATTAGGGTAGGTTTATGGTTAGAATTAGGGTTAGGGCTAGAATTAGGGTTAGTATTATTGTTAGGATTAAGGTTAGGGTTAGTGTTATAGTTACAATTTGGGTTTGAATTATAAGCTAGGGCTACAATTAGGGTTAGGGTTCAGGTTGAAGTTAGAATTAGGGTTAAAAATATGGTTAGGGTTAGCATTACTATTGGGGTGAGGGTTAGTGTTAGGGATAAAATTTGGGTTTTGTTTAGATATAAGGTTAGGGATATAATTAGGGTTAGGCTTAGGGTTTAGATTCAAGTTACAATTAGGGTTAGGGTTAGGGTTCAAATTAAAGTTAGAATTAGGGTTAGAAATATGGTTAAGGTTAGGGATGTAATTAGGCTTAGGGCAATGTTTAGAATTATAGTTAGGGTTACAATTAGGATTAGTGTTAGGGTTCTACCTAGATAGGATTATAGTTAATATTACAGTTAGGTCTTGAATTAGGATAGAATTAGGGTTATCCTTTCGGTTAGGTTAGAGTTATAGTTACAATTTGGGTTTGAATTGGAAGTTAGGGCTACAATTAGGGTTAGGGTTCAAGTTCAAGTTATAATTAGGGTTTAAAATATGGTTACGATTAGCGTTACTATTGGGTGATTTGTGGATCTCAAATCAAACAACCATGATATGAATGATGTGTAATTTTGAAGGATAAGAGTATTTGCAAAGAAATAGATAAGAATATTATGTGGAAAAATATTGTTCTTATGTGTACAAGTACTAGGTGGCAATGTACATGTGATGGAATACTTCATATTATATGTTTGTCTTATGATGTCAAATGATGTCTTTAAACAGTTACTCCATACCAAATGGTTCTATCTATTAATATAAATTTGGGAATTAATATTGCACCAATGAAAGCATTTAAAATGACCCAACCCTAACCATAACCATAATTCTAACCCTAACATTAACTCGAATGTTAGAATTAGGGTTAGGATTAGAATTAGTGGTATATTAGATATACAAATGGAAACCTAATGGGATTGGCAAGGGTGCCTAGGGTGGGTAAAGGAAAGATATCAACAAAGCACAAAAGTCTAAAGCAAATCTTGATAAAATAATAGAATAATGATAAGTAAGAATACTATTGGCATTTCAATTCACACCTGTGGAATGCGAGTTAGAAATGGATAGCTATACACAGATAAATTGCTCTCCTATTGGAAGGGGGAGTTCCCTTTTTGCTGATGTTTGCTGAAAAGATAAATAAAACCAAATTTTACCTATCTACTTTTTGATTCTCAGCTGCGAGCACAAGGTTATAAAACTCTAAACGCTGCAGAAGAGGTTTTTTCTTTTTTTAAAACTTCTAATACAACTAAGCATAGACTATTGACTCTTTTAATCTCCTAAGTAAATTCAGAGCAAAGGAAATTAAAAGTGGATAAGGAATGATTGTTTTAACACAAAAACTCAAGCAATTTTCTCCCAAATTTACATCACAAGACTTATAGTACTTTAATGACGAAAGCTAAAATGAAAGCTACAAAAGCCACATATCTGACAATGAAAACTTGATGATTCAAGATAGAATATCAGAGAAAAATAGGCATGAGAATTCTATTCAATATCACAAATTTGATACAACTCCAGGACAACAATACTATAGCAAAAAGTAGGCATACAGCAAGAAATCAAACACCAGAGAACAGAGTACACAAAGTGAACAAACGCTTGAAATAACAAAATCTGCATGCTAGAATAGACAACAAATTAGTTATCACAAAAGTCAATCCTTTATAATGGGCAAGGCTGGCCTTATTTATACTAAAATCAAAGGAGTAGAGAACCCTAAAATCTCCTTGATTAACCCTAACTTGCCAACTCACAAGCTTTATTACTATTCTAAGACAAAGATACAATAAACAAACGCTTTAAAGCAATTTGCTTTAAAGCAAAGATAACTCCAACTAACACAAAGTGATTTCTTTTTTAAATATATAATGGATGAGATTAGGATGAAAGCAAATGCTTTAAAACAAAAAGCATCTGTTTTAAAGTTGCTTTCTTTTGAAATGCATCCTCATCAACATTCTTGCTTTTTGGTGATGTCATCCATTGATATTCTAGGAAACAATATCTTCTAAAAAGTGAGTGACCACATCTTTTCCAGGAACACTGATACTCTCTAGAATGATATTTTGATTCTATAACATTTCTTCACTATTGGCAACCATCTAAAGAAATTCATGAATTTCACCCACAGCCTTGTCAAACTTCACTATCATTGCTGCAAAACAACCCATTTTGCCAGCACTGATATCATCATTAAAATTGCTGCAGACGAGAGTCTGAAACTCTACTTGCACTTCCCTAAGATCATACAGGGTACCATCTTATTTTTCATACGAACACGGGATCTGAGAAATAAATGATCTACTGAACTTGAGGACATTGACTACCTTTTCTTTCCATTTTGTCAAGTATAAAATTATACTGTCATAATTTTTTACTGTGAAAAGGTATTGCACTTTCCAAGTAGAAACTGTCTTCTTATCTTCAGCTGAATCAACAGAATCAAGTGCAATCTTCAAGTTGGAGATAATGATCTCAAACACCAGTCTATTTTCTATAATAGTTTGCTGCAACCACTGGACGCCTTGGTGTAAATCATGAGCGTTGTACTTTAATTGATAAAACTCTAAAAGTACAACTCTCCCTTTAGTCACAAATTCTTCCACCCAATTATTCATGTGCCTCCCATAGAGGACCAATTGAGATTAAAGATTTGGTGGAAGTAATAGATCAGCCTGTGATGTGCCATGGAAAAGCTTTGAAATATACTGCTGCAACTGCCTAACTTCATCCTTGAGAGTTGCTTTGTCTTCTCCATCTTTCAACACCCTTTCCTTCAAATTATACGCTGTAACCTCAAAAAGATTTACATCTGTATGGTAGGTACTTCTACCAAGGTTAGCTTTGACAACCTTGAAGTATCTTCATGGACCCTTTTAAGCTCTGTTAAATCTAGCTAATATGAAGGCTTTTTCCTCTTCCTTCCTAGAATGTTTTCAAGTTAGGATGAGCCATCCTCTATTGGAAACTCAGTTCTAACCTCATCAGCTCCTAATGAACCAATATGTGTATTAGAGTTATGAACCGGCGAATCTGGCTCTGAATCTATGTGGATAGGAGAAGTGCATGGTGAAGAAGGAGGAGAGACATGATCTGAAGGTAACGCTTCAACATGTGGTGTTGGTTTAATAGGAACTTCTGATTCAATTGGTGGTTGTTCTTGCTGGACATGAGCTGGAGGCTCATCCTTTTTCCTCTTTAACGTAGCCATTTTTGTTCCTTCTAGAAGAACACTCATAACTTTTACCCTTCGTTTTAGCTTGAAAGAGGAAGCCTCTGATGGTTGTACAACTGGCAGCTCTATTACTGGAATATCATCCTTCTACTTATTCTTCAAGAATATCAAACTATTTTTAACCACTCGACTTGTTCTTTCTTCAATGGAAGTGTTCTCTTTTATTAACGAGTTAACTAGTGGCAACGGTTGTTGCTCAACTTGGTCCTTAAAATACATGGGAAGTAGAGCTTCACCACTCTCTGTCAAACCCTCTATATCTTCTGATAGGATATTAGACATTTGTTGAAGAGTAAACCTATTGTAACTACGTTCTCACACTTCAAACTCATCAGCACAATTAGCCCGGAAGTCTTCAACAGCATGCTTGTGCATACAATTTTGACCAAGATGTGATGGAAAAATACCACAAGGATCATATGAAGACCTCCTGTCAAAAAACTTGAGACCATATCTAGATGATTCATTACCAATTACCTTGGCATCTATTCTAGATCTGCATCTGTAAATACTCTTCCTAAGTGGAAAATTGAAAGTTGCCTTGTGTCTGCTATGCAAAAATGTATGAACTTCATAGGCTTGCCTCAAAAATTCCATAAATACTATTTCATCTGTAGGATATCTCGGCAACATGGCTGGCTCTCCTAAGAAGCCATATACTCTGATGTAGGTAAAAGTGGGAAACTGGATAAACCAATTAGCCCATTCCGCCATTGCTATTCTAGCATCTACTGAAAATTGTAAATGCAACTCATTATCCATATCTCACACTGCATGCACAGGAATGCATCATTTACTCACTTGTAATGTTGTTCAGCTTGGGAGATTTCTAATTGCAGGAAATGGTGATACACATGTTGAATACCCAGAGTTCCAACAACATTCAAACCTCTGAATTGACCTTGAGAAGCCATCAAATAAACAAGGTATGACATCATGTGAAATTCACGAACCCTTTGAAAATCAAGTATTTGTTGGTGGAGACTATCACTAATGAGTGCCAACTAGTCATAGAATTCGGTTCCATCAACAATCTGGGACATGATATAAAATATCCAAGGCTGGAACTTGTTGGCATCTGCTTGACCCGTGATCCAGCTTAGCAGAGTAATCATTATTGCATGTTCCTCCTTGAACTCTCCACGTCCAACATTCTTTGGCTTGAAGTTCTGCTTCTCTTTTAACCACCTCTGACCAATCTTTTTCCGGTATTTTTCTTTATCATTGTTTCAAACCCTCTTGCATTCTTCAATTGAAATAGTTAAGTTTTCTCTTCAGACTCGTATTGTAAAACACTTCTCAATGTCATTCGGCCTCAGACTACAGAGCATGCATCCATCTCTTGATTGAATTTCTCTTGTGACCGAATTGTAATGCGTCATGCAAGCAATTACAAATTTGATACTTTGCACTGTGATGGGAAAGGATGCCGCTACAAGCAAACCGGAGTGTCCTAAATTCCTGATAGCATTATTTCCTACATCCTCCAAAGAATGTAAATTGATCACTAGCAGTACTTTATGCAAGTCTATTTCACAAGTTCTCAGGTAATCGTGAACCAATGTCATTTTAGGCTTGATTTGTGTTGGAGAGTACTGCAGATTGAAAGATTTGAAAATTGACTGTGAACACTTCTATGTCAGAAAAGTCTTAGACAAATGGCTGAAAATGACTTCCTAATTTTTAGAAAAAAGCAGAGTGTGAGCAAAAAAACTGGCACATGGGTTTTGTAGGCAATTCTATTTTGAAGTAACCTAGATTGTCAGATTTTGAAAAAGTGGAGACTTTCCTGAACAACCAGCAAAAAAGTAGATTCCAAAAAAAAAGCAAAACTCCCAATCTTTAAGAGGATGATATTCTAGATGGACCCATCTCGATAAAAACTGAAAAAACTTTGGTCCAATTTCTGAAAAATGATCCCCTTGAAAAAAGGACCCTGAAAAAGTGAGCCTCCTTGCTTCCTCAACCCGAAACTATGAAGAATGCTGAAAAAACACTTCGTTTGGGTCTTCAAATCTTTGTTGAAAGAAAAATAAAAATCCTTCCTCTAGATGCAACCTGTAAAAGATAATGAAATAAAGAAACCAAATGCTTGTCGTTATAGATCTTTAGGGCGAAAAAGCAGCTTTAATTGTGAAAGAATAAAACTTAGATCTCATCCATGAAGAAAGCCACTTTTAAAGCATAATTCCAAATGGCTGTCATCGAATAGGAAGAATTGCTATTTTGTAGCTGCCTATGGCTTCATGTGTAAGATAACAAAAAATATCTTCTTTTGATGATGTCATCAAACACGCGAGTTGACAGAAGTGTTAGCCATTTTTTCTTCATTTTTGACACTTCTACACTCGTTTTGACTTAAGTATGGCCTGTCTCTGACTTCAACAAGATGGTGAAATGTCACCATTGACTAAAAAGATGATTGATCCTAACATTTTGGAGACCTATCAACTGAGATTCCATCTCTAGCCTCTGACTGACGTCCTGACATCTTTTGACTGCAAATCTAACCTCTTGAATCGACCACCAGGCGAAGATCGAGAAACAACTGTCGGAAAACATTAGCAGATTAGGAAATATTCTATCTCTAGTGAAGTTGGGTACCCCAATCCTCCTAGGGCGCCTGGATCCTCAGCCTTAACCATTTTTAAAAAAATTACAACTTCTTCAATTTCTTGATTTGCGTGCGCATTCCGATGGCTGATGACCCCTATTTGGTTGTTGATTTCTTTCTGCTGGGAAAAAATTAAGTTTGATGATCTGGTAGATAGGCAGGCCTAATGAAAACTGAGTTGACTATACTCTCTGTCTGCCTTAGGAAACGTGCCAAACTGACCTACTCTGAACCAAACTGGACTGACGGAGGGAGATTCACATTTCTAGAAAAAACTAAAAAAATTTGAAGTATGGTGAGTTTGGGTACCCTAAGTCACCTGGGGTGCCTAGGATTCAATGCCTTAGAAAGAATTCTGAAATTTTCAAATTCTGTCATTTCTTGTTTTCCGTGCCAACAACCTCTATTTGATCTTCGTTTTTAGTTGTCCAGGTGACTGTCGAGGTGGGACGGAGGATGATCTAAGCAGCTTGAACATATATGTGATGAAATCCTAGCTTTGACTAATGTTTGACTAAGTTTGACCAACTAGAAACGAGCTGACAAAAGCATTTTTTATGTTTCTTGAAAAACATGAAAAAAACTAACACTGGAGAGGTTGGGCACCCCAAGTCACCTGGGGCACTTGGTTTCTTCAGACTTTCCTGATTTCAAACCTTTGTTTTCGACTTGCTCCGTTTTATGTGCTGACATCTGTTTCCTGATGTCGGTTTCGATGATTCATTGATCAACTGCCACTAAATGGTGAATGAAATGCATAGCCTGGGTACATCTGATAAATTTTCTAGATTTTTAGGATCTGATGATCCAAATGACTGCTTTTATGCCCCCAAAACTGACCGACAGACATAGTTCTCGCACTTTCTTGAAAAATGCGTAAAATTTCTATCACTAGTGGGACTGGCCGCCCCAAGTCACCTGGGGTGCTTGAAATCTCCAGACTTAGTCAAATTTCATGATTTCCAGATTTTCACCTCACCTCAAATCCATCCTGCTTTGTTTTACGTGCTTGGTCGAGTCGATGACTATTCGTCAGTTTTACATCATTGGAACAGTGTTGAAAACTTGAAAACGAGCTCTGGCAGATGAACTTCCTCTATTGATGACTTTAGAGCTCATGCTTTGCCTTCCAAAAAAGTAGAAATGACCCAATAGAGAAAACTTGACCATTTGCAGATTCCATCTGTACCACGCTAATCGTGAAGCAAAATCAACCAATGAGAATCAAGCATGACACCTGAGTCAAAGATTCTATTTTTAGAAAGATTTGCCAGCATCCATATCTCAAGAGACCTAGAAAACCTAATTTGACGTCTATCTTTAGAAACTTTCTAAAAATAGAAATTTCTATTTTTAGAAATTTTGCTTTTTTGACTTTTTGACAAAAAATTTTCTAGACTTGTTCAAAATGCCTTAATGAAGCAAAAAAATTAATTGGGTACAAGAATTGGCTCTATCTGGGGACCATGGCGGATACTTACGGCATAGGAGAACCAAGAATATCTGGATTTTTAAGCTTGGACAAGTGCCTTATCCATTGGGCAATAAAGTCAAGTCACTTTCCTAATGACCTAGAATAAGACTTTTCCCTACATCACCTAAGAATCAGACTTCCTAAAATCACCTAAGAGTGGACTTCCTAAAAATACCTAAGAGTTGGAACTTTCCAGAACACAAGGAACAAAACTGTCACATTTTCAAAAGGGGAAAAACATTATGACATAATGATCATAATACAGAAAGGGAAACACATTATGAGAACAGAATGTGTTTCACGTGCTCCTTATCCTGAGCAAGGATGAGATGAAATTAAGACTGTTACATTAAAACCAACAATCAACTTAGAAAAGTAAGAACCATCTCTTTTTAGTTGTGAAGATTGTCTTGGTAGGACAAATTTTTTCTTTCTCTGCAACATCTCCTCAAAGAGCCATGGTTCTGGAGGGTATTCACATTCAGGCCACAAGAAGTTCATGAGGAACTGGTTGATACGCCAAAGATCAGGTGGAGCATCTTCTTCTAAAGCAAGCAACCTCTGCAATAGGTGAAGGTACAAAACCTCCTTTTGAAGATATGTAGGAAAGTCTTGTGGCCAAAGTATATCTGTGGGAATGGTTATCACCATATATTGAATATGAGTTTCATTTATATCTTGTACACATGCAACTTTGTACGCAGTGAATGCATCATCTTCTGGAAAGGGTTCAAGCTGTTCATACACAACTCTCATTACTGATTCTTGGCTTATAAGATCCACACTGTCGTTGCCCATTTTTCTAGTGCTTCAGGAGCTTCTTCTTCTTTATTGGTTGTGTTTTCATCCATCCATTCTCCAGAGTTTGATGAATCATCAAGATCTGAATGCTCAAACTCTTGATTATTATCGATAACATCTTCACCTGACAGCTCACTTTCCCATTCATTATCTTGAAACTCATCATCCTCTATAGAGTAATCTTCTTCAATGTGGATATCTGGCATCATTTCATCTTCAACATTCATGTATCTTTCTTCTTCTAGTAAGTAGGTGGAATCAAATACATATTCATCTGAGCTATATGCTTCTTCTTCATCTTCTTGATTGATCTCACATAGGGCGTATCTCACAAAACATTTGTCAAGGATTTCTGACTTTTCAATACCATCCTCTTTAGTGACCAAAATTGAATATTCCACGAACTCTTCTTCTCCATAGACTTCTTTAGATGTTGCATTTCACATTGGTTGCATAGTGTCAGTGAAGTCTTTTCCTTGTACAAGTTCAAAGATGGATTCAACATCGTCCTCTTCACTAGTGTGTATGAAGGATTCTTGGGACACAGGTGAATATAGGCTATATTGTAAAGAAAAATCTGTAATATCTTCTGTTGAAGAATCACTTTCCCAATAATGTAGAAAACAATTGATAATCTCCAATTCTTCCTCAGAATAAAGAAGATCTTGCTCTTGCTCCAATTGCAATGCTTCTTTGGTCTCTTCTTTGGATGTATCTGACACAGGTTCTTCAAACCAACCTTCAAAAGATGAGAAAAACAAATCTGATTCATCATTATTTTGCACTTGAGAAGATTGTCGTACTTCTTTTTCCTCAAAGAAAGTTTGTAAGTTGTACATTTCTTCAGATTCTTCCTCTGATTCGTCAACTGCACAGACAACTTCCTGATTCTCTTTGGTTATCTCAGACATCATAACATATGTACCAGGATCCATTTCTTGATATAGCACCTATTCTTGAGGATCCTAAGATTTCACAACCGTGAACCGTGACTTGGTTTCTAGTTCCAATTTGAAACTACCTTTCTTTAAAGGAATGGTTGCAAATGACCAATTCAATTGTATTTCTCCTCCAAGATCTTTGTAGAAACTTCTGCTTAACATCCCGTAACTAACTGGAATGTCAGCTACCAAGATAGTCATCATTATTTTCTTCTCTAGGTAAGCTGCCAATCGTACTTGAGCATCCTTCAATTGTCCAACCAACGACACTGATTTAGACTCAAGCGAATAACACTTTTCATGTGTTTTGGTGCATAAGAGTCCCAAAGCGTTCATCACCTGCAAAGGCATGACATTGTCCAAGGCTCCTGAATCAATGATACAATTGCTCAATTTATAGCCTCCATTATACAGAGAGATATAGAAGGCTTGGGCTTCTCTGCTACTGGAATGAAAGATTCAAGAAAAGTAGGCTATGCGATGGTCTCCTTCTTGACATACTTAACAATTCTATCCAGCTGATCTGGATGGTCCTGAAGATATTCTAGCTGAGAAATCTGCACCTTTGCCTTCCTCATGGAATCCACTATATCAAAATTTGTTGAAGACGAATCTTGAGCAGCCTTGACATTTTCATGTGGTGGCTTAACATTGGAGGTGGAAGCTGCTTCCTTCCCTTTTTCTTTTGATCTTTGCTTATCCTCTTCTTCTTTCTATGCTTTGAAATGCTGAGCACATGTAAACACAAGTGTCAAAAGATTTTCATGATTCACTGCAAGAGAATATTGCCGAAGATCCTCTTGTTCTTCTTTTATTATAATGGGTTCATTCTGAAAGTATCCCGTAGTAGAGTCGCCATCGAAGTTGTCCATCTGTGGTAAGACAACATTCACACTTGGGGAAGGGACAATGCTTGAAATGGGTGCAAAGTTAGCATATCCCATGATTTGATTCGTTCTTAAATTTTTAGGACATGTAGCTCCAGTATGTGCATCAGTCTCATAGAAGGAACAAAACACTGCATTTTGTGCAGCATCAACTGCTTGTCTTGGTGGTGGTGCTGGCAACCTGGGCCTGTAATTATTGAAAGGATGAAAATTGTTCCTCTTAGGCTAATATGGTTGCTGTGGTTGGTATTGTTGTTGTGGTGACTGATATGGCTGTTGTGCAGGTTGCCCCTAAGTAGGCAACTGTCTCTTCATGATAGTCACTTCATTTGCTACCTTATGTAGTAGTGGATCTGCAAAACTCTGAACAAGAGGCCTAATTGAATCCATCTTCATCTTGCCAAAGGTAATCATGTCATCCTCTAGCTTGATGGCATTTTCTTGTGCATTGGATAATTCTGTTTCATTAGCCGATCTCAAAAAGAAGGCTATCTCAAAAGGAAGAGCATTAATGAAACTACTCAATAGAATTTGTGGAGATGGATTAAGCATATGAGAAAGACATGTAACCAATCAATTAAACCTTGCCACAAACTCCCTCATTAGTTTGTTGTTTTCCATCTTTAAATTTGAGAGCTAGGCAAACAATCTGTGACCATCTTCGGCAGGCTTGAACCTTGCTAAGAATTTCTCGCTCATAGTTGCCCAACTTGTAATGATGCCTAGCTCCAAATGACCAAACCAGTCGACAGCATTTCCCATGAGAGTCTCAATGAAGAGACGCACAGCAACATCTTCATGTGATACATGCAAAATGGCGTAAGCCATTGTGAATGCAGAGATGTGCTCATTGGGATGTTGAGTTCCACTGCCATGGAACTAGGGAAAGTGCTTCCTTGACCTCTCTGGTAACTCATGATGTGCTTGCAGAGCCAAAGGTCCAATGTTATTACTCCAAGGCAATGGGGGTGGTTGCCTCTGATTTGCATCATTGTGATTGTTATTATTTGCATCACACATTTCTCTAGGCTAGATTAATGGTTCTTCTTGTGGTTCTTCCGGCTTGACTTCAAGAACTATTTGGACTTTAGGAACTATGTTGGATGCTTCTCCAACTTCTGTAGGATCAAGATCTTGGAAGAAAGGATCCATAGCACTACCTTTTCCCCTTCTTGAATAAACCCTGTGAGCTAGGATTATCTACTACCATGTGGGAGGTGGTAATACTGGTCTTCCTACGCAAGATCCACTTTTTCTTCTTCTTCGTTAAGAATAGCAACTACATTTCTCCACTGATCAGGACTTTCCTTTTGCACAAAAATGAAACTCCTCAAGCTACTAATGATGTTCATTTGCTCTCCTTCCACGTGTACAAGATTTGGTTGAATAGTAGGTGGTGTAAGATTTGGTTGTTGAATTGGAGCTGAAGGACACCAGAGAGTCATTCCCGTAACATAAGCTTAAGCTTGCTTAAAGTTTTGTGCCTCATGCCCCATGGTGGGCGCCAAAAAATTGTTGGCATTTCAATTCACACCTTTGGAATGCGAGTTGGAAATGGACAGCTATGCATAGATAAACTGCTCTCCTATTGGAAGGGGGAGTTCCCTTTTTGTTGATGTTCACTGAAAAGATAAATAAAACCAAATTTTTCCTATCTTCTTTTTGATTCTTAGCTGCGAGCACAAAGTTATAAAACTCTAAACACTGCAGAAAAGGTTTTTTCCTTTTTTAAAACTTCTACTACAACTAAGCATAGACTAATGACACTTTTAATCTCCTAAGCAAAGGAAATTAAAAGTGGACAAGGAATGATTGTTTTAACACAAAAACTCAATCAATTTTCTCCCATATTTACATCACAAGACTTATAGTACTTTAATGATGAAAGCTGAAATGAAAGCTACAAAAGACACACATCTAACGACAAAAACTTGATGATTCAAGATAGAATATCAGAGAAAAATAGGCACGAGACTTCTATTCAATATCAAAAATTTGATACAACTCTAGGACAACAATATTGTTGCAAAAAGAAGGCATACAACAAGTGATCAAACACCAGAGAATAGATTACACAAAGTGAACAAACACTTGAAATAACAAAATATGTAGGCTAGAATAGGCATAGCAAATTAGTTATCACAAAAGTTGATCCTTTATAATGGGCTAGGTTGCCCTTATTTATACTAAAATCAAAGGAGTAGGGAACCCTAAAATCTCCTTGATTAACCCTAACTTGCCAACTCACAAGCTTTATTACTATTCTAAGACAAAGATACAATAAACAAATGCTTTAAAGCAATTTGCTTTAAAGCAAAGAAAACTCTAACTAACACAAAGTGATTTCTTTTCTAAATATAGAATGGATGAGGTTAGGATGAAAGTAAATGCTTTAAAATAAAAAGCATCTATTTTAAAGCTGCTTTCTTTGAAATGCATCCTCATCAACATTCTTGCTTTTTGGTGATGCCATCCATTGATATTCTGGGAAACAATATCTTCTAAAAAGTGAGTGACCACATCTTTGCCAGGAACACTGATACTCTCTAGAATGATATTCTAATTCTCTAACATTTCTTCACCGTTGGCAACCATATGAAGAAATTCATGAATTTCACCTACAACCTTGTCGAACTTCACTGTCATTGCAGCAAAACGACTCATCTTTTCAGCACGGATATCATCATTAAAATTGCTGCGGACGAGAGTTTGAAACTCTGCTTGCACTTCCTTGAGATCATACAGGGTACCATCTTCTTTTTCATACGAACATGGGATTTGAGAAACAAATGATCTGATGAACTTGAGGACATTGACTACCTTTTCTTTCCATTCTATAAACTATAAAATTATACTGTCATAAGTTTTTACTGTAAAAAGGTATTGCGCTTTCCAAGTAGAAACTATCTACTTATCTTCGGTTGAATCAATAGAATCAAGTGCAATCTTCAAGTCAGAGATAATGATCTCAAACACTGGTCTATTTTCTGCCACAGTCTGCTACAACCCCTGGATGCCTTGGCGTAAATCATGAGCATTGTACTTTAATTGATAAAACTTGAAAGTACAACTATCCCTTTAGTCACAAATTCTTCCACCCAATTATTCATGTGCCTCCCATAGAGGACCAACTGACTGAATTGCCGCTGATTGGCTGGTGATTAAAGATTTGGTGGAAGTAATAAATTAGCTTATGATGTGCCATGAAAAATGTTTGAAACATACTACCGCAGCTGCCTAACTTCAGCTTTGAGAGCTACTTTATCTTCTCCATCTTTCAACACCCTTTCCTTCAAATTATCTGCTACAACCTTGAAGAGATTTACATTTGTATGGTGGGTACTTCTACCAAGGTTAGCTTTGACAACCTTGAAGTCATCAACCTCGACATCATCAGCACTTCTATCTTCTGGCAGTGTTGCAGTTTCAAGGATTATTTCTCCATCCGCATTCTTCTCAATGCAAACCTGCTTCTTTAGCTTCTTATCTGGTGTATCTTGGTAGATGCTTTTAAGCTCTGTTAAATCCAGCTAATATGAAGGTTTTCTCCTCTTCCTTCCTAGAATGTTTTCAAGCTAGGATGAGCCATCCTCTCTTAGAAACTCGGTTCTAACCTCATTAGCTCCTAATGAACCAATATGTGCATCAAAGTTACGAACCAGCGGATCTGACTCTGAATCTATGTGGATAGGAGAAGTGCATAATGAAGAAGGATGAGAGACATGATTTGAAGGTAATGCTTCAACATGTGGCATTGGTTCAACAAGAACTTCTGATTCAACTAGTGGTTGTTCCTACTAGACATGAGATGGAGGCTCATCCTTTTTCCTCTTTAACTTAGCCATTTTTGTTCCTTCTGGAAGAACACTCATAGCTTTTACCCTTTGTTTCAACTTGGAAGTGGAAGGCTCTGATGGTTGTACAACTAGTGGCTCTGCTATCAGAATATCATCCTTCCACTTATTCTTGAAGAATATCAAAATGTTTTTAACCACTCAACTCATTCTTTCTTCAATGGAAGTGTTTTCTTTTATTGACCAGTTAACTAGTGGCAATGGTTGTTGCTCAACTTGGTCCCTGAAATACATGGGAAGTAGAACTTCACCACTCTCTATCAAACCCTCTATATCTTCTGATAGGATATCAGACATCTGGTGAAGAGTAAACCTACTGTAACTGCGTTCTCGCACTTCAAACTCATCAGCACAATTAGCCCAGAAGTCTTCAATTGCATGCTTGTGCATACAATTTTGACCAAGATGTGATGCAAAAACACCACAAGGATCATATGAAGACCTCCTGTTGAAAAACCTGAGACCATATCTAGATGATTCATTACCGATTGCCTTGGCATCTGCTCTAGATCTGCATCTGTAAATACTCATCCCAAGTGGAAAATTGAAAGCTGCCTTACGCATCTGCTATGCAAAAATGTATGAACTTCATAGGCTTGCCTCAAAAATTTTATAAATGCTATTTGATCTGTAGGACATCTCAGAAACATGGCTGACTCTCCTGAGAAGCCATATACTCTGATGTAGGAAAAAGTGGGAAACTGGATAAACCAATCAGCCTATTCTGCCATTGCTATTCTAGCATCTGTTGAAAACCGTATATGCAACTCATTATCCATATCTTGCATTGCATGCATTAGGAATGCATCATTTACCCACCTGTAATGTTGTTCAGCTTGGGAGATTTCTAATTGCGGGAAATGGTGATACACATGCTGAATACCCAGAGTTCCAACAACATTCAAACCTCTGAATTGACCTTGAAAAGCCATCAAATACATAAGGTATGACATCATGTGAAATTCATGAGCCCTTTGAAAATCAAGTATCTGTTGGCGGAGACTATCATTGATGAGTGCCGACCAGTCATAGAATTTAGTTCCACCAACAATTTGGGACATGATATAAAACATCCAAGGCTGGAACTTGTTGGCATCTGCTTGACCCATGATCCGGCTTAGCAGAGTAATCATTATTGCATGTTCCTTCTTGAACTCCCCACGTCCAACATTCTTTGGCATGACGTTCTGTTTCTCTTTTAACTAGCTCTGACCAATCTTTTTCTGGTATTTTTCTTTATCATTGTTCCAAACCCTCTTGCATTCTTCAATTGAAATAGTTAAGTTTTCTCTCCAGACTCGTATTGTAAAACACTTCTTAATGTCGTTCAGCCTCAGACTACAGAGCATGCATCCATCTCTTGATTGAATTTCTCTTGTGACCGAATTGTAATGCGTCATGTAAGCAATTACAAATTTGATACTTTGCACTGTGATGGGAAAGGATGCCGCTGCAAGCAAACTAGAGTGTCCTAGATTCTTGATAGCATTATTTCCTGCATCCTCCAAAGAATGTAAATTGATCACTAGAAGTACTTTTATGCAAGTTTGTTTCACAAATTCTCAGGTAATCGTGAACCAATGTCATTTTAGGCCTGATTTGTGTTGGAGAGTACTGCATATTGAAAGATTTGAAAATTGACTATGAACACGCCTATGTTGGAAAAATCTTGGACAAATGGCTAAAAATAACCTGCTGGTTTTTAGAAAAAAGCAAAGTGTGAACAAAAAAATGGCACATGGGTTTTGTAGGCAATTCTGTTTTGAAGTAATGCAGATTGTTGGATTTTGAAAAAGTGGAGACTTTCCTTAAAAAGTGGCAAAAAAGTAGATTCCTGAAAAAAAGCAAAACTCCCAATCTTCAAGAGGATGATATTCTAGATGGACCGGTCTCGATAAAAACTGAAAAAGCTTTGGTCCAATTTTTGAAAAATGATCCCCTTGAAAAAAGAACCCTAAAAAAGTGAGCCTCCCTGCTTCCTCAACCTGAAACTATGAAGAACACTGAAAAAGCACTTCATTTGGGTCTTTGAATCTTCGTTGAAAGAAAAATAAAAATCCTTTCTCTGGATGCAACCTACAAATGATAATGAAATAAAGAAGCCAAATGCTTGTCTTTATAGATCTTTAGGGCAAAAAAGTAGCTTTAATTGTGAAAGAATAAAACTTGGATCTCATCCATGAAGAAAGAAACTTTTCAAGCACAAATCCAAGTGGATGTCTTCGAATAGGAAGAATCCCTATTTTGTATCTACCTATGGCTTCATGTGTAAGATGACAAGAAATATCTTCTTTTGATGATGTCATCGAACATGTGAGTTGATAGAAGTGTTAGCTAATTTTTCTTCGTTTTCGACACTTCTGCACTCATTTTGACTTAAGTATGGCCTGTCTCCGACTTCAACAAGTTGGTGAAATGTCACCATTGATTGAAAAAGCTGATTGATCCTGACATTTTGGAGACCTATCAACTGAGATTCCATCCCTAATCTTCGACTGATGATCTGGCATCTTTTGACTATAAATCTGACCTCTTGAATAGACCACAGGGTGAAGATTGAGAAACAATTGTCGGAAAACACTAGCAGATTAGGAAATATTCTATCTTTGGTGAAGTTGGACGCCCCAAGCCTCCTGGGGCACCTGGATCCTCTAGCCTTAACCATTTTTTCAAAAATTGCAACTTCTTTAATTTCTTGATTTGCATGCGTGTTCCAATGGCTGATGACCCCTATTTGGCTATCGATTTCTGTATGCTGGGACAAAACTGAGTTTGTTGATCTGGTAGATAAGCAGGCTTAATGAAAACTGAGCTAACTGTACTCTTTGTCTGCCTCAAGAAACTTGCCAAACTGACCTGCTCTGAACCTGGGGTGCTCCAAGTCACCTGGGGTACCTAGGATTCAATGGCTTAGAAAAAAATCTAAAAATTTCAAATTTTATGTTGTTTCTCATTTTCTGTGCCAACAACCTCTGTTTGATCTTGATTTTCGGTTGTCCAGATGACTGTTGAGGTGGGAAAAAGGATGATCTAAGCAGCCTAACCATATCTGTGATGAAATCCTAGTATGGTGAGTTTGGGTGCCCCAAGTCACCTAGAGTGCCTAGGATTTAATGGCTTAGAAAAAAATCTAAAAATTTCAAATTTTATGCCGTTTCTCATTTTCTGTGCCAACAACCTTTGTTTGATCTTGATTTTTAGTTGTCCAAATGACTGTCGAGGTGGGATGGAGGATGATCTAAGCAACCTAAACATATCTATGATGAAATCCTAGCTTTGACTAATGTTTGACTGAGTTTGACCAAGTTTGACCAACTGAAAACGAGCTGACGGAAGCATTTTTGACATTTCTTGAAAAATGTAAAAAAAAACTAACACTGGAGAGGTTGGGTGCCCCAAGTCACCTGGGGCACTTGGTTTCTTCAGACTTAACCATTTTCCTAATTTCCAACCTTAGTTTTTTACTTGCTCCATTTTGCATGCTGACAGCTGTTTCCTGATGTCAATTTTGACAATTCGTCAATCAACTACCACTAAATGGTGAATGAATTTCATAGCCTAGGTACATCTGATGAATTTTCTTGCTTTTCAGGATCTAATGATCAAAACAACTACTTTTATGCCCCCTAAAACTGACCAATGGACACAGTTCTCACATTTTCTTGAAAAATGCGTAAAATTTCTATCACTGGTGGGACTAGGCACCCCAAGTCACCCGGGACACTTGAAATCTCCAAACTTAGTCAAATTTTGTGATTTCTAGATTTTCACCTCACCTCGGATCCATCTTGCTTCATTTTTCTTGCTTCATCGAGTTGATGACTATTTGTCAGTTCTACGTCATTGGAACAACGTTGAAAACTTGAAAACAAGCTCTGGTAGATGAACTTCCTCTATTGATGACTTTAGAGCTCATGCTTCACCTTCTGAAAAAATAGAAATGACCCAGTAGAGAAAACTTGACTGTTTGCAGATTCTGTCTGGACCACGTTGATAGTGAAGCAAAATCGACCAATGAGAATCAAGCACGACACCTGAGTCAGAGATTCTATTTTTAGAAAGTTTTGCCATCATCCATATCTCAAGAAACCCAGAAAGCCTAATTTGATGTCTATTTTTAGAAACTTTCTAAAAATAGAAATTTCTATTTTTAGAAAGTTTGCTTTTTTGACTAAAAATTTTCTGGACTTGTTCAATTTCCTTAATGAAGCAAAAAATTTGATTGGGTACAATAAATACAATCCCTCAAAATCTCTAAAAGGTGATAATACCAATAGAAATGACATATCTAAAACCTTAAAAGTGATAAATCATACAAAATGTGTACCAAGTCATCTCATGGTGGGAAAGAAATAGTCAAGGGTCAAGAAAATTATAAATTTTAAATTAGGGTTAGGGTTAGGGTTCATGTTCAAGATAAAATTAGGGTTAGGATTAGAATTACTGTCAATATTAACATTAGGGTTAGGGTTATAGTTACAATTTGGGTTCAAATTTGAAGTTAGGCCTACAATTACGGTAAGGGTTCAAGGGTTCAAGTTTAAGTTACAATTAGAGTTAGAATAATTAGGTTTGTGGTTAGGGTTAGGGTTAGAATTAGAGTTACAACTATAATTTCATTCTAATACATAGGCACACACTTCACACAAACTGAACGACAAAATTAACTTTCAAACAAACACACACACACACACACACACTTCACATGAAGTGAATGCCAAAGTTAACTTTCAACCATACACACAATGAATGTTGAAGTTTATTCACACATACATACACACAATGAAAGTAAAAATTCATTCAAACAAATAGAGACTCATAATGAACACCAGTGAAGTTTGTTTTTAGACACATTCCACACAAAGTGAAAAATCAAAGTTTATTCATACATCACACAAAATGATAGCCAAAGTTCATTCGTGCACACACACAAAAAAAAGAATGTTAGTTCTTTCGAGAACAATGCACATAAAGTGAACATCAAAGTTCATTCATACACTCTACATAAAATGATAGCCAAGGTTCATTTGTACATACACAAAAAAAGAATTTCAAATCTTTCAATTGCATTCTACACAAAGTGAACATTGAAGTTTGTTCATACACTCCACAAAATTTAAGAGTTGAAGTTCATTCACTCTACAAAATGTGATAGCTTAAGTTCATTCATAAACAAAGAAAAACTAAATGTTAGTTTTTTCAAGCTCACACACATACACAACAAATGCCAAAATTGGTTCAAACACATACCACACAAAGTGAATACCAAAATTAATTTAAAATACACACACACACACACACTACAAACTGAATGCCTAAATTAACTTTCCTACACACACAATTTACATAAACAAAAAGTGAATATGCCAATATTAAAACATAATTCATTCACACAAATTTAGTACAAGCATGCATGAACACTTACGTTCAAACATTCCAAACTATAAACACACTCATAAAGTGGGTGCCAAATTTATAAAACATGCTAAAGTGCAAATACACACACTATTTAACAATATGGCTATAAATGTGTGTCTATCAAGAGGGAAATTAGTGACATGGATTTTCTGTTATCCTACATTATTTAGGTACTGCACGGTTCACCTAATGTCTTGATTGCTTAGAATTTATTTAGTTCATTGACGATTTACTTTATGTGCTTCTTCATTTAATACTATTCCATTATTTTTTTTTACAAAAAAAAAATTGAATTTCTTATAGTATTTATAGCCTTGTCTACCAACAAATACATCTAATGACTTTCCATAAAAATATAAATATAAACTATTTAGTGATAGGCTTATAAATATTTGTACCTATCGGCCATTTGATAGCACCTTTGGTGCTTTTACTAGTTTCTAACATGGTATCAAAGATATGCTAATTCCTTGTTGGTTTGATTGGAGGCAAAAATCTCCTATTTGATGAAATTTTTGTAAAAATTGCAATCTTTTTTAGAAATTTGACATTTTACAAGTTTTTGTTCATAGATTTTTTGTTGAAAATGTAATTTTTTTTGCAAAACATTTTGTAGGCTCTGAAGTAATTTTTTGTGCAAATTTCTTCAATCTAGTGCTCGATTTTTGGCCTCATGACCTCTGTGTCATTTTTGGATTGATTCTCTATTTATAGGTTTTGGATGAAATTTGTGATTTGATCATTTTTTGGCCTCTCAGCCTATGCAAATCTACCATTGGCGACAAGTTTGTTGTGCTTTGGGAAAACTCTTGTTCATCCTCTGGGCCATACCCAAGCATGAATTGAGGGCAATAAAAAAAGGTAGGACTTGTCTTTATGATTTGTCCCTGTTTGTGCTCACAAGGCTTGTTGGAATGTAGGCAGTCACCAATTTCCCTTGGCAGCTGCAGGCCCTTGATTTTTGAAAACTCCAAGTTTTCACCCAAAGTTTGGTTTGCATGCCCTACATCGGTCTCCTGTGGCTTCATTGACCCAAGTCAACCTACAAGCGGCCTCCTCCAATCTCCAATGCCTATTTCAGGATCATTTTATTGCTTGCAGGCATTTCATCCAGCGAAATATGGTCTCAATCTCTCCATAGACATTTATATCGCCAATGGTTTTGAAAGTCAAGGTCAAGTCACTTGTTGCGGATATCTTCCATCAAAGCTTCATAGCCATTGTTTCCCTGCAAGGTCTCCATCAACGCTACAGGTTGTGGTCTTAATCGACATTTGTTTTTTTGACCATGAACAAAATATATACCACCAATTTTCTATTGCAAGAAGAGGGGATAGTGAACCTATGAGTGTGTTTAATATTTGGTTCCATAAACTTTACACTAATCTCAAGGCTCCCTATTGCCAAGATGAAGAAGTTATTATTTAAGCATATCTTAAGGCTTTGGATAGATTGACCTCAACATTTATGAAAAGAAAACTTGAGGCCCTAGATTCTTTAGCACTAGTATATGTTGAAGACATTAAAGTGCAATAGGTGTTATTCCCACTAGGTTGTTGGATCTTTGCCTTCATTGGAATAGCCTAGGATGCCTAATTAGTCAGATTTGGTATGCTTTAAATCATGACACTCCATTATAAAATCAGATCTATAATCAAGTAGCATTAAACTAAGTGATACCACCACCTATACCCACTTGGTCAAATCAGTAAAGTGTTAATACCTACAATACTACTATTTTCTCCATAAACTAGCAAATTGGTCCTTCATTCTTTAATCCATAGGGAGCTAGGAGTCCAACGCCTATTCAGAAGGTAATCTCCAACAATTAGATGGTCACACCTTCACCTAATACATCCATAGGTTGACTGACATCTCATAAAAAATGTACTAACTCAAATTCAAAAATGGAGCATTGTGAGAGTATGGTGAATAAGTTGTCTAATGATTTCATGCAATTGCAAAGGAAAGTATAACAAAATCAAAGTCTAAGAATTCCTCAAAAGAGGGGATACAATTATAGAGGCCTAATAGAAAATGAAACATAAGGCCAAATAATGGAAAATTCTCAACCCATTAGAAAATACAAATCAAAACACAAATGGCACATGGCCAATAGTTAATCTCATTGACCTATAATTGACTTCTTGGTGTAGGCTCCATAAAACAACTACACATTCAAAGGTAAATTATCCTAAGTCTAAGTCAATGTCCATAATTTTTCAAGAAGAGATTGATTATCTAGATATTGTGCCTACAAAGGATGAAAAGGGAACAAACAACTTTGGGACAACAACAATGCTAGAGACATATGAGTTTCCTTTTAAAGAATATAATGAACTAGAAATGAACTTGGATGAAATCCAAGCATAACAACAATATCAACAAGGTAACAATTACATGCTAAGGAACAAGGTCAAGAACCCGCTCATTACTTCCACTCCTACCAACAAACATACCCCACTTGATCCAAATGCAAGCAACAATCAAATTCCACCAAAAGGCTCTAGGTCCATCTTCATAGCCTAAGTAGAATTCAGCTACTTCATCAATAGATAAGGTGGTAGAATCATTCAAACCCAACTATGACATAGTAGAGGACCTTAAGAAACAAAAGGCTAATAACAATTTTTGGGAACTATTGCAAATGCCCATATAGAAAGAAAACTTGTGGCAATTTTTGGGAATACAAAAGGTACTTCCAACATGAAAGGAAAAATGATAACCTTAGTTGATTCAAAAGGAAAAGAGAAGAACAAGTTAAGATATCCAATGCACATGTGGTCATTTGCAAAGAAAAGGTAGAGTCATACCAGTCCTCTTAAAAGTCTATATTTTTAGTAAAAACCTTCACAATTATTTGTTAGCCTTGGATGCTTTGGGAAATGTAATGCCTTTTCAATCTTTTAGAGGTTGGGTTTAACCTTGACAAATTTAAACCAAAAAGTTACTCAATTGGATTAAATAGAAGTTAATGTAGTAGGAGAATCAAATAATGTTCATATGTAATTAGCTTCTAATTCATGTGTTCAACAATACATTGATATACAGTTTGTAGATATTCTTAAAGCATATGGTGTGTTTCTTAGTAGGAATTGGTCTAAATATTTAAATGGTTAATTTGCAACCAATTTTCATATATGCATGACTTCCTTGGAGAGGTCACCTAAATCATATCAAATTTGACAAAGAGCCATAGATGAAGCATTTAATCACAAATGCAATAACCCAGATGAGATATTATACTTGGAAACTGAGATGGACATCTATGCCTTTGAAAGGTATGAAAAAGAATATGATATAACTATTAGGATCAACTAACACTATGTACAACCAATCCTAAATTTCTCAAATAACTCAACTCAAAGACTTAGGACAATGGGTTTCAAAACTACCCCTTGATGGTTTTCTCAATGTGTGCAAGAACAATAACTCACTCGTCAAGTTCTGAAGCTTAGCAAACTCATCTTTATACTCAAAAAAGTGGAATTTAACCAATATGAGCTCATATTTAGGACACAAAATTAGCAATTGAGGCAACTCATGATGATCATGATTAATCCATACATGTCTTTTTACCCCAATCTTCATAATCAAAAAGATAATCATCACAACCTATTAAAAAATCACAGATACAACCTAGTTTGTCACATGTCATTGGCTAAAAGTACAATCTTGTCACATATTGGTATATCATCTAATGCGAGCTCATTTTCAAGAGAAATCATTCATTAGCAAAGCATCCCGCCATTGTTCATCTATAAAAATCTCAAAAGAACACTCACAATCATCGAAATCAAAACTATTGAAATTGAAAAAGTCATCATTATGTGCATCAATAGGATTAGAATCATCAAAACATGATACACAAGAATATGCTTTAGATCGATCCATTAAACTTAATTAACAATGTCAAAATCATAAGTATACATCCTTGATTTGTCTTCTTGTCAATGTGGAAGTGACCCATTGTTTTGGGAAACAACATTAGGACATTCAAGTCTCTCTTGTACTCTCTCATCTAAATTTTCACTTATCTCTCCTTGTAGAAAAGTATTCTTATTGTCCTCTCTAATATAACCAATTGTACCAACATAAAACTTAGTCCCATTTATGCTACAAATCTAATACAATGGATCCTCTTTCAAGCATGTGTTGTCATTATCTCCCTTTTGGCCATTTACCACTAAAAACAATTTGAATTGCATTCACTTGGCCATCATTGGATAAGTGTTCAAATGTTTCAGTGTCTTCTAAAATTTTACAACTATCATCTCTTTGTTTCTTTAAGAAAATGGATTCTCTTTGTTGCACTAAACCCTATGTTTTAGTCCTTTTTATCATGAAACTAAGACAAGGAATTACCAACATATCTACTATCACAATTAGTCCTTAATAACCTCTTTCTAGGCTATTTGGAATGTCTAATTCAATATTAAATTGTTTCTCTTTATGTTAATCATGGTTTTCTTCAAGTCTTTCATCATCATGTTGGCATCAAATGTTAGGTGGCACTTTGTCTATTCACATTTCAAACATATTCATCGAGGCAAAGGAGTCTTGATTAGTTGTCCTAGCAATCAGACCAATTGTCACATCATTACTAGTAAAACCATGGACATTCTCCTAATGTTCTAAGGTTTCACCATGGTTAGAATCGCATAGAACACCTTAAATCTTTTGAGTTTGATCATGGTAGAATAAGATATTAGCATTCAACATGTCCTCTTCATCTATGTCATCAATAAGATCTAGGCATAGATTGGCATTGCATCCTGCACTTCTAGGGATCATGTCCAAATCACCAAGTTTGGAGTCATTTATGTCACAATCTTAATCACAAAATATCTTTCATTTCCACTATCAATAGTGACATAGGAACCACTTAACTCGTGCTCATCATCAATACTATGTACCATAATACATGGTGTCTTCTTTGCTACCCATTGATTGACTTATGGTCATTAATTGTGACAAATCAACACTTTCATCTCCTGCAATAGTTTTAGCATTGCCATTCAAATAAAAAATTACAACATTTCTAGCACTTTGAGTATTATCATCACTCATATAAGCTAGAGTATCCTCATCATGAGAATTTCTTTTACACTTATTGTTAGTAGTGCCACAAGGTGCCTTGGATATGCCATCTTCATCAATGGGATACTTAAGAAACTTCTTGGTTACTTGACTGAAGTGAATCTTTTACAATTATTAGTGACCCTAATTTTAATTTTGTATCCTCCATACCTTCATGGCTTTGTGGTTCAAACTGTTCTTCTATACCATGACTTCATGTTTGACCTTCATATAGAAGAGAATGCTATTTTGAAATGAGTTTCACACCTATCTTCACGAGTTACTCCAATTAATTTATCACCTATAACATAGGAATTTGGGTTGTCATAATGTTCTGATAGGTCTATGTTTACCTTTTGAGTCTCCATACTAAATTCAATTCATTCTTGGGCTGACATGGAGAATACTTTCTTAAGATAGTTTGGTCAAATTTTAGACCCACAAGAAGCTTTATTGTAGTTTGCAATAGTTAAAAGGCAACCCCAAGAATCCATTTCATAGTTCAATCAAAGGTTTTGCATAATGTATCAAATAGTTAATGCTTATGATAGGTCAATCATGTAGGAGTACAATTAACACTGAGAGGGGGGTGAATCAGTGTTCATATAATAATTCAATTTTCTCACCTTTTACAAATTGTCAATGAACTTTATTATGAACTAAGATCAAATATTATCTTCACAATCATCAAATTATTAAACACCAATTATTAATGCAGAGAAACAACACAAGAAGTTTAACTCAAAGATATACTGAGTGGAAAACCCTCCAGGGGTAGAAAAACCACTCAAACTGCCTCACTAGCTTAAATGAAAAACTTCAAGTTTACAAATGTCTCATTGACATATATAGAGGTCTCACTGACCACAAGCCTCACTATCATATGAAGGTCTCACTGACCACAAGCTTCACTAGCATACTGTGCCTCACTAGCAAACCAAATCACCAATAGAAGTAATAAACAAAATCAGAGGGTTACTCTATTTCCATTCAATTCATAACTCATTCACACCTGCATAACAATTCACTTGATTATCTCTGCATAACTCAACACTCTTTCTTCATCACATACCCAGTATCATATTCTCATCTTTCTTTTCTCTTCAAGAGGATTTCTATAAAAAATATCTTCAACTGTGCATATTGAATCAATCAAAAATCTTACATACAATGTTCCTGCAAAATATTATATACAAGATGACTTTTCACATTTTGTTTTCTCTCTATATTTATTTTAATCTGTAAAACAAATTGTCTCTTCAGTGCCTTGGAATCTTTCATATTCCTTCAAAAATTTCTCTTGCATCTGATCACACAACATCTGCAATAAAAATATAAACAAAAAAAATCTTGGAATATCTCTTCTCTGCATATTCATCTTCTTCAATATTTCTTGTGTGAGAAAAATAAAATCTTTCTCACAATTTGATCTTCTTCAATTGACTTTTCATCTGCTCCAAAAAATCTCTACAAATAACTTTTTCATAATTTGATCTTTCTTATTTTTTTACAAAAAAAATCCTTAATCAAACTACCCCAATAAAATCTCTCTTCTCATTTGCATGTCCTTTCACCTGCAAAGAAAAATGACCTATTGATTTTCTTCAATCAAATCATCTCACATTTTCATTTTCACAAATCCATTTTATTTTCATGCAAAAATTTCTTGATCCATATTTTCTTGCAAGCTCTTTGAAAAAATCTTCTTACCTTCTCTTCAATAAATTTCTCACAAAAAATCTTCACTAAATTCTTCAATGGCATGGGAGAGAATTTAGAAATAACTTTCCAAAAAAAATTGCTTTTAGAAATATCAACCATCTCCTATAAAGGCTTCTTGAAAAACTCATATACATTCTATAATGAACTCATGCCTTTTAAAAGACAAATAAAATAGAAATTTAATAAGTTTCCTAAAAAAATACTTTTAAAAGAAAAGGCATAAATCGTGCCCACTCATATGCATTTCATGCTTTATAAAAATAAATCTTTTCCAATGGATGCCTTTTCCTTCGAAGGAAACATTAAGACCAATGTATTCCCTCTTATGTTGAGCTCCTCTTAAAAGGCATTTCATCATTTGGAAGTCTTTTTTTTTTCTTCAAAAAATGTGCTCTCCATAAAACAAATAAGACCTTTAATAGTTTGGTACCCATTCACAAACAATGGAGACTGATGCTTTTTAAATAATAAATCATCTTCATGAAAATCGGGCTCCAAATATACATTGACTTTCTTATAAAGTATTCGAGCATTCAATATTCTTTTTATTAAAGCATTCGATGCTCTTTCAAAACTATTACCTTGACCACCAGTGGTGACTAGAAATTGGGGCCAATTTTCTTAATGTGTTAAGAGCCCTTAAACAGGTCACCTTAAGTGAAGGTGACTTGCTATTGCAAGTCAACCCTTAAAAATAAGATAAAGTGTAGATTTTAGGATGGGCAGTGACATCTTAGAAGATTTAGATGAAAGCTTTATTCTCTACAACACTAGTCTATGTCATTATGAATGAATGTGAACTGCTGAACCAAGCCATGATCCTGATATGCATGAGAGAACTCCTTCAAACAATGTCACCATGACAACCTAAGATTCTGATGATGTTCTTCTCAAAACAACTCTAAGAAAATATCTCAAACCCTTGCTCAAAACAAACATCATGAACATATGAATGAAGAACATGAAACACAATAAAAACCAGATTACCAAAAAAAATGAGCTCTGCATTGAAGGATAACCTGTGAACACCATGAAAGCAAGGAGCAACACATTTTGTCAACCAAACAAGAACCAACCACATGAAGAGGTCTATCATAAATGATCTATTATCAATGACAAGACACCACACTATCATCATAATTTGAGCTCCAACCATACCACCAACAAACCAACTTGAAAGCATCATACCTTCAAGATTGCATTTTCATTTTTACACCTTGAGAGTGAGTTGATTTACTAATGTTCTTGTTCAACCTTCATGGAGATGAGTATGTATCACTAGATGAATCAAAACCATGACACCCTAATGAGATAAAGATCAATATATATCATGCAAGGATCAATATATATCATGCAAGTTGTTCCAACACTTCAACCAATACACCACATCATACTCAACCTGTCAACAATGTCAAATCATAACATTTCATCATACCTCCTCCTGATTGTAACTTTGTCATGCTGCCACCATGAAAGAAGATGATGATCAAACAACTTAACATCATAACATAATGATCAACCAACTTAACATTCTAACACAAAACTATGAACTCCAAAGATCAATATGAACACCAAACATCAAGAACATGAGAAAGCATCTTGAGACAATCTTAAAGATATCCTGATCAAACACATCCTTGATAGACCTAACACCTGATGAGAAACAACATCATGTGAATGCATACAACTCTTGAGACATCTAAACATCATGAATACTCTTGTATATCATACAATCTACTCAACACCTTTTTGACATCAATGACAATCAGCCACCATCAAATAGATGCTAAAATACTAAAAAGTCACTACCTATGGGGGCTTGATCCTTAGTTTGTAGGTCATATTATAGAAACAAGTAGAGTACTCACCTTGGATGATGCATTTAGTAGAGCTCTCACATTAGAATAACTAGGATATGATCGTACAAGCTCTCAAATCAGCCATCATGCATGTTATAATATGCACTTGCTTTCAAGTTGTCAACAACCACCATCATACATCAACAACCTATGGCTACATATACCTAATTCAATCAACCATGGCAGTTAATAACCAATAAATTTGCAATCAAAATGTGCAATAAACCAGCTCAGTCCATTACAAACTCACTTTTTCGGTCAAAATTCAATCCTTTATGCAAATAACATCCCTTCTAATGGTGCATACACATCTATGCAATTATTTTTCAATCAAAATATGACATATATCTTAGAGGATGGTGATTCTTTGGATGGAGAGTTTACAAGTCACTCACAAAATGTTGGATGTTCAACTAAGAATGAAAATAAGAAAGACAAGATTATAGGTGAAGGTCAGGAACTATTAAGTTAATATTTAAATATATCTTAGATAATGGTCAATCTTAGTTGTAGATTGCTTTTTCTTTTAAGTCTTCTACTTTTTAAGCTCTTAGGTATGATCGCTTCTGTTATGCTTTGTTAGCTTCAGCTTTCTGCTTTATGCAAGTTGTTCATCTATTTTTAGAGTGTGCATTCTCTTTATAAGAGCATTTGCTCTTCTTTGTAAATCATCTGATCCTATTCAATCTAAGAGATCTGTAGTTTATTCAAACCATGTAACAAAAACATGAGTACTCCTACATGGCTAGTTACAAAAATAAATAATGAAGGATTTACAAACGATGAAAATAATGACAACGTTAGCAATATACAAAGACCTACATCACTGTTCAAAGTATGTAGTCCTATAAATTCAAAAAAATAGGGGCTTCTACACCTTCATTGGATGCACCTAGTAGTCCTCTAACACTTACACATGATGCAAATGATGAGATTGGGTGTACATATCAGTCATATGAGATAGGCATTGAATTCATGAAAGAAAGTTTGAACAAGGATATGTTAGAGATGGGATTTCTAAGCACCTTATTAAATTTAGCTTCACCAAAAGGATGTAGGATACATAGTACAACTCGACATGATGAGATTGATTAACCTACCTTCATCACAAGAGTGGATTTTTCTTGAAAGGTCTGATGCATCTCATTGAGATACTCATTCTAGAGGATCTTTAAGAGCAATCTGATCGAACATATGATGACAATAATCAAGCCATTTCTCCTAACTTCATTGGTAAGAATGATAGAAAGAGGGTCCCATTCAAAATCCAAAAAAATTAGAAGGCGTGCATGATAACCTTGTTGTAAACTTGGAAGATGAACTACAAAAATTGAGACTAAGTTTGATGGACTACATGGTAACTTTAAGAATGTCAATAAACTCAATATATATTGCATTACTTAGTGAGTGTAGGCTACATGAGACAACTGAGCATGGGGAGTATGATTTCCTAGAATTCTTGTTATGGATAAGTTTGGTCAAGAAAAGAGCAAGCTTGGACAACCTCTTGTTTATGCACTCACTCAAGATAAGGTGTTTGAAACCACTAGTATTTATGAGAGTTGTGACAAACCCATAGAGTTTGATCAAATTTTTGATTTAATAAAATTTTAAACTCCTTACTTGTTTTTCCTTTATTTGTTTGAGTTTTCTAAACTCGGGCTATGATGTTTTGATGAATCTCTATACTCCACTTGAATGTTGATGAATTCCAACCAGTACTTCATGAAATATCTCAAGAATCAGAGGTTGTGAGGGTTGTATGTACCTGATTTGTTCATGTATATGGTAATCATCTACATTATCTTTCATTTTTGATTGTCCTCAAACTCCTGCACCTTTCTTATTTGCATGGTTGTGTGTAAACTAACCAAACAAGGAATTGATCTCTTCAACTAGGATAGATTTTCTATCTCCACAAAATAGGATCATTTTATTTCATCATACCTTTATTTGTTTTTTATACATATGACTAGAATAGGATTAGCTTTAGGTTGGAACTTCTAACTTACTATTATAAAGTTGAATCTTGTGCTTGCAAATGTGTATTCATTGTTCATTTATAAACTTAAAATGATATCTAAATGCAATGAATATTTTGGATCGGTTTGTGCATGCATGCTAGATCTAAAATATGGTAATCATTCTATGCAATCAAACATGTGTTTGTATCACTAATTTCATCAACACCATAGGCCCCGGAATAGAATTACAACAACCACTGAGTTACCCTGCATGGCCATGACCTCGCAATATAGACCTTGGGGATAGTGGATTTCCTTTCAAGAGAGGTGAGGTACACTTTGATCTTTATCAGAGTTACTAGTTTTTCACATGACTTCTCTCCCCCTTTGACATCAATGGCAAAGGGCACATATTTGCTATCTTTTATCCCTTTTTGCTTTAGACTGATCCCAAAAATTGCATATTGACTAGTCCCCCTTTGAGTAGTACGTCCTTAACATCAATCCAGATCACAAGATATGAATGTGAATTCCATCAGATTGATGCACCTTAGTGCATCTTAGTTCTACTTAGGAGGGGTAATAACCCCTAACTTCTCTCTGAGATACTCAAAAGTATCCTTGGGAAGAGGCTTAGTGAAGATGTCTGCAATCTGATCTTTGGAAGGCACAAAATCCAAGTTGACCTCATTCTCATTTACTTTCTCTCTCAAGAAATGAAATGTGATAGATATATGCTTTGTCTTTGAATGCAATACCATATTCCTTGAGATGCTTATTGTACTAGAATTATCACAGAAAATTGTGACTAGCTCCTCAAACACAATTCTGATGTCCCTCAACATTTGCTTCATCCACAACACTTGAGTGCAATTATTTGTTGCTACTATGTACTCTGCTTCTGTAGTAGCCAAAGATATTGCCTCTTGATTTTTGCTTATCTGAGAGACTAATCTTCTCCACAAGAAGAATGCACCACCACTAGTACTTTTTCTATTATCCACATCTCTTGCCCAATCAATATTTGTATATGCATGAAGAGTGAAGTTATTGTCCTTTGGATACCACAGTCCATAATCAATTGTCCCCTTGAGATATCTAAAAATTCTTTTGACTACCATAACATGGGATTCTTTTGGATCAGCTTGAAATCTGGCAACAAGTCCAACTGCATTCATGATGTGAGGTCTGGTTTGGGTTAGATAAAGCAATCCTCCAATCATTGATCTATATCTTTTCTGATTTGCCTTGGGAGAGTCATCATCTTTTCTTAGCCTACATCTAGTTACCATAGGTGTACCTACTGGCTTTGAGTCTTCCATTCCAAACTTCTTTAGCAATTCTTTTACATACTTGGACTGATATATGAAGATACCTTTATCTGATTGAACAATTTGCAGACCTAGGAAGAAATTCATCTCACCAAACATTGACATCTCAAACTCACTTTTCATCTGATCAGCAAATGCTTTATAGATGCATTCACTTCCACCAAAAATGATATCATCAACAAAGACTACAACAATTAGAATGTCCTCATGATCAATCTTGAAGTAGAGATTACTATCAGTAGTACCTTTGCTAAATCTTAGCTTAAGCAAATGCTTATCCAATCTGGCATACCAGGCTCTCAGAGCTTGTTTGAGTCCATATAAGGCTTTTCTCAATCTACAAACCATATCTCCCTGATCAGACAACTAAAATCCTTCTGGTTGCTCAATGTAGACTTCCTCCAAATCTCCATTCAGAAATGTTGATTTCACATCCATTTGATATACTTTAAAATCTTTGAAGGCAACAAATGCAAGAAACAATCTAATTGCCTCTATCCTTTCCACCAGAGCAAAAGTTTCTTCAAAATCAATTCCTTCCACTTGAGAGTAGCCTTTACATACCAACCATGCTTTTTTCCTTATAACCTTGCCATCTTCATTCAGTTTATTCTAGAAGACCCATTTGGTTCCAATCACATTTTTGTCCTCAGGTCTAGGAACTAGATCCCATGTGTGATTCTTTCCAATTTGAATCAATTCCTCTTCCATTGCTTTGACCCAGTTTTCATCATTGCAAGCTTCACTTACTGATTTAGGTTCAATCCTTGAAATCATACAAATCTCTTCTTGATCTTTAGAGATTTTTCTCCTAGTTTGAACACCTTTACTCTTATCTCCTATGATCTGATCTTTAGGATGATTTAACCTTACATACCTGGGAGTTTTGGAGATTTTTTGAGCTTCTATTTCTTGAACTTGTTCCTCATCATCTGTGTTAACTTCTAGAGTTACTGGTTCAAACTGAATCTGAGTCTAAACTTGAACTTGCCTTCCTTGATTTTGACTTTCATCTTGATCATCTAAATCATATCTGGAGTACTTGGAATGTCCTTTTCTTTCATCAACTTTAACATTTGTACTTTCAACAATCTTCTTCAATCTTTTATTGAAGCACTGGTAGGCCTTACTTTGAGTTGAGTATCCCAAAAATATTCCTTCATCACTTCTTGCCTCAAACTTACCTAAATCCTCATCTCTTTTGATATAACATTTACTACCAAAGACTCTAAAGTTTCTCACAGTAGGAGGATGACCAAACCAAAGTTCATAAGTGGTCTTACTAGAATTTCCTTTGATCTGCACTCGGTTAAGAGTGTAGACAGTAGTATTCATGGCTTCTCTCCAGTAAACTTGAGGAACATTTGTTTCCATCATCATGGTTCTGGTGGCTTCTTGAATGGTCCAATTATTTCTTTCCACAACTCCATTTTGTTGAGGAGTCCTAGGAGCAGATAACTGTCTTTTTATTCCATGCTTTTCACAAAAAGTTATCAAACTCACTGGAGGTAAATTCTCCACCTCTGTCAGATCTCAGACACTTTAATTTCCCACCAATCTCATTTTCAACCATCATCTTGAACACCTTAAACTTGTCAAGGGCTTTTGATTTTTCTCTTAGAAAAGTTACCCACATTATCCAGGAGTAATCATCAATCAGCAACATGAAATATCTGTCTCCTTGCACACTCCTAATTTTGGCAGGACCACAAAGATCAGTATGTACCAATTCCAATCTCTCACTTGAACCTTGTTCCTTACTCTTAAATGAAATTTTGTTCTTTTTACCCAATTGACATTCTCTACATATGTTATTAGGTTTCACAAGTCTTGGAAGATCTCTTATAGCTTGAGTGGAACTTATTTTGACAATGTTGTCAAAATTTAGATGACACATCATCCTATTCCATAGCCAACTTTGATCTGTCTGATCAATCAAATAACTTTTCCCAGAACTACTTAAGTGAAAGATGTTACCTCTAGTTTGAGTACCGGATGTAATTTTGGTTCTGGAGCTTTCCAAGATTCTACATTTTCCATCCTTGAACTGAAGATCATAACCCTTGTCAACCAACTGTCCAACACTGAGAAGATTATGTTTCAATCCTTCCACATACAGAACATCATTGGTGTTTTTCCTACCATCAAAAGAGATGGATCCTCTACCACGGATTCTACCAGCTGAGTTGTCTCCAAATTTCACAAGTCCTCCTTCATAGTTTTCAAAATTCACAAACTTACTCTTGTGACCAGTCATATGATGAGAATATCCACTATCAATCACCCATTCATCCTTTTCAATAACCTAAGAAGCCAAGGCATGAAATGTCCCTAATCTAATTTTTATTAAAACCCCACAAAATCTGAAAGTGACTTTGCATTAACAACACAACTATGCATCACAATTTCTAGAAACTAGTGACTAGTTTGCACAATAAACCATCCAAAATATTGCAACACAACTCTAAACCAATTTTATTATTATTTTCTGATGGAAACACATATGTGCAGGTCTGATACATAATATTTACCCAGCAGCAAACTATCACAACAAATCCGTAATTTCAGCCACAACCCATTAATCAAAATGCTGAAATATACATAAAATAACTTACTACAAGGCCTCCAAACTCTTAGATTCACACCCCAAACTGATATGGCTATAGAATGACACTATAGATAATGTATTATAGAAGCACACATAGTAAACCAAACCCCATACAACAGCAAATGTGAACAGCAACACAAACAACTCCTAAACACACTACGAAATCACTACAAAACCCTACAACACAAGAACATTATACTACTGAATCTTGTCTGCACAAATGCAATCTCTGAGATAAGATTTTTGTATCAACCCAAGAACACCACCCTCAAGTTACTGGAAACTCATGTCCACTAGCCACAAGCTTTGTCTTCAATGGTTTCCCTGTCCACTGAAGCTGCATAAGCATCTGCTCTGCAAGAAAGAGTGAGAAAATGTCATTAGCCTCCCAAAATGAAATGTTACATTATTTTATGATGTGAGAGGCCATCTTGGGTGTCCAAGATCTCCCATGCCTGAATCTTGGGAGTTACAACTCCCATATGCCACTTGGATGCTTCAAATAATGCCCACCGTCCACTTGTCAAAGGTGCAGTCCTTATTTTTAGCAAATCTCTTCACAAATCTGCCCCAAATCTCCATAAAATATTCCCTCTCAAATCCAAATACCCAAAGGGAATATTTGAGCTCTAAACATATTTTATTTAATATTTATTTGTCCTTTAATATTTGAAAATGCATCGGAACAAACATAATATTAAATAATTAATTTCCCTCCAAGCTGCCATGTAAAGTGACTTGCAATTTTTGGATAAGAGGGACTTACTAAAAATAGAAAATGTTATTTTTGGAAAGGGGACATGACAAGTCCTCCCTCCCAGAATTTGCTTGTCCTCAAGCAATGGAGATTAGGATTCTCAAGTATCTTAGGTCCCTCCCATGATGCATCCTCAATTGGCAAGTTCTTTCATTTGATCAAATAGTCTGTGATGCACCTGTTTCTGAGTTTCTTCTCCCTTGTTTCCAACACTCTTTCCGGAATCAAAATTAATTTCCCTTCATCATCCAATGGCAGTAAATCATGTGAAGTAACAACTTGCTGTCCTACCACTTTCTTCAAGCATGAAACATGGAAAACATTATGAATTTTACTACCTGAAGGAAGCTCCAACTCATAGGCCACTTCTCCGATCCTTCAGATGATTTTGTATGGACCATAGTATTTGGGCTTGAATTTCTCAGCCCCATTCTTCTTCAATGTACTCTATTTATATGGCTGCAATCTCACAAAGACCAAGTCCCCAACCTCAAATACTCTCTCTGTCCTCTTCCTATCTGCATAAATTTTTTGCTAATTTTGTGCATGCTGTAAGTTATCTTTAAGTGACCTCAAAATCTCCTAACTTTGATTTATTAGATCACTTGCTGCTGGTACATGACTATCTAAAAATACTAAATCAGCAAAGGAAACTGCATCATACCCATAAAGAGCTCAAAAAAGAGTCATACATATAGACATATGAAAAGAAGTGTTGTAACAATATTCCCCTAGATGCAACCATTTCACCCAAGCATGTTGCTGATCTGAAACATAATTTCTTAGGTATCCCTCTATCCACTTGTTCACTATTTCAATTTGTAGATGGTAGCTTGTACTGAGTGTGAGTTCAGTACCTGTTAAGTGAAAGAGATCTTCCAAAAAGAGCTAAGAAATCTGTTATCTCTATCACTAACTATGTTTTTGGGTAGCCCATGCAATTTGAAAACTTCTCTAAAAAATAATTCCGCTACTTGTGGTGCTTTAAATTCAGCTGTAATAGGGAAGAAATGAGCATATTTTGTCAATCTATCTACCACCACATAAATACAATCCTTACCTTGCCCCTTTGGTAAACCTGTAATGAAATCCATGGAGATGCTCTCCCATTTCTGTTCAGGTATGGGTAGTGGTTGTAGAAGCCCTGCAAGATAAAGTTATTCACTCTTATTTTGCTAACATACCATGCACTCCTTAATGTGTCTATGCACATCCTCCTTCAGCCTTTTCCAAGAAAATGTCTCACGGATCTGCCTATAAGTCTTGTAATATCCTTGATGACCCGCAAGTGGTGTATCATGAAAGGCCCTTAGGATCTTCTCTTTAACCTTGGATTCAGGCACCAAATAGATCCGTTTTTTGTAATAGATCAGCCCATCCATCACCACATACCTATGATCCTCGACCAACTCATCCAAGATGTTAGTAGCAAAGGGGTTTTTTGCATACTCAGCAATGATGGACATCTTCCAATCAGCTGAAATAGTTGACAAAGAGCATAAAGTAGGCTTCCTAGAAAGTGCATCTGTCACCACATTATTCTTCCCTTTCATATACTCAATCTCAAAATCATATGCTTGTAATTTACTTACCCACTTCTGTTGGCGGTCATTCAAGTTCTTTTGCTCCATAAAGAACTTGAGACTATTATGATCTGTCTTTACTATAAACTTCCCACAGACTAGGTACTGTCTAAACTTTTCCAGTGCATGCATTATTGCCAACATTTCTTTATCATAAATAGAGTATCCTCTTTCTAACTTGCTCAATTTTCTACTTTCAAAAGCTATGGGATGTTTATTCTGAGTGAAGACAGTCCCTACACCCTCCCCTGATGCATCACATTCTACTATGAATGGAAGAGAAAAATCTAGAATTGCAAGCACAGGGCAAGAGCTCATTACCTCTTTGAACTTATCAAAAGTTTTTTATGCTTCTTCTATCCACATGAATGCTCCTTTCTTTGTCAAATCTGTTAATGGAACAGTAAGTTGTGAAAAACCTTTCACAAACCTTCTATAGTAACAACATAGTCCGAAGAAACCCTTTAGCTATGTGAGATTGGTAGGTGGTGGCCAATCTATGATGGCTTGAATTTTTTGCTGATCTACCTTGACTCCTTCAGCACTTATGACATACCCCAGATATAAAATTTCAGTCAGCCCAAACTCACATTTGGACATTTTGGCATAGAAAGATTGCTATTCTAAAATCCCCAAAACTGTATCTAGGTGCTCCAAATGTTTTTTCCATGTTTTGTTGTATATCAAAATATCATCAAAAAAGACTAGCACGAATTTTTGGAGTTGCTTACTGAATACCTAGTTCATGCAAGATTGGAAAGTAGCTGGAGCATTGGTGAGGCCAAAAGGCATGACTAAAAACTCAAAGTGCCCGTAGTGACACCTGAAAGCTATTTTTTCTATATCTTACTCTCTCATGCGAATCTGGTGGTATCCTGACCTTAAGTCAATCTTTGAAAAATAAACTGCTCCATGTAACTCATCTATGAGTTCATCTATTCTTGGAATGGGGTATCTATTCTTGATTGTTTTCTTGTTTAATGCTCTGTAATCTATACACATCCTAAGAGTACCATCTTTCTTTTTCACAAGCACCACTGATGAAGCAAATGGGCTAGAACTAGGCTTGACGAAACCCATATCCAAGAGCTCTCTAATAGTCTTCTCTATCTCCTCCTTATAACCTCGTGGGTGTCTGTAAGGAGTTGTAATAAAAGGTTTTGCACCCTGTTCCAACTCAACCACATGTTGAATCCTCTATCCGGAGGTAAACCTGGAGGTGAATCATTGAAAACAATACTATGCTTATCCAAAATTTCTTGAATCTCAAAATGAAATTTACCTTTTTCTTGTGGGGAACTCGAAGGATGTATCAAGCATGTTGCAACCCAAGCAACTTGCCCTCGCCTGAAAGTCCTCTCCATCTTCTTCGCAGTTACTACTCTTGGTGCTCCACTTAAAAGGCCTCTTAGAACAATTTCTCTTCCATATAAATGGAATTTGAATTCCATAATTTGGTAGTTCTGGTAATAACCTCCAATGGAGTGTAGCCATTGCACACCCAACACCACATCTATTTCGCCAATACCCACCACATAGAAATCATCACTTAGATTATAATCTCCCATAGTAATGTTGAGCTGCCAAATCACTTTCTTGCAAGGTAATGTCAAACCATCACTAACTGTGACATTAAATCCTTCAAACTCCTCAGTTTTCAATCCCCTCTTCATCACATATCCTTCATCAATGAAATTGTAGGTAGCCCCACTATCAATCAACACAATCATCCTTTGTCTTGCTAGGACTCCTTGAACCCATAATGGATGATATCTAGGGGCTCCTGATAGGGCTGCCAAGGAACCCTCTTTGTTGTTTTCAACTTCCACTCCTTCAAAACTAGGGTCTATAGAGTCATGAAATTCTTCATTCTCCTTAGACTCAGGGTCTGAAGATAGTTCAATGAAATGCACCTTTCCCTTACCAAGGCATCGCTGGATAGGGTCCCATGGTTCTTTGCAATGGAAGCAAAGGTTCCTCCTCCTAAGCTCCTTCCTGTCATTGAGGTCTATCTTCTTAGGGGCTGCAGGTGGTACAAGTGATTCAATCTTTTGTATAGGGGTTGGGAAAGTCTTCTTTTGGAAACCACTCTTTTGCTGTCCTGAAAAGAATCCCTTAGATGGTTGTGCCAAGCTCTTCTTGGGAAAAGTGGGTTCAAGTTGCAAGCTTCTTCTAATTGCTTCTTAGAGTGTAGTAGGTGAAAAAGCTTTGATAAGCCATCCTAAAGGATCTTCAAGTCCTTCCAAGAAGAGGTAAACAATCCTTTTTTCTGATATGTCAGGCACCATAACAGTAATTTTCTAAAACTCATCCACATACTCACTCACCGTAGTCTTCTATTTAATATTTGAAAGTTCTTTGAAATACTCTTCTTCATCTCTGAGTTCAAAGTGGTCTAATAGCCTCTGGCTGAAATCTACAAATGTATTCACTGGATCATGATCTTGAGTAATGGTCCCATGATACCACCACTCATAAGCATTACCTTCTAGATGTAGAATTACAAACTGAATAGCATCTTTCTCAGTCATAGGATTGAGGGTGAGGTATGTTTGTAGTTTTTGTAACCATGTTCTAGCTGATATTTTGTCACTACCATCAAAAGTAGGTGCTGCAAGTTTGTTTAGTTTACTTTTAAGTTCTCTTTCTCCTCTATCTTGCTCCCTCCTCCTATGTTCCTTACCAAAGATCTCAAAAAATCTGTCAAATGAAATGGCTATTTTATAGGCTTGTGATTGCTTGGAATACTCCTCAAACCACTTAGTTGTTGCCTCAATAGTGACAGCCTCTGTGTTAACATCAGTTGTAACTTCTCCTCCTCCATTCTCAAGTAGAAATATGGGTTTTTTTTTCCTTGACATAGTTGTTGCCTTTCTTCCTCCGGAAGTGCTTCCTTCACCAATAGCATCTTCTCCATTTTTCTTACTCTGATATGTCCACATTTGTTCAACAATGAGAGCCAATCTATGCACATTGGCTAAAAATCTTTCACCTGCTTCCTCTCCCTTACTTTTACCACTATCCTCAGCCATTATTTGAACTTCTTCAGTTTTTCTGTTAGCTGTTAACTTTTTTGCTCTCTTCTCCAAGCTCTGAGATCTCTTTCAGTCGGAAGCATGAATCAAGAAACCCTATAGGATGGCAAGATCATGCTCTGATACCACTGAAATGTCCCCAATCTAATTTTTATTAAAACCCCACAAAATCTGAAAGTGACTTTACATTAACAACACAACTATGCATCACAATTTCTAGAAACTAGTGACTAGTTGCATAATAAACCATCCAAAATATTGCAACACAACTCCAAACCAATTTTATTATTATTTTCTGATGGAAACACATATGTGTAGGTCTAATACATAAGATTTACCCAGCAGCAAACTATCACAACAAATCCGTAATTTCAGCCACAACCCATTAAGCAAAATGCTGAACTATACATAAAATAACTCACTACAAGGCCTCCAAACTCTTAGATTCACACCCTGAACTGATATGGATGTAGAATGATGCTTTAGATAATGTATTACAAAAGAACACACAGCAAACCAAACCCCATACAATAGAAAATGCGAACAACAACACAAACAACTTCTAAACACACTACGAAATCACTACAAAACCCTACAACAACACAAGAACATTGTACTACTGAATCTTGTTTGTACAAATGCAATCTCTGAGATAAGATTTCTATATCAACCCAAGAAAACCACCCTCAGGTTACTGGAAACTCATGTCCACTAGCCACAAGCTTCGTCTTCAATGGTTTCCCTGTCCACTAAAGCTGCACAAGCATCTGCTCTGGAAGAAAGAGTGAGAAAATGTCATTAGCCTCCCAAAATGAAATGTTACATTATTTTGTGATGTGAGAGGCCATCTTGGGCGTCCAAGATCTCCCATGCCTAAATCTTGGGAGTTACAACTCCCATATGCCACTTGGATGCTTCAAACAATGCCCACCGTCCACTTGTCAAAGGTGCAACCCTTATTTTTAGCAAATCTCTTCACAAATCTGCCCCAAATCTCCATAAAATATTCCCTCTCAAATCCAAATGCCCAAAGGGAATATTTGAGCTCTAAATACATTTTATTTAATATTTATTTGTCCTTTAATATTTGAAAATGCATCAGAACAAACATAATATGAAATAATTAATTTCCCTTCAAGTTGCCATGTAAAGTGACTTGCAATTTTCGGATAAGAGGGACTTACTAAAAATAGAAAATGTTATTTTTGGAAAGGGGACATAACAAGGCACTTTCCACATTTTCACAACTAGCAGATTCAGTAGACACCAGATCTTCTTCTTTGATAGCAATAAACACCCAATCATTTTCAAAGGAGCCTCCATGATCAAATTCATCATCTGTTACCCCTTCTTCTCCATTTTCTTGGACATGGTAACATTTCTTCTAACCTTTATACTTGTTAGGGTTTGGTTTTGAAAACCTCTCTGGACATCTTGAGGCAAAATGACCAATCTTATTACACGCAAAATATTTGAGTGGTAATTTTCCTTCATACTTACCGAATCCTCTTAGAATTCTTCTGGCAGTAAGAGCTTCAAGATTTGCTATTTCTATTTCAATATCTTTAAGATCCTTTCTTGTCTTCACAATTCTGTTTGATCTTATAGAAGAGCTTTCACCTAGATCATATCTTTGTTTTCCATACACACTAGCCTTGAATGCAGATTCAGACTTGGGAAGAGAATCACCAAACTCACTTAATTTGAAAGATGAAATTTTGCCAACCAGATGATCTCTTGTAACCTTTGAGACTATTTTGATCTCTTCTATGGATGCAACCTAATATTTGTATGAATTTGGTAAAGATCTGAGCACTTTTGATATAATTTCTTATTCTTCCAAAGTTCCCCCAGCACACCTGATGCCACACACAAGTTCATTTATCTTTTTCATGTAGATTGTGATGTTTTCATCTTCTCTCATCCTCATAGTTTCAAATTTTCCTCTCAGACTTTGCATCTTTGCACATTTGACATATTTATCACCTTCATACAGATACTCCAGCTTCTTCCAAATTTCATAAGCAGTATTTAGACCAAAGACATTTGTCATTTTTGAATTAGTCAGGACACTCAATAGGGCTTCTTTAGCTCAAAGATTATTTTTAGCGTCTTTGAGTTGATCAGGAGTTGAAGGACCTTTCTCTGGAGGTTTATACTCAACACTGGTTATTGCCCAATAGGCATTGCCCATGCATTGCAAATGGCACTCCATGTGATTTTTCTAAATATAATAATTTGTTCCATCAAATCTTGGACTATCCTTCTTGTAGGTCGACATCCTGGATCTCCTCAAGCGGTCAGGCTTTTATAAGAGGATCTGGCTCTGTTACCAATTGTTGGAACCAAACAACTAATAGGGGGGTGAACCAGTTGTCCCACAATGAAAACTTTTCTGCCTTTAACCTTCTTTATTATCTTACTATCAAATTAGTGATGTAAATGTTAAGGGGGAAATTGGATAATATCAATAAAGCATATAAAACCCAATAACACAATGGAAATTGTAAATAACAAAGATTTAGACAAATAAACAAACTTACAAAGCTTTGTTACCTCACGACTTCCATTGTTCATCTAGTCTTGATCGATCTTTGTGTGATGAATGGAGCCCTCAAGAAGCACACTTCCTTGCTTCGTTCTTCAAGATCGTGATGGAGAGATGGCTATGATACTTCTTGTATTGAAGATGAGCTTCAAATACAATATGAGGATGATTGCAAGCTATGGAATGATATGGTGTGCTAGTGATTCTATAGAGTAATGATATTAAAAGCTTGGATCCCAAAAATGGAAGAAGAGGGTGGTATTTATAGATTTGTGAGAGAAGATCAATGGTTGAGAAGAAATAAGAAGATCAATGGTTGAGAATGTTTGAGAGAACGTGCACAAATAAGAAGAAGACAAGTGTCAAAGAAAAAGCCATTTATTTTGAGTTAACTACTTTCATGACAGAGATAAGATTTGATTTTATAAATTAGAATGATTTATTCTAATTTAAGAGTTGTTGATAAAAACATATTTGTTTTAAATCAGTTAACTCGACTCATGATTTGCTTTTTGCATGATTTTTAGAGGAAGATTTATTTTAGAAGATTTGGAAGATAAGAAAGCAAATTAAATAAATAAATTTATTTAATTTATCTTGTGCAAGATAGAAGAATAAATAAAATATTTAATTATATATATATATATATTTAGAGACTGAGAGGATTTAAATAAATTTAAATGATTTATTTAAATTTGGAAGAATGCATGACTTAATTAAATAATTAGAAATTATTTAATTGTTTGAAAGAAATAAATTAAATTAAGGATTTTATTTAATTTTGACTTTAGAAGAAGTAATTAAATATTTTCAACATTTAATTAACTTAGAGGAATATGAATTGAATAAATAAATTTATTTATTTATTTATTGATAGAGAGTTTAGACTTAAATAAATATTAAAAATATTTATCTAGGTAGAGTTGTGTCATTTTTAGGTGTATACATTTTGCCCCTCTTTGATGCAATGTGTTTTATCACGTTGCTTCAAAGAATAAGATTGTCTAAAAATAATACATGCCCCAGTTTGCCCCTGGTACAAGTTTAACGATAGGATGCCCCCTTGGGAGATTAGACGGGAAGAAGGAAGATGGCGTGAGATGGACAAACTCACGATGAAGAAGGTGAAAAATAGGTTAGAATGAAGAAAAATAGGTTGAAGAAAGAGCTGAATGATACGTGATGCAAGATAAAATGATAACACACACAAGCAAGCAAGCAAGTATGTACAAATGATACAAGAAGAAACAAGGTCTTTGCCCCTGTCAAGCGGTAAACCAATGATTAATCGATATGATATACAACGGTGTTGTCATGGTGGGGAACGATAGATCCCTAGAGCAACACAAAGGATAGTGTTGTCATGGCGGGGAATGATAGATCCCTAGAGCGGAATGAATGATAGTGTTGTCATGACAGGGAATGATAGATCCCTAGAGCAACACGATACGCGTGGGAAATGTATATCCCATTGATATTTATGACTGATTGAGTTGGTTTATGACCAGACAAGGATCAAGACCACTGATTGTGATTAGATCATTTTAACAAGATTGACTTGACTCGATTAGTATGGATTAAGGATGGACTTGCATTTGGATAATCATTCGGACTGACAACTAGAACTGTTGACAAGAGATACAAAGAAAGATAGAAATTTGATTGCTAGAGGAAATGTGGAAGAAGGAATCACAAGCTTTCACTCTACAGACATGGGCACTTTGGAACAAGATTTTTATTATGGATAGTATATGTAATGGAAATGGATGTATGTATGGATGCATCATGGATGTAGATAGTTTGTGAATGGTTTGCCATCTTGATATTGCAAGTATTTTGAAGTGCTTATTTCATCATCAGGTATTTATTATGTTGTAAGAAAATACAAGCATCTAGGTATAATTAAATCGAGATGACATGACTGTTTCTTACATGGATTTTGATATAGCAAGTTAATACAAGCATCTAGTCAAAATTGAATCTAGATGACCTAAGTATTTCTTGTGTTTCAATAGACAAGGATTGCCCCTTTTCATGTTAGACCTCTGAAGTCCTCGATGATCTTTTGCTGATCATGTCGTTAGACAAAAGGTTGTCACACTACTAAAGATTAATCCACAAACAACAGACAAAGAAAAATGATTATGCCCCCATCATAGCATCTCTAGCTTTTGGCATCCTTGAGTAGCATAGAAAGACATAATAATGAAAAATCAAGACTCTAACTTAACCTTTCCACAAAATATTCTTGCATTAGATGTGATAAAATTATTTTGATGTGTTTTGGTCTTTGTTTGTTTTGCTTTAGACAGGTTGATACTTGCATCAAGATTTCTACTTGGAAGCATGCTTTGTTGTGTGTATTTGCGTTTGGTGAAAAATTTCACAATCCTTAATGGGGAAATGGACCCTAAGGGACTGACCTAGTGCCTCAGGAGTGCATTGATAATGGCCTTGCCTACGTGACGACATAGAGGCAATGTAGTTTGGGACTTGGACCATGAATACAGATGGACTAGAGGATAGATGACAAGATATGGGATGGATAGGAAGCCTCGGGGGCACATTGATAATGGCCTTGCCTACGTGACGATGAAGAGGCAACGTAGTTCATGGTTGAACCTATGATACTGATCACAGATACTATGCTAGGCTGACATTGTGGATAGGATATGGGATAAGACCTTAGTAGATAAAGCGACAAAAGAGATATAGTATCAAGCCATGATAGGTTATTGCTAGGTTTTAGATATGGATTGGATGAGACACGATATGGAACAGATATGGATCAGATGATATTGATGACAAGGAAACACCACAGATAGGTAGATGTATGGGTGATAAGGAATGGAATGGGTGGTTAGGTAGAAGGAATCAAGGATGTGATCTCCAAGGACTATGTCGCATAGGAATAACTCAGGATTTGACATGACAAAGCTTATGACGAAGGAGGATGAGAGGATAATGAAGGATTTGCATGGTTTTGGAGAGATAAGTTATGCCAAGAGACATCTAAAACATTTGTCAACATTATGCCCCCAATTGTTATCAAGATCAAACAAATGGAGGAAGGGAGGATTAAGATGGATGGATCGATAGGATAGGATAGGTACGTAATGGATAGAAGCATAAGATATGAAATGGTATGGAAGGAAATGATAGGATAAAAGTGGTATGTTGATGAGACAAGGTGCCCCCAAGTGTAGGTGACATAGAAGATCAACTTACACATGATGCCTATTTGCCAGGTTTTCATCATAGTACTTATCCAAGGCACCTATTTGCTAGATTTTCACCATTGGACAAAGGGATTTTTCTTTACTTTTTTTTTGTTTTGAAACAGTTGGACGGGGGAAGGTGGATTAGTTCCCTAAAAGATGATAGTCCCACTAGATGTATGTTGTCACATGGACTATGTCAAGTGTTCTCACAGATGTTGGTAGGGGATTGCATGAAAGTGAGATGAAGAATGTTAGATAGCAGATTACAGAAGACGCGATACTATATGATGATGCAGAATATAGAGGACTTATGCAAAGATGGAGGGAAGGCTTATGCAAAAGTATGGACCATGGGAGTAGGATGGGGAAGATATGTAGGATAATAGTGGAAGGAAGGGGAGATCGAGTTATGTGGAAATGTTGTGGGATGGAAGGGAATCATGACCAACGCTTGCACATACTGTGATAAACATTGAAGCATATGATGGGAAAGTGGTGTAGGAAGCAATGGAGATTTTGCATGGTGGATGAATGATTTAGGAATTTAGGGACCCACATAGACTTCGTATTGTTCTAATTTTTGCTTGTCATGTGGGATGGAAGGATTGGAGATTTGTGGATGGAATGGGATTTTTGGATGAAAGAGGAGAAAGTGGATGGTTGAGATTCGTGAGAGGTGGATGCCTCATTTAACTTGAGAGATTTTTTCTTAGGTACCCAAGCCATTTTGCCTTTAGACTTTTCTTGTGAAGATATGGGCTTGGGTGTGTGCAATGTTGGTACAACTTCTGAAGTAATTGCCTGTTGCTTGGGGACCCATACCTTTTTTAGTTTGACATTGAGGTGTGTGAGTGTATGTAGCTTTTGAGATGGATAATGCTTTGATTCTTGGCTTTTGTATCCTAGGTCATGAGGACTTTCAATATTTTTGACTTTATAGGTAGAGGCATCCACATTTTTGTTGTTGAATCCCCTAGGTATGGTGGAAGTGAGATTAGTGGAAGCTCATTGTTTAGACAACATGTGCATTTGTTGGCCATGATTGGGATATTTAGAGGATTTATAGATGGATGGATAAGGTGTTGGAAGAAGTGGTGGTAAAATGCATGGTGGTGTGTTAGGAGATGGAAGTAGCAGAGGTAGATTGGATGGTGAAAGGTGTATGGTCACATGCTTTTGACAATTGTAGGATGATGGAGGTGGAATGACAACATATGTTTTGGGGATATGATAGGGTTTGTGATAAAAAGTGGACTTAAGAGAAGTGGAGGAAGTACTAACATCTTGAGATTGTTCACCTTGGGGTATGTATCCAAGGCCATATATGAGTGAGGAGGAACATTGACATGGACGGGCTCCAAAATACCTTGTTCATGAAGGCCGAAGCCTTTACCTTGATAGTCCATATGTTGGAGTATGTGGTGGACAATGGGATTTTGTATAGGTGGAACACTAGACACAAATTCTTTATTGGACGGAGAAGGTGAGGTAGATGATAATGGTTTTTGGTGTTCTAAGGAAGAACATTCATGCATGAAGGTAGTAAGACCAAGGAGATAGGATAACAGATTTGCAGCATGGTCGATAATGGATGGCGAAGGATCATTTGGATCTTGATCATCATTATGCTCTTTAGGGTCCAAGTTATTGGGTTGATCATCCATGTGCACTTGGGAGGCAAGTGTCTCATCAATGGAAGTGGAAGTTGTTGGATCATGGATAGGACTAAATGGAAGATGGATAGAATTAATGGAGGTTTGTTTCTCATGGATGGGTATGGGATCAAGTTGTTCAAGGACATCTTCTTCATAGGGAATATATTGATTATAGAATAGATAAAGGTTATGGATAGGTTGGAGTTTGCTTTCCTTCTCATGTATAGAATCAAGTTGCTCATGGATAGCTTCTTCATCAAAGATAGCATCATGATCATAGAAAAGATAAAGGTTGTGAATGGGTTGGAATTGGATTTCCTTCTCATGTATTATCATTGGGAGATGGATAGGATCAAGTGGCTCATGGAGAGGTTCATTATTATGGATATCATCTTGATCAAGGAAAAGATACAGGTTATGGACAGGTTGCATAAAAGTGATTTGATCTTGACTTGGACTAGGGCTTAATGTTTCCACATGCTTAGGATTAAACTCTTGACATACCTCTTGGGTTGTTTGAATTGACATTGATAGCTCTTGGGTAGGCTTGACATGTTCTTGAGGGTTATTGACACAAAGGTACAATAGCTCTTAACTTGGGTTCATGGTAGGAGACTCTTTGATAAGCTCAAGAGGTTATGGATTTCATGAAGGGGTTGGAGGATCTTTTGTAAGGTCAAGGACCAAAATTTGGGGACATGGTTGACTCTCTGCTAGTAGTCCTTGTATCACATCCTTTGTAGGTGTATAGGGTAATGGATGAGTGGATTTGGCTTTCTCCATAGCTTTTCTTTTGTTGTATAAATTTGGAAAACATTTTTCCCAAAACTCATCCGAGGTTTTTTTGGTTGTCCATGTAGAGCTTGAGGAACTAGATGGCAGTGTTGGTGTAGAACCGGTATGCTTTAGGATATGTGTCTTAGAAGATAGTGAAGGAGGAGTAGTAGATGGGGTGGTATATGATTTATGACTTGAGGTGGTGCTTGCCTTGTCAATAGTATCATTAAGATAGGAAAAGAAGGTATGATTTTGGTGCGAGGTGTAGCTAGTACTGGCACATTCAACTTGTAAGATTGCCATTTGTTCTTGTACGACTTGGAGTTCTTGAGCAATTGCTATACAATCTTGGGGCAAGGGACCTAAGTTTATTTGTAATTGCAGGTATTGGAGTTTTTGAACAATATATTCTGATTGGTTTGTCATCTCCACAGAAAGTAACACAAGGCTGGAATGGGTATCTAGGAAGGTTGAAAATGTTCTCTCAACAGACTAGGAAAAGCTCACTATCTTAGATGTTAGCTACTGTTGCACCAAAAGATCGACCTATTAATGCCTAATACAACCACTTAACTTAACAAGCATGGGAGGCAGTTAAGCCCTTGTTGCAAACCACCGTAATGTAGCACTGAACAAGGAGACCAAGGGCCACACCTTGCAACAACCTCCCTCAGCACAAGCGCAGGGTTTGAACCCGTGACCTTGGCTCTGATACTAGTTGTTAGAATCAAGATAGACAACCACGAGGGGGGTGAATCAGTTGTCTCAAAACTTTCTCTTATTAACCACTTAAATCCTTCTTGTAATTCAGCAGCACAATAATAAATCAATCATGGAAACATAATGCAAAAATTCAAGAGCATAAACACATTAACACATATGACACCAAGATTTTAACATGGAAAAACTGGTTAAGAGAAAAACCATGGGGTGACTAACCCAAGATTATATTCTTTGTTAAAAGAATAAGAAGAACAAATGGCACATGACAATTAGGGCTCACTACCTGAGCACACTACTCACAAGAGGCCTATTGCCTACAGGAGACACACTGTCTACAGAATAATAAATATTACATACTTGAACTAAAGAATAGCATCTTCACCATGCTTGAGTCAGTTCTATTTAATCCCAATACTTTTGCTCTACCTTTCGCTCTTCTCCTCTCTACCACACTCTCATCTCCACCAAGATCCCTTTGAAATGACTACACAACTTCTTATTTATACAAGATATTGACTTTGGGATAATCATCCAAGTTGGCATACTTTACAAAGAAAATACACAAATACAACTTGACTAAATTACAAAATACTTCATGCAGATCATCACACTGTTGGCCACACAGATCTGAGACTTCAATCTTCTTTTAGGAACATGCCATGCTTCGCAGAACATCTTCAAGATCATCCGCAGGATGTGTAACTCATCCAGTCAACCAAACTTAGGAAGAACATCATCATCTGGAAGTAATCCTTTAAGTACAAGCTCAATATTCAATGTGGACCACCAACATGAACTGGACACAATCCAAAGATCTCCACAAGATTACCTGAATCACTAAGAACATCCACACTTCTGCTTACTGAAATCTTTCTCTCCTTCATCTGGAACCTCAAGAACATAGTCTGTCATCACTATCATATTGGAATAGATGCTTGCAGACCTCCAGACCATGAACTAATTGAGTTGTCAATTCATATTGACTTCCTAAACACTCCACTGAATCCGTAGAACAAGATATTACATTTCAAGATCTCACTGGAACTATCTGTGTCACTCTGTCACCTCTAAACATTTGGCAGAACTAGTTTTACTCAAGTGGCCATAACTTCTTCAAATCTTCATGCGGACCTCTCAAATCTTTACTAGATTATCTTAAGACACATATCTACAAACCCTTTAAAGTGCATCCTCTGATCTTCATCTTAGCTGGGATATTTACCTTACTGTCTTCATTGTTCTTCTATGTTCTTGATAGGACTAATTTTCTCAATATCATCAGCATACAACTCATCCAATCCTTGTTCATCAATGCAACAGGAGTATGTTGACATCAATGACAACACCGGTTAGGCCCATACTTGCAACAATCTCCTCCTTTTTCATTAATGGCAACATATGATGTGAAAAACTATTTTGACCATCAAGACAAGAACTTCTCCTTACTGACCGACATAACTCCCCCTATCAACAACAACCATTCACATGTCTTCTCTTCCTTTATTGCTCCCCCTTTGATCATAAACCACTTTTGTTTTTCACATGTCTTCTCTCCCCCTTTGACATCAATGGCAAAGGGAACATACTTGCATCACTTCAGAATCATACCAGCTACTCCCCCTGAGTAGCAGCTTCCCATCATCAATCTAGACCACAAGATATGACTGTGAGATCAACCCAACTGATGCACATCAGTGCACCTTAATTTAGAATCGGAGGGGTAATAACCCCTAACTTCTCCCTGAGATACTCAAAAGAATCCTTAGGTAGAGGTTTAGTAAAAATATCTGCAATCTGATCCTTGGAAGGCACAAACTCCAATGTGACTTCATTCTTGTTCACCTGCTCTCTCAAAAAATGAAACTTGATGGATATATGTTTTGTCTTTGAATGCAACAATGGATTTTTTGATATATTTATTGCACATGAATTATCACAGAAGATTGTGATAGGTTCCTCATACTCCACTCTGATATCTCTTAGCATTTGCTTCATCCACAAAACTTGAGTGCAACTACCTGCTGCTGCAATATATTCTACTTCTACAATGGACAAAGATATTGCCTCTTGTTTCTTGCCCAGCCAAGAAACCAATCTTTTTCCTAAAAAGAATGTTCCACCACTGGTACTCTTCTAGTCATCCACATCTCCTGCCCAATCCACATCTGTATATGCATGAAGAGAGAAATCATGATCTCTAGGATGCCATAAACCATACTCAATTGTCCCTTTTAGATATCTAAGAATCCTCTTGATTGCCATGACATGAGATTCTCTAGGATCAGCTTGAAATCTAGCAACAAAACCAATAACATTCATAATGTCAGGTCTAGTTTGAGTGAGATACAATAGTCCTCCAATCATTGACCTGTACTTTTTCTTATCAACCTTAGGAGAATCATCATCTTTGCTCAATTTACATCTGGTTGCCATAGGAGTATTCATTGGTTTTGAGTCTTCCATCCCAAATTTCGTCAACAATTCTTTCACATATTTGGTCTCTAAAATGAAGATTCCTTTCTTTGTTTGAATGTTTTGCAGACCTAAGAAGAAATTCATTTCCCCAAACATGGACATCTCAAATTCACTTTTCATTTGATTTGCAAAAATTTTGCACATACTATCTCTTCCTCCAAAAATGATATCATCAACAAATACTTCAACAATCAAGATATTTTCATGATCAATTTTGAAGTACAAATTACTGTCAGCAGTACCTTTGTTGAAACCAATCTTCAAAAGATGTTTATCCAGTCTTTCATACCAGGCTCTTGGGGCTTGTTTGAGTCTATATAGTGCTTTCTTTAACCTGCAGACCATATCACCATGATCAGACAATTGAAATCCATCTGGTTGCTCAATGTATACTTCTTCTTCCAAGTCACCATTCAAGAAGGCAGACTTGACATCCATCTGATATACCTTGAAATCCTTGAAGGTAGCAAAGACAAGAAATAATCTAACTGCTTCAATTCTTTCCACCAGAGCAAAAGTCTCTTCAAAATCAACTCCTTCAACTTGAGAATAACCCTTGTAGGCTAATTTGGCTTTGTTTCTAACTACTTCACGATCTTCATTTAGTTTATTCCAGAAGACCCATTTGGTTCCAATCACATTTTTGTTTCTAGGTCTAGGAATAAGATCCCAATTGTGATTTTTCTCAATTTGCATCAACTCTTCCTTCATTGCTTTAGTCCATCTTTCATCATTGCATGCTTCATTCACTGTCTTTGGTTCAATCTTTGAAATCAGACAATACTCTTCTAAGTCTTGAGAAATCTTTCTTTTTGTTTGAACACCTTTTCTTTTATCACCTATGATCTAATCTTTAGAGTGATTCAGTCTTACATACTTGGGAATTTTGGGAATTTCTTGCACTTCTGTTTGTTAAACAGGTTCATTCAAACTTATCTCTTCTTCCTGATTCACCAGATCAATCTAGATCTAAATTTTAGAAGGGGCTTGGACTTCTTAGATCAAAACATCATTATGATCATCTTCATCATATTCATAAAACGTTGAGGGTTTTTCAATACCTTTATCAACCTTCACATTTGTACTTTCTATAATCTTTCTCAATCTCTTGTTATAACACCAGTATGCTTTGCTTTGAGTAGAATAACCTAAGAATATTCCTTCATCACATCTAGCATCGAATTTGAAAAGGTCTTCATCTCTTTTAATATAACATTTCTACCAAAGACTCTAAAATACTTCACAGTGGGAGTGATAACAAAACAGAGTTCATAAGGGGTCTTACCAGTATTGCTTCTGATTTGTACTTGATTAAGAGTATAGATAGCAGTGCTTACAACTTCTCTCCTGTAGATCTGAGGAACATTTACTTCCATCATCATGGTTCTAGATGCTTCCTGGATGGTCTAGTTTTTTCTCTCCACTACTCCATTCTGCTCTGGAGTCCTTGGAGCAGACAACTGTCTTTTTATCCCATGTTTCTCACAGAATTCTATGAAATCCCCATATGTGAATTCTCCACCTCTGTCAGACCTAAGACATTTTATGTTTAATCTAGTTTCATTATCTACCATATCCTTGAAGATTTTGAATTTCTCAAGACCCTCAGATTTCTCTTTCAAAAAAGTCACCCACATCATCCGGGAGTAGTCATCAATTAATAACATGAAGTATCTATCACCTTGCAATCTCCTAATTCTTGCCGGACCACATAGATCAGTATGTACTAAGTCCAACAATCTGGTAGAAGACTATTCCTTACTTTTGAATGTAACTCTGCTCTATTTACCCAACTGACATTCTTTGCACAAACTATTAGTAGGTTTCACCAGTCTTGGAAGATCTCTTACAGCCTGAATGTTGCTTATCTTGATGATATTATCAAAATTCACATGACACATTCTCCTATGCCACAACCAACTCTAATCAATTTGAACAAATAAACAATTTTTACCAGTACCAACCAAGTGGAAGATATTACCTTTTTGATTGAGTACCAGATGCAATCTCTATTTCAGAACTTTCAAAGATCTTACATTTTCCATTTTTGAATAAGAGATCATAGCCTTTGTCCACCCACTATCCAACATTGAGAAGATTGTGCTTCATACCTTCAACATACAATACATTATTGGTTTTGTTCTTTCCATCAAAAGAAATGGTTCCTCTACCTCTGATTCTGTCAGCAGAGTTATCACCAAATTTTACCACTCCTCCTTCATATCTTTCCAAATCTATGAATTTATTTTTGTCACCTATCATATGGTGGGAGCATCCACTGTCAATGACCCAATCATCCTTTTCTTCAACTTGGGCAGCCAGAGCTCTTTCTATTTTATGATTGACAGATTCAAAGGGCATTGGATCTTCTTCCTTGATGGCAATAAACACCCAGTCACTTCCAGATTTGTTTTCTATCTCTGATTCATCATTTGTTACTCCTTCATCATCATCATCTTCATGAACATAGTAACATTTCTTTTGGAATCTTGATCTGTTAGGATTTAGCCTTGAAAATCTTTCTGGACACCTTGAGGCAAAATAACCAATCTTATTGTAGTTAAAACATTTAAAAGGCAATTTCCCTTCATACTTACCAGATCCTCTTGGCAGTCTTTTTGCAATAAGGGCTTCAAGTTGAGCAGCTTCTGCTTCATCTTCTTCTAGATCTTTTCTTACTTTTTCATACCATGATAGTTTCTTTGAAAAGTTCTCTCCTGGATCAAACTTTTGTTTTCCTTTTACAGAGGCACTAGCTTTGAATGCAAATTCAATCTTGGGAGGTGCATCTCCAAACTCGACCAATTCAAATGTATCTAATTTACCAACTAATTGATCTCTTGTGATATTTAAAAAAGATCTGAATTCTTCAATAGCAGCAACCTTGTATTTGTAAGAAGTGGGTAGGGATCTGAGAACTTTGGCAACAATCTCATCTTCATCCAAGATTCCACCAGCACATCTAATGCCACAAACAAGCTCATTTACTCTTGGCATAAATGTAGTGATATTTTCATCTTCTCTCATCTTCAGGTTTTCAAATTTTCCTTTCAGACTCTATAGCTTGGTACATTTAACATACTTGTCTCCTTCATGCAGAAGTTCCAATTTTTCCCATATCTCATATGGAATTTTTAGATCTATAATATTTGTCAGCTCTGAATCAAATAAGGCACTTAGTAGATCTTCATTAGCCCAAAGATTGTTTTCAGCATCTCTGATTTCATCTATAGTTCTCGGACCATTCTGTGGAGGAACATACTTCTTTGAAGCCATGATCCAATATTGCATTCCCATACATTGCAAGTGACATTCCATGTGGCTTTTCCAGAGAGTGTAATTGGTTCCATCAAACCTCAGACTATCCTTCTTGTAAGACGACATCCTAGATCTCCTCAAGCTTTTAAACTCTTTTAGAGGAACTTAGCTCTAATACCAATTGTTAGCTGTTGTTGCACCAAAAGATCAACCTATTAATGCCTGATACAACCACTTGACTTAACAAACACAGGAGGTGGTTAAGCCCTTGTCACAAACCACCGCAGTGCAGCGCTGAACAAGGAGACCAAGGGCCACACCTTACAATATTAGATGCGCAGCTACAGATGCGCTGAAACAAAAGTTACATGTGTAGCAGATCTATGTATAAGCGTAAGTTTGGTGAAGTTCAAAAAGCACAGTAATAGATGGTAAATGTGCAGCTAGTCACAATACATGCGCAGAAAGTCTAAACAAATGCACAGTTTTGCAGGGTATATGCGCAAATCTGGTTTTTCTAAATGTTTTTGTAATTTTTTCGACACGTTTTACAATTTTTTTGGTTTTTTTGGTTTGCAGGTTGGTCTTTTGAATCTGATTTTATCAATTATAGTAAGAAGACATAGCAAACACAGAATGATTTCATGATTTTTTGAATTTTTTGTAAATTTTGGACTCTTTTTGACACAAAAACAAGTAACAATCCTAGGCTGGTAAAGGCAATATTTGTTGGATCCCCTAGCTATTCATATTCAAAGAGAATAGCTTCAGGATCTTGGTAGCAGTGGCTCCCCTCCATGGCACTCACTTCTCACGCATACCAAGTTCTAGGTTTCCTAAGGCTCGTACCCCCACCGAACCTTAAGGTTGTCCCTGCTATCTCTACTAAGAACCACATGAATCAGGGCAGCTTCAAAGGTCCTACCTTTTGTACCAACAAATAGAAGGATTTTAGGCCACTAAAATAAAGGATATGTAATGAGGGTAGCCGTTTGAGTGGTTATACATGCGGTAGCGCTACTCTCCATTGTGGAGTCTCCCAACCTACAAGGGTTACACCTTGGAGGGTTTTGGGGGAGGTTGGTTGTCGGTATAACACAACTTCACTCATTGTTTGAAGATTTCGCTCCAAACATAATTTATTTTGAGTGGCTTGGCAGGGCTTGGCTTTAGCTTGTTACCACTTAGGGTTGTTCCTACTTGGACAAACAAGTATCCAAGAGCAAGCCCCTCTAAAGGTTCAACACATGCGAAATGACATGTCTGGCATTCTGATCACCCAAGATAGGGGAGAGCATATGCCTAATGTCATTCCAAAACACAAAAGATAGTAGTTCTTTCAATCCTATTTAAAATGAAAAAGAAACTAAATGTGCTACAGTACTCGAGCACACACATGATTGTTAACTTTGAAGTGATTACAAGATAGCAATGTGTTTAACCTTGAAAGATAACAATGTAGCAATGATCCAATGATATGTCAGATAGCAATGATTCATTTACAACTCTCCTAATTAGAACTACGTGAGATTTGAATGAACATCATTTTACTTTTTCTGTTAATTAAATCTATGATGATCCAATAGGTGCAGCTATATGATCTAAACCACCTCCTATCCCTACAAGTAGATCTAAGAATTTCCCTGCAAGAAACATTAGCATTACCAAAAACTACAAGAAAACTAAAAGGTCCCTTCTAGAATCATAGGCGCAACTACAGAGCTTACATGCACAGTTATAATACACAGATGCATAGATTTATACATGCACGGGAATAGATCTAAAAGAGCATAAATAAAAGACAAATGCACAGATTTAATGAATGCGTCATTTCAGAGGATAAAAGCACAACGTCAGGGGGTATATGTGTTGAATCTTTAAATGCACAGAAAGATAGGTCAAATGTGCGTCGGGATTGTTCAAATGCACAGAATGAATCTGTGTGGAACCTGTCACTCAAAAACATAGTTTTTCGATTAGATTTTGGGGTAGGGCCCCACGGTGGGCACCAAAAATGTTAAGGGAAAATTGGATAATATCAATAAAGCATACAAAAACTCAATAACACAATGGAAATTGTAAATAACAAAGATTTAGACCAATAAACAAACTTACAGAGCTTTGTTACCTCACGGCTTCCATTGTTTGCGTAGTCTCGATCAATCTTTGTGTGATGAATGGAGCCCTCAAGAAGCGTACTTCCTTGCTTCATTCTTAAAGATGGTGATGGAGAGATGGCTATGATACTTCTTGTATTGAACATGAGCTTCAAATACAATATGAGGATGATTGCAAGCTATGGAACGATACAGTGCACTGGTAATTCTGCAGAGTAACGATATTAAAAGCTTGGATCCCAGAAATGGAAGAAGAGGGGGTATTTATAGATTTGTGAGAGAAGATCAATGGTTGAGAAGAAATAAGAAGATCAATGGTTGAGAATGGTTGAGAGAATGTGTACAAATAGGAAGAAGACAAGTGTCAAAGAAAAAGTTGTTTATTTTGAGTTAACTGCTTTCATGACAGAGATAAGATTTGATTTTATAAATTAGAATGATTTATTCTAATTTAAGAGTTGTTGATAAAAACAAGTTTGTTTTAAATCAGTTAACTCGACTCATGATTTGCTTTTTGCATGATTTTTAGAGGAAGATTTATTTTAGAAGATTTGGAAGATAAGAAAGCAAATAAAATAAATAAATTTATTTAATTTATCTTGTGCAAGATAGAAGAATAAATAAAATATTTAAATATATTTTATTTTTTTAGAGACTGAGAGGATTTAAATAAATTTAAATGATTTATTTAAATTTGGAAGAATGCATGACTTAATTAAATAATTAGAAATTATTTAATTGTTTGGAAGAAATAAATTAAATCAAAGATTTTATTTAATTTTGACTTTAGAAGAAGTAATTAAATATTTTTAATATTTAATTAACTTAGAGGAATATGAATTGAATAAATAAATTTATTTATTTATTTATTGATAGAGGAATTAGACTTGAATAAATATTAAAAATATTTATTTAGGTAGAGTCGTATCATTTTTAGGTGTATACAATAAACATTAAAGAAAAGATCGATAACATAAGAGTAGAAACATAATCAACACACTTGACACGAAGGTTTTGACATGGAAACCTGGTTAAGGGAAAAACCATAGTGGGGGTTAACCCACAAAATGCATACCATGTTAAAAGTACTTAATAAAATAGAAGGCACATGCCTTTGGGCGCACTACCCAAATCTCACTGCTCAAAAGAGAGGCTCACTGCCTACAAAATTTATTTAGAAAGAATTAACTGATTTATAACATCTTCTTCATGCCTAATTAAGTTTCAATGAATGCTTAAGAACTTTTGCTTTGCTCCAAATTCTTTTTCACACTCTATACTACTCTCACTCCTTTACTTCTTTGCTCTGCTCCTGATCCTTTCTTCAAATTTTATCTATTTTCCACAAGGATAATTTTCAATACCTCTTCAACAAGTATTTATATACTTCATCAACCTTGGAATGATCAACAAGGTCAGCGAAACTTGATGCGGATCATCACACTGTCAGCCAAACACAACTGAGACTTGAATATGCTTCTATAACCACTCCATGCTTCATAAAAATACTCTTAAGGCATCATTAACAGGCTAGGAACATCCGGTCAGCTAAGACTGGGAAGAACATCAAGCTCAAAGAAGAAATCTTCAATCAACAAGCTCAAACTTCAATGTGGACCTCTAACATAGTAGCCATACAATCCAGAGACCTGTTACAAGTATGGCCCTAACTGGTGTTGTCATTGATGTCAACATACTCATGTTGCATTGATGTCAAAAATTGGATGAGTTGTGTGCCGAGGATATTGAAAAAATTAGCCCTATTAGAAATAGAGAAGGACAGTGAAGACAGTGAAGTTCTATGAAGTAAAGATCCCAGCCAGTTCAAGATCAGAGTATGCGCATCAAAAGGTTTATAGATATGTGTCTGAAGGTGCTCCATTCAAGATTTTAGAGGTCCACATGAAGTTTTGGAGAAGTTATGGCCATATGAGTAAAACTAGTTTTGGCAGATGTTCAAAGGTGATAGAGTGGCTCAAATAGGTCCGATGAGATCTAAAAATGCAATATCATATTTTGTAGATTTGGTGGCATGTTTGGGAGGTTGATAGACATTGACTACTTGATCAGTTCATGGTTTGGAGATCTGCAAGCAATTATTCTAATGTTACAGTGATGACCGACTGTGTTCTTGAAGTTCCAGATGAAGATATGAATGATTATAGTAAGCAAAAGTGGTGTGGATGTTCTTGGTGATTCAAACAAGCTTGTGAGGGTCTCTAGATTGTGTCTAGTTCGTGTTGATGGTCCGCACTGAAGATTGAGCTCATAATTGAAGATTTACCTTTGGGTGATGGTGTTCTTCCTAGTTTTGGCTAACCGGATGATTTGCGCATGTTGCAGATGATCTTGAAGATGCTTTGCGAAGCATGGCATGTTCCTCGAAAGAAGATTAAAGTCTCAGCTATGTGTGGCCAATAGTGTAGTGATGCACATGGAGTTTTTGTAATAAGTCAAGTTGTTTTTGTAATTGCTCTGTAATAAAATAAGTGTATGTTGTGCTGACTTTGATGATCATTCCAAAGTTGATGTCATGTATAAATAAGAGTTACGAAGTTGTTCAAAGGTATCCTTGTGATCATCATGAGAAAGTGGTAGAGAAGATGTGCAAAAAGTAGAGCAGAGGTATTGAACTTAAATGGAACTGACTCAAGCATAGTGAAGATGCTAATCTCTAGTTCAAGTATGTAATATCCATATTCTTTTGTAGACAATGTGTCTCCTGTAGGTAGTGGGCCTCTTGTGAGCAATGTGCTCGGGCAGTGAGCCCTAATTGGCAAGTTCTATTTTATTCTTCATATTAATTTAACAGAGAACACAATCTTGGGTTAGTCACCCCGTGGTTTTTCCCTTAACCGGGTTTTCCATGTTAAAATCTTGGTGTTATCTATGTTGTGTATGTTTCTACTTTTGATTTATATCATTATGCTTCCATGATTAATTCCTTGATATACTATTGGAATATAAGAAAGTTTTAAGTATCTAAGAACTAATTTTGGAGACAACTGATTCACCCCCCTCTCAGTTGTCTATCCTTAAATAAACAATTGGTATCAGATCCAGTTCCTCTAGAAGAAGCTTAACCACTTGAGGAGATCTAGGATGTTGACCTACAAGAAGGATTGTCCAAGGTTTGATGAAACAAACTTCACTGCCTGGAAGAACCACATGGAATGTCACTTACAATGCATGGGATATTAGTATTGGAACATAACCTAACTAAATATGTTCCCCCAAGGAATGGGCCAACAACCATAGATGAAGTTAGAGATGTAGAAAATAATCTTCAAGCTAAAGAAGCCCTACTGAGTGCCTTGTCTGATTCAGAGTTGACAAATGTTATGGGATTGAAGACTGCTTATGAAATTTGGATAAAACTTGAAAATCTATATGAAGGAGACAAGTATGTTAAGTATGCCAAGCTGCAAAGTCTGAAAGCAAAGTTTGAAAACTTAAAGATGAGTGAAGATGTGAACAACACTTTATATATGACAAAAGTAAATGAGCTTGTATGTGGCATTAGATGTGCTGGTGGAGTATTGGATGAAGATGAAATTGTTGCTAAAGTTCTTAGATCTTTACCTCCTTCATATAAACACAAAGTCACTGCTATTGAGGAAGTCAAGTCTTTAACAACTATCACAAGTGATCAATTGGTTGGTAAGATATCTGCATTTGAGTTGGCTGAGTTTGGTGATGCACTTCCCAAGACTGAATCTTCTTTCAAAGCTAGTTCTTTTGTTAAAGGTAAATAGAGATATGATCCAAGAGAAAGTTCCTCAAGAAAATCAACTTGGTATGAAAAAGCAAGAAAAGATCTAGAAGAGGATGAATTAGAAGCTAAACAACTTGAAGCCCTCTTTGCAAAGAGACTACCAAGAGGATCCGGTAAGTATGAAGGAAAATTGTCTTTCAAATGTTTCAACTACAACAAGATTGGTCATTTTGCCTCAAGGTGTCCGAAAAGATTTTCAAGGCCAAACCCTAATAGATCAAGATTTCAAAAGAAGTGTTACTATGTTCAAGAAGATGAGGATTAAGGAGTGATAGATGATGAATCTGAGATAGGAAAAAAATCCAGAAGTGACTAGGTGTTTATTGCCATCAAGGAAGAAGATCCAATGCCTATTAAATTTGTCAATTAGAAGGTGGTAGAAAGGGCTCTGACTGCTCAAGTTGAAGAAAAGGATGAATGGGTCATTGACAATGGATGCTCTCACCATATGACTAGTGACAAGAATAAGTTCATAAACTTGGAAAGATATGAAGGTGGAGTTGTAAAGTTTGGAGATAACTCTACTGGCAGAATTAGAGGCAGAGGAACCATTTCCTTTGATGGAAAGAAAAAAACTAGTGATGTTCTATATGTTGAAGGTCTAAAGCATAATCTTCTCAGTGTTAGATAGTTGGTGGACAAAGGCTATGATCTTAGATTCAAAAATGGAAAATGCAAGATCTTTGAAAGCTCTGGAGCTGATATTGCATCCGGTACACAGACAAAAGGTAACATCTTCCACTTGGTTGGTACTGGCAAAAGTTTTTTATTTTTTCAAATTGATCAGAGTTGGTTGTGGCATAGAAGAATGTGTCATGTAGATTTTGAAAATATTACTAAGATAAGAAACACTCAGGCTATAAGAGATCTTCCAAGACTAGTGAAACCTACTAATAGTTTGTGCAAAGAATGTTAGTTGGGTAAGTAGAATAGAGTTACATTCAAAAGCAAGGAACAATCTTCAGCTTGATTGTTGGACTTGGTACACACTGATCTCTATGGTCCGGCAATAATCAGGACTCTGCAAGGACATAGGTATTTGATGTTGCTGATTGATGACTACTCTCAGATGATGTGGGTGACTTTCTTAAAAGAGAAATCTGAAGCACTTGAGAAATTTCAAATATTCAAGGCTATGGTAGAAAATGAAACTAGCATAAACATAAAATGCCTTAGGTCTGATAGAGGTGGAGAATTCACATCCGAAGAGTTCATAGAATTCTATGAGAAACATGGGATAAAGAGACAATTATCTACTCCAAGGACTCCACAGCAGAATGGAGTAGTGGAGAGAAAGAACTGGACCATCCATGAAGCTTCTAGGACCATGATGATGGAAGCAAATGTTTCTCAGATCTATTGGAGAGAAGTTGTAAGCACTGTTATTTATACTCTTAATCAGGTACAAATCAGAAACAAGACTGGCAAGACTCCTTATGAACTTTGGTTTGGCATCACTCCTACTATGAAAGATTTCAGAGTCTTTGGTAGCAAATGCTATATCAAAAGAGGTGAATACCTTGGCAAGTTTGATGCTAGGAGTGATGAAGGAATATTCTTGGGCTATTCTACTCAAAGAAAAAGCTTACCAGTGTTATAACAAGAGATTAAGAAAGATTGTAGAAAGTACAAATGTGAAGGTTGATGAAGGCATGGAAAATCCCTCAAGGTACTATGAGTATGAAGCAGATGATCAAAATGATATCTCAGACCAAGAAGAACAAGTCCAAACTCCAGTCCAAATTCAAGTTGATCCGAAGAATTTAGAAACATAAGAAGAAGAGACAAGCTTGAATGAACTTGTCCAAGAATTAGAAGTGCAAATGATTCCCAAAACTCCCAGGTATGTAAGACTGAATCATTCTAAAGACTAGATCATAGGAGATAAAAGAAAAGGTGTTCAAACAAGAAGAAATATTGCTCAAGACTCAGTGAAGTATTGTTTGATTTCAAAAGTTGAACCAAAAATAGTAAGTGAAGCATGCAATGATGAAAGTTGGGTTAAAGTGAATAAAGATGGTGAGGTAATAAGAAACAAAGCCAGATTGGTCTATAAAGAGTAGAAGGAGTTGACTTTGAAGAGACTGTTGCCCCAGTGGAAAGGATTGAAGCAATCAGATTATTTCTTGCCTTTGCTGCCTTCAAAGATTTCAAGGTGTATTAGATGGATGTCAAGTCTGCTTTCCTAAATGGTGATTTGGAAGAAGTATACATTGAGCAACCAGATGGATTTCAACTATCTAATAATGGAGATATGGTCTGCAAATTAAAGAAGGCATTGTATGGACTCAAACAAGCCCCAAGAGCCTGATATGAAAGATTAGACAAACATCTTTTGAAAATTGGTTTCAACAAAGGTACTACTGACAATAATCTATATTTTAAGATTGATCATGAGAATATATTGATTGTTGAAGTATTTGTTGATGATATTATTTTTGGAGGGAAGGATAGTTTGTGTAAAACTTTTTCAAATCAAATGAAAAGTGAATTTGAGATGTCTATGTTTGGGGAAATGAATTTCTTCTTGGGTCTGCAAATCACTCAAACAAAGAAAAGGATCTTCATATCACAGACCAAATATGTGAAAGAATTGTGTAAGAAATTTGGGATGGAAGATTCAAAGGCAATGAATACTCCCATGGCCACTAGATGTAAGTTGAGTAAAGATGAAGAATCTCCTAAAGCTGATTAGAAAAAGTACAGGTCTATGATTGGAGGATTGCTCTATCTCACTCAAACTAGACCTGACATTATGAATGTTGTTGGTCTTGTTGCCAGATTTCAAGATGATCCTAGAGAATCTCATGTCATTGCAATCAAGAGAATTCTCAAGTATTTAAAGGGAACAGTTGAGAATGGATTATGGTATCCTAAAGATCATGATTTCTCCCTTCATGCATATACAAATGTGGATTGGGCAGGAGATGTGGATGACCGGAAGAGTACCAGTGGTGGTGCATTCTTTTTAGGCAAAAGATTGGTTTCTTGGCTAAGAAAGAAACAAGAGGCAATATCTCTATCCACTGCAGAAGTAGAGTATATTGCAGCAACAAGAAGAAATGTTAAGAGACATCAGAGTAGAGTATGATGAACCTATCACAATCTTCTGTGATAATTCAAGTGCGATAACATATCAAAAAATCTGGTGTTGCATTCAAAAACAAAACATATATCCATCAAGTTCCACTTTCTGAGAGAGCAGGTGAACAAGAATGAAGTCAGATTGGAGTTTGTGCCCTCAAAGGATCAGATTGCAGACATTTTTACCAAACCTCTACCTAAGGACTCTTTTGAGTATCTTAGGGAGAAGTTAGGAGTTATTACCCCTCTGGTTCTAAATTAAGGTGCACTGATGTGCATCAGTCCGGTGGATCCCACAATCATATCTTGTGATCCGGATTGATGTTTGGATGCTGCTACTCAGGGGGAGCAGTCAGTATGACTCTAAATTATGAGAAGTGGTTGTAATTATGTGCCCTTTGCCATTGATGTCAAAGGGTGAGATAAGACATGTGAAAAACAAAAGTGGTTGCTAATCAAAGGGGGAGCAGTAAAGAAAGAGAAGACATGTGAATGATTGCTGGTGATAAGGTGAGCTATGTCAGTCAGTGAGGAGAAGTTCTTGTCTTGATGGTTAAAACAGTTTTTCACATCATATGTTGCCATCAATGAAAAAGGGGGAGATTGTTGCAAGTATGTCCCTAACTGGTGTTATCATTGATGTCAACATACTCGTGTTTCATTGATGTTAAAAATTGGATGAGTTGTGTGCTAAGGATATTGAGAAAATTAGCCCTATTAGAAATAGAGGACAGTGAAGACAATGAAGTTCTATGAAGCAAAGATCCCAGCTAGTTGAAGATCAAAGTATACGCATCAAAGGGTTTGTAGATATATGTCTGAAGGTGCTCCAATCAAGATTTTAGAGGTCCACATGAAGTTTTGGAGAAGTTATGGCCATATGAGTAAAACTAGTTTTGGCAGATGTTTAGAGGTGACAGAGTGCTAAAATAGGTCCAGTGAGATCCAAAAATGCAATATCATGTTCTGCAGATCTGGTGGCATGTTTGGGAGGTTGATAGACATTGAAAACTCGATTGGTTCATGTTTTGGAGGTTTGCAAGCAATTATTCTAATGTGACAGTGATGACCAATTGTGTTCTTGAAGTTCCGGATGAAGATGCAAATGATTACAGTAAGCAGAAGTGGTGCAGATGTTCTTGGTGATTCAAGCAAGCTTGTGGGGGTCTCTAGATTTTGTCCAGTTCATGTTGAGGTCCGCACTGAAGATTGAGCTTGTAATTAAAGATTTACCTTTGGGTGATGGTGTTCTTCCCAGTTTTAGCTGACCAGATGATTTGTGCATGTTGCAGATGATCTTGAAGATGCTTTGCGAAGCATGGCGTGTTTCTCGAAAGAAGATTGAAGTCTCAGCTATGTGTGGCTAATAGTGTAATGATGCGCATGGAGTTTTTGTAATAAGTCAAGTTGTTTTTGTATTACTCTGTAATAAAATAAGTGTATGTTGTGCCAACTTTGATGATCATTCCAAAGTCGATGTCATGTATAAATAAGAGTTATGAAGTTGTTCAAAGGTATCCTTGTGATCATCATGAGAAGGTGGTAGAGAAGAGATGTAAAAAGTAGAGCAGAGGTATTGAACTTAAATGGAACTGACTCAACCATAATGAAGATGCTAATCTCCAGTTCAAGTATATAATATCCATATTCTTTTGTATACAATGTATCTCCTATAGGCAATGGGCCTCTTGTGAGCAGTGTGCTTGGGCAGTGAGCCCTAATTGGCAAGTGACATTTTATTCATCATATTCATTTAATAGAGAATACAATATTGGGTTAGTCACCTCATGGTTTTTCCCTTAACTAGGTTTTCCACATTAAAATCTTGGTGTTATCTATGTTGTGTATGTTTCTACTTTTGATTTATAGCATTATGCTTCCATGATTAATTCCTTGATATACTGTTAGAATATACGAAAAATTTAAGTATCTAAGAACTAATTTTGGAGAAAACTAAATCACCCCCACCCCCTCTTAGTTGTCTGTCCTTAAATCAACAAGACCTCCACAAGCATATTGAATTCAGCAATGGCACCCATTCTAAACCAAGTTACTAGAAACATTTGAATCTTCCTCCGAAACCTTAAGAACACTCTCTGCCATGACTGTCAAACTAGAAGAATAGCTTGCAGACCTCCAAACCATGAACCACTGATGTTGATGATACACATTGACTTCCCAAATATGCCTTTAGATCTACAAATCATAAGTTTATATTTCTGGAGCAATCTGGACCTCTTTCCTGTCACTCTATCTTTCTTGAGTATTGCAAGAATTGGTTCTACTTAGATGGCCATAATTCCTTCAAATCTTCATGTGAACTTCTCAAATCTTAACTAGAGCAACCTCTGACAATCCTCTACATAGCCATATGATCCACATGTATTGATTGTCATTAATTTTCTCAATATCCTCAATAGTCTAGTCTTCTATGCAGACATCAAAATAGGATACAATTGACACCAATGGCAACAAGGATATGTTGACATCAATGACAACCAACTTAGGCACATATTTGCAATAGGAATTAGTACAATTAAGGAAAACTAGTCTAGGAGAAGAGTAAATATGCCTAAGTTTTGGGTTTCAATATGATGCAGAAGTAAACACTCATATACTAGCATGACTTCTACATAAACACATACACATCTCATCAATTGGGAGTACCACACTTAAAAGTAAGAAGTTTAAAAGTGTCTATGGCATTCACAGTGCATTTTCTAAGGTAGAGTCAACTTGAATTAGTTCACATCTCTCCACACAGAAATATTTGGCCATGCAGTTCTAATGATAGATTACAACATGAATTGGCATGACATATCCAAGGTTTCAACCTCTAATTCACTCAACATGAAAAGTTACAAGAGGTCATACATCGGTCATCACCTTGATAGAATAGAGCAATATTAAGGAGACAATGGAATGCTCTGCATTCCTCTGGAAGAGATTTGTTTGTCATGCATCTCTAAGGAATGACTAAGATCAATATGTTACATGTTTTAATAAAGTTTCAAGTGTTCTAGTAGTCTGCAAAGGTAGTACTCAAGTGGCAAAGGTATCATACTGTCTTCCAAAGTTGCAAACACTTAAGTCATTTATGAATTCCTTTAGAAAATCCATAAGAAGGTGTGTGGATCCAATGACTTGCATAATTTGATACATTTGATCATTTTCAAAAGGTTTTAGGCCTTATACTTTATCACAACTTCATATTCTGGGCTGAGAAGAATTAAATAAGGTCCAAAAGACTATGTTCTCTATAGAGCAATACATTTCTTGTCTTGTAGATGCATAACTTAGTATGATACTTCTCTTGAAAGGTGCATGAATATTTTTTAGCAGATGTATGATTGAATCCTTGGTCCATATTGAGGGTTTGGCTTCTCCCTAGCAGTTGAAAAATGAACAATTGACATTGTTAAGCAGTATGAGCTGATTGATTAAGTTCCTGATGCATGTGGAGGCTCCTAATCAATTTCTCTAAGTTTGAAAGGTATGGAATGATGTGTCCTAACATGTTTCTTAAGGGCCTAAGGTCTGCAACAAGGTTTTTGTCAAATTTCATATGTTGTGGACAACCTGTGACTTGCTACATGTTACATTCAATATTGTCTTGGATGTCAACCTAATCAAAGTTTCAAGGTGTTGTGGAGGATATATATAGAAGATATAATTCATTCAAGAGGTAATTAAGGTGAATATGATAATAGAAGAGTAGATATGAAATGTACAAAATAAGTTTTAAGATGGATATTGAGCAAAAATAGCAAACTGCATCGTCAACATACAACATATATATTTCCCCAGGCAGTCCTAGTATTTATACTATCATTGTAATAGTAGTGAGCTAAACTTTTAGGGAGTAGTAGCTTCATTGGGTCATAACCCTAAATAAAAGTTATAAATCAGGGAGTAGTATCTTCCTTGGGTAGAAGCCCTAAAACAAAGTTGTAATACTCTTGCAGTGAGCTTGTTATATTGTGAGCTAATCCTCACCATGGTTTTTCATTGTTTTGGTGTTTTCTACATAAAAATATTGGTGTTATGTGTTGACTCTTGATTTGCATGTTTTCTTTCATGTTTTCAAAACTATTCAGTTTTATCAGTAAATGTTTGGCTAAATTTTTTAAGTGTGTTGATTCACCCTCTTCTTAGCACTCCATTGAGTTCAATAATTAGTATCAAAGCCAAGTGCCTCTGAGAAGCTTGACCACTTAGGTAGATCCTCCACTTGAACACATGGAATCTGAAGTGTTGGACAATGAAATATTTGCACCTAAACTTGATTTGGAAGTAACAGATCCTGAAGGTTGGGAATTTTAGTGTAATGAGTATGAAATAGATCTTAAAGAAGAAATCAAGATAGCTCTTAATGATCTTGAGGAAGAAAAAGATCTAAACTTAGAATATGAAGACATGCTTGAAAAGGCAAAGGAGATAGTTGACAAGTTGAAAATAAAAGCCAAATAATCAAAAGTGGAAATTGGGAAACTAAAAACTCTAATAGAAGGAGATAAAGGAAGTGACAAGCTCAAGGAGGCTAAACACATGATCTCAAAGTTAAAGGTCATGGTTGAAGAGGAAAAAAGGATTGAAGATTTCTTAAATATTAAGCTTAATGAGGAATCAACTAAATGTTCAAAACTTGAAGAGGAAGTTTCACTCTAAGGAAAGAATTGGAAAAGGAAAAAGAACATATTGATAAGGGGTTGAAACTAAAAGGAGAAACTAATATCCTTGATGAAATAATAAGTTCTCAAAAACTAGCTAAAGAAAAAATAGGTCTTGGTTTTGATAAGGGCAAGAATCCTATGATCAATGTCTCTACAAACTTATATGACAACTTTCATACAGTAGGAAACTCTGAATCTAGGAGAGAAGAAACCTACACTGAAGATCCTAAGAGAAAAACTTATAGAAATTCAACAGAAGATGAATACACTCCTATTCAAAGACAAAGGAAGAATGTGAAAGAATTTCAATCCTCCTCAACCTACAAGACAATCGGCTCACTTCAAAAGTAGGATGAACTAGAGCTCTATTAGATGTTATGTATGCAACAAGTTGGGATACAAGGCAAATGAGTTCAAAAACAAAATACCAAGGTATAATAGGGATAATACTCAATCTTTTCATGGATATTGCTACACTTGTAATAAGTTTGGCCACAAAGTGCTTAACTATAGATCAAGGGCAAGAAGGAGTGGAAATGCTCAGCAAACCATATGTTGCAAGTATGTGCTTAAATGGTGTTGTCATTGATGTCAACATATCTTTGTTGTCATTGGTGTCAACTGCATCCTATTTTTTTATTTGTTTAGAAGCCTTGTATGTTGAGGACATTGAGAAAATTAGCCCCTCTAGAAGAATCAGAAAGGAAACAGTGAATCACAGTGAAAATAGTGAGTTGCATAATGAAGAACAGTTTGGAAGATTGCTCTGCATTTCTTGTAGATTGAAGATCTTGGTCTATGGATTGGAAGTTATTTAGAGGCATGTCTAAAGATTCTAAATCCTGAGTTTGAGCCTCCGATATGAAGAATTGAGTGAGTTTCATTCACCAAAGTAAAACTTGCTTTTTATGATTGTTCACTAGTGACAGAGAGAAAGTATTTTGCTCCACATTCCTCTGCATTGAAGTATTTTCCTCTGCAATTCTAGAGGGAAGTCTGGGATGATAATAAGTGCCTAAAACTAAACTAGTTCATGATTTGGTGGTCTACAAGCTATCTTTCTTTTATGATAGTTGAAGACAGTGAAGTTCACGTGCTCCGGTGTGAAGAATCTCACTGATAAAGTTGTTAGAGTTTGTACAGTTGCTCCTAGTGATTACAACATGCTTGTGGATGCCTCCTGATTATGTTCCTACCTTTACATTGGTCCGCGTTAAGGAATTGAGATCATGTTTGAAGATTATCCCTAGATAACGTAGCATGTAACTAGTCTTAGCCGACTTGGTTAACTCTAGTGATTATAGAGAACTATTGAAGATTGTAGAAGCATGTTGTGGCATGGAAGATTGTGTTTAAGTCCCAGCTAAGGCGTGGCGTGATCCACATACATCTTTACTACATTTCTTTAGCATATTTTTGTATTAGGTCAAGACCTATTTTGTAAATGTTTGTAATGCCAACCTTGGAGATTGTTCCAATGGTTGATGAATGTAATGCTGACCTTGATGTACATTCTAAGGTTGATGAATGATATATATACTTGTAATTGAGTCATGGAAAAAATGTCCTTGTGAAAAAGATGCGAAGTTAAGTGAAGAAAGTAAAGCAGAGTAGAGGAAGAGTATTATGCTTCAATGGAACTAAATTCAGGCATGGAGTAGATGCTACTATCTTAGTTCAAATCTCTGACAATGAGCCATCCTTGGTAGTGAACCTCTTTGAGCAGTGAGATCTAGGCAGTGAGCCCTAATGGTAGTGAGCCTTTGATTTTTAGTATTGTGCTTTACATAATAATATTGTGGGTTAAACCCCACCATGGTTTTTCCCTTTATAGGATTTTCCACAAAAATCTGGTGTCTATTGTGTATGATCTTGTGCATTTCAACACCATGTGCAATTGTTATGAGTGTAATGAAGCAAGGTACTCTCAAAGGTATGTGAAACCCTTTGATGTTGTTCTGTAAAAGGTAGGAATGAACAAAGTATGGAAGAAGAATGATGTTGGTGATATCTTCAGACCTCCACCTAATACTGGTGGGTCCCCCAATTTCTGAAAAGGTGAAATATTGGGTCAGGGGGAGTTACAACTATAAAAAAATTCAAACCCCTGAACATACAAGATGTTGAATCTTCAACATATGGACCATTGCTAGCTTGAGAATGATGGGATCAAGGAATTAAAGGAGTTTGATGAAAATTCTGAAGCAAAATCTCTAAATGCAGCAAAATGTGGAGGACTTTAGGGTTTGCAGTAACAAGACCTTCTACCAAGAGGTTTTATGGGCTCAGGGGGGGTTTCTTTTGGAAATTCACCATCCTTTCTTCATGGTGATGCAAGCACACAACATATAGATAATCTTGACAAAAATTCTAGAGCATTTGGAGTATCTGTAGAGGATTACTGAAGAATTACAAGGTTATGTATATGAAAGAGAAGTAAATTAGGTTAAACATGAATTGCAATTAATGCAGAAGAAAATTGTTGGTGGAATAACTTTATATGCGATCCCTGATCATTTCTAATCACTTTTGAGAAGACAAAAGATTGGAGAGCTAAAAGGAAATTTAAAAGCACACAATGAATTGGTCGAGCAAGATCTGTTACCACTCTTCCAAGTACTTTTCATCTTTCTAGTTAAACCCTAGCTGTGAAAATATTGTAATGGAAACACCAGTAGTAATATAGATAGTTGAGAGGCCAAGGCCTAAATTCAAGAAGCATCCTTTTAATTCTATCATAACTGATGAAGCTGGGGCATTCTCACGGGTTCTTGCAAATGTATTACACACGGAGGATTTTTGGATCTATATTCACTCTTAAATTGATGAATTTCACCATCTTAAACTTGAATGGTTCAAAAATGAGTACTTATTGGGAGATTATTTCCAATTAAAGCTTGAGTTTGCAAACATTGCCACCAAAAACCTAGACATTTGGAAGGGTTTTCCAAATTTGCGATATGAAGATGCTTGGGTAAGAATTTCCCTAAGTCAGATACATGAAGACATATTCTATTTAGACCAACCTCACATCATCACCAAGGAAGACATAAAGGCAGTGACATGTTCATGCTCCTTCAAACCTATGCCCATACTGAAATCTGTCAAGAATGAGGAGGTAATGAGGCTCACGAGAGCCAAATTTGACAAAAGAACCTTGACAGTAAATGACATTGATGACTTGGGAGTCTAGTATGCAACCATGGGAATTACATACAAAATCTACTTCATCCTCTTCTGCAATAGTAATCCACATAGCATACCAGATGGTAAAGGAAGGAAGAGATTTTGATTTGTGTGAACTTCTTCAATAGCAACTCTTAGACAACTTGAAGAGGACAAAAGAAACTAAATACAAGTTCCGGTATGGTTCCCTCATCATATGTCTCATACATGTTTTATTATTTGAATGAGTTGCCTTCAATGAAGGGAGTAGTGTGAAAATCAGATAAACCAGTTGCCCATCAAGTCAAAAATTACATGAGAATTTTCTCTGACCACAAGCACTATGATACCTTATTTTGGGGGTTCTTCAAAACCTTACAAACTAATATGCAATCTAGTGAAAGGATACTTGGGAAAGTTGTTGAAAAGTACAAAAATGACATCACCTTTATGGTTGATAAGGATACTTGTTATATGGAGGCTATGGAACCAAGGACCTTTTGGATCACAAATCTACCCTATGAAGTGTTAGAATTTGATCTAAAAGGGTATGCTAGCATACTTCTCATCAATCTAAAGGATCCTTTTGCTGAGAGATTCAGTGCATATGATGAAATCATATACAAAAATACTAAAAAGAATGTAAAGGAAATGGAGGACACAAGAGCCAAGGCTGGGGAAATGAGAACAAAATTGGAAGATATACTTAAGTCTCCCAAGGGCTCCTTAGGAGGGACACAAACTCCTCCCTCTACACTCCCAAGAAGAACAAGCAGACCATCTACAACATCCTCCTCTATTTCCTCTAGATCTTCTTTTCCTGCTAAAAGGACTGGCTCTAAGATCCCTGCACAAACCACTAGCAAGAAGAAGCCTAGACAAAAGAGCTAGGCAAGGAGGGAGAATGAAGAGGAAGAAGTCAAACTAGTAAATATTGCAGATGAGGAAGATGATGAAGAGGAAACAAAGGAAACACCCTTATTAAAGAAAAAAACAAGAAAAGAAAGTGAGGTCTCAGTGGAGAAAGGCAAAGGAAAGGCCAAGAAAGTCAAAAAGTCTGATCATGTTCCTCTATAATTAGATGCAACCATAAATGCAATGACAAAAGGTGCTTTGAAAGAAGTTGCAAAAATCTATGATGAAAGGCCTGTAGATGACAAATCCACTCTTGAAGAAGCGGTGGTTAAATACATGGGAGTGCACAACCTGGATTTGATTGAAATAATAGATCAACTTCCTAGGAGTCTAGATGACATTCTAACCAAAAGGAGAGATGATGTACTGAAGGTATAAGCTAAGATGAAGAAGAGTGTAGTTGAAAAGGCTTGTCCCACAATTTCTAAAGAGGACAAAGTTAACATCTCCATGGTTTTAACAAAGGAATTTAGGACTAAGAAGATACTGAACATTCTTATGTCAAGAAATGAGGAAGAGATGGAAAGGCTGAAAAAGGAAACACTAAGGAAAACTACAAAAGTCCTCAAAGAAATGAAGATTGAGACAAGGATTATTGAATAATTTGAGGAAAGCGAGGAGGACAATGACATGCCTAAGAAAATTAAGGAGATGGTCCTGTTGCAAGTATGAGGTGAACCAGTGTTGTCATTGATGTCAACATACTCATATTGCATTGACAAGAGGGATTCGATGAGCAGTGTGCTGAGGATATTGAGAAAATTAGCCTCAGTCAGGAACAGTGAAGAACAGTGATGAGAAGAAGGCAAATGTATTGTATAGGATGCGAACCGGAGGATGCGGATTAAAGGGTTTGTATATATGAGTCTTGAGATGCTTCAGTTAAGATTTCAGAGGTCCGCATGAAGATCTGAAGGAGTTGTGGCTATCAGTGTGGAACCGGTTCCAGCAAGTGTTCAGAGGTGACAGAGGATCACAGAAAGGTCCGGTGAGGTCCGGAATTGTATAATCCTAATCTGCAGATTGGAAGGAGTGTTTGGGATGTCCTTGTGATGTGTCATCTCAAGTTGTGTATGATTTGGAGGTCCGGAAGTACCTTTTGCATTGTGACAGTGGCGACAGACTGTGTTCTTGAAGTTCCGGATAAGGAAGAGAAGAGATTCCAGTAAGTAGAGGAAGTGCGGATGTACCTGGTCATTTAGGAAGGCTTGGAAATGTCCGTGGATCATGTTTAGGTTGTGTTGTTGGTCCGCATTGATGGTAGAGCCCGGAATTGAAGATAATCTTCCGGATGAAGTTCTTGCTCTGTTTAGCTGACCGGATGAGTTGTTCATCCTGCGAATGTTCTTGTGGTGGCCGACCGGATGTGTTATTCATCTTGCGGATATTCTTATGGTTGATTGTCGACTTAGATGATTGTTCCTAAGTCTATGTCTTGTATAAATAAAGGTTTGTGAGTTCATTTTGTAGTGTGGATTGTGTGGATGAGAGTGGTGTAGCGAAGAGAAGTGCGGAAGGCAGAGCAGAGGTTTTTGGGCTTAAATGGAACTGATCCAGACATGGTAAAGATGTCATTCTCCAGTTCAAGACCATGATTCTTATCACTTTGTGGACAGTGTGTCTCCTTGTAGGCAGTGGGCCTCTTTGTGAGTAGTGTGCTCAGGCAGTGAGCCCTAATTGGCAAGTGCCATTCTTTTTCTTATTCTTTTAACAGAGAATAATCCTTGGGTTAATCACCCCATGGTTTTTCCCTTAACCGGGTTTTCCATGTCAAAATCTTGGTGTTCATTGTGTTGATGTTTATCTGCTCTTGTGTTTGTGCATTTTACTTTCATGGATGATTAATTGATATGCTGTTAACTAACAAGACGAATCAAGTGTTTGAAATAGAAAGCAAGTTTGTATACAACTGATTCACCCCCCCTCTCAGTTGTATGCCCTAGATTCAACAATTGGTATCAGAGCCAAGTTCCTCTGAAAGGAACTTAACCGCTTGAGGAGATCCAGGATGTCGTCATACAAAAAGGATAGTTTGAAGTTTGATGGAACCAATTTCACTCTCTAGAAGGGTCGCATGAAATGTCACTTGGAATGTATGGAAAAGCATACTTGGCCATGGTTTCAAAACCATATGTACCTCCCCAAGGTGGTCCGACAACTCTAAATGAAATCACAGATGCTGAAAACAATCTGCGGACCAAGGAAGCTCTTCTAAGCGCATTGAATGACTCAGATCTCTCAAATGTTATTGACCTACCAACTGCATATGAGATCCTGACTAAACTAGAACTTCTGTATGAAGGAGATGAGTTTGTCAAGAGTGCAAGGTTGCAAAGTCTGAAAGGGAAATTTGAAAGATTGAAGATGAGAGATGATGAAAACATCACTACTTTTATGCCAAGAGTGAATGAACTAGTGTGTGGAATTAGAAATGCTGGTGGAACTCTGGATGAAAATGAGATTGTTTGCAAAATCCTCAGATCCCTTCCTGCTGCCTACAAAATCAAGGTTGCTGCAATTGATGAATTCAGAGCCCACACAACTGTCACAAGAGAACAATTGGCTAGCAAGCTAGCTGCATTTGAAATGACCAAGTTTGGAGATGATCCTCCCAAGACTGAATCTGCTTTCAAAGCCAGTGCCTATGTGAAAGGCAAATAGAGATTTGATCTGGGAGAAAACTCTTCAAGGAAGATGTCATGGTATGATCAAGCAAGAAGAGACATGGAAGAAGAAGAAGCAGAAACAGCTCAACTTGAAGCCCTCATTGCAAAAAGACTACCAAGAGGATCTGGTAAGTATGAAGGAAAACTACCCTTTAAGTGCTTCAACTGCAATAAGATTGGTCATTTTGCTTCAAGATGTCCGGAAAGATCTGCAAGGTCTAATACTAACAGACAAAGGTTTCAAAAGAACTGCTATTATGTTCATGAAGAAGATGACAATGAAGGAGTAACAGATGATGAATCAGAACTAGGAAGCAAATCCGGAAATGAATGGGTGTTTATTGCCATCAAGGAAGAAGATTCAATACTCTCTGAATCTATCAATCACAAGGTTGTGGAAAAAGCTTTGGCTGCTCAAGTGGAAGAAAAGGATGATTGGGTTATTGACAGTGGATGTTCTCACCATATGACTGGTGACAAGGATAAGTTCTTGAATTTGGAAAGGTATGAAGGAGGAATGGTAAAGTTTGGTGACAATTCTTCTGGCAAAATCAGAGGTAGGGGAACTATTTCCTTTGATGGAAAGAGCAAAACAGGTAATGTACTATATGTTGAAGGATTGAAGCACAATCTTCTCAGTGTTGGTCAGTTAGTAGACAAAGGCTATGATCTCCGGTTTAAGAATGGAAAATGCAGAATCTTTACAAGCTCCGGAACTGAAATTGCATCTGGTACTCAGACAAAAGGTAATATCTTTCATCTGGTTGGTTCAAATAAAAGTTGTCTATTTGTTCAAGTTGATCAGAGTTGGTTATGGCATAGAAGAATGTGTCATGTAAATTTTGATAACATCATCAAGATAAGCAATACTCAGGCTGTAAGAGATCTTCCAAAATTGATGAAACCTACAAATAGTTTGTGCAAAGAATGTCAGCTAGGTAAATAGAGCAGAGTCTCTTTCAAAAGCAAAGATCAGTCCTCTATCGGATTGTTGGAATTAGTACATACTGATCTCTATGGTCTGACAAGAATCAAGAGTCTGCAAGGTGATAGATATTTCATGTTGTTAATTGATGACCATTCCTGGATGATGTGGGTTACCTTCCTAAAAGAAAAATCAGAAGCATTTGAGAAGTTCAAAATCTTCAAAGCTATGGTAGAGAATCAAACCGGATTGAAACTGAAGTGTCTAAGGTCTGATAGAGGTGGTGAATTTACATCTGGTGATTGACTTTTGTGAGAAGCAGGGTATAAGGAGACAATTGCCTGCTCCTAGGACTCCACAGCAGAATGGAGTAGTTGAAAGAAAGAACCGGACCATCCAAGAAGCTGCCAGGACAATGATGTTGGAAGCAAATGTTCCTCAGATGTTCTGGAAAGAAGCTATCAGCACTGCAGTCTACACTCTAAATCGAGTTCAAATCAGAAACAATACCGGTAAGACCCCCTATGAACTCTGGTTTGGCATCACTCCTACTGTGAAATATTTCAGAGTATTTGGTAGCAAGTGTTATATTAAAAGAGATGAAGATCTAGGAAAGTTTGATGCTAGAAGTGATGAAGGAATTTTCTTGGGTTACTCCACTCAAAGCAAAGCATACCGGTGTTACAATAAGAGACTGAGGAAGATGATAGAAAGCACTAATGTGAAAGTTGATGAAGGAATTGAGAAGCCCTCAAGATTTTATGAGTTTGATGAAGATGACCAAGATGGTGTTCAGGTTCAAGGAACTCAATCCTCTCCGGTAAGTCAGAGTCAGCGTGATCCGGTAAATCAGGAAGAAGAGATAGGTTTGAATGAGCCTGATCAAGAAGCAGCAGTGCAGGATACTCCCAAAATTCCAAGGTATGTAACACTAAACCACTCTGAAGATCAGATCATAGGTGACAGAAGCAAAGGTGTGCAAACTAGAAGGAATGTTGCTCAAAATCAGGATGAATGTTGTCTGATTTCAAAGATTAAACCTAAAACAGTAAATGAAGCCTGTAATGATAAAAACTGGACCAAAGCAATGAAAGATGAATTAATGCAAATTGAGAAAAATCATACTTGGGATCTTGTTCCCAGACCTAGAGACAGGAATGTGATTGGAACCAAATGGGTCTTCCGGAACAAATTAAATGAAGCTGGTGAAGTAATCAGAAACAAAGCTAGATTGGTCTACAAAGGCTACTCTCAAATAGAAGGAATTGATTTTGAAGAGACCTTTGCTCTGGTGGCAAGAATTGAAGCAGTCAGATTATTTCTTGCATTTGCTGCCTTTAAAGACTTCAAGGTATATCAGATGGATGTCAAGTCTGCCTTCCTAAATGGTGATCTGGAAGAAGAAGTTTACATTGAACAACCAGATGGATTTCAATTGTCTGACAATGATGATATGGTCTGCAAGTTGAAGAAAGCATTGTATGGATTAAAACAAGCCCCAAGAGCATGGTATGAAAGGTTGGATAAGCATCTTGTGCAGATTGGATTCAGCAAAGGTACTGCTGACAGTAACTTATATTTCAAAATTGATCATGAAAACGTTTTGATTGTTGAAGTGTTTGTGGATGATATCATTTTTGGAGGAAGAGATAGTATGTGCAAAACTTTTGCAAATCAGATGAAATGTGATTTTGAAATGTTTATGCTTGGTGAAATGAATTTCTTCTTGGGTCTGCAAATTACTCAAACAAAGAAAGGGATCTTCATTTCTCAAACCAAATATGTGAAAGAATTGTTAAGGAAATTTGGTATGGAAGATTCAAAGCCAATGAACACTCCCATGGCAACCAGATGTAAGTTGAGCAAAGATGATGAGTCCCCAAAGGCAGATCAGACAAAGTATAGATCAATGATTGGTGGATTGTTGTATCTCACTCAGACCAGACCAGATATAATGCAGGCTGTTGGTCTTGTAGCAAGATTCCAGGCTAATCCTAAAGAATCTCATGTTATGGCAATCAAAAGAATTTTTAGATACTTGAAAGGAACAGCTGAGTATGGTCTATGGTACCCTAGAGATCCGGATTTCTCTCTTCATGCTTACACAGATGCAGATTGGGCAAGAGATGTGGATGACCAGAAGAGCACCAGTAGTGGAGCATTCTTTTTGGGGAAGAGATTGGTTTCTTGGCTAAGCAAGAAACAAGATGCAATATCTTTGTCTACAACTGAAGCAGAATGCATTGCAGCAGCAGGTAGTTGCACTCAAATCTTATGGATGAAGTAGATGCTAAGAGACATTAAAGTTGAATATGAGGAGCCTATCACAATTTTCTGTGATAATTCAAGTGCAATTAATATTTCCAAGAATCCGGTATTGCACTCTAAGACTAAGCACATATCTATCAAGTTTCACTTTTTGAGAGAACAAGTGAACAAGGAAGAAGTCAGGTTGGAGTATGTTCCCTCCAAGGATCAGATTGCAGATATCTTTACTAAACCTCTTCCCAAGGACTCTTTTGAATATCTCTGGGAGAAGTTAGGGGTCATGGCCCCTCCAGTGATGAACTAGGATGCACTGATGTGCATCAGTCTGGTGGATATCACAGTCATATCTTGTGATCCGGATTGATGATGGGGAGCTGCTACTAAGGGGGAGTAGCTGGTATGATTCTGATGTGTTAAAATTGCAAGTATGAGCCCTTTGCCATTGATGTCAAAGGGGGAGAGAAGACATGTGAAAAACAAGTAGCTGATGATCAAAGGGGGAGCAGTAAATGAGGAGAAGACATGTTGCTGATAGGGGGAGCTGTGACAGAAAGGAGAAGTTCTTGTCTTGATGGTTTTTCACATCATATGTTGCCATCAATGACAAAGGGGGAGATTGTTGCAAGTATGAGGTGAACCAGTGTTGTCATTGATGTCAACATACTCATATTGCATTGACAAGAGGGATTCGATGAGCAGTGTGCTGAGGATATTGAGAAAATTAGCCTCAGTCAGGAACAGTGAAGAATAGTGATGAGAAGAAGGCAAATGTATTGTATAGGATGCAAACCGAAGGATGCAGATTAAAGGGTTTGTATATATGAGTCTTGAGATGCTTCAGTTAAGATTTCAGAGGTCCGCATGAAGATCTGAAGGAGTTGTGGCTATCGGTGTGGAACCGGTTCCAGCAAGTGTTCAGAGGTGACAGAGGATCACAGAAAGGTCCGGTGAGGTTCGGAATTGTATAATCCTAATCTACAGATTGGAAGGAGTGTTTGGGATGTCCTTGTGATGTGTCATCTCAAGTTGTGTATGATTTGGAGGTCCGAAAGTACCTTTTGCATTGTGACAGTGGCGACAGACTGTGTTCTTGAAGTTCCGGATAAGGAAGAGAAGAGATTCCAGTAAGTAGAGGAAGTGCGGATGTACCTGGTCATTTAGGAAGGCTTGGAAATGTCCGTGGATCATGTTTAGGTTGTGTTGTTGGTCCGCATTGATGGTAGAGCCCGGAATTGAAGATAATCTTCCGGATGAAGTTCTTGCTCTGTTTAGCCGACCGGATGAGTTGTTCATCCTGCGAATGTTCTTGTGGTGGCCGACCGAATGTGTTATTCATCTTGCGGATATTCTTATGGTTGATTGCCGACTTAGATGATTGTTCCTAAGTCGATGTCTTGTATAAATAAAGGTTTGTGAGTTCATTTTGTAGTGTGGATTGTGTGGATGAGAGTGGTGAAGCGAAGAGAAGTGCGGAAGGCAGAGCAGAGGTTTTTGGGCTTAAATGGAATTGATCCAGACATGGTAAAGATGTCATTCTCCAGTTCAAGACTGTGATTCTTATCACTTTGTAGACAGTGTGTCTCCTTGTAGGCAGTGGGCCTCTTTGTGAGCAGTGTGCTCGGGTAGTGAGCCCTAATTGGCAAGTGCCATTCTTTTTCTTATTCTTTTAACAGAGAATAATCCTTGGGTTAATCACCCCATGGTTTTTCCCTTAACCGGGTTTTCCACGTCAAAATCTTGGTGTTCATTGTGTTGATGTTTATCTGCTCTTGTGTTTGTGCATTTTACTTTCATGGATGATTAATTGATATGCTGTTAACTAACAAGACGAATCAAGTGTTTGAAATAGAAAGCAAGTTTGTATACAACTGATTCACCCCCCCTCTCAGTTGTATGCCCTAGATTCAACAGGTCCTTCCTAAAGGTATTGGTGCTTCAGTTCCTCTGGACACTCTTGCAGAGCAAGGTCTCCTTCCTCTAGAAATAGTAAAGGTGCAAGATATTGAGAGTCAAGACAAGGACAGCGTTGCACCTCCTCTGGAGAACACAGGAAGTGTTGAAACTAGAGAAGAAGCTATCTCTAAGGAGAATCAAGATGAGAAGTAAAATAACAATGAGGAACAAAAGAATGAGGAAGATAAAGAGGGAGAAAGGTTTCAAGAGACTGATAACCTAGGTTAAAGTACATCTGAGACAGACTCACTTCAAGAATTATTGAACCTGCAAATACAATTTCAACTAGTCATCACCCCTCAACTTCTGCGGGTTCCAACTAGTGAGGGTCAAATAGATCTAGCTGGTATCTCCCCTCTTCATAAACTATATCTTGGAGACTTGTTGCATGGAACTGAGCACTCGAAAAGAGTTTCTACAAGAAATTTTGAAGAATAATAGTGCAGTGGAAGACATAGTCATGGTCATATAGGAAGGGTTACTAGAGGTAACCATTGACTCCTCTTTACCTTCTGAGAAAAAACTTAAGTTGTTAATGGATTCTTTCAAGGATAATTCTTCCCACCTAAAGCAAAAAGTAGAACAAGAGGAGGACAGAAAATTAACTAGTAAAAAATTATTGATCTGACTCAAAAATGTGTTAATACACATAATAAACTTAAAGAAATCTTGAAGAAATTTAAAAATTGCATAGATGAAGCTACTTCCTTATATCTATTTTTCTTAAAGTGGCCTATCTCAACAAAGAATATTAAGGCACAAATTGACTCTATTGAGTCACAATTATCTAAACTAGCAGAAATATATGACTTGTCAAAAGACAAGATGGGTGCAACGAGGGAACAAATTGAAAGCCTACATGTACAACTGTCTCAACTACAAGATCAAAGAGAAAATATAAAGAAACAATTTAGTCAATTGAGAGAGGCAGTGAACTTGAGACTTGCCTCAATGACTGGCACGTTGGGGGAAGTAGAAAAGATAGGCCAGAAGATGAAAACTCCAAGCAATTTAGAGGAAGCAAAGGAGATGTGTATACAGTGTGAGTGTCAGACTCAATTGCTTACCTCAGAATGTGGCATTTGGGCCTCAACTGTTCAACAACTTAGAGCAATCTATAGAGCCATCCTTCCATCCAAGTAAATTGTTAGAACAATTTTGATGTATATAGTATTGCAGAATTACTAAGTAGTGTGGCAGTACCATTTTGGTTTTCAAGGGTACAATTTTGTGACTAAATCATACATTCAAGGGGAGTACAATTTAGATATCTTTTTGTAAATGGGAGCACACATAGCTTTGGATTGATACAAAGGTTATCAATCCCTTTGTCCTTGATGTCAAAGGGGCAAAGAATCTAAGGGGGAGCATATGTTGCCATTAATGACAAAGGGGGAGATTGTTGGCCAAGTGTGTTGTCATTGATGTCAATATATCAAATGGAAATATATAGACAAACTTGTACAAGGAAGGAATTAGTCTAGTCAAGGCAAACCAGTCTAGGAGAAGAGTAAATAAGCCTAAGTATGGATATTTTTGGGTTTCAATATGATGCGGAGGTAAAGATTCATATCCTAGCATGACTTTTGCATATACACATACACATCTCATCAATTGGGAGTGTTAGGTCTCAAAAATGTAGGTTACAAATCCTAAGAGCATGCCAGGCTCTATGCTTAGATTTTCAACATTTTTAAACTAACAAAATGGAGTTAACCTATAGGGTTGATGACTCCCTGCACTTTAGGTTCTGCTAGACCTAGGCAGGTGCACCTTACTAATGAAGCAGATTAGATGGATGTGTGATCTTGGCCAAGTGATGGGTCTACCCATAGTGGCAAATGGTGTGGAATAGATGATTACTTGCTGCCTACTTTTACTTGTAATGTCTAAACAGTGATTGAAAATGGTATGGTTCTATTTTGGTATAAATTGTATAAGCAATATCAAGGCAAATTAAATGAATATGTTCAACTAATGAAATGAGTAAGTCTAGTGCCTAAATCTATTGGGCTAATAGAGTCAAGAGGTGAATGATATATGATTTACTTACTGGCTACAATTCGAATTGCTTGGCACTTGTGACTGTTTACACCTTGTACAAATGTGCAAGAATGTAACTATCAGACTCTTCTTATCAATCCAAATGATCCTCACCAGGTTGCTGTGATTAATTAATAGGAAAGTTTAATCCCTCTTTGAAGGAACTAGTTAATTGAATCACATAGAAGCAACAAGTGTGCCGAACAAATCAAATATACTTCTGATTTGAACAACAAAATGGAATCAAACTAGAGATAGTATGATAATTTTATTGATTATAGGGCTCTTCTTTAACTATCCAAGTGATACCTCCAAATTACTATGATCTATTAAAAGGATATTTAATTCTTTGAAAGAAACCAATTAATGAAACCACACAAGAACAACAAATGTGTTTTGATAAATTGAGTTTCAACACTTCAATTTAAATAATTTTAAAGCACCAATCTAGAGAAAACCAAATAATCGGATATAAATAACAAGTAATTGACACTAGTGTTGGATCATTAATTTATGCATTCTTCTCCATTACATAATTTCAAAAGATCTTGGAATACATAGCATATTATACTGCTGAGGCAACTGATCAACTAATAATTTCCTAACCTACTACTATTGATGATCCCTCTTTTCCTCTGATTTGCATCTCTCATATATATTTTGTGATTTTAGGGTTGTGACCCTTCATATTCTAGTGCAACCTTTCGTTGTTTTAATTATCTTTGGCAATAATTAAAGATTTGACTTTAATCTTCACCTTTGCTTCATGAGGATTAATTTTAATAATAATCATTATTATCTCTCCCTTTCTGGCAATTTTCATCCATAAAACTTTCCTTAGGTAGAATAATTGTTTACTCGATTAATTCTTTGGAAAAGCATTTTATCTCTAAGTGAAAAATTTTGACTATAATTACTAAATTTTCACTTGATTATGAGCCTTGAGTGAAATAATTATTCACCCTATGAGATTTATATTTTATTCTATATAGCCACTCTTCACATTACATTTATTTTTACACCTAGGAAATGTGCATTTTAAATTTTACCCTGATGATGTTCATGCTTTCTTTCATCACTTTATTGGGATTTAGGAGAAACCATACTTTGGGTCACATTGATATGCAGATTTTAGGGTTTCATGCATTTATTCCACCTCCATTCATTTTCCTACTCCACCTTTTCTTCTCGGCTTCCTTAGCTCATGCTTCGGCCTTCTCCAAGGATTTCTCCATCTTTTTCTCTGAAAATATTTTGCCTTGTGAATCACTATTGATTAAAATATGATTTCTGTAACTTTATTGTCTTCCAAATATTTGTTTAATATAAAGGTTGTATGTTGCCCATCGGCACATCGGCGGGACTATGGTTCTTCTTCCACTGATAGCCATCCTCTCCACTGATATACATTATGCATTTGATCTATAGCTAGATTAGGGCCATCGGCGGAATGCAAACATTTATCCCACCGATGCTCATGTGTTACAACGATGCGCTTGATTCAGCTTTTGCTTTGTAGTGTCATTTTTAGGGTTTTCAACTGTATGCTTCATTGTTTTGATACAAGATATATTAGAGTTACCATCTGTTCTGGACTATTTTTCATAGTAGCTTCTCTATAATCTTTCTTCAATTCTTTCCGACAAGCACCTTTTTATACTTCTAAGATCTCGTAATTTTTAGTTTTATCATTATCCTTCGGCACTCGCTTTCCATTTCTCAATGGTGGGACATGAATTGTAGGCATGGTAGATGGAGCCATTGGGATTTGTCTATCTATCTGTAGTAGCAATAATCTTGCTTCATCCTTCTTATGGAATGTAGCATCTTGTTGATACAATACATGGCCAGGTTCTTGTCTTAAATTTTCTTCCTCCTCTTATTTCACTTAGAATGTCATTTATATATGCATATGCATGCTATGCATTTTAAACTAGAACCTATGTCTCTAGAAAGTCCATCTCATACTAGCCATACTCAAGATAAGTTTAAGCAAGAGCTTTTGAAAACCTAAAAGATGTTGGTAGTGCCTGCACGTATTGTTTGATTTTGCCTCAATAGCTGCCAATCCCTTTTTCATATGCTCATCATTTTTCATATTAAAGGTAAAACTTGGCTTTGCCATGAAAGTAAACTCAAAATGGCCATACTTGCTGTAGCCACATTCATTACAAAGAAATGAATCAGGATTATCATAGTTTATGTTATGATATTGTTGTATTATCCTTGTTTTGTCCATTGGTGTTTGATAAAATACTTTTGCAGTTGTATCCAACACACATTACTGTCATCAATACAAGCCATACAGATGAGCTTAATTTAAACATGGGTCATTCAATATACATTTTAAAACTGGCACTTTGGATGCTTCGTGTCTCCTCTGAATGTTTCAATGCATACTTTGAGTCAACTAGAGTAACCACTCTGTCGGGCCTCACACAATGTGCAAGCTTGTGATCCATATAAACGGTTTGGATTATAGGAGCTAGATTTGAAACACATTGTCTCTATCGCCATGTGATTGAACTTATCTCTTTTTGTACGCACCAACTCTGTAAGAATTCATATTGGATCACCTGTACCCTACCATGAAGGCATCCAATATTAAGTATAATGATGTCTTCACAACCTTCAAATAGTAGAGAAGTGATCCTCTCATCTTTAGAAGCTTGCTCTTGCATGACCAATCCTCATTTTAATAATTTGGCTCGACGGTATGAACAAAAACCTATAATTTGATGATTACTTGCACTCGACACAAAGCTCTTGTAGCTTTATTTTTCTTTAACTAGATGTCCACGAACATAGGCTTGTAATCTACTTCTCTATAATATCATAATGTTTGCTTATCTTTAATTGCATTGAGAAATGGCACCTTAAGTTATGGGGTTTAAAATTTAAATGACATGGTTTTAGCCTCAGCATGTGATATAGCTTATATATATATATTGTCATCTCTCATAACTCTAATTTCAATGGTTTGAGAAAGGCACATATCTATTCATATTTTAGTATCTCACAACTTTTTTAGATTGCTTACCCCCCTTCATCTTTTTGACCTTAATTACCTCTCCCAAGAATCAGAACTACCTCAAAATTGTTTGAAGTGCAAGAGAAGTGCATGTCTTGGTGGCATTAACCTCAGTAATAGATTCAAATGATGAGATGACAATTTGCATTTGATGGTAATATTGTTTGTATTATCTATCCAACTCATCTAGCATAGAAACAAGCTTTGCCTTCTTTATTTGAAGATCTTGCCTTTCTACAGGAGTAAACGCAGTATTATGAGGATTATTGGCTTCTTTAGATGAATTTCTATGTCTAGTTCTGGTGTCAACTACTACATCTTTTCTGCCCTCTTTTGTGGAAGCATTTTCTTTATCTTTCCTACTACCAAATAGAGATTGTGATTTATGATGCTTAGCATAGTCATGTTTGCCAAACTTGCCAAGACTTACAACTTCATCAACCAATTCATGTGCCACTTTAAGCTATTTTTAGTCCCTAAGAACATTTGGGGACTCAACTACTACATTAAACTGAGATGCATTTATTTTCTAGTGTGAGGACCATAAACAAAATTTGAAAACCCAATTTCCTTGATCCCATCTTGATTGGCCCCATCAACTCCATACATAGTGCCTTCTGAAGTTCCGTAAGCAATACCTGGGTAGTTTATATTTAGTTCAATGTGATGATTTTGAAAAGAAGGTGCCTAGACAGTCGAGGGATGTTGTGGGGAAAGCCTGAGAGAAAGCTCCTATCTCTAGCCAGTGGCAATTGATGATTGATCTAATTGCAACTGCAATCCCTTGGTAAGTATCTCTGGTTGCTACTCTTATCATCATAATGGATCCAAAGGTGTGTTGAGACTATCTTATTAGCTGTCATAGTTTTATGTAATATTAATCTAAAATTCAAATACCATGATTGTTGTAGGTTTCAAGGTAATGACATTTGACACCTCCTAAGGTTTTTTGAGTGGTGTAATTAATTCTTTCATTATGGGAACCTAAAATTTTGTCAAAAAATTGTATGAAAATGTAGGTCCCAATAGGGAGTACCACACTTAAAGGTAAGAAATTAGAAAGTGTCTAAGGCATTCACAATGCATATTCTAAGGTAGAGTCAACTTGAACTGGTCTGCAACTCTATGTAAAGAAAGATTTGGCCATGCAGTTGTAATGATATGTTATGACATGAATTGACATGACATATCCAAGGTTTCAGCCTCTAACTCACTCGGCATGAAAAGTTACAAGAGTTCATACATCAGCCATCACCCTGACAAAATAGAGCAATATTAAGGAGATAATGGAATGCTCTACATTCCTTTGGAAGAGATTTGTTTGTCATGTGGCTCTAAGGAATGACTGAGATTAGTATGTTACATGTTTTAATAAAGTTTCAAGTGTTCTAGTGTTCCGCAAAGGTAGTACTCAAGTGACAGAGGTATCATACTGTCTTCTAGAGTTGTAAACACTTAAGTCACTTCTTAATTCCTTTAGAAACTCCATAAGAAGGTGTGTAGATCCAATGAATTTCATAATTTGATATCTTTGATCATTTTCAAAAGGTTGCAGGCCTTATACTTTATTGCAACTTCATATTATGGGCTAAGAAGAATTAAATAAGGTTCAATAGACTCTGTTCTCTATAGAGCAATATATTTATTGTCTTGTGGATGCATAACTTAGCATGATACTTCTTTGGAAAGGTGCATGAACATTTTTTAGCAGATGCATGACTGAATCCCTAGTCTGCATTGAGGTTTTGGCTTCTCCCCAACAGTTGAAAGATGAACAGTTGATAGTGTTAAGTAGTATGAGCTGACTGATTAAGTTCCTGATGCATGTGGAGGCTCCTAATCAGTTTCTCTAAGTTTGAAAGGTATGGAATGATGTGTCCTGACATGTTTCTTAAGGGCTTAAGGTCTGCAACAAGGTTGTTGTCAATTTGCATATGTTGTGGTCGACTTGTGACTTGCTACACATTACATTCAATATTGTCTTGGATGCTAACCTAATCAAAGTTTCAAGGTGTTGCAGAAGATATATATAGAAGATTAATTCATTCCAAAGGTAACTAAGGTGAATATGAAGATAGAAGAGCAGATATGAAACGTACAGAATTAGTTTGAAGATAAATATTGAGCAAAAACAACAAACCACACCATCAACATACAACAAATGTATTTCCCCTAGTAGTCCTAGTATTTATACTATCATTGTAATAGTAGTGACCTAAAATTTTAGGGAGTAGTAGCTTCCTTGGGTCATAACCCTAAATCAAAGTTGTAAATCAGGATTAGTAGCTTCCTTGGGTAGAAGCCCTAAAACAAAGTTGTAATCCTCTTATAGTGAGCTTATTATATTGTGAGCTAATCCTCACTGTGGTTTTTCATTGTTTTAGGGTTTTCCATGTAAAAACATTGGTGTTATGTGTTGAATCTTGATTTGTATGTTTTCTTTCATGTTTTTCAAAACTATTTAGTTTTATCATTAAACGTTTGGCTAAAGTTTTTAAGTGTGCTGATTCACCCCCCCTTAGCACCCCATTGTGTTCAATAGAGTACTCTTCCTTAATCAGGAACCACACTTGGAATTTAGTCCCTCTTCATAGAAGTGATAGAGATAGAAGTTGAACAACCTTCTACAAATTTCATCACTTAAAAAAATGGTGGTGAAAATTTTCCAAGAAAATGGGTGTGGTATTATCTCAAAATGGGATATAGCATCATGGGCAGCTGACTTGACTTGAGAAAACAAACTCAAGTCTATAACAAGTCAATACTTTGGTTCTTAAAAAAACTAAAAAAAAAAGAACAAGCTACCACTTAGGCAAAGCCTTTTGTAGAACACTCGAGCTTCATATAAAAAAAGAGGTTCCATAACAAGTTTCCCAATGTGCAACACAAATAGTGGTTTTACCACTACTCTTGTGAAGTAAGGGGGACGTAACAATAATGTACATAATCCTAGGAGTAGTAGGATAATAATGTATATTTTTTATTTCCTAGAAACATTAGAAGTTGAATAGTCATCTAAAAGATGGAATGAATAATTATTTTCATATTGTTAAATGTGTACAGATTGATTGAATTGAACAAGCTTTCATTGAATATATTTTGGTTGTGTAATTCCCATCCATTTCATTCCTAGGCCTAACATGTTTAAGAGACACACATATACATGTTGAGAATGTCATCTTCAATTAACTTAATTTTCTTTTCTTTGTGTCCCAAGCTTAGCGCATACTATTTTGTATAAAATGTTAATTTAGCATGTGGCCCAAGAGTGAGACACACTAGTATGCTTCAACCCATTATTACCTTCTTTTCTCAAGTTAAGACTGTTGGGATAAGTTTCCATTAACTTTGCAATCCTAACCAATTTCATGTGTCTCCAAAGTTCTGTTGGAAAACAAGGCAGATAACTAAGATGGGGGGTGAATTAGTTATCTCAAAACTTTCTTACTTTTACTTCCTTTTCGTATCTTAACATTTTGTGATATATTAAAGCATGAAAGAATAAGCAACCATAAGAACTAAAATTAAATCAACACACATAACACAAGGATTTTTACGTGGAAACCTTGTTAAGGGAAAAACCATGGGGTGATTAACCCAAGATTGTATTCTCTATTAAAAGAATAAAGAAGTATAAAATGACACTTGCTAGTTAGGGCTCACTGCCCAAGCATTCTACTCACAAAAGGTTCACTACCTACAAGAGACTCACTATCTACAAAAGCTTATAGGTGATAACAAGTGTTTGAACTAATGAACAACATCCACATATGCAAGAATTCAGTTCCGGTTAGGTACAGTATACTGATCTAGCACATTTCATCCTTTCTCTACTTAGTATTACTCTTTTGTCACATTCTGAGCTTGGATTACTGCATTCGCACTTTTCTTTTCTTTTATTTGTACTTAATTGATTACACTATCACTTCATCACCTCTACAATCTTGAATCCATCAGGTATATATATCCGCATCAAATATTTCCAACAACTTTCTGGTTGGCAACAAGAGCACTTAGGATATTTGCAAGTTACTGTTCTGTCAGCTGAATCCATACTTGATTGATGATGTGCACCAAAAACTTAGGCATATAAATCATTACCTATGATGGCCAAAATCATATAACACATCAAGTTACTTGATCAACACCTTCTGCACATCTGGATTGAGGTTTGATGCCCTGTTGGCCAGTTCTTCCTCTGTCTGCACTGTCTAACTGGAGTCTGATACTCAGATGCTCATATCTTTTAGATGCTTTGTCACCAAAGGCTAAATCTCTGGAATACAATAGTTTATATACTCCTCATTACTCATCCAAATCCACAACATGTTGGGTTTCACTATCAGAGAGTTTCAGACCCAACTGTTAGACCCTATCATATGCTCTGTTCTTGACTACCGGACCAACCTACCTTCAATCTGACTTCCGGTATGAGTAATTTATGTACTACGGATGTGTGGGATATATTTTGTTTCCATCAATGACAACACCTATGAATCCTAGTAGTGTCTCTTGCCAACAATCTCCCCCTTTGGCATTGATGGCAACACTTAATGAAAAATGACTAAGTGTCACTGTAACTTCCCCTTTGCTTGTGCTCCATCTCTCCACACTACTTACTGGTGCTCCCTTAATACTGGATTCCTCATTTTTCACTACTCTTCACTCCCCCTTTGACATCAATGGCAAAGGGTGGGATCCGTAAACCAAAAATGGGCAAAATCTATATAAGGCTGCATATGTATATACAATCCATAAGATAAACTTACATATACTTAAGTATATCTGAAAATGTATTCTTCAACTGTACAAGCTCTGTGGCCCAACTTCTCTTCATCCTATCCAAAATGGAGATATGTCCACTCAACAAAAATGCATATGCTTTTGTCCTCTTCAAATCTGTTGGATCACTGGTTTGGGCTGTACTTTGAGCATCTGTTAATGCATCATGCATTATCTCTAACTTAGGGATGATTATCCCTCTGAGTTCACCCATTCTATCCATTATATTCTTCTTCTCCTTAACCAGTTTCTTTTTTTCATTTGTTATAACAATTGCTTGGCATTCTTATCCAACTAGAGAGATAGTAAGAGGATCAAAATTTTGAGATAGATTTGTCAATTTTCCTTCTTGTTCTTTCATTTTCTTCTCAATGTCCTTTGCAACTTTAGGCCAGGATAAACAAAATTTATATATGTCTCCACCATCCTTATGAGCATTTTCAATTCTCTTTATGCCAATGTCTAGGGTTTTTCTATCATTATCAATTAACCCTTGTACCTCACTAAATCATTTTCCCAAGAATTCTTTCTAGACCTTAGTTTCTATTGATTTTTCTAAAGACTCAAAATGTGTATTGACAGAATTAACTAAGTTCTTCAAATTACCAGATGGAGAGGTAGATGGATCCTTCTGATATGTGGGCATGATCTTCTCCAGCACTCTGGATGCAATACTCAGCAACTCATAGTCCTCCATATGAGATTTCAGGAGTTTTTTTTTGGCTTTAGCCTGAGAAAAGGATGCTATCTTCATTATCTGAATCGGAGAGAGAGAGATAGTCTAGATTCAGTGGCCATTGAATCAACTCTGGTTCATCTAATTCCATGACTTCCTTGTCTAAGAAACTTTGCACTGCTTCCGCAATGTTTCTTGTAGTCTCAACTTCCTTTACTTTGGGGGCACCTAGACTGATTTTCATATTGTCATCAACAGTATTTGTCTCTTCTATCTACACTTCCTCTTCTGGAACAAAGGAGTCTAAGGCCTTAGTTTACTCTTCATCATTTTTCTTTAATCCTTCGACATCCATGTTAGAAGGCTCTTCATTTGCTTCCTCTACAATGGGAAGATTGAATCTTTTCAAGGCACTCCGAAGAATTTCTTGTCTCATCAACGATTTGGTTAGTTTCTCCAAGCACGAGGTTATTCATTCTAGACTTGCTCTGGAATTCTTCTTTGGCATCCTTGAAAACCATGTCCATTTGGTTTTGAGTGATAGTTGGACATAACTATACCATTATCTATTCCTGGATCTCCAAGTCTTTTGCTTTTGCACTTTATTTTCTTAACTCCAAAACTTCTTCTAAGTTCTTAGGAATCAAGGAAATTATTTCAATGAAAGTTTTGTTATAGATGTTTAGGTACCTTACTATTGCTTCCTCAAGAATTCTCATGTCTGCATCATTGTACTCATCATAGAATTCTATTACTGACTAAAGGTTTCCGTCCACAGTGACTACTTTAATCATGTCTTCAATGGAGAGAGTGGGTCTCTCAACAAACTCTTTTGTCTTCTACTCCTCATCATTCCTTTCATTCTTGGAAGGTTTGTTCTTGGCTTTCTTCAATTATCTGACCTCCACTCATCATCCTTAAGGCTCACATATGTTCTTGTGGCCTTGGACTTCTTTCTCTTTTCTCCTTTAATAGATGGCTTGGCTTCCAGTTTAGTAGTTTTTGAGATTTCATGAGTGACAGGGGCAGAACTCTTGGTAGATCTTGTCAGGGTAGAGGCTTCCACCAGAACACTTTCTTTCTTTGCTCCTTCCCTTCCCTTTTCAATTTTCTCTATTCTTTCTCTATTTTCATCTACTGCCTCCTTTGTTATGCCAAACTTCTCAACAAGTTCTTCAACTTCCCTCCTCACTTTTCCTTTTATCTCAGGCTTCCTTAATTCAACATGTATTTTTATGTTTAGCTCATCAAAGGTGCCAAACCTCTCTGCCTGAGTGTCCTTGGGTTGGATTAGCAAGTGTTGAACATGTACTTCCAATATGTTTTCATCAACTTCATAATCCATGGGCATTACCCATACAGTTCTTGGCTCAACTGCCTCCATTAGGCATTGATCTGTGTCAACCATGAATCAAACTGTGTCTTTGTATTTCTTAACTATTGATTTTGGTATTCTTTCTCTTGCATGCATCATGCTCTGGAAATTCTTGAAGTAACCCTAGAGAGCTGTCTTTCGGGCTTGTGCATCACCAAGTCCATACAAATAATCTTTGATTTGAATTGGAATAGGTCTATCATTTGTCCAGATCAGACCTTTTGATCCTAGTAACTCATTCATGTAATAGAAGAATAGGCACAACACTAGATTGCCATACTTGAAGGAATTTTTCTTATCTTTCTCAATCTTCTGTAGATTCTCCATCAGTTGATTCAATAGAAGCCCACACAAATCATAATTTGCATTTTCTCTCAGCATCTGGTAGGCAGTATAGATTACTGTACTGGCTACAAAATTTTCCCTACTTGAGTGGTAAATCTTGTAACCAATTACAATTGATGAAAACTTGACATCTGGATTAATAATATCATCTATAGTTATTGCCCTCTTGTCATATTTTGATCCAGTGGCTTTTGTTACCATTTGATTTTCATAGATGTGAGTGCAGGCAACCCACCAGTTGAGTGCAATCTGGTTATAGCCCTGATGGCATCTTTGGTTATCTCAAATGGACTCATTAACCACATGAAGTTATCATGTATCCTACTCAAGAAATACCGGACCCATTCATCCTCTGCAAAAGACAGGAAATTTATGCAATGTGCAAAGTGCTTGTCTTTTAGGGCCTTGAATTCTGGTTTGAGATCAAAATTCTCACTACTTAACTATTTATGATATATTTCCATCAATTTTAAGTCTCCAAAGTCTTCAATGTTTGCATGAATGTAAACCTTAATATCTTTTGCATGCAGAACACTGTACGGGATACGGGAAAACACATCCAAGTGATCAACTTCTATAGATTTGTGAGGATGTTTCTTGAATTTTAGTCTTGGCCTCTCAGTGACATTCACAACAATGGGAGTAGCCATTCTAGCAATGAAATTCAAAGAGATTTTGTAGAAAATAAATACCTTTTTACGCCTTAAGGATTGATGCAACTGCCAGAGCAAATTTCTGCTTGATTTCGATCTTCAACTTTAACTTGAATATTCTGCAGGATCTCTGCTTAGAGCTTTTCTTTCTTCTTCGTGAATGCAAAGTGTTGTAAATGACAAATGAAGAACCTTTTATCCTTGCACAAAAACCTAATACCCCATTGCAATAAATGCACACTTTAAGTTATCTGGTTACCCTGTTTTGAGTGAATTTCTTATGAATCACTGTGCGGATCTTCAAATCATTATCCAAGTGAGTTGACAACATAACTTTAGCCTTTCAAAACATGCCTCTAAATCTGTAGACCATAAAATTTCATTTTCAGATCATATTGGATCTATTTGTGTAATTCTATTTTTACCAGATAGCTACCAGAACTGGATCTACTCATAGCTTTTTCAAATCTATATGCAGATTTCTCAACTTTTAACTAAATCATTTTTAGACAAACCTCCAAAAGACCTTTAATCTGCAACCTCTAATTCTTACTGAATGTGCCGAATTTAGGCACTAACTAGCTGGCTAGGGGACTTTGATCTTCTTTGCAGCTCCCCCTGAGCCAGAGCTCACTTTTTAATTTCTAGAAGGATTATCAGCACTGGGTTCTGGTGCGGACCCATCACCAATGTTCATCAGACTCTTCTTTACCCAAATCTTGCTCATCTCCTTCTAAATCTCATCCACATTCACTTTACCTTTGCCTTTGTCTTATTTTTTATCATGCTTCACTGGACCTTTTCCATTATGATTTCTGCTCCTGCAGAATCTAGCTATATGACTGGATTTATTGCAATTGTATCACACAACATTTCCTTGCTTATTTGATTGATATCCTCTTGATCTACACTAATTAGCCATATGCCACATTCTATTGCATGCAAAGCATCTACCATTGGAAAAATTGTTCATTTGCATATTTTTGCATTCATGAGATTTGTGACCATACCTTTTGCAATTAAAACATTGACCGGAGAAGGATGGATTATTCTGATTCATTCTGCTCCTACACTGAGTTGCTTTATGACCAAATTTGTTGCAGTTGAAGTAGCTTCCATTGAAGGATGGATATCTTTGAGCATTAGGTTATCTTACCAGAGGTCTTCTAGGCCTATTTCTTTGTCTTCCTGACCTAAAGTTCTTTTGACCAGATCTAGAGCTTTCACCTTTTTCATATCCCACGCCATGCTTATCATCTACCTTCTTTTGACTTTCAAGTAGTACTTCAAGTTTAGCTGAGCTTATCTTGAATTTTTCTCTGTATTCATTTGTAGTTTCAAGATCTTGTTTAAGAGTGTCAATCTATCTCTCAAGTTATTCTTCATTGTATCTGGCTTCTCCAAGATCAGACTCAAGATGTCTAATTATTCTGTCCATTTTGTAGCAATCTTCTATTTTCTTCTTGAGAGATTGATTTAAGTTTTCTTCAGTCTTTCTCTTCTCTTCAATTTCTTGGGTAAATTTTATAACCCCTGATTCCATTTCATGTCTTAGCATAACAACTTCTTTTGACAGCATTTCACATAGCTTTGTCTTCTCATTCAGGTCCTCATCAGTATTATTGGCTTCATTCTGATTTGCTAACTTTTGAAGTAGCTCCTTTCTCTTTTTCACAGAATTACTGAGTTTTTCTTTCAACTCATTGATGAAATCATCAGCCTCCTTAAGTCACTCCCTCAAATTATTGACTTCAGACTGGGATTGATCAAGATCTTCTGAGGCAAACTGTAGTTGTTCTTTCATACCATATGCATCCATTAAGATTCCCAGATCCTCCTCAAGCTGTTAGTCTTTTTCTAAGGAACTTAGCTCTGATACCAATTGTTGGAAACAAGATAGATAACTGAGAGGGGGGTTGAATTAGTTATCTCAAAACTTTCTTACTTTTACTTCCTTTTCTTCTCTTAACATTCAGTGATATATCAAAGCATGAAAGCATAAGCAACCATAAGAACTAAAATTAAATCAACACACATAACACAAGGATTTTTACATGGAAACCTTGTTAAGGGAAAAACCATGGGGTGATTAACCTAAGATTGTATTCTCTATTAAAAGAATAAAGAAGTACAAAATGGCACTTGCCAGTTAGGGCTCACTGTCTACAAGAGACTCACTGTCTACAAAATCTTACAGGTGATAACAAGTGTTTGAACTAATGAACATCATCTGCATATGCAAGATTTCAGTTCCAGTTAGGCACAGTATACTGATCTAGCACATTTCATCCTTTCTCTGCTCAGTATTACTCTTCTGTCACATTCCAAGCTTGGATTACTGCCTTCGCACTTGTCTTTGCTTTTCTTCGCACTTAATTGATCACACTATCACTTCATCACCTCGAAAAGCTTGAATCCATTGGATATATATATCCATGTCAAGGATTTCTAACAACTTTCTAGTCGACAACAAGAGCACTTAGGATATTTGCAAGTTATTGTTCTGTCAGCTGAATCCATACTTGATTGATGATGCACACCAAAAACTTAGGCATAGAAATCATTACCTATGATGGCCAAAATCATATAACACTTCAAGTTACTTGATCAACACCTTCTGCACATCCAAATTGAGGTCTGATGCCCTGTTGGCTAGTTCTTCCTCTGTCTGCACTGTCGAACTAGAGTCTAATACTCAGATGCTCATATCTTTCACATGCTTTGTCACCGGAGGCTGAATCTCTAGAATACAATAGTTCAGATACTCCTTATTACTCATCCAAATTTGCAACATGTTGGGTTTCACCATCAGAGAGTTTCAGACACAACTGTCAGACCCTATCATATACTCTGTTCTTGACTACCAGACCAACCTACCTTCAATCTGACTTTCGGTATGAGTAATTTATGTACTGGGGATGTGTGGGATATACTTTCTTGCCATCAATGACAACACTTATGAATCCTAGTAGCGTCTCTTGCCAACAAGTTCTTGGAAAGCTTTCTCCAACACATAGGAACTTGAGAGACAAAATAATATTTAATTATAGCACTATGACATGTTGATAACTCCTATGAGGTAGCACCCAACTTGGGTGCCCACTTTGGAAGTGGATTCAATAGAGACTTGTAGTTAACTCTTTGATGTCTAACTTGACTTGTTGATACCTCCTAGGAAGTGGAAGTTAACTTGGGCACTCAGTTTGGAGGTGTTTCCAATGAATACTAGGAGTTCGCTTTTTTGTGTGCACATGAGTATAATGTTGATACACATTGCATGAACCTGATGTAGTAGTTAACAGTAGAGTTAGATATGCATGATATTTGCATGAACATGATGTGGTAGTTAATAGTGGATTTAGAGATGCATAATATTTGCATGAATTGATGTGGCAATTAACAGTGGAGTTAGAGATGCATGATATTTGTATGAATATGATGTGGTAGTTAATAGTGAAGTTAGAGATGCATGATATTTTCAAATTGCTTGCATGAACTCATAAAATCTTACATGGACTTGCATGTTGTTACATGTTACTTGCATGGACTTGCATGTCGTTGCATGTCACTTGTATGACTTTGCATGTGTTGTATGTTACTTACATGGACTTGCATGTTGTTGCATGTCACTTATATGGACTTTCATGTTGTTGCATGTCACTTATATAGAGTTGCATGTTGTTGCATGCCACTTATATGAACTTGCATATCGTTGCATATCACTTATATGAACTTGCATCTTGTTGCATGTCACTTGCATGTGTTTGCATGTTGTTACATGTCACTTGCATATTCTTGCATGTGCTTGCATGTTGTTGCATGTATTTACATGTCAGATGTATGAACTTATATGGTGTTGCATGTATCTTGCATGACACTCTAACTCAGAATTAGTTTTGAATAACTCTTGCATGGTGCTATAGGTGGTTGCATGACTCTTGCATGTTACATAATAGGTTGTTATAGAATACTATTAGGGAAATTAATGATGCATGTTGTTTGCATGACATTAGTGTGTGTTGGTACTTCAATTGACTAAATCTAATTGGGAGTTACTAGGCACTCATGGAGAGACTTTCAGTTCAGCTTTGTTGTTATCACATAACACTTCAATTGACTAAGTTTGAGTTTGACTTCTTGGGCACCCATGATGATACTTTTAGTTGTGCTTTGTTATTGTCACATAACACTTCCATTAACTAAGTTTGATTGGGACAACTTGGGTGCCCATGTTTGAGAATTGTAGTTAACAATTGATTTCTACTATACAGCTTTGGAGTTCACTATATTAGATGCTTGGATTTGCATGAGGATTCTTCTCATGTTATTGAATATAGTTTATTGTATGTTTGAGATCAATGGCTTCTATATAATGATGCCTTGAGTTGGTAGAAATATCATCACAAGAATTACATGTTAATGAAAAATATTTGAAGTTGAAGGAGTAACAAAGTGCTGGTAGAATCCAGAGAAGATTTTAGTATTATTGTAAACTCATTTACAGGTTCAATTAATACAATCATAATGTCTTTCGGTGTGGAGTTTTATCCCACAAGGGTTTCTCCAGGTAAATTTTGTGTCTACTTCTATCATGTTTTTTTCTTCTCTACTACATTGATTAAATTGGAGAAATACTATTACATCTAAATTGAAAGTAATTTTTAGATTTACACATGCGGTATCAGAGTCAATGGTTCTATTGAGAGAGGGATGCTTTTCTCTTAAATGTTGAAGGCATTTTAATTGCAGGGGAAGTTATATGTGTTAACATTCTTTTGTAGATCTGTAAGATTGGAAGTCATGTTAGTTAACTCTCCAATGGATATTGTCAAAAGAATCTTTGTTGGGCACTTGAGGATTAAGGATATGGATCATTATGGAGTTGATCATGTGATTGTGATTTGGAGTTGCATTTTGACAATATGTGTGTATTCTCTTGTTTGGTGGTTTTATTCCTTTACCTTGTGGTCATGTGCAATGTAAGGGTGTTTATGTTGGATGGTTAATTTTGGTACCTTGATCACATGGAAAAAAACTCACTATTTGGAATACAGTATGAAGTGCTTATGTTGGGTTCATGGTTTCAGTCCTTGGTTACATGAAAGCACTGGATGATTTATCACTAGTTTAAGTAGGTTGTGGAGTTAGTATTTCTATGATATGGATACTTCTGACCAACTTGGTTCCTCCTTACTCATAATCATGTTATTTTGAATATGTAGGTTTTATAATTTTCCTATTTAAAAAGACTGTGGGTTTGTAGATCTGTGATATTCCATTATTTCATATGACATATTTGATGGTGTTCATTGGTGTGAATGTTTGAATGTTTAAGTGGTTTCAGATTTACAAAGAGATAATTTTGCAGGTTTTACAACCAAAATCTGTGGTTTGTAAATCTATAGCAAATTGTGTTCAGACATTTTCTAGATGGAAACAATTATAGATTTGCAAGGCTACTTGTTGGGTTCTTATGATCTATGGTTACTCCTATGTGGATTTGTTTGACAATTCAGGTCTAGCATTGATTCTGGTGTTTGAGTCTTGGAAATCTACATGTTATATCTGGTTACACTTGTTCTATATGTCATTGATGTGGGATTGAATCCATTTATTCATTTATTTGAGGTTGAATCATTGATCATGTTTTTTCTCCTATGAGATGTTGCATGTGTGCAAATCTTATGAATTAGCTGATGTGGATTCTATTCGGTAGGCCTCTTCTTGATCACCTTGATTACATTGGTATTTTTTGTAGTGAGACAAATGGATGGTTTGGACTACGTGATTTAGTTATTCATTGGAATCTATAACAGTTAAGTTATGGTGCATGATAAGATTTTTTCATTAGTGGAGTTTTGGTAATGATGTCAATCATGATATCATGCATAAATTGGTATCACTTTTAGTGGGAGTTTTGTGTAGTTACATAATGTGTTATATCTTCTTTGTTTCAAGATATTGGTTCTAAATTGTTGTTGTTGTAGTATTGTGAGCCATGCATAATCTTTTATTAGAAGATGGATGATCTTTTGCAATGGTTGTTAGTGTCATAAGGAGCTCTTGGATTATGCCCTTAGTTTGCAAAGAGAGTTCATTGACATCTTTGGTTCTATTGATAAAGGATGCTAGAGCTTCATGTTATTTGAAGAGGTGTTGACATCTTGGTTTACCATGGAGGACTCTAGTTGTTTTTTAGTGAAGTGTTAAGTTTATAACTTATTAGTTTTGATATATGATCCTTGGTCTAGAATATGTATGGTATTATGTCATGATGCACTCTTGATCATGAGTTAGAGTTTTTTGGCATGATACAGGTGCTCTTGGGAGTAGGATATGTTCATTGGAGCATATGAACTTCTTTTAAGATGTTAGATCATGATGTCATGATATGTTCCTGATTCTAGAGTTGGAACTTTGACAATGGTTTGGTTATTTCTCTTTGGTTTTGAATATTAATCATTTGCTTAGAGCTTCATGATTTTGTAAGTTGCATTTGAAGTGGGCATGGATTGATTGGTGAATACTCATGGATACTACAAAGAATTGGGTGAGGCTAGATATCTCTTGAACTTAAAAATATATGCATTGGAATGATTTCTCATTATGAGATGTCAACAAAAGGACCAAGGAGCCTACACTTGGAAATGGATGTAAATCTATTATAGACCTAATGAGAAGGTTGTCTTTTTTATAATCTTTTTGTTGTCATATTTTTGCCTAGGCCAAAACCCCCCAAAGATGCCCTTAAAAATCCTACCTTTCTTCCATCAAAAATATCTGATCTGAGAAAGATTAAATGGAAGAAAGTCTCCCTCCAAAAATACCAAAAAATTCTAAGTATTTTTCCTTTTTATCTTTTTCCTTAGTCAGAAAATTTTTATTTTAGCAAACCTTATGTTCACCAATCAGGAAGTTTGTTAATCGGCAAAATCACCAACTAAAGAAACAATGGGAAGGCAGAGATTCTATAAGGCAAAGAAAGGAAGCAAAGAAAGCCTTTGTTGGTAAAGTGTTAGTTTTGCAAACTTGTTGATTCATCAACCGACTAGTTCACCGATGGAGGAGATCACCAACGAAGAAATAAGTTTCAAATGAAAAAAGTGGTGAAGGTTGCCTTTATCAACAAATTTTAAGTTGGACAAACGTAAAGTTCACTTATCAACAAATTTGTTGATTAGTAAAATCACTGACTAAAGAGGCATTGGAGCAAGGCGAAAGGGAGATAGAAGAAAGAGTTTTCTAATGGGGTAATGGGCCGATAAGAGGAAGCAACAAAGATCCAAGCAGCTAAGGAGAAAGATAGAAGAGTTCGTAAAAGGGTGATTTCATCGACAAAGGGAATAAGAAAAGGAAAAGAAGGTAAGAAAAAGAAAGAAAGAGAGTCATCCAAAAGGATGGTTCATGAACTTGATGGTTTGCCAACTAAGGGATTCACTGACAGGCAAAGTTGGTGATAAAAAGGAAATACAAAGGGCGGGTCCATTGATGGCAAAAAATTAGGCAAAAATAAAAAACAAATATCAAAAGATGTTGAAAGTAAAATAAAAGGTCTATTGAAATACACCGGACAACTGAGAGGCGGGGAATCAGTTGTCACAAAAACTTAACACTTTGTTACTATTAAACCATCAATTGTTAACTACTAATAATCAGATTTAACCATGAAAGCATAAACTTAACCACAATTGCACATTCAACACATGAGACACCAGATTTTTTATGTGAAAAACCCTATAAGGGAAAAACATGGTGGGTGTTAGCCCACAGAAATATATAAGCTATAACAATACTGAAAATCAGAGGCTCATTGCCTATGGGGCTCACTACCCAAAAATGCTCACTGCAAAGATCAACTCACTACCAAGGGTTGGCTCATTGCCAAGGGGTGGCTCACTACAAGGGATTTGTGAACTAATTTAATAGCATATACTCCATGCTCGAGTTTAGTTCCATTGAAGTGCAATACTTCTTCTATGCTCTACTCTACTTCACACTTATCTTCACATCTATTCACTAGTACACCTTTTTTGCAACCACATTACAAGTCTTTATACAATTCATCAACCTTGGAATGTACATCTAATGAGACCATAAAGTGTTTCATCTTTAGTCAAAATAAAATGATATATTTTCTCTTCATTAAATTAGTTTTGAAGTGGACTTGAGTATGGGTTGGAAGATTTTTAGGTAAATATCAAACAAACTTGTCTAAATGGAACAATCAATGTCATGCATGAGTTTATCTTGATATTACATGTTCACCTCTAAATCAACAGTTATTTTATCAGTAAAGTGAAGAGAAAGTCCATTTTATGTCAAGTTGTAGAGCCAAGAATATTTGCTAGAAAGAAGGACGAACTCAAGAGGAAAAAGTCAAAAACCTAGTCTCAATAAAATAATGAGATCTCCTTCATTTCTCAATGAAATTTAAATTTTCAAAATGATTTTGAAATTTATAAATGAGGCACACAAAACCCAGAAGGCATTTGAGACAAATCATCAAAATGTTTCAACAGTTTGTGACGAAAGTTGACTGTTATGAAACTTCAGAGATGTAGGAGAGAAAATGTAAAAAATGCAGCTTTAGTAAAACTATGATATCTCTCTCATATCTTAATTAAATTAATAAGTTCAAAATGATATGGAAATATGAAAGTGAAGGGAACAAAACCTAGAAAGAATTTGAGGAGATCTATTAAAACAAATGAGCAGTTAGTGATAGAAAATGATTGTTTTAACAGTTCCAGAGATATTCCAAAAATACTTTATGAAGTTGTTGCGGATTCTTCCAATCTACCAACATGCACTCCAAGGTTTTTGAGGGATAGATTGACTATAATTACTCCTAAATTAATGGATCTAATTATGAGTAATTATCCCATGCAAAAGAATACACATTTAGTGTTGTATGTCTTTCTAAAAGATATCGCATGTCTTCCTTGTAATCAACAGTTGTATAATCAGTTAACTAAATGAATAAGTTTAGTTAAATAGATAAGTAAGTTTAGTTAGCTGCATGAATAAGTTCTCTACTATAGAGAGACTCTCAATTATAATTTAATAACCATAGTTATATATAGAGAACTATGGCATAGAATAGAGGAAGAAGAAAATTGTAAAAGAATAAAATTGAAAAAGAACTCTGTTATTTTTTAGTAGCATGTACTTTGGATCTTGAAGGTTTTTGGAATAAAGAAAGTTGTTCTACCCATTTTCTAATTGATGGAATTGATTAGTCTCTCTCTAGAGGAAGGAGCAAGGGCCCACTCCAACTGAAGGGCATAGACTATATTTCTTAGTTTCATTAGTTGCTTTGCTGTTATGCAGAATTCCTTTAGCTGTTCCAGTTTTGCTTTCCATAGTAGAATAATTTTTTTCCTATTATGCAATTCCTTTATTCCAGAATTAGATCAGTTTCTCAAATTATTGCTTTCCTTAGATTAATTTATCATTTTTAGAAGAGTTATAAATCCTAGTTTGTTTCGTGCAATTGTTGTCAATTTCCTTTTGTAGAAAAGACTGCCATGCAAGTTATTTCTCTTCCCTTTTGCATATAGCCATGGACACCACCTTGGATTGATATTTATTAAAATTAAATGATGAGGACTACAATGACCCTTGTCTTTTTTGGTGCCATTGCCGGGGATAGGTGTCATTAGGGAGTTGTCATTGATCTGGTGACGATAAGTCAAAAAGAGGGGAAAATTAGTTTGGTAGTCTTTATATGTTTATTGTTTTGAAGATAAAAGAAGTTCCTCAAGAGAGATTGTATGCAAAAAAGCCCCCAAACAACAAATCCAAATCATAAGGTTCTTGCATGCAAAGAAGGTGAAAAATCTTGTTGTTTTGTAATTTCAGCTCTTGTGCAACCTCTTCAACTAGATGACCATGACTCCAATGTCCAACAAGGAAAAATGCATTTTAGAAGGAGACATTGATGCCCTATTGCTTGCAATAGGTAACGAGTATAATGAAGTAATCTTGTCTCCACTAGAGGAGCTTGTATGGCAGAGTATTATTTGGATGCCTTCAAAGTCCAAGGAGGGCTACCTGATTAGATATTTGAAGAACAAAAAGGAGATACCTCTAATCATGCATGTACTAGAATATGAGGAAGGGTTTCAAGATATCTCCAATCAGCCCATGAACAACGAAGTGCTGCCTCTAATCATGCATGCACCAGAATGTAAGAAAGGGTTGTAAGATCTCTCCAATCAACCCATGCATGTATTAGAATTAGAAGTTATGGAGAAGGCTGTTATTTCAAAGGAAGGTGAAGCATCAAAGTTCAAATTTTTAGTCATCTTCTTCTCATGGTTTTCCTTTTATTTCAAAAAGTTAAATGCATGGATCCATATTTTGAGAAAAGGAAGTTATTTTCCCCAACCAGTTAATGGTTTTGTGTAACCTATCTCTACATCAATAAGTAGAGTAGGTTAGGGTAGATTTATTTTCTACAAATAACTGCTTTGCACATGATTTTTCTATACAAGTTTCTACTTCCAAGAACTCTTGCAGATATTTTGGCATTTGAAGGCATCCTGGATGATTGATTGTTGCAAATTTGGGCTCTAGTTCCAGCAGTAGAACTTCAATAACATGGAAGCAATGACAACAAAGAAACAACCTGAGGTATTTATCCTATTCTTCTATTTTTAATTCAGTTATAAATGTTAAGTTACAAAAATCCACTTTTGACCCAAATCCATAAAATAGCCACCAATCTGTATCTTCCAATCATTCACACTAAGAAGTGGCCAAATTAGCTCTAGAGGAAGCTACAGAACTTCAAATGAAAATCTAAAAGGTTTTTTTTCCTCTTAGCCATATGATGAAAAACCTCTCTCCATTTTTACACAGCAGTAGCCATTAAAAATATTTTCCCATTCAAAATTTTTAGCAGCATAAACCCTAAAAAAATGACCAAAATTTTAAAATGCTCCAAATCAAATTCTGAAAGAGGTTTTTGTTCTTCTTGACCATATGATGAAAAATGTCTCTCCATTTTTACACAGCAACAATTGTTAAGGATATAAGTGTTTTAAATTCTTAGCTCTATGTAAAAATCTTAGATGAAGGAAAAAGAAAGTAGCTTGTAAAAGGTCATGCAAGAACTTAAGTGTGGGGGAGATTATGGGGCCATTATTCTCATCATGTAAACCTAAAAGTAACACCCTTTTTCCCCCTCTTCATTCATTAGCCTTAAAGTGGATTTTATGTAATTTAAATATTTGTAACTTAATTGAAAGTAGAATGTAGGATGATGCTTGGTTGCTTGGTTTATTCCTTTATTCCATAATTAGATCAGCTGCTCAAATTATTGCTTTCCTTAGATTAAGTTATCTTTTTTAGCAGAGTTTAAACCCTAGTTTGTTTCATGCAATTGTTGTCAATTCCCTTTTGTAGAAAAGACTGCAATGCAAGTTATTTCTCTTCCCTTTTGCATACAGCCATGGACACCACATTGGATTGATATTTATTAAAATTAAATGATGAGGACTACAATGACCCTCATCAACATCAAGGTCGGCATTACATTCATTAACCGTTGGAACAATCTCCAAGGTTGGCATTACAAAGCATACATAGAAATAGGTCTAGACGTAATACAAATTTAGCTAAGGAGAAGATGTAGAGATGTATGTGGATTATGCCACACCTTAGCTGAGACTCAAATCCAATCTTCCATGCCACAACACACTTCTACAATCTTCAATGTATCTCTGCAATTCACAAACTTAACCAAGTTGGCTAAGACTGGTGAGAACACTAGGTCTTCTAAGAGAATTCTTCAACCTTGATCTAAATTTCTCTCCATGTACCAAATCAAAGGTAGGAACATGATCATAAGACATCCACAAGCACAATATAATCATCAGAAACATCCACACAATACCCAAAAACTTTACCCATCACATTCTTTAATCTAGAGCACAGGAACAACACTGTCAGCCATCGTCATAAAGAAAATATCGCTTGCGGACCACTAGATCATGAACCATTGACATTGAAGGCACTTAACATCATAACAAACTTAATTCTAGAACCACAGATGGAAATACTTGAATGCAGAGGAATGTGGAGCATAATACTTTATCCTTGTCACTGCTAAACATATAGAAAAAGTTGTTTTCACTCTGGTGAACATAACTCACTCAATTCTTCATACCAGAGGCTCAAACTTGGAACATAGCATCTTCAGATGTGCCTCTAAATATCTTCCAATCCATAGAAAAATATTATCATCTTTCAGGAGATGCAGAGCAATCTATTGGACTGTTCTTCTGCCATACATAAGAAACTCTACAACACACTGTTTCCACTAGATCTCTGACACTTACAAAGGTAAATACAAAGCATCTAATTCATTACAATCAAGCATCAAAACAAGAGCACAGTTGACACTAATGACAACAATGATATGTTGACATCAATGACAACACCGATTAGGCACATACTTGCAACAAGGTCAACACTTTTAAAGTGTTGTGAAAACTTTAAAGGTGCAATTTCTTAGGTTCCTGAGAACATGCTTCCATGTGACCCAATTATTGCAAAATGGATTAAATGTAGATAGAGGAAATATTGTTTGAGGGACAATGTTGCAGATCAGTCGATTGTAGGTACTTCATTCTAGACAGACACCAAGGCATGAGTATTTTTGAGTTTGTAGATCTTCTGACGAGGCCTTTAGGCCAAATTTAATGCACAATGGGTTACCTACAAAATGTGTTGACCACCCTTCCAGGCCCTCATCTAGGTTGCTACAGTGATGAATTTTCATTGTTATATATGCATATACCAAAGATTTTTTGGGGTTTGGTCTCTAAGCCATCACTCTAGGTAGAATTTTGATTCCTTTATAGATCTAAACCTATGTGAGATTCTAGAACTAGGTGAATGTGATGGGTTTGTGTCCCAATGACCTCTCTTGTCTTCCTCTTGTTCAACTATGAAGGGAAACCCACACTGTGTTTTCTCTCTTCTGTAATGAATCATGTTCTCTCTTTGTAATGGTGTTTAACCTTCATGGTCAATAAAAGAAATTGATTTTGCCTCTCTCATATTCTTTTACACTGTGTTTATGGGAATGATCTATACTTATCTTGTGGATAAAATGGTCCCTTTTGTAGTTACAACATTCTATCCTAACCTATGTTCAAGTCTACATGAGTCTATGTAAATTATTTCAACCTTTGAGATCTTCATTGTGTCATTGGAATTCTTGAATGGAATTCAAGCTAGTTGCAATTCTAGGTGATAATAGTTTCTGGCATGCCTGGTGGTACCCTTTTCTCTGAGTAAGAGCTGAAATGAAAAGATTTGGTGTTGTTCTTGTTATATGTATAAAGAGTGGGAAAGATGATAAATAGTTTTGAGATCTATCAAATCAAACCCTCCTTTCACATTAAAATTTGAGGACAAGAACCGAGCCAATTCACTACAGATGGAGAGGAATTTAGCTATAGGTTGATGTCACTTAGGAATGATATGGAAAGACTAGTTAGATTGAAAGATTTGTTAAATCCTAGATTCAATAAGCCTCAACCCCTAATTATAATGAAATTAGGTATAGACAAACAAATTGCTACAGATCACTACATGGGAAGACACTTAGGAAGGATTAGAAACTTACCAGAAGGATTTCTGGAGGCGAAGACTTTATGGACTATAGGGTGGGTGGCCAAGTCCAATAGGACACTTTTTTTGTAGATTTGGAATAGAGAGATGTTGTACACTACACCCATATCCTAAGTTCTAAACCAAGCCTATCAGGAGGACTACGGGGTGGGCGCCCTAGTCTAGTAGGGTATATTTATAGCAACTTTTCCTCAGATCCTAAATCCTTATCCTTTAACTTGCTTCTTTGTACCTGCACTTTTCCAACTCTCATGCCTGTAACCTACAATCACAAAGAAAGGGGGTTGGGGGTTGTGTTGTTTAGGAGCTTGCCTCAGTCAAGCCCTGAAGTGACATTCAAGTCTTCCAACGCCATTTTTAGATAGAGTGCATGTGATGTAGGGGCATCATTTCTCCATCAATTTTTATTTTTCTTAGTTGATGGTTTTAGTTTTATTTGTTAAGTTGTTTTTTAGTATTTTGGGTTTGTCTGATCCCCTCCCTTAGTGAGTTGTATCAGCCTCTTAGAGGGCAATTTGTTTGGTTTAAAGAAGACATTCATTGGTTAGTTCATGTCACCAAACTACTAGAAGAGTAACCACCAAAAACAGTAAGAGGGAAGTTAATGAGTTCCAAACAGTTCCTGACACCTCCATCTGAAAAATGGTTTTGATCCTATAGTGCCAGAAGGGAGAAGAAGTCTAGATAAACTGTCGAAAGAAAAAGGAGAGGGGGAGGGGGTAGATTTCAGGCCTAGGTAGTGAAGGTTGCCATCAAGGAAAGGAGGAAAGAAGGAATCAAAGAAGAGGAAGAATGGTTAGGAGAAATGAACCCTGAGGACTTGAGAATGTAGGGAAGATGGGAGACCACCACATGAGGGAAAGATGTCATAGTTGAAGAAGTCATTAAGTAAGGGGATCGACTATGTGTGAGGGAGGATTCAAGCTGTGTATTACAAGCCTAGGAATATCAATTATGTAAAGGTTGTTAAGTCATAGAACTGATGAATATATAGTCTCCATCTATGGCCCATCTAGTTGAGTAGTGAATAAAAGTTTCTTGTTAGCCAGATTTCTTGTAATCGAATGCCTATCAACTAAATGCATAGTTTTCTCATCATCATTTACTACTGTGTGAGTTTTGTTTCTGTCACTTGTGTGGAATGAAAGAGGTTTGCCAATATTCCTGTCACCTAGGTCAATCTAATCAATTGAATAACCTACTGTAACTTAATATTATTGTTTGTTGCTGTCCTTTGTATTTTGGAAGTGTTTGTCTATAAATAATTGGTCTGCCATCATATTTGGTATCAGAGCCTAAGAGTTGGGCTTTGGTGGAGTGGTTAGAATGCCACCAAGAATGATGAGAGGAAGAGGTGCTCGAGGTAGAGGTCGAAGAGGTCATGATGAGGGGATTTTTGAAATTATATAGAACTTGGCAGTGAGAATGGAAGCCATAGAGAGGGCACAATAGAGAGGAACAATAGTAGCTGATGTTAGTGAAGTTACTTAGGAAGAACAATTACAGGATGATGAAGAAGCTCAGGAAGAACCTAAGGGATTTGAAGAGAAATTATTGAGGACAGTTATGAGTGTGGGAACCAAACCTAAAATTGAGGTTCCTACATATTCTAGAAGTTTAAATGGTGAAGAACTCATTGACTAGATTAATTATCTGGACAAATATTTTGAGTATGAAGGAGTTACATAAGAAAGGAAGGTTAAATTCACTTATACAAGGCTCAAAGGCCATGCTGCTATGTGGTGGGACTATGTCCAATTTGAGAGGCGAAAGAAGAATAAAGAGAAGATTACTTCTTGGGATCGAATGGTTACTAAGTTAAAGGCTAAGTTTCTTCTAGGAGACTACCAAACTAATCTTTTCAAAAGATTGCAGAACCTTAAGAAAAAGGACATGTCAGTGAAGGAATATATGAAAGAGTTTTACAAGTTGGTGATTTAGTCAGGCCATAATGAAGAAGATTTGGAGAAGGTAGCAAGATATTTGAATGGTTTGAAATATAGTTTACAAGATAAGTTGAGTTTAGTATCCCCTAGAACTCTTGAGGAGACATATCAGCTTGCCATAAAGGTAGAGGAGAAGCTTTTGAGAAAGCAAAATCAACAAGGAAGGAATAGAGGATAGAATAATGGTAGAGGACAGCAGCACCATCAAGTTGGAGAAGCAAGCACTTCTAGTGAGAAAACCAATCCAAAAAGAGGAGGTTTCCAAAATAAAAAAGGGAGACTATTTAAAAGTTGAGGTTATCAAGGAAGTGGAAGAGGTTTCTCTAGAAAATGTTTTATATGTAACAAGTTTGCAGGCTAAAAAGGTTGGGAGTGTCCTGAGTTCCCACAAGAAGGTTACACAAGTCCTAAGAGAAGTAATCAGATTGTGCAAGCAAACCAAGAGAATGTGGGATCACCTCCTTTGTCATTAGAAGAACCTGAGTCACGAGAGTCATTGTTGTTCAAAAGAGTATTGTTGAATCTAACGAAAGAGACCCATGAACCTGTGCAAAGAAGAGCTCTATTCAAAATGAAATGCAAGGCAAAAGGTAAGTCTTGCAAACTTATTGTTGATAGGGGTAGTCTGGATAATATTGTGGCTATGAACATGGTGCATAAGTTAGGACTTAAGAAAACTAAGCATCCTACACCTTATAGAGTTTCTTGGTTACAAAACAGGCACCAATTGTTGGTAGATGAGCAAGCTTTGGTTAAATTTCAAATAGGGAGTTATAAGGATAATGTTATATGTGATATCATGTCTATAGATGTGTGTCACATGTTACTTGGTAGGCCTTGGCAATTTGATCGGAATGCTATACATGTTGGTAGAACAAACACTTATACTTTTGAGAAGGATGGTGTCAAACATACCTTGTTGCCTTTACAAGAAACAAAAGAGGATAGCGACAGTAGTAGCAGTAGTAAGGTGATGTTAGTGAGTGTGAAGGAGTTTGTAAATAGTAGGAATGAAGAAGAAGTCACAGCAACAAAAATAATGCCCACCCTAGTCTTCATCTGATTATGCATGTTAGATTATCGTAGTGCTTTAGCTTCATTGTTTTCATTTATGTAGTATGCTGGCTGGATGTGATGCCTTCTATGTTTATGTTAGATGGTTTATGCATATGTGATTTTATGTCATCGATTGATTGTTGAGTCATGTTTGTGATGTAATGTATGCTCGTACCATGTTGGAATTGATTACCTTGCTTCGGCTATTATATTTGGAGTAGGTACGCCTGATGGATGATTTGAGTGTGTAGGTAATTACAAGTGTTAACTAATGTGGGAAATGTGGAGAAGTTTGACATGGGATGCTAAGCCATCTCACCCTTATCCTTATGTTGTGGAAACCTGTGATATGTGTCTGGAATCATTTGCATTTGTTTCCTTAGCATTCTTGCACTTTATATTAAAATGGTTTGAAAAGTGTATTTTTCATGTTTTTAGATTAAATTAATGATTTTAATTTGGAAATTAGTATTTCTACTTTAGTGAAAATGTTTATTGTATCATTATATGCTTCTAGAACGAATTTGAGTGATTTCAGTTTAAATTCAAAATTTAATAGTTTTCCATAAAAAAGTAGAAATTACATTTAACGAGAAAACTGAATGCCTAGTATGTCATGTTTGTGCTTTTTGGAATGGGACTAAGTTAAATGGCAATAACCTATTTGGAATAGTTAAGTTCATTCGACTAACCATTTCCCTATCTATTTAAGTGAATTATTTGGGCGTTTTTTAGTGAAAAAGGATTTATTAATGTGTTATTTGAAATGCCTATTTGATTTGTAAAAGAGACATTCAATTATTTAATTGTTGAATTAAATGATTTAATTCTGCAAAGGCTAAAATTTTGAATTGTTTGGTTAAATCACTTAAAGGATCATTTTATTATCAAAAAAAGATTAGTGTCTTTGGAGGAATAAAAGGAAAAAGACATGTATTTTTCATTATTCTTTTTCTCTATAAAATTTGCTCTCCTTTGTTTGAAACCCTCTTGCTTGAAAAATGGATATCTGATTGCTTGGAAGGGAGTTTTTCTTAGAATTGCTTGAAGTTTGGATTGGATTCAAGAGCTTGGTGTTTTCTTGTTGTGTGTGGATCAAATTTGACATTCAACCTCATTCTTTTCCTCAGATTTTGCTTGTATTGGAAGGTATGTTTCTCTAATCTTCTCATTTAAATTGATTTATTATGTATCCTTCATACCACACCATCTAGAATGGTTGAAGAAGGCTTTGCTTAGTTGTAGGAAACTTAGAAAATTTATTTCAATTGGTTATTTATTTATTTCATGTATTTCATATTTTGGAAATATAGAAATACAGACAAAACCCTGGCAAATTTTCTGTGGAAATCCCCAACTTATTTTTATTGCATATATTGGTTGATGGGCATGTTATCTATGATGGGTAGTTGTCAAATCATCCATAGATTTTGAATAACAAAAGTTAGAAAATTGGTCAAACTTTGGTCAAGGTTCCAAAGAGAACTCCAATGGAGTTTTTAGGGCCTTATGGTTAATTTGCACTTTTAGAAAACATGAAAACTAAATTCTATGCATTTCCTTTATGATTTTCTTTGAGGGATGAGTTGACTCCTTCATATTATGTGATTTTGCATCTTTTGAGACTATGTCGTGTTTTGGGACATTTTCGTGCATTGAAATCTGTGCCAGTTATATCTCTATTTTTGAAAAAATTAAAAATTGTTTTCTATACATTTCCTTTATGATTTCCTTTGAGGGATGAGTTGACTCCTTCATATTATGTGATTTTGCATCATGTGAGGGTATGCTGTGTTTTGGGACATTTTGGTGCATTGAAATTCGTGCCATGCTTGGTTCAAGTTAAATTGACATGTTGGATGTTTAGGAAGAGGATTAGGAGTAGGTAAGGAGTGGCTCCTTGAATGCATACCACAACACGAAGTTGTTGGTGGGTCCAGTGTGTAAGGAGTTGTAAAAAGATGAACATTAAACACATGGGTAAAAAAATAACAAGATCATCTACACCAAACTTCAATACCTCCAGGTGAGAACACCCTATTCTACTGTGATTTAGTTTTGGTTTAAAGAGCATCCATAGGTTGATTATGCCCTAGTTTTCTATGAGGTTGATTATGCCCTCAATTTGACACTCCTTATCCTAGGCTTGCTAGTTCTCTCTTCCTTATGCTTATCACCGCCTATGTTAGACTCGATGTGTGTTGTGTACCTTGCATTGTTGTGTTTGCAATGGTGGATTCATGTTTTATGGTGTTTTACATTATAGAATATTGTATGATAGTGGTACCATGTGTTATTTTTATGCTTTAGATTAGCAAGTGTGCCACATGTTACGTGCATGCATTGTATTGGCAGTTGTGCCATGTGCGTTGTGTGCATTGATTGGCATGTATGCCATATGTTTCTTGTATACCCTAGATTGTGTGATATGTTCTTAGCCTATATTCCATGATCACCTTCTCTATAGATCGGGGGTTGCCTAGAGTTGCATAGACAACTATTGCGCTTGACGATGGCAATATGGTTGGGAGGCGAGCAACATTTCCCCATTGGCCCTTCATGATGATCTTCAAGTGTTGGATGGATTCCTTGATCTTTTTGTAGGTTGTTTACCTTGTTCTTTGTGCCTTGTTGCACCTTGGAGAGCATGTTGGTTTTTTGGTGGTTTTTGCACTTGTATATTATCATTATTAATTATTGTAACCTTTGTAATCTAGGTCTTTTGAGACCCTTGTAATAAGATGTAATCAATGCTTTGATTTGATTTATGATGTTGGCTATGATTCATCTATGTTTAGGATGAAGTAATTCAAATATTGTAATTATTAGATATCATCCTGTATTTTTCCACGTCTTGGTTTGTGAGGACACTGGCATGTTTTGATAGATTTTACATGTTAGAATCTAGCTATGTTAGCATGTTTAGACTCAGTTATATTGATGTTATATTTGATGTTTATAGATATGTTTGTGTTGGATTGTATTCATCCCACATAGGTGGTGAGGGTCCAATCTTTGCTTTCGACATGTGTTGAAGTTGGTTTTGAACATGCATAGCCTTTTGTATTGCTTTTGTCTTTTTTGACATGTGGACATAATTGGTTCAACACCTTATTGTTTTTAGTTAAAATGAATCCTATTTGATGTTGATTAATGCTTTTAGGCACCTTAGGCATTTGGGATGTCTTGTGTAGTCATGGAATGTTTGAGGTGACTGCTACCCTCATCCTACTCCATGTGTTTGTGAGGGAGTGAGGTTGTGGATGTGTATTTGATCCTTGGTATGGAGTGAGCTCCACCTCTCACTTGGTCATCATGGTGAGTTGTCACATGATGGGCAAAATCTTCTGCTTGTGCCACCTTGCATAGTGCAATGGTGATGTTGATTTTGGTGTTGTTGTCCTTATTGTGACACCTTGTGTGTGCATAAGTGCAATGTGACATGTGAATACTGCACTTGCAAACATGAAAAATTTGTTGGTTCAATGTTTGTTCAGCTAATGTCCTGGGTGAAAGCTTGCGGCATTACACTTGATATCAGAGCTCATGTTATAGCATGGGGATCTCTGGGGTGTGTATTATGCTCAGCTTGTTCAAGCATGTGTGGGGTCCTTATATGTTTCTGTGTTATGAGTAGCATGTGTTTTCTTTCGATATGTCTTCCTCGCATAATGATTGTGATTCCATTGAACAGTCGATACAACTTTTTTTGTTAGCATCTTGAGTGATGTTTATTTGGTTAAGTAGAAATGATCTCATGCTTCTAACATGATCGGAGTCTTTGGAGACTCATTCTTTGGTGAGATTGAGTGTGTTCTCTTACTTGCCTTGGATTTGGAATCCAGGTGTAGTGTAGATTGTACTCCATCTCTTGTGGCTAGAATTAGTCACGTAGTTCATGTAACGTGGAATTTTTGAACTTTGATACTTTATTTATTTGACTTTGGTGAATTCACTAAAAGTTGTAAGGGATAGCATTGAATTTTTAGTCTTGTTATGAATGAATATAGCAATTAAATTTTGATACTTCTTTCTTTTGTGACCTTTATGGTCATGTTGGATTTATTGTTGAAATTGTGCACATTTTATGCCTTCTTGTTAGAATCAACTTTTCTTCCACATGAGTTTTGATTTATTTTCTTAATAGTGGCTATGCTTGAATGTCTTAAATTGCTAGTCATGTATCATGTTATGTTTTCTATCATGTCTATGATGGGCCTCTAATGGATTGTATAAGGGAGTAGAATGCAGAGAATGTACTAGTTCTTGGTGTGTGTGTACTAAAACTATATTAGATTTAATTCCTTGATTTGTTGTTAAATACAAGTGAATATTGTCTCAAGTGTTGTGGAAGTTCTAAAATGGTTGTGTATTGGTATGGATCACTTGATGTGAGTATCTTGCTGATTGGTGTATTTGTAGGCTTCAAAGAGTAAGCCTAGACCTAGGGGGGAAGGATGTAATTCCCACCCTAGTGTTCATATGATTGTGCATGTTAGATTATTGTAGTGTTTTAGCTTCATTGTTTTCATTTACGTAGTATGCTAAATGGATGTGATGCCTTCAGTGTTTATGTTAGATGGTTTATGCATATGTGATTTTATGTCATCAATTGATTATCAACTCATATTTGTGGTGTAATGTCTACTTGTACCACATTGGAATTGATTATGTTTCTTTGGCTATTATAATTGGAGCAGGTATGCCTGATGGTTTACTTGAGTGTGTAGGTAATTACAAGTGTTAACTAATGTGGGAAATGTGGAGAAGTTTGACATGGGATGCTAAGCCATCTCACCCTTATCCTTGTGTTGTGGAAACCTGTGATGTGTGTTTGGAATCATTTGGATGTGATTCTTTAGAAATCTTGTACTTTTATTTTAAAATGGTTTGAAAAGCATGTTTTCAACATTTTCAAATTAAATTAATGATTTTAATTTTGAAATTAGTATTTCTACTTTAGTGAAAAATGTTTATTTCATCATTATATGCTTGTGGAATAAATTCGAGTGATTTTGATTTAAATTCAAAGTTTAATATTTTTCCTAAAAAAGTAGAAATTACATTTAATGAGAAAACTGAATGCCTGGTATTCCATGTTTGTGCTTTTTGGAATGGGACTGAGTTAAATGGAAACAACCTACTTGGAATAGTTGAGTTCATTCGGCTAACTATTTCCCTATCTATTTGAGTGAATTATTTGTGTGTTTTTAGTGGAAAAAGATTTATTAATGTGTTATTTGAAATGCCTATTTGATTTGCAAAAGAGACATTCAATTATTTAATTGTTGAATTAAATGATTTAATTGTGCAAAGGCTAAAATTTTGAATTGGTTGATTGAATCACTTAAAGGATTATTTTATTATCAAAAAAGGAATAGTGTCTTTGGAGGAATAAAATGAAAAATACATGTATTTTTCATTATTCTTTTTCTCTCCAAAATTTGCTCTCCTTTGTTTGAAACCCTCTTGCTTTAAAAATGGACATCTAATTTCTTGGAAGGGAGTTTTTCTTTGAATTGCATGAAGTTTGGATTGGATTCAAGAGCTTGGTGTTTGCTTTTTGTGTGTGGATCAAATCTGACCTTCAACCTCATTCTTTTTATCAGATTTTGCTTGTATTGGAAGGTAAGTTTCTCCAATCTTCTCATTTAAATTGATTTATTTTGTTTCCTTCATGCCACACCATCTAGAATGGTTGAAGATGGCTTTGCTTAGTTGTAGGAAACTTAGAAAATTTATTTCAACAGGTTATATAAGTTATAACAATAACAAAAATATATAAGTTATAACAATACCAAAAATCAAAGGCTCACTACCTATGGGGCTCACTGCCCAAAAATGCTCACTGCAAAGACCGGCTTACTACCAAGGGGTGTCTCACTGCTAAGGTTTGGCTCACTGCCAAGGGGTGGCTCACTTCTAGGGATTTGTGAACTAATTTAATAGCATCTACTCCATGCTTGAGTTCAGTTCTATTGAAGCACAATACTTCTCCTATGCTCTGCTCTACTTCACACTTATCTTTGTATATCTTCACTAGTACACTTTTTTGCAACCACATTACAAGTTTTTATACAATTCATCAACCTTGGAATGTACATCAAGGTCGGCATTACATTCATCAACCGTTAGAACAATCGCCAAGGTCGGCTTACAAAGCATACATAGAAATGGGTCTAGACCTAATACAAATTTTACTAAGGAGAAGATGTAAAGATGTATATAGATCATGCCATGCCTTAGATGGGACTTAAATTCAATCTTCCACCTGACAACACGCTTCTACAATCTTCAATGTATCATCACAATTCAAAAACTTGAGCAAGTCGGCCAAGACTGGTGAGAACACTGGGTCTTCTAAGAACATTCTTCAACCTCAATCCAGATTTCTCTCCATGGATTGAATTAGAGGTAGAACATGATTAGGAGACATCTACAAGCACATTATAATCATTAGAAACATTTGCACAAAACCCAAGCACTTTACCCATCAGATTCTTTAAGCCGAAGCACAGGAATAGCACTATCAGTCATTGTCATAAGGAAAAGATCGCTTGTGGACCACCAGATCATGAACCATTGACATTGAAGGAACTTAACATCATAAGAAACTTAATTCTAGAACTGTAGATAGAAATACTTCAATGCAGAGGAATGCAGAGCATAATACTTTCTCCCTATCACTGCCAATCATACAAAAAAAGCTATTTTCACTCTGGTGAACATAACTCACTCAATTCTTCATACCAGAGGCTCAAACTTGGAACATAACATCTTCAGATGTGCCTCTAAATATCTTGCCATCCACAGACAAATATATTCATCTTTTAGGAGACACAGAGCAATCTACTAGACTGTTCTTCTTCCATACACAAGAAACTCTACAACACATTGTTTCCCTCAAATCTTTGATACTTACATAGGCAAATACAAAATGTCTAACTTATTACAATCAAGCATCAAAACAAGAGCATAGTTGACACTAATGACAACACTGATATGTTAACATCAATGACAATACTAATTAGCCACATACTTGCAACAATCTCCCCCTTTGTCATTGATGGCAACATATGATGTGAAAAAATGAAACACCATCAAGACAAGATTCTCCCCCTTTCTCTTTACACATTTGCATTCTTTTTCCTCTCTAATGTGAATGTCACACTTGCAAATGCAAAAAATTTGTTGGTTCGGTGTTTGTTTGGCTAATGTCCTGGGTGAAAGCTTGGGGCATTACACTTGGTATCAGAACTCATGTTGTAGCATTGGGAGCTCTGGGGTGTGTATTATGCTCGGCTTGTTTGAGCATGTGTGGGGTCCTTGTGTGTTTATGTGATGTGAGTAGCATGTGTTTTTTTTCAATATGTCTTCCTTGCACGGTGATTGTGATTCCATTGAATGGTTGATACAACTTTTTTTGTTGGAATCTTGACTGATGTTTGTTTGGTTAAGTAGAAATGATCTCATGCTTTTGACATGATCAGAGTCTTAGGAGACTCGTTGTTTAGTGTGATTGACTATGCTTTCTTACTCACCTTGGATTTGGAATCCAAGTGTAATGTAGCATTGTACTCCGTCTCTTGTGGCTAGAATTAGTCAAGTAGTTCATCTAATGTGGAATTTTTGAACTTTGATACTTTATTTATTTGACTCTGGTGAATTGACTAAATGTTGTAAGGGCCAGTATTGAATTTTTATTCTTGTTATGAATGAGTATAGCCATCAAATTTTGATACTTCTTTCTCTTGTGACCTTTATGGTCATGTTGGATTTATTGTTGAAATTATGCACATTTTATGCCTTATTATTGGAATTGACTTTTCTTCCACATCAATTTTGATTTTTTTTCTTAATAGTGGCCATGTTTGAATGTCTTAAATTGCTATTCATGTATCATGTTATGTTTTCTACCATGTCTGTAGACACCCTAAAATGACCAAGTCGTCACACTGCTCGCATCTCGTCATTTCTTCCTAATCACCTGCATTTCCCACATTAATTAAATAATCTAATTATTTAATTAATTATCATCAAATTCTTCTAAATCTACTAAATTCAACATTAATTAAATAAATTCTCTTTATTTAATTAATTAAATCAAATTTCTTTATTATTCTTCCACAATTAAATAATTTTAATTATTTAATTAGTTCATTATCCTCTTTCCAAAATTCACATCCACATTAATTAAATAAACCCAATTATTTAATTAATTCAACAAATTTCCTCTAAAATAAATAAAATCAAATATTTTATTTATAATCAAAACTCTTCTTTCAAAATCATGCACAACAATTAAATAAATTTATTTATTTAATTTGTTTTCAAATCTTCTAAATTAAATAATTCCAATTATTTAATTACTTCTTCCAATAATATCTTCTCTAAATTTAAATAAATCATTTGTTTATTTAAAATTGCTTTTTCTTCTAATTTGAGTTATCTCTAAAATAACTCAAGTTTTCTATATTTAATAAAGCAAAATATCTTCTTTTCTCATGCAAATCTCTTCTTCTTGTTTTAAATCACTTAACTGGTTGCTTTATTATTTTAATTGATTTATCTCTTCAGTTAACTCATTCTTCTATTCTTGATAACTCCTCTCATGCAAAAGAAAGCAAGACACATGTCTTCTTCTCATTCGTTGCACATTCCTCAACTTATCTCCTCCATTGATTCTTCTGAATTATCTGGACAATTGATCAATTTTCCTTGAAATCTATATAAACCCCCCTCATCTCCTTCATTGAGCCTCTCTCTTCGATCGTATCCTCAGGCATACTTAATAGAGCTTCGAGCATACAAAACGCGTCGATTGAGCACTCTCACAATCTCTTGACATTAATCTTTGAGCACATTGAGCACACTACTTGCTTGTTGCAGTTATGGCTTCTAATCTTGCTAAGAAGATACTCAGAACAGGTTACTACTGGCCTATAATAGAGCAAGATGCTGCACAGTTTGCTAAGAAGTGTCTACAATGCCAGCAGCATGGAGATTTGATTCACGCACCAGCTCATGAATTACAACCTGTGACAACTCCATGGCCTTTTTCTCAATAGGGTCTCGACCTCGTGGGACAAATTCACCCTTCCTCCTCCAATGGCCACAAGTTTATCATTACCGCCACTGAGTATTTCATGAAGTGGGTGGAAGCCATTCCTATGACCTATATCACTGGTAAGCAAATAGCCAAGTTTATCCTAAACTACCTCATATGCGGGTATGGTATTCCCCAAGCCATTGTCATTGATAATGGGAGACCATTCAAGAATCAAGATATCCGTGCCTTATGCACACAATACAATATCCAACATCGCTTTTCAACTCCCTACTATCCGCAGAGTAATGGCCAAGCTGAGGCTTCCAATAAAACTATTCTCAAAATCAATGGTCGTTAATCAAATTCTTCTAAATCTCCTAAATTCAACATTAATTAAATAAATTCTCTTTATTTAATTAATTAAATCAAATTCCTTTATTATTCTTCCATGATTAAATAATTTTAATTATTTAATTAGTTCATTATCCTCTTTCCAAAATTCACATCCACATTAATTAAATAAACCCAATTATTTAATTAATTCAACAAATTTCCTCTAAAATAAATAAAATCAAATATTTTATTTATAATCAAAACTCTTCTTTCAAAATCATGCACAATAATTAAATAAATTTATTTATTTAATTTGCTTTCAAATCTTCTAAATTAAATAATTCCAATTATTTAATTACTTCTTCCAATAATATCTTCTCTAAATTTAAATAAATCAATTGTTTATTTAAAATTGTTTTTTCTTCTAATTTGAGTTATCTCTAAAATAACTCAAGTTTTCTATATTTAATAAAGCAAAATATCTTCTTTTCTCATGCAAATCTATTCTTCTTGTTTTAAATCACTTAACTGATTGCTTTATTCTTTTAATTGATTTATCTCTTCAGTTAACTCATTCTTCTATTCTTGATAACTCCTCTCATGCAAAAGAAAGCAAGACACATGTCTTCTTCTCATTCGTTGCACATTCCTCAACTTATCTCCTCCATTGATTCTTCTGAATTATCTGGACCATTGATCGATTTTCTTTGAAATCTATATAAACCCCCCTCATCTCCTTCATTGAGCCTCTCTCTTCAATCGTATCCTCAGGCATACTTAACAGAGCTTCGAGCATACAAAACGCGTCGATTGAGCACTCTCACGATCTCTTGACATTGATCTTTGAGCACATTGAGCACACTACTTGCTTGTTGCAGTTATGGCTTCGCAACTTCATTAAGCAATCCACATTCAATCCAAAGGAAACAATACAGATTTCGGTAAAAGTCTTTATTTCATTGATTATTTGTCATGGCTTTTATTTAAATTCATTTTCTTTATGTTATTGGGTTCTTTGATTTTATTAGTTTGATTTAATCTATTTTTCCTCATACACATTCTGGCATGCCCGGTGGGACCCACTAATCCCTTTGTTTCTTTGAGAAATTATTTTTTTGAAGTCACAGTACGGCACAGCGCAAACGATATTGCACAGCGCTTCTGGCAGTATCTTTCAGCGCTCTTGGAGGCACAGTTCAGCGCCCTTGGGGGCACTGCCGCGCTTCTGGTACCACAGAGAAGTGCTTTTGGTAACATAGAAAAGCGCGACCGGTAGTCTTGTGAAGCGCTTTTGGCTTAATTAGGTTTTGACCGCATTCAGGGTTTTTGCAGGGTTTTTCTCATTTCATATCAGTGGATTTGTTTGACAAGTTGTTGTATTTTTCTTTCCAAACCTATTTTTGATACATCCTAAGTTGATTTATTTAGGGGTATCTTCGGTAGTGGCGTTAATCTATTGTATTGCTACACTTTCTGAGCTTTCTGGATTTCACCATTCAGATTTATCAGATATTATTGTTCAGAGCAGTAGATTAAACATGAAATCCCATTTTGATCTGATCCTTTTTGACAAAAGCTAATCTTTCCATGATTTGAGACCGTGTGGTGCATTCGGCATAATAGTACAGCGCTTCTGGTTATTTTTCAACGCTTCTGGTGGTATCCTACAGCGCTTCCGCTATATACGACATCGCTTTTGGCATAACAGTGTTGTGCTCCTGGATGCACAGTACAGCGCTTCTGGTTATTTTTTAACGCTTTTGGTAATATTCTGCATCGCTTCTGGTTTGTCTTACAGCGCTTTTGGAATACAGTAAGTTGCTTCTGGTAAGATTATGCAGCGCTTTTGGTCAAAGTTGATTTGTTTTTTGCTAACTTGTGAATTTTTGGTGGAACTAACTCACTTGTTGTAGCTTCTTATTACTCACACAGAGCAAATAGGTGTTTTCTTAACATGTTCATGCAGGACGAGAATTGAAGACTTCTTTGATTTATCTCACTAAGTCTTAGAAACACATTGCATGCTTAAAAGGATAATTGAACAAATCTTTTCTTGCAATCTAAGTCTTAGGAACATACTACTTTTCTTAAGGGACAATGGACATGTATGAACAAAACACCTCAATTTTCTAAAGGACAATGGACATGAATGCCAAACACTTCATTTCATAAGGGACAATTTACAACTACAAACGTGTGTGTGCCTAGTTTAGTTGCACCTTATTTTTTCTTATAACGAGACAATTGAACCTTTGTTTGACGTGCTTGCTCTTACTTTTCTGTACTTCCTTTAGAAGGGCCTGCTTTTGGATTGCGCTTCATCCAAAAGGGACGACCCTAAGTGGAGTTTTCCTTTGAACCACTATATAAGAGGGATAAGGCGAAAGCCAAGTCCTAACCGACGTCAGCCTTACCTTGTGGTGCCAAACTAAAAAGAGGTGTACTAGCTCTTTGTGGAAATGATTTTCACATGGAGCGAAGTGTTTGAAACTCTTAGTAGGATTGGTTAAAGCTTTTAGTAGCTTGTCGCATTGCTTGTAAGGTGTTGGTCCCTCAAAGTCACTAAGAACCATTTTAGATAGAGACTACCTGACCTACCTCCGAACATTGCGGTAATCATCAGTGCAAGGGAAATCGATTTAAACCCTTAAGATACTCACCATTGGCTCCCTTGAGAAGAGATAGTATTCCCTTGGACATAAAGCTCTTGTGACCTACTTGAGCTTTCCAAGGGGAGGGTGAGATATCCCTACCTATCGTCTCTCACAAAGATACTAAATATTCGACACTTTTATGGAATGATATTTTTATCAACGGAGTATTAAGCTGTGAGCTGATCTACTGCAATGAAACCTTGTCTTTAGGGATAAAAAGTGCTTGTTATTGATTGCAATTGTCTTATACCTATGGAAACATTGGGCTTGTTTGGAGCCTTGAACATACACTATCTGTTGTGTCAGTCCCTTGTTTTTTGACCACTTGTTTGCTATGTTTTCTCTTGCCAAACCAATCCAATCAGAAACAGAAACAATCTACCCAAATTTTGCCTTTGAAAAACATTAGACACTACTTCAGCGCCCCTGGTATTACAGCAGCTTGCCTTTGGTAGTACAGTAGATCGCCTTTGGTATAGCAGTAACCCGCCTCTGGCAAAACTCTACTTCAGCGCCCTTGGTATAATAGTAGCTCACTTTTGGTCACTGTAGCTCGCCTTTGGCATAGCAGTAACTTGCTATTGGTAGCTCAGTCCGTCGCCTCTGGTCCACAGTAGCACGCTTTTGGTGGCACAATCCTGCGCCTCTGGTCAAATAGCATAGCGCTTTTGGTCCAGTACTTTGTGCATCAGAAGTTTTGTCTATTTCTTAAAGCATCTCATAGATTCCCAGCATTACATTTTGTCCTAGTGTATCCCATGGTAACCACTAGGCTACAGGAAACTATGAAATCCAAGCAAGTTGTCCCTAAGAAGCGCAAGTCACCTCCTCGCACACCACAATCAGGTTGTCTCAACATTACTTCCAAGGTGACTCCTAGTACACCCGCGGCAAAACCAATTAGCTCTCCGAACATGCTGCACATGGATGAACCAAGCAATCCTCATGAGGATAGGATCCCTTTGATAAATGCACCTCAGTATACCACAGGCTTGCCTCTAGATTTTGTCCCACAAGGTTATATCGTAGATCAAACCCCATCTCAAGAAGAGCGACACTTTGAAATAGGTCAAACCTCTCAAGAAGATGGGCAAGATCTTGATGAATTCATACAAGATCCTAGAGCTATAGCCGCCTTTGATAAAATCCTTAGTGAGAACCAGGATCATTTCTTTTGCTTGCTTGCAAAGCAAGGCACCAAGTTACCCCAAGATTTTGATTTATCCACTCTCAAGGAGAACAATAATGCTCAAGATACCATACAAGCGGTGCAAACCATGTCCACTGTAACTACGCCCTTACCTACACAAGGCTCGCAGTATAGGAATCCCCTTTTTCAAAACCCAATAGGGGAGAGGCCCATATCACTGCTTTTGACTCCTATGGAGATCTATCAAAACCAACAAGAAACTCTCCAACGTCAAGCAGAGTTAGCTAAGCAAGCCACCGTAGCTCGATCAAATGTGCAACCACCTCCTAAAGTGTCCACCCCAATCGCAAGTGGAATCTTGGCTACCCCATCACGGATAGGTTTCCCACCCAATTACAATCCGGGGAACAATTATGTAGCCATGCAACAAGGGTCTCAACAAATGCCACCTCCTATATCATCACACCTTCATGTCTCTCAACCAATTAGAGTCATGCAACCCCAACCACAACATTCTTCTACTCTCGTCCTCAAGCAACCCCAACCACAACATTCTTCTACTCTCATCCTCAATCAACCCCAACCGTCGCAAATCACTTCTACCTATGTTCCTCCTCCACAACGTTCATCCTCGCTCAACTTCTTTCACACATTGCCTAGCCACTCTCAACATTCCCAACATCAGGCTTCCCAAAGCTATGTGCCGCCACCACAACCTAATCAAACGCACTTTAGCTTTCCTCCACCCAATTCGTTTCTTCAACCCTCACAAAGCCAACATTCTTACCTAGCACCACCTCCACCTCTGCCTAATCAAGGCCTCCAATTCCAACCCAATCTGAACCAAATGTACAACCCATATGATCCCAATCAATCTTACGACCCTTATAATACCAGTGCGCATGGCTTACATTATAATCTTCCATACGGGCAACACCAACCACTTTTTGGATAACAGGAGATGTTACCAACCCCTCCCATGACTATGGAGCTAAAGATTGTAGAAGTTCAACAACATCTATTTGATCTTACGTTTGGCCACACCAAAAAGACCTCCTCTTTAGAGGAAGTGTGTCCTTATCCTTTTGATCGGTCATTACCAATGATCCCTTTTCCTCAAAATTTCACTATTCCTAATTTCGATAAATACAAAGGAAAAGGTGACCCAAAAGACCATCTTAGGGAATTCTATCTTGCTTGCTTCGAGGTCTCTCATAACGACACATATCTTATGCATCTCTTTCCTCGCAGTCTTGGAGGTCAAGCAATAGAATGGTTCTCACACTTACCCACGAGTATCAAGTCTTTCAATGAGCTAGCAGAGAAGTTTGCCACCCATTTTTCTTACAACGCAGAGCATGAGATTTCCATGACTGATCTATGCAACAATAAATAGAAAAATGGTGAAACCTTCATTTCTTTCCTTCAACGATGGAGACAAATGGCTAGAAAATTCCCTTTCAAGATTCCAGAGAAATAGCTTGTCAGCATATTTGTGCAGAACCTCAACCAAGAGTTAGGTTTTCATTTGCAAATTCTTAGTGCTACAACCTTCGATAAAATCACATACAAGGGGATCAATATTGAGAAGGCCCTCATTGCTAAGGGTGTGGTCAAAATCTTTAAAGAAACGAAAGATAGCACTTCTCATCAACAATCGAACGATAAACCCAAATATTGGAACAAGAACAAAAACGTGGTAAATGATGGGGTAGTCGATACTAAGCATGTCCAAACATTGCAAACACCGCTGCAGCTCTCTAAACCAAGTCAAGCTCCATCTCAACAACAGCAGCAACAAAGGCAGCCTTATCCAAACCAACAGCAATGACAACAAGAGCGACCCCAACAAGATTACCCTCCATGACGTCATTTCACTCCTTTGGGAGTGCCCATCGAATCGGTCTTACAGCAAGCTTTGCAGAAAGGGCTCATCACCTTACCTGATGCTCCCCCATATGGAGAACCTGTCTACAAAACTGCATGTTACAGAGACAATGAATATTGTGAGTTCCATAGGAGCAAAGGTCATCGAACTGCGTCTTGCATGAAGCTTAAGCACCTCATCCAAAACCTCATCGATGGTAATCAAATCACTTTTGAGGATGAATCACCAGCGCAACACATGAACAAGGATCTAGATATGTACAAGGAACCATTCCCTCATCACGGTCCACCTCCTCCTCAGGATAGAGGTAAATGTATCAATCATGCTTCCACATCCTTCGATTCCATTGTAGGTCGTTTTGAAGAGAGTCGAGTGTCTACCCTCACGATCAAAGGCAAATATACGGATTGCGCTGTTACTACTCGTCGAGGTCATGTCACCATCCGTGCACCTACACCTAGGCTTCTAGTTCAGTCTGATTATAATCTTGTCAAACATCTAGGGAGAACACCAGCACAGATCTCTATTTTGGACCTTCTACGGTCATCACCTGCACATAGAGTGGTGCTAGAAAAAGCCCTCCAAGAGTCCTCCGTTCCTAACAACATAGCAGTCGCAGATTTCCAAGCTATAGTTGGTAACATTGCTTCGCCCTACAATGTGGTCTTCTCTGAGAAAGACCTCCCCTCCCATGATCCATGTCACAATGATGCCCTGCATATTGAAGTTCTCATCCATAAGTGCAAAATCAAACGCATCCTCATAGATGGTGGTGCTGGTCTCAACATCTGTTCTTTAAAGTTACTAAAGCAATTGGGATACTCTGAGGATCACGTCAACACTGATCATAGTATTACAATCAAGGGGTATGATGATGCAGAACACCGTTCAGAAGGTGTTATTCACTTGCCTATACAACTGGGCCCTGTCATGCTTGAGACTAGGTGCCAAGTCCTTGATATTGAGCTACTTTACAACATTATCCTAGGCCGCCCATGGATCTATGCAATGAAAGCTGTTCCCTCCATGTACCATCAGTCCCTAAAGTTGCCATACAATGGTACGGAAATCACCATCCTAGGAGATCCTAATCCTTTTGAATTTTTCCGTGTCTTACAAGGAAGCTATAAGAATTGCAACCAAGTTCCTAAAAATGACAAAGCCCTTGAATCCCCTCTCTATGTTGACCCTGAAACTCTCACACAAGCCTCTACAAGTGAATCTACACCCCTCCCCAAAATCACAGCTCGCATCCGAGATATAGGCTTTGGCACTTATGATATCTCAGAATCTTGTTGTGTAGGGCGGATGCCTTTATCTCCAAAATCTTACGGCCAACCACCCATTGCTAAAATACCCAAAAAAGTAGCTATTCCTCCCCCAATTCCAACATGGACGGTTATTGGAAGAGGAAACTATTGAGGACATTTCTTCTTGGCTCTATAAGGAGAAAGAACCAGTCACAATACCAGTCAAGCAATATGGCAATGGCTTAAGAATAGTAAAAAATATGGGCTATAAAGGCAAAGGTGGTCTTGGGAAACAGAATCAAGGAACTATGGAGCCCATTGTTGTGACCAAGAAGCTAGACAAGAAAGGATTAGGATTTGGTAAGAAGGTACCACGCGCCTCGGACATCGAGTATATCCTCGACGAGGTAGCTGACACTTTTCCCGCCAATTCGACGTCTACAGAGGATATCACCGAGGACTCTTCCCTCCACATGACCAATCTATTCACAGAATCTTCCATTTTTAAACTATCCTCCGTCTCCTTAACGTCCACCACCAGCACCCAGAATGTCACACTTGTCTACCCTGAACTTATCGATTGGGACCAACAAGGGACCCCCATTATAGATGTGTTTTAGAATGACGAAGCTCTAGCTGAGTTCATGGGACTTCGGGAAGGTATCCCTCTTGGCGATCACAAAGCAGGTTTTGTAATGGAACTAGAGCCCACGGCTTATTTTGGTGAGAATGCCAAATCCTCCAGTCGCAAAAGTGCAAATAAAGAAAGATCTCTAGGTGAAAACCACATTGTGGCACCTCCTAATCACAAAATAGTAAAAACAAAGGATGTATCCAAAGGTGAAAACCCAACTGTGGCACCTGAGGATGGAGGATTTGACCTTCCCCTACCATCTAAGTATCAAGAGAAATCAGCTCTCCTAGTGGAAGATTCTATGGAAATAAACCTGGGCACAGAACAGAATCCAAAGACCACATTCCTAGCGGCATCATTATTTGACACAGAGCACAGAAATCTTAACAACTTCTTGCAACGAACCATCAACTTTGCATGGACCTACGTCGATATGCCAGGGCTAGACCCTAAGCTGGTAGTTCATTATCTCACAATTGATCCCAAGGTGAAACCAGTCAAGCAGAAGTTGAGAAAAATGCACCCACAGATAGCTCTCTTGGTGAAGGTGGAAATACAAAAGCTGTTAGACGCAAAGTTCATATGACCCATTGACTATTTAGACTGGGTCTCAAACATTGTACCTGTGTCTAAACCTAATGGGCGCATCCGCATGTGTAATGATTTCAGAGATCTTAACAAGGCATGTCCCAAAGATGACTTTCCACTACCAAACATTGACATTATAGTGGACTTGACAGCAAGTCATGAGATGCTTTCTCTCATGGACGGATTTTTGGGTTACAATCAGATAAGGATAGCTGAAGAAGACCAACATAAAACAACCTTTACTTGTCCTTGGGGCAATTATTGTTGGTGTGTCATGCCGTTTGGCCTAAAGAATGCAGGAGCAACCTATCAGAGAGCAATGACAGTGATATTTCATGACCTCTTTCATCACATCATGGAAGACTATGTTGATGATATATTGGCTAAATCTTATAGAGTAGATCACATATAGGTTCTAGGACAGATCTTCGACAGGCTTGAAAAATACCAAGTAAGACTCTATCCAAAGAAGTGTGTATTCAGTGTAACATCAGGGAAGCTATTGGGATACATTGTATCTCATAGAGGCATCAAAGTCGATCCAGCAAAAGTAAAGGCTATAGTGGAGATGCCTCCACCCAAGAACCTTAAAGCACTAAGGAGCCTTCAGGGAAGGTTGCAGTCCATCAGGCATTTCATCTCACAGCTAGCAGATAAATGTCAACCCTTTCAACACTTGCTCCGAAAGGATGTCTCATTTTGATGAGACAACAAGTGTCAGGCAGCATTTGATCAACTTAAAGAGTATCTAGCTACACCTCCTGTATTGGTTCCACCAGTTGCGGACAAACCCTTGATCTTATACATCTCCACTACAAACTTGGCCTTGGGGGCCCTGCTAGCACAAAATGATGACACAGGAAAGGAGCATGCAATTTATTACATTAGTAGAACCTTGGTGGGATATGAGCTCAATTATTCACCAATGGAAAGGGCTTGTTTAGCAGTAGTGTTTGCCTCCCAAAAGTTGCGGCATTACATGCTGAACCAACACACAAATCTGATAGCCAAGATCGATCCCTTGAAGTATCTACTAGCAAAAGCAGCTCTCACAGGCAGACTAGCTAAGTGGGTCATGATCCTTAGTGAGTTCGACATTGAGTACACAGATCATAAAGCAATCAAAGGACAAGCCCTCGCGGATCAACTAGCAGAAGCACCTATGAAAGATACACATCCTATGGTAGCTGACTTTCCTGATGAAAATCTCTTCACTCTTGCTAACTCCATAATGTGGAAGTTATACTTTGATGGTTCCTATACACAGCATGGATCAGGGGCTGGCATCTTATTTGTTACACCTCAGAATGACTACATTCCAAAGTCATATCGGCTTGCATTCCCTTGCACCAACAACATAGCCGAGTATGAAGCACTCCTTATAGGTCTCAATACAACAGTTGAATGGGACATCACAGAATTACAAGTATATGGAGACTCACAGCTAGTCATTTGTCAAGTCACAGATGAATACCAAACAAAAGATGAAAAGTTGGTCCCCTACAAGCAACTAGTGGATGCCTACAAACCACACTTTTCTACCATCACATTTGAGCAAATTCCAAGAGAGCATAACAAAGCTGCGGATTCTATGGCTTCTGTAGGGTCACTGATTGACATGCTTGCAAATACACAGAAGTGTGAATTCTTGATCGAGCAATTGTTGATACCAACCGTCGATGTTCCTGTTACTGAAATCATCTGCGAACTTGTTGGTCCCAATTCCCCATGGTACGAAGATATCTATGAATACCTCAAGAACAAAACCTTTCCCCCTGACCTATCATCCACCCAACGCAAAACCTTTATCCGTCGATCCTCTCGTTACATCATTCTGGGTGATACACTATATCGCCGGAGTCTCGATGGTATCCTCTTACGATGTCTTAACACGGAAGAAGTTGAAGCTACCTTACGAGACATACACGAAGGTGTCTATGGCGCGCATTCTACCAGTCCTAATCTTGCTAAGAAGATACTCAGAACAGGTTACTACTAGCCTACAATAGAGCAAGATGCTGCACAGTTTGCTAAGAAGTGTCTACAATGCCAGCAGCATGGAGATTTGATTCACGCACTAGCTCATGAATTACAACCTGTGACAACTCCATGGCCTTTTTCTCAATGGGGTCTCGACCTCGTAGGACAAATTCACCCTTCCTCCTCCAATGGCCACAAGTTTATCATTACCGCCACTGAGTATTTCACGAAGTGGGTGGAAGCCATTCCTATGACCTATATCACTGGTAAGCAAATAGCCAAGTTTATCCTAAACTACCTCATATGCCGGTATGGTATTCCCCAAGCCATTATCACTGATAATGGGAGACCATTCAAGAATCAAGATATCCGTGCCTTATGCACACAATACAATATCCAACATCACTTTTCAACTCCCTACTATCCGCAGAGTAACGACCAAGCTGAGGCTTCCAATAAAACCATTCTCAAAATCCTCAAGAAAACAGTCAATGAAGTTGGTCGTGATTGGCACTTGCAACTCAATCCCGCCCTATGGGCCACCGCACTAGTATCAGAACACCCACTGGTGCCACACCATATGCCTTAGTTTTTGGCTCTGAAGCCATCCTACCTATAGAGGTCGAGATCCCATCCCTCAGAGTATCCATGCAGGATCTGATCGACGGAGACGAGTATCGCACTTCTAGATTAGCTGAGCTTGAACTACTAGATGAGAGGTGCCTTGCTGCACTTAATCATCTCCATGTCTATCAAAACTGCCTCCGGCGTAATTACAATAAAAAGATCAAAGAAAGACAGTTTCAAGTTGGTGACCTTGTACTTAAGGAGAATCAAAGAAATCAAGCAGATCGAGAAAAAAAGGGCAAGTTTGAGCCTAACTGGTTAGGCCCCTTTATTGTGACAACAGCATATGGATCAGGAGCTTATACTTTAGCTACACCTAATGGCATTCCTCTAGATGAGCCACTTAACAGTGTCCATCTCAAGAAGTTCTATGCCTAATCCTCAGAGTATTCCAAAAAAAAATTAAAAAAAAATTAAAAAAAAACAAAAAATCCAAAAAAAAAATCCTTTGGTGAAAACCTAGCAAACAGGCGCCTTGGATAAGTACCATAGTGAAAACCTGGCAAACAAGTGCTATGTGTAGAGTCAGCATCCATCGTCTATCAAGTTCTGTCCACTCCTTGTCCAGTTCGCAGCACACCTTCCATCCATCCATAATAAATCCATTGACTTTGTTTGCATTTCCATCTCCCTATCTAGTATAGCTTGGAAATTTGTCAATGTCCCTCGTCATCTCCCCATGTCTTGATCTTGGTCTACAGTTAACACTGTCTTGTCCTAGGTCAAGTCTTTCTGTGTCTTCTTCGACAGTCTCCCTCACCGTTTCCTCTACCAGAATGGGGGCAACTCTTTCCTTAACTTAGGTCTAGGATTGGTTCCTTGTTCGTGGTTTGCAGCGCATACTTCAATATTTTCTCATTTCCACAGGTAACACCCTTTAACAGACACATTGCTCCTACGATAAGGATGTTATCTTCTCAATACTTTTCCCACATCATCACATCAACCAGAACTACATATTATCTCTTCTCAATCTTAAGGTACCTTGATCCCATGGATATGGGTATGTAGGTAGTCTGGATTATGAAGGAAGTTTCTAGCACTCAGGTACATAAGATCACCTCTTCTCCGCACTTTTCCCACATCATCACATCTACCAGAACTACATATGATCTCATTTCAATCTTAAGGTACCTTGATCCCATGGATATGGGTATGTAGGCAGTCTGGATTACGAAGGACGTATCCAGTACTCAGGTACATAAGATCTCTGCCTTTTCACCTTGACCCATTTCATCACTCTATCCAGAACTACATATTTATCATTCTCATCTTCCATCGAAGTGTGCCTTGATCCCGTGGATATGGGTATGTAGGCAGTCTGGAATACGAAGGATGTATCCAGTACTCAGGCACACACGATCCATCATTCTCCACCCGTCCCAATCCATTAGCACTGTCATCCTTCTAGTCTTCCGTTTGTCAAAATCCATTCGCCTCAACTTGACTAACTCAAGCAGCAAACTAGTGCATCCTTTCAGAAGCAAAAGTCCTTAACAAACCTGAAGCAAAGAAGCTTTCTCCTAGAGTCATCTACTGTCCTGCGTACCGATTGCCAACATCAGCTAAGTACCGCTTAACCAAGCCCTAGATCCACAAGCTTGTCTTCTGCGAAGTGTTCCATTGTTGAGACCAACACACGCGTCTCCTATGACATGTGGCATTTTCTGCAGCAAGACATTGTCTTTTTAGGTAGATAGCACCCTTTAACGGACACCGAGTTCCTATGATAAGGCTGTTATCTTTCCTATCCAATCTATCCTGAGCAACTTCTTTGGCAAGAGAATATGTTGGCTGTATGTTTACTTTGTAAGTCAGTCAATTTGATTTTTTGGTTTATCTTTTGTTCCTTTTCGAATACCTATTCAAGGCTACCTTGATTTATCTATAATCTTGGTATGTTGTGATGCAGTACGGATTGGGGGCATAGTCATTGCTTTCTGTTTGCCATGTTTGAGGAATGATCTTTAGTATCTTTCTTAGCATTCTATTTATCTTGTGTGTGTTACGACCTAGCATCTTACATATTAATAATTCTTCTTGCATTCACATGTATTGAAGTTTATTTTATGTTCAAGACTATGGCTTATTCACATGTTCCAACAAGGTTATATTTTGTCTAAAAGGATCTAAGTTCAAACCGTTTGCTTGCAAAGTCAACGTCCACGCACTCGGATATTACTGCACCTTGGTCTTTTATACCTTGGTGGCGAATTATCCACGTGCCATATCAAAATAAGGATTACTCTTTATATACAAATGCGAAGCCATTGCAACAAGCTCATTCATCCAGTCCCACAACCTTTATATCACTTTCATTGCAGTAATCGATCAATAGTCTCTGTCTCCATCTCCTCCTATTCTTCTCTCTGGTGCATATCTGCAAAACCCACATGTCAGATATCACTAGTCATCACATCTATATCATCATACATCTCTATCATCATACATCTATAAGCATCATATAAGCAACATATATCATCACATGAATCCATAACCATACATACATATCATCACATCCATGACATCAAGGAGTGCATACACACAAGTATGAACAACAGTGAGCTGAATCGATCATCATATATATCATGTAATGGTCATCATAATACAAAATCTCGGTGTCTACATCAATAATACAAAATGTGTATACATCCAAATATACATCAATATAGTACATCAAGGCTATCAAGAGCCCGCAAAATATACATCAAAATGCACGCAGGCATCTATCCAAAATGATACAATATGATACAATATACAAGCGTATGCACCCTAGTGGGTAAAGCTGCTCTCCTGCTGTGGCCCCTGTCCTCCCCCTGTGCTCGGTGGAGGTCCCCCTGATGGTCCTCCTCCTCCCCCTGGTGGCAAAAGTGGCCCTCTAACTGAGGACGCTGACTGCCCTGTCCTCCGGGATCCTGATGCCCTAGACCTGTTCCTATCTCTGTAGCTCGGTGCCTACTGCGCTGCTGGCACCGCACCCACATACAGACCCCTGTAGTACTCTGCCTCCCTGCCGGCTGATACTAGCTCACCCTGCACTTGGACGAGCTCGCTATATAAAGTCCTCTGGTCTGCACCCAGTGCGTGGCGTGCCTCCTCTCTCTCCTGCCTCACTCTAAATAGTGTGGCCTCTGCTGTCAACCGCAGCTGCACCTTTGCGTCTCTCTCTCTCCTGGCCTATGCTAGCTCCTCTACATTTGCTGCTGGTGTGGCTAGCGGCTGCATCTGTACCTGTGCCTGTGCCTGTACCTGGGCCTGTAGCTGTCTATATGCCTGCACCTGGGCCTGTAGCTACGCCTGTACCTGTGCTAGGGCTATCTGTGCTGCTAAGGCTGCCTGTGTCTGTGCCTGGGCTGTGGCCTCTGCCTGCCTCGCATCCGCCCATGCTGCATCCCTATCCCTCCTAAGTCGTGCCATTCGGAGCTCTAATCGAGTCCTCCGGGCTATCTCCTCCTGCAGCAGTCACTTTGCTCTCTGCAAATCAGTCTCTATGACCGGGCCCACTGCCTCTACCATCTCCACATCGGCCTGCTCGCCGCTACCCTCTCTGCCTGCCTGCTACCCCACTGCCTGTTGCCTGGCTGCCCTGGCCTGCCATCTCATCCTGGCCTCCCCTCCAAGGACCAATACCTCTCCCACTACCCCTGCTACACCTGGTGTAGTCAGTCTCATCGGCCTGTGTGTCTGCCAGTACTGATCATCCTCTGGCAGTGTCCCTGGGTCTGCCAGCCCAGAATCCCAATCCCATCTCACGGGGACAAGTCCTCGTACCTCTGCCAATGCTGTCACTACTGGGATCTTGGCGTCCCAGTCTCCAACCTCCCTCCGTGTCCTGGCATGTGTGGCCTCCCCCACGGGTAGTCCCTGCGGCAATCTAAACTGCCTGAGGACTCGCTCTGGAAGATATCTCTCTATCATATCTGTCCGTCTACCAAACAGATAGTGAGCCTGTCTGTAGTACATGAGCTGCTCATGCTCGTCAACCCAATCCTCACATAGTAACCAGGGCCTCCATATGAATAGGTCCATCTCGTCAATCTGCCGCCTCCAATAGCTAACAGACCCCATCCTTCGATGTGTCATCACCTCATCGTATAAGAACGCATAGGGCTCGCCTCTGTCTCGGTGGTGCTGTGCCATGGGTCAGATCACTGGAATATGCTCCCACGCCCATACCTGTAGTAAAGTCACCCTTGCTGAGAGGCTCCTGCCTCTCCTGTAAACACAATGGTGCATGTCATGATATAGCTGTCCCAACACACAGGGTCCCCACGCATACTGTCTGCCATGGGTGAACATCCCTGATAGCACTGTCCCCCAGCTAATTGATAGTCCTCTAGATCTCCTGTCTGGACATAGGAAGCCGCTAATGAGTGACGCCACGATCCATCTGATTCGGTCGCAGAGTCTCGGGATGTCTGCCCATTGGATCTCCCCGTCATCTATCCACAGGTCATCTGTGCAGAAGACCTCCTCCAAGCCTGCCTCGCCCCGTGCCAGGTCAAAGTCCATGATCTCCCCATCTATCTGAATCCTTAGGATGTGGTATACATCCTCCAGTGTCACTGTAGCCTCCCCCGTCGGAAAGTGGAACGACGAAGTCTCACAATGGTATCTCTCTACAACTACAGTCACTAGGGCGAGATTCACCCTAATGTGTGTCAGGTGGGCCACATGCCATAGTCCCACATGCTCCAGGAAGGCATCCTCCTCCCAAGTCAGCTGTACAACCTCGTGTGCGATCGCGTGATGTCACTCTCGCGACATCAGTGGTGGCAAAATCCTCTGCATCCATAGCAAATCACGTGTCAATTCTTCTATAACCAATCCCTCAAAAATCCTACATACCCCTCTGCTATGCTCTACAGCCCCCAACCATCCCTTCTCCCTCTTGTCAGCTAGGCTAGGCATTCTTCTTCTAAGCCCCCCCATTCTACTAAACCCTAACTTTTCTTCTATCTAGCCACAAGCACTTTGTTATATGCAACCGCGCTATGTCTCCCTACCAACAGCGCTCCACTGTCTGTCCATCCGCGCTGCGCTTTTTCTTCCAAATGCACCTTGTTTTCCACAGGCGCTACACCCACATGCCAACATCACCGTTCTGCACTACCACACGCGACGTAATTTTTCCCACTACCCACCAATTGCGCTAACCTGCCCTACCAAGTGCGTTGTCCTTCTATACCAAATGCGCTGCGGGATTTACCAAATGCGCTGCGGCGCTAACACATTAACCAAATGCGACTTGATTTTACCAAGCGCGCTGCAAGTGAGTACCAGCCGCGCTACATCGCGCCAAAAGCGCGCTGAACGACTACCATACGCGCTGCAATTTTCTAAAGTGCTTTTGGCTTACTTGGTAACCCTCCCTAAACCTAGCCCTAAAACCACCCTAAACGATAAATGTAAAGGGGGTTTTTGACCACTTACCGCTGCCGGAGCTCCTGCTGGCCTCCTGTAGGTCCGCACCAACTCGGCTCGATGGCTGTGCATTGGAATCGGCATCTCTCCTCGCTGGTTGCTCAACTCACTCCAACTAGGTTTGGTAGCTCTCCTCTCTAAATTTAGAGTCTCCTAGGGTGCAAATGAGGATTGTGGTCCCCATGGGACCTATTTATAGTGTCCCCTCCCCTTCGTTTTTCTTTCCCACCCCTTCTTCTACTTTTTCTTCTTCCTGGTCGCGCACTCTTCTGGTCGAGCGTCAACCCTGTTCTTCTACCGCTTCCCCGTCTTCCCGCTTGAGGGGGCATAAGCTGGGGCAACTACCTACACTGGGGCAATAAAATTATATCATGTCTTCAACAATTATTTTCTTTGACGCAACGCTACATGTTGCATTGCATTAAAGAGGGGCAAAATATAGACACCCTAAAATGACCAAGTCGTCACACTGCTCGCATCTCGTCATTTCTTCCTAATCACCTACATTTCCCACATTAATTAAATAATCTAATTATTTAATTAATTATCATCAAATTCTTCTAAATCTCCTAAATTCAACATTAATTAAATAAATTCTCTTTATTTAATTAATTAAATCAAATTCCTTTATTATTCTTCCACAATTAAATAATTTTAATTATTTAATTAGTTCATTATCCTCTTTCCAAAATCAAGTCCACATTAATTAAATAAACCCAGTTATTTAATTAATTCAACAAATTCTATATTATCTACAATTAAGTAAATAACTTACATTATTTAATTAAATCAATTGTTCTTCTAAATTTAAATAAATCATGCAAATTTATTTAAATTATCTCAATCCTCTAAAAATAAATAAAATCAAATATTTTATTTATAATCTTCTGTTTTTCCAAAATCATGCACAAACAATTAAATAAATTTATTTATTTAATTTGCTTTCAAATCTTCTAAATTAAATAATATCTTCTAAATTAAATAATTCTAATTATTTAATTATTTCTTCCAAAATATCTTCTCTAAATTTAAATAAATCAATTGTTTATTTAAAATTGCTTTTTCTTCTAATTTGAGTTATCTCTAATATAACTCAAGTTTTCTATATTTAATAAAGCAAAATATCTTCTTTTCTCAATGCTACATGTTGCATTGCATCAAAGAGGGGCAAAATGTAGACACCCTAAAATGATCAAGTCGTCACACTGCTCACATCTCGTCATTTCTTCCTAATCACCTGCCTTTCCCACATTAATTAAATAATCTAATTATTTAATTAATTATCATCAAATTCTTCTAAATCTCCTAAATTCAACATTAATTAAATAAATTCTCTTTATTTAATTAATTAAATCAAATTCCTTTATTATTCTTCCACAATTAAATAATTTTAATTATTTAATTAGTTCATTATCCTCTTTCCAAAATCAAGTCCACATTAATTAAATAAACCCAATTATTTAATTAATTCAACAAATTTCCTCTAAAATAAATAAAATCAAATATTTTATTTATAATCAAAACTCTTCTTTCAAAATCATGCACAACAATTAAATAAATTTATTTATTTAATTTGCTTTCAAATCTTCTAAATTAAATAATTCTAATTATTTAATTACTTCTTCCAATAATATCTTCTCTAAATTTAAATAAATCAATTGTTTATTTAAAATTGTTTTTTCTTCTAATTTGAGTTATCTCTAAAATAACTCAAGTTTTCTATATTTAATAAAGCAAAATATCTTCTTTTCTCATGCAAATCTATTCTTCTTGTTTTAAATCACTTAACTGATTGCTTTATTCTTTTAATTGATTTATCTCCTCAGTTAACTCATTCTTCTATTCTTGATAACTCCTCTCATGCAAAAGAAAGCAAGACACATGTCTTCTTCTCATTTGTTGCACATTCCTCAACTTATCTCCTCTGTTGATTCTTCTAAATTATCTGGACCATTGATCGATTTTCCTTGAAATCTATATAAACCCCCCTCATCTCCTTCATTGAGCCTCTCTCTTCGATCGTATCCTCAGGCATACTTAACAGAGCTTCGAGCATACAAAACGCGTCGATTGAGCACTCTCACGATCTCTTGACATTGATCTTTGAGCACATTGAGCACACTACTTGCTTGTTGCAGTTATGGCTTCGCAACTTCATTGAGCAATCCACGTTCAATCCAAAGGAAACAATACAGATTTCGGTAAAAGTCTTTATTTCATTGATTATTTGTCATGGCTTTTATTTAAATTCATTTTCTTTATGTTATTGGGTTCTTTGATTTTATTAGTTTGATTTAATCTATTTTTCCTCATACACAATGTCTATGATAGGCCTCTGATGGATTGTATAAGGGAGTAGTATGTGGAGAATGTACTAGTTCTTGGTGTGTGTATGTACTAAAACTATGTTAGATTTAATTCCTTGATTTGTTGTTAAATGCAAGTGAATATTGTCTCAAGTGTTGTGGAAGTTCTCAAATGGTTGTGTGTTACTATAGGTCACTTGATGTGAGTATCTTGCTGATTGGTGTGTTTGTATGCTCCCAAGAGTAAGCTTAGACCTAGGGGGGAAGGATGTAATGCCCACCCTAGTGTTCATATGATTGTACATGTTAGATTATTGTAGTGTTTTAGCTTCATTATTTTCATTTATGTAGTATGCTGGATGGATGTGATGACTTCAATGTTTATGTTAGATGGTTTATGCATATGTGATTTTATGTCATCGATTGATTACTGACTCATATTTGTGGTGTAATGTCTACTCGTACCACGTTGGAATTGATTATGTTGCTTCGGCTATTATATTTGGAGTAGGTATGCCTGATGGTTTACTTGAGTGTGTAGCTAATTGCAAGTGTTAACTAATGTGGGAAATGTGGATAAGTTTGACATGGGATGCTAATCCATCTCATCCTTATCCTTGTGTTGTGGAAACCCGTGATGTGTGTTTGGAATCATTTGCATGTGTTTCCTTAGCATTCTTCCACTTTATTTTAAAATGGTTTGAAAAGTGTGTTTTTCATGTTTTTAGATTAAATTAATGATTTTAATTTGGAAATTAGTATTTCTACTTTAGCAAAAATGTTTATTGCATCATTATATTCTTGTGGAATAAATTTGAGTGATTTTAGTTTAAACTCAAAATTTAATATTTTTTCTGTAAAAAGGTAGAAATTACATTTAACGGTAAAACTAAATGCTCGGTATGCCATGTTTGTGCTTTTTAGAATGGGACTGAGTTAAATGGCAATAACCTGTTTGGAATAGTTGAGTTCATTCGACTAACTATTTCCCTATCTATTTGAGTGAATTATTTGGGTGTTTTTTCAGTGAAAAAGGATTTATTAATGTGTTATTTGAAATGCCTATTTGATTTGCAAAAGAGACATTAAATTATTTAATTGTTGAATTAAATGATTTAATTGTGCAAAGGCTATAATTTTGAATTGATTGATTAAATCACTTAAATGATTATTTTATTATAAAAAAGGAATAGTGTCTTTGGAGGAATAAAAGGAAAAATACATGTATTTTTCATTATTCTTTTTCTCTCCAAAATTTGCTCTCCTTTGTTTGAAACCCTCTTGTTTGAAAAATGGATATCTGATTGCTTGGAAGGGAGTTTTTCTTGGAATTGCTTGAAGTTTGGATTGGATTCAAGAGCTTGGTGTTTGCTTGTTGTGTGTGGATCAAATCTGACATTCAACCTCATTTTTTCCTCAGATTTTGCTTGTATTGGAAGGTAAGTTTCTCCAATCTTCTCATTTAAATTGATTTATTTTGTTTCCTTCATGCCACACCATCTAGAATGGTTGAATATGGCTTTGCTTAGTTGTAGGAAACTTAGAAAATTTATTTCAATTGGTTATTTACTTATTTCATGTATTTCATATTTTGGAAACATAGAAATACAGGCAAAACCTGTTGGAATTGGGGCAGACAATTGAGAGGGAGGGGGGTGGGTGAATCAATTGTCACAAAACTTTAATACTTTCTGCAGTTAATTCTTTCTTTTACCATTTAACAATAGATCAATAATATAATCATAAATAACAAGAATCATACACATAAGAGCAACAACACAATAACACACTTGAGACAAAGATTTTTAATGTGGAAACTCGGTTAAGGGAAAAACCACGGTGGGGGTTAACCCACAAAGATTGATACTAGGTTAAAAATATTTTACAAATGGGAATGCACATGCATTTGGGCTCGTTGCCCAGAGCTCACTGCTCAAAAGAAGGCTCACTACCTAAAAAAGGAAGATTACAATGTGTTTGAACTAATAATTAGCATCTATCAATGCAATGATTCAGTTCTGATTAAGCATAGAAAATTGGCTTGATACACTTCATCTTCACTTTACCTTTTTTACTGCTTTGCTATCATCTGAACCTCAGATCTCTATCCTTTTTGCATTTACTTCATAGTTGCAACACACACACACACCAAAATCACTTAAATCCATCGGCTATATATATCCGCATCATGATATTCAATCACTTTTCAGTCGGCTTCAAGAACACTTAGAACTTTGTTGAAGACTCTGCTTTGTCGGCTAAATCCATGCATAACTTGTAATGTGGACCAAACCTTGCACTCACAAATCATCAATCATGTCGGCTATTACCACGGATCATCACAAACCATCCAACTAACAACTTCCATTTATCTAGAACTAAGATCAGTTACAAGGTCAACCTGTTCTTATGTTGTCTGCACTGTCAAACTGTAACCCTATACTCAGATGCAAATAAATTATGAATCCTTCATCACCGGAGGTTAAGCTTCTAGATTTAGATTGCCCTGACAATCCTTATGACTCCTTTAGATCTGTAGTATACTCTGATTTCCCACCGGAGAGATCTGGACCAAGATACTGGACCCTGTCACATGATTTATTTCTGGCTCTTGGACTTAGATAAATTTTGATTCTGACTTCTAGTATGAACAAATTATGTTATGCGGATGAGTGGGATAGTCTTAGTTGCCATCAATGACAACACCTATCATGCAAAGTAGTGTCTCTTGCTAACAATCTCACCCTTTGGCATTGATGACAACACTTAGTGAAAAATGACTAAGTGTTACTCCCTCTTACTCTATACTCTTATGTTCTCTACTGATTCTGGAGCTCCCCCTTTGTTAGATTCCTCATTTTTCACTATTCTTCACTCCCCCTTTGACATCAATCGTAAAGGATGGGGTCCACAAGCCAAAATTCTCAAAAAAAATCTGTATACAGTGCCGCATATGTACCCAATCATTAAGTTATATTTACATGAACTTGAGAATATCTACAAAACTATTTTTCAATTACTCAAGTTCAGAGGCCCAACTTCTTTTCATGCCATCCAAAATTGAGATGTGTCCACTTAGAAGAAATGAGTATGCTTCTTCCTTTGTCAGATCTGAAGGATCACTTGTCTAAACTGCAATTTGAGCTTTTGATAATGCATTAAATATTTTTTCTAACTTGGAGGCAATCAATCCCTGGATCTCACACATTCTCTTCACAATATTGCCTTTTTCTTTAACAAGCTTCTTTATTTCATTAGTCAAGCTGAGTGCTTGACATTCCTAACTTGTAGAAGAAACTGTTAGAGGATCAAAATTTTTAGATAGATTTGACAGTTTTTGTTCTTGCTCCTTTATCTTCTTCTCAATATCCTCACAGACTTTGGGCCAGGATAGACAAAACTTGTATATATCACTTCCATCACTTAGAGAATTTTGAATACTCTTTATACTAATACCAAGTATCATCCTATCATACCCTATTAGGCTCTTTATTTCACTAAATTTCTTATCCAAAAACTCATTTCTGACTTTAGTCTCTGCAAACTTCTCAAAAGACTCAAAATGTGTACTTACAAAATTTACAAGATTCTTCAGATGTCTGGAGGGAGAGTCAGATGGATTCTTTTGGAAGGTAGGCACTATCTTCTCTAGTACATTGGATGCAAGACTTAATATCTCACTATCTTCTAAGTGAGATTTCAATATCTTCTTGCTTGCCTTGGCTTGAGTAAAAGATGCTACCATCATCATTTGGACCAGAGAGAGATTATCTAGGTGGATTAGTCCTTGGATCAATTCTGGTTCATCAATTTCTAACATATCTTTACTCAGAAAGTTCTTCACTACTTCTGCAGTGTCTCTTGCCACAATTTCCAGTCCACCTTCCTTCCTTTGAGTTTTGTCAATGTTAGTATCAAGACTAATTTGTTTGGATGCATCAACATTTGCACCATCTTCTTCTGCTTTATTTTCTTTACCTTCTTCTTTCTCTTCCTCTGCTTTTCCTTTCTCTGTGTCATTTACAGTGGAATTCTTTTCTTTTTCTTCACCACTTGTTGTCTGTTTCGGAGGGCTTTGTATGGTAGCAACATTATCTCCTTTTTTGGATTGATCAGGTGGAGTTAGAGTATCTCTTTCAACATCAGTTTTATCCATCATTTCTACATCTTCCTTGTTCATTTGCTCCTCTTTTGGAATAGAGGAGTCTTCAATATTAGTTTGTTGTTCATTGGTGTTGAGTTCTTCAACATCTAGAATCGATGCATCAATCCTATCATCTGTCTCCTCTTCAACAAATAGAAGATTGTGTTTCTTCAATTCCACTAGAAGAATTTCTTGTGTTTCTTCAACTATTTAGTCTATTTCTCCAAGCATACATTTATGTTGCAAGTATGGGCCTAACCGGTTTTGTCATTGATGTCAACATACTCCTATTGCATTGATGATAAGGATTGAATGAGTTGTATGCTGAGGATATTGAGAAAATTAGTCCTATCAGGAATAGAGTAGAACAGTGAAGACAGTGAGGTAAAGATCCCAGCTAAGATGAATATTAGAGGATGTACATCAAATGGTTTGTAGATATGTGTCTTAAGATGGTCCAGTAAAAATTTTAGAGGTCCTCATGAAGATTTGAAAAAGTTATGGCCACTTAAGTAAAACTGGTTCTGGCAGATGTTCAAAGGTGACAAAGTGACACAGATAGGTCCGGTGAGCTCTGAAAATGCAATATCTTGTTCTGCAGATTTGGTAGAGTGTTTAGGAAGTTAATGTGAAGTGTTAACTCAATTGGTTCATGGTCTGGAGGTCCGCAAACATCTATTCCAATAAGACAGTAATGACAGACTATGTTCTTGAGGTTCCAGATGAAGGAGAGAATGATTTCAGTAAGCAGAAGTAGTGTGGATGTTCTTAGTGATTTAGGCAAGCTTGTGGAGGTCTTTGGATTGTGTCTAGTTCGTGTTGGTGGTCTGCATTGAAGATTGAGTTTGTAATTGAATAATTACTTTTGGATGATGATGTTCTTTCCAAGTCAGGCTGACCGGATGAGTTACACATCCTGCGGATGATCTTGAAGATGTTCTGTGAAGATTGATGTGTTCCTAAAAGAAGATTGAAGTCTTAGATCTATATGGCTGATAGTGTGTTGATCCACGTGAAGTCTATTTGTAATTTAGTCATGTTGTATTTATGTATTTTCTATGTAATGTATGTCAACTTTGATGATTATCGCTAAGTCAATGTCTTGTATAAATAAGGAGTTGTAAAGTCATTTCAAATGTATCTTGTGGAGATGAGAGTGTGGTAGAGAGAAGAGGAGAGAAAGGTAGAGCAGAAGTTTTGAGCTTAAATGGAACTAACTCAAGCATGGTGAAGATGCTATTCGTTAGTTCAAGTATGTGATACTTATTATTCTGTAGACAGTGTGTCTCCTGTAGGCAGTGAGCCTCTTGTGAGTAGTGTGCTCGGGTAGTGAGCCCTAATTGGCATGTGCCATTTTGTTCTTTCTATTCTTCTAATAGAGAATACAATCTTGGGTTCGTCACCCCGTGGTTTTTCCCTTAACCAGGTTTTCCACATTAAAAATCTTGGTGTCATTTGTGTTAATATGTTTCTACTCTTGAATTATTGCATTATGTTTCCATGATTGATTTATCATTATGCTGCTAAATTAAGAAAAGGATTTAAGTGATTAATTGCAAGAAAGTTTTGGACAATTGATTCACCCCCCCTCTCAGTTGTCTGTCCTAAATCTAACAATTTATTCATCCTTGTTTTTCTTCTAAACTCATCCTTCACTTCTTTGAATATCATATTCATTTGAACTTGAGTGATCTAAGGGCATAGTTTTATCAATACATGCTCTCTAAGTTCCATATCCTAGCTTTTTGCATTTTCTTTCCTTAACTCCAAAGTGTCTACAAGACTTTGAGGGATCTCAGAAATTATTTCAATTAGGGCTTTTTTATACATATTTAGATATCTGACAGTTGCTTCCTCTAACACCCTCTTATCTGTATCATTGTAATCATCATAAAATTCAATCATGGGTTTCAAATTTCCATCCACAATAACTAATTTTATTACATCTTCCACAAAGAGTATGGGCTTCTCAACATATGTCTTTGTCTTCTACTTTTTGCTTTTCCTTATTCCTTCGGAGGACTTCTCCTTTGTCACTTTGGCAGCTTTTGTTTTGGTGGCTTTCAACTCTTTTACTTCAACATTTGAATTTGTTTCTTCTTCAACTTTTGTTCTTTTGTAGGTTCTTGTGGCCTTGGTCTTCTTTCTCTTTCCTCTTTCACCAGATGGTGTGGCTTCCGATGTCTTAGTGGGAATAGACTTGGATTGCTCTGAGACAATTGCAGATCTTCTTGTTTTCTTGATGAGCTAGGTGGGACTTCCAGAGTAGCTGCTAGCTCACTTTCTATCCTTTCTTTTGAAGCTTGCTCAAGTCTTCTCTTCATCTCCTCAATCCTTTATTTATTCTTTCTTACTGCTTCTTTTGTGATGCCAATACTCTCAGCATACATTTCAACTTGCTTCTACACTTTCCTTTTGGTCTCTGGCTGTCTGAGCTCCACATGTAGTTTTAGACTTAGCTCTTTGTATGTTCCAAATCTTTCAACAGATGTGTCTTTTGATTTTCTCAAGAGATGTTGAGAATACATGTCCAAGACTCTCTCATTAACCTCATATCCCATAGGCAATATCCATATTGTTCTAGGTTCCATAACCTTCATCAGACACTGATCAGTGTCAACCATAAAGCATATTTCATTCTCATATTTCTCCACAACTGACTTAGGGATTCTCTCTCTTTCATGCATCATACTTTGAAAGTTTTTGAAGTAAACCCAAATAGATGTCTTCCGAGCTTGGGAATCACCAAGGCTGCATAGGCGATCTCTTATTTGCCATGCTACTGGCCTATCATTTGTCCAGTGCACACCTTGAACTCCAGGTACTTCATTCATAAAATAGAAGAATATACATATAATCAAAGAACCATACTTGAAGGTATTTTTCTTATCTTTCTTTATTTTTCTCAGATTCTCAATCAACTAATTTTGTAGCATCTCACACAGGTCATAATCAACATTCTCCTTTAACATTTGATAGGCTGCATATATTGCAGTTCTGGAGACATAATTTTCCCTACTGGAGTGGTAGACCTTGTAGCCAATCACCATGGTGGCAAACTTAACATCCAGTTCTATGATGTCGTTGATTGTCATTGCTCTTTTGCCAAACTTTGCACCGGTAGAATTAGTGACATTTTGGTTTTTCATAGATTTTAACATGGGTAATCCACCAGTTAAGTTAAACCTAGTCACAATTCTGATGACATCTTTTGTGATCTTGAATGGTTTCAGCAACCATATGAATTCATCATGCATCTAGCTCAACACATATCAAACCCATTCACTTTCATCAAATGTCAGAAATTCAATCACTTGAAGAAAATATTTGCTCTCTAGGGTTTCAAATTCCAGTTTTAGTTGATAATTCTCATCTTTTAGATGATTTTCAAACAATTCAAGCAGTTTCAGATTTCCAAATTTTTCTACATTGCAATGTATGTATGCCCTAATGTCTTGAACATGTAGAACTCCATAAGGAACACCAGAAAATGCACCTAAAGGTTTGACTTCGATAGACTTGTGTGGGTGCTTCTTAAATTTTAGATGGGCTCTTTCAGTTATATCAACAACTAGGGGTGTAGCCATCTCAACAGATTTCAAATTCAAAGCTTTACAGAGAAGTAACTTTTTCTTCCGTGGGGTTAGGGTTGATCAATTGCCGATTGAATTCGCTCTTCGTGCTTCAATCTCTAGATTTGTAGCTCAAATGCTCTTCTTGTTTTCTTCAAATGCAAAGTGATTCAAATGTATGACTAAGTGACTTTTTATCCTTCGCAAAACCTAATTCATCTTTGTAATAAATGCTTTGCCCTAACTCATCCGATAACTCTGTTTCTTGAGTAATTTTTCATGAATTACTCTGTAAATCACCATATTCACTTCTTTTCTTCCAGAAATCCTCTTAGAAGATCTATAATAGCCCACTTTACCTTTAATCATCGTGCCAAATTTAGGCACTCACTTACTGGTTGGGGGAATTTGATTTTCAATGTAGTTCCCCCTAAGCCAGAGCTCCCAATTCAATTCTCAAAGGAATTACCAACACTGAATTCTAGTGCGGATCCATCACAATTGTTCATTACACCTTTCTTCACCCATTTCTTGTTCATTTCATTTTGCATTTCATTCACATCAACTTTGCCTTTGCCTTTTTCTTGTTTTTGCTCATCCGGTTTTCTATTTACTGGACCTCCCTTTCCATTGTTCCTACTTCTACAAAATCTTGCAATATGACTGGATTTGTTATAGTTGAAGAACAAAATCTTATTTTTCTGACAATCACAAGTTGGAGCAGGTTTGGATCTGCAATGTGTTGCAATATGCCTAATCTTGTTGCATGTAAAGCATCTTCCATTGAACACTTGCTTGTTCTTAGGAGAATTCTCTGATCCATTTTTGCATTCTTTAGCCTTATGACCTATCCTCTTGCAATTAAAGCATTAACCAGAGAAGGATGATGCATTTTAATTCACTTGACTTCTACATTGATTAGTTCTATGACCATATCTATTACATTTGAAGTAATTGCCATTGAAGGATGGATACCTTTGAGAACTAGGTTGTCTTACCAGAGGTCTTCTAGGTCTGCTTCTCCCATTCCTTAATTGAGGATTTCTTTGTCCAGATCTGAAGCTTTCACTTTTCTCATACCCAAGACCATGCCTATCATCAGCCTTCTTTTGACACTCAAGTAGCACTTCAAGTTTAGTTGAACTTATCTTGAACTTCTCCTTATATTCATTTGCAACTTATGGGTCATGTCTAAGAATAACAATTTGCCTTTCAAGTTCCTCCTCATTGTATCTATATTCTTTCAAATCAGATTTAAGATGACCAATTGTTCTATCTATTCTGTAGCATTCTTTAGTTCTTTCCTTTAGAGTTTGACTCAATTCTTCTTCAATCTTCTTTCTTTGCTCGATCTCTTTGGTTAGCCTCATCACCCCAGATTCCATCTCAAGTTTTTGAAGAGAGAATTCTTTTGACAACTTCTCACATTCCTTTGTCTTTTCTTTCAAGGCTTCATCTAGGCCATTTTCTTCAATAAAATTAGTTAGCTACTGAAGTAGCTCCTTTCTCTTTTCCATGGATTTCTTTAGTTTTTCTTTTAACATTTCCATGCAATTATCAGCATCTTTTAGGTTCTCCATTAGATCAGTGATTTCTGCTTTGAACTGATCAAGATCTTCTAATGCCAATTGAAGTTGATCTTTGAGTAAGCCCATTCCTTCCTAGATCTTCCTCAAGTTGTTAAACTTTTTCCAAGGAACCTTGCTCTGATACCAATTGTTGGAATTGGGGCAGACAACTGAGAGGGGGGGTGAATCAATTGTCACAAAACTTTAATACTTTTTGGAGTTAATTCTTTCTTTTACCATTTAACAATAGATCAATAATTTAATCATGAATAACAAGAATCATACACATAAGAGCAGAAACACAATAACACACTTGACACCAAGATTTTTAATGTGGAAACATAGTTAAGGGGAAAACCACAGTGGGGGTTAACCCACAAAGATTGATACTTTGTTAAAAGTATTTTACAAATGGGAATGCACATGCATTCGGGCTCACTGCCCAAAGCTCACTACTCAAAAGAAGGCTCACTTCCTATAGAAGGCTCACTACCTACAGAAGGAAGATTACAATGTGTTTGAACTGATAATTAGCATCAATCAATGCAAAGATTTAGTTCCAATTAAGCATAGAAAATTGACTTGATACACTTCATCTTCACTTTACTCTTTTTACTAGTCTATTATCATCCGAACCTCAGATCTCTATCCTTTTCACATTTACTTCATACTCGCAACACACACACACCTAAATCACTTAAATCCATCGACTATATATATCTGCATCATGATATTCAATCACTTTTTAGTTAGCTTCAAGAACACTTAGAACTTTGTTGAAGACTCTGCTCTGTCAGCTAAATCCATTCATAACTTGTAATGTGGACCAAAACTTGCACTCACAAATCATCAATCATGTTGGCTATTATCACTGATCATCACAAACCTATTGGAAATAGTCTGAACAACTGAGATGGGGGATGAATTAGTTGTTCCTAAATCTTTAACCTTTTCTATATTTTAAATCTTCTTCCTTAATTTACAATTAGATTGATGATGTAAACAATTAAGCATAAATCAACTTCATAAGCAAAAACAACATGAACACACAACACCAAAATTTTGACGTGAAAAACTTGGTTAAGGGAAAAACCATGGTGGGGGTTAACCCACAAAAATGTGTACCTTGTTAAAAGTACTTAATAAAATAGAAGGCACATGCCTTTGGGCGCACTGTCCAGAGCTCACTACTCAAAAGAGAGGCTCACTGCCTACATAATTTATTTAGAAAGAATTAACTAAGAAATAGTATCTACTTCATGCCTGATTCAATTTCAGTGAATGCTCAAGAACTTTCACTTTGCCCCTAACTCTTCTTCACACTTTATACTGCTCTCGCTCCTTTTCTTCTCTGCTCTGCTCCTAATCCTTTCTTTGGATTTTATCTATTTTTGCTCAAGGATATCTTTCAACAACTTTTCAACAAGTATTTATATACTTCATTAACCTTGGAATGATCAACAAGGTTAGATAAACTTGACACGGATCATCACACTATTGGCCAAACACAAATCAGACTTGAATCTACTTTTACAATCACTCCACGCTTCAAAAAAATCTCTTAAGACATCCGCAACAGGCTAGGAACATCCGGTCGGCCAAGACTGGGAAGAACATCGACCTCAAAAAAGAAATCTTCAATCAACAATTTCAAACTTCAATATGGACCTCCAACATAGTAGCTACATGATCCAGAGACCTCCACAAGTGCATTAGAATCACCAATAACATTCTCTCTAAACCATATTACCAGAAACATTTGAATCTTCCTCCAGAACCTCAACAACACACTCTGCCATGACTGTTAGACTAGAAGGATAGCTTGCAGACCTCCAAACCATGAATTACTGGTACACACTAACTTCCCAAACATTTCTTCAGATCCACAGATCATAATCTTATATTACCAGAGCAATCCGGACCTCTTTCCTATCACTTTGTCTTTCCTGATTATTGTAGGAACCGGTTCTACTTAGATGGCCATAGCTTCTTCAAAACTTCATGCAGACTTCTCAATTCTTGATTGGAGAAACCTATGACAATCTTATACACAGCCACATGATCCGTATGCATTTATTGTCTTTAATTTTCTCAATATCCTCAACAATTTGGTCTTTTATATAGTTGACACCAATGGCAACAAAGATATGTTGACATCAATGACAACACCATTTAGGCACATATTTGCAACAATCTCCCCCATTGTCATTGATGGCAACATATGATGTGAAAAACTGAATTAACCATCAAGACAAGAACTTCTACCCCTTTCTCTTATCACACCTACAAATACTTTCTTTACTGCTCCCCCTTACATCAACAACTAGTTTTTAACATGACTTCTCTCCCCCTTTGACATCAATGGCAAAGGGCACATATTTTCTATCTTTTCTCCCTTTTTGCTTCAGACTGATCCCAAAAATTATATACTAACTACTCCCCCTTTGAGTAGTACTTCCTTAACATAAATCTGCATCACAAGATATGAGTGTGGATTCAACTGGACTGATGGACAGGTTAGTGCATCTTAATTCTTCTTAGGAGGAGTAATAACCCCTAACTTATCCCTAAGATACTCAAAAGTATCCTTGGGATGAGGCTTAGTGAAGATGTCTGCAATCTGATCTTTGGAGGGCACAACTCCAACTTGACTTCATTCTCATTTACTTTTTTCTCTCAAGAAATGAAACTTGATAGATATATGCTTTGTCTTTGAATGCAATACTAGATTCTTGGAGATGCTTATTGCACTACAATGACTGGCTCTTCAAACATAATTTTGATGTCTTTCAACATTTGCTTCATCTACAAAACCTGAGTGCAATTATTTGCTACTGCTTCTATAGTAGACAAAGATATTGCCTCTTTATTTTTGCTTATCCAAGAGACCAATCTTCTCCCCAAGAAGGATGCACCACCACTAGTAATTTTTCTATCATCCACATATCCTTCCCAATCAGCATTTGTATATGCATGAAGAGTGAAGTTATTGTCCTTTGGATACCACAGTCGATAATCAATTATCCCCTTGAGATATCTAAAAATTATTTTGACTGCCATAAAATGAGATTCTTTTGGATCAGCTTGAAATATGGCAACAAGTCCAACTGCATTCATGATGTCAGGTCTGGTTTGAGTTACATAAAGCAATCCTCCAATCATTGATCTATATCTTTTCTAATTTTCTTTGGGAGAGTCATCATCTTTGCTTAGCTTGTATCCAGTTACAATAAGTGTACCTATCGGATTTGAGTCTTCCATTCCAAACTTCTTTAGCAATTCTTTTACATACTTGGACTGAGACATGAAGATACCTTTATCTGATTGGACAATTTGCAGACCTAGGAAGAAATTCATCTCACCAAACATTGAAATTTCAAACTCACTTTTCATCTGGTCAGCAAATGCTTTACACATGCATTCATTTCCACCAAAAATGATATCGTCAACAAAGACTTCAACAATTACAATGTCCTTATGATCAATCTTGAAGTAGGGATTACTATCAGCAGTACCTTTTCTAAATCCTACCTTAAGAAAATGCTTATCCAATCTGGCATACCAAGCTCTTGGAGCTTGCTTGAGTCCATACAAGATTTTTCTCAATCTACAAATCATATCTCCCTGATCAGACAACTGAAATCCTTTCGGTTGCTCAATGTAGACTTCTTCCTCCAAATCTCCATTCAAAAATGTTGATTTCACATCCATTTGATATACTTTAAAATATTTGAAGGTAGCAAATGCAAGAAACAATCTAACTACCTCTATCCTTGCTATCAGAGAAAAAGTTTCTTCAAAATCAATTCCTTCTACTTGAGAGTAACCTTTACATACTATTGATCATGATGTTACTCATAAGCAAACATGAAATAAAAGTTAAACAACAACCTTTATTTATCTTGAAAGATACGATGAACTCAAAGAATTCATGATCCCAAGTCTATGTTGATTAGTTCATAATCTACTGACGTTACTCAGTGGTTGATGTGTGTTGCTGTCAATCATTCAGGGGCCTTTCATACTTTGATTATTCCTACAAAGTTCCTCAACATTTCCTCCAAATATCCTATTCTTTATATCTACTCTGCATAAATCTCCAGCAATTCTACCTCTACACTATGAATTCACTCAAATAATGTGCCTACAGGTTGATATTTGCATGATTTCTACCATTATTTGTAATTCTTTGCATGACATTTTCAACACTACATGCATTTAGCTCAAATATGCTAATGATTTTTAGTTATCTATGAGATGTCAACATATTTATTTGCTCTACTTATCATTTATCATGATTTGCAGTTATGGAAGTGATTTCATGAAATTAAGAAAAAGAAATGACAAAGGTAGGGTTCAAGGAATGAGATTCCCAAAATTACTTGACTGAGATCACTAATCCACATACATGTTCCGATACAGTAATGAAGAGAAGAAAACTAGAATCATACTTCACCAGGACATTCCACAAATCCGCATGATTCAGTGCAAATCTTCAAAGGAAAAGTTGACAACAACATGCAATAAAAATGAAAGCATTCTATTGAACACAACATTCACCATTACATATCCAGAAATCAACTTGAAGATTACATAAAGTTTACAATCAGGATGTAATCTGAAGCTTCATCTCCATTCAATATGCTTTAGAACAAGTACATTTACAATGATTGGAAGAAAGAACCTTGACATTTCAACAATTCAATCCTCATTAGTCTCAGTAATCCGATCTCCTATATGAAATTATTTTTCTCCTTTTTTAGTATCTCTCCCCTACTTTTTTTAGTATATCTTATTTATGATAAATCCTAGCCCTCTTATAGGACAGAGTCTAGAAAATGGTTACAATGATATGAGGATTAGGATCCTCTCAGAATAATCAACGGTTCAGATGGACAACACGTTCTCGCCAGTTGGCACTTGCATAGCTGGCATAGAATATTCTAGCATTTTGGACTTGATTCACTCTCCAGCGGGCAAACAATGCATTTGATAATATCCCTCGACTCAGGTTCATGTTGCCTCTGTGTTCTTCTTTGTTTTCACCTCACAGTCGGCAAGACAATCATCGTCAGAGCAGCTCTCTCAAGTCTCTGCCAATGCCCAAACTCACCCCGATAGTTCATCTTCACTTTATCATCAGCAAGACCAACCATCATCGGCCCAGCCTTTTAACCTTTCATCGATGCCCAATGACACTTCACTTTACTTTGTCTTAACTGCAACAGCTTCCGCATCAATAAACCTACATACCTGCCAAACATACAAAAGTTAATAAAATGGAATTTAAAACCTTCCTTCCATTCAAACTTCAATCTTGATCATAACCTTTGTAATAAACATACAAGCATCCAATATACAAAGAATTTTCTATGTTTAACTTCCCTTTGACATACGGGCCTTGCTTATCGGATTTGCATCTTTCGTTTGTATATCGGTGTAACCTACTCAGTCGGCGTTCTCTAAATAACTCATTCCGATCACCTATCTCTGCCCGATATACTTTCTATTTGTGAAACTCACTTCGTCGGGTCCATCTAAAATTCTCACTCCGATAGCTCATCTCCTCCCGACGCAACCCTTATCGATGAGAGCACATAATGTCGGCATGATCTAAAACTTTTGTTTTGATGGGCTTACTCACTCTAAAAATGTACCAAGCCCCTTGTATATCCCATTGTATGTTGGATGCATACAAGCATTTATTCATACAAATATGCATACATTTGTGTTCACCAAATTCCATTGAATGAAACTATCAGGTTCGGGTATGTACATTAGTTAATATGAGGGATATTAACTAATATGACTCTCTTCATAGATCAGGATATGATGATGACATCATCATCGTGGACAGGCTTTGTTAAAATGTTAAAGGATGACGTCATGGTCATACTGAAGGAAATCAAGATGATAAGAAATATGACCCTGATATTGAAGAATATCACCCTCTGAAAAAGATGATGTCATGGTCATGTCGAGCTTTTTATATATCTGGTCAGAATGATGTCACTGTCATGTTAGGAAAGATTAGTTATATTAGAAAAGATGACAGATGTTAAAGAATAGATGACCTTTGGATGTCAAGCTGATTGATGATGTCACAGTCAGGTCGGGTCTTTCGTGGAATGGGATAAGTTGATGTCATCATCATGTGAGCGAAGATGAGTCATATTAACGAATGTGACCCTGCTATATTAAAAACATGATGATGATGTCATCATGATTGTCGGGCTTGCCTTTGAATAGAACATGATGACATCACCGTCACATTGGGTAAGGGCAGTCATATTGACGAACATGACCCCCATTGAATGTGCGAGTACTTTGATGGGTAGATGACCCTCGAGTATAAATTTGACATGCACATACAAATATGCAAATAGTGGATTTTCTAAGCAGGGTGATATTCATGAATATCAGTCATATTAAGAAATATGACCCTGAGGATTTAGAATATCAGGTTTGACTAGTCATAACTTCACATAGCCTCCTTATTTGGCTGAATTTTAGGGTGATGCAAAAGGCAAACCTGCGTAGAATTTTACACTCTTTCACATGGCAGGCTTCCTGGGGAAAGATTCAAACTTTAAAATTTGGGTTTAGACTTCAAGATCACCGATACACCTGACATTAGGCATATGCATACTGACTGATGCTGCTTTTTCCCTTTACCACCAAGCAAACCCACGCACACAAGCAAAGAAGCCAGCCACAACAGGGGTGTCCTCATTTTGCTAAGGAGTAAAATGGGGCGTGTTGTGAACATCACAACAACTATCAACCAAACAAAATAATTAAATTAAAACCATTAAAGAAAACTATATGAAATAAATTCATAACTTCTAACTATCTTTTCTGTAAATCATTATTTAACTTGAGACCTAATGTATTCAATAAGGTGCATGAATTTTCACTTCAATTTAAGTGGGTGCACGTGATTAATTATCCTCATCTTGAAAATTAGTTGAACAAACCAGTGACTAATATTAGACTACCTAGTTTATGTCATTCCCTCATAGCCAACTGGATAGAGCCTTGCTGCCAGCAGGCGTCCATAGCCCCGACAAGGTTATCGTTACAATTCTCCTAAGTAGAGCCCCACTGCCAGCAAGCGTCTATAGCCCCGGTAGAGTTACTTAGATGGCTTAACCTAGATTCTCAGTAAATCCACTTTATTATTTTATTTATTTTATATTTTGTATTTGAGATAGAGATTTCATAAGATATTGTAGTTGTAACTTCATGATGCAAGGAATGAGCACTTGCTAAAATTAAGCTGAGAATTGTAATGGTAGCAAGGGTGACCTCTGATTTTTCACCTAATATCAACACTAGTAAGTTCAACAAACCCAAGGATTTTAGGTGTGTCATTGTGAGAAACTTCCCTTGAATACTCAACCCACAGTTATTGAATACAAAATTTCACAAGTCAACTAACTTTCTACATTCATGACAGTCACAACAAATTATGCATAAATTTCAAATAATTAACCTGAATGTTCTAAATTTTCTATTGTTTTCAGTGGTTGTTAGTCTGCTCCTTCATACTCTAAACCAAAATAAAGACCCCAATACACAGGAAAACAACAAAGAAAACAAAACAAGCAGATTGTACAAACAACTAACCTACAAAAGGAAACAACACAACGCAAGACAAGAAAACAAAGAAAAGAAATAGAACAACTATTCTACCAAACTATATACAAACCCTACAAGGCAAATAAAACCTAGGAAAAGACCCAAAGACAACTGTATTTGCATACTTCCTTAGATTGTGCAAGAGCATCAGGGCATTAGTTATGGTTTTGATCCTAGGAAATTCATCTTTGTATTTTGAAAAATATTCTTGTATTCTAAATTCATTGTGTTTAACAGAATAATCTCTGATAATCAACAACTGAGGAAGCTCATCATATTCATGACTAATCCATATGCATGTTTTTTCTCCCAAATTTCCATAATCAAAATAATATTCAACATCATTTACTGTGGAAAGGAGAAATACAACCTGATGTATCTCTGGTTCTACTGTTGGACATGTTGGTTCATTGACTATTGTTCCTCCATTTAACTTTGTATTTTCATTGCTTAGCTCAATGTCTGGTCTCACTTTGATTTGAAGAATGTATGACTCTTGATGGATTATTTCTTCATCTTTATCTAGCTTTGTTCCTTCATTCTGGATATTCAGTTTGTCCTCAAGTTCAGGAAAAGTCTCAATGTTCTCTTCAATTCTCTACACATCAACATCTAAATGAGTATCTTTATAATCATAATCTGATATACATAAATTTATCATTTCTAAATCATTTGACTGTAAAAGTGAATTAACATTCAACTGATAGGAATACTCCCTTGTTTCATTTTCAAAATGAGATTGGATTGGCATCTGATCATGCACAACAACTCCAAAGATTTCTGCATCTTCAACTTTCATGAATTGTTCATCAAATAACTCACATTTACCATCTAGTAAGGTATCTTGTTCCATTGACCTGCAACATTCTTGCATTTGTTCATTCATCTTAACTAAGTTAGATAGTAAATCAACATTTATTTTCTTTTCTACAACTCCCTGGGTTACTATCATAGGAACTTCTTCAATAGCAATGCATTTAAATTCTTCCACCTATCTACATTTCTTTTTACCATAAAATGACTCAAGGAAAGATGATTCCTCATCTTTAACAAAAGTATTAGGATCATAATCAAAAACTCTATCCTGACAAGTGGTTTCTTCTCTACAATTTTTAAAAGATTCATACCTGCACTCTGCCTCACCCTTATTATAAAGTAGAGAACTCCAATTCTCAACATAAAATAACTCAAGGAAGGATGTTTCCTCATTTTTACCTTCTAGAACTGAATCGGCTATTGTATCTTCTAAACAACTCATGATTACTGGTGTTGCCTCTTCTTGCTGTTCCAGAATTTGAGTCTTCTCCAACATGACCAAGCAAGCATCACAATCCCTTTCTGAATGCTCTTTGTCATGTAATCTGCACCAACTTTCAATCAAGACATCATCAGTGGATAAACCTAATATTTGACTACACTATATATTTCTAGACAAATATAATTTGAAATCTTTAGAGCAGTCCACTTTAGTGTATGGACTACTAATAACTTCTAGTGTTGTATCTGCTTGTTCCAGAATTTCTTCATTTTCCTGCCAGATTTCATCCCTGAACACATCTAAAGAGAATATTAGTCCTTTCAAATATAAATCCAACCTTGTAAGAAAAGTTAGACAATTAATTTCATTGTGCTCCACAGACTTGTGTATCCTGCAACAACTGGATAAACCAAAGTTAGATAAACTTTGAGGATAAAGCTACTCATTCAAAGTTTCTTGAAATAAAGGAATGTTAACTTGACAATTGTCCTCATATGCATCCATCAAAATGAGATTCTATTTTCAATCCTTTCTTTTTAAATTTTTAATGAGATCTATCATATCTCAGAATAAAACTTGAAAGCTCAGAAAATCAAATGAATCTTTGAAGCTTGGAGCTAGATCTTTGCAAAGATGCAACCAAAACCTCTCAAATAAGAGATACTTGCAGTCATTAACCTCAAATGATGAAATATTTATGCAACCTTTGTAGAAATTCACAGATTCTTTGTTCAGGCCCTCCTTCTAGCACCAATTTATGTTGATTGCGTTAGAAGTGAGGGGTGTGCAGATCAATTGCAAGATTTAAGGTAGGCTACTATACAGAGGTAGGGGATGTCACTTCAATTGAAAAGAATTTCTTTGCTGGAAAATAGCCTAGGCCCTCCTTCTAGCGCCAATTTATGTTGATCATGATGTTACTCATAAGCAAACATGAAATAAAAGTTACACAACAACCTTTATTTATCTTGAAAGATATGATGAACTCAAAGAATTCATGATCCCAAGTCTCTATTAATTAGTTCATAATCTACTGATGTTACTCAGTGGTTGATGTGTGTTACTGTTAATCATTCATGGGCCTTACGTACTTTGATTATTCCTGCAAAGTTCCTCAACATTTCCTCCAAATATCCTGTTCTTTATATCTGCTTTGCATAAATCTCCAGCAATTCTACCTCTACGCTATGAATTCACTCAAATAATGTGCCTACAGGTTGATATTTGCATGATTTCTACCATTATTTATAATTCTTTGCATGAAATTTTCAACACTACATGCATTTAGCTCAAATATGCTAATGATTTTCAGTTATCTACGATATGTCAGCATATTTCTCTGCTCTACTTATCATTTATCATGATTTGCAGTTATGGAAGTGATTTCATGAAATTAAGAAAAAGAAATGACAAAGGTAGGGTTTAAGGAATGAGATTCCCAAAATTACTTGACTGAGATCATTGATCCACATACATGTTCCGATACAGCAATGAAGAGAAGAAAACTAGAATCATACTTCACCAGGACATTCCACAAATCCGCATGATTCAGTGCAAATCTTCAAAGGAAAAGTTGACAACAACATGCAATAAAAATGAAAGCGCTTCTATTGAACACAGCATTCACCATTACATATCCAGAAATCAACTTGAAGATTATGTAAAGTTTACAATTAGGATGTAATTTGAAGCTTCATCTCCATTCGGTATGCTTTAGAACAAGTACATTTACAATGATCAGAAGAAAGAACCTTGACATTTCAACAATTCAGTCCTCATTAGTCTCGGTAATCTAATCTCCTATATGAAATTGTTTTTCTCCTTTTTTTAGTATCTCTCCCCTCCTTTTTTTAGTATATCCTATTTATGACAAATCCTGGCCCTCTTATAGGACAAAGTCCAAAAAATGGTTACAATGATCTGAGGATTAGGATCCTCTCAGAACAATCAACGGTTCAGATGGACAACACGTTCTCGCCAGTTGGCAATTGCATAGCTGGTATAGAATATTCCAGCATTTTGGACTTGATTCACTCTCCAGCGGGCAAACAATGCATTTGATAATATCCCTCGACTCAGGTTCATGTTGCCTCTGTGTTCTTCTTTGTTTTCACCTCACAGTCAGCAAGACAATCGTCGTTGGAGCAGCTCTCTCAAGTCTCTATCGATGCCCAAACTCACCCTGATAGTTCATCTTCGCTTTATCATTGACAAGACCAACCATCATCGGACCAGCCTTTTAACCTTTCCCCGATGCCCAATGACACTTCACTTTACTTTGTCTTAACCGCGACGGCTTCCGCATCAATAAACCTGCGTACCTGCCAAACATACAAAAGTTAATAAAATGGAATCTAAAACCTTCCTTCCATTCAAATTTCAATCTTGATCATAACCTTTGCAATAAACATACAAGCATCTAATATACAAATAATTTTCTATGTTTAACTTCCCTTTGACATCTGGGCCTTGCTTATCGGATTCGCATCTTTCATTTGTATATCGGTGTAACCTACTCAGTCGGGGTTCTCTAAATAACTCATTCCAATCACCTGTCTCTGCCCGATATACTTTCTATTGGTGAAACTCACTTCATCGGGTCCATCTAAAATTCTCACTCTAATAGCTCATCTCCTCCCGACACAACCCTTATCGGTGAGAACACACAATATCGACATGATCTAAAACTTTTGTTCCGACGGGCTTACTCACGCCGAAAACATACCAAGCCCCTTGTATATCCCATTGTATGTTGGATACATACAAGCCTTTATGCATACAAATATGCATATGTTTGTGTTCACCAAATTCCATTGAATAAAACTATTGGGTCTGGGTATGTACATTAGTTAATATGAGGGATATTAACTAATATGACTCTCTTTATAGATCAGGATATGATGATGACATCATCATCATGGACGGGCTTCGTTAAAATGTGAAAGGATGACATCATGGTCATACTAAAGGAAATCAGGATGATAAGAAATATGACTCTAATATTGAGGAATATCACCCTCCAAAAAAGATGACGTCATGGTCATGTCGAGCTTTTTATATATCTGGTCAGAATGACGTCACTGTCATGTTAGGAAAGATCAGTCATATTAGAAAAGATGACAGATGTTAAAGAATAGATGACCTTCGGATGTCAAGCCAATTGATGATGTCATGGTCATGTCGGGTCTTTTGTGGAATTGGATAAGTTGACGTCATCATCATGTTAGCGAAGATGAGTCATATTAACGAATGTGACCCTGCTATATTAAAAACATGATGATGATGTCATCATGATTGTCGGGCTTGCCTTTGAATCGAACATGATGACGTCACTGTCACATTGGGTAAGGGTAGTCATATTGACAAACGTGACCCCCATTGAATGTGCGAGTACTTTGATGGGTGGATGACCCTCGAGCATAAATTTGACGTGCACAAAGAAATATGCAGATAGTGGATTTTCTAAGAAGGGTGATATTTGTGAATATCAGTCATATTAAGAAATATGACCCCGAGGATTTAGAATATCAGGTTTGACCAGTCATAACTTCACATAGCCTCCTTATTTGGCCGAATTTTAGGGTGATGCAAAAGGCAAACCTACCTAGAATTTTACACTCTTTCACATGGCATGCTTCCTAGGGAAAGATTCAAACTTTGAAATTTGGGTTTAGACTTCAAGATCACCGATACACCTGACATTAGGCATATGAATACTGACTGATGATGCTTTTTCCCTTTACCACCAAGCAAACCCACACACACAAGCAAAGAAGCCAGCCACATCAGGGGTCCTCATTTTGCTAAGGAGTAAAATGGGGTGTGTTGTGAACATCACAACACATACCAACCTTGCCTTATTCCTTACAACTTCGCCAGCTTCATTTTGTTTATTCTGGAAGACTCATTTGGTTCCAATCACATTTTTGTCCTCAGGTCTAGGAACTAGATCCCATGTGTGATTCTTTTCAATTTGCATCAATTCCTCTTCCATTGCTTTGACCCAATTTTCATCATTACAAGCTTCATTTACTGATTTATGTTCAATCCTTAAAATCAAACAAATCTCCTCTTGATCTTTAGACTTTTTTTCCTAGTTCTAACACCTTTACTCTTGTCTCCTATGATCTAATCTTCAGGATGATTTAACCTTACATTCCTGGGAGTTTTGGAGATTGATTGAGCTTGTGTTTCTTGAACTTGTTCCTCATCATCTATATTAACCTCTAGGGTTACCGGTTCAAATTGAATCTATTTTCTGAACTTGAACTTGCCTTCCTTGATTTTGACTTTCATCTTGATCATTTGAATCATAACTGGAGTACCTGGAGTATCCTTCTTTGCTTTCATCAACTTCAACATTGACACTTTCAACAATCTTCTTCAATCTTTTATTGAAGCACTGGTAGGCCTTACTTTGAGTTAAGTATCCCAAAAAATTCCTTCATCACTTCTTGCCTCAAACTTGCCTAAATCCTCATCTCTTTTGATATAACATTTACTACCAAAGACTCTGAAGTATCTCACAGTAGGAGGATGACCAAACCAAAGTTCATAAGGAGTCTTACCAGAATTTCCTTTGATCTACACCCAGTTGAGAGTGTAGATAGCAGTACTCACAACTCTCTCCAATAAACTTGAGGAACATTTGTTTCAATCATCATGGTTCTGGCGGCTTCTTGAATGGTCTGGTTCTCTCTTTCTATGACTCCATTTTGCTGAGGAGTCCTAGGAGTAGATAATTGTCTTTATATTCCATGTTTTTCACAGAAAGCATCAAACTCATCGGACATAAATTCTCCACCTCTATTAGATCTCAGACATTTTAATTTCCCACCAATCTCATTTTCAACCATCATCTTGAACACTTTAAACTTGTCAAGGGCTTCTGATTTTTCTCTCAAAAAAGTTACCCACATCATCCAGGGGTAATCATCAGTTAGCAGCATGAAATATCTTTCTCCTTGCACACTCCTAATTCTAGCAGGACCATAGAGATCAGTATGTACCAGTTCCAATCTCTCACCAGAACCTTGTTCCTTACTCTTGAATGAAATTTTGTTCTATTTTCCCAATTGACATTTTCTGCATATGTTATTAGGTTTCACAAGTCTTGGAAAATCTCTTACAGCTTGAGTGGAACTTATCTTGACAATGTTGTCAAAATTCACATGACACATCCTTCTATGCCATAGCAAACTTTGATCTGTCTGAGCAATCAGGCAACTTTTTCTAGAACTACTTAAGTGAAAGATGTTACCTCTAGTTTGAGTACCAGATGCAATTTTAGTTCTGGAGCTTTCCAAGATTTTACATTTACCATCCTTGAACCAAAGATCATAACCCTTGTCAACCAACTGTCCAACACTGATAAGATTATGTTTCAGTCCTTCCACATATAGAACGTCATTGGTGTTGTTCTTGCCATCAAAAGAGATGGATCCTCTACCATAGATTCTACCAGCTAAGTTGTCTCCAAATTTCACAAGTCCTCCTTCATAGCTTTCAAAATTCACAAACTTACTCTTGTCACCAGTCATATGATGGGAACATCCACTATTAATTACCCATTCACCCTTTTCAATAACCTGAGTAGCCAAGGCACTTTCCACATGTTCATAGCTAGCAGATTCAGTAGATACTAGATTTTCTTCTTTGATAGCAATAAACACCCAATCATTTTTAGAGGAGCCTCCATGATCAGATTCATCATCTGTTACCCCTTCTCCATTTTCTTGGACATAGTAACATTTCTTCTGACTTTTATATTTGTTAGGCTTTGGTTTTGAAAACCTTTCTGGACATCTTGAGGCAAAATGGCCAATCTTATTACAAGCAAAACATTTGAGTGGTAATTTTCCTTCATACTTGCAAGATCCTCTTGGCATTCTTCTGGCAATCAGAGCTTCAAGATCTATTGTTTCTATTTCAACATCTTCAAGATCCTTCCTTGTCTTCATAAATCTATTTGATCTTGTAGAGGAACTTTCACGTAGATCATATCTTTGTTTTCCATACACACTGGCCTTAAATGTAGATTTAGATTTGGGAAGAGAGTTGCCAAACTCACTTAATTCGAAAGCTGAAATTTAGCCAACTAGATGATCTCTTGTAACTTCTGAGACTATCCTGATCTCTTCTATGGCTGCAACCTTATGTTTGTATGAATCCGGTAAAGATCTGAGTACTTTTGATATAATTTCTAATTCTTCCAAATTCCACCAGCACACTTGATGCCACACACAAGTTTATTTATCTTTTGCATGTAGATTGTGATATTTTCATCTTCGCTCATCCTCATAGTTTCAAATTTTCCTCTCAGACTTTGTTGCTTTACACATTTGACATATTTATCACCTTCATACAGATACCCCAACTTTTTCCAGATTTCATAGGTAGTTTTTAGACCAAAGACATTTGTCATCTTTGAATTAGTCAGGGCACTCAACAAGGCTTCTTTAGCTTGAAGATTATTTTCAGCATCTTTGATTTGATCAGGAGTTGAAGGACCTTTCTCCAGAGGTTTATACTCAACACTAGTTATTGCCCAATAAGCATCGCCCATGCATTGCAAATGATACTCCATGCGATTTTTCCAAACAGAATAATTTGTTCCATCAAATCTTGGACTATCCTTCTTCTAGGTTAACATCATGGATCTCCTCAAGTGATTAGGGTTTTATGAGAGGATCTAGCTCTAATGCCAATTGTTGGAAATAGTTTGAACAACTGAGAGGGGGGGTGAATTAGTTGTTCCTAATTCTTTAACCTTTTCTGTATTTTAAATCTTCTTCCTTAATTTGAAATCAGATCAATGATGTAAACAATTAAGCATAAATCAACTTCATAAGCAAAAACAACATGAACACACAACACCAGAATTTTGATGTGGAAAACTCAGTTAAGGGAAAAACCATGGTGGAGGTTAACCCACAAAATGCATACCCTATTAAAAGTACTTAATAAAATAGAAGGCACATGCCTTCAGGTTTACTGCCCAGAGCTCACTACTCAAAAGAGAGGCTCACTACCTACATAATTTATTTAGAAAGAATTAACAAAGAAAGAGCATCTACCTCATGCCTGATTCAGTTTCAGTGAATGTTCAAGAACTTTCACTTTGCCCCAAACTCTTATTCACACATATATCTTTCAACAACTTTTCAACAAGTATTTATATACTTCATTAACCTTGGAATGATCAACAAGGTTAGCTAAACTTGATGCGGATCATCACATTGTCGGCCAAACACAACTGAGACTTGAATCTGCTTTTACAATCACTCCATGCTTCAAAAAAAATCTCTTAAGACATCTGCAACAAGCTAGGAACATCCGGTCGGCTAAGACTGGGAAGAACATCAACCTCAAAGAAGAAATCTTCAATCAACAAGTTCAAACTTCAATGCAGACCTCCAACATAGTAGCTACATAATCCAGAGACCTCCACAAGTGCATTAGAATCACCAATAACATTCTCTCTAAACCATATTACCAAAAACATTTAAATCTTCCTCTGGAACCTCAAGAACACACTCTGCCATGACTGTCAAACTGGAAGGATAGCTTGCGGACCTCCAAACCATGAATTATGAATTTGATGATACACACTGACTTCCCAAACATTCCTTCAGATCCGTAGATCATAATCTTATATTACCAGAGCAATCCGAACCTCTTTCCTGTCACTCTATCTTTCTTGATTATTGCAGGAACTGGTTTTACTCAGTTGGCCATAGCTTCTTCAAAACTTCATGCGGACTTCTCAATTCTTGACTAGAGCAACCTATGACAATCTTATACACAACCACATGATTAGTATGCATTTATTGTCTTTAATTTTCTCAATATCCTCAATAATCTAGTCTTCTTTACAGTTGACATCAATGGAAACAAAGATATGTTGACATCAATGACAACACCATTTAGGCACATATTTGCAACAAAACCATCCAACTGACAACTTCCATTTATTCGGAACCAAGATCAGTTACAAGGTCATCCTATTCTTCTATTGTCTACATTGTCAAATTGTAACCATATACTTGGATACAAATAACATATGAATCCTTCATCACCGGAGGTTAAGCTTCTAGATTTAGATTTCCCTAACAATCCTTATGACTCCTTTAGATCCGCAGCATACTCTGATTTCCCACTGGAGAAATCCGGACCAAGATACCGGACGCTATCACATGCTCTGTTTCTGGCTCCTGGACTTAGATAAATTTTGATTCTGACTTTTGGTATGAACAAATTATGTTATGCAGATGAATGGGATAGTCTTAGTTTCCATCAATGACAACACCTGTCATGCGAAGCAGTGTCTCTTGTCAACAAAACCCTAGCAAATTTTCTATGGAAATCCCCAACTCATTTTTGTTGCATATATTGGTTGTTGGGCATGTTATCTATGATGGGTAGTTGTCAGATCATACGTAGATATTGAAAAACAAAAGTTAAAAAATTGGTCAAACTTTGGTCAAGGTACCAAAGAGAGCTCCAATGGAGTTTTTAGGGCCCTATGATTATTTTTCACTTTTAGAAAAAATGAAAATTAAATCCTATGCATTTCCTTTATGATTTGCTTTGAGGGATGAGTTGACTGCTTCATATTATGTGATTTTACATCTTTTGAGACTATGTCAATTTTTTGGGGCATTTTGGTGCATTAAAATCTATGCCAGTTATTTCTCCATTTTTGAAAATACTGAAAATTGTTTTCTATGCATTTCCCTTATGATTTCCTTTGAGGGATGAGTTGACTCCATATTATGTGATTTTGCATCTTGTGAGACTATGTTGTGTTTTTGGACATTTTGGTGCATTGAAATCCATGCCACACTCATTTCAAGTTAAATTGATGCATTGGATGTTTAGGAACAGGATTAGGAGTAGCTAAGGAGTGGCTCCTTGAATGCATACCACGACATGAAGTTGTAGGTGGGTCGAACTTGTAAGGAGTTGTAAAAAAGATACACATTAAACACATGGGTAAAATAAAACTAATAACAAGATCATCTACACCAAACTCCAGTACCTCCAAGTGATAATGCCCTGTTCTACTGTGATTTAGTTTGGGTGTAAAGAGCATCCATATGTTGATTACACCCTTGATTTGACACTCCTTATCCTAGTCTTGCTAGTTCTCTCTTCCTTATGTTTGTCACTACCTAAGTTAGACTCGGTGTGTGTTGTGTACCTTGCATTATTGTGTTTGCAATGGTTGGTTCATGTTTTATGGTGTTGTATAGTATATCATATTGTATGCTAGCAGTAGCATGTGTTATTTTTATGCTTTGGATTGGCAAGTGTGCCACATGTTCTGTGCATGCATTGTATTAGCAGTTGTGCCATGTGTATTGTGTGCATTGATTAGCGTGTATGCCATATGTTGCTTTTATACCCTAGATTGTGTGAGATGTTCTTAGCGGGTTGGCCATGATGGTGCAGGAGCACCTAACACAAGGTGGCCTCCATGAGGGATTTGAATCATGTTTTGTTTAGAAAATCATGTTTGTGTTGTAATAAGGTCTATTTGACCAATGCATTTTCATTTTAGTTTGTATCTAGGTTCATTTTGTAAGTCCCAAGTGACTTAGGGGACATTTGTCAAATTGTAACCGCCTAATGCTAAAATAGCAATAATGCCAAAATAAGGCAGTAGGGTAGTTGGAGGTTGTTTTAGCCAGTTGTCTCCCAGCTGCTTGGAGTCAATTAAGTACTACTGAGGGTGAGTAGATAAATGCCCAAGATCATCAAATGTAATTAGTAGTAAGCAGGAGTAATCAGTAGTAGTAGTAGACAGGCAATAGAGATTAGAGATCAGTGTGATTGCAATTGTGAAATAGAGCATCTGTGTATGCACATTCCTAAAAGACATAATAAACAAAGTTTTGTTCTGTGCATCTTTCTATTCAGTTTTCTCTATGCAATTGATATGTTGTTTTGTGGCCAAAATGGATTCTTAATCCATTCCACCGGTTAGATTTCTTTGAAATCAGTGGAATGGCTATACAGTTCATTTTTGTTTTTTTCGTTTTGTTCATTTGTGTTTGCAAGATCATGTACAAGATGTACTAAGAGATCCTAGCATCTTCATGTGCTAGGTTGGTAGGGTGAAAGAACTGTATGGTTGTCGAAGAAATAGGTCTGTGAAGCTACAGGGTTTGCGGAGGTTCAGATCGGCGAAGATTCATGTTATTCCACCGAATATACATTTTGTATGTATATCACTAATGTATGTCGAGGACATTCTATGTGTATATCGCAAAAGCACATTACATGTGTATGTCACAAAAAGTATCTTATGAATGGTTAAGTTCTGCATCAGGGAGACAAGGGGTGTCGGAGAGAGAAGATTGAAAACTTCTGATGTTGGAAGTCTGACCAATAGTGTATCGGTATACAAGGAAAGTCAATGGTCAATCTCACCAAATGCATATTCTGAAAGCATGTTTTGAATGTATCTTCCGAATGTATATTGAGAATATACATTGTGCACATACATTGACTTAGGTGCAAGAGGTGACCGGCAGCGACGGTGAAGGAAACCAGTGATCGCAAGTCGACAAAGGTATATATACAAGCTGTTCTATTGATGTACTAGGAGCACATACAAAGCGCTCACCGATGAGGAAGGTCACACCAATAATGTATGTCATTGGGAAGAGTTGGTGCATCAGCCTGAGTCTGTAGGAATTCGTCGATGAGTTAAGTCATGTTGAGGAGATGTGTTTGGAAGTGACATCAGGGAAAGTTAAGGGATCAGCCAGATAAATAACAAGGTGGCAAATGGGGTATGTTTGGCCGATAAGAATACATCGCCAAGATAGAAGTCGTTCTCTCACTGATATAGTTTAGTGATAAGGTTTGAAGATTCCACTATGTGCTCTACATCAAATTAGTATTAGAGCTAGCGAAAGCTCTGGGCGGAGGTGTTGTGTATTTGATTTCTGAAGGCAGATGAATCCTATTCCTGTAGTTGTGGACAGACGATGATGAGGTCTGTCGTGACCATTCACCAATAAGAGATTTGGCTAGAAGAGGGTGCAGAGTGAGGTCACTATGAGAGAAAGTGGTAGTGCATCTCCAGGATCTGCTGTTGGACAAGAGGAATGGGTCTAAAGCAGCGTGTAGGATGCACAGTTGATTGAGCATTGTGTTGCAGTCGAATTAAGGATTTGCAGAAGTGTTGGCATTGTCTGTGAATGTTTATGTCAAATAGAGACAGTGAAGGAGATGCTAGCGATATGCCTCCAAAGGGGATGACCACTGAAGTGGCCAAGAAGTTTCAAGAGATGGAGGAGATGATCAAGACTGGAGTCAGGGAAGCACTCCATGCAGAATTGAAGGCAATGAAGATAGGAAAGAGGATAGAAGAAGATTCAGATGAAGAAGAAGAAGTTGGGGAAGAGGAAACAACCCCAGAACAGACAAGTATATCTACAGACCAGAAACAATTTCTGGAGGCCATAAAATCACTTGGTAAGGAGTCATCTAAGGCAAGAATTGAGATTCTGATGTTCAGTAGATGGATGCAGAAGAAGTCATCGAATGGATCGAGGCTTTGAACAATTACTTCTAGTACAAGGAGGTACCAGAGAATAGAAGAGTCAAGTTTGCAAAGACAAAATTGAAGGGCGCTGCACTCACGTGGTGGAACTACACCCAGGGAGAAAGAGTGAAGAATGGCAAGAGCATGATCTCATCCTGGAGTCAGATGGTAGAGAGGATCAATGCTTAGTTCCTACCAGTGGATTATGAAGTGCAGATATATAGGAAAATGTAGAATCTCAACTAGAAGGATATGGATGTATCCACCTATATAGAGGAATTTCATAAATTGTCTCTAAGGTGTGGACATACTGAGGATGAGAAAGGAAGAGTTGCCAGGTATAGTAATGGCCTGAAGTATAGTATACAAGATGAGATTACTATCTTGACACTAGAAACCATGGACAAGTGTTTCCAAGTGGCACTGAGAGTAGAAGAGAAACAAAAAAGAAAGGGAGAACAACAGAACAAAGGAAGAGGTGGTAGAAAAAGGGCCAGTTTTGAAGACAAAAATCAGTCCCAAGAAGACCAAGGAGGCACAAGCAGAGGCAAGGGCTAAGTTTATGATTTTAGAGGGGGATTTAGAGGCACAAAAGGTGGAGGTAGAAGTTCTAATGTTTTCACTAGGAGATGTTATCATTGTAATGAAATTGGTCACACAGCATTCAAATGTCCAAAAAGGCAAGGTTCACCATCAGGAGGTGATAGGAAGAATGACAAGCAAGAAGGTTCAATATGTGCAATAAGAGGAGGTAGTTGAAAGTGTTAACTCTCCAATGGGGAATGCAGACAAAAATCAGTCCCAAGAAGACCAAGGAGGCACAAGCAGAGGCAAGGGCTAAGTTTCTGATTTTAGAGGGGGATTTAGAGGCACAAAAGGTGGAGGTAGAGGTTCTAATGTTTTCACTAGGAGATGTTATCATTGTAATGAAATTGGTCACACAGCATTCAAATGTCCAAAAAGGCAAGGTTCACCATCAGGAGGTGATAGGAAGAATGACAAGAGGGTTCAATATGTGCAATAAGAGGAGGTAGTTGAAAGTGTTAACTCTCCAATGGGGAATGCAGCCCTAGTTCTAGATGGAGAAGCATTGATGCTAAGGAGAACACTCTTGAAGACATCCAAGGAGATGATACAAAGGCGAGCACTTTTCAGGACCAATTGCAAAAGCAAAGGTAAAATATGCAAGGTAGTAATAGATTCTGGTTCAATAGATAATATGGTGTCTAGGGAAATGGTGGATAAATTGAACCTAGAAAGGATTCCTCATCAAACTCCTTATAGAGCATCCTGGGTAAGTGATAGCCAATCACTTTTGGTAGATGAACAGGCATATGTTGATTTTTAGATTGGAGAATATAAGGATAGAGTTTTATGTGACATTTTTCCCATGGAATACTGTCACCTACTTTTAGGTAGGCCATGGCAATTTGATAGGAGAGAATTGTATGATGGATATGCTAACACATACACCATCAAGAAGGATGGGAGGACTTTTGTGATGACACCATTGCAGGAGGATACTGAAGTAAGGAAGGGAGCCAAGATCATTTTGGTGGGTAAGAAAGAGTTTGTGCAGATGCATGAAGAAGAGACAAGGACAGTTGAGGATACCTCAGGAAGTGGGGATGCTAAGGATCAAAGTTTGAAGGTGGTTTCTATTTTGAATGATGGAGATCAGATGGTAATGTCTGAGATGGATCAGCAGAAGGTCAACGAGCAGGTCTGCAAGCAGCCACAAGTTGATTGGACAGAAGAAGATGCTATCATAGTAGGGACAATTGTTTGTCCTCTAGAACCAACAAGAGTTGAAAGGCAAATATATTCTCCCATAGCAGCAGTACAAGAAGCATCAAAAAAGCTTTTAACTAAAGATGTTCAAGTAGATATGATAGTAAACAATCATGGTATGCAACACCCAGGATTGGTTGCAAGCACTCACTTATTGCAAGTTGTGAGTAAAGCCTACAATGCTAGGCATAAGTTTTTGATTCCATGGAAGCAAGTTGCAGTCCAGAGAATGTGGGGAAGGCATGTTGCAGCAAAGGATCAAGGTGGAGCAAGACACAGACTCAACTCATGGGACATGAGTTCTTTTCTAGGTGGGGTGTATGGTGCAGGAGCACCTAACACAAGGTGGCCTCCATGAGGCATTTGAATCATGTTTTGTTTAGAAAATCATGTTTGCGTTGTAATAAAGTCTATTTGACCAATGCATTTTCATTTCAATTTGTATCTAGGTCCATTTTGTAAGTCCAAAGTGACTTAGGGGACATTTGTCAAATTGTAACCACCTAATGCTAAAAATAGCAATAATGCCAAAATAAGGTAGTAGGGTAGTTGGAGGTTGTTTTAGCCAGTTGTCTCCCAGCCACTTGGATTGGTCTCCCAGTCACTTGGAGTCAATTTAGTACTACTAAGGGCGAGTAGATAAATGCCCAAGATCATCGAATGTAATTAGTAGTAATCAGGAGTAATCAGTAGTAGTAGTAGTAGACAGGCAATAGAGATTAGAGATCAGTGTGATTGCAATTGTGAAACAGAGCATCTGTGTATGCACATTCCTAAAAGACATAATAAACAAAGTTCTATTCTGTGCATCTTTCTGCTTAGTTTTCTCTGTATAATTGATTTGTTGTTTTGTGGCCGAGATGGATTCTTAATCCATTCCACTAGTTAGATTTCTTTGAAATCAGTGGAATGGTTGTACAGTTCATTTTTATATTTTTCATTTTGTTCATTTGTGTTTGCAGGATCGCGTATAAGATGTATTGAGAGATCCTAGCATCTTCATGTGCTAGGTTGGTAGGGTGAAAGATCTGTATGGTTGTCGGAGAAACAGGTCTGTGAAGCTACAGGGTTTGCGGAGGTTTAGATCGGTGAAGATTCTTGTTATTCTGCCAGATATACATTTTGTGTGTATATCACTAATGTATGTCGAGGACATTCCATGTGTATATCGCAAAAGCACATTGTGTGTGTATGTCACAAAAAGTATCTTATGAATAGTTAAGTTCTGCATCGGGGAGACAAGGGGTGTCAGAGAGAAGATTGAAAACTTATGATGTTAGAAGTCTGACCGATAGTGTATCAGTATACAAGGAAAGTCAATGGTCAATCTCACCGAATGCATATTCTGAAAGTATATTTTGAATGTATCTTATGAATGTATATTGAGAATATACATTGCGCACATACATTGACTTAGGTGCAAGATGTGACCGGCAGCGACGGTGAAGGAAACCGGTGATCGCAAGTCAATGAAGGTATATATACAAGCTATTCTATTGATGTACTGGGAGCACATACAAAGCGCTCACCGATGAGAAAGGTCACACTGATAATGTATGTCATCAGGAAGAGTTGGTACATCAGCCTAAGTCTGTAGGCATTTGCCAATGAGTTAAGTCTCACCGAGGGGATGTGTTTGGAAGTGACATCGGGGAAAGTTAAGAGATCGGCTAGATAAATAACAAGGTGGCCGACGGGGTATGTTTGGCCGATAAGAATACATCGCCAAGATAGAAGTCACTCTCTCACTGATACAGTTTAGTGATAAGGTTTGAAGCTTCCACTGTGTGCTCTGCATCACATGATGACCTTCTTTGTAGCTCGGGGGTTGCCTAGAGTTGCATTGACAACTATTTCGCTCAACAATGGTAATATGGTTGGGAGGCTGCAACATTTCCCCATTGGCCCTTGATGATGATATTCAGATGCTGGATGGATTCCTTGATCTTTTTGTAGGTGGTTTACCTCATGTTTGTGCCTTGTTGCACCTTAGAGAGCATGTTGGTTTTTTGGTGGTTTTTGCACTTGCATATTATCATTATTGATTATTGTAACATTTGTAATTGTAATGTCAGAAAATGTCCCCTTGGGGGCTTTTCCCTCATAAGGTTTAGCTCTCAGGTCCTTTAGAATTCATTTAGGTCATCTTACATGTTAATGGTGACTCCTGATGAGAAAACCCTGAAGTTTCATGACAAATGGGACCTAAGGGATGTGCTTAACATAAATCCTACCTAAAATATTGGGGAGGACGTGGGTACCTGCGCCTTAGTCCTACCCTATTTTAGGTTAGGACCTATTTTGGTGTGTTAGTTATGTGACTATTATTAGGCCCTATGCTGACATCTAAAGTTTGAATTACAAAATTCTTAGCGGGAATGTTTGTAGTTGCATATCTAAGCATGTTTAGGCATTCATTTGTAAACTAGAGAGATGACATTTTTTATCTATGAGCTTATGTTAAAGTGATTCAAGGCATTCATTATGTCACAGAATAGTATTTTGTTGTTGTTATTGTGTTTGTGATTGCAGATTTGATTCCATCTCCTCATGGCACAAAGAGCATCTTTGTCCCATGAGATCTTCACTACAAGGTGATATCTATTGTTTTTTCTATCATTTATCATTTGGATTTTGCCTCTATCCTACAGGGATACACCCTCTTTATCTAACAATGGTGTTTGGAAGACTTGAATGTCTCTCCAGGGCTTGATCGAGGCAAGCCTCTAAACACCACAACCCCCAACCCACGTTTTTGTGATTGCAGGTTATAGGTTTCGGAAGCAAAAGAAGTGGAGTTGTAGGAGAGTAGTGCAGACTATCATAATTACAGATCTAAGAAGAAAACTAGGGCTTGGACTCGGGCACCCACTTATTAGTCCTTCAGATTCTGAAGCAATGAAATCTATGTGATAGCAGGAACAAGTTACATTCTTCAGAGATCCTGACAAAAGCAGGTACACTAGACTAGGGTGCCTGCTCATTAGTCCCTGACTTTTCCACACACCAAACTTTGAAAACTAGTATGTATTTGGTTGTCATTTGATATCTCTATGTATGATCATTTTCTGTAATTCATCCGTTTGTTTACAATTTTATGAAATTAGGGTTTTAAGCATATTTGGATTTAATTGAACAATACATTTACACAATTCCAATCTTCCCCTATATTCCAAGTGACGTGAGATGTGTAGTAGAGTTCTCTACTTGGTTGAATGTCCTTGAATGTTTAGTGATGAAAGGAGGATCAACACAAACCCTTAAAATTTACCAACTCCATCATCATCCCTCTTTTTATTTTAAACAATAATGTAGGTATTTTGAGACCCTTGTAATAAGATGTAATTAATGATTTGAGTTATTTTATGATGATGGCTATGATTCATCTATGTTTAGGATGAAGCCCTTCAAATATTGTAATTATTGGATATCATCTTGTATTTTTCCACGTCTCAGTTTGTGAGGACGTTGGCACGTTTTGATAGATTTTACGTGTTAGAATTTAGCTATGTTAGCATGTTTAGACTCAGTTATTTGATGTTATAGTTGATGTTTATGGATATGTTTGTGTTGGATTGTATTCATCCTACACAGTTGGTGAGGATCCAATCTTTGCTTTCAACATGTGTTGATGTTGGTTTCAAATATGCGTAGCCTTTTGTATCACTTTTGTCCTTTTTGACATGTGGACATAATTTGGTTCAACACCTTATTTTTTTAGTTAAAATGAATCCTATTTGATGTTGATTAATGCTTTTAGGCACCTTAGGTGTTTGGGATGTCTTGTGTAGTCATGGAATGTTTGAGTTGACTATTACCCTCATCCAACTCCATGTGTTTGTGAGGGAGTGAGGTCATGGACGTGTATCCGATCATCAGTATGGAGTGAGCTCCAGCTCTCACTTGGTCATCGTGGTGAGTTGTCACATGATGGGTGAAGTCTTCTTCTTGTGCCAGCTTGCATAGTGCAATGGTGATGTTGATTTTGGTGTTGTTGTCCTTGTTATGACACCTTGTGTGTGTGAGTGCAATGCGACATGTAAATGCCACACTTGCAAACGCAAAAAAAATGTTGGTTTGGTGTTTGTTTGGCTAATGTTCTGGGTGAAAACTTGGGGCATTACAGCAACCAAGGAGGGGTTACTTCAATTTTATGAGTTGTACAATGATGAAGACAGTGCTGATTTGCATGTAGGACAATGGAAAGAAGGTGTTCAAATAAGTGCATGTGATATTGGGACAACATGTTAGGATGGTCCCATGAAGGATATAGAACTACTACAACATTTGGAATAGAAATGTCAAGATGAACATATGGATGAGCGGACTCATGTATAGCATGAAGGGGAGCCAAATAAAATGATGAAGATGACTTGTTGCTACAAATTGTACCATATCGCATCCCCTACAACCTCCTTTCCCATCTTACTCAAACAATTTTCAGCTTCAACATAAACATGAACAAAATCATTTCTAGGTGGAGGAGGACGGATCAAGAGGAGTTAATCCTCATGCTGGGTTGTCATAACAATAAGCCAACAAGTGGGAGGCAAAGGTGTAGGAGTTTTATGCATGTTGGACATGGATCCATAAGTGGTCTTGAAGAGGTTAATTTCATTTTGTCACAGTATACAGGAGCTATTCTGGCCACATGCTGGAAAAAGAAAAAGAAGTAGATGGTTGTAGACTACTGAGCCCAAGCATTATAGTATGCTACAAGTTTCTACAACTTGAAAGGGTAGTTATACTACCCAACTCCATTTGTTAGCTACGCTCACAAATATCTCACCCGAGGAGCCTGATGCAGGGGCATCGTTTCTTCATCAAGTTTCATTTTGATTAGTTGATGTTTTTAGTTTTGTTTGTGTGTATATGGAAAAATAGATTAAATCTAAACTAAATAAAACCAAAGAACCCAATAACATAAAAGAAACGAATCCAAGTAAAAGCCATAAATCACAAATCAAAGACAAATGAAAGCTCTTACCAAAACCTGTATTGTTCCCTTTTGGAGATATGTGGATTGCTCAATGTAGTTGCAAAGCCATGGCTGCAACAAGCAAGTAGTGTGCTCAAGAGATCAATGTCAAAAGATCGTTATAGTGCTCAATCGACGCGTTTTGTATGCTCGAAGCTCTGTTAAGTATGCCTGAGAATACGATCGAAGAGAGAGACTCAATGAAGGAGATGAGAGGGGTTTATATAGATTTCAAGGAAGATCGATCAACGGTCCAGATAATTCAGAAGAATCAATGGAGGAGATAAGTTGAGGAATGTGCAATGAATGAGGAGAAGACACGTGTCTTGCTTGCTTTTGCATGAGAGGAGTTATCAAGAATAGAAGAATAAGTTAACTGAAGAGATAAATCAATTAAAGGATAAAGCAATCAGTTAAGTGATTTAAAACAAGAAGAAGAGATTTGCATGAGAAAAGAAGATATTTTGCTTTATTAAATATAGAAATATTTAATTGATGAGCAAAAAAGCTTGAGTTATATTAGAGATAACTCAAATTTAGAAGAAAAAGTAATTTAAATAAATAATTGATTTATTTAAATTTAGAGAAGATATTTTGGAAGAAATAATTAAATAAATAGAATTATTTAATTTAGAAGATTTGAAAGCAAATTAAATAAATAAATTTATTTAATTGTTGTGCATGATTTTGGAAGAATAAATTTGATTTAATTAAATAATTTAAGAATTATTTAATTGTAGATAAGAGGGAATTTGTTGAATTAATTAAATAATTGGATATATTTAATTAATGTAGATGTGAATTTTGGAAGGTGACAATGATCTAATTAAATAATTAAAATTATTTAATTGTGGAAGAATATAGAGGAATTTGATTTAATTAATTAAATAATGAGGATTTATTTAATTAATGTCGCAATTTTGTGATTTAGAAGAATTTGATGAAAATTAATTAAATAATTAGATTATTTAATTAATGTGGGAAATGTAGGTGATTAGACAGATAACGGAATGCAAGTGATGTGACAACTTGGTCATTTTAGGGTGTCTACATTTTGCCCCTCTTTGATGCGATGCAGCTTGCAGCATTGCTTCAAAGAAAATAATTGTTGAAGAGGTGATACAATTTTTATGCCCCAGTGTAGCCAGTTGCCCCAGCGTATGCCCCCTCGAGTGGGAAGACAGGGAAGCGACAGAGGAAAGGTGTTGATGCTCGACTAGAAGATTGCGCGACCAGGTGGGAAGAAAAGCAAAAAATGGGGTGGGAAAGAAAACTAAGGGTGGGGACACTATAAATAGGTCCCATGGGGACCACAATCCTCACTTGCACCCATTGAGATTCTAAATTTAGAGAGAAGAGCTTCTAAACTTAGTTGAGAGAGAGGTGAGCAGACAGCGCGGAGAGATGCCGATTCCAGTGCATAGACATCGGGCAGAGCTGGTGTGGACCTATGGGAGGCCAGCAGGAGCTCCGGCAGCGGTAAGTGATCGAAAACCCCCTTTGAATTTGTCGATTAGGGGTAGATTAGGGCTAGGTGTAGGTAGAGGTTAGCCATTTGAGCCAAAAGTGCCTTAAGTCTCTGTAGCGCGGGTGGTAGTCGGCTGGCGCGCTTTTGGTGCACCGCAGCGCGTTTGGTAAGTGGCTGTAGCGCTACTGGTAAAACCAAGTCACTTTTGGTAGTTGGGGTCCGCGTCTCCCGCAGCGCATATGGCTAGGCAGTGTAGCGCAGTTGCTAGGGTAGGACAGCGCAAATGGTGGGTAGAGGAAAAAACAAAGCGCCTCTGGTAAAACAGAGCGGCGCTGTTGGCATGTGGGTGCAGTGCTTGTGGAAAACAAGGCGCAGTTGGCAGAAAAACCGCATCACGGATGGTTAGACCGGGAAGCACGGTTGGCAGGGAGGGGCAGCGCTTATGTATAAACACAACACTTTTGTTTTGAATAGAAGAAAATTAGGGTTTAAGTAGAATGAAGGGTGACTTAGAAGAGAGACGCCTAGCCTAGCCGACAAGAGGGAAAAGGGATGGTTGGGAGTTACATAGCAGAGCCCAGGGGTAGATAGGATTATGAGGATTTGGTTATGGAAGAACTGACACATGATTATAACAGAGGATTTTGCCGCCACTGATGTCGTGGGAGCGACACCACGCGATTGCGCACAAGGTTGTTCAGTTGACATGGGAGGAGGATGCATTCTTGGAGCATGCAGGGCTATGGCATGTGGCACACCTGACACACATTAGGGCGAATCTCGCCCTAGTGACAGCAGTCGTAGAGAGATACCACAGTGAGACTTCGTCGTTCCACTTTCTGACGGGGGAGGCTACAGTGACACTGGAGGATGTATACCGCATCCTGAGGATTCGGATAGATGGAGAGATAGTGGACTTCGACCCGACACGGGGCGAGGCAGGCTTGGAGGAGGTCTTCTGTACAGACGACCTATGGATAGACGATGGGGAGATCCAATGGGCAGACGTCCCGAGACTCTGTGACAGGATCCATTGGATAGTTGCATCACTGATTGGCGGCTTCCTGTGCCCGGACCGGAGATCTAGAGGATTATCAGTAGGCTGGGGGACTGTACTATCGGGGATGTTCACTCATGGCAGACAGTACGCGTGGGGACCCTGCGTGCTAGGACAGCTATATCATGATATGCATTACTGCGTATACAGGAGAGGCAGGGGCCTCTCAGCAGGGGTGACTCAATTACAGGTGTGGGCGTGGGAGCACATTCCAGTTATCCGACCCATGGCGCAGCGCCACCGAGACAGAGGGGAGCCGTATGCGTTTCTATATGATGGGGTGATGACACACCGGAGGATGGGATCTGTCAGCTACTGGAGGCAGCAGATTGACGAGATGGACATATTTATATGGAGGCCGTGGTTACTATGCGAGGAGTGGCCGGATGAGCCGGAGCAGCTCATGTACTACAGACAGGCTCGCTATCTGTTCGGTAGACGGATAGATATGATAGATAGATATCTTCCTGAGCGGGTACTTAGACAGTTTGGCCTACCATAGGGGCTACCAGTGGGCGAGGCCACACATGCCAGGATGTGGAGAGAGACTGGAGACTGGGACGCAGTGATCCCAGTGGCGACAGCATTAGCAAAGGTGCAGGGACTTATCCCCGTGAGATGGGATTGGGACTCTGGGCTAGCAGACCCAGGGACACTGCCAGACTATGATCAGTACTGGTAGACACACAGGCCGATGAGATTGACTACACCAGGTGTAGTAGGGGCAGTGGGAGAGGTATTAGTCCTTGGCGGAGAGGCTAGGATGAGGCGGCAGGCCAGGGCAGCTAGGCAGCAGGCAAGCGGAGAGGGCAGCGGCCAGGAGGCCGATGTGGAGATGGCAGAGGCAGTGGGCCCGGTCATAGAGACCGACTTGTAGAGAGCGGAGAGACTGCTGTAGGAGGAGATAGCCCGGAGGACTCGCTTAGAGCTCCGGATGGCACGACTCAGGAGAGATAGGGATGCAACGCGGGCCGAGGTGAGGCAGGCAGAGGCCACAGCCCAGGTGCAGACACAGGTAGCCACAGCAGCACAGATAGCCCTAGCACAGGTGCAGGCGCAGCTACAGGCACAGGTGCAGGCATACAGGCAGCTGCAAGCCCAGATACAGGCACAGGCACAGCCGCCAGCCGCAGATGCAAATGAGCTAGCGCAGGCTAGGAGAGAGAGAGACGCAGAGGTGCAGCTGCGTTTGACAGCCGAGGCCACACTATTCAGAGTGAGGCGGGAGAGAGAGGAGGCACACCGTGCGCTGGGTGCCGATCAGAGGACTTTGTACAGCGAGCTCATCCGAGTGCAGGGTGAGCTAGTATCAACTGGCAAAGAGGTAGAGTATTACAGGGGCCTATATGTGGGTGCGGTGCCGACAGCTCAGCAGGCACCGAGCTATAGAGACAGGAGCAGGTCGGGGGCATCAAGATCCCGGAGGATAGGGCAGTCAGCGTCCTCAGTTAGAGGGCCACTTTTGCCGCCAGGGGGAGGAGGAGGACCCTCAGGGGGACCTCCACCGAGCACAGGGGGAGGCCAGGGGCCACAGTAGGAGGGCAGCTCTACCCACTAGGGCACTTTCATTTGTATTGTATCATATTGTATCATTTTAGACAGATGCATGCATGCATGCTGATGTATATTTTGAGGGCTTTTGATAGCCTTGATGTACTATATTGGTGTATATTTGGATGTATACACATTTTTTGTATTATTGATGTAGACACAGACACTTTGTATTATGATGGCCATTACATGATATATATATATATGATGATCTGTTTGACTCACTGTTGTTCATGCTTTTGTGTATGCATTCCTTGATGTTATGGATGTGATGATATGTATGTATGATTATGGATTCATGTGATGACATATGCGGTTTATATGATGCTTATAGATGTATGATGATAGAGATATATGATGATATAGATGTGATGACTAGTGATATCTGACATGTGGGTTTTGCAGATATGCACCAGAGAGGAGAACAGGAGTAGATGGAGACTATTGATCGACTAATGTAATGAAAGCGATATAAAGGATGTGGAAATGGATGAATGAGCTTGTTGCAATGGCTTCGCATTGGTATATAAAGAGCAATCCTTAGTTTGATATAGCACGTGGATAGTTTGCCACCAGGGTATAAAAGACCAAGGTGCAGTAATATCCGAGTGCGTGGACGTTGACTCTGCAAGCAAACGGTTTGAACCTAGATCCCTTAGACATAATATAACCTTGTTGGAATATGCGAATAAGCCATAGTCTTGAACATAAAATAAAATTCAATACATGTAAATGCAAGAAGAAATATTAATATGTAAGATGCTAGGACGTAACACACACAAGATAAATAGAATGCTAAGAAAGATGCTAGAGATCATTCCTCAAACACGGCACACAGAAAGCAATGACTATGCCCCCAATCCGTACTGCATCGCAACGTACCAAGATTATAGATAAATCAAGGTAGCTTTGAATAGGTATGGGAATAGGGCACAAAAGATAAACCATAACACAAATTGACTGACTTACAAAATAAACATACAGCCAACATATTCTCTTGCCAAAGAGGTTGCTCAGGATAGATTGGATAGGAAAGATAACAGCCTTATCGTAGGAGCTCTGTGTCCGTTAAAGGGGGCTATCTACCTAAAAAGACAATGTCTCACTTGCAGGAAATGCCACATGTTGCAGGAGACGCGTGTGTTGGTCTCGATTATGGAACACTTCGAAGCAGACAAGCTCGTTGATCTAGGGCTTGGTTAAGCGGTACTTAGCTGATGTTGGCAATCGGTATGCAGGATAGTAGATGACTCCGGAAGTAGGCCTCTTTGCTTCAGGTTTGCGAAGGACTATTGCTTGGAATGGGATGCACTAGCTTGTTGCTTGAGTTAGTCAAGTCGAGGCGAATGGATTTTGACAAACGGAAGACTAGAAGGATGGGATGCTAATGGATTGGGACGGGTGGAGAATGATGGATCGTGTGTGCCTGAGTACTGGATACATCCTTCATATTCCAGACTACCTACATACCTTGTATCCACCGGATCAAGGCACACTTACGATGGAAGGTGAACGTGATAAATATGTAGTTCTGGATAGAGTGATGAATGGGTCAAGGTGAAAGGAGGGGATCTTATGTACCTGAGTACTGGATACTTCCTTCGTATTCCAGACTGCCTACATACCCATATCCATGGGATCAAGGTATCTTAAGATTGAAATGATGATAATATGTAGTTCTGGTAGATGTGATGATGTGGGAAAAAGTGTTGAGAAGATAATAGCCTTATCGTAGGAACTCTGTGTCCGTTAAAGGGTGTTACCTGTGGCAATGAGACAAGATTGAAGTATGCGCTGCGAACCACGAACAAGGAACCAATCCTAGACTGAAGCTAAGGAAAGAGTTGCCCCCATTCTGGTAGAGGAAACTGTAGGGGTGACCGCCGACGAAGACGCAGAAAGACTTGACCTAGGACAAGATAGTGTTAACTGTAGACACAGATCAAGACATGGGATGATGATGAGGGACACTGACAAATTTCCAAGCTATACTAGATAGGGAGATGGAAATGCAAACAAAGTCAATGGTTTTATTATGGATGGATGGATGAAGCGTGTTGTTGTGAACTAGACAAGGAGCGGACCGGACTCGATAGACGATGGATGCTGACTCTACGCATAGCGCCTGTTTGCCAGGTTTTCACCAGAGGACAGATTTTTTTGGATTTTTTTGTTTTTTTTTTTGGAATACTCTGAGGATCAGGCATAGAACTTCTTGAGATGGACACTGTTAAGTGGCTCATCTAGAGGAATGCCGTCAGGTGTAGCTAAAGTATAAGCTCCTGATCCATATGCTACTGTCACAATGAAGGGACCTAACCAGTTAGGCTCAAACTTACCCTTCTTCTCTCGATCTGCTTGATTTTTCTGATTCTCCTTAAGTACAAGATCACCAACTTGAAACCATCTTTCTTTGATCTTTTTGTTGTAATTACGCTGGAGGCAGTTTTGATAGACATGGAGATGATTTAGCGCGGCAAGGCGCCTCTCATCTAGTAGTTCAAGCTCAGCTAATCTGGAAGTACGATACTCATCTCCGCCGATCAGATCCTGCATGGATACTCTGAGGGATGGGATCTCGACCTCTATAGGTAGGATGGCTTCAGAGCCAAAGACCAAGGCATATGGTGTGGCACCAGTCGGTGTTCTGATACTAGTGCGGTAGGCCCATAGGGTGGGATTGAGTTGTAAGTGCCAATCACGACCATCTTCATTGACTGTTTTCTTGAGGATTTTGAGAATGGTCTTATTGGAAGCCTCAGCTTGGCCGTTACTCTGCGGATAGTAGGGAGTTGAAAAGCGATGTTGGATATTGTATTGTATGCATAAGGCACGGACATCTTGGTTCTTGAATGGTCTCCCATTATCAGTGACAATGGCTTGGGGAATACCATACCGGCATATGAGGTAGTTTAGGATAAACTTGGCTATTTGTTTACCGGTGATATAGGTCATAGAAATGGCTTCCACCCACTTCGTGAAATACTCAGTGGCGGTAATGATAAACTTGTGGCCATTTGAGGAGGAAGGGTGGATTTGTCCTACGAGGTCGAGACCCCATTGAGAAAAGGGCCATGGAGTAGTCACAGGTTGTAACTCATGAGCTGGTGCGTGAATCAAATCTCCATGTTGCTGACATTGTAGACACTTCTTAGCAAACTGTGTAGCATCTTGCTCTATGGTAGGCCAGTAATAACCTGTTCTGAGTATCTTCTTAGCGAGATTAGGACTAAAAGAATGTGCGCCACAGACACCTTCGTGTATGTCTCGTAAGGTAGCTTCAGCTTCTTCCGCATTAAGACATCGTAAGAGGATACCATCGAGACTCCGGCGATATAGTGTATCACCCAGAATGATGTAACGGGAGGATCGACGGATAAAGGTTTTGCATTGGGTGGATGATAGGTCAGGGGGAAAGGTATTGTTCTTGAGGTATTCATAGATATCTTCATACCATGGGGAATTGGGACCAACAAGTTCGCAGATGATTTCAGTAACAAGAACATCGACGGCTGGTATCAACAATTGCTCGATCAAGAATTCACACTTCTGTGTATTTGCAGGCATGTCAATCAGTGACCCTACAGAATCCATAGAATCCACAGCTTTATTATGCTCTCTTGGAATTTGCTCAAATGTGATGCTAGAAAAATGTGGTTTGTAGGCATCCACTAGTTGTTTGTAGGGGACCAACTTTTCATCCTTTGTTTGGTATTCATCTGTGACTTGGCGAATGACTAGCTGTGAGTCTCCATATACTTGTAATTCTGTAATATCCCATTGAACTGCTGTATTGAGACCTATAAGGAGTGCTTCATACTCGGCTATGTTGTTGGTGCAAGGGAATGCTAGCCGATATGACTTTGGAATGTAGTCATTCTGAGGTGTAACAAATAAGATGCCGGCTCCTGATCCATGCTGTGTGTAAGAACCGTCAAAGTACAACTTCCACATTATGGAGGTAGCCAGAGTGAAGAGATTCTCGTCAGGAAAGTCTGCTACCATAGGATGTGTATCTTTCATAGGTGCATCTGCTAGTTGATCCGCAAGGGCTTGTCCTTTGATTGCCTTACGATCTGTGTACTCAATGTCGAACTCACTAAGGATCATGACCCATTTAGCTAGTCTGCCTATGAGAGCTGCTTTTGCTAGTAGATACTTCAAGGGATCAATCTTGGCTATCAGATTTGTGTGTTGGTTCAGCATGTAATGTCGCAACTTTTGGGAGGCGAACACTACTGCTAAACAAGCCCTTTCCATTGGTGAATAATTGATCTCGTATCCCACCAAGGTTCTACTGATGTAATAAATTGCATGCTCCTTTCCTGTGTCGTCATTCTATGCTAGCAGAGCCCCTAGGGCTGAATTTGTAGTGGAGATGTACAATATCAAAGGTTTGTCCGCAACTGGTGGAACCAATATAGGAGGTGTGGCTAGATATTCTTTAAGTTGATCAAACGCTGCCTGACACTTGTTGTCCCATCGAAATGAAACATCCTTTTGGAGCAAGTGTTGAAAGGGTTGACATTTATCTGCTAGCTGTGATATAAAACACCTGATGGACTGTAACCTTCCTTGGAGGCTACGTAATGCTTTTAGGTTCTTTGGTGGAGGCATCTCCACTATAGCCTTTACTTTCGCTGGATCCACTTCGATGGCTCTACGAGATACGATGTATCCCACTAGCTTTCCTGATGTTACACCGAATACACACTTCTTTGGATTGAGTCTTACTTGGTATTTTTCAAGCCTGTCAAAGATCTATCCTAAGACCTGTATGTGATCCGCTCTAGAAGATTTAGCCAATATATCATCCACATAATCCTCCATGATGTGATGAAAGAGATCATGGAAGATCACTGTCATTGCTCTCTGATAGGTTGCTCTTGCATTCTTCAGACCAAACGGCATGACACACCAACAATAATTGCCCCACGGACAAGTAAAGGTTGTTTTATGTTGGTCTTCTTCAGCTATCCTTATCTGATTGTAACCCGAGAATCCGTCCATGAGAGAAAGCATCTCATGACTTGCTGTCAAGTCCACTATAATGTCAATGTTTGGTAGTGGAAAGTCATCTTTAGGACATGCCTTATTGAGATCTCTGAAATCATTACACATGCGGATGCGCCCATTAGGTTTAGACACAGGTACAATGTTTGAGACCTAATTTGAATAGTCAATAGGTCATATGAACTTTGCATCTAATAGTTTTTGTACTTCCACTTTCACCAAGAGAGCTATCTGTGGATGCATTTTTCTCAACTTCTGTTTGACTGGTTTCACCTTGGGATCAACTGTGAGATAATGAACTACCAGCTTAGGGTCTAGCCCTGGCATATCTACATAGGTCCATGCAAAGTTGATGGTTCGTTGCAAGAAGAAGTTGTTAAGATTTTTGTGCTTTGTGTCAGATAAGGATGCCGCTAGGAATGTTGTCTTTGGATTCTGTTCTGTACCCAGGTTGATCCCTGTAGAATCTTCCACTAGGAGAGCTGATTTCTCTTGATACTTAGATGGTAAGGGAAGGTCAAATCCTCCATCCTCAGGTGCCACAGTTGGGTTTTCACCTTTGGATACGTCCTTTATTTTTACTATTTTATGATCAGGAGGTGCCACAGTGTGGTTTTCACCTAGAGATCTTTCTTTATTTGCACTTTTACGACTGGAGGATTTGGCATTCTCACTAAAATAAGCCGTGGGCTCTAGTTCCATTACAAAACCTACCTTGTGATCGCCAAGAGGGATACCTTCCCGAAGTCCCATAAACTTAGCTAGAGCTTCGTCATTCTGAAATACATCTATAACGGGGGCCCCTTGTTGGTCCCAATCGATAAGTTCAGGGTAGACAAGCGTGACCTTCTGGGTGCTGGTGGTGGAAGTTAAGGATACGGAGGATAGTGTAAAAATGGAGGATTCTACGAATAGATTGGTCATGTGGAGGGAAGAGTCATCGATGATATCCTCTGTAGATGTCGTATCGGCGGGAAAAGTGTCAGCTACCTCGTTGAGGATATACTCGATGTCCGAGGCGCGTGGTACCTTCTTACCAAATCCTAATCCTTTCTTGTCTAGCTTCTTTGTAACCACAATGGGCTCCATAGTGCCTTGATTCTGTTTCCCAAGGCCACCTTTGCCTTTATAGCCCATGTTTTTCACTATCCTTAAAGATTTTGACCACACCCTTAGCAATGAGGGCTTTCTCAATGTTAATACCCTTGTATGTGATTTCATCGAAGGTTGTAGCACTAAGAATTTGCAAATGGAAACCTAACTCTTGGTTGAGGTTCTGCACAAAGATGCTAACAAGCTGTTTCTCTAGAATCTTGAAAGGGAATTTACTAGCCATTTGTCTCCATCGTTGGAGGAAAGAAATGAAAGTTTCACCATTTTTCTATTTATTGTTGCATAGGTCCGTCATGGAAATCTCATGCTCTGCGTTGTAAGAAAAATGGGTGGCAAACTTCTCTGCTAGCTCGTTGAAGGACTTAATACCCATAGGTAAGTGTGAGAACCATTCTATTGCTTGACCTCCAAGACTGCGAGGAAAGAGACGCATAAGATATGTGTCGTTGTGAGAGACCTCGAAGCAAGCGAGATAGAATTCCCTAAGATGGTCTTTTGGGTCACCTTTTCCTTTGTACTTATCGAACTTGGGAATAGTGAAATTTTGAGGAAAAGGGATCATTGGTAATGACCGATCAAAAGGATAAGGACACACTTCCTCTAAAGAGAAGGTCTTTTTGGTGTGTCCAAACGTAAGATCAGATAGCTGTTGTTGCACCTCCGCAATCTTTAGTTCCATAGTCGTGGGAGGGGTTGGTAACATCTCCTGTTGTCCAAAAAATGGTTGGTGTTGCCCATATGGAGGATTATAGTGTAAGCCATGCGCAGTGGTATTATAAGGGTCATAAGATTGATTGGGATTGTATGGATTGTACGATTGGTTCAGATTGGGTTGGAATTGGAGGCCTTGATTAGGCAGAGGTGGAGGTGGCGCTAGGTAAGAATGTTGGCTTTGCGATGGTTGAAGAAAAGTATTGGGGGGAGGAAAGCTAAAGTGCGTTTGATTAGGTTGCGGTGGCGGCACATAGCTTTGGGAAAGTTGATGTTGGGAATGTTGTGAGTGGCTAGGTAATGTGTGAAAGAAATTGAGCGAGGACGAACGTTGTGGAGGAGGGACATAGGTAGACGTGATTTGCGATGGTTGGGGTTGATTAAGGATGAGAGTAGAAGAATGTTGTGGTGGGGGCTGATTAAGGACGAGAGTAGAAGAATGTTGTGGTGGGGGTTGATTAAGGACGAGAGTAGAAGAATGTTGTGGTTGGGGTTGCATGACTCCAATTGGTTGAGAGACATGAAGGTGTGATGATATAGGAGGTGACATTTGTTGAGACCCTTGCTGCATGGCTACATAATTATTTCCCGGATTGTAATTCGGTGGGAAACCTTCGCGCATTGGGGTAACCAAGATTCCACTTGCGGTTGGTGTGGACACTTTAGGAGGTGGTTGCATATTCGATCGAGCTAAGGTGGCTTGCTTAGCTAACTCTGCTTGACGTTGGAGAGTTTCTTGTTGATTTTTATAGATCTCCATAGGAGTCAGAAGCGGTGATATGGGTCTCTCCCCTGTTGGATTTTGGAAAAGGGGATTCCTATACTGCGAGCCTTGAGTAGGTAAGGGCGTAGTCACCGTGGACATGGTTTGCACCGCTTGTATGGTTTCTTGGTTATTGGTGCTCTCCTTGAGAGTGGACACATCAAAATCTTGAGGTAACTTGGCGCCTTGCTTTGCAAGCAAGCGAAAGAAATGATCCTGATTCTCATTAAGGATTTTATCAAAAGCAGCTATAGCTCTAGGATCTTGTATAAATTCATCAAGATCTTGCCCATCTTCTTGAGAGGATTGACCTATTTCAAAGTGTCGCTCTTCTTGAGATGGGGCGTGATCTACGATGTAACCTTGTGGGACAAAATCCGGAGGCAAGCCTATGGTATACTGCGGTGCATTTAGCAAAGGGGTTATATCCTCATGAGGATTGCTTAGTTCATCTATGTGTGGCATGTTTGGAGAGCTGATTGGTTTTGCCGCGGGTGTACTAGGAGTCACCTTGGGAGTAATGTTGAGACGACCTGATTATGGTGTGCGAGGGGGTGACTTGTGCTTCTTAGGGACAACTTGCCTAGACTTCATGGTTTGCTGTAGCCTAGTGGTGACCATGGGATTCACTTAGGCACAAGACAGGTAATGCTGGGTTTCTGCTTTGTGATATGGAAAAGGACAAACTCTTGCTACACAGTATACTGGACCAAAGGCGCTGTACTGTTTGACTAGAGGTGCAGGACTGTGAAACCAAAAGCCTGCTACTATAGACCAAAGGCGACGGACTAAGCTACCAGAAGCGAGTTACTGCTATGCCAAAGGCGAGCTACAGTTACCAAAAGTGAGCTACAGTTATACCAAGGGCGCTGAAGTAGAGTGTTAGCCAGAGGCGAGGTACTGCTATACCAAAGGCGATCTACTGTATGACCAAAGGCGAGCTGCTGTTATACCAAGGGCGCTGAAGTAGTGTCTGGTGTTTGTAAAGGCAATTCTGACAGATTTATGGTTGGATTTTATCTTTGGCAAGAGAAAACACAGCAAACAAGTGGTAGAAAAGCAAGGGACTGACACAACATATAGTGTATGTTCAAGGCTCCAAACAAGCCCAATGTTTCCACAGGTATAAGACAATTGCAATCAATAACAAGCACTTTTTATCCCTAGAGACAAGGTTTCATTGCAGTAGATCAGCTCACAGCTTAATACTCCGTCGATAAAAATATCATTCCATAAATGTGTCAGATATTTAGTATCTTTGTGAGAGACGATAGGTAGGGATATCCCACCCTCCCCTTGGAAAGCTCAAGTAGGTCACAAGAGCTTTATGTCCAAGGGAATACTATCTCTTCTCAAGGGAGCCAATGGTGAGTATCTTAAGGGTTTAAATCGATTTCCCTTGCACTGATGATTACCGCAATGTTCGGAGGTAGGTCGGGTAGTCTCTATCTAGATTGGTTCTTAGTGACTTTGAGGGACCAACGCCTTACAAGCAATGCGACAAGCTACTAAAAGCTTTAACCAATCCTACTAAGAGTTTCAAACACTTCGCTCAATGTGAAAATCGTTTCCACAAAGGGCTAGTACACCTCTTTTCAGTTTGGCATCACAAGGTAAGGCTGACATCGGTTAGGACTTGGCTTTCGCCTTATCCCTCTTATATAGCGGTTCAAAGGAAAACTCCGCTTAGGGTCGTCCCTTTTTGGATGAAGCGCAATCCAAAAGCAGGCCCTTCTAAAGGAAGTATAAGAAATGTAAAATCAAGCACATCAAACAAAGGTTCAATTGTCCTGTTATAAAAAAATAAGGTGCAACTAAATTAGGCACACACACGGTTGTAGTTGTAAATTGTCCCTTATGAAATGAAGTGTTTGGCATTCATGTCCATTGTCCCTTAGAAAATTGAGGTGTTTGTCCATACATGTCCATTGTCCTTTAAGAAAATCAGTATGTTCCTAAGACTTAGATTTGCAAAAAAGATTTGTTCAATTACTCCTTTTAAGCATGCAATGTGTTTCTAAGACTTAGTGAGATAAAACAAAAGGGTCTTCAACGCTCGTCCTACATAAACACGTTAAAAAAAAAAAAAACCTATTGGCTCTGTGTGAGTAATAAGAAGCTGCAACAAGTCAGTTAGTTCCACCAACAATTCACAAGTTAGCAAAAAATAAATCAACTTTGACCAAAAGCGTGTTACTGTCTTACCAGAAGCGATTCACTGTAAACCAAAAGCGCTTTAAGACAGACGAGAAGTGCAACAGAATATTACCAGCAGCGTTGAACAATAACCAGAAGCACTGTACTGTGATTCCAAAGGCGCTGTGATAAATACCAAAAGCGTGCAACAATAATAACAAAAGCGCTGTAAAATATCCAGGAGCGCGTCACTGTGTAACTGAAAGCGCGATACTGTGTAGCCAAAAGCGTTGTGCTGTCTTAGATACAGAAAATATTAGTTTTTGTCAAAATAACCAGGCAAAAATGACTTTTCATGGTGGATCTACTGTCTGGTCAATGATATCTGATAGATCTGGGTCGTGAAATTTGGAAAACTCAGAAAATGGGGCAACACAATAGATTAGCAGAACTTAAGGATACTCCTAAATAAATCAGCTTAGGAGATATCGAAAATCAGGTTTGGAAGACAAATACAACAGCTTGTGCAAACAAAATCACAGATCTAAAATGAGACAAACCCTGCAAAAGCACCGTGAATAAAGTCAAAACCTAATTTTAACCAGAAGCGCTTAACAAGGCCACCGATAGCGCTTCTCTGTGTCACTGAAAGCGCTGCTCTGTGCAGCCAGAAGCGCGGCCGTGCCGCCAGTAGCGCTGAACTGTTCCTACAAGAGCGCTTAGAGATACTACCAGACGCGCTGTGCAATATCGTCTGCGCTGTGCCGTACTGTGACATCAAAAAAATAAATTTCTCAAAGAAACAAAGGGATTAGTGGGTCCCACTAGGCGTGCCAGAATGTGTATATGGAAAAATGGATTAAATCTAAACTAAATAAAACCAAAGAAACCAATAACATAAAGGAAACGAATCCAAGTAAAAGCCATAAATCACAAATCAAAGACAAATGAAAGCTCTTACAAAAACCTGTATTGTTCCCTTTTAGAGATATGTGGATTGCTCAATGTAGTTGCAAAGCCATGGCTGCAACAAGCAAGTAGTGTGCTCAAGAGATCAATGTCAAAAGATTGTTATAGTGCTCAATCGACGCGTTTTGTATGCTCGAAGCTCTGTTAAGTATGCCTAAGAATACGATCGAAGAGAGAGACTCAATGAAGGAGATGAGAGGGGTTTATATAGATTTCAAGGAAGATCGATCAACGGTCCAGATAATTCAGAAGAATCAATGGAGGAGATAAGTTGAGGAATGTGCAACGAATGAGGAGAAGACACGTGTCTTGCTTGCTTTTGCATGAGAGGAGTTATCAAGAATAGAAGAATAAGTTAACTGAAGAGATAAATCAATTAAAGGATAAAGCAATCAGTTAAGTGATTTAAAACAAGAAGAAGAGATTTGCATGAGAAAAGAAGATATTTTGCTTTATTAAATATAGAAATATTTAATTGATGAGCAAAAAGCTTGAGTTATATTAGAGATAACTCAAATTTAGAAGAAAAAGTAATTTAAATAAATAATTGATTTATTTAAATTTAGAGAAGATATTTTGGAAGAAATAATTAAATAAATGGAATTATTTAATTTAGAAGATTTGAAAGCAAATTAAATAAATAAATTTATTTAATTGTTGTGCATGATTTTGGAAGAATAAATTTGATTTAATTAAATAATTTAAGAATTATTTAATTGTAGATAAGAGGGAATTTGTTGAATTAATTAAATAATTGGATATATTTAATTAATGTAGATGTGAATTTTGGAAGGTGACAATGATCTAATTAAATAATTAAAATTATTTAATTGTGGAAGAATATAGAGGAATTTGATTTAATTAATTAAATAATGAGGATTTATTTAATTAATGTCGCAATTTTGTGATTTAGAAGAATTTGATGAAAATTAATTAAATAATTAGATTATTTAATTAATGTGGGAAATGTAGGTGATTAGACAGATAACGGAATGCAAGTAATGCGACGACTTGGTCATTTTAGGGTGTCTACAGTTTGTTAAGTTGTTTGTTAGCATTTTGGGGTTGTCTTATCCCCTCCCTTATTGAGTTGTATTGGCCTCTTAGAGGGCAATTTGTTTGGTTTAAAGAAGGTTTTCATTGGTTAGTTCCTATCACTGAACTGCCAGAAGAGTAACCACCAAAAATGGCAAGAGCGATGTTAATGAGTTCGAGATAGTTCATGATGCCTCCATCTAAAAAATATTTTTGATCCTTTTGTGCCATAAGGGAGAAGAGGTGGATAAACTACTAGAAGAAAAAGAAGAGGGGGAGGGGGTTGAGTTTGGGCCTGGGTGTTGTTATATGGAGCCTAATCAGACTTGGAGGTTAAATTTACCCCACTTTTATTAGAGCAGTTTCCCCCCAAATTCCTACGGGGTCAAGGGGCAACTCCCCTTGCAGGGTTCAGGGGCAGCGCCCCTTGTGGGGTTTAGGGATTGCTAAGGGTTAGGGTTTTTGTTGATATTGTATTGTGGAATTTGCAGCGGTATTGAGTTGCAAGGATTGCTGGTTGTAATTGGTTTGATTTACTAGATAATAATATTGGACTCTCTGTTGGTGGATGTAGCCCAAGTTTGGGTGAATCAAGTTAAAAATTATCTCTTGTTGTTATTATTTCTATGTATTTTCATTCCTCTGTTTAATCTTTATTTGCATTTAATTGATATCTTTTGCTGACTAACCCTAACAAGTGGTATCAGAGCACTGGGAACCATTCGGTTGTGCCTTGCACTATCTATGGCATTCAATATAATAGAAGCGAAGACAACATGTGAATTGATGAAAGCTTTGGCTAAATTGTATGAAAAACCCTTAGCCTCAAATAAGGTATTTCTCATGAAGCATTTGTTTAATCTAAAAATGATTGAAGGTGGATCTGTGACAGACCATTTAAATGAGTTTAATATGATTGTCAGTTAGTTAACTTCTATAAAAGTGAAATTTGAGGAAGAGGTGAGGGCTCTCTTGGTTTTATGTTATTTGCTAGAAAGTTGGAATAACTTGGTAATGGCTGTAAGTAACTCTGACTTTGGTTCAAACACTTTAAAATTTGATGATGTTGTTAGTATTATCCTTAGCGAGAAAATGCGATGGAAAAGTTCAGGAGGGTCCACATCAAGTAGTGTTTTGAATGCAGAAAGTAGGGGCAAATCAAAGGAGAGAGGAAAAGGTTCTGGAGGTCATGGGAAGTCACAAGGAAAATCAAAGGACAAGAGATCAAATCCAGAGGATAGAAGGATTGCTGGTACTATGGGAAACTAGGTCATCTAAAGAAAGATTGCTGGTCTCGAAAGAAAAAAGGAGACAAACAAGAAAGCAATAAGGAGGTAAATGTGGTAACTAATAAATCTAAAGATGATGCTTTGATTTTTTCCCTAGATAATGTTGACGATTCATGGGTTTTAGCTTCAGGGGCCTCATTTCATGCTACGCCCCATAGAAGTTATTTTCTTGATTATGTCCAAGGAGATTTTGGGCTGGTTTATTTGGGAGATAACGAACCTTGTCAGATTGTTGGAAAGGAAAGAATCAAGATTAAGTTGTAGAATGGGAATCATTGGCTACTCCAAGAGGTAAGGCACGTTCCAAAGCTGAGTAAGAATTTAATTTTAGCAGGGCAGCTAGCTGATGAAGGTTGCATTGTTACATTTACTGATAAAAATTGGAAGGTTACAAGAGGTGCCTTAGTAGTAGCAAAAGGTGTGAAATTAGGCACCTTATATCTTTGTACAGGTAAGACTATTCCTTCTACTTTAGCTATTACAGAGAAAAACCAAACAGGTTTAGGAATAGTTGCTATAGGTTGACAGGAAGAGACTGAAATAGTTGCTGCAGGTTCTGAGACAACACTATGGCATAACAAACTTGGGCATATGAGCGAAAAAAGTATGAAGGTACTTCATTCTAAGAAAGTTTGACTAGGTCTGAAATGTATTAATATGGATTTCTGTGAAAGTTGTGTATATGGAAAACAAAAGAGAGTCAGTTTTCTCAAGGATGGGAAGCAAAAGAAAGATGAAAAGTTAGAGCTTGTGCATACAGATGTATGGGGACCAGCTTAGGTATCTTCTCTCGGTGGCTCTTGGTATTATGTTACATTCATAGATGATGCAACTAGGAAGCTTTGGATTTATTTCCTCAAGCAGAAATTTGATGTATTTGAAACATTTAAGAAATAGAGAAGCTTGGTTAAGAATGAGATGAGTAAAGATTAAAATGTCTTAGATTTGATAATGGTGTTGAGTATTACAGCAAAGAATTTGAGGATTATTGTTCCTTTAATAGAATTCATAGGCAGAAAATGGTTCTAGGGACTCCATGGGAAAATAGAGTGGTTGAATGCATCAATAGGACAATAATGGAGCGTGAAAGGACTATGCGATTGTATGTTGGGCTGCCTTTAAACATGTGGGCAAAGGTTGTCAATACCACTATATATTTAATTAATAAAGGTCCTTCAGTTCCTTTGGGTTGTGGTACTCCATAGGAAGCATGGACAGGTAAGAAGGTGAGTTTTTATTTTCTCAAAACCTTCGGATGTGAAGCATTTGCACATGTAGATTTTGAAAATAGAACCAAGATGGATGCAAAATCAAAAAAATGTACCTTCCTTGGATATGGCATTGAAGAATTTGGTTATAGGTTTTAGGATTTTGAAAATCAAAAAGTTGTGAGAAGCAGGGATGTTGTATTCAACGAGAATGTGTTGTACAAAGATTAGTTGCAGCTGTGATAGCTAAAAATTAGGTTAAATAAGATCAAGAATAGCAATGGAAACCTAACCCTACCATCATCAAAGATTCTAATCTAAATGAAATCAAAAGCATGCAATTCAAGAGAAATATCACCTAGATTGTACGATTCCTTGTTTATGATGTGGATTGTTTCTTCAATAATGAACTATTATGAAGATAAAAGCTGCCATGATGGATGGATGATAATGCTAATACGCTCAATGGAAGCTAAAATACTCAATATAATCAAGATGATAATGTAGACGCTATATGAAAAATGATGGATCCCCTAGTATGTAATGAGAGGATGTTTATATAGAACTCAACCAAAATTAATCAACGGTGGAGATTTGGTGGCTATGTGGATGACTCAGATGAAAGGATAGTCGTAGGTGAATGTGAAGATGACAAGTGGATGGAAGATAGGGCTCATGTGTGATCATTGTGAGGCCTACCTTTTCATTCCCTTATATTTGACTACTTTATTTTACTGTTGGTGATACATACTAGACTTGTGGGACTATTGATCCTGAATTTCAAGACTATTGAACTTTATGCTTTATGTGGATTTATTATGTTAGCATATTTATGATGTGGTTAGACCTTGATATTGATTCACTGATGATGTTAGACATATGATTTACATTATGATGCTATTGGGATACTACTCATGTGATTTTAGTTAGAAATTTACTATGAGACTTTATCTTGTGAAGGATGTTGAAATGCAAAATTTAGATTTGACTATGATGTGATTCGTTGATGTTTATATGATATTATGATGATGTGAGTGCATGTTTCACTTTGCTTCGACTATTATATACATGTGGGATTAACATTTCATTTGAGTGCGCAGGTGTTTCTAACGAAGCCATGGATACTCGGAGATCATCCCACACACTATGTTGTTTTCCTATGTGAAGCCAATCTAGTTCCAAGAGGAACCAAGATCAACTATGTTTGCATGATAAATTTTTGTAATGTTGTTGCATGGTGTTAGTTGGGTTAGGTCTACCCTTATTTTATTTGATTTCTAATTGGTGTTGTAAGTTGTAATGTCATTTGAATTTTATTTTTAAGTTTTAATTTTTGAGACCCCTTTTATGTGTTTTTACTCAACCTATGGTGCTCAAAATGGGTTAAAATTGACATTGGGTTGTACCCCTAGGTTCTAGGGACCATTTGAGCTTGTATAACCTTAGGTAAAATCCTATTTGGTCACTTTAACTTCACCCTGAAGTAAAGTGACGAAAATGGAAGTTTGGGAGAGAGAGGAAGAGTGGGTCAAACACTCAACCTCTTTCTTTCCTCTTCCCTAGGTTGGGGGAGTCTTCAAGACCCCTTAATTGTGGAGGACTCAGCTCCAAGCCTCTCCCACAATTGGTGAGGGTACCTTGGGGTTGAGTGGGCTTTCTTAGAAGGAGATGATTGGGGCACATGTGGCACCCACTCCTTGTTTGGCTCCACCTTTCTCTCCCACATATTTAAGAAAGAGCAAGTGGATGGGAGAAAAACATGTTGGAATGGGTGGATGACATGTGTCACTACCCCATTCCAAGAGTCTTGCAAGTAGTTGGGTGGAGGAGTGAGGAGGTGACATGTGTCACCTCCCCATTCCTCAAGGCTTGTGAGAAGAACCTATTTTAATCCCTCTTGAAGAGAGGGAGGGGGTTGTTGAATCTTTTCCAATTTTTGGATTTGTGATTGATTTTTGGGGACAAAGTTAGAAGAGAAATTGGTGGCTCAACTTGGAGAAGGAGTTAGAGGAGCTCTTCTCAACTATCTTCCATTTGGGCTTTATAAGGTAGGATTCAAGGCAAATGCCTTTCCTTATGCATTTTCTTTATTTGCATGTTGTGTGTGTGTGAGTTCTTTTTTGTTGTTTTTACTTTGTTGTTGTGGAAAAATTGGGTATGGGAGTTGTGAGAGACTCTCCTACTTGAGAGAAAATTCTCAACATGTGTGGGGTGGGGGAGAAGTGAACCTCCTCGGGGTCACTTCCTTGGTTTCATGGAGTTTTAGCCTTGAGGGAAAATTGTGTATTTGAGCAATATGTGTTTATGACAAAATTGTGATATGGATTGAGAGCCAAAAGAAAGTTGTGAAATCATGCTTAAAAGAGTAGGCTTGAGGCCTTGAGGGATTTTTGTATTGGAAAGTTTTGGAGTGGCACTCTTGAGTTGAGTGATGTCCACTCCCCTACCCCATTAAACTCATCTTGAGTGAATTTTTGTTAAGTGAAAACCTTGGGAGTATTCTTGTTTTTGTGTTGAGTGAATTTGTTGTAAAGTGGTGTGTGCTTACCTTGTGTGAGGATGACCTCCCATCTCGGGGGTGACTCACGAGTGAGTCAATGGTAGGGAGGAGAGCAGTTTGAGTGGTTTCTTTTCCCTTCTATGTGTTTTATGCAGGTTTTATTTTGGAGCTAGGTGGTGTTGAAGAAATTATTATTGTCCATATGAGTTGTTATTTTTGTGCTCTTGAGAGAGCATGGTCATGAGAGGCCTTGTGTATCATCTTTTAAATTTCAAAAGAGGAGACCTTTGTTCTCTCTCTCAAGTTGTATGAGTTTACATTTTTATTTGAGTTGTATGAAACTATTTGAATTTGGAAATAAAAGATTTAGTTTGCTAATTTTAAATGTCATATGAATTTAAGAAAAATAGAGTGTTGAAAGAAAAGCATGTCTAGTTGATGTTTCACTTGTATGTTTAATTTCAAAAATGGTAGTTCCTATTTTGTTTTGTAAGAAAAATTGAGCTTTACATTTCTCTTAGGAGAAGAAAACTAGATGTTGTTGTTATTTCAAAGGATTGAACTATATACATTTGTTTTAAATAAATAAATAAATAAATCTTATGAGGTGTTGATTTAAGTTGGTTGCAATATTGCAATATCAGCATTTCTTTTTTTTTGTTTTAATTTGGTAGAAATTTTCTTTCCATGTTTACTAGTATGTTTGTTTGTTTTTACAAAAAAAATGAGATCATTTACTCAAAGTAAACACGTTTAAGATACATGTTTCTTTGCTTTTATGCATTCAAAAAAATATCTGTGGAATTTAAATGACATAAATATATTCAAATATATAGATATATATATAAACACACACACACACACACACACACACACACACACACACACACGCACGCACGCGCAAACACACACACATATATAAACACACATAAATATATATATAAATATATATATAGATATATTGGAATATATATCAATTTATTTATGTTAAACAAAAGACATCTTTTTTTTACTGTGAAATAGAATAGATTTGTGTATTCCCCTATATATACACACACACACACACACACACATATATATATACACACACATATATTTATATATCCATATAAAAGTAAAATCAGTGTTAACATTGTAAAAATATAACAATTTGAATGACTGTTGTATCGTGGGCAGACCATAGTTTTGAATTAAAAAAAAGTGAGGGTTTGGTGGGGGCTTCGAGCCCCCACCCCGCTGTTGTTTCCTTTGGAGTGTGGGGAGGGGTCTAACCCCACCTACACTCCACTACCCCTCCCCACACTCCAAAGGAAACAACAGCGGGGTGGGGGCTCGAAGCCCCCACCAAACCCTCACTTTTTTTTAATTCAAAACTGTGGTCTGCCCATGATACAACAGTCATTCAAATTGTTATATTTTTACAATGTTAACACTGATTTTACTTTTATATGCATATATAAATATATGTGTGTATATATATGTGTGTGTGTGTGTGTATAATACACATACACACACACACACATATATATACACACATATATTTATATATGCATATAAAAGTAAAATCAGTGTTAACATTGTAAAAATATAACAATTTGAATGACTGTTGTATCGTGGGCAGACCACAGTTTTGAATTAAAAAAAAGTGAGGGTTTGGTGGGGGCTTCGAGCCCCCACCCCGCTGTTGTTTCCTTTGGAGTGTGGGGAGGGGTCTAACCCCACCCACACTCCACTACAATGGAGTGTGGGTGGGGTTTGAGCCCTCCCCACACTCCCCCATCTCCGCAACACCTCCGTCGCCCTCCGCCACCAAAGTCCCTTCCGCCGACCTCCCCACGCAGTCCCTTCTGCAGACCTCCCCACGCAGTCCCTTCCACCACTATGCAGTCTCCCCCATTGACTCTGACTCGGCCGTGGCTACTGTACGTGGGCAGTGGAGTTTATGCCATCCAGCCATCCCTTTTTACATTCAGCCTCTAGCCATTTTTCAGGGCTACAAGAATATTTTTTTTTTTTTACCCTGCACCTATTTCATAATAACAAAAAGGTATACATATACCTCCGGCCATGTCTTTTAATGGAAACTGTCATGTCCCTATGTTAGTAATTTATAATTGAATCCATTATGTATTATTTATTCAAATTAAATATATGAATAATATTATAAATGGAATATATTTAAATAATATTTATTTAAAACAATTAACAAAATACATTACTATTATATTTATAAATAACACATAAATAATATAATATAAATCATATATCATTTATTATGATATAAATGATATAATATAAATAATATAATAATATAATATAAATACAAATAATATAAATAAACATCTTTTAACCTCTCCTCTTATGATAGGAAGTTACGTATGGTTAGAACTAGTTTTACTACAAAAGGGAATTAATATATAGTAATAAAAATTATAAGAGGTAAGTATGTCTTTTACCACCAAGCATAATAAGAGACATGTCTCTTGGAACATATCTCTTGAAAGTGAAATAAATAAAGGTTGTGAGATAGAAAGAAAAGATCATCGAAAAGATATCATAAATTAATATATAGAAATATGTACATTAGCATCAGCAGCAAATGGGAGGAGTGATTCAAGTAAAAATAAATAAGTAAATAAATAAATATATAGTAGATAAAGGATGTGTTGTCCCATTCAAATTAAACATTATTAAAAATTATATTCATGATAAACTATAATAATAATGATATCATAATAACAATAATAAATGATATTATAATAATATATATATTATATAGTAATTAAATGATATCTATATATATATTTATAATAGTAATATTATAATGATAATGAATAATATAGTTATGTTAATAATAAAATAACAATAGAATTCAAGTGCTGGCAAGCAATCAAATATATATATATATATATATATATAATACTATTAATAACATATATAATAATATAATGTAGAGATATTATTAATATTATAGAAAATACTATAATATATAAATATTAAAGGATAGGCATGGGGACATTACAAATATATCTCATGTTGTATCATATATTACTGTATAACACCATTCATAATAATAAAGACAAATTGTATGTTTTGGAAATGTGTGTGGAAACTACATGTATTACGTTTGTGGTTCAACCAGGAAGGGAGAATGCATAAACCTTAGTAGATTGCCTATAAACCCCATCTAAGGTTCCGTCCCCATAGGCCCAAGACAAGGGTTGGGCATTATGCCCCAATAGGCCTGAGTCAAAGGTTTAGACCATGGAGGGATGGGGCAAAAGGACTAGCCCCCATAGGCCCTCGTCAAGGGTTCGGGCAATAGGACTGTGGTAGGCCTTAGGCTACTAAGAGCTTATGTCTTCCCCTTCCCTGGCATGAAGAATGCATAAACTTTAGTAGATTGCCTATAAACCCCATCTAAGGTTCTGTCCCCATAGGCCTGAGACAAGGGTTTGGGCATTATGCTCCTGTAGGCCTGAGTCAAAGGTTTGGACCATGGAGGGATGGGGGTCCCACATTGGAATATGCCCCCATAGGCCCAGATGAGGGATTAGGCAAAAGGACCAGCCCCCATAGGCCCTCGTCAAGGGTTCGGGCAATAGGACTGTGGTAGGCCTTAGGCTACTAAGAGCTTATGTCTTCCCCTTCCCTAGCATGAAGAATGAATAAACCTTAGTAGATTGCCTATAAACCCCATCTAAGTTCCGTCCCCATAGGCCTGAGACAAGGGTTTGGGCATTATGCTCCTGTAGGCCTGAGTCAAAGGTTTGGACCATGGAGGGATGGGGGTCCCACATTGGAATATGCCCCCATAGGCCCGGACGAGGGATTTGGCAAAAGGACTAGCCCCCATAGGCCCTCGTCAAGGGTTCGGGCAATAGGACTATGGTAGGCCTTAGGCTACTAAGAGCTTATGTCTTCCCCTCCCCTGGCATGATGAATGTTTTATTTTACCTATGTGTTTCAAAATGCAAGTGTGTTTATGTTGACTGATGAATACTAGATATTAAAATTAACATGTAGCAATATGGACTTGAATATACATGATGCTACAGGTACTAATTCAAAAGAACGTGTGATCTATTCAACCCAAGGTTACCCCATTAAAAGAGAAGAAACCCTAAAACCTAATTCACAAGTGAATTCTAGGACAAGTCGGGTAAGGGACATTACAGAAACCCTCTGTGGAAACCAGACGTATATACACAAATATATATATATATATATATATATATATATATATATATATATATATATATATATATATATATATATATATATATATATATATATATATATCACGGGTTGTCTCAATGGTTAAACCTCCCTTGAACTTCCATGCATGGAAGCCATCTCTCCATCCTACAAATAAAGAAAACAAACAAATTTGAGAGGAAGAAAAAAAAATAAGGAAGAGAAGAGTGAGAAAGAAAGAAAGGAGAAGACAATAAGGAGGCTAGGGTGTCTCCTTTCCCACTCATAAGGAAATTATTTTTCTATTGAGATGACTTTTTAGGGCTTAGTAATTTAAAATTGCCCTTATTTGAATTCCCACTCTTTTTTATTCTTCTTTCATTTGTTTTATGTTCTTATTTTAAAGAAGGGAGTTTAGAGATAATTTTAAAAGATGTGGGTAGTTTTAATCTTTTTGTTAAAGTGGCTAATATTATTATTTGTTGTTTAATGGTAAAGTAATATATTAAATAGAATAGTTTATGGCTAGAGGGAATTTATAGATTAATGTTTTGTTTTTTTTTTAATTTAAATATTGCAAAGGGATTTTATTGTTTTAATTAATTTTTACTCCAAATTATTATAGAGATGTTTCCATTTTAAAACAACGGGATTATTCCATTACTTACAAACCTGTATCAATGAGGTTAATTTTGGATTTAGTTTTTCATTATAATTATTCTAGAGCAGATTAATTAGTAAATTAGATTAGTCATTTTAATCCAACATTAGAAACTTAGTAAACTGTCGACCAAAATTAGTTTTATTAAAATAAACCCTACTCAGGGTTGTGAGGCGTTATACTGCTGGATTTTTCTAGAATTCTAGGGTTTAGTTAGGTTAGTGAATTTTAACCTTGCATAGTGTTAAATCTTTATTTTTTCTCGATTTTCTGACTTTGTGTTTCACCATTAAAATTATTCCCTTGTTTTAGAGTTAGACATTTGATTTTGACTTGAGTCAAAATCCCATCAACCACTTAGGCTAACCTAGGGTTTCGATCCTCAATCCTAACCCTATTAGTGACATCACTCACGTTGCATCTACCCACCTAGTTGGCCTTCATCGTGTAAGGGAAATGCACTAGAGATTGCATTACCCCGCCTTTGACTGACTTGTTTACGCCTTATGTGTATTGCCACTGAACACGCTTATGCGTGCGAGGTGGTTTCTTGGGAAGGATGGAAAATTTTCGGTATTTCATGTCATGACCACATGACAGATGTGGACATGACACGTACAATGCGTGTCGTGACCGCATGGGAATTGTGGGCATGACATTTGGTATTAGAGCCTGAGTTTAAACACTAGGCTTGTTTGGGCACGTTGGTTATTTCACAATTTTGATTAATTAGTGATTACCTTTTTTTGTAGGATGCCTCCTCGATGTGTTCAGCAAGCGCATTCACACCACACTGCATCCGTTGAGGTGCACAGTGATTCTTCAGCTAAGGGTCAGGCACCACCAACATCACAGGTCCTACCTATACCATATATTGGACCACAGATACTTTAGGCACTCTAGGCAGTGTTAGATAGGCTACCACCGGCCGTAGATGCACCACGCGTAGAGCCACATGCTGAGCCCCACATTGATCCATGAGAGGAGCCATGCGTGGAGCCATGAGCAGAGTTACATGTGGAGGCCCGCATCAAGCCGCGAGAGGTACCACGTGTGGAGCCATTTGTGGAGATACCAGATATGATGGCAAAGGAGGTTGGATCAGCCTACAAGGTCCATAGCAGGAGCCCTCCACATCATGATAGGCATGAGGAGATAGTGCGAGTGGAGCAGATCTTTCATAGGTCATATGATTATTATGCAGAGGAGCCCATTAGAGGGCATAGAGACCAAGGAGACCCCATCAGGGATTTGTTGAGGTTAAATCCTCCTACTTTCACCAGGACTACAGAGGGAGCTGAAGCTGAGGCTTAGCTCATCAGTCTAGATAGATGCTTAGTGTTGCGTCCTTATGATGGCAACACGAAGGCTCGTGTGGCAGTCCACCTATTGTGAGATGCAACAGCTACTTGGTAGTGCACTAAGGAGTGCAAGCACCATCTATCATTGGACACACTCACTTGGGAGACTTTCATTGAGCGCTTTAATGCGCAGTATTTATTAGATCATTACAAACAGCGTCGCATAGACAAGTTTCATGACCTTTAGTAGAGAGGGCTTACTATTGCTCAGTACGAGGGCAGATTCACTGAGTTGTCTTGATATGCGGAGTATCTCCATGATGAAAAGCTCCTAGTTCATAAGTTTATTAGAGGATTGAACCATAGCATAGCAGGGCCTATATGCATGGCAGACCCCTAGACACTGAGTGATGCTGCCGAGAAGGCATACATAGCTGAGGAGATACAGGGACGAGGGCAGGGATCACGCCCCCAGTTTTAGGATCATGGGCAGTAGCAGCACCAGCAAATTTATCGCAGGCCACCACTACCACCACAAAGAGGAGGATTTAGTTCTCCATCATTACCTCCTAGACCTCCATAGCAGCAGCAGCAGCGGAATCAGTAGAGATCTAGACCCCAACAGAGGGCACAGGGAGGGTAGAATCGAGGCTAGTAGCAACAGGGCCCGCGTAGAGATCAGAGGTAGTAGGGACCACCTGTGGAGCCAATGGGGTCTCAGCAGTCATATAGGGGTTCACAAAGGTCCACAGGTAGATCTGGACAACAGTAGTCAGGTAGGACTCAGATGGGACAGATACAAGCTCAGGGCCCTTGCTATGTGTGTGGTGGAGCAGGTCATCTAGACAGAGAGTGCCCACAGAGCTTTATGGCATGGGGACAACCCCATTCAGGAGGGTTAGAGCAGATGGAAGGAGATGTGGGCAAGTCCCACCGCATGTTCATAGCGGTTGATACTACCAAGCTGACTTTTAGGTATCAGTGATTGAGACATCACGTACAATCAGGGGTGCCCCCATCTCTATTCTCTTTGACTCTAGAGCTACTGATTCTTTTCTATCTACATCGTTAGTGGAGCATTGTAGGTTGGTGGATTCTAGGCAAGACATTAGGTGGGAGGTTGAGTTGGCCATTAGGGCCAGGATGTCAGTACATACCTTGGTTCAGGATTGTGAGATCTCTTTGTGGTCCTTCACTACATCTTGTGACCTTAGATTTATGCCCTTAGGATCCTACGATGTGGTTTTAGGTATGGCTGGCTTGCGGCTCATAGAGGTAAGCTAGATTGTTGCCGAAAGGTGATTAGCTGCTTAGATGATCATGGTACACTGATTGAGATAGTGGGCATTTAGAAGCCCATGGTAGTTCGTATGATATTCGCTCAGCAGCTTAAGCGCTGCATGTGGAAGGGATGTCAGATGTTTGCTATCACAATTAGTGACAGATCAGAGGATGAACCTGAGGCATCATTAGATGATCACCCCATCTTGAGAGAGTTTGTCGATGTTTTTCCATCAGAGTTACCAGGGATGCCACCCCGTCGTGAGGTAGACTTTCATATTGATTTAGTGCCGGGTGCCGAGCCAGTGTCTCGTGCACCCTACAGGATGACCACTCATGAGCTGACAGAGCTCAAGTTGCAGCTTGAGGACTTGCTCGAGAAGGGGCACATCTGATAGAGCATTTCACCTTGGAGCACTCCGGTTATCTTTGTGAAGAAGAAGGATGGGTCACTTCGGTTATGCATGGATCATAGGTAGTTGAATAAGGTGACGGTGAAGAACCGTTACCCTCTGCCTAGAATTAATGATCTCTTCGACCAGATGCAGGGAGCTAGGGTGTTCTCTAGGATTGACCTAAAGTCTGGTTACCATCAGTTGCATATCACAGAGGCGGATATTCATAAGACTGCTTTCCAGACTAGATACGGCCACTATGAGTTCACTGTGGTCCCCTTCAATTTGACGAATGCCCTTGCAGTGTTCATGAGTCTCATGAACAGGGTGTTCTGTACCTACTTGGATTGGTTCATGATTGTTTTGCTTGATGACATATTGATCTATTCGCGGACTGAGGAGGAACATGAGGAGCACCTACGTCAGGTTTTGTAGTGCTTGAGAGAGCAGCAACTATATGGCAACTTGGCAAAGTGTGCGTTTTTTAGGATAGAGGTACAGTACTTGGGGCACATCCTATCAAGTGATGGAATTTTTATAGATCCATCAAAGATCACAACTATCAAAGATTGGCCAACACCCACCAATGTGACAGAGGTCAGGAGTTTCATAGGATTAGCCGGCTACTACCGCAGATTTGTAGAGGGCTTTTCTAGGATAGCACACCCCATTACTTCCCTTCAGCAAAAAGGGAAGAGTTCACTTGGACTGAGCAGTGCGAGAGGGCCTTTGGGGTCCTCAAGGAGCGTCTTATCAGTGCTCCCATCTTAACAGTTCCTAATCCTTTAGAGGATTTCATAGTTTGTATAGATGCTTCACTTGAGGGTTTGGGAGCCATGCTTATGCAGGGTGGTAGAGCGATTGCATATGCGTCACGTAAGCTCAAGACACATGAGCTAAACTACCCTACTCATGATCTAGAGCTCGCAGTAGTGGTACATGCTCTTGTTCATTGGAGACACTTTCTTTTGGGTCATCACTTTGAGCTTCATTCAAATCACCATAGTTTGCAGTATATTTTCACTTAGCTGAATTTGAACACCCGCCAGCGGTGTTGGATGAAGTTTCTATGCGAGTATGACTTTGATGTCCACTACATCAAAGGGAAGGAGAACGTGGTTGTTGACGCTTTGAGTCAAAGGTGCCATGAGATCCTAACCTTGACCTTGAGTGTGGACTTGAGAGAGTGCATCATTCAGCATCTGCTCGAGGATGAGTGGTTTCTTGAGGTGCAGCAGGAGATCCAGTCACAGAGGGCCCTTAAGGGAAAGTTTGCAGGATATTCCCTTGAGTCAGATGGATTGCTTAGACATTGACAGCGCATCTATGTACCCCGTGTGGGTGATCTTTGTGCAGTGGTTCTTTCAGAGGCACATAGAGCACCTTATGCAGCACACCCAGGGGTGAAGAAAATGCATGCCGACGTGTGACAGTTATACCATTGGGTAGGTATGAGACGGGACATTGCAGAGTATGTTTCTCATTTCCTAGAGTGCTAGAGGGTCAAGGCCGAGCATCAACATCTAGTGGGTCTTTTATACCCTCACGAAATACCTGAGTGGAAATGGGACACCATTTCCATGGACTTCATTGTTGGTCTTCCTATGTCATCACGCTGCCATGATACCGTCATGGTGATGGTTGACAAGTTGACCAAGGTGGTGCATTTATCACCTGTATGCACGACGTACAATGCACCATCTATGAGAGTATTCTTGGATCAGATTATTAGATTACATGGGGTACCTCGCCATATCATTTTTGACAGGGATTCAGTGTTCACTTTAGCCTTTTAGAGAGCCTTGCAACAGGTGTTAGGCACACAGCTCAACTTCAGTTCTGCTTATCATCCCGAGATTGATGGACAGACAGAGAGAGTTAATCAGGTTCTTGAGGATATGCTCCATATGTATGTCATGGATCACCAGAGTAGATGGGAGGAGTATCTGTATATAGTTGAGTTTGCCTACAACAATAGGCATCACAACTCATTGGGTATGCCTCCTTTTCAGGCCTTGTACAGTAGACCTTGCAGGACACCTTTGAGTTGGGACCGTATTGAGGATAGGGTTGCGATAGGGCCAAAGTTGGTTCAGGATATGGAGCAGCAGGTGACTTTGATTAGGCAGAGACTTTAGGAGGCTCAGGATCGATAGAAGAAGTATGCCGATGCTAAGAGGGTAGATCAGAGCTTCTCAGTTGGGGAGAGAGTGTTTTTGAGAGTACGACTGCACAAGAGTCCAATCCGTTATGGAAAGGACTCTAAGCTCGCACCTCATTTTGTTGGACCTTTTAAGATCTTGGAGCAGATAGGACCTGTAGCCTATCGTCTAGCCTTACCACCTAGCCTGTCACACATCCACAATGTTTTTCATGTTTCTATTTTACGGCGTTACATATTTGATTTATCTCATGTATCAGATTGGAGTGCTCTTTAGGTAGAGGTAGATGGTTAGTTGGCTTTGGAGCCAATTCACATATTGGCTCGTCGGATGCTGGGCCTTCAAGGTCGAGAGCTGGACCAGGTTAGGGTCCAATGGGACATGTACGATGAGGTCACGGTGACATGGGAGGATGCAGCGAGATTGAGGGCCCTTTATCCTCACCTCTTTGATAACTTCCAGGAGGAAGTATAGTCTTAGGGGGGGAGGATGTGAGGCCTATCTTTGCATTATCTTATATTTGACTACTTTATTTTACTTTTGGTGATACATACTAGACTTGTGGGACTATTGATCCCAAATTTTAGGACTATTAGACTTTATGTTTTATGTGGATTTATTATGTTAGCATGTTTACGATGTGGTTAGACCTTGATATTGATTCACTGATGATGTTAAACATATGATTTACTATATAATTCTATTGGGATACTATTCATGTGATTTTAGTTAGAAATTTATTATGAGACTTTATCTTGTGAAGGATGTTGAAATGTAAAATTTAGATTTGACTATGATGTGATTCATTGATGTTTATATGATTTTGTGATGATGTGAGTGCATGTTTCATTTTGCTTTGACTATTATATACATGTGGGATTAACATTTAATTTCAGTGCATAGGTGTTTCTAATGAAGCCACGAATACTTAGAGATCATCCCACACATTGTGTTGTTTTCCCATGTGAAGCCGATCTAGTTCCAAGAGGAACCAAGATCAACTATGTTTGCATGATGAATTTTCGTAATGTTGTTGCATGGTGTTAGTTGGGTTAGGTCTACTCTTATTTTATTTGATTTCTAATTGGTGTTGTAAGTTGTAATGTTATTTGAATTTCATTTGTAAGTTTAATTTTTGAGACCTCTTTTATGTATTTTTATTCAACCTATGGTGCTCAAAATGGGTTAAAATTGACCCTGGGTTGTACCCCTAGGGTCTAGGGACCATTTGAGTTTGTATAACCTTAGGTAAACTCCCATTTGGTCACTTTAACTTCACCCTAAAGTAAAGTGACGAAAATGAAAGTTTGGGAGGGAGAGGAAGAGTGGGTCAAACACTCAACCTCTTCCTTTCCTCTTCACTAGGTTGGGGGAGTCTTCAAGACCCCTTAATTGTGGAGGACTCAACTCCAAGCCTCTCCCACAATTAGTGAGCGTACCTTAGGGTTGAGTGGGCTTTCTTAGAAGGAGATGATTGGGCACATGTGGCACCCACTCTTTCTTTGGCTTCACCTTTCTCTCCCACATATTTAAGAGAGAGCAAGTGGATGGGAGAAAGACATGGTGGAACATGTCATCCACCCCATTCCAAGAGTCTTGCAAGTAGTTGGGTGGAGGAGTGAGGAGGTGACATGTGTCACCTCCCTATTCCTCAAGGCTCAAGAGAAGAGCCTATTTTAATCCCTCTTGAAGAGAGGGAGGGGGTTGTTGAATCTTTTCCAATTTTTGGAATTGTAATTAGTTTTTGGGGACAAAGTTAGAGGAGAAATTGATGGCTCAACTTGGAGGAGTTAGAGGAGCTCTTCTCAACTATCTTTCATTTGGGCTTTATAAGGTAGGATTCAAGGCAAATGCCTTTCCTTATGCATTTTCTTTACTTGCATGTTGTGTGTGTGTGAGTTCTTTTTTATTGTTTTTACTTTGTTGTTGTGGAAAAATTGGGTATGGGAGTTGTGAGAGCCTCTCCTACTTGGGAGAAAATGCTCAACATGTGTGGGGTGGGGGAGGAGTGAACCTCCTTGGGGTCACTTCCTTGGTTTCATGGAGTTTTAGCCTTGAGGGCAAATTGTGTATTTGAGCAATATGTGTTTATAAGAAAATTGTGATATGGCTTGAGAGCCAAGAGAAAGTTGTGAAATCATGCTTAAAAGAGTAGGCTTGAGGCCTTGAGAGATTTTTGTATTGGGAAGTTTTGGAGTGACACTCTTGAGTTGAGTGATGTCAACTCTCTTACCCCATTAAACCCATCTTGAGTAAATTTTTGTTAAGTGAAAACCATGGGGGTATTCTTGTTTTTGTGTTGAGTAAATTTGTTGTAAAGTGGTGTGTGCTTACCTTGTGTGAGGATGACCTCCTAGCTCGGGGGTGACTCACAAGTGAGTCAATGGTAGGGAGGAGAGCAGTTTGGGTGGCTTCTTTTCCCTTCTATGTGTTTTATGTAGGTTTTCTTTTGGAGCTAGGTGGTGTTGAAGAAATTATTATTGTCCATATGAATTGTTATTTTTATGCTCTTGAGAGAGCATGGTCATTAGAGGCCTTGTGTATCATCTTTTAAATTTCAAAAGAGGAGACCCTTGTTCTCTCTCTCAAGTTGTATGAGTTTACATTTTTATTTAAGTTGTATGAAACTATTTGTATTTGGAAATAAAAGATTTAGTTTTCTGATTTTAAATGTCATATGAATTTAAGAAAAATAGAGTGTTGAAAGAAAAGCATGTCTAGTTGATGTTTCACTTGTATGTTTAATTTCAAAAATGGTAGTTGTTGTTTTGTTTTGAAGACAAAATGAGCTTTACATTTCTCTTAGGAGAAGGAAACTAGATGTTGCTGTTATTTCAAATGATTGAACTATATACATTTGTTTTAAAAAAATAAATAAATACATCTTATGAGGTGTTGATTTAAGTTGGCTGCAATATTTCAATATTAGCATTTCTTTTTTTTGTTTTAATGTGGAAGAAATTTTCATTCCATGTCTACTAGTATGTTTGTTTCTTTTTACAAAAAAAAAATGAGATCATTCAAAGTAAACACGTTTAAGGTAAATGTTTCTTTTCTTTTATGCATTCAAAAATATATCTGTGAAATTTAAATGACATAAATATATTCAAATATATATATATATACACACATATATGTATATATATCTATATATATACATATATTGGAATATATATCAATTTATTTATGTTAAACAAAAGACATTTATTTTTTTACTGTGAAATAGAACAAATCTGTGTATTCCCATATATATATATATATATATATATATATATATATATATATATAAGTAAAATTAGTGTTAACATTGTAAAAATATAACAATTTGAATGACTGCTATATCATGGGCAGACCACAGTTTTGAATTTAAAAAAAAGCGAGGGTTTGGTGGGGACTTCGAGCCCCCACCCTGCCATTGTTTCCTTTGGAGTTTGGGGAGGGTGGAGTGTGGGTGGGGTTCGACCCATCCCCACACTCCCCCATCTCCGCAACACCTCCGTCACCCTTCACCACCAAAGTCCCTTCCGCTGACCTCCCCATGCAGTCCCTTCTGCCGACCTCCCCACGCAGTCCCTTCCACCACTACGCAGTCTCCCCCATTGACTCCAACTCGGCCTTGGTTATTGTGCATGGACAATGGTGTTTGTTCCATTCGGCCGTCCCTTTTTATATTTGGCCTCTGGCCATTTTTTAGGGCTGCAAGAATATTATATTTTTTTTACCCTACACCTATTTCATAATAACAAAAAGGTATATATATATATACCTCCGGCCATGTCTTTTAATGGAAACCCTCTATGAAAACCAGAGGTATATACACAAAGAATTATAAATTATATATTTATTCACAAGTTTTCTCAATGGTTAAACCTCCCTTGAACTTCCATGCATGGAGGCCATCTCTCCATCTTGCAAACAAAGAAAACAAACAAATTTGAGAGGAAGAAAAAAAAATAAGGAAGAGAAGAGTGAGAAAGAAAGAAAGGAGAAGACAATAAGGAGGCTAGGGTTTCTCCTTTCCCACTCATAAGGAAATTTTTTTTCTATTGAGAGGACTTTTTAGGGCTTAGTAATTTAAAATTGCCCTTATTTGAATTCCCACTCTTTTTTATTATTCTTTCATTTGTTTTATGTTCTTATTTTAAAGAAGGGAGTTTAGAGATAATTTTAAAAGATGTGGGTAGTTTTAATCTTTTTGTTAAAGTGGCTAATATTATTATTTGTTGTTTAGTGGTAAAGTAATATATTAAATAGAATAGTTTATGGCTAGAGGGAATATATAGATTAATGTTTTTTTTTTAATTTGAATATTGCAAAGGGATTTTATTGTTTTAATTAATTTTTACTCCAAATTATTATAGAGATGTTTCCATTTTAAAACAACGGGATTATTCCATTACTTATAAACCTATATCAACGAGGTTAATTTTGGATTTAGTTTGTTATTAATTTAATTTTTCATTATAATTATTCTAGAGCGGATTAATTAGTAAATTAGATTAGTCGTTTTAGTCCAACATTAGAAACTTAGTAAATTGTCGACCAAAAATAGTTTTATTAAAATAAACCCTAGTCACCCCCATGAGGCGTTATGCTGCCAAATTTTTCTGAAATTCTAGGGTTTAGTTAGGTTAGTGAATTTTAACCTTGCGTAGTGTTAATTCTTTATTTTTTCTCAGTTTTCTAACTTTGTGTTTTGCCAGTAAAATTATTCCCTTGTTTTAGAGTTAGACATTTGATTTTGACTTGAGTCAAAATCCCATCAACCACTTAGGCTAACCTAGGGTTTCGATCCTCAATCCTAACCCTATTAGCGACGTCACTCATGTCGCATCTACCACCTAGTTGGCCTTCATCACATAAGGGAAATGCACTAGAGATCGCATTACCCCGCCTTCGACTGACTTGTTTACGCCTTATGTGTATTGCCATCGAGCACGCTTACACGTGCGAGGTGGTTTCTTGGGAAGCGTGAAATTTTTTTGGTATTTCGTGTCATGACCACATGATAGATGTGGACATGACATATGCGACGCGTGTCGTGACTGCATGAGAATTGTGGGCATGACAATCGTGTACATAAAAAGTACTACATGTGAAAGATATTAAATAAAAGATGTAGTACCACTTATCTTTTTAAATGAAAGAGGCACACATGTCGGCTTATTGAGATAAATGATAAGAAGAAATTAATTAAATAAATAAAATTTATTTAATTAATTGGAAAGTGGGTTTATGAAGGGAATTTAATTAAATAAGATTTATTTAATTAAAATAGATAAAAATAAAATAATTAAATAATTAAAGATTATTTAATTATTGATTAGAGAAAATAAAAGAAATAGCTAATGAATTAATTAAATAAATATAAATTTATCTAATTAATAGAAGAAATAAGTGCTTTTGGTGAATAAAGAAATTGCCCAAGTGTGTTAGACAAATGCAGATAGTAAATAATATGATATTTGAATGCTACTAATAATTAGGTCAATTTTGGGTGTCTACATTTTGCCCCTCTTTGATACAATGTTCATTAGAAAGTTGTGTCAAAGAAAATATGATGATTCACTTGATTTGACAAGGTTATGGCCCAGTATAACTGGTAGGTGATGCCCCCTCGAGAGGGAAGCTGGGCTGACTAGGAAGGACTGGGTTGGCTCACGATAGGATGAAAAGGCTAGAAAACAAGGTTGACATGAAGAAAACGAGGGTTGGGAGGGAGAAAAACAGGCTAGTATAGAAGAATTAGGGTTTGGACAGGGGCTATAAGTAGGTCCCTAAAGGGCAAATAGGCTCATTTGTGCTCATTTGTATTCATTTATGTTCAGAAATCTAGAGCTCCTTAGAGGTGTAGTGCGACGAAAGTTGGAGAGCTATCAGGATGGTGATTCCAAGTAGAGATCATCGTGCTGAGTGAGTGAGGACACATGGACGACTAGAGGGAGTAGGTGTATAGGTATGTATCAAAACTTTTATTGAAAGCATGATTTTTATAGGCTAGAAGCATCATAAATGCACACACGTCACCAGAAGCGACTAAGTTATAGGATAGATAGTTCAGGTCACTTGTGGGTTAAAAGCGGTCACATATGGTAGTTTAGGTTGCTTATAGGCGTGGGCTGGGCACTTATGGAAAAAGTGAATCGCTTATGGTCAGCTAGGTCAAAAAGAGAGGCAAAATACACATATGGCTAGATTAGTTCACTTATGGGAGAAAAGTGAACACTAATAGAGATATAGCTCGCTTGTAATGAATAGGCAGTCACTTATAGCAGATGAGTCACTTTTGGGTAGAAAGCGAGCACAGATGAGGTTAAGGAGGGTGGAGATAGACCTCCATTAGGTGGTGGTAGGCTTGTGGCATGTGAGAGCACAGGCTCGGACATATCAAGCACAACTATAGGCTAGAGCACAGGGAGGTGATGGACAGGATGATGGCAGTCTTGCGAGGGTGACTGGAGAGAGGGATGCAGTTGTGCAGCAGGTACACCTAGTTACTGCTGAGAGAGATACAACATTATGATAGATATAGGCTATTAGAGCTGAGTGGGATGTAGTTGTTCAGTAGGTGCAGATGGTGAGGGCTAAGAGGAATACAATGGTGTAGCAGTTGCAGACCGTGACATTGTAGAGGGATAGAGTTGTAATTGCTTTGGGCATAGATGGGGTGACGATGTACTTGGCCACATAGCTGACATAGTCACAGGGTGAGTTGAGGAGGGCACATGGTGAGGCTGAGTACTATAGAGGGTTATACCATGGAGTAGTGCCTGCAGAGCGGAGATAGCCTAGCTATAAGAGCAAGTCAGGGGCTTCAGCTTCTTGGAGGATAGGTGGATCATAATCTATGGCTTCAGTTATGGGACCTCCTAGAGATGGCCAACCAGGTGCAAGACCCAGCGGTGGACAGGGAGAGGGGGTTGCCAATAGTCACTAGGGCTACCTTGCTATGTTTATTGTATCATGATGAGGCCTATGGGCTGATTGTACATACATTATTTGATGGCTCATGGATAGCCCATGTTGTATTTATAGACACTTGTATATTGACACATGTAAATATATGATGACTTTTGGTTCTATGTGATTATGGATGCACTGATGGTATTATTATGGTTATGCATTTTTTGTATTTTTATGGCTTATATGGATGTTTATGCAAATGATATGAATATGCAAATGGAAATAATGGAAATGTATCATGTTAATGAGAATGCAAATATATAGATGGTAATGATATGATATGGACTTATACATGTCTAACACACTTGTTTTGCAGGATAAGGAATGCAAAAAAGGACGATGAAGGAAAGATTGATCTTGGTTGAGGACTATATAGGCATATAATGGAATGGATAGATGGAATGGCAACTTTTGAAAGTAATTGCTCAAAAATTAAAAGAAAATGCAATCCTTATGTTTGATGTAGCATATGGATGTTATGTACCAGGGTATAAAGGACCAAGGTGTCGAGATATCCAATGCAAAACTAGCATACTACAATCTTTTCTAAATGTATGAAGTCAAGATGTTGAGCTAACATACACAAGATATGAATAGCATTTAGTGTTCTGAGATGGACTTTGATGCTACAAGCAATGGTTTGAGCTTATCTCCACTACACATGTTGACATCTTGCTGGTTATATGTATTAAGCTAGTCTTAGCATAGAATAGTCTCAAGTGCATAAGAGACTGTTTAGCTTCTTAGATGCTAGAGATATTGATATGTAAGATGCTAATCCCAACATGTATAAGATACCAATATGCTTAGGAAGGGAATAAGATCATCCCGCAAACACGACAGATGAAAGCAATATGACCATGCTCCATTCCTTATTTCATCACAACATACCAAGATATGATAGATCAAGGCATTCTTGATTAGGCATAGGAAAGGGACGGAAGATAAATTAAAAGATAAAACAAAAGATATTGTCATCACATCATTCTCTTGACAAATTTAAGTGCTCTTGGATGGATTTAAGCTGGTGCCTTGTTGAGAGGAAAGTTGCATCCTATTGAAGGCTAAAATGTTGGTAAAATGCTATAGCAAATGTTAGCTTAAGTCATACGGAGAAATAGCTTATGGCTTATCCTTGATTGGTTAAAGTGCTTGAGCTTTCACTGATGTGCATAGTCTGCTTCTTGCTTGAGCTAGTCAAAGAGAAGGAGATGGAAGATGAAAGAGTATGAGGAAGATGGGGTGGATCGTCGGTGCTTAAGTATTGGATACTTCCTTCGTATTCCAGACTGCCTACATACCCTATATCTATGGGATCAAAGCACATTATGATGGTGATGAGACATGATGAATATGTAGTTCTGGGTTTATTAATGATGTAAGTGATGAAAGGTAGAAGAAAGTGAGATGAAAGATCAGAGGGTGATTAGAAAAAAGATGGAAGATGGATGATGAAAAGAGGGCTATCGTCTATGCCTAAATCAGAGTGCTTCCTTCACATCTTAGATTACCTACATACCCTGTGTTAGGTCTCAAAAATGCAAGTTTCAAGCCCTAAGAGGATGCCAAGCTCTATGATCAAACTTACAATGTTTTTGAACCAACTAACGGAGTTAACCTAGATGGTTGATGACTCCCTGCACTTGAGGCTCTTCTAAACCTAGGTGGGTGAACCTTGAAAGCTGAAGCAGATAAAAGGAATGTATGACTGAAATGAATTTAGGTATCTACTCACAATGGCATAAAGTGTGGAATAGATAAAAGCTTGAAAACTACTTCTACTCCTAATACTAAGATCTGAGATGTAATTGTTTGAATAAGATTTTATGGAATCCTAGAGTGGAATTGGTATGACTAGTGCTTATTTCTATTGGGCTAATGGAGTCAAGGTGTATATGATATATGATTTACTTACTGGTTACGATTCTAATTGTTTGGCACTTGTGTTTGTTTATATCTTGTATAAACGTGCAAGAATGTGAATGATAGATTCTACTTATTGATCCACTCGATCCTACCAGGTTACTGTGATTTATTGAAAGGATTTTAATCCTTCCTTGAAGGAACCAATCAACAAAATCACACAATGACAGCAAATGTGTATTGACAAATGGAGTAGATGCTCAATTTGAATAACAAGACAATATCGAGTTGGAGACAGTATGACAATCTTGTCAATTATAGGGCTCTTCTTACTAATCCAAATGTTACTTCCAAGTCACTGTAATCAATTAAGAGGATTTTAATTCTTTAATAGAAACCAATTAATTCAATTACACGAAAACAACAAGTGTGTCTCGATGAAACTGATATATCAACTTGGAAACTCAGGTTCAAATAACAGAGAAATAACAATGTGGAGACAGCCAAATAATTGTTCAGCTCAACAAACAATGGACACCAATATTAAATCACCAATTTATGCATTTTTCTCCATTATACAATTTCAAAAGATTTTACAATATACAGTATAATGTTTTATTTTGGCAACTGATCAATCCATCCAATTATCTAACTCCTACTTCTGATCATGATGTTTTTCCTAATCTACTGATGATTCCCTTCGATTCCTTTGATTTTGTGTTTTATACACACAATGTGTATTTTTGTGACCCTTCGCTTGCCATCCTAAGCGTCTCTCTATTTCCGTGAAGGATAACAATTTTTGTTAATGAAAAATATAAAACATTAGCCTCTGGTCCTTTAAAATTTAATTATTTCTCTTCATCTTTGTTAGGGTTTGCCTTCATTCTACATGTATTTTGATTCTTTGTTTAATTAATCTTCCTGGGACTTGTATTCTCGTGAAAATAATTTTCCAATATGAATACAACTATTTGTCATATCCTCTTGTTCATATTTTCACCCAATCAGGAAAACATATTTTACCCTTCGGGTAAGAAACAATTACCTCTCATAAAATTTTGTTTTCAATTAACAACCTTGTGAAAATATTTTACATCTTTTAGTGAAAATATCTTATCTCTGTTGATTATATTCCTCTGAAATATTATCCTCTTTTGATCTTTATTTCACCTATTTTATTTATGTGATTCTTCTTATCAGATTGACTTATATGATCTGGGAGACTTAAGCAACTTACTCCGATCTCATATCTCTTGCCGATATATATTTCTACCTTGATTTTTATTTAGCATTTTACACCATATTCAGATAATTCCTTGAGAAAAAGGTGCCCGCTATAAAATATCATTTATTGTCCTGCATAAATTTATATTCTTCACATAATGTTTCCCAATCATATTTTTGGTGGCCCACCCTATCAGCGTAACACATATAATCGGAGAGGTCTAAAAGTTTTATGCCGATCCTAAATATCTCTCTGATATAAGACTTTTAGGGTTTCCCATTTTAAGGTTTCTTCACATTCATATCTTTCAATACATGTATTCTGTCAATATCTTGGTTATATCCATCTTGTTTCCAAAAAGAATATTATCTTCAAATTTTCTAGTTTGAATTAATGGAGATTCTCCTACAGTTGTAGCACTGTGGTGACCATGTCTGAAAGAGCCCCCCATCGATCCAGGAAAGTTTGCTTCATGATACATAGATACAGATGATCCATGATGAAATTTTGGAGTATGAGGACTTCTGGCTCTTAAAAGAGTTCCATCTATGAATGGTGGTAGAGTAACATCTAGCCCTCGATTTCATCTGACCCAGTGTTGATAAAGTGTAAACCAACAAAACCATTGGCCACATGATGCTGCATTTTCTATGGTCTACATTTCAGGATCACCTGTGAAGTTTGTGGGATGTGGGTAATCATATACAGATCTGAAAAAACTTAATGTCAAATCAATTGTCAAAACCCTCCTAAAGTAGGAATCTGTTCTCTTGACGCTGCTACAGATTTATGTATTTGGCATCGTACTTTCATGAATTTTTATTATCCCATTAGGATGTCGTTTTGCTCCCCAATGATCTCTTTAATTTGCTGACTGAGGTTTGTTATTGTACAGATAGGACTATTTTTAACAAGGTTGTTTAAGAAGTAGATATTCTGAATTAAGCTTTACAAAATGCTCTTGTAGTGGGTTTATTAGGTAAACTATCATCACTAATTTTTTGTATTAGAACCAGCATTTGTTTAGCATGTGACTTGGAAAAACTACTTGTTTCTATGACTGAATCAACATATCATTGTTTATCATCAATTTATTTCTCAATACTAACATTCACAAGAGCATCCTTGCTGAATACACTCTTTGCATACAGATTTACTGCCGAAAATTTGGAGTCTCCATCTAGTGCAGATAGGGTGTGAGGCACTTCATAGTTGTTGATCGCGCAATATGGTTTAGGGACTCCTCCTCATCCTGAGTAACTATGTTCACAACCACCTTATTTTCCCACTCAAACTTAGCCCACATATTCTTAAAAGTAACATTAAGTCAAGTAGTTGGGGAGATGTAGTGCATAATGTTAGTGTGTATATCATTCCAAGCAACAATATTGCGGTCCAGTACACTCGTAGTCTCATAAACAATGTCACCAAATATAACATCAGTTCCAGTTGAAGACAGTTCTATGTTTGCTAACGTTAATTGATAGCAAAATTACTATGGGATAATGGAGCAAATCTACAGTTTGGTTATGTTGTCAGTTTTATATTGACTGCCACATAAAAGGGTGATTTGAAATGCTAAAAGGTTTACAAGGATATGGAGCAGATATAAATGCTACAAATGAGGAGGAATCTACATCTCTTTATTTCACCACTGTTAATGGGGGATCCGCAGATGTGGTTAAATATCTTCTAGAGCAAGGAGTAGACATGAACAAAGTGGATCGTAATGGTTTGACCTCCATGGTAATGGCAAAAAAACCAGTGCAAGAAGACCTAGTGGCATTATTCAAAGAAAAAAAATCTTCAAACAATTGACTCACATTTTTGCATACCCATTAAAGATTCGGTTATTTCATCTTGTTCAGATGAGAGAATCTTAGAAAAATCACTACCCTTTAGATTCTCCTCAGGATATCAATCCAATTTCTATTGGGTCTACCGAGATGTAAAGGGGAAAAAAGGTTAACAATTTCAACAATTCACTATTTGGTATAGTCACAATGTGTTCTCACAATAACCTCAGTTTTGGTGATAAGGCTCATTTGGATGTCAACCCTTGCTATTGAACTTGGGATATTATTAGGTTTTGATGTTATAATGTTCCTTATTGATTGGTTCAAACTCCAGGCATCGAATGCAATTGAAGCTTCTCTTAGCAGCATCCCATAGTCCTTGTGTGACACAAGTCAGGTCTTATATGGGCCTGACTAATTTTTTTGTTTTTGTTTTGAGACAAGTTTTTTACCCACAATCAACTAGATACTACCTCATTATGCCTCTAAAGTGAACAAATGAAATGAGTAATAGTCAAAATCTTCTTTCTGGCACTTCGCATCCATGACCAAAACAGGTTAAGTAGTGTTCAGAATTGCCCTAAAAATTTGGCCAAACAATCTCTTGGAGCTATGAAAACGCACAAGCATGGATATTTTTGACCCAAGAACTCAGTGCAATAGATAGTTCTACAAGATCTATCATGAAATGCAAGATATTCACTATCAAAGTAGCCCTTTCAGCCTTTTCTAAAATTGCAACTGTGAAAACCTAATTAGGGCTCATCAACTTGCTATTTTGAAAAAATATCAAATCTGATTCTGGGAAGCTGTAACCTAGGGGATTAGCTCATTTAGGTATAATGAGTATGCGTGCAAGAGGATTCTTCACCAATCATCTTCTGTAATGAAATATTAAGGGCAGATGTTGACCTCTCTGTAACTTTCTGGAAATGCAGATGTCAAAACTGAACTTTTTACATTTGCTTTTGATTTTGAAAAAATAGCAAACAAGATGTTGGGGTTCTAAAAACTGGCATGAAAGTACATTGTCATGAGGGGAATACATAACATTGATTGGTTTGTCAGGATCATCATTTAGCTGCTAGATATCAGCCTCCAAAGTTGGCTTCTTGGGCTGATTTCACATTGTGCAAGTAGCAAATTTTATCAGAACCCTTCAACTTGACTCCTCAGAACTTAGTCCAATCTTGTCATAGGAAGGTGAATCAGACATGTGCATTCACATATGATGGGTAAGCATGCTAGCAAAGTGATTTTGCAAGAAAATGAATAGGCTTCAAAACACAACTCTCCAAAATAGGCTTCTTGAACATATTTTCAAGTGTATCTATGAGTGTTAAAATTGATTTCACATATGGGAACCTAAAATTTCTTGCAAAAAATTGGTATGAAATTTTAGGTCCCAACACCCTATATCCACAAGATCAAGTTTTTTGACGACAGAGCTAGTGATGAAGTTCTTGCTTATTGTGTTGATGATTGATGCAAAAGGATCAACTTTATTGCTTATATTTTTGTGATGTTTTGATTTTCTTTTTTGCTATTTTGGTGTTTTCAATTTTTTCTTAGTGTTTTTGGTGATGTTTGTGTTTTGATCTTGGTTTCAAGTGTTTGCCATGTTTGAAGTTGGATGTGTGCTGTGCTTTGAAATTGAATGTTTGGTGTGTCATGAGCTTGGGTGTTTGCTATGTTATGAGCTAGAGCTGTAGGTATCCACTTCCAAATAAGGCTCAACAAGTGCCCCCAGTGTGGGATGAGATTTATTATGGAGAAGATGTGATGGATGCATTCGTGTGAACAAGATTCTAAGGTACCATATGATACCATTATCCCAACGAAATCCAAACTGTGAAAGCTAGCATGGCAGAGGCAAGGGCAAAAAGACTTTTTTATTATTATGGATGGATAGGAGATAATGAGCAATGATGTTTAGATAGGAACAATAGTGGATTGTGATGTGGATTATGTATGTAAGATGGTGGATTATGCTATGAAAAGTTGTGATCAAACAAACTAAGTGAATGATGGAAGTTGGTCTCTACACATAGCACCTATTTGCTAGGTTTTCACTATGGTACTTATCTAAGGCACCTATTTACCAGGTTTTCACCAGAGGATGAATTATTTATCTTATACTATTTTTTTTTGAAATAGCTAAAACTCATGGATAGAACTTCTTGAGATGAATGATTTTGACTGGCTCATCTAAGGGAATGCCTTCAGGTGTTGAGAGAGTGTATGTACCTGATCCATAGATTGATGTGATGACAAAAAGACCAAGCCAATTAGGTTCAAACTTGCCCTGTTTTTCTCGATGTTGCTGATTCCTTTGATTTGCTTTAAGGACAAGATCTCCAACTTGAAATCTATGTTCTCTGATTTTCTTGTTGTAGCTGCGACATAGACGGTTTTGATAGACTTGGAGATGGTTGAGTGTTGTGAGATGTCGTTCATCTAATAGCTCAAGGTCATGGAGTCTGGATACTCGATATTCTTCATCTGAAATAGTATGTTGTAGAGATACTCGTAGTGAGGGGATCTCAACCTCAATAAGTAAGATAGCTTCAATGCCATACACAAGAGTGTAAGGTGTAGCCCTAGTGGGAGTTCTAATACTTGTTCTATAAGTCCACAATGCAGGATTAAGTTACAAATACCAATCACAACCAGCTTCATTCACTATCTTTTTGAGGATCTTGATAATTATTTTGTGAGAAACCTTAGCTTGGCCATTACTTTGAGGATAGTAAGGTGTAGAGAATCAATGTTAGATATGGAACTTGTTACAAAGATCTCTAACTTCTTGGTTCTTGAAGGGACGACCATTATTAGTAACAACAGATTGAGGAGCTCCATAATGGCAAATGATATAATGTAGGATAAACTTGGATATTTGCTTGCTAGTAATATAAGTCATTGGTATTGCTTCCACCCACTTTGTGAAGTATTCAGTGACAATTATGATAAACTTATAACCATTTGATGAAGTAGGATGGATTTTACCTATGAGATCAAGTCCCCAGTGTGAGAATGGCCAAGGAGTAGTGATAGGCTAAAGTTCATGTGCTGGTGCATGTATTAGATCCCCATGTTTCTAACATTGTAGACATCTCTTTGCTAATTGTTGTGGATCTTTCTCCATAGTTGGCCAATAGTATCCAGCTTGTAGAAGTTTTTTAACAAGACCAAGGCCAACGGAATGCGATCCACAGACACCTTCATGTACTTCACATAAGGCAACCTTTACTTCCTTGAAATCAAGACATCTAAGAAGGATACCATCAAGACTTTGGCGATATAGGGTGTCTCCTAGAATAGTGTAGCGAGAGGCTCGACGGATAAAATTTTTTTGTTGGGTGTTAGATAGTTGAAATGGAAAGGTTTGATTATGGAGATACTTGTATATGTCCTCGTACCAAGGTGAATTAGGACCAACAATTTCACATATAAGCTCAGACTATGGTACTTCAAATGCTAGGATTAGAAGCTATTCAACAAGAAACTCACATTTGTGTGCATTGGAAGGCATGTCTAGAAGAGATCCAATCATAGCCATGGCATCTACTACTTTATTTTGTAACCTTGGGATTTACTCAAAGGTGATACTATCAAAATACTTCTTGAAATCATCAACCATTACCTTGTATAGAAGGAACTTTTCATCTTTTGATTGATACTCATCTAAGACTTATTTGATAACCAATTAAGAGTCACCAAAGACCTGTAGCTATTTGATAGCCCATTGTATTGCCATGTGTAATCCCATGATTAAAGCTTCATATTTTGCTATGTTATTGGTACATTGAAATGCAATTCTATATGACTTCAGGATACAATCTCCTTGAGGGGTAACAAACAATATCCATGCTCTTGATCCATGTTGTGTGTAAGATCCATCAAAATATAGTTTCCATAATGTTGGTGAAGTTAGATTGAACAATTCTTCATCTGGGAACTCTGGACGTATTGGATGAATATATGTGATGGGTACTGCGGCTAACTGATTGGTGATGACTTGTCCTTTTATGGCCTTTTGATCCACATATTGTATGTCAAATTCACTTAAGATCATAACCCATTTTTCTAGTCTTCCTAAGGATTGCTTTGGAGAGAAGATATTTGAGTGGATCAACGTTAGATATGAGCTTTGTTGTTTAGTTCAACATATAATGTCAAAACTTTTGAGAAGTAAACACTAATGCTAAACATGCTTTTTCCATAGATGAATAATTAAGTTCATATCCCACAAGAGTTCTGCTAATGTAATAAATGGCTTGCTCTTTTCCTGAATCATCATGCTGAGCTAGGAGGGCACCCAATGTTGTTGTTGTTGAAGAGATATAGAGTAATAATGGGTGATCAAGTATAGGAGGTACTAACACAGGAGGTATTGCCAGGTATTCTTTTATTTTGTCAAAGGCCTATTGACATTTTTCATCCCACTTAAAAGGTTCAGCCTTGTGAAGAAGATGTTGAATAGGATGACATTTGTCTACTAGTTGTGAGATAAATCTGCGAATGGATTGTAACCTTCCTTGTAGACTACGAAGCTACTTCAGATTTGCTGGCAATGGCATTTCCATGATGGCTTTTACTTTGTCAGGGTCCACTTCTATTCCTCATCAAGACACAATGTATCCCAATAGCTTTCTAGATATTACACCAAATACACATTTCTTTGGATTTAACCTGACTTGATACTTCTCTAGTCAATCAAAGATTTGTGCTAGTACATGTAGATGTCCTTCTCTTGTCTTCAATTTTCCTAGAATATCATCAACATAATCTTCCATGATAGTGTGGAAAAGATCATGAAAAATAACTGTCATGGCTTGTTGATAAGTAGCTCCAGCATTCTTGAGACCAAAAGGCATTACAACCCAGTAATATGTACCCCATGGACAAATGAATGATGTTTTGTGATGCAGAGCTCTCAAGATATTGGTTCAAATTCCTGGAACTCCACAGTCACAATGCTTCTCCCTATCAACAAGAGAAATCTATTTTCCTTTCAACATACTCCATCGGCCAGACAATACTTATCAACGCCTTCGAAATCTGTCACTTCGAGTCTTAGGTTATCCCAACGCCACCATCAACAAGAAACTTTTTGTGTCTTCCCGATGTCCACTATCGGCAACACTTGCACTATCGGCTCCCCCAATATGTTTCACCCCGATGCTTAAAGTCACTCCGACGATTCTTCAAACCACCTTCGTCGATACACCAATGCATTCAACTTTTCGCTATGACATATATCCGTCGGTCTGACTTCAATCTGGACTCCCGATACACTCCTCTCCCCAATGGTCACCTTACTTAGTCCTCGATGAGACTTCTTTCATCGGTAACTCCAAATATTCTTTCGCCGATACATTCGATCACGCTGATATCTTCAATTTTGCACATACATAACTTGACTTGCTACTTCGGTAATCTAATGCATTTCTAGCCCGATGTCACCGATACGGCTGGTCATTCCTTTTATCAACTCAATGTATCTACTCAATGTACATTCAAAAATTGCATTCTCAATATACATTCAAAACTTGCATTTGACCGCTGACTTTACTTGTATCAAACCCGATGTACATTCACAACATGCATTTGCAACATACAATCCTGACATACAAGTGCAGGATACACACAAAAAGATACTCGCATACAATTGTGGTATACACACAAAATGTATATACAATAAAACATACCAAAATCTTACGCCGATGACACTCTCAGCAACCAATCTCGCGGTTTCTATTCTGTTGAATCCTAGCACATAGAGGTGCTAGGCTCTCTACTGCAATAGCTCTTCCACAATTTGGATCCTCTGTTCCATTCTGCCATGACCATGAACAAAAAGAAAACAAAACAAAAAACTATGTACAAAATACATTCCACTGGTTTCGAAGAGACCCACCAATGGAATGGTTTTAATCTTGCATCTTCAACAATAGAAAACTAAAAAAGTTTGATATAGAGAATATATGTGAAACACAAAACTTGCAATCACAAACTAACTTAAACTTCAAGGTCTCCACAGAATGTATTATTTTTCCAAAACTTCATCAATGATCTCCTCTCCTCTTGGGATCCAGTCCTCAAGGTGTTTATGGTCTCTTCCCATTCGCTTCCAACCGGAATACCAAAGGTTGGAATCGTTACAACTTCCATGTTTTAGATTTTACTTAACCAAAGGTGTAAGCCAAAACACTTAACTAATCACATGACACATGTTTAGCATAAGACATTATTTAAACACCCTATAATATCAACAAGACACCTAACCAACACAACACACTTGATTTAATCATCCACATACCCCAATTACCCAAGATGTCCAAATTGGCTTATCAGGATGCCCAATTTGTGTCACTAGTTCACATGGTGGGGTCTTATTACAAACATGAAATCACAAAAACAATGACAACATGAACAAACATAGAAATGCATAAAACATAACAACATATTAAGACCTTAGTCTTCTCCCTCATATGTATAGTTAGCTTGTTGAAGTGGTGCTCCTACACCATACTCCCCGGGAGAAGAAATCTCAAGCCCACTTGAGATGAGAGTTTGAAGGTCTGTACCATGGTTTGTAATCTATTCTTTAGTCATCCAAACTACCTCTGAATCAGGTTTCCCCTGCCAAGCCACCATGTACTCCATGTACTCTTTGTTCCTTGTCTTCTTTACCACTCTTGAGTCTAAGATCTTCTTCAATTTTGGTGGATCATGCTTAGGGATATCATCATCTGTTGTACTCTGCAATGGTTCCTGTCCTATATCTATATTATGCTTGTATGGAGTTAAATCACATACATTAAAGATGGGTGACAATCCAAGGTCAAGAGGAAGTTGGATCTCATAAGCATTCTGCCCACACTTCTTCAAAATCTGACATGGTCCAATCTTCCTCTGCATTAGCTTGGTATGTTTACCTTTTGGGAGTCTCTCCTTCTTTAGATGAACCCACACCAAATCTCCTGCATCAAATTGTACAGCCCTCTTCTTGTCAGCATATGCATTGTACTTCAATGTAGTTTTTTGGAGTTGGGTCTTGACTTGATCATGCACCTCATTGATGGCTGATGCAAAGGCTTCTCCATCTGCACTAATAGACTCTCCTATAGGTAGATCTCTCAATTCCAAAATACCCCTTGGATGAATGCCATATACCACCTGGAAAGGTGACTTCCCTATACTCCTATTGATGGTGTCATTATAGGAAAATTCAGCTTGTGGTAGGATGTTATCCCACTTCTCTCCATGTTGCCTTGTCAAACACCATAGCAGATTTCCCAATGAACGGTTAACCACTTTAGTCTATCCATCTGTTTGAGGATGGTAGGCTGATGAAAAGGATAATTTGGTGCCAAGTTTCTTCCAAAGAGTCCTCCAAAAATGGCCAATAAATTTCACATCTCTATCTGACACTATGCTCAATGGCAAGCCATGTATCCTTACTATCTCTTTGAAAAATAGATTTGCAACATATGAGGCATCACAGGTGGTTTTGCATGGAAAGAAGTGTGCCATTTTACTAAATCTGTCTACTACAACAAAAACACTATCATATCCCTTCCTTATCCTAGGCAAACCCAACAAAAAGTCCATGCTTATGCTCTTCCATGGCCTAGAAGGAATGGGTAGTGGCTGATACAAACCTGCATTAGTGGATCTCCCTTTTACCTTTTGACATATCACACATGCCTCCACAAATTTCCTAACATCTGACTGCAACTTGGGCCAATAGTAATGCTTCTTCACAAGATCAAGAGTCTTATCCAGACCAAAATGTCCTTCCATGGCCCCACAATGTTTCTCCCTGATGATATTTAGTCTCATAGAACACTGTGGAATGCACAACTATCCACCCTTGAAAAGTAATCCATCTTGGATCAGAAATTCAGAGAACTCAACATGATATTTGTCACCAAAGGAAGTACATACCTTGTAGATCTCTCCAAAGTCTTCATCAGCATCATACATGGCCTTCAAAGAGTCAATGCCAACACTCTCCAATTAGATATGATTGATGGTTAGAGCCCTCCTGCTCAAAGCATCTGCTACCTTGTTCTTGACCCCTTTCTTGTGCTTAAGTGTGAAGGTGAAAGATTGCAAAGTTTGTACCCACTTCATGTGCCGATGGTTCAACTTCTCTTGATTGTTTATGAAACTAAGGGCCTAATTATCTATGAACACTATGAATTCCTTTGGCATCAAGTAATGTCTCCACTTTTTGAGTGACTGTACTAGAGCATACATCTCCAAGTCATAGGATGAGTATCTCTTCTTAGCATCATTTAGTTTCTCACTGAAAAATGCAATAGGCTTACCTTCTTGACTGAGTACTGCTCCAATTACCATGTGGCTTGCATCACATTCTACTTGGAAAATCTTTTTGAAGTTAGGAAGTGCAAGGGCTAGCTGCTCTGCCACCTTCTTCTTCAATGTTTCAAATGAATCATTTGCCTCCTTTGTCCAAGTGAATCTGCACTTCTGTCCTCCTTTTATGGTGTCAAGCATGGGTGCACAAACATGACTAAACCCCTTTATAAACTTCCTATAGAAGGTAGCTAACCCATGGAAACTTCTAACATCATTCATGGTTCTAGGAGTTCGCCAAGACAATATGGCACTTACCTTCTCTTGATCCATTTTCAGTTTGCCATGTGAGATGACAAAACCCAAGTAGATGATCTCCTCCTGCATGAACAAACACTTCTCTAAATTGATCATTAGCTGCTCTTCATGTAACCTTTTGAGGACCAAATCTATATGTTTGAGGTGCTCTTCCCTTGTATTACTGAAAATCAGGATGTCATCTAGATATACTATGACAAATTTGCCTATGAATTCCCTCAAGATCTCATTCATCAACCTCATAAAGGTACTAGGGGTGTTGGACAAACCAAAAGGCATGACCTTCCACTCATATAACCCCTCATTGGTCTTAAATGCAGTCTTCCATTCATCTCCTAGCCTAATCCTAATCTGATGATAGCCACTCTTTAGATCTATTTTTGTGAAATATTTAGCACCCCCAAGCAATCAAGCAAATCTTCTATTATTGGGATTGGGAATCTATACCTGATTGTTATCTTGTTGATAGCCCTTGAATTAGTACAAAGTCTCCAAGTGCCTTCCTTCTTTGGTGCTAGGACAGTCGATACTGCACATGGGCTTAAACTCTTGCCAATTAGGCCTGTCTCCAACAACTCCTCAATCTGCCTTGCTACCTCTGCATTTTGCTCTAGGGTAAGCTTGTATGCTGCCTTGTTTGGAAGTGTAGATCCTAGGATCAGATCTATGCAATGGTTGATGTCCCTTATAGGTGGTAGGGACCTTGGCATTCCATTAGAGATGATGCCTTTGTACTTGTCCAATAGCTCTTGGATAGCAGGATCTATGAACCTTTGTCTCTTCTCTCCCTTGACTTCTTGTTGCTGCTCCTTGTTCACTTTTAGGCATGGAATTAGAGCATATGCAACTACACCTTCTTCTACTATCTCTTTCATGAATTGTTTGCCTTCTACCATCATCACCTTGACTTCTTTCCCCTTTGATTCCACCTCATTCTCCATCAATGGTAGCAACTCTATCACCTTACCATCCTTGGTGATTGAATATGTGTTTCTAACCCCATCATGGTGTGCTTTCAAGTCACATTGCCATGGTCTTCCAAATAGGAGATGGCAAGCATCCATCCTGGCAATGTCAAACAATAATCTATCCTTGTATGGTCCAATTTGAAACTCCACCCAAGCCTGCTCTTCCACAACTATTTGCTGACCGTGGTTGAGCCATGAGACCTTGTATGGGCAAGGATATGGTAGTCTACTAAGCTTAAGCTTTTCTACCATTTCAATGGACACAAAATTTTCAGTGGATCCGGAGTTAATCAGAACTTTACATACCTTTCCTCCTGCCCTTCTGAAAAGAGACTTTCTTTATGGGGGTTCTTTGTCAGGCACCTTCATGGTGTTCATTGCTCTCCTAATCATCAAAGATCCTCCCTTCTCAGGATATCCATAACCATCAAGAGCATTTACACTTTGATAAGTGTTTGAGCTTGTCATACTTTGACAATCAAATTCTTGGATCAGATTTGTCCTCCTTTCTAGCATTGAACTTGTTGCTTTTTTTGGACATTTGCTAGCTATGTGGCCTTCTTGAATGCAATTGTAACATCTGAGAGGTCCTCTGCCCTAAGATCTCCCTCTAAATGGTGGTCTTCTGCCCCTAAAGTTTCCTCTTTGATTGTAACTTCCCCCTTGAGTTTGACTGTTGTCTCCTTTGCTACTCTCTTGATTTGATTCACCTTGGTGTCCAAATCCATTTCCTCTACCTCTGAAAGGACTTCTTCTCCCTCTTTGTTGTCTCCCTCTTCCTCTACTATTCCGCTCTTGTCTTCTCTTTAATTTCTCTTCCACTTTGAGTGTCAATTGGTAGCACTTTTGGATTGTATCTGGGTTATGCAGATTTAAGTCTTCTTGAATGGAAAACCTCAATCCATTGAGGTACCTTGCCACTTTCTCTTCCTCACTCTCCTTCACCTTTGTCTTGACACATAGTTTCATGAACTCTTCAGTGTATGAACTGACATCTAATTCCTCTTGCTTCAAATTTTGTCCCCTCTTATGTAGTTGGATGTTGTAATCCAATGGAACATAGGCTTCCTTCACTAAAGCCACCATCTTCTTCCAAGTAGCAACTCTTCTCTTTCCCTCTTTCACCCTATCATCTTGGATGAAAGTCCACCAAGTTAGTGCAGCCCCTTTCATTTTAGATTGGGCCATCTTCACCCTTTGGTGGTCTAGTATTTCCTCAGTTTCAAAGAAGTTATTCAAGGAGTCTATCCACTCCATCACTGAATCAGGATCCATTTTGCTTGTAAACACTGGCAGGTCTAGTTTCATATCCATGGTCCTTCTCTCCATGGATTTGAGGGCATTGATTAAGGGTTTCTGGTCAGCAGGAACCTCCATTTCTTCCTACCTAGGGATCTCCTCTTCATGCCTATCTTCTTCCTCACCAGAATCTTCTTCTCCCCTTTCTACTTTGTCCCTCAACTTCTCTAACTCATTTCTCAAGGCCTGATTCTAAGCCCTAACTACTTTGCTCTCCACCATTTGCTTCTTTACTAGGACAACCAACTCAGCATTGGTCATCTTTGCTGGGTACTCTTGTGACCCCTCTTCATCCGACACCTTGTCTTCTTCTTCTACCCAAAGGATACTCCATTGCTCTGATACCACTTGATGCAGAGCTCTCAGGATATTGGTTCAAATTCTTGGAACTCCATAGTCACAATGTTTCTCCCTATCGGCAAGAGAAATCTATTTTCCTTCCGACATACTCCATTGGCTAGACAATACTTATCAGCACCTTTGAAATCTGTCATGCCGAGGCTTAGGTTATCCCGACGCCACCATTCGCAAGAAACTTTCTGTGTCTTCCCGATGTCCACTATCGGTAACACTTGCACTATCAGCTCCTCCGATATGTTTCACCCCGATGCTTAAAGTCACTTCGATGATTCTTCAAACCACCTTCGTCGATACACCAATGATTCAACTTTTCGCTGTGACATATAGCTGTCGGTTTGACTTCAATCTGGACTCCCGATACGCACCTCTCCTCGATGGTTGCCTTACTTAGTCCTCGATGAGACTTCTTTCATCGGCAACTCCAAATATTCTTCCTCCGATACATTCGATCATGCTAATATCTTTAATTTCGCACATACATAACTTGACTTGCTACTCTGGTAATCTAATGTATTTCCAGCCTGATGTCACCGATACGGCTGGTCGTTCCTTGTATCTACTCAATGTACATTCAAAAGTTGCATTCTCAATATACATTCAAAACATGCATTTGACCACTGACTTTACTTGTATCAAACCTGATGTACATTCACAATGTACATTCGCAACATACATTTGCAACATACAATCCTGATATACAAGTGCAGGATACACACAAAAAGATACTCACATACAATTGTGGTATGCACACAAAATGTATATACAATGAAACATACCAAAATCTTATGCCGATGACACTCTTGGCAACCAATCTCGCAGTTTCTGTTCTGTTGAATCCTAGCACATAGAGATGCTAGGCTCTCTACTATGACAGCTCTTCCACAATTTGGATCCTCTGTTCCATTCTGCCATGACCACGAACAAAAAGAAAACAAAACAAAAAACTATGTACAAAATCCATTCCACTAGTTTCGAAGAGACCCACCAGTGGAATGGTTTTAATCTTGCATCTTCGACAACAGAAAACTAAAATAGTTCGATATAGAGAATATATGTGGAACACAGAACTTGCAATCACAAACTGACTTAAACTTCAAGGTCTCCACAGAATGTATTATTTTTCCAAAACTTCATCAATGACCTCCTCTTCTCTTGGGATCAAGTCCTCAAGGTGTCTATGGTCTCTTCCCATTCGGTTCCAACCAGAATACTAGAGGTTGGAGTCATTACAACTTCCATGTTTCAGATTTTACTTAACCAAAGGTGTAAGCCAAAACACTTAACTAATTACACAACACATGTTTAGCATAAGACATTATTTAAACACCCTATAATATCAACAAGACACCTAACCAACACAACACACTTGATTTAATCATCCACATACCCCAATTGCCCAAGATGTCCAAATTGTCTTATCAGGATGCCCAATTTGTGACACTAGTTCACATGGCGGGGTCTTATTACAAACATGAAATCACAACAACAATGACAACATGAACAAACATAGAAATGCATAAAACATAACAACATATTAAGACCTTAGTCTTCTCCCTCAGATGTATAGTTAGCTTGTTGAAGTGGTGCTCCTACACCATTTTTTCTTGATCTTCCTCTGCTATTCTGATTTGGTTATATCCTAAAAATCCATCGATCAAAGATAGCATTTCATGTCTAGCTGTGAGATCTACAATGTTACCTATGCTTGGTAGTGGAAAGTCATCTTTAGGGCATGCTTTAATAAGATCTATAAAATCTGTACAACATCGAACTCATCCATTAGGTTTTACTATAGGTACCAAGTTTGAAACCCATTGTAGATAATCAATAGGCTTTATGAACTTTGCTTCTAATAGCTTCTGAATTTCTGCCTTGATCAATAGAGCTACTTGCGGATGCATTTTGCACAATTTTTGTTTGACAGGTTTTGCATTAGGAGATACCACTATATGATGTACCATAAGTGATGGATCTAAACCTGGCATGTCAGCATAAGTCCATGCAAAATTGATAGCTCTTTTTATGAAAAATGTTGTGAAATCTCTTCTTTTCTGTTCTAATAGTGATGCTGCCAAAAAAGTGATATTTGGATTTTGTTCTATGCCCAAGTTCATGTCTTGTGATTTTTCAACTAGCACTGTTGATTTCTCATGATAGTCAGTGGCAACAGGAAGATCAAATCCCCCATCCTCAGGTGCCTTAGGGAGGTTTTCACCCTCGGATACATCCTTTATTTTTACTTTTTCACAATCAAGAGGCACCTTTTAGTTTTCACCTAGTGACCTATCTTTTTTTATTCTATTTATTTCACTTTTTGCGATTGAAGAATTTGATACTTTTGCCAAAATATGCTAGTTTAGGTAGATCCATCATGAAGCTTGCTTTATGATCACCCAATGGAATGCCTTGTCGTAAGCCCATGAATTCAGTGATAGCTTCATTATTTTCAAATGTGTCCAATATCAGTGCCCCTGTTGGTCCCAATCGACGAGGTTAGGATATATGAGTGAAAGGGTAATGGATGAAGGATTTCAGATGGATGAGGTGGTTGAAATCCTGAAGATAGAGGTTTCATGGAAAATATCAGTGATATGAAGGGAGGAGTCATCGATTGTATCCGAACTAGAAGTCTCTCCTACCGAGGAAGGTGCAACTTCCATATCAAGAATACACTTAATATCTTTGGAAGGCGGTACCTCCGGTTGATAGCTAAAGCCTTGCTTATTAAGTTTCTTAGACACAACAATGGGTTCAATAGGTCCTTGTTCATGTTATCCAAATATGCCATGTCCTTTGTAACCCATGTTCATAATGATGCAGAACCATTGTTATATCGCTCCACTTCAAGTTGTACTTGGTCGTTCTCATCATAGAATATCCAAGAATTAATGTCATCAATGTCTTCATCATCAAGAATTCACCTTTAATGTACATTGTGGGTGGAGCTTTTATGATAGCTATGGATGAAGATGGCTTGGATGTAGAAGGTTTACCATGAGATTTGGGAGACAAGGGAAGAATACCAACACAACAAGATTCTTGCAATGTGTACTCACCTGGACCATGTTCAGTGTATTTGATACAAAGATTAGAAGTGGATGTGTTAGATGATGACTTGAGTAAAGAAGATGGGTCCACATAAGATGAAGATGGATATGCTTTAATGTTGATAGGAATATGGTTAGGACTTTGATATTTAGCTTGAAAAGCACGACAAAACTTAAATGGATTGGGATCAGCATAGACAACAACTTCAACACCATTATGTGGAAATTTGAGGTATTGATGGTATGTAGAAGGAACTACTTTAAGAGCATGGATCCATGGACGACCAAGGATAATGTTATAAGGAAGGTCAATATCAAGAACCTAACAATAGGTGTCAGTAGTGATAGGACCAACTTGGATAGGCAAATGGATAATTCCTTTAGTATCTCTCTCAGCATCATCATATGCTTTGATAGTAATGACCTTGGAAGTGTCAACATCTTTCTCAGAATATCCCAATTGTTTTATTAATTTTAAAGAACATATATTAAGACCAGCTCCACCATCCACTAAGATTCATTTGATATGGTGTTGGTTAACAAACACTTCTATGTGGAGGGCTTCGTTATGTGATGGGTGGATGGAAGGTTGAAGATCTTTGTCAGAAAAGATGAGATGGCACGGGGCTACAATGCTAGCTACCATAGATTGGAATTGTGTAGTATCAATGTCATTAGGCACCAAAGATTCTTGCAAGGCTTTGTCAAGGATAGCTTTATGGGCAAGGGATATGCAAAGCAATTCAAGAATGGAAATATGTGCAAGTGTTTTGCCAAGCTGATCAAGGATATTATAGCTAGAAGATAGTCGAGGAGGGATAATAGGTGCCCCTTGAATGGTAACATGACCTTTTCAAGTAGTTATAATACAATCAGGTGCTTTGCCTTGGATGGTGATGGTAGAAATGAGAGCATGGTCAATGTGGCCAATAATGGATGATTCATAGTTGTAGTGGATAGCATTCCTTGCATGGGGGTTACTTGTCTTATCATGAGATGGAAGTGGATTTTTGAAAGCATCTAGGTCATAGTTTGATGTTGATTGTTGTGCCGGTTGTGATGTTGGCAGTGTGATTTTGATTAGGCCCTGCTCGATGCAATCTTGAATGACATGTTTTAAGCACATGCAACCATTTGTTTTGTGTCCTTTAACCCTATGATATTCACAATATTCATTCTCTTTGTACCAAGGATCTTTAAAGACTAGTTTGCCATTGGGTGGTGTATCAGGCAATATGACATCTCCCACTTGGAGAAGCTTGTGAAAGACAACCTCCATGGATTCCCCTAAGGGAGTAAATGGTGGTCGAGGATTGGAATTTTGTCTTTGTTGAGTTCGTTGAAAAGGCTGATTTGTTGTAGATGCAGCTTGGATGTTGATAGGAACTTTTACTAATTAGATGTTCTTTACATCTACAACATCATCATTTACAACATTCTTGTTCTTGATCCAAAAGTGGGTTTTATCGTTTGATGATTGTGAATGGTTGTCTCTAAAAATCTTGATAGTGCCCTTAGCAATTAAAGCATGTTTAGTGGTAGTTCCTTTGGAAATGAGTTCATCAAAGGTGCTATCACTTTGCAATTGTAGTTGGAAAGACAACTTAGGATAAAGATTTTGGATGAAGATATCGAGCTACTATTTCTCAGGTATTTGCCATGATACTTTGCTAGCCATGTTGTGCCATCATTGAGTAAATGAGGAAAAAGATTCACCATTGCATTGTTTGTTATTGACAAGATCATTCATGTTTACCTCGTGTTCAATGTTAGAAGTGAAATGGGATCAAAATATTAGAAATGAAAGCAACATTACTTGAATGGAAATCTGATTCAAGATAAATTTTCAGCAATCTTTAAGTGTGCTTTTAACAATGGAGATTGTAATCAAAACATAAACCCACAATACAAAAATATACCAGAAGCAGAATGAAGCACATAACAAAAGTGTTTAACATGGAGAAAACCCTTTCGGGTAAAAAACTCCACCAAGAAAAGAGGCCAAGTTGTATTATCTTCACAAAAGGAGATTACAAATATATTCACTTCCTCTATCCTTCAACCTTCACTATAACATAACCTAGGTACCTGTAAACTGTTATATGCATCTCATCTATTATGCTATGGTTTATATAGAATTTACACAACCTCAAGACATTAAATGACTTCTTACAAGCCCATAACACTTGTCAAGAGTCAACAATACAACCTTGGGCATCCGTGGCCAAGAATAGGCTCTTACGGAGTCATAAATGCTATCATACATGCATCCTACACTTGGGAAAAAGTGCCCATGCAAGATTGAACTCCTTGGGGCTAAAAATAGCCACTTACAACATCTTATGACGCATCATATGCTATTATTAGTGTCATAGATTCTTATGACAACTTACAGTTGTCATAGAATCTCTTACACCTTCTTACAACATCTATGACATTTGTCATAACACTAAAAATAGATTATTCCTCCACATGTGCACCCCACTTTGACCAATTACCATTTCCCATAGTAAATGACATCCCGTAACTATCACCGGTAACTCTAGGACTTACCGTATAGTAACTCTGTAATTACCATGGACAGTAAATAATTTTTACCACTGTCGGTGAAACTTGTACATCCCTTATGGGTAATTACAAATTATAAATAATAAATGGAATAAATACAATATTGGGATTTACAAGGTTAATGGCACCTTATCCCAACATTCTCCCACTTGAAATTATACATTGTCAATTAACCGATAGGAAATCAAATGAAAAATAATAAGGCACTAGAAACAAGACCCATGGCCTCTCTGCACCACACAAACTTCTCTATGCTTACAGGCTTGGTCAATGAATCTGCAACATTCTCTTGAGTGTCTATCTTCTTCATCTCAATCTCTCCATTTGCAACCAACTCTCAGACAAAGTGATACTGAACATCAACATGCTTAGTTCGAGCATGATACATGGGATCCTTAACTAAATAGATAGCACTCTGGCTATCACAACCAATCTGAATGATCCTGCAATCAAAACCAATACCTATACATAGTCTCCTCAACCAAAATGCCTCCTTAGAGACATGAGTTGCAGCCATATACTCTATTTCTATGGTGGACAAAGCAATTGTAGGCTGCCTCTTACTCATCCAACTCACCGCACCTCTAAACAGAGTAAACACATCGCCACTAGTGGACCTTCGACTATCCAAGTCACCAGCCTAATCTGCATCAACAAAACCCTATATGTCCAAAGATTTATCAGCACTATCAGTACCAGAATAAACCAAGCAATGATCAGGAGTACCTACAAGATATTTAAACACCATCTTTGCATAGTTCCAATGTTGTCTACTAGAGCTAGACATAAATCTGCTCAAAACTTCGACTGCTTGGGCAATATCTGGTCTAGTGCAAACCATTGCATTCATCAAACTTTGTATAGCACTAGCATATGGCACATTAGACATATCCTCAAGATCATCCTCAGTCTTTGGACACATATCTAATGAAAGTTTAGTACCAATGGGTAAAGGAACTCTAACTGGGTTACAGTAATGCAAACTAAACCTCTACAAAATAGTATTCACATACTTACTTTGTGACAACCAAAGCTTTCTGTTAACTTTGTCCCTCCTGATCTCCATTCCTAAAATATACCTTGTAGCACCAAGATCCTTCATCTCAAATGCACCTGAAAGTTGGGCTTTAAGCTCACTGACCATACCCTTAGTATTGCTAAAAAACAACATGTCATCAACATACAAAGCAATAACCAGTATAGAATCATCAACACAATGAATGTAAACACAGTGATCCTCCTCGCTTCTAACAAAACCTAATTTCAAAACAAATGAGTCAAACTTTTGATACCACATTCTGGGGGACTGTTTTAGACCATAAAGAGACCTCTTTAAGCTACAAACCCAATGTTCTTTTCCTTTTACCTCAAAACCTGTAGGCTGTTGCATATAAATTTCTTCTTCAAGATCTCCATGCAAGAACGTAGTCTTAACATCCATTTTTTCAATCTCCCAATCATAAGCTGCAATAATGGATAAGAGAAATCTAATAGAAGTCAATTTAGCAACAGGAGAGAATATCTCACCAAAATCAACTCCCTCTCTGGGAGTAACCCTTGGCTACCAGTCTAGCCTTGTACTTTTCCAATGACCCGTCTACTCCAAACTTCTTCTTGAAGACCCACTTACAACCTATGGCCTTTCTTCCTTTGGGCAAATGAACAAGATCCCAGGTGTTAGTAGAGTCTAAATCTAGCATCTCCTCCTATATGGCTAGCTGCCAAGACTCACTATCATCTATAGAAATAGCTTCCCTGTAGGATCTACGTTCATCGTTAGTACTCAAAAAAGCATGTACACAATGGAAATATAGTGGGCTATACTTGTCAATTGGATTCTATTGTCTTGTGGATCTCCTCAAGGGTGGAGTAAGAGTCTCAACTTGTTCTTCTGCATGATCATCTGCACCAACTTCTTCTATCACAATAGACTCATTTTCATCAAAACTACTTTAATCTTCTTCTTCTTCACCCCCCAATCCATCATTTTGTTCTTCTTGAGGTGCATCTTGCTGCTCTAAATCAAAATGCACCTTCTTTACCTTTTCATCTTTTTCTTTTGGCTACTCAGGTTCAGAAATAGATCTAAGTTCCCTGAAAATAACATCTCTAGAAAAGATAATCCTGTGGGTTAGTGGATTCCAAAGCTTATAACCTTTCACATTATCACCATATCCAATGAATGTACACTTTTCATCCTTTGGATCCAACTTAGATCGCTTTTCCTTAGGCACATGAACACAAGCCTCACAACCAAAAACCCTTAAATGTGAAATAGAAGGTTTCTTACCTATCCACACTTCATAAGGTGTTGAATCAAGATCCTTACAAGGAGATCTGTTTATCAAGTAGTAAGTAGTACACACAACCTCTGCCCAAAAGCATTTATCCAACTGTGAATTACTAAGCATACTTCTGGCTCTTTCCATAATTGTTCAGTTCATCCTTTTTGCAACACCATTCTGCTGTGGTGTATACGGAGTTGTCTTTTGTCTAATTATACCTGCATGCTTGCAAAACTCATCAAATTTCTTAGAGCAATATTCCCCTCCATTATCAGATCTTAATATTTTTATCTTTAAACTTGATTGGTTCTCCACTAAGACTTTGAATTCCTTAAACTTAGTGAAAACTTCATATTTATGCTTCATAAAATGAATCCATGTAAATTTGGATACATCATCAATGAAGGTAACAAAATAACGAGATTTTCCAATAGATTCATTATCCACAAGTCCAAACATATCCATATGAATAATTTCTAACTTCTCTTTTACTCTATTGCTTCCTGAAGGAAATGATTTTCTATTTTGTTTACCAAACACACAATGCTCACAGAAATCAAAGTGCTCATCAGAATAGAAGAAACCATCCAACATATTTTTATTCTTAATAGTTTTTAATACATTATTGCTTGTGTGGCCCAATCTACGGTGCCACAACATACATGCATTTTTAGTATTAGCCTTAGATACATAAGAGGCAGTATAAACTGTAGTGGCTTCAAGCTTGAACAGGCTTCCAAATCTCTTCCCCTTCGCTACCACCAAGTTCCCTCTCACTAATCTATAGCCATGCTTTTCAAATGTCACATGCATTCCCAAATAATTCAACTTCAAAACTGAAGTCAGATTTCTAGCTAATCCAGGAACATGCAAAACACTAGGGGGGGTTTTAATCCTCCCATCACTGAAACACAACAATACCTTTCCTTTCTCGACAATCAAATATGTAGAGTTGTCACCAAGGTAGATATTACCTCCATCATATTCTTCATATGTGGAGAACCATTCCTTATGTGGGGTCATATGAAATGAGCATCCTGAGTCAACCAACCAATTTTCATTAGAAACAACATTAAATGCAGAAAGTAAAACTTCTTCACCTGCATTCGAGGACTTATCCGAAGCACTCTCCCACTATTTCTTGGGGTTTTTGCACTCCTTCACATGTCCCCTTTTACCGCAATTCCAACACTTAACTCTATTCTTTTTACTAGGAGTCTTAGACTAGCCCTTGGACTTGTCCTTAGCCCCTTTCTAATCTCCTTTAGGTCCTCTTTCCTTAGACCTTCCCCTGACACTGAGAGCATCCCTTGAACTATCTGAACTCTTCTTCCTCAATTCCTGTGATAGTAGCACTAAAAAAGAGCATCCAACTTTGGATTCACAAGATTAGCAGTGATAGCAAGGATAACATTCTCCCAATACTCAAGTAAAGAACAAAGAAGTTAGATACATTTATCTTCCTCACTAACTTCAACATCTACTGAATTAAGTTGACTCACTAAGAAATTAAAAGAATTTAAATGCTCTGCAACTGATTCACCTTCTCGCATTTTCATGGAAAATAATTTTCTTTTTAAATAAAGTTTATTTACCATACTCTTGGCTTGATAGATCTCACCCAACCATTTCCACAACTTGTATGCAGTCTCTTCCTTTGTGACATTCAACAAGATAGAGTATGAAAGACACAACTGGATGGTTCCTCGTGCCTTCTTATCTAGTCTATCCCACTCATCTTGAGAGACATCGTTAGGTTTCTTCTCTTTTTGGACAACCAACCATTGGTTTCTTTGTTTCAACAAATCTTCCATTTTCAGTTTCCACAACTCATACCCCATTCCATTGAACTTCTCAATGTCCAATCGAGAGGTTGATGCAATGATGGATGCAACCATAATAACAACACAAGCTCTACAAAACAAATGCAACCAAATCTCCTACTGTAGCTATAGCTTCCACACTACCACCCAAGAGTCAAAGCTGGCCAGGCTTTGATACCAAATGTTAGAAATGAAAGCAACACTACTTGAATTGAAATCTGATTCAAGATAAATTTTTAGCAATCTTTAAGTGTACTTTTAACAATGGAGATTGTAATGAAAACATAAACCCATAATACATAAATATACCAGAAGTAGAATGAAGCACATAACACAAGTGTTTAATGTGGAGAAAACCCTTTCAGGTAAAAAACTCCACCAAGAAAAGAGGCCAAGTTGTATTATCTTCACAAAAGGAGATTACAAATACATTCACTTCCTCTATCCTTCAACCTTCACTCTGACAGAACCTGGGTACCTATAAACTATTATATGCATCTCATCTACTATGTTATGGTTTATATAGAATTTACACAACCTCAAGACATTAAATGACTTCTTATAAACCCATAACACTTGTCAAGAGTCAACAATACAACCTTGGGTGTCCATGGCCAAGAATAGGCTCTTACGGGGTCATACATGCATCCTACACTTGGGAAAAAGTGCCCATGCAAGCTTGAATGCCTTGGGGCTAAAAATAGCCACTTATAGCATCTTATGATGCATCATATATACTATTATTAGTATCATAGATTCTTACGACAACTTACAATTGTTATAGAATCTCTTACACCTTACAACATCTATGATGTGCGTCATAACACTAAAAATAGATTATTCCTCCACATGTGCACCACACTTTGACCAATTACCATTTACCATAGTAAATGACATCCCATAACTACCACCGGTAACTCTGGGACTTACCGTGCAGTAACTCCGTAATTACCATGGACAATAAATAATTTTTGCCACTGCTAGTGAAACTTGTACATCCCTTATGGGTAATTACAAATTACAAATAATAAATGGAATAAATACAATATTGGGATTTACAAGGTTAATGGCACCTTATCCCAACACGAAATTGGTTTGCTAATTCTGCAAAGGTCTTAATTCCCAGAGATAAATGAGAGAACCATTTGATAGCTTGCCTCACTAATCTTTGTGGGAATAGTCTCAAGAGATATGTATCATCTTGAGTGACATAAAGACAATCGACATAGAATGCTCTAAGATGGTCATCTGGATTTCCTTTCCCTTTATATTTGTCAAATTGTGGAACTTTGAAATGCGATGGAAAAGGTGTCATATGAAATGACTTGTCAAACGGATATGCGCAAATGTCTCCTAATGAAAATGTCTTCTTGGTTTTCCCTACCACTTTGTTAATCATTTGTTCAACATCTGCTTGAGATAATTGTTGTTGTTGCAAAGTGGGTTGATGGTTGGGAGGTGAAGTGTAATGTTGCATGTATTGTGGTTGCTGTTGCAGAATGTATGTAGGTATGACCGTTTGTTGGGGTTGTGTGCTCACATTATATGTCAAAGGATTGGTATGCAACACATATGTATTTGAGGACTGATGTCCTTGAGACACAAGTGGTGGTTGAGTATATTGCGATGGATTAGATCTGAGATTTTGCATCACATGGGAAGTAGAGGATGGATTGGTGTTGGTTAATGGTTGCGAATTGGGAATTGGATTTGTATTATGGTAAGCAATAGAAGGATTTGTGAATGAAGATGAATAGACACTTGGATTGGTGTTTTGGACAACATGAGGATTGGTGTATGACGACGGGTTGACATTCAGCTTTGTGTTTTGGACAACATGAGGATTGGTGTACGTCATGTGTTGGGTGACAATGGGTAACCCTTGAGTTGCATAAGATGGATTGATGATTTACAAAGGATTATATGGAGGTGGGTTAGCATAAGAGATGGGGATGTTAGGAGTGGTTTGTGATACAATAGGTGGATCCATCATGTCAATGAGACTAACATTGGGATTATATGGTGTGTGGGATGGATTTGTGGAGATCGTGGAGACCATATTGGAAGTAATAGGAATGTAAGATGGGGTTTCCACATGTGATGCAATAGGAGTGGTAGTTTGCGATAGTTGTGAGACTTGTATGGCTGGTGGCATTTGGATAGGTTGTGAAACTAGTGGAATTTGTGGTATAGGAATGACTTATGAAACTCCCAGAGTTTGGACTTGTGAAACATGGACAACTTGTGACAATTGAGCTATGGATATGTCATGGTAGGAGCTGGGGTGTGTTGTGAAACATGGAAAGGTGTAATGTTCAATTTTTGTGAAAGGAAAGGGAGTACATTGGTTGGAGTTATCAAAGGTTCTAAAGTGTACTCTAAACGTGGTGGGTTGGATGATGTAGTGGTAGCTAATGAGGGAAATGGATTGAAAGGTGGATTTGAAGGTGTGTCTATAATGGCTAGTCCCTTTACAACAATAGCGGGAGTGTTAGGATCATGCTCTTGAATAGCAGATATGTCAAAGTCACTTGGTAACTTGGCTCCCATGCAGGCAAGTTGTAAGAAGTAGCGATTAGGATCAGATAAAACAAGCTTCTCAACTTGGTCCCATACATGTGTAAGGAAATGAGTGCAACTTAGAATGAACATCTAAGAACAGTAGTATCTTCAGTAACTTTAAATTTTATTAGATTTCCTCAAAAAACACTCACAACTATGCCACAAAGTGGAATCAAACATAGTTCATTTCCAACATTAACCCTTAGAGGAAAGTACAAGCAACATTAACTAGTTTCAATAACAAGCATTATACAATTTCAATAACAAGCATTATACAATTTCAATAATAGAACCATTAAACATGAAAGATGGAATAGAAGAGATGAACACATATTTACGTGGGGAAAACCCTTTTGGGTAAAATATCCCACAACAAGCAAGCCAGGATCACCTACAATCAAGACAACCTTCCACACAAAGATAACAGAGAAGATGCTAAAACAAAGGAGCAACTGTATTAAACTATCATGTAAAATACAATGAGAGATCCTTGCTTATAAAGGCAAGGTGAGAGCTAGAAAGGTGGAGTAAAAGGTGGAGTGGAAAGTGGAGATATTCCTACAACATGTGTTAATTAGAAGATGATAACTAATTGCACATGTGGAGGATAAAACAACTCACTCCAACTATCAACAACTCAACACACAGCTAGACTCAACTAGTGACATCTAGAAGACTCACTAAGTCAACTTAACATGTGTGAATTATGCATTCACACCAACAACCCCCTTACATGCAACTTAGGGAGTAGTTGACTAAAACAAAAATGTACTGATGAATGGGTCCCAGCCAATAGGCCATGTTAGGTACCCATGTACAACAAATCTCAAGTAGAGAAAAGGAGAAAACCTTATGGGACAAAACTCCTCTCCAAAAGTGAGAATGTAAAAAAACAAATGAAAGATGTGATGGAAGGAGGACTCAAGACCCCCCAAAGACTACATCCAACACATATGTACAATCAAGTACCCCTATAGGAGAGCAAGTGTGAGACTATAGGTCCCTTCCATAATGAAGTAGCTCCTATGCCGATGGTGAATACCTAAAGAAGAATGCTGAAGAGAATCCAAGGCTTGCAAATAACATTTTCCCCTTATTAAGAAACAGGTGCAAAGGCTAATGAAGAAACTCCATCTCAAGGTATGAGGGAAAAATCCTCATGATGTATGTTGTATCTTAAAACTGTTCAAGTGTCCACATGTCACAACCAAAAGATGTCACATGATCAGGTACTACATGCCTAATCAAAGAATGTGACAATCCAAGACAAGATGAAAACTCAAGATCATCAATCTCTAAAGATGAAGAATCCTCTGAATGATGCTCAAGATACTCCAACTCAATGCCAAACTGTGACAAGTAAAGAGGAGAAGATGATGCCTACTCATCCGAAGTAGAAGATTCAACTCCTTCAAAGAGGAGATGAATGTCATCAATAATGCCCTCCAAGTCATCAAGATAGGACTCACGAAACAAGTTTGAAATACATGTCAAGTACTCATCCCACAAACCTGTATCTGGAAGACAAGGAATATCCTGCTCAACTGAAGTGGATGAAACTATGTCAATGCCAATCTCTGTAGAAGTAGGAGAAGGAGGATACTCAAAACTAGTCTCAGGAACTAAAGTAGATATAAGAACACCAAGGTTCAAGTGACCAAACTTCTCCTTACAAACATGATTCACACTTGATGCATGAGTGTGAATATCAATAAATGGATCTACATCATCATCATAAGCAAAATGGGAGAAAGTATACAAGTGAGATGCATGATCAGCCATCCCAACAATAATGATATCTCTGCTCTCCAAGTCCTGAATGATCACAGAATCAAAAGTGAACTCAACTATCTTCCCTACACCGCAATGAGTAATCTGGTAGATGGAAAGGAGATTGGTTGTCAAGGAAGGTACACACAACACATTGTTGAATGTATTCTCTCCAACATCAATATTTCCTTTACCAATTGCATGCATGCATGTATTGTTACCCATCAAAATAGGTGGTGAAGTACATGACCGAAATGAAGAAAACATCCCCTGTGAAGATGCCATATGATGAGAAGCTCCCAAATCAAGAAGCCATCTCTCTAACTGTAGACTTGTTGAAGAAAAGAGTGCTTGTCCTTTTCCTTTGTATGACCCATTAGCAATGCCTACTATTCCTATAGATGATGATGGTGTCGAAGAAGAAGACTTGGGTAAAACTGTCGTTGATGAAGAATACTCAATGTTATGTTTTTGAAGAAGTTGTGACATCTCTTCAAACTTTTCTCATAACAGTTAGTCTCATCATGACCTAATTTCTTGCAATAAGAACACTTTGGCTTCTTCTTCTTAGACTCCTCTTTTGAAAAAGAGTTGGGGGTTTTCTTTGATTCTTTCTATTGCTCTTTAGACTTTGAATCCTTTTGTTTCTTTCCTTTATTATGTGAATCCTTAGGGTCTTTTGTGATTTGTGTTACAACTAGAGCCTATTTTCTAGGAGACTTCAATGTGCCCATGTGTAGTAGCTTGGCTTGTTCTCTAGTGAGTTATGCAGAAAACTCCTCAAGTGAAGGCATAGTAAACTTACTACCAAAGGCATCCATTGTAGCATAAAAGGTAGAAACATAAACTGAATATGCAGAACCCAATTTAGCAAGAATAGATAGAATCAATTGTTCATCTTCTTTCTCAAGACCACACTGTTTGAGTTGCAACTTGAGAGACTTAAACTTGGTGAAGAAGTATTCAATTTGATCAAAATCTTGAGGATTAAGTACAATTAGCTCATTCTCCAATTTGAACCTTCTTATTTTATCTTGCTTGCCAAATAGATTGTCTAGTGTTGTCCATATCTCATTTGGTGTAGTACAAGACTCAACATGAAATCTTAGATCTGGAGAAATAGCAAGATAAAGTATGCCAAAAGCCTCATCTCTTCCATCTAACCATTTTCTTCTCTCAGTAGTACCTATGGGTTTAGGATCTGTGCCTAAAGTTATTCTATGTAACTTTTATTTATACAAGACAAACTCCATGTTTTTCTTCCATTCAAGATAATTATATGGAGTTAAAAGTGGAAATTGAGGCACATCCATGATGACAAAAAAGAGAAAAAAACACAACACCCCTTTACTATGTAAGAGAGCCCCCCCAATTTCTTTGTGGCACTTTATGCTTAGTGCATTTTACAATTGTCCTCAAAGGACCAAAATTGGGAAAACAACAAAATCTATTAAAAAAGAGATTCTAGTGAGATTACAATCACTCACAATGATGTATTACAACAAAAAAATCCCCTCAAAACAAATTTCACCTCCTCAAGTATCAAAATGCCCAAGTTATCAATCAAATGCCAAAAAACTGACAAATGAAATAAAATGCACTTGGAACAAAATATAAGAAAAGTGAACCGCTGACTTTGAAGAACTCCTGAATACCTTTCCAGTGCTGCTTGAATCACGAAAATTGGAGATCATGGCAAAAAGTTATGAGCTTGGGAGCCAAAAAAAGAGATCTGTCTTCAACCTACAATAAATGCTGTCAAACAAAAAAATCTATGAAAATCACTAATATCACTGTGAAGTGCTCTCTGTCATCTTTCCGTTGATATCTTGTTTGCCTGATTTCAACGCCCTGGGCAAAAGTTATGCAAAAAGCAAAAAAAAACCCTACTTTAGGACTTTGAGGGGCAAAATAGGCCCCCCTAAAGGAATATTCCCTTGTTTGGCTGGAATATGCTCCTATCACAAAACCACTAGCAGATATTAGAAAATTGCCTGTATGTAAAAAAATAGCCTAGGCAAAGTTTGTTGATAGCCGACAAAGATTTGAATGTCAACTTCAAAGATAAAAGGAAACTACAGGAAGAATGCTCACCGATGAGTATAAAATGCTGATGGATCTTTTGTATGGAAACTATTGAAATTTCTTTGACTGGTGCAAACTTTGAGCAAACCACCGAGGAGATTGAAAATGTCTGCCAGAAATTGTATCAATCTGCAAATAATGTGTTTGAACACCAAGAATAAAGGCTGACTATTTGATATTGGAATAAAGGGCGGATCTTAAACTACCAAGGAATTGGAATCACTCCCGAGTGACAATGTTGATCGGTCGATGTTGATGCCGACCAAGAATACAATGACTGCCAAATAAGCAGTGATCACCATATGAAGGAAAAATGTCGATAGGTGAAAACAATGCCAACCGAAAATGGACACTGCAGATGAAATTCTCTATGGATATTTCTTTCCTGAAATCAATAGAAATGGCTGAAACCTTAATTACAGACCGCCTAAATGGATGTGATCCCTGGTGGATTTCTAAAGGGCCACAAGCTTCGACTGGGATTTGTCCATGGCAGTGAGGTACTTGACTACACCTTTTTAAGGTGCCTATAGTCTACATTCGTTAACTTCAAATCAGTGTACCAAATGGTATGGGGGGCCCGACACAGATCGGCTACCCTCTATACACAAATTTTTTATTTTGCAAAGAAAACTTTCACAGATCCACAAAAAACCAATGAATTTACCCAGTGGTCAAAAATAAATAATAACCATGATAGAGACATAGATTTGATGCAGTGATGTCGCAATATGGTACGCTAAAGCAAAAATTCCTTTTGCGCAGGGAATATTCCCTGCTATCCAGAGAGGCAGAGGCAAAAAAATTGCCTTTTTTGCAACTTTTCCAATTTTGGTGTTTGGATAGTCGATCTATACAGATTTGGGCCTCCTAATCACAATAGTGATATCTATTTCACTCCAGGATGCTCCTAACACACAACTCCCAGCAAAACCTCTCCAATGAGGGAAGGAAATTGTAGATCAGGCTCTGATACCATGTAAGAGTCAATGTGACTTAACAAGCCAGGATCACCTGTAATCAAGATAACCTTTCACACAAAGATAATAGAGAAGATGCTAAAACAATGGAGCAACTATATTAAACTATCATGTAAAATACAATGAGAGAGCCTTGCTTATAAAGGCAAGGTGAGAGCTAGAAAGGTGGAGTAAAAGGTGGAGTGGAAAGTGGAGATATTCCTACAACATGTGTCAATTAGAAGATGATAACTAATTGCACATGTGAAGGATAAGACAACTCACTCCAACTATCAACAACTCAACACACAGCTAGACTCAACTAGTGACATCTAGAAGGCTCACTAAGTCAAATTAACATGTGTGAATTATGTGTTCACACCAACACATCTAAGAATAGTAGTGTCTTTAGTAACTTTAAATTTCATTAGATTTCCTCAAAAAACACTCACAACTATGCCACAAAGCAGAATCAGACATAATTCATTTCCAACATTAACCCTTAGAGGAAAGTACAAGCAACATTAATTAGTTTCAACAACAAGCATTATACAGTTTCAATAACTGAACCATTAAATATGAAAGATGGAATAGAAGAGATGAACACATATTTATGTGGGGAAAACCCTTTCAGGTAAAAAATCCCACACTCCAAAAGCCCAGATCGCCATTGTATTATTCAGCAACAGAAAATACAATTACAATAGAATTCAGGCACTAAGCCTTTCATGGAGATTAACATCATGTTCCATCTGGAGATTATTCGATAGTCACTCCTCTTCTCTCTATTTGTCTTGCCCAGTTCCAGGTATCACACTCATCCAGCATTCAGAACTACATGTCTATGCATGAGTGTTGAGACTACTCTTCTTCATCTCTAATAACCAACCAAATAGAATAGCTCAAACTCTATTTGTCTCCCTCTTCACACACTTGCCTTCTCTTACAATGTGTTTAATATATCACATTATAGAAGAGAACATTCAGTTTGACTACCATAATGGACCAGACAGTTACAAAAGATAATCGTTCAATCAATAATATTTGTGATATGCATTGCCAATACAAATTGGCTATTCTATCATTCCACCATGTGAAGGAACCACATCACCACTGTCAAACCAATTCTGAGTATCCCAACTCATAACCATTTCCACGACTATACAGATTCGTGAGACCTCAATAGTCCCACATGCACCAGTCGATGGCCACTTTTGTATTTTATGTACACAACCATGAGATAGTTAACCATCAGCACTTTTGCTACCGATGAGACCAATAGTCTACAGCTAATGACCATTGGGAAGACCCTGGCCAATGTCGCCTCAGATTGCCCACAACCAATGGAGTGACTTTTCAAAACAGTGCTGATAGTTATAGTCTTGCCGATCCATAACCTCATTGGAGTAACCTGAAGTACTGGAGAGACTCATACCGAAGTGACATGTCTCACCGATGTCAAACCTTCATCAATGTAACATGAAGTACTAGAGAGACATCTTCCAACCACGCCAATGTCACTTGTCACACCGATCGTCAGAATGACTCTCACCGACACCAAACCTCCATCAGAGTGACCCAACACATCAGAAGGAGATATCCACAGCACGCCGATAAGGTTTGTCACGTCGATGTCCAACTGTCAGAGTAACACAACACATTATCTCTCTGATGCAAAGAACAATCCACTATGAACAATGTGATCACTAAGATACTTGTCGATTGCTGAGACTCAGATCAACTCTTGCCGATGCCTGTAAATTTGAGACACATGTACTCAACATTCTCCCACTTGACGAAGGATTTACAGGATTCCATCAACGCTTGAAGTCACTGTATCAACTTAGACATTGTCTCCATTTCACTTTGCTCACAAGCTATATAGAAGCATCAATATTATCAACTTCAAAGCTTCATCCTTAATACAACCATGAAGTCATCCTCCAGAAACAAGATAGAATATCAGCTAGAACAACAACCAGAAAACTGGTTGCTCCCATCCAACTGAGTAGAACCCACATGACTAAAAATAGCACACACATCAAGTGCTAATCCATCCAATCATCTATACCTCGAAGGCATCCACATCAGCAAAATCATACCACAGACATATACACCCATCAACTGCACATACAAGCTCCATGTGTCAACCAGTCGAAGAAGACCAAACACATCCAAGAACTCCCACTGCATGGTTAATGCAGATCTGAAAAAGATCAAGGCATACAAAGTCTACTGATAGCATAACATAGAAAGTGTAAATAATAACATCATGTAGTACCAAGGAATCATCCACAATGATATGGAAAACATGTAAACAAATAACCTGCAAGAACAATTCTCCCTACCAGTCCAGAACTCTCCCAAATTCTCCACACCCAACAAAGGAAAAGAGATAATAGAACCTCCATGTCATCACCCAACAACATAAGTGAAAACATATGACCACAAGCTAGTGATCACAATCAGCTCCAATAAAACATCAGACCAATGTAGTGTGAAACAAACCATCCAGGAAGATAACCAGGACCATAGAGAGAAACATCGCACATCATATACCTGTAGAAAATCCTCCTACATACACCTCTAAGTGCCAACTATGTCAAGTATGATCTCCTTCACAACACCCCAAAGAGAATAGCATAACAACACCCAAACAAACATCCAATCTCAGGAGATCAAATTCAACATATAAATCATGCAACCAACATGGATGTAAGCCTCTCAAACCAAAGAAGATCAAACTAATCCATTTCCTATTTCAGGAAATCAGCCCATAAAGCCATCTCCTAATAGTCCTCATCAATGAATGATATCTTAAACTCAAATGCACAAGGAGATAACCATGTTATCCATCTCTCACAATGAATCCTCTAGAACCAACTATGAGCAATTCAAGATCCATGTCTATGAAAGAAAGTATAAAACACCTGAGAGAAACAATGGGCAATACCTCTCAAGTAATAAACTACCGAGTAGACCATGAGTGGGGATAAGAATGCTCCTCCAAGATATATAAGCCATCATGACTCCTCCAAGAGCAATCTCTTCATAGGTCTCTATTGAACTCATGACCAACCAAGGTGTAGGCTCCTCAGACTTTCTGCTAAAATCTTCATCAAGAGTAACCATCAACAACACTTCTCTCATCTCAAGAGAATTATAGCCTCAACTTATTCTCCATGTACCCTTGAGCATCTGCAAATAATCATTTCATGCTAAACTCCAAATGCATCACTACACCAACATGAAGTAATCAAGGAAAAGATCAATACGCCCAAAACACAGAGAATCACCAGACCATTGTCAAAGCTCCAATCATCTAAATTAGGAAATTATCATGACATCATGATCTTACCATCCCCTTAGGAGATTCCATTCTCCAGGTGAACATAACCATGGTCTCAAGAGAAATGTATCATGCCAAAACTCAAATGCATAAATTGAGAAAATACCATGACATGAAACAAACCAAACTCTAAACCAACATCACCTGTCAAGTGCCACCAACACCTCAACCAAGGATTTCATGAATCCTCCTTGGTTCTAAGATGTTGCACATCCTCAAATAGTGCCCCTGCAACTACGAAAGAGCCCTACTATAGCAACAGGATCTAAGAGCTCCTCCTAGTAACATCTGCAACACTAAAGAAGATTATCCATCACTAAGTGATGAATTCACAGTCATTGCTAAAGCTCCCACTGAACTATGACAAATGAGCTTTCCAAGAATCATGACCAAACTTCTTCTAATCTAAAAATCCTCTAGGTCCACACATTAACATGTCCATGTGACAATAAAACCAAGTGGCACCAAGATCTCCAAACCAAGGAAAAACACTATCACTGTCAATAGCTTACACAAACCTGTGTATCCAAGCTATTCATGAAATCATGATACACATGCTACAAGTCCCCTTAACTAACTATTCAGGTACTTTACAACATCCATTCTCTCATCCTAAAGTAGTCACACCAATGTACAAGTGACCACAGACAAGGCCAGCTAACAAATCTGCATAAACACTAAAAATAATCTTGTGGATATAGACAGTCCACTTCTAAGTTATCCCACTACAACCAATGGGTAGCTAATCCACAAACTGCATAACTCATAGATCTAATCAATATAACATGCAAACCCACTATCGTATTGGAAAATACAAAACTAAGATCTCAAGGAGTAGATAACAATGTAGACAACATGACTCAAACACCAGATTACTTACAAATCCGATTCACCAAATATGTCCACAACCTGAGCACCATAGTCTAGAAAACCAAAAGCATTACCACAAGAATGTTGAGTGTCATATCACATGCTAGCACTCCCATGTAGAGAAAGCATTTCACCTCCTCACACCATGCATGGAGCATGCATGCAAAACTGTAACTATATCATCCAACAACACCCCAAATGCTAGGGTCTAGAAATAGCTTAACTACAGCTTCACAAAACTACAAGTTTTTCTCTTGACCATGTAAAACCTGCAAAACCACTGTGTTTGAAAAACACCCATGCACATCCATACCCACTTCACATTTGGTTGACTCTAAAGTCTTCAATAATAACACCATAACAGTTAAACTAGAAAAAATGGATTATCATGAATATGCATAACCATAGATTTTAAGAAAAAACTATAAAACCCTTAGATCCAAGGAACGTGAATCTGATCCATGCAAGTACAGCACATCCTTAAGAGGAAATAGTAGTTCAAGAACTTTAGGCCCACTTGTAGGCCAACTCCATAACCATCCGAGGGAGACAAGTTATTTCAGAAGCTTCTAGATCATCCAATGATCAACTCCATAGCCTACATGCAATCAAGGGAGTTGAGAACAAAATGTCTTTCAATACTAGGAAAGAATACCCAGTATAAATACATTACTCCATGGATGAACAACAACACGGGCTTCTTCGTATCACTAGGGAGCCTCTCACACAAACACCCAATATGAAAGCTTTATTATAGCACAACCACAAAGCTTTCATACCCCATGCATCAGGATTATTTCGCTGTCAACTAGGAGCCTCGGACCACATCATTTCAATATGACTAGCTCTAGTTTCTCCATCTTCACCATCCTTCAAGCGCCTACTATATCATGAAGACAAGATTAATTGGAAGACTTCCACTCAAACAAGGATCAATCATCAGTCAATTCCTTCAGATTTCCTCAAGCTTTCCAGGCTAAGAAATCTTTACAGAAGAAATACCCAGAACCAGAAACACCAAGAATAAACAAATCCCAACAAAATGCTCTAATACCATTTGTAAGGAAATGAGTGCAACTTAGAATGAACATCTAAGAATAGTAGTGTCTTTGGTAACTTTAAATTTCATTAGATTGCCTCAAAAAACACTCACAACTATGCCACAAAGTAGAATTAGACATAGTTAATTTCCAACATTAACCCTTGGAGGAAAGTACAAGCAACATTAACCAATTTCAACAACAAGCATTATACAGTTTCAATAATAGAACCATTAAACATAAAAGATGGAACAGAAGAGATGAACACATATTTACGTGGGGAAAACCCTTTCAGGTAAAAAACCCCACACTCCAAAAGCCCAGATCGCCATTGTATTATTCAGCAATAGAAAATACAATTACAATACAATTTAGGCACTAAGCCTTTCATGGAGATTAACATCCTTTTCCATCTGGAGTGTTGGGAATTAAGGTGTCTCAACCTTGGTAATTCCTTGAATTATTTATGATTGTATTTATTAATTCATTGCCTATGTTGTAAATAATTGTAAATTCCATATTGTCATGTTGTGGGATGTGGCACGGTGATGTGTCATCCTACATGGAAGATGACAACTTGTAATTTTGTCCTCACATGAGGAGATAGGCATCCTACTTAGTGATAGGAGAATTTTTCCATGTGTTGGCATCTTGGATGTTGTGTAAGGGAATGTTGACTGAAATGGTTATGACGGATTCCTATGACGAAGTTATGACATGTAAGAGTCAGAAATATAAGGTTGTAAGATAGGTGAAGACATGTGTCATGAAGCATCTTTGAAAAAGGCATATTTGGGTACCCCAAGGTGGACTATGACATGTTGTAAGAGAATATGCTATTTATATCCTATGTATGATAGATTCTCTTACAGCTGTAAGTTGTAACTGCTATGACAGATTCTATGACGGTCGTAAGAGTCGTAAGCGCATCTGTCATAGCTTATTTTAGAAATAGGTGACTCCTTTGGGATGGGAGCTGTGGATAAGTGTCAAGAACTTCTACAATGTTGACCAAGTGTCCTTAGGCATGGGTTTTGGGCCACGAGGCCAAGTTGGATGCCCATCTCAAGAAAGGTCCAATATTGCCTTATATTTTCCATATAAACAGGTGCTTGGAGGAGTAGATGTTTTACAGGTTTTACAGGTACTGTTATGCTACTGGATTGACTCCAAATATGAGTGTCAAAGACCATTTAAGCTTGGATTGCAAGTGTATTGTAAACAACTTTTAGATTTGTTAATACATTGTGCAGGTTTCTAAGTGTGGGGTTTTTCACCCGATAAGGGTTTTCCCCATCGTATATCTTTGTCTCTCTTCTTCTGTCTTCTTTCTGGTTCATGTGTATTGCTGCAATATCTTGATTATGTGTTTCCTATTGTTGTAGTTGCAAAGATTAAATTAAATTTGTATAGCTCTCCCCTCATCAGATTAGTGTAGGAAGCGATTTCTGCACACCTAGCTTCCTTTCAGTTGGTATTAGATCTTGATCACCTTTGGTCCTAGTTATTGGGTAGGGGTTTTTTGAGCTGATCTTAAGTTGAGTGGGAGCCTATGAAGAGTATTCTGAATCTTATTGTAGCAGACAGGTGGCAAGCACATCCAGAAGGATAGAGGTGGAGAAATTTAATGGCACTAATTTTAAGCTGTGGAAGCTCAAGATGGAAGACATGCTTGTAGATCATGACCTATGGAAAACTATATTCGGTGTAAAACCAACCGCAATATCACAAGAAGATTTTGATCTCAAAGATTGAAAGGCTAAGGGTCTCATAAGACTCAGTTTAGCTGATTCTATCCTATTAAATGTCCATGAGGAGAAGAGCACAACAGACCTTTGGAAGAAGTTGGGTGATGTTTATCAGGCTAAATCCCTGGTGGACAAACTTTTTCTAAGAAAGAAGTTGTTTTCTCTAAGGATGGAGGATGGACGATCGGTTGCAGATCACCTGAATGCGTTTAACATGCTAATTGCACAATTGACATCCGTTGGTGTGAAGATGGAGAAGGAGGATCATTGTATGACCTTGCTTTGTTCCTTGCCGGACTCGTGGGATCATCTTGTTATGGCTATTGGAAGCACCACATCCACATTCAAAATGGATGAAGTGGTATCTTCATTATTATCTGAAGAGATGTGAAGAAAGTCTTCTGAGGCAGCCAAAGAGGCTCTTGCAGTTCATGGAAGACCCAATGAGAAAGGGAAAAAGAAGGACGAGAAAGCTAAGAAGGATAGATCCAAATCCCATGGGAGATCCAAATCTCCTGGAAAGTCCAAGGCTCTGTGTTGGAACTGTGGGAAAACTAGGCATTTTTGAAAGGAATATAAGGAGGAGAAGAAAAATAAGAAGAAAGCTCTTGATTTAGATTCTGACAAGTCACAAGAAGATGGTGATGCTTTCATTGCAGCCCTAGCAACCCATGAATCTGATGATGTGTGGCTGATTGACTCTGGTGCATCATTCCACATAACCTCGCATCAAGATTGGTTTACCAAGTATGAGGAGTTCGATAGTGGAAAGGTGTATCTAGGTGATGACTCTCATCTGAAGATTGTTGGTCGTGGAAGAGTTGCTATCCAATTCCCTGACGGACGAGTGAAGGGGATCTCTGGGGTTATACACATCCCAGGCTTAGCATGGAACCTACTTTCTCTAAGTATGTTGAATGATGCAGGTGTGCAGGTTGTCTTTTCGAAAGAAGGATACAAGATGACTAGAGGAGCTATGGTGCTTGCTAAGGGTACTAGGAGAGGTACTTTGTTTCAGCTAGAGGCATGCATTGCACAATACAATAGTTCTTATGACTCAAGGAAGATGGCAGTAGTCACTTCATCCCCACCATCTGAACGAGCAGTGAAGAAATCTATTGGATCTAGTCTTTATGGTTGTAATCATGCTTTGGAAGTTAAACTTCCTATTGAAAAGACAATGTTATGGCATAAGAGATTTGGCCACATTGGTGAGAAGGGTCTGCATACCCTAAAAAATAAGAACCTCATTGAGGGGTTAGATGATTGTAATCTTGAGTTCAACTTTTGTGAACATTGCATATATCAAAAACAAAACCGTGTTCAGTTTTACTCAAGTTCTCATAAGTCTTCTGGTGTGTTGGACTTTATTCATTCTGATGTGTTTGGTCTTGTCAATGTTCCTTCATTATCAAAGTTTGTATATTTTGTATCTTTTATAGATGATTATAGTAGGACATGGATTTATTTTCTCAAAATCAAATCTAAAGTCTATAGCAAGTTTAAGGAGTTTAGGGCCTTTACTAAAAATCAAACTGGTAAAAAGATTAAATGTTTGAGAATTGACAATGGTGGTGAGTTTTGTTCTACAGAATTTGATAAATATTGCAAGGAACTTGAGATTGAAAGACATAAGACAACTCCATACACCTCGTAGCAAAATGGAGTTGTAGAGAGGATGAACAGGACACTGATGGAGAATGCTAGGAGTATGCTTAGTGGAGCTGGCCTAGAACAAAAGTTTTGGGCTAAAGTTGTTTCCACTGCGTGCTATCTGGTAAATAGATCTCCTACATCAGCTCTTGTTGGAAAGACACCCATGGAAATGTGGTCTGGTAGAAATCCTTCAATAAGGCATCTTCATGTTTTTGGTTGTGAGGCATATGCACATGTGCCTAGGGAGAAGCGGCCAAAGTTGGAGAACAAGGTTGTTAAGTGTATCTTCTGTAGACACCCAAAATTGACTCATTATCATTAACATTGAAATATCACATTATCACACATCTGCATTTGTCTAACACACTTGAGCAATGTCCCTAACACTTATTTCTTTTATCAATTAAATAAATTTATATTTATTTAATTAATTCATTAGCTATTTCTTCTATTTTTCTTCTAAGTTATAATTAAACAATCTTCAATTATTTAATTGTCTTCATTCTATCTATTTTTAATTAAATAAATCTTATTTATTTAATTAAAGATTCCTTTCATAAGCTGACTTTCCAATTAATTAAATAAATTGTATTTATTTAATTAATTTATCTTATCATTTATCTTATGAGCCGACATGTGTGCCTCTTTCATTTAAAAAGATAAGTGGTACTACATCCTTTTATTTAATATCTTTCATATGTAGTACTTTTTTATGTACACAAGCACACATGAGCCCTATCTTCCCGCCACTTGTCATCTTTACATTTATCTATGTCTATCTTTCAATCTTAGCCATTCACATAGCCTCCAAATCTCCACCGTTGATTGATTTTGGTTGGGTTCTATATAAACACCTTCTCATTTCATACTACATCTATCCAGCATTCATATAGCGTCTACATTATTATCTTGAGCATATTGAGCATTTGAGCATCCATAGCATCCATTGAGCTTTTATCACTATCATCCATCATGGCAGCTTTTATCTTCATAATTGTTCATTATTGAAGAAGCAATCCACATCATAAACAAGGAATCACACAATCTAGGTGATGTTGTGCTTGAGTTGCATTACTTTTGATTTTATTTAGATTAGATTCTTTGATGATGGTAGGGTTAGGTTTTCATCTTATCAACCTGATTTTTTACCTATCACATTTTCACACTCCCAGTGGGACCCACGTCCTTGATTAACTTTGTTGTTTGAAGTTGTTTTTATGAAGATCATATTTTTTTTAGGGCTTACAGCAAGTTTCTGTCACTTTTGAGCAAAAAATTATTATTGTCTACATACCTATGTCACTTTTGCGCTAACATCTGCCGGCTTTAGCCATTTTTGGATTGCTTATAAGCAAACAGCAATCAGTTTTTGTTTATTCTGCATCATTTTTAGACTAACAGTGGTCGCCTTTGCATTTAACCTAATCACTTTTGATCTTACAGTGGGCGCTTTTAGATAATTAAATCACTTATTGCAGAATTAGGGATTTCATTGCATATTGTCTCTTTTGCAGATCCAGGTCGCCTATGATCCTTAACCAACCACTTTATGTTGTTTTACGTTGCTTCTGAGCCTAAACAATCCACATCTAGAGTTTTCAAAATCACTTTTGATCCACAGTAATTCGCCTATGACAAAAATAGAGATCGCTATTAACAGACAACAAATCACCTTTGGTAAACTATGTGCTTTCAGTCTGGATAATTTACAGTTTGTTTTCTTGGCTACTAATTGAGTATTTGTGCAGCATCTTATCGATTTGTCCAAGAAAAGAAGGTTATCAAACTACTAACATATCTGTTGCAGATCCAATTGGTCCAAGACTTGTGGTTTTTCATTAAATTAGGAACATTTGGGCTTGGTGCTTAAAATGAATCATTGCTTGCTCCGTGCTTGATTTATCCTTTTTTGATTGCTTGCATGTGATTGATTGTAACCCAAATTTAATAACAAAAGTATCCTCTCCCCTTGCCTATCAAATGGATCTTGGGTGTATGAGAACTTGTTGATATCTTTAGAGGGCTTGCCTTCTCGGTGTGAGAAGGGATACGACCCAAGCGATAACAGGCTAAAGCCAAGTCCTTCCAAGCCGCTATATAAGACAAGTGTTTGTGTCAAAAGCCACAAACAATGGGTGTTGTTACATTATACCGACAACCAACCTCCCCCAAAACCCTCCAAGGCATAACCCTTGAAGGCTGGGAGACTCCACAACGGAGAGTAGCGTTGTCGCATGTATAGCCACCCGAACAGATGCCCTTATTAGCAACTTTGTGTAGTAGCCAAAAACCCTCTATTTGTTGATGCAAAAGGTGGGACCTTTGAAGCGGCCCCGATTCATGTGGTTCTTAGAAGAGATAGCAGGGACAATCCTAAGGTTTGGTGGGGGGACAAGCCTTACGGGAAACCTGGATCTTGGTATACGTGAGAAGTGAGTGTCGTGGAGGGGAGCTAGTGCTACCAAGATCCTGAAGCTATCCGCTTTGAATAAGTATGACCAGGGGATTCAACGAATACAGTCCTTTCTAGCCTAGGTTGTACAAGTTTGTGATTGTTGTGAGTGTGAGTGACTGCAATTACTATTTTCTTGTCAAAAATCACAAATCAGACATTTTTCCTGACAGACACAGTCACTTTTAAGCCTAAACTGCCCACATACAGACAACAAAATCACTTTTAGGCCACAATTATTCACTTTTTGCCTAAACTACATCGCCTTTGAACAACAGCTAATCACCTTTTGCATAAACAGAGTCGCATATGAATAGTAGTCTATTGCCTCTCACCTGAATCAACTCACATTTAAACAGCAGTCAGTCGCCTTTGCTCTAAACCAGGTCACTTTTAAACAAGAATATTTCACCTTTAGCTTGACCTGAGTCACTTCCAAATAGCAGTGAATCGCTTTTGAGCCAATAGTTATCGCCTCTGAACATTTGGATTGCCTTTAGTTAGCACTGTAACCTGCTTTAGAACCTAAACCATTCTGCATTTAAGCTATTACCAGTCACCTTTAGCATTCTCTAAGTTGCATATGAGCTATCACTTGTCGCCTATGGTCTAATACCAGCAAATCCTAGTGACTCAGTCAAATTAGACACAAATTTAGCTTGCTCTGCTTCAGCATTAGCTTTCAGACCTATCTTTGATCATTAACAGATACCTGGACATTATCTCCTTGCTTTGAGCTTATTAATCAATCACATTTCATGAGCCTTTCATCTTTTTGAGATCCCAAACCAATGAACCAAACATCAAATCAATCATTTTGATCCATTAGAAAAACATCAGCTTTAGCTTCAGCAAACATCAGCAACATAGAAATCTTTAGCAAACAACTTTTCCCTTGAGTGTGTGTGTAGTTAGGGTAAAATTGCAGATAGGATAAATGAAGAATCAATGATGATAAAACCCTAGCAATGCACAATGAAGCACAAGACAACATGAAAATCAAAATAATAAATGTAAATGCAAACTGATCTCCATGCTATGCTCGATTTATCTCCATTGCTCTTCTCCACCTCACATGAGCATGCAAGATTTTGAAGGATTATTGTTGGAAGAATGTTGAGTGCTCACTTCTGCAGCATAACATTAAGATGAAGATGATATGAGGATGATAGTTGAAGGATGCAAAGGCTCTAATGATATTTTGACAAAATAATGGTACTTGAAGCTCAATGCATGCTAATGGCTTGTGAGGGGTTTGATTTATAGAAAAGGCTTGGTTTAAATGGATGGTTGAGATTAAAAGCTAAATGATTGATGTGGACGGCTAGGATTGATTAGTTATTCCCATTCTTCAAGGGAGTTGTAGTCATTTGACAAGTGTCAAGGAGAATAGGGCTCATGTGTGCTTGTGTACATAAAAAGTACTACATATAAAAGATATTAAATAAAAGGCTATAGTACCACTTATCTTTTTTAAATGAAAGAGGCACACATGTCGGCTAAATGATAAGATAAATTAATTAAATAAATAAAATTTATTTAATTAATTTGGAAAGTCGGCTTATGATGAGAAATTAATTCAAATAAAATATTTGAATTAGTTGGGATATGAGTTGGCTATTAATTAAATAAATAAAATTTATTTAATTAATTGGATAGTGGGATTAGGATGAGATAAGATATGATGTGGAAATTAAATAAATAAATAAAATTTATTTAATTAATTGGGATGAGGATAGAATATGATTGGGATATGATGTGGAATTAATTAAATAAACAAAATTTATTTAATTAATGAGCTAAGTAGGATGAGGATGGGATTGAATGGGATTTTAATTAAATAAATAAAATTTATTTAATTAATTGGCTAATGGAATAAATGGGGTTAAGAGTGGGATTTAGGACAAAATGCTACATGATGTCTAAGTGATGTATTTGACTAGGTGTTGCTAGACATGAACAAAGTTTGGACAAATTTGGGTGTCTACAGTGTGAGCTATTCTCTAGGGAAACCAGCCAACAACAAATCAGCAACCAAGCAAAACAACACATCAACCAAAGCAAATCAACAACCAAGCAGACCAACCAACCAACCAACCAGAAAACCATCATCTTTTGGGTCTCAAAACTTTGACAAGCTAAGCTTCAGTTTTCAACATCAACATCATGCCTCAAACTAGGAGCCAACATAGAGCTAAAATGGAAGCTAAATATAGAGCTGAAATGGAAGCCAAATTGCAAGCTGAGATGCAACAACTTAGATCGACACCTCTTAAGGACGCAACTCAATTCACGACTAGTATGCCTCCTTGTATGTTTATGCCTCATGGGTATACCTTTGGAGAATCATCCTCACAACAAGTGCAACCTCCAACAGCTTTGGAAACTTTTGAAGAACAATCCCAGGAATACTTATCAAAATTTTAGGACACCCATGTGTGGGATCAAGTTGATAGACTTGTTTTATCTGAGCCTAATCACTACTTCTTGCAACTTTCTCGCATGGGTACTAAACTACCAAGAGATTTCGACATATCTGCTATTAGAGAACATGATCCAAACAGTCTCGTTGTTGTTGCAAAGGGACCATCTACTATAGTTACACCATCCCCCACCATATCACAAGCTCCATCCTCTACCACATCTCTTTCATTGCCTATTGCTACTTCATTTGATCTACCATGCTTGGAGCATACTTTAGAACCTTTGATCATACCAACCAATGTGCTCCCTCTCATGTCACAGAATCTAAACATTCCACCTTTCCATGTTCCTCAACATATTCCTCCTCCTACCATGACCATTTCTATGCCTCAAGTAACACAAGCTGTCCATGTGGCCCAAGCACAAATGCTCCAAACATCACAAGCTATCCCCATGTCTCATAGTGTGCAAGCCTCTCAAACTATATCAACACAACCAATCGTCCAAGTTTCACGACCATCACAATCTACCATATCCAATATACCAACTGCTAATATGCTTTCCACCATATCTACTAATCCTTCCACTACACCATATAATCCCAATGTTAGTCTTATTGATATGAGTGACCCTCCTATCGTTTCTCAAGCTAATCTAAGCTCTACGGTCACTTATGTTGAGCAACTTACATCCATTCCATCATACTCTTCCAATCCTTCACACACTATCAATCCATCTTATGCCACCTAAGGCTTGCCTATTGTCACCCAACACATGACACATTCCAATCCCCATATTGTCCAAAATACCAACCCAACTGTCCATCCTTCTTTCGCATCTACCAATCCTTCCATCACTTACCATGTCATAAATCCAACTTCAACTTCCCAACCGTTAACTAATGTCAATCCATCTTCCACTTCACATGTGATGCAAAATCTTGGTGCTCATTCTTCCCAATATACTCAAACACCACTTGTGCCTCAAGGACAACAATCTTCAACTACATATGTGTCACATCCCAATCCTTTGACATATATTGTGAGTACGCAACCTCAACAAATGGTCATAGCCCCATATATCCCACAACAACAACCTCAATATGCACCATACCATGTTTCACCCCCTTTGCAACAACAACAATTATCTTCAGCGGATGTTCAACAAATGATTAACCAAGCGGTAGGACAAGGTAAGAAGACATTTTCTCTAGATAACATATGCACTTATCCATTTGACAAGTCTCTTCATATGATCCCTTTTCTACCACACTTTGAAATTCCACAATTTGACAAGTATAAAGGAAAAGGAAATTTGGAAGACTATCTTAGAGTATTGTTTGTGGCATGTCTCAATGTTGCTTATGACGATACATATCTTTTGAGACTATTTCCTCAAAGCTTAGCAGGACAAGCTCTTGAATGGTTCTCTCATTTACCTCTAGGGATTAAGTCTTTTTTAGAGTTAGCCAATAAGTTTCGATCTCACTCCACTTTCAACATTGACCATGAGATAAACATGAACGACCTTGTCAACAATAAACAATGCAATGGTGAATCCTTTTCTTCATTCACTCAACGATGGCACAATATGGCTAGCAAACTATCATGGGAAATCCTTGAGAAACAACAGCTCGATATCTTTGTTCAAAATTTTCATCCCGAGCTATCATTCCAACTACAATTGCAAAGTGCTAGCACCTTTGATGAACTTGTTTCCAAAGGAACCATCATTGGACGAGCTTTAATTGCTAAAGGAACTATCAAGATCTTTCACGATAATAAAGATTATCCTCAAAACTCCAATGATAAGTCTCACTTTTGGAATAAAACTAAGAATATTGTCAATGATGGTGTTGTCGATGCAAAACACATCCAAAATATGAAAGCTCCTATCAACATCCAAGTTGCTTCTACAACAACACAACCTTTTTAACGAATGCGACAATGCCAAACTTCCAATCCATGTTGACAATTTACACCATTAGCAGAACCCATGGAAGTTATCTTTCAAAAGCTTCTCCAAGCAGGCAATATTATCTTACACACATAATGGTATGGTTAATTCCACACCTAAAATACACATATTCCCCATGGATGGGTACCCAGTATCACCATCCCATGGGCACACAAAGCAAGTATGGGGTATTCACAACACTCAACCAATGCACAATTACTGGTTTCTCACATTTACAGGGGGAAGATTTACATTTACATACACAATTTTTATCACTACCATAAGTACATTTATTTCCATAACCAATGTGATCCCCTTTGCAAAAACATAACATTACTTTCTATCCACTTCCCTATTCTAATTTCACTCTACTTTTTCTACATTTCACATGATCCTGCAAGTCAACATCATGATCATCTATCCAATACATCAAGCCGGGTGTTTAGATTAAAGCATGGTATCCAACACAAGGGTTCCCACCACCTGCATAAGAAGTATTACTATAACTAAACATGGGTGACAACATTAACCAGAGATCCTAGTACTGAAACATGGCTCTGATACCAAATGTAATGCCCCACCATGCAACCCTAGAGATAAGTCAAATGAAGCACTAAAAAGGCAAAAAAAAAAATTCTTTTAAAATAGAAATAATGGTAACAAGATATGACATAGTCTGAAATGACAAGTTAACTAACATCTCTAGGGATAGCATGACTGCATTATTGAAATTAAGCAGTATTCCACAACATACATAACTCATTACTACACAGGAACATGATCTAATTAATAACCATGGTTTGTTCTAAATCTAAATGCATCAGCTGAACACATACACATACACCTTTTTGTAATGCTTATCCCTGAAAATATTAGTAGGTAACAATAATGAAATTAATTGGGTGATAGAAAACAACTTACAAAGTTTAACGTAGTAAAGCTCAAATTACATAATAGAGTATATCACATTCATTGTAATTAAAATGTCAAATACAAATATTTCAGATTTAAATTATACATATGTATACCCATTTACCATTGTGCCAGATGATCATCCATACGCCAATTGGAAAGGTGCCTTCTTAGCTTCTGAGTCCTGCATGGCTAAAGGTCTCCTACTGCACATCTAAAGAAACATTAGTCCTGCATGATTATTAATTACACAATATCAATTCCATGAAGTGACAAGCTAAGGCCCTAAGGGTCGACCTAATGTCTCAGGGACTCATCTCTGATGGCCTTGCGTACGTACGTGTAGCGCAGAGACTTCGTAGTTCAGAAACTTAAACATGCAACCACATGGAAGTGCCATACAAATCAAAACCTCTAAGGTGTTGTTTACAAGATAACGACATCTTCTTACCCTTAGATACATCTTCACATTTCAATCCATACTCAAGGAAATAGAAAATTGAGGTTTATCTATCTCTCAATATTCTTTTAAACATAAATGAACCCGTATTACAAGTTACTATTGTAATCATACTAGAATAACATTAGATCTTCCTTTCAATAAAACAATACTTATTTCTCCATACAAATATAATAATCAAACATAATATAAGATTTAATGTACAAGTAAGAAAAGATTAGGAAGGATATTTCTTTCTCCACATTCCTGAGTAATTCAAACATAACTACTAATCTTATTAATAGTTTGGTACTAAAATAAAACTACTTCTTGCCCCGTAATATTACTATACTACTAGATCAAATCTTTCTTATGTAATATTACATACATCTTCTCATTAATCTAGAAGAAAAATAACATTATTCGTACCTTTCATTCTTAACAAAGCCACTTTTGGAAACTAATAATTCACAGAGAAACTTTTGATAGTATGAAAGATAGTATCACTATGGTTGGTTGTCGTGATAAGTTTTGTATTCCATGCAAATATTCGTCTAGACCTCTTAATGACAAGCACCTAAAGAAACTTGTCTAGCTAATCACGTACAATATGACAATTAAATATATACTACTACCACAATAATGATTTCTTTCAACCCCTTCCTTTTACTTAGAGCATGTTTTATACCATGATATCAAACATATTGAAAGTGACCTAATTACATCTTATGAGCACATAAACAATATATCAAGAAGGTAATACAAATGCCACTAGTCTTATGACAAGGATTACAAAATTCATAATCCCTATCTACCCATTCCCTTATTATATTCCACTTCCTAACACCCTCATTTATAGTACAATTAAAAAACTTAATCTCCTTTCTAATTTCTACACATAATTTAAGTATCACAATTAATCTTAAAACTCCTTTGTCTACTAAATAACCATTGGATAATTTCAATCTTATAACAGATGATTAATGTTTATTTCAATGATAGCTCATTCGTTTCAACATCTATTGCATAATAATAGTGCATGTAATACGTTATGCCATCAAGCTTAATATGAATTAATAAGAACATATTCGATTGAACAAATGTTATCATGTTATACAAATCGACTAATAAATCAATAGAATAGTATTTCAACCATAATAGACCAAGTTCTTTTTTTAAAAAAAAATTTCTAATAAGTTGAAGTCAAGGAGAATCTTCCATTATGGCTAAACACCACTACAACATTTAAATGTAACTGACACATAATAGATAAACTTAGAAACATAAATGGGATCGACACCTGTGTATAATAATGATCATTTACAAATTACTAAATGTAAATCTAAAAACTTTTTTTCTTATAATGAAAAGGAAACCAAAGCGTGTATAGGGTTGTGAGTCAGAAGTGCCCACTATTGAAATATGACTTGAGCACACAGGGCTTAAAACAAGGGAGTTCTATCATGAACAAAGGAACGCTAAATGCAACGAGGTTTTAACAAGAGACAGAGACCACGAATCAAAGTAAAGCTAGCAGTTTCAACAACAGGCAGATGCATAATTCAAAAAGAACACTCACAATATACATATGAAACTCTCCTTGAGCATAACAAAGAAACCAAAAAGGAGATTTGAGTACACGAAATTTGAAACCAAGCCCAAGCAAAATTAATAAAGGGTTTTCTACACAAGGCCATCACATATAAAGAGATCTTGACAAGACCAATTCATCGATGAGCAAGAAGACTTAAAACAAGGCTAATACAACAATGAGTAGATATCTGACTTTGTTAAACTTTACACACATGCAATGATCATTCTTCAATCAGTCCTAAATCTACGGTAGTGGTCGTCGATTCAGATTAAAGGTGTAGGCAATTCCATTGATTTACTTTATTAAAGTGGTATCATAAAAAAGAAACCAACAGAAGATAAACACAAGAATATCCCAATAGAGGAATGTCTATGGTTTGGATATAAAAAACTTGTGTTTTGCAAAAGCGTAATACAAGAAAGACTAAAAGTGCACAGTAGAAACAATGATACATAAATGATAAAAACAAATGCCACTGATGCGTCAGAATAAAGATTAGCGTTATAATGATTAAATTATTAAACGCATAAGGATATAAAATGTTATTGAAGTGTAGGGTAAAGGAATAATTATTGTATCCAGGTAAAGGCATAGACGAGGCAAGTAAATTGTTTGACATACTGCCTCCCCTTGAAATGCCGATCATAAAATACAATGATTGCAGGGTAGGCACAAAACGGATTTCAAAGGACATCACAAGAAAACTCTATGAATTCATATGTGATCTACAGGCATCATAAAAGCATGTATAAAATAATAACATAATTTTTTATCAGCAAAATAAATATAGTGTAACCGTTCTTTAAAATGACAAACCCTATGCAAAGCAATACCCGTTATTGTTTATTGTAGTGCATAAGTATATGGAACAACTATATTGTTATTATGATATCTAAATATATTTACATATATTTATATGCATTTCATTTGACATTGGTTACACTATTCTATATATAACCTGATCAATTAATCAGAGATGAATATGTATATATGCGTCAATCAATGTTATAGAATGTATCATATTCAAATAAAGAACCTACTTATGGGAATAGCAATATGCAACAACTACTAACTAATCACTACAAATTTGCATGCATTAGATATGCTATTTAGATGCAAATTACATGTTGTTCAAATTTATAGGAAAGGTATCCTTCCAATTCATCATAGGTGAGAGTCATAGTCATAAAAGGAAATTTTGTCAAATATTAGATAAACATTAGGAAAAGTTCTGAAAAAGAATTATGCAAAACAATGCATGCTATAAGGAGGCATGCGGACATGTTAAACAATATGCCTCAAAGAAACACCAAAATAGATTTGTTAGAATTCTTTTTTGAATCTTTCAAGCATATATGTAATATTGAACAAAGGCCCATAGCGAATAAAGCACAAGAATAATGTGATCACTTAGGTCGAATGGAAAACATCCACCTGAATGCAATAATTTTTGATACGAGTATAATAAAATATTTCCACTTAGCCTATGATCATCAAATATCTGAAATCAATCCCAATAGAAAATGATCCAAATGGAAGAGTGAGATTTCAACACACCCAATTCCAACAGTTTCAAGCACATTTAACTCAGAAGTTTTATAGAAGAAATTGCATACCTGAAATTTCCATTATCTTCCTCCAAAAGCTTGTGAAAGCACTAAAAATGATCATGAAAAATCTATCCAAAAATTGAAGCCATGATCTTCAACTTAGTTATTTCACAAAACCATCTTTCTTCCCCGTTTCCTTTCTGTTCCTCTCATCTTCTCTTCCTGTCCATTTCCCTTCCTTTTTCTTTTTTTCTCTTCCAAGATGGAAGAATAATAAATAAAATCTACCACTCCTCCCATAACTCCCACTAACTTATTTTAATATTTGCTAACAATAGATTTTATGACAGAACATAAATGCTACCTATTTTATTTGCCACTCAACACCACATTTAATAATAATAATAACATATTTATTTATTAACTTAACCACTAATACAATATATATATATACATATTCAATAAACTAAATTTACATAAAGGCATTTATATTTATTTAATTATCAAAAATGTCTTTATGACTAACAATATTATTTTAATGCCATGATTAACCTAAGCATCAAATAAACAATCCAAATTGAATAACCCAAATGTCAGACATACCTGACACATCCAAAGTGAAAACAGAGGGGCACTACACTTGGTCCTAATTATGCAGCTTTTGTTTCTAGCTTTCACACTCATACCTATTAACAGTGGGAACTGCTTTCACTATGCCTTCATTTGCATCCTTTTTTGAGATGTTAATGCATGAGCTACAAAAGCTTCTTTCTATGGGTATCATTAAGCCATCATAGACTCATGCTTTGGTTGCTGGACAACCTAAGGAAAAGAAAGCGTCAGGTTCTTCTGACAAAAAACAAAAGAAATCTAAGAAAAATCCACAAACAGATCAAGCATAAAAATCACCTAAGAAGGAGAAGCCTACATATGGTTATTGTAAGAAATCAGGGCATGATGAACATACTTCTTTCAAGAAATAGATTGACATGTTAATGCAACTTGTTCGAAAGAACAAACTTTCATCTCCTCATTCTTCTTCTACTCCTTCAACATCAACCAGTAATTTATGAATCTCAAGCAAGGAAGCTAAAGAACCTCAACATAAAGGTAAAGCACTTTGTGCAAGTACAAGTTCTACATTCTAGGTAAATGGCTTCTTGATTTGGGTGCTTCTCATCATATGGCTTCTTCCAAGGATATGTTTTCTTCATTTGAGCCATGTGATATGCCACCTATCTTGATGGGTAATAACACATATGAGTGTAATTGGGAAGGGAACCATTGATATTGGTGAAGGTACTTTCAATGATGTACTTTGTGTGCCTTCTTTGATGAATAATCTTCTTTCCATATATCAAATTACTCATAGTGGTACAGGGAAGACAGTAGAGTTCACACCTAATTTGGTTATTATTAGAGACTTGGAAACCACAAAGCTAATTGCTACTAGGGTGGGTGATCATGCATCTTAGCTATACACCTTTCATGGTTTCTCTCCTAATGATAATTCAGATTCATTGGTTGACATTCACACTCCTTGTGTGAATCATAAGGCAGAGAAGTATGGTCACTTGAACCTTGGTATTCTTGCCTCTTCATCAGTTCTTGAGACATGTGCTGCACTTCCTTCTTCTCCACCTCCTACTTCTTCAGAGTTCATTGGTTCAGTTCAATAGGATGCTTCATGTCTTTCAGATACAACTTTGTGGGATGAGTATTTGACAGGTATTTCAGATTTGTTTTGTGAGTCCCATCTTGTAGATTTGGACACATTAGAGGGGTTAACTCTCCTCTTTGATGATAGTCATAGCATAGCTATTGTCAACCCATCATTGTCTTTGGAGCTTGGTGATTTTCAGTTTCCACTTGACCCTGGATTGTCACTTTCATCAGTGAGGCATGAGACTCCTAATTTGATTGTGGTATCATTCGGCATCGACATGGAGACAAATGAGCAGTTTTCAGAGACATCATATTTCATGAGACTTCTACCCTCATCTCTTATTTTGGAGATGAAGTTTCTTCGACATAGACTAGTGGATTGGTTTCTTCCCAAGGGGAGGAATGTTGTTTGCAGGTTTTGGATCCTCTTTGGTCTTCTTCTTCGAGCAGTCACCATTGGCATTGGAGATACTTCATTATGGGGGGACATCTTGTCTCATTCTTTCCCTCTTATGGGGGGGCTATTGATTGTATATATGTGATGGATGCTGTATTTGGTGGGTCTTGATTGTTCCATCATTCCATCACTTGTACATGTTTGCATGCATTCTCACTTTTGGAGAGGAATTTCTTCCCATGAGGTTTTCTCCTTTACTCCACTTGAGACTTTTTTGTACATGGGTACCTAACATGGCCTAGTAGCCGAGACCCATTGATCTTTGCATTAGTCAGCTTCTCCCTAAGTTGCACTTAAGGGGGGGGTGTTAGTGTGAATAGGGATATTTTCTATCTAGTTTCCCTTGTGTGAGGATAATTCACATTATTTAACTATTTATTAGTTAAATAATATTCTCTCACATAATTCACATGTTAAGTTGACTTAGTGAGTCTTCTAGATGTTTCTAGTTGTGTCTAGGTGTTGATAGTTGTCTTATCCTACACGTGCTCTAGTTGTCACATGTCATAGGATTAAGACACTTGGCACATGACTACAATATCTTAGCTCTCATCCTTGCCTTTATAAGCAAGGCTCTTTTGTAACATACAACATACACAATTTTGCATTCATTGATAGAATATATTATTATTCTCTCATATTGTCTCTCTTGTGCTTTCATGAAGTCCCAGATCTTGGGTGGCTCCTATCTAGCCAAGGCTTACAGCTTCCTTTATTGAAAAATAATTTTTTAACTCACAATATTTACAAGATTTCAATTTAGGGTTTTTAACAGTCAATGAAGGCAACTAACATACAAAACAATATTTTGGTCTTTTGCACTAAACTTAAGCTAAAATAGCATCTAATTACTTCATGCAAAATATTTTTTATATTTTTAATAATACGAACATATATGTACCAATTACTGAATTAATCACAAAATACAGAAATTATATGCTTACAAGAAAAGGATGGATTACTGAACTAAAACATAATTTTACAAGATTCTGCAAATTAGACAACTAATGGTAAAGTATTGATCAAATACCATTCACATAAATAACATCCTTAACATAAAGCCTAAATTCACAACCTCTATTTCTTTAACTTGCAAAAAGTTCTAACAGAAGATTACAAACAAGATTGAACAATGAAAAAAAAATAGGTTTCTAAGGTTTCTAAAAATTATTTGAAACCGTGCACGTCTATCCTATCACTAAAAATAAATTTGCTTTCTTATTTTCATCACCTAATTACAAATTAAAATTGCATGAAAATTGTCTTGCTAAAAATAATAATTTTGAAAAAATCTCTTAAAATTCGACAAATAAATCTTTTGAGTATTTCCCAAAATCAGAGAGGACTTTTCAGAAATGGCTATCCTTTTGAAGACTGAGATTGCTGGTCTGACGTTGAGGCCATGGCAACTTTATCTGCACCTTTGTTGGTTCTGTACACCTGATACTTCTTTATCACCATTTTTTCATCATTTGGGTCTGGTAGATTTACACTTTGAATCCATTCCTCATGTGTTGATGATGCACTCATTCTCTACAATCATTTTATTGTACTTTAGTCTGTTCTTGTTTTTATATATCTATTATTTTAGCCAATTCCATTAGGTTATTGTCATTGATTTTGTCTATATTGAATTACTCACATTAGCCAAAGCTTCTTTGATCTTCTTGGAGATTTCTTTGTCCTTCTTGATAATATCCCTCACTCTAAAAACAAGGTTATCTTATATTTTTTGCCTTCAATTTGATTTTTCACCTTAACTAAGGTAGTTACTTGTACCTGTGTTGAGCTCATTCCACTCGAAGGACCAATCTGTTTACTGCTGTTTAAAAATACAGACTCTGAGCAAAGTTTCCACCTTAATCACTGCCATTTCTTTCAAGTTTTGAAGGAACACGGTTCACTCTTTATGTCATTCAGCATATCCTTCTTTGACTCATCAACAAAGCCCTTCTTTAGTCTTAAGGTTTTAAAAGGTTTTGATTGATTCATTAATGAATTTAAGCCTTTTACCAACAACTGCTCTGTCCATGCATCCATTGCCCTACCATAAGCTGCTATTTTATCTATTTGAGGCCAAGTTGTATTGTTTGTACCTGAGGAGAATGGTTGTAAAGTTGCAGAGCCAAGAAAACTAGGTGTTCAAAATATGTAGTCAACTTTCTCATCTGATTTTTCAAAGCTACCTTATCTTGGCCACCCTTCTTATTCCTGTTTGTTAGTGATGCAGCAGCAACCCCTAGAAAATTTAAATCCACTTCTCCGGTGTTCTTCCTTAAGGTTGTCTTCTTTTTGGTGTAATTGTTCGCCTTGACTTCTTCTTGTCCTTTATCTGGTCGAGGAATTGCCTTTTGTGCATACATCATCCTTCCTTAAAATTGTTTGTCCTTCAACATTCTTGGTTTGAGGGTTTTGTAATGAGGAAGAAATAACACTAAGATTTACAAGGATTGAACACTAAGATTTACAGGGGTTGGCTGCAATATCTCTCTTTTCCTCGATATGAAATCCTCCAGCCAATCTGATGGGCCTTTCTTAGTATCAATATTAGCTTGTTTCTCTGATGTTGAGCTTTGTTGTCTAGAAGACACATCTACCAATTGTGTAGGAGAAGATTGATGAGATAGGCAGAAAATTGAAATAGGATGAAAAGGAAGAGGAGATAAGATGATTGGGTGAGGAGAAGATGAAGTTTGTGAATGACAAAGTAGAAGAGGAGGAGGTGGAGGTGTAGGTTGTTTTGGTGTAGGAGGAGGAAGAGGAGATGGAGTTTTTGCTAGTCTTGCAGAAACACTTGGAATTTTTTTGGGTTTCCTCAATAGGAGAGCTGATTATCAAAAGAGGAGATTTTGTTTTCTTTCTCAATATGATCGTAAGTTTCTTGGATTGTTGAACACCTGATCCACTAATACATCCAAATCTCCTTTCCTCATTCTACTTGTCAGGTCTGCTAGATACTTGTACTTGTTCTTGAAATTGCACAAAACGACAAGTTTGGACAACTGAGACTTGTTGTGAAGACATGCCGTCTGGGATTTCTGTATCTCGGTGGTCTTTAAATCTTTACTTGATCCGCCCATGGCAATTTTCCTTTACACCCACCCCACTAAATATTGCATGACTTTGGTCCTCTCCTCCAATGAGAAATTCACTTTGTCTAACCAAATTAATAGGGGGCAAATACATAGCAGCTACTTGATTTTGCTCATATGGTGGGGTACAAAGATCCTCCTCCTCATCCTCTAAATCCTTAGGAACTTTGGCTATATTGAAATTGCTGATTTGTTCCATTATCGTTCTTGAAAATTGCTTTTCCCTAACTTCAAATTTGTTAGCTAGTTTACCCAAAAATCTTCATAATGGGGAATGTGCCCTTATTCCTTTCCAAGTCTCTCCATGATTCCTTTTGGGTCATATGAAAGGCGCAATTCAAATATTTTAAATTAAGAAATGGATAATTCTTTATTGACACACTTGGCATCATTAATTGACTTACAAGAATAATTGCTGATTTTGATCTAAAGCTTTGCTCTTGACTTGTGCCTTAAACAAAGAAATTGATGAATGGTGGAGAGTTGTCGGTAATATTCTAACAAAATTATTCTAGCACTTGGGTACCTTCGCTACGATAGGGCTTTAACTCATAGCTGGAAACTCGAGTGTAGACTAATCCCTCCATTCATTGATGACCTAGAGATTTTAAATTAAGAAATGGATAATTCTTTATTGACACACTTGGCATCATTAATTGACTTACAAGAATAATTGCTGATTTTGATCTAAAGCTTTTCTCTTGACTTGTGCCTTAAACAAAGAAATTGATGAATGGTGGAGAGTTGTCAGTAATATTCTAACAAAATTATTCTAGCACTTGGGTACCTTTGCTACGATAGGGCTTTAACTCATAGCTGGAAACTCGAGTGTAGACTAATCCCTCCATTCATTGATGACCTTTGCCTCTTTTGAGACTCATTGCGCATTCATTCCATCCATAGACAAATCAGGTGAAAAGTAAATGGTCCATTTACTCTCATGCAATGGACAAGTGATACTTATATTGTAATTGAGGGAGATAATTATAAATTAAATTACTATATCTCCTTTTTTTAAACCTAAGAAAACTCACTCTTTTGAGACTATATGCTAGATATGGCATCAAATAGAATCCCTTTTCTTTTCCACTTTGCATAAGTTTTGATGAATGCAAACATTAATCAAATTGCCCCAAACTATTTTACCTTTTGCAGAGTTAATAATGTTCATGATGTAGAAAACCCATGGATGGAATGTTATAGCCTTTGATTGTCTAGTTACCCAGTTGAGAAGACTAATCATGTTGCCTAGAATGTCCCTAACTTCTTTCTCTTCTTAATGCCCCAGGGATCCTCATTATTAGTCTTCTTTCCAAAAGCCAATTGCGTGCAATCTATTTTTTGACATTTTTCAAGTTATCATTCCATTGAGTCATGCAATCGTCTAAGATTTTTTGTATTACTATTTCAAAAGGTGGAATTTTGAGGATTTTATCTATTGCTTTGCCATTTAGTCTTTCTGATAGTTTCCCATCAAAGCTCTTGATTTCCCTTGTCTCTTGATTGTAGAATCTACCATAGATAAGTATTGACTCGGGGCTTTGGGCAGAACCAGGGTTACAATTTCTTGTAATAGACTTGATCCACTAAATCTCTATGCAAGTATATCTCCCTTCTTGGCCTTATCTTGTAGGTAATCTCTCTAGATATTGACATGACTAGTTTTTGTGTCATGGATACTGCTCAGTGTGTTACAAAGATGACAAAGAAGAGCACCTTGGTATTGGTTAATTGACTTTGTTATAGAAAGTGTGTAGAGATATTTCTTTTAGTGAATTTTACTTAGAAGATGATAACCTCCCCTTTTCTCTAAAAACCCTAAATTAAGATATTTCCACTTTGTTCCAAATGAAAATCCTAGTTTATCTTATTAGAGAAAAATCCAAGGCACTAGGCAAGAATCACTTAATGCTCATGTGGAATGTTAAGGTTTTATTAGAGATTTTTTGATCCAAGAGGATTGGGTCACTAGATCATACCACAAATCTTGGGTGTTGCTTGACGGCCTTCATGGTTTTGTTAGAAGGATCTCCATCCTACACAACACCTATATTCCAAATCGCAAGTCATAACTCCACATCACCATTACCACACGACTTGACTTTTTGTCGGAAATTGTGATAGTTAAAATGGGAATATGAACTACCATTTCCCAACTAATGCCTCATATTCATCCCACTTTGTATATTAATGTACATAACCAATTTTTGTAGGATGATGGTTGAATAATGGTTGTATGTGGAGATAGATAACACACATTTGTTCTCACAGATCATGTACGAAATTAGCATAATACAAGTTTGTTGTTGCAATTCTAGTCTAGTTGTAAATTGTCTTTTCTATTTCTATTATTCAATTTGCATTTGCATGCCCTAACCTCTATCACATGCACAAGCGTTTTCGCACATAACCTCGTTAAATCTCTTTAATTCGGTTATCCGTCGGGCTTTACTCTTGGGCCCTAGTTTAGTGGTATTAGATGCCTTTAATATTTTGGTGTCTAAACTAGGAATTCAAGATGTAGAGCAAAACCTTGTTTTGAAGTATTGGTCAGGCTTGAGACCACATATCCAATCAAATGTGGATTTTATGTAGATCTCTTCACTTGGAGAAGCCTATAGATTCACTTGCAAATTTGAAGCAAAGGTCAAATTCAAGACCAAGATAGAAGATTGTAAGTCTCAAAACAAGCTACGGTCTCTCCAAGCTAAATTCCAAATCAAGAAATGGCTCTCAATACCATCTACACAAGAAGTAGCAGCTGCAAAATGATCAGAACAATAAGCAGTCAAAGACTAACAAGTGGTGCATAGTTCGCAATTCTAGCACTCATTTCATAGAAGAATATTGTGCTCAAAAGACTACTTGCATAGCTTGAGGTAATGGATACCAAAACCGCAACACATGACAAAGGTAAGTAGATCACAGAGACTAAGCCTAGTGCCATGGTGGGTACCACAAGCATCTCTAGTTCCTTTGTAGACAATGAGGAAGTAGAAAGATTGTTTCACTCTTAGATGTGGATTGATGGACAACCAATGCACTTCATACTTGATGAACTTGCAATTGATGCTGTAGACACCCTAAAATGACCATGTCGTCAAATCACTTGCATTTCGTCATTTCTTCCTAATCACCTGCATTTCAACATTAATTAAATAATCTAATTATTTAATTAATTTCACCAAATTCTTCTAAATCACAAAATTGCGACATTAATTAAATAAATTCTCGTTATTTAATTAATTAAATTAAATTCCTCTGTTATTCTTCTATTATTAAATAATTTTAATTATTTAATTAAATCATTATCCTCTTTCCAAAAATCAAATCCACATTAATTAAATATATCCAATTATTTAATTAATTCAACAAATTCCCTCTTATCTAAAATTAAATAATTCTTAATTATTTAATTAAATCAAAATTGTTCTTCCAAAATCATGCACAACAATTAAATAAATTTATTTATTTAATTTGCTTTCAAATCTTCTAAATTAAATAACTCTAATTATTTAATTATTTCTTCCAAAAATACTTTCTCTAAATTTAAATAAATCAATTATTTATTTAAATTGTTTTTTCTTCTAAATTTGAGTTATCTCTAAAATAACTCAAGCTTTCTTGCTCATCAATTAGATATTTCTATATTTAATAAAGCAAAATATCTTCTTTTCTCATGCAAATCTCTTCTTCTTGTTTTAAATCACTTAACTGATTGCTTTATTCTTTTAATTGATTTATTTCTTCAGTTAACTCATTCTTCTATTCTTGATAACTCCTCTCATGCAAAAGCAAGCAAGACACATGTCTTCTTCTCATTCATTGCACATTCCTCAACTGTTCTCCTCCGTTGATTCTTCTGAATTATCTAGACCGTTGATCGATTTTCCTTGAAATCTATATAAACCCCCCTCATCTCCTTCATTTACTCTCTCTCTTCGATCGTATTCTCAGGCATACTTAACAGAGCTTTGAGCATACACAACGCGTCGATTGAGCACTATAACGATCTTTTGACATTGATCTCTTGAGCACATACTTGCTTGTTGCAGCCATGGCTTTGCAGCTACATTGAGCAATCCACATATCTCCAAAAGGGAACAATACAGGTTTTGGTAAGAGCTTTCATTTGTCTTTGATTTGTGATTTATGGCTTTTATTTAGATTCGTTTCCTTTATGTTATTGGGTTCTTTGGTTTTATTTAGTTTAGATTTAATCCATTTTTCCATATACACATTCTGGCACGCCCGGTGGGACCTATTGGTCCTGATTTAATATCAAATTTGTGGAATTTTTAGTTTGATTTCACAGGATTTTTAACTCTTTTTTTGGAGAGATCCGAAAAAAAAAATTTAAAGGAAGCTTGCTGGGCAAAAATGGAGGTCACGGTTGCGTTCAGAAGGGTCGAGCGACGAAGAAAAATATAAAATTTGGCCTATTTCGGTGAAGGTAAAGTTTTTTTACCTCGGGCACACAACTCGAGGCCGTATAATCATTGTGAGGAACAGTAAAAAAATATATATATATTTATTTAAAAAAAAAAAAAAAAAGTTTTTTTTTTTTTTTTTTTTTGAAAAAGTAAAAAAGCAAAAAAAATCCAAAAATAAAAAAGCAAAAACAAAAACCAAAAAAATAAAAAATAAAACAAATCAAAAATCAAAAAATAATCACAAAAAAGCTTTAAAAAAAAAATTCCTTTGCAGCACTGACAGCAGGTACAAGGTACCTTATTTTGCAGCAGGTACAGCGTACTATTTTTCCAGCCAGCTCTTTCTTTTGTTCTTATGAAAAGATTTGTTTTAATAAAAAATGAAGTGTTTTTAGTTTTTATTTCTTTTAAAAAGTAAAACAAAGTAAAGAGAATCTTTTTTCTTTTTTCTTTTTATTTTTTGAAAAAAATAAAGCACCTTCAGCCCAGCAGCAGGTCACATCAGTGACCAGGACCCAGTCACAGGGGGCTAAGACAGACCCCTCTTCAATGAGCTTTTTAAATGAATAGGTGATTTTCAAACCTCATTATCTTGGTCATACGGACACGTATTTCAGTGCTTTTTTTTTTTAAATAGGCTAGAATTTCGTGATCTACATCATGGTGAAATTGCTTTTTTCTCAAGATTCTCTGATTTTTCAGAAAATTAATTTTCTCACTGCTGTCTTTGTCTCGTCACAGTTTTTTGACTTTTCAAGCTTCATAACTTTCACAAACGGACTTGGATTCAGGTGATGTTTTTTTTGAAAGTTGGTATTTTTCTGTCCTCTACATAGTAGTAATATTTTTTCAAAGATTTTCTGAGATTTATTTTTTTAAGACCATTCATTGGCCTATTCTCAATCTCTGACTTCAAGCACTTGCTAACTTTTGAGTTTGTGTGGACCTAATATCACTTGTTGCAGCTTCTTATTACTCACACAGAGCCAATAGGTGTTTTCTTAACATGTTCATGCAGGACGAGCATTGAAGACCTCTTTGATTTATCTCACTAAGTCTTAGAAACACATTGCATGCTTAAAAGGATAATTGAACAAATCTTTTCTTGCAACATACTGCTTTTCTTAGAACAAATCTTAGAACATACTGCTTTTCTTAAGGGACAATGGACATGTATGAACAAACACCTCAATTTTCTAAAGGACAATGGACATGAATGCCAAACACTTCATTTCATAAGGGATAATTTACAACTACAATCGTGTGTGTGCATAGCTTAGTTGCACCTTATTTTTCTTATAACGGGACAATTGAACCTTTGTGTGACGTGCTTGCTCTTACTTTTCTGTACTTCCTTTAGAAGGGCCTGCTTTTGGATTGCGATTCATCCAAAAGGGACGACCCTAAGCGGAGTTTTCCTTTGAACCGCTATATAAGAAGGATAAGGCGAAAGCCAAGTCCTAACCGACGTCAGCCTTACCTTGTGGTGCCAAACTGAAAAGAGGTGTACTAGCTCTTTGTGGAAACAATTTTCACATTGAGCGAAGTGTTTGAAACTCTTAGTAGGATTGGTTAAAGCTTTTAGTAGCTTGTCGCATTGCTCGTAAGGCGTTGGTCCCTCAAAGTCACTAAGAACCAATTTAGATAGAGACTACCCGACCTACCTCCGAACATTGCGGTAATCATCAGTGCAAGGGAAATTGATTTAAACCCTTAAGATACTCACCATTGGCTCCCTTGAGAAGAGATAGTATTCCCTTGGACATAAAGCTCTTGTGACCTACTTGAGCTTTCCAAGGGGAGGGTGAGATATCCCTACCTATCATCTCTCGCAAAGATACTAAATATCCGACACCTTTATGGAATGATATTGTTATCGACGGAGTATTAAGCTGTGAGCTGATCTACTGCAATGAAACCTTGTCTCTAGGGATAAAAAATGCTTGTTATTGATTGCAACTGTATTAGACTTGTGGAAACATTGGGCTTGTTTGGAGCCTTGAACATACACTATCTGTTGTGTCAGTCCTTGTGCCTTTTTTGACCACTTGTTTGCTGTGTTTTCTCTTGCCAAACCAATCCAATCAGAAACAGAAAAATCTTGCCTTTGAAAAACATCAGACACTACTTCAGCGCCCCTGGTATTACAGCAGCTCGCCTTTGGTAATACAGTAGATCGCCTTTGGTACAGCAGTAACCCGCCTCTGGCAAAACTCTACTTCAACGCCCTTGATATAACAGTAGCTCGCTTTTGATCACTGTAGCTCACCTTTGGCATAGCAGTAACTCGCTATTGGTAGCTCAGTCCGTCGCCTCTAGCCCACAGTAGCACGCTTTTGGTAGCACAGTCCTGCGCCTCTGGTCAAACAGTATAGCGCCTTTGGTCCAGTACTTTGTGCATCAGAGTTTGTCCGTTTCTTCAAAGCATCTCACAGATTCCCAGCATTACATTGTGTCCTAAGCGTATCCCATGGTCACCACTAGGCTACAGCAAACCATGAAGTCTAGGCAAGTTGTCCCTAAGAAGCACAAGTCACCCCCTCGCACACCACAATCAGGTCATCTCAACATTACTCCCAAGGTGACTCCTAGTACACCCGCGGCAAAACCAATCAGCTCTCCAAACATGCTACACATAGATGAACTAAGCAATCCTCATGAGGATAGAACCCCTTTGCTAAATGCACCGCAGTATACCACAGGCTTGCCTCCGGATTTTGTCCCACAAGGTTATATCGTAGATCAAACCCCATCTCAGGAAGAGCGACACTTTGAAATAGGTCAATCCTCTCAAGAAGATGGGCAAGATCTTGATGAATTTATACAAGATCCTAGAGCTATAGCTGCCTTTGATAAAATCCTTAGTGAGAATCAGGATCATTTCTTTCGCTTGCTTGCAAAGCAAGGTGCCAAGTTACCTCAAGATTTTGATGTGTCCACTCTCAAGGAGAGCACCAACACCCAAGAAACCATACAAGCGGTACAAACCATGTCCACGGTAACTACGCCCTTACCTACACAAGGCTCGCAGTATAGGAATCCCCTTTTCCAAAATCCAACAGAGGAGAGGCCCATATCACCGCTTTTGACTCCTATGGAGATCTATCAAAACCAACAAGAAACTCTCCAACGTCAAGCAGAGTTAGCTAAGCAAGCCACCTTAGCTCGATCGAATGTGCAACCACCTCCTAAAGTGTCCACCCCGAGCGCAAGTGGAATCTTGGTTACCCCATCACGCATAGGTTTCCCACCCAATTATAATCCGGGGAACACTTATGTAGCCATGCAACAAGGGTCTCAACATATGCCACCTCCTATATCATCACACCTGCATGTCTCTCAACCAATTGGAGTCACGCAGCCCCAAGCACAACATTCTTCTACTCTCATCCTCAAGCAACCCCAACCGTCGCAAATCAATTCTACCTATGTTCCTCCACCACAACATTCTTCTACTCTCATCTTCAATCAACCACCACCGCCGCAAATCACTTCTACCTATGTTCCTCCTCCACAATGTTCATCCACGCTCAACTTCTTTCATACATTGCCTAGCCACTCTCAACATTCCCAACATCAGGTTTCCCAAAGCTATGTGCCACCATCACAACCTAATCAAACGCACTTTAGCTTCCCCCCCCCCCAATACATTTCTTCAACCATCGCACAGCCAACATTCTTACCTAGCGCCACCTCCACCTCTCCCTAATCAAGGCCTCCAATTCCAACCCAATCTGAACCAATCATACAATCCATACAATCCCAATCAATCTTACGACCCTTACAATACCAGTGCGCATGGCTTACATTATAATCTTCCATATGGGCAACACCAACCGCTTGTTGGACAACAGGAGATGTTACCAACCCCTCCCATGACTATGGAACTAAAGATTGCGGAGGTGCAACAACAGCTATCTGATCTTACATTTGGCCACACCAAAAAGACCTTCTCCTTAGAGGAAGTGTGTCCTTATCCTTTTGATCGGTCATTACCAATGATCCCTTTTCCTCAAAATTTCACTATTCCCAAGTTCGATAAATATAAAGGAAAAGGTGACCCTAAAGACCATCTTAGGGAATTCTATCTTGCTTGCTTTGAGGTCTCACACAACGACACATATCTTATGCGTCTCTTTCCTCGCAGTCTTGGAGGTCAAGCAATAGAATGGTTCTCACACTTACCTACGGGTATCAAGTCTTTCAACGAGCTAGCAGAGAAGTTTGCCACCCATTTTTCTTACAACGCAGAGCATGAGATTTCCATGACGGACCTATGCAACAATAAACAGAAAAATGGTGAAACTTTCATTTCTTTCCTCCAACGATGGAGACAAATGGCTAGTAAATTCCCTTTCAAGATTCTGGAGAAACAGCGTGTTAGCATATTTGTGCAGAACCTCAACCAAGAGTTAGGTTTCCATTTGCAAATTCTTAGTGCTACAACCTTCGATGAAATCACTTACAAGGGTATCAACATTGAGAAAGCCCTCATTGCTAAGGGTGTGGTCAAAATCTTTAAGGAGACAAAAGATAATGCTCCTCATCAACAATCGAATGATAAACCCAAATATTGGAACAAGAACAAAAACGTGGTCAACGATGGGGTGGTCGATACTAAGCATGTCCAAACGTTGCAAACACCGCTGCAACTCTCCAAACCAAGTCAAGCTCCACCTCAACAACAGCAGCAACAAAGGCAGCCTTATCCCAACCAACAACGATGACAACAAGAGCGGCCCCAACAAGATTACCCTCCGCGATGTCAATTCACTCCCTTAGGAGTGCCCATCGAATCGGTCTTACAGCAAGCTTTGCAGAAAGGGCTCATCACCTTACCTGATGCTCCTCCTTATGGAGAACCTGTCTACAAAACTGCACATTACAGAGACAATGAGTATTGTGAGTTCCATAGGAGCAAAGGGCATCGAACTGCATCTTGCATGAAGCTTAAGCACCTCATCCAAAACCTCATCGACGGTAATCAAATCACTTTTGAGAATGAATCACCAGCGCAACACACGAACAAGGATCTCGATATGTACAAGGAACCATTCCCTCATCATGGTCCACCTCCCCCTCAGGATAGAGGTAAAGGTATTAATCACGCTTCCACGTCTTTTGATTCCATTGTAGGTCATCTTGAAGAGAGTCGAGTGTCTACCCTCACCATCAAAGGCAAATCTACGGATTGTGTTGTTACTACTCGTCGAGGTCATGTCACCATCCGTGCACCTACACCTAGGCTTCCGGTTCAGTCTGATTATAATCTTATCGAACATCTAGGGAAAACACCAGCACAGATCTCTATTTTGGACCTTCTACGGTCATCACCTTCACATAGAGTGGTGTTAGAAAAAGCCCTCCAAGAGTCCTCGGTTCCTAACAACATAGCGGTCGCAGATTTCCAAGCTATAGTGGGTAATATTGCTTCGCCTTACAACGTGGTCTTCTCTGAGAAAGACCTCCCCTCCCATGATCCTTGTCACAACGATGCCCTGCATATTGAAGTTCTCATACATAAGTGCAAAATCGAACGCATCCTCATAGATGGTGGTGCTGGTCTCAACATATGTTCTTTAAGGTTACTAAAGCAATTGGGATACTCTGAGGATCACGTCAACACTAATCATAGTATTACAATCAAGGGGTATGATGATGCAGAATGCCGTTCAGAAGGTGTTATTCACTTGCCAATACAACTGGGCCCGGTCATGCTTGAAACTAGGTGCCAAGTTCTTGCTATTGAGCTGCCTTACAACATTATTCTTGGCCGCCCATGGATCCATGCAATGAAAGCTGTTCCCTCCATGTACCATCAGTCCCTCAAGTTCCCATACAATGGTACGGAGATCACCATCCCAGGAGATCCTAATCCTTTTGAATTTTGCCGTGTCTTGCAAGGAAGCTATAAGAATTGCAACCAAGTGCCTAAAAATGACAAAGCCCTTGAATCCCCTCTCTATGTTGATCCTGAAACTCTCACACAAGCCTCTACCAGTGAGCCTACACCCCTCCCCAAAATCACAGCATGCGTCCGAGATATAGGATTTGGCACTTATGATATCTCCGAATCTTGTTGTGTAGGGCGGATGCCTTTATCTCCAAAATCTTACGGCCAACCACCCATTGCTAAAGTAACCAAAAAAGCTGCTATGCCTCCCCCACCATTCCTAACCCAATTCCAACATGGACGGTTACTGGAAGATGAAACCATTGAGGACATTTCTTCTTGGCTCTACAAGGAGAAAGAACCAGTCACGATACCAGTCAAGCAATATGGCAATGGCTTAAGGATAGTGAAAAACATGGGCTATAAAGGCAAAGGTGGCCTTGGGAAACAGAATCAAGGCACTATGGAGCCCATTGTGGTAACAAAGAAGCTAGACAAGAAAGGATTAGGATTTGGTAAGAAGGTACCACGCGCCTCGGACATCGAGTATATCCTCGACGAGGTAGCTGACACTTTTCCCGCCGATACGATGTCTACAGAGGATATCACCAATGACTCTTCCCTCCACATGACCAATCTATTCGTTGAATCCTCCATTTTTACACTATCCTCCGTATCCTTAATTTCCACCACCAGCACCCAGAATGTCATGCTTGTCTACCCTGAACTTATCGATTGGGACCAACAAGGGGCCCCCGTTATAGATGTATTTCAGAATGACGAAGCTCTAGCTGAGTTCATGGGACTTCGGGAAGGTATCCCTCTTGGCGATCACAAGGCAGGTTTTGTAATGGAACTAGAGCCCACGGCTTATTTTGGTGAGAATGCCAAATCCTCTAGTCGCAAAAGTGCAAATAAAGAAAGATCTCTAGGTGAAAACCACACTGTGGCACCTCCTGATCCCAAAATAGTAAAAATAAAGGACGTATCCAAAGGTGAAAACCCAACTATGGCACCTGAGGATGGAGGATTTGACCTTCCCTTACCATCTAAGTACCAAGAGAAATCAGCTCTACTAGTGGAAGATTCTATAGAGATCAACCTGGGTACAGAACAGAATCCAAAGACAACATTCCTAGCGGCATCATTATCTGACACAGAGCACAGAAATCTTAACAGCTTCTTCTTACAACGAACCATCAACTTTGCATGGACCTATGCAGATATGCCAGGGCTAGACCCTAAGCTGGTAGTTCATTATCTCACAGTTGATCCCAAGGTGAAACCAGTCAAACAGAAGTTGAGAAAGATGCACCCACAGATAGCTCTCTTGGTGAAAGTGGAAGTACAAAAACTATTAGATGCAAAGTTCATACGACCTATTGACTATTCAGATTGGGTCTCAAACATTGTACCTGTATCTAAACCTAATGGGCGCATCCGCATGTGTAATGATTTCAGAGATCTCAATAAGGCATGTCCTAAAGACGACTTTCCACTACCAAACATTGACATTATAGTGGACTTGACAGTAGGTCATGAGATGCTTTCTCTCATGGACGGATTCTCGGGTTACAATCAGATAAGGATAGCTGAAGAAGACCAACATAAAACAACCTTTACTTGTCCTTGGGGCAATTATTGTTGGTGTGTCATGCCGTTTGGTTTGAAAAATGCAAGAGCAACCTATCAGAGAGCAATGACAGTGATCTTCCACGATCTCTTTCATCACATCATGGAGGATTATGTTGATGATATATTGGCTAAATCTTCTCGGGCGGATCACATACAGGTCCTAGGACAGATCTTCGACAGGCTTGAAAAATACCAAGTAAGACTCAATCCAAAGAAATGTGTATTCGGCGTAACATCAGGGAAGCTATTGGGATACATTGTATCTCGTAGAGGCATCGAAGTAGATCCAGCAAAAGTAAAGGCTATAGTGGAGATGCCTCCACCAAAGAACCTAAAAGCATTAAGGAGCCTCCAAGGAAGGTTGCAGTCCATTTGACGTTTCATCTCATAGCTAGCAGATAAATGTCAACCCTTTCAACACTTGCTCCGAAAGGATGTTTCATTTCGATGGGACAACAAGTGTCAGGTAGCGTTTGATCAACTTAAAGAGTATCTAGCTACACCTCCTGTATTGGTTCCACCAGTTGCGGACAAACCTTTGATCTTATACATCTCCACTACAAACTCAGCCCTAGGGGCTCTGCTAGCACAGAATGATGACACAGGAAAGGAGCATGCAATTTATTACATCAGTAGAACCTTGGTGAGATATGAGCTAAATTATTCACCAATGGAAAGGGCTTGTTTAGCAGTAGTGTTCGCCTCCCAAAAGTTGCGGCATTACATGTTGAACCAACACACAAATCTGATAGCCAAAATTGATCACTTGAAGTATCTACTAGCAAAAGCAGCTCTCACAGGCAGACTAGCTAAATGGGTTATGATTCTTAGTGAGTTCGATATTGAGTACATGGATCGTAAGGCAATTAAAGGACAAGCCCTCACGGATCAACTAGCAGAAGCACCTATGAAAGCTACACATCCTATGGTAGCAGACTTTCCTGACGAGAATCTCTTCACTCTTACTACCTCCATAATGTGGAAGTTGTACTTTGATGGTTCTTACACACAGCATGGATCAAGAGCCGGCATCTTATTTGTTACACCTCAGAATGACTACATTCCTAAGTCATATCGGCTCGCATTCCCTTGCACCAACAACATAGCCGAGTATGAAGCACTCCTCATAGGTCTCAATACAGCAGTTCAATGGGACATCACAGAATTACAAGTATATGGAGACTCACAGCTAGTCATTCGCCAAGTCACAGATGAATACCAAACAAAGGATGAAAAGTTGGTCCCCTACAAGCAACTAGTGGATGCCTACAAACCACATTTTTCTACCATCACATTTGAGCAAATTCCAAGAGAGCATAACAAAGCTACGGATTCTATGGCTTCTGTAGGGTCACTGATTGACATGCCTGCAAATACACAGAAATGTGAATTCTTGATCGAGCAATTGTTGATACCAGCCGTCGATGTTCCTGTTACTGAAATCATCTGCGAACTTGTTGGTCCCAATTCCCCATGGTACGAAGATATCTATGAATACCTTAAACACAATACCTTTCCTCCTGACCTATCATCCACCCAACGCAAAACCTTTATCCGTCGATCCTCTCGTTACATCATTCTGGGTGATACACTATATCGCCAGAGTCTCGATGGTATCCTCTTACGATGTCTTAACGCGGAAGAAGCCAAAGCTACCTTACGAGACATACACGAAGGTGTCTGTGGCGCACATTCTTCCGGTCCTAATCTTGCTAAGAAGATACTCAAAACAGGTTATTACTGGCCTACAATAGAGCAAGATGCTGCACAGTTTGCTAAGAAGTGTCTACAATGTCAGCAGCATGGAGATTTGATTCACGCACCAGCTCATGAGTTACAACCTGTGACAACTCCCTGGCCTTTTTCTCAATGGGGTCTCGACCTCGTAGGACAAATCCACCCTTCCTCCTCCAATGGCCACAAGTTTATCATTACCGCCACTAAGTACTTCACGAAGTGGGTGGAAGCCATTCCTATGACCTATATCACCGGTAAGCAAATAGCCAAGTTTATCCTAAACTACCTCATATGCCGGCATGGTATTCCCCACACCATTGTCACTGATAATGGGAGACCATTCAAGAACCAAGATGTTCGTGCCTTATGCATACAATACAATATCCAACATCGCTTCTCAACTTCCTATTATTCGCAGAGCAACGGCCAAGCTGAGGCTTCCAATAAAACCATTCTCAAGATCCTAAAGAAAATGGTCAATGAAGCTGGTCATGATTGGCACTTGCAACTCAATCCCGCCCTATGGGCCTACCGCACTAGTATCAGAACACCCACTGGTGCCACACCATATGCCTTGGTCTTTGGCTCTGAAGCCATCCTACCTATAGAGGTCGAGATCCCATCCCTCAGAGTATCCATGCAGGATTTGATCGGCGGAGATGAGTATCGCACTTCTTGATTAGCTGAGCTTGAACTACTAGATGAGAGGTGCCTTGCCGCACTTAATCATCTCCATGTCTATCAAAACCGCCTCCGGCGTAATTACAACAAAAAGATCAAAGAAAGACGGTTTCAAGTTGGTGATCTTGTACTTAAGGAGAATCAGAGAAATCAAGCACATCGAGAGAAGAAGGGTAAGTTTGAGCCTAACTGGTTAGGTCCCTTCATTGTGACAACAGCATATGGATCGGGAGCTTATACTTTAGCTACACCTGATGGCATTCCTCTAGATGAGCCACTTAACAGTGTCCATCTCAAGAAGTTCTATGCCTGATCCTCAGAGTATTCCCACAAAAAAAATAAAAAATCAAAAAAAATCAAAAAATCAAATAATCTAAAAAAATCCATCCTCTGGTGAAAACCTGGCAAACAGGCGCCTTGGATAAGTACCATAGTGAAAACCTGGCAAACAGGCGCTATGCGTAGAGTCAGCATCCATCGTCTATCGAGTCTTGTCCACTCCTTGCCCAGTTTGCAACATGCTTCATCCATCCACCCATAATAAAACCATTGACTTTGTTTGCATTTCCATCTCCCTATCTAGTATAGCTTGGAAATTTGTCAATGTCCATCGTCGTCTTCCCATGTCTTGGTCTGGGTCTACAGTTAACACTGTCTTGTCCTAGGTCAAGTCTTTCTGTGTCTTCTTCAGTAGTCACCCCTACAGTTTCCTCTACCAGAATGGGGGCAACTCTTTCCCTTAGCTTTGGTCTAGGATTGGTTCCTTGTTCGTGGTTCGCAGCGCATACTTCGATCTTTTCTCATTTCCACAGGTAACACCCTTTAACAGACACAGAGTTCCTACGATAAGGCTGTTATCTTCTCAACGCTTTCCTACATCATCACACTAACTAGAACTACATATCATCTTTTCAATCTTAAAGTACCTTGATCCCATGGATATGGGTATGTAGGCAGTTTGGAATACGAAGGACGTTTCCAGTACTCAGGTACATAAGATCACCTCTTCTCCGCTCTTTTCCCACATCATCACACTAACCAGAACTACATATCATCTCTTCTCAATCTTAAGGTACCTTGATCCCATGGATATGGGTATGTAGGCAGTCTGGAATACGAAGGAAGTATCCAGTAGTCAGGTACATAAGATCTCCCCCTTTCACCTTGACCCATTCATCACTCTATCCAGAACTACATATTTATCACATTCATCCTCCATCGTAAGTGTGCCTTGATCCCGTGGATACAGGGTATATAGGCAGTCTGGAATACGAAGGATGTATCCAGTACTCAGGCACACACGATCCATCATTCTCCACCCGTCTCAATCCATTAGCATTCCATCCTTCTAGTCTTCCGTTTGTCAAAATCCAGTTTGCCTCAACTTGACTAACTCAAGCAGCAAGCTAGCGCATCCTTTCAAAGCAAAAGTCCTTAACAAACTTGAAGCAAAGAAGCTTCCTTCCAGAGTCTTCTATTGTCCTGCATACCGATTGCCAACATCAGCTAAGTACCGCTTAACCAAGCCCTAGATCAACAAGCTTGTCTTCTTCGAAGTGTTCCATTGTCGAGACCAACACACGCATCTCCTGCAACATGTGGCATTTCCTGCAAGTGAGACATTGTCTTTTTAGGTAGATAGCCCCCTTTAACGGACACAGACTTCCTACAATAAGGCTGTTATCTTTCCTATCCAATCTATCCTGAGCAACCTCTTTGGCAAGAGAAAATGTTGGCTGTATGTTTACTTTGTAAGTCAGTCAATTTGTGTTATGGTTTATCTTTTGTTCCCTATTCCCATACCTATTCAAAGCTACCTTGATTTATCTATAATCTTGGTATGTTGCGATGCAGTACGGATTGGGGGCATAGTCATTGCTTTTTGTGTGCCGTGTTTGAGGAATGATCTTTAGTATCTTTCTTAGCATTCTATTTATCTTGTGTGTGTTATGCCCTAGCATCTTACATATTAATAATTCTTCTTGCATTTACATGTATGGAAGTTTATTTTATGTTCAAGACTATGGCTTATTTACATGTTCCAACAAGGTTATATTATGTCTAAAGGATCTGGGTTCAAACCGTTTGCTTGCAGAGTCAACGTCCACGCACTCAGATATTACTGCACCTTGGTCTTTTATACCTTGGTGGCGAACTATCCACGTGCTACATCAAACTAAGGATTGCTCTTTATAAACAAATGTGAAACCATTGCAACAAGCTCATCCATTTACACCATCCATTTTTCCATGGCCTTATATAGTTTTCCAACAATAATCGATCAACAGTCTTTTCTATCATGTTCTTTTCTATCTCCACTTTCTTCTATCTATCATCAACCCAACCTTATCTGTCTCCAACAAATCTTCTAGTCGAGCGTCAACACAGTTCTTCTATCACTTCCCTGTCTTTCCTCTCGAGGGGGCACCCTACACTAACTATGCTGGGGCAATTACCTACACTGGGGCATAAAAATTAAAAAAAACACATTGTATCACATCTTCAACAATCGATTTTCTTTGACGCAACGCTACATGCTGCATTGCATCAAAGAGGGGCAAAATGTAGACACCCTAAAATGACCATGTCGTCAAATCACTTGCATTTCGTCATTTCTTCCTAATCACCTGCATTTCAACATTAATTAAATAATCTAATTATTTAATTAATTTCACCAAATTCTTCTAAATCACAAAATTGCGACATTAATTAAATAAATTCTCGTTATTTAATTAATTAAATTAAATTCCTCTGTTATTCTTCTATTATTAAATAATTTTAATTATTTAATTAAATCATTATCCTCTTTCCAAAAATCAAATCCACATTAATTAAATATATCCAATTATTTAATTAATTCAACAAATTCCCTCTTATCTAAAATTAAATAATTCTTAATTATTTAATTAAATCAAAATTGTTCTTCCAAAATCATGCACAATAATTAAATAAATTTATTTATTTAATTTGCTTTCAAATCTTCTAAATTAAATAACTCTAATTATTTAATTATTTCTTCCAAAAATACCTTCTCTAAATTTAAATAAATCAATTATTTATTTAAATTGTTTTTTCTTCTAAATTTGAGTTATCTCTAAAATAACTCAAGCTTTCTTGCTCATCAATTAGATATTTCTATATTTAATAAAGCAAAATATCTTCTTTTCTCATGCAAATCTCTTCTTCTTGTTTTAAATCACTTAACTGATTGCTTTATTCTTTTAATTGATTTATTTCTTCAGTTAACTCATTCTTCTATTCTTGATAACTCCTCTCATGCAAAAGCAAGCAAGACACATGTCTTCTTCTCATTCATTGCATATTCCTCAACTGTTCTCCTCTATCGATTCTTCTGAATTATCTGGACCGTTGATCGATTTTCCTTGAAATCTATATAAACCCCCCTCATCTCCTTCATTTACTCTCTCTCTCTTCGATCGTATTCTCAGGCATACTTAACAGAGCTTTGAGCATACACAACGCGTCGATTGAGCACTATAACGATCTTTTGACATTGATCTCTTGAGCACATACTTGCTTGTTGCAGCCATGGCTTTGCAGCTACATTGAGCAATCCACATATCTCCAAAAGGGAACAATACAGGTTTTGGTAAGAGCTTTCATTTGTCTTTGATTTGTGATTTATGGCTTTTATTTAGATTCGTTTCCTTTATGTTATTGGGTTCTTTGGTTTTATTTAGTTTAGATTTAATCCATTTTTCCATATACACAGATGCCTCACACACAACCATACTCCATTGGATGGTTCGGTGTGGGCTTTGAGAAATATGTAACTTAGTAGTGTGAACTAGTGTACAACATCAAGCCTTTTCAAGATATAGTCCTATGCAACATCACACCATTAGAGGTGTGTGATGTTTTACTTGGGCAATGATATCTTTATCACCAACATGCAATATATGAAGCAAATCCAAGAAATGTAGTCATAGATGTTGGTGATAAGATATATTGCATACCAGATGTAGTACCTAAGCTTTCACTTATCAATGCCAAGTAGTATAAGAGGATAGTAAGTTCTTGTAAGAAGTTTGTGCTTTTGATGGTGAGACTTGAATATTAGAACGTCCTTGCGACAATGAAACATACAACTTCTCTTGAAGCATCGATAGAGACCTTAGAGTTGAATTGCAAGTTGGTAGAGTACAAGGATATTTTTCAGCTACCAAAGGGAGTGCCTACACATTGTATAGTAAGGCTTACTATTGATTTAATTCTTAAACTACCTCTACGCTATGCTTCTCTATACGATATATCTTTTTTCAAGAACGAGGAGATCAAGTGATGGATCCATGAACTCGTGGATAAAGGACATATTGGGCCTAGCTCGTCATCTTTTGGCAGCCCACTTGTGCTTGCACAAAATTAAGATGATATATGGAGGTTGTGCATTGACCATAGAGCTCTAAACAAGATAACTGTGAAGAACCACTACCCTTTTCCAAGGATTGAAGACTTGTTGGACCAGCTCCGTGGTGCAAAGTTCTTCACCAAAATTGATCTTGTTTGCGTACCATTACATTTTTGGGTACCATTAGATTCTTGTTGAACCCACATACTTCTATAAAACAATCGTTAGGATAAGAGAAGGTTTGTTTGAGTGGTTAATCATGCCCTTCAGCCTAGACAACACTCTAGCCACATGCACGAGGATGACAAATGATATTTTGAGGCAATTCATTACTTCATTTGTTGTAGTCTACCTTGATGACATCTTGATCTTAAGAAAAACTTGGGATGACCATCTATGCCATTTTGAGCAAGTGCTTGATGCTTTTCAAAAAATAACTTGTATGTGAACATGGAGAAGTGTTCATTTGCCGAGTGGGAGATACAGTGTTTGGGATACATTGTAGATGTGTAGGGAGTGCATGTGGACCTAACCAAGGTTCAAATCATCAAGGAGAGACAAATTTTTATAGGAGATTTATACTTGGTTTTTCGCTTGTCACTTGGTTGCTAAACCAAGTTACTGGGGGTGGCACCAAAGCAAGATTCATTTGGACAACAACACAACAAAAAGCATTCGAGGAATTGGAATGCAAACTCTGTTCTACACTAGTGCTTGTGCTACCAGATCTTCATGAACCATTTGAGATCGAGACTGATGTATCAAAATATGCACTTGGAGCAATCCTCACTTAACATGGTCATCCAGTTGCATACCACAGTGAGACATTTGCTAAGCCATTAAGAAACTACCCAACATATGATCCTGAGCTTTATGCCACGCTCAAGTATGTAAGCACTGGAAGCATTATATCTTGGGCATGGAAACTATGAGCCACATAGATCACAAGTTGCTTCAATTTTTGCAGACTCAACACAAGTTATAGCAAGAGCTCCATCAGAAATGGTCTTCTTATCTTCAACAATTCCATCTAAACATCAAGCATAAGAAAGGAAGTGCCAATCCAGTCACAGATTGTTTGTTGTCCATTGGTTCAAGCTCTCCTTTATGTTCTTGTTTCTTGTGGACATGAAGCTAGTGCATGATTAGAATTGTATCCTTTTGACAAGGATTTTGTAGGTATCTATCAAAAGTTGCTTTGTAGTAATCAAGTCCTAGATTTCTACTTGCAAGATGGACTCCTTGACCACCTTGGGCACTTGTGCATTTCACATGAGGTAGAGAGGCATAAATTGATTTGGGAGGTTCTTGCATTTTTGAGTGGAAATAGACCCTTGTGGTATTGTATAATTACTTCTTTTGGCCACACCTTAGGTCAAATGTTACCAAATACATCAGGTCTTGTATCGCATGTGCAATTGCCAAGTTGGTCAACAAGAAGCAGGGTTTGTACACACCTTTGCTGGTTACAAAGAGACTATGGGAATCTGTCTCCATGGACTTCCTCGTAGGCTACCCTACAACCAAACATGGTAATGATTATGTTTTTGTACTGGTTGATAGATTCACAAAGATGGCAATTCTGATTCCTTGCAAGAAAATAACCACTACTTTGGAAACACAAAGATGGCAATTTTGATTCCTTGCAAGAAAATAATCACTACTTTGGAAACAGCTCAACTATATTTTTAGTATGTTTGGATCCACTTTGGAATTCTAGAAACTATCTTTTTAGATAGAGATACAAGGTTCTTGAGCAATTTCTAGAAAGCACTTTGGTCTAAGCTAGACACAAAGTTGAGCAAATCCATTGCATTCCATCCCTAGATCTATGGACATATAGAAGTGGTAAACAAGATGATTATGCATCTTCTCAGAGTGTATAGTTTGAAGAAACATCACACTTGGGATGAAAGTATGTCTTCATTCAACACAACTACAATAGAGCTCTACACAACTCTACAACACAACCCTATTTTTAGGTTTGCTTGAGTGTCCAACCTTTGGCACCCATTGACATAGCTTATCCTGTGCCTCCAACAATAGCAACTCTTTCATCTCAAAAGGAAGTTGACAAAGTTGTGCAATTCATTGAGCACATTTAACACATTCAACAACAAATGTAGGTCATTCTACAACATGCTAATGTAAAGTACAAACAATGTCATGACAAACATCATACGCCACACACCTTTTAGGATGGTGATTGAGTTTGGCTACACCTATAGAAGGAAAGATTGATAGGACCTTACTGTAAGCTTTGTCCACTTTGGTACGAGCGCTACACCATCACCAAGCAAATGAGAGAACACATTTGAGCTTATCCTTCCTTCCTACCTTGGGTTGCATCCAATCTTCAACGTAGAACTCTTACATCTATACTTTCCACCTCTGTTGTATACTTTAGATGTTGCAGAGACATTTTAGTAGACAAATATCAATCTAGAATGTAGCTTTCCATTGGAATTGCATCAATTCATTGACACTAGGGTCAAATGGACAGGAGAACAAGAATTGCTCTCTTTGAGATCGTCAAAGTAGGTCAAGTTACCTCCTAGGGAAAATGGTTCATAGAAGCACATGTTGCAAGTCTATTCTGACATCGTTTGTTGCATCTACCTGCAACGGGGACCATTGCTCTTCAAGGAGGGGCAATTGATCCAAGAGGATCTGAGGCACTAGATCATACTACAAATCTCAGGTGTTGCTTAGTGGCCTTTATGGTTTTGTTAATAGGATCTTCATCCTAGTTAGCACCTACAGTCCATACTACTAGTCATAATCCAATGTCAACATTACTACACGGTTTGACTTGTCATTGGTGGTCGTGATAGTTGAAATGGGAATATAGATTTTTATCATTTATGTTCATGTCACTGATTACATTGCATAGCATAATACATATAGCATAGTGCATAAAATAATAACTAGATGCTAATAGTTTCAAAAATTTCAATTATAGTCTACTTTGTACAAAGTCAACCAACAAACTAAGTGCAAAGTTCCAAAAAATTAGACATAGCTAACTCTTCATGCTACGAAGAGAGCTTGCATAGCATAATGCATACATCATAGTGCATAAAATAATAACTAGATGCTAATAGTTTCAAAATTTTCAATTATAGTCTACTTTGTACAAAGTCAACCAACAAACTAAGTGCAAAGTTCCAAAAAATTAGACGTAGCTAACTCTTCATGCTATGAAGAGGGCTACACTAGAAGGCTGCATGTCCTGATGGTGAAGCTACTGGGTCAAAGCCTCTCCTAAGTTGTTCTATATGATCACTATCAACATTGGCATCTGCCAGGATATCAAAATCCTCAGGATCAACAAGGACACCATCATTTGCAATCCACTCATTTTCAGGATCGAGCTCATTGAGGTCAATTGGCTAGTCTTCCTCAACAATACCTAATTTTTTCCATACAAAAATTAGAGCTGGCAAATTGAAAGTGAAAAAACAATGATTACAAATTATAATACGATTTCAAGTATTTTAAAACTCTAACCTTGAGCTTTCTTTAGCTTAAGGCGAAGATTGTGGTAAACAAACACCAAGTCATTCATCCGTTGTTGTGTTAGACGGTTGCGTTTCTTGGAATGTATGTGTTCAAACACACTCCAAGTATGCTTGCAAGCAGATGAACTACATGGATGGCTCAAAATGCGTCTTGCCATCCATCGAAGATTTTTGGCTTCTTGGCCAAAAAAATTCCACCATTGCACTGAAAAACACAAATAATTTCAAGATGATAACATGTAAGATTTTCTAAAAACTTAACACCTTTAATGTACATGTCCACAATAGAGAGATATCATCCAAACTTTATAAAGTATACCTGGTTTGAAGGTCTTCCTGCCTTGCACAACAACCCTACTTGAGAAAAAACCCCTTGCTTGCTTATATATTGGCAGCTTTTTCCATAACTACCTCCAACTTTTTTGCAACAGGGAAAAAATTTTCCATGCATGTGAATAGGCCATGTGACACCTCAACATCATCATCTTTGAATGAGGGGCTATAGAAGAAAATTGGATTCAGATAGTATCCGACATGGAGAGGGGAGTGCATCTGTCGCTCCCATCTCCTATCGATTATCTCCTATAATGGCATGTACCTGTCCTCATTATTTTCCATCCTACTCCTCATCACCACCTTGGCCCTATCCATGGTCTCATACAAATAGGCCATTGGGCGTTTCTTCCCATTCACTAGCCTCAAAACTTTTACTAGATGGTGCAATCACGATAGGAGGGTTCACAAAATGAACTATCCAGATAGTGCAACAAGAGTAAACACAACGGAAACAACTCAAAGATATAAAGCAAATGCAGATTCAATCATTCAGCATATCATCGAACTCAAATACAATCTGGCTGGCAACATGCAGGCTTACAATTTGGGCTCAAAGCCCTGATTACATACATGCGCAAGATAAAGCTTTGAAGCTTCTTCGCACAAAATCTAAACTATGAACTTATTGATAACTTTTGAACTTGCTAACTGCTTTCCTAAGGATCTATTACATCAATATATATCATCTCCAAACTAAAAGATTCCTTCGTGTTGGCCAAGGAAGGTCACAAACTCCAATGAAGAGTTGTAACAGATAGGGGTAAGTGCAAGAAGATGGGGGGCCAAAAAGGGGTCTTAAGTGGCCACTTTTTTTCTGAAATAAGGAAATACTGGCCTTGGATGAGAAATTGAGCATAGTTACACTCAAAATTTGGAGATGCAACCAAAACAATGTTCGTAGTGCTCCGAGTCTACTTTCTAAACTACTATTTTTTTTTTAAAATGGCATAGATTAAGGGGTTCAAAAGAGGGAGCCACATAAATTGGTGTTGTTTCTGTCAAAAAAACATAACATAGCATATTTTGTGGCTCCCTCAAAAGGTCAACTTTTTTTTGGTATTTTTAAAATTGCTTCAGTGAGAAATTAGCTAATAGCATGTAGTTTATGCCCAATTTTTCTGATAATTTTTAATGAATATTTGATTTTTTACTAATTTTCAAAGTGGACACATCCTAAAAAATAGAATTTTGGCCTTGCTACCCTTATAAATTTTGAAAAGTAATTGAAAATCATTTTTTTCTTTTTTTAATATTTGTAGAATGGAGTCTAGTTTCTAAATATGTATTTTTTTTTGAAATTTCAATGAATAGTTAATTTACAATAAAAAAAAGACCAAACAGTGGTTTTTGCCCAAAAACGGACACACAAACAAAAGAAATTAAAGATGAAAGGCTTAACATTGTTAAAATGTGAAAAAAATCACATCGTCAAATAGCTAAGAGAAAGCCTAACATTACCCAGGTGTTCGATTTGTTTGACATTGAAACACGTGCAAATCTGAGGGTTAGCACGAACAAAATTATGTGAAATCTTGAAGAATCTGAAAAAACACGTTTGTGACTATTCAAAAGGCACTCCAAGCCTTTGGGTTGGAAATCCAAAGAAAATCCCAAGCCCAAGGCTTGGGATTCCCAAAGCAAGACATAACGCGAGTGCGTTATAACGTGCTTGCGTTATGTTTTGCTTTGCATTTTTCTTTTCCGCAAGTCTGTTGTTTGTCATGTTTGACATAATGTGAGCATGTTATAACGCGCTCGCGTTATGTTCCCCTTAAATTTTTTTTATCTTCAAGGCTATTAATCATGTATGTATGTATGTATGCCTATATGTATGTATGTATCTATGTATGCCTATATGTATGTATGTATGTATCTATGTATGCCTATATGTATGTGTGTATGTATCTATGTATGCCAATATGTATGTATGTATGTATCTATGTATGCCTATATGTATGTATGTATAGTGTCGAGGGCAGAGGAGGGTAGAGATGGGAGTGAACCAGATAGGAGAGGAGAGGGGTGGATAAGGATTGAGTGATTAAGGTTTAAGGTTGAGGGTTGAGCATTTAGGGATACGATTTAGAGTTTAGGGATAAGGGATTAGAAATTTTTTTTATCTTCAAGGCTATTAATCATGTATGTATGTATGTATGCCTATATGTATGTATGTATCTATGTATGCCTATATGTATGTATGTATGTATCTATGTATGCCTATATGTATGTGTGTATGTATCTATGTATGCCAATATGTATGTATGTATGTATCTATGTATGCCTATATGTATGTATGTATAGTGTCGAGGGCAGAGGAGGGTAGAGATGGGAGTGAGCCAGATAGGAGAGGAGAGGGGTGGATAAGGATTGAGTGATTAAGGTTTAAGGTTGAGGGTTGAGCATTTAGGGATACGATTTAGAGTTTAGGGATAAGGGATTAGAGTTTAGGACCTTGAGGGATTAGGGTTTAGGGTTGAGGCTTTAGGGATAGCATTTAGGGTTAAGGGTCGAGGGATTAGGTTTAAGGTAGAGTGTTGAGGGTAGACAGATTAGGGATTAGGGTTTAGGGTCGAGGCTTTAGGGATAGCATTTAGGGTTAAGGGTCAAGGGATTAGGTTTAAGGTAGAGTGTCGAGGGTAGAGGGATTAGGGATAGGGTTTAGGGTTGAAGGTTTAATGATTTAGGGTTGAGGATTTAGGGATGAGGGTTAAGGGATTAGGGTTTAAGATATAGTGTCGAGTGTCGAGCGTGTAGGGATAGGTTTTAGGGTTCAAGTTTTAAGGGTTAAGGGTCGAGGGATCAGAGTTAAGGGTTGAGGGATTAGGGTTTGACGTTGAGGGTTGAGTACATTGAGGTTTGAGGGTTAAGGGTTTCGGGATAGGGTTGAGGGTCAAGGGATTAGGGTTAAGGGATAGGGTTGGAGGGTTTAGGGATAAAGGATTAGGGTTTAAGGTATAGTATCGAGCCCGTTGAGGGTCTAGGAATAGGGATAGCGTTTAGGGTTTAGGGATGAGGGATTAGAGTTGAGGGATGATAGATGACGGATTAGGGTTAAGGGATTAGGGTTTAGGGATAAGGTTTAGGGTTAGGGTTGAGGGATTAGGGTTTAAGGTATAGTGTTGAGGGTTTAGGGTTGAGGGATTAGAGTGAAGGGTTGAGGGAGTAGGATTTGACGTTGAGGGTTGAGGGTTTAGGGTTTAGAGTTTAGGGATAGGGTTGAGGGTTGAGGGATCAGAGTTAAGGGTTGAGGGATTAGGGTTTGACATTGAGGGTTGAGGGTTGAGGTTCAAGGGTCAAGGGTTTAGGGATAGGGTTGAGGGTCAAGGGATTAGGGTTGAGGTAGAGTGTGGAGGGTGTAAGAATTAGGGATAGGGTTGGAGGGTTTAGGGATTAGGGATTAGGGTTTAAATTATAGTATCAAGTCTGTTGAGGGTTTAGGAATAGGGATAGCATTTAGGGTTTAGGGATGAGGGATTAGAGTTGAGGGATGATGGATTAGGGTTGAGGGTTGAGGGATTAGGGTTTAGGGATAAGGTTTAGGGTTGAGGGTTGAGGAATTAGGGTTGAAGGTATAGTGTTGAGGGTTGAGGGTTTAGGGATAGGGTTTAGGGTTGACGGATTAGCATTTAATGTCGAGGTTAGGGTTAGAGTGTCAAGGGTAGAGGGATTAGGGATAGGGTTTAGGGTTGAAGGTTTAAGGATTGAGGGTTGAGGCTTTAGGGATGAGGGTTTAAGGCTTAAGATATAGTGTCAAGTGTTGAGGGTGTAGGGATAGGGTTTAAGTTTTAAGGGTTAAGGGTTGAGGGGTAGGGATTAGGGTTTAAGGTATAGTGTTGAGGGTTGACGGTTTAGGGATGGGGTTTAGGTTTGAGGGATTAGGGTTTAGGGTTGATGAATTAGGGTTTAATGTTGAGGGTTGAGGGTTGAGGGTTGAGGTTGAGGGATAGGGTTAATGGTCAAGGGATTAGGGTTAAATAAGAGTGTCGAGGGTAGAGGGATTAGGTTTTAAGGTATAGTATCGAGCTCGTTGAGGGTCTAGGAATAGGGATAGCATTTAGGGTTTAGGGATGAGGGATTAGAGTTGAGGGATGATGGATTAGGGTTGAGGGTTGAGGGATTAGGGTTTAGAGATAAGGTTTAGGGTTTAGGGTTGAGGGATTAGGGTTTAAGGTATAGTGTTGAGGGTTTAGGGATAGGGTTTAGGGTTGAGGGATTAGAGTGAAGGGTCGAGGGATTAGGATTTGACGTTGAGGGTTGAGGGTTGAGGCTTTAGGGTTTAGGGTTTAGGATTTAGAGATAGGGTTGAGGGTTGAGGGATCAGAGTTAAGGGTTGAGGGATTAGGGTTTGACGTTGAGGATTGAGGGTTGAGGTTCAAGGGTCAAGGGTTTAGGGATAGGGTTGAGGGTCGAGGGATTAGTGTTAACGTAGAGTGTGGAGGGTATAAGGATTAGGGATAGGGTTGGAGGGTTTAGGGATAAGGGATAAGGGTTTAAGGTATAGTATCAGGTTTGTTGAGGGTTTAGGAATAGGGATAGCATTTAGGGTTTAGGGATGAGGCATTAGAGTTGAGGGATGACGGATTAGGGTTGAGGGTTGAGGGATTAGGGTTTAGAGATAAGGTTTAGGGTTAAGGGTTGAGGGATGAGGGTTGAGGGTTGAGGATTGAGGGTTTAGGGTTTAGGGATAAGGTTTAGGGTTGAGGGTTGAGGGATTAGGGTTTAGGGTTTAGGGTTTAGGGTTGAGGGTTGAGGGATTAGGGTTTAGGGATAAGGTTTAGGGTTTAGGGTTGAGTGTTGAGGGTTGAGGGATAAGGTTTAGGGCTGAGGGATTAGGGTTTAGGGTTGAGGGTTGAGGGTTGAGGATTGAGGGTTTAGGGTTTAGGGTTTAGGAATAGGGTTGAGGGTTGAGGGATCAGAGTTAAGGGTTGAGGGATTAGGGTTAAGGGATAAGGTTTAGGGTTTAGGGTTGAGGGTTGAGGGATTAGAGTTTAGGGATAAGGTTTAGGGTTTAGAGTTGAGGGTTGAGGGTTGAGGTTTTAGGGTTTAGGGTTTAGGGATAGGGTTGAGGGTTGAGGGATCAGAGTTAAGGGTTGAGGGATTAGGGTTTGACGTTGAGGGTTGAGGGTTGAGGTTTGAGGGTCAAGGGTTTAGGGATAGGGTTGAGGGTTGAGGAATTAGGGTTAAAGTAGAGTGTGGAGGGTATAAGGATTAGGGATAGGGTTGGAGGGTTTAGGGATAAGGGATTAGGGTTTAAGGTATACTATCGAGTCTGTTGAAGGTTTAGGAATAGGGATAGCATTTAGGATTTAGGGATGAGGGATTAGAGTTGAGGGATGACAGATTAGGGTTGAGGGTTGAGAGATTAGGGTTTAGGGATAAGGTTTAGGGTTGAGGGTTGAGGGATTAGGGTTTAAGGTATAGTGTTGAGGGTTTAGGGATTGGGTTTAGGGTTGAGGGATTAGAGTGAAGGGTTGAGGGATTAGGATTTGACGTTGAGGGTTGAGGGTTTAGGGTTTAGGGTTTAGGGATAGGGTTGAGGGTTGAGGGATCAGAGTTAAGGGTTGAGGGATTAGGGTTTGACGTTGAGGGTTGAGGGTTGAGGGTCAAGGGTCAAGGGTTTAGGGATAGGGTTGAAGGTCGAGAGCTTAGGGTTAAAGTAGAGTGTGGAGGGTATAAGGATTAGGGATAGGGTTGGAGGGTTTAGGGATAAGGCATTAGGGTTTAAGGTATAGTATTGAGCCCATTGAGGGTCTAGGAATAGGGATAGCATTTAGGGTTTAGGGATGACGGATGACAGATTAGGGTTGAGGGATTAGGGTTTAGGGATAAGGTTTAGTGTTAGGGTTAAGGGATTAGGGTTTAAGGTATAGTGTTGAGGGTTTATGGATAGGGTTTAGGGTTGAGGGATTAGAGTGAAGGGTTGAGGGATTAGGATTTGATGTTGAGGGTTGAGGGTTGAGGGTTTAGGGTTTAGGGTTTAGGGATAGGGTTGAGGGTCGAGGGATCAAACTTAAAGGTTGAGGGATTAGGGTTGAGGGTTGAGGTTCGAGGGTTAAGGGTTTAGGGATAGGGTTGAGGGTCGAGGGATTAGGGTTAAAGTAGAGTGGAGGGTTAAGGATTAGGGATAGGGTTGGAGGGTTTAGGGATAAGGGATTAGGGTTTAAGGTATAATATCGAGTCTGTTAAGGGTTTAGGAATAGGGACAGCATTTAGGGTTTAGGGATGAGGGATTAGAGTTGAGGGATGACAGATTAGGGTTGAGGGTTGAGGGATTAGGGTTTAAGGTATAGTGTTGAGGGTTTCTTTCGTCAAATGTAGATTTATGGGTTTGATTATATTGATTGCCTCTCCAGTTTTGGGGTGTGGATGTTTTGGAATCAATCAGGAAGTCTTCAGGAGACTTTTTGGAAGTGGATTAGAAATCGCTTGACAAAACCCCTACTATTTATGCTTGGATAAGGATTTGTCACAAACTAGAATTTCTGCTTCCAAAGAAGATTTGTCTTTCTTCCTCGATGGGCATTTTCTATCAAGAACTTGATTATGAGGGCTTGCCCCTTCATTGTTATGCCTATCATATGGCGGAGCATCTGGCAAGCTCTTGCAGGAAACAGGAAAAGTTCTCCCTCAAAAACTTTGTGGTCATTCAAGTCTAAAGGGGAAGGTTTGGAAAGAGATGTGATCAATGCAATGTGATCAATCTATAGCAGGACAAAACATGATCGCATTTTGTCTTGCTAATGAAATGGTAAAAAAGTGTTGACCCCCATGATCCAGGCCCACATGCTCTATTTTCTTATTGATTCTGTGCATGCTCCGACAAAAAGAAAGTGCTTTCATGCTGTTGGGAAGTTCACATGCACATTTGACACATTGTACCACCTTTGCATGATCTTTCCACCACCTTTTCTGCTTTGCCAACTTGAGAAGGAGGAAATAACATAGTTTTCACACCAAGTTTGATATATATCTATTCAAATTTCAAGTTTTGTAGTGTTGCAATGTTAATTGTGATTCAATTTTAGGAATTTAACATTATAGATTGGTTAATAGTATTGTTGTTAGTAATTATATTTGAGTGTTATTCAATTTAACATTGAAAAGGAAGCAAGTGGTGAAAAAACTCAAATTGTTGAGGAGTTTGATGCAAGAAGAAAAAACACTACATAATTGGGTACTCTCTCCATTTGAATCTTCATTTTTTAGGTATGTCAAGTCTTTACATGCATGTTCTTTACATTTTCCTTATTTCAGATTGAATTACTTAAACATGCTTTATCATACATGTTTAAAATAGACACATTCACAATCAAGAAAGCAGCCTACAATCTCACATGATGCCATGTATATTTTCTACACTTGGGCTCTTTAATAATTATGTGTAATAAACAAACCTTAACATACCATGATGTCAAACTATACAAGAATAAATCCTTACAACATAATAAAAATACAATCCCACTATTATCTTGTATTCATTTCTTAGGAACTAATATTGGTCTCTTTATCACGCTACAGACAAATTCTCCATCATGCCGAGGAAACGATCAAGAATTAAACCAACATAGGAAGAGATAGAAGCTAAGAATGCAAAGAAAGCAGTGGCTATGAGGGAACTTCGTGAGAAGAGGAAATTGGACACGATAAATGAAGACATACCAATTGAAGAGGAACCACAACCATCACAAAGAGATATGGTATTGGCGGCACAAAGAGAATGAATACAAAAACTTTGAGGTATGAGAGATTTGAATACCATAGTTGGAGACACGTCCTCTACCACAAGTCAACATGTAGGGACACCATCTACCACATCTCAAGTTGAGAGTACATCATCACTCACATGTGATGAAGGAGGTATGCCATCGTTCCCACCTCAACCTCAAGGTATGTCATCTATTCCATCTTCGATCGAAGGTATGCCATCTAACCCATCTCATTTAAATATTGATGAAATTCTTAATGTTGGGATGAATTTACCTAACTTAACACCACCTAGAATTTTGCATAGAAAGCCAAAGTATTTGATTGATATTGATGAGAATATTTTGCAGCCAATGGAAGGTAAGATTCCAAAACGCACTTGTAGAAGATATGCTAACAAGATTTGGAGATTGTTCTTTGAAAAGTTAAATGAGACTGCAAGATGTTAACTATTTGTTGAAATGATGTGAAGTATAAAGTATAGGTCTATCATGAAGATTCTTGGGTTGAGAACATCAGAGGCTTCAAGTGAAAAATCTATTGTTAAGAATCTAATGAGTGCATATGAGAGTGTGGGTAACACCTCACGCACAAAAGATAGTAATGCAACACGGCGTGTGATTACATCGACTATAGTAAGTAGTCAAACAAGGAAAGCTCGTCTCATTAGAAAGATGAGTCAACAATTGAGAATTAATAGGAAAACTTTATCAAGAGCCGTTGGAAGACGCCAAAGAATTGAGGACACTAATGCCAATGAATTATGGGCGTTCTCGAGGAGACTACCACGAAAAGATAAACCAATTGTTGAAGCATTGAGATCACTAATTGAAGACTTTTGGAAGAATTACACAAGGGTATCTCTGAATTAAAGGGATGTGGTAAGAAGGAGAATTGGTAGTCAGAACCGCGAGCCACATCCAAAGCATTTTTTGGATGAGACTCAAACACAGTTTAATGGTAAATTTCTAGAGAAGTATCCTCAAATTAAAATTTGTCAAAGATATTTTGATATGTTAAAACCTTTCTATGTTAAGATAAATCACACATGCACTACTTTTTGTTGTAGATTACATATTGAATTTTCTAACCATTTTGATGCTTATAGGTCTATATGTTTAGATATGCATACTAAATGATTTGCAGGGTTGTGCCATATGTGTCCCACCAACATCTTCAAGAGACTTCATATCAAGAATTTTATGTGAAAGAGAGAAAGGTCAAATATTCTACAAGAAATTATGTTTGGATGGCACATGTCATCGTTGTGGTGGCTTGCAACATTTGCCAATATGTGAACATATGGAAAGAACACATGCGGTTGGAAATGAACTAGTAGAGTTTGGCAAGTATAAAACAGTGGCATACAATACAAAAGATGGTAAAGAAGCAAAGAGGTGTGAATTGGTTATTGAAAAGATTCCAGTGTATCAGTTTATGCCTATATTTTGTGATAGCATAGTGTATGAGTATGCAAGACATGCCCATAGAGCTCAATGGTTGGACTTGCAATTCAAGTTATGCAAGGACACATTTCTGGTTGGTAGCATTGTTTCAGTTGTCGACTTTGCAGAGAACTACAGTCTATAGCCACAGTGTGAGGTGCAATCACAATATTACAACTCCACACAGGTTTCTATATTTATGCACATCACATTCATTCATGCGAATGATAGTACAGAGGATGAGAGGAAGATCATAAGGGAGTATAATTTCTATATTAGTGATGATCACACGCATTCTACAGATTTCATGCAAGGTTGCTTTCAGGAGTTCTACAATGATTTGGCTAGAAGGGGCATATCGTTCAATCAGCATATCATATGGTCGAATAACTGTGCGTCACAATTCAAGAACTCACGAAATTTCTATTGGCTGAGTAGGAGGCATAATTTTATAGGTATTCATCATATGTGGAACTTTTGTGAGGCTGGGCATGGAAAGGGGGAGCATGATGGTGCAGGAGCATGTATCAAAAGAGCCATAGCACGAGAAGAGTTAAAGTATAAAGACAATGCAAAGTTGACAGATGCAAAATCAATTGTCGAGTGGTGTAATGCTTCCATGGGTCTAAGCAATGAAGGTAAGTCTTCAATTCGTAGATTTTTTTGGTTGATAGATGATACTAACATTGCACCATATGAGGACTGTTGTACACTGACAGGATCAAATGAGATGCACTCTTTCAGAAGCTCAATTGCAGGTTCATGGAGTATCCATACATGAAAGATGTCATGCTTTTGTTCTTCCTGTACAATTCAAGTATGGGATGAGTGTGAGTCAAAGGAGTGGGTTGACGAATGGTAGTTAAGTTATCTTAGCCCACTTGACATGTATCGACCCCTGACGACACTGGAACTGACACAAATGGAATCATCAGTTGACTTTGACCACATATCAGATTTAGTTCAACTAGGTAATATAGGGCACGTATATGCATCTAATTTCATCTAGTTCAACCAGGTAATGTCATCTTACTTTGTAGTGTTTTTGTAATGTTGACTAATTTCATCTAATTTGCTACATATATCAATGTAGGGCATGTATATGCAGTTATTGCAGATGAAGATAATGAAGAGGAAATAGATTAGTACTTATGTCGTTGTGTTGAGGCCAAAAATAAATTGGAGGCCCCTGTTATGGATGGAGAAAACATCGAATACCCTACAGGCTCAGTGGTTATTACTGGAACATGGCTTAGAAGGTACCCACATAAGAGTGTTAATATTTGGCTATTTCAGGACTTTGACACGCATCGGAAGATTCTTCATTACTCGAACCTTGTTGTGGCATCCAATGTTCATTTGATAAAGTATCGGGGTACACCTTTGAACAAAATCTTGTGGAAGGTGCATGAGTCTGACCATGAAGCAATACTTGACACAATAAAGAGTAGAGCAGACCCGGATGGTTCATTGGATTAATTTGTAAGTATTCACATTGATTTTGTAAAGTCATGTTACATTGAGTTGTAAGTATGCACATTAATTTGTAAGGTTTGTCTTTTTTTGATTTCCTCCTGCATTTTTACACATATACACATTTTTATTTCCGTCTAAGGCAACGTGATCATGTAGAGTGCCTCTACAATAACCTCTCTCAAATTTTTATAGCTCTAAGACATTTGCCTGTGGTGAAAGGTTTTCCGTTGCCCCAAAAATCGTCAGAAGGAGGTAGTGTAAAGTTGCAAAGGGGTGTAACTTTCGTCCTGCTCCTAATGCGACCAAACTGACTGTTCCAACGCATCCAAATGGGTACATTTACGCTAGGCATGGTCCTGTTTTTCACCCAAATAGGTCGAAACAGTCCGAGCTACATTATACCGACGATATCCCTAAAGAGTCCAAAGTGCAAAAAGGTAGCAATCTTTGAGGAGATGTTACTCAAAAATTGTGTCACTTAGAAACATTCCATCTAAGGCAACACGATCACGTAGAGTGCCTCTACAATAACCTCTCTCAGTTTTTTATATCTCTGAGACATTTGCCCGTGGTGAAAGGTTTTCCGCTGCCCCAAAAATCATCAGAAGGAGGTAGTGTATTAAGTCAGGATGAAAGCCTATTCACTCTAGGCGCCAATCTCAAGTTGCACAATCATGAATGGGTGCCTAGAGTAATAAGATGCTACATCATGGTTCCAGGACCTTGAAATGGTGCCCAAGCATGTAGGAGGAATTTTCAAGGAGCCAGAATATTTTTGAAACTCTAAGGAACTAGTCCAAAGACTCTATGGTGCCATCTTGATACCATTGAGTAAACTTTGGAACTCAAACATATTGAAACAAGGTCTAGGAAGCTAGGCGCCATCTCTTGCCAGTTCAACCTCTCAGATGCGCCAACATTGGAAAGACTCTTAATGAGCACCTAAGTTTGAATTGATCTTGTGATTGAAATTTTGATGTATTGGTGCAAGATGATCTTCAGTTGAAGCAATCTAAGTTCCAGGAAGGGTTTAGAAGTTATCAACCTCTTCACTAAGTTAGGCGCACTTTACAAGCTTTCTTACCCAAGAGTTGCACCTCATTAAGACAAGGCACATCTTAACCTCTGGGACTTTTCCAAAGAAGCGCTTCAGTTATTAGCACCTTTGGACCTTGTTTTGCATTCTGAAACAGAAGGCGCACTTTAGAGGCATTTCTAACCTATATTGATGCCTAGGTATAGTCATCTCTCTGGAGCATTACAATGTGTTTTAAAATGAAGGAGGACATTTCATAAGTTGGGGAATTGATCACTGAAGACCTTAGAGTGTTTGAATTACTCTAAGCAAGAAGGTGCATTTCCATGGAGTAGCATACTCTAGATAGCGCCTAATGCCATCAAGGTGCAATTCCACCCTCACTTTGGTGCCTATCATCAAGAAGGGGCATTGGGCATTCCTTGAACAGTTCTGAGCATTTGAAGTTCATGAAATCACCAAGGAATGTTGGGCGCCATTTGTATCCTCAACAAGCTTGAGTTTGCACCTAGACAAGTTGGCGCTTATTCATGTTTTAACTTCCCTCTTGAAGCGCCTAACTTGGGAAAAAGTTATCTTGTTGTTAGTCAAGTGTTTGATGTGTTTTGGAGACTCCAAAAGACTTCCTCTTGCTAGGCGCTCTTCTTGGCAACTACAACCTTCAACTGGCGCTTAGATCTTGAAGAAAAACACTTGCAAGTGTGGGCACACTTTCCTTGTGATGGAGCATCAAACTGGTGCCTAGAAATCATAATGCATGAAGTGAGTGCCTAGGATCCTATTGGTCCAATAGGTGGTTTTGGGATCCATGTCAAGTCACTCTGATACATAGGACTTAATACCATCGGCACACTCAAAAACTCTTCTATCAACACACCGATCTCACCAATGACAACCTTCAGACCACACCTGTTGGTGAGACTCCAAACATCGGTGAACTCTAATCTTGTTGGGCCGATACATCGATGGATTTCGACTGTCGGTGTGACCCCCTTCATCAGCAAATCTCTCAACTACTCTTCCGATGTGCTGATGGGATTATCTTCTGATACACCGATGTCTTCAACTTCGAACCACACTCGTCGGCAAGACAGACCACTATCGGTGAAGCCTAACCAAGGTCTACCGATACACTGATACGACCAACTCATGATGTCGATACAAGGTTCTTTTGAAGGCAAAGGGTGCCTAGGCTTATGGGGCTCAATTTGATGTATTTATTGAAAGCTCAAGGTGAATTGATGCTTATTGAAAATGCCACTTAGTCCTTCATTTGCATTCTAGGCACCATTTCCTATTGACTTATATACTCCTCCTCATGCTAGGGTGCCATAATGAAGTGGTTTAGACAATAGGTGCGCTTCACTTACTAGAGGCTTGTTCTCCTTCCACCTTAGGTGCACTTTTATGGTGGAACAGGTGTCAATGGGCGCCTTGTCTTAAATGAATACTCTCTCTAAGTTAGGCACCCTTTTGAGGCTTTATGAGTTGCAAATTGCGCCTTAGCCCTTCATGCTTATTGCTCAATGTTTGAATGTTTAAGAAAGTCTCCTTTAGGCACTCATCTTAATGACTTTTTCTCAAGGCGCAATCATCCTAATGACTTGGATATTCATCCTAGTGTTTCAAGATATCAGGCTACCAAACTTAGTCATTTTCAGGATCTCAAACATAAAAAATAACATGATGATTCATTTTTTTGTATTGCATATAGTTGACATTCTATGCTACTCATAAAGAATATTAATATTTTCTATTCAACATGATGATTCTTTTTTTTTTAAATACAACTTTTATCTTTTAGTTCCAAAATGAGGTTTAGGTGATACTTGAATAACAATAGCTAGCTTATTAGATCATCAAACATCCTATGTAATACAATTGGACTTTAAATATTTGACGTAGCCATCTACAAATATCCATTCAAACGTGGATTTATAATGCAAATATGGATGCCATCAATAAAAAAGATTTGTATTAACCAAATATCCATATAGGCATACATCAATATCTGTTGATATAAGTATAACATATATACAAAATAGCCATATAGGCTTACAAGAATGCCATATAGGCATACAATGTCAACTATATACAATACAAAATATACGTCCACAAATGCCATATAGGCATACAACAAAGGAACACAATAAAAATTCATTCACCTCTGGCTGGTGAAGATAATAGATCACGGGCAGCCTTTGATCTTCTAGGGGATGGAAACGCGCATGTGGGTAGTCTACTACGAACCCGAGGGCTGCTCCTCCTATTTAGTTCTTCCTGCATCTTTACCTGTTACAATAAAAAGTATAGACATTAATATATATAAATTACATGTTATAAAAAATGAAACATTTAACAAAATAATCACTTACCGCTAACATATAATCTGTCTCCTCACTTGCCTCAGTAGCAGGAATAGGCCCTGGTGATGTCATGTCCTATAGAACCATCCAGATAGAAATTAAACTTCAAATCAATAATCTTTTGATTTTTCAAAAATAGACAACTATAACAATGAATGTAAATTAAAATTTACTAATCTGCCTCATACCCCTGTCAATGCCATGGAGCTATGAATCGCAGAGGCCACACCCTGCTCCATTGCCCTATGAACATGGGGAGGTGTCTCCGCAGCCTGCATCATCTGGAAATAAAACAACATTATTCAATTACAAAAACTATAATAATGATGCAAATTATGGCTCCTAACATACACACATGTTCATCTAAACATGGAAGTACACACAATAAAGCACACAAATCACATACAAAAATCTAGTAAGTACAATTCATTCATTAAACTATTTATTTTACTACCTTCGTAAAGCTTTGAAGTCCACCACCGCTAGCAGGTGTTGCCGTGAAATCTATAGTATTAACCTATTCAACATCCAAAATCAGATATTAGAATACCATTCATATAACGATGCTATTCACATGTAATATTTATAATTGTTTACTAGTTACATACCCCGACAGTAGATGATCTACTGTAAAATGCAGGTGGAGAACCACTGAAAACTGCATCGATGCTATGACCCTGAAATTTCATTAAAATCATCAATTTAAATTAGTTAATCTTGTATTTCAAAAATAAAATTTAATAAATTAAATTCAATAAACTTGCTAATATCTACCTGAGTATCAAGGCCGAAAGTCTCACTCAGGATGGTATCTGTCATCACCATCTTCTTAGCTACAGATGTAGCCGTCCTGACTGTCCATGGGGTCATAACCACAGGCTGACCCGCAAGCCTGACAAGTATGGGGTGGGACCCTACTCCTCGCACTATCTCCCAACCCACTCTATGTTGTAGGACCGGCATGCTCTATGATGCTCTGGGTCAAGGCACTAATCGACTGAAGTGTATCGACCTCAACACTCTCCTTCACAATGGAAGGGATAGAAACATGCTCGTGGGCTGGTCTGTTGATTACTTGTCTCACTACCCGCTGTGGGTCAAGACGTGTGCCTGGTCTATCTTGTGCTGACCCCCCACCTCTACCCTGGAAGTCCCGCATATCAAAATAGTTTGGCACTTTATTGAGGACAAATTCGCAGTAGAGTTTCCTCAAAAAGTATTGCGGGACCTCATTATTATTGCATGGAGGATGGTCAAAAACCATCCACCACCTCTGCCCAAAATTGTCCCTTATCGCTTGGTTGTTGCACCAATGGATAGCGAACCTCTTGCATGTAATGGGTGGAGGTTGATTTGTTTGTGGGTTTGTGAAAATTGAACACAAGTCTAATTTTCTAATTTGTAATTTTTTCACATCTTGGTATGACAACTTGTCTGCATAGTAATCTCTAAACTCTCTCTTCTTATCCATCCAACTAGTTATTTGCTTGCTAATTGAATCTACATTTGATAACATAGACTCAAGAGATTCGGTAAGCGTGGACCTATGCAAGGTTGAAGTGGAAGGATCTTTCAACCTTGCAATTATATCTTCAATTTCCTTTTTGTTGTTTTCAATTTGCCCCATTATATTTTCTTGTGTTCCAGAGGCATGTCGAGGAATGGATGGAGGAGGTTGTTGTTCTGCAGATATTTCCTCCTCAGGATTTTGTGGATTTTGAGGAGGAGGAGGTGGTGCATTAACATTTCCTAACAATTAATGAAATAACAATCAAAAATCAACTAAAACCTACCTATTTAGAAACAAATTCAAACAAAAAACAAATATAACTCACTCCTTTGGTGTGCTCGATGTCATGGCGGCATTTTGGCGACGAATTGGTAAGGTTTTTGTGTTGAATGGAGTTTTGCAAAATGCGAGCGTGATTTCTAGGGTCTGCAGGCCGCGGGCATAGAGGAGAAGAAGAAATGAAATGAGATTACAAACCCCTCCTTTTTTTTATAGATAGTCATAACGCGAGCGTGTTATAACGCGCTCGCATTATGACTTAATTTTTTTTGAAATTAATTTGGCCACTTTTTGCCCCCCCATCTTTTTGCACTTACCCATAGGTCAGACCTAAATGTATAGAACACTTCCTCAAATGAATGGAATAGCATGCGGACCCTTGGGGAAGGTCGGCCACGAACCAAAGATCATGGAATGATGTGTTATTAAGATCCACAAGTCAAGGAATGATCCGCAAGCCTTCTCCTTCAGCTGATTGTCTGAGATTGTCAAGATGCTCTATTATGAGAAAACAATTAATCTTCTGATAGCGATAACTTTCTGGTAACTGATCCAAATGTTCTAAATCCTAGATATGATGTAGATGAATGAATGTAGATGCTACGTCCAGATCTGCAAGGTGTGAAATGAAACCACGGTAGAATACTAGACCAAAAGATGAAACTACTTCTAACCAAACTGCCTGAACTGAACTAGAAATTGAAAGAAACTGAAATGCAAGCAAACTGAAATGCAAATGTTTTTGGTTGATGTACAATTGCTCTTGAACCAAGGATTCTCCTGCATCAGACATCTAGGGTTATTGAAAAGTGAGTCCCTCACTTTTTTGAGGCTAAGGGAAAACCAAGACGGTCCACCTCATCCTGAGAAATCCATGATAAACCTTCTTCTGGTCTACCTTTCCACTTCACAAGATATTCCTTGTATTGTCTTCCTCGAGTGCTGCATCCAATTCTGCTATCCAAGATGTCTTTGATCTACTCCGGTGTTGTGTGTGGAAACTGCTTCTTCAAGTCTTCTTCCTTGATGTCACTGAACTCTGCTTCATGATACTGATAAAGGTCTGCAATGTTGAAAATAGGTGATATACCCAAGGTCTCCCGTAATTCCACTTCATATGCATTTCCTGAATCAAATTTCCTAAGTATCTTACAAGGTCCAAACTTCTTCATCTTCAACTTGTTATATGTGCCAACTAGAAATCTTTCTTTTCTTAAGTACACCATCACTTCATCTCCCTCTTCAAATTCCTTGTCTTCTCTTCTCATCAGCCTTCTCTTTACACTTATTGTTCATGTTTTCCAATTGCTTCTTCACCTGATTATGCACTGTCTTCATATGATCTGCAAATTCTTCTGCTTCTGCACTCCTCTTCTCTTCCATGCTGATATTTCTCAATTCTACAACTCCTCTAGGGTTTACTCCGGTAACAATCTCAAAAGGTGTTCTTCCAGTACTCCTATTTATTGAATTATTGTATGCAAACTCTGCTTGTGAAATAATCAAATCCCAACTTTCGGTCTTCTCTCCAACCAAACATCTCAACAAGTTTCCCAAACTCCTATTCACTACCTCTGTCTGTCCATCAGTCTGTGGATGAAAAGTTGAACTGAACTTCAAATCTGTCTTCATCTTCTTCCAAAGTGTCCTCCAAAAGTATCCAACAAACTTTGTATCTCTGTCTGAAACTATACTCTTAGGTAATCCATACAATCTCACGATCTCCTTGAAAAATAGGTCAGCTACATGCACCGCATCAGTTGTCTTCTTACAAGGTATGAAATGAGCCATTTTTAAAAATCGTTCAACCACTACAAATATCGAATCATCTCCTCTCTATGTCTTCGACAATCCCATTACAAAATCCATGCTTATGTCTTCCCAAGGTCTCTCCGGTACTGTCAAAGGTTTATACAATCCAGTGTTCTAACTATTCCCTTTTGCAATTTGACAAATTCTACAACTCTGCACAAATCTCTGAACATCCTTGTGTATCTGAGGCCAAAAGTAATTTTCACTTACCAAAGCCATTGTCTTATCAATGCCAAAATGTCCTGCCAATCCTCCACTGTGTTTCTCCTTGATCAAATTATCTCTTATTGAACTTCTAGGTATGCACAATTGACTTCCTTTGAACAACAAATCTTCTTGAATGAAATAGTCCAACCACTTACTCCTATCTATCACAATAGGTTCCTTAAATGCTTTCCAAGGTTCTGCAAAATTAGTGTCTCCCTCATACATGTTCTTCAATTCATCAAAACCCAACACTTCAATTCTCATTTTTGTCAACAAGTTTGTTCTCCTACTCAATGCATCAACAACTTTGTTTGATTTACCACTCCTATGAACACAAAAGTATAACTCTACATGAACCCTACCCATCGCATATGTCTCTGATTCAACTTACCTTGACTATTCAAATACTACAAAGCTTGATGATCTATATACAACACAAACTCCTTGGGCAATAAGTAATGTCTCCACTTCTTCAAGGCTTGAATTATGGCGTAGAACTCTTGATCATAAACTGAATATCTTTTCCTTACATCATTCAACTTCTCACTGAAATAAGCTACAGGTCTACCTTCTTGACTTAATACTACTCCAATTGCATTTCCACTTGCATCACAATCAACTTGAAATACCTTATTGAAATCTGGTAATGCCAAAACAAGTTGTTCTGTCACTTTCTTCTTCAATAACTCAAAACTTTTATCTGCTCCTGATGTCCACTTGAAATCATTTCTGTCACCTCTCATTGTCTTTGTCATAGGGTTACAAACTGAACTGAAATTTCTGATGAACTTCCAGTAGAAACTAGCCAATCTATGAAATAATCTAACCTCTCCAATGCTCTTCGGTGTAGGCCATTCAACAATTGCTTTCACTTTCTCAGGGTCCATAGATTCAATCCTTCCTCAGAAATCACAAATCCCAAATATACCAACTCTTCTTTCATGAAACAACACTTCTTGATATTTATCAGCAACGTCTCTTCTCTCAACCTCTACAAAACTTGTCTAATATGCCACAAATGTTCCTCTTTTGTCTTATTGAAAATCAGGTTATCATCCAAGTACACAATAACAAACTTACCCAAGAATTTCTTCAGAACTTCATTCATCAATCTCATGAAAGTACTCGGTGCATTTGTCAATCCAAAGGGCATCACTAACCACTCATACAATCTTTCATTTGTCTTGAAATCAGTCTTCCATTCATCTCCTTCTTTGATTCTGATCTGATGGTATCCACTCTTCAAGTCTATCTTTGTGAAATATCTTGCTCCACTCAAACAATCCATGATATCATCCATCTTAGGTAAAGGAAATCTATACTTAACTGTGATCTTGTTTATTGCTCTAGAGTCAGTACACATTCTCCATTCTCCATCCTTCTTCGGTGCCAAAACTGTAGGTACTGCACAAGGACTCAAGCTTTCTTTGATCAAACCTTTCCTCAACAACTCTTGTATCTGTCTATTCAATTCTTCATTCTCTACCGGTGTCATTCTATGTGCTACTTTATTAGGCAAACTTGCTCCTGGTATAAGATCCATGTGATGACTGATACTCCTTATTGGTGGCAATCCTTCAGGCACATTATCTAATATGATGTCTTCATACTCTGTCAGCAATTCTGTTATCTCCTCCGGTTGTGATTCTTTTGTCTTCAATGTTTCAAGCTTCTTAGGAGTCAAGGAATAACACATATTCTCATGTCTCAAACCATCTAGAAATTTTCTTCCATCTACCAAACAGATTCTAGCATTCCCACATACTTCACTCTTAGGATCATCCTCCAAAGGAATCAAGGTAATTCTTTTTCCATTTTCTATTATAGTATATGTATTCTTTCTCCCATCATGAATAGCTTTTTTTATCATACTACCAAGGTCTACCCAACAAGATATGACAAACATCCATAGGCATAATGTCACACAAGACTTCATCATGATAAGATCCAATATGAAATTTCACCAAACATTGCTCACTCACCAGTACCTTATGATCATCCTAAATCCATGCTATCTGATAGGGCTTAGGGTGTTTCAATCTTTCCAACTTCAGCTTAGTCACCATCTCCTCTGAAACTAGGTTATCTGAACTACCACTATCAATTACAACTTTACAACACTTACCTCCTGATTTGCATCTGGTTCTGAATAGACTTTTCCTCTGCGGTGGTTCCTCATTTGTCTCTGCTTGAAATAGTGCTCTCCTCATCATCAATGATTCTCCTTTCTTAGGTTTGCCAACTGACCTAGGTGATTCAACAGGTTCTTCTTCAACATAGGCTGCTCTTCCACTATTTTCTGTCTTCTTACTTGTACTACCCTGATTGCATTCAAATGCTCTATGTCCTTCACCTCCATACTTGAAACAAGTACCTCTGAATGTTCTCTTATCAAATCCTCTTCCTTCTCTCCTGTATCCTTCATTCCGGTATGCACTAGGGTTTCCTCTCCGGTAAAATTTTTTGTTATCTCTCCGATAAGCATTGTTATCTCTGTCATCCTTCTTAAATGGGTTGTCAAACTTATTCTGCTCCAATTATGATCTATCTCCTCCGGAAAATGTTTTGCCTTTGAAATTTACCTCCTCTGCCTCTCTATCTCTGATCATGTGTTTTATTCAGCTTCTCTTCAACTTTCAGGGCAAACTAATATGCTTCATTGAAAGATGTCATCCTTACCAAGCTTAGTTCTTCTTGAATGTTCAATCTCAGTCAATTGATATATCTAGCCACTTTCTCCTTGTTTGCTTCACTATGTCCTGTTCTTATGATCATCTTATGAAATTCTTCAGTATACTCCTTCCCAAATTTCTCCTTTTCTCTTAGGTTTTGCAATCTTTTCAATAGTTCTAACTCATAGTCAGCAGGTACAAACTGATTCTTCAACTTTGTCACCATCCGGTCCCATTTTGTAATCTTTTCTTTCCCTCTCCTATTTCTTTCCAACTGAACTTCTTTCCACCATATAGCAGCATGTCCTTTCAATTTTGTTTTTGCAAATTTCACCTTCTTTGGATCTTCAATCTCTTCATATTCAAAGTATTCCTCCATGTCATTTATCTAGTCAATCAATTCTTCAGGGTTCAAATTACCAGTATAGTTCAGCATATCAACTCTTGGTCTCTTTCCAATCTTTGAAATAGCTCGCAGCATCTTTACTTGATCTGATTCTTCTTCATCATCACCTCCTAGGGTTTCTCCAATTTGTTCAGCAGATTGAAATTCTTCTTCCTCATCGCTCTCAACATTAGGTCTCAGTGTCAATCCTCTTCGCCTATCTTCTTCAAAAGCATCCAAATGAATTCGCATTGTTTCCATCATTTCCATCATCTCATCCATTCTTCCAGCCATTGTTCCAACAACAACTTTCCTCGGTGGCATCCTTCCTAGGATCAAGTGCAAATTGCCTCAAGTTCGGCGATCGGGCTACAAGGTGACAACTACCTCTCAATCGGCGATCGGTTGCAACACAAGTAGCCTGCCTCAATTCGGCGATTTGTCCACAGCAAGATCTTACGGAATTCCCTCGCCAACTTTGCTCAATTCACTCCCAAAGATTCGAACTTTCATTTTGATACCACTTGGTGCAGTCATGACAAAATGGTTCACAGAATGAACTGTTTGGACCGTGCAGCAAGAGTAAACACAACGGAAACAACTCAAAGATATAAAGCAAATGCAGATTCAGTCATTCAGTATATCATCGAACTCAAATACAATCTGGCTGGCAACATGAGGGCTTACAATTAGGGCTCAAAGGTTTGATTACATACATGCACAAGATAAAGCTTTGAAGCTCCTTCGCACAAAATCTAAACTATGAACTTATTGATAACTTCTGAACTTGCTAATTACTTTCCTAAGGATAAATTACCAGTATAGTTCAGCACATCAACTCTCAGTCTCTTTCCAATCTTTGAAATAGCTCGCAGCATCTTTACTTGATCTGATTCTTCTTCTTCATCACCTCCTAGGGTTTCGCTAGTTTGTTGAGCAGATTGAAATTCTTTTTTCTCATTGCTCTCAACATTAGGTCTTAGTGTCAATCCTCTTCACCTATCTTCTTTGAAAGCATTCAAATGAATTCACCTTGTTTCCATCATTTCCATCATCTATCCATTCTTCTAGCCATTGTTCCAACAATAGCAACTCTCCTCGGCAGCATCCTTCCTAGGATCAAGTGCAAATTGCCTCAAGTTTGGCGATCGGTTGTGACACAAGTAACCTGCCTCAATTTGGTGATTTGTCCATAGCAAGATCTTACAGAATTCCCTCGCCAACTTTGCTCAATTCACTCCCAAAGATTCAAACTTTCGCTCTGATACCACTTGGTGCAGTCACGACAAGAGGGTTCACAGAATGAACTGTCCAGACCGTGCAGCAAGAGTAAACACAATGGAAACAACTCAAAGATATAAAGAAAATGCAGATTCAGTCATTCAGTATATCATCGAACACAAATACAATCTAGCCGGCAACATGCGGGCTTACAATTAGGGTTCAAAGGCCTGATTACATACATGCGCAAGATAAAGCTTTGAAGCTCCTTTGCACAAAATCTAAACTATGAACTTATTGATAACTTCTGAACTTGCTAACTGCTTTCCTAAGGATAAATTACCAGTATAGTTCAGCACATCAACTCTCGGTCTCTTTCTAATCTTTGAAATAGCTCGCAACATCTTTACTTGATCTGATTCTTCTTCTTCATCACCTCCTAGGGTTTCGCCAGTTTGTTCAGCAGATTGAAATTCTTCTTCCTCATCGCTCTCAACATTAGGTCTTAGTGTCAATCCTCTTCGCCTATCTTCTTTGAAAGCATCCAAATGAATTCGCATTGTTTCCATCATTTCCATCATCTCATCTATTCTTCCAACCATTGTTCCAACAACAACAACTCTCCTCGGCAGCATCCTTCCTAGGATCAAGTGCAAATTGCCTCAAGTTCGGCGATCGGGCTACAAGGTGACAACTACCTCTCAATCGGCGATCGGTTGCGACATAAGTAACCTGCCTCAATTCGGCGATTTGTCCACAACAAGATCTTATGGAATTCCCTCGCCAACTTTGCTCAATTCATTCCCAAAGATTCAAACTTTCGCTCTGATACCACTTGGTGCAGTCACGACAAGAGGGTTCACAGAATGAACTATCCGGACCGTGCAGCAAGAGTAAACACAACAGAAACAACTCAAAGATATAAAGCAAATGCAGATTCAGTCATTCAGTATATCATCGAACTCAAATACAATCTGGCCGGCAACATGCGGGCTTACAATTAGGGCTCAAAGGCTTGATTATATACATGTGCAAGATAAAGCTTTGAAGCTCCTTCACACAAAATCTAAACTATGAACTTATTGATAATTTTTGAACTTGCTAACTGCTTTCCTATGGATCTATTACATCAATATATATCATCTCCAGACCAAAAGATTCCTCCTCGTTGGCCAAGGAAGGTCACAAACTCTAATGAAGAGCTGTAACAGATAGGTCAGACCTAAATGTATAGAACACTTCCTCAAATGAATGGAATAACATGCAGACCCTTGGGGAAGGTCAACCACAAACCAAAGATCATTGAATGATGTGTCATTAAGATATGCAAGTCAAGGAATGATCCGCAAGCCTTCTCCTTTAGTTGATTGTTTGAGACTGTCAGGATGCTCTGTTCTGAGAAAACATTTGATCTTCTGATAGCGATAACTTTCTAGTAACTGATCCAAATGCTCTGAATCCTGGATATGATGTAGATGAATGAATGTAGATGCTAAGTCCAAATCCACAAGGTGTGAAATGAAACCGCAGTAGAATACCAGACCAAAAGCTGAAACTGCTTCTGACTGAACTACCTGAACTGAATTGGAAAATTAAAGAAACTGAAATGCAAACAAACTGAAATGCAAATGTTTTTGGTTGATGCAAGATTGCTCTTGAACCAAGGATGCTCCTGCATCACTAGAGGCTTTGAAAACTCTACAACTTGTTCAGCTACATCCCAAAAGCTTGTAGAATAAATGTGCTTTGCCACTATGATGCCATTTGCTTGATTTGTGAAGCCAGACTCCATCCACTCAGGTGAAACAAACATTCATTCCAAATTCATTTTATTTTGGTAGAGTCTGCAATGCAAGAAATTGTGTAGTAAACCTTGTCACCCCTAGTTGAACTAGCTCTTTGTCCTCTGTGAAAGAGCACATCATACACAACACCCTTATGTGATTGTAGATGAACTTCGTAATTGTGTGAGCTTTTTGCAATAGCTCTCTAATCCATTCAAGTTTTCAAATGTAAGGTAGTGTGTTGTGCACGGGGTAAAAGCCATAGAGGGATACTTGTCCATCAAGAGTCTTCCAACAGCAACACAAGCAACAACATTGTCTGTAATAAACTTAACCACATTTGGTGGCCCTACATCCATGACCACCTTGTCAAACATCTCAAATAGTGCATCCAAAAATTTGATTCTATTTGATGCATCCATGGATTTTAGAAAAATCGTGCCAATATCACAAGAGAAAAGGAAGTTGATGAGGGTTTGGTTCCTTCTATCTGTCCACCCATCTAACATTATGGTGCACCCAATCTTTTCCCACTCTATTCGATGTTCATTCATAACATCCGTAACATCTTGTACTGCATCATTGAGCAAACCGACTCTCAATGTCTCATAAGATGGGGCTTTGAACCCAGGACTTGCAGCTGCAATAGCATCCACCATATATTGCTAGTATGAAGACCTGGCAACATGGAACGACAAGCTAGAGTAGTACCAAAAATTTGCAATCGCTTTCTTTGCCTGCTCATGGATGTCCTTCCTCCATCCCGTACTCAACAAAGTGGTCTGTGATCCCAGTGTAGTACGAGGTGCAAAGAAAGAATTAATGTTTCTTCCACCTGTGTTTGGGCCACATGTTGTAGAAGTAGGTGTTAACTCAGACTCCTTGAAAAACTCGCATGCACCTGCCTCATTGAAAGGATTGCTCCTAGCACCTATAGAATTAGAAGCCACTTCTGCCTTGGTTCTTGCCTTTTTTGCTTTACCGTCAGCAATTGCCTCAAGAGCTTGTTTTGCCTTATATGTGACATCTACAGGGCACTCAGTGCAAACAATGGTCTCATGTCCTGCCTCCTTTGCCAAATGCCATTTGAAGCGATATATGCCTCCATTGATATCATTCAAACACCAGTTGCATTTGACCTTGGTTGTACCCTTGACTAATGTACAGTGTGTCCACGCAAAGTCCCTTGGACGTGGCTTTATGATCCAATCTGCAAAAGCATTTGAATTCAATAATTTTCTCAAGGTAAATGATGTGCTAACTCTCAGTTTCTGTTGTGCTCAAACTTTGCTAATACTATGATTTTTCAATGTTTTTTTTTGCAAACTCAAAACTTTTTGCATGCTATGATATTCTTGTTTTGTTGATTGGTACACTCAGAAATTAATTTTTAGTCAACAATATCATTAACTTTTTCTATAATGCCATAATCAATGTACAAACTGGGGACAATTTCCTCTGAGCAGGGAGGAAATGAAGAGGGCATACCATGTTGCTAGAATGTTTACTGAAGTCCACATGCACAAGTGGGCTGACAAAACAAGGTAAAAGTAAGACCGCTGTATATAATATTATAATCTATAGATAGCTAGATATAAAATAGTCAACACCTAGAACAGCTGTACAGGAAAGTTAGAAATAAAATCCAAAGCTATCAAAACTGCCAAAGGGAAGATTGTGAATGGAGATTTAGAAATAAATAAAAAGTAAGTAGACAACTCATAAACACTAATGACATTGTAAGATTTTTTTGCCTATATATACAGTCTTCTCTTATGTAACAAAAACACTCAGAAACACACTGAGCAATATAATCATATTTATTATATTTGATGCTAACTCTAACTCTCTACAGGCCCCTAGGTTACTGCACAGCAAACTCAATGATGTTGGGATATAGTTAAATATGTGCAGAACTGTTTCTTTGAAATGATCAACAGGTACTTAATTTGTACATACTTCAAAGCTTCTATATTCTAGTATGCTATGACAACAATAAAAAGGTCTGAGAACAAATATCACCCATGTTTACATCTTGAAAATAGTATGGTCCAGAGGCTAAATGTATATAAAGCAAAAGAAAAAAATTCATCAACATGCACTAGCAATTTTAGAGTCACTGAACTCACGGGGAATTAATAAGGCTTCCTAGATGGTACAACCTTCAATACGATGATCAAGCTATACCATAATTCTAAGCCATAAACTTGCTTGCTAAGTGGACATTTGGAAGATAGGTATAAATAACATGATAGAAGGTGCAATATAGGGAAAACCTCATTAAATTCTATGTTTCAATGTAGCTTTTCCCCTCCCTTAAATGTGCAATATAATAAGCACTACATAAAAGTAACTTGTACCCTGTTCATTGATGTGCTAAAGATTGCATACCATATTCTTTTGCAACTTGATCTCTTCATTAAAGAAATGAAGAAACTTTGGACACAAGATATCGTTGATGAATACCCTAGTTTAAGATACCAAGAAAGTATTTAAGTGCTAGAATTCCAGCAAGTATATCTGGAGTCAGTAAACCACTCCCAAGGACTGCTGTAGTAGAATAAGTCACTTACCATAGTAGTATTATCCAAGTAACTTCATTTTGTGGTTGAAGTTGTTCTAAATCTTTGGCTGAAGCATTTTGTTATTGGTTGTAATGTCATGTTTTAAAGTGGTCAGAGTTTGCGACTGTCAAAGCCACATTTTCATGCATATGACAATTGTTCCTGTCAGAGTTGAATTTGTATGTGTATGACAATTGTTTTGTGAAACTCCATACATTTCTCTCCTATTGACTACAATTGATTAATATCTAAATGACAAGAAAATATCATTTCATAATATCAACTAATTTGTTTGACTACTCTAAACGCATAGTTAGAAATTTTGAATATAAAGGATATTCTGCATTAATAGTCTCGGTCAATTCATATAATGTGAACCGAATGCATGTGTGGTGCCGGAACGTTTTCTACTATGTAGTCAATCACATGCACTGAGAATAAGAGAATACAAGTTGTCTTTGTTGGTGTTGGAAATAGGCCACACCCGGACCGACGATGGACTAGTCCAAGAGGGGCCAGTAGCTCAGTGGTAGAGCACTTCAGCAGTGAATGAAAGGTCCTAGGTTCAAGTCCTAGCTGATCCATGTCTCAACACTCTTTGGATGCAATAACATCCATGAAAGGATAGAATTTAATTTTTCAGAACGTATTGAAACGCTGGACCGGCGGGAAAAAATTGCGAATCCAATTTATTACTTCTATGGTAAATACTACTAAATATAATAAAATTATGAATTGTTTATAATCTACATGTTGGATTTTAGCAGTTAAAATGAATTAAATGCTTGCAAAAAAAAATTACTAACCTACCTTTGAACTTCTTTGAATCTGCCCTTCAAATTCACCTAAAAATCCTTGCAATTAGCTCAAATGTATGCAAGAATGTTATGTGAGGGAGTGTGAGGGGTGTGTTTGCTTTTATAGACAAAAAAAACCGCAGATGAGGGAGTGTGAGGGGTGTGTTTGCTTTTATAGACAAAAAAAACCGCAGATTTAGAGTGTTTTTTCCATGTCCCAGGCTTGTCCCGCGTCCCAGCGGCGTGTGGTGAGATTTAGCGAAAAGTCGCCAAAAACTTGGTGAGTTTCTGGCGAATACTCGCTGAATCTGCCAACTACGGTTGAACCGAGTCTCCATGTGAAGAATCCAACCCAAGGAACAATTCACTCACTCATTGAGAATCCTTTTTCAGTGTCCTCTTTATTAACATGCATATTTTTTTGAGTAGATTTTAGTTACATTCAAATTTGTTCTGATTTTCAGTATAAAGTTATAAACTGTCTTTTTTCCCATTTCTATTATTAGGACACACTTGATACTAGTTGGCCACAACTCGCACCATGGCTGCCAATCTTGACAAAAAAATGGTGGAGATAGCCAATGTGGTAGCCAGTTTGATCACACAAGTCATCATCACTACTGCTCCTAACGCAAAGTATGAATTCAAAATCTGTGATGGCTCTCAACCCAAGGACCTCGGGTTGAGAATCTGCCAACTATGGTTGAACCGAGTCTCCATGTGAAGAATCCAACCCAAGCTATCCAACCCAAGCTTGGGTTGGATTCTTCACATGGAGACTCGGTTCAACCGTAGTTGGCAGATTCAGCGAGTATTCCCCAGAAAGCTCACCAAGTTTTTGGCGACTTCCTTGGGTTGGATTCTTCACATGGAGACTCGGTTCAACCATAGTTGGCAGATTCTCAACCCAAGGTCCTTGGGTTGAGAGCCATCACAGATTTTGAATTCATACTTTGCGTTACGAGCAGTAGTGATGATGACTTATGTGATCAAACTGGCTACCACATTGGCTATCTCCACCATTTTTTTGTCAAGATTAGCAGCCATGGTGCGAGTTGTGGCCAACTAGTAACAAGTGTGTCCTCCCAATAATAGAAATGGGAAAAAAGACAGTTTATAACTTTATACTGAAAATTGGAACAAATTTGAATGTAACTAAAATCTACTCAAAAAAATATGCATGTTAATAAAGAGGACACTGAAAAAGGATTCTCAATGAGTGAGTGAATTGCCTGGGAAGTTCCAAATGTGGAATCAGAGCAGCAAGTCAGAGATAACTGCAAATTTCAGTGTCATGGATTCAACGTGATTGAACCAAGAATACAAACACAAAGTTCTACACAAAAGTGTGATAGAGGAATATCTGCATGAAAATGACAAACTTGATTAATTGAAATTGAAAACTTACAAAGCTTATATAGGCCTAAACTATGCTTAAATTGCAAATTTTGGAAAATCTACCAAATGTCACGTTTGTTGGATGAAACCAATGTGAGAGCAAAATAAAATAACCAATATACAGCTAGCTTAGGTCTAACAACCCTAACAATTAGGAGATAAAAGATTCTGACTTGTCATTCTTTATAGGAAAATAAAACTACAAAATAAAACTAACTTATGTTTAATCCAGTGCACTCTATACCCTACGAATCCTCATCAACACAAGAAGTCCTGCACGCAGCCATTTCTTGTCTTTTTAAAGGAATCTTCCATGCTAAAAGCAAAACTGAGTATAAATAAAGCAAAAAGTTATAACATTATGCACCCATCGAATGCTTGGAGTATTTTGATTAACTCATAATATGTGGAGTGCTTTTTGTTGAAACAAGTGACACATTATATACTATTACAGAATTGACCTGCTATTAGAGTCTTGTCTGATAATGTTTATATAATGAGTTTGGAGGATGCTGCTGCTGTCATCTTGTACTGCTCATGTATTCTATGAACTCTAAGTAAAATATTGGTTCTTGTGCTACTTATGCTGGATCATGGTATCAAAGCTAGGTCACGAGTTTGAATCCCCTCGAATAATGCTGAGGGAGGGGATTGTTGGCAAAAAAAGGTTCAGCTAGAATGTTTTCCAAGTTCAGCTAGAGTTTCAGCCAGGTTCAGCTAGAATGTTTTCCTCGTTCAGCTAGAGGTTCAGCTAGAATGTTTTCCAGGTTTAGCTAGAGGACCATCAAGAGGTTCAGCTAAAGATTCAGCTAGAGGTTCAGCTAAAGTGATGCAGAGTGCCAGCAGAAGCGGATGAAGATTTGACTATATCTTCCCTATCGGCAAGAGGTCCTCCAGTGTTTCGCCGAAGTCAAGGATGTCTTCGCTATCGGAAAGACATGAACTATCGGCCGAACCTTATTCTTTTATCCCGATGGCCAAGTTCTCACCGATATCTCCTTAGTGGTTCGTTGCCTATCGGCAACACCTCATTCTATCGGACCACGAGAAATTTCTCATGCCGATATACTCCGTCACGCCGATGACCAATCTTTGTCGGCCAGACTTCCTCCTTCGGTGAAGCTTCTTTCACCTACACCGACACCTTGTCTCTCTCCGATATCGTCAGGCACATCGGCCAGACCTCCTGCTTCGGTAAGACTTCGGTTCGTGGTCCCGATGGTTCATCTCACTCCGACGAGTCCTTTGTCGCTGAGACTTCTCGAACTCCTTCCGATGAACTTTTATCGGCGGGACTCTCACGGTCGCCGTGACTTCTTCGGCTTCCCCCGACAAGGTTCCTCACGCCGATACTCTTTATCGGCAATACTCCGAGGATGTCTCACCGATCGGTGAAACTTTATACCGTCGGCTAAGTATATTTTCCTTAGCCCGATATCGTTTCTCTCACCGATGCGAACAATGATGGTATGTGCCTCCGGCACTATACCAATCTTCGGCAAGATGGAGGGCCTTTCACGCCGATGGATCTCCAACTGTTCTGAGGCGCCGAACCAGAATTCCCTTCGACAGAACAACGGAATTAGGCCGTTTCATTTATCAAACCCTCGATCACTTGTAGCAATCTGATCCCACATCAAGACTGTCCAATTTCACTCCGATTTCCCGACTAGCCACATGACGATGTCTAGTCGAACTTGACTGAGTTCGCTGGCTTCCTGGGTAAGAATTCAACAACAACAAACGTGAGAAGTCTTTCCCCCATCCCACTGTTACTATACAGGGCTTCAGTGGACAGGGGAAAGGGCCTCCATGTATGAATCAAAACCCTACTCCTAGGTTACGAACCAGCCACTGTGGAACCGTGGGTTTTACACCGTCTGCACACTACAGAGTCACTATGGATTGACGGATAGCATCCGGTTAGGGTTCTATTTACAAAATCAAGATAAAGATATCAAATCACTAAGAACAACCAAGAAAATCAACACAGATCATACCCAGAACTCTCTTCATTCAGTTATCAAAAAAAAAGAACTTGTTGTAATACACACTTCTCTCTCTGCTCCGTGTGACATACAACCTGCCTCTAAAGAAGATGTAGAGACAGCAGTTATCCCCTCCAACCGTGCAAACTGATTTTCAAATCAGTAGCCGTTGGTTTACCCGTCATACAAGCAAAACTACATGTGTGCCTTGCACAATTACATTCATGGGACCAAATTGACCCTTATTACAAAATGAAATGGCTTAAGAGCCTTATGAGACAACAAAAGAAAAGATGATCCTGCACTACAGAGAATGTGCTCCTGCACCATACTCCCCCTGCAGGAAAGACTCAAGTCCCTTGAGTTGCTAACTGCTGAAGTGTCTTCCCATGCTTTAGAATATCAGCTTCACTCATCCAGGTTGCCTCTGAATCAGGAAGATCCTGCCACTTGACCAAGTAGTCTTTGTATACCCCTTTTCTTGTCTTCTTGACAATTTTGGAATCCAAAATGCATTCCAATTGCAAAGGCTTACTTGGAGGTAAATCTTTGATCCAGTCTTCATCTTCAATCACAGCATCTGAGCTACCTTCAGCATGTAATGGAGGTCTAAAAGGGAACAGGTCTGCAACATTGAAAATGGGAGAGATACCAAGACCAGATGGTAATTCTATTTCATATGCATTTGGACCAAATTTATGCACTACCTTACAAGGTCCTATCTTCTTCATCAACAATTTGGTTGGTTGCCCCTTAGGTAATCTTTCCTTTCTGAGGTAGGCCATCACCAAATCTCCTACCTGGAACTGTACCTCCCTTCGCTTCAGATCTGCTCTATCCTTGTACTTGGAGACAGTTTTCTCCAACTGAAGCTTGACCTGATCATGTACTGTTTTCATGGTAGCAGCAAAGTCTTCTCCTAGAGCACTCCTTTTATCCCATCCTTGGAGGTCTTTGAGTTCAAGTGGTCCTCTTGGGTGGAAACCATAAACTATTTCAAAAGGGCTTTTCCCAGTACTTCTGTTTCTTGAATCATTATAAGCATATTCAGCTTGACTGATCACTAAATCCCATGCTAATCCATGCTGTTTAGTAAGGCATCGCAAAAGGTTTCCCAAGGACCTATTAACAACCTCAGTCTGACCATCAGTCTGGGGATGGTAGGCTGATGAAAAAGACAACTGAGTGCCCAATTTTCTCCATAGGGTCCTCCAAAAATGACCAACAAATTTGGAATCTCTATCAGTAACAATTGATAGGGGTAAACCATGAATTCTGACCACCTCTCTAAAAAAGAGACCAGCAATCTGAGATGCATCATTTGTGCATTTGCATGGCACAAAATGAGCCATCTTACTGAATCTATCCACAATGACAAAAACACTGTCTACACCCCTTGCTGTCCTAGGAAGACCAAGCACAAAGTCCATACTAATGCTTTCCCAAGGTCTGGTGGGAATGGGCAGTGGTTGGTACAAACCAGCATTAGAAGACATACCCTTGGCCTTTTGACATATGGTACAGCTTGCAACATATCTCCTTACATCTGTCTGTACCTTGGGCCAATAATAGAACCTGGTGACTTGTTCCAAAGTCTTGTCCAACCCAAAATGTCCTCCTAAGGCTCCATTGTGCTTCTCCTTGACGATATTGTCCCTCATTGAACATTTAGGAACACACAACAAACTACCTTTAAATAGGAGCCCTTCTTGCAGCACAAAATCAGAATACTCGCCATGAAAAGTGTTAGCCAAACTTGCACACACTTCATAGGCAGCCTTGAAATCTGCATCATCCTTGTACAACTCCTTTAGACATTCTAGACCCATATGTTCCATTTGTACTTCCTGTATGACCAGTATCCTTCTACTCAAAGCATCTGCCACTTTGTTGGCAACACCTTTCTTATGCTTAATAGTGAAGGTATAGGCCTGCAATTGTTCCATCCACTTAACGTGCCTATGATTCAACTTTTCTTGACTATTTAGGAAGCTAAGAGCATGGTTGTCAGTAAAAACAATGAACTCTTTTGGCAGTAAATAATGTCTCCATTTTTTTAGAGCTTGCACCATTGCATACAACTCTAGGTCGTAGGTAGAATACCTCTGTTTGGCCTCATTCAACTTCTCTGAAAAGAATGCGACTGGATGTCCTTCCTGACTAAGAACAGCACCTATAGCCTGTTGGCTTGCATCACATTCCACAACAAATACTTTGTCAAAATCAGGGAGTACCAACGTAGGTAACTCGGCCACTTTCTGTTTCAACAGTTCAAAACTATCATCTGCTTGTTTTGTCCATTGAAATGTACACTTCACTCCACCCTTGATGGTATTGAGAATAGGAGCACTTATGTGACTGAACCCTTTAATGAACTTCCTGTAAAAAGTTGCCAAACCATGAAAACTTCTTACATCTCCTACTGTCTTAGGAGTAGGCCAATTGAGAATAGCCTCAACTTTTGTAGGATCCATTTTCAAACAGCCATTGGAAATCACAAATCCAAGATACACTAGTTCAGTTTTCATAAAATCACATTTATCCAAGTTGATCATCAACTTACTCTCATGCAATTTCTTTAACAGCTGTCCAAGATGCTTCACATGCTCTTCTTTGGTCCTGCTGAAAATCAATATGTCATCAAGATAAACAATAACAAATTTTCCAATAAATTCTACAAGTACCTCATTCATCAACCGCATGAATGTGCTTGGAGCATTACTAAGACCAAATGGCATGACAAGCCACTCATAGAGACCTTCATTTGTTTTGAAAGCAGTCTTCCATTCATCTCCCTGCCTTATTCTGATCTGGTGATAACCAGATTTCAAATCAATCTTGGAATAGTAACATGAACCACCAAGATAGTCCAACAGATCCTCAATTCTTGGCATAGGAAATCTATACCTTATGGTGATCTTATTGATAGCCCTTGAATCTGTGCATAATCTCCATTTGCCATCTTTCTTAGGAGCAAGTACACTAGGGACTGCACATGGACTCAGACTTTTCCTAATCAAACCTTTCTCTAAAAGTTCTTGAATCTGTCTACCTACTTCTCCATTCTGCTGTGGTGTCAACTTGTAGGCAGCTTTGTTGGGTAATGTGGCTCCAGGAATCAAGTCAATCTGATGACTTATGTCCCTCATAGGTGGTAAGGAGTTAGGAGTATCCTCTACCACAAGATCTTGGTACTTATCCAGTAATTGTTGCACTTCCAATGGGATCTCCTTCTGCTGTTTGCTTTGCTGATTGGATACAGGCTTCATCATCAGTGCATACCCTTGGGTATCCTTCTCCTTCATGAGTTGTAGGAACTCTTTGCCACTCACTAACATGACACTGTTGTCATTGCTCTTCTCTCCAACCTGCTCTGGTAAGGGATCCATCTGAAACTTCTTACCATTCTTGGTGATCATATATGTATTCTTTTCACCATCATGCAGTGCCTTCACATCATACTGCCAAGGTCGTCCAAGAAGAAGGTGACAAGCATCCATAGGAATAATTTCACATAGCACCTTATCCCTATAATCACCTAGTTCAAACTCTACCCAAGTTTGTTCTTCCACCAAATAGTTCTGATTCTTATTCAACCAAGATATTTTGTGAGGATTAAGATGGGGTAATCTTTTCAGTCTACACTTTTCTACCATTTCAGTAGACACTACATTTTCAGTAGAACCTGAATCAACAATGATTTTACAGAGCTTACCATATGCTATTCCCTGGGTTCTGAAGAGATTCTTCCTTTGTGGGGGCTCCTGCTTCAATGGCATCTTCACGAGGGTCCTCTTAATCATCATATTCTCTCCTTCAAGCACTGGTGCAGCACTACCAATTGGTGAGTTTACACTTTGACAATCATCCTCCTACAATAGTTGGTTCCTTCTTCCACCGTCATGAGAGCTAGACGCCTTCTCAGGGCACTTACTTGCAGTGTGGCCTACTTGATTGTAGTTGTAACATCTTCCAGTGAAGACTCCACGTCCTCTGCCTGCACCACCATCTCTTCCTCTGCCATTAGGTCTTCTCCAACCTCTGAAACCACCACCTTTTTGTTCTGTATCAGAACGTGATTCTTGTTGACTAGAACTTTCACCTTTGTTTGGTTGTCCTCTGCCAAAATTACCTCTTCCTCTATTGTTCCTGCCACCTCTTCCTCTGTTATTTTGATCACCTCTCCTTTTCAGTTTATCCTCTGCCCTAGAGGCTAACTGAAAACATTCATCCACAGTCTTGGGAACCACCATACTGAACTCATCCTGTATATTGTACCTCAGTCCATCCAGGTATCTGGCCACCATCTCTTTTTCTTCTTCTCTGTGATTGGCTCTCATGCTCAATCTGTGGAATTCTTCAGTGTATGTAGCCACGTCCATATCTTTCTGCCTAAGATGATTAAACTTTCTGATAGTCTGCAGATCATAATCACATGGTAGAAATTTGGCTCTCAGCATGGCCACCATTCTGCTCCACTTGGTGATTGGACTCTTTCCAACCTTCTCCCTTTCACATTGAGTGTAGTTCCACCAAACCAATGCAGAACCTCTCAGTCTGGTCTTTGCAAACTTTACTTTCTTACTGTCACTATACTCTTTGAAGTCAAAGTAATTACTTATGGCTTCAATCCAGTCCACAAGAGTATCTCCATCCAGTTTCCCATTGAACGTGGGAACTTCCAGTTTCGGATCACCACTATCTCCATGACCCTTGAGTGCATTCAGAAATGCCTTTTGATCAGCAGTCATACCTTCTCCTGGAGGATTCTCCCCAGTTTCTCCTTCTTCATTCTCCTCTGACTCAGAAGTGCTTCCATCCTTCTCTTTGGATCTTTCTTCCTTCAGTCTCTCTTCGAGCATTGCTTCCACCATCTTCTGGATGGCTGCTTTACTCATCGTCTTGGGAGGCATTGTGCTAGCCTCTGTTTCTATCTCCAATTCTTCGTCTGACATACACGGCTGTGATTCAGAATATTGGCTCTGATACCAATTTGATGCAGAGTGCCAGCAGAAGCGGATGAAGATTTGACTATATCTTCCCTATCGGCAAGAGGTCCTCCAGTGTTTCGCCGAAGTCAAGGATGTCTTCGCTATCGGAAAGACATGAACTATCGGCCGAACCTTATTCTTTTATCCCGATGGCCAAGTTCTCACCGATATCTCCTTAGTGGTTCGTTGCCTATCGGCAACACCTCATTCTATCAGACCACGAGAAATTTCTCATGCCGATATACTCCGTCACGCCGATGACCAATCTTTGTCGGCCAGACTTCCTCCTTCGGTGAAGCTTCTTTCACCTACACCGACACCTTGTCTCTCTCTGATATCGTCAGGCACATCGGCCAGACCTCCTGCTTCGGTAAGACTTCGGTTCGTGGTCCCGATGGTTCATCTCACTCCGACGAGTCCTTTGTCGCTGAGACTTCTCGAACTCCTTCCGATGAACTTTTATCGGCGGGACTCTCACGGTCGCCGTGACTTCTTCGGCTTCCCCCGACAAGGTTCCTCACGCCGATACTCTTTATCGGCAATACTCCGAGGATGTCTCACCGATCGGTGAAACTTTATACCGTCGGCTAAGTATATTTTCCTTAGCCCGATATCGTTTCTCTCACCGATGCGAACAATGATGGTATGTGCCTCCGGCACTATACCAATCTTCGGCAAGACGGAGGGCCTTTCACGCCGATGGATCTCCAACTGTTCTGAGGTGCCGAACCAGAATTCCCTTCGACAGAACAACGGAATTAGGCCGTTTCATTTATCAAACCCTCGATCACTTGTAGCAATCTGATCCCACATCAAGACTGTCCAATTTCACTCCGATTTCCCGACTAGCCACATGACGATGTCTAGTTGAACTTGACTGAGTTCGCTGGCTTCCTAGGTAAGAATTCAACAACAACAAACGTGAGAAGTCTTTCCCCCATCCCACTGTTACTATACAGGGCTTCAGTGGACAGGGGAAAGGGCCTCCATGTATGAATCAAAACCCTACTCCTAGGTTACGAACCAGCCACTGTGGAACCGTGGGTTTTACACCGTCTGCACACTACAGAGTCACTATGGATTGACGGATAGCATCCGGTTAGGGTTCTATTTACAAAATCAAGATAAAGATATCAAATCACTAAGAACAACCAAGAAAATCAACACAGATCATACCCAGAACTCTCTTCATTCAGTTATCAAAAAAAAAGAACTTGTTGTAATACACACTTCTCTCTCTCTCCGTGTGACATACAACCTGCCTCTAAAGAAGATGTAGAGACAGCAGTTATCCCCTCCAACCGTGCAAACTGATTTTCAAATCAGTAGCCGTTGGTTTACCCGTCATACAAGCAAAACTACATGTGTGCCTTGCACAATTACATTCATGGGACCAAATTGACCCTTATTACAAAATGAAATGGCTTAAGAGCCTTATGAGACAACAAAAGAAAAGATGATCCTGCACTACAGAGAATGTGCTCCTGCACCATAAAGATTCAACCATGTTCATCTAGAGATCCAGCTAGAGGTTCAGCTAGAGATTCAACTAGAGGTTCAGCTAGAGATATATTGCTGGAGTGATTTGTTTGCAGGGCAAATATATTGCTGGAGTGATTTGTTTGCAAGGCTGGTATATTGTTAGAGTGATTTTTGTTTGCAGGGTTGTTATATTGCTGGAAATGCAAGTTGGAACAAGCTAGAAGTATTATTGGTAGTGCTATCATGGCCAAAGTATTACATATAAATGATCCAATCTCATATCAGCAAGCTAGAGGGAAGAAAGAATGGGAGCAAGCCATGAAAAAGGAATATAATAGAAGAATACTTGGTATGCTAGGGGTGAATATTAAGGGGGGTAGTAGTATAATGTTCCCCTCTCATTTGTATTTTCTTTGTATTATTCTAGCCAATCTTAAGGGGGGATGTTAAAGATTAAGATTGTCTAGAAAATGATAGAATGTTTCTAGAGTTTTCCATAAGCTAGAACATTCCTGGAGATGTTCTAGAAAAGAACATTCTAAGAGCTGTTGTAAAAAGAACATTTCAAGTTTAAGAGAATTCTAGAAACCTAGAAGCTTCCAGGCTTTAAAGATTTTGTAGCTATATATATGTGATTGTAGAGAGCTATTAGGCACAGCATTTGGATTGCTAGACACAGCATCTGGATAGCTGCTAGACACAACATTTGATTGCTCCTAGATACAACATCTGGATTGTTGCTAGATCCAGCATTTGGATGTAATGTATTGCAAGCTAGATAAATATATTTCTGAGTTATCCAACTTTGTTTGCCCTGTCTTTTTGGTATTTTTTTTGGGCCCGTTCTTTCATATTTAAAGTTTTTAAAACTGTAGATTTTTACCAAGTTTGGCAGCACATCCTCCATTCATTTTTCTGCCAGAAAATTAATGTTTTCCTTCCAATATTCTACCTCACCTTCGAGAATAATGATAATGTCATTGAAACTACCCTCCATCGTTAAATTGCTAAACTGGATGATATTCTTATCTTTGCGAGATGACATTTAAAAATGCATTAAGGAAATATATCCATGAATAATTCCCTTTTTAAAATTGCACAAATAGATTTGAGAAGAAATTTATTCTAGGCGACTGCCACAATGTGCCCGAAAACGACTTTTTGCATAACTTCCACCTAGAAGCTTATCTTTCAACGAAAAGTTGCCAGAAGATGTAGACCATCATTATGATGCTTCCCTCCAAAAGATTTTGCTTCAGACTTCATAAAACTCAAGATTTTAAATTTTCCGTAAATTGTCAACACATATTTTTACAAACTTTCGGCATTAAAATCTCTCAAACCGTGAAAGATTTTACTTTGATTCTTTTTGCATATTTTACATGTTACCTCAAAGAATATCCCTGCAAAAGGATTCTACTCCAGCTTACGGACTTTTGGAAATAAATTTTCGAAAACTGTCTGCGGAGCCTCTAAAATAGTGAACCGGCGAAAAATTGAAAATTGCAATTTTGACTAAATTTCTAAGTTCCAGCTGCCGAGAGATGCCGAAAACTCCAACGCAAACCAAAACACACACCAAAATGAAAATTAGATGGAAAATATTTTTTGGGCGATGCAGGGTCGCTTGTCGACCCGGATGCCCCTGCATCAATGATGAGGAGGACATGGCAATCAAGGAAGTGACTAAGTTATGGGTATATCAAGCTCAATATCGAATACCTATAAGCAAAGCACCTGCTGGGTCTTGGGTTTTGATAGAGGGTGTGGATGCTTCAATTATGAAGACAGCAACACTCTGTCCTGAGTATCTTGATGAAGATGTTTTTATTTTCCATCCTTTACGGTTCAACACGTTATCAGTTGTGAAAACAGCAACCGAGCCTTTGATTCCAAGTGAATTGCCAAAGATGGTAGAAGGGCTTCGTAAAATCAGTAAGAGTTATCCATTGGCCATAACAAAGGTGGAGGAGTCAGGTGAACATACTATTTTGGGTACCGGGGAGATCTATTTGGACTCTATTATGAAGGACCTAAGGGAACTTTATTCAGAAGTTGAAGTAAAGGTTTGTTGTCTTATAAATTTATAATTAAGTTCATTCTACAAAAATGTGTTTGCTGATTCTAGTAAGAAATGTTAAAGCTTAAATTCAGACAGCAAATATGAGGTTGACTATTAACTTGAACACTGTTGCTTTTGTTGCCTACACTTGACACTCTTTAATTTATGATTTTGTAGGTGGCTGATCCTGTTGTTTCCTTCTGTGAAACTGTGGTTGAGTCATCTTCGATGAAATGTTTTGCAGAAACACCTAACAAGAAAAATAAGATTACCACGGTGAGTTTTACAAAGATTATAGTTGGATGTTATTGATTTAAACCAGAAAGCTCAAACATTAGATAATAGTTGGCTGTTACTGATTTAAACCACAAAGCTCTAACATGCAGTTTAAATGCTTTGTTTCAGCTTGCAGAACCACTTGAAAAAGGTTTGGCAGAGGATATAGAAAACGGTGTGGTAAGCATAGATTGGCCAAGGAAGAAGTTGGGTGATTTTTTCCAGAGTAAATATGATTGGGATTTGCTTGCAGCTCGTTCGATATGGGCATTTGGACCAGATAAGCAGGTAATTAGTAGTTTTACTTGGAGAAACTGCTTAATTTTTTTTTCAGATGATGTGTATTGTGAGTACATACCAACTGGTACTGTGTATGTTCAGGGTCCAAACATACTTCTAGATGATACACTTCCGAGTGAAGTTGACAAAAGCTTGCTGAATTCTGTTAAGGACTCAATTGTGCAAGGGTGAGCATGCATTCAATTGAGTTTCATGTTGTATGTTTCATGATATATGGTTCTTCACGTTAATATTTCAATCTTCATCTTCATCTTTTTGACTAGTTTATGTGTTTCTATATAATTTCAGATCCAAACTCCTGCTGACTGTATTTCTGCAATCTATACGGTGCTGTCCCGTAGACGAGGGCATGTGACAGCTGATGAAGCGAAGCCTGGAACGCCATCGTATATTGTAAAGGTTAGACTAACTGTACTTTAATGCATGTATGTCTTCACATTTTCTAATTTTCTATTTGTTTGATCCACTTGGTTACTAAGGTGAGTGGTGGTAAAATGCATTAAAACAAGTTCTAATTTCTTTTCCTTTTTTATTAAAGACATGATGAATGGTATTGTTGTTTGATGATAAATTTTGTTCATTGGCATGCTGTCAAATGTGGATGCAAACATTATCAGATGCTCGAGCTAATTTTGTTTTCCTTTGTTGTATTTTGCAGGCTTTTTTACCAGTTACAGAATCTTTTGGTTTTGAGACAGACTTAAGATACCATACACAGGGGCAAGCATTTTGCCTCTCTGTCTTTGATCACTGGTCTATAGTGCCTGGAGATCCACTAGATAAGTCTGTTGTATTGCGACCCTTGGAACCTGCACCTGTTCAGCATCTTGCACGTGAGTTTATGGTGAAAACTAGGCGGACAAAAGGTAAACATTATTGCCTTCCAGTTGTTTTTATGCTTAATGCTAATTATTTTTAAGGGCATGTGTTTTAATAAAAAGGCATATGCTTTTTGCTGTCTGGTCCTTGTTTGCCAGGGTATGAGTGAGGATGTGAGCATTAACAAGTTTTTCGATGATCCTATGTTGCTTGAAATGGCAAGACAAGATGCTAATTTTCAGCAGATCTTGTAGGCAAATTGAACAATGGAGTTTTTTTATTAAATTTGGGCATAGCTGCTATATTGAATCTTGATAGACAACCTGTGGTGTGGATGATCTGCTTCTGTTGCACGTGTGTAACGTGTATGTGCCATTAAATGATGCTCATTCTGTTGAAATCTGGAGTATAATGCAGAGAAAGAAATTGTATATTACTTATTAATGTGCATTTAAGCATTAACCAATGATGCAGTTGAAATTTTGAAGTTTTCTTGGTAGAATTCTGGTTTGGCTGAAGGTCTCAAGGTCTGTGGAGGTTCTATACATTGCCTTGCATTTTTATGGGCTGAAACTTTCAGTGATGACAATAATTAAGAATTAATGTACTGACCTAACCCAACGAATCACTAATTACCTAGCTACAGAATTAACTACAAATTTTGAATTTATTTTTTTCACACATTCATAAATCACAAGCATGGTACATAACATAACAAGAAAGGCCGAGAATGATACTTTCTTTTTTCCATCAACGTAACTCAATCAATAGAGCAGTCATACTTAAATTTCATACTTTCTATAAACTTGGAAATCATTTTTGTTCTCACATATAATACATATTATAGCACCATATCACAAGAATGAAAACCAATAGTGTTCCACATGTTACAGATTCATATACTTATCCATACATATATCTAAGTTCTTTTGACAATAAAAAATTTAAATCCACAACAATGAAATCATAAGTGTTCAACATGTTACAGATTTCATATACTTATCCATGCATATGTCTAAGTTCTTTTAACAATAAAAAATTTAAATCCACAACAATAAAATTACAAACTTCTCAAATACAAAAAGCTATTCAACCAAAGGCTCAACCTCAAAGTTAATCAACAAAGACTCGAGCTTAACCAACAAGAAACAATTCAATTGCACAATAGTAAAAAGTTAAAGCTACAATCACCATATTAACAATCACCATAACCAATAATCCATAAACGGACAATAGAACTGAACTAATACATAATTAATTTCAACAAGAAATATTATTACTCCATACAAACAGTAACTAATATTAACATTTAACATTGCAAAAATAGGCTGTCAACAAAAGAATAACCATCACAACAGTACCCGATTAATAATACTCAATAACTAATAATCTAAGGGCATTAAGTTCATAGTCATTGCAAGATCTTTGTGATCCACAAATTCCCATGATCCGCAAAGATGGTGTGAGAGGGTCTTTTATGCAACTTGATAGGTTTATTTTTATCGTAACTAATGAATTAGGGACTTCTATACAACTCCATGGGTACATAAGCTAACAAAATCTTTTGCACTAAGATTGATGTAACATGATCTTTTACACAAATACTTACGAGTTATGAACCTATTAAAACATATTTTGGTCAAAGACTTACAGATTGATGCCTACCATCATGTTGTCATTCTATAAATTGAGATGAATATTTATAGTTCATCTTGTCTCCACAACCAAATTATCTTAATGTTTTCACAACCAAATGCATCACATGCCAATATGTTCATGTTTCAATGGTATTGTTTCAATGGTCATGTTAGAAAGGCATATAACAATCCCACATAAATTGGTCTAGACAACACTATGATACAAATATAATAATTCAATCAGTCATTACTTCATTTACATTACACTATTTATTCAGTGCAGCCCAAACAAATTTTAAGTTCTACTCCTAGAAATCTAACACAAACAAATTTTAGGTTTTGCTTTTTAGAAATCTAAGCAAGGGTCTAGGGGTTAGTTCTTATTGGTCTTGAGGTAGCACCCTTGCCACCAAATTAAGGCCTTACGGGCTATAGGAAATTCAATAGCATTTGATTGCTTTTTGGGAAAGTCATTTTTAAATAAATAATACACAAGGAATAGGAAGGGGTTAGGAAGTACCTGACTCCATTATTTTGGATTGTCTTCATATCTCAACATAGGAATTAATTGTCATGTAGTTATTTTACATGTTTTTCAATACAATTCCTTGTCATAAAATAGTATAAACATAGCTTGTTAATGTAACCAATTAATCCTAGGAAGTCACAAATTTTGATTTCATAAAACATAGAAAGGACTATGGGTTTTCAAAAAAAAATTGTAGTTCAAAACACCATGGGATCACAAACTTTAACTCATTGGGCCACAGGTTATTAGAACAATTGTGGTTTAAATTGTAGATTTATAAAAAAGTCATAGTTAGACTACAATTTTTTAGGAAATTATAGTTCGAGTCTATCAAAAGCTAGATTTTTTTTTGAAAAACATAAACATAGAAAATGAGATAGGGCTTGATTTTGATGACTAACTTCACTAAGCACCGATTAAACACATTTACACTAATTTCAACCCTACTCAATGACTCAACTAATGCATCTATCAAGAAAATTCTAACATACTACCATTAAATCTAACACATGAATTCTAGGTAACTCTACTAACTTGATGAATAAAAATAGCTAGGCTAATCATTTGATGCTTGTTGACTTTACATTTTTTCTAACTTTTCTATTTTTTTCTTTATTTCTCTTCCTTCTTCCTTGTCTTTCTCTTTTCTTCCTCAACCCATATAAAAACAAATCTAATATTTCTTTCCCCCTACTTACAAGCTTCTAAAATCCTCAATGAGTTGAATTGCAATGTTAGGAACTTTCATTCTAATATATGTATTAGGTATTAGTTAGTATTTAGTTTGGGTGCATATGCTTTGTAAGTCACCCCTTCGATAAATTAGAATAAAAGTATTTATCCCAAATGCATGGGTTAGTAGTTATCTTCAGCAAGACTATATATTATAATAACTTAGCAAGTGTAAAGCATTTTGAATATTGTAATTGGAGTTTATGCTCTTGTAATGGTGAAATTGTATACCATGCCATTTCTCATTTAGATTCATGTCTATTTTGAAGGAAGTGCTTTGATACATCGACATATTGACAAATGACATAATATTGTGCAAAGTCAGGTTCCTTGCCCTATGATATCCACCTACTCCATTACACATCTTCCTATACACCTTACACTTAACCCCTTTCCCATGTTCATACACCTTTATACAGTTGTCCTATCCACTTATTTATCACTCCCATGCTCATGCTTACTCCCATGCATGTGGTATCTTTGTGATCTAGCCCCTTTTCTATTTTGGGACTAGTTCATAATCATCCTCATGGTTGGAGACTCATCTTGCCCAAATTTAAATTCTTAAATTCAAATATGACCAACTTCCCACCTTCATCCTTTTGTGTGCGGCTGACCAAACACAATTTTGTGTGATATGTTACCATGTCCTTGTATTTAAAGTCATTCAATGCATTAAATCTAATAATATTTGATGACTTGAGGGCTAAATTCAATCATCATTCACTTTACACATTCAATTGGTGCACTAAAAGGTATTTAGTTCCACACAATAATTTTAGGAACATTTGCATGATTGAAAATTGTTCTATTCTGTAGACACCTCAAATTAACTTCATTTCCTCTCCATGATGATTTTCTACAGTTATTCCTAAATTAACCATTTTTCGCCATTCAATTAATCCCATGTGGCAATTAATTAATATGACTAATTTAATTGACTATTCACCATGTTGTAATTAATTAATGCAACTAACTTAACCATTTTCTTTCTTGTCTCATAATTAACTAAATCAACCAATTTAATTGATTTTAAGCTAGTGTGACTAACCTAATTCGACCAAATTTTATGTCGTAATTAAGTCGATAAATTTAATCAACTAATTCCATGACAGATTCAATCTCCTTCATATTGTTAGTAATTAATTAATTCCAATTAATTAATTAACCTTAGTCTAAAATCTCTCCAACTAATTAATCGCACTTCCCATTTCTTCTAATTTAAAATTCAATCCCATGCCACTAAAAGCCAAAAACCTTGTCCTCCAATCTCCACCATCAATTTCAAATTCCAAGTCAATTAGGACCTTCCATTTTCACACATGCTTTTCCAAGGCCACTTGTCCTCACTCCTTGCTTCACAATGTGTGAGCATGCTATTTGGGTTAATCTTGACCTTTGATTCCATCTTTCAATCTTCACCATCCACTTGCATCATCCCCCTTTTTTCACTTGGTTGCATCTCCTTTCATCCTACAATTTAAGAAAATCTTGACCCTCCATCTTGCATGTTGTCTCTCATCACATCAATTGTCAAGAGGCTAAGGAGCACACTCATGCAAATTAGTCTCAACCATTGGTCTCACCTTTCAATCTCAATCGACCATATTCAAATGGGAATGTCTATTTAAGGAGGCTTAACCAATGGATATTGACATCAATTCATTAATTGCACTTACATGTTACCAGATTAAGTAATCTCTTAGCACTAGAGCAACCAACATTCTATCAGAGCGTAACTATTCAACCTTGGAGCAAAAGTACTACAAGAAATGGAGGTATAATGTGTCTTGTTTTGTGTTTTGCATTATCATTTGTACTCCATTTTAGCTCAAATTGAAAGTAGGTGTTGACGTTGGATTATGAGTTTGCTTTGCATTGTTTGGCATCTTTCTCCATTATTTTAATCCAATTTTGGCATCCACATTTCTAGCACACCTAGTGGGACCCTAATCCTTTCTTTTGTTTTTTTTTGGTGAATTTTTGCAAGTCTTTTGGAGTATTAGATGTACTTCCAGATCAGAAGCATCTCCACCCTATGCAATGTCTCTGCAATTTCCAAGGAAACTTTGCCTACACTTTCTGCATAGACGCCTTTCCAAGAGGTGTCTATACCCTATACCCTGCACAAATGCTTTTCCAAAAGGCATTTGTGTTGTTCCCTCCATTTCCCAATTCTAATAACGTTTCTATGTAGGTCCTTTAGTTCCTTTGGCTTCTTAGTGTTATAGTTTTTGTTCCTTTGTGATTTTTTAGGGTTTAATAACCATTTCTTGGTCATTTTTGTTGCAAGTTTGACTAGGGTTTGTAGTTTGTCTCTTTGCAAGTTCTTAGCCTCATCTTGCTTCATTTTGGCTTTTGTACTAACCTCCAGGCGTAGGGTATGTTGTTTATTATCTTTAATGCTTGAACTAACCTTTCTTAAATTGTAGGATTTTTCTTGTTTTATGGGCTAACTTTCATGTTTTGTAGGTGCAAGGTGTCTATGCCTAGCCTTGTAAGTATGAAAAAGGTGCACAGATAGACACAATAGTCTGATGATTACTTGGAGTCCTAATCATGTCCATGAAAGCATTATTAGAAATGAAGGCAACAACTACCCAAATGGAAATCTGATTACAATATGTTTATAATCTTAAAGCAGTGTAATATGAATAGAGATTGCATACGAAAATGAAAATACAACACATGAATAAACACCATAGAAGAATAAACCATATCAACACTAGATATAACGTGGAGGAAACCCTTTTGGGTAAAAAAATCCACTAAGAAAAGAGGCTCAAGTTTATTATCTTCAAAACCTGAAATACATAATACATGCACTTCCTTTGTCTTTCCAACCTTCAATCCGACAGAACCTGTGTACAAGAAAACTATGATATTGAACAACGCATACAAGGCATTGCAAATTTATAGAGGTATTTCACTCCCCAAACTAGGTGTCCACTTTCTCTCATCTTGGATACTCCAACATGAAACATTAAATGACCTCTTACAAGCTCATGACACTTATCAATAGTCAACCATGCAAGCTTGGGTGCCCATGGACAAGAATAAGCACTTACTGAGTAATAAATGCTATCATAACCATCATAGATTTCGTCATAACACCTCGAATAGCATCTTCCCAATATGGGCACTATAGCCAAGAATAGAAACTTACAACTCATAGATATCCCTCATAGGTTGTCATATTGTCATAGAATCTTATGACAACTTATAAGTGTCATAGACTCTCTTACAACCACTTACCAACTTTATGACGCATGTCATACAAGTCAAATATAGATGATTGCTCCAAGGTGGCTCCTACCCTCAATTACTCTTGATATTTACAATTACCATCAGTAAATGTTACTCCATAACTACCATTGGTAACTCCAGAACTTACCGATGTAGTAACTCCATAATTACTATCTCTGGTAATTAATTTTACCACGGTCGATAAAACTTGTACATCCCTTATGGGTGATTTACAAATAATATTAGGAATAATAATTACAAGGATTTACAAGGTTAATGGCACCTAAATCCTAACATTCTCCCACTTGACATTATACATTGTAAATACCCATAGGAAAACATAAAACAACTAAGTACAAGAAACAAGGCCCATGGCCTCCTTGCACCAAGTAAACTTCTTTGTTCTCACAAGTTTGGTCAAAGCATCTGCAACATTCTCCTGGGTGTCTTTTTTTTTCAACTCAATCTATCCACTTACAACCATTTCTCGAACAAAGTGATACTGTACATCTACATGCTTAGTCTGAGCATGATACATAGGATTCTTTGCCAAACACATAACACTCTGCTTATCACAACCATTTTGAATGACCCTGCAATCAAAACCAATACATGTACACAATCTCGTCAACCAAACTACCTCCTTAGAGACATGGGTAGCAGCCATATACTCTGCTTTGGTGGTGGACAAAGCAAATTTGGGCTGCCTTTTGCTCATCCAACTCACTGCTCCTCCAAACAAAGCAAACACATAGCCACTAGTGGACCTCTGACTATCCAAGTCACTTGCCCAATCTACATCAACAAAACCATGTATGTCAAATGTCTTTTCCATAGTGTTAGTACCAGAATAAACCAAACAGTAATCAGAAGTACTAGTTAAATATCTAAATACACTTTTCACATAATTCCAATGTTGTCTACAAGGGTTAAACATAAACCTACTCAAAACTCCCACTGCTTAGGCAATATCTGGCCTAGTACAAATCATTGCATACATTAAACTCCCTACAACACTAGCATATGACACATTAGTCATATCCTCAAAATCATCCTCATTCCTCGAACACATGTCTCATGAAAGCTTAGTTCCAATGGGTAAAATAATTCTAACTGGGTTACAATCCTGCATGCTAAATCTCTGCAAACTGGTATTCACATACTTACTTTGAGATAACCAAAGATTTCTATTACCTCCATCCCTCCCGATCTCCATACCTAGAATATACTAGCTACTCCAAGATCCTTCATGTCGAATGCACCTAAAAGTTGGGATTTCAATTCACTGATCATACCCTTAGTATTACTGAAAAATAACATGTCATCAACATACAATGCAATGATCAGTATATAATCATCAATACAATGAATATACACACAGTGATCCTCCTCACTTCTAACACAACCCAATTTCAAAACAAATGAATCAAACTTCAGGTACCACATTCTGGGGGGCTGTTTCAGACCATATAGATACCTCTTTAATCTGTAAACTCAATGATCTTTCCCTTTTACCTCAAACCTTGTAGGTTGTTGCATGTAAATTTCTTCTTCAAGATCTCCATGCAAGAACACAGTCTTAACATCCATTAGCTCTATTTCCCAATCAAAAGCTGCAATAATGGATAAGAGAAATCTAATAGAAGTTAATTTAGCAACAAGGGAGGATATTTCACCGAAATCAACTCCCTCTCTCTAGGAGTAGCCCTTGGCTACAGTCTAGCCTTGAATTGTCCAATGAACTGTCTGCTCCAAACTTCTTCTTGAAGACCCACTTGCAACCTATAGCCTTTCCAATTTTGGGAAAATGAACAAGATCCCAGGGGTTGCAAGAGTCTAAAGCCATCATCTCCTCCTACATGGCTAACTGCCAAGACTCACTATCATCTACATGAATAGCTTCCCTGTAGGATCTAGGCTCATCGTCAGTATTCAATAAAGCAAATACATAATAAAAATATGGTGGGCTATACCTTTCAACTAAGTTCTGTTGTCTTGTGTATCTCCTCAAGGGTGGATTAAGAGACTCTTCTTGTTCTTCTGGATGCTCAACTTCTTCTGTAACAATAAAGTCTTCCTCATCAGAACTACTTCCACTTGAATCTTCTTCTTCTTCTTCACCCCTAATCCATCATTCTATTCTTATAACTATGCATCTTCTTGTTGTAAATCAAAATGCACTACCTTTGACCTTTCTTTCTCTTTTGGCTGTTCAATTTCAAGAATAGCTCTAAGTTCCCTAAAAAATAACATCTCTAGAGAAAACAATTTTTTCTGGTTAGAGGATCCCAAAGCTTATAACCTTTAACATTGTCACCATATCCAATGAAGATGCATTTCTGCGCTTTTGGATCCAACTTAGATCGCTTTTCTTTAGGCACATGAACTAACTTGCCTCACAACTAAAAACCCTTAATTGTGAAACAAAAGGTTTCTTACCTATCCACACTTCATAAGGTGCTGAATCAAGACCCTTACAAGGAGTTATGTTAATCAAGTAACAAGCGGTACACATAACCTTTGCCCAAAAGCATTTCTCCAACTGTGAATCACTCAACATACTTCTAGCTCTTTCTATGATTGTTCGATTCATCCTTTCTACAACACCATTCTGATGTGGTGTATACCGAGTTGCCATTTGTCTGATTATACCTGCATGCTTACAAAACTCATCAAATTCCTTAGAGCAATATTCCCTTCCATTCTTAGATCTTAATATTTTTATCTTTAATCCTGATTGGTTTTCAACTAAGACTTTAAAATCTTTAAACTTAGTGAAAACTTTAGATTTGTGTTTCATAAAATAAATCCATGTAAATCAAGATACATCATTAATGAAGGTGACAAAATAATGAGATTTTTCGATAGAGTCATTATCCACAGGTCCAAACACATCTAAATGAATAATCTCTAACTTCTCTTTTGCTCTATTACTTCCTAAAGGAAACGATGTTCTGTTTTGTTTACCAAACACACAATGCTCATAAAAATCAAAGTGCTTATCAGAATAAGCGAAACCGTCCAACAAATATTTATTCTTAATTATTTTTAAAATATTATTACTTGTGTGACTCAATCTACAGTGCCACAACATACAAGTGTTTTCAGAAGCCTCAAAAATATAAGAGGAATTACAAACTGTAGTGGCATCTAGCCTAACAAAGTTCCCAATATTTTCCCCTTCACTACCACTAAGCTTCCTCTCACCAATCTGCAACCATGCTTATCAAATGTTACATGCATTCCCAAATCATTCAACTTTGAATTTGAAATCAGAATTCTAGCCAATCCAGGAACATGCAAAACACCAAGGAGAGTTTTAATTCTCTCATCACTTCCAAACACAACATTACCTTGCCTTTTCAAACTATTGGATATGTAGAGCTATCCCCAAGGTACACTTTACCTCCATCATACTCTTCGTACATGGAAAAACATTCTTTATACGAGGTCATATGATATGAGCATCCTGAGTCAACCAACCAATGTTCATTAGAAACAACATTGCATGCAGAAAGTAAAACATCTTCACTTGCATTCAAGGACTTATTAGTAGTGGAATCCCACTATTTCTTCATGTTTCTACATTCCTTTTTCACATGCCCTCTTTTGTTGGGATAAGTTGCCATTAACTTGCAATCCTAACCAATTCATGTATCTCCAAAGTTGTTGGAATGTGTTTTCCAACACATAAGGACTTTGAGAGATAAATTAATATTTAATTATAACACTTGGCTTATTGTGATTAACTCCTAAATGATAGGGTCAAACTTGAGCATCCACTTTTGGAGTGGGGTCCATGAAGACTTGTTGACAACTCCTTGAAGTCTATTTTGAGAGTTTGAAAACTCCTAGTGAGTGGGAGTTAACTTGGGTGCCCACTTTTGGAGGTGTCTTATATTTAGACTTGGAGTTTGTTTTTTTATGTATATGAGTGGATATTATTGATACTTTGCATGAACATGATGTAACAATTAATAAAGAAGTTACAAATGCATTATATTTGCATGAACATGATGTAACAATTAACAGAGGAGTTACAGATGCATTATATTTGCATGAACATGATATAGCAGATAATAGTGGATTCAGAGATGTATGATATTTGCATGAATATGATGTGACAGTTAATAGTAAAGTTAGAGATGCATGATATTTGCATATTGCTTGCACGAACTCATAAAAGATAACATGAACTTGCATGTCGTTTATATGAACTTGCATGTGCTTGCATGTTGTTGTATGTTACTTGCATGGACTTGCATGTTGCATATATAGACTTGCATGTTGTTGCATGTCACTTATATGAACTTGCATGTGCTTGCATGTTGTTGCATGTTACTTGCATTGACTTGCATGTTGTTGCATGTTGCTCCTATGGACTTGCATGTGCTTGCATGTTGTTGCATGTCAGTTTTGTGAGGTTGCTTGCAGAACACTCCAACTCTAGAAACTTGCAGGATGGTACATCTTAGTGTTTCAGATAATGGGTATTAGTTGCAGGTTGAAATAGGTGTTTGCATGTCACTTGCATGTCTAGAATAGGTTAATTTAGAATAACATTGGGGACATCAATCTTGCATGTTGTTTGCATGAAATTGGTGTGTGTTGATCACTTCAGTTGACTAAAAGAGATTGGACAAACTTAGACGCCCAATCTTGGGACTTTCAGTTGTTTCTTTTATTTGGATATGTATTTGATGTTGACTAAGTTCAAGTGGGACAACTTGGGCATGTTGAAATTAAGGAACATTGAGAGGGGGGTGAATCGGTGTTCTGCAAAACTTATTATTATGTTCCTTTATAATTTTACCACATACATTCAAAAGAAAGAAGTAAGAGCATAAGAATAATAACAACAAGATCATCACACATGAACACCAGGATTTTTACGTGGAAACCCGGTTAAGGGAAAAACCACGGTGGGGGTTAACCCACAAGATTTTATACTCTATTAAAAGTATTACAAATGGGAAGGCACATGCCTTCGGGCACACTACCCAGAGCTCACTACTCAAAGGAGGCTCATTGCCTACAAGATCAATTACAAGAGTTTATTGAATTATTTGAACTGAAGAATAGCATCTAACAATGCAAGATTATAGTTTCGGTTAGGCTCAATATACTGACTTCACACACTTCATCTCTTACTGCCCTATTTCACTATTCTTCCATGATCTGAACCTTAGATCTCTTTGCTTCGCAATTGTTACTACCACACTTCGCACCTCTCACATCATATTTGTACATTCACACTACAAAATGCTCAAACTCATCAATTATATATATCCGCAACATGATATTTCTTCAACTACAGTCGACCTTAAGAAAACTTAGAAACTATTTCAAGAACATTGTTCTGTCGGCTGAATCCATGCACAAACATCAATGTGGACCAAAAACTATGTATTCAAGTCACCACACATGTTGGCCAATACCACTAGATCTCATAAATTACTCAACCAACAACTTCTCCTAATCCACACAAGGATCAAACACCAAGTCGTCCTGTTCTTCACTGGACTGAACTGTCTAACCAAACCTGATACTCATATGTTTGTAACTTTCAATTCCTTCACCACCGGAGGCTAAAAATTTGGATTTAGGTAGCCCTGACATCCCTTAACACTCCCTTAGATCTAGAACACAATATGATTACCTGTGGAGAAATGCGGACCAAAATGTTGAACCCTAGCATATGCTATGTTCCTATCTATTCAGACTTAGACATATCTACACTCTGACTTCCGGTATGAACAAATGATGCAATGTGGATGTGTAAGATAGATTTAGTTGCCATCAATGACAACATCTAACATGCCTAGCAGTGTCTCTTGCCAACAATCCCCCCTTTGGCATTGATGGCAACACTTAGTGAAAAATAACTAAGTGTTAGAACAGCTCCCCCTTACTATGTACACTTGTGATTTCCAATGCTCCCCCTTGGATGAATTCCTCATTTTTCACTGTTTTCCACTCCCCTTTGACATTAATGGCAAAGGCTGAGATCTGCATACCAAAATTCACGCCAAAACTCTATGTACACACTTCCGCATATGAACACACAATCCTTAAGCCTTGTTCATCAGCAAAAAGATATCACCAAAAATGTTTTTCAACCATGTCAACTCACTGTCCAAAATGGACATATGTGCACTGAACAAAAATGCCTATGATTTTGCCTTTTAAAGATCAGTAGGATCACAAGTAGAAGCAACAGCTTGGGATTCTGCCAATATATCATACATAGTCTCTAACTTAGGGGAAATTAGTCCCCGGATCTCATCCAACCTGCCCAAAACTTTAACCTTTTCCTTCTCCAAATTACTCAATTCATTTCACAAACTCACTACTTAACATTCTTTAGTTGTTATGGACTTAGATAAAGGACTATAGGATTGAGATATGTTAGACAATTTAAGCTCTAAGTCCTTAATCTTCTTCTCAATATCTTCAACAACTTTAGACGGATTTAGGCAAAACTTATAAATCTCTACACCTTCAGAGAGGGCATTTTGAATACTCTTTACACCAGTATTAAGCACTGATCTATCATAACTAATTATTTTCTTTATTTCAGCAAATCTCTTCTCATTAAATTTATTTCGGACTTTTAACTTCTGCTGACTTCTCAAAAGTTTCAAAATGAGTACTTATAGAGTTTATCAGACTCTTTAACTAACCAGGGGGGGATGCTGATGAGTCCTTCTGAAATGTAGGCATGATTTTCTCCAAAATCCCAAATGCAAGACCAACCAACTCACTATCTTCTCTATGGATCTTCTGCAACTTGTTTATCTCTCTCCAAAATTTCTTTCACTGCTTTTACAGTGTCTCTTGCCCAATATGATGTTTCAGTTTTATGCTCTTTAGGGACTACATCTTCTCCCTTTCCGGAGTCAACCTCATTGTCTTGCTTATCATTTTCATTCTTTTTCTCTGCTTTTGCTTTCTCTGCATCATTAGCAGAGGCATCCTCCCTTTTATCTTTATCAGAAATGTCTTCTGTATTCTTTTCCAGAGGATTTTGTGTATCCTTAGTTGTAGCATTTTCATCTTTTCTATCAAATTCTTCGACATCCAGAATGGAGGAATCAATTTCATCATCAGTTTCTTCTTCAATAGTGGGAAGATTATGGCTTTTCAATGCATTTAGAAGAATAACCTGAGTATCTTCAACTACCTTATCAATTTCACCCAGCATGAGCTTATTCATTCTGAACTTACTCCTGAAGTCTTGTTTTACTTCTTTGAATATCAGGTTCATTTTCTCTGGAGTAATTTGAGGACACAATTTTATTAGCAAATACTCCCAAAGCTCAATATCTTTAAATTTTGCATTTTCTTTTCTTATTTCTAAAATTTTTGCAAGGCTTTCCAGAATTTCAGAAGTTATTTCAAATAAAGTCTTATTATAGATATTCAAGTATTTGACTGTTGCTTCCTCCAAAACTCTCTTATCAACATCACTGTAATGATCATAAAATTCAGTCATTGGATTTAAGTTTCCATCTACAATGATTGACTTGATGATGTCTTCCATAGAAAGAGTAGGATTCTCAACATAAGCCTCTGACTTATGCCTTTTACTTGACTTTTTGCTTCCGGAGGGCTTCTCCTTAGACACTTTAGCAGCTTTAGTGCCTGAGGCCTTCAACTCGTTAACCTCACCATCTGAATCAGTTTCTTCTTCATCCTCCTCCACACTAACATATGATCGTTTGCCCATTACTTTTGTCCTTTTTCCTTTCTTATTGGTAGGTTTTTCTTTGATTTTTTCTGCAATAGGAGAAGTTGATGCACTGGAGGTTGAACCAGAACTCCTAGTAGTTCTTGACTTGAAGGGGATTCTGCTGGAACACTTCCCTATTCCATGTCCTGTTTCTCTTTCTCACCTTTCTCTATCCTTTCCCTGTATTGTCTCACAACTTCCTTGGTAAGGCCTAAATTCTCAGCCAACTGCACAACTTCTTTCTTCACAATCCTTTTAATTTCAGGATCCTTGAATTCAAGATGCAGTTTTTGTGAAATCTCTTCATATGTTCCAAATCTCTCCTCAGCTAGATCCCTAGGCTGGCTCAACAAATGTTGTGCATACAGCTCCAATACATGTCCATCCACTTCATATCCCATGGGCATGATCCACACAACTCTAGGCTCCACTGCTTCCATTTTGCATTGATCAATAGTAACCATAAAATAAATGGTGTCCTTGTATTTCTCAACCACAACCCTAGGTATTCTATCCCTAGCCTGCATCATACTCTGGAAATTTTTGAAGAATCCCCAAAGTGCAGATTTTTGTGCCTCATAATTACCCAAACAACACAAATAATTTCTAATTTGAACTACTACCAGTTTGTCATTAGACCAATATACATTTTTATCTCCAAGGAGCTCACTCAAGAAATAAAAGAAAAGACACATAATTAGCATACCAAATTTGAATGAGTACTTCTTGTCCTTCTTTATCTTGCTTAGATTCTCCATAAGTTGGTTTAGCAATAGTTCACAGAGATCATAGTCTGCATCTTCTTTTACCATCTGATATGCAGTATAAATAGTTGTTCTGGACACTAAATTTTATCTGCTAGAGAAATATATCTTGTACCCTATCACCATCGATGTGAATTTGACCCCATGATCCTCTATATTATTTATAGTCATAGCTCTCTTATCAAATTTTGATCTGGTTGCCTCTGTGACTTCCTGATTCTTCACGGCCTTCAACTGTGGTAAAGTACCAGTTGAATTCAACCTTGTAACTGCCCTTATTGCATCTTTTGTGATCTTAAATGGATGATTCAGCCATATAAATTCATCATGGATACGGCTCAAGACATACCGGACCCACTCGTCCTCTGCGAAATTTGGAAACTCAACAAATTGTATGAATTTCTTATCTTTCAAGGCCTTGTACTCTGATTTGAACTCAAAATCATCATCTTTTAAGTGATTAATTAATAGATTAGCAAACCTTGAGTTGCTATGCTCCTCTAGAGCCGCGTGAATATAATCCCTAATATCCTCTGTGTGAAGAACTCCATATGGAACACCAGAAAATGCTCCCATCAGATCGACTTCAGTGGACTTGAAAGGGTGCTTCTTAAACTTTGGCCTAGGTTGCTCAGTGATATTCACAACCAGAGGTGTAGCCATTTCAAAAAGACCACAAGTTCGAAGCTTCGCAGAAAAATACCTTTTTCTCCATGGGATTAGGGTTAGCTGACGAATTGGCCTGTCGCACTCCAAATCTTTGAAATCTCAGCTCATGCACTCTTCGCCTTGTTCTCTTTGAATTCAAAGTGATTCAAATGTTGAGTGAATGACCTTTTATGCTCCACAAAACCTAATTTGCCATTGTAATAAATGCTTTGCCCTAATTCATCCGGTTACACTGTTTCTGAATACAATCAATCTTTAATTGCTCTGCAGTCAATCACATTAGCTTCTTTTCTTCCATAATTTGCTTCAACAGATCTGCAATAGGCTTCTTTATCTTCATTCATCATGCTAGATTTAGGCACCCACTTACTGGTAGGGAGAATTATATTTTCAATGTAGCTCCCCCTGAGCCAGAGCTCCTATTTCAATTCCTAGAGGAATTATTAGCACTGGATTCTGGTGTCGACCTATCAACATCATTCATTTCACCTTTCTTCACCCATGTTTTGTTCATTTCATTATGGATCTCATTCACATCTACTTTACCCTTGCCTTTATCTTGTTTCTGCATGTTTTGGTTTCTGTTTATCGGACCTTTTCTATCATCATTTATGCTTCCGTAGAATCTTGCAATATGACCGGATTTGTTGCAATTAAAGCACACAACATTTGTTTTCTCACTTACTTGATTTCCTCTTGATCTGCACTGATTAGCCATGTGTCCAAGTCTATTGCATGCAAAATAGTTGCCATTGAAAGAATTGGCATTTCTTTTGTTGTTAGAGTAGTTCATCATCATACTTATGCATTCATTAGATCTATGACCATACCTTTTGCAATTGAAGCATTGACCAGAGAAGGATAGACCACTTTTATTCACTCTACTTCTGCACTGAGTAGCTCTATGACCAAATTTACTGCAATTAAAACAATTTCCATTGAAAGATGGATATCTTTGAGCATTAGGTTGTCTTACCGGAGGCCTTCTAGGATTCCTTCTTTGTTTTCTTGCTTCAGGATTTCTTTGACTAGATCCAGAGCTTTCACCTTTCTCATATCCCAGACCATGTTTATCATCTACCTTCTTCTAACTCTCAAGCAGCACCTCAAGTTTGGCTGAGCTTATCTTGAACTTTTCTTTGTACTCATTTGCAACTTCTAGGTCATGTTTGAGAATGACAATTTTCCTTTCAAGTTCTTCCTCATTATCCCTAGTTTCTTGTAGGTCAGATTCTAGATGGCCAATTATTTTGTCTAATCTACAGCACTCTTATGTTCTTCTTTCAGAGACTAATTTAGGTTTTCTTTAGTCTTCTTTCTTTCCTCTATTTCCTTGGTTAGCCTCATCACTCTGAATTCCATCTCATGTTTTAGCACAATAGCTTTTGCTAGCTTCTCACATTCCTTTGTCTTCTCCTTTAGAGACTCATCCATGTCAATGTCTTCATTCTGATTTACTAATTGTTGAAGTAGCTCCTTCCTCTTTTCCATAGATTTGGTCAGTTCCCCTTTTAAAGTCTGAATGAAATCCTCAGCATCTTTAAGATTCTCTTTCAGTTCTTTGACTTCAGCTCTGGACTGATCAAGATCTTCTAAAGAAACTTGAAGTTGTTCATTGATGCCATCATAATACCTTAATGAACCCATTGAAATACCTTCCCAGATCTTCCTCAAGTTGTTAAACTTCTTCGAAGGAACCTTGCTCTGATACCAATTGTTGAAATTAAGGAACACTAAGAGGGGGGGTGAATCAATGTTCTGCAAAACTTATTATTATGTTCCTTTATAATTTTACCACATACATTCAAAAGAAAGAAGTAAGAGCATAAGAACAATAACAACAAGATCATCACACATGAACACCAGGATTTTTACGTGGAAACCCAGTTAAGGGAAAAACCATGGTGGGGGTTAACCCACAAAATTTTATACTCTGTTAAAAGTATTACAAATGGGAAGGCACGTACCTTTGGGCACACTATCAAGAGATCAATGCTCAAAGGAGGCTCACTACCTACCAGATCAATTACAAGAGTTTACTAAATTATTTGAACTGAAGAATAGCATCTAACAATGCAAGATTACAGTTTCGGTTAGGCTCAATATACTGACTTCACATACTTCATCTCTTACTGCCCTGTTTCACTATTCTTCCATGATCCGAACCTTAGATCTCTTTGCTTCACACTTGTTACTGCCACACTTCACACCTTTCACATTATATTTGCACATATACACTACAAAATACTTGAACTCATCGATTATATATATCCGCAACATGATATTTCTTCAACTGTAGTCGACCTTAAGAAAACTTAGAAACTATTTCAAGAACAATGTTCTGTCGGCTGAATCCATGCACAAACATCAATGCGGACCAAAAACTATGTATTCAAGTCACCACACATGTTGGCCAATACCACTGGATCTCATAAATTACTCAACCAACAACTTCTCCTAATCCGCACAAGGATCAAACACCAAGTCAGCCTGTTCTTCATCGGACTGAACTGTCTAACCAAAACCCGATACTCAAATGCTCGTAACTTTCAATTCCTTCACCACCAGAGGCTAAAAATTTGGAATTAGGTAGCCCTAACATCCCTTAACACTCCCTCAAATCTGCAACACAATATGATTACCTATGGAGAAATGCGGACCAAAATGTTGAACCCTGTCATATGCTCTGTTCCTGTCTATCTGGACTTAGACAGATTTGCACTCTGACTTCCGGTATGAACAAATGATGCAATGCAGATGTGTAATATAGATTTAGTTGTCATCAATGACAAGATCTGACATGCCTAGCAGTGTCTCTTGCCAACAGGGTGCCCATAATCAAGACTGACAGTTAACAAGGTGCTTGGTACAGTTGACTTTAGTCTTCTTTATTTGGAGCGTTTGGGTTTTGCACAAGGACTTGTCTTATGTTATCAATTACAATTTATTGTAATTTGAGTTTCAAGCTTTTGAATTAAGAAGCTTTGAAGTTGTAATTAAGAAAACACAATGTCTTTTCCAAAGAGCAAGTTTGGAAGCTTTCTATATAGAAGCTTTGAAGTTGTAGGAAAAAGCATTACAGGTTTGAAGATTAAAGAAGCTTCAAAAGTGCATCAAGGTTCAAAGGAGTTTTAGTATTGAATGCAATCTTTCATAGGAGATTTAATATAAGAATAAACACCTTTGGTGTGGAGTTTTTTCCTGAAAGGGTTTCTCCACATAAATACTTGTCTTCTTCTTGCAAGCTATTTTCTTCTCTACTACATTGATTAAATTTGTAAAGTACAGAAATTCCATATTCAACATAACCGAAGTAAAACTAAATTAACATGAAGTAAGCAAAGCAACTACAACTACATCAACAAGTAAAAGAGATAGAATTAACATCTATTGTCAATTACAAGATTTCATTCATAATTTGATACACATACATAATTCATTCATCTTTCTGAGTTCAATCACAGAGCTTTCTAAAACAATATATACAATTTTCAAATATGGCCTTTCGTCTTACATAACATTTTGAATTCCAAGAAGAAGTACAACTATCATCAATATCAAGTAAATCCAACAATTAATCCTCGACCGCCATCGACCATCTGGCCATCTGCTGCGTCGAAGGACAAGAACATGGTTCAGGCACTTGTTTGCCCAACCACGAAGCTTGTGCTTCCTCGGTATTCCTCAAATTGAGGAATGCCCGACCCTGCTCGAAGGGCCTAGCAGCCTGTAGACAAGTGGTAGGGTGGAATTTGGTGTGTGCCTATTAACCTACATGCATCTTAACTAGAATGCAACATCTCATTAACAGGACATGGCAGGGGAAAATATTGTATAACTAGGCAAATAAACCATCTATTTCACTGGTACATACATCTGTTTCAACATCAAATCACTTTGGCCAAAGTATTAACTGATTAACGGTGTGTAGGTTTTGAAAAGAAAATCTACTTCCCTATTACCCCATGCTCGGCACTTGTCCCAGAAGGCAACTTTCCACAAGCATAAAAACACAAAAAAACATAAAAACACGAAAAACAAACAAGCCATTTTCACTCCAAGCATAAATTTACATAATTAAAGAAGATAAAACTCGTTACAAACATGCAACCATACAAGAATAAAAATTTGTTCCAGGGGTTATCAACCATTAATTGTCTCATGTATAACTAGTTTGTATAGCATGCAGCACAATACAACTCACAATTATTTACTAATTTGTTTCGAGTCATATTTCTATTGTTGTGGATAATACTAGTTTTTTAGTCATAGGTAAAAGAAAATGTAATTTAGATCATGAATGCTTACGATGAGGTATTTGAATAATGTTCTATATTTTTATTAATAATAATAAAGTTCCTTACCTAATTCCACATAGTTTATTTATGCATGCATTGGAATGTGTGATAAACTAAATTCACATAAAAATATAACATGTAAAGTCTTATATATATATATATATATATATATATATATATATATATATAATATATATATATATATAATATATATATATATATATCTTACTTGTCTCAAACTCATTAAGGAAAACTTTATAGGCATTTAGAAACAAGGAGCTTTTAGAATTTGCAATTTCATTAATTTTGTAACATAAAATTATGCTCTAGCCCCTAAGTTAGCCAAACGATGTTTATTGTTTTAGTATTTAATTAAACCAAAAGCAACAATTAATAGTATTGAAAGCAAGGTGCAGCAACAACATAAAAATTCCAAGGTAAAACTGCATACACGCTAAGGGAAAAACTTATGTCTAAACAAACCTAAAGTCTATCATTTATCAAGTGTGGAAGAGATTGATCTAAAAAGACCAGAGCTGAAAGAACGTTGAACTGACTGACTATTACAACATTGAATAAAATAAAAGATATTTTGCAAATCAAAACAAATCTCAAAGGACGAAAAATGTTAAAGAAGGAAAGGCCGATGCCTGAGTTTAAGAGAAACTAACGTTTGGTCATTATTTTGGCCGATAGGTTGTTTTAGATAGGCTGAGTAAATAACAAAAGAGGCCAATTAAATAAGGAGGCCGTTAGACATTTCCAGAAGTCGTTGTAGTAGTAAAAAAATCCCAAAGTTGTAGAGGTCGATGATTTACATCATGAAAAGCTTTTGTCTAATCAATGCCTATGCTATGGCATATCAAGGTTCGTTGCAGATCCAACCAAATAGCAGATAAGAAAGAAAAATATAGAAATCCAATATAAAGACGCATACATTAGTTCGTTGAACAAAACAACAGGTTGATTAGAAATTTGAAAGAGTCTGATTTAAAGAGGAAACACAGTCAATCATGGAAATGTTTAGCCCATTATAAAAGTAAAAAGGGCATTGGCTTAAGTAGTCCGAAATCATGAAAGAGGAAGGCCGATTTAACTCATAAGAAGATCAACCAAAGAAAAGGAGGGCTGATTCTATTTCAAGGTTGCTGATAAGAAAAGATAAGGACGAATGATAAATTGATTAACACTGGAGAGATGATTTAAAACTTAGAAAAGCTGATTTTAAGTAGAGAGAAAGAGCAAGCAGTTTTAAAGAGAAAAGTAGCTGCCAAAGCAAGACACTCAGGCATTGGGAGGTCGATTATGACAACAAAAAGTAGTTTACATAATGTAGAATGCAAATCAACACCAAAATAGAGATCGATATGCAGATCGACCAAGCTTCTGAGATTTGGTTTCTGAGCTCAACGACAACTTTTATCATGCAAACTTGGACGTTTATAAATAAACAATACAAGCAATTTTCAACTGGTTTTAATATAATCTCAAATAGATCTAAAATTTGGTCTCTTATTTCATTATATCTACCTCGAATTAAGTCTACAGAAAATAATAAATAAAGAGGGGAACTTGGGTAAATGTCGTAGCAAGCCTCTGTCTGATCCTCGCTAATCTGCTCCCCAGATCTCAAATTCTCTCTCTCTGTCCATTTTTCCAAAAGCTTTTCTTTCTTTTTATTTCCTTTGAAAACCAAATTTTCCATTCCATAAATGGTGTCCATATCATGCAAAAAGTTCTCTTTTCTTTTAATTTTATTCTTTTTCCTTTCCAAAGACTTCCTTTCGCATGCATACGCATGCCATTGGTTCTTTTCTTTTAATTAAAATAAGCCATAAAATAACATCTATTGTTTTACAAATATATATATTTATATATAGTGTAGTTATAAATATATATTTTATTCTTTTATAATTTATCAATTTAAGATTTATTTATTTTTGAAAATACCGCAATACTAAAAAGAATATACTTAAAATAAGCACTACTAATTTCATATAAATCTAGTATTATTATTTGTATATAATTAAAAAGGTAGGCAAAATAGAATATGCCATTAATACATTTGCAATAAAATAGGTATTTAATATTTTTTCCTTGAATTAATATTTTTAATTATACCATTTATCTATTTAGATCCAATTTACAAAACTAACTCATTTATTTTGACAAAAAAACATCAGAACCAAGCATAGAGACATTCATTAGAGAATGACATAATCAAACAGAAACAACATTAGACATCATTCAACAAAACAAGAATGTAATTCTACGTGAGTGTGTGACACTACACAAAACCCATCCATTTGTTGCCAAGCAACTGGGTCCCCTCTACCTGACACATGTTCTTGTCTTCAACAAACCTATAGTCAATCCCACTCACTTCCCATAGTCAATAGGTTCATTTCTAAAAAATCATAGCCGAAGCGACATAAGGAAATGATCATTATTATCCTACTGATTAAAGATCAAATATCATCAACTAGTGTCCAATAGTTCTATGCATTAACATAATGAAATCAATCACAAGAGTCTGAGACGTGACATCCTTCCCCACTTGGAAGAGACATCGTCTCGATGTCTTATTACATCCATCAAAATAATAAAGTATCATACTAGTACCACTTAATGCATCAAATGTATCATGAAAAAAGTATCATAGTATCTCTAATATGCATGAAATAAAAGCATCTATGCTAATTCCCCAAATGTGGAAATGATCTCTCAATCTCTGTAGCATCCTCCCAAGTGGCATTGTCCACTGAATACTGGTCACACTGGACCTTATACTGCACTAAGTCTCTATTACACAACTTAACATTGTGCTTCTCCAAGATTCGAATGGGCTCCACTAGCACCACTCATGGATCCTGCACCTACAGAGCACGCCAATAAAGAATATGCAATATATTAGGATGATAAGGTTTGAGTAACGAAACATGAAAAACATTATGGATCTTGGTGAGAGCCAGCGACAGAGCAAGTTTATATGTAACTGGATTGATCACTTCTAGAATGTCGAAAGGTCCTACAAATCTGGGAGTGAGTTTGGATGCTTTGCCAAATGAAATCAAACTCTTGTGTGGCTTGACTTTTAGAAATACCTTGTCACCTATTGAGAATTGCCTGAAAGTCATGTTTCTATCTGCATAACTTTTCTATCCATCTGAGGCTTGCTTCAATTTCTCTTTAATTAGCCTCATCTGATCTTCCATTTCTTTTAACATGTCAGGTCCAACCACTATCCTGTCTTCAACCTTGTCCCAACTGATGGGAGTCCTACACTTGTGCCAATAAAGAGCCTCAAATGGTGCCATCCCTAAAGATGCATGATATGAATTATTGTAGGCGAACTCTACCAATGGCAGATATTCCTCCCATTTATACTGTTGGTCCATACAATACATCGTTAGAAGGTCTTCCACTACTTGGTTGACTCTCCATCTGATCATCTGTTTGAGGATGATAAGCTATGCTAAAGTTTAACTTAGTCCCCAAAGCTACATTAAGCGTGGTCCAAAACCTAGAGGTCATGCGAGTGTCATGATCTAAGATGATCATCTCTAGCACTCCATGTAATTGAAAAATCTCTTGGACAAACTTTTTCGCTAAGGTCAACGACCCATCTGAGAGATTTTCAGGAATGAAATGGGCTACTTTTGTTAGATTGTCCACCACCACTAAGATGACATCATGCTGATTCTTTGATATGGGCAATCCCTGAATAAAATCCATGCTAATTACCTGCCACTTATACTTTGGAACATTGTGTGGATAAAGAAGACCTGCAGGATGGACATGTTCAGCTTTGACACGTTGACACTCTAAACATTGAGAGACAAACTCAGTTACGTCCTTCTTAAGCTTAGGCCAAAAGTACTACAGTCTCAATCCTTCCATTGTCTTGGTCACTCTAGGGTGTCCAGAATATAGCGCACTATGAACCTCCTCGAGAACTGGTTTCCTCAACTCTCCAGAATCTGGGATATACATCCTTCCCTGGTATCTCAAAAGCCCATCTGACTCTATCACATACCCATCAAATTGATGATCTTAGGGGTCTACTTCTAATGCTTTCTTAACCCAATCATAATGTTCATCCCCTTGCAATTTTTTGATTACCTGTTGGGTAAGTGCAAGAAGATGGGGGGCCAAAAAGGGGTCTTAAGTGGCTACTTTTTTTCTAAAATCAGGAAATACTAGCCTTGGATGAGAAATTGAGCATAGTTACACTCAAAATTTGGAGATGCAACCAAAATAATTCTCATAGTGCTCCGAGTCTACTTTCTAAACTACTATTTGTTTTTGAAAATGGCATAGATTAAGGGGTTCAAAAGAGGGAGCCACAGAAATTGGTGTTGTTTCTGTCCAAAAAACATAACATAGCATGTTTTGTGGCTCCCTCAACAGGTCAATTTTTTTTTGGTATTTTTAAAATCACTTCAGTGAGAAATTAGCTAATAGCATGTAGTTTATGCCCAATTTTTCTGATAATTTTTAATGAATATTTGATTTTTTACTAATTTTCAAAGTGGACACATCCTAAAAAATAGAATTTTGGCCGTGCTACCCCTATAAATTTTGAAAACTAATTGAAAATCTTTTTTTTCTTTTTTTAATATTTGTAGAATGGAGTTTAGTTTCTAAATATGTTTTTTTTTTAAATTTCAATGAATAGTTAATTTACAATGAAAAAAAGACCAAACAGTGGTTTTTGCCCAAAAACAAACACACAAACAAAAGAAATTAAAGATGAAAGGCTTAACATTGTTAAAATGTGAAAAAAATCACATCGTCAAATAGCGAAGAGAAAGCCTAACATTACCCAGGTGTTTGATTTGTTTGACCTTGAAACACGTGCAAATCTGAGGGTTAGCATGAATGAAATTATGTGAAATCTTGAAGAATATGGAAAAACACGTCTGTGATTGTTCAAAAGGCACTCCAAGCCTTTGGGTTGGAAATCCAAAGCAAATCCCAAGCCCAAGGCTTGGGATTCCCAAAGCAAGACATAACATGAGCGTGTTATAACGTGCTCACGTTATGTTTTACTTTGCATTTTTCCTTTTCCACAAGTCTGTTGTTTGTCATGTTTGACATAACGCGAGCGCGTTATAACGCACTCGCGTTATGTTCCCCTTAAATTTTTTTTTGTTCAAGTCTATTAATCATGTATGTATGTATGTATGTATGTATGTATGTATGTATGTATGTATGTATGTATGTATGTATCTATGTATGCCTATATGTATCTATGTATCTATGTATGCCTATATTTATGTATGTATAGTGTCGAGGGTAGAGGAGGGTAGAGATGGGAGTGAGTCAGATAGGGGAGGAGAGGGGTGGATAAGGTTGAGTGATTAAGGTTTAAGGTTGAGGGTTGAGCCTTTAGGGATAGGATTTAGAGTTTAGGGATAAGCGATTAGAGTTTAGGACCTTGAGGGATTAGGGTTTAGGGTTGAGGCTTTAGGGATAGCGTTTAGGGTTAAGGGTTAAGGGATTAGGTTTAAGGTAGAGTGTTGAGGGTAGAGGTATTAGGGATAGGGTTTAGGGTTGAAAGTTTAGGGTTGAGGGATTAGGGTTTAAGGTATAGTTTAGTAGTTCTTGTGGATAGAGCCAGTAAACAATGGGAGATTATTTGCCTATTTCATAACAATATACCTTCCCTAAGTGTGGGCTGGACAACAAGAAACATAGATGTACCCCAATGCAAATATGTTCTCATAATGATCATCCTTCTGATTTCAACTATTAATTACTCACTGTGGATGTACCATACGCAAAGCTTTTCTCATAGGGTTTAAGGTATAGTGTCGAGGGTTGAGGGTTTATTGATAGTGTTTAGGGTTGAAGGTTGAGGGATTAGGTTTTAGGGTTGATGGATTAGGGTTTAAGGTATAGTGTTGAGGGTTGAGGGTATAGGGATAGGGCTTAGGGTTCACAGATTAGGGTTTAGGGTTGATAGATTAGCATTTAATGTCAAGGTTAGGGTTAGAGTGTCGAGGGTAGAGGGATTAGGTATAGGGTTTAGGGTTGAAGGTTTAAGGATTGAGGGTTGAGGCTTTAGGGATGAGGGTTTAAGGCTTAAGATATAGTGTCAAGTGTTGAGGGTGTAGGGATAGGGTTTAAGTTTTAAGGGTTAAGGGTTGAGGGATAGGGATTAGGGTTTAAGCTATAGTGTTGAGGTTTGATGGTTTAGGGATAGGGTTTAGGTTTGAGGGACTAGGGTTTAGGGTTGATGAATTAGGGTTTAATGTTGAGAGTTGAGGGTTGAGGGTTGAGGTTGAGGGATAGGGTTAATGGTTAAGGGATTAGGGTTAAATAAGAGTGTCGAGGGTAGAGGGATTAGGGATAGGGTTTAGGGTTGAAGGTTTAATGATTTAGGGTTGAGGCTTTAGGGATGAGGGTTAATGGATTAGGGTTTAAGATATAGTGTCGAGTGTCGAGCATGTAGGGATAGGTTTTAGGGTTCAAGTTTTAAGGGTTAAGGGTCGAGGGATCAGAGTTAAGGGTTGAGGGATTAGGGTTTGACGTTGAGGGTTGAGTATATTGAGGTTCGAGGGTTAAGGGTTTCGGGATAGGGTTGAGGGTCGAGGGATTAGGGTTAAGGGATAGGGTTGGAGGGTTTAGGGATAAGGGATTAGGGTTTAAGGTATAGTATCAAGCCCATTGAGGGTCTAGGAATAGGGATAGCATTTAGGGTTTAGGAATAGGGATAGCATTTAGGGTTTAGGGATGAGGGATTAGAGTTGAGGGATGACAGATTAGGGTTGAGGGATTAGGGATTAGGGTTGAGGGTTGAGGGATTAGGGTTTAAGGTATAGTGTTGAGTGTTTAGGGATAGGGTTTAGGGTTGAGGGATTAGAGTGAAGGGTTGAGGGATTAGGATTTAACATTGAGGGTTAAGGGTTGAGGCTTTAGGGTTTAGAGTTTAGGGATAGGGTTGAGGGTCGAGGGATCAGAGTTAAGGGTTGAGGGATTAGGGTTTGCCATTGAGGGTTGAGGTTCAAGGGTCAAGGGTTTAGGGATAGGGTTGAGGGTCGAGGGATTAGGGTTAAAGTAGAGTGTGGAGGGTATAAGGATTAGGGATAGGGTTGGAGGGTTTAGGGATAAAGAATTAGGGTTTAAGGTATAGTATCGAGTTAATTGAGGGTTTAGGAATAGGGATAGCATTTAGGGTTTAGGGATGAGGGATTAGAGTTGAGGGATGATGAATTAGGGTTGAGGGTTGAGGGATTAGGGTTTAGGGATAAGGTTTAGGGTTGAGGGTTGAGGGACTTGATCTTCTTACTCTAAGCAAGAAGGCGCATTTCCATGGAGTAGCATACTCTAGATAGCACCTAATGCCATCAAGGCGCAATTCCACCCTCACTTTGGTGCCTATCATCAAGAAGGGGCATTGGGCATTCCTTGAACAATTCTGAGCATTTGAAGTTTGTGAAATCACCAAGGAATGTTGGGCGCCATGTGTATCCTCAACAAGATTGAGTTTGCGCCTAGACAAGTTGGCGCTTATTCATGTTTTAACTTCCCTCTTGCAGTGTCTAACTTGGGAAAAAGTTATCTTGTTGTTAGTCAAGTGTTTGATGTGTTTTAGAGACTCCAAAAGACTTCATCTTGCTAGGCACTCTTCTTGGGAACTACAACCTTCAACTGGCACCTAGATCCTGAAGAAAAACACTTGCAAGTGTGGGCGCACTTTCCTTGTGATGGAGCATCAAACTGGCACCTAGAAATCATAATGCATGAAGTGAGCACCTAGGATCCTCTTGGTCCAATAGTTGGTTTTGGGATCCATGTCAAGTCATTGGATTAGGTTGCCAACTCAGAATGATTTTCATGCACTTAGACTTCAAGGCGCCAAAACTAGTAGGAAAATATTTGGGGGGAAATCACGCTGATAAAAGTTGGGTAAATTTAACCTCTGAGTCTAATTAGGCTCCATATAACAACAATATTTATATCATGTCCCTTTGCTTTATGAAACAAGCAGTATGTGTCAAGTCATAGGGATAACACTATGGTCCTTAGAAATTTCTCTGTGACTTTTGATAAGATTATCTACTATTATGTGGATGCTTGATAGTATTATCCTGATCCATTGGACTAGTGTGGCTATGAGGTTGGAAAGTGTTGCAGCCTCCATCCTTTAAACTTCTCCACCTTGTTATGGGTTGTTTTGAGTATTTTCACTTGCTTTCTCTTCGAGAATATTTTCTAATGATACATGATGTGTCATAGATCATTCAACTTGATAAACAACATGGAGGGATTCTCATGCCTCCTATACTTCTTGCAAGTTTCTTTATAGATAGCTCACATCATTGTTCATCTAGGTGGTCATTTCCCTAAATATTATGATAAGATAATCTTGTTAATGAACTTTGGATTGAATGAGAATCAACATGCTTTGTCTTGACTAGAATAGTTGGGATGGACAAAAATCTATTGATTCTAGGTTGGGTTGTTAAAGGTCAAGAAGTTTTGGTGTCTAATGCCCTCTAAATCTAAATATTCAAAATCATAGTGGTTCAATAAGTTACAACAAATAGTCAGGTAGACAATAGACTATAAGGAACAAGGACTACACATGAATCCAAAACAACACCAGTCAATAAGGACATCACAAGTAACTCAACATTACTTCCAGAGGTGTTCACAAAAACAAAGGGGAGAACACAACTAGAGAATGCTAGACTATAGTAGGGATGAGTGTCTGATGCAGAGCACATAGTGGAAGCATAGAATTATCAACTTTTGAACCTTCGAACTCACTATTGACGAGACAACATACCATCGGCGAGCTTAAAATTTCATCAGCCGATAGGTCGATGCCACGATGACTCCGTTTGATTTCACTTCTGACAGACATCCCATCATTGACTCTTATCGGTCAGACAGACTGCTATCGGTGACTTTATATCCTTTCACACTGATGTCTTTGTCACTCCGATACGAGACTCTAAGTCCCTCGCCTATCGGTAGGACTTAATACCATCGGCACACTCAAAAACTCTTCTGCCGACACACCGATCTCACCAATGACAACCTTCAAACCACACCCGTCAGTGAGACTCCAAACATCGGTGAACTCTAATCTCATTGGGCCGATACATCGATGGATTTCGATTGTCGGTGTGACCCCCTTCATCGGCGAAGCTCTCAACTGCTCTTCCGATGCGCCAATGGGATTATCTTTCGATACACTAATGTCTTCGACTTCAAAGCACACTCGTCAGCAAGACAGACCACTATCGGCGAAGCCTAACCAAGGTCTGCCGATACGCCGATATGACCAACTCTTAACATCAATACAAGGTTCTTTTGAAGGCAAAGGGCGCCTAGACTTATGGGGCTCAATTTGATCTATTTATTGAAAGCTCAAGGTGAATTGATGCTTATTGAAAATGCCACTTAGTCCTTCATTTGCATTCTAGGTGCCATTTCCTATTGACTTATATACTCCTCCTCATGCTAGGGTGCCATAATGAAGTGGATTAGACAATAGGTGCACTTCACTTACTAGAGGCTTGTTCTCCTTCCACCTTAGGCGCACTTTTATGGTGGAACAAGTGTTAATGGGCGCCTTGTCTTAAATGAATGCTCTCTCTAAGTTGGGCGCCCTTTTGAGGCTTTATGAGTTGCAAATTGCGCCTTAACCCTTCATGCTTGTTGCTCAATGTTTGATTGTTTAAGAAAGTCTCCTTTAGGCGCTCATCTTAATGACTTTTTCTCAAGGTGCAATCATCCTAATGACTTGGATATTCATCCTAGTGTTTCAAGATATCAGGCTACCAGACTTAGTCATTTTCAGGATCTCAAACATAAAGAATAACATGATGATTCATTTTTTTGTATTGCATATAGTTGACATTCTATGCTACTCATAAAGAATATTAATATTTTTTGTTCAACATGATGATTCATTTTTTTTTTAAATACAACTTTTATCTTTTAGTTCCAAAATGAGGTTTAGGTGATACTTGAATAACAATAGCTAGCTTATTGGATCAACAAACATCCTATGTAATACAATTGGACTTTAAATATTTGAAGTAGCCATCTACAAATATCCATTCAAACATGGATTTATAATGCAAGTATGGACGCCATCAATAAACAAGATTTGTATTAACCAAATATCCATATAGGCATACATCAATATCTGTCGATATAAGTATAACATATATACAAAATAGCCATATAGGCTTACAAGAATGCCATATAGGCATACAATGTCAACTATATACAATACAAAATATATGTCCACAACTGCCATATAGGCATACAACAAAGGAACACAATAAAAAGTCATTCCCCTCTAGTTGGTGAAGAGAATAGATCACAGGTAGCCTTTGATCTTCTAGAGGATGGAGACGTGCATGTGGGTGGTCTACTACAAACCCGAGGGCTACTCCTCATATTTAGTTCTTCCTACGTCTTTAGCTGTTATAATAAAAAGTATAGACATTAATATATAGAAATTACATGTTATAAAAAATGAAACATTTAACAAAATAATCACTTATCGCTAACATATAATCTGTCTCCTCACTTGCCTCAGTAGCAGGAATAGGCCCTGGTGATGTCATGTCCTATAGAAACCATCCAGATAGAAATTAAACTTCAAATCAATAATCTTTTGATTTTTCAAAAATAGACAACTATAACAATGAATGTAAATTGAAATTTACTAATCTGCCTCATACCCCTGTCAATGCCATGGAGCTATCAATTGCAAAGGCCACACCGTGCTCCATTTCCCTCTGAACATGGGGAGGTGTCTCTGATGCCTGCATCATCTGGAAATAAAACAACATTATTCAAATACAAAAACTATAATAGTGATGCAAATCATGGCTCCTAACATACACACACGTTCATCTAAACATGGAAGTACACACAATAAAGCACACAAGTCACATATAAAAATCTAGTAAGTACAATTCATTCATTAAACTATTTATTTTATTACCTTCGTAAAGCTTTGAAGTCCACCACTGCTGGCAGGTGTTGCTGTGAAATCTACAATATTAACCTATTCAACATCCAAAATCAGATATTAGAATACCATTCATATAACGATGCTATTCACATGTAATATTTATAATTGTTTACTAGTTACATATCCCGACAGTAGATGATCTAGTGTAAAATGCAGGTGGCGAACCACTAAAAACTGCATCAACGCTATGACCCTGAAATTTTATTAAAATCATCAATTTAAATTAGTTAATCTTGCATTTCAAAAATGAAATTTAATAAATTAAATTCAATAAACTTGCTAATATTTACCTGAGTATCAAGGCCAAAAGTCTCACTCAGGAGGGTATCTGTCATCACCATCTGCTCAGCTGCAGATGTAGCCTGTGCACCTGCGTCCTGACTATCCATGGGGTCATAACCACAGGCTGACCCGCAAGTCTGACAAGTATGGGGTGGGACCCTACTCCTCGCACTATCTCCCAACCCACCCTATGCTGCAGGACCGACATGCTATATGATGCTCTGGATCAAGGCACTAATGGACTGAAGTGTATCGACCTCAACACTCTCCTTCACAATGGAAGGGATAGAAACATGCTCGTGGGCTAGTCTACTGATTACTCGTCTCACTACCCGCTGTGGGTCAAGACGTGCCCCTGGTCTATCTTGTGCTGACCCCCCACCTCTACCCTGGAAGTCTCGCATATCAAAATAGTTTGGTACTTTATTGAGGACAAACTCGCAGTAGAGTTTCCTCAAAAAGTATTGCAGGACCTCATTATTATTGCATGGAGGATGGTCAAAAACCATCCACCACCTCTGCCCAAAATTGTCCCTTATCACTTGGTTGTTGCACCAATGGATAGGGAACCTCTTGCATGTAATGGGTGGAGGTTGATTTGTTTGTGGGTTTGTGAAAATCGAACACAAGTCTAATTTTGTGATTTGTAATTTTTTCACATCTTGGTATGATAGCTTGTCTACATAATAATCTCTAAACTCTCTCCTCTTATCCGTCCAACTAGTTATTTGCTTGCTAATTGAATCTACATTTGATAACATAGATTCAAGAGATTCAGCAAGTGTGGACCTATGCAAGGTTGAAGTGGAAGGATCTTTCAACCTTGCAATTATATCTTCAATTTCTTTTTTGTTGTTTTCAATTTGCCCCATTATATTTTCTTGTGTTCCAGGGGCATTTCGAGGAATGGATGGAGGAGGTGCATTAACATTTCCTGACAATTAACGAAATATACATCAAAAAACAACTCAAACCTACCTATTTAGAAGCAAATTCAAACAAATAAATAAATAAAACTCACTCCTTTGGTGTGCTCAACATCGTGGAGGCATTTTGGCGACGAATCAGCAAGATTTTGGTGTTGAATTGTCTTTTCCAAAATGCGAGCGCGCTTCTTAGGGTTTGCAAGCCGCGGGGATAGAGGAGAAAAATAGAAATGAAATGAAATGACTAGCCTTTTTTTTTAATTTATAGTAGTTAATAACACGCTCGCGTTATAACACGAGCGCATTATGGTTTGGTTTTGATGAGCCTTAGGCTCATCATTACCAACCCATAACACGAGCGCGTTATAATGCGCTCATGTTATGTATTATTATTTTTTAAAAACCATTTGGCCACTTTTTGGCCCCCCATCTTTTTGCACTTACCCTATTGCCTTAGATTGGATCTAGTAGTCACCATGGCAGCCAGATGTCATCTCTTGCTAAGAGCATCTACAACCCTATTCTCTTTTCCCTTTATATACTCAATTCCAAAGTGATACTCGCTAAGGAATTATAACCACCTTCTCTGTCGTGCATTGAGATTAAGTTGGGTGAAGATGTACTTGAGCCCTAAATGATCTATCTTTAGCTTGAAGGGCTTACGCAAGAGATAGTGCCTCCACATTTGGAGTGCATGAACAATGGCGGCTAACTCGAGGTCATGAGGTGCATAGTTTAACTCATGCTGTTTTAGTTTTCTAGATTCATATGCCACCACTTTCTCATTCTGCATCAACACTCCTCCCACGCCTTCACCAAAAGCATCTGTTATCACTCTAAAATGACCATTTGGATCAGGTATGGTCATAATAGGTGCTGTTGTGAGTTTCTCCTTTAAGAGCTAAAAAGCTTGCTCACATTTATCTGTCCAATCAAGCTTCTTACCTTTCTTATGTAATGAGGTTGTGGGTGTTGCAATTGTCAAGAATCCTTTTACAAATTTCCTATAATATCTTGCCAACCCCATAAAAATTCTAACCTCAGTCACAGTTTGTGGTGTGGGCCATTCCATTATTGCTTTGATCTTTTTAGGATCTACTGCTATCCCATCTTTTGAAATTACGTGGCCAAGATAGTGCACTTTACTCTTGTAGAATGTGCACTTAGATAACTTGCCAAAAAGTTTTCACTCTCTTAAGCATTGCAAGACTATCCTCAAGTGTCTTTCATGCTCCTCTACTGACTTGGAATAAATCAAAATGTCATCTAAGAAGACCAACACAAATTCATCTAGACAATCCTTGAACACATTGTTCATCAAGTTCATAAAAGCTGCTGGTGCATTAGTTAACCTGAATGGTACTACTGTGAACTCGTAGTGACCATATCATGTTCTAAATGTTGTCTTAGAGATATCCTTGTCCTTAATCCATAACTGATGGTAACTGGATCTAAGGTCTATTTTGGATAATACATTTTCACCTTTCATCTGGTGGAACAACTCATCTATCCTTGGGAGTGGATATTTGTTCTTTATAGTTGCCTTGTTGAGCATCCTGTATTCAATGGACAACTGCAAGGTTCCATCATTATTCTTTATGAAGATGACCGGTGTGCCCCAAGGTGACACACTAGGTCTAATAAACCCTTGTTACAATAGTTCTTCTAACTGTGCCTTAAGCTCATAAAGTTCTGTCATTGTTATTCTGTAGGGTGCCTTAGACTGTGGTTCTATTCCTGGCACTAGATCTATAGAGAAATCAAACTCCCTTTTCGGCGGTAGTTCTGTCAATTCATCAAGGAAGACATCTTGGAACTCTCTAAGGATAGGATACTTATCAAAGGATGATTCTTGATTATCTAGATCTCTTATTTTAACTGCATATATTGAACACCCCTTTCTTTTAGCTTTCTTTAATTGCATGGCTAAAATCTGTCTTAGCTTAAGGGGTGTTCTAGATCCAAGAATCTCTACTCGATTCCCAAAGTCATCAGGGCATTTCACTAATTTCTCTTCACAATCTACTAAGGACTTATGTTCAGATAGCCAATTGATTCCTAGAATCACGTCATAAGATCCTAGAGGTGCAAAATAAAGGTTGACTTGTGTTTGGAAAGTATGAAGATCTAATTCACTCCATACTAGACATGAATCTACTCTTTTCTCTACATTGTTACCATACTGCACCATCTAAGAATTTTCCATGTGTCTCAGTTTTATAGATAACTTAGCTACAATTTTAGGGTCTACAAAACATTCCATATCTCTGGTATCAATTAAAATAGAAATTGGAAGGCCAAAGAGCTTACCAGACATCTGAATGGGTGTAGCTTGAAAATCTGCTTGACGATGATCTACAGCTGCATGAATTTGGTGTTGAGGAGCTCCTTTTCGATTCCCATCTCTCTGATTCGATGTTCGATGAGGACATGCGCTAGCATAATGTTCTCCACAATTATAGCATCCATCTTGAGGTCCTCTGTGTCTATCTGGCATGTCCCTTCTGTTATTGTTACCATTGTTGACAAAGTTACCTCTCCTATTAGTTCCACCTTGGTTCCCATTGTTGTTTTCCTGATAATTATTGCCTCTTTTAAGATTCCTTATCTGATGATTGTTGTTTCCTTGATTTCTATTGTTACCCTGATTGTGACTGTCATTCCAGAACCTTTTATTCCCATACTTCACAGCCTGACTCTTACGGTAATTGGCAATCTGTTACAATTTCTATTCCTGCTTAGTTGTTTTTTCAAACACTTCATCCATGGTCAAGGGGTTATGAATATCTACCTCTGCCCCAATCTGTGGCCTTAGAGCCAAGATAAACTTACAGATCCTGCACCTCTTGTTAAGCTGATACTGTGGAACATACTTCAATAGGTGAGAGAATTTCTCCCAATACCGAGTCACTATCATACCTCCTTGAGTGAGGTTTTGAAATTCTATCATCTTTTTGTCAAAATAGCGCTATGGCAACCACCTCTTCCTGAAGAGCTCAATAAAGCGGTCCCACGTGACTTCTCCAGGTAACAGTTTCTTTTCAACTTTTTCATTATCCCACCAGGTCGATGCTTCCCCAATGAGCTGGTAAGATCCCCATATAGCTTTAGTTTCATCTTACAATTTTCAAAGATCAAAATATTTTTCCATATCAATTATCCATGCCTCTGCCTCTTCGCCAATAGTCCTACCATTGAAATTAGGAGGGGCGACCTTGAGGTCTTTTCCCAACTCCTCAGCAATTTAGTTTCGATTGTTGGCATTTTCTTCACCTTCTAGGTTTCATGCTTCTTCCCTTTGATCCTCATCTTAATTTCCCCTTATTCCTTTGACTTCCTATTCTAGATTGTTCATTCAGGTCCCTTGTTGAGTCAAGAGAGCAAGGATTAGATCCAGTCAGTTATTTTGTCCATCATTATTCTATCCTGCATTGTTATTATTATTTGCATCATATCTGTTTCCTTCATGATTTCTGGCATTATTTCCTGCATTGGTGCCAATATTGTTCCCTACATTAGCTCCATCATTGTTTCCTGTATTTGGGTCATTGTCTAATCCTAGGGTTTCTCCCTTACGTCCATAGTTTCTAGTACTCATGATGAATTATTTGCAAGGAGTTTACAACTTTAGCGTAATAGTCCAAAAGGCCTAGTGTAGAACCATCACTCTGATACCAAATGTAAAGTATAGAAATTCCATATTCAACATAACTGTAGTAAAACTAAATTAACATGAAGTAAGCAAAACAGCTACAACTACATCAACAAGTAAAAGACATAGAATTAACATCTATTATCAATTACAAGATTTCATTCATAACTTGATACACATACATAATTCATTTGTCTTTCTGAGTTCAATTACAGAGCTTTCTAAAATAATATATACAATTTTCAAATATGGCCTTTCACCTTACATAACATTTTGAAATCCAAGAAGTACAACTATCATAAATATCAAGTAAATCCAACAATCAGTCCTCGATCGCCATCGACCATCTAGCCATCTACTGTGTCGAAGGACAAGAACATGGTTCATGCGCTTTTTTGCCCAACCATGAAGCTTGTGCTTCCCTAGTATTCCTCAAACCGAGGAATGCCTGACCCTGCTCGAAGGGCCTAGCAACCTATAAACAAGTGGCAAGGTGGAATCTAGTGTGTGCCTATTAACCTACATGCATCTTAACTAGAATGAAACATCTCATTAACAGGACATGGCAGGGAAAAATATTGTATAACTAGACAAATAAACCATCTATTTCACTGGTACAAACGTATGTTTCAATGTCAAATCACTTTGGCCAAAGTATTAACTGATTAATGGTGTGTAGGTTTTGAAAAGAAAACCTACTTTCTTGTTACCCCATGCTCGACACTCATCCCGAAAGGCAACTTTCCACAAGCATAAAAACACGGAAAAGCATAAAAACACACGAAACACACAAGCCATTTTCACTCCAAGCATAAATTTACAGAATTAAAGAAGATAAAACTTGTTACAAACATGCAACCATATAGGATAGAAATTCATTACAGGGGTTATCAACCATCGTTTGTCTCATGTATAACTAGTTTGTATAGCATGCGACACGGTACAACTCTCACAATTATTTACTAATTTGTTTCGAGAATTTTTATTCATATTTCTGCTGTTGTGGATAATACCAGTTTTTTAGTCATGGGTAAAAGAAAATATAATTTGGATTATGAATGCTTACGATGAGGTATTTGAATAATGTTCTATATTTTTATTAATAATAATAAAGTTCCTTACCTAATTCCACATAGTTTATTTATGCATGCATTGGAATGTGTGATAAACTAAATTCCCATAAAAATATAACATGTAAAGTCTAATATATATATATATCTCTTGTCTCAAACTCATTAAGGAAAACTTTATAGGCATTTAGAAACAAGGAGCTTTTAGAATTTGCAATTTCATTAATTCTGTAACATAAAATTATGCTCTAGCCTTTAAGTTAGCCAAACAATGTTTATTGTTTTAGTATTTAATTAAACCAAAAGCAACAATTAATAGTATTTTAATTAAGGTGCAGCAACAACATAAAAATTCCAAGGTAAAACTACATACACGCTAAGGGAAAAACTTATGTCTATACAAACCTAGAGTCTATCATTTATCAAGTGTGGAAGAGGCTGATCTAAATAGACTAGAGCTGAAAGAAGGTTGAACCAGGACCGACTATTACAACATTGAATAAAATAAAAGATATTTTGCAGATCAAAACAAATCTCAGAGGACAAAAGTCATTAAAGAAGGAAAGGCCAATGCCTAAGTTTGAGAGAAACTAACATTTGGTCATTATCTTGGCCGACAGGCCATTTTAGACAGGCCGAGTAAATAACAAAAGAGGCCAATTAAATAAGGAGGTCGTTAGACATTTCTAAAAGTCGTTCTAATAGCAAAGAAAAGCCCAAAGTTGTAGAGGCCGATGATTTAGGTCATGAAGAGCTTTTGTCTAATCATTGCCTATGCTATGGCATATCAAGGTTCGTTGCAGATCCAACCAAATAGCAGATAAGAAAGAAAAAGATAGAAATCCAATATAAAGATGCATACACTAGTTCATTGAACAGAACATCGTGCCAATTAGAAATTTGAAAGAGTCTGATTTAAATAGGAAATGCAGTCAATCATGGAAAGGTTCAGCCCATTATAGGCGTAAAAAGGGTGTTTGCTTAAGTAGGCCAAAATCATGAAAGAAGAAGGCTAATTTAACTCATAAGAAGATTGACCAAAGAAAGGGAGGGTCGAGTCTATTTCAAGGCTACTGATAAGAAAAGATAAGGATGAATGATAAATTGATTACCACTGGAGGGATGATTTAAAACTTAGAAAAGATGATTTTAAGTAGAGAGAAAGAGCAAGCAATTTTAAAGAGAAAAGTAGCTGCCAAAGCAAGACACTAAGGCGTTGGGAGGTCGATTAAGACAATAGAAAGTAGTTTACATAACGTAGAATGCAAATCAACACCAAAATAGAGATCGATATGCACATCGACCAAGCTTCTAAGATTTAGTTTCTAAGCTCAACGACCACTTTTATCATGCAAACTTGGACGTTTATGAATAAACAATACAAGCAGTTTTTAACTGGTTTTAATATGATCTCAAATAGATGTAAAATTTGGTCTCTTATTTCATTATATCTACCTCGGCTTAAGTCTATAGAAAACAATAAACAAAGAGGGGAACTTGGGTAAATGCCATAGCAAGCCTCTGTCTAATCCTTGCTAATCTTCTCCCCAGATCTCAAATTTTGCGCTCTTCTATTCTTCTCTTCTTAGCTCTTGTCACACCTACCTTTTCGTCTCTCTCTCTGTCCATTTTTCCAAAAGCTTTTCTTTCTTTTTATTTCCTTTGAAAACCTAATTTTCCATTCCATAAATGGCGTCCATATCATGCAAAATGTTCTCTTTTCTTTTATTTTTAATCTTTTTCCTTTCCAAAGACTTCCTTTCGCATGCATACACATGCTATTGGTTCTTTTCTTTTAATTAAAATAAGCCATAAAATAACAACTATATGTTTTACAAATATATAGTGTAGTTATAAATATATATATTTTATTCTTTTATAATTTATCAATTTAAGATTTATTTATTTTTGAAAATGCCACAATACTAAAAAGAATATACTTAAAATAAGTACCACTAATTTCATATAAATCTAATATTATTATTTGTATAGAATTAAAAAGGTAGGCAAAATAGAATACATCATTAATACATTTGCAATAAAATAGGTATTTTATATTTTTTTCCTTGAATTAATATTTTTAATACCATTTATCTATTTAGATCCAATTTACAAAACTAACTCATTTATTTTGACAAACATGTATCGCAACCAAGCATAGAGACATTCATCAGAGAACGACAGAATCAAATAGAAACATTAGACATCATTCAACAAAACAAAAATGTAATTCCACATGAGTGTGTGACACCACACAAAACCCATCCGATTGTTGCCAAGCAGCTAGGTCCCCTCTACCTTACGCATGTTCTTGCCTTCGACAAACCTGCAGTCAATCCCACTCACTTCCCACAGTCAATAGGTTAGTTCCTAAAAAATCATAGCCGAAGCGACATAAGAAAATGATCGTCATTATCCTACTGATTAAAGATAAAATATCATCAACTAGTGTCCAATAGTTCTATGCATTAAAATAATGAAATTAATCACAAGAGTCTGAGATGTGACAAAATTGGAAAACTATAACATCTAAATTGAAAGTAATTTTCAGATTTACACATGCTATTAATTTTATATTTGAAAACATTTTAAAGCTACATAGCTGCAACTTTATCTTGTTCTCTCTCCCTTTTTCTGATATGTGGTATCAGAGCAATTGGTTGTAGTGAGAGTGATGTTTTTTTCTTAAGTGTTGAAGGTATTTTGGTTGCAAGGGAAGTTCTATGTGTTAACATTGTTTTGTAGATCTGTGAGTTTGGAAGCCATGGTATTTAACTCTTAGATGGATATTGTCAAAAGAATCTTTATTGGGCACTTGAGGCTCAAGGTTATGAATCTTTATGGAGTTGATCCTGTGATAGTGATTTGGAGCTCCATTTTGACAATATGTGTATATTCTCTTGTTTGGTGGTTTTATTCCTTTACCTTGTGGCCATGTGCAGTGAAAGGGTGTTTATGTTGGATGATTACTTCTGGTACCTTAATCACATGGAAAAACACTCATTTCTTGGACTACAGTTTGGAGTGCTTATGTTGGGTTCAAGGTTTCAGTCCATGGTTACATGAAAGCATTGGATGATTTATCACGGGTTGTATGTAGGTTGTGGAGTTGGTACTTTTATGATATGGACACTCCTAAACAACTTGGTTTCTCCTTTCTCATATTCATGCTATTTTGAATATGTAGGTTTTCATAGTTTTCCTATTTCAAAAGACTGTGGGGTTTGTAGATATGTGGTATTCCATTATTTTCAAATGACATATTTGATGGATTTTCATTGGTGTGAATGTTTGGATGTTTAAGTGGTTTTAGATTTATAGAGATATGGTTTTGCAGGTTTTACATCTTAACCAAAATCTGTGGTTTGTAGATCTATGGAAAATTGTGTTCAGACACTTTCTGGATGGAAACAATTTCAAATTTGCAAGGCTACTTGGGTTCTTATGATCTATGGTTTCTCATATGTGGATTTACTTGTCAAATCAGATCTAGAGTTGATTTTGGTGTTTGAGTCTTAAAAATCTACATGTTATACCTAGTTACATTTGTTTTACATGTTACTGATGTGGGGTTGAATCTATTTTTTAGTTATTAAAGGTTGAAGCACTGATCATGTTTTTTCTCCTATGAGATGTTGCATGTGTGCAGATCTTGTGAATAAGTTGATGTGGGTTCTATTTGATAGGCCTCTTCTTGGTCACCTTAATTACATTGGTATTTTTTGTATTTAGACAAAAGGGCAATTTGGAGTACTTGATTTAGTTATTCATTTGAATTTAAAGTAGTAAAGTTATGTTGCATGAGAAGTTTTTTTCACTTTCAATGGAGTTTTAGTAATGATGTTGATCATGATACCATGAATAACTTGGTATCACTTTCAGTGGGAGTTTTTTAACAGTTTCATAATGTATCTTATCTTCTTTGTTTCAAGATATTGGTTCTAAACTATCATTGTTGTAGTGTTGTGAGCCATGCATAATCTTTTTAGAATATGGATGATCTTTTGCAATGGTTGTTGGTGTCATAAGAAGCTCTTGGATTATGCCTTTAGTTTGTAGTAAGGTTTCATTGACACTTTTGGTTCTATTGATAGAGGATGCTAGATCTTCATGTTATTTGAAGAAGTGTTGACATCTTGGTCTTCCATAGAGGACTCTTGGAGTTTTTGGTGAGATGTTGAGTTTATAACTTATCAGTTTTTGATATATGATCCTTGGTTTAGAGGATGTATATTTTTATGTCATGATGCACTCTTGATCATTAGTTAGAGTTTTTTGGCATAATACAGGTGCTCTTGGGAGCAAGATGTGTTTATTGAAGCATATGATCTTCTTTTTGAGAAGATGTTGTTAGATCATGATGTCATGATATGTTCCTGATTCTATAGTTGGAACTTTGACAATGGTTTGGTTAGTTCTCTTTGGTTTTTAAGTATTAATCATTTTCTTGGAGCTTCATGGTTGTGCAGATTATATTTGAGGTTTGCATGGATTGATTGCTGAAAATTCTTGGATATTAGAGAGACTTGGGTGAGGCTTGATATCTCTTGAACTTAGAGATATGTGTTGGAAAGATTTCTCATTATGAGATGTCAACAAAAGGACCGAGAAGCCTACACTTGGAAATGGATGTGAGTCCATTATAGACCTTATGAGAAGGTTGTCTTTATTATAAGCTTTTATTGCTTAGTGTTATATGCAAGGAGAATCTTATATCCCACTCTTGGTCTACTTGACAGGTAAATGATCTAATAAGTCTTGTCCACCTGATTATTAGATGCATTCTTTATATGTAGCTTGTCTTCTCTTTTACACTAGTCTTGAAAAGGATTGTTGAGAAGTAGATGCATGGGTTTATGGATTTCTGTTGTTCTCATTATTATTTGATCTTGAGTTATGGAACTAGTTCTGAGGATTTGTTTTAGAGAGGTACATAAATGGTTTGTGTTTTTTGGGCTTATTCCCTTTGTTGTGGGAATGCTTGGCTAGTTGGATCTACTTTCAGTGAGAGGTTAACATCTATTGCTGCCATGTTTTCATCATAATTTGGATGTTAGATGTTGATACCCTTTAAGTTTGGGAATGTTGAAAAAGATCTCACTTTACATAGTTTGACACAAGCTAGTGTGGTATAAAGACATGGTATGATTTTGCAGTTTCTCTCTTTCCTGGTATATTGTCTTCTTCTTAAAGGTTCTCATGTTTATGGAGTTGAGGTTTGTAATGGAGTCAAGTGCTATTGTTGTTAACAATAATTTGGTAGCTCCTTGATCTTTTACTTCATTCGTTAAGAGGACTTGGGATAATTATTCAGAGATTGGTAATGGGAGATGTTTTATGCATATCATTATATGTTTTGACACTATATGGTAGAGGAGTTATCCACGTCCTCTAAGAGAAGTGCTATAGGAGGATTTGTTAAATCCTTGATCTTATTTTTGGATTTGACATTACCCATGCAGTGGGAGTTCTTGGATATGTATGCTCTTTATTGTCACGCTATATTCTTGGTTGTCTCAATTTGCAAGTTATTTATGTGAAGATGAATTTGCATGTTTCACTATTGGGATCTACGAGTTGTGTAGGTTTAGTGGGCTATCTTTACCCATTGGTTGTATTGAAGACTTGGATGTGGACTGTTAATATCCATAGATCTGTTCAGTGTTATTGCATATTTTGTTTGTTGGCCTTGTCTTTGGTCATTTGTACATTGGTATGTTGCTTTTAGATGGGAGGATGGATGATTAGCAGGTTTGTTTTACAGGGACTTGATTGCAATTTTCCATTGGTATGTTGATGGCATGGAGTTCTACCTATGTTTACCTTGGTTTTGAGGTATGATATTTTGGATGAGCTAGCAACTTGTTGTGGTTGTTTTTCCATTTGGTATGAGTGTGGCAGACACTCAAAGTCTTATATTATCATGTGATTTGATGCTTGTGTTCATGTTGAGATTGATACAGGTTTCAGTGACAGTTGATATGTTTCACCTTGACTTGTTTCTTGTTTATCATGGGTGACATGATGTGAGGAGTTCTTGTTTGAGATGATGGTTATGATGGTTGCTTTTGTAGGTATCTTGTTGGAGCTCAAAAGCATGTTGAAGAATCAATGGTACATTGATGGCTAGGGATGTTTTTCCATGTGATTAAATAATTTGATTACCTTATAAGAGTAATTGCAATGTATAATGTCAAGTGGGAGAATGTTGAGATAAGTTGTCATTAACTTGCAATCTTAACCAATTCATATATCTCCAAAGTTCTTGGAATGTGTTCCCCAACACATAAGGACTTTGAGAGATAAATTAATATTTAATTATAACACTTGGCTTATTGTAATTAACTCCTAAATGAGAGGGTCAAACTAAGGCATCCACTTTTTGAGTGGGGTCCATGAAGACTTGTTGACAACTCCTAGTGAGTGGGAGTTAACTTGGGCACCCACTTTTGGAGGTGTCTTATATTTAGACTTGGAGTTTGCTTTTTTATGTATGTGAGTGGATATTGTTGATACAATTTGCATGAACATGATGTAGCAGTTAACAGAGGAGTTAGAGATACATGATATTTGCATGAACATGATAAGCAGTTAATAGTGGATTCAAAGATGCTTGATATTTGCATGCATATGATGTGGTAGTTAACAATGAAGTTAGAGATGCATGATATTTGCAGATTGCTTGCATGAACTCATAAAAACATGCATGGACTTGCATGTTGTTGCATGTTATTTGTATGGAATTGCATGCTATTGCATGTCGCTTATATGAACTTGCATGTGCTTGCATGTTTTTGCATGTTACTTGCATGGACTTGCATGTTGTTGCATGTTGCTTATATGGACTTGCATGTTGTTGCATGTCGCTTATATGAACTTGCATGTGCTTGCATGTTGTTGTATGTTACTTGCATGGACTTGCATGTTGTTGCATGTTGCTCCTATGGACTTGCATGTGCTTGCATGTTGCTCCTATGGACATGCATGTGTTTGCATGTTAGTTAGATGGTCTTGCATGTTGTTGCATGCCAGTTTTGTGAGGTTTCTTGCAGAACACTCCAACTCTAAAAACTTGTAGGATGGTACATCTCAGTGTTTCAGATAATGGGTATCAGTTACATGTTGAAACAGGTGTTTGCATGTCACTTGTATGTATAGAACAAGTTAATTCAGAATAACTTTAGGGACATCAATCTTGCATGTTGTTTGTATGAGATTGGTGTGTGTTGATCACTTCAGTTGACTGAAAGAGATTGGGCAAACTTGGATGCCCAATCTTGGGACTTTCAATTGTTTCTTTTATTTGGAAATGTATTTGATGTTGACTAAGTTCAAGTGGGACAACTTGGGCACCCATAATCAAGACTAAAAATTAACAAGGTGCTTGGTACACTTTGACTTTAGTCTTCTCTATTTGGAGTGCTTGGGTTTTGCATGAGGACTTGTCTTATGTTATCAATTTCAATTTATTGTAATTTGAGTTTCAAGCTTTTGAATTAAGAAGCTTTGAAGTTGTAATTTAAAAAAAGCACAATGTATTTTCTAGAGAGCAAGTTTTGAATCTTTCTATATAGAAGCTTTGAAGTTGTAGGAAAAAGCATTACAGGTTTTACAGGTTTGAAGATTGAAGAAGCTTCAGAAGTGCATCAAGGATCAGAGAAATTTTAGTATTGAATTTAATCTTTCACAAGAGATTTAATACAAGCATAAACACCTTTGGTGTGGAGTTTTTCCTCGAAAGGGTTTCTCCATGTAAATACTTGTCTTCTTCTTGCAAGCTATTTTCTTCTCTACTACATTGATTAAATTGGAGAAATACTATAACATCTAAATTGAAAGTAATTTTCAGATTTACACATGCTATTAATTTTAGATTTGAAAACATTTTAAATCTACATAACCGCAACTTTACCTTGTTCTCTCTACCTTTTTCCAATATTTTTTTTCGTAATTCCAACACTTAACTCTATTCTTCTTTCTAGGAGTCTTGGAATGGCCCTTAGACTTCTCTTTAGACCCCTTCTAATCTCCTTTCACTCCTCTTTCCTTGAACCTTCCCCTCACATTAAGAGCCTTAGTGTTACCCTCAGAAGTCTTCTTCCTCATCTCATGTGCCAATAAAATTGCAACAAGGCAATCTAACTTTAGATCTTCAAGGTTAGCAAGGATACAATTCTCCCAAGATTCAAGTAAGGAACAAAGTAGAAGTATACATTTATCTTCCTCTTCAACTGTAGCATCTATGGAATCAAGTTGACTCAAAATTAAATTAAAATTATTCAAATGCTCTACAATGGAATCACCCTCTTTCATTTTAACTAAAAATAATTTTCACTTTAAATAAAGCTTGTTTACCATGCTCTTGGCTTGATACATATCACCCAATCTCTTCTAGAGTTTGAATACAGTCTCTTCTTTCGAGATATTCAACAGGATGAAATCTGCAAGACACAATTAGATAGTTCCCCATACCCTCTTATCCTACCTTTCCCATTCTTCCACACTCATGCATCATTAGGTTTCTTCTCTTTCGTAACAACCAACCGTTAGTTTCTTTCCTTAAGCAAATCCTCCATCTTCAACTTCCACAATTCATACCTCGTATAATTGAACTTCTCAATCTCCAAATGAGAGGTTGAAGTGGCGGATTGAGTGATGAATACTACACAAGATTTGAAAAACAAAACATCCAAATCTCCCATTGCAGATAAACAAACTTCACAGTACCACCCAAGAATCAAAACTGGCAAGGCTCTAATACCAAATGTTAGAAATGAAGGAAACAACTATCCAAATGGAAATCTGATTACAATATGTTTATGATCTTAAAGCAGTGTAATATGAACAAAGATTGCATACAGAAATAAAATTACAACATAAGAATAAACACCATAGAAGAATAAACCATATCAACACGAGATATAATGTGGAGAAAACCCTTTCGGGTAAAAAAATCCAACAAGAAAAGAGGCTCAAGTTGTATTATCTTCAAAATCTGAAATACATAATACATGCACTTCCTCTATCTCTCCAACCTTCAATTTGGTAGAAGTTGTGTACAAGAAAATTATGGTATTGAATGACACATACAAGGCACTGTATTTATAGAGGTATTTCACTCCCCAAACTAGGCATCCACTTTCTCTCACCTTGGATACTCCAACATGCAACATTAAATGACCTCTTACAAGCTCATGACATTTGTCAAGAGTCAACCATGCAAACTTGGGCGCCCATGGACAAGAATAGACACTTACAAGGTAATAAATGTTGTCATAACCATCATAGATTCCATCATAACATCCTTCGAATAGCATCTTCCCAATATGGGTGCCTAGAGCCAAGAATAACAACTTACAGCTCATAAATATCCATCATAGGTTGTCATATTGTCATAGAATCTTATGAGAACTTACTGTTGTCATAGATTCTCTTACAACCACTTACCAACTTTATGACATGTGCCATACAAGCCAAATATATATGATTCCTCCAAGGTGGTGCCTACCCTTAATTACTCTTGATATTTACAAATTTTACCATCAGTAAATATTACTCCATAACTATCATCGATAACTCTGAAACTTACTGATGTAGTAATTCTATAATTATTGTCCCCAATAATTAATTTTTAGCACTGCCGATGAAACTTGTACATCCCTTATGGGTGATTTACAAATAATATTAGGAATAATAATTACAATGATTTACAAGGTTAATGGCACTTAAATCCTAACAAGCATGAATTATATATACCTCTCAACAACTTCTTTATTGGTGACACATTTTCAAATGATTTTGTCTTTGTTTGTGCCTCCTTAAGCTTCAAGATAAACTTCCAAGGTCGTGCACACATTATTGTTGTCCATCTAGGTCATTTAAACCAAATCTCCCCTTTGACATGTCAAAATTCTCCTAAGAGATTCGCCCTAACAACATGGGAGATTCACTTCTCCTAAGGGGTTTTGTCATTTACTCCTCTATGACCATCATGTTAACCTTCCTAAACTTTCAATACCTTCAAATTGCTCGATTAACACATTGTTATCACTTGGATTTGCACCCTGAGTTGAAGCGCTGTGCTGCAACAATCCAGTGAAACATTGGAGTGACTTCTAGGTGTGGGACCCTGCAAGGAAATCAAACCTCCAGAGAAGGCTTGTTCCTTTTCTAAATATAATATTCAGAGTGTGCTAAGACTAAACCTAATCTAATCACTGATGTGTAAAGGGGAAGAAGGGGAAACTAAATTTTAAAGGTGATTCACCATGTTTGAATATAGAACACCCACAAAGCTAAAATGCACAGAATAATGAGACATAGCTAATAAATTCACACAAATCATGCAGATCTTAATAGAGGTAAAGGTAAGAAAAGGATTGCCAGGAATTATACACACACATAATTAAGGAACAACAAGAAAGGTGAAAAACACAGTGTGTATTGATTAAAAGGCACGGTTACAACAAAGGAGGGTTCTGTTTGAACACAAAAATATGTCTCTATATCAACCCTCATTACATCTTTGTTTCATGTATATATAAAATTTCATTCATTGACCTAAGTCATCCACCACAATCAATTCATCCCATGGACCTATCAGAAAATATCTTTGTTAAAAGAATGTCTATCTACAAAAACTAAATGCAAAAAATATCTTGGATCTTGAAGTAGATGGGAGATATTTGTTGTGTTAATGGAAGTAGTCGATTCATCATCTGCAACAATAAATGTGAAATATCTAGAGATAGAGTAGCTAGGAGATCTGATCTACATTAATGGCGGAAGGAGATATTCAAATATATTTTCTCGCCAAAATCTCCCTATACAAAGCTTTTACAATATTTTAATATTTTAATTTCAAATATTCAAAGCTTAGAATATATTATAAGCTCTGTTTTCATTATTTCTACTTTATTTCAAATTTTGGCCTAAAATTTGCCCTATCAACAAAATTTGTCTTTCATGAACCATCCCTACTTCTGCTCTATGTTTATTTTCATCTTTTTTCCTCAGTCGGCAAAATCACTATTTTACGAACTATGGCTTGTTCTTCTCTTTTTGTCCTTATCAGCAAAATCTGACTTTTCTGAACTTTGGCTTGTTTTCTCCCTTTAGTCAGCAGAGTTCAATATCTTCAAACCAAGCTTGCTCCATCTTTTCTACCCTTTGTCGGCAGAACCTTTACTCATCAAACCTTGGCTCTTGCTTTGTCTTGTTCACTTTCCTCTTTGATTGCAAAAACTTCACTTTCGCGTACCATGCCACTTTCTCTTTTTCCTCTTGACTTTTGCAGAAGAATCGCCTTATCAGTGAATTTGGGAAAATTCTAACTATTGGATGAGTTTTTCCTTTTGTTGATTACCTGGTAAGGCTCTTTTCCTTCATTTGCCTTAGTCACTTTTTAGGATTTTATGTCTCTTTTTGCCTTGTCAGTGAATCTCAACCTTTGTGAACTTTGCCGCCTTTTGCCTTTTTTCTTCTTTATCAGCAAAGTTTTCCCTTTCTAAACTATTTCTTACTTAGTTGTTTCACCCTATTGGCAAAACTTTCACTTTTTAACCAAGCTTGCCTTAGCTTACTTTTGAAGTCTTTCCTCTTTTTACCGGTGAAAACATGCCTCCGTTTGAACTTTATTTTTGTCGGCCCTTGTTGACAAAGTTCAACTTTCCCAAACTATTACTTTGCCTTAGTCCTTTTTGCTTTACTCTGTGGTCTTCATGTTGCAAGTATGAGCAGTAAGTGTTGTCTTTGATGTCAACACCTAAGGTCAGCATCTAAGGAAATTATTTGAATGAGTTTGAGCAAGTGCCTGAGAAGAACAGTGCAGTGTTTTTCTCCGCATATCTTGTAGGTTGAATATCTTTGTCTGTGGTTTGGAAGTTATGTTAAGGGATGTCTTTAGTTGCTATGTTTCAAGTTTGAGCCTCTGGTGTGAAGATTTGAGTGAGTTCTATTCACCAGAGTAAAAACCATTTTTCTGAGTATTCAATGGTGACAGGGAAACTGTATTCTGCTCTGCATTTCTCTGCATTTAAGTTTTATGGTTTGTAGTTCTAGGATTAAGTCTAGGATGACATTATGTGCCTTCAGTTGAAATGGTTCATGATTTGGTGCTCTACAAGTGATCTTTCCTTTTTGACAGTGATTGACATTAATGTTTAAGTGCTCCAGTTTGAAGAATCTTCTGGATAGAATGTTTTGGGGTTGTGTAGAAGTTCTTGGTGATTGTAAAGTGCTTGTGGATGTCTCTAGATCATGTTCCCACCTTTTGATTGGTCTGCAAAGTGTGATTCAGATCATGCATGAAGCATGTTCCTAAAGGTCTTAGTGTTAACACCAGTTTTGGTCGACTTGGTTGTTTTCGCTACTTGCGGTTATGCGTTAGAGTTTGTGATAGCGTGTTGTAGGGTGGAAGATTGCATTTGAGTCCCAGCTAAGATATGATGTGGTCCACATTCATTCTTTTCCTTCACAAATATGTTTAGGTCCAGACCTATTCTAATGTATGTATGTATGCCGATCGTGGAGATTGTTCCAATGGTTGATGATTGTAATGCCGACCTTGATGTACATTCCAAGGTTAATGAATTGTATAAATACATGTAATGAAGTCATGAATGATTTATGATGTTGCGAAGATGCGAAGATAAGTGCAAAGTGAAAAAGTAGAGTAGATATGAGGAGATTTATTGTGCTTCAATGGAACTGAACCATGGCATAGTGTAGATGCTACTATCTCAATTCACCAACTTCTGGTAGTGAGCCTCTTCTCTTGGTAGTGAGCCGCTTCTTTTACAATGAACATTCTAGGCAGTGAGCCTCCGACAGTGAGCCTTGTTGTAAATTTTGATATATAATTTATATTGTGAGCTAACACTCACCATGGTTTTACCCTTATTGGTTTTTCCATGTAAAAAATCTGGTGTCTTATGTGTTGAATGTGTGGATGTGTTTAAGTTTTTGATTTCATGCTTTCAGGGTTAAATTACATTAACAGTAATTAAGTGGTTGATGTGTTGATGGTTTTAAAGTTTTGGTTACAACTAATTCACTCCCCTCTTAGTCGTCTTGCGCATTTCATCAATTGATATCAGAGCGAGGGTTCCTCAGAAAAAAGGCTTAACAACTCAAGGTAGATCTAGGATGGCGCACATGAAGGAGTCTTCACAATTCGATGGAATAGATTATGCTCTCTGGAAGGTATGGATGAAAAATCATCTCATTTCTCTTGGTTATAGTGTTTGGAAGATGGCAGATACAAAGTATACTATTCCTCTGAATGGTCCATCCACTGAGGATGAAGTTAAATAGTATGAGTTAAATGAAAAGGCTAGAGATGCTCTGTTAAATGCTTTATCTAACACTGATATAGTGAAAGTTCTAGATTTGGAAACTACATATGAGATCTGGGACAAGTTGAAAAATTTATATGAAGGAGGATTCTGTGAAGAATGCCAAATTACAAAACCTGAAGACGAGGTATGAAGCTCTAAAGATGAGTGAAGATGAGAACATAACAATCTACATGAAAAAAGTTAATGAAATTGTCAATGGAATCAAGGGCCTTGGAGGAACTATTGATGAGAATTAGCTTATATTGAAGATTCTTAGGTCATTGCCTAAATCCTATGGTCACAAGCTGTTTGCAATTGAAGAAATTATGAGTGTGCAAAAGGTTACAAAGGATCAATTGCTTGGAACGTTTACTGCTTTTGAGATGAGAGAGTTCGATAACGCTTTGTCGAAGACTGAGACTGCTTTCAAAGCCAACACTTCAGAGAAGACTTCAAGATTAGATAAGTATGATGTGGAATCAGATGATGACCTTGATGAGGTTGAAGCCAATTTCGTGAAAAAGATGCAAAGAGGTACTGGTAAGTTTAAAGGCAAATTACCATTCAAATGCTTTTCTTGTGGTAAGATTGGTCACTATGCCTCCAGGTGTTCGAAGAGAATTGAGAGGTAAGAAGAAATTTGAAAATAGACCTAGAATCATAAAGAAATGCTATTATGTTAGAGATCTTGATGATGATGGTGTAATAGATGATGAGTCTGATGATACTAGTGCAAATGAATGCTTGTTTATTGCTATTAAGGAAGAACCTGTGTCTACTAATCCTGCTAGTTGTGTGAAGGAAGAAAAACCAATGGAAGAGAGTGATTTGTCTGTCTACCAGGTTGAGAAGGATAATGATGAATGGATTATTGATAGTGGATGTTCACATCACATGACCGGTGATAAAAGTAAGTTTGTAAGTTTGGAAAAGTATGATGGAGGACTCGTTAGGTTTGGAGATGATGCAGCTGGTAAGATTTGTGGAAGAGGATCTATTTCTTTTGATGGAAAGCATAATACATATGATGTTCTATATGTAAAGGGTTTGAAGCATAATCTTTTAAGTGTTGGTCAGATGTGTGACAATGGGTATGATCTAAGATTCAAGGATAATGGATGCAAAATCATGGAAAGCTCTGGAACAATGATTGCTACTGGTAAGAAGACTAGAGGTAATGTTTATCACTTGAAAGGAACTAATGATTGTTGTCTATTGGCTCAGACAGACGAGAGTTGGTTGTGGCATAGAAGGATGTGTCATATCAATTTTGACAACTTGGTGAAGATAAGTTCAGTACAAGTTGTAAGAGATTTGCCTAGGCTTGTGAAGCCTGCCAATACTATTTGCAAGGAATATCAATTGGGGAAACAAACAAGGACAAGTTTCAAGAACAAAGAACATTTTTCTGTTGGATTTCTTGAGCTGGTGCATACAAATTTGTGTCATCCTACAAGAACAAGAAGTTTGCAAGGAGACATGTACTTTATGCTGCTTATTAATGATTATTCTAGAATGACTTGGGTCACTTTTCTAAAAGATAAATCAGAAGCCCTAGACAAGTTCAAAGCTTTCAAGGCGATGGTTGAGAATGAGATAGAATTAAGGATCAAATTCTTAAGGTCTGACAGAGGAGGTGAGTTTACATCAAATGAATTCAATGTTTTCTATGAAGAACATGGGATAAAGAGATAGTTGTATGCTCCTAGGACTCCTGAGCAAAATGGAGTTGTTGAAAGAAAGAACATGACAGTTCAAGAGGCTAACCTACCAAAAGTATATTAGAGAGAAGCTATACATATTGTTGTCTACATTTAAAACAGAGTTCAAGTCAAAGGTAATGGTACTAAAACTCCTTATGAATTGTGGTATGGAAGAGTTCCAACAGTGAATTATTTAAAAGTTTTTGGAAGCAAATGTTATGTCAGAAGAGATGAAGAGTTAGGCAAGTTTGATGCTAGGTGTGATGAATGAATTTTCCTTAGATATTGTACTAAGAGTAAGGCCTACCAGTACTACAATAAGAGATTGAGTAAGATCATTGAGAGTGCTAATGTGAAAGTTGATGAAGATAGGGAAAGAATATCAAATCTGAGTGGCTATAAATCAGATGAACTTGCTGCTACAGAAGAAAAAGTTGAACAAAAAGATAGTCAAGTTGAAGAAGAAAAAGGTCTGGAAAGTGTTGTTAAGACTCCCAAGTATGTAAGGATTAATCATTCTGAAGATCAGATTATTGGTGACAAAAGCAAAGGGGTATTTACAAGGAAAAGAGCTACAAAAGGACAGGTGAACTACTGTTTACTTTCAAAGATTGTACCTAAAACTGTAAGTGAAGCCTACAATGATGAGAATTGGGTAAAGGCTATGGAAGAAGAGTTGATGCAGATAGAGAAGAATCAAACTTGCGAATTGGTTCCTAGACCTGCTGATAAGAATGTGATTGGAACTAAATGGGTGTTCAGAAACAAGATGAATGAAAATGGAGTAGTAAGAAACAAAGCAAGAATGGTATGCAAAGGATATTCTCAGGTTAAAGGCATAGATTTTGAAGAGACTTATGCTCCTGTGGCAAGGATTGAAGCAATAAGAATGTTTTTGGCATTTGCAACACACAAAGATTTCAAAGTGTACCAGATGGATGTGAAGTCTGCATTCTTGAATGGAGAACTGGAAGAAGAACTTTACATTGAACAACTGGAAGGATTTCAGTCATCAGACCAAGGTGACATGGTGTATAGATTGAAGAAAGCCTTGTATGGACTTAAGCAAGCTCCTAGAGCCTGGTATGCAAGGTTGGACAAGTATTTGTTGCAATTAGGGTTCAAAAAAGGTACTACAGATAGTAATCTCTATTTCAAAATTAATGATGATCAATATCTGATTGTAGTAGTATTTGTTGACGATATTATTTGTTGATGATATTATCTTTGGAGGCAATGAAGGTATGTGTAAAAAATTTGTAGAAGAAATGCAAAAGGAGTTTGAGATGTCTATGTTTGGTGAAATGAATTTATTTCTAGGACTATAGATTACTCAATCAAAAAAAAGAACTTTCATTTCTCAGTCCAAGTATGTGAAAGAATTGTTGAAGAAGTTTGGAATGGAGGATTCTAAGCCAGTATGTACCCCTATGGTAACTGGTTGCAAGTTGAGAAAGAATGGTGAATCACCTAAGACTAGTTAGAAAAAGTATAGATCTATGATTGGAGGACTACTTTATCTAACCCATACAAGACCAAATGTAATGCATGTAGTTTGTCTTGTGGCAAGATTTCAAGAAGATCCTAGAGAGTCACATGTGATGGCAGTTAAGAGGATCATGAGGTATTTAAAAGGCACTTCAAACTATGGATTTTGGTATCCCAAAGATACTGATTTCACTCTTAGTGCTTATACAGATGTAGATTGGGCTGGAGATGCTGATGATAGAAAAAATACAAGTGGAGGTGATTTCCTCTTAGGTAACAGATTGGTTCCATGGTTAAGCAAGAAGCAAGAATTAGTTTCTTTGTCTACTGCAGAAGTAGAATATATTGTTGCAACATGTTGTTATACTCAAGTGCTATGGATGAAGCAAACATTGAAGGATATAAGAGTTGTCTATGAAGAACCAATTTCAATCTTTTGTGACAATACAAGAACTATAAACATTTCAAAGAATCTAGTGATGCATTCAAGAACAAAGCATATATCTATAAGGTATCACTTTCTAAGAAAAGGTAACAAAGAATGAAGTAAAGATGGAATATGTGTCTACTAAGGATCAGATTGCAGACATTTTTACAAAGCCTCTACCTAAGGATACTTTTGAGTATCTCAGGGAAAAGTTAGGGGTTATTACCCCTCCTACTCTAAACTAAGATGCATGGGAAGTGCATTAGTCCAGTGGTGCCCAAAGTCTTATACTTTGATCTGGATTGATGTTTTGAAGGCTACCTCTCAGGGGGAGTAGGTAGATGTTGTTGATATGAGTTCCTGATAAAGTGCAGTAATTATTGCAGTATTGCTGACAGGGGGAGTAGTGCAGTATTAATAAGATCTGAATTGAACATTGACAACTAAAGAGAGAGAAAAGGTCTGGCACCCTTTGCCATTGATGTCAAAGGGGGAGAGAAGTTCATGTGAAAAACTTAAAGAAAAAAGTTGTAGTCAGAGAAAGCATAAAGTAAGGGGGGGCAAAGAAGCAAAGCAAGTTTGCTTGTCTTGATGGTTTTTCACATCATGTGTTGCCATAAATGACAAAGGGGGAGATTGTTTGAAGTATGAGCAGTAAGTCTTGTCATTGATGTCAACACCTAAGGTCAACATCTAAGGAAATTATTTGAATGAGTTTGAGAAAGTGTCTGAGAAGAACAGTGCAGTATTTTGCTCTGCATATCCTATAGATTGAATATCTTTGTCTGTGGTTTGGAAGTTATATTAAGGGATGTTTTTAGTTGCTATGTTTCAAGTTTGAGCCTCTAGTGTGAAGATTTGAGTGAGTTCTGTTCACCAGAGTAAAAACTATTTTTCTGAGTATTCAATGGTGACTGGGAGAATGTATTCTGCTCCGCATTTCTCCGCATTTATGTTTTATGGTTTGCGGTTCTAGGATTAAGTATGGGATGATAATATGTGCCTTTAGTTGAAATGGTTCATGATTTGGTGCTCCACAAGTGATCTTTCCTTTTTGACAGTGGCTAACAGTAATGTTTAAGTGCTCCGGTTTGAAGAATCTTCTAGATAGAATGTTTGGGGATTGTGTAGAAGTTCTTGGTGATTGTAACATGCTTGTGGATGCCACTAGATCGTGTTCCTACCTTTTGATTGATCCGCAAAGTGTAATTCGGATCATGCATGAAGCATGTTCCTAAAGGTCTTAGTGTTAACACCAGTTTTGGCCAACTTGGTTGTTTTCACTACTTGTGATTATGGTTTGGAGTTTGTGATAGTGTTTTGTAGCGTGGAAGATTGTATTTGAGTCCCAGCTAAGGCATGGTGTGGTCTGCATTCATTCTTTTCCTTCACAAATATGTTTAGGTCCAGACCTATTCTAATGTATGTATGTATGTCGACCTTGGAGATTGTTACAATGGTTGATGATTGTAATGCTGACCTTTATGTACATTGTAAGGTTGATGAATTGCATAAATACATGTAATGAAGTCATGAATGATTGATGATGTTGTGAAGGTAAGTGAAAAGTGAAAAAGTAGAGCAGAGCAGAGGAGATTTATTGCGCTTCAATGGAACTAAACCTTGGCATAGTGTAGATGCTACTATCTCAGTTCACCAACTTCTAGCAGTGATTCCTTTTGGCAATGAGCCCCTTCTCTTGGTAGTGAGCCCCTTGGGCAGTGAGCCTTGTTGTAAATTTTGATATATCATTTATATTGTGAGCTAACACTCACTGTGGTTTTTCCCTTATTAGGTTTTCCACATAAAAAATCTGGTGTCTTATGTGTTGAATGTGTGGATGTGTTTACGTTTCTGATTTCATGCTTTCATAGTTAAATTACATTAATAGTAATTAAGTGGTTGATGTGTTGATGGTTTTAAAGTTTTGGTTACAACTGATTCACCCCCCCTCTTAGTTGTCTTTTGCATTTCATCACTTCAGTCAGTGAAAGTTCACTTTTTTGAACTATGGCTTGCTTCATCATTTTCCTTCAGTCGGTAATTTTTCTATTTCACCAACCTTTCTTTGACTTTGAATTTCCCTTTATCCTTCATCCTTGCTGACAAATCACCCCATTGGTGATTTTAGGAATTTTAGAATTGTTTGGGGAGTTAGAAAATTGGTCGATTCGCTGATAGAGGCTATCTGCTTTCCTTTTTTGCCTTAGTCAAATTCACATGTCTTCCCTTTGGCCCTATCGAGGATGCCTCCTATCGGAGAACCTACTGGTCAGTGAACTAATAGGTTCATGAACCAACAGGTTCATGAACCTTTCAATTTGTCAACTAAGGAAGAAAAACTAAGGTAAAAGTCTTGAATTTTCTGGGTTTTTCTAGGTTTTTTTAGGGGATTTTCCCTAGGAATTTTCTAGGTTTTTTGCAAGGAAAATACACTAAAAATAGAATAATACTAGGCACTTAAGGAAATCAACAAGATTTTCAATAATTCAAGCTGGGCTATTTGACTCTAGGAAGGAGAAAATAGGTCAACATTTTGGCGACCTCTTAGGGATGTTTGCTTGCTAAACAAATGAACTAGTGGCCTTAAGGATCCATTGGGCATGGAGTCAAAAAGGGACTGTGCAGTAGGCTAAAACAACTAAAACCCTACCTTCAAAACAACACCAAAAGGGGAAACAAGGTCTGCATTCTCCTAATGAGAGTGCAACCTATGCAAGAACACTTAAGAAAAAAGAAAAATAAAGCAGAAACAAAACAAAAAGTATATACAAAATCTTAGACCAACCTTAGAAGCAAGGTTTGAGATGGATCCCATTCACTGATATCGGTAGAACTTCACAATCCAACTTTGAAAGATTGAAAGCATTGGCTTGCTTACAGCTGATGATGATATATGGGCCACTCCAGATTGTATCAAATTTAGTATGGCCTCCAAGTTTGGCTCTATCAACATCCAATTTAAGAACAAGATCTCCTTCCTTGAAAATCTGATCTTTGGCCTTCCTGTAAAAATATCTCTTAGTCTATTTTTGGTGTTTTTCCAAGGTAGTCATGGCTGACTATCTATGTTCTTCTAACTCAGTTAATTTAGCCATCCTTACAGACCTAGCATCCTCACCTTCTAAATCCAACTATTGGGCCAATTCTAATGTAGGAAGCTCCAAAGATAAAGGCAATCTAGCCTCTCTTCCATACACAAGCACAAAGGGTGGTTACCAATGGCCCTTTTATAGGTAATCCTATTAGCCCAAAGTGCCAATCTGATCTTATTATGTCATTGCCTCTGGTTTGTTTCCATGGTCCTCTTCAAAATTTTGATCAGGTTCTTATTAGTGGATTCAGCTAACCCATTACCTTAGGGGTAATAGTTAGATGAAGTCTTCAAGAACACATTATACTTCAAAGCCTAATCAACTATCCTCAAACCAAGGAAAGCTCTTGCATTATCAAAAATGATAGTGTGAGGAGCTCCAAACCTTGTCATGATTTCTTCCAAGAAATCCATGATGGCTGATCCTGTAGCCTCTTTGAGTGGGACTACTTTAACCCACCTGGTGAAGTAGTCTGTTGCAGTTAAAACCCATTTCTGACTAGCACTAGAGATAGGGTTTATCATGCTAATAAAATCCAGACCCCAACCTGAGAAAGGCTGATTTGCCTAAATAGGATGAAGTGAAAGGGCTGCTAACCTTTTCTTTCCAACAAAGAGAGCACACTCTTTGCATTTTCTTACCCACACATGGGCATCATTTGATAATGTGGGCTAAAAGTAACCTACCCTCATTATTTTCATCACTGTAGCTCTTGCAGAGAAGTGTCCTCTAGCGGGACCAGCATGAAATCCACTGAGAAATTTGTCCTTTTGATTTTCTTCAATGCATCTTAGCAAGACTCCATCCAGATTTCTCTTAAAGAGAACCCCATCTACCAAAGCATAAGGAATGGATTGCAACCTAAAATGTCTTCTCTTGGTTCTATCCAATCCATAACTATATTCACTGGTGGATAAGAACCTGGCCATGTCAGTTGTCCAAGAACTCACAAATACTGGGTCAACTACAGGTTTTGCCTCATTCAAGTGGTAGGATGATTTCACTTCATCCATAGTAGTTTGAGCCAACCGTTCACATAATCCTCCGCCTCTAATCAACTTAGTGGATTTGATGATGACATCATGCTCTAGGATCTTAGTGACCCAGCTTGCTCTCTTTTCATTGATTTCAACTCACATTATGTAGTCTCTCACGCTGGGATGAGAAACTAATACTTTGATATGATTATTTTCCAGCATATATCTAAACTTTGTTAATGCTCTTATAATGAAAAATACATGTTTATCCATGGGACTATACCTAATCTCATAATCCTTCAAGCTACTTCTAATCACTCAACCAAAGCATAAGGAATGGATTGCAACCTAAAATCTCTTTTCTTGGTTCTATCCAATCCATAATGGTATTCACCAGTGGATAAGAACTTGGCCATGTCAGTTGTCCAAGAACTTTCAACTGCTGGGTCAGCTACAAGTTTTGCCTCATTCAAGTGGTAGGATGATTTCACTTCATCCATAGTAGTTTGAGCCAACTGTTCACATAATCCTCTACCTCTAATCAGCTCAATGGCTTTGATGATGACATCATACTCTAGGATCTTAGTGACCCAGCTTGCTCTCTTTTCACTAATTTCAACTCCCATTATGTAGTCTCTCATGTTGGGATGAGAAACTAATACTTTGATGTGATTATTTTCTAGCATATATCTGAACTTTTTTAATGCTCTTATAATGAAAAATATATGTTTATCCATGGAAGCATAAGGAATGGACTACAACTTGAAATGTCTTCTCTTGGTTCTACCCAATCCATAAGGGTATTCACCGGTGGATAAGAACCTAGCCATGTCAACTGTCCAAGAACCCACAACTGTTGGGTCAGCTACAAGTTTTGCCTCATTCAAGTGGTAGGATGATTTCACTTCATCCATAGTAGTTTGAGCCAACTGTTCACATAATCCTCTACCTCTAAACTTTTCAGTGTAGCAACACTCAACCTACTACTAATCACTCAACCAAAGCATAAGGAATGGAGTGCAACCTGAAATGTCTTCTCTTGGTTCTATCCAATCCATAAGGGTATTCCCTGGTGGATAAGAACCTGGCCATGTCAGTTGTCCAAGAACTCACAACTATTGGGTCAACTACAGGTTTTGCCTCATTCAAGTGTTAGGATGATTTCACTTCATCTATAGTAGTTTGAGCATAATCTCGTAATCCATGGGACTATGTCATCCCCTAGGGAAGCATAAGGAATGGACTACAACCTGAAATGTCTTCTCTTGGTTCTATCCAATCCATAAGGGTATTCACCAGTGGATAAGAACCTGGCCATGTCGGTTGTCCAAGAACTCACAACTATTGGGTCAGCTATAGGTTTTGCCTCATTCAAGTGGTAGGATGATTTCACTTCATCCATAGTAGTTTGAGCCAACTATTCACATAATACTCTACCTCTAATCAGCTTAGTGGCTTTGATGATGACATCATACTCTAGGATCTTAGTGACCCAACTTGCTCTCTTTTCGCTGATTCTTTGAACTTTTAATGACATTTTCTAAACTTCTCAGTGTAGCATCACTCAACCTCTAAACTTTTGAATTGAAATAGACGAGTCAACTTAGGGTTTTTGACACTTCATTTTAAATGTTTGATTGCCACGTTTTCCTCGTTTTGTTGACCTATAGGGTCTTTTGGTCATTCCCGGAATGCCACGGAGTCCCCAGTCGATGGGACATTCCCCTTGTTCAGGGGGTGTCCCTGGGACGTCCCCAAATCTTGAAACAAAATGGGGACTGCGAGGGGACGTTTAGTCCCCATCCCCATGTCCCAAAAATGCTCTACCTATTAGGAGCAGAGTAAAATCTTGGGTGACACATCCCTGGGGTACACTGATAAATCATAGAAATAAACCAAATGTTCAGAGAAAAGAAGACAATAGTACAATTCACAATTTGGTACCTTATCTGTTTGTCAACTATAGCTACTAAAATCATTGCTACTGTATATTAATTTTCATTTTAATGATGTTTTGCAGCCTCTGATGTTCTATGAATTTCTTGAATTCAACTTATAACAACATAAGGTAATCCAGTGCAAAAGTACCCCAAGATGACCAAAAAAGACCAGCTCAATAATTTAGGAATAAGTAATAACCCACCAAGGTTAATGGTAACAGGGGAGCATCTGTGACTGGGGTTCAAATAGTTCACAGTAACAAGGCAACAAATAATTCCAATTGTCATGTAGCAAGGTTGTGACTTAACAATTATGGGATGCCTTATAGTATCCCCATGTTTGGAAATCTTAGGAATAGAGTTCAAGATTACACAAAACTTCACCCAAGATTTGCAAAATTCAGAAAAGGTCTATAGGTGAGAATTTCTAAATGGTCTTAATTTAATAAAAGTGGATATGTATGATCGTACCCATAGATTAATTGCTCTGAAAAGACAACAATTTGTGAATTAATTTTGAAGGGCATCTCATTCACAGCTCACTAACATCTACTAAATACAATCTATTCAATACACTAAATTTTACAACATTGGCTAGGTTCTATGACAACAACTTTGTGTTCATGGGAAACAAATAAAAGTGTGGCTTGTAAAAAATTATTGCTACTTGGAATTATTAGATGGAATAGCTGAATTACAGTGAGTTGAGACATGGATCAGAAACCCCTTTCAACGGCTTTACAGGCATCCTTGAGCTGCACAAGCAGATCTTGTAGCTACTCAACCATACAGGCAAATTCGAGCGTGGCATCTGAAGAGCTACCCGAATGCACATCAAGGGTTTTAAGGCCTAGAAAATAGATAAGCTCTTTCAGACCCTTATCCTATGAAGCGGAGACGTAGTAATCGAGCCTCCATTCAACTCCAGTGAGACGATGCAGGTAAGTATGATTAGTAGTCGGTGAGAGAGCCCTTCGCAATTAGGGTTTTTGTTGGGCGAGGAGGTCACAAAGAGGGACAACAGTGGAGGTGAGCAAAGAGCAGTGGTTTGTAAGGAAGGAGAGGAAATCAGGTGAAGAGAGATCTGTGTGGGCCGCCTCCAAGAAGATGCACACCAGCGCTGAGTAGCTACATTTTATCAGCACTACATCATCCCCCAGGGAAGTAGATAGTCCCATGGATAAACATGTATTTTTCATTATAAGAGCATTAAAAAAGTTTAGATATATGCTAGAAAATAATCATATCAAAGTATTAGTTTCTCATCCCAGTGTGAGAGACTACATAATGGGAGTTGAAATTAGTGAAAAGAGAGAGAGCTAATTAGATGCAGAGGATTATGTGAACAGTTGGATCAAACTACTATCGATGAAGTGAAATCATCGTACCACTTGAATGAGGCAAAACTTGATTAGAGCCACTAAGTTGATGCCATCCCCCACTATTCAAGTGGTAGAATGATTTCACTTCATCCATAGTAGTTTGAGCCAACTGTTCACATAATCCTTTGCCTCTAATCAACTGAGTGGCTTTGATGATGACATCATACTCTAGGATCTTAGTGACCCATCTTGCTCTCTTTTCACTGATTTCAACTCCCATTATGTAGTCTCTCACGCTGAGATGAGAAACTAATACTTTGATATGATTATTTTCCAGCATATATCTAAACTTTTTTAATGCTCTTATAATGAAAAATACTCGTTTATCCATGGGACTATACCTAATCTTGTAATACTTTAATGTCTGACTAAAAAAGGCCAGGGGTTGCTCCATACCTTGGTCATTTTGCTGCATCTAGACATCTGAAATGTTGCTCTCTCCTCCATGGGCATAAAGGATAAAGTCCTCATAATTTGGATTCATGAGAGTAGGAGCCTGAGCAATCTCTTCTTTTATCTTCTCAAAGCCATCCTTCCCCTCCTTAGTCCACCTAATAACGACCTTTTTATGCATAAGGGTCAGGGGTTTGACCAAACCAACACATTTAGGAATGAACTTCCTAACAAAGTTAATCTACCCCAGAAATGACTGTAGAGATTTTTTATGAGCAAGTGGAGGAAGAGAAAGAAGAGCTGATGTTCTTTGTGGATCTATGGAGATCCCATCCTTTGACACTAAATGGCCTAGAAGCTTGCCCTGGGCAACAACAAAAATATATTTTTTGGGGTTTAGAGACACCTGAAACTCCTTGCATCTTTCAAAAACCTTCTCCATATGCAACATATGGTTTTCTCCTCTCTTAGAGAAGACTGTGATATCATCCAAATAAATCAGGTTGAACTTGTTAATAAAACCCTTGAAGGCAATGTTCATTGCTCTCTGAAAAGTGGCACTAGCATTGGAGAGTCCAAATGGCATTTTTACGTATGCCATGGTTCCCCACTTAGTTGTAAATGCTATCTTGAATCTTTCCTCCTCTTTCACAAATATCTGGTTATAACCAAAAAATCCATCAAGCAATGAAAACCTCTCTACCCTTGCAACAGTCTGCAAGATTTGGTCCATGGATAGCAAGGGATAGTGGTCCTTCAAAGAGGCACGATTTAGATCCTGAAAATCTACACATAGCCTTATCTCACCATTTTTCTTCCTCAATGGTACTAAATTAGCTACCCAAGTGGAGTACTTGATGGAGAAAATAATTCTGGCTTGAATGAGCTTGGCAAGCTTCTTCCTCATCAGGGGTTCAAGCTTGGGGTTTATGGGTCGTTTCTTCTAGAAGATGGGTTTGGTGCCTAGGTCAAGATCTATGGAGTGCTGGGCAACATTTGGGTCGAAACCCTTCAGATCCTCATAACCCTATGCAAACACATCACTATATTTTTGGGACAAGCAAATAAAATCCTGTTGCTTAGCGTCACGGCATACCTTTCCTAGCAATAGATCTTTGCCTTGAGAAAGAAAACCATTTTGATAATCCTCCCTTTTGCATGTGATGTTCCTCTCTTTTCCCATGTATTTGTCATCATGACTAAAAATTGCCTCAAGGGTGACTAAACCCTTGGGCAACTTATTTGTTTTCAATTGCATGATTTGGTCAACATACCCTTCTTGCAGCCTGGACTGCGCCATTGATGAGAACTCAACTTCATTTTTGATGAAGCTCAAAATTTATTCATTACTATCAAATATCTTCCAGTTCAAATCATTATCAGGAACAGAGGGCCTGGCCACTATCTTGACATGTTGATCAGGGCCTTGAAAGAGGTTTGTAGGAAGAGAAAACTGAGCACCAATGGTGGCCAATTGGACTACCTCAGAATTTGATTTTTTTGGGATCATCTATAGGTTGAGAGCATCAAAACCCTCAAACAAGCCCCAAACTTTGTGTCTATAAGCTCTAAGGAGCTGATTCTTTGTTGTACATCTTTCTCAGACCTAGTTGACCACCAATTCCGTATCTCCAAAGATCTGCAGGTGCCTACTTTTCTTCTTTTTAGCAATCAATAGGCCAGGGACCAATGCTTCATACTCTGCAACATTATTTGTGCATAAAAATTGCAACCTATGAGAAAAATGTAGTTTCTTACCCATTGGAGATATTAGTAACACCCCTGCACCAACTCCATTTCTACTCTTTGTACCATTGAAGAACAATTTCCATAAGTCATCAGAATCATCATCTGGTTTAAGTATAGAGGGGACCGAGGAATTCTCCTCATGAATCATGTAGATGCCCAAGCCAGTTGCCTCAGTGGTGTCATAAGGATCAAAATCAAAGTTCTCCTTTGCCCACTTTTCAAGGAAAAGATTCGACGTTGGAAGGGGTGAATATACTATCTCAAGAGACCCTGAATCATACACTTCCTTGCCCTGAATCATGCAATGAGGGTTCACCAGGCTGTGATCATAATTCTCTACATGATAATTTGAAATTGGTTCAGCCTTAATGGTGAACCGTGTGCCATATCTTATTGTCAACAACATGTGAGACCAATTAGAAGAGAGGTAGCCACCTACCTTAACTGTGAAGTCTCTTGACAAACAAATAGAAAAGAAAGGAGGAAGATCAATGACTGAAATATCTTGACTAAAAGTCAAGTTTGGACATGCATGCAAGGTCAAATCCAGTCCTTTGATCATCACAATAGTGTTGACAGAAGTTCCATCTAGTTGCAATACACCCAATGAAACAAGGGTATATTTGATGCCTAATGCATTTGCTATATTCTTGGGCATAACTAAAACACTAGCCCCTAAATCTATCATGCAATTGTGCACCAAGAATTTTCCAATGATTAGGGACAAGTAAAATGGGGATGGCTTCTTTGTTGGACCCCTTTTCTCCTCACTTGGTTGCACCAGATTAATTGGGCTCTTTTCTTTTTTCTTTACTGATTTAGTTGATGGGAACCTCTCTAAGGCATCTTGCAACAAATCTCATTGAGAGGTGATTGACATTACCTCCCACACTGACACATTTATGTTTGTCTTTTTCATTTGTTCCACAATGTCCAAGGGAAAAGTTGTTATTTTATGCATTGAGAGAATCCGTGTTCCCTTCTTCGATTGCTCTGTAGCTTGTTCAGGCACTTTTGGAGGTGATGGAATTTCCTTTACAACAGCAGGGCTGCTACTTTGAGTTGGATTTGTAGCACTGGCCCCTTTTTCCTTTGAGATAGGTTCTTTTTGTAATATGGTAGGCATTGGGTTATCCTCCAATTGTCTCTTCTTGGACCTTATGTTGTCTGCAATAGGCATAACCACACTATCCATAGGATGATTAACAACACAAAAAACTTTAGGAGTCCATAGCATCAAATTGGAATCTGAAGCAACCTCATTTTGTACCTCTGGGTTGCTATTGGCTGCCTCTACCAATGATGCTTGTTGAGTGTGAAAGTTTTGCACCATTAGGGCTCACTCTTGTGCTCCAAAAGCACAAGTGGACTGATTGTGAGGTTGGTTGCACGGGTAAGTCCAATCTACCTCTTGGGCTAGATTATTTTGAGTAGGGACCAAAGCCCTAACTAGATTAATACCTGGTACCTGTTGGATGGGTCTGACTGTTTGCAAGGGATGAGCAGGGTTATGGTTTTGGTACCTATTTGGCTAGTAACCCTGATTCCAATTTTGATTTCTATTGAAATTATAACCCTGATTCTAATTTTGGTTTGAAGACTACCCCTAGTTATAATTTTGATGGGGTTTGGGGGTAGTTTGAATAGCTATGCTATTGACTTTATTGGTCAGATTGGTCACTAGGGTTTTGAGGTCACTCTCTTCTTGTGAAAGAGAAGTAGAGGCTTTAGGATCTGGGATGGAGGCAATAGTAGACTGTTGTAACTATGAAGGAAGCTCTAGGAAAATAGGTACAGGAGGTTTGGGAGCAATTTTCCTAGCCTGTATCAAGCCATTTTCAACCCTCAAATCTATTTTGTATATATCTTGTAAGGTAACAACACCCATAGATTGAATCATAACTTGACAATATCAGAATTTAAAGCTCTCAGAAAATATAAAAAGGCACCTTGTGGAGACAGTCTGAGGAGAGCAGGGATTCTTTCCCATGTCCTCTGAAATCTAAAATTGATATCAACCAGTATCTCAATAGGAGCCCTCTTGATGGTTGTCAGTTGTTCAAGAAGAGAAACATTGTCTACTCTCTCTCCAAATTATTTGTAGAATGCTTTTGAACATACATTTGATATGTCTTTGATATGTTCAGCAGGTGTAGTAGAACCATCACCCGTAAAGGATGAAATACTCTTTAGGGTTGAAGTAGGTATATCATTATGTGTAGCTAGGTCTAAAGGGCTGCCTCCATTGAAGGTCACAAAAGGCAGATTTCTTGACATATTGAGAATATTCAAATTTATCCTAGGTATGTGCAAGCCTCTTCTTGAGTACTGAAACCTAATAGGAGGAAGTGTAGATTGAGCTCTTGGGTGAGAAGGAGTAGCGTTGTTATTCCCTCTTGCAGGAGACCTAGATAACCTAGTTCTTCTCCTTAAAGCAGCAACATGCAATTCAACAAACTGATAAGTATTACCTCTTGAAGAAGCTCTTGTTTGCACAAGCATATAATGTTGGACTGATTAGAAACCAGGAGCCTGTAGAGTCACCAGGTGCATGAAAATGTCTGCCAAACTGCATAATACTAAGAACAACACCAAATTCTCAGCCTAATGCTTAATTTAGATTAAAAAATGGTGGTCCCATAGGGCGTGTTAGAAACTGTTGTCACTTGGATTTGCACCCTGAGTTGAAGCGTTGTGCTGCAACAATTTAGTGAAACATTGGAGTGATTTCTAGGTGTGGGACCCTACAAGGAAATCAAACCTCCAGAGAAGGCTGGTTCTTTTTTTGAATATAAGATTCAAAGTGTGTTAAGACTAAACCTAATCTAATCATTGTTGTGTAAAGGAGAAGGACAAGCTGAATTTAAATATAGTGTTGATAACTGAGAGGGGGGTGAATCAGTTATCCTAATTATTTCTGCTTTCTGAACTTTATTAGTAATCAATGTAACATTAATTCAAATGAGCAAACATAACCATGAAATGGAAATACATATGACACAATATTTTTGACGTGGAAACCTTGTTAAGGGAGAAAACCACGAGGTGATTAACCCAAGATTGTATTCTCTGTTAGAAGAATGGAAATACAAAATGGCACTTGCCAATTAGGGCTCACTGCCCGAGCACATTGCTCACAAGAAGGCACACTGCCTACAAGAGACACACTGTCTACAAAAGAGTGTTATACAATACTTGAACTGATTGGTAGCATCCACATATGTTGGAGTTCAGTTCCGGTTAGGCTCAGTACACTGATCTGCTGCACTTCATCTTTTCCTCTTCTCTTATGCTGCTTTCCTTTCACATACCGGACCTTCCTTACTGCTTCTGCTCTGCTCTGCTTTTATTCACTCACCAATAACAACCACAACACCTCTCACAACTAAATCCATCATGTATATATATTTGCACAAATGATTTCATCAACTTTGATCTGTCGGCTGAATCCTTGCACACCAAGTAGTGCGGATCAATGATATACTTGTGGAAATCATTAATCATGTCAACTAAACATAATTCATGCCTTCATAACCTTCACCAACATCAGAAACACATCCGGAATAATGTTTGATGTTCTGCCAGTCAGTTCTTCCTCTGTTCATACTGTCACTTGGGAACCCAACACTCAAGCATTCATATCTCTTTATCCTTTCCACACCGGAGGCTCAAACCTTGGAATCTATTAGTCAAGATAGTCCTCTTGACTTCCCCAAATCTGTACTTCACCAAGATACTTCCTCTGAGAGATCTGGACTTGTCTGTCGGACCTTACTGACTGCTCTGTTCTTGCTTACCAGACCACAACATTCTTCACTCTGACTTCCGGTAGAGACATATCATGCATTGCGGATGTGTGGGATAACCTTTGTTGCCATCAATGACAACATTCATGAATCCATATAGTGTCTCTTGCCAACAATCTTGCCCTTTGGCATTGATGGCAACACTTAGTGAAAAATGACTAAGTGTTTACACTATGCTCCCCCTTGGCTGATGCTCTGTTTTTATATACATTTTCCAGAGCTCCCCCTTAGTTGTATTCCTCATTTTTCACTGCTCCTCACCCCCCCTTTGACATCAATGGCAAAGGGTGGGGTCTGCACACCAAAATTTCCAAAAATTTAACTATACTTAGCCGCATAAGTATATACATATGAAATACTTACATATATTGCAGTATGTCTGCAAAAGTTGTTTTCAATTGAATGAATTCTGTAGCCCAACTTTGCTTCATTCTGTCCAAAATTGATATATGACCGCTCAATAGAAATGCAAATGCATCTACCCTTTTTAGATCTGTTGGATCATTTGTCTAGGCTGTGATTTTAGCTTCTTTTATGGCCTCATGCATGGCCTCTAATTTAGGGACAATTATCCCTCTGAGCTCACTCAATCTATTGATTCTGTTTTTCTTCTCTTTTTCAAGCTTCTTAATCTCATTCAAGACTACAACCGTTTGACATTCTTGATTTATTATGGAAGCAGTAAGTGGATCAAAATTTTGAGAAAGATTTGTCAGTTTATCCTCATGTTCTTTCATTTTCTTCTCAATCTCCACTGTTGTTTTGGACCATGATAAACAAAATTTGTACATTTCTTCGCCATCTTTAAGAGCATTTTCTAAGCTCTTTATTCCAATATTCATATTTCTCCTATCATTACTTATCAACCCTTGTACCTCTGATAATCTTTTTGCAAGAAATTCCTTCCGGACCTTATCTTCTGCTGACTTCTCTAGTGAATCAAAATGTATGCTAACAGTATTGACTAGAGTTTTGAGATTACCAGAAGAGGAGACTATGGAATCCTTCTGAAACGATGGCATAATCTTTTCTAGCACTCCGAAAGCAGCTTCTATCAACTCACAATCTTCCATGTGAGACTTTAGGAGTTTTTCTTTAGCCTTGGCATTAGCAAACGAAGCTATCTTCATTGTCTGTACCGGAGAAAGTGAATCAAAATTGAATGGTCCTTGTAGAAGCTCTGGTTCATCAATCTCCATTGTTTCTTTGTTCAGGAATTCTTGGACAGTTTTTGCAGTGTCTCTTGCCGGAGACAGATGTTTCTTCTCTTCTGCATTCTTGGAGCTGTCTCTTGGAGCTTTCTCTCCTTCTACATTCTTACCACTAGCAGTTGTGGTCTTCTCTATTGAGGTCTTCTCTCCCTCTGCAACCTTGGTACTAACATCTTCTTTTTCCTTTACCTCTGCTTCTTTCTCCTATGTTCTTACTTCTCCTTTAGATCTGGAGACTATAGGGGAAGCCAGAGGAGAGATATTTGATTGTTCATGAGCCACTTCTTCTAGAGTAGAAGATTCCAAGTCCTTATCCTTTTCTATACCGGTGTCCATGACTTGCTCAGTGGATTCTTTTTCAACACTTGTGGTCGAGGGGTCAGTACCCAAGTCCTCTATAATTGGAATGTTGAATTTCTCAAAAGCATTTTGGAGGATCTCTTCGGTCTCTTTTGCCACTTTATCAGTTTCACCAAGCATTAGCTGATTCATCCTAGCTTTGCTCCGGAACTCATCCTTGCAATCTTTGAATACCATATTCATTGTCTTGGGATCAATTGAAGGAAATAGCTGAATTGCTATCTGTTCCCGGATCTTGAGATCTTTTGCTCAAGCATTATTCTTCCTCATTTCAAGCCTTTTCTCTAAGCTTTTGGGAATTAGAGAGATAATTTCAATAAAAGCTTTGTTGTAAGTGTTCAAAAACTGAATTGTGGCTTCCTCCAGAATCTATTTATCTGCTTCATTATAATCATCATATAATTCTGTTAAGGGTTGCAGGTTTCCATCCACAGTGACTGCTTTTACTACAACATCTAAGGATAGAGTGGGTTTTTCAACAAATTCCTCTTCCTTCTCTTCTTCTTCTTGACTGGTAGAGTGTTCACCGGATAATTTCTTCTTCTTCTTCAGTTTCCTTATCTCCTCATCTGATTCAGTTTCCTCATCATCCTTTAGGCTAACATAGGACCTTGTTGCCTTTTTCTTTGTTCTCTTTTCTCCTTTTCCAGATGATTGTGCTTCCGGTTTAGATACCCTTGAGCTTTTGGCAGTGGCAGGTGTAGATCTCTTTGATGATTTAGTCCAGGTGGAGGTTTCTACTGGAGCACTTTCCTTGCTTTTCTTTTCTACCTCTTTCTTCTCTCCCTTAGCCCTTTCCATCTTTTTCCTGTGGGCATCAAGTACCTCCTTTGAGATGCCAAGGCCTTGGGCAACATTTTCTACTTCTTTTCTCACCTTCCTTTTGATCTCTGGATCTTTGAGTTCCACATGGATCTTTACACTCAGCTCCTCAAAGTTTCCAAACCTTTCTGCCTTTGGATCCTTTAGCTGACTTAGCATGTGTTGAACATGCAGCTCCACAATTTGTTCATCAACTTCATACCCCATGGGCATGATCCATACAGTTCTTGGTTCTACTGCCTCCATTAGGCACTGATCAGTCTCTACCATGAAACAAACTATGTCTTTGTATTTCTCAACAAGAAATTGGAGAATCCTTTCTCTTGCTTACATCATGTTCTGAAAATTCTTGAAGTATCCCCACAAGGCTGTATTTCTTGCTTTAGCATCTCCAAGCCCATGTAAATAGTCTTTGATTTGGATGGCAACTGGTCTGTCATTCTGCCATACCCATCCATTGGATCCGGGAAGCTCATTCATGTAATAAAAGAATAAGCAGAGTATCAAACCACCATACTTGAAGGAGTTCTTCTTATCCTTCTTAATCTTTTGCAGATTTTCCAACAATTGGCTAAGAAGAAGCTCACACAAATCATAGTCAGCATTTTCTTTCAGCATTTGATAGGCTGTGTAAACTGCAGTTCCCGGTACTAAATTTTCCCTACTGGAGTGATAAATCTTGTAACCAATTATCATGGATGCAAATTTGACATCCGGTTCAGTGATGTCTTCAATTGTCATAGCTCTTTTGTCAAATTTAGATCTGATTGCATCACTTATTGTCTGATTCTTGACATACTTGAGAATAGGTATCCCACCGGATGAGTGCAGACCGGTTACTGCCCTAATTGCATCTTTGGTGATCTTAAATGGTTGATTCAACCATAGGATATTGTCATGCACTCTACTCAACACATATCGGACCCATTCATCTTCTTCAAAGTAGGGGAAATGAATGCACTGTGCAAAATGCTTATCCCGGATGGCTTTATACTGAGGTTTAATCTCAAAAGAATCATCTATCAACTGTTTGTGATAGATATCTACTAACTTTGATTCACCAAATTCTTCAATACTCGCATGTATGTAAACCCTAATGTCTTCTGTATGCAATACACCATGCGGAACACTGGAAAAGGCTCCTAGGGGATCTACCTCCAAGGACTTGTATGGATGTTTCTTAAATGTGGGGCGAGGTCTATCAGAAATCTTTACTATATTCGAAGTACCCATCATTAAGGAATCTTACTGAGAGATATCAAGAATGAAGAATACCTTTTACGCTGTTTAGGGCACATATGATGAAATCCGGATCGAGCTATATGAAGAATCGTCTTGATCTTTGGGAGAAGTAGTTGCAGAGCTCCTTTTTCTCTCTTCTTCTTGAATGCAGAATGAACAAGTGATTAATGAGAAAACCCTTATATTGCTCCGCAAACCCTATTGTCAGGTTGCAATAAATGCTCGACCTAAGTTATTCTGGTTGGCCTTATTTGGATGACTTGAAGAACCGGATCAGTCCTGATCTTTAAACATCATGCGGACCTTCCAAATCTTAACCATAGTTTGTTTGGATGTTTCCCTTATGAACCCTTCAATCCGCAACTCTTCTTGTGCCAGCTCTGGCACCAATTGACTGGCTGGGGGAACAAGGTTTTCTTTGTGTCTCCCCCTGAGCCAGAGCTCACTTTTTAATTTCCAGAAGGAATATCAGCACCAGAGTCTGGTGCGGATCCAACTTCTACATTCTCTGTACTTTTCTTCACCCAAATCTTGTTCATCTCACTTTTAACTTCATCCGCATTCACTTTTTGTTTACCCTTATCTTGATTCTGCTTATGATATACTGGACCTCTTTTGTCCTGATTCTTGCTTCTACAAAAATTTGCACTATGACTGGATCTATTGCAGATTTGGAAAACAACATTTCTTTGCATATTTGACTGATATCCTCTTGATCTACATTGATTAGCCACATGACCTATTCTATTGCATGCAAAGCATCTACCATTGAATGTTTTGTTCATTTGCATATTTATGCATTCATGAGATTTGTGACCATACCTTTTGCAGTTGAAGCACTGTCCAGAGAAGGATGAATTAGTCTGATTCATTCTCTTTCTACATTGATTGGCTTTATGACCAAAGTTGTTGCAGTTGTGGTAGTATCCATTGAAGGATGGATATCTTTGAGCATTAGGCTGCCTTACTGGAGGTCTTCTAGGTCTATTCCTTAGATTTTCTGATCCAAAATTCTTCTGACTGGATCCAGAACTTTCTCCTTTCTCATAACCCAAACCACACTTGTCATCTAGCCTCTTTTGACTTCCAAGAAGAATTTCAAGTTGAGCAGAACTTATCTTGAATTTCTCTTTATACTCATTTGCTGTTTGAAGATCTCTTTTGAGAGAGACAATTTGATCCTCAAGTTTTTCTTCATTATCTTTAGCATCTTCAAGATCAGATTCAAGATGACTGATAATTCTATCCATCTTGTGACAATCTTCTAATTTCTCCTTGAGAGATTGTCTTAGATTATCTTCATTTTTTCTTTTCTCTTCAATCTCTTGGGTAAACTTTATAACTCTTGATTCCATTTCATGTCTTACCATAATGATTTCTTTTGATAGCTTTTCACATAACTTGGTTTTATCATTCAGCTCTTCATTTGCATCATTTGCTTCACTTTGTCTTGCCAATTGCTGAAGCAACCCCTTTCTCTTTTTCATAGAGAGACTTAATTTGTCTTTTAGTTCTCTCATGAAATCATCAGCCTGTTTGAGTCTTTCCTTTAATTCATTAACTTCAGAGTTTGACTGTTCAAGATCATCAAGGGCAGTCTTGAGTTGCTCCCTTAAACCATATGCATCCATTTGAATTCCCAGATCTTCCTCAAGCTGTTAGACTCTGTTAGGAGGAACTTGGCTCTGATACCAATTGTTGATAACTGAGAGGGGGGGTGAATCAGTTATCCTAATTATTTCTGCTTTCTGAACTTTATTAGTAATCAATGTAACATTAATTCAAATGAGCAAACATAACCATGAAATGGAAATACACATGACACAATATTTTTGATGTGGAAACCCTATTAAGGGAGAAAACCATGGGGTGATTAACCCAAGATTGTATTCTCTGTTAGAAGAATGGAAATACAAAATGGCACTTACCAAATAGGGCTCACTGCCCGAGCACACTGCTCACAAGAAGGCACACTGCCTACAAGAGACACATTGTCTACAAAAGAGTGTTATACAATACTTGAACTAATTGGTAGCATCCACATATGCTGGAGTTCAGTTCCGGTTAGGCTCAGTACACTGATCTGCTGCACTTCATCTTTTCCTCTTCTCTTATGATGCTTTCCTTTCACATACCAGACCTTCCTTACTACTTCTTCTCTGCTCTGGTTTTATTCGCACACCAATAACAACCACAACACCTCTCACAACTAAATCCATCGTGTATATATATCCGCACAAGTGATTTCATCACCTTTCTAGTCGGCACCCGGAATAGTCAATCTTTTCACAAACTTTGATCTATCGGTTGAATCCTTGCACACTAAGTAATGTGGATCAATGATATACTTGTGGAAATCATTAATCATGTCAGCTAAACATAATTCATGCCTTCATAACCTTCACCAACATCAGAAACACATCCGGAATAATGTCTGATGTTCTGCCAGTCAGTTCTTCCTCTGTTCATACTGTCACTTGGGAACCCGACACTCAAGCATTCATATCTCTTTATCCTTTCCACACTGGAGGCTCAAACCTTGGAATCTATCAGTCAAGATAGTCCTCTTGACTTCCCCAAATCTGCACTTCACCAAGATACTTCCTCTGAGAGATCTGGACCTGTCTGTCAGACCTTACTAACTTCTCTATTCTTGCTTACCGGACCACAACATTCTTCACTCTGACTTCTGGTAGAGACATATCATGCATTGCGGATGTGTGGGATAACCTTTGTTGCCATCAATGACAACATTCATGAATCCATATAGTGTCTCTTTCCAACATATAGAACACCCACAAAGCTAAAATGCACAGAATAATGAGATACAACTGATAAATTCACACAAATCATGCAGATCCTAACAGAGGTAAAGGTGAGAAAAGGACTGCTAGGAATTATACATTCACAAACAATAACCAGTTCTAAACATACACATAATTAAGGAACAACAAGAAAAGGTGAAAAACATAGTGTGTATTGATCAAAAGGCACGGTTACAATAGAGGAGGGTTTTGTTTGAACACAAAATATGTCTCTGTATCCAACCCTCATTACATCTTTGTTTCATGTATATATAACATTTCATTCATTGACCTAAGTCATCTACAACAATCAATTTGCCCCATGGGCTTATCAGAAAATCTCTTTGTCAAAACAATGTTTGTCTACAAAAACTAAATGCAAAAAATATCTTGGATCTTGAAGTAGCTGGGAGATATTTGTTGCGTTAATAGAAGTAGCTAATTCATCATCTGCAACAATAAAACTGAAATATCTAGAGATGGAGTAGCTGGGAGATTTGATCTGCATTAATAGCTGAAGGAGATATTCAAATATATTTTCTCACCAAAAAATCCCTATACAGAGCTTTTACAACACTTTAAATATTTAAAGCTTACAATATATTACAAGCTCTATTTTCATTATTTCTACTTTATTTCAAATTCTAGCATGAAATTTACCCTGTCGGCAAAATTTGTCTTTCATGAATCATCCCTGCTTCTACTTTGTTTATTTTCATCTTTTTTCCTTAGTCGGTAAAATAACTATTTTACAAACTATGGCTCATTCTTCTCTTTCTGCCCTTATCGACAAAATCTAACTTTTCTAAACTTTGGCTTGTTTTCTCCCTTCAGTTGGCAAAGTTCAAAATCTTCAAACCAAACTTGCTCCATCTTTTTGCCCTTTGTCAGAAAAACCTTTACTTATCAAACCTTGGCTCTTGCTTTGTCTTGTTCACTTTCCTCTTTGATTAGTAAAACTTCTCTTTCGTGAACCATGCCACATTCTCTTTTTCCTCTTGACTTTTGCAGAATAATTGCTTTATTAGTGAATTTGGGAAAATTCTAACTATTGGATGAGTTTTGCCTTTTGCCAATTACTCGGTAAGGCTTTTTTCCTTCATTTGCCTTAGTCAATTTTTGGGCTTTTATGTCTCTTTTTGCATTGCCAGAGAATCTCAACCTTTGCAAACTTTGCCACCTTTTTCCTTTTTTCTTCTTTATCGACAAAGTTTGCCCTTTATGAACTATTTCTTACTTAGTTGTTTCACCCTATCAGCAAAACTTTCACTTTTTAACCAAGCTTGCCTTAGCTTACTTTTGAACTCTTTCCTCTTTTTGCCAGTGAAAACATCTCCCTTTGAACTTTGCTTTTATCGGTACTTGTCAGAAAAGTTTGACTTTCCTGAACTATTACTTTGCCTTAGTCCTTTTAGCTTTACTCTATGGTCTTCAGTCGGTGAAAGTTCATTTTTCTGAACTATGGCTTGCTTCATCTTTTTCCTTCAGTTGGCGATTTTCCTATTTCACCAACCTTTCTTTGCCTTTGAATTTTCCTTTATCCTTCATCCTTGCTGACAAATTGCCCCATCGATGATTTTAGGAATTTTAGAATGTTTGGGGAGTTAGAAAATTAGTCGATTCGTTGATAGAGGCTATCTGCTTTCCTTTTTTACCTTAGTCAAATTTGTAAATCTTCCCTTTAGCCCTATCGGCGATTCCTCCTAGTAGTGAACCTAGCGGTCGATGAACCAACAGATTCACAAACCTTTCAATTTACTGACTAAGGCATAAAATCTAAGGTAAAAGTTTTGAATTTCCTGGGTTTTTCTGGGTTTTTTCAAGGGATTTTCCCTAGGAATTTTCTAGGTTTTTTGCAAGGAAAACACACTGAAAATAGAAGAATACTAGGCACTTAAGGAAATCAACAAGATTTTCAATATTTCAAGCGGGGCTATTTGACTCTAGGAAGGAGAAAATAGGTCGACACCCATTTTTGACAAATATCCCCTAAGAGATTCAACTATTTAGGCCAAATCACCCCTTTCTCCTATCAAAACTCCTTTGGTGATTTTTCATGATAACAAGGGTGATTTTCTTCCTGTGAGGGGTACTTTTGTCATTTTTTCCATGCATGTTTTCTTCTAATTTTAGCCCAGCTTAAATCCATTTGTGAGTTCCTTCATGCATAAATGACTATTGACTCCCCCTAACTATTCTTGGATTCTCAATCACTCTATTGTTAGCTCTCAACTATTCTATTATTATCTTCTAATCAATCTTTTGTGATCTTCTCTCCAACCTCTGATCTCTTCCAATTAGAGCTAGATCACTCTCCAATTAATCCTTGTTAACTCCCCAATCAACACCACCCTTTTTTTTAATGCACCTGGTAAACTTTTAACGTGGCCGATGATGCTAGTGTGACACGCCCTCTGGCTCCATGCAGACAGGGGGAGACTAGACCTTGTGACCTCCTTACTTGCAACAGGAATACTTAGCCAATTGAGCCAGGGCCCCCACCTAATCAGTACCACCTTTGGTGTGGATTTAAAACCTATAAATGCCCCCCTCCATTATTCATTTAGGGAGGCAAAATTATTATTGCATTCTTGGCTTTCTCAAGCTTTTGCAAATTTGCCCCCACTAGCATTTTTATGCTCAATACATGACCTTGTGTGCCTTTTATTTCAACCATAGCTTCAAAGCTTAAGCCATTTGCTTTTTTCCATAGCATACTTATGCTCAATCCAATTGTTTTCAATTTTCATAGCTTCAAATCTCATTCCATTTGCTTTCCATATCTCTTTTTTTGGCTCTGTTGCCAAGAGGAGGACCTTGATGTTGCAGATGAAGAAACATCACCAAAAAGGACCTTTGAGGACTTATGCCAAGCTAATACAGAAGCATCTGGCTTTACTGGAAATCCCGTGTCTCTAAAAATATGTTTTATTTCCTAAGTTGTTTTTGGCTTTGTTTCCTTGTAAAGTTGGCTTTTGTGTATCAGGATCAATTTCAGATTTATTTGGTCGATTTTAGGACATCATCTTGTAGAAGACCCAATTGGGTATCTCCAATTTCATCTTGGTGAAGATTGGGCAAAAATTAGCTAAGTTATAGCCAGTCAAAGAATTTCCCAGTTTGTGAACTCTTAAGTTTTCCGACGGCTCAGTTCATCAATGGGAACTTTCACTGACTACCCTTGAAGGAAGGTTTGCATTTATCTCCTAATTGCGAAGGATAGTTTGATCAACAAGGTTGTAGTTTAAAATACTTTATCTACAATATCACAGGTTTTCAAACTCGTAAGTTAGCTGATATTCCATTTTGTCGACAAGATTCAAAGGCTCATTTGCATTCTTCAAAGTTTGATGAAGAGGAGATTTTGGTCGACAAAGTTTTGAATTTGTGAATTATTTAGTTCGCTGATCCAGAGGTTTGCCGATGGCCTGGTTTTCTGACAAGCCTCATTGCTAATAAACTTTGGAAGGAAAGTTCAAACATTGTAAGTTAACCGATTGCATGATTTGAAGGATGAGTTTCCAAAGTTTATAGAATGGCCAAATTGTTAGGATTAAGGTGCCATCAACCTTATAAATCCTATGTAATTAATTACTCCTAATATTGTTTGTAAATCATCCATAAGGGATGAAAGGTTTCACCAACAACGATCTTGTTTCATCTGTATGTTTATATCCGATACACGACGCTCACTCGTCCGCGACGGGGGTCGTAGGGGGTTTCCCCTTGCAAGGGTTTCAGGGGGATCATCCCCCAATGGGGGGTTTGGGGGCTGCGTGCCCTGGTGGGAGTTCGGGGGCAGCGCCCCCTGAAACCTCATTTTATTTATATTTTATCATTGTGAATCTAGATCATTCATCATTAGGTCACATATTTGACTGTCGATATTTTGTTGGTTATCTTGCCTTAGAAGGCAACCCCCTTTTATAAGGATATTTGTACTACATTTTTATCAGATTGGAGAGTAACAGGCGTCGTTGGATTGAAGACTGAAGAAATATAGGAAGTGCATGTGTTGTAATCTCATATTTGAAGATAATACAACTTGGAGCCTCTTTTCTTGGTGGAGTTTTTTTACCGGGAAGGGTTTTGTTCACGTTACATACTGTGTTATGTGTTCAATTCTTAGTGCATGTTATTTATGTGTAATGGGTTTTAATTTCTGTTGCAATCTCCATTGATTCTACATTATTTAGAGGATAATAAGGTTTGAATCAAATTTTTGTTGTGTGGTTTGCACCTTCATTTCTAACACAAATGGCCAATAGAAAGATTGCGTGTCAGCTAAAGTGTGATATCGGTAACTTTGGTGATTTGTGAAACCTTAGTTTCGTCGATAAGCCATTTTTGGATAAAGGCTTTAAGAATGGAGTTCGTCATTGTTTTAGTTCACCGATTGGTGATATTGACCCGATAATGTTGAAGTCAAACTGTTGATCAATTCCAAGGTTTGAAAAAGTTAAATTTTATCGACAAAGGGCATGGTGACTAAAGGGATTATACTGACAAGTCTTAGTTCGTGAAAGCAGATTCTTACCGATAAAGCATTCAAAGAGATGGTTCGTTGGTTTAGTTAGATTTGTCTTGATTCGATCTCTTGGAGAAAGAGATGTTGGAGAAATTTTTGTAAACAAAGATTGATGCACCTTGAGACTGTGTACTGAATTTTGTACTCCTGTAATCATTTTGTTGCTGCTAATAAATAGATTCATTTTGTGGTGGCATGGTTGTTTGAGTTACTGTTCATATTTTACTGCTTAATTCGATAGTCTGATAAGACCCCTAAATTTAGACCTGCACTAAGTGGTATTAGAGCAGGTTTCCAGAGGAGACTGTAGACGTCTCAAAGAAGCGATTCTAATATTTTTGTTGTGGTAAAGGAGAGCGAGTGTAGACCTACAACTGTAGAGAATCTGAAGAAGACATGGCATAGAGAGGACGTGGTAGAAGAGGGCCACTAGGAGATATGGTGATTGCAGAAATGTTAAGAGGAATAACTGCATAGTTAGATGCTATTGAGATGGCACAGTGCAGAGTACATGTTGAAGATGTTAGTGAGGATGAAGAAGTTGAAGTGAGAGAAGATGATGCAAATGAAGGAGATGAACCAGAAAGGCAATTTTTGAGCACAATGTCCATAATAAATAGTAAGCCTCATCTAGATCCTCCCAATTATAATGGTAGTTTAAATCCAGAAGAATTAATCGACTAGATTTCAGAGATGGACAAATACTTTGATTTTGAATCGATTGAAGACCCTAAGAAAGTGAAGTTTGCCTACACAAAGTTGAAGGGTCATGCTTGCCTATGGTGGGAACATGTTTATATGAAACAACAGAGAAAGGAAAAGGAGAAAATTCAAACCTAGGAGAGAATGGTAACCAAATTGAAGGCCAAGTTTTTACCTACAGATTATCAAATTAGTTTGTTCAAGAAATTGTAGAATTTGAAGCAGAAAGAGAAGAATGTGCAAGAATATATTGAGAAGTTTTATAGGTTGAATATTCAGGCTGGTCATGTTGATGATGATGTTGATAAGGTTTCTAGATATATCAATAGATTTCATTACTCCATTCAAGATGAATTAAGCATGGTGCGGATCACCAGTGTTGAGGAAGCCTACCAATATGCCTAGTTAACTTTTGTGTGATATAATGTTGATGGATGCATGTCATATTTTGCTGGGTAGACCATGGCAATTTGATAGACAAGTTGTTCATGATGGGAGAACAAATACATATAGGATAAAGAAGGATAGGAAAGAGTATACTTTGAATCCTATGAAGGAGAAGGAAGATGAAGTAGAAAGTAATCCTAGAGTTTGTTTGACTTCTGGAAAGAAATTCTTGAAAGAATTGAAGAAAGGAGGACCGTGTTATGCTTTTATTCCTAAGCCTAAAGTAGTGATGACAACAGAAAAATAAGAAGAGCCACCCATAGAAATTTAAGAGATGCTGGAAGAATACTCTGATATAATGATGAAGGAGTTACCAGATGGATTGCCACCTATGAGAAATATTAGTCATTGTATGGATTTGATACCTGGTGCAAGTTTACCAAACAAGGAACCGTATAGGATGATGCCTATGGAGAATAAGGAGATAAATAGGCAAGTTCAAGAATTGTTGGATAAGGGACTGATCAGGGAAAGTCTCAGTCCATGTGTAGTACCAGTAGTGCTGACACTAAAGAAGGATGAAGAATGGTGAATGTGCACAGATTCAAGGGCCATTAACAAAATAACCATCAAATATAGATTCTCATTGCCACGTATGGATGATATGATGGATTGCCTAAGTGGAGCAAAATATTTCATGAAGATTAATTTGAAGAGTGGGTATCATCATATTAGAATCAGAGAAGGGGACGAGTGGAAGACAACCTTCAAGACAAAAGATGGATTGTATGAGTGGTTAGTGATGCCTTTTGGGTTGATGAATGCTCCCAATACTTTCATGAGATTGATGAATGAAGTTTTGAAGCCATTTCTTGGTAAGTTTGTTATTGTATATCTTGATATCATAATTTGATTTTCAGTAAGACAAAGGAAGAACATTTGTTCAATGTTAGGGCAGTATTGCAAAGGTTGAGAGAAGAGAAATTGTTAGTCAATTTGAAGAAGTGCCATTTTATGAAGAAGAAGTTAGTTTATTTGGGATTTGTAGTTTTTGGTGATGGCCTAAAGATTGATCCAGAGAAGGTTAAGGCAATTGTGGATTGGCCTTCACCTCGGAGTATGTTTGAAGTCAGACATTTTCATGGATTGGCAAGCTTCTATAGGAAGTTCATTCAAAATTTTAGTGGGATTTGTACACCTATTACTGAGACAATGAAGGGTAATAGGAAAGAGTTTGTGTGGACAACAACAACTGAGAAGAGTTTCAAATTTTTGAAGAGTAAAGTAACTGAACAACCAGTTTTAGCACTCCCTGATTTTGGGAAAGTTTTTCAAGTAGATTGTGATGCAAGTGGGACATCAATTGGAGGTGTCCTTAGTCAAGAGGGGAAACCAATTGCATACTTGAATGAAAAGTTGAATGAAGAAAAGAAAAAATATTCTATGTATGATCAAGAATTCTATGCAATTGTATAGGCACTCAAGAAGTGGAGACATTATTTTCTATCGAAGGAATTTGTATTATATACTGATCATCATGCTTTGCAGTTCAGAAAGCCAAGATAAGTTGAATCAGAGACACATAAAATGGGTTGAATTTTTGTAGAGTTATTATTTTGTTTTGAAACATAGAAGTGGAAAATTTAATAGGGTAGCTAATGCATCAAGTAGGAGATGTCTTTTGTTGAATGAAATGTGGGTGAGTGTGGTTGGTTTTGATTCTATGAGAGAATTGTATAAGGATGATGTTGATTTCAAGGACATGGGCTGCTTGTATGAATCCAATAGAGACAGATAGAAAACTCTAGTTGGAATATTTTATTTAGGAAGGTTTGTTGTTCAAATGGAAGAAATTGTGTATACCTCAAGGGTCAATGAGGGATAATTTGTTGAAAGAAAAGCATAGTGTTGGTTTAAGTGGACACTTTGGTGTTGACAAAATGTTGGCACAATTGAGAGAAGGTTATTTTTAGCCTGATATGGCTATAGATGTGAAGAAGTTGGTACAAGGTTGTAGAGTTTGTCAATATGCTAAAGGAGTCAGTCAGAACACTGATTTATATCAACCATTACCTATACCAAAGAGACCGTGGGAACACATAAGTATGAATTTTGTTTTGGGGTTGCCTCGAACATAGAGAGGTAATGATTCTATCTTTGTTGTTAACAGATTTTCTAAAATGGTTCATTTTATTCCATGCAAAAGAGTAATGATGCTTCCCACATTGCTACTTTATTTTTCAAGGAGGTAGTTAGATTACATGGTTTTCCTAAGAGCATAGTTTCATATTGGGATGTGAAATTTTTTAGTCATTTTTAGTGTACCTTGTCGAAGAAAATAGGTACATAGTTGGGTTTCAGTTCAGCGTATCATCGTTAAAGTGATGGTCAAACTGAAGTTGTAAATAGAAGTTTGGGAAATTTATTGAGATGTTTGGTAGGGAATAAGCCTAAACAGTGGGACTTGGTTTTGGTTGAGGCAGAATTTGCCTGTAATAATTTAGTCAATAGGAGTGTAGGGAAAAGTCCTTTTCACATTGTGTATGGTTACAGTCCAAGATGGGTAGATGAATTACAGGATAGTGTTGATTTGACTTGTAAGAGTGTTGTAGCTAAAGATTTTGTAGAATATATCCATGATTTGCATAAACAAGTGAAATAAGATTTGGAGAAAGTGCCACCAAATACAAGGAGTGTGTTGATATTCATAGGAGAGAACAAGAGTTTTAGGTTGGGGATTTGGGTTTGGCACACTTGCAGAAGGAGAGGTTCCTGCATGAAACATACAATAAACTAAAATGGAAGAAGATTGGACCTTGTAAGGTCTTGCGCAAGTTTTCATCCAATGCTTATGAAATAAAACTCCTGGTAGGTGTAGATATTTTGCCCATTTTCAATGTGGCAGATTTGTATCACCATTATGAAGGGGAGTCACACACACCAGTAGAATTCAGTTCATATGTTCAGGATAAATGTGAATAGATAGATCAGTTGCCTGAAAAATAGTTTGAATAGGTTGATCAAGTGATTGACTCTCGTGTGGCTAAATGAACAAGAGGCAAAGAATACATGGAGTATCTTGTCTGGTGGAAGGGTAAACCAACTGATGAAGCCTCTTGGATGTAAGCTTTTGAATTGGATAATTAATGGATTTCTATTCCAGACTTACCAAAATGTTCTTGAGTTGTAGCCTCAAGAAACTTCTCTTACTCGGTGTGTCTGATGCAAGAGCATCTGGGTTTACTAGCAATCCTATGTCACCAAAAATATATTTTATTTCCTAAGTTATTTTTGGCTTTGTTTCCTTGCAAAGTTGGTTTTTGTGTTTCAGGAGCAATTTTGGATTTATTTGGTTAATTTCAGGACATCATCTTGTAGAAGTCCCAGTTGGGTATCACTAGTTTCATTTTGGTGAAGATTGGAAAAAAATTGGTTGAGTTATAGCCAGTTGGAGAAATTCCCACTTCACGAACTCAAGTTCACCGACAGCTCAGTTTGTGAATGGGAACTTTTGCTGACTACCCTTGAAGGAAGGTTTGCATTTATCTCCCAGCTGCGAAGGATAGTTTGATCGGCAAGGTTACAGTTTAAAATATTTTATTGACAATATCATTTGTTTTCAAACTCGTAAGTTATCCAATATTCCATTTTGTTGACAAGCTTCAAAGGCTCATTTGCATTTTTCAAAGTTTGACGAAGGGGTGATTTTAGTTGGCAAACTTTTGAGTTTGCGAACTATTCAGGTCACTGATCCATAGGTTTGTCGATGGCTTGGTTTTCTGACAAGCCTCATTGCCGACAAGCTTTGGAAGGAAAGTTCAAACTTTGTAAGTTAGCCAATTGCATCATTTGAAGGATGAGTTTGCAAAGTTTGCGGAATGGCTAGATCGTCGATAGAAAGATTAAGTGTCGGCTAAAGTGTGATATTGGTAACTTTGGTGGTTTGCAAAACCTTAGTTTCATTGATAAGCCATTTTTTGATAAAGGCTTTAAGAATGGAGTTCGTGATTGTTTTAGTTCACCGATTGGTGATATTGAAGGTAATGTTGAAGTCAAACTATTGACTGATTCCAAGGTTCAAAAAAGTTAAATTTTGCCAACAAAGGGCATGGTGACTAAAGGGATTATACTGACAAGTCTTAGTTCATGAAAGCGGATTCTTGCAGATAAAGCATTCAAAGAGATGGTTCATTGGTTTAGTTAGATTTTTCCTAGTTTGATCTCTTGGAGAAAGAGATGTTGGAGAAGTTTTTGTAAACAAAGATTGATGCACCATGTAATGAATTTTGTACTCTTGTAATCATTTTGTTGCTGCTAATAAATAGATGAACATTTTGTGGTATCATGGTTGTTTGAGTTACTGTTCATATTTTGCTACTTAATTCGATAGTCTGATAAGACCCCTAAATTAGACTTGCACTACAAGCACTACCAACCAATTCGTATAGGTTTTTCATGCTTTTGTAGTAATTTAGAAAATCAAACCTTGCTCTTAGGGAATTAAAACTTCGTTTCTCTTTCTCTTGAGAGGTAGTTTTAAATTACTTTCATAGAATAGATTTGCTTTTTAAATTTCTTAGTTTAGCTTTATTTTCTTTCCTAGATTAATTTTATTTCATTGCAATTAGATTTAATTGTAAATTTCATTTCATTAGATTAAAATTCAAAATCAATCCATAAAATACACAAAAACATAGTTTAGATTGCATATAAAAAGTCATATAGATTGCATACATTTTCCTTTTCTTAGTAATTAAATCATTCAAAAAAAAGAATAAAAAATTACTTTACATTCATATAGGATTGCATTCATAGAAAATACCAAAAACACTAGAAAACATAAAAAGAACAACAAGAGATGAAAGAAAGCCTTTATTTCATCACAAGGTCAACAAATTCAAAACAATCAAAACAAATCAATGCAAATAAACTTTCCCCGCTTTTTCTAGCATTCAATGTGCTCATATATTAGGGAAGATTGGGTTAAATTCATTTTATATAAGATTAGAGAGATCACCCCTCAACCAATTCCCACAGAGGAAACAACCCAAGAGTAAGGACTTATCTTGAGACTCATTCAAATAGAACAAAGAAGGAAAGCTGAAGAATATCAACAAAAAATCATTCATCAACAAAGGCTCATTTAACAAGTCATTCAAAATGAACATAGGAGGCTAGATTGCCTCCGTATCATAAACGAGCAAAAAAGTATTTGAGCTAGGCTTAGAAAAAGTGACCCTTCGGGTCATATTATAATCACAACCACAACATCCATTGGTTGTTTTCATCAACATTGCAACACTTATAACAAATTCCATGAAACACATACACCCATACATCACATGATCAACCCAACCACAATCTACAATACTTTGCTCCCTCACGAAGAAAATAACCTCCAGTTCCACCTCCACTCAATTGGCTCTTTCTATGAGAGCAAGAGTGATTGGGTGGTCGCCCATAGCAAGGATATGATTCATGTGTCGCATTAGAGTCTTACTAACTCGCATCATTTCTGAGTCACATTCTGAACAACACATATTTTGGTAAACTTGACATGAAGGAAAAATCTTTTAGGATAATTTTTTTGCATCTCCTTTGTTTTATTTTCCATCTCTGCTCTTTCTCCCCATAGAAGATTCACCAATACATATTTTGTTGAACTTGACATGAAGGTCAAATCCTTTTGGGATAGGTTGTTTTGCATTTTTGCATGTTTCTTCCATTCTACTTTCATCTTCCATTTCCATATTCATCTCATTTGTTCTATGATGTTTTCTACACTCCCAATCTAGGACAAAATAACACAAAGTTTAGGTGAACTTTCCCTTCAATGAAACTAGCATACCTTCAGATTCAATAGCTTCAATCTCAAACCAATTAGACTTTGAAGACTCAAATTCAAAGGGCATCCAACAAGAGCCATGCGAATTCTTGGTTTTTAAAAAACCCACATATGAAGGAACAATCATTCAACCTGACCAAATCAAGGCACACTAAGTGAGTGTTCAGTCTGAGAACCATCAACAGGACCAACCCATAACAAATTATAGGAAAAATTCCACCCAAATAGACAACAAGATGAGTCATCTAGAGAAGAACTTAAAAGAAGCTCGGGAGGAACAAGAAGCCCTCCACATAGCTTATGAAACTAAAAGATCCATGGCACCTCAACTATCATCAAGAAGATTAAACTAGGGGGCAAACCAAAACCCCTCTCACCTTAACTTTTATTCTCACAACATAAGTAATGAAGCATTCATGCCTCCATCATTCAACATGGAAATTTTTAATCAAATAGGTGGGATTCTTATGATGCAAAATCAACCACAAACCATCACACCCAATTTTCAAAATGTAAACACGACACCATCTAGTTATCTAGATCTCTCCAGATATCAACAATCTAGTATACCCTTTCAACAACCATAACAAGCTCCACTTGTAGGGATAATGTTTGGAGGAATAAGACCCTTGACTCATAACCCCCTCTTAGGAACATACATTGATATTTAAAGGAGCGTCTTAACTACAATAGTCATCATCTCATACTACCACATCCTCTCCCTGAGCTTCCAAAATTCAAAGGTGAGGGTGACCCCAACTCACATGTCAAGGCCTACATCATAGTAGTGCAAGAACTCCTTCCTTGAGATGGGATGGTAGTCAAAAAATTTCCAAGGAACTTGGAGGGTATGGCTCTAGATTGGTACTATCAACTTATAGAAGCATCAATCCACTCTTTTAGGCAACTCATCGATCAATTTAGGATTTCATTTGACATAAACAAATTGGTCAAGATAGGAATACAAAAAGATCAAACAAGAAACCAATGAGTCGGTCGCACACTTTATCACATGACGGAGGCAAGTCCTCTACTTTTCAATTAACACACCAAACCTAGATCATTGAGAACTTTGTGATATTTTCTTACACGCCCTCAACAATGACATGAGGACAAGTCCAAAAACTCCCTTATAAATCATAGAAAGAGGCACTTGAAAGTGTTATTAGAATTGACCAAGTTGTTATTGATAGTAGAAGAAGGGACTATGATGTCAATGGAAGGTTGGTAAACCACGATAGCAATAACAAATCCTTGATAAACAATCAAAACATAGATGGGTTAGTATACACTTCACTATCCAAGAACAATGATAACTATGATTACAATAGTTATACAAATTTGAGGAATCAAAATGTGAACAACTATCCCTCGAGAATCATTAGCATTCATACAACAATCATCACAAACCTTATCAAAATCCTTGAAAAATGTTGGAATAAATGAACAATCTCTAATCTAATTTCTAATCATCAAATCACCAAGATATGATTCCAAAATATAAATTTGAAAATTGTATGCAAATCTAAAAATTAAGTTTGCTTAATCCTTGAAATAGGTCATGAAAAGATTCAACTTCTTTATGATGCTAAAATCAGCCACTCTAACATGTTTGATAAAACCACCTTAGATGAACTTGTAACAACAATAAAGAGGCACAAATCAGCAACATAAGAATGCAAAATCTCACAACACAAGGTAACAATGGAACAAAAGATCAAACACATAACACAATGTTTACGTGGAGAAACCCTTGTGGGAAAAAATTCCACCAAGAAGAGAGGCCCAAGTTGTATTATCTTCAAAAACAAGATTACAATACATCCACTTCAATCTCCTCTTCATTCTTCAATCCAACAACACCTGTGTACTTGTAAACTGAGATATGTAGCACATACATGGAATTGTATTTATAGAAGTATTTCACTCCTAAAACAAGGAATCCATTTTCTTTCACCTTCAAATCTTCATCATGCAATATTCAATGACTTCTTACAAGCTCATAACACTTGCCAAGAGTCAACAATGCAACCTTGGGCATCCATGGACAAGAATAAACTCTTATGGAGTAGTAAATATTGTTATAACCATCATAGATTCTATCATAACACCCCCCAAATAGCATCTTCCCAATATGGGCACCTAGATCCAAGAATAGAAACTTACAATTAATAATTATCCGTCATAAGTTGTCATATTGCCATAGAATCTTATGACAACTTGCAGCTATCATAGATTCTCTTACTTGCACTCAACAACTTTATGACGTGTGTCATACATCTCAAAAATAGCCGATTCCTCCAAGGTGATGCCTACCTCAATTACTCTTGATATTTACAATTACCAACCATAAATGTTACTTCATAACTACCACTGGTAACTTCAGAACTTACCAATATAGTAACTCTGTAATTATTGCACCTGGTAATTAATTTTTTACCACTGCTGGTGAAACTTGTACATCCCTTATGGGTAGTTACAAATTACAAATAATAAAATAGAATAAGTACAATATTGGGATTTACAAGGTTAATGGCACCTTATCCCAACATTCTTCCACTTGACATTATACATTGTAAATCAACCCATAGGAAATCAACAAAGGAATAAACATCCCTTAGCCAACCATGTACCATTGATTCTTCAACATGCTTTTGTGCTCTAACAAGATACCTGTAAAAGCAACCATGATAGCCACCATTCCAAGCAAGAACTACTCACATCATGTCACCCATGATAGGACAAGGAACATGCCAAGGTGAAACATATCAACTATCACTGAAGCCTCCACCAATCTATACATGAACACAAGCATCAAATTCAAATGATAACAAATGACTCTAAGTGACTGCCACACTCATACCAAATTGGAATAGCAACTACAACAAGTTTCTAGCTCATCCAAACTATCCATATCTCAAACCAAGGTAAACAAACTATCATAGGTAGAACTTCATGCTATCAACATAACAACCCAAATATGCAAACAAGTGCTTGTATATCCACCATCCTACAAAAGAAGACTCCAAGGTAATAACTCACATAGACATGTGATAAAAAAAACCTCTGAAGTATCTCACTGCAATAAAGTGTAACCAGTCCAAGAGAGGTGCCCCTCCCATACAGAATACATATACCTTCTAGAACTCTCACTGCATATGTAATGTCAAATCTGAAAAACAAGATAACAACATTAACAAGTCCTACAATAGAACTTCACATAGACCTATCAAGTATTTTGCCTCTTCATAAGCTTCAACTTGGTGATATACTACATGCTTATGCACGAAAGGAGTTCTTACAAGAAAACTTGAAAAAGACTAGCTTAGTTGAAGATGTTGTGAAGTTGATTCAGAAAGGATTACCAGAGGTAATCATTGACTCCTCTCTGCCTCTAGAGCAAAGGTTGAAGCTATTAATAGATTCCTTTAAAGATCATTCTTCTCATGTTGAGAAAAAAGCAAAACAAGAGGTATTAAGGAAGATGAATGATAAAAGGTTGGCTGAGATATCTGATAAGTGTGCCAATGCACACAATAAGCTACAAGAAAATTTGAAAAATATTCAAACGATGTATTGATGAAGCCACTGCATTATACATGTTCTGTTTGAAATAGCCAAATGCCACCAAGAACATCAAAGCTCAGATTGACTCTATTGAGTCACAAATCTCCAAATTGGCTGAGGTTTATGACTTGTCAAAAGACAAGGATGGATCAACAAGAGCACGAATTGAAAAACTTTATTCATAGTTGTCACAACTCCAAGACCAAAGAGAACAAATAAAGAAACAATTTGGTCAATTAAGGGAAGTAGTCAATTTGAGACTTGCTTCATTATCTGGGTTGTTAGGTGAAGCTAAAAAAGTTGATCATAAGATGAAGGCCCCAAGCAACATAGAGGAGGTTGAGGACTTGTGTATGCAATTTGAATGTCAAAATCACATTCTTGCCTCAGAGAAAGAAAATTGGGTATCTACTCTTTCCCAACTCAAGGTAATATACAAAGCCATTCTACCTTCTAAGTGAGTTGTAAGAGTTTTTGTAGATTAGAAAATTTTGGATGTATATAGACTTGCGGAGGTCAATAGTGTCATACTATGTACATAGCATCATTTTTTGGGCATATCCATCTCAAGGGGAGTACTGGTTATACAAATAGGGTGAGTTTATACAGTTTTGGGATGTTATAAGCAGAAGAAATTAGACCCTTTGTCTTTGATGTCAAAGGCGGAGAGAGAAACATACATATAAGGTGGAGTATATGTTGCCATCAATGACAAAGGGGGAGATTGTTGGCAATATGTGTTGTCATTGATGTCAACATAACATGTGTCAATCTGAGGTCAGACTTATACAGAGTTTAGTTGTTGGAGAAGCTGATAGATAGTGGGAGATTTGAGAGAGATGGATTGGCATAGTTGTTAAAGTTCATGGATAATGGAAGATTTGAGAGAGACGGTTTGACTAAGTTGAAGACATAGAATTGGCATACTTAAGGGAAGTCAGTCCGGAAGACTTAGCAAATGGAGAAAAACTGTTCAAGTATGAGAATGGTAATCTTCCTGATATGTAAATGTGTTGTAGAGATGTATAAATCTATGCTAACATGTTTTTTTATAAATCTACAATGATATCCTATCAGTTTGGAGTACTACACTTAGAGAAAAGTTGCAGAAGTGTGTCTAAGGTCTTCACAGTGTATATCCTAAGGCAGAGTTACAACATTTTGGTCAGCATTCCTCCGCAATGCAAGATTTAGTCTTGTAGTTTAGTAATTAAGTTGATATTGATATTAACATGCTATATCCAATATCTCAGGTCTTTACTCCTTTAGAAAAGAAAGTTATCAGCAACAGAGTTCTGGACTGTGACTTGACAGTGTAAAGCAATGATGGAGATCTGTTGGAATGATCTGCATTCCTCCAGAAGAGAAGTGGTGCCCATGCAGTTTTGGGAATATGTTCAGAGATGTGTAATGCATGCTTCCTCACAGTATCAGGTGTTATTATGGTCTTCAAGGTCAAACTTCAATTGTCAAAAGTAACATAGACAGTTTCAGATACAGAAGTACTCTATAGAACACATGTTTGAGCACTTGCAGAAGATGGAGAGTATACAGATCAGCTATAGGAGCTTGTGCAGAGATTCTACATGCCTTAATGTATCTTAGGTTTGAACTGCATGCAAATCTTTCTTATCTTCGGTACCGCATAAGGTATTTAAGTTTATTAATGAAGAATTGCATATGTTTGTCCTCCAGATTACTATATACCTGAGTTAAATCTCTAATTCCCTATAGAAATGATAGATGAGGATGTTCGGTTCTGATAATATGTTTATAATGGTGTATAAGTTCATTCTTAAGAACTTCATGTGTTTTGGTGTACCGCAATGCATTATCCTAACTCTTGGAATGTCACAGTTAGTTTGGAATGCTATGTTTTCATCAATGCAATATGTTTTTGTCCTGCAGATGCATATAATGGTCTGATACTTCAGTAGAATGGTGTATGGATAATGTTGAGAAGGCACATTGTTGAAATTCTGGTCCACATGATGATTTTGGCTTCTCCCTTATGGTGTGAAGGTCAACAGTTAACATAAGTAGTGTTGTTTGAGCTGACAATCCAGTTTCCTTCATATGCAGTGAATCCTGATCAGTTGTTTTGGTATTGAAGGATGTGTTGTGATATTTTTTGGGTCCCATTGTGATGTGTGGTGATCTGCAACCCATTTTCCTTTCATATGAATATGTTTGATGCCAACTCATGGAGAATTACATGTTTCATCTAAAGATTCTTATGATGTCAACTTAGTCAATGTTTTGAAGTGTTGCGGATGGTATTTATAGAAGATCAAATTCATTTGTGATGTAAAGGTTTCTGTGTGAATATGACAGAGCAGAATGAGAAATATGAAGTGTGTAGAATCAATATGATGGAGTAATTGTGCAGAAAAGTGGACTGTAATTTCAACATGAGCTAAATGCCTTTTTCATAGCAGTTCATAGTTTTATTTATTATTACAATTCTTTGTAGCAGTGAGCTTACTTCAGTGAGTAGTAGTTTCCTTGGGTTGTAGCCCTAAAATAAAGTCAGCAGGGAGTTGTAGCTTCCTTGGGTTGTAGCCCTAAAACAATGTTGTAAACATTTGTATAGCAGCGAGCATTATATTGTGAGTTAACACTCACCGTGGTTTTTCCCAGTTTTGGGTTTTCCATGTAAAAATCTTGGTGTCTATGTGTTGATGAATGTGTTGCATGATTTACTTTTTGTTCTCTAAATAAATGAATCTAATCTACAAGTGAAGTATTTATGTTTTTATGTATGCTAATTCACCCCCCCTCTCAGCATCTATATGTGTTCAACAAATCCACCAAGTGACACCTTGTGATTAGTGCACATGATTAAGTCCATGATTCAAGGGATTTGGATGGTAGAAATGGAGGGACAAGATTGAAAAAGGGGATTTTTGGAGCCATGTGTATACATGGAGCCTTATACAAACTTGAGCCATGCGCAAGGTTGGCTTGGCTAATTGAGATTTGGGAATGTGCAAATGATTAATCAGTTGATTAAATTAGGTTATCTAATCAACTAATGATTGAGGGGAATTTTAGATGAATTAAATAAATATCATGTATTTACTTAATTTTTGGGAAGATGAAGTTGGATTGCCTGATTTAATTAAATAAATGTGAATTTATTTAATTAAGGATGGGACTTTAGAAGAAGAGATGATTGGTTAATTAATTAAATAAATAGTCATAATTTATTTAATAATGCTAGGAGGAGGATCAGATTTATTAATTAAACAAGTTCCACGTAGTGGCCAATACCTTTGCAGTGTTGTTATTATAGTATTTGTTTCGTTGTAATTTTTTTTTGTTGATTAGCTATTGGTTGTATATAGTATTTGTTTAGTTGTAATTTTTTTGTTGATTAAGTATTGGTTGTATAGACAAAATTGCATTCCAATAATTGAAAAAATAATTTTTGAAGAGTGTTGAAATGTCTTGGATAAATAAAATTGAAATCTCTAAAATAATCTAATTTGGTAAAAATAAAATAGGACTAAAATATTTCCTTAACTATAAAACTAAACTTTACAAAGCCTATTAATTAACACAAATATTTCTTTAAAATGTAATAATACTAATACTTTTATAATTTAAAATGCATTAGAACATTGTAAGTTTGAAGAATAAAATAAAAAATGTAATAACTTTAATTTAGTAATAATTTTTTCTAAAGATAAAGAATTGTTTATCATTTCAAATTTGTAACTATTATATTTCCAGAACTAAATTTATAAGGAAAAATTTATGTGAACTCATTTTGAAATGTCTTGGGCAAATAAAATTGAAATCTCAAAAATAATTTAATTTGGTAAAAATAAAATAGCACTAAAATATTTACTTAGCTATAAAACTAAACTTTACAAAGCCTATTAAATAACACAAATATTTCCTTAACTATAAACCTAAACTTTACAAAGCCTGCATATTTGTATTATGTGGAGATTGGAAATGCCTGCTTAAGATATTATAATATAATAATATTAATACTATGATAATTTAAAATGCATTAAAATATTGTATGTTTGAAGAATAAAATAAAAATGTAATAACATGGCCAAAAAAACTATAGATTTTTAACTTTTTAGTAAATAAAATTGAAATCCCAAAAATAATCTAATTTCATAAAATAAAATGTGTAGAACCCTATATTTTTAATAGTATTAGTAATATTATAAGTTTGTCCCTTTGACAAAAAAATAATTTTTACGTTTAGCTAATGAATCAAAAAATTAAATTCATAAAAACTGATGATTCTTCCTCTCATAATTATCGCCATCCATTTAGGCATGACTTAACTAGTGGGAGACAAAATTTGTGTTCATAATTTGTTTACTTGCCACATCCTCCCCTCAAACCAAAAATCTCTCTACATTTATAACTTTTTTGTTGCACTCTCCAACAATCTGCAAAGAAGAGGTCATTTTTTTTCAATGAATGACAATACAGATAAATCATTTTTCAATCAAATTTGCCCAACAAGAAAAATAACCCTGTCTTTTGATTGGTTTGCAATCAATAGATTAATAACTAGATAAGTGCAAACTCATTGCAATAGTACCAGCCGTACTTGTATTTAGCAAGTTAATACAAGCATCTAGGTATAATTGAATCTAGATGACCTAAATACTTCTTGCATATCAACAGACAAGGATTGCCCCCGTTCATGTTAGACCTTTGATGTCCTCGATGATCTTTTGCCGATCATGTCCTTAGACAAGGTGTCACATTACTAAAGTTGAATCCATAAACAGCAAACAAAGAAAGTAATCATGCCCCCATCATAGCATCTCTAGCTTTTGGCATCCTTGAGTAGCATAGAAAGACATGATGACAGAAATCAAGACTCTGTAACTTAACCATGGTTCCAATCCACAAAACATTCTTGCATTTAGATGTGTTTTTCTTGCCATAATTTAGATAGGATCAGTTAGAAGACCTTGGGTATTTGCTTTGCGTTAGATAGGTTAAGATGCTCATAGTCGAGACTTCTGCTTGAAAAGAGCAGGTTTTGCTTGCATTTGCTTGCTTGGTGAGAAGATTGCACAATCCTTATTGGGGAGACGAACCCTAAGGGACTGACCTAGTGCCTCGGGGGCTCATTGCTAAATGGCCTTGCCTACGTGACGACGCAGAGGCAACGTAGTTCAGGGTAAACCCTAATGGACCATGGATGGACTAGAAGAAAGATGACAAGAATGAAGACAAGAAAGGGGATGAATGGGACCATGGAAGAAATGGAAGCCTCGGGGGCACATTAGAATAATGGCCTTGCTTATGTGACAGCGCAGAGGCAACGTAGTTCACGGACTTAGACCATGGACACCGACAAGAGACACTATGTTAGGCTCACATTAAGGAGATGGTATGGGACAAAACCTTGGTTGACAAGGCCACAAGGAGAGTATCAAGCCACGATAGGTAACTGTCAAGTGTTTATTTGTGGGATAGATATGGGTCAAATGGGGCAAATGGAGAAAGAATGGACTCAAGGTGATTGGATTCCCAAAGATGGAGAAGGCGGTTTATCACAAGTAACGCCTGTTTACCAGGTTTTCATCACTTGCTTTTATTTGCACGAGAAGCTAGAAAGTAAACATGACGCCTGTTTGCCAGGTTTTCATCATGATACCTATCCACGGCGCCTGTTTGCCAGGTTTTCACCAAAGGACGATTTTTTTGTATGCTTTCTATTTTTTCTGATTTTTTTTTTTGGTATTTTCTCTTTTCAACTTTTTTTTTTGATTTTTTGATTTTTTGATTTTTTTTGTTTTTATTGTGTTCCCTTGCATTGGGGTTCTCCTAGGTATAGAACTGGCGAAGGTGCATGTTGTTGATTGGATCATCCAACAACTCACCCTCTGAAGTGGCCAACTGATATGCCCCCGATCCATAAGCAGCTACAATCACATAGGGTCCAAGCCAGTTAGGCTTGAACTTACCTTTCTTTTCCCTATCTTGTTGATTGCAAGGGTTCTCTTTTAGAACTAGGTCTCCAACCTTAAAGCATCTTGGGTGAACCTTGTGATTATAGCTTCTGGACATCATCTGTTGATATGCTTTAAGATGATCAAAGGCTTTCTGGCGCCTTTCTTCTAGCAACTCTAGCTCTTGTAACCGGGAGACTCTATATTCTTCGTCTGATATGAGACCTTTTAACGACAACCTGAGGGATGGTATTTCGACCTCAATGGGAAGGATGGCTTCAGAACCATAGACAAGGGCATAGGGTGTAGCACCTGTGGGAGTGTGTATACTGGTTCTGTAGGCCCACAGAGCGGGATTGAGTTGGACGTGCCAATCGCGACCAGCTTCATTGACAGTCTTCTTTAGGATTTTCAGAATGGTTTTATTCGATGCCTTAGCTTGGCCATTACCTTGGGGGTAGTATGGAGTGGAGAAACGATGTTGGATTTTGAAACGCTCACAGAGTTCCTGGACATCCTGATTTTTGAATGGTCGTCCATTATCCGTTACGATGGATGAAGGGATGCCATATCGGCAAATAATGTAATTCAGAATGAAAGAGGAAATTTGTTTTCCTGTGATGGTGGCTAGGGGAATGACTTCAATCCACTTTGTGAAATACTCAGTGGCGGTTATGATGAATTTGTGGCCGTTGGAAGAGGGTGGATGAATCTTTCCCACAAGGTCAAGTCCCCACTGACAAAAGGGCCAGGGTGTCGTTAAAGGCCTCAACTCTTGAGCAGGTGCATGGATCAGGTTCCCATGTATTTGGCATTGTTTGCACTTCTTGACGAACTGATATGAATCCATTTCTATATTTGGCTAGTAATAACCCAAACGCATGAGTTTCTTAGCTAAGGAAGGGCCGCTGGAGTGTGTTCCACATATCCCTTCGTGTACGTCTCGCAAGGCAGTTATGGATTCTTCTTGTTCCAAACAACGGAGCAAAGTACCATCCAAACCACGTCAGTAAAGGGTATCGGCTATGATGGTGTAACGAGAGGCTTGTCGGATGAAAGTGCGTTTTTGGTTGGAAGAGAGGTCCGGTGGGAGAATATTGTCCTTGAGGTAAGTGTAAGTCTTACCATACCAAGGTGAATCAGATCCGACTAGGAGGCAAATGGAATGGGTTACAAGGAGATCATAAGCCGGTTGCCAGATGGTTTCCACTAAGAACTCATACCGTGACTCATATTCAGGAATTTCTAGAAGAGGGGCTATGGTAGCCATTGCATCCACTACTTTGTTCTCTATCCTAGGTATTTGTTCAAAGGAGATGGTCCCAAAGTGTTCTTTGAGGTCGTCGACCATCCGTTTGTAGGGGATGAGCTTCTCATCTTTGGTCTGATACTCATCATTGACCTGATTTATGATAAGCTGAGAATCACCGTGGATACATAGTTCTTGGATTTTCCACTCAGTGGCCATCTTGAGACCAATTACCAAGGCTTCATATTTCGCTATGTTGTTTGTGCATGGAAATAACAACCTATAGGACTTCAGAATTATGTCACCTTGGGGAGTGATAAACAGGATACCTGCCCTCGATCCATGGTTGGTGTAAGATCCGTCAAAGTAGAGTTTCCAAGGAGATGTTGAAAGAGTGAATAAAGACTCATCAGGAAACTCAAACTGCATTGGTGAAGTGTCTTGTAATGGTGCCTCGGCCAGTTGGTCAGCGATGATTTGTCCTTTGATGGCCTTTCTGTCCACATATTCTATATCATATTCACTAAGAAGCATAACCCATTTTGCTAGTCGACCTGTGAGAGCTGCTTTGCTGAGAAGATATTTCAGTGGGTCGATCTTGGCAATGAGTTTGACAGGATGTGCCAACATGTAATGTGGGAGTTTTTGTGAAGCAAAAACCACCGCAAGGCATGATCGTTCTACTTGTGAGTATTGCAACTCGTAGCCCACTAAGGTTCGACCGATGTAGTATACAGCTCTCTCCTTGTTCTTGTAGTCTTGTTGTGCTAGAAGAGCTCCCAGAGTAGTGGGTGTAGCGGATATGTAGAGAATTAAAGGTTTTCCTTAGATCAGAGGCATGAGTATAGGAGGATTCATAAGGTACTCCTTCAGCTTGTTGAATGCCTCTTCGCACCGCTCCTCCCATTTAAATGGAATGTTCTTATGTAGGAGGTGGCTGAAAGGTTGGCACTTGTCTGCCAGCTATGAGATGAACCTACGGATGGCTTGCAGCTTGCCTTGTAGGGACCTCAACTGAGTTAGAGTCTTGGGCGGTGGCATGTCCATTATAGCTTTGACCTTGGCCGGGTCTATCTCTATTCCGTTTGCCGACACGATGAAGCCTAGCAGCTTGCTTGAAGTTACCCCAAACACACATTTCTTCGGGTTCAGTTTGACTTGGAATTGGTCCAATCTCTGAAAGACTTTTTCTAAGATGTCCAGGTGTGAGTCCCTTGTGAGGGATTTTGCTAAGATATCGTCAACATAGTCTTCCATAGTTACATGCATCATGTCATGGAATATAGTTGTCATGGCCCACTGATATGTAGCACCTGCGTTTTTCAGCCCAAAAGGCATGACATTCCAGCAAAAGGTACCCCATGGACAAGTGAAAGTTGTTTTGTGTTGATCCTTAGGTGCTATTTTGATTTGGTTATACCCTGAGAATTTGTCCATGAGTGATAGCATTATATGTCCTGCTGTTAGATCGACTATGATATCGATGTTTGGCAATGGAAAGTCATCCTTGCGGCATGCTTTGTTTAAGTCTCGAAAATCATTGCATAGTCGAACCCGGCCATCTGGTTTAGACATTGGCACAATATTAGATATCCATTCTGGGTAATCTATGGCTCTAATGAACCCCACATCTAGCAATTTCTTGAGTTCTTCTTTGACCAAAAGGGCTATGTGAGGATGCATCTTTCTCAGCTTCTGTTTTACTGGTTTCACCCCTGGATCCAATGGCAAATGATGTAGAATCAGGTTTGGGTCCAAACCTGGCATGTCTGCGTATGACCAAGCAAAGCTGCCTCTCTTCTTCTTAAAGAATGGTACAAATCTGGTTTTCTCCGGTGGTGTGAGAGATTTGGCAAAGTGGATAATCTTGGGTTTCTCTTCGGTTCCAATATTCACAGGCTTTGTCAGCTCTACCACAATCTGTGACCTTTCCTGGTACATATCACTAGGGAGAGTGTCAAGCATTCCATCATCAGGTGCCACAGTTGGGTTTTCACCGTCAGATGCGTCCTTTCTTTTTACTATTTTATGATTTGACACTGCCGCAAGGTGGTTTTCACTGTCAGATCCATTTTTGATCTTTATGTTTTTGCGACTGGAAGGCTTGGCACCCTCCCCGAAGTAAGCCACAGTATTCAGTTCTATAGCAAAACCAGCTTTATGATCTCCTTTTGGCAAGTGGTCCCTAAGTTCCATATAGTCAATGTAAGCATCATCGTTCTGGAACATATCTAATTGGGGGGTTCCTTGCAAATCCCAGTCAATAAGCTCAGGGTGTAAGAGGGGAAGGGAGTCGGATGAGAGACCTGATTCATTGATGGTGTGAATGGAAATGTTAGGATTATTGGCGGGGGTAGTGTTCTGGGTGGTACTTTCTTCCAAGTTGTTTATCGCAATGGAATTTAAACTTTCCTCGAAAGCCATAACCTCAGGGGTGGGCAAATCAGACTCTAGTGGTCTGTCCCGTTGCATTTGTCCCTCATGGTAGGGGCTAAGAGTTTGGATGGTATCAACCTCTTTGTCGTCGTAGGAGTGCTCTGTTAGCTCGTCCCACTCATACTCATTGGAATCATCTGAATCCGTGTCACTGTCCACTTGGAGTGTTTGGATTGTCTCCACAAGGCAGGCATTTTCCTTGGCTTTTCCCTTGCCTTTGTAGCCTAGGCCACTCATGTTTCTAGCCAAAGAGGATGAAGAAGGTTGTATAGGTTCAATGATTCCTTCTTTTCGGAGGCCTATGGGGCCTTGTCCTTCGTACCCCATCCTGTGCAAAATAGTCTCACCCCGCCCATAGAGTTCTGTAGGGAGTTTAGGCGGTTCTTGGGGTGTGTTTTCTTCTTCAGCATAAAGCCACTGCAGGAGATCTCGCTCCTCTGTCTCATCAGATAAGGTCCCCCATTTTACAAAGGGATTTGCAGGAGCTATAGGAGGAGCAGAGGACTTTGGAAAATGTTTGGGTGGGTGTTTGGGTTGGCCGAAAGAGCGAGGGGACAAAGGCATCTTGGCAAGGTTGAGGCTGTGCTCAATGGAGTATTCCCCCATGCCATTTTCTTTTATGGTAAGTTTTAGCGGTTTGGGCCTTGAGGAGGAAGCTTCAGCGGTATGGTCCTGTTGTGGGGTAGGGGAAATGTAGGCTTTGTTGTTGGGTATGACACATTCGGGTTTGGCACGGAAAGAATTGCAGTGCTGGTAGGGGTCGGGGTCGCCTTGAATGGTAACCTGCTTGCCATTGTGCGGGAACTTAATGCATTGATGATAGGTGGAGGGGACAGCCTTTATGGCGTGGATCCATGGTCTCCCTAATAGAATATTATAAGCAAGCTCCCGATCAAGGACTTGGCACACCACATCTTTAATTACCAGTCCCACTTGAATGGGTAGGACAACCGTTCCTTTTGTGATTCTTTCTTCCTCGTCATATGCCTTAATGGTAATTTTCCTCCTTAGATCAACTGCTTGTTCGGAGAACCCCAGTGCAAGGACTAGCTTCAATGTGCAAATATTTAAACTGGCACCCCCATCAATGAGAACCCTCTTGATGCGGTGCTTGTGTATGAATGCGACAATGTGTAGAGGGGTGTTATGAGGTTGGGAGACAAAGAGGTCATCTTGCTCAGTAAAAGATATGGAGTTGGAAGATGTCAGATTGCCGATCATGGTCTGAAACTTTTCTTGGGCCAGATTAGTGGGGACAGTGGTTTCCACTAAGGCTTTCTCAAGAATCTCCTTATGAGAAGGAGATAGACGCAAGAGCTCCAATATGGAAATGTGAGCCAGAGTTTTCTGTAACTGGTCGATGACATTGTACTGACAGAAGGTGGATGGAGATGGGGATGACCTTGGAGGAACGGTATTGAGCATGACTTTACCATTGTGGGTAATTATACTACAATCAGTTCGGTTGGGTCCTGGTTGTTGGTTGGGTGAGATGACATTGACCTGCAGAATATGTTTAGAAATGCAGTTAATGGTGTAGTCAAATGGAACACTTGCATAGTTAGCATTACTCATCCCGCTGTTCTGATTTGGCCGGTTGCAATTATTGTTGTTGTCATTGTTGTTGTTGCCGTTGTTGTTGTGGCCATTGTTGTTGTTGTGGCCATTGTTGTTATATGGCCTGTTATGATTCAGAAGTGGATCCCTGTAGGCCACATGAGTTTCATTGGAGGTATGCTATTGTGTCCCTCCCTGATTCTGATCCAGTATATCTTGAATGACATTTTTGAGGCGAATGCAATTCTTAGTTGTATGCCCCCTTCCTCGGTGATATTCACAATAGTCGGTGTCCTTCCAGTAGGGAGGTTTGACTATAGGCTCGTAATCACTTGTTGGCGGTAGAGAAATTTCGTTGTTAGCCAACAACTTCCGTAGCGCAGATTCTTGAGACTCGCCTAACGGTGTGAATTTTCTTCTTGGGTTTGAATTGTACCAAGATCTAGGCTCCCGAGAGGGTGGTTTGTTGATTGCACCATTGTTTGTGTCTCCCTTAAGAGTGAATATGGGTTGTTGTTTAGGAGCTGCCGCCTTGGCGTCAACTACCCCATCGTTGACCACATTCTTGTTCTTTGTCCAAAACTTTGATTTATCCATTGTGTAATTGGAATTAGGCATGTCCTTATATAGCTTGAGAGTTCCTTTAGTGATCATAGCTTTTTCAATGAATAGGCCCATTTCAATGACTTTGGAGAATGATGTAGGGCATTGTATCTGAATCTGATAGCTAAGATCCGTGTTTAGGTTGTGGACAAACATTTCCAATAGTTGCTTCTCAGGTATATCATAAGAACACTTACTAGCTAGCTGTCTCCATCGTTGTAAGAAGGTGGCGAATGACTCACCACTCTTTTGTTTGGTGTTGCATAGATCTAGCATAGATACCTCGTGTTCTATGTTGTAGGAGAAGTGCATTATGAATTTATTGACAAGTTCATCAAAAGTTTTGATTCCTGGTGGGAGGCGCGACAACCACTCCATAGCTTGACCACCTAAGGATCTTGGGAACAGTCTCATCAAGTCGGTCTCGTTGTGAGCTACTTCTAAACATGCGGCATTGAATTCCCGGATATGATCTCTAGGGTCCCCCTTCCCTTTGTATTTGTTGAACTTTGGGACTCCGAACTGAAAGGGGAAGGGTTTCATGACCAAACTTTTGTCAAAAGGAAACAGAGCTATATCTTCCAAAGAGTATTGCTTGGAACTTGTACTAGTCTTAAGGTTGGATATTTCTTGTTTTAGACTTTTAATTTGTTGTCTCACGTCATCCATAGGAGCATTTTGATCTATGGGTTTCTTGCCTCTATTATTTGCATTCGGGACTGTCATTCGTGCCTCTCTCATGATCATCACGTCTTCGCTCATGATCATTGTCTACATTTTCCATGATGCAGCTTATGTCAAAGTCTGCGGGGAGTTTGACTCTGAGATTAGCAAGATGGTGGAAGTATTTGTCGGGGTCTTCAAGGAGCACCCTCTCTACCAGGCGTTGGAATTTGCTATCTTGGATGTGCGCTACTAATTCTTCATGAGAAATTTCTTTGTCACCACCACGTGGTGGGGTGAGGTGATCAGATGCGTCGTCATTTCAATCTGCTTGTTGTACTGGGATCGAGTAAGAACCATGCAAGGTGGGGTGGGATGAAGTGGACCAGGATTAGAAATTTTGGTGAGGTGCCGACTGAGACTGTTGTAAATGGGATACCTAGGACAAGATTTGGACAAAGGATTCTCTCGCTCAATGACTTCAAGTAAGACGGTTGACACAAGACGTTGGCCGCTAGTAAGGGTAGTCGATACCAGTCTTACTGTGTAGAGCTTAGTCATTCAACAAGACTACTAGCAAAGGTACGGTGACCTACTAGGCTTACGTGAATTCACTAATGACACGAAATAGGGACCTATGTCGAATTGGTATGGGACAAACTGACTTTGGGACAAGAGGTGTTTGGACAGAAAGCGAATGGGATGACGGACGAAAGAGAGACTTGGTTGAAACGGATGAAGACTGACTGCAAGGTTGAATCTGACCTCAGAAAGTGAAACTACGCTAAAATGGGTGCGTGCGCAACTTTGATTTTTTTTTTTGGCAAAATTTTTGGATTGTTCAGTTGTTTTTGGTATTTTTGGCTGGAACAAGGCTTTCTTGGTCTGATTTTATGAATTAACAGCAAGAAAACACAGCAAGCACAAAGAATATTTTATAGTTTTTGACTATTTTTTATGGTTTTTTCGACTCTATTTTGGACTATACTGAACAAAAGCAAGCACAAAAATGCTAGGTGAGAAATGGATTATAAGGGATTTGGGCCACTAGAACAAGAGGTATTTAATGCGGGCAACCGTTCAAGTGGTTACACATGCGGCAGCACTACTCTCCGTTATGGAGTCTCCCAGCCTCAAAGGGTTGCGCCTTAGAGGGTTTTGGGGGAGGTTGGCCGTCGGTGTAACATAACAGCACTTGTTGCAGGAAGTTTTCACCTCAAGCACAATTTATTTTAAGTGGCTTGGTAGGGCTTGGCTTTAGCCTGTTACCACTCAGGGTCGTTCCCACTTGGACAAGCATGCATCCAAGGGCAGGCCCCTCCTAAAGGTTAAACAAATAGAATGACAAGTCTGGCACTCTGATCACCCAGAAGAGGGGAGAGCATAAGCCTATTGTCATTCGCAAGCACAGAATACATTGATTAATCCACCCTAGTTAAAAAGTGAAAAAAACTAAATGGGCTAATCTATTCAAACACAGAACTTTGAAGTGATTTCAGCAATATAGCAGTGGTTCAGTTTTAACCCCAGAAAGCAGTGGTGAGTTCAGTTTTAAATCCGCGTAGCACGAGATTGTTAACTTTGAAATTCTGGTCTCACGATATAGCAATGGTTCATTTTAACTTCAAGATCATTGATGAGTTCAATTTTAAACCGCGTAGCACGAGATTGTTAACTTTGAAATTCTGGTCTCACGATATAGCAATGGTTCATTTTAACTTCAAGATCATTGATGAGTTCAATTTTAATCTTAGATAGCAATAACTTGGAAGGTGCTTTGCAATGCAAGCAAGAAATAATCCAGTTACTTTCTCCCTAATTAGAGCTAGGTGAGGATTTGAATGCAAGTTGCATGAATAATGGGTTACTCCTTCCTAATTAAAACTAGATGAAAGTTGTATGCAAGTTACATGAACAATGAGTTACTCTTCCTAATTAGAACTAGATGAAAGTTGTATGCAAGTTGCTTTACTTTCCCCCTAGTTAAACTATGATGTGTGTGTTAAGGAAAATAAAACTATCCAGCTCTCAACCCTGTAGAAGATATATCAAAAGTTTCTTTTCTCCTTTCTTTGACAAGTGTTTAAGTCAAGCTGCACAGATAAATCATTAGTTTTCAAGAAAAAATGTTAGATTTAAGCTTGGAAATATAGCTAAACTTTGACTATAAAAATAGCTGACAAAATGATAAAATCACTTGATCAAACCTTCTCCATTGTGAAGTTCATAGAATTACCTTTCCAACGAGTGTTTATTTGCGAGATTACAAGTTCGTATGCTCCTGTTATGGCAAAAAGAAAAAGATACCACCCTTATGACATGTAGAAGAAGGCAGGATAGAGGATTGCTGGATAAAACGATGCACCCTACAGAAACACCCTTCGGACCATTGGATAAAAGGATGCGGAAGCACCCTTCGAACCACTGGATAAAACCATGCACCTTGTGGGAGCACCCTTCAGACCGCTGGATAAAAGGATGTACCCTGCGAAAAAGCTATTAGGACAGTTGGATAAAAGGATGCGGGAGCACCCTTTGGACCGCTGGATAAAGTGATGCACCCTACGGAAGCACCCTTTGGACCACTGGATAAAAGGATGCACCCTGCAGAAGCACTCTTCAGACCGCTGGATAAAAGGATGCACCCTGCAAAAAAAACCTCTTCGGACAGTTGGATAAAAGGACGCGGAAGCACCCTTCGAACCGCTTGATAAAGTGATGCACCCTGCGGAAGCACCCTTTGGACCGCTGGATAAAGCGATGCACCCTGTGGAAGCACCCTTTGGACCGCTGGATAAAAGGATGCACCCAGCAAAAAAAACTCTTCGGACAATTGGATAAAAGGATGCGGAAGCACCCTTCAAACCGTTGGATAAAGCGATGCACCCTGCGGAAGCACCCTTTGGACCGCTGGATAAAAGGATGCACCCTTAAAAAAATCACAGTGTCTGATTTTTGTGAATTAACAGGTGATTCTAAGGTTTTTGACCCTTCTGAGCACGTTGGTGATGTCAGTTTCAGCCTAGGAGGTCACCTTTTGATAGATCCTTGCAAAACTCAACAATGGGGTTTAGAGAAACACAAATTTTTACTACAAAAATTTGTAAAAAACATAAAATTGAACGGTGAGCGCCAAAAATGTAAGGGTAAAATGGTGATCAATCAAATGAACAATGTAAGACCCAAACATCAACAGAATAGATGATAACAAGAGAGATTAAATGAAAATAGTAATGAATAATAGAAAGCAAACCTTCCTTGAAACTGATGCTTCTGTTGTTTGCCTATTACAATCGTCCTTTCGTAGATGAAGTGAGCCCTCAGAGAGTGCACTCTTTTAAGCTGTGTTCGAGGAAGTCGATGGTAAATGGCTGTTGTGATATGCAATGAAGATGAGCTCCAATGCAAGTATGTGATCTCAAGCTTGTGAATGGTAAATGGGTGCCAAAGGCGCGCTGGTGATATTTCTGCAGAGTAACGATGTCAAAAGCCTGGATGATTAGAATGGAGGGATGAAGCTTCATTTATAGACTTGGAAGAATAGGAATCAACGGTTGAGAGGAGATATGAAGATCAACGGCTGAGAAAGGTTGAGGAATGTGCAACCAGTAAAAATGTGACAAGTGTCTCAGCTCCATCATGAAAGAGGGGATGTGACAAAATTGATTGGAGAGTTAACTCCATTGACTGAACAGTTAACAGACTTGATTGATCAGTTAGAAGAGTGGATTGTGGAACTGACTGAATTGATTGACCAGTGAACTAGGTTGATTGAGGAGTCAACAGAATAGATTGATCAGTGAACTCAAATGACTAATTAGTTAACAGATTTGACTGATTAGTTAACTAACTTCTGATTTTGAGAAGAAATAGGCCATGTGGGTGAGAGAAAAATAGGTAATTAAATATTAAATATATTTAATTACATGTGCAACCTGATGAGGTGGACAAGGTGAGGTGGAAAAGGTGAGGTGTAAAGGTGAGGTGGATTTTTGAATTTAGAACATAGGATAGAGGAATTTGGATTAATTAAATAATTTATGATTATTTAATTATGTAGGACATTTAGAAGAATTTTAATTAAATAAATTGAATTTATTTAATTATGGAACAGTGAATCGATTAAATAAATTGGAAATATTTATTTAATTGATAGAAGAATGGAATAAATATTTAGAATATTTATTTAGGATGAATCATGTCATTTTTAGGCGTATACAGTGCTAATAAATATGGTTTATTCAATTAATATTAGGAGGATGGTCAGATTGGTTAAATAAATATGTAATTTATTTGATTAATGTTAGAGGAAATATGAAAGATGAATCTTGGTAATGTTAGGACATAATCAGATTTAAGTGTCTACAATATTTATTCAACAAAAGAACTTTATTGTGGGGACTCACAAAATCCTTTCACTTTTATGAAATCTTCTAAAATATTACACTGATATCAACATTTTACTGTTATATGATTGGAAAGGATTTTACAAATCTTTACGATAATTCCCATGTGATATGCAATGAATAGAATGCAACAATAGAAGAGAGTCCAACACATATAACCCTAAATACATGAAATAAGGGGGTTGTGGTTTTTGTCTTCAAAAAATTTAAAAAAGAGTAAGTGCGGTAAACATTGTATTGATAAATGTAGGGATTGGAATTTTAAAGAGTGTATTTTCAAAGTTTAATTTTTTTTTATTGAATAGAAGCTAGAAAGGAAATAAGGATATAGGGGATTTTTTATGTGCATTCAAAGATTTTCATGAAAACTTACAAAGGAAATATTATAAGTAAGGAGAATAGGGTGAGTGATTAAAATTAAGTTTTGCATCTATATTTTCTCTTGTGTATCCTTATTTTTATGTTGCATTTTATTGTTTAAATATTTTGAAAATGAAGATATTGTCATGCCCACAATTTAACATGTGGACATGAAACACAACCAACAATTTTTTTTCCATAACATGATAAACATCACATAACTCACTTACGTGCACATGCACATAAGTTGAACACATGCACCTAACATTGTTGCACGTGCAACATACATTTGGCACGCCACCCTAAGACAGGAAAGAACAATATGCGAGAAGGGTAGTGCAAAACTCCTTTCACACCCTTTCGATTATGAAGGTTGTTGATATGCACCGGACAACTGAGAGGGGGGGTGAATCAGTTATCACAAAAACTTAAACACTTTCTGCAATTAAACATTCATCACTTATTCACAATTATTATGATTTAACAATGAGTGCATAAAATTAGAAACTTAACCACATCAAACACAAGAGACACCAGATTTACGTGGAAAGCCCTAAGGTGGGAAAAACCACGGAGAGGATTAACTCTCAATATATATTGTAATCTTGAAATAGTGATGTTCAGGCTTGGTCACTCCACGGGCCTAAACATACTGGCTTACTGCCATGAAGAACAACTAGGTCTAGCAGACTCACTACCTCAACCCTAAACCTAGCAAGATTACAATAAGGGTTGTTAAACCTTGAGGGATGTTAAACCCTACTGGTGGCTTACTGCCAGACTCACTGCCATTATCAACACCTTTTTGTATTGTGAATAAACAATTCCTCAGCTCTGCTCTTCCTCTACTTTGCTCTTCCTCTGCTCTACTCTTCCTCTTCTTTCCTCTGCCTCTTCTCTGCTCTGCCTTTGGACCTTTCTTAATATCTTATCATTTCTACTCAAGAAGACCTTTTCCCTGACTTAACTACAAGTATTTATACACTACATCAACCTTGGAATGATCATCAAAGTCAGCATCAACCATTGGAGCAATCTCCAAGGTCGATATTACAAACATTTACAAAATAAGTCCTGACCTATTGCAACATCATGCAAAGGGAATGAAATGCAGATCATGCCATGCCTTAGCTAGAACTCAAACATGATCTTCCACACCACAACATGCTTCCTCAATCTTTCAGAGATCTCCGCAATCACTGGGATCAACCAGGTCAGCCAAGACTAGTTACACGCTACGTTAACTGGGAACAATCTTCACACACCATCACAATTTCTTAATGCATACCAAAGTCTAGATAGGAACATGATTAGGAGACATCCACAAGCACACTATAATCATCAGGAGCAACTGCACGAACCTTAACCACTTTATCCATAGGAATCTTCTCACCAGAACACATGAGCTTCACTGTCTTCAACTGTCATAAAAGAAAGATAGCTTGCAGAGCACCAAATCATGAACCATTGCAACTGTAGGCACTTATCATCATCCCAGACTTCCCTCTAGAACCGCAGAGCAAAATACTTTATTGCGGAGGAATGTGGAGCCAAATACTATCTTCCTGTCTCAACTGAACTTACAGAAAAAGCAGGTTTCACTCTTGTGAATACAACTCACTCAGATCTTCATGCGTAAGGCTCAAAATTGGAATGTAGCATCCTCAGACATACTTATAACTTACTTCCAATCCGCAAACCACGATCTTCAAACAAAGATAAATGCAGAGCAGTTTACCGGACTATTCTTCAACATACAACTCACTGTCTATACTGCACTTCTTTGTAACTCACTTGTTTCTTCCAGAGAGGCTAATTTTCTCAATATCCTTAAGATACAAGTATTCTAAACAAGTAATAGAATAAGATACAGTTGACACCAATGACAAAAAGAATATGTTAACATCAATGAAAACACCGATTAGGCACATACTTGCAACAATCTCCCCCTTTGTCATTGATGGCAACATATGATGTGAAAAACTGCAATAGCCATCAAGACAAGATTCTCCCCCTTTCTCTTTACACACTTGCACTCTTTCTTTCTCCAAAATTCTCCCCATTTCTCTTACACATATGCACTCTTAGTTTTTCACATGACTTCTCTCCCCCTTTGACATCAATGGCGAAGGGCACATACTTGCACTCATCTTCTCTGATCTAATCTCTCTTCTAAACTCTCTGACTACTCCCCCTGAGAAGTAGCCCTAAAAAGCATCAATCCAGACCTCTGAACACCTCTGAACTAATGCACTATTGTGCATATTAGTTTAGAGCAGGCGGGGTGATAACCCCTAACTTTTCTCGGAGATACTCAAAAGTATCCTTAGGTAGAGGTTTGGTAAAAATGTATGCAATCTGATCCTTAGTAGAAACATACTCCAACTTCACTTCATTCTCTGTCACCTTTTCTCTCAAAAAATGATACCTAATGGATATGTGTTTTGTCCTTGAATGCATCACTGGATTCTTTGATATGTTGATGGCACTTGTATTGTCACAAAAGATTGTAATTGGGTCTTCATACACAACTCTGATGTCCTTCAACATCTACTTCATCCATAGCACTTGAGTGCAATTACATGTTGCTGCAATGTATTCTGCTTCTGCAGTAGACATGCATATTGAATCATGTTTCTTGCTCAACCAAGATACTAATCTTTTTCCCAAGAAGAATGCACCTCCACTTGTGTTTTTCTGTCATCCACATCTCCGGCCCAATCTGCATCAGTATATGCACTGAGAACAAAGTCATTGTCCCTAGGGTACCACAAACCATAATCTATTGTGTCTTTTAAATATCTCAAAATTCTCTTGATTGCCATCACATGTGATTCATTGGGTTCTGCCAAAAATCTTGCCACAAGACACACTGCATGCATTATGTCAGGTCTGGTTTGAGTTAGATAAAGTAATCCTCCAATCATAGATCTATATTTTTTCTGGTCTGCCAAGGGCGAGTTATCATCTTTGCTCAACTTACAACCAGTTATCATAGGTGTGCATATTGGTTTAGAGTCTTCCATCCCAAATTTCTTTAACAACTCTTTCACATACTTAGACTGAGAAATGAAGATACCCATATCTGATTGACTTATTTACAGACCTAAAAAGAAGTTCATCTCCCCAAACACAGACATTTCAAATTCAATTCGCATTTCTCCAGCAAAAACTGGGCACATACCTTCATTGCCTCCAAAAATAATGTAATTTATTTGATTAATGTTAGAGGAAATATGAAAGACATGAATCTTGGTAATGTTAGGACATGGTCAGATTTAGGTGTCTATAATATTTATTCAACAAAAGAACTTTATTGTGGGGACTCACAAAATCCTTTCACTTTTATGGAATCTTCTAAAATATTACACTGAGCTCAACATTTTACTATTATATGATTGGAAAGGATTTTACAAATCTTTACTATAATTCCCATGTAATATGCAATGAATAGAATGCAACAATAGAAGAGAGTCCAACACATATAACCCTAAATACATGAAATAAGGGGGTTGTGGTTTTTGTCTTCAAAAAATTTAAAAAAGAGTAAGTGCGGTAAACCTTGTATTGATAAATGTAGGGATTGGAATTTTAAAGAGTGTATTTTCAAAGTTTAATTTTTTTTATTGAAGAGAAGCTAGAAAGGAAATAAGGATATAGGGGATTTTTTTATGTGCATTCAAAGATGTTCATGAAAAATTACAAAGGACATATTATAAGTAAGGAGAATAGGGTGAGTGATTAAAATTAAGTTTTGCATCTATATTTTCTCTTGTGCATCCTTATTTTTATGTTGCATTTTATTGTTTAATTTGTTTGAAAATGAAGATACCATCATGCTCACAATTTAACACGTGGACATGAAACACAACCAACAATTTGTTTCTATAACATGACAAACATCACATAACTCACTTACATGCACATGCGAATAAGTTGAACACATGCACCTAACATTGTTGCACATGCAACATACGTTTGGCACGTCACCCTAAGACAGGAAAGAACAATATGCAGGAAGGGTAGTGCAAAAATCCTTTCACACCCCTTTGATTATGAAGGCAACCTAGTTAGGGTTAGGTTATGCAGTGTGTGTTGTCTTAAGGGGCGTACCTACTATGAGGTGGTGTTCCCCTAGGGTCTTCTAAATGGTGAAGTGAGAGACAATCCACTTTAGAAGTACGACCTAAAACCCTAGTTAAAATGATTAAATCTAATTAATTTAATTAAATTTTTAATTGATTATAATGCGAAAATGATATTATATAAAACCCAAACATTCAATTGAATAAAGTACGCACCAAAGAGGAACGTTGTAAAATTTACACTATTAAATACGACATAAGACAATTAAATAGACTATAGTAACCTTAATAAATTAAGGTCCAAGTAAGGCTACCTAAAGTACCTCAATAGTCAACTTAACACCAGGGATAATAATCTCCATTAAAAGACAATCAAAATGTCAAAAAACATTTCACTTAGGGAATCGATTCCTAACCCAAGAAAATTTAATTAAAATTATAGGGATAATAAATTTCCCTAAGGTTTCTCGGATTAATTAATAATTAATAAAAAATCAAACTCCTAACTATAGAACGTTAGAAAGACAGTTTAATTATTCTAAAGTGAAAACAATTAAACTTAAAATCAGATTAGGGCCTAAACAAATTAGGGCAAGTCTCAACCCTAATGTTTGCCTATAAGTTGTCTAAAGTCTTCTAAATAGCTCATAATTTGCTTGCAGCTTTGAAGAGAGATACAAGGAGGAAATCTCTTTCCTTAGGGGAAAGATTATTTCCTCAAGCTAAATTTTTCTATTTGATGCTAAAATATAATTTGTTTATATGTTTTCTATAATTTCTCAAGTGGTTTTCAAATCAAATAGGTTTACATTTATATTTTTGTAAACAAGCATATTTCTATATTTCACCTACAACGAGTTTTAAATAGTTGCTATAGTTTTATTGTTGTTCAAAAGCTAAAATTTTCCTTTTGGTTTACATATATCTCATATATATATTTTTCCATATATATATATATATATATATAATTTACAAAATACATATATATGTATTTATTATATAATATAATATTCCATTTTGTAGAAAAATACAGTGTGTTTATATATATTAGATATAAAAAATACAAGGATGTTAAGAAAACACAATATATATTGTGTGTACACAGCACTGTGTATACACACATAATTGTGTATACATAATATATATGTAATCTAAATACATACAGAATATATATTGCATATATATCAAGGGCCAAAGCATAATATACATAGCGAAAAACAAAGAGTTGTAGGTTTTTTTTTTTAAATAAACCACAAAGCTCTTTTTTAAAAAAGAGAAGACGAGCGCTTGCGGCCTACACAAGCCGCAAGCCTGTGGGTGAGAGGGGAACGGAGCCCCCGCCCCCACTGTGCCTGTGGGCCCCTATAGGGACCTACTGCAGCGGGTTAGGGCTTCGGCCCTTCCCGCATGGCCACACTCTACTTTTCCCTTTAAAATTTTTTTGTATATTTTTTATTTCTATTTCTATCAACACTTAACAACACAAACCCTAACAAGTATTTTCTATCATGTTTATATATTTATATAATTTAAAGAATTGAACTCTGTTATTTTTTTAAATTTATTTTCACAAAATAAATAAATCATATTATAATTAATCTCATATATATATATATTGCTTTCTCTTTTTTTTCTATAAATACAAAAATTTATAACACTAATAAATATTTTTAAATGCATAAGTATAATTATGGATTTAATTTTCTATCTAAAATAGAGGTAAAGATTGTATTCAAAACAATACATCCATCAAACATATAGTGCAAGTGATATATTTTTCTTTTACAACTAACTTTATAACATAAAGAGAGTATTTTCTTTTGTAACATTAGATACCTTTGAAAGCAAACATACTCAGGTATTTTCATATGCCACTATAATGAACTTGATAGTTAACTAATAAAATTCAAAATCAATAATTTCATTCACCAATGAGTAATTTTCTTTCTTGCATAGCATTTCTTTTGAAGTGTAGAGAGAGACCATTTTATCTTATTCTGTATTAACAATATTTTCAATGTAATGCATATAACTATAAAATGCACATAACCTTTCTTTCATTTATTCTCTTTTGCAAGTAAATACATCTTTTCAACAATAGGAACATGTAATAGAGATCTAAAAAGGGGAAGTTGAACCCTCATCCTAATACTACCCACTTCAAAGCTCTTGAGATAATCTTTTACAAATCCTTAACACCTTACTAAGGCTCTAAACATAGCCTAGGATCCATAAGAAGACTCTTTCTCCTTCTTTCCTTCTTTCTTATCCAAAACCTGCAAGAACATAATAACACAACAAGCCAATGGAGATGCTCACCACCCAACCATAGGCTTGCTCACAAGCCTCCCCTGAGCTAGGAGGCCTACAAGTAACCTGGTACGATGCTCAAACACAAGGGATTCAAACACACTCACAACAGACACAATAACACCCAACCCAAGGAATCTTAACATTACTAAATCCATAACTATGGTTTCCAAAGGGGGAGAGAGTGGACATCACTCACTCCAAGGGGAAAGACCATCAAATAACCATAGTAACCAAAACTCATTTCTCAAGAACACATAGCCTCTTACTATCAAAATAACCATACTTATAGCTTCAAAAACCCCAAGCACTCATTCCATCCAAACTTATACCAAGACCACCCAAACAAGGCTAATGCCTACCAAATCTCCTTACCAAGGAGTGAGTTTCCCCGAGAAGGTCCACTCTTCTCTCCCCACACAAGGTAAACTCTCTCACATGGAGATCTCATACCAACAATCCATAATCACTTCACAAAACACAAAACACATAAACATGCATTTAATACATACATGAAGTAAAATACAATAAACAAGAGAGCCTTGAAGCCTTGAGAGCCTATCTCTCAAGCTCTCCAAGTTTGAAGGAGTTGAAGAAGATCCACTCAAGAGTTCTCCAACACTTCAAAATTCCTCTCCAAATCCCAAGCTCTTACCAAAAATTGAAATAAAAAACAAAGGAAGAACCCTTCTCACCTCAATAAGAGGGAGATAAATAGGTCTCAGAAACATCCCAATGAATGAGGACGTGATACTTATCACCTTCTCATTCACTCTCTCAAGCACATCTTCCCACATGTGCTCTCACACATGTGTGATATATTGAGGAGTAGGGAGGTGACACTTGTCATCCTCTCATTCCTCCTCAAGAGCACACCTCCCCACAAATGTTTTCACACATGTGTGAGACATTGGGGAAAGGGGAGCACTTGGGATTCTCTTCCCAAAGGCTCTTACATTGTGTGCTCACACATGTGATGCCTTTGGGATTCCCCCAAGCCCTTACATGAACCTAGGGTAGTGGGATTGGGATGTGACAAGTCACCCATCCCTCATCCCAAAACACTAATTCGTTAATTAACTCCCATGGTCAAATAGAGTGGGCAAATATGAGTTAAAACTCATTATTTGGGTCTAAAAGGTACCTAATCCATAGGTACCTGACTTAGGGCCCCAAAAAACATGAAATAAACATAATAAAGCTCAAAAATTAACATTTAAGTAGCCCCTAAAACCCATGAATGAAAATAGACACATGAATGACACTCATCAACCACCTCATCCCAATTCAACCTTAGGAGACTCAAATAATACCAAAACAAATCATTAACACAATAACATTCATTCTTAAACAACATAAAACCTTAGTCCACCTTAGGGACTAGGTAGGCATCACGGGGATTATTAATTGGGGTTACTTGTGAGACCTCTGATTTCCATTGGCCATGGAATTAACCTACACACTTACACACGCATAAATAGGTCCAATGTATATATAGCTAAAGTGACAAGAATTAAGCACACATGGAGTCAGTCAATAACATTGTCTTTCAAACACAATTACAATCACTTTCAAATATCGATACATAATCTCATTTCGACCTTTTCACAATTCTTTTTCTAATCATCAAATTCAATTTTTATAATAACCATTGTAATAATTCAATCTCACTAGAATATTAATATTTTAATTATAATCATTTCACACAAATCAAGATGGGTAATTTTCATTCACTAGCATTATTGAAACAACAAGGTAGGAAAATAATCTTTCTAGCTAATCCATCCTCATCATGGTTGAACAACATATAATTTTATCAAATCAAGACATGTATCTTGCATACACAAATTAAGAATAACGAACTAACATCTACTAAGGTCTATATCGGCATAAACAATAAAATCAACTATTTAAATCTAACCTTAATTCCAATATCATCTACATAATAGAATCTTAAGTCCATATGCCGCATACCAATTCCAAATGTATCAAACACCATCGAGTCTAATAGTGCGACTAAAACCTATCACACAAGGGTGGGCCTCACATCCTCTCCCCTAAGACTAAACTTCCTCTTGGAAGTTATTCAAGGAGGTGAAGTAGAGTATCCCACCTTTAAGCCATGCCAACATGGCAAGGACAACAACTTATTCTATTTTACCAACAACAAGGGATAACAAAAATGCTAACAAGGTAATTCTTTCTAAACAATAACTAGCCAGAAATCCTTCTCCAAGATAGGAGAGACCAATTACAAAATAGCAATCACTTGCTCCAATAACTCCACAAAGGTTTCATATTAGGACAAGGCATCAGATCCTTTAAATTAGACCATTTAGTTTGATTAGTCATCAAAAAAGAAGTTACACCAATGAAGGTTAAAATGACGAAAATCCTCTTGTAATCACCTAACAAGGTCATTATCTTCCTAACCTCTCCTAACCACCCAAGATTCACTTAGATTACCAAATGTACAGCCAAAAGTAAGTTGTACAATCCAACAAGTCATCAATTATCACAATCAAACAAAACCCTGAGCAAGCATTTAATTCATTATACCACCGATGCAAAACTACGACTCTAAAGCTTCCTAGCAATACACACGATAATCACAAGCCTAATTGCATCCTCTTTCGAAAGGTAGCACTAGACTAACCAGGTGAGATGGCAAAATTAGATAAGAGTCAAAACAATCTCACACCTTCATAGAGTCAAGGGGTGAACCAAAAGCACACACCTCACTATAAGAACTCTCAAGTCAAACTCGTAGCAATTTTTACAATTCAACAACCTTAACCACAATGAAGCCCACATCTCACGAATAAGGGATATTCAAGACAAAAGGATGGTCTTAGGATCCTCTATGACGATCCTCACTTCATGTATTTGTAGCACACTTCTCTTTTTATTCAACGAAGTTCAACCTCCCATAGAGGAAGGGTACAAGAGGAATATTTCTGAGATTTGAGGACAAGGAAGGAATTCTAACTATCCATTTACTAATCCTATAGAGTAATTTTGAACCTTACACGAACCTAACTCTTAACCATATACTCCCTTTTATATTCTACCAAAGACCTCTTATAGGTAGGGTAGATCACATAAGTCACATTACAACACATGCACCAGCAATAGCAACCAAAGAAGGATCCTCAAAATAGGCAAGCTTACAAAAGATAAGTTTTTAAATCAAATAAGAGAATAAGATTTAATAGAAACGTAAATTTCAAAAGTGGCCACAAATTCAATATTCAAAAATTTAAATCAAACAGGATTAAACAAGCCCTTGAGGTATGAGTACTATTTGAAATAACTGTAGCTAAATAGCCCAAGAAAAGAATTTCAACCATGATGGTTTCTCAATTAAGAAGGAAAGAAAATTTTACCAATAAATAATTAAATAAATAACGTTTAAACAATTTCTCAAAATTGCACACTACACATCACACATATATATCATAGTCACAAAAGGGAGAAGAGGAATAGTGGTCACATTCGATTAAGATTATGATATATCCTATCTAATGATCACTTACATGCCCCATGCAAACCCCAGACATGTATGTAACCCAAGATAATGCTTTCAATTCCTCCTACTAAGGAATATAACAATTCCCTTCAAGAGTTAAACTAACATCATCCCAAAAGCCTAGAAGTCACCTTAATAACTTGTGAAGTCACAAAGTTGTTTATGAACACACCAAGATGCCTTACTATTGTTACCAAGTCACTAGAGTAGGGGTTATTCCATACAAACTCTAGTTATGTCTAGCATTCACTCTATCATTTTAAGATAATTCTATGTAACAAGTTGGGTATTTACCCAACTAAAGTGTTGTAGTCAAAATCAATCTTCAATATCATTTTAATGACGTGTTTAATCCTCCTATGATGCCAATAATCCAAAATTGATAGTAGCCACAATGCTAGTACCAATAAAGACTCAGGTACACATAGACCAAAGAAGTGGCACCACCCAAAAGGAATTACACGACATGGAGAGATCACATGCATTTCTTCAATAACACACCAATACAATCATGTTTCAAGGGAGCCATCATTTTCTAAAGGCACCTTCATGATTCACACGTGTCGTCTACCATACTACTCCACTAGATGTATAAAGTTACGACACCAAGATAACAATTACTCATAAATCACATTCTACATTCCAACTTAACTCTCCAACTTAATCTCTTCTAGGATAGATTTCTCAAGTGGCAACTTGCATTCACAATTTTAAAAGGGGTTTTAATCCCCTATTCAATTCAACACCTAGAACATTATTGCATTCAATAACAAATTTCCATCATATCCATTATGATCAAGGAGTGGAATCGAGCAACCAAGGCACAAGGGACTCATTCTGAGACCTTTCAACCAACCTTAATATCTAAGGTTCAAGATATAAGGGTCGACACAAACATATCCTATCACATTATCCAACTAATCACATTAAGACTCACCAAGGGTCCTTTCATATTATTCAACAAGGAGGTTCTTCAAGTTCTTCAAGAGGGGTTTTCACAACAACCCAACATTACTAAGCATTTCCCAACACTTACCTCTCTTTCATAGTCTAACTTATTATTAAAAGGATTCAACTAGCTCTTTCCATGCACATAGAACCAATTGCATCCAAGTGTTCAACATCCTAATAAGACGCAAGTTATTGCATAGATATAACCCAGAAACAAGGATGGTAATGTGACGAATGAGATGCTCTCAAATCCTCAATTAATAAGCAACTAGGGAGTTCTCACCCAACTAGATGTCACTCTTAGAAAAACATAGCATGGCTTGAATACTACGCGATAGTCTAACTTTATTCCACTAACCCAAATGGGTTATCTTTCTATAAATGAGCTACGTGCATCACAAAACAATGCTTACAAGTGTTGTCCCTCATTTTCTATCCACAAGGCACAACATGCTACCAAGGAACTATTTTGGAGTGGCACAACAAGGGTTACAAATTTTATAAAAAGAACTAAGGTTACCAATCCACCTTTCTCATCCCACTTATACTAGATAATACAGAAGGTGATACGATACTAGACCTCTTATACTCTACACACTTATACTTCCATTAAACCATCCTCAAGACATATGTAGCATAAAATCATAGCTTAAGGGACAACATCATTGTCCTCTTCACTTTCATGCATCAAGGAGACGATAACTCATTAGGTTAACTTACCTTATAATTCAAGTCAAGGTGCTCTATCGTTTCATCAATACCTCTTTCATCGCAGCAAGGAATCTACTAGAATAAACAAAACTTACCCCACATTACATAGGTTATCTAGCCAATAACATGGTGGGAGAAAGACGTAAGAAGGACCATACTATCCACATTCAAGGTTGATGTACTTATCCTAATACACTTCTTCCTACTACAAGAAGGTCTTACAAAACTCAACACACTCACCCAAAAGAGTCTTATAAGACTTGAAAGTGCACACAACTTGCAACTTAAATTCCAATCCTCACAAAAATCAAGTCTTTCAAAGGTGTTATTACATAGTTGTGGTCAACAAATAGCCCTTTCACTAAGGATATGATACAAAAATTTTGTCAACCATCCTTATTTCAAAGGTGTGATTAGCAAATCGTTACTGAAATTCAATCTCTTCCCTAAAGCTATGATGTACAAGGCTTGTCAACAAACCCCTAACTCAAGGTCAAACATGCTTCCCTTAAATTGAAAAGAAGTAATGTTTTGAACATCATCTAAGATCTTACTTATATTATACACTTAAAACATATTCCTAAGATCATATTATAAAAGTAGCCTAACTTAAGAAATTGGGTCTTGCAAGGTCCTTTAATCATGTACACACATCACGATTGTATTCCACAAGTGGTCCATGACGCTAAGTCATAATGAGGGTTTAGAATTAAGTTTACCAATGAAAAATCTAGTCATAATCACGTAGGGTTCTTAACTATCTCGTCATAACTTAACTAGGACTAGACGTGTCACAAGTTTTCACAACTAACAAGTGGTCCAACAACACACACTTGTACTTACCCAGAGTTCCCAGCATTGAAACTCGGGCTTTGATACCAAATGCCATGCCCATAATTTAACATGTGGACATGAAACACAACCAACCCCTTTTTTCCATAAAATGACATGATAAACATCACATAACTCACTTACGTGCACATGCGCATAAGTTGAACACGTGCACCTAATGTTGTTGCACATGCAACATATGTTTGGCATGCCGCCTTAAGCCGGGAAAGAATGATATGCGGGAAGGGTAGTGTGAAACTCCTTTCATACCCCTTCGATTATGAAGGCAACCTAGTTAGGGTTAAGTTACGTAGTGTGTGTTTCCTTAATGGGAGTCCCTACTACGAGGTTGTGTTCCCCCAAGGTCTTCTGAATGGTGAAGCAAGAGATGGTCCACTTTAGAAGTAGGACCTAAAACCCTAGTTAAAACGATTAAATCTAATTAATTAAATTAAAGTTTTAATTGATTATAATGTGAAAATGATATTATATAAAACCCATACATTCAATTGAATAAAGTACGCACCAAAGAGGAAGGTTATAAAATTTACACTAGTAAATACAACATAAGACAATTAAATAGATGATAGCAACCTTAATAAATTAAGGTCCAAGTAAGGCTACCTAAAACACCTCAATAGTCAACTTAACACCAAGGATAATAATTTCCATCAAAAGACAATCAAAATGTCAAAAAACATTTCACTTAGGGAATCGATTCCTAACCCAGGAAAATTTAATTAAAATTATAGGGATAATAAATTTCCCTAAGGTTGAGGATTAATTAATGATTAATCAAAAATCAAACTCCTAACTATAGAACGTTAGGAAGACAATTTAATTGTTCTAAAGTGAAAACAATTAAACTTAAAGTCAGATTAGGACCTAAACAAATTAGGGCAACTCTCAACCCTAATGTTTGCCTATAAGTTGTCTAAGGTCTTCTAAATAGCTCATAATTTACTTGCAGGTTTGAAGAGAGATACAAGGAGGAAATCTCCTTCCTTAGGGGAAAGATTATTTCCTCAAGCTAATTTTTTCTATTTGATGCTAAGATATAATTTGTTTATATGTTTTATATAATTTCTAGAGTAGATTCAAATCAAATAGGTTTACATTTCTATTTTTGTAAACAAGCATATTTTCTTTAGTTCACTTACAACTAGTTTTAAATAGTTTCTATAGTTTTACTATTATTCAAAAGCTAAAATTTTCCTTTTGGTTTATATATATATTCGAAAGGTATATATATAATATACAAAATACATATATGTTTTTATTATATGACATAATATTCCAATTTGCAGAAAAATATAGTGTATAGATATTAGATTTAATAAATACATGTGTAAAAAACACAATATTTAATGTGTGTACATAGAACTGTGTATACACAATATATATGTAATCTAGATACATATAAAATATATATTGCATATATATCAAGGGCCAAAGCATAATATATAGAGCCGAAAACAAAGAGTTGTGGGTTTTTTTAGAAAAGAAACCACGGAGCGCTTTAAAAAAAGAGAAGATGGGGGGCCACAAACCTGTATAGTCTGCAAGGCTTGCCCTATGGCCTACACAGGTTGTAGGCTTGTGGGCTAGAGGGGAGCAAAGCCACCACCCCCACAGTGCATGTGGGCATTGCGAGGTCAGGGTCTCCCACCCCTGCCCCCACAGGGACCTACCATGGTGGGTTATGGCTTCGGCCCTTCTCACCTGACCACACTCTACTTTTCCCTTTAAATTTTTTTGTATATTTTTTTATTTTTATTTCTATCAACACAAAACACAAACCCTAAAAAGTATTTTGTATCATGTTTATATATTTATACAAGATAAAGAATTGAACTCTGTTGTTGTTTTTTTAAATTTATTTTCATAAAATAAATAAACCAGATTATAATTGATCTCATTTGTATTATATATATATATATATATATATATATCTGTGTGTGTGTGTGTGTTTCTCTTTTTTCCTATAAATACAAAAAATTATAAGACTAATAAATGTTTTTAAATGCATAAGTATAATTATGGATTTATTTTTCTATCTAAAATAGAGGTAAATGTCGTTTCCAAAATAATACATCCATCAAACATATAGTGCAAGTGATATATTTTTCTTTTACAACTAACTTTATAACATAAAAGGTGTATTTTCTTTTGTAACATTAGATACCTTTGAAAGCAAACATACTCATTTATTTTCAAATGCCACTATAATGAACTAGTAAACTAATAAAATTCAAAAGCAATAATTTCATTCACCAATGAGTAATTTTCTTTTTTGCATAGCATTTCTTTTGAAGTGTAGAGAGAGAGACCATTTATCTTTTTCCTTATTAACAATATTTTCAATGTAATGCATACAACTATAAATAACCTTTCTTTCATTTATTCTCTTTTGCAAGTAAATACATATTTTCAACAATAAGAACATGTAATAGAGATTTACAAAGGGGAATTTGAACCCTCGTCCTAATACTACCCAATACAAATCTCTTGAGCTAATCTTTTACAAATCCTTAACACCTTACTAATGCTCTAAACATAGCCTAGGATCCACAAGGAGACTCTTTCTCCTTCTTTCCTTCTTTCTTAGCCAAAACTTGAAAGAACATAATAACACAACAAGCCAATGCAGGTGCTCACCACCCAACCATAGGTTTGCTCACAAGCCTCCCTTGAGCTAGGAGGCATATAAGTAACTCGGTTCCATGCTCAATTACAAGGGATTCAAACACACTCACAACAAACATAATAACACCCAACCCAAGGGATCTTAACATAACTAAATCCATAAATATGGATTCCAAAGGGGGAGAGAGTGGACTTCACTCACTCAAGGGGAAAGACCATCAAATAACTATAGTAACCAAAACTCATTTCTCAAGAACGCATAGCCTCTTGCTATCAAAATAGCCATACTTATAGCTCCAAAACCCCAAGGCACTCATGACATCCAATCTTATACCAAGACCACCCAAACAATGTCAATGTCTACCAAATCTCCTTATCAAGGAGTGACTTTCCTCGAGGAGGTTCACTCCTCTCTCCCCACACAACGCAAACTCTCTCACATGGATAGCTCATACCAACAACCCATAATCCCTTCACAAAACACAAAACACATAAACATGTATTTAATACATACATGAAGTAAAATGCAATAAACAAGAGAGTCTTGAAGCCTTGAGAGCCTACCTCTCAAGCTCTCCAAGTTTGAAGGAGTTGAAGAAGATCCACTCGAGAGTTATCCAACACTTCAAAATTCCTCTCCAAAGCCCAAGCTCTAACCAAAAATCCCAATAAAAAAGAACCCTTCTCACCTCAACAAGAGGGAGATAAATAGGCCTCAAAAAATATCTTAATGAATGAGGAAGTGACACTTGTCACCTTCTCATTCACTATCTCAAGCACATCTCCCCACATGTGCTCTCACACATGTGTGGGATATTGAGGAGTAGGGAGGTGACACTTATCATCTTCTCATTCCTCCTCAAGAGACACCTCCCCACAAATGTCCTCACACGTGTGAGACATTGGGGAAAGGGGAGAACTTGAGGTTCTATTCCCAAAGGCTCTTACAATGTGTGCTCACACATGTGAGGCCTTTGGGATTCCCCCAAGCCCTTACATGAACCTAGGGTAGTGGGATTGGGATGTGACAAGTCACCCATCCCTCATCCCAAAACCCTAATTCGTCACTTAATTCCCATGATCAAATAGAGTGGTCAAATATGAGTTATTGCCCCAAAACACATGAAATAAATTTAATAAAGCTCAAAAATCAACATTTAAGTAGCCCCTAAAATCCATGAACGAAAATGGACACATGGATGACACTCATCATCCACCTCATCCTAATTCAACAGACTCAAATAAAACCAAAACAAATCATTAACACAATAACATTCATTTTCAAACAACATATAACCTTAGTCCACCTTAGGGACTAGGGAGGCATCATGAGGATTATTAACTAGGGTTACTTGTGAGACCTCTGGCCATGGAATTAACCTACACACTTACACACACATCAATAGGTCCAATATATATATAGCCAAAGTGACAATAATTAAACACACACGGAGTCCCTCAATAACATTGTGTTTCAAACACAATTACAATCACTTTCAAATATCAATACATAATCTCATTTTGACCTTTTCACAATTCTTTTTCTAATCATCAAATTCAAGTGTTATAATAACCATTGTAATACTTCAATCTGACTAGAATATTAATATTTGAATTATAATCATTTCGCACAAATCAAGATGGGTAATTTCCATTCACTAACTTTATTTAAACAACAAGGCAAGCAAATCATCTTTCCAGTATAGTCGAGAGTTAACATAATTACTTCTAGTTAATCCATCCTCATCATGGTTGAAAAACATATAATTTTATCAAATCAAGATGTGTATCTTTCATACACAAATTAAGAATAACGAACTAACATCTACTAAGGTCTATATCAGCATAAGCAATAAATTAACTATTTAAATCCAACCTTAATTCCAATATCATCTACGTAATAGGATCTTAAGTCCATATACCGCATACCAATTCCAAGTGTAGAAAACACCATAAGGTCTAATAGTGCAACTAAAACTTGTCACACAAGGGTGGGCCTCACAGATACACTATGTTTTTTCTCTTGAGCAATATAAATCAAGATCTCATGGTAAGCATCAACATAGGCAATATTTTGACAAATCCTAGAGCATTCATATGCGCACTTCCAGTCCCTCTTCCTGAGTTAAATGTCTAAAAGTTGTTTGTGTCCAAGAGAGGTTAAACATGTTATTCATAGTGTTGAAATTTGTGAAGACCCTCCTTACCTTACCTAGACATAGTTGTTATTCAACATGATGTTGCTATTGCCATGCAAAGAGTTAATATGGATGAGTAAAAGTATCTTCTTTCAACCACAGAGAATGTCTCTTCTCACTAGCACATATAAACAACTGAATTTTAGTAGAATACCTAATTTCCATAATCCCATAGCCAATGGGAATTGGGGACATATACCCCAATTTTATGGAAATGTTTTGGAATCTATCAATATGAATCTTCAAGCTTATGTAACTTTGACGATTGATTATGAGATAAAGGATGAGGATGCATTTTTAAAGTTGTTCAATCATTTATTGAAAGGGGATGCATGAAAATGATATCTTAATTTGTCTAATCATTCTATTTCATCATGGAAAGATTTTGTGTTAGTTTTGTTAATCAATTTAGTGATGAAAAAGACCCCAATCTAGTGCTCCTAAATCTCTTTCAAATAGTTGAAAAGCAGATGATGAGTTTGTTTGTGAATTTCATATTAGATTTATAAAGGCTACAAGAGAAATTCAAGAGCATGTGAAGATTGATGGATCAACATGTCTAGGTTTATATTGTGAAGCATTCAACCTTGAATTAATTACTATCTTCCAATAGTTTAAGCTTGTGATTGCAATGGGCCTATAGCTAGGAAATCCACATTGAAGAACTTCACAAAGTTACAAGTATTTAGGATTTTCTACTAAAGGGTGTGTAGGATAGTGAATCTACACATTTAGATATTCTAAATGATAATTTAATTTTAGATATTCATGATGTTGAAAGTCAAGTAATAGCTTGTCATGAGACATTGCTCCAACATGAAATATGTGAAATGTCTCATGCCATTGATACTAATGAAAGGGAAGCCTTAAGAAGAGAGAATGCATATTCTATTGAGAATAGAACTAAAATATATATTTTTTATATTGATAAAAGTGGGTTTTTGAAAGGGCTCGAACCCTTTTACAAAGAAGCAACCCTTAGGAAAACGATATGAGTACCATGAGATATGGGACAAACAAAACAAACGAAAATAGCAGCCTTTCCACCTCTCAAAAACAATAAACCAACAAAACACACAACACCAAAGGATCAACAACCTACATAATGCCTAATCCCATCCTAGCTATCCAGACACCCTTGACCCGAATATGGGAATCTGAAACAGGATTAGGAAGATCTATCTTCCTTCTTTGAACAATCATCTAGGATACACAAGTATCCAAATGCTTAGAATGCGAAGAGAGGAGGGAGATATCCTCAATAGATGCCTTCACCAAAGACATCTCACACAAATAGGGAGATTGGTTAGTCGGAAAAGCTGGAAGTTGTATTGAATCCATAGACATCTTTGGAGTAGGGATCTCCACACAATACTTTGTGGGGGGATGGGAGCTAATGAAGGAACTACCAGGGCCTAGCCTAAAGAAGAGGACTCCAAAGGAATCAAGGGACTTTCTAGATTCATGCCAACCACATGGGAAACCCTCTTGAGAACATGACTTGTCATAGGGGGAATGGAAGGAGAAGACCTAGCGTCTTGAGAAAACTCATCATCCTGAGAAGATCCATCAACTAGAGAGTCAGAATCATTAATAATCAATTGATCGGTGTGGGCATTCCTCCACCATGTTACTCATCATAGGGGGGACTAAAATATTTTTTGACACACATGATTACAATAGTAATACTCATGCAACTAAATACAGTGAGTTTGATACACCAAAGAAATGATATGAGGAATTAAGTGGTTGACAATTTGTTCATTCCAATGTTAACATAAGTTATATTTGTTCTCATGATGCTAGTACATATACTAGTTATAACAGCCTATTTGAAAGGAAGAACCCAAGGTATCTATCCCATCTAAGTACATAATGGAAGATGATGAATTTAAAATTGAGAAAGTGTTGGAGTCTTTCTTGGCTAACTTGAACTATGAACCCAATAATGAATATAATTGTAGTGTGTATAATGAGATGGAAAATAAATATGAAGATCCCTCCTATCCAGATGAGAATTTTAAGTTGGCCATTTTTGAAATGGACTTCCATAGTGAAGATTTGAGTTGTATAAAAGTTACACAAGAAGATGAGCAAAACTCTTATATTTTAAATGCACTTTATTGTCTTCATGATGATGACATGGACAAATTTGTTGATTTTATCAGCTTGCATGAATGTGATGATTAAAATAATGATGTCCCAAAATGTATATGGGAAACAATGCATATGATGTTATCTTTCCTATGAAATATTTGAACACTATTGTTGATGAAGATCTAAGCTGCACCAAGGGGACATATGAAAATTGATTTGCTCTATTTGATCAACAAGTTCTAAATTAAAATTTCTTACTGTTGAAATTAGTCATTTTGATGATTGTTTAAGCTTGTGTGACTTTAAAATGTTAAGTCTTGAGAATGCCTCAACATACATTTTAGAGAATGGCATATATGAAGTTTATGCTTTCAATGAAAGTTCTAACAAGATTGTTGATTATAGTATTGTCTTACCTAATTTTTTTTACCTTCTCACCTAAATATGAAGCATTTCGAGAGGATTTAGCTATTGATTTAAAGGAGGATGAATTGGCCAAGTTGAATGTCAAATTTATTGAACTAGATCAAGATGACATCTAGGTATTTCTTTTTGAGCCAACAAAATATGAGCTCAATTTGAATCATTTGACAAGGTTGATATTCATGATGTTGCTTATTCAATGGATTATGAAACATTTTATTTTCTAGTTCAATTTAATAAATTTGTTGAATGTTGTAACTTTGAACAATGTGATGTAAATTTGTATGGTAGAAGAAAACATTGTGAGATTAGACTTTTGTTCATATGTGTTCAAAAACAAGTTTTATTTGTAGTGATGGGTTGGAAAAGTGAAGTGTATTTGATGTCTCCTAACAATAGCAAGTTCACATATATTTAGATACAACAACACTATTATTTTGTAGCTAAGTAGTGCTAGTGCTTTTAGAATGGACTTCAAGAGATCATCAAAGAACAAGGTTTATGACAGAGGCAAATGTTGGCTTCATGTTTTCTAGGGACTTTGGACCACTAGGAAATGGTTACAAAAAAAGGGGTTCAAAATTTTCAAACTAGCCAGTTTATGTGGTTTCATGGTTTTGTCTGTCTACACCTTGGAGATCATTTTTAGGGATCTCACTATGCTGACAAATAACATATATTCCCAACTAGAGCCATTGTTGACAATGACTCCACATTTCCAATTTTAGGTTTTTGGCTTTCAGTTACAAGTGAGTCAAAAAATTTAACCCCATAATACAAATATGGTCATGTCGTTTGTTTGTGAATATCTCAAACTTAAATATTAAAAATTAAAAATTCATTGACTAAGCGAGTTGAGGCACTATAACATCTACCTCCAATTTAAATTTCAAAATTCTCAAGCAAAGTTTGATCCCGTGGCAATGATCTTAGTAAAAGCTTCATTTTAAGAATTTAACATGCTAACCAGAATTTTCAAGTAAAAACAATTTAATATTATTTTTCATAAAATGTGGGCTTATTTTATAATTGATATTGAAGAGGATAAATATTTGTTGGATGGGTTAATTTTTATGGCATGTGTGGTGGAACCCAATGAAATTTTAAAAATAATAAATGGGGAAATTAAAGCGTTTTAAAGGAAGTTTGTATCCATTTATTAAAATATTAGAAGCTAGGTTTTAATAGCTATATTTCTATTGGTTGGCAACTAAGCTTAGTGGGCAATTAAGTTGTTTGTTTGTTCATCTTTGGTCATTGTTCACTCTTGTCCATTGATTTACCTTCTTTGTATGTCTTCCATTGATGTAGCTTATTTGAAGCTTGATTTTATTGGTGAACCCTTAATCAGAAATTTTAAAAAAAAAACATTTTTAATGTCTTGAGTAAATAAAAAATTGACATCCATGTTGGAGGCAAAATTAGGTCAATGAGAAATGAAAAATAAAATGTGGTACAATAATATGAGGATTGTCATGCTCGATGAACAAGGCCAAACATGATCAACAATTATTCCAACCCAATAATATATTATTGTTGAGGCAAAATTGTTAATAATTTTGCGTAGCCATGTTGGAAAATTAAAGCTAAAATAAAGGAGACTTAAAAGGATCTAGAGGTGCATAAAGGGGATAGTGCAACAAATAAATGAAAAGATGGATAGACTTCTATTAACCGTGGTGCTGAAAATATAAGTGATGGCTAGAAGCTAGACATAAGTATGAGTTAATGTTAGTTTGGATAGATTTTAGTGAGTGATGGAATAGAAGTATAAAGTAATGGTGCAATGTTCTTAGTATATAAACCAACTTCTCTTTTGAATGTCAATCATGGGCAGATTGATATTAGATTGATATTACTATTAGCAAGATGTAATGTTGAAGATTTTGCATAGAAACTTTTCTCAAGAAAATGAATTAGTAAAGTGTGCACAAGTTGATTTACTAGGTATTCCTTGTAGTCTATTTGTGGAAGGATTGACCAATATTATATTTTCAAAGTGGCATGCCTTTTAAAAGGGCTAACATGGAAATAAAAAACATTTATATAGAAATCAAGGCAGTCAATTAGAAATATAAATATTGATGTATAAAATGAGGAGCTTATTGTTCTTTTAATAATGTGTAGTAGAATTATTGTTTGTAGGAAATATAGCATGTTTTAGATCAGTAGAGGGATGAGAGGAGTCACTCTAAGGAAGATTTTATTGTCTCATCTTCTAGCTTGGAAAACGAGCTTTCTATAAAATGACTATTGTGTCTCTAAAGCATTGTTTCATACTCATTGATAGAAGTAGAAGCTATTATATTTAATCAACAAAAGAACTTTATTGTGGGGACTCACAAAATCCTTCCACTTTTATGAAATCTTCTAAAATGCTACGCTGAGCTCAACATTTTATAATTATACCTTTGTGAAGGATTTTGAAGATCTCTATGAGTATTCCCATGTGGTATGTAGTGAATAGAATGCAACAATAGAAGAGAGTCCAACACATGTAGTAAGAGGCATTGACTAATAAAAAATGTTTAAACAACAATTTTCAATGTGGCTAGAAGTGGAAATAAAATAATGCAAATCTGTAGAAATGCAAGAAAAATAAATAAAGTCCACATAACTTGAGTTTAGTGGAGGGTAGCTAAAGTAGCCTTGGCCCTCTAATGTTTTCTAGGGTTACAAATTTTGACTTCAAGTCTATTGTAATGAGATTTCCAAGCAAAGTTCTCTCAATTTTTTAATGTCTCCAAATGTGAATGGTAGTTTCAAAGAACTAGACTATTTTCAAATAATTTAGTTATAGTTTTTGGGCCACATTTGTTGGTTCCATGGTATATCTTTGTTAGTGTCTATTAAGCACAGTTGTAAAAATTGTCCATTAATGTCATGTAGAATTATTTGATTGTCTTTGGATTACTAAGTATGTTCAAATGTGTAAAATTCTTGATGTCTTTGAATCTTGTGATTAAGTGAAACTTTAGTAAGGCTAGTATGAACTTTTATGTAAATTTCTAGTTTCCAATTGTTGATTTGCACTACATGTTTGCTTATTATTTTAGATTTGACTCGGCTATCTAAATAGATCAAGACACTGATATTTTCTCAATCAATTGGCAATGCTTTTCTCTAATAAATCATAGTCCATCGTCATGATAAGTTATTCTTTAATTATGTTTTGTCACTATGCATGCATTTGATATTACAAATTTATGTCATATCCTTTGTGAGCCTACAACTTATGAGTTCTTTTGAGAAGATTGTGCATATTGTTTATTTTTAAGTTATTGATGAAATGGTTGTAAGTAATTTTTTCTATGGGGATATAAATTTGTTTTCATCTAGTGTTGCCCATAACTTGATTGTCAATTTGCCTTATTGAGAGATCTATGATTTGCAAGTCTAGTAAACCAGTATAGAGACATGGATTGACAACCTATCTTAGGAGTGTTTTTATGCATAGGTTTTGGTTATGTTGTGTGAATTGTCTGTTTACATTCATCTTACAAGGTCTCAAGGAACATTCTACTGAACTTGGCAAGGCTCGAAGAGTAGAAGAGTCATCCTACTCTTATTAAATTGGTCTTTTATTGTCTTTAGTTTAATCATCAATTTGCTTGTTTGTCTAGATCGACTTAATCTCAAGTCTGGGTATTGTGGTTCATCCCTTAAAATTGGGAGTTGTAATATGCATAAGTTTTGGTTACGCTGTGTGACTTGTTAATTTACATTCATCGTACAAGGTCTCAACACCCTTCGAGACTTGACAGGGCTCAAAGAGTAGAAGAGTCATCCCACCATTATTAAATTGGTCCTTAATTGTCTTCAATTTGATTATAGGTTTGCCCATTTGTCTAGATCCACTTCATCAGGAATTTAGGTATTGTTGTTCATCCATTAAATTGGGGGTTGCAATTCTAGAAACTTTTAATTATCTACATTGTGATTTAGAAAGTCATTTCAATTTGCCATTTTAATGCAGTTCATAAGAGATCGTTCTTTTAACTACTAATAATAATAATTAAAAACTTGAAAATAATTTTAGAACTCAAATAATTAATTTTCTTGTAACAATACTCCAAATAATATATGATGATTATGGCTTTTTACCTTTTTTAAGACCAATTTGGTCCATTGGACATATTTCAAGTTTAACATAACCTCGGTTCTAAATTCAGTCAACATCTAAGTTCTGCAGCTGTTAGTTTAGACAGAAAAACTCATCTTTTCTGAACCTGGCAGAGACACGTTACAAACTGGAAAGCCTCTTGGGCTACGGACATTTGAAATGGACACTTAACTAACCCATAACTAAAACAGTTCCCGAAATAAACTCTGTTATAATAACCTATATTGTGATTTTGGAAGAACCGTCTGTCATTCAATACTTTGCGGCGTTCACAATAATTCTAGTTAACTGTTAGATAAAGGCCGCGAAATTGACTCTTTAGAATTATCGACAAGATAAACACAAATATTGTGGTCGTTTGCTATAAAACATGTCCAAGATGAATGACACTATAGGGTCCACAGCCTGATTTTGCAGTATTATGCGATGAATCCCAGTACTTGACATATACCAGATTGATCGAGTTTATTGACATAACAATCATCACAGATTATTGAAGATAATTGAAATTCAATGACTAAAGAGTTGTGCAGTTCAATTGGTTGAACACAATTAGTGAGGGTGATGGTATGTTACTTGGTTACACCATCCATTAAGGTTAAAATCTCTTGGAGGTGCAATAAGTAAGGGATGAGCTCAGGATGGCCCTGGATGACTTAAGCAGAATGGATACCCGAGTCCTTGGCTCTCAGTGGAAGAAGTATCAGCTTAGACTCGTGCTCCTATATTGGGTTGCAAAAACAATCTGGATTTGAAATAAAACCCTTCCAACAAAAGAAAAAAGAAAATGCTGAAGCTCATTATCCACAGTTTATACAAAAAACAATTAAAAGAATTTCCCTAGTAATGATAGTCTACCCCATATGCGATCCCCAACACAAAATTGTCATCCATGTCCATTTACTTCATGCCAGGTTTCTAAAAGATCAGTAATGACTTGGATGGTATTTGGCAAGTTCAATTAATCACAGCACACGTAATCCCACACAAGGTTATTTTGATAACCCATCTCAATTTCATTCCGCCAATTAAAAATTTTCCACTATTACTAAGGAATTTTGTCTAATGTAAGTTGTGATATTCAAAACTGATAATCACGATCTTCAGAAACCTCAGGTCTTTTCAGTTACCAGAAAATAGTGAACCATATGCTTGAGCCCGAGATAGCATTTAAATAGTAGCAACACAGTTGCAGTCTGATGACGCCAGGTCAGAAAATTTCAAGTCACCCATCAGTAGAATTTTGTGGCTTGTGGCTTGTGGCTAGTGGCTGGATGGCTGAAGATTTTGGTTTTTAGTTAATTGGCTGAAGAAGATTTTGGCTAAATATTAACTCCTCAGACAATTAGAAAGAGCACAACAATAATCCCTCCCATGTATGCAGCCTATGCAAGGCATGTTCAAGCACTATTCTTAGATTATTGACGAAAGTGCAAGGTATGTTTCATTTCCATGCAGAGTAATAGGGCATGATATTTAAAACTTGATGCTGGTGGACTTCAACAATCTCAATTGATCTTTAGTTACTAAATTAAAACGAGCGATATATGCTTGAGCCTAAGCTAGCACTTAAATAGTATCAATCATAAGTGCAAACTGCTGACATGTTGGGTTAGTGAGTTTCACGCCACCCACCAGGGTTGGAATCTTATGGCTTGTGGCTATATAGCAGAAGTTTGTGGCTTGTGCTAATGGATGAAGATAGGTGCAAATACTGGAGAGATTTTGGTAAAATAGAAACGCCTCAGATGTGGAAGCTTAGCCAAAGAGAACATGCATAATTCCGTGTGTGTACCCATGCAAAGCATGTTTCAATCAATAATTTCAGATTACAAACAGAACTTGCAATATGCTCAAATCCATGCAAAGTAGTAGGACAGTCTATATAAACCTTAGAAGACTAGTAATTAAATGTGAACATAAAAAAGTCACCTTTATCTGTATTTAACAGTTTCATATTTGGTTTTAACCTGCCTTGTTCATACTTTGTAACTCTTCGGCTGGAAAACCTGAAGTAAGCCTTAACTACCAGATTACAACTTGAGGCCCATGTGGCGAGCCCAGAACGGGGCCTTCATCAATTGACATACAGAAATTTACCTGCGAATTTTTTTTAAACGCCATATGATTCCCATTTTTAAGAGTGGTTGCTGCCCTTGTATGATAGCAATTAATTATTACAAGGGTTCTTGCATATCAGAAACATTCCGGATAAGCATATTTGACATGAAATGACATGACAACCATATATTGAAATACTCAAACTAAAAGGCTTTCTTAGCTCATCCCTAGTCAACAAAGAAATTCCTAGATAATTTGCAATGGGTTATAAAACCAACCTATTTCAAATTATTATTGGTTATAAATGGTCCTAAAAAACATTCAGGATTGGATGAGCTCAGGTGGATTTTTATAGTATAGAGTGTTGGAATTTGGTAAAGCACTCTTAGGTTCAAATCCGAGGAGACACGATAGAGTGTCAAATTTTGGTAAAACACCATGTCCAACTCTTAGGGTGTGATGTACAACGACAGGGTCAAAGGTCCCTTCCCACCCCCCAGCCCCCAGCCCCCTTCCCCCCAACAAAAGAAGAAAGGATATTTCTTTCTAGCTGTCATTCTGAATAATTCTGTCCATCTTTGTGATACTTTTTTCTTGATTAAAAGGCCATGCCTATCAAGCGTTCATTTTGACCATCAAAGAAACAAGATTTAAATAAGAAAATAAGACATAGCTTAGACAAACACAATGATTGCATGAGGAATTTGAAACACGGATTATGTCAACTGAGTTGTCATATATAAGCATATAGATACATAAGCTGAGCAGGATATCATCACTCTCTGTTTCTTCAATCTTTTAGAGAGTGAAGTTAGCCAGAATGCTCCAAGCAAGACTGCTCATTTATGAAAGCATCTAATAGCAATAATAACATTCACCTATAAAAAAGAATTGTTCTTCAGAGAGTGCATGGTGTGTTCCAAGAAATTTTTATACATATGTTTCACAATATCAAATATCTCATCAGATGAGAGGGTACAAAATGGAATACCGTCCCTCTCTATTTGGATATCCATAAAAATGTGGATAAGCCGACCGAAACAAGTACATGTATATCAAATTCCAAATTTTTCCCAAAAAATAATTCATGGATCACAATTCACTGCAGTATAGAAACTGAACAATTTACAAGTAATCAAATCTCAAAATTATAAAGTAACCAATCTAAGAATGCAAGTCAATTACCAAATTGTTAACATAGATGACTTGATCATTGTCTGCTGAGGAAACATCTTAATTATATTTAATGCAAAATAATATCTTGCATAGATTTCCAGATATGACATTGTCAGATTGGTCCATTAGTAATTTAATTAAATACAAATCACCACCATTGTTGTAAGCAGATTACACAAAGCTCCCTAATTTGCACGAAATTCATCATGACAGCAACTGTAAACTAAAATAAAGTGCAGAAAATGCAGAAAAACTACAAAAGTGTGAGGTTGCTAACACGGTAACGATTAGTGCAAAAGTGCTCCCCATACTTTCCAAAATGCTTAACAAGGTCAAACAAAGGAGAACACTATCCAAAGATTGGTAGGGATATCCTATCTTTGCTTCAATAGAAAAAATATAGGTAAACATACAAATTATATCATCATGCGGTGAACTCTGCATACTTAATTCAAGAAAAGAATTAGAGACTAGGCAGAGTGCTCTGCCTACTTGATGAGAGACTTGAAGAAAAGAATTACAAAACAACTAGGCAGAGCGCTCAAACTGTGATTCATGACAATGCGGATCAAGCCACTCTCTAGGAGAACCTCTGGGTGCCATCATGCTTCCTTTGCCACCAATCAACTCGCGCAAGTTTTCTACCTTATTCTCACGCCCTCCTATGGTACTCTTTTTGTCTGCTAACTTCAGCTTGTGCTTAAATCGCTGTTTCTTTCCTGCTGAATTATTCACTACTGAAGGTGGAGCCCCATGTGGTCCTAGATAAATTTCTTCCTCTAAAGCACTTACCTGTTACAAAGGATCCTGAAGTAAGAAATGGTGAAGTATCATGACAACAAACAAGTTGTTGCTACAATATCAACAACACAAGATAGGTCTTCCCTGAAGTAAATTCATCATGGCTCAAGAGGTGGTTTCAATTTTTTTTAAACAGAAATGCATATACATTTCTGTTTCAGACTAAATGTTAAAGAAATGCATCCGCTGTACTTGAGGCAGAGTAAACCAGAAATGTACAAGAGCACACTCGTTAAATTGGATGACAGAATGGAAGAGAGCAGCTTGATAATTATTTTACACAAGGGCAGGGTATGCATTTTCACCTGTTGAGAAGAAAAATTGATCTCCTTGGCTACTTTTGTTTCTCTACCAGCTGTTTCAGCATTATCCAGTTTTAGGCAAGGGATCTCAAACCCATCAGCATCTGTAAGTTAAAAAACAATTTTCTATTATTGTAAATTCATGGACAAGATTGGAAGATTGTGAAGGTATGTAAAGGTTAGTACAGTATGCAATGATCTCACGGTTACCCTCAAAATAAATTATAGCATATATTGATTCCCCCCTTCCAAAGCTCAATGGCAAAGCTGCAATCTTGTACAAATAGGAATTAAACCAATAAAAAGAAACAAAAAAAAAGAGAAGACTTAACAAAAAAAAAACAGAAAAAAAAAGTTTGGATGGGGATAAAATTCAACCACGTTTATAAAGAAGAAAAGTTATATAGAACTGAATCTAGACTGCATATACTATACAGAGAAATAATAAATTGAATATGAAAAAGGCGGCGAGAGAGAGAGACAGAATAATTTCGAACTTCAAAAATATTGAACAAAATACAAATAACATTGTCATCTCTAAAATGAAAAAGCTAGAAATAATAAAACTTAAGCGAGCGCAATAGACGCAGAGAGATTGGAAACTGATTTTCCCCCCAACTCTCCAAACCTTAATAATATGATAAGATGAGAACCCTATTGGGAAGACAAGATCCCACATTATAAAAGCATATTGATGCTTGGCATGATCTGTATATTACAAATTGAAAAGAAAGAAAGGCTAGGGTTTGATAGTTACCCCATTCATCAACATTGTCATCTTGATCAACTGTAGAGTGGAGGGATTTGGAGTTTGGATCCATCACAATCCTAAATAACTACTCTCTCCTTCCAAACCCTAACAGGAGGCTTGCAGACACAGACCTTATTATTATTATTATTATTAGGCGTTCAGACTGCGTTCCATCCACGCCACCCTCATTAATGAAAGATTTCCAACTTTACCCAGTTGATGTCTCCGCTCAGCCCATCGCTCAAGACGCCATTTCCGTCATAAATATGCTGCCGACTACTCTGATGTGAACCAAGAATCAAAAAAGTCTCTGAGAAAAGCAATGCTTTTTCAAGCTTGGAGAACTGGTTGTCTTCGTTGTGGAAACCTATCCTACGGGAAACAACTTTTGTTCGCATACGTGGAATGGTGAAATTTGCATTCCTGTGCCATTTCTCATTTAGTTGTCTCTTAAACGGCGGTTTCTTGGTCAAGATGCATAGTAGAAGAGCCGACATCTAAAAGAATTCGAAAGTGTCGTAGGGTTGAGGTTCTTGGTCCCTTAGGTTGTTTTGTCCTCGTGAACATCATTAAAATTCATTCATTCATTCATTTATTTTAACCGATTAACATATTTATATATGGATAAATAGTATAATTTACGTTTATATATATAGATAAATAGTATAATTTTGTTAAAGTTGGTGTTTTCTTTAGTTAGTTGTATCTTCATCGCACACATTTTCATATACTGATCTACATCATATCTATATTGACATATTTTTCCATGTTTTTTGCACCATCTACGATCAAGCATTCATTATATGCAGTGACTTTACAAATTTGACTTAGGGTGATGAAATCGTCAAGTCTGTGCATATAATGAATATGTGATCGTACATGATGCAATAAATGTGGAAAAGTGTGATTCCACCCTTGATTTTCAAAAATTCAAATTCAAATGATGGTTGAATCCTTCCTATTTCACTAGCCATTATGTGCTGACAAAACACACATTTGCATGAATAATTGCTATGTACTTTCTATTTAAAGGCATTCAATGACATTCACTTTAGAGCCTCTCATATTCAAATATGCTCTCTTATCATGTTAGGTGAATATTTTGTCTTCAACTAACTGAAGGCAAAATGGTTATATCGACCACAATGTAATGAGATAAATTTCTCCTCTCAACAAGGGGAGGTTCCCTATCAACTATCACAAACTTATTTAAACTAAATACTAACTTAGGGGTGAGACCATATCATCAATTTCTCTTTTTTCAGAAATGATGTTTACAAAATGAAAGAGCACTTTCTCGATACAAATTTGAATAACCAAGAAACCCACGAGAGCATAAAGTCTATCGTTGCTCCTTTTACTGATTTATAATTTAGAACTAAGTAGAATAAGGTGCAGCTCAAAGTCTTCACCGAATGCTACGATAAAACATATGATCACAAAAGATAATAGCAGCTCAAAGTCTTTCCAATATTTTTTACTTCAAAACATAAAAGCACAAACTAAAGATAATTGTTGCAGCACAAAATCTCCAAAATTAGCTTTAGAATATCTCCCAGATTATCCAAACTCACGCTACAATTTGATCAAATAGATAAGATAGTATAAGGAAAAGGACATAAGAACAATTTCCAATACACCACAAGTTATTCCAATGCAAAGATTGAACGATCACTTGCTTTTCTATTCACTTGATAAAATATGATTTGCAATTTGAACACAAAGTCTCAAAATGCTCTTCAATTTGGCAGAGTTTCGCTTCAATAACTAAAAGATCCTTATTTACAATGGGGGTCCTCTTTATTTATAAGAGAAACCGAGAGCAAAAATAGGAAAATCCTAACTACTTTGACTTATTCAAATAGAGGAGTCCTATTTGACTTAGGACTTCCTTTGCTTCACATGTAATTACAATTTAGAAAATTACATATGGATATGTCCACAACAAAATTCAAATTACATATACAAGAATAAAATAAACTAAGGTATCAGCTTCCTCCATCATTCTTCTTTAGAAAATTCTGGTACATGGCCTGTATGGCTGCCATTTCACATGCATCTGGTTTAGCTGTATTTTCTAAAATAGTGCGGGCCCAAAGAATCGCATCTTTTACTACCTTTATTGCCTTCTCATGTTTGTATAGATTGTCCTTCAAGTTCTCAAAAGTCCAATGCTAATCATAGATATTATCCATGGAAAGTACTGAGGGCATCTCCTCTTCGAATTTCCTTTGAACCATCTTTTCGAAGGAACTTATCATTTCATCTACTGAAAGAAACTTATGATCTTCATTTGTGAGGGTGCATGGAAGTTCTTCCAGCCTATGTAGAAGTGTGGCATTGCTATCTTCACTAGTTTCTCGAGCTTCACATAGATCTTCAAGTAAGCCTTTTATTATGTGAATACAATGAACCAGAGACTCCTTGGTTTTAAGATATGATTCCCTATTTACAATGACCCTGATGGTGATCAGATTCTTTATCTTAATCTTTTCATCTCTATCCACTCCTTCAAGCTCTCTTCTTGATCCTGCAGTTCTTGGGAGAGTAAGTCAACCATGTTATCAAGCTCGGCTTTGGCTTTATCCATCTTTTCTTTCCTTTCTACAGTGGTCTTGAGGAGAACTCTCCCTTGAGCTAGCAAACGTTCCACAATATCTCTTACCACCCTCCCTCTGGCCTGAGCTTTTTCAACCTTCTAGATCAGGGGATCTTCTACAGTTACTGCCATGGGTTCCACAATTTCAGATGACTTAACTATTTTTTGAAGAACTGCAGCAAGTTGTTCTGTGTTAGCCTTATCCTGTTCTTTCTCTTTTTTGACTTCATCATATTTTTCAAGCAAGGTGCTGGTAGTAGTTTGAAAATCTACTTTTATGCCCTCATGAGTTAGCTTGCCTAACTCAACCCTTGAAATGACATAATCATTCATGTCAAAATTGTCAACAGTAGCATCTTCTGGTGGCTTAGCAATCTCTGCATATCTGATTCCTTTCTCATTGATAAGCCTAGAAATAGTCTTAGGCTTCTTCTTCAGAATCTTTGATTTCAGAGGTAACAGCTTCTCAATATCAATCTCATCTGGTGAAATAGCTTGCTTCTTTCTCTTGGGAGTATATGTGGACAACCATGAGGGAAGCACATAAGCACCAATAGGGGTGTAGAAACTTGTGTTCTAGTGGGAAGATCTTTCTCTGGGGACTGATATGGATCACCAAGTTGTTCCTTTTCTGCATCCTCATCCTTGCCTTGTTTAGTTTCATCCTCCTTGTCAGATTTATCAGATACTTCTATTTGTTGAGCATCCTTGGACTTCTGAATATTTTGCTATTCAGTCTCAACATCTTCAATCTCCATTTGATCAACATTTGTATCTTCAGCACCTGATTCAGTGATATTAGAGCTTTCTACAATTTCTTTCTTCTTCCCTCCTTTGGATACAAACTTAATTTTTGGTTTCCGTATTTTGGAGGAAGAAGGGATGTCACTCTTATTTTTGGTCTTGTTCTCTACTTTCTTGCCCGTTTGCTCCTCTGCTTCAGTCTCTGACACCCTGTGAGAAATTTCTTCAATTTGATACCTTTGCTTTCCAGCCATATATTTGTATTGGCCAGGATCGGCTGAAATCTTTTCCTTATGGATGTTTCCTCTTTAACTGACCATTTCACCTCTAGAAGGGGTGAGACTTCAACATTCTCAGTGTTATATTTGGGATCTAGAACATCTCCATCATCCTCCATTCCATCTGGAATATCAGCGAGGCCCAACTCTTCAATCTGACTCAGATGAAGTTTGCAGTAGTCTAGCTTTCTGATCTCAATTTGTGTCCAAAGATCAGCCTAAATATCTTCCACCATATGCACATGAAAGGTTGACTTTCTTTTGATGTTATCTTGCACTCTCCTGAAGTCAAAATGGTCCCTTTTCTTGAAAGTTCTCATAGTGACCAGTTGTAATTCAGAATCAACTATTTTTGCCTTGTTAGCTGATTAAACTGAATACCTTCCAATTTCAACCGGAAACTTTATCCCTACCTTCTTTAGCTCCATTTGTTTATTATGCACTACAATCAACTGTCTACATAATTCCATGAGAACAATACGGTCACTGGGATACCGTGGAAGAATATAAGGGTAGCCGGGATAATACCCTACCCTGAGATATGTGAAAGTGGGGAATTGTAAGAATAAGCAGCCAAAAGAATTCACAACCTCCCAAGCTTCATCTGAGACCCTCTTCTAAATAAGTTCATTGTCCCATAAGCACATGAATACTGAAAAAGAAAGCATCATTTACTCTTCGGAAATGATGGATTGATCCCTTCAGAGTTATTTGAGGATAATACTCATATACCGGAACCAATCTCCTATCACCAACCTGAGTCAGACCGAGAAAGCTCCTCATGCTAGCAGCAACATATACAAGATATGAGGTCATATAGAATTTGAATGTTGTGTTGACCTTCACTAGTTGTTCATGCAATGCATTACTGATCTGCTCTCCCCAGAATATTCTCTGTGTGCCCTGAATAATTACCTTGATGTATGTGTACATCCATTCTTGAAATTTGGAGGAAGAAGGGAGTCCTCTGATACAACTCAAGATTGTGATCAAGTCACAAACTTCCTCTACAAAGTCACTCCTAGGGAGATCCTTCGACCATCTGGTCATATTACTTCTAAGGATTTTCAACCATTTATTGTTTATATACGTTCTTGCAGCTTCCACATTCGTATCATAGTCCTTTTGCCCTTGAGCAAAATCAATCTGTCTAATGTTTACAATAGGTGGACACATAAAGATTTTATCAAAGAATTCTGCATCCAACCTCATGATCACATTCCCTTGGGAATTTGTCACAACCCTAGTGTCCCTATTGTAATGGCTAGCCACCTGAAGAATGAACTCGGGATTATGAGCAGAAACCGGAAATGAGGCAACCAAGTGAATATTGTTGTCAATGATCTTTTGCATGTGTCTGGAAGGATTTGTCTGTTTCGTTCTATCCACAAATTCTGCCATGTGCACATGTCCTATTTTTGTATCCCTGATTTCATCAATATTCGATTGCATTGAAGTGACAGGGAAGACCCCTTGATATTTGTACTTCATGATTTTGGCTTTGGATGGAGACGGCTCTGACATCAGCTCTAGAGAGAACTCTAGAAGATATGTCTACCACGGACACTTGTTGAGAACTACAAAAGGCCATGATCTCGCAGTTAGGGAAAAATAGATAAATTGGGATAACCGCGATTCGATGATCATGGATAGGAAAGCATGCGTTGAAGGGCTTGAGTGCTCGCAAATCAAGGTAAAGGGCGAAAGTGGGTTAACAGGTCTTGAAAGGTGAATTTTTCCAATGTTAGGAAAAATTCAAGAAAATGTGCACGAGCGGTCAAAATGACCGCTCCTGCATGAGGGACTAATTCCCATATGTAAAGTCAGACATTTTGACTGCTATTACATGTTAATAGGAAGTATTTATAACTCTCGTGCAAAGTCGGTGAAAAATACCGCCTTTACATGTGTTTGGAAAAATGTTTTTAGATGTAGGGGCAGTCAAAATGACTGCCCTTACATCAGGGTAAATTAAGCTTTGCAACACATGCAAAAGCGGCAGAATGGACCGCTATTGCATATATACTGAGAAGATTTGATGTATAGTCAGCGGTTTTAACCGCCACTGCATCTATTTTTTTTACATCTCCGAGTTATGTGTAAAAGTGGTATTTTTCACCGCCTTTGCATGTTGGAAGGTTTGTATAAGGCTCATGTAAGGGCGGCAGTTTTAACTGCCCTTACATGTGTGAAAGACTGAACTCCTAAAGGATGCGAAGACGAGCGATAATTCTGCCAATGCATGAAGGTTAAAACACAACCAAAGTTTTCACAAGACAGTGAAGTAAGGCATGACAAATCTACCGCTATTCGAACAAAGGGAACGGCGAAAATACACACATTCAACGTAGGGTTCCAAACTACACTCAGACGTATGGTTTTGATGACTCAAAGCAAAACAAACATTTACATAAATCTTCAAAATGGAAAACGTTTAAATAAAACCCTAATAGAAAAGCAAGAAAAAATGAAGACTTACCTTTAAACGAGAAATTTGCACAATCCACAATTTTTGTGGTTTGATTGTCTTTGCAGGGCATCAAATGGCTATTCCGAGAAGTTTGAGGATGAAAACCGAAAAGAAAAGTGACCAAAACGCTTAAATAAGGGTTAAAAGCAAGGTATTAATGGCCACAGGAATGCCATTAATGGAACTCGCAGTTCAAGATTTGGAGAAATCTGCCAAGGCGGTGAAATGGCCTGCTCATACATATGAAAGTTTGATGTGCTAAAGCAAGCATAACAACTACCCTTACATCTTAAGCTTTGTGAAGGGACATGCGCGGGCGGCAGGTTTAACTGCTCTCGTGTGTTCAAAGAACTTTGGCAAAACATGTAATAGCGGTAGAAAAGGCTGACATTACACAAAACAACAAAAAACACATGTAAAAGCGGTTATTTGGGCCGTTATTGCATGTAAACACAAAAACTTTTCTAACACCTCAAAATGTTCAATAATTGATATTTTGGTGAGCTTACGACCAAAACAAGCTTCACGATTTTCAAGGAAACGTCATAAGGAAATGTCGCAAACTCATCTAAGATGTCAGATGACTTCACTCGAGATCAAGAGTACTTGTCTCATTTTGCGAACTTAGAGTGTAGGCTATGAAATAGACAAGTTTCGTAGGGGGTGTCTACAAAAATGAGCGTAGCTAATTTTGAGAACAACAGCTGGCTCTAACTGGGGAACTTCCATCGATTGAACTTTGAAATGATCAAAGGGAGAAGAATCCAGTCTCTAAGCGCCTTCATCCATGTCATTGGGCCATAGAGTCAAACTACCAAAAAGAAAAAGACTAAAGACTAAACAAAAACACAAAACTATTTGATACTTCAAGGATTGAAGTGTTTTAGATGTTGTCCACTATGAGGCAACAAGAATGGTGTTCCATCCAAATACTCCAGCAAGAAAATATTTTCACCACAAAGTTGATGAATAATGAACGGGCCTCTCCATAGGGAATCAAACTTCCCATGCATTCCTTTTGGTTCTCTCCGCTTGTCCCATAACAAGACTTGATCTCCAATTTGAAACTCACGAGCCCTTGCTTTCTTGTCAAAGAGTTTCTTCACCTGACTTTGATGTTCAGTAATATGGTCTACTACCATAGCTCGCTGCTCTTCTAGTTCAGTTAGGTACATGATTCTTTTGTCAATAGAACTTTCAAAAGTTCTATCTTCCACTGCCTTTGCCAACTTTAGTGCCGGCAACTCCAAAGTAATAGGTATCTCAGCATTCAGACCATACAGAAGCTGAAACGGTGACATACCTATCGCCCTTTTGGGGGTAATCACGTCTGCCCATAAAGCTTCAAACAATGCTTTATGCCAAGTTCTCTGATTATCTTCTACCAGTTTCCTGATAATAGTAACCAAATTTTTGTTACTTGATTCCACCTGACCATGTTGGCAAGAGACACTATATGGATTCATTAATGTTGTCATTGATGGCAACAAAGTTCATCCCACACATCCGCAAGACATGGTATGTCTCTACCGGAAGTCAAAGTGAAGAATGTTGTGGTCCGGTAAACAAGAACAGAACAGTCAGTAAGGTCCGACAGACAGGTCCGGATCTCTCAGCAAAAGTATCTCAATGAAGTGTGGATTTGGGGAAGTCAAGAGGAGTATCTTGACTGATAGATTCCAAGGTTCGAGCCTCCGGTGTGGAAAGGATAAAGAGATATGAATGCTTGAGTGTCGGGTTCCCAAGTGACAGTGTGGACAGAGGAAGAACTAACTGGCAGAACATCAGACATTATTCCAGATGTGTTAGTGATGATGGAAAAGGTTCTTAAGGCATGAATTATGTTTGGCCGACATGATTAATGATTTCCACAAGTATATCCTTGATCTGCATTACTTGGTAAGCAAGGATTCAGCCGACAGATCAGAGCTTGTGAAAAGATTGACTATTTCGGGTGCCGACTAGAAAGGTGATGAAATCACTTGTGTGGATATATATACACGATGGATTTAGTTGTGAGAAGTGTTGTGGTTGTTATTGATGTGCGAATAAAAGCATAGCAGCGCAGAAGTAGTAAGGAAGGTCCGGTATGTGAAAGGAAAGCAGCATAAGAGAAGAGGAAAGATGAAGTGCAGCAGATCATTGTACTAAGCCTAACCGGAACTAAACTCCAACATATGTGGATGCTACCAATCAGTTCAATTATTGTATAACACTCTTTTTGTAGACAGCGTGTCTCTTGTAGGCAGTGTGCATTCTTGTGAGCAATGTGCTTGGGCAGTGAGCCCTAATTGGCAAGTGCCATTTTGTATTTCCATTCTTCTAACAAAGAATACAATCTTGGGTTAATCACCCCGTGATTTTCTCCCTTAACAGGGTTTCCACGTCAAAAATATTGTGTCATGTGTATTTCCATTTCATGGTTATGTTTGCTCATTTGAATTAATGTTACATTAATTATTAATAAAGTTCAGAAAATAGAAATAATTAGGATAACTGATTCACCCCCCTCTCAGTTATCAACAATTGGTATCAGAGCCAAGTTCCTCCTAACAGAGTCTAACAGCTTGAGGAAGATCTGGGAATTCAAATGGATGCATATGGTTTAAGGGAGCAACTCAAGACTGCCCTTGATGATCTTGAACAGTCAAACTCTGAAGTCAATGAATTAAAGGAAAGACTCAAACAGGCTGATGATTTCATGAGAGAACTAAAAGACAAATTAAGTCTCTCTATGAAAAAGAGAAAGGAGCTGCTTCAGCAATTGGCAAGACAAGGTGAAGCAAATGATGCAAATGAAGAACTGAAGGAGAAAACTGAGTTGTGTGAAAAGCTATCAAAAGAAATCATTATGGTAAGACATGAAATGGAATCAGGAGTTATGAAATTTACCCAAGAAGTTGAAGAGAAAAGAAAAACTAAAGATAATTAAGACAATCTCTCAAAGAGAAATCAGAAGATTGCCACAAGATGGATAGAATTATCAGACATCTTGAATTTGATCTTGAAGATGCTAAAGATAATGAAGAAAAACTTGAGGATCAAATTGTCTCTCTCAAAAGAGATCTTCAAACAACAAATGAGTATAAAGAGAAATTCAAGATAAGTTCTGCTCAACTTGAAGTTCTTCTTGGAAGTCAAAAGAGGGTAGATGACAAGTGTGGTTTGGGTTATGAGAAAGGAGAAAGCTCCAGATCCGGTCAGAAGAATTTTGGATTAGAAAATCCAAGGAACAGGCCTAGAAGACCTCTGGTAAGGCAGCCTAATGCTCAAAGATATCCATCCTTCAATGGATACTGCCACAACTGCAATAACTTTGGTCATAAAGCTAATCAATGTAGAAGGAGAATGAATCAGACTAGTACATCCTTCTCCGGACAGTGCTTCAACTGCAAAAGGTATGGTCACAAATCTCATGAATGCAGAAATATGCAAATGAATAATTCATTCAATGGTAGATTCTTTGCATGCAATAAAATGGGTCATATGGCTAATCAATGCAGATCAAGAGGATATCAATCAAATATGCAAAGAAATGTTGTTTGCCAAATTTGCAATAGATCCGGTCATATAGCAAAATTCTGTAGAAGCAAGAATCAGGATAAAAGAGGTCCGGTATATTATAATCAGAATCAAGATAAGGGGAAACAAAAGGTCAATGCGGATGAAGTTCAAAGTGAGATGAACAAGATTTGGGTGAAGAAGAGTATAGAGAATGTAGGGGATGGATCCGCACCAGACTCTGGTGCTGATATTCCTTCTGAAAATTAAAAAGTGAGCTCTAGCTCAGGGGGAGACACAAAGAAAACCTTGTTCCCCCAGCCAGTAAATTGGTGCCGGAACTAGCACAAGGAGAGCTGCGGATTAAAAGGGATCATACAAGAAACATCTAAAAGGGGTATGGTAAAGATTTGAGAGATCCGCAAGAAGATTTGAAGAATCTAATCCTACCAGAATTGATCCGGTAAAACAGTCTTCTGATAAAAATAGATTCCTTACAAGTTTGGTCTGGTATGATTCAAACTATGGTGTCTTGATCTGCAAATAGATCAAATGACTAATGAAAGGAAGATAGATTATCACTACTCTCCTAGAATAACTTCGAAATCTGTCTCAGTGATCCGGAAAGGTTTTGTCTCTAAACAAGACAAACAAGGCAAACTGGAATGAATTAGGTTGCGCATTTATTGCAGAATGAAAATTAGGGCTTCTCATAAATAAAAGAGTTCATTCGCTCATCATTTGTACATTCACATTCAAAGAAAAGAAGAAAAGGAGCTCTACAACTACCTCTCCCAAAGACCAAGATGATTCTTCATACAGCTCAATCTGGATTTCATCGTGTGTGCCCTAAACAGCATAAAAGGTATTCTTTGTTCTTGATATCTCTCAGTAAGATTTCTTAATGATGGCTACTCCGAATATAGTAAAGATTTCTGATAGACCTTGCCCCATATTTAAGAAGCACCCATATAAATCCTTGGAGGTAGATCCCCTAGGAGCCTTCTCTAGTGTTCTGCATGGTGTTTTACACACAGAAGATATTAGGGTTTACATACACGCAAATGTTGAAGAGTTTGGGGAATTCAAACTAAGGGATATCTATCACAAACAATTGATAGACGATGCTTTTGAGCTCAAACCCCAATACAAGGGCCTCCAGAATAAGCACTTTGCACAGTACATACATTTCCCCTATTTTACTGAGGATGAATGGGTCAGGTATATTTTGAGCAGAATCCATGACAACTTCATGTGGTTAAATGGACCATTTAAAATCACAAAAGATGCCATCAAGGCAATTACTGGATTACACTCATCCAGTGGGATTCTTGTTCTTAAATCTATGAAGAATCAAACTGTGAGTGAGGCTACTGGATCCAAGTTTGACAAAAGAGCAATGACAATCGATGACATCTCTGATCTGGATGTCAAGTATGCCTCCATGATCATTAGATATAAAATATATCATTCTAGCAAGGAAAATTTAGTACTTGGAACTGCCATCTACACCGCTTATGAAATGTTAAGAAAGGATGCAGACTACGATCTTTGTCAGCTTCTCTTGAACCAACTCTTGGAGAATCTGCAGAAAATAAAGAAAGATAAAAAAGAATTCATTCAAGTATGGTGGATTAATATTGTGCTTATTCTTCTACTTTATGAATGAGCTTCCCGGATCTAGTGGCTGGGTGTGGGAAAATGATAGACCAGTAGCTATCCAAATCAGAGATTATTTGCATGGACTTGGTGATGACAAAGCACAAAATACAACTCTATGGGGATATTTCAAGAATTTTTAGAAAATGATGCAAGCAAGAGAAAGGATTCCCTAGTCTCTTGTTGAAATATACAAAGACACAGTTTGTTTTATGGTAGACTGATCAATGCCTAATGGAGGCAGCAGAACCAAGAACTGTATGGATCATGCCCATGGGGTATGAAGTTGATGAACAAATTGTAGAGTTGCATGTTCAACACATGCTAAGTTAGCCAAAGGATCCAAAGGCAGAAAGGTTTGGAACCTTTGAGGAGCTGAGTGTAAAAATTTATGTGGAACTCATAGAACTAGAGATCAAGAGGAAGGTGAGAAAAGAAGTAGAAAATATTGCCAAAGGCCTTGGCATCTCAAAGGAGGCACTTGATGCCCACAGGAAGAAGACAGAAAGGTCTGAGGAAGAGAAGAAAGCAAAGGGAAGTAAGGAAAGTGGTCCGGTAGAATCTTCCACCTAGACAAGATCATCAAAGAGATCAGCACCTGTCTCAGCCAAAAGCTCAAGAAGCTCAAAACTGGAAGTCCAAGCATCCGGAAAAGGAGAAAAGAGAACAAAGAAAAAGGCAACAAGGTCCTATGTTAGCCTAAAGGATGATGAGGAAACTGAATCTGATGAGGGGATAAAGGAAATAAAAAGGAAGAAGAAGAAAGGATCCGGTGAACCTTCCACAGGTCAAGACAAGGAAGAAATGTCAGAGGAATTTGTTGAAAAGCCCACCCTGTCTTTAGAAAGTGTAATCAAATCAGTCACTGTGGATGGAAACCTTCAACCAATGATTGAATTCTATGATGATTATAATGAGGCTGACCAAAAGATCTTGCAGGAAGCTACAATTAAGTATCTGAACATATATAATAAGGCTTTTATTGAAATTATATCTCTTATTCCCAAGAGCCTAGAAAAGGAGTTAGAAATGAGAAAGACTAATGCCATGGCAAAAGACCTAGAAATCTGGGAACAGATAGCAATTCAGCTATATCCTTCAATCGACCCCAAGACAATGAATATGATATTCAAAGATTGTAAGGATGAATTCAGAAGCAAAGCAAGGATGAATCAACTGATGCTTGGTGAGACTAACAAGGTAGCCAAGGACACAGAAGAGATCCTCTAGAAGGCCTTCAAAAGATTTAATCTTCCTATTATAGAGGATTTGGGTACTGACCCCTCGACCACTAGTGTTGCAGAAGAATCTACTAAGAAAATGACAGAAGAGGTGGGCCCTGAACAGACTAACATTTCTCCTTCGGTTTCACCTACAGTCTCCGGATCTAAAGGAGAAGAAAGAATATAAGAGAAAGAAGCAGAGGTGAAGGAAAAAGAGGTTGACAATACCAAGGCTACAGAAGGAGAGAAGACTTCAACAGAGAAGACCACAACTGCTAGTGGTAAGGTTGTGGAAGGAGAGAAAGCTCCAAAAGACAGTTATGTGACTGCAAAAGAAAAGAAAAATCTGTCTTCGGCAAGGGACACTGCAAAAACTGTCCAAGAATTCTTGAATAAAGAAACAATGGAAATTGATGAACCGAAGCTTCTACAAGGACCATTTAATTTTGATTATTTCTCTCTAGTACAGACTCTGAAGATAGCTTCATTCGCTAATGCAAAGGTTAAAGAAAAACTCCTAAAGTCTCACATGGAAGACTGTGAGTTGATAGAAGCTACTTCCGGAGTGCTTGAAAAGATTATGCCATCGTTTCAGAAAGATCCCACAGCATCCACATCCGGTAATCTCGAAACTCTAGTCAACAGTGTTAGCACACATTTTGGTTCTCTAGAGAAGTTAGCTGAAGAAAAGGTCTGGAAGGAGTTTTTTGGATAAGAGATTCTCCGAAGTGCAGGGTCTAATAACAAATGACAGGAAAGTCATGGATATTGGGATAAAGAGCTTGGAAAAACTCTAGTCAACAGTGTTAGCACACATTTTGGTTCTCTAGAGAAGTTAGCTGAAGAAAAGGTCTGGAAGGAGTTTTTTGGATAAGAGATTCTCCGAAGTGCAGGGTCTAATAACAAATGACAGGAAAGTCATGGATATTGGGATAAAGAGCTTGGAAAATATATACAAATTTTGCTTATCTTGGCCCACAGTGACCAAAGATATTGAGAGAAAAGTAAAAGAACAAGAGAATAAACTATTAAGTCTGTCTCAAAGTTTTGATCCTCTCTCATCCTCCATAGTAAATCAAGAGTGTCAGACTATTGCAATCACAAATGTAATAAAGAATTTTGAGAAGGAAAGGAAGAACATAATCAACCGGATGGGTGAACTTAGAAGGATCATCATCCCTAAGTTAGAGGCCATGCATGAGGCCATAAGTGAAGCTCAAATCACAGCCCAGACCAATGATCCAACAAATCTAAAAAGGGCAGATGCTTTTGTGTTCCTATTGAGCGGTCATATTTCAATTTTGGACAGAATGAAGCAAAGTTGGGCTACAGAACTTATTCAATTGAAGACAACTTTTGCAAACATACTTAAGTATATGTAAGTATGCCATATGTATATACTTATGCGGCTAAGTATAGTTGAATTTTTGAAAGTTTTTCTATGCGGACCCTACCCTTTGCCATTGATGTCAAAGGGGGAGTGAAGAGTAGTGAAAAATGAGGAATCCAACTAAGGGGGAGCTCCAGAAAATGTATATAAAAACAAAGCATCAGCCAAGGGGGAGCATAGTGTAAACACTTAGTCATTTTTCACTAAGTGTTGCCATAAATGCCAAAGGGGGAGATTGTTGGCAAGAGACACTATATGGATTCATGAATGTTGTTATTGATGGAAACAAAATTCATCCCACACATCCGCAGGACATGGTATGTCTCTACCGGAAGTCAAAGTGAAGAATGTTGTGGTTCGGTAAACAAGAACAGAACAATCAGTAAGGTCTGACAGACAGGTCTGGATCTCTCAGCAAAGGTACCTCAGTGAAGTGCGGATTTAGGGAATTCAAGAGGAGTATCTTGACTGATAGATTCCAAGGTTTGAGCCTCTGGTGTGGAAAGGATAAAGAGATATGAATGCTTGAGTGTCGGGTTCCCAAGTGACAGTGTGGACAGAGGAAGAACTGACTGGTAGAACATCAGACATTATTTTAGATGTGTTACTGATGATGGAAAAGGTTCTTAAGGCATGAATTATGTTTGGCCGACATGATTAATGATTTCCACATGTATATCCTTGATCTACATTACTTGGTAAGCAAGGATTCAACCGACAGATCAGAGCTTGTGAAAAGATTGACTATTCTGGGTGCCGACTAGAAAGGTGATGAAATCACTTGTGTGGATATATATACACGATGGATTTAGTTGTGAGAAGTGTTGTGGTTGTTATTGATGTGCGAATAAAAGCAAAGCAGAGCAGAAGCAGTAAGGAAGGTCCCGTATGTGAAAGGAAAGAAGCATAAGAGAAGAGGAAAGATGAAGTGCAGCAGATCAGTGTACTGAGCCTAACCGGAACTGAACTCCAGCATATGTGGATGCTACCAATCAGTTCAAGTATTGTATAACACTCTTTTTGTAGACAGTGTGTCTCTTGTAGGCAGTGTGCCTTCTTGTGAGCAGTGTGCTCAGGCAGTAAGCCCTAATTGGCAAGTGCCATTTTGTATTTCCATTCTTCTAACAGAGAATACAATCTTGGATTAATCACCCCGTGGTTTTCTCCCTTAACAGGGTTTCCACGTCAAAAATATTGTGTCATGTGTATTTCCATTTCATGGTTATGTTTGCTCATTTGAATTAATGTTACATTGATTATTAATAAAGTTTAGAAAATAGAAATAATTAGGATAACTGATTCACCCCCCCTCTCAGTTATCAACAGACCATTCCCTTGTGGATAATAGACTGAAGAGTGGGGAAGAATGAACCCATGTTCATAGCAAAAGCCAGTAATCTTGTGGGAAGAGAAACAAGTAGCATTATCTACTACAACTTTGTTTGGGACTCCAAACTGGGAAATAATATTTTCCTTAAGGAAATTATATACCACTTCAGAAGTAGCATGCTTTACTGGGATGACTTCCACCCACTTGGTAAAATAATCAGTCGCGATGAGAACAAAGTTGTGTCCTGCACTTGATGGTGGTTTCACAGCACCAATGAAGTCGATGCCCCATTGTTGAAATGGTTCTTCAATCACAACTGGCTTGAGAGGTAGTGCGACCAACTTAGGCTTTCCAACAAACTATTGACACAACTCACACCTACGTACCCAATTGTACACATCCTGAAATAGTGTGGGCCAATAGTACCTGGCCCACAGAATCTTATGAGCCGTCATAGGTGCAGAAAAATGTCCTCCACAGGACAAATTGTGGAAAGACTCCAGAAGTCTATTTTGTTGTGCTTTATCCACGCAACGGATAAATACTCCATCAAGATTTCTTTTGTACAAACCATTATCCCATAAGACATAGTTAGCAGCCTTCAATTTGACAGTCCTTTTCTCCTTATAGGATAGATGAGAAGGACACTCACCATAGGTAAGAAAATGAGCAATATTTGAATACCACTCATCTGTAGTACTGACAAAAAGAATAGTTGGCATATCTTCAACTTCTTCTTCGTCCCCTGTCTCTTTTGGTACATTGTCAGCAATCAATTGACACAAACCTCTGCCACGCACAAGCTTGGTAGGTTTGATATCAAGATCAAACTCTTGGATTTTAGCAATCTAATTACCTCTTTTGGTTCTGAACTCCTGTTGAGTCAGAATCGACTTTACTGTTGTATCAAGCACCAAAACAACAGTATGTGAATTCAAAATATAGAACCGGAAATGCTTTACCACCTTGACCACAGCATAAGCATGTTTCTCCATATTTGAATATTTCAATTCATGAGCCTTTAGAGGACAACTCATAAATGAAATGGGAGATTCCACACCTTCTTCATTCTGCTGAACAAGAATGGTTGAAAGTGTATGTTCAGAAGCATAACTATATACTACAAAATCCTTGGTATAATTAGGACAAACCAGAACTGGAGCATGAGCGATGGCCCTCTTGATGTCCTCAAATGCTGTTTTACCGTTCGCACTCCAACGGAAAGTAGCTTTACCCTTCATCATGTTGACAATGTGACGGGTTTTCTCTGCAAATTTCAGAATGAATCTCCGCAGAAAATTCACCTTTCCGAAGAAAGAGTGAACTGCAGTCTTTCTAGTAGGTAAAGTAAGACTTTGGATGGATTTGACTCTTTCTAAGTCAATTTTAGTGCCTTCTTAGGACATAATGTGACCAAGAAGTTTACCTTTTGTAACCCTGAAAATTGATTTCTTAGGGTTGAGAGAGATACCATTTTGTCGACATCTTTCCAGCACTTGTCACAAATGATATGCATGATCATGACGTTGTTTGGAGAAAATAGTCAAGTCATCAAGATATACCACAATGAATTTCCCCATCTCATCTCTAAAAGCGAGGTCCATTTCTCTCTGGAACGTGGCGCCAGCATTGATCAAACCAAAAGGCATCCTGCGATATGCAAACGTGCCCCAAGGTGTTATGAAAGCAATCTTGTACTGATCTGCTTCGCTGACCTCTACTTGATTATATCCTGAAAAACCATCTAACATAGATAGCATTTCTGAACCAGTTACAGTTTGTAACACTTGGTCCATAATGGGTAAGGGGTACTTATCCTTCAGAGAAGACTGGTTGAGATTCTTGAAATCAACGCAGATACAAATTTCTCTGTTCTTCTTTCTTACAGGAACTATATTCACGATCCAGGTAGAATGATGAATAGGAAAGATTATTCTTGCATTCAACATTTTCTGAATCTCAAAAAGGATAGTACTTGATATTTTGGGATTGTATTGCCTTTGTTTCTGCTTGTGAGGCAATGACCTAGCTTTGAGAGGAATTTCATGATGAATCTCCTTAGGCCTGAAGGACTTTAGATCATCATAAGAATACACCAAAACATCAATGTAATGGCGAATGAGTGTAATGAATTTGAACTTCTCATTGGCAGTGCAACACTTCCAATGTTGACCATTTTGGGATCTGCCTCGGAACTCAAATTTACTTGCTCAAATTCCATAGAGGAACTTGAATCAAGTTGTTGTTGTTTAATATATATGTCATGCTTATCAAATAGCTTTTCTAGGGAAACCAAACCTTTTGGAATCTTATTCCCTTTTAGTTGAAGAAACTCTTCACTAGTTTGTGAATCTATTTCGAAAACGTATTCCTGTGGTGGAGATTCGCTACCTTCAAAATAAAGCTCATCAAAGCTATCTGTCTTTTCCAAGAAAGCTATGATTTGATTATCACCATTGAACACCTACCAATGGTTAGCATTATCAGGTACACTTGGTCGGAAGACCAACTTAATTGTGTACTTGTTTCCTTTGAAATCTTTATGAGGAACCATGAGGGTGGCAGAGATAGCTAATGAATCTGCACAATCATTACACTCTCTAGGCACCGCAGAGATATCGAAAGCATCAAAACCTTCAATGCAATCCCATACGTGATTGCAATAATGTCTCAATATTTTATTTTTGGTCTGATATAAATTTCTCACTTGACAAACCACTAATTCAGCATCTCCTTGAGCATGAAGATTTTTAACACCTTTAGCATGAGCAGCCTCCAATCCGAGCAATAATGACTCGTATTCAGCGGTGTTATTGGTAGTGTCGAATTGCAACTTGTATGAGAAAGGGAAGATATCACCTTGTGGAGATATCAAAACAACTCCAGCTCCAGAACCGGTAGAGGAACAACTGCCATCAAATTCTAAAACCCAAACCTCATTAGAATTTGATTTTTTGGAATTTCTTTGACCAGAAGATTCTTCTTCATCAGTGAGGGAAGAATCTGGCATTACAATACCTTCATCTACACTTTCATCTGAATACTCTTATGATTCTCCATTTGAATTGTCTGAGCTCTCGTCTAATGAACTAGAAGTATCTTTAGTAGAAAAGAAATAATTACCCATTCCCGAGGACTCAAACAAAATTTGGGCTTTGGGATTTGCCGTTTGGGTAACAATGTATTTTGCCTCTTTCTCAGGAAGCAACTTTTGCATGACGCCTTTAACAGGTATCCTTGCTTCAGATAGATCCATGTTTAGTTCCCCATCCACATCTTTACAAAAATTACACCCGAGAGAATGCCATAAGAGGCTGGAACATCAACTACTAGGATGGTCATCTTAATCCTCTTGTCCAGAAAGGCTGCAAATGCAAATTGGGCATCTTCGATTTGACCCAACAATGGTACTTGCTTATTTTCCATGGAGAAACATCTCCCAAAGGTCTTAGTTAAGGTGAGGCCAAGGGCGTCTGCTACTTTGGTAGGCATAACATTATCAGAGGCCCCAGAATCTATGATGCAATTGCTCAACTTATAACCATTTACCAATAGAGAAACATAGAAAGGTTCTATTTTTCCTGGGGCCACAAGGGGGGTAGTGACAAGATTATTTTGGGTAGATTTGTTCTTTAAGGAATCATAGGCAACTTTTGGAAGGTCTTGCCCTGTAGGGACAGTCTTGTTTTTGATGTATTTTGCCAACCTATCAAACTACTCAGGATTAGCTTGTAAATACTCAACCTCAGACATTTGGATTTTGGTCTTCCTAGCATGATCTATTATATCAAATAGTTGAAATGAACTAGAGACAGAGGAAGGAAATCCATCATTCTAAGTTTTATTAGGGGTAGTACTGGTCTGAGGGACAGAAGTAGAAGATACAAGATTGTTAGGTGTACTTACTTGCTTATTGCCCACCGGGTCCTTCGACTGAAAAGGCAACGGAGTTCCTTGTTTGGCAATTGAGATCACTAGTTGAGGTTCCTCTCTTGCCTTTCCTTTATCATCTTGTTGATTTAGCTAATTTTGGGACCTAGTAAAAACAACATATGCTCCATCATATACTTCTTCTTTTTCATCTTCATCTTGGTAATTCAGAAAGCTAATGGTAGAGTCTCCAGCTAATTCTTCTTCTCCTTCTGCAAAAAGATTAGCATCATTCTCCTAGTCCAACTCAGGTTGGAAAGAATGATCATGTTCTACTTCATAATAGCCAATTGTTGAGTTGACCGGTGATGCTTCAATTGCGAGCTTCCCCTGTGTGGGTGGAAGATGATTATGTTGTCCTTGATTTTTAGCAGCATTGCCTTGATATGAATTGTTGGGAAATGTTCTCCTTGGTATATCCCGATAAGAAGGAGGGGCAAACATACCTTGTGACATTTGCCTTTTTAGAGCTAGCAATTCATGTGCTAACTTTTGCACCATATGATCCGTGGTGCTTGTGGAAGAATTATCAGCAGAAGGACCTTTGTTTCTGTTAGAATCTCTTCTTATCTTACCCACAAGGATAAGATCGTCTTCAACTTCAGTAGCCAAAATTTGAGCTGCAGGAAGATCTGCGGGGCCAGCCCGCCTTAGCAAAAAGCTCACCTCGGGAAACTGAGTATTGATAAACAAACACTTAAGATTCTCCACTATTGGCTGAGCAGTTGTAGGAATGCTGTTTGTTAGCTTATTGAACTTAGCGATGTAATCTCACATGGGTTCGTGAGGTTCTTTCTTCATTTGTGTGAGCTGAGCCAATAAGGCATGTGCATCTTCTGCAGGTTTGAACCTAGCCTCAAACTTGGTCTTGAGGGAGTTCCAATTGGTTATAGTCTGAGCTTAAAGATGGTAAAACCAATCTGCAGCAGCACCTTGCAATGTTTCCACAAAAAGTCTTACTGGTACATCTTCATGCTCAACACCTATTACACCACAAGCTATGCATAAAGCTGCAATGTGTTCATCTGGGTGGATTTTCCCATTGCCATAGAACTTAGGAAAATTCTTCCTCAAACTATGAAGTAGTTCATGCAATGGTGGAGTTAAATTCAAAGGACCAAAAGTGTTACCCCAAGGGCTTTGAGCTGCCATGGTGCACTGATTAAAGGGTGGGATAACAAACCTCTGTGGAATATGAACAGACAAAACTCTGCTAGCACTAGAACTAAAAGCTTCACCTGGTATTGGAGACCTGGCGTTGGTAGGAGGAAAACTCCTGGTTTGCTGAAGTCGAGGTCATGGAGGCAAAAGACCAAAATTATTTTGCTGCATCAACTCAAATACATGATCAATAATACCTTGAGCTCTCTTGCTTCTTGTATACCATGAATCTGCCAAAATGTAGTGTACTCAACAAAATTTTGAAAAATCTCAGAACAAATGGTTAAGAACTGAAATGCTTCAACTCGGAGCGTGAGACTTCAAGTTGCACGTTCCTCCCCAGTAGAGTCGCCAAAAACTGTTGGGTGAATATTTTGTCTTCAACTAACTGAAGGCAAAATGGTTATATCGACCACAGTGTAATGAGATAAATCTCTCCTCTTAGCAAGGGGAGGTTCCCCATCAACTATCACAAACTTATTTAAACTAAATACTAACTTAGGGGTGAGACCATATCATCCATTTCTCTTTTTTTAGAAATGATTTTTACAAAATGAAAGAGCACTTTCTCGATACAAATTTCAATAACAAAGTAACCCACGAGAGCAAAAAGTCTATCGTTGCTCCTTTTACTGATTTATAATTTAGAACTAAGTAGAATAAGGTGCAGCTCAAAGTCTTTCCAATATCTTTTACTTCAAAACATAAAATCACAAACTAAAGATAATTGTTGCAACACAAAGTCTCCAAAATCAACTTTAGAATATCTCCTAGATTATCCAAACTCACGCTACAATTCGATCAAATAGATAAGATAGTATAAGGAAAAGGACATAAGAACAATTTCTAATACACCACAAGTTATTCCAATGCAAAGATTGAACGATCACTTGCTTTTCTATTCACTTGATAAAATATGATTTACAATTTGAACACAAAGTCTCAAAATGCTCTTCAATTTGGCAGAGTTTTGCTTCAATAACTAAAAGATCCTTATTTACAATGGCGGTCCTGTTTATTTATAAGAGAAACCGAGAGCAAAAATAGGAAAATCCTAACTACTTTGACTTATTCAAATGTAAGAGTCCTATTTGACTTAGGACTTCCTTTGCTTCACACGTAATTACATTTTAGAAAATTACATATGAATATGCCCACAACAAAATTCAAATTACATATACAAGAATAAAATAAACTAAGGTATCAGCTTCCTCCATCATTCTTCTTTAGAAAATTCTGGTACATGGCCTGTATGGCTGCCATTTCACATGCATCTGGTTTAGCTGTATATTCTAAAATAGTGCGGGCCCAAAGAATCGCATCTTTTACTGCCTTTATTGCCTTCTCATGTTTGTCTAGATTGTCCTTCAAGTTCTCAAAAGTCGAATGCTGATCATAGAGATTATCCATGGAAAGTACTGAGGGCACCTCCTCTTCAAATTTCCTTTGAACCATCTTTTCAAAGGAACTTATCATTTCATCTAATGAAAGAAACTTATGATCTTCACCTGTGAGGGTGCATGGAAGTTCTTCTAGCCTATGTAGAAACATGACATCTCTATCTTCACTGGTTTCTCGAGCTTGACATAGATCTTCAAGTAATCCTTTTATTATGTGAATATGATGAACCAGAGACTCCTTGGTTTTAAGATATGATTCCCTATTTACAATGACCTTGATGGTGATCAGATTCTTTATCTTAATCTTTTTCATCTCTATCCACTCCTCCAAGCTCTCTTCTTGATCCTGCAATTCTTGGGAGAGTAAGTCAACCATGTTATCAAGCTCAACTTTGGCTTTATCCATATTTTCTTTCCTTTCTATAGTGATCTTGAGGAGAACTCACCCTTGAGCTAGCAAACATTCCACAATATCTCCTACCACCCTCCCTCTGGCCTGAGCTTTTTCAACCTTCTAGATCAGGGGATCTTCTACAGTTACTGCCATGGGTTCCACAATATTAGATGACTTAACTATTTTTTGAAGAACTGCAGCAAGTTGTTCTACTTTAGCCTTATACTCTTCTTTCTCCTTTTTGACTTCATCATATTTTTTGAGCAAGGTGCTGGTAGTATTTTGAAAATCTACTTTTATGCCCTCATGAGTTAGCTTGCCTAACTCAACCCTTGAAACGACATAATCATTCATGTCAAAATTGTCAACAGTAGCATCTTCTGGTGGCTTAGCAATCTCTACATATTTGATTCCTTTCTCATTGATAAGCCTAGAAATAGTCTTAGGCTTCTTCTTCAGAATCTTTGATTTCAGAGGTAACAGCTTCTCAATATCAATCTCATCTGGTGAAATAGCTTGCTTCTTTCTCTTGGGAGTATATGCGGACAACCATGGGGGAAGCACAAAAGCACCAATAGTCAGAGATGAGTCCACTACTTGTTTCGTCGGATCTATATTTACACCTGTTATGGTCACAATAGGACTGGTGTTGGTAAAAACTACACCTGTATCAACAACCTTTTCTGAACCATCCAAAAGATGTTCTAAAATAGATTGTTCACCAATGTCAAAAGACGGAGAAGATAAACTTGGGATAGAATTGTAAGAATCAATCACGGTCCCAAAACTGGTTCTTATAGAAGTAGGGGTATTATCAGAAGAAACAACGAAGATAGGTGAAAGAGGAACACTTGAAACTACTGGGAAACTACTAGAAACCAGAGCATGAGAAAGGGGTGTAGAAATTTGTGTTCCAGTGGGAAGATCTTTCTCTGGGGACTGATATGGATCACCAAGTTGTTCCTTTTCTGCATCCTCATCCTTGCCTTGTTCAGTTTCATCTTCCTCGTTAGATTTATCAGATATTTCTATTTATTGAGCATCCTTGGACTTCTAAATATTTTGCTCTCCAGTCTCAACATCTTCAATCTCCATTTGATCAACATTTGTATCTTCAGCACCTGATTCAGTGATATTGGAGGTTTCTGCAATTTCTTTCTTCTTCCCTCCTTTGGATACAAACTTAATTTTTAGTTTTTCGTATTTTGGAGGAAGAAGGGTTGTCACTCTTATTTTTGGTCCTGTTCTCTACTTTCTTTCCTGTTTGCTCCTGTGCTTCAGTCTCTGACCCTGTGAGAAATTCCTTCAATTTGATCCCTTTGCTTTCCAGCCATATATTTGTATTGGCCAGGATCGGCTAAAATCTTTTCCTTATGGATGTTTCCTCTTTAACTGACCATTTCACCTCTGGAAGAGGTGAGACTTCAACATTCTCAGTGTTATATTTGGGATCTAGAACATCTCCATCATCCTCCATTCCATCTGGAATATTAGCGAGGCCCAGCTCTTCAATCTGACTCAGATGAAGTCTGCAGTAGTCTAGCTTCCTGATCTTATTTTGTGTCTAGAGATCAGCCCAAATATCTTCCACCATAGGCACATGGAAGGTTGACTTTCTTTTGATCTTATCTTGCACTCTCCTAAAGTCAAAATGATCCATTTTCTTCAAAGTTCTCATAGTGACCAACTGTAATTCAGAATCAACTAGTTTTGCCTTGTTAGCTAATTGAACTGAATACCTTCCAATTTCAATGGGAAACTTTATCCCTGACTTCTTCAGCTCCATTTGTTTATTATGCACTACAATTAGCTGTCTACATAATTCCATGAGAACAATACGGTCCTGGGATACTGTGGAAGAATATAAGGGTAGCCGGGATAATACCCTACCCTGAGATATGTGAAAGTGGGGAATTGTAAGAATAAGTAGCCAAAAGAATTCACAACCTCCCAAGCTTCATCTGAGACCCTCTTCTAAACAAGTTCATTGTTCCATAAGCACATGAATATTGAAAAGAAAGCATCATTTACTCTTCAAAAATGATGGATTGATCCCTTCAGAGTTATTTGAGGATAATACTCATATACCAGAACCAATCTCCTGTCACCAACTTGAGTCAGACTGTGAAAGCTCCTCATGCTAGCAGCAACATATACAAGATATGAGGTCATAAAGAATTTGAATGTTGTGTTGACCTTCACTAGTTGTTCATGCAATGCATTACTGATCTGCTCTCCCTAGAATATTCTTTGTGTGCCCCAAAGAATTACCTTGATGTATGTGTACATCCATTCTTGAAATTTGGAGGAAGAAGGGAGTCCTCTGATATGACTCAAGACTGTGATCAAGTCACAAACTTCCTCTACAAAGTCACTCCTAGGGAGATCCTTCGGCCATCTGGTCAGATTACTTCTAGGAATTTTCAACCATTTATTGTTTATATACCTTCTTGCAGCTTCCACATCTGTATCATAGTCCTTTTGCCCTTAAGCAAAATCAATCTATCTAATGTTTACAATAGGTGGACACATAAAGATTTTATCAAGGAATTCTACATCCAACCTCATGATCACATTCCCTTGGGAATCTGTCACAACCCTAGTGTCCCTGTTGTAATGGCTAGCCACCTGAAGAACGAAATCAGGATTATGAATAGAAACTAGAAATGAGGCAACCAAGTGAATATTGCTATCAATGATCTTTTGCATGTGTCTGGAAGGATTGTCTATTTCGTTCTATCCACAAATTCTACCATGTGCACATGTCCTATTTCTGTATCACTGATTTCATCAATATTTGACTGCATTGAAGTGATAGGGAAGACCCCTTGATATTTGTACTTCATGATTTTGGCTTTGGATGGAGATGACTCCGACATCAGCTTTGGAGAGAACTCTAGAAGATATGTCTACCACGGACACTTGTTGAGAACTGCAAAAGGCCATGATCTTGTAGTTAGGGAAAAATGGATAAATTGGGATAACTGCAATTCGATGATCATGGACAGGAAAGCATGCGTTGAAGGGCTTGAGTGCACGTAAATCAAGGTAAAGGGCGAAAGCAGGTTAACAAGTCTTGAAAGGCAATTTTTCCCAGTGTTAGGAAAAATTCAGGAAAATGTGCACGAGCAATCAAATTGACCGCTCTTGCATGAGGGACTAATTCACATATGTAAAGTCGGTCATTTTGACTGCTATTACATGTTAATAGGACGTGTTTATAACTCTCGTGCAAAGTCGGCGAAAAATACCGCCTTTACATGTGTTTGGAAAAATGTTTTTAGATGTAGGGGTGGTCAAAATGACCGCCCTTACATCAGGGTAAATTTGGCTTTGCAACACATGCAAAAGCGATGGAATGGACCGCTATTGCATATATACTGAGAAGATTTGATGTATAGTCGGTGGTTTTAACCGCCACTGCATCTATTTTTTTTACATCTCCAAGTTATGTGTAAAAGCGATATTTTTCACTACCTTTGCATGTTGGAAGGTTTGTATAAGGTTCATGTAAGGGTGGCGGATTTAACCGCCCTTACATGTGTGAAAGACTAAACTCCTAAAGGATACAAAGACAGGCAATAATTTCGTTAATGCATGTAGGTTAAAACACAACCAAAGTTTTCACAAGACAGTGAAGTAAGGCATGACAAATCTGCCGCTATTCGAATGACGAAAATACACACATTCAACGTAGGGTTCCAAACTACACTCAGACATATGCTTTTGATGACTCAAATCAAAACAAACATTTACATAAATCTTCAAAATGGAAAACGTTTAAATAAAACCCTAACAGAAGAGAAAGAAAAAATGAAGACTTACCTTTAAACGAGAAATTTGCACAATCCATAATTTATGTGGTTTGATCATCTTTGCAGGGCATCAAATGGCTATTCCGAGGAGTTTGAGGATGAAAACTGAAAAGAAAAGTGACCAAAACACTTAAATAAGGGCTAAAAGCAAGGTATTAATGGCCACAGGAATGCCATTAATGGAACTCGCAGTTCAAGACTTGGAGAAATTTGCCAAGGCGGTGAAATGGCCCGCTCATACATATGAAAGTTTGATGTGCTAAAGTGGGCATAACAACCGCCCTTACATCTTAAGCTTTGTGAAGGGACATGCACAGGCGGCAGGTTTAACCTCTCTCGCATGTTGAAAGAACTTTGGCAGAACATGTAATAGCGGCAGAAAAGGCTGATATTACACAAAACAACAAAAAACACATGTAAAAGCAGTTATTTGGGCCGCTATTGCATGTAAACACAAAAACTTTTCTAACACCTCAAAATGTTCAATAATTGATATTTTGGCAAGCTTAAGACCAAAACAAGCTTTACGATTTTCAAGGAAACGTCATAAGGAAATGTCGCAAACTCATCTAAGATGTCAGATGACTTCACTCGAGATCAGGAGTACTTGTCCCATTTTGTGAAGTTAGAGTGTCAGCTACGAAACAGACAAGTTTCGTAGGGGTTGTCTACAAAAATAAGCATAGGTAATTTTGAGAACAACACATCCTAGGGAGTGATCTCTAGAAGAACATTTTGAATTGGTGCACTAAAAAAATTAGAATATGCATATTCATCCTAGAAGCATTTGCAAGGTAGAAGCTTGTTATTTTTTATTATTGGCACAACCATAAAGTCGGTCCTTTTCTAGTGGCTGACTTAGGAGAACTTGTTCCTTGGTGATTTGGTATCTCTCCAACGGTATTCATAAATGACACCAATCTAAATAGCAGACAGAGGTGAATCTGGTCAATAAAAGAGCAATATCACAAAACTAACAAGATTAAATTTGTGTGACATAGGATAGATCCATAGACACAAAAAGGACCTAGACCTATGAACTCGTCCCTAGACAAGTATGTCTTGTGCAAAATTTGAGGTATTACATAGACAAAGATGCATCATTTCTAGACCAAAGACAAATAAATTATAAAATCTCCATCAAAGTCACTCATCTTTGGTCATTAAGCTAAGTATCCCTATCCACTTTGCATTTAATTTTCTAGCTTAGCATTAATTATTGAATGATCACATCCACAACTCTCAATTATTAATGTCTAGGTTAATTTATGCTTATGTATGTGCATATTACTGGATTAGCCTAATTAAGTTTAGGGAAAGTTTATTTTCCTTTGCAATTTTTGTGAACCTAATCACTCTTACACTACCTGATTTCCCCCTAGGGTTTCTCCTTCATATTAAGGATTTTTTTAGGTATATAATTTCTAGGTCCTAATTCTCCTCTTATTCATGTGTTTTATTGCATTTACATTGCTACACATTTTCTTTTAAGGTTTTGAGCCTTATTGTGACATCTCTTTCACCCACCCTACCTACCCTTGGCTATCCATTAGGGTTTCATTTTCAGATGTGGTATACCACTTATAATTTTGATTATTGAATCTAAAAGTGAAGTTTTAAGCTTTCATTTCCTATCTTTTGTTTATGCCATGAGTTGCTCACAAGCCTAATCTTTCATTGAGAAGGAGTGCTCATTTAAACCCTAACATGTCCCAATCCAAGGAAATTAAGATCTATTATGATGCTCCTATTAGGAACAACAATGAGGATTATGATCACGATGTTCATATAAACAACCAAGATTTTACAAAACAAGCTTCCTATTTTGCTAATGCAGAAAATCCAACACAATTAGGTAATACGATTCACACTCTATTCATTAATAAATCATTTGGATTAAAGATCTTGTAATCAATTAGTTCTAAAATTGCTTCATCTACTATGACTACTTCATCTACTATCTCTCACACTTCTACCATTACTCCTTCCACCACCACTACTCATCCCCATATACTAGTGTACCCGTACATAGTGTTTATCCTTTATCCACCTTCCCTCCACCTTTTGGCCTTCCAATTCACTATACCTCTCTTGAGATGCCCACATCCCTCATAATGTATTACACCTCTATGCCTATCTCATCTACTACTACCCCACCTATCATTATGCCTCTTAGTCATGCCAATACTACATGTACCACCACCTCCCATGCTATGTCTATCCCTCATTCTAGGTCTTCATCCACATCCATGAATGCCCTCAAGTGCCTCTCCTCCATGCATCTTTTTGAACTTATCACCACTTTCATACCTCTTAAATCTCACACCCATTCCAATACACATAATAGCAACCCTCAACCATCATTTGTTTCCCTTCCATCTTCCGCCCGAGATGCACTATTTCGCAAGATGGATCAAGTAGAAAAAAATTCAATGCTAAACCAAATGGACAAGATAGTGAGGAATTCAAGGGTGCTAGACATGCACCACTACCATATGAGATTGTTATGCACCCACTCCCTAAGGACTTTGTGGCACCATGATTTTCAATGTATGATACCAAAGGGTACCCAAACACACATTTGAGATCTTCTATATCTACATGTGTAGACTTCCTATACGAGGATACGATATTAATGAAGTTCTTTCCAAGGACCTTAAAAGAATATTCTATTGAGTGGATTTTTTTGCTTCCTCAAGGGTCTATTCACACATTCGATGGCTTGACAAAACTATTCCTAAAACAATTTAGTTAATATGGGCCTTAGCAATATAGTTTCTACTCTATTGAGTATATCCAAGGACTAAATGAACACATTAGTGATTTTGTTATACAATTTTAGTCCTTATGCTCTAAGTTAATTACTCCCTTACATGATTTTGAAATGTAAAACATCTTTATCAATGGACTACTCAAACCAATTTAGAATAATGTGTACCTAAATAGATTTTGCATCTTTCATGGATTTGTGTAAACATGTAAAAACCATTGAATCCAAATTGCTAGCAAGAAATATTTTCAAGTATGGGTCATCTAGTCAAAATGCTTCTTACCCTTTAAAGTATCAAAAATCAAACAAATTTTCTAAGGGTAATGACATGAAGGAAAATGTTCATCAAGTTGCTTATACCTCTACTTTTCCTTCATTCAAACAAAAAAATCCTAAGAAGTTTACTAAGCTTCAAGATTCCATGGATGATGTTCTTCAAAGCTTGTTGAGTGCTAACTTAATCACTCTTCCTCATATTCATCCATTGGATCCCAATAAATCAATTCCTAGAACATACAATGACTAAACATTTTACAATTTTCATTGAGTTAAGGGTCATTATACATAGTCATTCATAAGCCGTAAAAACAAGGTACAAGATCTCATTGACAAAAACATGATCAATGTTGAAGGCATTAATGACAATAGAAATCCATCAATTGCATCTCCCAATAGTCAATTATAAATTTACACAAGTCTATTTCTAAATTATTCAAATAATGTTGAGGTATATGATATACATGAGGTTGATGATGAACATGTTGAAATTGGAAATATATCACATAAGCATGTTTTTGTGGTGGGCATTGAAACTAATGCTAAATATTTTTCTACTCCCAAACCCACTCCATTGATTTCTTTCTATGATAATGGGATGCCACAAAATAATCAATATGGACCATTATACATCATAGAAAAGTTTCATGATATTAATATTCATAATGTTCTTATTGATCCCACAAATCAATATAATATATTGTTGGGATAGATGTCATACACCTTGCAATCCTAATGTTCACATTTATTAATTAATTTATATTTATTTATTATGCACCCACATAATTGTGGTATCCCACTTGGAGTGGTACTATGTGTTACTTGTAGTATGTAATATGCAATTTGTAAGTCTCACTTAGTGTCATGGAAGTTTCTAAATACAACTATGGCAACTTGTAGGGTGTTTAAGAGTTGTCAGATGTCATGTTCTCTTTTTTCTAAGTCAATTCTGACATGTTTGGAGTGTTCCGAGATTCTTGGAGGAGTCCACATACCTTGGAGAGAGTCATTTTAAGTGGTCATGTGTTTTTTGCTTTGCTCTAGTTATTAGTTTTGTTGAAATAATTTAATTAGTTCATTTTGGTATTTTCCATAGTTGTAGTGTGGGAGTGAGAAATAAGTTAAAATAATAATTAAAGTCGGTCTTAATATTATTTATCAAAGCATTGTAAAAGTCCACTTTATTATTATTATTCAAGCTACCTAAATGGGACAAATAAAGCATTTTGTAATGTTAAGTTAATTCTTTCTAGTTGGGTGGGAAATTACAAAAGGTAATTAAAAATTAGGTTTAGTTAGGGTAAAAAGTAAATATTATTATTTTATTCCCCTCCTATGCCTATAAAAGGAGGATGAGGGCTCATTTTAAAGGATTCCACAACATTACAAAACATATTTTCTAAATTTGAGTCTTGTGCCCAACTTCTTACCCAAAGGATGAAAACCCTAAAGGATGCCCTAAGGATGAAAACCCTGAAGGCATATGGGATTGAGGACAAAAACCTTTTGCTCCCAAGGAGAAATTAACTTCCTGGATTTTCATGTTGGGCAAAAATGGCTTGGACCAAACATTCAAGAACCTATGGGCTCTAAATTGGATAAACAAGAACACCCAAAATGGGTATAGTTTCCTAGAAAGAAGGTAAAATGTGAACTCATGTTTCTAATACACAAAGAAATGAATAACATGATATCAATATTTACAAGTATGTAAGGTAATTACATCTATACATAATATTAGGATGAGCATAATCAAATGACTCCATTTCAACATGTATTATTTACAAATAGCATAAAATGATAAATTGAAAGAATGCAAATGAATCCTTCATCCAAAGTGGATGGTTTACCTTATGTTAAAAGTTTAATTATGACTATAATACAAGCTAAGTCAATTAATAACAAAAGTCCTTATTACACATTTCAAAATAAATGGTACAACAAGTTCTACCTTGCCACAAGCAGTAATGAACTCAACACGCTCTCCAAGTACATCTAAGAAACCATCTAGCCCTAATGGTGGAACAACACCACCCAACCATGTGGAACCCTCAAGCTCACTCCTCTAAACTATGAGATGGTCAATCAATCAATTGAGAAATAGTACACACACATGTAATACAAGTACAGGGTAGATACAAACCATGGCATCACACATACCAAGAACATACACATTTCAAAATAAGCACACAATGTAAAAATAAGGGTTATGGACTCAAACTAATAACACATAAGAAAACATGGTAACAAGCACCAAAATCAAGCAATGAGCTGGCAGAGCATCACACTCAAGCAAGGAAATCACGAGGACACATTGGGTACCAATGGCCCAACAAAAATATAGAAGGTACTACTAAGTTTCAAACATAGAGTGTCATCATTATCTTGCATGATCCTCTTAGGGCCTTCATGCACAAGTAATGGTATAAGTACAATCGTGTGTCATTCCCTCAGGGCCTTCATGTACAAGTTGATCATAGTACTAATCTTGCATGATTACATCAAGGTCTTCAATGCAAGCGAAGTTAATAGTGCTTTCTTGTGTGATTCCCTCAAGGCCTCCATGCACAAGTATGTCTAGCACTATCTTACGTGATTCCCTCAAGGCCTCAACATAAGAAATGTTACAAGTTCTTTAGTTTAATTCATTTTAATTGTTTGAATTCTCCAATGCATTTTAATCTTATTATATTACCCATACAATACTTCATATTGGGACATCTCCAATTCTACAAGCATGGCATGGTCCCACTCTAGTCCTAATCTTAGTATCCAATCCTAGGTCCAAAAGTCAACCTTCACCCAAAAAGTCAAGTCATGGAAAATGAGGTTAAAGTTCATGATCCTCATATCTAGAAGATCAAGAAAACAAAAGAAACCATGAGACTCTTTATCCCACAAAATAAAACAAGAAAACATGGTTTAAAATCAAATTTATGTTTTCTTAAAAAGGTTCAAAACCATAAAAATCCCCAAATTCACCATTGATGACATCACCCAAAACCTCCAAAATTTATTTTCGAAAATACACAAAATTTCAATATACCCCTTGGTGTACAAAATGTACATCATTCTTTCCTACTCATAAAATTCTAGAAAAAAATTTCCATAACTTTGGCTCTTTTTTGTATTTTTCAAAATTAAAAACAATTGCAAATTTAAACTATGAATTCCATCCAAACAATCTTATAAAAAGGAGGCTATATGCATCCACCTCATGTGGGCATGGCAAACATAGGAGTTACATTTCAAAAGCATAATTTAAATAAGAAAATACCTTTCCACTTCAAGCTCACAACAATGGAGGAGAGACTTTTTTGAAGAACACACACTGCAAGCAATCCTTTGTCACTCACAAGCAATTTCAAATCCAAGCTTTTGCATTTGTAAAAATTCCTTTCAAAAGGGAGGAAGGAGAGGGTTTTCAAGAAAAAACAAAATTCCTTATTAAATGCCTATTCTTTTTCCTTTTATCCATCATTTTACTTTTGTCCCTTTATTTCACATTATTATTATTTTTATTTATTTTTGATATTTTCAAAAGGTTTTTTTGCAATAATAGATATTTTGAGATATTTTTTTAGTGCAAATAATTTCAATCAATAAGGCCATACTATGTAATTAATTTAAATTTGATATTTTCCAATAACTATTGCAATAAAATTAAATTTCCAAACTTGATGAAATTTCCATTTTCTTTGTGCAAAATATTTTATTTCTAAAGAACAATTAAATTCACTTTAATTTTCTTTCATTAGAAATACAATAATGCAATAGACCTTTTTCCACTAGGGTACAAATATTGTCTTTCTAACTCAAGCATATTAAATATTTTGCAAACATGACAAACATGCATTTTGAAATAATTTAAATGTAATGCAACAAGATAAAATAACCACACACAAAGAATCCACTCACTTTATGGGTTTAAACATAACACATGGATTCTAGGATTGACATTGATTCAGATCCAAGTTTTCACAAGGATTCACAGGATACGTCCCAAAACTCAATTGAGTGAGACAAGGGATATGCAGAATATATTTGCCCAAACTGAACTATCTCCAAATAACCATTGTTGGGGCTAAAACTTGTACCTACACACTAATAAAGCATCAAGCATACCTACTCCATATAAGATAGACAAAACACATCATAAACTCCCAATGTTATATAACATAGATGAAATAATATCAATAAACTATATCAACTAAAAAATCATCTTAAAGCCATATGATTTAGAAACATAAGTGTAGAAATCAATAATCATCAAAGACATAATTATGTTAAACTAGATAATCATAATCAAATAGCATATAACATATATACACTTGAAAAAATTGACACTAAAACATTGAAATAGTCCAACATATACAAATCCACATATGTGAATCCAAAATACACGATACATACCCCTTAATGGCCATCCACATAGAACTGCATTGGGAAGTACAATGTAACATTAGAACACAAAAAGAGTAAGCATTATATCATGACGTATGCATTCCATAATACATAGTCAGACAATAGATGCCAATATAAAACTTCATTGATAACGTACATCAATGATGATCCAATGAAAGGAAGCAAGGTATGCGGAAACAACTTCCTACACTGATCTAATGAGGAAAGTTATGCAAATTTCAATCTTTACTAGTTACAGGTTATTAGATGCACATTAACAGAAAGATAATAACAACATCCAAATGCAAATACAAAACTCAAACACAAGATATACATGGGGAAAACCCTTTCATGAAAAACCCCACACTCCAAAACCTGCACAATGTATTATCAAATCAAAAGATGATTACAACACACTTGTAATGCAAGCTCTTTCAAGAGTAAACAATATCGATTCTCATTCGTATTCCATGACCTTTCACATTCTCTAGCTACTTATTTATCAAGTCTCTTTGGCAGTTATCCAATGTTGGTTTATCCATGTCATCCAATAACAAAATAACTGCCAATGCCTTTATTAAATATAGGGCATTTTTTGCTTCGGGGGCACTACCCACAACAACCCCCATTGGGGGCATTACCCCCAGATCCCTACCATGTGCTCCACCCCCGAGCCCCCGCTAGGTGGATAAGCTCCCCAGGCCCCACAGAAGGGGCTCTGCCCACTGCACTCCCCCATTAATTACTTTGGGTGGAAACTACGGATGACAAAGTCACCAAAATTTATCTTACTGCATGTACACAAGGTGTCGACTATGGGATCCTGCAACATAGTGTTGAATAAATAAATACTACATTAGGAACTTGCAAAGGTCGAGACACCTTGATTGCCAACATCCAAAACATCACATAAAGTGATAAAACACATCAAATCACAACATAACTACCTAAGGTACACAATTAGAACACCTCAATGGCAATACAAGGTCTCACCAAAAAGTTCAATACAAGGATCAAATCATGTGCTAGTGAGCATTACAATTTAGGCATTTACAACTCAATACCTGGTTGAGAGTCCAAATTTTAATATGAAAATCATGGTTGAAATTATGACTCATCATCTATAGGAGAGTCCCTAATATTGGGTCAAATTATGATGTGTCATCATCATTATGCATACCCCACATTGAATCATTTGCATTATTATTATTTTGATACATAAATGTATGAGACCCAGTCAAAAGTGGAATAAAACACCTACAACATTCTTCATTCTATATAGACTTGTTGTTACCCATCAATAGGAGAAACATAAACCAATTTATACTGGTAAATTACAAACTTGGGGTTTGCTCCATATATATATATATATATAAAGAGTACATATTGAAGTTACCACCCTTGAGCAAGGGAGGAATATTAAAACTCAACCCAAAGCTTAAACAATTCATAGAGGAACCCATAGAGTAATCCACAAAGGGATCAAGATTGACACTACAAAATTTGTTTGTAGACACCTAAAAATGGTCACAACTATCTTCTGTTATCACCAACACAATAAATCGATCCAAATCAAGTAAACTCCATCATTCCACCCAACGTATATGTTAATTAAATAATTCATAATTATTTAATTAATATTTCCTCACCTCCTCTCATCATAGAAAAATCAGCTTCTTCTACTATAGTCCAAAAATAAAAAATTCATTTAAAATACTATAGTTCATATTCACCTCCCAAAATTAAATAAATATACCTATTTATTTAATTACTTATTATGTCCATTTTTTTATTATTTTTGTAATCAATCACTAAATTCTTCCTAAGTGTGTGCACATGGGTTAATTAAATTAATCCTAGATTACCCCTTCCCCCATGCTTCTAGATAGACACTTGTCATCTCATGTACATGCACGTACATGACAAGTGGTGCCTTGAGAGTATGGACAAATCTTCCTTTTGTCATACTTGTCCTTCAACTATTCTTCTAATTTTAAATTACATGCGGCACTATTACATGGAATTTAAAATTGCACTTGTCCTCTCCTTCAAATTTTAAATTCTTCACAAAATCCAAACCATACCTTTTCAGAAATGAGTCCTTACATGTTATACACCTACCCAATCATAGCCATCCATCCATTCAACCATTCAATTTCATCCCTTGATCTCCCCTTGAATCTTGGAGCATCTCCCTCATCCAACCTCTTTGTGTCATTTGTCCAATTCTCCTTGCTTGAGGATCCTCAAGCAATATGAGCCCTTGATCCTCACAATCAATCCTAGCCCTCGATCCTCACCTCCAAAAATATATGAATTGAGCCCTTCCCCTCCATTTCCAACATGCAGTTTGAATGCAAAGAAATTCTGCCTCTATGATTACTTAATATCCTTTAACAATTGTTATGTTGTAAAATGTCCCCTAGGACTTTTTACCTCCTAGTTTAGCTCCTAGGTCCCCTTAATTTAATCATGCATGTGTAAAACTTATCCTGGTACAATTTCCCTCCAAACCCATGTTAAATGGGGCTTAGGGGCTTATCCTAAATGATAATCATGACTAAAAATAGCCATCTAGACTTGGGCGCCCGCGCCCTAGTCCAAACCTATTTTGCTAGGACCTAAATTTAAATGTGTCGGTTTATGACCGTTAAAAAGTTTCCCTTTGTTAGCCTTTTTAATTTGAATTACGAATGTTAGTGGGAATGCATATATAAACATGTTTAGGACTTTATTTTACTCCTAGCTGATTAAGGTGAACTTATGATCATCAAGCAAAGAGAATTCAAGGCATTCATTGTGTTGTAGAGCAGAATTGTGTTGTGTTTGTTGCAGATTTGGCTCCATCAACTCTTCTCCTCATAATTTGAAGGCATTTCATCTCCATGAGGGTTTTCACCTCTAAGGTGATATGTATTTGTGTTTTAATCAATCTATCTTATCATTTGATTTTGCCTCTGTCCACCAAGGACACACACTCTATGTAACAATGGTGTTGGAAGGCTTGAATGCCATTCTGGGGCTTGACCGAGGCAAGCTCCTAAACACCACAACCCCCAACCCCTCTGTTGTGATTGCAAGTTACAGGTATAGGATTTTGCGGAGAGGAGTTGCAGGAGATTGGAGCAGAAGATAAAGATTTGGGATTTGAAGAAAAGAGCAGAGAATATTCCTTTCTAGACTAGGGCACCCGCCCCAATGTCCTCCATTTTGGCCTTTTTGGAAACTCTGAAGCAGGTTGCAGTCTGATACAGATCATTGTTCCAGATCCATAGAAAAGTTGCCCTATCAGACTTTGCACCCGCCCCCTTTGTCCCTGAAGTTTTTTCTTTCTAGAATCTGAATCCTGGTATGTTTCTAATTTGTATTTAGTGCCTTCTTGTGCGATCATTTGTCGTGTTTCATCCGTCTATATCCAGAATCATATAATTAGGGTTTAAGGCTTAATCGGATTAGGGTTTAACAAATTTATCAATACATTCCAACTTTCCTTATCATCTCAAAGTGACACTAAACCTGTAACTGAGTCCTCTTGCAATAGAAGTGACTTAACTCAGTTTATGTCCTTGAATGGTATATGTGAAAGGAGGGTTTGATTGAATCTATCATAAACAACACTATCAACCTCATCATCATTCCTACTTTTCATATATAATAGCAATTAGCATAAATCATATCAATTAGGACATATCAAGAGCTTTGCATAATCAATTAGGGTGTAATTAGGATAGTTTACTTGCATTGTTCTTTAGTCTAAGCAATTGGTTGTGAATTGAATAGGTTGAAGTCATTTTATCTTTTTTATGATGGTTCACTCTCAATAGCATACATTTTGGCACACCCAGTGGGACCCCCACCTCCTAACCTTGTGTTTTATATGCAATTGTATTGTAATTTCATTGTGCATGTCGGAATAACACTCATATTTTAGGGATCAACACTTACATGTCCTCTATCAGCACCCACGCCTCTTTGTTCAGCACTCGAGCCCTACTATCCATTGGGTTGCTCTACCTCCTGTCAACTCCTGGTTTTCATGGAGTAGCATTGGTACATCTAGGATTAGTGCCTACACCTCATACATTAGCACTCGAACTCAAGGGAGTGTCATTTCAACATTTCACAAGAAATTAACTTTTAATTCACAGGCATTTGTATTAGTGTTGTTTTTAGGTTGTTTAACACTTTGTTTACAGGGGATAGCCCTCTGTTTTGCAGGCCCAAACAAATTCACAAGTATCCACTATGCCCAGGATGGTTTAGAACTCATCCAACTAAATTTAGCACCCACATAGCAGGGAGTAGCGCTCAGGTTCCAAGGTTTAGTGCCTAGTTTGAATTTCTCTCACATTTTAATTTTTCACATTATTCTTGCATCAAGAGTTCAAATTGGTTTCTCTGTGCCTCTAGTTGATCTAATAAGATATCTTGCATGATTGTAGCTCTCTAGTTTTGCAGGTTTTATCAAGTTTGCAAATCATCACTCTTGCCAAGATGGATCAATGCCTAGATAGACTGCATCAGTGCTTGTCAAGTCAGGTATAATTTTCTATTTTAGCTGCATCTGTCAACACTGAAACAAATTCTTGAAACACCTATTCCTATTTGGTTTTGATTTGCTAACCTTTTATGATTTTGTGAGACTAATCCTTGTCTTTGCAACCTATTTTGATCATCCAAGACAAGATTATCAAACTACTGACGATTGCTTGCAGCCTTACAAGTCAAAGCATCATTTTTATCACTAGTTTATGCACTAAATTAGTGTAGTGGTAAATTAACTTGTTTGCTTTGTCTTAGGGTGTTAGAAGGTGTATGCTCTCCCCTCACACCCTTGGGTGATCTTGGCGATCAAAAACCTTCTCTTACTCTCTTTGTTTTATTGTCAATCCCAAGGTCATTGGTGTGTATGATCTGCCCTTGCACTTCATGCGATCTTGGGTGATAAAACACACCTTGTATTATTTCCTCTAGGGGGCCTTCCTTGGATTTCATCACCAAGTAGATGACCTCAATCGCGTGTTCTAGCATGGTATATAAGTGTTGTGAGAATCAAAAGACTCACTTCAAAGGAAGGACCCCATCAAATCTAAGCAAAAGCCCTGAGACCCTCAGTCCATCGAGACTTGGTTTGGTTGGCTCTCTTGGTTGGATGCTTGGGACACCCTCGTTCACAGATTCATCCCCCATATCTAGCGTATATTGGGACATCCCCTAGCAACTTGTACATCCTAGGTAAGACCTTTTTGTTGTATAATATTGTGATGCACCAGATACCAATTAGGCTCGGGAAGTTACTCACCACACAAACTGTTAGACACACAAGAATACTGAGAGGGGGGGTGAATTAGTATTTAAACAATATTTAATTTCAACAACTTCAACTTATTTGGAGCAGATTAAACCTTAAGCATCACAATATCAACATGAAAGAATAACATAATGCACATCAACACATAACACCAGATATATGTGGAAAACCCTAGAAGGAAAAAACCACGGTGAGGATTAACTCCCAATATATGAAGCTCAAATAATAACTTTGTTTTAGGGGCTATAACCCAAGGAAGCTGCTACTCCCTAAGTAACTTTGATTTAGGGTCACTCCCAAGGAAGCTTCTACTTCCTAATGACTTTGTTTTAGGGTCACTCCCAAGGAAGCTACTACTCCCTGAAATGAGAACACACTTACAAAAGATTACAGTATGACAATCTTTCTACTATCTGAAAACTGACATTGAAACTCACACTTTTGATGATTGCACTTCTGCCTCTTCACACTTTCTTTTGAAGATCTGATCAGTTAGGCACATTTTATACTTTATCACTGTCACAAATATGTCTTCAAGATGAATCCAGATAGTATCAACAACTTCTACTCTTTCTCCTTCAGTCGCACATCAAAATGCATTTATTTTGCTTTTTATTTTCTTGCGAACCTTTTCAATCAACTTGCAATCACACTTTCCTCACTCAATTTCATTCACTATTTATACATGATATTACATTAATTGTATTGCTTGTTAGCCAGATACAACATGAAAAATACATTTACAAGTCGACTAGATAACACACAATATGAAATGTGTAGAAGATAGGTCTTAAGTGAAACCACACATTACACCAGCAGAAGATCTAAGCCTTGTGGACCCCAACACTTGCTTAACCAAGTCCAAAACATCCTTCGCAGCTTTAAACACCAAGGAATTACATCCACACACTCCGCTCATTTGGAAATAGGACAGATTTAAGGAAAACACATGAAGACTTGAAGTATAATGACCACATCAACTTGAAAAACCTTGTGCAGTACTGGAAACAAGAAAGATCTTCGTGAAACTTTTCCAGATGAGTCCACATGACCCATAAAACATCCCCAAACACTCCTTTGCCACTGCACATCAAGGAATTGTGTCACACAACTTCAATCAATAACTCTGAGAACACTCTGTAATCTGAAACACACTGCAACATGCTATCATTTGAAAAATTGAGATGCAGACCACCAAGAACCTTGAAACTCCAAGGAAGCATATAATATACATCTAGAAACATATCATCAAAACTACAAGGGCAATCATTTATTTGCAGAGGAATGCAGAGCATTCCAACAAACCTTCAACACTGGCTTACTCTGCCAGAACATATGTCGGTACTCTATCATGCACAACTTTCACAGTGGAAGAGTAAATGATCTAAATCTCTGGAATTATCATCTTCACTACAATCTTAATATAGCTTCAGAACCGCATAGCCAAATCTACAAATGTGGAGCATCTTGCTTCCATGTAGTGATTGTCTTCACAGAACCAACACTGTCTTCACTCTATCTTTTGCAAAACATACTTCTGATAGTCCACACATCATAAAACTTAGAATATGCATGATTTGTCATTAAGTTAAACTATATTCCAATATGCAAAGGCCCAAAACCAAACTGATGGAAATGATGAACAATTTCCTAGACAATCTTCAAGGGTGGTTATTTTGAAACATGGACTATCACCAACTTCCAAAGGCTAAATCTTCTTTGTATTAACACATGCATTCTTAGGGTTAGTAAAAGAGATCATACAACATATCTTAGTCCATCAGTACCATATCTTAGTGCTTCTAATATTACACATTCATAACAATGTTGACATCAATGACAACCTTGTGACAGTGTTGACATCAATGACAAACAATACAACCATAGGAACCATATGTGTAACAAAAACCACATTGACTTCATTTCCAAGTGCAAATTCCTCTAGAAATGAGTGTGCATGCCGTGTATGATCTCCCCTTGCACCTTTCTGTTGGCCCACGATTGTCATTAAACCAAAAGGTCGACCTGCCAATTTCTGATACAAGTGCCATATTTAATGAATCCACGGGAGGTGGTTAGTCCATGTCATGAATCCCATGCGGAGTGCTGACCATTTTCCAACAAATACCCCCTAACGTTACCTAGGGGGATTTAAACCCATGACCTTTCACTCTGAGACCAATTATTGGAGTACAGGACCATTGAGAGGGGGGCTGAATCAGTGGTCTAATGAGCAATCAAACTTTTTCACTTATTAACACTCTTGTTTATAATGCAAATAAATCTAGGACACTTCAATCATCATAGACATTGGATGTTGAGTGAGTTACCATAGCAAGTAAAACTGAACATGACATTATAATCAAGGATGAACTAGTCAAACACCATGTGACACAACATCAAGAAAAAGATGACACCAATATTTTGAGTGGAAAACCCTAGAAGGGTGAAAAACCACTATGAAAATAAATTTTATTGAGCCTCACTGGCCAATCCCCACTAGATACAATGTATGCCTCATTGGCAAATCAGCCTTACTAGATACAATATATGCCTCACTGGCAAATCAGCCTCACTGACAACCAAAATGTCTCATTGACAATTAACATACATCATAAATTTGAATGGAAATAAAAATTACAGAGGGATACTCTGTTTCACTATATAAAACAGTCCTTCTTATTAGTCTCTGAAAATCATCTTATTGATACAACCTTATCTTCCCAAATATACTCCCAACAAAAAACTCTTTCAAAAACCTTCTATTTCTGCATTAATATCTAATTATGCATGCACAAATCAACACAAATTGTATTCTCAACACCTAGTATATTCACATCATATTAAAACACCTATGAACTCTTCTGCAAAAAGAACACTTAACACATATGCATACAAAAAATCATTACGTTGATGCTCATTCACAAACTGTCCCTTCAAACTTCAAACTTCTACACACATTATACATAGCCACAATATAAACTCCATAAATGTTTTTCACTCAAGTATCACTATCCTCTATCTGGATATGTCACCAACCAAACCTCAAAATGCTCACACAAATCTTAAAACAAATTCCTGGCCCTCAGAGTAGTTTGCACAACTGAAAAGGAGCAGTTAGAACACTGTTTGAAGAAACTGCCCATCAAATTCATGCTAGAATATCCGTTGTAATTTAAAACCATTTTAAATAACCACCATTGATTTGGAGTTACATGCCTTCGAGGATTTTAATATTGTCTATTGATTACCTTTTTGCCGCCTAATCCATATAAGGTGACTTGAGGGACCAGTTTCACTAGGGAAGAGGGCCGATCATGCCATGTTAAAGAACCCTCGATTTTGTGACTTAAACTACTCTTAACTTGTTACTAAAGGTCACCTTTCAAATATAACAAAAAACAACTTTAGAATTGATGGCTTAGGATTTAGGGCTTTAGGATAAAAGGTTTAGGGTTTAGTTTATAAACATAGGGTTTTAGGTCTTTAAAACTAATAAACTAGGATTTAGGACTTTAGAAAGACAAACCCTAATCACAATCCTCAACAAGTATAAACCCTAACTATGGTAGAAAGGAAATAATAAAGAAATGTTAGGGTACTTAGAAACATTAGGGAAACTTGATAAACCCTAGGTTATTAGAGTTCTCTTCTTAGGGTTTTAAAATATTTTAGTAATAGGATATCAAAACCCTCAAGTCTACAACATTGGCCTAAGATATGAAACTGATCAAATAATCCTTAGAGAAACCTGATGTCACTAGAGATCACTCCATCACTACAACTTATATCAATGACATCCTGACAATGACAAACTTCAAAAAATGCCATATTAACAACTCCATACCAAATCTTGAAGGATATCATGAAGACCAACATCCTTGAAGGATATCATGAGATGATCAACACCACAACATATTGACAGACACACTAATAGCTCAAACACACATTGCCTTTGATAAATATCCTAAGGTCCTATTCTATCAAATCACTTCATGACAAATAATTACATTCTGAGGTCTTGAACATCAAATCACTTTTGAACAAACACCAACAATCATTAGTGTAACTCTAATCTTGATACCTCTATCTTGAACACTCAACACATTGAGATGATCAACATCTAACATCATCCAACAAGTCAACCTGTCACCTGTCACATGACATGATTGATACCTTTGTCTTGAACAGTCAACACACTAAGTTGATCAACATCTAACATCATCCAACAAGTCAACCTGTCACCTGTCACATGACATGAACATTATGAACACTCTTTTGACATCAATGACAAACCAACACTCAACAAACTCCCCCTTTGACATCAAGGACAAAGAACTACTGACTCCACTTGCAAGAGCGATGTCAAGATCAAGTATGCAAACAATCAAAAATGTCTGCTTCACTTTTATGTATACTTTCAATGTCTTTGGACATTGCATCTCAGTTGTCAACATAATTACATATCCTTTATAGACCTCTGATAAAGATGGAAGAGAAAGTTGCATTGTACTACACCAATTTCACTGTACTTTACTCTCAACATACTGAAAGTTGCATATTCACAGCCCTAATAGAGAATATAAACTATGTCGTGCCCATTAGCACTGTCCTTGCAACAAAGAACAACAGATGTTAGAATTCACTGTCATTCAGAACAATATCAAAACACTATTACAATGTTGTAACACCTGCACTACTATCATAAATCACATGTACTGCTGGCATAAACATTGCTACTATCATAAACGCTATCACCAAGTCCAAATGCCCTCTAGAAAGATGTGTACATACCATGTATTCTCTCCCCTTGCACCTTAGAGCAATCTTGGGTGATCAAAAGTGGTTAGTTTCCTCCTCATGGGACTTACACGTTACGCCTCAATAAAGGCAGCGAGGTGGGCTTACAATCTTATGCACTCCTATTTTACTAAATCTAGGTTGTTAATGTGCTTGGCGTGTCTTTTGTGCAAAACTCATAAGAGTCATATCAATTTTACTCACAAGAAGTTTTCAAATCATCCATGATGTATGTTTATTTGATGTCTCTTGCCAAATTAACCTAGCAAACACCTTGAAAGTTCAAACAAAATAAATCAACACCTATACCTATCTCTTAGAACCTAAAACTTGCATATTAGTGCTTATCCCACATACATTAGCACCTAGATACAATGTGCCTTCATACTACCTTTTAGCACTCGACTAGAATCTTTTAGTGCTTGGTTATGTAAATTATCACCCATCTGCCTTCCATTAGCTCCAAGACTATCTATCTCAACACCTATTCATCCTTTGGCAATGCCTAGACTTCTGGTTTAGTGCCTGTCTACCACTATTTAGCATCAAGACTCTCTGTCTCAGCACTTGTTCATCCTCTGTTAGCACCAAGACCTGTTGTCTCAATGCTTATTCACCAACTACTAGTGCCTAGACCTCCTATCTTAGCCCCCATTCATCACTTGGTAGTGCCTAGACTGCCACTCTTAGTGTCAGTTTCATAAATCACCCCACTCCAAACTTAGTCAATCTTGTAAACATCATTTCAAATCCACCACTCCTTCAATCACTTCGCGCATACTCACAACCACAAAATCATCCATATTTTGTATACAAACCATCCATTTGAAGCTTATCTTGTGACTCATCTTCAACTTCCCCATTTATCGCAAATCATCTAATTTATCCATCCAAAATCATCCAATTCTAACCAAATCCAACCAAATCAAAAATACCTCATCCAAAATCAACTTGATTCCATCCCAAAGTCAAAATCTAGATCTTTTTATCCTTCTCTAGTTTGGACTAAGCTTAAGAATTCATCTATCTTAAGTCTAGTGCAACTTAGATATCATCCCACTTGGATAAACTAGCTTAGGAGATTAGACTACTCCTACGTTGATGTAATTCAAGAATCACGTCTTGTTTGGTGCATCTTGTCTACCCCATGTAAGACAATCTCATTATCCTTTTTTTGCTTAGGCTCTTTGTTGACCCTAAGTAAGCTAGGATAAAATACCATCAAGTTCATCAAAGGATCTAGATTTAAACTTAGGGTATTGTCATCCCCCAACCATCATCAAACCTAAGAAACGTCAACCAAGCATCCATTCCACATTCATCATTTTATGCCTCTTATCATACAGTCACAAGCTAGGAGAAATATGGATTCTCGCTATCAATCCCTCTCTCCACATGACTCCACCACGAGCAACATGGAGGGATATGTCAACCAACTTGAAATGGGTGAAACATCCATACCACAACACATATATTCCCCCACCTTTATCAATTTCCTTAACGAAAGAGGATTACATTACAAATTTAAACAATTCCTTGACAATCATAAGGATGAATTCCTCGAATGCCTCATTGAAATGTGGCACGTCTCCCCCACTCATTTGACCAAGACAAACTCAAAACAATCATGCATGATAAACCACAATCACCCATTCATGATCAACCATGGGGACATGTCCCTAACCCCAACAACCTCATCTATGATAATCCTTGGGCTAACGTCACTATGACTACCAATGCAATTCATACCATTGATCAACATGTAGGGGGTAATACCACTTCACAACCACAAATATCAGACCCCACTTATGGTTTACCATTCCTTATGCTATCATCCAACTTTCCAACTTCCACCATACCTACTAATTCAAATAACCTTGTTGCACCACCTCCGTCCAACATTCCCCAAAACATTTATAATACCATTGTCATCCCACAAACACTTCCCCCTTGGTTATCCCACAAAAGACAACTATCACCCAAATAATGCTACCCCCTACCCACCTTCACAAACATGTCTCCAATCACAACACCCATTCATATCTCAACCACCCCATCAATCTCAAAATCCCTTGACAAATTATACACACCCCACACAAACATATCACTCAACCACTCATCAACAACCCCCCACATTACTTTTATGCAACATCAACACATCACTCAACAACAACCACCTTTCCAATCACATCACACATATCATTCATCTAATCACACCCAACCACAACGTACAGACCCCCTATCTACTCGTAAGCCATGGGTCTACCCCCACATAACCCCCAACAATACACCATCCCACAACAACAATCATCTTTCCAACAACAAACACAACCTCCCCTTGCTAATCCTTTCGATCAAGAATGGAAAGAAATGAAGAAAACTCTCAAAAACATTCAACTAGGGACCCAAAAGAAACATTATGAGTTTGAAGACTTGTGTCCCTATCCCTTTGATTGAAACATGACAACTATACCTTTTCCTCAAAATTTTGAAGTTCCTAAATTTGATAAATACAAAGGAAAAGGAGACCCCTACAACCACATCAAGGAGTTCTTCATGGCATGCCAAGAAGTCTCCTATGATGACCAATTCCTCCACCTTTTTCCACAAAGCTTGGGGGAACAAGCCTTAAAATGGTTTATGCACTTGCCTTATGGCACTATCTCCACCTTCGCCAACTTGTTGGATAAATTTGTCACCCATTTCTCATATAACATAGAACATGAGACCACCATGCTTGATCTTTACAATACCAAACATTGAAATGGTGAAAGTTTTACCACATACCTTCAATGATGGAGATCACTTGCTAGTAGGCTACCTTGGACTACACTCGAAAAACAACTTGTCCATATTTTCATCCAAAACCTGAATCAAGAAATGGCCTTCCACTTGCAAGTGCATTGTGCCTCAACCTTTGATGAGATCATAGAAAAGGGGTTCACTATCGAAAAGGCCCTCATAGAAAAGGGTCTAGGGAAAATCTATAACATAAATGACAACAACAAAATATCAAACAATAAACCAAAGTTTTGGGCTAAAAAAAAAATGTTGTAGGAGACAGTGTTACCAATTCTTAGTACATTCAAATAGCTGCACCCAAATCAAAAGAAACACAAGTAGTGAAAAATGTTTCAAACAACATATCAGTACCATCAGGACAACCAAAATGAAATCCTCCCAATAATCCAAAATGCAAATACACTTCTTTAGGTGAACCACTTGAAGTTATGTTTCAAAAATTGGTACAAGCCAATATGGTTGAATTTCATACAACCAAACTGTTTGATCAAAACCAACCTAACCTTGCATGGTATAAAGATACTGAGTATTGTGACTATCATCGTATCAAAGGACACTCCACTGGAAGGTGTATGAAACTAAAAAACTATATCCAAGACCTTGTCGATTGCAACAATATCCAAGTGGAAGGAACCAACAATACCTCACTCAATGATGGCTTAGGTGTCTACTATGACCCTCTTCCCAACTGCACTAATGCTTCCACATCTAATCCATCATCGTCCAAAACCAATCCCAATAATCAAGCCAATAACATCAACTACAACAACATTCCACCTCCCTATGACAATGTAGTGGGCCGAATTGATTTCGACTCTACTCATGTCTCCACCATCAAAATCAAAGGAAATACTCCTGAATGCACTGTTACCACACAACATGGTCATGTCACCATCAAAGGACCCTCTTCATCCTCCATCACAACACCTACTGAATATAACCTCCTCGACCATCTTGGGAAGACTCTCGCCCAAATCTCTATCTTAGAGCTTCTCAAAACATCCCCCATCCACCATGACATCCTTTATAAATCTCTCCAAGAATCCCATGTCCCTACAGACATTCCACTCGCACAATTCCAAAACTTGGTAGCCCAATTGTCTTCCCCCATCATCTCACTTTCAACCAATTTGACATGCCACCCATTGACCCCGCACATAACAAAGCCCTCCATATAGAAGTTCAAATCGCTAACCACAAAGTTAAGAGAGTCCTCCTGGATAACAAATCTAGTTTGAACATATGTACATTAAAATTCATAAAAATCTTGGGATATTCAACAACCGATTTGGAACCCTTGGTCATCTCCATCAAAGCATATGACAACACAGAGTGAGAGTCAGAAGGCACCATATGTCTTCCTATCAAAGCAGACCCTTTAACACTACCCACCCTATGTCATGTGGTTGATCTTGACCTACCATAGAATCTTCTCCTTGGTCAAATGTGGTTGCATGCCATGCAAGCCATCCCCTCCACTTACCATCAGTGTCTCAAGTTTCCTCATAACGGCATTGAAATCACTATCCCCGCCGACCAACAACCCTTTGAATATTACAAAGCCTTGGAAGTTGTCTATGATCGGCAATTCCATTGTCCAAGTACTTATGGGGAAAACATCAAAGACACTCCATCCACTGAGTCCAATCCATCATATGCATCTACCTCATCATCCACCCTGGTCCCTCAACAATCTGAAGTCAAGATCATAGACAAAGGGTGTGGTGAGTATGAACTTCACAAAGCATTTCATGTGGGACAATTGCCTTTGTCCCCCCATTCCCATGGTCGTCAACTACAAAAGAGAAATCAAGAACAAAAATAAAGGATAAATGACAAGATTCTCTTCATTCTAGCACAGGTCTCCTGAGAAGAAGAGATCAAATAATCCTTGAATGATTGGTTATACCGTGATGAGACACCTCCAGTAAAAGCATATCTTGAATATTTCAAGGAAAAGTATCATGTGCCCTATCAAATATGCACTAAAATGCCCTACCATCGAAAAGGACTTGGCATCGATGAGCAAGGCACCACGGAACCAATCCCGGTTGATCCCACATCTCCCAAACAATATGCCAAGTACTTTGGCCTAGGATATGCTCTGCCCACTGTGGAAATCAAGGGTTTTGCTAAAACTTCTATAGACGTAGTCAAAGCTCCTTATTATATCGAAAACGTTGCATCGACTGTCATCATAGCTTTGTGCGAAGACCTTGACCTCTCATGCATTTTCCTTGACAATGCCATCTTCCTCATCGACCTTCCTCTCATCTATCCCAATCTCATTTCTTGGGATTACCAAGGACCACCGCCTCTTGATACATTCCAAAATGACGAGTCCCTCTCTGCATTCCTAGAACTCTGCGACACCTCACAATATGAAATATGCTTGAATGTTGATGCCTACTTCGGGGAAGAGGAGATCCTTAGTCCAAATAAAAAATCAAAAAATAGAAAATCACCCCTAGTGAAACCTCTCTAAGGTGCTTTCAGACACAAAAGAGAAAAATAAAGACGTATCTCCTGGTGAAAACCTCTCTAAGGCATTAGGAGATGAGGATCTCCATCTTCCCCCATACCCTCCTATTGACAGGATCATTCCACCATCCCGATTAAAGGCACACAAGAAATCAACCTTGGCACCAAGGAACAACCTAAGCTCACCAAAATTACAGAAAGTCTTGCTATCAAAGAAAATTCAATCCTCCAGTCATACTCCATGAGGCATTAGAGGTCTTTGCTTGGTCCTATGTAGACAAGCCAGGGTTAGATCCTTCATTAGAGGTCCATCATCTTGTGGTACATCTAGAAGCACAACCAACTAAACAAAAACTCTGCAAGATGCATCCTCAAGTTTCCCTTCTCGTCAAAAAAGAATTGCAAAAGCTATTAGAAGTAGGCTTCATTCACCCTATAGACTACCCTAGATGGGTTTCCAATATTAGAAAGTTGCTAAGAAACCTGGGGGCATCCAAGTGTGTACATATTTTAAAGATCTAAACAAAGCATGTCCAAAGGATGACTTCCCACTTCCTAATATTGACATCATTGTGGATTTGACAGCTGGGCATGAAATGCTCTCCCTCATGGATGGATTCTCTGGGTATAATCAAATAAGGATTGCCCCTAAAGATTAACATAAAACAACCTTCACATGTCCTTGAGGTACTTACTACTGACAAGTCATGCCCTTTGGCCTTAAAAACATAGGAACAACTTGTCAATGAGCCATGACCACTATCTTCCATGACATGCTGCAAAAAATCATGGAAGACTATGTAGATGACCTCCTTGGGAAATCAAGAACAAGAGAGGAACACTCTAATATTTTATGACAAATATTTGAGTGCCTTAGGGAATAAAAATATGCCTTAATAGCAAGAAATATGTTTTTGGGGTCACATCAGGAAAGCTTTTGGGCTTCATTGTCACATCCCTAATTTTGACCTGAAATTACTTTTTACTTCTATGTAAATATAAGTGAATTATATGGATAAATGATTTGGCATTAAGGTATAATGTCGGGATAAATCATTAGGTTCCTAGATTCTAGTCATAAGAATAAATGTATGTGATGTAATGATTCTAGAATGTACTTTTGAATTGGATATTCGTGAGGTTATGGACTAACGATACGCTAATTCCATTTACATGATTGCAAGTTACTTTCAGGAAAACAGGTTTCCACCTCTCTAAGAAAAGGAGGGAGAGCATCATTGGAGAGAAGAGTATAGATATAAGGAAAAGTATAGTTGTCACCATCGTAAGTCTTGTTGGTGCAATTTGTGAACCTAAGTAAGTCGGGTAAGTGATACTCGACCCCTTTTGGTTTTACTGTATGTTCTTGACTCAACAAGTTGTCGATTTTGTTCAAAGTCTTTTGAACGCCGGTTTAGTAGTTTCTAGCATAATCGACATTGTTAACGTTGAGCGTTAGTCATATTTTGACTAATGTGACTTTTTGACGAAAGAGACATCCCTGGTGAAGTAAACAAAAATATGTTTACGTCTACAATGATGTTGTTGGGAAAGAAAATGAGTATGTTTCTCGGTTAAGGTTTTAATGTCGAGATTCTCATATGTTGTCAAATCAACACAACTCATTTTTCTCTTTGCGTAAAGGGGAGAATATCTCGACCCAGTCACATTTAGTATATACATTGTTTTATTGATTAATATTATTTATGTTTTTAAATTATCTTACGTAAATACCTTGAGTGGTCGATTCAAGATTTCTAGTAGCCTTATATAATCACCTTCTTTAATGAAGAAGCATCGTCTTATGACGTTTTCTATTTTATAAGATAGCATTAAGGGCTTGATTAAGACAAAGAGTAATGGTATTTAATGACCACATTTTCCTTTACCAATGCATGATCGACATAATAAGCATTTGAAGGCTTATTACGTGGAGAATTTCCTAATGATCCTTAGTGGATTTGTAGCATGGTTTACTTATTTAATAGAATAACATTGTTATAAAGTTTAATATCTTCATAGTTAACATAAAGAATAAGAGCCATCGTAGGCTAAATTAGTGGAGATACCGAGACTTAGTGGGTATGTTATAATAACTTTTCCGTGGGGATTTAAATTGGAAAGGCAAAACTTTGTTATCGGTTAGGTGTGATAGACGTTGTTTTAGAGAAGGTGGTCATAAAGATCAACTGTTCCACTAACATGCATGCGAGTTTAAGCATGTTTTTAAGCTTTGAAATAGCCTAAGACTCCGCAGTGAGGGAAGGAAAAATGATTATGACCATTCCCCTCTTTCGGCATAGGGGGAGGATTCTGCAGGGTCTGGAAGGGTTGATAAGGGCATAATTATCAGCTATCTTGGGGGAAATGAACAATTTTGGTTAAAAGGAAGAGCATAGCACAGCGACCACAAGGGGGATATAACATATTCTAGAGTATGATCTTCAATGATAGCGAGAGACGTTGGAGATTTACAGTATCGACACCATAAAAGGTAGAAGCCCTGTCATCCTGGAGGTATATCTCGAAGTTTAGAGGTAGAAAGAAAATAAGAGGGATTAGACAACAACGAGAACTACTATGAAGAATCCCGACGAGTATTTTATTATCATAGAGAAAGGAAGAAATCTTGAACTGTCGTAGAGATGGTCTTTATATCTCCATCCTTAGGTGCATGTGGCAGAGGAGGATATGCCTTTTGGTTACCAGTACAGTCTACCGAGAAGCCACAGTCCCTCTTACACTCTAGTCTCAGCTAGGAACTACGACCTTACGTGAGAGGAGATTAAGAGATGGGATATGTAAAGAATACAATGCTCACAGAGGGATTTTTGGGAAAAGTTTATCTTTGAAGAAAAGAGAAACAAAGAGAGAAATGATGCAGGATATTCTTAGAGGAGCTACAGAGAAATATTTGTAGTTTTTCTGCTAAGCAAACTCAGATTGCCTATTCCGTTTAGGTTCGTACTGTTTAGTATTGATTGCCTCAATGATATGTAAGACGAGGTTAGTCTTATTAATAATTCTTAGTTCATGTAACATATATACATTTCCTCATTTTGCATGCATGTCTTGTCATCATTACATTTATGAGATGCCTTTTATGGAGTCACTTTGATAGTAGCACATGAACCCTTATTATGTTTTCTTACTACGCCTGGGAATTTACCAGCGTTTCCCTTCAATCTTAGACAGATGATTGACCTTTTCGGGTGTTAGGCAATGCTAGATAGTTTTGTTTGCGAGTTCATTCGACCACTAGTTATTTATTACCTCCACATGTTTAGTCAGTTGATAAAGCCTAGAGTTTCTTTGTGTTTTGCTGGCCGACAACTATTTATATATATAACCTTGTGTTTTAAATAAGACAAACAAGTATATTTATATCTCTATTAAAGGGTCGATTTAATATGTGTATGTATAGTTCTTTAACTACAAACATATTATTATTGAGATAAGTTATTCTTTTATTCCAAGGTATAGAGGTTGTTCATATCTTTGGAATCTCATAAGGATAGTGATATAAAAACTCTCTAGCTTTATAGCCATGATAAGTATTATCGTTCTTCTTCTAAAGAAGGTCTTGTGAGAGTAAAACCTTTTTCTTTCCCATTTTAGGAGTTGGCGGACTCAAGGAAACTTAGTGGTCGAAATTATCTTAATAATGTAGATTCAATCTTATCTAAGAGGAAGACCAAATAAGTCAAGGAGGATTATATTATTCATAGTGTACTTGTTTTCCTTGAGCAACGAGGATTTGTATAGTGCTTAAGAGGTTTTGGAGGAAACTAGAGTGAACTATACTTCTATTGTAGTATCATATTATTGAACATGGATTCTTAGTTAGAAATGCGAAACTAAGGAAAATGGAAATAAATCATTTAGTCGATGTTAAAGACTATGGTATTTCCATAGATGAAATATTACTAGTTTTCTTAATAAACTTTAGGTGAGATATTATCATTATTACCTGGAAACAAGGAGGAGGTAACTTAAATAGAGATTGATTTGAGGGAAATAGAATTCCTCTTGTCATTGGGTAATACATATCCAGGGTAATAGGTGATCCAAGAAAATGGAAACCTAGGTAGTTTTTCATTAGCATCTAATTCTTATGTTAAGTTATCTTGAGTGAGAGAGCAAATCAAGAAATGCAATAGACCTCATAGTTTTTGTTCAATAGAACTTATGCAGGAGTTAAATGCACAAAATGCAAAGTTAGCCCGAAGTTGAGCATCACTGAAGTGATTTATTTTGGGTAGGACATGTTGGGAGACTTGTAACTCAATTCCTCATGATTGTTGTAAACTATCATTTTTGATAAATATATAAATGAGTTCATAACTTAGCTTATGTTGAAAGTCAGGAGACCTAAGTAGATCTAGGGGGTCAAAAGTTGATTATTATCTTTTATGAAGCCAACCTATTAGGGATGGAGATTGACTTAGAAAAAGAGGATTGATGTGAAATGATTTTATTCTTTTAAATATTACCCGCGTGAGGATATATCTCGTATACCATGCTTTTTTCATGTTATGTGAAATGTGATTCGAACAATTTCAAGTGGTCTAAGAAAGACTAGAAGTATTGATCCCATGTTTTGTTGTACTCATGCTAATATCTTTGGGGAACAGGGATGATTGCTAATTTCATGTTTCGGGTTAGAGAAGCTAACCCTAGTTTTGATTTCAAGGAGGATATAGGGAACCTATTAAACTTATGTTAGATATGACATTGCATATATTCTATTTGGTCGACAGTGAAAGATGGAGAACACCATATTGGTCGACAATAAAAGGGTCGAGAAAACTATAAGAGCATGCTAGGAAGAGTCTTGGTTTTAGTTTATTAAACTTAAGTCATTCTATCGAAACTCGTAGTAATGCATCCTAGTTGTTTGATATTTGAATCAGAGAGTGGAATGACAGAAAGTCATAAAACCAAGAAGTTGTAAGTATGCAATGAGGCACTCTTTAAAAGGTTAGAAATACTCAAGCCTTAATATTACATGTATATCCTGGGTTAAGGATTAGTCCTAAGTCTAATTGGGAAGAATGGTTTTTCAGTATGGACAAGTTTGGTTCTAAAGTACCAAATAAAGTAAGTAAAACTATGAGATGAGATAGTTTCTAAGACAAGTCAGAGGTGTGTGTCTAGAGAGCATGACCAATCAGTATGATCATACTTGGCTAGAGGGAATCTAGAGTTGTATGGTCGATTGAAGTTATGTAAGACACAACTCACTAGGACTCAGATGGAAAAACTTGATACTTCCTTATATCTATACCCTTCGTGAAGGGTAGGGCCACTTCCTATGTGGAAGATGTGTGGGAGACTGCCGGTCTGTGGTTGGAGGTAAATCACTCAGATGATGCTCTCCCTGTGAAGCAGAAGACTCGTTGTGGCTTATGAAGACATACATCTACATTCCAGATACAGTGTACTCCATGTTATGACTTGCGACAGTCAAATTTATGAGGTAAAACTAGTGTAAGGATTTCACTAAATAGAAAGTTGTACTTAATTTCTTGTGATTATGGAAATATTATTAAAAAAAAAAAATTATCTCTTGTGTTTACCAAGTTTATTTACTTTCTTGGAATTTTCTTGAATTTACTTGAGTTTTACGAGGAGGGATGTTACATTCATTATCTCCAGCAGAGGAATTGAAGTGGATCAAACAAAGGTCATTGCCATCATAGAAATGCCATCACCAAGAACCTTGAAAAAACTTTGTAGCCTCCAAGGTAAGCTTCGAGCTATCTGTCGATTCATAGCTCAACTTGCAGACAAATATCAACCCTTCTCGCATCTATTCCAGAAAGATACACACTTTAAATGTGATCAAAAATATCAACAAGCCTTTGATCACATCAAGGAATATTTGACATCCCCTCCAGTTCTTATGGCACCTATTTATAGAAAGCCCCTACTATTGTATATATCAGCAACTTCAGTAGTGTTGAAGTGCCCCTCCATTCTCACCGTGGATGTGCAGGTAGTTGGCTTTGGAACTTGGAGGTGAAGGTAAAATAAAAGGGATATTTAAAGACAGTTAAAATGGACTTCCAAGAGGAAGCCTAATCCTAGGGGGAAGAGTGTAAGACCCTATCCCTTGTGGCCTTATTGATCCTTCTAGTCATCAATGGTTTATGTCGTATATTTTATGATCTTTTATGTTGAACAATATACATTAGTGATTATTGTCCCTATACATCAAGTTGCTTATACTTTGATTGTCAACTAACTAACTAGTGGTTTTTGTGATTTCACGTGATAGCCAGATGAGTTCCATTCCTTATCTACATAAGTATGCAATGATGGAGATGTTTCGTTGTAGGTAATACTATTATGTATATTAAAAGGATTGCATCATGTTAGGTGATTTTATATTATGAGTGTGAGTAAGTGTGGATATAAAGGTAATAATTGATATTAAATATTTGCTTGTAGTAGTATTTGTTACAGGTTAATTAGATTATTGATAAGTGGTAATATTTTGATATTAAATAGTATGATCAATCATTGGTTGACTCTTTATACTTGTGTAGATTTAATCCTCTATTCGATTATTATTCTTGGAAGGTTATTTTTCATATGCCATTTGTTTCAATTACTATTAATTTTGAGAAGTACTGACACTTTTGGTTGAGTATACAGGTAAAAAAATAGCCAATGTTGATGAAGGGTTCACATAGCTACTTCCCTTATGTTATTCTTGTGAATGTGTTTTAACCTTGTTTGTAAGGGTTGTGAATGTGTGGGAGGTTGTTTTATTAGACCCTTGAGTCGCCTTTTTAAATGTGATTACTTATTGTATGTTTTATGAAGTATTTACGTGGCTTTAATTGTATAAAAAGTTTCCTAGGTGGTAGGTCTATGGGTTAGGGGTCCTTTTATTCCATAAAACCCCTTAAATAAAGTCTAAAACCCACTCTAATTACCCACTTATGAAAAGTAGCGAAAATTGGAGTTGGTTGGGTGGTTGAGAAGTTATGGAGAGTTGGTTGCCTTTTTCCTTCTGTATATATTCCTTCTCTTGGAAAGGAGGGGGGTTTTTCTCTTTTGGCCTTGACTTCTCTCTCTTGCTCTTGGTTGTTCTTGTTTTTCCTCATTTGGGAGGAGATTTCTTGATGAAAAGGAAAAGAAAGGATGGGTGAGGAAGAATGGAGGAAAGGGTTTGGAGAAAGTGAGCATTTCTACCATATTTGGGTTGGCAAATCTTTTGGTAAGATCTAACCTTTTTGGGCTTGAGTTTTGTTGATATAGAAATGAATAATTGGAGTCTTCGTTTGTCTATGTATATCTTTGGTGAACCTTGTTTAAATGGGTATTTGTGATTGAAAACTATGTGAAGAGTTAATGTTGGTTTTCTTGTGAGGATGTTGTGTGTGTTGGGGTTTGTGTGGGTAGGAGTTCCATGTTGTTAAGTTGAACATGAATAGCGAATTTGTGTGTTAAATTTAAGCTTGAGTTATGTGAATGAATAGTTGATTTGTGTCAAGTTTGGAAATGTAAACCATGTAAGTTGGGAAGAGCCTTGTGACACTTAGAGCTTGGGGGTGCATTGAGCATCAATCCTATGGTTGGGAGGAGAGATTGTGGCCATATTTTTGTTTTTTATTGTCCACTTCTTTCAGGTTATATATGGAAGACAAAAATTAATGAGAAGTTTGAATGAAATTTTCTCATTTTTGCATGTTAAAAAAATTGTATTTTCTTCGTGCAGCGACTGTATTTCATGTTGTATGGATTGCAAATTGAATTTAATGACCTAAAATCTATTGGAGTTGATAGAGGATTGAATCACCATCCAAATTCAATTGGTTTGGTAGATTTTCATCCATGTTTGAATAAGTTACAAGCATTTTTGTAAAAACTATTTTTTTTCCAGAAAACTGACTGTTATTCGCATGATTGTATGGACTGTACGCCCATGAAACCAACTGGAAAAGATGGAGGGAGATCATACCTTTCTAATTCAACTAGTTAGAGCAATTTTTGTTAGTGTTTGTGCATTTTATAGCATTTTTCATGAAAACTGTCATAAACCCTGCCAAGGGTTTTTAGAAAGACAAAAGAATGTGTTTTCTAGAGTTTCCACTTTGACCAATTAATGAAACTTGGGGAATGATCCATGTGGTATGAATTGTTGATTGAGATCATATGTGATGTGTTTGATGTGGTAGAATAGGAGTAGAGAACCCTTGAAGTCAAGAACTCAGTTTTGTCATGCCTAAAGACGTAATTAGGCCTAGCCAAGAGGAGGCACAGTCAATTTTTTAGCCCTTCCGTACAAAGTAACCCTACCTAATTTATGGATATGTATAAGTATGGACAAATGGGTATCCTAAATGGGTCTTTTTTCGCAAAGATCAGGTCTACTCCAAAAGTTATGCCCAAAAATGCTTTTTTGAAAGGCTACAAGGATTAAGGGTAGTTTGTGAAGGAAAGCCCATTGATTGATGAGTAAAGATTCTTGTAAGTAGTTGATTGGTTATGTTTGATCATTTTATACCCCTTCTTTGCATCACTTTGGTCTTTGGTGAAGACTCATGAAGATAGAAATATCAATCACTTCTTTATTTTGAATTGTGTTTACCACGACATGTAAAGTGTAGGTCCTATTCCTTGATATCAACACTAACAATTTATTTTAGGAGATTACTAATGACATTAATCTTACATTTTCCATATTATGTTCTTTTCTAAATTTCTTTGGGATCGCATGTCATTTACAAATTAAATTGATGTAGTTCAACTATAATATTTTGATCTACTTGTATGTAGTAATAGGTATGGTTTTGCAATTAGTGAATAAAGTATGAAATTTTATTAGTACATTTTGCTATTATTTTTCTTCCTCTACTTGTCTAGCCACTTATTAATGAGGTATTTAATTGTTGTATAATGTGACTTTATAAAGATAACCAACTTAGTTAAAATGAAATTAGTGAAATTCTAAAACTTGAATAACGATGTTAGTAGGTGATCTAAGTTTCTTTTGCTTGAATATTAATTATGAAATTCAGCATTAAGATGTTCGCCTTTACACGTAAGAATTGATTGTCGTGAGTATTAATACTTTTGTTATTCTTTCAGGAAGTGTCCAAAATAAAGAGTAACAAATACCTTTCTACTAGCGATATTATTGTGGTGTTTCCCAATCACAATAATATCATTGTTGGTGAAGTGTATAAATAATGTGAAATATCATAATGTTAGCATTATGAGAAATGCCAATATTGAGTTGTTAGTGTCAAATAGATTTGTAGTTAAGTGGTTTTGATTTCAAGAATTACCCTTGGCAAGATTGGTAAAATACTCTTGTGATTTCATGATTAATGATGCTAATCTTGTTGGAGGTAAACTTAGAATTGGTAATATTAGAAACTATATATATAACTAACATATTAAAGGTGAAATTGGTACCACTATCTTTAGTAAGACTAATAAGGATAATGTTAAAGTTTTAATATCGAGTATTGAAGATGAGATTATCATAATCATAGTATTGTCAAAATTAGTGGTGTTAGTAAAAATTAACATTATAGGGAATGTTGAGAAGTGATAGTAATCATGATATTCATATAAGTGTTATAGAAATCATTATGATTAGGGATAATTAAGGATTCATCTTTTTCATTTGGTAACTTGCTATTTACATGTGTGGTTGACAATTATTAGTGTTTATACTTGTTTATTTCAAAATAAAAACTAGTGGTTATGTATTGTTTATTTGTGTAAAAATTAAGGCATGACATGAGTAGCGCAGTTGAGGAACCTCAGAGGACCTAGGTTTAGATTTTTATGTTATGTTATGCATTCTATTGCTATTTGTTGTTTTAAAAAAAATGTTCCATTAATTTGACCTAGTTTAGTGTTGTCCTCTAGGGTTCCTTGGCAGGGGCATTACACTTGGTATCAGAGCTAGGTTCATACACTGGGAGCTTTGGCATACTTGAGCCTTCTATGTTTCGTTGTGTTTGGTGTGTGTGGCATGAGCTTGTTATATTGTTTTTTATAGTCTTGATTGCTTTCATGCCTTAACATGGCATTAGTGGGTTAAGTTATAACTCCATGCTTAGAAATCATGGAGGAAATAGCCTCCTTGGCCTTACCTTACTCAGTGGGACTAGAGTGTCGACCTTGTTTGAGAGTCTTCCATGGTTAAGAGTGATCACTCTCCCATGTTATAAGATGGGGGTAGGAATGTTCTGCCTTGTATGTTTGTGGGTTGAAGGTAACTTGGGTTGCCTAATTACCCTTGCTTGGACATGTTCTTCTTGTATCTTCCCGTATGTTGCTAGTGAATGAGATGACCCTAATTGGTCATGAATTGCTCTTGTAATTCTTGCTTGTATTATATATGTAAAGGAGGAAAGTGTGTAGATGTTCACGGATGTGGATAGATTAGAATGAATGTTGCATGCTTTCTGGTAAGTGATGTATAGTTGCTGAAATTGGTGTGATGTGACCAAATTTTGTTTGTAACCTCTTGATGTGCTAGATTACTGCATTTATCATTCTTTAGTTACAAATTGAAGTAATTGGTGCATTAATGATGCCTTAAACTTCCCCTTAATAGAATTTGCATGTTGTATGATGAATATTGGATGGCTTGTAATGTCTTGACTAGAGATGAAATCTATCTTTCTCTCCTTTTCTTAATTGTCAATAGTTGACAAGATGTTAGAATAATGGCATATGGATTTAATTAGTATGTTAAAATTCCAAAAGTAAAAGAGTTAGTGAGATAGGAGTGAAGAAGACCTTATGTTTGTTATGGTTATGTGTTGAAGGTGATTATATGTTAATTAGTGCCTCCTTGTTTAATGAGCTTGGAATGAGGATGGTAATTGCCTAGTGGATATATCTTGTTGATGAGATTTGATATCCTCTATTGCATTGTGATTTTAATGAGATCATATAGGTGAACACTTGTACTTTAATGCAAACTGAAAATAGTGAATGCTAAGGTAATAAGAATGTTGCATATCTTGCTTTGACTAAGCAACTGAATGCCATTGACATAGCCAAGGTTACTTATGCTTATATGTATGGATGTGAATGTTGAGAAATGACTAGGGGTCCTCAATCAAACTCCTCTAATTGTGTTGTTAGTTCTCATTTTCTTGTGAATGAATGGTATTACTATGACTTGTGATATGATGTCGCATTATGTGTTATTATGAGATGAGAGTGTAATGGGTGTAAAATGAGATGTATATCGTTATGTGAACATAGAAGTGAATGTAATGATGATTGTGAAGATGTTACTTATGTTTATGCACTAATGCAAAGATGGTACTGATGATGCTATACATGTTCATGCACTATTGTATTATGTTGAAAGCATTGCAATTGAATCTTTGATGATTATGTCTTGATGTTTATAAGTGGAAATGGGTGTTAGGAATATTTGAATTTGGTGTTTAAAATGAATGTAAGGAGGGTGATTTAGTCCTCTCCTTTTGGGTTGTACCTAATAGGTAATGATATGATTTTGGAAAAGGGAATCATATTAGTTATGGAAATAAATGTACTTAAGGTATGTGATCTTTTGAAAGTAATGGAATTGAGTATGTAAATGTAACCCCCTGTAAATGTGAGAAACCGGTAATTGTGCATTGGTTGAGTGTTGTGAATGCCCCGTACTTGCTTGTGTGCCCATGGGATGGTGATATTGGGTACCCATCCATGTGGAATATGTTGTATTTTAGGTGTGGGATTAACCATACCATTATGTTTATGTATGTTTGTTACTTGATTGAGGGCCAAGCCATGTGTGGTTGAAATTTATATTTAAGAGTAGCCAAAAGATAGTTTCATAGATTCTTTTCTTTTGGTTCTCTAGTCCCTCAATCTAGAAGGGGTAGTAGCAACCACAAAGTTCCTTGGGTGGGGTGTGTAGCATATGCATATTACAGCGCAAAGCGGTCTTAGCTCAACCGATCCCGAGGAAAGTACTCACTACTTCCCCTTATGATGGATTAGGGTACTTGATCCATATGTGCTAGCCTAATCCCCACAGTTCTTGAGCATATTGATAGTATTTCTTGGATGATCATCTACCTTGTCTTCATGAAAGGTATGAAATGCCACATGAGTTGTCAGTTGGGGGCCGAGGTCTAGGGTGAGAGGGACCTGCATGGACAACCCAACTGGAACTATGTGATGATGTGTCGCCACTTGGGGGCCAGGGTCTAGGGTGAAAGGGACCTGCATGGACATCCCAAGTGGGACCATGTGACCCATGTGTATTTTGAGGTCTAGCATGTGGAGCGAGGTTTGTCACCCATGTTGAGATGGATTTCGTATCTGCACATGTTTTGACATGATGTAATAGGTATGATGCCACACCCCACTAATGTTCTGACACAGTGCTGGTGATGATGCCGTGTTGTTGATGGTAGTGAGCTAGGCTCGAGGACACGATGCGATGTACATAGACACATGAGGGTGCACTATGAGATTGTGTTATGATAGCTTACTTGTGTGATGAGCGCAATGGGGCCTCGTACACTTGTAGATGGATACTCATGTTTGCTTTCAACAGTGTTTGGGTTGGTTAGAATATGGGTATGTCCTAGCCATGTATACCTTTAGCTACGAAGAGTACCTACATGTGCCTTCTCCATGAGGTATCACTATGCGGGGTGTGTTCTGCATGTGCCTACTTCTGCGAAGCCACAAACACATTGCCATGTGACATACAATTAGTACGTGCCTTCTCCAACTAGCATATGACCATGCCGCACTGAGACGTGATGCAGGATATGGCCGAGGTGCACATCCCATGCAGGCAGGCAAGGAGTGCATGGGCCACTTGGCTAGTCCATGCCGCGTGACAACGCGATGCAGGGTGTAGCTGAGGAGTACACTCTGAGCCATGTGGATGGCATGCTCACTCCGCACTACATGAGGGCTACTGCCATAGTCTGACATTGTTCCCTCCTTCCTTATTTGGTGGCTAGTATCTAGTCACGCAGTATTGTACAATGCAATTTTGAAGATTGTGTATTTTCTTTATGGTATTGATGATTTTCTATTGACTGTGAAGGCTGACATTTTGTTTATGTTTGATTGCGATGGTTTAGCCACACCTTGTGATTTTATTTATGGGTATCCCTCATGGTTACATTTGATTTAGTGTTGAAATTGTGTGCATTTCTTGCTTTATTGTTGAAATTGAATTTTTATTTGATCTTTCTTTATGACTTTGGTGGCTAAACTAGTTTATCCTTATTGTTTTCGATGTCAACCATGTGTCGTATTGTGATTCCTCTCCAAGGACGTATGAGGCAGACTTAGTGAGTGTATATGAGAAAGCAGACACATGGAACCTTGAGGATGGGGGTAAGTGAGGTTGTTATACAACTAGGACCACTACCCACCTATGTGTGATGACTATCTCTTGGAGGCTAACCACCTTATACAAGAAGAGAGAGGTTATTGTGGTCTTTTTTGGATGGTCTCACCCTGTGTGTGTGGCCTAACACCAACAAGTCACTGAGTGTGAGGTATGGATTATGTGAGATGGATATTGGCTCTTGGCTCATGGATTATGTATCATGGATTAGTATGCTGCTACCCGGTGTCCAGATGGACGCTTGTGTAGCCTTGTGATGTGATTCCCGGTGATGTGCATTCATGTGTATGTGAAGAATGTATGTTAATCATGGATATATAGTACTTATGAAATGATAAATTGTGTTCCCATGCTTCTACAAAGGGGTAAAATCATGATCTTTTTTAATATGTTATGAGATTTAGTGTTGTAAAATGAATAAAGTGGAATGTCTTGATGGATATTTAATGAAGAATGTGTGCTTGGTGTGTATAATTATGTTGTGTTTTATGGAAGTGTAGCATTCTGATGTATTGATTTCTTAACAATGTATTGGAAGAGGAATTGTAATTTAAGGGTAAAGAAAATGAAAGGGTAATGCATTTGAAATTGAATATTTTTATATGTTTCTATTATGAGAAATTCTGCTAGCTAGGACTAAAAGGGTGCAATATTTTCTTTGTTCTAAAAGAAACTGATGGGTGTTAATGCTAATATGTAAGGATTATGAGTGATGTATGTACTGTGGAACCATATTTGAAATGCAAGTCTTGATTGTGTTATTATTGTGACATTGAAAACTAAAAGGATAGGTCATGGTTGAAATGAACTATATAAGTATATATCCTTGTGAGATGAATTATTTTCATAGGCAAAACTAGTGTCTATTATTTGATGTAATGAATCTGTGATAGGTAAAAATTAGGTTAATAAGATCAAGCATTAAAAATGAAAACCTAAACCTACCACCATCAAAGAATCGAATCCAAGTGAAATCAAAAGCATGCAATTCAAGGACAATATCACCTAGATTGTATGATTCCTTGTTTGTGATGTGGATCGCTTCTTCAATAATGAACAATTATGAAGATCAAAGCTGCCATGATGGAGCGATGATAATGATAATAAGTTAAATGGATGCTAAAATGCTCAAATGCTCAATATACTCAAGATGATAACGTAGATGCTATGAGAATGCTGGATAGATGCAGTATGGAATGAGAGGGTGTTTATATAGAACTCAACCAAAATCAATCAATGGTGGAGATTTGGTGGCTATGTGAACAACTGAGATAAATTGATAGTCATAGGTGAATGTGTAAGTGACAAGTGGAGGGAAGATAAGGCTCATGTGTGACTGTGTACATAAAAAGTACTACATATGAAAGATATTAAAGAAAAGTTCTAGTACCACACATGTTTTTAAATAAAAGAGGCACACATGTCGGCTCATGAAGATAAATGATAAGAGAAATTAATTAAAGAAATAAAATTTATTTAATTAATTGGAAAGTGGGTTTATAAAGGGAATTTTAATTAAATAAATAAGATTTATTTAATTAAAATACATAGAATGAAGAGATAATTAAACATTTAAAGATTATTTAATCATAGCTTAGAAGAAATAGATAATGAATTAATTAAATAAATATAAATTTATTTAATTAATAGAAGAAATAGATGCTTTTGATAAATAGAGAAATTGCTCAAGTGTGTTAGACAAATGCAGGTGATAAATAATGTGATATTTGCTACTAATGATAATTAGGTCAATTTTGGGTGTCTACATTTTGCCCCTCTTTGATACAATGTTCATTAGAACATTGTGTCAAAGAAGACACGATATTCACTTGATAAACAAGGTTATGCTCTAATGTAACTAGCGGGTGATGCCTCCTCGAGAGGTAAGCCAGGCTAACCAGGAAGGGCTGGGTTGGCTCGCGATAAGAGGAAAGGCTAGAAACAAGGTTGACACGAAGAAAATGGGGGTTGGGTAGGGTGAATGTTGATGATGGTGAAGAAGAATGAGGAATGAAGATGAAGAAAGATGATTGATCTTGGTTAATGACTATAGAGGATTATGATGGAATGGATAGATGGTATGACAACTTTGAAATAATTTCTCAAAAAGTAGAGAAATGCAATCCTTATGTTTGATATAGCGTATGGATGTTATGCACCAGGGTATAAAAGACCGAGGTGTCAAGGTATCCAATGCATAACTAACATACTACAACCTTGTCTAAATGTACGAGGTCAAGATGTTGAACCAACATACACAAGATATGAATAGCAGCTAGTGTTTCAAGATGGACTTTGATGCTACAAGCAAAGGTTTGAGCTTATCTCCACTACACCCAATGACATCTTTCTAGTTATATGTATGGAGCTAGTCTTAGCATAGAATAGTCTCAATGCATAAGAGACTGTTTAGCTTCTTAGATGTGAGAGATATTGATATGCAAGATGCTAATCCCAACACTTAAAAGATACCAATACACATAGGAAGAGAACAAGATCATCTCACAAACACAACATACAAAAGCTATATGACCATGCCCCATTCCTTACTTTATCACAACATACAAAGATATGATAGATCAAGGCAGTCTTGATTAGGCATAGGAAAGGGACAAAAGATAAATCAAAAGATAAAATAAAAGATACTGTCATCACGTTCTCTTGCCAAATTTAAGTGCTCTTGAATGAATTTAAGCTGGCGCCTTGTTGAGAGGAAAGTTGCATCCTGTTAAAGGATAAATATGTTGATAAAATGCTATAGCAAATGTTGGCTTAAGGCATGAAAACAAAATAGCTTCTGGCTTATCTCTGATTGGTTAAAAGTGCTTGAGCTTTTGCTGATGTGCATAGTCCGCTTCTTGCTTGAACTGGTCAAAGAGAAGAAGATGGAAGATAAAAGAGGATGAAGATGGGGTGGATCATTTGTGCTTGCATACTAGATACTTCCTTCGTATTCCAGACTGCCTACATACCCTATGTCCATGGGATCAAAGCACATTATGATGGTGATGAGATATGATGAAAATGTAGTTCTGGGTTTATTGATGATGTAAGTGATGAAAGATAGAAGAAAACAAGATGAAAGATTGGAGGATGACTAGAAGAAAGATGAAGGATGGATGATGAAAAAGAGGCTATCATCTTTGGTTGAATCAGAGTGCTTCTTTCGTATCTCAGAGTGCCTACATACCCTGTATCCACGGGATCAAGGCTTTGAACAATAGAGCTGAGATGTAGTTCTTGTTTATTGCGTTGAGGGTTGATGTCAAAGAATCAACTTTATTGCTTGGATTTTTGTGATGTTTTGATTTTTTTTGGATGTTTTGGGTGATTGTTGTGCTTTGGTTGAAATGTTATGAGCTAGAGCTGTAGGTATCCACTTCCAAATAAGACTCAACAAACGCCCCCAGTGTGGGATGAAGTTTGTTAGGAAGATGTTGTGATGGATGTGTTCATGTGAATAGTGTGCTAAGGTGCCAAATGATATCTTAACCCCAATGAAGTCCAAACTATGAAAACTAGCATGGCAGAGGCAAGGGCAGAAAGACTTTTATTATGGATGAATAAGGGATAATGGGTTACGATGTTTATATAGGGACAATAGTGGATTATGAGGTGGATTATGTAGGTAAGATAGTGGATGATGATAGTTATGGAAAGTTGTGATCAAACAAACTAAGTAAATGATGGAACTTGGTCTCTACACATAGCACCTATTTGCCAGGTTTTCACTATGGTACTTATCTAAGGCACCTGTTTACCAAGTTTTCACCAAAGGATGAATTATTTATCTTGTACTATTTTAATTTTTTTGTCATCCAAAGCACCACAAGGTGGTTTTCACTATTGGATGGATTTTTTTTTTGAAATACGCTGAGGCTCATGGGTAGAACTTCTTGAGATGAATGTTGTTGACTAGTTCATCTAAGGGAATACCTTCAGGTGTTGAGAGAGTGTATGTCATGCCCACATTTTCCATGTGGTCACAACACACATCGCACGTGTCATAGCCACATCTGTCATGTGGTTATGACACGAGATATGAAAAACTTTTCTCACACTGTCCTAAAAACCCCTTCGCATGCGTACGCATGCTCGACGGTGTTCTCTCATGGCAAAACACTACAATTTTCGGCAGGATATAAGTACAATTGCGTGCAACCAGACGCATACAGATCAACAAGAGGGTCTTTACGACGCCGCTAACGTCATTGCAAGAGTGAGATTACCAAAGTTCCTAAATCTAAACCTCGGCAATTTCTGGCAGCATAACGCCTTACAGCGTTAGTGGGAATTACGCTGCACTCATTTACGCACGTGGTTCGCTGATAGACTAACAACTTCCCACGACGCCTTGTTCCGACTAAACCGAATAGTGATCTCCCTATTTAGTCATTTTTCAACCAGGCACGGTTGTCTGTCTCCTCTCTTGTTTCCTGAAACATACTCCTCCTACGACTTAGCATTTTCAACAAGGCGGTTCGTTTGCTCTCTCTTCCCTTTTCACTGGTTCTTAATTTTGATTGTATTTTTATCGCCTTTACCTTAACTATTTCTCTGTTAATTTAGTGTGTTTATATTTCGGTCTCTCTCTCTTTCATTTTCTATGCTTTCTTTATGTGTATCCGGTCCTTTCTTCATGATTTACGTAAATCAGTGTTATCACTGCAGCTATTGTTGATATTAAACCTAACTTCAGGATGGTCTAGGTCACATAGACTGGTTTACTACTTCGCTGGACTCGGTCTCCTAGTCTTCTCCGATCACGGTATCTCCTCTTCGTTTGTATTAATTAAACTTGTTCCTAAGCAGATTTAGCAGAAGGTTCCATCAACTTAGTTCTCTTATCCCATGTGGGAAATGTTGCGCATTTTCTCCTCTGTGTTTTCCAATGTTAGTTTTTCTTCTTCGGACTCTCTTACAGGTTTACTTATGAGGTCGTTTACTACAGTTGGGATTAAAATGGCCACATGGAATGTCTGTGATGGCTTCTTAAGTTTATTTCCAGTGATCTTTTAAGCAAGGAGACGTGTAATTTTCCTCTTCATTTTCCTTCATTTTCCCTGGTTAGTAACATTATGTTGGTAGAGAAACTTCCGAGAAACTCTTCCCGGGTAACACAGTATATTCCTTTATGCTCTCATTATATTATAATTTTCTTTTCTCTTATCTATAATTACTGTTGTTATTATTACTAATCAGTATTATTAATACTCTTATTGTGACTCGTATAACATTGTAAATAGATGTAGGAGGCTCTCCACTTTATAAAACCCTGATCATGGAAACCTAAATTCTTTGGTTGTTGTGTTCAACACTTAAATAAACCTAACTGTGAAAATATAGTTTGGTTTTAATTAATTTTGCACATCCCCTTGTTATGAATGATAGAGATGGCCTCTTAAAATGGCCCAAGACACCTCTCCTATGTATATATATACCATATATATAAATATATATATATATGTCATCTATATACATATAGAACTATATAACTAAATATATCTATTATTTATTCACAATTTCCCCTTCAAAACATAATATATATATATATATATGACATATATATATATATATATATATTTATTTGTTTTGTTATTTAATGAACCAAGTATATATATATACATATATGACATATATTATGCCAACACATATATATCTATATATATAGATATAGATATATATATATTTTTTTATTTTGTTATTTAAATGAACCATAGCATGTATGTTAGGGCTAATAGCCCTAACATTTTTTTTTTATACTTAACATTTTCTGTTTGGTTGTGGCAAGGGACTGGCGGCAGGGGTCGGCCGCACAGAGGGTCGGAGGCAGGCCCGACCGAGGGCAGGGAGGGCCATGTCCATGGCCGCGGGAGCACACATGGTGGTGGGGGCTAGAGGTACTGCGGAGGTCGCAATGAGGGTCGCGGCGGAGACCGCTTAGCACGGAGCTCCGCGGGGTGTAACGGCGGGGGGGATGTGGGGAGGGGCGGAGCCCCACCCACATCCCACGATGTGGGGTGTGGGTGGGGCTCCGCCCCTCCCCACACCTCTAATATATAAAATAGAGACTGCGGTGGGGATTACTCCCCACCGCCCACCGTGAACTTGCCTCGGCTGTGTGGAAACACACAGCGACCTCTTAATATTTCGAATTTTTTTAGTTTGAATTTCAAACTCATTCAATGAAAGATATTTAATAATTTATATATATATATATATAGATATATATCTATATATCTATATATATATATATACACACTTCAGTTTCATAAGAATGCTTCATTTTCTCAGTTACAACAATATATATTCAGTATCTGTTATATGATAATTTACTAACAATTATTAAATATAAATGTATATATATATATATATATATATCTATATATATATATATATATATTTATTTTAATTTCCCAGTATCACTTAATTTTGGTTTTATTTTTTTTAAGTTAAGCCATTTATTCAATTTCCCATAATGCTGTAAAAAAATGATAAATAAATAGCAACTATTATATTTATATATATATGTTGCATAATTTTGTCACATTAAACAAGTTATTCAGTTTCTTTCAATCAGTTAAAATGATCCAGTAAGAATTAAATAACGAGTATATATATATATATATATATATATATATATATATACACTTAAGAAAATGAAGTTTAAATCAGTATATTTTGGCAATTAATATATGTCCATTTCAACTCATTAAGCAATTCCAAACTTTCAAATACATAAACAAACTCAGATTAGATTGCAAATAAGTAATGAAATTGCTATTTCCAAAGATTTACAAAGCAACAAACTTGAAAATTTAAGTACATTCATATTACAGAATTTAAACCATGGATACAAACCACTAACTTCCCAGTTATGAACTTCCCTCTCCCAACCAATATACAACTGATAGCTTGTGACAACCAAGAAAAAGTCCATTAATAACAAGATCAGGGAGGTGATTTCCCTCACACCCAGAGTAACAATAAATTACAACAATAACAAGAGAGGTGCTCTCTCTTCAACTCTTATAAAATGAACTAGGCCTAATTCTCATGACAAAGAAAAATAACTGTTTCTGCATAAATATAACTCCTCCCAAGCCAACCAGAAGCTCCAAGAGAAAACCTGTGTATCAAAGACAAACAAAGAAGAAAACACCACTCATCTAGCTCTCCTCCCTTCCGTAGACCCGCAAGTGGGTCACCCCCGAGCTAGGGAGACCATACTCACACCTGGGTAACTCAAACACTCCACTTCACAACAGTAACAACAACAATCCCAAAGCACACAAACACCCGTGGGTACTTTACACAACACGGAAACTCAACTACAGTGAGTTTCATAAGGGGCAGGAGAGTGGACACACTCGACTCCAGAGTGTCACCCTGACAGATAAGTTAACCAATATAATTTCTCTTGGTCTCAAACCAAGTTTGATCACAAATTTTAAGAAATCTGTATATGACTCTCAAGTCAAAGATACAGTCACAGATACATGCCCTCAAGGCTTTCAACATCCCAAAAGATGGAAACAGGTATGCACCCGAGGAGGATCTCTCCTCCCCTACCCCAAACTTGATGAGCATTTCTCCCAAGTGGGAGAAGCTCTGTCAAACAACCTGACAACAAACCCCACAGAAAACAAATCTAAACACAAATTCACACACATTACATATTCAGCTATACGAAACAAAGGTAGAATTCAAACCAACCTTACAAAGCCTTCCTGGAATGAAGCTGTTGCTGAGCCCACAGAGTTCTCTTCCAACCTTAGCCACCAACTCCTTCTCCCTTCTCTCTCCTACAAACTAACTTTTCTATTTTTGGTAAGGCAAAATGAAAGTTTTCCCCAAAATTCAACTAACTCCCTCCCATCCCAAAATTGGAAACAAATAACCAAATTCTTTTCAGTTTTGAGGAATGGGGAGGTGACACTTGTCACCTTCTCACTCTCCCCCAAAACCACTATTCTACCCTGGTGGCTTATGTCACTCACCCTTCCCAAGAGTACTCCTTATTCCTCTCCTCATGTGATTCCTCTTACGCATGGGAGAAATAAAAGGAGTTAAAGGGGGAAGAAGACAGGTGACCCATGCCCCTTCTTCCCTTCTTCACATGGGTGTCCCCACAGCACATGGGGGAATCTCACTATGGAAGGGGTGACTTTAAGTCAATCCTTCAATAATGGATGGCATCTCTTACCTTGGGGAAAGTAGAGGGGATGGGTTGGGTGTTGGTACAACCCATCATGTCCCCTCCTACCTCCAATTTTCGCCACTTAACTTCAGGGGGAAGTTAAGATGACTAGATGGAGGTTACTCAAGGGTTACCCATGCCAAATGGGCCCCTGGACCCATGGGGTATAACCCAGGGTCAACTTTAACCCATACAAGACACCCCTGGTCAAGGTAAAGCACAAGAAAAGGCCTCATAAATTTAAATTAAATAAGGAAATTCAATTTCAATCCTTTTTACAACACAAATTATAAAATAATGTTACATGAGGGTAACCTAATCCACTCAACCATACGAAAGACCACATTACATCATTACATCAAACACAAGAGATCTTGGTTCCTCGTGGAACCAGATCGGCTTAACAGGGAATAACAATTAACAAGGTGCGGAATGATCTCCGAATTCTGTGGTTCGATTAGTAATTCCTGCACACTAAATTACAAGATCAGTAACCACATAAAATCATCATAGCCGAAGCAACTTGAAAACATGCATTATCATGACATAGTACTAATTAACATAAATGTAATCATATTACAATTTTCCATCATCACCTAATTAATCCTCTTTTTTTTTTTTTTTTTTTCTGAAATGTAAACTTATCCAAACATCACCCAATTAGTTTTTCCGAAATCATAATAAAGTTTAATAGTTTGACAATTCTGGGAACTGCTATCCCACAAACATAAAAAGTAACAATAACAGTCATGTAAATAGTCATAACAACAGTAGTAAAAAGGGCGGTCCTCACATCCTCTCCCCCTAAGACGGTACTTCCTCCTGGAAGTCATCAAAAAGGTGAGGATAAAGGGTCTTCAGTCTCTCTGCATCTTCCCATGTTGCAGTGACTTCGTCGTATAGGTCCCACTGGACTCTAACCTGGTCCAGCTCTCGACCTCGAAGGGCCAGCGTCTGATGAGCCAATATGCGAATTGGCTCCAACGCCAGCTGTCCGTCTGCCTCTACCTGAAGAGCACTCCAATCCAACACATGAGATAAGTCAGAAATATATTGACGTAAAACTGATACATGAAATACATCGTGGATACGTGACAGGCTAGGTGGCAAGGCTAGACGGTAGGCTACTGGTCCTATCCATTCCAAGATTTCGAAAGGTCCTACAAATCGAGGTGCGAGCTTAGAGCCTTTTCCGTAACGGATTGGACTCTTGTGTGGCCGCACTCTCAAAAATACTCTTTCCCCCACAGAGAAGCTTCGGTCGGTTCTCTTAGCATCGGCATACTTTTTCTACCTGTCCTGTGCTTCCTGGAGCCTTTGTCTAATCTGTTTGACTTGTAGTTCCATATTCTGAACTATCTCTGGACCGATGACTGTTCTGTCCTCTATCCGATCCCAACTCAAAGGTGTTCTGCATGGTCTGCCATATAACGCCTGGAAAGGAGGCATACCCAACGAGCTATGATGCCCATTATTGTAGGCGAACTCAACTAGATACAGGTACTCCTCCCATCTAGACTGATGGTCCATCACATACATGCGAAGCATGTCTTCTAACACCTGGTTAACTCTCTCTATCTGTCCGTCGGTTTCCGGATGATATGCTGAACTGAAGTTGAGCTGTGTGCCCAATGCCTGATGTAAGGCTTTCCAGAACGATGAAGTGAATACGGAGTCTCTGTCAGATATAATGCGGCGAGGTACCCCATGAAGTCTAACAATCTGATCAAGAAACACCTTTGCCACTGATGGTGCATTGTATGTTGTGCATATTGGTGAAAAATGTGCCACTTTGGTCAGCTTGTCAACTGTCACCATAATAGCATCATGGCGACGTGATGACATAGGTAAACCAATGATAAAATCCATAGAAATGGTGTCCCATTTCCATTCAGGTATCTCGTGAGGGTACAACAGTCCCGCTGGATGCTGATGTTCGGCCTTGACCCTCTGACATTCCAGGCAACGAGCAACAAATTCGACAATGTCACGCCTCATCCCGACCCAATGATAAAGCTGTCGTAAGTCAGCATGCATCTTCTTCACTCCTGGGTGTGCTGCATAGGGTGCTCTATGAGCCTCTGATAGGATTACTGTGCGAAGATTACCCGCATGGGGTACATAGATGCGCTGCCGATGTCGAAGCATACCATCAGACTCAAGGGTATATCCTGTAAATTTGCCCTCAAGGGCCTTCTGATTTAGTAATGCCTGCTGCACTTCAAGAAACCATTCATCCTCCGGCAGATGCTGTAAGATGCGATCCTTCAAGTCCACCTTCAAGGTCAGGGTCTGGATCTTGTGGCGTCTTCGACTCAAAGCATCAGCGACCACGTTCTCCTTCCCTTTGATATAGTGGACATCGAAGTCATATTCGCATAGGAATTCCATCCAACGCCGTTGGTGGGGCGTTCAAATTAGGCTGTGTAAAAATATACTGCAAACTATGATGATCCGAATGGAGTTCAAAGCGTCGACCTAAGAGAAAGTGTCTCCAGTGAACCAAGGCATGAACAACAGCTACGAGCTCTAAGTCGTGCGTAGGATAGTTTAACTCATGTGTCTTTAGTTTCCGCGATTCGTATGCGATCGCTCGACCATCCTGCATAAGCACGGCTCCCAAACCTTCTAATGATGCATCTGTGCAAACTACAAACTCCTCTGTAGGATCTGGGACTGCTAAAATAGGAGCACTAGTAAGACGCTCCTTGAGGACTCCAAAAGCCTTTTCACACTGCTCGGTCCAAGTGAAACCCTTCCCTTTTCGCTGAAGGGAAGTAATGGGATGTGCTATCCTGGAGAAACCTTCGACAAACCGACGATAATACCCGGCTAACCCCATAAAGCTTCTAACCTCTGTCACGTTAGTGGGTGCCGGCCACTCCTGAATTGCTCTGATTTTAGATGGATCTACGGAGATGCCATCGCCTGATAAAATGTGTCCCAAATACTGCACCTCTGTCCTGAAGAAGGCACACTTCGCCAAGTTGCCATAAAGCTGCTGCCCTCGTAATCGCTGCAAAACTTGACGCAAGTGCTCTACATGCTCCTCCTCAGTCCGTGAATAAATCAAAATGTCATCTAGAAATATGATCACAAACCGATCTAGGTAAGTACGGAACACCCCGTTCATGAGACTCATGAATACTGCAGGAGCGTTCGTCAACCCGAAAGGTACCACTGTGAATTCGTAATGGCCATATCTGGTTCGAAAAGCAGTTTTATGAATATCTGACTCCGTGATGCGCAATTGGTGATACCCAGATTTTAGATCGATTTTCGAGAACACTCTGGCTCCCTGCATCTGATCAAAAAGGTCGTCAATCCTAGGCAGAGGATAACGGTTCTTCACCGTCACCTTGTTCAACTGCCTGTAGTCCATACATAGACGAAGAGACCCATCCTTCTTCTTCACGAAGATAACTGGTGCGCCCCATGGTGAAACGCTAGGTCAGATGTGTCCCTTCTCAAGTAATTCCTCTAACTGCAGTTTAAGTTCAGTGAGTTCATGTGTAGTCATCCTATAGGGTGCACGGGATATCGGTTCTGCACCTGGCACCAAGTCAATGTGGAAGTCCACTTCTCTGCGTGGAGGCATACCTGGTAATTTTGGCAGAAATACATCTGCAAATTCTCTAAGGACAGGGTGATCATCTAAAGTAGCCTCAGGGTCATCCTCTGCTCTATCACTGACCGTGATGGAAAACATTTGACATCCCTTCCGCATACAGCGCTTAAGCTGCTGAGCAGATATCATACGAGCAGCCGTGGGCTTTTGAATGCCCACTATCTCAACCGATGAACCATGATCGTCTAAACAGCTAATCGTCCTCTGGCGACAATCAAGCTTGGCTCTATGTGCCGCAAGCCAATCCATACCCAGAACTACTCCGTAGGATCCTAATGGCATAATCCTAAGGTCACAAGTTGTGGTGAATGACCCCAATGTGATCTCACAATCTCTAACCAAGGAATCTACTGACATCCTGGCCCCTGAGGCCAACTCAACTTCCCACCTAATGTCTTGCCTAGAAGCCACCAGCCTGCAACGCTCCACTAACGATGTAGACAAAAAAGAGTCAGTAGCTCCTGAGTCAAAAAGGATCGAAATGGAAAAGTCTCCAATCGTACCTGCTGCCTCGATAACAGAAGCCTAGAAATCGGCCTGGCGGTTATCAACCGCTGCAAACATGTGGTGGGTTCTGCCCACGTCACCTACGGTCTGCTCAGATCCTCCTGATCGGGGCTGTCCCCCTGCAGTAAATCCCTGCGGGCACTCTCTAGCCAGATGCCCTGCCCCACCACACACATAACATGGTCCTCGAACCTGTAACTACCCTGACTGTGTTCTGCCTGATTGTTGTTGCCCAGTCCGTCCAGTGGATCCCTGTGAGCCTCTGTAAGACTGCTGGGACCTCGCAAGTCCTGCCGATGAACCCTGCTGTCTCTGATCTCTGCGTGAACCCTGCTGCTGCCATCCACGGTTCTGTCCTCCCTGTCCCCTCTGTTGAAATTTGGATTTTTGCTGATGTTGCTGCTGCTGTGGTGGCCTAGGAGGTAATGATGAAGGATTATATCCTCCTCTCTGTGTTGTATTTTGAGGCCTTCGGAAGTTTTGCTGTTGTTGGGGATTACGTTCCTGGTACTGCGGGCGTGAATTCTGCCCTCGTCCCTGAATTTCCTCTGATATAAGGGCCTTTTCAACAGCCTCACTCATGGTCTAGGGATTTGCCATACGAACTGGTCCTGCTATCCCGTGATTTAGCCCTCTGATGAATTTGTGTATTAAGATTTTCTCGTCATGGAGGTATTCTGCGTAACGAGAAAGCTCTATAAATTGGCTCTCATACTAAGTAACGGTGAGTCCCCTCTGCTGTAAATCATGGAACTCATCGATCCTGCGCTGTCTATAATGTTCAGACAAATATCGCGCATTGAAGCGCTCAATGAAGATGTCCCATGTGAGTGTATCCACGGATAGTCGGCGCTTGCACTCCTCTGTGCGCCACCAGGTGGCTACTGCATCCCTAAGAAGATGGACTGCCACTCGTGCTTTCGTATTGCTCCCATATGGTCGCAACGTGAAACACCTGTCTAAGCTAATCAGCCAAGCCTCGGCCACAGCTCCCTCTATAGCACCTGTGAAAGTGGGTGGGTTGAGCCTCAGTAGATCTCTGATGGGGTCCCCTCTGTCTCTAAGCCTCACAAGTGGCTCTTCCACACCATCCTCATATAATCCATGCTGAACCTATTCTTGTCTCAAAAGTCTCGGAGGACTCCTGCTCCATGCTCGGAAGGCTGACCCTACCTCCTCTACTGTTGTGTCGGGAATCTCAACGAAGGGCTCCACACGTGGCACCTCTAGTGGATCAACGCGGGGCTCCATACGTGGCTCAATACGTGACTCGGCACGTGGCTCCTCTCGCGGATCAACACGAGGCTCTATACGTGGCTCAGGAATCACTGGTGGTAACCTGTCTAACATAGTCTGTAGTGCCTGTAAAATCTGTGGACCTATATCCAATACTGGTGTCGCCTGTGGTACTAGTGGTGCTTGTGGTACAGGTGGTGCAGGTGGTGCTGCTGTAACTACTGGTGTCGCCTGTGGTACTAGTAGTGCTTGTGGTACAGGTGGTGCAGGTGGTGTTGCTGTAACTACGGGTGCCAGTCCCTCAGCTGAGGAATCGCTGGGCACCTCGACTGACGCTGTGTGGCGTGATCGCGCTCGTCGAACACGTCGGGGAGGCATCCTACAAAACAAGGTAGAAACTAATTAGCCAAGATTGCGGAATAATAACGTGCCCAAATACGCCCAGTGTTTAAAACTTGGCTCTGATACCAAATGTCATGCCCACATTTTCCATGTGGTCACAACACACATCGCACGTGTCATAGCCACATCTGTCATGTGGTTATGACACGAGATATGAAAAACTTTTCTCACACTGTCCTAAAAACCCCTTCGCATGCGTACGCATGCTCGACGGTGTTCTCTCATGGTGAAACACTACAATTTTCGGCAGGATATAAGTACAATTGCGTGCAACCAGATGCATACAGATCAACAAGAGGGTCTTTACGACGCCGCTAACGTCATTGCAAGAGTGAGATTACCAAAGTTCCTAAATCTAAACCTCGGCAATTTCTGGTAGCATAACGCCTTACGGCGTTAGTGGGAATTACGCTACACTCATTTACGCACGTGGTTCGCTGATAGACTAACAACTTCCCACGACGCCTTGTTCCGACTAAACCGAATAGTGATCTCCCTATTTAGTCATTTTTCAGCCAGGCACGATTGTCTGTCTCCTCTCTTGTTTCCTGAAACATACTCCTCCTACGACTTAGCATTTTCAACAAGGCGGTTCGTTTGCTCTCTCTTCCCTTTTCACTGGTTCTTAATTTTGATTGTATTTTTATCGCCTTTACCTTAACTATTTCTCTGTTAATTTAGTGTGTTTATATTTCGGTCTCTCTCTCTTTCGTTTTCTATGCTTTCTTTATGTGTATCCGGTCCTTTCTTCATGATTTACGTAAATCAGGGTTATCACTGAAGCTATTGTTGATATTAAACCTAACTTCAGGATGGTCTAGGTCACATAGACTGGTTTACTACTTCGCTGGACTCGGTCTCCTAGTCTTCTCCGATCACGGTATCTCCTCTTCGTTTGTATTAATTAAACTTGTTCCTAAGCAGATTTAGCAGAAGGTTCCGTCAACTTAGTTCTCTTATCCCATATGGGAAATGTCGCGCATTTTCTCCTCTGTGTTTTCCAATGTTAGTTTTTCTTCTTCGGACTCTCTTACAGGTTTACTTATGAGGTCGTTTACTACAGTTGGGATTAAAATGGCCACATGGAATGTCTGTGATGGCTTCTTAAGTTTATTTCTAGTGATCTTTTAAGCAAGGAGACGTGTAATCTTCCTCTTCATTTTCCTTCATTTTCCCTGGTTAGTAACATTATGTTGGTAGAGAAACTTCCGAGAAACTCTTCCCGGGTAACACAGTATATTCCTTTATGCTCTCATTATAATATAATTCTTTTCTCTTATCTATAATTACTGTTGTTATTATTACTAATCAGTATTATTAATACTCTTATTGTGACTCGTATAACATTGTAAATAGATGTAGGAGGCTCTCCACTTTATAAAACCCTGATCATGGAAACCTAAATTCTTTGGTTGTTGTGTTCAACACTTAAATAAACCTAACTGTGAAAATATAGTTTGGTTTTAATTAATTTTGCACATCCCCTTGTTATGAATGATAGAGATGGCCTCTTAAAATGGCCCAAGACACCTCTCCTATGTATATATATACCATATATATAAATATATATATATATATATATGTCATATATATACATATAGAACTATATAACTAAATATATCTATTATTTATTCACAATTTCCCCTTCAAAACATAATATATATATATATATATATATATATATATATATATATATATATGACATATATATATATATATTTATTTATTTGTTTTGTTATTTAATGAACCAAGTATATATATATATATATACATATATGACATATATTATGCCAACACATATATATCTATATATATAGATATAGATATATATATATATTTTTATTTTGTTATTTAAATGAACCATAGCATGTATGTTAGGGCTAATAGCCCTAACATTTTTTTTTTATACTTAACATTTTCTATTTGGTTGTGGCAGGGGACTGGCGGCAGGGGTCGGCCGCACAGAGGGTCGGAGGCAGGCCCGACCGAGGGCAGGGAGGGCCATGTCCATGGCCGCGGGAGCACACATGGTGGCGGAGGCTAGAGGTACTGCGGAGGTCGCAATGAGGGTCGCGGCGGAGACCGCTTAGCACGGAGCTCCGCGAGGTGTAACGGCGGGGGGGATGTGGGGAGGGGCGAAGCCCCACCCACATCCCACGATGTGGGGTGTGGGTGGGGCTCCGCCCCTCCCCACACCTCTAATATATAAAACAGAAACTGCGGTGGGGATTACTCCCCATCGCCCACTGTGAACTTGCCTCGGCTGTGTGGAAACACACAGCGACCTCTTAATATTTCGAATTTTTTTAGTTTGAATTTCAAACTCATTCAATGAAAGATATTTAATAATTTATATATATATCTATATATCTATATATATATATATACACACTTCAGTTTCATAAGAATGCTTCATTTTCTCAGTTACAACAATATATATTCAGTATCTGTTATATGATAATTTACTAACAATTATTAAATATAAATGTATATATATATATATATCTATATATATATATATTTATTTTAATTTCCCAGTATCACTTAATTTTGGTTTTATTTTTTTTAAGTTAAGCCATTTATTCAATTTCCCATAATGCTGTAAAAAAATGATAAATAAATAGCAACTATTATATATATATATATATATATATATATATATATATATATATATATATATATATATATATATATATATATATATATATATATATATATGTTGCATAATTTTGTCACATTAAACAAGTTATTCAGTTTCTTTCAATCAGTTAAAATGATCCAGTAAGAATTAAATAACGAGTATATATATATATATATATATATATATATACACTTAAGAAAATGAAGTTTAAATCAGTATATTTTGGCAATTAATATATGTCCATTTCAACTCATTAAGCAATTCCAAACTTTCAAATACATAAACAAACTCAGATTAGATTGCAAATAAGTAATGAAATTGCTATTTCCAAAGATTTACAAAGCAACAAACTTGAAAATTTAAGTACATTCATATTACAGAATTTAAACCATGGATACAAACCACTAACTTCCCAGTTATGAACTTCCCTCTCCCAACCAATATACAACTGATAGCTTGTGACAACCAAGAAAAAGTCCATTAATAACAAGATCAGGGAGGTGATTTCCCTCACACCCAGAGTAACAATAAATTACAACAATAACAAGAGAGGTGCTCTCTCTTCAACTCTTATAAAATGAACCAGGCGTAATTCTCATGACAAATAAAAATAACTGTTTCTGCATAAATATAACTCCTCCCAAGCCAACCAGAAGCTCCAAGAGAAAACCTGTGTATCAAAGACAAACAAAGAAGAAAACACCACTCATCTAGCTCTCCTCCCTTCCGTAGACCCGCAAGTGGGTCACCCCCGAGCTAGGGAGACCATACTCACACCTGGGTAACTCAAACACTCCACTTCACAACAGTAACAACAACAATCCCAAAGCACACAAACACCCGTGGGTACTTTACACAACACGGAAACTCAACTACAGTGAGTTTCATAAGGGGCAGGAGAGTGGACACACTCGACTCCAGAGTGTCACCCTGACAGATAAGTTAACCAATATAATTTCTCTTGGTCTCAAACCAAGTTTGATCACAAATTTTAAGAAATCTGTATATGACTCTCAAGTCAAAGATACAGTCACAGATACATGCCCTCAAGGCTTTCAACATCCCAAAAGATGGAAACAGGTATGCACCTGAGGAGGATCTCTCCTCCCCTACCCCAAACTTGATGAGCATTTCTCCCAAGTGGGAGAAGCTCTGTCAAACAACCCGACAACAAACCCCACAGAAAACAAATCTAAACACAAATTCACACACATTACATATTCAGCTATACGAAACAAAGGTAGAATTCAAACCAACCTTACAAAGCCTTCCTGGAATGAAGCTGTTGCTGAGCCCACAGAGTTCTCTTCCAACCTTAGCCACCAACTCCTTCTCCCTTCTCTCTCCTACAAACTAACTTTTCTATTTTTGGTAAGGCAAAATGAAAGTTTTCCCCAAAATTCAACTAACTCCCTCCCATCCCAAAATTGGAAACAAATAACCAAATTCTTTTCAGTTTTGAGGAATGGGGAGGTGACACTTGTCACCTTCTCACTCTCCCCCAAAACCACTATTCTGCCCTGGTGGCTTATGTCACTCACCCTTCCCAAGAGTACTCCTTATTCCTCTCCTCATGTGATTCCTCTTACGCATGGGAGAAATAAAAGGAGTTAAAGGGGGAAGAAGACAGGTGACCCATGCCCCTTCTTCCCTTCTTCACATGGGTGTCCCCACAGCACATGGGGGAATCTCACTATGGAAGGGGTGACTTTAAGTCAATCCTTCAATAATGGATGGCATCTCTTACCTTGGGAAAAGTAGAGGGGATGGGTTGGGTGTTGGTACAACCCATCATGTCCCCTCCTACCTCCAATTTTCGCCACTTAACTTCAGGGGGAAGTTAAGATGACTAGATGGAGGTTACTCAAGGGTTACCCATGCCAAATGGGCCCCTGGACCCATGGGGTATAACCCAGGGTCAACTTTAACCCATACAAGACACCCCTGGTCAAGGTAAAGCACAAGAAAAGGCCTCATAAATTTAAATTAAATAAGGAAATTCAATTTCAATCCTTTTTACAACACAAATTATAAAATAATGTTACATGAGGGTAACCTAATCCACTCAACCATACGAAAGACCACATTACATCAAACACAAGAGATCTTGGTTCCTCGTGGAACCAGATCGGCTTAACAGGGAATAACAATTAACAAGGTGCAGAATGATCTCCGAATTCTGTGGTTCGATTAGTAATTCCTGCACACTAAATTACAAGATCAGTAACCACATAAAATCATCATAGCCGAAGCAACTTGAAAACATGCATTATCATGACATAGTACTAATTAACATAAATGAAATCATATTACAATTTTCCATCATCACCTAATTAATCCTCTTTTTTTTTTTTTTTTTTTTTCTGAAATGTAAACTTATCCAAACATCACCCAATTAGTTTTTCCGAAATCATAATAAAGTTTAATAGTTTGACAATTCCGGGAACTGCTATCCCACAAACATAAAAAGTAACAATAACAGTCATGTAAATAGTCATAACAACAGTAGTAAAAAGGGCGGTCCTCACAGTGTATGCACCCAATCCATAGACTGATGTGATGACAAAAGGACCAAGCCAATTAGGTTCGAATTTGCCTTGTTTCTCATGATGTTGTTGATTCCTTTGATTTTCTTTAAGGACAAGATCTCCAATTTGAAATCTTCGTTCTCTAATCTTTTTGTTGTAGCTACGGCGTAGACAATTTTGATAGACTTGGAGATGGTTGAGTGCTGTGAGATGCCAATCATCTAATAGCTCAAGATCATGGGGCCTAGATATTCTATATTCTTCGTCTGAGATAGTATGTTGTAGGGATACTCGCAGTGAGGGGATCTCAACCTCAATAAGTAAAATAGCTTCAGTGCCATACACCAGAGCATAAGGTGTAGCACCAGTAGGAGTTCTAATGCTTGTTCTATAAGCCTATAATGTAGGATTAAGTTGTAAATGCCAATCACGACTAGCTTCATTGACTGTCCTTTTAAGGATCTTGATGATTGTTTTGTTAGAAGCCTCAACTTGGCCGTTACTTTGAGGATAGTAAGGCGTAGAGAATCTATGTTGGATATGAAACTTGTTGTAAAGATCTCTAACCTCTTGGTTCTTGAAGGGACGACCATTATTAGTAATAATGGCTTGAGGAAGTCCATAATGGCAAATGATATAATGTAAGATAAACTTGGATATTTGCTTGCCAGTAATGTAAGTCATTGGTATTGCTTCCACCCATTTTGTGAAGTATTCAGTGGTGGTGATAATAAATTTATGACCATTTGATGAGGTAGGATGGATTTTACCTATGAGATCAAGTCCCCACTGCGAGAATGGCCAAGGAGTGGTGATAGGCTGAAGTTCATGTGCTGGTGCGTGTATTAGCTCCCCATGTTTCTGACATTGTAGACATCTCTTTGCAAATTTCTATGCATCTTTCTCCATAGTTGGCTAAAAGTATCCAGCTCGTAGAAGTTTCTTAACAAGACCAGGGCCAGGGGAATGTGATCCATAGACACCTTCATGTACTTCACGTAAGGCAACCTTTGCTTCCTTGGAATCAAGACATCTAAGAAGGATACCATCAAGACTCTGACGATATAGGGTGTCTCCTAGGATAGTGTAGCAAGAGGCTCGATAGATGAAGGTTTTTCGTTGAGTATTAGATAGTTGAAATGGTAAGGTTTGATTACAAAGATACTCATATATGTCCTTGTACCAAGGTGAATTGGGACCAACAATCTCACATATGAGTTCAGACTGTGGTACTTCAAATGCTGGGATCAGAAGTTGTTCAACTAGAAACTCACACTTATGTGCATTAGAAGGCATGTCTAGAAGAGATCCAATCATAGCCATGGCATATGCTGCTTTGGTTTGTACTCTTGGGATCTGTTTAAAGGTGATACTATCAAAGTATTTGTTGAAATCATCGACCATTACCTTGTATGGAAGAAGCTTCTCATAGTTTGTTTGATACTCACTTAAGACCTGTTTGATAACCAATTGAGAGTCACCAAAGACTTGTAGCTATTTGATAGCCCACTGTACTACCATGTGTAATCCTATGATTAAAGCTTCATATTCTACTATGTTATTGGTACATGGAAATGCAATTCTGTATGACTTTGGGATACAATCTCCTTGAGGGGTCACAAACAATATCCCTGCTCCTAATCCATGTTGTGTATAAGATCCATCAAAATATAGTTGCCACAATGTAGGTGAAGTTAGATTGAACAATTCTTCATCAAGGAACTCTAGTTGTATTGGATGAATATTTGTGATAGGTGTTGCGACTAACTGATCAACGATGACTTGTCCTTTTATGGCCTTTCAATCCACATATTGTATGTCAAATTCACTTAAGATCATAACCCATTTTGCTAGTCTTCCCGTAAGGATTGCTTTAGAAAGAAGATATTTGAGTGGATCAACGTTAGATATGAGCTTTGTTGTTTGGTTCAACATATAATGTCGCAACTCTTGGGAAGCAAACACCAATGCTAAACATGCTTTTTCCATAGATGAATAGTTAAGTTCATATCCCACAAGAGTAGTAAATGGCTTGTTCTTTTCCTGAATCATCATGCTGAACTAAAAGGGCACCCAATGCTGCTATTGTTGAAGAGATATAGAGTAATAATGAGCGATCAAGTACAAGAGGTACTAACATAGGAGGTGTTTCCAGATATTCCTTTTTTTTATCAAAGGCCTATTGACATTTTTCATTCCACTTAAAAGGTTCACCCTTGTGGAGGAGATGTTGAAGAGGATGACACTTGTTTACTAGTTGTGAGATAAACCTACAAATAGATTGTAAGCTTCCTTGTAGACTATGAAGTTTCTTTAGATTTGCTAGTGGAGGCATTTCCATGATGGATTTTTCTTTATTAGGATCCACTTCTATGACTCGTCAGGACACAATGTATCCCAACAATTTTCTAGATGTTACACCAAATACACATTTCTTTGGGTTTAGCCTGACTTGATATTTCTCTAATCGGTCAATGATCTGTGCTAGTACTTGTAGATGTTCTTCTCTTGTCTTAGATTTTCCTAAGATATCATCAACATAGTCTTCCATGATAGCGTGGAAAAGGTCATGGAAAATAACTGTCATGGCTCGTTGATAAGTAGCTCCAACATTCTTGAGACCAAAAGGCATTACAACCTAACAGTGTGTACCCCATGGACAAATAAATGATGTTTTGTCTTGATCTTCCTTTGCTATTCTAATTTGGTTATATCCTGAGAATCTGTCCATCAAGGATAGCACTTCATGTCCAACTGTGAGATCTACAATGTTGTCTATACTTGGTAGTGGAAAGTCATCTTTAGGGCATACTTTGTTAAGATCTCTAAAGTCTGTACAACAATGAACTCATCCATTGGGTTTTTCTATAGGTACCAAGTTTGAAACCCATTCTGGATAATCAATAGGCTTTATGAACTTTTCTTCTAACAGCTTCTGAATCTTTGCCTTAACTAAAAGAGCTATTTACGGATGCATTTTGCACAGTTTTGGTTTAACAGGTTTTGTATTAGGAGATACTACTAGATGATGTACCACAAGTGATGGATCTAGACCCAGCATGTCTGCATAAGGCCATGCAAAATTGATAGCTCTTTTTATGAAGAATGATGTGAAATTTCTTCTTTCCTGCTCTGATAGTGATGCTACCAAAAAAGTGATCTTCAAATTCTGCTCTATGCCCAAGTTCATGTCTTGAGATTTTTCAACTAGCACTGTTGATTTTTCATGATAATTAGTGGTGATAGGAAGATCAAATCCCCCATCCTCGGGTGCCTCAGGGAGGTTTTCACCCTCAGATACATCCTTTATTTTTACCTTTTTCATGGTCAAGAGGTGCCTTTCAGTTTTCACCTAGTGACCTATCTTTTTTTATTCTATTTATTTCACTTTTCTGACTAAAGGATTTGATACTTCCACCAAAATATCCTAGTTTACGGAGGTCCATCATGAAGCCTGCTTTGTGATCACCCAATGGAATGCCTTGTCGTAAGCCCATGAATTTGGCAATAGCTTCATCATTTTCAAATGTGTCCAATATTGGTGCCCCTTGTTGGCCCCAATCGACGAGGTCAAGATATACGAGTGAAAGGGTAATGGACGAAGGGTGTCAACTAGATGAAGTGGTAGAGATCATGAAGATATAGGTTTCTTGAAAAAGGTCAGTGATATGAAGGGAGGAGTCATCAATTATATCCAAATTAGAGGTCTCTCCTACTGAAGAAGGTCTAGCTTCCATATCAAAGATACACTTAATGTCTTTGGAAGGCAGTACCTCCGGCTGATAGCCAAGGCCTTACTTATTAAGGTTCTTAGACACAACAACAGGTTCAATAGGTCCTTGTTCCTATGATCCCAATCCACCATGTCCTTTGTAACCCATGTTCTTAATGATACAAAACCCATTGTTATATATCTCCACTTCAAGTTGTACTTGGTTGTTCTCATCATAGAATGTCTAAGAGTTAATGTCATCTATGTCTTCATCGTCAAGGAATCCACCTTTGATGAACACTGTTGGTGGAGCTTTTATAACAGCTACGGATGAAGATGTTGGAAACAAGGCAGATAACTGAGAGGGGGGGTGAATCAGTTATCCAAAATATCTTAACTTTCTTTTCCCCTTTAATAATTAGTGCAACATCAAAACATATAAGCATATATGATCATAAGAACATAAATTAAATCATCACACATAACACAAGAATTTTTACGTGGAAAACCCTGTTAAGGGAAAAACCACGGGGTGACTAACCCAAGATTGTATTCTCTATTAAAAGAATAAGAAGTATAAAATGGCACTTGCCAATTAGGGCTCACTGCCCGAGCACACTGCTCACAAGAGGCACACTGCCTACAAGAGACTCACTATCTACAGAGCTTATAGAAGGTAACTAGGTGTTTGAACTGATGAGAGGCATCTAAAAATGCTAGAGTTTAGTTCTGGTTAGGCACAATATACTGATCTGATGCACTTCATTCTTCCTCTGCTCTAGTGCTACTGCTTTGTCACATACTGGACTTGTATTTCTGCTTCCACACTTATCTCTGCTTTCTTGTACTTTTCTTTATCACATCTGTACACACATGCATCTACATACTAGAATTCATCTGGTATATATATCCACATCAAGGATTTCAACAACTTTCTAGTCGGCAACCAAAATACTCAAGATCTTTACAAGTTACTACTCTGTCGGCTGAATTCATGCATGATTTGTGATGCGTATCCAAAACATAGACATAGAAGTCATCAATCATGTCGGCCAACATTATATGATCCCTCAAATAGCTTGATCAACATCAAATACTCATCCGGATTGAAGTCTGATACTTTGCCGGTCAGTTCTTCCTTAGTCTACTCCGCCTATCTGGAACCCAACACTCAGATGCTCATATCTTTTCCATGTTTTATCACTGGAGGCTCAATCTCTGGAATATAGTAGTCATGATGCTCCTCTTGACTTTTCCAAGTCTGCAACTTGTTGAGTTACACCATCTGAGAGATTCGGACCTGATTGTCAGAACTTGCTGCATGCTCTATTCTTGTTCACCAGACCAAAACAATCTTCAATCTAACTTTCAGTATAGGCATACTATGTGCTGTGGATGTGTGGGATAGACTTTGTTGCCATCAGTGACAACACTCATGAAGCCACACAGTGTCTCTTTCCAACAATATCCCCCTTTGGCATTAATGGCAACACTTAGTGAAAAATGACTAAGTGTCGCAGCAAACTCCCCCTTGGCTGATGCTCTGTCTTGTGCACTATTTTACTAGAGCTCCCCCTTATCTGGATTCCACATTTTTCACTACTCCTCACTCCACCTTTGACATCAATGGCAAAGGGTAGAATCTGTACACCAAAATTTGCAAAAATCAACCTATACATAGCCGCATATGTATGTATATACATGTTATACTTACATATACTTGAGTATATCCGTAAAAGTGGCCTTCAACTATACAAACTCTATGGCCCAGATCTGCTTCATCCTGTCCAAAATGGAGATGTGACCACTCAACAAAAATGCATATGCTTTTGCCCTTCTTAAGTCTACTGGATCACTGGTCCGGGCTATGGTCTGAGCATCTGATAAGGCCTCATGCATTGCCTCTAACTTAGGGATAATTATCCCTCTGAGTTCACTCATCCTATTTATTATATTCTTCTTTTCTTTGTCCAACCTCTTTATTTCATTTATAATGACAATAGCCTGGCATTCTTGATTCATTATGGATGTAGTGAGGGGATCAAAATTTTGAGATAAACTTGACAATTTACCTTCTTGTTCTTTCACCTTCTTTTTAATATCCTCTGTCACTTTAGACCAAGATAGACAAAATTTGTACATGTCCCCACCATCTTTAAGAGAATTTTCAAGGCTCTTTATCCCAATATCTAGGGTCCTCCTATCATTAGTAATGAGTCCCTGTACTTCAGTGAACCTTTTTCCCAAAAACTCTTTCCGGACCTTTTCTTCTGCCGATTTCTCTAAAGAGTCAAAATGAGTGCTAATAGAGTTTACCAGAGATTTCAAATTACAGGATGGAGAGGCTGAAGGATCATTTTGAAAAGATGGCATGATCTTCTCCAACATACCGGATGCAATCTCTAACAACTCGCAGTCTTCTATGTGAGACTTCAAAAGTTTTTCTTTTGCCTTGGCTTGAGCAAAAGATGCTATTTTCATTGTCTAGATCAGAGAGAGGGAATCAAAATTTAGTGGTCCTTGGAATAGTTCCAGTTCATCTATCTCCATCATTTCTTTGTTCAAGAAGTTCTTTACTGCCTCTGCAGTGTCTCTTGCTAGAGACTGAGTCTTCTTTTCTTTTGGGATCTCAGAACTGTCATAAGAGATCTTCTCTGTTTGTTCTTCTTCTTTTCCTTTTACCTCCTCTTCTTGACTCATTTTCTCCTCTTTTCTTCCTTCTCCTTTAGTTCCTAAATCAGGAATGTTTGCAGAGGGATTCGGGGGAGAGATGTTAACTGCTTCATGGACTTCCTCTTCCGGAATAGAGGAATCCAAGTCCTTAGACTTCTCCTCATCTATCTCTTTTGACCCTTCCACATTTATGTCAGTAGATTCTTCATTTGATGCATTTAATGCTTCAACATCCATAGTAGAAGGTTCATCTATTTCCTCTATAATAGGAAGATTGAATCTTTTGAAGGCATTCCAGAGGATGTCTTCTGTTTCTCTTGCTACTTGATCAGTTTCTCCAAGAATAGGTTTGTTCATTCTTGCTTGGCTTCGGAATTCATCTTTACAGTCCTTAAAGATCATGTCCATTTTCTTTGGAGTAATAGAAGGATAGAGATGAATTGCAATCTGTTCTCGAATCTCCAAGTCTTTTGCCTTTGTATTCTCTTTTCTATGTTCAAGCACCTTCTTTGGACTTTTTGGGAATTAATGAAATAATTTCAATGAATGCTTTATTATAAATATTCAGATACCTGATTGTAGCTTCTTCCAAGATCCTCTTCTTAGTATCACTATATTCACCATAGAATTCTATTATTGGTTGCAGATTCCCATCCATTGTGACTACCTTGATGATATCATCAATGGAAAGAGTGGGCTTTCAACAAATTCTTCTACTTTTTCTTCTTGGTTTTTGCTAGCAGAGAATTCCCCAGATGCTTTTTTCTTCTTCTTCATTTTCTTAATTTCTTCATCAGACTTTGTTTCTTCATCATCCTTGTGACTTGTGTAAGACCTTGTTGCTTTTGTTTTCATTATCTTTTCTCCCTTTCTAGATGTCTTGACTTTTGGTTTGGTGGCTTTTGAGCTCTTAGGGGTGGCAGGTGCAGAGCTCTTGGAGGATCTAGTCCGGGAGGAGGCTTGTACCATAACACTTCCTTTTTCTGCTTCTTGTTTCTCTTTCTTAGCTCTTTCTATGTTCTCTCTATTTGCATCAACTGCCTCTTTTGATATGCCATATCTTTTGGCAATTTCCTCTACTTCCCTTCTAACTTTCCTTTTTATTTCTGATTGTCTTAGCTCAACATGTATTTTTACACTTAGTTCTTGAAAGGTTCCAAACCTTTCTACCTCAGGGTCCTTAGGCTGACTTAACAAGTGTTGAATATGCAGCTCCAAGATTTTCTCATCGACCTCATATCCCATGGCATTATCCAAACTGTTCTGGGCTCAACTATATCTATTAGGCACTGATCAATATCTACCATAAAACACACTGTATCCTTGTATTTTTCTACTATGGATTGAGGTATCCTTTCTCTGGCTTGCATCATACTTTGGAAGTTCTTAAAGTATCCCCAGAGTGCTGTGCTTTGAGCCTTAGCATCACCAAGTCCATACATATAGTCTCTAATCTGTATTGCAACCAGTTTGTCATTTTACCAAACCCAACCACTTGATCCGGACAGCTCATTCATGTGGTAGAAGAATAGACACAATATTAAACAACCATACTTGAAGGAGTTCTTCTTATCCTTCTTGATCTTTTGTAAGTTTTCTAACAGTTGGTTTAAAAGAAGATCACATAGGTCATAGTCTGCATTTTCCCTCAACATATGATATGCTGTATATATTGCAGTCCCAGACACAGAATTCTCCCTGCTGGAATGATAGATCTTATATCCAATTATCATAGAGGTAAATTTGACATCCAGATCAGTGATGTCTTCTATGGTAATTTCTCTCTTGTCAAACTTAGATCCGGTAGCTTCACTTACTATCTGGTTCTTGATAGATTTGAGTGCAGGTAACCCATCGAATGAGTGCAGTCCAGTTACTACCCTAATGACATCTTTTGTTATCTTAAAGGGCTTCATTAACCACACAAAGTTATCATGTATTCTGCTAAGGACATATCGTAGCCAATCATCTTCTACAAAATAGGGAAAGTGGATGCAATGTCCAAAGTGCTTATCCCGGAGGACCTTGTATTGAGGTTTGAGTTCAAACATTTCATCTATTAACTATTTATAATAGATATCCATCAACTTAGATTCGCCAAATTCCTCAATGTTGGTGTGGATGTAGACCCTAACATCTTCTACATGCAATACCCCATGCAGAATGCTAGAAAAAGCACCTAAAGGATCAACTTCTAGGGATTTGTAGGGGTGTTTCTTGAATTTTGGGTGCGGCCTATTAGTGATCTTAACAACCATTGGAGTAGCCATTTTTGCAAAAGATTCAGAGAGAGATATTTAGAATGGAAGTACCTTTTTACGCTTTAGGGTTCGAAATAAGAGCCAAAACAAATTACTGGTTGAATTGGATTTTGTAGTTGATCTTTGAGAGAGTTGTAGAAACTTGATGTAGAGCTCTTCTTTTCTTCTTCTCAAATGCAAATGTACAAATAATGAGTGAAAGAACCCTTTTATTCTTTCACAAACCCTAATTTCCTTTTGCAATAAATGTACAACTTAAGTTATCCAGTTGCCTTGTTCTGAGGGAGATCTTTTTGAATCACTGTGTTGCACTGAGAATCATTTTCAGTGATAATTGACAATGTATCTTCTTTCCTCCAGTCATACCATGGATCCGCAAACCAAGATATTTCAATTTTGAATCATACCGGATCTGTCTATGAAAATCCTGCTTTATCGGATGGCTGTCAAACTGGATCAATCTTGGATGATTAAACTCTTACAAAAATCCATGCGGATCTTTCATATTTTTACCGAGGGTTATTTGGATATTTTTTTGAGAACCCTTTAATCCGCAACATTCCATGTACCAAATTTAGGCACCAATTGACTGGCTGGGGGAATGTATTTTTCTTTGTGACTCCTCCTGAGCCAGAGCTCATCTGTTTAGTTTTTGGAAGAAATATAGCACTAGATTCTGGTGCGGATCCATCCCCAACATTTTCTGTACTCTTCTTTACCCAAATCTTTCTCATCTCCCCTTGAACTTCATCCGCATTCACTTTGCCTTTTCCCTTATCTTGTTTTTTATTATGATGCACCGGACCCTTTTTATTCTGATTTTTACTTTTGCAGAATTTGGCAATATGACCGGATCTATTGCAATTGTAACAAACAACATTTCTTTGCATATTTGACTGATATCCTCTTGATCTACATTGATTATCCATATGTCCCATTCTATTGCATGCAAAGCATCTACCATTGAATGAATTATTTATTTGCATATTTCTGCATTCATGAGATTTGTGACCATACCTTTTGCAGTTGAAACATTGTCTAGAGAAGGATGGATTGGTCTAATTCATTCACACTGAGTTGCTTTATGACCGAAGTTGTTGCAATTGAAGCAGTATCCATTGAAGGATGGATATCTTTGAGCATTTGGTTGCCTTACCGGAGGTCTTGTAGGGCTGTTTCTTTGATTTTTTGATCCAAAGTTCTTCTGACTGGATCTAGAGCTTTCACCTTTCTCATATCCCAGACCACGCTTGTCATCTAACCTTTTGGCTTTCAAGAAGAACTTCAAGTTGAGCTGAGCTTATCTTGAATTTCTCTTTGTATTCATTTTCTATTTGTAGATCTTGTTTAAGAGTGTCTATCTGATTCTCCAATTGTTCTTCATTATCTCTAGCTTCTTCAAGATCATATTCAAGATGCCTGATTATTCTGTCCATTTTGTGGCAGTCCTCTGTCTTCTCTTTGAGGGATTGTTTTAGATTATCTTCAATTTTCCTTTCTCTTCAATTTATTAGGTGCATCTCATAACTCCTGATTCCATCTCATGCCTTACCATAATAACCTCTTTTGATAGCTTCTCACATAGCTTGTTTTTCTCATCCAGATCTTCATTAGTTTCATTGGCTTCATTCTGACTTGCTAATTTTTGAAGTAGTTCCTTTCTCTTTTTCACAGAGATACTCAGTTTTTCTTTTAGCTCATTTATGAAATCATCAGCTTGTTTGAGTCTTTCTCTCAAGTTATTCACTTTAGAGTGGGACTATTCAAGATCATCTAGGGTAGACTGAAGTTGTTCCTTCATACCATACATATCCATTGAGATTCCCAGATCTTCCTCAAGCTATTAGGCTCTGTTTAGAGGAACTTATCTTTGATTCCAATTGTTGGAAACAAGGCATATAACTAAGAGGGGGGGTGAATCAGTTATCCAAAATATCTTAACTTTCTTTTCTCCTTTAATAATTAGTGCAGCATCAAAACATATAAGGATATATGATCATAAGAACATAAATGAAATCATCACACATAACACAAGAATTTTTATGTGGAAAACCTTGTTAAGGGAAAAACCATGGGGTGACTAACCCAAGATTGTATTCTCTATTAAAAGAATAAGAAGTACAAAATGGTATTTGCCAATTAGGGCTCACTAGTTGAGCACACTGCTCACAAGAGGCACACTGCCTGCAAGAGACTCACTGTTTATAGAACTTACAGAAGGTAACCAGGTGTTTGAATTGATGAGAGGCATCTACAAATGCTAGAGTTTAGTTCTGGTTAGGCACAATATACTGATTTGATGCACTTCATTCTTCCTCTGCTCTAGTGTTGTTGCTCTGTCACATACTGGACTTGTATTTTTGCTTCCACACTTATCGCTGCCTTTTTCACACTTTTCTTTATCACATATGTACACACACACATCTACATACTGGAATTCATCTGGTATATATATCCACATCAAGGATTTCAACAACTTTCTAGTCGGCAACCAAAATACTCAAGATATTTACAAGTTACTGCTCTGTCGGCTGAATTCATGCATGATTTGTGATGCGTATCCAAAACATAGACACAGAAGTCATCAATCATGTCGGCCAACATTATATGATCCCTCAAATAGCTTGATCAACATCAAATACTCATTCGGATTGAAGTCTAATACTCTATTGGTCAGTTCTTCCTTAGTCTGCTCTGCTGTCTGGAACCCAAAACTCAGATGCTCATATATTTTCCATGTTTTATCACCAGAGGCTCAATCTCTGGAATATAGTAGTCATGATGATCCTCTTGACTTTTCCAAGTTTGCAACTTGCTAAGTTACACCATCTGAGAGATCCGGACCTAATTGTCAGACCTTGCTGCATGCTCTATTCTTGTTCACTGGACCAAAACAATCTTTAGTCTGACTTCCGGTATAGGCATACTATGTGCTGCGGATGTGTGGGATAGACTTTGTTTCCATCAATGACAACACTCATAAAGCCACACAGTGTCTCTTGCCAACAGAAGATGCCTTGGATGCAGAAGATTTGCCATGAGATTTGGGAGATAAGGGAAGAGTGCCAACACAACAAGATTCTTGCAATGTGTACTCACCCAGACCATGTTTAGTGTACTTGATACAGAGATTTGAAGTGGATTTGCTAGATAATGGCTTGAGCATGGCGGATAGGTCCACATAGGATGAAGATGGATATGCTTCAGTGTTGATAGGAATATGGTTAGGACTTTGATATTTAGCTTGAAAAACATGACAAAACTCAAATGGATTAGGATCAGCATAGATAACAACTTCAACACCGTTATGTGGAAATTTGAGACATTGATGGTATGTGGAAGGGACTGCTTTAAGAGCATGGATCCATGGATGGCCAAGAATGATATTATAAGGAAGGTCAATTTCAAGAACCTGACAATGGGTGTTAGTAGTGAAAGGACCAACTTGGATAGGTAAATGGATAATTCCTTCAATATCTCTCTCAGCATCATCATATGCTTTGATAGTAATAACCTTGGAAGTGTCAACGTCTTTCTCAGAATATCCCAATTGTTTTATCAGTTTTAAAGAACAAATATTAAGACCAGCTCCAACATCCACTAAGATTTGTTTGATATGGCATTGGTTTACAAATACTTCTATGTGGAGGGCTTCATTTTGTGATGGGTGGATGGAAGGTCAAAGATCTTTGTCAGAGAAAGTGAGATGGCAAGGGGCTGCAATGCTAGCTACCATAGATTGGAATTGTATGGTATAGATATCATTAGGCACCGAAGATTCTTGTAATGCTTTGTCAAGGATAGCTTTGTGAGTAGGGGAGATGCAAAGCAATTCTAAGATGGAGATATGTGCGGGTGTTTTGCCAAGGTGATCAAGGATATTATAGCTAGAAGATGGTTGAGGAGGATTGACAGGTGCCCCTTGAATGGCAACATGGCCTCTTTGAGTAGTTACAGTGCAATCGGGTGCTTTACCTTGGATTGTAATGGTAGAAATGCGAGCTTGGGCAATGCGGCCAATCGTGCATGACTCACAGTTGTAATGGATAGAATTCCTTGCATGGGGGTTACTTGTCTTATCATGAGATGGAAGTGGATTCTTGAAAGCATCTAGGTCAGAGTTTGATGTTGATTGATGTGCTGGTTGTGATGTTGGCAGTGTGATTTTAATTAGACCTTGATCAATGCAGTCTTGAATGACATGTTTTAAACACATACAACCATTTGTTTTATGTCCTTTGACTCTATGGTATTCATAATATTTGTTCTCTTTGTACCAAGGAGATTTGAAGAGGGGTTCGCCATTGGGTGGTGCTTCAGGTAATATGACATCTCCCACTTGGAGAAGCTTATGAAAGATTACCTCGATGGGTTCCCCTAAGGGAGTAAATTATCGTCGAGGTGTTGAATTTGTTCTGGGTTGATTTCGTTGAAAAGGTTGATTTGCTGTAGATGTGGCTTGGATGTTAATAGGAGCTTTCATTGTTTGTATGTTCTTTGCGTCTACAACACCCTCATTAACAACATTTTTGTTCTTATTCCAAAAGCGGGTTTTATCATTTGATGATTGTGAATTGTTGTCTCTGAAAATCTTGATGGTGCCCTTAGCAATTAAAGTGCGTTCAATGGTAGTTCCTTTGGATATAAGCTCATCAAAGGTGCTAGCACTTTGCAATTGTAGTTGGAATGATAGCTTGGGATGAAGATTTTGGACAAAGATATCAAGATGTTGTTTCTCAGGTATTTGCCATGATAGTTTGGTAGCCATGTTGTGCCATCGTTGGGTAAATGAGGAAAAAGCTTCACCATTGCATTGTTTGTTATTGACAAGATCATTCATGTTCACCTCATGTTCAATGTTGAAAGAGAAATGGGATCAAAATTCTTTTTGCTAGTTCCACAAAGGTCTTAATTCCTAGAGGTAAGTGAGAGAACCATTCAAGAGCTTGCCCCGCTAAGCTTCGGGGAAATAGTCTCAAGAGATAAATATCATCTTGAGCAACATCAAGACATGCAACATAGAATGCTCTAAGATGGTCATCTAGATTTCCTTTCCCTTTGTATTTGTCAAATTGTGGAATTTCAAAATGTGGTAGAAAAGGTGTCATATGAGGTGACTTGTCAAATGGATAAGCGCATATATCTCCTAAGGAAAATGTCTTCTTGGTTTGCCCTACTGCCTTGTTAATCATTTGTTTGACATCCACTTGAGATAATTGTTGTTGTTGCAAAGGGGGTTGGTTATTTGGAGGTGAAATGTAATATTGTGTATATTGTGGTTGCTGTTGTGGAATGAATGTGGGTATGACTATTTGTTGAGGTTGTGTTCTCACATTATATGTCAAAGGATTGGTATGTGACACATATGTGTTTGAGGATTGCTGTCCTTGAGACATAAGTGGTGGTTGTGTATACTACAATGGATTAGCTCCAAGAGTTTACATCACATGGGAAGTAGAGGATGGATTGACGTTGGTCGATGGTTGTGAATTGAAAGTTGGATTTGTATTATGGTAAGCAACGAAAGGATTGGTAGATGAGGAAGAATGGACATTTGGGTTGGTGTTTTAGATGACATGAGGATTGGTATACATCATGTGTTGGGTGACAATAGGTAAGCCTTGGGTTGCATAAGACGGATTGACAGTTTGTGAAGGATTATATGGAGGTGGAGAGGGTGATGTAAGTTGATCAACATAGGAGACAACAGTGCTAGGAGTGGCTTGTGATACAATAGGTGGATCAGTCATATCAATAAGACTAACATTGGGATTATATGGTGTGTGGGATGGATTTGTAGAAATCATGGAGACCATATTAGAGGTGATAGGAATATGAGTGTGAGGTGTGGTTTCCACATGTGATGCAATAGAGGTAGGAGTTTGCAATGGTTGTGAGACTTGTGTGGCTTGTGGTGTTTGGATAGCTTGTGAAACTTGTAGAGTTTTCGGTATAGAAATGGCTTGTGAAACTTGAGGAGTCTGGACTTGTGAAACATGGACAACTTGTGATACTTGAGGCACAGATACGGTCATAGTAGAGGCAGGGGTGTGTTGTGAAACATGGAAAGGTGGAACACTCAAATTTTGTGAAAGAAAAGGAAGTAGATTGGTTGGAGTTATAAAAGGTTCTAAAGTGTACTCCGAGTGTGGTGGGTTTGATGGTGTAGTGGTAGATAATGAGGGAGATGGATTAGAAGGTGGATGTGAAGGTGTGACTATAGTGGTTGGTCTCTTTGCAACAATAGCGGGAGTGTTGGGATCATGTTCTCGAATAGTGGATATGTCAAAGTCACTTGGTAATTTGGCTCCCATGCGGTCAAGTTGCAAGAAATAGCGACTAGAATCAGATAAAACAAGTTTCTCAACTTGGTCCCATACATGTGTGTCTTGAAATTCAGATAGGTCCTCTTGGGATTGCTCTTCATACGTCACTGTAAATGGGTGAGGTTGCACTTGGTGTGAAGATGATGGTCCAGCAGTGTATCCTTCAGGTATGAACATGTAAGAAGGCATAGTGGTTGTGAATTGAGTTGCATCTTTAAGGGGCATTGAGTGAGATTGTTGCATTTTGGCTTCCATATCAACTCACAATTTTGCTTCCATTTCAGCTCTATATTGGCTCCTAGTTTGAGGCATGATGGTTGATGTTGAAAGTTGGACTTGGCTTGTCAAGGTTGAGACCCAAAAGGTGATGGTTGGCTAATTGTTTGGTGTTGGTTTATTTTGCTAGTTTGTTGGTTGCTTTGTTTGCTAATGGGTTGATTGGTTGGTGTTGTTGGTTTCTTTGTTGGTTGTTGGTTGTTTGGTTGCTTGGTTGTTGTTGGATAAACTTCCCTAGAGGATAGCTCACACGCTCAAGGGAAAAGTTGGTTGCTGATTGTTGTTTGTTGGTATTGCTAAGCTAAGTAAAGCCAAAAGGATGATGTTTGGTTGCTAGTTTTGCTAGTTGGTTGTTGTTTTGGGGTCTCAAAAGGATGGAAAGCTCACAAAGTCCAATGGTTTGATATGCTCAAGATAGGAGACAATGCTCAGGTGACTGTGGATGCTTAAAAGACTGTTTAAAAGCTGATGACAGAGCTAAACATGTCTAAAATTGCAATTGATTGGGCTGGATTGATAGTGATTATTGATATTTGACCAAAAGTGACAGGTAATAGATCAGAAGCGACTCGGATAAGGACAAAAGCGATGGATAATAGCTCAAAAGCGATCTGGTTTTATTTCAAATGATAGATTGTAGTGTTGACCAGAGGCAAGTAGGTTTACCAGAGGTGATGAGTTACAGGTCAAAAGTGATTTACTGTTGTTTAAAACTGACTTGGTTTTGCCAGAAGTGAGCAGTTGTTGATTAAAAGTTATTAGGTTTTTGCAAAAAGTGAACAACTGCTGTTTAAAAGCGGTATGGATGTCTAAAGGCGAGTAGTTAAGGTTCAAAGGTGATTTGTGTCTGACAGAGGATATGTTTGAATGATGTTTTTGACAAGAAAATAGTGATTTTAGTCACTCACACTCTAAACATACACAAACTTGTACAACCTAGGCTAGGAAAGGACTGTATTTGTTGAGTCCCCTTGCCGTGCTTATTCAAAGCGAATAGCTTCAGGATCTTGGTAGCACTGGCTCCCCTCCATGGCACCCACTTCTCACACATACCAAGATCTAGGTTTACCAAGGCTTGTCCCCCCACCAAATCTTAGTATTGTCCCTGCTATCTCTACTAAGAACCACGAGAATCAGGGCGGCTTCAAAGGTCCCACCTTTTGCATCAACAAATAGAAGGATTTTGGCTACTACACAAGGGTGCTAATAAGGGCATCCGTTTGGATGGCTATACGTGCGGTAATGCTACTCTCCGTTATGGAGTCTCCCAGCCTTCAAGAGTTATGCCTTGGAGGGTTTTGGGGGAGGTTGGTTGGTTGTCGGTATAACACAACACCCGTTGTTTGTGGCTTTCAACACAAACACTTTTCTTATATAGCGGTTCAGAAGGACTGGGCTTTAGCTCATTACCACTTGGGTCATACCCCTTCTCACACCAGGAAGGCAGACCCTCTAAAGATAATAACAAGTTCTCATACACCTAAGATCCATTTGATAGGTAAGGGAAGAGGATACTTTTGCTATTAAATTTGGGTTACAAACATGCACAACAAGCAATGCAAAAAAGATAAATCAAGCACGGAGCAAGCAATGATTCTTTTTAAGCACCAATCCCAAACGTTCCTAAATTAGTGGTAAAATGCAATGTCTTGGATTGATCGGAGCTGCAACAGATATGTTAGTAGTTTCACAACCTCCTTTTTTTGGACAATTGATAAGATGCTGCACAAAGAAATGATTAATAGCCAAGAAAACTGAATTGTAAATGATAAAACTAAAAGTGACACAGTTACCAAAGGCGATCAACTGTTGATCAAAAGTGATTTGTATTCGAATGAAAGTGAAATGTTATTGATCAAAAGTGACGTAGACCGACCTAGAAGTGAACTATTAAGACTCAAAAGCAATGCAAAAAAGCAAGATACAAATTGTTAAGGCTCATAAGTGACCTAAATATGCCAAATGCGTAAAAATCCCTATAAAAAGTTAGATGTAAACAAGAAACCCTAATCTACAGGAAGCGATCTAGACAGCTAGAAGTGATTGGTTTTGGCTTAAAAGTGACGCAAATTATGACAGACGTGACCACTATTTGCTCAGAAGTGACGTGAAAAAGACTAGAAGTGACCATTGTTGGCTTAAAAGTGATCTGAAAAATGTTGAAATTGGCAGATTTCATCTTAAAAGTGATACGTATGTTCTGGAAGCAACTGGTTTTCGCTCAGAAGTGACTGAAACTTGCCTTAAGCGCTTGGAAAATCTGATCTTCACAAAAAATGACTTCAAAAATTAAAGTTAATCAAGGACGTGAGTCCCACCTAGTGTGCCAAAATGTGATAGGTAAAAATCAGGTTAATAAGATCAAGCATTACAAATGAAAACCTAATCCTACCACCATCAAAGAATCAAATCCAAGTGAAATCAAAATCATGCAATTCAAGAACAATATCACCTAGATTGTATGATTCCTTCTTTGTGATGTGGATTGCTTCTTCAGTAATGAACAATTATGAAGATCAAAGCTTCCATGGTGGAGGGATGATAATGATAATAAGCTAAATGGATATTAAAATGCTCAAATGCTCAATATACTCAAGATGATAATGTAGACGCTATGAGAATACTAGATAGATGTAGTATGGAATGAGAGGGTGTTTATATAGAACTCAACCAAAATAATCAACGTTGGAGATTTGGTGGCTATGTGAACGACTGAGATAAATTGATAGTCATAGGTGAATGTGTAAGTGACAAGTGGAGGAAAGATAAGGCTCTTGTGTGATCGTGTACATAAAAAGTACTACATGTGAAAGATATTAAATAAAAGTTGTAGTACCACACATGTTTTTAAATAAAAGAGGCACACATGTCGGCTCATGAAGATAAATGATAAGAGAAATTAATTAAATAAATAAAATTTATTTAATTAATTGGAAAGTGTGTTTATAAAGGGAATTTTAATTAAATAAATAAGATTTATTTAATTAAATAGAATGAAGAGATAGTTAAATAATTAAAGATTATTTAATCATAGCTTAGAAGAAATAGATAATGAATTAATTAAATAAAGAAAAAATAGATGCTTTTGATAAATAGAGAAATTGCTCGAGTGTGTTAGACAAATATAGGTGATAAATAATGCGATAGTTGATACTAATGACAATTAGGTCAATTTTGGGTGTCTAGAGAATCAGCTTTGATGTTGGTAATAGAAATTTGCAGTACTAATGTGTTATGTTTCCACCCTGGTTTGTGACTTCTAGGAGTAAGTCAAGTTTTGGGGGGGATGATGTAGTGCCCCTCCATTCTCACCGTGGATGTGCAGGTAGTTAGCTTTGGAACTTGGAGGTGAAGGTAAAATAATAGGGATATTTAAAGATAGTTAAAATGGACTTCCAGGAGGAAGCCTAATCCTAGGGGGAGAGTGTATGACCCCATCCCTCATGGCCTTATTGATCCTTCTAGTCATCGATGGTTTATGTCGTATATTTTATGATCTTTTATGTTGAACAATATACATTAGTGATTATTGTCCCTATACAGCAAGTTGCTTATACTTTGATTGTTAACTAACTAACTAGTGGTTGTTGTGATTTCATGTGATAGCCAGATGAGTTCCATTCCTTATCTATGTAAGTATGCAATGATGGAGATGTTTTGTTGTAGGTAATACTATTATGTCTATTAAATGGATTGCATCATGTTAGGTGATTTTATATTATGAGTGTGAGTAAGTGTGGATATAAAGGTAATAATTGATATTAAATATTTGCTTGTAATAGTATTTGTTATAGGTTAATTAGATTATTGATAAGTGGTAATATTTTGATATTAAATAGTATGATCAATCATTGGTTGACTCTAAAAGATATTATGCAAGTAGGGAGAGTTAAATTATACTTGTGTAGATTTAATCCTCTATTCGATTATTATTCTTGGAAGGTTATTTTTCATATGCCATTTGTTTCAATTACTATTAATTATGAGAAGTACTGACACTTTTGGTTGAGTATATAGGTAAAAAAATGGCCAATGTTGATGAAGGGTTCACATAGCTACTTCCCTTATGTTATTTTTGTGAATGTGTTTTAACCTTGTTTGTAAGGGTTGTAAATGTGTGGGAGGTTGTTTTATTAGACCCTTGACTCACCTTTTTAAATGTGATTACTTATTGTATATTTTATGAAGTCTTTACATAGTTTTAATTGTATAAAAAGCTTGCTAGGTGGTAGGTCTATGGGTTAGAGGTCCTTTTATTCCTTAAAACCCCTTAAATAAAGTCTAAAACCCACTCTAATTACCCATTTATGAAAAGTGGCGAAAATTGGAGTTGGTTGGGTGGTTGGGAAGTTATGGAGAGTTGGTTGCCTTTTTCCTTCTATATATATTCCTTCTCTTGGAAAGGAGAGGGGGATTTTTCTCTTTTGGCCTTGGCTTATCTCTCTTGCTCTTGCTTGTTCTTGTTTTTCCTCATTTGGGAGGAAATTTCTTGATGAAAAGGAAAGGAAAGGATGGGTGAGGAAGAATGGAGGAAAGGGTTTGGAGAAAGTGAGGGTTTCTACCATATTTGGGTTGGCAAATCTTTTGGTAAGATCTAACCTTTTTGTACTTGAGTTTTGTTGATATTAAAATAAATGATTGAAGTTTTCGTTGGTCTATGTATATCTTTGTTGATCCTTGTTTAAATGGGTATTTGTGATTGAAAACTATGTGAAGAGTTAATGTTGGTTTCCTTGTGAGGATGTTGTGTGTGTTGGGGTTTGTGTGGGTAGGAGTTCCATCTTGTTAAGTTGGACATGAATAGCCAATTTGTGTGTTAAAGTTAAGCTTGAGTTATGTGAATGAATAGTTGATTTGTGTCAAGTTTGGAAATGTAAGCCATGTAAGTTGGGAAGAGCCTTGCGACCCTTAGATCTCAGGGGTGGATTGAGCATCAATCCTATGGTTGGGAGGAGAGCTTGTGGACATATTGTTGTTTTTGTTGTCCTCTTCTTTCAGGTTATAAATGGAAGATGGAAATTAATGAGAAGTTTGAATGAAATTTTCTCATTTTTGCATGTTACAAAAAAACTGCATTTTCTTGGTGCAGAGATTGTATTTCATGTTGTATGGACTATAAATTGCATTTAATGACCTAAACTCTATTGGAGTTGGTATAGGCGAGAGGCTCTTGATTGCACGCCCGTTCCCTAGCAGAGTCGCCAAAAAACTGTTGGGTGAATATTTTGTTGTTAACTCACTAACGACAAAATGGGTATATCAGCCACAACTATGATGAGATAAATCACTCCTCTCAGCAAGGGGAGGTTCCCTTTTAACTATTACAAACTTATTTACACTAAATACTAGCTTTGGGGGTGTCTTACATTCATCCTTTTCTCTTCTTTCAGAAAAGATGTTTACAATGTTTCACGGTAATATTCAATAATGCTTCTACACTTCAACAATAATCAACAATATTCTGGTAAGTTGAAGTACAAAGTCTTTCAACTTACTTCACAAAAAGATTCATGAACCAAGTGAATAATCTCAAGTACAAAGTCTTCAAATTATCCCTAGAAAGATTTTAAAAGTAACCGTATCACCAGTTAGAGCACAAAGTCTATCAACTAACAACACCACTGATCCACACGAATGTGATTGAAAATCATAGCACAAAGTCTACAAGTTCTCAACATGATTCATATACAATGAACAACTACAAGCTCAAAATCTTTATAATCCTTCACCAAGAAATGCTTTCAACACACATAGATTCAAGGAAATAATATAACACAAAGTTTATATAACGTATCTTGAACGTCCTCCAATCGTAATAACCAAGCACCACTTTATCCAATCAATCAACAAGAGAAATCAACAAAAATGTCATATGTACATCCTCACTCATACAGATTCGATTCAACACAAAGTTTGATATCAAAACTCACCTTCTTTATTGATTGGAATTGATCATACAATTTGAACACAAAGTCTCAAAGTTGAGTCTCAATTTGGGCAGCACTTTGTTGCATAAGATTAAAGATACCTATTGCAATAGAGGCCCTCTTTATTTATAGGGAGAGGCCTTGAGAAAATTTAGGAAACCTATAACTACTTTGACTTATTCAACAAAAGAGTCCTATTTGACTTGGGACTTCCTTTGTCTCACATGTAATTACATTTTGGAAAAATACATGTGAATATGTCCAAAACAAAATACAAATTGCATATACGAAAATGAAAATAAACTAAGGCACGAAGAAGAATATTAGCTGCCACCATCATTCTTCTTTAGGGAATTATGGTACATGTCCTTTATTGCTTCCATCTCATAAATGTCCAGTCCAAGTGTATTGTCTGAAACAACATGAGTTTCGACGATTGTATCTTTCACCATATTTATTGCCTTCTTCGGTGATAGGTCAGTCATTTGGAAAATGAGCACCTTTAGATGACGTGATGACCTCGGCAGTTCACAGAAGAAACTGTAACAAAAAGTCATGATCTTGCAGTTAGGGGAAAAATGGCAATTTGGGAAACTGCATGTTGATGATCATGATCACAAGGATAAGCTTGAAAGGGCTAAAGCATGCGCAAGTCAAGAAATCAGGCGAAAGTGGGCCAAAGATAACAATTTGAAAAATTCTCCAGTGTTAGAAAAAATTCCAGAGAGTGAGACATGCACGGGCAGTCAAAAAGGCCACTCTTACATGTGAGGGTGAGTGCACGGGCGGCAATTTTTTCTGCCTCCACATGTTGGAGGAAAATGCTTGTATTCATGCTCGGGTGGTGATTTTTGCCGCCCTTGCATGTAATAGTAATTTTGCATTGCGTAAGAGCGGGTAAAAATGTCGCTTGTGCATTGGTGGAAGCTTGAACAAACATTGAAGTGTCAGAGTTGTTATTTCCACCGCTATTACATGAAGGTCCAAACTCAACAAACTTATGTAGGGATGAAGAATTTCGCTGCCCTTACACAGGATAGATCTCACAAAAAGAAGATACGAGGGGCAATTTTTGCTGCTTTTACATCTTATGTTTTAAACAAGTTTTATGTAGGGGCGACAAAAAATGCCGCCCTTACATCAGGGATCACAAATGCAAAAATAAAGGCAAGGTTATTTTACCACCCCCATACATACCTTGCATAAACGTGTGTCGACGGTGATTTTCCCCGCATCTACATGTAATATGACTAATATGCATGGGCGGCGAATTTCGCCGCCCCTGCATCTGATACAATCAATACGAACATGCATGAGTGGTGGAAATGACTGCTGATGCATGTTGATGAAACAACACATGCACAAACGGCAGAAATGACCGCCAGTGCATGTATACTTTGAAAAATGACTAACACCTTAAAAAGTCAGAATCGATATTCTAACAAGCTTACAACCTACTCAATTTCACGGACTTCAAAAAATCAATCGAGGGGAATGTCATAAGTTGTTCCAAGGCGTCAAATGACTTCACATGAGGTCAAGAAGACTTACCTCAATTTGCGAACTTAGAGTGTAGGCTACAAAACAAACAGGTTTCATAGGGGTCATCCTGCAAAATGAGCGCAACTAATATTAAGGACAACACCCTGCATAAATAATGTGCCTAAATACGAAGCTTTGATCATTGGCCTTAAGACAACAGCTCAATGGAACATCCAACAATTATAGGTTTATGGAGACTCCTAATTGGTCATCAAACAAGTCAATGATGAATATGACACTAAGGATGACAAGTTGATTCCCTACAAGAAAATGGTGGATGAATACAAACTTCACTTCACCTACATTCAATTTGAACAGGTACCTCACCTTCATAACAAAGCAGTTGATGCCATGGACACCATTGGATCCCATAGATATGCCTCATGATAGCCATCAATGTAAATCCCTTGTGGAACAACTCCTTCTGTCAGCATATAGGGTCGCCAAGTCAGAATTTATATGTGACATTGTTGGCCTTGAAATCCCTTGGTATCATAACATCTAGACACCTATATCCAACATCACACCATCCCGTCTGAATTCTCCCGTAAACAACAAAGATCCCTCATTCACTAAGCCTCTTGCTACACTATTCTTCCCAACACCCTTTATCACCAAAGCTATGATGGTACTCTCCTATGATGTTTAAATGTAGAAGAAGCTTCACTCATCTTACACAAAGTCTATGCAGGCATCTGTGGTGCCCACACAAGCAGTATTGTTAATCTCCTATGCATGGGATACTATTGGCCTACTATGGAACATGATGCATGTGAATATGTGAAGAAATACAAGCCTTATTAGTAGCATGGAGATCTCATTCACACTCCCTCTTAGGCGCTGCAACCAATCACGACACCATGGCCCTTCTCTCAATGGGGCCTAGATCTCATTGGTAAGATCCACCCTCCTTCCTCTGATGGCCACAAATTCATCTTCACCACCACTGAATACTTTACAAAATGGATTGAACCTATTCCCCTCACTTATACCACTAGCTCGTAGATTGCTAAATTCATCCTCTACCATATCATTTGTCGGTATGGCATCCCACCCACCCTTGTCATAGATGATGGAAAACCACTCAAAAATAATGATGTTCATTCCCTTTGTGAAGAATTCCGCATTCAACATCATTGGTCCACTTCATCTTACCCCCAAGGTAATAACCAAGTTGAGGTAACTAATAAAACCCTACTCAAAATACTCAAAAAAGTTGTCAATGAAACTAGTTGCGACTGGCACCTCCATATCCATCCCACCCTTTGGGCCTATAACAATAGAATTCATACCCTAACTAGAACCACTCCATACTCACTCGTCTTTGGAGCTAAATCCATCTTGCCAATTGAAATTGAACTCCCCTCCTTGTGCATTTCCTTGCGTAATATCATCACTAAGAAAGAATATTATGTTGCATGCCTACAAGAGTTAGAGTTGTTGGATGAGTGACACCTCAACACCTTAAAAATCATCTCCAAGCACATAAAAAATGGCTCTGTAGATCTTATAACAAGAAAATCTGTGCCAAAGAATTTACAGTAGGTGACTGGTAAGACTAGAAATGACTCATCTAAATTCATCTCTATTTTCTCTTAAAATTAGCATTAAAAGTGGATTTAAATGTAGTTTTACAAACTATTAGCTTATTTAAAATAGAATATAGATATATATTGGTTTGTTTCTTAGAAGTCTATTGCAATTTAATTGCTAACATTTTCTAATGTTTATTGAAAAAATAGAATGCAATATGTTTTAAAATGATGCAAAATTCTAGTCTCAAAGTATTCCAACCTCTTTCAGCCAACCTTGAAGCATTCTAAATTATTGTAAAATCACTTTCGAAGACAACTTCAGAAGTATTCCAACTTGATTTCAAACAAAGGTGTTTCAACTTCATAATTTGGCTTAAACCATTGATTTATTATTCTCTCAACCTTTTATTTTCTAAAAAAATTGAAGATGAATTGTTGAGGGAAAATAATAAAAGGAGCAAAACTAAATAAGTCTATCCAACCTTTTCCCTTAAAAGGATGTGGATGTGTTGTCACTTTGTAATGAGGGAATAAAGGATGGTGTTCCTTTAGTATAAGATTAGTAGAGAGAATAAAGGAGTTTGTTTCCCATATAGAGAGAATTTGTTTCCTTTAGCATAGGAGTAGGAGAGATAGGTGTAGAGAATAAAGGGAGTTGTTCCTTTATCATAGGAATGTGAAAGACAAGTGCACTTATGCTTTCCAGTAGTTTAGGGAGTTGGGTGAAGATCTTCAATGTATAAGTAAATCTCTCAACTCTAAAGAAAAGGAGAGTTTTTATTTTGGAAAATTTTTAGAATAAGAAAGCTACAATAGTTTTAGAAATAAATTTGTAATATTTTGTTCAAGAAATAAGATATATGGAGCATTGAGCACAAAGTTGGGTGAATGATCTTGGTCCAATTCCAAGGGAGGAGCAATTTGCTCATCCCGAGGAAGAGGACAACACTTGGTACTTATTTGATTGTTTGTATTATTTTAGTTTTATGCATTTCTATTTATTTAAATGTATTAAATTAGATTTTAGTGCAAGAGCTATTTTATTTCTGTATTTTTAATTCATGGAAACATGTTTTAATTTTATATTTTTAAATTATGCAAGTGTGTTTAAATTTTGCATGTGCGATTTCATTAGATTAATTTAATATTTTTTCTATTTTTGTTAGAAAGAACTGTTTGCCAAAAAAATTTAAGTTCCTAATGAATATATACAGTCTTTGGACACCACCTCAGATTGATAAATTAAATGAAGAGGATTGCAATGGTTGTCATCTGTGACCTAGTCCTAAAATAAAATCAAAGAAATATTTTAAAAAGGGACAAGAAAGGAAAGTTTGAACCTAATTGGTTGGGCCTCTATGTAGTTGTCTCTAAATATAGTTCATGAACATATCGGCTCGCCACTCTTGAAGGCAACGAACTTCAAGAACCCATGAACATCATCCATCTCAAGAGTTTCTATGCCCAGGTTGTTGAATACCCTATCAAAAAATTGAAAAAAATCCAAAAATAAAAAAAATAATAAAAAAAACAAAAAAACAAAAAAGTAAAGAAAAATCATTAGTCCTATGGTGAAGACCACTTCTTGTGGCACCTTGGGAAAGTACCATGATAGAAACTTGTTTACATGTGTCATGTGTAGTCTCAAATCAAATCCATTATTCATCCATTTGTCACTACATCCATCATCCCGCCCATCCATTTCATCAACTTATCCCCCCATTAGCTATCCCTGATGTCTGAGCTTCCACACTCCCCCTACTTTCATCACTTTTTAAAAGAGAATGAGTAACAAAAAAGAAGAAATCACCCCACAACCAATCCTCACACCTAGATTCTCACTCACCATCCACCCAACCCACCACATCATCCTAACCTCCCTTGATCACTCATCCCCTAGTCCATCTCATGGTTTTATCACATCACATCTTTGTACCTCCAACAAGTCACCCAACATGTTACTCTATCTCCCTTACCATCCACCCAGCCTACCACATCATCCTAATCTCCCTTGATCACTCATCCCTCGGTCCGTTTTCATGGTTTTATAACATCATGTCTTTGTACCTCCAACAAGTCACCCTTTGGTTACCATCAACCCCCCTAACATCACATCCCCATCCTATTCTTCCTAATCATGATTTTAATACCATGGTACAGTTTGAAAACTAACAATTCCATCTTCTAAATCCATCTACATCAAACAATCCCTATATTCCCATTCATCAATTTGCTAGAACTACTTACAATCATAACCCACACCTTTAAGTGCCTTGATCCCATGGATACAAAGTATGTAGGCAATTTGGAATATGAAGGATGTATCCAGTACTTAGGCACACAAGATGCCCCCCACCTTGCCAACCCTTTTGGTTCTCCTTACTATCTGAGCTTGATATCTAGACCAATCACATCCCATCACTCATCTACAATCACTCCATAATACACATACACTTCCCTCTCATCTCCATCTTAGACTTGACCCTCATACGAAAAGCATCCTATGCATACCTACACAAGCATCCTGCTTTTATCAAAATCACTTACATCAAGATCCTCCTTGATCATAGCCTATTACCTACATATCTACCTACTTATCATTCGAACTTATCGAAATCATCATCAAACCCTGCCTTACAGATGCATCCTTCCTACAATAGGCAAAATCGTAACTCTACACAACTCTTGGCAAGAGATATGATGGATATATGTTGGTTAGTTGATCTTTTGTTTGTTGATTTTATTTTTGCTCCCTTCCCTAATCACTTCAAAACCACCTTGATCTTTTTATATCTTGGCATGTGGTGAAGGACTCAAAATGGGGCATAGTCATTGCTTTTGTATGTCATGCTTGTTGTATGATTCTTATTACTCCAACTTGATATTCATATCTTGTGTGTGTTGGAATGGCTTCTTGCATGACCACCATCTTGTTGCATCTATGTAGTGTTCCCATTTTCGGAGTGATCACCTAGCAGAGAATGATTAGCCTATTCACCATTCTCGTAGGCTAATTTGTATGGTAAGGGAATGAATAGTTGAGCCATTGTAGAAAAAGTGAAACTTGGAGAAAGGAAAGTCAGTTAAGTGAGTGACTTGGAGAAAGGAAAGTCAGTTAAGTGAAGCTAATTTTGAAGTCACTTGGAGAAAGGAAAGAAGTAACATATTAAAATATTATAAGATGTCAACGAATTGTTATTTTATTGTGTAAGTAAAGTGCCCCACTTGTGGACTTCAAAATAGATTCAAAAAGGGCAAACTTGGGTGGACCTCTTCAAGGCTTTATAAGGAGATCATTTGAAGTTCATTTCATATCATAATATCATATTATCATTTTGTCAATTGCATATTGGAGAGTTTCCTTTCTCTGCAACTTCTGGTTCAGCTTGTTTTAAGGATGAAAACCCTTAGAGATTTGTGTATTGGATGAAAACCTAATACCACTTGAGAGGTAAATCCACCCAGGGTTTACTATTGAGAATTATTGTAGGATTTTAGTATTTTAGAAGAGCTGGAAAGTCATTATTTTGTAGTTTATAGCTGCTAGGGTTTCACCACCAAGTTGGAAGATTTGTGCCAAATACCAATTTGGGATTTGATTGATTTATGCAGGATTTTTTATCTTCAAAGCACACATCTATTGTAGGTCTCCATTGAAAGGTTTACATGGCATATTTATGCAAGGTTTTATGTTGATGTATGGACAAGTTTTAAAAGCCAAACCTTAGTTGTCTAAGGTATTCTTCATGTCATTCAAGGGAATCGCAGCCTCAAGGGATTCGACTTCATGTAAAGTTTATTTTTAGGCATCACTTTATAGCCATTTCAAGGTTTTCATCAGTCATTATATTGTTGGAAGTAAGAGTTTGTGGATTCTATAAGTGTTTCCATACATTAGGGTTTCATATCACACCCATCAGCTGATCACATAAGGGAGTAATCGATGTCTAATAAAGGAGTTTGGAGTTGTTCATATATTATAGAAAACTGATCGTTGCCTTAATCCAGTTCATTACCATCATTTGAGGAGTTGCTTATGGTTTCCAAACAAATTGTTGTCTAAAAGAGTATAAAATCAAGCTTGGAATCATGCAAACCCTAAGTGCTGCCAATATCGGAGCCCTACTAATTCATTGACGAGTGTTTTGGGTGCTCGTGGTATTCAAGACTTTATATCAAAATGTGCACATGAGAATTACATTTGCAACAGTGGTATTTATTGTCTTAGAATTGTATAATAGTAGATACCTATGTTTTTATGACATCCTTGTTGTCGATGAGGATTGCACCCTTATGCAAAGCTATGAAACTCTGCAATCCTTCAAAACATTGGGACAAACTTAGGCTATGGGTGACCTATAATGAGTTTAAACCTCCATATTATGGGTTGGTTCCCTTTAAATGTTCAATTTGAAACTATGATTTTGGTTTGGAAAAGGGTAAGAAGGAAACTCTAAGGTAATAAAACTATAAAATTTTGGTGATGCACCTAGTAATGATGGAAAAATTAAAAATCTGATTCACAATAGACTTCAAAAATCTTACCCACACAATCCACTTTTGATACAATAATCACATAAATGTTTCTAAGGAAGGTTGGAGAAACTATCTTTATGAAGGAAAATGATTCTTCACAACATGAAAGAAAGGATTTCAATAACACAACCTAAGACCTGTGATATCACTATGCTTAACACTTGCAAGTAGGAATGAGACAATAAATTTAAAGGTTTCGATATTAAAACACATTAAAATTTCATCAAATCATCCATACAAGTAGCATTAATGGAAAGGCAAACATTTGATTTCAATGAAAAATAAAGGAAAATATTGCAAGAGAGGCAAAAATGGAACCTGTAACCTGCTGTAATCTCTATAAAATCTATAATCAATGAGTTACAAAACCCTCTTCTCTCTCAAAGTGTAAAGAGAAAAAAGGCAAGAACTCGAAAAGTGAGTTACAAAACCTCTTGTCTTTTAATATGTAAAAGAGAAAAGAATGCTAGAACCAACAAAATCTAAGTTTTGCTTTACAATATATAGCTTGCTCTGTAGTGCCCCTCATTTTGGCTTTCTGATTTACTATTAGTTAGAGCCTTATGGTTAGACATGATGGTATATTTGATGGATTTATTTTGAGGACTGATGATGACATTTATTTATGCTTTCTATGATGACGTTTCTGATGCTTATGTTATGATTAATTATGTGTTCAATTAATTTGATAGAACTATGTTTCATGAGATTATCTAACATTTGATTATTGCTCTGATGATGATGTTATATAAACCAATGTTTAATGCTTTTGTTTTTTATGGATTTAATTGGCAATGTAGATAATACATTATGTTTTGTTTTGTGAAGGGACGGTGTAGCATTACTCTCAAAGAGCACCCTGCTACATTGCGATTCCCTGTCACAGTGAGTTGTTTTGATGATGATATATGTATATGTGCTCGACATCTAGTTTGTGTAGGTTGCAGGTACCAGGCATCGACTCCACCTAAATTAACAGGTCAGAGTGTGCCTTAACCAATGGAAATCGTTGAGTGGAGATAACAAAAGGTCCCCATCTGATTTGTCACCATCCTTGAAAATGCTGTGTATCATGTCTAGAGTTCTGTCGTATTGGTCAGGTTGGATGATTGTATGTCTCCGTAATATGGTCTTGTATGGATGTCAGTATTGTTTTGCATGTGGGTTCTTATGTTAATGTGGTGTGACCATTGTTGGGATTAATTGTTTTGTTTATAGCGAAATTGTTATTTCTCCTTGATTGACAAATAATAATGATAAGGGTAGTAATTGAGAATATTAATTTATTACTGATATCTTTGTGAATAAATATATTTTCTGGAATAGGTATTAATTATGTGTTGTTGGTAATGAGTTGTCAAGAACAATAAAGATATTGATTTTGGTTCTATTATGGGAAAATCTCCTATAATGGATATCTACTGCATTTATGTTTGGGGAAGTGGGAAATTATGACAATTATCTACTTCTGTCCGAAGGTGTTTTTAGGGGGAAAATGGGTCTTTTGCTGGGGGGGATTTTTCTTGGAGATTTTTGGGAAAGAGATTTTGTCAAACAAGAAGGCAAAAAATTGGGAAGAAGAAAGTTTAATCACAGGTATGTGTTTGTTACAGTCCTTTGAGATTTATTGTTTCAGTTCTTGCTAGTGCTTAAATTTATGTTATGTTGCCTTGTTAAGAAAATTGTCTCGCTCTGTATTCAACAACATTGTAAATCTTCCGCAAAATTTCATTGAATTTGTCTGCATGTTATTTTCTCTAAGCTCCTGCAACTTTGGAATTTTATTTCTCTAGGATGTGATCCTCTTCACAACTCCTATCTTGAATCGTGTGTTTGAATTATACCCTTATCAATCTCGTCATGTGTTGACACTTTAGACCCTTATTATTCTAAGCCCTTGTGAGTAATACGGGTGTCTGCATGCCATATACTCTATCTCCTTGGACCCCTGTCATACCTTGATGTGTTGCCTCAATCGACTTAGTGTGTCCTTCTGTCGATGCTTGCCATGTGTTCTTTTTGTCTCTATACCTTCAACCTTGTGTCCTGCTCAGCCCTTGTTTTCTGTTGCAACTTCTTGCATGCCTCAGAATGGTGAACCAACTCAGATGGTGTCTTTTGTCTATACATTTAAACTATTTGTTGCAAACCTAAAATGAAACATTAATCCTAACTTGCACTTTAGATAATTCCTCAGCAAAATGTAGGAAAAAGCAATCGACCATGCTCAATGCTATCCTTCCGGTGTAAAATAGTTCCAGTTACTCTTGAAAATCATGGCATTCAAACACATTACCATTGTTGCAAATTTTTGTTGCCATCCGGTGAAGTAGCGGATTTGATAGGTGGCTTCAATGTTGCCATTGATAAAAACGTTGCCTCATAGCAACCTGCTTTCTTCTACCGTCACCTTTAATAACTGTGTGAGATTTGGCGTTTGGGCATTAATCTCAACTCACCATCCGCCCCATTTCTGTAAAAATTCTTTTTAGATTGAAATATCATTGATCTTCGCCATATACCCCATTAAACAAATTCTCGACTTGGCATAGATCATTAATTCTTTCTCGTAGCAAAGCACCTTTGTTTCAACATGTAGCTTTGAATCCATTTTTTTCTTTGGCCTTTGGAGCATTTCAGCGAACACTCTAGTTATACATGTAGCTGTTTCAACTTTCTTCAAGCTTGAACCCTTATTGGATCACCTTATATTAGAATTAGTTGTTCTAGTTTTTTTTATTTATTTTTCTCTCCTGTGAATGAGCTTTAGAAAGTTTGAGTGCAAAATAGTAAGTTTCTTTAGAGATTCAACTCTTCCTATTCGCGTTTAGTCGAACCTCCGTTATGACTAATACAAAAATAGTACTCTCTATTTATTTATGTAATCATGGTTGGTGTTAGTTAGTGGAGTATAATGAATAGTTTGCTACCTAATTCATCTGATTATGTGATAGTTTCTAATGCAATTCTCAGTGGGTCGAAGATCAGTAGATGGGGTCATTTACCTCACCGTTTTCTTCTATGTTAAAACCCAACACTTTAGATGCGTAGATCTCACTTCGGTGGGTAGAGAGTTTATCTTTTTGTGATGTGAATAGAATGTTATAAGGCATAGGTCGGTATTAAGGTTGTCAATCAATGAAGGTTTCTTCCATTCGAATAAAAGATCTGATCTTGTAGGTTAGTAAAAAGGGAACATCTTTGTGTTATGGTTTTGTTAGGTTGTAATCATGTTAATTGGTTACTTGTAGTTAATTCTTTCATAAATTAGAATATTAGCACTTGGGTTATGATAGATAGTGGATCTAATGTTTTTATGGATAGATTCTTTATTAGAATCTGTTCTTTCTTATTAAGTTGTATCATTGTATAGAGTCTTCATGAATGTAAGTTAGAAATAATGATGTTAGGAGTTTAGCACTTTGGAAAGCAAGTTGTCACAGCCTTTTTATCCGATACAAAATTTGTGTAGTAATAGTGACCCTTGGATAGTGAATTTAGTTATTTCAATGACTTTTCTTATTATTCTTAATACTAATATTATTATCACTATTACCTCTAAAGAGTAGATAATTACAATTTAGTATTAATATTTTAAAAATATATTTATAGGTAAATAAAAGTATCTCATTGGAAATTGATTAGTAGAGTAACGAAACTTATCATTTAAGTTCTAAAGATATATGTTTACTTTTTATGATTAAAAGGTTTAAATCTAACATGGGTAAATTTAATTCTAATTTTAGTATTCTTATTACAATTGTAAGGAAATCATCTTATAGTATTGAGTTTTAAAATATTGCCTCAATGTTGGTTGAAATTTTGTGTAAATGGCATAATAAGACTGTGGTTTTGACATTGCAACTTTATGTTTGTGTTGCATGAACGTTTGAAGTTGAGTTGCACTCATATTAAGTTGTCCTATTTTACCATGTCTTGGAATCTATGTATTGATTGTTTTAACTATAAGTTAGTACGTTTCTTCAGTACGAATCTCTTTATAAGAATTGTTTTGAAATATTATTATTTTGATTTTCGTTGTGTATTTCTTGAGGAAGTCGTGTCCATGGTCATTTTAGAGTCATGTTGTCTAGAAGTTATTCTAGAGGCATAAGTTTATGTGGATGTGATCTCCAGTTGATTGTTATAACATAAAGGTCTGCGTGGTGTTCTCTGAGTCCTTGATCATTTTGTTCTCACACCTATGCTATTGATGGTCATGGGATATGAATTGGATTTTAAGACTTACTTGGTTGCTTTGATCCATTATGATATTGAGGAAACAACGAGATGCTTGGTATTGGTTAATGTAATAGTCTTGTGAGGGAACTATGGTTATATTATGTGGAAGTAGTTTTATGAGTTATTGGTGATACAAGAGAGTTTAATGCTCTCGTGGTTCTTGGATGTTGATCTTCTATGTGTTGTGAGTGGGGTTTACTAAGACACAGCTAGGGGAGTGGCTCTCGATGGGGGTTGGAGCCCAAAGTGGCATCCAGGACAACCCATACGAGAGTGCCTTAAATAAGTGATAACCTAATTTTTAAATCAAGGGCTTTGGGTAGTTAGTTCACACTAATTAAGATAAGTGAATGCCTCACTCATGGTTCAAGTGCTCGTTTAGGCTTGAGATGAGATGAGAAGGCCTGGAATGGAAAAATCAACAACCTTGTCCCCACAAAAGGTATGATTGATTCCGCATGACTTTGCATGGGGTCCGAAAGACGGGAGAGGCTGCCAGGACAACCCAGGATGGGGGCCGGGGCCTAGGAAGACTTGCCAGGACAACCCATGACAAGCTGTGTGATGACACTTCTCCCTTCTGCAGTCTAACATCCCTAAGTTGTATTCTTTCCTCTTGTTTGGTGGTTGCCTCTAGATATGTTGTTATGTTGCTTGTGGCATCATTGTTGCTCTATGTTGTTGTAGTCATGTGTAGTCCTCTTTTCTCCTAGTTTTGTCCACCTAACTATTCAGGTCATGGGATCTTATCATTATCTCCTAGCCACGAGGTGGGCCTCGGGGCTCCACATGGTCGGGTGGATGTGCTTTTTCCATTGGTCACTTTTCTGCTGTTCATGTGGGTGGAGAACTTATCTTGTAGAAGATCACTGATCTTGTTTTGCTTGTGGAGGCATATAGTTATGTTTCTATTTCAGCCTTGTATATCTGTTGTACCTTCTATTATTATATTGATGTATATCTTCAAATGTAATTAGGATGCAATAGTGTAAACATTGTAATGATGTATGTTATTATAATGAAATTGTAAACCTAATTGTAATCATTTATGCTAAACCTTGATGTTACTATTTGATGTCTTATCTTGATGGAGGTATTTATGTGTTGATTCTTGGATGCACTTATTTTTAGATCGATTCATGGTTGTTAAATAGTTGATGTTAGTAAGTAGTGATGTAGTCTTGTGTACCCTAGAGTATAAAAGTTAACTTGCATGTTAAGTGATTATTATGATTATATTGTGTTATTATTTCTTCTAAATTTTTTTTTTTGGCCTTTTTAAATGCATAGTTAAGTTTTTCTCTAGGGTTCTGGGGCAAGGCATTACATTTGGTACCAGAGCCAGGTTTTCAAACACTGGGTACTCTGGGTGTGTATAAGCCTATTATACTTTCCTAGTTGTGTAGACTCTGTAAGGTGTGTGTTCTATTTTTGGCATCCTCGTCTTTCAGCCTGAGGTTGTCTTTGTTGCCTAAGTGTAGGAGATGCCTCAAGGTTGAGGTAGGGGACACAGAAGGGGTGGTGGCGGTACACTCACTCCTAGTTCCCCTCATGAGAGTGCTCAAAAAAGTGGGGGTCAGAATATGGAAGGTCAGGGTCAACCAGAGGGAGCTTAGTTGCGCTAGTTGCTCGAGGAGGTTCTTGCGCGCATGGGCCCGAGGTAGGAAGTGGATCAGCCTGAGGTTAGGGAGCAGGAGAGATCACTTAGAAGGAGAGAAATGACAGTAGAGCAGGAGGCCACCTTAGCCAGTCACATGAGAGACCTTTTGAGGGCACGCCCTCCCACCTTCGATGGATCTAGTAGTGGCTTGGAGGCAGAGACCTGGTTGTTAGATTTGGGAATGTGTTTCGCCATGCATCTGTATGGTAGCAACACCAAGGCTAGATGTGCTATATTGCATCTCAAATGTTTTGCTTTGACTTGGTGGCGGTTAGAAGAGCAAAGCTGCACTTGGATATTAGCACTGTTTCTTGGGAGTTGTTCTTAGAGAGATTCAGAGCCCATTTCCTATCTAATCATTAGAGGCAACATCGTGCAGATGAGTTCCACGAGCTTAGGCAGATGGCCATGTCTGTAGAGCAGTATGAGCGTAGATTTTATGAGCTCAAACAGTATGCGGGCATCAATGATGATGAGGCTATGCTAGTACAACATTTTATTAGGGGCTTGAATGCCCGAATCAGTGGAGGTGTACGGGTCTTTGAGCCTAAGTCTATGGAGGTGGCAATTGAGAAAGCCCGTTTGGTAGAGGAGAATTTGGCAATGGCTCTTGGTGGCCATACAGGTGTGCAGATTGGTAGTGTGCCTCCGACAGGTGTTGAACCTCATGGTGGTCAGTTTCAGGTAGTCAGCTCTTCGAGAAGCCATCTCACACCCGCTAAAGGCAGACAACAGCAGCAGCAATAGCAACAGTCTTTCCAAATGAAGTCAAAGCCTCAGCAAGGTGGTGGTGCTCAGTTGGGAAAAGACCATAATTGGCGACGGGCCAAGAGTTATCATCCCACTCAGTCTGCAACCAACAAAGATGATTTCCAGCAGTCTAATGCCTTCTCAGGTGGTGGAGGTTACAATAGAGGTTCAGGATGCTTCTCTTGTGGCCAACAGGGCCACATAGCTAGGTAATGTCCACAGAGGAGTGCGACAGGATTTGCTCATAGGTCGACAACTTCAGAGCTAACTGTAGGTGATACAAGGAGGTTTCATCAGGCATTCACAGCGATTGATCACTGCCAGTCAGAGCATCAGGGGACAGTTTTGGAGACCGGAGGTCGGGCAACTTTCTTTGGAGCACGTACGCGTTCTTCAACATCAGGGTTTGACCCTCGAGGGTAGGGGCTTGGGAGTAGTAGTGACCCTCAGCTTGTTTGCAGGCTTCTAAGAGTAAGCCTAATCTTAGGGGGGAGGATGTTTCTTAGAAATTTGAAATAGAAATTGAGAGTCGTTGGAGCAGTGCAAAGGTTCAACTGTAATGCTGTTTCTTTTTGTTTAATTATTCACGTGGACATCTTATTTCAGTTCTCTCTATTACATCCTAATCTCCTGTCCAATTTTGAAATATTTTAGATAAAATACCTAGAGAATGCCAGATACAATCATAGCAATGGAACTTTGTAGCATCGCAGATTTTAGATCAGTAACTGTCGTAGCTAACTTGGTAAGCTGATAGAGTTGATACTTGAACTCAAAAAAATCAATTTTTCTAGAAAGAAATAAATTGTATTGTGGTTGTAACTTCAGAAAATTCCTGTAGGCCTATCTTTTGAATGGTCATAACAGTAAACTTTCAAACTATCATAGCAATGGACTTGTCTACCCAACTATCAAACAATGATAGAAGGGAAGCTTCTAAACTATATGGCATACCTAGACCTTATCGTAGTTACCAAGATATGATTATGCATTTCTTTTTTCAAATGGGATTTTGAAAGATTGCTTCCCATCTGCAAGTGACAGATACCTATAGTCGATAGCATCTCAAAAAACTTAATTTTGTATAAACTTCTACAAATGCAGCACAGAAAATTTAAGGTTATTTAACAAGTTTTACCACAAATTTTCTAACTTTTGAAGATCTTTACTTGAGTTTTGAAAAGGTTTCCCTTTGACAGTTGAAGATAACCCCCTTTTGTCAACATTGTAGCTGAAACTATTTATGTGAGCTCATACATGCGTTTGTGATAAATAATGAACATCTGGCAAGAAATTATTAACCCAAAAGGGAATGGGATTGGTAAGACATTATTAGTAATTACTGTGGAAAGGAAAGAACAATGGACTCATAACACAATCATATTGTTAATGCTGACCATTATGAAACTTTCATAGCCTGATACAACCATGTGAATAATTGAACAAAAATAAACAGCATTATAGTTGAACCTTTGCACTGCTCCAACAACTCTCATTTCGATTTCTATATATAAACAAGGGCAGCAAACAATCAAAACCAATAAGGTTTCATATAGTAGAATGATATAATCTATCCCTAGACAATGGAAGCCAGGAGGAATCGCTTGTCAGCTTTTCGAAATATGAAAATGTTTGAAACTGTTGATTCCATGTCTAATGTTGAACTTTCAGGGAAAAAACAACACCAGCCATGTGACTTGAAAGCTTACAGGCAATTTAGCAAAGTCATTTAAGTTATAAACAATTAATATTACACTAAAATTGAGAGCGCATCTTTTTTCAAGAGCAATTTTAAATCAGTGTATTATATGATATATCATTCACTTTGTCTATTCCTATGATTTTGTGAGATGTTTCCAACAGCTTGCTACACCAATAAAATTTTCAGACACCCTAACTACCATTTTATTCCCTCACAAAATTAATTATATCAAAGGAAATCTTATGCAAGTATTGGTCATGAAAGTAGTTCCAAGTTATTCTTTTGAGGAGAAGATGCATCTTTATTGAAAATGTCACATTTTATTTTTCCTCGTTTTGTCAAATTTTTAAAATTCATGCATCACATAGTACATGTAGAAGAACAAAAAGAGTTGTATATGGGTACCACATTTAAGAGCTATATGTTAAAAATGGCAAGAAAAAGGGCAATATACTTACTCTTGAACCTACTTGCAAAGAGCCAACATCTTTTTTGAATCCCTCATCTCTACTCATAATAGGTTCAACTAAGTTGATCTCATAAGAGTCAAGAGCTCTTAATTGCAATCAAATTGACCACTCCTAATAGTAGAGTTAAACCTTCCATTACAAAGTAATGAAATTATAAAATTCCATAGTTACTCATTGCTGTAATATTCATAATCTACTTATTGATACAATTTTTTTGGTAAAAATGAAAATGGAATGGAATGCTAGTAAACTATGAGTGTGCTTCTTGAGTTTGTGTCGAGACACTAATTGTTTGATTTCCAGCCCCTAATGACTCATCGCTTGATGGATTCATTTGAGCGTGAGCTGCAACCAAATATGTTACATTAAAAATTGCATTAACTATAGTTTGTTCAAGACATTCTATCCATGGTTGTGTATAGGTAATCATTAACACTTTCATAATATTTAATATTATAGTTAATTAAATATATATATAAATATGTGTGTGTGTGTTATTTAATCATATATTTATTTTACATAAAAAATCAATGCTATAGTTACTAGCATATTTATATTTTAAAAAATTATATCTAAAATATAGGAGAGATATCCTTTTGAAGAAGCATATTTTTCACTCAATTTACCACATACAAGTGGAATAGGCCAAGAATGATATCTTTGAACATATTTTAGATATATTTTTATAAAATATAAATATACTAGTGAGGAGCCCACTAGGATAGGGTTTATTGAATAAGAATCCATTTTCACTATCACTAGACTCACACTTCTTTAAAGCAAATCCCTCCCCCCGCCCCACAACCAAAAAAACATGTAATGAATTTTCTATGAAACACTTGTCAATGATAGTACTCGTTTGACAGATGTGCTAATTTTATTGATTTTTTTTAATATGATCTCCAAAATCTTAGATAAAATAAGAGACTTAGATGGGGAAGCCCATGATTAAGACCAGTTCGTATGTATCTTAGCATAACCACCCTAAAAAACAATGTTAAAAGTTCCATGTATTTTCTTTTTAATTTTGGTATATTTCACATCAAATTTCATAAATTAACAACTTAATTCATAAAAAAAAAACAATTTCTAACTCAATCTACAATTTAAAATTGAATTTTTAATTAAGAAAGATTTTGAAAGGGTCTCAATTTTTTACAAAGTTAAAAAAAATTCAAAGACGAGAACAACTGTAAGACAAAAATAATTTAAAATTGATTAGGTGTTAATTCAAATGTTCTTTTTACTAGTCCTTGCTTTGTAATCAATACTTATAAGGTTTTAATTAATTAATTAGATAGTTTTCAATTACTTAAAATAAAATTACAAAATGGAATTTGAAATATTAATATAAAAAATTATATATAATTTCTAAGATTAAATGTAACAAGATTAGAAGTAGTGTTAGGGTTAGATATAGGGTTATGGTTAGAGTTACAATTAGGGTTCAGTTTAGGGATACAATTACGATCACAATTAAAATTAGGTTTACAAATATAATTAGGGTAAGGGTTAGAATTTTACTTAGGGTTACGGTTATTTAAAAAAATAGGTTAAGGTTTTAATTAGCGTTAGGAGTATAACTACGGTTAGGGTTTGGGTTATAGTTAGGATTAGGGTTGTAGCTAGAATTAGGGTTATAGTTAGAATTAGGATAATAGGTTTGGTTATAATTAGGGTTTCCATTAGTGCAAATATATAACCAAAAAATATTATGATTATAATAATGGTTAAGGTTAAAATAAGGCTTAGAATTAGAATTAGGGTGGATATATAATCAAAGGGTTGGCCTTACAATTAGAGTTATGGATAGAATTAGGGTTATGACATCCTTCTTTAGGGTTAATGTTACAATTAGGGTTAGGGTTAGAATAAGGATTAAAGGTTAGGGTTACAATTATAATTAGGATTAGGGTTAGTGTTAGGGTCATATTTAGGGTTAGAGTTAGGTACATAATTAGGGTTACGAGATTTGTTATAATTAGGGTTAGGTTTACAATTATGGTTATGATTAAAATTAGTGTCAGGATTAGAAGTTATGTTAGGGTTAGATGTAGGGTTACAGTTAGAGTTACAATTAGGGTTTGGTTTAGGGATACAATTATGATCATGATTAAAATTAGGTTTGCAAATATAATTAGGGTAAGGGTTAGAATTTTACTTAGGGTTAGGGTTATTTAAAAAATTAGGTTAGGGTTTCAATTAGGGTTTAGTTTAAGGTTAGGGTTAGGAGTATAATTACGGTTAGGGTTTGGGTTATAGTTAGGATTAGGGTTATAGTTAGAATTAGGGTTATAGTCAGAATTAGGATAATGGGTTTGGTTATAATTAGGGTTTTAATTAGTGCAAATATATAACCAAAAGAATATTATGATTGGTTAGGGTTAAAATAAGGCTTAGAATTAGAATTAGGGTGGATATATAATCAAAGGGTTGGCTTTAAAATCAAAGTTGTGGATAGAATTAGTGTTACACCATCCTTTTTTAGGGTTAATGTTACAATTAGGGTTAGGGTTACTATTGTTAGGGTTTCAATTAGGATCATGCTTAGAGTTAACATAAGGGTAAGGGTTAAGGTCATGGTTAGAATTAGGGTTAGGGTTATAGTTAGGATTAGGGTTAAGATTATTGTTAGGATTAAAGTTAGGGTTAGGGTTATAGTTACAATTTGGGTTCGAATTACAAGTAGGGTTGGAGTTACAATTAGGATTCAGTTTAGGGATACAATTACAATCAGGATTAAAATTAGGTTTACAAATATAATTAGGGTAAGGGTTAGAATTTTACTTAGGGTTAGGGTTAGAATAAGAATTAGGTTAGGGTAAAAGTTATAATTAGGATTAGGGTTAGTGTTAGGGTCATATTTAGGGTTAAGAATTAGGGTTAGGGTTTTTCTAAATTTAAATCTAACCTTTAAGATAGGTACCCTAATTCTAACCTAAACACTAACCCTAAACTTAATTTTAACCCCTAACTCTAATCTTAAATATAATATATAATATAATTATAATTAGAATAATTATATAATATAATATATAATTTCAATTATTTTATATTATAATTATAATTATTATATATATATATATATTATATAATATTATATTATATATAATTATTATATAATATTATATTATATAATTGTAATAAATTCTTATAATTATACAATATAGTTAGAATTAGGCTTGCCGCTCCATATGCTACTAACATACCTATATTTAAGATATATATCTAAAGTACGTCAAGAGAGATATGATAGTTAATTTGTAGTTGTTACATCTTTTTGTAAAGACGCAGTAGTGATTGAAGGGCTCACCATAACCTATCTACATTTAGTTGCATTTACTACATGTGCAACTTTTTACAATAACTTTATTTACATGTATGTTGTATGTCAAGTGCCCTTGGAATGGGGTATGGACAACTCTATCATATTATATAGTTCAAATTTTAAGTTTTATAGCAATTTTTTTAATTGAGGGTGACTTTGTCACAACTCATTTATCCATGTTTCCTCAAATTATTTATATGAAACTGTAACTTAACCTAATTCTTATATTATTTCAAAATTCATTTTCATTAAATTTTTAACTCAAACAAATACTATTAATACAATACTTTAAACTTAGTGGTATGACCACTACGTGGCACTTGTTAAGATATCAAATACCAAGTCTCAAAGTTATTCAGATTCATCTTTGTTAAACGCAAATTATGCTTGTTTAGAGTTCCAGTTTAAATTGAAGTTTCTAGAGGCTTAGCCTCCCCACTTTTAGCATTGCTTTGGTAGGTTAAATTGTAGTTTTTCTAAGTTATTATAAATCCCACATAGTTTTTTTGAAAATAATTATAAATTATTTTAAATTAGAAAGATATAACCGACATAGTCTTATTAAATCAATGAGCATAAAAATAAATCCAGCATAAATAAAATAATGTGTATAAATATAAGTGGTACTCAAACACAAATCAAAATAAAAATAGAGCAAATTGGACGAAGGAGCAGAATTTTAATCATAAGGAGTAGAAGTTTAATAGGTAAGGGCATCACTATGCAACCTTTTTTTTTTCTTTTCTTACAAAATGAATTTATGAAGTGATGCATTTTCTATTATTATAGAAGGTTAGATTATATATTGTGTATTATTTACTCTTATTCTATTTATAGGGTACTCATTAAAATAAAACAAAAATTGCAGTTAAAAGTAACTTATAACACCAGGGTAAATTACTTTACTTTAGTTTAAGGAGGGTTAGAGTTCTTCAATCTTTAAAATCCACAAAGAACATTAATAATAGAATTGGTAATGGTAGGGTAAATTAATACAAAGAAAATTAATATTTAGTTTAATGACATCTCTTTCCATTAAAAATTAATTGTTAGAGCTAAGAATTGTTGCTATCCCACAAAAAAATTAACTTACTGTACTTTAGTTTAATGACCTTTCATATCATTTGCAATAAATTATGGAACCTGTAAATTATAATTTATTTAATATCTTTCCAGCTAAAACAAATCTTTAAAACCTAAAAAAATTAACCTACAGGATAAATTACTTTAGTTTAATGAGGGTTAGGGTTAGGATTATTTAATCTTCAAAGGCCCAAAAAAATTAATATTTAGTTTAATGACCTTTTGTTTTAGATTTTTACTATAGGAATTTAATTCCCTTAGAAAATTATAATTAATTTTTTGATATCATTTGAATTAAATTATGGAACTTATAAATTAAATTTATTTAATATCTTTCTAGCTGAAACAAATCTTTAAAACCCACAAAGAAAATTAAAAAATACAACTGGTTATGTTTTTAGGTTTTGTTTTTGTAGTGATAGTATTCCAACATGTTTATGGCAAGTGGAATGGGCGCAGAAAAGGTCAGGTGTTTGATCCATTCGATCTTGATTCAAAAGATCTTGTTACGTGGGTAGGTCGAGTGTTCGATCCATTCGATCTTTATTTGAGGGATCCTATTACGTGGGTGTCTGATGCTGTCACGCTTCATATTCATGTGAATTGGCTTGAAACTGATCATACCCACATCTTCAAAGCTAACTTGCCTGGTATTGTTAATGGGGGGTTTTAATAGGTTATGATAATTTAGATGGTATTATATTAATTTGTATATTGTTTTATGAAGATTTAAGCTTGTAGTTTTGAGTAATATTTATTATTTCATATAAAATATTGACTCAAAATTGTATGTAGATTGACTTGAGATTATTTAATTGAATTCTCATAAAATACCATTTAAATTATATGATAATATTCTTTTTGAAAGTAAAAGTTTTTGTAAAAAATGTGTATAATTTATTTGTATCATTTTTTTTGTTTTTGTTTTTTGAAGGTTTGACAAAGGAAGATGTGGAACTCCAAGTGGAAGAGGGACATGTTTTGCGTATAAGTGGGGAGTGTAAGAAGGATGAGATGGACAAGAATGACAAGTGGCATTGTCGGTAGAGTCTACATGGCACTTTCTGTCGCTGCTTCCGCCTACCACATAATGTCAAGTTGGATCAATTGAAGGCCAATATGGCAAACATGGTGCTCACTGTCATAATTCCCAAGACAACTGAGAATAAGCCTAAGGGGATTACAATTAACATATGTGAAAATTGAGTTCACTTTTATGCAATAGTTGTATGTGGGGAATAAAACATAGAGGAACTATTTTGTGAACAATTTTTATTTTCTGGTGCAATAAAATTGACTTCACTTTTATGCAATGGTTCTATATGGGGAATAAAGCATAGAGGGAATGTTTTGTGAATATTTTTTGTTTTCTAGTGCAATGTAAGCAAAGTTCTATCTATTTCAATAAATGAGTTAAAAACCACTTATTTTGAACAAGGTCCTTTTTTTATAAAAAATTTGTTTGAGGGGTTTTGTCCACTTTTTCACAAAGATATATATGAAAAAAGAATAATAAATATAATTATAATATAGTTATATAAAATAAATATATAATCAAATATACAATTTTATAATATTATTGTTATAATAATTTAATAGTGTACATTATATAAAATATATTATATAATATATATAATTAGTATATTTTTTTATATATAAAATATATATAACTGAATAATAAATATTTATAAATATTAAATTATATAATATATTAATCTAAATATATAACTTTAAAATATAATACTCAAATATATCTATTAATTATGCATTATTTAAAATCCCATATAACCTAAGACTTTTAACTATGTGTTTAAGTTATTTGAATTATCTTTTTACTTTGAAGTTTTAATTATGCCTTACATTGTTTTGATTTGAGTTTGTTTTATTTTAAATGCTTGTTGCTTTTGCTTTTAAACTTTAATGGACCTATATTATGGTGGGTCATACAACTTAAATGAAGCATTCATCCATTTAATACAGACATAGCGCTAACCGATAAAATGGTTTTGTCATTTTCCATTTATTTCATTAAAATATTCAAAAAGTTTTAGTAAGACCTTGTGTACCCATTTGAATGAATGAATGTGAATTTTAATGATGTCTAGAGTCTAGCAGCTTAAGGGATCAAGAGAAGTTTTAGTAAGACATTGTGTACCCATTTGAATGAATGAAATGAATGAATGTGAATTTTAATGACATCCAGAGGCCAACAGCTTAAGGGATCAAGACCCAGAACCCTAAGACACATTCCAATCTTCTCGATGTTGAGTCTTTTTCTATGTATTTTAACAAAGAAGCTGGCCGTTATGTGGAGATTAGTTTCCTCGAATAGCCCCTTTAAATTTCCCCCTTTCAAGTTCTTCCCATATTGAGTGTGGATATCTTCATAGATAGGGCACTCAAAGATGAAGTGCCACTCAGTTTCCACTACCCTTTGGCTAAAGAAATTGCATAACCTCTCATCCCAAACCTCCTTGGGGACCGTCCATCTACCAGTTTTGTACCTTAGATGATGAGAGCCAACCCTCAACTCCGCAATTAAAAGTCTAACCGTAAAACTCTGGCACCAAACTAATTTGTCCATTTTACATAAGGAATACTTTCCATGTAATTATAGTAAATAATTGTATGAATTATAATATTGATTTTATAAATAAAATAAATATATATGAATTAATAACAAATATAATTAAATATTATATATAAATATTTTATTACTAACTATAATATTAAACATTAAATATTAAATTTAAATATTATATATACAATATTTTTTTATTACCTATTATATTAAATATCTCATACTCTATATTAAAATGTATGTAATTATTAAATATTATATATAACTAATATAAATAATATAAAAAGTATTTTTACTGTAGTAAAAACTTTTGAATTTCTTATTAGTGTGTTTTGGATCAATCATTTTACATTTACCAGTATGTTTTGATCTTGAATTTCTTATCAGTGTGTTTTAGATCAATCAGTTACATTTAATAGTGCGTTTTGGATAAATCATGTCACATTTACAAGTTAATCCTTAAAAATCCTTAAACAGTTTAGATATTTTTTCTTACCGTCACTATGAAATTTATAGTTTGAAACTTTTTTAATATATTGAAAGTATGATTTAATTATACCTATATTAAACACAATCATGAATTGAGATATTTCCACTTTATCATCTCTTTGAAAATAAACCTATTTTAATTGTGAGGGGACGTTTTTAGTCGCTACATTAATACCAGACCAGAGATTGAATTTAGTATATGGAAAGTATGACTTCGAGGACAAGAACATTTATTAATTTATAAATCGTGACACATTCATACGACCAGGGTTTTTTTTTCTTAGGATTTTCTTTACCCCTCCTTTGTATTGTAATGCCCCGTCATGCAACCCTAGAGTGCTAGACTAAAAGTGCAAAATTACAGAAATAATTTTTTTTTTAAGTAAGACATTGCAATATTAGTAACCAAAGATATCATAATACACAACATAAGGAAAAGAGAACTTATAACTACTCTAGGGAAACATAACTGCAATAGTGAATATAAAGTTAAACCCACACAAGAGAAATACATTATACTGATACTACAGAAGGAACAACTTTTACATTTGCAAGATAGTTAATATACAAAGTACAATACAAGATTACCAGACCGATCACGTCCGTTTACAAATGAATACATATGGAAGTATACAACAGCACTAAAGGTGGGAAGCAATATGGAACTGGAACACCTCAGCACAGGACTCGAACCGAATCTCCAAAAGGCCAATGGATAGCTCTGCCACCCAACCATGTGGAACCCTAAGGTCTACCCTTCCGAGCTAGGAGATAACAATGAGGATTCCACTAAGCCAAAGAAACAACATCCAACATAACCAAATAAAACAGACTTGACACAACCAACCAACAAAACATGACTGCACAATACAAGACAACACTCTAGAGGTAACAGTCAAAGCATAAAGAGGGAAGTAGCTAAGCTGTAGCAAGGAGAGTGTCATCGCATGGTCCTAATCATGGGTTATCTAGGCTATCTCTCACTAGAAGCTGCCCCCCATCTATGGTTATCCTAGTGACCCTTTTGTACCGACCCCATATGGTGACACATGCAGAGCTGACACATCCTTTCATGTGGACAAGGAGGTTGACCTTGCTGACGAGGCCTTCTCATCCCATCCTTAGCCTTTGAGAGCACTCAAAGCATGGGTGAGGCAACATGCTTATCTTGTTATGTGAAAGACTACCCAACCCACCTAGGTATATTATAAGTTATCACTTGATTACCAATTCCATGGGGTTATCCTAGTAGCCACTTCGAGCACTGGCCCCACCATAGAAGACACTCTCCATCCTACACTAGCTTCCCTTATCCAACATTTGAAACAAATGGCATGCATGAGCGAGGAATTTTAAGACATCACACCCCATCATGATACAAAATAGATACCAAGTACTATATCCAAGAGACCATTTCCCCATTCAATACAAGACACAAAAATCCAATTATCCCATCACATTGACATGCCACTATCTGAACCAAAGACCAAGACACCACACCTCTGGAGTTAGGTGTAAACCAATGTAATAGGTAACCATTATCTCGCAAGGACAACGCTTTTGCGTCTTGACACCAAGAAGACATGACATCTCTCAAGCATAAACTCCACCCCAAGGTAGACACAATGATTCAATACAAGCATACAGATACGATAAGGACAATGACAAGAAAATGAGATTCAATATACTCCTCTTTTAAATCAAGAAATCAACCATGAGATGTAACATCAATTAATAAGAAGATTCAAGTTCACGACATTAACAATTCTCTCTACAATTTTAAAATAAAATTCCCTAACTAAATTTCCTAACCATTACCATCTTCTATGCCATTATAAATATTTGCAAGCATCAATTTTCCATTTGAGATTTACTACTGACACAACCTAATATGAACAATCACAAATATAAGAATATTCTTCTATAATGGAAAGAACCTTTCGTCCACCATCTAATTATTACAAATTTCTAACAAATAGCTATAACACAATCTATTTCTTATAAGCATATATTACCGTCTCTCATTATACAAATTCAATTTCCAAACAAAACACTGTGCATTTTTACCTACAAGCATAGATTGCCAATTAACGTTTAACAACTACAATTTCTAATGAAAACACTACAAACATATACAAATATTTTCCTAGCATCTCACCATTTACTAATTTCTAATAACCACATCTATAAGTAAATACATTTTTCCTATTTGCATATATTACTATCAACATGATACTGACTACCATTCTAATGAGATCTTCTAAAATTACAAATATATTCCTTTTCCCAATATAATTTACCATCTAACACATTCAAATTCCAAAACAAAACATTATAACCTACATAATCTCCTATAATCATAAGTTACCAACTAACATCTAACCAAATATCATTTCAATTCAAAGAACTACAAACATAAATATATTTCCCTAACATTTTACCACACTCAAATCTCAAATCAAACCAAAAGTATTCCCTAAGGTTGAGGATCCCCATTTACGATGCTATAACTTAAGATTTCTAATAACAAATCTAAGATATATTTTTATCCTATTCGCAAGAGTTTCCAACCAAACCTACTAACTAAGACTAACTAACAAAACCACTCGATTTATATATACAAAGCTATGAATGCCGACTACCTTCTGTACCATATCGACAGCAGAGTAGAAATGCAAGCGACTAAGTCATAAGGTATACCATTTACTAAATACATGAATTCCCTCATAGCCCGCGGGTCTTCAAAATTAACACAGAAAAAGGTTTAAATGTTTTACTGCCAATAAACATTCTAGGTTAACAACACAAGCAAGCCGCTAAGAGCCACCACATTCAAACGACAATCCCACCCATGGTTTTCTAAGCAATAACTAAGTTTAAAAAAGAACATATCTAAGAATGACATTGAAATGAAAAGAGAGTCTGCAAGCTGTCTGACAGATAGAAATGGAAATTTCTATAAGAGTTCAAACCTTCCTATCCTTTTACCATGTGAATTACTATGCACAAGACTCACTTATTTCCTATTTTCTTCAAGCAGAGTTTAAATTCTAATGCACATGATGAAATAAATGGTGTCTTATAGCAATCAAGAAATTTTTTAAAGTAGATATGAAGGAATTGTGAAGAAACTTCTCAAGATTTGGTCGAAATCCTAGACATGAATGTAGGGTAACTTCCTAGTGGAGGTAGAGTTGGAGGCACAAGATCTTCATCAGGGTTACACATATAGAAGCAAGGAATCCAAGGTAAAAAGGAAATATGAATAATATGAGAACCAAATAAGTGGTTGTAAGCACTAACAGGTTGCCATGGAAAATATGTGTAAAGGCCATTTCACATCTTACTGGGCATTTCACCTCTATCAGAGAGATACAAATGTGAGACAAATTGCAAGAATGATTGGGATAAGAGATTGATAAAAGCTTAAAATTGAGTCATCTATTTCACAGGATTGAGATCACAATGCAGGTTATTGAGCTAATGACTTCAAGAGGAATTAAGATAAAGGCTAAACCAGAAGAATAACATCTTGAAAGAATCTACAGAGGTTGGAGCAACATGTGACTACCAAGGCACAAGACGATACAAGCCACAAAGATATTTAAATTCCAAATTACAGAACATGGAAGTTTCACACACAAGACATGCTAGTTTCACACACAGAACATGCTGCAATAAAATTTAACTTACAAGCTACAACAATTGTAAATTTCATAGAGAGACAAATCACATACCCGAAATTCAGTCCCACCTCAAAATTTCTCCAACTCATGCAACCAAATTCTCTATTCTTCTCCCCAATATCTCCGTGCTCTTTCCAACTCCCTTCCAAACAAAATTTTTCCCCATAGAAGAATGGTTCAACTCATAAAATTAATGCAGACATGCATCCATTACCCAACATCCCACTCCTTCGAGAAATTCAAAAATTTGCTATAAAAAGAGATCCCAAATCTTCCAATTTCAAAATTGACAACTCAAGGCATTAATTTCACATATCAAAACATTTATGTAACCAAATATATACTAATTACCCGTAGCTACAACTTATAACATAAATACTCTTGGATAACAGATAATTTAATTCTAGACTATTATAAAATCTTACAAGGGGATCATTCCAATATCTTGGCCAAAACAAATATTATCCAATAAACATAAAAGAAGCATTATTAGTTAATAAAAAAAATCATTAAAGTATTATCCAACCACACATGAGCATTATTAACACTACTCGTCTATACACCACAACACAAGATTACCAACATACAACGCAAGGACCAAGCGTCACAACACGACTCGAGACCACAATAGAAGACAAGGACTGACCTAGTGGAATAGACCCCGTGTTATCTCCCACCACTGATACCCATTGGTGCAAGAACCCACTCAAACCTGCTATATCAGGTGGAGTCGAGGTTCGGTACCTGCAGCCTACATCTGAACAATTGGTTGAATACATTTATGTCAACACACACAGAGTCAGAGAATCACGACGTAGTAGGGTGCTCGAAGCGAGTAGTACTACACCGTCTCTACTCTTTGAAACAAGATTATAACTATTACATTTGAATTTCAGTATCAACAGATCTAACATACTTTGAATGTTTCGAGTATTTCCATTCATTCTCCTGCCCCTTGCTATACATCCAAGGTGAAGCTGGAGGGGCACTACATCCTCCCCCCCTAAAACTTGACTTAGTCCTGGAAGTCACAGACTAGGGTAGAAACATAATATATTAATATTTCCATATTTCATTGCCAACATACTCATCCATATTAAACAATTGTTCATAAAACAAGCACAAATGTTCAATAAAAGACAAGAAGAACATCTATTCTTTACCTTTATGGCGTAACATGTGATCTACTTATATCTAATTACACTTTTTTTGGCAATCTCATACAATCCAAGAATTGCAGTCACATATAACTAAGGAAAAATACATCTCATATCTTTTTTCCACTAATTACCAACCATGCAAAGTGCAATTCTCTGCGGAGTCCTCCCTTGAACATACTATCAGAGGTTCGAAATGAAAATGATAGAAACAACACTTGCCACAAAATGGGGCCAACAGAATCAAACATTTGGAATATCCACCATAGAAAATTTAAAAATAAATACAAATCCACAAGGAAAAACAATCAAATCCAACTTTAAGTCACAAAGTGCCGGCAATTTTCAACAATAAATCAAGTATAAAGAAAAGAGTTTTGGTGTCCATTCCTGTCATAAGAAGGTTTAAAGAAAGAAAACTCACTGTTAACCCCCCTTACTACACATGAAACAACTGTCAAAATATCTAAAACAACCAAATTACAACAAATTCACATCATGATGTGATTAATTTTAGCCACAAAAAGGGAGTATCCACTTCACAACACTCAAGGACACAAGAGCCATAATGTGTTAGAGAATGTACACCAACACTCGAACAATTATGTTAACTACATCCTCTTATCTAAACAACTTCTATCTTTAATACAATACAATTTCTTTCTACTAAACTACGGAATATGCAATTGCTTACTTATGCAAGAAGATATAAAAGGAATGTATGCTATCACATACAAGAATAATTCAAACTATAATTGACTTACATTATCACATACCTGATCTCATAGGCCCAACCCAAGCTCTCATCTCCTGCATACAGTTCTTACACAGGCATATACAATGATAACTTCCATAAATTACAACAATTCTTCCATAAGAGGTCATGACCATCTAGGGGTTAGATATAGATTTTCAAGCATCCATTTAAAGATGTCAACATCACATAACCACATAACTCATGATGCATGATGCCACCAGACGATTAGATGCATTAACATGCAAGGAGAACATATTGTTAGGTGTAACATCACATTTCCAGAGAAGAAGGAGAAAGAACATAGCAGACACATAAGTAGCATAAAACATTCATTTCCTAAAGAGCAAGTCTATAAACTTATCAACCTTCATACTAATGCATACAGGTGGGAGATACTATTACCAACTCACTACAACAAGAAAAATGTCTTACCTAGGGCAACAGCAACAATCCAGAGGTCTCAGTGTTGCAACCTGGGCTCTGATACTAAGTGTAATGCCCTGTCATGCAACCCTAGAGTGCTAGACTAAAAGTGCAAAACTAAAGAAATAATATTTTTTAAGTAAGAAATTGCAATATTAATAACCAAAGATATCATAATACACAACATAAGGAAAAGAGCACTTCTAAGTCTTCTAGGGAAACATAACTGCATTAGTGAATATAAAGTTAAACCCACACAAGAGAAATACATTATACTGATACTACAGAAGGAACAACTTTTACATTTGCAAGATAGTTAATATACAAAGTACAATACAAGATTACAAGACCGATCACGTTGGTTTACAAATGAATACATATGAAAGTATACAACAACACTGAAGGTGGGAAGCAATCTGGAACTGGAACACCTCAGCACATGACTCAAACTGAATCTCCAAAAGGCCAATGGATAGCTCTGCTACCCAACCATGTGGAACCCTGAGGTCCACCCCTCCGAGCTAGGAAATAACAACGAGGATTCCACTAAGCCAAAGAAACAACATCCAACATAACCAAATGAAACAGACTTGACACAACCAACCAACAAAACATTACTGCACAAGACAAGACTACACTCCAGAGGTAAGAGTGAAAGCATAAAGAGGGAAGGGTAAGTGCAAGAAGATGGGGGACCAAAGTGGCCAAAATAATTTCAAAAAAATTTAAGTCATAACGTCGCGTTATGACCAAGTATAAATGAAAAAAAAAGTAAGTGAATTTCATTTCACTCTCATTTTCTCCTCTGCCCGCGGCTTCCAAACCCTCAAAAACACGCTCGCATTCTGCAAAATGCCAACCAACACAAAAAGCTTGTCAATTCATCACCAAAATGTCGCCGCGACGTCAAGCACGCCAAAGGGGTGAGTTATCTTTGTTTTTTTGTTTGAATTTATTTCTAAATAGGTAGGTTTTTGTTGATTTTTTATGTCTATTTCGTTAATTGTCAGGAAATGTTAATGCACCTCCTCCTCCTCCTCCTCCTCCTCAAAATCTACAAAATCCTGAGGAGGAAATACCTGCAGAACAACAACCTCCTCCATTCATTCCTCGACATGCCCTTGGAACACAAGATAATATAATGGGGCAAATTGAAAACAACAAAAAACAAATTGAAGATATAATTGCAAGGTTGAAAGATCCTTCCACTTCAACCTTGCATAGGTCCACGCTTGCCGAATCTCTTGAGTCTATGTTATCAAATGTAAATTCAATTAGCAAGCAAATAACTAGTTGGACCGATAAAAAGAGAGAGTTTAGAGATTACTATGCAGATAAATTGTCATACCACGATGTCAAAAAATTACAAATTACAAAATTAGACTTGTGTTCAATTTTCACAAACCCACAAACAAATCAACCTCCACCCATTACATGCAAGAGGTTCCCTATCCATTGGTGCAACAACCAAGTGATAAGGGACAATTTTAGGTAGAGGTGGTGGATGGTTTTTGACCATCCTCCATGCAATAATAATGACGTCCCGCAATACTTTTTGAGGAAACTCTACTGCGAGTTTGTCCTCAATAAAGTGCCAAACTATTTTGATATGCGGGACTTCCAGGGTAGAGGTGGGGGCTCAGCACAGGATAGACCAGGGGCACGTCTTGACCTACAGCGGGTAGTGAGACGAGTAATCAGCAGACCAGCCCATGAGCATGTTTCTATCCCTTCCATTGTGAAGGAGAGTGTTGAGGTCAATACACTGAGGTCGATTAGTGCCTTGACCCAGAGCATCATAGAGCATGCCGATCCTGCAACACAGAGTGGGTTGGGAGATAGTGCGAGGAGTAGAGTCCCACCGCATACTTGCCAGGCTTACGGGTCAACCTGTGGTTATGACCCCATGGATAGTCAGGACACAGGTGCACAGGCTACATCTGTAGCTGAGCAGATGGTGATGACAGATACCCTCCTAAGTGAGACTTTCGGCCTTGATACTCAGGTAAATATTAGTAAGTTTATTGAATTTAATTTATTAAATTTCATTTTTGAAATACAAGATTAACTAATTTAAATTAATGATTTTAATGAAATTTCAGGGTCATAGCGTCGATGCAATTTTCAGTGGTTCTCCACCTACATTTTTCACTAGATCATCTACTGTCGAGGTATGTAACTAGTAAACAATTATAAATATTACATGTGAATAGCATCGTTATATGAATGGTATTCTAATTTTTGATTTTGGATGTTGAATAGGTTAATACTGTAGATTTCATGGCAACACCTGCCAGTGGTGGTGGACTTCAAAGCTTTACGGAGGTAATAAAATAAATAGTTTAATGATTGAATTGTACTTACTAAATTTTTGTATGTGATTTGTGTGTTTTATTGTGTGTACTTCCATGTTTAGATGAACATGTGTGTATGTTAGGAGCCATGATTTGCATCACTATTATAGTTTTCGTAATTGAATAATGTTGTTTTATTTCCAGATGATGCAGGCTGCGGAGACACCTCCCCATGTTCATAGGGCAATGGAGCAGGGTGTGGCCTCTGCGATTCATAGCTCCATGGCATTGACAGGGGTATGAGGCAGATTAGTAAATTTCAATTTACATTCATTGTTATAGTTGTCTATTTTTGAAAAATCAAAAGATTATTGATTTGAAGTTTAATTTCTATCTGGATGGTTTCTATAGGACATGACATCACCAGGGCCTATTCCTGCTACTGAGGCAAGCGAGGCGACAGATTATATGTTAGCGGGAAGTGATTATTTTGTTAAATGTTTCATTTTTTTATAACATGTAATTTCTATATATTAATGTCTATACTTTTTTTGTAACAGGTAAAGGTGCAGGAAGAACTAAATAGGAGGAGTAGCCCTTGGGTTCATAGTAGACCACCCACATGCATGTCTCCATCCCCTAGAAGATCAAAGGCTGCTCGTGATTTATTCTCTTCACTAGCTAGAGGGGAATGACTTTTTATTGTGTTCCTTTGTTGTATGCCTATATGGCATTTGTGGACATATATTTTGTATTGTACATAGTTGACATTGTATGCCTATATGGCATTCTTGTAAGCCTATATGGTTATTTTGTATATATGTTATACTTATATCGACAGATATTGATGTATGCCTATATGGATATTTGGTTAATACAAATCTTTTTTATTGATGGCGTCCATACTTGCATTATAAATCCACTTTTGAATGGATATTTGTAGATGGCTACTTCAAATATTTAAAGTCCGATTGTATTACATAGGATGTTTGCATTTTCTTTGATAGGCTTGATAGGCCATGGATTACATGATGGTGTTTGATGGAAAAGTATGGTAATAGAAGACTCTAGTTCATTCTTAATAGGCTTGTGATTGATAATATCTTTGCATGATTGCACTTGATCTTGGATCATGGGCATGTTGTTAGGATTTTGATTACATTGTGATGTTTGATGGATAGGCATGGTGTAAGCTACCCAACTAGTTCTACGAAAATTTTTCCTTACTTAAACAATTTTATTTGCTATCAGTTCATCAACTACTTCAACAACACAAAGATATACATCAAAGATAACTACTTGAATGAATCAACCTTAGAGTTGGGTACTTGTCTAGTTATTTGACTCAATCAACTTGCAATGTCTTATTACATGGATAATGCTTTCAATAGCATGAAGTTACAACTTATTCAATGGAGATACAAAAAAAAGGCCTTGAAGCCTTGATGTTTACAATGGCGTCTACACTTGATCAACTTAATCAAACTCAATGATGTCAACTAAATGTCAACACCTCACAATATCACAAGGGAGCATCACCTTGCTTGTTGCATGGATGAACGTCATAGTTGCAAGACTCTTAGGGTTAGGCACCAACTGAAGGTAGTAGAGACCAGACTAGGTGCCATCCTAAGCTGAGCGCTTCCTTGAGGTGGTAGAGACATGGATGAACATCTGGTGGGGTTTGATGACTCTATATTGACAATCAAATTCACTTAGGCGCAATATTAGTGTTCTTCTAACTAGGCGCCAGATAGGAGGATTCTCAGGGGTTTTGGCGCCTAGGTTACAACTTGTCAATTTCTCAAAGAATCTTTAAAACACTTGACTTCCAAGGATTATCATCTTACCCTCTGATGGAGCGCCTTGTTCCAAAATTAGTCTTGGCGACTTGCATCTCTCTTAAGCGCATGTTTGGAGTAATGTCAACTGGTATCAGCACCTATTATCTCAATTCACACTTGACATCAAACTTTTGAAGCTCTTTTACCCTAGCGCCTTTATCTTCTATCAAGCGCCTAACATTCTGGAGGTGAATTCCATCTTAATCCAAGTCTTCAAGGTACTTCCAAGTTTAGGCGCCAAAACAGGGTTATGGAGGAGTAGAACCACGCCTTAGGAGGATGATTGAACCCTAGGTGCCAATTTGAGGTTGCAAGAGCATAGGTATGCGCCAAGTAGAGTTTGATGCTCAAAACATTAACATTATTTAGTGAAATCCTTTTTTGACTCTAGGCGCCATTTGGAGGCTAGAAAGAGGGAAGTTGACACCAACTGCATTGGGCGCATTTCTGAGGTGATGGAGACCAATAAGTGTGCCTTGTCCTCTGGCTCTATTCCTTGTTAACTTTACAACTTAGATTATCTGAACAACACTGAGAATGCTTCCCTTCTTCCTGATACAAGTTGAAAGATCCACTGGGTGCCATTTCAGGTGTCTGGAGAGATCATCAACCAAGGGCGCTAATAGAGCCTTTGGTAAATGGAAAGAGCGCCTTACTTAGATTTGATTTTTGGATGCCAGAATTGAGGAATTTTGTGCCTTGGCTAGGAGTTTCTCATTTCAATCTTGATTCTTCATCTAAGTGACTTTCCTTAGCTCCCAAGCCTTCAATCTATCCATTACGCCCTGCTAGGCGCTCAAAATAGAGTGTTAACGCCTTATGAAGGTTAGGCACATTCTGAGGGTGGGGTAGGCAAGTGAGGGTGCCAGACCAGGCCTTGAGACTTCTCTCCTCATCAAAGGATTTCAATCCTAGGTGCCAGATCCAAGGAGTTCCAACCAACACATGCGCCTAGTGCTGTGAGTTCACCCAAAGGACATCTTTAACTTGAAAACTTTCAATCTTCATCCATCTATGCTAGGCGCTCAATTGGAGGATCCCTAGAAACATGTATAGGTGCCTTGAGGTTCTTAGGCACTTAATTTGGATGATCCTTGTGCTAGGCACTTAGTAAGGAAAACTGGAGTGAAATGGGCGCCTAGGCTCCCAAGCTTCCATACTTAGTCAAATTTTAGGGTTCTGACCTTGTTCCTGCAAAACAAACAGATAGAGTTAGTCCGAAACCAATTTATTCCCTCATCATTTGGAATTAGCCTCCGGGAATGAGGAATAGGCTAATCCATTATACACTTGATGATCAAGCCGGGAACGGGGACATGACACATGGTACTAGGCTAATCATTTTGGGTTTTGCATGAGCCTCGGACAAGGTAATAGGCATAGGATTTTTATCTTACATAATGATTTTTTCAAACCAAGGGTCCATGATGGAAATGATTAAGGATGATAGAATATTTGGATTTTGGACTTTGAGATGTTTATTGTTGTAAATGTTTTGTTTGGACTCAAATTTTGTTAAATGGTTGTTTGAAAGAGGACACATCAAACACAACAATAAGATTGGTTTAAGTATGGATGCAAATGATGTTTACTAGTTTACTAATGTGATGATGATTTTGCATGTTTTCAATGGTTGGGATCTACAAGTTATGCATTTTTTTGGGATGCACACCTCATTGATTGTAGTGGGATGACTTGAATGCATATTGCCTATATCCACGGGATGACTTTGTTATTTTTCCTTGTCTATGCTCATTTGCGCATTGGTATGTTGCATTGGGATGAGAGGATGGATGTTGCTTTGATAGTGATGTGTATTCATCACCTAGTGATGGATGATCTTATATAGTGGTTGGGTGTAATGGTTATCTTCATGTGGTTGTAGATGTTGATCCTTGGTTTAGAGGTGTTTGGTAGTGTGTCTTGGTGGACTCTTGATTCTAGATTAGAGTATTAGCATGATACAATTTCTCTTGGGACTAGGATGTCTGTATTGGTGCATGTGATCTTCTAGGAGGAGATGTTAGATCATGATGTCATGTTTGGATACCTAATTTTGTAGTTGGAGTTTTGACAGTGGTCTTGTTGGTTCTCTTAGTATTGAGTACATTGGTCATGTGCTTGGGAGCTTCATGATAATGTGGTGTTGCATTTGGAGCTTAACATGGATTGATTGGTTGTAGGTTCTCATACATACTTCGAGACTTGGGTGAGGCTAGAGTTCTCTTGGGATTAGAGACACTTGTTGAGATGGTTACCCTTTAGAGGTTTTAGCAGGAAGACCAAGGAGACTTTCACTTGGATATGGGCGTGAGTTAATTATAGACCTAGAGAAGATTCTTATTGGTTCTAGAGGGTTCATTCGAGGGGTGTCTCTAAACAAGCTTTTTCTTAGGCGCTAAACTGGAGTTGTCTAGATGCACAAGTGCGCCTCCCTCAATGAAGTTCCTTTTGTTAACTTAGTTCATCCTAGTGACTCAAGGGGTTGTTATATTCTTTAGGCACAATCTTTCATAGACTAAAACATTCACTCCATGTTAAGGCACTCAAAGGAGGCTCTGGAGATGGAAAATGGTGCCTTAACTCACTTATGTAAATTTTGGACTTTTAGGCAATTGCAAGATGTCTTGGAGGGCTCAATTCTTCAAGGTGCCCATTTTGTTCACCACTTATAGCATCACTTGTTCAAGGCGCATGTGTGATTTGGTCAAAAACAGGTGCCTAGAGTGAATAGGCTTTCATCCTGAATTAATACACTGCCTCCTTCTGACGATTTTTGGGGCAGCAAAAAACCTTTCACCACGGGCAAATGCCTCAGAGCTATAAAAAACTGAGAGAGGTTATTGTAGAGGCACTCTACGTGATCGCGTTGCCTTAGACAGAATGTTTCTAAGTGACACAATTTTTGAGTAACATCTCGTCAAAGATTGCTACCTTTTTGCACTTTGGACTCTTCAGGGATATCGTCGGTACAATGTAGCTCCGACTGTTTCGACATGTTTGGGTGAAAAATAGGACCATGCCTAGCGTAAATGTACCCATTTGGACGCATTGGAACAGTCAGTTTGGTCGCATCAGGAGCAGGACGAAAGTTACACCCCTTTGCAACTTTACACTGCCTCCTTCTGACGATTTTTGGGGCAGCAGAAAACCTTTCACCACGGGCAAATGCCTCAGAGCTATAAAAAACTGAGAGAGGTTATTGTAGAGGCACTCTACATGATCGTGTTGCCTCAGATGAAATGTTTCTAAGTGACATGGTTTTTGAGTAACATCTCGTCAAATATTGCTGCCTTTTTACACTTTGGACTCTTTAGGGATATCGTCTGTACAATGTAGCTCCGACTATTTCGACATGTTTGGGTGAAAAATAAGACCATGCCTAGCGTAAATGTACCCATTCAGACGCATTGGAACAGTTAGTTTGGTCACATCAGGAGCAGGATGAAAGTTACACCCCTTTGCAACTTTACATTGCCTCCTTCTGACGATTTTTGGGGCAGCAGAAAACCTTTCACCATGGGCAAATGCCTCAGAGCTATAAAAAACCGAGAGAGGTTATTGTAGAGGCACTCTACATGATCACGTTGCCTCAGACAGAATGTTTCTAAGTGACACGGTTTTTGAGTAACATCTCGTCAAAGATTGCTGCCTTTTTGCACTTTGGACTCTTCAGGGATATCGTCGGTACAATGTAGCTCCGACTGTTTCGACATGTTTGGGTGAAAAATAGGACCATGCCTAGTGTAAATGTACCCATTTGGACGCGTTGGAATAGTCAGTTTGGTCGCATCAAGAGCAGGACGAAAGTTACACCCCTTTGCAACTTTACACTGCCTCCTTCTGACGATTTTTGGGGCAGCAGAAAACCTTTCACCACGGGCAAATGCCTCAGAGCTATAAAACACCGAGAGAGATTATTGTAGAGGCACTCTATGTGATAGCGTTTCCTCAGACAGAATGTTTCTAAGTGACATGGTTTTCGAGTAACATCTCGTCAAAGATTGTTGCCTTTTTGCACTTTGGACTCTTCAGGGATATCGTTGGTACAATGTAGCTCAGACTGTTTCGACATGTTTGGGTGAAAAACAGGACCATGCCTAGCGTAAATGTACCCATCCGGATGCGTTGGAACAGTCAGTTTGGTCACATCACGAGCAAGACACCAAAAATGCAAAAGTTGCTTTGTGTAACTTGACGACATTGACACTTTTTTGCAACATGACTCAAAGACTCAAACTGACCCCAAATGACTCAAAGTGACTTAAAATCACCTTGATTTGGTGCCCAATGTACATTATAGAGGTCGAGGCGCTCCTTATCATTCAAACATCTTAGATGAGCGCATAGGAAAGGAAAAAGCTCTAAGTTTCATCATCATGAGCACCTAATATCAAGAGACTTTAATGGCTCAAACCTTAGCATGGAGTCCTAAGGCGCATTTCATGTCTCCTTTCATTTAGTTTGGTGCCCTTATGTAGATTTTTCAACTTGATTTGGCACCCTATATGTGAAGGAAGATCTAAAGGCATGAAAGTGGATGTCATATTGCAAGAGTTTGGATCATCATAATTGAAAGAAATAAGTCTATTAAGCTTGGGTGCCCTTGGTCTTCTTTTCATTCATTATGAGCGCCTTGGGAGAATGGTATATAGGTCATCCTCTTGATTGGGCGCCCTGGATCCAGAGTGTTGGAGAGATCATCAAATGGTGTCTAGTAGGGTGAGTTATGAGTTTGGTCGCACCAGGAGCAGGACACCAAAAATGCATAACATGATGATGTAAAAATGTGTACATATGTGTAAAAATGCAGGAGGAAATAAAAAAAGACAAACCTTACAAATTAATGTGCATACTTACAACTCAATGTAACATAACTTTACAAAATCAATGTGAATACTTACAAATTAATCCAATGAACTATCCAGGTCTGCTCTACTCTTTATTGTGTCAAGTATTGCTTCATGGTCAGACTCACGCACCTTCCACGATATTTTGTTCAAAGGTCTACCCCGATACTTTATCAAATGAACATTGGATGCCACGACAAGGTTCGAGTAATGAAGAATCTTCCGATGCATGTCAAAGTCCTGAAATAGCCAAATATTAACACTCTTATGTGGGTACCTTCTAAGCCATGTTCCAGTAATAACCACTGATCCTGTAGGGTATTTAATGTTTTCTCCATCTGTAACAGGGGCCTCCAATTTCTTTTTGGCCTCAACACAATGACATAAGTAATAATCCGTTCCCTCTTCATTATCTTCATCTGCAATAACTGCATATACGTGCCCTACATTGATATGTGTAGCAAATTAGATGAAATTAGTCAACATTACAAAAACACTACAAAGTAAGATGACATTACTTGGTTGAACTAGATGAAATTAGATGCATATACGTGCCCTATATTACCTGGTTGAACTAAATCTGATATGTGGTCAAAGTCAACTGACGATTCCATCTGTGTTAGTTCCAGTGCCGTCGGGGGTTGATACGTGTCAAGTGGGCTAAGATAACTTAACTACCATTCGTCAACCCACTCCTTTGACTCGCACTTATCCCAGACTTGAATTGTACAGGAAGAACAAAAGCATGACATCTTTCGTGTATGGATACTCCATGAACCTGCAATTGAGCTTCTGAAAGAGTGCATCTCATTTGATCCTGTCAGTGTACAACAATCCTCATATGGTGCAATGTTAGTATCATCTATCAACCAAAAAAATCTATGAACTAAAGACTTACCTTCATTACCTGGACCCATGGAAGCATTACACCACTCGACAATCGATTTTGCATCTGTCAACTTTGCATTGTCTTTATACTTTAACTCTTCTCATGCTATGGCTCTTTTGATACATGCTCCTGCACCATCATGCTCCCCCTTTCCATGCCCGGCCTCACAAAAGTTCCACATATGTTGAATACCTGTAAAATTATGCCTCCTACTCAGCCAATAGAAATTCTGCGAGTTCTTGAATTGTGACGCACAATTATCCGACCATATGATATGTTGACTGAACGATATGCCCCTTCTAGCCAAATCATTGTAGAACACCTGAAAGCAACATTACACGAACTCCATAGTATGCGTGTGATCATCACTAATATAGAAATTATACTCCCTTATGATCTTTCTGTCATACTCTGTACTATCATTCGCATGAATGAATGCGATGTGCACAAATATAGAAACCTGTGTGGAGTTGCAATATTGTGATTACACCTCACGCTGTGGCTGTAGACTGTAGTTCTCTGCAAAGTTGATGACTGAAACAATGCTACCAACTAAAAATGTGTCCTTGCATAACTTGAATTGCAAGTCCAACCATCGAGCTCTATGGGCATGTCTTGCATACTCATACACTATGTTGTCACAAAATATAGACATAAACTGGTACACTGGAATCTTTTCAATAACTAATTCACACCTCTTTGCTTCTTTACCATCTTTTGTATTGTATGCCACTGTTTTATACTTGCCAAACTCTACTAGTTCATTTCCAACCGCATGTGTTATTTCCATATGTTCACATATTGGCAAATGTTGCAAGCCACCGCAACGATGACATGTGCCATCCAAGCATAATTTCTTGTAGAATATTTGACCTTCCTCTCTTTCACATAAAATTCTTGATATGAAGTCTCTTGAAGATGTTGGTGGGGCACATATGGCACAACCCTGCAAATCATTGTTAGTATGCATATCTAAACATATAGACCTATAAGCATCAAAATGGTTAGAAAATTTAATATGTAATCTACAACAACAAGTAGTGCATGTGTGATTTATCTTAACATAGAAAGGTTTTAGCATTTCAAAATATCTTTGACAAATTTAATTTGAGGATACTTCTCTAGAAATTTACCATAAAACTATGTTTGAGTCTCATCCAAAAAATGCTTTAGATGTGGCTCGCGGTTCTGACTACCGATTCTCCTTCTTACCACATCCCTTTGATTCGGAGATACCCTTGTGTAATTCTTCCAAAAGTCTTCAATTAGTGATCTCAATGCTTCAACAATTGATTTATCTTTTCGTGGTAGTCTCCCCGAGAACGCCCATAATTCATTAGCATTAGTGTCCTCAATTCTTTGGTGTCTTCCAACGGATCTTGATAAAGTTTTCCTATTAATTCTCAATTCTTGACTTGTCTTTCTAATGAGACGAGCTTTCCTCATTTGACTACTTACTATAGTCGATGTAATCACACGCCGTGTTGCATTACTATCTTTTGTGCGTGAGGTGTTACCCACACTCTCATACGCACTCATTAGATTCTTGACAATAGATTTTTCACTTGAAGCCTCTGATGTTCTCAACCCAAGAATCTTCATGATAGACCTATACTTTATACTTCGCATCATTTCAACGAATAGTTGACATATTGCAGTCTCATTTAACTTTTCAAAGAACAATCTCCAAATCTTATTAGCATATCTTCTACAAGTGCGTTTTGGAATCTTACCTTCCATTGACTGCAAAATATTCTCATCAATATCAATCAAATACTTTGGCTTTCTATGCAAAATTCTAGGTGGTGTCAAGTTAGGTAAATTCATCTCAACATTAGGAATTTCATCAATATTTAAATGAGATGGGTTAGATGGCATACCTTCGATCGAAGATGGAATATATGACATACCTTGAGGTTGAGGTGGGAACGATGGCGTACCTCCTTCATCACATGTGAGTGATGATGTACTCTCAACTTGAGATGTGGTAGATGGTGTCCCTACATGTTGACTTGCGGTAAAGGACGTGTCTCCAACTATTGTATTCAAATCTCTCGTACCACGAAGTTTTTGCATTCGTTCTCTTTGTGCCGCCAATACCATATCTCTTTGTGATGGTTGTGGTTCCTCTTCAATTGGTATGTCTTCATTTATCGTGTCCAATTTCCTCTTCTCACGAAGTTCCCTCATAGCCATTGCTTTCTTTGCATTCTTAGCTTCTATCTCTTCCTGTGTTGGTTTAATTCTTGATCGTTTCCTCGGCATGACAGAGAATTTGTCTGTAGCATGATAAAGAGACCAATATTAGTTCCTAAGAAATGAATACATGATAATAGTGGGATTGTATTTTTTTTATGTTGTAAGGATTTATTCTTGCATAGCTTGACATCATGGTATGAACTAAGGTTTGTTTATTACACATAATTATTAAAGAGCCCAAGTGTAGAAAATATGCATGGCATCATGTGAGATTGTAGATTGCTTTCTTGATTGGGAATGTGTCTATTTTAAACATGTATGATAAAGCATGATAAAGTAATTCAATCCGAAATAAGGAAAATGTAAAGAACATGCATGTAAAGACTTGACATACCTAAAAAACAAAGATTTGAATGGAGAGAGTACCCAATTATGTAGTGTTTTTATCTTCTTGCATCAAACTCCTCAACAATTTGAGTTTTTCACCACTTGCTTCCTTTTCAATGTTAAATTCCTAAAATTGAATGACAATTAACATTGCAACACTACAAAAATTGAAACTTGAATAGATATATATCAAACTTGGTGTGAAAACTATGTTATTTCCTCCTTCTCAAGTTGGCAAAGCAGAAAAGGTGGTGGAAAGATCATGCAAAGGTGGTACAATGTGTCAAATGTGCATGTGAACTTCCCAATAGCATGAAAGCACTTCTTTTTTGTCAGAGCACGCACAGAATCAGTAAGAAAATAGAGCATGTGGGCCTGGATCACGAGGGTAACCACTTTTTTACCGTTTGAATAGAAATACAAAACGCGAGCGCGTTATAATGCGCTTGTGCTATAACGCGCTCACGTTTTGTCCTGCTATAGATTCATCACATCCTTTGCATTGATCGCATCTTTTTCCTGCAAGGGCTTGCCAGATGCTCCGCCATATGATAGGCATAACAATGAAGGGGCAAGCCCTCATAATCAAGTTCGTGATAGAAAATGCCCTCAACCCTCAACGTCAAACCCTAATCCCTAAACCCTCAACTATGATCCCTCGACCCTCAACCCTCAATGTCAAATCCTAATCCCTCAACCCTCAACCCTATCCCTAAACCCTCAACCCTCAACGTCAAATCCTAATCCCTCAACCCTATCCCTAAACCCTCAACCCTCAACGCCAAATCCTAATCTCTCAACCCTAATCCATCATCCCTCAACATCAAATCCTAATCCCTCAACCCTAATCCGTCATCCCTCAACTCTAATCCCTCATCCCTAAACCCTAAATGCTATCCCTAATCCTACACCCTCAACAGACTCGATACTATACCTTAAACTCTAATCCCTTATCCCTAAACCCTCCAACCCTATCCCTAATCCTTACAACCCTCAACCCTAATCCCTCAACCCTTAACTCTGATCCATCAACCCTCAACACTATACCTTAAACCCTAATCCCTTCAACCTCAACCCTATCCCTAAACCCTTGACCCTCAAACCTCAACCCTCAACCCTCGACGTCAAACCCTAATCCCTCAACCCTTAACTCTGATCCCTCATCTCTCAACCCTAACCCTAAACCCTCAACCCTTAACATCAAATCCTAATCCCTCAACCCTTCACTCTAATCCCTCAACCCTAAACCCTATCTCTAAACCCTCAACACTATACCTTAAACCCTATTCCCTCAGCCCTCAACCCTAAACCTTATCCCTAAACCCTAATCCCTCAACCCTCAAGCCTAATCTGTCATCCCTCAACTCTAATCCCTCATCCCTAAACCCTAAATGCTATCCCTATTCCTACACCCTCAACAGAATTAATACTATACCTTAAACCCTAATCCCTTATCCCTAAACCCTCTAACCCTATCCCTAATCCCTAAATGCTATCCCTAATCCTACACCCTCAACAGACTCGATACTATACCTTAAACCCTAATCCCTATCCCTCAACCCTTAACCCTTAAAACTTAAACCCTATCCCTACACCCTCAACACTTGACACTGTATCCTAAGCCTTAAACCCTCATCCCTAAAGCCTCAACCCTCAATCCTTAAACCTTCAACCCTAAACCCTATCCCTAATCCCTCTACCCTCGACACTCTAACCCTAACCTCGACATTAAATGCTAATCCATCAACCCTAAACCCTAATCCTAAACCCTCAACCCTCAACCCTCAACACTATACCTTAAACCCTAATCCCTCAACCCTCAACCCTAAACCTTATCCCTAAACCCTAATCCCTCAACCCTCAACCCTAATCCATCATCCCTCAACTCTAATCCCTCATCCCTAAACCCTAAATGCTATCCCTATTCCTAAACCCTCAACAGACTCGATACTATACCTTAAACTCTAATCCCTTATCCCTAAACCCTCCAACCCTATCCCTAATCCTTATACCCTCCACACTCTACTTTAACCCTAATTCCTCGACCCTCAACCCTATCCCTAAACCCTTGACCCTCGAACCTCAACCCTCAACATCAAACCCTAATCCCTCCACCCTTAACTCTGATCTCTCAACCTTCAACCCTAATCCTAAACCCTAAACCCTCAACGTCAAATTCTAATCCCCCAACACTTCACTCTAATCCCTCAACCCTAAACCCTATCCCTAAACCCTCAACACTATACCTTAAACCCTAATCCCTCAACCCTAACCCTAAACCTTGTCCCTAAACCCTAATCCCTCAACCCTCAACCCTAATCTGTCATCCGTCATCCCTCAACTCTAATCCCTCATTCCTAAACCCTAAATGTTATCCCTATTCCTAGACCCTCAATAGGCTCGATACTATACCTTAAACCCTAATCCCTCTACCCTTGACACTCTTATTTAACCCTAATCCCTTGACCATTAACCCTATCCCTCAACCTCAACCCTCAACCCTCAACCCTCAACTCTCAACATTAAACCCTAATTCATCAACCCTAAACCCTAATCCCTCAAACCTAAACCCTATCCCTAAACCATCAACCCTCAACACTATACCTTAAACCCTAATCCCTCAACCCTCAACCCTAAACCTTATCCCTAAACCCTAATCCCTCAACCCTCAACCCTAATCCATCATCCCTCAACTCTAATCCCTCATCCCTAAACCCTAAATGCTATCCCTATTCCTAAACCCTCAACAGACTCGATACTATACCTTAAACTCTAATCCCTTATCCCTAAACCCTCCAACCCTATCCCTAATCCTTATACCCTCCACACTCTACTTTAACCCTAATTCCTCGATCCTCAACCCTATCCCTAAACCCTTGACCCTCGAACCTCAACCCTCAACCCTCAACATCAAACCCTAATCCCTCAACCCTTAACTCTGATCCCTCGACCTTCAACCCTAACCCTAAACCCTAAACCCTCAACGTCAAATTCTAATCCCTCAACCCTTCACTCTAATCCCTCAACCCTAAACCCTATCCCTAAACCCTCAACACTATACCTTAAACCCTAATCCCTCAACCCTAACCCTAAACCTTGTCCCTAAACCCTAATGCCTCAACCCTCAACCCTAATCTGTCATCCGTCATCCCTCAACTCTAATCCCTCATTCCTAAACCCTAAACACTATCCATATTCCTAGACCCTCAACAGGCTCGATACTATACCTTAAACCCTAATCCCTCTACCCTCGACACTCTTATTTAACGCTAATCCCTTGACCATTAACCCTATCCCTCAACCTCAACCCTCAACCCTCAACCCTCAACTCTCAACATTAAACCCTAATTCATCAACCCTAAACCCTATCCCTAAAACATCAACCCTCAACACTATACCTTAAACCCTAATCCCTCAACCCTCAACCCTAAACCTTATCCCTAAACCCTAATCCCTCAACCCTCAACCCTAATCCCTCATCCCTCAACTCTAATCTCTCATCCCTAAACCTTAAATGCTATCCCTATTCCTAAACCCTCAACAAACTTGATACTATACCTTAAACTCTAATCCCTTATCCCTAAACCCTCCAACCCTATCCCTAATCCTTATACCCTCCACACTCTACTTTAACCCTAATTCCTCGACCCTCAACCCTATCCCTAAACCCTTGACCCTCGAACCTCAACCCTCAACCCTCAACATCAAACCCTAATCCCTCCACCCTTAACTCTGATCGCTCGACCTTCAACCCTATCCCTAAACCCTCAACCCTCAATGTCAAATTCTAATCCCTCAACACTTCACTCTAATCCCTCAACCCTAAACCCTATCCCTAAACCCTCAATACTATACCTTAAACCCTAATCCCTCAACCCTAACCCTAAACCTTGTCCCTAAACCCTAATGCCTCAACCCTCAACCCTAATATGTCATCCGTCATCCCTCAACTCTAATCCCTCATTCCTAAACCCTAAACGCTATCCATATTCCTAGACCCTCAACAGGCTCAATACTATACCTTAAACCCTAATCCCTCTACCCTCGACACTCTTATTTAACCCTAATCCCTTAACCATTAACCCTATCCCTCAACCTCAACCCTCAACCCTTAACCCTCAACTCTCAACATTAAACCCTAATTCATCAACCCTAAACCCTAATCCCTCAACCTAAACCCTATCCCTAAACCATCAACCCTCAACACTATACCTTAAACCCTAATCCCTCAACCCTAAACCTTATCCCTAAACCCTAATCCCTCAACCCTCAACCCTAATCCCTCATCCCTCAACTCTAATCCCTCATCCCTAAACCCTAAATGCTATCCCTATTCCTAAACCCTCAACAAACTCGATACTATACCTTAAACTCTAATCCCTTATTGCTAAACCCTCCAACCCTATCCCTAATCCTTACACCCTCCACACTCTACTTTAACCCTAATCCCTTCAACCTCAACCCTATCCCTAAACCCTTGACCCTCGAACCTCAACCCTCAACCCTCGACGTCAAACCCTATTCCCTCAATCCTTAACTCTGATCCCTCATCTCTCAACCCTAACCCTAAACCCTAAACCCTAAACCCTCAACCCTCAATGTCAAATCCTAATCCCTCAACCCTAAACCCTATCCCTAAACCCTCAACACTATACCTTAAACCCTAATCCCTCATCCCTCAACCCTCAACCCTCATCCGTCATCCCTCAACTCTAATCCCTCAACCCTCAACCCTCATCCGTCATCCCTCAACTCTAATCCCTCATCCCTAAACCCTAAATGCTATCCCTATTCCTACACCCTCAACAAAATTGATACTATACCTTAAACCCTAATCCCTTATCCCTAAACCCTCCAACCCTATCCCTAATCCTTATACCCTCCACACTCACTTTAACCCTAATTCCTCGACCCTCAACCCTATCCCTAAACCCTTGACCCTCGAACCTCAACCCTTAACCCTCAACATCAAACCCTAATCCCTCAACCCTTAACTATGATCCCTCGACCCTCAACACTATACCTTAAACCCTAATCCCTATCCCTCAACCCTTAACCCTTAAAACTTAAACCCTATCCCTACACCCTCAACACTTGACACTATATCTTAAGCCTTAAACCCTCATCCCTAAAGCCTCAACCCTCAATCCTTAAACCTTCAACCCTAAACCCTATCCCTAATCCCTCTACCCTCGACACTCTAACCCTAACCTTGACATTAAATGCTAATCCGTCAACCCTAAACCCTAATCCTAAACCCTCAACCCTCAACCCTCAACACTATACCTTAAACCCTAATCCCTCAACCCTCAACCCTAAACCTTATCCCTAAACCCTAATCCCTCAACCCTCAACCCTAATCCATCATCCCTCAACTATAATCCCTCATCCCTAATCCCTAAATGCTATCACTATTCCTAAACCCTCAACAGACTCGATACTATACCTTAAACCCTAATCCCTTATCCCTAAACCCTCCAACCCTATCCCTAATCCTTACACCCTCCACACTCTACTTTAACCCTAATCCCTCGACCCTAAACCCTTGACCCTTGAACCTCAACCCTCAACCCTCAATATCAAACCCTAATCCCTCAACCCTTAACTTTGATCCCTCGACCCTCAACCCTATCCCTAAACCCTAAACCCTCAACCGTAATCTATCATCCCTCATCCCTAAACCTTAAACGCTATCCCTATTCCCAGACCCTCAACGGGCTCGATACTATACCTTAAACGGTAATCCCTTATCCCTAAACCCTCCAACTCTATCCCTTACCCCTTAACCCTCATGATTAATAGCCTTGAACGGAAAAAAAATTGAGTGGGACATAACGCGAGCGCGTTATAACGCGCTCGCGTTATGTCAAACATGACAAAAGACAGACTTGCGGGAAAGAAAAATGCAAGGCAAATCATAACGTGAGCGCGTTCTAACGTGCTCGCGTTATTTCTTGCTTTGGGAATCCCAAGCCTTAGGCTTGGGATTTACTTTGGATTTCCAACCCAAAGGCTTGGAGTGCCTTATGAACAGTCACAGATGTGTTTTTCTATATTCTTCAAAATTTCACATAATTTCGTTCGTGCTAACCCTTAGATTTGCACGTGTTTAAAGGTCGAACAAATCGAACACATGGGTAATGTTAGGCTTTTTCTTAGCTATTTGACGATGTGATTTTTTTCACATTTTAACAATGTTAAGCCTTTCATCTTTAATTTCTTTTGTTTGTGTGTCTGTTTTTAGGCAAAAACCACTGTTTGGTCTTTTTTTCATTGTAAAATAACTATTCATTCAAATTTCAAAAAAATTACATATTTAGAAACTAGACTCCATTCTACAAATATTAAAAAAATAAAAAAATAATTTTCTATTAGTTTTCAAAATTTATAGGGGTAGCACGGCCAAAATTCTATTTTTTAGGATGTGCCCACTTTAAAAATTAGTAAAAAATCAAATATTCATCAAAAAATTATCAGAAAAATTAGGCATAAACTACATGTTAGTAGCTAATTTCTCACTGAAGCGATTTTAAAAATACCAAAAAAAAGTTGACCTTTTGAGGGAGCCACAAAACATGCTATGTTATGTTTTTTCGACAGAAACAACACCAATTTATGTGGCTCCCTCTTTTCAAACCCCTTAATCTATGCCATTTTCAAAACAAAATAGTAGTTTAGAAAGTAGATTCGAAGCACTACAAACATTGTTTTGGTTCCATCTCCAAATTTTGAGTGTAACTATGCTCAATTTCTCATCCAAGGCCAGTATTTCCTGATTTCAGAAAAAAAGTGGCCACTTAAGACCCCTTTTTGGCCCCCCATCTTCCTGCACTTACCCGGAAGTAGCTAAGCTGTAGCAAGGAGAGCGTCATCGCATGGTCCTAATCATGGGTTATCTAGGCTATCTCTCACTAGAAGCCGGCCCCCATCTATGGTTATCCTAGCGACCCTTTGTACCGGCCCCATAGGGTGACACATGCGGAGCCGACACATCCTTTCATGTGGACAAGCAGGTCGACCTTGCCGACCAAGCCTTCTCATCCCATCCTTAACCTTCTAGAGCACTCAAGGCATGGGTGAGGCAACATGCTTATCTTGTTATGTGAAAGACTACCCAACCCACCTAGGTATATTTTAAGTTATCACTTGATTACCACTTCCATGGCGTTATCTTGGCAGCCACTTCGGGCACCTGCCCCACCATAGAAGCCACTCTCCATCCTACACTAGCTTCCCTTATCCAACATCTAAAACAAATCGCATGCATGAGCGATGAATTTTAAGACATCACACCCCATCATGATACAAAATAGATACCAAGTACTATATCCAAGGGACCATTTCCCCATTCAATACAAGACACAAAAATCCAATTATCCCATCACATTGACATGCCACTATCTGAACCAAAGACTAAGACACCACACCTCTAGAGTTAGGTGTAAACTAATGAAATAGGTAACAATTATCTGGCAAGGACAATGCTTTCGCGTCTTGACACCAAGAAGTCATGACATCTCTCAAGCATAAACTCCACCCGAAGGTAGACACAATGATTCAATACAAGCATACAGATACGATAAGGATGACGACAAGAAAATGAGATTCAATATACTCCTCTTTTAAATCAAGAAATCAATCATGAGATGTAACATCAATTAATAAGAAGATTCAAGTTCACGACATTAACAATTCTCTCTACAATTTTAAAATAAAATTCCCTAACTAAATTTCCTAACCATTACCATCTTCTATGCCATTATAAATATTTGCAAGCATCAATTTTCCATTTGAGATTTACTACTGACACAACCTAATATGAACAATCACAAATATAAGAATATTCTTCTATAATGGAAAGAACCTTTCGTCCACCATCTAATTACTACAAATTTCTAACAAATAGCTATAACACAATCTATTTCTTATAAGCATATATTACTGTCTCTCATTATACAAATTCAATTACAAAACAAAATACTATGCATTTTTACCTACAAGCATAGATTACCAATTAACATTTAACAACTACAATTTCTAATGAAAACACTACAAACATATACAAATATTTTCCTAGCATCTCACCATTTACTAATTTCTAATAACCACATCTATAAGTAAATACATTTTTCCTATTTGTATATATTACTATCAACATGATACTGACTACCATTCTACTGAGATCTTCTAAAATTACAAATATATTCCTTTTCCCAACATAATTTACCATCTAACATATTCAAATTCCAAAACAAAACATTATAACCTACATAATCTCCTATAATCATAAGTTACCAACTAACATCTAACCAAATATCATTTCAATTCAAAGCACTACAAACATAAATATATTTCCCTAACATTTTACAATACTCAAATCTCAAATCAAACCAAAAGTATTCCCTAAGGTCGAGGATCCCCAGTTACGGTGCTATAACTTAAGATTTCTAATAACAAATCTAAGATATATTTTTATCCTATTCGCAAGAGTTTCCAACCAAACCTACTAACTAAGACTCCCTAACAAAGCCACTCAATTTATATATACAAAGCTATGAATACCAACTACCTTCTTTACCATATCAACGACAGAGTCAAAACACAAGCAACTAAGTCATAAGGTATACAATACAAGCAAGCCGCTAAGAGCCACCACATTCAAACGACAATCCCACTCACTGTTTTCTAAGCAATAACTATGTTTGAAAAAGAACATATCTAAGAGTGACAATGAAATGAAAAGAGAGTCTGCAAGCTATCTGACAGATAGAAATGGAAATTTCTATAAGAGTTCAAACTTTCCTAGCCTTTTACCATGCAAATTACTATGCACAAGACTCACTTATTTCCTATTTGCTTCAAGCAGAGTTTAAATTCTAATGCACATGATGAAATAAACGGTGTCTTACAACCATCAAGAAATTTTTTAAAGCAGATATGAAGGAATTGTGAAGAAACTTCTCAAGATTTGGTCGAAATCCTAGACATGAATGTAGGGTAACTTCCCAGTGGAGGTAGAGTTGGAGGCACAAGATCTTCATTAGGGTTACACATATAGAAGCAAGGAAACCAAGGTAAAAAGGAAATATGAATAATATGAGAACCAAATAAGTGGTTGTAAGCACTAACAGGTTGCCATGGAAAATATGTGTAAAGGCCATTTCACTTCTTACTGGCATTTCACCTCTATCAGAGAGATACAAATGTGAGATAAATTGCAAGAATGAATGGGATAAGAGATTGATAAAAGCTTAAAATTGAGTCATCTATTTCACAGGATTGAGATCATAATGCAGGGTTACTGAGCTAATGATTTCAAGAGGAATTAAGACAAAGGCTAAACCAAAAGAATAACATCTTGAAAGAATCTACAGAGGTTGGAGCAACATGCGACTACCCAAGCATAAGATGATACAAGCCACAAAGATATTTAAATTCCAAATTACAGAACATGCAAGTTTCACACATAGGACATGCTAGTTTCACACACAGAACATGCTGCAATAAAATTTAACTTACAAGCTACAACAATTGTAAATTTCACAAAGAGAGACAAATCACATACGCGAAATTCAGTCCCACCTCAAAATTTCTCCAACTCCTGCAACCAAATTCTTTGTTTGTCTCCCCAATATCTCCGTGCTCGTTCCAACTCCCTTTCAAATTTTTTTTTCCCCATATAAAAATGGTTCAACTCATAAAATTAATGCAGACATGCATCCGTTACTCAACATCCCACTCCTCCGAGAAATTCAAAAATTTGCTATAAATAGAGATCCCAAATCTTCGAATATCAAAATTGACAACTCAAAGCATTAATTTCACATATCAAAAATTATTCTGTAACCAAATATATACTAATTACCCGTAGCTACAACTTATAACATAAATACTCTTAGATAGCAGATAATTAATTCTAGACTATTATAAAATCTTACAAGGGGGTCACTCCAAGATCTTGGCCAAAACAAATATTATCCAATAAACATAAAAGAAGAATTATTAGTTAATAAAAAAAATCATTAAAGTATTATCCAACCACACATGAGCATTATTAACACTACTCGTCTATACACCACAACACTAGATTACCAACATACATGGCAAGGACCAAGCATCACAACATGACTCGAGACCACAATAGAAGACAAGGACCAACCTAGTGGAATAGACCTCACGTTATCTCCCATCACTGATACCCATTGGTGCAAGAACCCGCTCAAACCTGCTATATCAGGTGGAGTCGAGGTTCGTTACCTGCAGCCTGCATCCGAACAATTGGTTGAATACATTTATGTCAACACACACAGAGTCAGAGAATGACGACGTAGTAGGGTGCTCAAAATGAGTAGTACTACACCGTCTTTGCTCTTTGAAACAAGATTATAACTACTGCATTTGAATTATGGTATCAACAGATCTAACATACTTTGAATGTTTCAAGTATTTCCATTCATCCTCTTGCCCCTTGCTGCACATCCAAGGTGAAGCTAGAGGGGCACTACATCCTCCCCCCCTAAAACTTGACTTACTACTGGAAGTCATAGACTAGGGTAGAAACATAATATATTAATATTTCCATATTCCATTGCCAACATACTCATCCATATTAAACAATTGTTCATAAAACAAGCACAAATGTTCAATAAAAGACAAGAAGAACATCTATTCTTTACCTTTATGGTGTAACATGTGATCTACTTATATCTAATTACACTTTTTTCGGCAATCTCATACAATCCAAGAATTGCAGTCACATATAACTAAGGAAAAATACATCTCATATCTTATTTCCACTTATTACCAACCATTTAAAGTGCAATTCTCCGTAGAGTCCTCCCTTGAACATACTATCAGAGGTTCGAAATGAAAATGATAGAAACAACACTTGCCACAAAATGGGGCCAACAGAATCAAACATTTAGAATATCCACCATAGAAAATTTAAAAATAAATACAAACCCACATGGATAAACAATCAAATCCAAATTTAAGTCACAAAGTGCCAGCAATTTTCAACAATAAATATAGTATAAAGAAAAGAGTTTTGGTGTCCATTCCTTTCATAAGAAGGTTCAAAGAAAGAAAACTCACTGTTAACCCTCCTTACTACACGTGAAACAACTGTCAAAATTTCCAAAACAACCAAATTACAACAAATTCACATCACGATGTGAATAATTTTAGCCACAAAAAGGGAGTATCCGCTTCACAACACTCAAGGACACAAGATCCAGAATGTGTTAGAGAATGTACACCAACACTCGAACAATTATGTTAACTACATCCTCTTATCTAAACAACTTCTATCTTTAATACAATACAATTTCTTTCTACTAAACTACAGAATATACAATTGCTTCCTTATGCAAGAAGATATAAAAGGAATGTATGATATCACATACAGGAATAATTCAAACTATAATTGACTTACATTATCACATACTTGATCTCATAGGCGCAACCCAAGCTCTCATTTGATCTCCTGCATACAGTTCTTACACAGACATATACAATGATAACTTCCATAAATTACAACAATTCTTCCATAAGAGTTCATGACTATCTAGGGGTTAGATATAGATTTTCAAGCATCCATGTAAAGATGTCAACATCACATAACCACATAACTCATGATGCATGATGCCACCAGATGATTAGATGCATTAACATGAAGGAAGAACATTTTGATAGATGTAACTCACATTTACAGAGAAGAAGGAGAAAGAACATAGCAGACACATAAGTAGCATAAAGCATTCATTTCCTAAAGAGCAAGTCTAAAAACTTATCAACCTTCATACTAATGCATACAGGTGGGAGATACTATTACCAACTCACTACAACGAGAAAAAATGTCTAACCTAGGGCAACAACAACAATCTAGAGGTCTCAATGTTGCAACCTAGGCTCTGATACCAAGTGTAATGCCCCGTCATGCAACCCTAGAGTGCTAGACTAAAAGTGCAAAATTACAGAAATAATTTTTTTTTAAAAGTAAGAAATTGCAATATTAGTAACCAAAGATATCATAATACACAACAAAAGAAAAGAGAAATTCTAACTCCTCTAGGGAAACATAATTGCATCAGTGAATATAAAGTTAAACCCACACAAGAGAAATACATTATACCGATACTACAGAAGGAACAACTTTTGCATTTGCAAGATAGTTAATATACAAAGTACAATACAAGATTACAAGACCAATCACGTTGGTTTACAAATGAATACATATGAAAGTATAAAACAACACTGAAGGTGGGAAGCAATCTGGAACTAGAACACCTCAGCACAAGACTCGAACTGAATCTCCAAAAGGCCAATGGATAGCTTTGCCACTCAACCATGTGGAACCCTGAGGTCCACACCTCCGAGCTAGGAGATAACAATGAGGATTCCACTAAGCCAAATAAACAACATCCAACATAACCAAATGAAACAGACTTGACACAACCAACCAACAAAACATGGCTACACAAGACAAGACAACACTCTAGAGGTAACAATGAAAGCATAAAGAGGGAAGTAGCTAAGATGTAGCTCAAGGAGAGTGTCATCACATGGTCCTAATCATGGGTTATCCAGGCTATCTCTCACTAGAAGCTGGCCCCCATCTATGGTTATCCTGGTGACCCTTTTGCTTCAGCCCAATAGGGTGACACATGCGGAGCGAACACATCCTTTCATGTGGACAAGGAGGTCGACCTTGCCAACCAAGCCTTCTCATCCCATCCTTAGCCTTCGAGAGCACTCAAGGCATGGGTGAGGCAACATGCTTATCTTCTTATGTGAAAGACTACCCAACCCACCTAGGTATATTTTATGTTATCACTTGATTACCACTTCCATGGGGTTATCTTGGCAGCCACTTCGGGCACCGGCCCCACCATAGAAGCCACTCTCCATCCTACACTAGCTTCCCTTATCCAAGGTTTGAAACAAATGACATGCATGAGCAAGGAATTTTAAGACATCACACCCCATCATGATACAAAACAGATACCAAGTACTATATCCAAGAGACCATTTCCCCATTCAATACAAGACACGAAAATCCAATTATCCCATCACATTGACATGCCACTATCTGAACCAAAGACCAAGATACCACACCTCTGGAGTTAGGTGTAAACCAATGAAATAGGTAACCATTATCTGGCAAGGACAACACTTTCACGTCTTGACACCAAGAAGTCATGACATCTCTCAAGAATAAACTCCACCCGAAGGTAGACACAATGATTCAATACAAGCATATAGATACGATAAGGACGACGACAAGAAAATGAGATTCAATATACTCCTCTTTTAAATCAAGAAATCAACCATGAGATGTAACATCAATTAATAAGAAGATTCAAGTTCACGACATTAACAATTCTCTCTACAATTTTAAAATAAAATTCCCTAACTAAATTTCCTAACCATTATCATCTTCTATGCCATTATAAATATTTGCAAGCATCAATTTTCCATTTGAGATTTACTACTGACACAACCTAATATGAACAATCACAAATATAAGAGTATTCTTGCTATAATGGAAAGAACCTTTCATCCACCATCTAAATATTACAATTTTCTAATGAACAACTATAATACAATCTATTTCTTATAAGCATATATTACCGTCTCTCATTATACAAATTCAATTTCAAAACAAAACACTATACATGTTTACCTACAAGCATAGATTACCAATTAACATTTAACAACTACAATTTCTAATGAAAACACTACAAACATATACAAATATTTTCCTAGCATCTCACCATTTACTAATTTCTAATAACCACATCTATAAGTAAATACATTTTTCCTATTTGCATATATTACTATCAACATGATACTGACTACCATTCTAATGAGATCTTCTAAAATTGCAAATAAATTCCTTTTCCCAACATAATTTACCATCTAACATATTCAAATTCCAAAACAAAACATTATAACCTACATAATCTCCTATAATCATAAGTTACCAACTAACATCTAACCAAATATCATTTCAATTCAAAGAACTACAAACATAAATATATTTCCCTAACATTTTACCACACTCAAATCTCAAATCAAACCAAAAGTATTCCCTAAGGTCGAGGATCCCCATTTACGGTGCTATAACTTAAGATTTCTAATAACAAATCTAAGATATATTTTTATCCTATTCGCAAGAGTTTCCAACCGAACCTACTGACTAAGACTCCCTAACAAAGCCACTCTATTTATATATACAAAGCTATGAATGTTGACTACCTTCTGTACCATATCGATGGTAGAGTCAAAATGCAAGCGACTAAGTCATAAGGTATACCATTTACTAAATACTCGACTTCCCTCATAGCCCGCAGGTCTTCAAAATTAACACAGAAAAAGGTTTAAATGTTTTACTGCCAATAAATATTCTAGGCTAACAGCACAAGCAAGCTGCTAAGAGCCACCACATTCAAAGGACAATCCCACCCACAGTTTTCTAAGCAATAACTATGTTTGAAAAAGAACATATCTAAGAGTGACATTGAAATGAAAAGAGAGTCTGCAAGCTGTCTGATAGATAGAAATGGAAATTTCTATAAGAGTTCAAACTTTCCTAGCCTTTTACCATGCAAATTACTATGCACAAGACTCACTTATTTCCTATTTGCTTCAAGCAGAGTTTAAATTCTAATGCATATGATGAAGTAAACAGTGTCTTACAGCCATCGAGAAATTTTTTAAAGTAGATATGAAGGAATTGTGAAAAAACTTCTCAAGATTTGGTCAAAATCCTAGACATGAATGCATGGTAACTTCCCAGTGGAGGTAGAATTGGAGGCACAAGATCTTCATGAGGGTTACACAGATAGAAGCAAGGAATCCAAGGTAAAAAGGAAATATGAATAATATGAGAACCAAATAAGTGCTTGTAAGCACTAACAGGTTGCCATGGAAAATATGTGTAAAGGCCATTTCACTTCCTACTGGGCATTTCACCTCTATCAGAGAGATACAAATGTGAGATAAATTACAAGAATGAATGGGATAAGAGATTGATAAAAGCTTAAAATTGAGTCATCTATTTCACAAGATTGAGATCAAAATGCAGGGTTACTGAGCTAATGATTTCAAGAGGAATTAAGAAAAAGGCTAAACTAGAAGAATAACATCTTGAAAGAATCTACAAAGGTTGGAGCAACATGCGATACCCAGGCACAAAACGATACAAGCCACAAAGATATTTAAATTCCAAATTATAGAACATGCAACTTTCAAACACAAGACTGCTAGTTTCACACACAGAATATGCTGCAATAAAATTTAACTTACAAGCTACAATAATTGTAAATTTCATAGAGAGAGACAAATCACATACCTGAAATTCAGTCCCACCTCAAAATTTCTCCAACTCCTGCAACCAAATTCTCTATTCTTCTCCCCAATATCTCCGTGCTCTTTCCAACTCCCTTCCGAACAAATTTTTTCCCCATATAAAAATGGTTCAACTCATAAAATTAATGCAGACATGCATCCGTTACACAACATCCCACTCCTCCGAGAAATTCAAAATTTTCCTATAAAAAGAGATCCCAAATCTTCCAATTTCAAAATTGACAAGTCAAGGCATTAATTTCACATATCAAAAATTATTCTGTAACCAAATATATACTAATTACCGATAGCTACAACTTATAACATAAATACTCTTGGATAACAGATAATTTAATTCTAGACTATTATAAAATCTTACAAGGGGGTCATTCCAAGATCTTGGCCAAAACAAATATTATCCAATAAACATAAAAGAAGCATTATTAGTTAATAAAAAAATTATTAAAGTATTATCCAACCACACATGAGCATTATTAACACAACTCGTCTATACACCACAACACAAGATTACCAACATACAAGGCAAGGACCAAGCATCACAACAGGACTCAAGAGCACAACAGAATACAAGGACTGACCTAGTGGAATAGACCTCACATTATCTCCCATCACTGATACCCATTGGTGCAAGAACCCGCTCAAACCTACTATATCAAGTGGAGTCGAGGTTCGGTACCTGCATCCTGCATCCAAACAATTGGTTGAATACATTTATGTCAACACACACAAAGTCAGAGAATCACGGCGTGGTAGGGTGCTCGAAGAGAGTATTACTACACCGTCTCTATTCTTTTAAACAAGATTATAACTACTGGATTTGAATTCTGGTATCAACAAATCTAACATACTTTGAATGTTTCGAGTATTTCCATTCATTCTCCTGCCCCTTGCTGCACATCCAAGGTGAAGTTGGAGGGGCACTACATGTATTTTGTGAGGAAGGCCTAAACAGGGAACGTCTTTCTTCATTTCTCTATCTTTTCCAAGAAGAAGCCGCGTAAATGTGAAAAACCTGATAGAACCGAAAGAACGGCGATGGTGAAAATGAAAATCAGCTATGGGAATAGTAAATGAAAGTGAAATGGAACTGCCAAATAATATTTAAAAAATATATATACTAGTAAAAGAACCAAAGGTGCAATCAAATGGCCGATAGCCACAAATATTTATAGGCCTATCACTAAATAGTTTATATTTAGGCTGAAAGCCTTCCTTTAATGAACAACACTAGTTCAAATACATAGACAAATGATCCAGATTAAAAGGACTATTATAGAATGCATCTCAACCATTCATTTAAAAAATTTAATAAATAACAAAAGACAACAAAATAGTACATCAAATCATTCATTATTTATATTCAACTAATGCACAAGTAGGAAAGTGCATGGAAAGAAAAAGGGATGACAAAAGACAACAAAATAGTGCATCAAATCATTTATTATTTATATTCAACTAATGCACGAGTAGGAAAGCGCGTGGAAGGAAAAAGGGAGTAGAGGCTGGAAGTTTCTCTCTGCTTATGACTTTCATCCATCACATATATCTGATTTTATTTGATTTTGATAAGCAGATACAAATCAGATCACACAGATTCCTCACTTATGTGGACTTTATAAGTTTATAAAGGCAAAGGCACACACTTTTCTTGTAGTTGTTTACCATGGTTTGTATATTACACGAGGTCATATTGAATTTCCTAGTGAATATAATACTTTGCAAAAGTATTCACATCAGGCATGTTAAGTGGTTTACCTGCCACATAGGTTGTCATCAGTTGAAACAGGTTTCAAAGATGTTTCATTGTTATGTTTGACTGGCCCTTTTAGGGCTCACTGAGGGCATCGGTCACACAAGTTATACTCGGGCAAAAAGGAAGTAGATTAGTATTTTGAAATAACAAGACAAAATAACACATGTAAAAATCTATTTGGGAAAAAGCCTGTGATGAGTATCATTGGAGAATTGTCCATGCTTTGAATGTTGTCTAGATTAAGAAGGGGTATAGCCGTATAAATATTAAAGGGAGCATTTCTGTATGTTTGTCATTGTAAGAATATCAAAGGTTCATGTTATAAAATAAAAAATATAGCCAAACAGAAATGTAACCCGACCGTCTAAACATGTCATTATATTCATATTGAAAAAAAGAATATAATGGTGGTAAAAATCAGTGAACATTATTCTCCATATAAGTTCTCAACACACAGTCCATCAAGGAAATCACTATTCAAGGTCCCCTTAGATCTTCAATCATCTAAATTTTACAATTAGATAATACCTTAAATGTTCATTGCCTTCCAAATAGTAAGTTATAATTATATTTTGAGCATTCTTTTCTTCTCTCTCATTTTATTATATTTGTTTTATTTTGTCATTATGGTTTTATTTTTTGAAAAACATGAAAATAGTTCAAAGACATGATATTTCCATAGTATTAACTTCTTAGAATACAATTATCTCTATATAAGTTCTCAACATGCAGTCCATCAAGGACACCATTGTTCAAGGTCCCCTTAGATCTTTAATCATCTAAATTTTACAATTAGATAAAACCTTAAATATTCATTGCCTTCCAAATAGTACTACAAATGCATTTTGAGCATTCTTTTCTTCTCTTTGTCATATCCCTCGAGTTCCGCTCATTCAAAATTGAAGATTTGAATGAATAATAGTGAAGGCTCCTTTAAACACATTTCTTTCATGTGGCCGATTCCTCATACATGTCAAGGAAAACATAAATAATGAATTACTACATGCCGCTTAGAAAGTAGACAACCACATAAGGGAAGATAACAAATGCAAAGTGAATTGGTTAAGAAGTCAATGATCACATGGAAGAGGACAAAACAACAATTATAATGAATAAAGACAAGTTAGAAGATTGGATGTCATGAGTGCCTTGGGGTTTTGGAGCTATAAGTATGGTTATTTTGATAGCAAGAGGCTATGTGTTCTTGAGAAATGAGTTTTGGTTACTATGGTTATTTAATGGTCTTTCCCCTTTGAGTGAGTGAAGTCCACTCTCTCCCCCTTTGGAATCCATATTTATAAAGTTAAACCCACACAAGAGAAATACATTATACTGATACTACAGAAGGAACAACTTTTACATTTGCAAGATAGTTAATATACAAAGTACAATACAAGATTACAAGACCAATCACGTCGGTTTACAAATGATTACATATGAAAGTATACAACAACACTGAAGGTGGGAAGCAATCTGGAACTAGAACACCTCAGCACAGGACTCGAACTGAATCTCCAAAAGGCTAATGGATAGCTCTGCCACTCAACCATGTGGAACCCTGAGGTCCACCCCTCTGAGCTAGGAGATAACAATGAGGATTCCACTAAGCCAAATAAACAACATCCAACATAACCAAATGAAACAGACTTGACACAACCAACCAACAAAACATGGCTACACAAGACAAGACAACACTCTAGAGGTAACAATGAAAGCATAAAGAGGGAAGTAGCTAAGATGTAGCAAGGAGAGTGTCATCACATGGTCCTAATCATGGGTTATCCAGGCTATCTCTCACTAGAAGCCGGCCCCCATCTATGGTTATCCTGGCGACCCTTTTGCACTGGCCCCATAGGGTGACACATGCAGAGCCGACACATCCTTTCATGTGGACAAGGAGGTTGACCTTGCTGACCAAGCCTTCTCATCCCATCCTTAGCCTTCGAGTGCACTCAAGGCATGGGTGAGGCAACATGATTATCTTGTTATGTGAAAGACTACCCAACCCACCTAGGTATATTTTATGTTATCACTTGATTACCACTTCCATGGGGTTATCTTGGCAGCCACTTCGGGCACTGGCCCCACCATAGAAGCCACTCTCCATCCTACACTAGCTTCCCTTATCCAACGTCTAAAATAAATGACATGCATGAGCAAGGAATTTTAAGACATCACACCCCATCATGATACAAAATAGATATCAAGTACTAAATCCAAGAGACCATTTCCCCATTCAACACAAGACACGAAAATCCAATTATCCCATCACATTGACATGCCACTATCTGAACCAAAGACCAAGATACCACACCTCTGGAGTTAGGTGTAAACCAATGAAATAGGTAACCATTATCTGGCAAGGACAACGCTTTCACGTCTTGACACCAAGAAGTCTTGACATCTCTCAAGAATAAACTCCACCCGAAGGTAGACACAATGATTCAATACAAGCATATAGATATGATAAGGATGATGACAAGAAAATGAGATTCAATATACTCCTCTTTTAAATCAAGAAATCAACCATGAGATGTAACATCAATTAATAAGAAGATTCAAGTTCACGACATTAACAATTCTCTCTACAATTTTAAAATAAAATTCCCTAACTAAATTTCCTAACCATTACCATCTTCTATGCCATTATAAATATTTGCAAGAATCAATTTTCCATCTGAGATTTACTACTGACACAACCTAATATGAACAATCACAAATATAAGAATATTCTTGCTATAATGGAAAGAACCTTTCATCCACCATCTAAATATTACAATTTTCTAATGAACAGCTATAATACAATCTATTTCTTATAAGCATATATTACCGTCTCTCATTATACAAATTCAATTTCAAAACAAAACACTGTGCATGTTTACCTACAAGCATAGATTACCAATTAACATTTAACAACTACAATTTCTAATGAAAACACTACAAACATATACAAATATTTTCCTAGCATCTCACCATTTACTAATTTCTAATAACCACATCTATAAGTAAATACATTTTTCCTATTTGCATATATTACTATCAACATGATACTGACTACCATTCTAATGAGATCTTCTAAAATTACAAATATATTCCTTTTCCCAACATAATTTACCATCTAACATATTCAAATTCCAAAACAAAACATTATAACCTACATAATCTCCTATAATCATAAGTTACCAACTAACATCTAACAAAATATCATTTCAATTCAAAGCAATACAAACATAAATATATTTCCCTAACATTTTACCACACTCAAATCTCAAATCAAACCAAAAGTATTCCCTAAGGTCGAGGATCCCCATTTACGGTGCTATAACTTAAGATTTCTAATAACAAATCTAAGATATATTTTTATCCTATTCGCAAGAGTTTCCAACCGAACCTACTAACTAAGACTCCCTAACAAAGCCACTCTATTTATATATAGAAATCTATGAATACTGACTACCTTCTGTACCATATCGATGGTAGAGTCAAAATGCAAGTGACTAAGTCATAAGGTATACCATTTACTAAATACTCGACTTCCCTCATAGCCCGCGGGTCTTCAAAATTAACACAGAAAAAGGTTTAAACATTTTACTGCCAATAAACATTCTAGGTTAATAGCACAAGCAAGCTGCTAAGAGCCACCACATTCAAAGGACAATCCCACCCACAATTTTCTAAGCAATAACTATGTTTGAAAAAGAACATATCTAAGAGTGACATTGAAATGAAAAGAGAGTCTGCAAGCTGTCTGACAAATAGAAATGGAAATTTCTATAAGAGTTCAAACTTTCCTATCCTTTTACCATGCGAATTACTATGCACAAGACTCACTTATTTCCTATTTGCTTCAAGTAGAGTTTAAATTCTAATGCACATGATGAAGTAAATGGTGTCTTACAGCCATCAAGAAATTTTTTAAAGTAGATAGGAAGGAATTGTGAAGAAACTTCTCAAGATTTGGTCAAAATCCTAGACATGAATGCATGGTAACTTCCCAGTGGAGGTAGAGTTGGAGGCACAAGATCTTCATGAGGGTTACACAGATAGAAGCAAGGAATCCAAGGTAAAAAGGAAATATGAATAATATGAGAACCAAATAAGTGCTTGTAAGCACTAACAGGTTGCCATGGAAAATATGTGTAAAGGCCATTTCACTTCTTACTGGGATTTCACCTCTATCAGAGAGATACAAATGTGACATAAATTGCAAGAATCAATGGGATAAGAGATTGATAAAAGCTTAAAATTGAGTCATCTATTTCACAAGATTGAGATCACAATGCAGGGTTACTGAGCTAATGATTTCAAGAGGAATTATGACAAAGGCTAAACTAGAAGAATAACATCTTGAAAGAATCTACAAAGGTTGGAGCAACATGCGATACCCAAGCACAAGACGATACAAGCCACAAAGATATTTAAATTCCAAATTATAGAACATGCAACTTTCACACACAAGACATGCTAGTTTCACACACAGAATATGCTGCAATAAAATTTAACTTACAAGCTACAATAATTGTAAATTTCATAGAGAGAGACAAATCACATACCTGAAATTCAGTCCCACCTCAAAATTTCTCCAACTCCTGCAACCAAATTCTCTATTCTTCTCCCCAATATCTCCGTGCTCTTTCCAACTCCCTTCCGAACAAATTTTTTCCCCATATAAAAATAGTTCAACTCATAAATTTAATGCAGACATGCATCCGTTACTCAACATCCCACTCCTACGAGAAATTCAAAATTTTCCTATAAAAAGAGATCCCAAATCTTCCAATTTCAAAATTGACAAGTCAAGGCATTAATTTCACATATCAAAAATTATTCTGTAATCAACTATATACTAATTACCCGTAGCTACAACTTATAACATAAATACTCTTGGATAGCAGATAATTTAATTCTAGACTATTATAAAATCTTACAAGGGGGTCATTCCAAGATCTTGGCCAAAACAAATATTTCCAATAAACATAAAAGAAGCATTATTAGTTAATAAAAAAAAATCTTTAAAGTATTATCCAACCACACATGAGCATTATTAACACAACTCGTCTATACACCACAACACAAGATTACCAACATACAAGGCAAGGACCAAGCATCACAACACGACTCGAGACCACAACAGAATATAAGGACTGACCTAGTGGAATAGACCTCACGTTATCTCCCATCACTGATACCCATTGGTGCAAGAACCCGCTCAAACCTACTATATCAGGTGGAGTTGAGGTTCGGTACCTGCATCCTGCATCCGAACAATTGGTTGAATACATTTATGTCAACACACACAAAGTCAGAGAATCATGGCATAGTAGGGTGCTCGAAGAGAGTAGTACTACACCATCTCTATTCTTTTAAACAAGATTATAACTACTGGATTTGAATTCTGGTATCAACAAATCTAACATACTTTGAATGTTTCGAGTATTTCCATTCATTCTCCTGCCCCTTGCTGCACATTCAAGGTGAAGTTGGAGGGGCACTACATGTATTTTGTGAGGAAGGCCTAAACAGGGAACGTTTTTCTTCATTTCTCTATCTTTTCCAAGAAGAAGCCGCATAAACATGAAAAACCTGATAGAACCAAAAGAACGGCGACGGTGAAAATGAAAATCGGCTATGGGAATAGTAAACGAAAGCGAAATGGAACTGCCAAATAATATTTAAAAAATATATATACTAGTAAAAGAACCAAAGGTGCAATTAAATGGCCGATAGCCACAAATATTTATAGGCCTATCACTAAATAGTTTATATTTAGGCTGAAAGCCTTCCTTTAATGAACAACACTAGTTCAAATACATAGACAAATAATCCAGATTAAAAGGACTATTATAGAATGCATCTCAACCATTCATTTAAAAAAATTAATAAATGACAAAAGACAACAAAATAGTACATCAAATCATTCATTATTTATATTCAACTAATGCACGAGTAGGAAAGCACATGGAAAGAAAAGGGGATGACAAAAGACAACAAAATAGTGCATCAAATCATTTATTATTTATATTCAACTAATGCACGAGTAGGAAAGCGCGTGGAAGGAAAAAGGGTTTAGAGGCTGGAAGTTTCTCTCTACTTATGACTTTCATCCATCACATATATCTAATTTTATTTGATTTTGATAAGCAGATACAAATCAGATCACACAGATTCCTCACTTATGTGGACTTTATAAGTTTATAAAGGCAAAGGCACACACTTTTCTTGTAGTTGTTTACCATGGTTGTATATTACACGAGGTCATATTGAATTTCCTAGTGGATATAATACTTAGCAAAAGTATTCACATCAGGTATGTTAAGTGGTTTACCTGCCACACAGGTTGTCATCGGTTGAAACAAGTTTCAAAGATGTTTCATTGTTATGTTTGACCGGCCCTTTTAGGGCTCACCGAGGGCATCGATCACACAAGTTATACTCGGGCAAAAAGGAAGTAGATTAGTATTTTGAAATAACAAGACGAAATAACACATGTAAAAATCTATTTGGGAAAAAGCCTATGATGAGTATCATTGGAGAATTGTCCATGCTTTGAATGTTGTCTAGATTAAGAAGGGGTATAGCCGTATAAATATTAAAAGGAGCATTTCTGTATGTTTTTCATTGTAAGAATGTCAAAGGTTCATGTTAAAAAATAAAAAATATAGCCAAACAGAAATGTAACCCGACCGTCTAAACATGTCATTATATTCATATTGAAAAAAAGAATATAATGGTGGTAAAAATCAGTGAACATTATTCTCCATATAAGTTCTCAACACATAGTCCATCAAGGAAATCACTATTCAAGGTCCCCTTAGATCTTCAATCATCTAAATTTTACAATTAGATAATACCTTAAATGTTCATTGCCTTCCAAATAGTAAGTTATAATTATATTTTGAGCATTCTTTTCTTCTCTCTCATTTTATTATATTTGTTTTATTTTGTCATTATGGTTTTATTTTTTGAAAAACATAAAAATAGTTCAAAGACATGATATTTCCATAGTATTAACTTCTTAGAATACAATTATCTCTATATAAGTTCTCAACGTGCAGTCCATCAAGGACATCATTGTTCAAGGTCCCCTTAGATCTTCAATCATCTAAATTTTACAATTAGATAAAACCTTAAATATTCATTGCCTTCCAAATAGTACTACAAATGCATTTTGAGCATTCTTTTCTTCTCTTTGTCATATCTCTCGAGTTCTGCTCATTCAAATTGAAGATTTGAATGAATAATAGTGAAGGCTCCTTTAAACACATTTCTTTCATGTGGCCGATTCCTCATACATGTCAAGGAAAACATAAATAATGAATTACTACATGCCGCTTAGAAAGTAGACAACCACATAAGGGAAGATAACAAATGCAAAGTGAATTGGTTAAGAAGTCAATGATCACATGGAAGAGGACAAAACAACAATTATAATGAATAAAGACAAGTTAGAAGAAGACAAATAGTGAATAAGACAAGAACTATGGCATATAAGACAAAGGATGATGTGGCACTAAAGGACAAAAACCATATAAGACAAATATCAAACAAGATAAGGATTTGAGCGTTGATTTTCCAAGGCACCGATCATGCTTACCAAGCAATCTGATTAGTATAAACTATGTGTTGTTAAGGAAAGGCATATTGACCAAAAGACATGTCTTGTGATATTGACATCCCAACCGAGATTATAAAAGCCAAGGAGTGATCGGGGAAAAAGGGCATCAGAAGAACACATTCGATCAACACACAATATCATTCGATCTGCATTAAGTCTGAAAACAAGTTCATCTGCAAAGAATCATATTACAATTAGGAGTCTAAGAAAAAGCCATTAATAACGGATACCTCTTGCCAAGGCCGCGAATCATAACCAGGTATGACTATTTGTATTTATAAATGTTATTTCTAATCGATGATATCTGTGAGACAATTCATGTGCGTAGAAATTGCATAATGGAATGGCATTATTAAATGTGTAGCATAGGAGATTATATGTTGTTACTGATTGCATTAGATCATAATTTCGATTGTGATTTATACATGTAGATAGATAGTAAAGGCATTAGATAAGTGTTATTATGGTAAATGATCATGTAGAAATAATGTTGAAAGCTAAAATAGAATTAATATACTTTGCTCATACCAGTCGTGAAAATATGCTCATGTTATGATTGAATTTGATATGAATTCATTAGAATGTGTTGTTATGTAATAATCATCTCAAATTTGAATATGTGATGGTAGTATAAGTTTATTATATATAAAAGGATCAACATATAAATGAATGTATTCTCTATTATAGATATGACTATATGATATAAGGAAATATAATAATAGATTGATATGAGCAAATGAATTATGATTAGAAAATACAATGAACTCTTAACTTAGAACAATTATCTTATGAATAAGATCAAATATAAGGCAATGAAATCTCAAGCATGAGAATAAGCATAAATTGAATTAATTGTAAGCTTCTGGAAAAACTGTGTAGCTTTTTTTTTTTCTGGTTTTTCAAGAAGCTTACAATTGATTTATCATGGATTGTGGAAATATCACGAGTTCTATAAATTGAATTGTCAATGAGCCACGTATGAGGCTATGACTAAGAAATGAAAGGGATCCCAAGTGGAATAAGAAATATGATATCATGATCTAGTAAGGATAATATTATCAACAATGGATTCATAACTCATAATCCCATAACCTATCAAGAAGGATGTCAAGCGTTACCCTTAATCATCTTACCAGTTGTGAGTTTGGGGTTAAGTTAAGGATGTATGATTAAACCTAGGTGACCCTCAAGTGGATGAGGAACACCAGGTGTGTGTGAAGCTCATGGGCGTATGGTAAGTATGTGCTCATAGTGTTTATAATTGTGCCCAACGGCAGGTGACTCTCGATGGGATGGCGAATGCTGGGTGTTGCATGAAGTCCCCTCGAGCCAAATGGCGAGGGACCCTAAGTGCTAGGTGAAGCCATTGGGCCTCCGTATGGGATGGATATGGATGCCTTAACAAACCATGCTCATATGTGAGATAGGATTGATTAATGGTAGGGCTGCCCTAAGACTCCCTCAAGATAGTGCATAAGAGTTGTGAGAGAAATAATGTGAATATGTTATGCATATGTTTATAATGTAAAGATAAATAATGTGAATGTATAATGTATATGTTTATAATAATGTAAATGTATAAGGCATATGTTTATTATGTTAAGAGAAATGTTATGATTATGATTATAAGGTTACAAGCCTTAAGTACAATTGTGGAAAGTATATGGATTTGATTATTGATCATTAACCCTAATTATGATATGAAAAGGAAAAATTGAATACTAATGTTCTCTTTTGTAAGTTAAAATTGTGCAAGGTTAAGAAAAATTCTGGCTTACTAGAAGGGGACATTACAAGTGGTATCAGAGCTATCATCCTGCCATCTTGTGAATGATAAATACTCATTATTATTAATCATGATTCTCATATATATATATATATATATATATATAATGTAAATGGAAATTTACTAATATAAGTGAAAGAAGGCAACCTTTAATGTTATGGAATTTCAATAAGAATTGATAAAATAATTTAGTGGATTAAATAACTTATAAATTATAAATAATAAAAAAATATCTAAAAAATTCTGCAATTTCTTCATAAAGTTATTAGCATGCCCATTGAACCTATAGGTCCAATTGCTAGCATTTATCTGTAATAAGAAGGAGTTTGGGAGGTTTAGTTGAAAATTTGAAATAGACGAGAAATCGGTGGATAAATCTCACACTATTTATGCTCATTTGGAAATCTCCCGTGATTTGGATTCGCCTCTTCCTAAAAAGGCTTTGCTTTCCTTTTCAATGGGTTCTTATGCTCAAGAGATTGATTATGAAGACATTCCCTTCAAGTGCTTCATCTGCCATAAAGTGTAGCATGAGGCAAAAGCATACAATAAGAAAAAGCAAAATAGGTCCTTTTTAAAATCTCAAGCAAAGAAGAAGGAAAAAGTAAAAGATGTCTAGAAATTAAAGATAGTTTCAGAGCTCGAGTGCCCTTTCATCAAAGCAAGGAATCAGAACTGGTTTACCTCTAAAAAAGCCATACCTTCCCCCTTGACGGAATTCTCAAAGGCATTGAAATCCTAGCCACAAGGGTTTCAAGAGAAGGAGGTCCTAAGTAACCCCTAGGATCATGCGGGATCGTGCCATTAAGCCCTTTAGGAAGAGGAACAAGGCATCCCCCAAGTTGGCGGGGGCCTTGGCTCGATTGGCTAAGTATTCTTGTTGCAGGTAAGGAGGTCATGAGGTCCAATCTCCCCCCGTCCGTGTGGAGTCGGAGGGCGTGTTGGGCCAGGCACATTAAGAAAAAGGTATTCCCCAAGTCTTTGCCGGATCGTCTCATCAACCCGATTGGAAGGAAGAATAGAGCAACCCCCAAGTTGCTACTAGAATTTCTCCCTATCCTCTCTCCTCCTCCGAGAGGAACTCCTCTGTGCTACCAAAGAGCTAAATGTTTTAGAGTACTTTTTAGGTAGCCCTGAAAGAGAGGTGTCTATAGATGTGCTTTGTGGTATCTCAAGTGCCAACCCAACCCAAAAACTTATCCCCCCTTCGAAAAAGAAAAGGAATTGCAAATCAGAGTTGGAAAAGTCGAGAGAAATTTTAGATGAAAAAAAGCCATGAAAGAAAGGAAAATATCATCTAGGTCCGGATAATTCAGATGCTGAAGGCCATGTCATTAAATTTCTCAGAGAAAAGAACGGCTGATTCGGTGAGCTTCTAAACATAGAAGGAACATAATTCGTCTCGGCTTGTTCTCTAATTCCTTTAGCCGGCCTCGTTGTAAAATTAGAACATATCCCCACTCCTACTCTGCACCAATCCCTTCGTCTTTGATTTCAAAATCTACTAAATCTATTAATCTCCCTTCCTCTGCCCTAAGCCATGACACTGAAGACAGCACATAGCCTGGTGTTGTAAGCTCTCTACTTATTTTTCCGCTTACAATTCAAAGCTATATATCTGCTTTCTCAGTAAAATGCATGCCCAATAAATCAAGTGCCATATACCAATATCCCCGTTGATATTCCACGATAATCTTGTCGGGAAATAAATAGATTTGCATTTGTGTTTTTGCATTAATGGGGATATTTCGCAATAATGTGAGGACGTATTTATGAGAGGTCATTGTCGGCAGCACAGACAGAAAAAATGGGTCCTCTCTAGACGGTTCTATTCCAGTTCAGTGTAAACTGACCAAAGAAACCACAAAAATTAGAAATTTGAAATAGAAATTGAGAGCCGTTGGAGCAGTGCAAAGGTTCAACTGTAATGCTGTTTCTTTTTGTTCAATTATTCACGTGGACATCTTATTTCAGTTCTCTCTGTTGCATCCTAATCTCCTGTCCAATTTTGAAATATTTTAGATAAAATACCTGGAGAATGCTAGATGCAATCATAGCAATGGAACTTTGTAGCATGGCAGATTTTAGATCAGTAACTGCCGTAGCTAACTTGGTAAGCTAATAGAGTTGATACTTGAACTCAAAAAAATCAATTTTTCTAGAAAGAAATAAATTTTATTGTGCTTGCAACTTCAGAAAATTCCTGTAGGCCTATCTTTTGAACGATCATAACAGTAAACTTTCAAACTATCATAGCAATGGACTTGTCTACCCAACTATCAAACAATGATAGAAGGGAAGCTTCTAAACTATATGGCATACCTAGACCTTGTCGCAGTTACCAAGATATGATTATGCATTTCTTTGTTCAAATGGTATTTTGAAAGATTGCTTCCCATCTGCATGTGATAGATACCTATAGTCGATAGCATCTCAAAAAACTTAATTTTGTATAAACTTCTACAAATGCAGCACAGAAAATTCAAGGTTATTTAACAAGTTTTGCCACAAATTTTCGAACTTTTGAAGATCTTTACAAGTTTTGAAAAGGTTTACCTTTGACAGTTGAAGATAACCCCCTTTTGTCAAACATTGTAGCTGAAACTAATTTTGTGAGCTCAGACATGCGTTTGTGATAAATAATGAACATCTGGCAAGAAATTATTAACCCAAAAGGGAATGGGATTGGTAAGACATTATTAGTAATTACTGCGGAAAGGAAAGGACAATGGACTCATAACACAATCATATTGTTAATGCTGACCATTATGAAACTTTCATAGCCTGATACAACCATGTGAATAATTGAACAAAAATAAACAGCATTACAGTTGAACCTTTGCACTGCTCCAACAAGTCTCATTTCGATTTCTATATATAAAAAAGGGCAGCAAACAATCAAAACCAATAAGGTTTCATATGGTATAATGATATAATCTATCCCTAGACAATGGAAGCCAGCAGGAATCGCTTGTCAGCTTTTCGAAATATGAAAATGTTTGAGACTGTTGATTCCATGTCTAATGTTGAACTTTCAGGGAAAAAACAACACCAGCCATGTGACTTGAAAGCTTACAGGCAATTTAGCAAAGTCATTTAAGTTATAAACAATTAATATAACACTAAAATTGAGAGCGCATCTTTTTTCAAGAGCAATTTTGAATTGGTGTATTATATGATATATCATTCACTTCCTCTATTCCTATGATTTTGTGAGATGTTTCCAACAGCTTGTTACACCAATAAAATTTTCAGACACCCTAACTACCATTTTATTCCCTCACAAATTAATGATATTAAAGGAAATCTTATGCAAGTATTGGTCATGAAAGTAGCTCCAAGTTATTCTTTTGAGGAGAAGATGCATCTTTATTGAAAATATCATATTTTATTTTTCCTCGTTTTGTCAAATTTTTAAAATTCATGCATCACATAGTACATGTAGAAGAACAAAAGAGTTGTATATGGGTACCACATTTAAGAGCTATATGTTAAAAATGGCAAGAAAAAGGGTAATTACTTGCTCTTGAACCTACTTGCAAAGAGCCAACATCTTTTTTGAATACCCCATCTCTACTCATAATAGGTTCAACTAAGTTGATCTCATAAGAGTCAAGCTCTCTTAATTGCAATCAAATTGACCACTCCTAATAGTAGAGTTAAACCTTCCATTACAAAGTAATGAAATTATAAAATTCCACAGTTAGTCATTGCTGCAATATTCATAATCTACTTATTGATACAATTTTTTTTAGTAAAAATAACAATGGACTGGAATGCTTGATGGATTCCTTTGAGCTTGAACTACAACCAAATATGTTACATTAAAAATTGCATTAACTATAGGTAATCATATATATGTGTGTGTGTGTGTGTTATTTAATCATATATTTATTTTACATAAAAAATCAAAGCTATAGTTACTAGCATATTTATATTTTAAAAAATTATATCTAAAATATAGGAGATATCCTTTTGGAGAAGCGTATTTTTCACTCAATTTACCACATACAAGTGGAATAGGACAAGAACGATATCTTTGAACGTATTTTAGATATATTTTTATAAAATATAAATATACTAGTGAGGAGCCCACTAGGATAGGATTTATTGAATAAGAATCCATTTTCACTATCACTAGACTCACGGCTTCTTTAAAGCAAATCCCCCCCGCCCCACAGCCAAAAAACATGTAATGAATTCTCTATGAAACACTTGTCAATGAAAGCACTCGTTTGACAAATGTGCTAATTTTATTGATTTTTTTTTTAATATGATCTCCAAAATCTTAGATAAAATAAGAGACTTAGATGGGGAAGCCCACGATTCGTATGTATCTTAGCATAACCACCCTAAAAAATAATGTTAAAAGATCCATGTATTTTCTTTTTAATTTTGAGATATTTCACATCAAGTTTCATAAATTAACAACTAAATTCATAAACAAAATACAATTTCCAACTCAATCTACAATTTAAAATTGAATTTTTAATTAAGAAAGATTTTGAAAGGGTCTCAATTTTTTACAAAGTTCAAAAAAATTCAAAGACGAGAACAACTGTAAGACAGAAATAATTTAAAATTGATTAGGCGTTAATTCAAATATTCTTTTACTAGTCCTTGCTTTGTAATCAATACTTATAAGGTTTTAATTAATTAATTAGATAGTTTTCAATTACGAAATGGAATTTGAAATATTAATATAAAACATTTATATAATTTCTAAGATTAAATGTAACAAGATTAGAAGTAGTGTTAGGGTTAGATGTAGGGTTACGGTTAGAGTTACAATTAGGGTTCAGTTTAGGGATACAATTACAATCACAATTAAAATTAAGTTTACAAATATAATTAGGGTAAGGGTTAGAATTTTACTTAGGGTTAGGGTTATTTAAAAAAATTAGGTTAGGGTTTCAATTAGGGTTTAGTTTAAGGTTAGGGTTAGGAGTATAATTATGGTTAGGGTTTGGGTTATAGTTAGGATTAGGGTTATAGTTAGAATTAGGGTTATAGTTAGAATTAGGATAATGGGTTTGGTTGTAATTAGAGTTTTAATTTGTGCAAATATATAACCAAAAGAATATTATGATTGGTTAGGGTTAAAATAAGGCTTAGAATTAGAATTAGGGTGGATATATAATCAAAGGGTTGGCTTTCAAATCAAAGTTGTGGATAGAATTAGTGTTACACCATTCTTTTTTAAGATTAATGTTACAATTAGGGTTAGGGTTACTATTATTAGGGTTTCAATCTGGATCATGCTTAGAGTTAAAATAAGGGTAAGGGTTAAGGTGAGGGTTAGAATTAGGGTTAGGGTTATAGTTAGGATTAGGGTTAAGATTATTGTTAGAATTAAGGTTAGGGTTAGGGTTATAGTTACAATTTGGGTTCGAATTACAAGTAGGGTTGGAGTTACAATTAGGGTTCAGTTTAGGGATACAATTACAATCAGGATTAAAATTAGGTTTACAAATATAATTAGGGTAAGGGTTAGAATTTTACTTAGGGTTAGGGTTAGAATAAGAATTAGGTTAGGGTAAAAGTTATAATTAAGATTAGGCTTAGTGTTAGGGTCATATTTAGGGTTAGGGTTCTAATCGGGGTTATGACATCCTTCTTTAGAGTTAATGTTACATTTAGGGTTAGAGTTACTATTATTAGAGTTCAGAAAAAGGATTAGGTTAGGGTTACAATTATAATTAGGATTAGGGTTAGAATAAGGATTAGGTAAGGGTTAGGATTAGGGTTAGGGTTATTCTAAATTTGAATCTAACCTTTAAGATAGGTACCCTAATTCTAACCAAAACACTAACCCTAAACTTAATTTTAACCCCTAACTCTAATCCTAAATATAATATATAATATAATTATAATTAGAATAATTATATAATATAATATATAATTTCAATTATTTTATATTATAATTATATATATTATATAATATTATATTATATATAATTATTATATAATATATTATAATACTATGTCTAATCTATATTATAATATTATATTATATAATTGTAATAATTCTTATAATTATACAATATAGTGAGAATTAGGCTTGCCCCTCCATATGCTACTAGCATACCTATATTTAAAATATATATCTAAAGTACGTTGAGAGAGATATGATAGTTAATTTGTAGTTGTTACATCTTTGCAATAATAGCTAATTTGTAGTTGTTACATCTTTTTGCAAAGATGCGGTAGTGATTGAAGGGCTCACCATAACCTATCTGCATTTAGTTGCATTTACTACATGTGCAACTTTTTACAATAACTTTATTTACATGTATGTCAATGTATGTCAAGTGCCTTTGGAATGGGGTATGGACAACTCTATCATATTATATAGTTCAAATTTTAAGTTTTATAGCAAATTTTTTAATTGAGGGTGACTTTGTCACAACTCATTTATCCATGTTTCCTCAAATTATTTATATGAAACTGCAACTTAACCTAATTCTTATATTATTTCAAAATACATTTTCATTAAATTTTTAACTCAAACAAATACTATTAATACAATACTTTAAACTTAGTGATATGACCACTAAGTGGCACTTGTTAAGATATCAAATACCAAGTCTCAAAGTTATTTAGATTAATCTTTCTTAAATGTAACTTATGCTTCTTTAGAGTTCCAGTTTAAATAGGGAATAGTGGAAATATAATTAAAAATTGATTAGGTTGCATTACTATAATGTTTCACTGGGAATGTTCTTGAAGTTTCTAGAGGCTTAGCCTCCCCACTTTTAGCACCTTGCTTTGGTAGGTTAAATTGTAGTTTTTGTAAGTTATTATAAAGCCCACATAGTTTTTTAAACATAATTATAAATTATTTTAAATTAGAAAGATATAACCGACATAGTCTTATTAAATCAATGAACATGAAAATAAAGCCGGCATAAATAAAATAATGTGTATAAATATAAATGGTACTCAAACACAAATCAAAACAAGTGCCACATAGTGGCCAGTACTTGCCTTGTAGTGTTGTTATTATAGTATTTGTTTAGTTGTAATTTTTTTTGTTGATTAGCTATTGGTTGTATATAGTATTTGTTTAGTTGTAATTTTTTTGTTGATTAGGTATTGGTTGTATAGACAAATTGCATTCCAATAATTGAAAAATTAATTTTTGAAGAGTGTTGAAATGTCTTGGGTAAATAAAATTGAAATCTCAAAAATAATCTAATTTGGTAAAAATAAAATAGGACTAAAATATTTCCTAACTAAAAAACTAAACTTTACAAAGTCTATTAAATAACGCATTAAAATGTAATAATATTGAATACTATTACAATTTAAAATGCATTAAAATATTGTAAGTTTGAAGAATAATTACATAATATAATAATAGTGTGGATAGATTTGAAATGTTTGCCTAAAATATTAAAATGTAATAATATTGAATACTATTACAATTTAAAATGCATTAAAATATTGTAAGTTTGAAGAATAATTACATAATATAATAATAGTGTGGATAGATTTGAAATGTCTGCCTAAGATATTAAAATGTAATAATATTGAATACTATTACAATTTAAAATGTAAAATATTGTAAGTTTGAAGAATACATAATATAGTAACAATAACATATTCATATTTACATCACTACAGTATTTTATCTTAGTCACTTAATTTTTTATTTAAATAATAATAGTAAGTACTTTTAGAGAACATGATTTTAATTATTTTAATTAATTTAATATTGTGGTTTAGTAATAATTTTGGGTGCATTCATTTAATAAAAGTATGTGGTTCAGCTCCATTTAATTAGACATCAATGGTTAAGATCAAATGAATAGTTAAGAAATATTTTAGTGAAATTAGGTTAGTTATGTGTAGAACCCTAAAGTATAGTTATAAAACAAATTTAAACCCTAATATTTTTTTTATAAAATAGCAGTGAAAAGAAATCAATAAATAAAAATTTGCATGCTTTGTAAAGAAAAAATTTAGTGTTATTTTATTTTACGAAATTAGGTTATTTTTGGGATTTTAATTTTTTTTACTGGAGTTGAGTTTTTTAATTGAAGTAGTCAACGCAGACTGATGGATGGTGTTCGCGTGCTCTGCAAGCCGCGCTAGGGCGACCGTGCCCTAGCTCGTTCTCTGTGTGTTGCTCGCTTCTGCGTTGTGGGGGGGTTTTTTTGAAGCTTTCGGGGTGGTGGTGGTGGGTTTTTTTCTTTTCTGGAGGCCTTCTTGCTGCCGTTTGGGTGGCTTGTGGGTGGAAGGGTTTTGATCCTTCCCTTGGGGTTTTGTCTTCTTCCATTTCTTGCAAACGTGTCCTGGGGGTTTGCATGCCTGCTGGGGTTCTTGTTTTTTGCTATGCAGGGTGGGGAAACATCTGGGGCTAGCCCCAAATTGGATTTCCGATCAGCAGTTGGTTCGAAGCCTCCGGCGCATGGAGTGAATGTTTTTGATAATACGCTATTTTCTTCAGAGATGGAGATGAATGATCTAGGATCGGTTAGTGGTTCCCGTATAACAAAGATTAATGGGTGTTTGGAAAGATGCAAAGAGCGACCGAAGTTGATTATCCTGATGGAAATGCTTGCAGATGATATTGAATACTATTCAAGGCACTCTTTTTATTGCAAGTTCATGGGTTTGAGAGTCTCGCTGCAATTTTTAGAATCTTGGGCTCAGCGGACTTGGATGCCAGAGGGGGAGATGGAGATTAGGCTCCTTGCGAACAACTTTTTTATGGTCTCTTTTGATTGCATGGCAGATCGGAATAAAGTCTTCGAGGGCGGCCCCTATTTTTATAACCAGGTGAGTTTGCTTATCAAGCCATGGCATGCTGGCTTCAACCTGACTGAGGCACTACCAAGTCGGATCCCAGTTTGGGTTCGGTTGCCGTGGTTTCCAGTGGAGTGTTGGCGGGATGACGTGTTGCATTTGGTGGCTTCAATGCTCGGTAAACCTGTTGGGTCTTCACAACAGACGCAGTATAAAAAGGTAATGACTTTTGCTCGTATCTGTGTAGAAATTGATTTAAGCAAGCCACTACCAGATTCTATTGAAGTGAGTGCTGGATCATATACTTGGGTGCAACAGCTAGATTATGAAACCCTACCTTTTCGGTGTCGTCTTTGTCATGAATATGGTCACTTGCAGCGTAGGTGCCCTAGGGCTAAGCCTGTGGTGCCCCAACCTTCTCAGCCTTCTCGTAATCCACCTAGGGCTGATAATGGTAAGGAGCCTATTCCGAGTGATGGTAATGGAGATGATGGCTATGTCCCTGTCAAGGCTCGCAATAGGAATCGGGGCCAGAAGCGGACCTTGAGGGAGAGGCAGGTTGATGAAACTTTTAATAGGTTTGAGGTGCTGGATGATCTCAGCCAGGGGGAAGTGAATCTGGGGTTGCTGAACTTGGATCAGGGAACTTTGGGTATAGGACAGGATGGGCCACCATTGGAGGCCATGCAGGTTGTGCAAGAGATTGGGGTTGGGCAAATGGATACGGATCAACAATTGATTGTCCAGACTGAACAAGAATCTTCTTTTGGAGCTTCGAAGAGTGGTGGAGGTGGTTCCCCATTGCCCCTGAAAGGAGGCAAGAATGTGGGGAAGAGCTCTTTGGCCTCCCCTCTTTTGGGTATTCAGCAAATTGAACTGAAGAAAGGGATTGGTGATAGGACTTCCAAGTTGGGAAGGAAGAAGGATATGGAGAAGATTAAATTAACTGGGGAAACTTTGGTGGAGTCAGGGTTAGTCAAGACTCTGGATTCACATTTTTCATGCCCCCAGAAATGATTGTTCTCTCATGGAATGTAAGGGGCTTGAACAGTGGCCCTCGACAAAAAGTTGTTCGTGATTTGGTTAGGAATCATTCTCCGGATGTTCTTTTTCTTCAGGAGACTAAATTATCTGTAGATAATATGTTGGCCATGGCTCCTAAGTTGTGGAAATATGGTGAATGCCAGTGTATGGGGGCTCTTGGTGCTTCTAGAGGGGTGGCTTGTTTTTGGAACCCTCGGAAGATTTTCCCTCTCTGGTGGATGTCTTCTAGATCCTCTATATCCCTAGTCGCCTCTTGGTATGAGACTGGTGAGTGTATTCTCCTCTCTAATGTGTATGCCCCTGTTGAGTTTCCAGGTAAACAACTTCTTTGGTCCCATCTTCGTTTTGTTCGTAGCTTAGCTCCTTACCATCCGTGGGTTATGGCTGGCGATTTTAATGCTATTGTGGAGTTGTCTGAGAAAAGAGGTGGTATTCCTAGGTTGGAGCCTTCTGCTCTATTATTCAGAGATAGCATTTCTGAATTAAATCTTATTGATGTTCTGCCAAGTAATGGTTGCTTCACTTGGAATAATAGGAGAATTGGTGAGAGTTGTGTTGCTGAGAGGCTTGATCGATTCTTGGTTTCCTGTTATTGGGTTGGAGACTTATGGTCCACTCGATCTGAAATTCTTGATTGGAGAGGCTCTGATCATTGGTCGATTAAGCTTAGCATTATCTCTGCTCGGTGGCCTCGTTCTCCCTCATTCAAGTTCCAGATTATGTGGTTACGGGATCCTACTCTTCATGAACTTGTGGCTGAGTGGTGGCAGATTGGTAGACCAACTTTTGGTACGGCAATGTACACATTTTCCAAGCTTCTTTAGTTTGTCAAATATCAGCTTAAAAGGTGGAATCGACGATGTTTTGGTAATATCTTTCATGCTAAGGTTGCTGCCCAGGAGGAGTTGAATAATATTACGCAGTTGATTCGTGAGAATGGGGCCTCTGAGGATCTTCTAAGGGAGGAGGCTAAGACTTTGAAAGTGGTTGAGGAATTTGAATTGCGGGAAGAAATCTATTGGAAGCAAAAGGCCCGGGTTGAATGGTTACAGGAAGGTGATAAAAACACTGCCTTCTTCTTCAATTCTGTGAAGGATAGGAGGTATGGTAATTCCATTCCTTTTTTGGTGAATGATAGGGGTGAACGTCTTGCCTCGTTTCAGGAAATCTCTGCTGAGGCATCTCAGTATTTTGCTACTTTATTTAGGGAGGATTCTCGAGGGGGCTCTGTTGAGGAAGCACAGGTCCTTTCTTGTATTCCTCAGTTGGTCTCCAGGGAGGCGAATGAGTATCTGATGAAAGATATCTCTCTTGATGAGCTGGAGGGGATTGTGTTTCAGATGAAGAAGGGTAAAGCTCTTGGTCCCGATGGTTTCCCAATTGAATTTTTTCAAGAATTCTGGGATATCATAAAGTTGGATCTTCTGGCGGTTGTCCTTGAGTCCCAGAGGAATAAGCAGATGCTTCGTGCTCTGAATTCCACCTTCCTAGCTCTCATACCCAAGTGTGAAGGGGCTGATAGGTTATCTCAGTTTCGGCCTATCTCTCTTTGCAATGTGGCTTACAAAATCATTTCTAAGTTATTGGCTGAGAGATTGAAGAAGTGGCTTAAAGTGCTGATTTCAGAGGAACAGAGTGGATTTGTGGCGGGTCGACAGATTCTTGACGGGGTTGTCATTGCTACGGAGACCATCCACTCCATGGACAACTCCCATGAGAAGGCTATGTTCATTAAGCTAGATATGGCTAAGGCTTATGACAGGGTTAGATGGTCTTTTTTGCAGAAGATCCTTATTTCTTTTGGCTTTGGTGAGGAGTGGATCCAATGGGTCATGAGCTGTGTCACGTCTATTTCCTTCTCAATTTTGATAAATGGAGATCATTCTAAACTTTTTTGTGCCTCAAAGGGCTTGCGCCAAGGGGATCCTCTTTCTCCGTATCTTTTTCTGCTTCTTGTGGAAGGCCTTGGACGTTTGTTGAAAAGAAGGGTGGAGCTTGGCACCATTCAGGGTTGGCAATGGGGTGGAGACTTGCCTCCGCAATCTCATTTACAGTTTGTTGATGATACTGCCTTGATGGGGATGGCTACTGTTAGGGAAGCTACTAACTTGAGGCAGGTGTTGGACATATATCTTGTTGCTTCAGGACAATTGATTAATGAGGAGAAGTCATCCATATTCTTCTTCAATACGCCGACCCCCATTCAGAGAAGAATTGCTAATATCTTGAGGTTTCAGATAGGGGTTCTCCCTTTGACGTATCTAGGTTTCCCAATTTCTGTTCGCCCTCTTCCCAAGGGTTCTTGGCAGAATATTATTGATAAGCTCCGTGCAAAAGTTAATCATTGGACCCACAGATGGTTGTCTTTTGCGGGGCGGGTTCAGCTTCTCAAGTCGGTGGTGCAGGCTCTCCCTACCTACCGATGTATGCTTCAGGTGGCTCCAATGGGTTTTCTGAGGGAGTTGGATTCTCTTGCGAGGCAGTTCTTATGGGCGGGAAGTTTGTCATCCTCCAAGTGGAGCCTAGTCAGGTGGGATGTTGTGTGTAGCCCAAAGCAATTTGGTGGTCTTGGTCTTCGACAGTCGGCATTATCTAGAGTGGCTGTGGCTGCTAAGCTATTTTGGAGATGGTGTGTGGAACTGGATCGGCCATGGGCCAGGATATTATCTCATAAGTATTTCCCGGGGATTCCACGGCAGGATCTCCCTCGTTACCCTCTTGAGGGGAAAGGTTCAGTGATTTGGCATACTCTTCAAAAGGGTGCTAAGCTTATCAAGGAAGGTTTATTTTGGATTTGTAGACGGGGAACTGAAGCTCTCTTCTGGTCAGATTCTTGGGATGGATTCCCTCCACTTACTTCTCAATTCCCCAACCTTCTTCCTCTGTGCCAAAGATTTCTCGAGGCTGGCTGGGCTAGGGTGAGTGACTTCAAGTCTGTTGCTTCTTTTGGTCAGTTGGAGGTAGCTCATTGGAAGGATCCTGCAGTGTGGCTAGATTTGGGACTTGTGGAAGATAGTGCTGAGCTTCACAAGATTCTTCATAGTAGGAGTTGTAGTTCTCTTCTGGAAGAGGATATTCTTGCTTGGACCCATAATCCTAAGGGGGTTTACTCTGTTGCTTCTGGTTATCAGGTGCTATTGGCTCAGAAGCTAACTGGGGTAGAGGTTCATTGGTGGAAAAGGGTGTGGAATAAACTCTCGTGGCCTAAATGCAATTGCTTTGTTTGGACTTTGGCTTGGAATAGGTGTTTGACCTGGGATAACATTCGTAAACGGGGATTTCAAGGACCTTCAATTTGTGTTTTGTGTGGGGGAGCAGAAGAGGATTCTTCGCATTTGTTCTTCCGGTGCCCCTTTGTTGTGCAGCTTTGGCATTGGTGGTGGGAGGTATGGAAGCTTCCTTGTATTCATGCGTGCTCTTTGGTTGAATTCTGGGATAGTATGGGAAGACCTCCTTCTATGGCTTCCTTTTTGCAGGAAGTTTGGTTCGTGGGTCCTACCTTTCTGCTTTGGCAGATTTGGCTGGAGCGGAACCGCCGAATTTTTCGTGATCAGAAGTTGGTGGGTCGGCAAGTTTGGCTGCGTATGCTAGGAATGGTACAGGAGTCAGTTTCAGCTAAATGTGATTTGGTTTTCCCCTTGGAGAGAGGTGATGATGAGTTGGTGGCCAGACTGGGTCTTCAAGAAATTCATTCTTCTTTTGTCAGTTCCAAGAACTGTAGGCATGGAAAAAAGAGGGTTCAACGGGTTGGAAGGTGGTTACTTCCTCCCAATGGATTTTTAAAGATCAATACTGACAGTTCTTCTAGGGGCAATCCTGGGCCTGCTGGAATTGGTGGAGTTGGTAGGGACTCAGATGGGTCGGTGATTTTTCTGTTCTCTATACATGAGGGGGTGAAGACTGTTAACTTCATGGAGGGTCTAGCAATTCTGCATGCTATTGAGAGGGCCCTTGCTTTGGGCTGGAGAAAAGTTATATGTGAAGCTGATTCACAGATTTTGATTAATCTCTTGAATGAGCAAAAGATATCTGATATTAATTGGCAGTTGGCTTCGGTGGTTCAGCGGATTCTTCAGGTTAGTTCTCGGTTAGAGGAGGCATCCTTTGTTCACATCCCAAGGGAGTGGAATCGAGTTGCCGACTGCTTGGCCAAATGGGCCTCTGAGCATGATAGTGGTTGGAAAGTTAAGGATTGGGATCAGGTTAACCCTGAGCTGCATCTGGATTTAGACCGGTTCTTGGAGGAGGATAGGAGGATACATGAGGATAGTTGATGTTGTTTATGCTGTGGGGCTTTTGCCTTATTTTTTGGGGCTGGGTCCCTTAGTTATTATTGTAATGCTCTTTTCTGATTTCTAATAAAGTTTTTACCCCTTTGTTAAAAAAAAAAAAAATTTACTGGAGTTAAAAATCTAGAGAGTCATGAAAAATACTTTTAATTTGGGGATTTCAATTTTATTTACTCAATAATTAAAAAATCTAGTGTACAGTAGCAATAACTAAATATTTTTTAAATAGAAAAACTATTTCAGTTCTCACTGGTTGCAAAAAGAATTATTAATAACTAGTTAAGGCCTGCTTATAGTTTCCTTTGCACAAGCTCATTACTGGAGTGAATTTGTTTTACGGCGTGAGAAAATTTTCAAAGCACTATAATGTTCACATACAAAAGACTATCAGCTTAGGATTTGTTATTTGAAGCATTCAAAATCTCTAAAGATTTAAATATCAAGATTAAAAACAAAAACCAAGGCGTGAGAAAATTTTCAAAGCACTATAATGTTCACATACAAAAGACTACGGCTTAGGATTTGTTATTTGAAGCATTCAAAAACCCTAAAGATTTAAATGTCAAGAGTTAAAAAGAAAAACCAAGGCCATCAAATATTAAAATTTAATATTTTAAAATAAACAGCACAAAGTAACAACCCATAGATTAAAGATTTAATGATCAAGAAATTGTTGAGCCAATGAAGTAAATACCAACCACTACACCAACCCAAATCAATTGAAAAGCCTGCACGAGCACAAGGGAATAGATAAAATCTAATTTAATATACTATGAACTGTAAAAGAGTTATAGAAAAGATGATGATACTCGTAGATAAAGGGGCTAAAAACGGTTTGGGTAGTTGAACAGTAATAGTTAGGTGAACTACACCAGTTTTTAATATTTTCAATTTATTACAAATAGGTTTTGATTTAGGTTTTTAGGTTTGTAAATAATAAATTAAATTCATTAATTTCAATTTAATATTTACACTGGAAAGATTTAATTAAAAGCAAAGTAACAAAATAGTCTTTAAACTCTTGTAAATAATAAATTAAATTCATTAATTTCAATTTAATATTTACACTGGAAAGATTTAATTAAATACAAGCAAAGTAACAAAAAAGTCTTTAAACTCTTGTTATTTTATAAAAAAATTATTAGGGTGCATATATAATATAATATAATATAATAATAATGATTATAATGATTAAAGAATTAATTAATGTGCATTAAAATATTGTAAGTTTGAAGAATAAAATAAAAAATGTAATTTGATACTGTAGATTTTAAAATTTTGACTAAATAAAATTGAAATCCAAGATTTTTAACTTTTGAATAAATAAAATTGAAATCCCTAAAATAATCTAATTATATAAAAATAAAATGTGTAGAAACCTAAAAACTAAATTAAAATTAAATTACTTTTAACTAATGAAGTAAAAAATTAATCGACTTAACTAGGAGACAAAATTTGTGTTCATAATTTGTTTACTTGCCACGTGCTCTCCTCAAACCAAAATTCTCTCTGCATTTATAGTTTTTTGTTGCACTCTATCGGACAATCTGCAGAGAAGAGGTCATTTTTTTTCAGCCAATGACAATACAGATAAATCATTTCTAAATTATTTTTTGTTAAAAATTTATCATGTTGACATAGGAAAAGTACAAATTTAAATCAAATTTGTCTGACAAGAAAAATAATCCTATCTTTTGATTGGTTTGCAATCAATAGATTAATAACTAGATAAGTGCGAACTCATTGCAATAGTACCAGCTGAAGCAGGTACTAATAAAACTAGAGCAAATTGGATGAAGGAGCATAATTTTAATCATAAGGAGTAGAAGTTTAATAGGTAAGGGCATCACTATGCAACCTTTTTTTTTTCTTTTCCTGCAAAATGAATTTATGAAGTGATGCATTTGCTATTATTATAGAAGGTTAGATTAGATATTGTGTATTATTTACTCTTATTCTATTTACAGGGTACTCATTAAAATAGAAAGAAAATTGCAGTTAAAAGTAACTTATAATTGAATTAATATATTTTAGTCGAAGCAAATTTTTAAAATCCACAAAGAAAACTAACACTAGGGTAAATTCATTTACTTTAGTTTAATGAGGGTTAGGGTTCTTCAATCTTTAAAAGCCACAAAGAACATTAATAATAGAATTGGTAATGGCAGGGTAAATTAATACAAAGAAAATTAATATTTAGTTTAATGACCTCTCTTTCCATTAAAAATTAATTGTTAGAGCTAAGAATTATTGCTATCCCACAATGGCCTAAATTACTGTACTTTAGTTTAATGACCTTTCATATCATTTGCATTAAATTATGGAACCTGTAAATTATAATTTATTTAATATCTTTCCAGCTAAAACAAATCTTTAAAACCTAAAAAAAATTAACTTGTAGGATAAATTACTTTAGTTTAATGAGGGTTAGGGTTAGGATTAGGGTTAGGGTTAGGGTTAGAATTATTTAATCTTGAAAGGCCCAAAAAAATTAATATTTAGTTTAATGATCTTTTGTTTTAGAGTTTTACTATAGGAAATTAATTCCCTTAGAAAATTATAGTTAATTTTTTGATATCATTTGAATTAAATTATGGAACTTATAAATTAAATTTATTTAATATCTTTCCAGTGAAAACAAATCTTTAAAACCCACAAAGAAAATTAAAAAATACAACTAGTTAAGTTTTTGGGTTTTGTTTTTGGAGTGATAGTATTCCAGCATTTCTATGGCACAGTGGAATGGACGCAGAAAAGGTCGGTTGTTCAATCCATTCAATCTTGATTCGAGGGATCATGTTACGTGGGTAGGTCGGGTGTTCGATCCATTCGATCTTGATTTGAGGGATCCTGTTACGTGGGTGTTTGATCCTGTTAGGCTTCATATTCATGTGAATTGGCTTGAAACTGATCATACCCACATCTTAATAGGTTATGATAATTTAGATGGTATTATATTAATTTGAATATTGTTTTATGAAGATTTAAGTTTGTAGTTTTGAGTAATATTTATTAATTCATAGAAAATATTGACTCAAAATTGTATGTAGATTGACTTGAGATTATTTAATTGAATTCTCATAAAATATCATTTAAATTATATGATAATATTCTTTTTGAAAGTAAAAGTTTTTGGAAAAAATGTGTATAATTTATTTGTATCATTTTTTTTTAAGGTTTGACAAAGGAAGATGTGGAACTCCAAGTGGAAGAGGGACATGTTTTGCGTATAAGTGGGGAGTGCAAGAAGGATGAGATGGACAAGAATGACAAGTGGCATCGTCTGGAGAGACTACTTGGCACTTTATGTCACCGCTTCCGCCTACCACAGAATGTCAAGTTGGATCAATTGAAGGCCAACATGGCAAACCGGGTGCTCACTGTGACAATTCCCAAGACAGTTCAGAGTAATCCTAAGGGGATTACAATTGACATATTTGAAAATTGACTTCACTTTTATGCAATGGCTCTATGTGGGGAATAAACCATAGAGGAACTGTTTTGTGAACATTTTTTGTTTTCTGGTGCAATAAAATTGATTTCACTTTTATGCAATGGTTCTATGTGGGGAATAAAGCATAGAGGGACTGTTTTGTGAACAATCTTTGTTTTCTGGTGCAATGTAAGCAAAGTTCTAGCTATTTCAATAAATGAGTTAAAAACCACTTATTTTGAACAAGGTCCTTTTTTTATAATTTGTTTGAGGGGTTTTGTCCACTTTTTCATAAAGACATATATGAAAAAAGAATAATAAATATAATTATAATATAGTTATATAAAATAAATATATAATCAAATATACAATTTTATAATATTATTATTATAATAATTTAATAGTGTACATTATATAAAATAAATTATATAATATATATAATTAGTATATTGTTTTTTATATATAAAATATATATAACTAAATAATAAATATTTATAAATATTAAATTATATAATATATTAATCTAAATATATAACTTTAAAATATAATACTCAAATATATCTATTAATTATGCATTATTTAAAATCCCATACAACCTAAGACTTTTAACTATGTGTTTAAGTTATTTGAATTATCTTTTTACTTTGAAGTTTTAATTATGCCTCACATTGTTTTGATTTGAGTTTGTTTTATTTTAAATGCTTGTTGGTTTTGGTTTTAAACCTTAATGGACCTATATTATGGTGGGTCATACAACTTAAATGAAGCATTCATCCATGCGATAAAATAGTTTTGTCATTTTCCATTTATTTCATTAAAATATTCAAAAAGTTTTAGTAATACCTTGTGTACCCATTTGAATGAATGAAATGAATGAATGTGAATTTTAATGACAGGCCAGCAGCTTAAGGGATCAAGAGAAGTTTTAGTAAGATGTTGTGTACCCATTTGAATGAATGAAATGAATGAATGTGAATTTTAATGACAAGGCAGCAGCTTAAGGGATCAAGAGCCACAGCCCTAAGACACATTCCAATCTTCTCGATGTTGACTCTTTTGCTATGTATTTTAACCAAGAAGCCGACTGTTATGTGGAGATTAGTTTCCTCGAATAGCCCCTTTAAATTTCCCCCTTTCAAGTTGTTCCCATATTGAGTGTGGATATCTTCATAGACAGGGCACTCAAAGATGAAGTGCCACTCAGTTTCCACTACCCTTTGGGTACAGAAATTGCATAACCTCTCGTCCCAAACCTCCTTGGGGACCGTCCATCTGCCAGTTTTGCACCTTAGATGATGAGAGCCAACCCTCAACTCTGCAATTAAAAGTCTAACCTTAAAACTCTGGCACCAAACTAATTTGTCCTTTTTACATAAGGAATACCTTCCAAGTAGTTATAGTAAATAATTGCATGAATTATAATATTGATTTTATATATAAAATAAATATATGAATTATTAACAAATATAATTAAATATTATATATAAATATTTTATTACTAACTATAATATTAAACATTAAATATTAAATTTAAACTCTATATATACAATATTTTTTTATTACCTAATATATTAAATATCTCATACTCTATATTAAAATGTATGTAATTATTAAATATTATATATAACGAATATAAATAATATAAAAAGTACTTTTACTGTAGCAAAAAATTTTGAATTTTTTATCAGTGTGTTTTGGATCAATCATTTTACATTTACCAGTATGTTTTGATCTTGAATTTCTTATCAGTGTGTTTTAGATCAATTATTTTACATTTACTAGTGTGTTTTGGATAAATCATTTCACATTTACAAGTTAATCCTTAAAAATCCTTAAACAGTTTAGATATTTTTTCTTGCTGTCACTATGAAATTTATAGTTTGAACGTTTTTTAATAAATTGAAAGTATGATTTGATTATACCTATATTAAACACAATCATGAATCAAGATATTTCCACTTTATCATCTCTTCGAAAATAAACCTATTTTCATTGTGAGGGGACGTTTTCAGTCGCTGCATTAATACCAGACCAGAGATCGAATTTAATATATGGAAAGTATGACTTCGAAGACAAGAACGTTTATTAATTTATAAATCGTGACACATTCATACGGCCAGGGTTTTTTTTTTCTTAGGATTTTCTTTACCCCATTTTGTGAGGAAGGCCTCAACAGGGAACGTCTTTCTTCATTTCTCTATCTTTTCCAGGAACAAGCCGCATAAACGGGAAAAACCCGACAGAACCAAAAGAACGGCGACGGCAAAAATGAAAATCTGCTATGGGAATAGCAAACGAAAGCGAAATGGAACTGCCATATATATATATATATATACTAGTAAAAGCACCAAAGGTGCTATCAAATGGCTGATAGCCACAAATATTTATAGGCCTATCACTAAATAGTTTATATTTAGGCTGAAAGTCTCCTTTAATGAACAACACTAGTTCAAATACATAGACAAATGATTCAGATTAAAAGGACTATTATAGAATGCATCTCAACCATTCATTTGAAAAAATTAATAAATGACAAAAGACAACAAAATAGTGCATCAAATCATTCATTATTTATATTCAACTAATGCACGAGTAGGAAAGCGCGTGGAAAGAAAAAGGGTGTAGAGGTTGGAAGCTTCTCTCTACTTATGACTTTGATCCATCACATATATCTGATTTTATTTGATTTTGATAAGCAGATACAAATCAGATCGCACATATTCCTCACTTATGTGGACTTTATAAGTTTATAAAGGCAAAGGCACACACTTTTCTTGTAGTTGTTTACCATGGTTTGTATATTACACGAGCTCAAATTGAATTTCCTAGTGAATATAATACTTTGCAAAAGTATTCACATCGGGCATGTTAAGTGGTTTACTTACCAGGCAGGTTGTCATCGGTTCAAATAGGTTTCAAAGATGTTTCACTGTTATGTTTGACCGGCCCTTTTAGGGCTCACCGAGGGCATCGGTCACACAAGTTATACTTGGGCAAAAAGGAAGTTTTGATTCTCATATTGTAAATTATGTGGCTTCGAATATGAAGCTCTTAACCTAGGGTTTCATTTCATTTTATTTTTTAGTGCAATCATGAAATAATATGGCAATTTAGAAGGTATCTTGTTGTGGATATCGTGGATATGACAAAGCTGGACTGTAAGCTTGTTTCTGGTAAAAGATTTTGACTCATTCTTCTTGCAAAATCTTATCATATGCAATAAGGGTTTGGTGTTGTTTTTTATTTCTCTCAGATTTTTTTTTCTATTCATACACCATGGCAGTATTGATGGTCGATAATCTGTAGCTATGTTTTGTCTTCGAAAGTAGTCATGAATCTTTTTATCTCTGCTATGGGTCCTTGGAAATAAAAAGTGTTTCTTACTTTCCTAATAATAAATGATTACCCATAATAAATGGTGTCTAGGGTTTCAAATAAAAATATTTTCTTTCTGCCGAGGTTTCAAAAGTGACTATGCTAGAGGTTTTAGTTCTTTTCTACTATGATATGGCCAGCTTTTTTAAAACCCACTTATGGGTATGCAGTACTCTGATGAAACTTTGTTCTATTCAGAAATATGTCAAGGGTTTACATTCTTTCCTGTTGACAGTAGTGACAAAAACACAAAAGCTTGCTTTCCTTTTGTGGGTATATGATATTTTTAGTTGTATTCAGTTGAAACTTTAGTTGACTATGGTTATTTTTTCAGTTCTGTACGGGTATTCTTGACAGTTATGAAGATGTTTAAACAAAGACTTCTTTAACTCTACAAATAGTTTTTGAACTTTACTTTATTATGGTTAAAGAAGCAGTTAAGGTTACCTGATATAACCTCCTTGTTGGTTGACAACTATTGAAGAAAAAAAAATAGTTTCATTATTATAGTTATGGTTCTAAAACTATTTTTAGAGAGAAAGAAGGGCGTGAACAGAGAATGTAATATGTTGATATATATATGATAAAATGTTGAGAATAAGTGAGAGAGTATTATTTTTAATGTGATATCAGAGCTGTCGAGGATCAGTGAAATAGAGTGTCCCTCTGTATTTGATTACATTATTCATTGTAATGGTTATGCAAGCCAATGAGGCAGGAATGAATGCAAGCCAGTGAGGCAAAATTAAAAAAATCAATGAGACATTCTTGTAGCCAGTGAGGTAGATTATTTAATAAGCTAGTGAGGCACTTTCATTGAGTGGTTTTCTACCCCAGAGGGTTTCCACTCCTAAAACTCTCTGTGTTGTGTCATTTGTCCTCTATTTCATATTGTTATTCTGTTATTTTCTATTTGATTTATATGTTCATAGCAAATGATCACTTATCTCTTTAACACACTGGTTCATCCATTAATGAGCATTGAAAACAACATTCATGTCTGATGTTCATAGTTATAATAAAGTGTGAAAATTTGATTTGTTTCCTGTAACACTGATTCACCCCCCCCCCTCTCAGTGTTACTGAGTACTCCATAAGTAACAAGTAACTTCATTTTAATACGTGGATATTGATAAGTTTGAGTAGAGATTGACTGCTCCTTTTACAAACCATTGTATAAATGTCAAGGAGATCTATATGGATTGGCAAGAGATAATCCCTATTGAATTACTTCTTAATCTCAAATAGTGCAATAATTATTTCAATCCATTAGTAATTTGTAGCAATGGTTTGATGTAATGACCTTGTTGTGATACTTAGCATTGCAAGTAGTGGCTTTAAGAGATCATGATCTCAACCCATACACAAAGGGTTGATATGTAGATTAGTATTTTGAAATAACAAGACGAAAAAGTACAAGTAAAAACCTATTTGGGAAAAAGCCTGTGATGAGTATCATTGGAGAATTGTCCATGCTTTGAATGTTGTCCAGTTTAAGAAGGGGTGTAGCCGTATAAATATTAAAAGGAGCATTTCTGTATGTTTGTCATTGTAATAATGTCAGAGGTTCATGTTATAAAATAAAAAAATACAGCCAAACAAAAATGTAACCCGATCGTCTAAACATGTCATTATATTCATATTGAAAAAAAGAATATAATGGTGGTAAAAATTAGTGAACATTATTCTCCATACAAGTTCTCAACACACAGTTCATCAAGGACATCACTATTCAAGGTCCCCTTAGATCTTCAATCATCTAAATTTTACAATTAGATAATACCTTAAATGTTCATTACCTTCCAAATAGTAAGTTACAATTATATTTTGAGCATTCTTTTCTTCTCTCTCATTTTATTATAATTGTTTTATTTTCTCATTATGGTTTCATTTTTTGAAAAACATAAAAATAGTTCAAAGACATGATATTTCCATAGTATTAACTTCTTAGAATACAATTATCTCTATATAAGTTCTCAACATGCAGTCCATCAAGGACACCATTGTTCAAGGTCCCCTTAGATCTTCAATCATCTAAATTTTACAATTAGATAAAACCTTAAATATTCATTGCCTTCCAAATAGTACTACAAATGCATTTTGAGCATTCTTTTCTTCTCTTTGTCATGTCCCTCGAGTTCCGCTCATTCAAATTGAAGATTTGAATGAATAATAGTGAAGGCTCCTTTAAACACATTTCTTTCATGTGGCCGATTCCTCATACATGTCAAGGAAAACATAAATAATGAATTACTACATGCCTCTTAGAAAGTAGACATCCACATAAAAGAAGATAACAAATGCAAAGTGAATCGGTTAAGAAGTCAATCATCACATGGAAGAGGACAAAACAACAATTATAATGAATAAAAACAAGTTAGAAGAAGACAAATAGTGAAAAGGACAAGAACTATGGCATATAAGACAAAGGATGATGTGGCACTAAAGGACAAAAACCATATAAGACAAATATCAAACAAGACAAGGATTTGAGCGTTGATTTTCCAAGGCACCAATCATGCTTACCAAGCGATCTGATTAGTATAAACTATGTGTTGTTAAGGAAAGGCATATTGGCCAAAAGACATGTTTTGTGATATTGACATCCCAACCGGGATTATAAAAGCCAAGGAGTGATCGGGAAAAAGGGCATTAGAAGAACGCATTCGATCAACACACAATATCATTCGATCTGCATTAAGTCTGAAAATAAGTTCGTCTGCAAAGAATTAATATTACAATTAGGAGTCTAAGCAAAAGCCATTAATAACGGATACCTATTGCGAAGGCCGCGAATCATAACCAAGTATGACTATTTGTATTTATAAATGTTATTTCTGATCGATGATATCCATGAGACAATTCATGTGTGTAGAAATTGCGTAATGGAATGACATTATTAAATGCGTAGCATAGGAGATTAATATGTTATTACTAATTGCATTAGATCATAATTTCGATTGTGATTTATACATGTAGATAGATAGTAAAGGCATTAGATAAGTGTTATTATGGTAAATGATCATGTAGAAATAATGTTGAAAGCTAAAATAGAATTAATATACTTTGCTCATAGCAGTCGTGAAAATATGCTCACGTTATGATTGAATTTGATATGAATTCATTAGAATGTGCTATTCTATAATAATCATCTCAAATCTGAATATGTGATGGTAGTATAAGTTTATTATATATAAAAGGATCAACATATAAATGAATGTATTCTCTATTATAGATATGACTATATGATATAAGGAAATATAATAATAGACTGATATGAGCAAATGAATTATGATTAGAAAATACAACAAACTCTTAACTTAGAACAATTATCTTATGAATAAGATCAAATATAACGCAATGAAATCTCAAGCATGAGAATAAGCATAAATCGAATTAATTGTAAGCTTCTGGAAAAACTATGTAGCTTTTTTTTTCTAGTTTTTCTAGAAGCTTACTATATATTTATCATGGACTGTGGAAATATCATGAGTTCTATAAATTGAATTGTCAATGAGCCACGTATGAGGCTATGACTAAGAAATGATAAGGTTCCCAAGTGGAATAAGAAATATGATATCATGATCCGGAAAGTATAATATTATCAACAATGGATTCATAACTCATAATCCCATAACCTATCAGGAAGGAAGGAGTTATTAGTGTGCCCATTGAACCTATAGGTCCAATTGCTAGCATTTATATGTAATAGGAAGGAGTTTGGGAGGTTTAGTTGAAAATTTGAAATAGACGAGAAATCGGTGGATAAGTCTCACACTATTTATGCTCATTTGGAAATCTCCCGTGATTTGGATTCGCCTCTTCCTAAAAAGGATTTGCTTTCCTTTTCAATGGGTTCTTATGCTCAAGAGATTGATTATGAAGACATTCCCTTCAAGTGCTTCATCTTCCATAAAGTGTAGCATGAGGTAAAAACATACAATAAGAAAAAGCAAAACAAGTCCTTTTTAAAATCTCAAGCAAAGAAGAAGGAAAATGTAAAAGATGTCTAGAAATTAAAGATAGTTTCAGAGCTCGAGTGCCCTTTCATCAAAGAAAGGAATCAGAACTGGTTTACCTCTAAAAAAGCCATACCTTCCCCCTTGAAGGAATTCTCAAAGGCATCTAAATCGTAGCCACAAGGGTCTCAAGAGAAGGAGGTCCTAAGTAACCCCTAGGATCATGTGGGATTGTCCCATTAAGCTCTTTAGGAAGAGGAGCAGGGCATCCCCCAAGTCGGCAGGGGCCTTGGCTCGATTGGCTAAGTATTCCTGTTGCAGGTAAGGAGGTCACGAGGTCCAATCTGCCCCCGTTCGTGTGGAGTTGGAGGGCATGTCGCGCCAGCGTCACCGATCATGTTAAAAAGTTTACTAGGCTCATTAAAAAAAAGGTATTCCCCAAGTCTTTGCCGGATCGTCTCATCAACCCCATTGGAAGGAAGAATAGAGCAACCCCCAAGTTGCTACTAGAATTTCTCCCTATCCTCTCTCCTCCTCCAAGAGGAACTCCTCTGTGCTACGAAAGAGCCAAATGTTTTAGAGTAATTTTTAGGTAGCCCTGAAAGAGAGGTGTCTATAGATGTGCTTTGTGGTATCTCAAGTGCCAACCCAACCCAAAAACTTATCCCCCCTTCGAAAAAGAAAAGGAATTGCAAATCAGAGTTGGAAAAGTTGACTAGCAAATCTCAGGATGAAATAGGGGAAGGTTTGCAATAGACTCTAGATTGATTTCTCAAAAGTATTAGTACTCCCAACAGAGGAGCCCTCCAAAGGCTTCACGAATGGTCTCTCTTGGAATGTGTAATATCCCAAAACGGGATATTTTGGAAAATTTTGGATTTACGGACTTTCCAAAATATCTAGCTTAGATTTATGCCCAAACCCTAATTTCTGAATTAAAAATCAGACTTGAACAAACATATAGGGTGGCCCGTAAAACATCTCAAATCCACATAATAACATCACTAACATGATTATCCATAATGCACTTGTATTCCACAATCATATAAGTAACAATTCCACTTAGAATGACCACACAATTGACAGAAAATAAATGCAAAAGTTTGTTGCTACAAATTTGAATATAATAAGTCTTCAAATACATTCACAAATTAGGGCAAACATGATTAAACATGCCCAACACAGGTCTGCCCTAAATCTAAGTATTGTACATACCAAAATATAGTAAAAATGACCTTTCAAAATGATAGGAAGTGGCCTCCAAAGCTACTGCTCCAATTAGGGCATCAAACCCTAAGTCTTCAATGCACAAATGTGATGGGAGACCTCTCGAAAAAGGTGTGGTCTTGTCTGTTTTGTTGCTGCATTAATTTTCTACTCTTCTCAAACCCTAATCAACAATACAATCTTCAAAAATAACCTCCAAAACCTAGGCGCTCTCCTCCAATGAAAGGCGCTCTAAAACTAGGGCAAACTCCTTCTCAAATGATGAAGAATCCATGACAAATAAGTTCCTAAAATCATCTTCAAATCTGATTTGCAATTTTGTTCCAAATAATAATGAAGTGCAAGTGAACTCCCATCACAGAATCGTCCAAAGGAAAAGCTAGGGTTTCATCCAACTTCTTCTAGAAACTCAAGGGTTTTCGTCCTTGGTTCCTTATGCACAACTTTCATTGTAGCCAAGAGATAAACTCCAAATGACAAATGAATGAATGATTGAATGATGCTCCAAATGCTACAAAATGACCTCCTATTAATACATGATTTATCTCCTTTATTTCTGGCCGACCTAGGAAGAAATATTCCTTTTATTTTAATGATCTTTTCCCTCTAAGAGGGTCGAGTAGCCTCAAGACATGTTGGCGCCCATAAAATTCAAATTAAAGATATGAATTTTCCTTCTTTGCCTTCTCGAAGCCATCTCCTTCCAAGGAAAGGTATTAGTTTATTATTTATCCTCCTCCATAGGTCATCCACAAAACCAAGGCATTAGAATTTATCCCTTCATCAACATGGCAAGTCTCCACACTCGAACTCCTCAAAAAGGTTTGCTCCAATGGGAACAAAAATATATTAATTGCAAGGAACACATCAAACCCATTAGAAAATATGCCAAGTCAATCTCCAACCCTTACTTCTTCCAAAAGTTTAGGAGTGTGAAAACTAACCCATCCGCTCTTCCATGGTGATGATTCTAAAAATGGGGACATTACAAAATGTTAGGGGATCCAATGCCCCTAACAAAAAATGGTTGGTTAAAAACCAATTGGCGGGCAATAAATTGGATTTTGTGGTCTTATCAAAAACCAAATTGTCTAAGGAAGAAATTGACAAACTCTTTAAGTCTTCCTAGAAACACTAGCAAGGTTGTGTTACTTCTAGAGTAGGAGCTTCATAGGGCTTGTGCATTCTTTTTAACCCAACTTTTGTTCGACGCATTCAATTTCTCTGGCTATCTATTCGATGTGTATGGTCCCAAATTCCCAATAGCCCCATAAGGAAGAGAAAATTCTAAGATCTTTTAGGTCATTTAGCCTTGTTGCAAAACCAAACTGTGTTGCTTGAAGGAGACTTCAATACTCTAACACACTGTAAGGACCCGCTTGATCCAAACTCAAATTTTCAAAAATTTTACTTTATTAACAAGTTCTTATGAGATATATCAAGACTTTCATTGAGTACTCAGGAAAAACTTCGGCCAAAACGGCCATATGTTTAAAACAGAACATTAATTTCAGCCAAAACGGGCCATATGTTCAAAACGGAACATTCTTAAGCCAACCCGGGCTCTTATGTCCTTTGGGCAAATAGGTTCATATGGAACCAGGTCAAACGGACCTTATCGCTACCTGATTCGGGTAGAACAAACAGTGGCCAAAAGGCCTAGTGGGTCAAACGGACCAATACTCTATCCAATCTGGGATACATAAACATAACAGCCTAACGGGCTAAAGAGGACAGGAATCATTATGCTCTGGCCAGAGACTTCTGACTCCCTCGGGACCAATACAGGTTCATGAGTGACTTCCTGGGGACCACAGTCTGCTCAGACGCTGTACTGAGGATGTCAACCAGGGAACATATAACATCAACTTGTACTCACCTCAGTTTTCAGCAATGTCGGGTACAAGTAATCCACCCCGGGGATTCTTCTGAGTACTAGGAGAGTTCTTAAGTTACCTAGATAACCTTTTAACTAGAGATCGAGATTATGAAGTTGATTATTAAAGAGTACCCTATATCCGAGGGATCTGAGTACTGGGGGCATCCTTTGCCATCTAGACTACCTACATACCCTATATCCACGGGATCAAGGCCCTCTACAGATGCGATCTACACGACGAATGCGAACATGTAGTTCTATCTTGCACTATGTTTTATGTAACTGTGGTTGGTACACAGTTCTTTGCCAACTGCCCATTCACTCAAGTGATACAGAGATGGAATTCCTAAGAAACTAGTATTGCAAACACACCTCCCAGGAGTGTTTGGCGTTTAAATTTTCAAGTGTGAATAATTTACCTATCACGCATATTTCCCCGATGAGGTCTTCCCGTTGATCGTCCTACAACACTTTTTTGATAGTCTCACCTTTTTCTTTTTCTTAATCTTTTTAGTCAGGTATCCGAGGAGATTTTCCCTTCCTGCGGATTTAACTTAGAGATGTTCCTTATTACTTCCTGACGATTTAGAGGGATGGTGCCCAGACGTCATTGTTGCAGCTATGTTAGGTGCGAGGTATGTGGTTCAACGCGATGGCATTACCCGTAAACGTGACCCAGAGGTACCGTAAATACCAAACACTACGAATGTTTGAGTTTGGATGTTTATTTACAAGGTTTACCTAGTTAATAGAAAAGCTTTATCTATATCAAAATAAATAAAATGATAAAGGGAACATGCTTGATAAATTAGGCCTAGAAATGATACAATTACTGACATTAATTCATAATTGTACATGCATAAAACTAGAAAAGTTATTTTATACATAAGGATGCAGTCGTAAGAGAAACAAGGAAATCTTATCTTATCATATAAGTAAAGAATTGATACAATTTCTTGCAAGATCATTGCTAACTTCCCTTTAAACCAATAAGTCATAAAACAAAGCAGACATCTTCAACAAGAGCATTATTTCCATAACTTGAGTAAAATTAACAAGGTTCTCATTAACCAAACTAGTCAATAGATATTCTAATTGTCCAACCAACTTAAAATTTACATAATTTATGTTCATTCGACTTTAATACACTTGTCCTTGCAATTTACATGCTCAAAAACAAGATGGTTCATTTACCCCATTATTAGTCATTCTCCCGACAACTTTAATGTTTTAAGTTGTTTTAGTGTGCTTTTACCTAAGGAAACATAAGTATTAATTTAAGATGACTTTTTTAATTGTATTCAATTTTCCTAACATTTAGAAACTTAATAACATGGATACTCACTCATAGAGGTTCTCCTTTGTTAAATAGGACATTTCCGCTAGTGTCTATATGTGGCCCGAAGGGCTAATTCTTTAGATTCATAGATAGTTGTATTTACAAAGTTATCTAGAACTTTATATTATTGCTTGATTAGCGAGTTATTGTATAGGAAAGTTGAGTATCCAATTGATTGACATTAACATGGTTCACATTTTTCTTTATATATAATGATTCATTCATATGATATATCCACCAAAAATTTTAATGTGATAATGGAAGAACTCAATCATTAGTCCAAGGAGAAAGCATTGAGCAGTATGACTCTTATGAGCTGTTGATTACAGTTAGTCAGTAATCTTGATAGATGCATGGTCATGGACATTTGGAAAGTGGAAACAAACCCTTGTGCTCAACGAACTTGTTCAACAATGCACGCTGCTCTTGAAGCTTTACAATTTGCTACTTGCCAAGGGCTGCAAGGTTGGAGCAGAATTTGCATACGACAGAGAACTATCTTTTGCTTTAAATTTTGGTACCCCGCTAGACATATTGCATTCAATTTTATAACCCAACACATTGTGCACATTCTGCTTACTACACACAATCTCCCTGAAGACTACTCTACATATTTCAATTATTGCAGACCAGTATTTTCAAGAATGTGCTTTTACAAGGCAAAAATCCACTCTTTCATCACCTGCAGGCAATTCGTATTTGATACAAGAACGTGTATGCCTGTAAACTATTTGACCACATGAAAGAGTGAGACAGCATCTCATCGAATATGATTATTGCACCATATGCTAGCCGCAGGGGCTAAATCTAATTGCAGCACATAATGCTCATTTTTAATTTTGTGCATTGTTGTTTAGTATAAGGTAGCCGCTAACCGTAGCGTATAGCGGTGAAACTAAAGCTTTGGAACTGGTATGGATATCTATCAAATAAAATGGTGTTTAAACAAGGTATGGATGTCCGTCTAAGCATAAGAGAAAGAGGGATTTTGTCAGTGTTGCAGTTGTAAGTGCCCCAGTAGACATGTATGCAAAACGTGGAAAAAACCAAACTTCCCAACCTTTGCCAGCATCCTTAGACCGAAGCCTTGGAACAGGGCATCCATTATTACATTAATGAAAGGACGATTTTTGTCAGATATTATAGTTGGAAAAACTCTGGCAGACCTAAGGTAGGCCAACGGTTTGATAGAATGCCTAAATGAGATGTCAACTCAGCGAATGCATAAAATGGATTTGATGAGAATTAGAAACTTTCAAGCAAACATAAATGGTAGTATAAAACCCAACACCGCATCCTTTACCCACATCCTCCTAGCCAGCGAGCGAATGGGAGTGTCTGAACAGAGTATGGCATACATCAAAGCATAAACAAATTTCATCAGATGTTGCATTTGCAATGGCCCCACCAAACGTAGAAGCATGCCAAAGCACACAAATTACAAAATACCTCAGAGGAAATAGTTACTGCAATGATTTCAGGATGTGCATAAAATGGATACTTGAAAAGGATTTACAAAGGACTCATGGCTGGACGTAGAACTCAGCCCATTAACTTGCCAGGCAATGCATACTACTCTACTGTAAAGGTATGATTTCTACTTTAACTTCAGTTTTGAAATCAAAATCTTATCTCAATTTTACACAATATCAAAATGAATCCAAGAAACTAAATAAATTTACTAACAAAATTTCAAGAACTAAACTTTGAACAGAAAAGAGACAAAAGATGGAGAGAACTTCTTACAGATTTCTCCAGCACTCCCCAAACCAGAAATGAGTGCCCTCTTCCTCACAATTCTAGGTAATTTATAGAAAAATCCATCCTCCACTCTCTTTTTTTAATGATAATGCATCCTCCACTCTCTTTTTTAATGATAATGCATCCTCCACTCTTTTATTTTAATGATAATGCATCCTCCACTTTTTAGTGGATTTGCAAATCTTATCCTCAATTTTTTTAAGTGTAATCCATTGTTAAATTGTTTATTATTTGTATTTTTAAATGAATATACATTTTATGTTTAGTTTTCAAATTTAGAATTCAAAAGTTGAGTTGTGACACACGCCCAATGGACAAATGAGTCTCGCAAAGGGATTCCCAATCAGAGCTTGATTTTAAAGATTTCTTCGTGAAGAACAACTTTTTATTCCCAAGGAAGGCTCTTTTACCTAGAACAATAGAAGGTAAGGTTTTTGTTATATGTCAAAATAGCTTAACAAATTTTTGGTTTCACCCCAATGGTTACAATCTAGATGGGTATTGGATACTTTCATTCTCCCAGTGTCAGGTTCTAACCATTATTCTTTGTGCATCACGATTGTTCTAGACTTGCCCCCTACTTGCTCTCCCTTCAAGTTTGAGTTCATGTGCCTCCAACAATTTGACATTAAATCTCAAGTGGCAAATTGGTGGAGCTCCTACTCGAAGATTAAAGGTATGCCCATGTTTCATTTTGCCAACAATTTGAAGATTATTGAACAATTTTTTTTTTCAAATGGAATAAGGAAGGTTTTGGCAATACTTTTGAGGACAAAACTTTCATTGAAGCCTCTTTAGATCAAGTCTCCAAAACTATTCAAGACTCAAGGCTGACAGATGAACTCCTAGTGGAGGAATCTCAACTACTACCTCTACAAGAGCAATGCCTTGTTAAAGAAAAAGAAATTGGCATCAGAAATCTAGGGACAAATGGATTCTAGAGGGGGTTGTGATTCTATGTACTTCCATGCAGTTAGAATAGCACATAGACAGGTGAATAGAATATCTAATATTTTGAATGCTTAAGGTGTCCAAGTGGAAGATCTAGAGGAGATAGCTCTAGAGGAAATTTTCTCAAATCTTTTCATAGAAGCTCTGACTTCTGATCTAGCAACAAAGGCTTGTCTTCTAGTTGAAATCCCTAATGTACGTCTCCCTAAAGATAATCAGGTTGTCCTCAAACCTTTTTCCAAGGAATAAGTCCAAGCGGTAGTCTTTGGGCTCAAGAGAGACAAGGCTCCAAGGCCAATGGGTTGCATGCTGTTTTTTTCATTTCTTCTAGAATGTTCTAGAAAAGGAGCATGTAGATGCAGTTAGTGATTATCTCCAATTTGGGAAAGTCCTTAAAAATTTAAGTGCACCTTTCTTGCACTTATTCAAAAGAAAGCCAATGCTGCTTCATTTTAAGATTTTTGCCTGATAGCCTTACGCAATACTAACAACAAAATTATCTCCAAGCTAATAGCGGAGCATTTGAAACCTCTACTCCCCAAGATGATTGCTAATGAACAAGGTAATTTTGTAGGAGGTAGACAAATCTTAGATGGGGTTTTGATAACTCGTGAAATCTTGCATTCAATTTCCAAATGTAAAGATAGAAGCATGTTTATTAAACTAGATGTAGCAAAGGCATATGAACAAGTCACTTGGAGATTTATGCAACAAGTTCTATTAGCTTTTCGCTTCTCAGGCAAATGGGTTGATTAGGTTCTTCAAGTGGTAACTCGAGCTTGGTTCTAAGTGTTGGGATAGGTGTTGTACACCTTGCATAATATTGTACTATTTTATTTGGTTACCACTTGTATAAGTTGTATTGTAACATTGGGTTAGTTATTTTATGTGTGTGGGACACAGAGTAATTAATTATTATTTGTATTATTTGATTTATTGGGAAAAGTTAGTACCAATAGTCAAATGTGGGTTCAAGTGGTTTTATAAGTTAATGGTTTTGTGTTACCATGGTTTTTGGGGCACATGGTTTTATCCAATACCACAAGTTCTATAAAAGCAAGCACATGGTTAGTGGTTTGGGTAATGTTGGTTGTTTCATTGTAGGTGGATTGGAGGTTTGTGAGAGGCTATCATTGTATTGAGTTCTCTCCTATAAGTGCATATTGTGAAACATGGCTAGTGATGTGTGGATTCATGCTTGTACACATGGAGGTTGCATTGCAGGTGCTTGATGGATTCAGAGGTATTCATGGAGGCTCATGGATTGTATTGTAATTTCATATTGTTGATTAATACATTTGAGCGTGGATGCTTTTGGAGGCTAGGTTTTTCCTTGCAAAGGATTTTCCTAGGGTATATCTTGTGTTCCTTGTTGCTTGTTCTTTTGATCTTTGCATTATGGTTTGTTTCAGCATCTTATTTCTCCTATTGGGTTATGTGGAATTGGTTTAAATAAACCTGCAAATTCCTAACAGTTGGTATCAAAGCCATGTTCATGGTTGAGGAAGGTGTGAGCTCCCTGGATGTGTATAATCCTTATGTGTGTAGATTAGGTCCAAAATGGAAGCCATGGCAATGCATGTAAGGATTTGGGACACTACAAGGTTTTGTGTAGGTTGTATTGCAGTTTGGGGGTTTTGGGTATTGGTGATTTGCTATGCATGTTGCAAATCGGGTGACTGAAAAAATCATGGCTGAAAAGGGTTTTCAGGTTTTGGCTTCATGAGGGTTTTGAGGAGGAACTTCTATAGATGACCTGCTGGGACAAGACGGACCTCGCCATTGAGTCCAGAAGGCCTGAGAAATGAAAAATAATATAAAATTCGACCTATTTCGGCCACATGAGCAAAATGCAAAATTTGAAGCCCAGCTGGTTCGACGGTACGATCGTACGGCCGTCACAGTCAAAGGTACGCCCAAAATAAATAAATAAATAAATTTATTCCTGCACTAGAAATTTTCCTTAGTTTGTGAAAGAAAATTTTTTATTAGAATTGTAGAATGCATTTTAAAAGACAAGATATGTTTTTTGAAAAAGAAAAAAAAATTGTAGAGGGGACGGTACCCCTATACCCCCTGCACAGGCTGCTGTTGCAGGGTACCGGCGGGTACCGCAGGCACAGAGCCGTACGGTCCCGTCGGACACCCCTTTTCCTTTTTCGTTGCAGCCCTTTATGGGCTTTATAAACTTTATAAAAAAAAAAAACCTTTAAAAGGTTTGGCGTGGGGTTTAGCCCTTTAAGGGCTTTAAAACTATTTTTTATTAAACCTTTAAAATGGCGGTGGAAATAAAATGTTAAATGGTGGTGGGAAAATTTTCAATATATGACAGCATTTCTTTTTATTTATTTGGACTTTATTAAAAAAAGTTAAAATCTCCTTTTGTATTATTGGTGGTGGGGTCCAATGGAGTATGAAATATATTGAAACCTCGTTTGAAGTTCACCTACACCAGTCAGACAAATGGTGCAGTCAACCCTGTCAAATGCCACATCATCATTTTTGCCCAATTAGCATGATGGCGTCAGTGATGATGTCATGCAATGTCATCAGGGTACAAGGGCCCACCAAGGGTCCAATTTTAGCCCTCGGAGTGCCTTTTCTTCCGAGGGGCATAACTTTCACGTACGGTATCAGTTTTTTAACTTCTTATAGGCGTCGGAAAGATCTCTCTGAGCACTATGCAGTGGTATAGGTTTCATGATCAGATGTTTCTGTTTGTGTCAGAATTTGGTGTCTGAAGCTCGCATTGCTCTGGTACAGTATTATGCTCATAACTTTCGCATACGGAATCAGATTTTAGATTTCGGATAGGCGTTGGAGAGCTCTTGCAGTGTACTACAGTTTGGATCATGTAGATTTTTAGTTTGATGTGCAGAGAGAGAATTGTACTTGTTTAATCACTTGTAGGAGCCTGAGATTCAGAGTGCATTCGGATGGATTTGTTGGCACAAACTTGTGGGAGTGCATGTTGCTATGAGAGCATCAGCATGGTATAGCAAGTTTTCAGATTAGGTTCTCCCTGATACAGGTTTACAGGTGTTTTCAGAGTTATGACTTTGATGGAGACAGGGACAGGTTGTCTTCTAGTTTGAGGACATGGTTGATACTTGTGTGAGACTTGGAGTCTCATTTCAGTGGGAGTTGAGTACAGGTACAGTGATGATGATGATTATGGTGTCATGGATATGCAGTTACACTTTTGCATTGACACGACATGATCATGTATGCGATTGATAGGTATGGGCTATGATGTTCGATTCATGATTACAAGTGGTGTTGTGGTGTTGTTTTAGGGGATTGTTCTTATCTCCTGGATGCTTGATTAGTTCCTTGACTATGGGAAATTCATTTGTGGACTTGTTGGCAAATCAAATCTAGAGTTGATTTGGTGTTTGAGTCTTGGAGTCTACAAGTTATCTTCTTTGATATCTCATTTTGCAGTTTACTAGTGTGATGATTAGTTTGCATGTTACATCTATTTTGGATCTACGAGTTATGTAGTTTTGTGGATTAGCTACTCCTTGGCTACAGTGGGATGACTCAGATGTGGACTGTCTTTATCCACTAGATTGATTTAGCACGTTTAAGTAGACTTCATTAGTTGGCCTTGTCTGTGGTCATTTGTGCATTGGTATGTTGCTTTGGGATAAGAGGATGGATGATTAGAGTGCTTTGATAGTTAGTTGATTAGGACTTGTAGCATGTTTATCACGATGTCATGGAGAGCTTGGATACATGATTCTATGTTAGCTTTTGACAATGATGGTTTTATCTTCTTGTTTAGAGATTTTGGTTCAGTTGACCTTTTGGGAACTGTTGATGTTACAGTGGGATTCCTTGATTGGTTTGGGGCCATGGATAATATTCATTTAGGAGATGGTTATTTTGTTGTCATGGATAGCTCGGTATCACGGTTCAGTGGGATCTTTGGCAGCATGTTGGATTCATCATACATGATGGATGATCTTCTGTAGTAAATGTTGGTGTCATGGAGGAGCTCTTGGCTTTGAGAGTTCTTTGACATTTTCAGTTCAGGTGATAGGAGATGGTTATCTTCGTATGATTGGAGATGTTTGACATCTTGGTTTACCATGGAGGACTTCTTTGAGTCTTTGGTTGAAGTGTCAGGCTTATGATTTGTCAATTTGACATGTTTATCCTTGTTCAGAGATGTTGATATTGTGTCTTGATTCTTGATGCCGGATTAGAGTTTTGGCATGATATAGGTTCTCTTGAGATAGGATGTATGCATCATTGTACACTTTGTTGCATGCGATCTTCTTACGAGGAGATGGTTAGATCATGATGTCATGATGAGCTTCTTGATTATGCAGATGTGCAGTAGGAGCATTGACAGTGGTCTTGTTTGTTCTCTTAGTATTGAGTACTTTGGTCATTTGCTTGATTACTTCATGTTGGTGCTATGTTGCATTTGGAGTTTGGCATGTATTGGTCAGTTACAGGTGCTCATGGATACTTGGAGATTTAGGTGAGGCTGGAGTTCTCTTTTGATCAGAGACACTTGTTGAGATAGTTACTCCTTGGAGGTTTCAGCAGAAAGACCGAGGAACCTTACACATGGATATGGACGTGAGTTCATTATGGACCTAGAGGAGAGTGTTCTTGGAGAGAGTCATTGTGGCTTGGTGTATCCTGGAGGAGCATTCTCATTGCCCACTCTTGGTCTACTCGGCAATTTATCATCTATGAGGTATTGCCTATCCTTTTAGATGCATTTTACTTTATGTTTCATCTTCTCATAGATATGGATCTTGAGCTACAGTTATTGGTTCTGGAGGGTTCAGTTGAGGGATGTTAGCATGGTTATCTCCTTATTCATATGGTTTGATTTATGATGTTCATTATGAGGAGTTTAGGAGATATGATTGGGCTTATTCCTGGTTATGGAATGGTTATAAGTTTGATCTACCTTGATTAGAGAGGATTACATCCATGTTGGTTACATGTTATATATGTTCATTTGATCTTATGAGATTGAATGGTTGGGTGTTGTTGAGGCTTTTCATTTGGGGTTGTAGAGGAGATGATACTTGGCACAGCTTAGCACTTTGAGGTGTTTTGTAGGACATTATGATTTATAGGTTTTCTCTCTTTGTCTTATGGCTACTTCCTAGAGGATCATGCTGATATGGTTGGACTTCGGATAGTTATGGTGACATGTTGTGAGAGAGTATGCAGTGATTTATCATGCATGTGTGGATCATTATGATTGTTCTTGGTACTACATTGGCTTGTTGATTAGCCACACCTTGGTTTAAGTGTTGATTGATAGACTTGGTATGCCTTGGATCTATTTTTAGATTTGACATTACCCATGCAATGGGAGTTCCTGGATGTATGTGTTCTTCATTGACAGGTTTTATTCATGGAGCTTGTTATTGCAGTATATGGGTTGGATATGTTGTTGGCATGAGTTTGTTGATGTTGTTGATACCGACAAGGTATGGATGGTTGGATGTATTAGCATATGATGTGGGTGCTATTTCCAGTCATGTGGGTTTTTTACCTTTGACAACAGCTTGGAGCCTTATGGTTTCACTTGGATTTGATGCTTGTGTTCTTTGGATTGGTGCATCTTCACCTTGGCATGTTCCTTTTCTTCCATAGGTGGCATGTTGGAGGATGACAGGAGTTCTTTCTTGAGATGGTGGTCACTTTGCTTTGTTGCAGGTATCTTGATAGAGCACGAGAGCATTCTGGAGATTCATGTGATTTCATGTTTACCTATGATGATGTATTTCATGTATTGACCCTTATGCAATGTATACAACAAGTGGGAGAATGGTAGGATAGGTGTTGTACACCTTGCATAATATTGTACTATTTTATTTGGTTACCACTTGTATAAGTTGTATTGTAACATTGGGTTAGTTATTTTATGTGTGTGGGACACATAGTAATTAATTATTATTTGTATTATTTGATTTATTGGGAAAAGTTAGTACCAATAGTCAAATGTGGGGTCAAGTGGTTTTATAAGTTAATGGTTTTGTGTTACCATAGTTTTTGGGGCACATGGTTTTATCCAATACCACAAGTTGTATTTGTGTGAGCTTGGTCTATAAAAGCAAGCACATGGTTAGTGGTTTGGGTAATGTTGCTTGTTTCATTGTAGGTGGATTGGAGGTTTGTGAGAGGTTGTCATTGTATTGAGTTCTCTCTTGTAAGTGCATATTGTGAAGCATGGCTGGTGATGTGTGGATTCATACTTGTACACATGGAGGTTGCATTGGAGGTGCTTGATGGATTCAGAGGTATTCATGGAGGCTCATGGATTGTATTGTAATTTCATATTGCTAATTAATACATTTGAGCATGGATGCTTTTGGAGGCTGGGTTTTTCCCTACAAAGGGTTTTCCCAGGCTATATCTTGTGTTCCTTATTGCTTGTTCATTTGATCTTTGCATTATGGTTTGTTTCAGCATCTTGTTTCTCCTATTGGGTTATGTGGAATTGGTTTAAATAGACCTGCAAATTCCTAAAACTAAGTGTTTCCTTGTGTTTTTTACATTTGTCATAGATCAAAGTTTTAGGATCATGTCTTATGTCATGCCTTGTCTATCGGCTCCAATTTCCGTCTTGGTTACGAGCAAAAAAGTCTAAGTGTTTCAGAGGTTGGAGTTCGTGCCTTTGGCCTTCAAACTTCTTCAAGTTAGGTGTCAGGGAGAAGCCCCAAGGTCCGAAGTCTGACAAGTCTACTTGTTCAAATTATTCTAAGTATAAAGTGTGTAGCAAAGCTCAAAGGTTGGCTCTTCTTCCTTCCTTCGAGGAAGGTGAAACAGGGAAGGTCTGACGGCCGATCCCCGACAGGTGTTCTCTTCTTTGTGTTGAGGGCAAATGACAGGGCTCCTCTCATTCCTCTTCCAGATGGCGAATGCATAAGGTGAAAAGCCCGGGGACAGAGCCCCGACATTTTCATAATTTGACTAAGTGTTTCGAAGGGCGAAAGTTAGGCCTATGACTCTCCCTCTTCTTTAGAACAAGTGCAAGGTGAAAGACCCAGCAGCGGAGGTCCGCCTAAGGTTTGAAAATTTTACTAAGTAAAGCGGACTTCGGGGGTTGGTGTTATGATGTTCTCTCTTCTTCCAAGAAGGCGAAACGGCGAACACCTGAGGGCCAAGGTCCGATGGGGCTAATATTCTTCTAAGTGTTGCGAGTTTCTAAAGTGGGGAGTTTCTCGTTCCTTCCTTCTTCCTTTTGGAAGGCGGCATGTGGAAGGCCTGAAGTCTAAAGCCTACCGAAATATTCAAAGGCTTCTACGTTTTCAAAATGCAGGAATTCTCCTTTTCCTCCTTCCTTTTGAAAGGGAGAAGGAAGAAGGCCCGAGGCCTGACCCTCGGCACTCTTCATTTGTCTAAGTATTTCAGGGTCAGGTGTTATATCATTTTCCTTCAAAGTGCACAATGCAAAGCGAAGACCTGACCTCCAAAGTCCTATTTGTCAGAGGTCGACTTCCTGGCCTTCGATACTCCTCCAACTGCCTGGGAACACGCCAACTGCTTCCAGGAATGTCATTAATATGAAGTGGGTGGCCGAAATTAATGCTTCAAATGAAGTTGGTGGGATTGTTGAGGATTTTGGTACCCAGTTCATTCTCAGACCTACGTGTGAAGGCTATAAAGGCAAGATCTGAACTCTTATCAAGGGTTGATCATTCTAAGCAAAATTTCTCTCTATAGGTGTTGTGTGTCTAAGGCAGTTAGAGCTTCGTCTGTTGTTTATATTCATTTCTTCAAGAAGCATTCATCATAAGTGTATACGAACTATATTGTAATCTTGATATCAATTCATTATTTTTCTCCATTGTTGTAAGTGTTCTTTCAGGAAGTCTCTATCGTAGTTAGGGTTTTCTCTTGCCACACTTCATGGTATGATTGTAAAATCTGATTTGAATGAATGTGACAGTTCTTAATCCATTTTCAAGATTTGTAAATGGTCATTTAAGTATTACATATGAAATAATATTGTATGGTGTTGGATTACTAAATATTCTCATGGTTTGATATTGGTTTTGTGCATCTGAATAACTAGATAGGCATTCATACACCCCCTTTTAATGTTTTCCTTTGATGAACTTCAAACTCTATAGCCCATTGGATAGGCACCAGTCTGAGAGGCTTATGTTGACCCACACTTTATTGAATATCAACTTGAATGCATGCCCAAACAATAAAAAAGACATAAAGGCATTTGTTGTGGATAAATTATGCATTGCTATGTGAGAAAGGCATTAGTGAGAAAGATCAATAAACCTAGGAGATGAAATCAAGCCCAACTATAAATATATTTAAATGGAAACCAAAGCCATCATGTCACCAAACCAAACACCTCTACTAGGAAAATGACCACATCAATAAACCAACTTGGACATATGCAAAACACCTAGACATAATAAACTAGCTACATGAGTATTGGACATCATTGGGACCTAACTCAAATCCTAATCATATCAAGCATAAGAATGAACAAATGTATAATTTAAAAATTACAAGAAAGGATAAATAATGTACTATTAATTAAGAGAAAAAACGTAATCTAGGGACACATTATAAACAAAGGTGTCCAAAACTAGAAATATGCATAAATGTTAGTAGGGCATAGATTGTGCCCACTATCTTGGGGAAATAAAAGATAAGTGGGAAATTCCATCCCTTCTTGGATTATTATGAATCACACTCTCCTAGATCATTTTCGATCATATCTCCCTTATTAAAGGTTTTTGGTCCCATAAAATCTTACTATTGAAATTGTAACATAGAAAATTGCATACCCTTGCAATTTCATATTATATTTTGGACCCACTTCGGTGTTCATATCCCCTAACATGTTTAGATCATTTAACCCTTTCCTTGGCCTTTTTCCACCCATGGTGCCATGGTCACACCTATGTGCTTTTCTAAGTTGTTTTAATGCAAAATCAATCTTCTACTGCATTGACATGGTGTATTTTCCAAGTGACTAGACCTTTCAAGAGTCATAGCTACCTAGACGCCAATGTGATTCATGAACGTCCACATGGTACACTAGTGCATCCACCAAATTCTTGTCATATGACAGTCATTTTTGGAGTGTTTTCCACTTTTATTTGTGTTTATGTCTTTGGTAACCATCCTAACACAAATTCGAAAGGCTACCCCTACCCTTGGACCTTCTATTTTCCCTCTCATACTTCATTTTTGAAATCTATCTCTTGCATCTAGTGAATCTATCAAATTTTCTAGCACTCTAACAATCTTCAACACTCTTTGGTTATTGGCATTCGTATGTGAACTCCAATATCATTTACAAGCTTTCTTTGAAGGTTATAGAGAACTTTGCATCTTGCTAGGATTTGTTCTTGGCATTTTACCTTACATGAGGTGATTGTGTTCCAACCTTCCTTTATTTTGTTTATATTTGTAAAATCCATAGCTATGTTGTAGGAAACTCTTGGGTTTTTATTTCCTTTCATTTGATCTATCATACAACTAGTTTATTGCTCTTTGTAGACCTGAGAGTAATAATCATAGTAGTGTCACTACTTTTATTTTTCTAGACACACATAGGAATAAAAGCACACACTTTTATTCCAATCTCTTTATCATTGGTTGTCCATGAAGGTCAAAATACCAACATAGGGGGCTTTATCACTCTTGGAAAGCCCCCAAATAGACACAACCTTTTCCTCTATTTAAGCTACAAGTTTATTGGAGCTCTCCACTACATGCGGGTCTGCAACTTCTTTCTTCTTGTTCCTTGTCATTTCATTTTTATTCTTGATAATCAATAGACTGCCTCATTTCTTTTCATTTTTGTATCACTTGGATATCTGTTGTTTCATTTCTATTTCCTTGTTGTGCAGATTGATCTCAGATTCTAGGTAGAAAAGTGATATTTACCAATTACTAATTTGCAAACATCATACAAATGATGTAACATGTTGTGTACACATCCACACACTGCACCAATGTCCATGCTAGTCAATTCCAAATTTTAGTCCCAAGTTCCTCTTCGCCAATTATTTATAGTTCTATACTTGTTTTGTTAAATTTGCAATTCAAAACCTATAAGTCAACATATTTTAAGTTAGCATTTATACTTTAGCTTTGTGAAAAACATCATTTTGCGAGTATAAAGCATAATAGGATAATCTGGTTATAGGGTAATCTGGTTTGAATTTATTTTTTCTATTAGAAAAGCAACAAATCATAAATCTTTCTAAAGAGCTAGATTTATCCTAGTGTAGTTCCATTGAAAACATTTAGCTAGAAAACAAAGAAACTTTTTAGTTAACCAAATTTTCAATACTACATAAATTTTCTACTCGTCAAATTATTGGAGGAATCGCACGTCAGCAAATCAAAATGTGCCTGCAGGAGAAGGAAATCACACACCTAATGAGTTAAACGTGCCTTCATCAGCATTCAAGTCCGCTTCACACTCAAACAAGGAGAAATCAATGCCAGGAAGTGCCTCTCATTCCATTCGAAGTGCTTTTCAAAAGCTAAATCAAGCCTATGTTTAAAGAAGACTACTCCATTTGAAAGAAAGGATGCATCCAAGCCAAAAAAAAGGTCGCACCAAGATCAAAGGAACACACCTATGCATGTAGTAAAGGTAGAAAAATGCCTTTGAGAAGGATAAAAATGCCTATTCACATGCTTGAGGCGCACCTCAACAATCCAGATCATAATATTCCCATGCCACAACAAAGGGAGGTGTATGCAGTTTAAAGTGCCTATGGGAGTAATCCACGCACATTGCCAAAGAGGAAAATGCACCCCAGTTCAAAGCATTCCATAAGCTTCTTCAACGTGCAACCAAAGAATATAGAACACACCTGTTTAAAGGTGCCAAGAAACGTCCTAAACAATGTCAGAGAAAGTCAACAAAGCAACAAAGACTTCATGAGGTCGCACTTCACACATGCCTGCCAGGAAATCCTCACACGCCTCTCAAGCGTCTCCTCTAGGCTTTGCACGCGCCATTTTCAATGCCCAGGAAGAAGTCACGCCTTTCTAGTGTCTTAGCAATATGAAAATCAAACAATAAAAAAATCAAACTCAACTAGAAGTTCAACGCCCAATCCACAACCAATTTTCCAATTAGCAAAATAGTGTTCAAAGTTTTGAATTCAAATTTCATAAATTCATCAAGAGGAATTTACAGAGATTGACAAAATGAAGAGATTCTCACATTCGAGTCACCAAGATCAAAATATTTTTTCTAGACTTCATTGAAACGAAGAATTCGCCATCATAGCATCGTCATAATCAGAAGATTTTTCAAATTCCGCCAAGTCATAGCCGCCCGAAGAAACTCTATTTTTAGTTTGTGCTAAAATAGCTTGTCATCAAGGAGAAAAAGCAAACTAAAAAAAACTTGCTATTTTGGACATTCGCTATTTTTAACGTTAACTCGAGTTAGTTTTTTTGCTCGATCAACATGCATCAGATGTGAGTGTGAAGTCATAGTTTCCAACTAGTTTAATCGAAGGTCATAGACGATTTCATGTTTTAATTGTCAGTTGAGCTTGTCGTTGCATGTTTGCAATTCAATTTCAGTGAAGCAAGTAGTTTGTGTTGGTCCCAAAAGCACAACTCTACCTCCTAGAACAAAATCACACTCACAAGGCCAAGGTTGTCATCAGGCAAGCATAATCGATCTATCAATAGAACGTGGAGGGTTTAAGGTCGACTGTATGGGAGTGGGTTTCATCCCCTGCACTTCGAGCTCGGCTAAACTCTGGAGGGATACTCCAAGGGGTATATCTTAACAGGTATTGAGTTCAAACAAAATGAACAACTAAAAGCCAATGAACAACGAAACCCATCCCGTTATCTTGATCCCAAAACTATCACTAAACCAATAACAACTAGTTGTCACAAAACTCCTATATAGCTGATACAAACTGTGCAAGTATACATGCACATAAATGACGGTCCTTCCCCTAAACCACTAGTAAATGTTTATTTGTTTGAAATGGTGTGAGATTGGTTTAATGGAGCCAAGACTAGTGCCAATCCAACTAGGTTGAAGAGTCATAGGTAAGAGACAAGAAAACAATGGAAAGGAAACAAAGAAAATTTGATCTAAACAAATGTTGTATCAAATTGCAAGTTTTGTGCTTCAAACATAGTTATCCAGTATGAACTACATGCATTCAAATGGAGAGAACAAATGACAATTACAAAGTTTGTAGTATATTTAAAATGTTGTCACATTGTCAAATGTCCAATACAAACTTATCAGCAAATGTGATAAGAAGAAAACCCTAAATACATACAAACAAACATGGAGACATTATCTGTGCAACCCTTGCAACACACTGTCTTTCATATGTGGCATTGCTCCATTACTTCTCTGCAATTGGACATGGCATGATTTGGAGCCTTAGAAACATTACCGAACCAACAAAGCCTCCAACCGCCACCAAAGAACCATCCCTTTGAATGAGTTTCATTCTTCTATTTATAGCCTTAGCACCTCGGATCTAATGATGAAATGGGAGAGAAAACCCTAATAACCCATCAACTGCAATAAATACATCATTTCTAACCACCCATTTTGCATTAATGGCAACCTGGTATGGTTATGTGTCCATCTGGAAGTCATAGGAGACTATCGCTTTTCATTTTTACGCTCTTTTTGGTTAATTGAGGGAATCCGAGGGAGTCTGGAAGTGGGACTTTTGGGGTGCTCTGGATGCGGGAGTTTTGAGGGGTTCCGAACATGTCCAAACCCAGGCAAAACCTCTGCAAAAGACAAGAAAATGAAGCTAGCAGAACTTCCAAGGATAAGTGGAAATGTTCAAAGAATGGCAAAGGAGGAGAGCGAAAGTTTAGGGGGGGCAAGGGAGTAGCCTAACATGCCAAGAAACTCCACCAGATCCAGAAACACATGAAAGTTCCACCTGAAATGGAAGAAGGGAAAAAGCAAAAATCTTGGAGGGACAGGAAAATGCCCTGAACCAGGTGAAAGTCCCGCAATGCCCAAGAGTGGGTAAAACTTCCACATCCTAAAGGGGGCCAAAGTTCTGCAATTCTTAAGGGGGTCCAAACTTCCGTTAGACAGAAAAATTTATGATTTTTAAGATTTTTGCAGAGTTCAGGGAGGTATATACATAAAATAAATATAACGTTCAAGTATAAGTGGCATTTTCCTTTTTTCGTTTTCTTTCTTATACTTTAAGTTATATTTTATGTATATACTATCAAGATGTTTGAGAGTGGTTTCAGATCTAGAGGAGTTAAACTATAGATTCTAGAATTTGGAGGATCTCACAGATTTCAAACTTGGTCAAATTTTAGGGGAAACAACACCAGACACAAAAACGAGGCAAATACACAAGAACCTCTTGGAAAAATTTTGATGAGTTTGACATGATTGTTGCAAATACGAGGCTTGAAAATAAGAGTCCCAATAGTTTGTAATAAGTTTGCATTTCATGCAAACAGTAGTCGACTAGGTTAGAGTTCAGTTATTTATTTTCATGCAATCTTGTAAAACAGTACAAGTGTTTTTTGCACATAGAGGAGGACCTAGATTAAGAGTTAGCTTTTTCAAAGATTATTAGGAGTCAGCATTTTTCAGTATTTAGTTTTCAGAGTAGAGAAATCAATTGTACTAATGAATGAACATCAATGAAAATGGCAATTCTCATGCCTTCTTTATGTTGAAGTTGTTAGGCACCTAGTGTTCAACATTCTTGTAATTTTGTTACTCATTCAATAGAATTTACTATGCATGTCTTGCTTCTGAATGTCTATTGAATTATGTCATTTTCAGTGCTAAAGGTTAAGTTGGTTCAGTTAATTTGTGAACTTTGTGTCGCAAATGAAGTGGAAAATATACACCATGGCTTTGTATTGTCTTGTACTCGATTTAGTCCTAGCATTCGTGATTATGTGTTTAAGTGTTAATCAATTCAAGATGTGTGTACTTGCCCTGCTCAGCCTCTGAATTTAGTTGAATAGTGCAAGCATCTAGCAATAGATTTATTCCAGTCAAAAAAGCATAAAATCCTTCTCGTGGTCGAAAGTGCATCTCTGCCTTCGGCACGTCACTGACTCAAAAAATTGCATATTTTTGTTTTATCTAGCACGATCGCGAAACACTTTTGAAAACATTGTAAAGTTTGTAAAATGCAAGATCATAGTCTACAATTCTAGATTAGTTTTAGTTTACAAGGAGCTTCCCCTTCTAATTTGAAGAGCGGTCTTACCACACATTTGTTTGTTTTACATTCGCACTAAAAGGTGCGAAATAGAAAAATATCTTTATCAGAAATAGAATAAAAATAAAGACTCGTACTTAAAAGTAGTTGTATGTTATGCATAAACATAAAAAGCTAACAAACCTATGCAAATGTAGGTCAAAACTTAAGGGAAGGATAATATATCAATGAGCTATGAGAATGCAAAAGCCCAAAAAATTGAAGAATATCCACATCAATCACAAGAATTATTCTTAAAAATAAATTAAGAGATGCTTGTAGATCCAATGTTTGAACAATGTTTTAAAAATAGTTCTGCTACTTCCACTGAATTGTTAATTTCATTATATTGAATTTCTCACAACAAAACTGAATCTTTTCGCAGTTATGGATGAAATCTGCCCAGAATACTATTGCACACCAAGTCGGCAAATTGGATTTCTCTTAATGAGATTCAGGTCCACCTGCAACCAAAACATATTCAATAGCAATGACACTAATATTTGACACAAATATAAACTATAACGTCTTACTAAACAAATGAACTAGGAAGGAAGCATTCATTTTGACACCCTAGAGAGAAGTATACAAACTCAGAAATGCCACCATAATTACCTTGGGCCCAAAGAGATCGCGTATATTGTCAATGCCATATAAGATCATTGTCGGTCTGCATAACATATAATTTCACATTATCAATATCAAGAAACTCATGCCATACAAGTTTACGAGGCCTAAAATCTGGGAATTTGAAATGGAGTTATAAGCCTTTACCTTTCTAGGGATAAACCCCAAGCAATAACAGAAACATCTTCTGGTAGACCCATAGGAAGGAGCATTTCTGGCCGAAACATGCCAGAATTACCAACCTCTACCCATTTCTTGAATCCTTCATGATAACTACAAATAAACAATAAAACCATTGGAGAGAGGTGTTCTAAAATACAATTATTAGTTCCAAATCCTTGAAAAATAACTTTTACCTGAAAATTTCCATACTAGGCTCTGTATAAGGATTGTAGGCAGGTTTGAATTTTATCTTGGTCATTCCTAAAATGGAAATTGTGTCAGAATACAATACAATCCTAGTACACAACAATAATACAGAATCAGAAACGCCTGAAGCATAGAAAATTCACCGAATTGGCAAATCATGATTACACCTAAGAGTTCAAAAACAAGATGTAAGAATTCAGTATTTACCCAGACGAGAAAAGAAATCGTTCAAGACGCCAATTAAGTCGCCCAATGTAAGGCCTCTATCACAAACAACACCTGAAATCCGAAAAGAAAAAATGTTGAGAATTACAACTTGTGCACAGACAAATAATACATACTAGAACCTGCAATTTCAAAAGTGAAGATGCACATGAGCTGCATATGGGCATTCATGATGTTACTCTACTCTGTAAAATTACTCATCAAAATAAAATAAAAATGAAAAGTCCAGGAGTCCATGCACTTATTGCCTGACCTTGGAGATGTAGATAAATCATCCAAGACAATTTGGACAGAGATCAAGAGAGTTCGTCTTCTATCAAAACATTCTTTAAAATGTAAATACTAGTTTTATATTAGAAATGATGTAACTTTAACCTTCAATTTGGTGAAACTCAGCAAGATGTGTCCTATCCACTGCCTCATTTCTAAAGACCCGATCAATGGAGAAGTACCGTTTGGGAGTAAAAGGCTTCTGCACATCAAACAAAACATACCTAATATTCAATAACTATAACCACTGTAATGACAATCTCCTAAGAAAATGCAGCTGTTGGACCAAATCATGGCAATGAAATCACAAGATCATAAAATCAGCAGATAGGAGAAGAAAGTTGATATCCTGAAAGTGAAAGAAGCACCTGGGCTAATGCATAAAGCATTCTAGATGAAACAGCTGTTGTGTGAGTACGCAGTAAGTTCTTTTCAGCTTCTTCCCTTTTCCAATCATATCCATATCTATAAAAGCGATAAGACATGAGATTAAAGAGTAAAAACCATTTAGAAAGCTGAAGAGTATATAAAAGGAATCATAAATGAACAATGTATTCTAATATGATTTAGAGCATACCCTTTAGATCCATAGCCACCAGATTCGTGCACTTTTTTCACCCTCTCTAAATAATCTTCAGGCAATCTTTGAGTACATGCAGGAACTGCAAATACTAGCAACCATTAGCTTATTTTTTAACTAACCAAATCCTTTAGCATATATCATATTTAGCAAAAATCAGAATCATTAGAGCTGAGACTGAAGTAAATAACCTTTCAGGAAAAATGTATCATGTGAGTCTCGAGCAGGATGCTGCTGTGGTTGGAAAAGAGCATCAAAGTTCCAGAAACTGCCAGAAACAGACAGAATCGATTACACTGGAAAAGGTCTCTATAATACGCATGATCATATTCATTAATCATATGATTGGTACAATTTACATTCATGGGAAAAGTTTATACAAATAAAAAAATGAGAAGGCAGAGACATTTTAGAAAAATATCTCTTTGTTTATCAAAGAAAATGATTGATGCCAAATAAAATGAAATTACAATAAAGCCGCACAATATTATAAAAGAAAATTCATTGCATCTGTTTTAGAAAGAAGTCAATTCAATTTATAAAATAGCAAGGCTTTCTGATACTGACACCATTTAGCATTATGGAATACATCAAGGCTCTGTACATTTATTTTTCCAGCTTCTCAAATTTTTGCTCCCTGAAATAATTAAGCTCACCTGAAGCTGGTCTAGAAAGCATTTAAAAGGACCTTTTATCCACAGGAAGGATATAATAAACACAAATTCAACTAATTGAGAAGCAGAACAAAATCATTTAACAGGTAATACCAGAATTAATAAAGGAAAAAAATCCTGAGTACCAGGCTTATAAAATATATTGATATTCACTATTTATTTCAAATATTTGAACTGTTGAAAACAGCTCCATAGATCACATTTTTTTATACAAATTGTTGATTGTCTTTTACCTCTACATTATCTAATTTTAACTTCAAAAACTTCTGCAAATTAAAACACAAGTTGACAAAATTGGATTTGCACTTTTCAAAGGTCTGTAATTCATAATTGCAATATGTACTATATAGTACTTCACACAGGTCTGCAGCAAAACACTTAAGATATTTTCATAACAATAACATGTCTTGGAAAAAGATCCTTTTTCAAATGTCTATAATTCATAATTGCAATATGTAGTATCTTACACAAGTCTGCAGAAAAACACAGATATTTTCATAACAATAATATACCTTGGAAAGAGAGTGAATTTTATTATGCTCTAATGAAAATATTACTTGGCAGAAATCCTCGAACTCAAGACAAGAGATAGCAAAAGACATCTGTTAAAAGTTTAGAAATCACATTTCATGGAAAAAGACTAGTCTCAAGGTTCCTGGAAAATGTGCAAATGAACCATTAACGAGTTTTCCAGAAACCCTGAAAAACATAAGCAAACAACTAATTTACATAACCCTTATGATTGAAGTATTTTCAGCCAAAACTCCTCCCAAATTTCTCATAGAAATAAATGAATAAGATTTGCTTCAAGAATTCCAGATTTGCTGGCATCTATTTTTCTAACATTATGGACATATTGAGGGATGAGAGAATGATGTGGACCATTGTAGAATTTTATATCAAAGAGATTTACAATATGAAGCCAAAATTGACAGAAGCTATTGCAGGATACAAAGTCAAAGCTAGTGAGTCTGATGTCAGGGATCTATTTTCTTGGGATCCTTGGCTGAGTTCAAGGCAGTGCTGGGAAATCATGGAAAGGTCACATGTGGGTGCCTACAAGAGCGTACTAGGAACGTGGTAAATGCTATCTCCTTTCTACTGTGAAATGCCGCAGCTCAAGGCAAGGTCAAGGAGAAAGAAACGGAGCCATTGGAGTTGCAGGAAATCAGCTCAAACGACAGTAAGTAATGTGTCTGGATGTGTCTTTCTTTTGCTAAATGTATCTGAGTAGTGCTAGGGTTTATCCCTTGAATCTCATCTTTGCTTGCGTTACTATATGGCAGCAAAGGTTTTTGAAAGCTTTTTGTTTATAAATAAAAGGGAGAGATCTTCAATATAATGCAGGCAAAGTAAAATAAACCATTTAAAAGTGTTGGAATCCTACAAAACTGAATGTCAAACGTTTCAGCAGAAAAACAGATGAGAATTTTTCTTATTTCTCAATACTTACCCTGGTTTTTGGCAACTTTGATTACTGTTAAATGTCTAAAAATGTGTCTTCATAGATATGCAGACCTCAGAAAAGGCCAAAACTTCTGAATTAGATAATAAAATACAATATTTACATCCAAGGGGTCAATCTCATGTTCTAGCACCTTTTTACTCTCTCATGAAAGTAAACTAGATGATTCTCAAGTGTCAAATTGTACAAATATGAGCATCAAAGTCAGAGTAGAGGAAATCAGAAAAAACAGTCCTAAGTTTTACCCTGTTTTTGGCAGATTTTATAAAAATGGATTATATTTATGAAACGGCTAAAAAATGTGCATTCAGAGAATACAAACTATTAAAAATTAGAACTTTATAATCAGATAAAATAAAATATTTGCACCCAAAGGCATCAATTTCATGTTCTACGTCCCTTTTAACATCAAACTTGTAATAGCCCTTAATCATTCATTTTAACTAAATGTTAAAAAAGAATCTCATGAAAGTAAACAAGACGATTCTCAAGTGTCAAAATTGTACAAATATGAGTGTCAAAGTCAGAGTAGAGGAAATCAGAAAAAACAGTCCTAAATTTTACCCTGTTTTTGGCAAATTTTATAAAAATGGATTATATTTATGAAACGGCTAAAAATTGTGCATTCAGAGATACAACTATTAAAAATTAGAACTTTATAATCAGATAAAATAAAATATTTGCATCCAAAGGCATCAATTTCATGTTCTAAGTCCCTTTTAACATCAAACTTGTAACAGCCCTTAATCATTCATTTTAACTAAATGTTAAAAAAGAACATAGAAAGAAAAAAATGAGAACTTCTCAATCAAAAAATTTGCAATAGTGAAATAAATTCTGCATCCAGATTACAAGTCTGATAAGAATCTCATACAAATTAATTCAACTTGAAGCCTTACCTTATAATTTACATCTTAACAACAGTAAATACCACAGATTACCGGCAGTCAATGATACATAATATGTTTTCCTAAAATCACTAGTTTAGCATTTACAGACAAGTTTTCTACACATTATTCCCTCGGAAAAAATTAGTATCAAAAGCAATAAGCATGAGAGAATAATTAGATGTTTCCAATTTTCTTACCTACTCTCAACAAAGTTATTTGTTGGCATCTCTTCAAATCTGCATATAGAATGAAACAAATTTCAATACACAGACAAGCAAAAATTTCCAGACACAAGTACAGAAGTGCAGGCTAATTATTTAGTATAGCATATTTTTTGCAAAAAATGACCAGGTCGAAAGCAGGACATCATGATATAAGATATGAAAGAACTAATTAAGGAACAAAAGAATAATTTGTGTTAATAACAGAATAAATACTAACCCCATTTCTAAAAAGATTTCTCTGAATTGTTGCCGTACCTGACAAAAAACAACCCAGCTCTCTAGTGAGAAAAAAACAAATTCTTTAAAACAAGACGGTTGCCTTGAGACCATGATTACCTAAACCACACTAACATAAACTTATGACCATTATATTACTACTAGCATAATATCTTAAATACATCTATCTAAAAGATGCCGAAAGATATCTATCTCTAAAAGTGCCTATATTAAATTTGTTATATAGGATGGATAAGCACCTCAAACTATATCCCTCTGCTTCTTTTAGATAGATGTATTTAAGATTAAAAAAAAGACAAGAATTGTTTTTTTATTCACTTAAGAGTAACTTTATTTTACTTCTGGTTATTTTATTTACATCTTTAAAAAATTTGGTGTTTGATGTCTTTACTTTATTTTACTATAGAGCTATTTTATTTACTACATATTTTCTTTACTTTAGAGTTAGATCTTTATATTTAAAAAATAAATGTCGGCTCTAAACAGTTTTTCTTTCAACTATTCTTTCACAGTCACAACATCAGATGCTTCTCCCCCTTGCAGCCACTGTAGGTCAAACCTCTTGGTGTATTATGGCAAGGCTCAGAATGGACATTACATACAATCATTTTGCATTGATAAATCATATAAGATGATTTTTATATATTTTTAAAAGAATAATATAACAACATTCCCAATTCAGATCACATCTATCAGATTGGGATGTGTTGTACCCATACAAAAATTTCATATCATGTCAAGCTTATAAACTGAAATCTTCAATTTACCTACCTTGATATGTTTTAGAATCTTATCTGCATTGCACTGTCTTGTCGGTTCTTTTCTAACCCTCACAAGATCATAAAACGCTCGTCAAAGATCAGACATGCACCAGTATAAAGAAGTCGAAGTTTTGAAAAATCTGAACTCCTCAATATAGGTGCACACCATGACAATGAGGCATGCCAATTCAAAGGAGAAAAATTTGAGAAAAAATGTTTGACAATGTTCAGGCGCGTGTCAAAAGCTTGGCGCACACCATAGTAAAGAGTAATTTTTTTTCCAAATTTTGTTGTAGTGTATTGGCACACACCAAGAAGCTCATGCACGCCAATATGAAGGATTGGCATTTTTTTTTCTTTTTCTTTCATGAACCTAAGCGTGTGTCTGAGGAGAATGATGTGTCTAAACAAAGTGAAAATGTTTCTATCACAGGGACATATAATGTAGAATTGGTGAATATAAATTTTGAGTCTAAATATTTCGACATGCACCTGAAAGCGTCAACACGCCTCCCCAAAGAAAACAGCTTCAAATCCAAAATCCATGTTCATATTCAACAACGACTAGTAAAGAGCAATGGCACGCGTTTGAGGAAAATTGTCCATTTGAAAAATGTACAAGTGCATGCCTGTTAGCTGCTGCATGCCAATATGAAGAGAAAACATTGTTTTTAAATGATAGAGCATAGGTGTGCACCAAGATAGGGGCATGCACCAATATAAAGGAGGGCAGTTTTAATGGTTTGAACAAGCTAGTGTATGGGCACGCGCCAATGCAAAGAAGGAAATTTTGTTGTCGTTTTGCCTAGTGTTCAAGTTCACGCCAATACAAAACAAATGTTTTTTGTCAACCCATATTCAAGTGCACCTAATAGAAGAATGGCATAGAGGGATGTATGAGTAGAATTTCTAGGATTTTCATAGGGTTAGTCATGACCAGAGGAAAGGCTGCAAAATCATCAAAGTAATCTAGAGCCGCCTATCCATAAGTCCATTTTTCACCCATACTATAAATAGCTTGCATCCCCATTTTCAAAAAGAAAAGCATATTTTGGGATTTGGTAATTTTAGCTAGAGCTATTTACAGCCCGTGCTATTTTTAGTGGTCTCTACTTTTAGCATGAGGAGCCCATGTTATTTTTAGCGTTCGCTATTTATAGCCTGGAGTTAGCTATTTTTAGATCTCTTCTAATGTGAGAGATGTGAGCATTAAGTCATATTTTGTAATAAATTCAATCTACAACTTAACTAGAGGTTGCATGATTTTAGTTTTAGTAAAATATAAGATTTTGTAATAAAAATTGCATTTCATACAATCAATTATTCTTAGAGTAGAAGTAGCAGTTAGTTTTTATTTATTTTCATGCAATAGCTTTGTAAAAAGTATAAATAAGTGCATTTATGCAATTGGTTTTATCAATAGTAATTCTCATTCTTGCATATTGCAAAAATTGCTATTCAAAGTTATTGTCAAGTTCAAAATTCATTATTCATTCGATGGGATTTAGTACTCCTACTTTGCTTCTAAATTACTATTGAAGTGTTCTATCTTATGTGTTAATGTATCTTTATGAGTTAAATATCACATAACAATTACTGAAATCTTTGTATTGTCGTAATTGTAAAGTCGGTCCTTTGTAGCTTTGTATGCAATGACTGTGTTTAGTTTATAATGCTTGGTATCATTTAATCCTTATGTGTACTTGTTTTGCTCAGTCCTTGTTTTTAGCTAAGCAATGCAAGTATGTAGTTGTAGGATTTGTTTTTAGTCAAAAAAACATAAAATCTTTTGCCTCGTGTTAAAAGAGAGTTTCAACCTTTTACACTTGGCAAAAAACCAAAAAGATATACATTTACATTCTATTTAATATGAACGTGAACCACCTGAAAAATCATTGTAAAGATTGTAAATTGCAAGTACATATTATCCAGTTTTAGTTTAGTTTTTAATTTAAAGGGAGCTTCCCCTTTTAATTCTAAGAGCAGTTTTACCGCACATCTGTTCCGTTTTGTGTCACATTGAAAGGTACAAATTAAAATTCTAAGAAGATGTGTACAAAAACCTCCAATAGGTGGAAGTGGAACGAAGAAGCTATACTAAAATATTGAACCAATATTAACCAGGATGCTAAAAGTTATAAGTCCATGAGACATTATTACAATCCACTGACATAGAAAATATAGCTGAAAAGATGGCAGGTGACCCATAACTTCAAATATTTTTCTTGTTGAAAGGGCAATGTCATTTGCCATAGTGAGGCTAGCTGTTGACCTTCCTTCCCCATGCAAGTCCATCTGATAGCTGGTCCTTCCCCTTGTTCACCTTCTGCAACATTCCAACGGTGGGTAGGGGCTATAAGGTCACTAAATTTGAAGTTCTTGTTGCTTGATGACCTCTAGGGGTTGGCACGTTGCTGGAATTGTTGAGCAGCCACCAACTATTCTCTCCTCAGCCTTTCATTTTTCAGGTCCTTTCAGTTCCTTCAGCCCTGTTGAGTATGCTTTGATAGCAGTGCCTGAGAATAGTATTTACTTCCTCTTGTTTGTTGAGGCACTGATAATTGCCTATTATCAACCTTTATTCCTTGAAGATTGATGGTTATCAAGTTGAAAGACTGATAATCCTTTTACTCCATGTTTTTGATCTTCATGACTTCGATGAGGCCTTAAAGAGAATCATTAATATTGGCCAGGGAAAAATGGATGGTGGTTTCAATGGGCTGGAGTTGTAAGTATCGTCCTTCTTGGGATTATGAGAGCCACTGTCTTTCATTAAGGTGGAAATTTCTTTCTGAGGTCCATAAGGTGGTTGTTGGCTTTCAAAGGTGTGGGATTGTAAATGGCAGATTCAACAGATGGTAGTGAGAAGTGTAGGTTGAAGATACAAGGTTTCCCAGTAATGAGTTTTGAAGTAGTGTTCGCTCTCAATGGTTGGGCACAGATGAAGCCAATATTAAAATCAATGGGTGTGAAAGCAGAACTATGAGAAGTCTTACCACTTTCATCTCGTTGCTATTGAAGCCAGAGAAATCAATCTAAGCAGCTTCGTCTACCTTACAAATGGGACCTTCTCATTCTTGCATTATTCATCAAGGTTTATAGTAGCATGCCAATCATTCTCGTGGATTTTGCTTTCTTTCTCCTCTGCATTCATTTTGTGTGTCTTTTTTAGCAGCAGCGCTCCTCTTTCTGTTATAAGTTTGCAGTAGGGGTTACCAACTTTGAGGAATTTGCATTGACAATAGGTAGCAAATCCATTTATAGTTTTAACAAGTAATCTTAAACTTCTAATCTTCATGGCAGAAATTTTACTTCCCCAAGGGAAGATATCAGTTCTAAAAGACCTCTTGAATCTGCCACAGTAAAAGCACAAGTGAGGCACATAATTAACTGGTGTGTATGAAAGGATCAGATTGATGTTAATGACATTCCCTGTATGAAAGTCATTTGATGACGGTGTCATGGGCTGAAATCTGGCCATACTGAATCCAGGATGAGGTGTTTCATATCCTACTTGGACTGTAGATATAAAATATCCTACTTGCTCCAAAAGAGTTAGTGGGAGATTGCTCCAAGATGCTATTGTAGATGCAAAAACAACTATGGAAGATCAAAAGAAGCAATGGCAAAAGTTCGGATGCATAACTCTTTTAGATGGGTGGACAAGTGGAAGGAACCGCACCCTCATCAATTTTTTGGTCGCTTCAAATGGTGAGTTGGTTTTCTTAAAGTCAATTGATGCCTCCAACAAAATAAAGAATGCAAAAACTTTGTGTTCGATGTTGGACATTGTTTTAGAGGTGGGCATATAGAATGTTGTACAAGTTGTCATTGACAATGCAGCAGCACATGTGGCAGCTAGAAGATTGCTTCAAGAGAGGCATCTGTCACTCTTTTGGAACCGTTGCGTAGCCCATTGCCTCGACCTTCTTTTGGAGGGCATAGACAAAATTGATTGAATGAGATTGATAGTAGAAGATGCAAAGAACATCACAAAATATATTTATAATCACCCTTTGGTTCTCAACATGATGAAAGATCACACCAAGGGGAAAAAGCTTGTGCGAATGGGTGTCACAAGGTTTGCAAATAACTTTCTAACATTGCAAAGCATTTCTAGTTCATTGGCATCCTTGAAGCAAATGTTTGTGAGTCTAGCATAGCTAGACTCAACTTATTCAAAGAAGACTAATGGAGAGAGGACCGCAAAGACAATTTTCGATGATGCCTTTGCGAAGAGTGCTCTAAAGATTGTCAAGATAACTTCAAACTTCAATTTAAATTTCAATTTAAATTCTTTATTTTTAACTTTAAAAGCATTTATTTAAATTGTAACTTGTATGTTTGTAACTTTAATTTGTTTGTACTTTGTAGGTGTTAGAGCCTTTGGTGAGGGTTTTACGCTTGGTGGATGGGGAGCAAAACCCAATGGAATACATTTATGAGGCCATTGAAAACTATTACAAGGGGGATGCAAATAGATTTGCCCCCATGTGGGAGATCATTGATTGGAGGTGAAATAATCAATTCCACCAACCCATTCATGGAACGAGGTACTACCTCAGCGCCAAGTTTTGTTTCCTCTGATAGCTTCACAGATGCTAATGGGGAGGTTATGTAGGGCACTCAACATGCATTGGATTACACTAAAGGTTGAGGTGAGAGACCTCATTATTTCAGAGTTGCAGAATTATAAGCAAACTAGGGGGGGCTCTTTTCTTTGCCACTAGCTATCCAAGGAACATCCACCCAAACACTAGGTAACAAAGATTTAAGTCTTATATCTTACAAGGTACAAATTACAGTTATTAATAAAATATTGCTTTCTTACAAACTCTTGAATATCTTATTTGCAAGTTCTTGGTGGGAAGATTAGGGTGGAAATACCCCAAATCTCCAAAAGCTAGCCCTCCGAATTTTGTCTCAACCTTGTAGCGCTTTTGGTTGTGAGCGCAATTGGAGCTTGTTTGACACCATTCACATGAAGAAGTGCAATAAGTTGACTCAACAACGCCTCAATGACCTAGTTTTTGTGCGATACAACCTTTAGCTTTGCACAAGAAAGTTGGAAGGCAAATCATATGAGCTTACTAATTTGGATGAGATTGATTCCTATAGTGATTGGACCGTGCAAGATGAGGAATCCTCTTTGTTTATAGAGGATGAGATTGCTGATTTCAAGAGGCAGGCTATGGAGGATGTGCCTTCAATAGAAGCAGGAGAGATTGGATTGGATGACAACAATGTGGCAAAGGAGAAGTCATTGCCATCTAGTAGCAAGGGGTAGCCACAAGTGAAACCTTCTAGGCCGAGTGAGGAGCCACAACCGAGTGTGAGGACTAGACCCTCTCCCCAATTTTTCACTAGAACAGAGAAGAGGAAATTGTAAAATCTTGCAATTTGTAACTTGTCTAGATATGCAATTTATGATGATGATTTTCAAAGACAATCATCATAAATTCATAATAGTTATCAGCTAGGTATTGTATCTGCATAATGATGCAATTTCATACTCTATTTGTATTCAAATCTGATAGAAAACACTTTCCCAATGTTCTATAGATTCATTTGATACATTTTTAACTGAATTTTGCATAAAATCTGTGTTTTTAAAAGAAATTTAAGTATTTTTTTAAATTGCCGAATTTTTGCCAAGTTTGAAATTTTTGGTTTGCCAAGTCCAAGTCAAGTCCAAGCATGCAAACTATATTTTCAACATTGTTTATTGCATTCACTCATTTGTATAGCTATGTCCTTGCCATGCACACAGAGGTGCCAATATTGTTGACAATGCAAATAAGCCAAACATTTATAGATTTTGTATATGACACCCTCAATGGACATATTATTCCTAATAATATTCAACAATTTATTAACCATGCTATACAGATCCACTAAAGTTTTGTGTTTATAAGCCAAGACTTTTGTTTTCCCTTGTCTTATGTCCATTTTGTTATTCATGTCCCATCTACACAGTTCCTTAGTCAATTCAATTATATTCCCTTCAAATTTTTGATGGGATAAATTATGTCTTAATACTTCATTTCTTCCTATTTCAAAGGTTCTAGTTAATTTTAACATTTTCCTATCATGATATTTGCATGCCCCTGCCACAATCAATGCAGGACCTTCTGTCTTTGTCTATGTTTTCTACCTGATCTGTCACTATCTTTGTCCCCTTGACTTGCAAAAGTTTATCCACAAAGAGTCCACTGCTTTCAAATTTGTTCAAACCAACATTCCCAACTGTTGTCATCAATTTGTCCCTATCAAGCTTGAACGTGTCTTTATCAGGAAAAGACTAATCTTTAATGCTCAAAAATACACCAGCTTTATCTATTTCCTCTTGCGGTGATATTTCTCCATGTTCAGGTTGTCTCAACATTGTTTAATGGCCTTGTGTTAGTACTTCCAGTCTTATCATGCATATGCCTCATGAGTTAGTCCTAATATTGTATTCACAGACAGATTAACGTCCCAAAATTTGTTTTGGCATGTTTTACAATTCAATTTGTTTTTAATGATATTTGTTAAATTTATGAAGAGAAAGGGAAGCAAGTTCTCTTCATGGATGCTGCACCAACATATCAATCTTGGAGTATACAGTGCACACACAAAGATTTTCCACACAATCACCATTTTTTCTTTATTTTTTCCCACAAATTGAATTCAAAATTGTTTACATCTGCAAGGTATAATTGAATGACAAAAGAGGAAATAAGACTCAGAGGCAAGGATAAAAAGAACAACCTCTCACACTTGTGTATGTACATCCACTTCTTGGCAGCAGCAAGAACACAAAGCAAATAAATCACTCTGTTACTTGGTGATGAGAATCTGAGTTCAACAGCTGTATGCCATTGCCGATTCTCAATCATAACAGAAGCTTCTCTTCAGGACAAGGGACAAGATGCAGCAATAGTCGCCGACCTCCATGGAAAAAAAAACCTCATGAGGGGCATCAACAGCTAGGTGACAAACAACCTCAAAATGCCTATATCACTGTCCATGTTCAGCCTCACCAGCTGGTAGCAACAGTACCCTTCATATTCTCATTATATTCAAGTTTCTACCATCACTCGTTGTAGGATGAGGACAAATTGACCTGAGCATAACTTGAATGCCCCAGGCATCTTCAGCACAATATCCCTTTTCTAAATCATCTATGTCCTCTTGTAGGCAAAAGGAAATAAGGCCACTATACTCAACAAAGCATGAATATTGTACCTATACAAAACAGTTCACCATGATGTGCTGTATTTTCCATAAAAATCTCACACAACTTCCAGAACCCTGTTTATATTCTTCATAAAGCACAAAACTTTATAACCCTGTGAGTTTTGTTCCCATTATCCTCCCCTAGCCAATTCTTGAAAACATCTCTCATGCTTTACAAGCTAAGAAGAATGTAAAGAGAAGGCAAAAATATCAGTCCTCAAAAGATACATCATTCAGCTGTCATGGTTATTCTTCTTTTTGTCCAATCCCTTCAGAGATTTATTAGTCGGTGACTCAGTAACAGCCCCAGCCTGCTCTGCATCAATGACAACCTACTCATCCACAGACTCGGCATTCCCAGGACAAAGATAAAAGTGAAGTGTGAGAGCTCAAATATCTCAGAGAGTGAAAGTCATCCTCCTTCAAATCCAGACTATTCAACAAGACTAGATTATATATTGGATTGCACAGCAGCAAGTGCAGATTACCAATCAGAATGCGCAGTTGATAGGCTTCTACAACATAATCTTCTCAGAGAGAGAGAGAGAGAGAGAGAGAGAGAGAGAGAGAGATCCATGATCATGGAATCAACAAAATAAAAAGGCAAATGGAAGCCCTGCATGAAACTTGATGAGCTCCTTGACATTTAGGGGTTACTTTGGACTTGTGTGAATTACCTACAAGCCCTTAAACATCTTCCATAAAGCTCAAAGCATATTGTGGTTTATGTAATTGATCTATACTAGCAGTTGCACGGAGTTTTCACACAACGGATTTGCCGATAGGCTATTAGTAATGGAAGAAATAAATCTTGGAATGAAACATAGAAATAAATTTTCATATTTATATTGTAATATGAGACAATGACAATGGTGTTTTACTTTTTGCAATGTATAAGAAGCATTTTTTAATTTACATTTAAAATATATAGTATTTACAGTAAATGTTCCTTATATGAATAGGAGTAATACAAGGTTTATAGAATTTGGGTTTTCATCACTAACATAAGTGTTCTCTTGTATTATAGTATTTAGGGTAGTATCAAATGCACGTGTATTGAAAGATAAAACATTAGTATGATGTTGTAGATGATTACATAAGGTAGAAATATTTTCATATTTTTAATGCAATAATATCCATTTGAAGTTGTAGTGAGTTCTCCATGGTGGTGTGACAAAGTATGCAGACTATATCAATAAAGAAACACAATGCTTGGTGTTAGTAACCACATCAAGCATAGAAGGATGCAAAAAATATGGATCATTTAGTTTTTTTCCCCTCAAAAAGACATTTTTAATATTACCAATTGCTTAACATTACATATTGACCATTTTACAATACTAAATGCTATAGCCAATACAATCTCCTAGAGCTCATCTTAAGCCAAGCAATTGTAATTGCATAAATAATAATAAATAAGAGACGGATCGACAACACAATCACTCAAAAATATACTATACAAGAATAAATACAATTATATTAGAGACTATATATTATATATAAAATAAATATATTTAAGTTATAAATACTAAATATTAGCAATATCAATTACGTCAGAAATTAACCAAATTGTTGGTTAATATAATTATTGGTTTTCATTATGATTTATTAGTATTTATGTCTTTCTTTTGTTCAATTTTTTGTTACTATTATTCTTTTGTACCTATAACTTTAAGAGGAGGGCATTTGTATGCTTCCTTTGGATTCATGTCTTGGAGTAGATTATTAGCCCCATAGTTGCAAGACTCGCCATATACTCGCCGAGTTTTGAAAAACTCGCGAGTTTTTTCAGACAACGAGTAATTGAAGCAAAAACTCGCCAAAAAAAAACTTGAGTTTTTCTGAAAAACTCGCCAAAAACTCGCCAAAACTCGCGAGTTTTTGGCGAGTTTTTCAGAAAAACTCGCGAGTTTTTGGGAAAAAAAAACAGAAAAAAAAAAAAAAAAAATTTAAATTTTTTTTTTTAAAAAAAAAAAAAAAATTTAAAATTTTTAAAAAAAAAAAACTCGCCTGCGTGAAAAAGATTCTAGACTTTGGAGGATCCATCAGATTTCAGAGTTAACCAAATTCTCAGGGTTTCAGGGTTTCAGACTTAACCAAATTCAGGGTTCCAAGGTTTCAAACTTAGAATCAGCCATCAGGATTCCGCATGAGGATGAGATTTTGTACTCAATTTGCATTCAAATCAATCAAATTTAATAGAAAACACTTTTGTACTCATTTATGGACTCATTGGATACATCTTGTTATTGGATACATTGGAGCCCTTGGACAAGGCGGGATGAGCAACCTGCATTGTTTTCCGAGGATGAGATCTATGATTCGGAGAGACAAGCAATGGAATGAGGGGGGTGGAATCGGTGGATTGGGATTCTCATTGGATGACATTGAGGATGAGGAGGATGAGGAGACATTGGCACCAGTACCACTACCAGCATCTACATCCAGGATGGAGATTGAGCCACGGTCTATCATGCCGAGGATGGAGGAGCCACAACAGATTCTAAGGACTAGACCCTCTAGTTCTACCACCCCCCTAGTTTTCACTAGACTTGGGAAGAGGAAGATGTAGTATTTAGTATTTACTTTCAATTTTACAAAAACAATTTGCTATTTTCATTTTGTCTCAGACTATCAGTATCAGCGCATTCCACATGAGGATGCCATTTTGTACACAATTTGCTTTGAAATCAATCAATTACAACTAGACTCAGCTTGTTTCTCATTTATTGACTTATTGGATGCATCTTATCATTGAATTTTGCAAAAAAAATGCGTTTTTAATGAAATTTAAACAATTTTTTAAGTTGCCGAGTTTTTTGCCGAGTTTTTCCGAGTTTTTTGCCGAGTTTTTGGCGAGTCGAGTTTTTCGGGCTTGGCGAGTTTTTGCTTTTGGCGAGTTTTTCAACAATGATTAGCCCCATGTTTGTCAAAGAGTGGAAAACATTCTTGAAACTTTAATTGTATAGTGAAATCACTATTTTTTGAATGTTTAATACTATAGAGCTAATTCAACTTCGAAGAGATCAATTTCTGTCACTGCTCTTAAAAGAATAATAAGAAAACCATGCCTTTATAGTCAATCAAAGAAGAATGTCTCCTATAGAAAGTGTGTTCATATGTGAAAGTAATATTCATTTGGCCAAAGAATTAAGTATTCTCCGTATAATTTGTAAGTAAAGCAAGTGTTTGAGTTTGTAGTTTAAAATATAAGAAAAATAAAATTTAAAAAACTCTAAAACAAAAAAAAATAGAACATTTTGATTGACTACACAATTGGAATAAATTATACACTTCCAATAGTCTTACATTTAGTAAACTTCCATTTATACACAACCGAAATAAATTATACACTTCCAATAGAGTTTTCTTGTCAACAAATATTTGGAGACTTAATACTATAGAGCTAATTCAACTTTGAAGAGACCAGTTTAATAATAAGAAAGCTTAAGCAAAAAACAAGTGCAAGTACAAATGGGAAGCAAAGTAAGTTGGTTCACAGTTGTCACTGCTCTTAAAAAAATAATAAGTAAACCATGCCTTTATAGTCAATTAAAGAAGAATGCCTTTTGTAGAAAATGTATTCATCTGTGAAAATAATTTTCACTTGGCCAAATAATCAAGTATTCTCCACATAATTTGTAAGCAAAGTAGGTGTTTGAGTTTGCATTTTAAAATCTAAGAAAAATAAAATTTAAAAACTCTAAACCCAGAAAATATAACATTTTGATTGACTATACAACTGAAATAAATTACACACTTCCAATAGGTTTCCATTTAAATTGTGAAGATAGTAACATTTTTTATGGTATATTTTATATCTATGTAAGTTTTAATGTTTGTTAATATTTTTTTTTTCCTAATTTTAAAATTGAACTACAAATCTTTTTTTGAAGAAGACACAACTAATAGGCAAGTAGTAAAAATCAGGTTTTCACGTTAACTTCACACACTTACCTTCAATCACTTGCATATAAATTTAGGTTAGTTTCAATGAAATAAATAAAATAAACTAAATCAAGGGAAATGAAACAATAAGAAATTTGCAAAGTGATTATAGTTGAAAACAGAAAAATGTAACAATGGTGAATTTTAAAGCTTAACAATACCAACTATGTTCTAAAACAAGTAGGATTTTATTCATTAAGAAAATGTATTTTATCTTTTGAGCAATTAATTTAATATGATAATTATAATTGATCTAGTTTTGCCATTGATCTATTGATGACATTTGGCCATTATGAGATTACAAAACTAAGGTTAACTGTATAAAAATAGTGGAAAAAAAGTATTACGTTGTGTGATACACTTGGGCCTATGGTCAAGCATTGTAATGGAAAACCCTACATTAGAGATTAGGCTATGGGGGCTTACCCATTGCCACTACTAGTAGTTTTTTAATATCTCAGGGGCTTTAAAATGTGGTAAATATTAGTTATATTTTTATTGGTCAAAATTGAGCTTTAATTATTAACCTTTAATTCCATCAAATTTAGTGAGAACTTAAACTTTAAATCCATTATAATATATATTTTTGCAAATTATATTTTTATTCAGTTAAATGCTACATTGATTTGTGTTAACAAATAGAAAGAAATGAAGTGTTAGACAAGCCTTTACAAATGTAAATAAAACTAACTCTTCAAATTAAAAAAACTAAAACTATAAAATTATTTTTTTAAAATAACATATAAATATATAATATTTATTATAAAGTAAAAACTAAACAAAAAAATTACCCAAATAAATAACTCCTAAATAAAGAGTTATTTTGTTTTGTTTGCTTAAAAGTTATTTTATAATTATTTAATTTAATTTTAATTTTATAGACATGTGAATAATAATCTAATTAATATTGTAAATTAATTATCATATTCAATGTTCTATACAAAATTTTAAATATTTTATCAATACTAATATAATATTATTTTTATTCAAACTATTTAATTCAAATATATTATTAATATACATAAATATAAAATACATTTTTTAAATATATTATTAATATATATAAAATACATTTTATAATATTCATATTGATAATATATTATATATTATTTTATATTTATAAATATAATTATATATTATTATATTCAAACTATTTAGATCAAATATATTATTAATATACATAATGATAATATATTATATATTATTTTATATTTATAAATATAATTTATATATTATTATATTCAAACTATTTAGATCAAATATATTATTAATATACATAATGATAATATATATTATTTAATATTTATAAATGTAATTAGTATATTATAAAATACTATTTATAAATATATTCAAACTATTTTATTCAAATATATTATTAATATACATAAATATAAAATACATTTTTTAAATATATTTTTGATTACATCAAACAATTATTCATCCGAGGAGGCAAGAAGGGAAAATTTACTAGAGTGATATGTCTCATCTAATCATTGAGTAGGTAGAAATTAATCTATAGAAAAATAAGCATTTTTTATATTAAGACTTACTTTTCAAGAATGTGATACTAAAACTACCTCTTTACCCTTGCTTTGTAAATAAAATGTTAGGCTTAAAATGAGTTTTCATATCAAATGTCGTATCTCCATAGCACGTGTGGTGGACCCCATGACATAGACGAAGCCATGTAAAAATCGGCAATGGGCATGGTTATGGGAACGCACAAGAACGTCGGAACAGGAACGCACAGGGATCTTTGTCGGAACGCACAGGAACGCAGATCCACCGCCGCCGTAGGTTCAAAGCGGTGTCGTAAACGGTAGCCGGGAGGGTTCGGAACAGGAACGAGCACAGGAATGACAGGTTTTAGGGTTCGGTTTAGCTGAAACGAGCAGGAACGGCGGGAATCAGCACAGGAACGACAGCTTTTAGGGTTCGGTAGAGCAAACAGATACCAGTAACGGAAAGGCAGAGAACAAGGCAGCAACACACGAGTTTCAGTGAGCATTACAAGTGGGGGACCGTCAGGCAACTGTGGACGGAAAACGACAAGAGTCAAAAGGTGTGACCCCACTCCCGCTCATTTTTACCTTACTTTTCTGCAATTTTCTGCAGCACTCTTTATCCTATTGCCAACCGAAACCTCTTATTTTGCAAAAACAAACAAAAAACAAAACAAACAACACAAAACTGGGTCAAACCTTCCAAGAGCAAGCATTTTACAAGCAGAATCTCGCAGTTTTGCAACAGCGGGTCTGGGTGTTGGGAAACATGGGAACCGACAAGGGCCCTGCAGACTCAGGGGGTCCAAACAAGGGTAGCGTCGAGGGCCAAACCATTGTTCCTCGAAATCAGGTTGCTGAGAACAGCGCACTGGGGGCCATAGATGAGTCAGATGATGTGGTAGAGATTAAGAGGGGTATAGAAAACCAGAGGCCTATGCTTGAGGTTCTACCGCAGGGGAGGATCATAATCCCATTTAACTTTTCAACCCACGTTGCGGGTGGCCCATCAAATACTCTTGCATTCGACAGTGTCAACACTCACGAAGGAGTAGCAAATGGAGTATGGAGGGCGTGTATGCTGGGGTTACCTCAGGGAAACCTCTCACAGGTGGTAGAAAGATGCATATATGTCAATGAAAAACAATATAGAGGAATCCTGAGACGGAGGCACAATCAGAAACGGGTGCAAACCAGTAAAAGAAATTTTACTGCCATTCTACCAAAAACAGCACTTAAGACAGTGTTGGGCACTTCAGAAAAACAGCCAGAGCAGCTAGAACAAATTGGGTCAAAACAAGAGGGAGGAAAGGAAGATAGGAACATAAATGCTCACCTAAGCTCAGATGCAAAGCAAAAGATGACTGAAACATATCCAGTAAATATCGAAGAAGGGAACGAAAACAACCATAAGCATACAGATCCCTATAGTCCTACTTCAACACCACTTCTATGGTCCTCGAACCTATATGTCAGCGAGTTAATGATCTTGAAAAAGAGGATTCAATCCCTGGAAACAAGAGACCAACTGGAGAGAGACAGAATGAAAGAGGTCATAGAATCCAATGGAAAAATAGCAAGAGAGAAGAAGTTGCTTAGAGAGCAGGTAAACAAACTTCAAAACAGCATAACAAAAGGCGAACAAGAAGTGATTTCAATAAGGCAAGTTTTGGAACAAATGAAAATAGCAAAAGGGAATAAGCCAAAAGATACAGTAGGCTGCAGTGATTCCCAACTAAAAGAGATTCAATCTGCAGTAGCAAGCATGGAGCTAAGGGAAAATAAGCTAAAAGAGCAAATAGAGGAAGCCAAATCCTGGGCACAAGTAGTCAAGAGTCCACCGGAGGGGCAAAGAGAACTTATTGAAAAACAAGTAAGGAGGCAATTAAGAGAGGAAAAAGATAGAAATGATAGGGCTATGAACATCATCATAAAGGGATTAAACGATTATGGGGAGAAGGAAACCACAAGAGAGCTTACAAGGGACTTTCTCAAAGAACAATTGAAGTGGATGGGGTTCATCTCTCAAGCCAGTAGGATTGGAAGGTGGATAGGTGACAGCAAGAGTAGGCATGTAAGAGTTACTCTTAGAACCATTGAAGACAAGAATATGATTCTAAAAAACAAAAGATTCCTTAAAGGAACTCAAATATACCTGGACGAGGATCTAACCATAACACAGCAGGAAGAAAGGAGGAAAGAGTGGGAGAAAGTAAAGACAGCAAGGGATGCTGGAAAATGGGCTTGGCTGCAAAATGGAAAGGCCCAAGTTTCTGACAAAAGGACACACATGAAATAGGAATCCGGGGCCCCCCAGGAGTGTTTAACAGTGGTAAGTTGGAACTGCAGAGGATTTCCATGGAGAAGAGGACCTGGGTTGGGGCCCATAGCGGATGGGAAAGATGTTAGTATTCTTACGGAGACTCATGAACACGAAGGAAGTAAAGTCCCTGATTTTGAAGGGTATAAAAAAGCCTCAGTCTAGAATGAAAGGACGGATAGTGGCAAAGGTCATGGGGGGGTTGCGGTTCTTTTCAAAGAATCATGGAGCAAAGTTATAAAAATAGAGAAAGAAGACCCAAACAAACAATATATTTGGCTGAAAATATCAGAAAATTGTGTAACAATCTGGATGGCAGCATGTTACTTTGCTCCGAAAGGCTCAAAAACTTATAAGAAAAGGAACCTAGACCGGGAGGACCCATATGCATCACTAAAAAAAGATATTTCTGTCTTTAGCACAACGGGTGACGTGCTAATTATAGGTGATTTTAACGCAAGGACAGCATGCAATCAAGCCCTTAATATGAAGAACAAAGGCACTGAGGAGAATAACCCTTTATGGCTGGAAGAAGAATCAGATCAGTTCTGGGATAGGGCTTCGCAAGATAGTAGGGAGAGTGTCACACATTTTGGGGCAGAATTACTAAGTCTCTGTAGTCTGCACAACATGGTCATATGCAATGGTATGAAAACATGGCCGAATTCGGGCAACATAACCTGCAAAACGTACAATGGGCAGAGTGTTATAGACTATGTTATTTGCTCGCGGGGCTACATCTCGAGGGTGAGAGAGTTAGTGGTAGGGGACTGCCCTGTGGAGATGAAATCAGATCATAACCCGATTTTCGTAAAGCTTGACATCCACTTAAACAAACAGCAGGGGCAGCAGGCTCAATCTTACCTAAAGAAGACAACATCACAAAGAAAAATCCTTATAACGGCAGAAAACCAGGAAATTTTCAAGACTGCTCTTAGAAGAATCTTCAAAGAGTATGAGAGCAATTCAACAGGCAAAAATAATCACTATGTCAACAAAAATATGTTGATCCCCCTTATTCACAAGGCTTTAAGTGAATGTAAAAGAGCTAGAACCAAGAAAGGATTAAACAACACTTTCCTAGTAAACCCTTGGTATGATGACAAGTGCAAAATGGCAAAGAGGAATCTGCGGAAAGATAGGAAGGACAGGGTAAGGGAAAAAGAGTACAAAAACTTACTACAAGCAAAAAAAGAGAAATTCATGAAAAGTAGAACGGAGCTGATTGCTCTTGGAAAACACAGTCCCAAAAAATTCTGGAAGGAACTACAACAAAAGAAAATGCAAACAGAAAATGATATCAAGGACTATCAGTGGCTAGATTATGCAAAGCTGCTATATGAGAGGGATCAAGATAAACATAACCCACCAGTAATCAAGACAAAGGAGCAGCTTTTCAACATAGAAGATATAAAACAAGGCATCAAAAAGCTGGCAAGGGGGAAGGCTCAAGATATTGATGGGCTGCAAGCAGAACACTTAAAATGGGGCAGCGAGGTCCTAGCACCTTATATCAAACACATCTTCAATAATGTCATGCAGGAGGGTTTCCCTAAGGAGTGGACAACCAGTGTGGTTATTCCCCTATTCAAAAGTGGGGACACCAATAATCCCTCAAATTACCGCACGATTATGGTCAACCCTCTCTTGGGTAAACTTTTTGGCAGCATGATTGAAAATAGAATCAGTAAATGGGCGGAAAAAGAGGGGGAAAGAGCTAAAGGGCAGGCTGGTTTTAGACCAAAATACTCCACTATTGACCATGGCATCACTCTCCGGTTCATGGTTGAAAAAATTTGGAACACTCAAGGCAACGAGGCCTTTTGTTGCTTTGTTGACTTTCAAAAAGCCTTTGACACGGTCCCACGCAGCAAGCTTTGGAAAAGGATGGAGGAACTTGGGGTCCCTGTTGCATATAGGGCGGCTGTCCACAGACTCTATGAACAGGTTAAAGCTAAAATCAGAACCAAAGAGGGGTTCTCTGAGTGCTTTAGTAATGATATAGGCGTCAAACAGGGCTGCCCGCTCTCCCCAACCCTGTTCGGGCTATACATTGACAAATTAGAAGAATGGATAAACAAGACTAAGGGGGAGGGAGTTCAGCTAGCTAACTATGTGATAAAACTTCTCCTATACGCTGACGACCTCATTCTAATTGCTAAATCTGCTCAGGGTTTGAGAGAACAGTTGCAAACTTTGGAATCCTTTTGTCAGGGAGTCGGGATGCAAGTTAACACTAGCAAAACCAAAGTGATGATCTTCTCGTTGAGAAGAAAAAAGAACCAAGTTAGCTTTCTTTTCGAAGGCAACCAGCTGGAAGTGGTGGATGAGTACAAGTACCTAGGGATAGATTTCCACAACAAACTCAGCTGGGAAACGTGCAGAGCAAAAAGAATCCAGGGGGGTTGGAAGGCACTTTACTCTCTACAGAATAGATGTAGAAATGCAGAATTATGGGACTGGAAAACCAAGAAAACGCTTTTTGGTTTGCTCATTACCCCGGTGATCTTGTATGGTTGCGAAATTTGGGGCAGCAATATGTCAGAGCAGAAATGGAGACAGGTTGAGAGAATCCAGAAGCACATCATCATTAGTAGTCTCAAAATCAAGACTGTTGTTCCGTATGAGATCCTACTGGCGGAATCTGGTATGTACCCTTTGGAGGCATCGGCAATGGTTCGACTATTAAGCTATATAAGGAAAACTCAAAATATGGAAAATCACCGGTGGCCTAGGTTAATTGCGAAGGAAGAGTTAAATAGGAGAAAGAATACGTGGATGAAACAGAATGACAAGTGGCTAAAGAAGTGGGATATTAATATGCAAGAATGCCCACATGCTAAAGAGGAAATAAAAAAGTATGTTAAAGTAAAATTCAGAAACATCATGTGGAATAATCAGTTGGGACGGAAAAAAGCTCATTATATTAAAGAGTTCAACCCCGGATGGGACCACGAGGAAAAAGCTTACATAGGAGCAGACATTAAATGGAAAGCAAAAACGCTGATTGCACAGCTAAGAACTAGCTCACACCATCTTAGATGCGAAAAGGGCAAGTGGACGTTTCCCAAGGAGGAGTGGGAGAGGAGGATATGCCTTTTTTGCAATCAAGGTGTGGTCGAGACAGAACAACATTTCATCATGAAGTGCCCAGCCTACGAGGACATCCGTGATAGCTACAATGACACCTTGAGAAACAGCAACTTAAGCACCTTGTTTGAGGAGACTAGACTCGTCAAATCCGCAAACTTTTTGATCAAAATTCACAGTAGAAGATCTGAGCTAGTGAAAGAATTGAAAAATGACTAACAGCCTTGTTTCGGGGTGGGCCTTGTGCGTTTCTAGGTCCCATAGGCTGCTGTGGCCTCGTGGACGTCATTAAAAACTTTCATTCATTCATTCAAAAACAAAAATAATAGGAATGCCTCTTGAGCAAGCAAAAAGCATACTATGAAGACATTTAAACGACACGAGACTGCTTCTGACATGATTTTTTCCCCGGCGTGACTCAGAACAACCAACGAGTTTAGAATTTCGCGTGAAAGGTGTGAGACAATTTCCAAGCCGGAGGCTGACAACTTTCCGGCGTGAGACACTTTTCCGGGACAAAAATGTCCCACATATAAGCCTATCGGCTAAATATCTGTGTGAAATAATGGCTACGACACTATTGAAACCCTATGAAACTGTAGTTTCAGCTTCATGAAGTGGCTGTTCACCCCAAGTAGTACTAACCTATTTGATTTACAAATAGAATATTTCAATATACTATTAAGTGATGAAAAAACTTGACATCTTCTTTAGTAGTGAAGGCTCACTGTTACTTAGCTGGATATGGATGTACATTTTAAAACTCGTCTGGCTTCTTTAAACTTGAGGGCTTACTGCTTTTGGCTAGATAAGGACTCAATGACCTTGTTTAATGCATTCTGAGATGTGACTCTTTTTTACTTCTCATGATGCATACAATCTTTCTGTTTGAAGATAGTTTACATGATGTTTGTTGTAGGAAAATGGTGGAACTTAAAAAGATACCTTTTTGTTAAATGTGTGTGGATTGCATGCTAGAGAATCTTCTGAAACTGAGTTTTGATGGCATTAGAGTCTGACACCTATATACATTTCCATTATTTACTTTGTGTGCAGTATTAATTAACTTCTATTTATTTATTTGTATTTAAATATTTTATATTATTTTAATAATAATCCCCCAACCAACCCAAAATCTGGAAAAAAATTGACTTCCCCTAAACCATGCCCCTACAACTCCTCCTCCCTCTCCCTCTCACCTCCCAACCCCCCTTCACAAAAATCAAAGAAACACTACAGATAACACATCCATGACTTAAGCAGAGACCTCACATTTCTGTTTTGGGAATCTTGGCCAACAAACATTATACATATTGTATTTACAGATATCAAATAAGAGACAACAGTTACTCCAGACAACACAAAGCACATGGTGGAGGGTAGCTCTGTTGCTGCAAAGAGGATGACAACTCATCAGTATTTTGCATTGAAGAATATGTCCATCCAAACAAACAAAGAGGATAATAACAATTGAATCATTATCACATATGCCTTTGCTACTGTACAAAGCTTATGTTAATTTTATTGGCAAATACTGTAAAGTTTTTGCGATCTGTGTATCCTTTTGTCCACATTGTTAGTGTACTCGTGTTATAGTTTTATGTCTGTAGTAGATTACTCAAAAGCCTCACATCATTATCGAACATGTTGCAAACATCACTACTCAAAGACTCTCCACTAGGATTGCCAATTCTATTTAACACCAGTCGAATGATATATGCTTGGAGACTGTTAGTATTGGTCCTTGGATGTATTGGGTTGTGCAGTGGCTTTGGGACACACATAACCTTTGACTTAGTAAGTTAATAATTTCTAGATTTTCATAATTATAGGAGTAGTCAGCTTAATTGGAATTGTGGAATCAACATAGCTTAACAATGTTATATATAAAATGTAGGTATTTAGTTTTAAATATCATATTGTGAATTTTTTCTGTTATTGTAAGGATTGTGGAGGTTGCTGCCTTGAAGTGGCTCAGTTTGATACAGTATGCTGCTTCATTTTGCTCATATTGTGTGGATCTGCGCTATTATTCTCATTTGCAAATTATTACTGTTGTTTTGCTCGGGCAATTATATTGATATTTGATATATTGCTTATATTCTGCTCTTGTGATATAGTCATTTCATTGCATGTGATACCATTGCTTCCATTTGGGCAGTGATTCTATGGCTTAGTGTAGATATGAAAGCAAGTGAAAATCAATATTCTGGGTAAATCAGTGGTTTTTGAAAAATCTAATTTCCTGCTTTCCTAGGTCAAATATTGCTTGGTTAGAAATTTGCTAATGACTTTTGTTTGGTGTCTGTTTGCAGGTCAAAATGGAAAAATTTTAATCTAGAAAGAATTTATGTTTTTTGTTAACACCAAGCAGAATGGGTAAACAAATCTGGGTTTCCCTCCTTTGTGCAATGTATTATATAGCAGCCATTGGATCTGTTCGATGCAACGACGACAACAGTATAGATGGCTAACTACCCTATTTTCAGCCAGATCATTGAGTTCAGGTTTTTGCACCTTCATGCAACATGGCACTAGTTGGATTCATCTTGACAAGGGGATCACCACAGCAAACATTACTGGTGACCCTACTTTTGACTCCAAGTCAGATACTTCAACATGGTCTGTAATATCGCCAGAGGCAAGAGTAAGTCTTATGCAACACTGCGGAAGACCCCTTCCAAGGATGACCAAGATTCTGAGGCTTAAGTGTTCTAGGATTGGGAAGATTGTGCAAACACTTTAGGGGAGAATGTGCAAGAGCTTCAAGTGAACATTGATAGCATGGCAACCAAGGAGGATCTAAACAAGGTGGAAAAGCAGTCAAATCTGGTACCAAGATATGAGCAGTTAAATGTAAAAAACAATCTAATATCAAAGGTAGCCATAACTTCACAGGCTGTTAAATGAACATGTGCAAATTCAATGGCAATGACCAAGACAAATGGATCTGTCAAATGTAGCAATTGTTTTAGTTACATCAAGTACCATCCCAGCAGAAGGTTGACATGGCATCACTATATTTGGAATCTGATCAATTTATTTGGTACTGTTGGCTATGTGAGCAAATGAAGAACTCTATCATCGTGTGGTCCATTTTTATCATCGTGTGGTCCATTTTTTGTGGAGGAACTACCGGCACACTATGGTAGCAACCTTAAGGTCATAAGAATAAGGTTCAACAAACAAGCACAGTCAAGGTATATATCATTACCAAAACTGAGGTCATAAGAATAAGGTTCTTCTAGAGCTTCATGCCTCTTCAATTGGTAGATACCAAGGCTTCCTTAAAAAATACCACACAATCAAACAAGATTTCTTTTTGCAATGGCACAAAGGTAATGTACAAAAATTTGTGGTGGAAAGTTTAGTATGTCAGCGAACAAGGGTGAGACGATCAAGACACTAGGTCTCTTGTAGCCATTATCCATTCCCAGCCAACAAGGTGAGAAGGTTTCAGCTAAACTTGATTGTCAGGTTACTGAAATCATAGAGAAAAAATGTCATTATGGTCATGGTGGATAGGCTCACAAAACATTCTCATTTTGTGTGTCATCTCACTCCTTTGTAGGAAGCACAGTTGCAGCAGCATGCATGGAGACAGCTTAGAAGCTACATAGTACTCCCAAAATTATAATGAGTGACAGTGATCCCATCTTCATTAGTCATTTTTGGACAAATTTGTTATCTTTTATGGGTACTCAATTGGCTCATAGTTATTCTACTTCTTATCAACCCCCATCTGATGAGCAAACTGAGATTGTTAACAAATCTTTTAAGAATTGTCTTCGTTGTTTTGCATCAGGAAAACAGTCCTAGTGAGTTAATTGTTTACCACTAACAGAATGGTGGTATAAAACTCCCTTCCATACTTCCTCAAAAATGTCTCCATTTATGGCACTTTATGACCATCCACCATCTATCACATTATCCTTTAAAGTAAAGCCAAAGATTCATGTAGTGGAAGATCGCATTCAACACCAACAAGGAGTACTCTAGCTGATTAGCATAGAAGCGAAAGAAACTTTGAATTAGGAGATTGTGTTTTTTTAAAGTTATAGCGATACAAGCAAATGTCTTTCAAGCAACAAAGAAAAGACAATGAATTAGCACCCAAGTATCTGCATTGGATTGGCAGCATGACATAAAAATTTAAGTTATCTCAATCTGCAAAAATACATCAAATCTTTCATGCATCTTGTTTGTAGAAGGTAATTGGCAATAAGGCTCCAGTCCAGTCAATGTCACCTGAGCTAGATGAAGAAGGAAAGATCATATTGGAACTTGAGGCAATTATCCAATTAAGGATTAAGAGAATGAAAGCTAGAGCAATCATGACCTCATCAAGTGGAAGAATCTATCAAAGGAAGATGTTATGTGGAAAGGTGGAGGATTCATGCAAAAGTATTCGCAATTGGACAGCATTTATGACAATGCTTCCTTGAAGAGGGGGCATGTTACACCCTTACCAGTTGCATGTATCAGGTTACCAAGTGCCTGACTTATGGCACACATAACCTTTGACTTAGTCCTTGTATAATTTCTAGATTTCATAATTATAGGAGTAGTCAATCTAATTGAGATTATGGAATCACCATAGCATAATTATGCTATATATAGGGGGTTGTAGGTTACTTTTGGATAGCATAATGCAAATTCTATTCTCATTGTAAGCATTGTAAAGGTTGCCCCCTCAAAGTGGCTCAATTTGATATTCCATATTCTGCTTTTATTTCATTCATATTATGTGAATGTGCTCTATTCTGCTCTCATTTGTGAATTATCACTATTCTGCTCATGCAATATAGTAATTTCATTATAGTGTGTTTAGGCCTTTGGGATAAAATGAAGACCCGTCATGGATCTCCAATGCAATGCCCAACACAAAAAGCGACACCTGTGAACATACAAACAATCTTCTTAGACCAATTGTACGGTTTTTGTCACTCCCCATTAAATCAATATCTGTCCACCCATTTATATTGCCACAGCATTAATTGCCTCTTCATCCAATACAATCAAGGCTACACTTTCCACAACCGCATTTTCAAAAGATCCAAGAGCTACACAGGCAATGAGAAACAAATATAACTTGTATGTAGGATATACATGGGAATGCACAGGATTGTTGCCATCCATCAATAAAATACTATTACATTCCAGCAATAAAATACTGAGAGGATCTTAAAGACTTAAACAGATGACTTTAAAGCTTGATAAGTTGGCTATTCTAAGTGAAATCACAAACTGAAGGAGGGCCTGGGCATATGCAGTAGATGCTGAGTCATCAGCTTGGTGACATTCTTCCTCAATAGAAGAGTTCAGATTTTCTTCCTCCCTAGCAAACCTCCTTTGCATCCAGGCCAAGTACCTCCATGCTCCATTGTTGAAACACACTATTTATTATCAACAATTTGTCAGTTTTCCTGGGCATTAATGCAGCAGGGGGCAGTTAGCAAATGAAAAATGATACAGCAGCACACATCTAACTCATAGTCAGAGGGGGCAGGAAAGAAACAATATCACTTCATAGTAGCAGCTTAGCTGCCAATGACAAAATCTATACATCTATTCTATTTACTTCACTTTAATAAAAGTTATTGGCTTATAACGGTTGTAAATATTGTTTGTAATTGTACTCGACACTGTCTGGATAGTATGGGAAGCAATTTTCTTCTCACCCATCAGAAACCATCTTATTGTTTGTAACATATTCCATTCTATTATATAAAGAAGATCATCAGAAGGGAGCAGGCAATTTTCATCATTGAATGCATTTTGTAACTTTACCTAGACAGTTGTTCACTAATATAATATAGTTCAACTTTCTTCCCAAGCAGAGAAAACATATAGCAAATGAGGTATGGTTGAAGCATTACCTTAAGCAAAGGATGTAGATGGCCACCTTCGGTAGGTTGCCCAAGTGCATTGAAGTTGTACTCCTTGAACTCCAAGTCCTGCAAATTACCTCTGGAAAAAGCAATGTTACTGTTAATTAAAAAAGATTACAGATACCCAACCTCAAACTAAAAAGACTGCCATGCAGCAAAAAAACATGATGTGAGTAAAAGAAGCAAAAAATACACCGAATGTATATACATAACTCCCTTCTCAAAATAACTCTCACCCCAAAAAGTAGAAAGCATTTGAAACTTGAATAGGTTTCTAGTTTTAATAATAAATATCTATGTTACCAGTTCGGCCCTGCAAACCTACCGGTGCGGGTCCAATCCATCCCGAATCCAAATCCAGGTTCGGTTCTAGAGAGGGTTCGGACATGGTTTGAAAAAGCTCTATTTGGTTTGACCGGTATGAAGGCGAACAAATTTGTGATGAATTTCCTTGCATTTTTCTGCTTCGGTGATGAATCCAACGGGTTTCTATTATATTTCCTCGTGTTTTTAGTTATTTCCTACATTTGGCCGCTTATTGACCACTTCCCTGGTTCACCCACCCGTGTGTGCGGATCACCTTCCTCTAAGCAAGGCAATTTTTGCGCCTCTGCTCCCAAGATCCTATTCAAATCGCTCTACTGTTCCAGATCCAATGGTATAAATGGGGAGGCTCAACATGCTAGGTTTATGTCTGATTGAAGAGATAGCCTTAAGTGTAGTTATGAAGATTGACAATCCATTTCTGTCGTGAAGGTTGAACTCATAGATATGGGAAAGGATTTATATTTATATTTATATTAATATGAATATAAATATATTTATATTTATGTATTTTCATATTTCTTACTTATATAATGCCTGCAAGCTATTGCTAAGGGTTTGGGAATGCTTCATATGGTTGCTCCAGAAACTAGTAATTTCACCAACACTACATTTGTGAGGATGTGCATTGAAATGGATCTGTCCACGGATCTTCCGGCTGAAATTTCCCTGAAGGTGGGTAAACGTTGTTGGAGGCAACCTGTAGATTATGAAAACATTCCTTTCAGATGTCGGAATTGCTTTACAGATCATTCCTCCCCTAGGTGTCCTAAATTCCAAGCGTAGATACGAAGACATAAAGCTGATAAGCCCACATGGGGGGTGGGTGTTGAACCGCACCATTTCAACATTTCTCCAAGGGGTCAAGAAGAGATTGTTTCTCATGATGTTGATCGAGCTTCTAAAAAGCAACATCCCTCCCCAATTCCTCCTAATGTGCTGAATTCCTCATCTACAATGGTGTCGGGGGTATCTGTGATTGAAGAAATTCCAAGGAGTAAAGATAACTCAGTTTCAGGAATCAAAAATTGTGATGAGGATTTCACTACATTCATCCCAAAGGGTAATGTCTCTGATTTGGTGCCCCCTCAGAAGAATGATCAAGAATGGACAGAGGTTAAAAGAAAGAAAATGTCCCCAACAAAGCTCAAGCACCAAATGGCACTTAAGTCTACAAAAAAAGGAAAATCAGAATTTATGGAGAAATAACGTGGTTACTTTGTAGGAGGCTCAGAAAAGTATTTTAGGATGGTAGGATGGTTTGTTGAATTACAGGCATTGTAGGCAATATCAGTAGAGGATTGTGGGTTCATGGCAAGAAGGGTTTAGGTTGTAAGTTGTAACAGTTGATGGATCATTGGCAATTGGCTCTAATAGATCCATGGGATAAGGGTTTTAGCCCATTTTTTATTTTTGGTTCCTGGACCTAAACCAAGTTTTACTATCAAAAAAAAATATTTCTTACTTATATATATATATAATTATATTTTTTATTTTTTATTTATATTTTTATATTTCATATATATAGATATATTATTTTATATTTTGGATGTTAGATATTAATATTAATATATTTATATTTCTATTTTTATGTATTTTTATATTAGATATATGTTTTATTTTACTAAATTTATTATATGTTTTTATTTATTATTTAATTATTTATACTAAATTTGTTTTTATATTAGATATATGTTTTATTTAATTATTTAATTATTTATATGTTTTTGCGCGTATTCGGCATAGGAAAAAATAGGGTTTTTGTTGGTACGGATGGACACAATATCAAAGATGTATCCGAGCCATATCCTATGAGTATCCGTATCCGATACAGTGATACGTGTACTAGGGGAGAGGGGGTGGCATATCCTGTAACTGTGTGGGCAAAGTGTGCAAGAGTACCCTCAAGAATTTCATACAAAGGTTGTCCAAATAAAGAGAGGTGTGCAAGATAAGGAGGTATTGATGGAGTACATCAAGGCCTTCATAGCCATCTTGGAAGGCCCATTTTGCTATCCAAACCAGTGGACATAAATGAAGCATGTCCCCATGCTCACTATCTTGGGATAGATAGTCCTCCATCCTCTCCAAGGATAGGTGGTGTTGGCACCTTGTTTTTCTGCCTCCAGTTCTTGCCCAAATCCATCAAAATCCTCATTTACGTGTTTCTGGTTTTTTCCTTGGTTTTGTGCCCTTGGAAATGTTAAAATCCTTTAAATTCTTAAATTTTCTAAGTGTTTTTGGCCTTTGCAGAATTTCTAGACCTTCTTGGATAGGCAGGGCTTTCACCTGGATGTGGATATATCCACATCCCCATATGTTCCCCGCATCCCCTTCTCTTCCGCTTTCTCCCTCAAAATCTCCTAAGTCCCTTTGGCGGATCCTCACTGTGGATGTGGATGCATCTGAAATATCCCAACTATACTTAACCAAATTTTTTGCTTACTTTTACTTCTTACTTCAATCAAACATCAACATCAAACATGAATGAACATCAAGGAAGCTGAGATATCTTATTTCAAATGTCAATACAATGTCTTATTACATGCAATAGATGCTTAATAGCATCATCAATGTTCACTTATTACAATGATCTTGTATGAAAGGCCTTGCGCCTAGATTGAACAATGAGTACAATCAACTACAAGTATCCAGACTTCAACTCTCAAGTGTCTACAAGATGCAAGTAGCTTGATGATGTATGTGTCGACTTCAATCCTGCACAATGATGATAACTGAATGTTAACACCTCTCAAGAGATAAGGGAGCATCACCTTATCAAAGTTGAGGGAGCATCACCCCAACAAGCATGAAATACGCAGATTTCACGAAAGAGCATAAAGCTTACCAGAGAGAAATTCAATAGCCAAAAAGATACAAAATGAAGTCGCTCTCCTCCTTTTATAGTGCTCCTCAAGAGCAAGAGGCAACCACGGCACGTTTTCCAATGAGCATCTTCTAGAAGAATATTCCATTGGAATGACTCATTTATGAGTTGGCAACCTTATCATCACGCTACCCAAGATGCTATCTCCGAGTTGAGAGCCTTATCTGACACTTCATACAATGTCACTCTGCGACCCATGCCCTGCACGGTGCTCAATGTAGCTTAGGCGCATGTTGGATGATGGAGAGATCAAGTCCTGGCATTTCTTTCAAGTAAGTCGCACATTTGAGGTGGAACAAGAGGCAAGGTGCACCTCAAGCAATCATGAAGTTTTCTGACCCTTGATCAAGATCTATATTAGATGAATGAACCCTTAGAGAAGATTTTATCTCCTAAATAGGATGAATGATCAATTGAAGCTTCAATATCCATGTCTAGCTCTAGGCGCATATTTAGAGCTCTAGAGTCATGAAATTGCGCCTAACATCCTTGAGATGAGTTCCAACTTTATTCAAGTCCACAAGGTGCTTCCAAGTCTTCTCCAGATGCAAGTGTTCTTCATAACAATGAAAGTGACTCCACATTCCTTACTTAGGCGCAAATTGGGCTTCTTGAAGAAGGCGCATCTATGAGGTTGAAGAGGAGGAAAAGTGCGCCTCACTCTCTCAACACTTCTCTTGACTTAGATGATAATTTCTATTGAAAGGATGATCTCTTGAATCAATCTTGACCCGTTTGATGATGCAATTACCCTTTCAATCCACTATCTAGCTTAACGCGCCATTCCAAGGTTGTTCCATCATGATCTAGCGCCTTAGGCGCACATTCTAGGTTGTAGAGGCATGAATTAGTGCCTCAAGTATCAAGGCGCACATTTTGGTTTGTTTGATCAAGGATTAGCGCCTTGCATTTCTTGGACAAACTTTCATCTTTAGGTGACAACTTAACTTTGCAATATCATCTCCTCAATAAGGTACAAATCCAATGTCTTAGAGTCTTATTCTAGCGCCTAGGCGCACATTTGGGTTTGGAGAATCATAAAGTAGAGCCTTAACTCCTAGGCGCAAGTTTGGAGTTATAAGGCATCAAGATGGCGCCATTGAGTCTCTAGACAAGTTCCTTAGCGTTTCAAACATTCTTGACTCTTCAAAACTCCTTCATGCTCGGGCGCAAGTTCAAGGTCCTGGAATCATGATTTAGCGCCTTGTCGCTCTAGGCGCACATTTAGTGTTGAAGAAGGCAAGATATGCGCCTAAGACTCTTTAACTATCTCCTTGACATTTTGAAGTTCTTCAATACATAATTGATTGACTAGAAACCAATCCATCACTGAAGTGTTTAAAGAAAGTCTTCATGCTTATGTTTGAGTGATTCTAGACAAGGCGCACTCTAGAGGTTGAACCGGTGAGAAAGTGCGCCTAGCACTAAGACATCCTTCTGTCACTTGTTAAAGGTCTTGACCTGCAAAACAGAAAGTTTGATAGCCAAAACCAAGTTCATTCCCTTATCTTACGTATTAGCCCACGAGAATGATGAATAGGCTAATCAGGGTTCCTTGTTGACTTATGCCAGAAACGGGGACATGACAGCATCCACATCTCCCCTGACTCCCCGCTTGTTCCCTTCTCCTTCATTTCTCTACATCCCTTTCTCCCCCCTTTCCCCACATTTGCCTTGGCTTCCCGTTTGGTGGAGGTTTAGTGTGGATTTGTTCCCTTCTCCTTCATTTCTTTGCATCCCTTTCTCCCCCCTTTCCCCGCATTTGCCTTGGCTTCCCATTCGGTGGAGGTTCATCCACCCTCCGGATCCATGTCTGATCCCCCCTCTGATCTCTGCGTCCGATCCCCCCTTTTCTGTTCATCCCTACCACCTTCCCTGCTCTGCATTTCCTTTCCCCCCGAATCTCCGCAAATCTGGATCCCCTTTGAAACTCCGCTAAGTGTCCCCGCCATCCATCTTGCGGAAATCCGATATGCCTCCAGATTTGTCCACATTCGGCCTTCTCTCCCACCATAGCCTAGACCCCCCTCTATCTCCGCATGTCTGCATCTACCCCAAATTTCCGCTGTCGTAACCACCCACAGATTTTCGCAAAAGGCAAAAAGAGCGCAAAAATGGCTATGGAAACGCCTGGGTGGTTGGTGGTTGGTGAACAATTAATGCATAGGTTTGCCCTAGATCGTTTTCCCACTCAGAATCCCGTGTGGATTGGGAGATGACTCAAAATGCTATAAATGCAAGGATTGAGGACATTCAAAGGGTTGGTCTTTGAGCCATCTTGGATCTAGAAACGCCTCAAGAGGATTTAGGGCATCAAATCACGCCAGTCAGGTCTACAAATGATGAAATACTTCCAACAATTTGTAGGAAAGTTCTTCAACAAATATCTTCATGCAATGGTATGTCTCCATGGCAGATCGTAAGGATTCAGGGGAATAGATGAACCTAGTTATATATTTTTTGGTACCACACTTGCTGGTATGTTGTAACAAAGTTACATAAAGGCTTTGTATTGGTCTCTTCTTTGTTACATTTGGGTCGTTGCAGTCCTGCTTGGGATTACTAAGTATGTCTATTGTATGTTCATATATTTTGGATTTCTATGTGAATATATTTTATGTTTATGTTGATGGTTGCTGAGTATCTCCTTCCTCTTTGTTGTTCTTGACTCTATTGCCCATTGGAGTAGGCACCGGTCTAGTTTGGGGATGGATCAGTCACTCTTATTTTATCAAACCCTCGTCCTGTTAGCTGTAGGAGTAGAGTAGGTTAGAGTTTGCATGTTGTCCATGATTCCTTGTCATCACCAAGGATTCATATGAAGAGATACAAAACTGTTTAGATCTTGAGTGAATCATGACATGCATGTCTGCGTCTTGCCATTGTGTAAAATATCAAATGAATGTATCTTATGGGGATATAAAAGAGGTGATTTATGGGTGCATGTGCAAGGTGTCTAATCAACTATATTGAGGTATGAAGGTGGCTGGTTGTTCTTGGTTTAGTGACTGTTTGGAACCAAGTCGATGGGTTGGGTTTAGCCACAATTTTTTTAGTTGTTCCTCTGGTAATCTAACCTTAGGGAACACCCTCCCAAGTCTAAGCTGAGATTGAAGTGCAAGAGAGAAAGCCCACTCTCGTTCATTGGCCTTCAACCCTCTGTGTTCTATGGATGAGCAGGTTTTACTTTCATGATGACTACCTTGACCTTGAAAGTGAATTTCTGTTCTAGGAAATGGAGCAGCCGTTTTGGGACCCAACGGGTGGAGCCAAAGCCAAGACAAAGAATGTAAATTCCACAAGTACCAAGAAGAAATCAGCAACATTGTGCCTATTTTGATAGAGATGGTCATACAGATTCATCTTGTTGGAAGTTAAATTTGGAGAACCCTCATAGGAAAGGTAAAAAAGGTAAGATAAACTCTATGCCTACTATACAAGAAGAAAGTGTAGTATTTAGAAAGGATACAGAAATTGAATTTACTTTGGAGATGAATTCTAAGCTTTCTTGCAGTACTGAGAAGGTTAATTTGTTTTTGGCACATGAAGCATTATTTAACATCAAGATTCAATTCAAGGGAGTTAAAATTGATGCAGTTTTTTATTCTAGTTCACAAGCTAATCTTATTTCTCAAGATTTGGCTGGAGAATTTGGTCTAGAAACTTGTGAACACCCAAACCTTATGCTTTGGGTTGGATCAAAGAAGGTGCTAATTTGCTTATAAGTAGACAATATATAGAAATTTGTTGATGAAGTGGTTGTGAATGTAGCTCCTTTGGATGTATGAGGTGTTGTGTTAGGCAGCCCCTACGTGTATGACTGGAAAGTGGTTCACTATCGAAGGTCAAACAAGTACTACCTCATCAAGCAGGGAAAAAGCTTCATATTGTTTGCTTACAAAGGCAAGGACCAGCCTACAGGGGTCCTGAATCTTCATGGAGGGAGGATGTTGAGTGGGAACACAAGAATCATTCCTATTGTACCCATAAGAAATTTTTCATCATGTGTCAAGTTTTAAGCCAAACCTTGCTATTTCCATTAAAAGCGGCACATTCAGAGCTTGCTTTTGTTCATCTATGTGGTTTGTGTTTTTCTTGAATATATCTTTGCACAGTCAGTGATCAATGTTTTCAAAAGCTCCTCAAGTCAAAGAATAGAAGGGAACCAATGAAGGAGAAATTTAGAAGTTACTAATGCATGGTGGAAATATGCAAATCATATATGCTGGTATGCCTATTCGAAGATTGAGGGTTTAGAGGTCCAATGAACTGACAGTTGCATACATGAGTGCGATCAGCAATAGCAAGACATGACTATCAAAGATCAACACCTTATTGTCATTATTAGGTGCACACCACATAAAGGCTCCTATTGCTTCTAAAAATTTCATTCATTCAGCTATGGAGACATGCACACCTGTGAATGGGGATAAGTTTTCCGTATTGCAAAGGCATGAAAGATCTATGTCAGGGATGCACCTATGAATGAAAACTATGATAAATGATAAATTAGTCTAGATTGCACTATGAGGGGCACACCTATCTTATGCTATGAGGGACACACCTAGAAATAGAAACAAGTTTGACTTCACAAAATCCATGCTCCCATTATAAGGGACAAACCTATATAAAGAAGGCGGAGTTTGACTTTTCAAAGGACAGATTTACACTATAAAGTGTGTGTCTTATAAGGCAAAATGAGTTCTACATTTCACAACCTATTTTCATTGTGAGATGTGCGCCGGATGAGGCAAAACAAGGCTGACTTTTCAAAGAATTGATTCCCATTATAAGGGGCACACCTGATAAGGCAGAATGAGATTGACTGTTCGATGGATTGATTCCTAGTATGAGGGGCGCACCTGTATAAGGAAGAATGAGTTTGAATTTTTCAAAGGCAAAATTGCATTATCAATCATGCACCTGATATAGGCTGACAGAGTTTTGAGGTAAAAAAAAAATGATAAACTCTATTAATAGGTGTGCCCTATGATTAGAGGCCTTCCAGTATTTGTTCTTAAAGATAAAATTTATTAATAGAGGCGCCTCTTAATAAAGGCATAGCTTGAATTGTGGATCGAAAGGGCATTTAATTGGGACTTAGAAGGGAATTTGAGTGAATTCTAGAATTCCAAATAGACTATGCAAGAACAAAAAGCAGAATAGTGAGGTATTCTAGAGTTTGCTAGGGATCTTAGGATCTGAATTGAGTTAGATTCATGTTGTTAGAAAGCTCAAGCGGCTTAAGATCTGTACTACCATTGGAGTTGTGGATTTTAAGTGAATTGTAGCTCACATTTTGATGGAGTTTTCTCCAAAGCATGGGTTTTTATATGGTAAATCCTTATCTTCATTTTGTGGTGATGCTTTACTCTCATTTCCTTACATATTTTAAGTTCTATTTTGCTTAGAGAATCACAATCTTGATGTCCTTCATATAAATTTGTAGTTCGATGACTTCTGTATGGTATAACCATCCTACTAATTTACAGATCATGGCCAACCACAGCAGGCAAACTTCTCTTGAATGTTTTTCAGTATTAATGAGTTGACATGCCTACCTTTATCAAATGCATCTTACTATAGCATGGATGACACTAGAGTGTTCAATTTTGTGAAAGTTTTTATTTGTTCCTTCCGCAATTCTAAGTTTGATTGTTAAGATGGTTTTGTTTACAGTTTCAAGAATGACAAATAATAGATTTTAAGTTTTAATTATTTTCCGAGATTCAATTCCATTCCAAACTTCAATATTTTGCATTACAATTTTGCATTGCCTGTTATCATCCTTCATTCTTTGTAAGTAAATAGAGCTTCCCTAGTGTGGTATTATTTAGATATTCTTATTGTGAGATTTTTTATCAATAGTATTTTTTATACTTTAGTCATCACTAGGATGACTGTAATATCTCCATTTTGACCTAAGTTATATTTGCTAGTTGAGTTTGCTTCTATACATGGAGAACCAGAAAGTTGGTATATGTCTATGCATGGAGAATGGGAAAGTTGGATCAACTAGTGTGTTATTGAGCTATATGGGAAATGCAATATTAAAATTGTATTTCAGTTATTTGATTTGAATTTTCAAATGATGGAATAAGAGGGAAAATGGAATCTTTAATTACATTTTCTCTAATCTATTTTATGGTATGTCTTTTTTCTTATTGTTTATGAATGAGAATTTTGATTTTTATTTTATTGGCAAGGTGATGACCCCTTGTTTATGTATGGAGATGACCCCATATTAGTTGTGAAGTAATTTCATACAGAATTCACTATTTGAGCTTAATATTGCAAGTTTAAGGAGCATTTGAAGTGAATTTGACATTATTATAACCCTTGGTCATTGTGGATGTCACACCAAGGTAGTCGATTTGGAGAGATCATCATTATATGAAGATTTAACATATATTTTCAGTTCTGATTTCTTATAACAGCCAGCTGATAATGGTCTTTCAAGGTTCTTATGCAAGCTTTGATTGAAGATATTGGCTTGGGAGAATTGTTGACACAAGATATTGCATCTAGGGTTCCATCGCTTGGCTTCAAGAGGAGTTTTTGTCATTGTTTTGATCTCTAGAAGATTTCTGGGAATATATACATTTTGTATCAGACATAACAGCAGTCAATATGATGTAATCAGTCCATTTTATGAGGCTGCAACAGTGATATTTGAAGTCTATTTCCATTGGACATTGATAGCTCTTTTATGTTTTAGGGTTACAAAGATATTTGGTGGCACTTGGTTGACATTTTTTTAAGTTGTTCAAGTCTGATCTGATTATGCAAGTGACTGATATATACAATCAGCAGCAAGCTTTTGATATCTTTTCATATTGAATCAATGATATACGCAATGGTGTTTCATGGTTACATATATGTATGATTGTATTTGAATGTTTATGTGGTTTTGTGCAAGAAATCTTATCTAAAAATTGCAAAAATTTCAATCATTCTAGAAAGGGATATTACAGTGGTATCAGAGCCATAGACCTACCAGCCTATGGGTTTTTTGAAGGAAGAGCTAAAGCCATGAATACAAGAAGATCATATACACCTATAGTGGACAAGTCTATAGAAGAAGACTTGACAACCTTGATAAACAAGTATGATGCTCTTCCTAAGTATGTGCAAAACAGAATTCGCTTCAAAGACTACATGAAGTTCAAGAGTTCATGGTATGATGAAGAATCATTTGATAGTGATGAAGAGGAAGTGCAAGATGAAGATAAATCAGCTAGGGTAGATGAAGGTATGGTTTCTCAAGTTGAGACTAACATTGATCTTTATGTTGATAAGAGATCAAGTTGTGATATGAATGGTTTGGAAAGTGATATTGTTCATACATTTGAGAGCAAATCAGAAATTTCAGTTTGTTATGAACAAGTTAAAGAAGACATAGGTGATGCATATGAAGTTCCTTGCTTTGGATCAGCATTTGATGAAGAAAAATGGCATGATGTCATTGTTGATCATTCTAATGAGATGGCAGATTTTGATCATGGAGTTGAATGGCATGATATAATCCCTGATTTGTTTAAGGATAGCAATCCTATTCCTTTGCAATCAACTCTACTTGATGATTTTGAGGCAGCCAATTATGATATGCATGAATATGACAATGGGAATAAAGACTTGATGGTGTTTGATGACTACAATGTAAGCATTAAAGAGAATTCCAAAGGTCTGATTTGGGACAGCGATATTCTTTCTCATTCTTATGAGATTGGTACTCTTTCACATGGAGGAATGAATGAAGAAGAGTCTACAAGCGTTGGCATTCAAAGTACAAGTGTTGGATATGAAAATTTCAAAGAAGATGCAATTGTGAAAATTGAAGACATGGCAAAAGAGTATGACAGGTATTTTGATTTTTATGAGATTAATGAGACATATCATTTGGATGGTTTAATGAAGATTTCGAAAATTTAGTTGGTGATTCTATTGATGACACTCATAGTGGACCAGCCACTCAAGAATTGTCTTTGATGGGTGTTGAAGGCATCCATAACTCATCTTTGGTTATGTCACCAATTGATTATGATATGGCAGCTTTTTATTTGTTGATTGGTGACTTCATCTTCATTGATTCATCATGGGTTAGAAGCTGTCCTACTTGGAATTCCATTGCATGTGATTTCAATTGTAATTTGCATGATACATTGATGAGTAGTGAAGTATGTGATTTCAGTTTTAGCACAACAGGATTAGATACAATTGTGTTTAGCATCCTTCATCTATTCATATTACTATTCAATGGTAGAAGAATTTTCAGCTTCATTGGTTCATTGCTTGGCATCTACACCTTGATGATTGGCATCTATTTTGGTTTGGATGTGTTTGAGTCATTGTGCGACAGTGGAAGCGATCCCAAGATCTTCTACACCAACAGGTTTGAGGTGATATGTTTGAGCATGATTGAGGAGCTTCGATGGATTTGGGATCCAGGGATTGGTTGGGTTCAATTTTTCTTTCCATTGCTTGGGGACAAGCAATGTCGGGAAGGGAGGGCTGTACTGTCCCCATTTTGAGCTAAGTTATATTTGCTAGTTGAGTTTGCTTCTATACATGGAGAACCAGAAAGTTGGTATATGTCTATGCATGGAGAAACGGAAAGTTGGATCAACTAATGTGTTATTGAGCTATATGGGAAATGCAATATTAAAATTGTATTTCAATTATTTGATTTGAATTTTCAAATGATGGAATAAGAGGGAAAATGGAATCTTTAATTACATTTTCTCTAATCTATTTTTATGGTATGTTTTCTTTCTTATTGTTTATAAATTCTTCCCATTGCTTGGGGACAAGCAATGTCGGGAAGGGAGGGCTGTAATGTCCCCAATTTTTGAAATAACTTAAAAATGTTTTAATTGAAAATTAAATACTAGTTGTGAAGTGATTTCATACAGAATTCACTATTTGAGCTTAATATTGCAGGTTTAAGGAGCATTTGAAGTGAATTTGACATTATTATAACCCTTGGTCATTGTGGATGTCACACCAAGGTAGTCGATTTGGAGAGATCATCATTATATGAAGATTTAACATATATTTTCAGTTCTGATTTCTTATAACAGCCAGTTTATAATGGTATTTCAGGGTTCTTATGCAAGCTTTGATTGAAGATATTGGCTTGGGAGAATTGTTGACACAAGATATTGCATCTAGGGTTCCGTCGCTTCGCTTCAAGAGGAGTTTTTGTCATTGTTTTGATCTCTAGAAGATTTCTGAGCATATATACATTTTGTATCAGACATAACAGCAGTCAATATGATGTAATCAGTCCATTTTATGACGCTGCAACAGTGATATTTGAAATCTATTTCCATTGGACATTGATAGCTCTTTCATGTCTTAGGGTTACAAGGACATTTGGTGGCACTTGGTTGACATTTTTATAAGTTGTTCAAGTCTGATCTGATTATAACAGTGACTGATATATACAATCAACAGCAAGCTTTTGATATCTTTTCATATTGAATCAATGATATATGCAATGGTGTTTCATGGTTACATATATGTATGATTGTATTTGAATGTTTATGTGGTTTTGTGCAAGAAATCTTACCTAAAAGTTGCAAAAAATTCGGTCATCCTAGAAAGGGATATTACAATGACTATTTTTCCACTAGTAGCCATTTCTTCTATGACCTTTCACTCATGTACATTGCTAAAAGACTGGAAGCATGACATTAGGGCGCAATTTCACCTAGGTGGATGTGTTAGCATCATCCTTCTCTTTGATTATGAACATTGCTTAGAGGTGCTTATGTGTTCCCTTGCCTTGTGATTATTACCAATGTACATGAATGAAAGGTCGTAGAAAAAATGGCTACTCATGGAAAACAGTCATTGAGTGATGACTTGAGTATTAAAAATACTCCACGTATTACAAAATCCCACAAGTATGAAATATATAAATTCTGCATTTCTGTTTTGCAGGTGTGCGAAGCAGCAAGGAGAGCATTTGTCTTCAATTTTATGAGATTCCAAGTGATCTTCCCCAGGTTCAGCTTCAAAACCTGCCATAACTTCAGCGCCATCCAGAAGCACACCCAGGTAGAAATGATATCCTCTTGGAAGTGTGTAACAAGAAATAGTAACATTCAATGAGGTGAATTCTTGAAGGAGAGTGCCTCGTTTGTCTATTGGCTTTTCAAGCATCTTATGTGAAGGTAAGGGCCACATGTTGCATAAAGGTGAGCTTAGAGTTAGTGCTGTGAAAGGGCTCTGTATGAAAGGATGCAGAAAGCTGCCCAATTTAGAGGCAATTCCAATTTAAATCCAACTTGAGGACAAGGACAATTGGCTTTTCAAGCATCTTATGTGAAGGTAAGGGCCACATTTTGCATAAAAGTGAGCTTAGAATTAATGGTGCTGTGAAAGAGCTCCGAATGAAAGGATGCAGGAAGCTGTCTAATTTAGAAGCAATTCCAATTTAAATCCAACTCAAGGACAAGGACAAAGTAGCAGATTTATAGCTCCAACCATAACATAAATGCTAAATTTTGAAATAAGCATTGCAACTCGATATGTGACTTAATAAATAATTCTGTTTTGCATGCATTTTTCATCTTATTTGTTAATTTGTAAAAAAGTTTTTGATTTTCTATATTTTTTTACGCTAATCATTTCTGATTCCATATCTCCAATTTGAGGAGATCTTGAATTCATGTTTCCAAAGGCATTTTTGTTTTAAATTTTGAATAACTGTACCTTTTTATTGTGGCATGCAACTTAGATTATAGTAAAGTATAATTCTTGTCAAATAGTCATCCGAGTGGGGAAGTCATCCATGATTAGTCAAGTTCATACTGATGACCAATTTTGTTTCAGCAATTACTAATATTTCTTGTGTATTTACTATTTTAGAATATTATTTAAAATTCGCTTTTATTCCAGTCACCAGGTATGTGTAAATTTGATTAGCCTAGTGAATCTCGTTAGCAACAACATGTAAAATAATAAGTAGAATACCTCCTGAATTGTGCATCAATATGAATATGAGGGCAGATGCTGACTCAATTCCATTCAAAGGGAGTAAGAAAGTACTTTGTTGAAACATATGCCCACAAACTACCAGCACAAGACTTCAAAAACCAACAAAGTCTCGAACATGGGAGGTAAAGAGATGCTAGTACCTCAGAGGCAAATATAGCCAGCAAGGAATATCTATCTCACCCAGAAGCACTTTTTTTCATCTCACATACAGCATAAAGATTTGAGGGTTGTGTCTTCAGGGGCTGAGCCCCAACCTCTGCTTGTATAATAATCTGAGGAACAGTCCACTTGTGGCAGATAATCAGAGAAAGGTGATATGTAGAGTCTCTTAGTGCAAGCCCACTCCAAATGTTCCAAGGCAAGGTCCCCATAAATGTGAATCATACAGGACTAGTCATGAAAATATGCCCATTTATGTAAAATTCAAGCAATCTTACCTACTAATTTAAATGGTCCAGATTTCAATTTTATCTAACCTAATAAACTCTTTTATCTAGCCCAAAACACCTACTTCAACACAGTATTTAGCAAACAGGTTAAAATTGTATGCTGAAGAGAAAAGTTTTATTCATCAAAAGGGCATCAATGTTGCTTAAGTTAACAGTTAAAAAAAGTTGACATGAAAAATATGGAATGGAAGCCTAGTTAGTTACACTTTTCAAATGGATAGAAGCAAAGCTTTTAAACAATATCTGTCTCTAGCATTAGGTTGTATTTTGACTCCTCAACAGTTGAGCTCCATATTAACAAGCATCTTAAACAAACCATAACCCACAAGCGGACCATGGAGACTTGCTTATTCCCTTACCCCAAAAAGGGTTGACCATGTGCAGCACTAAACAGGTAATTTGGAGTTGCATATTCAATATCACAAAAAAAGCAACACTAAAAATGAAGTACAAAACCAGATACTATTGATGGTAGCTTTAGAAGGACAATAAATATCAGGGAAAAAAACTGATCATGGAAGAGGCATAAGCAATAAGCTAGAAGACTATCTGCAACAATAATCTATAATGAACTTACTTTTGCAATTGCTCCCGGGTTAAATCAGTTGCCGCCTTCTTTCGTTTTGGAGCATAGTTTGGACCCTTTCTTAACGAGTAACCCTTCCAAATCCTATATAAAACAGTATTTGTTTGCATCAAAATGCTAGGCAAGTGTGAAAGAGAGAAAGAACAAAGAATCTTCTGTGACAAGAAAAACATATGCAGATGCAACCCTCCAGGAATTGATCATTCAGAGTGATTCTAGTAGTACAAAATCTAACAGATACCTTTAGGTAAGAATCAAATTAGAATGCATTTCCCAGACTAGCCAAGTTTAGAAATTTTAATGGGAAGAGATGGAAGAGTGTACTGCAAAGCAATTAGCTTTCTTTTCTTCAAAGCATCAATATCCTTCAAATCTATATCCTGCATTAAGCAAATCGGGAAAGGTAAGTTAACAATCATCAAGCAGATTCAGTAAAACTAAGTATGAATATATCAAAAATAAGAAGGTTTCAAGAGAGAAAACAATATAATATAGTCGTGTCCTGGGATCTGAAAAGGATCTATCGAAAAAATTCCTAATCTAATCGTGAAACATCTGTAAAACAGGTCTTCAAAATGCATATAGAAATCATAATTAAGAAGAGAAATGCTGTACCCAAACACATCAAATGAATTCAAATAATAAGAGACTTATTGAATATGGCAGGAATCAAACTAACCAAGACATTCTTGTATGACCCTTGAAACTTATTAAAGCATCAGCATATGGATAATCCAAAGTACCACCAATGTTAATATGAGTACCTGTTTAGTACTTAATACTAGCACACATGAAAGATAAAACATCAACACAAGTTAACAATAAAAGTTGTTTTTAGGCCACCAGCAAGCCAAACACCAATTTCATATATCAGACCTTCCTTGAGGCAGCCAACAAGAGCATTTCTTTTCGTTTAATTTGTAAATTATTCACATTTTGCACCCATGGGTTTTGACCTCATGACCAGGCTCGGAAATTACCCAAACCATGCAAAGCATTCAACACACGTCGTGATTTTCAATATCAATGTGAACCTCATCACATGCTCCTAGTTCATATGGTGATACTTGTCCCCCTAAATAGAAGCTACTAAAGATAAGAATGCTAAACTGTCTTTGAAAAGGAAAACCTATTTCAAATTGTAATATCCCAATGTCCAAATAGACAGTACACAACTAGATGAAATAAAGCTGAAAATAGCACCAAATGACAAAAATGGGAAAGAAAATAAAGATGCAAAACCAAGTGGGGGGCATGGCATCACTCTATCCTGCAATGATACTCCAAGGACAAGCAAGGAAATTGAAACCATTAGGTATTGGTCCTTTTGAGATCATGAAGCAAGCTAATGAAAATGCATTACTCTATGAGATTGCATTCCGTTGTGAATGTGGGGAACTTGCAACTCTGATTCATCCATGTTTGATAAAGAGGAGGAAGGACAAATTCTGCCTTCAATTGACATCTTTGCAGTGGCTGAATTGGCAGAAAATACAGTGCTACAAGAGTTTTTGGCAGATTGGCCACTCTTTTAGACATGGATAGGCAATCCAAATGGAGAAGGTGAACAGATTGTGTCATTATTTCCTTCTAATTAAGCTTTTGTGGGACCAAAAGCCTCCCAAATAAGGGAAGTATGATCCAAAATGGATCAAAATCATATGAAGTATGTTTGTATGACATGCCACAGACCTCAAGGCACCAAACATCAGCTCAAGATATCAATGACTTTTCAGGATACATGGAAAAGATGTGAGACAAATTTGCCAAACATACCCTACCATACACTTCCAAGCCCGATGTATCCCAAATTCCCAATCCTAATAGAGTTCGCCAATGCTGAATATGAAATTAGGAAGAGAGGTTTTCCTTGTAGTCACAAATCACATGGGGCAGTATTTTTAATCCTAGAATATTTGTTAAAAATGAAAATTCCAATGTGAACGGTCCCTTTTGGTTAACTCAGGCAGGTTGTATTAGAGAGGTTGATTGCACTGTGCAGTACTGGCAACAAAGCACAAGATGTGATAAATTGCAAGGTACCTAATAGAAAAACCACAGTTTTTCTATGCTCCATTTGAGAGCAAGTACCTTGCAATCTGTCATTTGCTTGGTGAATTATGGAAATTGAATGGACGGCCTTATTTCTAGTTGCATTTTTTCCTGCTTGGGATTCTCCAAGGAAAATATAGTTTCCATTGAGTGTGTTGTTATTTGTTTTCATGTCATATTCTTTCAATTTCAGGTGGTCGTATTGTGTTTGTAACAATTGGAACATGATTTCAGTCAATTCCTATAGTAAAGTAAGCATGTTTTCTTAGAGTACAGCAGTATGCTGGCATAGTTTATTATTTACATCAGCAAATGTCTGTATTGATGAAGTGGCAAGTATATCCTGAGAAATTAAAAAATCCATTTTGGTTGTCCTTTTGGTCCTCCATAAGTGGATCCATATCATCATTGCCAAAGAAGAGTTCACACATCTTCTCGGCTTCTTGTCACTGCTCTTCATAAAGAGTTTGATCTTAAAGACGAGATGCTTCAAGATTCTCCTTTAAGCATTCCTTAATATAATCTTGTAGGTCTTGATACATCCCTTTTTACACTCTATATTTTCCTTGTAAATAGGCATCAGTGAGTATATCACCAACTATTTATGACAACCTTTTCTCAAACTAATAAACATAAAATTTAATCATTGTAGTTCTAGAATAAATCTAATGACACCATTTGTGGGTGAAAATGATTTTTGGTGCCAACTCATTTATGGGCATGATTGGAGCTTATAAATATATAATCCATGGGATTAAACAAGTTGTGAACCATCATTTCATGTTTCATTCATTTGTGAGCATTTTGTGTTATAATTATATAATATATTCATACAACCAATTAATTTACAATGCACTTCTTTGAACACTACAAGGGATAGTGATCAAATGGTTATCTGACCACAAAGTAGAAAGCATCAAAATGACCATCAAAACTCCCATAGATTGATAGCACACTTCCATAAGATCCAGGCTCACTAATTTATGGCTCCATGGAGTAGTCATATCTGTAATGTCCCACGTCTGATTTTTTCTGTTTTTCTGTATTTGTGCCTTGGTTTGTTTGTTTTGTTTGTTTTCACATTCAATATTGCTTGCAACGGAATAACAGCGAAAATGCAACATTCAACAATACCCAGATATTGGAAAGAACATAAATAGCCTAAACTATCACTACCCAAATCGCAAAATAACATAAACATCAATTTGGAAACATACCCATTTGCTGATTTATAAGTTGCAGGTCTGAAATATAATTAACCAGCAATGTTCGTAACTGAACAATTACAGAATACAAACTACATCATCATAACATGTAATGTCCCCTTCCTAGGCCATGACTTGTGCATCGGGCTAGTCTACTACACGGGTTCCCGTAGACTAGTAAGGATGGTTAGGGGACCCATAGTGATGTGGCTCACCCAAGCTCAGTCAACATTTACAGAGTGATGAGATGGATTCCTTTGGGCGGGACTTACCAGTTGACACTTTCTGGAGTGAGTTTGGGCCATTTGGCCAAACTTAGTATATTTAGCAGGGGCTCATGGGACTCAAAGCGAGTTGGTGCAATAGACCGGAATCTTGTTGTCATTCCATTGGCCAACTCAGCAGTACTACAGAATGCTTGTGGAGACCGTTCAAAATATATTTTATTTAATAGATACATTTAAGTTAAATTAAAGATATAACTTAATGTATTTATTGAATAAAGTAACTTTATTATGTATTGGGATCTTTATGAAATATTTTAAGTTAATAAAGTCACCACTTAAGTGGGCGCCCAAGGAGAGGTAAAAGAAAATAATAAAATATTTGATAATTCCCAAAAGGGGCGTTGGAGGAAGAAAGAGGAATAACAAAAAGGAAAAAGTGACTTTCATTCCATTCATTCACTATTGCATTTTTCTATGTCTGAGCTTTGTTCTTGTGAGCAAGGGTTTGAACCAGCGGCTTTGGAGACGAAAACTTCCATTGTTTAGAGCATTTGCGGGGTTGGAAGACACTCCCAGGGTGTTGTTTGAGTGGCCTCATTTCAGGGGTTACCAGTGAACTTCAATGCAAGGAATCAGCGTTGTCACGGAGATGTTTTCATAGACATATCTTCTGTTTATTGGCACCATAATTACAGGGAATGTTTGAGGATCATATTGCACTTGATAGACTGTTGTTTGGAGGAGATATGATGTCTTTTTGATCCCATATAAAAGCCGTACCTGTCCCTAACAGGGCCATACCATCTTAGGGTCGATTTGGGAGTTTGGGTGGAGTTTACTTGCTGGTTTCTCCATCAAACTAAATGTAGGCATCTGCTGTTACAGAACAGTGATATCAGAGGGTGTTTGGAGTGAGATTTGTGTTGTGTGTTACTGCCATGAACACCACAACAGGCCATACCAGCATACCAGAGCAGCCACGTTGGAATTTGGTGTTATTGTGAGACCTCCAAAGGGTCGATTCTCCTTATATCTGATGTATTATGCCGGATTGAAGTTATAAATCTGAGTGTGTATTGTTTTGGAGAAGATTCATTTGTCTCAGCTGCTGTACTGTCATTTCCAGCCATGTATTCTTTGCTACAGCTAATGGGTATGTTCAGACCCTAGTTATTTTGAACATATTTCATATGGGTAGTGTTTCTTTATGCATTATAATACATTTCCATCAAATATAAGCATCTGGGTATTTCCATTTCTTGTTGTTTTCGAATATATGTACATGCATGGTGTTATGTCAAAAATGCAAAAAACATAAAACACGCCAGGTGACAACTAAACCACAGAAAACCAAAAGGGGGTAGGACATTACAGTGATATCAGAGCTGGTGCATCTTGCTAACCTGTGTTGAACAATGTACATGAGTGTTTGGAAAACAGTTTACACCAGAGATACCCATCAGTGGCAGCCACCACAGGTTCCGGAAGGAGAAACCATATCAGGTATCTTGGGTATGCACAGAAACTCATCCAATGATAGTGACAGCATAACAGGTCACATGGCAGATAGAAACAAAAGGCCAAAACAGTCGGAGAGTCCCCACTCTAGAACAGAATAGAAGTTTGACATTATGTTGGATATGATGTCCCAGTTAGGCAAAATGAGTCAGGGTAACCCGATAGCACAGCCACATGCAGCCAATGAGGGTGAAAGGAGTGGGTCTAATAATAACAATCGCCGGCATACAGCTCAAGGTAGTGGACATGGCACCAGGACTACCCCAGGATCAGTCCCTAGACCACTCCAGCCGACCTTTCCATGCAGAGAGGAGGCACTAGTTAATCATGACCCAAAGGTACAGATTCCCATGGCAAAGGACATTAGATTGCAGCATGCAGAGTGTATGACACTTCCGCCGGAGATCAGGGAGATGACCTTTGAGCAGTTCATGAACCAGAGGAGATAGAGAGCAGGTATGGGTGGTAGAGGAGATCATAGAGCACACAGAGCTAACAGAGATTACCAACATGCTTTGAGTAAAGTTCCTATGGATCGTTTCGATGGTAGTAGCAAAATATCAGCTAGAGCATGGGTACAAAAGTTGGATAACTACTTGACATTCAAACCTACGCCGGAGGATGAGGCTCTAAACTTCGCTACCATACATCTACATGGGTTAGCTCATGAGTGGTGGTACCATGGGTTGGTCACTTTGGGCCACAATCTGATCACCACATATGACGAGTTCACCAATAGACCGATAGAGAGGTTTGACACCAAGGACCCCGAACTGCAATTCAGGGAGCTTGCACAGTTGAAACAATATGGGTCACTTGAGTCATATATTTTGAAGTTCCAGAGACTCTCAATTATGGTTCCCAGTATCAAAGAGGAGACTCATAGTCCTATTCACTGAAGGACTAATGGAACCACTTCGAGGATGGGTTAAGGCCTTTGACCCACCTTCATTGCAGGAGACAATCAAGAAGGCACGTAGTATGGAGTTCGCTGTCCCAAAGAACAAATTTGTCTCCAAATCCTTTCCTCCCAAGAAGGATAAGAGTTATCCACATCATCGAGACACAAATCAGCAAAAGAAATCTGCTCCTAGACTTGATGATGATGTGCTGAATGAGTACAGGAGGAAAAAATTGTGCTTCAAATGCAAAGGGCCATGGGACCCCAATCATAAGTGCCCAATGAAAGGGCAAGTGAAGCAACTGGAGTACTATTCAACCGAGGAAACTACATCAGAAAAATAAGACCAGCAAAGTGACTCGCAGGATAGTGAGGTGGAAAGTGCAGCAGAAGAGGTACAGGGTGAACAGGACATTGACATACCTACAACCCATCTTTCTGCTATTCAGAAAGAAGGTTCTTTCAGGATTCAGGGAGTCTTGGAGGGACAAAGAGTGACCACCCTACTTGACACGGGGGCCACTCATAACTTCATTGATGGGGGTCTTGTGGCAAGAAGGGGACTCGAGACTGAGGAGTTCGAGGGGTTCAAAGTCAGAGTGGCAGATGGGTTTGTCATCACATGCAAGAGAAGAATCCCAAACTTAACTATTAAGTTAAGTGACTATGAGTTCCAGGCAAAGTATTGTGGTCAGTATGGGAGACATGGACGTGGTCCTTGGCATGAAGTGGCTTCATGCAATAGGTAAGTTATATCTCAATTTGCGAACTATGGAGATGAAATTCGAGGTAGATGGACGGAAACATGTGCTCAGGGGAATATCAGATGGTGGTTTTAGAGTTGTATCTCTCAGGAGGATGGAGAGATTGCTTAGGCATGATCAGGTGGAATGGGTAGCTGAGTGTGTTGTTATGCCTACAGTTACAGAGCAGCCCAAGCAGAGCTATCATCCAGATATCCAGAAGTTGATAACTAAGCACACCAAGGTGTTCAGTAGTATACCCCCAGGGAGGCCTCCTAATAGAGGCATTGAGCATGTGATCAAACCAGAGGAGGGAGCTAAACCAGTAATTATCACTCCCTACAGACATCCTAAGAGATTGAAAGATGAGATCGAAAAGACAATCAAGGAGCTTCTCGAGATGGGGCACATTCGACCCAACAAGAGCCCGTTTGCCTCCACAGTTGTCTTGGTGAAAAAGGATGGCACATTGAGAATGTGTATAGATTACAGGGCTCTCAATAAGAAAACAATTAAGAACAGGTACCCCATTCCGCGGATAGATGAGCTCATTGATGAGCTACATGGGGCATGCTACTTCTCCAAGATCGACTTGAGATCTGGATACCATCAAATTCGGGTTAGAGAAGAGGATGTGGAGAAGACAGCTTTTCGATGCCACTATGAGCATTTCAAGTTTCTATTTATGTCCTTCGGTCTAACCAATGCTCAAGACACTTTTCAATCTTGTATGAACAGGGTCTTCAGGGAGCAGTTGAGGAAGTTTGTCCTCATTCTTCGATGATATATTAAAATTCAGCAGGACTTGGGAAGAGCACCTCCAACACATTGAGGTACTGAGTATTTTGGAGAGGGAGTCCTTATATGCCAAGGAGTCTAAGTGTGAATTTGCCATGACCGAGCTCCTCTATTTGGAACACATCATCAGTGCCAAGGGAGTTAGAGTAGATCCTGAGAAGATCAAGGCAATTGTTGATTGGCCACCACCCACGAATCTCTCACAGCTCAAGGGGTTCTTTGGCTTATGTGGGTTCTACCGCCGATTCGTCAAGGGGTTTTCGCAAAGTGCAGCACCTCTGACAGACATGACAAAGAAGGGGCATTTGTTTGGTCCAACGGGGCACAGTAGTGTTTTGATAGGTACAAGCAAATTATGAGATCTTTCCCAGTTTTGGCCATCCTAGATTTCACCAAGCCTTTTGAACTTGAGTGTGATGCCTCAGGAGAAGGCATAGGAGCTGTTTTGATGCAGGATAAGCACCCAATTGCTTTTGAGAGCAGAAAACTCTGGGGTGCAGAGAGAGGTTACAATACATATGATAAGGAAATGTTAGCCATAATGCATGCTTTGGCTAAATTCAGGCAGTACCTAGTGGGTAGCAAATTTGTGGTGAAAACATATCACAACAACCTTAGACATTTCCTAAATCAGCGTGACGTCAATGACAGGCAACAAAAGTGGGTGAGCAAATTGCAAGCCTACGACTTTGACATAGTTTATGTCAAAGGAAAGAAGAATGTGGTAGCTAATGCACTCTCACAAAGGCCACACTTGTGTTCATTGGGTGAGATTACAGTTGATTGGAGAGAGTGGATATCAGCAAAATATGTTAAGGACAAGTGGGCTACATGGATAATTGATGGTACCATTTAGGACAGCAGGTACACAGTTGTAAATGATTTGATTATTTACAAGGGGTGGATCTTACTGGTACCAGGATCGGGAATGAAGAAGAAGGTAATGAGAGCTTTTCATGATGTTCCTACCACTGGTCACCCAGGATATTTCAAAACATACAGACAAATCCAGGAACAGTTCACATGGAAAGGGCTCAAAACAGATGTGTTGTAGTACGTTAGAAAGTGCCCCACTTGCCAGCAGAACAAACAGGAACACTCCTTTCCAACTAGTTTATTACAGCCCCTACCCATTCCTAATAAAAAATGGGAATGTATTCTATGGACTTTATCACAGGCTTGCCTAAGGCCCAAGGCAAGGACTGTATCTTTGTTGTGGTTGATAGACTGACGAAATTCGCCCATTTCTTTGTGATTTCAGCCACATTTTCAGCAGCACAGATCGCAGATTTGTTTTTCAGAGAGGTATTCAGGCTACATGGGCTACCCAGGAGTATAGTCAGTGACAGGGACAGTAAGTTTATGTGTCACTTCTGGTAGGAGCTCTTCAAATTGAGTGGGACTGAACTCACTCCCAGTACTAGCTATTACCCACAGACAGATGGGAAGACAGAGATCGTCAACAAGTGGGTGGAAGGATATCTCCGCAGCTGCATTCCAAGGCAGCAGAAGGCATGGTTTAAGTGGTTACATCTGGGAGAGTATTGTTATAACACTACTTTCCACATGTCCATTCAAATGTCACCTTTCATGGCTCTTTACGGGTATGAGGATCCCAACTTCCTAGATATGCTATTCGGGGATAGTAGAGTCCCTAAGGCTAAGGACTTACTGCAGAAGAGCCAGAACATCATGAAGTCCCTGAAGGAGAACATCCAAAAGGCGTAGAATCAACAAAAACAATATGCAGATCAACACAGGGTTCAGCATTCTTTTGAGGTAGGTGACATGGTTTACTTGATGCTGCAGCCATATAGACAATCCACTCTCAAGAAGACTGGTGCAGAGAAGCTTAAGCCATGTTATTATGGACCTTTCAGGGTATCCAAGAGAATAGGAGAAGTGGCTTATGAGCTATACCGGCAAGAAGCAGAGTGCATAATGTGTTCCATGTTTCTCACCTCAAAAAGGCTTTGGGACACAATGTGATACCTTCCACTGAGTTACCCCCTTTGGATGAGGAGGGTAATTTGATTCTGATCCTTGAGGCTATTATTGACACTAGAGAGCGCACCTTGCGGAAGAGGGTTATCAAGGAGTATTTGGTGAAGTGGAAGAATTTGCCGGTAGAGAACGCAACCTGGGAGAACGAGCAGATCTTACAGCATCCAGAGTTGAAATTGCTTGTGGGCAAGCAATTTTTGAGAGGGCGGACTATAATGTCCCCTTCCTAGGCCAGCACTTGTGCATCGGGCTAGTCTACTACACGGGTTCCCGTAGACTAGTAAGGATGGTTAGGGGACCCACGGTGATGTGGCTCACCCAAGCTTAGTCAGCATTTACAGAGTGATGAGATGGATTCCTTTGGGAGGGACTTACCAGTTGGCAGTTTCTGGAGTGAGTTTAGGCCATTTGGCCAAACTTACTATATTTAGCAGGGGCTCACGGGACTCCGAGCGAGTTGGTGCAACGGTCTAGAATCTTGTCATTCCATTGGCAAGCTCGGCGGTACTACAAAATGCTTATGAAGACCGTTCGAAATATATTTTATTTAATAGATACATTTAAGTTAAATTAAAGATATAACTTAATATATTTATTGAATAAAGTGACTTTATTATGTATTGGGAACTTTATGAAATATTTTAGGTTAATAAAGTCACCACTTAAGTGGGCACCCAAGGAGAGGTAAAAGAAAATAATAAAATATTTGATAATTCCCAAAAGGGACATTGGAGGAAGAAAGAGGAATAACAAAAAGGAAAAAGTGACTTTCATTCCATTCATTCACTATTGCATTTTTCTATGTCTGAGCTTTGTTCTTGTGAGCAAGGGTTTGAACCAGCGGCTTTGGAGACAAAAACCTCCATTGTTTAGAGCATCTGCGGGGTTGGAAGACACTCCCAGGGTGTTGTTTGAGTGGCCTCATTTCAGGGGTTACCAGTGAACTTCAATGCAAGGAATCAACATTGTCATGGAGATGTTTTCATAGACATATCTTCAGTTTATTGGCACCATAATTACAGGGAATGTTTGAGGATCATATTGCACTTGATAGACTGTTGTTTGGAGGAGATATGATGTCTTTTTGATCCCATATATAGGTCGTACCTGTCCCTAACAGGGTCGTACCATCTTAGGGTCGATTTGGGAGTTTGGGTGGAGTTTACTTGCTAGTTTCTCCATCAAACTAAATGAAGGCATCTGCTATTACAGAACAGTGATATCAGCGGGTGTTTGGAGTGAGATTTGTGTTGTGTGTTGCTGCCATGAACACCACAGCAGGCCGTACTAGCATACCAGAGCAACCACGTTAGAATTTGGTGTTATTGTGAGACCTCCAAAGGGTCAATTCTCCTTATATCTGATGTATTATGCCGGACTGAAGTTATAAATCTGAGTGTGTATTGTTATGGAGAAGATTCATTTGTCCCAGCTGTTGTACTGTCATTTCCAGCCATGTATTCTTTGCTACAGCTAATGGGTATGTTGAAACCCTAGTTATTTTGAACATATTTCATATGGGTAGTGTTTCTTTATGCATTGTAAACATTTCCATCAAATATAAGCATATGGGTATTTCCATTTCTTGTTGTTTTCGAATATATGTACATGCATGGTGTTATGTCAAAAATGCAAAAAAGATAAAACGCACCAAGTGATAACTAAACCACAGAAAACCAAAAGGGGGTAGGACATTACATAACATAACAAATGCTCAAAACCCTTTTGAGCTCCAACCTAGGTTCCTCCAATAGCTCAATACCCAAGTGCAGAACAAATGGAAAAGCACCCTAAAACTCCAACGCCCTACTTCAGCAATGTCCTCCAGAAGTATGGCCAACAATAAAGGAAAGTGTAGCAATAGAAAAAGCAAACAACAATGAAAATCTGATCTCCAAACCCTTTGAATATCCCTCCAAGCCTAGACGCCAAGTTCACAGAGAAGAAACAGTGAAAATATAGAAGTTTGGCACTCGAAATAACAACTGCAACCCTCCAGGGAAGATGTATGGCCTCCCTAAATGGTACGGCCAGCAACGTAAGGTTCAACCACTCGGAAATCAACAATAAATCTTCTGCAAGTTCTCCACAAACCCTTCTCTACAAATATCAAAAGTCTTCTTCAAAAACCCTTGCCAAAAACTCTCCACGACAAACACCAGAAATTTGCAATGAAACACACAGGCAATCTTTGTATGAAATTGCTCCAATACTCCAACATTCAGCACAAGCGTAGATTTTGGATAAATCTACCAGCAAACCTTTCCTGCACAAACTGTAACTCTGAATGAATCACACTGTAATAACCTAGGTGGATCTTTCACCACCACAGCTATTCTTCTCCAAGAGGGTTTTTGTCTTCAAGAAGGCTGAGATGAACCAAGTTCAATCTCTCAGAATCACGAGGGTTTCATTAGAGAAAAAATATAATAATCTGCATATACAAATGAACTCTCACAACCTCCTTTTATACTTTTCCACCGAACTCTCTAGAAGCTTATATTTTAAAATTCACTTTTTAATTTAAACTTCCTTTTAGCTCCGAAAAAGATCACTTTATTAAAATAATGATATTTTGACAGGCAAGGTCCCTGTTTTATGCATCCATGATTTAAAACATTTCATCCCAATTCCGACAAGCTATAACACTAAGGTGCTTTTTAAATATTTTAAATAATATTTGGCAACTTTAGTAAAATAATTAAAATAAAGCCATTAATACACCCATTTTGTGGAAACTATCGGAATGCATCGGAATCGAAAACTGACTGCACTGGAGTGATCCCGATAAAGAATAATGATAAACGGAGCCAATCGAGCAACTTACTATAAATAGACGCCCTCTCCAAGATTCTTGGAGAGCACACTAGAAGTCGGAAATCACCCCGGAAAGTGGCATATGAGTCCTCCAAACCACCTAAGCTCATTGGAATCATCAAATAACTCCTCTGATAGAGTTGACACACATCCACAAGGTCTGTGCCAACTGCACTGCAAGGGAACCCGAAAATGGGGGCATTACAATATCCTTCTCAATCTACATACTAAAGGCAAATATACATGGCCTAAAAGGTATAATCGTAGGTTAACAGTGCCCAAAATAGCTTGAAAAATATTTTATGCATTGACTCAAATAATTATAATTTATAACTATGCAAAAAAGAATAGTGACAGAAATATTATTAACTATGATCCTAAGGCCATAAGTCAAGCTTGATGACAAAGATATATGCATAAATAAAACTATAAGTTAAAGAAAAGAGGCTTCCTAGCATATGACTAAGCAATGCATTAGAAAATGGTCAAATAGTGCCTCAAATACAGCTTGTATCAAACCACATCTAGGGCTTCAATGACAATACACTATCCTTTCTTTAAGTACAGTCCAATCTCCACTCCAAAAGTCTAATGTGTTATCATTGGTCCAATAGGAACACCTAAGGGACATTAAGTTTCGTCTACTGAAGGAGGAATAAATAACAATATTAGTCCATACCTTGCACGGCACAATGACTTGTGGTGGAAGATGCATAAACCAAACCTCTTGACTTGATCAAAGAAGCCCTCAATTTACACTACTAACGACAAGCTAGAGGAGACATTTTACCCTTATGCAATGAAGATGGCATGCCCAATGCACACATTGCAATGTGCAATGGAACCCAACAACATTGGTCTTACCAAAGAGGTATGATTTTATGTCTTCTACAACATTTTGGGATCACGGGCTCATGCATGATACATCCACAACAAGGCAAGGTGAGAAACAACAAAATGAGAGCAGATGTGTACTTATTTTCATAAGATCTTATCATTCCTTTTGGAGGAGCCCAGGGTGCGAAGGAGACTCCAAGCATCATGCAAATTACAAAGAGGGTATTCCAGATCAGCAATTAACACCTAGAAATGTTAACTAAATACGATGGGTACAGAAATGTGTAGGAATACCTAAGGGACATTAAGTCATGTCTACCAAAGGAGCAAGAGCGAATGAACATATTGGTCCATACCTTGCACACCACATGCATAAACCAAACCTCCTAACTTGACCAAAGGTCAAAGAAGCCCTCGCTTAGCACTTCTAATAGCACACCCAATGCACACATCAAGGTGTGCAAGCAAACCTAGCAACATTGGCACTGCCAAAGAGGATATGATAGTATGCTTTCTACAACACTTTGAGGTCATGGGCTGATGCAAGGTACATCCGTAGCAAGATGAGGTAAGAAAGAATGAGATGAGAACAAATGTGTAATGATTTTTGCAAGGCTTCATTCATTTTGTAGGAGTACAACCTAGGTGAGGCCCCCCAAGCCATAAGAGAGACAATCTTCTCCAACAATTAGCAAGTAGAGGAACACATCTGAAGGATGTATGACGAGGAGGAATATGGTGTCTAGGGCCTATTCCAAGAAAAGATTGTCAACAAGTGTAACTCCCTCTTACAACTCTATTATGTGTCGTAGATGTTTTTACATTTCCAATGTGGGAGGCCCAACTTCTGGAGGCCATAACTTTTGATACGGGAGGCCGTTTGGGCCCATTTTTTTTAATTGTCGAGCTCAAAGAGATCTACGTACTGGGCATCCTTGGAAGCGATGTCGAACAACCTGGAATTATTTCCACAGTCTAAAACAACCTCTATAGCCCAAAAATTGAGTTTTTCTGTTCTATAGCCTATAAATTGCATTTTTTTATTCTAAACATTAGGAGCAAGGTTGAGACACCTTTCCTAACAATATGTGGGTGTTGTTACAATCTCACAACAACCCAACAAATAATGTTGTCTGATTGCTATAACTTTATAACAATCACTCAACAAACATACAAAGATAGATTTAAAGAATCTACCAATTATTTAAATCTACCCGCCACATATTAATTATTCACCTAGTATAATATTATACCATGATGTAATATAAATCCCCAATCAAATTGTCACGTTGCAGAATAAAAGATTGCAAAAAAACAAACCCTCAAAAAAGGCAAACTCTCACACAAAACTTACCTTGCCTTCCCCTTCCCTTATTTTGATCAGTTGCTCCCTTACTCGGTCTTCCACGCTTTCAACCTACAAAACACCCAAATATCAAGAAACGTTAAAACTTAAAGCATTTACAATGTATGCTATAGAATACACCCTGTAGATGAATAAGAGTTTTCTATTTAAATTAGATTTGTAAGCAGCTCAAGCATCAAGGTGAAATGAAACAATTGATGAGTACTATGTTCTATAATAATGGTAACATTTTATTACAAGTTAAAATTTCAGGAATATACATTTTTCCTTTTAGGGATAAACCATATAACAACAGTACAAAAATTGAATAAAACTTAAAACAACAAATAAATATTTATCATTATTTGATTATCTTTCCTTAAATCTTTACAATGTTTGACAGTGTTTTTTACCTGCAAAAACTTGACCTTCCTCAACCCCAGACCTTGTGACAAAATCAGGGACAATGATTTATGTCTTAAGCTAGCTCAATTCAGGACCTAAAAAATAATTTTAGGAAATCTCCTAAACATCAAGAGGAGAATTTGCAGTTATCCTTTTCCCTTAAAAATGACATCTTATTTATCTGTTTGTATCATTTTTCATATTTCTTTAAACTTTAATCTGATTAAACCTTTTTTGTATTCTTCTAATCTTTGAGGAAGTTATTTGCTCAATCTTTTTGTTGTTATGACTTGTGTATTTAGAATCTGACTGAATAATTTTGGACACTTGCAAACACCAATATAATTGCTTGCTTTCTTCTTCTTCATGTCTGGGGTTTGCATGTTTTGGACCCTTGCACTCATCTTGACAGAGAGAAATTCAAATTCATGAAGGAGGATGCTTAGAGGAAGTCTATGTGGACTCCAAAACTTCATTAAGCACCTGCCCTTTTTATAAAGGACTGCAATTTTCAAGAGTATGCTTTCCTCTTCAATTTCTCAGATTATGGCTGTCCCGAAGAACCCTACATTTGTAGGTTTAGAAAAACAGGGTTGTAGTATCTACTGATATCACTGTTTATGAGGCTTATTTCAATGTTGTATTTGCCTCTCAATCTCCCAGAAAGAAGTCTAACAATTGCCCCTTCCTCATTAATAGACCATGCTATAAGTATTAGATCATATCTTTCACCTCTCATCAATCTCTCTTAGGGGCTACAGTTTGGGAATGGAATGTTTGCCCTTTCTGCCTCAAGAATGGTGGTAAGAAAAATCTTTCAAATTCGTAAGCAACAACATGTCAGAACTTCAACTATCACTAGAAGGCCGCTTGGCCACACGATCTTAGCCTTGAAATGAGTCTCATGTATATATTGTTTGCAAATTTTTTGGGTTGAATGAATCAAACATATACAAGATGTTAAAACTTAAAATAGTTCAAATCTTTGCATGTTAAAGTGGTTTGAGGGGCTCACAAACTAAGTGGTCCATGAGCTTGTGGGCTTAATTACATATGTTCAGTATACAATGATGTCCTTTTGTATTGTAAAGCATGTAATGTATCAATATGAGTGGCTACTCAATGGTGTCATTGGAAGGTAGGCAGTGATTCACCAACAGCTGTGTTCCTCTACATGGAGACTACCATGTGGTATATTATCTCAATAATGTCGAGGGGTATGAGACCATCCAGTATGGCAGGCATCCCACTACCAGACCCTCTAAATGTATTTCCTTGAATGAAAAAATATTAAAAACATAGTAAGTATATTGTGTGCATGGATTATTCCATAGTTCAAAAACGTGGACTCAGCAAGCCAAAATTTTGACTTAGACACGGAACTTGGCAAAAACTCAGCATATTAAAAAAATAGATAAATTCATAAAATAAACTTAAATAATTCCAAAGTGTTAAAAACAATAAGAAATGAATTTATTTCTTGCATACCTAGCAAAATTATTGAAAATCATTCCAGTCCGCAGCAATGAGAAACAAATGGAAAAAAATTTGAAAACAAAAAAAGTTTTTCTGCTAACAATCTTACTCTTAAAAATTTGAAATTTATGAGCTCTAACAGTCGGAAATTCCAGACCAACGGTTGGTTTTGGCTCTCATGGCAGAATTGGAGGATGGAGCCTCTGTGGTCTCAGTCCGAGCTCAGTCGTTATAGTAGTAGGCTTTCTTTTGGTCAGGGGTGGGGACAGACCTAGAATCTTGAAGGGAGCAGGTGTGGGGCACTCGGTCACGCACTTCCCAAAGAAGGCCTTCTCGAAGTATGCATGGAAATGCAGAGAAGGAATATTTTGTAAAGTATCGGGAAAGTAGATCAGTTTCTGGGGAAATGTCGTCCCATTAGGGGTCTGACGAGATTGGACCAATATTCATGAGGATTTTCATAAAAAATGCATCTTTGTAGCTCATTCTACACCAATCATCTCAGTTGTTGCCTCAATCATTGAAAAGGAGATTCAAAAACTAAATTCATTAGTGCTGATTGGGCACTGTGTTGACCGCTAGCTCTCAATTCATTCTTTCCAAGAATGGGTTTTCAGCACTTGACCCTCACTCCAAAAAAAAAATTCAGCCCAAAGGCTTTTTTGTTTTGGTTTTCTCTTCTGCTGAAGAATGTGAGTCGTCCCACTCTATAGAGGATACCAATTCAAGGATTTGCTTCTTTCACTCCAAATATGGAGCCCTGGTTTTTCTGGCTCCTTCTTCCCTTCCTCCAGCTCTGAGGTTTGGATCCAGCTATAGGGACCCCCTTAGAGTTCTGGAATGAAGACTATTTAATATTTATCTGTAATCGGTAGATAAGTCTCGCACTATTTATGCTCGTTTGGAAATCTCTCGTGATTTGGATTTGCCTCTTCCTAAAAAGGCTTTGCTTTCCTTTTCAATGGGTTCTTATGCTCAAGAGATTGATTATGAAGACATTCCCTTCAAGTGCTTCATCTGCCATAAAGTGTGGCATGAGGCAAAAGCATACAATAAGAAAAAGCAAAACAGATCCTTTTTAAAATCTCAAGCAAAGAAGAAGGGAAAAGTAAAAGATGTCTAGAAATCAAAGATAGTTTCAGAGCTCGGGTGCCCTTTCATCAAAGCAAGGAATCAGAATTGGTTTACCTTTGAAAAAGCCATACCTTCCCCCTTGAAGGAATTCTCAAAGGCATCTAAATCCCAACCACAAGGGTCTCAAGAGAAGGAGGTCCTAAGCAACCCCTAGGATCATTCAGGATCGTCCCATTAAACCCTTTAGGAAGAGGAACAAGGCATCCCCCAAGTCTTTGCTGGATCGTCTCATCAACCCCATCGGAAGGAAGAACAGAGCAACCCCCAAGTTGCTACTAGAATTTCTCCCCATCCTCTCTCCTCCTCCAAGAGCAACTCGTCTGCGCTACCAAAGAGCCAAATGTTTTATAGTACTTTTTAGGTAGCCCAGAAAGAGAGGTGTCTATAGATGTGCTTTGTGGTATCTCAAGTTCGAACCCATCCCAAAAACTTATCCCCCCTTCGAAAAAGAAAAGGAATTGCAAATCAGAGTTGGAAAAGTTGACTGGCAAATCTCAGGATGAAATAGGAGAAGGTTTGCAACAGACTCTAGATGGCTTTCTCAAAAGTATCAGTACTCCCAAACAGAAGGGCCCTCCAAAGGCATCACGAATGGCCTCTCTTGGAATGTTAGGGGATCCAATGCCCCTAACAAAAAACGGTTGGTTAAAAACCAATTGGCGGGCAATAAATTGGATTTTGTGATCTTGTCAAAAACCACGTTGTCTAAGGAAGAAATTGACAAACACTTAAGTCTTCCTAGAAACACTAGCAAGGTTGTGTTACTTCTAGAGTAGGAGCTTCAGAGGGCTTGTGCATTCTTTCGAACCCAGCTTTTGTTCAGCGGATTCAATTTCTCTGGCTTTCTGTTTAATGTGTATGGTCCCAAATTCCCGATACCGCCATAAGGAAGAGAAAATTCTAAGGAGATCTTTAAAGTCATTTAGCCTTGTTGCAGAACCAAACTGTGTTGCTTGAAGGAGACTTCAATGCTCTAACACGCCCAATGGACAAATGAGTCTTGCAAAGGGCTTCCCAATCGGAGCTTGATTTTAAAGATTTCTTGGTGAAGAACAACTCTCTAGATCTTATTCCTAAGGAAGGCTCTTTAACCTGGAACAACAGAAGGTAAGGGTTTTTGTTATATGTCAAAACAGCTTAACAGATTTTTGGTTTCACCCCAATGGTTACAATCTAGATGGGTATTGGAAACTTTCATTCTCCCAGTGTCAAGTTCTAACCATTATTCTTTGTGCATCAAGATTGTTCTAGACTTGCCCCCTACTTGCTCACCCTTCAAGTTTAAGTTCATGTGGCTCCAACAATTTGACATTAAATCTCAAGTGGCAAATTGGTGGAGCTCCTACTCGAAGATTAAAGCTACACCCATGTTTCGTTTTGCCAACAATTTAAAGATTATTGAACAATTTTTTTTCAAATGGAATAAGGAAGGTTTTGGCAATACTTTTGAGGACAAAACTGCCATTGAAGCCTCTTTAGATCAAGTCTCCAAAACTATTCAAGACTCAAGGCTGACAGATGAACTCCTAGTGGAAGAATCTCAACTACTATCTCTGCAAGAGCAATGCCTTGTTAAATAAAAAGAAATTGGCATCAGAAATCTAGGGACAAATGGATTCTAGAGGTGGGTTGTAATTCTATGTACTTCCATGCAGTTACAATAGCACATAGACAGGCGAATACAATCTCTAATATTTTGAATGCTTAAGGTGTCCAAGTGGAAGATCCAAAGGAGATAGCTCTGGAAGAAATTTTCTCAAGTCTTTTCATAGAGGATCTGACTTCTGATCTAGCAGCTAAGGCTTGTCTTCTGGTTGAAATCCCTAATGTACTTCTCCCTGAAGATAATCAGGCTCTCCTCAAACCTTTTTACAAGGAATAAGTCCAAGTTGTAGTCTTTGGGCTCAAGGGAGACAAGGCTCCAAGGCCAAATGGGCTGCATGCTGCTTTTTTCAATTATTCTAGAATGTTCTAGAAAAGGATCATGTAGATGCAGTTAATGATTATCTCAAATTGGGAAAGTCCTTAAAAATTTAAGTGCACCTTTCTTGCACTTATTCAAAAGAAAGCCAATGCTGCTTCATTTTAAGACTTTCACCCGATAGCCTTACGCAATACTAACAACAAAAGTATCTCCAAGGTGATAGCGGAGCATTTGAAACCTCTACTCCCCAAGCTGATTGCTAATTGTTGTCTTATTTTTGCCCAGGCCAAAATAACCCAAAAAATTTCAAGTTTTTTGCCATTTCCTTGCCTTAGTCGGCAAATTTTTCAATTTGGCGAACCTTTGGTTCACAGGTTCGAAAGTTAGCCAATTCGTCGGTTTGCCAACTGAAGGGCAAATCGGCTAAGGCAAAAACAGTACAGAGCAAAGGGAAAGGTGCAGAAAAGGGTCTTATCGGCAAGTTGGCAAGATTTCAAACTAGCCAAGTAGTTCGAATTTCGAGGATTCGTCGATAAGGCGATAGGAGCTTAGATAAAGGCGCCAAAGGAAGAGTTCTGAAGATGGCAGATTCGCTGACAAGGCAAAAGGGGGCCAGCTCAGTGGTTCTAAAAATATGAATTTTGTTGACAAGGCAATATGAAAAAATTGACCAAGGCAAGTGAGGTTCGAAAAAAGCAAAATTCGCCGATAAGGCAGAAAAAGATAGCAAAGGACTGCCAATCGGGGGATCAAAGAAAGTAAGAACTTGCCAACAAGTTCGAAGAAGAGCTAATTCACCGATAAGGCGAAAGAAGATGGCAGCTTTGGTTCGTGAAATGTTTTTTTTTGCCGACTAAGGCCCGAAATGAAGAAAACAAAAGAAAAGTCAGTGGCCAGGCTTGGTTCGCAAGAATGGATTTTTGTCGACCGAGTGTAAAAGTCAAAGATACAGGTAGTTCTGCATGAGGCGAATTTGCCAACAAGGCCAAAAATGGCTAAGGCGGAAGGCCCAAAAACACAAAGAGAGAGCCTGGTTCGCAATTCCTCAAAATCGCCGATAAGGCGAAAATGATAGTGAAGAGCAAAAGGTTTCCCTGGTTCTGAAAAGTGAAGTTTTGCCGATAAGGCAAAAAGAGGAAGAAGAGAAGGCCAAGTTCCGAAAAGTGGAAGTTAGCCGATAAAGGGAAAACAAAGAAAGGAAGAGGAAAAGGTAGCCAATTCCGCAGGCCGAGTAAAAGGCGAACTCAAGGGTAGTTCAAGATTTCAAGAATTCATCGACAAGACGATTGAGAGCCCAGTTCTCAAAGAAGAGACTTTGCCGATAATACAAAGAAGAAAAGGTGAACTTGCCGACAAGTTCATGAAATGTAAAAATTGCCGATAAGGCGAAAAGGAGACAGAGGAGAAAAGTTCGCAAGAACGGATTTTTGCCGATAAGGCAAAAGTTGAGCCCGATGGTTCTGAAAAGAGAGAAAACGCCGACCAAAGTAAAATCAAAGGCGTGGAGTTCTGCATGAGGCAATTTCGCCGACAGAGGCGATAGGGAAATAGATGTCTCGTTGTTTGAGCCAATAGGGGAATTGAGCAGGAATTCAAATTCCTCCAAGACACCATGGCAGATTCTAAGGTACAACACTTAAAGTGTTATAAAAGCTTGACTAGTCCCTAAAATCATGCCTTTTTCCCAGAATAAGGTACCTAGCATTAAAATTCCACAAACCAAAGTCAATTGCAAGCAACTGGAACAGTAGAATTCTTCAATACACCTGTACAAATGAGAAGCAAAATGAGTTTGCAGGTACCTGGAGGCATTTTGGGGCTTCTCTCATAAATGTGCCTGGCGCCCATGCGTGCAAGCAATCCCCTCTACAATTTTGCAGAATTCATAGAGCATGGCCGTCTTCCCTCTTCTAGCAGTGTTTCTGAGCCAGAAATTAAATGCAGCGTGGGCATGTCCTGGGTCATTTTGACTGAGTTTCAACGCCTCTTGTTGCACGATGATTATGAAATGTTATATATACATATGAATATGATGTAAAACTATTAGCTGTTGTTTTGGGCTGTTATGCTAGACAATTTGTTGTCACATATCTTGTAACACGATTGCAAGAACCACTAGAAATTGGTGCATTGTGCCTGCAGCTAGGCCTTTGATGTCTTCGAGTCTGGTTCACCAATGAGTGTTATCGGTTATTTTGTATCTATTTCTCCTGCTGCAAATTGTTCGTTCTGTAATGGCTTTCTAGCCTTCATGACTAGTATAGATTGTTATTTCGCCTCTCTCCAAAGTTTTATTCTGTGTTTATTTGAGAATTAGATACTGGTATTGTGGGTAAAACGACCCTTTTCTTGGCTTTAGTTCTCTGTCGAACCTCTATGTAGCTTGTGTGAGTCTGTGTGAGCTTTTTACAGTCTTGAAGTCATTGTTGTGTTAATTCAGACACAGTTAAAACACCTTATAAATCTGGTGCATCACCTCCCCCTTTTAATTCCAGTATTATATTTAGTTCAATTCTCTGAGCCTTAAGCTCAGAAAGAGGAACCAGCCTTCTCTGGAGGTCTGATCTCATCTGCAAGGTCCGACACCTTGAGATCAGTCTCATTGTGTCATTGGACAACACTAATGAACAAGGTAATTTTGTAGGAGGTAAACAAATTTTAGATGGGGTTTTGATAACTCATGAAATCTTGCATTCAATTTCCAAATGTAAAGATAGAAGCATGTTTATTAAACTAGATGTAGCAAAGGCATATGACCATGTCACCTGGAAATTTATGCAACAAGTTCTCTTAGCTTTTGGCTTCTCAGGCAAAGGGGTTGTTTGGGTTCTTCAAGTGGTAACTCGAGCTTGGTTCTCTGTGTTAGTGAATGGCAACCCTACAAGTTTTTGTCAGCATTCAAGGGGCATAAGACAAGGAGATCCTTTAGCCCCTTATATATTTATCATAATGGCAGGATCCCCTGGCCATTTCATTAGAAGGTTTAGGTTTAACGGTCACCTAGTTGGCATCAAAACTTCTCCTCAGGCAGAGTCGGTTACCCATCATCAATTTGTAGATAACACGATCCTATTTGCTCAACTTCAGTGGTTGAGTCTAAATTCTAGAATGAGGTTCTTTTAGATTATGCAATGGCATCTAGTCAATGGATTAACAAGAAAAAATTCAAGGTTTTCTTCTTCAATACTCCTTGTCACCAAATGCATTTGGCTTGTTTGTTGGGTTTGAAGCTAGCCTCTCTCCCTTGTAAGTAAATTGGGATCCATTTGTTTTCAAGTAAGAACTATACAACACTTTGGGAGGTGTTGATAAGATTTCAAAAACATTTAGAACCCTAGAGTGGCGGGTGGTTGAGTTTGGCAGGTAGGATCACAAAGAGTGAGGTTGTTCTTCAATCCATACCCTAAGTTGCCAATTTGGATACAGGTTCAAGATTTGTGTATGCTGATACAACGATTTTTTTCTTAGGTTCAATACAACAAGATTATTTAATATTTAATATTATAAATTTATAATATATATAAATCCCACCCATCCAAGGGCCTTCTAGGGTTGAACTCGTGAAAGCAGAGTTGTAGGGCGACGCGTCTCCGACCCCCTGGGACGCGTCTCAGAGACGGGGACATGTATCCCATATTGGAAATTGGTACAGAGACATCCCCTATTGCAGGAAACGTCCCGCCCGTGTCTTTTGTCGGATCCCACATCATTTTGCCCTAACTCATGTCGTCTCCCTGCAAAAATAACTAAAGAATTTAAAAACGAAAATAAACCCCTAAAAATCATGGCAAGATTTGTTCATTTCGCAGCAAACACAAGGCATTTTTATTCACAGACACGTTTAGGGTATTTAATACAAGCGTAGGGTACCACATCTGGTTTACTAATCTGTCTTGTGTCTAATTACACCACTCTGAGCGTGTCTGGTTTACTAACACAAATGCCCCAATGCCAGTCTGGCCCACTCCTGTGTCTGGTTTCACAAGCTATTTTAGGCAGGCTCCATCCGTGTCTGGGTGGATTATTGAAATGCCCAATGTCGGTGTGCCTACCCTACGTCTGGTTTTTAATATTTATTATTTATACATCACTTTTTTTATTTTTTATTTTAGCATATATACTTGTATGTATAACAAATTAATAGTTAATAGTTAATATTTATTATTTATTATTTATTATTTATAATTAATATTATATATTTATCATTTTAAATTTTTACACATATATTATTAATTATATATATATATATATATATATTATTAATTATATATATAATAATTATTATATATATATAATTAATTTTATATATATATATATATATATAATTAATTATATATATAATAATTATTATATATATATAATTAATTTTATATATATATATATAATTAATTATATATATAATAATTATTATATATATATAATTAATTTTATATATATAATAATTATTATATATATAATTAATAATATATATATATATTTTATCATTGAATGTTTTTGACCGGAGCTATGAACTGATGAGGCCACAACACACACAACACGAGGGTGCTCATCCCCAAGCATGAACACTTAGAAATTTTAACACATCCACATTAGAAGCCAACTATGGAAGACCTAGAGTCACAACTTAGAATTCCACTAACTATGGAAGACCAAGAGTCACAACTTAGAATTCCACATTAGATGTCCCTATGGGGATTTGAATTTGGGTCTCCTCAACAAGAACCCAATGTTTCAACCAAGTAAGCTCAACCCCTTGGACTATAATTAATAATATATATTAATTATTATATATATATATATATAAATTAGCATCTCCGGTACCAGTCTCCATGCAACTATGCCTGGAAGTCAAGAGAAAGGTTGCACTTTGGAGCCTTCCAATAGAAGAATTTCTAAAAATCAACTTTGATGGTGCCTCACAAGGCAATCCTAGCAAATTTGGAGCCAAATGCTTTATTATTGACCACAATAGTAACTTCATAGCTGCAGCAGCTAAAAAACTACAAGATGGCGCAGACAATGAGTCTGAAGCAATGGCAACCACCCTAGCCACCCAAATGGCAATCACATTGGGCATGTGGAAGATATTCTTGAAGGGAGACTCCCTCATCATAATCAATGCATTATCAAAAAGAAAGTGCCAAAACTAGAAGCTTGGCAGCATTTTACAAGTTTGGTCCAAATTGGAGTGTTTTGACGAAGTCATCTTTAACCATTACTACATGTAGATCAAACTTCCAGGGGATTATTTAGCAAACTAGGCAATAGACAATGATGAACTAGAAGTTATCTCAAGTGGCATCATGTTAGCATTTTATTTTGCACCTCTCGATGCAACGCAAAACGGAACAGATGTGTAGTAAAACCACTCTTCGAATTAGGAAGCTCCCTGTAAAATAAAACTAACCTAAAACTATACAATATGTACTTGCAATTTCATAGACTTTACAATGTTTTCAGAGGTGTTTTTATGCTTATGCTAAATAAAACATAAAAATGCAATCTTTTTGGGTTTGCAACGTGCAACACGCTGAAAAGCGCTTTCAACATGAAGCAAGAGGTATTGTGCTTTTTGATTGGAATTGGAAATTCTACTACTAGATGCTTACACAGTTCAGTTAAATTCAGAGATTGAGTAGGGCAAGTACACATGGATTGTATAGATTAATGCCTAAACAAATGGACTGGATAAATTAACTCCTAAACATGAACACTGTGGTTTAATCTAATGTATGATGGTACAAAGCCACTAGCTACATCTTCAATTTGGCTTATAAGACAAAGCTTGCAAACTCATTGAAACGACTTAACTTTGAATGCACATAACAATGCATTTCAGTCAACATTCATAAGAAAAATAGGCATAATAAATGTCATTGAATTGATCACCAAATCATAATAGGAGTTAATACTCAACAAATAGCCATTTCAGCATAATGTAGGCATAAGAATTACTATTCATCTCTATTAATTCCTTTGATTAATACAACTAATAAAACTAACTTTGATATTGAATATTACTAATCCCTCTCTATGTGTTAAAAGCACTTATTTATACAGTTCACAAAGAAATGCATAAAAAATGAATAAAATAATTAACTACACTCCTATCTTAGCTGACTGTTGTTTGTATGACATGCAAACTTTATTACAAGTTATCAACTCCACTAACTCTAAATTACAAACATGCAACTCTAGTTCAACTGATAATTGAAAGCTCTCATCTCTCGCATGACAAGAGATCAATGACTGAACAAAAATCAACCCCAGATTGACACTAAAAATAGCGAATGCTAAAATTAGCAAATTTCTGAATATGCTTTTTCCCAAAAATGACAATGATCCATTTTGAGCACAGTCTAAAAATAGTCCTAAAAAGGCAACTCTGGGCAATTCTAGTTTGACAATGTTTGGCGAAAAGCTTTGGACGAAGCTCTAAAAATTCACTTTGACTGATGTCTTTGATCTGTAGATGCCTATTAGAATTCTCCTTTGCATCTCGTTTTGGTGGTGTTGCCAACTGATTAGGCGTGATAAAATAGAATCTGACTTGACTTACCAATCATCATTCTTCCACACTGGCCTGGGTAACATATTGTTGCCACTTTTTTGACTTGTGTTTCATTGATTCTAGATTTCTTTACACATCAATGCACATTCCTTGGCTACCACACTCTCTAACTTGGTTCATTTGATCCTTGATTGTAAATAATCAAACAACATCAATAACTGCATTTCTTTATTGGCTATGACCATATATTAGGAAATCAGAAGTGCATCCAAGCTTCTCAGCATGCAAACGGCGGAGTTGCAAACAAAAAGAATGGAATGTGCAGATAGAAAATTCCTTTACAATTGATTTTCACACTATTGTCCCAACTCGCTCCTTCATCTCAGTTGTGGCTGCACTTATGAAAGATCCCTTACCAATTTTGATATGATTTTTGCCTTGCTGTTCTGAATTTTCTGATTTTGTTTTTGAATGGTTTGCTTTGTGTTTTTGATGTTTCAATGCATGTAGGTTTTTGCCATGATATGATAATAAAAAGAAAACATAATAACATTCAAATAACACCAAATAGATGACTGAAATTGATTGGATCAGCAAGCAAATTATTTCAATTTAAAGGCATGAGATAGGTGACTCAATTTGACATACCCGAATAATGAAGCTTGCCAATTACATTTATGAGATGATGGCCGATTACAAACAGTCAGGTCTGATTATAAAATCAGACTTTTAAAAGCATACAAATGTGATCCAATGTTCCACAAATCACTACCAAACATGCAATGGCGTCAACCTCCAACTGTAGCAGCCAAGTACAATGAATTCCAATGACAAAGTGACTGAAGCAAGCTGTCCAAACCCCCTGTTTTTAGGCCTGCAGAGGTCTAATCATAAATATGAACACAAAATGAAGCCAAGAGATGCCCAAACGGAAACCCAGGGTAGATTTCCCCGTAATTTGAACTGGGTTGTCGTCCAATCCACTGTCCTCTAAGGGGTTTCGTCCTCAGAAGAGATGCAACCTGCTAAAAACCCTATCCAGAGCTCCAAACCTGCACTTAGCTTTTTAGAAAATGAGAATAGAATGACCAAAAGAGAGCCGCATACATTACTTTATAGACTCCGTCCCCATTTTCCACAAAAAAAACAATAAAATATACCCTCCAAGAGTGGACACCCACCTTGAGGGTCACTTGCTCATGAAAAAGAAGCACCACTTTTTTAAAACAACATTGTGGCTACTAGGGTGGGGACCTTTTTACTATTCACCTTCTAATTCTCTGTTACTATTCACTTTCACTATTCATATTAAGGCAAACCTTTAGTATTTTCAATTCAACTCCTGAATTCATCATCTGACACCAAACTGAAGGACTTGGAAGGCTCCCAGCAAAGCTCCAACGCCCTCGGTTGGGTCCCCTAACCAACCTGTTGACCTACGGGAACCCTAATAGTAGGTCAACCTCTACTGAAGTCTGAGCGAACTAAGGAAGGGACATTACAGCCCTCCCTTCTCGAGATCGCTTGCCCTCAAGCAACTGCAAAGTTGGATACTGAAGTATCATCTCCTTCCCATGTGGCATCCTCCAACGACCAATCCCTCCATCGCACCAGATACTCTCTGATCACTCGACTATGCAACCTCTTCTCCCTCATGTCAAGAATCTCTGCAGGTGTCAAAACCAATCGGCCCTCCTCATCTAATGGGGGCAAAACAGGTGAAGAGATAACGTGTTGTCCCAAAGCATTCTTCAAGCAAGATACATGAAAGACATTATGTATTTTACTCTCGGGAGGTAGCTCAAGCTCATATGCAACCTCACCAATCCTCCTCAATACTCTGTATGGACCATAAAACCGAGGTTTGAGCTTCTCCGCCCCACTCCTCTTGAGGGTACTCTGTCTGTAGGGCTGTAGGCGCAAGAAAACCATATCTCCAACCTCAAAGGTCCTCTCAACTCGATGTCGATCAGCATACATCTTCTGTTGATTCTGTGCATGCTGAATATTATCCTTAAGTGTCTTAAGGATATCTTGATTGTCCTGTAACCAATTCCGAGCTCTAGGCGCTCTGCTATCACCTAACGCCAAGTCCACAAATGATAAGGTATCAAAACCATGTAACGCTCGGAAGGGAGTCATACCGATCGACATGTGATATGTGGTATTATAACAATGCTCGCCCAAATACAACCATCGCACCCAAGCCTTCTGCTGTCCTGAAATGTAGTTACGTAAGTAACCCTCAACCCACTTATTAACTAGCTCCGTCTGTCCATCTGTCTAAGGGTGGTAACTAGTACTGGGTGTCAACTTTGTACCTGCTAATCGGAATAGCTCCTGCCTAAAGATGCTAATAAACCTCTTATCCTGATCACTGACAATGGTCCTGGGGAGTCCATGGAGTCTAAACACCTCACGGAAGAATAACTCTGCCACCTGAGATGTTGTAAAGTCGGCTGCAATAGGAAAGAAGTGTGCAAACTTCGTCAACCTATCCACAACCACATAAATGCAATCCTTTCCCTGAACTCTCGGAAGACCAGTAATGAAGTCCATCGATATACTTTCCCACTTCTGCTCTGGAATAGGCAATGGTTGTAGAAGACCTGCCAGAAAAGTATGCTCTGACTTGTTCTGCTGACAAGTCACACACTCACGTACATAGCGCAAGACATCATCTTTAAGACCCTTCCATGAGAATCTCTCTCTCACCTGCCGGTATGTCTTAAAATATCCAGGATGTCCTGCCATTGGTGTGTCATGGGTGGCACGTAAGATCTTGTCCTTCAGTTTTGATCCAGGTACCAAATAAATTCTGTTCTTATAGTAGATAACATCATCAATCACTGTGTATCTATCATCCTGAATCCTGCCATCCATAATCTCACATGCAAACTGATTCTTGGAATACTCAACAATTAGTTGAGACTTTCAATCTGCTGAAATCTCACTCAAAGAGCAAAGTGCAGCCACTGTGGGCCTCCTAGAAAGTGCATCCGCAACAATGTTCCTTTTCCCTTGACATACTCAATGTCAAAATCATATGCCTGTATCTTGCTGACCCATTTCTGTTGGCACTCGTTAAGCTCTTTCTGCTCCAAGAAGTATTTCAAACTATTGTGGTCGGTCCTCACCACAAACTTCCCACCCACCAAATATTGTCGAAACTTCGCCAAAGCATGCATAATGGCGAGCATCTCCTAGTCATAGGTGGAGTACAATCTCTCATTATCCCTCAACTTCCTACTCTCGTAGGCAATGGGATGATGATTCTGCATAAGAACTGCTCCAATACCCTCTCCGGATGCATCACACTTTAACACAAAGGGCTGAGAGAAATCTGGAAGTGCCAAAACTGGACAAGTGCTCATGACCTGCTTGAGCTTATCAAATGCAACCTGTACCTTCTCTGTCCATATGAATGCGCCCTTCCGTGTGAGATCTGTCAAAGGGGCCGCAAGCTGTGAATACCCCTTCATTAATCTCCTGTAGTAACCACATAGGCCTAAGAAACCCCGCAACTCTGAAATGTTCCTAGGTGATGGCCAATAAAGGATGGACTAAATCTTTTCATGATGTACCATGACCCCATCACTACCAATCACATGCCCCAAGTACAAGATCTCTGTAAGTCCAAATTCACATTTGGACATCTTGGCAAATAGAGACTGTGCCTCCATAATGCCAAGTACCTCATCCAAATGCCTCATGTGCTCCTCCCAAGTCTTGTTGTAAATCAATATATCGTCAAAGAACACAAGTACATACTTACGCAACTGCTTATTAAATATATGGTTCATGCATGATTGGAAAGTAGCGGGTGCGTTAGTAAGGCCAAAAGGCATCACCAAGAACTCATAATGCCCATAATGACATCTGAATGTTGTCTTATGTATGTCCTCCTCACGCACTCGAATCTGATGGTACCCTGATCGAAGGTCAATCTTCGAGAAATACACTGCACCATGAAGCTCATCCAATAACTCATCTATGCGCGGAATAGGATACCTGTTCTTGATTGTTTTCTTGTTCAATGCACGGTAATCAATGCACATGCGCGTAGTGCCATCCTTCTTTTTCACTAACACCACAGAAGAAGCAAAGGGGCTAGAACTAGGTCTAATGTGCCCCATATCCAGCAGCTCACAGATGGTCTTCTCTATTTCATCCTTAAATCTCTTAGGATGACAATAAGGAGTGGTAATCACAGACTTGGCGCCCTCCTCTAACTCTATCACATGCTCAAATCCACGGTCAGGAGGTCTGCCAGAAGGAATATCCCCAAATACTGCTCCATGTTTGTCCAATACTGTTTGGACATCAATGTGGAATGTCTGGTCATCCTGTGAAGAAGGTGACTTGGATGAAATAAAACACTGTGCCGCCCACAACACATCTCCATGTCTAAATATGGATTCCATCCTACGTGCTTAAACCACCATGGGCCCACCATCAGAAAGAGCCTTTAGCACAACCTTCTTACCCCCAACTATAAACTCCAACTCCATCCTCTGGAAATCCTGTATATACCTACCAAGTGACTGCAACCATTGGACACCTAGCACTGCATCAATGTCACCCAAACCCACAACATAAAAATCATGGTCAAGGTGTAATCTCCCAACTGTATACTAATCTATGGAACTACCCTGGTGCACTTCATAGAAAATCCATCTGCTATTGTCACACTGAAACCAGGAAAATCCTTCGCCTGCAATCCTCGCTTAGCAACCAGTCCCTCATCAATAAAGTTGTGAGTGGCACCATTGTCAACAAGGCAAGTCACACGTTGTCCCTTAATCACTCCCTTCAAGCGAAAGGGATGGTATCTGGGGACTCCTGAAAGGGTGGCAATGACAGGATTGGGTGCATCCAATGTGTCACCCACTCCGAGCTCCACCTGTGGGGCCTCCTGTTCGTCCTCACCATCACTGCCCTCTAAATCGGTATCCTGTATATGCTCATCCTCCACATCAGACACAACCTCAATGAGATGCACTTTGCCCTTCCCAAGGCATCGGTGTCCAGGCTCCCAAGGTTCCTTACATGTGAAGCATAGCTTCTTCCTCCTCAACTCATTATGTGTCTCCTGGTCCATCTTGGGGGGAGGTGGTGCACTCCTATGCTGTGTTGAAGATCTCTAAAAAGGCTTGGAGCCCTTGGAGAACTTCTTATTCTGCTGATAAGAAGTAGGAGGTTGTCATGTCCCTGCATTATGTATTATTCATTCAAATCAAAGATATGAATGATATTATAAATTGAATATATTTAAATAATATTTATTTAAAACAATTAAAAGATATATTATTATTATATTTATAAATAACACATAAACAATAATAATATATTATAAATATATCTAATAATATAAATATAAATATTCTTATATTTATCTTATATTATAATATAAATATAAATAATATAATATAAATCATATATCATTTACTATGATATAATTGATATAATATAAATAATACAAAATAAATAATATATCATTTATTATAATGATATAACATAAATACAAATAATATAAATAAACTATATGTTAAGGGAGTTACGTATGGGAATAACATAAAGTAATAAAAATTATGAAAGGGTAAGTATGTCTTTTACCACCAGGCATAATAAATATCCCTTGAAAGGGAAATAAATAAAGAAAAGAAGATGGGCAATAAATAAATAATATCCCATAAATAAATATATTTAGATCCGCATTATATTTATATATATTTCTGAGTCATAACTAGAAAAGATATCATAAATATATATAGGGAGGAATTGCCGATCTCATAATAAGGAGCTCTTAACTAATACAAACAAATATCGAGTATCAAAGTTTAATAATATTTATTTATTAAGGGTGGTGACGGGTGGTGAATTGCACCCCTTCAAACTTATAAATATTAATGGGCCCATCTACCAAAAGAAGGGAAATGAATAGAAAAAGGAACGAGGAGAATAAATATCTACCGCATCCAAAAGGTACCTACAGATCGTCTGAACAGCAGGTAAGTATTTTAATATATTTAATTATTAAGATGTAATATATCTATATATATGTGTGTAAATATATATACATAAATATATATATATATACAATAATATTAATAACATATATAATAATACAATATAGAGATATTATTAATATTATAACAAATATTATAATATATAAATATTAAAGAATAGGCAAAAGAGAATAGAATCCAGTGAGCAGATTCAACAAGACAAGTAGCATAAAGAGGTACGTGCACTTTCCTTATTAATAGGTTAGGCAATATAAATGTTGTAGAAGAATAATATGAATATAAATGGACTGTCAAGTTAATTGGTATAATTATGATGTTAACTATAAATAAATGCACTTAACTTAGACAAAACTATGAATGCACAGAAACTAATATAATGAATAAATGTAATGATATATGATCAATATTAATATAAGGCATCTTGTGTTAAATGCCAATAAGAACAATTATGATATTTATGAAATCAATTAAAGATACAATAATGGTATGTTCATCTCATCACTTCTCTTTCCCATAACCATAGGAGAGGCAGTCTTGTTAGGTAAAGGCGGGGTAATTCCATCACGATGGATTGGAGAGGGTTTAACGCGCCCTAGACAAGGATGCTAGGGAGAGGCAGAGTAATTCCATTCCCAATTGCATTGGAGAGGGTTCAACGCGCCCTAGACATATAATTTCCCCATCCATGGTTAAGGAATAGAAGGAAGATGATATGGGAAGATGAACTTAGATTATTACTTCTATATTTCTCTATTACTTCATCCTTAAAGGAATGTTAGGTCTTGTGGGGAGAGGTGGAGTAATCCCATCCATAAGAAGGCCCGTAGGCTGGGACAAAGTCTCCCGTAGGCTGGGTCAAGAGATAAGCCCGTAGGCTGGGACATAGTTCCCGTAGGCTGGGTCAAGAGATGGTTTCAGTGCCCCGATACATGTAAAGCCTAGTTGCATGGGGAAAAGTAATAAGGAAAATATGCATGATTGAATTGTGGAATGTATTATAGAATAGTTATCAATAATAAGTAACAATTGTGAAATGAATAATCCGTCAACAAGGAATGATATAATTATATTATCATTAATCTTATTTGATCTTATCATCAAAAATTATTAATCTATAATGTTTCTAATGTCTTCTTGAGAAGCACTTTGAATACAAATTTAGGTTTAAATGTTTCCTTTAGAAAGAGGGCCATTACAGTGGTATCAAAGCAGTGATCTTGCCATCCTGTAAAAATAAATAAATAAATAAATAAAATAAAATAAAATCAATGAAAATGGTAGGTATGAATTTCGTGAATTATAGGAATAATGTTGTTTAATACATTGCTAAAATATATATTTTTTAAAAATATATATTTATGATGTAACATTTAAAAATTAAAATTTACTTACAAATATGTAATAAATAATGAGTAAATGAGGTAAAAAAATAAAATAAAAAAATAAAAATAAAATAACTCTTTAATAACAATAAAATTACATTAAGTAAATACTCTAAATGAAATAGTAAAATAAAGTAACTCTATTGAATTCTTATAAGGTAATATATTTGACAAAATTATTTTCATCTTGACTTAATGTTATTTTATAACTATAAGATTATATCATAATATATAATATTATAAATATTATGTGTTGTATAAATACATCATATATAGTTTATATATAGATGTATTTTCAAGAAACACATAAATTAATTAAGGATGAATATAAATATAAAATTTGTGATTATAATAATCATGTGATTAGACCCACAATCCTACTAAACATAACTATAACTTTTTAAATAAATAAATAAATAAATAATAAAAAAGTATTATATACTTTAATATTAAATTTATTATTACCATTTTTAATGTATACTTTAATATTAAATTACTTATACTTTGGCCTAATCTTTTAACCATAATAATTGTGATTGCTTGAGGACAAGCAATCTTGAGTGGGGAGGGTTGTCATGTCCCTGCATTATGTATTATTCATTCAAATCAAAGATATGAATGATATTATAAATTGAATATATTTAAATAATATTTATTTAAAACAATTAAAAGATATATTATTATTATATTTATAAATAACACATAAACAATAATAATATATTATAAATATATCTAATAATATAAATATAAATATTCTTATATTTATCTTATATTATAATATAAATATAAATAATATAATATAAATCATATATCATTTACTATGATATAATTGATATAATATAAATAATACAAAATAAATAATATATCATTTATTATAATGATATAACATAAATACAAATAATATAAATAAACTATATGTTAAGGGAGTTACGTATGGGAATAACATAAAGTAATAAAAATTATGAAAGGGTAAGTATGTCTTTTACCACCAGGCATAATAAATATCCCTTGAAAGGGAAATAAATAAAGAAAAGAAGATGGGCAATAAATAAATAATATCCCATAAATAAATATATTTAGATCCGCATTATATTTATATATATTTCTGAGTCATAACTAGAAAAGATATCATAAATATATATAGGGAGGAATTGTCGATCTCATAATAAGGAGCTCTTAACTAATACAAACAAATATCGAGTATCAAAGTTTAATAATATTTATTTATTAAGGGTGGTGACGGGTGGTGAATTGCACCCCTTCAAACTTATAAATATTAATGGGCCCATCTACCAAAAGAAGGGAAATGAATAGAAAAAGGAACGAGGAGAATAAATATCTACCGCATCCAAAAGGTACCTACAGATCGTCTGAACAGCAAGTATTTTAATATATTTAATTATTAAGATGTAATATATCTATATATATGTGTGTAAATATATATACATAAATAAATATATATATATACAATAATATTAATAACATATATAATAATACAATATAGAGATATTATTAATATTATAACAAATATTATAATATATAAATATTAAAGAATAGGCAAAAGAGAATAGAATCCAGTGAGCAGATTCAACAAGACAAGTAGCATAAAGAGGTACGTGCACTTTCCTTATTAATAGGTTAGGCAATATAAATGTTGTAGAAGAATAATATGAATATAAATGGACTGTCAAGTTAATTGGTATAATTATGATGTTAACTATAAATAAATGCACTTAACTTAGACAAAACTATGAATGCACAAAAACTAATATAATGAATAAATGTAATGATATATGATCAATATTAATATAAGGCATCTTGTGTTAAATGCCAATAAGAACAATTATGATATTTATGAAATCAATTAAAGATACAGTAATGGTATGTTCATCTCATCACTTCTCTTTCCCATAACCATAGGAGAGGCGGTCTTGTTAGGTAAAGGCGGGGTAATTCCATCACGATGGATTGGAGAGGGTTTAACGCGCCCTAGACAAGGATGCTAGGGAGAGGCAGAGTAATTCCATTCCCAATCGCATTGGAGAGGGTTCAACGCGCCCTAGACATATAATTTCCCCATCCATGGTTAAGGAATAGAAGGAAGATGATATGGGAAGATGAACTTAGATTATTACTTCTATATTTCTCTATTACTTCATCCTTAAAGGAATGTTAGGTCTTGTGGGAAGAGGTGGAGTAATCCCATCCATAAGAAGGCCCGTAGGCTGGGACAAAGTCTCCCGTACGCTGGGTCAAGAGATAAGCCCGTAGGCTGGGACATAGTTCCCGTAGGCTGGGTCAAGAGATGGTTTCAGTGCCCCGATACATGTAAAGCCTAGTTCCATGGGGAAAAGTAATAAGGAAAATATGCATGATTGAATTGTGGAATGTATTATAGAATAGTTATCAATAATAAGTAACAATTGTGAAATGAATAATCCGTCAACAAGGAATGATATAATTATATTATCATTGATCTTATTTGATCTTATCATCAAAAATTATTAATCTATAATGTTTCTAATGTCTTCTTGAGAAGCACTTTGAATACAAATTTAGGTTTAAATGTTTCCTCTAGAAAGAGGGACATTACAGAGGTGGTGAAGTATCAAGGTCTAGGGCAATATGAATAGCCTCATGTAAAGTCTTAGGCTTAAAAGCCTTGACCAAACCCCGTAATCTGTCATGTAATCCTTCTATGAAAAGCATCACTACACGTCTTTCTGGCATCTCAGGAACCATAACAGCAATGCGTTGAAACTCATTAATGTAAGTTTCAACATGTCCAATCTGTCGCAGTAGTGTTAAATCCCTGTAGTACAACTCAACATCCTTACGGTCAAATCTGGCAATCAACCGCTCAGTGAACTCCCTGTAAGAATGAATTAAATCTATGATTTTGGGTAACCAAACCATGATGCCACCACTGATAAGCTACGCCCTCTAAATGTAGCACTGCAAACTAAATGGCCTCATCCTCAGGCATCGGCTTAAGTGAAAGGTAGATGTCAAGCTTGTGCACCCAAGCTCGGGCAGTGATCTTCTCGCTACCATCAAAGGAAGATATAGTGAGCTTGCTAGTAGCTCGATGGAGGTCACTATTATGTTGTTGTCTTTGCCCCCTACCACCACGGTTTCTCATGCTATCTCTATGCTGGGAACAATACTGATGTAGAGGGCAGGCCTCTCTAACATGCTCTGGAAGACGTGTCCACTCATCACTTGATGCCATAACAATATCCTGGAACTCCACACCCTCAAGCGGGTCAACTGGGGGTGGCTCATCTCTAGGAGGAAAATGAGGCTGCATGGGCCTATCTATTGTACGTGAATGAGCCCTGTCACGCCTAGGAGAACCAAGAACACTATCCATCGACGAGAGAGCCCTACTACTCCCATGGTTGTCTGCAACTGAAACGGACCTGTCAACCCTATCACGTCTGTCGTGTCTACCATGCCTATCCCTATGCCAACCCAAATCCATTCTCTCAAGGGTATTCTAAAGTCTGTCTAATGCCTGTACAATCCTTGGTTGTGTATTAACGAGAGTTCTGAATAACTCACTATCAGTATCCTCCTGCTGATTCTGTCTTCCCCTCTAGCGGGGACTTCTACTGCCATCATGGCTATCCCCCATGGCTGCACCCTGAATACCAGTGTCAACCCCAAATTGTCTGTGTGTTCTTCTACGAGTATAATACCTGTGTGGCCCAACCTCTCTAGGATGCATAGAACTAAACAAAACGCCCTCAGGCTGGCAAGATCATGGCTCTGATACCACTGAAAGATCCCTTACGAATTCTGATATGATTTTTGCCTTGCTGTTCTGAATTTTCTGATTTTGTTTTTGAATGGTTTGCTTTGTGTTTTTTATGTTTCAATGCATGTAGGTTTTTGCCATGATATGATAATAAAAGGGTAACAGAATAACATTCAAATAACACCAAATAGATGACTGAAATTGATTGGATCAGCAGGCAAACTATTTCAATTTGAAGGTATGAGATAGGTGACTCAATTTGACATACCCGAATAATGAAGCTTGCCAATTATATTATGAGATGATGGTTGATTACAAACAGTCAGGTCTGATTATAAAATCAGACTTTTAAAAGCATACAAATGTGATCCAATGATCCACAAATCACTCCCAAACATGCAATGGCGTCAACCTCCAACTGTAGCAGCCAAGTACGATGAATTCCAATGACAAAGTGACTGAAGCAAGCTGTCCAAACGCCCTGTTTTTAGGCCTGCAGAGGTCTGATCGTAAATATGAACACAAAATGAAGCCAAAAGATGCCCAAACGGAAACCCAGAGTAGATTTCCCCATAATGTGAACTGGGTTGTCGTCCAATCCACTGTCCTCTAAGGGGTTTCGTCCTCAGAAGAGCTGCAACCTACTGAAAACCCTATCCAAAGCTCCAAACCTGCACTTAGCTTTTTAGAAAATGAGAATAGAATGACCAAAAGAGAGCTGCATACATTGCTTTATAGACTCCATCCCCATTTTCCACCAAAAAAAACAATAAAATATACCCTCCAAGAGTGGACGCCCACCTTGAGGATCACTTGCTCATGAAAAAGAAGCACCACCTTTTTAAAACAACATTGTGGCTACTAGGGTGGGGACCTTTTCACTATTCACCTTCTAATTCTCTGTTACTATTCACTTTCACTATTCATATTAAGGCAAACCTTTAGTATTTTCAATTCAACTCCTGAATTCATCATCTGACACCAAACTGAAGGACTCGGAAGGCTCCCTGCAAAGCTCCAACGCACTCAGTTGGGTCCCCTAACCAACCTGTTGACCTACGGGAACCCTAATAGTAGGTCAACCTCTGCTAAAGTCTGAGCGAACTAAGGAAGGGACATTACAACTTATGAAATTCATTGCAAGTATATTTGTCGGATGCACGCTCTCTTTTAACAATGTGAGCAGCCATGCAACCATTGTTGAGGTCTTTCAACTTCCTAACCCTATCAATATCATCAGAGGTTTTAAAATGTCCCTTGTGGCAGCCTCTCTTTGTGTGTCGTTCAAAGACTACAAATATGTAGGCAAAGTTTGTGAAGTAGATATGCATGAAACAACTAAACTACTTGATTTATTTGGTGAATCCGTTGAATCAATTGAAAATTCTTTGTTGTTGACCTAGTGTGTGATCCTCCCAACTAGCATTGAATTATCTTTATATGGGCGCATGGAAATTGTCTAAATGCTCGACCTTTCCTGCTGATGTAGCAACCTTTGATCTAGGCACGACCTCTCTTTGGACTAGACGTGTCGATTAGGCATGGGAGATGCTGAAGTGCTTTCCTCTTCCTTTTGGCAATTGTTGGCACCTGAGCTATTGATTCTTATCTCATGCAAGAGATGACTTGGAAGATAAATCTAAATCATTAGTGCTTATTTGCACTTTATTAGACTCAATTAACTAAATAAAAGAATTTCACTTTATCACTTAAGTGAATTATAAAATAGAAATAACTTGAACTACTTGCACGTTCACATTAAACCTATGCAAAAGTTTCGAACTGAGCTAAAAACTCAACAATCTTCAACTGTCTTACTTGTTTGAAATGTACCTAAGCATATGATATTATGGGATTATGGAGATGCCAACATGTGGCACACATCCCTTTAATTAGTTAAATTGGGTCATATGAATAAATTGTGTAAATCATAGTTCGAAAACTCAAACTCGGCAGCCCAAAATTTTGACTCAAACTCATTACTCAACAAAAATATGTGTGTGTGTGTGTGTGAGTGTTTATTTTTACTTTTATATGTTTATTTATATTATATATATATATATATTCATATATAGGTTTATTCTTGTGTGTATGTGCCTTTATTTTTACCTTTATATCTATTTGTACAATTATCATATATATATATATCCTTTCTATTCTACTTAATTATTTATATTTTATATATATATATAGGTCAATCCTATATACATATCCAATCTATTTACTTATTTTGGTAATTATTATTTATATATATATGTGTCTATCCATTGTATATATATAATATAGATATACACACTTCCTCCTCGCTCTTTTTTCTTTTATCTTTTTTCTTTCCCACTCTCATGCTTCCATTTCCTCCCTCTTCAGACTTTGGTTCTATTGTCTTGGGTCAGATTTTTTCTTATTTGGTGGTTTCTTTTATTTATTTTTCTCCCCTTTTGATCTCAGGTGGTTGTGTTAGGATTTCATTTTTACTTTCCTCTTTTTATTATCCTCCTTCCCTTATTGCTTCTTACTGTCTACTTTTAGGATGTCTTTTTTATCTCTTTTGATTTATTTGTTCTTTTTCTTATCCCTCTATTGGTTTCTTCTCCTCAGGTTAAACTATGTGCCCACACCTCCCTTTCTCTCTTTTTAAAGAGCTATCTCTGCAATCACAACTCACTCATTCTCTTCTTTTCATCCTGATGATGGATCACGGAGTGTGATCTAAAATATCGATCCAAAAAAGCAACACACAATATCTTCCAGAAGCCCTATACATTCTTATATCATGGACTGTGGAAATATCATGTCTATAACAACAAAACTCAGCAAAAAAAACATAATTACACAAAAAAAATTCAAACAATTTAGATAACACAAGTCTATTTTGCTCATCAATTTGTCATAATTCAAACATTATATATGTCATATGACCCTCAAATCAATAAATTACATAGTTCCACAGAGTCTTGGAATGGGAGGACCAAGGGCTTGGATTTGGGGATGACAAGGGGATGGCAGCAAGCGGGGTCTAGGGGCAAAGCCCCTAGCAAGGTCGAGGGGCAATGCCCCTCACAAGGTCCAAGGGCAACACCCTTGACGCATTCCATATTGCGATACAGGGCAGAGCCCTTGCCACCAAGACCAAATTAAGGCATTCGAGACCACACGAACCTTCATGGTGAATACCATCTTTCATAATTTTATCACTATATTTTCAGCTTTTCTCCAACACTAAGGCCTCATTATTTTTTACCAAATCTTCATTCTTCAGAGAACTAACAGCGAAGCTAGAGAATTTGACCGGTCTAAATGATCAAGGCTACGCAATTGAAGATAGGAACCTAAAATATCATCATTCTTGAATCTTTTCAAATATTTGAACTTCCAAACCCTTCTCTCAACCTCAAAGGCTCAAACCCTTCTCTCAGCATGTTTTGTCATGTGGATGCTAAAGACGTTTTTTGCTAGGTGAACTAAGAGCATAAAATGTCAAAAAATAAACTACAAAAATGAAAACCATGGGGCTTTTTTGTATTTTGATGCCAAGCGAGTCCACGCCAAAAACCCACGAGTCACCCTCCAAAACACAACAAAGTCAATGTCAGAAACTCATGAGTCCCAATGAAAACTCGGTGGAGTCACTATTAGAAACTCGCGAGACTCGACGGAAACTCAACACACTAGTTGTGTCAACTCGACACATGCAAAAAAACTCGTGAGTCGTGTCAAGTCAGTCGAGTACTCCGCAAGTTTTCAAACTATGGTGTAAAATTAAATAATGATATTGAGTAATGAGTCATCCAATGTGGAGATTGGTGATTTATCCCTACATTATTATTAGGAGGTTTGCATATTGGAGATGAATATGATTGTAAGGGGATGTGGAAAGTATTGTATGGAGTGGTGTAATGTCCCCAATCGGACAACCCTAGGAAATAGACAATTTATCAAACATGTGCAAGCTAAAACAATAATCAAATGACCATAGATGTCAAACCCTAGCTGATTAGCAAAATGTGATAATTGCAAACCCTCATAACGCTGGTGTACACCATCAAATGCAACATATATAACAGATCTGAGTTGTTTGTGTCAATGTATCAATTATGACTGCTGATCAAAATAACAAATGGCTGGAAATTGTATCACAAACCCACAAATGCTAGAGCTTATCATCAAGTGTATTACAAACAGTCAAACTGAATGACATATGTCAAATGCATCAAGTCTGATTATGTGTGAGCAGCTGATATAAACCAATTTCGGAGTATAATCAACTCTCCCCAGAGAATGGATTGATCAAACAGCAGTATATGTTGCAAATCCTCCAAATTCATCAACAAACAACAAACTTGCAATTCATTTCATTTCAGATTTACCAGGCAATGTTAATGATCAATGTCCAGCATACAGCTAAATGCCCCAATTATATTTGTACAATAGGCTGTTATTCCAGCAATACTGGAAACCCACTTGAAGCCCTTGAAATAACAGTGAATTAATTAAACCCTCTGTATTTCAGACTAATAGCTAATGATGCAAATTCATTAGAAACCCTCATCAATAATTGGACTGATATGATGATAGTAACAGCAGAATAATTCACTGAGATATACACTGAAAATGAAGGGTTATGCGACTGTGAACAGCAATGAAATTTAAAGAATTAACAAAGCATAAATCAGCTAAGTGCTGCAATAAAGATCAAGCAATTATTATTTCAGATCTGTGTAGAGATAAATAAGGATCAGGTTTGAGTAGATGGTTAATTAAACCTCATTGATAATTCAACTTATGACTATCAGCAACAAAATAATAGTTGATTCTAACTGAAGCCACGTCATAAAATGATCTTAACTCACAGCAGAAACCTTCCAACAATCACCAATCCTCAACTGCAAACAATGTGCACTCACAAAACATACCAATTGGCTGGAATATTAATGCAGCCTGGGCAGAATGAAATCAGATCTGCCTCCACAATGACATGAAATGGGCCCAAAATACTGATTTGTTGATAAATCACTGTAACAACACTGTAGTGGTACTGTAGCATCAACATGCGACCCTCCAAATGATGCAATCTTCAACAAATCACAGTAGCAAACTGAAAATATCTCCAAATCTTCCACAAATCAGCACAATTGTGATTCGCGGATGGAATCACTCAAGATTGGAAACAATGGTTTTCGTCCTTGATTCCCAAATGTGGAATTCAGGAGGGTTTTCCTCCTCTCAAACCCCGAACAAACCAAGGGTTTTCGTCCTTGGATGCCTTGGATTGAAAAAACTGCTCAAATCTGAAAATTCGATGAAAAAGGATAACTTGAATGATGATCAAATGAAGATAGGCGCCTCCTTGATATACCTTTTTGAATTGGGCCCTTGGGTCCTAAATTTCCATCCAAGTACTTAAAAATACTTTTTAATTTTAATTTAATTTTAAGTATTTAAAAATACTTTTATTTTAATACTAGTGTTTAAAAACACCTTCTAATTTAATTATAATAATATTATTAAGTTGCCCTTAAATTTGAAATTATTGGACCCAACTTAGATAATATTATTAATTTATTTTAACCCAAAAAAAGCGGACATGACAAGTGGCTTCTTCCAAAAGGAGGATTCTATAGTGTTGCCCTACCTTAAAAGTTTAAGGGTTGATGCTATTTCTAAATATATTGGATATTAGGGCATCTTGGCCCACAAACATCTTGTGTTGTACGATCTCTCTTTTATTGTGCATATTATTGTTATTATCTTGCATATTTTTATTAATATATATGTAGATCTTAACAAGTGGTATCATGGCATCATCTGTAAAATGATTTGAGGAAGACCTGCTATTTAGTTTATTCTCAAATTTCACGAACAAAACATGTCAAGGAGGAATGGCATGTTATGTACCTAGGCATATGATATTATGGGGTGATGGAGATGCCAACACATGGCTCACATTAGTTAGTTAGTTATATTGGGTCATATAGATAGCTTGTATAATTAATCATATTGGGTAATCAATCATCCTATATAGGGATTAGTAATTTAGCCCTTCATTATGTTGCTAGGAAGAGATCTATAAATAGGAGGTGAAAATCATTGTGGGGGGTGAGGATTATTGTATTTGGTTAGATCTCGGGATGGAGATATACTTTGGAGTGTCTTCTTCCATAAGGAGTATTGTATATTGTCCTAATTTAAAGGTTTATTCTATTTCTGAGTACATTGGATATTAGAGCATGTTGGCCCACAAACATCTTATGTGATTTGTAATCTCTCTTTTATTCTACATATCATTGTTATCATCTAACATATTTCTGTTAATATATGTATGGATTTTAAAACGTTTACTTGTGGAGGAGTTGTATATTTTCTTCTTTCAATCCTTTGAACTCTTCGAGGAGAAATTGTTTATGATTTTGTAACCTTAATATTTCTTCATTTTCTACTTCAATTTTATGTGCATCCTTTTTTATTGATTATTTTGGACTCATCACATCTTTATTTTCACAAGCCTGCAATTTCCTTTATTGATCCTTTGAAGGCTAAGCTACGTTTCTCTTATTGTTTCATTATCTTCCTTGACATTTTTCAGTTCTTTTTTAAATCTCTCATCCTCGCACTAAGGGATTGACTAATGTTCTTCAATTTAGCCACATATCCATCTTTGTTTTAATTATGAGATTTGTAGTTTTTTCTTTTGTGAGACTTCTTTACCTTCATATTTAATTGAAAATGCTTCACCAATTTCTTCCCAAGACCATTCCAATCTTTATCATGGAAAGAAACTAATTTGTAGCCTTTCTTGTAGAGAATCTGAGTAGTGCAATATAAATACTTTTTATTTGGTGGCAGTCCTAATGAGACCAGACAAAATCCATGCTTAGAAGCCAAATCGGTATCGCTGACAAACCTGATCAGAAAGACATTTATTTTTACACAATCTGAGACTGGTCCCTGCTCTAATACGAGGTGCTATGAACATAAATCTACAATTAATATTTGTAGACAATGGTTCCAAAGAGTGTAGGAGAATCACTTGAAAGAAAAATGGAGGAGGGCACAACTTCCAAAATAAACGAAGACCAGATCGAGAGGGTCTAACTCTCCAATGCCCAAGGCAATGTCCCACGTTGTATCCTAGACAAGAACAAGTTCATTGATATGATTATCTTTCCTCTCCTTTATAATCTTGAAATAAGCTAAGTTGTCGAATCGGGTACGAGTATGTGGGTACAATACGGCATAATTTTTTTTTTGAGGGTTGGGTATGTTTGGATACGTCTTGTAAAAAAAATTATATACAAATATATTTGCAGCCTAAAAACAAGAATTGAATTCAGAATATGACATATCATGCATAAGGCTGCCATTGTGCCCTACCTACATCAAATTCAAAAAACAAATAAAGTTATAAGTATGCTAATAAGTTTTTAAAATAGCTGCTCCGAAATGCTGTGAAATTCCGCAGAAAAGCGATATCTTCCCGATGGCACTAGAGATTCATGGCGAGAGGTTGGCGTTTGGGGCGAAGGGTCTGCATGTGGGGGGCAGCCTTCGCTTGGGGCTTGCCGCCTCAGTTACATAGAGGCATTGAATTTTGGCGCGCAGAAGGGTAACGCCTCTCTCGCGCCCTTCACCCAAACTTGAAACCCTAGCCCTCATTCAGTTGTGCAGGCTGGGAGAAATGTGGCACCTGATGGGCTCTATAATGGCTCTTTTCTAGGCATGAATTCAAAGCAACCTTCCCCACCTTCTTTTGGGGCTATTGCTAGTGCTGGTGGAGCCTTGCCGTTTTTGTCACTCTGATGTTATTCCAGAGATATGTTTGAATGGAGACAATCATGATAGGGAAGACTTTCTCAGGGAGCACGCACTCATTTGCAGATTCCCCAGATCGTAGCCAAAACTATGTGATCTGCACGCATGAATCTCTAAGTACTGAAAGGAGGGCTTAGAGGAAGAAGTAAGCATCTACCCCTGTGCCAGAGGTTTTTTTATCCTGGAATTTGAATCTTCCGAAGACAAAAGGAAGGTGTTGGAGCATGGTCTGCGGTTTCTTAATGGAGATTTTTTACGTTTAAATTCGTGGTTTCCATCCTTCAATCCTCGGTGGGAGTCTTTCTCTTCTGCTTACTTGTGGGTGTGTCTACCATACCTGCCCATACAATTTTGGGAACTTGAATGCCTTAGAGCCATTGGAAATGGCCTTGGGAAGTATTACTACTCCTCAGAAGAAACAATAAATTATGCTAGCTCAACCTGTGCTCGAATATGTGTTGAAATGGACCTCTCCATTGGTCTACCAGCTGAAATTGATCTGAAAGTGGGTAACAGAACTTAGAGGCAACTGGTAGACTATGAAAAAAATTTAAAATACCTTTCGAGTGTAGGAAATGCTTTTCAGCAGAGCACAATGCAAAAAGGTCACAACTGTGAGGGGTGCACAAGCCTCAAAAGAGAGAGCTACCTATTGAATTGGGGTTGAGCCCCACCATTACAACATTGCTCTTGTTTCTCAAAATGTTACAGCTGCTCCACACACTCTTACTAAGGCTGCTGCAAATGTAGTTTCCTCTCCCTCTCCGAGGGCTACCGTCACATCCTCTCGGGCAACACTTGGGGAAGACCCATAAGGATACCGAAGACTCCCCCAATGAATTCAGCGAAAGCTAACTTGTCGCCTCCTCTCCTTTCGGAAGGCTCCTCAACACCTATTGAGCCACTAACTGTTGCTGATCCCGGGGGTGATGGGATTGATAGAATGACAAAATCTATGAGCTCTTCGGGGTTTGTGAATCCTAAAGAAGGTGAGGGCACTTCAATTGGTATGGTGGATTAGATTGGGGAGTCTCCCCCACTTACAGATCAGGGTTGGACGGAAGTGAAGAAGAAAGAATCCTCTCAACCAAAGTTGCATATGACGCTTAGATTGTCAAAGAATTGTCGCTTACAAGCATTGTCGCTTGCATTTCGCACCCCTATTCTTAGGGCATGCATTTGATTTATTTTTTGCTTTTTATATATGGGGTACGCCTCCCTTATGCCTAGCTTACGGATCAAAATAAATAAATTTTAAAATAGTATTTAATAATTAATAATTTATAAAAATTCAAAAATAACAATTGAAATTAAATTGTTTGAAAAATTTAATATTATATTATTAACAATTAAGTTATTATTATATTAAAATTAATTAAAATTAAATACAATCTATAACATAAATTTTATTAAATTATATAATATATTATATAAATAAATTGATTATAATTACAGTGTATAATATAAATTCAATTTAATTAAATTTAAATATAGTCTATGATATAAATTATAAATTATAATTATAATTATATTATATAATATATTATATTTTATAATTATAAATATAGTCTATAATTTATTTTATATATTATATTAATAATTATATATTTATTATTACACAGTATTTATATTATATATTAATATATAATATATTATATAGACTTTAGTATAATAAATATATAATATAAATATAATATATAATTTATATTTAATTATTATAATTTATACTATAGCCTCTATAATAATATATATAAAATTATACTGTATAGCAATAGAGTTATAAATATATAATTAATTATTAAATAAACAAATATAAAATATAGACAATACTATAGTAAAAATTTAAAAAGAAGTATAAAAACTAAATAAAAAATAAACAAACAAATATATTGCGATGAAACAAGCTCCTATCACGATGAAACAGGCTCCTAAATAAAAATTAAACAAACAAATATATCACCTGGTCATGTTCCTATCGCGATGAAATAAGCAAAATGATGTCGGTGGTAGGGTTTTACTTTTCTTTCCTTGGCGGCAGTAAACTCCTCGGCGGGCAGCAAACTCAACAATGACACAAACAAAATCATGTCGCGTATTTGTTTCAGGATTTTGTTTTAAAAAAATTAAAAAATAAAATAAAAAATCACTAGTCAAAATGCAGGTAAAAACGCCAGGCCAACGCGGATTCGTCCCAAAAATGCCACATCGGTATTTGAAACCGACAGAAACAAGCAGAATCGAGGAAAATGTTTCAGTATAAAAAACTGAACCCTGGCGGATTCCAGAGGGTTTCCAGGGCGTTTATGATTTCGAGACGTACCCATACCTGGAATCGCCAGGGTAAGGTGTCAATTCAACTACTTAGGAAATAAATGTAGATCCACTCAACGTTCATTCACTCCAACACCTCTGGCAAGCTTGTCATCATACTTGACTATTATAGGCCCAACTCCCTGGGAACACTATCTAGATTCTATACCTCTATTAGAAAACTCAAGTGGAATCACCAAATTCGGCACAACTTGTAAGTCCAAAATGAAACTGCGCTGAGTCAGCATGACTCGAGCACCAAGACTACCAATTACTCACAGAGTCTCAGCTGAGTCTTGTAAAAAATTCTCTGAATCCTAAAATGAAGGCATACTTTATTGGTTTGAGGGTACTATGACATGCAATCTATGAATTATGACAAATCGATAATCTAAATAGACTTATGTGTTCTCTATATGCATTAGTTTCTATTTTTTTGTGTAATTATGTTTTTTTTGCCAAGATTTTGCCAAGCCCCAAGTCCAAATCAAAATTTGGCTGGCCGAGTCCGAGTTTTTCAACTATGATCTGTAACATGTAGGACAACTATATTATTACAATGTAGGCCAATGCCCTATCCAAAATACTCGGTGCATAACAATCTCTCAAAATGTAGTAGTATGTGTTCAAAAAGTACCTTATCCTTTCATCTATTTTCAGGCCCTTGATCTTTTGATTGCACACTGATGTCCTAATCTATTGCTGCAACTCAATGATCTACTTATTTTGGAGCTTTGTTTGGTTGGTAATTCTCTACGAGGATTTCTAATCATTTCCACTGGCTTAAAACCTTCCCGTTGCTTGAAGAGTGAGGGCTCTGGCTTGAGATCTCCTGCACCTGATCAGATCTCACTAATTACACCCTATCCCCACTCTTTGTTCCTGCCGTTCAACTCATTTGCTGGTGGAGACTACACCACTACATTAGATTTTGGCATGCACTGGACTGGAGGAACTAATGATTAGTACCACTTGCATTCGCAACAAATCTTGTCTTGTTAGCTTGGACTCAACGCTCATACAAACTCTAAGACTCGGGTGTGTGGCTCCAACACCCTCGTGGACTACTAAGGGTCATATTTGATCATTTCTCTGCATTTAAGAGTCTGAATTGAGGGACTTCTACCCTTAAGTGAAGGATCATACTATTTGTTTCAAATTATGATTAGACTCAGTCGCTTCTCAAGGAAAAATCATTTAGCATTAGCGTTCAAACATTCCCACACACATGTACCCATATTTATCTCCTTATTCATATGTGATAGGAAAAAGCTACAGCTGTATTCTCTCACCCTTTTCCATGCTGCTAAAAATCATAAGAGAATCCTAAAATATTATCTCTATTTTCCTTCATCACTAGCTTGCATATACACACTGCTTTCCACTGCTTAGTGTCACTGCAGAAGGCATCCTTGGTTGGAACTCAACTCCTGGTAGTCACCGACACTTCACAAAGACATAAAACATAAATCACAAAACAAGTAAGGCCTTTTCCCCTCTTCTTAGCAAAAGTGTTTACTGTTCTACAATCTCCCTACATTGTCTTAGGCACTATTTGTTTCCGTAAGGCTTGGCAGTCTTCTAATGTCATGTCCCCATTTCTGGCTTGAACACCAAGTGAAGAATGGATTAGCCTATTCCTCATTCCCGGAGGCTAATACCAATGATAAGGGGATGAAATTGGTTTTTGACTAACTCAATGTTGTGCTTTTGCAGGAATAAGTCAAAAACTACTTCAAGGGAACTATGACAAGACTAGCAAATTTGGCTAAGTCTGAGAGTCATTTCATCAGCTCGAGTGGTCACATTGTCAAGTGATGTTATCATGATGTTTGGGCGCATTTCTAGGCAACTTAGGCTCATTATGACACCTAGCTTTCAAGTTCATTTATAGCACTCAGTGAGGGATCTAACCTGAGGTGCTCCATATAATTAACCTCCTCCAACCTAGCGCCTAGTACTGAGATAAGTGGAGTGGGGGTGGATGAAGTTTTCATGCTTGGGCACCAATGTCATGATGAACCTACCAAATGTGCGCCTTGGATTTTGAAGGCAATAATCAAGAGGATGGAGTCATCTTTGGATATGTTGAACATCAATTGGGCAAATTGCCTCATCAAACTTGAGTTTGGGATCATTGAAGAAGTCCAAGTGAGTTAGGCGCACTTCCTAGCTCTCATAACCCTCAAAGTGCGCCTAGTCCTTACAAGGTGCAAACCCAGGATAAAACATGGGCGTTTGAGCTGAGATGGTTGATTGGATCAACAGGAGTGCATAGCCCATGCAAAGAGGAGTCTTAATGCATCTAGGTGCCAATTTCATCACCAAATTCCCAATAGCGCGCCTAGACTCTATTGCACTTCAAACAAGTGATGAACTCCTTAAAGATTGATCAAGTGAAGCCTCACCTTCAATAAGATCAAGTGGAAAGATGAAGTGATCAAGTAATGACATCTTGTTATCTAGGCGCACTTTTCTTTTGGCAACTTGTCAATGAGCGCCTAGTATTAAAAGGGTCTCTTCTGGCGTTGGATAATGATTTTGAGATGAGGCGCTCAATTTAGCTAAGCCTCTTCACTAGGGCGCCTAGATGGATGATGAAGTTTGTGTGAGTATCTTGAGGTTTCAAGGCCTAGGCGCAGATACCAGATAAGACTACCCCAAAAGTGCGCCTAAGGTAGATGTAAGACCTCAAAACTAGTTTGGATACAAGGCGCTCCATTAGAGGGCAAGATCATATCCATTTGAAGTCAAGTTGCTTTCAAATTACCTTGAAAAGATGATGAGTTGGAACCTAGGCGCAAATTCCTAGCCAAACTGACAGTAAGTGCGCCTAGTTGAGAAAGAGACATCTTCAAGGGTTGCAATTGTTGGGCGCTCTCCAAAGGAGTCAATCCAACACTTAGAAGTTTCATCTGTTACATAAGTTTGTGGAAAAGTGTCAAATCCATCTCTAGGCACCAAATCCACTGCAAATCCTCCAAATGTGCGCCTACCATGCAAGGTGATAAGCTGAGCACCCCAATCCATCAAATGATTGAGTATGGATCTAGAGCAGTTCAATTCATAAGGTGATATCATCAAAGGATGAGGATTCATGACTTAGGCGCACTTCCTAATGAGTTCCTCCAAATCTGGCGACCAAGTCAGAAGAACCTTAAAACTGTGCCTACGTGTTTCTAGAAGAGGATAAGGTAGTTACACTACTTGAATTCTCATTGGTCAGAGGGATAACATTGGGATCCGTGTCAGGGTCTTTGGGTAAGGTTGCCAACTCAGGATGGGTTGTCAAGTGGAATATTCTCCTAAATATGCTTCTTGGAAACGTGCCTTCATTGCCTTTGGAAGGCCTATAAAAGGAGGAGCTCTCTCATTCATTTAGACATCTTATCTTTTGGCGAATTTTCTCTCTGCAAAGCTTTATGCTTGTGAACTTGAGACCTGCGAGTTTCAAGAGTTGGGGAGATGCTCCCTTGTTGCATTGTGAGGTGTTGACATCCAGTTGACATCATTAGGTTCAATTGAAGTGATCTACATCAATTAGAGTGATTAGAGCTAGTTGTGAAGAAGTTGAAAGCATTGTATACATCTAGGCTTCAAGGCCTTTCCTTGTAATCATTTGAATAAGATTGTATGTTCATGCCATTGTGGGCAATCATCATTGTAATAAGACATTTGCATTGAATTGAATCACATAATAATACAAGTGCCCAACTTCAAGTTGATTCATGCAAGTTGCCTTTGTTATCTTTTCATATGTGATGTTAAGTAGATTAAGTGATTGAAGAGTTAAGTGCAAGTAAATTTGTCTCAGTAAGAAAAATTTTAGTTAGTACTAGTTGGGTATTTTACATCTAATAACTCTCTTGCCTTCTCCATTCATGTGGTACAGTTAATGGATCCTTCACTAGGGGCACCTCTCACTCTGTTAGGCCCTTTCCTTCCCCTAGATTGATTAATTTAGACTTTAGTGCATTCTACCTGCGCTAACAGGTACAGCTAATTATTTTTTGCCCCTCTACACTTATATAGGTGTCCTTTTTTAAGGTCAAGATGACTATGGGACACTTTAGAACAAAATTGTGTCCAAACGCAAGTCTAAACTTCAATGGATGGTTAAGCAAGTAACAGCCCCAATTATGTACACCAATCTTAGAGGCTATTCTACTGTATCAATGCTGATTGTTGAGAGAACCCTCCAAAGTGGTGGAGAGCTTAAGAAGTTTGAAACAAAATTTATATGGACGAACTGATAAGAAATATATTGAACCTAATAAATCTGGACAGGAGATAGGCAGAGGACCTACGGCTAAGTATATATCCTATATAGGGTCTTGACTCTTTGGTACTCAGCTTATTGGAGACTATGCAAGGAGAGTTCCAGCTCATGGCAAACAATTCTATGAGCAAAGCAGTCAACTAATGTTGAACAAAATTGTAATATTAGTCAAATTATGTGTAATGAACCTTTTTGGAAATTTGCTGAAAATATACATAGTGAATCTTAGCAGAGTTTTAGAATGATGGCAATAGTATTCAGCTTTGGAGAAGCATGACAAGATTTTGGATACTTGCAGACAATTGGCCATCTTTGACTACTATGTAGTTAAAAGAAAAATTGATGAGATCTTCTGCAAAATAATCTGAAAAGACATGTGGTTAGCTGGGATGTTGCAGGTAAACAGTATTTCTCTACAAAGAAGGTGTATCTTATCTGCTTGAAAACTCAAACCATGAAAGGGAAAGGTTATGAAGCAGTGTCTGGAATGAGAGAGATGACCAGAGATTTCAGCTTTTGTATAATTGGTGATGCATGGAAGGATTCTAACTTGTGATTCGCTGAAAAAAGGAGTCAACAACCTGTATTGCTGTTGTAAATGAAAAAAACAGGAAGAAATAGACTATCTTCTCCAAAAACAATTGAGCCTTTTACACTCAGGTAACAATTTGTTAGTTTGGCTCTAGTCACCATATGAGAAAGAATGAGGTCCTTGTCTAAACGTCCTTCTCCTTGAGCCTCTGAAAAGAGATACGGAATACAGACCCTTCATCTATTTACTGGCACATTTAATTAGAAATAAATACCATGATTTTTCAAAGAGCAGAACTCGTGAGCAAGCAAATTTAGATCCAAAGAAAGGCTACCATCAAAGGATCAATAACAGCACATCGAGAGCAAGAGAAATCAGGCAATCTAGGCATTCTTCCCCTTGACCAGCGTAATCTTTAAGCCCCTGACAACCTTCACAACTCCTTATCCACGGATGGCCAAAACCTTCAGTAAATTTGACAAGGCCTACCAAAGCAATCCAAATAAGCAGGATATGGAAAGGTAATGAGAGATTACAAACAGCAAAAAGATATTGTGTTATGCAGAAGGCCTAGGCACCAAATTTAATAAACAAACAGAAATAGAGAATTTGATTTGAAGCCTTAGTCTCTACCTGGACCAAGCTTCAAGAGAATCACAATGTAAATCTTTAGGTGATTCCTATGTAATTATCAGTCTTCTAAAAGTGGAGCGCAATTATCCCAAGGCCAATTAGAAGCTTGGAAATAAGTTGGAAGATGCTAAAAGCCTTATATTTATATTTGTTGTAATCAAGCTTTATTGCATATATACCAGCAAATACAACTGGACAGCATTACCATCTGTGTGAAATTCAAGTTTCTGACAGCCTTAATGCCAAACTATGACTTCAAAGGTCTCCAAACTCCATCTCTCCTATATGGAGCATTCCTACTTCACAATGTTCTATTTATCAGCATAGTTTGAAGTTTGTTTCTGGTTGCAGAGCTGACATATGAAAGAAAATAAACAGACAAACAACAGATGGTATTTCCAGAGGAATGGAAATAATGCGACCCAAAACTTCAAAACTAGGGAAATGAGTTATACGGTTCGCTTCCAAGGCTAAGGCAAAGTGGCCAAGGATAAAGCTAGATGATTTATGAGAAGAAAAGAGAATTAGCAAGCAGATACATTTATAAGGAAGGCAACATTTGGATATACCACGAAGTCACTAGAAAAGGGAAGAACAATTTTTATCACTCTGCACTTGCAGATATGAGAGAAAAGGTAGGGATGAAATGGGAGGGTGTTAGTCATCATATCAGTTAAAAGAGAAAGCAAAATGAAGTGCTAAACTGTTTTGCAGGCACCTGCGATAGACTGCAAAAGAAGGGCTAAAAGGAACATTGAAATTGTTTGCAGCCTTTGAATGAGCGCATTGGTCACCAGATAGCAGACATGAAGGAGGATATAGGTGACGGTGAAATCAGCAGACCTTTGAGAGAGCATTAAATATAGTTTTAATTTTTTCTTACCCATAGCTAGTCTTAAAATGAGTGCTAATTTATTTTAAATATAGTCAGTGTCCCTAAACCTTCTCAGATTCTTTCTTGAGATCTCATATACATGTAAATATGAAAGTTTAAAACCTACAAATTATGAGGATTTTGGGTTTTATTTTGAAACTAACAGAAATGAATGATTTTGAATATTCCTTAGTATCCACTTTTGCATAATGTTTCGTACATAGCACAAATCTTATTAAAATAATATTTTAGTTATTTAATGGTCAATATAGTTTCCTATTAGATAGTTTCTAATTCTGTTTTTAGTTTAGTTTGTTTCTCTCTTCTGCTTTATTAGCTGTAGTTTGCTTTACGGAACTCTTGTTTTCTTTATAGAAACTTCTTGTAAACTCTTTAAATAGAGTTTTTCTCTATCATGTAATTCAACTCATTGAATAATATCATTTGCATATCATTCTAATATTTTACATGGTATCAAAGCATAATCGAACTGGGAAACTAATTTTTAGAAAAAAAAATTGTGTAATATCCCACCCAGGTGGTATATAGCCAAACAAATTTTCTGCCTTAAATCTATGATGCTTTTTCTGCTTTTTCTGATTGCTTTTTCTGAGTTTTATGCTTTTTTGCATTTACTAGCACACATGCATGGATATATTTTGCCAATAATAGAAAATACGAAATATGCATAAACTGCTGAAATTTCCAGATTTTAATATCTTCTAAAATATTCAATGGTTTGATAAAATAACAAAGACCCAGTTGAGAAAATATACTCTAATATTTAAATCACGAATACCCAGAAAATCGTATTGGCAAAATATGAAGATTTTTTACATACTCAGTTTGCTGTTATGAAAAGTACAGGCTGATATGAATGCAACAGCAGCAATAAAAACTTGAAATCTGATATAAATGGCTGCCAAGAATGAAGCTATAGCTCTGCAATTAATTATTCTTCATTAATCTTCAAACCTTTAATGATATCTTTCACCTTTAAGCACAAATAGAACTCCAGAATGAAGCTCTCCTCAAGCAATGATTTAGCTGATATTTCACAGCCTCAAGATTGCACAAACAATGAAGAGTTTTCGTTCTCCAATGCTGATATGAAGACAATCTGCTGAAACCCTTGGTCTCATGCACAGCCTTCAAGAAATTCTCCAAAAGCAAAGTCAAATGATCATCAATAATAATGAGTTTGATTTGCTTTTTGAAACCTTTTATATTCTCAAACTCCTTAATAACATTTAAATCCTTTTTCAAATCCACTTTTAGGGTTTTAAAATAATATTTTATTATTTGCTTTTGTTGCCTCAATATTACCTTGGTTATTGTGCCCACAATAAATTGATATCATTAATTGCACTTTATCATGTGTCATTGGCCCCCTTCAATATAAAGTCAAAAAATAACTTTATATTATAAACTTTTAATTAACATCATTAATGACACATTAAAATATTAATATCTCCTTAAAAAATCCATCAGTTAGCTACGCCAATTGAAACCAACGTCAAAACTGCCAAACACTGAATGATTAGGTGCCCTGCCACAAATAGCAATCTCCAATAGCTGACTTACTATAAATAGTAAGTACGCACCACTGTGTCCTGAAACATCTGCAAAGGCCCAAACATTAGTCGACACTACATCTGAGACCTGTCCAGGTGCCCCGCTATAAATAGAAACTCTAACTCCCTAAAAAAGTAACTTACTATAAATAGTAAGTGTGCCAAACAGAGTCCAACGAAGGTCAAACCTGAACTCTCACTGATCACTGGAGGCGAAGCCACACTGAATACTGCCAAAATAAGACCCCCTAACCATCTGCTCTAGCTTACAAAGGTCAATTGACATGAAGTACCAAAATAGCAGGTTACTATAAATAGTAATCTCCTAAAAAGTAGGAACCGCTGACAAAAGAAACATCCCTAAAAAATAGGAACTCCCAACTGGTCAAACAGAGCCCGATCCCACACCTCCTAAAAAATAGGGACTTACTAAAAATAGTAAGTCTTGAACAAGTTGTCCGAATCAGGCGCAGAAAGTGTCGATCAACTCCAATTGTCCGTCTGAACCTTGCTGAGCAACAAAAGCTCTGCTCTAGCTGTGTTGGAACCACCCCAAAGCCAGCACCATCCAAACTGCACGAGGGCCTAAAAATGGGGACATTACAAATTGCCTCTTCATTTTCTTTTGCTCCGCATGCGGCCCTACTTTTTTGTACAACGCCATACCTCAGCGCTCTAGCTCGTGTCTTCTCTACTCTCGTTTTCTGGTGGTCGCTAGGGCTTCGTGGCCTTTGTTTGTGGTCACGTTTTCATCAGAAGACTCTGTGGCATGTGAAGGAAGTCGTGTTTTTCCTGGTCGCAGGCTCCTATGTCTTCTAAACTCACGATTTTCGTGGTCACGTCTCTCTGTTGTGGACAACAACGCTTTCATCTACAATCGCGCCATTTTTTCTAGGTGTTTCTGGGCGTCGTTTTCTCCTTGCAATCGTGATTTCCTTTGAAAATCTTGGGTTTTCATCAGCGTCGGCTTTCATGCCTCTGATCGCATTTGTTTTGGGACGTGTTTTCTCTACATATTGTTTTTTCCTAATCACGCCAAATCGCGTGTTCGGAGCTTTCCTTGAAGGAGTTCACATTCCGTGGTTTTTTGGGCTTTTCCTCTAATTGCAGCAGTCATTCTCTTGAAGGGCAATCTGGAGTTTTGTTTGGCGACTTTTGTTACGGGCGACTTCTATTACGGGCGATTTTTCCCTTTTTTTGGCTACGACTTGAAGTCTTCAGTGGCTATGTGTTTCGGCAACTTCATATTCCTTGGTCGCTGTTGAAATTCTTTGAATTTCTTCTATCAGATTTTTTTGGAAGCTTCTTGAGCGCCCAACACCCGTGATCTTTAATGACCAATGGATAGTCTCTGTTCACCTCGGGATTTGTGCAAACCATGTTAGAACTCTGCAGGAATTTTTTCATCTATGTCTCGAAATCCGTGATCAGGATTTTTTGAGCCTCGAAATCCGTGTTTGGTTTTTTGAGCCCGTGTTTTCTATCTCGAGATTTGTGCCTCGAAACTCGTGCAAGGGTTCAGTTCCCTGTCTGTGCCGTCAATCTGCCCTTTTTTTGTGCCTCGAAAAATGTGAAAGATGGCGTCCTGGTCCAACATCATGTTGAAGGGCAGTCAGAAGTTCAACGGCAGCAATTACAACACCTAGAAGCAGCGAATGTTAACCATTTTTGAGTATCGGTGCCTTGACTAGTTAGCTCTGGGCAAAACTACACGCCCTCCAGTGGCGGGTAAAGATTAGGATAGATTCGATGAGCAGAATCGGGAAGCGGTAATGCTTATCAAATTATCAATCACCAATGATTGGTTGCCTCAGGGTCCATCTGGGAAATCAACGAAAGAAATCTGGGATTCGTTGAAAGATCTTCATGAAACGCCCAACAAAAGCCGAACATTCTTTCTAAAGAACATGCTTTTCTCGATCATGATGGATGAAAAGATGTTTTTGCAGGAGCATCTCACCAAAATCAAGGACATCCGTGATCAATTGGAGGCGATGGTCGAAAGATGGACGAGGACGATATGGTAGTCATTACTCTGAAAAGTCTACCACACTCTTACAAGCACTTTATCGAGACACTCAACATTACCTCAACTAATGTTGACTTAAAGTTTCCAGAGCTGTGCAACAAACTTCTGCAGCAGGATCGATGGACACAACAGTTTGGTAGCAGTGTTAGTTCCTCCTCCACGGAGCAGGTATTTACTTCCAAGTCCTTTCAGCAAAATAAGGGCAACAATCAGCCCTCTCAGCCATCCAATCAAGGTCAATCACAGGACCCTTCCAAGAAGAAAAGCATCCACTGCAATTACTGCCATAAGTTTGGCCATATGAAAAAGGATTGTCGAAAACGCTTGGCTACTGCACAGGCCAAGTCAGGAGAGTCCACACCATCAGCCCATGTTGCAGAGCACATTGAGCAGGAGTCTGTTTTTTACGCCTTTTTGGCCAAAACACCAGCAAATCCTCTCAACTCTTCTGCCTGATTCAAGTGCTCGTGGACCAGACTGCTCCGGATAAATTTGTCAGATTTAGGGGGCACCTTGGTGTAGTTAGTAGATTGACCATTACGAGGGGGTATTAAAATAATATTTTAGTTATTTAATGGTCAATATAGTTTCCTATTAGATAGTTTCTAATTTTGTTTTTAGTTTAGTTTGTTTCTATCTCTTTTGCTTTATTAGTTGTAGTTTCCTTTATAAAACTCTTGTTTTCTTTATAGAAACTTCTTGTAAACTCTTTAAATAGAGCTTTGCTCTATCATGTAATTCAACTCATTGAATAATATCATTTGCATATCATTCTAATGTTTTACAAATCTTTCTGTGAAATAAGAAAGCATTTGTAATTGCTATATGAAGGCCAGCAAATATATATCTCCAACAAGTGGGCAATAAAATTTGGTAACAGTGCATCAGGAAAGCAGCATAATTTTCAAAAGTACATTACAAACAAAATATTCCAAAATGTTTTGATCTCACATATTATTGAACACAACCCAATTTTTTATCAGTGCATCATAAAAGCAGCATAAATTTTCAAAAATAACAATACAGAACCAAAATTTTCCAGAACATTTTGATCTGACATACCTTTCGAGACACTAGAAGTTTGCCAAGCTCCACCCATTTGTTTTTCATAGCTTGAGAGCTTCCTATTTTGTAAACAGACCCATCCACCCTCCTCTGAATTTAAAAATAACATTAAATCAATGTAAAATTCTTTATGGATGCAAACATCCAGCAAAAGGAAAAAAATGAAAAGATAACTTTCCAAAGGGAAAGCCATTCTTAGAGCACATACTCCAGAAAATTGAATCAGTCTGTTTTCTCCTGGCTCTTTGCAGAGAAAGTAGAAATTATTCCAATAAATTAAATTATGGTTATATCCTCATATGCCAATGCATAACTCATAATAGGAAGGTTCTGTAGCACCTGCCTTAAGTTTATAAAGTCATAAATTAAGACCACTAAAGGGCAAATGCCAAACCTGTAGTTCTTCACGAGAAATTCCTTCTGGTGGAATGGCTAAGAAAAACTGTACTTCTGGTGACCCTGAATTGGCATATGCCTGACCTTCTTCGGTAAGAATCCACTTTTCCCTCTTAATATCCTGCTCAAGCATGGTACCAGAACATACAAAATCAGTAGTTGACATTACCTTTGCTCCTAGTAGTTCAATAACAATGTACATCACTCTAGTAAACTACAGTATTCAAAAAAACTGACTTAAGAATCAAAAATTACAAGGTAGAACAATAAGGGAAAATGTCAGAGAGAAATTAGCCTGTTCTTACAAGAGATTCAAATGGACAATCAACAGTAATCAGTCTGCCTAGATTGGACAAAGATCAGTTATAAAACTATTCAACTACCAATACAAAGAAATACATAAAAAATGTGGTAATTGGCACTATAGTTCTCTTATTTTGTTCCGAGTTTATAAATTAAGGAATATTTTATGCACACCAAGAACTTTAATTAACATTACAATGCACCATAGAGTCCCGCACCCATTAATAAAGGTCAACAATGCAATACAAGCCCCTGTTTCTTTAAAAGCTTCTACAGTTGCCTGGTACAATCCAAAGTGTCACATCCCCTCTTTCTCACAATTATTTATACTAGCACTTGCACCCATAGGAGGTTCAAGGAATACGCCAATAGGAACAACCAACAAGTTTAGAAAATTTTCCGGCGTGAATTTTTTTTACGGCGTGAATTTTTTTTACGGCGTGAGACAATTCCGAGCACTATAATGCTCACATATAAAAGCCTATTGCCTAATTAATAAAATAAAAATAAAAAAATAAAAGTGTTTTTTAACACTACCCTAAATTATAAATATAAAATATATATGATAATAAAATAATTCAAATTCAATTTTGAGCACACAAATTTGGGTCATATCCATAGGGTTTAAATACAAGTCTCTTTGTTCAATTTTGGCATCTAGTTTGTTATTCAAAAAATTGTGAATTTGCATTCCAGCAATCTGCCAAGGACGAAACCCATGTGGCGGATAACATTTCTGAGGTCGGACACCAATCCTAACCTCCAGCTAGGGAGCTACCAATCCAGGTTCTGCAGCAGGTATTTAATTTCCCTATTTGTGGATCTGCAGGTGGATGAAGGTGAATTTAGGAGTCAAGTAAGTGGGAAGACAGCATCCGGCCAAGATCCAATTACTTATTGTGCTACAGCGATCCGTATCAGTGGGAAGAGCACCACATTACTGAGTCTGAAACCAGCATACACCAATGATAAAATCGCCACAAACAGTTCAAGCGACCTGAAAGTCTGATCAGACAGTAACTGCTAAGCTAATATCACCTATACGAGGCCGCGACTGATCAAGGTTGGACAAACTACACGCTGCAGAGATCTCACAAACCCTAAGCAATTAGGGTATCTTTGACACACCGATAATAGGTGGTAGTGAGCAGGTTCATTGCAGCACCATAAGGAATCGTGGGAAGGTTGCGACCAGCAGCAGGCACAAACCCTAAATTAGTAATCAGCGAAGCACTCATAGTTTCTGCACATCACGTCATCTTCCAGAGGCCGGATAAGGGTAAGATTACCAGATCAGATCGCAGACATCTATACACAGTCAACATAGCAGATTGGAAGTGGACACAGCAGAGCATCAATTTGTAAGCCAGTTTGCGTGATTGTCTGCTTGATATCAGCCTAGAAGCCATTGTAATTGAACTCATTTGGATCCTGAAATTCATTCTGAACAGCTAAAACCCATATCTGTTGAACAAGTTGAATATTCACTGTTATTATATAGTGATTACAATTTTGTTTCCATTTATCAGTATTTTTTTTCAAGACTAAACTGCTGGTTAAATGATTGCTTTACGAGTGGAAATTAAAGACAGAGTAACAAATAGTCATTAGGGATATTTCAGGCTCTGATACCGAAGCTAGACAACCACTACACCAAAAGCCCAAACTAGTAGTGAATGGCGCCCACCGGCATTAAGGGTGAGGTTTTGGTCCCACCAAAGTGCCATGCAGGCGAACCCCCTCATTGACACATGGCTTGTAATGTCCCCATTTTAGCTCACCATGGTTTGTGACAGGATTAGCCTATTATTGGCCCTCGTAGGCTAAGGCAGATGGTTAGAGGGTTCCAATTGGCAGAGCGGGAGGCTTATTCCCATCCAAAGTTCAAGTTTAGCCTTTGTTTGATTCAGATTCACACACTTACTATTTATAGTAAGTGGCTATTTCAAGACAGTCAAGGTTACTATCTATAGCAGGGCACCTGAACAGGCTTTATTTGCAGTGTCAATCCCTTACACCATTGGTTTGATCAGATAATGAGGGATTTATTTTTTATAGTGAATCTGTGGTTGTAGAGATGGACCCCTGCTATTTTTGGTAAGGCGGTTGGATACATAGAGGGTATCATGGTGAACCTCCTTGTTCAAACGGAATTAGGAAATCATAAGTATTTAAGGAGTTATTAATTTTTAAGGTGGCCTAAATGATATTTAATTATAAAAGGTATATTATAAGGTTATAACTTAGCCTTATGTAAGTGGGGCCATTTTGACTTTAAAAGCAATTAATGAGTTATATGACCTTATAATATATGGTTCATTTTATAACATAAGGTAATTATTTAAAGGGGACTTTATTATGAAAGGTGATATAAGGGTTAAACGGAAATTAATAAAGTGATATAATACTTTATTAATTTATATGTTGAGAGGGAGACAAAAGGACTTAATGAAAAAGTGGACTTCAAAGGCAAATTAAATACACTTCATTTGGAGAAGTTATAAAAGGGCATCAAAAAGCAAATAGATTCATTAATGATGATCATTTGACTTTGCTTTTTGTGAGAGCGTTGGGAATTGTGAAAGAAACCTAAGGTTTCTTGAGATTTCTTCATTTTCAGCATTGGAGAACGAAATATCTTCAGTGTTTATGCAATTTTGAGGTTGTGAGAGATCAGCCGAATTATTGCTTGTGTGGTGGCTTCATTACGGAAGTCAATTTGTGCATTCCAAAGGTTAATCATTTGCAGATCAGAAGTTATAATGAGCTAAGTTGGAGAGTTTAGCTTCAGATTTTACAAGGATTTTGAAGATCAATCAATTGCAGATCAGAATAAAGGTTTATACAGAGCATTTAAGAGGAGAATATCAAGTCGCTCAAATATTTGTTGCATTATTTGGTCTTCATTGTGAGTGTTTCTTATGTATTCGAAGTATATGTTGATTGAAGTAACAAATCTAAGTTGCATGTGCTTCAAGGAGTTGTATTTCATTTGCATACTGTTGTTCTGCTGTTTCCAGCCATGGAATTCACATTTCAGCAAATGGGCATTTGATATTGCTACATATTTTGGCCATACAATTTTTTGTGTATTTGAGATTTAGATATTAGAGGATATTCTCTCAACTGGGTTCTTAATTTTTTGACAAAATACTGAGTATTTTTTAAGATATAGAAATTTGGAAATTTCAAAAGTGCATTTCCTTTGAAATATTCAGTTAGTGTGAAAAAAAAATATACATTGCAATATCTCTTTCTGTTGTACTACATTGTTATACCCAACATAGCATAAATATCAAAAAATAATCAATGATCAGTTGCATAAAAGTATCTCAGAAGACAGGAGGGATATTACAGTGGTATCAAAGCGGTTTCCTGCCATCCTGTTGGGAAATCAGAAATTTGAACAGTTGCATGTCAGTATTTGCAGTTGCATGTCAGTACCCAGTACTTGCATGTCCATTTGGAGAGCACCCATATGCTTGCATGTCAAGTTTTGAGGTTGCACGTTAGTGATCAGCACTTGCATGTCAGTCTTAATGGTTGCATGTTTGTGGGTTAAAACAAATATTCAGTGAATTAATATCTAGCATCATTTGAGTGACCAGCACTCTTATATTGTTTCAGTCATGGGAAAAGTGAAGTCTATACAGGAACTCATGCCAGAGCTCATGCAGGCTTTTCAAAACTATGATAAGAATTTAACAAGGCTTCTACAACATCCGGAGATATTGGATCCTTTGTTTGCAAAAGGAAGGAAAACAAACGCTAATGCAAATGATTTTACCAATACAAAACATGTATCAGGGAAGGAGGAAGTCCTTGGAGATGTTGAAAACATGACACAAATGTATAACAATAATTCTGACTTTGTATATTAGACCTTAGAAGATGTGAATAAGACACAAGCTCTGTGTGGTGGGTGGTTGCAAAGAGCTAACAAGGCCAAGATGATTACTGCCCGAGCAAGACAACACTTACAAGGAGTCATGTAAGGATGCAATCTGATAGATAATGCAAGAAAACAAAGAGAATCACACATTAGATCCTTATTTCTTTCAAAAGAAGAATGTGTGGATGCTGAGCATACAAGGGAAGAACTTCTTGAGGTAAGTCCACAAGAAGAGCATGTTAAGTTGTGTGAAGAAGAAAGGAGGAATGATTTAGGAAATTCAGTTTGGGCATCCACTTTGCATCATGAGGTCTATGACTTTCCTCTTTTAGAGAGCTATTTGAAGGCTCAAAACAATGATGATATTGGTCACAGACTTGATGGATCAGCCACAAGTGTTATATCCATATGTGTGGAATGGAACATTATTGATTTCAATGTGGTTAGTCATGCATCATCTACAATAGAAGGACAATTGTTAAGATCATATGAAGCATTTTGTCTTAGAGAACTGATTAGAGAGACTAAGAGGTTGCTCACTAAGAAGATCTTGCATTTTGATAATGTTTGGTTTGTCCTGCATACTATACTTTGGAATTTGCTAGTAAGAGAAAACATATCAGTTATGGAGGTGATGGTATGGATTAGAAAATAGGATAACAATCTGTTGACATCACATGAGCATGATTCCAAGCTAAATGGTGGTGACAAGAAATGTATCATGGCAGACATTCATGAAAAGATAGATAAGCATGAGGTGATGGTGGAAACTTCTACTTGCCAACAAGCTGAATTAATAACAGCAATGGGAAAAGAACATGAATCAATTGGTATATTGATGCCTCATCCCTATGATGTTGATATTTTGATTGAGTATAGCGATGTCTTAACATCAAGATCTGATATGCTACAATATTGGGCTACCAAGAGTATGCAAGTGTGCTCTTGCATCAAAGATTTCCAGGGTAAAGCAAGAAAAGATACAATCAGTCCTAGTTTTCTGATTTTAAACAGCAGTGGTATAACCTTACTTTCTCATGATATTGCAGCTGATAATCATTGGGAAGTGAGTGATAATGATTCTACTTTGATTGGTACACAAGATGCATGCATTGGTCATGGTAATTTATATGATGCATTTCATTTTAGGACTGATTTTAAACACTTTGGAGCAATTGATTTAGAGCGGTCCCAAATGTTGAATGATGGTTGATTAGAGAGGGCTAAGCAAGCCAAGTTGTTGGCTCAACAAGCTAAGCTCCATCTGCAACATATTCATGATATGCACCATTCTTTAGATGGTGATGATCAAAGGTTGACTAATTCAGATAATTCAGTTGTTGATTATTTTCTTGATGGTCATAATGATTTTGTGGACACTCCTAGTGGGTCAGCCACTCAAGAGTTATCTTTGGTGAGTATTGATGGCATCTACACTACACATTTGGGTTTGCTACCCATTTCTCATGACAGGGCAGCAAACTACTTGTTGATTGGTGACTTCGTATTCATAGATTCCTCATAGATTAGTGGTTGTCCTAGTTGGAATCACATAGCACTTCCCGATTTTTCATGGTTTACATCAGCGATTCAGCGGTCTAGGAGTGTGTGGAGGTATGTCTTTTGGATGGACATGGCGTATGAAATAGATTTCATTGGGTTTCACTAGTTTGATGACGCCTATGATATCATTCTCATCGATGGCCGGGGTTATATCAGCAATGTTGAGAGACTTCAGGTGTTGTGGTATTGGCATGTGACAGTTCGTTTATACCATCCATTGTGGGACAAAGCGTTACCATCTGTTGGAGATGGAACTAATGACTGTAAGTACCTGTCTCAGTTGTTTGCAGGTGAGTACTTGCAGGATCAGTATTCAGTTTTCCATCATGCTAATATGTATCCGACATAGTCTGCTACTTCGATATCACAAGGGTTTTTAGTGGATACATGGATTTAGAGAGATTATGGTATTAGTAGGCATGATGGCTTGGTTGGATTTCACAACCATGGGAGATTGGCAGAGGATGACGAGGGATGTTGTGCTACGGATGCTTCCAGATCATCTTATCTCCGCATGACAGATGGATGTGAGTTCAGGTTGCATTGGGACCCAGGTGGTGACAGGGTCATCATTGCAGTTTGGATGGGTCCCATTGGTTTGCTTCGCCATTCTCAGCATGGTGAAGTTGAGTTCAGAGTAGAGCAGCAGAAGTCTGAGAATAATATGCATGGCAGACTTCTATTCTGGATTTGGGATCTAGGTATATTTTGTTGGAAACTCTCCAGTATGTTGAGGGTTCAATTGTGTGCATCAGGGTTCACTGGGGAGTATTGTTGCATGTATATGGTGTGGTTCTTATGCAGTTTCACTCCAGGTTCTCATGTACATGGTCTGTTTCAGATGCACAGTCCAGTTGCGCAGGAGTTAGATGATATGTATGACAACTTATCTTGCGCAGTTTTGGGAAGCAAACATTGTCAGTCTTCAGAGTTGCTTACACTTGATGTTCACGCACTTGCGACACCTACTGTTGAGATTGATTTAGTTTGGCAGGTTCTATCAGTTGTACTGGTGATGGTGTTGCAGGAATTGGTTAGTGACAATAGGGACATTACACAGTTCTACCCCTGGGATCCTGGTGGAGTTGTGGTTCCTCTTCAGGCAGAGTATAGTGAGCTACCAGATAAGAGATTGCTTGGGGACAAGCAATTTCGGGAGGGCGGATTGTAATGTCCCCATTTTAGCTCACCATGGTTTGTGATGAGATTAGCCTATTATTGGCCCTCATAGGCTAAGGCAAATGGTTAGAGGGTTCCAGTTGGCAGAGCGGGAGGCTTATTCCCATCCAGAGTTCAGGTTTAGCCTTTGTTTGATTCAGATTCACACACTTACTATTTATAGTAAGTGACTATTTCAGGACAGTCAGGGTTACTATCTATAGCAGGGCACCTGAACGGGCTTCATTTGCAGTGTCAATCCTTTACACCATTGGCTTGATCAGATAATGAGGGATTTACTTTTTATAGTGAATCTGTGGTTGTAGAGATGGACCCCTGCTATTTTTGGTAAGGCAGTTGGATACATAGAGGGTATCATGGTGAACCTCCTTGTTCAAACGGAATTAGGAAATCATAAGTATTTAAGGAGTTATTAATTTTTAAAGTGGCCTAAATGATATTTAATTATAAAAGGTATACTATAAGGTTATAACTTAACCTTATGTAAGTGGGGCCATTTTGACTTTAAAAGCAATTAATGAGTTATATGACCTTATAATATATGGTTCATTTTATAACATAAGGTCATTATTTAAAGGGGACTTATTATGAAAGGTGATATAAGGGTTAAACGGAAATTAATAAAGTGATATAATACTTTATTAATTTATATGTTGAGAGGGAGACATAAGGACTTAATTAAAAAGTGGACTTCAAAGGCAAATTAAATATACTTCATTTGGAGAAGTTATAAAAGGGCATCAAAAAGCAAATAAATTCATTAATGATGATCATTTGACTTTGCTTTTTGTGAGAGCTTTGGGAATTGTGAAGGAAACCTAGGGTTTCTTGAGATTTCTTCATTTTCAGCATTGGAAAACGAAATATCTTCAATGTTTATGCAATTTTGAGGTTGTGAGAGATCAGCCGAATTATTGCTTGTGTGGTGGCTTCATTACGGAAGTCAATTTGTGCATTCCAAAGGTTAATCATTTGCAGATCAGAAGTTATAATGAGCTAAGTTGGAGAGTTTACCTTCAAATTTTACAAGGGTTTTGAAGATTAATCAATTGCAGATCAGAATAAGGGTTTATATAGAGCATTTAAGAGGAGAATATCAGGTCGCTCAAATATTTGTTGCATTATTTGGTCTTCATTGTGAGTGTTTCTTATGTATTCGGAGTATATGTTGATTGAAGTAACAAATCTGAGTTGCATGTGCTTCAAGGAGTTGTATTTCATTTGCATACTGTTGTTCTGTTGTTTCCAGCCATGTATTTCACATTTCAGCAAATGGGTATGTGATATTGCTACATATTTTGGCCATACAATTTTCTGGGTATTTGTGATTTAGATATTAGAGGATATTCTCTCAACTGGGTTCTTAATACTTTGACAAAATACTGAGTATTTTTGAAGATATAGAAATCTGAAAATTTCAGCAGTGCATTTCCTTTGAAATATTCAGTTAGTGTGAAAAAAAAATATACATTGCAATATCTCTTTCTATTGTACTACATTGTTATACCCAACATAGCATAAATATCAAAAAATAATCAGTGATCAGTTGCATAAAAATATCTCAGAAGACAAGAGGGATATTACATGGCTGCCCAATCATGGGTGGGTCCCAACCCTTGGTACACGCCCAGCGGGAATCTACACCACTGCAGCATATAGGTCGGGACATCACAGCCCACCACGCTCCGTAGGGATTGACCTCAAGACCTCAGCTCTAATACCAAATTAGACAACCACTACACCAAAAGCCCAGACTAGTGGTGAATGGCATCCACCGGCATTAAGGGTAAGGTTTTCATCCCACCAAAATGCCACACAGGCGACCCCCCTTGTGAACACGTGGCTGCCCAATCATGGGACATCACACAAAGTTTCAACCCCAATGCTACATTTCAAATACACACATGCACACCTTAACTAGAATTGACTCTTTAGCTAAAACTGACAAAACCCTAACCATTTCCAAGCGTAAATTTTAATGCTAAAGTCTAAATAGACAAAGGCTTAAAAACTCTATTTCAAACTAGATAGCTAATGCAAGTCATAAAGAAACAAGAATTTCTACCAAAAATTGAAGTCTAAAATTAATGACTAGAGGCTAAGAACATAAGAGCAGAATAGAATTGCAGCCTATAACACCCTCTATTATCCATTCTACAGCAAAGGCTAGCCTACTTAGAACAAGGCAGTCCATTTCTGTAATCTAAAATGGATAATAGCACACCGTATGATGCACCTCTTTATTTTTTAAAGCCATTTAGAAATATGGAACTCCCATAGGGTGTGCTCTCCTTGTCTCATGCCTAGAAAATGCATTTCTTAGCTGAGTAGAAAGATAAGACTATGTTAGGTATTCAAAAAGTAATCAGTATAATTTACAGCAAAACTAAGAGACTGCACCTCTTCCACTAACAGGGAATGCCAAAAAAGAGCAACTGTAACTGATTTTGAAAATCCAATTAAATATAAATCTTGAATATTATGGCATAGCCTCTGTGCCTCATGCTAAGCTAAAACATGCATTTCATAGTTGTGTAGAGCAGATATGAGTGCTCAGATTGTAAAGTAGTAATCAGCATTTAAAAGCATAACCAAAAGTCCATTGTTTTTAATTGTTTTATAATTATCATGACAAGAAAGAAACTGTGTTTTATCCATTTGCCAAATTGGACATGTGATATGTTTATGGGCAAAACATGAGAAAAGCCACAAGCCAGAAGACCTTGAAAATCAAAACACTAGGCAAGAAGTCGAAGTTAGCACTGCAGAAACAAATTTGAATACTAGTAAGCACTGATTTATCCCCAAATATTAGGTGGTTATAGCAAAATAAACAAAATTCTCAACCTCCACGGCCCTAATGCTGAGAACCATTATATTCAAAGGACTTGTCCTCAAGTAGATATAGCGGATGCTAGTGAATTGTTAGCACATGAGATCTCAAGAAAGCAATGACTCGAATCACTAACAAAAGCACGGGTCACTCTCAGCTAAAACTGAAGGCATGTTAGGTAGGAAAAGGTGGTTGATTGTTCTTAATTCAAGATAATATAAGAAATGTTCTGAGATGTGACAAATGATGCAGAATTCCTATTTTGGCAGGGACGTTTGTCAGCCCAAAGGATAGGACAAGAAATTCAAAATGACCATAATGGCAGCTAAAAGCCATTTTGGGTATATCTTCTTGTCTTAGTCTAATTTGGTGGTACCCTGATCATAAGTCAATTTTTGAGAAGTATTTTGCCCCATGAAGCTCATCGATTGGTTCATCGACCCTTGGAATGGGGTATCGATTTTTTATTGTCTTTTTGTTGAGTGCCTTGTAATCAATGCACATTCTCATAGTCCCATCTTTTTTCTTTGCGAGCACCACTGAAGAGGCAAAAGGGCTAGAACTAGGCTGGATATGCCCCATTTCTAATAATTCTTTGACGGCTTTTTCAATTTCTTCTTTGTATTTTCAAGGATGGCTGTAGGGAGTGGTAACAACAGGTTTTGCTCCTTCCTCTAGCTCAATGGAGTGCTCAAAACCCCTCTTGGGTGGAAGTCCTAGAGGGATGTTACTAAAGACTTTCTTATGTTTGTTCAATAGTGGTTGTATGTCAACATGAATTGATTTTCCTTTAGTGGAGGACTTGTTTAGGATTAAACATTGGGCAACCCAGTCCACTTGTCCATGCCTAAAAGCTCTCTCCATCCTTTTGGATGATATTACCCTTGGGGACCCATATGATAATCCTCGTAGGAGGACTTCTCATCCATTATGCTGAAAACTTAATTTCAGTTTTGGAAAATTCATGGAGAATTTTCCCAACGAGTGCAGCCATGGGACACCCAAGATTACATCAGTGTCCCCCATGTTTACAATTTAGAAATCTTCCTTAGTTGAATGTTTTCCAAATGTGAGGCTTAATTGTGAAACCTTTTTTGTGCAAGGGGTGGTAGATTCATCAGCCAAGGTGACATTGAATCCCTTAAACTCTTCTATTTCAAGTTTCATTTTTCTTGCTAAATTTTCATCAACAAAATTGTGGGTTGCCCCACTATCCACAAGGGCTACTACTTTTTGCCCCTTAATAAAGCCTCGAACTCTAAAAGGGTGATGTCTTCATGCTTTGGAGATGGAAGCCAAGGTTCCATACTCCTCTTCCTCTTTATAGTACCTTATTTTCTTCTTTGGGTGTTTGTTCCTTTCGTCCCTTGTTTCTTCATCAGATATTATTTCTATATTATGAGCTTGGGTTCTTTTTCCACATTTGTGCCCTGGTTTCCAATTTTATTTGCATTTGAAACACAAGTTCCTTTTTCAATTCTCATCATTTTCACAAATATGACCCCGCTCCCACTTTTCTTCACAATTGAAGCATAACCCTTCCCTTCGGAGCCTCTCTTGTTCATTTTTAGAAAGGAAGGTATCTTTATGCTGGTTTTTCTTATAGGGTGGTTTTGCGTGTGTATCCCTTGTTTTGTCTTTTGAGGTTGTATCTTCTAGTTTTAGGGCTTTATCAATTGCATCCTCAAGAAAGGTAGGGTTTAAAGCACTTACCAATCCTCGGATTGAATCCTTTAATCCTTCTACAAAAAGGTAGGTAAGTCGATCCTCGTCAACCCCTAAAACCCTAACTGAGATCCTTTGGAATTCTGCTATGTAGTCCTCAACTAACCCATGTAATTCTCTAAAATCTTTTTGTGGATGCTTTCTGTCAAAACGTTTTATAAGTTTCATAGTGAATTCATCATAGGATATTTCATTTTGGTGCCCTTGAGTGTGGATACCATGATGCCACCGTTCATGGGCCAAACCCTCTAGGTGTAGGATAGCAAATTGTACCGCATCTTGTTCCGTCATTGGGCTAAGGTTCAAGTAGGTGTTTAATTTTTGAATCCAAGAATGTGCTGTGATTTTTCCAGACGCATCAAAATTGAGTATGATTATTTTATTTAGCTTTTGTCTTAAGTTCTTACTAGGCTGCCTCCTACAGTTTTTTGTTACTTCTTTTTTCTTGGCTTCACAAAAGTCCTTAAATGGGACATGTCTCCTAACCTCAGGGTCCATTTTTGCGTAAGCTGTAGCAATTTCCTCCGTGTTAGAGGGGGGTGGACTATTTTCTCCCTCCTCCTCCGGTGTTTCCTCCCTAGGTAGGAACAAGGGTTTTGGTAACTTAAAAGTGTGAGACATGTTGGTATTTTCTGAATGATTAGAGTTTACATCTTTTCCATTTGTACGGTCGGATCTACAAGTATTACCCATGTTTCCTATGGCTTGGAGAAGGGCTTGGGTTGTTCTTTCGTTTTGTTCCATCAAGGCTTTAGTTGTCATTTCCATGAATGATCTCAATTCATTTCCCATTGGCTCACCCATTTTATTGTTTTGAGTAGGGTTGGCTTTTGTTACAAGTTTCCTCTTTTCTCTTTCCAAAGCCCTTTGCGTTCTTTGGCTATGTTGCATCAACTATCATTCACAGGATGGAAGGAAGGATGCTCTGATACCACTTGTAATGTCCCCTTTTTGGGATTGCCCTAAATCTTGCCCTAGAATCACAAATTAGGGTTACAACTTACCGATTAAAAGTTGTAATCAAGATATATCCTGGTTTAGGACCTGCAATCATGTTAGATAACATTGGAAACAAATTATCTATTCAAATCATGTAAGATATATATATATTCAAATCTACATAAACTACACAATATCTATAATGCATGATAGAGGATCAGCTATAATGCATAAAGGCAATTTAATCATGATAGAACTTGGATGAGGAACATGATAAATCTGCTCGAAGTCATCCATACCAAGCCCAAGAGCACGAGTGTCTTAAAACAACCCACTCCTTGGCCCAAGTGGTAGGAATATCCAATTCCACCCTTGGATGGGCATACTTGGCGGATAAACTCGTATTTTCTTTCTTATCCATGTTACCCCCTTCCATCGTTCCTTGAATCAATCCTACTAACCAGTCATAATTTGGTTTGAAAGGAAAGCCTTGAAAAGGGGTGCTTGTAAACTACAACCACCTAAGCCCAAGAGCACGAGTGTCTTAAAACAACCCACCTCTTGGCCCCGAGCGGCAGGAATATCCAATTCCACCCTCGGAGTGGCGTGCTTAGCATGATGTGCCCGTAAACAGCATTCCCTATCTTGCCTCCTTCAACCTTTGATTGGTTATAGGATAAAAACATGTATGTATATCATTTATTTATATTCAATGATCTAAGTATAAAATTATAATAGAAGTACCATGATATATATACAAGAGAATTCAGACTTATAATAATAATCACTTTATATTATTCATCAAATTTGTACTAGATCTATTTCTGCTGTTTAGTATATACTTGCACCCGAATCTGACTAGTATTATTAATTTGCAGGTTCCTGTGTATGGTATTGATCGATGATCTTCTTGCTGATTGCTTGCTGCCTCCCTTTCCATTTGCGATTTCCTTCTTATACTTCTTATGGCTGGCAGGGACGTGTCCCAATGAAAAGTCATATCTTTTGATTAATAAACTCCTCCCTAACAATTTGTATTTTTGTCTTAATCGTCGCTTCTTATCACACGATAGTCGGCCAATATCAAGGTGGTCGGCTTCTGGGTGGGGTCGGCCACAATCAGGAAGTCGGCCTCAGTGCTTCCTCTTATTATTCGATGGGGGCATCACATATAAGGTGAGTAAAACAAAGGAAATGGACTACAATATATAGACTCTAAACATGCACAAGTCAAGGTGACGTGTCCCAAAGGAGAGCAGTGAACTAGAGGACTGACTCAACTATAGGAGTAGAGATGTCAAGTGAACTCACCTTGATGAGGGAGATGTAACACCTAACTACCATCAATCAAAGAGATGAACACGGTAAAAGTAGCAAAGAAACCCATCAATGAAGGAAATTGACATGTGCTCTTATTTCCTAATTTACCTAAGTAAATAAATGAAATTACCTAAGTAAACTTAATATAAAATGCAATTATAATATTATTTGCTTTAAGGAGTGATTTTAAAAATTTAATATCAATTTTTTTTGTATTTTATCTTGTTGATTATTGGGCATACACGTTATACTCTCTCTATCTCTACTTTTTCTGCAAGGGAAGGAAAGAAAGGAGGTAGCAGCAAACATAATTATAGTATTAATGTAGAAAAGATATAACATGAAAAACCTTCATAGGCCTTTGTCTGCTATCCACATAACTTGATTCATCAAAAATTGACAAGTAACAAGTTTTCTCCATTTTGTTAATGACGTGCAGGATATTGGGAGGATTTTTAAGTCGGGCACATTAAACTTAGAGATATACCTGCATTCCAGTTTTAACCTAAATAAATAAAGTGCCATAGCATGCTAGATTTACTTGGAATGCAATATGGTCTAGAGTATAGACTAAAAAACATAGAAATGTGTGAACAGAATTGTGCCTTTAAATGCTTTCTTAAATCAAAGTTCTATTCAAAACAGAATACAAATTGAATGTAACATTCCACTAGCAAAACAAAGAGGTCCAACAGTGCATTCGTTTTGTAGATTTGGGGTGTAGGGATGTGCCAAGCCATGATGAGTAGTTTCAAAACACTTTGAAGCATTGTTTCTAGCCAAGAACCTTGAATCAATTTTTTGACATGCTAATTGGCACCTGAACATTTTCTTCTACAAAAAGGGTGCCACAGGTGTGATTGCAAATATGATGTTAGGGATGTGCCTAGCCATGATGAGTAGTTCCAAACACTCTGAAGCACTGTTCTTAGCCAAGAACCTTGAATCTCTTTTTGACATGCTAATTGGCACCTGAACATTTTCTTCTACAAAAGGGTGCCACAGGTGTGACTGAAAATATGATGTTAGGGATGTGCCTAGCCACGATAAATAGTTCAAAACACTACGAAGTGCTGTTCCTAGCCAAAAACCTTGAAGGTCTTTTCAATGTACTAATTGGCACCAGAGAATTTTCTTTTACAGAAAAGAAGCCACATATGTGATTGTAAATGTGGTGTTAGGGATGTGCCTAGCCATGATGAGTAGTTCCAAACACTCTGAGGTGCTGTTCCTGGCCAAGAACCCTGAATGTCTTTTTGATGTGCTAATTGGCACCAGAGCATTTTCTTCTACAGAAAGGTTGCCACATATGTGATTGCAAATATGATGTTAGGGATGTGTCTGGCCATGATGAGTAGTTCCAAACACTCTGGGGTGCTGTTCCTAGCCAATAACCTTGAATGTCTTTTAGACATGCTAATTGGCACCGGAGCATTTTCTTCTATAAAAGGTTGCCATGCAAAAAATTGGAAATATGATGCTGCTTGATTCCCAGATATCAACAGTAGATTTGCTTTCATCAATCAAAAAGTGTGGTCTAATGGAGAAGTTGCTTGGTTGCAAAGTCACAAGCATATTTCAGCAGAAAAGTTATCTCTCCTACCTTGGCATCTAAGCCAAAGGTATGCTTTTGTATAAAGTAAGGTTTACTCCAGAGCTTGGTCATGAGAAACCTAGGTGTAGAAACAATTTTAAAACTTTATCAGGTAAGGAGTGTGCCTTATCAAATTGGCATCTGGTTTGGCTGCGATCTAAAAGGCTATTCTTAAATATCATCCACTTCAATGGTCAAAGATTAATTTTGGCCAATAAAAATAGGACAAATATTTACCACTTTTGTTATGAATGAAGTATAAAATTACTATTGATTGTTTGACCATTGAAGTAAATGATAATTAAATAGAGTGATCTAAAAACGACCTGTAAATTAAAAAACTTAAGGATAGGCAGCGTGTTCATGTGCGACTAAATCCAGTGGTAACATTGTGTCATGGTATCATGTCTTATTCGCAGAAAGGTGGGTGTACAATATGACTAACACTGGTATTATACAAGTAATCCACTAAAATACTCAAAATCAAAGCTTGGATAAACCTTGGCATTTCCATGCTAGAAAATGCATACCTTGGCGTCAACAAGTCGGAAGCCATTGAGGCTTTTAATGACGCTTAAGAGATCCGAATGCTCGATACCTTTTGAATCTGCGAACTCTCCGGAATCTCCAATCTCATCGTGAGTCTGTAAATACTCTAAAACCGCCTCCTCTGCCATTTCTCTCCTCCCCTACGCCAATATAGATAATTTTTATTTCTCCCGTGGGGATTATTGGAGCTTTCCTTTCTCTTCTCTTTCTTTTTATCTTGTTTCAACTGTTCTTCACCTTACCTTTTACCTGTGTTATATGCAACAGTGTTAATGAAGGTTAAAACTAAGGTGCGTTTTCACCTTTCGTCGTCACAGTAATAACTAGCACTTGCGCATAGGAGGTTCAAGGAATACGGCGATAGGAACAACCAACGAGTTTAGAAAATTTCCCGGCCTGAATTTTTACGGCGTGAGACAATTCCAAGCACTATAATCCTCACCTATAAAAGCCTATCAGCTAAAAAAAAATTTCATTAATTTTATTAGGATTTAATATTTTATTTACTGTTTTTAAAATCTATAGATTCTAACACAGATATAAAGATACAAAGGTACAAGTAAATTAACCATAAACATACTGAATTTAGAATAAAACTAATTAGCCGATAGACTTTTTTATTCTAAATTCAGTATGTTTATGGTTAAATTACAAAGGTACAAGTAATTTAACCATAAACATACTGAATTTAGAATAAAACTAATTAGCCGATAGGCTTTTTTATTCTAAATTCAGTATGTTTATGGTTAAATTACCTTATCTCTTTGTGTTAGAATCTATAGATTTTAAAAAATAAATAAAATTTTAAATCCTAATAAAATTAATAAAAAGTTTTTAGATTTTAAAAAAGTAAATAAAATTTTAAATCCTAATAAAATTAATAAAAAGTTTTTATTTAACATAATGAAAATGTATGTGCATGTGAAAACTTTAACAATTTTGAAACTTGTTACTACATAATTAATTTAGTGATCTCAATAATAATAAATAATTAATTAATTTGTCCTGGGCGTAGTTCAGTGGTTAAATCGCTTGGTTGTAGTGGTGGCCCCCAGAATTCAAACCCCTGTTGGGCCAACGAGCTCGTAGGCTTCACTGTCACATTAAAAAGTTTTTATCTCTAAAAAAAATAATAATAAATCAAACAAATCTTTGGATTTTTAAATTATGGAACAAATTTGCATTTACAATTCAATGCAACTACAATGATTGTGTCATATGGGTGCAATCTTGTCCTCTACCATTATGGGGTTTTGTATTTGTCCTCACTTGTACTTGCTTTATAAACATAGTGTGGCATTAAGAAGCACCATTGGGGGTTTGTTATAAGAGGATTGAAGTATGAAACTTTCTTAGCTCCAATTCAAACTTCGTTGTAGGTTATACAAGATTGAAGACAAGTGATGCAAAATGCATAGGTGTAGTCTCTACAATGATTACACGATTTCTAATATAGCTACTTGATAATGCCTTTAAGGAGGTCTTTCAATAATAGCTTGTGATAACTAATGACCTAGGACTTGTCTTTAAATACAAGACCTTATGTTCTTAATTTGAAATGTTTGGCATGTGATTCGATAGACAACAGTCAGAATTTTTAAAAGAGTCTACTCAAGAAGGTAGAAAAGTCATTTAAATTAGGAGGATGGGATCGTAGAAATGATTATGTCGAGGGGACAAAATCATATGTTTGATCCAATCTAGGGTGCGAAAATAATGTTGGTGAAAGGTTGGCCTAGGACATTAGGGGTTGAGATGACCTAGTAAAGGATTGGTTTCAAGTTTATGTTAGCACATGCACAAAATAGATCAAAATAAGTATGAAGATGTTATATTTAAGACAAGGGAAAAAATGAATGTAAAACAAGTGGGGGAAATGGCAAGGTATCCTCTACATTTATCCCCCACTTTGACATGCATGTGAACTACATGAATCATGTGTGCTAAAGTAAATAAAGCATTTATTGGAATAGCAAACATATTCAAGGGTATATGAGTTGGGTGATGCTCTCTCTCTCTCTCTCTCTCTCTCTCTCTCTCTCTCTCTCTCTCTCTCTCTCAACACACAAAAAGATGTTAGTAGCACCTGCAAAAAACATCAATAGCATAAAAAAGCATAATCATCTTGTGTTTATGTAATTGTGTCATCCATCAAATGTAAAAGTAACAAAAGGATATAGAGTTGAGTTTTAGAAGTTAGTGTAGGACCTATGGAGGTGGCACTTAACTGATTGTGTTGTAGGACCCATGAAGGTGTCACTTTAACCAATTGTGGTGTGGGGTCCGTGAAGGTTGCACTTTAACCAATTCTAATGTTGAACCCATGACAATGTCACTTTAATTGAATTATGCAATATCATTGAAGATGTCTCTTTAACCAATGTATGCATGGGATTTATGCCCTCTAAAATTGGATGCAAAATATCATTGTGGATTTGATTTGAGGAAAGGAGAGTGTGATGGTGTAATATACAACCCCAAAATTTTTTCCAAAATATAGAACAATGATAAACAGTGTTAGCACAACTAAACTCCCCTGCACTTCTGACCACCAAGATCCCAATTCGGGCAAGGTGAGAGCATAATGTGCTTTAGATTACAAATTAAAACATTGTGTAAACAAGTAAACATTCATCTGCATATGCAGGCATCCACAAGTTGTGGGGATTCACCACTTTTAGTGGGTATGAGAGCAAGAAAGGAAAATTACAATGCCATCCACTTATTCAGTGGGAATACTCCACTTATGCAGTGGGTAGAAACAATAAAGAAAAGTTCATTTATCCACACTGGCGGTAAAACCATCCAGGGGTTACAATATGTTTAATTGTTCTTTCCTCCACACTGGCGGTAAACCATCCAGGGGCGTTAATGTGATTCACAAGAAAGATTACAATGATATCAAATACAATGTAAATCAAGTCTTGTTTGGACTTATTAAGAATCATGTGAAGATAGCATGACCATACCCTGCAGATTTCTTGAATAGCTAAATGATAATGTAATATTTATTTGTTGTCCGTCACTACTGCAACCTGAAATGATACATCAACTGCTCTCTACACAGACCATTGGCATCCAGGGAAGTATAATATTACAAGACTAAACCCAATGTTTGACAAAACAAGTGGTCCCTAAATGATCTATCAATTATATGTACTGAACACCACAGAGAGAGTGATAGACTATAAAATGACTTCTTCCAGACTAGTACGGCACCTTCCCAGCATAGTACGGATTACTGAAAACTCCCAAGAAACTGCCCACACTTAACAATATTGTTTCCCACTCAAAAAACTATGCTAATACAAGACAAATCCAATGTTTCCCATGCACTAAAGATCAGTTAACAAAAACACTTCACAAATTATGCATTTCCCAGGCTGTATGGCCAGCAGAAGTACGGCTGCTCATAAAAAAATAAACAAAGCTTCCCAACCACTCACTATGATCAGATTGGGGTCGCCTAAGGAATATATTAATAGTGCAAAAAGATTTAGACACAAAGAACTTCTCAATAATTTTATTTTTGCAAAACTCTCTTTCTGCCTGTATGGCAATATAATGGTACAGACTAGCAATATGACATTAAAACTATACAAGGCATAAAAAATCTGCTACTAACTTCATTCTCATCTGATTGCCATGATATTTAATGAACTCTAATCCAAAAACTCTTAGCAACTTCAAACATATTCAGCTCCATGAAAGCTCACTGGCAAACTCTGGATAAGTTTGCTCAAATCTCTTCTTCAGCACAATGGTGATTCCTGTAGTGAAACCACACCCAACCTCGAGGGTTTTCATCCTCAAGAGCATTCCACAAGAGGGTTTTCGTCCTCAAGAGAATATGGAAGAACACGCAGGTTCAATCCAGCAGAGTAACAATACAAATCCAAGCATACCCAAACAATGAGCCCAACTCCTCTTTTTATAACTTTTTGAGGGAAATAAAATATTATTTCCTTTATCCCTTCATATTTCTCCTCAAACAATATAAAATAATTCATTATGTGTGCACAACTTAAAGTCACCACTTTTAATTAAAAGCTCTTTTTAGCTCCAAAGACCCCCTTGTCAAAATAAAGGAAATATTTGCTTCTCAAGGCCCCAAAATGATGCATCCATGATTTAAAACTTTTCTTCCTCGTTCCAACGAGCTATAACACTTAGATTTTTATTAATTATTTTCACCCCTAGGAGCTTCAGTGAAAATAATAATTAAAATAGCTCATTAAATAACACCATTTTGCGGAAAATTCCAAACATCACCAAACTGCAAAATTAAGCATACCAACATACTCTAGGATGTTTGGGAAGATAAATGATGCCTTCTGGGCGACTTTCCAAAAATAGACGGCTTCTCCAAGAATCTTGGAGAGTAAACCGGGAACCCGATCAAACATCAGAAAGCATCACAATGATCATAAACACCATCTGAGTTCAAAAACATAACCAAATGCTCTGTAAAACTGACCTGTGGCCACTCCAAGAATATTGGAGTTCTCCCAAACACGTCAGATAGCCACTAAGGGACTAAGAACAAGCCAAAATGCACACAAAAGCCTATGTGCCAAAAAAAGGGACATTACAGATGGCCACATATATTAATGTGTTGACCCTATAAAATAAGCAAAATAATAATGTTGTTGAAAACTCGTGTAATAGGGGACAAAAAATATTGCCCCCAAGTTTTAGGACAAGTCTCATACTAAATATAGATTGTGTAAGTGCAAGAGTGTGGGACAGTGTAACCACATCATGTATGATGTAAGCATGTAACACTATGTTACACCTCGTTTTTAAGCAAACTTACTTCATCATTTTATTTCAAAAATTACTAGTTAGAAAGAGAAATTAATATGTTGATGTGAAGTTATGCTAGCCTAGAAAATGAGTTTATTTTACATTGTTGAATATGCAATGAAATGTTATTATTGCACTTAATTGATTTATGAGATGGACTAACTACTTGTCGTGTGAATGAGGTGAATGTAGGGATAGTGTTTCCCCCCTCCAAGACAAGGAGAGAGAGCATCACTAGGGAGAGGGAAATAGATAATTTTTCTGTGTCTGGAGCACCCACCTTGTGTGGTCAGTATGATAGCCGCCTAAGTTGTAAGTTATGTGGATAAATGCATTCATATACCTAGCGCAAGCATTGAACTGATAATGTATTCTCTACATTCATATACCTGGCACAAGATTGAATTGATAATGTATTCTTTGCATTCATATACCTAGCACAAGATTGAACTGATAATGTATTCTTTGCATTCATATACTCGACACAAGCTTGTACTGATAATGTATTCTTTGCATTCATATACCTGGCGTAAGCATTTAACTGTTAATGTATACCTTGCATTCATAGACCTCCAGCACAAGCATGTTGGGAATTAAGGTGTCTCAACCTTTACAATCTCCTAGCATTTATTATTTGATTATGTATTTATTTATTTGTCTATGTTGTATTTAATTTTGGTCATCTGGATTTGTTATTTAGTGTGAGGTGGCATGTTGAGATGTCATCCCACTTGGAAGATGACTTGGATGGACAAGTCAACGCTTGAGAATGTAGGTGTCCCATTTGAGTTAGCATAAATATGACATGTGTCGACATCTTGTGGCTTGTGTAAGAGGTTATGACATATGACAAAATCTATGACATGTAAGAGCTAGAAATAGAGATTCCTATGACATGTGAGACAAGTGTCATGAAACATCTTTGCACGTGAGATGGCAATCCCAAGCGCCCAAGTTTGACTATGACAAGTTGTAAGAGGAATATGTTATTATTAGTCAATTATGGCAAATTCTCTTATCGCTGTAAGTGATGTCATAAATGATAGATTCTATGACAGTTGTAAGATGTGTAAGAGCATCTATCATAGTCTATTCTTGGAGGGAGTGCCCCAACTTGAGAAAGTCAAACTAGATCAATATTTGTATCCTTATGGTTCTAAGGAGGTCTAGGATAGAACAACAAAGAGTCATCCTTGTAGAAAAATGTGTAGAGGAACAAAGTATGGCAAGTGTTGACATATAAAAATTGTTCATATTGGAGTCTAAGAAGGCTTGGAGACTTATCCAAATCCATCCAAGATGGAAATTCAAAGGTTTTCTAAAGTATGCTATGGAGGAAATGAGAATTTAAGATGTGTTACTAGTCACTTAAAGATCCTACTTATGGGATTGTTCTAGATCATTGTCTTATTAAAGATCACTTAGAAGGTTAGGGTTGCTGAAGCATGTGCTTTGAAGAGAAGTGTGAAGAGTTCCTTGTAGGTGTGAATAAAACTAAAATTTGATTGCCAAAGGAAAACCCTCAATTTGATGATTATTGACCAAAATACAAAATTTAAGGAAAGCAATCCTAATTGAACATGGCACTTCCTAAATCAATGCACTCTAGGCCTCAAACTTGAAGATTTTAAGAATACATGATTAATTCTAGTTTTCCTATTTTTAACTTGGTAGAGTGCATGTTCATAGTGTTGTCTTGAAATAACATCAATTACTGATTAGATAAGCAAACATCCTCATGCCTTCATCAAGACTTCTCTTTGTTTAAGTGAGTGCTTTTCCTTGGCATGGTGTCATGAAATTAGATGGTCTAAAGTCCGAATTGCTTAGACAAGAGTTGCTAGGAGAATGTTGCTACTATAGTGTTCAATTAAAACATAAAAAATTAGGAGCTATTGGTGTATATCTTAGTGACCTAGTGCAAGCTGGAATAATTTAATATAGAGAGAAGTATATTTATTACTCTTGAGGAGAATTCATGAAAAGGTATTGAAAATGGAGAGTATAAACAGGGAAACAAGTTATTGTTGTCTTAAAGATCTCTCCTTGTTTGATTGGTTACCCTCTATTTGTCGTACCTTGCTTGTTTCAGGATAAAAGACACTCAAAAGACTTATGCAAATATGCAAGGGATTGCCACAAGAGAAATGATTTGGTTGAAAACTTGAAGCACAAAGTCTACACCTTGAGAGTTGTGATCAATATCTAAAAATGTAATTCAAGGGTTTACAAAGAAAGGCATTTACATGGTTATTCAAGAGGCAACAAATTTGGTGAGGTTACCAAGGGCAACACCCAATTTGGCAATGGATAAGAGAATGACACCAAATCTAACTTTGAATAGGATACTAAGACAAGGATATTAAATGTTGTATTATTGATGAAAATATTTCTTAGTTTGTATATCTAATTTGCATTCATTTGAATCTTAGAATTAAAGGATTTTATAGTCTTAGTTGTCATGAATAAAGATCTAGTATAAGACTCATAGTTACATTCATATTGTCTCATAGAAAGTTGTTGTGTCACAAGGTCTAAATGTACTTTCATTAATGCAAATTAGTGTTTGAAGTGAAATGTTTTCATGAATAATTTGATTCTCTTTTGTCCTCTAGTTGTAAAAATGTGTGATAAAAGGGCACATCTTTATCTTCTATGACCTTGAAGGGAGATTCAACAAGAAAATATACTAATAGTAGTATCATCCACATGGATATAAACTTGTGTTAGACTCACATACTCATGGGAGAAGATGATTAGTATGTTGATGTGTTGTGGTACTAAAAGATGGAGATCCTAAGAGTTGTAATTTGATATTCCTGATGAAGGCAAAGGTAACTTAATATTAGATGATAACCCTAGGAATATGGCTTGGTCGAAATTATTGAGTTTACTACCTCATGGAGCCAAGTACTCTTGTTTGCCACCTAGGACGAATGGATTGGTTATGACCAACTACAATATAAGATTTGTTGGACATATGCTTTAAGAGGAGGAAATTACTATATAGAGTGTTCACCCTAGGGGAGAGTTCTCTTGTAGGCATACTACATGGATTTTAAGAGGTTAGTGAGGAGTCTTACATTGTGACATGGAATGTTTATCCAATGGGATTAGTTTAGAGGGTACAGCTTGTTGGTTTTTTCCCTGACAGGATGCTCATTCCTAGATTTCCCTACAAGGTAGCCATTAGTGATCAACAGGATCTCTGGGCCAGGGGCCAACAGTGTAGGAGATAGACTCTATTTTTATCTCCTCTTCTTCTTCAAGCTCTGCAAAACCTAGGGGGTATTCCCTATTCAACACCCATGAGAATATGCTTGTGGGTTGGCTTGGGATGTTGACACAAAGCAGATAAATCCTCCTATATGAAGACCAAAACTGTGGGATAAGTGCAAAGGGGCTAGCTTTGGGCTTATGTCCAATTGTGAATCAGAGGATCTTGGTCCTAAACTACTTCTAATGTCCTAATGGTTATTTTGGAAGTTTGAGTTTGATTTATGTTTGGATGCAAACCTGGACCTGGTGTATAACCTCAACACAGAGCTAGACTGGTGCCTATCCAGGGCTTGGAGTCAATAGACATACACCTGTGAATGATCAACATGAACACACTAAAACTGGAATTTAAGGGGATTTGTGTGATATCTGCCTTACAGATACCTCCCAATACAGAGTGTTAAGTTATCTCTACTTATGGCATCCCTATTGCAGTATATCCTTCCCAACACTTAATCTAAAAACACTTTAATCTACCCCTTGAGCAAAAGTTGAAAGATCAAGCATTCAATACAAGAATTCTATATTCTAGAATACCAGACACCCCTTAGATATCTAGATTCAGAAGGACACATGCAATACTGGAGACAGAATTACAAAACACATGCAAATACAGCATTACTCATATAAGACCAATCATGAAATCAGTAGATTATTGCATGAAACATACAACAAGAGATACATAAACTCACAAGATCATCTGCACAGAGCAACCAGAACCAGTTGTATCTTATTACAGAGCTAGATATGTCCAGTTTTCAACAACCTCCTTTGAATGAATAACACAGTCTGCATTATATAGCAGGAAGGTGTACCATCATTCAGTACAATGGCACTTCAAAATATCTGCTAGATACCACACATCTTGAGAAAATGGCACTCAACATTCAATGCAGCAGGGGGAGGAGGAGACAGGAAGTGGCCTCGAGCTATGCGCTGCCTAGGAATCCACATTTTCAATTTGGCGGTTTGACCATTCACGCCATTGCCCATACCCTGCAACAACTGCCATTAATCAGCGTGCCAGACTTGCAGCCTCAGGAAATGCAGTAGACTGTGCATTCGCAGCTTTTCCCGCCAAGAATATCACCTGATATTTGAAAATATGCAGGAAGCTGATTATCCCACATGCACCCCGCGGCAACCTTCTCAATACTTTATATGCTGGGCCACGAGCATGCATGATGTCGGTGCTTTTGCTCCCGACGATGCTAGTATAAGCCTTCATCATCATCATCCTTCAGCATGATATCCTGTTGCTCGAAATATCACCTTGACGTCAGCAGGCCTCAGCACCATATGTAAAGAATATCACCCTGACGTCAGCATCATACTGCATGATAACCTCCCGATAATTCATATCACCCTGATATGAAATATCACCCCGCAGAAAATATCACCCTGCGGGAAAGCATATCCGGACCTCATCACCATATGTAAAAAAATAACATCCTGATGACCAACCTCGCCTTCGTGACGATCGCCTTCATCGGCACAACCTGATGCGTCGGAAAAAGATCCTCCTGCCTTGCCGATACCAAATGTCTAGCCGATGAAAATCCTGATGACGTCACCGTCATATCCTGCCGACGTCAGCAAACATCCTGCCGAGCTCATCCGGATAATTCACACCACCTGATAAAAGATATCACCCTGATAATTGAACATCCTAATGACGTCATCGTCATATCCTACTGACGTCATCAGCATATCTGCCCATCGCGCACCTCCTCATATCCGGATGACATCACCATCATATTTGGCGTCGGGGTGATATTCGTAAGATCACCCGATATTTAGAAATATCACCCCCCACAAAATATCAGGGTGCATTGTAACTCTAATGAAACATCAGGGTGATGTTTGAATATGACTGATATTTGGAAAGATCACCCCCCACTGGACAATGCATGAAACCGACAGGCGGATATCTCCCTGACGTCAGCATCATCATATTATCTGCAAATGTCCTGATCATCGGATATCCTACTAATGACCAACCCTGCCTTCACATAAAATATCATCTTGATATATCCTGATGACATCACCATCATATCCGCATACCACGCATCTCCACATATCTAGATGACATCATCATCATATCTACAAATGTCCTGATGACATCATCATCACATTACAATGTCGGGTCAAATTGAAAACTTGTAGTATGACCTCGTCGAATCTAGATGACATCAGCAGCATATCACCTGAAGGATATCACCCTGATAATTGAACATCCTGATGACGTCATCGTCACATTTAGAGCAAGGGTGATATTCAGAAGATGACCCGATAATTGGAATATCACCCGATATTGAGAATATCATCTTGCAGAGAAAAAGATGAAGGCAAAGGTCGAGCGGATATCACCCCCGCAGGAACATGACATCAGCAGCATCCTGATGTTGAACAAACATAGGGTGACAAAATAACATCAGGGTGATCTTAACAAAGATCACCCGATATTCAAATATGATGACCCCGATGAAAAGTGGGTCATACTTAGAAATTTCATAGCGCCAACATCAGGATGATCTTGACTAAGATCACCCGATGTTAAAATATCACCCCGCGAGTAGAAGATCAGGTCGGCAGAAAATATGATGATGACCCCCGCGAGAAACAATAGGGTGATGATTGGAAATATGATGATGATGACCTCCTCCTCGAAGAAAATATGATGTTGTAGTTGAAAAATGCTAAGGAGGCCCAAAGACTTAGAACCTTTTTGGATTTTTAGGGAAGGTGCCTGTATGTTTAAATGCTTGAAAACTGACTGCTCATGCAGGCACCAACACACCTATGTAAAAGTGAACTTGTAACAAGAATGTATCCCCAAAAAGGAAGAGAAAACCTTTGGCAACTTGTGCCATTTTGTCTAGACATATAGAAAGATGCTATGACATGGGAATGACTTCTTTAAAAGACTATTGCCACTATTTCTACAAGAATTAAATGAGTGCTTATTTTAAGCCTTTAGACCTATTACACCTAGACTAATGATTGTAATTTAAAATTTAATAATTTTACCGTAGTTGTTGGGCTAGGAGCAAACTATTTTGTATGCTACTGGTTGTATGTACACAATTGAAAGACATTTTTAGAGGTTGGAGATTTTATTTTTTAATAGAATTTTAAATTTTATTTTCAAATTTTCTAAGTTTTTTTCCTCCAAACAACTATATTTTGTTGTTTGCAACCATTTTTTTGTAATTCAACTAAGTATGGTAAAATTTCACATGTGCTTATTAAAGAATTATTTGAATTAAAGGCTTTAAAGAATTAATTTTGTAATCCAACCAAGTATGGTTATATGCTTCACTCTTCTTAGTCACATATCCTCATACATCTGCACCTCTTTTTGTTAATAATTATGTGGAATATTGATCAATTAAAGATGATTGCTTGGGGTTTTGTCTTCTCAAACTAGATCAAGATTGGCTTCACTACAAAACAAGCTCATTTCTATCTTAAAACCCTTACATCTCTTGCACTTTTTTATACATCTACTTAGAATAGGATTAGCTTTAGGTTTGAAACTTAGAAATTGTTGTTACAGAGTTGAATCTTATGGTTGCAAGTGTGTATTTGTTGTTAATTTGTGAATAGAGAGATATCTCAATGTAATGATGTTTTGGATCAATTTGTAGATGCATGCTATATCTGAAATATTGATCATTTTGTGTAATAAACCATATATTTGTTTGAATGACCTTAGAAAAACTATAGGTCCCTTGAAGTGGAACAACATTATAATGGTCCCTAAGTTATCATTCATGGACATGATCTGATAACATAGACCTTAGTGATAGTTAATTTACTTTTGGGAGAGGTGAGGCACACCTGTGCCTTACTTGAGTTGATGAGTGTGTCAAATCACCCATCGATAGATTTGTGCTCAAAGGAGGGTTGAATAAATCATAAGGTGGAAAGACTTACGTGCTTAACCTGCATAGTTTTGATGAGCTAGAACTAGGGGTGGTTTAGCTCTAATGGGTAGCCCTATGTGTATACCTAGGGATTTCCATTAGATTCCTTTTAATACATATAATTATCTTCCTTTCTTCGTCCCCCACATTGGATAGAATGCTTCAAAACATGTGAATATTTGCAAAGACTTGATGATAAGATATTAGATTTTCCATGAGGATGTTGTTTGTCATTTGTTTGTCAACACATTAAGATATATGACATGTCATTGGCATGTTTGTCTTCCATTGAACTCAATTCACTTTTGGGTTTAATTGGAGGATGCTTTTCTAAGGTAGTTTGGTCAAAATTTAGATTCACAAGAAGATTTATTACAGTTTGCAACAATTAGAGGCAACCCCATGAGTCCATTTTATAGTTTAATCAGAGGTTCTGCACAATGTACCAAAGGGTTGATGCTTCCCACAAGTCAATAGGTGCATAAATCTTGAAAATCATTACCTATGGGGGCTTGATCATTGGTTTACAACTCATATTATAGAAATTATTGGAGTAATCACCTTAGATGATGCATTTAGGATAACTCTTATGCTAGAACAAATGATATATGACTATACAAGCACTCAAACTAGTCATCAAATGGGTTATAATGTGCACTTACTTTCAAGTTGCCAACAACCACCATTATTCACCAGTAACCATAGGCATCCTATGCCTAATTCAACTAATTACAGTGGTCAATACCCTCTGAATTTGTAATTAGCATATGAAATAAATTAGTGTAGTCAGTTGCCAAGTCACTTTTTGGGACAGAACAATCAAAATGCAATTTATCATATAAATGACATATATTCTAATGGTGCACAAAGAACTATACAATAAACTTTTAGTTAAAAAACAATGTTATTCTCATCAGAGGATGATGATTCTTCAAATAAAGAGTTCACAAGTTAGTCACAAACAAGTTGAAAATTCACCTAAAAAAAAGAAAGACAAAGTTGAAGTTGAGAATCAAAATATGAGTAGTCCTATATGGATTACCATGAAGATTAATAATAGAGGTCTTCGAGACAGTACACTAGTTGCAAAGTTAGAGATATACACGTTGTCTTTTGTCATTGATGTCAAAGGGCTTAGTGTGGTAAGATATGCAAATGTGGTAAGATATGCTCCTATTGATCAGGATGGATACTCATGCTCTTGGTGTTCATATTGGTGGATGTTGATCATTGGTGTAATGGGATGGATACTCATGCTCTTAGTGTTCTTATTGGTGTATGTTGATCATTGGTGTAATGGTTCATGCTCTTTGTGTTTATCATGCTCATGTTGTAGTTCACATCATGCCTAATAAGGTCAAAATGTGATGTGTTGAGGTCATATGTGATGATATTCATACTATGATTCAATGCTTGATTTCCAAGTTATGATAGTGAATTGTGTTTGAGTTGATGTCTTCATACCATTATTGGTTGGTGCTTGTTTATTCAGGAGTTGATGCCACGTAGTTTACTCGGTGGTATAGGTGATGCAGTTACTTACTCAGTGGTATAGATGTGCAAAACACCTTGGTTGAATGGTTGTCACATTGTATTCATAGGTGATCAAAGGTCTTGCATTTGATTGTTTCTCTGACTCTCAGAAGCCTCTATAATCTGTAGTGTTTCTTAAAGGTAACTTACAAAGTTTTAAGGTAATTTGTAAAGGCATTCAAGTCATTGATTAGGGTTACATTGGTTTGAGAAATCAAACCCTTTGCAAAACATCCAAGGAGCACCTTGTGTCCACAAACCGTCACACTTTATGTTTTATTTTAACATTGACCTCTTATTAAAGGTTGAGTCACTTAAAGTGACTATCTAAAGGGGCCTTAAGACATGGAGTGACCAGTCCCCCCGACCTAAGGAACCGATAGTAGCAGGTTTCTCTTTTAAACAAATGTAAATTTTAATCACAGTCTTTGATTATGAAGGCGGGAGATAGAAATCAACAGTCTGCATTTAAACCATATTCAAATTACAACGGGTTCTTTGTTTTAGTTAAGTTTGACGGTTCATTTTGAGATGGCAGTTCAACTACCTATAAACTGCTTTAGAAACTGACAGATAAGGCCAGTAAATTTGATAACTCATATTTTTTTGAAAGATAAAAGGGTGAGACAAGGTTCATTGTAATTTGCAGAGAGATACCTACATGCAGATATGTAATTGGTGAAACATTGAGTAGATATGAAGACATATTAAGGAGTTTGAAGTTGATGAAAACCAGTGTCATTTGGGAGACAATGAACTTAAAAGGTGACAGAAAAAAGAGTTGGTGATCTATCACAAGTTCATACTATTTTCTGTGTGATATGAGATGCAGGTAAGATTGTTTATTGAAAGAGATGAATCTCTAACATAGTGATCTGCAGAGAATTATTGAGAAGGTTCTTTGTTAGGATTTGTTTGTGTATTGCAGAGGCAGGATGCAAGTAGAATGTTTTTGATTATTGAAAAACTATGTTTGAATGATGTATCCAAGGCATAAGGTTTTCAATTTGCTTTCAGAAAAGACTAACATGTTCTGTAGGGAGATATAGAAGTAATGTTATGTGTCAGTATATATGTGGTTGAAAAGATTATATTTAAAGAATGTAGACAAAAGGAGATATAAGGAGTAGAGAAGTTTAACATGTTATGTAAGAGACAATGTATTATGCTTTTTGTTATGTAATCAGTGATGAGTGACTTTGTTATTTGGTGGAGAGGGTTAATTCATTTGGTGTAATGCAGTGAATCAGGGGAACCCCCTGAATTACCTTTTCTTTCTAGTGTTCATGGTTTTGATTTCCAGTGAGGCACATATAGCCAGTGAGGCACATACAGCTAGTGAGACACATGCATCCAGTGAGGCACAATTAGCTAGCAAGGCATTTGTATTTGCCACTGAGGCACATTTTGTGTAGCTAGTGAGGCATGGTTTTGATTAAGCTAGTGAGGCATTTTTAGAGTGGTTTTTTATCCCTGTGAGGGTTTTCCACTCATCAAAAATATGTGTTATGGTTCATATTGTCTATCTTTGTATGTGTGCACTAATGCTTTGTTCTTAAGGTCCCGATTCATACTATCCATCATCATACTTGTATATATGTGTTTGATAGATCATTGAAGTCTCTCTCATTCTTTGTCTTGCAAGTTAAAAGGTGCTATATTCTAACCTGTTACTCTATAGATCATTGAAACCTGTGTGGAGTTGTAATATTGTGATTGCACCTCGCGTTGTGGCTGTAGACTTAGTTCTCTGCAAAGTCGACGACTAAAACAATGCTACCAACTGGAAATGTGTCCTTGCATGACTTGAATTGCAAGTCCAACCATCGAGCTCTATGGGCATGTCTTGCATACTTATACACTATACTGTCACGAAATATAGGCATAAACTGATAAACTAGAATCTTTTCAATAACCAATTCACACCTCTTTTCTTTTTTACCATCTTTTGTATTGTATGCCACTATTTTATACTTGTCAAACTCTACTAGTTCATTTCCAACCGCATGTGTTCTTTCCATATTTTCACATATCAGCATACGTTGCAAGCCACCGCAATGCATAATTTCCTATAGAATATTTGACCTTCCTTTTTGTCACATAGAATTCTTGATATGAAGTCTCTTGAATATGTTGGTGGGGCATGTATGCCACAATCCTACAAAACATTGTTAGTATGCAAATCTAAACATATCACTGATAAACATCAAAATGGTTAGAAAATTCAATATGTAATCTACATCAACAAGTAGTGCGTGTGTGATTTATCTTGACATAGAAAGGTTTTAGCATTTCAAAATATATTTGACAAATTTTAATTTGAGGATACATTTCTAGAAATTTACCAAAAAACTGTGTTTGAGTCATATCCAAAAAATGCTTTGGATGTGTCTCACGGTTCCGACTACCAATTTTCCTTCTTACCACATCCCTTTGATTCAGAGATACCCTTGTGTAATTCTTCCAAAAGTCTTCAATTAGTGATCTCAATGCTTCGAAAATTGGTTTATCTTTTCATGTTAGTCTCCCTGAGAACACCCATAATTCATTGTAATTGGTGTCCTCAATTCTTTGGCGCCTTTCAACGGCTCTTGATAAAGTTTTCCTATTAATTCTCAATGCTTGACTCATCTTTCTAATGAGACGAGCTTTCCTCGTTTGACTACTTACTATAGTCGATGTAATGACACACCGTTTTGCATTACTATTTTATGTGTGTGAGGTGTTACCCACACTCTCATATGCACTCATTAGATTCTTGACAATAGATTTTTCACTTGAAGCCTCTGATGTTCTCAACCCAAGAATATTCATGATGGACCTATACTTTACACTTCACATCATTTCAACGAATAGTTGACATCTTGCTGTCTCATTTAAGTTTTCAAAGAACAATCTCCAAATCTTATGAGCATATCTTCTACAAGTGTGTTTTGGAATCTTACCTTCCATTGGCTACAAAAACTTCTCATTAATATCAATCAAATACTTTGGCTTTCTATGCAAAATTCTAAGTGGTGTTAAGGTAGGTAAATTCATCTCAACATTAGGAATTTCATCAATATTTAAATGAGATGGGCTAGATGGCATACCTTCGATCGAAGATGGAATAGATGACATACCTTGAGGTTGAGGAGGGAATGATGGCATACCTCCTTCCTCACATGTGAGTGATGATGTACTCTCAACTTGAGATGCGGTAGATGGTGTCCCTACATGTTGACTTGCAGTAGAGGACATGTCTCCAACTACAGTATTCAAATCTCTCATAGCACAAAGTTTTTGCATTCGTACCCTTTGTGTCACCAATACCATATCTCTTTTTGATGGTTGCGGTTCCTCTTCAATTGACATGTCTTCATTTATTGCATCCAAGTTCCTCTTCTCATGAAGTTCCCTCATAGTCGCTGCTTTCTTTGCATTCTTAGCTTCTATCTCTTCCTCTGTTGTTTAATTCTTGATCATTTCCTCAGCATGATGGAGAATGCATCTATAGCATGATAAAGAGACAAATATTAGTTCCTAAGAAATGAATCCATACAAATAACTGAAATATATGTCTTTCAACTCTTCATACAAAATGTACATACAATCATCATGTAGAAGAGTAAATGTCACTCAACCAAAATACGTACAAAGCATACAAAGCATTATTGCAGCCATACAAAGCATTATGGTACAAAGTTCACTTCAGTCCTATGAGGATAAGGACAAAGGAGAGTCACCTATTGTGGCTACAAGTGAAGAGTACATGGGACTTTGTGTTGGCTACAAGGTTGAAGATGTGGGGGAGGCCTTAGTGCTAGTGGCATCAAACTACCTACACTTACTTGCGGATAGAGATCATCTCCTCACATATGAAGATTCAGCTTTCAGCCATGGGACAAAATTTAGGACACATGATACACTTGATTTTCACTTAGAGATGTCTCATGGGCCAGTACTTGTTGATAACCATCTAGTCATTAAAGTATAGATGATTGAGATCATGGGAGACATCACACTAGGTCATGAGGTAAGGACTAATTTTCTGATGTGTGACAACAGTCCCTTATCTTCACATTATCATGTCCTAAACCCTAAACCCTAATCCCTCAAGGTCCTAAACCCTAATCCCGTATCCCTAAACTCTAAACCATATCCCTAAACCCTTAACCTTAAACCTTAATCCCTCAACCCTAAACCTTACAGGTTAAACCCTAATCCCTTATCCCTAAACCCTCAACCCTTAAAACTTAAACCCTAATCCCTCTACTCTCGACACTCTACCTTGACCCTAATCCCTCAACCCTCAACCTTATCCCTAAACCCTAAACCCTCAACCCTCAACCTTAAACCCTAATCTGTCAATCCTAAACCCTAATCCAACAACCCTAAACCCTATCCCTAAACCCTCAACCCTCAACACTATACCTTAAACCCTAATCCCTCATCCTTAAACCCTAAATGCTAACCCTATTCCTAAACCCTCAACCCTCGACACTATACCTTAAACCCTAATCCCTTATCCCTAAACCCTAAACCCTAAACTATATCCCTCGACCCTTAACCCTTAAACCTTAAACCCTAAAACCTATCCCTAAACCCTCGACCCTCGATGCTATATCTTAAACCCTAGTCCCTTAACCCTCAACCCTAAAGCCTCAACCCTCAATCCTTAAACCTTCAACCCTAAACCCTATCCCTAATCCCTCTACCCTCGACACTCTACCTCAACCCTCAACCCTAATCCGTCAACCCTAAACCCTAATTCCTCAACCCTACACCCTATCCCTAAACCCTCAACCCTCAACACTATACCTTAAACCCTAATCCCTCAACCCTTAACTAAACCCTACACCCTATCACTAAACCCTCAACCCTAAACACTATCCCTAAATCCTCAACCCTAAACCCTACTCCCTCAAGGTCCTAAACCGTAATCCCTTATCCCTAAACTCTAAACCCTATCCCTAAATCCTCAACCCTCAACCTTAAACCTTAATCCCTCAACCCTAAACCTTACATGTTAAACCCTAATCCCTTATCCCTAAACCCTAAACCCTATCCCTCAACCCTTAACCCTTAAACCTTAAATCCTAAAACCTATCCTTAAACCCTCAACTCTCGACAATATATCTTAAACCCTAATCCCTTAACCCTCACCCTAAAGCCTCAATCCTCAATCCTTAAACCTTCAACCCTAAACCCTATCTCTAATCCCTCTACCCTCGACACTCTACCTTAACCCTAATCCATCGACCCTTAACCCTAAACACTATCCCTAAAGCCTCAACCCTAATCCCTAATCCCTCAAGGTCCTAAACCCTGATCCCTTATCCCTAAACTCTATACCCTATCCCTAAACCCTAAACCCTCAACCTTAAACCTTAATCCCTCAACCCTAAACCTTACAAGTTAAACCCTAACCCCTTATCCCTGAACCATAAACCCTTAACCCTTAAACCTTAAACCCTAAAACCTATCCCTAAACCCTCAACCCTCGACATTATATCTTAAACCCTAATCCCCTAACCCTCACCCTAAAGCCTCAACCCTCAATCCTTAAATCTTCAACCCTAAACCCTATCCCTAATCCCTCTACCCTCTACATTTTATCTTAACCCTAATCCCTTGACCCTCAACCCTAAACACTATCCCTAAAGCCTCAACCCTAAACCCTAATCCCTTATCCCTAAACTCTAAACCCTATCCCCAAACCCTCAACCCTCAACATTAAACCTTAATCCCTCAACCCTAAACCTTATAAGTTAAACCCTAATCCCTTATCCCTAAACCCTTAACCCTATCCCTCAACCCTTAACCCTTAAAACTTAAACCCTAATCCCTCTACCCTTGACACTCTACCTTAATCCTAATCCCTTGACCCTCAACCCTCAACCTTAAAACCTAATTTGTTAACCCTTAACCCTAATCCATCAACCTTAAACCCTATATGTAAACCCTCAACCCTCAACACTATACCTCAAACCCTAATCCCTAAACCCTAATCCCTAAACCCTAAACCTTAAACCCTATCCCTAAACCCTCAACACTATACTTTAAACCCTAATCCCTCAACCCTAATCCCTCATCCCTAAACCCTAAACGCTAACCCTGTTCCTAAACCCTCAACCCTTGACACTATACCTTAAACCCTAATCCCTTATCCCTAAACCCTAAACCCTATTCATCAACCCTTAACCCTTAAACCTTAAACCCTAAAACCTATCCCTAAACCCTCGAGACTATATCTTAAACCCTAATCCCTTAACCCTCAGCCCTAAAGCCTCAACCCTCAATCCTTAAACCTTCAACCCTAAACCCTATCCCTAATCCCTCTACCCTCAACACTCTACTTTAACCCTAATCCCTCAACCCTCAACCCTATCCCTAAACCCTCAACCCTCGACCTTAAACTCTAGTCCATCAACCCTAAACCCTAACCATCAACCCTAAACTGTAATCCCTAAACCCTAAACCCTGTCCCTAAACCCTCAACACTATACCTTAAACCCTAATACCTCAACCTTAAACCCTAATCCCTCAACCCTCAACCCTAAACCCTATCCATAAACCCTCAACCCTCAACATTGTACCTTAAATCCTAATCCCTCAACCCTTAACCCTCAACCCTCAACCCTAATCCCTAATCACCAAACCTTCAACGCTCGATACTATACCTTAAACCCTAATCCTTTATCCCTAAACCCTAAACCCTATCCCTCAACCCTTAACCCTTAAACCCTAAAACCTATCCCTAAACCCTCGACCCTCGACAATATATCTTAAACCCTAATCCTTTAACCCTCAGCCTAAAGCCTCAACCCTCAATCCTTAAACCTTCAACTCTAAACCCTATCCCCAATCCCTCTACCCTCGACACTCTACTTTAATCTTAATCCCTTGACCCTCAACCCTATCCCTAAACCCTAAACCCTCAACCTTAAACACTAATCTGTCAACCCTAAACCCTATCCCTTAACCCTCAACACTATACCTTAAACCCCAATCCCTAAACCCTCAACACTATATCTTAAACCCCAATCCCTAAACCCTCAATCCTAATCCCTAAATGCTATCCCTATTCCTAAACCCTCAACCCTCGACACTATAACTTAAACCCTAATCCCTTACCCCTAAACCCTAAACCCTATCTCTCAACCCTTAACCCTTAAACCTTAAACCCTAAAACCTATCCCTAAACCCTCAACCATATACTTAGGCCCTAATCCCTCAATCCTCAACCCTATACCTTAAACCCTGAAGCCTACACCCACAAACCCTCGTCCCTATACCCTATAACCTCACCCTTATACCCTAAACCCTGAATATTGTGCCTCAACCCTATACTTAAATTAAACCTAAACCATATGTGCTCTCAAACCAAGTCACCCTATGCCTTATATACCCCAATCCATATTGTAAACCCCAAACCCAATATACTAAACCCCAATCCCCATGCCTTACACACTTAATCTTATACACTCAACAACCTGAATATTAACCCTCAACTGTAACCCTCTACCCTCTACCCTCTACCTATTACTTAAGCCCTAATCCCTCAACCCTCAACCCTAAAAACTATACGGGCTCAGGTCCTTATATACCCTAAACCCAAAACCCTTACATACATACATACATGCATACATGCATACATGTACATACATACATACAGACATACATACATACATGTACATACATGCATACATATATATATACATACATACATACATACATACATACAAGTATGCATGCATGTACATACATACATACAACCATACATACATACCTACAAGCATACATATATACATCCATCAAACATACTTACCAAACTTGAACATAAATCATTCAAAGGGAGACATAACATAAGTTCGTTATAACACACTCGTGTTATGTCGAATCGGGCAAACACTATCAAACATGCAAAAAAGGAAAAAAAAGCACAACATAACATGAGCGCATTATAACACGCTCGCGTTATATTTTTCTTTGGGAATCCCAAGACTTAGGCTTGGGATTTGCTTTGGATTTCCAACCCAAAGGCTTAGAGTGCCTTCCCAATGTCCACAAACATGTTTTTGTAAATTCTACAAGATTTCACATAATTTTGTTTGTGCTAACCCTCAGATTTGCACGTGTTTCAAGGTTGAACAAATCAAACACCTGGGTAATGTTAGGCTTTTTCTTAGCTATTTAACGATATAATTTTTTTACATTTTGACAATGTTAAGCCTCTCATCTTTAATTTCTTTTGTTTGTGTGTTGTTTTTGGGCAAAAACCAATGTTTAGTCTTTTTTTAATTATAAATTAACCATTCATTGAAATTTCATATAAATTACATTTTTATAAACTAGACTCCATTCTACACATTAAAAATAAATAAAATTTTCAATTAGTTTTCAAATTTTACAGGGGTAGCACGGCCAAAATTCTATTTTTTAGGATGTGTCCACTTTGAAAATTAGTAAAAAATCAAATATTCATTAAAAAATTATCATAAAAATTGGGCATAAACTACATGTTGTTGGCTATTTTCTCACTGAAATGATTTTAAAAATACCAAAAAAAAGTTAACCTTTTGAGGGAGCCACAAAACACGCTATGTTATGTTTTTTTGACAGAAACAACACCAATTTCTGTGGCTCCATGTTTTGAACCCCTTAATCTATACCATTTTCAAAAAAAATTAGTGGTTTAGAAATTAGATTTGGAGCACTACGAATATTATTTTGGTTGCATCTTCAAATTTTGAGTGTAACTATGCTCAATTTCTCATCCAAGGTTAGTATTTCCTGATTTTAGGGAAAAAAAAGTGGCCACTTAAGACCCCCTTTTGACCCCCCATCTTCTTGCATTTACCTATATTGGACTTGCAATTGTTTTATATTAAAAAAGCTTTATTTTATTGTTAAAGTAAGAAAAAATTAAGTTACATTTTAGGGTTGTTACAACACCACATTTGTGAAAATTTGTTGATTATTTGAAAAAACTCAAAACTATTTAAAAAAAAAAACACAAATTCTAGTTTTTTCCACAATACCCCTCAAATAAGATGCCCCTAATCAATTTTCAAACTACCTAGAATCAATTTTTATTTATATAAATGAATTTTAATAGAAATTAAAAAATGGGAGGAGAGGAGAAAACAAGGCATTATGGGAAATAAAAAAAGAGATGAGAAAACTAGTAAGTTGCCTTATGCATTGGTTTCTTTACTCTAAAAGGATGCTTTTAATGAATCTTATAAAGAATTTGCATTTATACTATGTTAGAAAAAGAAACATCGACTCTCATGCCATGCTAGAAATGACAAAAAATTACTTACAACTCACTTAAAAAAGAGGACCTGGGATTATATCTTATGGAAGAAATCATTATAAGCACAAATCCAATGCTACAAGTATATACTCAAAAAATATGAAAATATCAAAGATTTAAAATAAGATCCTCTCATGGATATTATCTCATAAAATGTCTCCTCTTTCCCTCACACTCATACTTTTTAAGGGATGAAGTCCTAATTTATAGAATTCTAAGTTAAGCCTAAAAGTGATTATATTGGTTATACTACATCACCATTGATTCTAATTAGTCAAATTGCATGATTAACTCTTATTGTCTAGCTTGCATAACAAATTACCTTTTCTAATCTCCTCATAAGTTAAAATGGAAAAGTAGCTAATATTTCTAACTTAGGATAACTTAACTACCTAAATAAGGTTAAGTAAAATAAACAACCAAACCAACAAGGATCACACAATTCACCATAAACTTCATTCCATTTTAAAATGTTGTAGGGGCATTATCTTCTCCCAAGTAGATATTTGTAAGCATATAGTAGTTGGAGACATTACAAGAGGGGAAAGGGAGATTTCCATTAGAATAGGTTTTGATGATATGTTTACCAAAAACATAGAAGATACAATCAAGGTAATAAATTTTATATTACATTAAAATTTTCATTTTCAATTTTTTAGTTAGTGGATCCTTTTATCAAGGTTATGTTTTTGGTTGATGGGAACAAGATGTTAATCGGTTTATTTTTATGAGGTATTGGATAAGGCCAAGGAGGTCACATTGCATTATTATGATGAAAGCAAGATAAAATATGAATTCATTTGGTGAACTATTGGTTGAGGTTGTTGATGGACCAACCAACTCCATCATCCAATATATGCCATAGGACACTACTTAAACCCCAAAGTTTCTTCTAGGTAATCCCACGATAATGAGCCCCACTTTTTGGCCAAGATGGACATTGATATCAGCATTTTTAACTAAATCTTCACTTTCAAAGACCTATAGAAGCTAAACTGTTAAGAATTTGAAGATAATGCAAACTAGTGATTTGTGGCCATTTGTGTGTAGATTCTAAATATATTTTTATTTTATTTTTTAAAATAAATCACGAACCTTTCAACGTCTCCTTTAATAACTAGTTTTTAATAGTAAACAACATTTTCAAAAAGCAATGTTTATGTCATCAAGCATAACTTTTTTCTATAAAGGATAAAATTCTAATTTTTCAAATATAGGTTTTTAACATCAATATCTAGTGCATGCATATTTTTTTTTTAAAAATTGTTACATATTTTTTAAATTAATTTTTGAAGTCAAGGTAACTATAATTTGGACATAGGTGTATGTCGTCAAGCATAACTTGTTGTGTATATATCGAAATTCATTTTTTTTGGTGAAACAAGGACATCAATACCTAGTGCAAAGGTATTTTTTGGAATTTTTTTCAATGTTTCACTATTTTTCCGCCTGTGTGTAATGAAGAACTTGATGTTTGATAAAGAGCCTATGTTCAATAAAAATTAAAAATTAAATACATAATAAAATAAAAAAATATATCAAAATTATACTTGTTGGAAAGCTCGTTTCGAGGCCTACAATCTTGCAAATTATTTTGTCAAGTTAATTACATTTGAAGGTCCAACCCGAGGCTTGAAACTAGATTTTTTGAGGAAATTTTGAAGCAGACACAAAAAGTGTCTAGGTAAGCACCTTCGTTTGAAGGACCTTTGAACAAAGATTTTACCTTCGTTCGCTCGTTTGAAGGACCTTCGAACGAAGATTTTACCTTCGTTCGCAGGTACCTTCCAATGAAGGTATGTTCCAAAAAACCCAACTAGAAAATAATATTTAAATACCTTCTGGTGGTGCCCACCTAGGGCTAGGGTTTTGAGTCGAGTCTGCAAGCCTATATTTTATTCCCTCGAACTCTTAATGCCTTAGGTTTTATTTTCCCTCGGCCTCCTGCATTGTATCTTCTATTTCTGCGTTGACCGTCTGCAGCGAGTCATTTGTCACTTAAGATGCATTTCATGCCATAGTGCTCATCGAATGATCGACCCCCTTTTGCCTTGTGTTACTTCCTTTTCCCGTCACAAAAAAATGTTAAGTTCAAAAATCCTTAAGCGACGGTGGGGTCCATAGTTGTATGCATGTATCGTTGTATGTTTGTATCTAATGTGTAGATGCAAATGTACAAGGCCGAACCCAAGAGAAAGTTCAATCAGCTTCTGAAAATGAAAAATGAGTTGTATGCATCTTTGTATGCATATAAGTTTGTATGTGGTTGATGCAATATACAAAGTAATGATACAAAGGGAGGAAACAAAAGTCATATCGCCGAGACAATGCACATCAGCATCTCATTCTATGGTCCCGCCGATAGGGCATTGAGTTTGTATGTTTGAATATACAAGGCAGATATGCAAGGTCAATATACAATGGAAAAGATACAAGGGGTAGACATACAAAGTGTCATTGGCGAAGCTTTGTCTATCGGCGGTCAAGTCCAAGGTTTCTCCGACGGGCCGATGAAGATACAAAAGATACATGCAAGGCAAGAACCAAAAGGTGGGGTCCGTAGTTTGTATGTTAAGTGCATTGTATATGCTGAAATACAAAGAAAAGAAGATATAATGCCCGAACCTGATTGAAATTTCAAATTGGTTCATAATGATTTGGGGTCCGCCCTTGTATGTGGTGATTGTATGTATATACAATTCCACATACAATTTCAAATGCAAATGAAGATACAATGGCTCGCCGATGGAGATACAAACATTTAGCGATGGTGAACCAATCAGGTGCTGACACGTGTCCAAGGGTAGTTGTATGTTTTTACAACTACATATACAAAGATTTGAAGGTGAAAAAGGCAAAATGGGCAAAAAGGCATAAATGTTTGTTCACGCTGCGAAAAGTCAAAAAAGGGGATAAAGCTACCTGCGTGGCACAGTTTTATTGGCCAACGACTTTTCAGTGCAGTTTGAGGCCATTGATCTTGGCGATGAGGAGGAAATCAGCCGCCCTGTTTCAAAGTTTCATAGGAGGGTTTTCCTATGCATCTACAGTTGCATTTTAGGCGGGAAAAATTCTTGAACACGCAAAATGCTGTGTTTCCAGAAGCTATGGGTAGGTTGGCCATTAATGGCAAATTTGCAGAGACATGGTCGATGAATGACGAGCCACCTACCATTTTTAATGAGAAAATCTTGAGTCAGCTGCACGTTTCCCAAACTAACCTGCTCTTCCTTCTTCTTCTACCTGCTGCATTGAATGTTTTGGGCACCATTTTGATGGTGCATTGTATCTGGCAACATTTTGAAAAAACCATGTACCTTGATTGTTGAGTACACATTGGGGGTATATCAGGACTGTGTCACTCATTTTTCTAAGGTGGGGGAAAGACTTGGGCAATTTTATGGAGGAAATAACGAAAACAGAGCTTTTCTGGGCTGTTTTGTCTCATTTTGTGAGTTTATGAGTTGCATTTGAATGCACGTTGCACATATGTTTAGTTTCATGTTATTTTTATATGAAAAGTGCATCATGGCATGTGTTTAGCTATTTGTCTCCATGGCTGTATGCATTCCTTCTTTTGAATCTGGTTGCTAAGGGTTACTAAGATTTTAGGATATAGATTTATGTATTTCATGCTTGACCTCTAACCTCCATTCAAGGAGTGGATTAAACTGTTTTAGGTTAAGTATGAGGAAGAATGTATGGCAGCATGGATATTTGTAAGTAGAGATTGCTAAATACTCATTATTGGGTGATGTTTGTAAGGCAAGCACCAATCTAACCCCTTGAAACTTGAATCTCTATTGAGTTTGTGCAAATCATTCACGTGTATACGCCTAGTTGACTCCTTGCCCTGAGATAGGCATTGGTCTACCCTTGTGTAGTAGTTATGATCCAAAACCCCCTGTCTTGCATCCAAAACATAAAATCAAATCATTTCAAAACTTCAAACTTCTTAGTTTGTAGGATTAGAAGTAGGACCCTGCATGCTCTCATCTTAACCTGTTAGATATGTCCAAGAACATTGCTAGCCTTGAGATTTATCATGCAAATCTTGGTCCAAACATGAGAGTATTCTACCTTTATTGTAAAGCTAAATCTTTCTATTGGAAGTGAGTCAAAGACAAATCTTTAGCAATAGGGATACCCCCTTGGTGCGATAGAACCAGAAGTGAAGGGGAGGCAGTTCACACAACCTCTTGTATTTGTTGGCCAAATCTGCCTGAGCTTAGGAACTGGCAAACCCTTTGCTGATTCAAAAAAAAAAAATCAACACCTTCGAATGAAGGTCACTGAATAAAAATATGCCCACAGATTTTTAGTAGCCGACCTTCGAACAAAGGCCAATTTTAGATGACATTTAACAAATTGTATCTATTAGAATTACATGTATATATACAAGGTCATTTCATGATTCTAATATCTAAATATAAAGGAAAACTTGCTAGGTCTGTTTGAAAGGTCATTTTTTTTCTAGTGCTTTACAAATTTGGAACGTAGAATTGGCAACAAAATTATAAAGATCATATTTTGCAAATCCTTGAAGAAGATGGGAAATAAAAGGACAAGGCAAAATAAGACTGCATGATATCATTCAACGGAAATGGAACAAAAACTACGTGAAGAAAGGATGCAAAGATATTATACTCAAAGAGAAGGTATGTATATTTAAATAGAAATTATGATTTTTTTTCAATAAGATCAAATTGTTTTCAATTTTGAAGTAATTTTTTCAATTCAAGTATGTTTTAAATATATTCATTTATTTAAATGTTGTGTTCCATTACCATTCTCAAGTCCTCTACTAAAACCACTATGTTCCCTAACTTGTCTACTTAACTAAACCCTAAACCCTATTTACCCTAGAAACCCTATATCCTAAACCCCAAATATTATTGAGCTAAATATATGATGAGATGTTTTTGCTAAATTTTCTTCCACTAAATTAACTAATCAAAATCCTCTCTACTATATTTTGTACCTTACTTTCCAAGTGAGTCTATGATAAACCCTAGGTCCTATCTAGGACCCTGCCCCAATGGAGACGTGTAATTTGATTATCCTTGAAACATCCCTAGTCCTAACTTGCCTAAGTCTTAAACCCTAAACCATTACCCCTAAGTTACTTAAATTTTATAATTACAAATAAATACTAGTTACAAATTAAAGACTTGTGAGAGTTTCTTATATACCCTAGACTCCTAAGTTACCCTAAACCTTATTTGTCTCTTAAATATTATTGAGTTTTAAATCTACATATATCTAATAATATTAAACTAATATTTTATATATACATGCATATATATAATAATATTAAACTAATATTTTATATGTACATGCATATATATAATATATTGAACTAATATTTTATATACATGCATATGATTATTGTAGCCCGCTAGGAATTTTGCATCACATTCGTCATGGTTCTAAGATTGACTATTCATTCATGGGACATGTAGTTAACATTATGCATGCAACATGTAATATTATCTCCTTTGAGCTACTACTGTATTATATATTGATCTATAATTTTGTAGGTACCCACTTAAATCTTTATTACATTGAATCTAGTGCTCATGATATTTCCACAGTCCATGATAAAATCAAATGTAAGTTTCTGGAAAGACTGTGTGGCTTTTTTTGCATCGACGTTTCGGATCACACTTCGTGATCCATCATCAGGAAGAAAGGAGAGAACGTGAAATGATGGATCACGGAGTGTGATTCAAAACGTCAATGCAAAAAAATCCACACAGTCTTTCTAGAAGCTTACATTTGATTACATTGAATCTCTTTTTAGATTAAATGATCTAGTAATTGAACTTGTACTTATAAGTTTACTTGACCTAGACATACAAATTATAATTTTTATTTGACAAATTAGCAAGTAGTTGTTAATGAACTAATTTAAGATTTTGATTAGATGATACTCCTAGAATTTTTTTATTGTAACATAAATAGGACATGAAAAGTTAACTTTAGATGGAACTTGTGCACATGACCATCCATATGGACATATCATTCTAGATGTTATTTCCATTTACCTATTCTTTTTCTCTTCTTGTACACAAATACTTTGACATGCATGCACTTGATCGATAGTTTAATTGTAATTCAAAGTTGGAGAAAATTGTAAGGATGAATACTACATCCCTATGTTCACTTTCTCATTATGAACTCATAATCACCTTCATGCTTTATCCATGTAGTTTAATAATATAACTTTTATATATTCTAAAATCTTCTCTTTTATATGATATGTGTAGGGGCTCAACATACGAAAACTGGAGTAGAGGTCCAACCTAATTTAGTTACTAGAGCAGAGGAGGCTGAAGCACACATAGTTGATGTCAAGGAGGAGACCCAAGCACAAATAATTGATGTTAGAGAGGAGGCCCATACACATTTTGATATTGGATAGGGGTCAGGATCGCTTCCTTCTATCGATATTCGTACTATGAATCTAATTAAAGAGGCGAAGAGAAATTTTTCTTACAAAAATATAGATCATTTGCTTGAAATGGATATAGAGAAATTGAAATTTTATGCTGAACAACCTAGTCAAACTACTAAGAGGGCATTGACAAGAACTTCAAAGGAAATAATTGAGGCTTATTTCAAAAATCATGATACACTTGGTCAAGCCTAGTTGTTATCAACATTGCTTCTTTGTGATGACCTAAAAGAGCCATTACAATTGATGGGCGTAGATTTCACAAAAAAGAGGAAAAAATGCCTAGAAAGAGATAATGTTGAAAATGTTAAAAAAGGTTTGGGTTCCATTGGGAAACAATCTTGATTAGGATAAGAGCATTTCAAGAAGAGTGATGTTGACATCTATTGTAATTCCACAAATGTCAAGAAAGCATCAACTCTCTTCACATTCAAGTAAAATTGGCTTAAGTAGAAAGACACTAACAAGATATGTGAAAAGGAGAAAGATTTTGGATGATTCTACTACATAAGAGAATTGGGCATTGATGTGTAGGGCTCCTCGTTCTGACAAGATTGAAGATCGTATTAGGAACTTGATCTCAAGTTTTTGGCATGAACATACTCATCCCTCATCAAATAAAAGAGATGTTCTAAAACATAGGATCGATCCTAGAGACAATTTTGAACTGCATACAAAACATTGGTTAGACATAACACAACATGAGGTGTATGTGATGTTTTGTGATTCAAACTCTCATGTAAAGATTGGACAAACAATGTTTCAAATGTTAAGGCCACATTATGTGAAGGTAAAGAAGGTTTTTGAAACTTGTTGTTGTCATTATCATATTGAATTTGATCTTTACTATCAGGTGTTTTGAAAGATCAGAGAAGAAAGTGACGGTTCTCAAAATGCACCTCCTAGACGGGTAAGTCAATTCATAGCATCCATCTTATGTGATAAATCTGATGATGATGAAGATGGTCCAATGAAATGCATAAAAGGACTTTGTAAAACATGTGGAAATATGACTAAAATTACTTTGAGAAATGAAGCTAGTGACATGATGAAAATAGTAAATTGCAAGAGTTACAAGTACATCAAGTTTGAAACAAAGATTGGGAAAGAATCCACAAGGTTAGATTATGTAGAAGAGGAGATACCTATTGGAACATTATGGAAAATTTTCGTAAATTGATACAACCATACATACATAATGCATTTTATGCTAAGTGGCAAGCAAAACAATTTCAGTTGTTAAGAGATGCTTTCCCACTTGGAATAGTTTTATCAGTAGTTGACTTTTCAGAAAATTACTCTTTTACCCATCAAAAGGAGATTCAAACACAATATTACTATTCAGAGCAGGTCACTGTTATGGTGCATGTGTGTTATAGACATGCACAGTTGGATTTTGATGGTGTTGATAGTACAAATGAAAAATGAGTTATTAAGAAAGAATATCACTTTTATATTAGTGATGATAAAGAGCATGACACACTTTTTGTCCAACATTGTTTTAAGATGTTTTTTGAAGATTTGGCAGAAGAGGTGTGAAGATTGAAAAACATTTTTATGGTTTGATGGGTGTGTGTCACAATTCAAATCATCAAGGCCATTTTATGTACTATGTAGATATCATTGACAAGATAATATATGAGGATATGTGACTAAGAAGAGTGAAGCATATAACCATACTTGGTTGGATTACAAAATTAATTCTTCAAAGCCTTTAATTCAAATAATTCTTTACTAAGCACATGTGAAATTTTACCATACTTAGTTGAATTACAAAAAATCGGTTGCAAACAACATAATATAGTTGTTTAGAGGAAAAAAACTTAGAAAAATAAAAAATACACCACCTCCAAGAAATACACCATCCCTGCCTCGTGATGAGGGCTTAAGATAAAAGGATGTGCTCGATATCCCACCTTCGCAAAGGGCTTAAATGATTGTGATTGATTTTTAGATTGTTCAAACACACTTTACTATCATCTAAAGCAAATAACTTACCTTATATATGCCCCCACATTAAGGTGGTTGATATCGCGTACCGATATCAAGCATGTTAAGGTAGGAAGAAAACACACAACGGAACATGAGCTCTCACAAAGCCCATGCCCCCAGAGGTGACATGTACTTTATAATCGCTGAATGTTCCAACAAACACATTCCTACAATAAAGGTGTTAGTGTCCAAATAATCACAATAAACAACAATGCATATGATCAACTACATGAAAGAGCCAAGCAAGGCGATATTTATGATAAGCAAAGTGCACTGAGCAGCAGTATTGTTAAAGTGTTGTTAGCAAGATAAGATAACATCGACATCAACATCAAGATAGAGAAATCACATAGAGTGATTCCACTAGCCATGCGTCAGATAATATGTAACAACCCCATCATCAGGTATGGACTAGGTCCATTTTTTTATTACTTGCAAAAGGGACACTAGGTCCGCATTAGTATAATATGTTTTTCGTAATCCACCAGCTAGGTGGAAACACTAGAGGAACCTAAACAATAAATCAGAGAGGAGAACAAGTGCCTTAGGGATAGTCACGTAGGAGGGTGCCCCCCAAGTCACCAACCGCAACGCTATATTCGTAAGACACAACACACAACAATGAAATCAGAGTAGAGGCAATATAGAAGAATGATGATACAAATAGAAGAAGGTCACAACAGAGGTGGTCTCCTAGTATCCTTGACCTTACAGGAGAATCAAGGGTCATCCTAGGAGGCCTAACAACACATAACACATCACGAGGGAAGCACAACACGAGAGATAAAGGGTTAGAGGTACTTACCTGTAAGTGAAATCATGCTAAATTTTGGAATTTGTGAACCTCTTGGAGAGGTATTCAATCAAGTTTTGTCAGAAGCTTGAGTGGTTCTTATTAGGTTGTTGCTTGTTATCAAAGAGTCCATGCGGTACTTTCTCAACACTTCCTTGTTTATGTGAAATCTTTTGTTGCTTGTGAGGAGGAGAACCACTGTTATTTCCACCTGATGATAATCATCTTACTCGTTTGTAATTTTTATTTCTCTTGTTCTATTGGTTCTGTCTATCGTTATGACAAGGACTATCTTGTTCTGTCTCAACCTTTTCTATTGTCATAATCTCTTGCTTTGGTTTTACCATTTGTCTTTTGGGTATATGTTGATTCTCTCCTGATCCCTGAAGGGATAATAGAAGAGGAACTTCAGAGTAGATACCTTTTCCTCGTGGATGAGGTGATACTTGAGTATTTTCCTTATCCACTTCAATTGTAGCAATTATCTCATCATAATCTAAATAGTCCTCTTCTATCTCTAATGTGTTTTGTTCAATCAAATTGTTATCGGTATGCTCAGGGAAAGGATTGGTGAAGATCTACAAATTTTGATTCGACGGAGCAACCGACTTATTCCCATTATCATTCAAACTAGATACCTATATAACATTCGATTCGATGAGGTCTTGTATTTCATGTTTAAGATGCATACATCGTTCAGTATCATGTCCTTATGTCTGATGATAGTGACAAAAGGCATTAGCATCGAAATAAGGTCCTTGCATTCTGTTAGGATCCATTGGTTTAATCGGAGGAAGCTTTAAGAGATTATTACTTAGAGCTTGATTCATGATAGAATGATAGGACTCAGATATCGGAGTGAATTTTCTTTGCTAATACAGTGCCTTTTTCGGATTAGTGATAGCAAACACTTGAGAAAAGTTATTCGGTCCATTAATCTTGATGAAACTCTTATTATTCCTCTTAAAGTTGTTTTGTGATGACCCACCCTCAGATTGACCAACTTGAGCCGACAAGTTTTGATTTTCATACTAACTAGAAGAAAGTTGGTAGTCATGAAGGGCAGTACATAGATGTTGAAAAGAGTTATACTTCATCAAGAGGATCTTATCATGGATGTTAGGCTACAAATTTGTTATAAATATCTTCTGAACATCGTCATCTTTCATCTGATATTGAATTTGTGCATAAAGTCCTTGACATCGGCTAATAAACTCAGTCAACTTCTCTTTTGAACCTTGTTTGCAATGAACCAAATCAATCAGAGAGATTGGGGTCTGATGTTTGCTAGAAAATGTTGTAGGAATTGATCAATTAACTGCGAAAGAATGTATTGAATTCAGAGGTAAATAGCAAAACCATTCTAAAGTAGTATCTTTGAGAGATCGTGGGAAAAACTTTGCCAACAAGTCTTCTTCAAAGTAGAAATCACTACACATAGCTATGAACGCTGCCACATGAGTATTAGGATTGCCTTTTCCACCACTTTTTTCAAAGTGAGGAGTTTCAAACTTCTCATGCATAGGAGTTCTCAAGATTTCATAGGGTAAGGGATTACGAGCATGGTAAGTCGATATATTAGGTTGTGAAGCATTTGACAAGCTTGTCACTTTTTGTTGTAAAGAGGTCATGCCTTGCAAAGGGTTGGTTTAGGATGGCGTCATTAGGAGATGCATTTTGTGGTGAGGAATTGGAACCAAAGTGTGGAGGAGATTGAGCATGGGTAGTGAAAAACAGAGGTTCCGAATGGTTGAGCAGTGGTTAGACATAGCAATAGGTAGAGAATGGTTGAGCATAAGCAGATTGAATTGGTGGTTGAGACACCCTAGGAGCAAGGTTTTGATAGTTAAATCTGATAGCTCTATAATTTTGTGAATTAGTGCCATTAGATACTCCAATACTAGTGGTAGCATTACTACAAGCATTTGCATTAGTTGTCAAAATATTCGATGTAAATGTAGATATTCCCGCAGTCAGTATAGGTACCGATACTTGTGTATGAGATGGTGACAAAGTGTTATTGATCACTTTTGCACATTCAGTCACTGGCATAATATTGGTTTGTACAATATGTGCTAAACCATGGATCACATTAACACCATCTTGTCCTTCCTTTATCAATTCTCTTATGTTATGAATTGCAGGAAGAGCTTCCTCAGCTATCCTCTCATTTTGCATAAATGCTTAAAAATCGGCTAACTCTTTATCAAGTTTATCTATTTGTTTGTCAGATGCATGTCCCGTCACCTCAATAGTATCATCAACATCATGAAAAGTTTGCTCTTCCATTGTAGTTTTGATAGGTATAGTATCTTGTAACATTTGTGTCTCTCCTTTTGTAAAGACGCTGTTCAGTGTACCAATTTATTCAAGAGCAATAGATCCCATGAGTCTTATGCTTCTTATTAAAGGGATATTTCTATTAGGACAGCAAGTTATAATACTCATGCAACAACATGCACAAACTAATAGAATAAACCCTAGAAACAAGATATGTTTAAAGGAAAAAATGCTTGATTTTTCAACTTTTCTTAATGCAGATGAATGAAAGAAGAGGTGTTGTAAAGATTTTAAAGAGGGAAAACAAATTATATGTCTAATAATAGTCCACTAATGCAAGAATACCTTTCACAACACACTTTTGAAGTGACTCTAGAAAGTCGATAGGCCAAAACCTAGTGAAAATAGGTCAAAATATGCAAATTTTCACCAAATCTCAATGCAAAAGAGTAGGGAAACAGGTGTTGTAAGGAAAATGATGATGGCCAACAACTTATAATAGTAATAACAGCCACCTAATGATAAAAAACCTGTTACAACACACATATAGTACCATTCTAGATCAAACCCTAGTGCAAAGATAGCAACAATATGCAAATTTTCACAAAATTTTAATGCAAAAGCCCAAAAGAAAGGGTGTTGTAAGGAAAATGAGAAGGGGAAGTAGATAATAATGCTAGTAACATCCAATTAGTGCATAAAAATTGCTTACAACACGCTTGTAGTGCAAATCAAACAAGATTGCAAGGCTAAGTCTAGTGAAAAATGCAAGTTTTCAAGCCTTAGACATGAAATTTCGCAAGGAGGCCACTATGATGCAACACTAAAATTAGAAATAAAACCTAATGAGTGTTTTGACAAGGTAGTAAAATTTGAAACAAAATTTTGACTGCAACCCTAGCTCATGCAAAACTAGGTTTTCATGAAAAATGCTAAATTTCAAGCAATTTCTAACAAATCAAGCATGCAAATGCAATACAAATGAATTGCAAATGATGAATTTTTGTATTTTGGATAAGATCTAATGCAAATAAAATAAATTAGTTTAGATTAGATGCCAATTAATTCAAATTTTACAAAAATGCAAGTCTAATATGCTAATTTTTGCAAATTTTCCAATTTGTTCAATTTTTTTTGTAATTTTTCCAAATGCAATAGAATGAATGAATGCAAATGTATCAAACAACACTCAACAAGGTGCCAAAAAGTTCAAAAACACGGGTTCACAAAAATGTTTTATATGGAAAAGAGGAGTGACAGGGTTGTTTGTATGGGGGTTTTAGTTTGAATCCTCATTTCCACAAAACATTCCAAGGGCTTTTCAACCGAGTGCTTCTCCTATTGAGAGGAGAGTCATTTATCAGATTGGGTTGCCACTTGGATTTCTGCTGGGAAATTCAGAAGTTATCGCACAATGTTGTTAATTAATGCTTTTATGCTCTTGAAACCCTAATTTAAGCAAAACAATAAGTAAATCTGCAAATTATGACAAATGCTACTGGAATTAGGCAAAGGACAGAGAACTTTAACTCACTATTTTTCGTAGTCCAGAGAATGGAAATGTTGGGGACAATGGTGATGGTGCCCAAGTCCAATGTGCTACTTTTTTTGCAAAGTTCTGATCTCCTCTCGACACTGATTCTTGTTGTACCTTCAGTTTCTGGCAACCCAGATGCGGAGGACAATGTTGATGGCGCCCTATCCACCGAGGGATCTTCTGCCGAATGTCAGAAGCTCTGCAAACCCTGATTATCATTGTCCAGTCTGTTCTTGTGGCTTCAGATGCGGAGGACAATGTTGATGGTGCCCTAGTCCAAGCAAGCTCCTCCTTCAGGATCTGAAATCTCCACAGTGTCCTCCTGTTCCCTGCAACTCCTCTTTCTCCATATCCAATACCTGTAACCTGCAATCACAAGGAGTGTGGGAGGGGGTTGTGGTGTTTAGAGTCTTGCCTCAGTCAAGCCCCGAAGAGGCATTCAAGTCTTTCAAACACCATTGTCAGAGAGAGAGTGTGTATCCTTGTGGGATAGACGTAAAAATCCAAATGATAATGATGATAAAACACAGTAGATGTCACCTTGATGATAAATCTCTCATGGAAGGAAGATGCTCTTTAATGTCATGAGGAGAAGATGAAATCCAACTTGCAAAAACAAACATAATAACAATGCTATGCTCTACAACACAATGATAATCACAAGTATGCCAATAGCTTTTGAAACATAAACATCTTCTAGTTATCTTCTCTAGTTTCTAAATGATAACCTACACATGCTTATATATGCAACTACTAAGATTCCCGCCAAGAATTTCGTAATTAAAACTTATGATGTAGGCCTGGAAACCAAATAACGGTCACAAACCCGAATTTGGATTTAGGGCAGACCCAAAGTAGGGCTGGACTAGGGCACTGCGCCCTTGTCCACCCCCCTGTCTTTGTTCTGGGATCATCAACATAGCACCCCCTAGGTCCTATTTGTCACAAGACCCAAGGGTTTTCTCAACGAGAGTCTGAATTATCATGCAATATGCTCTAAATGCAATCTAAAGACCCGAGAGCTAAACCTTAATAAGAAAAAAACCCCCAAGGGTGCATTTTTTTGACATAACGAATAAAAAATAATATCACATATAGCTAATGGTTAGAATATGCAAAGTTACTCTATGAGTAGGTTTAGGATAAAGACATCCCCCTATAGTTAATATAACAACTGAGCTCTTCTATGTGGAGGCTATCAATTAAGACATAAAACATCTTGTAGGGGGTAAAGTGCAAGATATAGATGCGCTACCAATAGAATATTTAAAATGGGAAATAGAGGTCCTCACACCACACATCAAAAATATTTTCAATGGTGTCATCCAAGAAGACTTCTTGATTGAGTGGATGACTAGTGTTTTTATTCCTCTATAAAAGTAGAGATATCAATAATCCATCAAATTGTTGCACTATTATGGTCAATCATCTTCTTGGAAAACTTTTTCGGAGCATGGTAAAGTGTATTTTAGTAGCTAGATAGAAAAAGAATGAAAAATAGAAAAATGAAGGTAGTTTTTAGATCAAGGCACTCTAGTACTGATCACTACGCCACCATTAGATACTTGATTGAAAAACTATGGGGCACCCAAGGAGAAGAAGCTTTATGTTGCTTTTTTGACTTTAAAAAAGCATTTGACATGGTGCTTGGAGACAAACTCTGGAACAAGATGGAGGAACTTGGGATTTTAGATTAGTATAAAACAACAATTTATAGGCTTTATTAATAGGTTAGGGATAAATTAGAAAAAGTGGAGGAATGCCAAAATGTTTTGGAAGTGACATTGGTATCAAATAGAGTTACCCACTCTCCCCCACTTTGTTTGGGCTATACATTGATAAATTAGAAGAGCAGATAAACAAGGTTGGTGGGGGGATGTAATAGACACCCCTAGTTTTTTTGAATTTTTAACTACAATATAATTGATACAATGTAAACCCTCAACACCTTTTGATCACCTGGATCCCAAAATGGGCAAGGTGAGAGCATACAATGCTTCAGATCCCAACCAACTCCATCAAATGTTGTAACTAGAGAGTATACAATACAATGTTCACTGTGACACACCAGGTGACAAGTCATCCATCTCTACGCTTATTCAACAGAGTGTGTCAATGCAATCACAATATGAACACACAAGGCGACTGAGCCAACCTTTCTCTACGCTTATTCAACGGAGTGTGTTATGCAAATAGAATTATGCACACTAGGTGGCAGAGCTAAACACTTCTAGACTTATTTTGTGGAGTGTGCTTTAAAAATATAAGACCGGTGATAAACCATCTATTTAACAATTAATGCATGCATAATGAGACCATTGGCAGTACTACCATCCATGGATTACAAAACTATGAATATTGCAACTAACAGATGCTATTACAAAGAACTAGAAAGCTACAATATAAATGATAAATGTTGATTTTAGACTGTAATACATTGTTGTAGCATATTATCATGAAGGTAAGACACTGAAAATCATTCTAAACCAAAACAAATTCATACCCACTTAAGTATTGTTGATGTTGATGAAGTTACATGCCACAAACACTATGTTTCTCACTGGAAACCACTGCCAAAACTAAAAATTATTGATTTGATACAAGTTCTGCATCACTGTAAACCCTATATCAACATATATAATCATTCTTTAATCACCAATCAACAAAAACCCCAACTCCAAACTGATTTCAATGGACAGAGGAGTACCGGGAACCTCCAAAACACATGATAAACCTCAGAAAAATGAGGCATTTCCAACTCAAAACCCCATGCCCTCTACCTACAACTGGTACAACCTGTACCAAATGGTACAATTAGCATATGTTTAAGTTTTTGTCACTGAAACTCTCCAAACAACAATTAAATTGCTCATAAACCCATACGCCTTGATCCAAACATGTATTTCAGCCAATAAATAAAATTTAGAACTTCATCATAGCACTCATATGGTGCTTGGAAGAGGGTACGACCTGCTAGGAAGAGAAATAAATCTTCAAACAAAATGGAAACTATGCATAAATTGAAAACAACTCCTGGGAACTGATCACCAACACACACCAAAAGTTTGCAACAAACCTAACTTTTCAAAAGACATAAAAAATCTCCATTACATCATAAGTGTGATTCCTAGATGAAATCACCATAACTGGCTAGTGGGTTTTCATCCCTGAAACCAATATTTTTCGTGAGGGTTTTCGTCCTCAAGAAAATGGGAGAAAAACACAGGTTATCTCAAAATACATGAGCAAATTTCATATCATTAGTAACCTCAACAATGAGCTCCAAACCTCCTTTTATAACTTTTTGGAGCGAATAAAATATTACATTCCTTTTCCCTCCAAAACTTATTTAAAAAATAATAACTTGTGCATGTGTGCAAAGTCCTCCTTAGCCTAGCGCCCTTGTATGCATAACTTAAAAACCTTTCCAATGAATAGTTACACATAAGTTATCTTTTTGAAAAATACCTTTTTAGAGAAACTTAAGTCATAACTATTCAATAATCAACCAAGTTGTGGAAAGCATCAAAATGAATCAAACACAAACTTTTTATCATACCATAATGCTCCTAAGGACTTAGGATGATGATATGTAGCAACTTGGCATCATTCTAAAAATAAATTGCTTCTCCAAGAAGTGTGGAGAGCTCCCAAAAGGATGGAATAGCATTATGAAATTATCATTGAATTCCTTTTGGACTCCTAAACTCATTACCACTGCTAGAAACCTAATTTGACTAAACACGCATTCTCCAAGAAGTGTGGAGTGCTCTCAGAAAGATATAATCACACTCAAAAAGTGTCATTGGGCTCGTTAACATCTCCTAAACTCATTGTTATTGATAAAACCACTACCTGATCAACTTTGTATTCTCCAAGAAAGTTGGAGTTCTCCCTTACACCATCAATTAGCCTACGAGAAAACTCAAAAAATAGGCTAATTGTTCTCAAACTGATTATGTACAAAATGGGGACATTACAGGGGAGGTGTTTAGCTTGTTGGACATGGAGTAGAATTACTCTTATATGTAGACAATCTCATCTTAATTACAAAAAAATAACTCATAGTTTCAAAGAACACTTGAGGGCTTTAGAGCTCTTTTGCTAGGGGGTCAGGATCCAAGTGAACACTAACAAAACCAGAGTCTTGATCTTTTCATTATGGAGAAAAAACAAATTAATGTCCTTTTGGAAGGAAACCCACTAGAAATAGTGGAAGACTACAAGTACCTAAAACTCAATTTTCACAATAGGCTCAATTAGGAGAAATGTGGGGAAAAATAATACAAGGAGAAGGCATTATACTCACTACAAAATAGATTCAAGAATGTAGAATTATGGCACTTAAAAACCAAGAGAATTTGTTTTGGCTTGCTTGTCACACTAGTAGTTCTTTATAGGTGTGAAGTCCGAGGCATAGTATGTTATATCACAAATGAAGGCAAATAGAAAGAATCCAAAATCATTTAATCATAAGCAGGCTCAAAATCAAAACTTCAATTTTGTATGAGATTTTATTAGTTGAAATACATACTTTCCTATTGGAAGCATCAACAATGACTCCAACATTAAGTTACCTAAAAAAGACTAAAAATATGGACAACCATCGTTGGCCTAGAATGCCAATGAAGAACTAAATTAAAAGAACACATGGATGAAACAAAATGACAAATGGATGAGTTAGTCAAGCATTAATTTGTAAGAGTGACCAAACACTAATGAGGAAATAAAATAATATGTGAGACAAATTCATGACTGCCACATGGACAAAGCAAATTGGTTGGAAGAAAGCATAGTTGGCAAACTCGCTGAGTCTTGAAAAACCCATGAGTTTTTTCCTTAGTGAGTCTTTATGAATTAAACTCGTTGAGTTTTTGTGCCGAGTCTTTGCCGAAAATTCATCAAGTTTTTGGCGAGTACTCACCAAAAACTTAGCGAGTATGAGCAGAAAACTCGCCGTGTGTTTGCATAACAAGGTCTGCGACCAGAAAGTTCATTTCATAGACAAAAAACACTTGCCTTTTGACTTGTTTGAGGCCATTCACATGAAGAAGAGGAACAAATTAGTTCAAAAGCATTTCAATGACCTTGTCTTTATGCAATACAACCTTTGGTTGCGCACAAAAAGAGTAGAGCATGAATCACTGGATCTTATTGACATGGATGAGATAGATCCTTACAGTGATTGGACAGGGCGGGACGAGTAACCTCCATTGTTTACCATAGACAAGATTCTTGATTTCGAGAGGCAGGCAACGAAGGATGTGGGTGCAACAGGAGATGTAGGGTTAGAGGACATTCATGAGGATGAGAAGGAGTCATTGCCAAAGCTACATATTTCCAGGATGGTGGTCGAGCCTCAGCCACAACCTTCCATGCCAACCGAGGAGCCACCGACACCGCGTACTCGCAGGACTAGAGCATCTACCTCTTCCCTAGCTTTGACTAAATTAGGGAAGAGGAAGGTGTAAAATGTCGTATTTAGTATTTACTTCTAGTTGTACTATTTTCATTTTCAGCTATCTATTGTAATTTGTATCAGACTATCATGCTTTTAGCCATCAAGATTCCGCATGAGAATGCCAGTTTGTAATCAATTTGCATTAAAGTCAATCAAATTTAATAGAAAACACTTTTATACTCATTTATGGACTCATTGGATTCATCTTGTCATTGAATTTTGCAAAAAAAAAATGTGTTCCTAATGAAATTTAAGCAATTTTTTAAGTTCCCGAGTTTTTTGTCAAGTTTTCTCCGAGTTTTTGTTGACTAGCCAATTTTGGGCTTGGCGAGTTTTTTGGCGAATTGAGTTTTCCAACTATGGAAGAAAGCATACTATATCAATGAGTTTAACCCCACATGGGACCATGATAAAAAACCTATACAAGGGTAGAAATTAAGTGGAAGGTGAAGATATTGATGGCTTAGTTAAGGATTGGATTGCATCGTCTTAGATGTGAGACCAACAAGTGGACAATATCTAAGGAGTGAGAAATGAAATCATGCCTATTTCGCAACAAGGGGGTGAAGGAGATAAAATGACACTACATTATGGAGTGTACAACCTACAATGACATCCGTATTAAGTATGAAGATAATGTGAGAGTGGGCAACCTAACCGCGTTGGTGAGGCTAGACAAAACAACACGTTTTTTGATCAAGATCCACAATAGAAGATCCAACATCAAAAAAGATTTAGAAATTTCAAAGTTATTTGGGCAGCCCTTGTAACTTGTGGTTGTGTTTAACGTGTTACTTTTTTGTTACAACTTTTAATCCCATAAGCTACTTGGTCTTGTAGGCATTATTAAAATCTTTCATTATTTCCTTTCAACACCAACACTTACTAGTTAAAGCTTACACTGACATACGGGTCAAGTACATAAATTATTTAACAACTTCATTACAAGATTTGTTCAACAAGGAGTTGGTTGAGAAAATATGGGAGCTCATTATCAAGTTGAATAGCAAAAGACCAACACTTTCGAAAGCAGAAATTGTAGGGTCCATTGTCCCACAGGGTTTCTTTTACCTGGGGAATCTTTTATTCTATCTATTCTATACAAGACGAGAAACTAAAATTAAATACCCCATTTAAAAAAAATGAGCCCCAAAAATTTAAACATTGCCTGCTTTTAAAAATACCAGACCCTCACCTCTCCTCAACCCAACTCTCTCTCTCCTAAAATCTCGCCGTGCTAATATAGATTTAGAAGCAAAGCTACGCGCCTTGTATAAACCATAAAGAGAATTAAAAATCCTCCACACAGCGACAAGTTTGTATGCATAAAATTGGGGGCGGAGTCGAGTTGAGGGACAGAACTTAGCATTGTCATTGGCGTTGCAGGTCAGATCTTATATTAGTATCCCTAATATTATAGGATTTGCTGTTTTCTCCTCATAATAATTAATTACCGAGACCCAGTACTTCCTCATTGATTATACTTTACAGTTTTTCCCTTCCACGGACCGTTTTCTTTAGTTAAAGACATTACTAATATTTTTTCATCGGAACGCTTCATATATATATATATATATAAAATTAAAAAAACATAATTAGACTAAATATGCAGGTTTGCAATAAAATAAGGTCTGTTGGTACGCATAGCCCATCAAAACAGAGGCAAATACTATAAAAAGTTTAGGAACAAAAACTACCTCCCAGCTAAACACACGAGTCCCACTAGGAGGAGGAGGTAGCGGATCATTCAGGGCCAGAAATAAACCTACTCAGAAAGTTCAAGTTAACCACATGAAAAATTAGGGACACCCAACGATCATGAAAGTCCTAAAGAAGAACAGGAAGTACAAGCACCCCCAACATTACAAATATTTTTTATTTGAAATTCTTTTAACATATCATATTAATCATAAAATGTTATGAAGTATATTTAGAAATATTGCAATAAAAAGGTGACCATTTGGGATTAATGGCCCAAAAAATAAAATGTATTCAGAATGTGGATTCACAAGTCCAAAGCATAAACCTGAAACTCAAACACAATCAGCAACACCTGGAGGTGGTGGAGGGGGATCATCATGCGGTGGAACCACCTATTGGGAGTGTTCATTGGGCAGAAGATCAGGATTCTCTCACCCATCCTACCGACCTTGCACAACTAAGGGGACAAGAACAACCCACCTTGGTGGCAGTCATAACCATGGCCTGAATGCCACCTTGCCCATGCCCATAAATTTTTCCACATAGAGATGCAATGTAATATCCCAAATGGGGATATTTTCTACAATTTTGGATTTCCGGGCTTTCCAAACTTCTGAACTTTGGATTTCTGCTTAAACCCTAATTTTTGAATTTTCTGAACTTCAAATTAGACTCAAACAAACACTTATAACAGCCCATAAACCGTGCCAATTAATCATATAAACATCGCCAATATGTTTACCAGCAAAATACTTGAAATCCACAATGAATTACACAATGAAAGCACTTCAATTTGCAACCACAAAGGACTGAAATGTAAATCAGAAGTCTGCTGCTACAATTTCTGAATAAAACAAGTCTTCAAATACATATAGATATAATGGGCACACAAGCCAACAAGCCCAATACAAATCAGTCATAAACCCTATGGGTTGTACATACCAAAATATAATCAAAATGACCTTCAAATGATGGCAAATGTCCTCCAAGGTGTGGTGCTCCAATTAGGGCATGAAACCCCAGATCCTTGAATCTTCAAACACCATGAAGTCTGCTCCAAATCAGGGCACACAGGTCTGCTAGGTCTGCTGCTCCATAAAATGATAACAATGGTGCCAAAAATGCAACAAAACCTTCCAAAACTCTCTTCCAATGATGGCGCTCCACAATGAGGGCAAAACCCTAGGCAAATGATGACAAACCACCAATGAAAACTCCTCCAAAGAAGGGCAAATCCGATCTGGACTTCTGCTGCTCCAAATCTGCGAACTCTAATCCCAAAATCACCTTCAACAATATCTGCGAACTCTAATCCCAAAATCACCTTCAACAATTCTCAAATGTGATCCTCCAAAGTGGTGGTCAATCACTCCTTCAAAAGATGATTTATTTCTGCTCAAAGGTGATGGTAAATTGCTGCTCCAATCTGTCCAATAAAATATTCAATGCTGCTCCAAAATTCTGCTCTAAAGATATTTGAATTCTGCTCCAAAAGATATTAGAATTCTGCTCTAATTATAATCAAAACGCTGCTCCAAATATGAAATTCTGCTCCAAACTTTGCGAATCTCCACTAAAGTGCAAGTAGACCTCCGTTATGAAGTCTTCCCAAGATGAATTAGGTTTTCGTCCAATTCATCATATATTCTCAAGGGTTTTCGTCTTTGGAATATGATGCAAACAAGTGCAGTTCAAAAGGAATAAATGACAAGCTGAATGATGATCTCAAATGCCTCAAAAGACCTCATATATATACTAGTCTTCAAGACCTCTTCAAGATAGCCAACCTAGGCTTTGGAAAATGTTCTTTTTAATTATCATTCCTCACAAAAAGGGCCGACCAGCTCTAAACAAACCTAGGCGCCCAAAAATAAAATAGTTTATTTTGTTTTATTCTTTCCTAGGCCGACCTAGGCATGAGGCTTCCTTCCCAAATTTTGGCCGACCTACAAGGTGTATCTTTTCTTGGCGCCCAAGTTCAATTTGAATTTTAAATCCTTTCTTTTCCTTCTTCAAGTCTTCCTTCCCAAGGGCACCCACATGAGATCCAAATTATTTGGTAAATGCCAACTTAATCTCTTCCACAGTGAACACCAAAACATATGAAAAGATATCAAATCCACCTTCACCATAATATCCCTCAAAAGACCAATTTCCACGCTCCTCCCATTTTCAAGATGGTTCGCTCCATGTGTAGACAAATTATTTTATTCAAGATAAATGCATCAAAGACATCAGAAAAATATGACAAGTCATCTCCAATACTCAAAATGCCTTCCAAAATTCCCGAAGTGTGAAAATTAGATCATTAGATCAACAAAAGTGGTCACTCCGAAAAAGGGGACATTACATGCAAATCAACCACTCCACTATGTAGGAGGTAGTGAGAAGTGATTCTGATTGTGAGAGTGGTTTCACTAGTGAGGTGCTGAAGGATGAATGGTCTGAGCATTCTCATCCGAAGGAACTTTGTTCATGGTGCAAGGCGCTCTCCCCTAGCAGATGAGGAGATCCTATAAATGTTGAAACTTGAGAGCCACTTTCTCAACCTAGGGTTGAATCTATAAGTACATAGAAGAAATAACACTAATTTTCTTAGAAAGAGAAAAAGTACAATCAATATCCTCAGTAGAGAAAATAGTTCCATTTGTAACATTCCATAGTTGAAATAAAATAGTAGCTCTAAAAAATTTCCAAATTTTGGCAATATATGAAGACCAAGGGGCCATATCCCCAAAAGAGAGCAATCCTCTAGGAAAAAAATTTTGGGTGGCCGGGAGAGAAAAGGCCATGTGTCCACTTCCAAGTATTTTGGGCACATAGGCAAGTCCAAAAGAGATGCTTGAAAGTCTTTGTTTTGTGGCATGTAGGACGCTTAGGGTGAGCATATGAGCAAGTCTCTTGTTGAGCAGCAACCATTGATAGACCAAATGCAAGAGAAAATGGGCAATTTTGGGCTCAAGCCTAGCTTGCCAAATTCTTGTCATTCTAAATAGTCAAGTGTGGGGATGAATTGAAACCCAAAAGCTTGTTGAGCTTGTTGAGGGTCAGGGAAAAATGACTCATATTTCAATAAATAAGGCTCAAAGTATAATTCTTGAAAGGGATGGCAAAGGTCCACCACCAATCTTTCCACCAAGCTTTTGGAGGTTGTAGTCCTAGCTTGTGAAGCATGACATTAGGAATAAACTCTTGAATGTGCATGATAGAAAGCAAATATATGGCAATGAATTTATACTTTTTGCTCAAGCATAGCCAAGGGACCTAGTCTTGAGAAGAGACTAAATCTTGAATAGCGCAAATGCCTTTACAAAAGAGTCTAAGAGCTTTGATGCCAAGGGTCTCAACAAGAGGCGAATTGGAAGAATTAATGATGGGAGACCACCATAGGTTGTGATCATTGAAGGACAAACTAGTCTTGAAGCCATCACCAATCCATTCGAGGAAGGGTTTAGCTATCTCAAAGGTCTTCCAAATGCTCTGTGCAACAAAATAACCTTGAATGTTAACATGAACATTAGTGATAAGAAACGAATGGAAACCATTACCTTGCCAACATTTCTTCCCATAAAGAGAACTGACCTCAATGCAATGCTTGAGAAGGATCTTCTAAGCTTCTGAGCCCTTAATGGCATAGATAACCTATTTGGCATAAAGAGCAATAGTTTGCTTGTGCACATCAATAATTCCCATGTCACCCTTGTCTCGAGGAAGGCAACAAGTATCCCAAGCGACCCATGGAAGTTTGTCTGCCATTGGCCTACATAAAATTTTGTAGAAGCTTTGCTAGCCTAACATAGGTAGCTTTGGAAGGAGCTCAACATGAAAAGTAAAACACATGGGTGGCAACCAAGATCTTAGTACAAATTTGAAACTTGCCTTCAAGAGAAAGTGGCTTGGTGATCCAAAAAGAGATTTTTTCTCCACCCACTACATGACACAATGCCATAAGGTGGCAGGTGTGCTTTCAAAAGCAAATAGGATGCTTAAGAATTTGAATATCTCTCCTTTATCAACCCATTTCCAGTCATAGCCATGCAATAAGAATTTGAATATCTCTCCTTTATCAACCCATTTCCAGTCATAGCCATGCAACCAAGGCAACAATGAAAAAGGAATTTGTTTGTGACACTTGTCTTGTTCCATTGCATGTTTGAGGTGGAGGCCTTGCAGAAAATATCTAAACATGATATGGCTTCCTTGAAAGACTTCTATTTCTCCGCAAGCGTGAGAAATGAGTCATCAACAAAATTACCATTGATGAGTTGTTGGGCAGAGGAAGGGAGGGAGATACATTTGACTAAGCCTTGCAAAGCCATATGGGCAAGGAGATAGCTAAAGGCCTCCAAGGCAAGAAAATATAAGGAAGGGTCAATCGGACATCCCTGTCAATGGAACAAAACAAACCGAAGCTCCCAAGATTGCCATTGAGTGAAAGACATGCTGAAGCTTTTGAAAAGAGAGTTTGAATTGCTCGAATACAAAATTCTCCATTGCCAAGGGTGTTGAGTATGGTTAGAATAAAAGGTCACTCAATTTGATTGTAGGCCTTTTGAAATACCAACTTAAGGAAAAGGATGTGCTATTGAGAGGCTTGAGCCCATTCTGTACCCTCCCAAATAGCTATAATATCAAGAATGTACCAACTCTTAACAAATGTTATTTGCTTGGGCCACACAATAGTGGGTAGAAGGTCACAAATGCGAAGCGCTCAAGCCTTAGCAAGAATCTTATATGAGACATTAAGCAAGGTAATAAGCTTATGTCTAGTGATAAGCTCCAAATCACTGGTCTTGAGAGTAAACTTAATGTTGTCTCTGTTGATAACTAAACCCAAAGTTTGAATACAAAGAGCTTCCTTATAGACTTGTAAAAGTTTGGGACTACTAAAGTGCCATGTGGCTTTGAAGAATTCACATTGGAAGCAATCCAATCTATGCACTTTGTCATTGGCCATTTGTGTGAGAGTAGAGTGAAGCTCCTCTAGAGTGAGCTAGGAGTTGTAGGTAGTTTGAGCAATGCGATTAAGTTCGTTGGGAAACATATCCAAGCATTATTGAAGTTGCTTTGGGGTTTCCTCTTGTGCTTGAAAAACCATCTTGTAGTGGTCCAGGAAGGCTTGAGATATCTTTGGGAGGGAAGTGAGCTTTCTGTGAGTAGATTTAATAGCCTTGATTTGAGACCTAGCTTGCTAGATGTGTAAGGCTTTAAAGAAGCCTTTGGAAGCTTTATTGCTATTGTCTTATTTTTGCCCAGGCCAAAATAACCCAAAAATCCCTTCTTCCATCGAAAATATCCGATCTGAAACACTTGAAATGGAAGAGGCTTCCCTTAGCAAAAAACTCAGAAAAATCCCCAAAATTTCCAAGTTTTCTGCCCTTTCTTTGCCTTAGTTGGCAAAAGTTCAGTTTGGCAGACCTTTGGTTTGTAGGTTTGAAAGTTTGCCAATTCGTTTGTTTGTTGACAAAAGGGCGAATTGGCTAAGGCAAAGCAATACGGTGCAAAGGGAAAGAAGATAAAGAGCGCGTTCTGTCGGCAAAATGAATGGTTCGCGAACTTCATAGTTCGCCGATCGGCGGTTTTACTGACAGGCATTTCATCGACTAAAGGTATAAAGCAAGTTAGTAGGGATCTCTTCATCAAGATCAAAGAAAAGCTAAGGCACGAAGTCAAATGCTATTGGCGAATCGGCCAAATGTCTAACTAACGAAGTAGTTCGAGTTTTTGAGGATTCGCCAATAAGGCGATAGGAGCCCGAATGAAGAAGAATCAATGCTAAAGGGAAGGTTCTCAAAACGGGCAATTCGTCGACAAAGTGAAATATGGCTAAGGCATGGAAAGTTTCGGAAAAAGGTAAATTCGCCGATAGGGCGAAAAGTGAAAACATTTTTGGTTTGGTAAAGTCAATTTTCGCCGACAAAAGAAGGAACTGAGTGGCTAGTCGGGGAACCAGTGGAAAGAGTAACTTGCCGACCAGTTCGAGATTTCAAGAATTTGTCAACAAGGCGATCAAGAGCCCAGTTCTCAAAAATGTAGCTTTGCTGATAAGGCAAAGAGGAAAGGGTGAACTGTTGACAAGTTCGTGAAATGTAAAAAATTGCTGATAAGGTGAAAGGGAGATAAGGAGAGATTAAGAGTTAGCCAGGTGAAGGTTCTGAAAAGTGGAATTTTGCCGATAGGGCAAAAGCAAAAGCAAGCCAAGTTCTAAAAACTGAGATTTTGCCGATAAGGCAAAAAGATAGAGGCAAAAAAGGTTCTTAAAATGAGGAAATCCTCAACTAAAAGAAGAAAGAAGCCATAGTTCAAGAAAATGAGATTTTGTCGATAAGGAAAAATAAAAGGCAGGATAAGAGGCCAGAATGATGAAATTAATAAAAATGGATGATACTTTGGAACATTTAAGAAATTTGAATATTTTAAAGTGTTGTAAAACCTTGCAGACGCCTGGAATCATGCCATTTTCTTAGGATGAAGGTACTCAACATTCAATTTTGCAGGCCAAAGTCAATTAAGGCAGCTGAAATAGTGAAAATCTTCAATTTTCTTGTACAAATGAAGTTGCAAAATAAATTCGAAGGTATGCAAAAGGACTTCAAGCCTTCCTTCTTCAATGCACTTGGCACCCATGCATGCAGGCAGTCTCCCTCTGCCATTTTCAGGCCCGTCAGAAGCACGATCACTGTCCCTTCTGTAGATCTTTTGGCTGTGTTGCTGAGCAAAAAATTAAATGGAGCGTGGGCATGTCCTGGGTCACCTGACTAGATTTCAACGCCCATGAGTTCGAAATGCTATATATGCATATGAAAATGATGTAATTCTATTAGCTGTTCGTCTGGGTTATTATTCAGGTTAGATAGTTGTCGCCACATACCTTGTAACACATCTCTACAGGAACTAACTGAATGTGATACATTGTGCTCAATCCCGAGCCTTTGCTGTTTCTGGTTTATCGTTCACCCATGAATGTAGTTGGTTATTTTGTGTCTACTTTCTGTGACGTTGTCTCTCTTTTGTAATGGCATTCTAGCCTTCATGATTAATACAAACTGTTATGTTGCCTCTCTCTATAAGTTTTACATTGTTTATTTGAGAATTGTATGCTTGCATTGTGGGCAAAACGATCCCTTTAATAGCTTCAGTTTTCTATCCGAGCCTCTGTGATATTTATGTGGCTTTGTGTGAGTTGTCGTAGTTTTGAAATCATTGTTGTGTTAATATAGTCACAATTAACATCTTAAATCTGGTGCATCACCTCCTCTTTTAATTTTAGCATTTTCTTCCCCTTTTCCCTGTGAGTAGCATTAGATTTAGTTTAATTCTCTGAGCCTTAAGCTCAGAAAGAGGAACCAACCTTCTCTGGAGGTCTGATCTCATCTGAAAGGTCTCACACCTTGAGATCAGTCCCATTGTGTCATTGGAATGCTTGGGCAGTCCCCAAGCAGGGTGCAATTTCACGTGACAACAATTGCCAACATGAAGCTAGTGAAGGCGAGCATGGATTTGGGCACCTTTGGCTTGATGGCTTTGTGTAAATTTGAGGTTATGCTTAAATTGAGCCACCAAAGTTTGTAGATGAGAATCGAAGGGTTTACTTTCTAGTTTCATGGTAACACTAGTAAACTCCACCACCACTACTTGCTTCTCAGCTCTCTTATGAAACTTGCTTGCCAAATTACTACAGGAAGGTGATGGTGCAAGCAATTGTGTTCCACCACTCGATCCAATTGGTCTCCACTAGGGATGTGACTTTGGATTTTATATTTGGGCGATGAGGTGGATAGTCCCCTTGTGGTTGAGGAATGATGTGTTTAAGAAAGATCAAGGGCTTTGGATTTTCAATGGCACATTATCCCACTCAATATCAAAATTGATGAGACTACGAATAGAGAGAACAATCTCTAGGTGCACAGTCATTGATCACCCTTTATGTTCAACAAATTGGAACACATGTTGCTCAGAAATCATGATGCAATTGAGACGTTTGAGCACTCTCTTAGTACTAACTTGTAGGTTAGACATGTAAACCATGGATCTAATGTGGTATGCCACCATTGAAAATCCCCAATGGTTTTTTAAGATAGAATCACATTTCCTGTTCTTCCACACACCAACGTATAGGCAACATACCTTACCGGGCGATTCAATCATATTAAAGTCGCCACAAATGAGCCAATTGGAAAAGGCAAGTTGTAAGCTAGCCAATGCCATAATACCACTCTCTCTGGCCCATCATTAGGTGTGTAAATATTGGTGACCCATCAAACAACTGTCAATATATAATGTAACCCACATGACTTGATGATTAGGCTCTTCTCTAGTTGCAATAATGGCCAAACTTAACAAGGGTGAAATTAATATAGCCACACCATGCCCATCCTAATGCAATTTAGTGAATTGAGTGGTGCAAGGCCAAATTGTCCTCAAGGTGGTTTGTAATAGGAAACCATAAACTTTCACTTCTTGCAAACATATGATGTCAAACGGGCCAAGCTTTTGACAAGCAATATGAACAAAAAATTCTGAGAAGGTTTGTAAGACCACACACATTCCGAGATATGACATTCATATGGAGGGTTCCTCCATTAAGAGCTTTGTCTAGCCATCATTGTTTGTTAATCATGCAAACTTATTTCCTAAAAGAGACCATTGGTTTGGCAATAAATAATTGCTAAGCTAAATAGAGCAGCATTTGCTGCTAAATTCTCCCCACGGAGAATGTTACATTTTTGGAACAGAATAATATGCAAATATTATTATTGAATAAGATGATATACAAGAGAGAGCGAATGCTCTATTTAAAGAGATTACAAAGACTAAAAATAGAATGGGAGTTTCACAAAGTGAATGACACCCAATAAAGCAGAAAAGCTACAGCTAATAAAGTAGAAGAGATAAATACTAAACTAAAGACGGAAAAGGAAACTATCCTATATTGACCATTAGAGAACTAGATATTATCTTAATACTCCCCGTAATCGTCAATGTACCAACTACATCAAGATGCCCCCTAAAACAAAATTGCCTTCTGAGACAGATGGATGGCATAAACAGAAAACAAAAAATAGAACCTGAGCACGAGTGTCGAAACACAAATCCCAAGGGATCCAAAGAAGTAGAATGGTCGCCTGCCAAACACAAATGCTGACCGCTAGTCCTGCTGATGACGAGAAGGGGCTAAGTGCTGTAAGCGCAAATCAAAGAAGCCCTCAAAGCTGCGAACCACGGCAAAAAGGCAGATTAAACTCTCCAGAAACAGTGACTAGGCAAAACATTGCTAAACAAGGAAGCAGCCGATCAAGAAAACATAACCCCATTCAAAGGGCTGTGGAACGGGAACCCAACTCTGATGAGATCCTGTAGAGAAACACCGACGATTAAAAAGTTTGCTGCCGTTGGACCATGAATCCATTTTCACGTTTTTCGAGGCACGAAAAATAGATTACAAACTGATGTCACGAATATTGAAGCAGATAGACAGCACAGATTCTGAACAGAACCCTTGCACAGGTTACGAAGCAGAGATTCCAAAAACACGGAATAAGTCTGAAACACAGATATTGAGCCACTGATCTCGAGATAAATTCGAATATGGATTTCAAAACACGAATCTCGAGAGTATGGAAAGTAGAGACTCAGAGAATCCGAACACGAATTTCAAAATGGGAAAAAATTTCTGCATGGTGCTGGTAGAGACAAAACGCTGAGTTAGTTTAGGTGTTGTAAGTGCAAATCACAGAAACCCACTTCAAACTTGTAGTAAGAGATCCCCGAATCAACAATCATAAGATGTTGAAGCCACCGAAAGACAAACTTCGACTGAAGACAGAAACATGTAGGCAGTTGATCAAAGAGCAATAATGTGACTAAGGGTTTGTAACCCTTATACAGGAGTCGCAAAAATGAATGGAACAGAGATTTGATGAATTCGTTGGAAACTGCCAAAAAGCAATTTTAAATCAAGAAATAATCAAATCGCGACTTAGAAGATAGAACAACGCCCATGGAAATCCGCTACAGAGCTGGCACAACCTCTGATGGTGGCTTTTTTTCACCAGATGCTTTGAAAACCACGACAGAAAACACACCAAAAACAATGTCAGAAAGAAAACACGATTAGTAGAAATGGGCGACGCTAAAAGAATGGCCGATAGAAACCCAAAGCTGCAGAAACAAAAGGTCGATAGAATGCTTATCAGAACACGATCTTGCTTCACAGAACCTGCAACTGGGAATAAAGAGAAAACGGAAATGAAAGTCGTGATCGCAAAGAAGAAAACGCAGAAAGCCGACGAGAATCAAGGCGAAAAAACTTGCAACTAAAAAAATGACCACAGAATCGTGATTTTAGCAACACGCGAATATAGAGAATCCCATTGTGGGCGTCGAAAACACAAATCCGTATGTCGTACGGATAGGCGCAAGAACAAAATGGCTCTGATACCATGTTAAATTTTTGCAACAGAATAATACGCAAATATTATTATTGAATAAGATGATATACAAGAGAGCGAATGCTCTATTTAAAGAGATTACGACTAAAAATAGAATGGGAGTTTCACAAAGTGAACGACACCCAATAAAGCAGAAAAGCTACAGCTAATAAAGCAGAAGAGATAAATACTAAACTAAAGACGGAAAAGGAAACTATCCTATATTGACCATTAGAGAACTAGATATTATCTTAATAGAGAACCCGTGTCACTTGATAGGCTTCTATAGTGCTTGGAGGGTTGAGTGCTCCCAATGGATGTCCCAATGGAAAGATGGTGGTGGATAACCATAATTAATTGTGAAGAGGAACCAAGAATTGAGCTCTTGGTTGAGATGATTGTCATTCTTCTTCACATGTTGGGATTTAACCAAGGGATGAGTTCAATGGGTTCAGTGGGCTTAGAGGCGACAAGTATTTTATTACCTACCATAGTTCAACTGTCTTCCTTCGGAGGTGCTGAGGTATCAACCTTAGTTTTGGGAGACATTCTTGGCATGAGCATATACTCCCTAATCTTATGATTAGGAGATTGGCATTGAAAATAGGTGTTAGAAAGGTTGATATAAGTGACTTTTTTGCGTAAATTACAAACCACCTACTTGAATCTTTAGTGATTTCTTAAGATTTGAGGTGAGGTCCTCCTCCACATAAACACACCTATGGGGTTGAGCTAATTTCTTTTTAGGCTCATGACATTTAAACCGGCCTAGAGATTGAATAATTTGTTCTAAGAAGGTCCACACGGGGATTGGAAGTCCTAGAAGTTCCACCCAGATAGGAACTTTAAGGGAGGCTTGTTTTGAAACTTTGAAGTCTCGGTTCCAGTGAGATAACACCAACAAGGTGTTTCTTCTGAACTAGCAACTAGACTAGTTGAGAAGAATATTGATCTATTGGGGATCATTAAATGAAAACAAGAAAAATCCCTTAGTAAGGTTCCTAACCTTAGTAAGTTTAATACCATGGGGCTCCTAGAAATGCTTAACCCAAGAGGGCAAGGTTTGCTCTAAAGGGATACAGCCGACATACTAAGCTATAAGGCTATAACTTTTCATACCAATGACAAACAGATTCAACATCGATTGGTAAAACCTGAGGTATTACCTCATCGTAAACCTTTGGGATGAATTTCCAAGTGCACTTGGGAGCCATCCTAACTACCACATGCAACAATAGTTGCAGAGGGCACAATGCTGGCTATTTATAAAGCCATAAGCTGCCAAAAGGGTGGTAGTATGGGCAAAATAAATGCGTAGAACATTGAGAAAATCTCATTGAAGCGGTATGAGAAGACAGTAGGGGCCGGACTGAAAACATTAAACTGTACGAACATACCATAAGTACGCCAAACCAGAGCTCTTTGATATATCACTTTTTTAGGCCCCAACACATTAGTTTTTTAGAAGTGGAATGTAATTTCCTATTGCTATTTAATAATCTCTAGTTCGAAATCCCTGATTGCTATTTAATATAATTATTGTACTCATTGTGGTGTCACTTTGATCGTCATATTTGCATTCGATAGGCAGCCTTATGTATGAAGAATATTAAACCGTTAAATTTCGTTATTCAGTATGAAGAGAAACTTGTGATTAAAAAATGAAAAAATTATTGTCAAAGCTGTTGAATTTCATTAGTTCAAGTTAAAGCATAAAAGTGCCTTTGCATAATGTGGTTTGCTGAAATCCTTCTTGGGTGTATGATCTAGTTTTGCAGAAGAGGCAACAAAATGTGTGGAATTGGTTTGATTCTTTCTGGCATTCACATTGTTAGCTCATCCTCAAATCTTTTTAATGGTCTCAAACATGCTGATTCTGCAAGTGCATTGCAAGAGGACAAATGGGTATGCATATTATTCCCTTAACATAACTGGCTGTTCTTATGTTTGGAATTTTGTAATATCCCTTTCTAGGATATTTTGTTAAACTCTGCTTATCTGATATGATTTGCAATTTTCTCAATAAAACCCTAGGACTGAACTCTTATTTCTTATTTGCACTTTCCAATTCTTGTCTTGAACAATATGAAATATAGAGGAATACCACTGTATAATTTACTTCTATGACTTCTTTGAAATGAATAGCATTTACTTCAAGACAAATTAGAATGGATTAGAACAATTCTGACCTCAATGTCATAAATCAGAAGACAGCTATAACTCATGTATAGATTGCTGTTACAAATCAGTGATGAACAAAGAACATACTGATGATGATAATTGAATCCAAATAGAACACCATCAAGACTGCTGTTATAAATCAGAATGTTCAATGAGTCTGTTACATCAACTTTATGGCTGTATGATAGCGAAATGCAAACATATACTGCTGTTACACAATTCAGAGGCAATACATACCAAAGGGTATCAAGGAACTTGATAGCTGGCTGATTCACTTCTATGCTGTCCCTGTTCTTCTATGTTGACTGCTGATCATAATTTCTAAGCTGATTTATCAGAAAACTGCCTCTGTGTTACTTTCTAATGCACTAAGAATTTCTTAGAACAATACTAAGGCTAGTAAATGCTTCAGCAGTTTGAAGTGTGGGCTGCCTTTTAAACACTAAGGTACGGTTGCACATTAGTTCTTCTCAAATATTCAAACAAATATAAATCATACTAATATCATCAAACAATATAAATTAGGGGCCCACATGTCAGATCTTGTTCCCCAAGAGGCAGCAATAGAATATGACCTTAGCTTATTTCTCTTCACAAATGATTTTCAAATATCAATCTCAAATCATACGCAGCCTTAGAGCTTGCCAAACTCTTCATAAAACAAGCACTTGAAATCAATTAAACAAAGGAGACACTGCTGTGCACTGGGTCCCACCTTGCAGACTTTGTCCCCTTGACACTGCAGCTTCAAATAATCTAGCGTTCCATGTTGTAATGTCCCCTTTTTGAGCCTAGTCAGTGTTGGGGCCATTAGCCTATTTCTTGATCCCGATGGGCTAGTGGATGGTATGGGATCATTTGTGGTTGATCTTTTGGTTTAGTTTAATTATCAAAATTGGAGTTATAAGGTTTATTTAATTTGATAATTAAACATGATATTTTTTATTATTATTGTGCACTAAAGTATAAGGTGGGATTATTTAAAGTGACTTAATGTTATGTCTTGAGGGGAAAAAAGGAAATATTTTATTTATTATTCCCTAGTCACTTTAAATTGTGCACATAACTTGGAAATAGACTTATTTTATAATTGGAAGAGAAAAAGGTTCTATTTTCAAGAAATGATCTTTTTGTAACTCCCAGGTGCCTTTAAAAAGAGAGTGAGAGCTCATTTGGAGTCTTATGCTTGAAATTTTGTAATGATATGCTGCTGGAATGGAACCAAAGATCAATTGTGCCTTCTTGTGGATGAAAACCCACTTGAGGATGATCAGTTTCGGTGGTGAGATATCCACCCTAGCTGGTAATTGATGATTTCCACTCAGGGAATCACATGGTGCTCAATGGATTTTGGAGTCTTTTATGAAGTTTATTTTGTAATTAGTTTTGGAGTGAAGTATGATGATTTACTATGAATTTTTGTTGCGACTTTGGAGTGTTTTGTGTGGTAGAATAATTTCATGTCTTGGCCATACATCTGCTGCAACTCATTGATGTTCACAAGAAATTGATGTTGGTGTTTTTGAATCTTTTGATAAATGCAAAGTTTTAATCTGCCATAAACGACCTCTTTGCAAGTGATTTGAGGAGACTGTTTTGTGATTTCTGGGAATGTTCGTACATGTCCTTGGCCGTACCTACTGATTGGCATCGATGCAAATAAGAAAAAAATGTTGAGGTGTTTGAAATCTTTATTGATTCTATAATTGTTGCCTGCCTTGGACGACCATTTTGGAAGTTATTAGAAGTTGTTTGATGCTGATATGAATTTTTCATGAGTGCTGTACCATTTCCTGGCCGTATGGCCCAGACTGAGGGAAGTTTGTGTGTGCAGATCAGATCTTTTCTGTATCAGTTTTGTTTGGTGCTCAGAATTGTTTGGAAGGGCAGATTTAATCAGTTTGTATCAGTTTTGAGTGGTTGTGTTTATATATGATGTTTTGTGTTTTTTGAACTTCATTATGGTTGCCGTACATGCTCAGTTCAGTCAACATAGTTGAAAACCAGTTATCAGTTAGTCTTATCAGACTTGGTAAGATAATCTCCAGTTGTTGATATCCTTTATGTCCATCAAATTGCAGGGCTTATCTCCATCAATGAATTATCAGGGGTAATTCCACTAAGCTCATCATGTGTTAATGAAGTTCGCTGATTTCCTTGTAATTTATATTTATGCAAATAACACATAATAACCCCTGGATGGTTTACCGCCAGTGTGGAGAATGAACTCTTTTTTATTTCTTTTACCCACTGAATAAGTGGATGGCATTGTAATTTTTCTTGTTCTCTTTTACCCATTGGAAGTGGTGAATTCCCATGTTATGTGGATGCCCGCTGTAGCGGATGAAGCATAGTTTTTAGATTGCATTGTTTCCTTTGTAGCCAATCACCGTATGCTCTCACCTTGCCCACTCTAGGATTTGAGTGATCAGAAAGTGTGAGGCCTTTAGTTGGCTTATGTTATTTTATGTTAGTATTGTTTATCATTGTATATCAATTTGAAAAAAAAAATTAGGGGTAGATTGTTACAGTGGTATCAGAGTTGGTCACTCCTGCCAGCCTGTGTTCTTCTATAGATCAGCCTATAGTGAATCTCAGTTCAGTTGCATACTCAATTGATGAATCCAGAAGACACTGAGTTCATCACCTACAGAAGGAGAAGGTATCCTTAGTTTGATCTAGAACCAGAGGAAGGAAACAATATGGGTGAAAGGCAACTAGAGGAGCCCAGTATGAGAGACATATTGAATGATCTTGGTAGAGGCCAGCAAGATATTGTTAGAAGTAATCAGCAGATGAACAGACTGTTGGCTCAATTAGTAAGTCAAAATCTGGGAGGAGAGACACCTCGCAACAATAGAGGTAATGATGGAGATCGTGGAGAGGCTAGCAATTCCCATAATGCTGGTCAACCACACAATGCCACTCATGCATCTAGGACCTCATCTTCTAGACCTATGATGCCTGTGTTTTTGGGTCAGCAACAAAATCCTATTGGAGGACAGTAGTTTGTCACAGAAAGCTTTGATGATTATCGACGAGAATGGGAGTCTTATGGTGATGATTTTCAAAATCTTATGTCCTTCAATGAATTCTGTCAAATCAAGTATCGAAATAGACCCAGGATTCAGAATCAAGATGTGCAAAAGAAGCTGGGAAAAGTGCCTATTCCGCCTTTTGATGGTTCATCAAAATGCACAGCCATGTCTTGGGTGCAAAAGATGGACAATTATTTGTGCTTGAATCCTATGTTGGAGTTGGATTCTATCAAATTTGCAGCTGCCCACCTTGAAGGAGATGCACATGAATGGTGGACACATGGCATGATCACTCAAGGTCATAGCCTGATTACTTCCTATGTAGACTTCACTCAGAGATTAATTGATAGATTTGACAAATATGAACCTGAAAGTCACTTTAGACAGCTGGCTCAAGTGAGACAAAAGGATTCTGAAGATGTTTACATTTCTGAATTTCAGAGGATTGCTGTTATGGTGACTGATATTTCAGAGGCAAGATTGACATATATCTTTGTTGAAGGTTTGATGGAGCCATTAAGAGGTTTGGTTAAGGCTTTAGAGCCTAACTCATTGCATGAGGCTATCAAAAAAGCAAGGAATATGGAATTCACTATTCCAAGAAGCAAGTTTTATTCTAGGCCATCCCCTTCAAGGAAGGACAAGAGACCATTTAAGAAAGATTCCAATCAGCCCAAATCATCTTTTCCTAAGTTGGATGATGAAGTTAGAAATGAACTTAGAAGGAAAAAATTATGTTTCACATGTAAGGAACCTTGGGCTCCTGGGCATAAATGCTTTGAAAAGGGAAAAGCACAACAAATGGAGGCATATGTCATTGCTGAATCTGAATCAGAAAAATTAGATCAGCAAGATGAATCAAGTGAAAATGAAGAAGTTGATGTCCTAGAAGAGGTAGAGGTAATCAAGGAAAATGAAGTAGCATTTGCTCAATTATCTGGGAACCAAAAGAATGATCCTTTAAAAGTACGTGGGGTACTTGGTGGCCAAAGAATCATTGCTCTCATTGACACTAGTGCATCACACAACTTCATCGATGAGGGAGTTGTTGCTAGAATGGGATTGAAACTCGAGGAGTTTGAAGTTTTCAAAGTTGTTGTAGCGGATGGATTTACACTATCTTGTAATAGAAGATTACCTCAGCTTTCCATGCAAATTGGCAATCATGAAGTTGTAGATGACTTTTATGTGATTAGTATCACTGATACTGATGTTGTTCTTGGTATTCAGTGGCTGAAGTCATTGGGAGATATGAGTTTAAATCTACAAACATTGGAATTAAAGTTTGACTATAATGGTACGAAAGTTGTTTTAAGAGGGATGTCCACTGGAGGGCCAAGGGTGGTGACTGCAAAAAGAATGGAAAGGTTGTTCCATCATGATCAGATTGAGTGGGCTGCTCACTGTGTTATCATGCCCACTCCCACTAAGGAGGAAAAGAGATCTTATCATCCTGAAATTCAAGACTTGTTGAGTAAGCCTAGTAAAGTCTAGTAAAGTCTTTAGTGATCTACCTCCTGGAAGGCCTCCTGCTAGAGGCATTGAACATATTATAGAGCTTGAAGATGGAGCAAAACCAGTCATTACAACTCCATACCAGCAGCCAAAAAGATTCAAAGATGAAATAGAAAGGACACTCAAAGACTTGTTGGCTATGGGCTTTATTAGACCAAGCAAAAGTCCTTTTGCTTCATTAGTAGTCTTGGGTAAAAAGAAAGATGGTACTCTTCATTTGTGTATTGATTATAGGGAGCTTAACAAGAGGACCACAAAGAATCGGTATCCAATACCAAGAATCGATGAGCTGTTGGATGAGCTTCATGGAGCTGTCTATTTTCAAAAATAGACTTGAGATCTGGTTATCACTAGATAAGAATGAGGGAGAAGGATATTGAAAAAACTGCCTTTAGGTGTCATTATGGGCATTTCGAATTCTTAGTCATGCCTTTTTGCTTGACAAATGCCCTTGCAACATTTCAATCTTGCATGAACAAAATTTTCAGTGAGCAGCTCCGGAAGTTTTTCTTGGTTTTTTTTGATGACATACTCATCTACAGTAAGACATGGAAAGAGCACTTGCAGCATATAGATGAGGTACTTGGTATTCTTGAGGCTAACTCCTTATTTGCCAAAGAAGCCAAGTGTGAGTTTGGCCTAATGAAGATTGTATATCTAGGCGATGTTATCAGTGCCAAGGGAGTTAGCATGGACAAAGAAAAAGTTAAAGCCATTTTAGAGTGGCCTCCACCTACAAACCTTACTCAATTGAAGGGGTTTTTTGGTCTATGTGGCTTTTATAGAAAAGATTTGTGAAGGGTTTTTCACAAGTTGCAGCGCCTCTCACCGATCTTACAAAAAGGGGAGCCTTCAAATGGTCTCAATCAGCCCAAGAAGCTTTTGATCAGTTCAAACAACTCATTTGTAGCAGCCCTGTATTTGCATTACCAGATTATTCTAAGCCCTTTGAACCAGAATGTGATGTATCTGGTGAAGGGATTGGGGCTGTCCTGATGCAAGACAAGCATCCCATTTGTTTTGAAAGCAGAAAATTAAGGGGGGCTGAAGTAAATTATTCTATTTATGATAACGAAATGCTTGCCATAATGCATGTCTTAGTCAAGTTTCGTCAATATCTAGTGGGAGGTAAGTTTATTGTGAAAACAAACCATAACAGTTTGAGATACTTCCTGAATCAAAAAGATTTGAATGAAAGGCAGTAGAGATGGGTAAGTAAGTTGCAAGCTTTTGATTTTTACTTTGTATATGTCAAAGGTAAAAAAAATGTTGTGGCTGATGCTTTGTCAAGAAGGCCATATTTACATTCTATGGTGGAGTTGGTTGCTGATTGGAAAGAACAAATCATCCTCGAATATGCCAAGGATTCCTTTGCATCAAGTGTTGTGGATGGAACCTTCAAAGATGATAAATATGAGGTGAATGGTGGTCTGATTTTATACAAGAAAAGAGTCTATTTGGTTTCAAATTCCAAGATTAAATCTCTCATTTTGAAAGCTTTTCATGATTCACCCTTGGCTGGTCACCAAGGCATATTTAAAACATATAAACAGATAAGAGAGAGATTTACTTGGAAGGGGTTGAAAGAAGAGGTTTGCAAACATATCAGAGAGTGTTCTGTATGCCAACATAACAAATATGAGAACACTTGTCCTGCTGGTCTGCTCCAACCACTTCCCATTCCCTATCACCTGAGCACGTAGAGCGTGCAAGTGAAGTCGCTAAAGGACTTCGTTTCCTTATGCACATGAAGTAGTTGCTTTGTCTTAGAAGATGACATGTACACTCTTATAGAGCCTTGCTGAATGTATCTTTCCTATTTGATATTAATCTATAGAGCTGTCATATAGACAGCAGCTTACTTATCATATATATATATATATAGCCGTATCCATATTAGGTGGTCATGAAAAATAGCTGTATCTGTATAAGATACCGTACCCGAACCCATACTTGTATCTGTGTCCATGCAACCTTGCTTAGGATATCTGGAAATTTTGGAAATTTTTTGAAGTTGAAAAACACATCAAGATCTGACAATGACTAACCCAACAAGGCACAAAGGATGGCCAAAATTTTGAAAAAGGACTTGGACAAAATTGTGGGAAACAAAATGGAAATGATAAAAAAATGAAAATTAAAATTAACACAAGGATTTCAAGATTTGTTACGTACCTGTAACTTCTTCAGATTTTCTTCTTCTTCTTTGGAAGCAAAAAGGCTGAATTCCAAAAAGTCAGGTGTGAGGTGTCTAATGTCTTATCAAATTACTGTATAATAGCATGCTACCCTCATGATAACTGAAGAATGCTGTAGATGGAGACAAATGATCAAAAAATGTTGAAAAATCTGCTTATAACACTGCTGTAGACTCTTGAAAATAGAGTTTAAAGCATAGTTGAAAAACTCGGACTCGGAAATTACTCGGCGGACCCAAAAATTTTAAAAACTCGGGACTCGGCAAAAATTCGGGGAAAAACTCGGCAATAACCTGGCAGAGTTATCGAACATTAAGAATACATCAATTTTTTAAAATTTGCTTTAAAAACGTGCATATTACTGAATTTATGGACCATATTATTGATTTCCTTCAATACATTTCATCTAAGTTGCCTAGAACTGGCGTGTGTTCGGGATTAGTATTTGTTGCAATTTTTTTTCCCTTGGTATGCTTAATATATATATATATATATATATATATTATAAATTATAATATTAGATATAAATATTGTATTAATATAATAATAATAATATATTATAATAATAAAAATATAATAGTATATTATAATATATTTCTTATATTATTATTAATATATAAGAAATATATTATAATTTTTTTAATTATAATGTATTATAATAATATATAATTATATTATAATATATAATATAATAATATATTATAAATAAAAATATAAAAATATTAATATTATATTAAACCTAAAAGTATTAAAATTTAATATAATATATTCAATTAATAAAACTATTATACTAAATAAACATATCATACCATATTTAAATAAAATATTAACCTAAAATTTCCTCTTACAGACCCTTTTGTTTTTCCACGTCATGCAATTCTTTCTGTAGCTCCCCGACTACATGGAAGAAGACTCCGCTGTAACACTGCCGTCCAAATTGAACTTCTTCCAACGAAGGGTAAGAGGAAAATAGTCCCTCTAAAACAAAAATATATTATCATGTCTTACATCGAAGTTTGACAAGTCGTTTGTGTTATCATGTAAATATAATATTAATGTCTTTTACGGCGTGAGACAATTGCGAGCACTATAATGCTCCGAGTCCGAGCAAACCAAATGATATATCATATCATCACTTTTTGTTTTTAAGTTAAACCTTTTTATATTTCGTCCGCCATTGCGAGTTTTACAGTAGTAGGCGAGTTTCTGGCGATTTCAGCGAGTATTGCATGAAAAAATTGCGGCGAGTTTTTTCAAAAACTCAGGCTGAGTTTTTGGCATGAAAACTTGCAGGAGCTTTAGACGCGCGATTAATTACGATTTTCGCGAGTTTTGGGCGATTTTTTCAACTATGGTTTAAAGCACAACGTGCTCATAGTAGTGAATATTGAACCTGCAATAAATTGAAATAGTGTTTAAAACTTGCTAACAACACTTGATGACCTTGCTGTTCGTGACTGAAACAAAATCATGAAATGACGAAATGCAAATGAGAAAGTATGAAATGAGGGCAGATAGGGAAAATAGAGTTTTAGCAAATATTTTTGATGCTTAGAAGGTTTGTAGGGACCACTAGATACATTAGGGTTTTCTGTAATTCCCAAAAGGTTAGTGATGTGTTTTTGGATGTTTCAAACATTGACTAGGTGTAGGGGATGCCAAGACATCCCTGGGGCATCACAAGGACATTTGAGACGGCTTGGAGCCACCCAGTGTTCCCAAATGGGGGACATACCCAGGGGACGTTCCCCATTGAAAGGGGGTGTCCTTGGGATGTCCCCCTTTTTTTGAAAAAATTGGAAACGGGGAGGGGACATTTTGTCCCCATCTCCCCGTCCCTGGGATGCCCCCTTTTGGAGAAATGGCTAAAAACCTAGGGGGATGCGTCCCTAGGGAATAGTGAAAAATTATGAAAAACTGGGACGTAGAGGGGATGCACTCTCCACATTCCTGAAATGTCAAGGAAGTTTTGGATGATCCCAAAGGACAAGGGGACACTTCCTTGTGGAACACTCAAATTTATATGTAAGCTAAATTCTATTGTTTTGGGTGGCTATATGAAATTTATGGATCCATTTCATTTATTTTTAGATTAGGTCTACAATATTGTTTTTGTAGACTAATGGGAATTGTTGTTCCTTAAAGAATGTTGACAAGGTCAGCAATCAAAAATATTTTCCAAATCAACTTTTTGGAAATTCCCAAATTCAAAAGATAACCAAGCAATATGTATTCATGATTACAAAGAATACAAGTGCATTAGCTTTAGAGACAATTTTTTCAGCAGCTGTTACTGCTCAAGGCAATTCTCTGACAATATTTGTTAGAATAAGTTCTACTGTAGAAATAGGCTCTAGCATTGAGGGCTCCACACTATCGGGTATAGTGTTGAGTCTCCATGTAAGTGTCACTGAGGCAGAATTTTCTGGTCACATGTTGATGATTGATTCCTAAGATGATGTATTTACCTCTCTTAGCCATCATTTGGGAATCTCAGTCATTATATCTTTTTTGAGCTCCATGAGATGGAATTCCTGGATACTCTATGAAGACAATAACTGGTCATACTAATACGACCTTAAATGATGCAATAAATACTTTATGATTATTTATATCTTTGCAGAAAGTAATATTTTACCTTCTCTGAAACCCATGCTTTTGCTAATTGCCACTTAAATTTTGTGTGTTGAATATCTAATTGACATTTTCCATTGGTGTAAGACAATTGTTTAATTGTTTAATTTTTTCATTTTTCTTTTGAATAGTAAAGTTGTGCTCTGTAAATTTTGAAAAAGTGGCTTCTTATCATATGCCAGAATCATGGTCCTTTAACCTACAAACTACATATAGTTACCATATGGTGGAAAGTTTGGACTTCTTCATTCTTGATTCATTATATTGGAGTGGATTTGATACAAGGCCATTTTGAGTGTAGTTGAATGCAATGTTGAATGTAAACTGTTTTACTATATTCATCTAATAAACTTCATTTTTTCTTTTATTCTGAAAGGCTTCAGGTACCCTGTATCCTACTGTGGATGATCTCAAGGATGTTATCAGTCGGAGGGGTCCAGATCATGTTGGACTTAAAAGTTTGCATCTGGGGGTAGTCTCTGGACATGAATCTTTGTTCAGAAAAGGAGAACAGCCAATAGAAAGCCGAGAAGAAAAACTGAAGACATCTGTGGGAATAACCAGTGACTTTGAAAGTGGAAGTTCATGCTGGCAGATGAATAAGACAGAATCAAGCTCACAAGAACACATGACCAAATCTTCAGCTTGTTGTTCTGATATAAACCAAGCAACAAAGAATTCCATTGTTGATAAGTTTGTGGAAGGAATCAATGGACAAACAACATATGCTTTTCAAGAAAATACATATGCAGAGATGCTGTTTGTGGGTGCTACTTTGCAGCTTCGAGGGGTTCATCCACTATATCAGCCTTTGGTAGATTCATCGACAAATATTCTAGTTTACAATGGTGCATTACTTTTTCTTTCTTTTTACTTAATATTTGCTTTCTAGGTGTAATATCCCCAATTGGGATATTTTGAATAATTTTGGATTTATGGGCTTTTCAAACTTCTACACTTGGGAAACTCTGATTTTTCTTAATTTGGAATTTTGCCCTAATTTCTGCACTTTAGTTTTCTCCTCAAACCCTAACTTCTGAACTTCAAATCAGACTTAAATAAATGCATACAACAGCCCATAATTCATGCCAAAACATCATAATATCATTGCCAATATGTTTACCAATAAAATACTTGAATTTCAGAACCAAATATGCAATGAATCCACTTCAATTGGCAACCACAAATGACTGAAAATTAAATAAAAAATCTGCTGCTATAAAAATGAGGACATTACAAGTCTTCAATTACATCAATTGTCTTGGGCAAACATGACAAACATGCCCAGCAATAATCTGCCCTAAACCCTAAGGTTGTACATAAAATGACCTCTGAAGTGATAGCAAAGTCCTCCAATGAGTGCTGCTCCCATTAGGGCATGAAACCGTAACCCTAGAACCTTCAATCACCAAAGAATTCTGCTCCAAACTAGGGCGCTCAGGTCTGCTAGTTTGCTGCTCCCAATAATATGATCAATGATGCCACGGATGCCAACAAACTTCCACACAATAATTCTCCAATTGTGGCGCTCCAAGGTAGGGTTGAAACCCTAAGCAAAATGACAATAATCCACCAAGGAATCTTCTTCAACAAGGGCAAATTCTGATCTGCACTTCTGCTGCTCCAATTTCTGGTCTTCTCTAACCCTAATCAGCAATGATAATCTCAAAAAATGCAAATAACCTTCCTCCAATGGGTAGCGCTCCAAGTCTAGGGTAAACCCTAGTCAATCATGCATCAATCCATGCCAAGAGAGGTCTTCAAAATGATCTTGCAATCTGATTTAGCAATCTTCTCTTCTTCACCAACAAATACTAAATAACCATGAAGCACAAGTGAATTCCCGTCACGGAATCCTCCACAAGAAAGAGCTAGGTTTTTATCCAACTCCTCCTAGGAAACTTAAGGTTTTCCTCTCAAGCTCCTACTCCAAGAGATAAACTCCAAGTGATGAGTGAATGTATGCTTGAATGATGCTTGAAATGCCAAACTCCACCTTGTATATATACATGATCTATCTCAATTCCCTCTCTAGGTCGACCTAGAGGAAAAGTGCTTTTTATTTATTAATTCCTCCACAATGAAGGCCGGCCCATCATGGGCAAGTCTTGGTGCCCAAATGCATTAAGTGCTGCACTCCTTCCTAGGCCGACCTAGGCAGACAAGTCTTGTTTGTTTATCTTTTTTCCTCCCTAAAGAGGGCCGCCCCATTATGAGAAGCCTTGAGCGCCAAAAATGCCAAATTAAAGATTTGTATTTCAAACCTTCTTTCTCACAAGTGCCTAGGATAGGAACTATTTTATTATTCTTTTCTCCTTTATAGGCCGTCCCAAACCAATCATGCATCAAGTAAACCAATCATGCATCAAGTAGGTTCTCCTCAAAGATGGCGTACACGAATGATCAAAGCAATAGCACCTACCCTTCCTCAGAGTGGCATCGACATAGAACATGTTGGCAAATTCATCTCCTGGCACAATCTCCTCGGCGAGGCAAGTTTCCACATTCAAATTCCACAAGGTGGTTCGCTTCAATGGATAGGGGAAAGTAATAAATGGAAGGAGCATATCAAAACTGTTAGATGAATATGCCAATGCATCTCCGAACCTCAATTCATCTTCCATGAGTCCCAAATTGTGAAAACTAGCCCAAATGCTCTCCAAAGGTGACCACTATAAAAATGGGGACATTACACTAGGGCAATGGAAATTTTTGGATGTAAAAATTCATTCTTTAATGGAAGCTTTCTAAAACCACATTTTCTCATAACAAGAAACAGTAAATGTTATTGCCTGCTTTAACGGTCTTAGGTATGTCTTTTGTTTAATGAAATCTCCTGCTATTGCAACTTTGAAATACTTACACTTAGGATATCCCAAAGACATAGAAATAAATTTTTTATATGCGCTTTTATAGTTGAATCCATACAGTCTGTTGCTCAAGTTTTATGTCTTAATTTATAAAAGATCAGTTTGAATGTTTTATATCTTTCATGAGATTGAGTCAAAAGCCTGTACACTTGTACCATAGTGCTGTGGATATTCTCATTCTATTTGAGGTGGCTTTGGATCGAAAAATCAACAACATATATATCTTATAAACAGACATGTTTCATGTATCTTACCTATCATCTTTCGATATCAGAAATGGGGAATGAAACAGAAATGGGTTCAAACTGAGAAACGAAGTCTTATAGATTTTGGGGTCAAGAAATGTTTTGAAGTTTCTATGCCACTGAAATATTTAAGATTTAACTATCTTCATACAAAAAAAATTACAAATACTTCAACATTCTGCAGGTACAAAGATAAATAATATTCAGATTCAGTTGTAAAGATTTTGGCCTGTTTGAGGATATATTCATTTGCTGCGTGCGATTGAGTATTGCTAAAGCCTCAAACTGAATCAAAATCCAGTGCTAGTTTGCCCCATAGAGCTGTGCATATTTGAGAAAGCTCTGGATCAGATTAAAGCAACAAGAGATATTCTTTTAAAGCTAGTGTGCTTCATGCATCTATCTAGTATCTTATGATATGGTGTCATTCACATATGTTACCAGAAATAAGAAATTATAAGACAATAGGCTCCAACCAAGAAATGAAAGAAAGCATTTTAGGGTTTTTTTAATGATATGCAAAATTGTTAAATTTATATATCATCATACAAAAAATTATGAATCATTGAACTTTGTATAGGTGGTTATTCAGAATCAATCATTGTTGGAGTTAAAAAACAACAAACAATATTCATACAAGACGAGACCCTTAATTGCTGCATACTTTCACCAGATTATATTCTTCAGATGGAATACAAAATATAAAGTATACAGCCAAAAATCTACGAAGCACCATAACGCGAGACTGATTCAAAAGAAGTCCATCTCAATATGAAGCTTCACATAACGACTGGCTTCTTGGTCAAGATGCATAGTAGAAGAGTCGACATCGAAAAGATTTTGAAAGTGTCTTAGGACTGCAGCTCTTGGTCCCTTAGGCTGTTTGGCCTTGTGGACGTCGTTAAAATTCATTCATTCATTCATATATAGCTCGGGGTGACAGATCAAAAGACAGAATTATAGTCAACAGATGCCGAAATGTCTAAAGGATAAAAAAACATTTATTTTTTGGCTTTTTTAAATGTTCTTTTTTAAATGTCTAAAAGGAGAAATCACTTTGGAAACTTACCGGCCCGTAGCATTTCTGTTTCCGATAAGATAGGATTAGATGTTTTGTGTAGCCTCTATTCTGGTCTTTGTTTTGGAGATTTTGTGATGATGGAATCTGTCATGGGAATTTTGCATAGTAGGTAGGATGCAGTCAAGGTTAGGGAGCCAACTGAATGGCAACCTTCCCCTTGCAGCGACACTTAACAATACGCTCTTAAAGAGTTTACACAGGTCTGGTATTTCCTAATAAACTGAAATAAGAGTCTCCACACTTGCACCAAACTTAGGAAAGCAAAATTCCCAATTCTATCTCTCAAAACATGGTTTTCTCAAGCTATATTTCACTGTTTCATGGAGGGTCTTAACTTTACACTCTGCTGAATTAACAGAGGTCTTGGACACCTCTGATACTCTCCAAACACTGATCTATAACAGTAAAAATGGCAAAAACAAATATCTCTCAAAAACTGGAATAAACAGAGATCATTTGCTTGCACAGGATGTGGGAAAATAGCTATTTTCATTAATCAAATATTTGCAAGATTACAATGAAACTCTTGGAGAGATTTTGACAGCACCTTCCCATAGAAATATGATGTTTTACAGTCGTTCAATCCCCTTACAACAGATCCCCAAAACTGAAATAGAACTATGAACTCAAAACAATTCTACACTCAACAAACTAGACACTAGTCTTTGGCAATCTTTGGTAATTCTTCTTCATGAGCTCTCCAACTTGCATAATGGACTTTAAGAGATTTTCTCCAGCTTCAACCTGCAATAGAAAATGTAGAGCTAACCTTGCTTCAATCCTCCTCTTGTCCTTTTGTAGCTTCCACAAGAAAATGGCACCCAAATTGAAAGATTCTAGATTAGGTTGGCAAAGTGTAACTCCAATAGGTCTCTCTCTCCTCGTGTGGTGTACATCCTTCAATGTGGTTATGGAATCAAGTCAAGGAGTCAATTGTAACTCCTCCCAAATATAGCCCACTCTTACAAAAATTGATTGCAATTCAAGAGGTCAAGAGTAACTCCCACCTAGTCAATCCCAACATGCAAGATGCTCTTTGTTGGCACCTAGTTTAATAAGTGCAAAATCCTAATTTTGGTACCCCTTCGTTTCCTTAGATCTATTTTTCCCATCATATATAACTGATTTGAGAAATCTTTAATGGGCCCTCCCCTGATCAATTAATGTCTTGGAGTTATGCCTAGTCTCTCCTAGGTTCTTGTCATATGTTGGAGTTTCTAAAAATCCAAAAAATTCCAAGTGTGGGGAGTCTTAAGTCATTTTTGATGTTTTCTGCAAAGTTGTGGAGTTTTAGTGGACTACCGAACATTTCCTTTTCACCTTCCATCTGGTCCTAATCTCTTGTCCCACTTAAAATCCTCATAGTTTTCATTGACCCCCTCATTCCCTTTCATTTCCCTTCATTTTCCCATTTTGTGGAATCTTGGTGGGCTACCGAATTTATTCTTCCCATTCATGATCCTGTCCTAACCTTTCCTGCACAAAAGTTCCACAAAATTGCATTGGATCCTTCACTTCCTTTGTTTCCTTAGTTTCTTCTATTTTGCAGGTTTTCGATCGATGTCCAGACATTCCCCCTTCATCTCCCATCTGGTATCCACCTCCTTTTTTGCATAAAAATTCCACAGGACTATATTGGGCCCTTAATCTTTTTCTTTTCGCCCATTCCTTCTAATTTGTGGAATCCTGACAAGCTATTAGACTTCGTATTTTGAGTTCCCACATTCGGTCATCCTGTTCCCTTCCACATTTGTGCAGGTTCCTTTTTCCGTTTTCCCCTTTGCGTTTCCTCTACTTTGCAATTTGCAGAATTCCAACAGTCTTCTTCCATTTTCATCCTATCTTCACGCATCTTGCCATCCATCTCTTTTCTGCAAATTTCCTATTTCGCCTTTCGTCCTACTTGCAGAAATTCGTCTGTATACTAGATATTTGTACCTCCGGTCCCTCATCATTTTTCTACATTCTTCCTGACCCCATTGTGGGACATTAGCTCACTTTTGGATCTCATCCATTTGGCACTTCCACTTCCCACATTCGGTTACATGTCGATTTCCCGCAAAGATCCCTTGGTCTAACCTATCAATCCCTCGTTTATGTGGACTTTCCATGGACTTCCGGATATGATCGTATCCTTTCCTAACCTCCGGTCCTACATGAAATTCCTGCATCTTTGCACTTCGATTTTCTTTGTCAATGGATTTCTTTCTGACTTCTTCCATTCAACTCGTCCACTTCACATATCTGTTCCCATATGCTTTTCCCGCATCCTCTACTCACTCACTCCCTTCTGTTTGCAGAACTTTCCAAGCCTTCTGGACGTCATCCCTTCTCTTCATTTCCTATCCTGCCATCCAATTTCGCAACCAAATCCTGCTTTTCCCCTCATCATTAAATCGTTCATTTTCTTCCTTTGTAGAAACCTGATAGACTTCCAGATTCCCATCACACATTGTCACCTTCACTTCCCACCTCTAGTTCCGCAAGGTTGCCAACTTCACTTGGTAAACTCTGTTCCCATATCCAGTCCCATGTCGAATTCTTGCATCTTTTCCAAAAAGCTCTACCCGCCTCAACAAATCCCTTGCACAATCTAGTACCACCATTAATGGTCTGCAATGGGCACGATAGGATGGAAGATGACTCCTATACACCTCCAAGTACTTGTAGACTCCGCATGGACATGATTTGTTTATAAAAGCATGGGTTGTTGATGCAAAGGGCATGGCTCTATGTAATGTCCCCTTTTTGTCCTCCTTAGCTAAGCTGACTTCACCTAAGCCAAATTGAAGTTAAGTTGAGCCAATTTGAAAAGTACTTTATAACAACTTGGAGAAAGGAAAGTCAGTTAAGTGTAGCAAAAGTGACTTGGAGAAAGAAAAGTCAGTCAAGTGAAACTTAGAGAAAGGGAAGTCACTTTATAAAAAGGAAAAGTAAATTATAATAAAATGACAAATAAAATATTATTTTAAATGACAAGTGGGCCGACCCATTTGAGGGAGTGAAAATGAATTAAAAATAATATTTTATTTCCAAATTGTGGCACACCTCTTATGGACTTCAAAATTATATTAAATTTGGCAAATGAAGTCGATCCTCTTGGAGGCTTTACAAGGAGGTCTTTGGGAGTTCATTTCATCATATTGTATTGTCATTTTGCATATTGGATATTTTCCTTTGAGCTGCAACAACAGGTTCAGCCATTTCGAAGGACGAAAACCCTTGGAAATTAGTGGATTGGATGGAAACCCAATACCACTTGAGAGGTGAATCCACCTAGGGTTTACTATTGAGCTTCATTAGAGGATTTTGGCATTGAGGAGGAGCTGGAAAAGACATTCATTTGCAGTTTTGCAACTGCTAGGGTTTTGACTTCCAAATTGGAAGATTTGTGCCAAATACCAATTTGGAATTGGTATGATTTGGCAAGGATTATATCTGCTTTTATGAGCAGGGTTTTGTGATGACTTTTGGTATTTGTTTGATTACATTTTTAAGAGGAATCGCTGTCCTTTGCGAGGTCGCCGCCACCCATGGAAGGATAATCACTATACATTTTGGTATCATGGAGACATTAGGTGTTGAGGAGCTGTTTGGAGGTTTGACCAGCATGAAAGGAGACTGAATCGCTGCCCAAACATTCGTATAGGGTTTGATTACCATTGACATTTTGTGGAGACATTGCCATTGTGTGGAATGGCCATGCCAAGGATCTAGCGCTACCATATTGGAGGGTTCGTGGTTTTACCTTTATCATCATATTGCATATCAGATTTCAGTCTTGTGTAAGCTGCTCTAGTATCTTCATGGGACCAGTGTGTGAAATCGATTGAAACATTAATAATTTGTTAGTTGTTTCAGATGTGTATGTTATCATTTGTCATGTTTAATCTGGGAAGGCTTTCTAATTTAATATGACATTAAAAATCAGCAATCTTTATTTATTGATAGCTTGGTATGTTAAATGTCCTAATCATGACTGAGAATATCAACCTCTGAAACTAACGACCAGAATGCAAGATCTTCATTTACTCATGATATCCTAAAATCTCAGCTTTCAGGTACTATATAGCAATCTTGTGCACTTTGATTTCTTGCCCCTGGGTATTTTTTTGGTACAAGTTAGTAAAAACATCGGAAATATTATGCTATTGTTAGGTGCTTCAGATTGTGTGGTTATCATTTGTTTAATCCAGACAGGAAGGCTTCAGTTTTCAAAAATATGTTAAATATCGACATTATTTGTTAATTGATGTCCTGATATATTATTTATCTTGACAGTGATTGTGATAGAATATAACCTTTTAGACCAATGACTGGAATGTGAGGTCTTTTTCACTTAACACAAACTATCAAGGGCAATCTCGGGAAACTGAAATACCCATAGTGTCCTCAACTCTCAACTTTCAGGTGCTATATTGGGGTCTCTCACACTTAGAATTCTTAATTTACAGCTAACAAGAAAAAAGTTGTCTTTCTGGGTATTTTCTGCTCTTTTATTCTACATTCACAAATTCCAGCTTGCATTCTTTATTGCCACTGCCTTATTATGGCTGTGAGCTAATAAAAATTCTCCAAATAATTAGTCTGCTGCTGGTCATTATTTTTACATTGTCAATTCTTGTTTATGCTTTGAAGATATTTGGAAAGCTTTATGATTGTTGCTTAAATTGTTACAGATGTCTGTCTATCATCATAATAGTTTAGTGTGAATTATAATTCAATTTCTCTGATATAAATTGATATCTTTTACAGGAGAAGTCTTTGGAGGCATTTCTGTTGGGAAGGAAGAGAATGATGCAATAGTCTTGATGAATGCTTTACAAAGGTGCTGTTCCTGTGCTTGTCATGCTAGTGGAAGATATTGCCACTGTTGTCACCAGAAAGAGCATATTTCAGTACCAGAGTTATTATCAACAATAAAAGGTCCTTGGTCATTAATTTACTGGCAGGTATTCAAATGTTTTAAGATAAGTTGTATTTATTATCCTATTGAAAATGCCTGGTTAACATTTATGATCAGAGTTTTTCTCTAATACACAGCCAGTTCTAATTTGAAATTGTTACTGCTCAGGCAAAAGCAAACATCGTGTGGTTTGGACGAGATGCTTTTGGAAGGCGTAGCCTTTTAGTACATTGGCCTTCACTGAATGATTCACGCCTTCTGCTTTCATCTGCAGCACCCTTTAAGACTGATAAAAAAACTAGCTGCAGAAGGTAAGTTGCAAGTAATGTTTCAATACTGTTTCGAAGCACTTTTTTCACAATGTAGGGCAATAGATTCTGTAAATATTCTGGGAGGATGTTAATTATTTTAGTATCCTTTGCACTTTTATTTTTATTTCAACTGTTAAAAATATCCGACTAATTGGAAAGACATGCAATCAATAGAGGATAATATGTAAAATAGCTTATGTGTTAGATCATTCATATAGAAACTAATTGGCATGAAACAATTTTATTAATATTGTTGGAAAAATAGCAAGGTTCCCCAGGGATGCGTCCCTGACATTTTTTTGCCCATCCCCATACCGGGGACGTTCGTAGGACATGGGGATGCCTCAGAAACGTCCCCTAGCTGTCCTTGATAAAAAAAAATTTGGCCTTAACATCCTGGAATCGTGGGAACTTTGCAGGGACAGCTGGACATCCCCGAGATGGCTGGGGACGCCAATGATGTCCCCCAACCGTCCTGGGGATGACTGACTGTCCTTGCACAATTACAGTCAGATTTAAAAAAAAAAGGCCCAAAATCAATTAAAAAATATGTTAATGTTTTTTACCTACATGTCCTCTGCCTGCTCATGAACAAGGGTGCCCTGATTTTGTAAAGAGATTGCAGATCTGGCAAGGAGGTCTGCCACAACATTATAATTTCTTGTTCTATGCCCAAGAAACTATTTTTTTTTAACAAACTTACATATCATGGAGTGTCATCTCTGTTTTCCCATTTGTTTGATACTCTCATTGGAATAGAATCTATATAGTTTAGGCCAAATTGAGCTAAGCATCCATATCTTCCCCTTTACATTTGGATTGGTAACACCTCTGGCAACAACTATTCCCTGTCCTTTTCTGAAGGCCAATAGTTCTGCTTGTTTTTTTGTTTCATTACCTTTGTATTGCTGATAAGAATCTACTTGTTGGTCTGCTGATGTCTTGATTATACCCCTATTCCTGCCACTCCAAGATTTCTTATTGCTGCCCAATCAAAATTGAGTCTGTACCATGCCATCCAAGGAGGAAACTGTTGGGAGTATACAATGAACTGAGAAAGTTAGGAATCCGAATTTGTAATGAGAAGGAAGATTATGTTGGCAAGAGACACTGTGTGGCTTCATTGGTGTTGTCATTGATGGCAACAAAGACCACTCCACACATCTGCAGGACATGGTGTATCTTTACCGGAAGTCAGAATGAAGAATACTTTGGTCCGGTAAGCAAGAACAGAGCATGCAGCAAGGTCCGACAGTCAGGTCCGGATCTCTTATAGGAAGTATTTTTGTAAAGTGCGGACTTGGGGAAGTCAAGAGGAATACCTTGACTAATAGATTCTAGGGATTGAGCCTCCGGTGATGAAAGAGTGAAGAGATATGAGCATCTAAGTATTGGGGTCCGGTTTGGCAGAGTAGACAGAGGAAGAACTGACCGACAGAGCATCAGAATTATTCCGGATGAGATATTGATGGTGATCAAGGTTCTTAAGGTATCATCCATGATTGGCCAACATGTTAGATGACTTCTATAAGTATCTCCTTGATTCGCATCACTTGGTAAGCAAGGATTTAGCCGACAGACTAGAGTTTGGGAAAATATTGACTATTCCGGATGCCGACTAGAAAGAGGATGAAATCTTTTGTGCGGATATATATACCAGATAGATTTGGATGTGAAGGTGTGTGTTGGGTGTTGAGTTGTGTGCGAAGAAAAGCAGAAGAGCAGTAAGGCAGGTCCGGTACGTGACAGGACAGCAGCACCAAAGAAGAGGAAGAATGAAGTGTAGCAGATCAGTGTATTGAACCTAACCGGAACTGAACCTCAGCATATGTGGATGCTTCTCATCAGTTCAAGTATCTAGTTTCCTTGTATAAACTATTGTAGGCAGTGAGCCTCTTGTGAGCAGTGTGCTCGAGCAGTGAGCCCTAATTGGCAAGTGCCATTTTGTACTATCTTATTCTTCTAACAGAGAATACAATCTTGGGTTAATCACCCCGTGGTTTTTCCCCTAACAGGGTTTTCCACGTCAAAATCATTGTGTCATGTGTATTGATATTATTTCCATTTCATAGTTATGTTTGCTTATTTGATTTGATGCTGCATTAATTGTTAAAGGAGTTCAGAAAGCTGAAATAATTAAGATAACTGATTCACCCCCCCCCTCTCAGTTATCAACAGATTCCATGTGTTTGTTGTGTGAAGATGCATCATGTTTTAGCATAGGTCAAAACTGTCCGCTGAATCTAAATTTTGATGAGTCTAGCAAGTTCCACTAGGTCTCAACTATAGTCCTTGAATATTTGCCCATTATGCTCTTTCCAAAAATTCCATATGATGAACTAGGCAGCGGCATATTTTTCTAGGTTTTTGTCATTTTGTAGTTGAAACTTGCATCCTTTGGGCATTTTGTTGTATTTTTTAATTTTATATAATATTTAATATAGCATATGCACATTGACAATGAATTATGAAAGCAATTAAATTATGTTAATTTGTTCGACTCTCATTTGAACTCTCAGTTCAACTTTAATGTTGTGTATTAAGGATATATAATGTACATGATGAATGCCTTATCAGTGTTATCATATGAATATTTGAAATTTCCCCATATTTTTAAACTTCTCCCTATTTTTTAATAGCCGTCCCCTTTGCTGTCCCTTGCCATCCCCAAAAATGACCTCAAAAGAATCTGTCCTAGAAACGTGTCCTCCCGTCCCTTGCCGTCCCCATCTTGGAAATTTGGTGGAGCATAGAAAAATAGTTAATATCAATCATTTTTTAATTGATGCCATCATTACCAAATCTATTGTGGAGATCCTCCATAGGCACCATTTGATGTTCATCGTAGGCTTGCTAAATTATAGCTCCAACCTTCATATTCATCCGAGTCAACCTTTGAAAAGAGTTTAAATAAACTGCCACTAAATGTGCTCATAAATGGTAAATCGTAACTAAAACTGGGGCAGTAATAGCAAAAGGCTTATCCATTGTCCTAGTTCACAATTATAATGTCCATACATTTTCATGTAATCTGATACATCATTAAATGAGCAAGAATCACTTTGTCTCCATCAATAGTGTGGATGTTTCTTGTTATAGAATGAATCCTTGTTTCTGTTTAGAAATATAAGAACATCTTGAAAAATGAAGAAATTTTCTTTTAGAATAACAATATTTTCTTTCTTTAAAACTCTTTGCTGGAATTGGGGGAATAATACATTTGTGGGCGATCTTCTAGTGATCTATCTGTAGCACCTAAGCAATTAAAAAAATAATTAAGATATTTTGACTTTGACAAAAAAGTTTTGCATAGCAGTGCCCAAAGAAGTTGCCTATCTTATTGTAGAGGGGGATTCCTGTTAAATTTTTATCACTCATAAGGTGTATGGGTGTAGCACTCAGAAACCCTAATTCGGGGCGCAACGCACAACAGTCTGAAACTCTAATCCTGGGCACTTATTTTAATTTTAATCTATTCTCAACTTCTGCTGTGTGGCTATGTTCCTGCCTATTATTAGCAGATTTTTGGCACTTCCTTTTGGGTATTTAAGGCATGTCTTTTTTTTGGCCTATTTTTATTTAGGTGACTGCAATTTTATTTTGAGCAAATTTCCCTTGGATAAGGGCACCTAAAATTAAGATTTTTTTTTTAAAGTTTATTTTCTGGGTGGTGGGATATTTTTAGGACAGTTTTTTTGGTGATTAAAAAAACTAAAAATTAGCTTCTTTTGTTAGTGCCTACTTAATGGATTATTTATTAACCCTTGGCATCACTATTTTGTGCACTCATATTTTTAGAATAATAATTTTTTTGCCCAGAAATGCACTCATTCTGATTTCAGTTTATTGTTTTAGTTTTTGGTACTTTCAGTTTTTGTGTATGCTGGTAAGGCACTCTAGCTGCTGGTTTGATTGAAGGCTAAGATAGTCGAATTTTTGTTCAAACCCTAGGGTGCAAAATCTGCATACATGTGCTGAATTTTAACATGTTATTAGAGCACTATTACCGGGAGCTTCCAAATTCATGAATGGAATTTTCTGCTGCCTGTGATAGGCAGTTGTAGGAAGATTTCAATGCCATACTTATGTGATTGAAGTATTTAGGACTTGTGAAAGGCTGTAGGGTGTTGCCCTAGTTGCTCTAGTGAGTGGAGCGTTGATCTGCACCTATGATAGGTTGGTGATTTGATCTAATTTCAGCTGATTTGTTCAGTTTTAGTGGCTGCAATCGTGACTAGTCTTAGACTTAGTGAATGTGACCACCTAGAGGGAGCTTCAAATTTTACTCCTTGGAAGTCCAAGTTGCAGATGCTATTGGAAGAAATTGATCTTTGGGTCTTTGAGGAAACTATGTTGACACCTTTAACTGATCCCTCAGTTGGCTAAACATAACAAGAAGATGGCCAAGGCAAAGCCTATCATCTTGGATTTTGTGAAGGATCATTTGATTCCTCACATTACTAGAAAAAAAATCAGCAAAGTAGATGTTTGATGCCTTGACCACTCTTTATCAGAGTGTGAACATCTCCTGGAAGATGTTACTGAAGAACAAACTCAATGCCACACGCATGGGTGACATAGACACTATAGCCACCTACTTCATGAAGATCGTAGAACTTTGTGATTAGCTTGTAGCAATTAGAGTTAAGATGGAGGATGAAGAGTTGGTACCCACATTTGTAAATGAGTTCCCTCCATCTTGGAAATTGTTTGTTCAGTGTGTTTGTCCTCACGAGAAGCTTCCCACCTTTGAGAATCTTTGGGATGATTTTATTTAGGAAGAAACTAGACTTGAAGCTACTTCAATTAGATTGGTAGATAGTCAGAACCAAGCTATCATTGGGAAGATGAAGAAAAGTGACAAGAAAGGACTTGGGAAGAGTTAGAAAAGAAAGCACCAAGATAAAAATTCTTCTCAACAAGAGAAGAAAGATTTGAGCCACATCAAGTGTTTCGAGTGCCTAAAGTTTGGCCACTATGCTTCTCAATGTCCTGAGAAGAAGGGGAAGGGTAAGCAACAACAACAACATGAGTTGTTTGTAGGGAGTGCAAAAGCTTCAATAGTGGATGAGCTTTCATCTAAGCTTGTGTAATGTCCCCATTTTTAGGCCCTCGTGCAGTTTGGTGGTGCTGGCTTCTGGGGTGGTTCCAGCACAACCAGAGTAGAGTTTTTGTTGCTCAGCAGGGTTCAGACGAACAATTGGAGTTGATCGACACTTTCTGCACCTGATTCGGACAACTTGTCCAAGACTTGCTATTTTTAGTAATTCCCTATTTTTTAGGTGTGGGATCGGGCCCTGCTTGACTAGTTGGGAGTTCCTATTTTTTAGGGATGTTTCTTTTGTTAGCAGTTCCTATTTTTTAGGAGTTACTATTTATAGTAAGCTGCTATTTTGGGACTTCGTGTCAATTGACCCTTGTAGGCTAGAGCAGATGGTTAAGGGGTCTTATTTTGGCAGTTTTCGGTGTGGCTTCGCCTCCAGTGTTCAGTGAGAGTTCAGGTTTGACCTTCGTTGGACTCCGTTTGGCACACTTACTATTTATAGTAAGTTACTTTTTCAGGGAGTCGGGGTTTCTATTTATAGCAGGGCACCTGGACAGGTCTCAGATGCAGTGTCGACCAATGTTTGGGCCTTTGCAGATGTTTCAGGACTCAGTGGTGTGTACTTACTATTTATAGTAGGTCAGCTATCGGAAGTTGCTATTTGTGGTAGGGCGCCTGATCATTCAATGTTTGGCAGTTTTGATGTTGGTTTTAGTTGGCGTAGCAAACTGATGGAATTTTAAGGAGATATTAATATTTTGATGTGTCATTAATGATGTTAATTAAAAGTTTATAATATAAAGTTATATTTTGACTTTATATTAAAAGGGGGCCAATGACACATGATAAAGTGCAATTAATGATATTAATTTATTATGGGCACAATAACCAAGGTACTTTTGAGGCAACTAAAGTAAAAATAATAAAATATTATTTTGAAAGCCAAAAAGCATTTTGGAAAGTCATGCATGTTCATGAGAATATAAAAGCTCTCAAAAGCCAAATCAACCTCATTAATTATTGAATGATCATTTGACTTTGCTTTGGAGGATTTCTTGAAGTCTGTGCATGAGACCAAGGGTTTCAGCAGATTGTCTTCCTATCAGCATTGGAGAACGAAAACTTTTCATTGTTTGTGCAATCTTGAGGCTATGAAAGATCAGCTTAATCATTGCCTGAGGAGAGCTTCATTCTGGAGTTCTATTTGTGCTTAAAGGTGAAAGATATCATTAAGGGTTTGAAGATTAATGAAGAATAATTAATTGCAGACTTGTAGCTTCATTATTGGCAGCCATTTATATCAGATTTCAAGCTTTTTTGTTGGCTGCTACAGTACCGTGAATAGTGCCGCCACAGTACCATGAACAGTACTGCTACAGTACCGTGAACAGTACTGCTACAATGATGCACTATAGTAAATGCTACAGTGTTGACAGCAGCAACAGAGGTGATCAGGTTTGAAGGCAAATAAGGTTTCCTTCATTCGGGTATGCACATAATTGTAAAAAGCTTTTGGAAATAGTTTAATAAATCATTTGCAGCAGATGTCTTTATTTAGTTGATTTGCAATTTCCTTTGTTGCATTGTTCCTGGCATCTTATTGAGAAAACACAAAAAAATCATATATATTTCAAGAACCAAAACAAACATTTATCATTTGCAAAGCTTTGGAAACCGGAGAACTAGAGGGGTTCATTACAGCTTGAGACTACCTTATCCATGGTCTCATGTCTAGCCACTAACACCATTTTTGGTGTAGGCTGGTATGTGGATAGTAGAGCATGTAGACACATGACTGTTAATAAGAAGGCTTTCAGTAGACTTCAAGAGTGTAAGGTTGGCATAGAGTTTGAGCTTGGTTATGGTGCCACTTATCTTGTTAGAGGGATTGGAACCATCTCTTTCTGCATGCCTTCTGGCGATATTCTTGATCTTCATTATGTTCTTGATTGACAAAGAATTTATATTTAGCTTTAGCCATGACAGATTTAAGGTGTGTGGCTGAATTTGATTATCAACAAGTTATCATTAGAAATTGCAGCCAAAATTTGAGTCAAATATTGGGCAAAGGTGTTCATGAAAGAGGCCTTTACATGCTAATTGCTGATTTAATTCATAAGCAACCTTGATACATGATAGTGACAATTTGTGTGAGCTTTGGCATAAGAAATTTGATCAGTTGCACTATGGAGCTCTACCTCTTTTGAAGAATATGGTACATGGATTACTTGATTTTAAGGTAGAAAGTGTAATGTCCCCTTTCTAGTGGAAACACTTAAACTTGAATCTTTATTCAAAGTGATTCTCAAGGAGACATTAGAAACAGTAATGATCAAGAAATTTCAGTGATAATACCTAATGAGATCAAAGATAATATAAATGTTTTATTCTTGACAAAGGATTATTCATTTCCTTCTTGTCATTCAATATTGATGACTAATCTATAATAGTTTTCCTTAAGTACATTAGGGAGAATATTAAACATATTTCAAGATCCATATCTTCCTCTCTTATTCTTCATCAAGGAATTAGGTTTTACATGACTAGGGCGCGTGGAAACCATCTCCGACCCAGCATCGGGAACCTATATCCCAGTCCTTGGGGTCTATTCACGAATCTCTGACCCAGCTTCAAGAAACTATGTTCCTAGCCCTTGGGGTCGATACGAGATCGCTAACCCAGCTTGAGAAACTAGGTCCCTAGCCCTTGGGGTCAATACGATTTATGACTCAGAATTACACCTGCCTTTCCCTACAATACCCATGATTCCTCATTGGATGAAGTAATAAGGGCTACGGAAATATGATCTTTATTTCAATATTCCCTTGTACTCTAGATGGAGTTCTATTATACCATTATCATGATAATGCCTGAATTAAAGACATTCATGTTGCAAATCGAAGTACCGTTATACGGTATCCTTGGTTTAATACAATTGTTCATCATGGTTAGATCTTAAGTATAAATATGGATATCAGTTCAATTATGAATAAAGAAGACATTTCATTATAAAATATAGTCATTCACATGGATTCATATACTAGTGTAATACTAATGATGTGACTGACATATACATAGATCTATTCTAAATTACGCATTCTTATATACACACACACACACATACATATCATTTTACAAATCTTATATTTAATAATTATAAAGTAAGCATACCTGCTGTACCTTTACCTTTTTTCTGCAGATCTGAACTTGATTATGCAGTTCTGATTTTTCTTCTTCTTGACTGCTGACTAATGATCTTCTTGATCGATCCTTTTTTGCTTACTATTGCCCTATCAATCCTTTTTATATTATCTTTCTTCCTCTAACAATGACAACCTTCCATTTGCCTGTCTGCTGTTCTAATAGTCCCTGTTGATCAATCAATGATTCCCTTATATACTTTCTTATTCAACGGTTGCAACTTGCAATAGTTGCTGTCCTAAAAGGGACGTATCTGTTGGTAGTGAATCGCTGTTTATAATAATTCTTAATCTATTCCGTAGCTTCTAACAATCGCATGCTTTCCATATTATTATGGTCTTGGCGATTCTTTAAGGTAATCGCTCCCTATGTGCATATTGTAATATACATTATAATAATAGTTTCTTGAACTGATATATATATATAATTTATAATCATTCCATATTATTATTATATATATATTCATATATTATGGTAATATATATGTATAATTTATGATTGTTCTTATATATATATATATTTATCGTGTATATATATTTGTTTATTTTAAAGGTAATAAATAAATATATTATATTAAAATATTCATATAATAATATTATTTATTAAATAATATATATATATATATATATAATGATTTCTATCATTCAAATTGATATTTTATAAAAGCGACTTCATCGTCTTTTAACATGATATTTAAATCTTTAATTTAAACAATGCCTTAATATTGGGACATCACAAAAAGATTGGTGTATGCAAGGGATGTGCACTTGGCAAGCACATCAAGACTGCTTCTCTTGGCAGTGAACACAAATCAAGAGGAATCCTAGATCTAATCCATTTAGATGTTTGTCGACCTACGTTAGCAACCTCATTGGCTAGAAATATTTATTATGTTAGAGAATCATGTCATGCATGCCTACACCTTGCACTCATGTATGAAATGTTTAGTGGATTCATTCGTGGGGATATAATATTGTTATCTGTAGGTGCATATGCAAGGTTGTGGTTTCAGCTTAATTAGAGGTTTTATAGGTAGCTAGTTAGTCTTTGACCTAGTGATAAATATTCAGGTCAAGTGTACTTGGATACAACTGCAGTAGTTTGCAATGTCCCCATTTTGAGTTAGACATGATTTTTGGTTTGAGCTTGGTTTTAGAGGATGGAAATCTATAATGTTGGCTCAACAAGTGGTTTTCTAGCCAAGGATTGGAGAAGTGAATGTGGTCAAATGAAAAATGCAATATTTAAATTGTATTTTCATTATTTTATTGATTGTTCAAGGGAAAAATAAAGATAATAAAATATTATTATTTTTATTAGTTGGGTCCTATTTGGACCCCTAGAGGAAAGGAGCTCAAAATAAAATAATATTTTTATTATTTGTTTGGATCATGTGCCAACGTCCAAGGAGAAGGTGAAGGTATTTAAAATAAGTATTTTATTTGTCCAAGAGGAGATCGATGCCCAAGATGGGATGCTTTAAAAATTTAATAAAATATTATTTATGGCCACTTTGGAGAAGGAGATAGCATTTAAAAATTAATAAAATATTATTTGCTCATGGGAACGCCGTACAAGGAGGTATAAGGAAAAATTAATAAAATATTTTATTTTTATTCCTCATGGGAATTGGTGATTGGAAGAGGGAATTATTTAATAAAATATATATGAGTTTTATTGCCCAAGGCAATTGGCGTTGGATAGGGAAAATAAATTTAATGAAATGATGAATGATTTTAAATGAATTGATTTCATGAGTGCAAGACATTTAAAGTTGTTATGTGACAATTGCTTTTCCATTGGTGGATTTCAAATATTCACAAAATGGAGCTAATTGGGACGCCACTATTTTTGTAAATGTTTTGAGGTCTGATTTGAAATCAGTCCAGTCTGATTTAAGGAACAGCCAGTGACAAATTGTAATCAGCCAATGAATAAAATAATGAAGTGAAGTATTGGTTCCGGGTATGACATTTGTTGACTCATATGTTTGATTTGCTATTTGGCATGTGTGATATTTCAAGTTCATTTGTTTCAATTTGATTATATGATGGGAAAGAGTGTTAACATTTCATAAAGAATCATTTTTTTTTTTGCATACTACAAGTAGGGTATTTTACATAGTTTCACCCCACTTATCCTTGTTTGTAATCAATCTTGTTAAGGATTCCTCTAGGAACACCCTGCTGAGTATAGTTGAGCTCGAAGTGAAGGAGAGATTATCCACTCTCGGCAATTGGCCTTTAATCACTCATATTTTATTGATGATTTGATTGATTTACCTTCAAAACCTTGTCTTTGAAGTGAATTGATCCGTCTAGGAGTGTGAGTAGCAATGTCAGGGCCCAACATAACCTCCAAACCTTAAGATAAACAACCAACAATATCAAGCATTCACTATGGTAGTGTTGAGACCAAACCAAAACATGCTCATTAACAATCTTTACACTAGACATCAAGAAAGAGACTGGACAGTCCTATAAAATGACAACTCAAGACATCCAAATCAATAGAATAGAATAAAATAATTTTTAATGTCCACGAGGCTAAAAATAGCCTATGGGACAATCTGCCCTGTCTTTTTTGCTCTTTGCAATTCATTTCTTCTTTTGTTCAAAGTGATGATGAGCTCTCCCACATTCTGAACTATCCCCTCGTTGAATAGACTATGCAATGAAGCATCTGCCAAGATATTTGCATACTTGTCCCTAATGTCCCTGTAGGCATCATACTCCAAAATAAAGTGCTTTTATGATTCAACTGCCCTAGTTGTACAAAAATCGTACTCTTTCTTCCCATTCCTCTTTTGGTCTTTTCCACCTCCCTGTTTCACACCAGAGCTGATGGGAGTTAGTTCTCAGTTGAGCAATAAGAATCTTTGCTCTCCAAGGCATATTAGCCTCTATGTAAACCTTTTACTGATGATCCCTAATGGGGTTGAATTCCTCAAGATAGTATTTCTTCTTTCTCTCTGGCTCTTTACCCCACATAAACTTCTTGAATTTATCAATGACAAATACCTTTATTTCTTTGTTATTTGTGGGACAAGTGTTCAAGTAAGTAAATATGCCATTTGCACATCCATTTACTATTTTGCTTCATCCAAGTCTTCTTTCTCTCACTCAAAATGTCATTGAAAACAACCTTAGGCCATCTACCTGCTTCCATCTGTTCCATTCTTTTTAGATATCTGATGAGACACACCATACCAATGGATTCAATAGGAATTGTCCCTATTTCATCTAGCAGAATCTCATAAGGAACCAAAACTTTTATTTCAAACTTGCTTGTGATCAAGCGTTTTTGAATTCTCTCAATTTGCTTCCACCTTGAAACTGAAGTATTGCTAGCCCAAAGTTCACACCCATAAAGCACCATTGGAATTACTAATAGCCCAAAAAGAGTCTTGAGTAGTTTTGCAATCCCATAACTTTGCCTATTTGCATCTATTTTGAAGAGCATACAATGCTTTCCATCCTCCCAAAGTTCTCTTCTCTTTTCAAGGCTCCCAATTAAGCTTGTTGTTGAAGTCAATCTTTAGGTATTTGTACTCATTTACCTCTTCAAAGGTATTTCCCTCAAAATAGAACTTATGCTAGGTCTTTTTCTTTCTGTTGGAGAAGACCATGGTTTTGGTCTTGGTGGTATTGACTTGCATACCCACTGCTTTGCAAAAGTGTTCAACAACAAATAGGTGTTCTTGCAATTCATGAGCTGATTTGGCAATAAGAATTAGGTTGTTTGCATATAAAAGAAGCCTCATCACCCATTCCCCCAAATAGACACCATCCCCATCTTGGAAATTCAACTATTCTTCAAGTTTGTCAATATATAGACCAAACAGAGTAGGGGATAGTGGGCACCCTTGCTTAAATCCAATGTCACTCCTAAAACATTCTAAAATGCCCGCTGAAGTTTTTATTTTGACACGAACCTTTTCATAGAGCCTATGAACAGTTGCTCTAAAATGTATTTGAATACCAAGTTCTTCAATTCGACTCCATAACTTATCCCTTCGGACCGTGTAAAAAGCCTTCTTGAAGTCAACAAAACAATAATAAGCTTCTTCATTTTCGCCCCAAACATTTTTCAATGATGTGCTTCAAAGTGATTCCATGATCTAATGTGGAATGCTCAGGTCTAAAACCTGCCTGCCCTTTAGCTCTCTTTTCTTTTTCCTCTGCCCACTTGCTGATTTTGTTATCTACCATGCTACCAAAAGTTTCGCTAACAAAGGATTAATCATGATGGTCCTATAATTGGAGCGGTTATTAGCATCACCACTTTTAGAAAGAGGTATTGCTAGGCTAGTGATCCAATCACTTGGGAACTCTCGCTGATTGATGTTGTTGAGTATCTTCACAATGTGGGGTGCGAGGATTCTCACCCCCCACTTTAGATAATCTGCCTGAAGCTCAACCAAGTCCATTGCTTTTCCTGCAACCAATTTCTTAATACCAACCTTAACCTCTTGCAAGGTGAAAAGCTTTGTTGCCGTGTTGATGGAGGGGGAGGGGGAGGGGGAGGGGGGGGGGGGGGGGTGCTCAACCTCTGATTCTTGCTCATATAATTATCTTGCATAATCAAACCACTGAGCAGCCATGGTGTTATTCTCTGTTTGTTGCTTTCTTGATTGAAGTTCCCTCCAAAATAAGTTTGAGTTATTCTTGCTTAGGTAGATTAGCTCTTCTCACCTTGTGTTCATGAACTCAACTTTTTTTTGCTTTTATGATCTGCTTGTACAAGCTTATGTTCATCTTCCCCTTACTTGGCTCTTTCAAAGCTCTCCTTGCAATTTGTTTTCTTCATCAAACAAAACATTTATTGGGAAGGGAAACAATATGTTTTAAGGTCTTTATTTTTTGCTCTTATGCTTTTCACAATGCTTCTTGAATTATGCTTGTTAGCTTCTGACTGTTGAGGCCTAGCGGGCTAGCTTTTTCCTTCTTGATTAATTTCTCTAACGTTTCCTTGAAGATGTTACAATTTTCTTGCGTTAATAGAATTCTTCCCTTTGCAAGTGGTTGCTGGTGAGGCTGTATTTTCTGCATTTGCTGCCTTTTTTCTAGCCAAGATAACCTTAAGTAGATTGGATTATCGTCTGATTTTAAATCCCAAATGTGATCACCTATCTCGACCTCCCCTATCCTTTCAACCAAGCTTTGCAAGCAAATTACAAAATCAACGACACCCACCCCATTGTAGGTATTGCAAGTGAAATCTCCAAATTTCTTCCATCTATCCATACCATTGTAGATAATTAAGTCAAAAGTGCCACAAAGAGTAAGCAATTCTTTACTAAAATGATTTTTGTTCTTGTTGTCTTTTGAGCGTCTTGCCCACTAGTGACTTCTTTCTTCTGTAAGCCAAATAAGATTGTGATCCTCTTTGTTACATAAAATTTTAGCTTGTTCATTTGTTGTCCTAGCATTGAAATCTCCCAATAAAAGAACTCCTTGCTAAGAAAACACTGCAATATCTTTTTTAAGGGCTGCATAAGGATTCTTGCTATCTAACCCATTTTGTTTGTAAGTTTTTGAGACTAGTGGGGCAAAATAACAACTTGCAATTCTTATGTGACTCCCATTTTCTAATATTTTGAACCAAATAGACTGCTTATTTGGGTCTTCTCTTTCCAACTGAATGAAATGTCCCTCTGTTTCTTTCACTAAAACCATTATTCCACTGTATCCTTTGCCATTCCCCACTACCTTGTTCCAAGCCACAAACTTTGTGTATCCTTCAAAAATAGGAGTCTTGCAACCTTTATGCTCATGAGTTTCCATTAGACAAATTATGTCTCTTCCTTTTGCAATAGGCCCTAACCTAGGTCCCCTCCTCCAAGGGTAACCTCAACAATTCCAACATACTAAACTTAGATATACCTGGGGAGGCCTTGATTGCTATTTATTTTGGTACCTGGGACTCAAAGTTGAGTCCTCCTGTCTTGTTTTTGCTTTGTTACATACCTTACTGCCATAGAATCATCTGCTTTTTCTTTGCTACCATCTTGCCATGCTGCTTTACCGTGAGGCCCTATATTGGCGATTATAGCTTTATTGTACAACCATGCCCTTTTGCCTTCATCCCTTGCTGCCCTTATCTTAGCCACTTCCTCCTTTCTCTCCTCTTGTTGTTTAAAGGTTAAATCATTGTTGAGGAAGAAGCGCGATCCCCTCAAGACCCTCTTTTTGCTTAAAAGATGACACTTGTCATCCGTGCTTACCATGGTGACTTTGATCGGTCTAACCTTCTCTTCACGTATCTTTCCCACCCTCCGTGCATGGCAAATTTGCCCTTGCCATTGCAACTTGTCTTTTAGAAAGTCACTTGCAAGATTGAAAGTGTTTTCATTTTTGCCATAATCTATTACTCTAATAATTACATTTTTGACTCTATTCCACCTTTCTTTGTGTTCTCTTTCTTGCATTCTAGCAACACTTGTGCATGCCTCTTCCTCCAAACCTGTGGAACTTCTAACAACTTGGGCCAATGTTTTGACTTCATTTGATATGCCTTCACTGCTAGTTTCTTTTAACCTCAGTCCTTGAATGTTTTTATGCTGAAATGTTTGTTACTCAGTTTCAGTTGATTTTGAGTTTGCCAATCCCTTGTTTGCTATTATTGATTCTCTCATGGTTTTCCAGGCTAACTTCATGTTTTGTCACTCATGCTTCTCTGTTGTTATAGCTTCTTGCAACATTGCCACCTATTCCTTTAACACTTTATTGTCTTCCACTAAAGACCGATTTGTATCTGTGATCTCGTGGGGCTTGCAGTTCCTTTCCTTCTCCCTAGCTTCCATCTTCTCTAACCTAGCCTTGGCATTCAACAGTTCTTGCACATAGAGATGTGCTGACCAGGTAAGGGGTGTGGATGTGGGGTTGTATATGTCTGATTCTTCTTCACCTCTGTTGCCCTTAGACCTTTTCAGGCCAAAGTCAAGTGATATCTTTTTGTTTGACTAAAATTTTAATCTTTGAGAGTGTACAACCTTTTTCTCTCCTTGAGACTACTTTCTTCTCGCTTGATCCCATTTTAAATGGGAAAGTCTACATTTCAAAATGCCCCGATACTGCTTTGCATTTACCCATACCCACTTCCTGTTTTCACTTGATGATGCAATTTTTACTTGACCTAAGTGGTTTGCTTCTACAAAATTGGCAATTTCCTTTCCATTATTTGAGTTTGCGGGTGGTAGGTTTGCCATTGCCAAATAGGACAAGCTTTGAAAGAGTAAATAGCAATAGATATAAGAGTGTAGGGCTTACCTACCTGCTTGTGCCCTGATCCCAACAAACTGGTGCCAGCGCTGAAGCTTTTGAAGAGGTGGTCCCTGTTGATGATGTTTTCTTGACAACAACATTAGAATAAAACACCAAGCGCTCTATCCTCTCTTGAACAAAGCGTCTCGAATGCTAAACTATGTGATCAAACAAGAACGCTCCAAGGTTCCTTGTATGTAATTTGCAACGGATAGCCTCGGTGGTGTGATGTGATTTTCATCTTGAAACTTAGAGTTTCACCACCTTCTAGTGCTTTGTGCATGCAAAAACTTCAACACTTAGACATTTTCCTTGTAGGGCGGTTTTGAGAGCAGTGTGTGGAGAAAGTGTGTGATCACAACCTTGAATCCAAGACCCCATGCCAAGGCCGCCCAGTCTGGGCGGGTTTAGAAGGTGTGCTTGGAATGCAAGTCTTGTCGCCATATCGGAAATGTCTTGAATGGAAGTATATTGAAAATATGTTTAAGTATAAGTCAGATATTGAATTTCTTATACTTTAAATATTTATCAATATACTTCCAGGATGTTTGAGATGGGTCTTGGATCCATATGATTTAGCATGCAGATTCTAGATTTCTGAGGATCCACCAAATTTCAGACTTAGTCGTTTTTTCAGGATTTTCAGGATATCAGACTTAGTCATTTTCAGGGTCTCAGTGACATGCATCAGGATGAAGGATATAGACCTCTTGGCAAGAAACTGTTGAGACTTGCATACACAACACTATCAAAATCATACAAGCTCAGAGGAAAACTAAACCTAGAGCAAAACGAAGCGAGAAAGCAAAAAAAAAAAAGAGGGGGTCCCCATTTGCAATGGGGCGATGTGTGATTACACCACAACATCTAGCACCAATCCGAATAAATGTTCCTGAACATTTCAAAAAAAAAAAAAAAAAAAACTCAATCCAAACCAAGAAACCTCGGATAATTAACTCTAATTCTGTCACTTAGCTAGGAAATGCGCTCGAAAGAGAAAAGAATGATGAATTGGGTTAAGACACTTCGTCTTTTGATTATCACTGTGTGTGCAGTGTTCGACAAACATTGATTCTATCAAGCATTCCAATGATAAACAAGAATCAACGAACTGAAACCTTTTGTGTACACCCACAGGTTAGGTTGAACAAACATGAATACCTAATCAAGAAATCGGAATCAAAAGCTTAGTACAACTATTCATAATTCAAAGACCCAAGTGTGTGCAATTGCGTTCATTTCTGTCCCTTAGAAGCTAAGATCATTCGAGTTCACTTATCTTAAGCTAGGTAAGTTCATGGAGGGAGGATGAATGGATTCAATAGTGTAAGTATGCATATACGGGCGAAATGGGTAATGAGGGTATGAAATGGAATGGAAATGATAATGGAAATGACAGGATGGATAGGTGGAATGAGACAGTGTCTCTACACATGACGCCTGTTTGCCAGGTTTTCGTCATGGTACTTATCCAAGGCGCCACCAGAGGTGGTTTTCACCTGTGGACGAAAGGATTTCTCTTTACTATTTTTTATTTTATTTTATTTTATTTTTTTTATTTATAGGATGACAATTACACATGGCGCCTGTTTGCCAGGTTTTCACCATGGTAATGGATAGGAGGAACTCAAGAGTCTGATTCCGTGGATAACACGATAGTCTACACAAAACCATGTCGGGTCAGTATGTTCACTGATGTTGGCAGGAAATGACTAATGGACGGGAATACAGACGGAAATAGTGGACTATGTGTGGATTATGCGAAATAGACAGATGGGCATATCCAAACATAGATGAGGTAGTGGTGGAATATGCAGGCTAGCGGGGGATGGGGGGGAGCGGATGGTATATATAATGGAATGAAATGGGATGGAATCACGATCAACGTTTGCAGGTACCGGACTAAACTTCGAAGCTTGCAAGGGAAGGGAAGTGTATTTAGGAACGGGAGTGATGGCGAGTGAATGTAACTTCATAGTGACTTCATAACCCACGCATTCTTAGAATTTTCTTTTGATTTCATTTCGTGGTATGAAGTGATAGATGGAATGGAAATGGAATGGGATGAGGTGAATGGAAATGTATTCTTCGGATGCGGAAGCCTCTTTGAATTCGGCTTCTTAGACTTAAATACCCAGACTTTTGCCTTTTCTTTTGAATATATGGAATGACAGTCTTTGATTATGCTATGCTTGGATTTCTAGCATTTATTTTATGAGGCATAAAGATCTATAGGATTTTTAGGAATCTCTTCGTTTCATGGGTAAAGGCATCCAACATTTATTTCGTGGAAATATGGGATGAGTGGAAGGATTGCAAGCTTCTCATTTAGACGACACCTACATTTGCTAATCATGATTAGGAGGTGGACAAATAGGGAACGGGAATTGGGAAAATGGAAATACGATGGATGGTGGAGGGTATGCGTGTTCATATTTTTTTTAGACTCTGCATAGCAATGGAGGTGGAATGGATATATATGTATTGAGTGGATAATGAACGACGACAGATTTATGCGGAAATGGATGGACATACCAACATCTTGACCTTGCTTTCTGTGGAATGGCTAAGGTCATATGAATTGACATTGATATGGATGAACTACAAATACTTTGTTCATAGAGGACTTAAACCATTACCCTGATAGTTCATCTTTTGGAGTATGTAACGAACTACAGGAAAATGATATGGACACTAGACTTGAGTTCATTATTTGATGGAATGAGTGAAATGGATGGACTTTATTGCATAAATGAAATGGCATGGCAAAGCGAACGGGATAAGTAGACGGGGGTATGGAGAAATGCATACAACAGAATGGCAAGAAACGGGAATGCTTATCACAGAGTGCAAGCTTTTATTCTGTATGTGGAGTGATAGAATATGAAGCATACAAATGAATGCAATGTAAAGGAGTGAAGTGGAATCATGAACTATCTCACTTAATTCAAGCTCACCAAGACTCACTTAGAACTTCGGGACTATTAAGATGTGTAAATTTATGAGGTCCTTAAATACTTCAAGTCATGCTAAACAATGGATTCTTCTTCCTGGAGCAAGCAGTCACACTGTTCAACACTAGCAATGGAGTCCACAATAAACTTCCAATTCATGACTCAAGTTTCTCAAAAGAAGACTAAGAGAAATCAATTATTCAATAGAAAACTATGTGTAATCGCAAAATATCAGTGTCAAGACACAATTCATAATTCCTTTTTGAGTCAAGTACAGATCCTAACCTTGTGAAAAAGTTAGAGAAAATCATCCTTAGATTCAAAAGACTTTCATGAATATTTATCAAAGAAATGAACTTAAACATCTACCAGATTATGTTTCTTAAAGCTTAATCGCCTTTTCGCAACATGGGAACCCCGGAAAGCAACTAACTACTAAAGCCAACAAACATAAACTACGGAAAGAAAACAAAACCAAAGATCAACCAAACACAGCAAAATTACTCTAAAGCAACATAAAGGAAAACCTACTCTAAGTAGAGCTATGTAAAAAGAGCAGACACGACCCAAAAGACCCAAATATATACAAGATCTAGCATGATTTCTCAGAATGAATAGCAGTAACAATGTGCAAGTGATAGTTCGAAGTTTTGCTAATTTATCTTTGAATTCAGAAAAAACATCTTGCATGATATGATTCTCATATTCAGACAGAATCTCACACAAGATTATCAATTGTGGTAGTTCATCAGGACCATGATTTATCCACATACAAGTTGTCTTTCCAGGATTTCCGTAGTCAAATTCATATTCTTCAAATTCATCATTAGGAAATTCATAATTATCAAATTCAAAATCTTTCCAATCAATAGCAGGGAAAGATACAACCTGGTATTCTTCGCCTTTGAATGGATATTTATGCTCGTCGCCTGCCAGCATGTCTGGAGGTCGAAGTTGGTGGTGGATCATCCCACTTGCATCCGCAACATGAAAATCAACATTATGATCAATAGCGGGCATATCAAGATGGAAAGGTGAAAACAATTGAATTTTAGAAGCATGGAACATTTCACCTGTAAGTTCGTCGTAGATCTTCAATAAAGGGCTTAGCACCAACGCGAATTGCTTCGCGTCCTTGACCTGCATTTCCTCAATTTGTTCATCTTGAGACAACTTCAGCTGGAACTCCTTTTCTATTTCTTGGATGGAAGCATCTAGCGCCCCTCCGAATTGTTGTTCATTCGATGGCTCTTTGACGATGACTTGAAGTGTTGCTTGTAATGCATCCAATTGATTATCTTCCAACAACTCTTTTTGAACTTCATACAACTCATTTTCAAGGATCTCCTTATGTAGCATGAATGAGTGTTCATCAAGGAATTCTTCTTCTTGCAATGAACTCCGGTCGCTTTCTTCTATGATGGAGGAATCAACATTTTGTTCGATGCTTGCATTCTTTAGAACTTCTTTAACAGGCTCGTTCTTACTTGGAAGAAGTTATGCATATTGGCTCCCTTCTTGATTATCGAGATTGCTTGTATTGTCTTCACTACTGGATGGGATGGAAACTTCTTCTCCTTTAGATGGTGAATTGATTTCTCGAAGACATTTGTTCCACAAGTCGTCTAGTCTTAGTTGTACCTGAGATTCTTCTTCCAACCTCAATTCATCCTTCACTTGATGAATAGCTTCATGACAAGATGAACATGTGAGTTCTGAATGAGTGGTGTTATGAATCCTGCACCAACCACCCGGAATCAACATGTCTTTGGCAGGCAAGTCCTTCTCAATACTTAGTCTCTTCCTGATCATTTCCTTGAAGCTTATGAAGAACTCTCATCAGGCACTAGTCTACTCCATGAGTCCATGCAACTGTCCAGAGGCATGATCCTGCACAAGCACAACAACATCACAAGATGAGAGATGAGCATGATCATCAAAGCGATCCATGAGTTACATCAAGACAACAAGAAGAAAATATTCTAAGTAAAGTGCACATGAAGTGAATCACACTAGTTCATTCAAAGATGCTGAGGTGGCACGTACACATCATCAAGCCAATTACATTCTGCCATGTAAGAGGGCCCACCATAGAGATGCTCCAAAGATGCTTATCACATTGGGAAATGTGCCTTCATTGCCTCTTTCATGTTCTAAAAATAGCAAATTTTGTAACAAACTGCCTTGTTGTCTCGATCTTGGCCGTTGATTGTCAAATCAATCTTGGCCCTTCATGTAATTTCTGGAGTCTATAAAGGCTCATTCTTCTCATTTGTAAGGGAGAAGGGGATACAATAGATATAGAGAGGAGATTAGGAGTAGAGTTGTTGTAGGAGAGTAGAATAGCAAGTAGAGTAGAGGAAACTCTTCGATGTCATTGAAGAGATATTGTGAAATTGTTGTAAAAACACTTCCTGGATCAATACAAGCTCATTGTTGATTTTTCATGGTGATTTGTGTGGTTGTGGGATGTTGGCATGGTTTCAAATTCTCGCGGATGATTGAGAAATGTTTCCAAGTAGAGTTAGATTAGAAGTTCATTGATGTGATGCCCATATGTTAAGATATTTGATGAATTCCTTAATGGTTCATATTTTTTGTGGATTGTCGATGGCAACTCACTTTGCAAAGTTAGCCTGAACCTTTAAATGCTTTAGTTCGGTTGTGAAGATTGTTCAAGTTGCGCCAGTTGTGGGTGTTTGGATGAATGCTTTGCAATTTGAAAATCTTTGAAGTACCTTAGAAGATTGCACCGAACTTTGTGTAGTTGTTGGTCCTCATGGCGAAGCGGAGTTGGGTTATATGAGGGATTTGTCTATCTTGACATCATCCAACACTTCATTGTCCTTAGATTAGCTTCTTAAACTCTTGCCTTTTGCCTTTTCTTTTCATAATTGACCAGAAGTTCCATTTCACAAGGAAAGAGTACATAGTTGAATGAAGTAAGGAGCATATTCAGCGTAAGTCCCTTTGTGATTACCAGCAAATCACATCACACCACCGAGGCTATCCGTTGCAAATTACATACAAGGAACCTTGGAGCGTTCTTGTTTGATCACATAGTTTAGCATTCAAGACGCTTTGTTCAAGAGAGGATAGAGCACTTGGTGTTTTATTCTAATGTTGTTGTCAAGAAAACATCATCAACAGTCCCCTTTCCCTACAGCACACAATGTAACATATTTGACATTAGAGAAGCAATGTGGTTATGGCATCTGTCACCTATCTGCCATGGAATCACTGTGGTATCATCTTGCAGTCCACAGTCTATGTCATCCACCCAGTTCACCCATGTATTTGGCAGCCTTCACCTGTACCTGCAACTACAGGGTTCATCAGCAGTATCTGCCATTCCAAAAATCAATACAATAATTAATCATTAAGCCGATCAAACTTAAATTGAAACTGGAATAACAAAATCCACATTATCCCCTAATATTGACAGAAACAGTTCTTACGTCAATATTCATCTTAAGTTCAAATTAATGAAAAATGAAACAGATGATTAAGCCATTCAGGAGGGAGATATCACATAAATGGTCACATTTTCCAGCCATCAAGAAATGTGTTTCTGTAATATCCCAAATGGATATTACACCAAAACCCTAGTTCTGCCCTGAATTTCTGCACTTTAACAGTCTGCCCTAACCCTAGCTTCTTCAAAATCAGACTTGAAAACAAATGCATCCATGAACCAAACTTATGATAAACATTAAAGGATTATGCTAGAAGAGTTTGCTCCATCATGTAAGACAATTTTAGCATAAAAACACACTTGAACATGTAGAATATATCAATGAATATACATGCATAAATACTGCTGCTACAGTCTGAAGGAAAATCTGATTATTACATATGAAAGAGGGCAAACATGCCAAACAATGTACCAAACAACATCCAATTGATCTTCAAATGAAAGTGCTACACTTAGGGACTGGTCGCCCTTACTTCATGATATGAGTTGGCCTTGTAAATGCTCTTCCCAGCTGGGCGAAGGTCTTCTGTAGCAGATCGGCAAATGATGAAACCCTAGCAGCCCAGAAATCTGAAGGTGTCCACCAGAAATCTGCCCTAAAACAGTTCGCCTTTCTCCCAAGATGATGCGCCCAAGGTTGCGGATGGATTTGCCCTTAAGAATGCCTTGATAGCTGCTACAAAATCTGCTAAATGATGGTTGAATGCACAAATGGATCCCCGTCACGGAACCCTCACATTGAGAAACCAGATTGTCGCCCAACTTCCCTTAGAAGACTTAAGGTTTTCGTCCCAAACTCCCTTTGAGATTGCTCTCCGCAAATGAAATGAATGAATGCTTCGATGATGCTTTTGAAATGCCAATTGATTGAGAATATATACACATAATATCTCACCTTTCCCTCTTGGCCGACCTAGGCTTGTGTGCATGATTCGAATTTCAAACTTTCCCTCCTAGAGGGCCGACCCATCTAGAAACTCCTTGCCTAATGGAAAGGCGCAAAAGAGTAGTAATTAATTATAATTATTATTTTATTCTTCAATTATTTCCCTCAAGCGCCAAAGGTGATAATAATTAATTAATTATTGGAAATGTGATAATCCATGTGAAGCGCCCATATATCCCAAGTCTCCATGGCAAGATGATTTCGCCCAAGGCCAATAATCATGAGAAAACATCCAAAAGTGAAGTAATAGCAAGCACAGTGGAGCCCAACCTCTCTCAATACCTCGAAGTCCAAGGGAAAGTATGAACAATCTCTAGATGGTGACCATTCGAAGAAAGGGACATGACAGTTTCTGAGGCCTAAAATGTGGACAAAAGTCAGAGAAAATGACTGTTTTAGCCAGCAAAGTTTTCTTTCCTAAGAAACTAAAGAGTTACATGAGGGAATTTTTATATCTTGAAGTTTTTTGTAGTCGTTTTATTGTGATAAACTTTTCTCTCTATAATATGATCCATAAAGTTCTGCTGAGCAGAGATAGACATTAGAAGTGTTAATTCAATGTTAAAAATTATTGTGAATTTGAGATCTTCAGAAAATTCATTTTTTTTGTTTCAGTATGTGTGAGCTCCCTTCCTTTGTTTGAATCTCATTTGTCATAAAAGCTATCCTTGGTATGAAAAATACTCTTGGATAAGAAAGGCTGAATTTATTTATCTTTTTCAATTAATGAAGCCTTTTGGGAATTGTGTCTCATTGTTGGAAGTACACAATTTTTTGTTTACATTGTTGGATGTCATCTCTGGCAGCTGCGGACATAAAGTCACTCAGTATCCAACTGATGATTATATAGAGGGAGAAGAAGTTGATGGTTCAGATGATCTTGAGTATTGGGATGAGTTGGCCTGTGGAATTTACAGCATATCCTTGGAGTCTGGTAAAGAATTTGGTTGTAATGAGAAAAAATTGTTTGTTCGTATTGTCGGTAAAGTTGAGAAGCTTGACTGGTTTAATCCCCAAATAAAGAAGTTGCTAAATTGGGAAAGGTGTTTTGTGGTCCCTGGATCCAATGGTAGCATTATATCCAATTTTACATATTCTCATAGTGTTAATGATACCCTCTGCACCAAGGACAATGGCTTGATCTCATCTGTCATAGAGCAAAAAGATGCAAAGTTGGGCTATGTGGAGTCTTTTGATCAGAACCTGATGAAAAATAAGACTGCAACAGCAGATAAAGAAGAAAATACAAAAATGATCTTCAGAAATGATGCCAGTCAACTATTGATTGACCATGGACTTGGGTCTGAAGAAAATCAGTTATTTGAAGGCACAGGATTTTTTTCTTTGAATCCATTTCTGCAACAAAATAATGCTAAGGTGCAGAGTTTTCAGGACACTGTTGATTCTCATATCGCACTGTTAGATCATAAAGTGCAGCTTGATACTTTTAAGGAAGATATTCACAGCAGCACTACATCCATGGAATATCCTGGATTGCAGGATAAGACAACTAAAATTCTTAAAGATTCTCTTACCTGTTCAGCACAACGAGTTCTCTTTGCCCTGAAGCAAGCTGTGATGCGTCGGACATGTCACAGCCACTTTAATAAGGTAGTAGAATTTTGGCATGACATTTATTTCAAACTACAGAAAAATACTACTGTGTTAATTAAAAAACTGTAAAAGTTGAGGACTTTGTCATTTGCTTTGGGAATAATCCAATTGAAAACTGAATATTTGATCATTTACTTGAGAATAAATGATAAATGCAGTAGGGACATTATGGAAGAAAGGTTGCCTTCTGTTGACTTTTCTTGTGACAATAGTAATCACAATGCAATAATGATGGTTGCCTCACTACTAGGTTGATTTATTCAACACTTATGGGACTATCAACCGATAATACCTCAAATGGTATGCTATGCATCTTGTAATTTGCACATAAACTAAGTGTCATCATGGTACCTTAATTGTGAGAAATATCATATAAGTTTCTACTTCAAGCATAGTAATTTGAAATTTTAACTTATTGCAAAAGCAAATGAACCAAGATAATCCTCAAATGGTATTGAACATGACCAAACTCAAACTATCAAATCATGATGCCATTCACATGTGTATGTCTAGAGTATTACAAATGTTTGAAATATTTTAGAGTTTAATGAAAGAGTCCAAAACACAGTAGGTCTCATATTCATGTTAGTGCAAAATATCAATGTAGAATCCAATGTACTCTAAAACATAAGTTCCATCGATTATTTGAGGATGCCAAAATGAACATAGTATAAAGATACATCAATTAGGTTTACAAAAATGGTTGCCACTTCGTGGGCATTACATGGAACTTATTATGGCTAATGCCTTCCAATTAGAGTATCATTTACTAAACTAGTTGGATGGTAATAGACACAAATTCTACTGTAATGTTTTTGACTTGTAATGCAAACCTACAACACTAAGAATACACTTTGAGGTTCCACTTGGGTCTAGTTGCCATTCCCAATTAGAATTTAAAAGCTAACAAGTTGGTCTCCCTAACATTGCAAAATTGTTTGGAGATGAGTTTATTGGGCAGTTTCGTACCTCTCACGGTCTCTCTGGCTCTATGAGGAGTACCATTTGGGTCAAATAAGGGTGCCCACTCTCCCTGACCCTCTTCAACATCTACATTGATGAGATGGAGGTATTTCTTTGGCAACACACTTACCCAAATGATGGTTGCACGTTACATGAGATGATTATTGCCATTCTTCTTTTTGCTGATGATGTTGCTCTTCTCTCTCACTCTGCCGAAGGTTTACAACAGCAACTTGATGCCCTTGCTTACTTTTGTGATCTTTGCTAGCTTGTGCTCAACCTTAGCAAAACTAAGTTCACGATTTTCAATAACTCCAAACATCTTTCTAGATTCCAATTCTTCTATTAGGGGGTAGCCTTGGAGATCACATCCACTTAAACATACTTGGGGTTCCAATTTTCTGGTCCCTCCTTCAGCATGAAGCTTGCCTCACATTCACATCTTTGTAAGGGATATGCCTCTTTCAATTGGAATGCTAGTGTTTCCAGATCCACTTCCAAGATATCCCTTCCAAGATACGTCTTCTTGATAATATCATCAAGCCCATAGTTTTGTACAGCTTGGAGGTTTGGAGGCCTATCTTGGGATCCGTTGATTGGGCTTGTGTTGAAAGGGTCCAGACTCTCATGCTACAACGTCTTATTAGGTGGAAGCATACGGTTCCTCAGAGCATTGTTTAGGTAGAGTTTGTTGCCCAACCTCTATGTCTCGAGATTGTCTCCCAGCTTACTTTCTACATACACAGACCTAGATCCATGGGCGACTCTGCTTCTAGTCGTGATAGATATTCGTATTTGGCTCTTTGCTCTTCTGAGAGGATTGCCTCATTGGGTCCAGTTTGGCTCCGTCAGTGTTGGTACTCGGAGGCTAGCTCGCTCCTTTCTATTGGTATCTCTATTGACAAGGCAGAATGAGTTTGACTTGTCATAAAGATTGACTCCCATTGATAGATGTGCACCTATATAAGGAAGAAAGACTATGAGTTTTTGAAAGACAAAAATGCATTGTTAGGTGCACACCTAACAAGGGAAAAATCAACACTCAAGGTTAGGATTGAAATCACATATACAAGTATGCACCAATATGAAGGAAATAGGTTTTCAATCAAACTTTCAAAGTACATTGTGAGATGCACGCCTCAGTAAAGGAATTTGATTTCCAAATTTAAAAACAAAAGATGCATGTTGAGGGGTATGCCTAAGAAGGGGAATTGAAGTCAAAATTTTAAAAAATAAAAAGAACAAGATTGCTTTATGGGGCGTGCATGTGATAAACCCAAGGGAGTTTCATGATTTCAAAGTACAATTTCAATATATTGGTGTGCACCTCAGTGAAAGAAATTCTATTCCCAATCTGAAAATAATTTTCCTGTGGACAGGTATGCACCTCAACAAAGACTTTATTTTCAAGTGTCACAACTATAATTGCTTGTATTGACATGTGCTTGTGTTAAGGGATTGAGGTCATCAAATTGGAAATCAGTTTGCATATTATGAGAGGTGTGCTTCAATAGGGGAAATTCAAAGTGAGAAATCAAAATCCCAAACTCCTTGTTAAGGTGCATGTCTGTACAAAGGTGAGATTGCATTCGAAACCAAGTGAGAAATCTCATTATAAGGGGCATGCTTGACTGAAGGAGTTCAATGGCAGAGAAACAGTCTAAATTGCATGTATAGGGGCACGCTCATACAAGGAGAAAGGTGTGAATTAAAACATTAAAAAATTTCTACCCTAAAAGTAGTTTGCTTGCATGCGAAGCAAGCCTTATTACATAATCTTGTCTACAAATAGTAAATCCTAACTCAGGCTATCTTAAATTAGATTCCTGATAAGGATAACTACAAACTAACAATAGATCTTCTAGAAGATCATCTAAAAATAGCTGATCTATAAATAGTTGCTAAAAATAGATTTTCCAGAATAAGCCCATCTCCTGGAAAATGGTGACAATGAAAAATAGCGTGGGCTAGAAGTAAACAATACTGACAAGCAGCTCTGGAGATGATTCTGATGATGTTCATCCGCATTGTTCATAACTTCATGGCAAATCCTCTAATGAAGTTCTGAATCCTGGCACCAATCCATCTTGGTGACTCGAATCGGATTTCACCTCTCTTCTGTTGATTCCCCATCAAACCCTAGTTGAAATCTGCAATCTTGAATGATCTGAAAATCTTAATAACCTGGAAGAACACCAACAGAGGTATGTTTGGTGATGAAGATGCCCAAACCATAGGCACCCTTCAAGACTGAAGATTGCCACTTTATACTAAAATTCTGCTCATATTACCATTATAACCTGACTAATACATGTGTGAAATCAAGGATATCACGTATGCATTAAAACAGCTGTCATATATTAACCTTAGGCAATCTGAAGCAACACAAATGATTATGGTGACTGAAAATTCGTCATAAATCCCTAGGCACTGCCTTTTTGTTTGAAAATATGGATTATCTGAGTTAAAACCTGCTAAAATCAGGTGATTTTGTCAAGAATTGATGATGATAACTGTTGAAGTCAGGCGCCTTTGCTGAAGACCATGCTTTAGAAGATTGAATATAGATGAATATTGTTGTTCTTAGTGGCTTTAGACAAGAATCAATGATGACTGCTGATCACAAAACCCTATAGAATTGAAAAGTCATGGCTGCTCCTAAAGGGACGCACCATTATTGATATCCCTGTGTCAATTTTAAACACCAAAAATCACTCTTCCTTTTATTGGCATGCACCAATATATACATGTTACAAGTTTTGACTTCATTAAACAGTCCTTTTCCTTTATTGATGCGCTCTTATCTATACGGTTGCAGATTTTGTTAAACACCTTGACATTTTCATTATCAGGCATGCGCCTGAGTGTGCTGCATTCTTTGACATGTGAAACACTGAAAAGTCAATTTTAACTTCACTATTGTGCACTGGTTGAAAGGATTGATAATCTTATTTTTGAAAATGTGTATTCCTACTCTAGGGCACATCTGAGTGTTATGTTGCTAACTTTGCTTGTCGAAAAACCTGTCAACATTCATGGGTGCATGCCTGTCAAAACACCATGCAGAATTTGTTTGTTAATCTGGTTTCTATACATAGTGGTGCATGCTTGACTATTGTTCTTCTGCTCTCCCACTCAATGACGCATGCCATGATACCTACCCACAAGTTTTGAACCTAAAAATGTGTTCACTGGTGTGTCATTTTTGCTTTGAAAATTGGTTGATCATTGATGCATTCATAGACATGCACCTACACATATGCCTGATTTTGAAATGAAATTTGTGCTCTCAGCTATGTGGCGTGTGCCCAACATTGTACTGCAAGTTTTCTGACTTGCAAAGTTGTTACTCCCTTGCCCGACATATGCTTTTGCATCCCTGTGCAGATTTTGGTCATCAAAACTGTTAGTTCTTTATCATGGCGTGTGCCATAGCATGCTGTTGCAAATTCCGTGCCTTGACGAAAGTAGATACTCCTTTACAATGGCACACTTTGCTAACCTCATGCACAAGTTTTGAAACTTATCCAAAATCAATCACCTGCTGCACTATGGTGCACCCCACTGTTATGACTGCAACTTTGAACCTTGGAAATTCCTACTCTTCCTCTGTTGGGCGTGCTTCAGATATCTGTCTTGCACAATTTCAATAAACAAACTTGCTGCCATTTAAGGAAGGCATGCCTATTGTATAGCCTTAGCAGATTTCACTTTTCAAGACTGGTTTCTCCTCATGGTGTGCACCTACACTCTAAGACTGCGAACTTCAACTTTGAATCTTCATGTTCTTTCCCTTCTGTTGCGTACTCTAGATGATATTGTGGGGCAATTGTCATGCCTTGGTGAAGTTTTGAAACATGACTCATGATTGATGAAAAGACGGGTTTAGCTTGTAGTTTGACACAATATCAAAAATTCTTTATGGGTACAAGACCTATAAATAAGTGCTTGATGCACTTGTATTGAAAGTGAATAGTGATTTTATGCCTACTTGGTGCTGAAATTGCCATTCAAGCTGCTTTGTGTTGTCTTGTGTGTGTTGATTTAGTAAATTGAATATCTTTTAGTGACTATTGCAGGCTTTGTGTTGCAGTTTTAACTTTTCATTGAAGTGGCTATTGTGGCTTTGTATGCAATTTCCTTTATTCAATTTGCACGATCTCATCTTTATTTACAATTCCAATTCTTGTGCGTGCACACTTTTTTGGGTGTCTTCTTTTAGCCAAAAAGCTTGTGTGTGTTTAGTTACCATAGATTAGGCCATTCATGCCAATCAAAAAATTATCAAATCTCTCGTCTGTGTGTAAAAGAGTTGTTGTAGCCTTTTGCCCATACGTGAGAACCCAAAGATAATTGGTGCATATTGTAGAAAGCTGAAGGTCCTTTTTGTAAACTTCTAGGGTTTGGTTTACTTTTTAGTTACAAAGGAGCTTCCCCTTCCAATTTGTAGAAAGGTTAATTCTTACATGCTATTTTGTTTTGCATTATCTTGAAAAGGACAAAATATAAGCCTAACTCAATATTTACAAATTAATTATTAGACTTGACCTTAAGTTGAAGTCCTCATTAATCATATGGAAATCAAATTGTATGGTTTGATATTAGCTTTATGTAGTAAGCTATAAATTTTGAACTCTTGCACATGCATTAGAAATGAAACATGTTTGAAAGTATCAGATTAGCATCTTCACTATTTGGGGTTCCACTGCAGTGATTCTTATTAGATAAGCTTATATCTAGGGCAATTTTTTTCCCAAACTAGGAAAATATCCAGTTGCATGTCTATTATGATTAAATTCAAGCTCCTCTATGATCATATTATTGAAAGAAAAGTGTTACTGGAAGCAACTCTTGAGAGTAAACTATTGTGCATTTACCATACTGCAATATTGGAAATGCATGCTGATGTTCTAATTTATATATTTGTCAAATTCATAAATTTGTGGAAGGTTAGCAGTTTCTAGTGTAATTTTCTGGCTCTAAATTTTTTCTCTATGTTACCAGAATACCAGCTTTCAGACATGTGAATCTCTATGCAATTGTTAATTTAAGTTATGAATGTTATTGGGTGCTCAACATCTATACTTGAATTAGTTCATTTATGAAATCCTCTTTTCAAGATTGTGTTTGGTTATGGTGCTGATTCACTTTCACATGCACTCCAGACTGGGGAAATTGGGGAAAGCATAAAGAAACACATCCCCATTGCTGTTCTCTTCTCTGGTGGATTGGATTCTATGATTTTGGCTGCCTTGTTGAATCAGTACCTTGATCACAATTGTAAGTTTTTTTTTTGGGAGGGTTCTAATAATTGAGATTTTCTCTGTTTTGAATCTTTGATCTTAGGGATTTGTTTGCCATTTTCTTTCTTGTATGTGAAAACACTCACGTGTACCTAGATTCTATGCCCATCTTTTCTATAAGCAGAAGTCATTTTGTTTAGTTGTTATGATGATACAGTGTATTTTCTCCATGGAGTCAATCTGGCTCACCATTGTTGTTATAGCTTCTAATTTGGCAATATGATACTTGGTAAGCCTGCATGTGGCTTATATAGTGTTCCAATTAATAAATGATATCATGGAGTTGAGAGGCTACATGTTGCAAAGAATACTTTCAAGGGAATAGATAGCGTACTAGGTTGTCAATTGTCATATATGCAAAGAATAGTTGGAGATAGCAGTGAAAATTTCTTAAATGCAGATTTTAGTTGTTCATGACTAAACTAAATGAATTTAATTGTTGTTCTAAGTTCTATTCTTGAGAGATCAGCTTACATAGAGTTATTACTATTGCCATTATGTTCGGAAAATAAAATAAGCACATGTAGAATGAACAAAAAAGCTTGGTAAAAGGAACTATAACAAACACCTCACCATCACACCATGCGATACCGTAGAGAAACCCATCATCCATCCAAAGTTGGCTATGCCTCCGAAAACTTAACAAATCAAAAAATACAAGAAATTTGCTCAACAATGGAGCATCATGGGACTGTTGTGGGACATGAACACTTTTCACACAATAGTCTCCATCTCTTGCTCTACAAAATATCATTTGTTAGACTGACATGGAACCAAGCAGGGTAGCAATCAGAGGTCTATACAACAATGTGTGACAAGAAAATCTTTGCAAACGAAGCCACAAACTTGACTATTATATTGAAAAAATACAGACTTGTATAACCATAAATAATGCCAAAGTTACAAAGGTAGAAAATCTACTAAATCCCATGTTTGTTGGATGAAAAAACGACATGAAACCAAAATAAAGACAAATAAACAACTAGCTAACTTAGGCCTAACAACCTAACAACTAGGATGTAACATACACCCCTGGTATATGTTCCTTGCCTCTGTATGTCTTTCACTGTGTTTTTGCTTGTTTGTGTTTTAGGGTTTTATGGGTTTGTTTTTCATATGTAATTTTTGTATGAAATGCATATAAAATGAACAATATATTGAAAACCCAGAAAAACTAATGCACAAATCAGCAAACTAATGAATACCCAGATCGAAGGAAGCCAAAATATGAAGATCTATTACATACCCATGTCAAGTTGTACAACTTCATGTCGGGGTCATTGCCGGACCAGCAACAAAACATATAGAAAGAGGCTCCAAACTTCAATACAATGACTGATAATGAAATGCAATCATAAACAATGGATTCCCAGCCTCTAGGCGCCCATATTGCACTTGATAGCAGCTACAAAGAAAAGGAATGACTTTCAGCAAATACCCATAACTCCACTAAGCTGTACGACCATTTGTGACTGTAGATTGGCATGTAACAGCTCCAAATGACTGGTATAATCTTCTGTTATGGACTGAATACTCTTGCAAGGGTTAGGCGGCCACAATGAGCTGAAGAGGACCTTCAAAAAACACTCAATACTCTAAAAACGACCCCAGCAGTAGTACGGCCTGTTCTAGCAGAGTACGGCCAGCATAAGAAATGAAAGACAGTCCCAAACCTGTCCCAAAACACCTCAAATCTGTCACTGACTGGTTGAACACAGCTGCATATGATTTTCTGTCCAATCCCTTCGATGCAAACTCAATACTCTATCAAAAATCCGTCACTGGAAAGCCCAAGTGAAACTCCAAAATGAAGTCTCCAACTCCCTCTCCTGATGCAATCTTTCATACACGAGGAAAGGCAAATCTGCAAAGGTTTTCGTCTCTGCAAATCGATATTCAAAACCCTAGAGCCAAGCTCAATCCTATGCACGGGCAAAACTCAATATGAGAGCAAAATATCATAAACCAAGCATAACCAAATGAAGTCCTTTTTGGTCTTTAATTTGCCTTCCTCTTCCAACGGCCAAGGGAGGGATTTTTAATTTATTTTTATTTTTAAAACATCACCTTGCACCACCATGAGGGCGCCCATCCCTAGGAGTGTCACTTTTCAAGTTATAACTTAATATATAAAGTGACTTTATAATATAACTTAAAGTTATATTATATCTCATAAAACCATAAGTTAAATCTTTAATTTAACTTATCTTATAACCATTAGTGCTCTTGACATCTCGAACCATGAGTTATGTGCCAATGACCATCCACGACTGCCCTGCCAGAAATAGAAACTGCTTGGCTCACAACTTACTATAAATAGTAAGTCCCTGGAATGACTTCCTAATCACATCCATTAGCCTACGGAAGTCGAATTATAGGCTAACCCTGATCCCCTAGAGTGATGAGCTAAGTGGGGGACATTACAGTCCGCCCTTCCCAAGATTGCTTGTCCTCAAGCAACCTCAACTCTGGATGCTGCAATATCTTCTCACTCTCCCAGGTGGCATCCTCAACTGACAGATTCTTCCACTTGACCAAGTACTCTCTGATAACCCGTTTCCTCAAATGTCTTTCTAGGGTGTCAATGATAGCCTCTTTTACTAGGATTAACTTACCCTCCTCATCCAATGGTGGAAGCTCTGCAGATGGAACTATATTGTGGCTGAGAGCTTTCTTCAGCCTGGAAACATGGAACACATTATGCACCTGACTCTCTGATGGAAGCTCAAGCTCATAAGCGACCTCGCCCACCCCTCTGATAATCCTAAATGTACCATAAAATCTGGGCTTAAGTTTCTTGGCTCCACTCTTCTTGAGAGTGGACTGTCTATAGGGTTGGAGTCTCAGGTACACCATGTCTCCAACCTCAAAACTCCTCTCTACTCGGTGTTGATCAACATAGAACTTCTGCTGATTTTGGGCTTGCTGTATATTTTCCTTAAGCTCTCTGAGAATGTCTTGGCTATCCTGCAAAAGATCCGTAGCCTTAGGCACTTAACTGTCACCAAGCAAGAGATCTGTAAAGCTTGGGGCGTCATAACCATATAGTGCCCTAAAAGGAGTCATCTGAATAGACTTGGATGTGTAGTATTGTAACAGTACTCCCCTAGGTGCAACCATTTGATCCAGGCCTTCTGCTGCCTCGAAACATAATTACGCAGGTACCTTTCTAACCATTTGTTCACCACCTTTGTTTGCCCATCTATCTGCGGGTGGTAGTTGGTGCTAGGAGTTAACTCTGTACCACATAATTTGAACAACTCCTACCAAAATAAACTCAGGAACTTGCTGTCCCTGTCTCTGACAATGCTCTTGGGTACCCCATGCAACCTGAATATCTCCCTGAAAAACAAATCAGCCACTTGAGCAGCTGTGAAGGTTGCTGAAATTGCAAAGAAGTGTGCAAATTTGGTGAGTCTGTCGACCACCACATATATATAGTCCTTTCCTTGCACCTTAGGCAACCCTGTAATAAAGTCCATGGAGATACATTCCCACTTCTGATTGGGAATAGGTAATGGCTGTAGTAAACCTGCATGAAATGTATGCTCATGCTTGTTTTGTTGGTAAATGGGACACTCATGAACATACTTCTGCACTTCATCCTTCAGTCCCTTCCATGTGAACCTCTTCTGAATCTGTTTGTATGTCTTAAAGAACCCAGGATGGCCAGCCATTGGTGTATCATGGAAAGTTTTGATTACCTTATGCTTAAACTGTGAGTTGGGCACCAAAAATATCTTGTCTTTGTACATGATCAAATCACTCACCACAGAATATCTCTCATCTCTGATTGTGCCGTCAATGACTCCTGCTGCCCAAGAGTCTTTAACATACTCTGCTATAATCATCTCCCTCCAATCAACAGAGATCTCCCCAACTAAACACAAGTGCGGTCGTCGTGACAAGGCACCTGCAACTATGTTCCTCTTACCCTTGACATACTCAATGTCGAAATCATATGCCTGTAATCTGCTGACCCACTTTTGTTGTCTGTCATTCAGGTCCTTCTGGTTCATGAAATATTTAATGCTGCTATGATCAGTCCTGATTAGGAACTTACCCCCAACTAGATATGGCTTGAATTTGGCCAATGCATGCATAATGGCCAACATCTCTCGGTCATAAACCGAGTAACTTCTCTCCACACCTTGAAGCTTCCTACTCTCAAAAGCTATCGGGTGCTTCTCCTGCATGAGAACTACTCCTATCCCCTCTCCAGAAGCATCACACTCTAACTCAAACGGTTTGGTGAAATCTGGGATAGCAAGCACTGGGCATGTAGACATCAAGTGCTTGAAGTGATCAAAGCACTTCTGAGTCCTGTCATTCCATTCAAAGGCTCCCTTCTTTGTTAAATTTGTCAATGGTGCAGCTGTCTGAGAGAAACCTTTCACGAACCGTCTGTAGAATCCACAAAGCCCAAAAAACCCCTTAAGCTATGTGAGGTTTGTTGGTGGAGGCCAATCAACAATCGCCTTAATCTTCTTTGGATCCATTCTAACCCCATCAACATTGATAATATGGCCAAGGTAGAGTAATTCTGTCATACAAAAATCACATTTTGACTCCTTGGCGTAAAATGAGTTACTCTCCAAAATGCTCAGCACCTCCTCAAGGTGTCTCATGTGGTCCTCTCGAGTCCTGCTGAAAATCAATATGTCATCAAAGAAAATCAAAACAAACTTCCTGAGCTGCTATCTAAAAATCTGGTTCAGACAACTCTGCAAAGTCGCAGGTGCATTGGTCAAACCAAAGGGCATCACTAGGAACTCAAAGTGACCATAATGACATCTGAAAGCCGTTTTGTCTATGTCCTCGGCCCTCATGCGGATTTGATGATACCCAGACCTCAAGTCAATTTTAGAGAAGTAACAGGCGCCATGTAACTCATCTATCAACTCATCTATCCTCGGAATGGGGTACCTATTCTTAATAGTTTTCTTGTTCAAGGCCCTGTAATCTATACACATCTTGATTGTTCCATCCTTCTTGACAAGTACAACTGCAGAAGCAAATGGGCTCTTACTGGGCCGAATGTGTCCCATCTCCAGTAGCTCTTTGATGGTTTTCTCAATTTCATCCTTGAGCCCCCTCGGATGACGGTATGGGGTGATCATGATGGGTTTGGTCCCATCCTCCAACTCGATCACGTGCTCTATGTCTCTATCAGGAGGCACTCCTGGTGGTATATCACCAAACACCTTATTGTGCTTGGATAGTAACTTTTGAATATCAGGATGATAGCTATCCTTCTGTCGTGGTGAGGACTCTGGCATAATAAGGCACTCTGCTGCCCACTCTACCTAGTCATGTCTCAACAACCTCTCCATTCTCTTCAGTGATACTACTCGAGGTTCACCATCTGAAATACCCTTAAGGCAAATTTTCCTCCCATTGTATCCAAACCTCATCTCCATCTTCTTAACATTCATGGTGAACTCCTCTAATTGGCTCATCCAATGCATGCCAAGTCATCAACCAACTCATAATCACCCATGATGATCTTCAATCCTAATATTTTCCAGCTGCACTGCATTTTGAATCCGTCGGCTACCATCACCTTAAAGCCTTCGAATTCCTCTGTCTTCAACCCTCTGTGAGCTACCAACCCCTCGTCAATAAAATTATGAGTAGCTCCTATATCAATGAGGGTAATAATACGCTGTCCACCGAGTACACCACGCACCCTAAAAGAACAAATCTTCTGGAAACTAGATAGCTGAGTAATAATACTTCCATTGCCAGTACTGTGCTGTGAAAAGCTCTCATCTCCACTATCTCCATGGTCGGAAGGCTGATCAGAATCTGAATCAGATGCATCAGACTGGGTCTCCTCAGCTGAATAATACTCGATCAATTTGGCCTTAGCCTTATGTGGACACTTATGCGAGGGATCCCATGGTTCTTTGCAGTGAAAGCAAAGTTTCTTCCTCCTGTACTCATTGAGCTGATCATCAGTCAACCTGTTTGACTTGTCCTTATGCTGCTCAACATCTTTGTGGAATGGTTTCTTCTCTTTCTCTTTGTCCCTCTTCTACATTGATGACTCCATGTTGCGGGCCTTTTTCATGGCCTCCTGGAGTGTAACAGGGTCAAAACCCTTAACCCAACCACGAAGTGGGTCTGATAATCCATCAATGAAGAGAATAACCAATCTGCGCTCAGAAATATCTAGAACCATAACTGATAGGTCTTGGAACTCAGAAATGTAGGAGTCAACTGAACCACTCTGCCTCAACTGTGCTAACTCCTTAAACTGTAACTCTGGGTCCTTATCAAATCTATCAATCAATCTAGCTGTAAACTCCACGTATGAAGTAATCTGATCATGACCCAGTGTGACCTTCCCATTACTCCACTTATGCGCTACCCCCTCCAAATGCAAAGCTGCATAAGTAATGGCGTCCTCAAGACATAGGACTAATCTGTAGGTAGCTGTCCAATTTTTGGACCCAAGCCCTAGCGGTGGTCTTTCCCGATCCATCAAAATAGGGAAGTGTCATCTTACTCACCTTCTTCTATAACTCCTGGTTCTGAGGTCTACCTCCTCTACGGGGTCTATTCCTCATCCTAACATCAGAGTACTCCGCAAAGGTCATCTCTGCCCTGAACTCGGCACTAGAAGCTCTCCAATCCCTTAGAATCTCCTCTTGAAACTCAGCTTGGGTAGGACCTTGTTCAGGAACTTGGTTCCTGGGAGCAAATATAGGTATACGGGGTCTATCACCTGCTGTAAACAGTGAGGCCCTCATATGAGTAACCGAAGCCTCATCCTCATCATCTCTGAATCTGTGCTTGTCCTCCCCGTTTCTATCCCCATTATTTTTGTTCCCCTGCTTCCTGTCACCATTGTGTCTATCACCCATATTATTCTTGTTTCTATCCTCGTCGTTGTTTCTGTTCCTATCACTGTCATTGTTTCTATGTCTATCACCGTCATTGTTTCTATTCCTTCTCCTCCATTGTACTTGTTTCTGTCATGGTGATTATCCCTGTTATTCATCCCATCTCTCAACTGCACGAGGGTATGTGCTATCTTTGCCTGTGATTCCCTCAACTCCTGTCGAGAATCCCTCAATTCTCTCTCTAGGGCCACCGAGCTCTTGGTGAGCACATTCAGGATCTCTCGTAGGCTAGGCTCCTCAACCTCCCTATCACCCATGTTTTCTGTATGTTCTGTAACTGGAGGTAGTTCACCTGAAAATGGGTCTGTTCGTGAAACTTGGGAATCGTCCTCAGTGGCAGAACCTCTATCTCTGACTCAAAGGGATCTACTATGGGTATTGGTTGTTCCGATTCTTCTAGCTGTGGTACCTCTCTTCCCTGTGTCCTCCGTGAATTCTGTATTCCTGGTCTTGGTCTAAAATCATATCCATCTGTCGGCCGCATGTCTCATTTTTATTATCTGCATGTCATATTAACCTCACAGGATGGCAAGATTTTCTGCTTTGATACGCTTGTAACATACACGCGTGGTATATGTTCCTTGCCTCTGAATGTGTTTCACTATGTTTTTGCTTGTTTGTGTTTCAGGGTTTTATGGGTTTGTTTTGCACATGTAATTTTTGCATGAAATGCATATAAAATGAACAATATATTGAAAACCTAGAAAAACTAATGCACAAATCAACAAACTAATGAAGACCCAGATCAAAGGAAGCCAAAATATGAAGATCTATTACATACCCATGTCAAGTTGTACAACTTCATGTCGGGGTCATTGCCGGACCAGCAACAAAACATATAGAAAGAGGCTTCAGACTTCAATACAATGATTGATAATGAAATACAATCATAAACAATGGATTCCCAGCCTCTAGGCGCCCATATTGCACTTGATAGCAGCTCCAAAGAAAAAGGAATGACTTTCAGCAAATACCCATGACTCCACTAAGTTGTACGGCCATTTGTGACTGTAGATTGGCATGTAACAGCTCCAAATGACTGTTATAATCTTCTGTTATGGACTGAATACTCTAGCAAGGGTTAGGCGACCACAATGAGCTGAAGAGGACCTTTAAAAACCACTCAATACTCTAAAAACGACCCCAGCAGTAGTACGACCTATTCTAGCAGAGTACGACCAGCATAAGAAATGAAAGACAGTCCCAAACCTGTCCCAAAACACCTTAAATCTGTCATTGACTGGTTGAACACAGCTGCATATGATTTTCTGTCCAATCCCTTCGATGCAAACTCAATACTCTATCAAAAATCCGTCACTAGAAAGCCCAAGTGAAACTCCAGAATGAAGTCTCCAACTCCCTCACCTGATGCAATCTTTCATACACGAGGAAAGGTGAATCTGCAAAGGTTTTCGTCTCTGCAAATCAATATTCAAAACCCTAGAGCCAAGCTCAAACCCTATGCACGGGCAAAACTCAATATGAGAGCAAAAGATCATAAACCAAGCATAACCAAATGAAGTCCTTTTTGGTCTTTTATTGGCCTTCCTCTTCCAACGGCCAAGGGAGGGATTTTTAACTTGTTTTTATTTTTAAAACATCACCTTGTATCACCATGAGGGCGTCTATCCCTAGGAGTGTCACTTTTCAAGTTATAACTTAATTTATAAAGTGACTTTATAATATAACTTAAAGTTATATTATATCTCATAAAACCATAAGTTAAATCTTTAATTTAACTTATCTTATATCCATTAGTGCTCTCAACATCTCGAACCATGAGTTATGTGCCAAGGACCATCCACGACTGCCCTGCCAGAAATAATAATTGTTCGGCTCACTACTTACTATAAATAGTAAGTCCCTGGAATGACTTCCTAATCACATCCACTAGCCTACGGAAGTTGAATTATAGGCTAACCTTGATCCCCTAGAGTGATGAGCTAAGTGGGGGACATTACATAGGAATGAAAAGAATCTAACTTTTGACTATTTACACAAGATAAGAACTATAGGATAAAAATTATGACATTGTAGAAAATTAAAACTATAGATTAAAAATAACCTATGTCTAGTTCTCTATATCCTTTGAATCCTCATCATTCCTCGCAACAGTAGAAGCATTGGACTCCAATGCTCTCAAAAGAGAAGGAAAAAACTAAGACATTTGTTGGTGAGAAATCCATTGAGCTTGATGTAGAAGCTAGCCTTGTTTGGCAACAAGGTAGGATGTCATGGAACCCTGCTTGGTTTGGTGAGTCTTTGTGTTGATAACTCGTCCAGCATCTACTGGAAGCTGGAAATGAGGAACAAAATTTGTAGGATGGTTGATGGAAGTTCAGAATCGAATGTCAACTCATAGTAGTGTTAGATGATATTCACATTGACAAGATTGTTGATGCCCAATTATGCTAGATGATCAAGTCAAGAAGCATTCTCAAAAACTTGCTAGGTAATGGTATAGGGTCCATAGTGAAGAGTTTTGACCTTATTATGTGTGTTCTCTTGGAGACAACATATGTCCACAGTCCAAGTATAGCCAATGTTGTAAGATCCCTAATCAGATCTGCCTTAAAATTCTGATTTTTCGTCTTCTCAAACCGTAGATCTGAATTCTGATTTTTATTTCTGAATTATAAATAATTGTGGACAGCGAACATGTGTGCCAAAATGCTCAAATAAACATGCCAATCATGTACTCTTATGAAGATATCATCAACCATGAGCTCAACCACATGATATGACCAATCAAGTGCAACAAAAAGACAAACAATTCTGATTTCTGAATATATAAGTCTGCTGCTACAAATCTGAATATTCTGATTTGAAATTACATCAAATGTATAGGCTCAAACATGCCCAAACATAGCCTAGATTTCTGCTCTTACAATTTAGACCTAAACATAGGTTTATACATACCAAAATTGGCGAATAATGATGTCAATCAGAAAACCTTAGATGGGCGAATCCTCCAAATAGGCGGCGCTCTCCACAAAGATGACCAAAGGCATGCACGAGAGGGCGGCGGCTAGGGGTGATCAACAAATGCTTCCAAACATGAAATCACCCTTCTTTGAGGTGGCGCTCACTCCTAGGGTGAAACCCTAGCAAGTATTTCGCTGAAATATGATCACAAAACCCTCCAAAGGTTGGCGCTCACAAGCTGATCTGAAAATATGAATATATCTCACTTCTCCAAATTGTAATTGGCACAAATCTCATAATTTGGCCTTAGGGTTTCTGCAGAAACAAATATGTCTTTGATGCTCCTTCTTTCCTTCCAAAACTCCAATGAAGTGCAAATATGGACTCCGTATGAGTCCACCTCCAAGATGGAATTGGGTTTTCGTCCAATCCACCAATGTTCCTAAGGGTTTTCGTCCTTGGAATATGCTGAACCGAAGTTGCAGCCAAAAGAGAAAATCTCCAAATGAAAATGATATGAATGTGAATGATTGAAATGACTTGTTTCTTCCTTCTTTTATAGCCATCCGTTAAGACCTCATCATGGCCGACCTCCCTCTAGCAATAGATATTTTACTTTATTTTCTATTCTCTTCACTCTTGGCCGACCTCCCTTGGTAATTTATTTTATATATTTTTTTGTCCTTTTCTTGGCCGCCCACCTTTAAGGCAATTTTCTTTATTTTATTTTATTTTACCAAGTGGCTCTCAAAAATATTAAAATCATTTCACATCACAATTTGGTCCAGCAAAATTAATTAAATATAAATAATCCGCAATGTTTAGGATTACTTAGTATTTATCTAATTAGATTATTCCCTTGCACTTCCGACCTAGCCTACGGGAATAAAATAGGCTAGCCAACTCCATTGGGTGATCACTCGGAAAAAGGGGACATTACAAATGTTATGAGACTTCTTCCCCAAAGTAAAAAGAAAGTTATTTTCCATGAAATAACCCTTTATAATTAAAAGGGAGATGGAAAAATAAAGAATATTATGCTCCCTTGGTTAAAATGGGAATTAATAAAGAGTACTTATACAAATTCTTTTTAAAAGGGGAGGAATAAATGTATTTATTTAAATACTTATTAAAAGGCCACCTTTGTGAAAGGGTGTGATGATTTGGAAACCACCCCTTAAAAGGTTATATAAAGCATAGTTGGAAGACTCGCCGAAAACTCGGTGAGTCTTTAAAAAATCCGCGAGTTTTTTTTTGCAAACGAGTTTTCTTGACTTAAACTCGCCGAGTCATTCTGGTGAGTCTTTGCCGAAAATACATCAGGGTGAAAGCATAACAGGGTTGTGACAATATATTTCAACATATATTTAAGTATAAGTTTGTATATTGAATTTCTTTTACTTCAAATATTTTGAAATATACTGTCAAGATGTTTGAGATAGGTTCCGGATCCATGGGATTTAACATGCACATTCTAGATTTTGGAGGATCCATCAGATTTCAGACTTAACCAATTTTTCAGGGTTTCAGGGTTTCAGACTTAGCCAAATTCAGGGTTTCAGGAACATGCATCAGGGTGAAAGAACAAGGACCCCTTAGTAAAATGTTGTGGAATTTTACATGATTTTGCAATTCTGAGGCATGGAAAATAGGAGCTTTGTAGTGCATCCAGTTGTGAGCGGAATTGGACCTTGTTTGAGCCCTTCACATGAAGAGGAACAAATTAGCTCAAAAGTGCCTCAATGACCTTGTCTTTGTGCAATACAACCTTCGGTTGCGCACAAAAAGAGTAGAGGACAAATCACTGGATCCTATTGATTTGGATGAGATAGATCCTTAGTGATTGGACAGGGCGGGATGAGCAACCTCCATTGTTTACCGCAGACAAGATTCTTGATTTCGAGAGACAGGCAATGGAGGATGTGGGTGCAACAGGAGATGTAGGGTTGGAGGACATTCATGAGGATGAGTCATTGCCAGAGCCAGATATTTCTAGGATGGTGGTCGAGCCTCAGCCACATCCTTCCATGCCAACCGAGGAGCCACTGGCACCGCGTACTCGCAGGACTAGAGCATCTACCTCTTCCTTAGCTTTGACTAAATTAGGGAAGAGGAAGGTGTAATATGTTGTATTTAGTATTTACTTCTAGTTTTACTATTTTCATTTTCAGCTATCTATTGTAATTTCTATCAGACTATCAGGCTTTCAGCCATCAGGTTTCCGCATGAGAATGTGATTTTGTAATCAATTTGCATTAAAGTCAATCAAAATTAATGGAAAACACTTTTGTACTCATTTATGGACTTATTGGATTCATCTTGTCATTGAATTTTGCAAAAAAATGCGTTTCTAATGAAATTTAAGCAATTTTTTAAGTTCTTGAGTTTTTTGCTGAGTTTTTGCCGAGTTTTCTCCGAGTTTTTTTTTACTCACCAATTTTGGGCTTGCCAAGTTTTTTGGCGAGTTGAGTTTTCCAACTATGATATAAAGCATTCATATGAGACTTGCAAAGGCATGGAGATCACTCAAGGAAGAAGAAGGTGGTTTTTGTGGGCTATAGGCATTGGAGAAGGCACACACAGAGTGTGTCCAACTTGGGTACAAAGTACACTCGAGATTGTCTTGGCCAGGGCTTGTGTTAAGCACTTGTGTTGAGCGTTTGCTTTGTTGAGCATGGCTCTGGAGCATTTGTGTTGAGCATGTCACGCTGTATTTTGAATAAGAATTGTTCCTCCTAGAGTGTTGTAAGAGACCCCACTTATGATATAAATAAGATGTTTTGCAACTGTTTGTGAGTAATCAATAAAAACATCAAACACTTAACAAATCACTGATTGAAAGATGAAATGAAACACAACAAGAGCTCGCTGTTTCATAAATCAGATTGTCACTGTTTTATATCAGACCATCAAATGAAGATGAAATGTCAATCAAATGCATACAAACTTGATACAAAGCTTGAGGTATGAACAATTATACAACTTGAGTCAATTGAATCAAGACATCAGGTCCATTTTGACATGCAAATAACTCTGTATCAGACCACTGTCATAATGCTGCCATTGAAATACTTGCCCCGCTGAAGATTATCTATTGGAAACTTTACAAATTCTATCTCCTATGCCAAGCAATGAAACCCAAGCCTTAGCCGATGGATGTAGAAGATCTTCAAAAGCTCTAGAAAGGACTGAATGTCTTCAATTGTTCACTGTATCAGACTTTTGTATGACTGTCATAAATTATCAGCGGCTGTAGCATGCCCAGATCGCTTGCAAACTCCAATTTGGCTCTTCCTTAGACTAGCGATGAATCATCCAAAGACTCCAATGCCTTCATATATCATTCCTTATTGCAATATAGCTCATAAAACCCTGAAATTAACTTGTATCAGCTGATTGTCATGAAAAATCAGATCACATGAATATAATATAAGCCTCCAATAATATCTCCAAACCCTACGAATGCTACCTTGGCTTGAAAGCATAGTTCCACGGGGACGCGTCCCCCCTGAAAAAGGGCCATCTCGGAGACGGGGACGTTTCTGAGACGGGGAGACGTCAAGGAAACGTCCCCCCACCGCCCCCCCCGTCCCCCCCACCGAATCCGAAACGTCTCCCTTTGGGGGGGACTTCTGGACGTCCCCTCGACTTCCAGGCATCCCCCCCGAAATGCATTAATTTTTTTTTTTCAGATATTCATATTTTATCAAATGTTGTTGCAACTACCCTTGTAGACATGTATGCAAAATGTGGAAGCACAAACAAGGCACATGAACTGTTTGACAGAATGCCTCAAAGAAATGTGGTCTCATGGACTGCAATGATTGCAAGATATGCACAAAATGGATTTGTTGAAAAGGCTTTAGAAATTTTAAAGCAAATGCAACTGGCTGGTGTAAAGCCAAATTCCACAACCTTTGCCAGCATCCTCCCTGCCTGTTAGCGTTTAATTTCGCACCTTTTGGTGAGAAAGAAAACGGACAGCGTGTACAGTAGGACTGTTCTTCGAATTAGGAGGGGAAGCTCCCTCAACAAGAAAATTAAAAAGACATTTACAAAATAACCTATCTTTTTGTTTCTCAAGGCACGAGCACAAGGCAATGAAGCTCTTCTGCAAGGCTATAAGATTTTCTAAAGCTTTCGAGAAGAAAATAACTAACTTTATCTTTTAAAACAATTCTGATTTCTTCAAGTAAATTCAGAGCATAAAGAAATCAGAAGAAGTTGAAGAACAACTTGGAGGTTTTCAAAACAAAAGAACAAATACAACTCACAATAATTGCTCATGCACAAAGTCATGAACAATTTACATAACTCTTGACAACAATATCGATCCTGAGACCATGATTTGTATTCTCATTAATCAAAAAGCCAGAACCAATAACAGTGTTTGAACAATAAAATGCGAGCAAAAATTAGTCTCAGCATTTACCATTAGAGAGTTTAGGTGTGTAGAATACACTTATTTATACCTAAAAAGCAAAGATGCAAGAAATAAAAGGAAGAGTTAACTAACACTCTTCACTCTAGATCTAATGCTGCATGGGAAGCATGCAAGCTTATTAGCAATTAAAACTAAAAGGATCTTGTCATGCAAATTTCAGTTAACTGAACTTGCATGTTATTACACAATGAGTTCCAACTCAAAGATATTTTGCATGATTTCCAAAAGCAAAATCTAAAAATAAATTTAACTTCAGTTAACAAAGACAGTTCTCAAAATAGAAGCTGCTTTGGAAATCTCTCCTGCTGCCAAAAATAATTTCCTCCTGCAAAATGTGAAAAATAAGCTAAGTCTGAGAATTGAGATTTCTCTCAAATTCCTTAACCTTGGCTTCATCTGGTATGATCATGGACTCAATGTGGACCGTCCTCATTTGCTGGTCCTCATTTGCAGGTCTATGGCAGCATCCTCTGTGATTTTCTCGAACACTTCAAAGTCTTTCTCAGCCTTGGTGCACTTTGATGCAATATCAACCAAGAGGTACATTTTATCAAACATGAGGGTCTCCACAAAACTTTCCACGGATCAGCTGAATGAACTCCTGTAAAACATGAATGAGGCAATTTACGCCTTCCTCACTGAAATACCTACAAGGAATGTTTTGGAAAAAATCAATGGCATATCTTTCAATGCCTAGGAGCTTTTCTTTCCATATAGCCAACTCCGAGGCTATATTCTTCGAGGTATAAACCAAGAAGGAATACTGGTGAGTCCAGGAGAAAATTGTAGCCTTCTGATTTGCCGTTATAGGCCTCAAACCAAGTGCACGCAACCTGACCATCAATCTATCATATACTGGCTCCATGTCCTTCATACACTCGATCATATTCTGGATTCCAAGGAGGATATCCTTAGAATTGGACACCACTTCTGATAACTTTGCTAGAAAGTTAACATTCTTTACTATAAAATGATCCACCCAATCCCTAGTGTGCTTGCCATACACTACCAGCTGACTTAATTGTTTTTGCTCATCAGTAGACTCCATCACTTGTGGCAAAAAGAGTGAAGGAGGCGAAGGAGTATGTAGAAGTTGCGATATGTACTGACGTAGTTGCTTGACTTCTGATTTGAGGGCAGCCTTGTCCTCTCCATCTTTCATTACCCTGTTTCTCATAGTATCTATAGCAGCCTCCAAAATATTCACTGCTGTCTGTCGTGTGTTATGATCGAAACAAGTCTTAACAATATGATAATCCTCAGGTTCAACTTCTTCAATTGCTTTGTCCTGAGGAGGAGTAGCTGTCTCTAAAACCAACTCTCCTTCACTTGTCTTTAGAATCCTCGATTGTTTCTTGGGCTTCTTTATAGATGGCTCCTTGAAAGTCTTTGCCAAAGCACTGAAATCCAGCTGATAGGATGGCCTTTTCTTTTTCTCATTTATTGCTGTATGAAGCCAAGCTGAAGTAGATTCTCGAAATGTTGGCTTTGGATGGCTTTCCTTTTCAGCACCCAGATTTGGTGTGACTTCGGCCTCAGGAGGTGCAAAATGAATATCCATCTCCGTGTCAAAATCCAACACTATGTTGGGTTCGAACTCTAGGTCTACCTCCATCATGGTGTTCACTTCAATTCCTTGCACGACCTCAGGTTCTCCTGCATTGTTAACTCCAGATGAGTTAAGTGGTGTTGAATCAATAGGTATAGGAGATCGGTGAGGCTCAGGTATCCTTTGCGGTGCCAGCAAATTCCCTTCTTCTGAAGAGGAAGAAGAGGAAGAAGTAGAAATAGAAGTCGTAGGCGAACTAGGCTCAGCTGGTGGCAAAGGGGTTGCCTCTGGTTGCTGTTGTGCTGGGGTTTGAGCCTTCCTCTTCGGGGTCACCCTCAAGGGTTCTTCCCTGATAATGTTTGTCGCTTGGGCCTTCTCACTTACCACCTTGGATTTCAAGCGTGGAGTCAAATGAGTAGGTGAAGATGGCGGCTCTGCTGTAGATGCCTTGTCTTTGGGTGTGTTCGTCCTCTTGCTCCTTTGACTGTTAATGAACATCCAACTTCTTTTCACCACTCCTTTGGTTCTTTCTGTAATGGAGGTGATCTCTTGAAGTGACCAATCCATTGGCGGCAATGGTTGTGAATCAATTCCCTCTTTGACAAATTTTGGGGAGAGAATTAAACCATCTTCGTGCAACTCTTTGCCACTCTCGTCAAGGAAAACTGGAATCTGCTCCAAGGTGAAGCGACTATAACTCCTTCGCCGAACCTCATACTCATCCTGACAATTAACCCAGAAGTCTTCCATAGTAGGTACATGAGCAATTTGCCGCTAAGTTTGGATTTCATCACTTGATTAGGGTCATATGTGCATTTCTCCTTGAAGGTCTTTAGGCCGAATTTGGACATTTCTTCACCAATTACCTTTGCATCATCTGCACTTTTGCACTTGAAAACACCCATTTGAATAGGAAAGGTCACTGCCGTCTTATGTCTACTGCGTAGAAAACTGTGTACTTCTATCTGACACAGAAACTCCATGAAGACAACTTCATCGGATGGATATCTTGGGAGCATGTATGGACATGATGTAAACCCGTAGGCTCTAATATAGGAGAAGGTAGGGAATTGAATATACCAATTCGCCCATTCCGAGATTATCGCTCTGGCTTCTCCTGATAATCTGACATGCATCTGGTTTTCCAAGTCACATACCGTGAACATTAGGAATGCATCGTTGACTCGCCAGAAGTGCTTCTGAGACTCTGAAATCTCAAGCTGAGGATACAGCCTGACGATCCTGGTGTTTTGCAAAGAGCCCACAAAGTTCAACCTGGCAAAGTGATGTTGTTTGGGCACCATGAATAGTAAATAGGACACCATTCTGAACTCGTGAGTTCGTGTGAAGTCTATGATTTGTCGGTGAATGCAATCACTTATGAGAGTGGCCCACTCATAAGTGGCACTTCCATTGGCAATGGTACTGATCACATAGAACATCCATGTCCTAAAACTCCTTCCCTTAGCTTGGCCTGTAATCCGGTTGAGCATGGTGATCATGATGGCATATTCATCTTTGAATTGACCTCGGCCCACATTCCTTGGAAGCGTATTCCTCCTTTCTTTTAGCCATTTGCAAGCTAACTTTTGACATTTATCAGTGGCAGTGGTCCAAACTCTGTCACTCTCTTCAAGGTCTAGGGTGAGTGATTCTTCAAAAAGAGGAATGCCGAGGGCCATCTCTATGTTATTAGGCTTCAAACTGGCAATCAATCTTCCGTCCCTTGATCTGACTTCTCTTGATTCAGGAACATAGTGTTGGATGCACGAGAGTACAAATTCGAGACTATGGGCAGAGATGGGAAATGATCCAGCTTGAATAAGCCCAGAGTTCTTCAAATTTCTTGCAGCTACATTCCCTGAGTTTATCAGTGGTTCTAAATCAAAACCCTCAGGTGAGACTTGGCACAAGTCTGTTTCTTTGACTTTGAAATATTCGTGTTTGAGCAAAGATTTGGCCTCGATGGTGACTGACGAATATTGCACGATGACTTAAAGAAGCTTGCTCTGATGACCTTTATGCACTTAAAATGGACAATCTGGTCCTCTGTATGTTTGCTGCCCAAAAAAAAGAAATTTCTTTTTCGTTGTCCAAAATTTTTTTTTTTGTGAAAAAATTAAAATTTTGCCCTTGGAAAATGAAAATTTGGAGCCACACCTTCAAAGATTCAACAAATCTGAGATCAAACCAGTCCGGGATGATGAAAAATGCCTTTTGCCGAGGTGGGTATGTGTCAGAAATGAGAAATTTTGGACAAATAAGCCTCAAAAATCAATTTTATCTTGGCTGTAGGTGGTGATTTTGCCTTCGAAAAACCATGACCAGCAGTGAAAATCCTTGAAAATTTGCCAAAAATGGCCTCCTGGGTTTGGACGTTGCCTTGGGAACATGCAAATGGACCCTGTGAAAGAAGAGAATGAAGAAAAAGAAGGATAGAAGTGATCAAAATGCCTTCTTTACTCTTTGCTGATTCGAAAAACTTCAAAAAGCTTGAAAAACCCTCAACAATGGCCGCCAGTGCAAGAAAAAGACCCTTTGGTGGACAAATTTTTCTTTGAGTGTGATAGAAAGAAGTAGAATGATGCAAGAATGGATGATCCTTGTCCTGTGTGTGAAGATCCAATCCTCAAAGCCTTCAAATTCGTATTATGCAAGCTTTCATCCGTCCATTAATGGCCGCCATGTGAGAGGTTCAGCTCCATGTATCATCTTCTTGCCAAGCAAATGATGAAAACTATACCAAATGCCTTCTCTATGGTGAACGCCCTCCTCCTAGGGTTTCATTCTCCAACTTTGCACAACCAATGAATGAAATGAGAAAGGTGAAGAGGTATATTTATAGGTTTAACCTTTCTCCTGGCGCCAATCTTCTCTCTCCTCAACACCAATTTCTATACAACTAAGACTCCTCCAAAAAGGCGTGCAAATGATATATTTTAGGCGCCTCTTGCATGAGGTTAGATAGGCGTGAGTTTTGGTGAACTTGAGTGCCATTTGCAAATGATAGAAAGGCGTGGGATTCGGAGTTTTGAAGCGCCTTTTAGGAATGACTAAATAGGCGTGGTTAAAAGGCAAATGAAGCGCTTTTTAGGAATGATAGAAAGGTGTGAGTTTTTGGCTTTTTAGGCACCTTTTTGGTGTGAGGGAAATGGCGTGTTGTTTACTCAATATGAGTGCCTTTTTGGTGTGAGGGAAAAGGCGTGGGTTTTTGCTATAATGTACGCCTTTTGGAAGGCAAGGAATGGCATGGGTTTTGGCTAGAATGGGCGCCTTTTGAGGGTTGATTTTGAGTGTCTTGGTGGAAGTATATTTCAAAATATATTTAAGTATAGGAAATTCAGATATTGAATTTCCTATACTTTAAATATTTTGAAATATACTTCCAGGATGTTTGAGATAGGTCCTGGATCCATGGGATTTAAGATGTAGATTCTAGATTTTTGAGGATCCACTAGATTTCAGACTTAGACAGATTTCAGGATCTCAGAACGTCAGGTTTCAGGACACCAGAGTTAGCTAATTTCAGGGCTCAAATTTATGATTCTTGACCTTGAAAAACTTTGAAGTTGGCCTTGACCATTTTGATGGAGGCTGCCTGGATCATTGCTATTTGCCTGTCTCTGGAGCTTATTTTTGCCGTAACTTCTTCATCTGATGACGGAATGTCTTGAAGTTTGGAAACCAAGCTCATATGATCTGAAACTATCATTGAAGCTCTTTCTCCATGGACGATACTCAAAAATGGTGCTCATTCAAGGCAAGAACGCCCAAAAATGCCTTAGAAAAATTTTCCAAAATTTCAAAATTTTCAAAATTGAATTTTGACTTGCTAGATGTATTTGCATTGCTTCCCTTGGTTCCTTTATGTTGTTTTGGCCTCAATTCACCACTTTGACCTCCTCTTTTTTGACATTCTTTCACTGCCCCGTGCCTGATTAGCTTGTCAGAATCTCCTTCATTCGGGCATTGGATCAATATCTTTCGATATATCTTTGTACCTGCAGGGTTAGCGCAGTAATGACAAGGCTACACGGTGCTTAGGAGGTATGTTTGGGCACATATACGAAAAAATTCGTATGGGTACAACACTGCCTATGTCAAAATGGGAGATTTGGAATAGGGTATGGACATCCATCAAAGAATCAAAACGTAAAGGATAGAGGAATTTTGTCAGCTGTTGTAGTTGCAACTGCCCTGTTAGACATGTATGCAAAATGTGGAAGCATAGACAAGGCACATGAACTATTTGACAGAATGCCTCAAAGAAATGTGGTCTGAAAATGTGGATGCATAGACAAGGCACGTGAACTGTTTGAAATGATAAATCATTGCAATGTGTTTAAACTCTAAACTTTACTTATTAAGTTATTCCTTAGGCTTCTACAGTTATACATCTTTTTATAACTAATTTTTCAAGTACTATATGTATTTCAGTGTGCCACTCCCCCGCCGCCCCCCCCGCCGCCGTCCCCCCGCCGCACCCAAAATTAGGCCCCCCGCCCCCCCGTCTCCGAAATGCGTCTCCCGCCGTCCCCCCTGTCCCCGTCCCCGAAACTCCGTGGAACTATGCTTGAAAGCAATGAAACCAAGGGTTCTCAATGATGTCTTATCACTTCAAAACTCTTCAACAACCTACAAATTTAAACTCAATGGAGAATATTTGAATAATATCACCTCACATAAAGTATGGGGTTATCACCATACAAATACAAGGGGTCATTTCCTTGCAAAATGACATGAAAATCGGAATTCTCAGTCAAAATAATAGAATAAGAAAACATACCAGATTCAACATATCTTCAAATGAAGATGGAAGTATCTATTTAACTTCTCTTTGAATGAGCAATCCTCCTCTATGATGTTTTGTAATGCAATTTGAGTTCCACCAATGATGAGCAATAGACTTGAACAATTGTAAATGAGTTGCAACCAATACTCATTCATTTAAAACAATCTTTAATTATTTTAAATGAAATACAACTACTCCATATGAATCGATGCTTTAGCAATGAGTTCTTCTTGTGTAGGCAGCTGCTTGCATACACTCATTTAATATCTTCATTTTGCATTGAATATCATGCATAGGCTTGGGCGATCACAACCATATTGGCATTGGCATTTGAATGCAAATATTTAATAAATAAAACTTGCATTTAAAATCATTCTTCCTTTCCTTGGGCGGTCCACATGCAAACATTTAATAAATAAATTTGCATTTAAAATGATCCATTGCCTTAGCCGCCGATCTTCTACTAGCATTTAAAATCATTTGCTAGCATTTAAAAATGTCTTTTGTTTGCTCCTCATCGCATGATACTTGATCCAATGTAATACAAAGCATGTACATTTTTACTCCAACATGTACACTCTAATTCCCATGATCCAATGCAATATGTGTACACTTTTATCTTGAGCGAACTCCTTATGGGCGTTGGAATTCAAGGGACCAATATTCAATGATTTTGCAATCCACATGATAGTCGATCCATTTGAAATAGGCATTTTGAAATATTTGAATATATTTGAACACCTTGGACCTATCTTCCTCCTACATTGGCTCTTGATGACAAATAGGTCCCACCCGGAGCAATTCCTTATTCCACACAAAAACTTCATAAAAATAGATTAGAGAAAATGCAATTAAAAATTTTATTTTCCCTTTTATTCCATCATCTAACAAATCAAACCAAATGATTGAAAATACAATTTCAATATTGCATTTTCCAAATAACATTCTAGTTGAGCCAACTTTCCGGTTTTCCATGTATAGACATATACTAACTTTCCGGTTCTCCATGTATAGAGATAAGCTCAAAGTCAAAATGGGGACATTACAAGTGTTCCATAGCTATGAGTGCCAAGACCATTGAAATCTTCCTAGTCTGAGAGTGGCCAATCCAAGTACTCCGATTTAGATAAGTACTAAACTTATTGTTAGTAAAAGATATTGGAATTATTACATATATGGGTTTTGATGTTAATTTGATTATGGGATTATGTTATTCACTTTGCTATTTTAATTATTTATTTTAGAGCTCTTATTAAATTATCACGTGTAATTTTACATTTGTTATTTACATCAATTTAAAATCACTGCATATTCTAAATTATCTTAACTCTAGTTTTATCTATGTTAAATTTGTTGCTAATACTTAAATAAGACTAGGAGAAAAGTAGTATTACAGCCAAACTTTGTACTCATCTTGAAAATGATGAGGGACATGATGACAATCCATGAGCTTCTTTTACATGTCTTAAACTCTTCTGAAGAATTTGAATAACCAAAGTGATTGCAAATGTTAGATGAAGGAGCTGGCCTTGTTTTGCTCCTTTTGAATGTGTTCAGTACTTGGGAAAGGCAAAGATGAGGGCGACTCATTAGGAGCCATGTGCTGAAAACCAAGACAAACCTCAAAAGACGAGTGAAATCTAGAAGAATGAATTGCTCGGTCATAGACATGCTCAATGTGGGTTAGGCTCAAATCCCACTATGCAAGAGAGGTATGGTGGTATTTCCTTAGCTTTTGCATGAGAGTGTGATTCACAACTTTAGTCTAATTATGGAAGAAATTTGGTGGGATAAATGTATTTATTTAAATACTTATTAAAAGGCCACCTTTGTGAAAGGGTGTGATGGTTTGGAAACCACCCCTTAAAAGGTTATATTAAGCATTAATATGAGACTTGAATAGGCATAGAGATCACTCAAGGAAGAAGAAGGTGGTTTTGGTGGGCTATAGGCATTGGAGAAGGCGCACATAGAGTGTCTCCAACTTGGGGTACAAAGTACACTCAAGATTGTCTTGGCCAGGGCTTGTGTTAAGCACTTGTGTTGAGCATTTGCTTTGATGAGCATGGCTTTGGAGCACTTGTGTTGAGCATGTCACGTATTTTGAATAAGAATCGTTCCTCCTAGAGTGTTCCATAGCTATGAGTGCGAAGACCATTGAAATCTTCCTAGTCTGAGAGTGGCCAATCCAAGTACTCCGATTTAGATAAGAACTAAACTTATTGTTAGAAAAAGATATTGGAATTAGTACATATACGGGTTTTGATGTTAATCTGATTATGGGATTATGTTATTCACTTTGCTATGTTAATTATTTATTTTAGAGCTCTTATTAAATTATCACATGTAATTTTACATTTGTTATTTACATCTATTTTAATATTACTGCATATTCTAAATTATCTTAACTCTAGTATTATCTATGTTAAATTTGTTGCTAATACTTAAATAAGACTAGGAGAAAAGTAGTATTACAGCCAAACTTTGTACTCATCTTGAAAATGATGAGGGACATGACAACAATCCATGAGCTTCTTTTACCTGTCTTAAACTCTTCTGAAGAATCTGAATAACCAAAGTGATTGCAAATGTTAGATGAAGGAGTTGGCCTTGTTTTGCTCCTTTTGAATGTGTTTGGTACTTGGGAAAGGCAAAGATGAGGGCGACTCATTAGGAGCCAAGTGCTGAAAACCAAGACAAACCTCAAAAGACGAGTGAAATCTAGAAGAATGAATTGCTCGGTCATAGACATGCTCAATGTGGGTTAGGCTCAAATCCCACTTTGCAAGAGAGGTATGGTGGTATTTCCTTAGCTTTTGCATGAGAGTGTGATTCACAACTTTAGTCTAACTATGGAAGAAATCTGGTGGGAAATTTAGGAGTAACTCCCAAAATTTTCAACAAGGAACACCAAAAATGGCCCACAAAACTTGAGTCACGGTTAGAAACAATACTGGTAGGTAGACCAAAGGATCATTAAACAAAGTCAAAGAACAACTAGGGTAAGTCGCAAAATAGACATACTACAGTTCGCGAACTTGCCGAAACACACTTCATTCTTGCCAACTCCTTCCTTCTTCTTCCCACTTTTGCCTTGTCTTCACTTTTCCCTTTTCGGCGTTTAGGAGAAAACTCCAACCAACGAACCTCTTTCAGCAGGTTTGCCAGTTTGCGAACCTACCGAAAGGTTTCGCTTTACAAGGCTTTCACAAGGCTCTCAGGGTTTTGATAGGTTTGTGAACTTGCAAACTTGTCGATAGGCAAACATTAACTTCAAATTTTACATAGGAAGAAAACATGAAGGACTTAGTGGATTTTCTTGATGATTTTTGAGGATGGGGGGCCCATTGAAAATGTCTCAGACCGGATATAAATGATGGGCAAAGTAGGCCAAGGCAACAAAGAGGCACAAACATGAGATATTTTGGCAAATTTGGGACTAGAAAATCTGGGCACCAACAATAGGAACATGGGGTGTGGCAAGGAACAACACCAAGGAAAATTTGATTGAGGGAGGGCCCATTAGAGGATTTCTTGGATTGGTTATAAATGATGGGAAAAATAGGTCTAAGGCAACAAAGGGGCACCAGACCTAGGATTTTTGCAAATTTTGAGATTTGGGAAACTGGGCTCCAACATGTCCCATATGAAGAGAGTACTTTTTGGCACACTTGAATCCTACCAGTCTTAGACAATTGATGACCTTGCTACTTAGTGGTTTTCTTGCAAATTTTTTTGAACACCTACTGCCACATTTGCTTGTGAGAAGGCCGAAGAGCAAAGGGAATATTCAAATACCCAAATATCTGATAGTTCTACAAGGATCAAACAAGTTTCAACCTTGTTGTAGAATCCATGTAGGAGGAAATGCTTTTGAGCCCAACATCGCAAACTTCCTTGAGGAACCAAAATGTATTGATAGTCTTTTACCCAATTCAACAATATTAATCTCTTCTAATATTAATCTGAATTGGGAAGTCTTGTTTGTAAGATCCCTATCTTATATTGCCCTGAATTTTCAATTTGTGTGGTTTGACATTTTGTCAAACACTTGTCATGCAATCTGATTTCTGAGTGTTTGATTGTTTTATGATGTTTGTTTGAATGACGTATGATATATTTTTGTATGGTAACTTCAAATATAACAACTAAACACCAAAATGTAGAAATTTCTAAATCTGATTGCAATTAACAGCCAAGAACAATGCGATAGAATTGATTCCAATTAAAGATTTGAACAAATAATTTATTGCTTCACATATCGAGTCAAGTACAAGCCTTCATTAGGTCAAATATGCAAGAAATAAGAAATACCCAAGCTGCTGTTATGAATTTCTGAGTGCATGTACAACTCATACAATTCTGAAACAACTCAGAAATGTATACAAAATGTGCCCAACAACCTATATATGACTAATAATGACACTCAATGACTGATATATGCCCTTATTTGAACAAAATGGAAGAAAACAACAAATATAAAAGTGCTGGTATTAATTTCTGAGTATCCCTACAACTGATACAAGTCTGATACAACTCAAAATATGACTGAAATTGCGCCCAACAACCTGAAAACGAAGCTCTAACCTCCAGAATTGAATACCAAATTGATTCAAGTCTGATATAGTGCCAAATGATGACCTTAAAGTATGATTGCAGCTTGATAAAGGCTGATTTAGGTCCGATATAACTCATGCAAGTCTGCAAATGCCTCTACAACCACCTAGATCTGCAAATTACTTTCAATGATGACAATGGCTCTAGAAACCCTAGCGGCCAGTAAAGGTATAATTCAGATCTGCATTCAAAACCCTATCAATTCCACCATGAAATCATGAAATTCCAATGCCAAAACCTTCCTCAAGCTAGCCATACCATTCTTGCTTTCATACACAACCCCTAGCAGTTGTAACCTGCAAATGTCATAGAAAATCCTTCAAATCTGCATAAAACTTCAAAACCCTAGTGCCAATATGAAGCCCTAGCTGATATGATCAATTTCCCTTCAAACCCTAGCTTCAATCCACACCAAAAACCTGCAATTAAATCCAATGATGAGCCCTAGATGGATCCACCTCACAAAGTGGAGTGGGTTTTCGTCCAAACCACCAAATTCTAAGGGTTTTCGTCTTTAGAAGCCTGCTGAAACAATGTTACAGCCAAAGAGAAAATCTTCAAGTATCAAATGACAAATTCACAATATGATCCAAATGACTCCCAAACACCTTTTTTATAATCCTCAAGTTGGGCACCCAAATCCAATGTATTTTATTTTGCTTTCAAGTGCACCTCCATAATAAAATAGTATTTTATTTTTCCTTCCTCGACTTGTTATTAAAATATTATTTTATTTGTCATGTTATTTTATTTTTCCTTTTGGCTTTAAAGTGACTTTCTCTTTTCCAAGCTTTAAGTTATTCCTTTTTCCCTTTAAAGTGACTTTCTCTTTTCCAAGCTTTAAGTTATTCTTTTTTCCCTTTAAAGTACTCAACTTCAATTTGGCTTAGGTGAAGTCGGCTTTCCTTTCTCCAAGCTTGAAGTCACTTTAGCTCAAAAAGGGGACATTACAAGTCCTTCCACCCCGAGATTGCTTGCCCTTAACCAATCACAAGTACCAAATCTGGATTAGAATCAATCATACCTATCAATCCTTGGATCCCAAATCAATCTAGGCTCTTGGTATGGTCTATCATGTGCTATACCATACTGCTCAATGTTGGGAGAAGGAAGCTCATGCAACCTACTCACCAAAAGGGCCACAATCCTCGAATATCTAGCCAAGTTGTCAAATGTGTGCAATTCTCTACCATGTCTTTGCTGTCCCATGCTGATATACATTGAAAAATCCTCATAAATATCATCTTTTGCGTAACAATCATTTGAGAATTATGATTATAATCAAATGCCATCATATTATCACATCCATCAACTATGAGGAGTATCAAGAAACTATGAACATCACACAACTCTTCATCTTTCTCATGGATGATCAAGTGCTGCTCCAAAACTGAAGCATTTATGACTCCCTCTTCATGTGAAGACATGACACTATTGGCTGTTCCACAAAGTGTGTGTTCAACTACTCCATCATCCTCTATGACTTGAGCCTTCATTGGGTTCTCAAGGAGAGGTGACTCATGAACCTTATGATGCAAATTAGGTATACAAACAAAATTTTCTGAATTATACCTCTTTTCTTGCTCACCTAAATCTGCATGTCCTTGTTTGTTTGTCTCAAGAAGCTCCTTCATGGCTTGTGTAAGAGACCCTATTATATATGACTGAAATATTTGATCAATTTTAGATAAGATTTCTTGCACAAATCAATGCAAATCATCAATACAAATCACAATATATGAAAGCCATCAAACTCTTTGCATTCTTATTGATTGAAAATGGAATTACATCACAAAACACACTGCTGTCATCAAATTATAGTCACTGTATTAGTCATATCAGACCTGATATCATTATGAAAATGTGAGCCAAATGCCTTTTACAACATCAATGATCATATACAAACAATAGGCAATGGTCCTCAAGTCTGAAATTGATCACTACAGCCCTGGAAATACAAATATAATTGACTGATGTAAATGAACAGCAGGCTGTTAGGACTACTGTAGGTGCCTATTTCGCCCAGCCAATGCAAAATCTCTTCAAATGTATCAAAAACATCTTCCCAAGTCAAGCGATGGGAGTATAGATTATCTTTATCCACCTTGCAACTCCTTGTGATATTGTAGACTTGTCCAATATGCTCAAAAAGCCCTGAAACAATGTAGATATCTCGCTGTCATGAGAAATCAGACCCTGCAAAATATATAAATCTCACTCCAATGATACCATAAGCCCTAATAACTACCTTGATAGTGTTTCCAATGGATCAAAGGCTTCAATATGATATCAAATACACTCCGATAGCTCTCCTAAACCTGCAAATTCAAGCTCAATGGTGAATATCTGAATAATATCACCTCATATAGAGTATGGGGTCATCACCATACAAACACAAGGGGTCATCTCCTTGCAAAATGACATGAAAATCGGAATTCTCAGTCAAAACAATAGAATAAGAAACATACTAATGCATCAATAGTTGCAAATTGATGTTCAAGTCCTCTATTTATCCTCTCCAAGGATAGGCGTTCCTCCTCTTTGGCATTTTGGAATGTAGCTTGAGTTCCACCAATGAAGAACAAGAGTCTTGAAACATTTTAAATGAATTGCTCATACAAACTCAATCATTTAAAATCAATATTCAATTGTTTTAAATGAATTATAACTACTCCATTTGGGTCGATCCCACTAACAATGGAATCCTTCTTGCATAGGTGGCTAGAAATGCTTTTGCATACAAATATTTAAAATCCTTCATTGATCATTTAAAATCTTTTCCTCATACCAATCGATTTCTTCTTCAAGTTCCATCGATTCTTCTTGGCTTGGGCGAATACCTTGGAGTTGGCATTTGATATTAAATTTCCTTCATTTGCTTTGATCGCTCCAACTCAATCCTTGAGCGATTGCATTTAAAAACAATTGCTAGCATTTAGAAATGACTTTCAGCCTTGGCCGCCGATTCCATGGTTGACATTAATTATTTAATATCTTCAAATACTTATTTTAAATGCTTTTCATTGGATCGATTGACCCTCATAGTCATTGGCTCTCCATACAATAAACAAATACAATTTTGAATGCATTTACCTTAGGCGAATACCCCCTTCTTTGGCCGTTGGAACAAATAGGACCATGATCTAATGTGCGCCACCTCATTATGCTAGTCGATCCTCTTGTGATAGTCATTTGGAAGTGTTTGAGCATATCTTCATAAGCTTGGACCTATAACAAATGTGTTACCAATTCCATTTTATAAAATAGGTCCCACCCGGAGCCATACTTCACCCATCGATTATCCTCATTCAATGATATAAACTCCATAAGAATAGATTAGAGGAAAATGTAATTAAAGATTTCATTTTCATAATCTATCAAATCAAATGATTGAAAATACAATTTCAATATTGCATTTCCCAACAACCCAATAACATACTAGTTGAGCCAACTTTCCGGTTCCCCATGTATAGAAACAAACTCAAACTAGCAAATCATTCCCTTACCAATACATTAGCCTACGAGAATGGATGATAGGCTAATTGTCAACTCCATATGAAGTCACTCCGGAAATGGGGACATGACAGCTTGGTCATCCTCTATGCATTCTTCCCTTGGAAGAAATAGAGATCTAAGGTTTGTCTCTCTTTGCTTCCTTGCTTGATCTAGTTGATTACAATGTTCCTTGACCTCTTGTTGGTGCTGTCTTGCTTGGGCAGCCAACAACTTTGCCTTCCTAGCTCTTTGTAACCATCCATCACACATGTCTTGAGTTTTCTTGACATCCTCTGCTGTATGATGTATAAAACTAGACTTGTAGTGGCTTAAATCTTCAATACATTTCTTTTGATCTATACCCAAATCGTGAGTGCCAACAATGGGAGACTCTTGTACCTTATTCTCTTTATGGTAAGTCGCTGCTATCTCATGATTGTGAGAAGTAGGACAGTTGTCATAAAACAGAGAACCAGACCTGCTGTCATATCTTTTCATAGTGTCTTCAACCGCCTCAAACTTCTCGTCCTTCATTGTTGCATGCTTTCCATGAGGTACCAATCCAACATGAGTCTTCAAATGAAAATTACATGCCTCAAGGCTGATTCTCTTGGCTGTCATATCATGATAATGTGAAGATAAGGGACTGCTGTTACACATCAGAAAATCACTCCTTACCTTTTGCCTTTCTTGCCTTCTAGGTCTTGGCTTTACATTTGCTCTCCTTACATCCTTCCTTAGATTCAAGTATTGATTGAAGTTTATACGATCTTTGACCTTATCTGGAAGTGCTCTATACTCATCATAAGCAACCATTATATCATTAACAAATTCAGAAGTCATGATTCACAACCCAAACAGGCTGGCAAGATCCAACCTCTGATACCACTGTAAGATCCCTGTCTTATTCTGCCTTGGATTTTCAATTTGTGTGGTTTGACATTTTGTCAAACACTTGTCATGCAATCTGATTTCTAAGTGTTTGATTGTTTTATGATGTTTGTTTGAATGATGTATGATATATTTTTGTATGGGAACTTCAAATATAACAACGAAACACCAAAATGTAGAAATTTCTAAATTTGATTGCAATTAACAGCAGAGAACAATGCGAAAGAATTGACTCCAATTAAAGATTTGAACAAATAATTTATTGCTTCACATACCCAGTCAAGTACAAGCCTTCATTAGGTCAAATATGCAAGAAATAAGAAACACCCAGCTGCTATTATGAATTTCTGAGTGCATGTACAACTCATACAAATCTGAAACAACTTAGAAATGTATACAAAGTGTGCCCAACAACCTATATATGACTGATAATGATACTCAATGACTGATATATGCCCTTATTTGACCAAAATGGAAGAAACTGGTATTAATTTTTGAGTATCCCTATAGCTGATACAAGTCTGATACAACTCAGAATATGACTGAATTTGCACCTAGCAACTTGAAAATGAAGCTCCAACCTCTAGAATTGAATACCAAATTGATGCAAGTTTGATATAGTGCCAAATGATGACCTTAAAGTCTGATTGCAGCCTGATAAAGGCCTGATTTAGGTCTAATATAACTCATGCAAGTCTGCAAATGTCTCTACAACCACCCAGATCTGCAAATTACTTCCAATGATGACAATGGCTCTAGAAACCCTAGCGGCCAGTAAAGGTATAATTCAGATCTGCCTTCAAAACCCTATCAATTCCACCGTGAAATCATGAAATTCCAATGCCAAAACCTTCCTCAAGCTAGCCGTACCATTCTTGCTTTCATACACAAGCCCTAGCAGTTGTAACCTACAAAATGTCATAGAAAGTCCTTCAAATCTGCATAAAACTTCAAAACCCTAGAGCCAATATGAAGTCCTAGCTGATACGATCAATTTCCCTTCAAACCCTAGCTTCAATCCACACCAAAAACCTGCAATTAAATCCAATGATGAACCCTAGATGGATCCACCTCACAAAGTGGAGTGGGTTTTCGTCCAAACCACCAAATTCTAAGGGTTTTTGTCCTTAGAAGCCTGCTGAAACAAAGTTACAGCCAAAGAGAAAATCTCCAAGTATCAAATGACAAATTCACAATATGATCCAAATGACTCCCAAACACCTTTTTTATATCCTCAAGTTGGGCACCCAAATCCAATGTATTTTATTTTGCTTTCAAGTCCACCTCCATAATAAAATAATATTTATTTTTTTCTTCCTCAACTTGTTATTAAAATATTATTTTATTTGTCATGTTATTTTATTTTTTCTTTTGCCTTTAAAGTGACTTTCTCTTTTCCAAGCTTTAAGTTATTCCTTTTTCCCTTTAAAGTACTCAACTTAACTTCAATTTGGCTTAGGTGAAGTTGACTTTCCTTTCTCCAAGCTTGAAGTCACTTTAGCTCAAAAAGGGGACATTACATTGTTCCTCTCACTTAGGGACTAAGAGTAGCACCCTTAATAAGAAATTAATAGCTTTAGCAGTAATAACACAGATGGCGCCAAGGAACAAGAAGATAAATCCCCAGTGATTTGAAGCTAGTTAGAGGCATCGTTGAAGAAGAGCATCACCATTTTGATAAAATTCTCCCCAAATTCAATGGCACCCAACTTTTGTTCAGTACAAGACCACTCAATTATATCATATGCTTTTATAAAATAAATTAAGGTCACACATAAATTCTAACTAGGTTCATGAGCCTAGTACATACCTTCCTAATTTTTAAATTAAATCAATGCAAGAAATATCTGCCCTCCACAAAGCCAGTTTGAGTAGGGGAAACAATTTTGGGAAGAAGTGTGTTGAGTCTATTAGCTAACACTTTTGCAAAGATTTTATTAGAAATATTCAACAAAAGGATAAGATTCCCAATTTCTTACATGTGTTCAGTCACCTTCCTTTGCAATCAACTAAATTGCCCCTTGTTAATATCTACCTAAAGGGTGCCTATGTCAATAGCCTCTAAGTAAACCTCCTAGAGCTCTCTAGAAACACTTTGCTTATTTGATTTGTAGAACTTTGCTGCAAAAGCACCAAATTCCTGAACTTTCTCATTCTGCAAGTCATGATTTATAGGTTATTTCATCTTACATATAAAAAAAAACATAGGTTATTTCATCTAAAGTAATGGCTCCTTCTAAACCTATGGCTTCTTGCATAAAGATAGTCCTAGGAACACAGTGGGCACATATCTTTCTATTGACCAAAGCATAGTTAGTATTGCCATTAGTAGTAAATAGCCCTTTATACAAGGAGAAAAAAAACCCTTCCTTATAGCATGAGAGTTAGTAGAAACCATCTGTTTAATATCAATCCCTAAAACCTTCTCTCTATAATCCTTAGCCTTGAGAATGTTCAAGAAGTACCAAGAACCTTTGTCACTATTGCTAATCCATGTCATCCTAGATTGATTCTATCCCCATGAGCAACATAGTTTCGATGGATTCTAAAGGAATCTTTCAACCTCACTACTTAATCTGGTAAGAATTATTCCTTAGGGGAGTTCTGAATAACATTTTCAACCCTAATAATTTTTTCTTACGTTTCACTCTGAAGTCTCTTCTTCACCCTCACCTTAGCCCTAGTCCCACCATATGTTCTTGTAAACTTCTAGATTGCCTCCATACAACCTTGCCAAGAATAAATACAAGATTAAGAGCAACTAAGATGTTTTGACAATTTCCATAGTTTTAAGGCCATCCAAGCAATCACCATCCTTTAGATGGGAAACAATAGGTTTGTTGAGGCCTTGGAGCTTCAGTTTGGCTTTGAAGGGATATGAAGCCAACTAAAAGACCATTTTGATAGGTGGATGATCTGACATAGTGAATGGTAGAACCATATCTAAATTGTTTTTATCAATTGAAGGAATAAAGAAATGCTCTACATCAATAAAAAATATGTCTAATCTAGAGTAAAGCCTACCAAACGCTTTCCTAATGTTACATCAAGTGAACCAAACTCCCTTGCTATCCTTTTGGACCAACTACCTTTCCATCTAGGCTTTTCATATCTCCTTTATTGCATCCTTATGAATTTGGCTCATATAAATGAAGAATTTGGGCCATTGTTTTAACCACCTGGGCCATTACAAATCTCCTTACATTATATGGACTAATTTGACAATGCTGAATACATGTTTGGAATAGTGCCAAATATGTTAAAACCATGGCTATGATTCTAATAGATCTGGAGCTAAATTCATTCAGATTGACCTTGTAGATTTTTCCGACCTACCATGTGATTTCTGGGGTCAGAAATGCCCTATAATCTTTTCCTTGGTCTTATTTTCTCTCTGCATATGAATGCCATAAACTCATCCTTTGCATTGGTTAGGTTTATAATGGAGTTTGTCTGTTTTGATGGTATTTGCAATATGCTTTGTTCGTGTGTGAAGGTGATAGATACATGTTTTTCTGAGTTTAAATTGGTGATTTTCAAATCACAATCTGCCAACTACCAAATCATGAGAATCAGCATCATAAGGGAGCCATTGGCAATGAGATGCGAAGAAAAATGTAATGGAGGAACAATGATGCATACATAATTTCATTTGATTTTTAAAAATGTCATGTTTCAGTAATAGGCTTTAACAAATATGATTGACTTTAACCAATCATTTTCTCAACACTTCACATTTTTATATGCTTGCTAGTTAGCATGCAGCTCACATGGATTGTATGAAGTCGTTTAGATAATTTCATCTTCTTATAGAGCATTCTAACACATGGCATTAGATTATCAACGATCATACCGTATTTAAATATTCAAATTTCTCATTCTCTTTGCCTTAGAAGTACAAACCATTCACATTGGTAACTTTACAGGTGAGATTGATCTGTTGAATGTTAGCTTTGATGGTCCTCATGCACCAGATAGAATTTCAGCAAAAGCAGGATTAACTGAGCTACAAAGAATAGCTGCGTTTCGAAGGTACTTGACTTAAAATGATCTGCAAAGATGGACAACTTACCTATACATAGAAAATATGGTTGAGTCTAATGTTCTAAAAAATGGACTCACTTTTATAAATTTTTACTACCTCATTTTGTTGACATTTCTTTTATGTCTAATGGTGTTTATCCAATATAATTTTATACATCAAATAGCAGTGTTTCTAAGTTGTTTTGGGGGAAATGATATGATATATGGGAAATGTTAGATGCAGATATTGTTAGAGGATTGAATTTCACAAACACATTCATAGACAAGATAAACATTAGTGTAGTAGAATAGTCATTAGTTTTAACTTCATGGTTTACAAAGGATTTTATATATGCTTTATTGTAAGATTATTCACAAAATATCTAAGTCTAAGATATGGGAAAATATGAACATATATAGAGGTTAAAATGGTACGAGATAATATTGCCACAAAGATACATAGATATAGTAATGCCGATAACCTTATTAGAATGTCTCCAAGGGAAAACAATCTGTTTATAAATCAGCTTGATATAAAGATCAAAAAATTGATTAGGAGGTAAGATTATATTCTCTTGCATGCAATTCAAGCTTGGTTTTAATTAAAAATTAGCATTGAATAACTCAAGTTAAAAAAAAAGGACCTTTATGATGATGGGAATGCGATAACAAAGAGGTCTTATCTAAAAACAAGGCGTTATGAACAAGAGCAAACTTCTTGGATGCTATATTGAAGGTTTGTTATTGCTAACACCTCAACTGAAAGGCCCTTAGCACATCACATTTAAGCTGGCTCTCTCTTTTAGATTCTGCATTGGTACTCCCACATGGTAGATGGTAGTGTTGTTGGCTCTTGCAATGCCTGCCAAGGTAAGACATCTGATGTCATTTGCTTCTAGCCTTGGTTGCCAGCTTTGGTCTTCATCAACTTCCACCTCAATGAGGCTCAACTATTTGTGCTTGAACTTGTTTTGGGGTTACCATGTTAGGTTTATCCCCAATTGTCTATTTCATTGGTTTCTTGCTTTTCTTTGCCTTATTTTTTAAGCTTTGAGTCCAGGGCCGTTTTTGCCTATATTTTGGTATTGTAACAGTTGTATGTTCTAGTCCCATTGACCTATTCTTGGTCATTAATATAATTTCTTTCTTTCTTTCTTTCTTTCTTTCCTTTTAATCACCCTACTAGTTTGGAGCAACCCTGAATGTTATGAAAATTTTCATGTTCATTGTAAATATGGGATTGGCATGGGTATAAGTTTATAACTACTATGGTAGTAAGTAAATTTCAATTATTCATCAACACGTTCTAAATAGATGTATAAGTAGCTTGAAAGGGTTGTATTGGTCTACAAGAAAAATGTTTCCCACTTTTACATGTGGAAGATTCTTGCATGCAAGATCTATATTAATTTTGATTCTAAGCGATAATAATGCCTAATGAGGCTGACAGAGTAACAATTAATTGGTGAAAAGGAAATTAGAACTATAGGTATGTTGCTGTGTCTCTAGGTTAATCTTTAAGGTAGTGGATACAAGGAGGCATATTAGCTCTTAAAAGAACTAAAAAACAACTTGTAAGGAAGGCTAGTCATCATTGGTCATAATCAATGTTGCAAGATATGCCCATCCTAGCCTTCGTACTTGGTCCCAAATGGGTTTGGGTCTAGTTCCGGGGATGGGTTCCCCTTAGATGTGCCTAGGGCACAGCTTGAGAGACCTAGGTACCCCATGGGTGGGTTCTTGCCAAGAAAAACCTGCAAATTGAGGTAGTTACAGGCAAGGAATGGAACACCTTGTCCACTATAGGCCCCAACTCAAAGGGAGTCTTCTTTGGTAGTGATGCAAAGTAAGTGGATTCCAACCCGGACCACTCTTTCAAAGCAATCATAGAGTAGGTCTTTGGCTCAAATATCTTTTTGAATTGCCTTATAATGTAATGTTCCCAAATTATAATTTTATGATTTATATGCATTTTCTGAATTTGAAAATCAAATGAAATATCACAAGAAGCTGAACTAAAAGGTAAACTCCTTTAGTCTTGAATGTTTAAAACTGAAAAGTAGGGAAACGCAAATAGCTGCCAAAATTATATCAATTTGGAACTCCTTATCATTACATTTAGATCTGATAATCTCGACAATTGATGACAATGATGTATGAACAAAAAACTAGAATTATGTTTGGAATGAGAGGTCAACAACACTACCTTTGATCTACAATCTTGGTGATACAATAAATTATGTCTATCAAAGAACCCTGTGTATTTGATATGGAATGTTACAATGAATCAAAGGGAGCCCAGTATGCTGCATTGACAACATGGATTTTGTTGGGGCCCAGGTTCGTTGTGCCCAAAATTGCAAAAAATCCCATGTTTGTGCCTCTTTGTTGCCTTGGCCTACTTTGCCCATCTTTAATATTCCATCTAAGATATTTTCAAATGGGCCTCTATCTTAAAAACTCATCTAAGAAAATCCTCTAAGTCCTTAAAGTTTCCTCCTAAGTATGATAATCCTGTAAGTGTTTGCCTTTCAGCAGGGTCGCGAGTTCACAAACCCGCCGAAAGCCTGAAATTGCTTTGTGTTTCGACATTTCAGCAGGTTTGCGAACTGGCAAACCTGCTGAAAATAGTTCGCAGGTTCATGTTTGTGCCGAAATGTCGAAGAAGAAAGGGAGGAGGCAAGAAAAAGAAAAGAAGAAGAGTGAAGAATGTTTCGGCAAGTTCGTCAGTTTGTGAACTTGCCAAATCGCTGAAAAGGAAGAGTAAAGAAGTCGAATGAAGAAAAAAAAGAATGTTTCAGCGAGTTCATAGGTTCGTGAACTCGCTGAAATGCTGAAAGAGTTAGTGAGTTCACCATTTCGCCGAAAGGTCGAAAAGACGAAGGGAAAAGATGAGGAAATGACAAATGTTTCGGCAAGTTTGTCAGTGTAATGTCCCCTTCTAGATACATGGTTAGTCCATCACTTAGTTCCCGTGGACTAGCAGTTTGGTTAGGGAACTGGAGTTAGTTTGGCTTGGAGGTATTTGTTGGTGATGGAGAGTTGGTTTGCATTGAGTGGATTCAGTTGGCACCCTCAGAGTTGCCCAGTTTGCTCTTGGTCGTTACTATTTTTAGTAAGTTCGGGTTCAGTGTCGGTTTGGGATTTTCAGAGTGGGGTCAGAATTGTCTCGACGAGGGCTTTCCGACGAGCTATAGATCATTTCATTCCCACACCGTCTTCATATTTATTTTAAAGTCTGAAGATTATTAATGTTATAACTTATATTTAATATGGACTTTATAATATTTGCGGGAAAAGTGACTTAATGGGAAAATGAAGACTTAAGTCAAGTTATGACCTTGGATGCCCATCCCTAGGAAATAAAAGATGTTTTAAAATGATAAAGTTCCCTCTTGAAATCCAACGCCCACCTTGGAGGGAAATATAAGGCAAAAAGTGAGCTCATTTGTATTATGCCAAGTTTATGATATTTCTCATTTTTGAGCTCTGCTAGGGTTTGTTCTTGTTGAGGGTTTGGAGATTCGAACCAGAGGCTCTTGGAGACGAAAACCTCCCTGAGTAACGGCATTCGACAAGTGTGCAATACCACCCAAAGGCGCCATTGATGGTGGGTACATCTGGTATTCACATATGAGCTTAATGGTGATTGGAAGAGTTGCTTTCCATGGAGTTATTTGATATATCATTCGGAGATTGTATATGATTAGCTGATGGTGTTGGAGACCTGCAGATTTTGAGGGACATAGCAGAGGTTTGTGACTGTTGTTCATTGTCCAAGCTGGCCGTATGCTCCTCTTGCAAGCCGTACCTCTTGTGAGGGTTATTTGACATTGTTAGGAGTTGGTTGCTTCCCCAAATCAAGTCGTTTGGCTGTGTTATAGTGCAGATCAGATACAGTGACATTTTGAGGAGATTGGAAGCTGATTGTAGTTACTTGCTGTTGATGCATTCATCCTTGGGCCATACACCTTGCCTGGAGGGTCGATTGGCTTCATTGACAATCTATAATCTTCTTTGGATTTTGAATGTATTTTTGGCCATACCCAGTTGCTGGTCCGGCTACAGTTGATGTATGAAGTTGCAAATCTGGAAATGGGTATGTGATAGTAATTGTTTATTGGCCATTTTACTATCTAGGTATCAATTAGTTTCTTCATATCTGCTATATATTTTCTGGGTTTTCCATATATGCTCTATATTGTATGCTTCGGCAACACATCTGCAGGAAAACTGAAAACCCCTTCTGCATTCTTCTCTCTAGTCTGAAAGATCACAAAAATTTAATAAAAATTCACAAATAAAAGATTTTAAAAAATACAAACAGGTACGACATATTACAGTCAGTTTGCGAACTTGCCAAAATGCTGAAGCGGTTCATTAGTTCGCCAAAGTGTCGAATTGCCAAAAGATAAGGGAAAAGAGAAAGAACAAAGAGAGAACAAGGCTGAAGTGAAGAGTTGTAGTGTTCTACCCCAAATTTTTTCTAAGTTTTGCTGAACCTGGTGCGTTTTATGTGCTTGAGCATAACATTGGGTTTTGCATGCATTCATATATTCAGAAAATAAAGCATTCTAAACTACCTAGATGCTTTTCAGGTGAAAAATACATAATATAACAACAGTGAACAATACCCATGTGAGAAATAAGCAAAAGCATCAAATTACTAACATACCCATTAGCTGATTTGGTGAGTATAAGTCCATAACAACAAAGTACAACTTATAGGAACCCTAGTTCTGCAAAAAATGGATGTAAACCCTGATTTTCTGTCATACAAATCTGCATACAACAAAGCCCATAGCTAGATGCCTCCAAGAAAGCCAATTACGTAAGCGTTTTGGCATAGACAAACCCTCACGCCTGGGTTCAAGCCGTACGACCTGCTTGCATTCATGAACAACAACAAAAACTTGTAAAACATACCAAAAATCTACACTTGGAAACTCTGTATCTTCCCTGCAATATCTCACGCCCAAGGTGAAAGGAAGAAACCCACTAAAAATGCCTTCTAACACACACAAAATTGCTTCCAAAGTGGTACGACTTGTTGCTGAATCGTACGGTCTGTTTGGGGGGTCCAAACCCTCAACAAAACTTCATCAAAAACAGTAACAACACTTGCAAGATTTTCCCAGCCATGTCTCCTTAATTATCATGCCAAAAAATAGGAGATTTGCATCGTGCAAACCCTTCACGACAAGTCCTCAAAACTGAAATTGAAGCACAAGCACAACCCCTGAACGAAGTTGTCAACTAGCAGCCTTGAGAGATCTTTGACTTATAGCATGTTGTTCCTCATGAGGGTTTCCGTCCTCAATGAAGCCAAGATTTTCAGACTTTGCAGTCCAACCAGCAAAATCCTTAAAATTTTTCTTCTCAACATGAATGTGCAAATGAGCTCACAAATAGGCTTTTATATTCCCCTCCAATTCCCACGCCCAAGTTGGCAAATTAAATTATTTTATTTAATTTATTTCCCGCCTTATATCTCCCTTAAGTTGGCGTCCAACTTTATATTATAAAATAATCTTTTAAAACTCCTTATAACGCCTTTTTATCATAAGTCATTAAAATATATAAATAACGCAATAAGTTGAATATTTAATTTAACTTTATTATTAATGTTATTTAAATTTAATACTCATGACCATGATAAATGCCAGGATAACTTCATGGTGAGAATCCACCAACTTTCCTGATATAGAAATACTGCCAACTGATTAGGACACTGACCCCCCTGTGACTTACTAAAAATAGTAATTATGAACAAAGTGTCCAAATCAAGCTTCGGAAGATACACAACAAAAACCTTGGTAACGTTGAGTTGGGAAACACCAATTGAGCTCAAATGGTTGACTGACCAAGTCCACAAACGCCCTCAGAGGGCCACCTAACCACCTTGTTAGTCCACATGGACCAAGTGATGGACTAACCTCTGCAACTGATAACTGCCTAGGAGAAGGGGACATTACAAGAGTTGGAATGGTTTGCCGGTTCACCAAAGTGTCGAAACGTCGAAATGGAGGGTTAAGTAATGAATAAACAAAGATGTGGCTTTTCAACAGTTTTAGTAGTTTGCGAACCTCATGGTTCGCCGAAAAGGATTTAAAAGTGCATGTAATGTGTTTTGAAAACTCGTTTTTCGCGGGTTCTCTAGTTTGAATGTTCGCCTACACCCAAGATGCCATTAATGCAAAATGAAGATAAAGTATAGGTAGGTGGGGGACTACGTATGGTTTAATATTGATGTTATTGAGGTAGGTGGGGTAGGTAATTCCCGCCCAAAACATAGCAGTGAAAAGTAGTGCTATATATACATAATAAAAAAGATGTAAAAAGGGTTGGTCGCTGAGCCAATTTGGGTCTACAGGTGCATCAGGTGATTTTAGGGCATCAAGCAAAGCAAGTGTCGAGACTGCAAGTGAAGGAATACATCTAATTCAATGTAGGAAGGATCCTCCATGGAGCCCACTAGAAGATCTTCAGATGAAGCCAACATGAATACCAGAGTAGCACAGCATAAGCATGGTGGAGTTACTTCATTACTGTCATATGACCACATGGCAAATTTTGCCATGTGGTTATGACAATTACTAAGTATTCATGCACAAGGTCACCAACAAAACATGTTGTAGGCTTATGGTGATCGGAGAAATGTACCACGGAGGATGATAGTTCAAAATTTCAGATTTAGTACTGCTGTTTTGACGCAGATCTGCCACCACATGTTTATGTTTGCACACATTCAAGAAGGTTGGCAAGAAATTTCAATCAAGGGATGGAGAAATTTTCAGTTAGAGACTGTTGAAGAGTTTTTTCCAGCCTCTACCAAGGTGATTTCAGGCATTTCAATGCTCACCATTCTTGTTTGTGCTAGGAGATTCCAATTTTACAGTTGCTGTTCTATTTCAAGGGTGCTGATTTTGAAAAAATCAGATTATAATTTGTTGTTTCTGTCCTTGGACAGCTGCAAGATTGAACATTTTGGGATTCTAAACGTTGGGAAAATGTTGAGAAAAGGTTTTACCTGAAGATAATGAACATTTCAGCCATCATAGCTTCAATTTGGGTATGGATATTTCAGTGGAATATCCATAAACATTTCAGATGTTTGCCAACAACATTAGTGGTGAGGTGGATAACATGTGTTGGTAATTTGATGAGAGAGCATGTTTTAAGGAAGAGAAGCATCAAAGAGTACTTGGTTAAGAGAAAATCATTCAGTTGAGGATGCTACATGGGAGAGTAAGCAGATTTTTGTTCATCCTGACTTGCAATTGCTTGGGGACAAGCAATTTTGGGGAGGGAGGACTATAATGTCCCCTTTTTGTACATAATTAGTTTGAGAATAGTTAGCCTATTTTTCGAGGTTTTCTGTAGGCTAATTGGTTGTGCAAGAGAGAATTCCAACTTTCTTGTAGAGCACAAGTATGAATAAGTAATGTTTTTATTCATGGCAGTGAGTTCAGGAGATCTTAGTGAGTCCCATGATTCTTTGAGAATGCAATTTCATCCTTTTGAGAGCTCTCCACACTTCTTGTAAAAGTGAACTATTTTTAGAATAGCGCCAAGTGGATACAATTCATCATCCTAGTCCTCAGAAGCATTATGGTATGATCAAAAATTCATATTTGACTCATTTTGATGCTTTTCGCAACTTGGGTGGATATTTAAAATTATTAAATAGTTATTACTTATGTTGTCTAAAATGGGTAAATCAAAAAGACAACTTATGTGTAATTATTTAATAAAAAGGTCTTTAAGTTGTGCATTCAGGATGCACTAGGCTAAGGGGGCATAAGGGCACTTTGCTTACATAATGAATTATTATTTATGTTTCGAAAAGAGCTGTTGGAGGGAAAAGAGAAAAGTAATATTTTATTTCCTCAAGTGAGTTATAAAAGGAGATTTGGAGCTCATTGTTGAGGTTAGACATGTTATGAGAATTTGTTTCTGCATTTGAGAGAACTTGTGTTTATCTCGAATTTTCTTGAGGACGAAAACCCCCCTAGCTAGTCATGGTGGTTTCATTTTAGGAATCACATTGAGCTGCAATGGAAATTTTGATGTTCTTTGCTAAATATGGGTTTTGATGCAAGATTGGTGAGAGTTTGATGATCATTTTCAGTTGTGATTTCAGTTTTGGCTTAGTTTTGATTTTGATTTGGAGTTTGTTGTGCATCTCAAGGAGGCTGTACTCATTCCCAGGCGCCATATTTCTACTGTGTCAAGGTTAAAATCCTTTTTAATGGATGTCATTTCTTTCCTAATCCAAGGTGCGGGTTTAATATGATTAATAGTTGTTTTTTGAACTTTGAAGTCTTTTTTAAAGAGGAATCTTGTTTAAATGCTGGTTGTACCTTTCTAGGACAGGCCGTACAGTGCATAGAGCATGGCATGGGGTTTTGAAGCATGAATCGCCCCACTTTCCCTTGATAAATCTGGCTGTTTGGAGGCACCCAACCTAGTAGGGATTGTTTAAGGAGGTTTGGGGTTGAACAAATCAGATTTGATTGAGTTTTTGTTTGGTGGTTAGGGTTTTATATGCATGTTCAGATCATTACCTTGCTATTCTCTGTTTTAGACCTGCATTTTTCAGTGGTTTCAATGAGTTTAGTGTGCTATTAGAGTGATTTGAGGCTTCTTATTCAATTTACATCAGTAGAGCTTTAGTGGGTATGAGTTTGATTGGGTTTTGAATGTTTTCAGTGCCTTATTATCATGATAATTTTGTTGCAGCAATACTGTTTCAGTTTTGGATGAGATTAATAAAGTTCATTATTGCAGCCTTTACTTCATTGTTCAATCATGTATTAGTTGCAATAATCATATCTTGTAAACTGTGGATGGTAGTACCGTCAATGGTCTTATTATCATGCATTTCATTTTGTAATAACTGGACGGTTTATTACTAGTTCTATAGCATGTTGGTGTTTTAGCACACTCTGCTGAATAAGCACAGATGAAGGATGGCTTAGTTGCCTTGTGTGCATCATTCTGTTTGCATCCAACACACTCCATTGAATAAGCGTAGACAAAGGTCGGCTCAGCCGCCTTGTGTCTTCATATTGTGTTGCATTGGCACACTCCACTGAATAAGCGCAGAGATGGATGGCTTGCCGCCTGGTGTGTCACAGTGATAGCATTTGTATTGCATACTCTCTTGTTGCTACATTCTATAGAGTTTGGGTGTGATCCTACGCATTGTATGCTCTCAACTTGCCCATCTTGGGATTTGAGTGATCAGAAGGTGTTGTGGGCTTTGCATTGTAGACATTTATTTCAGTTGAAAAAATCAAAAAAATTGGGGGTGTTTATTCCAGATAGTGATTGGCTTGTTGATTTCATGTATTATCATGCCTACATGATGGTTTCCTCCATGATTCTTGCTTCTCACAATGATGTGGATGCCTATATATTGCACCCTTTGCTATCTCTAGAATCTTCTTTGATTCTTCACCCTTTGTTGTTGCTTGCTTTGTTGACTCAAGAAGGGAAATAAACTTTTCCTCTTTTTTCTTTATATTTGTCTCCTCTTGTTTGTCTTTTGCTTCTTTGGTGCACTATTTAGTAACTTCTTAAACTTGCTCTACCTTGACTTTCCTTTGGTCTTCATTATGTGTAATATCCTGTAATGTAATTTTTTTCATCCTATACCAAAGCTTCATGAATTTGTTTCGCACATTAATGTTTATTGATCCCAAAGATTCTAATGAAGGATAACCAAGAACAATATCGAACCCATCCATATCCGAAACATAAAAGTTTGAATGCAAAACATACTTATCCATAGAGAGCTTCAAATCTTGAAAAATTTGAATATTTGTCCTTGATTTTCTTTGCTTGTACTTGTAGCTTTTTCATTAATTCCATGTTGATGAAATTATACTTGCTGCTAGAGTTTATAGAAACAATAACATTTGTCTTTTGAATACAACCATGAAATTGAAGGATTGGATCTTCCTTCCTCAGAGCTAAGAAGCATATAAATTTATCCTTTGTCTTCTCTTCATCTCCTTCTCCTACTTCTCCTCCATCTCCTTTTTCTTCTTTTTCTTCTTCCTCTTCTTCTTTTGTATCCAATGTATCTAGGGAAAGTTTTTCAATTTCCTCCTTGGAACGGTGCATAATACGTGATGAACAAATCCATTTATAAGCTACACCTATCAATTTACCATGAAGTTTTGATCTCCGAAATTCATGATGACAATAAGCCCTTTTGAATTGGAACCACCATTCTTTGCCATTACCATTTCCATCAAACATAGGAACCTCTAAACTAGGGTTGCTAAATTTCTACCGCATACTCAAATTTGATCAAATCATTTCGTAATGTTTCTAGCCCCAAAAATAAAAATACAAATACAAACCATTGATGAATTTTAGCGAGCTTTTCAAAAATGTAAAAAGGTTAGAGAAATTCTATGATTTGCATCCTAGAGAGTGACTTTATGAAAAAACATAAAATAGCAATAACTCACTCAATATTGATGATCAGAAATTGAATTTTGGACTGTAGCTTCCTTATCTCATCTTCCAACTTCAGTAAAAAAAGTACAAAAAAATTCATAGCGGTTTGAAAGATATAGGCAAATCTTCAAAAATTGGGTTTTCGTCCTTAGCTTTGCCCAAATCATAGCTCTAGTACCACTTGATAAGATCCACACATATAATAGTGGCAGTAAGACAATGTAGAAGATAGATCATGCATACTACTAGAGATGTTTGTAGGCCAAGGTGCCCTAATATCCAATATATGCGGAAGTAAAATAAACCCTAAAGGTAGGGTAACACCGTACAAAGTTCCTTATAGAAGAAGGCACTCCATACTATATCTCCAAGAGATCCCAAACACAATATCATACTCATCACATATCCTTACAATGATATTCACCTCCTTTATATAGGCCTCCTAGTAACATACTGGAGGGGTAAACCACTAAACCCATGTAGGCCTCTTAATTACCTTATATAATTCATGACCCAATATAACTAACTTAAGGGATGCATGCCACATGTCAGCATCTCCATCCGCTTATATACATTAGAATATCATATCTTTAGGTACCTAATAGAAATAGGCAGCTATTCAGTATCTTGCTAACTACCAAAAGGCATATATCAAATTAACAATTAAGAGTTGGTGCTCATAATTGTATCATTTTCTAGCAATGTGTAATGTCCCCATTTTCCGAGTGATCATCCAGCGCTCCACTAGCCTATTTTTATTCCCATAGGCTAAGTCGGGAGTTATAAGGGGATAATTTAATTAATTAAATAATAAATAATCCTAAGTTATTTTGGGTTATTTATATTTAATTAATTAGTTGGACCTATTATTAGTGGAAAAAGTGACTTTATAATATTATATTGATAAATTATAAAATAAGTCACTTTTTAAAAGGAAAACATAAAACAAATAATAATAATAAAAAGGGAATCTTCTAGAAGTTATTCCTAGAAAGTTCACTTGGGCTTTAAAAAGAGGTGAAGGCAAGTCATTTTGATATCCTTGGCTTGTTATTTTCATTGAAGGTTTTCCTTGTGAGCTGCAACTATAGGTTCAACATATTCCTAGGACAAAAACCCTTGGAATATTGGTAGATTGGACGAAAACCCAATTCCATCTTGAGGTGAATTCATTTCAGAATTCACAATTGAGCTTCATTGATTAGTGCCCTAGTTTTGGTATGATGTTTCAAGGTTTTTCAAAGAGATATATTTTTGCAGGTTGATATCGGAGGGTTTGATTGCCAATTTGTGAGATTTGTTCCAAATACAAATTGGGCAATATATTCAGATTTGTGGAGGTTTATTCGAAGATATTTAGGGTTGGATTATTGTTATGATAGAGGGTTTAATCCTTAAACCATAGCGCTGCATTTTGGAGGATATTGTGAGTGGAAATATTGGCGTGGACCATTATTTACCCTAGCCGCAGCTATCTAAGGAGTCGTCGTCCCCTTGTACCCCATTTGCAACCATAGATATTGGACGCCAAGGCTTTGCAAGGGCATGTGGACAATTGTAAGGTGCAGGTCTGAAGATTGAAGAGAATCACCAAGAGTTTAGGAGGGATTATGGGCTTTTGGAGCCATAAAAATGCATAAATAAGTGTTATTTGTTGATCGCCCAGCTAGGGTTTGACAAGGACATTGCAGTATGAAATTTTGGTATGTGAAAAACCCTTGATTATCATTGTAATAATCTGATTCTGAACAACAAAGATTTGAGACATATTTGGGCATGTTTAAGTATTGCAATATGATGTTATTTCAATTCTGAACAATCTGATTTATAACAGCAGTTGATCATATTCAAAAATCAGATTTATATGTCATTTAAATTGCATTATAAGGGTCTAGTTATGTGATAGAATATATGTTTGATGAGTTCCTTCATAAGTGCATATGAATTTCATTTAGTTTGGGCATTTGACATACATATATCTGCTGTTCAAAACAAACTACATTCAGAAACAAACGAAATCAGACTTCATGCAGAGTGTTTGACAAAATGTCAAACCATTAAAATCAGAAAATTTAGGGTAGAATTAGACAGGGATCTTACACAATGACATGGGAAGAAATCCATCAATTGATGGTGGGCTACGAGAAGTGCCAAGCATAGATTTTAAATTTGGTGTTTTCGGATGTTGTGTTTACAGTGCCTCAACTAATGTACATAATGAGGATGTCACACCTATAAGGTGTAGGACAAGGGTTCTACGGGGTCACAACAATTGCCTCACAAACTTCATAAAGCCCTATGGTGAATACATGATCAAGCAAGGAATAGAATGGAATTGTTGGTTCAAAGGTAGAGTAGTTACTAACATAACCATCACCAAAAACAACAGTTGGAGCAGCATCCTGTAATGTCCCTTTTTTGGCACATAGATTTTTGTGTGCATTATGCTTGTTCCTAGTCCATCGGAGGCTATCCGACATGTTTGGGAGAACTCCAATGTTCTTGGAGTGGTTGTGCTTCAGTCTGCAGATCATTTGTGTCTCAAGCAAGGTTGCACCGAGACTGGTACTAGTACTGGTACGGGAGACTGGTACCGGCACTGGTACGTCTATTTTTCAAAAACAGGGGACGGGGGTACTTGGAGGTGCCATTTTTTTTAATATAATTTAATAATTTTAAAAATATATTAATATGCTAACATTAAAATTGAAAATATCATGACATTGAACTTTCAAAACAAGAGAATTAGTAAAGTTTAACATTAACTTTGAAGTTTAAATAATAACACACAAATGTCAAAGAGTTTCATACTACATATCGATATTACATATTGAAATTCAAAAATGTTCATAGCCTGGTAGGCTGATATGCATATAGAAAACAAAAATCAGAAATCAGAAATCTATGTCATCATTCTATGTCATCCATCTCTAGGTCCTCAGCTATGAGGCTCTCCAAATACTCATCACTCTCAAGCTCAGGTTCCTCTGATGGTAGTAGAGTTGGGGGTAAATCATTGAGGCCATTTGGTTCAACCACTTCATCAAGCAAGGCTGCAACTTCTCCATCAGGTGAACTTTGGTCCCATTTTGTTGAAGGTCCCTCCTTGTACCCAGGTTCTACACGAGAGAGAAGGCAAAATGAGCTATGAATGTACACTAGGTTCTCCGCTTTTTTTGACCCTAACCGGTTCCTCTTCAGTGAATGAATAAAACCATAAGTACTCCAATTCCTCTCACAAGATGAAGAGCTGGCTACTTGTGAGAGCAATCTTATTGCAAATGATTGCAATTCAGGGGTTTCACCTCCATGGTTCCACCACCACTCTATAGGGTCTTTCTTTGCATGCATATCATATATGGCTTCCACAGAAGAAAACTCACCATGCCCATGTGAAAACTTATTCCATTGAGTCCTCATAATTGAAGCATCCTCACCTCAGCCATAAATCTTTTTTATTGCATCCCAAAATCCCTTCATTACCTCTCTATCCTCATATGGAGCCCTCTTATTGGTCGCTTGTAGATCATACCATTTAGGATTTAAGGCATAGGTAGCACAATGAAGGGGTGTGTTAAGTTTGTTCCATCTTCCATGTATCTTTTCTTCTAGCAAGGGATATAGAGAAGGATCTCTTGCATCTGTTATTTTCTTAATTCTTTCACACATGGAATCTATTTCTTCATAAATTTCTCCCAAACATGGCTTGTCTAAATCTGCAAATTTGATCACCTCACATATGGGCTTAATGAAGTCCACAACAAATCTAACATCAACCCAAAAATTGGCATCAAGGACCATACCTCTCACCTCAACTGCAGTATCTGATGTAGATTGTCTCCAAGCTGCCCATGCATCACTAACTACTGTGGAACTCAAAGCTCCTTTGACTTCTTGGAGATGCTCAAAAAGAATAAAATAAGAAGCAAACCGTGTATCAGTAGGTTTGAGAAGTTCCACCTTGGCAAATTTCCGATAAATGGCTTGTGTGTGGTGATGGTTACATATGAACATCTGTATTTTTCTGCCCTTTTCAATGATATTTAAGATCCACTGGAACTTGCCAATATCTTTGAGTGCATTATTCAACGAATGCACACAACATGGTGTCCAAAAAATATGCCTATACTTTTTCTGCACCAACATGCCTGCTGCCTTACAAATAGGGGCAGCATCTGTAACAACTTGAACTACATGTGATACCCCCACCTCCTCAATGCCCTCATGTAGCTGATTATGAAGGAACTCTACATTTTTTTTTGCCCTGAACAATCTATTGCCTTCAAAAAATAAGGCCCTTTGCTGCATGTTACCATGATATTAAGTAGTGGACAATTTCTAGCATCTGTCCACCCATCCATCACAATACTGCATCCTTCTATAGACCACACTCTTTTCATTGGTGTGGTTTGTTGCTCTAATCGAATTTTTTCTTTATCAATTAGAGTAGTGCGAAGCTTTTGATACCCAGGTGGTTTATATCCAGATGGCCTATTGTTGATGGCTTGAACCATCTCAGTGTAGAAAGGTGAGCGAGCAACATTAAATGGTATTCCATTTGCATAAAAGAAGCGTGCAATCGCTTCATCAATTGCTTCTTGACCTTGCGCATCAAATAATCTTCCAATGGGGTTTGAGCTGCCACTGTGTGATCTCTTGCGAGAATATCCCCCTGTTAAATCTTCTGTTGTCAGTGTCACATCTCTAGAAGACACATCAATCTCTGACTCTCTAATCTGATATTGACTTGCAGAAGATGCCTTTGTTGTTGAAGCATGAGAGCTGAAATGAGACACTTTCCCATCAACCCTTTCTTGCTCCTTAACAGCTTCATGTTGTTCTACATTATTTTTACAAGGATCAACACCTTTTCTAGGTATATGAAGGAAATGAGCCTTCACCCTTGTGTAAGTACCTTGATATGGCTTAATATCACAAAGCTTACATGTAATGGTGGCTGTTCCACCTGACCCCTTCGGCCCTAGAATGTGATTGCAATACTTCCACAGGGGGTAGAGGGCTTGTTTTCCCCCACCTGACATGTCTCAATTTGCAACAAAATTAGAAAGACAAAGGCAAACATTAAAATTTAAAATTAAAACAGTTAAAAAAATATTATTACAGTCAAACAATTCAATCATTTTTTATTTTTAGCAAGCCCAGAGACATACTATCAATTCTGGATGGTTTATGCAAATTTTGGTTAACATTTTTAGCAAGCCCAAAGACACTATAAATTCTTTATGGTTTATTTAAATTTTGGTTAACATTTTTAATTTTTTAGCAAGCCCAGAGACATACTATGATACTATCAGTTCAGGGCCTAAACTTGATTGCCATATAGCCATATTTAGGCATTTTTTCCATAACATACACTTCATCCATTGCCATATAGCCGTATATAGAAAGTGAAGAAAAAAAAATTAAAAAAATGACAAGATTCAGAGCTTTAGCTTACCTTTAATGGCGCCGATGAAGATTGCTGATTGTTGTAGGGCGAAAATGGCGGTCGCAGAGATTGTGTGGGCGTCGGGACCTTGGCTGGGAACGGCGAAGACTGTGTGGGTGTCGTGGGTAGATGGTGTCCGACTCGAAATTAGGGTTATGTGAATGTCCGAGGGGAAGCTTTATAGTATCTATGAAACCCCTGAGCTCCGTAGGCAACAACCCGTGGTTTGCTTAATATTTCCGACTGGGAACGGTGAGAAAATGAAGACTTTCGACCTTTAAAAATCGCGTTTCCCTAATATTTCTGACAGGTATTGGGAGACCTCACGGGATTCGCGCCTTGCGTCTCCTGAGAAGAGGAGACGTCTCACTGGAGTCTCGGAGACGGGAGACGCGTCCCAGGTGGTAGGGTTCGGGATTCCGTGCAACTATGGTCTCAAGTCTTCATTTTCATCAGGGATGGTTGAAGTTGCTTAATCAGTGCATTTCTATTGCTTTATATGGCTTGGGACCATTATTCAGATAATTAATTAATATTTCACTAAGGTTGCCTAAGGTTATGTTTAATTATAGCAACTTAGTGTAATATTAATTATAAAAATGGTTTTCCTTTTGGAAGTGGACTAATTTTCTATGGCATTGAGCTTGGTGGATGTCTAGGGTTACAGTGATGGTTTCAAAAGTTTGATTGGGCTTCCGAATTGCTCTCCAAGATTCTTGGAGAAGCCGTCTATTTATAGTAAGTCACCCAGATGACATCGTTCTTCATCCCAAACATCATAGAAGGCGGTTGTATGATTTATTTTGCAATTCGCCTAAGTTTGAGATTTTTCGCAAAGTCGGGTGATTTAATGAGCTATTTAATTGTTATTTTCACTTAAGTTCCTAAAGGTGAAAAAATTAAAATAAGTGATTAAGTGTTATAGCTCATTAGAAAGGGGAAAACATATTCTTTTATTTAGGCACTTAAAAAGTGAGCCTTAAGTGGAGAAAAAAGAAATTATTTAAGTTGGAGGGAAAATGTTATTATTTTCAAGAAACAATTCATTTCCTTTGTAACTCCTAAAGTGCCTATATAAAGAGGTTGTGAGCTCATTGTTGGGATTTATGCTTTGGATTTTATACCGAGATGCTGTTGGGATTGAACCAGAAAGTTCTTCCTTCGTTCTTAAGGATGAAACCCTCTAGAAGATGTCCAGTTTCGATGGTGAAATATCCTTCCTAGCTGAAAAATGGTGACTTCATACAGGAGTTGCACTGAGCTTGAATGGTTTTGAGATTTCTTGATGAAAGATTTAGGGTTATTGTTGGATGATTTTGGAATGATGTTAGAAGTGTTTATTGAAGTGGGATTTAATAATATTTTGTGAGTTCAGCTCTGATTTTGTGCAGGTCGTACCATCAGGGCCGTACAATGCATGAAGGACGATTTGTTAAGGAGAAATCTGGTTTATGCTTTGTTCATATTTAATGTTTGGGCATCCTTTGCTATATCAAGGCGCTGCCATTCCAAGTATTTGCAGTGTTTGTGAGGTTGTTTAACTTATTTCTGGGTCTTCCGTACATATCTGATCCTAGGTGCCGTACAATAGGACAGTCAGTGATTTGTGTGCTTTCAGCTGTATGTTTTGAGACTGTTGTTTCTTTGGACTTTTGTTATCATTAACAGCTTCAAGGACAGCCGATTGTTGGGGTTTTGGGAGTCTATTTTGAGTGTTGTAAATTTATGGTGTTGCTGGCCGTCCGTACCCCTGGGTAATTCCCAGTTTTCTGCAGGAAAGTCTCAGCCATAGCAATCAGATTTCAAGTATCAGTTGGGAAGTCAAACTTCATAATGATACTAATGCAAATGTGGTGCAGGTTGCCTATCTTGGAATGCAAATCTTGCATGATACTAAGATGATGTTATATATATATATGCTCATCTATGTGAGGTGATCATCTGCAGGGCAGCCGTACAACATGGAATATAAGTCTGATTTTGGAACTGCAGGCCTGAAACAACAGTGATTACATGATTTGCTACAGTCATGGACAGTTTGCTACCTTGTGATAGAGACACTAATGCTTGTGCAGGGTTTCATTGTGTTGCCTAGAATTATTATGATGCTGATATGATGAACAAGATTGTTTCTTCTGAGTAGTATGAAATTAGTTATTCATTGTAATCATTTATTTAATGTTGCACAAACTTTGTAACCCTTGGATGGTTTACCGCCAATGTGGAGAAATTGGAAAACTTATCTTTCTTGTTCATTCACCCACTGAATAAGTGGATGCCTGCTGAAAAACAGATGCCTGCCATGAGCGGATGATTATACTAGTTTATTTGCATAAGTTTGAATTGTAAACCAAAGCACTGTATGGTCTCACCTTGCCCATTCTGGGAACTTGGTGATCAGAAGTGTGGTGGTAATTTAGTTGGTTGCAATGTTGTGCTAACCCTGCTGTGATAGTTTGATAATTTTGAAAAAAAATTGGGGTAGCATATTACACAGCCTAACTTTGCCAGAAAAACAAATTGCCTCTATGGAGTGGGCCATGGATGCTACTTTTGTTGAGTAAGAGGAGAACAATTCTATCTCCATGCAGAGTAGTTCTATTAGAATAATATCTTTCTATTTATGTTATTAATGGTCATCCAGTAGTTTCTAACTTTGTCTCTTGTTAACGACTGTTTCTTTTTAGAAACATCGTCCTTGTAATTCTATTTAAGGAGCCTTCGTCTCCTCTGTATAATGAACATCGATTCTTTGTAACATGGTATTAGAGCTGATCTGAGTCGGACTCCCTCACGGGAGGGCTCAGGATCTTGGGAGAGCTCTTTCTTTTCTGATCATGTTTTCCTCAGCCGCTTTCTTCAGGGTTTCTGGAGATTTTGATCGCCGTTTTCTAGTCTGAAATCACGTGTTATTTTTTTTTTGGAGCAAAATCACATTTGCAGAGGTCGCGTGTGGAGAGATTCGAGATTCCTGTGCGTCGCATCTCGTTTTGCTGAAAATCGCGCCGTTTTTCTTTACCTCTGGTAATCGCGATTTGGAGGTCGCGATTTCTGGGTCTTCAAAGCCGATTTTTGAGCTCGCGGATTAGGGTTTTCAACCGTTTTTTATCTCGGTGGTCGCGGGTTCTGTTGTTGGCCGCGATTTGGAGTACTCTAGTAGGACATTTCTTCTGCTATGGTCGCGTTTCTTTCCATTCTGGGTCGAGTTTTTGGAAGGCTTTACTCGATGTGTTTAACAAGTTTCAACGGCTTTGCTTTGATCGCACCGTGCAAGCATTGGTGCTCTGCCCGTTGTCGACCTTCAGGGTCGCGATTTCTAGAACGACGGTATTTACAGACTTCTAGGCCGCGATTTCTAGAACGACGGTATTCACTGTAGGGTTTTGGCATTTTTTTTGTGGAGAATCACGTTTTTTTTTTTTTTTTTTGGGGCTTCGGTGAAGCTTCTTGCCCGCGATTTCTGAAGGTCTTCTGCTAGCCGCGCAATCTCTGTTCGAGGCTGCAGAATGTTTTTGGTGTATCTCGGTTCGCCTAGGGTTTCTGAGAATTTCGGCCAGGGTTTTCATCCTCAAGTTTCAAGCCGAAAATTTTTCTATTTCCAGATTCTTTCTGGGTTTTTCGAGAAGATTTTTGGGTGGTCGTCAGAATTCTCTGGTGTCTCGAACTCCGTGCATTGGGATTTGTGCAACCAGGTCTGTATGCCTAATCGATGATCTGTTTGGGTTTTAATATTTTTTTGTTCCTGAAAAAAAAAATCTGCTTGGAGGGTTTTAATAAGTTTTCTCCTTAAAAAAATTCTGTTTGGTTTTCTGATTTTTTAAATCATGGGAGGGTTTATAATTTTCTCCTCAAAAATTAAGAGCTTTTCTCCTATATACCCTAGTCAGGGTTTCCATCAGTCGGGAGGGCTCTCTGGTTTCTGGATAGGTTTTACCATTTTTTCCTTAAAAACGATGATTTGTATTCGGATCCATGTCTCGGATTTCGTGTCTGGTTTTGATTGGCGATTTTTTCCTCAAAAATCGTACTTTGTTGCAGTCTATTTTGGTCGCACCTAGAGTTGCTGCTGGGGCGAACATTTGCACAGCTGACTTCTTGCAGTTTGTTCTGGAGCGTCGTGCTCATTTGCAAAAGTTTGGAGGGTTTGCCGATTTTCCCTCAAAATCATGGCAGCTGTTCTTAGTGTGTCTCTAGTTACAGGGAGGGACAGTTCTCCAACATCAGGTTGGACGGTTGTTGTTGTTTTTGGTTATTTCCAGAAGTTCTGTAGTTTCTGGGATGGTTGGTGGCAGATTCATCTCAAGTCGCAGAGTCAGTGGCAGTCTCTTGTCTTTTGTTGCAGAAGCGTTCTGAGGAGGCAACCTTCTCTGTTATCTCTTTGGGTAGTTAGAATGATGACCATTAAGGGAGGGTATTAGAATAATATCTTTCTATTTATGTTATTAATGGTCATCCAGTAGTTTCTAACTTCGTCTCTTGTTAACGACTGTTTCTTTTTACAAACATCGTCCTTGTAATTAGATTTAAGAAGCCTTTGTCTCCTCTGTATAATGAACAAGTTCATCTAGTCATATTTGGGAGGTCATGTGTAGATGTTGGGGGAAGGGGTATGGAATGTCCCCTTTTTAATTTGTTGAGCCATTGTTGCAAAAGTGACTTAGATATTTGGAAAGTCGGTTAAGTATAGCTAAAGTGACTTAGATATTTGGAAAGTTGGTAAAATGACTTAAAGATTGGAGAATGGAAAGTCACATTATAAAGGGAGAAAATAAATTATAATAAAATGACAAAATGAAACAATATTTTAATGACAAAGTTGGACGTCCCACTTGGAGAAGGGAAAATGAAATAAAATAATATTTTAAATCCAAATTGTGGCGGCGGACATGAAATTGATATAAAATATGGCAAAATTGGGCGCTACACTTGAGGATTATAAAAGAAGGCATTTGGGAGGTTAATTCATATTTTGAATTTTGTCATTGACATATTGGATAGTTTCCTTTGAGCTGCAACATCGGTCAGCCATTTTCTGAGGATGAAAACCCTTGGAAAATTCGTGGATTGGACAAAAACCCAATTCCACTTTGAGAACTGAATCCATACGGGGTTTACCATTGAGTTTATTGTAAGTTTTTGACATGGATTTGGAGCTAGGGTTTTAATGGCATTATCACTCATGCTATGGTTTGGTATTGGCGCTAGGGCTTGATGTATGTATGCAGATCGTAAGCTTTTTATGGTGCATTTTCATTTAATTTACATTGCCTAGGGTTTGGAGGAGTTGGCGCTTCATTTTGGAGTAATTGTGGGCTTCCATCATCAACAATTGGCAATCAGATTTAATATCAGACTTCAGACTTTATATCAGATATGCATATCAAGGATTTGGAGGCATATTTCTCATCTATTTGGCACTTAGTCACATCTAGGGTTTATCACTCACCTTGGAGGACTAGCACTACCATTTGAAGGTGAAATCGTGGCCTATGAGGAGCTGTTACATCATTGTTAACATCAACAGATTTCATATCAGGCTTTCATTGTAAACAACACTATGTTTTGTATCAATCATTCTTTTGCTTTGTATGGTGTCATATTGTGCCTAGAAGAAGTGTTATTCAATTGGGTATGTTGTAAACGAATTCCATAGTCAAATCTTTAATTTGAATAAGCTTTGCAAACATTTCTTATAGGTATAATAAGTCTGATATACTCTGTATCAGACCTGACTATCAGTGTAATCAGACCTGTAGCAGCAATTAATAAAACATGATTGGGTGTTGAATCATTGATATTGGTTTTGCACATATTTGGTTATCTTTTCTATATATTTGCATATGTATTGGCATTGAAAATCATTCAAACAAACATCACAAAACAAACAAACACTCAGAAATCAGAACTCAATCACCTTGCATGACAATTGTTTGACAAAATGTCAAACCACTCAAACTGAAAATTCAGGGCAGAACTACTAAGGGTTCTTATAGGGTATGGTGAGACTGTGAGAGAAGTTAACTGAGACAATATTAAGATTACTTGGTGCATTTTCCATATCCATGAATGCCAATCTTATCATGTGTTGCTTCAAAGTGCAAAATGTTGGTATTTAATGTCCCCATTTTGAGCGTGCATCAAAGTTAGAGGATTTAGCCTATCACTGGGTCCTTGTAGGCTAATATTGGTGATTAGAGGACCCTGTTGTGGAGTTATTTGGCTCTCCAGAGGGTAGTTGTCTGTATTTTCATCTCCAAACCCTTCATATGTTCTAAGGCAATTGATATTCAGGGGTTTCTGGCTCTATTTGCATATACTTACTATTTATAGTAAGTCAGTTGGACATTAGAGACCCACCTTACTATTTTTAGTAAGGCATCCAGATTGATAGTGGGAACTGTGGGCTAGTCAGTGATGAAGTTAGAATCATTAAATAATGATTATTAATGGAGTTATGACATTTAATTATTATTAAAGTGTTACTTTAATAATAATTAATTATTTTAAAGGAATATTATATTGACTTCATGTGACTTTATAATTGAGGGGTATTTAATATCATAAAGTCAAAATATAAATTGTGAAGATTAAACGACTTTATGATAAAAAGGGTCATTTAATGATTATAAAGTCAAGTCATTTAAAAGTGCATTTAAGTTATATTGGGTGCCCACTTTAAGAGATGATATAAAGTTATATTAAATGCTTTTAAAGTATACTTTATTATAAGTGATAAAGTGTTTTAAAAGGAGATGAAATTAAAGTGAAATTAAAGGAGATGAAGCCAAATACCAATTGGATATTATATAAAAGGCACTCAAAAAGCAAATTCATTATCTTTTGATCATTCAACTCTTGTTATTTATGAGCAATTTGGCTTTTGTGGAGAGAGACCTACGGTTTCTGCAATTCTTGGGTATTGGAGAACGTGCTTTCTTTTTTGTTTCAGCATTCTGAGGTTGTGCAACACCAGCTGAAGATTGCTTAAGGATTTGGCTTCATCCAGAGGTCAAATTTGGGCATAATTGAGAAGATACATTCAAGGATTTGATGAGAATATCATTGGGAAATCTGAAAGGCATTAATTGTTTCTGCATTTATTGCAGCTTTCTCTTGCTGAGCCATACATCAGCAGGTACAGGCCATACTATATCATTTTCTGCAGGCCGTACAAACCCCTATGTGTGGCGTTTACATTCTTGGCTGAATCGATGGGTTTTTGGGGCTGAAATCCCTTGTGATTTGGGCGGCCAAGGGTCTAAGGCAGGGTTAGAGCATTTAATATGAGGAGAATGGCTTTCTTTAAACAAATCAACCTACCAAGGGTTTAGCCAGTCTGCTGAACATATTTTAGAATTCTTCATTTCTTCAAGTTTGGCTATTCTTCATTTCTTCAATTGCTGCAATTAAGTTTCAGACCTGCAACTTTTATCTTTGAATTTCTGGGTATGAGACATTTGTAAATGTATTGCAATGGAAGGCTCAACGTCATCTTTTCGAGCCAAGGATCAAACTTCTATCATTCCGGGTATGCATGTTTATGTTTAGATTCCAAATCTTCAATTTGGAATACATCTTATATGACTGATACAAGTCTGATCAGACCTCTATATTTTGAAATCAGAGTTGATATTTGCAATTAAAGTGATCCATTTCAGTTACAGTTCATTGTATTTCATTGTATGTTATTTCCCTGTCATTTCTTATATGTTATGCAATGAAAATAATGCAATAAGAGCTCAAACAAACAATTCAGAAAATACCAATCAGAACTCAAACACTTTGCATACCAAGTGTTTGACGAAATGACAACCCATTCAAACTGAATTTTTGGATCAGAATAAGGCAGAAAATTTGTTTGGCTATATTCCACCTGGGTGGGATATTTCATGGTAGTAAAGGACTTCATTTAGATCTATGTAGCTAGTTTGGCTTTGGGTTTGGGGGCTATAATATAACACCCCTAATTTTTTTTGAAATCAACACTATTGAAATGAGAAGCAGCAATCAGATTCTTCCACACCCTTCTAATCACCCAGTTCCTGATATGGGCAAGGTGAGCCGTGAGAGCATACAAGTGCTTTAGACTTTGCAATTAAAAATACAGAACAACAAAATAACAACTTCCACTTGTTTAGTGGGCATCCACTTATTCAGTGGGAATTCACCACTTATTCAATGGGAGTACTGAAAGGAAAAGCATAGGCACATCCACTTTTCAGCAGAAAGCCTTTACAATGAAACCACTTATTCAATGGGGTGAGTAACATAAACAAGAGAGCAATTAACTCTCATTGGCGGTAAAACCATCCAGGAATTACAGAATGTGATTGTTGCAACTAAAATAAAATATAACAATGAGTAATGGCTGCAATAATAATTTTAATATTCTGATTTCAGACTGAAATATATTGCTGCAACAATTAATCACTGTATAAAGGTACATAAATCCATTCCAAACATTATTAGGAGCATACCCATTAAAGATTTGATGTTGTAGATGAAGGAGGATGCTGAATCACAACTCAAAACACTCAAGATACCTCTGAATTCACTAAGGACAGGTCTGATATGAATTTGCAGAAGCATGAAGGTTTGTAGATGACACAATGAAACCCTAACCAGCCAGAATAGTCCACAAATCTGATTTATTTAACCCAAAACAACACTGATTTTAGACTTGTGACTAAAATATATTGTTTATCAGGTCTGAACAACAAAGAAACACTCGAAAACTTCACACTAATAGCTGATATGAAGTACCCAAATGATGCAAATTGTCCCAATACCGATCTTCTATTGAAAACACTGACATGCAGCCATTAGAACTGACATGCAATCACCAACACAACATGCAATGATTGTTACCACACATGCAACCATAAAGCATTGACATGCAACCATTAGAACTGACATGTAAGTGTTTATCACTAACATGCAATATGAAAATTAAATCTCCAAATTACTAGAAAAAATTGGAAGAGCTTCACACAAATAACAATGGCACAAACCGTTCAGCACAATAGCAATCTCTGTATGAAATTGCTCCAATGCATATGAGGGTTTTCATCCCCAAGCCCAATATCTTCCTGCATTCAACACAAATGTGATTTCTGTATGAAACCACCACAACCAGCTAGGGAGGATCTTTCACCACCAAAACTAGTCTTCTCCAAGAGGGTTTTCATCCTCAAGAAGGAATGGAAGAACACACAGGGTCAATCCAACAACATAACAATATCAAATCAATAGCATCCCCCAACAATGAGCTCTCAATCCTCTTAAATAGGCACTTTTAGGTTGTAGGGGAATACAATTCTTTTTAAAAAAAATAATTAACTTTTCATCTCCTTCAAATATTCTTCCTTTTCCCATGTCTAGGCGCTCACTTTAATGTGCCTAATCAAAAGATATTTCACTTTACCTTTCCAATGAGCTATAACACTTAAGTTATCTTTTAATATTTGCAACTTTAGATAACTTAAGTGAAATTAATATTTAATAGCTCAGTAACTCACTCAATTTTATAGAAAATTCCAAACTAAAGCAAATTGCAAAATAAACTAGACCAACATGATTTTGGAGGTTTGGGATGAAGAATGATGGCAACTGGGTGACTTACTATAATTAGACGACTTCTCCAAGAAGTTTGGAGAGCAAACCGGAAAGCCGAAATTACTTCTGAAAGCATCATCGTGATTCTGAACATCAACTGAGCTCAATGCCATAGAAAGAAATAAAAAAGAACTGAACTTGTGCACTTCAAAAAGGGAATGCCACTTTATAATAAATATTACACTAAGTTGTTAATACTTATTCCAAACCTTAGGCAATCTTAGTGAAATATTAATTAAACTACCAGATAATAGTCCCAAGCTATGGAAAGCGTAGAAATGCATTGATCAAACAACTCTGATCATACCAGAGTGTAATAGAAGACTTGGGATGAAAATCGGAGGCCGTCGGGTGACTGTCTAAAAATAGCATGTTTCTCCAAGAAAGTTGGAGAGCACCCGAGAGGTCGGAACTGAATTCCAGAAGCATCTATGAACTCCAAATGACTAGCCGAACTCAAAACCACGAACAACTACTCTATAAGATTGAGCCACGGCCACCCCAAGAACATTGGAGTTCTCTCAAATATGACGAATAGTCTCCGGAAGACTAGGAACAAGCATAATGTGCACAAAAGGTCTATGCGCCAAAAGGGGACATTAAAGTTTGGTTTGCAAATTTGGCAAAATTATTTTGGGGTTGGGTTCGTCCATAAAAAAACATATAAAAATTGTAAATATATACATATTTGCAGTCTAAAATGGGAATGAAATTTGAATATCACATAGCATGTGTATAATAAACAAAAACACCATAGAAATTAAAAATATTACTTCAATATCAATTTGTCAAACTCAAATGAGGACCTGATTTTATTAGTTCAATATTAAACAATGGATATCTATCACAACATTCAAGTTTGACAAATATCACCTTCTTGCATTCACTTTAAGGTAAGTTATTTGTTGTTCAATAGATGTATCATGTAATAATGAGGACTTAGGTGAGTTTGACAAGTCTAATACAAGAAGTTAGAAATACTAAGGTAAGATATTCATTATTCAATATTAAAATAATAAAATTAGATCATCATAAAGATCATGATAAAAAAATTTAAAAGAAATCCATGCATCCGTCTGAAGAGTACCTTGAGGAGTATATGAAACAAGTGCTCGTGGATGAAACAAGGCTTTTTCCATTTCGCTACAATTACAACATCTACTCAGGGAGTATATGAGTGCAAATTTGTGGAGTGGATACAACAAGTCCTTGGCAATTAAGCATTACAATACCTCTTCATCAAGCATGATCGTGACAGATTCGACTAGTTTCTTGCAGACATAAGTGGGAAACAAATATTAAAAAAGTCATAAAAATGCATGGGTTTGTTTTGGATTCCACCAAATTCAGTCAAATTCGGTTTGGGTTCATCTCGGATGAAACCCATAGACCAAAAAGGTCACCATAGCCGACTCCTCGACCAGAATGCTAATTGGGTTTGAACTGGACCCAAATTTGGGGCCTACAATGGGTGAACCGGCTACTTAGATTTAGATACTAAAGATGTGATTATGTAGTAGTTTTTCCAAAGGCCGAGGCTTCATTTTATAACCATGGCCTGTATTTATGATGGAACTTCGTAGTCAAGCATACATCACTTTGTATTGCAATACATAGCTTTTTATGTTTTTTCTATTTGCTGTTGTGTTTGTTGTTTTATGCTCGAAGATGTATACTGAGGAATCTATCTCATTCTTGTAAAAGAATACTACAGACCCAGTGCATGTAAATAAAGCCTTTATATTGCTTCCAATTTTTTGTACTTGAATCATATCTTAGCATTTCTAAAGTAGTGTCTTTCCTCACTTTTGTTTCTAATGCAGATGGCACTTAGTAGAAATTGATGCAGATCCATCAAATTTGCAGTCAATTTCGAAATATTTGACATCAATCATCAACCCAGCAAAAACATATATGGTACTACTCTAATGTTCTTATGACTTCATTGTGCATCTTGAATGCATGAAATGCCAATCATATTTACGAGTACCATATTGTTTTCATAGATGGAATGTTTTCTTTTCAATGCTTAAAAATTCAAGAACTTAAATTCATGTCTTTTCTAGGGACTTTTGATGAAAAAATTAACATAAAACTTCAGTTGGCAGTTTAATACTTGTAGGGCATCAATGTAATTCTGCTTGTAACGTCTTGTTCCAGTGATTGTTGATGGTATATATTTTTGGATGAGCAAACTTATTGTTAAAAATAAGCTTATACATTATGGTATTTTTTGTTATATATCACATAAAATAGGGCCAATGTTGGCCATACTTCCTGACACTTTCTATTCCACATTACTTTCTCTCACCAAGTCGTTTCAATAATGAAAACAAGTGCAATGTTATACTTGTAATTTGTCCATTGAGTATCCAAAAATCAGATATTTTGAAAATTATTAATTTTATACTCTAAATGAAAGTGATTATATGTACCTATCAGAGTCAAATATATTTTTAACAATGACCACTTTTTAAATATCAGAATGTACTCTAGAAGTCTCATGATGAAACATAGGATAATAAGGCAATAGAAGTTGTATGTTGTATTCCTTTTGGTTCATCAATGAAATGAGTGGAGTTACATTAAATGTTTCAAAGCTGGTGGCGATTCAAAAGTATGCCTCTTTTTGGAGGAGAAAGATTGCTTGCTTGGAAATATGGATTTCAATTTCAAATAGTAGTCATGATGGGTGAATTTATAATCCAAAATATGCCTTTGAAAATATGGATATGTAAAATGTCCTTCTAAATCTTTGCCCCAAAACTCACAAATTTCTGTTCTCTAGTGTGCAGACATTTCGTCAAACACTTTGCATTCTTGTGATATTCAATGGTATTCTCAATGTGATTGTTTAGAATGGTTCATATGCAGCTTAATAACACAAAACATTCATAAATACACTCAGAGACAAATAATTATAGAGACTATGTCAAACAGTTTGCAGCATTGGTATATTGAAGAACTCTGAATATAATATTGCCCAACGTGCTGATTACACACAGTTATGACAGAACTGAAAGTGTATTATCCCGGCTTGGATATTCTCTAAACACTGATCAAACACTTGTTATCTGATTCACAAAACTGAGTTTTCTAATTCACACCGGTTGAAAATATATATAGAGAATGATTCAAATTAAAGATTTGAATCAGACCTTACAATTCTTCATGTTACATCAGATATGATGGCTTGATGACAGCCAATACAATTACATAATCAGAACACTGCTACCATGGATTCAGTTCGCTTCAGACTGTCATTATATCACATGTTATGGCTTATCATAGCCAATTACAAAATCAAGGTGCTATTACAATACTCAGATGAAACATACCAGCTTCAAAACTCAGATCTGCTATGATGATCTCCGAGAGGATTTTTACACATCAAATTACAAAGTAGGGAATTGAAACTTTACTGTGATTTGCTGTCTTTGACAACCTTCAATGATGTATGGGTGCATAACCTATACTGATAGATCAGTTCAAAGATCAAAACTGATATCAATCTTTAATGTTCGCTGATACAGAGTCGTCACACTATCTCAATAATGATAACCAAATCTTCTAATGATTCGATGAAAGCCTAGGTGACTACAAAATTCCCCACGCTGATGTCACTAGCAGTCTTGTCTTATATATAAGTCTTTATTCGATGACCAGATGTCTTCAATGAGTCGTGATCTTCTTCAGTCTTTCAAAACCTTTATGCCAGCGGATATGCCCATGCAATGTTCTCTATTTTTAGAGGAAGCAGATTGTATTTCATGCGTTGATGCTCAATTTCCTATACTCCTTATGGCCTCTTGTTTATTAAGCACTGACTCAAATCCTCACGCTGAGTTGAGAACTTTGGCAAACATAATAGAATGGCCGCGATTCCTTTGTTATACCCAGCTGATATACTAGATGGCGCCCCTCTGATAGCTATCTTTCCGTATTACGAATACTCTTCACTACGAACTCTCCTCCATGCGATAAATGCTTGAACAATTCCTATGCACAACGATGATCTTTGAAACTTCAACTACGAATGATTCCTTCATATCGGTTCCAGGGAAAAGACATATACCTTGATGAGATGAGAATATTAGAAGATTCTATTGATTCAATTATGCGTTCCTCTTTATATTCATTTGGTAATGAACATTGCAACACAATCGCCTCTAATAACTACTATATGCAGTGACTTGATCAAACCGGGACCCACAAAACAGAAACAAAGAAACTTTGCGGGAATGTGTCAGAGATTGTCTCCCAGAGTACGGTAGAACTCAGCTTATTAAACAAATATATATATATATATCAATTCAAACTTAGCAAATTTATATTTGTTTACAAATCTATAAATTTGTAAATAAAACTTTTGGTATAAACAATGTCACCAAATTTGCAAACAATATATAACTTCAAACTCCTCAACAATGTCTTGAATGATATTCAATGATTATCAATCTTCAAATTACAAATCAATGGTCTCTAACCAAATATTGAAAACCCAACAATATACTCAAACCCAAACAACTTTGAAGCACACCTGTGAAATCTGAAGCAATTTCACCTCAAGGATGGTAAGGGAACATCACCAAACCATCAACTACCAAGGGAGCATCTCCATGATACTGCGAATGCAAGGGAACATCTCCTTGAACTCGGCTGAAACAAGAACTTTGACAAAACACCAATACATGCATGATTCCAAATGAATCCCAGCTCTCCTTTTAAACCTTCAAAATTAGGACAGACCTAATTTTATTAAATGAAGGTTTTTGTGTACACTGTCACACTTAAACATTTTTAAATGCTTACACATGAACTTTTTAAATGTTTGTTTTTGTGTACACAATAACACTTTATTTTATAAAGTGTTTTCAAATTGACTTAAGTAACTTAATAAAATTATTAATTTTATAAAGCAATTAAAATACTTTATAAAATTAATTCACAATTAGAACCTTTTTAAGTTACTTGAAAAATGGGGACATGACAGAAATATATATTTCAATGAAACATATAACATACCAAGTAATTTATTCCAAGCAATGGGAAGAAAATTTGCACTCAAACAATCCCTGGATCTCAAATCAATCGAGGCTCTCCATAGATGCTCACACTAACAACCTCCAACCTTATTCCAACCATAGATCCATCATACCCAAGCTGCATTTTGTCCACCTGTGAGCCAAAAAGAACATGTACAACCCAGCTGATGTCGCTGAAAGAGATGGAACTATCATGCTCATCCTCATATAACTCACTCGTTGAAGCTACGTTAACATCAAATCCAATCACCAAAGCATCATCACAATAATACCATATCAAAACATAGGCATACTCACTAAATCCACTATGAATAAGAAAATCCATCAACTCTGAATCAAATGATTGTGTATCATCAAGAATGCCATCTTCTTTCCTATCCATATCTTGATTCTCTATCCAATGTATCTCATGAGTCATATGCTGGAAATCTGACATTTCCAATTCATACCTTCCATCATGCAAATCTGAAACAAACCTATCAAATCCAGTATTGATGAAAAGATAGTAGTGTCCCAATGTGCTGACAATACCAAACAACTCTCCAATATCATTAGAGCTCCAATGAATGTGTAGAACATCCCTCATCACTCCTGCTAAGCTGCTGGTATAGAAGTGGACAGCGCACTCATAACTGAAAATCAAGTCCAAATGAATACCAATGTCATCACTAATGCTCAATGGTGAGTAAACATCATCCATAGGCCATCCTCCAATGATGTAGACATGATCCAAACCTCTACAAAGCTCCCAAACAGCTGCTGTCCTCCAAGTGTCATGAAGGATCTCTATGTGTAATGTAATAAGACAGCCATCTCCTATCAATGTATCATGAATTAGGAATGGAACATCAATGCACATCTGTTCACCTATATACTCAATGTCACTATCCAGCTCCATACAAAGCTCATTCCTCATATGCCACATGTCTTGAATCCTCTTTGTCTCAATCATGCCATGGTGTATCAAATCAGAAATCTTAAGCCTTGGATAATCCATATACTCGTCATGTGTGATGACCAATAAAGTGCCAAAGGTAGGAAGTGTCTTCCCACTCTCATTCTTATGAACAATAACTACCACTGTAATGTCCCCTTCTAGCAAGTCAAAATTTTCTTAACCTTGCATAGAATTAGTAACATTAGAAATCATTAAATGTTAATGATAAGATCAGAAAAGATCAATGATAATGTAAAAAACATCATTTACTTGTTAAATGATTGTTATTCCATGCTTATCATTTTAATTATCATCTTTGATATCATATTCTATAAGTGACGTAAAGCGATCATAATACATATTTTACGGTTCATATCCCTTTTCTCTTAACCCTCCATCGGAAAATTAGCTATAAGGCGCTTGGATACCTTGCACGGAAGGAATTACACTGCCCCTCCCTATGATACCTCATAGGGCGCATGGATACCAATTCACGTGCTAGAATTACACTGCCCCTCCTTATGCTATTCCCATATTGGTGGGATGATAGAGAACAAGTATATGGTTGAATATAAGTTGAGCTCTATATCTTCCTTTGTTCTTTCTTCGGAAAGTGGGATTTCTATGGCGTGGCGCTAAGATACCAATACCCGGAAGGAATTACACCTGCCCCTCCTTATCATACCAATCCATGGATATGTAAGGCGCCAAGTTACCAATTCCATGTAGGAATTACTCCGCCATTCCCCGCTATATCCATAATTCCGCAAGAAGTAGTAACTAAGAAGATATGATGACTCATAAGCATAGATTATGGTAGGGATATTCTTATGATTTAGAATGTTGTCCATTGTGAACTCAATGCGCTTATTGTTCTTATTCATGATTCATTTTTGGATGAGATCATGTTTCATTAATATAATAACATCTATTAGAATGTATTTCCATTACAATTTCCATTCACATCATATATATATAATATTTCTATTATACTATATATATCTTAGATTTCACTATTATTCATCCTATTATTTAATTAATATCTGAATCATATATATGTTTATTACTACTGTGATTTATGCTCATTTACATATTTATACATATATTATTCTTTTATATATAATATTCTTATTCTTAAAAGTTTCTAGTCATATATATAACATGCTAAATGTCCATACTTACCTGATCGCAAGCTTGTTACTCCCTTATTCCTTCTATTTCCTTTGTTCGCTGCTGTCTGTTATTTTCTAATCTTTTATCTGTTCTTTCCTTCTCATTGATCGATGCCTTTTCTGATTTCTAACTGCTGCCTTCCTTTGAAGAGGGGAAACGGACCCTTTTTAAACTTAGAGAAGCGTTTCCTTTGGATCAAAAGACACATCTTTTCCTTTTTAAAACAGCCGCTGACTTCAATAATTATTAGATTCCTCAATTCTTTGTTTGCTTAACTCTATGATTATGATTGTCCATCTATGGGCTTTCTTTTGGTCCCGTGAGTTAAAGAGGATATTCCTCTTTTGATTTATAAAATAACTTATATAAATTTATATTTATTACAATAATATGATAACATTTAATTATTAATATTTATAATTATGTATATATTATTTTGATATTTATATTCATCAATATTTATATCTATAATGTTTATATTTATAATATCTTATATTATATTAATAATAATACCTTTATTTTATTAATATATATAAATAATATAATATCTTTAGATATTTTTAAATTAATATTTATTTATGTTTATTTAATATAGCATATATATTTATATTTATAATCATATAATATCTATTTTAATATTTATATTTATCATAACACACACACACACACATATATATGTATAATTACCTCTATAATATATTTATACATATTTGTATATTATAATAATATTATCACACACACACACACATATATATTATGAATTACATACATTATAATTAATATTACTCAAATTGATAATAAAAGATATCGTATTTTAATTATATATATTATTATTTAGTATTATTACATATCAATAATACTAAATATTTTTATTAAATGTATTATCATATACATGATTATCATCCAAGTCGACGACAAAAAACATCACATTTGACGGAAGCGATTTAAATCTTAATTTAAACGATGCCTTAATCTGGGGACATGACAACCACCAACTGATTTTGCAAAAGTGAAAGACTGCTGTCCCAAATCAGAAAATCAGAATGATAGTCATACCTTTTTATAATGCCTTTATCTCTCTCAAATACCTTCTTATTCTTCATTGCATGCTTTCCATCAAATACTGGTCCAATATGAGTCTCTCCATGAAATTCACATGCCTCAAGGCTGAATCTTTTGGCTTTCATATCATGATGTAATAAAGACAAGAGACTGCTATTGTACATCAGAAAATCAGACCTCGTATCATGCTCAATTGTGTTGTCTTCTACAAACTCAATCATCTCTCTTACCAAGGATGGATGGCTATCAACAAGTGCTGACCTATAAGATGTCACCAAATGAAAATCATGTGTATCATGTGCTATAATTGTTGTCTCATGGCTGCAAACAAAATCTGCATGTGTGTAATTCTCCTTTGCCAAACTCACTATCATCAAAGCCTTCTTGAATTCGTGCAAAACAATAAGAGATGAACTTCCTCTAAAAGCTAGAGCTTCCCAACATAACGCTGCAATCACTTCATGAATATCATCAAAATGAGCTAGAGCTGCAACAATCTGATTATCATTCATCTTTAGATGCTTTTCCAAGTGATGTGATACATGAGACTCAACACCTCCATAAAAATTTGTTATTTGGTCATCATCGTGCTCCTCCAAATCAGCTTGGTCTTCATCCAAACCCGTTTGTTCATCACAAACTGAAATTTTTGAATTGCTTTCATATGTATGAACAATACCCATCTCCAAGAAATCCGAAACACCATGTGATTCCTCGTCCATATGATGTAAGGATGATGAAGCAATATCATGACCAAATGATGAAACCTCACAAAATTGAATACCTTCATCTATGATATCATTTTCTTCAACCTTCATGTGTTCTTCATTTGTGGCCTCAACAAGTAACTCTTCTTCATCCTCAATCTCATGAATCTGTATTGAACTCTTGAACATGTCGTCCTCATCCGTTGGAGGAATGAATGTAGGACGAATAGGCCTCTCAACTGTAGGTGTGTATGTGTGTGTCCTTCTAGCTCGATGTGAACTTGCTGCACTACTAGCATCTCTCTGATTAGCTTGATTGTTCCTATTATCCTGTTTACCCATCAAAGCCTGAAACATCCTTTCAATGTTGTCATTCGTCCTCTGAATGCTCTCATTAGTCTTTCTCTGTTGTTGTGCCATCTATCTTTGACTATCAATCATATCTCTCATCACTTGCTTATCAAACGGAAATAGACCCATTGTTCCAAATCCACAACTGAAACCTGGGACTTGTGGTTAATGACCCACACAACAGGCTGGTAGGAACCTAACTCTGATACCACTGTATTATCCCGGCTTGGATATTCTCTAAACATTGATCAAACACTTGTTATTTGATTCACAAAACCGAGTTTTCTAATTCACACCGGTTGAAGATATATATAGAGAATGATTCAAATTAAAGATTTGAATCAGACCTTACAATTCTTCATGTTACATCAGATATGATGGCTTGATGACAGCCAATACAATTACATAATCAGAACACTGCTACCATGGATTCAGTTCGCTTCAGACTGTCATTATATCACATGTTATGGCTTATCATAAACAATTACAAAGTCATGGTGCTATTACAATACTCAGATGAAACATACCAACTTCAATACTCAGATCTACTATGATGATCTCAGAGAGGATTTTTACACATCAAATTACAAAGTAGGGAATTGAAACTTTACTATGATTTGCTGCCTTTGACAACCTTCAATGATGTATGGGTGCATAACCAATATTGATAGATCAGTTCAAAGATCAAAACTAATATCAATCTTTAATGTTCGCTGATACAGAGTCGCCACACTATCTCAATAATGGTAACCAAATCTTCTAATGACTCGGTGAAAGCTCAGGTGACTACAAAATTCCCCACGTTGATGTCGCTAGCAGTCTCCTCTTATATATACGTCTTTATTCAATGACCAGATGTCTTCAATGAGTCACGATCTTCTTTAGGTTTTCAAAACCTTTATGCTAGTGGATATGCCCATGCAATGTTCTCTATTTTTAGAGGAAGCAGATTGTATTTCATGCGTTGATGCTGAATTTCCTATACTCCTTATGGCCTCTTGTTTATCAAGCGCTGACTCAAATCCTCACGCTGAGTTGAGAACTTTGGCAAACATAATAGATTGGCCGCGATTCCTTTGTTATACCCAGTTGATATACTAGACGACGCCCCTCTAATAACTATCTTTTCATATTACGAATGCTCTTCATTGCGAACTCTCCTCCATGCGATAAATGCTTGAACAGTTCCTATGCACAGCGATGATCTTTGAAACTTCAACTACGAATGATTCCTTCATATCGGTTCCAGGGAAAAGACATATACCTTAATGAGATGAGAATATTAGAAGTTTCTATCGATTCAATTATGCGTTCCTCTTTATATTCATTTGGTAATGAACATTGCAACACAATCGCCTCTAATAACTAGTATATGTAGTGACTTGATCAAACCGGGACCCACAAAACACAAAGAAACTCTGCTGGAATGTGTCAGAGATTGTCTCCCAGAGTACGGTAGAACTCAGCTTATTAAACATATATATATATATATATCAATTCAAACTTAGCAAATTTATATTTATTTACAAATCTATAAATTTGCAAATAAAACTTCTAGTATAAACAATGTCACCAAATTTGCAAACAATATATAACTTCAAACTCCTCAATAATGTCTTGAATGATATTTAATGATCATCAATCTTCAAATTACAAATCACTGGTCTCTGACCAAATACTGAAAACCCAACAATATACTCAAACCTTAAACAACTTTGAAGCACAATTGTGAAATCTGAAGCAATTTCACCTCAAGGATGGTAAGGGAACATCACCAAACCATCAACTACCAAGGGAACATCTCCTTGATACCGTGAATGCAAGGGAATATCTCCTTGAACTCGGCTGAAACAAGAACTTTGACAAAACACCAATACATGCATGATTCCAAATGAATCCCAGCTCTCCTTTTAAAACCTTCAAAATTAGGATAGACCTAATTTTAATAAATGAAGGTTTTTGTGTACACTGTCACACTTAAACATTTTTAAATGTTTACACATGCACTTTTTAAATGTTTGTTTTTGTGTACACAATAACACTTTATTTTATAAAGTGTTGTCAAATTAACTTAATAAAATTATTAATTTTATAAAACAATTAAAATACTTTATAAAATTAATTCACAATTAGAACCTTTTTAAGTTACTTGAAAAATGGGGACATGACAGAAATATATATTTCAATGAAATATATAACATACCAAGTTTGAGCTAGACATGATACACTTAAGCATTAGTTGGGCGGCCAACTTGGACAACCTTAAAGAAGTTGGAATCCCCACAAAGGCTCACGCCTTCTCTAAACCTCACGTCCAACTCCTCCAAAAGGCTGCAGCTCTTCTAAATAGCATATGCGCCTCCAAATACTCCCACGCACCAATACAAATCCATGGTTTGCACTTATTAAGCCTGCGGATGATATACACAAGGCTGCGCCAATATAAAGGCAGCGCTAATATTAAAAAGGAGCTGCGGCTATGGTTTAAGTACCCAAAGAACAATTCACCGTCACAAAACTCTTCCACTTGCAAGTGCTTGTAATATTAGGGTATAAACCCTTGCAACTCAAACAACTTCAAAATAAATCTCAAATGTCTTCGATGAAAATATGATAAAATCATAAATTTGTATTTGTTCACAAATCTCACAAATTTATCAATGAACCCATCCGGGAGCAAAAAAATCACCCTGTGAAAGATATCTCACTCTAGCACAAGAAACTCCGAAATATGATTCCAGTAAATGCACCTGTGAATTCTGAGTGAACCCACCAAGGAAGGCTGAATGGGTTTTCGTCCACACAAGCAAATACCCAATGGTTTTCGTCCTAGGGTTTGTTGAACCGTGAAGCTCCAGCTCTCAGAGAAACTCCAAGAAAATAACAAGTCAAGAATGAATTGCTTTTTGGCTCACAATTCCTTTGTCCTTTTTTGAGAGAAATAACTTTATTTCTTTTATTTTCCCGCTCACTTAAAGTGACCCCTTTATAATTTTCCATTGACATAAAATAAAGTCACTTTATTAAAACCAAGGTTCAGCCTTTATAATTAATTAAATATAAATAATCCTTAGGGAACTTAGGACTACTGAAAATTTATTTAATTAATTATTCCTTTATATCCTCCAACTTAGCCTATGAGAATGAAATAGACTAAAGGCTTCCGCAAATGTCTCATTCGGAAGAAGGGGACATTACAGTCCTCCCTTCCCGAAATTGCTTGCCTACAAGCAATTGCAAATTCGGATGCTGAAGAATATGCTCTCCCTCCCAAGTTGAATCCTCTAGGGGCAAGTCACTCCATCGTATCAAATACTCCTTGAGCACTCTGCTCCTCAATATCCTCTCTCTGACATTGGTGCAAGGGCATCAGGGCCTCAGAAGCACTTCTTTTGTTATTTTGGGTTTTAGATTGTTTTGTGTGTTTTGAAGTTTCCTAAGGTCATTTATGACCACGTGTGTGCATGTAATCCATTTTGGAGTGCTTATAGGTTTGTTGGTTTAGAAGTACAAAAGTTGCCAAATGTGCAAAAGTTGTCATGCAATTTTGGTAAGTTGTCAAAAAAAAATGCAATGAAGAAACCGTTCCTAATGATGAGGATCAGTTGTAAATGGAAAGAAAGACACCTTCCAAGTCGAATGAAGTGTTGGGAAAAAACTGATTTTTGAAGTTCTTGGTTAATGAAAGCAAGCTTTTTCCTGTGATTTTTAATGTTCTAGTCTGTTCTGCTTCATTGTACGGCCTGTACGGCCCATTTAGTGATCTGAAACTGATTGGAATTTGTTGGCATGTGAATCAGATTTAGAGCGCCATTCTTGAGAGGTTATAGCAGATTTGAGTGCTGTCATTGAAGGTTTATTACAGATTTTCAGATCAGACTCATAGGCAGTCCCAAAACCCTAGTCGCAGCCTTGTTTTTGCATCTTGGAACTTCATTTCATCATCTTAAGGAGTGGCGACCGGCATAGGAGGAGGCAGACAGCAGATCTTGGTATCATAGATCATCATTGAAGACTCTCTTTGCCATCATTCATCTTCTTTGTGGAATCCTATCACTTGTGGAATAAGTTCGCTCATCATTGAAGAACATTTTGTCATCAAATTGGTACGCCATTGCTGATTTTGTAGCAGCAGCTTTGTGGATGATTTGTGGCTATGTTAGAGCCATTGATTTTGTAAAATACCCTAATTAAAATGACTGAAAATGTTTTTGCTTGCTGATCCAAAGTTTTAGATAAGATTTCTTGCAACTGTTTATTAAATAAACTTCAAATGGAAACAACAATCATATGAAACAACCACACCATCAAATATTATTCATATTGAAGCCTTCAAATGAAATACAATCAATTATCCAATAGCTGGAAATGAAATCAGACTTTCACAGTTTTATATCAGACCTTATTTCTAACACAAAAGTACATCAATCACATATCAAAACCATAGCATATGATTGCTAAATCGTGGAATGATGTTCCCAGCTCAATAGAAATGCAATGTTGACTTCTAATAAATCTGAAACCTCTTCTATTATCTGCTGTTACAAATTATCAGACTGCTGATATAACCCAACCAACAATATGATATGAATTTTCATCAAAATCTCCTCAACTATCAAATCGGTAGGGCTGGAAATGGCTCCAAATAACCTGAAACATCAAATGTCTTCAACCTGGTATCAAATTCAGCTCAGAAGCAGACTTTTATCTTGCTGTAGCAAACCTGTATATTGCTGGTTTGTGCCCAGATTTCACAATTACATCAAATAGTCTCCTCCAAATGCAAACGATGGGTATCTAGGTGAGCCAAGAGCATTGTACTATCACCCAATTATGCAAATATGATCATAAAAACCCTGTATGACAATTTATCAACTGGCTGGAACAAAAAATAAATCAATATAAAATGCCATTTGACTCCACAAATTACTAATCAACTACCTTGGTTGAGCTCCATCATGACCAAGGGTTTCAAAATCAAGCAACTTCACTTCAAAACACTCAAATACAACCTGCAAATTAAACACAAATGGTGAAATTTGAGTGATAACACCTCACAAATGGATATGGGGCCATCACCATATCAAACAAGGGGTCATCACCTTGTCAAATTGCCTAAAAATAACAATTCTCAGTAACAAAATCATAAGTAGAAAAGCTTACCAAAGATCAATAGTTACAAATTGGAGTTTGAAGGCTCTATTTATGCTTCTCTAGGCTGTACGTCCTCTTCTTTGCTCAATTTGATGCTATTTTGAAGTCCACCAATGAAAGCTCCTCTTTAAACAATTTTTAATGATTTACCTTCATGAAAACTTATTAAAAATCAGTATTTGATTTTATTAAATGCTTTACCTCATCCTCTCTTCTCCTTGGCCGCCGATCATCCCAAGCATTTAAATTTGTTTTTGCTTATTAAAAAAAGACTCCTTCTATGACTTGGGCGAACTCCTTAGCTGGCCGATTTGCATTTAAAATTCTTCTTTTGTCTTGAGCGATCCCAAACCTCCACTGTTTGGCATTTAAAACCTTTATTTTAGCATTTAAAATACTTATTCTTTGCTGAGTCGATTCTCAACAGCCCAAGATTTGCATTTAAAAACATCTTCATATGCATTTAAAATCTTTCATTCAACATAACCGCCGATTCCTTCCTCATGCGCCGATTCCCATGACATATTACAATTTTTAATTCACACTTTACCTCCCTTCAAAGGCGTCGATCCTCTACATAGCCGATTGACATTGGGAAATGCATTTTTTTAATATAATTGATGAGCTTGTATTAGCTTGGACCTATTTTCCTTCCCTTGGCGAATGCATTTCTTCTAACCATTGGCATAATGAACAATATCATAACAACCTCTAAATAGGTCTCACTTGGCAAGTCGATCCATATGATAATAATGATAACATCTCCTCAATCCATCGATTGGCACAATCCACAATGCATAGCTCCTTGGCGTCTTAACTCCACAAGATTGATTAGAGGAAAATGTAATTAAAGATTTCATTTTCCCTTTTTATTTCATAACTCAATTGATCCAATCAAATAATTGAAAATACAATTTCAATATTGCATTTTCCAAAATAACACAATTTTGGCTAACTCAATGAAAATACCATGAAAATACTTAGCCAAAATGCTCTATGAGCCAACATTCCGGTTCTCCATGCTATAGAAACAAGCTCAAACTGAAAATTATTACTTAGCTAAAAATGGGGACATTACAGATTTGATGTAATTGCACATTTGAACAATCTGATTTCATAACAGCAGTGGTTTGATTTGATTTGCAATCTATTTGGTGTAGATCTATGTGTATTTCATTGTGTAATTCAACTAGGATTTGATTACATAATCTTGGCTTGTAATTGTGATGTATTTGGCATGATAAAAGAATATGATAAGTGTATGATCAGATCTGAAGTAATAAAATCAGAATTCAGTTCTAGGGTTTCAAGTTTGAAAATTAAAAATTCAGAAAATTTTGACATAGACCCTAAGCGGGATATTACAATGGTATCAGAGCTTGGATCTTGCCAGTTTGGAGGGTTTGGGAAAGGACTAAGTTATCCTATTAGCATTCTTGTGTATAAGATCCGCAGCTAAGTCCAATATTTGGATGTGATTTGGTTATCCTTGCATGTTATGTGGAAAAAGACTGACCTAGTCGGGAGTTAGTAGTTGTCCGTATGCAGTCTCCTTATTGGCAACACTATAGAAGAAAAGCAGGACAACAATAAGAACAAGAAGTTCCACTTGTAGAGGACATGGATAGAGAAAGAGGTACAAGTCCGCAAAGAGATGAGAGGAATGTTGATAATAAATTGAGGACTCTAGTGGCGGGACAACAACAAACAAATAATGCTTTGACACAAATGATACCGTTTATGTCTCAGGCCAGGGGAAATGTGAGAGTTAATGCAACACCTATGGGTGAAGGTAGTGTAGTAGGTACACCTCGAGTTGACAGAGCTCGTACTCCCACAACTAATAGACCCATGCGACCTACATTCCTTCCAAGGTAAGAAGAAGAAGAGGTTGTTGAGAATGAGTTGGTACAACCAATAGATGAGGACATGATCACAGTTCATCAAGCATATAGAGCACTTCCAACACTTCTTAGAGAGGATCTCAACTTTCAACAATATTGGAATCAACAGAGGGAAAGAGGAAGACTTAGAGGAGAGTCGAGGCCTAGAAGACAAGAAAGGCAACATCAAGAATTCAGGGAAGCTCTGAACAAGGTACCTCTACCAAAATTTGATGGTAGCAGCAAAATAAGTGCAAGAGCTTGGGTTAATAAGTTAGATACATTTGTCACCCTCAAGCCTATGAGAGAAGACAAAGCTATTCAACTTGCAACCATGCACTTGGAGGGAGCAACTTATGATTGGTGGCATTATGGACTTGTGACACAAAACCACACAATAAATGAAGAGTTCACAACCAAACTCATTGCTATGTTTGACAAGAAGGATGAAGAAGTTTACTATAGGGAGTTGGCCCAGATGAAACAGATTGGACATGTGAATTCCTACATTGATGACTTCCAGAAGGTTGAGGTTATGGTTCCCGATATGACAGAGAGAAGGGTAATCATGTTGTTTGTGGAAGGTTTGAATGATAAGCTAAGGGGTTTGGTGAAGGCTCATAAGCCTAGCACACTTGATGAAGCTATTCAACTGGCACTTGATCTTGATACTACACCTTCATCATTTCAACCACAAAAGAAAAGTTTCAAGGGCTCTAGTTCAAATCAGAAAAAGTTCAATCAGCATAAATATCTACCTCCCAGGATGGACAATGAAGCGAAGAATGAATTAAGGAGGAAGAAACTTTGCTTTTCTTGTAAGGAGCCATGGAAACCAGGACACAGATGTCTTGGGAAAGGCAAGGTACATCTCATAGAGGTCATTTCCGATGATGAGAGTGAGGCTATTGAAGACATTAGCTTAGATAGTGATACAGATCATGGGGAGCAACAACCATAGTTGGAACTTGAGCCGAACACTGCAAATGACACAGGACATGTCACTATTGCATCTATTTCAGGAGTGCCAAAATATCATGCCTTTTGGTTGAGAGTTGTCAAGGGACAGTGGGTCACTTGTTTGGTTGATAGTGGAGCTACTCACAACTTCACTGATGAGGGTTTAGTTGTGAAGAGAGGATTAAAGACTGAGTATTTTCAGGGTTTCAGTGTGACAGTTGCAGATGGCTTTACTATGAATTGCACTAAGAAGGTATCCCAGCTTAGCATTCAGATGGGTGACTACACATTGACTGATGATTTCTATGTGGTAGGATTGGGAGAGGTTGATGTTGTCTTGGGAATCTAAGTGGTTGAAGTCACTTGGCAGATACATATAGGATTTCCAGAAGATGGAACTTGAGTTCATACATGATGGAAAGAAAGTTGTGTTGAGAGCACTTTTAGATGGAGGACCTAGGGTTGTGTCAGCAAGGAGGATGGAGACATTGTTTAGACATGATGATGTTGCTTGGGCATCTCAGTGTTTTGTATCTGCCAAATCTTCTTCCACCAAACAAGAGTATCATGTGGATATACAGTCGGTGCTTGATAAGCATGGTATGGTGTTTGGAGAAATTCCTTGTGGTAGACCACCAGATCATGGGTTTGAGCATGTCATTGAGTTGGAGGAGGGCTCCAAGCCTGTCATCACTACACCTTATCGTCATCTGTGGCATTTCAAGGAAGAGATTGAAAAGACGATTAAGGAGTTGCTTGATATGGGACACATTCGTCCTAGTTCCAATCCTTTTGCTTCCTCATTTGTTTTGGTAAAGAAGGATGACACCGTGAGGATGTGCATTGATTACAGAGCTCTGAATAAGAAGGCAATTAAGAATAGGTATCCCATTCCCAGGATCGATGAGTTGCTTGATGAGTTACACAGGACCGTGTGCTTCTCTAAGATTGATCTTCGCTCAGGGTATCATCAGATTCGTGTCCGTGACGAGGATATCCATAAGACAACATTCAGATGCCATTATGGAAACTATGAGTTTTTGGTTATGCCATTTGGTCTTACTAATGCTCCTGCTACATTTCAGTCATACATGAATCACATCTTCCATAAGTAGTTGCGTAAGTTTGTGTTGGTATTCTTTGATGAAATTCTGATATATAGTAAGACATGGGAGAAACACCTACAGCATATTGATGAGGTGTTGAGTATCATGGAGGCACAGTCATTGTATGCTAAGGCATCCAAGTGTGAGTTTGGTATGACCGAGATCCTCTACCTAGGGCATATGATTGGAGCTGATGGAGTCAGAGTTCACAGGAGAAGATACAAGCAATTTTGGATTGGCCACCACCAAGGAACATTTCAGATTTGAGAGGATTTTTGGGGCCATGTTGCTACTACAGGAGATTTGTTAAGGGTTTTCACAGCTGGTAGCACCTCTCGCAGATCTCACGAAGAAGGGAGCATTTAGATGGTTGGATGTGGCTCAGGCTACTTTTGACAAATTGAAGAAAGTGATGAGTTCTTGCCCAGTGTTGGCATTGCCAGATTTCATGCAACCCTTTGTGTTGGAGTGTGATGCATCAGGAGAGGGCATTGGTGTGGTGTTGATGTAGAATAGACATCCCATTGCTTTTGAGAGTAGGAAGTTGAGGGATGTAGAGAGGCTCTATTCCACCTATGATAAGGAGATGCTCGACATTATGCATGCATTGGAGAAATTTAGTCAGTACTTGGTAGGTAACCGATTTGTGGTTAGGACCGACCACAATAGTTTCAGGCATTTTCTGTCACACATGGATTTGAATGAGAGGCAGCAGAAATGGGTGAGCAAGATTCAGGCATATGACTTTGACATCGAGTAGAACAATGTAGTTGCCAATGCTCTATCCAGGAGGCCTACTCTTTGTTCTATGTTAGAAATTTCAGCAAATTGGAAGGCTCATCTTTTGGTCGAGTATTCCAAGAATACTTTTGCTTGTGAGATCATGGATGGCTGGATTAAGGATGACAGGTACAAGGTGATTGATGATGTGATCTACTATAAGAATAGGATCTACTTGGTACTTGAGTCGAAGCTGAAGGAGAAGATTTTGAGGGCTACTCATGATGCTCCACTTGCAGGGCATCTAGGTTTTTTCAAAACCTATAGGCAGGTGAGAGAGATTCTCATGGAAGGGTCTCAAGGATGATGTCTTGCAGCATGTCAGGGAGTGTATGACTTGTCAGCAGAACAAGTCATAGCATACTTTCCCCGCAAGATTACTTCAGCCATTGTCGATTCCAAAGCAAAGTTGGGAGAGTATTTCGATGGATTTCATCACTGGTCTACCAAGAGTCCAAGGTAGAGATTGCATATATGTGGTGGTTGACAGATTGTCTAAGTATGCACACTTCTTTGCGATTCCATCAGACTATTCAATTGTTGAGGTTCTAGAGTTTTTTTTCAAATAAGTGTTTAGGTTGTATGGACTCCCTAAGACCATTGTTAGTGATCGGGACAACAAGTTTCTCAGCATATTTTGGCAGGAGTTGTTCCGATTGGCTGGAATGGAGTTGACACCGAGAATGAGTTATCATCCACAGACAGATGGGCAAATAGAGATTGTGAACAAGTGGGTTGAGGGATATCTTCACAACTATGTTGCAGGATAGCAACATGCTTGGATCAAGTGGTTACATTTGGGTGAGTATTGCTATAATACCACCTATCACATGTCATTGACATGTCACCTTTCAGGGCCTTGAATGGTTATGATGCTCCACCATTTTTGGATTTGGCCATTGAGGATTATCGAGCTCCTAGAGCTAAGGAGTTGATGCAGGATAGTTAGGATATCTTTAAGGCACTTAAGGATAATATTCAGCAGGCTTAGAACCAGCATAAGATGTATGCAGATAATAGTACCAAGCTACGGAAAGCATAGAAATGCACTAATCGAACAACTTTGACCATACCAACATGTTAAAGAAGACTTGGGACAAATAAAACAAAGGTTGTCAGGTGACTGACTAAAAATAGCAAGTGTGGCACAGAGTCTGAAAACGCTTCCAAAAGCGTCACTACAAAACCCTCGACAACTCTAAGCTCGATGCACACCTGAGATAGCCAACGACTGTGTAATATGTTGTCCTAATTTTTTTTGAAACACAAGAATACAACAGAGGATTGTTATGATGTAAGATATCTTCCACACTTTTCTGATCGCCTAGATCCCGATGTGGGCAAGGTGAGAGCATACAAGTACTTCAGAGATAGCATTCAAATCATAATCAACTGAAGTAACAATCTTCCACTTATTTAGTGGGCATCCACTCAATTGTGGGAATGAGCATGAAATGTAAACATCCACTTATGCAGTGGGCATCCACTTATTCAGTGGGAAGTACAAGGAAAGGTAAACCAGGTGCATCCACTTATTCAGCGGGAACTTGAGCTATGCATGGAAAGTAAATCCAGGTGCATCCACTTATACAGCGGGAACCTGAACTTGAAGTACTGAAAAGAAAGGCACATCCACTTATTTAGTGGGAAGCCATTACAAAGCAAAATAGAAACTAATCTACTTGGCACATTCACTTATTTAGTGGGAAGCCATTACAATGAGTTTGCAATGAAGAGCAGATTACAATAGAATTCAGTAGGTTGTGACAGACCATTAGCTCCATAAACCTCATTCGCATGTATGATTTGATGCCATTAATATTGCACTTTTAAATACAAATCAAACAGAGATAATAGAAAGCATTCAAACTGGTTTATACCATATGAGGTCACTGCTGTTATGCATCAGCACTCAGAAGAGCTCCTTTGCTGCTGTACGGCCTGCATCATGGTGGACTCAGCTCATTTGTAAAGTGCAGATTTGATACTACTCCACCTCAATATTGATCTACAATTGTTCACACTTCTTGGTGTCACTTTTTGAAGACTCTGAGACCCTAAATCAGACAGCGGCCAGCCTAGAAGAAACCCCACGCATAACCCCAACTGTACGGCCCTGCTGGGAAGTACAGCCTTGTACAGTTGACTTACAACAGCAGAAATCATACCACTTAAGCTTTGAATGGAGGCACCCAGATGTTATTCAAATTACCAATGACAATTTTGCAAGCAGTTCACACTTCAATGCATACTCCAACTGTACGGCTTGTAGGGGAGGGTACGACCAGTTTTTAGGAGCTCAAACATAGCTGGAAAAGGTCTGCAATCTGCTCAAAACTATATATCAGCCATATACAAATAGATTCCAACCTTCAATGGTGCAAAACAAACACTTCAATCACTACCACTTCAAAAAACTCTAGCAACAGTACGACTGGTACTGTATGGCCAGCTATGGATATGCAATGAACAACCAACAAAACTCCAAAATCTTACTCCAAACTCTAACACTGAAAACCCTAATGTATTCCTTCCAAACTGATAAAAAACAATCGAACTCCATTGATGGCTCTGTGCAACTCTTGCTGTGAAGTTACCTCTTCCAGCTAGGGTGGATATCTCACCACCGAAACTAGACTTCTTCAAGAGAGTTTTAGTTCTCAAGAAGGATGAATATCTTACAGGTTCATTACTGCAACATAACAATATCTCAAGAAGCATAAAAAGCCAAATGAGCTCTCAACTCCCTTTTATAGGCACTTTTTAGGAGTTTGCACAATAAAAAGAATTATAAAATAGAGAAATATACTTTTTCCCACAAACTCCAATATTTCATTACTTTAACTCACTTTTATGTGCCTAAATAAAAGATTAACTTTTCCCTTTCCCAATAAGCTATCATACCCATGTACTTTATAATTATTTGCCAACTTATAAGTCTAAGTGCAAATAATTAACTATTAGCTCACTAAAATATATGTTTTTTGCGGAAAATCCCAAACTTCATCAAAATGCTAAATAAATTGCACCAACATGCTCCACAGGGTTTGGGATGAATAACGATGCCTTTCGGGTGACTTTCTAAAAATAGACTTCTCCAAGAATCTTGGAGAGCAATTCGAGAAGCCGAACCAATTTCTGAAAGTTGCATAGTCATCCTGAAATATCACTGAGCTCAAAATCAACATCAAATACCAACAATAATACTGAACCAAAGATCTTCACAAAGGGGAACCCCTTACCATACCACAGCCTGTCGAGATTTTGAAAAATAGGCTATCGGGCCCACAACTGACTAGTCTGAAAAGGGGAACATTATAGACTGACTGCCAAATCACCAAAAATAGTGCCAGGCTAACACTTACTATGAATAACAGTGTTCTCCGAGGACCAAAGAGAACACACCCAAAAAAACCCAGAAAGATTGTCACCATGCAAGCACTTACTATAAATAGTAAGTATGGACAAGTTGTCCGAAATCCCTCCGGAAAGTGTCATACAGCTCCACTTGATCACCTCAGCACACTAGTGACATCGAAATACTCTTCTGATCAAGCTGTCACAAACCCAGAAAGTCAGCTCCAACTGCACTGCAAGAGAACCCAAAAATGGAGACATTACAAATCATTCCGTTGCACCTCCAACCAAGGTCTTGACAAAAATTCACATTGCAAGATCTTCATGTGCCACCCCTAAATATCACATGTTGTGGTGAAGGCTGAAATATGCTCATCTGGATGCTAATTGCCATCACCATGAAGCTTTGAGAAATCTTTCCTCAAACCATATAGAAAATCATGGCCTTCTACAAATGCCAAAGGAGCAATGTCGGCTCCCCACAAGAAAGAAAGTGGAGGTAGATCATTGTTGTTGTTTTGTTGTTGGCATTGTTTCGATCACCCATTGTTTGTAATGACTCCTTGTCCAACACAAAAAAAACTTTACAAGCTTTGGAATAGTTGGTGAAGAAGAACCTTCACTTAAGGGTGCTTGATTGAGCATTTGAAAGATAGGGCCAGAAAAACTTGTTTTCCTTCGTGATCTAGTGTAGGCCTTATCTACCAAAATGGAATCGCTTCAGTGTGACGATAAGACTAACTTTCTTTCTACAAGATCGGCTTGTTTGTATCATGTGGCTCACAGTGAGCACCAAAGATGATTAATGTTTCAATTTGTCTTTTAAATTTTTCAAGACAACATAAAATAGAACAGTGTGAGATAAAATCTCTCTTCAAATCATAAGGGGAAGGTCCTTGAGAATTAAACTAAGCCTAAATGCTAAGTTGTTGTAATGTCCCTTCCTTAGTCCTCTCAGACTTTAGCAGAGGTTGACCTACTATTGGGGTTCCCGTAGGTCAACAGGTTGGTTAGGGGACCCAACCAAGGCAGTGGAGCTTTGCGGGGAGCCTTCTGAGTCCTTCAATTCGATATTCAGATGATGAATCCAAGAGTTGAATTGAAAATATTAAAGGTTTGCCTTAATATGAATAGTGAAAAGTGAATAGTAACAGAGAATTAGAAGGTGAATAGTGAAAAGGGCCCCATCCTAGTAGCCCCAATGTTATTTTAAAAAGGTGGCGCTTCTTTTTCTTGAGAAAGAGACCCTCAAGGTGGGCGTCCCATTTTGGAGGGAATATTTTATTGTTTTTTGTGGAAAAGGAGGATGGAGGCTATAAAGCAATGTATTGGGCTCACTTTTGGGCATTCTATTCTCATTTTTCACAAAACTAAGTGCAGGTTTGGAGTTCTAGAGAGGGTTTCAGCAGATTGCAGCTCTTCTGAGGATGAAAGTCCTTGGAGCATAGTGGATTGGACGACAACCCAGTTCACAAAACAGGGAAATCTACTTTAGGTTTTCGTTTGGGCGTCATTGGACTTCATTACAGGGTAATATTGCATGTTGGAGAGGTTGCAACGGTGGTTTATCAGGACAAATTTGCAGATTGGGCTTCTTATGAGCATATAGCCTCATTTTTGTGCATTCACCTTTTGGCCGTTCGATTTGAGGGTTATTCTCAACCAAATCCTACCTGGGATTTATGATTTCAGCTACTAATTGTTCCACAAATTAAGAATTGGCTCCCGAGTATGCGATTGTCATTTGGATAGTTTAATATTGCGTCTTATAGAGGATTTTGGTTGCTGTTATAGTCTGATATAGTGGAAATCAGACCTCTGAAATTGTAATCAGACTTGATATAATCAGTTTAAAAAGGGTCCTATTGGTTTGTAAGTGTTGTCTTTTTATTTATTCAATAGTTCTCTTTCATTTTGTATGATTTCCTTATGATTTGGCCATAAAACAAACAATCATTGAAAACTCAAATGATAAACAAATCAGCAAACAAGCAAAAACACCAAATTTACCTTCGCTGGTCAAAGATAAAAAAATTAAGACAAACAAATCAGCAGATCCAAAAATCAGAAAATTTGAGACAGAATTGGTTTGGGATCTTTCAGCTGTAGACAAAATATACAATTATTAATGCTATGCACAATAATTTTTGGGGGTTTTGTAGTAATGAAATAACATAACTTTTGACCTATCTTTTTGCCTTCTGTATGAGCACAAGACAAGTAGCAGCTCTTGTCTCACAAGTGAGATTTTATGGATTTAAGAATTAACTCCAACAATTGAATTTGACAATATGCCACCTACTCACTAGCTACAAGCATAAACCAATAAATAGATGTTCACAAGATTTTGAAAGGAATAATAACTTTGACAAATAACAACACATAATCTCAATAATTGAAAAGTTTTGTTGGATACAAAGCTACAACCTAGGTAAACCAATAACACCAGTGTAAAGCTTGACGTCATTATCCACTTTCGATTCAATTAATGAAATTAAACCTATAGTAATTTCAAACACAAGAATAATAGATTGAACAATATTTTTGCAGCATAAGCATGACATCAACTATCATTAAGAAATTTTGTGCTCCAAGCACTTATTTATAAGGTTACAAAAGATCCAATTTTTGGATTGAAGATACTAATTAATTTATCCCAAAAATCAATGTCTTTAAACCAAAACATTTAAAACTATTCAAAGCAGGAAAGAAAGAACTTTAAAGAATAAAGCCAACCTAAACAAAGCTGACTATAAAAGTTAACTAAAACACACTAAAAATAGGCCCTCAACCATTTTTTTCCAAAACAGAACCTCCATAAAAGCAATTGCTAAATATAGCAATTTCTAAAAATAGAAGTTTGATGGATGAGCGCCCTCTTGTGATTGTTTGAAAAAGAACACTTGTTAAAATAGCAGTTTCTAAAATCAATTCCTTCTTGTGGCCTAATTTAGGTGACCCCTATTATATCAGGCATGTGTTTGATCATGGTGTTGCAATCTTTAACTGAAAACATGATTTCTGCCCTTTACAACTGCAATAAGACCACTAAAATGATTGCAAACACTGTTAGGTGAATGTGAGCTACTGCTACAACCTTTACCCTAATGATGAGCTCATTGTGACTGAAATGTAAGCTTCATGCCTTAAAGAATGCTTTTGAAAGCCTAATTTTGGTGATCCTGCAAAGATATGAATGAAGGACGACAGAAACAAACAAGACAAAGTTGGAAACATAATGTTTAGTTTTGACAAAAAGACAAGGATTTAGTTTGAAGTTTGACTCACGATGAAAATTTTCATATGGGTACAACAAGGCCTAAAAATCTGGAGTGAAGGAGAACTGGCAGGTAATGGGGAGGAGGTCATGGCCTTCCTGCTGTTTGGGTAAAGTTTGATCAGCCACTAATGAAAGGAGAGAGCTATGTAAGGGAGGCAAGAGGTTCAGAGGTGCAGATGGCTTGGTTTCTCACTACATGGGAGAGATCTAAGACGGCTGGCAGTAGAAGAATTGTCTTAATCTCTTTTCTTATGCATACACCATGCAAACCCACAGCCTCTTTCAGTAGCATCATATGGATACAAACATTTTTTGATTGTTGAATATGATAATTAGAATCAGTCTTGAGGAAAATATTGTTTTATGAGGAACACTTGTGGCCTAATTGATTCACAAGGTGCTTGTCATCTCTTTCTTGTTGCTATCATCTATCTCATTGGAGTGTTATAAAGAACTAATGTGTGGTGTAACATTCCTTTTACAAACTCTTATGGCAAATTATTTCATTGCAGATGTTTCAGGTTGAATGCATATGTTGATAAACATACTTACTTTTATGATTGTAACTTCAATGTTTGTTCCCTAGGATCTGAATATTGGGACTGCATTATGGCTAGCAGCTTGTGGTGATGGATGGGTGGAAGAAGAGGAGTTTCCTCGGGGAGAAGATGAGTGTCGCTTCAATGAATCTTATGTACTTTCCAATACAAACAAAAAATCCAAGCGCATAAAGTATAAGTCAGAGGCACGAATTTTGTTTGTTGGTTCTGGAGCTGATGAGCAATGTGCTGGTTATGGAAGGCACCGGACCAAATTTAGGCTAGGAGGGTGAGTTATTTTCTAAAGATCACTCTTGTTTTGTTCTGAGATCAATGATGCTGTCTGTTAATTCCTAGTTTTCTGCTTCCATTGACTGTTGCGTATATGTTTCATTATGATAAGTTGTTATTTCTGTACTTGGCTAAATTTATTGCAATGAATTCTAGTTTACGGAAGTTGCTAACATTTCAACCGCAAGAATGTCATCTTATTGGAAGTGTAACATTCTAAATAAGATGTGAATGCCGAGAACAGGTAATTGTGTGACTGAAAAGCATTATCACATGGTCTCATATACTTGACAATGTGCAAGAGATGAAAGCAGTAAATGATTATTTTCTTTGTTGACACCAGAATAACAATTTATGTTTTTGAAATGTATTGTCATACCTCCTGAAGTTGATGTGAATGTAAGATACTGGTGTTACTAGGATGGTCATGTTTTACATGGAAGCGCAATGACCATATTTGAATAAAGTTGACACACGAAAAGAATTCCTCAAAATTCAAAGTACCAGCCCCTTCTAATTTTAATATTAATTAAGAAAAAGTCCGTTGGACAGTTTTTTAAAGGATGGATTGTTTCCAGTCCTATACATCATAGGTGCAGAACAAGCATACAAATATGTGGCCTTGAAGAAAGTCAAGTCTTTGAAAGTTTTTTCTCAAGGCTATATGGAAGATAAATAGAACACTGTAAAATATGGGAGGAGTGGAATAATGAAGCAATGGTTTGCAGAAAAATAAATGAGAGAAGGAACCTGTTAGTGTTTTTTTTCGCACTTTTCAATGCGACACAAAATGAAACAGATGTGCAGTGAAACTGCTGTTCGGATTAGAAGGGGAAGCTCCCTGTAAAATGAAAGCTAAGTTGTCGGTTCTAGTATGAGTTCAAGTACGGGTACGGTGTTTTGGTATGCTGGTATGGCACTTTTTTTTCCTTGGGTACGGTACGGTTGGGTACAGTTATATATATATATATATATATATACAAAAAAAATTAAAAATATATAGATTTGAAAATACATTTTTTTTCCTTATACCAAGTGCTCCACTTAGAAACCCTCTCCAAGCGCTTATTGATGAAAATATGCCAAGTATATCCTCAAATCTGAATATCAAAGTCTTCAATCTGCAAAATGCTTCAAACTCTAGTTGCTGTAATGAATTCTAGTCCAAACCCTAGTTGAAATGAAGCCATTATTCCTTCAAATTCCTACAAATAAGCTCAATAATGAATTCCAAGTGAATCCATCCCACATAGTGATTGGGTTTTCGTCCAAATCACTCTTATCCAAGGGTTTTCGTCCTCGAATATCTCTGAAAACAAGTTACAGCCAAGAGAATCACTCTAAAATGCCAAAACCAAATGATCAATGATATGAAAAATGACATCAATTCATGTCCTTTTATCCTCCTCAAGTTGGGCGACCCAATTAGCCATAATTTTATGAATTTTCAAATCCACCACCATAATCAAATATTTTTTATTGATTTTTATTTTATAATTTTTCTCAATTTCTCCTTGCGCTGGAACATGCCTTCTCATATTACTCGAAGAAACTCAAGAATTTACAAGTAAATGAACTCGGTAAACATGAGAGATTTTTTTTTTGAATAAATCATTTACATAATCAAAACAAATAAAATATAGCTTTCAACATAATTTCAACCTTGAGAACATAACATAATCAAAGATAGAATAATAGTGAAATCATTTCTCTTTTCATTTATCATACATAAACTGCAATTGGCATAAAGAATAGTTTTACCTCATAAATTTGACTGTCATAAGTCATAACATGGAGTACACTACATCTGGAGTATTGATATCTATCTTCATAAGTCTTGGTTTGTCTTCTGCTTGAAAGGGAGAGCATCATCCGAGTGCTTTACCTCCAACCACAGACCAGCGGTCCTCCGCACACCTTCTTTCCTGGAAGTGGCCCTACCCTTCACGAAAGGTATAGATATAAGAAACCGTTAGGTTTTTGCCATCTGAGTCCTAGTGTCGTGTCCATAATACTTCACGGTCATACAACTATAGATCCCCTCTAACTATGTATGACGCTACTGGAAGCATTATGCCATCTGGAGCATAGTGAACCGACTAATGCATGCAGAGACAGATGCATTATTTTGACCAAAGATTTAATATAAATAGATGTTCGCAATGCACGTAGTCGTGAGTTCACACACCTCTGACTCGACTTGGAGACTATGTAATGAGCTGCCCTTGTTGTTCTTTTTAGATTAAAAATATTAAGTTATTTTTTTTACTTTTTTTGTGTTCTTTCAGACTAGATAGAAGACGCAGAAGGGGTTTTGTGTTTTGATTCAAATGATTTTAAATATAAAAATGGATTACAATAATTATTTGCAGCAGATATAAATTTTGAAAATACTAAAATTTCATGTAATATAATAGCAGAAAATTTCCAGATTTAAACGTTGATCAGAATATTCTTTTTTCATCAAAATAACAGCAACCCAGTTCGTAAAATATCACCTATTATCTAAATCAAACATACCCAGAAAAAGTTTGTGCCTTGAAACCATTGCTGTACGAAAAATCAGATCTGGGAACCCTCTAATCTGGACGCCACTATCCAAAAATAAAACCCAAGTGACAAAGAATGCTTGCATATCCTGGGAGCCACCATGCAAACTGGGAAAAAGGCTCAAAAAATCACACCCAACAAGACAAAATGATGCCAAGCCTTCACACACCCAAAAAACACTGACAACTCCTCAAAAATACTCCAATATCTTCATGATTTCTTGATTGAAACAACAAATAATGAAGCTCTGAAGTGACCCCTGAATGGAATCACACCCCAACTAGCTAGGCTAGGTTTTCCACTACCGAAACCAGCTTCTGATTGAAGAGGGTTTTCATCCTCAACATCAAACTGTAGACCCTTGGAGAAATTCCAGCAGTATCCTGTTATGCAACCAAACTCAACATATCCAAATGAGGCTCCCCATGAGCTAATATAGGTTCAATGAATGATTAGGGCAACAACATTCACAACTTAAATTCTCTCCAAAAGTTCGCCCCTTTTTGCCTTGGTTTCTAAATAAAAAATACATTTTAAACCTTGCATAAGCCTCCTTGGGCGTCCCCCTTATCCAGCATACTAAAGCGATTTTGATGCTTTAAAAACACTTAAGTTCATCAACTAGGTGCCAAGGTACAACTTTATGACCCCTCTGACCCTCAATATAAAGTTATAAAATAACTTTATTAAAACATTTCAAGAGAGGAAATACAAATATTAAATTAATCTGACCTTAGCAAACCCAACGCCCAACTGAAGTGACACTGCTAAAAGTAGCTTGGCCATGACCAGTTTCCATAAAATGACTTACTATTTTTAGTAACTACTAAAAATAGTAAATATACTGAAAACTCAAACTGGTGTGACAATTGATATGCAAAGTGACTTACTATAACCAGTAAGTGCTGGACTCAACCCTCTGCTAAAAATAGAAAGTCCACCCGAAACTCTGAAATCGCCTGAAAAGACATCACTGCAGCCATTTGATATCACTGAACTTGATGCAACACTAGGAAAGGCCCCAAGACAATTGAACTGCCATGTCACCAAAATAGTGTCCAAACTGACACTTACTATAAATAGCAGTGTTCTCTGAGGACCAAAGAGAACAAACCCAGAAAAACCCAGAAAGGTCATCGCCATGCGAGCACTTACTATAAATAGTAAGTACAGGCAAGTTGTCCGAAATCCCTCCGGAAAGTGTCATACAACTTCACTGGATCACTTGAGCACACTGGTGACATCAAAATACTCCTCTGATCAAGCTGTCACAAACCCAGAAAGTCAGCTCCAACTGTACTGCAAGAGAACCCGAAAATGGGGACATTACAAGCTATCTCATCCTACAGTTTGACTTTCTTCATTGAGTAACTCTAGACACAAACTTGTCTGTATTGTAAATCCATTCTAGTCAATCTAACTTAGAACAAATCCTTAATCTAGGATATATTTGCAATATAAAGATTTAGGTATTTCTAAGCTTTTAAAGAGTCCCTCTTTGCATATTTGCAATTTCTAGGGTCTATGACCTTCTGTCATTCTACTCTCTGATTCAAATATCAAACATCTTTAGTGCATTATAACAAGTTTCGACTCTATCATAGATCACTTAAATTTGATAAAGTACTACAAAGACTCTCCCTATCTTGCTCTAGGGTTTTCTTGACCTTTCACTGTCGACTAATACGGTTTTCTCGACCAATATATATAAATATAAACAATGTCACATCTGACATAAGAGTTATAGGTTTCCTAAATCCTTTTGGTCTTAACACTAGGGTTTAACTTCTCTAACCCAATACATGGAAATATCAAACATCCTTGTTTTCCAAAGATAATAACATAAATATAACAAAACATGAGAACAAATACCTCTAGTCTTCCCTAGACCACATGGCATTGTTTGATATCACAAATCATATAACATGAATAAGCATAGCATACGAGGTATGACCTCATCCATATAATATCTTGATGGATACTCACACTAGTCTTTTGATTAAAATCATTATATCGATAACAAAATACTTTTGACCTTCTGGTGTACTTAAGTCTACCGACTTTCCATTATGACCGTTACAGACTTGTATGTATATTCATTTTTTGAATACATGTCAATAAACCTATATCAATAATCTTAAGTACAACAATCATGTGGAGTTGAGATTTGAATCTCCCAACATATCCAACTTAGACCAGATCATATCAGGAGTGCCCCACATTGGGTTAATTTTGTCTTTTATGCAAACGACACTAAAATAAGTTCATTTGAACATATAATGACTATAATTTCCCATCCCCTGGTATGCCTACACCCTTGAGTTGGTTTAGTAGTTTCAAACTTGAAACATAGGAGTAGTCAATTATATCTCCCAAATTACTCTACAACATAGATATTACTTAAGACTTAATCAGTCTTTTCCTTGAAAGTGTGGGTCCTTAATATAATTATCAACATTCTAGGTTTTAGTCTTCGAAAAGAACCTCTTGTGGCAACTGCAACATGGAATCTGTTGACTCCCTGACACTCTATTCCTTATTTCAAGGTTTAAATTTATTCTCAGTTCTAGATTCTAGTATTGTCATAGAGAATAGTTTGTCTAGAACTTCAAAGTTTATCCAAGTTACTCAACTTTCATTTAGAATACTTACCAAATCATGGCTAAGTAGGTGTCATCATGTGACATGGTTTTATCGACCACTAGTCCTTTCTAGACTATCATAAGGTTGGATGAATTGGTACTTTACCAGAGTACAAAAGATGCTACTAAATTCAATAATATATCTCCAAGATAAACATAGTTCTTCTTCTCGAACTAGTAATAGTATAATAAAACTATGGGACTCGAGAGTCTATCATCTCTAAACCTCAGTTATATCTAAACTTAGGGTTTTATCTTCCCTATTCCAACACGATGGAATAACCAAAATCCTCACAAGCCCATATCATTAAACTGATCTATTCTTATCATCAAGGAGGATATTGTTGGACTTATAATAATTACAATGGATGGTGGAAAAGTATTTATGGTGCAAAAGTCTAGTCTAAGGATAAGATATTCTTGTATCCAATTCCAACTTGTACACCTTGCTTAGACTTTACTAAAGAGACAAGTTCCATAATTTACAATTGATGGTATAATTATGAACTATGGAGTTTTTGTTCATAAAAAGAGAGTATAAACTAAAGAGTTTACTCCTATTTCTTATATCTAGAGAGTGGACCTGGATTGGGCTTAATCCAAAGATACCCATATTTATTTTTTTGTAATTGTTGTGTACAGGCCTATGTAATATAAAGATATAATTCATAGGACTACTAACTGTGGTGACCGTAAGGCATCATCAATACTCGAGAAGAATGAAATCTATTAAATGGCTGAGATAATAACCATAAAATATCAAAACGATTTCCATTCCGATTCTCAACCGAATCTAATATGGACGTGAATTAAAGATAAAGAAATCTGATTTATAAATAGCTTCAAGGATAGTGGCACATTAGAGAACTATCAATCCATATATGGAAATGCGCTAAATAGTCAAGCTTGATTCACAGCGCTATTCGAATATGACAATGTCTCACTGTTTTCTAGGGTTTTCTCAGTTTACACTAAACCAAAATGGTCACAAACCTTTGAACTACTGTATCATATGCTCATAAAATAAACTACAACTATATAATGGCATCAGTTTACTCTCTGCTATGCAAGACCACAGGTAGGAAACTAAGCTGAGTAATGAAAGAAATAAATTAGGATTAATATCCTACCTGCATGACGTCAAAGGATTGCCTGAGACTTGATAAGCTCCCATGATAACAATGCTATTCCCTTCTATTGTTCTTCTGTGATAACAACGTTCTTCTCTTTCCATACAATGTTGTTCTCTCTTGAAGATAACGATGCTGTTATTTTTACCTCTCGATTCCTCAAGACAGCTCTCTCGAAATTCTCCCCGATAACTAACTTCTATCTCCTGAGATTGCTATATACTCTACCCTCGAAAACCAAAATCGTTTCCTTCTATAACAGTTCCCCCTAAAGTCCATTAAGACTCCACTTAAGTCATTATAACTCACTTCCCACTAGCCGCGGGTATCTCCACAATATGTGTCTCTCAATGCTCTTATCTTGAGCATGCAACGAGAGGGGACGTGAATGATAAAGCACTACTCTCTCCAACAACCAATGACTCATAAAGAGAACATTCAATGCTCTCGAGTTGGTTTAGAAAGAGAACTCTTCCATAACATAGGTTGTTATCTTTTAAAACCAACAACCTACCTCTCAAGAATAATTACTCAATAATAATAATAATAAAGCATATATAAGTGTCAAAAGGAATTACAATAATGTGGCATAAACTTACACACAAGCGTGATTGGGACGAGGTCATCTCCCCTTCACGCATAAAAGAAAATCACATCGATTCTGATTAAACAAAATACGAAATTCGACGTTAAAACTATTAACAGAAAACACACTTCTATTTTCCTTTCCAACAACGTTATTGCAGACGTAAATGTATTCTCGTTTATGATGCAAGGGACCTTGTTTTCGTCAAAAAGCCACGTTAGTCGAAAAACTACTAATGCTCAACGTTGACAACGTCGATTACACTGTAAACGACTAAATTGTCATTAAAAGACTCTAAACAACATCGACAACTTGTCGAGTCAAGAAATAAACTTAAAGAAAAAGGGGTTGAGTACCACTTACCCGACTCAACTAGGTTCACTAGTTTGCACCAACACAAGACTTAAGATGGCGACAAACTGTTCTTTTCCTTATATCTATTCCCTTCTCTCCGATGATGCTCTCCCTCCCTTTCTCGGAGGGCGGAAACTTGTTTCCTGAATGCAACTTGCAATCACCAACTCGTGATTAGTGTATCAATAATCATTTCATAATCCATATGAAATCATAACATCTTAACAACATATAAACACATGTCAGTTCTCATAATATAAACATAATTTCATGAAATCATTGATTTCTCCTGACATTTCCACTAAGTGCCAAATCATTAAATCATACATAATCATCTACAAATTACTTAAAAGTAAAAAGTAAAATATAGTCAAAATTTGGGGTGTGACATGGGCGGCGACTAGGAGAGAGAAAATAATAGTTTATTATTATTTTTAAAAAAAATTTTCCCTTCTCCTTATCGAGCAGCGATTTCATGGACAAATAATAATAATAAAATATAATAAAATATTATATTTTACTTTTGCTCTCCAACTTGTCCATTTTCCATCTTTAAGTTTTTTATTCTTCCAATTTGGTCGCTCAAGTACTTGGCTGATTATTTTTTTTATTTTTGGCTAAATAAAATAATATAAAAATACCACTAGCCAAAAATATTATTAGTTTAGCTAACATTCCATTTCTCACACCTCAACAACATTCGTTTTTCCCACCTGTCTCAACCAAAACATTCCCTTACCAAGTGTATTAGCCTACGAGAATGGTGAATAGGCTAATATCCATCTCCAAGGTGATCACTCCGGAAATGGGGACATTACAGTCCTCCCTTTCCGGGATTGCTTGTCCTCAAGCAATCGCAAATTAGGATGCTGTAAAATCTACTCTCCTTCCCAAGTAGCATCCTCCAATGGCAAGTCTCTCCATCTTACCAAATACTCTCTAATCATTCTGTTCTGCAATCTGTGTTCTCTCATATCCAAGATAGTATCAGGCACCATTATCAACATACCCTCTTCATTAAGAGGTGGAAGATCTGAAGATGAAACATGTTCTCCCAATGCCTTTTTGAGGCATGATACTTGGAAGACATTATGAATCCTGCTACCTATTGGCAAATCAAGTTCATATGCCACCTCTCCAACTCTCCTCAATATCCTGTAGGGACCATAAAATCTGGGCTTAAGTTTTTCTACACCACTCTTTTTCAAAGTAGACTGTCTATATGGCTGGAGGCGCAAAAATACCAAGTCACCCACCTCAAATGTCCTCTCAACACGATGTCAATTAGCATACATCTTTTGCTGATTCTGTGCCTGTTGAATGTTATCCTTAAGTGCCTTAAGGATGTCTTGTGTAGCCTGCATCAACTCCTTGGCTCGAGGAGCTCTACTATAATCAAAGGCTAAGTCAATTAAAGATAATGCATCATATCCATACAAAGCCGTAAATGGAGACATGGCAATCAACATGTGGTAAGTGGTATTATAACAATACTCACCCAAATGCAACCACCTAATCCAAGCATGCTACTGCCCTGCAACATAATTGCGAAGATAACCCTCAACCCATTTATTCACTATCTGTCACTCCATCTGTCTAAGGGTGATAACTAGTGCTCGGTGTCAAACCTGTACCGGCTAATTGGAATAGCTCTTGCCAAAACACACTGAGAAATCTGTTGTCCTGATCACTGACAATGGTCTTTGGAAGGCCATGCAAACGAAACACCTCCCTAAAGAACAACTCTGCAACCTGCAGTGCTGAATAGTCTGATGGAATAGCATAGAGATTGCCCTGAACCTTCAGTAGACCTGTAATGAAGTCCATCAATATACTCTCCCACTTCTGCTCTAGAATAGGCAATGGCTGAAGTAGACCTGCTGGGAAATGCTCTAACTTGTTCTGCTGACAAGTCAAACACTCTCTAACATGCTGCAATACATCATCCTTGAGACCTCGCCATGAGAATCTCTCTCTAATCTGTCTATAGGTTTTGAAAAACCCTAGATGCCCTGCTAGGGGTCTGTGATGGATAGCTCTCAAAATCTTTTGCTTCAATTTTGATTAAGGTACCAAATAAATCTTGTCCTTATAGTATATCACATCAACTACTACCTTATATCTATCATCCTGAATCAAACCATCCATGAGCTCGCATGCAAATGTATTCTTGGAATACTCAACCAAAAGTTGAGATTTCCAATCAGCTGAAATCTCACTCATAGAGCAAATAGTAGGTCTCCTAAAAAGTGCATCAGCAACAATATTCTTCTTGCCCTTCACAAACTCAATGTCAAAATCATATGCCTGTATTTTGCTGACCCATTTTTGTTGTCGTTCATTCAAATCCTTTTGCTCTAGAAAGTATCTCAAGTTGTTGTGGTTGGTCCTAACCACAAATTTCGCACCTACCAAATACTGATGAAACTTTGCCAATGCATGCATGATGGCAAGCATCTCCTTGTCATAGGTGGAATACAAGCTCTCGACATCTTGCAACTTCTTGCTCTCATATGCAATAGGATGTCAATTCTGCATCAACACAACTCCTATACCCTCACCTGATGCATCACACTCAAGTACAAAGAATTGTGTATAATCTGGTAATGCCAATACTGGAGTAGTAGTCATCACCTTCTGAAGCCTGTCAAGTCATCTGAGCCTCATTTGACCACACGAATCTGATGATAGCCTGAACGAAGATCAATCTTAGAGAAATACACGGCCCCGTGTAACTCACCAAGAAGCTCATCGATCTTGGGGATAGGATACCTGTTTTTGATTGTCTTTTTGTTGTAACGTCCCCTTCTCAATGGAAACACTTAAACCTGAATCTGCATTCAAAATGGTTCTCAAAGAGACATTAGTAATATTAGAGATCAATAAATTTCAATGATAATATCTAATGAGATCAATTATAATATAAATATTTCATCCTCGACAAAGGATTATTCATTTCCTTCTTGTCATTCACTAATGATGATTATTTTATAATATATTCCATAGGTACATTAAGGCAGATATTAAACATAATTCAAGATCCATATCTTCCTCTCTATCCTTCCGTCAAGGAATTAGGCTTTACATGACTAGGGCACGTGAGACCATCCCGACCCAGCCATTGGGGAAGCTATGTCCCAGCCATTGGGTCTCCCCGTGGGATGGAGTTTTATTCCGCTTCTCCCTACAATACCCACCATTCCTTCTTGGATGAAGTAATAGAGGCTACGGAATATGATCTTATTCAATATCCCCTTGTACTACATATGGAATTCTATTATACCATTTATCATCATGGTGCATGAATAGAGACATGTATATCATTCAATTAAAATACCAATACATGTTATCCTTGTTCTTACCTATGCATTGATAGCAAATAAAATGCATATATATGTATATAATAGTAATCTATTCCTTACATATATGGACAGTTATACATTAAATGCATCATATATATTATTATCTTTATCCCCTTTTGCAGATCTGATTTATTACTAAATTCTGATTTATTTCATACCTGCTGTTGCTGAATGTAAATGCAGAAATATATGACCGTTGCTGATGATAAATACAGAAATGTTTGATTGGTTGCTGCTGCTGAATGTCCAATTACTGTTTTGATTGATCGATCCTTTCAAATCTGCATATCATAGTTGGAAAACTCGGCTCGGCAAAAAACTCGGCAAGCCAATTTTTGGAGAGTCAAAAAAATCTCGAAGAAATCTCGGCAAAAACTCGGCAAAAAACTCGGGAACTTAAAAAATTGCTAAAATTTCATTAGAAATGCATTTTTTTTGCAAAATTCAATGACAAGATGAATCCAATGAGTCCATAAATGAGTACAAAAATGTTTTCTATTAAATTTGATTGACTTCAATGCAAATTGATTACAAAATCGCATTCTCATGTGGAATCCTGATGGCTGAAAGCTTGATAGTCTGATACAAATTACAATAGATAGCTGAAAATGAAAATAGTAAAACTAGAAGTAAATACAACATATTACATCTTCCTCTTCCCTAATTTAGCCAAAGCTAGGGAAGAGGCAGATGCTCTAGTCCTACGAGTGCGTGGTACCTGTGCCTTCAAAATCCACAAAAAATGGCGTTTGAATCCGATCTTCTCGATGCCACAACGTTGCAAATGAACTATTTTTGCTTGGGAGGGGTTTTTTTGCTATGTAGAGCTCAAAAATTCTAATTTCTGATTATGTTTTACCTTTTCTGGCTGCGAAATCCACATATACCTGCTCCCGCAAGTCTTTTGCACAGACTCAGCGAGTCTCTGGAGAAAACTCAGTGAAAACTCGGCGAAAACTCGGCAAAAACTCGGCGAAAACTCGGAAAAACTCATAAAAACTCGGTAGAAAAACTCTGCGAGTTAAAGTCAAAAAGACTCTTTTAAAAAAAAAACTCGCGAGTTTATAAAAACTCGCCGAGTTTTTGGCGAGTCTGCCAACTATGCTGCATATATCTACTTATATTTCCCTCATATTCTGCTCATGTATCTGCTATCATCGTACCCTCTATTATTCTAAATAAAGCCTTGTCATCTGCAGCATTGATCATAATGATCGCTGCTTATTTTTGTTAATAGTATAAGGTGTATATATATATCCAGTTGTATGAAAGTTGTCCTTATGCTATCTGGTTTGATTTTTGGAGACTCTTTATTTGATCTGGTTCTTTAAATATTGAATGATGATTGAATGATGCTGGTCCATGCCTCCATGCTGTTTCATTTATCAATACTTATATTTCATGGAGAGTTGCTTCCTTACCAAGAGACGTCGCTTTCATATGGTGAGCCCTCCTTTCAACAACTTAATCGCATCACTACAAATCATAATCGTTGTAAAGTGTTTATATCATTGTTTATAGAATCGTAGATAATTGTGTTGACCGCTCATGTCATCATTCATTTTAGCTATGCAATAGTTTGTTTATGGTTTAGTAGCAGCGATGTCTTTGAATGTGATCGCTAGTCTCCGTTTGGATTTTGGTTATTCCAACTTGATCATCGCTTTATTTAGATTAAGACTCGGGTCTTTAGGTGATCACACCCTTTATCCTAATCACCGTTTGTCTTTATTATAAATTATAACCTTTCATAACCGATAGTCTTTTGTTGACTAATCAACACATGCTTAATACTTGTCTTGTTGCAGTCTTTGTATGGTCTTTGCTGACTTTAGGATTGTTGTTTTAAGACTCAATTCCTCCTTTTAGTTAAGAGTCGATGACTCCTTTGTCATCGCTGTTTTAGACAGTCCTTAGTTTGGTTCGATCTTTCCATTGTTTAATACTTATTTCTATACTAATAATTATATTTATTATTTATAAAATTTTATAATTTAAATATATTAAATCTTTAATTGATTACATAATTGATTTAATTAAATATGGGGACATGACACTTGTTCAGTGCCTATAATCAATACACATCCACAGTACCATCCTTCTTCACCAAAACAACCGAAGAAGCAAATGGATTAGATGAAGGTCGAATGTGTCTTATATCAAGCAAATCCTTTATCGTCTTCTCTATTTCCTCCTTGAAGTGACGCGGATGACGATAAGGTGCAATATTCATTAGTTTGGTGCCCTCCTCTAACTCAATCACATGCTCAAACCCACCAGATACTTGGAGGAATATCACCAAACACCATGTTGTGCTTATCCAACATTGATTGAACATCTACATGATATTGCGGCTCACTGGAAGAAGATTTGGAAGATACAAAACACTGGGCTGCCCATGCAACATCTCCACGACAAAACAAAGTCTCCATATGCCTAGCTGAAACAACCCTGGGTCCTCCATTAGAAAGTGCTCTCAACACAATCTTCTTCCCATCATGTATAAACTCCAACTCCATCTTTTGGATATCCTGAATGTAGTGGCCAAGTGACTGTAACCACTAGACTCCCAAAATGATGTCAATCTCACCAAGTCCAACCATGTAGAAATCATCTGTCAAAGTGTAATCACCCATCTGGATACTGAGCTGAGGTATTCTCTTAGTGCAACTCATGGTAAAGCCATTTGCAACTGTCACTAAGAATCCTGAAAAGTCCTCAGGCTGTAATCCCCTCTTCACAACTAAACCCTTATCAATAAAGTTGTGAGTAGCTCCATTATCTATCAAACAAGTGACACGTTGTCCCTTAAGGACTCCTTTCAAATGAAAGGGATGATACCTAGGTACCCTTGAAATAGATGCAATAGTAACTGCACCTATAGTACTTGTATCATTAGCTTCAAGCTCCAATGAAGGCTGCTACTCTGTATGATCAGCATCACTATGAAGTAGTATCAACGATAACCTCATCCTCCACATCAGAAGTGACCTCTATAAGATGTGCCTTGCCTTTCCCAAGTCATCTATGTCCTGGTTCCCATGGTTCTTTGCAAGAAAAGCATAGTTTCTTCCTCCTGTACTCATTCTTTGTCTCATTGTCCAATCTAGAAGGTGTGAACTTAGGCGGATTTGGTTTTCTTTGATTAGAACTTGTGCCTTTGAAACTTTTCTTTTTTGATGTGAATGTAGGAGTAGTGTCTAAGTCAAGTGCAAGCTCAATAGCCTCATCAAGTGTACTTGGGTTATGAACTTTGACCAATCCTCTTAATTTGTCATTCAATCCCTCAACAAATAGCATGGTCTCTCTCCTATCCGACATATCTGGAACCATCACTGCTATCTTTTGGAACTCATTGACATAGGAGTCCACTCTACCAACTTGTTTCAATTGAGCCAAATCCCTGTAGTAGACTTCCACATCTTTCTTGTCAAACCTGGTAATGAGTTTGTTTGTGAACTCATCATATGAAGTGATCCTATTATGATGTTGTGAAACAAGTCCATGGTGCCTCCAATCATAGGCTAATCCCTCCAAATGCATAGTAGCAAAGTGAATAGTCTTTTCTTCACTCATTTGCTTGAGTGTAAGAAAAGTGTCAAGCTTGTGTACCCATGCCCTAGCACTAATTTTGCTGCTGCCATCAAAATTAGGAAGAAGTATTTTGTTCAATGCATCCTTGTACTCCTTGGGTTGTTTGGTTTGTCTTGTATGTCTTTGCTCAACCCTTGCCCTTCGTCTATCCTTCCTTTGGTTCATATAATTGTTGAAGTTTAGATGATCTGTGACATGCTCAGGAAGTGCATCGTAGTCATCAATCATGGAAATCAAATCCTCATCAAATGGCGGTTCCTCCTCAACCTGTATCTCATCCTCGACCTCTTCTTCTCTAGGAAGAAAAGTGGGCTGCATAGGCCTATCTGTAGTAGTTGTGCGTGTCCTCCTAGCACGAGGTGAATCAACAACACTGCCATCACCTATATGGGCTAGATTAACTGAATTGACTCTCATATTAGCCAATGATTGTGTCATAAGCTGCATCATTTGTTGTTGGGCTGCTATCAATTGTGTAATTTTCTCATTTGTAGTAGGCTGTTCCGCTGCCATCATTCTCTAACCAGCTACCATATCTCTCATCATATCACCTATATTCCTGTCATCCCTTGGCGAACTACCTGCTCTTCAATCTCTATCCATATTGCCTTGATTTGTACCTGTTCTTCTACTATAATGAAACCGAAGTGGATCAATTTCGTGCATAACCCAATACGCTGGCAGGATCCAAGCTTTGATACCACTGTAAGAACCCTGTCTAATTTTGATATGAAATTTAAGCTCGCTGTCTTGAATTTTCTGATTTGATTTTATTTCAATTCACTTAGGGTTTTCAAATTTCGTTTTTACCAATGTGTTTGTGATATCATGAAGATGGAAAGGTTGCAATATGATAGACAAATTCTAACTAAAGATGACTGAAATGTAATTATATCAGCTCACATATACATCCAAAATCAATGCAAAACACAAATGAACATACCCGGATGGAAAGATAGGCTTCTTTATTGAAATGTAGTTGGTTGGTTACAAAACAGAATGGTCTGATATGAAAATCAGACTTACATAAACATGTAGATGATGCACTAGATTGATCAAATAGTCATACAAATGATCCTCCAATGAAGTAACATCAAATGCCAACACATGGATCATGAATGTTGATGGAAACTCAAGCCAAATGCCACTGTAGAAGTCTGATCATGAAATTTGTAGCTGCTGTTATAAAATCAGACCTGTAGAATGATGTCAAATCCACCAAAATATGCCTCCAAAAGGTAGCACCTATGTGTAGATGTGAAGCGATTTTGCCCAGCTTGCCAAATAAACCCTTATATCAACAAAACATGCCAAATTATCATCCAATCTGCCTCTGAAATGAATTTCCAGCCTGCTGTAATAAAAATCAGAATATATGAGTGATGAAAATTGCCTAAAATGCCTCCTTATGCCAAGCGCTCCACTTAGAAACCCTTTCCAAGCGCTTATTGATGAAAATATGCCAAATATATCCTCAAATCTGAATATCAAAGTCTTCAATCTACAAAATGCTTCAAACCCTAGCTGAAATGAAGCCATTATTCCTTCAAATACCTGCAAATAAGCCTGATGATGAATTCCAAGTGAATCCATCTCACATAGTGATTGGGTTTTCGTCCAAATCACTCTTATCCAAGGGTTTTCATCTTTGAATATCGTTGAAAACAAGTTACAGCCATGAGAATCACTCTAAAATGCCAAAGCCAAATGATCAATGATATGAAAAATGATATCAATTCATGTCCTTTTATCCTCCTCAAGTTGGGTGACCCAATTAGCCATAATTTTATGAATTTTCAAGTCCACCACCATAATAAAATATTTTTTATTGATTTTTATTTAATATTTTTTCCCAATTTCTCCTTGGGCGGCGACTAGGAGAGAAAATAATATTTTATTTTCTTTTTAAAATTTTTTCCTTTCTCCTTTTTGGGCAGTGATTTCATGGACAAATAATAATAATAAAATATTATGTTTTACTTTTGCTCTCCAACTTGTCCATTTTCCATCTTTAAGTTGTTTTTTATTCCTCCAATTTGGCCGCTCAAGTACTTAGATGATTATTTTATTATTTTTGGCTAAATAAAATAATATAAAAATACCACTAGCCAAAAATATTATTAGTTGAGCTAACATTCCATTTCTCAAAACCTCAACAACATTCATTTTTCCTACCTAGCTCAACCAAGACATTCCCTTACCAAGTGTATTAGCCTACGGGAATGGTGAATAGGCTAATATCCATCTCCAAGGTGATCACTCCGAAAATGGGGACATTACATTGTTTTATCTTGGAGAGGTGTTTGTTGATCATTTGGATCATATTTGTATACATTTGCAGGTCTGATTTTGTAATCAAATATGACTGTCATGTAATCAGCATCATCCCATACTTGTAATTGATATGCTTTCATCATCCGTGTATGTCATTGAAGATTCATATTTCAAATCTTTAATTTGAAATTGATTAGCTAGCTGGTCCTATCATTTTCAGTCATCTATGTTGTGTAATTTCCATGCAATTATGTTTCAATTTCATTACTATATCATGGCAAATCCCTACATGTATTGAACAAACAAAAACACAAACAAAACCACTTAAAAACAAATTCAAAAAATCAGAACAACAGTGTGAAAAATGGATCAGAGTAGGGGTTCTTACACATACGGTGTCTTGTTGTCGTTTACTCTGATTTGTCCACGGTTTAGAATATAAACTGTTGTATGAATTGCATCCCTCCAAAATGTGTTAGATACCCTAGACTCATTTAGCATGGTCCTGGCCATCCCTTGGACTGTTCTGTTCTTTCTTTCCACCACTCCATTTTGTTGTGGAGTTCTTGCAACCAAATAATGTCTTCTTATCCCATGCTTTTCACAAAAATCATCAAATTCATTTGAGGTGAATTCTCCTCCTCTATCTGATCTAAGACATTTGATCTTCAGGCTTGTCTCATTCTCAACTAAGGCTTTGAATGCCTTAAACTTGTCTAGGGCTTCAGATTTTTCTTTTAAGAAATTAACCCAAGTTATTCTAGAATAATCATCAATTAACAACATGAAATACCTTTCTCCTTGCATACTTCTTGTTCTGGTTGGCCCACAAAGTCTGTATGTATGAGCTCCAAAGGCTTTAGTGTAGAATATTCCTTCAATTTGAAGCTCACTCTAGTTTGCTTCCCAAGTTAACATTGCTTACAAATAATGTTCGAAGGCTTTGAGACCTTCGACATTTCTCTCACTGCTTCCTTATGGCTGATCTTGACAAGGTTGTCAAAATTTAAGTGCCCCAATCTCTTGTGCCATAACCAACTTTCATCTTCTTGGCCCATATAACACTTTTCACCTCAGATTTCACTAAAAATGTAGAGATTGTTGCCTGCTCTACTAGCTTATGTAACCTGTTTCCCTGCTTTGCTTATTTCACATCCTTCTGCATGAAATGTGAGGGTGTGCTCTTGGTCACATATTTGACTCACTTAGAAGATTGTGTTTCAAACCTTCAACATATAATACATTCTCAATTCTTGCTCTACTATTGTCTAGACTGAGAGTGTCTTGTCCCGATATCTTTGTGGATGCATTATCTCCAAACCTCAGAAATTTGCTTTTGTCATTTGTCATATGTCATGAACAACCGCTGTCTATGTACCATTGATGTCCTTCATTTTGTGCATGTAGGGCTCTTTGAACTAGCATAGACTTTTCTTTCTTTTCTTCTTCCTTCTTTCTCCACGTCTTTGAATTTTTTTCTTTTCCCTTAGTTTTTTGTTCTTCCTCCTTATTTTGCTTAGGAGGCTCTACAAAGCTACATCTACAAAATTTTGCTGTATGTTCAAAATTGTTACACTTATAGCATATGATATTGTGATCCATAAGCGGAGCAAATGAGTTGAAATTCCTATTTGTGAACTCCTATTCTTGTTCCATGCAAAATTGTTGTATGCTCCATGATTCAGTATTTTATGCCTAAAGTTGTTTCTTGCATGCATTCTACAATCTACTGCTTTATGACCAAATTGATTGCATAAGAAGCAATAGCCAAAGAAAGAGTGATAAAACCTGGTCTTGTGAACCTGCCTTTCTAGAAGAGGTTTCCTGAATGTGCCATTCTTAGTTTCTGGATGCATGCTTTGCTTTAGGTTCTCCTTCTTTTTGCTGATTTCATTTTTTATAGAGATTTGAAGAACATTTGAATAGGTCTTCGGCTTTTCTTCGTTTGATTCCTTAGGAGATTGAATTGTTTTAGAATTTTGACCTTCTTCATATCCAATACCCCTCTTATCAAATGTAGACTTTTGAGAGCTGATGATTTTATCTAACATTTTTGAACTCTTTTCGTTCTTCAATTCCCTATTTAATTGAGTCGTTTTCTCTAACTGCTTTCTTAGAGAGACAATCTCGGAGTCTAACTTCTCACAATTTTCTTCCTTTTTCTTCAAATGGCTTCTCACTTCCTCCTCTATCCTTTTAGCTTCTTCGATTTGAACTTTTAGATCTACAATCATCCTTTCCGCTTCTTCAAGGGCTTGAGATGCTATGGCCTTGGATTCATGATCTTCTTGAATCTTTGATTTTAGTTTCAAGTTTCTTCTTTGAAGCCTTTTGATCTCATCATAGACCAAATGGAGTTCCTCCTCAAGATCCATTTCTTCATTATCTTCGTGTAATATCCCAAACAGGATATGGCCTAAATTCTGATTTTTATTTTCTGAATTCTGCCCTAGTTTTCTGCACTTTGAGTTTTCTGCTGAAACCCTAGAATTCTGCTCTGATTTTCTGATTTTATTTTCCGAAGTTTAAACATTCATAGGCAGCCAATAGATATGCTCAAAATATCATAAAATGTATGCGAAACATATATAATCATCAACCAAGATATTAACCATGTAAAACAATCATCCAAGGGCCAAACATGTGCCACACAAAACTGATTTCTTCTTAAATAAGTCTGCTGCTCCAAAATGAATATGCTGATTGGAAATTACATTAATTTCATGGGCTCAAACATGACAACAATGCCCAGGAATTCTGCTCATATATTGCTCAACCTAGATTAGGTTATACATACCATGGAACAGGCAAAATGACATCAAAATGTGAAATCACCCTCCTAGGGAAGTGGCGCCAATCGTAGGGCATGAAACCCTAATGTAATGAGAACACAAACCACCAAGAATGCTGCTCCAAGGGTGGCGCTCAGATCTGCTCCAAATGCTGCTAGGAATTAGGGTTAAGGAAACCCTAGACAATGAAGAAGTAGGCTCCAAAAATCCAAATCGCCCTTCACAAAGATGGCGCTCCAAGTTAGGGCAATGCCCAATGCAAAATGAACATCAAATGCCACCAAGGGAATACTGCTCCAATCTGATCTAGAAATCTGAATATGCAAATCAACTCCAAGTCTCCGTAGATCTTCAATGAAGTGCAAGGAGGCTTCCAAGATGGAACCTCCACAAAGATGAATTAGGTTTTCGTCCAATTCACCAAGAGTCACAAGGGTTTTCGTCCTTGGATTCGTGCCCAACAAAAGTTGCAGCCAAATGAGATAAACTCAATGAAAAATAGGAATGAATGATCTGATGGAAATGCCTCAAATGATCTCCTATTTATACACAATCTTCTCTCCTTCCTCAAGGCCGACCTAGGCATGATAATCCTTTTATTTTTGTTGTTTTTTTTTTCTTTCCAAGTTTGGCCAACCACCTTAAGACAAGATAGGTGCTAAAAAATACAAATTAAATATTTGTCTTTTGTGTTATTTTCTCCTTCCTCCTAGGCCGACCCTCTCCTAGTCGCTCACTTATGATTTTTGTCTTTTCCTTCACATCTTGGCTGACCCATAAAAGGAATATTTTCTTTATTTTCTTTTATTCTCTTCTCCAAGAAGAGTGAACCTTTTTGGCATATGATGCATCATGAATTGACCTCAAATCATGTCGTCCTCCTCAAGGTAAGAGATCATAAAATATTCTTATTTCTTCCATAGGCATTTTTCCATATTTTCTCTATTTCTCATTCTCCAATTGGGTCACTCCACCTTAGGGCAAATTATTTGACTAGTGTTGACTTCATAATGATTACCACAAAATCATGCCAAGTCATTCTCCACAATCAATTTGCCCTACAAAATTGGCTAAGTATGAAAACTCACCAAATAGGACATTCCCTAAGCCCTCTGACTTAGCCTACGGGAATGGAAATAGGCTAGCCACTCCACTAAGTGATCACTCTGAAAATGGGGAAATTACACTTCGTCCTTCTTATCTCTTGAATCTTTCCCTTCTTTTTGGTTATCTTCATCGCTCTTTGCTTCCATTGCCATAAGAGTATTTCTTCTATAGCACTGTTGAAAATTTTTTCATCGCTTTCCTTCAATGAGATGTTATATTCCTTGGAGTAAAGGCTCTTCTTGTACCTCCGGAAGTTCTTTTCTTGTTGACCCTCCTTATAATGTTGAAATCTTCTTCCTTTCTTCCTATTGTAGTCCTCTTCTTCGTCGCTGCTCTCATTTTTGCCCTGCGGACAATTAGAAGCAAAATGACCTCTTCTACCACAAATAAAACTTTTAAAAGGTAACTTACTTTGATACTTGCCAGATCCTTTCTTTAGTTTCCTCATGAAGTGGGCTTCTTCTTCATCCGTTTAATTGTTTGAGCTATTACTTGGTTCGTGCTCTTTATTCTTTCCTTTCCTTGAAGCTTTGAAGGCTGCCTCCTTTTTAGATGGTTGGTCTACGGTTCTCATTTCATAGGTAGTAAGGATCCCATGCAACTCGTCCTTTGTTAATTTGTCCAAGTCTCTCATTTCTTCAATCACCGAAACCTTGGCATCAAACCTTAGAGGTAGAGACCTCAATACCTTTTGCACAATTACATTCTCTTCAATTGTCTCACCAAGACCTCTTATAGTGTTCACGATCTCATCAACTCAAAGCAAATAAGAAGCTATATTCTCTTCTTCTTTCATTTTAAGGCTTTCAAACTGTCCCCTATGGGTTTGAAGCTCTGCCTTCTTCACTTTATCATCTCCCTCATAAATATTCTTTAGTTTATCCCACATCTCCTTGGCAGATTTGCAACGCATTACCTTTACGAATTCTGATTCGGACAAACCGCATAAATTAGCATTCTTAGCTTTGGCATTGTTTTCGCTTGCCCTCTTTTCAGCTTGATTTGTAGGTGGGGTTGTTGGACCAGTATAACCATTCTCAACAGATTGCCAAATATCAAACCCTAGAGCATTTAAATAATTTTCCATCCTTATGCTTCAAAAGACATAGTTTGTCCCATCAAATAGTGGTGCCTTGTTTGAGGAAAACCCATATCCTTCTTGACTAGCCATGTGTGCTTCCAAGATCTACCTTCTAGCGGTTAGGCTATTCATGAAGGAACCCGCTCTGATACCAATTGATGAGCACACAATTATACTGAGAGGGGGGGGGGGTGAATCAGTATAACACAAACTTTTACTTTTCAAAACTTAACAATAACACACATGCAAGATCTAGCAATTAAAAACACAGAAAGAACACACGATTTTACGTGGAAATCCTTGCAGGAGAAAACCACGGAAAAATATTGCTTATATATATTGATCTTCTTTTGTAGGCACCAACCCATGGGAGACACCAATCCCCACTTACAGAATTTGTAGGCACCAACCCACTGGAGACACCAATCTCTTATTTGATTGGCACCAACGTTCAAATTCTTGAATGAGTGATATTGTAGATACTTCTTCCCTCACGAATCTGAACACAACTTCACAAATTTGATTCAAATCATACACTATCTTCTCTCACAAATCTGATCACAAATATCTCTAAATCTTCCTTCAAAATCTGCCCTTAATCTTCACGCATATTCCTCAAATATATCTACTTTTAATCTTCACACCTGGGCTGTATATATATATATTTCAAAATAGGTCTGAAATACTCTTCATAAATACCTGCCCTAGGTTTGCTCAAAATCAGAAATATATCTTGTTCATTTCACTCACACTTCGGCATTCCACAAAAACTCTATATATATATGTCTTCGTCAAGGGAGGCGACTTCATGAATGGATGTGTCTTTTCATTATAAAAAAGGCATCTATATATATAAACATGTCTCTTCATTTGGAGTGTTCCACTTAAGGGGGTCGGCCCCTTTAATAGAATATTTATTATTTGAAATTTTAAACTCCAATTTGTGCGCCAATATGGGTCGGCCCATATATGTAACTTCAAATTTATTATTTTTATTTTGTATTCCAAGGCGCTTATAAGGAAGTTGGCCAGCATATGTGTTTCAAGTTTATTATTTTTATTTCTATATGCCAAGGCAGTCAGTATAATGTTCTTCATCCACACACAGCTCTGTTATTCAATCATGTTCTATAATAATCATATATATATACACCAGCGAAATCATTCTTTTTGTATATATTTAATTCAGAATTATGCATATGCTATTCAGTTACTTAATACAATCCTCTGTATATATATATTCTTTCATGTTGTTTTATTCAGATATGTAAATATATCAGTAAAGTTATCTTTCTTACTATGGATTCTTGGAAAAGAAAGAAAGAATTCAAATTGAACCATGTGTCCAAGGTCCAAGGGTTAAAAAAAGTCTTTCTTGGCTTTGGTAGTTGTAATGTCCCCCATTTAGCCCAGTCACATAGTTGATGGAGATTAGCCTATCACATGACTTCCGTAGGCTAATATCAATGGTTAGGAGGTCAATTCAGGGACTTACTATTTATAGTAAGTTGGGAGTCGGGCACTTGCTATTATTGGCAAGGCAGTGGTCGATGCTCATGGCACGAGAAGTGATGGTTTCGAGATGTCTAGAGCTTAATTGGACATAATATAAGTTAAATTAAAGATTTAACTTATGTTATTTGTATAGACATAATATAACTTAAGTTATAAAGTGGTCTTTTCATAAAGTGAAGTTATAACTTAAAAGTGGTCCCCTAGGGAGTGGACGCCCTCATGGAGCAATAAAGGGTTGAATAATAAATTAAAATAATTAAAAATCCTCTCATCTTGGGCGTTGGGTTTGGAGAGCAACAAAAAGGCAAAAAGTGACTTCATTTGGATGTGAAGATTATTGATTTGGCTCTCTTTGTGAGTTTTATGTGCTTTGGGTTTGGAGCTTGGCTCTAGGGTTTTAGTTGGCTGTGTTGGGATGAAAACCTCGGCATTGGTCCCTTTCCTCGTGCGTGGGAGACCGTATCAGGAGAGGATTTGTGGAGGCGTCACACAGAGGCTTCATTTGTGCTTTCATTGGAGGTATTCTGACAAAGTTTTGAATGCAAGATATTCTTTCGAGGAGTTCTTTATTGCAGACTTGAAGGACAGAGTTTAAGGCAGATTTCTGAGGTTTGAAGGTTCTTTGTTGGCTGTGCACACTTTCCCATGCTGGTCGTACGACTCCAACAGGGTCATACCCTCTATAGACAGCATTTGGAGTGACTTTGGTTGGTTTTGGGGCTGCATTTCTCCTTCAGTCTAATCGATTATAAGCTACAGACATGATTGATGAAAAACAGAGTTAAAAGCACTGAGTTTTGAGACATTTATTGGAAGATTGTACCCCCAGTTTGGCCGTACCACAGCAGCAAGGACGTGGGCTTTTGAGACAATTGATTCCACCTTTATTTGGAGATGCTTATGCTTACATTCCAGTCGCCTAGGGTATGTTGGAAAGCTGATGATACTTGTATGACAAAATCTTTGCATTCCTAGGAGTTTGGAGCTAATTTTGATAGCTTACATTGCTGATCCGGCTACAGCTTCCGGACGAAGTTGTAAATCGTGATGTGGGTATGTACTCATAATTCATATTTTGGCTAATACAATCTGGGTAGTCGTTAGTTTGCTGTTATCTCTTTTAGTTTTTCTGGGTTTTCAGTTTATGCTTCATATTCAATGTATTTTATGCAAAAAACAAACATGCAAGCAAAACCCATAAAACCCTAAATATCAAACAACAAGAAAAACACAAAAAACACATACAGAGCAAAACATATACCAGGGGTGTATGTTACAGTGGTATCAGAGCAAAAGATCTTGCCATCCTGTGATACAGATACGGACATGCAGTAAGATTTGAGTTATGTTACCTATGCAGTCATTGACACACCACTACAACACTAGGAGAAATAGGTTACAACAGGAAACACAGGTACCACAGATAGTGCAAGAAGAAGTTCCCATAGTAGATCCATTTTCAGGTGAATTACCAGTAGTTACAGAGCCTACTCCGAGAGAGATGGGTAACATAGAATAGGAGGAACCTAGCATGCGTGAGATTCTAAACGCACTAACTAGGAGTCAGTTGGCTATGGAGAGAGAAATGAGGAAGTCATGGGAAGAGTTGAGAGAATCATAGGCAGAGATAGCTCATATCCTTGAGCAGTTGGCACCCCGGGATGGAAGAAACAACAGGGACAACAACAACAATCATCGTGACAGGAACAGGAACAATGGTGGTTACAGAAACAGGAATAATGGTGGTGATAGGAACAGGAATAATCCAGGAGGTGATAGGCACAATGGTGACAGGAACAACGGAGATAGAAACAATGGGGATAGAAACCAGGATGATAGACACAGGTACAGGGATGATGAGAGTGAGGCATCGGTCACCCACCAGAGAGCTTCACAGTTTATAGCAGGTGATAGACCTGGCATACCAGTTTTTGTACCCAAGAACCAAGTTCCTGAATAGGATCCCACTCAGTTAGAGTTTCAGGATGAGATCTTGAGAGACTAGCGGGCATCTAGTGCCGAATTCAGAGCTAAGATGACATTCCAGGAGTACTCTGATCTCCAGATGAAGCATAGACCTCATAGGGGGAATAGACCACAAAACTAGGAGTTACAGAAAAAAGTTAGTAAAATGACTCTTCTGTATTTTGATGGTTCTGGTAAGACCACCGCGAGAGCTTGGGTTTAGAAAGTGGACAGTTACTTCCAGATTAGTCCTATGCTAGACGAGGATGCTATAACTTATGCGGCTTTACATTTTGGAGGGAACTGCGCGTGCATAAGTGGTGGAGTAATGGGAAGGTTATACTAGGTCATGATCAGATTACTTCATATGTGGAGTTTACTGTTAGACTGATCGACAGGTTTGATAAAAAGGACCTTGAGTTGCAATTCAAGGAGTTGGCACAACTGAGGCAGAGTGGTTTGGTAGACTCTTATATATTCGAGTTCTAGGACCTATCTGTTATGGTCCCAGACATTTCAAAGCGTAGATTGGTTATCTTATTTATAGATGGACTATCAGACCCACTACGTGGTTGGGTTAAGGGCTTTGACCCTGCATCTCTACAGGAGGCCATAAAGAAGGCCAAAGATATGGAGTTAGCACTTTGGAGAAATAAATTTCAGTCTAAGGGCTTTCCATATAGGAAGGATAAGGAGAAGGAAGGATAAGGAGAAGGACAGGAGACCCTTCCAGAGGGATGTTGACCAATCTAAGGATAAATCAAACAGGTTGATAGATGACTGACTCAATGAATACAGGAGGAAAAAGCTTTGCTTTCACTGCACAGAGCCATGGGATCCCTCACATAAGTGCCCACACAAGGCTAAGGCTAAGCTGATAGGATACTATTCAACTGAGGAGACACAATCAGAGGCATCCGATTCACATTCAGATCAGCCTTCAGACCATGAGGATAGTGGGGATGAGAGAGCATCACAACACAATGCTGGGAGTGATGGGACTCTTGCCCAACTTTCTAGTTTTCAGAAGGTTGTCTCTTTCAGGGTGCGTGGTGTACTCGGAGGTCAGCGTATCATCACTCTCATTGACATAGGGGCCACAAATAATTTTATCAATGAGGGGTTGGTAGCTCGACATGGATTGAAGGTAGAGGAATTCGAAGGCTTCAAAGTAATGGTAGCCGACGGGTTCAAAATGCAGTGCAACAAGAAAATCTCTGGATTGAAGATTATCATGGGTGAGTATGAGTTGATTGATGATTTCTATGTTGTTGGCATTGGGGATATAGATGTTGTGCTAGGCATGCATTAGACGAGTCAGCTAGGAGAGTTCACCATGAATGTAAATAAAATGGAAATGAAATTTGAATTTAAGGGGAAGAAAATATGTCTCAGAGGATTATCAGATGGTGGACCATGGGTAGTGTCACTTAAGAGGATGGAAAGACTCTTACGACATGACTAGGTAGAGTGGGCAGCCGAGTGCCTTATCATGCCAGAGTCCCCATCCCGACCAAAGAGCAGTTACCATCCAGATATTCAAAAGCTCTTAACCAAGCACAACAAGGTGTTTGGAGATATACCTCCAGGAGTGCCACCTGATAGAGGTATAGAGCATGTTATAGAGTTAGAGGATGGGACCAAGCCCATCATGATTACCCCCTATCGACATCCTAATAGACTCAAGGATGAGATAGAGAAGACCATCAAGGAGTTGTTGGAGATGGGACACATCCGGCCTAGAAAGAGACTGTAATGTCCCCTTTTTCGTGAGCATTAGAGTTCGAAGGGTTAGCCTATTATTTGACCCTCGTAGGCTAGTCTGGTGGGTTAGAGGGTCCAGTTTGGGCGTTATGGAGCTCTTCAGGTGGCAGTTGTCAGTGTTTATCTCTCCAAATCCTTCATATGTTCTGAGGCATTGATATTCAGAGGTTTCTGGTTCCGTTTTGAGGGACTTACTATTTATAGTAAGTCAGTGGATGTTAGAGAGGGACCCTTACTATTTTTAGTAAGGCAGTTGGGTGCATAGTCGATACAATGGTTAACTCCCAGGTTCAGATGGAATGGAGAAATAATAAATATTTATGGAGTTATGTCATTTTAATTATTAATAATTAATTATAAAGTGCATTATAAAGTTATATTTTAACTTTATGTTAATGGGGTGACTTTATGACTTAAAGTTAATTAATAAAAGTACTTTTAAGTGAGCACCTAATTAATGCTTTATTATAAAGTCAACATCAAAAAGCATTTAATATTATTCAAATGATTATTAAATGCCTCTTGGAGAATTCGACCTAATTGTGGAGAGTATATAAGTCACCAAAAAGTAGATGAAAAGGCATCATTTGGATCATTATACATTTTGACCTTTTTCTTTAGAGAGCTTTTTCTCTTGGAGGAGAAGGAAACCTAGGGTTTCAGATCAATTGGGTTTGGAGAATGAAGTTCTTCATGGTTATTGCTACCTGAGGGTGTGAGACATCACTTAAAGGTTGCATTATTTGGTAGCTTCACATCAGGAGCTACATTTGAGCTTATTTGAGAGAAGAAATTATAACCAAGCCAGGGTTTGAAGACTATTTGCAAATTAAAGGCATTTTGATCAAAGTTTGAAAGTCTATTTGATACATTTCTTCCATTTCCATCCACGGCTAGGGTTTGGCAAATTGTGGCTAGGGTTACAACTCCAAATTGATGAAGATTTGTACCAAATATCAATTTGTAATGGCGATTTGGAGTCTATTTTGATGCTGACCGCCTAGGGTTTGCAGGTTATTGTCATTGGAATCATTCTATGGTGAAATCGTGGACTTTGTGAGGACATATCAGATTATATATCATTGTTGGTTCATGTTTAATTCCAGCCATTTTTGGCAATTTGGGCACATATCTTCGTGGGTGTTGAATATTATGTTTGGCGCATCATTTTGAGGCATTGTGGAATACATATCAGACGTGGGTTTTGCATATTAAGGGCAGATAGTGGCTTGTTGAGGCTTGTTGAAACCCTAAGTGCACTCCCAAAAGCTATCACAGCCTTCTAAGGTTGGTGTGCTACCCTTGAGGGAGGTTAGTGGGATTGTTTGGAGCTATTTCAGTTTGTATACGTCACATCAGCATTCTATATCAGACATCAGTCTTGTAGCAGCCACTTTTGTATTCCATTTCGGGTATCTTTCATCGTCATATCAGCAATACCTTGTATACTTCATGAAGGATTGATCACGGGTATGTCATACATTGTTATTTGATCAATTGGGGATATATTTTATTGATTGTAATAGACTGATATAACCTATATCAGACCTGTCATAAGTGTATACAGAGTGTAATCAGACCTGTTATATGATCAATAAAGGCATATTTGCAAGTGGGTTCCTTGATATATGAGTATGCAATCATTTATCTGTCATTTCTATGTTATTGTCTATGTTTTGGCATTGAAACATCTTCCAAACCAGCATTAGAACACTCAGAAATTTATATTAGACTTAAGGAATCAGAACTTAGACACTTTTCACGCCAAGTGTTTGACGAAATGTCAATCCATTCAAACTGAGTTTTTGGGACAGAATAAGACAAGGTTCTTACAAAGTCCCTTTGCTTCTATAGTGGTTTTGGTTAGAAAGAAGGGTGGGACGATTAGGATGTGCATTGACTATTGGGCACTGAATAAGAAAACTATCAAGAACAGGTATCCTATTCCTAGGATTGATGAGTTGATAGATGAGTTGCATGGTGCTTGTTATTTTTCAAAAATTGATTTGAGGTGAGGATACCACCAGATTCGTATGAGGGCAGAGGACATAGAGAAGATTGCTTCTAGGGGTCCTTACGGCCACTTTGAGTTTCTTGTGATGCCGTTTGGGCTGACTAATGCCCCTGCTACCTTCTAGAGTTGCATGAATTAGATCTTCAGACAGTAGCTTAGGAAGTTTGTATTGATCTTCTTTGATGATATACTGATTTTCAGCAGGACTTGGGAGGATCACATAAGACATCTGGAGGAGGTGTTGAGTATATTGGAGAGTGAGTCCCTCTATGCCAAAGAGTCTAAATGCGACTTTGGCATGACTGAGCTACTTTATTTGGGCCATATTATCAGTGCTGATGGTGTCAGGGTAGACCTAGAGAAGATTAAGGCAATTGTAGATTGGCCCCCACCTACAAACCTCACACAGTTGAAGGGCTTCTTCGGGCTTTGTGGTTTCTACAGGACGTTTGTAAAAGGTTTCTCACAAACAGCTGTGCCTTTGACAGATTTGACAAAGAAAGGAGCCTTTGAGTGGAATGACAGAGCTCAACAGTGCTTTGATCACTTCAAGCACTTGATGTCTACTTGCCCTGTGTTGGCAATCCCTGACTTCACTAAGCTGTTTGAGCTAGAATGTGATGCGTCAGGAGAGGGGATAGGGGCAGTATTGATGCAGGAGAAGCACCCGATAGCATTCGAGAGCAGAAAATTTCGGGGTGTTGAGAGGAGTTACTCAGTGTATGACCGAGAGATGTTGGCCATAATGCATGCATTGGCCAAATTCAGACCTTATCTGGTTAGCGGGAAGTTCATCATAAAAACAGATCATAATAGCATAAAATATTTTATGAACCAGAAGGATCTGAATGATAGACAATAGAAGTGGGTCAGTAGGCTCCAGGCCTATGATTTTGACATCGAGTATGTCAAGGGGAAGAGGAATGTGGTAGCAGACGCTTTGTCAAGGAGACCCCACTTGTGCTTAGTTGGAGAGATATCTGCTGGTTGGAGGGAGTTGATTGCAGCAGAGTATGCTAAGGACCCTTGGGCAGTAGGACTCATTGAGGGCACTACCAGGGATGATAGATATTTTGTGGTGAATGATTTGATCATATACAAAGACAATATTTTTGGTGCATAGTTCTCAGTTTAAGCATAAGGTGATAAGAACTTTCCATGATACTCCAATGGTTGGTCATCCTAGATTCTTCAAGACTTACTGGTAGATTCGGGAAAGGTTCACATGGAAAGGACTCAAGGAAGAGGTACTTAAGTATGTTCGTGAGTGTCCTATTTGCCAACATAATAAGCATGAGCATACTTATCCAGCAGGTTTATTGCAGCCATTACTTATTCCCAATCAGAAATGGGAATGTATCTCCATGGATTTCATCACAAGGTTGTCGAAAGTTCAGGGGAAGGACTGTATTTATGTGGTAGTCGATAGACTCACCAAATTTGCACATTTCTTCACCATTTCAACAACTTATACAACTGCTCAGGTGGCTGATTTATTTTTCAGGGAGATATTCAGGCTTCACAGGATACCCAGGAGTATAATCAGTGATAGGGACAGCAAGTACCTGAGTTTATTCTGGCAGGAGTTATTCAGATTATGTGGCACTGAGTTGACTCCTAGTACCAGTTACCACCCACAGACAGATGGGCAAACAAAAGTGGTCAACAAATAGGTGGAAGGGTATCTTCTTAACTATGTTTTGGGGCAGCAAAAGGCTTGGATCAGATAGTTGCACTTGGGGGAGTACTGTTATAACACAACATAGCATATGTCTATCCAGATGACTCCTTTCAGAGCACTATATGGTTATGATGCCCCATGCTTCACAGATCTCTTACTTGGTGACAGTTGGGTGCCTAAGGCAAAGGATCTTTTGTAGGAGAGACAGGATATAGTAAAGGAGCTCAAGGAGAACATACAACAGGCACAGAATCAGCAGAAGCTTTATGCTAATCAGCACCGGGTAGAGAGGAGTTTTGAGGTTGGAGATATGTTATATTTGAGGCTCCAGCCCTACAGGCAGTCCACTCTCAAGAAGAGTGGAGCAGAAAAATTAAAACCCAGGTTCTATGGTTCGTTCAGGGTTGTCAGGAAAGTAGAAGTGGCATATGAGCTTGAGTTGCCAGTTGATAGCAGGGTGCACAATGTTTTCCATGTTTCTAGATTGAGAAAAGCTCTTGGCCATAATGTGATTCCTTTAGCTGAGCTTCCACCATTGGATGAGGAGGGGAAGCTAATCTTGGTACCAGAGGCTATCATTGACACTAGAGAAAGGAATCTGAGGAAATGGATCATCAGGGAGTACCTGGTGAAGTGGAAAACTCTACCAGTTGAGGATGCCACTTGGGAGAGTGAACAGATATTGCAACATCCTGAGCCGAGGTTGCTTGAGGACAAGCAATCTTGGGGAGGGCGGATTGTAATGTCCCCCATTTAGCCCAGTCACACAGTTGATGGAGATTAGCCTATCACATGACTTCCATAGGCTAATATCAATGGTTAGGAGGTCAATTCAGGGACTTACCATTTATAGTAAGTCAGGAGTCGGGCACTTGCTATTATTGGCATGGCAGTGATCGATGGCCATGGCACGGGAAGTGATGGTTTCGAGATGTCTAGAGCTTAATTGGACATAATATAAGTTAAATTAAAAATTTAACTTATGTTATTTGTATAGACATAATATAACTTAAGTTATAAAGTGAAGTCTTTTCATAAAGTGAAGTTATAACTTAAAAGTGGTCCCCTAGGGAGTGGATGCCCTCATGGAGCAATAAAGGGTTGAATAATAAATTAAAATAATAAAAAATCCTCTCATCTTGGGCGTTGGGTTTGGAGAGCAACAAAAAGGCAAAAAGTGACTTCATTTCGATGCAAAGATTATTGATTTTGGCTCTCTTTGTGAGTTTTATGTGCTTTGGCTTTGGAGCTTGGCTCTAGGGTTTTAGTTGGCTGTGTTGGGACGAAAACCCCGGCATTGGTCCCTTTCCTCGTGCGTGGAAGACTGTATCAGGAGAGGATTTGTGGAGGCTTCACACAGAGGCTTTATTTGTGCTTTCATTGGAGGTATTCTGACGAAATTTTGAACGCAAGAAGATATTCTTTCGAGGAGTTCTTTATTGCAGACTTGAAGAACGGAGTTTAAGGCAGATTTTTAGGGTTTGAAGGTTCTTTGTTGGCTGTGCACACTTTCCCATGCTGGTCATACTGCTCCAGCAGGGCCGTACCCTCTATGGACAGCATTTGAAGTGACTTTGGTTGGTTTTGGGGCTGCATTTCTCTTTCAGTCTTATTGATTATAAGCCACAGACATGATTGATGAAAAACAGAGTTAAAAGGACTGAGTTTTGAGACATTTATTAGAAGATTGTACCCCCAGTTTGGCCATACTATAGCAGCAAGGACGTGGGCATTTGAGACAATTGATTCCACCTTTATTTGGAGCTGCTTATGCTTACATTCTAGTCACCTAGGGTATGTTGGAAAGCTGATGATACTTGTATGACAAAATCTTTGCATTCCTAAGAGTCTGGAGCTCATTTTGATAGCTTACATTGCTGATCCGGCTATAGCTTCCGGACGAAATTGTAAATCGTGATGTGGGTATGTACTCATAATTCATATTTTGGCTAAGTACAATCTGGGTAGTCGTTAGTTTGCTGTTGTCTCTTTTAGTTTTTATGGGTTTTCAGTTTATGCTTCATATTCAATGTATTTTATACAAAAAACAAACTTGCAAGCAAAACCCATAAAACCCTAAATATCAAACAGCAAGAAAAACACAAGACACATACAGAGCAAAACATATACCAGGGGTGTATGTTACAGTACTAGTTGTCATGTACTTACTAAGGACATATAATAAGTATGTAATACTAAATAAAAAATACAATTTATAATATTAGATAGGTAATTATAAAGGATAGAGTGTAATAAACAACCCCCAAATTTTTTTCCAAAATAGAGAATAATGATAAACAGTGTTAGCACAATTAAACTCCACACTTCTGATCACCAAGATCCCAACTGGCGAGGTGAGAGCATAATGTGCTTCAGATTACAATTTTAACATTGTGCAAATAAGAAACATTCATCTACATATGCAGGCATCCACAAGGTTGTGGGAATTCACCACTTTTCGGTGGGTAAGAAAATACAATAATGAAATTACAAAACCATCCACTTATTCAGTGGGTATTCTCCACTTCTCCAAGTGGGTAGAAACAATAAAGGAAAGAGTTCAATTATGTACTATCCCTTCTAGAAATGACTGAAATTTTTTTTGCAAATTTAGATAAGATTTCTTGCACACTTCAATTAAATAGCTTCACCAAATGAATAAGGAATTGTAGCACAACAAACTCACATCAACTTTGCGTATATGAAAATGAAACATGAAATGTCAAGTGGCTGGAATTTATTTCAGTCCATGTCTGATTTTATATCAGACTTCATTACAAATCAATTGGAAGCCCAAATACATCAAACTTTGCATACAACTATAGCCCAAAGCCTCTAGAATGATGATGGCTATCAAATGGACACAAAACACCCTTGAAAGAGCTTCAATAAAATTCTGATGTAAACTTTCTGTACGCTGATATGACTGCTGAAAGTGTACTTTTTGCCCAGCCAAGGGTTTACAATGAAATATCATGAAATAACTCCTCCACATGCATTCTATGGATGCATAGGAATGTCTTCTATCAAGAACCACTCTTCAATCTTCAAACCCTTGATCAAATTCACCTAAAAAGCCCTGAAATGCCAATGTAAAGTCGCTGTTATAAAAAATAGACCCTGCTGTTGCAAAATCAGACCCTGCAAAATATGAAAATACCATCCACAATGTACTCCAAATTTACTAAACTACCTTGGTAGTCAATCCTCTACACCAAGAGCTTCAAATAGATATCAATGTCACTTCCAACTCTTCAAATAACCTGCAAATGTAAGCCAATGATGAAATCTGTATGACAACATCTTACAAATTGTTATGGGATCATCACCACAACACTCAAGGGAACATCTCCTTGAAAAATAACTAGAAAATCGGAATTTTCAGTCATAAACAATAATAAAGAAAAAAACATACCATAGCATCATTCATACCAACATGAAGCTCAAGTCATCTATTTAAACTCCTCAAGCTTTGATGTCCATTCTCTTGGCAATTTTGGAATGCATTTTGAAATCCATCAATAGAAATTAAGGAAATGGAACAATATTGAATGATCTCACTTGAAATGCTTTCATTTAAAATAATTTTCAATTATTTAAATGAATTTTGCTCCTCTTTTATGGATCGATCCTCCTTAAGCTTGGCCTTTGACACTTGCATTGAATTTTGAGATTGCAATCATTTAAAATCTTCCTCTTTGCTTGGGCGAACAGCTTCATGCATTTAATTTTTGTTTTTGAAATGCATTTAAAACCTTTCTAACCTCCAACGAATACTTGCAAGGCTTGGGCGATTGCATTAAATGATACTATTTGCTTTTTAAATGAGCTTCAACTACCAATCGCAGCCCATACATGCTTGCCGTGGCTCCACATAGAGGTGTATTGCATTTAAAATAATAACAAACAATTTTAAATGACTTTGCCAAGTCGTCAATTCTCCATTCAATGAGCAATTGCAATATTTAAAACATCTTCTTCTTAGCCACCACTCCTTGAAAGGGTATAAGGCATTTAAAATGTTCATCAAACATATTCCATGTTGTTTGCTGTTCGAACACTTCCCTCAAGGTCGTGGGCACTTCCCTCTATGATATCCTTTGCAACATACAATGTCTTCATACCTTGACTGAGCGGCAAACCTTCATGACTGTATTCTATCCAATGTAGGTGCCTAAGGTGAGATCGCTGTCCCTATTATGCTGATCGCACCTCACAAGGTTCGCTGCCTTTAATGTTGCTGTTCAATATGTTTATAAGGTGGCTGAGTATGGACCCTTCCAAATAGCACTCCAATTCTGATGATAGCAGTGGCTGCAATATTGAAAGTGTAGCTGATATAAGAGATCTTTTGTATGGTATTCTCCAGCCAAGACACAAAGCGGCACTCAAACAATAGAACTTCTTTGACATCAACGCTCTAGGGTAAATCTGCAAGGTCTTCAATATGAACTCTTCAACAAGAAATGTCTTCAATGCATCGCCAACCTTTAATAAACTTGGCACTCAACACAATGTCAAAGTCTGAAATGATAATGCTGATATGCATCGATCCATGTGGCTTGATATTAAATTTGGATCGAGCCCATTTTGACTTGTCAAAATTCTTTCATAAATAGGTCCTACTTGAAGCTATCCTTAATTACACATCTCCATACAAAATAGATTAGAGAAAATGTAATTAAAGATTTCATTTTCTCTCCTTATTTATCAAACTCAAATTCAAATTCAAATAAATGAAAACACAATCTTAATATTGCATTTTCCATGTATCTCAATTATTCCCTTACCAATCCATTAGCCTACGGGAATAGATGATTGGCTAACCAATTATCTCCATGTAACATCATTCTGGAATTGGGGACATGACAAATTACTCCTCACTGGCGGTGGAACCATCTAGGGGTACTTATGTTTGCATAAGAAAGATTACAATGAAATCATATGCAATAGCAATTCAAGTTATTGGTTAGGCATAGATCCAGATAACATGAAGATATTTGGATGATCTCAGTGGTAATACGCTGCATATCAATCACATTAGAAGACTCATGTCATTACTATCAAATGCTGAGGCAATACACTTTCCTTGCTGATCAGAAATGCACTGTTGTAAACTCAGATTTCTTTCATATTGTACTACTGCCTGTATGGCAGATTACTATCATTTCCCATGTCATATACTAAGTTTCTTTGCTGATCTGACTGTGCTGCAAAATTCAGACTGTCCTGCTGCCATGACACCAATTAAGAATGCACAAGAAGATCACAGTTGATGAAGTTTCACTATAAACCATTCTTACAACTCTGATAAACAATGGATTAAAGATCAAATACTACCTATACTACAAATAACCCAATTGCCAAGCATTATACATAATCAGTCCCCTACTGTACGGCCTCATATAGCCAAATTCATAAATGATATCAAAGCTCAATGAATGGAAACTCAGAAATGATTATAATCTCATTGTAGCCACACAACTCTTCAAATTGAATATCAAGAAAGCCCAAAGGTAGAATTGATAACCAAAGAAAAAATCAAACTCCAGTACAGGTCCGTATGACCCTATATGGAAAGATTTAAACACAGCAATCTCCAATCTTCACAAAATCCAATGAAACTGGTCTTGAAAGAGGCGTCAAGACATAACATTGAGACTCCAAACAGACTTGGAATGAAACATTGCATTAATATTTTTTTATTTTTCAAACACTCCAAACTGAAGGTACGGCCCAGGCATGTACGGGAGCCTCCAACTATTCAAAATACTGCCCAAAACATACTGAAATCTGCTTAATAGGTGGTGCTAAGATCATCCAAGAATATCCCACACATTCTAACCATCAGAAATTTCAAGGATAAATATTCATAAATCAGCCCCAACTACATGGTACGGCCAAACAGAGGACTATCACAAGACACAAAAACATACTCCAAAACAACACCAAAAAATCATCTAATACATATTATAATAATAGCTAGCAGAAATAGGGTCTGAAACCCTAGTGAAAAGCAACACTGTAGCAATCCGTCACTGTAGCAATATGGCACTGTAGCGTACTGTAGCTTGTTCATTTAAATCCCTATACATAGCACAAATTTAATCACAGACAAAATCATGCAAACTCTGTGAGCTTGCTCCCAACTTCAGCTTTAGCACAATGGTGATTTATGTGTGAAACCACACTCAAACTCTAGAGGGTTTTCGTCCTCAAGAGATTTCTACAAGAGGGTTTTCGTCCTCAAGAGAATATGGAAGAACTCACAGGTTCAATCCATCTGCAAACAAATTCAATATCAAAAACATAGCATAACCCTTCCAAATGAGAGCTCATTCTCTTTTATAAGGCACTGGAGGAGTTACAAAGGAAATGAATTATCTCTTGAAAATAATAACATTTTCCTTCTAACTTAATTTATTTCTTTTTTCCTCCACTTAAGTGCTCACTTTTATGTGCCTACATAAAAGAATATGTTTTCCCCTTTCAAATGAGCTATAACACTTAATAATATTTTAATTATTTTTCACCCTTAGGAACTTAAGTGAAAAATATAATTAAAATAGCTCATTAAATATTAAATTTTGCGGGAAATCCCAAACGGCCTCCGAATGCCAAATAAACTGAACCAATATGCTCTGTAAGGTTTGGGATGAGCAACAATGCCTTCTGGATGACTTTCCAAAAATAGAAAATTCCTCCAAGAATCTTGGAGAGCAAATTAGAAGCCCGATCAAACTTCAGAAACCAACACTGTTACCCGGAACATCAACTGAGCTCAAAGCCATGAGAAATAATCCATTTATACAAGGAAAACCCAAATAATTGTTCTGCAGACCGAATCAAGACCACTCCAAAAACATTGGAGTTCTTCCCAAACATGTCGGATAGCCTCCAAGAGACTAGGAACAAGCACAAAACTCACAATATTCAATGCGCCAAAAATGGAACATTACATAGAGTGATAGCATATAAATTGAACAAAGTGACATTTACTATAGGTTTTGTCCCTGTGAGATGATAGGTCACATAGCTAAATAGCAACCTTTGATAACTAATAACACTTAGGTATATAACATTCTACCATACCAATAACAATCTAAAAGCAGGCTTTTTGAGGACTAGATTATGCTGAATCTTTTTGACCAACTGCCAGGAGAATCATGAATGTGCTGTTTATCATTTAGAATATAACTGAAAGTGAGGGTAGAAACAAGTTTTTCATATGGTTTCTTAGTGATGATTTAAAAACAAAGGAGTCTCCCTGGGCCACCTCATTTTATCCCAGATTTTAGAGTCCTGTTCGATGATGAGATCTCTTGGAGCAAATTTAAGGGAATTGAATAATATTGTACATTTTCTCCTATCTCTATCAGTCAAATTGAACTTAATTTTGATCATACTACATCTAGCTGCCCATGTCTCTGAAAATCTTTGACCTTGTACATGCTCTTGCACTAGTAGAGCAACCTGTGGAACATGCCTTTGCTACATTACTTTGCAAAGCTATCGTGCATTTAAAAGCAAAATTCGACTTTTGCTAGCAGTGTTTCTTATCTTGAAATTCATTCTAGTTGGAGACCGTTTAAGTCTCTAAGTGACTCCAAAAGTATTTATATGCTTGGATGTCTACCAGTTTGGTTGACATGAAAATTCAACTCATAGATCTGTGCATCCAAGCCTATCATATTTCTTAGTCTACACATTGGTTGTTACCAAATCTGCACTTCTTATGTGGATGTATAAGAAAACCTTTTAGTCCAAATCCCAGAACTATAAAATTTATCCCAGTGAAAGAATATGATAGATGTAGAGATCATTCATCTAATATATGCGTATTGGTTCTGAAGGTGGCTTGCATTGCAAGAGGAGATGAAGATTGATGTTCAAAGGATTTGGAAAAGAAACCTCGGACGGGATGACAGATGCATAGCTGACCATGGTAAAGAGGTAACATTTGAACTGGCTTTGTTTTAGATATATGCTATGAGATTATCCTTGCCAATTCCTAACCATCTGACTACTTTGATTATCAGGCGAGATTTCCATTCTTGGATGAAGATGTTATGGAAACTCTTCTAGATCTTCCACTTTGGGAAATAGCAGACCTTGAAAAATCTTCTGGCCAAGGTGATAAGAAGATTCTAAGACAGGCATGTATCGATTTCACAATTTCACTGAGAAGACTTTTAAAAAACAAATATGTTGTTTTTCCATTTACTTTGTATGTATAGTAAATCCTTCATACTGCCAGAAATGTTAATTTTTGACCTCAAATAAAAGTATCATTAGTACAGATTCACAGGGAATTCCCAAATCAATGGCACACATCATAATTCCCTTATATGTAGACATTGACATTGTTTCTCACTTTCAATTCAGTTCCTTTCAAGTTTCAACTATCCAAAAATGCATGCCACACATCAATGTTGTGCATGATACTTTTTACCAGTTCACAAAAATTGGCAAAAAGTCATGATTTATTGATGCTCAAAGGCTGTTGTGTACCAAACTCGGGAGATCAAATTACAGACGCATCCATACATCAGAAAAATCTGGAAAAAACTCAATCAGAAACCAAAAAACCCAGGACATCAGAAAGGTTGCTGTCAATGAATTACAGATGCATCCACACATCTCTTCTCAAAGGCTGCTGTGTACCAAACTCATATTAATAGAACTCTGATTTACTTGTATATATTTCTCTTGATGTGTGAATGAATCAAACTTCTTTTGATTTTCTGATTTGCTTCTGCCACAACACATTAAATCAGTGTTTTAAAACTTGCCAAAAACTCTCAGAAATCCCGAGTACTTGTGGGTTGCAGAGGGCACTGATAACTCACCCATTTACTTGTGAGCAAGTTTTGGCGAGTCTGTGCTGAAAACTTGCCCAATGCCAAGTTTTTGTCAGGTTTTGCTGAGTTTTAAAAATATGCATTGAATTCTACAATTATGTGTCATATCTCCCAGATTGTTACCAGGCTTCAGATCACGGGCTACTGGAATTAAGACTCGGATTTGCAACTTAACAAACAGCTTATTAGTTTGCATCAGGATGAACTCCTTTTGCAGTGGATTCAGTCCTCAAATGCTACTAGTGTTTGGTAGGGTTCCAGCCTCAGTCTCAGGAAATTTAGTATTTCTGTTCTAAACTTTACGTCTGCTGCAATCAGCTCATTTTAGAAAATATTTAAGAAAGTCTGTACAATCCTTCCTCGTCATAAATATACTCATTTATATTTTATATATAAATAATCATGAATGTTGGCTTATTTCTATTCTCTAGTGTGATATTGGATTTGATTTTTTGACTGTTTTCCATGTTATTAAGCTCATATTGCTTACATGTCATAATGATAAATCTAGGTGGCCTTAGGATGGCGTATGATAAATAGGGTCAATTGGGATTTGGAGGATAAGTACTGTTAGTACCAAAATTGGTACCCCTACAAAAAATTGTTTTTGTCATTCGTCACATTTTCAATGTCAGCTAAGTTGTCCTTCCTATCAAGGTTATCAAGTCTTGGTCTGTTTTGTCCGCTAACAGTGATTGCAGATTGTTCAACAGAAGCGAGATGATGAATGAAGATGATCAAATTCTTGACAATCTGTTAGTGCCAGCACAAAATGAAAAAGGATGTAGAGTTGAAGCCCTGAACTAGTATGGCAAGGGAAGAACTCTAGCACGAACTCTAAGGAAGTGTCAGGATGAGGTGAACAAATGAAGGAAAAGATGATAAATTTACAAAGCTAAGCATAACTTTTTGTTGGTAAGACCAGTCCAAAACTCCGCCAAAAGTGGCAACCAGCTCATGCAAACGTGTCAAGGCAAACAAAGGTGAAGACTGCACTATTTTGTTTTTCTTGTGTCAAGCCAAGGTAAAAGACGTGTCGCACTTTAGATGTGGCCGTGTTAGGTCAAAACAACACCAAAACTGGTAATGCCATAGTGAACCGTGCCAAGGAATATATGCTTGGAAAACAAATAGAATTTCACCATTTTTGAGTGGCTCAACCAGCTAAAAATTGTGACATTTAATTGGCGAAGACAGAAATAATGTGCCATGAGGAAACTACCAGAAAGACATAAGAATTTCGCACTTTTGTGACTTGGCATAGCCAGTCAAAAATCACAACTAAAGTGGTAAATGCCTACTGAAAATTTGACCAGCATAAAACAAGAGAAAATCGCGCTTTTTTTAACAGAAGAACCAACAGAAAATCATGACTAGGTTTTTGCACCATTCTACAGTGGCTCAACCAATTGAAAAAGACCATGAAATTGGCGTGAGTGACAGGAAAACACGATCAATATGAAAGACAAAAAGAAGCAAAGTAAAATTTGGCTTTTCAGTTTGTTCCATGAGTATAAAGTAGCACCAAGGAGAAATCACGTTTTTCATGTGGTTTTGCCACTGGAAAAGTCTGACCAAACATTGGGAAATGGTAAACACATTGCAAAATTGTGCCCAGCTAAAAACAGTTTAAAAACATTGGGATTTTTCTTGCCATTACCATCTGAAATGTGTGACCAGGAGGTTAAAATGCCTAAGGATAAAATCAAATGCCCTATTTCAATTTTAAAATATTTCATGCTGAACCCCTTCCAAAGTCACTTTATTAATTGAATATTTAAATAAATATAAGTTGCCTGTAAAGTGAAGAATTAAGACAACTTTATTTATTTAATTAATATTATTCCCTTGTCCAACTTCGAATTAGCCTATAGGAATAAAATAGGCTAAATGGTCACCTTCGCCGACTAGGCTAAAGAAGGGGACATTACAGTGAGTCAATCATTGTGTACATGTGTATTAATGGACTCTTGTGTTGTGTATTGTTGCACTTGTGCCCTTAGCCAATGATGACCACAAGTAGTATGGGATGCTTGGTTATCATCATAGTTGGTAGTGAACCAGGAAAAAGAATGGGACCCATAGTGTAGCATGAGATGCACCAACATTCCTTTTTCTTGCTAGGATGTATTTAAGGGCTTGTGTTAGTGAAATAGGTAAAGGGAAAGATGCTTGCAATAAGGTTGCAACTATTCCTTTGTTCTAGCTGGTCATTATGTGTACCTATGATATGCATATGAGGTAGTCACATTGTGTATATGTAATGCCTGCATGAGCTATTCACATTGTGTATATGTGATGTATGTGTAAATTAGTCACATAGTGTATATGTGACACTTGCACGAGCTATTCACATTGTGTATATGTGATGTATGTGTCTGTTAGTCATATTGTGTATATGTGATGTATGTTTGAATTAGTCACATTGTGTATATGTGATGCCTACATGAGCTATTCACATTGTGTATATGTGTGTATGCCTGAGCTAGTCACATTATGTATATGTGTGCCTGCTTGAGCTAGTCACATTGTGTATGTGTGACGCATGCGTAGAGTTAGTCACATTGTGTATATATGATGTATGCTTGAGCCAATCTTTGTGTGAACATGTGATGTTTATATGAGTCGGTCCCTATGTGGTTTTGTGTGTGTTTGTACACTATTAGCGCTGGACTAACATTTGATTGGAATGCAATTACTCTTATACTATTGTGTATGGATTGTATTGGAAGCATAAGATTAACTAATGGCTATGATTTGAAAGAGAGATCAAAGATCTCATAACATAGTAGAGATTGAAGCCTCTCTATTATTAGTTTACGAACTACGAAGCCTCTAATTCCCAGGAAGGGATATGTAGGCAGGGCTATTACCAATGAACCCTTGAGGTTTAGGTCTGGATCAAGGGATGACCTTGACATTGGGAGCTTACCATATTCTAGTGTCAATATATGAGTTGTGGCATAGAGTTGTTGCCACAACTATGGGTGGTAAGTCTATGAAGTTGGCACTTCTAAATCGGATAGAAGATGCTTGGATGATTAAGTTTGTACTTGAAATGTAAGGGAAAAAAAATATTAGTAACCAGGGTTGTTATTACATATGCTTTCCCTTCGCCCTCTATTTAGGTTAAAGGTTGCTATGTGTAATGTCCCCTTTCTCAGAGTGTTCACATGACTTTGAAGCCAATTCTCACACCTTGGAATTTTTGGAGGGCATTTCGAATGTGGACAATGACTTGATATATTCTTCTAATGTCCTTGATGCATTTACATTGAATAAAATAATTTATCTTCACATGAGGCGAGTCATCTTGGAGGTAAGAAGAGCATGGATATTTATCATTTCTTTGTGCGCCTTGGAGAGAATAAATTTCAATAAAATAATAATGTTGAAGATGAAAGGAATGCAAAGGAATATCCCTTGGTGTTGGGTCAGCCTAGAGAAGACAAAGGAAGTTAAAAACAAATCTTTAATTTGTTTTAAATATAGCACCACCCTTAGTAATAAGTTGGCCAAGATATGGGTCGGTCTTGTGAAGAAACACCATAAAACATTTATATTCTTTCCTTGGTCGGCCTCTTTGAGGAGAAAGAATAATAAAATAATATTATTGGTGCGCCCTAGACTTGATACTAATCGGCCAAATTTTAGGGAGAAAGAAATTAAACTCAAATATTTTATTTGGATGCCTTGCAAATCGGCCAAGATGAATTGAGTGCCAAAAATGCTTTAATTTAGGTCGGCTCAAGTTAATTGAGATTAGGTCGGCCAAGATGGAGTAATGTAAGTCGGCCTTCTTGAAGAAAAACAATAAAAAAATAAGGAAAAGTATACCTGGTCAGCCAGCAAGTGGGAAAGGGTGGAAGTGATGTATAAATATGAGGTGTTTGGCATCATTTCAATTATCTTTTCAGCTTGTTAACTTATGTATTTGGTCTGCAATTTATTTGCAACTTATTTCCAAGGATGAAAACCCTTGTGGATATCCGGTGAGTTGGACGAAAACCCTTGTGGATATCCGGTGAGTTGGACGAAAACCTAGCTCATCTTGTGGAGAGTTCGTGACGGAGCTCTAATTGCACTTCATTGGAGGTATTGTCAGAGAAGAAGAGCAGAAATCTAAATTAGATCTGAAGATCATTGTGGAGGTTTCTTCTTTGGCGTGGCATGTGTCATTTTGACTAGGGTTTACCCTAGATGTTGAGCGCTGCCCATTGGAGGAAGGGCGATTTGCATTTAGAGGCAATTTTGTCATTGTTTGGATTCCAATTTTATATCAGCAGCAGAGCAGGTCGGATCTGCCATCTTGGAGCAGCATTGTTGAAGATTGAAGACATCATTCACCTCGGGTTTCATCACTTCTTGGAAGCGCCTTCATTGGAGGTCATTAGTCATCACTTGAAGATCATTTTTACTATGTTTTTGGTATGTATCAACCTTTTTTTAAGGGTCTGATTTGTAACAGCAGAGATCCGATTTTATGTTGGGCATGTTTGCCTATGAATTTTGATGTAATTGCATTTCCAGAAATTCTGATTTGTAGCAGCAGACTGAATAAATCAGAAATCAGATTTATTCCATTCATATGTATTTTGATGTCATGTATGGTTGGGTGTGTTCATGATTGAAGAAGCAATCATAGGGTTTCATCATTGCTTTATTATTTTAGCATTTTGTGGCATATATGTTCGCTGTCCGCGTATATTTGAAATCAGAAAATCAAATCAGATCTAGGGTTTTGAGTAGAAATTTAAAGTGCAGAAATTTAGGGCAGAATTTGAAGAGATAAAAATCAGAAATTTGGTCAATATCCTATTCGGGATATTTCACGATGCTAGTGGTTCGAGTAAGGTGGATGGAAGGTTGTTGGTTGTGGGGATTCTGGGTTGTCTTTTTCTCAAGGATGTACTGAGGAGATCATTAGTGTGCAACCCTCTTGCCATCGAGATGGCCAAAATCCTAGGGAGAGGTTCTCAAAGGTAAAATCTGTTCAATTATGTAATGCCCCTTTTTGGGACATTTCCAACATCACGGCAAAACTCCAACTTTCCTAGAAAGCGTTGGGTTGATCATGTTGAGTTTTTGACAGTGGCAATAAGTTTGGGAGATTTAGATGAGCTCTATGGTGCTTTTTAGATGCAATTCCAACTTTTTGAGTGCATTCCAAACTTCTTAGAGGAGACTACTAGTTTTAGAAAGCATCAATCTGCATGCAATTCATCATCCAGAGAGCTAAGGATCATTATGGTATGGCCAGAATCGAAATTTTAAGTCATTTTAATTATTTCCACAACTCCAGTAGTTGTGTGAAAATATTTAAAGTTATTAAATAATTAAATACTTAAGTTGTCGAAAAGTGAAACATTTATAAAGACAACTTATATTTGATTATTTAATAAAAAGTGACTTTAAGTTGTGCAATTAAGTGGCGCAAGGCACAAGGGGGACAAAAAGGGACTTCTGCACATAATAAAAGGTATATTTTATATTTGTGAAGAGAATATGGGAAAAAGTGAAAATTAATATTTTATTCTCACTTGAGTTGCCCTAAAAGTGCCTTTATAAGGAGTTGAGCTCATTTGTGGGGTTAACTTGAATATGGATTTCTAATAATTGTTTCTGTGAGAGAGAACCCGTGTTCTCCATTATTTCTTGAGGACAAAAACCCTCTTGGAATACCAGTTTCAGGGACGAAAACTCTCCTAGCTGGATAGAGTGATTTCACCCAGAAATCACCATTGTGTTGAATGCAAGAAGATATTGGGTTTGGGGATGAAAACCTTCACATCCATTGGAGCAATTTCATATAGAGGTTGCCATTGTGTTGAATGAGTTGTGCGATTGCTTTTTGTGTGAAGTTTTGAGGATTTTGGGTGTATTGGAGATAAGTATTGACAAAAAAAAATTTCTAGGTTTGTGTTGCAGCAGTGAGATTTCATTTTCAGGTTGGATGTTAGTGATCAGCACTTGCATGTCAGTTCTAATGGTTGCATGTCAACTCTCGGTGGTTGCATGTGTGGTATCAATCATTGTATGTCAATTCTAATGGTTGCATGTTAGTGTTTTTAGTAGAAGATCAGTGTTGGGTCAATTTGCATCATTTGGGTACTTCATATTAGCTGTCAATGTAAAGTTTGGAGTGTTTCCTTTGCTGTTTAGATCTGATAAACAGTATATTTTAGTCACAACAGTCTGAAATCAGTGTTGTTTTGGGTTGAATAAATCAGATTTGTGGACTATTCTTTGCTGGTTAGGGTTTCACTTTGTCATCTACAAACCCTCATGCTGATGCAAATTCATATCAGACCTGTCCTACAGTGAATTCAAAGGTATCTTGATTGTTTTGAGTTGTGATTCAGCATCCTCCTTCATCTACAACATCAAATCTTTAATGGGTATGCTTCTAATATTGTTTGGAATGTATTTATGTACCTCTACACAATGATTAGTTGTTGCAGCAGTATATTTCAGTCTGAAGTCAGAATATTAAGATATTTATTGCAGCCATTACTCATTGTTATATTTTATTTTGGTTGCAATAATCACATTCTGTAATACCTTGGATGGTAGTACCGCTAGTGGTCTTTATTGCATGCATTTACATATTGTAAAACTGGATGGTTTACTGCCAGTTAGTATAGCATTCATTTCTAGCTTGTTTGGCGTTGAACAAGCTTGATGCTATCGACCACTTTGGTCTGAATTAGCTTAGACATTTTTCCAGTGGCTTGTATGCATGCACACATCCGCTGAATAAATGTTGATAAAATTGGCTTAGCCGCCTTCTGTGCTCATTCTGTAATTGCATCAAACACATCCACTGAATAAGCGTTGATAAGGACAGCCTAGCTTGTGTGTTCATATTGTATTGCATTGGTACACTCTACTGAAGAAGTGAAGATAATGCCGACTTGTCGCCTTGTGTGCCATTGTGGAGCATCCAATGTTTGCATTCATCAGAGTAGTTGTGCGTGGTCAAATGCACCATATGCTCTCACCTTGCCCTCACTTGGATCTTGGTGATCAGAAAGTGTTGAGACATTGCATTTGCATCACTTATTGCAAAAAAAAAAAAAAAAGTTGGGTGTGCATATTACAAAATCCTACCTTGTCTTTCTCTTTGGAATTGGTTGTGGATGATGAGGGTTTGCATCTTAGGGTTCCCAATTTAGTTGTTGAAAGATTGTCTCTTAGACTTGAAAACTTTCTTATTGGAAAGTTTCTTGGTTCCAGACCAAACATTGATTTTTGAATCATGAGGATTGTGTCTGTACCCTCTTGGATAGTCCTTGGTTTTTGGGAAAAAAGAGGGTTCTTTATAAGAAAATGGAAACCAAGTTTTGATCCCATGAAGAAAAACGTTAACAAGGTCCCCGTATGGGTAAGGCTTTCGAGATTACCAATAGAGTATTGGGAGGATGAGGTCTTGCATGGTATTGCTAAAAGTTTTGGTCAACTCATACCTATTGATGTGGTTACCAAATCCAGAAAACACCTACTATATGCCAAATTCTGCATGAGTTCTATCATGGATAAAGCTCTTCCATTTTCAGTCTCTGTCTTTGAAATATGGTAAATGGGTACAATAGATTGTGTATGAAGACTTTCGTGTTGTTTGTCAAATGTGCCACAAAGCTAGCCATTATACAACAGTATGCAAGGACAATAAGGGGAAGCAAAAACTTTGCAAAAGAAGGATATTTATTTGTTTCAAGAAAATGACGATTTATTTTCCCTAGCTTAGACGATGACTAATGAGGTGAAAATTAGAGAAGTTGCAAATTGCCCTTCTGTAGTAAGGGATAGCTTTAGTGTAGCTGAGAAAACCAATAGTGCCATTCACGGTTCTAAACCCTTGGCAGGGTTTCCTATTTTTCGAGGACTCCAAAGGAGGTTTGTAGCAAGGGGGAAGGTGTTAATAGGGGTAAAGAGGAACTCTCTAGGAAGAAATCAGCCCTTCTAGAACAGTTCAGCCTTCTTTCAGTGCACCATCGTCAAACAAAGAGAAAAGAAGAATGGAGGAGTTGAGCCCTAGATCTAGTAAGCTAAGATGGGATACTCCTACCCCTAACTTTTGCTCCATTCTGATGTAAGTTGGATGTCCTCTCCTTCTTGCAAAGAGCAAAGCAAAAAAATTTCTGGTATGAGGGCATCAAGAAGCTCCAAGAAATATGTTGTTCTAGGATCAATTGCAAAGAAAGTGTGGGTAGAAAGGATTCTTGTCGCAAAGTTTTATGGGAAAGGGCCACAAATGGAGTTCAGGGCTCACTGGAGCTCTGACTTCAAGCTGCCTATCTACATCATTGGTTGCTAGTCTCTTTTGTCTCATTTTAGGTGATTTGCTTTGCACTGTGTGAATTTTGTCTCAGTTGACTTTCTTTTTTTATTTGAATGGTGTATGTGTTGTAAGTTTATTTGTGTATTTTCTGGTTTACAGCCTTAGTGCTATTGGTCCTTGTGGTAGTTTCATGGTTGTTTGTTGGACTACAATGATATATCTAAGCTTGTCTTTGTAAAAGGGTTTGGGCCCTTTCAAAACCCACCTTTACCCTTAATCAAAAACACTATAAATTTGTCTTAGAAAGCTATTCTTCCTAGTAATTTTCAAGTATCCATCAATAACTATAAAATCACTTAACCATATGAACCACACTTACATTTAAACTGACACAACATAAATAAAAATCCAACTAATTTTTGAATCATATTATCCAACAAACCCCTTTTGACCCTGTTGCTTCCCAAAACCGCTAGTCCACAATCCTAGAGTATTTCCTAATCTCCTAGGCCAAGGGTGTCATCAAGGAGATAGGAAAAGGGCGCATCCACAAATTGAGGATGGTTAAGGCCAACTAATGAGAGTTGGTATACTCTCCTACACTTTGAGCTCAACTAGACCTAGGAGGGTATTCCTAGAGGTATAAAATGAAATACAAATACATCATCACAACCATACCCAATATACACTTGACCCCTATATTTGTCACTAGGCCAAGACAAACTGGCTGCATGAACCACTAATTAAGCTAATTATTACACCTTGCAAATGCACCAATAAATGATAACAATATGATATCCCTTGAGATGAATCCAATTAACCTCCCTTACACAATTTACAGGGTGCAGGCATGTATGAACATGATTCTCTAATGATTTAAACAGTTCTAAGTTGGATAAGATTAATCCCTGGTTGTAACACTAAATCATGAACAACATGAAAAACCTAATCTACTCCTAAGCTTACTCCTACAATTACCCAGGACAGAGGATGATATATGAAAAGTGTTTGGTCCTTCACCAATCTAGATCGGTGCCTACTCCATTGGGCAACAAATTCGTGAACAAGGAGGGAAGAGATGCATCCAATAAAACCTCAACAGAACCAGAAATGAATTCACATACAAATTTCAGATTGAATCCCATATGATAGACATACTTAATAATCCAAAAAAGAGATGCAATGATCCATTTGCAACAAAGAAATGACCCATACAAAAGAGTTTGTATTGATTTAAATGTTCACACATTGTCAAATCTCTGTTACAAGCATACTAGCAAGTGTGGCAAGAGAGGATGAGTAACTGGGTTCAAACACCCCCTTGAACAACTACATTCTTCCATTGAGACATACTAGCACATGAAGATTTGTCTTACAATATTCTTCCTACGTTGTATTAGACGCATTCTTCCATTTGCAGCCCAGACATTTCCTTTGCTTGATGCCTTAAAATCATATGAAACACTTGAGGACCCAAATTGGCTCAACGACCAACCCTTTCTACATCTTTTTTACATGTATATATAGCATTACATTTCCTCTTATTGTCTTGACAAGATTTTGAGTGGGAAATACTTTTGTAGGGCATCCATACATGCTGCAATAAATTCCACCTATCCTCTCATCTACCTTCGTACCCACTGCACATAACTTCACCTACCTCCAACCTGTTCATTCTGGGCATTAATGGCATTTCTGGAACCACTAGAACTGCCAACGCCTCATTTTCTTTCTTTGTTCCCTTTTGTTCCTACTTGTCGGCAATTCGCCGATCACCGGGTACTCACTTCTTTCTTCTTTCTTTCCAATTCTCTTTTCTCTTTGTCTTTGTCTTCATCTTTTCCCTATGCTGCCCTAGCAGGGTTTCGGACCCCATTGGGAACCTAGGAACCAAGTCGAAGGTTCCAGTGGTTTCGAGAACCACTGGAAGCTCCAACATCTCTTTTGTTTATCTCTTCTCCATTCCCATCTTTCTCTTTCTTTCACTTTGTCCCATCATGTCGAGGGTTTGCCAACCACCAGGAACTTGTTCCTTACTTTGCCTTGTTTCATTTTTTAATCCCTTGTCCATCTTCTTTTCTTTGCGCTCCCCTTTATCTTCTCGTCTTCTGCCTCTTTCACTCTTTGTTCCTTCTGGTCGGCGAACTGCCAACCACTAGGAACCATGGGACACTTTCTTTCTTCTCTACGCCACTTTGTTCACTTTCTTTGTCAGAGCTTAGGGCACGACTGGGAACTAAGAACCAAGTCGAGGGTTTCTGGGAACCATCGCAACCACCGAAAAGTTCCTAGTCCGTACATTTCTTTGCATAGTGTCGGGGGTTCGGGTCCTGGTAGGAACTAAGGAACCCGTTGGAGGTTCCGGTGGTTCCGGGAACCACCGGAATCGCCGACAAGTTCTTGAAGGCACCAAAAGGGCCGACACAGGCCAGACTTAGGCATTTTTTGAGTTTTTTAGGATTTTTGAAGGAGCTAAACAGAGGAGGAACCCAAGAGATTATAAGGGAAAGATTTTAGCACAAGGGGGGGGCGAACTTAAGATTTTTATGCAAATTCAGGGCTGGAAAATATAGGCACTAACAGATCCAAAAAGGAAACAATAAATCATTAATGATTATGGATCAAACACCAACAAACATCCGAGAATAACATCCTAACCACCAACTACCCAACTATATTAAACTATTAAACATATTACCAACATTTACATAACACTTAATACTAATACATACACACTATGGATCACAAACAGTAACAAAGCCTCCTTGATTCAAAGAGGAAACAATAAAATGATCAAAAACTTTTGGTAGTAATATTGCAATTCTATAAACCCTTAATCTCCTGCAATTGGTACCAATCAACTTATGCCAACCTGACATGATCATGCTGAAATATCTATCAGCATACCTCTGGCCATCTGTACTAGATGCAATATGAACAATATTCAGCATTACCCAATGACAATGACTATTGTCCTCATGATTCTTTACCTGAAACAATTGCTTGACCACACACACACATTAACTAGCCACACTTTACCTCTACTTCTTTGGTATAGGCAACCCCTGTCAAAGGTAGAAAACCACTCGATGACTGATTATGAAGATCTAAAACCTGTCCCTATCCATTGTGAGGAAAAATTAATAGCCTTCCACAATCTTTGCTCCTCATCAAAGCTCAAAAAGGAAAAAACTAAAACTGCAGCACACACTGCAACAACTAAAGCACTAAACTGAAAAGCCAAAAATGAACATATCATCTACTCCTACCAACATTACGTCTTAAACAATACACCCAATTTCTAAGCGAAAAACTAAGTCAAGATAAGAATGTTCCTCCATTTTCTTAGAGAGTCTTTCAACCTCCACTTTAATCTCCTCCTAAATTTTAATAATTAGATGCAACATAAAAATTTCTTCCAAGTAGAGATACCTACGAAATAAAAGTAGAGATTTATTGCAAAATGATATAAATGAACATAAACAAAATATATTATGCAGAGGTTATAATTTACATTACAAATATAATTAATAAAACCATTTTTCTAATAACTTCCAAGTACTCGTTAATAACTAAAAGACTACTCAACTACTTTAATCGCACTTACATTAAACTAACACAACATTAATAAAAATCTAACTAACCTTTGGATCATATTATCTAACAATACCTTGCAAACAATATCTTACTCCTATTACTTAAATAGTCCCTTTGGTCTTAAAGAAAATTGGCATAGCTATATGGTTAAAAGAATATCAAATTTACCCAGGAAATGAATTTTTGTGTCATATCATTTCGGTCTTCTGTAACAAGAGATGCAATCCATTTGTAAAGTTCAGTTGAAATTGTGCACATTTTGGGGCGTTTATACTTCAATTCTCCACTTGTTTTCTGACCTACATGTTTAATTTTAATATCAGGCCACTGGAGCTGAAATCTGTACTGGGCTCTTGTGGTTAAACCCAATATAGGCTTACAATATTTTGTTGAAAAGCCTTAAGCTTATTCTTTTCAATGTGGTAAACATATGCCATAATGGTGCATAATGGTCTCGAGGTCACACTCTAGCTTCACAAGGTGGTTGTGATGTCCAAATAGTAGTTTACTTTTAAATATAGTCTTTTTTATGTACTGAATGAAGTTCTTTAAATGTGAATCACAATGGATCATAGCAGCCTTCAAATTCTCAGTCCATAACATTTGCTTTGATTGTTGGTCAGTAAATAGAAAGTAGTGGACACACAAAAACACCATTAGAACTTTAGAATTTTGGGCAAGGGAAAAATAGATGTTGAGTGCTGGAAAGAAGAGAGAAAAGTGCTGGAAACAAGTGGGCAGAGTACTGGAGAGAGGAAACAGAGGACCAGGACTAAGAGGATACCTGTTGCACTGAGGAAAGGAGATAAAGAAGCAACATAGGAATCCCACGCAGCTTCTGAGGAAACAACCTTGTCATTTCTTGTTTATTTTCTTTTATCTCTCCATAAGTTTCAACTACCATCAAAGCCTTTAGCTAAAGATAATTTAAAACGATTATTAAGAGAAGAGTCTGTGAATGTAGGCCTTTCTCTTTTAGCTTCATTTTCAGTTAAGGCACTGAATTTCTTTGTAAACCCTGCCATATCTGAGCGGACCAAAATCAGAGGTATATATTTGCATTTTTAATACCTGCTTCTTTTTTGTTTTATGCTCACACATATTTTATGTATCACAAAGGTTAATTCATTTATGAGAAAATGCCAATTAGACAGCCAGCCATCTTGCAGACCACATATAAATTTTCTCTGTTTTTTATTGGTAATTAATATTATAATTTAGACCATGGTTTTTGTTTCCTTTTGTGTTATTCTTCATATTAATATTTTCTCAGGGTTGCTTTCATACAGGTGGCAATGCTATTGGGATTAGAAGGAGCATCAGCCATTCCAAAACGAGCTATACAGGTGACTTTAAGTGCATCTATCTTCCCTAATAAATAAGGAGTTTTGATGGAAACTTTGAATATGCCAGTCGCTGCCCCTTATCTTCTTTTGTTTTGGCATACATTGTATTGTTTGCAGAAGTAGACTGATCCAACGAATTTATAGAATTGCAAAAATGGCAATAGTTTGACTGACATATTTGTATTTCAAGAAGTAGGCTGCAACAAACTACCCCAAATTTTTTTGAAAATTTAAACAGGGATAATACAATGTCAGCACAATCATGTATGAACAACTAAATTGCCTCCACACTTCTGATCACCAAGTTCCCAATTCGGGCGAGGTGAGAGCATAATGTGTCTTGGCTTACAAAGCTATAGTATTGTGCAACATGGAATAACATTCATCTGCTATGAGCAGACATCCACTTATGCAGTGGGAATTCGCCACTTCTTAGTGGGTGTGAATACAAGAATGAAAATTACAAGCCATCCACTTATCCAGTGGGTATTCACCACTTATTCAGTGGGTAGAATAAACATGAAAGATGAAGTCCAATTTGCCCACACTGGCGGTGAACCATCCAGGGGTTATTATATGATTGTGCAATATAGAATGATAAAGGACAAAGAGCATAAGCTGAGAGCTATATCATATGGAATACAATATTCATCAAAGTGTAAATGCAATGTGACTAGCATCACACTATACCCTGCACAAGAAAGATGATCAAGTTGCATAAAGACATGAATCACCAAGCTGGAAATCTCTGCATATGGTCAATATTGGACAAATCTGGAACACACTTCAGCATTCTTACTACAGTAGTACAACAGCCCTGCACACTGTCCAAGTGCCTATGTAAACATTCATGATCCAAACTGCCATCCAACATTCCCTCATGATTCATACACAGCTGATATTATCAAACAGATTCTAAACTGTCCCAGTCAATCATAAAATCTGTAACTTCAAAGTAATCAGACCCATGCAACACTCAATGACTGATTAGTCTATCCACCATCTATCAAAATGCATATGATAGAGTCTATAACAAACTCAAGATAAACATGTCTTCTATACTAAACATTCCCTGGAATCATACTGCTGATAAAGGCAATTCACAAACTAAAATATTTTGCTGCTGAGATTTTGCTACAGGTCTGCAAACAGGGACAGCAAGGTGAAACCTCTTCAAACAGTTCCATCATCCATCCTACCATTCCCAACAAATCTTTGAAAGCTTCTCAAGCTATGCACCTCAGATATGAATGTATGACAACTCCACACTTCACACTACATACAAATATATGGAATGCTTCTTATTTTAATCTCCACGCACCGTTTTTGCAAAGTCCTTAAGCTCTTCAGAAACAGCGATTTCCTTTCCTCAAGACTTAGGCGCTTGCAATCATGAAGTATAGAGCGGCCCCACCATACACACTACAGACAAACAAAATTAAAATATTCTTCTTGCAACGCTGACAAGGAGGTCCCACCAAGAAAGCATTATAAGAAACAATATTAAAGCGATCCATTTCTTCAAAACTTCACATCCCACTCAAATCGCACAACCTAGGAAATACGGCACCAAAGAGACCAAAAATGATACGATTTGATTTCCACTATCTTTATTTGCACAAAGTGCCACCAATCAAAGACTTAGGCTCATCTTAATATAAGATATCTGAAATCATAAAAATTAAACCCTAGCTTTGCTTTGGAAGAATACGATCAAGAAAAGAAAGTCCACAAAACCCAATTTGCTTCTTGGAAATTGCAGGCAGATATTGGCACATTCGAAATGCTTCTGAATTATCTCAATATAAGATCGCAGCCCAGCATCACATTCAAAAACCTCAAGACTCTTACAGAGATACTACCAAAGAAAAGAACTCTTCAGAACCATAGATATTATTACCATGATTTGGTATGGCCAAAAAGGGAGTGGACGACTGCAAGGAAGTTTCTGAATTCACAGCAGTTAGCACTTAAAAAAATAAAGCAATAATGGTGCCTATGGGAAAGATTATTATTAATCAACATTTTGCATTAACCCTTCATTGAATCCATCACATGCAAATCGCCCTCAGCAAAAGGAACAATTCACAAAGTATGATCAGCAAAGTAATAACATGATCTTCCCAAAACTCCAACAAAACTTCAAATGATCAACACCAAACAAGAAATACAACTCCATGAGAGCACAAAGGCAGACCCTGTATGCTTGCTCCAAAATCCACCTTCAACACAATGGTGATTTATGTATGAAACCCATAGTTACGCAACTCGAACTCGGCTCGGACTCGGCAAGCTGATTTTGGACTCGGACTAGGACTTGGCGCCTAGATTCAGCAAAAACTCGGCAAAGACTCGGCAAATTGAAAAACCCAAGAAATTCAGAGATTTTTAAGGATTTAAAACTTGTTTCATGCACCCTTTAATAAATAAACCTTAAAGACACAATAACATCATCAAATAGAAGCTAATTTGATCACATACATATGTATACATCGATCACATAAGTATAAACACAAATTGTAGCTGAAGGAAATAACACACTTAGATATATAAATATTGTCAAATGTATACAAAACTCATGGAATATGAAATCACAGGCATCAAAAGTTCCAAACAAATATCAAAACAAAAACTAGAAGTCTATGGGTCAGAGGAGCCTCCAAGTGCACCCTTCCTACGAAGGCATCTAAGATAGGTCCTGGATGATGATGCAGCCATAATATCTGACTCTATCTCCGTGCCACCCACACCAACATCTAATGTGTCTGCTGACTCTGCTCATGCTCTAACCTCCTCCTCTGCCATGGCTATAGCCTCAGCCTCTCTATCCGCCTGGTCAACCCAATCGAGGTCCTCATCACTAAAGATAGGATCCTCAGCCTCAGTGATCCAATTAGATTGTGGATCGACCTCCTCTAGCATGGGTGGAGTCATTGCCCAAAATTTGTCTGTGGCGAAGACGAAGGTTGTAATGAACATAGACTAGATCATTCAAACTCTGCACAGACAGTCTATTGCGCTTCTTGGAGTGTATGTGCTCAAACATACTCCAATTGTGCTCACAACCCGAAGCACTGCATGGTTGGCTCAATATTCGAATTGCAATCTTCTAAAGATTTGGTACCTTAGCACCAAACATATCCCACCATGCATCTGAGATGAGAAAAATAAAACAATCAATCTCATTATCCAACTTTAAGTTTCAACATTTAATAATAATATAAAAAGAGGAAAATTTTGTTAGATTTTTAAACTTAAATTATGCCCTTAATATAATTTTACCTGGCTGCAATGTTGACCGAGTGTTTTTGCACATCTCACGAGAAAAGAGATCTCCTTGTGCAAGTCTAAAGGCTCAAACTCATGGACTATCTGTGTTGAATTAGCCAACATCCGCTCTAACACTGTGTAGAGCCCACTTAGAACCTCCTCATCCGCCTTGAAATCAGGGCGGAATTGAAATGTCGGATTGAGGTAATAAGTGGCTACGTGTAGGGGCTTGTGAAGCTGGTGGTGCCATCTCCTATCAATGATCTCCCAAATGGGACGATACTTACCCTCAACTCCCCCATAAATGGATCTAATGTGACCTGCAATTATTGTGAAACATTAATTTAAGTGTGAACAAAATAAACAAATAAAAAAAATATATGAATAAAAATTAAAACATAATGTATAATTAGATTTTCATTTACCTTTACAATCTCCTCAACAGGTGTCCAAAATCTTGCCTCATCAAAAATCCAATTTGTTACTTTAGCCCCTGCACTGGTATTAGCATAGGATGAGGAAGTCCACTCCTCATCAACAAACGTGCGCCTCAAAGCTTTTCTTGATTGAAGCAAGGATTGTAATGTGATGAAATTTGTTGCAAATCGGGTTATGCCAGGACGAGCCAACCTCTTTTGCTGCGTGAATTGCCTCATTAGGTTGAGGACCCATGTGTGATTGTTAATGAATTTACAAATATTTCTTGCCATCTCCACACATGTTTTGATCCATGGAATCTTGCCAATATCCTCCAATGTGAGGTCAAGGCAATGGGCAGCACATGGAGTCCAAAATAATGATGGGCGTCTCTCCATCAATAGTCTATCCGCAACAATATAATTTGCTGCATTATCCGTCACCACTTGCACCACATTCTTCTCACCCACCTTAGCTATAACTTCCTCTATAGCTTCACAAAGGAATGTGACATTTTTAACATGTCCTGAAGCATCAATAGATTTGATGAATACTGTGCCACCTGAAAAAGAAATAAAATCAATGATTCAATAAAGCATAAATTAAAAATATTAATCACTAAATCAATGCATTGTAGGAAGTAGAATCACCTGAGGAAGAAACAAGAAAATTTAGCAATGTCCTATTTCTTCTATCAGTCCAACTATCGGTCATGATGGTGCAACCCTTCGTCCTCCATATCAACCGTTGCTCCTCTATTGTGGCTTTTATATCGGCCACCTTTTGTGTCAAAATTGGGCCCTTTATGTCATCTTCACTAGGGGCTTTGAAGCCCGCCCCACAAACAATAATGGCATCAACCATGTTTTGCCAATAAAGAGACCTAACACATGTCACAAATAAATTAAATAAAATAAGTATTGTAAAATGGAGAGTTTAAATTTGAATTCGACATACCTCTAAAATTTAAATATAAAAATTCAAGAGACAAAGAATCAAGTTATAAATTTTAGAACAATCAAACAAAAAAGAATTACTTGGCTGCATGGAATGGAATGGTGCAATAGTACCAAAAGTCTTCAATTGCACATCTAGTTGCGTCATGTACGTCCTTGTTCCAACCCATGCTCTCAAGCGACGGTTGGGAACCTGGAGTAGTGCATGGCAAAATATGAGTCAATCCTAGATTTACGAAGTCTAGGCCCAATAACATTGCCGCTGGCAGTGGCACTAGCAGTAGTAGGTGTTCCACTTCCAACACTAGCAACACCAGGCCCAACACCTAGAGAAGGACGAAATGGAGGCATGGAAGAAGACTCTCCACTACCACCAATGCTTGCCATCTCTATTTGCATCCTTTTCAATTCTTTTTATTGCTCAAATGTTTCTAGTTGCACTTTCACCTCTTGTACAACCTCAAGAGGCTCATGTTCGCATATGGCAGCATCATGGACTGGTATTTGTGCAAGATGGTATTTCAATCTACTAATGTCTCCTCCACGATAAATTGTTTTGCAATAAAAACATTTTACTTCTCCTTTCTTTTGGCCAGGGATAATTTCAGCATGTTTCCAACAATAGTCCCTTCTAATTGGGTCGTTGGACATTGTAATAAAGACGATTTGAAAATCTCAACACTGCTGCAATAACATATAAAATTTATAAATACAAAAAAATTAACATTTGTGATTTATAATTATTAAAGTAATACAAAAAATGTAGGGTTTGCTTACAAAAACACCTAGGGTTTAATTAAAAAAATCAAAACACGTAGGGTTCTTTCTTTGATCTACTAAAATAAAATAGAAAGAAGAAAGGAAATGTAAAGAAAAATGCAATTTTTGGTTAAAAAAAAAACACAAAAAAACCTTCAAAATACAAACTTACCTCTTAAATCTAGCTTGAAATCAATAGAGAGCTCCTTCCAATCCTTTGTAGACACCTCTAGATGCACCAAAAGTAGCTACGAACCTGCCCAAATGCGATTCAACAATCGATTTTTGCTCTACCTCCTTGTCGGTTTCCCTACAATGCACTCCAAATTTTGCTCACAACTCTCTTTTCTCCTTCCCCTTTGGCTTCAAAATGAAATGATGTTGCTTTTAGGGTGGAGGAGGAAATATAACTTAAAAAAAAACCAAGTAAATGCATGTTTTTTTATTTTTTTTTTAACTTTTCATTTTCTGCTGTGCGGCAGAGTTTTTCCAGTGGGACTCGCCTAGACTCGGCGAGTCTGGGAAAAACTCGGCCGAGTTCGAGTCCGAGTCTCCCAAACTCGGCGAGTCTGCCTCGCCTCGGACTCGCTGAGTCTAGGCGAGTCTCGTAACATTGATGAAACCACACCCAATTTGCAAGAGGGTTTTCGTCCTCAAGCGAATTCTACAAGAGGGGTTTCGTCCTCCAGAGAATATGAAAGAACTCACAGGGTCAATCCATCTGCAAAACTAAATCAATTCCAAAAGCATAACATAACCCCTCTCAAATGAGCTCTCATTCCCTTATATAGGCACTTAGGAGTTACAATTGAATTATTTCTTGAAAGTAATAACTTTTTTTTCCTCCAACTTAAATTATTTTTTTTCCTCCACTTAAGTGCTCACTTTTAGGTGCCTAAAAAAAAGAATATATTTTCCCCTTTCTAATGAGCTATAACACTTGATCACTTTTTTAAATTATTTTCACCCTTAGAAACTTAAGCGAAAATAATAATTAAAATAGTATTAAAATAATACTTTTTGCAGAAAATCTCAAACTGCCTCCAAAAGCAAAATAAACTGAACCAATATATTCTGATAAATAACTTCGACCATCCTTGATGAAAATGCAGACTTGAGACACCCACAACTGCTCTGCAAACAGAAACACGACCACTCCAATAAGTTTGGAGTTCTTCTGAACATGTCGGATAGCCTCCTAAGACTAGGAATTAGCATCATAAGCACAAAATTCTATGTGCTAAAAAAGGGACATTACATAGGCTGGTCAGACTGTCAATTTCAAAGATCAAACTCAACTGAAATGTTCTAAATTCATGAAGCAATAGTAGAGCTCTCCCTGAATATATTTTCAATTAAATTTCATTGCATACAGTTATAATCAATGCATGTTTTGAAATAACAAATTGAACGCATCCATTCTTGTTAAGTACAATCTTCCCACTTTGTAGAAACTGGAAGAAAATTTGAATGTTTACTGGCTAAGAAGAAATGCCCATTCTGTACTCCATCACGAGTATGGACACATGATATTATTAAATTTTCACCTCTGGGCATTGATGCCTTGTAGTTTATTCTTAAGTAGAATCTAAGCTTTGTAGAAAATTAAAATGTTTTTATTTACAATTTTAACATGTTTGTAGTGATACCAAATAAACTTGTTATAATTTATGTTATTTCCTTTCCATCTTTCAAACCTTAAAATGGTCAATCTCTTACAGCCATCCAAGTCCTAGGAAACTCTCCATAACAATTCGACTAGTTGTCCCTGGACCAGATCAATATATTATTCCATAAGTTTACAAATGAATGTCCAAATGCCCAGAGAATGAATACACAGCTTTGTTTAGGTTACATCTCATACACGAGTCTTAATAATCTTTTGCAATTAAATTTATATATAGGTAATACACAGTAGGTAGCTTAGCATTATCTAGATTCTGAGGTTGTAGATCAGCACAGTGAGGGGCTAGTGCTTCTAATATTGGCCCATCTTCATACCTCAAGTTGTATTAAAAAGTACTTTGATTCTTTGAAATCCCAATGGAACTGTTCTTATTGATTGCCTCCGATGTGGTCTGATGAATAGTGTCAACTTTCATAGATTTGAGTTTTGACTACTGTTTGTATTGTTAGTATGTTGCACAGCAGTGCTTTTGGTGGAAGACAAACAGATCATTCATGTCTTTTATTGCTTTAGCTGATGTCTGGTTTTAATATACAAAATCATCAAATATTGTATAGTTTGAAAACAGTAGATGTAATCATCCTTTTCTATTTGTGAGAAGCATGATACTTGAAAATCAAATTGTAGCTTTCATTATTTTACTGCACGTTTGATCGAACAGAAGTGTTATTGCAAAAAGCAATCTAAGAAATGGAAGTGTCACACATTTAAAGTTGTGGGTCTTGTTTGTGGAATTGACATTCAGTTTGTTCTTCTTTCTTCATTATTGTACACGAAGTGTGAAATTTCACAATCCTATTGATAAATTTGCAGGTTCACTTAAAATAAACAAATCGTTTCTATCTCCATTGTGGACTAAACTATTTACATGTTCGTGCAGTTTGGCAGTCGAATAGCGAGGGAGTCAAATCGAAGGAACTTTGGTAGCAACCGTGCAGCAAATCAAGCATCTGCCGGAAGTGCAAGGGTTCATTGCCTCACAAAGTAGAAATATCTATATTGAAGAAAGGATAATATGAGCTATGAGTTATCATCTTCTTTTTAACAGTGATGTATTTGTTAAGATATTTTATCGGTTTGCATAAAAGAACCAAACGAATGTATGAGAACTTTCAGTTGCTTTATTAATGAAACAAGGGCTGTGCTGCAGCTCGAGTCCCTGACAAATGCTGCAACAACAAAGTAGAGATGATTAGTAGGCTGGCAGAGATGCTCATGTGGGAGACAGAATTTTGAAGGGCATCTTGACTCCGTTAATGAGGAAATGGATACAAAAATTTCCCAATCTATATTGACAATTCATTTGCCTCCCTGAACATTTCAGTAAAAATGAACTTGTTCTCAATACCAGAACATGTTCTTTATTCCAAGGCTTTCTTGTATTTAAGGATTGCCTAACGTCATTTGCCAAACATATTGTACATGACGATGTTCATGCACTCCAAGCTCTCTGAAATGATTATGCACCTTACAATGTAAACTACAATGAACTTCATATCTCATCCACACAAATTTAAGCTACAAAGAAAATTAATCATAATTTGAGATTATTCAAGAAAGGATTTATGCATAAATTCTTCTTTATTGAATTTTTGTGCATAAGTTCTTTTGAAGGCTGTGGTGATAGGAAGTGGCAGTTGTAACTACTACATGTTACAAAAATCCACTTTTAATTATGCATTAATGGGTGTTCATACCCTGCTTAAAAGTTTCCAAGGCCTTTTCAGCAAACCCATGTTGAACATATCCTACAATTATGGCATTCCATGACATGACATTTCTTTCAGGCATTTTGTCAAACTGTTCACATGCCTTGTCTATGCTTCTAGATTTTGCATACATGTCTACCAGGGCACCTACAACTGCAAAATCTGACAAAAATCCCCCTTGCTTTGATGGATGTCCGTACCCTGTTCCAACACTTCCATTTTTGCACAGGCTGGAGGATGCTGGCAAAGGTTGCAGAGTCTGGTTTTACTACACCTGCCAATTCAATTTGCTTGAAAACATACTATAACAATAACTTATTAGAAACTTTACATAAGTACAAGCCACATTTCTTTTAAGTAAATTGCTGTAGCTTTTACGTAGCGCTCTACAAAGAGTAGAATGCTCAGAATATGAAGAGTGGTCTGTATTGAAAGTAAATCTTAGTGCTCTAACCACTGCTTTGTTGCTATACTTCGTAAAGCACAAGGGCTCGGTTTAAGACCCTGCAGAAAAATGTTATCACAACATGTATTCATGGATTCCACAATAAAGATTATCTTGCTTCTTATACCAGGCCCTTATGACACTTAAAATTCTTTTTCAAAAAATCTCACTGTGCTCAAAAACAGAGTTCAGATCACAATCATATAAAAGTGCCTTAACAAACTTTTAACAATGGATTCCCACAATGTAGATTTCATTTTCAACAACAAAACTAATGACTACAAATGTGATAATAAGCAGAGATGCTCTTTAGGCCTTTACAACATGCATACAAACTTAATGCTTAATGTGATGACACTCATAACCCTGATATCAACAGGGTTTAATTGAACTAGAAAAATACATTCAATGTTTTCTGAAAACTAGCAGTGCCTTCCTTAGTAATGCTTTTAAATAACTTATGCAAAGCACCTTGCTTCACAAAATTAAAAATCATAATAGCTTCCTTGAATATTATGGCATCAAGATCCAAAGAAAATAATTCTCTTAGCCTCTTTTCTAGAAATGGAATACAAAATCATGCCAAGAACAAAAATCTATCACTTATGAAACAATATAGAGTATTCTATACATTTGTGCATACATGGATACACATATTCTAATGACTTGAAAAAAAACATGAACTTCAAAAAAAAGGAGGAATGTTGCATTCCACAAAGATGAAACCATTACTTACAGTAGTTGCCATGATTGCATAAACATACTACCACAAAAAAAAATGTAATATATCAGTGCATGAACAAATAAGAACTCTCTATCAGTTGGTTCTCTCTAAGAATAAAAATTTCTATCTGGACAATTAAACTTGAACTTACACTTTCCACTTTTGCCTTTTTCTTATCTTTTGCCTCAAGCATAGCCATCTCTGCTTCCTAGAAGGAAACAAAATAATGTATATTTAATAAAACTGAAGTTAATAAATAATGTATCATCTTGAAGGGGGCAAAATAATGAAAGAGTGTGGCTTAATTTAAAAAATGGAAAAGATGGAGCTGCTAAACTCTCATGCAAACATGTTCATTTTATTTTCCTCAGTGTTCACACAATCATAAACACAACCATGATGATGTTTTTAACAAAATTAACCAATTTAAACAACTCAAATACCCTATAGAGTACTCCTAATCAAGTCTAGTATTTGGTCCAAAATTTACTGATATCAAGAACAATCATTGCAGTGAATTGTAGAAGGATGCTTGCCAACTACACACCTCAATTTGATGGTGTTTGGCTTCAAAAAGCCTCTCTTTATCTTGCTCTTAGAACAAAAATGTTACATCTTGTCGGTAACATCGATATTAAAAAAATTTAACAAAGACAACACATATAGTAAAATAGTTTCAGACAAAAAAGTTTGAAGATTGTTCTGTCAACATAATTATTCTTTACATGAACATAACCCTTTCTTAATCTACATAGCATTACCATGAAAGAGCAATCATCTTGTGCAGGTTCAGCTAGTACAAAAACACGGTCAATAATAAGTTAATAACAATTGGTTCTTTTCCAAGGCTCATCCAAGGAACCTACAACAAAGATCCCATGAAAAAACAAATGAAATTATTCAATAGAAATTATTCATGTGTAGTATTTCTAGCAAGCATAATTTGTTTCCTGGAATTTGATTTTTTTTATATATCCAATTTTCCATCTTCATGAGCTTTGTATTTGATATCTCTTTTCTCAATATATGTGCCACAAACTTCAAGAATGACCTGGGTTTTATTGTAGGGTAATGGTCATAATTGCTATCATTCATATTTAATTGGTGGTTATGGTAGTAGTCAATCAATTCACATCTATCACGCTCTTTAGGGTTGAGCATAATTATATCAATCATCTAAGATTGTTCCTCATGGTTGTAACGATTCGCTACAATGTGTAATATAAGGATGCCAACCGCACAATAACAAGGAGCTTGTAGAGAGAATAAGATCAAAGGGGGTCCTAGATGGCCTCCAAAGAAAATGTTGTGAAGCCAAACTTTAATGGAATCTCTTGCATAAAATCAAGCACTAGGGAAGCAGGAGGCATTCAGGCGATTGTATATATGCCTTTCTCTTGACCTTTTTATTGTCACTAATAATAAAGTTGGGCTCTCATGGTAAGTTTGTGGCTTGTTTCAACTTGAGCATAAAGCATTAACTGTCGAAGGAGATTCCCAAATTGTTGTTGGTTCTATGAGAGACAACATGGCGGATCATTATCACCATCCTGGAATAAGGCACTGCCTTTTTTTCATAGTTTGACCACATTATTTAATCGCACATCTTTTGAGAATAAAGAAAGCAATAAATCTCCTTGTAAACTACAGAAAATACAAGTTGGGCCATATTTACAGCACATTGCCTTCATTTTGGTTGGGCATTCAAGACCTCGCTAGAGCAGATGGAAAAATGATTTAATGATCTTTATTGTTTTTTCTACTGATAGGTAATTTTTAGAGACATTCTGTCTCTGGCCCAGTTTGGTTTTATGGGCTGCTACTGTAATATTTTGTGGGTTGGAAACTGCTATCTTTTAATGCAAGCATGGGATCATTAGCAAAAAAACATTAAGCAATGCCATTATCGCCAAATATTTTGATTTCTAGGTGGAGTGAATGTTTGGCAACATACAATTGATAAAAGCAACTGTAAAGTTTACAGCCATGACAAAGAATATGAAATAGCGAAAAACTCTAATGACAATATATTAGATTCAAAATGATTTTCAAACTTTCATGCTAGAACCAAGTCAATTGCTCATATACAAATGCACCTCATTCACTAAATATAATACAAAATACAAAATATTTTTGTTGCCCAGAATATGATAGATTAAACCTGTAAATCTAAATTATCTATATTCCAAGTGCCATGTTTTCACCACTTATTAAACAAGCATACAAGTGATACTAACAAAGTATCTTTTAGTTCAGTTGTCGGGTCCCAAAATAACTAATCCAAAACCCAAAAGCATTACTCAATTTCCTAGGCCAGGATGTTATCAAGAAGTTTGGAAATGGGCTTATCAACAGACTGGGGATAATTTAAGGGCAACTGATAGGAGTGGGTAACCTTCTTTTCTCTTCAAGCTCAGTTAAACTTAGGAGGGTATTCCTAGAGGTATCCCTCAACAGGGATTAATAACAACAAGAGATATGCTTAGATTCACAATATTACAGTAGCACCCAGAGTGCAATTTTAATCCCAATGGTGTCACCAGACTAAAACAAGCCTACTGCATAATAAAAACCTCTATTTAAATTGATGAACACATCCTTAATACATGTGAATGCAAGAACACACATTTGGTCGAGAACCATGAGATTTAATGAGTTCATATTGAGTTTTCCCTTGTTAAAATAGAACCCAATGAGGCCTATGTACTATTGTTCACACATAAAATGATTTTGTTCATTTTATAAATGTGTGGGTGGTCAAGCAAATATCAGATCGGTGCCTATTCCAGGCTACAGAGTCACCAACTTATCAAAGGAGGACAAATATACAGGAGCATATGGGTGTTACACAAAACTAATAACAGCTCATGAATATACATAGTTATCCAATATTTCACTGCATTCATCAATATACAACTCATGCAATGATCATTTAAAAGGATGCAATATTTTGAGAGCATGTCATGTTGTTCAAATCATCAGTTATATTCATGCAATAAAACATTACAAGGGGAAACCTGAACAATGCTTGAGATTTCCCAAAATGAACACAAGAAATTTTGGAGAAGTTTGTGAAATGATATCAACCACAACATTAAATTTGCATACACATCTAAATATTTGCTCCCTGATAAGTTGAGATTAAAGTTATTTGAAGACCATAGAGAAAACTGTGCCTCCTTTTGCTTGAAGATCCTGCTAAACACCCCCAACACCCCCCCCCCCCCCCCCCCTTTATAATGTAACAACACCCAGCATATATAGCATTCTTTTGCCTTCACAAATTAGAGCGGCAAAACTGTAAACGCCAACCAACTGCATTTACTTTCATCTACTCATGTACCTGCCTTTGTTTTGGAGGGAAAACAACTTGGGCACCCACACCTACCACAACCAACTCACCAACCTACACATTTAATTCTTCATCCAGCACCAACCAAGTCATTCTAAGCATTAATGGCATTGTTGAGGCATGTAGGTGTCCCCTTTCTCAATACAGAGTTAGTCTATCATCGAGTTCCCATAGACTAACTAGCCTGGTTAGGGAACCATGGTTGGCAGATGACTTGGATGGGTTGATCGGTTGTGTGGATGTTGGCTTGGGTTCAGTTTGATATCTAGTTGGCACTTTCCAGAGGTGGTTTGTTTTTTTTTGGCCCAGACTTTCTATTTTTAGTAAATTGGGGGTTTGTGTCGTTTCGGGATTCTCAATATTAGAGTTGATTCGTCTCGTCGAGACCTTTCCGACGAGCTATAGAACACTGGATTCCGAGTATATCTTGGCCTCCGTTTTAAAGTCTAAAGATTCATTTAATTATTTAATTTGGGACTTTGGAAATATTACATGTTGTGGCATAAATGAGAAATATTAAAAACGGCACTTAAGTGTCTTGGGCACCCATCTTTGGAGGATAATAAAGTAACTTAAAATAAATTATCTTTCCCTCCCAAAGTGCAACGACTCTCTTGGAGGAAATAAAAAGTGAAAATGAGCTCTCATTTGCTTATGCGTTGATATCTTGTTTTGGCTTGTTTTTGCTCTGCAAAACTTGTGAGGGTTTGAAGGGGATTTGAACCCAGGAGGCTGTGGGAAACGCAAACTTCTTTCAGTAACAACATTCTATAGGCGTGAAAGACCATCGAAAGGTGCTAATGAGGCAAATACATCCAGTGTTTGCATTTGAGCTTCATGGGGATTCGTTGTTGAGGGTTTGAGAGAGTTTATTGCTTACATCTTCACAGATTTCATGGTGAACAACTGATAGTTTGATAGAGGAACAGATTTGATACATTTGTTTGCATTTGTGTGGAGTTATGGATTGCTATTAGTTGTTCATACCTTCCAAGTCAGCCATACTACTGCCAGGAGGGCATTTTGGTGTTTGTAATCTGTTTTTCTTCATTCCTATTGGGGCGTATAGAAGGAATAAGGTCTGTAGATAGAAAACAAAGATATTTCCATCCATGTATGGTGTTGATTCATTCACTACGGGCTGTGTTTGTGATTTTTGCCTGGCCGTACAGCTGCTGTAGGTGACGTGGTGTAGCTGGGAGACATTTCTTGTGTTTGAGTCTAGGGATTCCATGCTTGTATCATCATTGTATGCCATTATTCTAACATTTGAAGTGACTACGGAGGAGTTCTATGCTACCATTTGTGCTAGACCAACTACAGCAAAAATACCAAGTTACCTATTTTGATATGGGTATGTGATAGTAATTCATATTTGGTAATTTTATGATCTAGGTATTTGGTATTTTGTTCATATCTCTTGTATTTTTATGGATTTCACTTGCATGCTTCATTTTCTATGTATTCTGGCAATAACAAACATGCAAACAACAAACCCCTTCTACATCTTCTGTCTAGTCTAATAGATCACACAAAAATTAATAAAAATAACATTATTAAGATTAAATAAAGAACCATCAAGTATGGCACATTACAGTAGGTGCGTTTTATAGTGAAGATGCAAAAAATCACATTTTAATAGTTTAAAACACCTTAAAATATTCATTTTCTAACTTGTTGGCACTTAGAGGGCATCTAGAACTTTGACGGCAATTTCAGTGGTTCTAGGAACCACCGAAACTGTCGACACATCACTTCATAGTCTATCCCTTTTGTTCCTAGTTGTCAGTGATTCACCAACAACCAGGAACTCGACGCTTTCACCTCCTTCCTTCGTCTTTGTTTTCCTTTTATGCCTTAGAACTTACCTTGTTCTACCTTATCAGAGGTTCTAGTCTGACACTTCATTTCATCCTTCACTTCATGCCTTGAAACTTTCTCCTCGTTCATCGATGAGTCGAGGTGGGAAGGGAACTCCTGAACCAAGTCGGGGCTTCCATCTGTTCCGAAAACCGATGGAACCACCGACACCATTGAGCACAAGGCGAACACATGTTGAGGGGTCGGGGGCCCATCGGAACTCAAAACCTTGTTGGAGGTTCAAGTGGTTCTAGGAATCACTAGAACCATCGATAGGTTCCAAACAGGGCCGAAAGGGCCGACAAAGGCAAAAAGACTTAGAAACTTTAGCATTTTTCAAGGATTTTGAACATTTTCAAAGGTACAGGAACTCAAAAAATACAAGGGGGTGTATACTTAGGATTTTTCAATGGATTTTTTATGGAAATCAAGACTAGAAGAAAGAGGTCCCAACAGTGGCTCTAGCTGGGGAAGTGTGTCAAACCTGGCACAATGAGAACTAGAGATCTCTAGGGTAGACCATAAAAATGGGAATAGGGCAAAAACAAACACACCATCAAGACCAACAGTGGTCAAGACTACTCGGGGTCCAAAAATATGAAAGTTATATTATGAGTTTACCATTAAAAAATGAAGAACATCATTACTTATGAGAAGTAATGCTTCAAATGTTGACCATGAATGGGCATCTCTATGAGTCCTTCCAAATTCACAAGGCAATAGACATTGAGCTCAAATTTCTTAGCCACTTTATAATGCCCAAGCCATAAAGGATCAAATTTTTCATTCTTTCCTTTATCTTCAAACTTGGTGTTCCATAGAAGAGCCAAATCACCACTTTGGAAGTTATGTGATATAATGCTTTTGTCAAACAAACACTTCATTGTTTGTTTATGTTGCAGGTTTTTATCATGTGTAGCTCTCCTTCGCTCCTCTAACTTAGTCAATTGCATGATTCTTTGAGAAAATGCATCACATTGGTCCTCTTCTACATCACGTAACAACAGATATACTAGTAATTCCATGCTGATGGGCATCTTAGCCTTTGCTCCATATACTAGTTCAAATGGACTTCTACCTATAACTCTTTTGAAAGTTATCCTATCAGCCCATAGAGCATACTTCAAACTATTATCCCATCTCTTTTTATTTTGATCCAATGCCCTCTTTATAATTTTCATTAGGCTTCTATTACTTGATTCAACATGTCCATTGCTTTGGGGTGATATGGAGACGAATGCACCAAGTTTATACCAAATTTAGAACACATATTTAACATTTTTTGAGACTTGAAATACATTACATTGTCAACCAAAATCTAGTAGGCACTCCAAACCTAGTTATTATATTGTTGATCAAGAAATCCATCACCACCTTGGATGCTGCATTTTGAGTAGGAATTGCCTCAACCCATTTGGTGAAGTAATCAGTAGCCATAAGTATCCACTAAGATCCATTACTAGATTTTTCTTGTATCTCTCCAATGAAGTCAATTCCCCACTGTTAGAAAGGTGCATCAACTATGAGAGGCAAAAGGGGAAGTGCTCCAACAACTTTCAACTTGCTCAAAAACCTTTGGCAAGCATCACATATTTTTACCATTTGTGCTACATCCTTGAATAAAGTGGGCCACCAATACCCAGCTCTGAGAATCTTATGGGCAGTAGTCTTAGCTTTGAAATGTCCCCCACAAACACCATGGTGGCATTCACTCATTATTGTGCCAGCTTGTTCTTGGTCTAAACATTTGTGCAATATGCCTTCATGATTTCTCCACATTAATTCATTGTGGAACATCACATACCTCTGAGATCTCAGCTTGAGAGTTTTTTTTAATTTTCATCCATACATGGTAGACAATTCATATTTTCAAGATAAAATATCACATCTTTATACCATGCATTATCAGCCAATCTGCAATGAGTATGAGCATCATCTACATCTATTTCATTTACTTCTACTGCTTCTAAATAATAATTATCCATTACCTTTGCCAAACTCTGGCCTCTTACTAGTTTTGTAACCTATATGTCTGTGTCATACTCTTGAATCTTGTTTATCCAACAACACCTTTGCATATCTTTCACTACTATGTGTGGCACATATGCTATGGTCTTAGTACCTGTAAGATAAGATCTAAAATTTCTCACAGCCTTAACCAAGGCATAAGCATGTTTCTCCATTATAGAATACTTCAGCTTAGCTGCTTGTAATGATTTAATGAAAAAGACACACGCTGCTCATATCCCTCTTCATTCTTTTGAATTAAAATAGTAGCAATAGTATAAAATGAAGCAAAAGAAAACATCTGAAGGGGTTTAGAATAATTTGAACTTATCAATACAAGTGCTTCCTTAATGTCTTCTTTAATGTCTTTGAATGCTTTAGCTGGCTTCGCATTCCAGACAATTGATTGCCCCTTCTTAAAGCATTTTTGAAATGGCTTTAGTCTTCTTCGTAAAGTTAGGATTGGTAATTTTTTCCGAATCGGCAGAGGGTTTGCCAGTTCCTATGCACATGCTGATTCGGCCAACAGAAACGGGAGGTTGTGTGAGCTGCCTCCCCTTCACTTCTAGTTCTGCCGCACCAAGGGGGGTATCCCTATTTGATAAAGATGTAACATTTACTCTCCAAATGACAGAAATATTTAACTTTGTAATAACAGGCAGAATACTCTCATGTGTGGACCAAGATCTAAATGATAGATCACAAGTTGGCAACTTTCTTGGACATATATGACTGGTTAGGGATGAGAGTATGCAGGGGTTCCTAACCATACTTCCACAAACTAACAGGTTGGAAAAATGGAATGGTTTGAGTTTGATGGTGTGGATGCAAGACAGGGGTTTTGGATCATAACTACTTCACAAGAGCAGATCGGTGCCTATCTCAGGGCAAGGAGTCAAATAGAAGTATACATGAGAATGGCTTGCAACTGGCATTCGAATTTCAAGGGGTTAGATTGATGCTTGCCTTACAAACATCACCCAAGGATGGGTACTTAACTGTTCATGCTTACAAACATCCCAACTGACATACATTCTTCTCCATACCTTAACCTAAAACAATTTAATCCACTCCTTGAATGGAAGTTGGAGATCAAGCATGTGATACAGAAACCTGTATCCCTGAATCTATGGAACCCTTAGCAACTAGATTCAAAAGAAGAAATTGCATGCAACAAATGGAGACAAACAGATAAATACATACAGCAATGCATTTTTCATATAACATTAACACTAAAACTGAACATATGTGCAAGATACATCACACATGCAACACATAAACTCCAAAATGAGATTGAGCAGACAGGAAATGCTCTGTTTTTTATTATTTACACAAAAATTGCCCAAGTCTTCAACAACAACAAACTGAGTAACACAGTCTGCTTAATACAGTAAGAAAGTGTACTCCGCATTATTTACATGGCACATCAAAAATCTGCCAAATACAATGCATAAGAGATGGTGCTCAAAATCATCAATGCTGCCGGGAAAACAGAGGAGAGAACAAGTAGGCTCGAGATCTAGGCCGCTGCCTGAAGGTTTTTTCGCAAGCCTGGTAGTTCACTTGTCACCTCACCCATCGATGCCTCTGCACGATTGCCATTACTGCTTCAGCTACCTACAGCCTTCTTCGAAACTTGCAGTGGCGTGCCTATGGAGTTTCCCGCTCAAAAAACGGGGTCACATACAAAGAAACCCATCACTACACAAAATTGAAAGATAGCCGTCGATTTTGATTCCATCGCTGAGATAAATGGCTCAAAACACCCTTGAAACGTCGCAAACCAATAATATCGTGCCACGTCAACACCTCACTCCTCTATCGCTGACTTTTCGCCTTCACCATTTTGCCTTTTCGCCCTTGTATATGCATGCCCAAATGCATATACAATCGCCTGCTTTTTCCCTTTAAAACCCCTTTGTATATGCAAAATGCATATACAAGCACCTTATATACAAGTCGGACCTCAAATTTTATTAGAACCATTTGAGAATCGGTTCAAATCCAGCTTGTATCTTTTTCATTGCATATCGGCTTGTATATCAGCATATACAAGCGCTTTATACAACCCATGGACCTGAAATATTTATTCACTGCATTTTATTCTTCCATCGCGTCCGGATTGTATGCAACTTCATTGTATATCAGGTTGTATGTGCAAACATACAAATCCCCTAACATACAAGCAAGGAATCTTCTAGGATATGCGATGTAGATTCTCTCTTGCATGTCGCCAATGTATGTCTAACATACATTCAACCTTGCATCTGCTTCTCCTGCATACTGAATATACAAACTTGTTTGTATATACCTGCGGGCCCTACCACATGTATCACCTCTGCTGCACTGTAGTAAATGTATATTTGCACCTCCTTGTATATTTTGCTTTGTATATGACCCGATATACAAAGCGGGAATATTCTCGAGAATCTGTGAAAGATTCCCCCTTTGTATATGCACCTTTTAGAGCCCGATATACATTCAGAAATGCATCTAAGCTCAATTTTTCAAAGGGCGATAGAGATTTCTGACCCGCCAATGCATATTCGACATGCATGTACATACAAACACCCTTGTATGTACAAAGACACTCACACTTTAACTGATTTTGGCATTTTTTCAACTGTAGAGGCCGAAAGTGTTAGAAATTTTTTGAATTTTTGGAAGGTGCCTGCATATTTAAATGCTTAAAACCTGATTGCTTATGCATGCATCACCAGGAACAAACCTTCTAACAAATTTTATTTTCTTGAAGAAAGACCGTATCCCCTTGACTGATTTAGGTTGAGGAATGAGGTCAATAGCTTTGACTCATTCTGAGTCTATTCTTACCCCATCCTTTGACACAATGTGTCCCAACAACTTGCCCTTTTCAACACCAAATGTACATTTTTTTAGGATACAAGGAAATCTCATATTTTAAACATCTCTTGAAAATCAATTCAAGATGCTTGCAATGTTCACCTCTTTCTTTTGAAAACGCTGTCAAATCATCTTGGTATACAACCATAATCTCATCAATGAGAAAAATCCACATCCATGGCCCTTTGGAACGTTGACCCTACATTTTTCAAGCCAAATGGCATCCTCATATAAACATAGGTATCCCACGAAGTTGCAAACATTGTCGTATACTGCTCTGATTCTTTGACCATCACTTGGTTGTACTTGGAGAATCCATCCATCATGGACATTAACTTTGATTCAGTTACCTTCTGTAACAAATGGTCCATGCTCGAGAGAGGATAATTATCCTTTAGAGACTTAATATTTAAGTTTCTAAAATCCACATAACTTGATTTCCCCATTTTTCTTTCTTGTTGGGACAAGGTTGGATACCCACTCAAAAGTTTTGATAGGTTTAATTATGCCTCCCTCTTTCATCTTCATCAATTCCTTTTACATTTTGGGAGCTATAGTAGGGTTTATAGGCTTTTGCTTTTGTCTAAAGGGCTTTGCATTAGGCTGAAGGGGAATGGTGTGCCGAAACAAATCTTTCTTATAAGCCTTGAGCTCATCATAAGACCATGCAAAACACTTTCTAAATTTTCTTAACGATGTAATCAACATATGTTTTTCATGAGGTTTCAATTTCTTACCTATGTAAACCATCTTTGGGACAACATCAATCCCCAAGTTCACACCTTCAATATTATTTTCTTCAATTGGTTTGGCATTCCTCTTCCAGTGATCAGCATTGTCAAACATCCTTTCTAGTGCCACCCTTTAGGAATGGTGTTTGTCTTCAACTGCACCACTTCACTTCCAAACAAAGTTTCTTTGCCACCCTCAATTTCAACCATTGGATGCCAGTCTATAAGTTGATTGCCAAATTCATCCATGCAATTAAGGAACTTATAAATCTAATCGCTATCATAAAATACCTGCCAGCTATAGATGTTGTCTAGAATTGTAGGCCTGGTAAGTACTTCAACAACATAATGCCAAGAAGAAGAAGTTGATTGTGGATTAAATATTGAAGCAGTAACAGCCAGAGCATCTGCCTTTTCATTTTTAGTTCTCTCAATCCACTCAATACCCAGGGCATCAAACAACTCAAAAGTATCCCAAACTACATTTCTATATGCCCTTAACCTGTTGTCCTTGGTTGCATAAAGATTTTTGACCTACTGCACCACCAATTCAAAATCCCCTAATATTCTTAAACATTTTATTCTGTGTGTGTGAGCAACATTTAAACCTAGAAAAATAAATTCATATTTAGCTATGTTTGTGCATTGAAAATCAAGCCTAAAAGAAAGCCCAAAATGTTCACCATCTGGTGATATTAGGACCACACCTCCACCTGATCCATCCCTAGAATATGCACCATCAAAGTACATCATCCACAAATCACTTGCATTACAAACAGGAGTAGAAAGAGAGGAAGGGCACACTTTTATGCTATGGTCATCTTCTTGACAATACCCCATAAAATGATCAATCTCAGTGTCAAAGAAATTAACCTCCTTATTATTTATTTTGTAACGATCCTCTACATTTTCATCTTCCACCCTTTTCTCCCTATATAATTTTACTTCCACTCCATGGACAGGGGTGGTAGCATATGATAGGTTCATTTGAATACTACCACCCATAGAGATTGCCCACTTCCTAGATAACAGCATACCCCATTTAGCAAGGCAGTCCACAATGATTACATCCATCAGGAAAGATTTATCAAGATAAGCTACAAGTTGGACCTCAACATCCTTAACAAGGCTAATCACATTTACTTCCCTAGAATCTATGGCAAAGCACTTTCTATAAGACTTAGATACTTTTAGCCCCAACTCATTCATGACCTCAAGTGGCATGACATTATTGGATGCTCCAGATCAAGGATGCAATTATGTAACAACCATCCATTTATTATTAGTGTTGTGTAGAAAGGATCAACATCCATCATGCTATTTACTATGGATGACCCCAAATAAACCTCCATTGTTTCTTCTTGAACTTTACTTTCGTCATCATTACTAGGTATAACAACAAGCTGCTTGAGTGCATCAATAGCAGTGACATATGACACAACGCTATCTCTATGCTTAAGAATTTTAAGCATTTCCCCTGCTGGCATTGATATTTTTATTTGGCTTAATACTTGAGCCATGTCTACAGGGTTATAACTAGGTACAGGAGTATCACATGATACAGTGACATCACATGCATCTATAATGAAAGGTATTAATTGATTAAAAGGGATACGCATACCTTTCAACTCCTTATTATCCTTGCTCTTTTCTTGTTCTCTTGGTATTTGAGGTTGATCACACTTAGCATCAATCCTTGGCTTTTGTACTTCTAGTATTGGCACAATAGTTGACTGCACATTAGATACCAGGGCCTTTTGTACATATTTCTTCTTTGGCACTGACTGTTGCATAAGAACTTTCTTCTTCTCTAGCACCTTCGTTTGGATAGAACTACCCTTTTAACATCCACTTTCTTTTTCTCCTTTTCAATCTCAACTTCATTTCCAGCTGAGTTTGTAGCAACATTACCTTGCATAGGCACATGCCTATTCCTTAATTGATATCCACCCTAGACTTGCATAATAGCTGCATCAGTTAGGACCTTCATGTCTTCATCAGATGATTGAGACTGTTTGTATTTTTTGTGCATTAGATTTCTTAAGTGCTCAAAATCATGAGTTGGCAGCTCAAATATTTTGGGGCTTGTACTGCAATCAAATTGAAAAATATGATCATCTTCTTCATAGTTGTCAAAATCAGCATCCCTATCCATCCATTCAGAATTTTCAGTGTCAAACTAGTTTATTTCATCTCCATAGTACTCTATTGCACCTTCCTCATTAGGGAACTCTTCATCTCTATTCATTGAAAGGGCCACAACACATTTTGTGGGATTGTGTGGAAGGAAACATGCCTTACACCACAAGGAAGCTTCTTGAAAATCTACATGATCTCTCCTTAGAGGGTCTGGAGTTTTGTTTTCACTCTGTTGTTTGAAACTTGCTTGCTTGGGGGCTACATGCCTATCATTTTGTTGTGGCCTTTTGGACCAATCAATATTATAAGGCCTATTGTGCAACCTTTGACCCTCATTGAAGTGTGTTGTTGCACCTTGGGGTGGCAACCCCTTTTCATTTCATGCCACTTTGTAAGATAAGTCCTTCATGACTCCCATAAGCTTATCTAACTTATCCTCAGTGATAAGAGGCTTATTCATAGCTGCCCTATCAGGCTGGGAGATCTTTATATCAGACCTCTTTACATGCTTGCCTAATGTTTTCATGTTACTCTCTGTGTTTATAGCCACAACGTAAGCTTCCCTTGAAGTGTTTGTGGACTTTTGTCCCTCAGACAATACCCAATTTTAGAATCAAAAGAGCCAAAATATAACACTAAACACATTGATTCATTGGTCTAAAGTTAGGAGGTACCTTCCTCATTATCATGATGAACTTGTTGTTGAAGTCCACCACAGTTTCATTTATCCCTTTCTTAATGGTGGTGAGCTCATGTATATCAAACTTGGGATCAATTATATCCCCATACTGTAGCTTGAAGACTCTCATGAACTTCTCCCCTGAATCAATGTTGTTGTTTAGGACACTTTTGTACCATTCTTTGGCACTCTCTTCCAATGAATGGACAAAAAGATTCATCATCACATCTTCATCTTCTATTTCATATTCATCATTAACATTGATGAAATACCTCAAATGTTCTTCACCCGTGACTACATTGTTAACCTGAAATCTAGGAATTTTTCCTCTTATCTCATTTGGAATAGGGTTAGGAAAATTAGGGATGCCAAAGAAGTCAAGTTGTTTATACCTCTTTGCTCTCAAATGTTTCTTAAGCAGAGGGAACCTTTGAGCTTGTCTTTGAAATACATGTTTGGGATTTGGAACATTCACATATTGATGATTCAGTTGTTGTTGTGGTGGCCGATTTGGAGCTTGAGGTACATGAACTGGGTTCCTACCTTGCTTCCCCAATTATTGATACTAATGTTGATATTGTTGTTGATGTTGTTGTTGATTTGTAGTAGGTTTGGTAGGAGCATTCTGATGCTGAGGCTGATTTTGCTAAGCATTCTAGGCAAGTTGAGCCTATTGCAAATCAAGTAGAGCCTTGACTTCCCTCTGCCTCTGTCTGATATGATCAAGAAAATCCAACTCATCATCAAGAGTTATTTCCCTTTCATCTCCATCAAGTTATGTTGGTTGATCATTATCATTGGGAATGTTATCATGTTGATTCCGTTGTTGTCTTGTGGGTGAAGTAGGATGATGATTTGTATGATGAGCCTCATCATTTTCATTAGGCATGTTGAATGTTTGTATGTTTCCTTCTTTGGATCTATCACTACTTCCCTTACCAATGATGTTCTCATTTCTTCGAACCTCATACTCATTTCTATCTACTCTTATGTTATTTCTTACTTGATTATAAGCAGAATCATTAGATGTGTATTGAAACGGATTTCTCAAATCTACAAAGGTATCATTTGTACCTAATGTTTCTCCTTGATCTTGAACATTTAGTGGCGGTAACGTACCTGGAGTTCTTGTTCTCTATTTACTTCTTTGATTCCTTGTCTAGTCTGAAGATTCCTCTTGTCCAAACTGCTCTTGATGTCTTCTTCTTCTATCCATTGTAAATTCATTTTTGCTATAACTAATTTCTAGGTTAGATCAAACAGAGTCACCACTTCCCAGTTGGGAAGAAAATACCTAAATTTTCACTATGTTGCAGAACTACAATAATCTCAACTAGAATCAACTAGATTCCTGACAATGGCACCAATCTGTTGGGTCCCAAAATAACTAATCCAAAACCCTAAAGCATTACTCAATCTCCTAGGCTAGGGATGTCATCAAGAAGATTGGAAAGGGGCTTATCAACACGCTGAGGATGATTTAAGGGCAACTGATTCTGGGTAACCTCCTCTTCTCTTCAAGCTTAGTTAAACTTAGGAGGGTATTCCTATAGGTATCCCTCAACAAGGATTAATAACAACAAGAGATATGCTTAGATTCACAATATTACAATAGTACCTAGAATACAGTTTTAATCCCAATATAGTCATCAGACCAAAACAAGCATAATAAAAACCTCTATTTAAATTGATGAACATATCCCTAATACATAGGAATGCAAGAACACACATTTGGTCTAAGGAGCATGAGATTTAACAAGTTCATATTGAGTTTTCCCTGGTTGAAATAGAACCAAATGAGGCCTACATACTATTGTTCACACATAAAATGATTTTGTTCAATTTATAAATTTGTGGGTGGTCAAGCAAATATCAAATCAGTGCCTATTCCAAGCCACAAAGTCATCAACTTAGCAACGGAGGGAAGATATATAGAAGCATATGGGTGCTACACAAAAAAATAATAACAGATCATGAATATACTTAGTTATCCAATATTTCACTGCATTCATTTATATACAAAGTTCATAAAATGATCATTATAAAGGATGCAATGTTTTGAGAGCCTATCATGCTACTCAAATCATCAGTTATATTCATGCAATAAAAATTACAAGGGGAAACCTAAACAATACTTGAGATTTCCCAAAATGAACACATGAAATCTTGGAGAAGTTCATGAAATGATATCAGCTACAAAATTAAATCTGCATACACATGAATATTTGCTCCATGATAAGTTGATATTGAAGTTATTTGAAGACCATAGAGAAAACTGCACCCCCTGCTTGAAGATCCTGCTAAAAAATCCCCCTTTACAATGTAACAGTGCTCCATGATAAGTTGATATTGAAGTTATTTGAAGACCATAGAGAAACTGCACCTCCTGCTTGAAGATCCTGCTAAAAAATCCTCCTTTACAATGTAACAGTGCCCAGCATATATAGCATTCTTTTGCCTTCACAAATCAGGGTGGGAAAACCCTAACCACCCACCAACTACATTTACTTTCATCTACTCATGTACCCAACTGCATTTTGGAGGGAAAATAACTTGGGCACCCACACTTACCACAACCAAGCTACCAACCTGCACATTTAATTCTTCATACAGCACCAACAAAGTCATTCTAAGCATTAATAGCGTTACTGAGGCATGCAAATGCATTTTGCAATGAAGACGCAAAACAACACATTTTAACTCTTAAAACACCTTAAAATATTCATTTTCTAACTTTTCAGCACTTAGGGGGCATCTGGAACTTTGTCGGCAATTTCGGTGTTTCTAGGAACCACCAGAACTGTTGACACATCACTTCATACTCTCTCCCTTTTGTTCCTAGTTGTCTCCAATTTTCCAACAACCAGGAACTCGACACTTTCACCTCCTTCCTTCGTCTTTGTTTTCCTTTTATGCCTTAGAACTTACCTTGTTCTACCTTGTTGGACGTTCTAGTGGTTCTAAGAACTGCTAGAACCATCGACAATTCATTTAATCATTCGCTTCATGCCTTAAAACTTTCTCCTCTTTTGTCGGTAAGTTGGGCGGGAAGGGAACTCCTGAACCAAGTCGGGGTTCCATGAATTCTGGGAACCGATGGAACCACCGACACCATTGAGCACAGGGCGAACACATGTCAGGGGGTCAGGGGTCCATTGGAACTCAGAACCTTACCAGAGATTCAAGTGGTTTCGAGAACCATTGCAATCACCGACATGTTCCAAACAGGGCAGAAAGGGTCGACAAAGGCAAGAAGACTTGGAAACTCCAGTATTTTTCAATGATTTTGAACATTTTCAAAGGTATAGGAACTCAAAAAAATAGAAAGGGTGCATACTAAGGATTTTTTAGTGAATTTTTTATGGAAATCAGGGCCAAAAAAGGGGGTCCCAACACTAGTAAACCATTATCTAGTGGCAACACAAAGTAATCTCCAGAGGAAACAAGAATGAGTCATTTCTTAGGGCAATCGAGTATGGAAATTGCAGAGTTAGGAAGAAGTCAGTTTTAACCTACCTTACATATGTGTATCAAGGTGGGGCTCCAGTCCCAGGTCGAACCAACTTGACCTACATATGTTATTTCCATTTTCTATTAGCCAAATTGGCCCCATTATCTAACTCTGCCAGTGTCCATGTCAGTTCGGGCATACAATATCTAAATGACACTAAATGAAACCAAAACTATTTATCATCATAGAGTCTAATATAAATTATTTATGCAATGATTTAGCATAAGAATACATCAATATCTCTCAAAACATTTGTTTATAATTATAAATGATTATATCTAGAAGATCAGAACACTTTCCAACTTTATTGAAGTTATCACCTAAAAGAAATTTAGAATGTGGTTTGAGAAAGCCATGACAAATTCCCAAGTAAATTGCATCCGTAACACACAGAAGAAAGACAAGTTAAACTAACTTGCAATGACTGTTGATGCAAGTCCTATCCAATTGCTTCACCTGTACTGAACTGTGTGTGCCCAACTGAGCCCTCAACAAAAGACAATTTGGACCCTAAATGAATTACTTCAAAACCTATATCAAAAATACCATCTAATGCAAAATCCTGACATTATGATTTTCTATAGTGCTCATCATTATTTCCATTGCCATTCAATTTAATAGTCACATATCTCAACTTTTGCACATTAATTTTATGGTAGTAGACTTTTTCAACAAAAGTTGTTATTCTGAAATGTCATTGCAAGTAACTGGAAAATAAAACTCAAGCACATAGTCATCATTTTCATTGTGATTGCTTTGCAAACAAATAACAGGGGCAACATTCAAGCCAAATAGATGTGCATAATGAACAAGAGGATATTCCATGATGTTGAAGCTCTTAACATCACTAGAAAAGTATGGATGTTTCAAGTCAAATGTTTTTCATAGAATGCCCTACCCTATCTCCAAATGGTGCTCAAAGCATGCATTTCAAAAAGGTGGCAAGTAGGCATCCCTCACATAACATGTTATGTCCTAAGTTGACAAATATATTCCTTCTAAGCTCTTATCGAAACCCTAGGTATTCTTACTTTGCCTCTTACTAATTGGAAGATTATAATGCTTGCTTGGAACCCATGGTTGTGCTAATGGTAGATTGTGAATCTCACAAACTATTTTTAAAATGGACCCATGTGTGTGCTAATGGTAGATTGTGAGTCTCACAAACTATTTTTAAAACTTCTAGTATCTTAACTAGAGAAACACGATGGCACAAAGAATGGTTCTGATTCGCTAAAATAGCATACCAAAAGTCAAGTTCAATCAAATCAATAATAGACCAAATAAAGAGAGGAGAGGGACAAGGAGAAATATAGAAAGAGGGAAAGGTACAAGGAGATGAAAACACTCTCTGAGGCCTCTATTGAAATAGCAAAAACTCCACATGAAGCCTGCCTACACAATCACCAAACAAATTGCAACGCCTCACCCATGCTTCTAAAGATGGGAATTATGCACCTTCTTGCACTGAAGGTCATCTCCACTTCCACGCCTACCATCTCTCTAAAGCCCTATAGAAATGTGTAACAACATCTATCAAGGAACATGCAAAATTTTATCCTACCACGTCTCGCAACTTGTAGCACACACATCTACTCTGAAAAAAAAGAAAAATCATTAGAAATATACTCAATCTTTAATCTTCCATAGTTCTGATTGGGTAAATTTTTTCCATATTTAAACAAGTCCAAAAATGAATGTCAATGGGCTAAAATAGCCATGGGCCAATCATAAAATCAAGTTCTATGAATTTTCACTACACAAAATCTGTTGAAAAAACCAAACCTTTAATAAAGCTTAATTTTTTTCTCTCTGCATGACTATTGAGGCAAATAAAAAGTTGCATGTGAAAACAACAATGTCCCTACCATAGACATGGACTAATAAATGTATCAAATACAATAAAACACCATCTCTTTAGCATGAAAAATCTATTTATTCTCAAATTCTCTTAGTTTCTTTGAAACATTAAAACTTGTGATCCATTGAAATTTTTTTACATTTGTGGATGTGGTAAGTAATCAGTCTAGGCCCAAACATAAAAATAACTATATCTTTATTTGGTGGTGAGGATTAATGTTGACTTAACCTCATTAAATTACTTTATTTTTACCAATTCCCATGCTTCGTTGATGGAAATCAATCAATGATCATGGTTGATCGAAGAATGTTTGTGAGACTAGTCAATGAAAAAGGAGTATGCACCTTGCCACTACCTATTTCTTTGTACTATGCCTTTATCAAATATTTGCTCGTTACTGTGGAGTGCTATCGATTCTCAATAAACCTAATGCAACTAAGGCTTACATACAACTCAACGAATGTTCTCATCCCATATCAAGCGGCTCACTGAGTGATGACATACTTCATTTATCTTATCAATCCAAAGACGTATTTTCTTGGTATGGTGTTGGCACTATATGTACAACTAAAGATTTATGGGGATTGAAACAATACGGTTGTGTATAGTAGGAAAATGATACCTTAGTAAAATAAGAAAGGAATGTAATGCTTAAACATAAAATCTACCTTATAAATTTGGAGACTAACTAAAGTAACTTACTAACTGAAATAAAATAATAAACTAAAACATAATATAACAAATAAATATAATTCTTATTGCAAGAATCTAATGCTAAAAGGATAAATTCTCAGTTGCAGTCCACCTCAAGTGGGTCCTTGCTTAGATTGATTGTGCCCTCCTCTTCACTTCTTACTAACTATTAATTAAGTTAATACACTAATTGATCCATAATATTTGAAGCAAAATTGATATGATTGGAAAACACTCTATATTCAAACTATATCTAAATTCTAGTACATATCTTAGAAAATATCTCCATCCATAGATATGCCAGATCAAAATAATATATGCATATCCAACACGAGTTCATACATTTATGGAAACCTGTGACTAGTCAGGCACTTCCCATCATATGTGGGAAAGGATCCTATTTTTGGAAAGAAAAAATAAACTAGGAAACTAAACTTGAAACAATCAAAGAGGAACATTCCTACTAGGACTCTTTAATCTATACATGGTACAAGCAAGTAATTTAAGGAACATGAGAATGGATAACTAAACCCATTTAATCCTTCCATTTTCCTTGCTAAAGGATAGGTATTTTGTCATCTATTAAACGTCTTGTCTTGATATTTATGAAATCCATTCTTATCTGCAGAGGAATTAATCACTACTGGACAAATGTAGGTAGCCATGAGCTTTGTTGCAAGAAGCTGGTCCTTTGGCTGTAGGAAGCTAGTCCTTTGGTTGTAGGAGGTTGATCCTTTGGTTGTAGGAGTCTGATCCTTTGGCTGCAAGTTGTTACTCTTAATTGTTGTAGGAAGGAGTTAGTCCCATAGAAAATCCCTACTCTAAGATCATCATAAACAAAATGACATACCACATCATATTTGAAAATAACTTCTTTAACACATAGACATTCATTAAAACATATTACAACTAACATAGTGCTTTTGTCCACATATTAATTAAAGTCTTAGCTTAAAAGGTGGGAATGTCTTTAGAAATGTGTTCTTAAAACATGGAACATAGGGATTATAAAAGATAAATATGGCACTCATCACACGCCCCAGCGTAGCATTTTGCTTACCCTCAAGCAACTATGGTCTTCCATTATACATGAGAGCTATGGTTCTAAATACATATGGCTCTATCTACCCTTCATATTGCTTTAGGTAAAAAAAAAATTGACCCTTGATGTGCTCCCATATAGCATCCTCTTCCTACGAAGTGTAAATCCTGTTTCCATGCCAATGTGGAATAGGAAACTAGAGGAGTGGGGACTAGAATGTGAGTGGAAGCTAGGCAAGTCCATTTCTCTAGCCAGTTTAGTGTAATGGTGTGCTATGCTCACAACTACATGATAGTTGTGCAGAGAATGTGGTTCCTTCTTGTGTAGTTCCACTGTAATTTCTTGTCATTTAACCTTACTGAATTCAAATGACTCCTTTCCAATTATTGTTACTGCCTCCTTAAACATGGAGTAATTAGCCTGCTAGTCTTGACAAAACTTTCTAGCCAATGATGAGTTCTTTGTCAAATATATCCAATTTTTTATAACTTCACTTGGATCTTTAACTTCTCCTCTAATCCACAAGAAAATAGATTGTTCCTACTCTTTATACTTTTGCATCTACATTCCCCTGTTTTGTTCATTCTGTATAAAGGAAGCCAATGCCTTGAGCTTGACATCTCCTATATATGGAATTGGATTCCATGTTAGGTTCTATGGGATGACCATATCATGAAGATAGAATTCACACAATGGACTCTGAAGCTTAGCAATAGACACTTGGTATACCTTGAAAAAGGATCTAGCTGTGTCAATTTTGCATGGGAGATTGCAATAAATTTGCATGAACTAAAAACTATGAAATTTCTCTTTGAAAAATAGGGTATAAACTCAGGTGGGAGGATGACATCATATAATTTGTGTGGTTAATCCTGCCATTTGTTCAACCTTCTTCTTTAGATTATTAATATCAACATTTTTCTCCTCCAATCCCTTAGAAAATTTATGCTCCATCTCTTTCTTTTCCTTTTCCCATGTCCTCTTCATGAAATGAATTTCCTCGTCTCTTTTCCATAGTAACAATTCAAGGGACGACCCATCTATTTGAGTGGCCATTGATTGGAGCTCCTTAGAAGTACCTAAGGCAGAGGGAAGATTATAATCTCTAGATTGGATCATCATACATGTTTATTTTTCAACTCTCCCATGTTCCTTATCAATTTCTTCTTATGCCAAATGGGCTAGCTTATCCAGTTCATTTTCTTTTTGCTCATATGTCCTAAGTCATTTTCTAATTGCTCAATTTTTTGTAATCAATCTATAATTCATCAGCTACCTCTATCTCCATAAGAGTTGATTCTTTGTCTAGACCCAACCCAACAAACTTAGAAGAAGGTGTTGACTCTTTATCTAGGTCAAATCCCAGGTTTCTGGGTGTATCCAAATGCTCCCTATCGAAAAACAGTTCTTCTCTCTCAGAATCAGTGTTTGTCTCTAGGAAGACTACTTGTGGAGTTGAGGCAGTAATGTTGGTTCTTACCCCTTTTGTTTTGAGGTGTTGAGAATGCCTTGGTTGATCATGTGTTGGAGTTGTGGTATCCTTCTGATTCTTTTTGCTTGGTTTAGTGGAAGAAGTAGGTACTTTTTGTTTTCTTTTAGGTACAAAGGAGAAAGGGACAACATTAGTTGTAGGTTGTTCTAGCGGAGTGGTATGTGCAGGTGAGGGTGCTTCATGCACAAGTGAAGAGATTCCATGTCTGAAAGATGATGTAGGCTCATCTAAGGATGTTGTAGGATCTCGAAGAGATGTTACAGGAGCATGGGGGATGTTGCGGGATCTTGGAAAGATGTTGCAGGGTCATGTGAAGATACTGCAGGGTCATGTGAAGACGTTGAATGCTCAAAAGAAGTTATTTCATGCCCATGAGGTGAATCTTCAGTCTCTTATTCTACAATTTTATCCTTCCTTGCCTAAATTTCTTTTGAATGAAGGACCTGGGTTTGTCTAATTGAGTCTTCTACCATGTGGCCACACATCTAGCATGTTTCTAATATTATTCAACCCCAAAAAGTCTTGTTAAGATACATCTGGGAATTGATCATTTAAACTCTTTTTTAACTAGCAATTAAATGAGAAGGTGATGGGACAATGAAGCATCCCTACCCTTGTGATACTCTTTTGCCATTGTATTTAATAAATTGAACAAAAAAATTAAGACATTGACTTTCCTACCATGACGAAAGTGGCTCAACAATTTGAAATGCACAGTATATAGGAAAGACTGCCTACCTTCACAAGTGATGTATTTGATGATATATGTCATTGTTTGAGCCCGTAGAGGTGGAAATGATAAGTGCTTGGTTCCCTGTGATGAATATTCAAACTTCTCTCCTGCTTTAGCAAACTCATTTTGAGTTGCAGTTGTATAGCCCCTTTCTAGAAAAAAATTTCCAGCTGCAGGAAGCCCTGTAACTTCTATTATGGAAGCCTCCGAGGAATTCACCCTTAGCCCTTTTACAATGGCTTCACTATTGTTTAGGGTTTGTGCAAATTGGGAAGCCACTTCATCATCATACCCTTCTAACCTCTGAAAATAATCCATCCACCTTGCTTGCTGAAAGATAGGAAGGCATTACCTATCATTCATGAGTGTCATATGGTCTGTGGGCTCCCTTCAAATGAGGTCACCACCCATTCTTATGTTTTGAATGTTTCAACAATACACCTAAGTTCTACAAACAAATTTTTACCACTTACTTCCATACTTACATCTGGTTGTTTCAAATTACTCTCCGCTGATAAGCTAGGGTTTTGGTGCTTTAGTAGCTAGAATTTTGGTGTTTGAAACAATATTGCAAACTCAGAAGCAGAATGTCATGCCAAAGAATGTTGGATGTGGAGAATTCAAGGAGGAACATGCAATAATGATCACTCTACTAAGCCAGATCACGGGTCAAGCAGATGCTAACAAGTTCTAGCCTTGAATGTTTTACATCATGTCCCGGATGGAACCGAATTCTATAACTGGTCGGCACTCATCCGTGATAGTCTCCACCAATGAAGAAGAAGAAGCCCCTGAAGCACTGGAAAAATGGGCAATGACAGTTGTGGATCCTATAAGCCAAGAATCAGTAATGAGAGTCATGTATGAACAGCTTGCACCTTTTCCAGAAGATGATGCATTCACTGAGTTCAAAGTTGTGTGTGCAAGATATAAATGAAACTCATATTCAATATTTGGTGATAACCATTCCCACGGATATACTTTGGCCACAAGACTTTCCTATATATCTTCAGAAGGAGGTTTTGTACCTCCACCTATTGCAGAGGTTGCTTGCTTTAGAGGAAGATGCTCCACCTGATCTCTGGCGTATCAACCAGTTCCTCAGGAACTTCTCATGGCCTGAACGTGGATACCCTTCTGAACCGTGGCTCTTTGAGGAGATGTTGCAGAGAAAGAAAAGTTTTATGTTACCAAGACAATCTTCATAGCTAAGGAGAGATGGTTCTTACTTTTTTGAGTCAGTTGATGGTTTTATGTGACAGTCTTTTATTCTTCTCATCCTTGCTCAGGAAAAAGAGCGTGTGAAACACTTTTTGTTCTCATAATGTGTTTCCCCTTTCTATAATGTGATTGTTATGTCATAATGTTTTTCCCCTTTCTGTAATGTGACAATTGTGTTCTTTATGTTCTGGAAGTTCCACTTTTTAGGTGATTTTAGGAAGTCCAATTTTAGGTGATGCAGGGAAAAGTCTTATTCTAGGTGATTAGGAAAGTAACCTGACTCTATTGCCCGACTGATAAGGCACTGGTCCAAGCTTAAAAGTTTAGAGATTCTAGGTTCTCCTATGCCCTAAGTATCCGACATGGTCCCCAGACAAAGCCAATTGTCATACCCAATCAATTTTTTTGCTTCATTAAGGCATTTTGAACAAGTCTAGAAATTTTTTTGTCAAAAAGTCAAAAAAGCAAAATTTCTAAAAATAGACGTCAGATTAGGTTTTCTGGGTTTCTTAAGATATGGATACTGGCAAAACTTTCTAAAAATAGAATCTCCAACTCAGGTGTCGCGCTTGATTCTCATTGGTTGATTTTGCATCACGATCAGCGTAGTCCAGACGGAATCTGTAAAAGATCAAGTTTTCTCTTCTGGGTCATTTTTACTTTTTCAGAAGGTGAAGCATGAGCTCAGAAGTAGTCAACAAAGGAAGTTCATCTACCAGAGCTTATCGATGAGTTTTCAATGTTGTTTCAACGACGCTAAACTGACAAACAGTCATTGACTCAACAACGCACGCAAAATGATGCAAGATGGATCCAAGGTGGAATAAAAATCTAGAAAACATGAAATTTGACTAAGTGTTGAGAATCCAAGCGCCCTAGGTGACTTGGGGCATAAAAATGCTTCCGTTAGCCTATTTCCAATGGGTCAAACTTGGTCAAACATTAGTCAAAGCTGGGATTTCATCACAGATATGTTCAGGCTGCTCAAATCACCCTCTGTCTCGCCTTGACATTCGTCCCAACGACCGAAAACGAAGATCGAATAGGAGCTGTGGGCACGGAAAACAAGAAAAGGTACAAAATTTGAGTTTTTCAAAAAAAATTCTAAGGCATGGCAAGATAGGCGACCCAAGTGACTTGGGGCACCCAAACTCATCAGAGTTAGTTTATTTTTGTCCTTGAAAGATGTGAATCTCCCTCCGTCAGCCTGGTCCAGTTTAGAGTTGGACAGTTTGGCATGTTTCCCGAGGCAGGCAGAGACTACAGTCAGCTCAGTTTTCATTAGGCCTGCATATCTGCGAAATCATCAGACTCAGTTTTGTCCCAGTTGACAGAAATCGACAGCCAAATAGGGGTCATCAGCCACCAGAATGCACACGCAGATCGAGAAGTTGAAGAAGTTGCAATTTTTAGAAAAATGGCTAAGGCATGAGGATCCAAGCGCCCCAGGTGACTTGGGGTGCCCAACTTGCTCAATGTTAGAAAATTTTCAGATTTGACTAGTTGTTTCCCAATCTTCGTCCGTGGGAAGTTTTCAGGAGGTCAAACTTGGTCAAACGATGCCAGATCATCAGTTGGAGGCCAGAAATGGAATCATAGTTGATAAGTCTCCAAAATGTCAGGATCAGTCATCTTTTTCAGTCAACGGTGGCATTTGGCCACCTTGTTGAAGTCGGAGATAGACCATATTTAAGTCAAAACGAGTGTAGAAGTGTCGAAAACGAAGAAAATTTGGCTAACAATTCTTTCAACTCGCGTGTTTGATGACATCATCAAAAGAAGATATTTTTCGTCATCTCACACAAGAAGCCATAGGCAACTACAAAATAGAGATTCTTCCTATTCGAAGACGTCCACTTGGATTTGTGCATTAAAAGTTGTTTTCTTCATGAATGAGGTCCAAGTTTTATTCTCACACAAATAAAGCTGCTTTTTCGTCCTAAAGATCTATAAAGATAAGCATTTGGCTTCTTTATTTCATTATCTTTTGCAGGTTGCATCCAGAGGAAAGATTTTTATTTTTCTTTCAACGAAGATTCAAAGACCCAAACGAAGTGTTTTTTCAGTGTTCTTCATAGTTTCAGGTTGAGAAAGCAGGGAGGCTCGCTTTTTCAGGGTCCTTGTTTCAAGGGGATCATTTTTCATAAATTTGACCAAAGCTTTTTCAGTTTTCATCGAGATGGGTCCATCCAGTATTTTATCCTCTTGAAGATTGGAGTTTTTCTTTTTTTTCAAGAATCTACTTTTTTCTTGCTTTTTCAGGAAAATCCCCGCTTTTTCAAAATCTAACAATTTGAGTTGCTTCAAAACAGAATTGCCGACAAAACCCATGTGCCATCTTTTTTGCTCACACTCTGCTTTTTTCTAAAAATCAGCAAGTAATTTTTAACCATTTGTCCAAGATTTTTCTGACATCGGTGTGTTCACAGTCAATTTTCAAATCTTTCAGTATGCAGTACTCTCCAACACAAATTAGGCCCAAAACGGCATTAGTTCATGATTACCTGAGAACTTGTGAAACAGACTTGCATAAAGTACGTCCAATGATCAATTTACATTCTTTGGAGGACGCAAGAAATAATGCTATCAGGAATCTAGGACACTCTGGTTTGCTTGCAGTGGCATCCTTTCCCATCACAATACAAAGTATCAAGTTTGTAATTCCTTGCATGACACATTACAATTCGGTCACAAGAGAAATCCAATCAAGAGATGGATGTGTGCTCTGCAGCCTGAGGCCAAACGACATAGAGAAGTGTTTTACAATACCTATTTGGAGAGAAAACTTAACTATTTCACTTGAAGAATGCAAGAGAGTTTGAAACAATGATAAGGAAAAATACTGGAAAAAGATTGGTCAGAGGTGGTTAAAAGAGAAGCAGAATGTCATGCCAAAGAATGTTGGACATGGAGAATTCAAGGAGGAACATGCAATAATGATCACTCTGCTAAGCCGGATCATGGGTTAAACAGATGCTAACAAGTTCTAGCCTTGAATGTTTTACATCATGTCCCAAATTGTTGATGGAACCGAATTCTATGACTGGTTGGCACTCATCCATGATAGTCTCCACCAACAAATTCTAGATTTTCAAAGGGCTCATGAATTCCACATGATGTCATACCTTGTGTTTTTGATGGCTTTTCAGGGTCAATTCAGAGGTTTGAATGTTGTTGGAACTATGGGTATTCAGCATGTGTATCATCATTTCCCGTAGTTAGAAATCTCCCAAGCTGAACAACATTATAGACGGGTAAATGATGTGTTCCTGATGCATGTAGTGTGAGATATGGACAATGAGTTGCATATACGGTTTTCAGTAGATGCTAGAATAGTAATGGCAGAATGCGCTGATTGGTTTATCTAGTTTCCCACTTTTTCCTACATCAGAGTATATGGCTTCTCAGGAGAGCCAGCCATGTTGCCGAGATATCCTATAGATGAAATAGCATTTATAAAATTTTTGAGGCAAGCCTATGAAGTTCATACATTTTTGTGTAGCAGACGCGAGGCAGCTTTCAACTTTCCACTTGGGATTAGTATTTATAGATGCAGATCTAGAGCAGATGCCAAGGCAATCGGTAATGAATCATCCAGATATGGTCTTAAGTTTTTCGATAGGGGGTCTTCATATGATCCTCGTGGTGTTTTTGCATCACATCTTGGTCAAAATTGTACACACAAGCATGTGGTTGAAGATTTCTGGGCTAATTGTGCTAATGAGTTTGAAGTGCGAGAACGCAGTTACAGCAGGTTTACTCTTTAGCAAATGTCTGATATCCTATCAGAAGACATAGAGGGTTTGACAGAGAGTGGTGAAGTTTTACTTGCCACATATTTCAGGGACCAAATTAAGCAACAACCGTTGCTGCCAGTTAATTGGTTAGTAAAAGAGAGCACTTCCACTGAGGAAAGATCAAGTCGAGTGGTTAAGAATAGTTTGATATTCTTGAAGAATAAGTGTAAGGATGATATTTCGTTAGCAGAGCCGTCAGTTGTGCAACCATCAGAACCTTCCACTTCCAAGCCAAAATGAAGGGTAAAAGCTATGAGTGTTCTTCCAGAAGGAACAAAAATGGCTAAGTTAAAGAGGAAAAAGGATGAATCTCTAACTCATGTCTAGCAAGAACAACCACTAGTTGAATCAGAAGTTCCTGTTGAACCAACACTACGTGTTGAAGCGTTACCTCTAGATCATGTCTCTCCACCTTCTTCACCGATCACTTCTCCTATCCACATAGATTCATAACCAGATTCACCGGTTCGTAACTCTGATGCACACATTGATTCATCAAGAGCTGATGAGGTTAGAACCGAGTTTCAAAGAGAAGAAGGCTCATCCTGGCTTGAAAACATTCTCGAAAGGAAGAGGAGAAAGCCCTCATATCAGTTGGATTTAACAGAGCTTAAAAGCGTCTACCAAGACACACCAGACAAGAAGCTAAAGAAGCAGGTTCGCATTGAGAAGAATGCGGATGGAGAAATAATCCTTGAAACTGCAACACCTCCAAAGGATAGAAGTGCTGATGATGTCGAGGTTGATGACTTCACGGTTGTCAAAGCTAACCTTGGCAGAAGTACATGCCATACAGACATCTATCTCTTCGAGGTTGCAGCAGACAATTTGAAGGAAAGGGTGTTGAAAGATGGAGAGGACAAAGTAGCTCTCAAAGCTAAAGTTAGGCAGCTGCGGTAGTTCATTTCCAACCTTTTCCATGGCACATCATAGGCTGATTTACTGCTTCCACCAAATCTTGAATCACCAGCCGATTAGCGGCATTTTAGTCAGTTGGTCCTCTATGGGAGGCACAGGAATAGTTGGGTAGAAGAATTTGTGACTAAAGGGAGAGTTGTATTTTCAGAGTTTTATCAATTGAAGTACAACACTCATGATTTACGCCAAGGCATCCAGGGGTTATAGCAGACCATGGCAGAAAATAGACCGGTGTTCGAGATCATTACCTCTAACTTGAAGATTGCACTTGATTCTGTGGATTCAACTAAAGATAAGAAGACAGTTTCGACTTGGAAGGCGCAATATCTTTTCACAGTAAAAACTTATGACACTATGATTTTAGAGTTGACAGAATGGAAATAAAAGGTAGTCAGTGTTCTCAAGTTCGTCAGATCTTTTGTTTCTCAAATCCCCTATTCATATGAAAGAGAAGATGGTACCCTGTATGATCTCAGGGAAGTGCAAGCAGAGTTCTAGACTCTCGTTCGCAGCAATTTTAATGATGATATCAGTGCCGACAAGATGGGTCATTTTGCCGCAATGATAGTGAAGTTTGATAAAGTTGTGGGTGAAGTTCATGAATTTCTTCTAATGGTTGCAAATGGTGAAGAAATGTTAGAGAATCAGAATATCATTCTAGAGAGTATCAGTGTTCCTGGCAGAGATGCAGTCACTTGCTTTTGAGAAGATATTATTTCCCAGAATATCAACGGATGACATCACCAAAAAGCAAGAATGTTGATGAGGATGCATTTCAAAAGAAAGCAGCTTTAAAATAGATGCTTTTTGTTTTAAAGCATTTGCTTTCATCCTAAGCTCATCCATTCTATTTTTAGAAAGAAATCACTTTTGTTAGTTGGAGTTTTCTTTGTTTTAAAGCAAATCTCTTTAAAGCATTTGTTTATTGTATCTTTGTCTTAGAATAGTAATAAAGCTTGCAAGTTGGCAAGTTAGGGTTAATCAAGGAGATTTAAGGGTTCCCTACTCCTTTGATTTTAGTATAAATAAGGGTAGCCTTGCCCATTGTAATGGAGCTACTTTTTTAATAGCAAATTTGTTGTGCCTATTCTAGCCTGCAAATCTTGTTATTCCAAGTGTTTGTTCACTCTGTGTTCATTGTATTTAATGGTAATTATGATAGCAAATTTGTTGTGCCTATTCTAACCTGCAAATTTTGATATTCCAAGTGTCTGTTCACTTTGTGTAATCTGTTCTCCGGTGTTTGATCGCTTGTTGTATGCCTACCTTTTGCTGCAACATTACTGTCCTGGAGTTGTACCAACTTTGTGATATTGAATAGAAGTCTCATGCCTATTTTGCTCTAATATTCTATCTCGATTCATCAAGTTTTCGTCATCAGATGTGTGGCTTTCGTAGCTTTCATTTCATCTTTCATCATTAAAGTACTATAAGTCTTGTGACGTAAATCTGGGAGAAAATTACTTAAGTTTTTGTTAAAACAATCATTCCTTGTTCACTTTTAATTTCCTTTGCTCTGAATTTACTTAGGAGATTAAAAGCGTCATTAGTCTATGCTTAGTTGTAGTGGAAGTTTTAAAAAAGGAAAAAACCTCTTCTGCAGCGTTTAGAGTTTTATAACCTTGTGCTTGCAGCTGAGAATCAAAAAGAAGATAGGCAAAATTTGGTTTTATTTTTCTTTTCAGCGAACATCAGCAAAAAGGGAACTCCCCCTTCCAATAGGAGAGTAGTTTATCTGTGCATAGCTATCTATTTCCAACTCGCATTCCAGAGGTACGAATTGAAATGCCAATAATGTTAATATGTTAGAGAGTAGGTGTTTGTGCATGGGTACATATGGATGCCATGTGCTGTAAATTCTAATTGTATGTGGCTAGATTAAACAATTAATAATAAGTGCTAAATAATGCAATGAAATAAACTTAGACAAATCTAGATTTTTTTCTCAAAGAAATTAAGTATTATCTGATTTTGAAATATTTGCATACAGATTTAAAACATAAAGCAATGCAAATGAAAAAATAAAACTAAAACTAAAATAGCAATCACTTTACCATTAAATGGTAACTAAAACTTATTTTTTGGTTTGCAGGTGTGATTGAATCTCATTTTAGGGTTCATATTTTTGTTTGAAGGGTAAATATTTTTGTTTCAATTCAGTTTAGGGTCATTTTTTTGTGTGTAGGGTCATTTTTTAGTTTCAATCGAATGTAGGGTTTATATGTTTTGCAGGAAGATTCAAACCAAATATAAAAACCTAATTTACAAAAATATAGAAAATAAACTTAAAATACAAATAACAAAATATAGAAAATGCAATAAAGGGAAAAAATAACTAACCTGGACTTTTGGATGGCTAGAAATGGTGCTCTAAAACTTGGGATCATGTTTTGGTTCTCCTCTGGCCACTGGTGAAAATGACCTCACAAACCATTTTTTAAAAATTAAATACTTTTCCAAAATGGGATCTCATCCCGTTCTAAATGGGATCCTGTTTCATGATTCTAGGCTCGAAATCCCACTACCGAACAGGATCCTGTTTTAAATTTAGGCTCAAGATCCTGATCCATAATGGGATACCGTTTTATAAATAATGGGATCCCATTTTGTTTTACCCAATTTCAGGTTTTTGGTTAAGTCTAAAACTTCCACAAGAAGTGGACTTAACTTCGTGCTTTTACCCCTTCCATGTAGTTCTATAGGCCCATATTGCTTCAGGAAGTCATGCTGCCTAATCTCGGCAGTGAAGAGCTATAGTTTTGTTAAGAATGGCTTCAATCTCTCTGTTGATGATCTTTACTTGGCCATTGGACTGAGGGTGATAGGGAGTAGACTTTTTGTGTCTACGTTCATATTTCTTGACAAGTGTTGCAATCAATTCTGTTGTAAACGATGGTCCCTGATCAGTAACAATCTCCTTAGGTACTCCATACTGAGTGAAGATCTCTTCATACATAAATTTTGCTACTTTTCTATCACGTGCATGTTGTAGAACCTTGACTTCTACCTATTTTGTGAGGTGTTCTATACATACCAATGTGTACTCCTTCCTATTTGATGGAGGATCGATTGGGCTTATGAAGTCTATACCCCATTTATCAAAGGGTTCTAGCACAAGTTGTGGCTACAAGGGAATTTCATCAGTCTTTGTTGGCTTTCCCATCCATTGATAGTGGTCACACCTCCGTGTGTATAGAACTGCATCTTTATGCGATGTTGGTCAGTAGTATCCAATTGTCAGTATTTTGAATGTTGTTCTTTTGGCTGCAAAATGGTCACCACGGGGCTCATCATGGCAGGCCCATAGAATATAAAAAATATCATATTCTCTAATACACCGGTGTATAATATTATTAGGGCTAGTGTAGAAGAGATAGCTAGAGATCCAAGAATATGGAAGGCTCTTTTCCACAAGATTGCATTTATCCCTTGGTGAAAAATGAGGAGGTGTTCTTCCTACAACCAAGTAATTAGCAAAATTTGCACACCATGGAGTATGCACTATTAGCAAAAACAAATGCTCATTTGGGAATTAATCATCAACAATGGGTCCATCTGTAGCAAGGCTTAGTCTGGAAAGAAAGTCTGCTACTACATTGGATTTACCAGGTTTAACCACAATTTTTATGTCAAATTCTTGTAGAAACAACTGTCACACCCCAAATTTTGGACCATTTTAATCTCTTTATCTTAGAATAATTATAAGTTTAATACTTTGATGTGCATTTGTGAACTATGATTATTTAGTTGTGACTTCAGATTGGAAATGATAAGATGAATCTATTTTATTTATAATATGTAGAAATGAACATGATTTTTAATGAAGGTAATGGTTTATCTTATTAATTGTTTCATGTTATATTATTGTTGTTAATGGACTAACTCCTTTGATTTTAAATGGGGTGGATGCATAAAAAAATTCCAACCCTCCCGAGTAAAGAGGGAGAGTATCACCAGAGAGGTAGAAGTGGATTTTGGAGAATGAATGAGACAGTATGGCTATAGGAACATACACACACAAGCATTGTGTTGTTTTGCATATGTTTAAATACTTTTCTTGTGTCGAAATTGTAGTGTTCTTTGTTTGTGTCTCTATGACTGGTTTGGCAAGGTGTTTGCTCCTGTCCTATCAAGTTAGCAAATGAATTCATTATCAATTCCTTATCTTGAATTGACTCTTTGACGATTTGGTGGACATTGTCTTTTACTACTTTATTTTCTTATAGCTATATATTGAATCGTTTAAGATTTCTGATATTATTCTTAATGCAAATGATTCAAAATTTTATATGAAGAAGTTTATTTTGAATAGTTAAATCAAACTATAGTTTTATATAAACCTGTGAATATAAGTGTATATAGATACATTTATATATGCGTGTTATATATATATATATATATATATATATATATAATCACACATGTATCTTTATATTTAAAAGATTTGAATTCAATTTTATGAGCTCAAATTAAGCTCCACAATGTGGAGTTAATGAGCGATATGTATGCATTTAATGCATTAATGGTGTAAAGTACTACAACTTTGATGAAGTTTTTTTTCCACTGTTTCCTTTTCATTAATGAATCAAAGACTTGAGTGTGAAGAGTGATGGGTGCAGTCGAGAATGAATTTGATGTAGGAATTGGGGGTTCTATTGAGAGAAATCAGGAAGAAAATGAGGAACAAAGAGATAAAGAAAAGTATTGGACGGTGGAAGAGACACAACGGGGAAAATAAGGGAAAAGCTCTACGACTAGAAAGTGAGAAACTCTACAACTAAAAAGAGGGTTTTTGCTTGAATTCATCGGTATGTTTTGGTTTTTCATATCTTTGATATTGAAGATGAACTTCTGGAGATTTTCTTTTTCATTATAATATTTTGTAATCGAAAAAGTTTGTTTGCTTATGAAAAAGAATTAATTGAGCTACAAAGAATAGTTAGTCTCTGCTTCACCTTTATTATTTGGTTTTCTTAGTTTAGAACACCAAACTCAAAATACCTTGGGTGGTTTATATTTTGAGATATTGTTATCATTAAAATACCCTGAAGGTTAGAAATATGTATGTTATTGATTTTTAATCGACCCAACTATGGGTCTGTTTAGTCATATTGTTTATATCATTCAATAATCCCATTTGGGATTATGTTCAATATGAACAAAGAATGATTCTTTAATGATTAATAGTGTTATCATTCAACAAATCCTTTTGGGTTTATGTTCAATGTGATTAGAGAATGATATGCTTATAAGTTGTTAAGTATTGTCATTATCCCTTTTGGGACTGTGTACAACATGATCCAAGGAGGTTCTGTTTATGGTTATTTGTTTTTAATCATTCCATTATCCCATTCAAGACCATATCCCTATTGGGATTTTGATCATTTGTGGTCATTTATTTAATATTGTATCCCTATTGGGATTGTGATCATTTATTTAACATTGTATTCCTATCGAGCTTGTGATCATTTGTGGTTTGTTTAACTTGTATCTCTATCGGGATTATGATCATTCAGAGTAGGTATGGGTTTAATAGCTATATTCGAGTGGTTATATTGCTAATGGAATCCCATTCGTAATGATGTTCAATATGAACAATGAATGGCTAATTTGTTTTGATTGATTATTATATCACTAAAATCTCATACAAAGTTATGTTTAACGTTCTAAAGACTATATATTTAGCAGTCGAGGTATTGGTGTATTAAAAACCTATATTTGTATACTGATAATAGAGCATATAAAGTTCAAGAACATGTTATTAAACATTGTTTCTATATAGAAGTATCTCAGGAATGAGGAATAGTTAGGTGTCTTCCATTTGAATTTTACTAAGTCAGTTTTGTGGCTATAGATAGTCCAAAGTATTAGACAAGTTCCTTTCAGAACTATATTATGACAATAATAATATGTGGTTAATACAGGGAATTTAGACATTCACATACTTGTTTTAGTATTGAAGATTGGTTATAATATAATCTTTGTCATCTTTTATGGTAAACAGAGAAGTCATAGATATCATAGTATATAATTAATCATATTAATATTATGTGTCAACAATATGGATGGAAGTGGTGTATTAGAAAGATAGTAGTCTTGCTATTAGTCAGTCTTCTTCACTGAGTTATTAGATATGAAAGGAAATTTAAAACTTGAATTTCATTTGTAGAAGACTTTTATCTTTGTATTGTTAAAAAGGGTATTTAACCCAAGAGTACTCACTGTCACATGGTTAATATCAAGTATGACTGATTAGACTCTAACATGAATGAAGAATTTATATATTTTGATGTTACTGTATTTACATCAAAATATTTATATATATATATAAATGTTGAGTACATACATACATATATAAATATACAGTTTTCCATTTGATGAAAAAGATATGAACTTTATCTAAGTGGAATGGTATTTATCTTTTCAGATTGGAAACATGGATAAGAAATATTAGCAGGATGTTTAAGACTAAACTATGTTTTTTGCATGATTGTTTTGAAATTATAATGTTGTGTAATGTTGTGGGGAGCTAATAGTTCCATTGGAAACAAGAACATTATTGAAATATATTTTAATACCTAGTAAACAGTAAGGTAGATAACACTTGCTTGAAATAGTTTTCTTATTAATGTTTATATGAAGGATATGTTGGAATTGGTCTGGAGAACTGAGAGGGGAGGTGAATCAGTTATCACACAATTTAAACTTTTATGCCTTTAATCCTCTTTTAAAACTTCTAATCAAATTAATGATATGAACATTAAAGCATGAATCAATTAACACATGAGCAAAAACATAAGTAACACACTTGACACCAAGATTTTTGATGTGGAAACCCGGTTAAGGGAAAAACCATGGTGGGGGTTAACCCACAAAGATTATACTCTGTTAAAAGTATTACAAAGGGGAATGCACATGCATTCAAGCTCACTGCCCAGAGCACACTGCTCAAAGAAGGCTTACTGCCTAGAGAAGGCTCGCTGCCTACAGAAACAAGATTACAATGAGATTGAACTGATAATTAGCATCTATCAATGCAAGGATTCAGTTCTAGTTAAGCACAAAATACTGACTTGATACACTTCATCTTCACTCTGCCTTATTCACTATTCTGCTCACATCTGAATCTTAGATCTCTTCTCTTTTCACACTTATTCCATAATCGCATCACACACACCCTAAAATCATTCAAATCCATCTGCTATATGTATCTGCATCCTGATCTTCAACCACTTTTTAGTCAGCTTCAAGAACACTTAGAACTTTATTGGGAATTATGCTATGTCGGCTAAATCCATGTACACTTGTAACACAAACCAAAAATTGCACTCACAAATCATTAATCAGGTTGGCTACTATCACGGATCATCACAACTTGTCCAACCAACAACTTCCATACATCTGGAACCAAGATCAATTACAAGGTCAGCCTATTCTTCTTCTACCTATTCTATCAAACTATTAACCTGATACTTAGATGCTAATAACTATTGAATCCTTCATCATTGGAGGTCAAAACTCTGGATTTAGATTATCCTGACAATGCTTGTGACTCCCTCAGATCTGCAGTAAACTATGATCAACTCCCAACAAATTATGAAATGTGGATGTGTAGTAGAGACTTAGTTGCCTATATATGACAACACTTATCATGCCTAGCAGTGTCTCTTGCCAACAGGATAGTCTTATACCTTGGTTATATGAGGAAAGGAGTGTCCTAAAAATAGATCTTGAAATCTTTAAGGATTAAAACATTATGATAGGATTGTCAGAATGACAGAGTGATGAGAATGCAAGGATGCACAATAGTTTCATTATTAAATGTTTGAGATAACTAGTTTTCTACCTTAAACTTGACTAATTGAGATTGTAGTTGTAACTAAGACATTTAGCCAAGTTTAGGATAGATAAACTAATGATTAAAGTTATATATTTGTAATTAAAAATTATATATTTGAAATTATGTCTTATGTGATAAAATGAATGTTGAAAACCAATTTGAGATAGAGGTGTGTGAACTTATGACATACATCACCATTATGGAATGTATTTATTGAATCATCAATCTTTGTCCAAAGTAATGCAAAATCACTGCTTGTATTTGTCGGTTTATAGTGTCTTTGATTTAAAATTCAGTCAGATTGTGTCATACATAGCTAGAAGGATTCTAAAGTTGTATGGTTGGTTATTCATAAACATCATTTGTATATCATATGATTATGTATCATTATTACTTGTATAATTGTAAATGGCATCAAGATGAAGATTCAATCTTGTAATAAGTACTATTTGAATGTGAGATTATTCATTATTGTACATGATTATGAAAATGGGAATAATTCTTATGAACCTTCATTATTATGAAATGATTATTACTTTTCATTAACAAAACAAAATTATGTGAATTTAGTTATGACTTAGTATTAGTTAAGTTGTTTTAGAGCTAACAGACAGGCGTTCATTACAGTGGTATCAAAGCATGGTTTGAACACTTGGGCCTTTGAGCCTGCTTTGTAAGAAACTATTATAGATAGATAACATTGTGTTTATCAAACCTAACCTCGTGATGTTCTTTGAATGCAAGAATGGGAAGGTTGAAAACATAGAAAAAGGGTAGAAAGACCAAGAAATCTAAATGACCCCAAACCCAAGTTAAAACTGAAGTAAAGATGAGTTATGAAGGAGAAGCCTTGCTATCTAACTCAGAAACCTTTTCTATTTCTCTGGAATGAATTAAGCTGGAGAGGGAGAAACATTTGAAAACTCCAATCGCTGAGATACTTACTTTTGAGGTTAAGCCATGTAAACCATCGGTGAATCGTAACATGCCATTTGGGTGTGGATGAAATGTGCCTATTATGAGCAAAGAGGTGATAGGAGAGTACTTGCATGTGCATCCTGCCTCCAAGTTTGTATTGTTAGACTCAGATGGAGAGGAAGAACCTTAAGAAATTCCTCTATCTGATAGTGATTTGTAATTTTCAAATCCTATTAGACTTATTAAATAGGGATGTATAAATCCACTATTATAATAAAAAGATCATTTTGTTTTGGTAATCATATGTGATGATCTCTTTTGTGAAATCTTTTGAATTTTTAGCTTGGTATATGCTTTGATTAATGCTATGTTTTATAACTTGGAATTTAGCATTCAAACATAAACAAATCTAGAACTAATGAACCTTAGTGACTCACGAGGTGTAAAATGGTTCAAACGAAAACAAACCCTAGAGGAAATCATGATGGTTCTGGTTCAACTGAGGAGAATCCAACAACTAAATTGGACCAAATCCTTGTTCTTTTGAATGAAACCAAGGAGAGATTAAGAGCTTTAGAACAAGAAGTTAAAGGGGCTGATAACCTAGAGGAAAGCAAAGAAATTAAATAAGAGAATAGTGTTCATAAAGGACAAGATGAATATGAAGAAAACCATGAAAATCATGAGGAACCTTTAAGACAAGTAGATGCAAGAACCTAGTTGACTAATGAATTAGCCAAAGATATGAAGAAGATTACCCCATCAAAATTTGATGGTATCGTGTTGAGTGATGGTGCAGAAGCATGGCTCACCTATATGGAAAAGTATTTTGAGATAAGAAGTTATTCTAAAATAATGAAGGCTTTTAGGGGAGCATATCAGTTGACTGGTGAAGCATCCACTTGGTGGATGAATAAGAATATGGAATTAGGATTGATTTCCATGAGAGTGACATGGTATCAATTTGTAACAATCTTTAGGCAAAGATGGTTGCCTCGGTTATACTTTGATCAAAAGTTAACAGACTTTCAAAACTTATGTCAGGGATCTATGACAGTAACTAAGTATTGGGAGAAGTTTACAAGATTATTGAAGTATGTGCCTAAATACCAAAAAGATGAATGTTTCCACATAAGGAAATTTATCATGGGATTGAATGCAGAAATTGGTGAAGTGGATGTACATGGTCCACCAACCATGGATCAAGTGTTTGAGAAGGCAATCAAACAGGAATAGAAATTCAAGTCTATTTTGACCTATCGAGAAAACTCTCGAAAGATGTTTGGTTGGTCCAAATATTCACCTTGTTTCAAGAAAAATAACTAGAACCAAGATGCTAAACCCAAGTCCAATGGAAAAGGATCCAAAGGTAATATAAAAGAATCCAAAAATGGAAAGAAAAATAATGAAGACAAGAAGAAGAATGGGAATAAGAATGACCATTCTCCAGAAAAGAAAGGACCTCCTAGTGGATGTTTTAACTATGGAGGTGACCATTATGCTAATCAATGTCTGAGTAAGGAGCAAGGAAACAAATTCTAGAATTATTCTCTACCTTCTCATCAGACAGCTTTTCAGCAAAGGATTCATGTAGCTTTAGACAATCGACAAGCAGAATACTAGATTACACCAATAGAGACTACATGTACCTTGTTTGGAATACCTATTTCTATTTTGATAGATACATGTGCTATTGAAAATTTTATAACAACTAGACTATTAAATAGAATTCCTAGACAATTTGGTTATATGGATAAACCCTAGTCAGTTTTAGTATACAAATCAGTCAAGAGCTAAGGTAGAGCAATGTCTATTTGAATCTGAGTTAAAATTACCCTCATTCTCCACTGAAGTTAACTTGTATGTAGCTCCTTTGGAATCCTATGATGTTGTTTTAGGAATGAATTGGTTGTGGCACCATAGAGCCAAAGTAGATTGTTTTGACAAAACAATTGATTGCTTGGATGATTTGGTAAATCTAGTTTCTCTATAAGGTGTCAAGCTAGAGATTAGAATTAGAAAAGTGTCGATAATGCAAATCAAAAGAGCTAAGCGAAAAGGATGTCAAATTTTGTAGTTAAGATAGATCAAGTTGAAGGAACAAAGGAACCATCTATTCAAGACTACCCTTTTCTTTGAGTTTTGGGATGTTTTTCCTGATGAATTATCAGGTTTACCACTTAAGAGAGCCTTTGATTTCTCAATAGACATTATACGAGGTTCTAAACCAGTATCCAAAGCCGCTTATTGTATGACAACTATAGAATTGATGGAACTAAAATCCCAGTTACAAGAATTATTAGCTAAAGGATTAATTAGACCCAATGTGTCACCTTGGGGAGTGTCAATGATTTTTGTCAAGAAAAAGGACAAAACCTTGCATTTTTGTATAGATTATCATATGCTAAACAAAGCAATGATAAAGAATAAATACCCTTTACCCTATATAGATGATCTGTTTGATCAAATGTGTGGAGCAATAGTTTTTTTCTAAAATTGGTTTAAGGGAAGGATATCATCAATTAAGGATCAAGGATGAAGATATTCATAAAACTATTATGCAAAAAAGTGTGTACACTTGTTAATCAAGACCTATTTTAACACCCTTTTGAATATTAAACAATTAAATCTTGATCCTGATGAATAAACCCAACAAAATAAAGTTAGGAATTGGTCTAAGCCCACTTAATTGGACACTCTCAGGAGTTTGTGGGGCTAAAGGACTAGGCCACCTAGTGCCCTGGTCCCAGATGTTAGCCCCAGTCCTATTTTTGTGGTGTCGGCTTAGAACACCTCCTTAGCTTTTACATGTCAGGCCTATTTGGTTTTATTCATCGTTGGTGAGTGGGAATGCATATATAAAGGAGTTTTATAATTCATTTTTACACACTAGATAAATAATGAAAGATTAAAATTTGCTCACATGTTTGATCTCCTATGCTAAAGTGCCCTTCATGCTTGGAATTTATACATGCTTGTGGATGTTATGATGCTCATTTGCAAGTTTTGAAGGAAGTTCAAGCTATCCTTAAATGTATCTCCTTGCTGGTGCATGATATTGAGTTATCTACTCCAACTAGGGTTTCACATATTATGGTAATCTTTATCACTTTCATTCATACTTTCATCATATACTGTTGATCTTGCCTCTTCCCTCCTAGGGAATGCACTCTTGGATCACTAATCATCACTCTAATGGAGGTGGAAACACCAACACGAGGTTTGACTAAGGCAAGTCCCTAAACACAACACAATTTTTTCCTTCTTTTCTTGTGTGCAAGTTGAAGATACAAGTTTCGAAAGACAAGATCCGGGAAGAAGGAAGGTTTTGCAAGTACAGGTCTGGTGAAATGCAAAGATTTTGTAAAACTCTAATTAGGGTCTAGGGTTCCTAGCACCTTGGTCTTTTGGTGCTCCTGAACTCAGAACCAAGTTCTGCTCTGCCTCCTGATCTCTATTGCACTTTTAGATTTTTGTTTTTATTTCTGTCGGTCGTATATTTGTAGATCTTGGTCAATTAGGGTTTCATCTTTTACCCTAGTTTGGTTGGTTATTTTCGGTTGAATTTGGTTGACACTCTTCTATACAAAAAAGGGACAAAATCCCTATAGTTTGGCCCTCCTTCATGGGTAGAAGCCAAGCTTGGTTTGTGTCCTAATGTTTATGGAAGAGGTTTTGACCTAGTTTAACTTCTTAGGCTAGATCTCTCTTTTCCACTAAACAAAAACAACATTCGGAATGAGATATGGGCACTATAAATTTGTAGTCTCACCTTTTGGTTTGACCAATGCGCTTGCAATGTTTATTAATTTAATGAATAGTGTCTTCAGGGATTGTTTAGATAAATTTGTTGTAGTTTTCTTGGATGATATTTTTATAGATTCCAATAATGAAGAAGAGCATGCTCAACATTTAAGAATCATTTTGCAGCAATTGAGAGAGCATAAGTTGTACGGTAAGTTATCAAAGTGTACTTTATGTTGAACACAATGAATACTGAGATGGGGGTGAATCAATATTCTACAAAACCACTTCTTCACATGATCTATAATCCAATTACCAAATTCAATAACATGAAAGCAAAATAAACATAAGAACAACAACCATAAAGTCATAACACATAGACACCAGGATTTTTACGTGGAAAAACCATAGTGAGTGTTAGCTCACAATATATTATGATAATAATATCGAATTACATGAAGGATCACTACCTTAGGGCTCATTGCCCGAGGACTCGTTGTCCAAGAAGTGCTCACTACAAAAGAGCTCATTGCCAAGAAGAAAGAAGAAGGATTGGCTCACTACCAAGAGATGACTGCTATAAATGCATCTACCAAATGTTGAGGTATAGTTCCATTTATAGCTCAGTATACAAACTCAAATGTCTTCATAATGTATGCTTTGCTTTTTCTGTTCTCCTTCACATATGTTCTATTTTTCTGCCCTTACTATCTTTTTTCTGGTCATAAGACTACCTTAGATCGCACACACATTAAATTTGCACACTTGTCACACACCTCCACACCTCTAATGCTGAAATACATCGAGTATATATGTTTGCATCAAGAATTACCTCACAATCAGGTCGGCAAGCCAAACATGAAACGTGTATACAAATGTTATACCTTATCGGCTTGAACTTGTGCACAAACAACAATGCAGACCCAAATAAACATACAAAAGTCTTCATATAGGTTAGGACCAATCATTCCATCACTTAGATTGATTGTTCAAACAATATATCTTTTCTGCATATAGATCCAACATATTTGTCGGCTTATCCCTGAAGTACCCACTTGACCAATTCAACAGTCACATCATAACTTCCATTGCGGACCATATGAGACTCTAAAAATCATATCCAACATTCACCAGTGACCTCTTAACATACCTTCACAACTGTAGGACATAATAGTCCTTTATAGCAAAATGTGGATCTTGGAACTGTTGCTCTGTCACAGTGAAATACTGTCAAACTGGAAGCCGATACTGGAGAACTTGTAGAATGTGAGCTGTTGAGCTTCAGAAGCTATAACTCTGGATTTAGGTAGTCATGGTATATATCTTTTCTACCTCAGAACCACAAGAAAAAATATGCCATAGCAGAGGAATGTGGACCCTTTTACTCTGGTACTATGCAATGTTCCTGACTTAACTCTGTTCACTCAGACTTAGATATTTCACCATATGACTTCCTAAGGAAGTCGGGACTTGAACACTGGAACATGTGATCACTAGGTAGCTATGAAAAACATACCTAAACTGCATACAAATGTCTTTAACTGTGGAGGCATACCATCTCAAACACTGTCACTTACTTTGTATAATGTATACTACCCATACTTAGTCATTTATTCTTCTGAAGTAAAGTCTCTTTGCCATGCCGGTAGAATCCCTTTGCCTTGTTGCCATCAATGACAACATTCAACATTCATCAGAGCAGTGTCTCTTGCCAACAATCTCCCCCTTTGGCATTGATGGCAACACTTTGTGAAAAATGCTTATCTGCTCCCCCTTACTATATACACTATGTTTTTCTTCTCCCCCTTTGACATCAATGGCAAAGGTGTATGTACAAGAGTCAAAATTGTGTCAAAACTGTAAAAACTGCAAAAATTGTCATACTCTGCCGCATATGTAAAGGTGCAATCTTCAACTTAATTTGTTGAAGGTTGTAGGATGTCATTGAAAATGATCTTGATTTGAGTCAGTTCTCCATCCCAACTCTTCTTTGCATTTTCCAAGATTTGAATATGGCCATTTATTAGGAAGACCAATTTTTCTGCCTTTTGTATATCAGAGGGTGTGTCAATTAGTGCATTTACCTGCAGTGCTTCTGCTCCAAGATTTGACATTGAGTCTAGCTTAGGACTTATTAGTCCTCTCAACTGACACATTCTGTTTTTCATTTGATTTCCTCTTATTCATCAAGTTACTTAACTCATTATGAATATTGATAACTTTTATTTCTTTGCTGCTTACTGACTCAACTGCTAGATCAAATGACTTAGAAATATTTGTCAGGTACAGTTGTAGATCCTTGATCTTTTCTTCTAACTCCTCTATGGCTTCCGGCCATGATAAAAAAAATTGTACAAATCACAAGCTTCTTTAATAGCAATTTGTATACCTTTTATTCTATCATCTAATAAAGTTTTATGATTGATCAACATAGTCTTCAACTCAGTTAATCTCTTCTCATCAAACTCTTTTCTTACTTTCATTTCTGCAAACTTTTCAAAAGATTCAAAATGCACACTTACTGAGTTTATAAGTCCCTTGAGTTGATTTGTTGGAGACATTGATGTATCCTTTTGATATGATGGCATCAGCTTCTCCAAAATGTTAGATGCCACACCAATGCATTCACTGTCCTCTATGTGTGACTTCAATATTTCTTCTTGTACCTTTGCTTACACAATTTATACCAATTTAAATTTTTGCACAGGGGACATTAAGTCCAAGTTTATTGGTCCCTACAAAAACTCAGGCTCATCCAAGACTTGTTTTTTCTTTCCAAGAATTCCTTGATAGACTCCACAGTGTCTCTTGCTATACCAAAGACTTCTTCTTGGTTTTGTTTCAGTGGATCTAAATCCATGGCCTCATTTGTATCATCCTTTTATTCTAGTACAGAGTTCTCCTCAGCTTGTTCCTCTTCTTGATCATCATCTTTATTTTGCTCCTCAATCTTCTCCTTATCTATTTGGTCATCAGTTTGTTGTTCTAGAGGAGGACTTGTCTTGGATTGATCCTTAACAGTAGTATCTAAACCAGTAGCAGGGACTAGATCTTCTTTCTCCTTCAGCTCTTCATCACTTTTGTCTAGTCCTTGATCCATGTTCACCTCAGGAATAGATGTATCATCTCCAGTATTTGTTTCTTCTCTATCATACATAGTTGGAAGATGATATTGCTTTAAGACTCTCAAAGTGATTTTCTCAGTCTCCTTCACTACTTTCTTAATGTCATCTGACATGAGAGTATTCATTCTTTTCTTTGTTCTAAATTCTTTATGAAGTGCTTTGGAGAGTTTTGCCTTTTCTTCTGTGGTGATTTCAAGACATAGTTTTATTAATGTATGCTCTCTAAGCTCAACTTCCTTAGCCATAGTAGCTTCTTTCGTTGCATACATTATACTTGCCTAGCTTTATGGGAGATCAGTAATTATTTCAATGAGAGCTTTACTGTATATATTCAAGTATTGGATGATAGTAGCCTCAATGACCTTTTTATTTGCATCGTCGAAGTCATCATATAGTTGGGCAATAGGTTTTATATTGTCATCAACTTGATGGCCTTCAATACTTCCTCCAGACTCATTATAGTCTGGTCTTCCACAGCTGCTTCAGTCTTAGCATTCTTTCTCCCTATATCCTTACTAGATGTCTTCCTTTTTGTGGCACCAGAGGGTTTGTCTTGCTAAGAACTGGAGGGTGGTGCACTCTGTGCCTTCATCTTCTTCACCTCTTCATCGGTCTTAGTTTCCTCATCATCAACTATAGCAACACTGACATACACTCTTTGACCTTTGGTTTTCTTTCTTTTTCCTATTTGCACTTCTGCAGTTGTTGAGGAGGAAATACCAGAGGATTTAGATGTTGTTCTAGAGGAACTTGCACCTCTTGTTCTTCTCTTTGGTGCAGCATATGTCTCTTGTTGCACCTCTTGAACTTTCAGAGCTTGATTAGCCTCCTTCTCTTACTCTGCTTTTTCTTTAGCTGCTCTTTCTACTTCATCTCTAGCTCTTTTGGTTGATATTTGTTCTTTGGTGAATCCTTTTCTTTGTACATATTCTTTTTCCATTTTCTTAGCCTTTTTCTAGATTTCAGACTTCCTTAGTTCAACATGAACTTTTACAGATAGCTCTTCATATGTGCCAAACCTTTCCTCTGAGGTATCCCTAGGTTTACTTAACATGTGTTGGGCATATCCATCTAACACATCAGATGTTACTTCGTACCCCAAAGGCATAATCTAGAATGTTCTAGGCTCAACAGCCTCCATCATGCACTAATCCTTGTGGACAATGAAGCATATATCATTTTTATATTTTTCCACAATTGTCTTAGGGATTATTTATGTAGATTGCATTACCCTTTGGAAGTTCTTGAAATAGCCCCATAGGCTTATAGTCTGTGCATCATGACTTTCTATACTGCTTAGATGATCTCTAATTTGCACTACAACCGGTTGACTATTTAACCAGAATAAATTCTTCATACTTGGTAATTCATGCATGAAATAGAAGAATAGGCAGATGATCAACATACCAAACTTGAAGGGGTTTTTGTTATCCTTTGTCTTCTTCAGGTTTTCCATTAATTGTTGTTGTAGCAATTCACAAAGATCATAGTCTGTATTTTCTTTGATCATCTGATAAGCAATGTATATAGTAGTACCAGAGATAGTCTTGGTTTGAGAAGTAGATTTTTTAACCCAGCACCATGGATGCAAACCTTACAGCATGGTCTTCAATATCATTGATTATCAACTCCATTTTGTCAAATTTGGCTCTGGTGGCCACTATCACTATTTCATTCTTTACAGATTTTAATACTGGTACTTTATAGGTGGAGCTTAATCCAGTCACAACTCTTATTGCCTCCTTTGTGATCATGAATGGTCTCTCCAACCACATGAATTCATAATGGATCCTACTTAGAACATACCAAAACCATTCGTCCTCTACAAATGTTGGGAAGTCTTTGTACTTAATGAATTTCTTCACTTCCAAATCCTTATATTCTTCCTTCAACTCAAATTGGTCACCACTTAGCTGTTTTAGATATAAATATGTGAATTTATTGTCACCATGTTCTTCTAGGGCAACATGAATATAATCCCTAACGTCTTCCGCATGCATGACACCAAACGAAACTTCTAAAAATTCACCATTTGGATCGACCTCTGATGATTTTAATGGATGCTTCTTGAATTTTGGTCGGTCTCTCTTAGTTATATCAATCATTTGTGGTGTTTCCATTTCTGTAAATACTTAAACAAATTCATAGTAGGGTTTCAATTAGAAAATACCTCTTTTGCTAATTAGGGTTTTACTTGATCTTACCTTGAATTGCTTTGGAAATCACTATAGTTGCATGGAATTTCGCTTCAATTTGCCTTAGACGCTTGAGAGATTGAATGCAAAATGAATTGTCTATCGAATGAACTCCTTTTTAACCCTCTATTTGTCTTGACCTAATCGCCATAAATGCTATCTTTCAAAAAGTTGTCAAAACATTCTCTGTTAAACATAATCAATCTGGGTTGCTCCACATTGTTCCGCATTTGATCCTTTTCTTCCAGAAATACTTTCAAAAGATCTGTCATATGAAGCTTTTCATCATATCTTCATGCTAGATCCCAACACTAACTATCTGGCTAGGGGATTAGGATTTTCAATGTAGCTCCCCGTGAGCCAAAGCTCCCAATTTACTTCCTAGAGGAAGTATCAGCACCAGAGGCTAGTGTAGATTCATCCTTAACTTCAATCAATTATTTCTTTATCCATATTTTTCCCATCTCTTTCTTAGTTTCAACCAAATCAACCTTTTCCTTTCCCTTATCATTCCTTTGTTTTGTATTTTTCACTTTTAGAGAGTTGTTCCTTTTCACATTTTTGCTTCTACAGAATTTTGCAATATGTCCAGGTCTATTGCAATTGTAACACACAATATTCTTCTATCCTTGACTCCTTGATTGAATGGATTCATCCTTGATCTGCATTGGTTAGCCATATGCCCAAATCTATTGCATGCAAAGCACTTTCCATTGAAAGACTAAGTATTTCTTGTATTGTTAAAACCATTCCTTACCAATCTTCTGCATTCATTTGATTTATGACCAATTTTCTTGCAATTGAAACATTGACCAGAGAATGATGGAGTATTCTGATTCATTCTACTCCTACACCAAGTAGCCTTATGGCCAAACTTATTGCAATTAAAGCAATGGCCATTGAAAGATGGGTACCTTTGAGCATTTGGATGCCTGACCGATGGTCTTCTAGGTCTTCTTTTCTTATTCTGGAACTAGTTGCCTTTGTTTTGCTTAAACTTAGTGTTTTCTTGGCCTGATTTTGAACTTTCTCCTTTTTCAAATCCCAAGCCTTGCTTGTGATCTAGACTCTTCTAACTTTCAATCAATTCCTCAAGCTTAGCAGAGCTTATTTTGAATTTTTCTTTATAGCTATTAGCTGCTTCTAGAGCATATTTCAAAAGTAACATATCTTTTCCCATTTTTTCACATTACTCAGACTTATCCTTCACAACCTGATTTAGATGTTCTTCAACCTTTGTTTTTTCTTCAACTAGCATAGATAGACTATCTATGGATTCATTTGCTGCTTTTAATTGTTAACTTAGCTCTTTCCTTCTATCCTGAGACTTCTTGACTTGTTCCTTTAGTTTCAGAATGCAATCATCAACTTCTTTGATATTTTCAAACAAATCTTTGATATCTACCTCAAACTTGTCAAGATCAGCAAGAGCAGCTTGTAGTTGTTCATCAATGCTACCTGGATAACTTGTTTCTGAAGAAGCGAGATATCTTCTTGCTGTAATGTGTTCACCTTTCCAGATCTTCCTCAAGTTGTTAAGCTTCTTCCAAGGAACCTTGCTCTGATACTAAATGTTGAACACAATGAATACTAAGAGGGGGGTGAATCAGCATTCTAAAAAACCACTTATTCACATGATCTATAATCTAATTACCAAATTCAATAACATGAAAGTAGAATAAACATAAGAACAACAACCATAAAGTCATAACACATAAACACTAGGATTTTTACGTGGAAAACCCAAAAAGGGAAAAACCACGATGAGTGTTAGCTCACAATATATTATGATAATAATATTGAATTACATTAGTGCAGTCACGGTAGGAGGGTTCATAGAGTGAACTGTCCGAACTATGCAACAAGAGTAAACACAATGGAAAAAAACTCCAGAAATAAAGAAAATGTAGATTCAGTCATGCAATATATCATAGAATTTAAATAGAGATCGATTGGCAACATGCAAGGTTACAATTAGGGCTCACAGGCCTGATTACATACATGCGCAAGATAAATCTTTGAAACTCCATCGCACAAAATTTGAACTATCAACTATCACTATGTGAACTACTACCTTCCTAAGGATCTATAACATCAATATATATATAATCTAGACCAATAGATTCATCTACATTAGCCAAGGAAGATCACAAATTCAAAAGAAGAGATGTAACGTGTGAACACAGATAGGTCAGACCTAAATGCATAGAACACTTCCGATAAATGAATGGTATGATGTGCGGATCTCCTGGGAAGGTCGGCCATGAACCAAAGATCATTTAATGATGTGCAATTATGCTCCAAAGATCAGGAAATGCTTCTGCAAGTTTCTCCTTCAACTGGTTGCCAGTGAATATCAGGATGCTCTGCACTAAGAAACAACCAACTTTTGATAGTGATATCTTTCTGGTATTGAAGTGTGGATCTCTGAATTCTAAATATGATGTAGATGAATGAATGTAGATGCTAAGTCCAGCTCCACAAGATCTAAAATGCGATTGTGGTGAAATGCCAGACCAAAAGCAAAAACTGCTTCTGACTGAACTGCCAGAACTGAATTGGAAAATGAAAAAAAAAATTGAACTGCAAACAAACTGAAATGCAAATGTTTTTGGTTGATGCAAGATTTCTCTTGAAACCTGGATGCTCCTACATCAGACATGAAGGCTCACTACCTTAGGGCTCACTGCCCGAGGACTCACTGTCCAAGAAGTGCTCATTGTAAAAGGGCTCACTGCCAAGAAGATAGAAGATAAGATAGAAGAAGGATTGGCTCATTGCCAAGAGATGACTGCTATAAATGCATCTACCTAATGCTGAGGTGCAATTCCATTTACATCTTAGTATACAGAATCAAATGTCTTCATAAAGTCTGCTTTGCTTTTTCTACTCTCCTTCACATATGTTTTGCTTTTTTGCCCTTACTATTTTTTTCTGGTCATAAGACTACCTTAGATCGCACACACATTAAATTCGCACACTTGTCACTCACCTCCACACCTCTAATGCCAAAATACATTGAGTATATATATTCGTGTCAAGAATTATCTCACAATCAGGTCGTCAAGCCAAACATGAAACGTGTATACAAATGTTATACCTTGTCGGCTTGAACTTGTGCACAAACAACAATGTGGACCCAAATAAACATACAAAAGTCTTCATATAGGTCAGGACCAATCATTCCATCACTTAAATTGATTGTTCAAACAATATATCTGTTCCGCATGTAGATCCAACATATTTGTTGGCTTATCCCTTAAGTACCCACTTGACCAATTCAACTGTCACATCATAACTTCCACTGCGGACCATATGAGACTCTAAAAATCATATCCAACATTTATCATTGACCTCTTAACATACCTTCAGAATCGTAGGACATAATAGTCCTTTATAGCAAAATGTAGATCTTGGAACTATTGCTCTGTCACAGTGAAATACTATCAAACTGGAAGCCAATAGTGGAGAACTTATAGAATGTGATTTGTTGAGCTTCAGAAGCTATAACTCTAGATTTAGGTAGTCATGGTATGTATCTTTGCTGCCTCAGAATCGCAAGACAAAATATACCATAGCGAAGGAATGCAGACCCTTTTACTTTGGTACTGTGCACTGTTCCTAACTTAACTCTGTTTACCCAGACTTGGATATTTCACCATATGACTTCCAGAGGAAGTCGGGACTTGAACACTAGAACATGTGATCACTAGGTAGCTATGAAAAACATACATGAACTGCATACAAATTTTTTTAACTACGGAGGTATACCATCTCAAACACTATCACTTACTTTGTATAATGTATACTACCCATACTTAGTCATTTATTCTTCCGAAGTAAAGTCTCTATGCCATTCTGATAGAATCTCTTTTCCTTGTTGCCATCAATGACAACATTCAACATTCATCAAAGCAGTGTCTCTTGCCAATACTTTCTTTCAAAAATAGGTACAATACCTAGTACATATTATTTTAGCAGAAGGAATTGTTGTGGATCCTTCGAAGATCAAAGCAATTGAGTGGTGAGCACCTAGAAATGTGCCAGAGGTGCGCAGTTTTATGGGATTTGTTGGATACTATAGAAAGTTTATATTAAAATTTTTGAGATTGTAAACCCTATCACATCACTTGAGAGAAAAGGAAAGAGGTTTGAGTGGACAAAAAAGTGTGAGGAAGCTTTCTATATTCTCAAGAAGAAGTTGATGCAGGAGCATCCCTGGTTCAAGAGCAATTCTGCATCAACCAAAAAAAAACATTTGCATTTCATTTTGTTTGTAGTTCAGTTTGTTTCTTTTCATTTTCTAGTTCAGTTCAGTTTAGGCAGTTCAGTCAGAAGCAGATTCTGTACTTTGGTCCAATAGCATTTTCAAATCTTGTGGAGCTGGACTTAGCATCTAAATTCATTCATTAACATCATATCCAGAATTCAGAGATCTGCATGTCAATACCAGAAAGATATCGCTATCAAAATTTGGTTGTTTCCCAAAGCAGAGCATCCTGATATTCACTGACAACCAGCTGAAGGAGAAACTTATAGAAGCATTTCCTGATCTTTGGAGCCTAATGACACATCATTCAATGATCTTTGGTTCGTGGCCAACCTTCCTTGGATATCTGTACTTCATTCCATTCATTTTATGGAAGTGTTATATGCATTTAGGTCTGACCTATCTGTGTGTACACGTTACAGCTCTTCTTTGGAATTTGTGATCTTCCTTGGCTGACACAGAGGAATCTATTGGTCTGGATTAGATATATATTGATGTAATAGATCCTTAGGAAAGTAGTTATCAAGTTGTAAGCATACGCATATGTTCATAGTTCAGATTTTGTGCAACGGAGCTTAAAAGCTTTATCTTGTAATCAGGCCTGTGAGCCCTAATTGTAAGCCTGCATGTTACCAGTGGATCTCTATTTGAATTCTATGATATACTGAATGACTGAATTTGCATTTGTTCCATTTTCTTTGAGATGTTTCCATTGTGTTTAATCTTGTTGCACGGTCCAGACAGTTCATTCTATGAACCCTCCTACTGTGACTGCACCAGAAGTTGAATTCCACCCCAATTCTTTGAGTTCTAGATCTAGAAGGTCATTTTTGTTTGCAAAAGACACTGCTATGCATGACAGGTGTTGTCACTGATGGAAACTAAGTCTATCTTATACATTTGCATTACATAATTTGTTCATACCGAAAGTCAAAGTGAAGATTTGTCTAAGTCTGGGTAGTCAGAAACAGAGCATGTGACAGGGTCCAGTATCTTGGTCTAGATATCTCCGGTGGTAAATCACAGTGTGCTACGGATCTGAGGGAGTAATAAGGATTGTCAGGACTATCTAAATCTAGGAATTTAGCCCCCGTGATGAAGGTTTCAAAAGTTATAAGCATCTGAGTATCAAGTTCCAGTTAGTCAGTACAGTCAGAAGAAGAACAGGTCGACCTAGTATTTGATCTTGGTCTGGATGAAGAAAAGCTGTTGGTTAAGTAATTTGTGATAACTAGTGGTATTGGATGACATGATTGATGATTTGAGAACACAATTTTTTGGTCCGCATTGTTGATTATGCATGGATTCAACTGACAAAGTAGAGTTCTTAACAAATGTTCTAAGTTTTCTTGAAGCGGACTACAGTTGATTAAATTTATTGATGCAGATATATATAGCCAATGGATTCAAGTGTTTTGAAGTGTGGTGTGAAGTGGTGATGGAGTAAGTGCAAAAAAGGCAAAAAAGAAGTGCAAAGACAATTATTTAAGCTCAGATTATGGCCTAAGAGTGAAATAGGGGCAGAATAAGGATGAAGTGTGTAAGATCAGTATTTTGTGCTTAATCAGAACTGAACTTCTGCATTAGTAGATGCTATTCATCAGTTCAAACAATCTGTAATCTTCTTGTAATCATCTTTGTAGGCAGTGAGCCTCTTGGAGCAGTGAGCTCTAGGTAGTGCACCTTGAAGGCATGTGCCTTCCCCATTTGTAATACTTTAATAGAGTATAATTTCTTATGGGTTAACCCCCACCATGGTTTTTCTCTTAACCAGGTTTCCATGTAAAAATCCTAGTGTTATGTGTGTTGATTATGTTTTTGTTCATGTGTTGTTGATTTATGCTTTCATGGTTATATCATTAATTTGTTAATAAGTGATAAAGAAGGTAAATTGTTGCAAGTGATAAAAGTTTTTGAGACAACTGATTCAACCCCCCTCAGTTGTCTACTCTTATTTCAACAATTGGTATCAGAGCAAGGTTCCTTGGAAGAAGCCTAACATCTTGAGGAAGATCTGGGAAGGACTTTCAATGGGTTCACTCAGAGAACAACTTCAATTGGCTTTAGAAGATCTTGATCAGTCCACAACAGAAGTAAATGAACTGAAAGCAAACCTTAAAGATGTTGATGATTGCATTGAGGTGTTAAAAGAAAAACTAAAAAAATGTATGGAAAGGAGGAAGGAGCTACTTCAACAGCTAGCTAATTCTACTGAAGAAAATGGCATGAATGAGGTTTTGGAAGAAAAGACAAAGAAATGTGAAAAGCTGATAAAAGAAGTTTTTGTTCTAAAACATGAGATGGAATCTGGGGTGATGAGGCTAACCAAAGAAATTGAGGAAAGGAAGAAGACTAAAGAAGACCTGAATCAAACTCTGAAGGAAAGAACAGAAGAATGCTACAAAATGGACAGAACAATTGGCCACCTAAAATCTGATTTACAAGAATGCAGATATAATGAGGTGGAACTTGAAAGGTAAATTGTCATTCTCAGACATGACCTAGAAATTGCAAATGAATACAAGGAGAAGTTCAAGATAAGCTCAGCTAAACTTGAAGTACTACTTGAGAGTCAGAAGAAGGCAGATGATAAGCATGGTCTGGGATATGAAAAAGGTGAAAGCTCTGGATCCGGTCAAAGAAATCCTAAACCAAGGAATCAATTGCAATAAATTTGGTCATAAAGCCACTCAATGCAAAAGTAGAGTGAATCAAAATGGTCCATCTTCTCTGGTCAATGCTTCAATTGTAAAAGGTATGGTCATAGATCCAATGAATGCAAAAGTATGATGACCTACTTGAACAACAAAAGAAATGCCAATTCTTTCAATGGCTACTATTTTGCATGTAATAGATTTGGACATATGGCTAATCAGTGCAGATCAAGAGGAAATCAATCAAATGGGCAAAGAAATGTTGTGTGCTTCAATTGTAACCGATCCGATCATGTTGCAAGATTATGCAGAAGTAGGAATGATGACAAAAAAGGTCTGATAAACAGAAAACTGGATGAGCAGAGACAAGACAAAGGCAAGGGAAAAGTTGATGTGAATGAGGTCCAAAATGAAATGAACAAAACATGGGTAAAGAAAGGTGAAATGAATGTTGACAATGGGTCTGCACTAGAATCTGGTGCTAATAATTCCTCTGGGAATTGAATTAGGAGCTCTGGCTCAGGGGGAGCTGCATTGAAAATCTAATTCCCCCTACTAGTTAATGGGTTCCTGAATCTGGCACGATGAATGAAGTTAAAGAATCTTATTGTAGACCTATTAGAGAAAATTTTGGAAGAAAAGAAGCTAATGTGAATGATTGCGAAGAAATTGAAGATTGACCGCATGCAAAAACAGTGCAACCAGATGTATTAGGGCAGAGCATTTATTACAATGACAAATTAGGTTTTGCAGAGGATAAAAAGTCATTCATTCAATCATTTGATCACTTTACATTCAAAGAGAGTGAGAAGAAGAGAAGATGAGATAAGATTTCAAGGATTTGAAGTGCGACCGACAAATTCATCAGCTAACCCTAATTCTATGGAAGAAAAAAAAGGTATTTTTCTACGAAGCTTTGAACTTGCAATCTTTTGCAATGGCTACACCTTTGATTGTTGATATCACTAAAAGGCGCTGACCCAAATTCAAGAAGCATCCACACAAATTAATAGAAGTCGACCCATTAGGTGCATTTTCAAGTGTTCTGTATGGTGTATTGCATGTTGAAGATATTAGGGTCTATATTCATGCGAGCATAGATGAATTTGGGGACTCAAGGTTTGTAGATTTGTTCAAGAATCATTTAAGGGATGAAATTCATGGTCTTAAACCTGAATATAAGGCACTACGTGATAAACATTTCATTCATATTATAGGGTTTCCATCCTTCGATGAAGATGAGTGGGTCTGGTATGTGTTGAGCTGAATGCATGATGAATTTATATGGCTAATGAAACCCTTCAAGATCACCAAGGACGCCATCAAGGTTGTAACAGGGTTAAACTCATCCGGTGGACTACCAATGTTGAAAACAGTAAAGAATCAAACAGTACCTGATGCTACTGATTCAAGGTTTGACAAAAGGGCAATGACAATCAATGACATTATTGATCCGGATGTTAAGTTTGCTTCAATGGTAATTGGTTACAAAATTTATCACTCTAGCAGGGAGAACTCTATTTCTGGAACAACCATAAATGCTACATACAAAATGTTAAGAGAGAATGTTGATTATGACTTGTGTGAGTTGTTAAAGAACTAGCTGATGGAAATTTTGAATAAGGTAAAGAAGGATAAGAAGAACACCTTCAAATATGGTACACTGATCTTATGTTTGTTCTTCTATTTCATGAATGAGTTACCTGGAAAGAAAAGCATGTGTTGGACAGATGATAAACCTGTTGCTATACAGATAAGAGTGCACTTGAACAACATTGGTGACTCTAAAGCACAGAAAACTACAATTTAGAGTTATTTCAAGAATTTTTAGAATATGATGCATTCTAGGGAAATAATTCCTAAATCTATTGTTGAGAAATACCAGAATGGGATCTGCTTCATGGTGGATACTGATCAGTGCTTAATGGAAGCAGTAGAACCCATGACTGTCTAGATCATGCCCATTGGGTATGAGGTAGATGAGAAAATTTTGGATATGTATGCTCAACATCTCTTGAGCAAACCCAAGGATGATTCTGTGGAGAGATTTGGGACATATAAGGAGCTCAGTTTGAAACTGCATGTGGAGCTCAGAAAACCTAAAATCGAGAGGAAAGTTCAAAAGCAAGTAGAAATGTATGTTGAAACCATTGGCATAACTAAGTAAGTTATGAAGCAGAACAGAGAAAGGATAGAAAAAGCTGAGAAGGAGATGCAGGATAAGAAACAAGGAAGTACTCCGGAAGTCTCCACCAACCAGCCTAGAAAAATAAGAAGCTTTGTTGCTGCCTCTGTTCACACAAAACTTGTTAGAACAAAAAAATCAGAAGACAAACCATCCAGTAAAGATGGTAAAAGAATGAAGACTAAAGCATCTAGAACATATGAGAGCATTAAAGATGATGAGGAAACAGAATCAGATGAAGCAATAAAAGAAATAAAGACAAAGAAAGTAGAAGCTTCAAAGATTGCAAAAGATAAGCCTTCTAGAAGTATGAAGGTAAGTAAAAGAAAAAAGACTAAAACCCAAACTAGAAAATCCACTTTGTCTGTAGAAGAAATTGTGAATACAGTGACAATTCATGGGAATCTGAAACCCATAGTAAAATACTATGACACTTTTGATGATGCAAACAAGAGAATTTTGGAGGAAGCCACTATAAAATACTTGAATATATTCAATAGAGCTCTTGTGGAAATTTTATCTTAAATTCCCAAGAGTCTGAGTAACATTTTGGAAATGAGGAAAGAGGCTGCTAAAGCTAAAGATTTGGAGCTGAGGGAACATTGTTATCTAGTTTGTGTCTGGTCATTTCCAACAAAGAAGCAGATAAAAATTTTAAAGAGGGCAAGAACGATTTCAGAAGCAAAACAAGGATGAATAAGATGATGATTTGAGATATTGATGAAGTTGTTAAAGAAACTAAACAGATTCTGAAGAAAGTGTTGCAAGTATGGGTCTAACTAGTTTTGTCATTGATGTCAACATACTCATGTTGCATTAATGAGAAGGATTGAATGAGCTGTGTGCTGAGGATATTGAGAAAATTAGTCTTAATCAAGAACAGTGAAGAACAATGATGACAACAAGGTAAAAGTCCAAGATAGGTTGAGGATCAAAGGATACAGTTTAAAGGGTTTGTAGATGTAAGTCTTGAGATGCTCCAGTCAAGTTTTCAAAGGTCTGCATGAAGATCGGAAGAAGTTATGGTCGCTCAAGTAGAAACCGGTTCCGGCAGGTGTTCAGAGGTGACAGAGTGACACAGATAGGTCTGGTGAGATCCGGAAATGCTTTACCCCATTTTGCAAATTTGAGGAAGTGTTGAGAACGTCCTTGTGAAGTGTCAAGTCGATTGGTTCGTGGTTTGAAGGTCCAAAAGAACCTATTCCTTTGTGACAGTGATGACAGACTGTGTTCTTGAGGTTCTGGATGAAGGAGAGAAGGATTCCAGTAAGCAGATGAAGTGCAGATGTTGTTGGTAATTCAGGAAGGCTTGTGGTGATCTTTAGACTAGTTCCAGTTCATGTTGGTAGTCCGCATTGAAGCTAAAGTTCATAATTGAAGAATAACCACCGGATGTTGGTGTTCTTCTTGAGACTGGCCGACTGGATGTATTACACGTCTTGTGGATGTTCTTGTAGGTGTTTTCCAACTTAGATGATTATTCCTAAGTCGATGTCTTGTATAAATAAGGGATTGTGAAGTCATTCCAAAGTGTGTCTTGTGGAGATGAGCAAGTGGTAGAGAAGAGGAGAGCGAAAGGCAAAGCAGAAGTATTGAGCTTAATGGAACTAATTCAAGCATGGTGAAGATGAAATTCTCCAGTTCATGTATGTGATACTTATTTCTTTGTAGATAGTGTGTCTCTTGTAGGCAATGAGCCTCTTGTGAGTAGTGTGCTCGAGCAATGAGCCCTAATTGGCATGTGCCATTTTGTTCTTTCTATTCTTCTAATAGAGAATACATTCTTGGGTTAATCACCCCATGGTTTTTCCCTTAACTGGGTTTTCCATGTCAAAATCTTGGTGTCTCATGTGTTGATGAGTTTCTGCTTTTGATTTGAATGCATTATGTCTCATGTTTAATATACTACTAATCACTAAGAGGATTTAAGTGTGTAAATTGGAGAAAGTTTTGCACAACTGATTCACCCACCCCCCCTCTCAGTTGTGTGCCCTAAGTCTAACAATTGGTATCAGAGCCAAGTTCCTCTAAAAGGAGCTTAACCGCTTAAGGAGATCCAGGATGTCGTCTTACAAGAAGGATAGTCTGAAGTTTGATGGAACCAACTTTTCTCTTTGGAAAGGTCGCATGAAATGTCACTTGCAGTGTATGGGAATGGCGTACTGGTCCATGGTTACAAAAGCGTATGTACCTCCACAGGGTGGTCCGACAACCCTAAATGAAATCACAAATGTTGAAAACAATCTGTGGACCAAAGAAGCTCTTCTAAGTGCATTATCTGACTCAGAGCTCTCAAATGTTATTAACCTACCAACTACTTTTGAGATTTGGAATAAACTGGAACTTTTGCATGAAGGAGACCAGTATGTTAAATGTGCAAGGTTACAGAGTCTAAAAGGGAAATTTGAAAAACTAAAAATGAGAGATGATGAAAATATTACCACTTTTATGCCAAGAGTGAATGAGCTGGTTTGTGGAATTAGAAATGCTGGTGGAGTCTTGGATGAAAATGAGATTGTTGGTAAAATTCTTAGATCCCTTCCTGCTTCTTACAAAATCAAGGCTGCTACCATTGAAGAATTCAGAGCCCATACAACTATCACAAGAGACCAATTGGCTGGGAAATTGGCTGCATTTGAAATGACAGAGTTTGGAGATGACCCCCCCAAGACTAAATCTGCATTCAAAGCCAATGCCTCTGTTAAAGGTAAACAAAGGTTTGATCTGGGAGAGAATTCTTCAAGAAAATTGTCATGGTATGAAAAAGCAAGAAAAGATCTGGAAGAAGTAGTAGAAACTGCCCAACTTGAAGCCCTTATTGCAAAGAGGCTGCCAAGAGGATCTGTAAGTATGAAGGAAAATTACCTTTTAAGTGTTTTAACTGCAATAAGATTGGTCATTTTGCCTCAAGGTGTCAGAAAAGATTTTCAAGGCAAAATCCTAACAAGCGAAGATTCTAAAAGAACTATTACTATGTACATGAAGATGATGATAATGAAGGAGTAACAAATAATGAATCAAAGATAGGAAACCAATCCAGAAATGAATGGGTGTTCATTGCCATCAAGGAAGAAGATCAAATGTCCTCTGTATCTGTCAATCTTAAGACTGTGGAAAGAGCTTTGGCTGCCCAAATTGAAGAGAAGGATGATTGGGTCATTGATAGTGGATGCTCTCACCATATGACAGGTGACAAAAATAAGTTTGTAGATTTGGAGAGGTATGAAGGAGGAGTGGTAAAGTTTGGTGACATTTCTGCTGGTAGAATCAGAGGAAGAGGAACTATTTCTTTTGATGGAAGAAACAAAACTGGTAATGTACTGTATGTTGAAGGTTTGAAGCACAATCTTCTTAGTGTTGGACAGTTGGTGGGCAAAGGCTATGATCTCCGATTCAAGGATGGAAAATGCAAAATCTTTGAAAGTTCTGAAACAGAGATTGCATCCGGTACTCAAACTAAAGGTAACATCTTCCATTTGGTTGGTACTGGTAAAAGCTGCTTATTTGTTCAAGTTGATTAGAGTTGGTTATGGCATAGAAGGATGTGTCATGTGAATTTTGATAATATCATCAAGATAAGCAATACTCAGGCTATAAGAGATCTTCCAAAATTGGTGAAACCTACTAACAGCTTGTGCAAGGAATGTCAGTTGGGTAAGCTAAGCAGAGTCACATTCAAAAGCAAGGAACTATCTTCTACCGAATTATTGGACTTAGTTCACACTGATCTTTGTGGTCCAGCAAGAACCAGGAGTATTCAAGGTGACAAATACTTCATGCTGCTAATTGATGACTATTCCCGGATGATGTGGGTAACCTTTCTAAAGGAGAAATCAAAAGCTCTTGAGAAATTCAAAATATTCAAGGCTATGGTAGAGAATGAAACAGGAATAAAGTTGAAATGTCTAAGGTCTGATAGAGGTGGAGAATTCACATCCGGTGAGTTCATAGAGTTCTGTGAGAAACATGGAATTAAGAGACAGTTGTCTACTCCGAGGACTCCACAGCAGAATGGAGTAGTGGAGAGAAAGAACTGGACCATCCAGGAAGCATCTAGGACCATGATAATGGAAGCAAATGTTCCTCAGATCTATTGGAGAGAAGCTATCAACACTGCAGTCTATACTCTTAATCGAGTTTAAATCAGAAGCAATACTGGTAAGACCCCTTATGAACTCTGGTTTGGCATTACTCCTACTGTAAGATATTTCAGAGTCTTTGGTAGCAAATGTTACATCAAAAGAGATGAAGATCTAGGCAAGTTTGATGCTAGAAGTGATGAAGGAATATTCTTGGGCTACTCTACTCAAAGCAAAGCATACCGGTGTTATAACAAGAGACTAAGAAAGATGATAGAAAGTACAAATGTGAAGGTTGATGAGGGAATAGAGAAACCCTCAAGGTTTTATGAATATGATGAAGCTGATCAGAATGGTGTTCTGGTTCAAGGAGTTCAATCCTCTTCTGAAAGTCAGATTCAGACTGATCCGGTAAATCAGGAAGAAGAGATAGGTCTGAATGAGCCTAATCAAGAAGCAGAAGTGCAAGAAGCTCCCAAAGTTCCAAGGTATGTAAGACTGAACCACTCTGAAGATCAGATCATAGGTGACAAAAGCAAAGGTGTGCAAACTAGAAGGAAAATTGCTCAAAATTCAGATGAATATTGTCTGATTTCAAAGATTGAACCTAAGACAATAAATGAAGCCTGCAATGATGAAAACTGGACCAAAGCAATGGAGGAAGAGTTGATGCAAATTGAGAAAAATCACACTTGGGATCTTGTTCCCAGACCTAGAAACAAGAATGTGATTGGAACCAAATGGGTCTTCCGGAACAAACTAAATGAAGTTGGTGAAGTAATCAGAAATAAAGCCAGATTGGTCTGTAATGGCTACTCTCAAATAGAAGGAATTGATTTTGAAGAAACTTTTGCTCCGGTGGCAAGAATTGAAGCAGTCAAATTATTTCTTGCATTTGTTGCCTTCAAGGATTTCAAGGTGTATCAGATGGATGTCAAATCTTCTTTCTTGAATGGTGACTTAGAAGAAGAAGTGTACATTGAACAACCGGATGGATTTCAATTATCTGAGCATAGTGATATGGTTTGCAAGCTGAAGAAGGCACTGTATGGACTAAAGCAAGCTCTAAGAGCCTGGTATGAAATATTGGACAAACATCTTTTGAAGATTGGTTTCAACAAAGGTACTGCTGACAGTAACTTATATTTCAAAATTGATCATGAAAACATCTTGATTATTGAAGTATTTGTTGATGATATCATCTTTGGAGGAAGAGACAATATGTGTAAAACCTTTGCAAATCAAATGAAAAGTGAGTTTGAGATGTCAATGCTTGGTGAAATAAATTTCTTGGGTCTGCAAATTACTCAAACAAAGAAAGGAATCTTTATTTCTCAGACCAAATATGTGAAAGAATTGTTGAGGAAATTTGGAATGGAAGATTCAAAGCCAATGAATACTCCCATGGCAACCGGATGTAAGTTGAGCAAAGATGATGACTCTCCTAAGGCAGATCAGACAAAGTATAGATCAATGATTGGAGGATTATTGTATCTCACTCAAACTAGACCAGATATAATGCAGGTTGTTGGTCTTGTTGCGAGATTCCAGGCTGATTCCAGAGAATCTCATGTCATGGAAATCAAAAGGATTTTTAGGTATCTAAAAGGAACAGTTGAGTATGGTTTGTGGTATCCTAGAGATCATGATTTCTCTCTTCATGCATATATAGATGCAGATTGGGCAGGAGATGTGGATGACAGGAAGAGTACCAGTGGTGGAGCATTCTTTTTGGGAAAAAGATTGGTTTCTTGGCTAAGAAAGAAACAAGAGGCAATATCTCTGTCTACAACTGAAGCAGAATACATTGCAGCAACAGGTAGTTGCACTCAAGTTTTGTGGATGAAGCAGATGCTAAGAGATATTAAAGTAGAATATGAGGAGCCTATCACAATTTTCTGTGATAATTCAAGTGCAATAAATATTTCTAAGAATCCGATGTTGCATTCTAAGACTAAGCATATATCTATCAAGTTTCACTTTCTGAGAGAGCAAGTGAACAAGGATGAAGTTAGACTGGTGTATGTGCCCTCTAAGGATCAAATTGCAAATATCTTTACTAAACCTCTTCCCAAGGACTCTTTTGAGTATCTCAGGGAGAAGTTAGGGGTTATTGCCCCTCCGGTGATGAACTAGGATGCACTGATGTGCATCAGTCCAGTGGATATCACAGTCATATCTTGTGATTCAGATTGATGATGGGAAGCTACTACTCAAGGGGAGCAGCAGGTATGATTCTGAAGTATTGGAGTTGCAAGTATGAGCCCTTTGCCATTGATGTCAAAGGGGGAGAAAAGACATGTGAAAAATAAGTGGTTGATGATCAAAGGGGGATCAGTAAAGGAAGAGAAGACATGTGAATAGTTGTTGTTGATAGGGGGAGCTGTGACAGTAAGGAGAAGTTCTTGTCTTGATGGTTTTTCACATCATATGTTGCCATCAATGACAAAGGGGGAGATTGTTGCAAGTATGGGTCTAACCAGTGTTGTCATTGATGTCAACATACTCATGTTGCATTAATGAGAAGGATTGGATGAGTTGTGTGCTAAGGATATTGAGAAAAATAGTCTCAATCAGGAACAGTGAAGAACAGTGATGACAACAAGGTAAAAGTCCAAGATAGGTTGAGGATCAAAGGATGCGGTTTAAAGGGTTTGTAGATATAAGTCTTGAGATGTTCTAGTCAAGTTTTCAAAGGTCTGCATGAAGATCGGAAGAATTTATGGTCGCTCAAGTAGAAACCAGTTCCGGTAGGTGTTCAGAGGTGACAAAGTGACACAGATAGGTCCGGTGAGATCTAGAAATGCTTTATCCCATTTTGTAGATTTGAGGAAGTGTTGAGAACGTCCTTGTGAAGTGTCAAGTTGATTGGTTCGTGGTTTGAAGGTCCGGAAGAACCTATTCCTTTGTGACAGTGATGACAGACTATGTTCTTGAGGTTTCGGATGAAGGAGAGAAGGATTCAAGTAAGCAGATGAAGTGTGGATGTTGTTGGTAATTCAGGAAAGCTTGTGGTGATCTTTGGACCGGTTCCAATTCATGTTGGTAGTCCGCATTGAAGCTAAAGTTTGTATTTGAAGAATAACCACCAGATGTTGGTGTTCTTCCTGAGACTAGCCGACCGGATGTATTACACATCTTATGGATGTTCTTGTAGGTGTTTTCTGACTTAGATGATTATTCCTAAGTCGATGTCTTGTATAAATAAGGGATTGTGAAGTTATTCCAAAGTGTGTCTTGTGGAGATGAGCAAGTGGTAGCGAAGAGGAGAGCGAAAGGCAGAGCAAAAGTATTGAGCTTAATGGAACTGATTCAAGCATGGTGAAGATGCTATTCTCTAGTTCATGTATGTGATACTTATTTCTTTGTAGATAGTGTGTCTCTTGTAGGCAGTGAGCCTCTTGTGAGCAGTGTGCTCGGGCAGTGAGCCCTAATTGGCATGTGCCATTTTTTTCTTTCTATTCTTCTAACAGACAATACATTCTTGGGTTAATCACCCCGTGGTTTTTCCCTTAACTGGGTTTTCCACGTCAAAATCTTGGTGTCTCATGTGTTGATGAGTTTCTGCTTTTGATTTGAATACATTATGTCTCATGTTTAATATACTGCTAATCACTAAGAGGATTTAAGTGTGTAAATTGGAGAAAGTTTTGCACAACTGATTCACCCCCCCTCTCAGTTGTGTACCCTAAGTCTAACAGAAAGCACTGGACAAGAACAAGTTCTATGTGGTTACAGAAGAATCGGTTGATACTGAGGATGCATCAATTCTAAATGATGAAGAGAAGCAAAGAGATGAGCAACAAATTGAGATAGATGACTCCTATATTCCAGAAGAGGAAGAAATAAACAAAGAGGATGAAAAGATGACAGATAAAACTGATGATGCAGGAGGTATTCAAACTCCTCCGGATCAATCCAACAAAGAAGATACAGAGATGAATGTCGAAACAGATGAAGATGATTCATTGAAAAATAAAGAGTGTGAAACAGAAGAAGCTAAGGACCAAGAAGTAGAAAAGGCCAAGGACAAAAATGAAAAGGAAGAAGAGATTGCAAAGGTTGAGGAAGAGCCCAAGCAGGATGATCCAGTTGACAGTACCAGTAAGAATCAAATAGATACATCAACATCTTGGGCAAGATACACTACAAAAGAAGTGAAGGAAATTTTGGAAAGAGATAAACAAATTGAAGAAGATTAGGACATAATACAAGGTCCAATAAATTTTGATACCTTATCTCTGGTACAAGAGATAAAATTGGCCTCCATTGCTCAAGCCAAGGCTAGAGAAGATATTTTGAAGTCTCACATGGAAGACAATGAGCTACTTGGTCTTGCATCAGGGATTCGGGAGAAAATCATGCCAACATTCTAGAAGGATTCATCTACATCTCCCTCCAGCCATTTGAAAAGTCTAATAAACTCTATAAGTTCTCATTTTGAATCTCTTGAAAAGTCTGCAAAGGTCAAGGTTCAAAGTGAATTCAATGATAAAAGATTTGATGCTCTGAAAGGGATGATTATATTAGATAGAATTATGTTAGATACCAGTGTTAAGAATATTCAAAATGCTCTTATAGAAGGAGGGAATCTATATAAATTTTGTTTATCTTGTCCTAAAGCTATAGAGGACATTGAAATAAAAATAAAGAAGTCTAAGGAAAAACTGTCAAGTGTATCGCAATCTTTTGATCCCCTGACAGTATCAGTAATGAGCCAAGAATGTCAAACAATCAACCTGATTGAAGAGATAAAGAGATTGATGAAGGAAAAGGATAACATTGAGACAAGAATGTGTGAGCTCTGGGGACTAATTTCCCCTAAGTTGGAAGCAATGTTCAATACCATGACAGAAGCCCAAACTGCTGCTAAATCAAGTGATCCTACTGACTTGAGAAAAGAAGAGTCTCAATCATTCCTATTTAATGGTCACATCTCAGTTTTGAACAGTATGAAGAAGAGTTGGGACAATGAGTTGACACTGTTGAAGAATATCTTTGGTGATGTGTTCAAACTTATGTAAATAAGTCATAGGGTTGTTTGTATATATGCCCATGTACATAAATTTTTTTGGTGAATTTTGGTATGTGGATTTTGTCGAGTTTGATGCTTAATTACAGAAATTGGAACTACTGGACCATAAGGCAATATTCACTCTTGGCTATAAAGTTGTATTACATATACACTCCATTGTGGAAGAATGTGAGATTATGGAATTGTTACATCTAAAAAGTGTTTTCCATTGATGTCAAAGGGGGAGTGAAGAGCAATGAAAAATAAGGAATCCAGCAAAGGGGGAGCATAGGAGAACAATGAAAAGCATAAGTGTACATAGTAAGGGGGAGTTGTTCCGACACTTAGTCATTTTTCACTAAGTGTTGCCATCAATGTCAAAGGGGGAGATTGTTGGCAAGAGACACTTCTATGCATGACTAGTGTTGTCATTGATGGCAACTAAGTCTATCTTACACATTCACATTACATAATTTGTTCATACCGGAAGTCAAAGTGAAGATTTGTCTAAGTCCGAGTAGTCAGACACAGAGCATGTGATAGGGTCCAGTATCTTGGTCTGGATCTCTCTAGTGGTAAATCACAGTGTGCTGCGGATCTAAGGGAATAATAAAGATTGTCAAGACTCTCTAAATCTAGGAATTTAGCCTCCATTATGAAGGTTTCAAAAGTTATAAGCATCTGAGTATCAGGTTCCAGTTAGTCAGTACAGTTAGAAGAAGAACAGGCCAACCTAGTAATTGATCTTGGTCCGGATGAAGAAAAGCTGTTGGTTAAGTAATTTGTGATAACCAATGGTATTGGTCGACATGATTGATGATTTGAGAACACAAGTTTTTGGTCCGCGTTGTTGAGTGTGCATGGATTCAGCTGACAGAGCAGAGTTCTTAACAAATGTTCTAAGTTTTCTTGAAGCTGACTACAATTGATTGAATTTCTTGATGTGAATATATATAGCCAATGGATTCAAGTGTTTTGAAGCATGGTGTGAAGTGGTGATGGAGTAAGTGAGAAAAAGGTAGAAAAGAAGTGCGAAGACAAAGATCTAAGCTCAAATTATGGCCTAAGAGCGAAACAGGGGTAGAATAAGGATGAAGTGTGTAAGATTAGTATTCTGTGCTTAACCAATACTAAACTTTTGCATTGGTAGATGTTATTCATCAGTTCAAACAATCTATAATCATCTCTATAGGCAGTGAGCCTCTTGGAGCAGTGAGCTCTGGGCAATGCACCCTGAAGGCATGTGCCTTCCCCATTTGTAATACTTTTAACAGAGTATAATTTCTTGTGGATTTACCCCCACCGTGGTTTTTCCCTTAACCGGGTTTCCACGTAAAAATCCTGGTGTTATGTGTGTTGATTATGTTTCTACTCATGTGTTGTTGATTTATGCTTTCATGGTTATATCATTAATTTGTTAATAAGTGATAAAGAAGGTAAATTGCTACAAGTGATAGAAGTTTTTGAGACAACTGATTCACCCCCCTCTCAGTTGTCTGCACTTATTTCAACAATTTTGCAGTCATAAATGAGAGCTCAATACAAATGATAGCCAACCTCAACCACTAAACATGTGATTTCTTTTATAAAATCAAATTCACACAAAACCACCAAGTGGCATTGGCTAAACCATGTGTCTCAAAACTATGAGATCACAAAACCATTTACCCCAAAATGGAATATTTCCCACAAATATTAAATATTTGTCCTATGTCTCTCACACATAAAATATCTAACCAATGTTAAATACAACTTTACAAGTGGACCCAAATAAATATTTAATGTGGCTAAACACATCACTAAAGATGCACTACAAATAAATATTTATTTTACATAACTAAAATAATTCATTCTTGTGCAAGGTGTACAACACCCTTTTCCTAACAATTTAAGCAACATAATGCTATTCAACTAGCAAAGATCCATAATACAACTATCAAAGGCATCTAATTTATAGAGAATTAGAGAGAGAAAACCATAAGTGGTTTCCCAAAACCAAAACCACTAAAACCCATGGTATGGAAAAAATCCAACTCCCTCATAACCAAATCAATCAATGACCACAAGAGTGGATTCCATAATGATAGCATCTTTGATCAATAACTCCCATGGCACACATCCCTAAATGTAGTGCTCCATTTTCAAGTCACTACACCCTATGGACCCCACTTTTCATAACATTAGATACTTCACTTTTTTACCTAGTGCCTATGATTAAAAAGTGGTATAAATGCATTCAAACCACTCTGTAATCACCACTATCATAAGTAATTGCTAACCATAAGTGTAGCCTCCCTTGTTGAATGCCATTATAACCAATATTCAAGTCAACCTAGAGAAAATAATAATTAAATAATTCACCCAATCACTCCTAGGTGTCCTTGTACCCATTCCCAAGGTGTTGGAGACATATGACATATCACCTTAATAAGGTAACATATACAAATTATGATTCCATGCTGAATATGTACAAGAATTGATGGAAGGAGAAAAATAAATGCAAGTGGCACATCCTAAGTGGTGAAAGTCTCATTATGAAGGAGGTGTTAATGTGATTGACATCTATGGGTAGTGATACTCACAATGCATCCACCCCTATAAACTAATCTATATGAAAAGTTGAGGGAATGCCTCTTTGACATAATCCTAACCCTGACTAAATTTAATTATGTGGGTAGCCAAATTAACTTTCTATTATTATTTCAACAAATATGCTTAATCCATACATTATTTAATATTTCATTGTTAATTAACCACTTTATAAATTAAACCATCCAATAATTTATTTTAAACATAAAAAATTGAATACACAATTTTAGATCTAACTTAATTACCAATTTTCATAAATAACCAATATCAATAAAAGGTGTTATGCACCTAAACATATATATTAATATTAAATATAAATGTGCTATGCACCTAAACATATATATTAATATTAAAATAACAAAAAATTTCATGAATGAATTACAGTAGGAGTCTCCATTGTCATGTGAATTGAGCAAGGTAGCAATAATATAAATGTCAATATATACTTAGAATATGCTTATATATATCAACATATCTTAAGTATATATCAACATTTATATTATTGTGATATTGGTTATTTATGAAAATCAGTAATTAAGTTAGTTCTAAAATTGTGTATTCAATTTTTTATATTTAAAATAAATTATATGAAAAGTTGAGAGAATGCTCCTTGGGCATAATCCTAACCCTAACTAAATTTAATTACATGGTAGCTAAATTAATTTTGAGGAGAACATCTATAGAGGGAAGGATATATTTTAGTGAACGATTATTTGTAGAGAAGAGAATGGATTTGAAATACTTTTTACTTTTACATATCTAATTTTAAATAGATATATGCATTTGTTTTAGGTTAAGTCATAAAAGAGAATGTATATTTGAGACTCATTTTAGTAGGCATGAAACATCACCAAAGAATTCTTTGACGAAAAAAGGAGATTTTTATTCATATTACACGAGTTTATTTATTTGTATATATTTTTCGTATGATAAAAAAACATCTACAAAGACTGCAATAAGATCTCCATCTTTTTCTATTTATTATTTCTCCTTTTATGTTTTGTATTATGTATATAGAGAAAAAAAGAAAAATAATAAATACTTTTTTAGGAGGGATAATTGAGGATAGTGGTTGCACCCCTCTATATAGAGTTGTGGCCCTCTAGGTTCATGGCTTTCATAAGGGTCGTAATACTATGAAGGTTGTGTCCTACATGGGTCAAACCCTCCATAGGACATCACAGCCAAGGAGAGGTAGTCACTTCTCTACCATGTTTGCTTTTAATTTCTTTTTGTTTCTTTTTTAATTTTATAATTTTAATTTTTTATTTTTGTAAAAAAATCTATATAAGTATATATTTTTATGTTTAATTTTTAAATTTACTTTTTATTTTTATTAAATAAATTCATATTTTTTGTATGTGCATGTGCATGCCCATGCACATAAGAAATCCAACACAAGTACCAACCCTCACTACTAAATATGTGTGTGTGTGTAAGAAATCCAACACCAATACCAACCCTCGATAGGTTAATGTTGATACTAAATATGGGAAATCACATTAATCTAATTAGAAGAATACTTGCAATTTAAAATATAATCAAAGCATTCCAACATCGAAATAAACACATTAACACAAGATATACCTTGGGAAAACCTTCTTCAAGAAAAATCAAACCTCCAAAGCATACTCAATGTATTATCAACAAGACATCCATTACAATACAATATTAGAGTATCACTACTCTATTAGAAGCAAGAGAAGATTATATGTGTCACTTCCAACACATGCTTTATAACTATTAAAAATCCAACATCACAACAATACATCCATAGCCATACTACAATGTCAGAAACAAGAGCAACAAGAGATCAACACTCTTCAACCATGGAGGGAATTCAACAACATAACTCTACCTTTGAGCCACTATCTCCACACAAATATCCTATCCCAAGTACTTTATAGATAGACAAGCATCAACAAAGAAACTAAATTTTCTAATCAATGTACTCAAGTGGCATTTCCAATGTCATCACCTAAGTTTGACTCTAGATCCAAAAGTCATTACAACCTCCAAGAAAAAATCTATACGACCCTTAATTTAAATCTTGTGCTTAAGATGATGTGTCTTCATGTGAACCCTCACATATACTAAATGCATTTTCTCAATGTTACATACAACAATTTCCTAGGAAAATACTATTCTACCCAAAATGTAGCATCCCATTTCAAGATGGAACACAACTTTACAAAGTATTAAATATTTTATGCAAGATGTATAACATATTTCCCAATAGTCTCATACTTATTGTATAGATTGTACAAGGGGCCAAACATAAACAAAACAAATTTGTTTCTTAGGGAAAAACATCCCCATAACCATCTTGTATCATCTAAACTCCTTTGTTCGCACAAACTTCAGCAAAGCAACTACAACATATAAAACTACACATCAATGTGCTCCAACCACACATGAAAAGTAGTGTTCTTTGCCACATAGGTGACACTCTAATTGCCACAATAAATCACAAAAGTATTCCTATTATATACTAAAGTTGTAACAAAATCTCAAAAATAAATCTCATCTTTACAAATATCCATTCCAATAGCCAAGGAATTAGCCCATAGCAACTAACCATGCATTGTACTTCTCAAACTCAACCTCAAAATTGACTCGATAGTTCCAGACAAACACATCTCCATAGTTCAAGACCCATTAACATGAAAAGGCAAAGAAAACTAGAAAATATTTGAAAACCAAGTGGGAAAAACCTATTAGACCATTCTCCATTGAGTATTTAGAACACATTTTGAACACATGTCCAACTATAGGTTTAGGCTTCTCAATTCTTTTGTTAAAACCTCATTAAGAGACTCATTGTTCTAACATTTGGTCTCTAAACACTCAAGATATCTCTATCCTCACCCAAATATATCTAGAAAAACCAAGGACACTACCAATAATCTCATGCCAACCAAACTCTAATTATAACACTACAATATCCAAGAGTGTCTCTCTCCATGAAAAAATGATCATTGTACTCAACTAGAAGATTATCTCTAAATCATAACTAATTCTCCCACTACATATACAGGAAAATATAGACTTTAATAACTCCATATGGCTCCATGATTTACATCTTCACATCAAAATATCGTTTGTCTACAACTGACAAATTTACTCAAAAGCAACCATATTATACCAAGACTCCACTCAATATTCAACATGGCATGATAACACATCATTATAAAGACTTGCACTAAAAGTGATCTAGAGCTACCCATGGCATCATGATATACCTATAAAAGATTTTTAAACACAACCAATGCCATGCCAAAACTCCCACTATGCGCTTAGAATCTTCTCATGGCATCATTATCAACCATGCACCTCCTAAAATTTGAAGATCACACATGGCCTTAACACAATCAAAGAACTCCAATTGCTAGGATCTCCCAAAATTAAAAGTAGAACCACCATCTCCAAAACTGAAAAGATAAACTATGACAACTAACTATGTTCTTACACAAAGCTCCCAAAAAACTATGATCTAGAGCCTCTCATGTCAACATAGTTCATGTCCTCAAATACCCTGAAGACCATCTATCTAACCAACAAAATCACTTTTTAACCATTTTCACCATCAGAAATCCCATTGAATAGTGATTTGGATCCTCCCATGGTACAATGAGTCATGTCCTCAAAACAGCTAAGAACATACACTAAGGTCTCATGGACGCAATGACTTAGAAAATTCTTGCAAGTGACTTAAGGTATCACTGTGGTGAAACCTTGAAAAAATTCCCTTCCAAGTCACCTCAAGTGTCACTAGGGTGACACCTTCCTACCTCTTTTTCCCAAAACCATGAGATATCCCCATAGTGATGTTTTAAGTCTACCTATAAATCCAAGTGTCACAATGGCAATACCTAAGGGTCTCCCCACCCTTGAAAGTTCACCTAGGTGACAACTAACTCAAGCATCTAACATTAAAACTTTTGGGAGCCATAAATTTTACATATGAACTTGAAATTAGGTGTCATTTTTTGAAATTATATATTTTTCCAAGAGGAATCCAAATGTGTAATTCAAAACTCTCCAAGAGGTCTCACTTGGGTGATAGCTTTTCTCCTTCATCTATATCACTTAGAGTCCATTTCCTCCAAGGTGTTGTGCTGGCGATAGCTTGAGGAAAAACTTTGTCACCAACTTTGAATCTCAACCCTCCAAGGGGTCAATGGATTGAGACATCCTTTGAGTAATTTTTTTCTTCCTCCTTAACCAAAGCATTGTGGGGGAAATAGTTTGAGTTCTTCTCATGAATACATCTGATCTCCTTACTTTCCAACAAAAAATTATAATTTATTTTTCCATTCCCTCCAATATATCATAATAGTGATAGCTTGAGGAATCTCTTGAGCAAGTTCCTTGCCCAAGATATCACCTTGGTGATATTTTTTCCTTTCTATTGTTCAACATGCCAATGCACCAAAAATGGTTGAAAGACCAACTAAAATTAGCAACAACACTCCAAAAATCTACTCCAAGTTTTCCCATGCAACATGTAGGTACAAACACAACACCCACAAAAACCAACACACATGTGACCTCCATAGGTAATAGAAAGCATGGCTAGCGTTCATCTTGAAACCAAACAAAAATAACCACAAAACTTAGAGATCTTGAAATAGTGTAACTTGGATCCACCACAACAATGTAGACCCACAAACATGCAAATTCAAATTTTCATTAGAAACAACAAAAATAAGGCATCATGTAATAACTTTCCATGGAATGAACATTGGATCTAAAAACCCTTAGATCCAATATGCTAAAAAATCCACAACTTAGAACTTCAACTCATTTAAGAACCTAGCAAGAAACCGCAATAGATCTAAAATTATCTCCATCTAGATAACCCATGGGGTTTATAATCTAAAAAAAAATCTTCCACAAATCTACAACTCTTATATTTTGATTAACTATAAAACCTACAAACATGAATTCATTAACACATGCAAAACACCCACAAATCCTAAGACCAAGGATTCACAAATTGAATGACAAAATATCACAAATTTAAAACCCCTCACTCTTGGGTTGTTTCAAGAGAATCCAAGTCACAAAATGACCATCTCCACAACCAATGTGTTGTTAGGAAACATGTCTCAACCTTGCAATTACAAAAATGATTTTTCATTTATAAAAATAGAAAAACTCAATTTCTAGGCTATAGGGTTATTTTTTGGACAAAATAAAAATTCCAAGTTCAGCACCGCCAGTGTGTAGATCTCTCCAAGCTCTTCAATTTAAAAACAATGGGCCCAATTGGCCTCCCAAATCAAAAGTTATGGCCTCCGAAAGTTGGGCCTCCTGTATTGGAAAATATAAAAACATGTTGGACACCAAAAAGAGATGTAAGGGGGAGTTACACATGTTGATGCATGTTTTGACACATCATAAGACATTTTTTATTGGAGATAATAAAACCCTAAAAATTTGGACACCACTTTTGGGTGGTTTTAGTTCATGGTTTTGTAATTACTATTTGATGGTTTCATGTATTGTATCTCCTATATATTAGGTGCTTGAGATGGAGGTTGTGTGTGAAAGTCTTATAGATGTTGTTAACTTGCCTCTAGAACTCTAGTTAGTGATACTCCTGTGAATCTTGTTGATTTCTAAATAATATATTGGGTTGCTTTTGGAGTGTGGGTTTTTTCTCCCAAAAGGGTTTTCCCCACATAAATCACTTGTTGTGGTATTATTTCTATTTATGTTTATTTTTGTATAATTTTGTAACTGTTGTAAATATTTGAAAAATTTTGCATAACCCTCCTCTCAAGATTAGTGTAGGAAGTTGTTCTGCTACCTTAACTACCTTATCACAGCTTGATCACCTTTGGTTTCAATTGTGGGTTGTTGGGTTTTTTGAACTAATCCAATTTTGAGTGGGAGCTTATGTAGAAGATACTTTTTGATCTTTTCATAGGAATTTTTAGATGGCAAGCACATCAGGGAGAATAGAGGTAGAGAAATTTTCTGGTAAAAATTTTGAGATGTGAAAGCTAAAGATGGAAGATATGTTAATTGATCAAGGTCTGTGGGATGCTATTGATGAGCATATTTTAAGGCCTACAAATGCTACTTTGGCTACTCAATATGATTTTATGGACCATAAAGCCAAGGGTCTTATTAGATTTTGCCTAGAAGACTCTATTTTAATCAACGTCCATGAAGTCCTCTATGAAGAAACTATGAAAGAAACTTGGTGAAATATATCAAGCCAGATCTTTAGTGAACAAGATTTTTTTGAGGAAGAATTTATATTCCTTGAGAATGGAAGAGCATGGATGAACTGCAGACCACCTGGAAGCATTCAATATTTTGGTGGCTCAATTGGCATCAGTTGGTGTAAAACTTGATGAGGAGGAGAGGTGTCAAATCTTACTTTGTTCTTTTCTTGATTCATGATATTCTCTTGTTATGTCTATTAGGAGTACTTCTATTGTGTTGAAAGTTGAATATGTTGGGGGATATTTTCTTTCTGAAGAGATGAGGAGGAAGTTATCTATCAATGCTAAAGAGGCTCTAAATGTTCATGAAAGATCTAAAGAAAAAGGCAAGAAGAGTGAGAAGCGTGACAAATCCAAGTCCAAGAGAAGATACAAATCTCCTAGAAAGTCCAAAGTCATTTGCTAGAACTGTGGTAAGCCTAGACACTTATCTAAGGAGTGCAACAAAGAAAAGAAGAAATTTGATTTTGATTCTAAGTCCAAGAGGGAAGATAGTGATGTGTTCATTGTAGCTTTGACCACTCGTTAAAGTAATGATGCATGGATAATTGACTAAGGTGCATCTTTCCATATGACCCTAATAGAGATTGGTTTTTTGAATATGAAGAATTTGATGGAGGTAAGGTATACTTAGGTGATGATTCTTATTTAAATATTGTTGGCCATGGTAAAATTAAAATCAAATTTCTTGATGGTAGAGTAAAAAACATTAATGGTGTGTTGCATATCCCAGGGTTAGCACGAAATTTATTATCTACGAGCAAACTAATAGATGTGGATGTGCAGGTAGTCTTTTTTGATGTAGGATGCAAGATGGAAGGGTTAGATTTGGCACATTGTATAAGCTTGATGCCTCCATTGTTGAGTGCAATAGTACTTTATGAAAAGAAAGTATGTGACTACTCTATTGGAAAAAGTGAGGATTTTTTCTTCAACAAATGGTCATGGCTTCTAGATACCTAATGGTGTTGTTTTTTCTAAATTAAAATTACCTATAGAGAAGACTATGTTATGGCACCAATGATTAGGCCACATTGGAGAAAAGGTTCTGGTGTCACTTGGATATCCACCCTGTGTTGAAGGTTTTTAGGGCTCCAACAATCCAGTGAAACATTGAGATGACCTCCAGGTGTAGGACCCTGCAAGGAGGCCAAATCTCTAGAGAGAGTTGGTTCCTTCGCTAAATTAGAGATTCAGCTATTGCTAAGACTAAACCTAATCTATGCACCGTTGAGGAAAAGGGAAAGGAGGGTGAACTAAAAATGAAACGGGGTGATACACCAGGTTTGAATATAGAACACTCACTGAGCTAAGATGCACAAATAAATGAATACATATGATAAACTTACACAAATCATGAAGATTTTAATAGAGGTAAAGAATGGATTGCAATGAATTAGACATTCACAAGAAATAGCCAATTATAAGATTACACAGAGTTAAAAGAAAGCATGAAAAGGTAAAACACAACATGTATTAATCAAAAGGCACGGTTACAGCAGAGGAGAGTTCTATTTGGAATACAGAAGCATGAAAATATTCAACTATTTTCCAACCCTCATTACATCTTACAAACATGCATATATAGCATTTGATTTTCATTTGACCTAAGTCACCTGTCACAATAAATTCACCCCCATGGGCCATCAGAAAATATCCCTGCCAAAGGGAATGCCTGTCTACAAGGATTCAATGCAGAAAATATTTGGATCTTGGAGAAGATGGGAGATATTTGCATCTTCAATGCAAATAACTGATTCATCAACCTGCAACAATGAATGCAAAAATATCTAAAATGGGGCAGTTGAGTGGGTTGCCGTAAGGTCCTAACACTTTAGTTAAAAATATGTCAATTATGTCAACCAGGTAGTGTCCAAGGCTGTATGCAATAGGGGATATTTTTGGACTTCTCACTTAGTAACAAATTTTCTGAATTTTTGAAAAGCTTGAAACAAAATTTAAACTAGAAAGCATGAAATCTTTAAGCTAGAAAGCATTTGAATTCCTACTCTAGAAAGCATATAAACTATCTAAAAATTAATACTTGCAGTTTAACTATAAATTCAAAACAAAGGCAACTAACTACTAATTGAAAGTACATTTAACATCTTGTAATCAATAGATAACAATAGTTTTATGAAGGGAGTGGATGCTCTAGAAATTTCAAGTAAACAGAATTCAAAGATCATTAACTTAAAACCACGACCTGCAGGAACACATAACAAAGCTAAGCACAGAGTGACATCGATCTAAACATAACATACACAAAATAGAAATGACAACATCAACAATAAAAATACTTATCTATTCTATAATCCCTCGAGTGGCCAGCTCTTGGGAGATCCTACTATCGATTCAAATCACATGCAGTACTTTAACAACTCCAAAGTAAATCCCATTCATAATACTTCCATTACTTAGAACATATTACTCAGAATAAGACTGGAGGTATTCATTCATGTCATAAAAGTATCACAGAACATAGTACAGAGAACATAGCTGAATAGTATCAGAATATATCATATAACAACATGATCCTTGTTTTGAGCAACTACATATATATACTTGACTACTACAAAATCCTAATTTTCAGATGGCGGGTAAATGCCATTGAAGAAGTCTTTTTAAGAAAAATAGTATTACAAACTAACTGGATGTCTTTGAAATAAAACACATTAAAGGAGCTCTGAGTGGAACCGTAAAGTCTTAAATATGCTCAACATAAAATAACAAAATTGCTTAACAAAGTCTACGATGTATGCCTAAATTTCTGGCACCCTAAAATTCTGATGCTTTGACTCCAACCACCTTGAAGGCCACTCCTTCTGTTAGGCAATACATGGAACCCTGCATAATTACTCAAGCTCTACAGCAATTAAGTCAACATTAGTGGTTAATTTCAATCAATTTGAAAATAAAGATTTATATATCATTTTATCAAAAATAGATAAATATTGCTTCTAAAAATAAACAAATTGGCATGGCTAAGGTGATTGGTTAGGACAAAAAGGGTTATATGGCTTGTTATAAAATTGAGGTTGTTTGTACCTCATCACTAAGTAGATATTTTGCATTTATGGTAGGTGAGGAAAACAAATAAATTTTTCCTCCAAAATCCTTTTTTACAAAGCTTTTACAACACTTCAAATATTTAAATAAACATTTAAAGTTTTACAATTTATTACAACTCTGTTCTTTCCTTTGATTTCTTAATTTTCTGAATAATTCAGCCTCTAATTCTACAAACTTCCATCCTCAGTCGGCAACTTTTCCCACTTTCTGGGTTGTGGCCTGCCTCTGCTTCAAATCCTGGCCGTGGATTAAAATGTCCCTAGACACAATCAACGGCCATCGCATCACCGATAGCCATCGCCCTTTGCGTTGGGGCTCCGAAACTCTAACTGTGATGTGAAGAGATGTTGTGATGTGCTAGGTCATCATTTGGAGTGCCACCTTAGATTGTAGGTAAAGCTTCATAGTCTTACTAAGGCTATTTGGAAAGCCCAGCGAAGTGTATGGCCTCCATGAAATGTCGTCATGTCAATGGAACCACCACGCTGGCAATCAAATCTTCAACCTCCACCCCATAGAAAACTTCAATGTGTTCATGGCTTAGTATCCCAACATCCAGATGTGCACCCGTCAAATTTATCCTAGCGATATAACGAAACCATCATATGCACTGGATATTTGATGTCTGGACATTCATCTAATATCTTGACTTTCCCTGATATCCAGATATTATCGAATGTCTGGATCCTTCAATGTGAACATCCGGATGACATCATCAAAACTTATTTCAAAGAAACACTAAACACTTATGACATCATCTGGACATTCTGACATTTGTACATTTCGCATAGTTAATAACTAGACATTATCTAAATGTCTAGATCTCCCCAGTGTTTGGATGACATCACTTTCATCACCTTAAAAGAAATGTCGCCACATTAGGCAAGAGCCACGCTAGCAACCGAGACCTCAACTTCTAACGTTCCTAACACTTCAAAGTGTTCGCAATCCCATTAAATGTGTTTGGAAAGCCCCGTAAAGACTCTATCCTCGATGAAATGCTTGTGTGGGTGCCACATCAGACAAGCTCAGATAGCACGTGGTGCCACTGAGACTCAAAACATGGCCCGACGAAGAGGGAAACCACAATGAAAAGTAAAAGCTTGCTGACGTGGCTTCAATTTTGATACAACTTAAAGGTTTTTGCGCACATGCATAAAGGTTGTTTTTCAAATGGGGCCATGCTAGGCAAGATGAACATAAGGGGCTTGATTTAGAACTAAGGCTCAACAAATGCCAAGGCATGGGTAATAAGCGGTGACTCAAAGGGATGGGGCTGGTAAAATGATGACACACCTAGACATTAAGTTAAGGATCCATGCGGGCAATAGACAGTCAACTCAAAATTATAACAAAAGGCACTTGGCACTTGCAAAAGACTCTAGGGTTTAGGGTTTAAATTCTTTAGGGACAAGATTTTTAATTTTTTAAACTATAGACCATAAAACACAGAAATTTGAAGGTTTTGGGCCTGTTGAGCTAGGTTCTCAAAAGATTCAACAAGATTTGAAGGTGAACTATTTGGCTTTGGGAAGAGGGAAATAGGTCAACATTTTGGCAACCTCTCAAGGATGTTTTCCTGCTAAACAAAATAGACCAATGGCCTTAAGCATCCATTGGGCATGGAGTCTAAAAAGGGGACTGTAATAAGTCAAAATAACTGAAACCTGCCTTCAAAACAACACCAAAAGGGAACCGGGTCTGTATTCTCCTAATGACAATGCATCCTATGCAAAAGCACTTAGGGAAAGTAAACCTAAAGCAAAAATAAACTAAAACAATATGTACAGAATCTCAGACCAACCTTAATGGTAAGGTTTGAGATGGATCCCATTGACTGAGATCGATAGAACTTCACCATCCAGCCTTAAAATAATGAAATCATTATCTTGCTTGTAGCTGATGATGATATAAGGCCCACTCCAAAGTGCATCAAACTTGGTGTGGCCTCCAGGTTTGGCTCAGTCATCATCCCATTTCAGAACAAGATCACCCTCATTGAAGGTCTGGACCTTGGCCCTTTTGTCAAAATATATTTTGGTTTATTTTTTATGCTCTTCCAATGTAGCCATAGCTGGTTGTCTATGTTCTTCTAATTCAATCAATTCAGCCATTCTGACAAACCTTGCATCTTCTCCTTCCAATTCCAATTGTTGAGCCAATTCTAATGTAGGAAGCTCCAAGGATATAGGCAATCTAGCCTCTCTTCCATACACAAGAACAAAAGGAGAGTTTCCAATAGCTCTCTTGTATGTGATCCTATCAACCCAAAGGGCTAATTTGATTTTATTGTGCCATTGCCTCTAGTTTGTCTCCATAGTCCTCCTTAAAATTCTGATCAGGTTCTTGTTGGTGGATTCAGCCAGCCCATTACCTTGGGGATAATAATTGGATGAAGTCTTCAAGAACACATTGTATTTAAGAGCCCAATCAGCTATCCTAAAACTAGTAAAAGCTTTTGTATTATCAAAAATAATGGTATGCGGAGCTCTAAACCTTGTCATGATTTCCTCCAAGAAATCCATGATAGATGACTCAGTGGCTTCCTTGAGTGGGACTGCCTCAACCCACCTGGTGAAGTAGTCCGTTGCAATCAAAACCCACTTGTGACCAACATTGGAAGTGGGATTTATCATGCCAATGAAATCTAATCCCCACTATGAGAAGGGCCGATTATCCTGAATAGGGTGAAGTGGGAGTGTTGCCAATCATTTCTTTCTAGCAAAGAGTGTCTCTTTGCATTTTCTTACCCATACATGGGCATCATTGAATAATGTGGGCCAAAATTAACCTACCCTCATTATTTTCATTGTTGTAGCTCTAGCAGAGAAATGGCCACCAGCTGGGCTAGCATGAAACTCACTGAGAAGCCTATCCATTTGATCTTCTTCTATACACCTCAGTAAGACCCATCCAAATTTATTTTGAAGAGAACACCATCCACCAAAGAATAAGGGATAGACTATAGCCTAAAGTGTCTTCTTTTGGTTCTGTCCAATCCATAGGGATACTCACTAGTGGATAGGAAATTGGCTATATCTGTTGTCCAAGAACTGACAACTGAAGGCTTAGTTGTAGGTTCTTCCTCATTCAAGTGGTAAGATGAACTCACTTCATCTATAGAAGTCTGAGTTAGTTGTTCACACAATCCTCTGCCTCTAATCAACTTAGTGGCTTTTGATGACCACATCATACTTCAGGATCTTAGTGACCCAGCTGGTTCTTTTCTCACTAATCTCAATGCCCATTATATAATCTCTCACACTAGGATGAGAAACTAAAACTTTAATATGATTATTTGCTAGCATATATCTAAAATTTTTTAAAGCTCTAACAATGGCAAATACCTATTTATCCATGGGGTTGTATCTAACCTCATAGTCCTTCAAGGTCTGACTAAAGAAGGCAAGAGGTTGCTCCATTCCTTGCTCATTTTGCTGCATCAGACAGTAGCAATGTTGTTTTCTCCTTCATGTGCATAAAGGAGAAAGTCTTTCTCATAATTTGGGTTCATAAGAGTAGGAGCCTGGGAAATCTCTTCTTTGATTTTCTCAAAACCATCCTTCCCTTCTTTAGTCCATCTAAAGACTACATCTTTCTTGAGCATAAGGGTTAGAGGTTTCACTAAGCTGGCACAGTTAGGAATGAACTTCCTAATGAAATTGATCTGCCCTAAAAATGATTGTAAGGATTTCTTATGAGTAGGCAGAGGAAGAGCAAGAAGAGCTGATGTTATTTCATGATCTATGGAGATTACATCCTTAGACACTAGATGGCCCAGAAGCTTACCATGTGCAACAGCAAAAATACATTTTTTAGGGTTTAGAGACACCCCAAATTGTTTGTATCTCTGGAAGACTTTCTTCAAATGCTCCATATGATTTTCTCCCTTCTTGGAGAAGACTGTAATGTCATCGAGATAAATCAAGATGAACCTATTTATAAAACCTTTGAAGGCAATATCCATTGCCCTTTGAAATGTGGCACCAGCATTAGAAAGACTAAATGGCATTTTTGCATATGCCATAGTTCCCCATTTGGTCGTGAATGCTCTTTTGAATCTATCTTCTTCTTTGACAAAGATCTGGTTATAGCCAAAAAAGCCATCCAATAATGAAAACCTCTCTACCCCTGCAACAGTTTGCAAAATTTGGTCCATAGAGGGCAAAGGGTAATGATCCTTTAGGGAAGCATGATTCAGGTCCCTAAAATCTACACAGAGCCTTATCTCGCTATTTTTCTTCCTCACAGGCACTAGATTAGCAAACCAAGTTGAATACTTAATGGGGAATAGAATCCTTGCCTCTATGAGCTTTGCTATCTCTTTTCTCATTAGCGGTTCAATCTTTGGGTTTATGGGCCACTGCTTTTGGGAGACTGGCTTGCAATTTGGATCCAAATCAATGGCATACTGAGCCACATCTAGATTGAACCCTTTAAGATCATCATACATTCATGCCAGGATGTCACTGTATTTATGGGAAATCTTTATGAATTCTCATTGCTCATCATTTCCACATACCTTTCCTAGCAGCAACTCTTTGTCCTGAGCGACTGCAACCTTCTGGTAGTCTTCCCTTTTGAATGTCATATTATTTCTTTCACCCCTAAACTCATCATCTGGGCTGAAAATGGCCTCAAGGGTGACTAAACCCTTGGGCATCTTGTTTGACTTGAGCTGAATGATCTGATCACCATGGATTTCCTGCAACCTGGGCTACACCATGGAAGAAAACTCTGCTTCATTCTGAATGAAGCTTAGAATCTGCTCATTACTGTCAAAAACTTTCCAATGAGTATCATTATCAAGAACAGAGGGCCTAATCACTATTTTCACATGTTGATTAGGGCCTTGAAACAAATCTGTAGGTGGAGAAAGTTGGGGCCCCACAGTTGCTAACTGATCAGCCTCTACATTTAATTTTCTGGGATTACCTATAGGTTGAGAGCATCAAAACTCTCAAACAAGCCCCAAACCCTATGTCTGTAAGCTCTTAGAAGCTCGTTTTTTATGGCACATTTCTCTCTAACTTGGTTGACCACCTATTTAGTATCTCCAAAGATCTCCACATGCTTGATTTTATTCTTTTCTACTAATAGCAGGCCATGGAACAATGCCTCATACTTTGCTACATTATTCGTGCAAGAAAAATGTAATCTATGAGCAAAATACAACTTCTTACCAGTCAAAGAGACTAGTAAAACCCCTGCTCCAACTCCATTTCTTCTCTTTGCACCATCAAAAAAATCTTCCATGGACCATTGGAGTCTTCATTTGGCTTAAGTACAGAAGGGACTAAAGAATCCCCTTCATGGATCATATAGGTGCCCAAGTCAGTTGTTTCAGCGGTATCATAAGGATCAAAATTATAGTGATCCCTTGCCCATTCATCAAGGAATAGATCAGGGGTTGGAAGAGGTGAAGATTCTACCTCAATAGACTCTAAGTCATTCACTTCCTCACCCTAAATCATAATATGTGGGTTCACCAAGCTGTGGTCATAGTTTTCCACATGATAATTTGAAATTGGTTCATCCTTGATGGTGAACCTCATGCCATATCTTGTCCTCAAAAGCATATGAGACCAGTCAGAAGAAAGGTAACCACATACCTTAGTCGTGAAGTCCCTTGACAAGCAAATAGAAAAGAAGGGAGGAAGATCAATGGCTGAAATGTCTTGTTTGAAAGTCAAGTTTGGACATGCATGTAGAGTCAAGTCCAGCCCTTTGATCACTTCTATAGTGTTTATAGAGGTTCCATCTAATTGTAATACTCTTGATGAAACAAGGGTATATTTGATGCCTATTGCATCTGTTATCTTCTTGGGCATAATTGAAACACTAGCCCCTGAATCAATCATACAATTGTGTAATAGAAACTTGCCAATGATTAAGGACAAGTAGAAATGAGATGGTTTCTTAGTTATACATGTTCTTCCTCTGGGTACACAAGACTGACAAGGGTATTTCCTTTTTGTTTTGCTGATGAGTCAGCTGCTGCTAATTTAGCTGATGGGAAATGCCTTAAGGCTTCTTGCAAAAGGTCCCTTTGAGAAGGGATTGACATCACTTCCCACATAGAGACATTTATATTTGTTTTCTTCATATTATCCATGACATTTAGTGGAATAGTGGCTGCCTTATACATTGAGGGAATCCATATTCCCTTCTTTGATTCATCTGCAGCTTGTTCAGGCACTTTTGGGCCTGATAGAATCTCTTTTGTAGTAGCAGATTTGCTGCTCTGAATTGGAATTGTGGCACTGGCCACTTTTGCCTTTGGAACAGGGTCTTTTTGTAATACATTAGGCATGAGACTAGCCTCCAATTGCCTCTTTTTTGATCTAGTATTGTCTACAATACTACTTATAGGCATAATAACGTTGTCCATGGGCTGATTGATAGCACAAAATTCTTCTAAAGTCCATAGCATCATATTGGCATCAGAGGTAGCCACATTTGATATTTCAGGGTTGTTATTGGCTGCCTCTGATAATGACGTATGTTGGACGTAAAAATTCTGCACCATTAAAGCACTTTCTTGTACCCCAGAAACATAAGTGGACTGATTATGAGGTTGGTTGCAAGAGTAGCACCAATCTGCCTCTTGGGCCAGATTATTTTGAGTAGGGACTAAATCCATAATTGGATTCACAACTAGGATTTGTTGGATAGGCCAGACTATTTGTAAGGGTTGATCTGGGTTAGGGTTTTGATATCTATTTTGTTGGTAACCCTAATTCCAGTTTTGGTTTTTGTTGGGATTGTAACCCCGATTCCAACTTTGATTGGATGGCTATCCCTGATTATAATTTTGATGGGGTTTGGGGGTAGTTTGAATAGTAATGCTATTTACCTTGGTGGGAAAATTGGTCATTAGGGTTTTAAGATCACCCTCTTCTTGAGAAAGAGAGGATGTTGAAGCTTTAGGCTCTGGAATGGGAGAAATAATGGGTTGCTGGGATGATGAAGGCAACTCTGGAAAAAGAGGTACAGGAGGTCTGGGAGCAATTTTTTCAACCTGTATTAGACAATTTTGAGCTTTTAGGGTTGTCTCATAACCAGCGGGTAAGGTTTCAGCACCCATGGATTGCATCATCACTGCAATATCAGAATTTAAAGCTCTTAAAAAGTACAAAAAAGCACCTTGTCGAGATGGCATAAGGGTAGCTAGAATTCTCTCCCACGTCCTCTAGAATTTGAAATTAAAATTTATCAGCATCTCGCTAGGGGCTCTTTTGATTGTTGTTAGTTGCTCTAACAATGAAATATTATCTGCCCTCTCTCCAAATTGCTTGTAAAGGGACTCTCCCAACTCGTCCCAAGTATGTATTGAAGTAGGGGTCAAGCTCTTAAACCATTGAAGAGCTCTCCCTTTAAAAGATGAGACCATGAGCCAGACTACAACATCTTCATGTTGTATATAATGGAGTGAGGACACATTGGATATGTGTTTGATGTGCTCAGAAGGGGTTATAGAGCCATCACCTGTAAAGGGTGAAACTCTCTTTAGAGTTGCAACTAGTATATCATTGTATGCAGCCAAATCTAAAGGATTGTCTCCATTAAAGGTCACAAAAGGCAAATTTCTTGTCATCCTAGGGATATTCAAATTCAATCTAGGAATGTGCAAGCTTCTTCTAGTGTATTGAAACCTAATAGGAGGGGGTGTAGATTGAGCTTTTGGATGAGGTAAAATAGGGTTGCTATTCCTTCTCACAAAAGACCTAGATGGCCTAGACCTTCTTCTTAAAGCAACAATAGATAATTCAGTGAATTAAAAGTTACCTCTTGAAGATGCCCTTGTTTGCATGGGCATAAAAGGTGGCACTGATCAGAAACCAGGAGGTTGTAGAGTCACCAGGTGCATGAAGAGTCTGCCAAAGTGCATAGTACTGAGAAGAACACCAGATTCTTAGCTTGATTCTTTGATTTAGAGTAAAGATGTCCCACCGGGCATGCCAGAAACTATTGTCACTTGGATTTGCACCCTGTGTTGAAGGCTTTTAGGGCTCCAACAATCTAGTGAAACATTGAGATGACCTCTAGGTGTGGGACCTTGCAAGGAGACCAAATCTCCAGAAAGAGGCTGGTTCCTTCACTGAATTAGAGATTTAGCTATTGCTAAGAATAAACCTAATCTATGCACCATTGAGGAAAAGGGAAAGGAGGATGAACTAAAAATGAAAGAGGGTGATACACCAGGTTTGAATATGGAACACTCACCGAGCTAAGATGCACAAATAAATGAATATAGTTAATAAACTTACACAAATCATGAAGATTTTAACAGAGCTAAAGAATGGATTGCAAGGAATTATACATTCACAAGAAATAGCCAATTCTAAGATTACACAGAGTTAAAAGAAAGCATGAAAAGGTAAAACACATGTATTAATCAAAAGGCATGGTTATAGCAGAGGAGAGTTTTGTTTGGAATATAGAAGAATGAAAATATTCAGCTATTTCCAACCCTCATTACATCTTACAAACATGCATATATAGCATTTGATTTTCATTTGACCTAAGTCATTAGTCACAATAAATTCACCCCTATGGGCCATCAGAACATATCCCTACCAAAGGGAATGTCTGTCTGCAAAGATTCAATACAGAAAATATTTTGATCCTGGAGCAGATGGGAGATATTTGCATCTTCAATGCAAACAACCGATTCATCAACCTGCAACAATGAATGCAAAAATATCTAAAATGGGGTAGTTGAGTAGATATTTTGCATTTATGGTAGGTGAGGAAAACAAATGAATTTTCCCTCCAAAATCCTTTTTTACAAATCTTTTACAACACTTCAAATATTTAAATAAACATTTGAAGTTTTACAATTTATTACAACTCTGATCTTTCCTTTGATTTCTAATTTTTTTAAATAATTCAGCCTCTGATTCTGCAAACTTCCATCCTCAGTCGACAACTTTTCCTACTTTCTGGGTTGTGGCCTACCTCTACTTTAAATCCTGACCATGGATGAAAATGTCCCTAGACGCAATCGACAACCATCACATCACCGACAACCATCGCCCTTTGCGTTGGGGCTCCAAAACTCTAACTACGATGTGAAAAGATGTCGTGATGTGCCCAGTTCATCATTTGGAGTGCCACCTCATATTGTAGGTAAAGATTCATGGTCCCGCTAAGGCTATTTGGAAATCCCAATGAAGTGTATGGTCTCTACCAAATGCCACCATGTCAATGGAACCGCCACGCTGGCAATCAAAGCTTCAACCTCCACCCCATAGAAAACTTCAATGTGTTCACGGCCTATACTTATGCTGGCATCCAGATGTGCACCCGTCAAATTTACCCTAGTGGTATAATGAAACTATCATATGCATTGGATATTCGATGTCTAGATATTCATCTAATATCCTAACTTTCCCTGATATCTAGACATTATCGAATGTCCAGATCCTTCAATGTGAACATCCGGATGATGTCATCAAAACTTATTTCAAAGAAACACTAAACACTGATGACATCACTGGACATTTTGGTATTTGTACATTTCACAAAGTGAATATCCAAACATTATCTAAATATCTAGAACTTCCCAATGTTCAGATGACGTCACTTTCATCATCTTAAAAGAAATGCCGCCACGTTGAGCAAGAGCCACGCTAGCAACCGAGACCTCAACTTCCGCCCTCCCTAACACTTTGAAGTGTTTGCAGTCCTGCTAAATGTGTTTGGAAGGCCCCATAAAGACTCTATCCTCAGTGAAATGCTTGCATGGGTGCCATGTCGGACAAGCTTGGATACCCCGCGGTGCCGCTGAGACTCAAAACATGGCATGACAAAGAGGGAAACCATAGTGAAAAGAAAAAGCTTGCTGACGTGGCTTCAACTTTGACACAACTTAAAGGTTTTTGTGCACATGCATAAAGGTTGTTTTTAAAATGGGGCCATGCTAGGCAAGACGAACATAAGGGGCTTGATTTAGAACTAAGGCTCAACAAATTCCAAGGCATGGGTAATAAGTGGTGACTCAAACGGATGGGACTGGTAAAATGACGACACACTTAGACATTAAGTTGCAACTTAAAGGATCCACGCAGGCAATAGGCAGTCAACTCATAATTATAACAAAAGGCACTCGACACTTGCAAAAGACTCTAGGGTTTAGGATTTAAATGGCTTAGGAATAAGATTTTCAATTTTTTCAACTCTAGACCCTAAAACACATAGAAATTTGAAGGTTTTGGGCCTACAAAGCTAGGTTCTCAAAAGATTCAACAAGATTTAAAGGTGAATTATTTGGCTCTGGGAAGAGGGAAATAGGTCAATAGGGTCTAAGGACCTTGAAAAATAAAAACCTTGTTGAAGGGTTGACTGATTGTAATCATGATTTTGATTTCTGTGAGCATTGTATTTATAGTAAACAAAACCACGTTGAATTTTACTCTAGTTATCATAAATCTTGTGGTGTATTGGATCTTATTCATTCTAATGTGTTTGGTCCTGTAGATGCTCCTTCCATTGGAAAATCCACATATTATGTTTCATTTATTGATGATTATAACAAAAGGACATGGGTATATTTTCTAAAGAGTAAATCTAAAGTTTTTAGTAGATTTAAAGAATTTAAAGCAATGGTTGATTTGTAGACTAGAAAGAAAATAAAATATTTGAGGACTGATAATGGTGGTGAATTTTTCTCTAATGATTTTGATAGATTCTTTAAAGATTGTGGCATTCAAAGACAAAATAAAACTCTCTATTCTACACAATAGAATGGATTTGCAGAAAGAATGAATAGGACACTGATGGAGAAGGCTAGGAGTATGCTTAGTGGTGCTGGTATAGAACAAAGGTTTTGGGCTAAAGCTATTGCCACTACTTGCTACATGATTAGCAGGTCTCGTATATCAGCTCTTATTGATAAAATACCTATGGAGGTGTGGTCCGGTCACAATCCTTCATTGAGACATATTAGAGTTTTTGTTTGTGAGGCATATGCACATGTGTTATCAATAACTATGGAGGTGTGGTCCGGTCACAATCCTTCATTGAGACATATTAAAGTTTTTGTTTGTGAGGTATATGCACATGCATGAAAGGAGAAGTGAACAAAGTTGGAAAACAAGGATGTGAAATGTGTCGTCATTGGGTATAATTATGGTGTGAAAGGATACAACCTTTGGGATCATGTTGCACAGAAGGTAATATATAGTAGAAGTGTGATTTTAATAGAATCTAAACCTTCTTCTATTACATTGTAGCCAGAACTAAATGAATGAAAAAATGTGATTCAACTTCCTTCTGCACCTGAGAAAGTTGAATTGAGGCCCCTAGATAGACAAGAAGTTGAGGAGATCTCATCTAGCTCTGAATCTTCAGAAGAGGAGGAAGAACCTCCGAATTACCTTGTCCAAAGGTCTACAAGGCATAGACAACCACTTTAAAGGTATTCACTTGATGACTAGAGATGTTTTTTTTCTTTGAATACTAACATGGATGAACCAAGATATGTAGAAGAGGCATTAGGTATGAATGATGCAGAGTCCTAGAAGATTTCCATGGATGAAGAAATGGAAACTTTAAAAAAGAAATATATATGGGATCTAGTACCATTGCTTGAAGGATGAAAACCTGTTAGTTGCAAATGGGTGTTCAAAAAAAAGATTGGTTCAAATGGAGGTATTGAGAAGTACAAAGCATGGTTTGTTGTGAAAGGTCACTCTCAGATTGAGGGTGTTTATTACAGTGAGATATTTTCTCCTGTTGCAAAAATAACATCCTTTAGATTCTTGCTTTCTATTTCTACTACTTATGATCTAGAGGTTGATCAAATAGATGTGAAAACATCATTCCTTCAGGGTGATTTGGAGGAGGATATTTATATGACACAGCCAAATCACTATGTGGTGAAAGGTAAACGTAATTTGGTTTGTAAATTGAAGAAATATTTGTATGGCCTCAAATAGAATCCTAAGATGTGGTACCAAAAATTTGATACATATGTGTTGAATTTTGGATTTGAGCATTCTAAATTAGATCACTATGTTTATTATAAATTTGATGGTGATCGTTACCTATTTATTACATTATATGTTGATGATATGTTATTTATTGTTAAAGGGAAAGGAATGATTTTAGAAAAGTCTCAACTTGCAGCTAAATTTGAAATGAAGAATCTTAGTGCATCTAAACACATTCTTGAGATGGAAATAAGAAGATATAGAGTGAACAAAAAAGTATTGCTTGGCTAGAGTAATTGTGTCAATTTAGTTTTCAGAGGTTTAACATGCAAGATTGTAGACCATTGTGTGTTCCTCTTATAGTTGGAATGAATTTATCTACTTCACAATGTCCAACATCTCCATCAGAGATGGAAGACATGAGCAGAGTGCCTTGCCAGAGTGAAGTCAAAAGTTTGATGTATGTTATGGTCTATGCTAGACCAAACATTGCCCAAGTAGTCGGAGCTCTTTCCAGATATATGTCTAATCCTAGTAGAGTTCATTGAGATGCAGTCAAAAGCGTCTTCAAATATTTGTGAGGTACCTTAGTAATGCAGGAGCATCTAGGGTGTAAGAGCAATCTTACATCAACAAAAAAAAATGTTGTTTCTTTTAATAAGGGCTAAATTTGGTAGGGTTACTATTTTTAGTAAGTTTGCATTTGTGCACAGTTGGATACAAAATCTTACACGGACCTCCAGAATGGCGAATTGAAGCTAATGGTGAAGAAATCACTTCAATATCATTTGTCATTTGTGAGATATTAAAATTTCAAATTCCAAAAATCCTATTGAAATATTCAAAGTCAAATTTGAGGCACTTAGAAGCTCCGGATGGGCCCAAAATTTGGTGGGAAACCCAAGTAGTCTACCTTTAGGTACTACTTGTCCACAACCATCTTTTCGAGAGCTTTCCGAAAAGGTATTATAATTGAAAATCCAACAGTTGGATCGAAAGTTATGGCCCTGTGAAGTTGACCTATTTTTGGAGGGAGATGCAAATTTTGAAATTAAGCTGGTGGCCACCAAAAAGGGCTATATATGACCATTTTTGGGAACCCTTGGGGTAGTAGAGTTAAGGGGGAAGGTGTAGAGTCAAGAAAAGGTGGGAAAATAGAAGCCCTAGTTGATTTGGGGTTACAGAAGGCTAAAGATTCCAGAGTCTTGAGAGAGGGAGTTGTAATGTGTTGCAGCCTGTAGGGGATTCATCCTCTTATTGTATTTGAGCTTCTGTAATGTAATGTTTTGCCCATATTAATAAAATATCATTCTATTTTCTGTGTGAAATTTCTATTATTGTGTGTTTATAATTTACCTCCTTCATCACTTAGAGTATTCCTTGTGTTACCATGCTAATTTTATAGGAGATAGGCATTCCCTTGATATTCATGGCTATGTGGATTTAGATTGGGTAGATGATGTTGATAGTAGAAGATCCACCAGTGCTTATGTGTTTAATTTATTTGATGGTGCAATTAGTTCGATGAGTAAGCGACAAGTTGTTGCTTTGTCCACTACTGTAGTTGAGTATATGGTAGCTACTCATGCTTGTAAAGAATCCATTTAGATTAAGTGACTATGTTCAGATATTGGAACAAACAAGGTGCAATGTAAGTTTATTGCGACAATCAGAATGTGATCTGCCTAACTAAGAATCCAACATTTCATGCCAGGACCAAGCACATTGATGTACAATATCATGTTATCAAATATATGGTCAAGGATGGCATGGTGAAGCTGGTTAAGGTAGAGACTTTGATTAATGTTGCATATTCATTAACTAAGCCTATGGGCACAAAGAAGTTTAGATGGTGTTCAGATTCTATGGGCCTCTCGACCCCTAGAAATTAAATCATGGTGTTGATACTCCCTTTTCTCTTACAAGGTGTTTGAAAAGTAGGATAATGTTAGGAAAGGTGTCTCAACCTTGCAATTATAACAAGTGCAATTTTTTAGTTATAAAAATAGAAAAACTTAATTTCTAGGCTATAGGGTTGTTTTTGGCCAGAATAAAAAAAATTCTAGGTTGTTCGTCACCATTATCGCAGGTGCCTGGTATATAGATCTCTTCGATCTCTTCAATTTAAAAAAAATGGGCCCAATTGGCCTCCCAGATCAAAAGTTATGGCCTCTAGAAGTTGGGCCTCCCATATTGGAAAATGTAAAAGTGTGTTGGACACAGAAAAGAGTTGTAAGCGGGTGTTACACATGTTGATGCATGTTTTGACACATCATAAGGCATCTTTGATTAGAGATAATGAAACCCTAAGAATATGGGTGCCACTTTTGGGTGGTTTTAGCTCATGGTTTTGTAATTATTGTTTGATGGTTTCATATATTATATCTCCTATATATTAGGTGCTTAAGATGGAGGTTGTGTGTGAGAGTCTTATAGATGTTGTTAATTTGCCTCTAGATCTCTGGTTAGTGATACTCCTATGAAAGCTTTCTCTACAAGTATATTGTAGTCTTGTTGATTTCTAATTAATATATTAGGCTACTTTTGGAGTGTGGGGTTTTTCTCTTGAAAGGGTTTTTCCCATCTAAATCACTCTGTTGTGGTATGATTGCTATTTATGTTTATTTCTATATAATTTTTGTAACTGTTGTAAAGATCTAAAAAGTTTTATATAGTTCCCTCCTCTCAAAATTAGTGTAGGAAGTTGTTCTGCTACCTTAGCTTCCTTACATTGTGACCTTCTTCTAATCTCCACTTTTTCTTTTATCTTGAAGTGTTCTCCATTTCTCTATACCTGAAAAAGATTCAACTTATACAAGATACTCCCATTGATAACCAAGATTGATACAAGGCTGAAAATTCCCTTCCACCCATGGATCAACCAATCTAAAACCATCTTTGATACCAAATGCAAGAAATCCAACACAAGTACCAACCCTTGATAGGTTAACATTGATACTAAACTGGGAAATCACATTAATCTAATTAGAATAATACTTGCAAGATAAAATAAAATCAAAGCAATTCCAACATAGAAATAAATACATAACACAATATATACCCTAGGAAAACTCTTTTAGGAAAAAATAACCTTTAAAGTACACTCAATATATTATCAACAACAAACCTATTACATATATATCAAAGTATCAATTCTCTATTAGGATAAAGATAAGATCAAATCCATCACCTACAACATATGCTCTCTAACTTGTGAACAATCTTGTAGTATCACAACCATACATCCATATCCATACTACAATGTCACAACCAAGAGCAATAAGAGATCAACGCTCTTCAACCATGGAGGATATTTGGTACCATAAACTTTCCTTCTAGTCGCTTTCTCCACACAAATATCCCATCCAAATCATTTTATAGATAGACAAGGATCAACAAGAAAACTAAGTTTTCTAATCAACACACCCAAATAACATTTCTAAAACACATGGGAACCCTAATTCATTCATTTTTCCATTGTCTTTCTTGTACTGTAAGTTTAAGGAGTGGGAATAACCTTGCAATAGGCCAAGTTGGGTGTAGACCCTCCATTTTATTTTGAGGAACAAGTCTATAGAGGGAAGGATATATTTTAGTGAATGATTTCTTGTAGAGAAGATAATGGATTTGAAACCTTATTTCTTTTATATATCTAATTTTTAATAGATATATGCATTTGTTTTAAGTCATATGAAGGAGAATGCAGATCTGAGGCTCATTTTGAACAAGCATGAAACATTGACCAAAAAAATATTTGAGGAAGAAAGAGAGGTTTTATTCATATTACACATGGGTTTGTTTATTTGTATATATTTTTTGTATGATAAAAAATATCTACAAGGCTGCAAAAAGATCTCCATCTCCCATCTTTGTCTATTGATTTCCTCTTTTTTCATGTTTTGTATTCTATATACACAGAAAAAATAATTAAAACATATTTTTAGAAGGGAGGGAGGATTAAGGACAAAGGTCGCACCCCTCCATACAACGTTGTGGCCATGTAGGGTTATGGCTTCCATAGGGGCTACACCCTAAGGGGGTAGCAACTGTATGGAGGTCATGCCCCTATAGGGGTCTTGAGCCATCCATAAGAGGACATGGCCAAGGAGGTTCAGTCACCCTATGCCATGCCTTATTTAATTTCTTTTTGTTTCATTTTCTATTTTTTTAATAAATATTCTATTTATGTAACTACATATATTTTTATGTTTAATTCTTTTAAATTTCATTCTTCTTTATATGTGTGTGTGTGTGAAAGGGGTTGGGCTTAATGGCAAGGCCATAAGGTTCTCAAGATGGAGATCCAAGTTCATATCCCCCAAGTAACACCTATAGTTGGAACTTCAAGATGTGGCTCTTGGACTTCTTTGGTAGTTTCTAGTGTGGTTCTATGTGGTGACTCTTGGTCTTCCAGTGGCTCTTAAGTGGATTCGTGGCTCTTGGACTTTCGTGGTGGCTCCATTGGTGGTTTCTAGTGCGGTGTTATGCGGTGACTCTTGGTCTTCCAGTAGCTTTTAAGTGGATTCAAAAGCGTGTGTGGCTCTTAAGTGTGGAACCTACGCTCTAATGTGGATAGGGAGGAGGTCCCCCTTGTGACCTTCATTGGAGTGGGCCAGCCTAAATATCTGTATATTACCAATCATATATATAAAGAGAGAGAGAGGCACCTAGAATTCTTTTCTCAAAGGAGTTTATATGTATACCTTTTTTTTTGGCATTTCAAATACACACACACACTTGGTAAATATGTATAATTTATTTAGTAGTAAATCTAAATTTCACTATTGTCCTAATTAAATAAATCAACTTATATATTTGATATCAATAGTAAGACAAGAAAAAAAATAGAAACTTGCACATTTAGAAATGTAATGTAATATTGGTAGATGAGTTTGCAATTTTTTTCTCAAAGATCCAAACAAGAGCTTATTAAAGTACAATAGTTTTTTACCTCTAATATGTTTATTGGTTCATTTTCAATGATCTCATATTTTGAGCTTCATAATAATTCCTAAAATTGTTATTCCATTCCATTCAACATTGTAAATCATCATTTAATATCAATTCCAAAATATAATTTATGTCTTCTATAGTATAACAATTATAGTATTTTTTTAAAATTCGAACATAGATAACATACATCCTCTAATCATATAACAAGTATTCATCCAAATTTTGCATTTCTGGTAGCACAAATATGTTACAACAAATGTGTAGAAAATTTACATGTACAAAAAACAAAAAACAATCTACATCTCAATTCATATAACAAGTACTCTTCCAAATTTTACATGTACAGAAAATTAAAAAATTGAAGTCTGACCATTTGTAAGTATAGGAATAGAAATCTACAATCTTCATTTTAATTATCAAATTTTAACAATACAATAGTAAGATGTCAATAACACCATTGTTTGGTCTATTTTCTTTGTGCGTACAAATATCTACAACTTAATGATAACATAGCATAACAACCTACAACTCTAGCTAATAGTCTTCTAATTGAGAAATCTACAACCTATAATGTAATTGGATGAAGGCCAATGGAAGCTACTCACCTCCCAACCATATGGCATCATCAAACACTCTTGGATCTAGCCAACCCCCAAGCCAAGAGACCACACTAGACAAGTGAAACACATTTCAATGAAGGGTCACCCCACAATACTTGGTCCCAAACTTGGGACATCAACTTTTTGATGGCGGACGAGCAAAAACTTTTCAAAATACCTTCATTTGAAGATTTTTCTTTGAACGAAGATACCTTTGTTCGAAGATTTTGATGAAATTACCTTTGAACAAAGGAACATGTTCATTCGAAGATTTTCTTCGAACGAAGACAATATTTTATTGATTAAGAAACAATAAAAAACTATCTTCGTTCAAATGAAGATGTTATTTTATTGTTTTTTAAAAGGTAATATAATGTGAAATGCCTTATTTCGCAGTCATTTTCATTGCACGATACTCCTGAACGACACCTACGAATAGGGTTCAATAGAAAACAGATGACCTTTGGCGACAACGACCCATGCCACAACCCCAATTTGCCACCTTTGCACACACCACGACCCCAACTCGCTACTTGTCAACAAATTGGACTATCCATGCCAACATTACCAGGCATGTCAAGAATTTAACCTTGCATATTTTCTTTTTTTTTGCAAAATTGCAATATGAAAATTCATGGTATTTTTGCAAAATTGTATCTAGAAATTTAGTGTTTTTTTGCAATTATATGAAATCCAGTATTTTTTGCAAAGTTGTAATGGAAAAATTCAAAGTTTTTTTGCAAAATTTTGAAACCCTTGTACATGTATGCGAATTTAAAACCCTGAAATGTCATTTTGAAAGCAAAACACTTGATTGCCAAACCCTAATACGAGAATCTGAAACCCTATTTTTTTATTTTTCAAACCCTAACTTACATTATTTAAAACCCTAAAATGTGAAAACTAAAACCCTAAAAATATAATTTGGAACCCTAATTTACGTGAAAATAAAAATCCTAAATGTTTATTTTAGAACCCTAAAATGAACTTATTTTAAACCCTAAACATTTATTTGGAACCCTAAATGTTTATTTAGGAACCCTAAAACGTTTATATCAAACCCTAAATGTGTATCTGGAACATCTATTTTGGACTTAGCAATGGTCTATAGTGATTTATCATGGAATTCAATAATGTATTAATTAGAGGCAAAGGGGTACAATCATGTCCTTGATATCATCATTAGATTTCAATAAAATATATAAGGCTCAATATTTGGAATGATACCAAGAATAGATTTATTTACATTCACCTTATGGGAAATTATGTTAGGTATATATCATATATCAAAAGTTACACATTGCTCACATAAGTAAGCCTCCTAGTTAAGTTGTGCAAGACAATAAAAGATTCAATATGGTCATCTCCTTCTATACCTGATCATTCAATAATATATATTAGATGCAAAGGGGTACAATCTCATCCTCGATATCACCATTGGAATTTTAATAAAATATATAAGGCTCAATATTTGACATGATGTCGAGAATCTAGATTTATATATATTCACCTTAAGGGAAATTATGTTAGGTATATATCTATCACGTCTCGTTTTTATGAACAATATAATTATTCTAGATTAGTGAACAATTACTGTGATTGACTTTTACCTTAAGTAATTCTATATGTGTGAAGGTAATTATTATGAGTTTATATTGATAAAAATTAGATATTGTTTTAAATGTTAAATATTGTAGACATGATTACAATGCCTTGCCTCGGCTATGTTTTGGAGACACTAACCTATTAACGTCGAGTTGAGTGTGAATGAATGTAGGTACTCATCAAAAACAAGAACATGGTTGAGGTAGAGGTGTTCTAGCCACTTGGCAAGAACTGATGGGATGGATTACCCGGATGCAATCACACACCACGTAGTTTTCATATGCATTCTAAATGGTTTTCTTATGCATCATTGTGTGGTAGATAAGTGTGATTGATGGATTAAAATTTAGAGGATATAGTGTTTAAAATTGCTACAATAATTTATATTAAATGCATTATTTTATTTAATGTTGTAATGATTAGACGAAATCGTTTTCAAATGCATAATGTAATTATTTAAGTTGAATGTCTTTTTCGAATTGTAATTAAATAGGTATTGCAATTTAAATAAAGAAATATATATGTTTGTTTGTATTTTAATTAAATAAATATTAAATATTGTTTTCTAATTACCTAATTTTAGATGTTTGGAAGACAATTTACAAATTAGATTTAAATAAAGTATATTAAATTATAATAAGATATATATTTATTATTGTATTATTATTATTTTATTTACTTCTTGAGTTATTAAAATAAATATTTTTTAGTTAAAATAATTAAATAATGTTAATAAAAGCATTATTATAATTAGAATTTTAATTAATAAATAAGAAAAGAAGTTAAACAACAGTTTCCTGTTATGCAAGCCAATTCTATTCTGCATAACAGTAAGCTGCATAAAAGAAATTATTTTATTGTTTTAAATAGAATTGTTAGCTTTTATCTAATTGGTCAAATCTCATGCAAAGGGAATGAAACTCTAGTTTTGAAATCTAAAAACTTCAGCTTTTAAACCTAATTATTGGATTGCCAGACATAACAGTGGGGGACTTTTAATAAAAAGAAAAAGAACAGAAAAAAAATAGAAACCCACGAACCATTATAACAGGAAGGTGATTTGCAACAAGAGAACTGGTCTTTTTAGCAGCAATAAGAGGGTTGCAGGCTGTGACTAGAGAGAGAGGAAAGGGCACCAACATCAGCAGCAAATCCATCATCAATAACCGTACTCTTCCAGGTTTTTATCTTTCTTTTCTTTTTACTTCCTTGGAATCATGTATTTATGGCTACAAAAATGATAGGTTTTAGTTGCTCATTGGTCGTTCCATTAACTAATGAAAAACTATCATTAAAACCTCTAGATCGATGTTAGGTTTTACCCTGTCAAACATTATTGGACTGATTTCTTTCTTGTGCTGGCTGAAAACAATCTAGTTTAGAAAAATTGACCTTATATTGAAACAAAAACTCTCAAAAATAGATAAAACCCTATTTCTTGTTATGGACTGCATTTCAATACATATTTTTAAAACCTTACAGTGAATAACCATAAGTTTATTACTTGTTGTGTTTATTTTAGCTTATATTTTCTGCAATTCCTGTTGTTGGCAATAGGAACAATAGGAAGTCTGATTTTATAAATAAATGGATAATAATATTAGCTAGATTTCATATAATATTGAGAAAAAATGAATGAATAATGGATAAAACTACTTAGATTGCATATGATATTGAGAACATATCAATGAATAAATGGATAATAATATTAGCTAGATTGCATATGATATTGAGAACAAATGAATGAATAATGGATAAAAATAGTTAGTTGCATATGATACTGAGAAATTATGATGGAATAATAGATATTAATAGCTAGATTGGATATGATATTGCGAAAATATGATTGAATAATGAATAATAAATTATATCAAATTGATAAACTTGCGAATGCAATTGTGTATGTAAATGATGGATTATTGCTTGGAAAGTGTGTTTTCTTTGATTGGTGTTTTGGAAAAGGAATTTGAAATGATTTATAGAAGAACATTAATTGTTTTATTCTATTATTCTATTGATCTTGAGGAAAGATAGTAATAATATTTGACATAAGTATGCATGAAACCTCATCGTATGAGAGTGGAGTAGTCAAACATCAACATTTGATTTTATTTGGATTATGAAACAACATTTGGATATGAAGTAAAATCAATAGGTTCTACAATCTATTTAAAACATAGAAATATGAATTGAGAATATAATAAAATTATTGCTTTTAAAAAGGATTCATGATGATCTTCATTTATGCTTGATCGAAAAGTGTGCTTTCTTTATTAATGCATGGGAAACCTGGATTAGAGGTGGTCATAAGTGATTTTGATTTATTCATTTATTTAATTGTTTATCGTTTTATTTGCTTATTGATTTATTGGGGAAGAAGTAGATTTTTACCTAGGAATGTGTTTGGGTTACTTTCGGGGCTAGGATGTCGAATGTGGATTTTCAAAGATGGTTTTTCCTCTTTTCGGGAATTAAATCATGTTACTATTTAAAGGATTAGATCTAATCGAGATGGCATTGAAATAGATGTTTATTTGTCTAGCAAAACTTATATATATATATATATATATATATATATATATATATATATGCCACATCATGTTGTGAGACAATCTGCATTTCATTATTTAGAATTGCACATTCAGACACCAGGGTTGCATCGGGTGTTCCCTCCTACCAGTTGTTTCCAGGTATCTAGACATTTCGTGCAGGGCTGGGTTTCCTCCGTTTCATGAAGGGATCTGGGGAAGTGTAATTACTTCATGGTTGGGTGGAAAAGCACCTGGGCCATGTTCTCGTCTCTCAGCTCGTAGGTGGTGGACCACTTGGTTCGTGTGACTGATGAGCGTATTGATTTATTTATTCATATGGTTCATGATTATTGGATGTATTATGGCATGGTTGTCAAAGGACTTTGTATATGATTTTATAGTGCTTTTACCTGGAATGAGCATGCGAGTTGTAAGATTTAAATAACTTTATTGACTTATATTGATGATATAATCTTTTGTAAGATTTATTGAATCTTATGGATTCTTATTTACGAGGATTTCCTTTGTGAAGATTTATTGACTCTATTGAATCTTATTGATGAAATTATCATTTATTTTGAAATTGTAATTAAGCGGATTAATTATGTAGTGCCCCTCACTTTGTTTTTATTAGACTGATGGTTATCCTAGTAGGATTGGACATTATGATATTCTATTTAATGATGGATTCTTTGTTATTATGATAGTTGATTACGGACCTATCATTATGATGATGTTTGATTACTAGTACTTTATGTTTTCACAGTTTGATGGACATATCTGATGCTATGGATCAATGTTATTCTGAGTTTAATGTGTATTTGATTATGATTATGATGTATAACTGGTAATGGATGTATTAGATTGTTACGTAATTGATCAGAAATTATGTGTAATGTAGTTATTCATTGATGTGTTTATGTGAACGGAACAGTGTCGCATTACTCGTGTTCGAGTACCCTGCCATGCTGTGATTTCTGTTCATTATGTGCTTAACTTCATGTTTATATATATGTTCAACCTTGTTGTTTGTTGTAGGCTGCAGGTACCAGGCATCGACTCCACCTAAATTAGTAGGTCTGAGCGTGCCTTAGCCAATGGATATTGTTGATCCAGAGTTAGCATAAGGTCCCCTACTCAGTCAACATCCTCAAAGAGGATGAGTATTTAGTATTGCATCTAGTCATTACGTTAGTTGAATTGTTTGTTCATGCGTCATGGTCATGTCTTACGGTCCTGTATGAAGGTTAGGTATCATCTTGTAGGTTGTGTTATCCAATTAGTAATGTTGATTTAAAGTCTGGTTAGTGTTTCATTAAAACAAAGATTAATTTCAAGTTAAAGTTAAATAATTGCTTATTAAAGGAAAATTATGAATTGTTTATTAAACATAAACAATTCAATTATGATGTAATTGTAAAAAATAAAATGAAAATAAATTTGATAAATAATAATATATAGTTAATTTTGAGTTGTCATATAATAACCATATACAATGAATATTAAAATAAATAAAGTTAGTTGTAAATTAAATTATAATTTGTTATATTACAATTTAATAAATAAAATAAATTATATTAAAGTTGTAAAAAAATTACAATTTAATTAATAAAATAATAAAGTAGTTGGTTGTAAATTGATTAAATTATATTGGAATCAAATATATAAATTAATACAATCATAAATTTTGATAAATTAACTCATTTGAAACATTAAAACAATAAAAATAATAATTTTAATGAGTTGGAGGGCATTGAATCAGGAGCAATGCCTCCTAAAACAATGGAAGGTTCTGGAAATTAAAGGGGGATTGAATCCTTGGTTTGGGGGAGAATCATTGGGGAAGATTGAGAAAGAAGGAATTGCAGGTCTTGGGGAGATTGAAGAGACTGGTTGGAGGGGGCAGCAATCGAACCGGAAACAAATTTTCATCTAGCGAAATGTTGGTTTTTAGGTTCCATTATTCTCTGGTCTTTCTCTCTCTGAATTTATTAATTCTTTGCAACAAATCCTTTTAGAGAAATCCTGCATTCATTCTACTCCATATAAATTCGGTTGTGATTTAATTTACACCTGTCGATTGCATTTGATACCTAAAGTCTTCTTTAAATCATTCTGTATGGTGTGTATCTTGCATATTTTATTGTTGTATACCTCTATTTTTAATCGATCTCTTCATAGTTAAACCTTACGCATCTGCTCACTTCTGTATCGATGTTTGAGAGAAAAAACATAGGTTTCTTAGCATGGTTAGGATCCAAATCAAATAGCATCGTCATTACTGATACTCCTAAGACTAAATTCATATGTGATCTACAGCCACCAAGGAAACGCATCCATACAACCAGCACAGATTTATCAGGTTTCTCTATGATAAATTTTAGGGTATCCTCATTAGGGCAGTGCGCCTATTGTTTTGCCAATCGCTTGTGTTTAAAAGTTTCTAAAGCCTCTTTAACAAATTCATTGTGTACGAATCGTGGTGATCTGTTTGTGCTTCCCTTCAGCTCTTATCAAAATCAAATCTTGCAATAAAATATATGCTAGTCTGAGTTATTTGCTTTCAACCGTTTTCTTATTAAAAACAAAATTTTCAAGAAAATGCTCTCATCTGTAGCTTTTAACTGAGGTCCAGATCTAGCGGTACATGGAGTTGTTAAATAATATATTATTTTATTCCTATCATGAAATAATAATCTATCTTTAAAACTTAGAAATATCGAATTAAAGAGAAAAAGAATGCGTAATACCAGAAGTAAATGACACCGTGGGTTATAATACACAGTAAATATACACAAAGTATCTCATGGCAGTATTGAGGATGGCGTTTCATTTAAGTGATTCATTTCAGGATAAGTTCAAAGTACATCAATGCCATAAGAAAATTATATTTCCTATACTTAATAGACATTGAAATCTTAAATTTAATCAATTTAAATTAATTGCCTTTGTAAGAATGGGCACATTAAACTCTCGTATTTCCTAGTTACATTCTGTCTACAAGCTAATATCACTGAACTTATATTGATGGGTCATTAATCCAATCTACCGTAAACGTTGTCAAATTTGTTGTCAACTGTAGCTTCTTATTTTATAATTGTTCCAGCTTTCATCACTATCAGGCGTCAATGTATATAGCTATAGTAGAAATGCTCTATTAGCTGTTTAAATAATTTTATTTGAGAACTTATCAACTGCCTTCCTTATCTGAAATTGTTGATAGCCAGAGCTTAAATAAATTCGTCCACCTTACTGTTCATTATCACCGCCAAGCAAAAAAATTATTCTCAACGCATTATATGGCTATAGTGAGGATTGCATTCCATTTAGGCGTCTATTTTAGGGTAGGATAAAGTTTTTTTAATGCCTTAAGAAATTATGTTCCCTGTAGATAGTGGACATTAAAATCTTAAATTTAGTCAATTTTTAAAGCCTGTTCATTAAAATAGTGTGCGCTGAATTTTTAACATATCCCTTGGCTGTAATGAAAAGTACATTAATGTTTTATGAAATTAGAATTTTTGGCACTTAGTGCTCATTAAAATTTAAAATTTAGTCAATTTACATTAGGGTAGGAAAGGAGTTTAAAGTAAAATCCCTTTGGGCTATTTTTTCACTTGTTTTAAAAAGCTCATGTAAAAATGTTAAAAAATTAGATTTGCCAATTAATAAAATTTCCAGCATAACTACAGAAAGTTATTACATTCAATACAAAATTCATGTAATAATATTAATTAGCCATTCATAAATTACGGTAGTTTTAGTTGTAGTTAAATATTTATTTTAGCTGTAAAATACAACTAAAGATCTTTTTTAAAAAAATTATCATATGAAAGAGGAGATTTTGTTTTAAATTGTCAAAAAAATTATATCAGATTATGATGATATGAATAATAGGTTTTATATAGTTTATATGCTGAAGTAAGTTATATTAATTTTAAAGGTTCTGTTGAATAGATAACTGCGATATAAAATTTATTTACAATGTTAATTAACTTCTCTTTGGATGAAAAATATTTACTATCCAATGATCCATGTTTTCGTTTAAATTAATTTTTAATTAAATTAGTTCTAAGATATGAATGACTGGTGGAGATATAATTAGGTATTAGAAATACATTTTATAATAATAAAGTTATATTACTTTATGGGGAGTAAATATGGATAAATTCTTGGAATTGTGAGATTATCGTTAAATTAATTCTCTTGAATAATATATATATATAGATATGAGTATAATTATGTGAGTCTATGTAAAATTGAGTATGTTGAATAAATGGGTTTAGGAATTAATTAGGAAAAGAAGAGAATGATCAAAATAATTAATTAACTTCCATATGTTAAACCATGTGTATTGAATTAATATTATAGTTAAGTTAATTGATTTTCTTAGATTAAAGAATAGAATTTTATTTGATTAAGATCTTTTTACAATGATTTTGTTAAGTTGAAAATTGTTAAATAAGTTGGAATTAGGTTTATAAACATTGTTTTGAAATTTGAACTATGAGTGTTGGTTTTAGATAATTGGTTATTGATGAGTAGATTGCTCTATGTGAATAAGATTCATGGGAGTTGATTCGTTGGTCATAAAGGGGTTCTTGTGCAAGTTGTTATGGTGTTAATCCAGAGGCTTAGGATGTATATGTCTTGTTTCCTTGTATTATGTGGATAGATCACTTGAGATTATGATGTTTTAAGAGTAAGTTGCCTCTCGTCATGTATGAGGGTTTGATAAAGGTAATGTGATTGATGTATGATCTAAGTTGTGATTGTATCATGAGAGGTAACAATTCCCTTGTGGATGTATTGTTGTTCATTTAATTGTATATATCTTGTATTGGGTATTGAGTTAGATTTTGGAATGGGGAGACATTGGGAACCGTAAAGAAGTAATGGATATGTTTTGCTAAGGGCAATGAATTATGAGTTGTGTTCTTATGATTATGCTTTAGCATGCAAGAAGGATAATTCCTTGCATTGTGCTTATATAATTGTTTTTATGATGCCTAGCTTGATGGAAAGGGTTTATCAGGTGTTAGCAGGGGAGTGGCTTTCAATGTGGGGCCGGCGCCCAAAGTGGCTGTCAAGATAACCCATTGAAAGTTGTTAACTAAGTGAAAACTTAAAAATGAACTAGGGGAAAAAGGGTAGACACACATTAAACAAGATAAATGGATTTTATCTCCCATGCCTGTAGTGCTCGTTTAGGCTAAGGATGGGTTGAGAAGGCCTGGTCGGCATAATCGACTTCCTTGTCCTCACGAAAGGAAGGTTGATTCTGCATGTGTCACTCTATGGGGTCGGCGCCTAGTGAGAAGCTGTCAGGATAACACATGTTAGGACCATGCGATGACACTCTCCCTACTGCATGCCTAGCATTCTCTGGTTGGTCTCTCCCCGTTCGATGTGTGGGTTGCCTCTGGATGTGTGTTGTAATGATTGTTATGATATCATGTGTTGTATTGGAGTCTTGAATAGACCTTGTTTCTATTGTTGTTGTCTACCTGACTGTTTGATGTAGTGGGACCTTATGTTAACTCCAAGCTCGAGGGGTGGACCTTAGGGTTCCACATGGTCGGGTGGAAGAGCTTTTATATCCATTAGTTTTTTTCCCTTACCGATGTTCATGTGCACAGAGGATATATTTTACGTACCAGACATCAAATCTTGTATCAGTTTGAGGAATATGATTATGTATACTTATGTACTAGTCATTGTATCAGTTTATTCATAATGTATGTAATCTAATGTAGTCAAAAGATGACAATGTAACAATGTAATGATGTACTCATGTGTAAGGAAAAATTGTAATTGTTTACATGATCATGTTGATTATTTATCTGATGTTATAATATGGAAAAGTAAATGTTTATTGATCTAATGCATTAGAATTAGAATGATCTACTAATGTTAGTTAATGATGTATGTTAGATTATGTTAAATGAATGTCAAGTAATGCAACCATGGAACTTTAGAGTAACAAATTGATAGTTTAATGATGTGTATTGAATTGTTAAATATTACTTTCTTATCTTGTTCATTTAAAAAAAAAATGTCCTACTTTGCATAGCATAGATGTGTTGTTCTCTAAGGTGTTCATGGCGGGGCGTTACAAATTACACTCATTTCTATCATTTGGAAGTTGTATTTCAGCGGATTATTTACATCTTTTTACTTTTGACAATGTGATGTTGTATTTAAGTGGATTATTTACTTCATTTACTTTGAGTTAGTTTAATGGATTTTACATGTACTTGTGAGGCTTTACAATATCAAAGTTTACACATTGTAAGTACATAAGTAAGCCTCTTAGTTAAGTTTTGCAACACAATTCATTTGATTAGGAGCATATGATACAAGTGGGTAATACATTAGTTGAAGTTATTGACAAGATTTAGAGAAATAGATGTTCGTAAGAGACACTACCCCAGAATAGACTTGTATGTTGTCATTGATGGCAACAAGGCTCAGAGATCCCATCAGCATGACAGGTAGACATAACTCTGGAAGGTATTATTGAAATTCAGAACCAGTTAGCAAAAATGACTAACTATGGGCAAGAAACAGAGTAAGGGACAGTAAGTGGATCAGTGTGCCTCTACAGATGAAGACCTAGAAATGCGGCTCAGGTATAATATTCACAATTGTTTGATGTTGTTATATTCCAGTGATAAAGTCTTGACTTCCTTTGAAAGTCACTTGGAAGAAATATCTAAGTCCGGATGAACAGAGGTATAACAGAGACAGTGAACAGGACACAATATAATGGTCTGCATTCCTCCGCAAGTGCATATTTTTCTCTGCGGTTCTGAAGGTATGTCAAGTAGTCAGTGATGAACATTGGATATGATGTTTGAGGTCCCATTTGTTCTGCAGTGCAAGTTCTGATATGACAGTCAAATTGTTCAAGTATGTTCTTAAGAGTGAAGCCAACATATACGTTTGATCTTCATGCGGATAAAGTATATTATATGGATCAATATCTTAAGTGGTTAAATGTTTTGGATGAACCTATATGAACACGCTTGTGCAAGGATTTGGGTCCGCACAGCATGTAATGCATTAGATTGAGCCGACAAGTTACATCTTTGAATATACATGTTTCATATTTAGGATGCCAATCTGATTATGAATCAAATCATGATACAGATATATAAGAGCGTTGAATTTTGGTTGAGGCAATGATGATGTACAATGTGTTTGATGTGAGCATGACAATAGCAGAGCAAAGATAGAAGATCAGTGATTATGAAGACTCAAGATTCATAATTCAGTTACTAAACAACTGCACCCTAGCATACTAACAGATGCTTTTGCAGTATTCATTTTCATATATAATTTCACTTGTACTTGGTAGAGAGCCATCTTCATCAAGGTAGTGAGCCTGGTAGTGAGCCTCCATTAGGGTTTAACAGCCCTCATTGTAATCTTTCTAGGTTTAGGGTTGAGGCAGTGAGCCTGCCAAACCTAGTTGTACTTTATGGTAGTGAGCCAGCATGTTCTAGGCCCGTGGAGTGACCAAGCCTAAACATCACTATTTGTAAAAGATTACAATATAAATTGAGAGCTAATCCTCTCTGTGGTTTTTCCCCGCCTTGGGATTTTCCACGTAAAAATCTTGGTGTCCATGTGTTATGTCTTTGTGGTTGCTATTCATTTGCATATTGTGCTTTTGTTTAATTAATTTTGGAAAATGGTTAAAAGTGAAAGTGCGTGAAAGGTTTTATGGAACACTAATTCACCCCCCCTCTCAGTGTTCTTGATATTCAACAATAGATACTATGATACCCTATTTTAAAGCATATTCAAGAATAGACATTCTTGGTTCTCATCTTACAAACATTGTTGTTAAGGAATCTAGAGCCACAAGCATGGATCCATGATAGATAAATTGGTTAACACATATAGTATTCATAAGCCTATTAGGCATCTTGTTAAATATAAGATTAAAAGTTGGGATGGACTTAGGTACGACTCATGTTTTACTCTATTATATTACATGAAAGCTTCTTTTAGGTCAATGTTCTCTTTGAGATATGAACCACAAAAGAATTTTCTAGTTCCACCTAGGAATGTATAAAATTAAGTGATAATTAGGATTTATCCCAAAATCCACAATATTTACTAGTTTTATATATCTTCACTATTGTCATTGGCTGGAATTAAACATCATGCATGTTTGTATAGTCAAATGATAACAATGTATTACAAATTGTTGTCCACCAAGAATACGCCTGCATGACTTTTTAAAATGTGTTAAACATGTCCATGGGTAAAAATACACTACATATAAGTAGGTATGTTGTTACCTTTTTAGACTAGAGTATGCAGTCATTACACTTTTTGACCACAAATATATATGTGATATTTAATTTGAACTTGATTGCCACTTTAAGTTTAAGTCATGTCAAAAAAATTTATCATACTATCACATATTATTAATATTCAAGTTGAAAAATAGAAGAACATATTTACCTCAAGGTTTCTTCATTGAACACATAACCTCTTTGCTAAATATGTTTGATACTTGTAATATTTGTATATAGACATGATACTCTTGTTGGGGAGAGCTTCAAGACTACTTCGTACTACATTCCAAGTCAAGGATACCTTAGTAATCATTAATGAATAAAAAACATTATCCCAAATGCATAACGATGTCATACGTTATTGTCGCATTAGTAAATTATTTAGAGTTTTTATGTTTTTTTTTTTGCAAAACAAACAACTCATCAAGTTGATAATTTAAAAGAATTTTTTTAAGGTTCTTCCTATCACAAGTATTGTGTTATAAATGTTTTGAGTCAATTTGGCGATTATTCTATGCACATGTGCATATATTGCTTGATGATTTGGTAATACTCATCCATGACTATGCATATCAAGATTTCATTTCATTTTTAATTTCACTTTGACCTAGAAACCATCAAATATTATCTACTTAATGTTTTCAATAAAGTATTCTTAGTTATATTTACATTAGAGTATGTCCATTTTATTGAACTTTTATGGTTAGAGAGGAACCATCACATTTTTAAAGGTCGATCTTCTCATGTTTTTTCTCCTAGGGAAAAAATATGGCACTTTTAAGGAAGAGGATGAACTAGTTGCATTTTAATGGGTAGTGTTAGAGTCTATATCCTTATAATAAAAATATGTTATTTAAGGTTGTTTCCAAAAATAATGTATACATGGTAGGATTCTATCTTTGAGATGAAAGGTTCAATCTTGATCTACTCAGATCTTTTAGATGGTGTGAACCTTAATGTTGAACTTGAGTTGTATTATAAGTACTCCAAATTTAACAAGGCCTAAATTATTAACTCTAGAAACAAATTTCAACATCTCAAGTTATTGACTTGAATTAAATAACATATTTTTTTCCAAGTTATGAAAAAATTGTTTATTCTCATCCTCTCATTACACCCTCAAGAGAATTATAAATTGAAGATTGAAACCTAGATATATTTTTCAACCATAGTCTACACTTTGATGATAAGGTTGTGAATTTTAAATTGAGCAATATCCTCTTTTTAATAGTTGTGCACTTGTATGGTCCTTCACCAAGACTATATCAAAAATTTGATGAACTTGTTCATTAATTGACTCTAATCCTTCAAAAATTTATCTTATGATGTATGGTATAAAATATTTAAATTGAAATTTGTTAAGGTGGAAATTACATACCTTGCACTTTTCTTCTTTGTTTTGAGCTCACTTCAAATTGGATATTGGACTTAGATAATTAAAAGTATACAATTGGCCTTATTTATGCTAAAAATTGTCACATAACCCAAGACTTACTTGATTCCATTTGTACTCACTCTTAGGGACTAGTCTTGAGATCCCTAATTTTACCCATTTCCCTACCCAAGTTCAGATCTGTAATTTGTGCAAGTGACCCAAATTGGTTGTGTGACAAAAATGAACCTTAAAATTTAAAATTTAAAATTCAAATTTAGGGCCAAACTAACCCTCCCAACTAACCATTATGCATCAACTCAAAGCATGAAGTATTTCTTTTCTCACCTCAAGTAATTATATTTAAGGACTGACTCTAGTTCATTTTAACACATTTAGAGCCTAACACTTAGAGAGCATGTTCAAAGAGCATATAACATTAAATCAAAGCATTCATGTTATCATATCACATGCTTGAATAAGAATCTAAGGCATTCTCTACATGACTTCCTATTGTCTTTCATCTTTGTACTTTCATTATATCTTTGGTTGAATTGAGGGTTGCATCACCATTACTTTTCCCATGATGGAGGTAATTATTCTATTTTGATCCTATCTATAATGTTGTGTGCCCTTGTGAACCGCCTTCATGAGCAACCATTCTTAGTTTTTTCATAGTTTCAATTTTCCTACGATGTACCTCTTTCTGAAATGACCAAAGATTGGTTTCAAAATCATGTTTTCGATATATGTTTACAAAGATTAAAAATATATTCTAGTTGATCACAAGTTCATAATTTGTACTGTAAGTGTTCTCAAATTTTGTGTAGTCACTATTTGATCTATATCATTGTCTATTAAAATGATTTTCCTATTGCTTTCATCACATCCTTGTTTGACCTATGGATTTAAGAAAATTAAATAGCCATTAGTCATGTACATAAAATGTGCTCTTGCATAGGAATGGAAAGAGTACATGAGAGAACAATATAGTTCATGTGTACACTCAATTTAAAGTGTTATATTCCTTGATTTTTCAAAAATTAGATATCTATTATGTGGAAAAGTTTGTAGCATTAAATGTTAAAGAGAAAGTGTGTTAAAGATAATGTGTGTTAAAGTTTAAAATATGATAATTTAGGATGTATCTAGATGTGAGTTCTAGCTATCTAGATTTGTTATTTTCAAATATTTATGTCTTTATTTTTATGTTATCTTGAATGTTATGTTCCTTCTCTCAAACTTATATTTATGTGATAGCCCTAGATATGGATCCAATATTTGGCTGCACAGATACCAAGATTGTTAGATTGAGGTTAATTTTACAGGATCCTCAAACAACGGGGGTTTATAGATCTAATTGTGAGAAGATTTTGGACAGTTTAGTTCATTAGGGAGTGTTAGTGCATATTCTGGTGAGACCTTACCAGCCATTCTCACCCAAATGTGGGCATAGATTTCTGGTGATGTACCATTGAGTGAAGTACAACTGAGAGTGTCGAAAGAAACTCTGAAGGTACAATGTTTTCCTCAATATGCACCCAAAACTAGTGTTAGGGCTTATCAGGTCACTTGGTGTGTGTGCCCTCAGATGGATCCATTGATATATCCAAGATTTCTTGCTGCACATGGTTGTTACCCAAATAACGACCAAATTCCTCTATATTTTGAACAGCAATTGTACGCTAAGATCCATTTAGGTCTCAACATCAACTATTTGGATCTACCACCACATTTGGGGCAGGGTCATGGCAGAGTATGTGATAGGGAGCCATATCGTAGACTAGATCAAGAGCCTCCTATTTATAGGAGCTTGGTTGGTGATCATATGCTTGTGATCTCACCTTCTCTCAGTGGTATTAGCGACCACATGGTCATTGCTTCCCAACAGGATGCAATTGAAAATATTGCTAAGATTGCTATGTAAACTCGGTCTATATCTACAGATTGTGTTGGATAATATTTGATGAGGTGTCCATGTAGGACACCTACTCATATGGATCCCTATCATCTTATAGGTATCCCATCACTAGATGATTTGGAATGTATTACACTGAGCGAGGGTCAGATGTAGAGGGCAGCGTGTTGTTTGTCTAAGGACTTGTTGAGAGCATACTAGGTGATATCATCGCAGTTGGGGATCTCTCTAGCAGGTGTTAGTTCATACATGGCTTGCATCATGGAAGATTCACAGAGCCCAAAAGCTAACATGTGGTGTTCTGATGCAGAGTGTATAGTTAGATCTTTTGGTGGAGTAAGTGTCACATTCTAGAGTAGTAGAGCCATCTACTGATCATTCCGCCACTCCAGAGGCTCATCATATGGGATCTAATTCACTAGAGTAGACTGTTGGTGGTATGGGTTTTACAGAGATGCTTTCTACCAGATCTATGCCATCTCACCTACATAGTCATTTGTACACATCCCTTTTACAACTATTTGATGACAGAACAATAGAAGAGTTAGTGGATTCCATTATTCAGGATGGTGATATTCAGGGGCCTGGGTACAACACATGTATATTGTAAAAACATGTGCACAGCTTGTAACTTCCTATGGTACAAAAAAAATTATTTGAAATTATTTTTTTCTTTTTACGTGCATGTCTAGCTTGAGGTTGTAGTTGTCACTCCTAGTTTGAGAGCACAACATGTACACATGGGTGATTCAGGTGACCATAGTGGATAGGTGAGTTGATTTTCATTTACTGAAATTCATATATAGCTCATGTTTGTATGTATATATCTCATGTTTGTATATTCAACTATATCCTGTATGTATGTATGTATGTATGTATGAAACACATGTATATATATATATATATATATATATATATATATATATATATATATATATATATATATATATATATATTCTAATTTAATTACACTTTTGTAGGGTTTGTTGCATCTATTAGGACAGGGATCTCACTCTAAGGGTCAGTCGACTAGGAGTCAACATGATGATTGAATAGCTAGTTTACATATTTCATATATTTAGTATTTATGAACTTGAGATATCCAGACATTTCTGTTTATGAACTTATGTTTGAGATATATCATGTGGACATGGACATGTGTTTGTGTTTATGCTTGATATATGGACATGCAGACATCTGTGTTTATGTTTATGTCTGAGATATGGACATGTGGGCATTTGTGTTTATGTTTATGTTTGAGATATAAATGGACATGTGAACATTTGTGTTTATGTTTATGTTTGAGATCTATGGACATGGACATTTGTGTTTATAATTATATGCTTGAGATATATGGAAATTTGAGTTGCACTCGTATGTTTGATATCTATGGACATGTATACATGTTTATATGTTTAAATATAAATGGCATGTATGAACATTTATGTTTATATATATGACATGTGTATGGATAGCTACATGCATGTCTATGTACATGGACATTTATATGTTTATATTTGACACATGGATGTAAATTTATATGTTTAAGATATTTAAAATAAAGTTTTTGAATATAAATGCTTCTTGATATTTACAATGGATCTCCCTATTTCATATTTACACATACAAATTATGTATTAAGACATGTAATATGTTTAAGTTTCAATCATAAAAATTTACTTATTAATCATGTCATTTACACATACAAATTTACTTATTAATCATGTCATTTACAAGTTGTTAATCACAACAATCATTTATAAAATTAATTTGTTACATATCTCAAATTTGAAGTTTAAAATAAACTTTATAACTCTACATAATGATACAACATTCAAATAGAGATCTTAGAAAGGACAAGAATAGACCTAGCTATATATTCAATAAAAACTAGCATAACTTAGGTGGGCATCTAAGTAGCATATGGATGTGTAAATGAACTAGATCTATCTAATGTAGGCTTGTTTTTTATAAGATAAACAGAAAACCAAGGGTGCTGAACCCATTACAAAGTAGCCTAAAGGGCACATCAGAGAGTCAACAAAAGAGACCATCACAATAAAAAGGATCCAAAGCCAAAAAACTAGAAACAACAGTCTAACAGCCGACAGACAGTAAACAAAACAAAGAAAACATAGAAAAGCCCCATAGGATAGTTGAAAAGTTGCTCCCAATCCTCAGTGAGAAATTGGTACGTCCTCCTATTCCTTCAGCTCTTTATCCTTCATTCCATGCCTGGTGAGTTCTATATCCTACAACACTGCCAAGGTAGTCGCGGACCTATGCATGACTTTAGAGGTGAACTTCGCTAACGTCATAAACATCTTCTCCAGCATTGTCATTCTGGTGTTGATATCCTCTGTCTCTTTACCTTTACTAATAGTCTTCTTACCCTTTTTGTTTTTGTCAGTTTCCTATTTTTTCTCCGAGCTATCTGTCTTCAAAATTTGGGCATTGAATACAAAGAAGTTGCTCGGTCCTTCATCCATAGTCTCTAGAACCATGGTGTCCTCCTGGTTCTCAGCCTTGGTCTCACTATCAAGGTTTTCCTTAGTAGCTTCCGACTCAACAATGTACTTCTGCTCCTTGTGCACAGGGGTAGGTTTGGCGGCCAATCTAGTCGACCTTCTAGTCGACGGAACCCTTCCCTTACTCTGAGGAGCAACATACTCCTCGTCCATCTTGTCTTCATTTCCATCCCCGCCATCCATAGAATCTTCATCCCCTTCCTCCAAATTTTGGACTTCCATGCTGGGGTTATTCTCAAAATTCACAGAGAGGCTACCCCCATCTTTTCCAACCTTAACCTTCTTGTGGGGAGTGTCGCCTTTCACCTCACTAACAACAAGTTTCCTCTTGGTGGGTTTAGGGTTGGCCTTCACAGGATCAGTTTGTTCCACATTATGAGTATTAGGGCAAACTAGCACAAGGGTTTTCTTTTTGGCCAAAGAGGACTTGGCAGTTTTGTGGGAGTGGGTGAATTTCTTAGGGGTCACTTCAATGATGATCATGGGGTTGCTACGAGTGGGTTTCAGTTTGGGTTTAGGTGTTGCAGAGGGATTCTCAACGTGGGTGGCAATGATATTCTTGGGCAGACAGAGGGCTCAGTGAAACTTATAAATTCTGTAAATAAGCCCCTGGTGGAGTGGAATGGGGGGTTTCTCAAGGTCGTTCTTGTGTTGTTCAATGGCAACTTCAACAGAAACTTCCAGAAAAGATAACAGGCAAAAAGGGAATCTAATGAACTTGTTGTGTCTAAAGTGATTTAGTAACACAAAGTGGTAGTGGAAGAAATGGTTAAACCTACCTTCAAGTGTGAAATACTTGATGATCACATAGCACACGTCATCCCAGGGTTTGGGGAGCTACACTCTATCAAACCCTCCTTGCAGGTTGTGCAACACTTCATCCTTTTTTAAGAACAGAGCCATACCATCTGAGTCTGAGACTTTGTTGGTCTTCTTGTGTTTCACACCATCCATGGACATGCTCATAGCCATCCCAATAACCTCTTCAGTCACTTCATAACCTATGACACCAACTTTGACATGTAGGTTCATCCAAGACCGCGTAAACTGCATGGATAAGTTTTCATCATGCCCTTGCAGGCATTCTAAAAATGACGCCACACCGCCCTCCTGGAAAATATGTCATAGGGTCTCATTCTTCTTGAATTCTTCACAAGACTCTGGTTCAGTATGAGTCTTATCCCCCCCATTTATAGATAGCTACCTCTCTTAGCAGAAATTTTGGACAAAAATGAGGCTCTTTGCAGACTAGTCTCTTTACCACCCTTAGAAGAATTATTTGGCGATAGGAGAACTCTTTGCAGCAAAAAAACTTTATCACAACAAATATGAACTTGCAAGTAGCTCAAGGCACAAAGAATAATGAACAATTTGACACCTCTCCTGTTCGAAGTGACATTATTCAATAAATTCATCTCATGTGAATTAACATGCCATCCTATCTTATGATTACTACAATCTTGGATCTGGGTGCTATAGAGATTAGGAGTATTAAACCAATCGCAAGGCACTTGAGTGACCATGTGATTAACCTCTTGAGGCATCCATGTCATCATGTTGCTTTTGTAACACGTCAACCAAATGCAATTAATATTTCTCTCAAATATGATTAGCCTGAATTCCATCCCATCACTGGATCTTTTGGTTTTTTTAACAATATTAAAATCATTATTATTAGAATCATTCCTCCTGCAGCTCATAAGGCAATCCTTAGGTTGAGTAACAAACTTGGGAAAGATTAAAATCATGATGTTTTAGGTATAGTGTCATGATCCGTACATAGGAGTTTTTGAATTTGAGAAGGGAGGTTATCGAGCTTTCTCCAGCATCTCCAATTGCTCAAGTTCTGACCCAAGTTGGCCATGCTATTGGCCACTTTGTTGCCTTCATGATAGGTATGTCTTATCAACTTCTGGGTGAACCTAGTCAATGAGCTCTTAATGTCCTCAATGATGTCTTTGAGTTTCCATCTGTTTTCAGTCCTGCTAAGGGCAACGTCAACAATAAGTTTTGAATCTCTCTCAATTTGTAGCTTATCTAATCCCAGTGAAAGGGCTAGTTTCAGACCCCATAAGAGAGCCAGTCCCTCAGCCACATTATTGGACTGGGTACCAATGACCCCATCATAAGTAGCTATGGGATTCCCTTGATCGCTTCTTATGACCCCACCCGCACTTGCCATTCATGTGGTCTTTTTCTCAACCTCGTCGAAGTTGAGTTTGACCCAGTCCTTCAGGGGAGGTCTCCAAGTGGTGCTTTGCCTAGCAAGCTACTTAGAGTTCTCAAAGTTGGTTATGTCAACTGTCAAACCTTAGTTTTTGGCAATCTGGATCTCCAACTGAGTGGGGGGTTCCTTGGCATCTTTCAGGGTACATATGGAGGTGTTTTCCAAGAACATTCTATAGAAGGAGAAGAAAACATCCTTGGCACTCTTCATTGTTTCCCTGAAAATTCTGTTGTTTCTTTCTTTCCAAATACTCCATACCAGGTGTGGGGGGATTTGTTTCCAAAGTTCTTTGATCCTTGAGTGGGAAAAGGGGGAGAGCCAGCCATGTATAAAATCTATTAGGTTTTCATTTTGAACCCAATCTATACTGAGAGTAGTCAAGGTCCTTCCCCGGACCTCCTTGGTGAAGTCACAGAAGAGAATGTATTGTATAGATTCTTCCTCTTTCTGGTAGAGAACACATCTATTGACAAGTTGGATTAACAGTGGTGAGAATTTTGAGGTGTGTGGCAGCCCACTAGAAAAAGTTGATCTTAGGAGTCAGGTTTTTATTCTAGACTTTCTTCCACAAGCTGTTATCTTGACTGTTGTTTATCAGTATGTTGTAAGTCAATTTAACCGAGAAGGCCCCCTTTTGATCTTGAGCCCAAAGCATATCATCCTCCCTAGGGAATAAAGGAATTATGTGATTCCTTAATTCCAATTGCAGAGACAAATACCCCCGGTTCCCAGTCTGGCTATCCTCCCAGCAGTCGACTATGTTCTTCCATTGCCTCTATCCCTGGTTTTGAGTCATGATGTAGTTGCTGAAAAACCTCCCAAAATGAGTGATTGCTATGTCTTTAATGTTGACGTTTTCTTGGTTGGATAGAGGAGTCCCATGCAACTAGTTATCTTCCCAGAACTTGATTTTGTCTCCTTTTCCCAGTTTCCACTTAATGCCTTGTAACGATGTTCTTCTAGTTTTGATCATTTTGTTCCAGATGACTGAGCCTTTAGGAAGGCTATCCCTCTCAATCAACTCAGTCTTTTCACCATTGTGGATGTACTTGGCTTTCATTATCTAAACCCATTCCTTATCTTCCTTGAGGAACTTCCACCCAATCTTGGCCAGTAAGGCTTTATTCATCAATTGAGTCTTTCTTATCCCCAATCCCCCTTGAAACTTTGGAAGGCATATTTTGTCCCATCCAATGAGAGACATTCTCTTCTTCTCCTCCACCCCTGTCCATAGAAAGGTTTTCTAAATTTTTTCTAATTTGTCTGCTATGTAACTGGGCATTTTAAAGAGGGAGAGATAATAGGTGGGGATGCCTTGTAGAGAGGCCTTTAGGAGTTGGTGTTTACCAACTTGGCTCAAGAGTTTACCTTTCCAAACTTCCATTTTCCTTTGAATTCTCTCCAGGATAGAGTTCCAAAAGTTGGGGGTCACTTCCTTAACAGTGAGGGGAAGACCAAGGTAAGTCGTCGGGAGGTTGGCCTGATTGCAGTTTAGAATTTTCTTGACCTTCTCCTGGAGAACTAGATCGACATTAAAGAAGAACACATTACTCTTTTCATAATTTATACATTGTCCTAAGGCATCAGCATAAATGTTTAGCAGGTCTTTCCACCTTCTGGAAGCTGCGCCAAATAGAATAGTGTCGTCAATGAATTGTTAGATAGTCGATGGCCTCACCATTGATGCTGCTCTGATCCCCTTCAAATCCTATCTATCCAGGCAGGAAAGAATGTTTCTTCCCATGACCTTAGCCTTAATACCTATGCCTGCATTAAAGAATCCTTGGGGAGAGCATTGACAAGCACCAAATACTTAACAGTAGTGACACATTCCCGGATCAGGGTTATCATCTTGTTCTGGAAACCAAATTTTTTGAGAAACAAAAAGAGAAAGTTCCAAGAAATTATGTCGTAAGCCTTAGAAATGTCCAATTTGAGAGCCATGCTAGGGGTGTTACTTCTGTCCATTGAATGGATAATTTCATGCGTGGAGATGGAACAGTCAACAATCTATCTACTAGGGACAAAACCTTTCTGACAATTAGAGATGAGGCTATCAAGCAATGGTTGGAGCCTGACGACCAACACTTTCATGAAAATCTTATATATGGTGTTACAAAGGCTAATAGGGCAGAAATCAACCATTTTCTCTAGGGTGTTCTTCTTTGGGATTAGGGCTATGAAAGTGGCATTAATTTGCTTGAGAATCTTTTATGTCTTGAAGAAGTCCCTAGCAACAATAGTGACATTAAAGCAAACAATTTCCTAGAAATCTTGGAAGAAGGCTGGAGGGAACCCATCTGAGCCCTGGGCTTTGAAAGCCCCCATAAAGAACACAACCACCTTGACTTCCTCCTCAGTAATGGGAGCCAGCATGCTATTGTTGTCTTCGACTAAGAGAACAAAAGGGATGCAATCTAGCAGATCTTCCACAACAAACTAGTCAATAGTGTTCCTTTGTTCAGCTAGGTAGTTCCTAAAATAGTTGGAGGCTAGAAGCCCCAAATCAGCCTCAGAATTGACTTCCCTATTGTTTTCATCGATAATCTTGGATATTATGTTCTTTTTCCTATGTTTCATGGCTGACTGATGGAAGAACGTAGTGTTTCTATTGCCTTTAGTCAGCCACTGAACTCTAGGCTTCTGTTTCCAGAAGATCTCTTGCTTGTTCATTATTTCCCTTAGCTCCTTTTGGAGGACCTCTTCCCTATTGAAGTTAGTCTCACTTTTGTCTCCCTTGGCCATGTTTCCATGGATTTTTGAGAGACTAGCAGAGATTTGTTTCTTTCTGTTCATGATATTACCAAAATAGAACATATTTCAACCTTTGACTTTCTGTTTAATATGAATGAGCTTCTGGGTGAGTCTAAACATCGGAGAGCCATGAATCGTGATGCTCCACCAATCACTAATGCAATCTCTGAAGTCAGGGTGAGAGGCCCACATGATTTCATATCTGAACAAGAAAGGTCCTTTCAGGACACCGTCTCTCCAGGAGAAGAGTGCATTGTGGTCAGAGATGGTGTGGGGAAGGGCAATCAGGGTAGAGTGTTGCGTAATGTCCCAATTGGATGAGACCAAAAACCTATCCAATTTAACCTGAATCAACTAGTCTCCCCTTCTTCTATTAGTCTAGGAGAAGAGTTGGTTGTTGACCTCTATGTCCATCAATCCTGTCTGATTAAGGAAGTCAGCAAGATCAGCCATGCTATCAGAGTAATCAGTGATGCCCCCAAACTTTTCTGAGGGGAACAATGGGGTGTAAAAATCACCAGCAAGCATCCATTTAGTCATTTTATCCATATTGATTCTCAGAAAAAGGTTTTCCCATAGGTCCTTCCTAGCACTTCTAGTATTAGGAGCATAAATATTTATAATTTTCCATTCTTCCTTATTGATAGTGAGTTTCACTTCCAGACTATTTTTGCTATGAGAGCAGTAGTTTTTGGTGAAAATGTGCTTATTCCACATAGTAACTAGGCCTCTTGAGGCCCTAATAGAGGGGTTGATGAGGTAATCAACCGAAGGCCAGACTTTGCCAGCAAAATTTTTAAAATTTTCTTCATTCATCTTAACTTCCTGGAGCAGGATTATGTCAACCTTATTTTCGTATATGTAATTCTTCACCATGAACTACTTTTGGGAGCTATTGAGTTCCCTCACATTCTAGGAGAGAACTCTCATTTCTTACCGTGCCTGGAGAGAGCCTCCAGGATTCTTTGCCTTCCTATAGCTATATCCTTGTTGGCCTCCCTATTTCTTGTTTCTTTATGAGAAGGTATGTCTGCCTTCCCCTCTATTCCCACGTCCGCGGACTTTTTCCCTTTTCCCTTCTTTTTGGCGGTCACCCAACCTTCTTGTTTGGTCCATGTGGAGCTAGAGCCAGCTTCAGGTGATAGCACTATGTTAGGGGATATAACAGTCATTACCTCTAGATTCTTCGAATCCTTGGAATGTTTTGTGTTAGCCAACATGACCCAGAATCCCCATCAATGGGTTACTTTTCTTTGGGAGTCTGGCATCTGATTTCCCCTTCTTCTGTCACCCCTAAGTCACTAGTTTCAGGTTGATCGTGGTCTGAACATGGTTGAACAGCTACCGAAGAGCACTTCTCCTGGGTTCCAGCCGCTTGTTTAGAGTTCTCTAGGGACTTGATAATGCTAAGCAAGTCCTCCTTAAATGGGTAGTCCTTAGCACTTGCCTCCTCTTCCCTTGTTTCCTTAGGTTCCCTATTCCTCAGGAATTTACATTCATTTATCAAATGGCCTTTCCTAGAACAGTTCTGATAGAACGTGGTAGCATTCTCATACACCAAGGGTTGTTCCCATCTCCCATACTTAGACTTTAACTTAATACTGTTAGGGAGAGTTTTATTGATATCAACACTAACACAAAGACGAGCAAATACTAACCTTGTTTTAAGTTTGGTGGTTCCATCCAACGCAATGAACTTTCCAAACGAGTTTTTGATCCATGAGAGGATCTCCTCATCCTAGTATTCTAGGGGGAGGCCAGGCAGTCTGACCCAAACTGGCGCCGCCCTGTTTAGCTCCATGGCCATATCAAAACTAGGTTTCTAACGTCTTAGGCAGAGGTTATGTTTGCCATATAGCCAAGGGCCACCTGCTAAGATCGCCACATGTCCTCTTTTGCAGTGAATTTGAAGAGGAAGAGGCCCCCTACCATAGCACTGGTATTGACACTACCTTTTAGCTTCCACCTGGCGGCAATCCATCGCCTAACCATGTCGATGTTAGGTCTTAGGGTCTAGAATTTACCCACCAGTGAGAGCTCCATGGATGAAATGATTTTCTCCATCATGTGATCAAGTATTTATAGTTTAGTACCATTCTCTGACTCTAACAACACAAGTTCAGTCTGGTCTTCCTTGATAAGTTCTTCCTCGCCTAGAAGGGCTTTTTTCCAAGCTTGGGGGTTCAGCCCCAAGGCTGCGGATTCTCGCTTAGTAGTACTTCCCGAGACAGTACAAGTAGTAGGTTCCACCAAAGTACCCAGCGAGGGGTAGAGGGCCCCCCAGGGCTAACAGCAACCATGATGAGAGCAGGTTCAAATCTTGTTCGAGTGGGAAATTTGTAGAGCGGGAAAAAAATTAGTTATATAACATCAAGGTCTTTTTCTCTTATCTAATGTAGGCTTGTTAAGTTTGGGACCTAGAAATGATAATAATACAAAAAAACTTTAAAATAACTCAATAAATTTTTACATAATTTGATACCAAACAAGCACATGATGAAATAACATAACTTAAAGGCCCACCTAAGTAGCATATGAATGTATGTAAATGAAATAGATCTATCTAACATGTAGGCTTGTTAAGTTTGAGGTCCATAAATGATAATGATACAAAAAAGTTAAAAGAAAATAAATTTACATCATGATCTATCAAAATCACATGATGAAATAGCATAACTTAAAGGCCCACCTAAGTAGCATATGAACATGTAAATGAACTAGATCTATCTAATGTAGTCTTGTTAAGTTTGAGACCTAGAAATGATAATCATAAAACAAAAAAATTTAAAAGAACTCAATAAAATTTATATAATTTGATACCAAATGAGCACATGAGGAAATAATATAACTTAAAGGCCCACCTATGTAGCATATGAACATGTAAACTCACATGATGATACAAAAAAAGAGCTTCCCTTAGCTTCAAGAAATATTTATTCTGTACTGACAAGGCCAACCACGTGAAGGTAGAAGCTCATGTGGCCTCACCTAAGACCTAAGACACATAAGACACCTACATAAATTATACCTTATAATTCTAGGACCTCTCTAGACCTAAGACATATCTAAGACATATTTAGATTTTCTAGTAGACATAGTAGACCTAAGACACCTACAAATTTTATACCTTAAATTCTAACTTCTAGAGCTAAGACATATCTAATCTACACTTATATTTTATGTACCTTATTCTAGATTCTAGACCTAAGACTAGGTAGTAGACTTAAGACACCTAGATTTTATACCTTTTTATAGTCTATACCTACATAATGTTATTAATCTACACCTAGATCTTATACCTTAAATTTTCTAGTCTAGACCTAAGACATATATCTAAGACATGTATTTAGATTTTATAGTAGACCTAGTAAATAGGTAGTAGACCTAAGACACCTAGATTCTATACAAAAGACACACACACACACACACACACACACACACACACACACACACACACATATATATATATATATAGTGTAGAGATCACATACTTGAAATGAAACTATAACTTGAAATCCTCTAAGCTACATGATTCCAAAAACATATCTCCTACCACATGATGAAATGTAAAAAAATTAGAACCTAAACATCATGAATTCTAAAAATTTTAGGAACTGGACTAAAATTATAATTCAACATCAAAAAAAGTTATTGAAGCATAAATTAAAATAATTTAAGACACCTAAGTTAAACATATAGACATGTAAGCCAATAAATTCTACCATAGTAGGTCTAGTGAATACCTGAAATTAAAGAAAAGTTACATTCGAGGTCCACATATTTCATACCACATCCCTTGGTTCAGCTCGCACTTCAATAACATCTAATATTTTCTTATGGTCATATCTATCTAATCTCTACTTATGAGGTCCATGTGCATGTGGAACTTGACGAAGATATAAGTTAGAAGCAATTACTAGGTGGCTATACTGATACACCAGGTTGTAAGTTTGGTAATCAATAAAATGAATCCCATTTAAAACAATTTTGACTTGTTTGAGATATGTCCCTTGCACTACAACTGAACCTGTGGGAAACAACATTTTGTCGCTTGTTTCTGGTTTTGTTAACTTCTTCCTCTCTTCTGTGCAACATAACAAATAATAATTAACACCCTCTATGTTTTTGACCTTTGCAATGATTCCAAAAATATCTCCTACACCACAAAACAAAGTTGTAAAAAAATAGAATCTTTCCTATCATGAATTGTAATATCTAAGAATGAAAAAATTAAAATTAAATTTTATCAATATATATGTATATTTTAAATTAAGAATTGAACTACAAGTTGCACATATATATAGGGTAAATGCAAAGAGATGGGGGACCAAAAAGTCGCCACCATGTCTAAAAGTAAAGAAAAACATGAGCGCGTTATAATGCGCTCGTGTTTTGCTTTGCATAAAAGTAAAAAAAAAACTCATTTCTGCTCACTCACAGCCGCGACCATTGCAAGCTTAGAAGCAAAAAAACTCAAGTGAAAGTGCGATCGTGTTGAAAAAAAGGCTATCCAATCAAGTTTAAGAGATAAAATGACAAATTCACGATGCCACCTCACCGCCAAAGACATTGTAATGCGAATTTGGAGGCTCAAGCACAGGAAGAAGGTAGAGTTTGACTAATTTTGTTAGTTTGAGAACAATTTTTGAGTTTTGCAATGTTTGATTTGTTTTTATATTACATTTACAGTTATTGGGGAAAGAGAAAACCTAAATCTAGCTGAGGAGGGTGAAAACAACCCCCAAAACCCTCAAAACCCACCTTCACCTCCTTTTAATGTAAGGGATAGTCAAGAACACTACCTACGGATAATAGAAGAAAACAACAAACATCTTCAAACTATTATTCAAACCCTAAACAATCCAAGTGGAACCACTGATTGTAGGAGGGTGCTTGCATAATCACTAGAGGAGATTGTTTCCCACATGGATTCAATGACAAAACAAATCACCGAATTCCAAGACTATAGAGAGAGGTGTCGGCAATATTATGCCAACAAGTTCTCATATGAACGAGTCAAGAATGAAAAAATAACAAAATCTCAATTATGTGCACACTTTATTAATCCCAAAATCGGCCAAAGATTAGAAGAAAGTTGCAAACGGTTTCCTATACATTGGTGTAGGAATGAAGAAATATCCCAAAACTTTTGGGATAGATGGTACATGGTCTTTGATGAGCGCCCATGTAACAATGATGAGGTACCACAATATTTCTTGAGGAAACTCCATTGTGAGTTTGTCCTTAACAAGATTCTGAATTATTTTGACATTCGTGAGTTCCAGGGTAGAGGTGGTGGCTCTGCCCAAGATAGACCCGAGGCTCAATGAGATGAAAACCTTGTGCTTGTACCCCAGGCGAGGCCAGAACGTAGGTCACTCGCTTTGGCTTTGAAGGAGAGTGTTGAGGTGGAGACATTACATTCATTGACTGCTCTCACCCAAACTTTATCACAGCATGCCGATGATCTTACCTAGGCCGATGAGGGTGAGAGTAGTAGGCGTCATGTGTCCCCACATTTGTGCAGTTCATGTGGGAACCTATGTGATTATGGGACGTAGGAGGCATGACAGGACTCTCAGTAGGATGCTGCGATGCAAGGGTAGGATGCTGCAACATAGGGGCATGACATATTGGATGAACTTGTTCTTAGTGATGATCTCTTACAGCATACATTTGGTATTGACTCTTAGGTAATTTGTTACAAGTTTCATCTTGATTTAGTATATTGTTATTTAAAATTTGTAATTAATTTTATATGATTATCTATATTATAAGTCAAAAATAATGTATGTAATTGTCTGCGCAATGAAATTCTAGGGTCAGAGTCTTCATCTTGTCTCTGTTAGTCATCCATTTGTGAGTTATGAGAGGACGTCAAGTCAGCAGGTATGTAATTTATCACATAATCGTAATTATTATAGATATGTCAATGGTAATATTATTTTGTGACAATTTGATGATTTAACAGTCACCGGCACCTCCACGGTTTCCTTGGTCCCCTGGACGCCAAACCACCACTTTTACGAAGGTAAATTTAACCATTTCTAATCATTATGCATTTTTAAAATAATGTTATGTATTTATTTTGTTTGAATAATCTTGAACTTGATTTTTAGATGCTGAATACAGTGGAGACTCCTCATCTTCGTGAGTCAGTGCAGATAGGCATTGTTGCAACCATGATGTCTTCAAATCCTTTAAACGAGGTATGAGCCAATAACATGAAAATGTCATAATTTTGTATTTCTTGTTTTATCTCATGTCATTTGATGTACATAAATGATATTTGAAATTAGTCAATTTTACTTCTTGATGCTTCTCACAGGAGGTCACAACTCCAGTCCATCCAAGTACAGACATAGAGAGAGACAAGATGATGGAGAGTGATCATTAGGTGGTGGTAAGTGATCGATTACATATGTGATGTTATATATTTCATACATTTTCTATATTAATGTGCATATATTGTATGATTGTATTAACAGGTGGAGCTGGATCAACTTCTATCGAAGAGGTCTACTCGATGACAGAGAGAGGATGAGTCAGTGATTGGCTCTACATCTTCACGGTCAAGTAAGGGCCACCGATTATTTCATAAAGTCCATAGGAAACAAGTTTTTGGGACATTTTTTGTATGCCTAGATGGCTTTGTATACATACTTTTGTATGAACTACTGATGTATATTTTTGAATATATGCCTGTATGGCTTTATTTGGACATGCCTATATGGCTTTGTATATAAACTAGATGTTATGTTCATGACATTATGTATATGACAGCGTATATTAAATATTTAATATGATGATCAATTATCATTACAAAAAATTTGGTTTTACACATGCCAATTGCATTTGCTTGAGAGTTTATAAATCATTTCAAATAATCCATTTTGTGCATATCTTGCAATCACTGCATTTTGTGGGACTGCGCATTTCTTTGAGGCATCATTTCAAACAATTCATGTGCCTTGTCTATGCCTCCACACTTTCCATACATTTCATGTGCCTTCATGAGGTGACATTTCTTTGGGGCATCATGCCAAACAGTTCACCTGCCTTGTCTATGCTTCCACACTTTGCATACATGTCTACAAGGGCAGTTGCAATTATAGCATGTGACAAATTTCTTATATCCTTTATGCTTTGATGGTTGTCCATACGCTGTTCCAAACATTCTATTTTGGTGTACAGATAAGGAGGATGTTGGCAAAGGTTGTGGAATTTGTCTTTACACGTGCCAATTACTTTTACTTGTTCAAAATTTTCTAAAATATTTTCAACAAATCCATTTCGTGCATATCTTGCAATCATTGCATTCCATGAGACAACATTTCTTTGAGGCATCATGTCAAATAGTTTGAACGTTCGTTGTATATGCTTCCACACTTTGCAGGGTACTTACAACTACGACATTTTACAAAATTCCTATATCCTTTATGCTTTGATGCAAGATAACTCTATAGTTAAGGGTGGTTGATTTGTTTTGGTGGGGATGAGGGTGTAGGGGTGGGGCGGGGTGTTGCAAGACATAGCATCACTAGGAAAAGAGTCTTTGTTAACCATAGCATTGGTGACAATAACATACCAATTAAACTTTTGTCTCAGAAGTGGAAATTATGTCAACCTATATTGTGAAAGAAGAAAGTCATGAAATGGCTCCCATAGGGAATAGCATTAGGTCTTTAATTATCCATTTAGATGTACACAATGTCAAAAGTCATATTTCAAAGTTCACAATTAGTGGGATTAGTTTTAAGTGACGGGAGTGGGCTGTTGTGAGAAATAAGACAATATGGGCTAGGTTGATAGTTGGTAACCATGTGACTTGTATGCATTTTAAATAGCACTCAATGAAATATTTTAACCTTTTTTCATAAAGGCATAGCTTGTATTGTAGATGGTCATGCTTAACTTGATTCAAATAGTGCCACATTACAACGTCATAGTGTTGCTTGATATTGACAAAGATGTTACTTATTGCCTGCCCAAACATGTTTTGTCTTTGCCTTTCCTTATCTCTTAGAATTTGTAATGGCACCATTAAATTGAGTCCTTCAGCAATTACTTGGGAAGGATCTATGAAACATTCTTATTATATGACTGGCTTTTTTTCAAGGAATGAATTTTCTTTTTTCACTTGGTTCAATAAAGTTGGAATTGTGTCTATTCATCTAAATGTGCATTGAGATGTGCTTTCTAGGTCTTGAATTTTTGGACCAAGGAGATGGTATTTGTTGAACAATAGTATGATTTTTCTTTATGTGGTCACATTTAATGCTCATTCACTAGCATGTTGGCAATTGGATTTTAGTGCTTTCTTTGGTGTATGATTTGAATGTTCTTGTAGTCTTATAGCAATTGGGATGAGTACGAAAGAGTTAATATCCAAGGTGTCTAGCTTGGATTGTTCTCACCTTGAATGAAACCTATTAAGCCACACTCACTCACCATCCCTCATGGCTTGTGGATCAAAGGGTGACATTCCCCTATATTAACACGACAAAGATCCTACATTAGGGCAATCCTTTACGACTGTACCTTGCATTAAAGATAGTCCATCAGCAATTCATATCAGCATAATAGTCCCCACAAGCATAGAGCCACTTTACAAACTTTTCACCTCTTTCTTACAATGAAAACCCTTGAAGTAACCTTTTTAGAGCCTCATGACTATTCCTCTTCTTGTAATTTGCTTATAGGATGGCTTTGTGAACTTCTTAGGTCTTGATACCCTCAGTGATTACTAGATGAAAGTCTAAGGAGTACTAAAAACCTTTCTTGCAATAATACTCCAGTCCAGATAGTATTCTGATGAAGTTTAGTGAGCTAGACACATGGGGGCAGTCCTTTAGAGACCTTGATTACATATCTATACTCCCAAAAACTCATAGGATAGTCTTTTGGAAAGTTTATTAGAATAATTCTATGCATGGTTTTAATGGTAAATCAAAGCACAAAAGTTGTTACAATGTTACCCCTATTTAGCAGTCCTATATTGGTAAGGTGTCAGAAGTACTTTGATGAAATTGTATGTTTATTCCACCACAATATCTCCTAATTCTCCATAACCTGTGAACCTAGATAAAATATATGATGATATCTTTGATCCCCTCTCAAAATATTGTGATATTAATGATCTTGAATCATCCTCCTGGATCCAAGTCACTGTACTCAATCTCATGACAACCATGGCCACCCATAACATCCATCTTATGTGATTACACTTGAAGTAGGAATGATATAAAAGGTAACCCAAGGTGGATGGCTAATACTATACCCTTAACTTGAAATGACTTAGAGCTAGGTAATTGGATAGTGGGTTAAAGAGGGTTGATTTGCACATAGTGTAACAACTAGTATTCAATGGGTGGGTTTGGACAGTGCTTGAAATATAGATGACAGTGTTGAATCTTTCTTTCTCCACAAGTAATCAATTTCTTACTCTGAAACAACATCTCCCCATCTTGACACACCTTTCAACCTTGCTTTCTATAATAACTCTAAGATTAAGGAGTCTCACAATAAATAGTAACATCTATTTAGGGCTGTGTGGTCAGGGTATGACAATCTTTCTCAAGGATTTAGGGCAGTCTTCTTGATTAATTTCACCAGTCTTAATACAAAGATTTAGGCTTAGGGTTTGATGGATTGCCCTAGGAAATCAAATCCTAGCCTTATGTAGATTATCCATAGTCTTGATACTCACACAAAATTAAGTTCTAATGACTGTATGGACTGGTATACCATCCTCAAAGTATGACAGACCTCTGCTAGCTTTTAAAACCCTTCATAATCATGTTTGAACATTCATCTCCCTTTGCGTGACTCTATGGCAACATCAAAGCATGATTGTTTTACCTTGTGACTATTTTATTACCATTCTTCTTCATGGTATTTTGATGACTGCCTCATCATACTATCTCAACATCATCATTAAGAGAATATGTCCACTCTCTCACATTGATTGAGGACCACATTAACTAAATAAAAAACATGACTGCACCCTGCCTCTATGACTGTCCCTGAGATCTACCCCACACAATATCAATTAGAAGGTTGGGAAGGATAGTCTCAAGGGTAGCATATTTCAAAGTATAGGTGTGATAACCTTGTTGCACCATAAAAGACTCAATGGATTCCCTTAGAGACTTATCCTAAAACCACTTAATGAAATTAGGGTCCAGAAAACCCTCCATCAAACATAAGCCTTAGAGAATGCAGTCATGAATTTACATAGTCATGATCCTCATATAAAGGAAGAACAACACATATTCCCCTCAAGTTTATTGATATTTTCTCCTCCAATCCTGAGACTAGCCCTCCTAGACAACATGTAGCAATAAAATCAGAAAGGTAATAAGTTTATCATGAGAAATAAATAGGGAAAATTTAGAAAATCATGTGCCAAAAGGAAAAAACAACCCTAAAATCAGAAATCCTCGCCCATTTTAGAAAAATAAATAAAGGAATAGGATTCCAAATGCCCAAAACAAATGCAATTAGATTTATATCCATACTAGCCACGTGTGTGAGGTCATTATTAAAGCAAGATGGGTGTAGAAATTAACCTTCAATAGTTGCTTCTGACAATAAAAAGAGTCTAAAAAGAGTTCAATGTTACGGTCCTATAGAGGTACACCTAGGAGCATAAATGAAGATGGTGTAAGAACACTTTGTCATTTTGTGTTGTCCTAAAGAAGGTCCTTCCTCTGCATCAAGATCCCACTTTGGTACATGTAGAGAGGATGCAGTGTGGAATTTGGCTTTACACCAACTGATTTCTTTTTCTTGAAAGTTTCTAAAGCCTTATCAACAAAACCATTTTGTGCATATCTGATGCAGAGATAGGGTAGAACACAATGGTTTCAACATCCAAAAGCAAAATTTATAGTTTCTATTCTCGTAGCCACCCTTAGGTGCATACTAGGCTCTAAGGTCTTATGGGTCATTAACACCTCAAACACCATAACCTACACTAGGAGGGTCTTACACAGGATGGAGACAACAAATACAATGTAATGATGCTTCACAAGAACTTAGGTGTTGACTTAGGACTGGACAACTGAGAGAGGGGGTGAATCAGTTGTCACACTTTTACAATCTTTTCTTTTTCAATCTTCCTTTTCTAGTTGTAATTAAATTAGTGATATAAACATTTCAGCATTAATCAACAACATATGACAGAAAACATAGATAATGCATTTGACACCAAGATTTTGATGTGGAAACCCAGGTTAAAGGAAAAACCACGGTGGGGGTTAACCCACAAATATTAATACCCTATTAAAAGTATTTTACAAATGGGAATGCACATGCATTCGGGCTCACTGCTCAAAAGAAGGCTCACTGCCTATGGAAACATTACAAGAGAATGACAGAAATTTGAACTGATTAATAGCATCTACTTATGCAAGAATTTCAGTTCTGATTAAGTGCAAAAATTAATCTTACACATTTCATCTTTGCTCTGCTCTTCTTACTATTTTGCCTTCATTCGCACTTTAGATTTCTGCTCTTCTCACATTCTTCTTGCACATCCACACATTGAGTCATCCAATTTCATCGGCTATATATATCTGCAATAAGATCTACAATCATTCTATTAGTCAACTTCAACAACACTTAGAACTTTTATGAATGTTCTTCTCTATCGGTTAAATCTATGCATAACTTAAGGTGCAGACTAAAACTTGCTCTTGAAAATCATTACTCATGTCGGCCACTGTCACTAATCATTATCATGTGTCCAACAAACAACTTCCATGCATCCAGAATCAAGATCTTCTTCAAGATCGGCATGTTCTTCTTCTATCTGCTTTGATAAACTGGAACCCAGTACTCAGAGGCTAATATCTTTTGAATCCTTCATCACCAGAGGACAAAATTCTGGATTTATACTATTTTGACAATGCACATGACTCTTTTAGATCCACAGCTAATCATGACTTCCCACCGAAGAGATCCGGACCAAAATACCAAACCCTGTTGTTGCTCTATTCCTAACTATCCAGACTTGGACAAATTCTGAATCTAACTTCCGGTATGCACAACTTGTGTTATGCGGATGATTGGGATGATCTTAGTTGCCATCAATGACAACATATATCATGCCTAGTAGTGTCTCTTGCCAACAATCTCCCCCTTTGGTATTGATGGCAACACTTAGTGAAAAATGACTAAGTGTCTAGTGCAACTCCCCCTTTGTCTGTACACTCTTGTACTTCACTTATTCTGGTGCTCCCCCTTTTCTGAATACCTCATTTTTACTGCCCTTCACTCCCCTTTGACATCAATGGAAAAGGGTGGGGTCCACAAGCCAAAATTCTTCAAAAATACTGTAAATACTACCGCATGTGTACAATTTATCAACAAGTTCTATTTACATAAACTTTAGAATGTCTGCAAAACTAGTTTTTATCTGCACAAATTCGAAGGCCCAAGTACTCTTCATTCCATCCAAAATTGAGATGTACCCATTCAACAAAAATGAATATGCTTCTGCCTTAGATAGATCTGATGGATCACTAGTCTGGACTGCAGTCTGATCTTTAGAAAGGGCGTTAAACATTGTCTCTAATTTAGGGGCAATCAATCCCCGTAGTTCACACATCCTCTTCATAGTATTGTTTTTCTCTTTCGCAAGCCCCTTTATTTCATCTGTCAAGCTAATAACTTGACACTCCTAGCTTATAGGAGAGGTAGTTAGGGGATCAAAATTTGGAGAAAGAACTGATATTTTATGTTCTTGTTCCTTTATCTTCTTCTCAATATCCTTATTGATCTTGGACCATGATAGGCAAAACTTATATATATATATATCTCCTCCATCACTCAGAGCATTCTGAATGCTCTTTATGCTGACATCAAGTATTCTTCTATCATTTCTTATCAAGTTCTTTATTTCACCAAATTTCTTATCCAAAAATTCTTTTTGAACTTTTGCTTCTGCAAACTTCTCAAGAGACTCAAAGTGAGTATTTACAGAACTTACAAGATTTTTCAGATGTCGGATGGGGAATCAGATGGATTCTTCTGGTAGGTAGGCATTAGCTTTTCCAGAATCCCAAATGCAAGCCCCAGTAGCTCATTATCCTGCATGTGGAACTTTAACATCTTTTCTCTAGCTTTTACTTGGGTGTAAGATGTTATTTTCATTAGTTGAATTGGAGAGAGAGCATCTAGATTGGCTAGGGCTTGGAGTAGTTCAGGTTCATCAAGTTCAATCACTTCTTTTCCAAGAAGACTTTTTATTGCATCTGTAGTGTCTCTTGCAGCCATTTCAGAACTAACCTTTTGATCTCCTGATTTCTCAGTCTCTACTTTAGGTGCTTCAATGTTTGCACCATCTTCTTTTGCTTTGTCTTTCTTTTCTCTTTTTTCCTCTAACTTTGCTTTATCCTTTTATGTGTTCTCTACAGAGGAACTTTTTCCTATTTGTTCATCACTTATTACTTGATTAGGAGGGCTATGTAAACTAGTAATATTATCCTCTTTCCCTGATGTATCAGATGGATTGGGAGCATCTTCTGCATCAATTACTTTATCCAACATTTTTGTATCCTCCTGATTCGCTTGTTCTACTTCCGGAACTGAAGCTTCACCCAACTTAGATTGTTGCTCAATAATATTCTCTTCTTCACCATCTAGATCTTCTTTTGTGACTATGGGAAGATTGTGCTTTCTCAAAGCTTTCAAAATAATCTCTTAAATTTCTTCAACGATTTCACTTGTTTCTCCAAGCATGAGTTTGTTCATTCTCCTCTTGTTTCTAAAGTCATTTTTGACTTCCTTGAATATCATATATATTTGATCAGGAGAAATTTGAGGACACAAATTTATTAGTTCATGTTCCCTGATCTCTATGTCCTTGCACTTGGCATTTTTGTTTCTCAAATCCAAGATATTTGCCAGACTTTGTGGTAACTCAGAAGTTATCTCAATCAGTGCCTTGTTGTAGATGTTGAGATATCTAACCGTTGCTTCCTCCAACACCCTTTTATCCTTGTCATTGTATTCATCATAGAATTCAATTATGGGTTTTAGATTACCATCCACAGTGACTGATTTTATCACATCTTCTAGGGAGAGTGTGGGCTTCTCAACATATTCCTCATAATCTTTTGTCTTTTGGTTTTTGCTAGTCTTTTGCTTCTGGTTAACTCTGCAGCTTTTGTTCCAGTGACCTTCAGTTCCTTGATTTCAATGTTATAGTCTATATCTACTTATTCTCTTATGCTTTCATAGGTTCGGGATGCTTTTGTTTTCTTCCTCTTCTCCCATTTTCTGGATGATTTTGCTTCCGGTTTTGTAGTTTTGGAAGGAGCAAAGGTTGTAGCAGAGCTTCTAGTAGTTCTTGAAGTGGAAGAGAATTCCACCAGATCACTTGTTGGTTTCTTATCTTGTTTCTTTTTCTCATTCCTCTCTATTCTTTCTCTGAACTTCTTCACAGCTTCCTTAGTTAGGCCAAGATTTTCAGCTAACTATTCAACTTCTTTTCTTACTTTCCTGTTGGTTTCAGGTTCTCTGAGTTCAGTATGCAATTTTAAAATCAGCTCCTCATAAGTTCCAAATCTTTCAATCGTTGTGTCTTTGGGCTTTCTTAGCAAATGTTGAGCATACATATCTAAGATCCTTTCATCTACTTCATACCCCATGGGCATGATCCAAATAGTTCTGGGTTCCATTGCTTCTATTAAACATTGATCAATATCAACCATGAAGCATATTTCATTCTTGTACTTGTCAACAATTGAATTAGGAATTCTTTCCCTTGAGTGCATCATACTCTAAATTTTTTTGAAGTAACCCCATATTGCAGTTTTTTGAGTTTTAAAATCACCAATGCTGCGAAGATGATTTATGATCTGAATGGCAACTAGGTCATCCTTAGTCCAATGCTCACCTTTTACCCCAGGTACTTCATTCATAAAGTAAAAGAATAGACATAGAATCAACATACCATACTTGAAAATGTTTTTCTTATCTATCTTGATCTTGTTCAAATTTTCAATCAGTTGATTCTATAGTAGTTCACACAAGTCATAATCAACATTTTCCTTTAGCATCTTATATGCAACATATATGGCTATTTCAAAAATAGAATTTTCTCTACTTGAGTGGTAAATCTTATACCCAATCACCATAGAGGTGAATTTGACATCCAGTTCTATAATATCATTAATGGTCATTGCCCTTCTATTAAACTTAGCTCTGGTAGCATCAATTACTGTCTAGTTTGTCACAGCTTTCAGCATGGGCAATCCTCTGGTTGAATTTAAACCAGTTACATTTTTTATAGCATCCCTGGTAATCTTGAATGGTTTTAATAACCAAATGAATTCATCATGCATCTGACTTAGGACGTATCGGACCCATTCATCCTCATCAAATGTCAGAAACCCCATAATCTGAATAAAGTGTTTTTCCTGTAGGTCCTTATACTTGGGTTTAAGTTTGTGATTTTCATCCGTGACTTGTTTCTCAAACAAGTATACATACCTTGAATCCCCAAACTCATCTATATTTGCATGAATATAAACCCTAATGTCATCTACATGCAACACACCATACGGAACACTTGAAAAAGTACCCAACGCGTCAACTTCAATTAATTTGTGAGGATGCTTGTTAAATTTTGGTCGAGGCCTTTCAGTAATGTCAACAACATGAGGAGTAGCCATCTTAATAGATTTTAGATTCAAAGAGATGTACCTTTTTCTTTCACGAAGTTGGCGTTGATCAATTTCTGGATGAATCCACTCTTTGCCTCAATCTCTGGATTTACAGCTCAAGTGCTCTTCTTCTTATTTTCTTCGAAAGCAAGGTAATTCAAATGAGTGACCAAGTAACCTTTTAAAGCTTCGCATCACCTAATTTGCCTTTGTAATAAATGTGTTGCCCTAATTGTATCTGGTTACATTGTTTTTGACAGATCTTCATGAATCACTCCATAAAATTTCATATCAACATCTATACTTTTGGAAAACCTTCCAAAGGTTGTGAACCAATTCAGAATATTCTCTTTTATTGTACCCAACTTAGGCACCCAATTACTGACCAGAGGAATTTGATGTTTAATTCAGCTTCCCCTGAGCTAGAGCTTCTATCTTAATTCCCAGAGGAATTGTCAGCACCGGATTCTGATGCGGACCCATCACTATTTTTTATTGTATCTTTCTTTATCCAAATCTTGTTCATTTCACTCTGTATCTCATTCACATCACTTTTGCCTCTGTCTTGTCTCTGTTCATCCAGTTTTTTGTTTACCAGACTTCTTCTTCCATTGTTCCTATTTCTATAGAATCTTGCAACATGACCATATTTGTTGTAGTTAAAGCATACTTGATTTCCTCTTGACCTGCATTGATTAGCCATGTGTCCAAATCCATTGCAAGAAAAGTAGAGTCATTGAAAGAATTACTGTTTGAGTTATTCATTATCATACTTCTACATTCATTGGATTTGTGACCATACCTCTTGCATTTGAAGCATTGAGCAAAGAAGGATGGGCCATTTTGATTTGCTCTACTTCTGCACTGAATAGCTCTATGATCAAATTTATTGCAATTGAAATAATTTCCATTAAATGATGGATATCTTTGAGTAGTAGGCTGTCTTACTGGAGGTTTTCTAGTTATGTTCCTTTTATTCATTGGTTGAAAATTTCTTTGTCCAGATCTGGAGTTTTCACCTTTCTCATATCTAAGATTATGCTTGTCATTATCCTTTTTTTGTTCTTCAATCAATGCTTTGAGTTTAGCTGAGCTTATTTCAAACTTCTCCTTATACTCATTTACAATTTCTAGGTCATGTCTGAGAGTCATAATTTATCTCTCAAGTTCTCTCTCATTGTTTCTGCTTTCTTGCAGATTAGATTCCAGGAGACCATCTATTCCATCCATTCTACAGCATTCTTCAGTTCTCTCTTTCAAATTTTGCTTCATCTCTTCTTCAGCTTTCTTCCTATCTTCAAATTCCTTGGTTAGTCTCATCACCCCAGTTTCCATTTCATGTTTTAGGACAACAATTTCTTTAGCTAACTTTTCACACTCTTTTGTCTTTTCTTTCAAGGCCTTGTCTTCTAGTGGAAAAGATTTCTCCTTTCCTTTTGCATTGGACTTGCTCAACTTTTCTTTTAGGATCTCAATGAAGTCTTCAGCGTTTTTGAGATTATCTTGCAGTTCTTGGACTTCTGCCTTGGACTGCTCAAGATCATCTAGGGTGAGATTAAGTTGTCCTTGAAGATCATATTCATCTATTTTTACTGCCTTCCTAGATCTCCCTTTTAAGATGTTAAACTTTTCCAAAGGAACCTTGCTCTGATACCAATTGTTGACTTGGGACTGGACAACTGAGAGGGGGGGTGAATTAGTTGTCACACTTTTACAATCTTTTCTTTCTCAATATTCCTTTTCCAGTTGTAATTAAATTAGTGATATAAACATTTCAACATTAATCAACAACATATGACAGAAAACATAGATAACACATTTGACACCAAGATTTTGACGTGGAAACCCGGTTAAGGGAAAAACCATGGTGGGGGTTAACCCACAAATATTAATACCCTGTTAAAAATATTTTACAAATGGGAATGCACATGCATTCGGGCTCACTGCTCAAAAGAAGGCTCACTACCTATGGAAACATTACAAGAGCATGATAGAAATTTGAACTGATTAATAGCATCTACTTATGCAAGAATTTTAGTTCTGATTAAGTGCAAAAATTGATCTTACACATTTCATCTTTGCTCTGCTCTTCTTACTATTCTGCCTTCATTCACACTTTGGATTTCTTCTCTTCTCACATTCGCCTTGCACATCCACACACTGAATCATCCAATTTCATCAGCTACATATATCCGCAATAAGATCTACAATCATTCTATTAGTCAACTTCTACAACACTTAGGACTTTTATGAATGTTATGCTCTGTCGGCTAAATCTATGCATAATTTAAGGTGCGGACTAAAACTTGCTCTTGAAAATCATTACTCATGTTGGCCACTATCATTGATCATTATCATTTGTCCAACAAACAACTTTCATACATCTAGAATCAAGATCTTCTTCAAGGTCGGCCTGTTCTTCTTATGTCTGCTTTGACAAATTGGAACCCTGTACTCAGAGGCTAATATCTTTTGAATCCTTCATCACCAAAGGACAAAAATCTGGATTTAGACTATCTTGACAATGCACATGACTCCCTTAGATCTGAAGCTAATCATGACTTCCCACCGAAGAGATCCAGACCAAAATACCGGACCCTATTGCTTCTCTATTCCTAACTGTCCAGACTTAGACAAATTCTGAATCTGACTTCTGGTATGCACAAATTGTGTTATGCAGATGATTGGTATGATCTTAGTTACCATCAATGACAACATATATCATGCCTAGTAGTGTCTCTTGCCAACATTAGGAACAACAAGCTTCTAAGATTTCCTTATTTGACTGACCCTAGGCCTAGTAGTACAGTAAAATGACATTTTCTTGCATAATTTTTAACTTACGCCTGATACCTAGAATATAAACACAGATTTAGATACCTATTTGGACTTTACACAACATACTAAGATTTTAGGGGTGGTCACTTTGTACGGAACCCTCCAAAAATTGACTGTTCTTCTACAAATTAGGCCTAATTAGGCCTCTAGGCATAACACTAAATGGCTTTAAGGGTTCAAGGTTTCCCAATTCTTATTCCAACACCTCAGACACATTCAACAAGGTCTCAAACAACTATTCCAACTCCAGGGATCCCTATCCAATTACATATAACAAGATTTCACCAACTCACCATGATTAGTAATAATTAATAAGAAAGAAGCATAATGGCAATAATTAGCATTCAAGGATTTCTAATGAAGGCCCAGGGCTTGGGTGCCAATGGCAACTCACCAAACCCTCAGATCAATCTTTATTTGAATAAATTTTATGATTTATACTAATACAGATGCTTGGGTATATCATAATCATATTGAGATCTAATCATTGCTTTGTTTCTTGTAGGGTTTGTTTCCATGCTTCTAATCATAATAATCAAGGTTATGGGACATCAAGGTTATGGAGTAGCTCTTGTCATGTCATATGAGGAGATCATGGCCACAATACCATTAAGATGTTGTGAATTTCAACAACAAATTTCCATCTGTCCAAACCCTACCATCGTACACACTCAAGAAGGCTTCAGTTTCATGCAGTAGAAAGGTGCTAGGAGTGACATTTTGCATTCCATAGCTCGTGGGGCCGAACGGACTACGCCAACATGTCAAGGTGGGTGGGTAAATGCTAGGGGAGGTCTCATTTCATGTGCCAAGTGCCCCAATCATTCGAGGCAGCAGGGTACCGGCAAAGTCCCTTAAGATCCCTAAGATGAAAAAACTGCCAAACTTTGACAGAGTAGTTCTCAAAATTCATGGCAGCTGGGAATGTTTCATTTGGACCTACAGGTGCATGTTGGGTCAGTCTACTACAATAAACTCTCTCAATTTTGTTCAACTCTTGTCTATTTGACCATGCTAGAATCAAACGCATTCTTGCAAAATGCTTCAGTTCCATGTAGTGGAAAGGTTGCTATGTGTTATATTTTTTGTTCTGCTCATCGTGGGGCCAAACCAACTGCACCAGCACGTCCGAGTGGGCAAGTAAATGCTAGGGGAGGTCTCATTTTGTGCACCAAGTGTCTCAGTCGTGTCACATTCTAAAGGTGATTCTAATAGGTATTAAACACCTAGACTCAAAAGCAAACCCTAACTTGCTTGGGTTCCAACACTTACTCAATGATTGTAAAACTAGTCCTCTTGGGACAGTCATAATAAAACTTGTCTAACCCTTGAAGAATGCTCTAAAATCCTTTGTTCATGTCTGTAGGACCTTCTAAGACCCCTTCCCAACAAGGAATATTCACAAATAACACTTTTAGACTTAGATTTGTTGAACTTCCAATTGCTGCCCCAACACTTTCATACACAATCATTTAGGATAGTCATCACACTTTGTCAAATAATGGCCAAGAAAGCTTCAAAACTCCTTGAGCAGGTCTGAAAGACCTTCATATAGATTCTTCACACCTTTTTCCCAATCACAAAATGCACCAAGTATACAATGGAATACACAAAGTCATGGAGTATACACTTGAAGACATAGTCATGATATACACTTGAATACAAGTCATAGAGTATACACTCGAATATAAATACTTCAAAACTATTTGAAACCATAAGGTGTTGAGAGACCACTATTTAAAGGTAAAAATACATGCATACATTGTTGATCAAGTGTCATAGGGGACTATCACAATCAAGAGACAATCATAAGGTCATGTTTGTAACCTTCATTCATTTGATGATTCACCATCCTCCATGCAAGGATATCTCTAATACTAAGCCTCCCTTTGACCCTATCAACTCATAAGAACATCACCTTGACTATTCTTGATTGTCTTTCCCCTTGAAGGCCATTGTTTGGACTCTTATATGAGTATCAAATCATTATTTTAGGTTTGGAAATCATGAATTGTATGGTTAATTTTTTACATATATGAGTTGTATGGAGGTGATTTTGAAGGATGACAAAATGAATGCCATCGAAGGGGATTGTTAATCAACATAAATTGACTATCCTAATAGTCTTAAACCAATCCAAAAACTTTGTGATAGTCAAATGAGCATTAACCCTTGAAGATAACCTTCTGGATACTCATGACAAAAGATCAAAGACATCTTAAGTAATGTATAAATTAAAAACAACTTCATGATGGTCATGACTATGATAGTGGACTGTTATATAGACTTGTGACTGTCCTACACTCATTAAAACCTCCTTTTTAGTGTTTTATCTCCTTATAACTCCCTTTGTATCATCTTGTGTATACCCTAAGACAACCCCTAAACCTCTTTTTCATGGAGATTTCTTAGATAATGGGCATGATACAAATTGTATATGACTATCACAATGGCAAATCTAGTCTTGAAAACCTTTATGTAAATTGTCTTCTTCTCCTTTACATGGACTGTCCTCTCTATCTCTAGTTGACGGTATCTTCAAATTTTATCTAAAATGAATGATACAACCTAAATTTAAACCCTACTAAGATCACAACCTGAATTTATAACATAAAAAAATGACCTTAAATGAATTATGGCAACCTCTTATTATGACAACATAGTCATGAAGGTCAAGACAGTCATGGTAGCCTCTTAATATCCCAAAATACGAAAGCAAGGAAAATTTCACAATGGTCATGAAGGGTCGGAACAGTCATTGATCCTAGAGAACTATCATCTGACCTCTATGATAGATGATTCATGTCAAATATTATAGGGGTTGGATATGTTGTATATTTGGATTCTCTATTTGGGTATGATTATGATAGTAGGGTTAAAGAAGAGGATAGTCACAATCTAAAATGGTTAAGAAAACTATAAAAGCACTCATAAAGTAAGAATTAAGATGATCTAAGATCTAGGTTTGCATGGATTGTTGTAGCATCTAACATGAGCAACATCTTGTATGAGTAGTTTACGGATAGTTGAAACAAGATGAAAATCCTAAAGTTGAAACAAGATGAAAGACATATATATAAGTGAATTAAAATGGATATAATTTAGAACATACCTTAAAAAATTTGCTATTGGAGTTGACCAATTCTCCAAATTTTAGCTTCAAAATCCTTGAATTCTTCTTTTTCGCAAGTTTGATTATGAATTCTATATAACTCTAGAATAGGATTAGTGAATTTATGGAAAAAACAAACATATATATCATAAAATTCAATCTATATATCAATGGTAATTAGCTTTGAAATAAAATGACACATGAAACATGAAAGTTTAGGTTTAAATAATCAAATTTTCTCCAAAAACATGCAAAATCAGTTCCTCTATGTTGAAAAAACAAAAAAGGTGGTGGATTGATCTAAAAATGATTGTTAATATGTCAACCAGCATGAAAAGTATTTTCTTGTCTGATATACTTCATGAAAAATAGGTAAGTGGGGTCTGAATCACAGATCCCACATGCTTTTTACCTTTTTTTTTTTGCTTCCCATAACACGAACACGTTTTGGGAAGCATAAAAATATTTGTCTCTCTATCTCTATATCTCTCTCCCTCTCTCTGTCGACCCCTTGGAATGTGAGGGAGAGAGATATAGATATATGGAGAGATAGAGGTAGAGTTAGAGAAAGGAAAAAATATAGAAAAAGGGGAAAATAGAGAGATACAAAGGGATAGGTAGAGATAGACATGGGGAGAGGGAGAGAGGGGAATTGAGATAAACATAGAGTTCTAGATAGAAGGGGAAACATAGATAAAGAATGAGAGATGGATAGGGAAATACAGAGAGAGGTAGAGAGGGATATATTAAGAGATAGGGTTATGGGGAGAGATAGAGATAGGGAAACAGATGGAGAGATGTCCAGAGACATACCTGGAGAGACATTTCAAGAGGTAGATGGATGGGGAGAGAGATAGAGAGGAGGAGAGACATAGAGAGGGAGGGAGAGAGAGGTAAAGAGGGATAGATTAAGAGATAGGGATCTATGTGGAGAGATAGAGATAGGGAAAGAAATCTTGAGAGATGTGGACAAAGACATACAGAGATAGATTTGAGGTAGAGGGATTGAGAGAGTGATAGAGAGGGGGAGTGAGATAGAGAGGGATGGAGAAATAGAAAGGTACAGTTAGAGAGAGGGGAAAGCTAAACATGAGCAACCCTAAACCCCTAAACCATAAACCTTAACCCCTAAAACCTAAACACGAGCAACCCTAAACCCCCTAAACCCTATACTTGAGAAACCCTAAACGCGAGAGAGAGAGAGAGAGAGTTTCTAGGGGTTAGGGGTCAAGGAACTTAGGGGCATTATTTAGGGTTTCTCAAGTTTAGGACCTTTAGGGCAATTATTTAGGGTTTAGGGGTTTTAGGGTTTCTCAAGTTTAGGGTTTAGGGTTTATCAGGTTTAGGGTTTAGAAAGAGATAGAGAGAGGGGACCAATAGATATTGGGAGAGATAGAAGAGACAAAGGGGAGGGATAGGGAGATAGAGAGTGAGAGTGAGAGATAGATAGTGTTTAGGGTTTAGGGGTTTGGGGTTTACAGTTTAGGGGCATTATTTAGGGTTTAGGGAGAGAGAGGAGACAGATAGGGAGAGATAGAGGAGAAATAGGGGAGAGATATGGTGATAGAGAGTGAGTGAGATGTCTAGAGAGATAGGGAGATAAGGGAGATATATGGAGATTAAGGTTTGGAGTTGCTTGAGTTTAGGGTTTAGGGGTTAGGGGTTATGATTTAGGGGCATTATTTAGGGTTTAGGGGTTTAGAGAGAGGGAGAGAGAGACTACTTTTGACTTGCAACCCTAAACCCCTAAACCCTAAATGATGCCCCTAAATGCTAAACCCTAAACCCGAGAAACCCTAAGCCTCTAAACCCTAAATAATTCCCCTAAACCCAAGAAACCCTAAATCTATATCTTTCTATCTTTATCATCCCTCTACCTCTCAATCTCTCTTCGTAAACTTGAGCAACCCTAAATAATGCCCCTAAACCGTAAACCTCTCTCTCTCACTCACTCCCTCACTCCCTCCCTCTCTCCCTCCTGCCCTCTCTCCCTCTCTCGTTATAGCTCTACCTCTCTCTAAGAGGGAGAGAGAGATAGGGAGATAGGGAGAAAGTCATATATAGGGAGAGAGAGAGAGAGAGAGAGAGAGTCATACTTTTCTTTTTTCCATTTCCTTCATCGATAAGGGAGAGGGAGAGATAGGGAAATAGAGGAATGATAGGGGAGGAGGTAAGAGATATGGAGATAGCGAGAGATAGACCTAGAAAGAGAGGAGACAAATAGGGAGAGATAGAGAAGAAAGAGGGGAGAGATAGGGTGATAGAGAGCATGAGTGAGATTTCTAGAGAGATAGGGAGATAAGGGAGAGATATGGAGATAGAGGTTTGGGGTTGCTCGAGTTTACGGTTTACGGGTTATAATTTAGGGGCATTATTTAGGGTTTAGGGGTTTAGAGAGAGATTTCTTTTGACATGCAACCCTAAACCCTAAACCCAAGCAACCATAAGTTCCCCTAAACCCTAAATAATGCCCCTAAACCCTAAACCTGAGCAACCCTAAGCCTCTAAACCCTAAATAATTATCCTAAACCCTAACCCTAAACCCAAGAAACCCTAAATCTTTATCTCTCTATCTTTATCATCCCTCTACCTCTCAATCTCTCTCCCTAAACTTGAGCAACCCTAAATAATGCCCCTAAACCCCAAACACCTCTCTCTCTCTCTAAACCCTAAACCAAAGCAACCCTAAACCTTTATCTCCCTATCTCTCCCTGATCTCCCTATCTCTATCACTCCCTACCTCTCAATCTCTCTACCTATGTCTTTGGCCATGTCCATCACTATCTATCTCCCTATCTCTCCCCTCAGTGTCCTCTAGATATCTCCCTATCGGTCCTCTCTCCCTAAACCCTAAACCTCCAAACCTTAACATCCAAATAATGCCCTTAATCTCTAGATTGAGAGGTAGAGGGATGATAGAGATAGGGAGATAGGGGAGAGATAGGGAGATAGAGTTTTAGGGTTTAGGTGTTTGGGGTTTGGTGCTTGGGGGTTTAGGATTGCTCAAGTTTAGGGTTTAGTGTTTAGAGATTAGGGGCATTATTTAGATGTTAAGGTTTGGAGGTTTAGGGTTTAGGGAGAGAGGTCCGATAGGGAGATATAGAGGAGACCGAGGGGAGAGATATGGAGATAGAGAGTGATGGACATGGCTAAAGACATAGGCAGAGAGATTGAGAGGTTTTATGGTTTAGGGTGTTTAGGGTTGCTTGGGTTTAGGGTTTATGGTTGCATGTCAAAAGTAGTCTCTCTCTCTCTAAACCCCTAAACCCTAAATAATGCCCCTAAATTGTAACCCCTAAGCTTTATACTCTAAACCTGAGCAACCCCAAACCTCTATCTCCCTATCTCTCTGGACATCTCACTCACTCTCTATCACCCTATATCTCTCCCCTCTTTATCCTCTATCTCTCCCTAAATGTTTGCTCTCTCTCTCTCTACCTATCTATCTCTCGCTATCTCCATATCTCTTACCTCCTTCTCCCCTATCATTCTTCTATTTCCCTATCTCCCCCTTTCCCTTATCGATGAAGGAAATGGAAAAAAGAAAACTATGACTCTCTTTCTATCTCTCTTTCTCTCTCCCTATATATCACTTTCTCCCTATCTCCTATCTCTCTCTCAGAGGGAGGGAGGGAGGGAGTTGTTTTAGCTCACCATAATGCGAGTGCATTATAACACGCTCGCGTTATGGTGAGCTTGCTTTGACGTGTTTTTACTAGTTTTTAGCAAAATCTGGAGATAATCTGGAGCGTGCTCCCCATCAAGGTGGCACTTTTTTCAATGAAAACTAAAAAAACTACCACCATAATCTTAAGCTCTTTGTTAGCTATCTAACCGTAAATTTTTTTCACATTTCAAGTAGGTTAAGGGTTTCATCTTGAATTTCTTTTGTTAGTGTGTCCATTTTTTGTCAAAAACCACTGTCTAGTATTTTTTAATTATTTTTTTAACCGATCATCAAAATTTGAAATAAGTTACATTTTTAGAAACTAGACTCCATTCTACACGTTTTTTTTTTTAAAATAATTCATGAAAAAATTATTAGAAAAATCAAGGATAAACTACATGGTGTTAGCTAATTTCTCACCTGAGTGATTATTGAAATACTAAAAAAAAGTTAACATTTTAGGGAGAGCACACCAGACGCTATGTTATGTTTTTTTGAAAAAAGGAACAATTTGTGTGCTCCCCCTTTTTGAACCCTTTAATCTCAACCATTTTTGGAGAAAATTAGTAGTTTAGAAACTAGATTCGGAGCACTACGACTATTATTTTTGTTCCATCTTCAAATTTTGAGTGTAGCTATCTTCAATTTCTCATCGAACATCAATGTTTCCTGATTTCAAAAAAAAAAAAACCCCCATTTTGGTCCCTCATCTTTGTGCACTTACGCTATATATAGATAATATCTTTTTTAATCGATTTTGAAATGTGGTCATAATCAATTGAAATTGAAGGAATGTCTTCAAATCTTTCGTTTTCATCTTCATCGTATGTGTCAGTAACAACTAGTGGCACCGAATTCCATTGACTAACATATCCATGTCATTGGTTGTTGCAATTCTCAAATTTTCCCAAAATGCAATCATAACAAAAACAAGAGTAATCCCTAGTGCACAATGTCCATGTGCGCCTATCTGCACTCATGACACAATGTAAAGATCTTGTTTTCTCTACCCTCCTACATCCATGCATTGTTCTTCTATCCACACCTACAAATTTTATATATATCAAACACTATTTACAATTATAATTTTGTTGAAATTATAAAACTATAAACATGATACATATGAAATAAAATAAATAAATTTTTAAGTATAAATATTAATAAAGTGAAAACTTTTTTCAAACAATATACATGTACTTGATATCTCCGAAAACACTCTATTTGGATGTGGGTTCCTCCCTGAAGATGTGCCGACCTTAGATGTGAAGTGTTTCTTACACCATTCAACAACATCATGTGCATCATTTATACGATCTCCTTCCTAATTCATTTGATGTTTTCTTATAGTACGTTTGATGCAAGCTCCTGCACCATCATGTTCACCCTTTCCATGCCCACTCTCAAAGAAACTCCAAACATGTGGTATATTATCGATTCGATGATACCTACAAAGTGCATAAAATGGTCTTGATGATTTGAATTGTGACGCACACCCATCTAAAGCGGAGGGTTCCACCAATTTAATCAGTTGTAGCTAATTGAATCGAACCCTCATCTTTACTTCGTTCAGAAGAGTGTCTCCCCAGGTATTCTATCGATTGATCCGCTTAAAATGTTTTTCAATTTTGACACCCCTTGTGAAATCTTTAAAAACCTTCTTGAAGCAATGTTGTACAAATGTGTTCACGCTTTTTATCATCACTAATATAAAAGTGATATTCTTTTTTAATGACTCGTTCTAGATATATACTCTCAACACCATCCAAATCTAATTGTGCGTGTCGATAACACATATGCACCATAATAGTGACCTGCTCCAAATAATAATAATAATGTGTTTGAGTCTCCTTTTGATGGGTAAAAAAGTAATTTTCTGCAAAGTCCACTACTGATAAAATTGTTCCAAGTGGGAAAGTATCTCTCAACAACTGAAATTGTTTTGCTTGCCACTTAGAAAAATATGCATGACATATGTATGGTTGTATCAATTTGCAAAAATTTTCCATAAATGTTCCAATAGGTAGTTCCTCTTCTATGTAATCTAACCTTCTGGATTCGTTCCCAAATTTTGTTTAAGATTTTATGTACTTGTAACTCTTTCAATTTACCATCTCAAAGGCATTTTAGCCAAATCTCCACATGTTTCACAAAGTCATTTTATGTATTTCATTGGACTATATGCATCATCATCAGATTTATCACATAAGATGGATGCTATAAACTCACTTACCCATTTAGGAGGTGCATTTTTAATACCATCACTTTCTTCTCTAATCTTGTAATATGCTAACCTATTCTGCTATAAATTTTTTGTCTTTTTAGTGTGTTTTTTTTATTAATGTGATCTTTCAGACTAGACAGAAGATGTAGAAGAGGTTTCAGTTTTAGAATTGCATGTGTGTTTTTGAGAGAGAGATTGCCATAAAAACATGAAAGAATTGATGAACAATCAACTAGAAATAAAAATGAACACATTGCAAACTTGGAAACACATACCCAAATGCATATTTTGCATCTTTTTCCATTTCAGAGTTCGCTGCTACAAATTTTGGAGTTGACAAGAGAGGAAGATCGATAATATCTAGAATCATACAATGAAATGAAGAATACCCAAAAGTGCATATGTTATTCCAACCTCATGGTAGCCACTTTGCATCAATACCCATATGCTAAAATTGATTTATGTGAGCACCCATGTCAAACCCTAGTTGGAACTAAAAATTGCAGCAACACCTAATAGCTCAAATCAACAAAACTCAAATACCTAGATGGATTATTTGTAACACAACCTCAAAATCCATCACTCCTCAAACATGCACACCAAAATACCAACATGCAAGCAAAAATCTCCAATACCCAGATGGATTATTTGCAACACAACATCAAAATCCATCACTCCTCAAACATGCACACCAAAATACCAACATGCAAGCCAAAAATCTCCAATAAAACCTCATTGTCATAAACCTACAAATTGAACATTTCAAACCCCAACAACATCAAACTCAATCTTTGAAGCTCTATGAGGAAATCTACAAAGATATGGCTCTAAATCTCCACAAATACTAAACAATTTAATGTAATTGTGAATCCTGAGATGAATTCACTAAGTGGGCTGATCTGAGTTTTCATCCAAATAGCCAAAACCTCTAGGGTTTTTGTCATAGGGTTTACTGAACCTGCAAGCCAAAGATCTCAAGCTCTCAAGGAAAAGTTTCTTTCAAAATAACATATCAAGAATGAATCCTCATTGCACTTTTTCCTCCTTTTATATTTCTTTTCCCTTTCAAAAGTAATACTTTATTTTATTCCTCTTTTGATTTACTTTTCCCCTCAAAAATGACCTTTATAATTTGTCATTGACATCATTATAAAGTGACTTAATATCCTTATACCTCCATATGTTGGCACCCCATTTGGCATAATAATTAAATATTTTATGACATTAATATATTAAATGCACACTTGACCCCTTATATCCCCTTTAATCATAAAGATATTTAATTTAATTAATTATATCAAAGTCAATGCTAGATTAGACTTAATTAATTAAATTAAATCATTAAACTCCATTAAATGTCAAATATCAAACCAACAACTGATCCTGCCAACTTCCTGGATATAATTGTGGTGCCTTTTGACCAACCAAATGACTTTCCATAAATAGTTAATATGGACCCAAACATCCAAGTGACTTACTAAAAATAGTAAGTGTGTATAAAATGAGCCTAAAAGACCTCTAGAAGGCAAACCACAAATAAATTTATGCACTGAGAAGGAGAGTACTGAAAAATACACCCAAAGGGTCAGCTGAATAACCCTGAATCACCTGCAAAGGCCCCCCTAATCACCACATTAGCCTACGGGGAACCAATGATAATAGGCTAATCCTTCGAACTCTGATGCTCATGAAAATGAGGACATTACAGTCCTCCCTTCCCGGCATTGCTTGCCCTCAAGCAATAACAAATATGCATACTAAAAATTATTGCCCAATGACAAAAGTCTCCATCCAATCATAACCCAAGTGGTCACACATGTCAACAACACAATATAGATGAACAAATGACAAAATATATCATCTCGAAAATGTGTCCATCCTACCAACATACCCACTGCTCCACTCTGATGTAACCAATATTGTACTACAAGCTATGAAGCAACCTCAATGAAATCCATGTGAAATAATGCACCAATCAAATCAATACTTGGATCCCATACAAAAATATAGAGCCTGTTGTAAGAGACGAAGAAGAGATATCTCATCCTATCACCATGAAGAATCCATCCATTTAAGTAGATCGGCAAGACTATGTAGTCATGGACTCCCACTTGCCAAACAACCCACACGAATGGTCACCAAATCTCGTTGTCATAACTCAAACCAATAATGTAGGTGATATCAAGGATATCATCAAACCAATACAAACCTAAGGAATCCATCTCACATTCCATGTCCAACCCATGAACATGAATCCACACACTTCCAAGCAACTGAATAGCTGAAGTAGACTAAGGGGAAACTAGAAGTGTCATATGAATCCAACTAGGGCAGTCCCTAACCCATGATGAATCCAAGAATATGAAGTCACCAATCAATAAATAAATTGTTGCCACATCATAAGGAGTTGGTAATAAACCCAAATGTGTAGTGTAGATGTCGTCATTACTCACCAAAGATAACTCTTGATTGGCTAGTCCACTGAGTGTCGTCAACAGCATCATCATCACCATCAGGAAAATGACGAACAACAATTGACATTCTGAATTAGGCAACATTTGCTCATCGTCATCTAAAGAATGGTGAATGTCATGAATGTGTTGTAGATGAAGTTTGGCCTTTTGAGCCCTCAACTTGGCTTGTTTTTCTCTCTCTAACCAACCATCAATCATCTTTTGGGATTGTTTTATATCAGCTGCCCCAAAGTGTCTAAAATCAGTCCTATAGTGAGTTGCATCAATTGAATTATCATGACCAATGCATGCAACTTGTGTACCAATCGAAGTAGAATCATTAGTACTCATATCCCAATGATTAGAAGGCTCAATGTCATGGGAAAATGGAGATGTATTACTGCTGTTAAAGTTTAGAAAATTAGGACTGACTTCTACATCCTTATTCATACCTTTGAAGTCATCAATGGTAGAGAAAACAAACATGCTCTTGGTTGTCCCATCTGTCATCTCATTCTTTAGTGCCTTGAGCACAATGTGTTTACCCATATGATTAAACTCTAATAGCATCTTGTTGAAATCTTGAACAAACCTCCCAAGTGACTTCAACCATTGTATCTCAAGTACCACTTATATTCCTCCACCAATACCAACAACATAGTAATCATCCTTGAAGGAATAGTTATCCATTGAGATAGATAGCTATGGTAATCTCCTTGTGCAATTCACCTTAAAGCCATCCACTAACATGACATGGAAACCATCAATCACCTCAACTTGCCGCCCCTTCTTGACTACAAATCCTTCATCAATGAAGCTATAGGTAGTCCCACTATCAACCATGCATAAAACTCGATGTCCCTCAACAATTCCTTGCAACACAAAGGGCTGATATCTAGGAACTGTTGAAAGGAAAGCAATAGTGCCATGAGCCTCATCATGTGTATCATCAACCTCCTCATCATGCTCCTCATGTGAATGTATGTTATTCTTGACACTGTTGTCCTCACACTCCTCCTCATCCTAAATAACCTCAATGAGATGTACCTTACCTTTGCCCACGCATCTATGTCCAAGCACCCCAAGGTTCTTTGCAGGAAAAGCAAAGATTCCTCTTCCTCAAATCATTTCGCATCTCCTAATTCATCTTAGGATTGGTATCCTTGGGCTTATCCTTATTAGAAGAGTTCTAATTTAAACTCCCAACTTTAAAAGTTTTTTTTCTGAAATTGAATTGGTGCAGGAGTGGTGTCCAAGTCCATAGCAAGCTCAATAGCCTCATCCAAAGCCTTGGGCTTGTGTACTTTCACCAAGCCATGCATCTTGTCACTCAAGCCCTCAACAAAAAGCATAACCACTCTACTTTTTGGCATCTCTGGAACCATGACAACGATCTTTTGAAATTCATTTATATAAGCATCCAATCTGCCTGCCTATTTCATTTGAGCCAAATCTTTGTAATAGATGTCCACGTTCTTCCTATCAAACCTGGATATGAGTTTACGAGTAAACTCATCATAAGAGGTGGTCATCCCATGGTTTTGGCTATGATTGGAGCCACCCAGGACCTAGGACTTCATGAAAGCACAAGAGAGATCAAATGAGAGAATACTGCTATTCTATCATTGAATGCAAAAGATTGATGTTGTTACAATGTACATGATATGCCTTGCTTATAAATGCAAGGTGAGAGCTAGAAAGGTGGAGTGAAAGGTGGAGTGGAAAGTGAAGATATTCCTACAACATGTGTTAATTAGAGGATGATAACTAATTGCACATGTGGAGGATAAGACAACTCACTCCAACTATCAGCAACTCAACACACAACTAGACTCAATTAGACACAACTAGACATCTAGTAGACTCACTAAGTCAACTTAACATGTGTTAATTATGTGTGATGTGTGAATATTATTTAACTAGTAAATAGTTAAATAATGTGAATTATCCACACAAGGGTAAACCAGTTAGGTGATAACCTTGTTCACACCAACACCCCCCCTTAAGTGCAACTTAGGGAGTAGCTGACCAAAGCAAGATGAAAAGATGGATGGGTCCTGACTACTAGGCCATGTTAGGTACCCATGTACAACAAATCTCAAGTGGAGAAAAGGAGAAAACCTCATGGGACAAAACTCCTCTCCAAAAGCGAGAATGCATGAACAATGAAAGTGAAAGAAGAAGTGATAGTAGGAGGATTCAACATGACCCCCCAAGGACAACATCTATCACATATGTACAATCAAATACCCCCCATAAGAGAGCAAGTGTGAGACTATAAGTCCCCCCCACAATGAAGTAGCTCCTGTACCGATGGTGAATGCCTGAAGATGAAGACTGGAAAGTGTCCTATACCTAGAAACAACATTTCTCCCCTTAGGAAGAAACCAATCCAAAGGTTGATGTCAAAGAAACAACTCCATCTCAAGGTATGAAGGGAAAAGCCTCATGATGTATGATGTCTCTGAAAACTGCTCAAATGGCCACATGTCAGAATCAAGGAATGCCACAATGCAATGATGTGTGTCCAATCCAAAATCTTGTGTAGACTGATGAAGAACAACCTCCAAAGATGAAGTAGATGGGATAACAATTGTGTTGTAACAGTCATCAAAGAGGAGAGATATCCCCTCAAGTGTGTCCTCCAAATCTGCAATATGAGACTCACAAAACAAGTCTGATATACCTGCCAAGAAAGTACCCCACAAAGTTGTGTTTGAAAGACCTATAGTATCCTGCTCAACTGAAGAAACCATGTTGATATCGATCTCTGAAGAACCAGGAGGATGAGGTGATGGAAGCTCAACACTAGTCTCATGAACTAAAGTGGGTGAAAGAACACCAAGGTTCAAGTGACCAAACTTCTCCTCAGAAACATGATTCACACTTGATGCATGAGTGTGAATGTCAATCAATGGATCTACATCATCAGAAGAAACAAAATGGGAGAAGGTATACAAGTGAGATGCATGATCAGCCATCCCAACATCAATGATATCTCTACTCTCCAAGTCTCGTATGATCACAAAATCAGGAGTGAACTCAACTGTCTTACCTGCACCACAATGAGTAATCTGGTAGATGGAAAGGAGATTGGTTGACAAGGAAGGTACACACAACACATTGTTTAAAGTACCCTCACCATTATCAATAGTCCCTTTTCTAGATGCATGCGTGCATGTATTGTTAGCCATCAAAATAGGTGGCGAAGTACATGACTCAAATGAAGAGAACATCCCTTGTGAAGATGCCATATGATGAGAAGCTCCTGAATCAAGAAGCCATCTCTCTAACTGAAGACATGTAGAAGCAAAGAATGCCTGTCCTTTTCCTTTGTTTGTCCCATTGGCAATGCCTGTTGTCCCTGTCTATGTAGATGATGATGGTGTCGAAGAAGAGGATGTACTAGGTGATGATGATGACATTTTGATATTGTGCTTTTGAATAATGTGAGTCAACTCATCAATTTTCTTCTCATAACACTTATGCTCATCATGTCCTAGTTTCTTGCAATATGCACACTTTGGTCTCTCCTTCTTAGATGATTCCTCCTTGGGAGAGGATGAGGACTTAGGTGATTTGGTTGACTCTTTTGCTTGCTCATTGTTCTTGAAATCCTTATTTTTCTGTTTCTTGCCTTTGCTAGTTGAAGCCTTTTGTTCCTTTGTACCTGGGTTAGCAAGAAGAGCTTTAGGTTTAGGAGACTTCAATTTGCCCATGTGTACTAACTTAGCTTGCTCTCTTGTGAGTGATGTATCAAACTCATCAAGTGAAGGCATTGTGAAATCTTTCCTAAGTGCATCCATAGTAGCATAGAAGGTAGAAACAAAAACTGAATAGTCAGGACCAAGCTTGGCAAGGATTGAAAGAATCAATTGAGTTTCCTCTTTCTCAATTCCACATTGTTTGAGCTACAAGCTATGTGATTTTAGTTTTGTGAAGAAGTCTTGGATGCTTGCAAAATCAGTTGGATTCAAACCAATTAATTCATTCTCCAATTTGAAACCTCTGATTGTATCTTGTTTATCAAAGAGATTTTCTAAGGTAGTCCACACTTCATTAGGTGTTGTACAAGATTCAATATGAAAGAGAAGATCAGGAGAGATAGACAAGCATAGTGTTCCATAGGCTTGATCACCTCTATTATACCACTTTCTCTTTTCTACAGTTGCAGTTGGTTCAATTTTTGTACCCATTGTTACTCTATGAATTTTCAAACTTCTTAAATGAATCACCATTTTAGTTTTCCACTCATGATAGTTATATGGTGTGAGTAGAGGAAGTTTGTGTGAATCCATGATGCAAGAGTACAAAAAAGAACACACGAACACCCCCCTGTTACTCAATCAAAGAGATCACCCCCCCAAAAAGGAATAATTGTGGCACTTTATACTTAGTGTGATTTACAATCGTCCTCAAGGGACCAAATTTGGGAAAGCATGAATATCTCTTAAAATTGAGATTCAAAGGAGATTACAATTGTTCACAATGATTAACCACAACAAATAGATCCCTTCAAAACAAGTTTCACTTCCTCAAGTGTTAAAATGCCCAAGTTATCACTCAAAAGCCAAAAACTGACAAATGAAATAAAATAAACTTGGTGTTGAATCTAAGAAAAGCGCATAGATGGATGTGAAGAGCTCCTTAATACCTTTTCGATGCCACACGAATCGCGAAAATCAGAGATCGTAGCAAAAAGTTGTGAGCTCGGAAGCGAAAAACGAAGATCTATCTTCAAACTGCTGTAGCAATCACCTACAGCAGAATTTTAGAAAACTACTAACACCACAGCGAATTTCTCTCTGTTAGCTTTCCGACAATATCTCATTTTCCAAATTTTGCCTCCATGGACAAAAGTTATGCAAAAAAGAAAAAAAGCCCCCTTTTAGGGCTTTGAGGGGTAAAAATGGCCCCCCTTGGCGCTGATGTCAGCGGAATATTCCCTTTTGGCCAAAAAATGCCCCCTCCTGAAAAAGCAAAAAATACTGGTCAAATGCCTTGTGACTGGGAAACTGGTCTGAAAGGATGCAAAACCACCTGATTGTGTGGTAAACCGCTATTTGATTTTGTCGAAAACAGCTCACTGTAGACCAAAACGCATGTCTGTGTAAAAAACCACCAATCAAAGGGAAAACCACTGAAAAGGAAGAAAACAGCCTTCTAACTGTCTGAAACCACCGATTTGATTTGTCAAAACTGCCAGTCGTTTTACAAAACTACTTGTTTTCAATGGTCAAAAATCGCCAATGCATTTAATTTTGGTTGAATTTGTCCACAACTTTTTTTAATGAATGTGATTGTCGGTAGAAAGAGAGGCTGAATCTTTGAATCCTATGGATTTAATGCCCAAGGCACCGATGGGAATTTTGAAGGCGCGCAGGTTATAATCTGTCAAAGGATATGAAATCACCTGCCACCAGTAACAAAATTGACCGCTGGATAGTATGAATGCGGCCGGTAGAGGGAAGCAGGGGTTTGAAGATTGCCGGAAAACACAGAGTTGATCGCCGAGTATGGATAACTCCCCGCTGAGATTGGAAGGAGATCTGCCTTGTTTGAATATGGAAGTGGAAAGATCTGCCGGAGGTATTTCAAACGCCTACCGAAAGATTTAAGTTGACACCTGTGACCTCTTGGTTGATTTTTGCTGAGACCGTCGGAAAAAAAAAAGGCCTATCGGATGGATCTTACACTGCAGACCTTTGTTGAATGGAGATTGTTTATGACCGCAGGTAGCTATGGTGGTGCAAACATAGCTAGGAGTTTTAAACCTGTTGAGATTACGCCAAAGGTCAACTTGCGACCAGAGTATGGGACCCGAGCGCCTGTCGGGTACTCTATACCCTGTAAACAAAAACTTTGCAGAACCTTAAAAACCGCAGATAAAGATTTTATACCAGCCAATAAAAAACAATTACCCGAAGGATAAAGAAATTTTGATTTGACCACTGACGGTTGCAGACGCAGTCAAAGATTCCTCAGGGATATGTCGTCTGTGCAGGAATATTCTCTGCGATAGTACGACGGGTTGTGAGGTAAAAAAATTTTGCCTTTTGCGACAGTAACGGATTTTGGTGTTTGGACAGTCGATCCTTATAGATTTGGCTACTCCAAACACAATGGCAGTGTCTGATTTGGGCCAAACTGCTCCAAAATCGCTGGCACCTTTCGGATCACGCCAAAGAGCCCCAGATTGAAACCCTCGTCAATCTGGCCTCGGATGTCCGATTTAGACGAAACAAAAGGCAATCTTGACTATTTTGGCTGCTCCGAACGCAATGGTGAAGTCTGATTTGCAACAACACGCACTGAAATGCACCTGCAATACAAGGGCAAGAAAGAGAAACCCTCACAAAACTAGTATTCTATCAAGTCTTTCTGATTCTCCAGGTCATCATGTGATGCAAGAGAAGAGCATACTCAACTATCAAGATCTACCATGAATTGCAATCAAGATCTCTCAAAAATGGCTAACACAAAGTGATTCTTCCTAGAGCTCTGATACCATGTTAGAGTTGGCTATGATTGGAGCCACCCAGGATCTAGGACTTCATGAAAGCACAAGAGAGATCAAATGACAAAATAATGCTATTCTATTATTGAATGCAAAAGATTGATGTTGTTACAATGTACATGATATGCCTTGCTTATAAAGGCAAGGTGAGAGTTAGAAAGGTGGAGTGAAAGGTGGAGTGGAAAGTGGAGATATTCCTACAACATGTGTCAATTAGAGGATGATAACTAATTGTACATGTGGAGGATAAGACAACTCACTCCAACTATCAACAACTCAACACACAACTAGACATCTAGTAGACTCACTAAGTCAACTTAACATGTGTTAATTATGTGTGATGTGTGAATATTATTTAACTAGTAAATAGTTAAATAATGTGAATTATCCACACAAGGGTAAACCGGTTAGGTGATAACCCTGTTCACACCAACATTTGTGAGACCAAACCATGATGCCACAAATCGTAAGTTGTCCCCTCTAAGTGCATGGTTGTAAACTGAATGGCTTTTGCTTCCCTCATAGGTTTAAGTGAAAGAAAAGTATCCAGTTTGTGAACCCAATCTCTAACACTTTGATTTTCACTGCCATCAAATTTGGGAAGTGGAACTTTCTTTAATGCTTCCTTATATTCTTTGTGTTCTTTATTTTCCTTCCTTTTTGGTTTATGTTCTTTGATACTCTTGTTCCTCTCTCTTCTTTGGTTCATGAAAGAGTTGAAGTTAAGAGCCGTCCTAACTTCAGCGAGTAACAATCTGTATTCATCATGTGCCATCATGATATCATCTGTAAGATTGACTACCTCTTCTTCTGATGATGATGATGATGAAGATTCCTCTTTGATAGTTTCAAATTTTGGGCGAAGTGGTCTATCATCAGCAGTCACTGTGGCTCTACCTGTAAATGTAGGAGTGGGTTCTCTATGTTTTTCATGTCTCCGAGCATCATGTCTACCCGCATGCATGTCATGTCTACCAGGAACTGAATGTTCTCTACTAACATGTGAAAATGTACTACTGTGTCTACTTTCACTTCTAGACCTCCTTGATCTTGGATGATCAAGTCTCAAATCAACAATGGAGTGAACCAGTTCATCTTTGAAAGTTCTCATCTGCTCCCCAAAACTCTGCATGAATTCATGAATATCAAAATCCCTATGTTTCTTAGGACTATTGCCACCTTCTCCTGACATTTCTTTCTATTTTTCAACTCCTGTTAAAATTTATTTTTGTTGTCTAGCTGCTTTTCTGGTATAGTACTTGTGTGAAGCAATTTCTGTAGGTTGCATAATCCCAGACTGGCAGGATTTTTAGTTCTGATACCACTGTAATATGCTGACCTGTTTTGCTATAAATTTTTTTGTCTTTTTAGTGTATTTTTGTATTTGTTATTAATGTGATCTTTCAGACTAGACAGAAGATGCAGAAGGGGTTTCAGTTTTAGAATTGCATGTGTGTTTTTGAGAGAGAAATTGCCATAAAAACATGAAATAATTGATGAACAATCAACTAGAAATAAAAATGAACACATTGCAAACTTGGAAACACATAACCAAATGCATAGTTTGTATCTTTTTTTCCATTCTAGAGTTCACTGCTACAAATTTTGGAGTTGACAAGAGAGGAAGATTGATAATATATAGAATCATACAACGAAATGAAGAATACCCAAAAGTGCATATGTTATTCCAACCTCATGGTAGCCACTTTGCATCAATACCCATATGCCAAAACTAATTCCTGTGAGCACCCGTGTCAAACCCTAGCTGGAACTAAAAATTGCAGAAACACCCAATAGCTCAAATCAACAAAATTCAAATACCCAGATGGATTATTTCAACACAACCTCAAAATCCATCACTCCTCAAACATGCACACCAAAATACCAACATGAAATCCAAAATCTCTAATACCCAGATGGATTATTTGCAACACAACATCAAAATCCATCACTCCTCAAACATGCACACCAAAATACCAACATGCAAGCCAAAAATCTTCAATAAAACCTCATTGTCATAAACCTGCAAATTGAACCTTTCAAACCCCAGCAACATCAAACTCAATCTTTGAAGCTCTATGAGGAAATCTACAAAGATATGGCTCTGAATCTCCACAAATACTAAACAATTTAATGCAACTGTGAATCCTGAGATGAATTCCCCAAGTGGGCTGATTTGGGTTTTCGTCCAAATAGCCAAAACCTCTAGGGTTTTTGTCCTAAGGTTTACTGAACCTACAAGCCAAAGCTCTTAAGCTCTCAAGGAAAGTTTCTTTCAAAATAACATATCAAGAATGAATCCTCATTGCATTTTTTCCTCCTTTTATATTTCTTTTCCCTTTCAAAAATAATACTTTATTTTATTCCTCTTTTAATTTACTTTTCCCCTCAAAAGTGACCTTACTTTATAATTTGTCACTGACATCATTATAAAGTCACTTAATATCCTTATACCTCCATATGTTGGCACCCCATTTGGCATAATAATTAAATATTTTATGACATTAATATATTAAATGCACACTTGACCCCTTATATCCCCTTTAATCATAAAGATATTTAATTTAATTAATTATATCAAAGTTAATGCTAGATTAGACTTAATTAATTAAATTAAATCATTAAACTCCATTAAATGCCAAATATCAAACTAACAACTAATCTTGCCAACTTCCTGGATATAACTATGGTGCCTTCTGACCAACCAGACGACTTTCCATAAATAGTAAGTATGGACCCAAACGTCCAAGTGATTTACTAAAATAGTAAGTGTGTATAAAATGAGCTTGAAAGACCTCTAGAAGGCAAACCACAAATAAATTGATGCACTGAGAAGGGGAGTACTGAAAAATACACCCAAAGGGTCAGCTAAATAACCCTGAATCACCCTCAAAGGGCCCCCTAATCACCACATTAGCCTATGGGGAACTAATGATAATAGGCTAATCCTCTAAAATCTGATGCTCACGAAAATGGGGACATTACAAATCTTTTGAAACACCTGATAGTAAAGATCAAATTCAATATGATAACAACAAAACAATTTTCAAAAACTTTGTTTGCCTTCACATAATGTGGCCTTAACATTTCAAACATTGTTTGCCCAATCTTTATATGAGGATTGGCATCACAAAACATCACATACATCTCATGTTGTGTTATGTCTAACCAATGTTTTGTATGTAGTTCATAACTATTTGACCCAATCCAGTGTTTGAGAACATCTCTACTATTTGATGAAGGTTGGGTATGTTCATGCCAAAAACCTGAGATCAACTTCCTAACACCATCTTCAATCTTGTCAGAATGAGGAGCCCTACACATAATTTCCCAATTGCCTTCTATAGTACTATCATCCAAAACCTTTCTCCTTTTCACATATCTTGTTAGTGTCTTTCTAATTAAACCAATTTCACTTGAAAGTGAAGAGATCTGATGCTTTCTTGGCATTTGTGCACTTACAATAGATGTCAACATCACTCTTCTTGAAATGCTCTTGTCAATTGATCGAGACTTTTTGCCAATGAAAGTCAAACCTTTTGTAACATTTTGAACAATGTCTTTTTCTATGTGTCCTCTCCTCTTTTTTGTGAAATCTACACCCACCAATTTTAATGCCTCTTTTATCTCATCATGAAGAAGCATACTTGATAATAGTTAGGCTTGACCAAGTGTGTCACGATGATTGAAATGTTTATCAAGTATTTCCTTTGAAGTTCTACTCAACGACCTCTTAGTAACACGAGCAGGTTGTCTAGCATAAAATTTTAATTTCTCTACATCCATTTCAAGTAAATGATCTATATTTCTATACGAAAATTTTCTCTTAACCTCATTAATTAAATTCATATACATATATGTAGAAGGAAGCGATCTCGACCCTTCTCCAACATCAAAGTTTGTTTGGGCCTCCTCCTCTAATGTCAACTGTGTGTTGTTGGGCCTCCTCCCTAACATCAATGGTGTGTGGTCGAGCCTCCTCCCTAACATCAATTGTGTGGTTGGGCCTCCTCTGCTACAATATCTAAATTAGATTCGACTTCTACTCCAGTTTGCGTATGTTGAGCCCCTACACACATCATATAAAAGAAAGAAGATTTTAGAATTTATTTAAGGGACATGGATATATAAACTCATTTTCAATAAACTAGACATGTAAGTTTTAAAATAACAAATTTTAGTATTATAAAAATTATAATATTAAATATAAGCTTAAATGTACATAGCATTGTTTTTTTCATTTAGAGTTCAAATCTCTAAAATTGAACACATGTGTACATAAAATTCTAATATCATTGCCCTCATGTTCTATCTATATATAAATTTTAGATAACAAGTGCTACATTACAATGGTAGCTCATAAATTATGTACACAAAGATAGTTTGAGGTGACTCAAGCATATATCATTTTAAATTATTTACTATAACATGTACACTTGATTGAATCCACTTGAATTAGTGTCCATAATGTGGGAAAGAAATTTTACTTGAAACTCCATGAATATATGAAATATTGTACTTGTCCATGTGCATTTATTACTTGTCCATGTGTGTATATATGAAAGATGAATGTATGATACATATGCATTCCAATAGATAATTCTACTAAATTAAAATTAAATCTAATTTCTAGTATACCCGTGATTTCTAAGATTAAATTATAGAACTATACATTACAAACATCTCTAAGAGAACTTCAGAAATCATCACTTGTACACACAATTTTTAAACAATTAAAAACTTTGAGAAGATTTGTAGGAGTTTTGTCACAAAATTTAAGTAACAAGATTTTCTAGCTTGATAAATAGAGAACAAAGGTTTGTTCTTGCATAAACTAGATATTGAACTCCTACTCTTTCCTTTCCTATGCAACAACACATTATTTTAAAAGGGTCCATATTGAAATATCATGTTATTTGGTTGAGTATGTACATACTAATGGAATACCATAAGCCTTTTAAGATCCACATGATACTCACCAAAACTATAAGAAATAAAGTAGATAATGGACCCCAATCATCTTCTTACATTAAGACACTATGATCATGTTGACTAGGGGTTCATTTTGTGTAACACAATTGTTAGACATGTATCAATCAAGTACATGGTAACTATGTCAAATACTAGACAATGAATATTAGATTGAAGATAGTGACTACACAAAATTTGAGATTTATGCTTTGAAGTGTGCAACTAACCCAGGAAAATTTGGAAGCACTATTTGTCAAGACCTTAAATCTAGACCATTGCTTAAATGGGCCGTTGACCATTCCAATGAGCTCACAAGATCAATATAAGGTTGAGAAAGCACACTGGACACGTGTTAAAACACAAGGGGACATTGTTTCTTGAACAATTCCACTTAGTCATAAACTTGTATATATAAATCTATAACAACAACAAATACAATACTAGTATCCCATTGGGATATCAACAACATTAGTAGATGGAGGAAGGGTTGCACCCTTGGCATGACAACAAAATTTTGATAGATTAGTGTCAAGCAATATCATGTGGAGCCCCTACTAACAACTAGCCATATAGACGAGGATGACAAATTTTAGTTAGGTCATATTAGGCACCATCATGTTGGTTCTTCAGTCGTCAAACAATTATCATGGATTTATTTTAATTTGACCGTGTTTTGCATATGTTTTGTTATTTGGTAGATTGTTTCCCTTGACCATATTTTTATGTGTCAACAATAGTTTCCATTCACTTGAGAGGGCAGAAGGATTGGTCTACATTGAAAAATTAGGTTGGAACCAAAGATAATGAGGTGTATCTTGCTACAACCGATAACTGTGAGTGGTGATGTAATGGTATCTCCTAGAATTTCCCTGCATGGATGGGTAGGGAGAGGCCTTGATCATTGTACATGCACTAGATGGTCCTAAGGAATAGCTTGTCATGGAAGGAGTTGATACATAAGGTGCCAGTGATATTTTCCCTCTACAACAAATTCTAAACTATTGAAAACTATTTGAAACATACATATCTAAATCTAATATTTTTTAAACCTTTTTATACAAAAGAAAAAAATGTACATACCTTGTTTTTTTATAGTATCTTTTTTACCTTTCTTGAGATAATTGTTTTTCCTTTTCTTCGGAAAAAGATCGCATAGATTTATTTTGCCTTGTCCTTTTATTACTCATTTCCTCCTTTGAAAAATATGAGTTGAAAACTCCTTCACTATCTATACATTGTCTTTAAAAACCTTCTAAAATTGAAAAATGCGAATATAATTCAAGACAAATAAGTTTTAATTAAATTACTTATTTATATATATGTAACTTTAGTTAATTTATTTTTAAAAGTTGGCTTCAAGACCTTCGAACAATGGTCTCTTGTTATGAATTTTTTAATTATTTTTTTAGTCAGACACCTTTGTTCAAAGGTGGACAATTATGAATTTTTTTTATTTTTTTTAAGCGGCCCAAAGGACCTTCGAACAAAGGTACTTTTGTGCGAAGGTACCTTCGAATAAAGGTCCTTGGATGGCCTCTTCCACTCTAGGCCTCAAGATTTCCTTAGAATTTTCAATTTCAAACCTTGGGTTGGACCTCCAAATGGAATGAACTTGACAAGATAATTTTTGCAAGGTTGTAGCCCTCGAAATGAGTTTTTCATCAAGTATAATTTTGAATATATTTAATTTGATTGTTGTACCTTTGTGCGAAGGTACCTTCGAATAAAGGTCCTTGGATGGCCTCTTCCACTCTAGGCCTCAAGATTTCCTTAGAATTTTCAATTTCAAACCTTGGGTTGGACCTCCAAATGGAATGAACTTGACAAGATAATTTTTGCAAGGTTGTAGCCCTCGAAATGAGCTTTCCATCAAGTATAATTTTGAATATATTTAATTTGATTGCTGTATTTATTTTCTATTTTTTACTGAACATAGGTTTTTCACCGAACATCAAGCTCTTTGTTCTATACATATGGAAAAATAGTAAAATTCTGAAAAAAAAAAAAAATTTGAAAAATATCTGCACACTAGCTATTGATCTCCTTGTTTCAACAAAAAAAAATTGGATACATATAGAAAAAATTACGCTATATGGTTCAAACCTGTGTCTAAATTATAATAAGATCACTTGAAAAATTAATTAAAAAATTATATGCTTCAAAAAATTATAAAAAAATATTCATGCACTAGATATTGGTGTTATGAATCTATATTTAAAGATTTATAATTTAATCTTTTCTATAAAAAAATTGTACTATATGGTTTGAACAACACTTTTTAAAAATATTGTTAACTATAAAAACAACTTATTAAAAGTTACGTAAAAAAATTCACAATTTTTTTTTAATTTTGAAAAAAATATATTTAGAATCTACACACAAAATCACAAAAATCACTAGTTCACATCATCTTAAAATTCTTAACAGTTTAGTTGTTATAGGTGTCAGAAAGTGAAAATTTAGTTAAAAATGTTGATTTCAATGTCTTACTTTGGCCAAAAAGTAGGACACAGTATTGTGGGATCACCCTGAAACAAAATTTGCAACAATAATATATTTAAACAATGGTTGAGTTGAACACAATGGATCATTGTGAATGATCCATAAGAGGGTGAGTCAAGGAGGAATGCAACCCCCATGCAAAGTAACCAAGGTTTCTCAAATCCCAATTGTTATATTCATATACAACCATTAAAATCAGCATACCCTAAAAATGTTATAGTTATATATATCCATTAAAACTAGCATATCCTTCTTACCTTCTTCACACACTACCACCACACCCCATCACACCAACATCATAAACATATTTCTATTACAACTTCCCATGAGAGGGTTCTTCCCTCTCTCAACCACAAACAAGGTATGCTCTCTATCAAGTGGGAGAGCCTAGACTTGGTGGAAGAATCATAGCCAACACACTTTCTACAAAGAGGGCAATGGGGGATACACAAAACAAATAGAAACAAACCATCTACATTTCACACCACAATTTAATTGCAATTTCTAGAAAAATATCCTACTCTTGGACTAATTATCAAGCAAAATATTAAGATGCAAGTTATGGATGGCTACCTCAATTTTGCTCCACAAATCTTAAAGTACTCCAAGCTTCTCTCTAAAGATTTCCTCTTCCTCTAAGTGTAGCCCTCTCCCAAGTAAAAAGTTCCAAAGAATTCCCCAAGAAATCAAAAGAAGAATCTAAATAGCGGGGTGTCATTCACAAAGACACATGGCACCCTCCTCTTAAAAAAACTCAATTTATCTTCTAATATGCTAATTTTCAACATATCAACATATCAAATCCATAATAAATAATTTGGATTTGATATGTCAGTTCTTGAAATACGCTAATCATCCACATATCAACATATAAAATCTATAATAAATAATAATATTAATATCCAATCCTATCATGTACAACTCCTACAAGAAGTGTGATCTCATGAATTTGAAACTACATTTTTCTGATGTTGTGTAAAGTTGTGTCATTAGGTTAGTTTTGTAGGCATATCTATATCTATATACACTAACTATTACAAATCAATTCATAAAAGATTTCTAATTGATTATTCATTAAACATCATAAAATTGATCATACATCTATAATGTAGAAATCCATGGGCAATAATGAATCCATTCTATTCATCCATCAAACATACACATGTATGCATAGTGATTCACAAAATCATGATAACCATATGTGAGTCTACAACATCTATGTACAATTAAAGCAAAAAATGATAATGAATATGCAAAATAAGATGGATCTTAGGACTAGAAGCATTCTAAAAACATAAATGTGAAAGCCCACTTATTGTGCTATAGATGGCATTTGTGGTGTGGGAAAAAATAGTGGCCTCACAACCTTGTCCCTCCTAGCCCCCCCCCCAAGATTAGGCTTCCTATTGGAAGCCCTTGAAGAAGTAAGGGTAAAGCTCTCTTAGCTATGTGGCATCATCCCATGTCATCACATCCTCATCATAAAGATCCAATTAGACCCTAACCTAGTCTAGCTCTCAACCCCAAAGGGCTTGTCTGCATAAAGCCACTATGCAAACAAGCTCCAATGCCTGCTACCCGTCCACCTCCACTTGGAGAGCACTCCAACCCAATGCATGAGATAAAGCTGGAATATACCCTCTCAATACAAAAACATGAAATATATCGTGGATGTGAGATACGTTGGGTGGCAAGGCTAAATGATAAGCTACTAGGCCTATCTACTCTTAGATCTCAAATGGACCCATAAATCAAGGTGCAAGCTTAGAACCCTTCCATAATATATTGAGTGTTTAAGTGGCTACACCCTTCAAAAATCTGTCACCTTCGAGAAGCTCTAATCCAATCTCTTGATATTACATACTTCTTTTGGCAATCTTATGCCTCCTAAAGATGCTCACAAATCAACACTATTTGTTACTCCATGTCTTGTACTATCTTTGATATGATAGCAACCCTCTTCTCAATATGATCCCAACTTAGCAGTATGTTGTCAATGCACAAATACACTTCTCCAAGGCCATTGTACAAGAGAAAGACACCACATTGCAATTCTATCATTGATATATTTAGCCAATCATTCAACAGAGGTGTGAGAAGCTCAATGCTCCCTTGCACATGGTAGTCTATCCATTAAGCCCAAAGTGGTATGTGAAAAACGCCTAATAGAATTACCCCTACGTAAGATGCTACAGTAAAGATGGGGTTCATTAAGTCTATTGAAAAGATGCATAATATAGATGATACCTTCATCATTCATACTGAATGGACGAAACTCACCATTCTCAGGGGATATCCAAAAGAGGCCATGTTGGATAAGGAGATTATGGCACATGAGGACCCAATTCCATGGTGGATTATGCATGGGTCTCCTTTGACAACCACAAGTTGGCCATTCATCTACTGTCCTAAGTTTCTAGCTCTTATGCTGTCGAGAAGAATTGGTCTACTTATAGCTTCATCCACTCTACTAAAAGGAATAGGCTTACCTCTAGGAGGGTGAAGAAGCTTGTAGATGTACATAGTGCCTTGTATCTCAATGACCGCAACATGCTCACATACAAGGGCAGTCCAACAATTTGATGGGATGTAGAGCAAAAGGAGCCAACACAGGTTGGTGACAATAATGCACAAATAGGATTGATTGGTATTGGTTTGAAGGAGCTTGACCTCAAGTACTCCAATAGTTTGAGTGATGAGAAGTTTGGCATGGACTTTGGGGATGATTAAGGGCATTTTTTTTTATTTTGAATGTAATCATCATTGACATTTGGTATTCTGATTTTTGTTGTTCAATGCAATATGTTTAGCATTTCAAAAAAAATTCATTTATTATTCTTTATACATTTTTTTATAACTAATTTTTCAAGTACCATATATATATTTGCACCATTGTCCCTTTACCATCCCCAAAATGAAGTCCTTTGATCCCCTATCCCCGAGACTCGTGAAGAATACTAACCAAACCTAGGGGATTCCTACTTCAGGTATTTAATAAGTGTCGAACATCATATTGTCAATGCAGGAGGAAATTAAAATAGTAGCTGAGTCCATCATAGACTAAGTAATCAACTAAGCACCTCTATAAAGACAAATGCAGATAAATGATATCTTAAAAAATCTCTATAACAATCTTACTTGACTATAGCTAAATATGTGCACTAATTTCCAAGCCTTTTCTTGCTTTAAATCAAGTTAGTTATTGATTTAACCTTGCCTAATAATAGGCTTCAAAATAAAATTATATTTCCTGCAATTGATTTGTATGCATATTGCAACTTGAAAATGTAGTCAAAGCTGTTCCAACTTCAACAATAACCGGGTAAAAGCAAACTCAGTAATCAACATGCTAGTGTCATCCAGAATACACAGCTACAATCTAGTACAGAGAATGCAAAGTTATGCTGCAAGCACCTTGCCCCACAAAAAAAGGGAACTAACAAAAGTTACCAGTTGTTCCAAAGAAACCCAAGTATTTCTTCACTACTGTGCTCAATTATCTCACTGGCACTTTGATCCAACCATTAGCAAATGCCACTCCCAAAATAATGAATGGTGTTAAAAAGCCAAAGATAATTATGTATGGAAGTGGAGTTGACATTGGGTTTACTCCATCCCGTTCTGCTGCTGTCTGCCAGTACCTGTATACAGCAATGATATATTGAGAATTGGACACTCAAATGCAAACCAATGGGCCAAATCAGTTAAAACTGTCATATAATCCCTCTCAGGATCTTTGAAAAAACAAAAGTTCAAATGAATAGATGCAGAACTTCCAAAACTTATCAAACCTATCCAACATGGTGTAATTGCAAGCCCAACAGAAAGTTGAATTCTCAATCGTAAGAGCTATTTGTGTGTGGGGAGAATTGGTAATCAAACCATTTATTATAATTTTTGTCTTCAGTTCATTAGGTCAATCAGAATGATTCCTTGTGTAAGAAGATCTCACTGTTCAGGCTCTTGCTCCTTGGTGATGAACTTTTTCTTCTCGCCCTCATTGCTGCCACCACCTCCACCTCCTATTGGACAGAAAGATGCATAACATATAAGTTCATTATAATCGGTAAGAAGTTAAAATGTGACTGTTTTAAACAGAATCGCTCCATTGTATAGTCTTTTAGATAATTGCAACAATTCAAACAAAAAGTATTTGCAGAACAATACCAATCCCCAAAATTCTCTACTATGTGTTCATCTAGAGGTCTTTCCAAAATGTGATACTCCTCGGGGTAATCTCACTAGCTGTACCACCCTCACCATCACCTCAATGAATGAGAATGGGTGTCTGGCTGCATTGCATTGTGACACAAATGGTGACAGGTCACTAAAATGGTGCTACCAAATTTAAACAATTTCACATTAGAAGCAGGGGAAAGTTTAAGGATTGTCTTTACACAATTTTATAGCTAAAACTTTGACTCATCTTATAAGTGAATAGGAGTTAATTGGTAAAGTACTGAGGACTGTCTTTAAGCTAAAAGTAAACAACCAACATATTTGTTATGTAAAAATTTTCATATCTTAATTAAAATAACGTACAGACTATTTAAGTTCTTCCTTTCATTCACTTTATGTATGAGTATAATTTAATTAATAGATATAACGAATGCATTTACCAGGATTTTGCATATCTCTTTATCAAATTCGTTAAATATCTATTACTCATTGGCTATGTGTGGATTGAATGCAGATGATCCAAAACTAAATAATGGTGAGATGAAAGAGCTTTAAGGCAGTTACAAATCTTCATCAATGAAACAAAATGATATGGAATCTGTATACCAATTCACACAGAAAAGTGAAAAGAGAAGAACAGCAAATATAGTTACAAAATATTTATTTTCCTTTATAAAATTTTACATTATTTTTTCTAACAAATAATTTTCTTTTTCCCATTTACTGTCATTCTAATGATGAATCATGAAGGCAGAAGCTATTCCATTACAAAATTCCACTTTTTCAAAATTATCATTGCTACCCTAAAAATTTCAGTAAAATGATCCAACTTCTTGGCAATTAGGCACTTGGAGATGAGATGTTTCTTAAGTGCCCACACCTTCAAACCCTAAACAGAAGTAATAATTGAAAAACTAAATTTAAGATTGTGGCATCAAGTCTGAAAAAGCTGTGCTATAAAGACTCATTTCTGATGAAATGTATGCCCGTGTCGCCAAACAAATTGGAAAAATTAATTTACATGTGAAGAAAATAAAATTGATTAATGAGAATGAATTGCTAACCTAAGCGTGCGCAGGGCGCTGCCATAATTCGCTTTCGGTGAAAAGTGAGAGGAGGAGCATTGAACAGGGAGCTTCTACTTCTGCTTCGGACAATGGAAGAGAAAAACGCAGGAAGACACGAGAGAGCAGCCATAGTCGCAGCAGCCACACGTATAACGCCTTCTTTATCCCCTCAAAACGAGTATATATTGTAAGGTTCAAAAGAGTTCAACCCCACCTCGGAGCATGGGAAAAAGCCTACTTGTATGGAACCCTTAAGGGTAAAGCTAAGCTTCTTATTGCGCAGTTGAGGATCTGTTCTCATCATCTTAGGTGCGAAATTGGGAGATGGTCGGTCCGAAGGAAGTTTGGGAAAATAGGGTATGTACTTTCTGCAGCAAAAGAGTAGTGGAAACTGAATGGCACTTCATCTTTGAGTGTGTTGCCTATGAAGACATCCGCATGCAATATGGAAACAACTTGGAGTGGGGAGTCTAAGCGAGCTCTTTGAAGAGATAACAGCGCATTTCTTGGTCAAGATGCATGGTAGAAGAGTCGACATGGAAAAGAGTTTGAAAGTATCTTAGGCTACGGCACTTGGTCCCTTAGGTTGTTTTGGCCTCGTGGACGTCATTAAAATTCATTCATTCATTCAAAGAAGTGGAGCAATAAATTTTTTGACTAATTCTTTATAAATAAGTTATCTAGGATTATTTTTTCCTCAATGTAGAGGTTTGCAATAATTTAAAAGGATGAAATGAAATGAAAGATTTTAATAACGTCCACTAGACCAAGTAGTCTAAGGTACCAAAAAGCTATTCCTCAAGGCATTTTCAAACTCTTTTCGAGGTTGGATCTTCTGCTATGAGGTATAAACTATGCTTTTGTCAGTTTTGGTGGAATAGATATCTCTCAATCTTTAACAGCGAATCAAAAAAAGATCAATTATTTATGTAGTGTGTTTTGTGCTCCAATATCAATATATTGTTAAAATAATATAACAGTCATGATAAACATTATATAAACATGGGAGAAGAAATTTTGCTTGAATTTCATAACTCAACTACTTTTAATATATGAAAACTAAAACGATGTAAATCTTCATTTCCTTCAATGTTTAAACATAGAAATAATATTATAGTTAATAAATAGTCATATTTGTCTTTCTCTTTATTAACAATGAACTTCATAATCTAAATGACACATGATTTCAAGGTTAAGGTTGCCCAAGAAATAGTACTTTTAAATATATTCAAATGTGTTATAAATAAAGAAAGCATAAAGTGCATGGATACTTTTCAATAATCAATTGGGCTCTCAAATCTCTACAAAATTGCATAAAACAACTTTGCAAAATTATTGTTCTAGTATGGTGTCTTGTTCCCTTGTATTTTTTTCCAAACACTATGATTTATTTCCATTCCATCATTCAAGTTCATTATCTTCCATTAATAATACATTTACATATGTTTGAGCCTTAAATGAGCAGTATTAAAATTTACGATCGACAAGGAGAAAAAAAGGATTGGAATGTTGAAGATCATTTCAATATTAATTTTATATAAGAAAATATTTTGAAAGGTTAAATGATATGGAATATGAGAGACATACCAATAACAACAACAATAACAATCTTAGTGGTGCGTTACATTATAATATACAATAGGCATATGGTTTATATATTTGTGTAGACACCTAAAAATGTCTTCACTGACTAACCATCTTTCCGACATCACCCAATTAATTAAATTTTTATTTAATTAATCACACCTCCCAACACCTGATCATTCACCTTCTCTTCATCATTTCATCTTTTAAATTGAATTAATTTAATTAATTCAATGGTTGCACTTATTAACATTAGCCCAATTAATTAAATAAATACGCAAATATTTATTTAGTTAATTTCACATTTTCCCTAAACCTAATTAATTAGATAAATTATGTTTATCTAGTTAATTCAGCCTACTAATTAGCCTACCCCTATCCGAGTTGATTAAATACATATTATTTAATTAGCTAGTCTAACCTACCTATCCCCTAAACCTAAGATTAATTAAATAAATCCCTATTTAATTAATCTTAACTCCTAATTAATTCATTCACTAATTTACTACAGCCATATTAATTAAATTAATCCCCTTGATTAGTTTGGTCAAACCTTACTTAACACTCATCTCCACACTCCACAAATAAAAAATTGGTCTTTTTCCACATAAGGCAATTTTTTATACATATTTTGTCCTAAAACTCATTAGTGAGTTCCTACACACCTAACTTGTCATACTTCACATTTAATAGAACTCTTCCCAAAATGAATTAAAAATTTATTTCTAATCCTCACCTCTTCCCCAAAAGAATTTAAAATTCCTTTTTAATCCATCTCATCAAACTTCATTAATGAACATCCCTTCCCAAGGTGGATTAGAAATTCATTTTTATTCTCATCCCTCCATTGTTGTTGATCAAATATAAGTCCTCCATCTCACATTCATCCTCATCCATTGATCTTTATTTTCAATTTCAACCCTTGGATCAAATCTCCCTCCAAAAAGCCTATAAATATCACCTCTCCCAAGCCATTTGATCATCCAAGTTTAGTGTATTGTTATCATGTCAAAATCTCTCCATCATTTCATCTAGAGCTAGGTTTTTTAGTGATTTGCATATGCATTTGAGAGCATTTTCACATTAAAGCCATGGGTAAAGCTAGAGAGTAAGGGTGCACTCTCTCAACCTTATCAAGGAGGAGGATCACATTTGAAGGTATAAACTTGTGTTTTTATGCATTTACTTTGTGGTTTTGACTTCATTTGTTTTCCTTGACCTCATTTGGCATGCCCGGTGGGACCCCATGGTCCCAAGCTACTAATTTTTGTGAGTTTTTGTGAAAAAAAAAAGTGTTTTGCAGGTTTTAGCGCTAAAGGCTCTCTGTTTAGCACCATTTGGTCTTGCAATGGCGCCATTTCTCAGTTTCGTGGCACCATTCTTCACTGTTTTGGCACTATCTTGGGACAAATTTCATATAAATCTTAAGGCTTATGTTTAGATTTTAATGCTTCTTTTGGGGTTTTAACAAGCTTTTAGGTTTATTTGCTCTTTGTTTTGATAGTAATCATAAAGAAATAGGGGGTTATAATGTCAAATTTTGTCTAGGGGTATATACAAGGATTTTCTATCTAACCCTAACTCATTTTGTTTGTTTTTGCCCTATTTATCACTTCCTTTCTGGTCTTTTGAATGTTGCTTGGTAGGGGGAGAAGCACTAACCTTGTTTAAGTTAAAGGTTTTTGAGACTAAATGTGTTTTTGAAGCTTTTTTTAGGGACATTGCCTCGTTTTGGTGCCTTTCGCACACAGTTTGGTGCTATCCAGTTCAAAAAATAGGGTAAGTGCAGGTAAAAACATGCTTTAGTGCTATTTCTTAACATTTTGACGCCATCTTTACAAATTTTAGCACCATCTATAGTTTTGGTGCCATTCAGTCTATCCGTGGCGCCATCTGGTTTTATTCTCTGTTGTTGGTCTGAATAGTTGCCTGTTAGTACTTTAATGCCATTTTCATCAATTTTAGCGCTATCTACCTGATTTGTGGCACCATTACTGTCTGTTGTGGTGCAATTTTTTGTGCTAACTTTAGGGTCTATACAGGTGTTTAACAAGGTCTTGCAGGGAAAAAGAACGTTTGTCAAAGACTAAACTATTGGGAATTAAGGTGTCTCAACCTTGGTAATTCCTTGTATTATTTTCATTGTATTTATTTATTCATTGCCTATGATGTAAATTAATTGTAAATTTCATATTTTCATCTTGTGGGATGTGGCACGGTGATGTGTCATCCTACATGGAAGATGACAACTTGTAATTTTGTCCTCACATGAGGAGATAGGTGTCCCACTTTGTGGTAGAAATATTTTGCCATGTGTCGGCATCTTGGATGTTGTGTAAGGGAATATTGACCAAAATGGTCATGACAGATTCCTCTGATAGTTTTATGACATGTAAGAGTAAGAAATAGGAGATTCTATGACAGGTACAAACAAGTGTCGAAGAGCATCTTTGGGGAAGGAATCTTTGGGCCCCCCAAGGTGGGTTATGACATGTTGTAAGAGAATATGCTATTTATAGCATGTGTATGACAGATTCTCTTACAGTTGTAAGTCATTATGCTATGACAGATTCTATGACAGTCGTAACAGTCGTAGAAGCATCTGTCATTACCCATTTTGGGAATAGGCAACCTCTTTGGGATGGGGTGACCTGACAAGTGTTAGGAACATTCTTCAAGGTTGGACAAGTGTCCATAGGCATGGATTTTGGGCCATGAGGCCATGTTGGATGCCCATTCCAAGATAGAGCCAAAACTGCCTTGTAAAATCTATATAAACAAGTGCTTTGAGGAGGTGATGTACTACAGGTTTTACAAGTACTGTTATGCTGCTGGATCATCTCCAGATACGAGTGTCGAAGACTCCTGCAAGAGCATTGGCTCTAATTTGTATTGTAACCTCTTTGTTTATGTAATACAGTTGAGCAGTGTTTTGGAGTGGAGTTTTTCACCCGTAAGGGTTTTCCCCACGTATATCTTGTGTCTCTCTTCTTCTGTCATTATTTCTTCCTTATGTGTTTGCTACAATATCTCATTTTAATGGTTTAATGTTGCTGTAATAGTTAGGATAAATTTGAATTTGCACTCTCCTCCCCTCATTAGATTAGTGTAGGAAGCATTTTCTGCACACCTAGCTTCCTTTCATAAACATCCAACTACTAGCATTTCTTTGCAGGGATTCGTTAGCGTAGAAACATTTACCTTGGTGCACTAAAATAAACTTTATGTGTTTAGCTTAGAAAATATTTCAATTTTGTACATTTAAAATGAACCTTGTTTGTACAAATGTAGGAACACTTTGATTTGGGTCTTTAAAAAGAACTTAGATTTTGTTTGAAGTGATCGGTGCACTTGCACATTGTGTTAGTAGATCCCAAGGGATAGAATCAAAGTATCCTCTCCCCTTGCCTTCATAAGGATCTTGGGTGAAGAGAAATGGTTTTATTCTCTTCTTTTTCATTTTCTTAGAGAGGCTTGCCTTGATGGGAAAAGAGGTACTCACCCCAAGGGAATGATCTCAAGCGGTACTTTTGTTCGGCCCGCTATATAAAAAAGGATAAGGTGAAAGCTAAGTCTAACTGGTATTAGCGCTTACTGTACAGTGCTAGTTTGAACGGAGGCGTACCTTGTGTATATGACACTCCTAGTATGACTACTTAAAGCCTTAAGTGGCTTGTTGGATGCTCGTAACATGTCGGTCCCCCAAATATCCCACACTAAACACCTTTGGTTAGAAGCTCACCCCCTTTTTCAACCTTGTGGCGATTTGTTCAAGGCAAGAGGACACATAATCCTCTCAAGATTTTCATCATATGGCTCCCATGAGATGAGATGGGAATCCTCGGCTTAGTATAAGCTATACATAGCTTTCCGAGGAAATGGTGATTGTGTCATCCTTCCAGTGCAGGAGGCCCCTATCCATCCTCTCTCGAAAGATAATATAGTGTGCACACCCATCCTAGGTATGTTGACATTTGCATCAGAGATTCCAAGTTGTGGGCTTGACAAATCACCATTCACCTTGACCTTAGGTAGTATAAGCATTGTCTTCAAGTGTTTTACAATTGTGTTATACCCGTCAAAATTTGGGCCTTGAGGGGCTTCTTGAACATACACGTCACATTTGAACAAGTCCCGTCCAAACCTTTGGCTATAGTATTCTCTTGTTTGGAGTGTTTGTATTACTTGCCATGGAAACTATCATTGACATTATCCGAAGCCTCTTAGATCATTGAAACATTTGACACCTCCAAATCAATCATTTGACTTTCAAAATCTAAAAGTTTGAGACCACAATCCAAAAATTTGCCCAAATTTGCAAAATATCCAAGCAAGATCCAAAACACTGTCACATTTTGGTGCCAAAACTTCTCTGTTTGGCACCTAAAAATTCATCTGTGCCACTATTTTCCCTGACGCCTTCATTCACTATTTTAGCGCCATTTTACAAATCTCTAGCGCCATTACCCTCTATTTTGGTGCCTTATCCCTAGAATCTGGCGACATCTAGAGATCTAACTGCACACGTGTCTAAAAAATTGTTTTGGAATCCTTGAGTCCGAGTTAATCATAATCTGTGGTTATCTTGTCAAAATCCATCAAGACTCTAATCCACCTTTTGACCATAGTCCACAACCATTTAGTCCAAAAATTCATCCATATATCTCCATTGTGACCTTAGAGAAAAATCATTTTGACTATTGGACCCTTCATCTCATTAATCACTAAGCTCAATCCATCCTTTCCATCTCCATATAATCTGACCTAACTTTACATTTTGATTTTCACTTTTTAGACCTTCACCTCATCCATTTCAAAATTTCATTCCAAATCCAACATTTTCCAACCCTATCCAAATCCTATCCATCAAATCCAAAATCAAATCACCCAACATCCAAAATATCAACCATATCCAAATCAACCTTTGAGCAAAGAATTAAATCTAAATCTTATTATCCTTTTAACATCCCATTTTGCTTGTTGGTCATTAGTCTACCTACAATTAAAATAATCATCCTCCTTTTTCCTAAGGTCATAAGTCTACCTTAAGTAAAAGAAACATCCATTTTGTAACTCAAAGATCTAGATTTATTTTAGCTTACTTTTGATTTGAACATTCTCCCCAAACATCATCAAACCATCCAAAACACCTAAGGTTTTCCTTAGATTTTCATCCAAAATCCATTAAATCATCTAGGGTCTCCCTTGGTTGATTGTTATCCGAACCATCTTAGAACAATCTTAATCACATCACCACCTCCCCTTTTCTTACCACCCTCATCCTAAAATCATTCATATTGCCTCATCTACTCCCACCATCTCCTTTGGTCCAAAATTTTTGAAAATCAAATTACCCATTTTATCTTTGAGGTCCTAACCTCCAAGATTTATCATCCCTACATACTATCCTTAGGTTTAGAACTTTTGAGATTTTGTTCTCTAAAGATAAGAACTTATATCATCACTATTTACCTATCATCACATCCCCATCACCACCTATCTTTGGATCCAATAGTTTTAAAGGTCTTGATCTCCATCCATCCAAACAAATCTACACCCCAAAACCATTACATGCCCGTGACAAGATCCCAAGATAAGAAAAACAAGGACATGGAACCTTTTATAAATACCTTTGGCATGGGAATGCCTCCAATCAACCAAAACAATATCCCCGTAGTCCAATAAGTACCATCATTTGATGCCAATGCTATGCTAAATCCCTTTCCCATCCGACCACAAGCACCCCCATCTAACACCAATCAAGTAGATCAAGATGTCTTAGACTTCACACAAGACGTTGATTCCATGGATATACTTGATAGAGTCCTAAAATCATATCCTAATAGGTATCTTGAGGTTCTTCTTCAAAATGGTGCTACCATACCTAACGTCACCACGTCATCGCAACCATCCACATCCCATATCATCCCTAACACATCCCAAGCCTCCAACATCACTACATCTACAATTCCCACAAACTAAAATGTTACCACATCCACAATCCCCACAAACACATCTACCACACCAAACATCTCGACCATATCAACATCCACCATCACCACATCCACTCCACAAATTACCCTAAACATCCCCAACAACACCACACACCCATGCACTTCCACAAGTACCCCCAACTTGACCCTAACACCATAGCTTTCATAACCCGCTTATTATCACAACCACCCCATAACACATCTAACCCTTCATCCAATTTCATGTATGTACAAAAACCCATCTCACAAGCACGTATCACATCCTCCACTCAGAACACGCAACAAAATCTCAACCAAAATCAACAACTCCCACCATACGTCCTATAACAACTCCTCTCTTACCAACAACACCTCGCTCTCCAAAATCAAATCACCCAAAACCAAACTTTACAACACCAAACTCCACCCCAAAATCAAATCCCGCCTTTCCTCCAACAACTAATGCAAAATCAAAAAACCTATGTTCCACAACCACCACCACAAGATTTAGCAAGCGTTGTTCCAACATTAATCCAAAAGGTTGACAACATGCAACATGGAAACAAGAGGAAGCAATATTCTCTCGAGGATATTTGCCTGTATCCGTTTAATAGGACATTATACATGCCTCCCTTTCCCAAAACTTTTGAAATGCCCAAACTTGATAAACACAAAGGAAAGGGAGACCCTAGGGAACACCTTAGGGAGTTCTACATAGCTTCCTTAGAGATCTCATATGACGATACCTATTTGATGAGGCCAAGCCACCGAATGGTTTGCTCATCTTCCTCTCGACATTAAGACATCCCATGAGCTTGCAGAGAAGTTTGTGAACCATTTTTCCTACAACTTTGAACATGAAATATCAATGACCAACCTATGTAATACAAAATAAAAGAGTGGAGAGTCCTTCACCACCTTTTTACAAAGATGGAGAGGCTTAGAAATCAAACTCCCATGAAGCCACAATCCCTCCACCAACCTGCATCCGCAATAATGTGAGTCAAAAACTTGCATTTTTTTAAAATCAGTTCTATAGTGCTGACTTTCCCCTTTTTGGCGCCAATTTCCCCTGACATGGCTTTAATCCCCTGGATGGTGCCACTTCTGCCAGGATGGTGCCACTTTTGCCAGGGTGCTGCCATAATAATGGGTTACACTTTCTGGGACATCCTGATTTTTGCTGAAATCACATATTTTTAGAAAATATAATGATTTAAGCTTTGAAAGGTTCCATTTAAAGGATTTTAATTGAAGAGTATTTAATCAAACCACCTTAGATAGAACCCCCCTAGTTTTAAACCATACCTATAATGGAGTCTCCTCTACACCTATCAAAATGCTGATAAAAAACCAATTTTGATTTATCTTTTGAGGGATCAAATGAATTCATTTAAAATCTATGTTTTGTAAGTATGTAATCCTTATTATAAGCTTCCCAAAAAATATAATTTTAAATATATTTAATTTGATTATTATATTTATTTTTTATTTCTTGTGAATGTATGTTTTTTACCGAACATCAAGTTCTCTATTCTATACACATGGAAAATTAGTAAATTACTGAAAAAAATTCTAAAAAATATCTATGCAGTAGGTATTGATGTCCTTGTTTCAACAAAAGAAAAAAATTGAATTTTGATACATAAAGAAAAAGTTATGTTTTACGGAATACGCCTATGTCTAAATTATAATTGGTTTGACTTAAAAAATTAATTAAAAAATATATATTCAACAAAACATTATGAAACCAAATGCATACACTATATATCAATGTTACCAATCTAAATTAAAAAGAATCAGAATTTGATATTTTGTAGAAAAAAAGTTATGTGCTACGGAATACACATCACTTTAAAAAAATGTTGTTTACTATTAAAAACTAGTTATCAAAGGAGATGCAAAAAAAAAGTACAATTTAACTCCAAATGTTTTTTAAAAATATATTTAGAATCTACAAACAAAATCTCACAAATCACTAGTTTGCTTCATCTTCAAATTCATAATGGTTTAGCGGCTATAGGTGTCAGAACGTGAAGATTTAGTTCAAAATATTGATTTCAATGTCAAGTTTGGCCAAAAAGTGTAACCCATTATTGTGGGATGACCCGCCAGGTATGGTGCCAATCCAAAGGATGGCGCCATTCCTTCCCTTTAAGGCGCCATTTGAGAGAATGGTGTCGATTCCTCTCCTTATGGAACCATTTTGGCACATAACTCGCGAAACTTATTGTGGGATGACCCGCCAGGTATGGTGCCAATCCAAAGGATGGCGCCATTCCTTCCCTTTAAGGCGCCATTTGAGAGAATGGTGTCGATTCCTCTCCTTATGGAACCATTTTGGCACATAACTCGCGAAACTCATATCGCTCACCAAACCCTAGGCGCATTCCAGAGAATGGCGCCACAAACCTTGGGTATGGTGCCATTCTGGAGAATGGCACCAGAGTGCCCTGATATAGCGCCAATCCTCCCAATGGCACCATTCGAGAGAATGGCACCATAGTTTCCTTCGATAGCACCATTTTGGTGAAAACTGTCCTAGCACATATAGCGCCAAACAACAACATAGCACCACAAAGTCTTGTTTTGGCACCAAAACTCTTTGTTTCCTCCCTTGACCGATGGCGCCATTCTAGAGGATGGTGCCAATCCAGCCTGTGATGGCGCCAAACGGTCTTTAACGGCGCCAGAACCCTAATCTACTTGTTTCCCAATGCCATAAATGTTCAAAATTAAAAAATTGACAAAGTCAAAGTTAGGTCACATACCTGCTTGCTAGCGACTGGTGATCTCATGTAAGAATGGACTCGCTCGAACAAATGCTCGAAGTGTGGGAAGAGTGGGTTCGCCATCTCGTCTCTTCTTCTCTCTCGTCCAAGTGGCTCAATGAGTGCAAATGTGGCACTTTTCGGGCCCACTTTTTCTATTTATAGAAGGTTGTGTCACCCTCCAACACACCTTTTCCTCCCCATGGTGCAAATCTTAACCTTTTTCACCTGTTTTTCTTCCTATCATCCTACTTTTCTGCCCTCTTCATTTTTTCATCACCATTTCCTTCTTTCGAGAGCTCACCCAAAAAAAAATTATTTTTTCACCCGACCTCTCGAGGGGGCATCCCTCATCCATTCCATTCCTTCTTGGGGCAGCTAGGGCAAATTCTTTGACTTGACGCCATATCCTTGCTAGGTCACGATGCCACATCAAAGAGGGCCAAATGTAGACACCTAAAAATGTCTTCACTGACTAACCATCTTTTCAACATCACCCAATTAATTAAATTTTTATTTAATTAATCACACCTCCCAACACCTGATCATTCACCTTCTCTTCATCATTTCATCTTTTAAATTGAATTAATTTAATTAATTCAATGGTTGCACTTACTAACATTAGCCCAAATTTTAATTAAATAAATATACAAATATTTATTTGGTTAATTTCACATTTTTCCCTAAACCTAATTAATTAGATAAATTATGTTTATCTAGTTAATTTAGCCTACTAATTAGCCTACCCCTATCCCAGTTGATTACATACATATTATTTAATTAGCTAGTCTAGCCTACCTATCCCCTAGACCTAAGACTAATTAAATAAATCCCTATTTAATTAATCTTAACTCCTAATTAATCTATTCACTAATTTACTGCAGCCATATTAATTAAACTAATCCCCTTGATTAGTTTGGTCAAACCCCACTTAACACTCATCCCCACACTCCACAAATAAAAAATTGGTCTTTTTTCCACATAAGGAAATTTTTTATACAATTAATGAGTTCTTACACACCTAACTTGTCATACTTCACATTTAATATAACTCTTCCCCAAATGAATTAAAAATTCATTTCTAATCCTCACCTCTTCCCCAAAAGAATTTAAAATTCTTTTTTAATCCATCTCATCTAACTTCATTAATGAACATCCCTTCCCAAGGTGGATTAAAAATTCACTTTTATTCTCATCCCTCCATTGTTGTTGATCAAATCTAAGCCCTCCATCTCACATCCATCCTCATCCATTGATCTCTACTTTTAATTTCAACCCTTGGATCAAATCTCCTCCAAAAAGCCTATAAATACCACCTCTCCCAAGCCATTTGATCATCCAAGTTTAGTGTATTGTTATCATGCCAAAATCTCTCCATCATTTCATCTAGAGCTAGGCTTTTTAGTGATTTGCATATGTATTTGAGAGCATTTTCATGTTGAAGCCATGGGTAAAGCTAGAGAGTAAGGGTGCACTCTTTCAACCTTATCAAGGAGGAGGATCTCATTTGAAGGTATAAACTTGTGTTTTTATGCATTTAGTTTATGTTTTTGACTTCATTTGTTTTCCTTGACTTCAATTTGAATGGTACATTTTGACAAATGTTACTATTAGTGCAACAAGGTTCTTTATCTAACTAGTTCATTTCGTTGTAGCTCAATATTTCAAGATTGAACTGTGTGCAAGCTTTTTCCAAAGCATTTTGGATCACACTCTGTGATCCATCATCAAGAGAAATAGCAAGAGAAGAGAAATAGAATGAGTAAGTTTGTAGACTCTGACACTTAAATAGAGAAAAGAATAGCGCAGGAACCACTAGACACCAAGGACAAGAAAAAATTAAAGCACAATTCTACTCCAACCTATAAACACCCCGGCTCAAAATCACCCATACACCTAAAAACATAGAAATGTGAAAAAATGAGAGAAACAACAAAGAAAAAGAATAAGGTAAAATAAACATAAACATAATGACAAAAATGATAAATAAGTCAGGGAGAAAGAAACATCAAGGTAAAAAGAAAAGGGAAATAAGACATACGGACCAAAATAATATGTGTAAGGTCAGAATTGAATCAAACATAAACAAACAAACTAAAACATAAAAAGAAGGGGTATGTATATGTGTGTGTGAGTGTGTGCGCGTGCGCACGTATATGTGGAGATTATATACTAGCATATTTATATTAAATATAATATATCTAAAGTACGCCAAGAGATATCCTTCTCAAGGCGCCTAATGTTAGGATTAATGATTAAAAAAATAGGCGTCTCGAGAAGGATATTTCTCAGCGTACTTTAGATATATTATATTTAATATAAATATGCTAGTAGCATCCGCAGCGGCAAGCCTAATTCTAACTATATTATATATCTTAAGAATTATTCTAATTATAATATTATAATATAAGAAAGATATATTATAAAAATAATTTATAATAATAAATTATATATTCTAACATGTACCCTTTAATAACCCTAATTTCAACCCATAACTTGAATTCTAAACATAACACTGACCCTAATTCTATCCCTAACCCTAACTTGGTTATTCTAACCATAGTTGCAACATCTAAACAACATTATTTTAACCCTAACCTTGATCATAACCCTAACCAATTCAACTCTAGCCCCAATTCTAATCCTAACCCTAAACAAAATTCTAATCCCTGGGTTATTAATCCCCAACCCTAATTCTAACTCTAAGCCTAGTTCTAACCATAATTCTTACCCTAACTATAGCCCAAACTCTAATTGTAACCCTAACCCTAATTCTAACTTGAACCCTTTAATAACAATAATTTAATCCCTAATTCAAGACCTAATTGTAATATTAATTGTAATCCTAATTCTAGCCAGAACCCTAACACTAATCCTAATTGTAACCCTAACTATAATTCTAAACATAACCCTAACCCTAATTATATCCCTAACCTTAACCATATTTCTAACCATAATTCTAACTTTAATTTGAACACTAACCCTAATTCTAACTTTAATTTGCACCCTAACCTTAACCCTAATTATATCCCTAACCTTAAATCTAAACAAAACCCAAATTTTATCCCTAATTGTAACCTTAATTTTAACACTAATTCTAACCCTAATTTGAATGCTAATTGTATTTATAACTCTAACCCTAACCTTAATCCTAACATTAATGCTAATATAAATATGCTAGTTCTAACCATAATTCTAACCCTAACAATAACCCTAATTCTATTGCTAACCCTAGCACTCACCCCAATACAAACCCTAATTCTAACCCTAACCCTAATTCTTACCTAACCATAACCCTCACCCCAATACTAACGCTAATCCTAACCCTAATTCTAACTCTATCCCTATTTCTAAGTATAATTTTAATCCTAATTCTAACCCTAACTCTAATATTAACCCTACCATAATTCTAACCTAAACCCTTTAATAACCCTAATTGTATTTGTAACCCCAACCCTACCTTAATCCTAACACTAATGTTAACCCTAAATCTAGTTAAACATAATTCTAACCCTAACCCTAATTCTAACCCTAAACCTAACCCTCACCCCAATACTAATGCAAACCCTAAACCTAATTCTATCCTTAATTGTAACCCTAACCCTAACCCTCACCCAATACTAACACTATCCCCAACCCTAATTCTAACCCTAAGCCTATTTCTAACCATAATTCTTACCCTAATTATAGCCCAAACTCTAATTGTAACGGTAACCCTAATTCTAACATGAACCCTTTAATAACCCTAATTTCAACCCCTAACTCCAATTCTAAACATATCCCTAACTATAATTCTAAACATAACCCTAACCCTAATTATATCCCTAACTATATTTCTAACCCTAATTGTAACTTTAATTTGAACCCTAACCCTAATTATATCCCTAACCATATTTCTAACCCTAATTCTAACTTTAATTTGAACCCTAACCCTAATTGTAACTTGAATCTAAAGCCTAACCCTAACCCTAATTATATCCCTAAGCTCAAATCTAAATAAAACCCAAATTTTATCCCTAACCCTAACCATCACCCCAATAGTAACGCTAACCCTAACCATATTTTAAACCCTAATTCTAACTTCAACCTAAACGCTAACCCTAATTGTAGCCCTAACTCATTATTTGAATCCAAATTGTAATTATAACACTAACCCTAACCTTATTCCTGACAATAATGCTAACCCTAATTCTAACCCTAATGCTAACCCTGATTCTAGCCCTAACCCTAATTCTAACCCTAACCCTAAGCCTCACCCCAATAGTAGGGCTAATCATAACCATATTTTTAACCCTAATTATAACTTGAACTTGAACCCTAACTCTAATCCTAATTGTAGCCCTAACTTTTAATTCAAACCCAAATTGTAACCCTAACCCTAACCCTAACCTTAATCTTGACAATAATGCTAACCCTAACCCTAATTCCAACCATAAGGCTCACCTAAAGGTTAACCCTTAATTCTAACCCTAACTTTAGTTCTACCCTACATTTGATTAACCCTAATTTAATCCATAATTCTAACCCTAATTCAAGACCATAATCAGTTGGAAACCATAACATGTTGGAAAACATAACGTTATTGTTTCTAGCAGGTTAGGTTATTGTTTCGAGTTGATTATGATTTCCAACACATTATGATTTCCAACAAATTATAGTTTCCAACTGGTTATGGTTTCCAATAGGTTATGGTTTCCAACGTGTTGGAAATCATAAACAGTTGGCAATCATAACCTGTTGGAAACCATGACGTGTTGGAAATCATAACCAGTTGGAAACCATAACTTGTTGGAAATCATAATCTGCTGCAAACCATAACATGCGGGAAATCATAAGTTGTTGGAAATCATAATGTGATATTATGATTTCCAATGACTTATGATTTCCCGCACGTTATGATTTCCAACAAGTTATGATTTCTAGCACGTTATAGTTTCCAACCCTAATTCTAACCCTAACTTTAGTTCTACCCTACATTTGATTAACACTAATTTAATCCCTAATTCTAACCCTAATTTAAGACCTAACTATTATTGATTGTAATCCTAATTCTAGCAAGAACCCTAACACTAATCCTAATTGTAATCCTAACTATAATTCTAAACATAACCCTAACTATAATTCTAAACATAACCCTAACCCTAATTATATCCCTAACCATATAAATCTAACCCTAATTGTAACTTTAATTTGAACCCTAACCCTAATTATAGCCCTAACCATATTTCTAACCCTAATTCTAACTTTAATTTGAACCCTAACCCTTTAACCCTAATTGTAACTTGAATCTAAAGCCTAACCCTAACCCTAACCCTAATTATATCCCTAAGCTCAAATCTAAAAAAAACCCAAATTTTATCCCTAACCCTACCCATCACCCCAATAGTAATGCTAACTCTAACCATATTTTTAACCCTAATTCTAACTTCAACCTAAACCCTAACCGTGATTGTAGCCCTAACTTATAATTCGAATCCAAATTGTAATTATAACACTAACCTTAACCTTAATCCTGATAATAATGCTAACCCTAATTCTAACCCTAATGCTAACCCTAATTCTAGCCCTAACCCTAATTTTAACCATAAACCTACCCTAATTCTAATCATAATTGTAACCGTAAATCTTGCCCTAACTCTAATACTAACCCTAATCCTAATCCAAACCCTAATTCAAACCCTAAGTGTATTTGTAATCATAATCCTAACCTTAATCCTAACACTAACACTAACCCCAACTCTAATGAAAACCCTAATCGTAATTGTAACCCTAACCTAACCCTATTTCTAACTATAATTCTAACCCTAATTATGGCCCTAATTCTAATACTAACCCTAATTCTAATATGAACCCTAACCCTAACCCTATTTTTAACCCTTAGCTCTAATTCTAAATGTAATCATAACCCTAATTCTATCACTAACCCTAACCCTAACCCTACCTTGATTTGCAACATCTAAACAATATTATTTTAACCCTAAGCTTAACCTTTGTCTTATAGTGGAGAGTTATAGATTTGGTCTTTCTTACGTATGATAATTGGTATGGATATAAGAATTTAGGATTCTCATGTTTCTCTTATGGTAATTCTAATCATAATTCTAACCCTAATTCCTACCCTAACTCTTATGATGGAAACCCTAATTCGTCAAAAAACACTTCTAAATATATGGAAACTTCTAAAAACACTTAACCTAACTAATTCTTCAAATTGAAAATAAAAGATAGACTAATTATAGGTCACTAAGAACTCCTATTATTAATGATGTCACTCTACAATATTCATTTGTGAAAAAGAAAGATTATTATTCATGTCTAATAATTTTTCCACACCTTAATTAATAACTTAAATATCTATTTCCATAAAAATATTTCAAGATTATATAGAGGTAAGAATGAAACATAACATATAATAATTACTACAAACTAACTTACATTAATAACCTTTACCATAAAATTCCTATAACCTAAGAATTAAAACATAACAAATATTCAAATAACCTAAATAAATTTCTCATAAATTAAACATAAGAATATATATATTAGCTAACAATCTTTATGCTTTAAACATAATAATAATAATAATGGAAATTAATTAATTAGGGCAATTATGATTTTTCTATGTACACTTAATTCTCCCTAATTCCAATCTGTAATAATATTTAAATATTTAACAAATCCATCCAATATTATGAAAAATAAAGTTATTATTCATACTATGTGATTCAACAATAATAATGGAGAATTAACTAATTACCAATTAAAGTTTAAAACAAAAGAATTCTTCTCATTGTTTATACAGGAGTAAATGTTAAAAAAAAACATGGGAAAAAATTAACTTAACATTTAATTCATATAAAAAAAATTTAAAAAAATTATATATAAAAAAAATTAATTTTTAATTCAAGAGACCCTGAGTTTATTAAATTTCTATTAAATAATTTCATTTTTATTTTTTTCTAACATCTCTACATATATTAAAATTTTAATATACTATTATTATAAATATATTTATATATTATCCATTAATCATTTACTAATATATAAACATATATGTTTATTTTAAGGAATATTATATATAGGTTTAGCTTAATATTATTCATTCATGTGAATACAAAAGGATATGAATAGGCAAGCATTTGCAATGTATTAATAACCAAACTACTCACATATACACTTGATTTATTGTTGATCAAATCTAAGCCCTCCATCTCACATCCATCCTCATCCATTGATCTCTACTTTCAATTTCAACCCTTGGATCAAATCTCCCTCCAAAAAGCCTATAAATACCACCTCTCCCAAGCCATTTGATCATCCAAGTTTAGTGTATTGTTATCATGCCAAAATCTCTCCATCATTTCATCTAGAGCTAGGCTTTTTAGTGATTTGTATATGTATTTGAGAGCAGTTTCACGTTGAAGCCATGGGTAAAGCTAGAGAGTAAGGGTGCACTCTCTCAACCTTATCAAGGAGGAGGATCTCATTTGAAGGTATAAACTTGTGTTTTTATGCATTTAGTTTGTGTTTTTGACTTCATTTGTTTTCCTTGACTTCATTTTGAATGGTACATTTTGACAAATGTTACTATTAGTTCAACAAGGTTCTTTATCTAACTAGTTCATTTCCTTGTAGCTCAGTATTTCAAGATTTAACTGTGTGCAAGTTTTTTCCTTAACGTTTCAGATCACACTCTGTGATCCATCATCAGGAGAAATAGCAAGAGAAGAGAAATAGAATGAGTAAGTTTGCAGACTATGACACTTAAATAGAGGAAAGAATAGCGCGGGAACCACTAGACACCAAGGAGAAGAAAAAATTAAAGCACAATTCTACTCCAACCTATAAACACCCCAGCTCAAAATCACCCATACACCTAAAAACATAGAAATGTGAAAAAATGAGAGAAACAACAAAGAAACATAATAAAAGAAAAAGAATAAGATAAAATAAAATAAACATAATGACAAAGATGATAAATAAGTCAGGGAGAAAGAAACATCAAGGTAAAAAGAGAAGGGAAATAAGACATACGAACCAAAATAATATGTGTAAGGTCAGAATTGAATCAAACATAAACATATAAACTAAAACATAAAAAGAAGGGGTATGTATATGTGTGTGTGTGTGCGCGCACGTATATGTGGAGATTATATATAACACTATATAAGTAAAAAATATAAATATAAATATAAAAAGGAAGAAATGTGTGTGTGTGTGTAGGAGGGACTATGCAAAATATATATATATATATATAGGAGGGACTATGCAAAAAAGAGAGGAGGTAGAGTCTACCAAAGAACTCGTGACTACACATAGTGAGTCACGAAAGACGTAAAAACAAAGTAATGAAGAGAACAAAATACGTGACTAAATAGATACAGGAATAAAGGATAAACAAGGAAGAAAGCAACACGAAAAGGCACATATATGCTCTCAAATGAACAAAAAAGAGACCCACACACAAATACAAGAACAAAGAACAAACATACAGAAACCATAACCAAGGAACGAATGTAGACTAGTATAAGTACCAAAGAACATAAATGAATCAAAAAAGCTAACATATATTGGACACATGTATGTGTAAAAAACTATATATATATATATAAGAAAAAACAAGCAAGAATAATGATATAGCTTGCACTAAAACGCAAGACCACAACATAGAGAACCAAGCAAAAATGCACTAACCAAGAAATAAACATAACAATAAATAAAAGAGAAATTCTTGAGAGATTAAAAAGAAAGAATGAAAAAGGAGAAAGAAACTAGGTAAAATTCAAACCTACACTTAAAATGAACACAACCAAAACAAACCCACAAAATACACAAGTAAAGACCAAGAAAGCAAGGAACACATACAAACCTAAACAACAAAAACTAAAGAACTAAAAAACCTAGGATATATATATAGTCAAAGTGAACACATCTAAACGACCACATCAAAAACAAGAACAAAGACCAACAAGTGCAAGGAACAAACTATACAAACCTAAGCACAAAAGCTTAAAAACATAGAATATATATATAAATATGTATGTATGTATGTATGTATGTACACAATTATATTAATATATACATATATATAAGAGATGTACACACACACACACACATATTTATATGTATGTGTGTATATATATAACAAGAAAGGGGTATGCTTACACAAGAACTATTGACAACACTTGGAGAAAACTACGAAGAACGTAAACTAAAACAATAAATATTTAAAAAGGACAAGAATTATATATATATTATATCTATGTATATGAAATATATATATATATATATATGTATGTATGTATGTATGAATAGATATGTATATACATATCTATTATAACCAACTCAATGCATAAATGTATATATATATATATATATATATATATATATATATATATATATATATATATATATATATATATATATATATATATATACATACATACATACATACATATATATATGTATGTATGTATGAATAGATATGTATATACATATCTATTATAACCAGCTCAATGCATAAATATATATGCATGCAAAATAATATAAGGGACTTTTTCACTTTATGTAATATATATATACACACACACATATCTATTAGAACGAGCTCAATGCATAAATGTATATGCTTGCAAAAATAATATATAGTTCATTTCCTAGCTAGTTATTCGTTTAGGTCCTTTTCGCACTAGGTTAAATTTACTAAGGGACCTTTTCACTTTATCCCATATTGGTTGTGTTTTTAGTCTCTTGGGTGGTAAATCCTATATATACTCACCCGTCACTCTCATATGAGCATCTCATCTTATTTCATTGTATGCTTTGCATTCTCATTGAGTTGAATACAATTTATTCTAGCTCATTTCTAATTTTTAGCTTTGCTTTCCTTCATTTATTTACATTCTTGGGTGGCTTTTAGCCAAATCTTACATGGTATCAGAGTGGTTGTGAGTTGTGGGTTAGCATTGTTTTAGAAATCTGGGAGTGTAGACCTATTTTTTTTAAGCACATGAGTATGCTCTTCTTTTGCATCCTTAGATGACCTGGAGAATCAGAAAAGTGTGGAGACAATATCAATTTCTATGAGGTTCTCTTTTTGACTTGCCAGTTGCAGGTTTTTTTGGAACTTCGTCTTTTGTTTCGTCTAATTCAGACATTAGAGGTCAGATCTGCAAGGGTTTGAAGCGGGAAGTTCATTTCCAGATCTAGCACAGAGCCATCATTTCAAAGCATTTTGGATCAAATCCAACCCTTCCATAGCACTCAGAAGGTCCAAAAATCTTAAGATCAACTGTCAGATTATTGACTTTGAACAAAGTTGCCCAAAGAGGCAAAAATATTGTCTACGAAGCCATACGACCCTTATGAATAGTTCCTGTAAGCATGTTTTTCAAGAGAAAAAATCAAAATATATTTGGTTTAAAAATCACAGTTTTTATGTTACAAAATCATTGTAAAAATCTTTGATAAAAATAGAAAAAAATAAGGTACTACGTGTTGAATTGGCATTGATTTTGTCATTGATGTCAAAGGTAGATAATGATCATTCATCAGGTGTTGGGTTGAGTTGGAATTGTTGACTATTATCAATCAAGAGAAGAGAAACATCAAAGGTTGATATAGGTTGATCACAAGGTCTACATGGTATTGTATGATGCTAAGTGTTATGTTGATCAGGATGGATGTTTTCATGATCATGATCTTCAAGGTTCAAGGTTGTTGAATATAATGTTCACCTTATGTTGCATGGCTTAAAGGATTTCATGAAATGTTAAGATTTCATGATAATCAAGACATATGATTATTGTTGCATCAATGCATGTCATCTTCTCAATTAGTTGCTCATGGAGTTTGGATGTTACTTGGTTAGTTTAGAGATGTAAGATGTGTTTGTGATGTCAGAGGTTGTTCATTCTTTGTTCATGGCAGGAGTTTCTTCATGTTTCAGGTGTCTCTCATCCTTCATTGATGCAAAGACTAAAGTGCTTCCTAGTGATGATTGTTTGACATGCTTCCTATTTCGCATCAAGATGATGTGTTATTCTTTTAGATTGATGTAGCAAGGTGAATTGCTTCAGTTTGGTGTAGCAAGAAGAATTGTGTCAGTGTGCTTCTTTTTGTGCTTCATGTTTACTCTTAGATTCCATTGGACTTTCACAGATGTTAATGTGACAGAGATCGGGATGTTGTTGCAACATGATCGTGTTAAGATGCAATGTGATATAGTGGATATGCCATGGAAGGCAGAGAAGACATAAAGCTCATTGGTTGGAGTTGAGTTTGTGGTTTTGATTTTAGTTTGGAATTGGAGTTGCTTTAGTTGTATGATGTTGTTCTTAGAAGTTCATAATTTGGTTGCTTCATGATAATGTTGATCAGGTGATGTCTTGGTTGATCAAGTGATGTCTTAGTGTTAATGTCATGTCTTGATGATCTGTAAACAATGAGGATATAAAATGGTGATGCAATTGGTTGATGGAGTTTATTGATTTGTCATTAGTATTGATGCAAAAGCATGTCACGGGTCCACTAGTCAATGATGATGCAGATATGGGCAGAGATTGGCATTTATATCTGTTACATAATAGACTCTCAGAAAGTTGTTGGAAATGAGGTTCTTAATAAGGATGTCATCAAGTGTTTGTCAAATTGTGCAATGGATTTATGACAAGTGACAATATATCATGTAGTAGTTGTCATCCTATAGTCTAGATTAGAAGCCATACATTAAGGTCTTCATCAGAAGGTCTACATGAAATGAGCATTTGGTTGTTTTTAAGTTTAAAGGGTTTTGTCATATTTGTTCTAAACACTCCTACAAAACCTAAATATCAAGGTTTAAACCCTAAGCTTCATAAAGCAAAGTTCTTTTAACGACATGTTACTTTTTCTTTTAATCTTCTGACAACTTACTATCAAAGGTCATAGATCACTTAAGTAATCACCTTAAGGGTATCTCAACATTGTTTTGACCGGCCCTCTCCCTAGTCTAAACCGAATCCTCTGGTAACTAAGTCAAGTTTGAGCGGTAATTTCAGATCAATGGTATATGTTTGATTTAGACACGGCACGAAAGATTAAATCAACACTCCAAATTTAAACTTCATTCAAATTATAACGAACACTTGGCATGTTTAAGATTGACGGTTTCGTTGTGGCATGATTGTTTAACTACCTTAGAAACCATTTTTCAAGTGAATATGGAGGGCCAGGAGAATTAATTCCCAGCGGCATGTGATGTGAATATTGGTGTATTGTTTTTATATGAGTTAGATCAGTCTACCAATGTATGTATTATCCATTTTTGTGAGATAAACAATGGCTTTTGGAGGGCTTAAAGAGTATGCAAGTTTTTGCAATTGAATGATAATTTGATCAGGCAGAGTTGTATAAGGAATTGTAAAGCATGGATGAGCATTCCTTTTTCAAGGAAATAAAGAGGTGGATTGTACTTGTCAGATGATTAGGTCAAAGTATGATGAGAAGGTTTTTGATTGCAAAAGGCAGTAAGGGAGCTTGTATCAGGTGCTTTTTGTTTTGATGATAGTTTAATATACTCTATCTGATTGCTTGTGATAAGAAAGTGATGTAGGAGTGTTCTCAAGATTCAAAATTCTACTATGATGTCATTGTGATTAAGAGCCCTTGTACTGTCTTATCATTATTGAGTACTTGATGGTCCTGTAAAGGAGAGATAAGGGTTTGTATGATCATTGGGAAATTTATAGATGTAGTATCATGTTGAGGACATGGATGTATAGTGCTTCAAAGAAACAGAGTGACTCTCTTTTAAACTTGTTCTTTCTTGCCTGTGTTCTTGTAGCCAGTGAGGCTTGTTTGGTCAGTGAGACCTATTTGTCGCCAATGAGGCATGATTTTGTACTTGTCAGTGAGACATTTTGCTTAAGCCAGTGAGACATTTTTAGAGTGGTTTTTCATCCCTATGAGGGTTTTCCACTCATCAAATCAAGTGTTATGTTTCTCATTTGCCTTCATATGTTCATGTGCCCTAATGATTTGTTCTTAAGGTCCTAATTCATACTTTTCATTATCATACTTGTGCATATGTGTTTAACAAATCATTGAAGTCTTCCTCTCTCTTTGTCTTGTAAGTTAAAATGTGCAAAAAGTTTTAAAAGTTTATACAACACTGATTCACCCCCCCTCTCAGTGTTGTCCTGTACTCCAACATTGCGTAGTCCTTCAAGGTACTACAAGGTACCAGTAGTACCTGCTCCTTTTTAAAAGGGAGGTGGCTCCTCTAAAGAGGTTGCAGCCTTTATTAAGAGGTATGTAGAGCTCTTCTTAAGGCTACAACCCCTTCTTTGGGGTGTGGGGAGTGGATTGGCTCTCCACTCACAATTTTCAATTCAACCTTTTGGCCTTTTTACATGCAGTTCGACTTTTGTTTAGGATTTTCAATTCAGCCTCTTAGCCTTTGAAATATGTGCCTCCACTATTTTTTGTGACCTCGACCTTTGTGTGCCCATTTGGCACTATATTTAGTGGTGGTTTTGACAGTTCTGCTAGTTTTAACAATGTCTACATTTGGCTGGAGAATCTCCAAATTGGCAATGTTCTAAACTATCTGATAGGGTTCTAAACTTGGCAATTTTGTTAATTTTGGCGATAGTTCTGCTAAATTTGGTGGAAAGAGTCTTTTGAATTTTCTACCCCCATTCCATTGGAGTTTCTAGTTTTGCACTCAAACTTTGAAGACATCTTAGGCTCACGACCTCCTTCTCTCAAGCAACTTTTTTTATTTGGGTTAATTTTTTGCGCTTTATGTATTGGTGTAGATAGTTTATAATTTTAGTGTATGGATTTTCTAAAATTTACATATTCTCATAGGTGACACTGTGCAGTTCTCATTTTAGAAACTCCAAAGTATGATAACTTTTGCATACAACCTCGGATTGAGGCATTTCCTTTTTTGAAAGTGCATGTTTTTTGTGTACTTCATAGTGGTGGTGTTTATTTCACTTGGTACTGCTCCCAAATTATACTTTAATCATATACTCATTTCTAAGGATTTGTAATAGCATTGAAGTCAAGTCCACTTAGTGTTTCTTGCTAGTGGCAATTGTAACCACACTAAATATAAAGTGCCAAATCATATTTTCTTGGGGTTCTTTGATTGAGTGATTAGGGGGGTCTCTTGGTGTGTTTGTGCTTGTGCATCTCTTTGTGCTTGTGCTCTCTTTTCCTTCACAAATGGGTCACTTTAAGTTTCTATTACTAACACTATACAACTAAAATACGTGGCATCCAAATGCATGGAACGCCTTAATGCAACTTGGATATACAGCTTATGTTGAACAAAAGGTAACTGAACCCACAAATGATAAGGAAAAGGTACAATGGATGCTTGAACATAAAAAAGCTCTTGGTTGTCTTAGGAGTCTAGCTTCCCTTGATATTATGTTTCAAATTGATGGATCTACAAATTCACATGATGCATGAGAAAAATTAAAAATTTTGTATGGTACAACTAATGAAGTTAAGGGTTACCCAATTGACACTGAATTGATAAGTCTTGATCCTAAGTCTTTTGAGAACATCCAAGACTGTGTTACAAAGGTCAATGACCTTATTACACAATGTAAAGTATGTGTCATTGAGAAAAAGGACATTCAATTTATATTTAGTACTCTTAACAAACTTGGACTTGAATATGCAACCTTTGTTTTTAGGTTTCACACTCATAGGTTGATTATGCAAGTCTGCATACACTATGCCTTCTTTTGCTTCCTTTTCTAAAATGTTGATGCATGAATAGGGGAAACTTCTTTCCATGGGTCTTCTTAAGCCATCTCAGTCTCAAGATTTGTTGGCTAGTTAGCCAAAGGGATAGAAAGAGGGAGGGAAACCTGACAAGAAATAAAAGAAGTCCAAGAAGAAGTCACAAAAAAATCAGGCACAATCATCTTCTGCTACAAAAGTAGACTCTGACTCCTCTTCTTCAAAGGGGAATTCTCATAAGAAGGAAAGGCCAACTTGTAGTTACTGCAAGAAGGTTGGTCATGAGGAGCATTCATGTCACAAGAAGCAGATCACTGAGTTGAAGTATCTTCTAAAAAAACATTAATCTGCCTTCTTTTATTGCTCAACAATCCTTTACTCCTTTGAAATTAGGAAAAGGGAAATCTACTACACTTGTTGCTTCTTCAAATTCTTCACAACAGTGGATTCTTGACTCGGGTGCATCAATCACATGGGTTATGTTAGAGAATAGTTCTCATTGCTGGAGCCTTGTTCTATACCCTACATTCTCATCAAGGATGATTCTCCAGTGGGTGTCATTGGGAAGGGTTATATTGATGCTGCCACTAGTACATTTGAGGATGTTCTCTGTGTGCCTAATATGTCAACCAGCCTTCTCTCTGTCTACTAGATCACCTAGAATGGAAGGAAAGTTGAATTCACTCTAGATTCTATCACTATCAAAGATCTTGAAGATAATGCACTCCTTGTAGTTGGTAGCATTGATTATGAGTCTCAGCTATATGCTTGCTCTCACTTTGTTCCTAATTTACATTCTATTGCTTTGCTCTCCCATTCAGATTCTATGAATAACTATGGCATGATCAGTTTGGCCATCTCAATTTTTGCTATCTTCAACAACTCAACACACAGGATATGGTCACAAGTCTTCCTCAAATTAGTTTTTTAGATGGAGTTTCTTTGGGTGTGTGCCTTGGGAAAGCATCACGAGGACAAGTTTGACAAAGGGAAGGCTTGGAGGGCTGTAGAATTTCTTGAGTTGGTTCGCAGTGATGTTGCGGGTCCATTTCCATCCTTGTCTTTCAGCAAGGCTCATTACTTGCTCACTTTCATTGGTGGCTATTCCAGATACACACATGTCTACTTCATTTGGTAGAAAGGCTAAGTTTTTGATAGATTTCAAGGGTTCAAGGCTTGTGCCGAGAAATAGTCTATGAAGTGCATCAAGATTCTCTGCATAGACAATGACAGAGAATATGTGAACCATCACTTTAAGATATTTTGCACTCTTGAAGGGATTGATCTTCAACATACTATCACCTACACATCTTAGTGTAATGGTGTAGCAGGGAGGAAAAATAGGTCCTTGAAAGAGATGGTTGGATGCATGATCCACACACCTGCCCTTGCAACTAAATATTGGGTAGAAGCTATCAACTGTGCTTCTCACATCTAGAATAGAGTTTGGCATGAGGCATTGAAGGGCATCACTCCCTTTGAAACATGGTGTGGCAAGAAACCTGTTGTGCAAGACATTAGAGTTTTTGGCTCCCTAGCATGGGCACACATTCCTTCGGAGAGGTGCAAGGCCAAAGAACCTTAGATTTGGCCCTGCATCTTTGTTGCTTACCCCGATGGTGTCAAAGGATATCGACTCTTGGATCCTAAGACACACGATCTCTTCATTGAGTAAAGTGTGCATTTTGAGGAAATCTCTCCTAGCTCATCCTCACATCTTCCTTCCTCCATAGTGGATTTAGATGATAGTGACTCAGAGGATTTTCCTCCAGCTTCCTCTACTCACAAGGTTGTTCATGAGGTTCCATTTTCTCCTTTGCAAAGTTCAAATTCTAAGGCTAAGGATTCTCCTCCTCCATCCCCAACTATGCCTCACTAGGCTCGTCAAACACTTGAGTCTACAAGCACTCTTGTTGGGGATCCTTCAGATACTTGGAGGACTCAATCACAACACCAGGATATTTCATATTCCTACATTTCCACATATTTAGATCCGCAATCCCTTCACGAAGCTTTAGGTATTACTAAGTGGGATTCAATAATGGAGGAAGAATACAACTCTTTGATTTGAAACAAAACATGGGATCTTGTTCCACTTCCTAAGGGAAGAAAGTTGGTTTGGTGTAAATGGATCTATCAAACTAAATTTTCAACGAATGGCTCAGTTGAAGGGTTTAAAGCATGGCTTGTGGCTGAAGGTTTGTCTTAGGTTCCCAGTGTTAACTACACTTAGACCTTTTCCCCATCACCAAGATGAACTCAATATCCTCATTGAACTTGGCATTAGTTTTTAGAAGCCATTAGTCATCTACTGTGATAGCTAGAGTTCCATCCAGATCTCAAAGAACTCGGTCCATCATGAGTGGACCAAACACATTGAGATCTACATGCATTTTCTCAAGGAGTTGATTCAAGAGCAGGTCATTGATTTGTGCTATTGTCCTACAATAGAGCAGCTTACAAATATCTTTACCAAACCCTTTATTGAGAGCAAGTATGTCCATATTTTATCTCTCTTGGGGGTGCGTGACATTTCTTTAAGGGGTCACTTAACCCTTCTTGCTTCATCCTTTCATTGGGGGAGTTTTGTCTCATTAGGTTTTCTCCTTCTTTTCTGTTTGAGGAGATCCTTTATACATGGGTACCTCATCAGGCTTTGTTTCCAAGACCCATTTTTGTATCTTTGCATACATTTCCCCTAAGTTGAACTTAAGGGGGGTGTTAGTGTGAATAGGGTTCTTTATCTAACTAGTTCATTTCCTAGCTAGTTTTCCATTTAGGTTCTTTTCACAATAGGTTAAGTTCAATACTTAGGGAATTTTTCACTTTATCCCATGTATTGGTTGTGTTTTTAGTCTCTTGGGTGGTAAATCCTATATGTACTCACCCATCACTCTCATATGGGCATCTCATCTCATTTCATTGTATGCTTTGCATTCTCATTAAGTTGAATATAGTTTTATCTAGCTCATTTTTATTTGTAGCTTTTCTTTCCTTCATTCATTTGCATTCTTGGGTAGCTTTCAGCCAAATCTTATAGTTACAAACTAATATGAACTAAAGGACATTAAAATACATCATAATCATCATCTTGAAAACTCATCATGATCTTTCATTATAGTCAACTTCACTAGATAGTTGGCAACTTTCTTACCCAACTAGTTATAATGATATACAAGTTATATTAAAAACAATAAATTGGGTCGATTTGAGTTGAGCCCAAGATATACTTAAAGGATAATTTATAACCTATCTAAACGATGAGAAACTAAACAACACAATGAATTATAGAATATGCAATGGAACTTAAAGACAAGATGCAAAAAAACTATCACACATTTAAAGAGTGTGAGATTAGCAAAAATGTTACTTCTATTAATGGCAAAATATGATAAATATACATAAGTGTATGATTACAATAATGTTGAGAATGAGAATTCTTGTGATCAAAAAAGGAGTAACACATCTTTCTTGATTTTCCTTTATTATGTTGGAGGTGATACCTGATATGTAGAGAATGCTAGTATGTCTCTACCTCCTTTAATGCTTAAGTCAATAAACTACTTGACCATTATAGAAGTTGTATTGCTCCAAGCTTATGCTCAAGACATTAATGATTAAAAATTGGATGAACAATTTTTTTTGAGATACAAAAGTGGCATCAAGCAAGACACGCTACACTACTACGTGCCCAAGGTGTCATAACAACATGCAATGACATGACACACACACCAATGCACACCACATGGTGACACGAGCATAAGACTTAAAAGCACCATGGGATAAAACACCATTATTAACACTAAATTTAAGATATTGAGGAGAGTCGAGGTTTCCAAGATCACTAATGAACCCCTACCACCTGGCTACTAGGTCACTATCTTGATATCTCAAGACATGAAAAGCACAACACTAAAATTGCAAAAAGTTTGAACTTCAGGGAAGAACTTTCACAGGCTCAAACTTTTCCTTAGCTCAGCCTTTCAACTTGACCTTCAACTCTTTAGTTGCATCTAACACAATGCACTAACATCAAATTTTAGCATTGGGTTTGCAATTTTCATCCTACAACACCTGCTCAAGGTTCAACCTTTGGGTCACAACCTGCATCTTACACCCACTTAGACTTCTAAGTCAAAATCATATAACTTTAGACTTCAAAGTTTGACAAATACTAGACACAACTATGCCTCTTGAACTGCAAGGTCTAACATGCACCAAACAATTTGGACTTCAAGGTCTGAACAATGATTTGCATTTTAAACTTTAGGGTTTGAACAATGATATGCATTTCAGACCTTAGGGTCTAAAATGCAACTCGCATTAAACAAGGCCCCAACACAAGTTCGAGACAAAGCACCTCTGGTAATTCAAACTTCAAAGTCCAACATGCATTTTGCATTGAATGCAAAGTGTTGAGTCAACTCTGAACTCTGATTCCTTGACAAACTTAGACTTCAAGATTCAATATACATTTTACACCATGCAAAATGCCAATGGGACTCTAAACTCTAACCCTCCTATAGTTTGGACTGAAAAATCTAAATTACATGCAGTTTGAATTGTGAAGTTTGATTTGTAATAGTAGACAATAGAAAAAGAGACAAGGAAAACACCAACAAACCTCATTTTCTCACTCAACAAGGTGTAACTTCCTCAATCTTCATGTTGGGAGAAAATGTCTTGGACCAAATATTCAAGCACATATGGGATCTATGTTGATCAAACGAGAACCTCCTAAAAGGGCATGGTTATCAAGAAACATGGTCTACAATGAATCTTGCACCAAATCCCAAGGAAAGCAACATGAAATGCATCTTCAAGCAAAGAAGATAAAATACATCTAAACATCTTAATCCAAAGAGCATAATATAATAAATAGAAGGAAATGCAGTCATTACTAGAAAACCCACCATACTACAATCAAAAAGGAACTCGACATGCTCTCTAAGAAAATCTAGGAATATAGCTAGCCCCAATGGTGGTACAATGCCACCCAACTATGTATAACCTCAAGCCCACCCCTCTAAACTAAGAGATGTTAAATCAAAAAATCATACGCACACGTAATACACTACAGGGTATAACATAAATCATGGCATCACACATACCAAGAACATACACATGAAAACAAGTACATAATGCCAAACAAGATTTCCAACCAATAACACACAAGTGCACATGTGGTGGCACCACCAAAATCAAGCAATGAGTTGGCATGACATCACACTCAAGGAAGAATCTCAAGGACACATCAGGTACCAACGACCCAACAAAATAGGATAAAGAATACTAAGTATCAAATGTAGAGTGTCATCATTGTCTTGTATGATCTATTGTACCAACACAAGCAATGACATAACTTGCACGATCTCTTGAACTAGGTCTTCAGTGCAAGTAATGGTATTAGAATAATCTTGGCTTAAATTTTATTTAAATGTTTAATCCCCCAATTCATTTTATCTCATTATGTTACCCATACAACACTTCTTGATGGGATATCCCTAATCTCGAATGTGTGGCATGGTCCACTCTACTCCTTCCCTTAACATCCAATCCTAAGTTCAAAGTTCACCCTTTCCCCTATGGTCAAGATAGGAAAAACATGATCCTTATATCATTCACCCACCAAATTAAGGTTTAGAGAATGAGGTCCAAGTTTAGGATCCCTGCATTTAAGGTTGAAAAACATAATAAAAAACTAAACCATAGCCAAAAAGTCAAGGCACGAGAAACAAGGTCAAAGTTCATGATCCTCGTATCTAAAAAGGTTGAAAATCTCAAAGATTAATGAGACTCTTTGTCTCGCAAAATAAAACATAAAAACAAGTCATCAAAAAGGTTTAAAACCATAAAACCCCCAAATCCACCATTGGTGACATCACCCAAGAACTTTAAAATTCAAAAACATCATATTACATAAAATTTTAGAAATCTAAAAATACCCTTTGGCTTAAAAAATGCACAACACACATACCAATTTTCAAGGTATTATGAGAGATTCTAGAAAATTGTGCCATAACTTTGGCTCTATTTTGGACATTTCAAAAATATTTAAAAGAAAATCTAAAACTAAATTAAATTTAGTTTTATTTGCATTCAATCAACTCTATTCATTCCTACATTGATGAAGACATATGCATCCACCTCTTGTGGGCATGGAAAATGCAAAGTTTGAATTTTAAAAGCATGAACCACGAGAACATTACATCTTCCCAAGAAAGCTACCAAATGGAAAATCTCTTCTTGAGTGGCATGGATGCAACAAGGATCTTTTCCTACTCTGAAGCAATTCCAAGTTCTAAAATATCCCAACTAGGGTATTGTCCCAATTTTCTGAATGTTGCAATTTTCAAACTTAAAACCCTAGATCTAAATTTTGATTTTTGTTTTAGATCTAAACATACACTTATATTGTCGAAATTATCATACCAAATGCATCATAAACAACATATCAAAATGTACAATCAAACCCTAGTTGAATTACGCACTAAGATGATAAGAAAATGATGATCAACCAAATCAGACCTCTGTTGTTATGAATTTAGTTTGTTCAATTACACATTTACATCAAATCTATGGCTCTAGCATAGCCAAACTACATCCATGGGTTGTTGTTACAAATTCAGTGATGAATGATGAATATCAACATACCAATGGTGATGCCAAACTATGATGTTCACCTCCTCTAGATGGTTATCTTGTTGATTGGCCTCCTTATGATGATAAATGCAATGCCAAATGGTCAAAATGCAAGCCTAAACATGGGTGAACTCCTCCAAAAATCCAACACACCCTAGAACAATGAATGAGCACTCAAAGTGGCGGCGACTAGGGTTTGTAAGTCTACACCAAGACTAAAAATGATCTCACTGCTACAAGGATCAAATCTGTAATGAAAATCACCACTCAAAACATGGAATCAAGTCTTCAAAAGGTGGCACTCAAGCATACAATCAAGTGTCACACCAACGGATCTCCTAGGTGATGTGAATGGTCTTCAATGTCTTCAACAAAGCCTCCATAATGGTGCCACAAATCTACTATAGGATATATCAACAAACTCAACAAAGATCTTCAACAAAGTCTTCACCAAATCTGCTATGAAAGATGAATCATGAATGCTCTGAAAACAATCCTCAAATTCTCCAATGAAGTGCAAGTGTGAACTCTATATGACTCCAAGATGTGATTGGTTTTTCATCCAATCCACCTCCTTCCACAAGGGTTTTCATCCTTGGAAAGATCTGCAATGAAACTATGAAACAAAATGCCAAAGTTGCCAAAATTCTAGATGATCAAACGAAGCTCCAATGACCTTTTATACTGGAGTTTTCTTTTTCCTCTAAGGTAGGCTAACCAAGTTTAGGCACCTAGATTTTAAATTCAAATTGAAGATTTGAATTAATTTCCTCCAAGTCAACCAATGAACCATATTTTATTTATTTTTCTTTCTCCCAAGTTGAGGGCCCAAAATTAAAAATAGGATATTATTTTATTTTCTCTTTTCCCACAAATTGAGCACTCCAATAATAATAATAAAATATTATTATTTAATTCCCTTTTTTGGGCACTCCAAATTAATAATTATTTTATTTCTTTTTGTTGACTTATCCCTCCAAATGGGTCACCCAAACTCAAAAGCAATTATTTTATTATTTTTGGCCTTTTGATAATTAATGTAAAAATACATTAATTCATTTCCAACTTTGCCAAAACTAGGAAAATTAGTTGAGCCTCATAAAACAACTTTCCAAATTTCCATAACTCAACCACGACATTCTCTTAATTTACGAATTAGTCTACGGGAATGAGGATAGGCTAACTCAAACTCATGTTAGGCGACCATGCCAGAAACGGGGACATTACACAAAGTCGGTCCAATCAACTCCCAAGCACAAGCAGAATTCAGGTGCGACAACTTCTATCCAATTTCTTTCAAAGGATAAAAAGAGGGAGAGAGTTTTCACCATAAGAGAAAGTGAATGAATAAAACCTTCCTTTCTCCCTTTTATCCTTTTCTAAATAAATATTTTCAAAATGGACCTTTTACAAGAATAAATATTTTACAAACAAAAATAAATAAACCTTAGGAAAATACTAACATTACTAATATTTCTAAATAGTAGTAATTAATTAATTTTTCCTAACTAATTAACACATACAATTTAATCAATTGGCTATGCATAAGGCCCAAACAATCTTTTAAATTCACAATGCATTATTAAATAACATTGTATTAAAATGAACAAGGCCATTGCACAATGACTATTAAATTAAATTGATTTCATCTTTAAGGCATAAAGATCATTTAAAAACACTTCACAACAAGCAATGTGGAAATAAAATGTAAATAGAAAGCAAATGACAAAATAAACATATGCAAAGATAACGCACAGCTCGTGGGTTTATTCACAACACAAGGACCCAAAATCGATTGCAATTTGGATCACAGTTTCACAGGTATCAACAAGTTATGTCTCACAAATCAAATCGAGTGAGACAAGGAAGATACACACAACATATTTTCCCAAACCAAACTGTCTCCAAATAACCACCATTGGGGTTAAAACTTATGCCTGCACACTCAATAAAACATCAAGCATAATTTCTCCATACAAGATAGCCGAACTATAATAAAAACACCCAACCTAATATATATAATGGAAAAAATAATAATGGCATCATTTGATAATCATTCTAAGCCACATGATTCAAGAACACAAGTGCAAAAATTGATAATCATCATAAACATAATGCTAAACTAGATAATCATACTCAATTCACATATAATAGGTAGAGTGAAAACAATGGCACTTGTGTATGGCAAAATCTGGAATACTTAGGAACATCAATGCAACAAAGATTAGTTACCAAAATCCATCATAACCTTCAAGAAATCAACAATGGAGTAACAAAGATAATATAAAAGCATTAAACTCTAAATATTACCCATTGTGTGTAATTCCTTGGTGTATTTTGTGAATGTGGATTGCTCAAAATACCAAAAGCATAATCGTGATAAGCTTGATGGATGGAAGGATGCATGATTACTTCAATGAATACTCAAAAGCACTGGGAGATATGGATGCCAAATGCTCAAAATCGTGAAGGTTTGTGAAGAGGTGAATGCGCGTATTTATAGCTTTCAAAGAAGATCAATCAACGGTGGAGGAATTTTGATGAAATCGATGGAGGAGATAAATTGAGGAATCATGAGTGAATGTGCACACGACAAGTGTCCATGCAAAAAGTTGTTTTACAGAGTTAACTGCTTTCTTGACTAAAGATAGGATTGGTTTTAATAAAATAGAATGCTTTTTCTATTTTATGAATTGATTGAGAAAAAAAAATATTTAAAGCCAAGTTAACTCAACTTTTGATTTGCTTTTTGACGTGCAAAAGATTAAATTAAATAATAAATTATTTAATTTAAGTGCATGGAAGATTTTTGGATAAATTTGGAAGATGAGAAGATAATTAGAAATTAAATAAATAAATGTATATAATTTGTTGTGCATAATGGAAGAAAATAAATAAAATATTGATTTCATTTATTGAAAATATGAAAAAAGTCAAACTTAAATAAATTGGAATAATTTATTTAATTTTGGAGGAATAATTAGCCAATTAAATAATTAAAATTATTTAATTATGTGGATAAGAGGAATTAAGATGTTGAATTAATTAAATAATATGATTTATTTAATTAATGGGAAAATAGAAGAGTAATGTGGTGAAATGATGAAATTAATTAAATAATTAAGAATCATTTAATTAATGTTAGATTAAGTTGAATCAAAAGAATTGATGTTAGAAGAATGATGTGTATGCAAGCTAATAATGCAATGGTCATTTTTGGGTGTTTACATTTTGCCCCTCTTTGAGACAATGCATTTCATGATGTTTCAAAGAACTACTAATGATATGATTGATGTGTTGACTGTTGTGCCCCAGTGTAACAGGTGATAGGATGCCACCTCGAGAGGAAAGCCAAGCAAATGGAAGAAGGACTAGGTAGACTTGCAATAAGAAGAAAAGGCTGATGACATGGAAGAAATAGGCTAAGAAGGACCAGATTGGAAGTGGAGGCTGACCTGATGGAGAATAAGAAAATGAGGACATGGGAGGGAAGAAATTAGGGTTGGGAGGCTATAAGTAGGGCCCAGGGGTCATTTTCAAATCATTTCCAGCCTCAAAGTTTATGGCTTTTGTCTTCTAGTGCTTAGAATTTTGAAGAGCTCAGAGCAGACTATACTGCAGAGATGTCTGGGATTCCACGAGTAGATCACCACGTAGACAAGGTCAAGATGCATGGCTGGCCAGCAGGAGCACCAGGAGCGGTAAGTACCCCTAATGGAACCCCTAAATGCATTTATGAGGGTCATTAATGAGGGTCAAATAGGGTAAGTCCTAGGTCTTGACAAAAAGTGGCTGAGCAAAATGACACATATTGTGAGTTTTGCTACACTTTTGGCATGCAAAATGCATGTAATGGCGCTTTTGGTTTTAAAGTGTCACTTTTGGTAAACTAGGGTTAGGTCTTAGGTGTCACTCTTGGTTTGCAGAATGGCACAATCAGTATGTAGGATGGTGCTTTTGGTAAAACGTGTTGCAAATGGTAGATTGGATGGCACTAATGGCAAAAATGAACTGCTAATGGCTAGGTCTAAGATAGGTGTTAGATACAAATGGTAAAACAAACCACAAGTGGTAGACATGATGGCACAAATGGAGGATAAAGTTGTGCAATTAGTAGATAGAACGACGCATCCGACAGATAAAACAACGTAAATGGAAAGGTGGTACAAGTGGCTTACAAATTTGCACAAATGGTCCACATAGTGGTGCATTTGGGATCCACAGATAGGCACTTTTGGCTAGACGTAGATGCTTATGGTTTTAAAGGTCACTTTTGGTTGATATACAAAATTGTCTGATTTGGAGAACCGCTAACAAGTTGATCATTGTGAATGCAAGTTGTACTTCCTCCATTGATGTCCTGAGAGTGACATCTAGTGATGCTTGTGTTGGTTGATGATTTAGATGAGGATGATGACTTGTTCTTAGAGGTCATAGATTTATGGTACGTGGCCCATATGACACCAGTGTGAGCCCAATGTCTGATGATGACAACATTGGTGGAGTGGGGGCATAGCGAGCACAACTCATTTTTGCTTCCGAAGGGTGAGATCAACATCACCCTTGAGGATGTGTGAAGGATTCTACGCATCCCTATCTACGGGACATGGGTGGTGTATGACACGAATACAAGTGAGGCTACAATAGCTCGGATGTTGGTGACACGAGATCTAGGTATTGAGGATGGGGAGATACAGCCCCAGCAGATGCGACAAATCTTTGACAAGATTCAGCTAGTGGTGACTGGTCTGATTGGTAGGGTGTTAGTATCAGATCAATGGTCTCGAGGTTTTTATGTTGGATGGGGTTGAGTGTTATGGGGCATGTTTACTCATGGGATCAGATATGCATGGGGGCCTTGGGCTGATGCAAGAAGTTGGGTCCACAAAAAGCTCAAAAAGTGGAAGTGTTTTTGTTGTTTTTCAGAATTTGTCACACTTGGACTGAAAATTTGAAGCACTTACACAATGAATCTTGAAAAAAGCTAAGAATATGAAATTTAGTATTTTGAATCTAGTTTCCAAATATGTAATTTATTCAAATACCCAGATGAGAGAAATTAAATTTTTATAGGCATGTATAAAAACTACTTTTTAAAAGTCATTTTTTTTACCATACCATGCATGTGTACGGACCCCACTTGTTGACCTAAATAAAAGTATTTTTCTAATTCCTTTTGGGAAAAGATATCCAACAACATGAAGATTGATGAGGATATTTTTTTGTAATTTTTTTTTAAATATTTTTTTTTCTTGAATTTTTACTGGCCCTAATTGTTGTTTTTAAAAATCAACGTGTACGGACAACATAATTGGACCTAAACTAAACATTTTTTGAATTTTTTTTTGATTGTGTAGAGAATTGTCTAAAGATTGATGTCATATAATTTTTTTACAAAAAAATATTATTAAAAAACAAAAAAAACCTGATATTTCAAGTTTATGGACCAGTTTGATTAGAAATTAAGTAAAAAATAGAAAACATAATCCAATCTTAACAAAAATTATATATTTGGAAACTAGAAATCATGTTCTATGATGGGTTTTAATTTCATAGATTAATTCAGAAAAAAAGTCCATCATCTATATTGCCAAAGTTGGACATTTCTCTTGAACCTGCCTTAGTTTTTTAGTTATAGGTCAAAGGTTAAGGGTCGGGTTGCCAATCCTTTCCCGAGCCTCAAAATTTAAAAAACACGTATGCGTTATAAAAATGCATACGCGTTCTTAAAACTAAACGTGTATGAGTTATATAACACGTATGCGTTATGTATTTTCCCATTTGAATACCTTTAAGAAACACATGTGTTATAAAATGTGTATTATAACGCGTATGTGTTTCTTGTTATATAACGCATACGCGTAAAACGTGTATGCGTTTTAGGCTCAGGTACCCGTAGCTAAGCACGTACATGTTTTTCAATAACGCATACACATTTCTTGTGAGATTTTTTTTTTGGCCGAAACTTCCCCTCTTCGTGGACCCAATTTCTTTCTTTTACCCCCTTGTGTGTTGCGACATCTATACCATGATATGCATCAGATGGTATATAGATTTGGGTCTAGTCTAGCAGCTAGAGTGACATTATTGGATGTGTGGTCATGGGAGCACATTGTAATGACGAGGCCTATCTCACCACAACAATGATTAGCAGGATAGTCGTTCATCCATTTATATGATGGAGCGGTTACACATAGGTGGCTCGGGGAGCTAACCTATTGGAGGAGGACATTCGGTGAGCTCAACATAGTCATATGGAAGCCATGGTGGGATTACGAGCTACGGACAGATGACGCAAAGTAGTTATCTTACTGTAGGTAGGCCAGATACCTCTTCGGCATGATGATGTACATTATTGAGAGGTTTTTGTTATAGCAGGTTTTACGCCAATTTAGATTACTACAGCCTGTTCCAGTAGGAGAGGCCATTTTTGCTCACACTTGGAGAGACATACTAAAGTGGGGACTTGAGGTGGTGGTGGGTACAACCTTGGCAGAGTTTGATGCACTTTGTCCCAATGTTGTGGGACCTAGTGGGAGGAGGAGCTAACCCTGGTACTATGCCAAAGAATGATGTGTATTGGTTGGTGCACTAGCCTACTAGACTGACCATCCCCGACGTGGTAGGAGGATGGGATAGGCAAGTCAGAGAGGTGGACGACAGAGGACTAGAGGCTAAACCCTACAGACCCAGGAGACAAAGACAAAGGGCAGTGGTGGTTATTAAGGAGGTTGGGGAGCAGGATGCAGGTCAGCAGCACATTCTTAGGAGTCTTGGGCATGCACATGCAGACATAGGTCAACAGAATGTGGTGATGGGGGAGGCCAAAAAATGAGATGACCCCGCAGCAAGCTCAGAGCTAGAGCGTGTACAATGCCTATTACAGGAAAAGACCAACAAGTGGACCAGGGTAGAGTTACTAATAGTGAGACTTCACCGAGAGAGGGATGATGCCAGGACAAAGCTGCAATAGGTACAAGTTGTTGGATAGATTCATGGATAGGTATTGATACAGGCATAGGTGGCAGATACAACATAGATAGCCTGCATCACTACGAAGTGAGAGATGAGTCTATTGCTATGAGACTTCAAGCTGAGTTAGCCCTACAGAGGGTGACTCAGGAGCAGGATATAGCTCAGGCGATGATAGGGACAGATCAACCCACGATGGCCTTGGTTACAAAACTATCCTAGGTTCAACATGAGTTGACTTGAGCTATCAGAGAGGCAGAGTACTATAGGGGGCTCTATCAAAGTGTTGTGCCAGTAGAGCAAAGGCAACACAACTTCAGAGAGCAGAAAAGATCAGGGACCTTGTCCTTGAGGAGATCGGGGTGGATTAGTTATGGGACTGCCACCACCATGACCTATAGGAGTATAGAAGCCACCACCATCTACAAGACCATCACTCTCAGGTGTAGGAGCTGAGCCATCAGAGGGGAGATCCACATAGACATATTTTTATGATGTATATCTTATATCTTATTTAGACTCATGATGCCTACAGGCTATTTGTATAGATGTATTTATTTTATGTCTCTTGTAGCCCCATTGTATGACACTTATTTATTTTGATATATATGAGAGATGACATGCTATTGGTGACCTATATGATATGTTATGGATGATGTTTATGATGCTTATATGTTATGATGTATGATGTCTAAAATGTATATGCTATGGATGTATACATTTTATGATGGGATGTATGACACGTACTATGATTATGGACTTTATGTGATGGCATGCTTATAGATGATGTATGGATGACTGACATGTATATGATCATGGATTTATGTGATGATGCAGAGGTAAGGATCAACTCAACTTCATACTAGGCAAAGTTCAACTACACCAATGAGCCCAAAAATAAGGATTTTCATGGAAAAGTGGGAATAGCTGTTAAAGTTCTTGAATTCTTGGAAATGGTGTTTTGACATGTATTAGATCCCATCCCATCCATCGGCAAAGGTGGATCAAACTTCGAACTACTAGTTCCTTCACAAACCCCAAGAAAGACTAGTAGCCTACAAATGGAGAACAGTCCCAATAACTTTCTGTATAAACATCCAAATGCAAATCTTAGACATGTATTAGATACCCATTATGCCTCCCCACAACATACTCCATAATGGGTTTGGGTTGTTTTAGAAAATGTGCTCTAAAAACGGACTAGTAATTCTGCTACAAGGGTTCAAACTCAGAAATGTCACTGTGAAATGCCATGAACAATCATACATAACTTCCACACAACACAAAATGAGGTCAATCGCTTCAGTCAGATTGTAGATAACATAATTACAGACATTTTCCCCAAGTTACATAAAGATCCAACGGTGGAAACAAAAGTTATGGCGTTTTTCCCAAAACAGGTTACTCTAAATTAGGGTTTGACAGTCTACATGAAAAATGCAATATCTTGAGCAAAACGAAACCAAAATGCATGCAACCAAAATAAAATGGAAGGTGATTGATAAACCTTTCATGAAAAATTAGTTAGAAATGAACTCCAGTCCGTACAGATCCGTACAAGGCCAGAAAATAGCATTTTTCTGATGAAAATGCATAAAAACTGTGCTATCTTATCATTCCACTTCATACATTCAACCACCTCCAAATTTTTGTGAATATTACAAAGCCTTTTAAAGGCATTTCAACATGTCTTTTCAGTTTCCAACCTCCTAGTAACGAACTAGAACAAGGTGACCCTTCACCTTCCCACATTTTGCATCTTTTAGGAATTTTACATTTTGAATAACAACTTTTACATATTATGTCCAAATGACTCCAACATAACTTCAAATGATCAAATTGATTCTATTACAACATTGAATCTCTAAAATGGAATCAAATTCCACAAAATTGGTCCATGAAAACATTAATTTGCCAAGGTGCTCCTGCACCATACTCCTCAGCATGAAGAAAACTCTTGTCCCAAGAGTTGTGTGGTCTGTTTCAAACGACTTTTGCCTCTTTATATCTTCAACCCCTATTTGATGCCTTCTCTACTTCCTTTTTACTTTCCAACTGTGACTCCTATTAATGGAGTTTGACTGGCTGCCTCCAAGGTGCATCAGAAGTCCACTCCTTCCTACTGCAACAACACTTATGTCCCTCACCTGGGAGTCCTCTCTTGCCTTTCTCCCCAAGACTATTGGCGATAACCAATGGACCATCTTCTCTGGCCCTCTTGACAGACCTTCCTGTTTGCCTACAGCAGTGAGTGAACTTGCACCTGCAACCATAAAACTTCTCAACAAGAATCAGATAGCAAAAACCAATGCTCATCCCAAACTCCTGGTGTAGATTGCCTCCTTCGGCGCTCTATCTACACGCTTAGAATCTTCTGAGCTCTGATACCAATCTGATGCAGAGGTAAGGATCAACTCAACTTCATACTAGGTAAAGTTCAACTACACCAATGAGCCCAAAAATAAGGATTTTCATGGAAAAGTGGGAACAACAGTTAAAGTTCTTGAATTCTTCTTGGAAATGGTGTTTTGACATGTATTAGATGCCATCCCATCCATTGGCAAAGGTGGATCAAACTTCGAACTACTAGTTCCTTCACAAACCCCAAGAAAGACTAGTAGCCTACAAACGGAGAACAGTCCCAATAACTTTCTGTATAAACATCTAAATGCAAATATTAGATATGTATTAGATACCCATTATGCCTCCCCACAACATACTCCAGAATGGGTTTGGGTTGTTTTGGAAAATGTGCTCTAAAAACGGACTAGTAATTCTGCTACAAGGGTTCAAACTCAGAAATGTCACTGTGAAATGCCACGAACAGTCATACATAACTTCCACACAACACAAAATGAGGTCAATCTCTTTGGTCAGATTGTATATAACATAGTTACCAACATTTTCCCCAAGTTACATAAAGATCCAACGGTGGAAACAAAAGTTATGGCATTTTTCCCAAAACAGGTTACTCTAAATCAGGGTTTGACAGTCTACACGAAAAATGCAATATCTTGAGCAAAACGAAACCAAAATGCATGCAACCAAAAGAAAATGGAAGGTGATTGATAAAAATTTCATGAAAAATCAGTTAGAAATGAACTCCAGTCCGTATAGATCCGTACAAGGCCAGAAAATAGCATTTTTCTGATGAAAATGCATAAAAACAGTGCTATCTTATCATTCCACTTCATACATTCAACCACCTCCGAATTTTTGTGAATATTACAAAGCCTTTTAAAGGCATTTCAACATGTCTTTTCAGTTTCCAACCTCCTAGGAACGAACTAGAACAAGGTGACCCTTCACCTTCCCACATTTTGCATCTTTTAGGAATTTTACATTTTGAATAACAACTTTTACATATTATGTCCAAATGACTCCAACATAACTTCAAATGATCAAATTGATCCTATTACAACATTGACTCTCTAAAATGGAATCAAATTCCACAAAATTGGTCCATGAAAACATTAATTTGCCAAGGTGCTCCTGCACCATGTGATGACATGCTTATAGATGATGTATGGATGATTGACATGTATAGGATCATGGATGATGGATATTTATGACATATATGATGCTTATAATGTGATGTCTAACATGGATGTTTTTGTAGGACTTCTATGTGGATGAGAGACAAGAAGATAATGATGATGTTAGTATGGAGAGAAGAAATAATGTATAAAAAAAAGAGATGATGATTGATCAATCTTCAAGAAAGCTATAGATTTTATTAGGATATGTGAATGAATGGATGGAGGGATTTTTCTTCGGTTATGCTTTATGAAATGTAAAGAGCAATCCTTATTTTTATATAGCATATGAATATTATGCACCAAAGTATATAAGACCAAGGTGATGATGTATCCAATGCATAGGATGTTGACTCTGCAAACAAATAGTTTGAACTTATTCATACCAGACATAATAGAACCTTATTGGAAATGTGAATGGAAAATAGTCTTAGCATGGAATGATCCTAGTAAACATAAGAATTTTGCAAGACCTTAGATGCAAAGGATATTGATATGCAAGATGCTAATTCCAACACAAATAAGATAAATATTAGCCTTAGTAGGATAATAAGAACATCCCACATACACAACATACGAAAGCAATGACCATGCCCCAGTCCATACTTTATCACAACATACCCAAGATATAGAAAGATCAAGGTAGTCTTTATTAGGTATTAGAAAGGAACAAAAGATAAACCAAAAAAAATCGACCAACTAACAAAACAAATACACAACCATCATATCTCTTGCCAAAGAGGGTGCTCATATTAGATTGGGCCTTATTGTAGGAAAGATATATCCATTAAAGGATTTTGATTAGGATAAATGGATTTAGCAGATGAGGCAAGTGGTATGTGGACACATGTATTGCTTCATGAGTAGTCTTTTTCTTTTGATTTGATAAGTACTTGAGCTTTCAAAAGGATGCATAGTTTGTTTTTTGCTTGAGTTAGTCAAGTCAGGGTGATAGGTGAATAGGATGGATTGTGATAGATGGATGGAGTGAAAGTTTGAATTTATTATGGGTTGTGATGGATGAAAAATGTTTACAGAGAATGAGTGAAAGTGACAATTCCTTTCGAGACAAAACAAAGATCCATTCCCTAGACCTATGTTAAGGAAAATGTGCCCCAAGTCAAAAACAAGATTTGTTATGGAGAATGACAGATGAGTGGACTGACTATGAACGGAGACTACTAGTGGATAACAAGTGACACTGATAATTTCTAAGCCACGATATATGGGTATGCGGAAATGCAAGGGTCAATAACTTTATTATGGATGGATGGGGATTTATTATGAAATGGGATGGAGCGGGGTGTTGTGGATGAAGACTTAATAGATGGTGGATGCTGACACTTACACATAGTGCCTATTTACCAAGTTTTCACTATGGTACTTATCCAAGGCACCTGTTTACCAAGTTTTCACTAGAGGATGAATTATTTTATTTTTTTTATTTTTAGATTTTTTTTGGATTTTTCTATTTTTTAAATTTTTTTGCTTTTTTTATTATTATTATTATTATTATTGGATTTTTCTGCTCTCTTTTTTGGGATTTTTCTGCTAGGGATGCTCTGAGGATCAAGCATAGAACTACTTAAGATGAATGCTATTGATGGGTTAATCTAAAGGAATGCCTTCAGGAGTTGACAATGTATAAGCTCCTGATCCATAAATTGATATAACAATGAAGGGTCCCAACCAATTAGGTTCAAACTTTCCCTTTTTGTCTTTATCTCGCTGATTTCTCTAATTTTCTTTTAGAACAAGATCACCTACTTGAAACAGTCTTTCCTTGATTTTATTATTATAACTTCAACGAAGGTGGTTTTGATAGACCTGAAGGTGATTAAGTGATATAAGACACCCTCGACGGTTAAAATGGCCTTAGTGCCTAGACTAAAGTATATGGGGTAGCACTAGTTGGAATTTTGATGCTACTGTGGTATGCCCATAAGGCGGGATTGAGTTGCAAATGCCAATCACGACCAGCTTCATTGACTATTTTCTTAAGGATTTCAATATGGTTTTATTGGATGCCTCAGTCTGTATGTTACTTTGTGGATAGTAAGGGGTGGAAAAGCGATGATGAATATGGAACTAAGTGCACAAGGCATGGACATCTTAGTTCTTGAAAGGTCTTCCATTATCAATTATGATAGCAAGTGGAATACCATATCAACAAATGATGTAATGCAAGATGAACTTAGGAATCTGTTTACCGGTAATGTAGGTCATACGTATGGCTTCTACCCACTTCATAAAATACTTAGTGGTAGTGATGATGAACTTATGGCCATTAGAGGATGATGGATGGATTTTCTCTATGAGGTTGAGTCCCCACTATGAAAATGACCATGTAGTAACAGGTTGCAACTAGTGTGCTGATGAATGAATCAGGTCTCCATGTTACTGACATTGAAGACATTTCTTAGCAAACTAGTGGGCATCATGTTCCATAGTGGGCCAATAACATTCTGTACACATCAACTTCTTAGCAAGGTTTGGACCGGTGGAATGTGATCCATAGACACCTTTGTGAACTTCTCGTAAATCAACGTTATCCTCTTTTGAGTTGAGACATCTAAGTAGGATACCATTGAGACTCCTTCGATATAAGGTGTCACCAAGGATAGTAAATCAGGAGGCTCTGCAGATAAAGGTCTTCTTTTGGGTGTTGGTTAGGTTGGATGGAAGAGTGTTATCATAGAGGTAATCGTACATGTCTTGGTACCGAGGAGAATTGGGACCAACAAGTTCACAGATTTCAGTAGGTGGAACATCAAAATATGGTATCAAGAGTTGTTCAACCAAGAATTCACAATGTTGAGTATTAGTCAACACATAGAGGAGGGATCCTATTGTTTCCATTGCATCTGTAGCTTTGTTATTCACTCTAGGAATATGTTCAAAACAGATCTTGGAGAAATATTGTTTGAAGTCATCGACCATCCATATATAGGGAAGCAACTTGTCATCTTTAGTCTGATATTCATTTGTAACCTATCAAATGACCAACTGGGAATATCCATAGACTTGTAACTACTTGATGTTCCAATGTATTGCCATGCAGAGTCCTGTAATTAAAGATTCATATTTGGCAATGTTATTGGTGCAAGGAAAAGCTATCTGATATGACTTAGGAATACAATCACCCTATGGTGTGATGAAAAGGACTCCAACTCCTGAGCCATGTTGGGTGTTGACTCCCAAAATAACTACAACCTTAAACCCTAAAACATTCCTAACTCACCAGGGCCAGGGTTAGTCATTCTAGATGAATGGAAGATGTTTATCAACAAGTTCAAGATGATTTTGGGCAACACTATAGGAGTGGGTTTACTCCTCTACACTTTGAGCTCAGCTTAAACTTAGGAGGGATATTCCTAGGGGTATACATGAATAGCTATTATGTTCAAACCAGATGAACAACTAAAAATAACAAGACAACCAAACCCAAACTGCCTTCTAGGCCCAAAAGACTGTCACTGGACCTAAAACAACTGGTTGTCATTAATAACCCCTATATAGCTAATAAAAGGGCACTCCCATTGACAATGGAAGATGCAGATATGCTTGTTTGCAGTACATACAAATTAATTACTTTCTTCACACATGATAAGTTTGTTTTGATTTTTTAAGAGTGTGGTTGATCATGGAAACCTTCAGACTGGTGCCTAATATATTGGGTTGCGGAGTCCACAATTCAACAGAAGGAAGAAAACAACAAGAGAAATGAAACATGCACTTTTTGGATATTTAGATGCAAGAAGAACAACAATTAATGGAGAATATGCTTAGTAATCCTTCATCAACATACAATCAATCATCTACAACCATAAAAGAGATCATCACATGACATGTAATGTTTTAAGAATCTGTTCTTTCATCCGATTAATGGTTACAGTCATACCACGAAGTGTGGCAAGAGGAAATCCTAAAAGAAATTTAGAATTTCCTTGAGAGATTACATAAGAAGAAGGAGAAGTTCATACACTGATAGTTGAAATCAATATGAAACCTTTCAAAACCTATGTCTTCACTGCTAGAGAACTGGAACTTTTCTGCTATTTGAAACCCTAGAGAGCTCTACACTTGACTTCCTGAAAAATACCCAAAAGACCAACCCTTTTTACATCTTACATTCATGCATATATAACATTTGATTTAAATTGACCTAATTCGGTTATAATGAATTGCCCCCTATGGGCCATGTCAAAAAATATCTCGGCCAGAAGAGACATTGATTTGCAAGAATTAACTGCTGAAAGTATTTGGATCCAAGGGCATATGGGGGATATTTTGCCCCTCTTCATTGCGAGTAGCTGATGCAACAAATATCTGAAAGGGGGCAGCTGAGAAGATTTGATCTACATTGATGGCAAATGAGACAAAAATACCCAAGCAAAACTTTTCAATACTTAAAAAAATGTGAACCCTTTGATTATGTGCCTTATTGGCTTTGAAAACCTTTGAAATTTGACCTCTTAATGCCCTTGCCGGTTGAATCTGCATATTTCCCACCTTCGGGATGTCTAAAGTCTCCTTTAAATTTTAGTCATGGATGAGTTTGCTTTTAAGATCGATGACCAGATTTGAAAACTTAAACAACCTTTATGTGAAAAGCCACCAACCAATCATATTACTCCATCTCAGACGCGCCTTCCGCTGACTTTTCCACTCACTTTGTCTGACATGGCCATGTGGCAGTATCATGTAGTAGCGCGGTAGAATGTGGGCCACTCCCTTTTGGCTCTACGCGAGTAAGTTAAGCCTTCCACATGTCCTTCATTAAGCAAGCCTTTCTTCTTCCTTCGACAGATGGCCACGTGTCGCAATCTCACTGCTACACGGAGAATCTTCCCTCTACCAAGATTCCTTCGCGCCTCTACGCTACCATTAGATCCTCCATACCTGCATCTCATTTCTTCACCCAACACCTAGCAACACTTGCTTCGTTGATTCGAAATCCTCAATTTTATGGTTGTAAGCCCAGACATCCTCAACATTTGTCATCATTTTGTAGCCCCGCGGTAGGAATATGACGTTACTTTAGATGTTGTGCGGGCTCGTGATATTTTGTCATGTGGTACTTTTAGGCCCTAAAGACTTACGACTTAGGATTTTATAAAGGATATGACATTTACGGGCTACAAATGGTAATATTAGGCAAAAGGGGCTGGTCACTTCATGACTTATATGGCTCAAGGTTGAAACTTAAACAACTGGCGACCTAGGATAAATGGTCAAAGACAGAAATAACATAAAGTAAAATAAGACCATGGGACTTAGGGTTTTAAGGGGAAATAGGAAAAACATTTGTGAAACTGATTCAAAACCCTAAATCCAAAATAGGTGCCACCACAGGGTATATGAACCATCAAAGTAAAGTTGCCATACAACTGATGGATAAAGATTGAATATCCCTTCATCTGAAAAATTTGAGAGCATAGGGTCTGTGTCTGTGACAGGAGCCTCTGCTAGTTGATCGATGATGACTTGTCCTTTGATTGCTTTGCAATCAACATACTCGATATCAAATTCACTAAGAATCATGACCCATTTTGCCAATCTTCCTATAAGAGTTGCCTTAGATAGGAGTTGTTTCAATGGATCTACCTTAGATATAAGCTTAGTTTGTTGATTTAGCATGTAGTGTCGCAACTTTTGGGAAGCGAACACAACAACTAGACATGCCCACTCCATAGGAGTATAATTAAGCTCATAACCTACTAAGGTGCGACTGATATAATAGATTGCCCATTCTTTTCCAAACTCGTCATTTGAGCTAGGAGAGCACCAAGTGCAACTGATGTGGTGGAGATGTATAACAAGAAAGGTCTCCCTAAAACTGGTGGTACCAATATTGGTGGTGTAGCAAGATACTCTTTCAATTGGTCGAATTCCTGTTGAGACTTACTATCCCATTTGAATGATACATACTTACGAAGTAAGTGAAAAAAGGTTGACATTTGTTGGCAAGCTGAGATATAAAATGATCGATTGACTGTAGTTTTCCTAGTGGAGGCTTCTTAGTTGTTTTAGATTAGAAGGTGGAGCCATTTCAACCATAGCCTTGACTTTAGCGGGCTCTACTTCAATTCCGCTACGAGACACTATGTATCCCAGCAATTTCTTTGATGTAACTCTGAAGAGACATTTCTTGGGGTTGAGTCTAACCTGATATTGTTCTAACCTGTCAAAAATTTGTGCCAAAACCTATAAATGACCATCTCTAGTAGTTGATTTTCCCAATAGATCATCAACATAATATTCCATGATAGTGTGAAAAAAATTTGTGAAATATAACAGTCATAGCTCTTTGGTATGTTGCTCCAGCATTTTTCAAGCTAGCAGGCATGACTTGCCAACTATAGGTTCCCCAAGGACATGTGAAAGTTATATTGTGCTAATCTTCAGGTGCTATGAGAATTTGATTGTAACCGAAAAAACCATCCATTAAGGAAAGCATTTCATGACCAACTGTCAAGTCTACAATGATGTCAATATTAGGTAGAGGAAAATCATCCTTTGGACATGCTTTTTTGAGATCCTTAAAATTGGTACAGATATGAATGCCCCCAGTGAATTTGGATATAGGTACCAAATTAGAAACCCATTATGGATAGTCAATCAAGTGAATGAATTTCATATCTAGTAACTTTTGCAGTTTTGCCTTAACAAGTAATGCTATCTAGGGATGCATCTTTCGAAGCTTATGTTTAACTGGCTTGGCATTAGGAAATACTGCTAAGTGATGGACCACTAATGAGGGATCCAATCTAGGCATGTCTGCATATAACCAAGAAAAGTTGACTATCCTTTCCATGAAGAAAGCGGTAAAATCCTTTTTCTCTTGCTCTGAAAGGGATGCTACGAGAAAGGTAATCTTTATATTATGTGTAGTACCTGAATTAATCTCTCGGGATTTCTCAACCAAAAGTGGAGATTTTTATTGATATACTGAAGTTGAGGGAAGGTCAAATCCTCCATCCTTGGGTGCCTCAGAGAGGTTTTCACCATTGAATATGTCCTTTATTTTTATTATTTTAGGATCTGATGGCGCCACATTGTGGTTTTCAACAGGGGATCAAACATTTTGATTTTTACTTTTACAACTGGAGGATTTGGCCTTCTCACCAAAGTATGTTGTGTGATCTAGGTCCATAATAAAGTCTACTTTGTGGTCACCAAGTGGAATACCATCTCGTAGTCCCATGAATTATGTGATTACCTCGTCATTCTGAAAGATATCAAGAATGGGAAACTCTTGTAGATCCCAATTGATAAGGTCAAGGTATACGAGTGGAAGGTTCTGGGTTTTGGTTGTGGATCTGAGGGACATGAAGGATAACATGAATATGGAAGTCTCTTGAAATAAGTCAATGAGGTGTAAATAGGAGTCATCAGTGGTATCCTCGTTAGAAATCCCAATTGCGGGAAAAATTTCGCTACTTTGTCAAGAATATACTCAATGTTTGAGGATCGTGGTACCTCCATTCCGTATCCTAACCCATGTTTATTATTTTTCTGTCACAAAAATGGGTTCTATGTTGCCTTTTTTATGTAATCGAAGACCTCCTTAGCCTTTGTAACCCATGTTCTTAACAATGCGGAGACCTATGTTATACTTCTCAACTGGTAATGTAACTAGATTTTGGTCTCCTGTGAATAGCAAAGAGGAGATGTCTTCAATGGACTCATCTTCTAAAAATCCCCAATGGATGAATATTGTGGGGTTAGCTTGTATGACCACTTTCAGACTTGCTTTTGCTATTGGTGGTTTTCAATAGGATATACATGATAGAGGCATGTTCCCCACACAACAGGATTTCTGTAGGTCATACTCACCAAATCCTTTGTCTTTGTACTAGACCTTGATCTCGGGAGAAGGTGTATTAGATGTAGCTTTGGTTAACATGGATGGATCAACATAGAAGGATGATGGTTGGGTTGCAATGTTGTTAGGGATTTTATTTGAATTTGGGTATCAACTTTGCATAGCTTAGAAAAATTCAAAAGGATCGGGGTCGCCAAGGATAGTAATTTTTGTACCATTGAAAGTAAATTTGAGGCACTAATGGTATGTAGATGACACAGCCTGCATGGTATGGATCCATGGGCAAACTAGAATGATGTTATAGGGAAGATCAAGGTCTAATACCTGACAATGAGTCTCTATGATTGCATGACCAACTTGGATGGGTAAATGGATAACACTTTCAGACTCTCGCTCTGCATCATCATATGCTTTGATGGTTATACTTTTGTCTAAATCAATAATATCCTCAAAATATCCCAATTATTTCAAAAAATTTAGAGAACAAATGTTTAAGCCAGCACCACCATCTATAAGAATGTGTTTGACTTTGCATTGATGGATATAGACTTCTTTGTGTAGAATGCCATTATGTTAGGGATTTTGCAATGGAAGGTCATTTTCAATGAAACCAGGTGATGAGGTGAAGCAATATGTCCTATCATGGCTTGGAATTGAGCAACATCTATGTTATTGGGAATGGACGACTCTTGAAGAGCTTTCTCAAGCATAGCTTTATGTGCAGGTGATGTTCGAAGGAGGTCTAAGATAGATATTTGAGCTATTGTTTTCCCTAGATGGTCTAATATGTTGTATTCAGAATTTGGATGGGTATTAGGTGCTACCCTATGAAGGGTAACATGACCACAATGAGTTGTAATTGCTCAATCTAGGGCTTTTCCCTTAATAGAGAAAGTAGACACATGACTCTGTTCGATATGCCCTACAATGGAATCATAGGAATTTGATCCATGGTTGACACTTTTACCTTTATCAGAAGTACTTCCTTTACCATGAGGTGGGAATGGATCCTTGTAGATGTTGAGATCGTTGTTTAAGGATTGTTTAGGAGGATCATCGACAGTTACTTCTCCTCTATCAATAAAGCTCTAGATGAGGTTTTTCAATTTCATGCATCCAGGAGTTTTATGTCCTTTGACTCTATGGTATTCACAATATTCATTGTCTTTATACCAAGAGGGTTTGAATTGAGGTTCATCATATTGACATGCTTTAGGTAGTGTGATGGTAACTATTTGGATAAGTTTTCTTAAGATGGATTCAATAGGTTATCCCAGTGGAGTAAATTTACATCTAGGCATTAAATCTTGTTGGGGTTGCTCTCTAGGAGTAGATGTGAAATTTTTGGCTAGTTGAAGTTTGACAGGTGTTTGGATATTTTGAACGTGTTTAGCATCCACAACACCATTGTTGACAACGCTTTTATTTTTAGACCAGAAACATGGTTTTTCATTTGATTGTTGAGGATTGTCCTTGGTTTTTTTGAAGATTTTGATTAGTCCTTTAGCGATGAGGGCCTTTTCTATGTTTGCTCCCTTAGAGACAATCTCATCAAAAGAATTGGCACATTGGACTTGTAGGTGAAAACCTAGTTTAAGATTTAGATTTTGGACAAATGTGCTCACCAATCACTTTTGGGGAATAGGCTAGAGAAATTTACTAGCCATGTTTCTCCATCGTTGTAAGAATGATATAAAAGTTCCCCCTTTTCTTTGTTTATTGTTGCATAGGTCGGTCATGGAAAACTCATGTTCTATGTTGATTGAAAAATGAGTTACAAACTTTTTAGCTAACTCATTGAAGGTCTTGATACCTGGGGGTAAATGAGAAAACCTTTGTATAGCTTTCCCTCCAAGAATGAGGGAAAAGGCATAGAAGATATGTATCATTGTGGACTACCTATAAGCAAGCGATGTAGAATTCCCTAAGATGTTCTTTAGGATCACCTTTTCCTTTGTACTTATCAAATTTTGGCATTTCAAAGCTAGGAGGAAAAGGTATCATAGGGAGTGACCTATCAAAAGGATAAGGACAAAATTATTCAAAAGAGAATGTTTTCTTGGTATGTCCTAATTTGAGATCTGAAATCTATTTTTGCATATGCAAGAGTTTTTTATCAAGTTTTGACGTGGGATGTTGATTTGGAGCAAGACCCTGATAATTGGATGATGGTGGTTGGGACACTTGAGGTGGATTGGTGGGTAATGTATAAGTATTAGAGGTTTGGGATTGTGATGTATGTGGTGGATTGATATTTGAGATGCGAGGATTGGAAGATTGGGGTTGTGATGTAAGATATATCGATATGTGAGATGTTTGGGGTGCATGTGAAGTGATGGATTGAGTGGGTTGGGTCATAGATGACATGGATGAAATGACTAGAGGAATGGATGATGGAATACTAGAAGAACCATGATGAAAAGATGTAGGAGGTTGGTAAAGTTGATTGGTGAATTCGCTGGTGAAGGGTGATGAAGCAATGCTATGTGTGGGTGTAGTTGTAGTTGGTATGGTAAGTACTATGGTAGACATGGTTTGAATGGAAATAGGATGTGAGTCTCCCATAGCAGCAATAGCAAAGTTGATAGGGTCTTGCTTCTTAAGAGGATGTGTCAAAGTCACTAGGCAACTTAGCTCCATGTTTAACAAGTAGAAGAAAATATCTATTGGGGTCCGATGCTAAGAGCCTTTCTAGAGCTTGTAAAACATCTAGGTCTTGGAATTCTTCTTGAGGTCTTGTGATGTTTCATGTGATTGTTGTCCAAATTCATTGGAAGATGAAGGACCTAGTGTATACCCACTTGGAAGGAAGACATGAGGATTTGGTGAATTGTGTTGCATCAATAGATGTGTTGAGGTCATTTTGAGGGCTACCTTGATTAGTTTCCATAGTTTCCCTATGTTGGGACTTAGTAAGAGCCATATGATGTTTTAGACCTTGTATGATGAGGATGGATGATGGATGGAGTTTGTTTAGACTTTTTTATGACAATGTTGAGACACTAGGATGATTTGATGCTTGGATGTTTAGGTCAAAGATAAATCTAGATCAATGTTGATTGGATTGAGATTATCTTCCTAGAGATAGACTAATAAACTCAAGGAGAGATGAGATGGGGTAGTGAGGTTCACCAACTCAAGAGGAACCACTCTCATAAGCTAGCTATTTCACTAGTTGATAGATGCTAACTTATTTACTAATTTGAAAGAGGCAACTTCTAAATCAGAGACAAGATAGTAGATGTGATCTAGATTTTGCTGGTAATCAAACTAATGCTAAGAGTTGGGTGATATCAAGGATGTGTGCTAGATGATGATGATAATATCCTATGGTCTCAAGGGGACAAAGCTCTAAAGTCCAGATGATGAATGAGGATGATGGGGTGACTGATGGACTAATGGTAAATGATCTGAAAGTTCTCTGGTCTAAATGTAAAATCAACTGAATGTGAAACATCTCCAAATATGGGCGACTGTTTGATTGGAAACTATGAAAAGCCAGAAGCGCAAGATTGTCTGCCAGGAGCACAAAGGAATAGTATAGATGTGGTAGTATGTCATGTCCCCATATTAAGGCATTATTTAAATTAAAGATTTTAAATGACATAATAAAGGAGGAGAAATTGTTTCGGTCAAATATAGTGTTTGTCTTCGTCAATCGTGTATATAAACAATAATATTACATAATATTATTTTATAAATATTTTATATTTTTGGTATTTATGAATGATAATATTATCAATATTGATATTATTACAATATAGTATATTAACTTAAATAAGAATATATATATTATTATAATCTATAATTATTAATACTATAGATATATATAAATGAATATACTCTACACATGATATTATATAGAGAAATATTCGCTACAACAATCAATAAAGAGAAAGACTTATATGAAGTCAGCTACTATTAAATAAAACATCCAAAGAATGCAGCGATGTACATAAGACGGTCAACATAGATATCAACAACTAAGAAGATCGACAGTTGTAATCTAGAACCAAACAATTTAAAACAAAATATAAGTCTAAAACATGCGCTGCACTTGCTACTCGTCGTGAGACCTTCGCTTGTTGGAAGACTTTGCCATATTTCAGCAACGATAGTAGAAGTCTAATATATGAGCAATGATTCATATTTAAATTAAGGAGGTGACATATAATATGAAGTCTTATTTACAAATAAAGACGCACTCCACAAAGACATACTTGTGCTACGGATAACACATCTTAGTATGTGTAAATAAAAGTTAATGGTGCGTAGAAGTAACTATATTTGATAACCGATCAAATCAAAGGAGATTACTGTTATGAGCCTAAAACTAAAAGCAAAGGGCATCAATAATTTAAAGGTGAGTTAATGATAACTAAAAGGAAACGACATGAGGCATCCCTTGGTGAACGAACACCAATCACATATATAGTGCAATTAGAACAATGAGGAAAAGGGGGAATAATCTCACCATCAATAGACAATAAAATTAAGAATACACATTGCATCTCAGCCAGCAACATTAAACAAGCATTTTGAGTATATTAGCACCAAGCATCAATTGAACAAGCACATCTTCTTATCATCAAAGGTAAACAATCATATATGTATATCATTCACCAAACAAGAACTTCAAAGCAACGTTTATCATTACAAGTAACAATACATCTAGGTTGAATAGCTATATCCTCATTGGCATTGAACAACAATTGTGAGACGACATTATATCCATAAGGTATCTTAATCTGCCATAAATAAGTGAAGGTAATAATTGTTAGGCATTAATTGATTGAATGCTTATGAATTTAAGTAAATATGAGATTTGTCATATATCATACATGAATACACGAAACTTGTTTAAATGGAACGATGAATACAAGAAAAAATATATGTTATATAGTTATGGAACTTGTAAAGGGGCATGATTACCCAAGGATAGATAAGAGGCCTTAGTGTTAATCCACCCAACACTATGAAGAGGAAATAAAGGTTAGGGTTGGCAATTGACCAAAGGATAGGTATGGTTCGAGTGGTCTAGGGTACCCCTCTGAACCAAGAAAAAGGCCCTTGTCTCAAGATGGTCTAGGGTACCTTATGAGACAAGTGGTTGTGCCTTTGATTCGAGTGGTCTAGGGTACCCCGAATCAAACGAGAAAGTTAAGATAGGCCTTAGGATGGCCTATGACTCGAGTGGGTCTAGGGCACCCCTCAGAGTCAAGGAAGGTAGGACCTATGACAATTGGTATGACGTTGCACCCTAACGAGTTCACTCTTATAAGGTGGAGGGTTTGATTAACAATAGGCCCAAGTATATCTCTTCCATGGTAACACAAGACTTACATAATAGATCTATGATAGTAAGAAAGCATATAGTTTATGTTTTATTGACATAGAAAAGAGGAATTGAATACTAGTACACTCTTTTACAAGTTGAAATTGTTTGCAAGGTTGCAAAAATTTTGGCTTGCTAGAAGGGGACATTACAAGTGGTATTAGAGCAATCATCCTGCCATCCTGTGAATGATAAATACTCAATATTATTGATCATGATTCTCATGAAAGAAAAAAAATATGTATTTGCATATGTGTTAATGGTTGTGGTTGCAGGAACTAAATACGTGCACACGACGGTAACATTATGGTAGTATTAATTATTATTGATGATGATTCTTATGTAATGACTTCATTATGGAATTGGCTCTTAAAAGTACTAACATCTCTTTCTTGGAATTATTCTTGTATGCAGGTTGAGAAATCAAGGATATCCTAAAGAGTATTATAAGATTTATATGACTTATACCTTGTTTATTACTTGTATTCATGCTCATGCTTGACATGCTTAGTGTTTCGTGCACTCATGTGAATACTTTGCGTATTATGGTAATCTTGTGTTGCTTCATGTTTTATGGGTATTACTTCATGCTTAACTTCATTTCTTTACTTGTATGCTTTCTGTGTGTGTATTTTCTTGTGTGTGTTTACATATTTTACTTCATGCTTCTTGTCTGTGTGTGTTTATGTGTATTCTTATGAATTTACGTTTCTTATCTGTGTAATCTTGTGTACTTTCGTGTATTGCTTCATACTTGTATGATTCCTACTGGTATGATTGCCCATATTGTTGAATGTGTGTTTCTCATATCTAATATATATTCTCGGCATGCCATTCTTCATATGTGTTCATATGCATACCACTTGGACATTTATGTGTATGTTTTATATTTCGTTGAGTGTATTTGTATGCATATTTCATGCCATAATTCTTCATGTGTATTTAAGTAAATGCACCATGCCTTACGTACATAAGCTTATTCTTTTATACTTCATGCTTCATAAGTATTCATACTTTGTGCCTTATGTGATTCATGCCCGATGTGTATTCATGTACTCCATGCTTGTACATATGTGTATGCTTCTGTATCTACTTCATGCCTTACATTTAATGTATGCTTCATGCTCCACATATGTGTATATTCCTTCTTGCCTTACTTGTATATGTTTCATATCTAGTGAACATTCATATGTATGCTACAATGCTTATGTATTCCTATGCACGCTTCATGTATACCTTGTATGTATATGAATGTTTCTTGGTTCAAGTGTATTCGTTAAGTGCATGCTTCATGATTGTACTCTATGACTTGCATCTGCATTCAAGGAATACTCTATGATTGTATGGGATGCATACTCTACAAATTGCATGACTTTGTAATTATATTCGTGTATATGCTTGGTATTCATGCGCACGCTTGTGAATTTGTAATTGTATTTTTAAAAAAATTGATTGAGTGTATGTGTATGACTATGCAATTGTACGAAATTGTATGCCTTGATTTCAAAATTGTATGAGTGCATGCTCTATGACTTGTATTTACAATGCGAATGTCCTTGTCTGATTATGTATTCCAGTATGATTATGGATTCAAGTGTATATTATGTGCCTTGCGTTCGTATTGGATTGGATACTCTGTAAATAGTAATTGTATGACTTATAACCGTATTCAAGTGTATGCTCTATGAAATGTATGCTCTATGAAGATGTATTTGCATTCGAGTGTATGCCCTATGATTCTACGATTTGTACTTAAGTAAACACTCAATGACGTGCATACTTATGACTTGTATGTGTATTCAAATGTATACTCCATGATTGCATTTGTATGTGAGTTTATACTCTATGACTTGTATTAGAGTGTATACTCTATAACTTGTAATTGTATTTGAGTGTATATAACTTGTGATTAAATGCATACTCTATGAATTGTATTTTAGTGTATTCTCTATGACTTGTGTATTCAATTGTATACTTATGTCTGCGTGTATACTTCATGACTTTGTGTGTTCAAATATATAGTACATGATTTATGAGTGTACTCCATAACTTATATATGTTCAAATGCACACTTCATGACTTATTTGCACTCATGCGTATACTTTCTGTGCATATATCCACGTATCACACGTATGCTTCATGCCTTATGTATTGCATGTGTATACTCTGTATGCTCCATACTTTGTGTATCAAGTGTGTGTACTAAGTATGTTTGTGTATGCTTCATATACTTTCATGTATTAAGTGTATAAGCTTTGTGTATTCTACATACGAGTATTTATGCTTTGAGTTTCATATACTTCAACATGGATCTTCTCTCTTCTATCATAAATTATCATCACTCTATCTTATTATCATCATTAAACACTTCTACGATCTACCTTCTCTACAATATCATTAGAGTTATCTTTCCAAAATTTTAGATGTCTCGTCCCTTGTTGAAATCTTGGAAACTCAATACTCTCAAATCCTCTTTAGCATCAAACATATGTCTTCATTTATGATACTTGCATCACATCATTACATCAAACAAATGCTTATCTATACATTCTTTGATCATGAATTCTCTTTCATGGAATTGCAGTCATTTTTTTCTTCATTAAAACATGTTTATGACAATGCATCGGAAGGTGGTGTAAGGCAATGAAAGAACTCACAGTGATTGCTTGAGGACAAGCAATTTCAAGTGGGGAGGGTTGTCATGTCCCCATATTAAGGCATTGTTTAAATTAAAGATTTTAAACGTCATAATAAAGGAGGAGAAATCGTTTCCGTCAAATATAGTGTTTGTCTTCGTCAATCGCGTATATAAACAATAATATTAAATAATATTATTTTATAAATATTTTATATTTATGGTATTTATGAATGATAATATTATCAATATTGATATTATTACAATATAGTATATTAACTTAAATAAGAATATATATATATATATATATATATTAATTATAATCTATAATTATTAATACTATAGATATATATAAATGAATATACTCTACATATGATATTATATAGAGTAATATTCGCTACAACAATCAATAAAGAGAAAGACTTATATTAAGTCAGCTACCATTAAATAAAACATCCAAAGAATGAAGTGATGTACATAAGACGGTCAACATAGATATCAACAACTAAGAAGATCGACAGTTGTAATCCAGAACCAAACAATTTAAAGCAAAAGATAAGTCTAAAACATGCGCTACACTTGCTACTCATCGTGAGACCTTCGCTTGTTGGAAGACTTTGCCATATTTTAGCGACGATAGTAGAAGTCTAATATATGAGCAATGATTCATATTTAAATTAAGGAGGCGACATATAATATGAAGTCTTATTTACAAATAAAGGCGCACTCCACAAAGACATACTTGTGCTACAGATAACACATCTTAGTATGTGTAAAGGAAAGTTAATGGTGCGTAGAAGCAACTATATTTGATAACCGATCAAATCAAGGGAGATTACTGTTATGAGCCTAAAACTAAAAGCAAAGGGCACTGATAATTTAAAGGTGAGTTAATGATAACTAAAAGAAAACGACATGAGGCATCCCTTGGTGAACGGACACCAATCACATATATAGTGCGATCGGGATAACAAGGAAAAGGGGGAATAATCTCACCATCAATAGATAATAAAATTAAGAATACACAGTGCATCTCAACTAGCAACGATCATAATACAAATTAGCAATCAACAATAGAATCTCATGCCATTCGAATATCATTGAACACGCATTTTGAGTATATCAGCACCAAGCATCAATCAAACAAGCACATCTTATCGTCAAAGATAAACAATCATATCTACATATCATTCACCAAACAAGAACTTCAAAGCAACATTTATCATTACAAGTAACAAGTCATCTAGATTGAATAGCTATATCCTCATTGGTATCGAACAACAGTTGTGAGATGGCAGTATATCCATAAGGTGTCTTTATCTGCCATAAATAAGTGAAGGTAATAATTGTTAGGTAGAAATTGATTGAATGCTTATGAATTTAAGTAAATATGAGATTTGTCATATATCATACATGTATACACAGAAACTTGTTTAAATGGAACAATGAATACAAGAAAACCTATATAAGTTATATAGGTATGGAACTTGTAAACGGGCATGATTACCCAAGGATAGATAAGAGGCTTCAGTGTTAATCCACCCAACACTATGAAGAGGAAATAAAGGTTAGGGTTGGCAATTGACCAAAGGATAGGTATGGTTCGAGCGGTCTAGGGTACCCCTCCGAACCAAGAAAAAGGCCCTTGTCTCAAGATGGTCTAGGGTACTTTATGAGACAAGTGGTTAGGCCTTTGATTCGAGTGGTATAGGGTACCTCGAATCAAAGGAGAAAGTTAAGATAGGCCTTAGGATGGCCTATGACTCGAGTGGGTCTAGGGCACCCCTCAGAGTCAAGGAAGGAAGGACCTATGACAATTGGTATGACGTTGCACCCTAACGAGTTCACTCTTATAAGGTGGAGGGTTTGATTAACAATAGGCCCAAGTATATTTCTTCCATGGTAACACGAGACTTACATAATAGATCTATGATAGTAAGAAAGCATATAGTTTATGTTTTATTGACATAGAAAAGAGGAATTGAATACTAATGTACTCTTTTACAAGTTGAAATTGTTTGCAAGGTTGTAGAAATTTTGGCTTGCTAGAAGGGGACATTACAAGTGGTATCAGAGCAGTCATCCTGCCATCTTGTGAATGATAAATACTAATTATTATTGATCGTGATTCTCATGAAAGAAAAAAAATATGTATTTGCATATGGGTTAATGGTCGTGACTGTAGAAACTAAATATGTGCACACAACGGTAACATTACGGTAGTATTAATTATTATTGATGATGATTCTTATGTCATGACTTTATTATGGAATTGGTTCTTAAAAGCACTAAGAGCTCTTTCTTGGAATTATTCTTGTATGCAGGTTGAGAAATCAAGGATATCCTAAAGAGTATTATAAGATTTATATGACTTATATCTTGTGTATTACTTGTATTCATGATCATGCTTGACATGCTTAGTGTTTCATGCACTCATGTGAATACTTTGCGTATTATGGTAATCTTGTGTTGCTTCATGTTTTATGGGTATTACTTCATGATTAACTTCATTTCTTTACTTGTATGCTTTCTGTGTGTGTTCACGTATTTTACTTCATGCTTCTTGTTTGTGTGTGTTTATGCGTATTCTTATGAATTTACGTTTCTCATTTGTGTAATCTTGTGTACTTTTGTGTATTGCTTCATACTTGTATGATTCCTAGTGGTATGCTTGCCCATATTGCTGAATGTGTGTTTCTCGTATCTAATATATATTCTCAGCATGACATTCTTCATATGTGTTCATATGCATACCACTTCAACATGAATCTTCTCTCTTCTATCATAAATTATCATCACTCTATCTTATTATCATCATTAAACACTTCTATGATCTACCTTCTCTACAATATCATTAGAGTTATCTTTCCAAAATTTCAGATGTCTCGTCCCTTGTTGAAATCTTAGAAACTCAATACTCTCAAATCCTCTTTAGCATCAAACATATGTCTTCATTTATGATACTTGCATCACGTCATTACATCAAACAAATGCTTATCTATACATTCTTTGATCATAAATTCTCTTTCATGGAATAGCAATCATTTTTTTCTTCATTAAAACATGTTTATGACAATGCATCAGAAGGTGGTGTAAGGCAATGAAAGAACTCACGGTGATTGCTTGAAGACAAGCAATTTCAAGTGGGGAGGGCTATTATGTCCCCATATTAAGGCATTGTTTAAATTAAAGATTTTAAACATCATAATAAAGGAGGAGAAATCGTTTCCATCAAATATAGTGTTTGTCTTCGTCAATCACATATATAAACAATAATATTAAATAATATTATTTTATAAATATTTTATATTTATGGTATTTATGAATGATAATATTATCAATATTGATATTATTACAATATAGTATATTAACTTAAATAAGAATATAAATATATATATATATATATGTGTGTGTGTGTGTGTGTGTGTGTGTATATATATATAAGAAATATTATTATAATCTATAATTATTAATACTATATATATATATATATATATATATAAATGAATATACTCACATATGATATTAAATAGAGTAATATTCGCTACAACAATCAATAAAGAGAAAGACTTATATTAAGTCAGCTGCTATTAAATAAAACATCCAAAGAATGCAGTGATGTACATAAGACGGTCAACATAGATATCAACAACTAAGAAGATCGGCAGCTGTAATCCAGAACCAAACAATTTAAAACAAAGGATAAGTCTAAAACATACGCTACACTTACTACTCGTCATGAGACCTTCGCTTGTTGGAAGACTTTGCCATATTTTAGCGACAATAGTAGAAGTCTAATATATGAGCAACGATTCATATTTAAATTAAGGAGGCGACATATAATATGAAGTCTTATTTACAAATAAAGACGCACTCCACAAAGACATACTTGTGCTACGGATAACACATCTTAGTATGTGTAAAGAAAAGTTAATGGTGCGTAGAAGCAACTATATTTGATAACCGATCAAATCAAGGGAGATTACTATTATGAGCCTAAAACCAAAAACAAAGGGCACTGATAATTTAAAGGTGAGTTAATGATAACTAAAAGGAAAAGACATGAGGCATCCCTTGGTGAATGGACACCAATCACATATATAGTGCGATTGGGACAGCAAGGAAAAGGGGGAATAATCTCATCATCAATAGACAATAAAATTAAGAATACACAGTGCATCTCAACCAACAACGATCATAATACAAATTAGCAATCAGCAATAGAATCTCACGTCATTCGAATATGATTGAACACTCATTTTGAGTATATCAGCACCAAGCATCAATCGAACAAGCACATCTTCTTATCATCAAAAATAAACTATCATATCTACATATCATTCACCAAACAAGAACTTCAAAGCAACGTTTATCATTACAAGTAACAAGACATCTAGATCGAATAGCTATATCATCATTGGTATTGAACAACAGTTGTGAGATGGCAGTATATCCATAAGGTATCTTAATCTACCATAAATAAGTGAAGGTAATAATTGTTAGGCAGAAATTGATTGAATGCTTATGAATTTAAGTAAATATGAGATTTGTCATATATCATACATGTATACACGAAACTTGTTTAAATGGAACAATGAATACAAGAAAACATATATAAGTTATATAGTTATGGAACTTGTAAAGGGGCATGATTACCCAAGGATAGATAAGAGGCCTTAGTGTTAATCCACCCAACACTATGAAGAGGAAATAAAGGTTAGGGTTGGTAATTGACCAAAGGATAGGTATGGTTTGAGTGGTCTAGGGTACCCCTCCGAAACAAGAAAAAGGCCCTTGTCTCAAGATGGTCTAGGATACTTTTATGAGACAAGTGGTTAGGCCTTTGATTTGAGTGGTATAGGGCACCCCGAATCAAAGGAGAAAGTTAAGATAGGCCTTAGGATGTCCTATGACTTGAGTGGGTCTAGGGTACCCCTCGGAGTCAAGGAAGGAAGGACCTATGACAATTGGTATGACGTTGCACCCTAACGAGTTCACTCTTATAAGGTGGAGGGTTTGATTAACAATAGGCCCAAGTATATCACTTCCATGGTAACACGAGACTTACATAATAGATCTATGATAGTAAGAAAGCATATAGTTTATGTTTTATTGACATAGAAAAGAGGAATTGAATACTAATGTACTCTTTTACAAGTTAAAATTGTTTGCAAGGTTGCATAAATTTTGGCTTGCTAGAAGGGGACATTAAATAGTAGAATAACCTAGATGCGCAACTCTGTTTACTAGAAGAGCAATTTTGTAGACCAGAAGTGATAGCAGGATAGCTCAAATGCGCAACTCTGTGGATGACAGTGAATAAGAGACAGAAACAGAAGTGCAAATCTATTTGCCGAAAGCGCAGCTTTGTATGCCAGAAGTGCAACTCTATACGCCAGAAGTGCAACTCTATATGCCAGAAGTGCAACTCTGTATGCCAGAAGTGCAACTCTATATGCCAGAAGTGCAACTTTCTGTGTCAGAAGCACAACTATAAGGACCAAAAGCGCAATATTACTTTTCAAAAGCGAAACTCTATAGCTCAAAAGCAAAAATTTTATGACTATTTGTTTGGATGTAGGATGAAATGAGTTCTTTGGCAAGAGAATCAAACAATAAGATACAATGGTTGTAAACTCTTTTGAAATTGGGTGCGCAAGGCTATGAACCTCCACAGATAACAAATGGCCAATATTGGTAGATCACAAGAAAACATGTCAAACACTCTTGGACAAGCCTAATATTAATTCAATCAAGGTGTGTCATATCCTGTGGACTCACTCAGGTGCGACTTCAACTCCCACTATTAGATAATGGTGTCTTCCATCCCCTTGATACCATCTACCATTGCTTGGATGGGTAGGGAATGCAAGGTCATGTACCACCTTACACCCCTTACTTTGGAGACTAAAGTCTTTCCCAAAGTGTATTCCAACTCAAACAATGGAGGTAATAGCGTGAGCTATTCTCCCCCTATTGCAACGATGCACCACAGGATATGATGGTCGAAGGTCTTATCTAGGTTAACAAGGTGTCTAAGGTGCCCCCGAATATACGCGAGGTACGGTGGGGTCCAAGTCTATGAATGGAGGTGTCCCAATCATATAACCAAGCACCAAGCAAACACAAGTCTTGACGGATTGAGGGTCTTGGGGTTTTTGCTAAGCAATAGGGGGTCCTTCCTTTGAAATGAGTCTTTTAATTCTCATAACATTTATATACTGTACCAGAACACGTGGTTAGGTCATCCTTAAGGGTGATGAAATCCCTTAACATGCCTTCTATAGAGGATTCTGAGTACTTTTGATTCTCAAGATCATCTTGTGATGCGAGAGAAGAACATACGTATGACTCTCAGTTCCCCAGGAATAAAGCAAATAAAGCGATAAAAGTGAATAATCTAGTACTTTTGATCTCCAAGATCACCTTAAATGGTGCGAGGAGAGAGCATATGTACATAGTCATTCAAGACATAGCAAACAATTGTATATTCCCTTAATGAAATTGAAGTGTTCTACTAGATTAGTGGGAAAATAAAATATTTGTCAATTGTCCTGCACCAAATTCATTAGTAGTTCACATTTTTGCTTCTTTGACAAGTGATAAAAAGTTGCACAAATGATGTTAGATTCCAAAAAGGCCACTTGTTAGATGAAAAACTCAAATTAGAACTATCAGGACCAAAAGCGTCAGTACAATGACCATTAGTGACTCAATATTAACCAAAAGCGCAACAGAATTGACCAAAAACACATGCACTGCTAACCAAAAGCACAACAACAGTAACCAATTGCGAAAAGATTATACCAGAAGCACCATGATATTGACCGGATGTGCAACTCTGCTGTGCAAAAGTGCAACTCTGTTGTGAAAAAATACAACTCTTATGTGCAAAAGCGCAACTCTGTTGTGAAAAAATGTAACTCTGTTGTGCAAAAGCGCAACTTTGTCTCAATCCTACAAACAAAGGATAGAAACAGTCAAAGGCAAGATTTTTTTGTTTAAAAGTGAATAAGGATGTCTTGGATGAGCTAGGGAAGTGTTTGGAAGTGTTACTCTATTAGGTCTGCACAAATCAGAAAGCAAAAAGTAGGATAGTGGATTAATTTATATCAAAAAGCAACTAAAAATGTGTTCACAAATATATTAGCTTGTGAAACAAATCAAACTAAATGCTAGCAAATACACCAGCTTACATGCAAAAAGCTAAATCAAGAGCCTATGAACCCTGCAAAAGTTAGAAATCACAAGATAAGAAGAGGAAACCAAAAGCGCCACCCTACAGACCAGATGCACAATTCTATAGATCAAAAGCACAACTCTACAGACTGGATGCACAATTTTGTCGACCAAAAGTGCAACTCTACGGATCAGATGCACAACTCTGTCAGTCGAAAGCGCAACTCCGTACCTATAGCCTAAAAAATAAAACATCTCAAACAAATATGTGTTAAATTCAGGGAGTGGGTCCCACCAGGCATGCCAAAATGTGTATAGGGAAATCTGGAATACTTAGGAACATCAATGCAACAAAGATTAGTTACCAAAATCCATCATAACCTACAAGAAATCAACAATGGAGTAACAAAGATAAGATAAAAACATTAAACTCTAACTATTACCCATTGTGTGTAATTCTTTGGTGTATTTTGTGAATGTGGATTACTCAAAATACCAAAAGCATAATCGTGATAAGCTTGATGGATGGAAGGATGCGTGATTGCTTCAATGAATGCTTTAAAGTGCTGGGAGATATGGATGTCAAATGCTCAAAATCGTGAAGGGTTTGTGAAGAGGCGAATGGGTGTTTTTATAACTTTCAAAGAAGATCAATCAATGGTGGAGGAATTTTGATGAAATCGACAGAGGAGATAACTTGAGGAATCATGAGTGAGTGTGCACATGACAAGTGTCCATACAAAAAGTTGTTTTAAAGAGTTAATTGCTTTCTTGACTAAAGATATGATTGATTTTTATAAAAATAGAATGCTAAATTTCTATTTTATGAATTGATTGAGAAAAACAAAGAGTTAAAGCCAAGTTAACTCAACTTTTGATTTGTTTTTTGACATGCAAAATATTAAATTAAATAATAAATTATTTAATTTAAGTGCATGGAAGATTTTTGGATAAATTTGGAAGATGAGAAGATAATTAGAAATTAAATAAATAAATTTATTTAATTTGTTTTGCATGATGGAAGAAAATAAATAAAATGTTGATTTTATTTATTGAAAAGATAATAAAAGTCCACTTAAATAAATTGAAATAATTTATTTAATTTTGGAGGAATAATTAGCTAATTAAATAATTAAAATTATTTAATTGTGTAGATAAGAGGAATTAAGATGTTGAATTAATTAAATAATTGTTTTATTTAATTAATGGGAAAATAGAAGAATAATGTGGTGAAATGATGAAATTAATTAAATAATTAAGAGTCATTTAATTAATGTTAGATTAAGTTGAATTAGAAGAATTGATGTTAGAAGAATGATGTGTATGCAAGCTAATAATGTGATGGTCATTTTTGGGTGTCTACAACACTAAAACACTAAAATAGTCCAACATATGCCAATTACTATGTGTGAATCCAAAACACATGATCCATACCCCATGATGGCAATCCACCAAGAACCTCATCGACACATATGATTATGCATAAAAACATAAAAAAATCCAAGCATATAGCATCACAACATATGCATCCCATAATACATAGTCAGACACAAATGCCAAATAAAACCTCAACGATAAAGCACATCGATGGTAAACCAAAACACCACATAAGGTAATAAAAATATCAAAGCATAGCATAAGAACCTAAGGTACAATTAGAACACCTTGATGGCACTACAAGGCCTCATCATAAAGTTCAGTACCAAGGATAATAGTAGACACTATTGAGGCCTTACAGAACATGTACAATGTAGATATTTATAGATATTGATTAATGAATATCAACCAGATCTATGATGACACATGTCCAACATGTATGATCACTTGGCATGTGTGGATAAGATGCCACCAAGTGTCAAACTTATATGGTGTCAATACAATTGGCATATGGCACTACCATGCGCTAGATGTGTATGGTGCAAAGTGTCAAACCAATATGGAACCATTTCTTGTGGCATGGGACCTACTAGGTGTTGTACATGTAAGTTAGTGTCTCCTATGGAGGAGATAATTGCACATGTTGTGCATGTATGGTCCAATGCTAGGTTAAATAATGTAGTGCATGTGTAGAGCATTTGTAGTAGTGCACAATGCAAAAGTGTATAAAGCATATGTGATGAATGATGCTAAAAGAGCTTGACAAATCTACTAAAGCTTGCATGCAAGGAACTCCTAAGGTTGTATTATTGTGTGTAGAACTATTGAGGTTGATACTTTCATGTTTGTGTTTGAAGTAGTATTGCTAGATGTACATCTACGTGTCAAGCATATTAGTATTATGTAGCTTGTATGACATGATTATTTGTAATGATAGGGAGCATGGCCAAGTTTAAGAAGTATCACTTGTAAAACATACAATGGTCAAAGTGTGGTGGACTATGTAATTTGATCCCATAGTTCTATTTCAAGGTTGATGGAGTTTGATATTGGGACTACCCTATTGAGTTGAAATTTGATTATAAACCTTTCCTTGTTAAACTTGACATTATCCCAACATGACCAACAAAGAGGGCAAGTCCATCACATGCAAAAGAAAATCCATCCCTAGGGTAAAATCCTCACGAATCAAGAAAATCAGGAGCTCTTCATAGCAACCCTTGAGTAGCATCTTCAGGAGATAAAAAACAACATAGGGAACAATGCAACTAGTGAGGCAAGTGACCATGTATACAACAAAATGTCGATCCCTTTAATTTACAAGGCCTTAAGTGCTTGCAAAAGATCTCGGCCTAAGAAGGGAGCTGCAAATACTTTCTTGGCAAACCCGTGGCATGACAAAGAGTGCAAGGCTACAAAAAGATCCTTTAAGGAGAGTGGGATGAACAAAGAAAACAAGAAAAACTATGAGAAATTGATACAATCCAAAAAAAAAAAGATATGTGAACACAAGAAGGAAATAATTAGTTTCGCTTGGAAAACACAACCCCAAAGGCTTTTGGAGGGAACTACAACAAAAGAGAAAACAAATAAAAAATAATATCATAGATGCCCAATGGTTAGATTACGTGATGCTCCTCTATGAGTGGACCCAAGAGAAAGACACCCCTCCCATAATTAGCACATCAATGAGCTCTTCTTAGTGGAAGATATCAAACAAGACATAAAAGGATTTGGCATGTGGTAAAGCACAAGATATAGATGGGCTACAAGTTGAATTTTTAAAATGGGGAGTAGAGACCCTTTCTCCACACATCAAAAGAATTTTCAATGACGTCACCCAAGATGGCTTTCCAGCAGAGTGGATGACTAGTGTTATTATTCCTCTCTATAAAAGTGGAGATATTAATAACCCATCTAACTATCACACTATTATGGTCAATCCTCTTCTAGGAAAACTTTTTGGGAGCATGATAGAATGCAAAATCAACAATTGGGTAGAAAAAGAGGGAAAAAGAGCAAAAGGATAGGCATGATTTAGACCAAGGCACTCTACAATTGATCACAACATCACTCTTAGGCACTTGGTTGAAAAAATATGGGACACTCAAGGAGGGGAAGCTTTTTGTTGCTTCATTGATCTTAAAAAAGCCCTTGACATGGTGTCTAGGGACAAACTTTGGAACATGATGGAGGAACTTGGAATTCTAGATGAGTATAGAGCAACAGTGCATAGACTTTATGAATAGGTTAGAGCTAAAATCAGAACAAGAGAAGGAATGTTTGATGTTTTGGTAGTGACATTGGTGTCAAACAAGAATGCCCTCTATCCCCCGCTTTGTTTAGTTTATACATTGATGAACTTGAGGAGTGGTTAAACAAAACCAGGGGGCATATCCAAATGGTTGGATACGTGGTGAAGTTACTCTTATATGCTGACAATCTTATCCTAATTGCAAAAATAACTCATGGTTTGAGAGAATATTTGAAGGCCTTGAACTCTTGTGCCAAAAGGCCGAGATGCAAGTGAACACCAACAAAACCAAAGTCATGATCTTTTCTTTAAAGAGGAAAAAGAAACGAGTTAATTTTTTTTGAAGGAAGCTCATTGGAAATAGTGGAAGAATACAAGTACCTCAAAATTGATTTCCATAACAAAATCAGTTGGGAGACTTGCAGAGTGAAAAGGATACATGGATGATGGAAAGCTTCATACCTACTATAAAACATATGAAAGAAAGCTGAACTATGGGATTGAAAAACCAAGGAAACCCTTTTTGGTTTGCTAGTCATGTCGGTTGTTCTCTATAGTTGTGAGGTTTGAGGGAGTAGCATGTCAAATTACAAGTGGAGATAGCTAGAATCCAAAAGCACCTAATCACAAGCAACCTCAAAGTCAAAACTTCAGCCCCTTATGAGATCCTTTTGGCTAAAGCACGAACTTTCCTTATGGAGGCATCAACAATAACTCAGATGTTAAGTTATCTAAAAAATGTTGAAAACATGGATAACTATAGCTGCCCCAAAATGGTTGTGGAGGAGGAATTAAGCCATAGGAAGAAGACGTGGTGAAACCGAACAAGTGGTTGAATAAATGGGACATTAATTTGCAAGTGTCCTAACACCAATGAGAAAATAAAAAAAATATGTGATAGAAAAATTCAGGACTACCATGTGGACAAAGTAGATTGGCCGGAAGAAAGCTTATTATGTCAAAGCGTTTAACCCCACTTGGAAACATGACAAAAAAACGTATTTGGAAGCTACAATTAAGAGAAAATCGAAGTAGTTAATTGCATAGTTGAGGACTAGATCATATCATCTTAGGTGTGAGGCCAATAGATGGACTATACCTAAGGAAGATTGGGAAGAGAGAACTTGCCTATTATGTAGCAAAGGGGTGGTGGAGACATAATGACATTTCATCATGGAGTGCACAACATATGAGGGTATACGTATCCAATATGAAACAGTCTGAAAGTAGGCAGCCTAAACAAATTATTCGAGGAAACAAGACTTAACAAAATTGTAAATTTTTTGGTCAAAATTCATAGTAGAAGATCCCATATTGAAAGAAGTTTGAAAATGTCTTAGGGCTATTACTCTAGGTCCTTTAGACAACTTGGTCTGAAAATGTCTTAGGGCTAGTACTCTAGGTCCCTTAGACAACTTGGTCTGGTAGAGGTCATTAAAATCTTTCATTCATTCATTTGTTCAAAATTCCACCATTTTCAAATTTCTGGCATCGTGTTTTCCCCAGACACTATCATCTGTTGCGCCACAGAGATGTGTTAATGGCAGATAAATCCTACTCTGCCTCCAGAAGAGCGCTGAATTGAACAGCATGGCGCACCGAAGAGTATGGCGGTTAAAAGAGATGAGCAGGGCAAAGAAGCCTCCGACTCCCATGCCTCCAAATCCACCGAAGAAGGCGTTTCCCATGAGCTTTCACGGCAAACGATGGGAGGATTCTTACCATTGGATGAGCAATCTGGACGACAAGGTGGCGATGCGGCACATGAAGATGTTGATAGAGCAGGAACACAATTATACGGAGGCCGTCATGTCCGACACCCTCAAATTACAGCACAGGTTGCAGTTCGAGATGGCTTCCAGAATGTACAATGATCTTTGCTCTCCTCCTCTCCGTTGGGGCCCCTGGTGAACACTATTTTCGTAACTTCTTTTGCCTACTGCTTCTTTTCTCTTTGTCTTTGCCTCTCAACTTTATGCGCGCAGGGTGTACTACAAGCGCGTAGCTCAAGGGAAATCGTATCCGGTGTTATGCCGGAGGCTTGCAAGTGCCAATGAAGAATTTTCATGGAACAATACTCCCGCTTCGGGATTTGATTTCAAAACAGGCCAAAAAATAGAACAGAAATTGCTTGATTTCAATGAAGTTGCCCAGCAATCCGGAGGTACACTCACATTTCTTATATGCTAATGAAATGAAATGAATTAGAGGTAAAAGCTTCTAGTAAAACTATTTATACTTAATTTACATATTTGATCTCATTATCTAGATGAAGGATCACTGAGATTGATCAGAAACATTGATGTAAATCCAATATACTGAGTTTAACGGAAGCTTTTTAACTCTATCTCATGGACTGTGAAAACTTCGTGTTCATTATGAAATGAATTGTCTGACTCTTCATGTTTCTCAACTGTTAAGGTAAAAGCAACCTCTCACGTACAATACTTCGGCTTTAGTTACACTACAATGCAGTAAAAAATCAGACAATTGTTGTTAGCTTGATGATCATCTATGCATTTTTTTTTGTTTGGTGATTGACTGTGGCCTCCGCAATATTTATTTATGGGTACATTAAAGTCACACCGTGTATTCCTGGTTGGTAATAAAGATTGAGAAAGTTATTTTGCTTTTTTTGAGAACTCTCTATCTCTGATATGTGAGGATGAGTACAAGACTAGCTCAATTACCTTTTGGAGTGAATCCAGGATAATTGGGTTCAGGGTCAGTATATTTCATGAGCTGCTGTCTAGTTCATTTCTTGTGAAGTTGCTGCTCATCAAACAACATACTGCCCTCTCTATACCTTAACCTTCAACACAATTGCATAAACTATTAAGAAGTTTTACGATTACCTAATCCGCTTACAGATGGGACAGCCCTTAAGGTCATACAACAGTTGAATTAGTTGCCAAAAACACTGATAGAAGAAAACATGAAATGCTTAAAATTCATTATATATTTTTGATTGGTAAATGGTGAACATTACCGTGAATAATCATTTTAAATGCATTGATGAAAAAGATAAAGGTTAAGGCAATTTTTAGGTTTAGTAGCTTTCATAGTATGTTTGACCTCCTTAGCATGGGGCGAACCCACCTAGTTTATTTCTATAGTGTTTACATCAAGCTCTTCCCTTGGTAGGTTTGAACCTTGGTCTTTTTCTTGGCAACTTCTCATCTCAATTAGTCAGCAGAGCCTACTAAACACACTATTAGATATCGATAACCATTGGCAAAACCACACATGAGGGGTATCTATTCCATCAACTACCACTCGGAAGTGCATGCAACCTCATCCATTTTTGGCTCACTGTAATGTCCCCATTTGGAATGGTCATCATTAGAGAGAGATTGGGCTAATTCCCACACTCTGGGACTTTTGGAAGACATCTTGAGTATTGGAGGTAACTCGTCATATTTTCCTGATGCCTTTGATGCACTAATTTGTCTACCTTGGAGCGAACTACTTGGGAGAGTCACACATATGAAGATATACTATTGGTTGTGGAAACTTGCCATATTGTGCCAAGAGATGAATTTTCTAGGTGATGAAGTTGTTTGCATAATTTGTTGTGACGCCACTTTGGTATTTTGGGCTTGGACGACCTTGGAAGGAGGAAAAAAGAATAAACAAATAATAACTCTCCTTTGGCGCTTGATGGAAGGGAGGATAGAGAAAATAAAGGAAACCAAATTCATATATTTAATTTGAATTTCCTAGGCGCCAAGGGTAATTTGATGTAGGTCGGCCCTCTTAGTGAGGGAAAATAATAAATAAAAAAAGTATAAAAGTGCCTAGGTCAGCCCTAACTGAGAGGGCAGAAGTTATGTATAAATATGAAATCATTTCAAGGCATTTTCATCATCAATCAATCATTCATTCATTCACCTTTTGGGAGTTTATCTCTTGAAGAAGATCTTGGGATGAAAACCTCAAGCACCTTGGAGGAGTTGGACGAAAACCTAGCTCTTCTTGTGGAGTATTCCGTGACGGGAGTTCACTTGCACTTCATTGTTTTGGAGCAGAATTGCAGATCAGGTTTGAAGATCATTTTGGAGGACTTTGCTATCATTATTTTGCATTATTTTTGGTATGTACAACCTTAGGGTTTAGGGCAGATTTGAGCTGGGCTATTTGTCTTGTTGCCCATGCTTTTTGGATGAAATTAAAGACTTGCTCAGTTCTGATTTTTATAGCAGCAGACTTCTGATTTATATTTCAGTCATTTATGATTGCCATTTGAAGTGATTTAATTGCATATTGTGTGGTGGAATTCAAATATAATATTGAAAATGTTGTTGGCAATGATATTATGGTGATTTGGCATATTTTATAGAGATTATATGCAATTGTTTAAGTCTGATTTTTGGAGCAAAAGTTAGGGTTAGAGCAGAAAACTAAAAGAGCAGAAAACTAGGGCAGAAGTTAGGGTTAGAGCAGAAAACTAAAGTGCAGAAAATTAGGGCAGAATTCAGAAAATTCATTTGGAAAACCCGTAAATCCAAATTAGGAGATAATATCCCCATTTGGGATATTACACCCACATTAACACAACTACTTTAAGAGGAGGATTTTGCCCAAAACTGGGTTATTGCCATGGCATTCACTCTTCCTTACTTCTAGACCATGGCTTGTTGGAATTACCATTCCTTATGTTTAAGTAGGAAAGAAACTAATTTTAATTAGAAGCTTTGAATGCCAATATTTAATTGCATTAGTAAAAAAATGGATATCCATTATTATATAAACTGTTTCAGACTTATGTGTTTAACCCAAAATGAAAATTATAGTAATTGGTGTTACATGGGGATGTGCCCCCCGGCCCCTGCTCCCACCCCCCTCCACAAAAAAAAAGGCGTTTTGGGAGCGGGGACGTTTTCAAGATGCAGGGACTTGGGGAAAACATCCCCTTGCCGTCCCACCATTGCCACTAGGTACCCGAGGACGTTCCAAGACGTCTCTCTCAAAGAGGGGATGTTTCTTGGATGTCCTTCTGTTTTAGAGACGCCATCGAGTGTAATGTCCCCCTTTTGTAAATGCCCTAGTTTTTGCCTTAAAATCACAATTCCAAGCAAAACAAGAAATGAAATAGAGTTAGCGATATCATTTACTAATTTAAATTGTTGAAAAAGATAGATCCTGGTTGAGAACTTGCAATCATGTTAGATAATCATTGAAAGCATAATCCATAAAATAGATCTTTCCTACTAGGGTTAGGAACATTATCTTAATCATATGATATACCTAATTCATTAATGGAGTCCAACCAAAAAGGGTTAGGATAAGGGTGCATGATAGGGTGGCCGAATTGATCCTCTACCCTAGGCCCAAGAGTGGATATACCATCCCTCTTGGCCTCACGTGGCCTTCTGCCATCCATATGAGGGGGTGTACCTAGTGAGGAATCCTATAGCAGTTCAACCTCTTCTTGCCATCCTTATTCTCCTCCCTATGATTTAACCAAATAGCCGACCATGGTAGAGGTTTGAGGGGAAACTACCATAGGGTCTCCGGAGTATCCTTCCCTTCTAAGCCCAAGGGCGGGGCACACCTTGCACCCCCTTGGCCTCATCGGACTATCAGTCATCCACCATGAGGTGGTGTGCTTAGAAGAGGACCTGCAACCCTTCCTTGTATTCCTCATTATTCCTTCTCATGGTTGCTTGATGAGAATTACAAACGCTAAACACATCTAGATTATACAACAATAAATATATCATTATACACAACAATCATGATAGAGCATACCATAATATTTATTTAAACATAAGACTGCTATATTCTCATGAGCAAATGTATCGACTGCTGATTCTGCCTTTGTCTGCTGGGTGCAGATATATTTTTGAATGTGATCTGATTCCTTGATGATAATAGAACAATAGAACGATAGAATAATAGAAGAATAGAATAATTGAATGATAGAATAATCTAAGGATAGAATGATAGTGTAATGTCCCATTCTAGGTTTGAAGCAATATTTCTGAATTTTTGCAATTTCAAAATAAAACCCTAGGACTGAATTCTGAATTTATTTCTGCACTTTCAATAATGACTTCTTCAAGCATGGAAAATGAACTAACATATGCAAATTTGGTGATAGAACAAATAGATATATTGGCAGCCTTGTCAATATGAATTACAACATGAAATACTCATTACAATGATAACAACAACATATGCTAGATTGCTGCTCCAAGTATATAGTGGAATTACAACCAATAAGGAAGCTCCAATTCGGCCTTACAATGCAAATATGACTGCTGCTACAAATCAGAAAGTAGATGAGCACAACATACCAATTATGATGTCAATTACAATGCAATGATGATGAATTGCCTGCTGTAGCAAATCGTCTACCCTCTAGTGCAAATCACACCTCTTCACAAGATGATCGCTGACTCTCTAAGGCAATTCGCTGTCACTTATGACTGTAATGAATGCAAGCTGCCACTGTTGTTGCCTTCAAATCCGTTTCTATGCAGATTGGTTATAATTTCTCCACCCTTATGGCAGATCGCTCCTTTCAAGTGTCAAATCCGACCTCCAAATCGCTAGCCAAGGTCTAGCGCTCAATGCAAACACTCCAAAGTAGGGTGGCGGCTAGGGTCTGCTGTTGCAATTGAAATCGCTGTCAGCACTTAACAAAAATCTCCTCACAATGGCGCTCAAGATGTATGATATCTCCTCAAAATCGGTTCTCAAGCAAATTGCCCTCCTTTCAAATCGGTGCTCAAGGAATGATAGATCTTCAAGGTCTTCAAACAACTGCAAAGGATCTTCAATCAAAGTCTTCAATGAAATCTTCGACAATGGTCTTCGACGAAATCTTCAAATGATGTATCAATGATGCTCAACAACTACAAGTCTCTAATGAAGTGCAAATGTGAACTCTGTATGAATCCACCTCCAATGATGCAAATTGGGTTTTTGTCCAATTCCACCGATGCAATCGAATTGCCAAGCAAAATGCCAAAGTTGCCAAAGTATTCGTGATGCCGAAATGAGGCTCCAAATCCTTCTTTTATACTTGAGTCTTCGATGAGGCCGACAATTCAAATTAAAGATTTGAATTTCTCTTTTCCCTCCTTGTCGGCTAGCAACCAATATTTTATTATTTTATTTCTCCAAAGAGGCTGCCCAAATTCACAATATAATATTATTTTATCCTATTTTTATTCCCAAGGTGCGCCAAAATTCAAGAAGATATTATTTTATTTATTTCTTTTTTCCCTTCTCCAAGTTGAGCGCTCCAATTTAGCTCAATAATACTTTATTATTATTTTCTATTTTTTCCTTTCTTCAAGTTGAGCGCTCCAATTAAATAATAATAAAAATATTATTATTGAATTGTTCTTTTTGATAATTAATGCAAAATTGCATTAACTCATATTTTTGCCGGAAATTGGTTGAGCTTTATAAAACAACATTCCTTTCTCCAAGCCTCTGATCAACATTATCTTTTCCAAGCCATTGCTCGACCAAAATTATTCCCTTGTTTGATGAATTAGCCTACGGGAATAGGAATAGGCTAACCCAGACCTTTGTTGGGGGATCATGCCGGAAATGGGTACGTTTGTGATGTCCCGATGTTAAGGCAGTGTTTAAATTAAAGATTTAAACATCATGATGAAATTGCTTTCTTAAAATATGGCATTTGTAGTGTTCCTTCCATCGTCAATTTGAATGATAATTGTGTATATATCAATAAACATATATACTATAATATTTAATAAATGATATTAAATAATATTATTCAAATATAATATATAATATAACGAGATATATCATATTATATAAATACAAATAACAAATATTATAAATTACATGTAGTGACCGACCCCCATATAGGCCGATGTGATAAATGATTATCTCTCATGTTGAGCAAGATGCGATTGAAATGAGCTGGTAGCGATCATTACATATTACAAATAAGTGGTGCAAACTAATTCAAAAAGGATCGATGAAGCATTAGGGGCAGCGATCCATATTTAATTAATTACAGCGATTGGCATATGTTAACAAAAAGTTAGATTGTTATTATGAAGGCAGCGATGAGGTATAGGAAGAAGCAGCGCTTGTACAAGGGGCTGCGATTGTGTGTAGAGTCACAATCTTTCACAAGGGATGCCTCTCCTCATAAGAGGTATAAGATGTAAAATCAGATTGGTATGAGGAATAAGGAGTATGAAGAAATATATGACTGAATGTAAGAAAATATTTTTGAGTTTGAAATTATACTTGAAAGTAGATCTGAAATACATATGTAGCAGTATATTGGGCTGCAGATAGCATAGAAGGAAGGAATAAAATCCTTAAGAGTTCTAAAGGATACAAAGGCAAGAATTATGCTCTTGGTATGATGTATCTAACCCTATGTTTATTATAATGAATGCCATATGTTAAGTAATGACAAATGTATATAATTGAAAAATTATCATTAGTACCATTACACATGTATATATAAGCATTGTGAAACTTGCTATGAAATATATAAGGGAAAACATCAATAGATTATATTCACAACACATTGAAGTAGTGGTATGTTCAAACTCAATGCCTATTTATTTCTATTGCCTCTAACTTGTTAGTGAAAGGCGAGGTGTTGTTAGGGAGAGGCGGAGTAAATCCATCCATGGAGGTGGTGTCATCGCGCCCTAGACAAGTAAATCCCCATCCAAGGTTGAGGATTAGAAGAGAAATAAGGATTGAGACTTGAACATAGCCAATACAGAATGTGCTGTGAATAAATGTGATCATTTGGTATGTTGAAGTATATCGAAGTATGTTCAAGTTAATACTTAGTTATTTCTATTGCCTCCAACTTGTTAGTGAGAGGCGAGGTGTTGTTAGGGAGAGGTGGAGTAAATCCATCCATGGAGGTGGTGTCATCGCGCCCTAGACAGGTAAATCCCCATCCAAGTTTGAGGATTAGAAAGGAAGGATTAAGACTTGAACATAGTCGATACTGAATGTGTTATGATTAAATTAAGCTAACTGCATATTGACAAATAGATGATCTTTCTATATGGATATTGTTTATGAATTTGAATGCAAGACAAATCTCATCTAACACTAATATTTTAAGACGTATATTTGTATATCTATATTTTGCATATGTGTTTCTCTAAGTCATGATTGCAGGATTAGAGCATAAGAATTATACAGTTTGAAAAGAATCTAAAAGGTAATTCCGAAACCCTAACCCTAACTTGTGGTATTTGAATTTTTAGAGTAAAATTAGTATTGTTCCAAAAAGGGGACATTACAACATTACAGTCCTCCCTTCCCGGGATTGCTTGTCCTCAAGCAATAGCAAATTCGGATGCTACAAAATTTGTTCTCCTTCCCATGTTGCATCCTCCAATGGCAAATCTTTCCATTTCACCAAATACTCACGGATCACCCTGTTCCTCAAATGCCGCTCCTTTGTCTCCAAAATATTGTTAGGAACCAAAACCAAAGTGCCCTCTTCATTGAGAGGTGGAAGATCAAGCGAAGAAACAACCTTTTGTCCTAATGCCTTCTTGAGGCATGACACATGAAAAACATTGTGAATCTTGCTTTCCACCGGCAGCTCAAGCTCATATGCTACCTCTCCAATTCTCCTCGGAATCTTGTAGGGTCCCTAGAATCTCGGTTTCAGTTTCTTTGCACCACTCTTCTTCAATGTTGACTGTCTATATGGCTGAAGGCGCAAGAAGACCAAATCACCAATTTCAAAAGTCCTTTCAATCATGCGTCTGTCTGCATTCATCTTCTACTGATTCTGAGCCTGCTGTATATTATCCTTAAGTGCCTTAAGGATGTCCTGAATATCCTGCATCAAATCCTTCGCTCTGGGAGCTCTATAAATCTCCAAGGCCAAGTCCAAAAATGATGGGGCATCATAACTATACAAAGCCCTGAAAGATGACATGCCAATTAACATGTGATAGGTAGTATTGTAGCAATACTCACCCAAATGCAACCATGTGATTCAAGCATGCTGTTGCCCTGCAACATAGTTGCGAAGATATCCCTCAACGCATTTGTTCACAATCTCTGTTTGTCCGTCTATCTAAGGGTGATAGCTCGTGCTCATCTCCAACTTCGTTCTTGTCATTCAGAACAACTCCTGCTAGAATATGCTGAGGAACTTGCTGTCCCGATCACTGACAATGGTCTTAGGAAGTGTATGCAACCGAAACACTTCTCTGAAGAATAGCTTTGCGACCTGAAGTGCTGAATAATCCGATGGAATTCAAAGAAATGTGCATACTTAGTCAACCTATCAACCACAACATATATGCAATCCCTACCTGTGATGAAATCCATTGAAATAGTTTCCCATCTTTGTTCCGGAATAGGCAATGGCTGAAGCAATCCTGCAGGGGAAGTATGTTCTAGCTTGTTCTGCTGACAAATCATACATTCTCTGACATGCTGCAAGACGTCATCTTTGAGACCCTTCCATGAGAATCTCTCTCACCTGCCTGTAGGTTTTGAAGAAACCTGGATGCCCTGCAAGTGGATCATCATGAGTGGCCCTCAGAATCTTCTCCTTCAACTTCGACTCAAGAACCAGATAGATCCTCTCCTTGCAGTAGATCACATCATCAATCACCTTATACCTGTCATTCTGAATCTTACCATCCATGATCTCACAAGCAAAAATGTTCTTGCAGTACTCAACTAAAAAATGAGACTTCCAATTTGCTGAAATTTTTGACATCGAACAAAGAGTGGGCATCCTGGATAGAGCATCGGCAACCACATTGTTCTTTCCCTTGACATACTCAATATCAAAATCATATGCCTAAATTTTGCTCACCCATTTCTGTGCCTCTCGTTCAAATCCGTCTGTGACAGAAAATGCTTCAGACTATTGTGGTTGGTCCTAACCACAACCATAAGTACTAGAAGGCTAGGATAGAATGTGAATAGTAAAATTTTGAAGATTAGGTGTTGTGGCACCAAAATCTTTCCACTACAAATTTGGAAGGACAACATTTATAACTTTTAAGAATTTTAGTAAACTTAAAAGTTAAAATAAATAGTGTACTAAAATTAAACATATATGTTTTTTTAGTTGGTTGCAAAGTGGCTCTCCTATGAACACATAAAGCTAAAGAAAATAATGCCCCCCTCCACCCTCTTATAACTCTATATCTCATTGTGTATAAGGTCTCGAAGGTTGTCAGCAGGGACCAACATGTCAATACACGTGTTGAGGCCAAGCATAACCTTTGTATTTGCTTTGAATGAAGGGGTGAAAAAAACATAGGGTTCGAATAGTAGGCAACAACATGAATATGTTGGTGGAGTTGTCGGTTCCAACTCCGATCAATAATGCACCACATGGGTTCATATTTGGTTTTTATGTAATGTCCCCCTTCGTAGGCATGGGCAATTGGTGGTGACCCTTAGCCTATTTTAATTCCTGTAGGCTAACCAGGATGTGGAAAGGGGATAATCTATGTTATCCCAAGTTTCTGGGATAGGGACGACAGGGGACGGGGACGGCAGGGGGCCATTTTTTAGGGGACAACTATTAAAAAAATAGGGAAAATTTAAAAAATATAAAAAATTTCAAATATTCATATGATAGCATGGATAAGACAATCATCATAGACACATAGAACCTTAACACATAATATTACAGTTCAATTGAGATTTCATATGTTTAATCACTTGAACTTAGTCATTCTCTCAGATGAGCATTATTTGCTACTCTCTCTATAACAAGGCTTAGTCTATGATTAAACTAGTGGTATTTTCTTCAAGACATTGCAATGTCCCCTTTCCGTCAGTAATTGACTCGGTGACAGTTAGCCTTGTTCCTAGTGTTTCCCGAAGGCTAACTTGGTGGATTAAAGGGAAATTCACTTTTTAAAATACTTCTTAAGTTGTCTAAAGGTTAAATAGACTTTATGTTTCCTAGTCAACTTAAGTTGTTTTAAAAAGTGTCTGTGCCCCCCCTTTATGGAGCGCTAGGCCTCATAAAGTCCACTTCTAATGAGGTGTTCACCCTTGAGGGAAAAAAGGTAATATTTTAATTATTTTTTTGGAGCGCTCACCTGGAGGAAGTCTTATAAGGGGATTGAATCTTCTTTTGAAGGGTTATGCATTTTGATATCAAATTTCTTGTGATAGCCTCTGTGCTTTGTCTTGTGGGTTTGAAACCATCATTTCTTTTCTAGTTTTGGTTGTGAAAGATCAACCCTAGCTAGTCTATTGGGTGATTTTGCCTCTGAAATCACATAGAGCTTCAGTGGAGTTTGTCTACAACAATTTATTGAAGGAAGGGCTTGATGTTTTCTAACCTCAAATCATTTTGGATGATTGATTAAGAATTTTTGATGTAGTTTTGATGTGTTCTGTTGTTGTTGGTGGTGGTTCTCTGCTGGCTGTACCTTTCCTGTGCAGGCCATACCCATTCAAGGTTGCCGTACTATGTCCTTGCAAGAGTGAATGAAGTTAGGTGGAGAAAATTGCTGATGTGGACTTGTTTGTCCTCTAGTGAGTCACTAAGGACAGATTTGTGCTGAAGGTGCAGCCTGCTTTTGTGATTAGACCCACGTTTTGCTGCCATACACCTCTTGAGGCTGCTGTACCTTCCAAGGACGTGGGTTGTGAAAGAAAAGAGAACGCTCCTCCTTTGTGTTGTTTATCATACCCAAAAATGGTGCCTGGACAAGGATTGAGCATTGCAAGTGGTTTGGGGGTGGACTTCCCAACCTGTTTTGAGTTATGAGGAATTTGGTGGGTTCCAGTGTTGTTGTACATGCTGTACTAGCATAAAGTACAGGTCTGATAATTATTTCTGATCATCTGTTTGTTTTATTTCTGTTAGTTAGAGGCAGTTTGGGTGTGGTTTGGAGTATGCTCAGTTGCATGTGCAGTGATAGTCAGTTTGGGTGTGGCAGTGTTCAGTGCTTTGTTGGTGCATTTCCAGTGAATTTCTAATGAGTTTCAGACTGACATGCAGTTGCAACAGTGCTCAGAAAGTGTATTTCTAAATCAGCATTGCAATTTTGAAGATAACTATGCATTTTAAGCTCGTTTTCTCTGATATTCTATGATTATATGATCTAATCCTTGTTTGCAGCAGTGCCTACTCCTGAAAACAATAATAAATCAGAATACAATAGTGTTTTAAGATAGAAAAAAACAGAATTTACTTAGTTATTGCAGCCATCTAACTTCATTGTTATATTTTTTGTAATGTTGCAATATTCATGTTTGTAACTGTAATGTCCCCTTTTCTCAAAAATCTCTCAACCTTGTTCACAATTTTCAACTTGCAAAAAGAGAACATTAGTACATTTTTGCATTTATAGCCACATATATAATTCACATAAGAACATTGCTTTTATCATTTCTATGATCAAATGCCAATTCATATCTTTAATTCATCATTGATTATTTTCAATACATATCGCTATCATTAATCTATGATTACTTTCAATGCATATTATCTATCATTTATATTTCACATGGTACTCTTATGATCACTATCCATATGCTTTGCATATTTTCTATCATGACCTTTCACATGCTCTATTATTTAGTCATGATCTCTATCAATATATATTGCATACTTGCTATCTCTTTCTCATGTAATACTCATTAACAGCCTATGAGAGAGATGAGATGAGATTTGCCACTATCCACCATGGGGCTCTATTGTCTCCTATCCTTGACTCAAGTAGTACCCTTAGTACTCTTTGAGTCAAGGCCTCTATGAGACTCCTTGGTACTCTTATGATGCCTTACATCATTGTAGCCAAGGCTATTAAATCACAATCCTTTGCACTATGGGTACCTTATACCACATGTGACAAAGGCCTCTATGTGATTAATATCCTTTGCACTATGGGTACCTTATACCACGTGACAAAGGCCTCTAAATACCCATGAATGGCCTCTAGGCGTCTCATTCTCATTCTTCCCATAGGAAGTTAATGGGTTCACATGTTGCATACAAGATACAATATTACAAATGATTGCATAAGACTGTCTATAAATTACATTGTCATGAATGGCTGCATATAAGTTATAGCACTATCATAATGATACATGTATGATCATAAAATAACAAGCAAAGGAAAATGAGTATGCATTCATACCTGTATAATTATGAGAGTTCGATCAAATGATATAGTAAGAATGATAATGTATTGATGCTCTCTGCTGATATAACTTCTGTAGGGTACTTGCTTCGATATCCTTAATGGTGGATCAGATATAATGCAAAATATATTTCTTATAATGCTGTTCGTGGAAATGGCTGGACGCACTTGCTGATATTTATTATTGCTATCAATATATTTATTCCTTGAGTTCCTTGACTGATTGATGTTCGCTGAATTGCTTCCTCAAATGATGTTGTTCGATGATGCTTGATCGCCTCCTCATGGTTCCTTTTAAAGTCTCACTGGGGATGCGATATGAATAGTCGCCTTTGTTGAAAGCTTCCAATGCCTCTTCATAACCGATAGTTTGAATAAACTATTATTATTAATTTTATATGATCGGCGCCCTCTCATAAGCAATTACGAATGCTTAAGGAAGATAGCGATTACTCTTGTCTTCTTGTCTTTCATGCCTACTCATCATTGTCTTTATAACTTGTTATTTTATAGTTTAGTCTTCTCCTTTTAATGCATATAGACTACTTTGCGATGAAATGTTTCCAATCTTTAATTGGAAATTATCGATCTATGACAGGCCTCCCCTCTTGAGATTGCTTGTCCTCAAGCAATGCCTATTTCCTCGGGACACTGGATCTTAAGATCAATTTTCTTTCCTTCTTTTATTTGAAGTTGCTTCATTTTCTTCCTGAATTTCTTTGTCGAATATGATTTCTATATTATGTGCTTGAGCTCTTTTCCCACATTTATGTCCGGCTTCCCATTTCTCATTACATCTAAAACACGTGTTTCGTTTTGCGGGGTCTTTACACTTGTGTCTGGGTTTCCATGCTTCTCTGCAATCAAAACAAAGGTTCTTTTCTTTTAGTTCCTCACGGTCCTTGTAAGGAAGATATGGTTTCTCGTGTCTCCTTTCATTCCTTAGGCAAAGATGTCCTGATTTCCACGGTTCTCCACATTTACGACATGGATTCTTATCATAATTTTCTTTCTTATGGAGGGGTTTAGTGAATGGTTGGGGGGTTTGGCTTTGTTCTAATTGGGTGGCCATTTCTATGGCATTATCAAGAGTAGTGGGTCTAAGTGCACCCACTAATCCTCTTAGTTTTTCATTCAAGCCTTGGATGAATAGGAATGTGAGCCTTCCCTTCTCCATCCCTGTAACTCGGAGGGCTATTTTCTCGAATTCATTCACATATTCGTCCACTGTCCCTCTTTGCCTTACTAGGGTTAAGTCCTTAAAATCTTGTTCAGGATGCCTGCGATCAAATTTCTTAAGGAACCTTTTGGAAAATTCCTCATAGGACTTAACGGTTTCATGATCTTGTGTGTGCTTTCCATGATGCCACCATTCGTACGCCAATCCCTCCAAGTGTAGAATGGCGAATTGAAGGGCATCTTTTCCGGTCATGGGATTAAGTTGAAAATAGTCATTTAATTTTTCTAGCCATGCACGCGGAGTGATCTTACTTGTACCATCAAAGTTGGGAAGGATTACCTTATTAACCTTTTGCTTCAAGTCTTTGTTGATGGGTCTCTTTTCCTTTCTGGCTAGTTTATTCCTTTTGGAGTTGCTAAATTCACTGAAGGATACAAGACTTCTTAATTCGGGGTCTAAGTTTGCATAAGCTCTAATCATGTCTTCAGTGCTCATATCTTGGGTGGTGTCATTTGCCGTTATTGGATTGTCTTCGCTTGGTAAGAAGGGTGGTAGTGGAACCCTTGTGCTTGATGAAGAATTGCTGTTTTCAGCTTAGTTAGAGGCTACTTCTTTTCCATTGGTTGAGTGAGTTTTTGGATGATCCGTAGTGTCACCCACCTTTTGGAGTGCCTCTAGAAACATTTGTGTTGTCTTTTCGCCTTGCTCCATCATGGCTTTGGTGATTCTTTCGTTTTGGTCCATCATTGCCTTGGTAGTGGCTTCCATGAAGGCCCTCATTTCGTTGTTCATTTGTTCTTCTAGGAGTTGGCGGTTCCTTCTAGTGTATGCTTGCATAAGATTGCTTCACAGGATGGCAGGAAGACCGCTCTGATACCACTTGTAATGTCCCCTTTTCTCAAAAAATCTCTCAACCTTGTTCATAATTTTCAACTTGCAAAAAGAGAACATTAGTACATTTTTGCATTTATAGCCACATATATAATTCACATAAGAACATTGCTTTTATCATTTCTATGATCAAATGCCAATTCATATCTTTAATTCATCATTGATTATTTTCAATACATATCGCTATCATTAATCTATGATTACTTTCAATGCATATTATCTATCATTTATATTTCACATGGTACTCTTATGATCACTATCCATATGCCTTGCATATTTTCTATCATGACCTTTCACATGCTCTATTATTTAGTCACGATCTCTATCAATATATATTGCATACTTGCTATCTCTTTCTCATGTATTACTCATTAACAGCCTATGAGAGAGATGAGATGAGATTTGCCACTATCCACCATGGGGCTCTATTGTCTCCTATCCTTAGACTCAAGTAGTACCCTTAGTACTTTTAGAGTCAAGGCCTCTATGAGACTCCTTGGTACTCTTATGATGCCTTACATCATGGTAGCCAAGGCCATTAAATCACAATCCTTTGCACTATGGGTACCTTATACCACATGTGACAAAGGCCTCTAAATACCCATGAATGGCCTCTAGGCGTCTCATTCTCATTCTTCCCATAGGAAGTTAATGGGTTCACATATTGCATACAAGATACAATATTACAAATGATTGCATAAGACTGTCTATAAATTGCATTGTCATGAATGGCTGCATATAAGTTATAGCACTATCATAATGATACATGTATGATCATAAAATAACAAGCAAAGGAAAATGAGTATGTATTCATACCTGTATAATTATGAGAGTTCGATCAAATGATATAGTAAGAATGATAATGTATTGATGCTCTCTGCTGATATAACTTTTGTAGGGTACTTGCTTCGATATCCTTAATGGCAGATCAGCTATAATGCAAACTATATTTCTTATAATGCTGTTTGTGGAAATGGCTGGGCGCACTTGCTGATATTTATTATTGCTATCAATATATTTATTCCTTGAGTTCCTTGACTGATTGATGTTCGCTGAATTGCTTCCTCAAATGATGTTGTTTGATGATGCTTGATCGTCTCCTCATGGTTCCTTTTAAAGTCTCAATGGGGATGCGATATGAATAGTTGCCTTTGTTGAAAGCTTCCAACGCCTCTTCATAACCGATAGTTTGAATAAACTATTATTATTAATTTTATATGATCGGGACCCTTCTCATAAGCAATTACGAATGCTTAAGGAAGATAGTGATTACTCGTCTTCTTGTCTTTCATGCCTACTCATCATTGTCTTTATAACTTGTTATTTTATAGTTTAGTCTTCTCCTTTAAATACATATAGACTACTTTGTGATGAAATGTTTCCAATCTTTAATTGGAAATTATCGAGCTATGACAGTAACCCCGGAAGGTAGTACCGCAGGTGGATGTTAGTGCATGCTTCATTTTGTAAGATTGGATGGTTTGCCGTCAATCCCTATAGCATTTCATAACTAGCCAAGTCTAGTATTAACGGCCATTTTGGTTTGAATCGAGACTTGCACCATGCCAGTACCTTGCATACTCATTCTGTCTATCATGCACTCTGCTGAAGAAGCGTAGAAGTGGTCGGCTACGCTGCCTAGTGCATGCTTGTGTTGCACATTACACACTCCGCTGAATAAGCGAGGCATGTGGTCGTCGTGGACGCCTGGTGAGTACGTAAATATTTGCATTGCATTCAATTCCATAGCAGATGAGTAGAGTGTGATTCAAACAGTGTATGCTCTCACCTTGCCCACCTTGGGATCTTGGTGATCAGAAAGTGTTTTGAAGACTTCCCGTGCTTTGGATTTCAGCTGACATTCTTTTGAAAAAAAAACTAGGGTGGTCATTACATAAGGCTTGTCAATGATGATGGCACATTGTTAAATAGGAAAACCATAGTTGGAAAACTCTGCTAGGACTTGCCAAAACTCGGTGGACTCGCGAGTCCTATGGTGATAGGTCTCAGATTCACCGGATTTAACATGCAGATTCTAGAATTTGGAGGATCCACCAGATTTCAGACTTAGTCAATTTTTCAGGATTTTCAAGATATCAGGTTACCAGACTTAGTCATTTTCAGGATCTATGTACAAACAACTGAGGGATGCAACCCAGAACACTGAGTATACACATGCCCTAGATCATATGACACGTGTAATGTTTGAATTATGGCTCTTATGTTCTCTAAATGCATTAATTTTTTTTTTTTTTTGGGGTAAAACTACGGTTTTCTTCTTTGCCGAGTCCTAGCCGAGTCCTAGCTGAGTTTTTTGCCGAGTCCGAGTCCTATTTTGGGCTGCCGAGTCCGCGGCGAGTCCGAGTTTTCCAACTATGAGTAAAACAACTCAAGATAAAGTATACGCTCTTATCACACGCATGCCATCAATGGATCATAACATGTATGAACATGACAAATAAACAAACAATGTAATAATAGGCAATCCATGAAAAAAATGCAATACTGGTAGTATGTGTATATTATCTCTTCCTCTGCTATTGCTGAAACTCCTCTCTTACATTATGCGCTTTCTTTGCAACACCTTAAGAGTGTCACTACACACACAAAGGTACCGATAAATTTTCATCACTATCCATAAATGAAACAACATTAAAGAACACATTAGAATAATCTATGTCATAATCAAAACATCAAAATGATCACAATGACAACAATAATAATATTCATTAAAATATTCATCAATCCACTCAAAAATTAAGTATTTTCAGAGTAGGAAATTAGGGGATATGGCATGATATTAGGATTACCACTCTAGAGAGAATTTTACTTATAGGCTATGGATTATGGAATTGGAAGTCAAGTTCATAATTATAATGCCTAATTGGAAATCACTTGATTTTAAGGAATGCCAATGATTCTTTAATATTTGCAACACATTATGATGATCCAATCACAAGAAGTGCTTTGGCTGTAATGGGTATAAGAGAAATGCTAGTTCTAAACTGATAATTTCCTTCACAGACTTACAGGAGACATGGGCGTTAAATATCTTGGTGATCATAATGCGAGGTCAATTTAGTGTTTTGTAGAGGTACCAGACAACCACCCTAGTATCTGTAAGGAAAGCACAGGTGCGGAAAACAGCTTCCCTAATGTTATTTCCCAGGGGACAGTGTAGACAGGTCACTTTTCAAACTGAAAAGCTCAGATAAGTACATGAAACAAACCAAAATAGACAATATTCAGAACACAGACACACAGTATTACGTGGGAAAACCCTTACAGGTAAAAAACCCACCACCACAGAATAACCCTCTTTATTTCAGTAAACAAAAATTACAAATAAAGAAATCTGCTTGACTGTTCTTCTGTCAAATTCTTCCTATGTACTAGATCATTTATTTCTTCTACACATTCTGCAAGAAATAAACTGTACAAAAGAATTTTTATTATCACTTCTCACTAATGCCAAAAGATCAGTTTTAACTTCAGTCTGCAAGAGCATCAATTACCTTCTGTCGCCCTAACTGAATGTAACAACTTCTTCCAGCATCGTTACATGTGTAACAGTCGTAACTGCTCATATTTCCGCGAGACTTTTAGTCCCACATGTAGCATGTTGCTTAAGTCACTGCGGTTTATAACTGTCACCGAACCAAAGAGTATCGTCGGCAATTTTGTTGCCGACGATACCAAGCCCTCAAGGCCATCGGTATAACAAACCCCATCGGCCAACAGACGTCATCTCCCACCGATAAGCAGAGTCTCCCCGATCACCAAGGTTACCATCGCAATGACTTTCACCATCGGCAAAAGATTTAGCTCTCGCTCCAACAATGCTTCGTCTCACCGATAACAACAAAGGAACCTCCATCGGGATGACCGCCATCAGTTCAAACACTTTACATTATCGCCAATGATAATTCAATCTCCATCGGTTGAACCTGTGGAGCCATCGGTTGAACCATTGAACTGATAAATAGTTCAATGAAGAGGTTCAATGAAGAGGTTCAACGAATAGGTTCAACGAACCATCGAGCCATCGGTTGATACATTGAACTTGTTGAACCAACGTTGAACCATTGAACCGAGAAACAGTTCAATGAAGAGGTTCAACGAACCATCGAGCCATCGGGTGATACATTGAACTTGTTGAACCAACGTTGAACCATTGAACCGATAAACAGTTCAACGAAGGAGTTCACCCATTCAACAAAGAGTAGCGATTAAACAAACGAACCCGACGAACCTTTGAACCCGATGGACAGTTCAACAACGTAGTTCAACGAACCTTTCAACAAAGTATAGCGATTGAACCAGCGAAACCGATGAACGGTTCAAACTTTGCTGATGAAAGATAAACTGAAAACACGAAGATAAGAAGTTCCAAGCAGTAATTTGAGACACAAGTTCTCTTCAATCTCCCACTTGTCGAAGAGATTACTGCTCCTTCTTAGTCCTCATTCGATTATTGAGAACTATGGGCCCAAAGACCCATTTCATCTGAACACCATTTGAACTTGGATGTGCTCACCGGTTTAGTTAAGGCATCAGCGACATTTTCCAAAGTGTCAACCTTTTCCAGCTTCACCTTCCTGTCTTCCACCATATCACGAACAAAGTGATATTGGACATCAATATGTTTTGTCCTAGCATGAAAAGTAGGATTCTTTGCCAAACATATGGCACTTTGACTGTCACAGTGAATTTGTATTTGCCCTGCATTAAAACCAACATCAGAACACAACCTTTTCAGCCAAACGGCTTCTTGGCATGCACGAGTAGCTGCCATGTACTCTGCCTCAGTTGTGGACAAAGCGACTACAGCCTGTCGCTTGCTCATCCAACTGATAGCACCACCATGTAACGTGAATACATATCCACTGGTGGATCTCCTACTGTCAATGTCCCCTGCCCAATCAGAATCAACATATCCCTGAATGCTGATAGATTTCTTAGACCCTTCTGAGTTCCATGATAGCAAATAGCATAGTCAGAAGTTCCCTTCAAATACCTCATAACTCTTTTCACAGCATCCCAATGTGATCTGCCTGGATTCGCCATAAACCGGCTCAAAACTCCCACTGCTTGGGCAATGCCTGGTCTGGTACAGACCATTGCATACATCAAATTGCCAACAGCACTTGCATAAGGTACTCTCTTCATGTCATCAATTTCATTTGAAGATTCTGGACAATCTTCAACAGATAATTTCGTTCCCTGCAAAACTGGAACAACTAACTGTTTAGAATCAGACATATGAAACTTATCAAGAACATTGGTAATATACTTCCTCTGGCTGAGCCAAATTTTCCTCTTAGATCTGTCCCTTTTGATCTCCATTCCCAGAATGTACTTTGCTGCCCCCAGATTTTTCATTTCGAATTTCAAGGACAACTGAGATTTTAATTCTGAGATCATCCCCTTACCATTGCCAATGAACATGTCATCCACATATAGTGCAATTATAAGAATCCGAATTTTATAATAGACACAATGATCAGATTTAGATCTCACATACCGCAAGGATAAAACATACGTATCAAACTTTTGATACCACATTCTGGGAGACTGTTTCAAACCATAAAGAGACTTCTTAAGTTTACATACCAGATGTTCTTTACCTTTTTCCACAAAATGCTCTGGCTGGGACATATAAATTTCTTCTTCAAGGTCTCCATGAAGAAATGCTGTTGTCACATCCATCTGCTCAATTTCAAAATCATATGCTGCTGCAAGTGACAACAGAAATCTAATGGATGTCAGCTTAGCTACAGGAGAAAAGATTTCTCCATAATCAATACCTTCCTTTTGAGAATACCCCTTAGCAACTAGTCTTGCCTTGTACTTATCAATACTACCATCTGGACCATATTTCTTCTTAAATACCCACTTACAGCCTACAGGTTTTCTTCCTTCAGGCAAGGGCACCAGATCCCAGGTTCCATTCTTCTCCAATGATGTCGTTTCACTAGCCATGGCTTCCAACCAAGAATCTGAATCAGGTAAACTAATAGCTTCTTTCACAGTCCTAGGTTCATTAGTATCAGTGAGTAAAGCATAGGCACAAGTTGAATCAAGTACTGAAAACCCATACCTATCTGGTTGTCTTCTTTCACGTGTAGATCTCCTCAAAGGTGGAGGTGCAGGATCAAGTTCTTGCTCTGGATCAGAATCTTCGGAGCTACTTGAACTCTCATCTGAACCATCTACACTTGGTGCTTGTTGTTCCTCTTTTACAGGGGTCAGAGGAATATTCACAACACTCTTTTCTTTCTTTTCTTCTGTCTTTTCCGGCTGAGGATCAATAACCAACGGTTTCAGCTCTCTGAAAATTACATTCCTGTTGTAGATTACCTTTTCAGTTTCAGGATTCCAAAGCTTGTACCCTTTAATACCGACTCCATAGCCAACAAAGATACATTTAACTGCCTTGTTATCCAACTTAGATCTTTTAACTTCAGGAATATGAGCATATGCCTCACAGCCAAAGACTCGAATATGTCTTAGAGAGGGCTTCTTACCAGACCATGCTTCCATAGGTGTCATATCAACCAATGCTGAAGTGGGAGAACGATTCAGCAAGTAACAAGCTGTAACAATTGCCTCAGCCCAGTACTTCTGTTCAAGACCAGCATAACTCAACATACTTCTTGCTTTCTCCATCAACGACCGATTTAACCTTTCAGCAACTCCATTCTGTTGTGGAGTATAAGGTGTAGTTTTATGCCTTTTAATTCCATGGTCTACACAATACTTATCAAAATCTGCATTGCAATATTCACCACTGTTATTTGTTCTCAAGCATTTTAGTTTTCTACCAGTCTGATTTTCCACAAGAGTTTTAAATTCTTTAAATCGACTGAACACTTCTGATTTATTTTTCAAAAAATATACAAATGCCTTTCTCGAATAATCATCAATAAATGATACGTAGTATATTGACTTAGATAAAGAAGGAACATCAACTGGACCAAAAACATCAGAATGCACATAGTCCAGCACACCAGAAGATTTATGAGAACTAGAGTAAAACGAAACACGGTTTTGCTTTCCATATATACAATGTTCATAGAAATCGAACTCCAGATTACAATCAATCAGCCCATCTACCAGGTTTTTATTTTTCAAGGTTTTTAAACCTTTTTCACCTATGTGACCAAGTCTATGATGCCAGAGCATTGTTTTCTCTGCAGGAAGTTTAACTTCCATAGAATTTGCATCATGTGTTACAATAGTAGCTTTTCCAGATTTTACAGAGACACTATTACAGCACACTGGTTTAGCATCTAACCTATACAGAGTTCCAATGCGTTCACCCTTTGCCAGAACAATAGGCCCTCTAGTCATCTTACAGCCACCATTCACAAAAGTAACTTGCACTCCAACATCATTAAGCTTACTAACAGAAAGTAAATTTCGAGCCAGCCTGGTATATGAAGAACTCCATTCATTCCCTTTATTCTGCCATCCGGAAACTGGATTCTGACTCGACCTCGGCCAACAATTTCCAGCGTTGAATCACTAGCCAGGAACACCTTGCCACCAGCATAGGGTTCATACTTAGTGAACCACTCTCTATGAGATGTCATATGAAAAGATGCTCCTGAATCAATCAGCCAAACATCTTCAGAAGCAGGTGTTACCAGAGCAGCAACGAAAGCATCAGCATCACTGTGTGAAGACTCAGAGTCAGAGAAGTTCTTCTTCTTCTTTTTCTCCTCTTTGCAGTCTTTCTTGACATGACCTTTCTGCCCACAATTCCAGCACTTCACCTTGGACTTCTTACCAGGAGATTTTGATTTCCCCTCTGATTTGGACTTAGACTTCTTGTCCTTCTTCTTGCCTCTTTCCTTTGATCTACCACGAACTGACAGAGCCTCTTTGGCCATTCCAGAAGACTTCCTCCGCATCTCTTCAGACAACAAAGAGGCAACAACATTTTCTTGTGAAAACGTAGTTGTTGTACTTCCAATAGCCATCACCAGATGGTCCCATGAGTCAGGTAAGGAACATAACAGAAGCATACAGCGATCTTCCTCTTCTATTTTTACACCTATAGATGTCAACTGAGCAACAATCGTATTGAATGCACTCAGATGTTCTGCTACAGATGCACCTTCATCCATCTTCAGAGAATACAATTTCTTTCTGAGGAAAAGTTTATTTACCAAGGACTTGCCCTGATAAATATTATTCAACTTTTTCCACAAATCACTTGCAGACTTCTCCTCATGGACGTTCAATAGAACAGAGTCAGATAAACTCAATCTTATCAGCCCTTTGGCTTTTCTGCATATCAGTTCCCAATCTTCTTGCTTCATGCCTGTAGGTTGAACTCCAGACACAGCAACCCAAAGATCTCTATAGACTAACATGTCTTCAACTTTAAGTTTCCACAACTCAAAGTTTGTGCCATTGAATTTCTCAATGTCTATTTTGTCTGATGTACTAACCATCTTTTTTTAATTTAAAAATAACTCTCTACAGAACTCCCACACAACAGAATTAACACAAAAAACCCAAACAACCGACAAGGATAACACAACGGGCCAGGCTCTGATACCACTTGTAAGGAAAGCATAGGTGCGGAAAACAGCTTCCCTAATGTTATTTCCCAGGGGACAGTGTAGACAGGTCACTTTTCAAACTAAAAAGCTCAGATAAGTACATGAAACAAACCAAAATAGACAATATTCAGAACACAGACACACAGTATTACGTGGGAAAACCCTTACGGGTAAAAAACCCACCACCACAGAATAACCCTCTTTATTTCAGTAAACAAAAATTACAAATAAAGAAATCTGCTTGACTGTTCTTCTATCAAATTCTTCCTATGTACTAGATCATTTATTTCTTCTACACATTCTGCAAGAAATAAACTGTACAAAAGAATTTTTATTATCACTTCTCACTAATGCCAAAAGATCAGTTTTAACTTCAGTCTGCAAGAGCATCGATTACCTTCTGTCGCCCTAACTGAATGTAACAACTTCTTCCAGCACCGTTACATGTGTAACAGTCGTAACTACTCATATTTTCGTGAGACTTTTAGTCCCACATGTAGCATGTTGCTTAAGTCACTGCGGTTTATAACCGTCACCGAACCAAAGAGTATCGTCGGCAATTTTGTTGCCGACGATACCAAGCCCTCAAGGCCATCGGTATAACAAACCCCATCGGCCAACAGACGTCATCTCCCACCGATAAGCAGAGTCTCCCCGATCACCAAGGTTACCATCGCAATGACTTTCACCATCGGCAAAAGATTTAGCTCTCGCTTCGACAATGCTCCGTCTCACCGATAACAACAAAGGAACCTCCATCGGGATGACCGCCATCAGTTCAAACACTTTACATTATCGCCAATGATAATTCAATCTCCATCAGTTGAACTTGTGGAGCCATCGGTTGAACCATTGAACCGATAAACAGTTCAATGAAGAGGTTCAACGAACCATTGAGCCATTGGTTGATACATTGAACTTGTTGAACCAACGTTGAACCATTGAACCGAGAAACAGTTCAATGAAGAGGTTCAACGAACCATCGAGCCATCGGGTGATACATTGAACTTGTTGAACCAACGTTGAACCATTGAATCGATAAACAGTTCAACGAAGCAGTTCACCCGTTCAACAAAGAGTAGCGATTAAACAAACGAACCCGACGAACCTTTGAACCCGATGGACAGTTCAACAACGCAGTTCAACGAAGCAGTTCAACCTTTCAACAAAGTATAGCGATTGAACCAGCGAAACCGATGAACAGTTCAAACTTTGCTGATGAAAGATAAACTGAAAACACGAAGATAAGAAGTTCCAAGCAGTAATTTGAGACACAAGTTCTCTTCAGTATCATCAATATATTTTTGTTACTTTTGTGTTTTTTTTTTGAAAATTGAAAAAAAACGCTGGGCCGTAGGGGACAGCGAGACATCCCTGGGCATTTCCGGAGTTTCCTCAAATGTCCCAAGACATTTCCGCAAAAAAAATTAAAAGGGGACGCCGGGGCGATGTTTCTGACCCATCCCCGCGCCCTTGAAATGTCCCCTGTTGGGGACAACCCTGATTAGGCCATGGACACGTCCGCGGGTTACATAGGGAATAATTGATTAATTAAATTAAGTTGTCTAAAAACTTTCATTTTTACAAGCAACTTATATTTAATCAATTATTTTAATAAAAGATGGACAACATTGCAAAAGTGATTTATTTTGGGGCCCAAAAAGCAAATTTAAATTAAAATTCACTTTTGAGGGGGAAAAGTAAAAAGGTTATGAAAATAATATTTTTGAGGGGTATATAAAGGAGAGTGGAGAAAAGAATTTCATATTTCATGCATTTTATTTCAAACCCTAGTTTGTGAAGATTGAACTTGTTCATTTATTTTGCCCTGGGACGAAAACCCTTCGGTAAAGATTGGTTTCGAGAGCGGCAATTCTCCTAGCCAATTTGTGAGTGAATTCACCCAGAATTCCTAGTTGTGCTGAATGCAAGAAATTTGTGAAGATTTGTGTTGAATGCTGGTAATTTCATTTTTAGATATTGTTATTAAGTGGTGGAACAAAAAATTGGAGATTATCGATAAATATTTGCATAGCAAATCATTTTCGATTGTGAAGAGAAGATTGATATTATTAATATAGGCCGTTCTAAAGACCAGCCGTACCATATAATTGAGATGAAGCAGCCGTACAAATGATAGGAGCGATTGATATTAAAGGGAGGTCATTTCAATTTTAGTAAGGGCATTGAGAATTGTATAACCCAACCGCGTCATATTTTGGAAGTTTGTGAGATATTAAAGCTGGTCGTACCATTTTGGGAAGGAGGCGAATAACACTTTGGTTTCAAAATAATTGCTTGTGGTCTTTATTGCCTTGTGACATTAGTTGCATACATTTTGGGAGGTTGATATTATTAATTGGAGTTGGGCACAATGTTCTGCGCAATATTGTGGAGCCATATGTTGGGATTTGAAAAATTTATCCTCAAAATGTCCCTTTTTGCCCCCAAGTCCCATATGAATCCCACATGAACCTATAGTTTATAACCGATCTGAGACATCTTTCATAGGTTTTCATGTGTTTGCCATTTTAAAATACAAGGTAGAAAGGCCCAAAAAATTGGCTAAGTCCCAATGTCCTAAGTTTCCCCTTGTGTTTTTTCCTTTTTCGGAGGTCGGAGTTTCGGGCTTCCTCTTTCCCTCTATGCTTCACCTTTTGGTCTCGAAAATTTGCCTAATTGTTGGTTTTCTAAGTGTTCGGCAGAGTTTCGGAGGTCGGAGTTCCTCCCTTCCGTCTTCCTAATGGCAGGCGTTGCGGAGAAAGCTCGAAGGCCAAAGTCCGCTCAAAGGATGAAAAATATTCTAAGTATGGAAAGTATTTCGAAGGTCGGACTTTGGGCCTTCAGCGTTTGGTCTTCTTCATGGCAAGTGTCGGGACAAAGTCCCGAAGTCCGAAGTTTGACGGGTTTCAAAAAACATTCTAAGTGTGAAGTATGGTAAACTTCGGGGGTCGGAGTTGTGGTGTTTTCTCTTCTCCCTTTTGAAAGGCGAAACAACGAAGACCTGAAGGCCGAAGTCCAACAAGGCAAAGGGAGATAAAGAGACAAAGATAAAGAGACTAAGGCAGGAGGTTGGAAGGCCGAAAGCCCGTGGTCCGAAACTTAGATTTTTCCGAGGTTGGTTTCCTGGCCTTCCAGACTTCTCCAACCGCCTGGGAACGCGCCAACTACTTTCGGCGGCGCCATTACTATGAAGTGGGTGGCCGAATTCAATGTTTTTAATGCAGTGGTTAGGGTGGTTGAGGATTTTGGCGCCTAGTTCACTCTCAGATCAAATTTCCTTGTGCTATAAAGGCAGGACTTGAACTCTTTTCAAGGGTTGGTCATCTTTACTATTTTAAGGCGACTAAGTGCAGAGCTCTCTAGGGTTTCAAAGAGAAGAAAAGTTACAGTTCTCCAGCAGATAAAACACAGGTTATGAAAGGTTTTTCAGATTGATTTCAATTATCATTGTATGAATTTCTCCTTTTGTAATTTTTCAAGGAAAGCCTAAGTTCAGCTAGGGTTCCTCTTGCCACAATTTGTGGTATGACTGTAACCGTTGATCAGATGAATTTGACAAATTCTTAAAACATTACATGCTGTGTAATGATCTCTTTTATGGTTATAGATGAATGATTATATGTTGGAAAGGATTACTAAGTATTTTCTTCTCTGATAACCGTTTTTCTCGCATCTGGGTGTCCAGAAAGTGCATGTTTCATTTCTTTTGTTGTTTTCTTCCTTCTGTCGAACTATTGACTCCGTAACCTAATATATAAGGCACTGGTCTGAAGTATTTGATCACCCACACTCTTAAAAATCAAAACAAACTTATTATGTGTGAAGCAAGTAGTTAGTTTGTATGTCTTGAAAACAAGCATACTTGCACTTTCCATTGTCAATGGAAGTGCCTTTTCATCAGCTATATAGGGGTTATTAATGACAACCAGTTGTTTTAGGTCCAGTGACAGTCTTTGGGGCCTAAAGGACAGTTGCGTTTGGTTGTCCTTTCATTTTTAGTTGTTCATCTAGTTGTTTGAAGCCAATACCTATTCAGGTATACCCCTTGGAATATCCCTCTTGAGTCTAAGCCGAGCTCAAAGTGCAGAGGAGCCTACCCACTTTTGTTAGTTGGCCAAAATCGCCCTAAACTTGTTGATGAACCTCTTCCTATCACCCAGAATGACCGTCCCTGGCCTAGGTGATTTAGGAATGTTTTAGGATTTAGAGTTGCAGCTATTTTGGGTCCCAACACCATACAAATTTGTGAAAGGCAGCTTTGTCATAATCAAACTTTAGGGACAATCATCAGTGATATTTCTATATATACTCAGCAGCATTAAGGTTTGATTTTCTCTATATCAATTTGTATCTGCATAATATACAATTCTAGCAATGATGTCAATGAATTAATTGTTTGCAAATCCGAGTTCAATATATTTAATGAAATTTGCTGTGGTAACCTCATTGAATGGTAATAAAAATCAGTCTTCATTTGATTGTTAGATGTTCACTTTGTCAAATGTTTGTAAAAATACAAGAAAATTAGTGTGAGGATATTACATTGTTGGACCCATTCAAATGGTGAATTGCCTCTTTGGCCCTAACCATGGCCTCATATAGATACCCCATGAGGTTTTTATCTCCATCCACCAACCGCAGAACCCTAACCAATGGTTTTGACACCTAAATCAATAGAGTGGATGAAAATGAAATTAGATAATTATACTAAATCACAAATTTATAAAAAAATGAAAAATCAACAAATAAAAATATCAAAATTTTATAAAGTCAGCAAATTGTAACATTATAAAACAAAAAAAAAGAAAAATTTTGATCAAAAACTTACTTTGATGATCTTTTCCATGACCTTGGCAAATCTATCATTAAGAGTGGTCTTCACGACCCTGTTTGCTTCAGCCTTCTTGTAGTAAGGACTCTCCAACTATCTTTTGCTCACAAACATGTTCTTAAGGTTTGGCAATGCAACTGTTATACTCTGCAAGATGAGGAAATTAGTGGCAAAGTGTGTGACTCTTGACCACACGAGCTCCTTGCCATCAGTGTGGTCTCTGATGAGATTTAGGACCCATGTGTGGTTGTAGATGTACTTTGCGATGTTTCTTACATCTTCAACCACGTTTTTCACCCAACTTCATTTCCCTATGTCTTCAAGGACTAGGTCAAGGTAGTGGGCTGTACAAGTGCCCCAAAACAACATAGGATGCCTCGCCTTTAGAAGTCTATCGGCTGCCACATATGCAATTGCATTGTTGCTCACTATTTGGATGACATTTTCCACTTCCACCTCCATCACCACCTCATCCAACAAGCTGCACAAGGTCTCTGGATTTTTTATTTGGCTGGAGGCATCAACTAACTTAAAAAGACTTACTATCCTTTTGAAGCCACTAAAAAGTTAATGAGTGTCATATTCTTGTCATCCATCCACTTGTCAGATAAAATCATGTAGCCTTTCTTTTTTCCAAATTTGTTTTTGATCCTTTAGTAGCATATATGTGTTTTGGACTTCATCCTACAATAATGGGCCACTCAACTCATAATGGCTCAAGGCCTTGAACCCCTTACCTGTCACAGTTAATGCATCGACCAACTGCTCTTGATAAGGACTTGAAGGAATATTAAACAGAGTATTGTTGTAGTACCAAAATTTTGCACATGCCAACTTCACCTCATGTTGTAATTTTCTATTTCATGTAGTACCTTCTAATGAAGGTTGTGCACTAGGAGAGTTAGGAGGAACAAAAAAGCTAGAACTATTGCTGCCCACATTGCCTAATCCTTTTATCCATGGTCCAATATGTAATGTCCCCTTCTCAAGCCTAGTCATCTGTGGGCCCAAAAGCCTATTTCCGGAATCTCGATAGGCTGTGGTATGGTAAGGGGTTCCCCTTTGTGAAGATCTTTTGGTTCAGTTGTTCTTGTTGATTTCTGATGTTGGATTTGAGCTTAGTGATGTTTCAGGATGACTATGCAACTTTCGGAAGTTTGTTCAGCGTCCCGGATTGCTCTCCAAGATTCTTGGAGGAGCCGTCTATTTTTAGAAAGTCACCCGGAAGGCATCGTCATTCATCCCAAACCCTCTGGAGCATGTTGGTACAGTTTATTTGGCTTTTTGGTGAAGTTTGGGATTTTCCACAAAAAAACATGTATTTTAATGAGATAACAGTTAATATTGTGCACTTAGACCTATAAGTTGGAAAATAATTATAAAGTGCAAGGGTATGATAGCTCATTGGAAAGGGAAAAAGTTAATATTTTATTTAGGCATATAAAAGTGAGAGCTAAAGTGGTGAAATATTGGAGTTTGAGGGGAAAAGTATATTTCTCTATTTTATAATTCATTTTATTGTGCAAACTCCTAAAAAGTGCCTATAGAAGGGAGTTGAGAGCTCATTTTGCTCTTTATGCTTGTTGAGATATTGTTATGCTACAGGAATGAGCCTATGAGATCTTCTTCCTTTTTGAGAATGAAAACTCTCTTGAAGAAGTCTAGTTTTGGTGGTGAGATATCCACCCTAGATGGAAGAGGCAGCGTCACTGTCAGGAGTTGCACTGAGCAAATATGGAGTTCAATGTGTTCTAATCAGTTTTGGAATGCAATTTTTGGTTTGTGGTGAGTTTTCTGTGTGAGTTTGATATATCTTTTGGGAGGTTTTTCTTGGTGTTTTCTGTAATGTCCCCATTTTTGGAATGGTCGCCAATAGAGTTGATTTGGGCCTTTCACCTCACTCCGGGACATTTGGAGGATATCATGAGCAGTGGAGATGACTTGTCACATTGGTATGTTGATATGGAGATTTGTCTTCCTCGGAGTCAGCTATTTGGAGGGCCTCTCATATGGAGTTTGGACTTCATCATGTGTTGTATGGATGCTATCACTACATCTTGGATGCTTTCATTTGGATACCTTGTCATGGTCACTTGGTCACGGAGATTATTGTTCACATTGGGCAACTTGATATCAACATGGAGACTAGTACTCACCTTGGGCAATTCGACTTCATCATGGAGATCACTATTCACCTTGGGCAAAGAACAAACATTATTCACATGCCTCTCCTAGGCGCTCATTGATAGATCATTATATTTCCTTGACTAGCGCTTGATGGAGTAAAAATAATTATTGACTTATGAGACGCCCTTGCTAATATCTTAATTCATATCTTTAATTTGAATTAGGCGCTCAATGGAGGGAAGGATAAATCATAAGGGGTCAGCCCTCTTGGAGGGAGAACTAATATTTCATATAGCCTAGGTCGGCCATGAGGAAAGGAGAGATGGAAAGTGTATATATAGGAGATCATTTGGCACTTCAAAGGCATCATTCATTCAACATTCACTCCATTATCTTTGGAGAGCAATCTCAATAGGAGCTTGGGACGAAAACCTCAAGGTCTAAGGAGGAGTTGGGCGCCAATCTAACTTCTCTACTTGTGGATTCTGTGCTGGGAGTTCAAGTGAGCATCATAGCATCAAGGGCAGGATTTTATTAGCTTTGGAGAGCATACAACTTGGGCAAATGTGTAATGTCCCCTTTCTGGTGGAGACACTTAAACCTGAATCGACATTCAAAACGATTCTCAAGGAGACATTAGAAACATTAGAGATCAATAAATTTCAATGATAAGATCAAATAAGATCAATGATAATATAAGTATATCATTCCTTGTTAAAGGATTATTCATTTCATGATTATCATTCACTATTGATGACTATTCTATACTATGTTCTATAAGTATATTAAGCCGAATATTAAACATAATTCAAGATCCATATCTTCCCTCTTATTCTTCATTAAGGAACTAGGTTTTACATGTCCGGGGCGCCTGGAAACCATTTCAGACCCAGCCTTGGGGAAACTATGTCCCAGCCTTGGGGCCTATACACGGACGGAATTACTCTGCCTCTCCCCACAATACCTATCATTCCTTTAAGGATGAAGTAATAGAAGTTACCAGAAATATGATCTTGTATTCTAATATTCCCTTGTACTATTCGGGCGGATATTAAACATAATTCAAGATCCATATCTTCCCCTCTTGTTATTCATCAAGGGACTAGGCTTTAGGCCGCGTGGAAACCATCTCAGAGCCAGCCTTGGGGAAACTATGTCCCAGCCTTGGGGCCTATACACGGATGGAATTACTCTGCCTCTCCCCTCAATACCTATCATCCCTTTAAGGATGAAGTAATAGAGGTGATTGGAAATATGATCTCTTATGCTAATATCCCCCTGTACTATAGATGGAATTATCCATAATTTTATTATTTATCATCATAATGCCTGGACAGAGACATTTATGTCTCAAATTGGAATACCCTTATATGGTATCCTTGTTCTTATATTATTGTTTAGGTTTGAATATTGATATTAGTTCAATTATGAATAGAGAATATATTTCTAAATGCATGCTCATAATATAATATGTACATCTAATCATGTAATAATTACCATATGCAATATCATATTATCCATAATCTACATAGTTGATGTGCATACAAATCATACAAATCTACATCATACCTGATTGGATCTGCAAATTACCTTCCCTTGTTTGATATCCACCTTGTATATTTCCTTATCTTTCTCTTCACCGATTTGTTGCTGTCTTATTTCTATCTGTCAATGTTTCTGCCTTAGAAATAATTCCTTATATTCCCTATATCTCTGCATATTTATATTCATGTATCTGTTGGAGTATGTTATCTATTTTTTCCATTCTATATCAGAACTTATTCTCCTATCCATGTATTAAATCAGATTAGAACTCAGAACTGTTATTTATCATCTTCGATTCCATCTATCTCCCTTGCTGTTATTCTTCACAAATCTGCTGGTGTATGACTGATTTGTCACAGAATATATTGTATATCTTTTCCCTCTGAATTATGTTATTATATGTTTCTATATTTTTCTTGAATCCTCTCCCCCATTCTCCTCTCTCTTTTTCCACATCTTATACCATAATGTGTCTTTCAAAAGAGAGGCGAATCCCTGTCCAAGAGTAACGTCTCTGTATAAAGGAGGCGTATCTTTAAAATAACCACCGTTACCTTTATTTGCTTGTCCTCTTGTGATCTTGGCCTCCATGTAAGACTTTCGCTGCCCTTTTAAGACTTTTCAACCTTCTTTATGTTTTGTTTGCTGTTGATTAATCCTTAACATGAATCGATACTATGTATCGCTGCTTTTGCCTATACCTAAGTTACCGGGTACTTGGTCTCGGGACGCCGGTCCCATACCACCTGGGAGCAGGTCCCGGAGTGGCGACGGGAGCGGCTAGGGAGCGTCCCGCCCGCCCCGAGTTCCCTATGGGTCCGTGACCCACAGGGAACTTGAGGCGGGCGGGGCGCTCCCTGGCCGCTCCCGGGGGCAAAAATAATTTTTTTAAAGTATAAAACCCAAAAAATGTTTTTTTAAGTCATTTAAAAGGCAAAAAAACATAAAAACGAAACCCTAAAAAGCAACTTATAACAAAAACGCCCCCATTCAATAGCTTATTTTGCAACAACTCCATTTGACAAGATTTTTTCATCTTTTGTTCATTTTTGCATTGTGGAGGGCTGCGGCTATTTTTTCGAAGGGAATCGATTGCAAAGCGCCAAGGAAGGATTGTAGTTTGCACAAAGGCCATCTACTGATCTAAGGTAAGTAGTTTAACCTATTCTTTCTAGTTTTTGTTGAATTTTTTCAAGTTTTTTATAAAAAATTTCAACTTTTTTTTTTGAAAAAAAACAAAACAAGTTTTAACATTTTTTTAAACCTATTTATTGTTTCTCTTGAATGTTTAGGTGTTTTATTAGTGTGTAGGTTTGCATTTTTTTCATTATATTATATTTTTTAATTTAAATCTTGTAATTTCTTAAACAACAATCTATTTGAAATTGAAATGGCTACGCCTACTAGTTCAAGTTCAGTGGGTCTTGAGAAGTAAAAACAATTTAAATATGATCAAGGATCTCCTCTTTGGAGACATGTCAACATGATTGAACAACTAGCAGGAGGTGGGGCTTATATTTGGGTTTGTAATGAGTGCAAGGTCACATATAAGAGCTCATATACTCGACTGAAAGCTCACTTATGTGCCATAAGTGGAAAAGGAATAAAAATATGTGAAGGGCCAAACAAGAAGGGGTTGCCAAAAGTACAAATTATGGCATACATTAAAGAACAAGAAGAAGCTGATGAAAAGAGTGCAAGAGCAAAATCAAAAGCTCATCCTTTAACAAAGAAAACAACAATTAATCCACCTACAGAAGCTCCTTTTTCCATGCCCCAACATCCTTTCTTGGACTTGGAGGCAACGTCTATCCAAGATGATGAACCCTCTTCTTCTTCCCGTAAAAGAGGTCCATTGGCGAAGGCATTTCAAAATGAAACAAGAGATATTGCAGATGAAAAAATTGTGCGTTGCATTTATATGCCAATGGTTTTCCTTTCAACTTGGTGAGATCACCATATTGGCGGGAAATGGTGGTAGCAATTAGTAATGCACCTTCTGGTTACACAGGTCCTGGTTATGAAAAGGTGTGAACCACCTTATTGGCAAAAGAAAAAAATTATGTAGAGAAATCACTAAAACTAGTTAGAGATTCATGGATTGAAACAGGAGTGTCCATTGTTTCTGATGGATGGAAAGATTGCAAAAACTGACCTTTAATAAATATTATTGCAGTGTCCCCCAAAGGGGCAATGTTTTTGAAGTCGGTTGATTGTGAGGGGCAAATCAAAGATGCACAATTCATTTCCAAAATCCTCATTGAGTCCATAGAGATGCTGGGTGTTGATAATGTTGTCCAAGTCATTATGAACAATGCAAAAAATTGTAGGGCAGCATGTGCTTTGGTTGAGGAAAGATACACATATTTTGGACACCATGTACCGTACACTCCCTTAACTTGGTGATGCAAGCAATTGGCACTCAAATAGATTGGGTGAAAACTACATACAATAAGGGTGAGGAGATTCAAATGTTTGTGACAAACCATCATATGTCACAAGGCATCTTCAGGTCTTTCTCGCATTTGGAGTTGTTGAAGGTAAATTTAATTTATGCCATATTTTTATTTACTTACATGATTCATTGATTTAGATTATAATTTCTAAGATTACATTTTAATTTTTAATGTGTTATTAACTTGTTTTTTTACATTAGGTTGCTGAGACCCGATTTGCATCACACACAATCGTTTTGAGACGACTTGTGAAGGTGAAAGAGGCATTAGGCTCCATGGTCACTAGCCACCAATGGAGTATATGGAAGACAACTAATTTAGAGAGGGCTCAAAAGGTGAAGTCATTGATCCTAGCTGATGAGTTATGGGAACGTGTGCAATATGTTTTGAGTTTCACGGAGCCTATCATGAGTATGCTTAGGTTTGCTGATACAGATCAGCCATGTTTGGAGGAAATTTATGATGGCATTGACTCCATGGTAGAAAAAATAAAGAGCATAATAACACAAAAGGACAATGACCCCAATGAAACATTTTTCCAAAGTGTCAAAAAAATCATTGATGACTGTTGGGACAAGATGAACACACCCTTGCACCTCCTTGCATATGCCTTGTCTCCCAAATATTATAGTGCTGAGATACTTGCTTTGCCGGGGTGAACCTCACCATATAGAGATAGAGAAGTTGCTAATGGCTGCATGAAAGCATTTCGAAGAATCTACCCCGATCCATAAATGGTGGATGGTGTTAGGAAAGAGTTTGGCAGGTTCATACAAGGACGAGAGCATCGTTTGTGTGCTATTGGAGACATGTACAAGGAAGATGCTCATACATGGTGGTACCTCCATGGGCAAGATTATGTTTTGCTCCAGCCTCTTGCAATCAAAATTCTATCACAAGTAAGCATGTTTTATTATTTAAGATTCTTAGTACTTACCATTTTTTGCATTTTAAAGTTGTATTGACTAGAGCTCTATTTTGAAATTTCAATAGGTTGCAAGTTCTTCTTCGTCTGAACAAAATTGGAGTACATACTCCTTTATCCACTCAGTGAAGCATAATCGATTGGCTGCTAAAAAAGCAGAAGACTTGGTCTATGTCCACTCCAATTTGCGTCTTCTATCACATAAGCAAGTTGAGTACAAGGACGGGGCAGCGAAGAATTGGGATATAGCCCCTGAGTGTGCCAACTTGGATGCATGTATTGTAGAGCTTGCTACAATCACTGTAGATGATGAGGAGAATTTTCTACATGATGTACCTAGTGGGAGTGGCACTTTATATGTTTGTGTTTCAAATGATTTGGAACCAATCGATGACGACGACTTAGATCTAGATCCATTTGATGAAGATTGAAGAGCAAAAGATAGACTTTTGATTATAGACTTATAGTTATAGTATTTTACAGTTTACTATTTTGAATTTTCAAATTTTGTAAGACAGTACTGAGTATTTGTAATGATTTTCATTGTTCAATGGTCATCTAAATTATCAATTGACAATTATATATTAACATTATCATTATGATTATCTTTAGACTTTAATTTTAAAGTTCCAAAAGTTTATTTGTTATGATTATCACTATCATTGATATTGGAGCACACACTCTTTCAATTAATTGATATATCAAATGTATTATGTATGTTCAATTCTATATATTTTTAAATTTTTCTGGTATATATATATATATATAGTATAGCCGTACTCAGAAAAAAAAATCGCCATACCGGCATACCAGAACCCCGCTCCCGAACCCGTTCCTGTACCAGAATCGGCAACTTAGGCCTATACTAATCGCAGCCAAATAATAAAGGTCGGCTAGTATTTAAAGAGTCGGCCTTAATATTTGTAATATTATATTAGTATTATATTATAATAATACTATAATTCTCGACATTTATGTATTAATATTTATATTTACATTAATACTTATATTTTATAAAATATATTACATTTAATTATATTAAAATATTAATATAATCACTATTTAATATTATTTATTAAATATATATATTCATAATATATTTTTATCACAATTATCTCTATCACTCAATTTGACTTAAACACCATGCAACTTCACTGTTTTCTATCGTGATGTTTAAATCTTTAATTTAAACAATGCCTTAATATCGGGACATCACAAAATGACCTAGGGTTTAGCCCTAGAGAGGAGCACACCATTTGGAGTATAGGCGACTTGATTCTAGAGGAGAGTTGGGCTGCTAGGGTTTCATATTTCTGCAGATCTGCTACAGCAGCTACCGCAGACCCAATCGCCTACCTTGGAGGGTTATGCATTGGGCGAATTGCATCATAAGACTAGGGTTTCTAGCCCTATTGTGGAGCACCACCCTTTAAGGGTAATATTACGTCATGATTGGTATGTATATGTGATATTTAGGGCTGATTCATCACGGCAGACTTATATATTTGTATTTGGGCATGTTTGCCTATTGGTTGATATAAAATCAGACTTCTACATTCGGTTATGACAGCAGATTGGTTTCCTTATTTGAGCCTTGTTATTTGAATACAAATTGTGTAATTCATGGTGAATATTACTTGCATTATTGGACAAATCATATGATGCATTTATGTTGATATTGGATGCAATTCATGACAAATATATGGAATTGTTTCGAGTCTGATTTTGGCGCAGAACTAGGGTTAGGGCAGACTAATAAAGTGCAGGAATTTTAGGGCAGAATTCAGAAAATTAATTTGGAAAGTCTAGAAATCCAAACTAGGGCAAAATATCTCCATTAGGGATATTACATTTTCCTTGCTACATTCATGCAGGCCATACTTTCTAGGCCGTACTGTAGCATGTTCTGATGATGTTATAGTGAATGAAGATGATTGTAATGCCTTCGTTGAAGACTTATCGACATTTGTATGAGGTTGACGCCCAATTCTGAGCAGATTGCAGTCTTCTTTCAGCTGTTATTGAGCTCCTAAACCCCGCCGTACGGTACCATCAGTCTGTACACCCTGTAGCTGACGTGAGCATCTTCAGATTGCTGGTTGCCTTGAATTTGATGGAGTTCTTGTTGTTTGGGAGCCGCTTTGGATAAGAGGATAGTGTGGAAGAGTTTTGAGGGAGGTTTGGTGTTTGGTTTAAGAGTTTCTGTCATGTCCCCATTTCCAGAGTTACTTCATATGGAGTTGACGATTAGCCTATCATCCATTCCCGTAGACTAATGTATTGGTAAGGGAATGATTTATAGTTTGAGCTTGTTTCTATACATGGAGAACCGGAATGTTGGTTTATGTCTACACATGGAGAACCGGAATGTTGGCTCAACTAGTATGTTATTGGGTTGTTTGGAAAATGCAATGTTGAAATTGTATTTTCAATCATTTGATTTGATTTGATAGATTATGGAATAAAAGGGAAAATGAAATCTTTAATTACATTTTCCTCTAATCGAATTTTATGGAGTTTGTTGATGGAATAAGGTGATGCATTCGCCAAAGAAGAAAATAGGTCCAATGTTCATTGTTTCTAGTGCCAACGACTATCATAGAAGCATCATCAACTAGCATGAGGTGGCGATTCATTGTGTGAAGTGCAAATACATTGGATCATGGTCCCATATGATTCCAACGGCTATCAAGGAGGGGCGATCAACATTAATGAGGTTTATTTACATTGTTTAGAGAGCCAACGGCTATGAGGACCAACCGCTCCAAAGGTAAAGCATTTAAAATGTTTGTTTGAAGCTATTCAATGATCAAAATGCCAACTAAGGGAATTGGCGGCCAAGGCAAGGAGCAATTTTGAATGCAAAAATATATTTTTAAATGCAATCGCCTATGATTAGTTATGGATTGACTAAGGCATAGCAAGAATTTTAAATGCAAATCCAATCGCCAACATAAGGAGCTGATCGATTTGCTTAGAGGATTGATTTGCTTAGAGGGACGATTTGCAAGGTGAAAGCATTCAATTTCCAGCCAAGAGGATTTTTAATAGATGTTTGATCAGCTACCATCATTTAAAATTGTTCAAGACTCTTGTTTTTCATTGGTGGAATCCAAACTTCATTCCAAAATGTCAAAGAGGAGGAATGTCTATCCTTGGAGAGGATAAATAGAGCTCTTGAACTTCAATTTGCAACTATTGATGATTTGGTATGTTTTCTATTACTTTTGTTTTAGTTGAGAATTCCGATTTTCAGTTTATTTGCAAGGAGATGACCCCTTGTTTGATATGGTGATGACCCCATATCCTTGTGTGAGGTGTTATCATTCAGATTTCACCATTAGTGCTTGAATTTGCAGGTTTTTGAGAAGCATTTGGAGTGAATTTGATATCTTTGAAACCCTTGGTCATTGTGGAGCTAAGCCAATGTAATGTGCCGTACCTGTTTGTATATTTAAAATCTTTTTATGTGTGATTTTTATTATTTTATTGTGTTCTTTCAGACTAGACAGAAGAATGCAAAAGGGGTTTTCAGTTTTCCTGCAGATGTGTTGCCGGAGCATACAATATAGAGCATAGAATGCAAACCCAGAAAAAGTAGAATAGATATGCAGAAACTAACAGATACCCAGATAGTAAAATAGCCAATAAACAATTACTATCACATACCCATGTTGAAATTTGCAACTTCATACAACAGCTGTAGCCGGACCAGCAATGGGTATGGTTGGAAATCACTCCAATCTCCCAAGAAATACAAAGATGAGCATACAAAATAATATCAGCAATACAAAGGGCTCCAAACGCTTCTAGCAATGCGAAATCCACAATACCCACAAAGAGAAATGAAGCCAAAATGCTCCCACGTCACTTCTGGGGATGTACGGCCTATGCTGGTAGTGATGAACAACAAACAAAATGGTGTATGGCTTTTGAAATAAGGCTGCAATAGACTGAATCCTGACAATAAGGTGGGGTAATCAGATTAGGAAGAGAATATGCCAATAACTCATACAAATCTGCCCACAAATATGGTACGGCCTCCATGAGGGGTGTACGGCCAGCCAAGGAAGAACACGACAGATAATAACAGCTCCAAACCCCAAATAAATCTGCCCTCAATCAGCCATTAAACAATCTTTCCAACCTGCATATACAAACTCTCAATAAACTGCATAGATATGTCAAGAAATGCATCAACTCTTCAATCCGTCAACTCCATTTAAATACAAATGCGAATACTAGATGCATCCGCCTCCGGAGCACCTTTGGGTGGTATTGCACACCTGTAGAATGCTGCTACTCAGGGAGGTTTTCGTCTCCAATAGCCTCTGGTTCGAATCCTCAAACCCTAGAGCCAAGCTCCAAACCCTCGCAGGGAAATCTCAAAGAGAGAAGAAAATAATAAACCAAGCATATCAAATGAAGAGCCTTTTTCTCCTTTTATACTTTTTCATCTGGGAGTCTCTAAAATCCTCTTGCATATGGGATAAAACATGAGAGGGTAAATACATTTTAAAATATTATAATTCTCTTTAATTCTTTTCTCAACATTACCCTTAAAGTCCCCTTTTTTAAAACAACATTAAGTTTTCATGCCTAGGCACCAAGGTCCAATATTAAATAATAATGTTTAATTTACGGACTTTAAAACGGAGGCCAAGATGATGTCGGAAACGAATGATCTATAGTTCGTTGGAAAGGTCTTGACAAGACGAATCCAACCCCACTCTCAAAATCCCATTACGACACCAAACCCGAACTTACTAAAAATAGTAACGACCCTAAGCAAATTGGGCCACACAGAGGATGCCAACTGGATCCACAAACCATCTGATAATCTCTGAGCTCGATGCAACGTCTAGGAGAGCCAACAGCTGACTGCCAAGTCACCAAAACAGTGCCAAACTGACACTTACTAAAAATAGCAGTGCTCCCTGAGGACCAAAGAGAACAAACCCAGAAAAACCCAGAAAGATTGTCGACATGCAAGCACTTACTATAAATAGTAAGTACAGACAAGTTATTCGAAATCTCTCCAGAAAGTGTCAACCAGCTCCACTGGATCACCCGAACACCCTGGTGACATCGAAATACTCCTCTGCCTATGCTGTCACCAACCCAGAAAGCCAACTCTGACTGAGTTGCAAGAGAACTCGAAAATGGGGACATTACAACCAAGGTAGACGATTTGGCAAAAAACATCATTTTGTGAGGGTTTGCTATCAATTTAAGTTCTGATTTTTATAACAGCCAATTGGGTATTTCATTTCAGGGTTCATGTGCATGGTTTGATTGAAGATCTTGAGTGTTGAAGACCTTTGGAACATCATAAAGGCTGAATATTGCATCTAGGACTCAATCACTTGGCTAAAAAGGAGTATTTTGACATAGTTTTGGCTTCTTCAACATTTCTGGGCAATTGTACATCATATATCAGTCATAGCAGCAGCAGATATATTGTTATCAGTCCAATGTTTGTTCTCATATAAGGCTGCAACAGTGACATATGGCCTCATTGATCATTTTCCATTGATAGTGCTTTGATATTCTAGGGTTTGGAGGACATTTGGATGTTATTTTTATGATGTTATCAAGTTTGATATGACTGATACAGTGACTGTAATTTCATGACAGCAGTATGTTATTTGATGTTATTTCATTTCTAATCAATGGAGATGCAAGGAGTTTGATGGCTTTCATATATGTTGATGTGTATTAATGTTTTACATTGATTTGTGCAAGAAATCTTATCTAAAATTTGAGAAAACATTTCAGCCATTTGTAGTAGGGTCTTTACAGTTTCTTGCTTTCCCATGGCTGCCGTACAACATGCATGGTACCTTTCTGAGCATTGATGCAGGACAACAGTACCTTTCATGGTATAATTCCCTTGAAATGCTCTCTATTATTCTTGTTGATTTGTGTTTGCAAATACAATATTGATAGCATCAGACCATATATGTGAGTGGGGTTTTTTTTGGAGCTAATCCTATGTATCACAGCCTGAGGCACTTCATTGTAATAATCTGATATAAACTTTGTATTGGCTTCCCACTGAATAAGTGGATGTACCTCTTTCTTTCAGTACTTCATTTCTTAGGTTCCCGCTGAATAAGTGGATGCACCTGGATCTTTTACTTTCATGCATAGCTCAAGTTCCCGCTGAATAAGTGGATGCACCTGGTTTCTTTTCATTGTACTTCCCACTGAATAAGTGGAAGATTGTTACTTCAGTTGGTTTATAATTTGACTCTGAAGCACTTGTATGCTCTCACGTTGCCCACATCGGGATCTGGGTGATCAGAAAAGTGTGGAAGACATCTTACGTCATAACAATCCATTGTTGTCTTCTTGTGTTTAAAAATAAAATAAAATTTTAGGCCAGCATATTACACAATGGAAGAAGAGTCCCCTTTATCTCCCTCTAACTTTGTAGAAGTGAAAACTAGGGTTGGGGCTGCCATTGCCTTTGCTGTCCTCTTTTTTGTTGCTTTTCTCTTCTCAGATGCCTCAAGGAGAGCTATCACCTCCTTCTGATTCTCCAGAGTAATTTCTGTACATGGCCATCTCGACAAGGGACCCGTGCAAGGTGATATTTGAGGCGATTTATGTCTTCTCTCATTTCCTTAGTGCAATGGTTACAAATAACCACTCTTGGCGTTGGAGCTTTTGTCCCATGTTTCCAACAAGGGTCCTTAGGTTTGCCTCCAATTCTCCTACTTGTAGAAACCATGTTCTTTTCGTAAAAATGAAAATATACCCTAGCAAAAGGGAAAAAATAGAAAAAAAAATTATAACCCTAGCTAGTAGCGTAAATTTAATTTAAAAAAATTCAATGCTTCAGCCTTCACTAATAGTTTACACTTGATTGTCTAGCAGCCATACGAAGTTCGAACAACAAATAACAGTTATAAATTAAATTAAAAAAATCAATGCTTCATTAAAAATTCAATGCTATTGAAAAGATTGTACAAGAACAACAAAAGATAGGAACCATAATGGTAAAATAGATCAAGATACATATCCTTTTAGAACATCTCTTTTTTCCAGCTGCAAACTTTTACTTTAACTTGAAATGATTATTTCTATGTGAAAGTAAATATTTCTCATACAATGGTTTTCAAATTTTGATGAGTCTAGTAAAACTCTTTCCTAATTAAACAACACCAAATGTGTTAGTGTGCGAATTGGGACTGCATATGGGGTTGGGGGTATGCACAACACTAGATCCAGATATAGCAGTAGAGTATAGCAGGGGGTCAGGGGATAGGGATGATGCTTCTATCTCTTGCTTTCGTTGGCTAGGGAGGAATTTGTTCAAGTTTCACCTATGAAATTTTACAATTAAAATTCAAGACAACTAATAACAGAGAAAAAGAATACAATCATAGAAACAAACAAAGACATTAATCACCATTATTCACCTGTGTATTTCTGAATTTCACCCTCTAACTGCCTTGAAATCATTCCAAAACACTTAACATACGCCCTTAGTTTGCTGTGCAACTGCAACCTGTGCCCTAGAAATCTCAAAAATTACACCACCATTTTTCAAAATTTCCCAAAATCGTTAAGCAAAAAAAATTGTTGTTTTTATGTGTCATTGGGTGAGTTTTTTGGGGTTGAATTAAGTTTTTAAAAAACTTACTCTCGAGTTTTATTGCGAATAACTCACGACAGACTTTGGCTCACAATTACTCGAGAGTTTTACAAGTAATTGCAATAGTTTGCAACTATGGTTGAAATAGAGGAATCACTATGAAATCTTTAGAATCATCCAGAGCCACCTTCTAGTAGTCTATTTTTAGCCCGTGCTAAAAAATTAGCTTGCTACCATTTTTGAAGAGAAAAACATATTCTAAGTTTGTTATTTTTAACTGGAGCCTGCTCTTTTTAGCTTTCCGTTATTTTTAGCATTCACTATTTATAGCTTAGAGTCGGCTATTGTTAAATCGTCTAGCTCATCATGTGAGAGATGTGAACACTGAAAAATAAATTGTAATGATTTTAGTAGGGTTGCACGGAGACGCGCACCCTGCTACCTAGGACGCGCCTCTTGTCTTCGAGACGCGGGAGAGACGTCCCGTTGTCTCAGGAGACGCCAAGCCGCGCACCCTTCCAGTCTCCAAGTACTCCGTGTGAAACTTAGGGAACTCATCATTCTTCATCTGTTTACTTTCAGATACTAAAATATATTTATGTGCTGAGTGAATCCTTTTGCCTTATAATAAAGAAAAATGCATGCAGATGTGTTCAATTTTTTTGAATATCAACAATAATTAATAATGTCATTAGTTGCAACTAGTAGCATATGCTTTCCAAGGCAGAGTGCAATATAATATATATAATAAAATAAGGATGAAAAGATAGTGAAGCAAATGAATACGCCTTCGTTTATTGAATATGGATGGTCATGGTGTTTAACTGAGTGAGAACTTTGAATGTTGATAGCTTGGCCGCTTGCCCATGCAAATGGGCATCACTTATTATTAATGAAATGATTAAGAATTAATTTGTGACATACGTAAGGGGCTTAAATTCCCTTTTCTTGGAATTTCTTTTACCTGCCATTCCTCCTTTGATTTCTACTGTGTAAGGCTTGAAATTTGTGCTCGATCTTATTATGACTAGAAAATCTAGTGCATATTTTATTAACAATAAGTTTTAGAACCGAACAAAAGAGAATAGGTAAAGGATTAAAATTCGAGGTTTTATGTCAAACTAGATGGAAGAATGACGCAATTTGTAGGCTTTAGATCTGAATCAATCCTACACTTTACTAGTTCTCTTCTTTTGAAAGTTCAATGTCATGATATTTTCAATTTTAATGTTAGCATATGAACATATTTTTAAAATTATTAAATTATATTTAAAAAAAATGGTGTCTCCAAGTACCCCCCGTCTCCTATTTTTCAAAAATAGACGTACCAGTATCGGTACCAATCTCCCGTACCAGTAGTAGGCTCCATGCAACCTTGGATTTTAGTCATCAGTTCAATTGGTAGTCGCATGTTCTAATATCAGAATTAGAGGATGAGATAATTTGTAATAAAGGTTGCACATCATACAAGTAGTTGTAGCTAGAGTTGAAGTCTAGTCAATTTATTTTCATGTAGTACCTTTGTAAATAGTATAAATAAGTGCCATTTGCACTTAGATGGCTAATGGTAATTCTCATGCTTGCATATTGTTAAAATTGCTATTCAGTGTTATTGTGAATCCAGAATTCGGTATTCATTCAATGGGATTTAGTACGCCTACTTTGCTTCTAAATTACCCTTGAAGTGTTCTATCATATGTGTTAATGTACCTTATGAGCTAAATATCACTTAACAATTACTGAAAGCTTTGTATTGTAGTAATATGTAGGGTTGGTATCTTTTAGCTTTGAATGCAACGTTTCTGTTTAGCTTATAATGTTTGGTGTCATGTAATCCTTGTGTGTACTTGCTTTGTTTTGTCTCAGCTTTTAGCTGAGCAACTCAAATGTGTAGTTATAGGATTTAGTTTTAGTCAAAAAACATAAAATCCTATGCCTTGTGTTGAAAGAGCGTCTCAACCTTTTACACTTGGCAAACCCCAAAAAATACACATTTGAAGTTTATTTAGCCTAAACATGAAATCCCTTGAAAAACATTGTAACGATTGTAAATTGCAAGTACATATTGTTCGTAGTAGGTTAATTTTTATTTTACAAGGAGCTTCTCCTTCTAATTTGAAGAGCAGTTCTATTGCACATTTGTTCTATTTTGTGTTGCATTGAAAGGTGCAAATTAAAACACTAACAATCATCTGTATGGATGAATTGATAAAGATTGCTGTCAAGATTGCTGCATATAGATTGAAGTTGCTTGAGTACTCGATATTGTTAATGAACAACAGAAGGTTTATGCAACGACAATTAGATAGAGAAGAATTAGCACATAAGCCTCCAATCAAGGAAATTAGATAGTTCCTAAATTGAGTTCGATTGGCAAGAGAAAAGTTTAGCGTTGTAATATGCCCAATGGGATCTGCCCTAAAATTCTGATTTTTGTTTTTTGATTTCTGCCCTAAATTTCTGCACTTTTAGTTTTCTACTGAAACCCTAGAAATCTGCTCTGATTTTCTGATTTCAATTAAACAGGGACAGCGAACATATATGCAACCAAATGCTCAAATAATAAAGCAATCATGAACCCTTATGATTATATCTTCAAGCATGAACTTATCCAACCATACATAGCATCAAATTGCAAATATATACATGAAACAAATCTGATTTCTGGATTATATAATCTGCTGCTACAAATCAGAACTTCTGATTATGCAATTACATCCAATGAATAGGCTCAAACATGCCTAATTACAACTCAGATTTCTGCTGTTACAAATCAGACCTAATGATAGGTTGATGCATACCAAAACATGGCAAAATGAAGATCAAATATACCTCCAAAGGGCGGTGCTCACAAGAGATGATGGTGCTCCAATTCTAGGGTGAAACCCTAGTCAAATGTCAACACAATCCCCCAAGAATGCTGCTCCAAGTGTGCCACTCTTAATTAGGGCAAGCCCTAATGCAATGTAGGTACAAAATGCCACAAATATGATCCTCCAAGGATGACGCACAAGGTTAGGGTTAAACCCTAATGTCAAATGATGCAAATGCCACAAGCAGAATCTCCTCCAATGCTGATCTCAAATCTGAAAATGCAAATATGCTTTTCTCCTCCAGAAATCCTCAATGAAGTGCAAGTAGGCTTCTGTGATGAAACCTCCATAAGGATGAATTAGGTTTTCGTCTAATTCACCAAGAATCAAAAGGGTTTTCGTCCTTGGATTCAAGCCCAACAAATGTTGCTGCCAAAAGAGATAAACTCCATAAAAAATATGAATGAATGATATGATGGAAATGCCTCAAATGATCTCTTATTTATACACAATCGTCTCTCCTTCCTCAAGGCCAACCTAGGCATGATATTCCTTTTATTTTTATTACTTTTTCTTCCCAAGTTTGGTCGACCACCTCAAGACAAGATAGGCGCTCAAAATACAAATTGAAGATTTGTCTTTTCTTTATTATTTTCTCCTTAGGCTGATCTCCCTTTGGCGCCCAACACAAGAGATCATTATTTTATTTTATCCAAGCTTCCATTCTCCAAGGGCGAACCTGTAATGTCCCCTTTTTGTTTAGTTGAGCCATTGTTGCAAAGTGACTTGGAGAAAGGAAAGTCGACTTCACCTAAGCCAAAGTGAAGTTAAGTTGAGTACTTTATAAAGTGGCTTGGAGAATGGAAAGTTGGTAAAAATGACTTAAAGCTTGGAGAATGGAAAGCCACTTTAGTCAATTTATAAAAGAGGAAAATAAATTATAATAAAATGACAAAATAAAACATTATTTTAATGACAGAGTTGGACGTCCCACTTGGAGAAGGAAAAGTGCATTAGAAAATAATATTTTAATTCCAATTATGGTGGTGGACATGAAACTTAGATAAAATAGTGCAAATTTGGGCGCTTGTAATATCCCAAATTGAGATATTTTCTATAAATTTGGATTTCTGGGCTTTCCAAACTTCTAAACTTAGAATTTCTGCTTAAACCATAATTTCTGAATTTTCTGAACTTCAAATCAGACTCAAATGAAGACATATGACCAGCCCATTAAACATGCTAAAACATCATAATATCATTACCAACATGATTGCCAACAATATACTTGCATTCCGCAACCACAATAGTCTGAAATTAAAATCAGAAGTCTGCTGCTACAAAAATCAGAATTCACCAAGTCTTCAATTACATCAAATAGCAAGGGCGAACACGACAAACATGCCCAGCAATAATCTGTCCTAAACCTTTGTGTTGTCTAAACTTAGAATTTCTGCTTAAACCATAATTTCTGAATTTTCTGAACTTCAAATGACTCAAATGAAGACATATGACCAGCCCATTAAACATGCTAAAACATCATAATATCATCACCAACATGATTGCCAACGATATACTTGCATTCCACAACCAAATATGCAATTAAACAACTTCAATTTGCAACCACAATAGTTTGAAACTAAAATCAGAAGTCTGCTGCTACAAAAATCAGAATTCACCAAGTCTTCAATTACATCAAATAGCAAGGGCGAACAAGACAAACATGCCCAGTAATAATCCGCCCTAAACCTAATGGTTGTACATACCAAAACAAGCCAAAAATGACCTCCGAATGATAGCAAAAGACCTCCAAGAAGTGCTTCTCCAATGAGGGCATGAAACCCTAACCCTAGACTCTTCAAACTCCAAGGAAATCTGCTCCAAATCAGGGCGCACAGGTCTTCTGGGTCTGCTGCTCCGGAAAGTGATCTCAATGAAGCCCAAGATGCCAACAAACCACCATAATCAATCCTCCAATGATGGCGCTCCACAATTAGGGTTAAACCCTATGCAAAGGATGACACATCCACCAATGGAACCACCACAAACTAGGGCGAATCAGGTCTGCACTTTCTGCTGCTACAAATCTGCAATGTCTTCAAAACCCTAATCCCAAAATCGACTTCAACAATCCACAAATGTGATCCTCAAAAGTGGCACTCAATCACTCCTTCAAAAGATGATTTATTTCTGCTCAAAGGTGATGATAAATTGCTGCTCCAATATGTTCAATATGATATTCAATGCTGCTCTGAAATTCTGCCCTAAAGATATTTGATTTTTGCTCCAATTGATCTTAGAATTCTGCTCCAAAAGATATTAGAATTCTGCTCTAAATGATAATCAAAACGGTGCTCCAAAGATATGAAATTCTGCTCCAAACTTTGTGAATCTCCAATAAAGTGCAAGTAGACCTTCGTTATGAAGTCTTCCCAAGATGAATTAGGTTTTTGTCCAATTCACCATATATTCTCAAGGGTTTTTGTCCTTGGAATATGATGCAAACAAGTGCAGTCCAAAAATGAATAAATGACAAGTTGAATGATGATTGAAATGATCCAAAACCTATTGTATTTATACATGAATTTCACCTTCTACAATTGCTGGCCGACCAAGGTAATATTTCCCTTATTTTATTATTTTTTCTTCAAAGAGGCCAACCTCCTTTATGAAATCTTGGCGCTCAAATAAAAACAAACTAAAGATTTGTTTTCCTAGGCCGACCTAGGTAATTTTCCCATCCTCTTTCTACTAGGCCGACCACCTTCTCTCATGGGCAAATGTTTTATGAATTTCTTCTTCAAAGCGAGCATCCAAACCAAAAGATTTTCATCTTTTTCCAAGGGTAATCAATGAGATCCTTCACCAAGTCCCTCAAAGGCAAACTCCCACACTTCTCCCCTCCTAGATGGTTCGCTCCATTAGAGAGCAAATTAATTTGTTCAAAGTGAACACATCATAAACATTAGAAAAATATGATAATTCAAGTTCCATACTTAAAACATCCACCAAAAATCCTGAAGTGTGGAAAATTAGATCCTTAGACCTCCATCCGTGATCACTCGAAAATGGGGACATTACAATGCTGCACTTGAAGGTTATAAAATAATTGTTTGGGAGGTCATTCCATCATTGTGTAATTTGTCATTTGCATATTGTAAATTTGCCTTTGAGCTACAACACAGGTTCAACCATTTTTGAGGACGAAACCCTTGGAAATTAGTGGATTGGATAAAAATCCAATGCCACTTGAGAGGTGAATCCATACGGGGTTTACTATTGAGCTTAATTGCAGGTTTTGGCATCGAATTGGAGCTACAAGACATATCCTTTTCTGCAGGTTTATATCAGCTAGGGTTTGAAGATCAAATTGATAAGATTTGTGCCAAATATCAATTTGATATTGAGGGGATTTGAGGATAATCGATTGCAGACCATTGAGGGTTGGATTTTCATTGATATCATAAGTCATTGTGAAGGAATCAATGCATTTTTGAAGGCAGATCTGAATTGGATCATTGCAAGCCGCTAGGGTTTGTGTGGCATTTGGCATCTTGGAGGACAAATTGCAGATCTGAGCACTCCTAATAGTAGGTCGTGGATTTTAAAGGAGAAATCATCATCTAATTTCCATTGCCTAGGGTTTAGGTGCTTTCATTGTGGAGAGTTTGTGGAATACAAGGAGCCTTTCAAACTGTCATGTCCCCTCCCCCCTCTATGAGCCGACTTGAGAATAAATTGGAGAATTTAAATTAAAGATTTAAATTCAAATGGAGGCCAACATCACGAGAATAAAATATATATATAAAGATATGAGATAACAACATTGTCATACATGAAGCTATGAATGATTTACTTAATGCAAAAAAGGATGAAAGTGGCATTTAATTATATCTGAATATAATTTTAAATTATATCTAAATATATTTATGTATTGATTATTTTTGTGAGAATCTATTAATAAAGATATTAGTAAAGGTATTATTATATATATTATAAGATATTATATTAATACCAATATTATATTATATTTTATAAGATATTATATTAACAAAGATATATATATTAACAATATCCTAACAATGCCAAAACACTGCTTATAGGCAGCGATCAATAATGGAACAAGTAGTGCGAAAGGCTGCAGCGCTTAAGACAAGACTATATCCTCTTACTTGATATCCTAACAACCTTTTGGCACCGAAAAACAATAAGTAATCGGAAATCACACGTATGTTAAGTGGCAGTGATCTGAATTAGTCAACAACAGCGATTAAGTAAGGTGCGATTGAAATAGACTAAGGAATCTGCATTGGTAAACAACGATTATCCTCAAGAGCGATCAGAATTTGAGGATCGCTGATTTATAAACAAGATAATCTATTATTGAAAACAGTGATTATTATATGATAATAATTAGTATTCTAGAAGGGGCATCACCCTTCAAAGGGATGCCTCCCTTCGTAAGAAATATGGGATATATCTGAATATATATATATATATATATATATAGGGAGAGAAGAGGAAATAAGAACACATCTGATGGAATAAAATATATATTACAATTTCTGATATTTCTTGATAGAGATAACAAGGAGTATATTTGAGAGTAGACCTAAAAGGGGATTGTGAGTTCATATAATTGTGGTAGAGTGCTTATATAGGATGTTGTCTAAATCTGATTAATAGTTTATTATTATCATCAATAGTTCATGCACATTATCATTTATATGTCACCTTCATAATTCATTATGCATTGCTGATATGATTGTTTGCAACTATGAGTTTGACTAGTTTATTATGCATTAATGTGGATTCTTGCATGAGAGTTATGGTTACTATGATAGAAGGAATGTGGGGCAAGAGGGGTACAGCGATGGGGCACTCTTCTAGGTACGCCACCCTTAGAGGGGGGATTGGATACTCCCATTGGGGCCAAGGGGGTACAAAGGGTACTGCCCTTGGGCTTAGAAGAGGTGGCTTCCAGGGCACCCTTTTGTGATCTCATTCTCCTATCATAGACATGCAAATTCAAAGGAACCAATCATAGAGAAAGGGAAAGGAAATGACAAGATGAGGGGGGAACAGGATAACGGATACCTCATTAGGTAGACCACCTCATATGGATGGCATGGGCCACATGAGGCCAAGGGGGATGGTATATCCGCTCTTGGACCTAGGGTAGAGGATCTGAGATACCCCATTGAAGTCACGCTCCACTCTCTTATGGTTGAGTCTCCTAGATAGTTAGGGTTAGTTGGATTAATAATGCCATTATGAGTTTGTTAATCCTATTAACTTGACTGTGAGAAATATTATTGTAAGTATTTTCTAACTTGTTTGCAAGAATTAAATCAAGCCAACGTACTCTCTAAATCTTTGTTTGCTTGGAAATTGATGATTTAGGGTAAAATTAGTACTGTTCCTGTAAGGGACATTACACAAACTCGGTTTTGCATCAGCATTTTATCATATCAGACCTCAGCAAATTCTTTATCAGTCATCTAGGGTTTGATAGATATTGGTATATTGTGGACTTTTGGCATCCTCAACACCTAGGATTCAAGCACCATCAATCTTGGAAGAATCGTGGCCAATAAGGAGCTGCTACATCATTGTCTATATCAACAGACTTCATATCAGACTTTCGTTGTGGACAGCAGCACTATTCCATTCTATATCAGACATCTATTTGCTTTGTATGGTTTCTTATTGTGCCTAGAAGAAGTGCTATTCAATTGGGTATGTTGTAAACAAATTCAATATTCAAATCTTTAATTTGAATAGGCTTTGCAAACACTTTTTATAGGTTTAATCAGTCTGATATACTCTGCATTAGACCCGATTATCAGTGTAATCAGACCTGTAACAACAATTAATAAAGCATGATTGGGTGTTGAATCGTTGATATTTGTTTATGCAAGTATTTGGTTATCTTTTCTATATATTTGCATATGTATTGGCATTGAAAATCATTCAAACAAACATCATAAAACAAACAAACACTTAGAAATCAGAACTCAGTCACCTTGCATGACAAGTGTCTGACAAAATATCAAACCACTCAAACTGAAAAGTCAGGGCAGAACTACTAAGGGTTCTTATAGAACCACTTGGGCACAAGATTCATCATGAATTTGTCTTCAAAACAAGTTGTTCTCTTCAAGGCGACATGACATAAATCACACTTATTTTTCACAAGGCATTTTCCATATTTTTCCTTTATTTTCCATCCTCCAAATGGGTCGCTCCACCTTAGGGCAATTTATTTTAGTAATGGTGACTACATAAAAAATACCACAAAAATATGCGAAGTCACCTTCCATGCTCAATTTGCCCTACAAAATTGGCTGTGTGAAAACTCGCCAATTAGGTCATTCCATGAGCCCTCCGTCTTAGCCTACAGGAATGGAAATAGGCTAGCCAATTCCACTAGGTGATCACTCTGAAAATGGGGACATTACAAGCACACCATCTCCTGAGTCCCTCGATCATTTAGAGAATTCAAATGTAGATACTAAAATAGTGTGAAGTGCTTCTGGATCCAATTGTGTGTATTTTTGCATCAACGTTTGGGATCCCACTTAGTGATCCATCATCAAGAAGAGGAGTGTGATATGAAACGTCAATACAAAAATACACACAGTTGGATCCAGAAGCACTTCACACTAAACTAATGGACTATGGAAAACTCATGCCTATTGATACTAAAATAGAAATTGATGATTCATAAATAATTTCTTTTAACTATTTTATATTTTGAGTCCATTTGTTCTTTTTGAGCAAAAGTGAGAGCCTATTTTTGGTTAATTGTAATTCTTTATTTATTTTAGCATTAATTGTTTTACGATAGCCGTATTTCTTTATTTTAGAAGATAGGGATAAGTTTTGCTTTAAAGAAAAAGTTTTTTTGGATTATTTTATTCTTATTTTCTGTTTAAAGCTTCTCTTAGAGAGCTTATAAATAAGTGCCTTGAACACATGAATGTAATGAGAGTTTCGTGCTAGATGTATGTTGTAGAAGGTTTCATTCAACTTTGAAGTTAGTTTATCGTGTTGAGATTCGAGAAGTTAGTAATAAGAATATTTGTGTTCAACTTTGCTCAATACCTATCCTCCATTCTTATTCAGTAGCTTTGCACGCTTTTAAGGATTATTGTGTAATATCCCAAATGGGGATATTAACTGAAATTTTGGATTTCCGGGCTTTCCTAAAATCTGATTTTTGATTTTCTGCTTAAACCCTAATTTTCTGAAGTTCTGATTTTCAAATCAGACTTAAACAAACACTTATAGCAGCCTATAAAACATGCCAAATCATCATATAAACAACACCAACATGATTGCCAACAATATACTTGAATTCTCCAATGAAATACACAATGAAACCACTTTGCAACCACAATGACTGAAAATGTAAATCAGAAGTCTGCTGCTATAAATCAAAATTTATGAAGTCTTCAAATACATCAAATGTCATGGGCATACAAGCCAAAAATGCCCAGCTACAAATCTGCCATAAACCTTAGGGTTTATACATACCAAAATACAAGCAAAATGACCTTCAAGTGATGGCAAATGAACTCGAAAGTGTGGCGCTCCAATTAGTGCTTGAAACCCTAGAACAATGAATCTCCAAACGCCAAGGAAGATGCTCCAAAAGTGGCGTACAGGTCTGCTAGGGTTTGCTGCTCCGGAAATAATGACAATGATGCCAAAGGATGCAAAAACAAACCATCAAAACTCCTCCCAAAGATGGCGCTCCAAAGGTCGGGTGAAAACCCTAATCAATGATGTCACAATGCACCAAGAATCACTCTACAAATGGCAAATCAGGTCTGCACTTTCTGCTGCTCCAAATCAGAAACTTCTTCAAACCCTAATCAGCAATCAACTCCCAAAATCGCCTCCAAAATGAAGATAAAATGCTGCTCAAAGAAAATCAGAATTCTGCTCCAGAGATGATAAAATTGCAGCTCCAAGAGTTATGATATGAATGCTTCAAATCCTCCCAAAAGTGGCGCGTTTATTTGGGAAGAAACCCTAACAAAATGCTGCTCCAAAGTAATTAGAATTCTGCTCAAGAAGATCTTCAACGCTGCTCCAAATTTCTGGTCCAAAGGTATTCAACTTCTGCTCCAAATGATAATCAGAATGCTGCTCCAAACTTCGTAGATCTCCAATGAAGTGCAATTGTGAATTCCGTATGAATCCACCTCCAAGATGAGAATTGGGTTTTCGTCCAATCCACCTTATTTTCACAAGGGTTTTCGTCCTTGGAAAATAATGCAAGCAAGTTGCCAATCCACAAGGGAAAATAAGTGATAAGCTGAATGATGCCCAAATGACTTCAAATGATTTCATATTTATACATAACTTTTGCCCTCTCAAATAGGGCCGACCTAGCCATGTTTCTTTTTTATTTTTTTATTTTTTGTTTTTACTTCACCAAGAGGGCCTACCCTCTTCTTGGCGCCCAAATAAAACATTTTATTTCTTTCTAAAGGCCTTCTCTAGGCCGACCTCCTCGTAGGCAAGGTGGGCGCCTAATCCATAATAAAAGTACTTTATTTTATTTTTTTATTACTCTCCATTTTTTCCTTCTTCAAGGGCGAACACGTGCATGAAAGACAACACGAAAAGTCCTCAAATGAAGTCTCCAAGAACAAGACAAAAATCATCATGACTTATTCCTTATTTCCTATGGCAAATTTCACACCTTTTCCTCCATCTTCACTTCTCCACATGGGTCGCTTCTCCTCATAGCAATTTATTTTATTAGCAAGGATTACACCAAAATTGCTACAAAAATATGACAAACCAACTCCCACACTCGAATGGTCTCACAAAAATAGCCAAGTGTGAAAATTGACTCCATATCTTAATATTAGATGATCACTCTGAAAAAGGGGACATTACATATTGTTTTTAATCTCACATCGTGTTTCATATTGTTTGGGGAATATTTCTTATGTTAAATCAATCCTATTGTTAAATACGGATTCATTGGTCTCTGCTTTAACCATTGAATGGTGTTTTGTTTTTAGTTCATATTTTATTCAGTTGCATAACATAAAACTTCATGGATAGATAAGTACTTTTAGTCTTGTGCTCCTACCTCCAAGATCAAAAAGATATGTCTAGATTGTTTTCAGGCATATTGTTTACATGGAAACCCCCCAAAAGATAATTTGTATAGTGTGTGTGAACAACAATCTATTTATTTGTTTTAGATTTTAGGAGTAGATTAGATTAGGAAGCTTCCCCTGCAAATTTGAAGAGAGGATTTCCTCACATACTATTCCAGTTTGAGTTTTCTTGTAAAGGACAAATTAAAATGCTAACATGTGCAGATGATGATAATGCCAACAATGTATTAGACCAAGTTTAGCCTCATTCTAAGTTGCGTGCTTAATCTCCTTCTTCTGAGACATATTTTTATGGATGAGACAATTGTCACTTCTGTTTCAGTTATGGATGATAAGCTACAAGACGATCACTCCTATGAAATTGATTGGACAAGGGTAAACATGAAAAAAGAACACTGTTAGGGAAAGATCAACCATTACATGATTTTAAGATCTTTGGAAAATTGCAGGTAGGATTCACCAAGGCATGGTGGCTCTTGAGACAATTGAGTTGTAAAAATTTATTTCAATAGATAATGGTGATGATAGATAATCATTTATATATGAGAGGATTTGATGAACCCATGGTTATCAGAATCCCACACTTTGATGTTAAAATTGTAGAGAAATGAAACTCTTGTGCATTAAAATTCTAATCTATCTCCTTCAATTCTTCACCCCTATGTATTCCTCCATTGCATATTTAAGCCTAGATTACAAAAGGAGTACAAGGCCAACATTACCAATGCGCCTCTTTAACTTCGCCTAACGGTAGCAACCGTGACACTTCATTTTTCATGAAAGTTACCAAAATTGTAGAGAAATGAAACTCTTGCACATTAAAATTCTAGTCCGTCTCCTTTTACAAAGTCATCTCTTCCTTCAATTCTCCTTCCCTATCTATTCCTCCATTGCATATTAAAGCCTAGATTACAAAAGGAGTATATATATATATATACACACACACACACACAAAATTATAGAGAAATGAAACTCCTATGCATTAAAATTCTATTCCGTCTTCTTTTACAAAGTTGTCTCCTCTTCAATTCTTCCTCCCTATCTTTTTGCATTGCATATTTAATGTCCTGCTCTCTTATGTTTTTTGTGGTTTAGTTGATACCTAGTGCATTTTGGGTTTTTTGCATTTTTGACATAGGAACATGCATGTACATATATGCGAAAATAACAAGCAATGGAAATACCCAGATGCTTATTTATGCGGGAAATATGCAAACACATGAATAATATCAAATATCCATATGAAGAAAAGAGTTTGTCATTAGAAATCTTGCATACCCATTAGCTTAAATGAAGATACAAATCTGAATCAGTTTGCTACAGCGTGCTGGGAGCTTTGAAAATCATTGGATATTCAATATACATGAACTGCAGTGCATCAATACATAGAACAACACCCTACCCAAGTGCTGGCGCCTCCAATGGTGTGCAAAACAAGGAGAAAATGGTTCTTGAAGAATCCTACGACCTCTGCTGGTCTGGTACGGCCCATGCTGCAGTGGTTATGAGGCTCAAGCGCCCCTCAAACCCCCTCAAATCTGCTTCCTATTTGCTGTTATCAGACTGTTATTATCTGCAGCCCTCATACGCCTCGAAATGAAGAGGAAACAATGAAAAATCTGCCACAAACAGTCCCAAAATGCTCACAGCCTGGTACGGTCAAGTACAAGAATGGTACGACCAAGATAGGAGCTTGAAAGTACATCAAAACACACTCAAATTCATGGCTACAGCCTGCAATACATTTGTCAATATCTCCCCTGTATTATCATGCCAAAAATCTGAAGAAATATCCTTGAAATCTTTGCCGCGACAAGCTATCTATTTGCAATGAAGCTCACTGGTAACCCCTGAAATGAAGCTACTCAAATAACATCTTGGGAGTGTCTTTCAACCCCGCAGATGCTCTCAATTATGGAGGTTTCCGTCCCCAAAGCAGTTGGTACAAACCCTTTCTCACAAAACATAAGCTTAGACTTAGAGAAAAAACAATAGTGAATGAATGAAATGAAGTCTCTTTTTCTTTCTTTTATTCCTCTTCTCCCTCAACGCCCTTTTTGGGGAATTTAAATATTTTAACTTTTATTTATCTCCTCATGCCTTGGGCTTCCACAATATAGGTGACTTTATTAACTTTATTTCATAAAGTTCACAATGCATAATAAAGTCACTTAATAATAAACATATTAAGTTATATCTTTAATTTAATTTAAATATGTCTATTATTAAAATATTAACTCGAACAGTCTCCTCAGGCTTCCGTAGTACCGCTGAGCTAGCCAATGAAATGTCGACATGATTCCAGACCATTGCACCGACTCACTCGGAGTCCCATGAGCCCCTGCTAAAAATAGTAAATTTGGCCAAATGGCCCAAATTCACTCCAAAAAGTGCCAATTGGAAATTCCTGCCAAGAGGAATCCATCTCATCACTCTGAAAAGATGATTGAGCTTCGGTGAGCCACATCATCGTGGGCCCCCTAACCACGCTCACTAGTCTACGGGAACCCGTATAGTAGACTAGCCCGATGCACAAGTGTTGACTTAGGAAGGGGACATTACAGTCCGCCCTCCCCAAAATTGCTTGCCCACAAGCAATTTCAACTCTGGATGTTGTAGAATCTACTCATTCTCCCAAGTCGCATCCTCCACCAGGAAATTCTTCCAATTCACTAAATATTCCCTGATAATCCTCTTTCGCAAAGTGCGCTCTCTGGTGTCAATGATAGCCTTAGGGATGTGAATCAACTTACCCTCATCCAATGGTGGTAACTCAGTGGAAGGTATCACATTGTGTCCAATGCCTTTTTGAGGCGAGATAAGTGGAACACATTATTCACTCTGCTACCCGCCGGTAACTCCAACTCATAAGCCACTTCTCCTATTCTCTTGGATACCCTGAAAGGTCCATAATAACGTGGCTTAAGCTTCTCTGCACCACTCTTCTTGAAAGTGGATTGTCTGTACGACTACAACATCAGATAGACCATGTCACCTACCTCAAAAGACCGCTGAACTCTGTGTTGATCTACATATTGCTTTTGCCGGTTCTGCGCCTTTTGGATATTCTCCTTCAAGGACCTCATGATGTCCTGACTCTCCTGTAATAAGTCCCTAGCCTTCGGTACTCTGCTGTCCCCGAAAAGCAGATCCATGAAGTTAGGATCCTTGTACCCGTAAAGAGCCATGAAAGGTGACATCTGAATGGACATGTGGTAAGTAGTGTTGTAACAATACTCTCCCATATGTAACCATTTAACCCATGCCTTCTGCTGCCCTGCAATATAGTTGCGGAGGTATCCTTCCACCCACTTATTGACGATCTCTGTCTACCCATCTGTTTGTGGATGGTAGCTAGTGCTGGGAGTGAGTTCAGTCCCACTCAATCTGAAGAGCTCCTGCCAGAAGTGACTCATAAACTTGCTATCTTTGTCATTGACTATACTCTTGGGTAGCCCATGTAGCCTGAATACCTCTCTGAAAAACAAATTTGCAATCTGTTCTACTGAAAATGTGGCTGAGGTTGCAAAGAAATGGGCGAATTTCGTCAGTCTATCAACCACAACAAAGATACAGTCCCTGCCTTGGGCCTTAGGCAAGCCCGTGATAAAATCCATAGAAATACATTCCCATTTCTAATTAGGAATGGGTAGGGGCTGCAATAAATCAGCTGGGAAGGAATGTTCCTGTTTGTTTTGCTGGCAAGTGGGGCACTCTCTAACATATTGCAACACATTTGTTTTGAGCCCTTTCCATAGTGAACTGTTCCCGGATTTGCCTGTATGTCTTGAAATATCCCGGGTGACCAGCTGTAGGAACATCATGAAAAGCCCTCATTACCTTCTTCATGCTCGATCCTGGTACCAATAAGATCCTCCCTTTGTAAATGATCAAGTCATTTACAACTGTGTACCTGCTAAACCTGAATGGTACCATCAATTATCTTGGTGGCCCACTTATCCTTCACATATTCTGCTGATATCCACTCTCTCCAGTTAGCTGTAATCTCACCTAATGAGCACAAGTGAGGTCTCCGTGAGAGTGCATCAGCGACCACATTTTTTTTTCCTTTGACATAAACTATGTCAAAGTTGTAGGCTTGCAATTTACTCACCCACTTTTGTTGCCTGTCATTGAGGTCGCGTTGATTCAGGAAATGTTTGAGGCTGTTATGATCAGTTTTTACCACAAATTTGCTGCCAACTAGGTACTACCTAAATTTAGCCAAAGCATGCATTATGGCTAACATTTCCTTATCATATATGCTGTAACCTCTCTGTACACCCCTGAGTTTTCTGTTCTCAAAAGCGATTGGGTGCTTCTCCAGCATTAAAACAACTCCTATGCCTTCACCTGAGGCATCAGACTCAAGCTCGAAAGGCTTGGTGAAATCTGGTGTGGCTAAGACTGGACAAGAACTCATGATCTGTGCCTCGTCTGACCAAGCAAATGCCCCCTTTTTCGTCAAATCTGTCAAAGGTGCTGCACTCAGTGAAAATCCCTTGACGAACCGGCGGTAAAACCCACATAAGCCAAAGAATCCCTTGAGTTGTAAGAGATTTGTGGGCGGTGGCCAATCAACAATTGCCTTGATCTTCTCGGGCTTCCGGTTTGCTCTCCAAGATTCTTGGAGGAGCCATCTATTTTTAGAAAGTCACCCGGAAGGCATCATTCATCTTCCCAAACATCATAGAGTATGTTGGTATGCTTAATTTTGCAGTTTGGTGCTATTTGGGATTTTCCGTAAAATCAGTTGATTTTATGAGCTAAACAATTAATTATTGCACTTAAGTTTAAAAGGTTGGGAAATGTGCATTTAACACTTAAGTGTTATAGCTCGTTGGAAAGGGGATGGAAAGCTTTAAATCATGGATGCATCATTTTGGGACTTTGCGAATCAAATATTTCATTTATTTTGATAAAAGGGGTCTTTGGAGCTAAAAGGAGCTTTTAATTAAAAAGGTGACTTTAAGTTGTGCACACATAATGAGTTATTTTTATATTTTGTTGAGGAGAAATATGAAGGGATAAAGGAAATAATATTTTATTTCCCTCAAAAAGGTTATAAAAGGAGGTGATGGGCTCATTGTTGGAACATGCTTGGTTTTGATATTGTTACTCTGCCGGATTGAACCTATGTGTTCTTCCATATTCTCTTGAGGACGAAAACCCTCTTGAGGTTGAGTGTGATTTCATACAGGAATCACCTTTGTGCTGAAGGTGGATTGGCAGCAAGTTCATACAGAGTTTGCCATGGCGCTGATTATGAGTCGAATTGTTTTTGAAGTTTGATTTGATTTTTATTATTTTCCTTGAAGTTTGGGAATGTAGAAAGTTTCTGAGCATTTTAATTCAATTTTGAGTGAAGTTTGGGAAGTTTTAGGTACAGCCGTACATCCAAGGGGCTGTACTTTTGGAGGGAGGGTCGAATCTGTTTGAAAACTGCTCTTTGGTCATTTCATTGCTCATTGGTGATAGTGTTTAATGTTCTATGCTAGGCTCTGAGATCTTGGGACTGTTCTTTTGATTTATTGAAGTCATAACATATGATTTTTATGTTGTCTGTACCCTAGAATAGTACGACTTTGGCTAGAGAAATTCCTATGACTCTTTTGAGATCAGATTATGTTTGCATTGTGATTGCTAAGCCTGGGTGATAATATGCAGATTGTTTTCAATGTGAACTGGGCATTGTCAATGCTGATTGAAAAGTGTATACAGTTCTGAAAACCGTACGGACCTGTGTGAGAGTGTTTTGAGCTCTGGATCAGACTGCTTCTCTTTGGACAATTTTATGACATCTGTGGTAATGTGCAGGGTTAATAACAGTTGATGAGGCAGATTTGGTGAAGATCCTTGCGTTTGTATGCATTTATGTGGAGTTTGTCATGCTTCAGGCTGACGTATAGATCATTAGGGTCTGATTTTTGTACCACAGTTCAGTGCAGCAGAGCCTATGATGTTTTCTGTTATGGGACAGCTATTATAACAATCTGATTTCATGAACTTCTCTTCATCAGCAAAGCATTTAACACCATTTGTGATTTGGAACAGATTTAGCCAATGAAATCGAATGATCATTGTGATGCAGGTTGCCCTCATTGATGCAAGTTTTTCATAGAATGTTGATCTATGATCCAATCCATGTTTTCTTAACAATGTTGCTCATTAATTGTTTATTTGTAATCATTCCATTAATGTTCAAACACATAATGACCCCTGGATGGTTTACCGCCAGTGTGGAGAAAGAATCTTTCATATTTGCTCTCACCCACTGAAAAGTGGAGTATACCCATTGAACAAGTGGATGGCATTGTAATCTTTCTTTATTGTTCATTACCCACTGAAAAGTGGTGAACTCCCACAACTTGTGGATGCCCGCCGCAGCGGATGAATTGTAATTCCTTGTTGCATAGTTGTCATTGTAAGCCAATCACCGTATGCTCTCACCTTGCCCATCGTGGGATCTGGGAGATCAGAAGTGTGAGGCAGTTTAATTAGTTATGCAATTTATGCTAACACTGCCATATCCTTGTATGTCATTTTGGAAAAAAATTGGAGTAGCATCTTACAGTTGAATGCCTTAAACCATCCTCGAAGTGGTTCCATTAGTTCTTCAGTGAATAGGACTATAAGTCTCCTCTCTGATATGCTGGGAACCATAACGCTGAGTCTTTGGAACTCTGAAATGTATGCCTCAAGTGACCCATATTGTTTTAGCTGTGCTAACTCTTTGAACTGCAGTTCGGGGTCCTTGGTATCAAATCTCTCTATAAGTCTGTTGGTGAACTCGTCATATGTGGTGATGAGATTATGGCCCAAAGTGACCAATCCATGGTACCACCACTCGTGAGCTATATGGTGGCAAAGTTTAGAGCCTCATCCTCCGGCATAGGTTTGAGAGTCAAGTAATTATCCAACTTCTGCACCCATGCTCTAGCTGATTTCTTGCCACTACCATCGAAACGATCCATAGGGACTTTACTCAAGGCATGCTGATAATCCCTGTTAGCTCTATGTGCTCTATGGTCTCCTCTACCACCCATACCTACTCTCTGTCTCCTCTGGTTCATATACTGCTCAAAGGTCAACATCTCCTTGACCTCAGGTGGAAGAGTCATGTACTCTGCATGCTGCATTCTAAGATCCTTTGCCATCGGAATCTGTACCTTTGGCTCATGGTTAATTGGAGCCTCCTCTCTGCGCGGAAAGGTAGGTTGGAGCGGTCTAGGGATTGATCCTGGGGTAGTCCTAGTGCTCTGTCCACTACCCTGAGCTGCATGGCGGTGATTGTTAGCATTAGAACCACTGGTCTCACCCTCAGGTGTTGTATGTGGTTGTGTTATTGGGTTATCCTGGTTCATTTTAGATAACAGTTGTGACATCATATCCAACATAATGTCAAACTTCCTTTCCGTTCTCGTGTTTGGACTCTTCAGCTATTCAGCTCATTTGTTCCTGTCTGCCATGTGATTTGTTATGCTATCACTATCACTAGATGAGTTCCTATGCATACCCAGAATATCCTATACTGTTTCACCCTCTGGAACCTGTGGTGGCTGCCACTACGATGTTTCTCTGGTATAAACCCACTTCCACTCACTCATATAAACTGATCAACACAGGCTGACAGGATGCACCAGCTCTGATACCATTGTAATGTCTTGCCCTCTTATGTTTTCTGTGGTTTAGTTGATACCTAGTGCATTTTGGGTTTTTTGCATTTTTGACATAGAAACATGCATGTACATATATGCGAAAATAACAAGAAATGGAAATACCCAGATGCTTATTTGTGCGGGAAATATGCAAACACATCAATAATATCAAATACCTATATGAAGAAAAGAGTTTGTCATTAGAAATCTTGCATACCCATTAGCTGAAATGAAGATACAAATCTGAATCAGTTTGTTACAGTGTGCTGGGAACTTCGAAAATCATTGGATATTCAATATACATGAACTGCAGTGCATTAATACATAGAACAACACCCTACCCAAGTGTTGGCTCCTCCAATGGTGTGCAAAACAAGGAGAAAATGGCTCCTGAAGAATCCAACGACCTTTGCTGGTCTGGTACGACCCTTGTTGCAGTGGTTATGAGGCTCGAGCGCCCCTGAAACCCCCTCAAATTTGCTTCCTATTTGTTGTTATCAGACTGTTATTATCTGTAGCCCTCATACACCCAGAAATGAAGAGGAAACAATGAAAAATCTGCCACAAATAGTCCCAAAATGCTCACAGCCTGGTATGGTCAGGTATAGGAATGGTACGACCAAGATAGGATCTTGAAAGTACATCAAAACACACTCAAATTCATGGCTACAGCCTGCAATACATTTGTAAATATCTCCCTTGTATTATCATGCCAAAAATCTGAAGATATATCCTTGAAATCTGTAATGTCCCCTTTTCGGGACAACACTATTTTTTGCTAAATTATCAATTTCCAAGTAAACAAAGGTTTAGAGAGTACCTTGTCTTGCCTTAATCCCTACAACAAGTTAGAAATCTTAAACATCAATAAGTCCATAACAATTAATAAACTCAATTGAATCTTACTTAGGGATGATCAACCATGGGAAAGCATGGAAGAGAGTGACTCGATGGGGTGTCTAGCCGCTCTAGGCCCAAGGGTAGAACCCTTCAACTAAAAGGTAGAACCCCCTTGGCCTCATGTGGCCCATGCCATTCATATGAGGTGGTGTGCCTAGTGAAGATTCCCACATTTTGCCATCTTTCCCTATTTCCTCATGATTGGTCTCTTTATATTACTATACCCATGATAGGGGAGTGAAGTCTCCAAAGGGTATCCTAGTAATCCAACTCTCTAGGCCCAAAGGCAGAACCCTTCAACTAGAAGGCAGAACCCCTTTGGCCCAAGTGAACATTTCATTTCCATCATGAGTGGCGTATCTAGAAGAGCACATCTCTCGCTAGACCCAAAGGAAGAACCCTTCACTAGAAGGTAGAACCCCTTCGGCCCATGTGAACTTATTACTTCCATCATAAGTGGCGTGTCTAAAAGAGCACATCTCTCTCTAGACCCAAAGGCAGAACCCTTCACTAGAAGGCAGAACCCCTTTGGCTTATGTGGACTATTGTTTCTCATCATGAGTGGCGTATCTAGAAGAGCACATCTCTCTCTAGACCCAAAGGCAGAACCCTTCAACCAAAAGGCAGAACCCCTTTGGCTCATGTGAGTTCATTACATTTCCTTTTGGGTGGCATACCTAAGAGAGGGTCCTATATTCCCTTTGTACTTTTTCTTCCTCCTATCATGTTATAGATTTATGCATAACCAAGTCTTATCAATTCAAATGATTATATCAACAATACATAATAAATTATGAGAATGATATCATAAATGCATGATCCATATTACATAAGTCTACCATAATCAGATTTTAGACCTCTATGTATATATATGTAGTTCCACTTTCCTCTTGCTATGCTCCAATATATCTATATAAATCAGAAATATATGTGTATTAAACTCAGAATATCTATATAAAATCAGTATATTTTTCCTCACTCCACCTTATCTCTCCATATATATATATCCTTCCTTTATGATAAAAGAGCATCCCCTTAAAAGGGTGATGACTCTTCAAAGAGTCACATACAGTGGCTGCTGCCTTTTTCAAGGCTGATCGCAGCCCCATTTTTATTTATGTTTGATGCAGCGATTTGATGCAGCGATTACTAACTAAGATTCGCTGCCTTTATTTTATAATTACAGATTTATTAATCCACACCCTTGCATTTCCTAGTCTTCCTTTGTCTTATAAACGTGGGCCCTCATACCATCCGCTGCCCTTTTATTATTATTAAGTATTTTTTTCTTAATACTTTTTATTTTTATCTCTGCCTTCTGCAGCCTATAATAGGCATCGCTTATTTTGTTTGGGACCTTTTCCTTAAGGGGAGTCGGTCCCCTTATTAATATTTATAATATATATATTTTTATTTATTTATTAATATTTATAATAATTAATTTATGATACTTAATCCATAATATTTATAATATAATATTTAATATTTAATTTATATTATTTTATATTTAATTTAAATATATTTGATTTGTAGTATATTTTATTGAAGCCAAATATATTTATTTTTATCTTATTTAAATTTGAATATATTCAATTTATAATATATTCAATTTATGATTTATAAATAGATTCAAGTGTCATTCATATCTTTAATTTGAATGAATAATACATAATTGATTCAATTATAAATTATTAATATAGGGACATGACAAAATCTTTGTTGCGACAAGCTATCTATTTGCAATGAAGCTCACTGGTAACCCCTGAAATGAAGCTACTCAAATAACATCCTGGGAGTGTCTTTCAACCCCGCAGATCCTGTCAACTATGGAGGTTTCCGTCTCCAAAGCAGCTGGTACAAACCCTTGCTCACAAAGCATAAGCTCAGACTTAGAGAAAAAACAATAGTGAATGAATGAAATGAAGTCTCTTTTTCTTTCTATTATTCCTCTTCTCTCTCAACGCTCTTTTTGGGGAATTTAAATATTTTAACTTTTATTTATCTCCTCATGCCTTGGGCACCCACAATATAGGTGACTTTATTAACTTAAATATTTCATAAAGTTCACAATGCATAATAAAGTCACTTAATAATAAACATATTAAGTTATATCTTTAATTTAACTTAAATATGTCTATTATTAAAATATTAACTCGAACGGTCTCCTAGGCTTCCGTAGCACCGCTGAGCTGGCCAATGAAATGTTGACATGATTCCGGACAGTTGCACCGACTCGCTTGGAGTCCTGTGAGCCCCTGCTAAAAATAGTAAGTTTGGCCAAATGGCCCAAACTCACTCCAAAATGTGCCAACTGGAAATTCCCGTCAAGAAGAATCCATCTCATCACTCTGAAAAGCTGACTGAGCTTCGGTGAGCCACATCATCGTGGGTCCCCTAACCACACTCACTAGTCTACGGGAACCTGTATAGTAGACTAGCCCGATGCACAAGTGCTAACTTAGGAAGGGGACATTACAGCATATTTAAGCCTAGATTACGAAAGGAGTACATGAACAAACATTGCAAATGCCCTCTTTAACTTCTCCAAACTGTTGCAACCGCAACACTTTAGTTTTCATGGAAGCTACACCTGTGAAGCAATTACATGTATGTCTATTTATTTATGGCAACAAATTAATTGAAGCTTGAGTTTTTTGGCCTCCTTTTCTTTCCATTCAACAATTGACTGCCATGTGGCGTAAACTCTCCATTGTGGTAGTTGCATTTCTTTTGTTTAGCATGACCCACTGGCTATAAGATCAAATACTTCAACGATCAACCAGTGTTAATCCTAGAGGTTAATAACCTTGAACTTTCCATAAACCAACAAACATGCGCCATGTGTATTCTTCTTTAAATTGTAGACATTGAGTCCACATTACCTTATTTGAGGAGTCTGACTGTTAGATTTAGTCTTATTAAAAGATAGTGGTGTGGGTAACTTCCAATTTTGACAAAAGCTTTTAAAACATGAAAAGTGGCAATTGGTTGTCATGTTGCTTTCAACTTTCAATCATAGATGTTGCTTTTCTTCTTCATTTGTTCAGAACTTCAGGTCCTTAGGTTGTTAGATCAAAACATAGAGGACAAGAATAAAATTTTAAGAAACAAAAGGTTTTTTAAAGGCACACAATACTACATAGATGAAGATTTAACTCCATCACAATTAGAAGAAAGAAGGAAGGAATGGGAGAAAGTTGTAGCAGCAAGAAATGTAGGGAACAGAGTGTGGTTGTATAGAGGGAAAGCCCAAATCAACAACAAAATAACACATAATAAAGAGGAAGACAGCCTCCCTAGGAGCACCTCACAATGGTAAGCTGGAACTGCAGAGGTTACCGTTGGCGGAGAGGTCCTGGTTTAGGGCTGTAGTAGAGGGAAAAAACTTCATTGTCCTCGTTGAAACACATGAACATGAGGGCTGTAAGGTTCCGAATTTTGAGGGTTACAAGAAGATTTCAGTTTGGAATGAGCTAACCAAAAGCGGTAATGGTCATGGGAGTGTGACAGTTCTGGTGAGAGAGTCTTGGGAAAGAATCATACAAGTTGAAAAGGAAGATCCAAATAAACAGTACATTTGGACGAAAATGAAGGAAAGGGAATCCACAATTTATCTTGCTGTGTGTTATTTTGCACCTCGTGATTCAAAATCTTATAAGAAGAACCTAGACAAAGATGACCCATATGCAGCCCTGAAAAAGGACATATATGCATATAGTACCTTAGGTGACATCATTTTAATAGGAGACTTTACTGCAAGAACAACAAATAGCCAAGCTCTATGCCTTAGGAATCAGGAGGGAGTAAAAGACAACCCTTTATGGTTAGAAGAGGAAGAGAACCAAAAGTGGGAAAGAGACTCTCAAGACAAAAAAGGAGTTATCACGCAGTACGGGGGAGAATTGTTGGGGATATGCAGCTTGTACGATTTGATTATATGCAATGGTATTAAAACATCACTGAGTTCAGGGAATATTACGTGTCAAAACTTACAATGGGCAAAGTGTGGTGGATTATGTTATTTGTTCTCAGAATCTTTTGACAAGGTTAACAAAAGTAGAGGTGACAGATTGTCCTATAGAAATGAAATCTGATCACAATCCTATATATGTAAAGATCATAATGCAAAAAGACATTCAACATCAAGATAGGTTACAACAAAATCAAAAGAAAATGACTCCTCAAGGCACAATCCTCTTGACACAAGAAAACCAAAAGATCTTTCGAAAAACACTTGAAAAACAATTGCAAGGAATAAACGATATCGAGATGGCCAATATAAACAGGAGAACAATAGGCAATGATAAGTTGACATCGATAATCCACAAAGCTCTCAATTTGTGCAAAAGGTCTAGGCCTAAGAGAAGCAACAAAAACAACTTTCCGACTAATCCGTGGAATGATGAGGATTGCAAGACAGCAAAGAGAATGTTGAAAATCTGGGGAAATAAAAAGGAATATGGAAAGCTAGTTAGAACGAAAAAAGAGGCTTACATGCAAACAAGAAGGAAAGAATTGATTTTTCTTGGGAAACACAACCCGGGAGGCTTCTAGAAAGAATTGCAACAGAAAAACACAACTATAGAGAATAACATCATGGACTCCCAATGGCTGGAATATGCAAAGTTGCTGTATAAGCGAGATCAAAATAAAGATGTCCCCCCAGTTATCAATTCAATGGCTAAACTCTTCTCCACGAAAGACATTAAAGAAGGAATTAAAAAGTTTGTAGTGGGTAAAGCGCGTGACATAGATGGCTTACAAGCAGAGTACATAAAATGGGTCATGGAAGCCCTCACACCACACATCAAAAAAATATTTAATGGGGTCATTCAGAATGGTTTTCCCGCAAATTGGACAACTAGTGTTGTCATTCCTTTGCTTAAAAGTGGAGATGTCAACAACCCTTTGAACTACCGCACTATAATGATCAATCATCTTTTCGGAAAGCTCTTCGGGAGTATGGTAGAGTGCCGAATCAGTATTTGGACAGAAAAGGAGGGAAAGAGTGCGAAAGGACAAGTGGGTTTTAGGCCAAAGCATTCTACAATTGATCACTGCATTACCCTTAGACACTTGATTGAGAAGGTTTGGGATAAACAAGGAGAAGAGGTATTTTGTTGTTGTGATGATTTGATGTTTTCCAATTAAAGATTGGAAAAGACTAGCATTCATAATTCCTCCCTATCACTCTCTCTACCTTCCCACACTTAGACAAAATTGAGGCCAAGAAGAAAAGACAAAATAAGGATATGGACAAATAAAGAATAAGACTAAAATTGACTAATCAAGCAAGTCATGATCATGCGATTACATAAGAGGCCGATCAACATTAGTTAGTAGTAATTTTTGTATGAGGAGGCATCGATCCTCCCAAAAGACATAGCCGCTCCCAAAAGATACAGTCTGAAAGATATTAAAGCCGATGGGAATCATTTGCAAAAGCAGCGAACACCTTGAACATTGATAGATTAAATGATATAGCATTTATCAGACCTTCGAAAACAATCAGAAATTAAATTCTATCCGCCAAGGAAGACCATTGGCATACAGCGATCAAGAATTCATATATAGAAATACGATCTGCATGATATAACAATTACAAGTTTCAAAGTATAAATTCCAGCCATTCCAATAGATATCTGATTTGCCATCAAAGACTTTAAAGCATCATTATTCAGAGGAGAAACAACTGCAATCAAGAATTAATAATAAGCAATCATCCAATCTGTATTCTATTTCTTCTCATATTTAAAGATATCATTGGATCGAATCAGCATTATACGGCCCTGTAATACACAGGTATGATTGCATATTAATATTTCCTTTTGCACATTTAATACTTCCTTTTGCATGTTATTATTCTTAGAACTTGATTCTATATGATGTGATCATAAATGTTTCATAATGAAAGTGCTGTAGCTTATATGCAATCAGTCATATGTTGTACCCATTAACCTCATATGGGAAAGCATGAGAATGAAATGCCTAAGAGGCCATTCATGGGTATATAGAGGCCTTTGTCACATGTGATACAAAGGTATCCATAGTGCAAAGGATAGCAATCACATAGAGGCCTTTGTCACATGTGATACAAAAGGTATCCATAGTGCAAAGGATAGGTGATATAGTGGTCTTGGCTACTATGGTGCAAAATGCATCATAAGTACTAAGGAATCTCATAGAGGCCTTGACTCTAACAGTACAAAAGGTACTACTTGAGTCTAAGGATAGGAGATATAGAGCCCCATGGTGGATAGTGGCAAAGTTCATCTCAACTCTCTCATATATTGTTAATGAGTAACACATGGAAAAGAGATAGCAAGTATGAAAAATATATTGATAGAGATCATGACTAAATAATAGAGCATGTGAAATGTCATATGAAAGTCATATTGATAATGATCTTGAGAGGAACATGTGAAATATAAATGATAGAGAACGTGTATTGAAAGTAATCATAAGATTAGTGATAGAAAGATGTATTGAAAGTAATCATAAAATAATGAATTAAAGATATGAATTGATATTTGATCATAGAAGTTATAAAGGCAATGTTCTTATGTGAATTATATATATTGCTATAAATGCAATCAAGAAGGTTTAATATACCAATGTTCTGAAAGATCCCTGATGGATCCCTTTGCTGAAATGAAGTGCTGTTTTTTGTGATTTAATTTGTTTTATGATTTTTATTATTTTTTTTTTGTTTTCTTTCAGACTAGAGAGGAGATGCAGAAGGGGTTTCAGTTTTCTTGAGATGTGTATTTGCCAAGATGGCAAATAGAAATACATACAGCTGCAATCTCAAATAAAAATGGACTAAAAATAAATATTAACTGATAGAAAGATAACACATAAGAAATTGAGGCACATACCCATCAGATCTGTATTTTATATTCAATGGAAGCCTGGTTTGCAACCCTACTTGCATACAAAGGCAATATTGGCCTAGAAGAGGCTATACATGCAACTGAGAATGAGGGATCTGAAGAATAAAGCTGATTTGGCACTGCTGCAAGCTTAGATCTGCAATAACATGCCCTGGAATCTGTCCAATGATGCACAAATGAAGACCCAGAGTAGGCCTCCCACAAACAAGAACTGGGTTGTCGTCCAATTCACCAAAATCCTTGAGAGTTTTCGTTCCCAAGAGTCTGAATGCTGCTGCCCCCTTCCACAGAGTTCAGAGCTGCCATGAAGCTTCAAAAGATATGCAAAAGATAGATCCAAAAAGCACTTCAAAGTCACTTTATTCATTTCCCAAAGTGGGCGTCCACTTTAGGGTTCCAAAAGGGATCAAAATTAAGAATCTTTAAAAGATTCTTTTATTAATGAAGTCTCACAAGTTGGGCGCCCAAGTTGAGGGCCCAACTTCATTATTAAAAGACCACTTTTTAAACACAACATTGTGTCAACTAGGAGGGGGTCTTTTTAATAACTTATTAATATAAAGTGACATGTTATTCACTTTATTTTATTTATTTTTATTAAATATTAAAGCCACACTTTAATATTCAATAATTATTCCAATTCCATCACCTGGCCATCCTGAACTGAGAACTGCTGTAGCCCACGCCACTGGTGATGTCGCCACGTGTCATGCCAACTGACAGTGCCTCCCTAAAATGTAGGGATACCTCCTAAAAAATAGGGAATTCAACCAAAACTCCAAAATTGCTCCTGGAGGTCCCCTGATGCCTCCTGGTCAACTCTCGGTCAAACCCTAAAAAATAGGAACCCTTCCTAAAAAATAGCAAACTGTCACAAACTGTCTGGAAAGGCCTGTAAAGCTCCCTGCCAAGCTACACTGTCTCTGGATAGGTCCCCTAACCACTCTGCTGACCTACGGGAACCCGGATAATAGGTCAACTCTCATGTCTCTGCTAGACAGCGCTAAAGAGGGGACATGACATGTTCTCTTTTTGCAAGTTGAAATTTTTGAACAAGGTTGAGAGATTTTGATTTGCGACAAGGGGACATTACAGTTGCTTTGTCAACTTCAAGAAGGCATTTGACATTGTCCCTAGAAGCAAATTATGGAGTAGAATGGAAGAGTTGGGAATTCCGAAAATGTATAGGGCTGTTGTTCATAGGTTGCATGATCAAGTTCGGGCCAAAATTAGAACCAAACAAGGATTATCAGAATGTTTCGGGAGCGACATTGGGGTCAAATAGGGTTGTTTGCTATCTCCTACCCTGTTTGGATTGTACATTGACAAATTAGAGGAGTGGATAGACAAGTTTGGTGGAGGGGGTATTCACTTGGCTAGTTATGTAATAAAGCTGCTTTTATATGCGGATGATCTTATTTTAATGGCAAAAACAACGCATGACTTGAGGGAACACTTGAAAGCTCTAGAATTTTTTGTCAAGAGGTTGGGATGCAAGTGAACACTAGCAAAACTAAGATTATGATCTTCACCTTGAAGAGAAAGAAGGCTACGATTGAATTTGTCTTTGAAGGCAGCCCCTTGCAAGTGGTTAATGAATACAAATATCTTGGCCTTGATTTCCACAATAAGCTCAGCTGGGAGACATGTAGAGCAAAAAGGATACAAGGGGGTTGGAAAGCTTTATACTCATTGCAAAATAGATGCAGAAGGGTTGAACTATGGAACTGGAAAACTAAGAAAACTCTTTTCGGGCTGTTGGTGGTGTGTAATGTCCCCATTTTGAGTTCAATATGATTTGCTAGCTGATTTTGTTTCTATGCATGGAGAACCGGAAAGTTGGATCAACTAGTGTGCTATTGAGCTATATAGGAAATGCAATATTAAAATTGTATTTTCAATTATTTAATTTGAATTTTCAAATGATGGAATAAGAGGGAAAATGGAATCTTTAATTACATTTTCTCTAATCTATTTTTATGGAGTTTTGAGTGGAATAAGGAGTTACTCCAGGTGGGACCTATTTTATAATGTCATCTATTGTAGCCAACATTGAAGGAGAGAATTTGCCCATGAAGAGTAGGTCCAAGCAAATTCCAATGATTATCATATTTGATCGATTGGCATTTTAGATGAAATTTCAAGAGGATCGATTGGTATTATGAGGTGGCATTTCCATTGGTTCTTGTGTCATGAGAAGAATCGATGCTAGAAAAGAATAAAGGCATTTTAAATAATATTTGTGCATTCAAAGGAGAGCCAATGGCTATAAGGATCAATTGATTCAATCCAAGACAAAATTAAATGCAAGCAAGACAAATTTAAAAGCAATGAGTGGGATCGATGCCAAGGATGGAGAGCCAACGGTTGGAGCATTCGCCAAGTCAAAGATATTCAAAAACAATTATTTTAAATGCAAATTTATTTTATTAATGCTTGCATTTAGATAGATTGGTTTATTTGATGCATTTCATGAAGTGGTTAGTGATTGTCCAAGGCAAGGAATGATTTTCAATGCAAAATCAAAATATTTAATGATTGCACACAAGCCGCCGCCGCCCATGCAAGGAGAGTACATTGATATTGGATCGATCCATTTGGAGGAGTTGTAATTTATTTAAAATAATTGAAGATTGTTTTAAATGAAAAAGTTTGATTGTAATTCATTTACAATTGTTCAAGTTCATTGATTCTCATTGGTGGAATTCAAATTTCAATTCAAAATTGCCAAGGAGATGGACGCCTATCCATGGAGGAGTTAAATAGAGGACTTGAACTCAATTTGCAAATTATGATGTTATGGTATGTTTTCTTTCTTATTGTTTATGAATGAGAATTCCGATTTTCATTTTATTGGCAAGGTGATGACCCCTTGTTTTTGTATGGAGATGATCCCATACTAGTTGTGAAGTGAGTTCATTTAGAATTCACTATTTGTGCTTCATTTGCAGGTTTAGAGGAGTGACTGTAAGCATAATTGATGTCATATTAAAGCCCTTGATTCATTGAAGCATTATCAAGGTAGTTTTGGGCTTATGGTATCATTGGCGTGGAATTTATATGATTTGCAAAGTTCTGATTTTTCATGACAGTCAAACAATCACATTGTTTCAAGGCTTTTTGAGAAGGTTAGACAAGTCTAGAAGGATTGTACAAGTTGCAAGTTGCATATAGGAGCCATCGCTAGCCTTTGGAGTTGATATATTGGCATATTCATCAAATCTGGGCTCTTTCCAGCCAACTACAGGACTGTTCCAGTCAGCTACAAGTCTAAGGAGGATTGATGTGAAGACTTAATCCAAGATAGATTAAAGTTCCAAGTTGATAGAGTCAATTGGCATCAAAATCAAGCCTACCGATTTACATATTAGGTAATTTGGAGGCCTTTTTTGCAAGATATCTCTATTATATCATTGGCTGCCTTTTTATTGGTGAAATCAGAATTATATCAGAGATCTGAACAGACATATCAGTCAGCTAATAAGTCATTTGTATTGATGTTATTTGGTCTATTATTGGCTGAGTTCATTCTTCATTGATTTGGCAATCATTGTAGTGAGTTGGATGTAATTGTACCTCATTTTCATGCATATTTGAGGTCTGATATATGTATGACAGTGACTGATATTTAATAACAGCAGTTTGTAATGGGAGTCATTTCATTTCCAATCAATGATAAATGCAAAGGAGTTTGGTAGTTTCATATATGTGTAATTGAAATTTGAAATTGGTGTTATTTGTGCAAGAAATCTTATCTAAAGTTGGCAAAAAATTTCAGTCATCCTAGAAAGGTATTTTACATGGTGTTATATGGGTGTGAGGTTTGGGGTGGCAACACGTTAGAGATGAGGTGGAGATATATAGAGAGGTTACAAAAGCGTCTAATCACAAGTAGTTTTAGAACAAAAGCATCGGTTCCTTATGAGATTGCACTAGCTGAAGCCGGTGCCTTTCCTTTGGAGGCATCGACGTTGACTTGGTTGCTAAGTTACTTAAAGAGGATAGAGAACATGGAGCTGCTCTGATTGCCTAGAATGGCAGCAAAGGAAAAGTTAGAGAGAAGGAAGAGCATGTGGATGAAACAAAATGACAAGTGGATGAATAAGTGGGGTATTAGGATAAAAGAGTGCCCAAATACTAAAGGGGCAATCAAAAAGTACTTGCAAGAAAAAGTCAAAGTGAGCATGTGGACAAGGCAGCTGGGGAGGAAAAGAGAATACTACGTAAATCATTTCAATCCTTCTTATGACCACGCACAAAAGAACTACATAGGAGCAGAAATAAAAAGGAAAGCGAAAATGTTAATGGCCCAGCTAAGGACTAGTTTGCACCAACTTAGGTGTGAAACCGGAAGGTGGACAAGGCCTAAAGTAGAGTGGGCAGAGAGAACATGATGTTTCTGCACTTTGGGGTTAATGGAGACTGAGTGGCACTACATCATGGGGTACCTGGCTTACAAGGATATTTGGGTCAATTACATTGATAATTTGAATGTTTGCTCCTTGACTAATTTGTTTGAAGAAGAGAGGGTAACTAAAATTGTAGTTTATTTGACCAAGATTCACAGTAGATCTAGGATTCAAAAAGAAAGAGAGTTCAGTTAGGCATTGTGTGGGTAGTCTGCCTTTTGGGGCTCTTGGGCTTAGTGACGTGTTTTGGTTTTATGGTGGTCCCATAGGCTGTTTGGCCTCGTGGATGTTATTAAAAACCTTCATTCATTCATTTAAAAGATCAACGACGGGTGTAAATTCTAGAGACTTGCAGCGTCTAATCTTTTATAAAGCAGAGATTAGGTGTCCCTTGGATGATTTGCGTCTCTTTTTAGGTGGTTATCTTTTCGCTTTAAGGGGCATCACCCTACAAAATCACTTTGTTAAGGCCTTGCCTTATCTTTAAGAGTATTACTCTTTACATCGCATTGTTCAATAAAAATAGATCAATGGTGTAGGGAACCTTTGGAGTTTCAGATCTCATTCTTTCTTGGATCTATGATTGTTGAACGTGTGGCAGGGCTACTCAATCCATTGTTGAACATACAACACATTGCACTTTTCTTTTATCAACATTGGACCTTGCCAGCTATAGAATGAAACACGATCAAGAGTAGTGCCAATTTTTATACGAATATTATATAACACACCAACTTAAGGATAATTTGTTTACCCAAATAAAGATTAATTTCCAATAGAGATGCTAGCAATTCATAATCCATTGTCTAGTGTGTAGAGAATGTAGACACTTTACTTGAGTGTTTGGACAAGTCACAAGGAGGTTTATTTTAATTTTGAATGTGTCAATGGTGTAGACCACAAGATCACGATGGGGAAAATTTTGCGAAGCATAGAGTTGAGATTGACATATATATTGTGGAATTTTAGTGCAATTTGATAACAAGAGCACAAGGCAAGAAAAATCAGTAGGAGCACTTGTTGGTTGAGACGAAAAGACTAGTAGATGGTAAGAACCAAGTCACAGGATATGGCCAAGGAGTTTTGTGTGAGAGAAATGACACCAAATCGAAGCAAGAAAACTAGGCATCTGTCTTGTTAGCATTTTAATTTGTCCTTTTCAAGACAACTCAAATCGGAATAGTGTAATGTCCCCTTTTTTCGAGTGATCACCTAGCGTAGTTGGCTAGCCTATTTTATTCCCGTAGGCTAGGTCGGGAGTACAAGGGAATAATCTAATTAATTAAATACTAAGTAATCCTAAGTCAATTTTGGATTATTTTTATTTAATTAATTAAGCTGGACCTATTTGTAATGTGAAATGACTTTATTATTTAAGTGAGCCACTTGATAAATAAAATAAAATAAAATAACGTGAATTTCCAAAAGGGAGGTCAGCCAAAAAGGAGGTTAAAATAAAGTGAATTGCCAATAGGGAGGTCGGCCAAGGTGGAGGTTATTTGGTGGCTATAAAAGAAGGCGAAAAGCAAGTCATTTCCATCATTCACATTCATATCTATTCATTGGAGATTTTTCTCTTGTGGTTGCAACTTTGGCTCAGCATATTCCAAGGACGAAAACCCTTAGGAATATTGGTTGATTGGACGAAAACCCAATTCCATCTTGGGGGTGGACTCATACGGAGTTCATATTTGCACTTCATTGGAGATTTGGAAGGAAAGGAGCTTCAAAGACATTTGTTCCTGCAGAAACCCTAAGGCCAAATTATGTGATTTGTGCCAAATACAATTTGGAGAAGTAAAGGATATATTCAGATTTTCAGATCAGACTTGGAGTGCCATATTTTTGGAGGGTTTGAGCATTGATTTTTGCTAGGGTTTAACCCTAGATTGAGTGCCAAGGAGGGCGATTTCATTTTGAAGTGTTGGAGCCAAGCCCTAGCCGCCGCCGCCCTCATTATGCATGCCATTTGTCATTTCCAAGGGAGCGCCGCCTAGCTGGAGGAATTCACCCATCTAGGGTTTGCTGATTGACATCATTATTCGCCAATTTTGGTATGTACAAACCTATGTTTAGGTCTGATTTGTAATGGCAGAAATCCAGGCTATGTTTGGGCATGTTTGAGCCTATACATTTGATGTAATTTCAATTCAGAATAATCTGATTTGTAGCAGCAGACATTCATATTTAGAAATCAGATTTGTTTGCCATTTTGCTTGCACTTGATTGGTCATATTTTGTGGTTGAGTTCACGGTTGAAGTTATCTTCATATGAGTACATGATTGGCATGTTTATTTGAGCATTTGGCACTTGTCTATTCGCTGTCCAAGATTATTTATAATTCAGAAATAAAAAAAATAGAATTCAGATTTAGGGTTTGGGAAGAAGAAAAATCAGAAATTTAGGGCAGATCTGATTAGGGATCTTACAAATAGTGTGTGAGGAAATCCTCTCTTCAAGTTTGTAGGGGAAGCTCCTTGATCTATTCTACTCGTAAAATCTAAAACAATAAACAAGCTTGCTACTTATGCACACTGTACAATTTTATCATCTGGGTTTTTGCATGGAAACAAAGTATTTGAAAAGCAAACTTGACCTATCTTTGTGATCTCGGAGGTTCAAGCACAAGACTTGAATTTTTTTAATCTCACCACAAGGATTTTCTGTTTATTCATCTAAACAACAATACTTTCTATTGATTAAAGTAGAGATCAATAGATCTGTATCAACAACAAGATTAGTTTAACAAAGAACCTAATACTAATGATAGGAGATGGAGTGTAGGATTGAAAAGAAGTAACCACTTAGAAGCATGCAAAGCTACATCAAAGAACAAAGATAAGTGCTACGCAAAGTTAAGACATGGGTCTTCGTATTACTTATCAAATTCTCACAACACAATGATTTAAACTCACAGTTGTAGGATACGCCACCCCCTCTCCCGTGGTATGTGTATCACCGTATCGGATATGAATACTCATAGGATACGGCTCAGACACATCTTGGATACCGTGTTCGGCTAGATACCCACAGATACAACATTCTTTTGATATTTGTGTTGTATCCCAAAAATATTAACCCTAGAATGTTAAAAATTGCCGCAAGCAACTGCTCCATGACCTGACATGTTGATTTCTTGTTGTGGGGAACTACTCTGGACCAGCACACACACGATTGGAAATGTCTTTCTATGCGATCATATTTACTCAAATAATCACGTTCATTCTAAAGTTGGAGATATAGTATCAACAAAAAATGGAGGAAGAGGCAAGTTTTGTTAATTGGTGATACTTTTTTTAATTTTTGACTTTTTTGTTTTACTTTACATTGTAAATTTTTATTTATTTATTAAGTTAAATACTTTTAACTTTTAATTTAAGTTTAATTTATTAAAATTTTATTAAGTTTAATATTGGTTATTATTAGATTGCAATTTTTTTAATTAAGTTTATTTTTTATTATGTTTAATTTATTAATATATAATATATTTGTTAAATATATATTATTTATATTAAATTATATTATTATTAAATTTAAATTATTTAATATTATTTGTTGCGAAATATATATATATACTAAGTCACAAGGTTCGAGTTCGAGTTCGTGTTCGGCAACTATAAAATTCGGATGATGTTCGGCAAGGGGAAAAAAATTTGTCATTAAATTCGCCTTATTTTTAAAATATAAGTAGTTTAAACTTTAACATTACTAAATATTATTAAATTTATATTTTAACTTTAAATAAATAAACAATAAAATAAAAAATTAATAAGTTTGTTAAAAAATAGATAAAAATTATATATTATATTTTTATTTTTTATTTATGAAAATATTATTAATATTAAATTTTATTTAAAATCCATTAATATATGATATATTATAATATATCATATATCATATAATTATTATAATATCTTTGTATCATATAATATATATTATATATTGTAAAAAACAAAATATATGATAATCATTTAATATTAAAATATATATTATGTACTAGCACTTGCACCCATAGGAGGTTCAAGGAATACGCCGATAGGTACAACCGACAAGTTTAAAAAATTTCTTGACGTGATTTTTATTTATGGTGTGAGAAAATCCCGAGCACTATAATGCTCACATATAAATGATTAAATTAAAAAAAAACCTTAAAAAAACCTTTAAAAAATCAAAAACCCCTTTTCGCGACTCGTAGAAGCCAACGCCGCGCAGAAGCTACGTAGGGTTATTTCAGACGTGGCAGAGATAAACCAGTTGATGTAGGGAACGCAAGAGAGTTTATTTCTGCAAAAAAAAACACCTTGAAAAGTTGCGAATTTCTTGACAAATTTTTACGAATTTTATAACCTGATAAAAAGTTCGCCGAATTTCGAACCTCATGGCCGAAATTCGGCGAACCCTGTGACTTAGTATATATATATATATATATGTCGTATCTAGCTATTTCCATGTTAGGGGTCTTAAAAAATAGTCGTATCTGTACCTGATACTATATCCATATCCGATACCGTATCCATGTCCATGCAACTCTGTAATTAAACTTCAATGAATGAAAACTTCAGCAGCATAAGTCTGGCATCAACTATCATTAACAAAGTATGTGCTCAAAGTACTCATTTATAAGATCTAAAGGGGTAGCGTTTAGGGATAAAACAATAATAACATATTCCCATTAAAGCTCTGCTTTAAAGCAATCCTATCTCTATCTACTTAAAATAGCCTAAGCTAGGCTCTTCTCAACTTTTAAACTCTGCTTTCTCCTTAATATAGTTTGCCTAGAAAAGAGAGGTCACAATTTACTGATTTTTGCATTAAAACACTTGACTTGGCACTAGAAACTTGAAGTTGCTGACTATGGCAGGAAGGGCAGAGTTCCTTAGTGGCTATGCCACTCAAAAAGTGTGCTACATTCATGCTATGTCTTTCATTTAAACTTTGGCAGAACTTAGGACTGGTTGAACTACTTCATACCACTTCATTTCAGCGCCTAAAATGAATATTTTGATCTCCTTGTTGACTGGTGGGATTCACTTAAACATTTTGTTTTATAAGTTTAGGCAGAACTTTTTAGTGGCAAAGTCACTTCAAAAGTGCACCTTCAAACTGACTTCAGTCCCCCTTTTTCTGCTGGGCACTAATCAGTTACTAGTTTGCTATTTATTTTTTAATCTTGGCAGAACTTTTGCTGGCAGAAGCCACCAATAAGTGCATCTAACTTTCACTAAAGCTTCCAAGTTACCTGGGCATAGTTTCATAACACACCTGCCCTTTTTATGGTGCATTTCACTAAGGTGTCTACCATCTTGGCGTGTTTTTGGACTGGCTATGTCACTCGGAAATGGCGCTTCATATTGACTTAAAACCTCTTTTTCAACTTGGCACCTTTCACTAATGTTCTTGTCATCTTAGGTGCAACTATTAACTGGCTTTGCCACACAAGAATGGTGCTACTTCTTTACTTATCCCTCACTTCTATACTTTGGCAGAGTTTTCTAAGGTTTGAGCCACATTTTCAGATAGGCACATTTGCTAAGTTCTCCCTTGGCATGGTTTGTCACTGACTTTGTCATTGTTTATTTTTGCTGGGCAGAATTTCCAGTTGACACTGCCATCCCAATATGGCGCCACATTCTGACTTTTCCTTCTCCCTTATATGTTGGTGCCTTAAGGCATTGCCATGTGTAACCAGCTGGGAGGAGTTTTCCTTGGCTTAAGCCATTAAAAAGTTCACTTGGTTCAAGTCCTTTACTCCCTTTAAATGCTTGGCACACTTTCAACATGTTCCAGCCACCTTTCAAGACCAATGGAAATTTCCTTGCTATGATTTGAAGCTTGCTGATCCAGATTCCATGCCTTGGCTCTATCCATCATTGATTCGGAACTTCATTTTCTTATACTTGCATGTTGTTCTTTGAAGGTCATCCTTTGTTTGGTCAGACTTGTTGATGGTCAGAGTGCTCTGCCCCTGCAAAAGTTGTTAGAAGAAAAGACCAGGACAAGACAGACATTTGTAAGTTGACTGGGAGGACTATGAGGTCAAATGGATTGACACCACTTGAGGATCATTTCGCAACAGTCTTGATAAACAGGGGTACGAAAATCGAATTCCGTAGGGGTATAAAGTGTAAGCCCATCTACATTGACCATTTCTAGGTGAATGATTGAGACATCAGTTCCCATCAAGATTAGACAACTACTAAACATGGTCATGTCCTTATAGATTGTGCTTGGAGTGCCACTAAGTAGGACAAAGATGGATGTCTATTTAGCCCTTTGAGTTCTTTCCTAAAAAACATTCATGGAATTCTACGGTGATAATCATTGTATTGAGGCATCCATTAAAATGATAATAACAAGGCACATGCCAAAAAAAATCAGTAGGCAGACCTATTGATTGAAAAGTAAAGGCTGTTAGAGGCCAGGTACCAAGTCCAAGAGGCTATGGTTGAGGAGTTCCATGTGAGAGAAAATGCTCAAAGTCAAAGTGAGAAAACTAGGTAGCCTCTACATTGACCCTTTCTTGGCAGATGACAGAGACATCTTTCCCATCAAGATAGGAGAAATATCATACATGGTCACGTCCGTCATTGTGCTTTGAGTGTTACTAAGCAGGACGAAGATGGATGCCTATTTAGCCATTTAAGTTCTAGTTAACCAAAATGGAAATCTATGATGATAATCTTTGTATTAAGGAATGGAGTTCAAATCACCATAGTCCTCACTTGATATCCCTCAACAACTAGGTGGCATTTTTCATCATGATATAATTCTTTTTATATTTTTGAACATTATACTAATTGTCTAATGACTCTTTCATTCGTGAAGAATTGCTTGCAAGAACTTCCTGAAAAGTTTGCACTTATGGTGAAACAGATGTTAAATTAAATTTGTTTTTAATATTTACTTCTAAGTTTGTCATTAATACTAGAGATTGATTATATGTTACTTTGCCCTTGTATACGAATATTTACCATGAGCTGCTATTAAGTAAACTAATGGGAGAAGAGACCTGTAGTTTTTTTAGTCCTCAAACTATCCAAAGAGCAACTTTTCTCCAATTATAGACAGATTTATTTTGATGTGTAGTTTTTTCACGAGAAAAGAAGCTTGGTTGAATATGGTCTATGTTGTTCTGGATTGAAGTTGAGTAATGATTGCTCGGATTTTTGCTATGGGCATTCGAAAACTGTGTCATTCAATATTGTCAGGTTTTGCGTATGAAGATATGTGTGAAATATCTCCAGATCATCGCTTTCTTGCATATCCCATCTACGTAATGGACAAGGGCTTTTTTACTTTATGTGTTAAGGATTTGAACACTGGATCTCTACACCACAAACCAAAAGTTGATCGTGTTGATACATTGGGATGGTCAAAGAATGGACATGCTTTATTCTACACTGTATTAAACAACTCAAACAGACCATGTCGGTATGTCATGTTCTGGTTTCACTGCAATGAAAGTTTAATTTCATGCGTGAATTGGTATTTGTTCTTTTTTTAAATATGGTTCTCAAACTTTATTAATACTTTTTGCTTTTATTACCAGGGCCTTTTGTAGCATTTTGGAATCGAGTGAACCTGATACCTTGTTAATGGAAGAATTTGATGATACTGCATATCTAACTATTAGAGGCACCAAAGACTACCAGTTCATTACTGTCACTTGTTCCTCAAGCAAATCATTGCAGGTAACTTTATCTCTTTTACTCATTTTTTGGCATCTATTTATTTCAGTGCCAAATAATCTCACTGCATGTATGGCAATAGGTTTATATACTAGATACAATAAACCCTGGAGCCGGGTTGCATAAAGTATGGGAATGTGACCCTGATGTACATTGTGTATTGGAGCATCATCAAGGATATCTGTATATGTTTACAGATGCCCCAAGAGATGGGAATTCTGTTGATGGACATTATCTGCTTCGTCGCCCTGTTGGAGCATCCAATTCAGACAATTGGGAGGTTTGCATTGTTTATCTTATTGTCTTAAGGTGTTCTCCCCATATATTGAGTAGCTACGGATAGCTATCTAATAATTTGCAGAAATTTGAGGATCTTTCTACAACATGTAATGATTGTTTCACTAAATTATTAAGCGAGCTTGTCAAAAAAGAGAAAATATTGAGAATTTTGTTTATGTATTTAACCACTCAAAAAACATATGTCCCAAAAGATTGGCAACCATACACATTCACATTGTTGTTCTTTTTAAGTTAGAAATATCACTATGTTGTTTTCCTTAGTGTCATCTTTTGTTAGATTAAGAAAACAAAAATAGTGATCCGTTCACTATCGTGCCATGAATCCATGGATGGTATAACTGTCTATATCAGGGCCTTGACAAAATCTACTTTAACAACATATATCCATACTAAATCCTTTCAAGAGGCTTTTAAGAGCACTTGTATCAAAATGTAATAACCCACCCCTAGTTTTTTCCTGTGGATTAGTTGAACCTGTTGTGTTTATGTGTTTGTGTTTGCATATGGTTTTTTCTGTTGCAATAGCATACACTTGAAAATAGAACATTTAAAAGATACCCAGATGCTTATTTATGTGGGAAATGCATAATACAACAATAATGAACAATACCCAAATGAAAAATAAGCAATAACATAAAAAATGCCAACGTACCCATTAGCTGATTTAAACAGTTGCAGGTCTGATATTGAAATGACAGCAATATGGGAATTACAAAACACTTCCAAACTTACAAACCCTAGTGGTTCTTTACCAATGAAATGAATAACAGCATATAAGACTCCGTAGGCGCCTCAAAGAAGGTATTAAGAAGCCCAAGACTTAGGCATTTGGCTTAGAAATACAAACTTCCTGCTTTGTGCTGGTACGGCTGGTGTAGATGAGTCACATCAGTAATAATAATGCAAAAACCCTCAACAAACTGATCCAAAAGATGACTGTTTATCCCTGCAGTGCTGATATCAAACCCAATGCCCAGCAAGAAGAGAGAAAACCACTTTAAACTCCAATAACTGTTCCAAAAATGGTACGGCCAGGTCTGCAGATTGGTACGGCCTGTTTGGGGATTCAAACCCTCAATAAAATCTCACCAAAAACAGTACTAACACCTGCAATAATCTTTCAGCCATGTCTCCAATATTATCATGCCAAGAAATAGAGGATTTGCTGAGATGTTCCTTAGTGGTTATACTGAAAATTATATTCCAACTTAGCTAAGAATTCTTGCACCCAATTAGCCCACTCAAATGAAATTGAACAAGTACACAAATATTCTATGAAACCCAACTTCAATTAGCTTTATTCCCTTGATGAAATGATGCAATTACAAATAATAGTTCACTGTCCACTGTGACAGTCTCATACAGAAATAAAATCAGTCCTCTTATCTTATTACAAATAGGTTCAAATGGTAACCCAATGATGAAGGCTTATTGCCAAGTTGTTGCCAATTGTCTTCAGCTCTTGATGAACCCTGAAACACGTCCGAAGAGCACTAAAATAGGACTGTGGGACTGTTGCAACAGTCTGATATAGAGCAGCCAGTGAGAAGGTCTTCTAAGGAATATCAACCCTCCAATTGCTGTACCTTGGCAGATGCAAATGTCTGAAGTAGTGATCAGCAAATAGTATATGATAAAAACCTTCTTCCAACTTGAGCGAATAGCATAAACAAGGGTCTCCAATGGTGCCAACCTCTCCCAACACCTAATAGATCTCTGAATACCTGCAAATTGAATAGCAATGGTGATATTAGAAGCAATAACACCTCAAAAGGGCATAGGGGGTCATCACCCTATGTGCAAGGGCACATCTCCTTGCAAATAAGTATGAAAATCGGAATTTTCAGACTTGAAAGGAATAAGCAAACATACCAAATCAGTCATGTCCTCCAAATGAAATGAGCTCCTCTATTTATCCTTGGTTTACATGGCCGTTTGGGCTTGCATGGGTAGACGTGATCCTTCATGGATAGATGTGATGGCCAAATTCCCCATGTCAAGGCGAGTGGGCATTAAATGCTTTTCTTCTATCATAGCCTTGACTGAAAATGTCTACCTTCTATCATGGCCGAATTGAAATAGAGATTTGAATTCTACCAATGAGCCAAATTCCATATTCGATTATTCATTTAAAAACTTGCAAAGCAATTTTAAATGAAAGCAACTAGTAAATCAATCCTTTCTTCATGAGATCGCTATCTTGTTGGCAATTGACTTGGCATTGGCTTTGGCCATTTTTCCTCATGCCTCCAAACTCAGCGAATTCCTCCAAACTCAGCGAATTCCTCCAAGGCGATCATCTTGGAGACTTGAACGATTTCCCTCAGTATTGGCGTCCCTCATAGAATGGCATGGTATCCTTGGTGAATGCTATGGCCTTGGCGAGAGTGTTGATCCTCAATGTGGGCGCAAGGTATTATGCATCGGATTTCCTTGGAGTTGGCGAATTTCCCTTGCTTCATTCCTTGTTCTATTGCTTTGGCCGAACCTCCTCTTGAGCGGATCCTCTTTGCATAGGCGAATTCATCTATCCTTGGTGAATGGTCTCTTTCTAGCTTGGCCGCACATTGGGTGAAATCCCTTATCATTGGCGCATGGTCCCATTAACTCCTCCAATGCTAAGACAATGGCTTATGATGATGAAATGGCACATGATCCTATGTATTTTCCTTCTTCCTTAACCGTTGGCATGTGACAATTTGAATTTGAAGCTTTTTCCCTTTGTGATGCCTTTTCCTTAGCTTGGACCTATTCTTCAATATGGGTGTATGACCCCAATTACCATCGATTGCTTATGTTCTCTTTTAAACTTGAATTTGAATTGCCCTTTATTTAAATTTGCATTCCCTCCTTGTGCAATCGTTGGGCTTCTCTATGATGACCGATTGCTCTTTTGAAGGATCATTTGAATGAACACCTTTTAGCTTGGACCTATTTCTTCAACACACTCAACACATATTGTCAATAGGTCCTATCTAAGAAATAGATTATGGAAATGTAATTAAAGATTTCATTTCCCTTTTACAAATTGGCTTTATGAAACACTTATTAATTTTGGCCCCACAATTATAGGTCCTACCCCCCTGAATATGTCAAATTGCAATAGGAATTGCAATTCCATATGATGAAACTCTTATGACTTTGGCTAATCATGAAAAATACCATGAGTTTAACTCCACCAAAATCATCTTCATTCCCTTGCCATGTGTTTTAGCCTACGGGAATGATGAATAGGCTAAACACTTGTGTTGTTTAGTGATCACTCTGGAAGTGGGGACATGACATCTAGTGCAGAGTTCAGAGTAGAGATGACTTTTGTGGAGTACTCTGACATTAGGATAAAGAATAGACCTCGCAGGGGAGGTAGACCTCAGAACCAGGAGTTACAGAAGAAGGTGAGTAAGATGACACTTCCCTATTTTGACAGATCAGGAAAGACCACTGCTAGGGCTTGGGTGCAGAAGTTGGATAGCTACTTGCAGATCAGTCCTATGCCTGAGGAGGATGCCATCACTTATGTTGCATTACATTTGGAGGGAGTGGCACACAAGTGGAGTAATGGGAAGGTCACACTGGGGCATGATCACATTACGTCTTATGTAGAGTTTACAGCTCGTCTGATCGATAGATTTGACAAGAAGGACGCGCAACTCCAGTTTAAGGAGTTAGCACAGCTAAGCCAGAGTGGATCATTAGATTCCTACATCTCTGAGTTTCAGGAAATAGATTATGCAAAAGCCCTCAACAAAGTGATCCAAAAGATGACTGTTTATCCCTGTAGTGCTGATATCAAACCCAACGCCCAACAAGAAGAGAGAAAACCACTTTAAACTCCAATAATTGCTCCAAAAATGGTACGGCCAAGTCTGCGGATTGGTATAGCCTGTTTGGGGGTTCAAACCCTTAATAAAATCTCACCAAAAATGGTACTAACACCTGCAATAATCTTTCAGCCATTATGCCAAGAAAAAGAAGATTTCCACTGTATAAACCCTCCGCGACAAGCTCACAAACTGAAAATTGAAGCACAAATGTGATCTCTGAAATTGTTACAAAAGAATCGATGTTATTCATTATACAGAGGAGACAAAGGCTCCTTAAATAGAATTACAAAGACAGATGTTTCTAAAAGAAACAATCATTAACAAGAGACGAAGTTAGAAACGACTGGATGACCATTAATAACATAAATAGAAAGATATTCTAATACCCTCCCTTAATGGTCATCATTCTAACTACCCAAAGAGATAACAGAGAAGGCTGCTCCCTTCTTCTCAGAAGGCTTTTGCAACAAAAGACAAGAGCCTGCCACTGACTCTGCGACTTGAGATGAGTCTGCCACCAACCCTCCCAGAAACTGCAGAACTTCTGGATAAACCCAAAAAACAACACCAACCGTCCAACCTGATGTTGGAGAACTGTCCCTCCCTGTAACCAGAGACACATCGAGAACAGCTGCCACGATTTTGAGGAAAAATCGGCAAACCCTCCAAACTTTTGCAAATGAGCACGAGGCTCCAGAACAGACTGCAAGAAGTCAGTTGTGCAGATGTTCGCCCTAGCAACTCCAGGTGCGACCAACACACACTGTAGCAAAGTACGATTTTTGAGGAAAAAATCGCCAAACCCAAAAATTCGAAGATTACAAATCATCATTTTTTCGGAAAAAATAGTAAAAACAAATACCAGAGAGCCCTCTCGAACGACGGAAACCCTGACTAGGGTATACAGGAGAAACACCCTTAATTTTTGAGGAGAAAATTATAAACCCTATTACAAAACGATTTTTAAGGCAAAAATCTCACAAAACCCACAACCAGAATTTTTAAGGAAAAAATTAATGAAAACCCAGAACATCAATTTTTCAAGATTGAAAACAGCACCCAAAAAAAAATAGAGGATTTATGAAAACCCTAGTTGCCACAATTTATGAAAAACCTTTTAGGTAGACAGGAACCAAAAATCCTCAGACTAGAACAAATTTGAGGCCAAAATCCACCCAGAACAAAAGCATGAATTTCTGGAAAAATAGGAAACGCCCAGAAAATGCAGCAAATAAGGATGAGAAGAAAAAATGCGTCCTGATCCGCAGAAAAAATCCGCTCCAGAAAGCTTGAAGGACACGCGCCTTAGAGACACGGGATTATCAGAGAAAGAGATGAATTTTTCAGACAAAAAATGTAGGTTATAGAAAACCCGTGATTTTAAAATCGCGTCTCTTCCTTCCACATTTTTTTAAATCTCCAACCCTTCGATTTCTCCAACAAACAGGACCCACGAATTTGCAGCAAACCCTCAAATTTCAGAACAAAAAATGTCCCACGATTTTTTTTTTTAAAACAAATTCGCTATAAAGCAAGAGGCCATGAATTTAAAAAAAAAAATCGCCAAATTCTAAAAAACAAAGAGCCCTCCCATGAGGGAGTCCGACTCAGATCGGCTTTGATACCATGTTACAAAAGAATCGATGTTGTTCATTATACAAAGGAGACAAAGGCTCCTTAAATAGAATTACAAAGACAAATGTTTCTAAAAGAAACAATTGTTAACAAGAGACGAAGTTAGAAACTATTGGATGACCATTAATAACATAAATAGAAAGATATTATTCTAATAGAAATAAGACCACCAACAATACCCTGGAAAGATCTTTCACTTCTGCAGGTATTCAACTTCGTGAAGGTTTTCGTCTCCACAAGTTGCAGGTTTTTCAAACCCTTGGCTTAGCCAACATAAGTTCTCTTCAAAATGAAAATGTCGTGAATGAATAATAAAAAGAACTCTCCCATATTTATTTGCCTTCACTTTTTCAACACCCAACTTGGAATAATAAAAACTTTAATATTTCACTTACCATGGGCGCCCAACATTATATTATTTTATGACTTTATTTCCATTGAAATATTTCCTTTTATTATATAGTTATTTAACTATATCACTAAGTTAAATATTTAATTTAACTTAGGAAATGTCGCTCCAGTGAAAAACAATTCAAATGAACTCCAAATGTGGATTTCGTAGCACCGACAAGAAGGCTAAATAAAATCGAGTGAAGTTTAAGAATATCGCACTGACTCGCACCAAGTCCGGGGGCCCTGCTAAAAATAGTAAGTTCGGACCAAATGGCCCGAAATCACTCCAAAAGGAGTTAGAAGTGACATCCCGCCAAAAGGAGCTCAATTCAAACCTCCGAATATGCTAGCTGAACCTCGAGATAAACAAACCCAACATGGGTTCCCTAACTATCCACGTTAGTCTATGAGAACCCGAGTAGTAGACTAACCCCAAAACTGAAGCTGCTTAGGAAGGGGACATTACACAAAAACACATACACTATCCAAATAATTAACATATATCAATGATCAAAGGATAAATGTAAGACTACGATAATAATAGACCAGGCCAGTGAAAACACTAATTAGTCTTAAGTTTGTTATAGCATTGCTAGTGTTTTAATTTGTTTCTTACAGGACAACACAAAACGGAACATGTAAGGATAAAACTTTTCTTTGAATTAGAAGGGAAGCTCCCTTGTAACTAAAAACTAAACTAAAACCCTAGAACTTGAGGAAATGACCTCTAGCTTTCTACAATATGTATAAATTAAATCTCTGGGTTTTGAGCACGCATTGCAAACAAACTAAAGAAATTGCACATCATTTTGTTCTCGGGTAAGAGTACAAGATTTATCTGCACTTCTACTCAAGATGAGAGATTTTTATATCTTTTCTTGAAAGTATACACCTACAATAGTTAACAAACACTCACGCTTTCTAGCTAACACGCTTACTCATTCTAACTAAAAGAAGAGACCAAAAGAATGAGTACAACACAAGAATTGAATTGGATTCAAAACAATAGACAGGACTTGATAAATTGGATAATGGAAATCTTATACATTGCCCTGTTGAGATTGAAACAGAGAGGCTGTGCGATGGATGTAGTCCCTCATTTGAAATGCCTCATTATGATTCTTATGCTGATGATGACAATGATGATATGGATCAGGTCTATGATCCAAGTATGTAGCAAGATATCAGCATGTGTGGGAATGATGTGTGTTGGTCACCGGTTGTGCAAGAGTTTGATGTGAATGTTGTTAATTATGAAGTTTTCCTTTGTGACGAAGATGCAACTTTTACTATTTTGGATAACGGTGAGATTGCTGAATTGGAATCATTCAATTGGGTCTAGCGTGCAGATGAAAATGATGTTGAACAGCAGCAACATGAGTGCCAAGTTGAAGATCAACATGTTGCTGCCAAACTTGAAGATATGACAGAGCTGGATTTTTTCCAATTTGATTTGCAAGATGTGTTTCTTGTTGTGGATCAGCAGTGCAGTCAGGCACATTTCTCTTTTCCATGTGAATTGGAGGTGTTCTCCTTTTCCCTCAATTTGCATGAAGAGGTCAATTGGTGTAATGAGGTGACAGTTGATGATGGAGGTTCATCTTCATCCATTTGTTTCTGTGCTGACCTAGTTTTTGATTTTGCACCCCCTGCTATTATGAAAGTGCATAATGTGGATTGGAATAGGTGAAGTACCTATTATTTATGGCTGCCCTGCAGCAGTGCTTTCATTGGTGGAGCTGGCGTTGGCTTTATGACCATTGGTTGCAAATTAGTGTAGGTATGTGGCATTTTTCCTTTGTTGCAGTTGGGTGGTGAATGCAGATTTGGTTTGAGGGAGATCAACTCCTTCATTCAACTCGTTTTTGACAGAGGCAAGTAGTTGCAACAGTTTTGTGTAGGGTTGACTTGCAAGTGCCTGCAAATTTTGATTACAGTCATCTTTCCCTCTTGTGCCTTCATTGCCCATGACTGTAAGTTGTGTAAGTATGTTGCTTGTGTTTTTTCCGCCCTCCCGTCCGTGTTTTTTGCTTTTGATCTGTCCGGAGATTGATGGTTGTTGTTGTGCCAATGCTTGACACACATCCCCAACCAGAGCCACTGTTGGGACTCCTATTTTTCAAACCTCATAATTGCAAAATGATGCCAACTTCATCAAAATTTTCTTAAGAGAGGTTCCTATGCATTCGTCCTATTTTGTGTGTCTAGCGCTGTCACCCTTGAAATCGCTGAAAATTTGGCTGAGTCTGAAATTTTTGAGATCCTCCAAACTCTAGAATATGCAGTTTAACTCCTATGGATCCAAAACCACTCTCAAACATCCTGCTAGTATGTACATGAAATATAACTTAAAGTATAAGAAAGTAAATGTCAAAAGGTAAATACCAACTTATACTTAAATGTTATATTTCATGTATATACTTTTGTTAAAATCTTGAAAAATCCTAAGTTTTCCTGTCCTTGGTGGAAGTTTGGACCCCCTCAGGAATTGCGGAACTTTGACCCCCTTCAGGATGCGGAAGTTTTACCCACTCTTGGACATTGAGGGACTTTCACATGGTTTAGGACTTTTCCATGTCCCCCCTAAAGTTTTGCTTTCCTCATATCCCTATCCTAGCGGAATTTTGTATACCTTTGAACATTGCGGAGGTTTTACACCCTTCAAGATATTTTCACTTCCCTTCAGATCTACGCTCCCTCATCCTCCTTTTCCAGCGCTTTCCACATACCCCTAGAAGTTCCGCCAACTTTCCTTTTCCTCTCCAGGCAGAATTTTAGTGCAGATGCGGATAGATCCTGGACACCCCAAAAGTTTCGCAATGTCCGGAACCCCCAAACCTCCCCCTTCTAGTACCCCCTCGGATTCTCGCAATCTACAAAAAAGACGTAAAAACTAAAAATGATAACTCTATACGACTTCCAGAATGACGCAAAACCGTGGGAGGTCACCATTAATGCGAAATGGGTGGTTGAAAATGATGTATTTATTGCAGTTGGTGTGCTTGTTAGGGTTTTCCTGCCCATACCATCATCAGATCCGAATTGCAAAGGCTATAAATAGAAGATTGAAACTCATTCAAAGGGTTGGTCATTTTGGGTAGAATTTCTCTCTTTAGGTGCCAGAAGCCCAGAGGCAGTTAGGGCAACGACTAGTGATCAGTTTCAGTTCTTCAGAAAGCAGTTATCAAAAGTGTTTGTGAAATGTATTGTAATCTTGATATCAATCATTGTTTTTCTCCACTGATGTAAGTGTTCTTTCAGGAAACCTCTAATCGCAATTAGGGCTTTCTCTTGCCACATTTAGTGGTATGATTGTAAAATCTGATTTGAATGAATGTGACAGTTCTTAATCCATTTCCAGCTTTGTAAATAGTCATTTTAGTATTACACATGGATGAATGTTGTATGATGTTGGATTACTAAGTATTCTCATGGTTTGATATTGATTTTTATGCATCTGAATCTTCAGATAGGCAATCATATATCTCCTTGTAATTGTTTTCCTTTGATAAACATGACTCTGCAGACCAATGGATAGGCACTGGTCTGAGAAGCCTGTGATCACAAAAACTCATAAAAATCAAAACAAATACACCAAGTGTAGTGTAGTTACAGTTCTGTATGCATCCATGTTCTACGTTGAGTCAGGGTATATCCTTTTGACAACAGTTGTGTTTCATCTTTTTAGAACTTGCATGTATATCCACATCTTGCACTGTTGCAATGATGTTGTTTTCAACTTATGTAATATCCCACCCCTGATAGGATATTTAATTCTCTGGATTTTTGCCTGTTTGTTTTAATTTGTTTTGGATTTCTGATATTTTTGCAATGTTTGATACAACAATATAATGCAGCAAAATAGAAGATATTGCAATAATAATATTCAACTCAAAACTGAACATTACATAGGGAATACACAGCTGAAATTCTAGATTTTTATATCAGCTTAGATACTCAGTATTTTCACAGAATATTGACAACCCAGTTCATAAAATATCCCCTATTATCTAAAAGATCAATACCCAGAAAAATAGATAGCCAAAATAGTGAAGTATCTTACATACCTACTTCGTTGTTCACAAAATGCAAGTCTAAAAATGACAGGTACGACAGATATGAAGTTACAACTTGATCTCTTTCACCAATAGAAATGCATACATCTGCTCTAGATACAACTAATAACCCGCACAAGTGTTCTCTATGCATAAACTCCGTCAAAGATGTAGCTATCAAAGACCCAAGTCACTGCTGGGTGTTGGTACGACCTGGGTAAAGGAACAACAGCAAATAAAAACATCCAAACCCTGCAAAAATGCCTTCAAAACTCTGCACAAATCTTGTCTATGGCTGCACATATAGATCGACCAAGATAGAAGGAACAATCAGACCAAATAGCCACTTAAACACCATAAACTTATGCCATATAGTACGGCCCTGTACAACAGTAGTACGACTAGGTTATGGCTCTTGCAGATATCATCAAATCTGCTCCAAAAATAAAGCTATAACTTGTAGACTGATCTTCAATGTCTACCATCAATTATCATGTCGAAACACATGTGATTTGCCAAGTAAAACCCTTCTGCGACAAATGCCGGATCATACAAATAAGCACAAATGCAACCACTGGATATGGCTGCTCAGAAGCACCCTTGGGTGGTCTCTCACACCTGCGGAATGCTGCTACTAATGGTGGTTTTTGTCACCAAAAACCATGGTTGAAGAAGTTCTCCAAACCCTCATTTGCAGAGCAAATAGCAATAGAAAATATCATATCATGAATGAATGAATTGCTTCTCACATTAGCTTTTATAATTGTTTCTTGAGGGTCGACCCTTTTTGAGAGGGAAAATAACTTTATAATTTTCACTTTTATTTTTCTCCTCATGAGGTGTCCAAGTCCTTAGGTGACTTATTTTTGCCTTTTTATAATTTTCACTAAGTCACCACACTAATATAAAGTCCAAACATTTAAATATAAATATTAATTTACAGACTTTAAATTGAAAGGGCAAATAGACTCGGAATTTGACGAGCAATAGACCGTTGGAAAGGTCTCATCGAAACGCTCCACCTCCAACTTTGAGATTCCTGAAACGGACAGAAACCCTAACTTACTAAAAATAGTAAGTATAGGCAAAGGGTCCAAAAAATGCTTTGGGAAGTGTCATCATGAACTCTTGACATTATTGAGCTTAATGCAACACCTGGAAAGGCCCTGAGATGGCCGAACTGCCATGTCACCAAAACTATGCCCAAATTGACACTTACTATAAATAGCAGTGTTCATCGAGGACCAAAGAGAACAAACCCAGAAAAACCCAGAAATATTGTCGAAATGCAAGCACTTACTATAAATAGTAAGTACGGCTAAGCTCTCTGAAATCCCTCCGTAAAGTGTCATACGGCTCCACTGGAACACCTGAGCACACTGGTGACATCGAAATACTCCTTTGATCATGCTGTCACAAACCCTAAAAGTCAGCTCCAACTGTGCTGCAAGAGAACTCGAAAATGGGGACATAAAACTTAAAAGAGAGGTTAGTTAAGGTAGTGAGCTTTGTCTAAATCAGTGACAGTTAGAAGATTTAGAACAACATTTTGGGTATCACTGCCCTTGCTATTGTCCAGTATATCTTCTGCATGATAGTTAATCCCCGCTTAGGGATACCTCTCGGAATACCGTCCATGGTCTAGTTGAACCAAAAGCGAAGATGAGATTACCCACTCCTACCAGTTGGCCCTTAATCACCTTTATCCTGTTGATGAAGCCCCTTTTCATCTCTTTGGCGACATCCCTGGCCTCGGAGGTTGAGTAAGGGTTCTAGGGATTGAGATTAGTTGTTTTGGGATCCAACAGATACCACTACCAACAATGTGTTTGAGTGATGCAGTCAAGGATGTGGGATCAAATTAATGATAGCCTTGTCATTTGTAACAGTGTCCCCATTCACTCAGTGGACACAAACCATCCGATTATGAAGACATTTGAGGTTTCTCTATTACCCAAATTAACACAAAATACATTCAAAGAATATACAACACCATTCTAGATGTTCCCTGAGTGTTATAGATTCAAGATAGGCCCGCGACAACTCAAACTTCCAATATTATTGATTGTTGCAAAACAGAACATGCTATAGGCAGAAAATTCTCTTTTTTTTGGTCTAAACTTGACTAAGGCATGCATAATCGCGAGCATCTCTTTGTCATAAATGGAGTAACTTGTTTTAGCTCCTCTTAATTTTCTGCTCTTAAAACAGATTGGATGTTTGTCCTGCATAAGGACAGCCCCAATTCCTTCACCTGATGCATCACATTCTAACTCAATGGCCTTGAAAAATTAGTAAGTGCAAGAGCAAGACAGCTGCTCATGAGTTTCTTAAACTGATCAAATGAATCTTGGGCTGCCTTAGACCACTTGAACGCTCCCTTCTTGGTAAGATCAGTGAGAGGAGCTGCCATTTGTGAAAAACCTTTCACAAATCTCCTATAGAACCCACACAAACCAAAAAAACCTTTCAACTGAGTAAGGTTTCTTGGTGGAGGCCAATCCAAGATTGCCTTAATCTTCTTTCTGTCCACACTCACTCCTTTGGCATTGATAACATGGCCAAGATAAACAATCTCTGTTAGGCTAAATTCACACTTGGTTTCTTTAGCAAACAATGAGTTAGCTTTAAGGATCCCAAGGACTTCATCTATGTGTTGCAAGTGCTCCTCCCATGACTTGCTGTATATGAGGATGTAAAAAAAAAACCAGCAAAAACTTAGGGAGCTGCTCATTGAAAATTTGGTTCATGCAAGACTGAAAGGTGGCAGGGGCATTTGTTAAATCAAAAGGTATAACAAGGTACTCAAAATGCCCATAATGGCACCTAAAAGCAGTCTTCTCTATGTCCTCCCTCATTCTGATCTGGTGGTACCCCGATTTCAAGTCTATTTTTGAAAAATAGACTCCATCACGAAGTTCATCCAACAGCTCATCAATTCTTGGTATGGGATATCGATTTTTTATGGTCCTTTTGTTGAGCTCTTTGTAGTCAATGCACAATCGGAGAGTCCCATCGTTTTTCTTGACTAACACCACTGAAGAAGCAAATGAACTCTTACTTGGACGTATGAAACCCATGTCCAAAAGATCTTTGAGTGTTCTCTCAATCTCATCCTTGAATCTCTTGGGCTGCCGGTATGGAGTGGTGATTACAAGTTTTGCTCCATCTTCTAACTCTATGATGTGCTCAATGCCTCTATCAGGAGGCCTCCTAGGTGGCAACCCACTGAAAACCTTGTTGTGCTTGGTCAACTATTCTTGAACATCAGGATGATAGGACCTCTTTTCTTCCTTTGAAGGTGTAGGCATGATGACACATTGAGCAACCCAGTCAACTTGGTCATGATGGAACAACCTTTCCATCCTCTTTGCAGTGACTACTCTTGGTCCTCTAGTAGAGATGCCTCTTAAAACAACCTTTCTACCATTATCATCAAATTTCATCTCCATTGTTTGCAAGTTCAAACTAATTTCTCCCAATGATTTCAGCCATTGGATGCCTAGGACAGCATTTATATCACTTATACTAATCACATAGAAGTCATACTTGACTTCATAGTTGCCAAATTGCATGGTGAGTTGAGGTATTCTTCTTGTACATGAAAGAGTGAAGCCATCCGCCACAATCACTTTGAACCCCTCAAACTCTTCAGGTTTCAGCCCTCTCCTTGTGCAACTCCTTCATCAATGAAGTTGTGAGATGCTCCTATATCAATCAGAGCGATGATTCGCTGTCCACATAACACACCATGAACCTTGAATGGATCATTCCTTTGGTTTGCCGTGAGTTGGGCAAAGGACATATCATGTTCCTTACTCATTTTCACTTGAATCATCTTGCTGTTCTGAATTTTCTGATTCAAATTCAGTGGTAACATAGGCCTCCATTTGATGAGATTTCCCCTTTTCGTAGCATTTGTGACCAGGGGCCCAAGGTTCTTTGCATGTGAAGCATAACTTTCTCTTTCTGAGCTCATTTCTAAGCTCATCAGCCATTCTTTGGGAAGATGATTTGGGCTGATTCACTTCCTTACGAAAATGCTTCTGTTCTTCCTTGGAGGAAAAGACTTGGACTGAAATTTACTCTTTGGGGCAGTAAATTCCATGTTCCTAGCCTTTTTGATGGCTTCTTGTAATGACCTAGGCTCCAAAGCCTTCACCCAACCTCTCAAAAGTTCCAACAACCCCTCAACAAAGAGGTATGTGAGTCTCCCTTCAAACACATTTGTCACCATCACAGCTATTCTTTGGAAATTAGAAATGTAGGCATCTACCGTGTCTCTTTGCCTAACTTGTGCCAGCTCCCTGAAGTGACTTTGTGGATCATGCTTATCAAAGCGATCAATGAATCTCTGAGTGAAGTCTTCATAGGATGTAATTAGGCTATGACCTTGAGTGATCATGCCATCAGTCCACTAGTCATGAGCATCCCCTTCAAAATGAGTAGATGCAAATATGATGGAGTCTCCTTCTAGCATTGGGTTCCAACACAAATAGTTGTCAAGCTTCTGCACCCACGATCTAGCAATGCATTTTGAGGATCCATCAAATGTGGGTATAAGCACCTTTCCAAGCTTCCTTTGAAGACCCTGATTCTGGATCTTGGGCCTATTCGGATACTTGATTTGGCAAAAGTCATGAAGTGACATAGCATTTTGGAATTCTTACCCCAACGATTGCCACTCTCGCTGATAATCCACAAAGCTTTCAGCCACAAATTGCTGTCCTCCACCTTAGTTCTGCTGCTGTCCCAAAAATATAGGCATCGTAGGCCTAGCTGTAGAGGCCCAAGAGGTTCTTGTGTCATTGTTTTGATTGCTAGCATTATTAGAATTGCTAGCTCCTGCACGGTTCTCATTGTTCCCTCTATTTCGAAGGAGACTCTCCACCCATACTCTGGTTCACCAACTGAGCCAATAATCTAGTCATCTGCTAATTACTCCTCACTAACTCTTACTGTCCTCTAGCAAGATCATTTAGGGTGTCCTTGGTATTGGGATCTTGTGGTGGTCTATCACCCATAATGTTTTCTTCCTCAATCTCTGGATTAGTCTTATACCTTCTTCTGTAAGTGATGAAATCAACTTCTTCTGGATTCATCAAAGGCACATGAAGACAAACTGATTCTCAACTCTGAATGCGCAACTGAAGGAAGACCAACAGGCTGGCAGGAAGACCAGCTTTGATACCACTGTAATATGCTGGCCTAATTTTTTTTTTGAAAACGCAAGCAGACAACAATGGATTGTTATGATGTAAGATATCTTCCACACTTTTCTGATCACCTAGATCCCGATGTGGGCAAGGTGAGAGCATACAAGTGCTTCAGAGTTAACATTCAAAACATAACCAAATTGAAGTAACAATCTTCCACTTATTTAATGGGCATCCACTCAAGCGTGGAAATGAGCATGAAATGTAAACATCCACTTATGTAGTGGGCATCCACTTATTTAGTGGGAAATACAAGAAAAGTAAACCAGGTGCATCGACTTATTTAGCGGGAACCTAAGCTTGAAGAATTGAAAGAGAGGCACATCCACTTATTCAGTGGGAAGCCATTACAAAACAAATAAGAAACTACTCTAATTGGCACATCCACTTAATCAGTGAGAAGCCCACTACAAGATTGCATTAGATTATTACAACAAAGTGTCTTAGGCTGTGATACACAGGATTAGTCTCATAAAACTCCATTTACATGCATGGTTGGATAATAACAATACTGCGCTTGCAATCACCAAATAGGCTAGAGAAAAGAAAGCATTCAGAAATGAGTTATACCATGAGGAATACTGCTGTTAAACAACACTCATAAAACCTTCAATCTGTTGTATGGCGGCACTAGGTAGAACGCAAGGCACTAGAAGGTAAGCAAAGCCATGGAGATAGTCTTCGACACCCACTCTAACAATCATTATCAGTCTTGATGCCCAGCAACACCCCTTAATCAACCTTAAACTCAGAAAATGGACTAGACTAGATTCTCACACATGCTGCAACTGGTACGACGCCATGGTACAGTACGGCTGGGCATAGAAAAGGTTATAATTGCTCCAAAAGTTCTTTAAAATGCTCAATGATGGACTTCAACTATATTCCCAGCATTGTAATATCCCTGATGGATATTAGTTAATATCGTTTGTTCTTTCTGATATCTTCAATTATATTTCTTGAATGAATACTAACAAATACTAGCACTAGATATGGATAAGTTCAAATTAAAGATTTGAACTAGTTACTGTTAAAGTTCAGGAAAATGTCAAATATTTCTTTGATCAACTATTTCTGCTATTTTCAAATGAAGAACGACTTTTGAAATCAGACCTAGATCATGAAGTCGCCCACAGAAGATAATATCTCGTGCCTGTAATTATACTGCTCAGAATCTCCAAACATCAACACAAATTCCTTCAAACTTTGCTTGGCATGAACATCAGTTGGGATTTAAGTATAATATATTCTAATATCTTATACTTAAATATATTTTGAAATATATTGTCACTGTGTTCCTGATTTTTTCACTTTTTCCCGAGTTTCCTTGATGGGACTCGTGGTTACAGGCGAGTCTGGAGAAATCGGCGAGTCTGGGAAAAACTCGGCCGAGTCTGAGTCCGAGTCCCCCAGACTCGGCCAGGTTGCCTCGCCTCGGACTCGCTGAGTTTAGGCAAGTCTGGGTGAGTCTCGTAACATTGGTTTATACCTTTGCACTTAATTATTATTTTCCAACTTATAAGACCCAGTGCACAATATTAATTGATAGCTCATTAAAATACAAACTTTAGCGGAAAATCCCAAACTTCACTAAACTGCCAATTAAACTGAACCAATATGCTCCATAGGGTTTGGGATGAATAACGATGCCTTCCGGGTGACTTTTTAAAACTAGACGACTCCTCCAAGAATCTTGGAGAGCTATCCAGGAAGCCGAACAAACTCCCAAAAGTTGCATAGTCATCCAGAAACATCATTGAGCTCAAATCCAACATTAGAAATCAATAAGAACAACTCGAACCAAAAGATCTTCGTAAAGGGGAACCCTTTACCATACCTCATAGCCTATCGGGATTCTAGAAATAGGCTATAGGACCCACAACTGACTAGGCTTGAGAAGGGGACATTACAACTGCCTACTGAGCTCTTGGAGGACAGCAGTTGTTTGGGAGTTTGGACGAGAGTTTGATCATCTCCTTATTGTTGGAGAGTGGCATAGGGTTGATATTCTATCATCCTATGACCTTGAGGTACTATTTACATCCACATAGGTCCGATTTTCAGTCATGATGTTGTTGTTCTGTTCTATATCAGCAACTTAGTAGGAGGTGTTATACACTTTCTTGCACCTATGTTGGGTATTCCTCACATCCATTGTAATGTCCCCATTTTTGGAATGGTCGCCATTAGGGTTGATTTGGGTCTTTCACTCCGCTCTGGGACATTTGGAGGCTATCACAAACAATGGAGATGACTTGTCATATTTGTATATTACCTTTGGTACACTCATCAGGGATATGCTGATTTGTCTTCTTCGGAGCCAACCATTTGGAGGACCTTTCATATGGATTTGTGATGGGAGTTTGGACTTCATCACATGTTGTATGGATGCTAGCATCACCTTTTGGGATGCTTTCATATGTATACTTTACCTTGGGCGACTTGACATCACTATGGAGATCACTACTCACCTTGGGAGACTTGATATTATCATGCTAGCGCTTGAAGGAGAAGAAATTATAATGATAAATTATATCTTTAATTTAATTTATCTTGGCGCCCTTGTGAAGGAAAGGAGGTCGGCCCTCTTAGAGTGAAACACATACTCAAAAAATATATATAATCCTGCCAAGGTCGGCTCTAGGAGATGGGCGCCTAAGACTCCTTAAAGTCGGCCCTAAAAAGGGAAAAAAAGACATAAAACAATGCCAGGTTGGCCAGCATGAAGGTAAATAGAAAACATGTATAAATACAAGTTGGAATTGTGGCATTTCAATCATTCATTCAATCATCTTATTAATTCATCTTGTAGAGTGATCTCTTGAGAAGGGTATTGGGACGAAAACCTCACTATCCTATTGGAGGATTCCATAACGGGAATTTACCTTGACTTCATCATTTGGAGCAGAATAACAGATCTGTTTTGAGGAATATTTTGTGGTGCTTCTTTGGAGGAGATTGTTCATCATTTGGAAAGAAGACTGCCCTAGAGTGGAGCGCCTCATCCTAGAAGAAGGGCGAATTGCATTCAAGGAGGGATTTGAGCTGAATTGTTGCATTCCATTGGAGTTGACCCTTCGCCATCTTGGAGCAGCCCTAGATCATTATTTGGAGCAGAATCTGATCATCTCTTATAGCAGCAGATCTGAGCATATTAGAGCAGCAGTCAACTAGCATTATTCAGGGTTTGGGCAGACTTATTTACAGCAGACCTGCAGCCCCTAATTCGCCATCCTTGTTCGGCATTGCTTGGCATATTTGGTATGTAGTTTGATGACAAGTACTATGCTATGTAATTTGTGATTAGAGGCTGTTTGCCCTAGTCAAGTATTTGATATTTTGGACTGCATATACTTAGCTATTTACAGCAGACTGGTTTCATTTATTTGTGAGTTGTTCCCTATGCTTGAGCGACCCATGTTTTGAAGATCATTTGATGTTTAGTGATATATATGTGGCTGTATTGGTGAGCAAATCTGAGTATTATCATAAAAATTAGACTTCATTCACTTAGGGTTTGAGCAAAAATTAAAGTAGAATATTTGGAAAGCCTGGAAATCCAAACTAGGGCAAAATATCCCCATTTGGGATATTACATCCATGGGAGATCTACAGGAGTTGGAGGGTGGTTTTGTGTTGATAGCACTTTGAGATGCTTCCATCTCCTCATGTTTGATGGATGTAAGGATGTGGTAATTTGGGATCCAGGTGGTGATAGGTTTGACACTTGGGATCTAGATTTCACAACTCACGGAGCGTGGATGATGATTTTGATAGTGTGGAGCAGTGGAAGCTTGGAGACTTGGAGGTTTAGATACATGTGGTTGAGAGCATTGCATTCTTTGGAGGATGGGGCCAGGCTGAGTTTGAGTTTGTATGGCTTTTGCCAGTGGAGCTCGCTTCGCATTGCATTCTTTATATTCTTCTTGGGAGATGGTGCCGCAGGTTGAGGTTTTGTGTGGTCACGGGGCATTTGGATGGATGGAGATACATGTCATTTGACAATATCTCACAGGGTGCATGCTTGCCATTGCTTGAGGACAAGCAATCTCAGGAAGGGAGGACTGTAATGTCCCCTTTTTCGGAGTGATCACCATTGGAGATCCGATGGACTAGTTTTCACACTCCGGAATTTTTGGAAGGAGAATTGAGGGTTGGAGACGACTTGATATATTTTTCTGATGATATTGATGTATTCCTTTCATCTAATATATTTTTCTCTCTCTTGGAGCGAATCATCTTGAGGAGATTTGAGTGTGGAAACTTGTCATGTTGAAGGAGATGAATCTGCTAATATATTCTATGTTTCATGCCACCTTGAAGAAGGATAAGCTATAATATTCTTGGTTTCATGTGAGCGCTAGGTGGAGAGACCGTTTCATGATAATATTTTATCTATTCGTTGGAGGCGCCTAGAGAAGAACAACATTTGAAGAAGAACAAAATATGAATAAAAATCCTTGTGGGTGCATAGATTTGTCTAAAGCTGGTCGGCCCTCTTTAGAGAGGAAAAATAATAAATAAAAGATATTTAATGACCTAGGTCGGCCATCATGAAGGAGTAAAGGAAAACAAGTATAAATACAAGGTCATTTGTGGCATTTCAATCATCATTCGAACTTGACATTTATTCCTTTTGGACTGCACTTTAGAGCAGCATATTCCAAGGATGAAAACCCTTGAGAATACTTGGTGAATTAGACGAAAACCTAGTTCATCTTGGGAAGACTTCATAACGGAGGTCTACTTGCACTTCATTGGAGGATTACGAAGTTTGGAGCAGAATTCTAATCAGCTTTTGGAGCAGCATTTCGATCAGCAATTGGGCAGAAGTTGAATATCTTTGGAGTAGAGTTTTGGAGCAGCACTTTCATTATCTTTTGAGAGCAGAAATCGAATACTTTGGAGTAGAAATCTAATCATTCTTCAGAACAGAATTATATCAAATATTCGGAGCAGATTCTATATCTTTCGAGCAGCATTTTATATCATTTTTGGAGCAGGATTCTAATACCTTGGAGCAGATTTCAGCAGAACTGATTCGTCACTTTGGAGCAGCAGATTTGATGCATTTTGGAGCAGAATTCTAGATCAGTTTGAAGACTTTGGAGCAGGCTTGATCGATCCTTCTTGCAGCAACAATTTGTGACTTGGTGTTAGGGTTTAAGCCCTAGTCTTGGGTCGCCACTTGGTGGAAGGGCAGATCGACTTTGTGGAGGTTGTTTTCACTTGGTTTAGGGTTTCTAAACCCTAAACATATCAGCAGATCTGGGCACTACCCTTTGAAGGGTTTGGAAGCATATTTGTCATTGGATTGGTATGTAAGAACAGTTTGTTTTCAATTGGGATTGTAGTGGCAACAATTCAATTATGTTTGGGCAAGTTTGAGCCCTAGAACTCGGTGTTGTTTGCATTTTATTTATTCAGTTTGGAGCAGCAGATGTGCATAACTCAGAAATCAGAATTGTTCATCATATGTTTACCTTTGAATGGTTATTGTTCCACATTACAATCATAGCTAATAATAACTACTTTCCTAGCTTATTTTTGTTGATATTTGTCACATGTTATTGGCTGTTCATATTCAGAAAATATAATCAATTTTCAGACCTAGAGTTAGGGCAGAAATCTAAATCAAAAGTGCAGAAAATTCAAATCAGAATTAGGGTTTTGGGCAGAAAACCAAAGTGGAGAAATTAGGGCAGAATTCGAAGTAAGAAAACAAGAAATTCCAAACAAGATTCATTTGGAAAGCCCGGAAATCCAAAATAGGAGAAAATATCCCCATTTGGGATATTACAAGCGGGCTTAGCCAAAATTACCACAAAATATGTAATATCAATTCCCACACTCAAATTGTCTTGCAAAATTAGCAGTGTGTGAAAATTGGTTCCATATCTCATTATTAGGTGATCACTCCGAAAAAGGGGACATTACACGTTTGGGCTTAGAAATTAGTCGCAGCACTTAACAAATCGTTGGGAACATTTTATAACAGCTGCCCACCTTATTGCTGCTCAAGGATATCATAGGAGGTGAGACGTCTCTGTTTAAGGGTGTTTTGGAATGTGACAAACTCAGCTGCTACACTGTAAGCTTTCATTTTTGTATCAAATGCTGGCTGCTCCATTGGGAGTGAGGGCGTTTGGGTGAAGGAGGAAGAGTCGCTGCTGTTTTGAGGGGGTTTGGACCCTATTTTATCCAGCCGTTCCCTTATTTAGTGGATTTCAGGGTATTAACAGGTGGGGTGCAGCCTCATATTAGCTGTTTAATACTACCCTTTAGTTTGGAACAGGGTTTCTTGCATAAACAGGATCGATATCAGAACTTCTTAATGCGCCATCAGCATTACAAGCGGACAGAATTGCATTCAAATTTATAGCAGATTTAATGTGAACAGCAATCACTAGAATTATATCATTTTTTTGAACACGAACGGTAGTCTGGTTAGTGTAGTGTTTGTTCATGGTTATTTCTGTTGATGATTCATGTTTGATTGTTTGAATGAATTGTTTCATCAAAAATAATACCAGATTTATTTTTTTTAAAAAAAAGAGGGTAAAAACTTTATTGATTCAAGAAAGCAGTACAAAGCCAGAAATTACAATCCCCCCCGTTAGGGGTCACAAGCCAGCAACAGAGACATCAAGCAACACCCAAAACACATCTCATATCTTCCATAACCAAGTCCTCAAGCTCCCGATCAAGGCCCTCAGGGAGACAGCTTCAGTTATCCATTTTCCAATTTCCCATCCGTTCAGAAGCCCATTTAGCCAAACCATCAGCCACCTTATTCCACTCCCTAGGGATATGGCAAAAGGTGATAGAATTTAGGACTTTATCGGGAGAGATAATTTGTCTAACCACCCCAGCCAGCTGCCAATTTACATTCTCCAACTGCTGCTTATTCAGCAAATCTACCACAATCTGAGAATCTGACTCTCAAATTATCGTTCTCCATCCAAGGGCACAAGCCCTTTTCAAAGCCAAGAGAATAGCCAATGCCTCCATGAAATTGTTAGTGTTGGCCACAATACTCCGAGAAGAACACAACCACTCCTGAGCAGTCCCTACCAATGCCTTCGACACCAGCATGACCCGGATTGCCTCTAGAGGACTCATCTGTATTGATCTTCAGAACCTGCAAAGGTGGAGGTCTTCAATGGCCGTCTCTCCGAACCTTCCCTCTAGCACCTTGCCCAAACCAGGCCTAGTCCCCCCCTTGGCGCAAACAAAAAGCCCCAGACTTCGAACAATTCCCATATCTCTAGGGTCCACAAGGGCCGAGAGATCACATCTAGTTGCCAAAGTCTCCTGAAGACCTCCCAAGATCCTCATCCAAACCTGCCGCACTTGAAGTTTCTTATCCAGGAAAACCCTGTGATTACGCTCTAGCCAAATATGCCAAATGATGAAGCTGGTACCAATTGTCCAAGCAGTGTGGAGGAAGGAAGTCTTCGCTGGAGAACTCCCCAACCTACTCCAGAAGTCCTTTAAAGATGAGTCATGCCTACACGGCTGCTTCCAGACTTCCCACCAGAAATGCCAGATCACCCTAACAAAAGAGCATTGGAAGAAGAGATGAGAAATGTTCTCATCACTATTAAAGCAGATTACACACAGAGGGGCCTTGAAATCCTCGCTTCCAAAGATTCTCCCAGGTCAGGCATCTATTATAAATCACCAACTGAGAAAAGAAATTACACTTGGGCCAAGAGAATTTATTCCAGATCTGCTTCCACCAGGGGACCCCCGTGCACCCAAACATCTGCTCATCCAGAACCTGATGACCAGAGGCAACAATGAACTTGCCTTTTTGGTCACCTCCCCAGGCCAGAACATCCCTCTCCAATAGAGAGTTACAAACCCTACCAGCCAAGATGTCCGCTAGCTCTGATGGTCCTCCATCGATCCCCTAGGCGGCCAATCATGCGGGTTCTTCCACCTGTACACCGTAGCCCGACCTAGAACCTGAGGGGATTTAAAATCCATCACATAAGTCCAACCAACTTCCAAAAAATGTCTACATAGGTCTTGCAAGTGAGGGTGTGTAGACATAATAGGAGGATGCCCATCCTAGGAATCAAACCAGAAGAGAGCCTCTGAACCCCTGTTGCAAATCTGTAAGATCCCTGCCTAGGATATTTGCTTAAATTCTGATCTCTAATGTGATTCACTCAGCAAATCAAAGATTTTTTAATCCTTATTCAATTGACATATGACTGAGACATAAACATGGAAATAATTGCAAGCTACAGCCAAACAATACTCAGATTTTGCAGCTTATAATAACATTCAGAAATGATAACAGCAAATGAATAATGACAAATAATGCTAACAGCAGCTCGCCTTCTTCAGTCCTTAATATATCAGCACTAACAGAGGTTTACAAATAATTATTTTTGAGTATGAAGAGGAATGGAAAATGTAGCATAAACTATCTCAGACCTGTAACTCATTTGTCTAAGCCTGAGGATGCATCGAACTTTCCTTAGAACTGCCCAGGATGAATCAGCAACAACTCCACTTGAATCTGGACATATTGCGACTCTGGACTGTTATGGCAGCGTTTGGAATACTCAGAAATTTCTGAAACATAGTTGCAGCATTGATTTCCAACTTTTGGGATGAATTCGAGGTCATAGCAGCTATATCCCTTCAAAACCTACGTCCCAATTGAAAGGAAACCCTTATATCTGATATACCGTAATTTATCAAACCCTTGAATATCAGGATATTACTGTAGCGTCACTGTAGCAGCCATAACAATTTTAGATCTGCAACAAATATTCTTGAAACCCTTGAATAATTTATGTATTTCTTCCTCCAATTAAGCACAATTTGACTCCTGTATGAAGCCAACTCTCTAGCAATGATTCGGCTGATCTTTCACAGCCTCAAGATTGCAAAAACATTGAAGAGTTCTCGTTCTTCAATGGCTGATATGCAGAAACCCTTGTCTTCTCCAGAAAACCACAAAAGCAAATTCAAATGATCATTCAATAATGATTTGATTTGCTTTTTGAAACCTTTTATATTCTCAAACTCCTTAATAACATTTAAATCCTTTTTCAAATCCACTTTTAGGGTTTTAATAAAAACTTTATGTAAGTCTCATAAATGGGTGCTCCAATCCATGAAATATTAAATGTACTTTAAGTGATTTTAATGATGGGTCATGGCCCCATAGAATATAAAGTGACTTCAAAAACTTTATAATATAACTTCACTTGAGCACTTTAATCCATGACTTTATTATTTGACTTTAATATCATAATATGACCCCCCTTATAATAATAATTAATTATTATTAAAGATTACCTTTAATAATAATTAAAAATCACTTATCTCCATAATTAGACATCATTTTTCAATTTCATCTGAACTCGGGGGTTCACCATGACACCCTCTGTGCATCCAACCAACTTACCAAAAATAGCAGGGGTCCATCTCTATCAACCTCTGTCGGCTAAAAATAGCAAGAGCCTCCAACTCAGGACCAGAGACCTCTAAACAACCTTATCACCAGCTGAAACTGGGGAACAACACTGAAACCACCACATGACCAGATACCTTGCTATAAATAGAAACTCTGGAAAGATGACTTACTATAAATAGTAAGTGTGTAGAACTGAGTCCAACGAAGGCCAAACCTGAACCCATACTAAGCTCTGATGGAGAAAACACACTAAACTCTGCCAAAAGGAACCCTCTAACCATCTGAGTTAGCCTACGAGGGCCAGTGATAGGCTAAACCATCATAAAACAAGATCACGCTAAAAAGGGGACATTACAGTCCGCCCTCCCTGAAATTGCTTGTCCCCAAGCAATCTCTACTGCTAAGAAACACCATTCCACCAGAGGTCCAAAAGAAAGCTGTGAAATGTCCCTCGTGGAAACACAACTGCTGCAGCACCAACATAAACTCAACCGCGCAAATATAGATAACAGACCAACTGTCCAAACCATGCGCACTGAAACTGTGCATCAAACTCAACTGATGTACATGAGAACCCAAGGTGAAATTGCAAACAATCCACACCATGTACATAGTACAATACTCACCAATGAACTCCGGCTGGAACCCTGATGCACACGAAGGATCCCAAACTCTGCAGTCACTACTCAACTGAATGCCGGGATCCCAAATCACTCTATAGAATGCCCAACTACTTGTCCACTGCACCCACTGGATAAAGACTGTACCATGCTCAGTACTGCGGTGAACAACTACCACCACATAGAGCAATCTACTAAATAGAAGGATTCCTAGATCCCACAACCAGATTGGAAGTCCGCTATACGAATCAATCTCTGACTTCCACTGCTCTAATCTGATCCCAACCTCACCATGTTGAAAAAGGTGAAGCAAACCATCGGGACCCATCCAAACCGCAGTGTCAATTCCGTCACCACCTAGATCCCAATGCAACTGAACCTCACATCCATCCGCCATGAAAAGACAAAAATATCTGGAAGCCTCCACAACACAATATCTCTCTACAACCTCTGCGAAACTCCCATGGATGTGATAACTATCCAAGCCATCATGCCCACTGACACCATAATCTCCCTGAAACCCAGAAGTAGCAAACTCTGTAAGGTACTCATCTGCATGATGGTAATCCAATCTCTGATCGCGCAAGTAATCTTCCGCAAACAACTGAGTCGGGTACTTGCAGCCTCTAGTCCCACCTTCTGAAGATGACAACTCTCCATCCCTCAATGGATGGTACAAACCCTGAGCCAATCCACACCGATGCATCAACAAATCCTCCATGTGTGGACTAAAGGAGAAGTGATGAGCACTCCCCATCATGCAGCCAAGATAAAATGCTCCCACCTCTGTAAATGGTTGACCATCATAGTCGTGGGGAACACCTTCCTCGTCAATCTCATCACTCACGACACTAGAATCAGAAGATGGCTCATGTCCCTGATCCTGAATGACTAATTGGGTAGGCACTCTGGCAACCCTCTCAGCAAAATCAACCACCTCATCACACGAGCTATCAATAACCTGCTCTGCATCATCTGTAAGGGGACTATCCTCAGTAACACCTGAAGTAACATATGGTTCTCTGCCACTCTCACCCAATGCACTAAACCCATCTATATCACCTGCACCAGTAAGAGTAATGGATGTAGCCACATCCTCAATGTGCCCCTCACTACTATCCGTGGGTATATGCTCCTCACCAACTGCTGCCATAGAAACCTGAACTGTATCTGTAGGTGGTGAAGGCTGTGCCAGTCTCAGTGCCACGGTAAGCTCATCTATCCGCAACTTTGACTCTTGAAGGGCTGTCTGAGCGCTCTTCAAAGAGTCCATGCTGACTTCTAGCTCATATGTGAGCTCATCAACCTCCTCCTCCTTCCCTTTAAGAGCATCATAACAAACCCCATCCCTCTCGAGAAGATAATCTCTGTCAGCTAATAACTGAAGATAATTGTGTTTCATTATTCCAAAGGCTTCTCGAAGTGCATGAAACTCTGCAAGGGCAAATCCACTATCACAGTGCTCATCTATCACGAGAGTACTCCAACCATAAGTTGCCAACATCTGCCGAGCAACATCAAAATGTTCTAACGCTGTAGCAACCATACTGTCATTAACCTTCAATTGCCCTGCCAAATGATGATACCCCTGTGACACATCACCTCCACACAAATTTGCTGATTTATAATCAGCACTATGATAAGAGGTTGAATCATCATCACTTACTATTTGGTAACCATCAATATGTGTGCCTTCAACTCTGCACACATCATCAACTAAGGTACCGATGTTATGCACCTCATAGGATGGCTCTAATGGCATGGTAGAAGCTGCTGATTTGACAATATCTTCGCACACTTCTTCTTCCAAAGTATCTACATATCCATCCATAGAGTGATCCTGGGACTCATCGCCAATAAGTGAATTTTCTGATTCATTTTCCAAGGTCTGATTTGCAAAATCAGACTTGTTGTGGCTTGAATCCTCATCACATAATTCATTTTTAACACCCAAATCTTGAGTGTCCATGTTAGGGGACTCCACACATCCATCATCTTCACGAGAAATGGCTGCTATCTCATGAATAAGCTCGACATTATGACTGCTGTTATAAAACAGAAAACCAGGAGCTACATCATACTTATCTGTAGTGTCCTCAAGAGACTCAACCAAAACTTCATCCTCTGCTAACTGTCCATTGCCAAGTGCTAGTTCAAAGGGTGTCTTCATAGGAAAATTGAGTGTATCATGTGCCATAATTTCTGCCCCATTGCTGCAAGGTAAATCTGCATGTGTATAAGTCTCCTTAATCTCAATGGCTTCATTATGGGATCCTTTTGGTCCTTCCAAATGATGTGACTCATGAACACCAACATCCTCATGCAACATGTGCATCTCCAAATCTGCCTTCTTCGTGGCTTCTTCTTCAATGCATCTATGTGTCACGACAAGGTCTTCCTCAAGCTTCTTTACCTTATTATCTGTGCATTGGTGGTTAGGCTCCCAAAATCCTTTGCATGAGAAGCATAGATTTTGTCGTCTCATTTGGTTTCTGCTCATATTAGGAGGTCCTGTAACCTGTTCATTGAGTTTGGATGTAGAACCATCATTATTATATGAATTGAAGGTTCCATCATACCTGCTCACACTGTGACCATGACTGAATTTTGCCCCTTTAGATGAAATTTCCTCCTTATACACCCTCCTAATATACTTAACCAATCCAATCTTTTTAGGACTCAAGGTGACAACAAAGTTCAAAAAATCATTAAGAGAGTACCGTGCTTTAAAATCATCTCGCATACTCTGATAGTCTTCAAAGAGTCGAGGGGCTTCCCGTTCATAGCTTTCCCTAAACTTAATGTCGTCCTGTTCAATTTCTTCTCTGGATTTCCCTACAATACTGTAGTAACCCATAACTGAACTGATGAGTGCTGGTCACTCAAATGATGCTGGATGTTAATTCACTGAATATTTGTTTTAACCCACAAACATGCAACCATTAAGACTGACATGCAAGTGCTGATCACTAACATGCAACCTCAAAACTTGACATGCAAGCATATGGGTGTCTCCAAAATGACATGCAAGTACTGGGTACTAACATGCAACTGTAAAAACTGACATGCAATTGTTCAAATTTCTGATTTCCCAACAGGATGGCAGGAAACCGCTCTGATACCACTGTAAGATCGCTGCTTAGGATATTTGCTTAAATTCTGATCTCTAATGTGATTCACTCAGCAAATCAAAGATTTTTTAATCCTTATTCAATTGACATATGACTGAGACATAAACATGGAAATAATTGCAAGCTACAGCCAAACAATACTCAGATTTTGCAGCTTATAATAACATTCAGAAATGATAACAGCAAATGAATAATGACAAATAATGCTAACAGCAGCTCGCCTTCTTCAGTCCTTAATATATCAGCACTAACAGAGGTTTACAAATAATTATTTCTGAGTATGAAGAGGAATGGAAAATGTAGCATAAACTATTTGACCTGTAACTCATTTGTCTAAGCCTGAGGATGCATCGAACTTTCCTTAGAACTGCCCAGGATGAATCAGCAACAACTCCACTTGAATCTGGACATATTGCGACTCTGGACTGTTATGGCAGCGTTTGGAATACTCAGAAATTTCTGAAACATAGTTGCAGCATTGATTTCCAACTTCTGGGATGAATTCGAGGTCATAGCAGCTATATCCCTTCAAAACCTACGTCCCAATTGAAAGGAAACCCTTATATCTGATATACCGTAATTTATCAAACCCTTGAATATCAGGATATTACTGTAGCGTCACTGTAGTAGCCATAACAATTTTAGATCTGCAACAAATATTCTTGAAACCCTTGAATAATTTATGTATTTCTTCCTCCAATTAAGCACAATTTGACTCCTGTATGAAGCCAACTCTCTAGCAATGATTCGGCTGATCTTTCACAGCCTCAAGATTGCAAAAACATTGAAGAGTTCTCGTTCTTCAATGGCTGATATGCAGAAACCCTTGTCTTCTCCAAAAAACCACAAAAGCAAATTTAAATGATCATTCAATAATGATTTGATTTGCTTTTTGAAACCTTTTATATTCTCAAACTCCTTAATAACATTTAAATCCTTTTTCAAATCCACTTTTAGGGTTTTAATAAAAACTTTATATAAGTCTCATAAATGGGCGCTCCAATCCATGAAATATTAAATGTACTTTAAGTGATTTTAATGATGGGTCATGGCCCCATTGAATATAAAGTGACTTCAAAAACTTTATAATATAACTTCACTTGAGTACTTTAATCCATGACTTTATTATTTGACTTTAAATCAGAGTTTCACAGCTGTACTGTAGCAGCAATAAAAATTTCAGATCTGCAACAAATATTCTTGAAACCCTTGAATAATTTCTGAATTTCTTCTTCCAATTAAGCACAATTTGACTCCTGTATGAAGCCAACTCTTTGGCTATGATTCAACTGATCTTTCACAGCCTCAAGATTGCACAAACAATGAAGAGTTTTCGTTCTCCAATGCTGATATGAAGACAATCTGTTGAAACCCTTGGTCTCATGCACAGACTTCAAGAAATTCTCCAAAGCAAAGTCAAATGATCATCAATAATGATTTGATTTGCTTTTTGAAACCTTTTATATTCTCAAACTCCTTAATAACATTTAAATTCTTTTTCAAATCCACTTTTAGGGTTTTAATAAAAACTTTATATAAGTCTCATAAATGGGTGCTCCAATCCATGAAATATTAAATGTACTTTAAGTGATTTTAATGATGGGTCATGGCCCCATTGAATATAAAGTGACTTCAAAAACTTTATAATATAACTTCACTTGAGCACTTTAATCCATGACTTTATTATTTGACGTTAATATCATTATATGACCCCCCTTATAATAATAATAATTAATTATTATTAAAGATTACCTTTAATAATAATTAAAAATCACTTATCTCCATAATTAGACATCATTTTTCAATTTCATCTGAACTCGGGGGTTCACCATGACACCCTCTGTGCATCCAACCAACTTACCAAAAATAGCAGGGGTCCATCTCTATCAACCTCTGTCGGCTAAAAATAGCAAGAGCCTCCAACTCAGGACCAGAGACCTCTAAACAACCTTATCACCAGCTGAAACTGGGGAACAACACTGAAACCACCACATGACCAGATACCCTGCTATAAATAGAAACTCTGGAAAGATGACTTACTATAAATAGTAAGTGTGTAGAACTGAGTCCAACGAAGGCCAAACCTGAACCCATACTAAGCTCTGATGGAGAAAACACACTAAACTCTGCCAAAAGGAACCCTCTAACCATATGAGTTAGCCTACGAGGGCCAGTGATAGGCTAAACCATCATAAAACAAGATCACGCTAAAAAGGGGACATTACAAAATCCAAAACAATCCTTGTTTAATCAACTTGGCTCCCCTCTTAAGGGTATTCCAAACCATAGAATCCTTACCCATTAGGCTGTATCTGGGCACATCCACGAAATCCACATCCCCAAGGTATTTTGAGGTGAGGATCTTAGCTTAAGTCTGTTGTTGCTGAGTACACCATCTCCTATAGAGTTTAGCTGCCAAAGCTTGCCCATTCAAATCGACCCGACGCAACCCAAGACCACCCTCCTACTTCGACTGACACACAACATCCCACTTGACCAAGCTCCACTTCCTCGAAAGTAGATTACCAAACCAAAGAAACTATGGACAAAGACTCTCAAAGTCTTTCACAAAATTGGCAGGGGCAGATAACACAAAGCACCTGTACAACGGGAGAGCCTGAACCACAGACTTCAACAGAGTCACTCCTCCTGCAGTAGAAAGCCACATACAAGTCCAATGAGTTACCTTTTTTCAAAACTTCTCAATAACATCCTGCCAGAACACACGAGGTAACGTGCGAACAGCCAGAGGAATGCCAAGGTAGACAAAAGGAAGCGAGCCAATCTGAAACCTAAGGATATTCGCAATTCTCTGCTGAATAAGGTTAGGAGTATTAAAGAAATAAATAAAAGACTTGCCTTCATTGATGCTTTGCCCAGAGGTAGCCAAATAACAGTCCAGGGCCTTCCTTAGATTGATTGCTTCATCCACTCTGGCGAGACCCATTAACGCCGTATCATCCACAAACTGAAGCTGGGATTGGGGGGAATGTTATTGTCCCATTGCCAACCCTAAACAAGACCAAGCTCCACATGAGATTTTAAAAGTCTCCCAAGCCCTTCAGCCATCAAAATAAATAAATATGGGGATAAAGAATCCCCTTGTCGAAGTCCCCTTGAATCCCCAAAGAGTTCAGAAGGCTCTCCATTGATGAGCACAGAAAAGGAGGTAGACATGACACAACTCATAACCCATTCGATCCAGGCACTGTCGAACCCAAAAGTTCTCAAAATCTTGGTTAGAAAATCCCATTTGACATAGTCATAAGCTTTGGCCATATCCAGCTTAATGAACATAACCTTCTCCTTGAAGGAAGCCATAGAGTGAACAGTCTTAGTTGCAATAACCACACCATCCAGAATTTGCCTACCAGCCACAAATCCACCTTGTTTCTCAGAAACCAATCTATCTAACAACGGCTTCAGGCGTTCAACAATCAGCTTGGTGATTATTTGGTACACCACATTGCAAAGGGCAATAGGCCTGAAGAGATCCAAATAATTAGCCCCCTCCCGCTTAGGGATGAAAGCCAAGAAGGTGGCATTCAAGACTCTTAGCATTTGCTTATTCTTTTGAGATTCCTGAACAACCTCAAGAAGATCAAGCTTTATAACCTCCCAAACTCCTGAAAGAACTCAAACAAGAACCCATCAGGACCGGGAGCTTTACCTTTCCTCATTTGAAACACAATATTCTCCAACTCCAACAGAGAGATCGGCTTGAGAAGGGATTCGTTCATTTCACCAGTCACCAAGGGAGGAATGCAAGCCAAAATTTCAGCTTCTTCCTCACTGGCAGGAGGGGAATCAACAAAGAAGAGAGCAGAGAAGAACTAAACGGACTCTTTCGAAATCTCACCAGAGGAAAGAAGAGGGTCACCATCTGAGGACTTGAGAGATGAAATGATATTTCCCTGCCTTCTATCCTTAACCAAATTGTGAAAGAAGTATTCCTGTCCCCTTCCTGAAGCCAGTCAATGCAGGATTTTTCATTCCAGAAAATTTCCTCACGAAGCTCCCATTCCTCCACCTCCTTCACAGCCGCAACTTCCAACATACTCAGCTCCTTAGATAGCCCCTGAGCCTGGATCTGCCGAGTAATGGTGTCCAAGTGCTCTTGTGCAACCCTTTTAGCCTGGAAAACATTGCCGAAATGGTGTCAGTTCCATTGTTTCAGCATATATTTGACATACTGGAGTCTTTTAGAAAAGGAGTACATAGCAGTGCCAAAAGTAGGCTTTCCAGCCCTCCACCATCCTGGGTTCAAATCATGAAGAGACTCATCACGAAGCCACATAAGCTGAAATTTAAAGGACTATTTTTTAGAGAATCTAGACAGGCAAGTAGAGAATTTGATCGGCCAGTGATCCGAGCCCCGCCAATCCAAAATCTTAGAGCTAGTCATCCATTTGACACCAACCCAAAAATTGGACACCAAAAACCTGTCTAACCTTTCAAAAATAGCATCATCACCAGTCCTCCTATTGTTCCAGGTAAATAACCCATTCACGGGTTTGATATCCACCAAATTCATACAAGCCACATTGTCTCTCAAGAGATCCGAGGAAGGTTCCAGACGGGTAATCCCACCCCTTTTCTCTTCCAGAGACGAGATAGCATTAAGATCACCTGCAAGAATCCAAGGGATAAAGGGCTCCAAAGAACGCAAGTATCTAATATGAGACCACAAATGAGCCTTACTAGGGAGATCCGTAGGAGCATAAATATTAGAAAGAAGAATGCTCTCACCAGACTCTAGACTAGAAGCAACAAGAGATATAGAGCACCTGCCAGAAAGCCACCAGAGAGGAAAAACTCTGCGCGGATCCCATAAGCAAGCAAGTCCCCCTGAGCTTCCCTGCGCCCCCACACATTGACAACAACCTCTACCCCAGATCTTAGGAGCCAAATTCAGCATACTTTCAACATATAACTTAGTCTTCTGGAGGAAAACCAAATCAAGAGAGTAAACACGAATCAAATCATTAATAGCCTTTTGTCTAGGGATGCTATTCATACCCCTAACATTCCAAGATATCACAATCATCGTTGGGGCTGGGAAAAGTGAGAGTCAAGAGTCCTCACTGAGCCAGACTCTACCAATGTCTCTCCAATCGGCTTTACCTTTTCCTAATCCTTCTTCCTACCTACTTTAAGAGGCTTCTCAGGAGTCCCCTTTTTGGGGGGTTTTTGCTGGAGGCCCAAAACAGGAGGAGACTTGCCTTTACCAGAGTCCCCAAAAACCTTCTCAATGATGATCCCAGAACCAGGGGGATCAGGAACCATAATAGTGTCTATCGTCAAGCCAATTTCCCCAAGGTCAGGTCTTGAGGAAGGGAGATCTGTGTCCATCTGAGCTAATTGACCCCCTGCTGGGGCTTGGCTGGAAAAAGTATTTGGCTGATCCACCAGGCACTTCTCAACAATCGTACTATCAACAACTTGAATTTCGAAGGGAACACCTTCCTCTTGAACCAAGTTCTCTAACGCTTCAAACCTGTTGAGGGTTTCCTCTTCCTGCCTGTTTTTAAGAGTCCTCTTTTGTCCTCTATTCCTATTACGAGTCTTAACAGGCACAAAACGATCCTTATCCGCCTCCACCCCCTGCATGGGGGCGTTACCTTTGTCCACCTTCGAGGCAGATTGATGAGAAGCATTAGCCATATTAGCAGCTGAAGCGGCTTTGGGGCACTTTCGCTGCAGGTGGCCATATTCATGACATAACTGGCAATGAAAAGGTAATGCCTCATAATCCAATTGCTGGGTCCAAGAGGTTGCCCCAATGCTTATTTCCACTGAATCCGACAATGGGTTATTCAAGTCAATTTCGACGCACACTCGAGCAAAAGAAAGAACCCTTTTATTCAAGGTTTGTTGAGAGGGCCCAATAGGCTTACTGAGCAAGAGAGCAATCATCTGTAATATATCACTTTGCCAGCATTCCAGGGACAAGTGAGGGAGGCGTACCCAAATTGGAATCTGAGAAGGGAGCTCCTCTAGGGAGTTGAAACCCACATGCCAAGGTTTAATGAATAAGCCCATCTGGTTATAGAAGTACGACCCGCCCTCAAAAGCCCGATTTCTGTCAGCAATACAGGAAAAGTCCACCATGAAGAAATTGTTGGTTGCCAACATAATATCAAAGTCCCCTTCAGGGTTCTAGGTCTTGTGAACCAACGAATCAAGAAATGGGAGCAAAGCCCGCATCCCCATGAACTTGTAAATCAACACATGCTTGCTGTAGTATTCCACGTCTTCCGCCATAGACTCTGGTTGAATCACAAGCTTCGGTCGTTCTTGCGATCTCTCCAAACACCCATTTACTTTTTGTAGCCGGACACCACCATTCCTCATCAAACCCTCGCCAGGGTTACCCAAATTTGCAAAGCTCTGACTTCCTCCTAGAAGAGAAGAACCTGGATCAGACTTGTTCGCTGATGCATGCAGCTCCATGAGAAAGAAGGAAATACCCCCGTCCCGATAACTAGATCACCGGGGGCAGCGAAAACAAACACTGAAGTAGCTCCACAGAAAAAGCAAAACACAGAAGAGAAAGAATCAAATCCCCCCGTAAGCATGCAAGCATCCCCCACCAGAAATCTGCACCTCTGTATGCCGCCCCACACACATGCAAGTGCAGTCGATCAGAAAAAGAAGAAGAAGCCGCGGTCTGTTCCAGGCCGTGGGCTTCCAAACCCCCACAACTCCCCTTACTCATCATCCGTCTATTATCAGTGAATGATTTCCAATACCAGATTTATCTTTCGAGCATAGCAAGTTGTGTATTTCATTTTTGTACATTTTGTCAAAATTTCCAAAAGATCAGTTAGGGATATTTCATTTTTCTAGCTCCACATTGTTGTGAATGCGAGACTATTGTGGAACAGTTTCTGCAGCAATTGCAAGATTGTCGTGGAACGCCTTTTGCAACAACTGGAGGACTTCTGTGGAATGGCTTCTGCAACAACTACAAGACTCCTTCGGAACAACTTCACCTCTTGCCATTTTTATGCAGTTTGCCATTGCCTGAATCCATTTGAACTTTGAAGACATATCTTAACCTTGCCTTCCTCATCGTGGTTCCTTCAGAAGCCTTCATTTAAGCTCAAACATGGCCAAATGATAAAAGAGGAACTATTTTATTCCGCCTACCTGTGCCTTTTAATCACCAAGCTCTTTTTGGGCTAGGAGTTCATTCATGACCATGAATTATCTTCTCTAAGAATTCCTAACAGTTCATATTCAGTGAATTTTGAGCCAATCAATATGGCCTATTAATGAAATGGGGCGGTGCTTTGTTAAAATCATCTTTGTTCATATTCTAAGAAATACAAATAGATTCAGAGATTGGCCGACAAAGGGAGGAGCTATTTGGCTTATGAGGCAGCGTGATTATTAAATGCTTTTTATATCAACTACTACCGACAGTCAATCAAATGTGGCATATATAATTGATTATATATATTGGATTCTTTCCTGAGACGTAAATTTTGATGATAATATCATTATGATTTTAAGGTCATGTACCATATGGGAAATAGTGGACCAAAAATTTTGTGGTGATGAATGGTGAACAGGGAATTAGCCCTTCCTAATGCGATACTTAAGCTTGAGGCCTGCATTTCTGATACTTCTAAACACAATATTTCCTTGAAATTTTTTCTGATATGGAGTCTGATGAATCTTCCTTCCAAGCAGAGTTCCTCCAGGGTATTCCTAACCCTATGGCTTATCCTTCATCACTAGGGCCCCTAACTGCATCATCTCTTCATATGTCACTATCACCAGCAACCAGTCCTAGGTAGGGCCTGAATGCATTTTGTTGTGTAACTGGAGAAGTGTTTTTCTTGCTACACCATTTCTTCCCCTAGAATTTACACCTGTTTTGTGTGGCTGTCCACTTCACAAACTTTTTTCTAAATCTTTCTCTAAAACAACTGTTCCCAAGATATGTAGGAGGAGTCTGATATGTTTTACAGTTGAATATGGGAAGATACAGACCACCGCATGAAGGAACATTCTACCAGGATCGATAGTTTCTCAATATGCAGCAAAAACTCTGGAATTCTACAAACCTTGCTTTAATTGCTGATGTAAAGATATTTGAAATGATCCTATTAAGCAGCTTGCCAATTTCTAAGCAGTGTTTCTCCAAGCTTTTGGGACAGGGGGACGTAGTTTCGGACCTTCGGTGACAGTAAATTTTTTCCTGAATTTCGAGGATGGTGTGGGGAGGGCTATTAAAATAAGTTAAACAAACTATAATAAGCTGAAATTTTATAAAGGAAATACAATGTTCTGAATTTGTGATGACAATCATCCCTCCTTTTATCTTTTTAGAGGTTTTTAGCATTTGTTTCCTTAAAAAGTTATGTTTTTAAATATTTATGCACGAAATAATACAAGCTGTTCAATCCTGAAAAAAGGGGATGTCCCCACCTAGTCCCCAAGTACCTGCGACATCAGGGATGTCGGAGACATCACTTGGACCCCTGTGGATGCATTCTCATAGAATATTGCTTCTAAGTCATTACAATGCATTATGCCACAACAGTCAACATTTTATTGTCATATACCACCAGGCACTGTACACCTGTTCTCTACTTAAGGTGGCAGCAATCCTTGCTTGTTTGCAGAACATGGTATTGAGATTGATACAGACATGGTTATGCTCAAATTTGACCTACTTAGGGGGCTTCACCAAGGAATCCATATAAGAATTACCTTATCTTACAGATTTTTGGTAGAAGAACACTCAAAGTAGTCATAATCAGATGTTTTCCATGGTATGGGTTTTTGGTAGACAGACAGTTTCCACATATGTTTTACTTTTACAAGTATCCTTCATTATTTATTTTCAGTTGTCTCACAGGATCATAATTATTCATTTAACACTAGCTTTCTTGTTTATTACATGATCTTTTCTGCCACAGACGGATGATTTTTACGTTTGAATGTGTCAAGCTGCTAATAAGCTCCCTCTGGTGATTAAGTTTGAAAATATTTAGAAATATGTAATTTTTTCAAGCATTGGCTTTAGCAGATTCATTATGGTTTGCAGTACTGTAACATTTCGTAAAATAGTAGTAAGATTTTTTAGTTGCCTAACTAAATTAAAACGTGGTAACAATAAATTTCACTTTTGTGATATTGATGGGGCTGCTACCTCATTTATTCATCTCTTCACTTCCTGGATTTTTCAGGGTTGCTGTTTCTTTCCATCTAGATTTACCTTTTGAGTTGTGGTCTCTTGTTGGTTGCAGAATGTCTTTATTGATGAGCCGCATATGAAGATTGAGGATGTTGATTTTTTTACTAAGCATTTGGTTCTTACTCTCCGGAAAGGAAGAATACCTGCAGTTTGCTCCGTGGAGTTGCCGTTGCCTCTTGATTTGATGGTAAGAATCTTGGCTATTGATTTATAGTTGTAAAATTCTTATATGTAAGTCTTTGACTTGACTGTGTAAAAAACAGATATTGACTTTGCAGTTTTTGCAGTGAATGTTCCCCTGCCTGGTAATTTGAAGCAATGTATTTCCAGTAGGAGTATGAAGGTCTCTAAATTCTATGTCAGAATTTTGTAAAAACAATAGGAATGCTTGCATTGTTTTGAAATACCAGAATTTGTACTTGAAACTCTTACACAGATTTGAATAATTTATTGCATCATTTAAGTTCATATATGTAGAATTTATTGATATCGTCCAATGATCATTGAGTGGAAATAGTCACTAGGCATCATTTTTCTTGTTGTTGGTAACTCTTAAGATGCATTTGGTGCAAGATTTTGACTCACCAAGTATTCAGGTGTGTGGTTTACTGATTCATCGATTTGAAAGATATAGCCAACACACAATAGTAGCCTCTAAATCATGAGTCACATGTCTTGATGGGAAATGTGCTTACATTTAGGGCTGGTAGAAGATATCCATAGAGGCTGGTTTAGGTTATCGAATCAACTTCTCTGTGGCAAGATGAACTTTACCTACTAAGAAAAAATTGTAAGTCCAAACTCTGAACAAAAACAATGAAAGTTGTCAAGGTTAGAATTTAATAAAAAAGCTATGATAACTCAGTAAACAATGTACCTATGTGCCCTTGTTACTTGAAATCTAGGCAGTAGTAGTTGGGTCCATGATTGCTATAAGGGGGACTTTACGGTATCTTGGGGGATTGCTTGCATTGTTGGCTGCTGTTCTTTGGAGACAGCCTGTCTTGAAGGGTTTTGCAATCTATTCTGCTCTTGTACTCTGCTGCTGTCTATTATCTTTCCATTTAGTTATATCATTGATAACATACATTGCATTTAGATGTGTTCTTTAACAAGAAAGGGGACATTTATTAAATAGATTGATGCAAAAACAGTATGCTGAAATAGATCCTCCCTATAGGCCTTTAATTCATTGTAAGACCATGCAAAACACTGTAAGAACCCTTAGTAGTTCTGCCCTGGATTTTCAGTTTGAGTGGTTTGACATTTTGTCAAACACTTGTCATGCAAGGTAATTGAATTCTGATTTCTTAGTGTTTGCTTGTTTTGTGATGTTTGTTTGAAAAATAGAGAATGCTTTCAACTCTTCACAAAGAATCTCCTCCTGTCTGTCATGCTTCCACACATCATTCTTCCGTTCTATAACTCTCTCTTCTTGAATCTTTGTTTTTGATATCAATGGTAAGAAATCTTCATTTATCTCTGAGTTTTCTCATCCACGGAGCTGTAGTTTTCAATCCTTCTATAATTCTCCTTCCACTATCCATCTCTTTTGCTTTTACCAACACATGCTTTGTGTGATCTATTAAACTTTTCACAAGCATACTCTTCAGCGAAGGACTCCTTTGGATCATTCTCATCATCTTGTCAGGTTTTTGGAATGATCCTTATTCTCTCATCCATTTATCATAAATTCTTCCTTCTTTCATTGTCTCATGCCTTCTAGGCTCTCTATCATTTTGACATCAATTCTTCTTTTTTTAATATGTAGTCTTCTACTACCATATCATAACTCTTTTTTTATGACTCTCTCCCTTTGATCAATGAAAACATAATGCTCATATAGAATATGCCTTAGCTGATCTATCTTGAATTTGTTTTCTCTATGGAGCTAAATTAATGCAATGGTTAGCTCCCCTTGAACTCGTACTTCTCCTTAAGGACTTGGTGAAACCTCTTGTGCATGAAGCACAAGTATAGATTCTTCCTTCAACTCATTATCTTGCTCTAGTTTCCTCCTCCATACCTTTGTAGATCCTTCCCTTTGCTTATTCATGGCTTCCACTTTCTTGTTTTGTCTGGAAGGTTCCTCAAAACCACTTCTACACCATCGTGCTACATGCCCATAGTTGTTGCATTTGTAGCATATAACATTGTAATTCACTAACTAATCAAAGGAATTATAGCTTCTTCTTGAAAACTCATAAGCACTTCTATTCTTGTTCCAACCTTCATTTCTTCCTTGTGTTCTACACTCTCTCGCCTTATGACCAAGGTGGTTGCATTTATAACATATGCTTCTATTTGGCAACCCATAAGAACCCGTAATGTCCCCTTTTTTCGGAGTGATCACTTTCGGAGACCGTTGGATTGATTTCCACACTTCATAATTTTTGGCGGGCAACTTGAATGCACGGGATGACTTATCATTTTTTTCTGTTGCCTTTGATGCATTTATCTTGAATAAAATAAAGTGTCTCCTTATGGAGCGAACCATCTGGGGATGGGAGAGTTTGTGGAAATTGGTCATCGAAGGGCAAGGCATATTCAATTCTTTTGGTTTTATGTTTGGCGACTTGGAGGGAAGAAAGAAAATGTAAAATTCAAATCTTCAATTTTAATTAGCGCCAAGGTATCTATTTTTGGTCGGCCAAAATGAAGAGAGGAGAAATAATGAAATATAAATCCTTGGTTGGCCTCTTTGAGGAGAATAAAATAAAGATAAATTCAAATCTTTTTTGGGTGCCAAGATTTTGCAAGGAAGGTCAGCCTTCCTTGAGGAGGAATTTAATAAAATAAAATTAATTTTAATGTGAGCGCTCCTATTAGCCTTAGGTCGGCCAAAGTGAAGTCAAGGTGAGGGTCGGCCCTCTTTAAGAGAAGGAAGTAATAAAATAGAAGGTTTTTAATTACCTAGGTTGGCCAAGTCAGAAATAACTCAATAAAATAATGGTAATTAAGTGTGGTCGACCAGCATGAGGGAAAAAGGTGAAAGCATGTATATAAGCAAGTGTTGTGGATCATTTGAGGGCATCGTGGATTGAGTTTTGTTTCTTGTTTTCCCATTGTGGATCTGCAACTTAGTTTGCAACCATTCCAAGGACGAAAACCCTTGAGAATTTGGTGAGCTGGACGAAAACCTAGCTCATCTTGTGGAGAGTTCGTGACGGAGCTCTAATTGCACTTCATTGGAGATGTTTGTGAAGAAGAACAGAAATTAGTATTCAGATTTGTAGGTCAGAGTTGGATCAGCATCTTTGGCGAGTGTTGGAGATATTGTAACCTAGGATTTTGACCTAGGGTTGGAGCGCCACTTGGAGAGAGAAGCGAATTGTCTTGTGGAGGTAGATTTGGGACCATTTTGGGCAGATTTCAATTTGTTTGCATTCCAGATTTGGATCAGATTTGGTTCGCCATTCTTTGGAGCAAATTTGGGCAACTTGTTGGAAACTAGTTTCATCATTTTGGAGGACCTACTTGAAGAAGATTGAAGGCAGATTTAATTATCAGACTTGTGCGCCATTTTTGAAAGAAATGTTGGAGGATCAAAACCATAGTCGCTGCCCTACTTGCATATCACTTGTTCATCTGCTGTGATCACCACCTATTTGGGGGGTTTGAGGAGGATTCATAGTTCATTGGTGGAGTCTATGAATGCATGATCAAGTGCCAAACCAAGATCGCCCATCAAGAGTTGCTATTGGATATCATACTTTGCCATTCATGGTATGTTGGAAGCTTATGCACAGATCTGATTTGTAACAGCAGTATGTTTAGCCATGTTTGAGCCCATAATTTTGATGTAATTGCATTCTTGGATATTCTGATTTATAGCAGCAGTTTTTCATGTTCAGAAATCAGGGTTATATGTCATTTGTTTTGCATTTTATGGTCATATTATGTGTTGAAATTCAAAATTGATGTTATCTCCATAATGGTATCTAATCGGCATGTTTATTTGAGCATGTGACATACATTTATTCACAGTCAAAATCATTTATAGTTCAGAAAATCAGATTTCAGACCTAGGGTTTTGAGAAGAAAATTAGGGCAGAATTTAAAGGTTTAAAAATTAGAAAATCAAGTCAATATCCGTTTGGGATATTACAGAACCTCTATTCTTGATCCAACTAAAGTTTCTTGCATGTGTCCAACAATTTTCCGCTTTATGACCAAAGTTATTACAAGAATAGCAATAACCATAAAATGAGAGTTGAGACCTATTCATTTGTGCTTGCCTTAGAGGGAATGATTTTCTGAATGTATTTTTATCCATGTTGTCTTTGTGAGGTACATTGATCCCCTGTGGGGTATTACTTCCTTTCTTCTTGTAGCTATCATCTTGATAGGATTCTTGAGAGTATAGCTTTTTGGCTTTTCCTCACATCGCTTCTTTGGTAGTTCATTGGAAACTTGATCTTCCTTTGCTTCATGAACAACACTTGTCTTTATGCATGCTGACTTTTGCCCATCTATAATATCACCCACGGTTTCGGTACTTTTATCAACCTTGAGGCTCCTGTCTGACTTGGTAGTTGTTTTCTCTAATTCTATCCTCAAGTAACTAATTTTGGACCCATACTTCTCACAATGGTTTCTCCCTTCTTCCTTGATACTCTTGGCTTCTTCGATTTTGACTTTTAGATCGATGATCATCTTCTTCGATTCCAAAAAACTTTTTGACATTTTAGCCTTAGCTTCACTGCCCTCTTGATGTTGTAATTTTAGCTCCGAGTTTCTACTCTGAAGCTTTCTGACATCATTGTAGGTGAAATGGGGTTCCTCCATAAGATCTACTTCTTCATCATCTTCAACTTTTGCTTCCATCGCCATGAAAAGTATTTCTTCTCTTGAATCTTTCTCTTCTTTTCTTTCGTCTTCGCTTTTAACCTACACACATTCAAAAACGCAATAATTAGTTTTATCACAATTAAAACATTTATACTTACCTTTGTATATGTTGGATTCTTATTTGAGCTTCCTATCAGCATGGGCTTCCTTTGTATTCGATTCATCACTGGAGCTATTGCTTGATTCATGCTTTGAATTCTTCATCTCCTTTGATGCTTTGAACCCTGCTTCTGTTTTAGACGATTTCTCTTCTAACACCATTTCCTCTTCTCTTTTACTCACAATGGTGTCTCCATTTATGATGACATCATTCATTATTTCTATTGCCATGTGTATTCCAAGTGCCACCTCATCATTTTTCACCTTATCACCCTTTCTTACTTTTGTGTTATCACTTGCATTTGATCTTGTTTGTGCTTGTTGATCAATATTTTGCATGGTATTTCCTTTTTTTTTGGCTATGTGCTCTTAAGATCTATGTAATACCCCAAATGGGGATATTTGGCCCTTATTTGGATTTCCGGGCTTTCTAAATATTTTATTTTTATCTCTTCTCAAACCCCAGGTGAATGAAGTCTGATTTCTATGACAATATTCAGATTCTTACACTTATAACAGCCACATATGCATAATCAAACAACAAATAATCTTCTAGCATGGGTCGTTCAAGCATAGGAAGATATTATACCATGAAACACATAACATTCACCATGATAACAACTGATAATGTATGAAACCAGTCTGCTGTAATAAACTGGGTAAATGCAGTCCAAAATATCAAATACTTGATTAGGGCAAACAGCCTCTAATCACAAATTACATAGCATAGTATTTGTCTTTGAATTACATACCAAATATGCCAATTACTCATGAGATGTAATCTCTAGGGAAGGCGCACAAGGATGACTGCTATAATAAATCTCTGCTGTAACCCTAGCAGCCAGCGAACGCCATGAACAGGCCCAAATCTTCCTTAGTTGCAGTTCGCCCTTCCACCAAGAGGTACGCTGAACTCTAGGACAGTCTTCTTCCCAAATGATGAACAATCCTCTCCAAGAAGTGCCACAAAATGTTCCTCAAAACAGATCTGCTATTCTGCTCCAAACAATGAAGTGCAAGTGAATTCCGGTGATGAAATTCTCCTAGGATAGTGAGGTTTTTGTCCCACAAGCCTTCTCTAGAGATCACTCTCCAAGTTGTATGTGAATAGATGCTTGAATGATGCTTTGGAATGCCAATTGATTGAGTATATATACCCTTCTAAACTCCACTTCTCCTCATGGCCGACCTAGGTAGTAGTAGTATAATTTGAATACAAGTTTTCTCTCCAAGAGGGCCAACCCTTATGATTCCTCTTTTCCTCCACAAAGCACCTAATTCAAATTGAAGATATGACTTAGGATATTAGTAAGGGCGCCGCCCAAGTCAATAATTAATTAATATTTTTATCCCATCTTAAGCGGTAGTTAAAGAATATGTCAAATCAACAATGAGCGCCTATGTGAATAGTGTGTTTCTCTTCGCCCAAGGTGAATTGAGGACTCCATGATGAAGTCGAATTGCCCAAGGTGAGTAATAATCTCCATGTCAATGTGAACAATAATCTCCGTGACCATGTGACCATGACAAGGTATCCAAAGGAAAGCATCCAAGATGTAGTCATAGCATCCATACAACACATGATGAAGTCCAAGCTCTATATGAAAGGCCCTCCAAATAGCTGACTCCGAGGAAGACAAATCTCGATATCCTTGATGAGTGCACCAAAGACAACATACCAATGTGACAAGTCATCTCCACTACTCATGATATCCTACAAATGTCCCGGAGTGAGGTGAAAGGCCCAAGTCAACTCTAATGGCGACCATTCGAAAAATGGGGACATTACAGTCCTCCCTTCTCGGAATTGCTTGTCCTCAAGCAATGGCAAGTGTGTATGCTGTGAGATAGTGTCAAATGAGATGTATCTCCATTGGTCCGCATTCCTGGTGGCCGTACAAATCATCCACTGGTGGTTGCATCCTCCAAGAAGAAATGGAAGAACGCAATGCAAAGTGAACTCCAACAACTGAAACCATGTGCTTCCGAGTCCAATCAAACACCATTCTCCCGAAAATATGCCTGCAACCACAAGTGCAACAAGCACTAAAGCTCTCAGGGTGCCACTCCTCGAGAAGCAATAGCTGGTCCAATTTGTAGCCTTGAAGAACAAGTGGTGAAGAGTGGGGTCCTTGAAACACAACCACAAGTCTCCAACCTTCTGCTACGCTACTCTGATATAATCATTGGCAGTGCCATATGAGATTTGAAGCAACCCATCAACACTCCAATGAAGTGATGTGCCAAACATACCACCACTTGGATCCCAAACCAACCTGTCGCCACATCCGGCAATCATAAAGAGAGAAAGACATCTCAAAGTGCTAACATCAGTCCAACCTCCAACACTGGTCGACCTCCCATGGATGTGCAAAAATATCAACATAGTTGCAAGAAAATGCATATCAGCTCCTCCAAGGTGGCTGATGTAAATCAGGACAGTGACCTCCCAATTGAAAATCAACTCTCTGTAGCTGTCAATAACCTCTCTAATGACATGGGATGATAGAGTATCATCGATCGGCCATCTGCTAGTGATGAAGGGGTAGTCCAAGCCTCTTCAAAACACCCCAACAACTGCTGTCCTCAACCAACTCAATATGAGATTCATGCACCATGAAACAAAATAGTCATCTCTTACTCGGATATGCAAAAGAATCTCATGTACTAGGGCTAGAATGTTAGTGGCATCATGCTCACCTCTAACTCCGATGTCAAATGCCAACTATAGAGCAAACCCTAGTGCCTCTAAATTAGAAATGGAAACAATATCATACCTTGGCATATGAACCAACTGTAACTCAGAAGTGTGCTCCTTCCATGCAAGCGCCTCGGTATTATACATCACCAAACTATGACATAGGACAGCCTCCAATGCAATCAAAGGATCAAAAGGATGAGAGAGTTGTATCACGGTATCGTCGAAACCTACATCTCCATGAATGATCAGAGAACCATTACAAACTGAATCCCTTATAACTCCCTTTTCAAGTGAAGTCATGATATTAGTGGCTGGTCCACTAAGTGTAGTCTCAACAACTCCACCAAACTCCCAAGTAGTTGTTGTTCGCCGAGAACCTATGCACCATGAAGTAGAATAGCCATCTCCTATCAAAGTATGGAATAGACCCTCATGAACTAGGGCTGGAACATCAAGATCTTCATGCTTCCTTCCAATCCTTATGCCATCACCCAGCTGAAACACAAGCATTAGCAACTCCAAATCAAATATCATAGCAATATCTTCATACCTCGTGTCATGGTTCAGCTGCATCTTCATAGTATGCCCAACAAAAACAAGAGCCTCCATGGCATGTATCCAAAATAAAGTAGCTACATACTCTGCCAACGAGTCATCGACATGATGGAATCCTTCAACAAACTCCTCAAGTGCTCCATGAAGAATCAAGGATCCATCCTCATTATGCTTATCAATATAGGTAGTCTCAACACTAGTGGCTGATCCACATAGTGTGTACTCAAGGATGTCATCCAAACCCTCAAGAAGCAAACAAATAAAAGATTCTGTACCATACCTCAAATCTGATTGCTCCACTTGCTTAGCCACCATAGAAGACTCGTGCCACATGTCATGCTGAACTAACTTGGTTTTCTTGGGTCCAAAATGAAAGCTAATGATAGAAGAGTTCTTCCCAAACTCATTCTCATGTGTAAGGGCTGTCAACATATGATTATGCAAGAGTGAAAGACTGCTGATCCAATTAAAATCAGAACTCTTGCCATACCTTTTTGTAGTGCCTTTACCCTTCTCAAACCTCTCCTTTATCGCTGTTGCATGCTCTCCATCCAAGGATGATCCAACATGATTCTCTCCATAAAAATCACAAGCCTCAAGGCTGATCCCTTTGGCTGTCATGTCATGATGATGTGAAGTCAAGGGACTGCTGTTGCAAATCAGAAAATCAGGCCTTACTTCATGCTTTTGAGAGATGTCTTCATATACCCTAGTCTCTTCTTCCATGAGTGAGTGATCACCAATTAGGGCAGGTTCATATGATGTCTCCAATGGAAAATCAGATGTGTCATGTTCCTCAATTTCTGTCCCATGGCTGCAAGCTGGATCTTCTATCTTCATGACCCCATCATAGGATCCTTCAAAATCTTCTTCTATGTCTCCATTCTTTGCCATCTTTGTGTTGCATTGTCCTTCCTTGGATGTGGCGGCCATAGAAGTCTGAATTTCTGATTTGTATGACGGAGAGTGTGTCATGCTCAACTCCCAATGAAGATTCTTCAAAGAATCCATGGTGTCCTCAAGCTCCAATGTGAGCTCATCCACTCTATCTTCCTCCCTTCTCAAAGCACTAGCATATATCTCGCACATTTTGGATAGATGATCTTTCTCCGCAAGTAGGTGCAAGTAGTTGTTCTTGACCATAGCCACGGCCTCTTGGAGCTCTTGAAAGCTGGCAAGGTAAGGATCTCCTTCAAAGTGCTCATGCCTCTCTAGGGCTTTCCAACACAAACCTGCGATGACTTTATGAACATGATCAAAAGGATCTAATGCAATCATAGGCTCACCTTCATTTGTCTTCAATTGCTCCTCCAAGTGTTGTGGCTTATGGGACCCAAAGTCTTTATGCAACAAACCCTGATCATGCATCCACAAGTCAACTTCTTCATTGTCACCTCCTCCATCAAATTAGTAGGTAGAGTCTTCTACCTCACGATCTTCCTCCATGGCTGACATAGAAGATGTATATACTGCTATGACCTCTTTATCTTGCAATGACACATCAAGCTTATCCAATCCACTTGGATCACTTCCCGCTGAAATTTCTGAATTGTCCTTATGAACAATATTCATCCCGAAGATACCCATACTACCATTTGATTCCATGCCAATATGATGCAAAGGTGATGAAACAATGTTAGGAACACCCGAAGAACCCATACCTTGATTCAGCCTTGTAGGTTTGGCAATCTCCATGATAGCATGTCCTTCCTCCGTGTGATCATTATGAAGCCCTAGGTATTTGTCTTTTGCAATGTATGATGATGCTTCTTCGCCCAAACCCTCACAATGGCTTGTAGGATGCAAGTTATCTACAAGTATACCTTCCTCTTTCATGGCGGCACCTTCTTCATCTTATCTTCATAGGGCTGAGGTGTACCTTTGGCTTTGTCTCCATTAGGGCTTGGAGTCCAATCTTCAACATATATAGACTGATTTATGTCCTTATGGAAACTTATGTATTCTTTTCCTTTATCTTTATCCTCATAGGGCTGCAAATATTCTTCCTTTTCTATCTTTCCTCCCATGCAATCTCTTTTGATCTTTTTGGCTTATTCTTCTTGCTTCCATCGATCAAATATTCTTTGTAATCTTTCATGTGTTTGCCGAAAAGATGCATACACAAGATTCCACTCTTCGTCCATGATGCAAGACAAATCCACAGTAACTCTTCAATCAAATCCTCCAGGCTGGCAGGATCATGGCTCTGATACCACTGTAATATCCCAAATGTGGTATTTCCTTTTCATTTTTGCCATATGTGCTCTTAAGATCTATGTAATATCCCAAATGGGGATATTTGGCCCTTATTTGGATTTCCGGGCTTTCTAAATATTTTATTTTTATCTCTGCTCAAACCCTAGGTGAATGAAGTCTGATTTCTATGACAATATTCAGATTCTTACACTTATAACAGCCACATATGCATAATCAAACAACAAATGATCTTCTAGCATGGGTCGCTCAAGCATAGGAAGATATTATACCATGAAACACGTGACATTCACCATGATAACAACTCATAACGGATGAAACCAGTCTGCTGTAATAAACTGAGTAAATGCAGTCCAAAATATCAAATACTTGATTAGGGCAAACAGCCTCTAATCACAAATTACATAGCATAGTATTTGTCTTCAAATTACATACCAAATATGCCAATTATTCATGAGATGTAATCTCCAGGGAAGGCGCACAAGGATGACTGTTATAATAAATCTCTACTGTAACCCTAGCAGCCAGCGAACACCATGAACAGGCCCAAATCTTCCTTAGTTGCTGTTCGCCCTTCCACTAAGAGGTGCGCTTAACTCTAGGGCAGTCTTCTTCCCAAATGATGAACAATCCTCTCCAAAAAGTACCACAAAATGTTCCTCAAAACAGATCTGCTATTCTGCTCCAAACAATGAAGTGCAAGTGAATTCCGGTGATGGAATTCTCCTAGGATAGTGAGGTTTTCGTCCCACAAGCCTTCTCTAGAGATCGCTCTCCAAGTTGTATGTGAATAGATGCTTTGGAATGCCAATTGATTGAGTATATATACCCTTCTAAACTCCACTTCTCCTCATGGCCGACCTAGGTAGTAGTAGTATAATTTGAATACAAGTTTTCCCTCCAAGACGGCCGACCCTTATGATTCCTCTTTTCCTCCACAAAGCGCCTAATTCAAATTGAAGATATGAATTAGGATATTAGTATGGGTGCCGCCCAAGTCAATAATCAATTATTATTTTTATCCCATCTTAAGCGCTAGTTAAAGAATATGTCAAATCAACAATGAGCGCCTATGTGAATAGTGTGTTTCTCTTCGCCCAAGGTGAATTGAGGACTCCATGATGAAGTTGAATTGCCCAAGGTGAGTAATAATCTCCATGTCAATGTGAACAATAATCTCCGTGACCATGTGACCATGACAAGGTATCCAAAGGAAAGCATCCAAGATGTAGTGATAGCATCCATACAACACATGATGAAGTCCAAACTCCATATGAAAGGCTCTCCAAATATCTGACTCTGAGGAAGACAAATCTCCATATCCTTGATGAGTGCACCAAAGACAACATACCAATGTGACAAGTCATCTCCACTGCTCATGATATCCTCCAAATGTCCTGGAGTGAGGTGAAAGGCCCAAGTCAACTCTAATGGCGACCATTCTAAAAATGGGGACATTACAATCTACCTTCTAGCTGTTAGGCTATCTCCGAAGGAACCCACTCTGATACCAATTGATGAGCACACGGTGATACTGAGAGGGGGGGGTGAATTAGTATCTGACAATATTTTACTTTTCCAAACTCAATTAATTACATTAACTACACATATGCAAGATCTAGTAATTAAGTACACAATGAGAACACACGATTTACGTGGAAACCCTTTCGAGAGAAAACCACAACACAATATTGCTTATATATATATCTCCTTTCTTTTTCTTGTAGGCCTCAACCTACTTCACATACAAATAGCGAGCTCCAACTCACAAGACACACTAATCTCCACTTGATAGAATTATAGGCACCAAGCTATTGGAGGCTCCAACCCCCACACAAACTGAGCTCGAACCCAACAAGAGGCTCCAACCTCTATTTGATGGGCTCCAACCTATAAATCCTTCAATGGCTGATATGGTTTACTTCTCCACAAGATCTTCCTCTCACAAAAACTGTGTCATGTCCCCATTTCCGGAGTGATCACTTGTGGAGATGTTGATAAATCCTTCAATGGCTGATATGGTTTACTTCTCCACAAGATCTTCCTCTCACAAAAACTGTCATGTCCCCATTTCCGGAGTGATCACTTGTGGAGATGTTGATTAGCCTATTCACCATTACCGTAGGCTAATGCTAGTGGTAAGGGAATGATTTTGGTTTGAGCTTGGTTTTAGAGGACGGAAAACTATAATGTTGGCTCAACAGGTGATTTTATTTGGATTTTGGCTAAGTGTTATTTTGTGGTATTTTTCATTAAGAGAAAATATTATGATTTTCTAGCCAAGGATGGGAAAAATAAATGTTGGTCAAATTGAAGATAGAAATGGTGAAAGGATGGAAAATACTATCTTTAATTGCATTTTATTTATATATTATTTTATATTTTTCCCAACGCCAAAATAGAGGAGAAAAAAATAAAAATAATAAAATATTATTATTTTTATGGGATGAGTCCAAAATCGACGCCAAGGAGGAATTATTGAAAAATAATAAAATATTATTTTTTATTTGTGGGATCGCCGCCCAAGGAAAGGAGGAGAAAAAATAATAAAAAAATGTTTTTTATTTGCTCAAGGAAAATTGGCGCTTGAGGAGGAGCAATTATTTAATAAAATAATATTGTTTTCAATATTGGCATCTAGAGGAGGTATTTGGAAAAATAATAAAATATTATTATTTTATTATTTTTAAATGATGGTGGTTGTACAATGTAATTCATTTAAAATTGTGAAATTGAAGGTTGCAATTTCATTGGTGGATTTGAAATTCTCCATTATTTGGCAAAATTGGACGCCTAGGGTGAGAGGAACATAAATAGAGGCATTTGGCTTCATTTTGCAACTATTGATCATTTGATAAACTTTCCATTTGAGAGTTTCTCTTGACTGGAATTGCATTTTCAGTTTGCTCAAGGTGGTGTTCCCTTGGCATTTTGTGGATTGGTGATGCTCCTTTTCCACCATCATCGGATGATATCATTTAGATTTCATCATAGAGCTTGACTTTGATATTTTCATGGAGCTATTATGCATATTTGGCTTGTTTATGAGGCTTATTTCATCATTGGTTGACATAGGAGGGTTTTTGGTTGGATCGCTTGACATATTGGAGGGTTTTTGATCATTTCCAGCCATCGTCATTCTGATTTTCAGGTACAGTAGGTACAACAGGTTGTTATCTTCAGATCTGAGCAATATTGATCATCATTTGGAAGGTTTAAACACTTTGGAGGCTTCTAAACCCTAATTGCCCTCATTCTACGGCCTAGCGCATGCATTTGGAGTGGAATTTTGGCATATTTTTGATGATATTAGGAATCAGGGTTTCATATCAGAAGGGCACAGTTTTACATCATTCATACATTTAGTGCATTGATCATATTTTATCAGTCCAGGGTTCAAACAGCTCAATTTCCAGCCCTATCGCTTCATATTTGAGAGGGTTTTGCATGGTTTCAGCTTAGGGTTTGAAGGAGAATTGCATTTCAGTGATATCAAGGTTTCTAATCAGTGATATCAAACCTGATACAATGCTGCTACAGGCAAAAATCAGTCAAGGATTGATGTGCTTTTCATCATGACTACCTAGGGTTTCAATCTCATATCTTTTGGCAAAGGCTTGCTATGTAATTTGGGCTATTTTCATAATGTATGTGATCTGATTTTCAAATCAGACTTGCTGATTGTATGCTACAGCCAATTACATCATTGTAATCATTATTGTTCAATCAATAAGAAGCCATTAGCACTTTTCGGGTATGTCTTTTGCATGTGTTAGTGTGTTAAGTTTTTCACTTAGGGTAATTACTTCGGGTGGTTTTTTCCCATAGAGTAGTTTTCTTACCCGTCAGCATTCTCACGGCTTTAAAAGCCTGTACAATATGTATTTTACACATCTCATAATATTTTTTCATCTTGGTGAAATAGCATAGTGCTTCTCTCCTTTTCTGTGAAGATTTATTTGCAGGTTGTGATCTTGGGCTCGGTGGTTGACACCAACATGGTATCAGAGCCTTCAACTTGCGCCTTCTTCCGCCATTGAGAGTTTTCATCAGGATTTTGAGATCATTATTTTATCGCAGCGCTCCTAGGCCAAGAGATATCTGGAGGATGTTATTGCTCCACTCTTTGGCAACGACACTGCAACATATCTAGATGTCTTGGGTGCTTTGCTTCATCGGAGTCTGAGATCATCCATTCCTGTTTGGCATTGCACTGGCATCGTTTCTTTGTTGGCTGGCTGATCGCTTGGGAGAAGAGTTTTTTTTGTCGGACGTGAGTTTTTTTTCGCAAGGATTTGAACCCCTCTCATCCCCTCGTGGCACGGCCTCAACAGCGGCGTTCATTCAAGGTAGAAGGCAGAATTGAAGAGAACCCACGGCCTGTGGAAAGGCCAATCCAGAGGACACCAAATCAGAGAGCGTGGACTTTGAAAATCGGGATCCGAAAGGCACAGATTCAATCTAGATCAGATTGGAGGCGCTTGGAGTGCATATATACTACCTAAATGTGAAAGGTGTCAACTCATTTAAGAAAGCTTCACCATTTCCACTTGCTTGGCCGCCTCTGCTCACAGTCACCTACGCAGTGAACTTGTCCTTGGAGCCTGCCTACAGCATTTTTGGATACATTTTTATGCAAACTTTAACTTTGTAAAGTTTTGCAAACAAAAATTTCCTTCCTTCGTGTAGTGGCTTCAGATCTCTTTCACAGGAAGCACCTTCATTCATCCCCGGTGAGCATCTGTGTGTAGCAGTGGCAGTGTAATTTGCGAAAAACATATTCATTACAAATACTAGCTTAATGCCGTTCTATTGAGAATATCTGAGTTTTCAACAGCAGTTGATAGAATAAGATAGACTATTTGAATAAAATTCGCAACATATACTGTAATCGCTGAAGGAGTATGCAAACACATTGTAAGCTGCCCAAATTCTGAACGAAATTGAAGCGGCTGGGTATTGTCAGGTGATACCCCCCTTTTTCCAAGCCTTATTTCTCCTAACCTCAGATTGGCGGCTGATGCTAACTTCCACGATTTGTTGTTTGGAAATTAGAATGTGAAGTGGCTAAGAGAGCATAAGCGATTTCCCAAAGCCTAAGAAAGTCTTGCAAAATATTTGATTAGGGTTTGCGTGGTGGGCCCTTTTGTGTTCGGTTGCTGAGCATTTCACTGGGATCTTTATCCCATATTGGCTGCGTAATGGTGTTTTTAGCCCTTCAAATATCATTTTATTCTTTTTTTTAAGTGTGACTAAGACTCACGAGGTTGTTAAGAGACTATCTCTTGCATGAAGGAACCTTGGTGGTTCCTAATTTTGCAGGTAAATCCCCCTAATTTTGTTATTGAAGGTTAATGTTTTTGTATTCTTGGAGATTTGTCATAGTTGATTATGGGGTTTTCATTTCATTTTGTTGTGATTATGTTGAAAAGGGGAAATTATAAACAATGGAGAGATGGTATCATAAAACATCTCAGATGGCTTCATTTGTTGCCACATTTATATAATCTTGTTCCCCTTCCTGGCACTGATAGTAAGAAATTTGCATGGAATTTCAAAAGGGATCATGTCCTAGGAGTTATTTTAATGGATATTGATGATGCCACTTTGAATGCTATTGATTATTTTGAGTGTCCTCATATTCTTTGGACTAAAATTTGGGAAATACATGGAGATCCTGATACTCAGCTATTCCCAGATGATCCTGTTTCAGATTGTGTTGTGCCTCTTCATTTTTCAGACAGGATACCCTATGATCATGCTACTATGCAGGAGTTTGAAGTTTTGGAATACCTTGAATCTTCAGATGAGGATGACGAGGGTTCTTCAAAAGCTCCTTCTTTTCCATCAGGGACAGTTGATGTACCTTCACCTTCAATAATTCATTGTGCAGAGTCATTGATTGAGGCTCCTATCAATCCTGTTCAACAGGATCATTCATCTTGTGTTGATGATTCATTGAGCATGTCCAGTGATTCATCACAACCAATATCTCATTATCTTCCTGATTGGGATTCGTATTTGTTGGATATTGGTTCCTTGTTCATAGAATCTCATATTTTTGACTTGGAAGACACATTTGAGGGTATATCCCTCCTATTTGATGATAGTTGTGGTACAACTGTTGTCACCCTATCGCTATCTTTGGAGAATGTTCAAAATCAGTTTCCAGTGGTACCTTATTTGTCACCTTCTATTGTGATTGGGCATGTTCCTGATTGGTTCGTGACATCATCTTCCAAGGTCTTGGTGACACATGAGCAGATCTCAGAGACATCTTCATTCTTCATGCTTCTTTCTTTCAATTCTTATCTGGAGTGGGAAGCATACCTGCATCTATACATGGTTTTGTTTCTTCCAAAAGGAAGACAAGTGGTTTGGCGACATTGGATCATGTTGTCTTCAGGCACTTACCATTTTTGCAGGCGATTACACATTGTGGGGGGGCTACATAGTTTCTCTCTTTCCCTCTTATGGGGGGGCCATAGATTGTATATACATGATGTATGTAGCACTTGGGGGGATGTGATTAAGTCCTCCATCCATGCATCATTTTTGTTTTTCTTTCTTTCTTTTGGAGAGAGGTTTTTTCCCATAGGGTTTTTCTGCTTTTCTTCATTTGTGAGAGATTTCTTTTTGCATTGTAAATGGGTATCTAACATGGTTGTGTAGCCGGGACCCATATTGCATCTTGATATTGCATAATAATTTTCCCTAAGTTTGCACTTAAGGGGGGTGTTAGTGTGTTAAGTTTTTTACTTAGGGTAATTACTTCGGGTGGTTTTTTCCTGTAGAGTAGTTTTCTTACCCGTCAGCATTCTCACGGCGTTAAAAGCTTGTACAATATGTATTTTACACATCTTATAATATTTTTTCATCTTGGTGAAATAGCATAGTGCTTCTCTCTTTTTTTGTGAAGATTTATTTGCAGGTTGTGATCTTGGGCTTGGTGGTTGACACCAACAGCATGTTTTGATTGATATGATTTGAGTATAACTTCATCATTTGGTGTTTGTTTCATTTACAATTCAGTTCAGTTAAGGAAAAAAATTCAGTTAGAACTAGTAGGGTTCTTTACAAACTGATCACAATCTACACAATATCCTTCTTCCTCAAATCTGATCACAACTCACAATATTTTGTATGATGTAAGTCTTTTCTTTTCAAATCAGGTTCACACACACAAATACTTTCCTTCATAAAACTGATCACACCCTTCTCTTCACAACTCTGCTATAGATTATGCACACTTCTCTTTCACAAGTCTGATCCAATCATTGTCAATATCTTCCTTCAATTTATCACTAAGTATATCAAGATTTTTCCTCATAAATCTTCTTATATCTTTTCATGCATTCACACATATTTTCTTCTAGAATAAATCAGAATTACAGTTCATATTTCTCTTCCGCTATCTCTACTCTAATACTTAGAAAATATTCATTGAATTCGTGCTTTCAATCCACTTTTCTTCTTACCTTTTATATGTCTTCAATAAGGGTAAAGGACATACCCTTTCACAATGTTTATCACCTTTCATAATGGATACGACTCTTCAAAATAAACACATACCTCTTCACCATAGTTGAAAAACTCGCCAAAATGAAAAACTCGCGAAGCCCGAAAAACTCGATTCGCCAAAAACTTGGCAACTTAAAAAATTGATTAAATTTCATTAAAAACAATTTTTTTTGCAAAATTCAATGATAAGATGCATCCAATGAGTCAATAAATGAGAAACAAGTTGAGTCTAGTTGTATTTGATTGATTTCAATGCAAATTGGGTACAAAATGGCATCCTCATGTGGAATGTGCTGATACTGATAGTTTGAAACAAAATGAAAATAACAAATTGTTTTTGTAAAATTGAAAGTAAATACTAAATACATCTTCCTCTTCCCAAGTTTAGTGAAAACTAGGGGAGTGGTAGAACTAGAGGGTCTAGTCCTAGGAATCTGCTATGGCTCCTCCATCCTCGGCATGCCAGATTGTGGCTCAACCTCCATCTTGGATGCAGATGCTGGTAGTGGCACTGGTGGCAATGTCTCCTCCTCATCCTCAATGTCATCCAATGAGAATCCCAATCCACCGATTCCACCCCCCTTGTCCATTGCCTGTCTCTCCAAATCATAGATCTCATCCTCGGAAAACAATGAACGTTGCTCATCCCGTCCTGTCCAATCACTAGAAGGATCTATCTCATCCAAATCAATTGGATCATCTGATATTTCCTCTACCCTTCTTGTGCGCAGCTGAAGATTATATTGCACATAGACAAGGTCATTGAGGTGTTTCTGAGCTAGCTTGTTTCTCTTTGTGTGGATGGCTTGAAATAAGCTCCAATTGCACTCACAGTTGGATGAACTACAAGGTTGGCATAAGACACGGAGGGCAAATCTTTGGGGATTTGGGGTATTTCCACCCCAATTTGTCCACCAAACCTCTACAAAAAAAATATTGAAGAGTTAGAAACTTAGAAAGGAAAGTCAAAAGTTCAAAACATATTAAATATCAAATTATCAATAGTTGTAACTTGTAAATTTGAAATTTTATACCTGGTGACTGAATGTTTATTGCTCGTGTAGCCAAGTTTGAAGAAAAGAGCCTACCCCTTCTTTCTCTATAAGCTTGTAATTCATCAACAATGAGGTTTGCCACCTAAGCTTGGGGTGTCATCCTTTGAATGCAAGAAGTGAGGCCCTCCATAACCTCTCCACTAGGATCTGAGAAGGTGCCTGAATGGAAGAAACGGGGGTTCAAAAAGTACCCTGTTGCATGGATGGGTTGGTGGAGTTGATTGTTCCACCTCCTATCAATAATCTCCCATATGGGATCAAATTTGAGGTTGTCCCCCTTATAATAATTTCTTATAGCCTCCTTGGCCCTATCCATGGCCTCATATAGATATCCCATTGGGGTTTTATCCCCATCTACCAAGCGGAGGACTCTAACCAATGGCTCTGATGTATCCAATGACAAGATGTATCCAATGAGTCCATAAATGAGTATAAAAGTGTTTTCTATTAAATTTGATTGATTTGAATGCAAATTGAGTACAAAATCGCATCCTTATGCGGAATCCTGATGGTTCATTCTAAGTCTGAAACCTTGAAACCCTAAAAAATTGGTTAAGTCTGAAATTTGATGGATCCTCCAAAATCTAGAATCTGCATGTTAAATCCCATGGATAAGGAACCTATCTCAAACATCCTGATAGTATAATTCAAAATATTTAAAGTATCAATATCTCAACATATACTTAAATATATTTTGAAATATACTGACCAAGCGTGTTCCTGATTTTTTAAGAGACTGAAATGCCCCAATGCCCCTTTTGCCGAGTTTTTTTTTACAGATTCGCCGAGTTTTTGGTAAAAACTTGCCAAAAAATCGGCTAGTTTTTCACCAAAACTCGGCGAGTGAAACATGCGAGTTTTTGCATGAACTACTCGCCATCAAAAAAACTCACGAGTTTTTTAAAACTCGGCGAGTTTTTCGTGAGTCTTGCATCTATGCTCTTCACATATGTTCGTCATATATATTTGCATTTATCATTCATACATGGGCTGCATTGTAATGTGCCACACCTGTTGGTTCTTTGTTTAATCTTAATAGTGTTATTTTATTGATTTTTTGTGATCTTTCAGAACTAGATGGAAGATGCAAAAGGGTTTTTGGTTTGCATGTGTTTTGTGTTTGCCAGAAGCAATAGGAAATGGAGCATACAAATGAAACCCAGGATAAGTACAATAGATATGAGCAAAATAAGAGAGACCCAGTTCATAAAATAGCCCAAATCCAATTAAAGTAACATACCCATATAAATTTCTGCAAGTTGAAGTACTGCTGTCATAAACCAGCTAGGGTCTGGCAATGAAAAAGCTACAAAAAGCAATATATTTCAATGGCTGCTCGCATACAATGAATGTAATATCTGCTGCACATTTCCAATGCCTCCAAACAAGGTAGAATGACCCCAAACAGCCAAGCGAACCTCCTCCTAGACTCCAACGTCCCAATCTGTATGTATGGCCAGCCTGAATAGGTACGACAAGCAAGGAAAAAGGGCCAGCAGTTTGCAAATCTCCTCCAATCTATATTATTCTGCCATTAAAATCCATTCTCTGTCGTCCTCAATCAATCTGTAAAAGATATGTGCAATTATCTCCACAAGCCCTCATCAAACTATATCAATCAGCACAAGTGCAAACACTGAATGTATTTGCCTCCATAGCACCTTTGGATGGTATTGCACACCTGCGGAATGCTGTCACTGTAGGAAGTTTTCGTTTCCAACAGCCCTTGGGTTCGAATCCCTTCTAAACCCTCCAAACTCTTACAGAGCAAAAACCAAGCAAATATCAATATCAACGCATAACCCAAATGAGGCTCTTTTCACCTTTTATATTTCACCAAGAGGGGTTGATGCACTTTGGAGGGAAATACTTTATTTTAATTTGCTTTATGAGTCTCCAAGGTCGGCACCCAAACCAAGCTTAAGTGACTTTTGAATAATATTTCATTTATGTCACTTAACTTTTATAATTCCCAAAGTCCATATTAAATAATGTTATTAATTTTCGGACTTTAAAACAGAAGCCCAAACGTGCACGGAATTTAGTGATTGTAATGTGCCGTACCTGTTGGTTCTTTTTAGTGTTATTTTTAATTTTTTAAAGTGTTCTTTCAGACTAGAAAGAAGATGCAGAAGGGGTTTCAGTTTTCTCGAGATGTGTGTTGCCAAAACAATACAATATAGCATATGTAGTGAAAACCCAGAAAAGATACAAAGAATATGAAGAAAATAACAACCCAGATCAAGAAATACCTCCAAATGAATTATAGTTGAATACCCATTTGCATTTTACAACTTGAGAGTATGGTTGTACATGAACCAGCTACATGCAACAAGGGAATCGCTCACTACAGCAAATAGCAGAGGTTTCTTCACAAACTGATTACAGAAGCAAGTATTAAGGCTCTAAACGCCTCAACCATGATTGGTAGAAGTCCCAAAATGAAGGTATTACAACTCCATGAGAGCCCACATCCTCCTAGGCATGGTACGGTTGGGCTGGAACTGATTTGCAGCTGATATCAATGCTAAATCCTCCTTGCAAAGGCCTGAAACTGGTCTGCAAACAATGTTTGGAGCTAGGCGACCAAGATGAGGTGATGAATGAGCACAAACAACCACCAAATGCCCTCACAATGCAGTAGGGCCTGCTTGGTAATGGTACGACCAGCTAGGTAGGAAAAAGGCAATCTCTATGGCACCACAAACACCACAAATCTACCACTGAAAATGTATCTCCGCTGCTCTCAAGTAAATCTGCAAGTGATATGATCAATAAACCCTCGAAATCTCATCCAACGAACTCCATTTTAGCACAACTGTGAACACTGATTGTATCCACCTCTATTGGCACCTTTGGATGATATTGCACATCTGTAGAATGCCGTTACTCAGGGAGGTTTCTATCTCCAAGAGCCTCTGGTTCGAATCCTTCAAACCCTCACAATCCAAAACCCTAGCAGAGCCAAGTAGAAGAAAATATCATAAACATAGCATACTAAATGACTTCTCTTTTTCCTCTTTTATTTCCTTCCGTGTGGGCGTTGGGTTTTTAGGAGGGAATATTATAATTTTAAAACACTTTATTACCCTCCTAGAGATGGGCGCCCAAGCTCATTACATAAGTGACTTTTAAATGTTTCTTTTTTTCTAAGTCACTGCTGAATATTTATAAAGTCCCATTAAATAAATAATATAACTTTCGGACTTTAAAATAAATACCCAGATGATGTCAGAATACAATGATCTATAGCTCGTTGGAAAGGTCTCGACAAGACGAATCCATCCCCACTCGGAAAATCCCGATCCAACATCGAACCCGAACTTACTAAAAATAGTAAGTACGCCACAAGGCACCCAAACTGCCACTGACGCCAACTGGATCCAAACCACCATGGTTCCCTAATCAAACTGTTAGTCTACGGGAACCCAATGATAGACTAACACTGTAGCTAGAAAGGGGACATTACAGTGATCTAGAGACCGTTGGAAAGGTCTCGCTAAGACGCATCAACTCCAACACTGAAAATCCCGAAACGGCACAAACCCTAATTTGCTAAAAATAACAAGTCCGGCCCAAAGCAAACAAACCAACTCTAGAAAGTGCCAACTGGAGACCAAATTGAACCCAAACCAACATCAACTCAATTGATCAACTCATCCAAGTCACTGCCAACCATGGTTCCCTAACCAGGCTAGTTAGTCTACGGGAACTTGATAATAGACTAACTCTGTATAGAGAAAGGGGACATTATATGCATATACACTCAAAATAAATCTGAGTTACACTTCATATTTTTGCCCTCTACTTTCCTTTCAATCTGCTCTTATTCTCATAATATTCATTACGCACTTGCCTTCAAATGTTCCTATCATTTACCTCTTATAACTTTTTAATAGATATATCTTTTGTGGATGGATATTTCTCTTTATAATGTCTGTAGCTCATTTGTCCTTACTCACAATTCGTCCTTTGTGACTTTTGTCTTATATGCTTTTGCCTTCTCCAATTCGTCCTCTAGTGATTTTGTCTTCTTCCTTAAACTGATTTGTCTTTATTTGCTAACACAATTTGTCTTCTTGTTACCTTCATAAAATCACATCATGTATACTAATGATCGTTGTTCCTCTTTGCAAAATATAACACTTGAAAATCGCTAGCATCTACAAAGTATTCACACCATACAAAACTAATCGCTGCATGTATATATCAAAGTATGGTTCTTTGGAAATGTCTTCAAAACATCTTTTATATCATCCTTGTCTCTTTCCTTCAAGGAGTCGGCCTCATATGGATTTAAATCTTTAATTTAAATTCTTCTTCTTTCACAAGTCGGCCACCTTGGATGTATAATTAAATTCGAACTCCATTCTATGTCGACCCAAAACACTTATATCTCAAATGTTTAAATCTTTAATTTAAACATGCAATCTGCCAACGGTAACGTGTAATGGATGTATGCTTTGCTCTCCAACGGGGATGTATAACGGGCACCTCTTATTATAACGGTCCACTCTTTACCTTGACATCAATGACATCACCTGTGTATGCATCTTTGATATTAACGACAATCTTTGACAATCTCTTGATTCTTCCTTTGACATCAACGACAATGTCTTCTCACCTTTGACATCAATGACAAACATCCCAACACAGTTTAGGCATCTGCCTTTTTATTCTCAGCTCTTTCCACCCATTCAATGCCAACAACATCAAACAGTTCTATAGTGTCCCACACTACATTCCTGTATGCTCTTAATTTGTTGTCCTTGGATGCAAAAACACCTCTGATCTATTGCACAACTAATTTTGAACCATAGATCTTCAAACACTTGACTCCATGCTTATGAACAACATTTAAACCTAACAACAATGCCTCATACTCAACTATGTTGTTAGTGCATTGGAAATCAAGCTTGAAAGAAAGTCCAAACTGTTCCTTATCTGATGATCTCAAAACAATGCCCGCACCCGGGCCATCTCTAGAACATGCACCATCAAAGTACAATGTCCACAAAATATTTTCATCATGCACAAGAGCAACAATCTGAGGTAGATCAGCACATAGCTTAGGTTCATTTTCATCACAAAACCCCATAAAACAATCAATGTCAGTGTCAAATAAGTTCACTTCCTCATGAGGTTTTGTCTCCAGGAAAGGGTTAGTGACTTGCTCATTTCAACAAATTCATTTTCTCAACAAAGAACGTATGTTCTTATTTCTTTCCCAAGGACGAAAATGCTTTGGTATTGTTGGTTTTGAGGACAAAAACCCTCTTAGCCTTTCAGTGCAATTCTACACAGGGATTGCCAATGAACTCTAGTAGTTTGTGATCTTCAAATTTTTAGAGTTACAGTTTAGTTGTGATGCTTTTGGGGCTTTTGTGTGATTTCTAGTTTGCTAGTTGTGTGGGTGTTTACTTATTTAGAAAATGCCAAAATAATATATTGTTGGAGTTTCCAAATTTTTTGTTTGTGAGTAGTTTAGTGCATAGTTGAAAAACTCGCCAAGAGCAAAAACCCGCCAAGCTTGAAAAACTTGACTCGGCAAAAAACTCGCAAAAACTCGGCAACTTAAAAAATTGTTTAAATTTATTAAAAACACATTTTTTTTTGCAAAATTCAATTATTAGATGCATCCAACATGTCAATAAATGAGAAACAAGCTGAGTCTAGTTGTATTTGATTGATTTCAAAGTAAATTGGGTACAAAATGGCATCCTCATGTGGAATGCGTTGATACTGATAGTTTGAAGCAAAATGGAAATAGCAAATTGTTTTTGTAAAACTGAAAGTAAATACTAAATAGTAAAATACTACATCTTCTTCTTCCCAAGTCTACTGAAAACTAGGGGAGTGGTAGAACTAGAAGGTCTAGTCCTAGGAATCTACTGTGGCTCCTCCCTCCTCGGCATGACAAACCGTGGCTCAACCTCCATCCTGGATGTAGATGCTGGTAGTGGTCCTGGTGGCAATGTCTCCTTATCCTCCTCATCCTCAATGTCATCCAATGAGAATCCCAATCCATCGATTCCAGCGGCAGCCCCCTCCATTGCCTGTCTCTCCAAATCATAGATCTCATCCTCAGAAAACAATGAAGGCTGCTCATCCTGTCCTGTCCAATCACTGTAAGGATCTATCTCATCCAAATCAATTGGATCATCTGATATTTCCTCTACCCTTCTTGTGCGCAGCCGAAGATTATATTGCACATAGACAAGGTCATTGAGGCGTTTCTGAGCTAGCTTGTTCCTCTTCTTTGTGTGGATGTCCTAAAATAAGCTCCAGTTGCGCTCACAATTGGATGAACTACATGGTTGGCATAAGACATGGAGGGCAAATCTCTGGAGATTTGGGGTATTTCCACCCCAATTTGTCCACCAAACCTCTACAAAAAAAATATTGAATAGTTAGAAACTTAGAAAGGAAAGTGAAAAGTTCAAAACATATTAAATATCAAATTATCAATAGTTGTAACTTGTAAATTTGAAATTTTATACTTGGTGACTGATTGTTTATTGCTCGTGTAGCCAGGTTTGAAGAAAAGAGCCTACCCCTTCTTTCCCTATAAGCTTGCAATTCATCAACAATGAGGTCTGCCACCTCAGCATGGGGTGTCATCGTCTGAATGCAAGAAGTGAGGCCCTCCATAACCTCTCCAGTAGGATCTGAGAAGGTGCCTGAATGGAAGAAACGGGGGTTCAAAAAGTACCCTGCTGCATGGATGGGTTGGTGGAGTTGATTGTTCCACCTCCTATCAATAATCTCCCATATGGGATCAAATTTGAGGCTGTCCCCCTTATAATAATTTCTTATAGCCTCCTTGGCCCTATCCATGGCCTCATAAAGATACCCCATTGGGGTTTTATCCCCATCTACCAAGCGGAGGACTCTAACCAAGGGCTCCGACACCTACAATATAAAAATGCAAAAAGATTAAAGTTACTAATTTACAATGAAAGACATATTAAAAATAAATAAATATTCAATTTGAATTTAAATTCGAAGTTTTGAAGTTACCTTCACAATCTCTGCAGCTCTTTCTGCAAATACTTTGTCGAAGATAATGCATGCAACCTTGTCTCCTTCTGGCTTCTTCGCATAAGATGATTCTGTCCATTTTGGGCACACAAACATTTGTTTCAAAGCCGCCAATGCACCAGGAATGCTTTGCAACGTTAAGAAAACCGTTGCAAACCTTGTCACACCGGATCTCACCAACTCTTCCCCTTGGGTGTATTCCCTCATCATGTGAAGAACCCAAGGGTGATTGTAGATAAATTTTGTGATCCTCCTTGCATTCTCTACAATCGGTGTGACCCAATCAAGCTTGCCTATGTCCTCCAAAAGAAGGTCAAGGACATGTGCTGCACAAGGTGTCCAAAAAATTGTGTGGTGTCTCTCTTGGAGGATTCTACCAGCTGCCACATATGTTGTTGCATTGTCAGTAATTATTTGCACAACATTTTCAATCCCAACCTCCATGCAAACTTGCTCCAACATTTTAGCCAAATTTTTTGCATTTTTCACTATGTTGGAGGCATCCACTGATTTCAAGAACACTACTTCATTCTTGCAAGCTACCAAAAAACTAATGATGGTGCGGTTTTTACCATCCGTCCACCCATCGGAAAGAATAGAGCAGCTATATTTTTTCCATTCATTTCTTTGGTCTTCCACCACTGCCCTTGCCCTATCTCTTGCATTTGTAAGCAACCTACAAGTACAAAGTGAAATTAAGTACACAAGTTTTGTTTGTAAACAAAAAATAGCTTAAATTCATCATAAATTTCTATAAATTAAAGAACAAAAATTTATCAAAAACTTAAAACCTAAAAGATTAAATTAACTAACCTCCCACTCAAGTCTGTGCGAGAAGGTGCCTTGAAGCCCTTTCCTGCAACCGTCAATGCAGTAACCAAATTATGCCAATAAGGAGAATTTGCCACATTGAAAGGGATGTTGTTGAAATACCAAAAATCAGCACAAGCAATGTATGCATGGTCATGCACCTCCTTATTCCACCCAGTTGCCTCTTAAGGAAATTTGTGATCCAGGTGTGTTTCTAGGCACAAAAAAACTATCTACTGTGCGTGTAGGTGCTGATCCTAGTGCTCTACTGGAAGTAGATGAAGGGCTCACAGTGGTGGTGGGTTGCCTTCGGTTACGTGGACCACGAAGAGAGCCCACTATGCCCTAAAGTGCATCATCATCCGACTCGAGGTTGACTGGAGCACCTTGAGAAGAAGCTATGGATGCTTGCATGGCTGCCTTTGCCTTCTCCCTTTGTAATTTTCTTTCTTTTGCGGCTGCAAGTATGGCATTCATTTGTCTTTTTATTTCTTCCGTGGTTTTAGTACAGGCCTTCGCATCACGACGATTGATGCCTGCAAGATGGTATTTGAGGCAGTTAATGCCTCCACGGTATACGTTTTCGCATTGGATGCAAAAAACTGAGCCAGGGTACGGTCCTAGATAGGCATATTTCCACGCAGGATCTCTAGCTCCTCGAGGACGTTTGCCTACAAATGATGATGATGTAGCAGGGCCTGAGGCTGAACCGGATATAGAAGCATCTCTATCTGCCATTATAAATTAACCTGCACATACAAAGAGAAAGCACAAGTTAGTTTTTTAATAGAAAATTAAAAAACAACCTAAATTAGATTTCTAATTAATAGATTGAATTTAAACTAACGTAAAATTCTAAAGTTAAACATTTTGTTCCAAAAAAAAAATGGATTCAACAAAAAAAAATTAACTAGGGTTTGGAAAAAATATGAAAACAATGAAGAAATAAAAAAATTACTCTAAAATACTAAAAATGCAAACTAATCTAAGACTTAAACATTTTCTTCAAAAAAAAAATTGGATTCAAATAAGAAGAATGAAGAAAAATGAAAAAAAATGAAAAAAATGTGAAAAAAATGTAAAAATCAGAAAAAATGCAAACAAAACAGTGATGAATCTTGTTTTTATGAATATAAATCTTGTTTTTATCAATACAAATCTATTTATACTACATTCATGATGTTTTTTAAACTTAGATGCTTCAAAAATGAAGAAGAAATTTGAAAAAAAGAAAGAGAAAGAAAAAAAACAAAAACCTACCTGGAAATCTGATTTTCCTTTCAAATTCGATTGAATTCCGCCTCAAATCTTGTTTGTTTGATGCCAAATCATTGCAAGTACCTGTAAAATGCTTGGGAGGGGTTTTTTTCTGATATGGAGCAAGTGAAATGACCAAAAATGAGTGATAAAATCCCTTTAAACGCCGCTGGAAACGCCTTTTTTGCGACGGGCGAGTTTTGTGCACGGACAAACTCGAAATTTTTTTTGGGCAAGTTTTTGCCTGTACTACTCGCGGCTTGAAAAAAATCGCGAGTTTTTCAAAACTCGGCGAGTGTTGCATCTATGGTTTAGTGTGTGTGTCTTCGAGTGTGGTGTTAAGGGTTCAAGGTTAAATCATTCCATTTGCCGTGATAATAGCAAATCCTTTCTTATTGGTGATTTGTAAGTTGTCGTACTCTTCAGAGGTGAATTGCATCTTTGATAGTCATTATTATTGGCTACAAATAATAGGCTTACCAAGATATCCTCCTAACATAGCCCTGGTGGACTGCTTACATTATTGAAGGGAATCCTTGATGATATGTTGTCATAGCTAAGACCAATAGAGCCATACAACAGCAATCTGTACCCTAGCAAGGGACAAGGACTGACACAATTAACTTTGGGGCTGCCGTATGCATTAAGGAGTCCTTGGTTTTACTTTCAAGGCTGCCGTACTATTATGAAGGTTGAGTTTCATATTGGAAGGTGTTGTTTAGGGGGCCAAATCTGACAGGAATCAACTTTATTACCTGCAATACATATTGAAAGGAATCCGTATATATTAAAAGGAACACAATTTAATTTGGTGAAAGTTGTTGCATTCCATTCCATTGTCTAATTGGATTGCAACCTTGAAATAAAAATATTAATCTTGTTTGAAATTGTCAAGTCACCGTCTCTTTCGGCTGCCTTATCATTTTCTTGATGTTGTAGCATTCAAAAAGGGAGTTTGGTTTAATATTCAGCTTTGGTTATTGTTTGAGGTGTCGTATATATTTTGGAAGGAGCCATATCTTTTGAAAAGGTACTGTGGGGTGATTTACTATTAATTTAAAGTCAGTTGCAACTTCAAGGGAATACTTAAAAAGGCCGTACAACTTCATCAAGGTTAGCTATCATTATTTCTTTATGCAGATTTTAATCAGTATTTTATATCAGCATATTAGTATGAAATGTATTAAAATATTTATATTTTAATATGCTGATCAAGTTATGAAAACTATCATTGTAAAATCTTGAAGGTTATATCGCTAGATTGTGTTTGATTTCCATTGTAATGAATCCTCGTCGGTTTATCTGCTAGATCCTGCATGGCGAATCAAAATTGGATGAATTAGCTCAGGAATTTGGTGTTGACACAATTCCACTTATATTCACCTAGTTTAGCTTGATCAGGATTTGCATTCACTATTAGCTAGTTTGGCTTGATCGATTCTATGACTCTGCTTATATAGTAAAATGGTTGGCTTGCCGCCAATATTTAGCTTTTAATTTCCGCAGTCCTCATTTTAGTGTTTGTATGCTCACCTTGCCCACACTGGGAACTTGGTGATCAGAAAGAGTTAGAATTTGATTGATTGCAAAAATTTATGTGGATTTTAGCTAACGGTCTTGCAAGGAACATTACACCTTTATATAGGCAGACATAGAATGATATGTGCCTCTTAGAAACATGTTACCTCTACCTTGGGGAATGCTACACCTTTATATAGGCAGACATAGAATGATATGTGCCTCTTAGAAACATGTTACCTCTACCTTGGGGAATGCAACAAGGTGTTATGTCCCCTTTCCAAGCGTAAGTTGTTGAAAGACCCCTAGCCTATTATTTTATTTCCCATAGGCTATTGGGGTGGTGCAAGGGAAATATTTTAATAATTTAAGTTGTCCTAAAAAGTAACTTTACGTTATATTCATAAAAAGACAACTTATGTTTTATTATTAAAATCATAGTTGCAACACTCGCCAAAAACCCAACAAGTAAAAAAAACCCTGTGAGTTTTTTCAGAAAACGAGTTTTTGCTGCATTTGTTTGCCAAAAAACTCGCCGTTTTTTTGGTGAGTTTTTGGAAAAAACTCGGCGAGTTATTGGAAAAAACCCGCGTGATCTGCTAAATACCCAAGCGGCCGAACAAAAAGGCATTTTGTCTTGTTTTTTTCACTCATTTGCGTGCTCTCACTCAGCAAAAACCCTCTCCAAAGCATTGTGCACCTATTTATAGCGATTTTGCATCGAGGAGACGAGATTTGAAGGGCATTTTCATCGAATTTCAAAGGCAAATTGGATTTCCAGGTAAGTTTTTTGATTTTTCTTATTCTTTCTTTTTAAAAATTTTTTTTTCTTCATTTTCGTTGATTCTATGTTTAAAAATCATCATGAATGTAGTGTGAAAAAGATTTAAATACATTTATATTCATCAAAACAAGATTTAGATTCATCAAAACAAGATTTTTGATGAATTTTTCTGATTTTTTTACATATTTTGCTCAGTTTTTCATTTTTTTGAAATTTTCTTCAAACCCTAGTTATTTTTTAAAAATTTTGAATCCTCTTTTTTGTTGAATTTAACATGTTTACAATCTTAGATTAACTAAATTTTTTACTAGTTTGAAGTAATTTTTAGATTTTTTACATTTTTTCACATTTTTTTGAAACCCTAATTATTTTCTTTTTTTAAGCCTTTTTTTTAATGAAAATGTTGAGAATCTTAGATTAGTTTAGATTTTTATTAATTTAAAGTAATCTCTTTTGATTTAATCTAATTTAGCTTGTTTTAAAATTTTCTATCAAAAAACTAACAAGTTGTGCTTTCACTTTGTCATTGTGTGTGTACGTTAATTGATAATGGCTTCTCATTCTGCATCCGGTTCTGCCGCAAGCTCTGCCCCATCCGTGCCTGGGGGATTTGTAGGCACTCGTCCTCCAGGAGCTAGAGATCTTGCTTGGAAATATGCTTATGTAGGACCCGAACTTGGCTCAGTCTTTTGCATTAGATGTGAAAAAGTATACCGTGGAGGCATCAATCGCCTCAAATACCACCTTGCAGGCATCTCTCAACGTGATGCTAAGGCTTGTCCTAAAACCACAGAAGAAATAAAAAGACAAATGAATGCCATACTTGCAGCTGCAGAAGAAAAAAAATTGCAAAGAGAGAAGGCAAAAGCAGCAATGCAGGCAGCCATAGATGCTTCTCAAGGTGCTCCAATCAACCTTGAGCCGGATGATGATGTTACTTAGGGCATAGTGGGCCCTCTTCGTGGTCCACATGTGCGAAGGCAACCCACCACCACCTCGATCCCTTCATCTACCTCTAGTAGAGCACCAGGACCTACACGCATGCATGATGTTTTTGTGCCTAGAAACACACCTGGTGTACAACCTTCCTTAGAGGCAACTGGGTGGAATAGGGAGGTGCATGAGCAGACAGACATTGCTTGTGCGGATTTTTGGTATTTTAACATCCCTTTCAATGTGACGAGTTCTCCTTACTGGCACAATTTGGTTACCGCATTGACAGTTGCAGAAAAAGGCTACAAGGCACCTTCTCGCATAGACTTGGGTGGGAGGTTAGTTAATTTAATCTTTTTGATAAATTTATGTTCTTTAATTTATGTTTTTTAAGTTTAATTTATGATGAATTTAAGCTTTTTTTTGTTTACAAATTAAAATTGTGTACTTAATTTCACTTTGTACTTGTAGGTTGCTTACTAGTGCAACTGAAAGGGCAAGGGCAGCAGTAGAGGAGCAAAAAGAAAAATGGAAACAATATGGCTGCTCTATTCTTTCTGATGGGTGGACGGATGAAAAAAACCGTATCATCATTAATTTCTTGGTTGCATGCAAAGATGAGGTGGTGTTCTTAAAATCAGTTGATGCCTCCCACAATAAAAAATGCAGAAAATTTGGCTAACATGTTGGAGGAAGTTTGCATGGAGGTGGGGATTGAAAATGTTGTGCAAATCATAACTGATAATGCAACAACATATGTGGCAGCAGGAAGACTCCTCCAAGATAGACACCACTCACTTTTTTGGACACCTTGTGTAGCGCATGTCCTTGACCTTCTTTTGGAGGACATAGGAAAACTAGATTGGGTCACACCAATCATAGAGGACGTGAGGAGGATCACTAAATATATCTACAATCACCCTTGGGTTCTTCACTTGATGAGGGATCACACCCAAGGGAAAGAGTTGGTGAGATCTGGTGTGACAAGGTTTGCAACGGTTTTCTTAACGTTGCAAAGCATTCTTGGTTCATTGACACCTTTGAAACAAATGTTTGTGAGCCCACAATGGACAGAGTCATCTTATGCGAAGAAGCCAGAAGGAGAGAGGGTTGCATGCATAGTCTTCGACAAAGTATTTGAAAAAAGAACTGCAGAGATTGTGAAGGTAACTTCAAAACTTCGAATTTAAATTCAAATTGAATATTTATTTTTAACGTCTTTCATTGTAAATTTGTAACTTTAATCTTTTTGCATTTTTATATTGTAGGTGTCACAGCCCTTGGTTAGAGTGCCCCGATTGGTAGATGGGGATAAAACGCCAATGGGGTATCTTTATGAGTCCATGGATAGGGCCAAGGAGGCTATAAGAAATTATTATAAGGGGGACAACCTCAAATTTGATCCCATTTAGGAGATTATTGACAGGAGGTGGAACCATCAACTCCACCAACCCATCCATGCAACAGGGTACTTCTTGAACCCTCATTTCTTCCATTCAGGCACCTACTTAGATCCTATTGGAGAGGTTATGGAGGGCCTCACTAAATGCATTCAGAGGATGACACCCGAGGTTGAGGTGGCAGACCTCATTGTTAATGAATTGCAAAGTTATAGGGAAAAAAGTGGTGCACTCTTCTCTTCAGACCTAGCAAAGAGAGCAATACACAATCAGCCACTAGGTATATAATTTGAAATTTACAAGTTACAAGTTACAAATGTTGATAATTTGATAAAATATGTTTTGAACTTTTGACTTTCCTTTCTAAGTTTCTAACTCTTAATTTGTTTTTTGTAGATGTTTGGTGGTCAAATTGGGGTGGAAATACCCCACATCTCCAAAAATTTGCCCTCCGTATCTTATCCCAGCCTTGTAGTTCGTCCAATTGTGAGCGCAATTAGAGCTTGTTTGAGGCCATCCACACAAAGAAGAGGAACAAACTAGCTCAAAAATGCCTCAATGACCTTGTCTATGTGCAATATAATTTTCGGCTGTGCACAAGAAAGGTAGAGGAAATAGCAGATAATCCAATTGATTTGGATGAGATAGATCCATACAATGATTGGACAGGGCAAGATGAACAGACTCCATTGTTTTATGAGGATGACATCTATGACTTAGAGCGACATGCAATGGAGGAGGTGGGTGGATTTGCATTCTCATTGGATGACATTGAGGATGATCGTGAGGAGTCATTGCTAGTGCCAGTGCCATCAGCAGTAGGATCTACATCCAGGATGGAGGTTGAGGAGCCACAGCAGAGTCCTACGACTACACCCTCTCCCGTAGTGAGAACTAGACATGGGAAGAGGAAAATGTGAATTTGTAAAAATTGAAATATATTAATGTTGTATTTACGTTCAGTTTTACAAAAACAATTTGCTATTTTCATTTTGTTTCAGACTATTAGTATCAGCGTATTGAGAATTCCACATGAGGATGCCATTTTGTATCTAATTTTCTTTCAAATCAATCAAATATAACTAGACTCAGCTTGTTTCTTCTATGTATTCATTTTATTGACTCATTGGATGCATCTTATCATTGAATTTTGCAAAAAAAATGTGTTTTTAATGAAGTTTAAGCAATTTTTTAAGTTGCCGAGTTTTTGCCGAGTTTTTTCCGAACCGTATTTTCCGGGCTTGTCGAGTTTTTACAATTGGCAAGTTTTTCAACTATGATTAAAATGTTGTTTTTAAAAAAAATAGGGACAAAAAGTGCACTAGGATTGTGGTCCAAAAGTAATGTACTTTCTAGACACTTTTAAAAAATAAAGTTTTAGAGGGAAAAGAGAAAAGAATATAATATTTAATTATATTCCTTCAAGAGCCTATATAAGGAGGATTTGTGCATAGAAGAAGGCATCTAGTCTACTATCAAACCCCAATTTCTTGAGAACGAATGAATGTTCTTCCTTTCTCCCCTAAGATGAAAACCCTTCGGCAAAGATGGATTCGAGGATGAAAACCCTCCTATTCACTGAGTAATTCCACTTAGGGATTCCTAGTTTGTTGAATAGTTGTAGAAGAGTATTCAGTTTGGTTGTGATTGTTAGTTTCTTGAGTTTTTGTGGAGAATTCAGTGTGGTTTCAGATTGTATAAGAATATCGATAATTTCATTTGCCTTAGCAAATCTAATTAGTGCATTGTGTAGGATCTTATCGATTTGAATTGAAACCCTAGGACTGAAATCTGATTTCTTTTGCACTCTTATATTATAGCTTGCCAATCATGTAACATGAATTAACAAAATAGAAATTGACCATGGAACAAATAGATGATGGCAACCTTTCAATATGAATTACAATCAAGGAATGCAAATTACAATGAGAGCAATGGTTATGGAACTAACAAGGTTCACGTCTCTATGATAGGCACAAAATAATCTTATACAGCTGTTATAAATTTAGAGTTGTATTCAATGATAACTTACCATGTATGAGGCCAAGATGGTGCTAGGTGGCTGACCTACTGCTGGTCATATCTGCATGATATACTTATCTCCCAATGATGATGAATCGCTGGTTCAAACTTCCTACACTGATTACTGATGTCCGACTGATCGCTGCCTCTGAGTATGAAATTTGGCCTGTTTAAGAGTGTCTTCAACCTTCCAGAGTGGGCGGTGATGCATAAATTCCCAGCGAACTTCCCTAGGGTGAGATCGCTGCCTTATTTCCAAGCTATCAATCTCCCAATGGCGGCGGCTAGGGTATGCGTTGCTGTTTTCAAGGAATCGCTGCTGATGTGAAGTCTGCCTATCTCCAATTCGCCACACAACATGAACAACCTTCAAGTGAAGGCGCTCCAAGAAGGATATAAATCGGCACCTAGAGCAATATGAGTATCTCTTTGAAATTGGCGCTCAATAGATATGGATTTTAGTGTCAAGTCTTCAACAAATTGCAATGAAAGATCTTCAATGAATCCTTACTAAGGTCTCCGACCAAATTCGAATGATGAATTGATGAAGCTCAAACTAATCTCCAATGAAGTACAAATGCAAACTCTGTATGAATCCGCCTTCAATGATGCAAATTGGGTTTTCGTCCAATTCCACCGAAGCAATTGAATTGCCAAGCAAAAATGCCAAAGTTTGCAAAAGATTCGTGATGCGGAATGATCTCCTTCATGCTTTATTTATACTTGGATCTTCTTTCTTTCATTGTTGAAGCCGACAATTCCAAATTAAAGATTTGAATTGTCTTTTCCCTCCTTGTCAGCCAAACAACCAATATTTTATTAATCCTATTTCTCCAAAGAAGGGTGCCCAATTCAAATATCATTATTTTCATTAATTTATTTAAATCTCCAAGGTTGAGTGCTCAATTCCAATATAATATTTTTTATATTTATTTTCCCATCTCAATGTGGGCGCCTAAATCCAAAAAGATATATTATTTTATTATTTATTTTTATCTCCCAAGTGAGCACCCAAAATTAAATACTATTATTTAATTTATTTTATATTTTCTCCTTTCTGGCATTTGAATTAAATAATAATAAAATATTATTATTTAATTGTCTTCTTTTGATAATTAATGCAAAATTGCATTAATTCATTTTTCCATCCTCGCCAATGTAATTAGTTGAGCCAACGTTCCATTCTTCAAGCCTCTAGACATTATTATCTTTTCAGGCCTTGGCTCAACCAGAATATTCCCTTGTTTTGATGAATTAGCTTACGGGAATGATGATAGGCTAACTCAGTTCCCTGTTTGGTGATCATGCCGGAAATGGGGACATGACAGTAGGAGTTTGCTGGCCGTATTGCTTGCATTTCTGGCTGCACCATGGTGAGAGGGCCATATATGTTATAGAAGGATTATTGCAGAAAAATCATTGATTGCTGGTCTTTAATGTTGCTGCATCTTCTTTGACACTGGTCACTGATTTTTTAACTATTGCTAGGATTGCTAAATATCTGGGAGTCGTACATATTCCTACCTGGTTGTTCATGTTCCAGACCTGGATATACCTGTTGTAGAGTGAGTTGCTGCCCCTTTGAGGGACCATAAAGGCTGATTTTATATGCAAAATCATTGTCTAGTCCAACCATTCTATTTGGAGTGTTGAATTGGGCCTATAGGTAGTAGGTACTACAGTACCACATTTGTAGGGTAATTTTTGAGTTCTGTTCAGCTGCATTCCAAGTCGCATTTTGATATATTTTGTGAAGTTTTTGGCTGTTATTTCAGAGTTGGATATTGGAGGTTTAATTACTCTTTGTAGCTGCTGTTATTGCAAGCATTTGGTTTCAGTTTGCAATCATTTTTGCAACACTCATTGATTATAATTGTTTGTAATTTTTTGTGCTGTTCACCACCGTAAATTATATAAGTTTAGTTGATTTCAGCATTGCTTGTTTGGAAGGCTATGCCGCCAAGAGATTAGTTAATTTCATTTCCAGCATTGCATTCATTGTAGAGTTGTGCGGCTTGCCGCTAGTAAAGTTAGTATCCCAATCACCGTATGCTCTCATCTTGTCCACATGGGGATCTCAGTGATTAGAAAGTGTGAGGGTTTATGTATTTTTATTATAAAATTGTAAAAATCCAAAAAAATCAATTTGGGACATTACACAAGGATCAATGGCCCCAATATGAAATATTTGGACCATCAGTTGACTTTGGCATTGGACACATCACCCTATGTAGTGTGAAGGTATAATGATAATGTGTTGATTCACCTTGACCAATGTTCCTCTAGCTAGGAGTCTTCCCATGTAACGCGGTTCCGAACATGACAGCTTTTAGGACTCAAATCCAAATAGGGAACCTTAGAAATTGGCGCAAGATTCAAATGTTTGTTGCAAACCAATAACAAGGTTTTGTTTGTTCATTGCATAGTCTGGTTGAGGTCCCCAAAGTTGAAATCATAGATGCGGTGTTTATATCTTAATTTAGCTTAACAAGAACAGGAAAGATGCTCATGAAAGCTTATGTTCCCAATTGCAAAGCTCTTTGAATGCCAACTGCTTGCAGTGACAGATACGAAGCCCAAACTGAAAGAAATAACAAATGTAGAGGAATGCGATGCCAAAAAGATGTTGCAATTTATTGGAAAACTACAAAACAAGCAAACATTAAAAAAATATTTTTGGTGACATAGGATTGCTTTTCGGTCTGAAATGCACCTAAATCAGATGGTACTGGAGCATAGTTATGAATCTTGAAAGGGACTGAGATTATCAGAACAGGTTGTGAGCATCAGGTAGAATTTGAGATCAGTTTGAATTAATGTAATTGTACTTGACATTCTACATCTTTGAAGGGAGAAGAATGAAAACAAACCCTCTAGCTTTGAGTTGTTGGGTAGAAGATTCCTAGTGCGAGTCTTTCAACACTACATTGTTGGATAGAATATTGCTTGGTGTGTGAATCTTCCAACACTTGTTTGTTGGGGAGAAGATTGCTTGCATGTGAAATTGGTTATGAATAGACTGCCCACCTTTGAGGCAATTTGCGTCAAAGTGTCTTGAGTTTAGATTGGGAATATGCCGCCTCGAAGGATGGATAGAGGTCAAGTTGTATTCCATGTTGAATGAATTGAGGAGATGTTCAATATGATGAGAAATGTCTAGATCTGTTTGGATGCTATTGAAGAAGACCAAAGAAAAGGGTCCAAGCCCTCGAGTTGACGAAAGTGATGATGAACAAGAAGTTGGTAGACTAGATCCAATTGAATACTTTGAAGAAGAAGATAGAGGAAATAATGTCGAAAGCTATCTCTAGTATTGGTAAAACTAGAGTAGATATACTTAATTATGCTAGTAGTTTGAATCCCAAAGAATTGAATACCACTTTCTATGTTTAGACTATGTTGAATAATATATCTTGATGAGAGATATGCCATTTTCTCTCAAACATGTTATTTGTTTTTCACCAACAATTTGAGTTCCACTTTTGATTTCAAACAAATCTTGGCAATTGCGTGCACTTGGACTCCATGCCCCCCTTTTTATGATTATTTTTTTAGCTTGTCCATGTAGGGTTGTGTGCTTGGGCTCTAAGTGGTCATTTTTTGATGTTTTGAACTTTGCACACCGTACTCCATAGGCATGCATTTGGGCATCACTTGCCACTTATCATGTTTTGGTGCAAACTCAACAAAGAACTATTAAAGGGCATCATAGGGATTTTTTTAGGCTATTTTAATGGTTATGCAAACTTTGATCTGCCTTTGTATGAGTGTGCTGTAGGCCACTTGCCACTTTTTAATTTCTTGTTTTTAAATGTTGACATGTATTTGCATTGGCACACACTAAAGGCCTACGATGTTCTTTTTATGTTTTTGACTAACTTTGGCTAACTTGTAAAGTGGCATGCTTCATGACATTGGGCTACCATTTTTTAAATTTCTTACCAACTTTTGGTCTCCTTATGCATTGGTGTGCTTTAGGGGTCTAAGGGGCCAGTTTTGACATGAACAATTATGGCCCGCCAATGTATTGATGCTCTCCAATACAATGGGATGCACATTTTTGCATTTTCTTTTACGTTCAAGCTTTGATCTTTGTCTTGTCTGATGTGTTGGAAAGCTTTTTTTGTTGGCTATACAAAGACACTGAACCAGTCTCGCCGATGTGTGAAATGTCAGGAGGCTCCTAAGTCAATGTACAAGGCAGAAGATTTGACATGATTTGCAGGTCTCTTGGCCATAAAGGTGCAGACAACAGACTTCTTCTGCTCAGTGTGCTTGGTAAAAGATGCCATTTGCCCGCTTTTCGAGGCATGAAGAACGAGATACCGGGTGATGGTCAAAAAATAGACGGCAAAAATATCGAGAATTTACAAACATGACATTCATTACCATGGGAGACAAGGATTGGACAATGACTTACTAAATGGAAAATGGCAGTGTTTTGACTTGAAAAATAACTTACAAGAAAAAATTTATATGGGTACAACACTTTCAATAACTTGCGATGAACATATCACTTAGAAAATCCTATTTGGAAATGAACTCTTTTACTCATGAAGTGTTCTGATAGAAGTTTGCTTCCTAACTTATTGATAGTACAACTATTGAATATTCCTTTATGGAATCTTTCTCACTTTATTTTTAGTTCTATGTTTACTGTTGGTATTCATGCATATGCTCAATGTTATTAAAAAATTAAATTTAAAGTTATATGTAGTCTGCTAATGCATTGACAATTATTTTCTTGTCTAAAGAAGCTAGTTAACTTCTAGCAATTAATTGATTTGGTGATGCAGCTGACTATTATTTTTAATGTTGCTCTACAGGGAGGAGTAAATCTTAGAGACTTAAGTCCCTGTTTCTTGCCTATGCCCAAGGACGTTTGTCAAATATCACGAGGCTCAAATTATGATTTTAATTCTTCTGTTGTACAGTTTGTTATATCATCGCCAGTGGTATTTTTTTAAATTACCTTACACTACCTTCTTTTTCAGCATATTCTGTTAACGGACAATTTTTGATGACCTGGGTTGGTTATTGTCTGGTCCCCATCATGTTGCTCTGTTTATTTATGGCATTTTTAGATAATCATAAGGGTGTGAGGGCAGAAGTGAGTGAGGGATATTGCCGACCTTTCTTTTGACCTCTTCTTATAATGAACAATTTACGTTCAAATTTGTTTCCTTCTTAAGTAGTTAACAATTAATCTTTTATTATATTGAAAAATGATAAAATATAAGTTTATAATGCAAATTTATAATGTATGCTCTTGGGGAGATACATTGCTTGCTTTAAACTGTATTTACTATTCCTCGTTGATAAGTACCAATACAAATTACTACTTTTCACACATATAACAATGAGCAGGGGGATGTTGAGGGAAAAATATCAATTAGTTGACCATAATATTTAATTGGATGAGGAGGTTTGCTAGAACTTATTGGTAGAACAAGGTTGTTAGTTATGTAATATCCTATTTTCTTAAAATATCTTATAATATTTTCTTAATTTCTTTTTTCATAATCAGAAATACTTGCATAATTATAACCGATATCTACTAGTGTTGAATCAAGGATTATATAGTTACACATATATGTTTTCAATTCATTGTTGAAGTTTAATCATCAGGCAAGTTCTATAACAAGTAGTCATTATACTAACTCAAATCTCTGGTATAGCATCAAACATGGGAATAACTACCTTCAGTGACTCGTTCTCTTAAAAAGTCATTAGAGATCAAGTTCTTCACTTTTAAAATTTTTTAAAAGTTCTCAAGATGTGACTGGAAAAATCCTTCCTCATGTAAAAAGTTTCAACTCATTCAATGGTTTTGAAAGAACAACTTTGACTTAAAGGTTCCAAATCAATAGACTATGAAGGTACACTAGTGGTAATATGCTAGTACAAATTCTTAACAGATAATATTTAGGTTAAGTAAGTTCATTCTTAATTTGATCCTCATGGTTGAGTTGCAATATCCTATTCTCATTTTACTGACCACAACAATTAACTTTTACAGTATGAATCCTTCTTAGGTTTGTCTATTTCAAGTGCCAAGGCATCTTTATTTTACCAAGCAATGTATACACAAGACTAGAACAATACAACATTCATAGCACAAGTATTTTAGTCAATTGCATTACTTATACATTCTATAGATCATTCAAAACCAGTGTTACCAAACTTGGACTCGATTCAGACTCGGCAAGCTGCTTTTTTACCTGGACTTGGACTCAGTGCTTAGACTCGACCAAGACTTGGCTAATTGAAAAAACCATGAAATATAGATATTTTTAAGGATTTAAAACTTTTATCATGCACCCTTCAATAAATAAACTTTAAAGACACAACAAACTAATCAATAGAAGCTACTTTGATCACATACACAATTATACATCAATCACATGATTATAAAAGTGGATTTTAGTTGAAGGAAACACCATTTTTAAATATATAAATATTGTCAAGTGTTTTAAGTGTACAAAACTCATGGATTGTGATATCCATGGCATCAAAAACAAAAATCACAATATGGAGTCATGAACTATGGTAGAAAGGAGCTTGTATCATTCAACCTAGCATTGCTAGATCTATGTGGAGTCATGTGTTTGTATCTCAGACAAGTCTGCAAATGCTGCTACAGTAATAGAAGCACATTACTTCAGATAGGGATTGACTTAGCAAATTAGAAGTATAAATTCAATTCAATTACTTGGGATTTAATTGGGAAAAAGTCAAAAGAATAAAAAAATGTTGCTTTTCCATTCAACATGGCTCAAAATGATTATTCTTTTGCTTTTTAAAACTAGAGCGTGGGTTTGGGGGCAGCGCCCCTAGCAGGGTCAAGGGGTAGCACCCCTTGTGGGGGTCAGGAGGCAATGCCCCCAGCGGGGTCGAGGGGTGGCACCTCTCACAGGGATCTAGGGGCAGCACCTCTTGTGGGGGTTTGGGGGCAGCACCACAAAGCTTAAATAAAGCCGTTGAGACCACAGAGACCGTCATGGTGCATGTCATTTTTCATAATTTTTTCGCTTTTAATTTGACATGTCCCGAACTAGGGTTTTACCAATTTTTCTAATTTTTGTCCTTCCAATTCTGCCCTAATTTTCTGCACTTAATTTTCTGCTCAAAACCCTAGATCTGATTTCTTTTTCTGCTCTAAACCCTAGACTGAAAACTGATTTTTATTGCTGCACTTTATCAATTGATTTCACCAAGCAAAACATAGTCTAAAACATGTAAAATGATGGTAAATGAAAATATATATCTGCTGTCCTTGTTATTGATGAATTACACCCAGTGTTGCAGGATACGCCGGCTCCCCTCCCCTGACACGCGTATCAGTGTATTTGGTACGGGTACGGATGCGGTATGGCCTAGATACCGTGCCCATCCGTACCCAAAATTAGGGTAATTTTAAACCCGCGTCGGATCCATTTGGATTCGGCATTCTGAAAATTTTTGCCGTAAAAAAAACCCTCTTTTGTCATGTTTTCTGTTGGAACAAGTTTATAAAATCTCGATTTATTTACTTTGAGCTCTATGTAGTTAGCCGATAGGCTATTATATGTGAGCATTATAGTGCTTGGAATTGTTTCATGCCGTAAAAAAAATCACGCCGGAAAATTATCTAAAATCATCGGTTGTTTCTAAAATTTTCTGGTAGGAAATGTGTATTCCTTGAACCTCCAATGGGTGCAAGTGCTTGAAAATCGTCGGTTGTTCACTGCATTCCTCGCCAGGAGTCGAGCAGAAGATGACCAACTGCGCGGTAGGGAGGTGGATCAATCTCCCTTCTACGAATTCTAGGATTTATTTGAGTTTTAATGTAAATCAATATTTTAGTATATCGATATAGCTAAAAGATATCAAGTTATAAGATTTGGTTTATGACATATATAGAGTTACGATTTAGTAATTTTAAATTTTTTTATAACTTTATAAATTATTGTTTATATTTAATATATTTAAGTTGAGTTTTATTTAAAATTTATTAAATATTTAAATTTTAATATTTTAAAAAAAGTTAAATATGCTTATATTTAAATCTGAATAAAATTAAAATATTAATAATAAATAATAGTTTATATATATGATTTAGTTTATAACATATTTATAGAGTTATTCAATTTAGTTATTTAATTAATATTTATAATTTTATAAATTATTGTTTATATTTATTTAAGTTCGGGTTTTATTTTAAAATATATTAAATATTTAAATTTTAATATATTTTAAATTTCAATATTTTTAAAATAGCTAAATACTTTTGCATTTAAATCTAAATAAATTTAAAATATTAATTTTATATATATATATATATATATATATGGAATTATCGTATCCAGCCGTATCCAATTAGGGGGTCTTGAAAAATAGCCGTATCCGTATCGGATACCGTACCCATATCCATACCCGTACCTGTGTCCATGCAACCTTGATTACACGATGAAATACTCACACAAACATAGATAAATCTGAATGCAAAACTACTGCTCCAATATCAATTGATAACATGGAAATTACATCAAGTTTATTGGCTCTAACATCGCTAAATTACATCTGCCAATTGCTGTTACAAAAATCAGAAATTGAATGATGGGTTTCACATACCAAATTTTGGGTGTCAAATGTAACATCAAGTGATAAAATCTACTCTCCAAGATTGGCGATATCCTCCAACATGAAATCGCTCCACAATGTAACATACACCCCCAACTGTATGCGTTTCCCTTGATTGATTTTTTGGTATTTTTTGGTTTTTTGCTGTTATCTTTTACATGGGTTGTTTTGCATGTTTGATTTTGCATTGCATGTGCACAATATGAAGTAGATAGACAAACCTAGAAAATATACAACTAATTTGTAGAAACGAAAAGCAACCCAGATCATAAAATGCACTATAACTAATTAAAATGAAATACCCACTTGGTAAACTTAAACTTTGTTCATTGCCGAAAACTAGAGCAGCATTACATGGCCATGGGTATTGCTTCCAATCACTCCCAATACAATGACTATGCAGATTTTGATGTCTGAAATAGATGACCAGTCCTTAGGCGACCCTTATTGACAATATATGCAGTCCCAACAAGGGAGAATACAATGCAAAGAAACCCACGTTCCACAAGAGGACTGTACGGCCAGGCAGAAGTAAAATACAGCAGATAACCCACACAAAATGCCTCCTTTTCACTCTATCTCAGTCTGATATCATCTGCAGCAGACAGGCGACTCTGGGATGAAGGAGAACCAGCCTCATAACACAAGTATTAGACAACAGCAACAAGTACAACCCTAGCAGGTGGCACGGCCTGATGGAGTAGATGTACGGCCAGCTTAGGGAGTCTCTGCAGTAGATAAAATCTGTCCAAAAACAACTTTTTTTGTCCTTCAACCCTTCTAACAGTTGCAACAAAAAACTCTCTGAAATATCTTCATTCAATCCTCAAACTACTTCGGAATGTGGTTCCTGGATGCACAAATGGAACTCCTGGATGAAGCTCCCTCAAAACCCCTTCCTGATGCACTCTCTCACATACGAGGAAAGGCGAAATGCAAAGGTTTCCGTCTCTGCAATTTGATGTTCAAAGCCAAAGAGCCAAACTCAAACCCCCAGTCCTGGAGCAACTCAATACTAGAGCAAACTCACATAAGCAAGCATAACCAAATGAAGTTTTATTTTGCTCTTTTAACCTCCTCCAAACCCAACGCCCAAGAATGAGAGGGAATATAATTTATTTTCATTTTAAAATATCACCTTGGAGGGCCATGGGGCGCCCATCCCTAGAGAGGTCACTTTTTAAGTTATAACTTACAATTATAAAGTGACTTTATAATATAACTTAAAGTTATATTATATTACATGAGTCCTTAAGTTAAATCTTTAATTTAACTTAATCGAATAATGTTCAGGAGGATTCGACCTTCAGTCTTGTGCTCTGCCCCCGCAACTGCCCTGCTAAAAATGGAAACTGGCTTTGTCATGACTTACTATAAATAGTAAGTCCTCAAACTGACTCTCTGAACACTGGCGTTAGCCTACGGGAATCCTGTGATAGGCTAACCCTGACCTCCCGGAGTGATGAACTAAGTGGGGGACATTATAATCCGCCCTCCCCAAGATTGTTTATCCTCAAGCAACCTCAACTCTGGATGCTGCAATATTTGCTCACCCTCCCATGTGGCATCCTCAACTGGCATATTCTTCCACTTAACCAAGTACTCTCTGATAATCTGTTTCCTCAAATGTCTCTCCCGGGTGTCAATGATAGCCTCAGGTACTAGGATCAACTTACCCTCCTCATCCAACGGTGGAAGCTCTGCAGAAGGAACTATATTGTGGCCAAGAGCTTTCTTCAGTTTGGAAACATGGAACACATTATGTACTCTGCTGTCTGATGGAAGCTCAAGCTCATAAGCCACCTCACCCACTCGTCTGACAATCCTGAAAGGACCATAAAACCTGGGTTTTAACTTCTCTGCTCCACTCTTCTTGAGAGTGGACTGCCTGTAGGGTTGGAGCCTCAAATACACCATGTCTCCAACCTCGAAACTCCTCTCCACTCGGTGCTGATCAGCATACAACTTCTGCTGATTCTGTGCCTGCTGTGTATTCTCCTTAAGCTCCCTAAGAATGTCTTGGCTATCCTGCAAAAGATCCTTATCCTTAGGCACTCGACTGTCACCAAGCAAGAGATCTGTGAAGCATGGGGCATCATAACCGTATAGTGCCCTGAAAGGAGTCATCTAGATAGACATGTGATGTGTAGTATTATAACAATACTCCCCCAGGTGCAACCATCTGATCCAGGCCTTTTGCTGCCCCGAAACATAGTTACATAGGTACCCTTCTAACCATTTATTTACCACCTCTGTTTGTCCATCCGTCTGCGGGTGGTAGCTTGTGCTAGGAGTCAACTCTGTACCGCACAACCTGAACAACTCCTGCTAGAATATACTCAAGAACTTGCTGTCCTTGTCACTGACTATACTCCTGGGTACCCCATGCAATCTGAATATCTCCCTGAAAAATAAATCAGCCACCTAAGCAGCTGTATATGTTGCTGAAATGGCAAAGAAGTGTGCAAATTTGGTGAGTCTGTTGACCACCACATAAATGCAATCCTTACCCTGCACCTTAGGCAACCCTGTAATGAAGTCCATGGAGATACATTCCCACTTCAGATTGGGAAGTAATGGCTATAGTAAACCTGCAGGAAAGGTATGTTCATGCTTATTCTGTTGGCAAATCGGACATTCACGAACATACTTCTGCACTTCATCTTTTAGTCCCTTCCATGTGAACCTCTCCTGAATCTGTTTGTATGTCTTGAAGAATCCAGGATGGCTAGCCATTGGTATGTCATGGAAAGTTTTGATGATCTTATGCCTGAACTGTGAATTGGGCACCAAAAATATTCTGTCTTTGTACATGATCAAATCACTCACCACAGAATATCTCTCATCACTGATTGTGCCCTCAATGACTCCCGCAGCCCAAGAGTCCTTAACATACTCTGCTATAATCTCATCTTTCCAATCAACAGAGATTTCCCCAACCAAACATAAGTGAGGTCGTCGTGACAAAGCATCTGCAACTACATTTTTCTTCCCTTTGACATACTCGATGTCAAAATCATATGCTTGCAATTTGCTGACCCACTTTTGTTGTTTGTCATTTAAGTCTTTATGGTTCATGAAATATTTAATACTGTTATGATCCGTCCTAATTATGAATTTGCCCCCAACCTGATACTACCTGAATTTGGCCAATGCATGCATAATGGCCAACATCTCTCGGTCATATACCGAGTAGCTCTTCTCCACACCCCAAAGTTTTCTGCTCTCAAAAGTTATCGGGTGCTTCTCCTGCATAAGCACAACCCCGATCCCCTCTCCAGAAGCATCACACTGTAACTCAAATGGTTTAGTAAAGTCAGGGATCGCTAAAACCGGACATGTAGACATCAAGTGCTTGAACTTGTCAAAGCACTGCTGGGCTGTGTCACTCCACTCAAAGGCTCTCTTCTTCGTCAGATCAGTCAATGGTGCCGCTATCTGTGAGAACCCCTTAACAAACCGCCTGTAAAACCCACAAAGCCCGAAAAACCCCTTAAGTTGTGTGAGGTTTGTGGGTGGAGGCCAGTCAAGTATTGCCTTAATTTTCTCTAGATCCACTCTAACTCCATCTGCACTGATACTGTGGCCAAGGTATAGCAATTCTGTCATACCAAAATCACACTTAGATTCCTTGGCATAGAGTGAATTACTCTCCAAGATGGTCAGTACCTCCTCTAGATGTCTCAAGTGGTCCTCCCAAGTCCTGTTGAATATCAGAATATCATCAAAGAAGATCAAAACAAATTTCTTGAGCTGCTGCTTGAAAATTTGGTTCATACAACTCTGGAAAGTAGCAGGTGCATTAGTCAAACCGAAATGCATGACTAAAAACTCAAAATGACCGTAGTGGCATCTGAAAGCAGTCTTTTCAATGTCCTCTGCCCGCATCCTAATTTGATGGTATCTAGATCTCAAATCAATCTTAGAAAAATAACAGGGACTGTGTAGCTCATCTATCAACTCATCTATCTTGGGAATTGGATACCTGTTTTTTATAGTTTTCTTGTTTAGGGCCCTGTAGTCTATACACATTCTGATTGTCCCATCCTTCTTTTTGACCAACACAACTGCAAAAGTGAATGGGCTTTTGTTGGGCCTAATATGTCCCATCTCCAGAAGCTCCTTAATGGTTTTCTCAATTTCATCTTTTAGCCTCTTTGGATGGCGGTATGGTGTGATCATGATGGGCTTGGTCCCATCCTCCAACTCAAAGACGTGCTCTATGCCTCTATCAGGAGGCACTCCAGGTGGTATGTCCCCAAACACCTTACTGTGTTTGGTTAGTAACTTTTGGATATCTGGATGATAACTATCCTTTTGTCGTGGTGGGGACTCTGGCATAATAAGGCATTCTGCTGCCCACTCAACCTGGTCATGTCTCAAGAGCCTCTCCATTCTCTTTAGTGATACAACTCGAGGTCCACCATCTGAAATTCCCTTACGGCATATTTTCCTCCCATTATACTCAAATCTCATCTCCATTTTCTTAAGATTTATGGTGAACTCCTCTAACTGGCTCATCCAATGCATGCCAAGCACTTCATTTGTTTCCCCTATACCAACCACATAGAAGTCATCAACTAGTTCATAATCACCCATGATGATTTTCAGCCCTGTTATCTTCTAACTACAATGCATTTTGAACCCGTCGGCCACCATCACCTTAAAGCCTTCGAATTCTTTAGTTTTCAGTCCCCTGCGAGCAACTAATCCCTCATCAATAAAATTGTGAGTGGCTCCTGTATCGATAAGGGTGATAATACGCTGCCCACCTAGTACACCACGCACCTTGAAAGAGCCAAGCTTCTAGAAACTAGACAATTGGGCAATAACTCCTCCATTGTCAGCACTATGATGTGCAGTTCTCTCGTCCCCACTGTCACCATGCTCTGAATGCTGATCTGACTCTGTGTCTGATGCCTCTGATTGTGACTCCTCAGTTGAATAGTACTCAATTAGTTTGGCCTTAGCCTTATGTGAGCACTTGTGCGAAGGATCCCATGGTTCTTTGCAATGAAAGCACAATTTCTTCCTCCTGTACTCATTCAACTGATCATCTGTTAACCTGTTGGATCTATCCTTGTGCTGATCAACATCTCTGTGAAATGGTTTCCTTTCCTTCTCCTTGTCCCTCCTGTGCGAAAATCCGTTAGACTAGAATTTACTCCTCCACACTGATGACTCCATGTCTCGGGCCTTTTCATGGCCTCTTGGAGTGTAACAGGGTCAAAACCCTTAACCCAACCGCGAAGTGGGTCTGACAATCCATCAATGAAGAGAATCACTAATCTGCGCTCGGATAAGTCGGGGACCATAACAGACAAGTCTTGAAACTCAGAGACGTAGGAATCTAATGATCCACTCTGCCTTAGCTGTGCTAACTCCTTAAACTAGAGTTCTGGGTCCTTCTTGTCAAATCTGTCGATCAGACGGGCTGTAAACTCTACATACAACGTAATCTGATCATGCCCCAGTGTGACCTTCCCATTACTCCTCTTGTGTGCCACTCCCTCCAAATGTAATGCAGCATAAGTGATGGCATCCTCCTCATGCATAGGACTGATCTGCAAGTAGCTATCCAACTTCTGTACCCAAGCCCTAGTAGTGGTCTTTCCTAATCCGTCAAAATAGGGAAGTGTCATCTTACTCACCTTCTTCTGTAACTCCTGGTTCTGGGGTTTGCCTCGCCTGCGAGGTCTATTCTTTATCCTAATGTCAGAGTACTCCGCAAAAGTCATCTCTGCTCTGAACTCTGCACTAGATGTCATGTCCCCACTTCCAGAGTGATCACTAAACAACACAAGTGTTTAGCCTATTCATCATTCCCGTAGGCTAAAACACATGGCAAGGGAATGAAGATGATTTTGGTGGAGTTATACTCATGGTATTTTTCATGATTAGCCAAAGTCATAAGAGTTTCATCATATGGAATTGCAATTCCTATTGCAATTTGACATATTCAGGGGGGTAGGACCTATAATTGTGGGGCCAAAATTAATAAGTGTTTCATAAGGCCAATTTGTAAAAGGGAAATGAAATCTTTAATTACATTTCAATAATCTATTTCTTAGATAGGACCTATTGACAATATGTGTTGAGTGTGTTGAAGAAATAGGTCCAAGCTAAAAGGTGTTCATTCAAATGATCCTTCAAAAGAGCAATCGGTCATCATAGAGAAGTCCAACGATTGCACAAGGAGGGAATGCAAATTTAAATAAAGGGCAATTCAAATTCAAGTTTAAAAGAGAACATAAGCAATCGATGGTAATTGGGGTCATGCGCCCATATTGAAGAATAGGTCCAAGCTAAGGAAAAGGCATCACGGAGAGAAAAGATTCAAATTCAAATTGTCACACGCCAACGGTTAAGGAAGAAGGAAAATACATAGGATCATGTGCCATTTCATCATCATAAGCCATCGTCTTAGCATTGGAGGAGTTAATGGGACCATGCGCCAATGATAAGGGATTTCACCCAATGTGCGGCCAAGCTAGAAAGAGACCATTCACCAAGGATAGATGAATTCGCCTATGCAAAGAGGATCCGCTCAAGAGGAGGTTTGGCCAAAGCAATAGAACAAGGAATGAAGCAAGGGAAATTCGCCAACTCCAAGGAAATCCAATGCATAATACGTTGCGCCCGCATTGAGGATCAACACTCTTGCCAAGGCCATAGCATTCGCCAAGGATACCACGCCATTCTATGAGGGACGCCAATACTGAGGGAAATCGTTCAAGTCTCCAAGATGATTGCCTTGGAGGAATTTGCTGAGTTTGGAGGCATGAGGAAAAACGGCCAAAGCCAATGCCAAGTCAATTGCCAACAAGATAGCGATCTCATGAAGAAAGGATCAATTTACTAGTTGCTTTCATTTAAAATTGCTTCGCAAGCTTTTAAATGAATAATCGAATATGGAATTTGGCTCATTGGTAGAATTCAAATCTCTATTTCAATTCGGCCATGATAAAAGGTAGACATTTTCAGTAAAGGCTATGATAGAAGAAAAGCATTTAATGCCCACTCGCCTTGACATGGGGAATTCGGCCATCACATCTATCCATGAAGGATCATGTCTACCCATGCAAAGCCCAAACGGTCATGTAAACCAAGGATAAATAGAGGAGCTCATTTCATTTTGAGGACATGACTGATTTGGTATGTTTGCTTATTCCTTTCAAGTCTGAAAATTCCGATTTTCATACTTATTTGCAAGGAGATGTGCCCTTGTACATAGGGTGATGACCCCCTATGCCCTTTTGAGGTGTTATTGCTTCTAATATCACCATTGCTATTCAATTTGCAGGTATTCAGAGATCTATTAGGTGTTGGGAGAGGTTGACACCATTGGAGACCCTTGTTTATGCTATTCGCTCAAGTTGGAAGAAGGTTTTTATCATATACTATTTGCTGATCACTACTTCAGACATTTGCATCTGCCTAGGAACGGCAATTGGAGAGTTGATATTCCTTAGAAGACCTTCTCACTGGCTGCTCTCTATCAGACTGTTGCAACAGTCCCACAGTCCTATTTTAGTGCCCTTCGGAGGTGTTTCAAGGTTCGTCAAGAGCTGAAGACAATTGGCAACAACTTGGCAATAAGCCTTCATCATTGGGTTACCATTTGAACCTATTTGTAATAAGATAAGAGGACTGATTTTATTTCTGTATGAGACTGTCACAGTGGACAGTGAACTATTATTTGTAATTCCATCATTTCATCAAGGGAATAAAGCTAATTGAAGTTGGGTTTCATAGAATATTTGTGTACTTGTTCAATTTCATTTGAGTGGGCTGATTGGTTGCAAGAATTCTTAGCTAAGTTGGAATATAATTTTCAGTATAACCATTAAGGAACATCTCACTAGAAGCCCTCCAATCCCTCAGAATCTCCTTTTGAAACTCGGCCTATGTGAGATCTTGTTCAGGAACTTGGTTCCTGGGAGCAAAGGTCGGAATACCAGGTCTATCACCGGCTGTAAACTGTGAAGCCCTCCTATGAGTCACCGAGGCCTCATTCTCATCATATCTAAACCTGTGTCTATCATGTTGGTTCCTATCTCCATTATTCCTGTCCCCCTGGTTCCTGTCGCCATTGTGCCTATCACCCACATTATGCCTGTTCCTGTCTTCGTCATTGTTCCTATTCTTGTCACCATCATTATTTCTATGTCTATCACCGTCATTGTTTCTATTTTTGTCACCATTGTACTTGTTCCTGTCACAGTGATTATCTCTGTTATTCATTCCATCACTCAGCTGGACGAGGACATGTGCTATCTCTGCCTGTGAGTCCCTCAACTCCTGTCGGGAATCCTTCAACTCTCTCTCTAGGGCTATTGAGCTCCTAGTGAGCGCATTCATAATCTCTCGTAGGCTCGGCTCCTCAACTTCTCTGTCACCCATCTCCTCTGAAGACTCTGAATGATGTGGCAACTCTCTTGAAAATGGGTCTGTGCGTGAAACTAAGGAATGTTCGTCAGTAGCTACAACCACTATCTCTTCCTCAAAAGGATCTATTATAGGTACCAGTTGCTTAGGTTCTTCTGACTGTGGTAACTGTGTTACTTGCATTGCCCGGGTATTTCTAAAAGGATATCTGTTTGTAGGTCGCATGTCTCATTTTTATCAACTTCATGTCATATTAACCCCACAGGATGGCAAGATTTTTTGCTCTGATACCACTGTAACATACACCCCCAACTGTATGTGTTTCTCTTGATTGATTTTTTGGTTTTTTGCTGTTATGTTTTATATGGGTTGTTTTGCATGTTTGATTTTGCATTGCATGTGCACAATATGAAGTAGATAAACAAACCCAGAAAATATACAACTAATTTGCAAAAACGAAAAGCAACCCAGATCATAAAATGCATTATAACTAATTAAAATGAAATACCCACTTGGTAAACTTCAACTTTGTTCATTGCTGAAAACTGGAGCAGCATTACATGGCCATGGGTATTGCTTCCAATCACTCCCAATACAATGACTATGTAGATTTTGATATTTGAAATAGATGACCAGTCCTTAGGCGACCCTTATTGACAATATATGCAGTCCCAACAACGGAGAATACAATGCAAAGAAACCCACGTTCCACAAGAGGACTGTACGGCTAGGCAGAAGTAAAATACAACATATAACCCACACAAAATGCCTCCTTTTCACTCTATCTCAGTTTGATATCATCTGCAGCAGACAGGCGACTCTGGAATGAAGGAGAACCAGCCTCATAACACAAGTATTAGACAACATCAACAAGTACGGCCCTAGTAGGTGGTACGGCTTGATGGAGTAGATGTACGGCCAGCTTAGGGAGTCTCTGCAGTAGATAAAATCAGTCCAAAAACAACTTTTTCTGTCCTTGAACCCTTCTAACAGCTGCAACAAAATACTCTTAGAAATATCTTCATTCAATCCTCAAACTACTTTGGAATGTCGTTCCTGGATGCACAAATGGAACTCCTGGATGAAGCTCCCTCAAAACCCCTCCCTGATGCACTCTCTCATATACGAGGAAAGGCGAAATGCAAAGGTTTCCGTTTCTGCAATTCGATGTTCAAAGCCAAAGAGCCAAACTCAAACCCCAAGTGCTGGAGCAACTCAATACCAAAGCAAAATCACATAAGCAAGCATAACCAAATGAAGTTTCATTTTGCTCTTTTAACCTCCTCCAAACCCAACGCCCAAGAATGAGAGGGAATATAATTTATTTTCATTTTAAAATATCACCTTGGAGGGCCATGGGGCGCCCATCCCTAGAGAGGTCACTTTTTAAGTTATAACTTACAATTATAAAGTGACTTTATAATATAACTTAAAGTTATATTATATTACATGAGTCCTTAAGTTAAATCTTTAATTTAACTTAACTTAATCGAATAATGCTCAGGAGGATTCGACCTTCAGTCTTGTGCTCTGCCCCCGCAATTGCCCTGCTAAAAATGGAAACTGGCTTTGTCATGACTTACTATAAATAGTAAGTCCTCAAATTGACTCCATGAACACTGCCGTTAGCCTACGGGAATCCTGTGATAGGCTAACCTGACCTCCCGGAGTGATGAACTAAGTGGGGGACATTACACACAAACAATGAAAAACTTCCACCAAGAATGGGTGGCGGCTAGGGTTTATGGCTGCAACAAATGTTGATCTGATGTATGCCACAAATCTGTTGTAATCCTTCCAAGATGTCCTCACAGCCAGCCACGAACCATCTCCAAACAATGGCGCTCAAGTCTTTTATGAATGGCGATCACTCTTCACTCAAATCGGTGCTCAAGCAAGAATACAAATCTGCAATACAAGTCTGATCTCTAGATCTGAAATCACTTCAACAATGGCGCTCAAAATAAGTCTTCAATGTCTCCCACCAATGTCTTCAACAAACCTTCAATAATGGTGCCGATATCTACTATAAGATATGTCCTCAAACTTCACAAAGATCTTCAATAAAACCTTCAACAAATCTGCTATGAAAGATGAGTCGTGAATGCTCAATCTATCTTCAAAGACTCCAATGAAGTGCAAGTGTGAACTCCGTATGAATCCACCTCCTAGATGTAATTGGGTTTTCGTCCAATACACCTCTTATTCACAAGGGTTTTTGTCCTTGGAATAAATTGCAATAAAATTGCAGACCAAATGCAAAATTTAACAAGTTGAAAGATGCCCTCAAATGATCCACAACAGCTCCTTAAATACTTGAGTTCTTCTTTTCCCATAAACTGGCCGATTTAATAAAAATATTATTATTTTATTCCTTATTTTCATTTCCTCTAGAGGGCCGACTAAGAACTTGAATTCACCCTTCCTCATTTGGGCCGACTGAAACAAGGTTTTGGTGCCATAAACAATTTAAATTCATTTGATTATTCTAGGTCGACCTTAATTCATTTCATCAAAACTTGGCGCTCAATTAGAATGTAATGACCCCTTTTTGAGCTAAAGTGACTTCAAGCTTGGAAAAAGGAAAGTCGGCAAATAACTTAAAGCTTGGAAAAAGGAAAGTCGGCAAATAACTTAAAGCTTGGAGAATGGAAAGTGAGTTTTTGGTGGCAAAAATGATTTTTCCTTGGCAAAATGAAGTTTGGAGATGATTTTTTTATATTTTAATAATATTTGTGGAAAAATCAAATTTAATTAAATGTTAGCCAAGGAGAAAAATGAAAATTAATTAAATATTATGCCAAGAGGTAGGAAAATGGAAAAATGACTTAAAGTTGGAAAAATGAAATATTGAAGTGAAGTTTAGATTATAATATTTTATTATTAAAATATTATAATAATTCCCACAAAATCGGCGCTCATGAGGAAAAAGCAAAAATTATAAAATAATAATATTTTACTAATATTTTCTCTCTCCTAGCCGCCGCCCTCTTGGAGAAAAAGAAAATAAATTAATAAAAAATATTTGAAGTTGTTTTTATGTCGGCTATGGACTTGAAAAATATTATATTTTATTGTAATTGGGCGCCCAAGGTGAAAAGGTTATAAGGAGGTCATTTGGCATCATTTTGCATCATTCTATCATTTGGCTTTTTCACTGTTTGGAGATTTTCTCTTGGCTGTAACAAAGTTTCAGCGAAAGGATGAAAACCCTTGGATTTGAGTGGTTTGGACAAAAACCCATCCCACTATGAGAGATGGATTCACCTAGGATCCATTATTGAGCATATTGTAGGTTTTTTTGGTGGTTTGGAGGTGTTCATTTCATTTGATATATTTTGAGTTGTGAGTGTGGGAAACTTGTCTTGTTGAGGAGATTTGCCATGTGATGAAGTTGTTAGCACATTCTATGTGGATGCCACCTTGGCGAAGGATAATATGAGTGCGCCATCTTTGTGTAGATCCTCTTGGAGAAATAAGTAATAAAATAATATTTATTCCTTGGAGAAAAGGACAAATTCATATCTTCAATTTGAATTGGACGCCAAGACTATCTAGAGGCTAGTCGACCTATTAGAGAAGGGAGAAAATAGATCATTAAAAAAGATGTTTTTTTGTTTTTATATTAAAAAAATGTTTTTTTTTTAATCTCGGGAGCGCCTAGGTGCGGGTAGGGAGCGGCCTTGTCGCCTCGGGTTCCCTGTGGGTTCGCCGACGAGAACCCACAGGGAACTCGGGGCGGCAGGGCCGCACCCATCGCCGCTTTGGGACCCACTCCCAGGTAGTGCGGGACCGGCCCCTTGGGAAGGAGAACCTGGCTTCTTAGCAAAATATTGCTTGTTTCATAGGGTTGTCCAATTGGGGACATTACAGGATGGAAACCCTTAATTCTTCTGTATGTATTGGATGCTCTTTTTGGTGAATTTGGTGGACATTTTTTTGTTGCGCCCAATTTGGCATCAATATTTTTGCACCCCAAGTCACTATCATACGGTTGGCAATATATTGTTGAATATTCTTATAATTATTGATCAAATCACTGCTACATTGTTGTTATTTAATTGCATAAATTGCTGACTGGAAATACTAGATTAATCTAATATTGGCACAATACAGTAGTATTTTTATTGTTTGTTGACCTTGCATTTCAATTGAAATCTGATTGAATATCTGCCACTAGAAACAATTACTTACTAACATCTTGCCGCCAGCTTTAAAGTCACGATTTTGGGTCGATTGGAAATTGACTTATATTGCCTCTGCATTATTTGTTATCCTGTGCTCATCTAAAGTTTGCTAGTAGCCGTTGGGGGAATATTGTATTTTATACATACCTTGTGAATTATCCATACCACAGGTATGATTACTTGCACTTAGAAATTAAATTAACTGGGTGATCTAAAATGATTTAAATCCTGAAGTAATAATCACCATACGACTAAATTATGATCCATTGCTTATCTTGACTGCCAGCCACAGCTACGAACATAGGATTTCATTTAATTATCAGTCGCTGCTTTCTTTAAATTTCTAGTTTATAATAAATAGCTGTTTAGTCGAATACTACTCTTGATTTCCAATTAAATGCAGAAATAGTAGGATAGTTACGTAGGTTTTTTATCAGCACATTTTCAGTATTTATTTCAGTATTTTATATTTATCTACATAATTAGGAAAAATACAAAGAAAATATATATATTCACAAAAATTTAAAAAGGGAACTTTACACTGACCTAAACTCTGCTACTTAAACATGACTCAGACTTCCTAGGCATGCTCCATCCCTAACATTGCCACTTAAACCTAGAAAAGAATATCCAAGGTGTGCTCTAGGAGAGTTATAGCCACTGGAACCTTGGCTTCCACATGCTAAGTGTGCTTCTCAATTGACCTTGCCACTTATGACTGGTTGCAACTAGCCAAGCATGCTTTTGAAGGGGTTTTGCCAAATTTTCATCACTTAATCATATCTCCATCGGTCTTGGACAGATTTACAACTCATACCAAACATGCCATAGACCACGACATCCCTTGTTTTCATACATGACTTTGACAAATGCATGAGCACAACTTTTAAGAATGGCAGCCATACTTCAGACGAGGACAAACACCAAAGGGAACTATGACATTCAGCTTTTAATTGCATCAAATTGATAGATGAACACGATAAAAAATGCAATAAAGACTTTGGCAAAAAAAGTCTCATAGGGGTGCAACACCACGGTTGACCAAAACTTCAAATAAAACTAAAGATAAATGATGCTTTTTGGATTGGTTTGTCTAGAGTCAATCTTCCTCCAAAACCATTGCTTCTGAATATGGATTTCAAAGTTTCCATTCTCCTTTTGATAAGACATGTCAAATATAGTTATCATGTGTTATATGAAGCATATTGATCTACCATTGGTCAATGTTTAAACTTCACTAAAGTCTCCTATTAATAGTTTTCTCACATGTTAAGCCATCATCTCCTATCCTTGGCTATATTAAGCCATATTTATATATGACCATTTAATTATTTAATATAGTAATTCTCTAGGATAAGCATTATCCATTATTCTTTCTCTATGTAAACACAGGCTAAGATTGAATTAGTGTTTTTTGCTTCAAGAGATCACAATGGGTTCTGCAGCCTACAAAGAATGACAACGTATAATTAAACTGTAAAATGACTTGAGAGACATGGTCTACACACCTATCACACTCATGCCATCAACACATCATAAGACATATCAATATGACAAATAAATCAAGCAATCATGCAATAATGTGACATTCAGGGTGTGGATGGGTGTGTGTGTCATCTTTTTGTTTATGCTGCTTGCTGCTGAAATTCCTCTCTTCCACAATTCCTTTCCCTGTAACACCCTCGAGTGCCCCTGCCTGCATGAAGCTAAAAGAAATTGGTCATCATTGTTCACAATAAAATGACAAATAATATGCTAGAATAATCCATATTCAATAATCAATACATTCAAAATGATCATAATAATAAACCATCATGACAACAATTCTAGTCATTGAAATAATCATTAATCCACTCATCAATTATATATTGTTGAAACGATAGATGAATCCTTAATTAGACAATAATAATAAATCAATTATTTGTGTCTTTTAGAGTATGCAATGAGGGGATATGACAAGTTGATATGTTTTCCTTTGTACCTTTTGGGCAAGTACAGATTGTTTCTTTTGCATGTACAGTTGCATAAATTTGTCAGGTATAAGCATGCAAAAGAACATAGCTAGGAGTATGAAGGAATGTAGACATGGATTTACTTCTTATATTGATTGGACGACCAACTTAGATTCCATAATGGACAAAGCAATGTATTTGCTATCTTATGTGACTGTTTCTTTGAATATGGAATTTGAACGTCATATTCTTGGATATTATTGTAAGCACAAAAGTCGTTAGTTATTGCATACTTTTTATGTAATATGAATCAATCAAAAGAACAATTAATATCTCCTGTATGCTGATTTTCTACATTGTTTTTATCAAACAAATTTTGTTTTAGAGACTGGATTTTCTGAGTTTACAGCATTTTTACAGTCTTTATACATCTTTCGGTTCTTATATCATGAGAGTACATGAAATAGGGGCATTCAAATAAATAAATAGAACAACTTTTCATGCTAGAAGACTTTGTCTTCTTGCCTTTTTAAAGCTTGACCAAATTTATATGAGAACACCACAATGCACAAAGTCAGATGTTGGTGATCGTTTTTTGGATTATTAGGAAGGGTTCATTGTGGCTCTTATTGATAAGAAGTTTTTTGTTCTTTTGTTTGTGTTTGCAGATGCCTGAAGCTGTTGTGGACTATAATTTATTAAGCAGGGAATGGGTCATTATCCAGCAAGAAGATTTGAGGGTAGAGTCAACGCAAGTGTTATATGGTAGATTTTCCTCATCAAACAACAGCACAGAAGATTCAGACTCGTTGAAATCAGTCAATAAATTTGCAACTAGATCAGGAAATGACCACGAAAGTTGGAATGATCTATCTGACTTGTATGGATGTGAAAATTGTGATGTGTATACCATGGATAAAATATATGTTCCTCTAACAGTGGTTTATTCACGTAACAAAAAGCAGCACGGGCAAAACCCAGGTTTATTGTATGGGCATGGCGCATATGGTGAGGTCTTAGACAAGCGATGGCGCAGTGATCTGAAGAGCTTGCTTGATTGTGGTTGGGTTATTGCATTTGCTGATGTCAGGTGATTTATTGTGGCTTTCATTTTATTGACTTGTTTCCTAGTGTTCTACTGTCTTGAATGCAAATTTTATAATACTCACGTCGATTGCAAGCAGATAATAACAAAACCTAAATAAACACACTTTAAGAATACACATTAGGTAGTGTGGGAAAACCCATAAGGAAAAGTCCACTTTAATATTGTTTTTAATATAAGTTGCTTGTTTGGGTTCAGGTTTAGCAGTTCGCAATTTTTTGCCTAGGTTTGGTATGGCTGGGTTTGACTGTCATATATATGCACAAAATAAACAAAATTAAATACTAAACACAACTGATAATCTATAATTCAATATCAACTGTCAAATGTTAAAGATAAATCAAAATGGTTTTTATTAGTGTAACTGCACATGGAAAATCAATACAAATAATCAAATTACTCTTCATTGGGAGGATCAACATCATCTGCTAGTTCATTAGAATCACAAGCAACACCAACGCCACTCCCACTAGCTACACTATGTAAACCCTGTGTAACAGGCTTGTGCCTCTCATTCTTGATCGAGACTAAGGAACGCTATGAAATAGAAGCATCTAAGTTGGGATGCTTTGGTACCACATGTCAATGTTGTTGGCAAGAGACACTGTGTGGCTTCATAAGTGTTGTCATTGATAGCAACAAAGTCTATCCCACACATCCGTAGTACATAGTATGCCTATACCGGAAGTCAGATTGAAAATTATTTTGGTCTGGTGAACAAGAACAGAGTATGTAACAAGGTCCGACAATCAAGTCCGGATCTCTCAGATGGTGTAACTCAGTAAATTGCGGACTTGGATAAGTCAAGAGGGGTATCATGACTACTGTATTCCAAAGATTTAGCCTCCGGTAATAAAGCAAGAAAAATATGAGCATCTGAGTGTTGGGTTCCAATCAGGCAGAGCAGACAGAGGAAGAACTGACCGACAGAGTATCAGACTTCAATCCGGATGTGTAAAAGGTCCTGATCAAGCAATCTGTGATATTATACATTGTTGGTCGACATGATTAATGACTACTATGCTTAAGCTTTTGATACGCATCACAAATCAAGCATGGATTCAGCCGACAGACAATAACTTGCAAATATCTTGAGTGTTCTTGTTGCCGACTAGAAAGTTGATGAAAATCCTTGATGCGGATATATATACCAGATGGATTCCAGCATGTAAAAGTGTGTGGTGGAGATGTGAAGAAATAAGGTGCGAAGAAAAGCAGGGATAAGTGTGAGAACAACAATTCAAGTCCGGTATGTGATTGAATAACAACATTGAACAGAGGAAGAATGAAGTGTGTTAGATCAGTATATTGTGCCTAACCGGAACTGAACTCTTGCATTTGTAGATGCTTCTCATCAGTTCAAACACTTGATTATCTTCTGTAAGTTCTGTAGACAGTGAGTCTCTTGTAGGCAGTGTGCCTCTTGTGAGCAGTGTGCTCGGGTAGTGAGCCCTAATTGGCAAGTGCCATTTTGTACTCCTTTATTCTTTTAATAGAGAATACAATTTTGGGTTAGTCACCCCGTGGTTTTTCCTTTAATAGGGTTTCCACGTAAAAATCCTTGTGTTATGTGTTTTGATTTTATTTTTGTTTTTATGATTACATATGCTTTCATGTTTTGAGATAACGAAAGAAAAAAAAATTAAAGAAATTTTGAGATAACTGATTCACGGGCCCTCTCAGTTATCTGCCTTGTTTTCAACAATTGGTATCAGAGCAAGGTTCCTCTGAACAAAGCCTAACAACTTGAGGAAGATCTGGGAATCTCAATGGATGCATATGGTATGAAGGAACAACTTCAGTCTGCCCTAGATGATTTTGAACAATCCCACTCTGAAGTCAATAATTTGAGAGAAAGACTCAAACACGCTGATGATTTCATAGATGAGCTAAAAGAAAAACTTAGTATCTCTGTGAAAAAGAGAAAGGAACTACTTCAAAAATTAGCCAATCAGAGTGAAATCAATGATACTAATAAAGATCTGAATGAGAAAAATAAGCTATGTGAGAAGCTGTCAAAAGAAGTCATTATGGTAAGGCATGAAATGGAATCAGGGGTTATGAGATTCACCTAAGAAATTGAAGAAAAAAGAAAGATTGAAGATAATCTACAACAATCCCTCAAGGAGAAAACAAAGGACTGCCACAAAATGGACAGAATAATCAGGCATCTTGAATCTGATCTTGAAAAAGCTAGAGACAATGAAGAACAACTTGAGAATCAGATAGACACTCTTAAATAAGATCTTCAAACTGCAAATGAATACAAAGAAAAATTCAAGATAAGCTCAGCCCAACTTGAAGTTCTTCTTGAAAGCCAAAAAAGAGTGGATGATAAGCGTGGCTTGGGATATGAGAAAGGTGAAAGCTCTGGATCCGGTCAGAAGAACTTTGGATTAGGAAATCAAAGAAACAGGCCTAGAAGACCTCCGGCAAGGCAACCAAACGCTCAAAGATATCCATCCTTCAATGGATACTGCTTCAATTGCAACAAGTTCGGTCACAAAGCAATCCAGTGCAGAAACAGAATGAATCAATTCAATCCATCCTTCTTCGGTCAATGTTTCAGTTGCAAAAGGTATGGTCACAAATCTCATGAATGCAGAAATATGCAAATGAACAATTCTTTCAATGGTAAATGCTTTGTATGCAATAGAATTGGACATATGGCTAATGAGTGCAGATCAAGAGGATATCATTCAAATAAGAAAAAAAATGTTGTTACAATTGCAATAGATCCGGTCATATTGCCAAATTCTGCAGAAGCAGAAATCAGGATAGAAAAGGTCCGGTGGAACATGATCAGAAACAAGATAAAGGCAAAGGTAAAGTAAATGCAGATGAAGTTCAAAAAGAAATGAGCAAGATTTGGGTAAAAAGGAGTACAATGTGAATAAATAATGGGGATAGATCTGCATCAGAAACAAAGAAAAATTCAAGATAAGCTCAGCCCAACTTGAAGTTCTTCTTGAAAGCCAAAAAAGAGTGGATGATAAGCGTGGCTTGGGATATGAGAAAGGTGAAAGCTCTGGATCCGGTCAGAAGAACTTTGGATTAGGAAATCAAAGAAACAGGCCTAGAAGACCTTCGGCAAGGCAACCAAACGCTCAAAGATATCCATCCTTCAATGGATACTGCTTCAATTGCAACAAGTTCGGTCACAAAGCAATCCAGTGCAGAAACAGAATGAATCAATTCAATCCATCCTTCTTCGGTCAATGTTTCAGTTGCAAAAGGTATGGTCACAAATCTCATGAATGCAGAAATATGCAAATGAACAATTCTTTCAATGGTAAATGCTTTGTATGCAATAGAATTGGACATATGGCTAATGAGTGCAGATCAAGAGGATATCATTCAAATAAGAAAAAAAATGTTGTGTTACAATTGCAATAGATCTGGTCATATTGCCAAATTCTGCAGAAGCAGAAATCAGGATAGAAAAGGTCCGGTGGAACATGATCAGAAACAAGATAAAGGCAAAGGTAAAGTAAATGCAGATGAAGTTCAAAAAGAAATGAGCAAGATTTGGGTAAAAAGGAGTACAATGTGAATAAATAATGGGGATAGATTTGCATCAGAATCTGGTGCTGATATTTCTTCCGGAAACTAAAAGGTAAGCTCTGGCTCAGGGGGAGCTACAGAGAAGATCCTTTCCCCCTAGCTAGCAAGTGTCTGAATTCGGCACATTGAGTCAGAATAAGAGGTTCGGTTTAAAGGGTTTGAGGAGATTCACTTAAAAGTCATCCAGTCAAAATTTGACAAATCCGCATGCAGATTTGAGCAAGTTATGAGATCCTGTATTGGTAGCTATCCAGTAAAGCAGAATTTCATAGATAGATTCGGTATGATCCAAAATTGAAATAATTTAATCTGTGGACCTATGAGATGTTTGAAAAGGGTGAAGATATGTTGTCAACCCTCATAGGCAATAATTTTAAGATTCGCGCAGTGATTCAAGAAAATCTCTCAAATACAGACTAATCGGATGACTTAAGTTGTGCATTTATTACAAAAGATAAATTAGGTTTAGCGAAGGGATAAAAGGGTCTTCACTCGCCATTTATCGCACTTTGCATTCAAAACGAAGAAGAGAGAAGAGCTCTGAGAAGACATTCTACTGTTCACTCGCGTTCAAGCTAAAGATCGAATTCTTACAAGAAAATCGCTCTGACATCTGCTTCAAACCCTAAAACGTGAAAAAGGTACTTCCCTTTTGAAAACTCTCTCCGGATCTCTTGCAAAATGGCTACTCCAATGGTTGTCAATATTATTGATAGGCCGAGACCTAAATTCAAGAAACACCCTTACAAATCTCTAGAAGTTGATCCCTTGGGTGCGTTTTCTAGCATTCCGCATAGAGTCTTGCATGTAGAAGATGTTAGGGTTTATATCCATGCAAACATTGAAGAATTTGGAGACTCAAAATTGATGGATATTTATCACAAATAGCTAATAGATGAGAATTTTGAACTCAAACCTGAATTCAAGGCCCTCCGGGACAAACACTTCGGACATTGCATACATTTTCCGTGTTTTATAGAAGACGATTGGGTCCGGTATGTTCTAAGTAGGATGCATGATAATTTTATGTGGCTAATGAGGCTATTCAAGATAACTAAGATGCCATCAGGGCAGTGACCGGACTGCATTCATCAGGTGGGTTACCCGCATTCAAATATGTGAAGAACCAAACGGTAATTGAAGCCACCAGATGAAAATTTGACAAAAGGGCAATGACTATAGATGACATCACAGATCCAGATGTCAAGTTTGCTTCAATGATAATTGGCTACAAAATCTACCATTCGAGCAGGGAGAATTCTGTGTCTGGTACAACAATCTATGCTGCATATCAGATGTTGAGGGAAGATGCAGATTATGATCTGTGTGAGCTTCTTCTAAATCAGCTGTTGGAGAACTTGCAGAAGATCAAAAAGGATAAGAAAAATTCCTTTAAATATGGTAGTCTAATACTGTGTCTGTTCTTCTATTATATGAATGAGCTACCTGGATCAAATGGTTGGGTCTGGCAAAATGATAAACCCGTTGCAATTCAGATCAGAGATTACATGTATGGACTTGGTGATGCTCAAGCCCAAAACACAGCCCTCTGGGGTTACTTTAAGAATTTCCAAAGCATACTGCAAGCCAGAGAAAGAATACCACAAACAATAGTTGACAAATACAAAGATACAGTCTGCTTCATGGTTGGCACTGATCAATGCCTAATGGAGGCAGTTGAGCCAAGAACTATATGGATAATGCCTATGGGATATGAGGTCGATGACAAAATCTTGGAGTTACATGTCCAACACTTGCTGAGCCAACCTAAAGATACTGAAACAGAAACGTTTGGCAACTTTGAAGAGCTAAGTATAAAAATACATGTTGAGTTAAGACAGCTAGAGATGAAGAGGAAAGTAAGAAAGGAAGTTGAAGAAATTGCCAAAAGATTTGGCATATCAAAGGAGGCTGTAGATGCTAACAGAGAGAAAATAGAGAGGGCAGAGAAAGAAAGACAAGAAGCCAAGAAAGAAAGTGCTCCTGTACAAACCTCCTCTCGGACTAGATCCTCCAAAAGTTCTGCTCCTGTTGCTTCCAAAAGCTCAAAGTCTACCAAACCAGAAGTCAAGACATCCGGAAAAGGAGAAAAGAGGATGAAGACCAAAGCCACAAGGACATATACAAGCCATAAGGATGATGAAGAAACAGAATCAGATGAAGAAATCAAGAAAATGAAGAAGAAGAGAACATCCAGAAAGTTCTCTGCTAGCAGAAATGAGGAAGAGAAGGCAGAGGAATTTGTTGAAAAGCCCACTCTTTCCATTGATGACATCATCAAGGCAGTTACTGTGGATGGGAACCTGCAGCCGATGACAGAGCTCTATGATGAATACAATGATGCTGACAAGAGAATTCTGGAGGAAGCTACTGTAAGGTATTTGAATATCTATAACAAAGCATTCGTTGAAATAATTTCATTAATTCCAAAAAGCTTAGAAGAAGTGTTGGAACAAAGAAAGGTGAATGCAAAGGTTAAAGACTTAGACATCTGGGAGCAAATAATGATACAGCTCTACCCTTCTATCACTCCAAAACAAATGGACATGATTTTCAAGGATTGTAAGGATGAGTTTCGAAGTAAGGCGAGAATGAATAAACTCATGCTTGGAGAAACAGACCAAGTAGCAAGTGAAACAAAAGATATCCTCCGGAATGCCTTGAAGAGATTCAATCTTCCTATTGTAGAGGAAACAGATGAAGAACCTTCTACCATGGATGTTAAAGGATTAAATGTAATCAATGAAGAATTTTCTGACAAGGATGTCGAAGGATTAAAGAAAATAGATGAAGAGAAGTCTGAGGACTTAGATTCCTCTGTTCCGGTAGAGGAAGTTTACAAAGCAACAAACACTGGCAATATCACTCCTCCGGATCCCACAGCTACCAAGACAAACATTCTGGACACTAAAGCTAAAGGGGAAAGAAAAAGAGAAGAGAAGGAGATGCAAGAAAAAGAGGATAAAGCTAAAGAAAAAGAACATGCAGAAAATGTTTGTGATGACACATCCAAACCGGGCAGTCCTAATATTTCTAAAGGGAAGAAGTCCGAATCTCCAAGAGACACTGCAGAGACAGTACAGAATTTCCTGAACAAAGGGGTGGTGGAGTTAGATGAACCGGAGCTGTTTCAAGGGCCCTTAAATTTGGACACTCTCTCTCCAGTACAGATGATGAAGATAGCATCATTTGCCCAAGCCAAGGCTAAAGAGAAACTTTTGAAATCACATATGGAGGATTGTGAGCTATTGGAGAGTGCATCTGGGATATTGGAAAAGATTATGCCAACCTATCAAAAGGATCCTTTGGTCTCGCCATCCAGTAATCTGAAAAACTTAGTCAATTTTGTTGACATTTATTTTGAATCTTTAGAGAAATCAGCAGAAATAAAGGTCAGGAAAGAGTTTTTGGGGAAAAGATTCACTGAGGTGCAAGGGCTTATTGATAATGATAGGAGGACCCTAGACATTGGAATAAAGAGCCTTGAAAATGCTCTCAAAGATGGTGGGGACTTATTCAAATTTTGTTTGACCTGGCCTAGAGTGACATAAGACATTGAGGAGAAAGTGAAAGAACAAGAAGAAAAATTGTCAAGCATAGTTCAAAATTTTGACCCCCTTTCTTCCTCTCTAATGAATCAAGAATTCCAGACTATTGTTATCATAAACGAAATAAAGAAGCTGGACAAAGAAAAGAAGAACATAATGAACAGAATGGGTGAACTCAGAGGGATAATTATCCCTAAGCTAGAGGCAATGCATGAGGCCTTGACAGATGCTCAGACCACAGCCTAGACCAGTGATCCAGCAGATTTAAGAAGGGCAGAAGCATATGCATTTTTGTTGAGTGGTCACATCTCCATTTTGGATAGGATGAAGAGGAGCTGGGCCACAGAGTTTGTACAATTGAAGACTACTTTTGCAAACATACTCAAGTATATGTAAGTTTATCTTATGATTTGTATGTACATATGCAGCCATGTATAGAATAATTTTTGCAAAATTTTGGTATGTGGATTCTGCCCTTTGCCATTGATGTCAAAGGGGGAGTGAAGAGTAGTGAAAAATGTGGAATCCAACTAAGGGGAGCTCCGGTAAAACAGTGCAAAAGACAGAGCATCAGCGAAGGGGGAGTTACTGCGACACTTAGCCATTTTTCACTAAGTGTTGCCATCAATGCCAAGGGGGAGATTGTTGGCAAGAGACACTGTGTGGCTTCATAAGTGTTGTCATTGATGGCAACAAAGTCTATCCCACACATCCGCAGTACATAGTATGCCTCTACCAGAAGTCAGATTGAAGATTAGTTTAGTCCGGTGAACAAGAACAGAGTATGTAACAAGGTCCGACAATTAGGTCCGGATCTCTCAGATGGTGTAACTCAGTAAGTTACGGACTTGGACAAGTCAAGAGGGGTATCATGACTACTGTATTCCAAAGATTTAGCCTCCGGTGATAAAGCAAGAAAAAGATATGAGCATCTGAGTGTTGGGTTCCAATCAGGCAGAGCAGACAGAGGAAGAACTGATCGACAGAGTATCAGACTTCAATCCAGATGTGTAAAAGGTCCTGATCAAGCAATCTGTGATATTATACATTGTTGGCTGACATGATTAATGACTTATATGCTTAAGCTTTTGATACGCATCACAAATCAAGCATGGATTCAGCCTATAGATCAATAACTTGCAAATATCTTGAGTGTTCTTGTTGCCGACTAGAAAGTTGATGAAAATCCTTGATGCAGATATATATACCAAATGGATTCCAGCATGTAAAAGTGTGTGGTGGAGATATGAAGAAATAAGGTGCGAAGAAAAGCAGGGATAAGTGTGAGAACAACAATTCAAGTCTGGCATGTGATTGAATAACAACATTGAACAGAGTAAGAATGAAGTGTGTTAGATCAGTATATTGTGCCTAACCGGAACTGAACTCTTGCATTTGTAGATGCTTCTCATCAGTTCAAACACTTGATTATCTTCTGTAAGTTCTGTAGATAGTGAGTCTCTTGTAGGCAGTGTGCCTCTTGTGAGCAGTGTGCTTGGGTAGTGAGCCCTAATTGGCAAGTGCCATTTTGTACTCCTTTTTTCTTTTAACAGAGAATACAATCTTGGGTTAGTTACCCCGTGGTTTTTCCCTTAACAGAGTTTCCACGTAAAAATCCTTGTGTTATGTGTGTTGATTTTATTTCTGTTTTTATGATTACATATGCTTTCATGTTTTGAGATAACGAAAGAAAAGAAAATTAAAGAAATTTTGAGATAACTGATTCACCCCCCCCTCTCAGTTATCTGCTTTGTTTTCAACAAATGCCTCATCGTCCCCTCCCTATTCTTGACTTGCTTGTATAAGAGGAGGTATAGGCTGGAATGCACATACACCAACTCCTCTGCCCTTTTGACTGCCAACCAATTGCACTTAATTGAGTGAATAAAGGGATTATGTACTCTAGTTCTGATCAGCTGAAGAGGAACACACAACCTATTGAGATTCAAGTCAATGTCAATACAAAATTTAAATTTATAGTTGCAAAAGAATAGTAAGAGTTAGAAAATGAAAAATACATACTGTTGATAGAACTTTGTTGGCAAGAGCTTGTCAGTGAATAGATCCTTGTCCATGGAGTTACTGTCATGTATGAGTGCCCTTCTTGTAGTTTTCATGAAGAGCACTTGTTATGATCTATTGAAGCTATAAACTTCCCAAACTCACCCATGAAATACCTTTTGCATCTAGATTAGGAAAAAATTTAGTAAATGTTGCCTTGTACTCTTCACTAATTTCAATATCTTTGTATGGTGGCACACCCTTGGGCAAAGAAAATATCTTTGTGCTATAATACTTAGGTGTGAAAGTAAATGCTAGGAGATGTAGTCAGACATTCATCTTGTTGAACCATTCAATTATAATTTTTTGATATGCTTGAAAAATGTTTTAGAGGGGTCTTGCTCCTTAGTTGCTATTATGCATTGTATTTTTTGTCATGAAGTCATTGTTGTCATATATCATGTCCAAACATGGCTGATCTCTATCAGTGATCTTGATCATACTCAAGATGGTTTCAGTGAAACACAATATATACCCCACATGAGCACAACAATCATTGTCCATGATGTAATGTCCCCTTTTAGGATATTCTTGATTTATTTACTTGCTTACAATAATATCACTAGAAAGGGACATTAGAGATATTAAAGATCAATAAATTAAGATAATATTCAGTTCAATTCATAACACAATTCAGTATCGACTATGTTCAAGTTTTAATCCTTCATTTCTAATCCTCAACCTTGGATGGGGAATTATTTGTCTAGGGCACTCTAAACCTTCTCCAATGTAATTGGGATGGGATTACTCCGCCTCTCCCTAACAAGCTTTGTCTAGGGCGCGCTAAACCATCTCCAATCCCATAGGGATGGAATTACTCCGCCTCTCCCTAACAAAACCACCTATCCTAAAGTTAAAGGCAATAAGTATTAACTTGACTATGTTCACATCTCAATCTTATTTCCCTTCTAATCCTCAACCATGGATGGGGAATTACTTGTCTAGGGCGTGCTAAACCTTCTCGAATGTAATTGGGATGGGATTACTCCGCCTCTCCCTAACAATCTTGTCTAGGGCACGGTAAACCATCTCCAATCCATCGGGATGGAATTACTCCGCCTCTCCCTAACAAAACCAACCTACCCTACGGTTGCAGGCAATAGAAGTAAATAGGCAATGAGATGAACATACCATTACTTAATGTGTTGAATGTAGCCTATTGATGTTTTCCTTTATAGCAAGTTTCATATATATATATACATGTCTAATGATAGTCTTTCAATTATATGCATTTGTCACTACTTAATACATGACATTCATCATAATAAACATAGGGTTAGATACATCTTACCAAGAGGACGATTCTTGCCTTTGTATTCTTTAGAGCTCTTAAAGATTTTTCTCCTTCCTTCTATGCTATCTGCAGCCAAATATACTGCTACATATATATATTTCAGATCTCTCATACCAATCTAAATTTATACCTCCAATCTCTATGAAGAGAGGCATACTCTTCTTCTTTATGTCAACATTAATCTTCTTCTTTATCTCTGCACTATCTTCTTCCATATCAGCATGTTCTTCTTTTCTATATCTGCATAGATCTTTCTTCTAATTCAGTCTCTTAATTTCTCATGTGCAGTTCTGAGTGTTAATTCATATATTCCTTATCTGATTTTCATATATCTCATATTCACTTCCTTATTGCTTTTACAGGTTTGAATATTTATTCAGATATATATATTTTATTCATACCTATCTTCCCTTCTTTCTATAAATTCAGATATTCCTCTTTATATGCTTCAAGGGATGCACCCCTTCATAGATCGCTGCAGCTTATATCATATATTAAATGCTTTTTGCAAACAATCGTTAGTATTACTTCTTTTCTTATACTAATCGCTGCATTATACGTTGGATTTTCAATGCATATTTTATATTTTGATTAGTATAGATTATGCTGCCTCTTATGTTTATAACTTTGACTTACATCTGATCACTGCATGTTTCTTATATAAACATCGTTGCCCTAGCTATTGATTTAATAACATATTTGGAATGATAAAAAGGAATCGTGGGAGTTAGTAATATGTTATAAGTTATAGTTTATATTTATTATAATATTTATATTATATATATATATATATATATTTATTAATATATTATATTATATTATAATGATGATTTGTTAATATTAATATTTATATTTATATTTATTTTTATATTTATATTTGTATTGATATTTATATTTATTTTTTATAAATAATAATATATCTTATAAATATATTATATATTATATTTGAATTATATTAAAAAATATTTATATAATAATATTATTATTTATTCAAATTGACTAAACACTGCATTTTACGAAAGCGACTTCATCGTCTTTATCATAATGTTTAAATCTTTAATTTAAACAATGCCTTAATATCGGGACATCACACATGACCAATACTTTGATCTTTTGGGACATCTTTATTAGATTGACTCCATGTATTCCAAAGGTTGTTGATTAGTATGGAGCTCGATGCCTTTCACAATTTAACAATTCATCTCAATTTATTGTTTGTGAGGCAAATTGAGTCTCAAGAAATTAATATGGTGTTAAAAAAATTAAAACAAATTAAATGAATTCCAAGTTAAAACATCATTTTGACATGTCCCCATTTTCGGCATGATCACCAAACAGGAGTTTGGGTTAGCCTATCCTCATTCCCGTAGGCTAATTCCTCAATCAAGGGAATATTCTTGCTGAGCTATGGCTTAGAAAAGATAATGTCGTTTAGAGGCTTGGAGAATGGAAAGTTGATTTACAAGGCTCAGCTAATTTTCATTTCACTGGCAAAGATGGAAAAATGAATTAATATAATTTTGCATTAATTATCAAAGGGAAATAATTAAATAATAATATTATTTAATGCTAGCACCCAAGGAAGGAGAAAATAATTTAAATAATATTATTTAATTTGGGCGCTCACATTGGAGAAGAGAAAAAGAAAATAATAAAATATATCGTCTCTTGGATTTTGGCGCTCACCTTGGGAGAAGAAAAAATAAAAATTAAATAATACTATATTTGATTTTGGGCGCTCAACATTGGAGGAAGAAAATCAAAAAAATTAATAAAATAATATTTGTTTATTTGAGCGGCAATATTGGAGAAACAAAAATAAATAAATTATTGGCTGACTTGGAGGGAGAAGTAATTCAAATCTTTAATTTGAATTTGTTGGCCTATTTCGAAGGGAAAAGAAGAACCAAGTATAAAAGAAGGTTGAAGGGGCTCATAACGGCATCACGAATATTTTGGCAACATTCTCGTTATGGCTTGGCAATTGTATTGCTAGATTTCCAAGGACGAAAACCCTTGTGGAGGTGGTGTGTTGGATGAAAACCCAATCACACTTTGGAGGTGGATTCATACGGAGTTCACAATTGCACTTCATTGGAGATTTGGAGATTTGTTTGAGCATCATTGATACATCATTCGAAGATTTGGTCGGAGACCATTGTTGGAGAGGTGAAGCTTGAAGTTCCTTGCATATCTTTGAAGATCTTGAAGATCCTTGAGCGCTGATTTTGTAGATCACATTGCTAGTTTGGAGCGCCATTATTGGAGGTGGTAGTTGGTTGTTCGTAGTATATTTGTGGCAGATCTGAGTTTATAACAGTAAAGACCCTAATCGCAGCCTTAGCACTTCACTATTATAGCCGATCTTGCATTGTGGGAGTGGCCGATCAGCACAAGGTCAGAATTGAAGTCTTTTAAAAGGGGCGATCTGCATGTATGATTGTCCATTCATCATCAAGGAGGTAGTGACTAATATTTGAAGAAGAGCGCAGCTATTTGGAAGGGTGTGATCAGCAGCCTAGCTTCACCCTTTCATCCCAAGAGCTGCGATGAGCAATTTGGAGTTGAGCGGCCAACCTTGGAAGTCCACATCTTGCATTTCATCATCATTAGAGACATTCACAGTAATTAGATTTGAGTCAAGGAGGTTTGATGTCAATTTGTCATCATTTCTAGGTATGTAGCATTCACCATTCAATTCTGATTTGTAAACAGCAGTGACAATCATCATTATAAGGCGAATTGAAGCCTCCATTTGATTGTAATTCCTTTCTATGATAATACATTTTGGAGCAGTACTCTTGCATATGTTCTTTGCATAATTGTATGTGTTTTTCATGTTGTAATTCACCGTGATAAGGCTGCCAATCTATACTTTGTTCTATCAATCAATTTGCATATGTTAGTTTATGTTTCATGCTTGAAGGAGATATAATTGAAGGTGTGGAAATAAAATCAATAAACAGTCCTAGGGTTTCATTTTGAAAATTGCAAATTTAGAAGTTTTGGTTCAAAGCCTAGTTCGACACATGTCAGTGGTATTAGAGCTTTGATCCTGCCAGCCTGGAGGGAAACTGGGTTGTGACGAAAGTTAAGTCTTATTCCAATAGCATTCTTGAGCATAAGATTTGTAGTTAGATCCACCTTCATCGGGCTGAGATTTGACTTGATCTTATCCGGGTGTTATGAGCGAAAAGAGTGATCTAGTCGGGAGATAATTGTTATGCGTACTGCGACTCAGACCTACGGAAGAAGAAGTGGCCAGCAAGTTGTAATGTCCCCATTTTGGAATGGTCTCCATTAGAGTTGATTTGGACTTTTCATCCAGCCTTGGTACATTGGAAGGATATGACTTGTCATATTTGTATGATGCCTTTGTTACACTCATCAAAGATGTGGGATGCCTTAATATGGATACCTTGTTCATGGTTGCATGGAGTACATCATCATCACCTTGGGCAAATCAAACTGATCCCTTATTTAATCGCTGCCATAATACATATTAATCGATGCCTTTCTCCTAAACGAATCTCACCCCTTAACATTAACAATCGTTGCCTTATTACATGTCATTGCATCTTAACTTCCCTTATAACCAATCTGTTCTTAAGACATATATCGCTGCTTACTGCTGCTCCCAGCATGTTATTTCATACGTAAGTGGTCCCTCGTTGTATGATGCTGCCTATAACATAATCACTTATAAATATTTGTCTTATGATTTTACATATGGATCAATCCTTTATGATCTCATATTACCGCTTTATGATCTCATATTACTGCTGCCTTATATATTAATTATGAATCGCTTGGACAAGGCACTTTTTGTCTTATTAAGGTTTATCTTATACCAATAAAAATTATAATTTATATTTATTTCTAGATAATATAATATATATCTTTAAATAAATATATTATATTTATATAATAATATTATTTAATATTATTTATTAAATATCATATATTAATTATATATATATTTATTAAATATTAATACATAACGCAATTATTCAAATTGGCTATGGGAGGGACACAACAAATACCCAAAGCAATGTCACCGTCTTATCATGATGTTTAAATCTTTAATTTAAACAATGCCCTAACATTGGGATATCATAGTGTGAGCTCGTATAATTACATTTCAATCATCATTAGTGAGTATTTGTCTATGATATTGCAACCTTTCCATCTTTACTATATTGCAAACACACTTGTCAAAATGAAACAACAAAATTCCAAACCAAACTGTGATGTCCTACCTTGATTTTTTTTTGTTTTCTGTTGTTTGTTGTTGTTTAGGGCTTGCATGTGGTTTTTTGCTTTGCATATAATTGAAATATAACAATAAAGAAGCATTTCCAATAATACCCATAAGCTTATATGAAATGAAACAACCACTAAAAACATAAATCAGTAATACCCATATGAAAGGAAACCCTAGAAATTCAGATATTTCAAAACCCTAGCTACTGTCATATGTTTTTTGAGATATATTTGCTGAATACATTGAATAGAGGGATTATAACAAATACCCAGATAATAAAATCACTCAAACATCATATTTGAAACATACCCATTTGCTGCCTTACAATGTGCAGGTCTAAAACAGTTTGTGAACAGCAATGGAAGCTCCAAAAACCCTAGCAGAAATACTCAGATTTCAAAATGCTCAAAACCCTTTATTCTCCAGCGCTAGGCATCCACATTCAAGGTGAAATAACACTGAAATCATCTGAAAATAACTCCTAAAATCCCAATGTTCATTTACAACACTTGGAGCGGCCAACAATGGAGAAGGTACAGCTCCAAGAAACACTTAAAATCTGTAATGATTCTTTGCTATGCTCTTCTAAATCACTCTGTAAAATTTGCATCCAAACCCTTGCTTCAAATCACTGAAAAATATTCAACTATTTAGCTCTAGCATAACCCTTGTGTGAGGCTATCAGCAGAGTATTTTTTGGTGATCTTTTCACACCTGCAAATATTGTTCCTCTTGAGGGTTTTCATCCTCAAAAAGCCATGAACCAAAGTTCAGTCTCCAACCTGTAGAAGAAAATATTTTCCAAGCATATATCATAATGAACTCCAAAAGAACTTTTTATAAGCTTCCCAATTCCAATGCCTCAATTTGGGAGAATATAATAACTTTAATTTTTTTTATTTCCTCATGTCTCCGTTTTTGGAAGGGACGTCATAAAATAAGTTATAAAATTATATCTTTATTATAACTTAACACATTCCCCAAAGCTAGGCCCCCGAAAACAATATTAAAGTCACCTTTATAATATTTATCGTAAGTTAAATATTTAATTTAACTTAAATTGCATAATGATAATTAAATATATCAACTCCATCCACAAACGGACAACAACGAGCAACTGGTGAAGGGACTAATCATGACGAGTCGTTACTGATGTTGCGTGACGAAGTCGATGCCGAAACGGTGACCCTGCTAAAAATAGCAAATGCGGCAAAAGAGTCCGAAAACACTTCTGAAAGCGTCACTGCAAAACCCTTGACAACTCTAAGCTTGATGCAACACCTGAGATAGCCAAACGACTGAACCACTACATCACCAAAAATAGTGCTAGGCTGACACTTACTATAAATAACAGTGTTTTCCGAGGACCAAAGAGAACAAACCCAGAAAAACCCAGAAAGATTGTCGCCATGTAAGCACTTACTATAAATAGTAAGTACAGACAAGTTGTCTGAAATCCCTCTGGAAAATGTCATACAACTCCACTGGATACTAAGCTCAATGCAACACTTGGAAAGGCCCCGAGATGGCCGAATTGCCATGTTACCAAAATAGTGTCCAGACTGACACTTACTATAAATAGCAGTGTTCTTCGAGGACCAAAGATAACAAACCAAGAAAAACCCAGAAAGATCGTCGCCATGCGAGCACTTACTATAAATAGTAAGTATGGACAAGTCTGAAATCCCTCCGGAAAGGGTCATACAGCTCCACTAGATTACTTGAGTACACTGGTGACATCGAAATACTCCTCTGATCAGGTTGTCACAAACCCAGAAAGCCGGCTCAAACTATGCTGCAAGAGAACTCGAAAATGGGGACATTACACAAACTCTCAAAAAGCAAATCAGAAATTTCAGGGCAGCGAATGAAAAATTTCAGTTAAGCCTAGTCAGGGTTCTTATAGTGGTATCAGAGCTCATTTATGCATAGTTAATTTAGTAAATATTCTATTAGGGATATTATAGAGTGTGTATGGCTTTTGCTGTCAGAGCTCACTTTGCAGGGCATTCTTCACATTCTTGTTGGGAATTGCAGCCACAAGTTGAGGTTTCGTGTGATCACAGGACATTTGGTTGGATGGAGATACTTGTTTTTTGACAGTGTTTTGCAAGATGCAGGTTGCTATTGCTTGAGGACAAGCAATCTTAGGAAGGGAGGATTTGACATGTCCCTTTTTCTTTAGAGTAATCACTATTGGAGATTTCAAATCTTCAATTTGAAATTAGGCGTGAAACATTCAAGGCAGGTCGGCCTAAGCTTAGGAATTCGCTTAGGTCGGCCAAGTGAAGATCAAAAACCAATAAAATTTTCCTTGCTAAGTCGGCCTAGAACATTTTCAAGTCGGCCAAATGGAGGAAGTCGGCCTAAGTCGGCCTTGGGAAGGAAATATAAGAAATTCAAATCTACTTTTAGGCGCCAATCACTCTTGTTACAAGTTGGCCAATGTAATGTTCCCTTTTTGGCGCATAGACTTTTTATGCGCATTATGCCTGTTCCTAGTCCTTCGGAGGCTATTTGTCATAGTTGGAAAAACTCCAATGTTAGTGGAATGGCCGTGGATCAGTTTTTCAGAGCAATTGATGTTGGAATTGAGTTAAGTGATGTTTCAAGATGACAGTGCAACTTTTAGAAGTTTGTTCGGCTTCCGGGATAGCTCTCCAAGATTCTTGGAGGAGCCGTCTATTTTTAGAAAGTCACCCAGATGGCGTCGTTATTCATCCCAAACCATATGGAGCATGTTGGTACAGTTTATTTGGCATTTCGTTGAAGTTTGGGATTTTCCGCAAAAAGCAAGTATTTTAATGAGCTAATAGTTAATTATTTGCACTTAGACTTATAATTTGGAAAATAATTATAAAGTGCAAGGGTATGATAGCTCATTGGAAAGGGGAAAAAGTCACTCTTTTACTTAGGCACATAAAGTGAGAGCTAATGTGGTGAAATAGTGGAGTTTGAGGGGAAAAGTATATTTTCTATTTAATAATTCATTTTATTTTGCAAACTCCTAAAAAGTGCCTATATAAAGGGGTTGAGAGCTCATTTTGCTCCTTATGCTGGAGATTGTATCAAGTTACTCTGCTGGATTGAACCTGCATGTTCTTCCATTCGTTCTTGAGGACGAAAACTCTCTTGGAGATGATCAGTTTCGGTAGTGAAAGATCCACCCTAGTTGGATCAACGTGATTTCACCTAGGAATCACACAGTGTTGAACATGGAGTTTGATGTTTTCTAGGATAATATTGGTTTGCAGTGTTTTAAAATCATTGTGAAGGATTTTTGTGTGGTTTTGGAGTGGTAGTTTGTAGTTTCTTTATAGTTTGTTGTTCCCCCTGGCTGGCCGTACTGTACTTGGTTGTACATCTACATCTGCATATGAGAGATTGAAGTTTGTAAAGGATTCAATGCATGAATATTTGTAAAGTCTTTAGATTGATGTTTGTCGAATTATAATGTTCATTTCTAAGCAGATTTAAGAGTCCTTGATGCTATTTTGAAGTAGTTGTGTGTGTCGTACTGTTTTCTGAGCTATACATGTTTGGAAATTGTGCAACATTGATTATATTTTCCTTAAAGTTGTTGCTGGGTAATATTCTTCCTGTTGAGCGATTACTTGTTGGTTCTTTGGAGTGTTATCAGCAGATTCAATACTGATTTCAGCTGGTCGTACAAGTTGAGGATTGTCGTACTATCCCTTCTAGGCGTGGGTTTACCTAATGTAGACCGCTTAAGATAGTGGTGGTACAGATTTGTTCCTGATGGGCGCCTTGGTTCTTTATTGCAGTGTTGATGACTTGGAGGAGGTTTGATGATTGTTCATGCATCCTTTTGACTTTGGCATACTTCAGTGCTACCGTACAGCAGCAAACTAGATCAGTTTGGTGTTGTCTCAAAATGATTCCTTGGTATTGTTCAAATCAGAGGTGATTTCCATGTTGTTATGTTGATGCTAATCTGATTTATGCAGGGTAAATATTAAGGGAAACATAACATTCATGATTGTGGGGTTTATATCAAGCTAACTCTATGTATTGCAGTATACTGTTGCTTTATTGTAAATTGTTACTATATGTTGCAACTCTCATTGTAACCCCTGGATGGTTCAACCACCAGTGAGGATAAATAGGTTTAGTTTCTTTCATGGCTTCCCACTGAATAAGTGGATGTGGCTAGTTTCCTTTTCTGTTTCTCCCACTAAATAAGTGGTTGCCTACTGCATAAGTGGATGTTTCCTTTCAGTTTGATTTCCACTGAATAAGTGGATGGTTTCCTTTCATATTTCATGCCCACTGCGTAAGTGGATGCCCATTGAATAAGTGGAAGTTGTTTCTATTGCTAGATTTTGGGTTTTGAATGTTAACTCTGAAGCACTTGTATGCTCTCACCTTGCCCACATTGTGATCTGGGTGATGAGAAGAGTGTGGAAGATATTATTGCTCTTAACATTTAATGTTGTTATCTGTTTTTAAAAAAAAAAATCTGGGCAGCTTATTACAATGGTATCAGAGCTGGTGATCTTGCCAGCCTGTTTGGGTTGCTAATAACTCTTTGCAGAATTTCAGTTGAGGGACAAAATTTCAGCACTTGCATGTGTGTTCAGTGATTCGGCAGTTGAAGATTTTGTTCAATGGATGTGAAGCATGGCATCTCTTAAGGAAAATGATATGTGGGAAAGGCTTTTCAATGCAGGGATGAAGCTGGAATCTCTGCAATGGTCAAAAGAGGGTCTTCTCAGCACTTTGGAGGAAGTTGAGAAATGTTTATCTAAAGTTCCTCAGTGACGTTCTGAGGGAATGCAGGCGGCCTTGATTCCATCAGTGACTTTGTTGGGTAAGCCTGAATTGTTGAGGCATCCAGACAAGGATGTTAGACTTGCGGTTATCGCATGCATCAGTGAAATCACAAAAATATCAGTTCCTGAAATTCCTTACGATGATGGAAAGATGAAGGGAATATTACAGTTGTTCGTGGAAAGCTTTCAGGGTTTGGGTGACATCAAAAGCCCTTCTTTTGCTAAAGGGGTCAAAATCTTAGAAATTATTGCCAAGGTTCAAGCTTGTGTGATGATGCTAGACTATGATTGTGAAAACCTAATGCTTCAAATGTTTGGTTATTTCCTTGCTGAAATTAGGAAAGATCATGATATGGATATTTTGTTAGCAATGCAAGATATCATGACATTGGTTGTTAATGAGAGAAATGATGTTCCCCATACTCTCTTAGAAGTTTAAAAACATAAAAAAGGATGATCAAGATTTTCTATCAGGTGCTAATGTGCTAGCTGAAATGGTTGCTTTCCAATGTGAAGAAAAATTGAAAGCTTACATGGCAACAAAAAAAAAGATGTGATAATTGAAGAGCTAGCTGATTTAGAAGAGACTACAGCAGAAATTTTTGAAATTGAGCCTAACCTTGAAGGAGTCAGATGTGTCGGAATCGGAAGTATTGGACTTTGCAAGTCCTACATTTGATGAGGAGCCTGATGGATATGAAGATGCCACTACATTAAAAACTGAGATGAGAATGATTGATAGATTGCTAGAAGGCGATTTATCAAGCGAGCCTGAGATCTTTGTAGCAGAGTGTCTTGATGAGGACATGGGGAAAGGTGAATTTGCAGCAGTTGAAGAAATTGATGTTGCTGAAATTTTCAGAACAGCACCTAATGTGGAGCATCTTCACCATTCTAGTGAAGGTAATTCCGATTATGAGTGGGAATTTCCCATGCAAAGTGAAGAACAGTCTGACTTCTCAAAGATCTCAGATGAAGAGCATGTTGAAGGAGAGCTTGATGAATGCTTTAAATCAGCCTTTAGTGATGACACAATGTTTGAGTTTGGTGTTGCCATATCTTTTGATCAAAGTGACTGTGAAGAGGAGACAAATTTCGAGAAGCTTATTGCTCCTAAAGAAGAGGAATTTTCAGAACGCTTGCTACTTGAAGAACCAAGGCACTTGAGTGATCAAAGCCCTAGAGAGTTGTGTGTGTGGAAGAATCAACTCTTAGTCTCAGATGAGAAGGTGATTCAAGTCCTTGTAAGTTTGGACAACTCACATGAGTTGGTTGAAGGCCTCATTGGGAAAGCCCAAATCGAGGAGAGACAAAAGGGAATTGAAAATGGAATCACCCTTGCAAATTTGCAGATCATCAAAGAAGCAATGGAGGCCATGAAACGAGTATTTATATGTGATTAGTGACCGGGATCATGCCCTTGATATTGCAAGAGAAAACGAGAGAAAAGTGGATGAGCTCATCCTTGAGCTTAATACCACAAAAGACAAGTTGCATGGTACCCAATTGGCACTTCAAGAAGTTGAAGAACAACTTGTTGCTGTTACAAAATTGAGGGAGCTTGAAAAGGGTACAATGGTGGAGGAAATCCAATTAGTGATTGATGAGATTGTGTCATGTCCCCAATTCCGGAGTGATGTTACATGGAGATATTTGGTTAGCCTATCATCTATTCTCGTAGGCTAATGCATTGGTAAGGGAATAATTGGCTAGTTGAGTTGGCTTCTACACATGGAGATTTGGAAAGTTAGCTTAACTAGCGTATTTTGAGCTATATGGAAAATGCAATATTAAGATTGTATTTTCATTCATTTGAATTTGAATTTGAATTTGACAAATAAGGAGGGAAAATGAAATATTTAATTATATTTTCTCTAATCTATTTGTATGGAGATGATGTAAATATGGATAGCTCTAGGTAGGACCTATTGGTGACGGAATATTGACAAGTCAAAGATGGGCCCAATTCAAGTTCAAAGGCCAAGGTATATGGATCAATGCAAGAGATATATTTAATATTCTTTGTTTGAGCATTGCTATTGGAGCCAACGGCTATCCTTGAGGAGGTTCGATTTGCATAGAGGAATGTTAAATCCCATTCGCCAAAGTTTGAAGACATTGAATAGTGCATTCGCCATCATCGAGGGAAGTGCCCACGGCCTTGAGGAAGGTGTTCAAATAACAACCTCATTTAAAATGTTTAGTAAGCATTTTAAATGCATGATACTCATGCAAGGAGCGGCGGCGGCTATGAGGTAAAAGCATTTAAAATTGTTTTGTTTGAAATTTTAAATGTAAATGTCCATGTATGAAGTGGTGGCGGCCAAGGAAAAGAAGTTTTTAAATGCAAATGTTAATATCAAATCCAATCGCTCAAGCATGGAAAGGATTCGTTGGAGGTTAGAAGGAAAATAAATGCAATCCAAAGACAAAATGGTTGGTAATCCCCCTAGGAGACCACTCGATTGGAAGTATGCAAATGAGGAGACAGTAGAGTTAATGAATTGTAACTCATGCCCATCATATGTTATTGGTGATGAGGTTTTTGCTTGGGATGTGATGGTTCATGGTGACCCAACCTCTTTGACATTGAGAAGTTGTCAAAATGTGGTTGTGTAGTTGCTGGAAATTTCATTATAGCAGCTAAGAGAGGAGGTTTCAAGCTTGTTCCTTATTGAAACCCTGAAGGAAGAAAGACCTAATTGTGACATCTACTTGTTTGACAATCCATCCCTTGGATTGAATGGTGTTCTAACTCATGCTAGTTCTTATTTGGGGTTGGTTTTGAAGATAGCGGTTACTCCATGTCCCTTAGTGGTTGATGCTTTCATGGATGGGGTACAAGAGATTATCAAAGAAGTCACCAATTCCCATGATGAGCAAGATGCTATGGATGGCCCTTGGAGTTATGATGTATACTTTTCTAGGTATGTTGGAGGTCATTCTTGGTTGGTTATCCATGTTTGGGATCCTCAACAAGGATTGACAGAGCTCATTGGGAATGGGAGGACTGATCCTTGTACGGATAAGGATCGAAATTTCAGACATTTTAGTGTTGTTCCTTTCTTTACCAGCTCTTTGGTGATTACATTTGCGCTCTTACTAATGGATTGGAGAGAGATTTTGAGTAAGGAGTGGAGCAATAAACGAATGGCTACTCTTGGGAGTGTTCCATGGCAAGGAATGGGTCAGATTTTCAGTCTTGAGCTTGCTGTTTGGTTGCAGGCCAGCCACCTCACATCTTTGTTTGCTCTCATTCAAGAGAGTTGGCACATTATTTCTTGCCAAGGAAATAAAGGGTTTCAGTTGGAGATTACATGGAAGTGTTTCCCAGCCACACCCGAGTTGTTTTTGTGCAAAATAATGCTCATTTCACATACTTTTTCTGTAATGTCCCCTTTTCCTCAGCACTAAAAACACTGAAGATGTGTTAGCCTTGTTGCTATTTCTCGGAGGCTAATGTTCTTGTAAGGGAAATGTGACTTCTAAAAAGTCAAATAACAGTTAAATAAATTTAATTTAGCTCCATCGTGCTTTATGCAACTGTTATTTCTTTTTAAAAGTTTGTGGTTTGCTGTGTGAGTGGGCGTTGAGTTGGTGGGGCCCTCTCATTCTTATTTTCGTATTATTGGCTTTGCATGGTGGAATTGGTGGGAGCGCTCCACTATGGAAGAAGAGTTTTAGTTAATTCATTATCTATTTTGGGCTGTGGCGTTGGCTGAGTGAGGGTCAGAGAGTACTCTGACCAAATTCTATCTTTTTTTAGCCCAGTTTCTCTGTTGGCGCCAATAGTGGGTCTGCCCACATCCCCTGTCTATTCTGGGCATGGTATGGGTCTTTTTGAGAAGGGAATCGCTCATTCTGAAGGGGATTTTTTGCTAAGTTTGAATTGCTATGATACTGGTAGTTGGCTGCTTGAGCACAGGGACTGTTTAGTCTCAACTTTAGTCAGATTCGGATGTGAGAGATCATCCCTAGCTGAGAACATTCTGAAAACAATAAGAGATATTCAGAGTACTATAGAATATGATTTTTTTTTATATATTGTGTTTTGCAAGTATGATTACAGTGTGCAGATGAAATAAGGATGAACTCAGGAGTGTATTTTGCAGTGTGAACATTCCATTTTAACTGTGACAGAAGAACCAGCGTGAATCATGAGGTTTCTGCAGCAGCGAAACGCCTCTGCTATGCACTGTCTATCATTTGGAAAATGGGTGCCTAGTATAATATTGTGTCTTGATAGTACTCATTGCATGGACTTCTGGTTTTTGGAGCATTCTGGGCAACTTTTGAGGATTTCTGGGCATGAGAAGAAGACTAATTACTACAACAGACATCATTTCATCCATCTATGAGGCATTCTGGGTATGAATTGTAACTATGCTTCATAAAATTTTGTTATTAAATCTGCTTCGAAGACACTATTGTTTGCATGTGTTTGCTTGTTTGAAAACTGGGGTGACCATTGCATGTTCTTGGAAACTCCATTGGTACTATCATTGTCCCTTATGTAGAGTACTAAAATTTGCTTATACTACGCTGATTTCAGTTTTGAATGGTAGTGATTATTTGTTACCTCAGACCTTCCTAAATCTGAGAGCTCATCTTTTCAAGGATTATGAGGTAAACTATGATAGTTTACTCATGGTTTTGGTCTAGGACAGCGATCTTCCACATGCTTTAGTTCATCGTTCAGAGACTTTTGGAGTTGGAACCCTGAGGGATTTCACAAGTCCTATTGATCATATCAGAACAGTTTAGAGGAGGCATGTTAGATCCAAGCAGTGTTCAGGAGAGTTGGATGAATTCTTGCAAAGGATTGTTTTCCTTTTTGCAAGAAGTGTGGAGAGGATTACAATTGATGTTATGACACAGCATGACGCATTGTATTTGCGGGTTCACAAACCTCCTAGATTGATTTGGGATCCTGGAGTAGTATTATTCAGGATGGATTTGATGGTTGTGTTTGACAAATTGCTTGAGGGCAAGCAATTTCGAGGAGGCGGACTGTAATGTTCCCTTTTTGGCACATCGACCTTTTGTGTGCATTATGCTTGTTCCTAGTTCTTCGGAGGCTATTCGTCATAGTTGAGACTTGAGAGACCTCCAATGTTAATGGAATGGCCTTGGATCAGTTTTTCAGAGCAATTGATGTTGGACTTGAGCTCACTAATGTTTCAGGATGACAGTGCAACTTTCGGAAGTTTGTTCGGCTTCCCGGATAGCTCTCCAAGATTCTTGGAGGAGCCGTCTATTTTTAGAAAGTCACCCGGATGGCGTTGTTATTCATCCCAAACCATATGGAGCATGTTGGTATAATTTATTTGGCATTTCAGTGAAGTTAGAGATTTTCCGCAAAAAACAAGTATTTTAATGAGCTAACAATTAATTATTTGCACTTAGACTTATAAGTTGGAAAATAATTATAAAGTGCAAGGGTATGATAGCTCATTGGAAAGGGGAAAAAGTCACTCTTTTACTTAAGCACATAAAGTAAGCTAATGTGGTGAAATATTGGAGTTTGAGGGGAAAAGTATATTTTCTATTTAATAATTCATTTTATTGTGCAAACTCCTAAAAAGTGCCTATATAAAGGGGTTGAGAGCCCATTTTGCTCTTTATGTTGGAGATTGTATTGTTACTCTGCTGGATTGAACCTGCGTGTTCTTCCATTCCTTCTTGAGGACGAAAACCCTCTTGGAGATGATTAGTTTTGGTGGTGAAAGATCCACCCTAGCTGGTTCAAGGTGATTTCACCCAGGAATCACACAGTGATGAACATAGAGTTTGATGTTTTCTAGGATAATATTGGTTTGCAGTGTTTTAAAATCATTGTGAAGGATTTTTGATGTGGTTTTGAAGTGGAAGTTTGTAGTTTCTTTATAGTTTGTTGTTTCCCCTGGCTGGTCGTACTGTACCTGGCCGTACATTTGCATATGGGAGATTGAAGTTTGTAAAGGATTCAATGCATGAATATTTGTAAAGTCTTTGGATTGATGTTTGTCTGTACTATCCCATATCAGGATATTTGCTATTAATTATGAATCTTGCTTATATTTATCTCAGTTGAATTCAATCATAGAGCTCAGTAAACAAATGTCAAAACATAGCAGTACTTCTTTAACAGTAGGAATAAAATAGAAGAGAATCGACTTATTCAAATTAAAGATTTGAATATCGTTTATTCTGCTGTTAACATATAGATGACATCAATTCAAATTATACAACTCTTCTCATACCACAAATGACTTGCAAATCAATATACTGAGCTCAATGAAACACAAATTTGATGTTTGCTATCAACTAGAATTACTGGGACCATTTATATGGCTATTAATGTAATGTCCCCTTTTAGGAAGCTCAAAATTTCTTTACCTTGCACACAATATAACTTCTTAAAGAGAACATTAGTAACCAATAATTCAATTATAATATTATAAATCTCGTAATTAGGGTTAGTAACCACATAATCATGATCAACATTAAAGTTTATTACATATATGCATTTCACGTTTTCTCATTTCTATCATATAGAGATTTCCATGATATACTTCGGGAGAGTCTTTCTAGTGCCTTATCGTTAATTTACTCTACTTCACCCACCCCATATGAGTATGGTTACGTTAGGGCACTAGTATAACAAGACCCACAGCCATAGTCCCAAGGGTTTCATTGCTACGTCCGGCAATTCTTCACCTCTTGGCTCAAGGGGCTTCACGCTATACATCTGGCGATACTTCACCCTCTTGAGAGTCACCTATCATTAAGCCGTTATAATAATAATTAGGTCTACGCAACCATAGGCCCAAGGGCTTCACGCTATGCAGCCGGCAATACTTCACCTCTTGGCTCAAAGGGCTTCACGCTATGCAACTAGCGATACTTCACCCACTTGAGAGTCACCTAGGTGCTAGATCCTAAACCGCCCTTCCCTAACTCATCACCATACTTGTAGGGTGATAGATAGATTAACGGTTAGGCTACCTACTCTCGTCCGAGTATACCATGATTAGAATTATGAATCATATCTTATAGGAGTTTATCCTTACTATCTCGTGATCCCCATGGATCACGAGATAGTACATTTGATCACATTGTTCCTCTATGGGCACTCATCATTGTACCATCTCATGTGATGGTTAAGTATATATAAATATGGTATTCATCATTATGATATCATGCATTTATTATTCCTTGGACCTTGTCCATCATATAAACATTCCACATATTCATTTATCATTCTTATCATTATGATAGCATTGCATACATCATTCTTTAATAGCATTCTTTCTTTACATTTATCATTGTAATGTTATACAATTCATTATTATTATGACATATGCATACCCATCCTATTATGCTTATCATTGTGAGATTACATATAGATGCAGTATTATGGGATATACTAGTTTTGACAAAGTAACATACCTTGTGATCCGCTGGATCTGCTATAATCGATCTGATTGAAATGTTTGCTGATATAAATTGCTCCTGCGGTCCTTGCCTTTGTGTAGGTATCTTAATTCCATCTACTTCTTTAAGATTGGATGATGAATAATTGATCATATGAGATACTTGCTGATGATTGATGATCAGATGGTATTGGATGCTTATTATTGGTGGAATAGTTGATATTGAATATGCTTGATTTCCTATTCCTTCTTTATATTTAGAAATATATCATTTCTTGTTTCATGCTGTTATACTTAGTAAAATATTCAGAAATATATAAACTCAGAAATGTTTTCTTCATTGCTTAATACTCATAAAAATATATTCTTCCCTCTTAAATCTGTATGTATCTTCTTATACATCTGCTATATAATTCTTCTTTTATGATATTCTCTTTTCTGTCCTCCACTCCTATTTTCTTCTTCCCTTTATACCTTTACAAGGAGTGGCAATTCCTTGAACGATTGTGATACTTGGGAGACTTCTCTATTGAAGAGGCACCTCTTCATAAATCGTTGCTGCCTCCTTATTAACTGTTACTTCTTATGGCATAGGAATCACTGTTTTCTTTTAAATCGTTACCACTTATTGCTGTAATGATCGCTGCCTTAAATCTTTAATTATTCCTCTACTAATTGTATATCCTTCCTACGATTTAAATAAGACACTTTTGTCTTATATGAGATTGCACCTTATTTAAAACTGCACCTCTATATTCCATGATCTATTGTCTTACGTGGAGCTTACCATCTTTATTAATCGGACCTCTTCTTCACTTTAAAACATGAGGCTTTTGCCATAATATATATTTATTTTATATGATGATAATTATAATAATATTTCTATTTATATTATTAGATATATTTATAATATATATTATTATTATTTATATTTGTTATTTATAAATATAATAATATATCTTGTTAATTGTTTTAAATAAATATTATTTAATATTATTTAAATATATTAAATATATTTGGTTTATAATAAGGATTTTAATATCATTCATATCTTTAATTTGAATGAATAATTCATAATCAATTCAATTATAAATTACTAATATAGGGACATGACAATTATGACATGCTTCACAATACTTGGGTTACATCAATGATAGTCGGGTTATGGAATCAGGAAAATAGAATGAAATCTTAGCATACCCGATGCTCTCTCTATATCTCAAATATGATGATGCCGCCACTTCAAGAAGCTCGCGTGCACCTTAAGATATTCGCTGGTTTGATAGTTCTCTGTCCTGAAAAACTCCCACGATGATCTTCAAGTATCCACAACTATTGGGCAACGGCTCTAAAGAAGTCTCTAATATGTGGCGCACAAACAAAGACAATATTAATTCCTTTTTCACTAGACTTTATCAATTTATCTTCTGAGCTTTTATCACTTCCATGATTCCTTGATTAGCACGCGATATCTTTAGTTTGCAAACAACATCTCTAGCGGCGGCGATATTTCATTAGACAACTCACAAATATATAATTTCCTTCATATATCGAGCCGCTCTGATATATACAATCTCCTGGGATAAAATACAATAACTAGCGCTCAAGGTTACTTGTCTTTGATGGTGACTCCAGTCAGATTACAAGTCCCTGCAAACATCTCCGTCTCCAACCTGGAATGATGCCTGCGTAGTCAATAAGAGTCGTTGATATCTACAAGAATATTCTTTGACCAACCCGTCACTCTAATATTTATAAGTGCTATCTCATACAATGTGATCAGACTCTATAATGAAGTCTCAAGATATCAATTCTGCAGAGGCCATTGATACTCAATGTTCTCCTAGGCGTCGATGCTCAATGCTGACTGGCAATCTTCAATTGACTGAGATGCTTGAAAAGCGATGATAGCATTGCAAGTCTTTAAACAGATGTGAATGCCTTTCTAAACAAAATCTTCAAAGAAACCTCAACAAACTACAAAAGGTCTCTGACCAAATATTGAAACTCAAACAATAAACTGTGGAACAATGCTTGAAGCCCAACTGTCAAATCTGAAGTAATTGCACCTTATGAATGGTAAGGGATCATCTCCTAACCATTAATTACCAAGGGATCATCTCCTTGATACCATGAATGCAAGAGAACATCTCCTTGAACTCAAGTTGAAACCAAGAACTTGTCTTCAACCAAAAATACGTAAACTCCATTGTAAAATACCTTTCTAGGATGACTGAAATTTTTTGCCAATTTTAGATAAGATTTCTTGCACAAATAACACCAATTTGAAATTTCAATTACACATATATGAAACTACCAAACTCCTTTGCATTTATCATTGATTGGAAATGAAATGACTCCCATTACAAACTGCTGTTATTAAATATCAGTCACTGTCATACATATTATCAGACCTCAAATATGCATGAAAATGAGGTACAATTACATCCAAACTCACTACTATGATTGCCAAATCAATGAAGAATGAACTCAGCCAATAATAGACCAAATAACATCAATACAAATGACTTATTAGCTGACTGATATGTCTGTTCAGATCTCTGATATAATTCTGATTTCACCAATAAAAAGGCAGCCAATGATATAATAGAGATATCTTGCAAACAAGGCCTCCAAATTCCCTAATATGTAAATCGGTAGGCTTGATTTTGATGCCAATTGACTCTATCAACTTGGAACTTTAATCTATCTTGGATTAAGTCTTCACATCAATTCTCCTTAGACCTGTAGCTGACTGGAACAGTCCTGTAGTTGGCTGGAAAGAGCTCAGATTTGATGAATATGCCAATATATCAACTCCAAAGGCTAGCGATGGCTCCTATATGCAACTTGCAACTTGTACAATCCTTCTAGACTTGTCTAACCTTCTCAAAAAGCCCTGAAACAATGTGATTGTTTGACTGTCATGAAAAATCAGAACTTTGCAAATCATATAAATTTCACGCCAATGATACCATAAGCCCAAAACTACCTTGATAATGCTTCAATGAATCAAGGGCTTTAATATGATATCAATTATGCTTCCAATCACTCCTCTAAACCTGCAAATGAAGCACAAATAATGAATTTTGAATGAGCTCACTTTACAACTAGTATGGGATCATCTCCATACAAAAACAAGGGGTCATCACCTTGCTAGTAAAATGAAAATCGGAATTCTCATTCATAAACAATAAGAAAGAAAACATACCATAACATCATAATTTGCAAATTGAGTTCAAGTCCTCTATTTAACTCCTCCATGGATAGGCGTCCATCTCCTTGGCAATTTTGAATTGAAATTTGCATTCCACCAATGAGAATCAACGAACTTGAACAATTGTAAATGAATTACAATCAAACTCTTTCATTTAAAACAATCTTCAATTATTTTAAATAAATTACAACTCCTCGAAATGGATCGATCCAATAGCAATGTACTCTCCTTGCATGGGCGGTGGCGGCTTGTGTGCAATCATTAAATATTTTGATTTTGCATTGAAAATCATTCCTTGCCTTGGACGATTACTAACCACTTCATGAAATGCATTAAATAAACCAATCTATCTAAATGCAAGCATTTAATAAAATAAATTTGCATTTAAAATAATTGTTTTTGAATATCTTTGACTTGGCAAATGCTCCAACCATTGGCTCTCCATCCTTGGCATCGATCCCACTCATTGCTTTTAAATTTGTCTTGCTTGCATTTAATTTTGTCTTGGATTGAATCGATTGATCCTTATAGCGGTTGGCTCTCCTTTGAATGCACAAATATTATTTAAAATGCCTTTATTCTTTTCTAGCATCGATTCTTCTCATGACACAAGAACCAATGGAAATGCCACCTCATAATACCAATCGATCCTCTTGAAATTTCATCTAAAATGTCAATCGATCAAATATGATAATCATTGGAATTTGCTTGGACCTACTCTTCATGGGCGAATCCTCTCCTTCAATGTTGGCTACAATAGATGACATTATAAAATAGGTCCCACTTGGAGTAACTCCTTATTCCACTCAAAACTCCATAAAAATAGATTAGAGAAAATGTAATTAAAGATTCCATTTTCCCTCTTATTCCATCATTTGAAAATTCAAATTAAATAATTGAAAATACAATTTTAATATTGCATTTCCCATATAGCTCAATAGCACACTAGTTGATCCAACTTTCCGGTTCTCCATGCATAGAAACAAAATCAACTAGCAAATCATACTTAACTCAAAATGGGGACATTACATCCATGCTATCAAATGATTCCCAGGCATTTCTTTTAAAACCTTCACAAATTAGGACGGACCTAATTTTATTAAATGAAGGTTTTTGTGTACATGATCACACTTGAACTTTATTAAATGATTGTTTTTGTGTACACAATAACACTTTATTTCATAATGTGTGTTAAAATGATTTAAGTAACTTAATAATATATAATTTTATAAAGTAATTAAAAATACTTTATAAAATTAATTTAAAATTAGAACCTTTTAAATTACTTAAAAAAAATGGGACATCACATTGTCAAATTATAATGTTCATTTCTGAGCAGATTTAAGAGTCTTTGATGCTGTTTTGAAGTAGTTGTGTGTGTCGTACTGTTTTCTGAGCCTTACATGTTTGGACATTGTGCAACATTGATTATACTTTCCTTAAAGTTGTTGCTAGGTAATATTCTTCCTGTTGAGCGATTACTTGTTGGTCCTTTGGAGTGTTATCAGCAGATTCAATACTGATTTCAGCTGGTTGTACAAGTTCAGGACTGCAGTACTATCCCTTCCAGGTGTGGGTCATGCAGATCGCTTAAGATAGTGGTGGTGCAGATTTGTTCTTGATGGGCGCCTTGGTTCTTTATTGCAGTGTTGATGACTTGGAGGAGATTTGATGATTGTTCATGCATCCTTTTGACTTTGGCATACTTCAGTGCTGCCGTATAGCAACAAACTAGATCAGTTTGGTGTTGTCTTCAACAGTAGAATGGTTCCTTGGTATTGTTTAGATCAGAGGTGATTTCCATGTTGTAATTGTGATGCTAATCTGATTTATGCAGGGTAAATATTAAGGGAAACATAACATTCATGATTGTGGGGTTTATATCAAGCTAACTCTGTGTATTGCAGCATACTGTTGCTTTATTGTAAATTGTTACTATATGTTGCAACTCTCATTGTAACCCCTGGATAGTTCAACCGCCAGTGAGGATAAATAGGTTTAGTTTCTTTCATGGCTTCCCATTGAATAAGTGGATGTGGCTAGTTGCCTTTCCTGTTTCTCCCACTGAATAAGTGGTTGCCCACTGCATAAGTGGATGTTTCTTTTCAATTTGATTCCCACTGAATAAGTGGATGGTTTCCTTTCATTTTTCATGCCCACTGCATAAGTGGAAGTTGTTTCTAGTGTTGGATTTTGGGTTTTGAATGCTAACTCTAAAGCACTTCTATGTTCTCACATTGCCCACATCGGGATTTGGCTGATGAGAAGAGTGTGGAAGATATTATTGCTCTTAACATTTAGTGTTGTTATCTATTTTAAAAAAAAAAATCTGGGCAGCTTATTACAACCAAGAGGACAAAAGGGTCGGCCCATTTTGAAAGGCAAATTCAAAACATATTAAGAATTTAAGTCGGCCTTGGTGTAAAAAAAAAAGGAAAAACAAAACTCTTTCTTTGGGCGCCTAATTCCACTAAGGAGGTCGGCTACCTTGAAGGAGTTAAATAATAATAACTGAAAGGAATTCAAATTTATTTTAGGCGCTAGCCTAATTTAGAGATCCAATGTACGTGAGATAAGGTCGGCCAACTAAGGAAGAAAAAGGAATTCATGTATAAATACAAGCCTTTGTAAATCATTTCAAGCATGTATTAGACTTGGATTTATTTTCCCTTTGGTCTGCACTTTGGAGCAGCATATTCCAAGGACGAAAACCCTTGTGAATAAGTGGTGATTGGACGAAAACCTGATCCATCTTAGGAGGGCTTCATAACAGAGGTCTACTTGCACTTCAACAAAGGTTTATCAAGTTGGAGCAGAATTCTAATCAGCTTTGGAGCAGCAATTCGATTTGCATTTTGAGCAAAATTTGAATATCAGTTAGGGTAGAGATTTGGAGCAGAATTTGAGCATTATTCTAAGTAGAAAACAAAGTTATTTGGAGTAGGTTTTGCAATATTTTTTTGGAGCAGCACTCATGCATGATTGGAGCGCCATTTTGAAGGACACATTCAGATTTTCCTATCAGATCTGAGCGCCCTTTTGTCGGAGCAGATTTAGGTCATTTTGTCATGTCCCCATTTCCGAAGTGATCACCTATGGAGGAGATTGTTAGCCTATTCACCATTCCTGTAGGCTAACTCTAGTGGTAAGGGAATGATTTGTGGTTGAGCTAGGACCTTGAAGTCCTGCAGAATAGAAAGTTGGCTCGACTAGCTTTATTTCACTTGTATTTTTGGCTAATGGTATTTTATAATACTTTTATAAAGCCAAAAATAATATGCCAAGGCAAAATTGAAGGATGGAAAGAATGAAAGTTGGATAACTGTAATGTGCCGTACCAGTTGGTTCTTTTTAAAATCTTAATAGTGTTATTTTTTAATTTTATGTGTTCTTTCAGACTAGATGGAAGATGCAGAAGGGGTTTCAGTTTTTTTGAGATGTTTGTGCCAGATACAAGCAATATGCAACATATAATGAAACCCAGAAAAAGTACAATAGATATGAGGAAAATATGAAAGACCCAGATCATAAAATATCATAAAATGAATTACCAAGGCATACCTATATTGTATTCTTCAAGTTGTAGAACTGTTGTACATAACACAGCTACATGCATCAATGGAAAATAACTCCAAATGCCCAGCCACAATAAACTTGCACCAATTCTGATTTTTAACAGCTATAGCAACCTTTTAATGCTCCAAATACAACTGCTATTGACATACACATCATATATTGTATTTTTGGAAAATACCCACAATCTAGTGAGCTGGTACGACTGTTTACCGCAATATGGTGTGTTTCACAGAATATGAAGTAAACAGAATTAAGTAGTATAGTGCATAACACAGAGCATGAAATTATAACAGCATTGCACAGAATAAAGCATTGTTCCCATTCATTGAATATATCAGTATTACACTACAATGTTACAATGCCGTGGGGTCCCCCCGACTACAAAGTATTAAGCCAATATATAACTTGGCCAAGGTTGGTTGAGATACCAACCGTTGGCAAGGCAACGACTCTATAACTATCCAACCGTCGGGGTTAATTCCCAATAACACTCCTAACATAACAACACTAATTAATTTATGATTATTTACTTGGCCGACTACGACCGACTACAATTATGACCGACTACATCATCCCCCCCACAAAATGAGTCGTCTTCCAGACGACAGAAAACCATCAAGTGACATTAAGTAAGCTTTTGTCGACAACAATGCTGAAGTAGGAGCTGTGTAAAAGTAGAACCAACACATTTGGAACACCTGCCAGTAGACCAACCAACCAAGGGACCCAATCTGATAGCACACTGAATGCTGTGAATGTCGCACCCCATTGCTCATTGGATCAAGATAGTACTAATTTGATGGGGGTTTGGGGGCAGCGCCCCTGGCGCGCTCCCTGTCGCGATACAGGGCGGGGTCGAGGGGCAGCGCCCCCGCCGCCAAGCCCAAAATAACACCTTCAAAACCATTCAGACCTTCATTGCGCACATCATTTTTCTGACAAAATCGAACACTCATCTGCAATCCAAAAACTCATATAATCGGCTGAGAACAGGAATTAGGACAGCGGAATCCACTTCAGGCATGGAAAAAAATCTTGAAATGTCCCTTTCTTTTTCGTAAAAAATTGTGGGGATGGGCCTTGGTCGTACGCCGTACGGCCTGGTCGTACGATGTATGATCTGGTCGTACGACGTACGACTTAGCCGTACGACCTGGTCGTACGACATACATCATACGGCCTGGTCGTACGTCGTACGGTCTGGTCGTACGTCATACTCTTTTTTTTTTTTTTTTTTAATTTTTTTCAAAATTTTTCCGACATTTTTTTTTTCCGTCTTTTCCAATTTTTCATCCTTGTCAACCTGAACCGGATTTTTCTATTTTTCTCCGACTGGGTCCACGTTCGATCTATAACTCCGACTTTAGAACTTTCTTGTCGCGTAATCTGTCTCGTAACATTTTTCCCTTTTCTAGAATTTCGCTGTGAGGGTGATTTGCCAGTACGACAAGTAGCCATATCCTCCAAATTAAATATTTTAACTTCATTCTTCGTACCTTTATTGATTTTGTAATTGTCGGTAGGATCGGGTGCCTTTATTGGGACCGGAACTGTTGTCTTCAAAAAAATTAAACTATTTGACTTTTGAACATCATTTTTTCTCTGTTGATTGTCACCGATCGCCAAAACATTGCAAGTCGCCGGAAATACTCTATAGTCCTTATTCCTTCTGTATGGTCTCTTTTTGGCCGATATTTTCAATGTTGTCTTCCCGTCGTTAGTTTCATCATCCCTAATCACCTTGCTTGTCAATGACTCTTCATACCTAATCACCTTATCTAGTTCAAATGTATGTGCAAGTGTATCATCTATCTTGGCATTACCCTCTGTATATTCTTTCTGTGCCTCCCCTGGTCGATTTGTCTGTTTTGGTCGACATGTCTCTGCCACTAGTTGCTCTGTTACTTCTGACTGATTATTACCTTCCTCCCCTTTGTCACTCATTACCGGTTCCCTCTTACCAAGTGGTTGAGTGTTTGTCAATCCATCCAATGCTTCATTTATCAACAATGTTTCACTGGGCCCAATATTGCCGATATTGCCGAGTGGTTCACTAGTCGCCCGAGAGCATTCACCACTTTCTCTTATTGAAATCATGTTACACTCTGGCTTGAAGAACTCATAGTCTTCCATTTGCCAGTGGAAGAGCCCACTAAAGGAATTAGTTTCATCCTCAGAACATTCTTGCAGTTTTAATACTCCTTCCTCATCAGGTTCTATTGGTCCTCTGCCAACTGACTCCCCTCCGTCTGAATCAGAATCTGATGCCAACTCTTCACTTACAACCTGTGTTCTCAGATCTATGACGATCTTCTTACCTTTGTTCTCTATTGACAATGTGTTTCTTTTCCAGTTATGGTTGGCCTTGGCGGCTATCAGCCACCCTCGGCCGAGTAATGCGTCGTATGACGCATTTTGTGCTGTTATGACTACGAAGTTTAATCGAAAAAGTTGGGTGCCAATCCTTACTTTCTGAGCCATTAGCACTCCTAGCGCTTTAATTCCGTGCTGGTCTGCTCCCACTAACTGGAAATTTTGTGGCCATAGTGTAGGTTTCCCCAAGCACTTCCACGTATCTTCTGTCAGAACATTCACTCCCGATCCCCCGTCGATTATTGTGTTTGTTAGATGATATCCACCGATTTCCATGTGTATGATGGCTGGGTTCTTGCCACTGTTTACTGCCAACAATCTCGGGTCGATGACTTGTTCTCCCTCGAGCGATGGCTCCACTATGATGTCTTCCTCCTTTGTTTGCCTGTTTGGTTCCCCTTCCATCACCTTCGAGATTGCCATTCTTAATTGCGGCATGCTCTGTAAAAGATCTGCTATCTTAACCGATACAGTGGTTTGTAGCACCTGGTTCACGATGCTCTTTTCTGACTCTGGTCGTACGGTAGTTGTTTTTCTGTTCTTTTCTTCTGTTTCCATTGCCATCTCTACTTCCTTCCTAGCCTCCCGAAGTCTCTCCTTCTCGGTCCGGGGATCTGGATACATCGCTTTTTTTCCTTGTGCTCGGGTAACCGCTAGGATCTCTTCATCCTTCTCCTTGAAACTGATCATATTCACCCCTTTTTGCTTCGGGCAATCTTTTTCTTCGTGATCTCCAGGCCCGCACCACTTGCATAATGCATTTATTGTGTTCTGATTGTTGTTCGGGCATTCTCTTGCAAAGTGTCCCCACTCGTTGCATTGCCGGCACTGTATCATAGGTCGCCCCTTGCTGTCATACTGCAATCTGTTTCTTGGACTTCGATTGCTTTGGTAACCTCCAGGGGATGCATGGCTATTGTACTGGGGCTTTGGTGGTGTGTTCGGTGGGGTTGACGGTTCTCCTTGAGTGAACAGTACTTGCGTACCCCTTGCTTTCAGATTGTATAGGCATTCCTTGATGGAATGTCCCATCACTTGGCAGATATCACAAAACAATTTTTTCGGACAATTTGTCTTTGTATGACCTTCCCCCTTGCAATCTGTACACCACAGTTCTCTGGCTTCCCTCATACTCTCCTTGTCGGCCTTCAGTTCTTTCATCATTCTCATCATGTCCTTCCTGAGTGCTTGCACGGTCTTGGACTCACTGTCGCTGTTGTCATCCGTACTCTCCTCGTCGTCCGTCTTCCTTTTCCCTCGGAAGGATATTTTATTTTCACTCTCTATATCCATCGCTCGATTGTAGGCTTCATCGTATGATGACGGAGGCACGACTTTCATTTTCTTTCTCAGCGATGGACGCAACCCTTCGATGAACCATCGTTTCTTCAGCCCATCGGCCGGCTGAGTCTCCAGTTTTCCCAACAATTCTTTCAGTCTCCGGTTGTAGGTTCGCACATTTTCGTGCTTCTCTTGCTTTGTACTGTAGATCTCCGCTACAATTTCACTATCATCCCTCAGAAGTTTGAATTCCTCTTGGAATGCCTTCTTAAGTAATCTCCATGATGCCCTGTGTGCTTGGGCCAACTCTGTGTACCAGTCAATGGCACTATCTCTCAGTGTCGCTGGAAATGCTTTCAGCCAGTAGTCCACATCATCTTGCCCATTGGCTATCCAAATCGTCTCGCACATCTTACAGTGTCGTACTGGATCTTCTGACCCATCCCCCGTAAATTTTGGCAGCTTCTGCCTCTCGGCTGGCAGAGTCACCATCCTTCCCCGATGCCCTCCTTGTGCGTTGGACCTGACTGGACTGGTTCTCTCGCAACGTCCTGGTGCGTCACTTGCACTCTCTACCACGTTCGAGTCTTCCCCGCGTCCTCTGTCAGCGTCCTCTACACCTTGAGTCTCCTCGGGTTCGTTCTGATACTCCCTCTGCCCTGGGGTCTTAGGCTCAGATCTTCCAACTCTCGGCCCTTCGTCGTCCGATATGGATAACTCTCCGATGTGGCATATGCCTTTCTCAGTTGTACGGCGTGCGACGGCGATCAGCGTCACGTTCCTCCTCTTGTTTCAGACGTTCTTCATACCTTCTGAGAATTTGTTGTCGTCGCACTTCCCTGTCTCTCTCTTCTCGAAGATCTTGAAAGGCTATCAGGTTCCTTGCTAGAAGTCGAGGAATGCGGTTCAAAAGGTTATCCACTTCGCTATTGACACGCAGGTTCTCTGAAATAACCTCCTCTGGAACCTCTCTGCGAATAGATTCGTCTCGCACGTATTGTCTGACTGATAATAACCACAGATTGACTAATTCCTGAGTTACTTCATCTTCTCGACTTCTGGGTTCATTCTCTTCTCTATCGCTTCCCTCGTGCTCTTCCTGAATTTCTTGTATTATTTCTTCTACGTGCTTTCTGTCTTGTACTTCCTCGTCGGTGTGAATTGGTTGCCCCATTACGCTGCCATTTTCTTGATGCTAGATACACCCGACGGCTTGTTCGGACGATGTCACTTGTCTGATGGTATCGGACGTCTCAACTTGTCATCTCCTTGTCACCCGATGGCATCGGACGACTCCACTTGTCATCGACTTGTCACCCTCGACCCGTTTTCGAACTGGCAACGGCGCCAAATGTTTACCGCAATATGGTGTGTTTCACAGAATATGAAGTAAACAGAATTAAGTAGTATAGTGCATAACACAGAGCATGAAATTATAACAGCATTGCACAGAATAAAGCATTGTTCCCATTCATTGAATATATCAGTATTACACTACAATGTTACAATGCCGTGGGGTCCCCCCGACTACAAAGTATTAAGCCAATATATAACTTGGCCAAGGTTGGTTGAGATACCAACCGTTGGCAAGGCAACGACTCTATAACTATCCAACCGTCGGGGTTAATTCCCAATAACACTCCTAACATAACAACACTAATTAATTTATGATTATTTACTTGGCCGACTACGACCGACTACAATTATGACCGACTACAACGACCTCTATGACAGGTTGGAACAGTAATATGCAGTCCTCCAGCTGATACAAACTCCTCTAAAATCCTTTGCTCAATATTATGCAATGCTCGTGCCAAAAACAAAGGAAAAACTCACTCAAAATAAGCAATAATAGCTCCAAGAGATGTACGGCCAGAACTGGGTATGGTATAGCCAGCCAAAGGAAGTGTTACAGTTGCTAATAACTCCACTTCAAACACTAAAATCTGCCTTTTCCATCGAACTCAACTACATTCAATCTTCACGCAAGATGTATTCATTTTGCTCTTTCAAACCATATCGAAATGAACTCCCCTGAAGCACACTTGCAAACACTGTGTGTATTTGCCTCAAGGCACCTTTGGACGGTCTTTCACACCTGTAGAATGCTGTTACTAATGGAGGTTTTCGTCTCCAAAAGCCACTTGGGTTCAAATCTCTTCAAACCCTCTCAAAACCCTAGCAGAGCCAAAGCAAGCAATTTCATAATATCAAGCATAACAAATGACTCACTTTTCCTCTTTTATTTCCCCAAATGAGGCGTTGCACTTTGAGTGGGAAACTTTTCATTTTAAACTACTTTATTATCCCAAGAGGTGGGCGCCCATTCACTTAAGTGACTCTTTTTGATGTCTTTCTTTATTCATGTCACTATCAAATATTACTAAAGTCCCAATTAAATAAATTAATCAACTTTTAGACTTTAAAACGGGAATCAAGATAATATTGGAATCAAATGTTTTATAGCTCGCCGGAAAGGTCTTGACGAGACGCATCCACTCCAAGTCTAAAAATCTTGAAACGACACCATTCCCGAATTTACTAAAAATAGCAAGTATGGGCAATAGCAAGCAAAGCCACCTCTGGAGTGCCAACTGGATCCCACTGAACCCAAACCACATCTACACCACTGAATAACACATCCAAGGTCAAGCTAACGATGGTTCCCTAACCAGGATAGTCAGTCTACGAGAACCCAATGATAGACTAACTTTGTCTAGAGAAAGGAGACATTACAATCCGCCCTCCCTAAGATTGCTTGCCTCAAGCAATCTCAGATCAAGATGTGATAAAATGTGTTCGCTCTCCCAAGTAGCATCCTCAACTGGTAGGTTTTTCCATTTGACCAGATACTCCCTAATGATCCTTCTCCTCAAGGTACGTTCTCTAGTATCAATAATGGCCTTGGGTACCAAAATCAACTTCCCCTCTTCATCAAGAGGAGGCAACTCTGTAGAAGGTGTCACATTGTGCCCCAGTACCTTCTTGAGGCGAGACACATGAAATACATTATGTACCCTGCTACCTACCGGCAACTCCAATTCGTAAGCCACTTCTCCAACTTTCTTGGAGATCCTGAAAGGTCCATAGTAATGTGGCTTAAGCTTCTTTGCCCCACTCTTCTTGAGAGTGGACTGCCTGTAGGCCTGCAACATCAAATACACTAAGTCACCAACCTCAAAAGAGTGCTCAGTCCTATGTTGATCTGCATACTGCTTTTGTTGATTCTGAGCCTTCTGAATGTTTTCCTTCAAAGACCTCATAATATCCTGACTCTCCTGTAGAAGGTCTTTGGTCTTAGGTACTTTGCTATCTCCAAACAACAAATCCACAAAGCTCGGTGCATCGTACCCATATAGTGCCATAAACGGTGACATCTGAATGGACATGTGATAAGTGGTGTTATAACAATATTCACCCATGTGAAGCCACTTTACCCATGCCTTTTGTTGCCCTGCTACATAATTTTGGAGGTATCCTTCCACCCATTTATTAACGATCTCCGTTTGGTCATCTGTCTGTGGGTGGTAGCTGGTGCTGGGGGTGAGCTCTGTCCCTGTCAATCTAAAGAGCTCCTGCCAAATGTTACTTAGGAACCTGTGGTCCCTCTCACTCACAATGCTCTGCGGCAACCCATGAAGACGGAATACCTCTCTAAAGAACAATTCTGTAATCTGAGCTGCAGTGTAGGTGGTTGGAATGGCAAAAATATGTGCAGACTTCGTCAATCTGCCCACCACCACAAAGATGCAATCTCAGCCTTGGACTTTTGGTAAACCTATGATAAAGTCCATAGAGATACTATCCCATTTCTTCTCAGGAATGGGTAGGGGCTGCAGTAATCCACCTGGAAAGTAGTGCTCCTGTTTATTCTGTTGACATGTCGGGCACTCTCTCACATATTTCAACACTTCAGTTTTGAGGCCCTTCCAAGTGAAATGCTCTCTCACCTGCCTATATGTTTTGAAGTAACCAGGGTGTCCAGCCATAGGCAAAGCGTGGAAATCTCTCAAAACCTTCTACTTCATCTCTGATCCTGGCACTAGAAGAATCCTGTCTTTGTAAATGATCAAGTCATTTACCACTGTGTATCTGTCATCTTTGATAGTGCCATCTATGATCCCAGTAGCCCATTTGTCCTTTGCATATTCTGCAGATATCAGCTCTCTCCAATCCTCTGAAATAGCACCTAGTGCACACAAATGGGGTCTTCTGGACAAGGCGTCAGCAACAATATTTTTCTTACCTTTGACATAGATAATGTCAAAGTCATAGGCCTGAAGTTTGCTTACCCACTTCTGCTGCCTATCATTAAGGTCCTTCTGTCCAAGGAAATGTTTTAGATTGTTATGATCTGTTTTAACCACAAACTTACTCCCTACTAGATACTGTCTGAATTTAGCTAATGCATGCATGATGGCTAACATCTCCTTGTCGTAAATATTGTAGCCCTTCTCCACACCCCTCAACTTCCTGCTCTCAAATGCGATGGGTTGTTTATCCTGCATCAATACCGCACCAATGCCTTCCCCTGAGGCATCACACTGAAGCTCAAAAGGCCTGCTGAAATCTAGAATGGCCAACATAGGACAAGTACTCATCAACTCCTTAAACCTGTCAAAGCACTCCTGTGCACCACCTGACCAACTGAATGCATCCTTCCGAGTTAGATTTGTAAGGGGGCAACTGACTATGAAAAAACCCTCACGAAACGGCGGTAATATCCTCAAAAACCAAGGAATCCCTTGAGCTGAGAGATTCTTTGGTGGCGGCCAGTCAATGATTGCCCGAATCTTTTCCGGGTCCACCTTAACACTACCAGCACTGATAATGTGACCTAAGTACAACAACTCGGTCATCCCAAACTCACACTTCGACATCTTGGCGTATAATGACTCACGCTCAAGAATGCTCAAGACAATGTCGATGTGCTTCAAATGTTCCTCCCAAGTCCTGCTGTATATTAGTATGTCATCAAAAAATATGAGCACAAATCTCCGCAACTGTTCTCTAAATACCTTGTTCATACAGGATTGGAATGTAGCTAGTGCATTGGTCAAACCAAAAGGCATGACCAGAAACTTGAAATGCCCATAATGGCATCTGAATGCTGTCTTCTCAACATCCTCATCCCTGACCCGAATTTGATGATAGCCAGAACTCAAATCAATCTTTGAGAAGTAGCATGCTTTGTGCAACTCATCTATGAGCTCGTCAATGCGAGGAATGGGGTAACGGTTTTTTATTGTCTTTTTATTTAACTCCCTATAGTCTATACACATCCTGAGTGTTCCATCCTTCTTCCCCAGGACAACAGAAGAAGCGAATGGACTCTTGCTCGGTCTGATGTGCCCCATTTCGAGAAGCTCCTTAATAGCCTTCTCGATCTCGTCCTTATACCTCTTAGGATGCTTGTATGGGGTGGTAATAATAGGTTTGGCACCCTCCTCGAGCTCAATGACATGCTCAATTCCCCTATTAGGGGGTCGACCTGGTGGAATATCACTAAACACTTTGGTGTGTTTAGTCAATAAAGCCTGAATCTCAGGAGGATACGCATGCTTTTGCTGATCTGTAGTTGCACGCATCACCATCACCTCTGCCGCCCATTGAACTTGATCATGTCGTATCAACCGCTCCATCCTCTTGAGTGAAACCACTCTCAATCCACCATCTGATATTCCCCTGAGCACATGCCGTCTCCCATTCATCTCAAACTTCATTTCCATAGTCCGCAAGTTGAGAGTGAACTCCCCAATGTCATGCAACCATCGCATGCCCAAAACAACATCCATCTCACCCATGCTAACCACATAAAAATCTGACTGACAAGTATAATCATTCAATAGAATGGTTAGATTGGGTATTCTCCTGGTACAGGTGAGAACAAATCCATCTACCACTCTCACCTTAAACCCTTCAAACTCTTTTGTCTTGAGTCCTCTCTTAGCAACCAAGCCCTCATCTATGAAATTGTGAGTAGCACCAGTGTCTAATAGAGTGATCACTCGCTGCCCACCAAGTGCTCCTCTCATCCTGAATGAGCCCTCTCTTTGTATACTGGAGAGATGTGCTGTAGGTAGGGTCGTCTGCTCCTCTGTATCTAATGCCTCAGATGAACCATTTGTACCTAAGTCATTAGCTCCTGATTGCTAATCCGAATGTGGCTCTGACTCCACGGACTCATCTGCTAAAAAATACTCCAACTGTTTGGCTTTCCCTTGGGCAGCACACTTGTGCTTAGGATCCCAAGGCTTTTGTCAATGAAAACAGAGTTTCTTCCTCCTAAGGTCATTCAACTGATCACTATCCAACCTAGGAGAACTCTTAGGCTGCTGTTCGGATTCCTTCTGAAAGTGTTTCCTGTCTTTATCCTCTGGACTGAAATTTACTCCTCTATGCCGAGGACTCCATGTCACGGGCCTTCTTCATGGCCTCCTGTAGTGATGATGGATCTAGACCCTTAATCCAACCACGCAAAGGATCTGATAGCCCGTCAATGAATAGCATCATCAGCCTGCGCTCTGAGATATCAGAGACCATAACAGATAGGTCCTGAAACTCTGAGATGGAAGAATCCACTTAGCCCACTTGTCTGAGTTGAGCTAACTCCTTGAATTGCAATTCAGGATCTTTCTTATCAAAACTATCAATCAATCTGGCAGTGAACTCAACAGAAGAAATCCGATCATGACCCAATGTGGTCTTACCATTACTCCACCATTTCTGAGTGCTGCCCTCTAAGTGTAAGGCTACATAATTTATGGCATCAGCTTCTGGCATAGGGTTGATCTGTAAATAGCTATCCAATTTCTGGACCCACTCTCTGGCAGTGGTTTTACCAGAACCATCAAAATAGGGCAAAGTCATCTTACTGACTTTCTTTTGGAGCTCCTGATTAAGTTGCCTATTACCCCCTTTGGCCCTGTGTTTCATCTTGAGATCAAAATACTTTTTGAAAGTCATCTCCGCTCTGAACTACTCACTGGAAGCCTGCCAATCTCTACAAATTTCATCCTGAAATTCTACCTGTGTAGCCTCCCGCTCAGGAACATTGTTCCTAGGTGCAAAAACAGGTATACTAGGTCTGTCACCAGCTGTGAACTGTGTCGCTCCCCTGTTATTGATGGAGACTTCTACCTCATTATCCCTATCTCTGTGTCTATCTCCGTTGTTCCTGTCACCTCCATTGTTAACTCTGTTCCTGTCCCCATTGTTGTTCTTGTTCCCTCCATTATTATTGTTGTTATTATTATTGTTTCCAGCATTGCTAGGTATCAAACTGGTAAGCATTTGCGCTAGTTTTGTTTGTGATTGTTGCATTTGGTCAAGCATATCTCGCTGTCCTCTAGCCAGATCATTCAAGGCATTCATCATGCTTCCAAAATCCGCTCTACCCCCGTCATACAGGTCTCTGCTAGACCTACCCTCATGATCACCCATGTTTTCTGTGATGGGTTCCTCATCGCTGTAAAACACTACTGGTTGTTCCTCTGCGGCTATCACCTCTGTATCTGTATCAGAAGGATCTATCTGGGGAACCTGTATATCAGTCTATGATATGTTCTGTCTGAGATAATATCTATGTGTACCAGGCTGCATGTCTCATTTCATCTTCTGCATGTCTGTATCTGACCTCACAGGATGGTAGGAAGAGTTGTGCTCTGATACCACTGTAATGTGCCGTACCTATTGGTTCTTTTTAAAGTCTTAATAGTGTTATTTTTTAATTTTTATGTGTTCTTTCAAACTAGACGAAAGATGCAGAAGGGGTTTCAGTTTTCTTGAGATGTTTGTGCTAGATACAAGCAATATGCAACATATAATGAAACCCACAAAAAGTGCAATAGATATGAGGAAAATATGAAAGACCTAGATCATAAAATATCATAAAATGAATTACCAAGGCATACCCATATTGTATTCTTCAAGTTGCAGAATTGTTGTACATAACACGGCTACATGCATCAATGGAAAATAACTCCAAACGCCCAGCCACAATAAACTTGCACCAATTCTGATTTTTAACAGCTATAGCAACCTTTTAATGCTCCAAATACAACTGCTATTGACATACACATCATATATTGCATTTTTGGAAAATACCCACAATCTAGTGAGTTGGTATGGCCTCTATGACAGGCTGGAACAGTAATATGCAGTCCTCCAGCTGATACAAACTCCTCTAAAATCCTCTGCTCAATATTCTGCAATGCTGGCGCCAAGAACAAAGGAAAAACTCACTCAAAATAAGCAATAACAGCTCCAAGAGATGTACGACCATAACTAGGTATGGTACGGCCAGCCAAAGGAAGTGTTACAGCTGCTAATAACTCCACTTCAAACACTAAAATCTGCCTTTTCCATCAAACTCAGCTGCATTCAATCTTCACGTAAGATGTATTCATTTTGCTCTTTCAAACCCTATCGAAATGAACTCTCCTGAAGCACACTTGCAAGCGCTGTATGTATTTGCCTCAAAGCACCTTTGGATGGTCTTTCACGCCTGTAGAATGCTGTTACTAATGGAGGTTTTGTCTCCAAAAGCCACCTGGGTTCAAAATCTCTTCAAGCCCTCTCGAAACCCTAGCAGAGCCAAAGCAAGCAATTTCATAACATCAGGCATAACAAATGACTCATTTTTCCTCTTTTATTTCCTCAAATGAGGCGTTGCACTTTTAGAGGGAAACTTTTCATTTTAAAATACTTTATTATCCCAAGAGGTGGGCGCCCATTCACTTAAGTGACTCATTTTGATTTCTTTCTTTATTCATGTCACTTTATCAAATATTACTGAAGTCCCAATTAAATAAATTAATCAACTTTCGGACTTTAAAATGGGAATCAAGATAATATCGGAATCCAATGTTCTATAGCTCGACGGAAAGGTCTCGACGCATCCACTCCAAGTCTGAAAATTTCGAAACGACACCATTCCCGAATTTACTAAAAATAGCAAGTATGGGCAATAGCAAGCAAAGCCACCTCTGGACTGCCAACTGGATCCCACTGAACCCAAACCACATATACACCACTGAATAACACATCCAAGGTCAAGCTAACCATGGTTACCTAACCAGGATAGTCAGTCTACGGGAATCCAGTGATAGACTAACTCTGTGTCGAGAAAGGGGACATTACAATAACTTAAAGATAGAAGTTGGGAATATTGGAGTAGAAAAATAAAATATAATATTATATTATATTTTATTATTTTAACCCAAGAAAATCGACGCCAAGGAGAAAGGGAGAAAAAACATAATGAAAAATAATATTATTTTGCTAAAAATCGACGCCTATGGGAAAAAAGAAAATTATAATAAAATAATATTATTTTATTGTCTTTGGGTGAGGCGTCCAAGGTGGAGAGAAGGAAAATAATTAATAAATATAAAATTAAATATTTGATATTGACGGTGGACTTGAAAATTGATTATATTTTGTCTAATTGGGTCACCCAAAGGAAAAAGTATAAAAGGAGGTTTTTGGCATCATTTTTGACATCTTGATCATTTGGTAATTTTACATTTTGAGTATTTGCTCTTGGTTGAAAGTGATTTTCAGTTTGTTCAAGGAGATGAGTCCTTGAATTGAAATGGTTTGGAGAGGATCTCAATCCACCATGAGAGATGGATTCGTGTAGAGTTCATCATTGAGCTTAACCAGAGGATTTTAATGGAGATATGACTTCAAACTAGAGTTCCGAGACTCGCCCGGACTTGGCGAGTCTTGGGTCGAGTCACCCCTGCCGAGTCTAGGGGGCGGGGGCTCGGACTCGGACTCGGCCATTAAGTATATAATTTGCCAGAAGTATATTGGGGCATTTCAATCTCTTAAATTCAGGAACACGCTTGATCAGTATATTTACAAATATATTTAAGTATTTTAAATATATTGTCAGGATGTTTGAGATAGGTTCCAGATCCATGGGATTTAACATGCAGATTCTAGATTTAACATGAGGATCCATCAGATTTCAGACTTAAACAATTTTTCAGGGTTTTAGGGTTTCAGACTTAGCCAAATTCAGGGTTCGGTTCTGCACAAAAAGAGTAGAGGACAAATCACTGGACCCTATTGATTTGGATGAGATAGATCCTATTGATTTGCTGAGTTTTCTCCGAGATTTTGTTGACTCGTCAATTTTGGGCTTGGCGAGTTTTTTGGCGAGTCGAGTTTTCCAACTATGGAATGGAGAATCTAGGGGTTACATCCTTCTTTGCATCAAGGAAAAATTTTATGTTTCACTATCGAGTTACATCCTTCTGGAATCTGAATCTGGAGTGTGGAAGCAATTAGTTGAATTGGTAGGTAAAAGTTTGTATTGTGCTAATTGCAAATTGAGAAATCATTTGAGAAAAGATTGTCTATACAAGCCTCCTCAAAAAATGCGGAAATGGATCAAGAAAGCTACCTGTAATCCTAATGATGACAAACAAAAAAATCTTGAGGATGAAAATTTAACTTTGGTTTTGGTGGGAGCCTCTTCCAAACAGAGTCCTCCCAAAGACAGTGATTGATGTATACTTGTGTATGTGATCATCATCAAATTAGCTTCTATTTGATGATGTTATTGTGTCTTTAAGGTTTATTTAATAAAGGGTGCATTAAACAAGTTTTAAATCCTTAAAAATCTCTAAATTTCTTGGGTTTTTCACTTTGCCGAGTGTGTGCCAAGTCTAGGTGCCGAGTCCCGAGTCAAGTCACCCTCCTCGAGTCCGCGCTGAGTCCGAGTCTCGGAACTATGCTTCAAACAACTAGGGTTTTATGAGCAATTTAGTTTCAGCTAGGGTTGGAAAGATTTATTTGTAGGTTTCTTGAAGAATAAGGCAGATTGGGACATAAATTGATGATATTTTGCACCTAGGGTCTCATCGCTCCTCTTTGGCACATTGGCGCTACATTTTGGAGGCATATTTGGGTGTATTTTCATCATACAGTTTGCTGGAATTTTATATCAGACATAATCAGGTTCATATCAACTACATACTTGAGGGTTTGAACATCACATTTCAAAGGCATAAGGGTTTATCATCATTCTAGAGTCAAATCGCCTCAATTCCAGCCTACAACGATCCACATTGGAGGAGTTTTGGGCACTTTTCTGGCTAGGGCTTGTTATCAGATCTTGCATCTGCTGCTACAGGGTTTACAACAGTCATATCAGACCCCAGATCTGCTGCTACAGTTGGTTTTTCATTCATACTTTGTTGGGTGTTTCATCAATTCTTCATAGAGCTTCATCTTCCTAAAGGCGACTAGGGTTTGGACCAATATTTGAGCACTTTTGAATGTATTTGGATGTCTGCAATTCAAATCATACTTGACTGATTGTAATTCAGAGCTATCATCATTTGTAATCAGCTCTCTATTCAATAAAGAAGATAAGCTTTCATTCCGGGTATGTTCATGTCATGTCCAGCTCTAGGTTTGAAGTGAATTTTTTCTGGATCTTGCAAATTTGTAATGAAACCCTAGGACTGAAATTTGATTTCTACTTGCACACTTCTATTGCAATGCCAATTATATGATTTGACAAATACAAATTGAAACAAAAGTTTATGACAGCGTTGCAATATGAAATATCATGTGGATTTGCAAATTACAGTGATAATAATGGATATAGAACCGTCTCAGATTTTGCTGTTACAAAGTCAGACTTGCAAATCTTTCATTACATCAACAATTAGGGCTAATAACAGCCACAATGCAAAGTATATGTTGATGATTGTTTTTAGACAGGTCAACAATAGAGTAAAACACTAGAGTATCCCACTCGCTCTTGAATAAAGCTCTTCAAAGGCTGAACTATGTGATCCAGTGAAGTAACTTCAAGGTTCCTTTGTTTTATGACTTATGGTGGATAGACTCAGTGATTACATGTGATCTTGCTGATAATTACAAAGGGACTTACATTAGACTTCTTCATACTTCCTTAGCTTATTCCTCCTTCAGTGTGGATGATGTATCAATAATAAAGAAAAGCAAAAAGATAAGGGTTCAGAAAGGCTAATCTAAGGTCAATGAAGCAATGATGATGTACGAATAGACAAACTCCTTGATTAACCTGACTCCACTTCGCCAAGGATGCCTACAACTACATGGAGTTGGTGCGATCTCCTAAGGTATGCAAATGGCTTTCAAATCATGAAGGCTTATATAAGCACCCATCGAATGACGCAGCTCAAACAAGCGTCCACAATCGAACTTAAGCAAATGATGAGGCTCAGACTAGCTTTACACAACACTTCAGCATGAGCTAGGAGTTGATCAAATATCCAATACAAACATACATTACATCAAAGAGCTTCTAATCTACTTCTAATCTACTTTGAAACATCTTTCCATTTCATCAAAGTACAAGAAATCATGTGATTCCACAAGACAACACTTAACACCAAACAAGCTCCAATGTCTTTGCATTAATCTTGAGAAATATGTACAACAACTTCAAGTTCTCTCAGAGAATTTCGAGAGTCTCTTCTATTCTACTCTTAAAAAAAAACTAATGACTGACAATTACTCTCTAATCATCTTACAAATGAGGCAACAAGGCCTTTTTATAGAGGTCCAGAAATACAATGAAAGGCTAGAATCAATTCATGTAGCCAAGCGCTCAGATCATGCCACCTCAGTTGGTAGTTACAACAACTTGCTATTTTTAGTACATATGAGAGGCAATGAAGGCACGCTTCCCAATAAGATAAGATAAGATGGAATCTTTGGAGCATCTTCCACATAGGCGTCCCTTTGGCTTCTTGTTTGCTGTAGATACATTGAATGCAGCTGAATGATGTGGCGAATTGTGATTAGATGATGATATGTACTTGCCACGTAGATGCCACCTTAGCATGTTCCCAAATTGTATCATCTTGTGATGTCTTCAATGTGATTGCCTTGAACTTGTATGTTTGAGAATGTATCTTCAATGATCTTGCCTTGTTCATTCTTCTTGTAAACTGGATGAGTATGATACATGTTGCTCATTCATCTAACACTGTGACATTTCTTCTTGCAGATAGGTTGATGTTGATCTTCTTCGATGCTTCTTCATGAAGAGTAGAGTAGAGATATGATGCTGCTTCCTTCATGTAAGAGTAGATGATGATGATGACATGAAGTAGAGTAGAGAATGATGCTTGATTGAGTAGGAGACTCTTCTCAAAGACTTGAAGATGAAAGAACTTAAGTATGGTGGATGAATGTCTTCGAACATGATGCAACTTGATGATGAATGTTGAACTTGATATGACCTTTTAGAGTGGTGTTTCCTCTGCAACTTGAAGGTGACTCAGGTGCTTGTCCTTTAGATTACTCCTTGGCTTCACCAACACTCCTCTCAATGATGCAACTTGATGATGAAGCGTTCTAACAAGATGATCTTGAAGTGATCTCCAAGGGTGGCTAGCATGATGTTTCTTCTTGCAATGACAATTTCTTGACTTCACTCCTTGGATGAAGGTGACTCCAGGCACTTGCTCCTTCGGTTTGTTGATTTTCCTACAAGACAAGAAAAACAATATTAATCACTTTATAACAAAGGAAACACTTCAAACATGTAAATAACCCTTCTTCAAGTCTAGGCGCATACTTAGGTGATTTGGGATGAAATTAGCGCCTAGCAATAAATGCCTTCATACTTGATATTTCATATTTTCTAACACTTGGAGATGATCTAGGATGACTTCTATCAGCTAGGCACTCATTACCTAAAGGTCACTTCATACATTCTCCTTCAAGGCGCTCATTGAGGTGTGGAGAGACAAGCAAATGCACCTAGAATACTTGGCCTATTTTTGGCATTTTGATGATTTTAACTCAGTGAATAAGTATTTAGAGACTTCTCACCTCAAAATGACATCAAATTTCATAGTTTTAAGTCCTCTTGCAAGGCGCAATATTAGGATCCTCCAAATGTAAAGTGGCACCTAAGGTCAAGATGAGCATTTTATGAGCTTAATCAACCTCACAAACCTCTTAAGGAAGACTAGGCCTCTCAAGGCACCACCTTTTATTGATTTGGAGATTTAAACATGTTTTTTCTCTAGGTGCCAAAACAGACTTGCACTGAGGGTAAAATGTGCCTAACACTTGATAAGTATTTTGTGAACTTCAATCACTCCTAAGAACTTCGAAGAAGGTCGTTCTCCTTTAGTTGCAATTTTGTATAGTTTAAAACATTCACTTCATGCTAAGGCGCTCAAAGGAGGCTTGGGGGATGAAAAATGCGCCTTAGCATATTTGAGTGAATTTTGCACTTTAGGCAATTGCAAGGTGCCTTGGGGGGTTCAATTCTTCAAGGCGCCACTTCCTTTCTATAACATCTATCATCCTTTCTCAAGGCGCAATATCATGTCTCAACAAATAGTAAAATGCGCCTAAACTCATTAAGGTACTTTATTGCAAGATTTTCGAAGTTAGAACTCTTGTTGAGGATCAAACTGTTAATCCCTCCCAAGGCGCCACTATTTGAAGTGTTTTGAAGCTTGTTCTCCTCTAGGCGCCTATTTGAGTTCTTACCTTAGGCGCATAATTGGGTCTCAATCTTAGGCGCAATATGATGTTTGCAGAGGTGAGAAATGCACCTAGCTACTTAGAATAAATTTGCGCCTCGAAGTGGAAGTCCCCGAGGTAAGGTATATTGAAAAATATTTAAAGTATAAACTTATACTTAAATATATTTTTCAATATACCTTTCAGGATGTTTGAGATAGGTCTCGAATCCATCGGATTTAACATGTAGATTATAGAATTTGGAGGATCCACCAGATTTCAGACTTAGTCAATTTTTCAGTGTTTCAGGATATCAGGCTACCAGACTTAGTCATTTTCAGGATCTCAAACATACATCAGGATTGGTCTCAGTGTTCATTATTTAGATTTGATTAAGACTCTTCATTATTGCAAGTTCATGTTCTAGATGAGACCTCCAGTTATAAAATAAAAACTTCTAGGAGAGAGACTTATTGTTGGATTGGCATTTCATTACTTCAAGCACCTTCACTAAGCCAAATTTGGTGATTTCCAACTTGATTTCTCTTCTAAGTGCAATTTGATGATGATTGGAGTGTGAAATTGCACCTAACACTTAAGGGAGAAAACACTTCAAGTTTATGGATTCCTAGTACTAGATATAGACAAGGAAGCTTTGTTCAACTTAGGCGCCACTTAATGATATCATATCATGCTCTTTCTTCCTAAGGCGCAACTTGGAGTTAGTTTAAACATCTCTTTCATGCCAAGGTGCCAAAATGTGGTTACATAGAGGAAATTGGCGCCTAGCTTAAGTTTGCTCATTTTTGACATTTTTAAGGCTCTTCAACACTAGATTACACCCTTGTGAGACTACTTGAACCTTAGGCGGACATTTTGAGGTTATTCATCTACTATATTGCGAAGGTGCACAAAATGGATAGTCTAATGCATGAAGGGTGCCTCACTTCCTAGATGCTCTTTCTCCTTCCACTTAGGCGCACTTTTGTGATTGTTTGAACGTGAATGCCTTAGCTTTAAGAGCATTTCCTTGTCAAATTTTCCATTCTTAAGGCCTTTTGGCAACTTTTCAATGAGGGCGCCTTGGTCTTCACTTCTCCTTGCTCAAGGCGCACATTAGGGTTTCTACTTTAGGCGCACTTATGGGTTTGCTGAGATGAGAAAATGCGCCTAACTCCCTGGAGCAAATTCGCGCCTAGAAAACAGAAGTCCCCAGGGTAAGGTATATTGAAAAATATATTTAAGTATAAGATTGAATTTCTTATACTTTAAATATTTTTCAATATACCTTTCAGGATGTTTGAGATAGGTCTCGGATCCACCGGATTTAACATGCAGATTCTAGATTTTTGAGGATCCATCAGATTTCAGATTTAGCCAATTTTTAGGATTTTCAGGATCACGATACCAGACTTAGTCATTTTCAGGATCTCAAACATCAAGATCAGGTCATCAGAGGACTATAGGACTCAAACACCACTGACTTCATCATGCAATAAACTAAAGACATCATCAAAACTTCATGCAAAGCATCAGAGCTCAAAAAAAAGGGGGGGTCCCCATTTGCAATGGGGTGATGTGTGATTAGGTCACAACAGTATACAATGCTGTTATAAAACAGAGGAGAAATAACATGCCAACATACCAATTGATGAACAAATACAATGCAATTTGCCTTCCAAACTATTCATTGATGATGATGATGTCCTCACTGCTGTCGCTGTCACAGAATGTGGGCAGATCAAGTGTAATGTGATGACCAAGATTCCAAATCGCTGTGCCTGAAGATGGCACCAGTTCAAACTAGCAATTCGGCCTAGGTAGAGGGTGGCGAATGACCCCAACTCAGCGAACTTCAACAATTGATGCTCTCACTAATGGCAGCAGCAGGGTTTATGGATATTTGGTATCAAATCTGCAATGATATGGATCGGCGCCCAATGCAATACTCCTCTCTTTGAGATCGACGCTCAAGGAATGTATGAAACAATGTCTTCACGTCTTCAATCAAATGCAACGAATCCTTTAACAATGAATCCTTCAATGATATTCAATAACATCAACAATGGCTTCAAGCCCAATGACAAATGATCAATCTTTGAAGCTCTCCAATGAAGTGCAAATGCGAACTCCGTATGAATCCGCCACCAAGTGTGATTGGGTTTTCGTCTAACACACAACTCTGCAAGGGTTTTCGTCCTTGGAAGATCAAACAATAAATGCCAAGCATAAGTGCGAAAGTTTGCCAAAAGTTCATGATGTCAAAAATGAGCCACCAATCCTTCTTTTATACCAATTCAAATTAAAGATTTGAATTTGCCAATTTCCCTCCAAATCGATACCTCCAAGGGTGGCACTTGATCCAATGCAATGGTTTATTATTTTATTTTGAATTTTCTTCTCCAATGTATGAGCGCCACAAGCAAGGAATCATTATTTTATTATTTCACATTCTTCAATGATGAGCGCCACCTTCAATAGGACCTATATTTTATTATTTTCAAACCCAAGATGGGCGCCAATCCTTAATTCCAATATATTATTGTTTTTTGGACCTTTCTCCAATGTGGGCGCTCACTAGGCAAGACCTATTTGATATTATTTTGAATATTTTACTCCTCCAAGCTGGACGCCAAACCAAGAAGTTGATATTTGTTAATATTAAATAATATTAAAAATAATATTATTTAATTGATTCCTTTTTTCGTTGATAATTAATGTGGAAATCACATTAATACATCCTTCCATCATGTCAAATACTAACTGAGCTCTTTAGAACAACTTTCTATTTTCCAAGCCTTTGAACAAGTTATCTTTTCCAATCCTTAGCTCTGTCAAAATATTCCCTTGTTTTGTCGAGTTAACATACGGGAATAGAAAATAGGCTAACTCCATCCTCCTTGGTGATCACTTCGGAAATGGGGACATGACAGTTCATCTATGCTTTATGTGAGTTGTTTGGTTGAATAATATCATCTTTTCATGTTGTTTGAATGTGTATTTGCAACCTTTCCATCTCTATGATATTTCAAACACATTGGTGAAAACAAAAATTGAAAACCCTAAGTACATTGCAAGCAAATCAAATCAGAAAATTCAAATCTGCAAGGAAAAAATTCAGTTTAGACAAGACAGGGATCTTACACATTTGTTGAGACATCCTTGCCTTGTTGAAGCGCCATCCTTGGGAGTATTTGTTGCAGACTTCATAGCAGACTTGGTTTTATAACAGCAGCAACATCATCTCAGATCTAGGCGTGGATATTGAGGAGTACATCACACTTTTGAGTGCCGAATTGAGCTAGGGAGTGAGCGCCACCATAGAGGGACTTGAGCGCTGATTTGGGCCAATCATATTCAGGTTTTTGGAGACTTTTGAATTCAGATCTTCATATCAGTCTTGCTGCAGCCTTCAACCCTAGCCGCTGCCTATATTTGGAGGTGATTTTCATTGTTTGTGGAGCAATTCATATTGTAAGGGTTTCACCAAAGTTTGGTAGCAGGTTTGATCCTTGATATTGCACTTGACATTCATAAGGGAGGTCGATCAGCATAACAACAGAGATTGACATCATAGTTCCTTGTTTGGAGTTTCCGTTGCCATCATTCATCACTCATTGAAGGGTAGATCCGATTTGAAGACTTCATTGACATCCTTCAACTTCATCTTGGAAGCCGATTTGGTGTGAAGAGGTTCACCTTCTTTGCATTGTATATTTGTCACCAAAATTAGTATGTTACATTTCTGATTTTTGTAACAGCAGTCTCTGTTTTGTACTTGGCTGCCATAGAGCCATGAAATTGATATAATGAAGCAATAGAACAATCTGATTTCATAACAGCAAGGTCTGATTGAGTTCATCCTCCTTTTGCTATCATTCTAGTGTGTAAATCATGGTGTAATTCATAGTAGAGAAGACTGCAGATATATGTTTTCTTTTGCAATCAATTTGTTGTACATGTTAGTCTATGTTTCATGCTTGGTGAAGACAAATTGATAAGGTGCAGAAATAAATCAGAATTCAGTCCTAGGGTTTAAGTTTAAAATTTGCAAATTCAGAAATCTTGTTCAAAACCCTGGTTCGGAACATGTCAAAGCTCCAATGTTGTAGTTGAAGAAAGAAGCCAAACCCAACTCTAAAACACCTCAAAAGCCACTGCAAACACTGCTGCATAGGTCTGATGCAAATTACAGCTGAGTGAAGATACTAAAAATCATACAAAAACCACAACCCAACAGTCAAAATCCATTCCCAAACATACTTGTTCACTTCAAAACATAGACAAACTGATGTATCAAGGCTGGGCGCCACCAAACAACATTAAATGCAAAGATAAAGTGAGGCATTTCACCCTCAAACCCTCACACACTCCTTTCACAGCTGGTACAGCCCCTTCAAGATGCCAAAATCGCCCTTAATCCACAATAAATCTGGAGATTGAACCTTAGAATCCTTGTGCCATGGTCTAGAAAGATGGTACGATCTACAAGTAGGGTTTGATATCACTACAACAGCAAAACTAACATCTAAAAATGGTACGGCCTTCTTGGTAAGTGCCACAAACTTCAAGCTATAAACTCTATCAAGATTAGACTGAAATTAACATCTGAAAATGATCACAAGGCACTTCAAAATTGCATCATAAACCCCAAAACTAACTAGAAAACATCAAAGACCTCCATTGTAGCATAAATGTGACTTCTAGATAAAATCATCATAACTAGCTAGGGGGGTTTTCGCCCCAGAAATCAGTAATCTCAAAAGAGTTTTCGTCCTCAAGAAATTTCGAGAAGAACACAAGTTCTCTCCATATGCAGAAGCAAATATCAAATCATCAGTAAGCTCAACAACTAGCTCCAATCCTCCTTTTATAACTTTTTGGAACAAATAAAATATCCCTTTCCTTTTCCCTCCAAAACTTATTTCAAAATAATAATTCTTTTTCATGAGTAAAGTCCCCCATGTGCCTAGCGCACTTGTATGCACAACTTAAACACCTTTCTAATGAATAGTTACACATAAGTTGTCTTTTTCGAATAATAATTTTAAGAAAACTTAAGTAATAACTATTTAATTATTTTAATTATCCACCCAAGTTGCAAAAAGCATCTAAATAAACCAAATATGAATTTCTAATCATACCATAATGCTCTTGAGGACTTAGGATGATGAACTAAACCAACTTGGTGTCAATCTAAAAATAGCCTGTTTCTCCAAGAAGTGTGAGAGCTCATAGAAGGATGGAATTGCATTTTAAAAGAAACATGGGACTCATCAGGATCTCCTAAACTCACTGCCACTATCAAAAACTCAACCTGACTAATCATGCGTTCTCCAAGAAGTGTGGAGTGCTCTCAGAAAGATAGAATCACACCCAGAAAGTGTCATTGGGCTCACTAACATCTCTTGAACTCATTGTCATTAATAAAACCATTGCTTGATCACCTCTGTGTTCTCCAAGAAAGCTAGGGTTCTCCCTTACACCACCAATTAGCCTATAGGAAAACTCGGAAAATAGGCTAATTGTTGTCAAACTGATTATGCGCAAAATGGGGACATAACAGTCCTTCCTCCCCAAAATTGCTTGTCCCCAAGCAATTGCAAGTCAGGATGAACCACAATTTTCTCACTCATCCACAATACGCCCACTCTCAACAAATTAATAGCACATGTTATCCACCTCACAGCTAGTGTTGTTGGCAAACATCTGAAATGTTTCTAGATATTCCACTAAAATATACATTCCCAAATTGGAGCTATGATGGCTGAAATATTCATTACCTTCAACTGAAACCTTTTCTCAACTTCTTCCCAAGGTTTAAGAGTCCCAAAATGTTCAATCTCGTAGATGTTTAAGGATAGAAACAACAAGTTATAATCTGATTTTTTCAAAATCAGCACCTTGAAATTGCAACAGCAACTACAAAATTGGAGTCACCTTGCACAAACAGGAATGGTGAGCATTGGAATGCCTGAAATCGCCTTGGTAGAAGCTGGAAAAAACTCAATAGTCTCCAATTGAAAATTTCTCCTTCCATTGATTGAAAATTCTTGTCACCCTTCTTGAAAAGGTGCGAACATAAACATTTGGTGGTTGATTTGCATTAAAACAACAGTACTAAATTTGAAATTTTGAATTATAATTCACCATGGTACATCCCTCTGGTCACCATAACTCTCTAACATGTTTTGTCAGTGACCCCTTGGATGAATACTTAGTAATGAAGTAACTCCACCATGCTTATGCTGCACTACTCTGGTATTCATGTTGGCTTCATCCGACGATCTTCTACTGATACTTTAAGACATGTTCACTAGAAAGAATGCTTCTCTCATAACCAAATTTTGCCTCATGATAGTATTTATCACTCTATAGTGAACTTGAAAAAGCAAAGTCTATCATCATGATATTTTGTTCCAAATTAAGAAACATACCATCAAAAGGAAGTGACTTTTTAGCTCCATAGAATTGCACCTTTGATGTCGTTCTTCATGCTTCCAAAGGAAATTTGAGTCAACTTTAACTTCTTTTTGAAGCTTAGCCATGATAGCATCACAAACTATAGGTCTAGGAACAATTGATGTCTTCACATTCAACTAAAAAATTGATTATCAAATGTCAAATCAGCATCCATTTCATAGAGTGGATTATCAAATAACTGAAAAATCATATTTAGATCCTTGGCTTACCCTATCTTCATGCAAAACAAGTTTTGAACTTGTATTCTTTGTTGTTCGGAAATTGCCAGCAAGTTCCATGCTTCTTTGGGAGACCTCATGAGCAATTTTCTGCTTAAACTGTTACTATGCTCATTCGTTATGGCTTGCACATTTGCATGATGCTCTTTTTTTCCCTTTAGAAGAGGAGATAGGCATGATTGGCCATTGAGATGCCCACTCAATTTGCCTATTGTGAAATACTTTTTCCATCCTTTTTGCAGTGGGAACACGAGATGTACCATTTGTCATTCCCCTCAAGACAACTGTTCTACCATCAACTTGGAAATTGAGCTCCATGGTTTGCAAATTCAGGGTGATCTCCTCCAAAGAACGGAGCCATTGGATGCCAAGAACAACATCAGTGTCTCCAATACTTACCACATGAAAATCATTTTTAGCCTCATAGTTACCCAATTGGAGACTCAAATTTGGAGTCCTTTTTGTGCATTGAAGAGTAAACCCATTTGCAACCATAACATTGAATCCCTCGAACTTCTCCGGCTTGAGGCCTCTCTATGCAACAACTCCATCAATGAAGTTGTGTGTAGCACCAGTATCAATTAGTGTTGTGATTCGCTGTCCACACAACACACCACGGACTCTAAAAGGATCATTCTTTGGATGACAGGATAATTTGGCAAAAATGCTATCATTAACCTTCTTTTCAGGCTTTTCTGGCGCTTTTTCTTCCTCACTTTCCTCTGAATCAGCTTGATGTTCTGATTTTTTTAATTCTAAATCATCAATAGAATACACCTCTAAGTACTTAGCTTGACCTTTCTCAAAGCACTTATGGCCTGGGGCCCATGATTCCTTGCATGTGAAGCATAATTTCTTCCTCAGCTCATTTCTAAGATCATCATCCATCTTTGATGGAAAACTCTTGGGCTGATTTGAAATTTTCGGTAATTGCTTTTTGTCCTCCTTGTGTGGAAAGGTATTGGACTAAAATTTACTTTTTGGGGCTGAAAACTCCATGTTTATCGCCCTCTTGATAGCATCTTGCAAGTAAGGAGGATCAAGGGCTTTAACCCACCCCCTAAGTGGTTTAGACAATCCTTCAACAAACATAAATACAAGCCTTCTTTCTGAGATATCTAGTACCATCGCTGCAAGTCTTTGAAAATCAGCAATGTATGCATCAATTGTTCCATGTTTCAATTGTGCCAACTCTCTAAACTGGTGCTCTGGGTCCTTGTCAAATCTTTTGATGAGCCTACTGGTAAACTCATCATAAGTGTTGATGAGATTGTGGCCTTGGGTAACCAACCCATAGTACTACCACTCATGAGCTGCTCCGTCAAGGTGTAGAGTAGCAAATTTTATGGCCTCTTCTTCCAACATAGGCTTCAATGACAGAAAGTTGTCCAACTTTTGGACCCATGCACAAGCGGTACTTTTGTCACTTCCATCAAAGTGAAAAAGTGTTATCTTTCCCAAAGCATGTCGATACTCTATTTGAAAGTTTTGGCCTCTGTTTTCTTGCCTTCTTCCACCCCTCTTCTTTTGGTTCATAAACTGATCAAAAGACAAAATGTCTCTAACCTCTGGCAATGTCCTATATTTTGCATAACTCGCCATGACTTCATCTGCCATAGGAACTTGGACTTCTGGTTCAGGATGAGCCTCTTCCCTACGTGTGAATGTAGGTTGGAGTGGTCTAGCAGCTGATCCAACAATAGTTCTAGCCGAATGGTCATTGTTAACTTGTGGATTGTTGCCATTAGACAAACTAACTTCCCCATTCTGATTTTGAGGCACAGTAGCATTCTAATTCATCTTATGGATAAGTTGAGCCATCTATCAAGCATAACATCAAACTTCCTTTCTGTTTTCGTGTTTGGGGTCTCTGGGGGAGTTGTACGCTTATCTTTCTCTGCCATGTTTTCTGATGCAGTGTTTGTATTAACTGCAGGAGTTTGTCTTGCAGCTAAAACTTCTGAAAATGTCTCTTCAACTGGATTACTAGCAAACTGATACTTCTTTCTCTATTCCCTTTCGTAGTACCTTCTCTCTCTGTCACTTTTGTGCATAGAAAACAAGTTGCATGACAGGATTAGTTCCACAGGCATGCAAGATCACCAGCTCTGGTACCACTATAATAACCACCCTATTTTTTTTTTTTTTTTGCATAAAGAAATTGTAACAATGCAATGACCTTGACACTTTTGTAAAGACCCTACTACAAATGACTGAAATATTTTCTCAAATTTTAGATAAGATTTCTTGCACAAATCAATGTAAAACATTAACACATATCAACATATATGAAAACCATCAAACTCCTTGCATCTCCATTGATTATAAATGAAATGACATCAAATAACATACTGCTGTCATGAAATTTCAGTCACTATATCAGTCATATCAGACTTGAATACATCATGAAAATAACATCCAAATGTCTTCCAAACCCTAGAATATCAAACACTATCAATGGAAAATGATCAGTGAGACCATATGTTGCAGCCTTATATGAAAGCAAATAATGGACTAATAACAATATATTTGCTGCTGCTATGACTGATATAAAATATATATATATATATATATATATATATATATATATATATATATATATATATATATATGCCCAGAAATGTTGAAGAAGCCAAAATGGGGTCATCACCATATCAAACAAGGGGTCATCCCCTTGCAAATAAATTGAAAATCGGAATTCTCAGCTAAAACAAAAGTAATAGAAAACATACCAAATCATCAATTGTTCAAATTGGAGTTCAAGAGCTCTATTTATCCTCTCCAAGGATAGGCGTTCCTCCTCTTTGACATTTTGGAATGAAGTTTGGATTCCACCAATGAAGAACAAGAGTCTTGAACAATTTTAAATGATTGTAGCTGATCATACACACATTCAAAATCCTCTTGCATGAAATTAAATGTCTTCATCTTGCCAAATCGTCCCTCTAAGCAAATCGACTATCTCCTCATAATGGCGATTAGATTTTGCATTCAATTTTCTTTGTTGAACATTGAAGATCCTTAGGCGAATGGAAATAATCATTTAAAACCTTTCATTTTTGCATTTAAAATCCTTCCTATGCCTTAGTCGATCCATAACTAATCATAGGCGTTTGCATTTAAAATTATATATTTGCATTCGCTCCTTGCCTTGGCTGCCGATTCCCTTAGTTGGCATTTTGATCATTGAATAGCTTTAAACAAACATTTTAAATGCTTTACCTTGGATGTCAATCCTCCTCTTGGGCATTGGCACTTTTGTCAATGCAAACACACTTTAATTCAATGATAGTCGCTCCTCCTTGGTGGTTGTTGGCTTCTCAAACAATGCAAGTGTCAACATCCAATGCAAATTACCAATTGGTTGCACATGATCCAATGAAGTCCATAATGCTTAGGCGTTGGCACCTAAACCCATGCAACTCCCAATCGATTTCACATGATCCAATGCAATCCACCTCATATAGGCCCTATCCTCCAATCGATGGCACATGATCCAATATATTTGTTTGACTTGCTTTATTTCCATTGGGCGAATGGTTCCAAACCCAATATGTACACCTTATTCACACAAACCAACTCAACTTGGGCGTTAGAAGTTGACATAGAAAAATGTAATTAAAGATTCCATTTTCCTAGTCCACTAGGCATGAATCGATCCACTAGAGATAATAATGAAAATACAATTTTGAATATTGCATTTTCCATAGTACCAATCTCTATCCATATCATTTGGCTAAATAAAATAATATCTTTTATCAACACTTAGCCAAAACACTAGTTGAGCCAACATTCCGGTTCTCCATGCTATAGAAATAAACCAACATTCCGGTTCTCCATGTATAGAAACAAGCTCAAACTAGAAATCATTATTTAGCTCAAAATGGGGACATTACAACCCTCCCTTCCCGACATTGCTTGTCCCTAAGCAATGGGAAGAAAAACTGAACTCAATCAATCCTTGGATCCCAAATCCATCGAGGCTCCTCAATCATGCTCAAACACATCACTTCAAGCCTGCTGATGTAGAAGATCCTGGGACTGCTTCCATTGTCGCACAATGACTCAAACACATCTATACCAAAATAGATGCCAATCATGAAGGTGTAGATGCCAAGCAATGAACCAATGAAGTTGCAAATCCTTCTACCACTGAATAATATCATGAATAGATGAAGGATGCTAAACACCAATGTATCCATTCCTGTTGTGCTAAAACTGAAATCACATTCTTCACTACTCAACAATGAAGAATAACCATCCACATGTGCCAATGAGAGAGTATCATGATGTTGTGTCCCTTCAAGAGTAGGCTAATTCTCTCCAATGGAAATCAATGTATCATGCAAACTTGAATCCTCATTGTCATACTCATGCAAATCACCAATGGTTGATCCAAAATAAGTAAGCGAGGCTAATTGCCTCATTCCTTCGACCATTTCAATGTGTTGTTTTTCTTGACCAGCAACTAGTTTATCTCCCCTTGCTCTTTCTAGCCAAATGTCACATCTTTCTTGTGTCTTTTCCACATCTTCATAGGTCTGATATACAAAATCAGATTGTGTAGTGCCTTGTTTTTCAACAAAATTACCATTTCCAACACTCCAATTTTGTATGCCATCATTAGTAGACTAGACCATGAATAACTATCATCCAAAGGTGTTAGCATATCTAAATTACGAGAATGCAAAGCCATAGGACTGCTGTCCTCAAACAAATCAGGTATGATGTCATGCCAATCAATAGAATCGTCATCCATCTCAAAAATCAAATGCTTACCATCAAATGCCAGTTTCATACAATTCTTTTTGCATGCATCATATATGTCCTCATGAAACAAATCATGACCTATAGCAATCATAGATTTGGCTGTCATTTGATGAGGCAAAGTGTACTTGAGGGCTTTCATAACAATTTGTTTCCCATCATGTAGGAAACTCAACTCCATAGCTTGTAAGTCTTGGATGATCCTTTGTAGTGAGTGTAACCATTGCATACCAAGTACAATCTCATTGTCCTTCAAATCAAGAACATAGAAATCATCACAAAGAGTATACTCACCAAATATAATACTATGCTTGCTCACCTTCTTGCAAAGAATAGTGAGTCCTCCCGCTATAGACACATCAAAGCCTTCAAAACCCTCACATAGCAATCCTCTTTTGTTGACCAATCCCTCATCAATGAAGTTATGTGAAGCTCCACTATCAAAAAGTGCCAAGACTTTGCAACCAAACATAGTACATTCAAAGATGAATGGATTGTACTTTGAAGCTCCTAAAAGATAAGCAATCCTAGAATTTTTGTTATCATCATTTGGAAGTTCTAGTGTTGGCTGTCCACCATCATCATCCTCATCCTCATCAAGTACCTCTATGTAGTGCATCTTGCCTTTGCCAAGGCACCTATGACCAATCTCCCAACGTTGCTTGCAAGAGTAGCACAACTTCTTCCTTCTTAATTCATCTTTTTCCTCATAACTCATCTTTGATTTAGTACCTTTGTCATCCTTCTTTTTGGGAGTGGGCTGCTCTTGAGATTGTTGACTTGCAACTTCATCTTTGAAGCTCTTCTTTTGAGGTGTGTATGTAGGAATGATATCCAAATCAAGTGCAAGATCAATAGCTTCATCAAGTGTGCTTGGCCTATGAACCTTGACCAATCCTTTGATCCTATCATTCAACCCTTCAACAAACAACATTGTGATACTTCTATCGGACATGTCAGGTACCATGACTGCAATCTTTTGAAATTCATTCACATAAGCATCCACTCTTCCACTTTGCTTCAGTTGTGCAAGCTCACGGTAGTAAACCTCCACATCTTTTCTATCAAACCTGTTAATGAGTTTTTGAACAAACTCATCATATGAAGTGATCCTATGTAATGTCCCATTTTTTGGTGCATAGATATTCGTGCACAATGTGCTTGTTCCTAGTCTCTTGGAGGCTATCCGACATGTTTGAGAAGAACTCCAATGTTTTTGGAGTGGTCTTGATTCAGTTTGCAGAACAATTATTTGGGTTTTCCTTGTGTAAATAGATTATTTCTCATGGCTTTGAGCTCAGTTGATGTTCCGGATAACAGTGTTGGTTTCTGAAGTTTGATCGGGCTTCTAATTCTCTCTCCTAAATTCTTGGAGGAATTTTCTATTTTTGGAAAGTCATCCAGAAGGCATCGTTGCTCATCCCAAACCTTACAGAGCATATTGGTTCAGTTTATTTGGCATTCGGAGGCCGTTTGGGATTTCCCGCAAAATTTAATATTTAATGAGCTATTTTAATTATATTTTTCACTTAAGTTCCTAAGAGTGAAAAATAATTAAAATATTATTAAGTGTTATAGCTCATTTGAAAGGAGAAAACATATTCTTTTATGTAGGCACATAAAAGTGAGCACTTAAGTGGAGGAAAAAAGAAATAATTTAAGTTAGAAGGAAAATGCTATTATTTTCAAGAAATAATTCATTTCCTTTGTAACTCCTCCAGTGCCTTATAAAAAAGAATGAGCTCTCATTTGGAAGGGTTATGCTATGTTTTTTGATATTGATTTGTTTGCAGATGGATTGAACCTGTGAGTTCTTCCATATTCTCTTGAGGACGAAAACCCTCTTGTAGAATCCTCTTGAGGATGAAAACCCTCTGGAGTTTGAGTGTGGTTTCACACAGAAATCACCATTGTGCTGGAGCTGATTGGATTTGATAGTTTTTTATTTGAGTTTGGCATTTTGATTCCATTTTGTATATTGGAATTCAATTGTAGATGATTTTGTGTGGAGTTTGATTCTATTTTCTATGTTATTGGAGTGATGTTTCTCTATGCCTGTATCTTGCTGTGCCGTACCAGGCTGAGTAGATGATTTGGAGAAATAAAAAAATTGAAGTTGCTTTGATCCAAGGTTTGTTTGAAATGCATTTGGATGCTATTGGCTCCTCATTTCTTTATATCTTCAATAGTGTTTGGGCAGATTATTAATATTGTGGGCCTTTCGTACATATGTTGGGCCGTACATGGTAAATGGTACGATTGATCAAATAAATTAATGTTGAAGTTTTTGGTTTGAAAACATTTGGAGGATATTTGTTTTCCTTAGACGTCTCCTTTCTGAGTAAATTTATTGAGTTTGATGCAGTTGATTGTCCACGGTGAGCAGCCGTACATGTCTGGCCGTACGGTCCTGGGCAAGATAATTATATTGCTGTTGATTATATTTCTAATGCATATGATTTGGGATGTGCTCAGATTTGATTTGTATGGGTTTTAGATCAGATTTATGGTAGTTTGAAGTTGATGTCAGTAGTATGAGAGTTTAGTGTGTTTCCAGCTCTTTTCATGGTGCAGTCCAGAACCAAGATTTTTAACAGCTGTTTGATGATCTTTTGTGAGTCTTGTTCAGTGATCTTCAAATGTTAATAAGTTTGAAATGCTTATTAGATACTGATGGAAAGACATTGGTGTTATATGCAATAATTATGTGAGTTCCTTATCTGCACCAGACGGCCATACAGCATTACTAGAGACTGTATTGATGCTTCAGTTCTGATCAGCATGCCATGAGATCTTCTTGTTGGGAATAGTTTCATAATATGAGGTTGAAAACAATAATGGTGAGCGCAGCCTTCATTTGCATAAGTATTTTGTGGTTCTATATCTGAGTTTGGGTAGCCATACACCACCCTGATAGTCTAAAATCTCTGCAGAATAGTATGATCAGCATGAAATCTCTGAATAGCAGCAATGGAGTGTTAATGATATGTGTGTTCCAGTTGATGCTATGCAGGGTATAATTACATTGGTTTCCAAGATCTTCCAAAGGTTGACAAAATTCAAGCTCTAATCATTTATTTTGATTATAATAGCATTGATTTCATTGTAATCTTTCTCTATGCAAAAAAAAAAACATAAGTACCCCTGGATGCTTCCACTGCCAGTGAGGAGTAATTGAACTCTTTCCTTTATTGTTTCTACCCACTTGGAGAAGTGGAGAATACCCACTGAATAAGTGGATGGTTTTGTAATTTCATTATTGTATTTTCTTACCCACCGAAAAGTGGTGAATTCCCACAACCTTGTGGATGCCTGCATATGCAGATGAATGTTTCTTATTTGCACAATGTTTAAAATTGTAATCTGAAGCACATTATGCTCTCACCTCGCCAGTTGGGATCTTGGTGATCAGAAGTGTGGAGGAGTTTAATTGTGCTAACATTGGTTATCTTTGTTCAATCTATTTTAAAAAAAATTTGGGGGTTGTTTACTACATCCTATTATGATGTTGAGACACAAGTCTATAATGCCACCATTCATAAGCCAATCCTTCTAAATGCATAGTAGCAAAGTGTATAGCCTTTTCTTCACTCATGGGCTTGAGTGTAAGAAAGGTATCCAACTTGTTCACCCATGCTCTAGCACTCATCTTACCACTGCCATCAAAACTAGGAAGAGGAATCTTTTCCAATGCATCTTTGTACTCTTTTGGTTGTGTTGGTTGTGCTCTTCTTTGTCTTTGTTGAAACACACGTCCTCTTTGCTTTTGTTGCTTATGGTTTATGAAATTATTGAGATTCACTCTTTCTCGCACATGATCAGGAAGTGCATCATACTCATCAATCCAAGTTGTCCAATCATCAACTTCTTCATCTTCATACTCTAATTCCTCCTCAATTACCTCTTCTTCTCTAGGAAGAAAAGTAGGTTGCATGGGTGTCTCTACTGTTGGTGTACGTGTTCTCCTTGTTCTTTGTGATCCTGCAATACTACCTGCATCATCCTGATTAACCTTGTTATTATTGATCCTGTTATCTATCAAAGCTTGACATAGCCTATCAATGCTTCACTGAATGTTTGCATTTGATTGTTGTATGGTTGCATTTGTTTGTTGCTGACCATCTGCCATTCTTCTTTGATTTTCTACCATCTCTCTAATCATACGATCCATCTCATCTTGTGGATTACCTTGTCTTCTATCATCCATTGTACCCTGTCTTCTTCTATAATAATGTGGCAATGGATCTATGTACTCATCACCCATAGGCTGGAGGATTATGGCTCTGATACCACTGTAAAGACCCTACTACAAATGACTGAAATATTTTCTCAAATCTTAGATAAGATTTCTTGCACAAATCAATGTAAAACATTAACACATATCAACATATATGAAAACCATCAAACTCCTTGCATCTCCATTGATTATAAATGAAATGACATCAAATACAATACTGCTGTCATGAAATTTCAGTCACTGTATCAGTCATATCAGACTTGAATACATCATGAAAATAACATCCAAATGTCCTCCAAACCCTAGAATATTAAGCACTATCAATGGAAAATGATCAATGAGACTATATGTCATTGTTGCAGCCTTATATAAAAGCAAATAATGGACTGATAACAATATATCTGCTGCTGCTATGACTGATATAAAATATATATATGCCCATAAATGTTGAAGAAGCCAAAACTATGTCAATATGCTCTTCCTTAGCCAAGCGATTGGCTCCTCAATGTAATATTCAGCCTCTATGATGTTTTCAAGGTCTTCAACTATCAAGATCTTCAATCAAATCATGCATATAAACCCTGAAATAAAATACCCAGTTGGCTGTCATAAAAATCAGAACTTAAATTGATATCAAATCTTCACAAAATGCTTCTTTTTGTCAAATCGACTACCTTGGCTCAACTCCACAATGACCACAGGTTCCAATGATATCCAATTCACTCCAAATGATCCACAAAACCTGCAAAGTCAAGCACTAATGGTGAAATCTGAATGATAACACTTCACACAAGGATATGGGGTCATCACCATATCAAACAAGGGGTCATCTCCTTGCAAATAAACTAAAAATCGGAATTCTCAGCTAAAACAAAACTAACAGAAAACATACCAAATCATCAATTGTTCAAATTGGAGTTCAAGAGCTCTATTTATCCTCTCCAAGGATAGGCGTTCCTCCTCTTTGACATTTTGGAATGAAGTTTGGATTCCACCAATGAAGAACAAGAGTCTTGAACAATTTTAAATGATTGTAGTTGATCATACACACATTCAAAATCCTTTTGCATGAAATTAAATGTCTTCATCTTGCCAAATTGTCCCTCTAAGCAAATCGACTATCTTCTTATAATGGCGATTAGATTTTGCATTCAATTTTCTTTGTTGAACATTGAAGATCCTTAGGCGGTTGGAAATAATCATTTAAAACCTTTCATTTTTGCATTTAAAATCCTTCCTATGCCTTAGTCGATCCATAACTAATCATAGGCGTTTGCATTTAAAATTATATATTTGCATTCACTCCTTGCCTTGGCCGCCGATTCCCTTAGTTGGCATTTTGATCATTGAATAGCTTTAAACAAACATTTTAAATGCTTTACCTTGGATGTCGATCCTCCTCTTGGACGTTGGCACTTTTGTCAATGCAAACACACTTTAATTCAATGATAGTCGCTCCTCCTTGGTGGCCGTTGGCTCCTCAAACAATGCAAGTGTCAACATCCAATGCAAATTACCAATCGGTTGCACATGATCCAATGAAGTCCATAATACTTAGGCGTTGGCACCTAAACCCATGCAACTCCCAATCGATTGTACATGATCCAATGCAATCCACCTCATATAGGCCCTATCCTCCAATCGATGGCACATGATCCAATATATTTGTTTGACTTGCTTTATTTCCATTTGGCGAATGGTTCCAAACCCAATATGTGCACCTTATTCACACAAACCAACTCAACTTGGGCGTTAGAAGTCGACATAGAAAAATGTAATTAAAGATTCCATTTTCCTAGTCCACTAGACATGAATCGATCCACTAGAGATAATAATGAAAATACAATTTTGAATATTGCATTTTCCATAGTACTAATCTCTATCCATATCATTTGGCTAAATAAAATAATATCTTTTATCAACACTTAGCCAAAACACTAGTTGAGCCAACATTCTGATTCTCCATGTATAGAAACAAGCTCAAACTAGAAATCATTATTTAGCTCAAAATGGGGACATTACAACTTTCCAATCACCTAGTTCACGGAGTGGGCAAGGTAAGAGCATATGTTGTATAGGATCAAACCAAACTAACTGAAATGCAACAACATGAAGTGCTTTAATCAGCTAAAGCACACTAGGCGGTAGAGCTGACCACATCTACACTTCTTCAGTGGAGCGTACTTGATGCAAGGAACTGAAATAAATACACTAGGCATCAGAGCCGACCACATCTACACTTCTTCAGTGGAGTGTGCTAATGCATTACAAAATGAAAACACACTAGGCCGCTGAGCCGACCACATCTGCGCTTATTCAGCAGAGTGTGCAATTACATTAATATGCAACATGAGTCCATTGGCGGTACTACCATCCAGGGATTACAAACAAGGATAATTGCAAACTATCAAATGAGATTACAATGTGTAGAAGGTTGCAATATAAATGATGTATTTAGATTTCAAACTGAAATACACTGCTGTAGCATATTACCATGAAGATGAAGCACTAGAAACTTTTCAAACATCACAAGAAGTCATACCCATCGAAGCTCCGATGTTGTAGTTGAAGAAAGAAGCCAAACCCAACTCTAATACACCTCAAAAGCCACTGCAAACACTGCTGCACAGGTCTGATGCAAATTACAGCTGAGTGAAGATACTGAAAATCGTACAAAAACCACAACCCAACAGCCAAAATCCATCCCCAAACAGACTTGTTCATTTCAAAACATAGACAAACTGATATATCAAGGTTCGGCGCCACCATACAACATTAAATGCAAAGATAAAGTGAGGTATTTCACCCTCAAACCCTCACGCCCTCCTTTCACAGCTGGTACGGCCCCTTCAAGATACCAAAATTGCCCTTAATCCACAATAAATCTGCAGATTGAACCTTAGAATCCTTGCGCCATGGTCTAGAAAGATGGTACGATCTACAAGTAGGGTTTGATATCATTGTAATGTCCCCTTGTCACAAATCAGAATTCCTGTTTCCCTTGTCCAAAAATTTCAACTTTTAACAAAGGAACATTAGTACATTAAATATATATAAAATTCACATATAGTATATTGCTTTTCCATTTAGGTCAAAACTGATTTTTATCAATATGTATTGCTATGCAAGTTACTATTATTTAATCTATGATCATTTCTATGCATATCACTAGTATGACTCGTAGTTATTTTCAATGCATATCATTATTGCTAATCTTATTATTGCTTTATTAGCCTTAGGATCATCATGCATATGTCTTGCATAACATTAACCTTTCATATGTTACTTTCATGATCAATACTAATATGCCTTGCATATCATTAACATTTCTCATGTTACTTTTATGATCAATACTAATATGCCTGGCATATCATTAACATTTCATATGATCTAAGATATTCATCAATGCAATTTATAATCTATTGGTCTATATGTTATTTGCTAACAACTTATGGGAGATTTGGAGGATAGTTACCCTTATCCACTATGGGGCTCTATGGTCTCTATCCTTAGACTCAATGCGGTATCCTTAATACCTTAGAGTCAAGGCCTCTATGAGACTCCTTGGTACTCTTATGATGCCTTACATCAAGTAACCAAGGCCTTATATATCACTATCCTTGCATGATGGGTACCTTATACCTCACGTGACAAGGCCTCTATGTGATGTTCATCCTTTGCATCATGGGTACCTTATACCTCACGTGACAAAGGCCTTTAAATACCCATGTGGCCTCTTGGTAATTTCTTTCCATCTCTCATAGGAGGTTAGCAAATCACATGTCATAGTATATGATTGTTTACAAGATAGTGCATTACAAATGACTCCTCTATATGTTTGTCTACAAGATAATTCACTTGAAATATTGCACAATAAATACTTTACAATTGATCCCTCTATGTGAATGTTTACATGTCATCATTCATGATGATTATATCATCATGGATGATGGAATGTAAACACTGCCTTACTAGCATGGCTGTGCACAAATCATTATTATCATGGCAAAGACATTTTGAGTATAAGCATGTGACGACTGTCATAAATCAGAATCGATGCATCTATGAGAGTTACCATATGATTATCAGGACTGTTACGATCAATATAAATACACTGACATGAATGATTGCATATGACTACCAGCATACCATATACTATCAATGATGAAACAATAATATGAATTCTGTTTACCTGTATCGTACGGCCGCCGTCAGCATTAAATAATATAAAGTGCTCACCTGTAAGAGGAGATGTATGGTAGTTTTGGTTGCTGATCTTAATTGAGTTAATAACAGTTTCTGCTTATTGGCATAGATGTCTCCTAGAACTTCAAAATTCCTTATTGCTATCTATTGCACTGCTGTGCAGGTATGTTCTTTCCTTTTGAATATATTATAAATGATCAAATACTCAATGCTGAATGCTGAATGCTGAATGCTCAATGGTGTCTAAGAATGAATGATGGATCTCTTTTTATGGTGTGGAAGAGCCACTGGTGGAGACCCTTAGGCCTTCGTGCCTTTTTGTTAAGCTCATTTAATTACATGTATCTTCTTAATGATGATCGATCCTTGGTGGTTTCATTCGATCCCTCTATAAATGCTTTTATTTTATTAAACAATTATAATTTTGTCCTTTAGTGCCAAGTCAGCGTTTGTCCTATTCTTAATTCGTCATTTCTTCTTACCATGAATTTTGGCTAAGTACTAAAACATATGTAATCTTCTTTATTTGGAAAACTGTGAACTGTTATGGGTCAAAATTAAGGGATATGACAATCATTGCAACAACAAAACTAACATCTGAAAATGCTACAGCCTTCTTGGGAAGCGCCACAAACTTCAAGCTATAAACTCTATCAAGATTAGACTAAAATCAACATCTGAAAATGATCACAAGGCACTTCAAAATTGCATCATAAACCTTAAAACTAATTAGAAAACATCAAAGACCTCCACTGTAGCATAAATGTGACTTTTGGATGAAATCACCATAACCAGCTAAGGGGTTTTCATCCCTGAAACTAGTAATCTCAAGAGGGTTTTCGTCCTCAAGAAATTTCGAGAAGAACATAGGTTCTCTCCATATGCAGAAGCATATATCAAATCGTCAGTAACCTCAACAATGAGCTCCAATCCTCTTTTTATAACTTTTTGGAGAAAATAAAATATTACTTTCCTTTTCCCTCCAAAACTTATGTCAAAATAATAATTCTTTTTCATGAGCGAAGTCCCCCATGTGCCTAGCACCCTTGTATGCACAACTTGAACACCTTTCTAATGAATAGTTACACATAAGTTGTCTTTTTCGAATAATACTTTTAAGACAACTTAAGTAATAACTATTTAATTATTGTAATTATCCACCCAAGTTACAGAAAGCATTTGAATAAACCAAATATGAATTTCTAATCATACCATAATGCTCCTGAGGACTTAGGATGATGAACTGAACCAACTTGGCGTCAGTCTAAAAATAACATGTTTCTCCAAGAAGTATGGAGAGCTCCTAGAAGGACGGAATTGCATTCTGAAAGAAACATGGGACTCATCAAAATCTCTTGACCTCATTGCCACTGTCAGAAACCCAACTTGATTAATCATGCATTCTCCAAGAAGTGTGAAGTGCTCTCAGAAAGTGTCATTGGGCTCACTAATATCTCTTGAACTCATTGTCATTAATAAAACCATTGCTTGATCACCTCTGTGTTCTCCAAGAAAGTTGGGGTTCTCCCTTACACCACCAATTAGCCTACAGAAAAACTCCGAAAATAGGCTAATTGTTCTCAAACTGATTATGTGCAAAATGGGGACATTACATTCCAAGACCAAGTACAAGTAATGAAGAATAGATCCAAGAAACTTTGAACAAGAGAAGAATAGTGGTTGCACCACCACTTCACTTGAAGGCTGTTTCCATCCTAATCTTAGAGGAAAAGACAAAGAAGACCAAAAGACAAACAAGATTAATGAAGAGTGAGGAAGGGCGCATTATTGTTGAAACTACCATTCCTCCCACAAATAAGCAAGATATGCAGGTTGGCAATTTTTAGTTTTCAAAGGCCAACCTAGGACCTGTGGGTAGGAGAGAGCACATTGACTTATTTCATTTTGCCATAGAAAATGCCAAAGAAATGTTAGATGAAGTGAAAGCAAAGTTGAAGGCAAAAAACAAGGAATTGACAACATACATTGCACATCTTATAAATCTAGTGTCAGAGTCGAGAACAAATTCACCACTGAGATTGGATGTGGGACCCCAAAAGTAACAACTTGATGAGTTAGTATCACATGGAAGAACAATTCAGTAATGGATTAGGAATCTTTGTGAAGATGGTTCCAAAACAACTAATGATTTATTCAATTTGTTGAAGAAGATCTAAGATACTATTCAACAGTCTATTGAGTTAGAATGTTCCATGACTGCTAATATTTCATGTAGCGGCATTTTAACTAGCCTAGAGCCCATAGAGATTTAAGGAGTAGAGGAGTTAGTTATGATAGTTGATTCTGAAAGTTATCATATTCGTAAGTGGATAGCTAATTGTCAAGTGCTATTTAAGTTGTAGGAACCAACTCCGAAAATTGTTAAGGAGAACATAGAGAAGTTGAAAATTGCTGAGCAAAATATTCTATCTTTTTGCACTCCTCTTCCATTCACATTTATTGAAGATAACTAGGATGAAATGAAAAGCAATTTTTTGCAGCTAGTCACGATTCAGCTAGGAGGATCAGTCTTTAACATTAGTAATATGGATGAATTGTTGAAGATTGTAGTTAGAATTGCAGATAGACTCAAGTTGCCTGAACACTAGATATTGTTTATGAAGACTTAAAGCTTTGTTCAGTGGCAATTAGATAAAGAAGAGTCAACATGGAATCCTCTAATTGTTGAAATCAGAGAATTTTTGGATAGAGTTTTACTTCAAATACAAAATTAGAAGTTGATGATGCAAAAAAGTTATTTATAACTATTTTCCATTTTTTACCTGTGCTTATTTCTAAGCAAAGACAAGAGCCTATTTTAGGTAAATTATATTTATTTAATTATTTTAGTATTACTTGTTTTTTAAGTAACTTTATTTTCTCTTTTTTTAAGATAGCAATTAGATTGCTTTAAAGCAAAGCTTTATTGGGAATATTATATTGTTATTTTATCCCCTATAGCTACTTGAGAGTTTATAAATAAGTGCCTTGAGCACATGGATTGTAATGAGAGTTTATGCAAGATTTCTATTGTAGAAGTTTTCATTCAGACTATGAAGTCAAATTATTGTGTTTTGTTGTGAGAATTGATAAGGCAATAACAAGAAAAATTGTGTTTTCTTTCCCTCATAAGTAGCTTTGTATACTTTTAATGATTTGTTTTGATTAAGATAACCGTGAAGGGCCCAAACCCATTACAAGAAGCCAAAAAGGCGAAAGAAACAAGCAACACGAGGAGAAAAACAAAACTAGGAACAAACCTAAAAAGCTTACACAAAGAAAGTACCAACAGAACCAGCTGCTGCGAATCTCACAAGACATGAGACTAGCCCACAACGAACCGGCTAGAACCAAAAGGACCAAGCCCAACACAAACAAGGAACGCTAGAAAACAGGCCAAAGACCAGCAGTAGCACCCCACACAAGGGGTGAGAAAGGCAACAGGCAAACCAACACTAAAGATCCACTCAAGATGGTTTGAACCCAAACAATATTAAAGAGCTTTGTTTAGTTTCAGATCCTAAAATATACTTTTCAACGGAAGGGGCAGGACCAAATGTTTTTGAAGAAATCCCACTTATCTCCAGCATAAAAGGGTTAGTGCGTTGCTTTTTAGAGGAAGACTCAACATCTGTGGGCTCCCCGTTGCCACTTTCCTGTAAACAATGCTCCTGCTTGTCTGACTCTGCAGCTGATGGAGCCCTCCAAACCTCAGATTGAGGTTTAGCAGTGTCTTTGTCCTGCTGATTAGAAACTCCGCAACCTGCAAAAGCATGCCCTGACTTGCGGCAGTTAAGACACATAACCTGAGATTACTTGTAGGTGATTTTCTGCACCCAGTCACCCAATCCTGAAGAAAGTGTGATAGAGGAAGGGAGCACTTTGTCAACAATAGTATTGACACAGTCTAGCATATGTATATCTTTTCCTGTATTTGGTCATCTCATCAACAATAATGAGATCCCCCAGGGAGCCAGCAATGGTTTTCCAAACTTCCTCATCCTAGTATTCAAGAGGTAACCCTGGGAGATTCATCCAAACAGGCACCCTGTCAAAGCAAACTTTTCCAAGGTCTAGCCCTGGCTCCCAGCTCTTGAGAAATCAGCAAGATCTACCAAAGAACCGCAGACCACTCTTTAGGATCTGCAATCTGTCTTCATCTAGAGAGAAGGAGAACAGGAAGAAACCCTTCATCATCTTTGTGATTTTTAGAGGGCCACTTAATTTCCATTTTCTGACAGTCCAAGCCCTAAAACATCTACATTCGGCCTATAACCGAGAAACTTCCCGACCAAGGCTTTAGCCCATCTATTGGAAGATTTATCAAAGACTGAATCTGGGATGAGAATCCACCTTGAAGAATCTAGGAATAAGGGAGGGGCACTAGAAACTGCAGCAGCCCCAGATGCAGCCTCCAAAGGAGGAGAAACCACCAATCTTTGGGGATCCTTCCCAGCAGATCTAGCTGACTTAGAGTCCTCAGCTCCAGACCCCGTTGTGTGGGGCTCTTCCTAATCCACGCCATTCGAATGTTCTCTGTCCAATGAAGAAAGCAAATCATTTCTGATAGGGGAAGAACCAACAACAGTCAAGGGGGAAAGAAATCCCTGTCTTAGCACCTAGCAAAGCCCTCCCACACTATCTGCCTAACCAGGGGGCTTTGCCCTAGCACTAGACACAGTTCTCTGAGCCTCCAACCAGAGCACTAAGAGACTCTCTTCCTCATCTTCTTCATTGGGAAAGTTCCAACCATTTGCCTGACCAGAGGGCTTTGCCCTAGCACGAGACACCGTGCTTTGAGCCTCCAACCAAAGGGCTAAGAGACTCGCATCCTCAACTTCTTCACTGGGAAAGTACCAACCGTCCCCATCATCTGTGGAGCCAACTTCGTCATCGTTCGCTCCATCCTCATCGCTCTCTTCCCCGCTCATAGCAGGGGTCACTACATTTCTCCTGCCGCTCCCGTTCCCTTGCTCTCCGCTGCCCACTGTTCGTTGCATTTCAGTCTTATTTGGCTAACTACTTTTAATGAATTGTTGCCTTCCAATTTTGCACTACATTTCATATTGTTAGTAGAGTGTTTCTTGTATTTAATCAATCTTGTTGTCAATATGAATTCGTTGGTCTCTATTTTATCCAATGAAGGGTATTATTTCTAGTTTACATTATTGTTTAACTGTATAACAAAGAACCCTCATGGTGAGATAAGAACTTTTCAAGTCTTGTGCTTTAACCTTTGAGATTAAAAAAATGGGTCTAGTTTGCTTCGGAATATTTTATTTTTATGCAAAACCCTAGATGATAAAATTGTCCAATGTGCATAAGTAGAAAACTTGTTTATTGTTTATATTTTATTAGGGAACTTTCTCTACAAGTTTGAACAAAGGATTTTTCTCACATACTATTCTCGTTTGAGTTGTCTAGAAAGAGACAAATTAAAATGTTTATCTTAGCCAATTTCTCTGACAAAAACTATCTTTCTTCTGGTTAGGTGTGTCTCCTCAATTAGGTGTGCACTCAAGTTCTCAACAATGGGGTTGCATTTTTACTATGAAATTCACTTTGTCTTTGATTAACCTCCATTATTTGCTTTGGTGAAATTTTCATCAGTTCTTCATTGATTGATTTTCTTCTTTGCCTTTTTGAAAGCATCTGAAAGTTCTTTCCATTTTCCTTGCATTAAGACACAGAAAAAGATGATAAAAACAACATAGACCAATAGGACAAAACATCAAAATATGGTTGTTTGAATGGACAAATTGAAACTTGACACAATACAAAAAATTTGTATGTGTACAACACTAATCACATCTAGGGGTGACAAACACCAAATGGGTGCAATACATGAAAAATGGAAAAGTGTACTCGAAACCTGAATTTGTACTCGATCCAACAACTTAGATCTTTCTTGATTTCACTACAATCATCTCTCTAAAATTACTCAAGCCAAAGGAAAAGTTAATATACCAACAAATCTACTTTAAGTACATACATATACATCAACCATACTTAGTCAAAGGGAAAAAAAAGCCAAAGGGAAAAAAAAGCCATATCAGCATACCTAAACTAGTAAACCCTGAATCTGTACTCGATCCACTTAAATCTTTTTTTATTCCACTACAATCATCTCTGTAAAATTACTCAAGCCAAGGGAAAAATTAAAATACCAACAAATCTACTCTAAATAAGTACCTCTTTGCCTCACCCTTTTTCAGTTTATGCAGGTCTGATTATTTATGTTACATGGTTTAATTATATTGCATGCTTATCATCATTTATTGCCTTGTGTATTGCCTATAACTATAGTCCTTGCTTATTGCCACATCCACCGACAACCTTGTGTGCTTTCCTTTGAGTGTACATTAAGAAAGGCCTTCTACCTTTGCTTATTTAGACGTTAACTTATTAGTAAAGGCCATATTTTAGTGCATACAGTGTGGACTTCCTTGATGATATTCACCTTTCTCATGTGATTCTCTGTGTATACGTGAAAATCATGATTTGAGATATTATTTTTGCAAATAAATCTAAATCATTTTAAATGCTCATTCTAACTCTGAATGATTATCACTATTAGGGGTGGTGGTGGAGGAGGCAAGAGCTGGCATCACGAGGGCAGGGCATCAAAGAAGCTAAACTCAATCCATGACTATATTGCCTGTGCCAAATTTCTCATTGAAGAGAAATATGTGCACCATAGTAAGCTTGCTGCTTGGGGATATAGTGCAGGCGGACTTTTAGTTGGCGCAGCCATAAATATCTACCCGGACTTATTTTGTGCTGCAATTTTGAAGGTAAACATCAAAGCACTTGAATCTCTTCTTTTGGCATACTCTTTACTGTCTAATTTGTAGTGTATTTTCCCTCTGACTAGCGTGTAAAGTAAAATAACTAATGAAATTTTAGTTTGTTTAATTCTGATATTTTTTGTTTGTTTTGCAGTATCCTCTTTTAGATGCCGTCAGCACATTATTGGATCCGATTCTACCGCTTAGACATTATAATCTTAGACAAATTGATTATGATGAGTTTGGGGATCCAACTAATCCCAAAGATTTTGAAAATATTCTGAGTTTTTCTCCATACGAAAATATTCAGAGAGGTGTAACTTATCCTGCAGTTCTTATAACATCAACCTTGAAAACACAAAGGCAAGTTATTTCAATTTTTTATGCATATTGAGAAATTCCATTTAGGAACCTTGGAGGCCAAATTCATGGATTTGTGCACATTCTCTCAAAAGTTTCAAAAGAAAAAAAGAAAGATTTTTTTTTTGTTTCAGGCAATTGCTTTTTTTTCAAATTACATACTGGTAGTCGTTTGTACATTTTAAGTTTTATTATAGAATGTAACGAATTCAACCACAACTTAGAGATTCTTCGCTTTCTCTAAAGATGTTTACGAAATTTTCATCAATGTGCTAATATACATTCAGTGATTTGAATTTCAGGTTTGGACATTGGGAAGCTCTAAAATGGATTGCTAAAGTTCGAGAGTATACAAACAAAGTTCCTTCACGCCCAGTACTACTTAATATAAACATGGATTTTGTAGAGGAAAACCGATATCTGCATTGCAAGACTACAGCTTTGGAGCATGCATTTTTGATCAAAATGACGAACACTACATCAACTATGAGCAATCCAGATGAAGAAAATTGAAGACTTATAAAATTGTACCAAACTTCAGGGCCAAAAGAAACTACTAAGTGGCTGGCCATTCAAGCTTAGTATCTTGTGGTACCCGATACGGACTCTTGATTTCAGTGGCAATTTCTGGTTCTACATAAATTTTGATGTTCTTAATGGCAAAGGTCGGTTTTAAAAATGTCTCTCTGAATAACTAAATATACAGCAGGTGTTTTCCTTTGCTCGTAGTAGCAACTTGTTATTCTCACCAAAATACAGTCTGACTCAAACTAAAATACCCATTTGCAACATCTTAAGCAAGTATTGTCAACACTTCAAGCCATGCCTATCTAGATATATTAAAAATCAATTTTATCTTCTAGATTGATCATCTCTCTAGTTGTTCATAAACATTGCAAGTGATGATTTTTATGAGCAGAAAAATAATACAATGATAATCTGCAAATAATTATCCAATAACAAAATAATGCAAATGACTCTCCAATATCTCCGTTGATTGATTAGAGGAAGGAAATGTACATTTATAAAAGTAAATCAAAACTGACTTCTAACTGTTTGCTAACAACTAACTGCTTGTTAACTAAACAAAAAAATAAACAATGTTCATTATTCTTTCATTCTCCCCCACAATGAATATTGCTAAACTAAAAAAAAAAAAAATCATTACAGTCATTCTCCCCCATAATGAACATTGGGAAAAACACCAAGCTCGAAGTTTCTAAAATCTATCACAAGGAAGAGGCTTTGTGAATATATAATTTTAATATACTTAGTCTTGTTGTGAAACATTGAATTTTTACTCATCTGAGTAGTATTCTAATTATCACAATACAACATTGTGGGACCATTCTGGATTTGATGCATATCCTCTAACAATTTTGGTAGCTCTGTACTCAACCTCTACTGTAGAAAGAGATACAGTAGGTTGTTTCTTTGACTTCCAAGAAAGTATTGTAGAACCAAAACTGAAAGTATAATTAGGAGTAGACTTCTGATCATCTATAGAACTTGTCCAATTTGTAATGTCCTTTTTTTGGTGCATAGACCTTTTGTGTGCACTATGCTTGTTCCTAGTCCTTCGGAGGCTATTTGTCATGTTTGAGAGAACTCCAATGTTCATGGAATGGTCGTGGATCAGTTTTTTAGAGCAGTTGATGTTGGCATTGAGTTCGGCTGGTGTTCAGGGTCACGATGATGCTTTCAGAAGCATTTTTGGTTTCTCGGTTTACTCTCCAAACTTCTAGGAAAAGCCATCTATTTATAGTTAAGTCACCCCGGTGGCATCACATTTCATCCCAAACTTTTCGGAGTATGTTGGTATGGTTTATTTTGCATTTTGCTTCAGTTTGGGATTTTCCGCAAAATTGGTGATTAAATGAGCTATTTAATTAATGATATCACTTAAGTCACCTAAGGTTGGGAATATTTAAAAAGTGATTTAAGTGTTATAGCTCGTTAGAAAGGGGAGATGATTCATAATTCTTTGGGCAATAAAAGTGAGCACTTAAGATGGGAAAAAAGTAAAATAATTGAGTTGGAGTGAAAAAAATTATTTTTCCCAAGAAATAATTATTTTTGTGTGCAACTCCAAAAATGCCTATATAAAGGAGTTGAGAGCTCATTTGCTTTTTTATGCTATTGTCTGATATTGTTATGCTGTTGGATTGAACCTGCGTGTTCTTCCATTCCTTCTTGAGGACGAAAACCCTCTTGGAAAATATCAGTTTCGGCGGTGAAAGATCCACCCTAGTTGGTTCGAGGTAATTTCATCCAAGAATCACACAGAGCTGAATGGAGTTTGATGTTTTCTAGAAAGACTTTGGTTTGCAGAGTTTTCAATATCATTGTGAAGGATTTTTGGCATGGGTTTGTGAAGTTTGTGGAAGTTTTTGTTTGTAGTTGCTCATCCTTTTGGCTAGGTCGTACAAACCTGTTCATATCTATGAAAATGGCGATTCATTCACCGAGGATCTTTGACCATGTTTCTTACATATCTATTGACAGGTTATGATCTGCTTATTAGGGTGAATATCTGCTAGCATTATGAGGTTAAATCTATAGGTTTTGATGTTGAAAACTCTTGTTGTAGAACCCTGACAGGTCATACCATCACTGCTAGGCATGATACTTTTCCTTGCTGGCCGCTTAGGCTAGGTTTGCTATGACTACTTCTTAGTTGGCGCCTTGGGTCTACTACTCTTTGCTGATGACTATTGGAAGGAGGTTGATGATTGTTCTTGCATTTTTCTGAGCTTTTGGGTACTCCATGTGCCGCCATACAGCAACAATAGTGATTAGTTTTGGATGCACCCTTGAACAACTATTTGGGTAATTGGTATTTATCATCTTTGAAGTGATTTTGATCATGTTTTATTGTTATCACTGACATATGCAGTTTGTTATCAAAGGGAGGCATATCATTCATGAATATGGGGGTTAGTTAAGCTAAACTTGTGTTGCAGCATACTATTACTTCTCTATAATTTGTTTCTAAATGATGCAATCTCATTGTAACCTCTGGATGGTTCAACCGCTAGTGAGGATGAATATGTTTAATTTCTTTCATGGCTTTCCCGCTGAATAAGCGGATGTGTTGGCCATTTTCTTGTTTATCTTTCCCACTAAATAAGTGGTTTGTAATGGCTTCCCACTACATAAGTGGATGTGCCTAGTTCCTTTCCCGTTCTCTCACTGAATAAGTGGTTCCCCACTGCATAAGTGGAGGTTTTCTTTCAGTTTCATTCCCATGATTAAGTGGATGCCTGTTGCATAAGCAGATGCCCACTAAATAAGTGGAAGATGTTCTTATTGCTAGTTTATGGTTTTGAATGCTAACTCTAAAGCACTTGTATGCTCTCACCTTGCCCACATCGGGATCTAGGTGATTAGAAGGGTGCGGAAGACATTGTTGCACTTATCTTTCAATATTGTTATCTGTTTCAAACAAAAAAAATCAAGGCATCTTATTACAGTGGTATCAAAGCTAGTGATCTTGCCAGTCTGTTTGGGGTTGCTAATAACTCATTGCAGACCTTCAGTTGAGGAACAAAATTTCAGCCTTGCATGTGTGTGTTTAGTGATTCAGCAGTTGAAATAATTTGTTTAGTGGATGTGAAAACATGGCATCTCTCCGTGAAAATAATTTGTGTGGAAAGGTTTTCAATGCAGGGATGAAACTTGAATCTTTGTGATAGTCAAAAGAGATTCTTTTCAGCACTTTGGAGGAAGTTGAGAAATGTTTGTCTAAAGTTCCTAGTCACCTTCTGAGGTAATGCGGATTGCCTTGATTCCTTCAATAACTTTGTTGGATAAGCCTGAGTTGTTGAGGCATCCAAACAATGATGTGAGACTTGTGGTTATCACATGCATTAGTGAAATCACAAGAATAACAGCTCCTGAAACTCCTTATGATGATGAAAAGATGAAGGGAATATTACATTTGTTCATGGAAAGCTTTCATGGTTTGGGTGACATCAAAAGCCCTTCTTTTGCTAAGAGGGTCAAAATCTTAGAAACTATTGCCAAGGTTCAAGCTTGTGTGATGATGCTAGACTATGGTTGTGAAAATCTAATTCTCCAAATGATTGGCTATTTCCTTGCTAAAATTAGGAAAGATCATAATATGAATATTATGTTAGCAATGCAAAATATCATGACATTGGTTGTTAATGAGAGAAATTATGTTCCTTCAATAACTTCGTTGGATAAGCCTGAGTTGTTGAGGCATCCAAACAATGATGTGAGACTTGTGGTTATCACATGCATCAGTGAAATCACAAGAATAACAACTCCTGAAACTCCTTATGATGATGAAAAGATGAAGGGAATATTACATTTGTTCATGGAAAGCTTTCATGGTTTGGGTGACATCAAAAGCCCTTCTTTTGCTGAGAGGGTCAAAATCTTAGAAACTATTGCCAAGGTTCAAGCTTGTGTGATGATGCTAGACTATGGTTGTGAAAACTTAATTCTCCAAATGATTGGCTATTTCCTTGCTAAAATTAGGAAAGATCATGATATGAATATTATGTTAGCAATGCAAAATATCATGACATTGGTTGTTAATGAGAGAAATTATGTTCCCCATCCTCTCTTAGAAGTCTTATTGAACAACATAAGAAAGGATGATCAAGATTCTCTATCAGTTACTAATGTGCTAGCTAAAATGGTTGTTTTCCAATGTGAAGAAAAATTGAAAGCATACAAGGCAACAAAACAGGAAGAAGATGAAAATATCGTAGCTGAAATAACTGATTTTGAGCCTATTACTGAGAAGGATGAACCTTTTTATGATGAAGACAATGTCTCAAATCAAGAAGCATGCATAGAGGAGCTACAAAATTATTTATTTGAACAATATTCCACTGCTAACGAAGAGTTTGAGCTTGTTGGAATTCCAAGAACAACAACTGGTGATGTGCATATACATCACTCCAATGAAGATAATTCAGATTTGGAGTGGGAATTTCCCATGCATGAAAGACAACAGTTTGACTTCTTAGAAAGTTTAGATGGAGAGCATGTTGAAGTGGAGCTTGTTGAAGATTTTAAATAAGCCCTTAATGATGACTCGATGCTTGAGTATGGTGCTGCCATATCATTTGATCAAAGTGACTGTGAAGAGGAGACAAATTTTGTGGGACTTATTGCTTCTAAAGAAGAGGAAATTTTAGAATCCTTGCTACTCAAAGAATCAAGGCACTTGAGTGAACAAAATCCTAGAGAGTTGTGTGAGTTTAAGAATCAACTCTTGGTCTCAGATGAGAAGGTGATACAAGTCCTTGTAAGTTTGGATAGCTCACATGAGTTTGTTGAAAGCCTCATTTGGAAAGCCCAAATTGAGGAGAGACAAAAGGGAATAGAGAATCTAATCACCCTTGCAAATTTGCAGATTATTAGAGATTCAATGGAGACCATGAAATCTGAGTATTTACATGTGATTAGTGACCGTGATCATGCCTTTGATATTGCAAGAGAGAAGGAGAGAAAAGTGGATGAGCTCATGTTTGAGCTTAATGCGACAAAAGACAAGTTGCATGGTACCCAATTGGCACTTCAAGAAGTTGAAAAACAACTTGTTACAAACTTGAGGGAGCTTGAAAGGGGTAAAATAGCAGAAGACATCTAGATAGTGATTGACGAGATTGATACTTTTCAAGAGGAGTATGATTTGGAGATCATGCCAAGCAAGTCAGAAGTTGCAAGGGCGGATTTAGTTGGGTTTGAGCAAGAGGAAGGTAATGATTTTCACATTCATGATAACCCTCTCTTTATCTTAGATGTAGAAGCAACTTATGATAATCCTCTTTTCATATTGGATGATGAAACAACTCTTGATAGATGCAACACATTTTATGATAACATCAAGATATGGGATCCAGGAGCAGTTCCAAAAATTGAGTTAGAGTGTGGTTCTCACTTTGTCAGTGTAGCAGAATCATATCATGAGGAAGCATTGAACCTTATGGTTGGCAATCCTCCTAGGAGACCACCGGATATGAAATGTGCAAATGAGGAGACAGATGAAGTTTGCATTTGGAGTAAGATGACACTAGGAGACAACTTCATTCCTAACTACATGAGGAATTGGAAGGTAACTTGGGTATGCAGTTTGATGAATTTAGTTGAGAGTTATCTCCTTGTTGGTACTCGCTTTGTGTTGCATCATGCTTGCATAAAGTTTTGTCTTGAGTTTTGGAATTGGCCAACAAATGGGACATTTCATAAATTTAAACTGAGTTAATGAGTTGTAATTCATGCCCATCATATGTAGTTGGAGATGAAGTTTTTACTTGGGACGTGATGGTTCATGGTGACTTCAACCTCTTTGACATTAAGAAGTTATCAAAATGTGGTTTTGTAGTGGCTGGAAATTTCATTACAACAGCAAAGAGAGGAGGTTTCAAGCTTGCTACTCATGAAGCTCTGAAGGAAAAAGGACCTAAACATGACATCTTCATGTGTGACAATTCATCCCTTGGATTGAGTGATGTTCTAACTAATGCTAATCCTTCTTTGGGGTTGGATTTGAAGACAACAATTACTTCATGTCCCTTAGTTGTTGATGCTTTCATGGATGGGTTACAAGAAATTATCAAAGAACTCACAAACTTCCATGGTGAGTAAGATGTTATGGATGGCACTTGGAGTTATGATGTGTAATTTTCTAGGTATGTTGGAGATCATTCTTGTTTGGGTATCCATGTTTGGTATCCTCAACAAGAATTGACGGAGCTTATGGGGAATGGTAGGAATGGTCCTTGGAGGGATAAGGATCAAATTTTCAAAATTTATAGTGTTGTTCCTTTCCTCACCTGCCATTTTGTGATTCCAACTGTTCACCTACTAATGGATTGGAGAGACATTCTGAATAAGGATTGGAGCAGTGAACGAATGGTTACTCTTGGGAGTGTTCCATGGCAAGGAATGGGTCAGATTTTCAGTCTTGAGCTTGTTGTTTGGTTGCAAGCCAGCCACCTCACATCTTGGTTTTCTCTCATTTAGGAGAGTTAGCACATTATTTCTTGTCAAGGAAGTAAAGGGTTATAGTTGGAGATTACTTGGAAGTCTTTCCCAGCCACTTCCGAGTTGTTTTTGTGCAAAACAACGCTCATCTCACATGCTTATACTTGGGAACTCCATTGTTATTGCTGTTGTTCCTTGTGTAAAATGCTAAAATCATTTGTACTTCGTTGATTCTAGTTTTGAACAGCAATGATTATTTGTTTTTTCAGATCTTCCTAAATCTGTGAGTTCATCTTAAGAAGGTTTGTGACGTAAACTTTGATAGTTTACTCACGGTGTTGGTCTGGAACAACAAATTGCCACATGCTTTGGTTCTTCACTCAGAGACCCTTGGAGTTGGAACAGTGAGAGATTTCACAAGTCCTCTTGATTATATCATAACAGTTCAAAGGAGGCATATTAGATCTAAACAATGTTTGGGTGAGTTTGAATAATTCTTGCAAAGGATTGTTTCCCTTTTTGCAAGAAGTGTGGAGAAGGTCACGATTGCAATTATGACACAACATAACACATTGTACTTGCGGGTTCACAAACCTCCTAGATTGATTTGGGATCCTGGAGTAACATTATTCAGGATGGATCTGATGGTTGTGTTTGGCAAATTGCTAGAGGGAAAGCAATTTTGAGGAGGGTGAACTATAATGTCCATTTTTTGGCGCATAGACCTTTTGTGCGTAATGCTTGTTCCTAGTCCTCTAGAGGCTATTCGTCATGTTTGAGAGAACTCCAATACTCATGGAATCATTGTGGATCAATTTTTCAGAGCAGTTGATGTTGGCATTGAGCTCGGTTGGTGTTCAGGGTCACAATGATGCTTTCAGAAGCATTTTTGGCTTCTCGGTTTGCTCTCCAAACTTCTTGGAGAAGTTGTCTATTTATAGTAAGTCACCCTGGTCTCGTCACATTTCATCCCAAACCTTCTAGAGTATGTTGGTATGGTTTATTTTGCATTTTGCTTCAATTTGGGATTTTCCACAAAATTGGTGATTAAATGAGTTATTTAATTAATGATATCACTTAAGTCACCTAAGGTTGGGAATATTTAAAAAGTGACTTAAGTGTTATAGCTCATTGGAAAGGGGAGATGATTTATAATTCTTTGGGCACATAAAAGTGAGTACTTAAGATGGGAAACAAGTAAAATAATTGAGTTGGAGTGAAAAAGATTATTTTTCCCAAGAAATAATTCATTTTGTGTGTAACTCCAAAAGTGCCTATATAAAGGAGTTGAGAGCTCATTTGCTTTTGTATGCTATTATCTGATATTGTTATGTTGCTGGATTGAACCTACGTGTTCTTCCATTCCTTCTTGAGGATGAAAACCCTCTTGGAAAAGATCAATTTCGGTGGTGAAAGATCCACCCTTGCCGGTTCGAGGTGATTTCATCCAGGAATCATAGGGTTGAATGGAGTTTGATGTTTTCTAGAAAGATTTTGGTTTGCAGAGTTTTCAATATCATTGTGAAGGAGTTTTGGTGTGGGTTTGTGAAGTATGTGGAAGTTTTTGTTTGTAGTTGCTAATCCTTCTGGCTGGGCCGTACAAACCTGTTCATATCTATGAAAATGGCGATTCATTCATTGAGGATCTTTGACCATGTTTCTTACATATCTATTGAGGGGTTATGATGTGCTTATTAGGGTGAATATATGCTGGCATTTTGAGGTTAAATCTATAGGTTTTGATGCTAAAAACTCCTGTCGTACAACCCTGACAAGTCGTACCATCACTACTGGGCATGATACTTTTCCTTGCTGACCGCTTAGGCTAGGGTTTCTATGACCGCTTCTTAGTTGGTGCCTTGGGTCTACTACTCTTTGCTAATGACTGTTGGAAGGAGGTTGATGATTGTTCTTTCATTTTTCTGAGCTTTGGGGTAATCCATGTGCCGTCGTACAACAACAACAGTGATTAGTTTTGGATGCAGCCTTGAACTGTTGTATGGGTAATTGGTATTCATCATCTTTGAAGTGATTTTGATCATGTTTTATTGTTATCACTGACATATGCAGTTTGTTATCAAAGGGAGGCATATCATTCATGAATATGGGGGTTAGTTAAGCTAAACTTGTGTTACAACATACTGTTACTTCTCTGTAATTTGTTTTTATATGATGCTATCTCTTTGTAACCCCTGGATGGTTCAACCGCTAGTGAGGATGAATATGTTTAATTTCTTTCATGGCTTTCCCACTGAATAAGCAGATGTGCTGGCTCTTTTCTTGTTTATCTTTCCCACTGAAAAAGTGGTTTGTAATGGCTTGCCACTGTATAAGTGGATGTTCCTAGTTCCTTTCCCGTTCTTCCACTGAATAAGTGGTTGCCCACTACATAAGTGGAGGTTTCCTTTCAGTTTCATTCCCATGATTAAGTGGATGCTTGCTGCATAAGCGGATGCCCACTGAATAAGTGGAAGCTGTTCTTATTGTTGGTTTATGGTTTTGAATGCTAACTCTAAAGCACTTGTATGCTCTCACCTTGCCCACATCGGGATCTGGGTGATCAAAAGGGTGTGGAAGACATTGTTGCACTTATCTTTCAGTGTTGTTATCTATTTCAAAAAAAAATCAGGGCAACTTATTACACAATCTGAATCGGTATATCCAACCAATATACTCTTCTTTGAATGCTGAAATAAAGACCATAATTCAATGTCCCTCAAAGATACCCGAGAATCCTCTTAGCAACACTCCTTAGGTTCTAACATGAACCTAGTTACCAAGCTCGAGTGTCTCCTTAGGTTCTAACATGAACCTAGATACCAAGCTCACTACAAATGTGATTAATGGTCGGGTAATAGTCAAATAGATCAAGCAACCAATCAATTGTCTATAAAGAGAGGGATGCACTTAAGCACTCACTAGAAGTGGACAACTTAAGTCCAACTTCAAGAGGTGTGTCAATGGGTTTGTAATCCTTCTTATGAAATCTCTGGAGAATATCTTAAGCATACTTTTGCTAAGACATGAATATGCCATCTCCATGTTGCCATACTTCTAAACCAAGAAATTAATGCATATATCCCAAATTAGTCATGTAATGTCCCCAACTTCCGAGTTATCACATGACATGCGCCAACTAGCCTATTTGTTTCCATAGGCTAGGTTGGGAGGGCAAGGAAACATGGAGAGGCTTGAATTAATATTTTGAGATGGATAAAATAAAGATAAAATGAATGATCCTTGTCATGTGGCGCCCTTGATGATTTCTCTAATTCATATCTTTAATTTGAATTAGGCGCCTTATGGAGGTTTAGTGGGGTCAGCCCTCTTGGAGGGAAAATGATATTCAAATTGTAATAACAATTGCCTAGGTCGGCCATGTGGGAAGAGAAGCCAAACCATGTATAAATACAAGATCATTTGTCACTTGCAAATCATCATTCAATCAATCATTCATTTGAGTTATCTCTTGGAGAAGGCTTTGAGATGAAAACCTCAAGTCTTTAGAAGGAGTTGGACAAAAACCTAACTTCTTGAGGAGAATTCTGTGACGGGAGTTCCATTGCACTTCAACTTCATTTGGGTAGATTTTGGTGACATCTTGCCTAGGGCTGGAGCGCACCTCTTGGAGGAAGGGTGACTTGCATCAAGGGTGGATTTGTGGCATATTCATGATGATCATGGGCTACTAGGGTTAGGGTTACAATAGAAAATTATTGTAGCAGCCATTCAGCCTTGCGCGCCTTCTTTGGAGACCACATTTCATGCATATTTGGCATATTTTTGGTATGTAACTATTGCTAGTATAGTTTGCTATGTATGAGGCCATTCACCCTAGCCATAAAATATTGTAATAGAAGACTGCATTATTCGGATTTATAACAGTAGACCTGATTATTTATGTTGGAGTGGATTATCATGGTTGTTCATGTGTATTTCATGATGTAAATCATCTCTATGCTTGGGTGACTCATGTATGATGCTTCCTTTATGCTTTGATGTGATGTTTATGGTATTTTATGAAGTATTAGTCTACTAAAAATATAAAAATTAGAAATCAGAATTAGGGTTTGAGCAGAAAAATAGAATTGTTGCATAATATCCCATTTGGAATATTACATTGGTATCAGAGCCTTTCTCCTGCTAGCCTGCGGGTCTAAAAGATATAATGGAGGAAGCATGGAGGATTCTCAAAGAAATGGAAGAAAGCACTCGAGACATGAAGATGTTTCTATCTCAATAATAGAGCTGGATGGAGGCAACTATGATTACATAGAGAGTGATGTATTGGGCCAGCCGATAGAAGATGAACCTCAAGAGACAATCCCAAAGTTGGAAGAGCCGAGGATATAAGAGAGGTGAAGGACGACCATGGGCTTCAAGAGAAGATAAATAAGGTAAGCCTTCCACATTTCAATGGCTCAAAGGAAATTTCAACTAGGGTTTGGATTTGAAAGCTAGATACTTATTTTTCATTAAGCCGTATGATGGAAAAAGATGCAATACAATTTGCCGCACTACATTTAGAAAGAGATGCTTTAGATTGGTTGCACAATAGCATGAATAAACAAGGATTGAGCTATGTAGAATTTTCACAAGAGCTAATTGAAAGGTTTGATGAAGTAAGCCTGAAGCAATCTTTTATGAATTTGATTCTACTCAAGCAAGAAGGATCGGTGGATGAGTATATTGCAGAGTTTCAAAGGCTCGCGATATCTGTAAGTGACATGGCAGAAGGAAGGTTGACATATCTCTTTATCAAAGGATTGAAGGAGCCACTTCGGGGATGGATGAGAGCGTTGGACCCATCTTCCTTGGGAGAAGCCATAGCCAAAGATCAAGGATTGAAGTTTTCAATTCCTACAAGCAAGGTATTATGTCTCGAAGCCACATCCGACATGGGAGAAGAAGAAACCAAAGGCATGACTACTCGGGAGAAAGATAAAGAGGAACTACCAATGGAGACAACATCCAATAAAGATCAAAATCAAGGCATGATAGCTTTTGTTTCCCGAGTTCCTAAATATAATCTTTTTAGATTGAACAGAGTCATACAGGGACAGAAGGTGGCTTGTTTGGTTGATAGCGGTGCTACTCATAATTTCATTGATGAGGGGTTAGTGTCAAGAAGAAGACTACAAACAGAGGAGTTCATAGGGTTCAGTGTGTAGGTGGCCGATGGTTACCAAATATGTTGCACAAGGAGGATTCCACAACTAAGGATTCAGATGGGGGATTACACGCTCATCGATGACTTCTATGTGGTAGGCATGGGAGATACAAATGTGATCCTTGAAATACAGTGGTTGTATTCTTTGAGCCATTATGTACAAGACTTTCAGAAGATGGAGCTGGAGTTCAAGGTTGAAGATAAGAATATGGTACTACATGCTATGGCAAATGGCAAGCCCGGGATCGTTACGACTAAGAAGATAAAGATTATGATTAGGCACGACGACATTACATGGGCAACACAATGCTTTGTATCCACCAAGTCTCTCTCCAGCAAAGGATAGCAATATCATGTGGATATTCAGAAGGTGTTGGATCGGCACAGTAGGGTATTTGGAGAAGTGCCTCCAAGGAGACCTCTAGATTGGGGATTTGAGCATGTGATAGAATTGGAAGAGTGCTCTAAACTAGTCATCACCACTCCCTATCGACATCCTAGGAGATTCAAGGAGGAAATAGAGAAGAACATCAAGGAACTGTTGGACATGGGACACATCAGGCCTAGTTCCAACTCGTTCACTTCATCAGTGGTCTTGGTAAAGAAGAAGGATGCTACGATGAGGATGTGCATTGACTACCGAGCACTCAATAAGAATACCATCAAGAACAGGTACCCTATTCCTCAGATTGATGAGCTTCTGGATGAGTTACATGGAGCGGTGTATTTATTGAATATTGATCTTCGTTCGGGGTACCATCAGATTAGGGTCTGGGAGGAGGACATCCATAAGATAGCTTTCCGATGTCACTACAGGCATTATGAGTTTCTGGTCATGCCCTTTGACCTCACTAACGCCCTTGCCACATTCCAGTCTTGCATGAACCATATCTTCAACAAACAGTTGAGGAAGTTTGTACTTGTATTCTTTGATGATATCCTACTATACAGGAACACATGGGAGGATCATCTTTGGCACTTGGATGAGGTTTTGAGCATCATGGAGGCACGGTCCCTATTTTCTAAGGCTTCCAAGTGTGAGTTTAGGATGACAGAGATTTTGTATTTGGGACATTTGATCAGAGCAGATGGAGTGAAGGTACACCAAGAGAAGATTTAGGCAATTAGGGATTGGACGCCACCGAAGAACATTACAGATTTGAAAGGGTTCTTTGGACTCTACAGTTATTACAGGAGGTTCATGAAAGGGTTCTCACAGGTTGTGGCTCCACTCACTAATCTCATGAGGAAAGGCACCTTCCAATGGATGGACAAGGCTCAAGTAACTTTTGATCGACTCAAAGAGGTAATGAGTACTTGTCCTATTTTAGTACTTCCTGACTTCTCTCAGCCCTTTGGATTGGAGTGTGATACATCAGGCAAAGGGATTGGAGCGGTCCTCATGCAAAATAGGTACCCTATAGCCTATGAGAGTGAGAAGCTGAGGGACAATAAGAGATTATACTCTACCTATGATAAGGAGATGTTAGTCATCATGCATGCCCTAGCAAAGTTTAGGCAATATTTGGTGGATAACAAGTTTGTGGTAAGGACTGACCACAACAGTCTGCGATATTTCTTAGCACAGAAGGATCTAAATGAAAGGAAATAGAAATGGGTAAGTAAGATCGAGGCATATGAGTTTGACATCAAATATGTCAAAGGGAAGAACAATGTGGTTGTGGATGCTCTCTCTAGGAGACCTACACTATGCCCATCTATTGGTCGAATACTCCAAGAACACCTTTGCTTGTGAGATTATGGATGGCAGGATACAGATGACAAGTACAAGGTGATCGGTGATGTGATATACTACAAGGATAGGGTCTACCTAGTACTAGAATCAAAGATGAAGGAGATGATCCTGAAGGTTGTTCATGATAATCCTTTACTAGGGCATCCAGGGTTCTTTAAGACCTACATGTAGGTACGGGAGCGGTTTTCATGGAAAGGGCTTAAGGATGATGTTTTGCACCATGTTTATGTGTGCATAACTTGCTAGCAAAATAAGACAAAGCATGCATTTCCTGCAGGGTTGTTACAACCACTGCCCATTGTCGAACAGAAGTGGGAAAGCATATCTATGGATTTCATCACGGGTCTGCTAAAGGTTCAAGGTACAGATTGTATATTTGTGGTGGTGGATAGATTGACTAAGTATGCATATTTCTTTGCCATTTCATCAGAGTACAAGGCGCCATAGGTGGCAAAATTATTCTTCAAAGAAGTATTTAGACTTCATGGGCTTCTAAAAATCATTGTCAGTGATCGAGATAGCAGATTCCTTAGTATATTCTGGCAAGAGCTATTTCAGATGGTTGGGACTGGGCTAGCCACTAGCACAAGCTATCATCTCCAAACATATGGGCAGATAGAGGTGGTAAACAAATGGGTGGAAGGATACTTACACAACTATATCGCAGGGTAGCAAAAGGCTTGGACTAAGTACTTGCACATGGGTGAATATTGCTACAATACTACCTACCACATGTCAATTGGTATGACACCATTCAAAGCCTTATATGGTTATGATGCTTTATCCTTTGTCAATTTGGCATTTTGAGGACAGCAGGGCCCCCTGGGCCAAGGAGATGATGTAGGACAACCAAGACATCCTTCAGGTACTTAAGGATAATCTTCACCATGCACAGAACTAGCAGAAGATTTATGCAGATAGGCACAGGGTGGAGAGGACCTTTGAGGTTGGAGATTTGGTTTTTCTTTGCCTTTAGTCGTACAGACAGTCTACATTGAAGAAGAGTGGTGTGGAGAAGCTAGGGCATCAATTCTATGGCCCCTATAGAATTGTGAGGCGCGCAGGAGAGATTGCTAATGAGTTGGCTTTGCCTACAAACAGTCGGATACACAATGTGTTTCATGTATCTTGCCTCAAGAAGATAGTTGGACAATAGATTACACCTTCTCCCGAGCTCCCAACATTGGATAATGAGGGAAAGTTGATTCTTGTATCAGATGCTATCTTGGATACTAGGAAGCATGGACTGTGAAATAGAGTGATCAAAGAATATTTGGTGAAGTGGAATAACTTGCCTATTGAGGATGCCACCTGGGAAGGAGAACAAATTTTGCAGCATCCTAGTCTACAATTGCTTGAGGGAAAGCAATTTTAGGGAGGGAGGACTATAATGTCCCCACCTTTTGAGTGATCACATGACATGCACCAGCTAGCCTATTTGTTTCCATAGGCTAGGTTGGTAGGGCAAGGAAACATGGAGAGGCTCAAATTAATATTTTGAGATGGATAAAATAAAGATAAAATGAATGATCCTTGTCATGCGGCACCCTTGATGATTGTTCTAATTCATATCTTTAATTTGAATTAGGCACCTTATGGAGGTTTAGTGGGGTCGGCCCTCTTGGAGAGACAATGATATTCAAATTGTAATAACAAATGCCTAGGTCAGCCATGTGGGAAGAGAAGCCAAATCATGTATAAATACAAGATCATTTGTCACTTGAAAATCATCATTCAATTAATCATTCATTCGAGTTATCTCTTAGAGAAGGCTTTGAGACGAAAACCTTAAGTCTTTGGAAGGAGTTGGACGAAAACCTAGCTTCTTCTTGAGGAGAATTTCATGACGGGAGTTCCATTGCACTTCAACTTCATTTGGGTAGATTTACATCATCTTTGAGGGCAAATTTTGGTGGCATCTTGCCTCTAGGGCTGGAGCGCACCTCTTGGAGGAAGGGCAAATTGCATCAAAGGTAGATATGTGGCATATTCATGATGATCATGGGCTGCTAGGGTTAGGGTTACATCAAAAAATTATTGCAGCAATCATTCAACCTTGTGCGCCTTCCTTGGAGACCACATTCCATGCATATTTGGCATATTTTTGGTATGTAACTATTGCTAGTATAGTTTGCTATGTATGAGGCTTGAGGCCATTCACCCTAGCCATAAAATATTGTAATAGAAGACCGCATTATTCAGATTTATAACAGCAGACTTGATTATTTATGTTGGAGTGGATTATCATGGTTGTTCATGTGTATTTCATGGTGTAAATCATCTCTATGCTTGGGTGACTCATGTATAATGCTTCCTTTATGCTTTGATGTGATGTTTATGGTATTTTATGAAGTATTAGTTTGCTGAAAATATAAAAATCAGAAATCAAAATTAGGGTTTGAGCAGAAAAATCAGAATTGTTGCATAATATCCCATTTGGGATATTACAAGTCATCTCAAATTTTGAAATCATAGCAAGTCTAAACTCTACAAACAAGGATGAATTGCTTCCAATATAGATAAGATCATCCACATAGAGAACTAGGATAAGAGTATCTACGTGCCTAAGTACATAATATAAAGATTGAGATTTGATTGACTCTTTACAAAACCTTTTTGTTGTAGGTAGGAGTCAATTCTAGAATACCATGCTCTCGATGCCTACTTAAGACCATACAAGGCCTTCTTCAATTTGTAAACAAAGTGTTCTATAAAAGGTACTTCAAATCCTTGAGGTTGAGTACATTAACCCCTTCATCAATATAACCATTCAAAAAAGCACTCTTCACATCTATTTTTTAAACAATCCAACCATGTTGAACAACTAAAGACAATACTAGTCCAACAATATCCATCCATCCTATAGGAGCCAAAGATTTAGTATAATCAGCACCTTCTTGTTGAGTGTGCCCTTTAACTACCAATCTATCCTTGTGCTTGGCAATGCTACCATCAGATATGTACTTGTTTTATACACCCACTTTGAACCAACTTCTTTACTAAATAATTGCTCAATTAGTTCCCATATGTCATTTCTTTCAATGGATGCTATCTAACTCTTCATCGATTCAACCCATTTTTTTCACAAGCTTTGACCAAAGTCTGTGCCTCGTTGGTTTGCATGACCTAAGTCATCAAGGCATAGTTCACTTTGGCATGGGACCTTAATCTCATTTTCTCAAAATCGGTGTCCAACATAAGAGTTGGTGGATTATTCTTTTCCATTCTCTGATATTTTTAATATTTTTTGTCCCCACATTCAAGGATTTAAGCTCCACATCATCAACTACTTTTGCATCATCAACTACTCCTACTTCATTAACTACAAGTGGATGAGACTCTTCTTTGGTGGCATCAGTCACAGTAGATTTTTCTAGATCAATCACAATGTGTTTGTCCTTTGTTTTGTTTGTGCATTCTACTTTTTCATCAAATATGGCATCTGTACTTATCACCAATTTCTTACTTACAAGATCATATAATTGTATGCTTTATTTTCATCCAATGAAAATACAATTTATGCATTTATCATCTAACTTAAACCTTTTTTCTTTTGGTATGTGTGCATAAGCAACACATCCAAACACATTTAGATGAGGAACTAATGGCTTAGTGCTAAACCAAGCTTGTTCAAGAGTCATTTCATGAATTGTTTTTGTAGGACTCATATTCAATAGATAGACTATTATAATGACTACTACCCAAAAACTCTTATGCAAGTTCTTTTCTTTCAACATACTCCTGACCATCTCAATAATGGCCCTATTCTTCCTTTTGGCAACTGCATTTTGTTGTGGAGTGAAGGAAGTAGTCAACTCTCTATGAATCCCATGTTTTCTACATAAATCTAAGAATAAATTTGATTTATACTCTCTCCCATTATTTAACTGAAATAACCCACCCCCTTATATATTTTACTGTTTGTTGATCTGGGTTTTTTTTCTTTCACTGTGCTAAGAGTTTTCTGTGGTTAAGTTGATCCCTGCTTGCTTTTTAGTGTTGGGTCCATAACATATCATAGCATGCATGTATTTATTTTTGCAAACTCAAGAAATGAAAATACCCCCAACTACTACTGAAAAATCTAGATTTCTATATCTTCCAAATTACTCAGTATTTTGACAAAATATCAAGTATCGAGTTGAGAAAATATCCCCTATTATCTAAGCAAATACCCAAAAAAATATATTGCCAAAATATGAAGTATTTCACATACCCATTAGTTGCAGCAGTGTTTACAAGGCTGGAAAATAATAGAACAACAACTAGGATAAGAAAATGTCTTCAAATCAATACAAAATCAGATAATAACCTTCAATGCAATGAGATAAAACAAGTATAAAGTGAGTCGACCCTTTGTATGCTTCACCAATGTCTTCTAAATCCCACGTCGTTGTTGTGTATGGCTGGGACGGCTGGTTGAAGTTGCAAACAACAAAGAACAGATGAAGAATGGCATTAAATCTCTCCTCAACACCTTGGTTTACCCCTGCAGTCCTCAACACCTAGATGGGAGAATAAATCAACACACTCACACACCAAAAGGCATACAAATAGCTCATTGTTGTACGGCTAGCCATGGAGCTGTATGACCGAGTCTAGGAGAACCAAATAGCACCAAATCTCATCCAAACACTTCCAAAAATCAGAACATAAACCTTCAACCTGCTGTGATAATTATGGAGGCAATAAATCAGATATATCTCTTGGTTTAAACCTCCACGACAAGCTCCGAACCCTCTAAACTGTATGAAGTTAAAGCACAATCATAGCCACTGATTATGGCTGTCCTCAAGCAACCTCAAATGATCTTTCACACCCTCTAATTGCTATTACAAATGGTGGTTTCCGTCACCAAATGCCATGGCTGGAAGAAGTTCTCCAAACCCTCAAACTTGCAGAGCAAATGCATAAGAGAAAATATGTCGTAAATGAATCAAAAGCTTTCATTTTTGCCTTTTATATTTCTCTCATGAAATGAAACCATAGGTTAGAGAGAAAATATTTCATTTGATAAACTTTATTTCCTCTCCCTTAGTCGCCCAAGTCCAAGTGACTTTTTATTTTACTTTTTAACACTAAGTCACCCCTTAAATATAATAAAATCCAATAATTTAATATTAAATTAAACTTACGAACTTCAATATGAGAGGGCAAATGAACTCTGAATTACATGATCTTGAGACCGTTAGAAAGGTCTCGACGAGATGCTTTGCCTCCAACCCTGACTTTCTAAAAATAGAAGAAACCCTAACTTACTAAAAATAGTAAGTTTCTGCCAAAGTGTCTGAAATCCACCAAATGAACTGCCAGAGTTCCCTAACCACCATGGTGAGCCTACGGGAACCAAGTATAGGCTAACACCCTCTCAGAAAGGGGACATTACAGTCTGCCCTCCCCAAGATTGCTTGACTCAAGCAATCTCAGATCTGGATGCATCAAAATTTGTTCATTCTCCCATGTCGCATCCTCTATCGGCAGGTTCTTCCATTTCACCAAATATTCCCTGATGACCCTCCTTCTCAAAGTCCTCTCCCTGGTATTAATGATGGCCTCAAGTACCAAAATCAACTTCCCCTCTTCATCAAGAGGAGGTAACTATGTGGAAGGTACTACATTGTGCCCCAATGCCTTTTTGAGGTGAGACATATGAAAAACATTATGTACCTTACTCCCTGTCGGCAACTCCAACTCATAAGCCACCTCTCCAATCCTCCCGGTGACCCTGAATGGCCCATAGTAGTGTGGCTTTAGCTTTTCGGCACCACTCTTCTTAAGAGTGGACTGTCTGTAAGGCTGCAGCATAAGATACACCATATCTCCTACCTCAAACGAATGCTCAACTCTGTCCTGATCTGCATATTGCTTCTGCTAGTTTTGCGCCTTCTGAATGTTCTCTTTCAAAGACCTCATGATGTCCTGACTATCCTGTAAGAGGTCTCTAGCCTTAGGTACTTTGCTATCCCCAAACAACAAGTCCAAGAAATTAGGAGCCTCATACCCATAAAGTGCCATGAATGGTGTCATCTAGATGGACATATGGTAGGTGGTGTTATAACAATACTCTCCCAAATGAAGCCACTTAACCCATGCCTTCTGTTGCCTGGCTATGTAATTTTTGAGGTATCCCTCCACCCACTTATTAACTATCTTGGTCTATCCATCAGTTTGGGGGTGGTAGCTCGTGCTAGGGGTGAGCTCTATCCCTGTCAACCTGAAAATCTCCTACCAAAAATTGCTAAGGAACCTGTTGTCCCTGTCGCTCACAATACTCCTGGGCAACCCGTGAAGTGAGAATACCTCTCTAAAGAATAAATCAGCAACCTGGGCTGCTATATAAGTGGCTGAAATGGCAAAGAAATGGGCAAACTTCATCAACCTGTCAACCACCACAAAGATGCAGTCCCTGCCTTGGGCTTTCAACAAGCCCGTGATGAAGTCCATCGATATACAATCCCACTTCCTCTCGGGAATGGGTAAGGGCTGCAGTAATCCACCTGGGAAGGAGTGTTCATGTTTGTTATGCTGGCATACCAGACACTCCCTCACATACTTTTGTACTTCTATCTTGAGGCACTTCCAAGTAAACCTCTCTCTAACTTGCCTATATGTCTTGTAAAATCCTGGATGCCCTACCATAGGCAATTCATGGAAAGCTCTCAAGATCTTCTGCTTCATAGCAGAAGCTAGCACTGGAAAGATCCTCCCCTTGTAAATGATCAAGTCATCTACAATAATGTACCTGTCATCACGGATGGTGCCATCAATAACCCTAGAAGCCCACTGATCCTTTGCATATTCTGCAAAAATCATATCCCTCCAGTCCTCTGCAATCTCCCCTATAGCACACAAATGTGGTCTCCTGGATAAGGCGTTAGCAACAATATTTTTCTTTCCTTTGACAAAGATGATGTCAAAGTCATATGCCTGTAGCTTGCTGACCCATTTCTGCTGATGATCATTTAGGTCCTTTTGATTAAGGAAATGCTTCAGGCTATTGTGATCTGATTTGACAACAAACTTTCCTCCAACCAAATACTGCCTAAACTTAGCTAGTGCATGCATAATAGCTAACATTTCCTTGTCATAGATGCTATAAGTCCTCTCAGGACCTCTCAACTTTCAGCTCTCAAAAGCAATGGGGTGCTTGTCCTGCATCAGCACCACCCCTATGCCTTCCCCTAAGACATCACAATGAACCTCAAATGGCTTCGAGAAGTATGGTATGGCCAAAACTCGACAACTGCTCATCACCTCCTTAAACTTGTTAAAGCACTGTTGAGCACTATCTGACCATTCAAAAGCTCCCTTCCGTGTCAAACCTATAAGGGCGACAGCTTTATGAGAAAATCCCTTTACAAATATGCGGTAGAATCCACAGAGGCCAAAGAATCCCTTGACCTAAGAGAGATTCTTGGGAGGTGGCCAATCTACTATAGCTCAGATCTTCTCTGGATCCACTCGAACACCCTCTGCACTAATAATATGTCCCAAATACAACAACTTTGTCATGCCAAACTCGTATTTCGACATTTTAGCATATAGGGACTCCTGCTCGAGTATGTCCAATACAATATCAAGGTGTCTCAGGTGATCCTCCCAAGTCTTGCTGAATATAAGAATGTCATCTAAGAAAATAACTACAAACATCTTTAGTTATTCTCTGAACACCTTATTCATGCAAGATTGAAATGTGGCCGGCGCATTGGTTAAGCCAAAGGGCATAACCAAAAATTCAAAGTGCCCATAGTGGCACCTGAAGGCTGTCTTCTCCACATCCTCCTCACATACTCTAATCTAATGGTACCCTAACCAAAAGTCTATTTTGGAGAAGAAACATGCACCATGGAGCTCATCGATCCTAGGGATGGTGATGCAAGAAAGACGGTGTTGACTAAACAACCTCAAACTGATCAGACCTTGACAAGAAATCAATAAGGAAACAACTTTACCATTACAATTCACTCAACCAATTCCAAACACCCAACCATAGACTTGTAATCCACACAACTTGACTTGGCACAATATCTTTTAGAGAAGGTCATACAAAGGCCCACAAAACCTCATTTAAGACTTCTCACAGATCCCCAAACACCATTCCAAAAGAGCCCTAAAGGTTTCTTTTCAACAATTTAGAGATTCATTAAACTGCCCTGTTTAGAGGCTACTCAATTAGCCCTAAATAACAAAGGAGGTGCCTTCTAAACATTAGATAACCACTCAAACTCTTTTGATAGTCACAAATTGTGATACAAAACTCTGAATTCACTGGCCAAAACACAGATCCAAGTCCTTTAGGATGATATACCATAAAACCCTCATTCTCCTTACAAAACTCTAGGGTTTATTCAATCTCACAATACCTAGGCTTTCCAAACTCAATCAAAGCATCCAACACTCTTCAAATACTCTGCACATGGTCACAAAACCTTCCCATTGATAGATTCATCAATATTTTGACAAAACCCCACATTTATACCCTTATTTCACATGGAAACCACACAATTACACCCTAGGGTAACATTCCACAACTTACAATTCGCTTCACTTCCACTCTAAAACATAGAAACACCTACTCTACCATCATATCATGTCATTCTATCGAGACACAGACTGGGACAGTAGATGGAATGGCTGATTACATTATCTAATCTTCAAACAATGCCTTCACTGGTCTATTACAGGCAATTCCAGAGAAGTAAAGAGATCTCCCTCCAAAATAAGTGTTAGCCTCTCAAAATGAGTTCAAATAAAAGATAAGACAAGCATCTACATAACACAGAAGGTTTCAAGTCATTCAAAACCTGTACGGGTCTGTACACAACCTGTAAAGTTCAAAAAAATAGGAAATTGCAGAATATGAATGTTGTTATTGATGTGAAACTTCAAAACAATCACCAACCACCCTTTGCCCGAGCCCTTGAAGGCTTTAAATACATTTTCCAAACCAAAACGACCTTCCCAACATTCTTAACTACCTTTTAAATTCCCTTAACCCTTCATATTCTTGACAGTTACATAGTAAATGGTCTTTTTGTTAGAACTTATTTAGAAAATAAACTCAAAACACTCCTATGACTCTTCATTACATAATTTATGATCTATGATGACCTTATTTAATTTAAAAAAGCATGACTCAAAGCATTATGCATGGCCTTAGCAAGGCCTTATTACATCAAAAGGACTCAAGACCTTCAAATGATCAAATTTTACATATGATGGTGTTGGTGCTCCTGCACCATACACCCAACTTTGAATTTTTCCAAGTCCCTTGGAAAGAATATTGCAATTTGTCCTCCATTGTTCTTCACTTGTCTCTGACCTTCATGCTTGCCTTCAACAGGGTCATTTTGCTCTTGACTCTCACTGTCCTTATCATCTTTGTTCTTGTCTTTTCTTGAAGCTTCCTTCACTTTGTCATACAGTACTGTGGGGTGTCTTTCATCTTTTCCTTTATCAAACTCTAATGTCACATTTCTCTTTACACCTTTACTCAAGCTTTCATCAACTGCCATCACCTTCCTCTATTCTTCATGCATAGTTCCCTGCTTAATATCCTTCCCCTCTTCATGTTTTCCTCTGTCAGCCTTACAAAAATCTGTACCAATGCATTTAGTGGTCTCTGATAGACCTACACATACCTTTTCCACTGTCCAAACATCATCACAATCCACTGTCCTTTTATTCACTTCCTTACCAATCGTACAAACTTCTGTTTCAACATCACTAGGCTGGCTTTTTACATGTTTCATCACCATAGGGCACATGACTGTCCCTATCAATATGCCTTCACTTTTTCCTTGCACTTCACACTTACTCTTGTCTATACTAATCTGAGTCATCATTCCACATTCTTTCCCTTTCCACACAAAAGCATTCTTCTTCATCTATGTCTGCACATTATGTTTATCCTTCCCATTCACTGTCCTAACAGTATCAAACTATGACTTAGCTGCAAACTCTATACTCTCATCTTCCTCTACACTCAAATATTCTTTCTTTCCAAATATAACAATCTTGTTTTTACCTTTCCCTTTCTCATCCTCCTGCAAAGGTGTTAGATTAAATGTTTTTCCATCTTTCTTGATATGGTAGGTGTTCTCCCAACCATCATACATTGACTTCCTATCAAATTGCCATGGTCTTCCCAATAGCAAATGGCAACAATTCATAGGTAAGACATCACATAGGACCCTATCTTTGTATTCACTAATATGAAAATCCACATATGCTTGTTCATTCACTAGAAGAGACTGACTATCATTTACCCAAGAGGCTTTATACGGTGCTACATGAGGCACTTTATCTAGCTTCAACTTATCTACCATCTCCCTAGACACCATGTTATCTTGTGAACCTGAATCAATAACAACTTTGCATACTTTACCTTTACATTTGCATGTAGTCTTGAATAAGTTCCTTCTTTGACTCATCTCCTTCTCCTTAGGTGTCTACAACAATGTTCTTCTCAACATTAGTGTCTCTCCTGTCTCTGAAACAACTTCAATATATGGAGGTTTTGAACTTTCACCCTCTTCCTCATGAACAAGTTGAGCCCTTCTTTCACCTTTCCTTTCACCACTTGATGTTGAACCTTGCTTTTTAGGGCATGTGAGGCCTACCTTTTCATTCCCATATATTTGACTACCTTATTTTACTATTGGTAATACATATTAGACTTATGGGACTGTCGATCCTGACTCGTAGGACTATTAGATTTTATGCTTTATGTGTGGATTTATTATGTTTAGCATGATTACGATGACATTGATATTGATTCACTGATGAGGTTAGACATGTGATTACATTATGATGTTAAATTAGATACTGTGCACATGATTTTAGTTAGGAATTTGTTATGTAATTATATTTGTGAGGGGTGTTTGAAATGCAAAATTTAGAATTTAATTATAATGTGATTTCCTTGATGCTTATATGAACATGTGATGTTGTATGTTATTGTTTCACTTTGCTTCAGCTATCATATACATGTCAGATTAATATTTCATTTGAGTGCACAGGTGCTTCTAACGAAGCCACAGATACTCGGAGATCATCCCACACACTGTGTTGTTTTCACGTGTGAAGCCGATCTAGTTCCAAGAGGAACCGAGATCAACTATGTTTGCATGATGAAATTTTGTAATGTTGTTGCATGGTGTTAGTTGGGTTAGGTTTACCCTTCTTTTATTTGATTTCTTATTGGTGTTGTAAGTTGTAGTGTCATTTGAATTTTATTTTGAGTTATAATTTTGGTGACCCCTTTTATGTGTTTTTACTCAATCTTTGGTGCTCAAAATGGGTTAAACTTGACCTTGGGTTGTACCCCTAGGGTCTAGGGGTCATTTGGGCTTGTGTAACCTTAGGTAAACTTCTATTTGGTCACTTTAACTTCACCCTAAAGTAAAGTGACGAAATTGGAAGCTTGGGAGGGAGACGATGAGTGGGTCAAACACTCAACCTCTTCCTTTCCTCTTCCCTAGGTTGGGAGAGTCTTCAAGACCCCTTAATTGTGGAGGAATCAAATCCAAGCCTCTCCCACAATTGGTGAGGGTATCTTGGGATTGAGTGGTACTTCTTAGGAGGAGAGGAATGGGGCACATGTGTCACCCACTCCTTCTTAAGCTCCACCTTTCTCTCCCACATGTTTAAGAGAGGATAAGTGGAAGGGAGAAAGACTTGGTGGGGTGGGTGAATGACATGTGTCACCACCCCATTTCAAGAGTCTTCCTTGTAGTTGGGAGGAGTGAGGAGGTGACATGTGTCACCTCCCCATTTCTCAAGGCTCATGAGAAGAGCCTATTTTAATCCCTCTTGAAGGGAGGGATGGGGGTTGTTGAATTTTTGACAATTTTTTATTTTATTTTTTTTTTGGAAAAAAGGTTAGAGGGAAATTGGTGTCTCAACTTGGAGAAGAAGTTAGAGGAGCTCTTCTCAACTATCTTCCATTTGGGCTTTATAAGGTAGGATTTAAGGCAAATGCCTTTCCTTATGCATTTTCTTTACTTGCATGTTGTGTGTGTGTGAGTTCATTTTGTTGATTTTACTTTGTGTTGTGGGAAAATTGTGTATGGGAGTTTGTGAGAGCCGCTCCTACTTGGGAGAAGATGCTCCACAAGTGTGGGGTGGGGGAGGAGTGAACCTCCTCAGGGTCACATCCTTGTTTTCATGGAGTTTTAGCCTTGAGGGCAATTTGTGAATGAAAGCAGTATGTGTTTATGAGAAAATTGTGATATGGCTTGAGAGCCAAGAGAAAGTTGTGGAATCATGTGTATAAGTGTGGGCTTGAGGCCTTGAGATATTTATGTAATTGGGAAGTTTTAGGAGTGGCACTCTTGAGTGGAGTGATGTCCACTCCCCTACCCCATTAAACTCACTTTGAGTGAGTTTTGTGTTGTGATAGCCATGGGAGTATTCTTGTTTTGTGTTGAATGAAATTGCTGTTAAGTGGTGTGTGCTTACCTTGTGTGAGGATGACCTCCTAGCTCGGGGGTGACTCATGAGTGAGTCAATGGCAGGGAGGAGAGCATGTTGTTGTGGCTTCTTCCCCTTTTTTGTGTCATTGCAAGAAAATGGAGCTATGTGAAGTTGAAGAAAATCTTATTGTTCTTAAGAGTGTTATTTTGTGCTCTTGAGAGAAGATGGCCATGAGAGGCCTTGTGTATCATTTTCTTTGATTTCAATGCTTATGATTTAAAAAAACAAGAGTAATGAAAGAAAGATATGGTCTTATGGCTATTTTATTTGTATGTTTTTTTTTTTTTTTAAAAAGGAAAGTTGTTTTATTGTTGAGAGACAAAAAAAAAAAATTATATTTTTCAAAAAAAGAAGGAAATTTAGTTGTTGCTATTATTTTGAAGAAAAGAACCAGTTGCATTTGCTTTAAAAAAAAAATATTGATTGAAACTTTAGAAGAGCTGTTTATGTGGAAATATGTTTCTTTACAAAAAAAGAAATGTTCATTTGCTCTATATAAATCTGATATAGAAAAATGTATCTTTTTCTTATTTGTTTTAAAAGAAAATCTGAGTTTAGAAGGAAAAATATATTTGAAAGTATATATATATCCTTACATCTGAAAGTAAATAGTAAACTGAGGTTTAGAATAAATTAGTGTTTGTTGTGTGTGTATATATATATATATAATCCAATAAAATGAACGCTGTGTAAAAGAGAAGAGACTATGTTTTTTTTAATATTTATTGATCGCAGTATTTAGAATGAAGATTAAACATGTTTTGGTGGGGGGTTCGAACCCCCCCACCGCTGCCGTTATTATGGGTGTGGGGAGGGGGTAGAGCCCCCACCCACACCCCACTGTGTGGGATGTGGGTGGGGACTCTGCCCCCTCCCCACACTCCCCCCTACACTTCTCCCGCAGGCCTCTCCCCTCCCGTCGCCCTTGCTACCTCTGCCGACCGCGCCCAGCACTCCCCACCTTCGTCTCCACAGTCCGCCTCTCCACTTCGCCCATAGTCTGCCGTCATCCCCCACCCACAGCGCCACTTCTCTCTCTCGCCTGCCACGAAACCCTTGGGGTTTTTAACAATAAAAAAATATATTTATATTAATAAATTACCTCATTTCCATCACTGCTATATATATATATAATGCAAATGGGTATATCAAATGGGTATACCACTTGTTTAGAACTCCATTCATGGCTGCCTTACTTCTCCAACCTGCAACACCAAACAAGAGGAGAAAAGAAAAAAATGAGAAGAGAGGAGAAGAAAAACAAAGAGAAAAGAAAATGATGCTTAGAGAATAGGGTTAGGGTTTTCTAGTTTCTCATAAGGAAACTATTATTTTACTTGGAGGCTTTTAGGGCAAAGAGAGGATTTTAAAATTGGTTTTAATTAATTTATTTTGTGCTTCCACTCCCCTCTTTTGTTTTGTTTTTAGAGCTCTTTTTTTCTAGAGATAATTTTAATGATGTGGGTAGTTTTAATTCTTATTTAAAAAAAAAACAAAAAACAAATGGCTAATATTATTATTGTTGTTTAGTGGCAAGGTAAATATTTAAATATGGTACTTAGACTAGAGGGAGACTATAGACTATTGTCTTAAATTTAATTATTTGGAAAGGAATCTAATTTATTTATTTAATTTTGTCCCTCCAAATAATTATTGGGATGTTTTTTAATTTAAAACAACGGGATTAATCAATGGCTTACAAACCTTTATCAACAAGGTTTGTGGAAATTCAGTTGTTATTAGTTTAGTAATTAATTTAATTAACCTAGAGCGAGTTTATTAGTTTAATGAAGACATCGTTTTAATCCAACTTAGAAACCTAGTAAACTATCCAATGAAGTCAGTATAACATGCTTCCATAATCTGGTCTACCAAGAAATTAGGAATAATGTAAAGGAAGCAGTGATAGCTCTGATTGATAGAAAACGTGAAGGAGAACAAATTGATTGAACTTTATTGAAAAATGTTTTATTTAACCTATTTAACTGTTCTACCAATTTAGCTAGTGAAACGTAGATAATTTAAAACCAACCCAGTAAACTTTCAATCAAATTTAATTTTATTATAATAAACCCTAATCACGCACGTGAGGCGTTATGCTGCCAAATTTTCCCAAAATTTAGGGTTTAGCTAGGTTAGTGAAATTTAACCTTGCTTAGGATTAAATTACTATTTTTGCTGGTTATCGACATTAGGTTTTGGTATTAAATTATATTTCTCATGCACTTGAATTTGGCTTTTGATTTTGACTTACGTCAAAATCCCATCATTCACTTAGGTTAACCTAAGGTTTCAATCGTTGATCCTAACCCTATTGGTGACGTTAACCGTGTCGTATCGACCCCCTAGTTGGCCTTCATTGTGAAATGGTGTGTGCAAGTGAACGCATTACCCCGCATTCAATTGTCATGTTTACGCCTTATGCGTAACACCAGCAAGCACGCTTACACATGCGAGGGGATTTCTAGGGAAGCGTGGTAAAATTTTTGATATTTCGTGTCATGACCACATGACACATGTGATGCGTGTCATGACCGCATGGGAAATGTGGGCATGCCATTTGGTATCAAAGCCTAAGTTTAAACACTGGGCTTATTTGGGCACATTACTTATTCCACAAATTTGATTGATTAGTGATTACCTTGTTTTGTAGGATGCCTCCCCGACAAGTTCGGCGAGCACGTTCATGCCACACTGCATCCATCGAGGTGCATAGTGATTCTTTTGCCGACGGTCAGGCACCACCGGCACCACAGGTCCTATACTAGACATTAGACCACAGATACTTCAGGCACTACAGGTAGTGTTAGATAGGCTACCATCGGCTGAAGATGTGCCGCACATAGAGCCACGTGTTGAGCCCCGCGTTGATCCGTGAGAGGTGCCACGCGTGGAGCCACGAGTAGAGTGACGTGTGGAGCCACGTGAGGAGCCCCGCATCGAGCCGCGAGAGGCACCACGTGTGGAGCTATTTGTGGAGATACCAGATACAACGGTAGAAGAGGTTGGATAGCCTATAGGGTCCGTAGCAGGAGCCCTCCACGTCATGATAGGCATGAGGAGACAGCGTGAGTGGAGCAGATCATTCACAAGCCGTAAGATTATTATGCAGATGAGCCCATTAGAGGGCACAGAGATCGAGGAGACCCCATCAGGGACGTGTTGAGGTTGAATCCTCCTACTTTCACTGGGACTACAGAGGGAGCCGAAGCTGAGGCTTAGCTCATCAGTCTAGACAGATGCTTCACGTTGCGTCCTTACGAGGGCAACATGAAGGCACGTGTGGCAGTCCACCTGTTGCGAGATGCGGCAACTACTTGGTGGCGCACTGAGGAGTGCAAGCATCATCTATTGTTGGACACACTCACTTGAGAGACCTTCATTGAGCACTTCAATGCGCGGTATTTATCAGATCACTATAGACAGCGTCGCATAGACAAGTTTCACGACCTTCAGCAGAGAGGGCTTACTGTTGCTCAGTATGAGGGCAGATTCACTGAGTTGTCTTGATATGCAGAGTATCTCCACGATGAGAAACTCCTAGTTTATAAGTTTATCAGAGGATTGAACCATAGCATAGTAGGTCCTGTACGCATGGCAGACCCCCAGACATTGAGTGATGCTACTGAGAAGGAATACATAGCTAAGGAGATATAGGGACGAGGGCAGGGATCATGTCCCCAGTTTCAGGATCATGGGTAGCAGCAGTACCAGCAGAGTTATTGCAGACCGCCACTACCACCACAGAAAGGAGGATTTAGTTCTTCGTCGTTACTTCCTAGACCTCCATAGCAGCAATAGCAATAGAATCAGCAGAGGTCTAGACCCCAGCAGATGGCACAAGGAGGGTAGAATCAAGGATGGCAGCAATAGGGCCCGCATAGAGACTAGAGGCAGCAGAGACCACCTGCAAGGCCCGCGAGGTCTCAGCAGTCATATAGGGGTTCACAGGGTTCCACAGGTAGATTTGGACAGCAGCAGTCGGGTAGGACTCATACGGGACATATATAGGCTCGGGGCCCATGCTATGTGTGTGGAGGAGCAGGCCATTTAGCCAGAGAGTGCCCATAGGGCTTTACGGCAGGGGGACAGCCTCGTTCAGGAGGGTCAGAGCAGACGATAGGAGATGTGGGCAAGTCCCACCACATGTTTGCAGCAGTTGATAACCGCCAGGCTGACTATCAGGCATCAGTGATTGAGACATTAGGTATGATCGGGGGTGCCCCCATCTCTAATTCTTTTTGACTTGGGAGCTACTGATTCTTTTTTATCTACATCGTTAGTGGAGCATTGCAAGCTAGTGGCTTCTAGACAGGACATTAGGTGGGAGGTTGAGTTGGCCTTTGGGGCCAGGATGTCAATAGATACCTTGGTTTGAGATTGTGAGATCTCTTTGGGATCCTTCACTACATCTTGTGACCTTACACTTATGCCATTAGGATCCTACGGTGTGGTTTTGGGTATGGATTGGCTTGCGGCTCATAGAGCCAAGCTAGATTGTCGCCGAAAGGCGATTAGCTGCTTAGATGATCATGGTGCATTGGTTGAGATAGTGGGCATTTAGAAGCCCATGACAGTTTGTATGATATCTGCTTAGCAGCTTAAGTACTGCATGCGGAAGGGATGTCAGATGTTCGCTATCACAGTTAATGATAGATCAGAGGATGAGCTTGAGGCATCATTGGATGATCATCCCATCTTGAGGGAGTTTGCCGACGTGTTTCCATCAGAGTTACCAGGGATGCCACCCCGTCGTGAGGTAGACTTTCATATTGACTTAGAGCCGGGTGCTGAGCCAGTGTTCTGTGCACCCTACAGGATGACCACTCATGAGCTGACAGAGCTCAAGTTACACCTTGAGGACTTGTTCGAGAAGGGGCACATCTGACCGAGCGTTTCACCTTGGGGCACTCTGGTTATCTTCGTGAAGAAGAAGGATGGGTCACTTTGGTTATGCATGGATTATAGGCAGTTGAATAAGGTGACGGTGAAGAACCATTATCCTCTGCCTAGGATTGATGATCTCTTCAACTAGATGCAGGGAGCCAGGGTGTTCTCTAAGATTGACCTGAACTCTGATTACCATCAGTTGCGTATTATAGAGGTAGATATTCATTAGACTGCTTTTCGAACTAGATACGGCCACTATGAGTTCATTGTGGTTCCCTTCGGTTTGACGAATGCCCCTACAGTGTTCATGAGTCTCATGAACGGGGTGTTCCGTACCTACTTGGATCGGTTCGTGATTATTTTTCTTGATGACATATTGATCTATTCGTGAACTGAGAAGGAACATGAGGAGCACCTACGTCAGGTTTTACAGTGCTTGAGAGAGAAGCAACTTTATGGCAACTTGGTGAAGTGTGCCTTTTTCAAGACAGAGGTACAGTACTTGGGGCACATCCTATCAGGTGATGGTATCTCCATAGATCCATTGAAGATCAGAGCTATTAGAGATTGGCCAGCACCCACCAGTGTGACAGAGGTCAGGAGTTTCATGGGATTAGCCGGTTACTACCACAGATTTGTAGAAGCCTTTTCCAGGATAGCGCACCCCATTACTTCCCTTCAGCAAAAAGGGAAGAGTTTCACTTGGACCGAGTAGTGTGAGAGGGCCTTTGGGGTCCTCAAGGAGCATCTTATCAGTGCTCTCATCTTAGCGGTTCTTGATCCTGCAGAGGATTTTGTAGTTTGTACTGATGCTTCACTCGAGGGTTTGGGAGCCATACTTATGCAGGGTGGTAGGGTAATTGCATGAGTCGCGTAAGCTCAAGACACATGAGCTGAACTACCCTACTCACGATCTAGAGCTCGTAGCAGTGGTGCATGCCCTTGTTCATTGGAGACACTTTCTTTTGGGTCATCGCTTTGAGCTTCATTCAGATCACCACAGTTTGCAGTACATTTTCACATAGCCGAATTTGAATGCCCGCCAGCGGCGTTGGATGGAGTTTCTATGCGAGTACGACTTTGATGTCCACTACATCAAAGGGAAGGAGAACATGGTCGCTGACACTTTGAGTCAGAGGCACCATGAGATCCTGACCTTTACCTTGAGTGTGGACTTGAGAGAGCGCATCATTCAGCATCTGCCAGAGGACGAGTGGTTTGTTGAGGTGCAACAGGAGATCCAGTCGCAGAGGGCCCTTAAGGGCAGATTTGCAGGATATTCCCTTGAGTTAGATGGTTTGCTTAGATATCGACAGCACATATATGTACCCCATGCGGGTGATCTTCATGCAGTAGTTCTTTCAGAGGCTCATAGAGCACCTTATATAGCACACCTAGGAGTGAAGAAGATGCATGCCAACTTGCGACAGTTATACCATTAGGCAAGTATGAGATGGGATATTGTAGAATATGTTGCTCGTTGCCTTGAGTGCCACAGGGTCAAGGCCGAGCATCAACATCTAGTGGATCTTTTATACCCTCACGAGATACCTGAGTGGAAATGGGACACCATTTCCATGGACTTCATTGTTGGTTTTCCTATGTCATCACGTCGCCATGATGCCATCATGGTGACGGTTGACAAGTTGACCAAGGTGGCGCATTTCTCACCTGTACACATGACATACAATGTACCATCTGTGGTGAGAGTATTCTTGGATCAGATTCTTAGATTACATGGGGTACCTCACTGTATCATTTCTGACAGGGATTCAGTGTTCACTTCAGCCTTTTGGAGAGCCTTGCAACAGGCGTTGGGTACATAGCTCAACTTTAGTTCCGCTTATCATCCTGAGACCTATGGACAGACAGAGAGAGTTAATCAGGTTCTTGAGGATATGCTCCGTATGTATGTCATGGATCACTAGAGTAGATGGGAGGAGTATCTGTATTTAGTTGAGTTTGCCTACAATAATGGGCATCACAGCTCGTTGGGTATGCCTCCTTTTCAGGCCTTATACAGCAAACCTTACATGACACCTTTGAGTTGGGACCGTATTGAGGACAGGGTTGCGATAGGGCCAGAATTGGTTCAGGATATGGAGCAGCATGTGACTTTGATTAGACAAAGACTTCAGGAGGCACAGGATTGACAGAAGAAGTATGTCGATGCTAAGAGGGCAGATCAGAGCTTCTCAGTTGGGGACAGAGTATTCTTGAGAGTACGACCGCACAAGAGTCCAATCCGTTATGGAAAAGGCTCTAAGCTCGCACCTCATTTGTTAGACCTTTTGAGATCTTGGAGTGGATAGGACCCGTAGCCTATCGTCTAACCTTGCCACTTAGCCTGTCGCGTATCCACAATATTTTTCATGTTTCAGTTTTACGGCATTACATATCTGATTTATCTCATGTATTGGATTGGAGTGCTCTTCAGGTAGAGCCAGACGGACAGCTGGCTTTGCAGCCAATTTGCATATTGGTTCGTCAGACGCTGGGCCTTTGAGGATGAGAGCTGGACCAGGTTAGGGTCCAATGGGACATGTACGACGAGGTCACGGCGACATGGGAGGATCAACGAGATTGAGGGCCCTTTATCCTCACCTCTTTGACGACTTCCAAGAGGAAGTACAATCTTAGGGGGGGAGGATGTGAGGCCTACCTTTTAATTCCCATATATTTGAATACCTTATTTTACTATTGATAATACATATTAGACTTATGGGACTGTCAATCCTGATTTGCAAGACTATTAGATTTTATGCTTTATGTGTGGATTTATTATGTTTAGCATGATTACGATGTGATTGGACATTGATATTGATTCACTAATGAGGTTAGACATGTGATTTACATTATGATGTTAAATTGGATACTGTGCATGTGATTTTAGTTAGGAATTTGTTATGTAATTATATCTGCAATGGGTGTTTGAAATGCAGAATTTAGAATTTAATTATAATGTGATTTCCTTGATGCTTATATGAACATGTGATGTTGTATGTGCTTGTTTCACTTTGCTTTGACTATCATATACATGTCAGATTAACATTTCATTTGAGTGCGCAGGTGTTTCTAACGAAGCCACAGATACTCGGAGATCATCCCACACACTGTGTTGTTTTCACGTGTGAAGCCGATCTAGTTCCAAGAGGAACCGAGATCAACTATGTTTGCATGATGAAATTTTGTAATGTTGTTGCATGGTGTTAGTTGGGTTAGGTCTACCCTTCTTTTATTTGATTTCTTATTGGTGTTGTAAGTTGTAGTGTAATTTGAATTTCATTTTGAGTTATAATTTTGGTGACCCCTTTTATGTGTTTTTACTCAACCTTTGGTGCTCAAAATGGGTTAAACTTGACCCTGGGTTGTACCCCTAGGGTCTAGGGGTCATTTGGGCTTGTGTAACCTTAGGTAAACTTCCATTTGGTCACTTTAACTTCACCCTAAAGTAAAGTGACGAAATTGGAAGCTTGGGAGGGAGAGGATGAGTGGGTCAAACACTCAACCTCTTCCTTTCCTCTTCCCTAGGTTGGGGGAGTCTTCAAGACCCCTTAATTGTAGAGGACTCAACTCCAAGCCTCTCCCACAAATGATGAGGGTACCTTGGGATTGAGTGTTCCTTCTTAGGAGGAGAGGATTGGAGCACATGTGGCACCCACTCCTTAAGCTCCACCTTTCTCTCTCACATGTTTAAGAGAGGACAAGTGGAAGGGAGAAAGACTTGGTAGGGTGGGTGAATGACATGTGTCACCACCCCATTTCAAGAGTCTTTCTTGTAGTTGGGAGGAGGAGTGAGGAGGTGACATGTGTAACCTCCCCATTCCTCAAGGCTCATGAAAAGAGCCTATTTTAATCCCTCTTGAAGGGAGGGATGGGGGTTGTTGAATTTTTGGCAATTTTTTATTTTAATTTCTTTTAGAAAAAAAGTTAGAGGAAAATTGGTGGCTCAACTTGGAGAAGGAGTTAGAGGAGCTCTTCTCAACTATCTTCCATTTGGGCTTTATAAGGTAGGATTTAAGGCAAATGCCTTTCCTTATGCATTTTCTTTACTTGCATGTTGTGTGTGTATGAGTTCATTTTGTTGATTTTACTTTGTGTTGTGGGAAAATTGGGTATGGGAGTTTGTGAGAGCCTCTCCTACTTGGGAGAAGATGCTCCACAAGTGTGGGATCGGGGAGGAGTGAACCTCCTTGGGGTCACATCCTTGTTTTCATGGAGTTTTAGCCTTGAGGGCAATTTATGAATGAGAGCAATATGTGTTTATAAGAAAATTGTGATATGGCTTGAGAGCCAAGAGAAAGTTGTGGAATCATGTGTATAAGTGTGGGCTTGATGCCTTGAGAGATTTATGTAATTGGGAAATTTTAGTAATGGCACTCTTGAGTGGAGTGATGTCCACTCCCCTACCCCATTAAACTCATTTTGAGTGAGTTTTGTGTTGTGATAGCCATGGGAGTATTCTTGTTTTGTGTTGAATGAAATTGTTGTTAAGTGGTGTGTGCTTACCTTGTGTGAGGATGATCTCCTAGCTCGAGGGTGACTCATGACTGAGTCAATGGTAGGGAGGAGAGCATGTTGTTGTGGCGTCTTCCCCTTTTTTATGTCATTGCAGGAAAATGGAGCTATGTGAAGTTGAAGAAAATCTTATTGTTCTTAAGAGTGTTATTTTGTGCTCTTGAGAGAGCATGGCCATGAGAGGCCTTGTGTATCATTTTCTTTAGTTTTCAAAAGAGGAGAACCTTGTTCTCTCTCTCATATTGTAAAAGTATGTTTAGGAGTGGCTTGTGGAATCATGTGTATAAGTGTGGGCTTGAGGCCTTGAGAGATTTATGTAATTGGGAAGTTTTAGGAGTGGCACTCTTGAGTGGAGTGATGTCCACTCCCCTACCCCTTTAAACTCATTTTGAGTGAGTTTTGTGTTGTGATAGCCATGGGAGTATTCTTGTTTTGTGTTGAATGAAATTGTTGTTAAGTGGTGTGTGCTTACCTTGTGTGAGGATGACCTCCTAGCTCGGGGGTGACTCATGAGTGAGTCAATGGTAGGGAGGAGAGCATGTTGTTGTGGCTTCTTCCCCTTTTTTGTGTCATTACATAGGAAAATGGAGCTATGTGAAGTTGAAGAAAATCTTATTGTTCTTAAGAGTGTTATTTTGTGCTCTTGAGAGAGCATGGCCATGAGAGGCCTTGTGCATCATTTTCTTTAGTTTTCAAAAGAGGAGAACCTTGTTCTCTCTCTCATATTGTAAAAGTATGTTTTACTTGTGTGTATGAATTAATTACATTTGCAATGGAAATTTTAATTTGTTGATTTCAATGCTTATGATTTAAAAACAATAGAGTAATGAAAGAAAGATATGGTCTTATGGCTATTTTATTTGTATGTTTATTTTAAAAAAAAAATAGGAAAGTTGTTGTTTTATTGTTGAGAGACAAAAAAAAAAATTATATTTTTAAAAAAAAAAAAGGAAATTTAGTTGTTGTTGTTATTTTGAAGAAAATAACCAGTTGCATTTGCTTTTAAAAAAAATTAATTGATTGAAATTTTAGAAGAGTTGTAGTCATTAGTTTTCCATAGTCCATGATGTTATTGATCGTGCTTCTGGATTTGACTGTGTTGACTATTTTTCCCTCAACGTTTCGAATCACCCACAGTGATCCATCATCAGGAGAAAAAGAGCAAGAGAAGAGAAGTAAAATGATAACTTGCAGACTTAAGATTGCATAAAAAGGAAAGGAAGGGGAGTGATGGGTGCGGAAACCAAGAGACCAAGAGAGAGGAGGGAAGCACCAATCAGATAAGAGAAAAGAGAACTAGACAGAAAAAAGGCAAGGCCTACAAAGGAAGAGGACTAAATAAAAAGGGGAGAATAAATATAAAGACAGAAGAAAATAAAAACAATTACCAAGAAGCCCCAAGAAGGAAACAATGAAATAAAGAATATAAAAACGAGCAAGGGAGAAAAAACCAACAGAGGAAAAATAAAGGAATAAAATTATGAAAACCTATTAAAAATGAAAAAAACCAGAAAAAACCCAATAAATGAAAACAAAATAACTAAAAGATAAAAATGAAAATAAATATCTATAAATAAATACCTATAAAAGCAACCAAAAACCAGAATGAGGATAAAATTAAAACACAAAATAACAAAAAGATAAAATAAGAAAATATAAAACTAAACCCAAAAACTAGGAAAATTCCACAAAGAGAGGTCACAAACCAATAATTAAGTGAAAAATTAGAATAAATATAAAAATTAATAAAAAGGCAACAAAAACCTCATTTTTAAAAAAATAAACTAAAATAATATATATATATATATATATATATATATATATATATATATATATATATGACGAGGACAATAATACACAAAGCGGGGAATAAAGAGGGCAACCCAAAACATGAAAGCAAAAGGCAAAGGGGCAAAGAATAGAAAAATAAAAATGAAGAGGTGACGAGAAATAGAAAGCAAGGAGGGCAAACGAGGGGAAATCGAAAAGATAAAAACAAGAAGAAGGGCCAAGGAATCAAGGCATCAAGGGAGGGACGACAAGAGGTCTAGATAGAGGAGGAAGCAAGGAACCAAGAGTGAAGTTTGTGAGTGAGAGAGGGTTGAGAAGAGAGCAGAGGGGGGAAGAAAAGAGGAAAGGAGAGGGGGGAAGGGAGGGGAAGGGAACGGACAAGGAGGAGAATGAAGGAGGGGCAAAAGAGGATACAAGCAAAGAGGGTTAAGGTCTAAAAGCTAGAGAGCTAGCAAGGGGAGCAGATGAAAAGAAGGATGATGTTAACAAGACAATGAAGGGAAAGAGCAGAAAGGAATGATAGGATTGGAGAAAGGCAAGATTAGAGGGGAGGGATGAGAGGGGGAGGGCAAGAGAGGGAGAGGGGAGGGATGAGTTAAGAGACTAAGAAGGGAGGGGGTTGAGACAGGTGAGAGAGCTATTTCTGAGATGGGCGAGTAAAGGATGCCAAGAGAAACTGAGACTCCATCCCTCATCCTGATTAAGGTTAGAGGGGTGATTGCCAATTTCTATAGCCTCTTTAAGTTTACGTTTGAAATAGTTATCTTCCTTGACCAAAATTTGTGTGTCTTCCAAGCAAATGTGGTGTTTGGTTTTGGAGGAGTGCTCGGCGAGGGCTGACTTTAGCGTTCGTTCATGCTTAATGTCAGCTCCGTGTTCTTTAATCCGAGTGCTGAAAGAGCGGCCTGTCTCCCCAATATAGGGTGTGCCACATGAACAAACCACTTTGTAGACTCCTGAGTTAAGGAAGATATCTGTAGGGTCTTTGGGAGAAGGGAGACGGTTCCTGAGAGTGGAAATGGGTTTATGTGGAAATATGTTTCTTTACAAAAAAAGAAATGTTCATTTGCTCTATATAAATCTGATATAGAAAAATGTATCTTTTGCTTATTTGTTTTAAAAGAAAATTTGTGAGTTTAGAAGGAAAAATATATTTGAAAGTATATATATATATATATATATATATATTTGAATGTATATATTTAAATATAAACTATTTTTATTTATACTGTCAAACAAAAGAAAAAAAAGGGGCTATATTATATATACAGCAGTATATATAGATACTTCCTTACATCTGAAAGTAAATAGTAAACTAAGGTTTGTAATAAATTAGTGTTTGTTGTGTATATATATATATACATGTGTATATACATATACATATACATATACATATACATATACATATACATATACATACACACACACACACACACACACACACACACACATATATATATATATAAAACCCAATAAAATGAACGCTATGTAAAAGAGAAGAGACTGTGTTTTTTTTTAATATTTACTGATCGCAATATTTAGGATGAAGATTAAACATGTTTTGGTGGGGGGTTCGAACCCCCCCACCGCCGCCGTTGTTATGGGTCTGGGGAGGGGGCAGAGCCCCCACCCACACCCCACTGTGTGGGATGTGGGTGGGGACTCCATCCCCTCCCCACACTCCCCCCTACACTTCTCCCACAGGCATCTCCCCTCCCATCACCCTTGCTACCTCCGTTGATCGCACCCAGCACTCCCCACCTCCGTCTCCACAGTCCACCTCTCCACTCCGCCCATAGTCCCCCACCGTCCCTCCGCCCACAGCGCCGCTCCTCTCTCTCGCCTGCCACGAAACCCTTGGGGTTTTTAACAATAAAAAATCTATATTTATATTAATAAATTACCTCATTTCCATCACTGCTATATATATATATAATGCAAACAGATATATCAAATGGGTATACCACTTGTTTAGAACTCCATTCATGGCTGCCTCACTTCTCCAACCTGCAACACCAAACAAGAGAAGAGAAAAGAAAAAAATGAGAAGAGAGGAGAAGATAAACAAAGAGAAAAGAAAAAAATGAGAAGAGAGGAGAAGATAAACAAAGAGAAAAGAAAATGATGCTTAGAGAATAGGGTTAGGGTTTTTTAGTTTCTCATAAGGAAACTATTATTTTACTTGGAGGCTTTTAGGGCAAAGAGAAAGGATTTTAAAATTGGTTTTAATTAATTTATTTTGTGCTTCCATTCCCCTCTTTTGTTTTGTTTTTAGAGCTCTTTTATTCTAGAGATAATTTTAATGATGTGGGTAGTTTTAATTCTTATTTAAAAAAAAATAAAAAACAAAAGGCTAATATTATTATTGTTGTTTAGTGGCAAGGTAAATATTTAAATATGGTACTTAGACTAGAGGAAGACTATAGACTATTGTCTTAAATTTAATTATTTGGAAAGGAATCTAATTTATTTATTTAATTTTGTCCCTCCAAATAATTATTGGGATGTTTTTTAATTTAAAACAACCAGATTAATCAATGGATTACAAACCTTTATCAACAAGGTTTGTGGAAATTCAGTTGTTATTAGTTTAGTAATTAATTTAATTAACCTAGAGCGATTTTATTAGTTTAATGAAGACGTCATTTTAATCCAACTTGGAAACCTTGTAAACTATCCAATGAAGTCAGTATAACATGCTTTCATAATCTGGTCTACCAAGAAATTAGGAATAATGTAAAGGAAGCAGTGATAGCTCTGATTGATAGAAAACGTGAAGGAGAACAAATTGATCGAGCTTTGTTGAAAACTATTTTATTTAACCTATTTAACTATTCTACCAATTTAACTAGTGAAACGTAGATAATTTAAAACCAACCCAGTAAACTTTTGATCAAATTTAGTTTTATTATAATAAACCCTAATCACGCCCGTGAGGCATTATGCTACCAGATTTTTCCAGAATTTAGGGTTTAGCTAGGCTAGTAAAATTTAACCTTGCTTAGGATTAAATTATTGTTTTTGCTGGTTATCGACATTAGGTTTTGGTATTAAATTATATTTCTCTTATGCACTTGAATTTGGCTTTTGATTTTGACTTACGTCAAAATCCCATCATTCACTTAGGTTAACCTAGGGTTGCGATCGTTGATCCTAACCCTATTGGCGATGTTAACCGTGTTGCATCAACCCCCTAGTTTACCTTCATTGCGAAATGGTGTGCGCAAGTGAACGCATTACCCCACATTCAACTGTCATGTTTATGCCTTATGCGTAATGCCACCGAGCACGCTTACGCATGTGAGGGGGTTTCTAGGGAAGCGTGGTAAAATTTTTGATATTTCATGTCATGACCACATGACAAATGTGGACATGACACGTGTGACGTGTGTCGTGACCGCATGGGAAATGTGGGCATGACAGGGCACTTATAGTCTGGATGTCCAAACTCATTACAATTATAGCATCTGTCTGCAAACACATTTGAACTTCTTCCTCCTCAAAATCTGCCCCTTATACCTCTACCTTTAAAATCTACACTTTGTCCTTGTCCTTTATTTACATCATCTTGATTGTCACTTGCTTGTCTTGTGGGAAGGAATCATCTTCCTCTCATGTTGCTGCCTCTTCCTCTAATTACCTTGTCTTGTCTTCTTTGTATCTTTTCCTCCACCCTAATAGCCAATTGGAAACACTCTTTAACAGTCCTTGGAGTAGCAACAACTAATTCATCTTGGATGTTAACTCTCAATCCTCCTAGATACCTAGCAACCTTCTCAACTTCATCTTCCATTCTACCTGATCTTATACTCAATTTATAAAATTCATCAGTGTAAGTTTTAACATCTAGATCTCTTTGTTTCAGACCTTGCAATTTCTTATACAACTGAACACTATGATCTTTAGGAAGAAACTTGCCTTTCAATTTTGCTACCATGCGGTCCCAAGAGATTATCTTTGACTTACCTCTTTTTCTCCTCTCGGTTTGTTCATATTCCCACCATAGTAGGGCATGTCCTTTAAGCTTTGTCTTGGCTATCTTGACCTTCTGATCATCAGGTACATATTCACTTTCAAAGTGATTGTCCATGGCTGCAACCCAATCTAATAGTTCCTCATCATTCAAATTTCCACCATATGTGGGAAAATCAACCTTTACCTTGTGTTTGTCATCCTTGACTGCCTTTAGAAACTTAGCAAACCTCTGATCCTCAGGGTCTAACTCCTCTTCTTCCTCTTCTATTTCTAGAAACTCTTCTTCATCTTCATCACTAACATCTTCTACCACCATCCCTCTTCTTTAATTTGATTCAGTGGCTTCAAGCCTAGCCATCACAGCATTATATGACTCCTGCAACTTAGCATTTTTCTCCTTTAACTCCTACAACTCTCTAGCAGTACCACTTTTCTTTGGAGGCATTTTCACAACCATATCTCTTCACCTTCCAACTCTTCCTTGTGAAATATACAACTTTCAAGTCAAAAGACCTACTTCCTGTATCTCTGATACCACTTTGAAGCAAGAAAGGTGGTGTTGACTAAGCAACCTCAAACTGATCAGACCTTGACAAGAAATCAACAAGGAAACAACTTTACCATCATAATTCACTCAACCAATTCCAAACACCCAACCATAGGCTTGTAATCCACACAACTTGACTTGGCACAATATATTTTAGAGAAGGCCGTACAAAGGCCCACAAAACCTCATTTAAGACTTCTCATAGATCCCCAAACACCATTCCAAAAGAGCCCTAAAGGTTTCTTTTCAACAATTTAGAGATTCTTTAAACTACCCTGTTTAGAGGCTACTCAGTTAGCCCTAAATAACAAAGGAGGTGCCTTCTAAACATTAGATAACCACTCAAACTCTTTTGATAGTCACAAATTATGATACAAAACTCTAAATTCACTGGCCAAAACACATATCCAAGTCCTCTAGGATGCTATACCATAAAACCCTCATTCTCCTTACAAAACTCTAGGGTTTATTCAATCTCACAATACCCGGGCTTTCCAAACTCAATCAAAGCATCCAACACTCTTCAAATACTTTGCACATGGTCACAAAACCTTCCCATTGACAGATTCATCCATATTTTGACAAAACCCCACATTTATACCCTTATTTCACATGGAAACCACACAATTACACGCTAGGGTAGCATTCCACAACTTACAATTCGCTTCACTTCCACTCTAAAACATAGAAACACCTACTCTACCATCATATCATGTCATTCCATCAAGACTTAGACTAGGACAATAGATGGAATGGTTGATTACATTATCTAATCTTCAAACAGTGCCTTCATTGGTTTGTTGTAGGCAGTTCCAGAAAAGTAAAGAGGTCTCCCTCCAAAATAAGTGTTAGCCTCTCAAAATGAGTTCAAATGAAAGATAAGACAAGCATCTACATAACATAGAAGGTTTCAAGTCATTCAAAACCTGTATGGGTCTGTACACAACCTGTAAAGTTCAGAAAAATAGGAAATTGCAGAATATGAATGTTGTTATTGATGTGAAACTTCAAAACAATCACCAACCACCCTTTGCCTAAGCCCTTGAAGGATTTAAATACATTTTCCAAACCAAAACTACCTTCCCAACATTCTTAACTACCTTTTAAATTCCCTTAACCCTTCATATTCTTGATGGTTACATAGTAAATGGTCTTTTTGTTAGACCTTATTTAGCAAATAAACTCAAAACACCCCTATGACTCTTCATTACATAATTTATGATCTATGATGACCTTATTTAATTTAAAAAAACATGACTCAAAACATTATGCGTGGCCTTAGCATTGCCTTATTACATCAAAAGGACTGAAGACCTTCAAATGATCAAATTTTGCATATGATGGTGTTAGTACTCCTGCACTAGATGGGGTACCTATTTTATATGGTCCTCTTGTTCAGTTCTTTGTAATCAATGCACATTTTGAGTGTGCCATCTTTCTTCTTTACCAGTACCACAGATGAAGCAAAAGGACTCTTACTAGGCCTGATGTGTCCCATCCAGAGAAGCTCTTGAATGGCCTTTTCTATTTCATCCTTATATCTCTTAGGATGCCTGTAGGGAACTGTAATCACTGGCTTAGCACTCTACTCCAACTCTATAATGTGCTCAAATCCTCTGTCTGGAGGTCTACCTGGAGGTATATCACTAAACACGTTGGAGTGTTTAGATAGTAAATCTTGGATCTCTGCTGGATACTCTTGTTTCTCTTGCTTGGGCACCTCTAGCATCACAAGAATCTTAGTTGCCCACTGCACCTGGTCATGTCGCAGTATCCTCTCCATCCTCCGAATGGACACTGCCCTCAACCCTCTATCTAACATTCCCTTTAAAATGTGTCTCTGACCATCCACTTCAAACTTCATCTCCATGGTCCTCAAGTTGAGGGAAAACTCACCTATCATATGCAACCATTTCATCCTGAGGACTACATCCATGTCACCCATACTGACCACAAAGTATTCAGCCTGGAACTCATAATTATTCAACCTAATTGTTAAATTGGGGATCCTTCGTTTGCAAGTGATAACAAACCTGTCTGCCACTCTGGCCTTGAACCCCTCAAATTCTTCAGTTTTGAGTCCCCTCCGTGCAACTAGGTCCTCATCAATGAAGTTATGTGTGACCCCTGTATCTAACAAGGTGATTACACTCTATCCCTCTAATACTCCCCGTATCCTGAAGGAACCCTCTCTTTGAATAGCAGAGATATGTGATGTAGGGAAATCATCATCCTGTGCATTCTGTGTATCTTGCACCTCCTCTACTACAATATCTCCATCAATGTCCTCTCTATCACTCTGCTACTCTGAATGCTTTGAAACTGTCTGATCAGCAGAATAATACTCCAACTACTTGACCTGCCCCTTCATTGGACACTTATGATTAGGATCCCATGGACCCTTGCATTTAAAACATGGCTTCTTCCTCCTGTATTCATTCAGCGTATCATCATCTAAACGAGGTGTTGGTTTCTTCTGTGGGAAGGTATCTCGATGTTGTGTTGGCATCTTGTCTTTCCATGGAGGAAAGGGTTTGGAGATGAATTATTTCCTAGGCATTGCGAACTCCATACTCTGTGCCTTCTTAAAGGTCTCCTAAAGTGAAGGTGGGTCGAAAGCCTTAACCCATCCCCTGAGTGGTTCCATAAGCCCTTCTGTAAATAGGACTATCATTCTCCTCTCTGAAATGCTAGGAACCATGACATTGAGCCTCTGGAACTCAGAAATGTAACTCTCAAGTGACCCATACTGCTTCAACTGCGCCAAGTCTCTAAACTGCAACTCTGGGTCCTTGGTATCAAACCTCTCGATGAGTCTGTTAGTGAACTCATTGTATGTGGTGATAAGGCCAAGGCCAAGGGTGACCAATCCGTGGTACCACCACTCATGTGCTAACCCATCCAAATGTATAGTGGCAAAATTAAGTGCCTCGTCCTCCGACATTGGCTTAAGTGTTAAGTAGTTATCTAATTTTTGCACCCAAGCTTTGGTGGAGATCTTACCACTCCCATCAAATCGATCAACAGGGACTTTGCTCAATGCATGCTGGTAGTCCCGATTAGCTTTGGTAGCTCTATAATCTCCATGACCCATCACTCCCCTCTGTCTCTTCTAGTTCATGTACTACTCAAATGTCAGCATTTCCCTAATATTTAGAGCCAATGTAATGTACTCTGCATGCTACATCCGAACATCGTCTATCGTGGAAAGCTGAACCTCTAGTTCTTGCTGAACCAATGCCTCCTCTCTGCGTGGAAAGGTTGGCTGTAGGGGTCTAGTGACCGATCCTGGGGTAACCTTGGTGTTATGACTACTACCATTTCTTGCATGTCTACAATAACCATTGTTAGAGCCACTGGTCTCACCCTCGAGTGTGGTATTGGTGTGAACTACTGGAATTCCCTGGTTAAACTTCCCAAGGAGTTGGGACATCATATCAAGCATAATATCAAACTTTCTTTCTATTTTTGTGTTAGGACTCTCTAGCTGGTCTAGTCCTCTGTCCCCCATACTACCTTCTATGCTTTCACTACAATTAGAAGAGTTTCTATGCATGCCCAATATACTGGAAACTGTTTCACCTTCTGGGACCTCTGGTGGATGCCAATGTGGAGTAGGTCTAGTGTAAACCCTTCTTCCATCACTCATATAAACTGATCAACACAGGCTGGCAAGATGCACCAGCTCTGATACCACTGAAATAACCTATCCCCTTATATATTTTACTGTTTGCTAGTCTGGGTTATTTTTCTTTCACCGTGCTAAGAAGTTTCTATGGTTAAGTTGATCCCTACTTGCGTCTTGGTGTTGGGTCCATAACATATCATAGCATGCATGTATTTATTTTTGCAAACTCAAGAAATGAAAATACCCACAACTACTGCTGAAAATTCCATATTTCTATATCTCCCAAATTACTCAGTATTTTGACAAAATATCAAGTACTCAGTTGAGAAAATATCCCCTATTATCTAAGCAACAAATACCCAGAAAAATATATTGCCAAAATATGAAGTATTTCACATACCCATTAGCTGCAGCAGTGTTTACAAGGCTAGAAAATGATAGAACAACAACTAGGATAATAAAATGTCTTCAAATCAATACAAAATCAGATAATAACCTTCAGTGCAATGAGATACAACAAGTATAAAGTGAGTCGACCCTTTGTATGCTTCACCAATGTCTTCTAAATCCCACGTAGCTGCTGTGTATGGCTGGGATGACTGGCTAAAGTTGCAAACAACAAATAATAGATGAAGAATGGCATTAAATCTCTCCTCAACACCTTGGTTTACCCATGTAGTCCTCAATGCCTAGCTGGGAGAATAAATCAACACAATCACACACCAAAAGGCATACAAATAGCTCACTGTTGTATGGCTGGCCATGGAGCTGTACAACCAGGTCTAGGAGAACTAGACAACACCAAATCTCATCCAAACACTTCCAAAAATCAAAACATAAACCTTCAACCTACTGTGATAATTATGGAGGCAATAAATCAGATATATCTCTTGGTTTAGACCTCCGTGACAAGCTCCGAACCCTCTAAACTGTATGAAGTTAAAGCATAATCACAGCCATTAAGTATGGCTGTCCTCAAGCAACCTCAGATGATCTTTCACACCCTCGAATCACTATTATAAATGGTGGTTTCCATCACCAAATGCTTGTTGCAAGGTGTGACCCTTGGTCTCCTTGTTCAGCGCTGCGCTGCGGTGATTTGCGACAGGGCTTAACCGCCTCCAGTGCTTGTTAAGTCAAGTGGTTGTATCGGGCATTAATAGGTCGATCTTTTGGTGCAACCGCAGCTAACAATTGGTATCAGAGCTGAGGTCATGGGTTCAAACCTCGTGCTTGCATTGGGGGGATTGTTGCAAGGTGTGACCCTTGGTCTCCTTGTTCAGCGCTACACTGTGGTAGTTTGCAACAAGGGCTTAACCGCCTCCCGTGCTTGTTAAGTCAAGTGGTTGTATCGAGCATTAATAGGTTGATCTTTTGGTGCAACGGCAGCTAACAATGCCATGGCTGGAAGAAGTTCTCCAAACCCTTAAACTTGCAGAGCAAATGCATAAGAGAAAATATGTCATAAATGAATCAAAAGCTTTCATTTTTGCCTTTTATATTTCTCTCATGAAATGAAACCATAGGTTAGAGAGAAAATATTTTATTTTATAAACTTTATTTCCTCTCCCTTAGTTGCCCAAGTCCAAGTGACTTTATATTTTATTTTTTAACACTTTTCCAAAGTCGCCACTTAAATATAATAAAGTCTAATTATTTAATATTAAATTAAACTTACGAACTTTAATATGAGAGGGCAAATGAACTCTGAATTACATGATCTTGAGACCGTTGGAAAGGTCTCGACAAGATGCTCTTCCTCCAACCTTGACTTTCCAAAAATAGAAGAAACCCTAACTTACTAAAAATAATAAGTTTCTGCCAAAGTGTCTGAAATCCACCAAATGAACTACCAGATTTCCCTAACCACCATGGTTAGCCTATGGGAACCAAGTATAGGCTAACACCCTCTCAGAAAGGGGACATTATAGTCCGTCCTCCCCAAGATTGCTTTCCTCAAGCAATCTCAGATCTGGATGCATCAAAATTTGTTCATTCTCCCATGTCGCATCCTCTACCAGCAGGTTCTTCCATTTCACCAAATATTCCTTGATGACCCTCCTTCTCAAAGTCCTCTCCTTGGTATCAATGATGGCCTTAGGTACCAAAATCAACTTCCCCTCTTCATCAAGAGGAGGTAACTCTATGGAAGGTACTACATTGTGCCCCAATGCCTTTTTGAGGCGAGACACATGAAAAATACATTTTTCACATACTTCTTGTCTATTATCAATAAAAGACAATCCTTTAACATGTGTATTTCTTAAGTAAAATCAAGTCACTAAAACTAAATGTCCATATCTAGTGCCATATTCGACTATCATGCATTTCACTTGTTCTTAGAACCTGATTTCTTGAAGGAAAATAAAGAGGAAACATTCTATCACCTATCATGTAGGCTCGTGCAACAATTGCATGCTTATGCAATTTGTTTTTTATTATGCACTCATCTCTATCAAAAATTACTTGATAATTTTGTTCTAGAATATGGCCAATCGATAACAAATTCTTTTTTAGAGCAAGAACCAATAAAGTATCATAAATATGCTTTACCTTACCATGTTTAGTGGTGACTACAATAATACATTTTCCTTTAGTCCCATGAAACTAATTATCTCCCAATAGAACTATGCTATTATGCTTTTCATCTAAATCAATAAGAAAATTATCATTAGATGTCATGTGCAAAGAACACCCAAAATCAATAACCACAAATTATTTTTCAATGGCATTTGTATTCAAGCAAAAAATGAACAAATTTTGTTTATCTTCAATAGTATTATGTGTAGACGATTTGTGCCAACATTCATATTCATAATGACCAAACTTATTACAATGAAAACATTGAATATTTCTTTTATCTCTATTATCTCTATCACTATGCCTACTTCTACCTTGCCCTTTGCCTCTGAAGTTGTTACTTTTTCCTTTGAAGTTTCTATTTCTACCTCTAAAGTTACTATTTGTACCTCTGAAATGATTACTTCTTCCTTAAAAGGTGCTACTGGATTTTCCTCTAGGTTCATTTTTATGGCACGAGTCATCTCTATATTCATTTAAATTGTGATAACTCTTAGAAAAAATGTTTCTTTTACCCCTTATGCTTGTTTTGGATGAAAAACTTGTTCTAAACTTTTTTCACTATTTTTCATTCTTTCTTCAACAATTAACAAAATGTTACTCAATTCATCAATTTGTATGGTTGTAGGATCTTTTGAAATTTCAATTGTGGAAACAACATTATTAAAATATGGGATCAAACCTCTTAATATCTTCTCAATGATACGATGATTATTCATATTTTCACCTAAAATCATCATTTGATTAACCAAACCTTCAAATTTTGTAAAAAATTTATTTGTCGAATCATTATGACTCATTTTGATATTTTCAAAAAATTTCTCAATGTTTGCAATTTTTCTGTTTGAGCACCTTGATATGCATTTCTAAGTATATTTCATGCTTGTTTTGAATGTACAACATTACTAATCTTAAGAAAAAAATGTTTGATTTAGTGCACCTTGAATAAAAAGCAATGCTTAATTGTGCTTTTGTTCATTTATCTTAAATTCTCTTTTTTGATGATTATTTAAAGCATTAACATATTCTGGTTCTTCATATCTTAGATAGACAATATCTCATAAATATTTAGATTTTAATAATGTTTGCAATGGTGTACTCCAATATGCAAAATTATCCCCATAAAAAATAGGAATCAACAACCCTAGTGTACCTGCCATATTTACCATCATCACACCCAAAAAATGCCTTCCAAATAAAAACTATTCACAAATCTTACAAACTCCTTGCAAATTCATTGTCCCTTTTTCTACTAAAAAAGGTTTAATACAATATACAAATTTCAACTATCCAAACTTTGTACAAAATGAATATAAAATATCTCTAGAGGGATAAAACCATTGTACCTCAAAAACAATCTTCAAGGAATAAAACCACTATACCTCAAAAGCAATAAAATATATTAAAACTTACACCCCTCGGGTCCTTACTCCCTACACATTTCTATTGTTCAATGTCCTTTCCTCCTCACAGTTTTTGATTGCATTCTTTGTAACACTCAAAAACAAGTAACTCCAATTATCAAACGTTGAACAAAATAGTAGCCATGGTGAGTAATAGATTGTTGGGCCGATTTAATGTGTGGTAGGCAAAAGAAAGAAGTGACTATGTTGAAGGTAGAATATCTGTTAGGAATCAATGTTCACATGGTTTTTTAGGTTAGCTTTATTAGTATGTTTAATAAAATAGAGTTATGTACGTTAATATTAAGTTGTTAAGAACCAACTTAATATTATATTATAGTGAGAGTTTGTTTGTATTAGAGAGTTGTTTTAACAACCATATAATTAGGAGTTTGTTTATTTGTTAGTCTCATAATTATCTATCTAAGGGAGTGGTTATAGAAGGTAGAGCAACTTTCCTATTATATAGGATATGAAAAGTCCTATAAATATGTAATGTCTTATTGAACAAGTAGTGTGGAATATAGAAGCATTTTTAGTGTGTAAAATTCTCCATACTTATATGATTCCACCCAAAATCTTTGATAATATATTCCACAATAGGTATATGTTGGCTCACAAACTCTTCAATGAAATGGAGCCCTTATGAATTCCTATATGGTTTGTTGTGCACTCTAATGGAACACCAACAAGACATCCCAAAGCTCTGATACCAAATGATAGTTTTTATGAGTAGCAAAATAATATGATGATGATCTGCAAATCATTTACCAATAACAAAACAATGCAAATGACTCTCCAATATCTCGGTTGATTGATTAGTGGGAGGAAATGTACATTTATAAAAAAAATTAAAACTGAACCAAAACTGACTTCTATCTAATTGTCTACTAACAACTAACTACTTGTTAAATAAACAAAAAATAAACAATGTTCATTATTCTTTTAGCAAGCTTATATTGCACCATTTATATCAAAATTTGTGTTGATTTCTATGGTGTAATTGACCTCTTCTTGATTATGGTATCTGATAAGATGTACATGGCCTATTTTGTGATAGTGCTCCAAAAGGTGTTGTTTTTTAAATTTGATAAAATGAGTTTTGAAAGGCCCTGAACTATTTTACAAGGAAACAACCAAGAGGCAAGAGGAACAAAGACCAATAAGGTCAGAGACAGAACATATTTAGAGCATTAGCCACTAGTTGTAACATGAAGAGACTGTAGGCAAACTACCTTAGCATGCTACACCCAAAGGCTAATGAGCTACACAACTCCTGACCCCAACCTAGCAAACCGCACACCCGATGCCTGGGGCTCAGGAATTAGAAATTGATTTAAGAAAGCCTTTCTTCCTTCTATGCATGATAGTCCAAGACACATCATTAGCAAAACCATTAGATCAAGAAGGGGACTCCTCAACATATGTCACCACATGAGACACCCCCCTCAACGAGGAAGACTAAGGCTACACTAAAGAAGAAAGTTGGGGAAGAACTGAGGCCCCACCATGGTCCACTGAGGGGGCAATGGGAACAGTCAAAGTAGACTGTGCTAGTACTCAAGAAGGAATCCTAGCAAAATCTAAGGATAAGACTGAAGCCACGCCATTCCTAAAGGGCAATGGGACTCGAAGGAGCATTGTCCTCAAAATCTACAATCAAGTGTCTAGGGAGGGCATTATGCCACCATGTAGCTGAGTCAACATTCTTGCGACATGTACAAGGATAATCTGAGGCAAGATGGCCAGTAGTGAAGCATTATTTGTAGTGAAAAGGGATGCCCTTGTAATCCAACAGCCAAGTCCACAGTCGATCCTCCACCATGAGGACAACCTCCCTAGGGAGAGCCTTGGAGGTGTCAATATCTACCAAAGATGGGCATATAGTAGAGTGGCCTATGTTGGATGTGGAAGAATCCACCTTCAGAATTATGCCAATACCTTCAAAGAAAGAATCTTCCTAAAATTGGAGGAGGAGGTTAGACAATCTAACCCAAACTTGCATGAAATTTAATGGCTCCATGAGAGGGTTGAAGGAGAGGAACCACAACTTGAAAAAGAGGGACTGCTCTCCCCACATCCAAAGTCAACCATCCAGCACCACTTCCCTATCCTTAGAAGAAGGAAAGCTCACAATGAAAAAACCCCTTGCACAGGGGTATAGCTTGATATAGCTGTCATATTCCCCCACGATCATATTCAACGGATGTCTCCAATCGCCACATCTCTTGGGCGGTTAAAACTCCCTCGTGGGTTTTTAAAGGAGAACTTTCCCTCCTCCAAAAGGCAGAGATCAACATACACTTCTCTCGGCCATAGGAAATAACAAGAGCAACACCATATACAGCAAAGAGAGTAATTCCAAGACTCTGCAGCAGCCAGACACCATACACAGTAAGGTACGCCATGATGCTCTTACTCCATTAATAAATACTTGATCTAATTTGTATGCATATGCCTTTGCATCTAATGAATAATATATTCTGATTTCTGATAATAACTGTGTAAAAGATGTCTTGATTCAGATTCAAATAGGCATTAGGATTAGTAATTGCATTTCATGATTTAGTACTCTAAATTGGCTCATTATATTACATATATAGGAATGTTATGATCTTAAAGTTGAATCGCATATTAGAGTAATTCCAAGTTATGCAATATGTTATTACTATATTATATGTTGTTTAAACTTCATGATATGATAAGTATAAACTCTTAGGAAATACAATGTTAGATGTTACATAAGATAAGAAATATTGTTGATGAAACATATAAGATTAACATATAACCTCATATGAGATGGTGAGTTTGAGATGTATAGTAGCCAACATGGGTATGTTTTGTCCCTTGTCTCAGTAGGTGCAATGGCACCCCTTGGACAAGTGGAAAGTGGCCCTTGTCTCAGTAGGTGCAATGGCACCCCTTGGACAAGTGGATATGGCCCTTGTCTCAGTAGGTGCAATGGCACCCCTTGGACAAGTGGATATGGCCCTTGTCTCAGTAGGTACAAAAAAGGTACCCCTTGGACAAGTGGAAGTGGCCCTTGTCTCAGTAGGTGCAATGGCACCCCTTGGACAAGTGGATATGGCCCTTGTCTCAGTAGGTACAAAAGGTACCCCTTGGACAAGTGGAAGTGGCTTTTGGCTCCAGTTGGTGAAGAAGTCACCCCTCGTGCCAAAGGATTAATAGTGGACCCATGATTGGCCAAAGGGCATCCTTTCACCTCATCTCATATGAAGTTAAGAGTTAATGCATGGATAGTGATGATAAATATATATATACTGATAGAGATCATGACATTAACGATAAAATATCATAGTGAATCTAAGAGGAATATATGAAATATAAGTGATAGAGAATGCGTATTGAAAGTAATCACAAAGATTATGGATACAAGATAGAAAATGATAATTGATGTCAATTATTGAAAATCTAAAGGCAATGTTCTTATGTCATTGAATATATCATTTATCTATTGCTATAATTGAAATTAAGAAAGTTTGGTATAATAACGTTCTCTTTACAAGTTGGAAATGTGTTCAAAGTTTTGAAAATGTTGACTTGTGACAAGGGGACATTACAGTGGTATCAGAGCGGTCTTCCTGCCATCCTGTGAAGTAATCTTATGCAAGCATACACTAGAAGGAACCGCCAACTACTAGAAGAAAAAATGAACAACGAAATGAGGGCCTTCATGGAAGCCACTACCAAGGCCATGATGGAACAAAATGAAAGAATCACCAAAGCCATGATGGATCAAGGTGAAAAGACAACCCAAATGATTTTAGAGGCACTGCAAAAGGTGGGTGACACTACGGATCATCCAAAAACCCACTCAACCAATGGAAAGGAAGTAGCCTCTAACCAAGCTGAAAACAGTAATTCTTCATCAAGCACACGAGTTCCACTACCACCCTTCTTACCAAGCGAAGACAATCCAATAACGACAAATGACATCATCCAAGAGATGAGCACTGAAGACATGATTAGAGCCTATGCAAACTTAGATCCTGAACTAAGAAATCTTGTATCCTTTAGTGAATTTAGCAACTCCAAAAGGAATGAACTAGCAAGAAAGGAAAAGAGACCCATCAACAAAGATTTGAAGCAAAAGACTAATAAAGTAATCCTTCCCAACTTTGATGGGACAAGTAAAATCACTCCGCGTGCATGGCTAGAAAAATTAAATGATTATTTTCAACTTAGTCCCATGACCGAAAAAGATGCCCTTCAATTCGCCATTCTACACTTAGAGGGTTTGGCGTACGAATGGTGGCATCATGGAAAGCACACACAAGATCATGAAACTGTCAAATCCTATGAGGAATTTTCTAAAAGGTTCCTTAAGAAATTTGAACGCAGGCATCCTGAGCAAGATTTTAAGGACTTAACCCAAGTAAGGCAAAGAGGGACGGTGGACGAATATGTGAATGAATTCGAGGAAATAGCCCTTCGAGTTTCAGGGATGGAGAAGGGGAGGCTTACATTTCTATTCATCCAAGGCTTGAATGAAAAACTAAGAGGATTAGTGGGCGCACTTAAACCCACTACACTTGAGGATGCCATAGAAATGGCCACCCAACTAGAACAAAACCAAACCCCTCAACCATTTACTAAACCCTTCCATAAGAAAGGAAGGTTTGATAAGACATACCACCGCAAAGATGAGAGGAAGGATAAAAAGCTATGTTTTACATGCGGAGCACCATGGACACTAGGACACCTATGTCACAAGCTACAAGATTTAAAAGAGAAAGGGCTATGTTTCAAATGTAAAGATAAATGGGAACGAGGTCACAAATGCGGGCAAGCTCGCATCATTGAAGCCTTAACCTATGAAGAGGAGGAAGAAAATCTGACAAAAAGGAGAAGGTATGAACCTGAAGAGAAAGTCACCCTAGCTGCTATATCTAAGGTATCTAAACATCATCCATTTAGAATTAGGTGCCACCTAAATGGTAACAAAATTATAGCTTTAGTAGATAGCGGAGCTACTCACAACTTTATAGATGAGACTTTAACCAAAAGAATGAAGCTAAACCCCCAAGAATTTGAAGGATTTATGGTATCCCTAGCAGATGATTCCACAAAAGAATGCTCAAGAATGCTACCACAATTAGGATTATCCATAGGGAGACACCCCTTCCAAGATGACTTCTATGTGGTAAACATGGGAAACACGGATATGATTTTAGGCATGCCATGGCTGCACTCCCTAGGTAAAGTCACCATAGATTTTCCAAAATTAGAACTCTCTTTTGAAAAGCAAGGAGAAAGGATCACCCTTCATGGGCTATCTGATGGGTCACCTAGAGTTATCTCATGCAAACGAATGGTGAGAACTTTTAGACATAATCAAATAGAATGGGCAGCCCAATGCATGATCCTAGACAAGTCAACTCCATTAGGGCAAAACATTCACATAGATATTCAACCTATCCTAAGAAAACATAAGAAGGTATTCGATGACATACCACCGGGTTTGCCTCCCAAGCGGGGTTTTGAACACATAATTGAAATGGAAAGAAATGCAAAACCTGTTATTACTACCCCTTATCGACACCCCCAAAAATTCAAAGAAGAAATAGAGAAGACCATTAATGAACTCCTAGCAATGGGCCATATACAACCAAGTTCTAGCCCTTTTGCCTCATCCATAGTACTTGTGAAAAAGAAAGATGGCACTATGAGGATGTGCATTGATTATAGAGCCCTAAATAAACAAACCATAAAAAATCGCTATCCAATCCCAAGAGTAGATGAACTAATTGATGAGTTACACGGGGCTAAGTACTTCTCTAAGATTGATCTTTGCTCCGGGTATCATCAAATAAGAATGAGGGAAGAGGACATACCCAAAACAGCGTTCCGATGTCATTATGGTCACTTCGAGTTCCTGGTTCTACCATTTGGGCTAACCAACGCCCCGGCCACCTTCCAGTCTTGTATGAACCATACCTTCCGAAAACAACTCCGAAAATTCCTCCTAATTTTCTTTGATGACATACTAATTTACAGCAAGACATGGGAGGAGCACCTTAAGCACATAGAGGAAGTATTATCCATACTTGAGCAAAAGTCCCTTTATGCCAAAATCTCCAAGTGCGAGTTTGGGATGGAAGAAATCTTGTATTTAGGGCACAAGATTAGTGCAGAAGGTGTCAAGGTTGACGAAGAAAAAATTAAAGCCATAAAGGCATGGCCTAGACCAAAAACTCTAACCCAACTGCGAGGATTTCTAGGGATCTGCAGTTACTATAGGAGATTTGTAAAGAATTTCTCTCGGATAGCAGCTCCCTTGTCAGACCTAACAAAAAGGGGATTATTTCAGTGGAATGATGCAGCATGGAGAACATTTGAGGAGTTGAAACATGTCATGAGTACATGTCCAGTTTTAGCTATACCTAACTTCTCTCTGCCCTTCGAGTTGGAATGTGATGCCTCTGGTGAAGGAATTGGGGTGGTACTAATGCAAAATAAGCATCCCATAGCATTCGAGAGCCGCAAGCTGACAATCGCAGAGAGACTTTACTCTACTTATGACAAAGAAATGTTGGCAATCATGCATGCTTTAGCCAAGTTCCGACAGTACCTAGTATGTGGAAAGTTTATAGTCTGGACGGATCATAACAGCTTGCAGCATTTTCTAAAACAGCGTGATCTTAATGATAGGCAACAAAAATGGGTGAGTAAAATCCAAGCCTATAACTTTGACATCACTTATGTGAAGGGGAAAAATAATGTGGTTGCCGACGCACTCTCTCGAAGACCTTTCATATGTGCCATGACAAGCATTTCACCAGATTGGAAAAACATCCTCATAGCCGACTATGCTAAGGATCCTCTCACCATAAGTATACTTGAGGGTAACTTACCAAACGATGAATTCAAAGTCCAAGATGAACTTTTACTCTATAAGAATCGGGTTTATGTGACAGCTGAATCTAAGATAAAAGGGAAAATCCTTAGAGAATTCCATGATCAACCTCTAGCCGGACATCAGGGTTATTACAAAACCTACAAGCAGGTTAGAGAAAGGTTTGCGTGGAAAGGACTAAAGAAGGATGTGTTGAAACATGTGCAAGAGTGTGATACTTGTCAAAGGAACAAGGTGGAACAAACCCATCCAGCAGGGCTACTACAACCCTTACCCATTCCGCAACAAAAATGGAGTAGTATATCCATGGACTTCATAACCGGCCTGCCAAGAGCACAGGGCAAAGATTGTATATATGTGGTCGTAGATAGACTCACAAAGTATGCACATTTCATGGCTATCACTTCTAAATATAAAGCCCCTCAAGTAGCAGATATGTTCTTTAGAGAAATTTTTAGACTCCATGGTTTACCCGACACCATAATCAGTGATCGTGATAGCCGTTTCATGAGTTCCTTTTGGCAAGAATTGTTCAGATTATCTGGAACGGAATTGACCCCCAGTACTAGTTATCATCCACAAACGGATGGTCAAACCGAAATTGTGAATAAATGGATTGAGGGATACTTACGAAACTATGTCACCGGGCACCAGAAGGCGTGGATTAAGTGGTTACATCTGGGTGAATATTGTTATAATACAACACATCACATGTCAATTGGTATGAGCCCTTTTAAAGCTCTATACGGATATGAAGCTACTTCATTTGGAAGCCTAATTCTCCAAGAAAGTAGAGTTCCAAAAGCCAAGGATTTTGTTCAGCAACATGAAGACATTATGAGAGTTCTCAAAGATAATTTACATCATGCTCAAAATCAGCAGAAAATATATCCCGACCGGAAATGAATAGAAAGGACATTTGAGATAGGAGACAGAGTATTTCTAAGATTGCAACCCTATAAACAATCTTCCATAAAATCTAGTGGTGCCGAGAAGCTTAAACCCCAATTCTATGGGCCTTATAAGGTACTAAGGAAAGTTGGAGAGGTAGCATATGAATTAGATTTGCCTTTGAGTAGCAAGATCCACAATGTATTTCACATCTCCCGACTTAAGAAAGTACTTGGTCAAAAGATCACCCCAAGTGAGGAATTGCCTCCTCTCGATGATGAAGGACAATTAGTCCTAGAACCAGAAAAAATATTAAGCAAAAGAGAGAGAAAATTAAGGGGTCGAACTAGCATAGAGTATCTCATCAAATGGAAAGGATTAACCATAAGTGATGCTACTTGGGAAGAAGAGGATATTCTTGATCATCCAAATGTTAATTGCTTGAGGACAAGCAATCTTGAGTAGGGGGGACTGTCATATTCTCCCACGATCATATTCAACGGATGTCTCCAATCGCCACATCTCTTGGGCGGTTAAAACTCCCTCGTGGGTTTTTAAAGGAGAACTTTCCCTCCTCCAAAAGGCAACGATCAACATACACTTCTCTCGGCCATAGGAAATAACAAGAGCAACACCATATACAGCAAAGAGAGTAATTCCAAGACTCTGCAGCAGCCAGACACCATACACAGTAAGGTACGCCATGATGCTCTTACTCCATTAATAAATACTTGATCTAATTTGTATGCATATGCCTTTGCATCTAATGAATAATATATTCTGATTTCTGATAATAACTGTGTAAAAGATGTCTTGATTCAGATTCAAATAGGCATTAGGATTAGTAATTGCATTTCATGATTTAGTACTCTAAATTGGCTCATTATATTACATATATAGGAATGTTATGATCTTAAAGTTGAATCGCATATTAGAGTAATTCCAAGTTATGCAATATGTTATTACCGTATTATATGTTGTTTAAACTTCATGATATGATAAGTATAAACTCTTAGGAAATACAATGTTAGATGTTACATAAGATAAGAAATATTGTTGATGAAACATATAAGATTAACATATAACCTCATATGAGATGGTGAGTTTGAGATGTATAGTAGCCAACATGGGTATGTTTTGTCCCTTGTCTCAGTAGGTGCAATGGCACCCCTTGGACAAGTGGAAAGTGGCCCTTGTCTTAGTAGGTGCAATGGCACCCCTTGGACAAGTGGAAAGTGGCCCTTGTCTCAGTAGGTGCAATGGCACCCCTTGGACAAGTGGATATGGCCCTTGTCTCAGTAGGTGCAATGGTACCCCTTGGACAAGTGGATATGGCCCTTGTCTCAGTAGGTACAAAAAAGGTACCCCTTGGACAAGTGGAAGTGGCCCTTGTCTCAGTAGGTGCAATGGCACCCCTTGGACAAGTGGATATGGCCCTTGTCTCAGTAGGTACAAAAGGTACCCCTTGGACAAGTGGAAGTGGCTTTTGGCTCCAGTTGGTGAAGAAGTCACCCCTCGTGCCAAAGGATTAATAGTGGACCCATGATTGGCCAAAGGGCATCCTTTCACCTCATCTCATATGAAGTTAAGAGTTAATGCATGGATAGTGATGATAAATATATATATACTGATAGAGATCATGACATTAACGATAAAATATCATAGTGAATCTAAGAGGAATATATGAAATATAAGTGATAGAGAATGCGTATTGAAAGTAATCACAAAGATTATGGATACAAGATAGAAAATGATAATTGATGTTAATTATTGAAAATCTAAAGGCAATGTTCTTATGTGATTGAATATATCATTTATCTATCGCTATAATTGAAATTAAGAAAGTTTGGTATAATAACGTTCTCTTTACAAGTTGGAAATGTGTTCAAAGTTTTGAAAATGTTGACTTGTGACAAGGGGACATTACAATAGCCCTCAGTGAGTGGCTTCCATGATTCAAAAACCTCCCTATGCATGTCCATGAGAGAAGGCCACAACTTGTTAAACCTTCCAATTAAACCTCATCGTGCAAATAAATCTTCGTTATCCTATACTTCTGGTCCACTAATCACAACTGGGGCAGAATGAGAATAGAGCAAAGGGCAAGATTTTACAAATGCAGGAGGGTGAGGAGAGGAAAGGCCAGAACTGGTCATTTCAACATAGGATAATCCATTTTCTATGGTGCCCGCAAAAGAATGACCGACATGACCCTCCAAATCGCAGTTCAAAATCCCATCAGCGGTAGGGACTTCCACAGTAGGGCTAGAACCTGGACTACCAGAGCGAGCAATAAAACCAAAAGGGCGAGCAATTGCTCCAACCCTTAAAGAAGCACCTCCACCCAGCATCGCAACGAGCGGATTCATAGTGAGGGTGAGGAAGGTGTGGGAGTGCGCACGAGAGTTGAAGCAGGGACCATTTCAATCTACACACATTACCCCTCAAAGATCTAAAAAGTGTGTTGTTAAAAGTGCTATTGAAGATGTTATTTTGACTTGCTTCTTGCTTGAAATATTCCTCATTTTAAAATATTCCCTATAAGTGCTTCCCTTAATTTCACTAAGAGAGCAATGATTTAATTCTATGATGAATAGAATCATAATACAAAGCTTATAAATGTCCTTTGTGTTGTTTTAAATCATGGTTATATTGGTGGAGCACTATAATATAGTAGCTTTATTAGTCCCTTCCTGCGGCAAGGATACTATTGTATTCATCCACAGCTATTAATCCTTCTTCAAAATCCATGCCATGACAAAAATTTCACCTTACCCTAAAGTTTTTTTTCAACGAAATTTGGTTGCTGGAAATTGAGCGATTCTAATTTTCTCATTGGACAATTGGAATTTTAGCCCATTGGCAATGTTTTTTTCATTCTAAAAATCTTTTAAATTTTCCTGAGTGAATAAATTTGTTGTGTTTCTAATGTTTCGCTTGGTTTTCCTATTTCTTCCAACAAACGCTGTCGGGGTGCTTGCATAGGCTGGGACGGAAATTTGCATGGGTGACGGGTGTGGGCCAGCTCTCATGCCAAGCAGTGCAGCCAAACTGAGACTTATCACAATCAGACATTGACTCCAAGTTGGATTGAGAAATTGACAAGAAGATAGCAGCCCTAGCGACCCTTGATGGATTGTTTAAACACCAACCAGTATATGATGCCAGCGACCTTGATATGTCCGCGGCCTACAAAATGACCTTGATTTGGATATTAACAAACATCGGCATCAAAATGATATAAACAACCCTACAAACTTTGAAACCTAAATCTTTGATGGAGTCATTGAAACCTCACAACAAACAAGCTCAATGTAAAAAAAAAAACATGACCCGATTGGTGGAAAAGGCGGTTTAGGAGCTAGGACGCCAGGTTGATTGAAGACTATGGCCTACAAAAACTAATGCTTGAACCAAAAACTATTTTAAATTTGTTGGGTGAATATTTTGTCATTAACTCACTAATGACAAAATGGTTATATCAGCCACAGCTATGATGAGATAAAGTCTCTCCTCTCAGCAAGGGGAGGTTCCCTCTAGTTGCTTAACTATTACAAACAAATAACTTATGAAACTTATGTACACTAAACACTATATTTGTGATGATTCCATTTCATCCTATTCTCTTTTTTCTGAATAGATGCTTCTACTTCAAGATGATAATTTCAATGAAACTGATATTAAAGAACTTATAAACTATTACAAAACCACAGAAACAAAAAGTCTTTTGTCACCTTACTTACTAATTGTAAATAAAATTATTTGAAGTTGAACACAGCCCAAAGTCTTCACTCTTCTCCAAGATGATATACGTAGATTGAATACAACAACTTGCAGCACAAAGTCTTCAAGCTATTTTACTCTCACAAACATAAACACAATCCTCACAAATGATTTGATAACACAAAGTTTATCACAATCAAATTAAGAACACTCTTTAATCACTTGAAACAATCTCCACACTTCAATTATTACCAAAGAAGATTATGATAGTAAGACGTAAGAACAATGCTATCATAACACAAATAACCCCAAGACAAAGATTGGAATTGAACTTGTTTTCTTGTATTCATAAATATTTGATAATTGATTCTCACAAAGAAGCACAAAGTCTTGATTTTCTTTTCAAATCGCCAGGGTTTTCTTGCAATAGACAAAAGATCAAAAATTACAATAGAGGCCCTCTTTATTTATAGGGAGAGGCCTTGAGAAAATTTAAGAAAAATATAACTACTTTGACTTATTCAAAAATAGGAGTCCTTATTGATTTGGGACTTACTATGTTCCATATGTAATTACATTTTAGAAAAATACATATGGATATGTCCAAAACTGATTACAAATTACATATACAAAACTAGGAAAAATAAACTAAGGCAATGATCACAAGTATCATTTCCCATCAGTGTCTTTCTTAGCGGATCCTTCATACATTATGATGATTGTCTGCATCTCTAAGTTGTCTGGAGCAGCAGTGTTCTTTGATATTACCCAGGCTCTGGTGACAGCATCTTTGATGGTGGGGGTGGTCTTTTCATGCTCTTTCAGTTTATCCTTCAAGTTATCTAGAGTCCATTGATAATCTAACAAATTATCCATTGAAGCAACTGAGAAAGCTTTATCCTCAAACTCCGTTTAAATCATTTTGTTGAATTCTTGTATCATTTCTTCAACAGGAAGAAACTGATGATCATCACCGACTAGTTTACATGGAAGCTCCTCTAATTTATGTAGAAGATCCAAATCACTGTCATCACACAATTCTTGAGCATTCCCCAGATCTTTGATCAACTCCTTCAACACATTCCTCTGATGAATTAATCCCTCTCTTGTAGCAACATATGATTCTCGGCTTTCAACAATGCCAAGAGAAACAAGAGTCTTTATCTTCATACTGTCCCATTATACTAGACTTGAATCTAGGTACTCAATGTCTAAAGAAATAACATCAGTTAAGTCATCCACCTCTACCCTGACTTTGCCCATTTTATTTTTCTATCTGCAACTACTTTCAACAGAGTTGTCCCCTATGTTGTCATCTTCTCCAAGTATTCTTCCACAACCTTTCCCTTTGCATTGGTCTTTTCCGCTTTTTGAATCAAAGGGTTTTCAGTGATGATTGCCATTGGCTCTACAATTTTTGAAGACATTGTGATCTTCTTAAGGATTGCAGCTAACTATTTAGGTTTGGCTTTGTAGTGCTCTTTCTCCCTTTTCTCTTCATCATATTTATTGAGTAAAGAAGTAGCTGTAACTTGAAAATTTGATTTGATGCCTTCATGAGTAAGTTTACCCAATTCAACTCTAGAAATCATGTAATCATTCACATCAAAAGAATCTGTTGTAGCCTCAGGAGGAGGCATGGCAATCTCTGCATATCTAATTCCTTTGTCATCAATAAGCCTAGAGACAGTCTTGGGATTCTTCTTATGCCATTGATTTAGTAGGCAACAACTTCTCCAAATCAATGTCATCAGGGGAAATAGCCTGCTTCTTCCTCTTCAGAGTATAAGCTGATAACCATGGAGGCAATGTGGAAACATTTACACTCGGGGATGGATCAACCATTTGCTCAGTAGGATTCATACTGACACCTGTGATGGTAACAATTGGAGAAGTTGTAGTAAAAATTGTACCTGTAGTATCAACATTCTTCTCAAGAGTATTAAGAAATTGATCTAACACAGTTTGTTCTCCAATATCAAATGAGGGTGAAGATAAACTAGGAAGTGAATGGGTAGAATCAAATATAGTTCCAAAAGTAATCTTTACAGAAGTGGGGGTAGAATCAGAAGACACAACAATAGGAGAAGTGGGAACATTAGAAACAATTGGAACATTATTAGAGACAGGACCATTTGGTAAAACAACATAAACTTGTGGTCCTTAGAGAACACTTTTATGAGGAGACTTGTATGAATCATCAAGCTATTCTTGATCTACATCTGTTTCTATTTCATGCTCCTCATTGTTTTCATCATCTAATTTCTCCTCCATTTCTACATCTTCAGTCTGAGGTTCTTCGACATTTTGTTTTTTGCCTCTACATCTTCTACCTCTGCATTATCAAAATTCTTCTTGTCTGAACCTGGGTCCTTAGTATTAGAACTTTCTATGACCTCGTTTGCTTTTCCCCCTTTTGAAACAAACTTAATTCAAGTCTTTGTTACCCTGGAAGAAGAAGGAGTGTCACTTTTGTTCTTAGTTCTGTTTTCCACCTTCTTTCTTGTTTGTTCCTGAATTTCAGTCTCAAACCCAGTAAGGAACTGTTTCAAAATGATCCCCTTGCTTTCCAACCATACATTAGTATTAGCTAAGATAGGTTGAAACCTTTTCCGAAGAGAAGTCTCCTTTCATTGACCATTTGATCTCTGGTAGGGGTGATGCCTCAATATTCTTAGTATTATATTTAGGATCTAGAACATCCCCCTCATCCTTCATGCCCTCTGTAATCTCTGCCAATCCCAGCTCTTCTATCTGACTGAGATGTAGCTTGTAGTAATCCAGCTTGTGAATCTCATTTTAGGTCCTTATGTCAACCCAAACATCCTCCACCATGCGAATATGAAATACTGATTTCCTTTTGATCTTATCTTGCACTCTACGGAAATCAAAGTTATCTCTCCTCTTGAATTGTTTCACAGTAACAAGCTGCATCTTTGATTCAATTGCTTTTGCCTTAGTGGCAGGTTGAACTGAGTACCTTCCAATTTCAACAAGAAACTTGATCCCAGACTTTTTTAACTCCATCTATTTATTATGGACAATAATCAACTATCTGCATAGCTCCATCAAAACTATCTTATCACTTGGATACCTAGGCAACATGAATGGATAGCCTTGGTAGTATCCAACTCTCAGATATGTGAATGCAGAAAACTGCAAGAATAAACAACCAAAGGAATTTACCACTTGTCAGGCTTCATCAGATACTCTTTTCTACTCCAATTCCTTGTCCCATAAACACATGAAGACTATGAAGAAAGCATCATTTACCCTCCTAAAATGATGAATAGACCCTTTGAGGGTTATTTGAGGATAATATTTGAAAACTGGTACAACTCTCCTGTGTCCCTCTTGAGTCAAGCCTGGAAAAATTCTTAGTGATGCTTCTACATATACTAGGTAAGAGGTCATATAAAATTTGAAGGTGGTATGGACCTTGAGCAGTTGTTCATGCCATGCATTACTAATTTGCTCCCCCCATAATATATTTTGTTGTCCTTTGAGGATGAGTTTGATGTATGGGTACATCCACTCATGGAATTGAGAGGAAGAAGAAAGACCTCTGATTCTACTCAACAAAGTGATCAAGTCACTAACCTACTCTACAAAGTCACTTCTAGGAAGGACTTTGGGCCATCTTGATAGATTTCTCCTAGGAGTTTTCAACCATTTTCTATTAATGTGCCTCTTGGCAGATTCACCATCCTTATCAAACTCTTTCTGACCTTTGGCAAAATCAATTTCCCCAACATTCTCTATGGGTGGACACATGAAAATCTTATCAAAGAACTTAGCATCAAGTCTCATGATAACATCCCCCTTAGAATCAGTTATAGTTCCAATATCTTTATTATAGTGACTTGCCACTTGGAGGATGAATTCAGGATTGTGAGCTGCCACTGGGAATGAGGCCACCAAGTGTATATTACTGTCAATGATTTTCTGCATGTATCGGGGAGGATTTGACTGCTTAGTTCTCTCCACAAATTCTTCCATGTCGATATGACCTATCTCAGTAACCCTGATATCCTCCACATTTGATTGTACTGAAGTGACAGGTAAAATGCCTTGATACTTATACTTCATTGTCTTAGCTTTGGACGGAGATGGCTCAGACATCGGCTTTTGAAGGAATCACTGAAACTAGTGCTGAAAATAGTTGTTGCTTGCAGAAACTACAAAAAAAAAATCATGATCTCGCAGTTAGGTGAAAAATTGGAATTTTGGGAAAACTGTGTAATGTTGATCATGTTCACAGGGATGAGCTTGAAAGGGATAGAGTGCACGCAAGTCAAGAAATTAGGCGAAAGCAGGCTAAAGGCATCATTTTCAAAAAATTTCCAGTGTTTGGAAATTTAAGGGAGTCATGCATGGGTGGTCATTTTGACCGCTCCTGCATGTTGATAGTTTAGATTTTGATGTAAGGGTGGTCAAAATAACCGTTCCTATAGGTAGGTAGGTCAAGCGAATTTTTGGGGCATGTATGAGTGGTGGTTTCAACCGTTTTTGCATGTTGATAGAGCTTAATGAATTTTTCATGTATGGGTGGTCAATAGACCCGCTAATGCATGAGAGATCCCTTCTTGACTTTGATGTAGGGGTGCCGAAAATTGCCGCCCATACATAGGGTATTATGATCACAAAAAATGCAAGGGCGGCGAAAACCACCGCCCATGCACATCCTACAAGAAAAATAAAGAACATGTATGAGTTAAAAAAGAAAGAATATGTTGGGGCAGCGAAATCTACCGCCCTAACATACTGGGTATTAGAAACAAAAAGGGACACAGGTGGTGGATTTCACCACCCCTATATTTTAGGGTAAATACTTAAAATTCAACACAAGAACCTAAAAGAAAAATGAAAACCGCCGGCTATAACAGACACAAACATGGCAAACCACACTCAGAAAAATGATGAACGATTTCGTAGTTATAAAACAAGATAAATCATTATAAAAAGAAGACATCAGAGATCTTTTTTAAAATGGAAAATAAAATGTAGAATAAAACATACAAAACCCTAAACCTCTTTGTAAACAAGAGAAATAAACAGGGATTAAAAACCCTACCTAAAAAATAATGGCGATGGTGGCGGAAAGAAAACTGTCACAACCCCTAGTCTCAATAATTAAGTTTCAATTTAAATATTACTATTTTAATAATCGTTGACCAATTTTAACTCATGTGCGTGATAGGAATACACTCTTGACGGAGAGAGAGTATCATTGAGGAGGGGGTGTCTAGCTGACTGATGGCGACTGTGGTGAAAGGAATCTGCACACACAATGCAGTTTCACGTAGATTAAAGTGCATTGATATATGTGTCTGTGTGTGTGAAATAATTTCATAATTAATTTTACGAATTAGACTGAAATACGAAGTTGCATCTTATTTGCATTTTATCGTTCGCGAATAATTTCTTTGTCGATAAATTGATTGTCATGCGATAGAAAATATCTTAGTTATGTTATTATGATTGCCAATTAATTAATTGTTTTAAAATCTAAATATGCTTTTATGGAAATAAAAATAAATTTATTTGACACGTATATATATATATATATATATATATATATATATATATATATATATATATATATATATATATATATATATTTGTTTTATTTGTGAAGAAAAGAAAAAAAAATCTTTTAAATGTTATTTATTTATCTACTTTAGATAATTAGTTGATTGAATTGAAATAATATATATATATATAGTAATGGATATTCTCGTAAAAAAATCATTCCTTGGAATAATGACAAGTTGTATGAATAGAATTAAAAAAAAACATATATTAGAAATAAAGCAAAAAGAAAAAGAAAACTAGGAATAGAAAAAGAAATCAATTTTAACAAGAACAAAAAATTAGAATAAAAGGAAAAATAAGACTATTTTATAATTATGTGTTATGATAAAAAGATAAATACCATATATTTTAATTGTTGCAAAAATAAATTCATTTATTTCCAAAATAACTATTTGGAAGATAAGATAAATGTATATGTATTTTAATAAAACAACTCTTTGTTTTCTTTCATTAGATAGGGATAAGAATTAAGAAATTAGAAAAAAAAAAAAATAGAAGAAAACAAAAAGAAAATAGAAACAAAGCAAAACAATAGAAAAAGAAAACTAAATTAGAATGAAAGCAAAATCTAGAAATTATGGAAAGAAAATCAAATTAAGAAAAGAAAATGATTTTTCCTTTTAATTACTTATTTTTTTAAAGAGATGACTATGTGATAGTTTATTCTCTAATTATAATATTATCTTTTTGTTTTCATTAGGTAATGACAAAATAAATAAGAAGATAAGAATAAGAATATTATAAAGAAAATGAAAAAGATAGAAAGAGAGCAAAAATAGAAGAAAAACTAATTGAAAGGCAAAAATCAAAAGATAGGAAAAGAAAGAAGCAATGAATAATAGGAGATAGCAATATGCATTAAAGGGTGGTTACAGGGATATCCATTGGAAAGGCATGGAACGAGCTAGAACTCTGCAACATTTGTAGAAGTTTTGGCTGGAATTACTCATTTGAAGGAATGTGTAATGGGACTACGATGAAATAATTCTTCTCTACAGATCTTATCAAGTGTGTTACAAAGTTTATTAATCAGGAATGTTTGAGTTCATGTTTTGGATTGAATTGTTTTCCTTAACTAAAGGTATAAAAATTTCTATAGTCACTTCTTTGAAATTGGGTCCTCTTTCTTTTACTTTGGTGTTTTTTTCTCTCCAATGCCTTAAATAGGCACTAAGAATTTCTCAGGTAACTTATATTGATGACTCCAGCCTTACATTTTACATGCATCTTCATTTATGATGCCCTTTCTTAAAACAATTAACTTATTCAACATTTGTGTTTTCCTATTGAATTGTTCTTGTGCTTTGTGTTGCAAGTATGAGGATAACCAGTGTTGTCATTGATGTCAACATACTCATATTGCATTAATGAGAAGGATTGGATGAGCTGTGTGCTGAGGATATTGAGGAAATTAGTCTCAATCAAGAACAGTGAAGAACAGTGATGACAATAAGGTAAAAGTCCAAGATAAGATGAAGATTAGAAGATGTGGTTTAAAGGGTTTGCAGATATGAGTCTTGAGATGATCCAGTCAAGTTTTTAGAGGTCCGCATGAAGATCTAAAGAAGTTATGATCGCTCAAGTAGAACCGGTTCCGACAGACGTTCAGTGGTGACATAATGTCACAGTTTGGTCCGGTGAGCTCTGGAATTGCATTATCCCATTCTGCGGATTGGAGGGAGTGTTGAAGAAGTTCGTGTGAAGTGACAACTAGATTTGTTCATGGTTTGGAGGTCCAGAAGTACCTTTTTCATTATGACAGTGATGACAGACTGTGTTCTTGAAGTTCTGGATGAAGAAGAGAAGAATTCCAGTAAGCTGATAAAGTGCAGATGTTCTTGATGACTCAGGAAAGGTTTTTGGTGATCTTTGGATCGTGTGCAATTCTTATTGGCGGTCCACTTTGAAGTTAGAGTTTGCATTTGAAGAATAACCATGGATATTGGTGTTCTTCTTGAGACTAGCCGACCGGATGTATTACACGTCTTACGAATGATCTTATAGGTGTTTGCCGACTTAGATGATTGTTCCTAAGTCGATGCCTTGTATAAATAAGGGATTGTGAATTCATTTTGAAGGGTGATTGGTGGTGATGAGTGTGGCATAGCAAAGAGAAGTGCGAAAAGTAGAGCAAGAGTTTTTTGGCTTAAATGGAACTGATCCAGGCATGGTAAAGATGTCAATCTCCAGTTCAAGTTTGCGATACTTGTTACTTTGTAGACAGTGTGTCTCTTGTAGGCAGTGTACCTCTTGTGAGCAGTGTGCTCGAGCAGTGAGCCCTAATTGGCATGTGCCATCTATTTTTCTTATTCTTCTAACAGAGAATAATCCTTGGGTTAATCACCCTGTGGTTTTTCCCTTAACCGGGTTTTCCATGTCAAAATCTTGGTGTCTCATGTGTTGATGTGTATCTGCTCTGATGTTTATGCTTTATGCTTTCATGATATGCTATTAAATAACAAAGAGGAGTTAAGTGTTTTGAATTAGATGCAAGTTCTGCACAACTAATTCACCCCCCTCTCAGTTGTGTGCCCTAAATCTAACAATTGGTATCAGAGCTAGGTTCCTCTAAAAGGAGCTTAACTGCTTGAGGAGATCCAGGATGTCGTCATACAAGAAGGACAGTCCGAAGTTTGATGGAACCAACTCTCTTTGGAAAGGTCGCATGAAATGTCACTTGGAGTGTATGGGAAAGGCGTACTTGTCCATGGTCACAAAAGCATATGTACCTCCACAAGGTGGCCCGACAACTCTAAATGAAATCATAGATGCTGAAAACAATCTGCAGACCAAAGAGGCTCTTCTAAGCACATTAACTGACTCAGAGCTCTCAAATTTTATTGACATACCAACTGCCTATGAGATCTGGATTAAACTAGAACTTTTGCATGAAGGAGATGAGTATGTTAAGAGTGCAAGGTTGTAGAGTCTCAAAGGGAAATTTGAAAGACTGAAAATGAGAGATGATGAAAATATCACTACCTTTATGCCAAGAGTAAATGAGCTGGTGTGTGGAATTAGGAATGCTGGTGGAGTTTTGGATGAAAAAGAGATTGTTGGCAAAATTCTCAGATCCCTTCCTGCTGCCTACAAAATCAAGGTTGCTGCCATTAATGAATTCAGAGCCCATACAATTGTCACAAGAGACCAATTGGCTGGCAAACTAGCTGCATTTGAAATGACCGAGTTTGGAGATGATCCCCCCAAGACTGAATCTGCATTCAAAGCTAGTGCCTCTATGAAAGGTAAACAAAATTTTGATCCAGGAGAAAACTCTTCAAGGAAGCTGTCATGGTATGATCAAGCAAGAAGAGACATGGATGCAGAAGAAGCAGAAACAACTCAACTTGAAGCCCTCATTGCAAAGAGGGTGCCAAGAGGATCTAGTAAGTATGAAGGAAAATTACCCTTTAAGTGCTTCAACTACAATAAGATTGGTCATTTTGCCTCAAGATGTCCGGAAAGATCTACAAGGTCAAATTCTAACAGACAAAGGTTCCAAAAGAATTGTTATTATGTTCATGAAGAAGATGATAATGAAGGAGTAACAGATGATGAATCAGAGATAGGAAACAAATCAAGAAATGAATGGGTGTTTATTGCCATCAAGGAAGAAGATCCAATATCCTCTGAATTTGTCAATTATAAGGTTGTAGAAAGAGCTTTGGCTGCCCAAGTTGAAGATAAGGATGATTGGGTTATTGACAGTGGATGCTCTCACCATATGACAGGTGACAAGAACAAGTTCTTAGATTTGGAAAGGTATGAAGGAGGAGTGGTAAAGTTTGGTGACAATTCAGCTGGTAGAATCAGAGGAAGAGGAACTATTTCTTTTAATAGAAGAAACAAAACTGGTAATGTGCTGTATGTTGAAGGTTTGAAGCACAATCTTCTCAGTGTTGGATAGTTGGTGGACAAAGGCTATGATCTCTGATTCAAGGATGGCAAATGCAAAATCTTTGAAAGATCCAGAATAGAGATTGCATCTGGTACTCAAACTAAAGGTAATATCTTCCACTTGGTTGGTGCTGGTAAAAGTTGTCTGTTTGTTCAAGTTGATCAGAGTTGGTTATGGCATAGAAGGATGTGTCATATAAATTTTGATAACATCATCAAGATAAGCAATACTCAGGTTGTAAGAGATCTTCCAAAATTGGTAAAAACTACAAATAGTTTGTGCAAAGAATGTCAGCTGGGTAAACAGAGCAGAGTCTCATTCAAAAGCAAGGATCAGTCCTCTACCGGATTATTGGAACTAGTTCATACTGATCTATGTGGTCTGACAAGAATCAAGAGTATGCAAGGTGATAGATATTTCATGTTACTGATTGATGACCATTCCTAGATGATGTGGGTTACCTTTCTGAAAGAGAAATCAGAATCTTTTGAGAAGTTCAAAATCTTCAAGGCTATGGTAGAGAATCAAACTGAATTAAAACTAAAATGTCTGAGGTCTGATAGAGGTGGTGAATTCACATCCGGTGAATTCATAGATTTTTGTGAGAAGCATGGTATAAAGAGACAGTTATCTGCTCCTAGGACTCCATAGCAGAATGGAATAGTAGAGAGAAAGAACCGGACCATCCAGGAAGCATCCAGGACAATGATGATGGAAGCAAATGTTCCCTAGATGTTTTGGAGAGAAGCTATTAGCACTGCAGTCTATACTCTCAATCAAGTTCAAATCAGAAGCAATACCAGTAAGACTCCTTATGAACTTTGGTTTGGCATCACTCCTACTGTGAGATATTTTAGAGTATTTGGTAGCAAATGTTACATTAAAAGAGATGAAGATCTTGGAAAGTTTGATGCTAGAAGTGATGAAGGAATTTTCTTGGGTTACTCCACTCAAAGCAAAGCATACCAGTGTTATAACAAGAGACTAAGAAAGATGATAGAAAGTACAAATGTGAAGGTTGATGAGGAAATAGAGAAACCCTCAAGGTTTTATGAGTATGATGAAGATGATCAAGATGGTGTTCTGGCACAAGGAGCTCAATCCTCTCCTGAAAGTCAGATTCAGACTGATCCGGTAAATCAGGAAGAAGAGATAGGTTTGAATGAGCTTGATCAAGAAGCAGAAGTGCAAGAAACTCCCAAAGTTCCAAGGTATGTAAGACTGAACCATTCTAAAGATCAGATCATAGGTGACAAAAGCAAAGGTGTGCAAACTAGAAGGAAAATTGCTCAAAATTTAGATGAATGTTGTCTGATTTCAAAGATTGAACCTAAGACAATAAATGAAGCCTGCAATGATAAAAATTGGACCAAAGCAATGGAGGAAGAATTGATGCAAATTGAGAAAAATCACACTTGGGATCTTGTTTCTAGACCTAGTAACAAGAATGTGATTGGAACCTTTCAGAACAAACTAAATGAAGTTGGTGAATTAATCAGAAATAAAGCCAGATTAGTCTGCAAAGGCTACTCTCAAATAGAAGGGATTGATTTTGAGGAAACATTTGCTTCGGTGGCAAGAATTGAAGCAGTCAGACTATTTCTTGCATTTGCTGCCTTCAAATATTTTAAAGTGTATCAGATGGATGTCAAATTTGCTTTCCTGAATGGTGACCTAGAAGAAGAGGTGTACATTGAACAACCAGATGGATTTAGTTATCTAAGCATGGTGATATGGTCTGCAAATTAAAAAAGGCACTATATGGTCTAAAGCAAGCTCCAAGAGCATGGTATGAAAGGATGGACAAACATCTTTTGAAGATTGGTTTCAACAAAGGTACTGCTGATAGTAACCTATATTTCAAAATTGATCATGAAAACATCTTGATTGTTGAAGTATTTGTTGATGATATCATCTTTGGAGGAAGAGACAGTATGTGTAAAATCTTTTCAAATCAAATGAAAAGTGAGTTTGAAATGTCAATGCTCGGTGAAATGAATTTCTTCTTGGGTCTGCAAATTACTCAGACAAAGAAAGGAATCTTTATCTCTTAGACCAAATATGTGAAAGAACTATTGAAGAAATTTGGAATGGAAGATTCAAAGCCAATGAACACTCCCATGGCTACCGGATGTAAGTTGAGCAAAGATGATGACTCTCCTAAGACAGATCAGACAAAGTACAGATCAATGATTGGAGGATTATTGTATCTCACTCAAAATAGACCAGATATAATGTAGGCTGTTGGTCTTGTGGCAAGATTCCAGGCTAATCCCAGAGAATCTCATGTCATGGCAATCAAAAGAATTTTTAGGTACTTCAAAGGAACAGTTGAGTATGGTCTTTGGTATCCTAGAGATCATAATTTTTCTCTTCATGCATATACAGATGCAAATTGGGCAGGAGATGTGGATGACAGGAAGAGTACAAGTGGAGGAGCATTCTTTTTGGGAAAAAGGTTGGTTTCTTGGCTAAGCAAGAAATAAGAGGCAATATCCCTGTCTACAACTAAAGTAGAATACATTGTAGCAGCAGGAAGTTGCACTCAACTTTTGTGGATGAAGCAAATGCTAAGAGATATTCAAGTAGAATATGAGGAGCCTATCACAATTTTCTATGATAATTCAAGTGTAATAAATATTTCTAAGAATCTATTGTTGCATTCTAAGACCAAGCATATATCTATCAAATTTCACTTTCTGAGAGAGCAAGTAAACAAGGGTGATGTCAGATTGGAGTATGTGCCCTCCAAGGATCAGCTTGTAGATATTTTTACTAAACCTCTTCCCAAGGACTCTTTTGAGTATCTCAGGGAGAAGTTAGGGGTTATTGCCCCTCCGGTGATGAACTAGGATGCACTGATGTGCATCAGTCTGGTGGATATCACAGTCATATCTTGTGATCCGGATTGATGGGAGCTGCTACTCAGGGAGAGCAGCTGGTATGATTCTAATGTGTTAGAATTGCAAGTATGAGCCCTTTGCCATTGATGTCAAAGGGGGAGAGAAGACATGTGAAAAACAAGTGGTTGATGATCAAAGGGGGAGCAGTAAAGGAAGAGAAGACATGTGAAGAGTTGTTGCTGATAGGGGGAGCTGTGACAGAAAGGAGAAGTTCTTGTCTTGATGGTTTTTCACATCACATGTTGCCATCAATGACAAAGGGGGAGATTGTTGCAAGTATGAGGATAACCAGTGTTGTCATTGATGTCAACATACTCATATTGCATTAATGAGAAGGATTGGATGAGCTATGTGCTGAGGATATTGAGGAAATTAGTCTCAATTAGGAACAGTAAAGAACATTGATGACAATAAGGTAAAAGTCCAAGATAAGATGAAGATCAGAAGATGCAGTTTAAAGGGTTTGCAGATATGAGTCTTGAGATGATCCAGTCAAGTTTTTAGAGGTCTGCATGAAGATCTAAAGAAGTTATGATCGCTCAAGTAGAACCGGTTTTGACAGACATTCAGTGGTGATAGAGTGTCACAGTTTGGTCCGGTGAGCTCTGGAATTGCATTATCCCATTCTGTGGATTGGAGGGAGTGTTGAAGAAGTTCGTGTGAAGTGACAACTAGATTTGTTCATGGTTTGGAGGTCCGAAAGTACCTTTTTCATTATGACAGTGATGACAGACTATGTTCTTGAAGTTCCGGATGAAGAAGAGAAGAATTCTAGTAAGCTGATAAAGTGTGGATGTTCTTGATGACTCGGGAAAGGTTTTTGGTGATCTTTGGATCGTGTACAATTCTTATTGGTGGTCTGCATTGAAGTTAGAGTTTGCATTTTAAGAATAACCATGGATATTGGTGTTCTTCTTAAGACTGGCCGATCGGATGTATTACACGTCTTGCGAATGATCTTATAGGTGTTTGCTGACTTAGATGATTGTTCCTAAGTCAATGCCTTGTATAAATAAGGGATTGTGAATTCATTTTGAAGGGTGATTGGTGGTGATGAGTGTGGCATAGTGAAGAGAAGTGCGAAAGGCAGAGCAGGAGTTTTTGGGCTTAAATGGAACTGATCCAGGCATGGTAAAGATGTCAATCTCCAGTTCAAGTTTGTGATATTTGTTACTTTGTAGACAGTGTGTCTCTTGTAGGTAGTGTGCCTCTTGTGAGCAGTGTGCTCGGGTAGTGAGCCCTAATTGGCATGTGCCATCTATTTTTCTTATTCTTCTAATAGAGAATAATCCTTGGGTTAATCACCCCGTGGTTTTTTCCTTAACTGGGTTTTCCACATCAAAATCTTGGTGTCTCATTGTTGATGTGTATCTGCTCTGATGTTTATGCTTTATGCTTTCATGATATGCTATTAAATAACAAAGAGGAGTTAAGTGTTTTGAATTAGATGCAAGTTCTGCACAACTGATTCACCCCCCCCTCTCAGTTGTGTGCCCTAAATCTAACACTTTGTCTATGCTCCATTTTGTGGACGTTGGAAAAGAATGAGGTTTAAGTCTATATACTTGTGTTATCCATGGCATGAAGGTCTCTTCAATGGTTTCTTTTTTTTATGTTATCCATTATTTTGCAGCCCTTGCGCCTCTTTTCATTGTTGAGTTCGAATATCTAGTTTGTTAGTTTTTTAGTGAATTACCATAATATTTCTTATCTATCTATATCGTTGATTATTGTTTCTTATCCGTATATATAAAAAAAATATATTTTGCAAATCAAATATTTATAGAGCTTACTTAGGCCTTCTTTTGCTATGTTTACTTTGTACCTATCCTATTGTTTACTGTGTTCCTTTCTTAAAGCTATTCATTTTAAATCAGCCTTGATTCTTTCACTAAGTAATAGCAGTATGTCTTTTAAGCACCTTGATGCACCCTATATTGTAGTTTGCTTTTATTTGTCCATCATTTCTCTTTATTAAATGATGCTTAATCCATTGATATATTTGAACTATTTATTTAAAAATTAATACTCTTCTCATTCCCTTATGTTTTAAAAAATGTTTCTATGATCACTTAATCCCTATTGATTTGTTTGAATCGGCTAAATAGAAGCATATCTATATGCGTTGATAATGTAATGCATTAAGAGAAATGTTTTGCATAATATTTGGCATTGTCTTCATCTGCTTGGGTATAGGGAAAAGGAAGGAAATTAAACATCCTTTTCTTAGTCTACTTTTAAGAATATTTTCAATGTAAGAAGGAAACTTTTTAGAAACTAAATCTTATGAGAATATTCTAGATTTTTCTTTTAATTAGAGAATAACCCTCATGTATTTATACTTCCTTATTCTCTTTTAAATATTCTACTACATGAGAATTTGTCTTTTAAAAAGCAAGAAATGATATTAGAGGAATTTATCTTAAGAATTTATCTTTTATAAAGAAAGAAATGATATTAGAGGATTTTACCTTGTTTTTTTTTTTTAAAATATTTATATAAAAATGAATATGAGAATTCCTTAATTATAATGAATATGAATTTATTTAATTATTTATTTATGTTATTACCTTGTTTGGAGGAAGGATATAGTTTTATTTCGAAATAGTTGTAGCAAGAAAAGTGTTGGAAAACCTATAGCTATCATAACCTTCAACATATGAACATATGAAATCATGCAATCTATGAAATATAAGATTTATTTCCTTGAAGCATTGGATTATGGTGAATTAGGAAGTATTGTTTTTATTATAGTAGGGTACCTTACTGAAATTTGTCTAATTCTCCTTAATGATAATTATATGGTCTAGATTACTTGGAGTATGTATGGCATCAAGGGGCATTAAAGATAGATGATAATAATGAATGATGGTATATTATAAATAAATGATGGTTGGGTCTTTACTGATAGATTTACATACTGCATGAATAGTAAAAGAAAATAATATGTTTTATTTGATTAATGCTTTAACACTTTATTGAAATGGGTAGATGAATATTATATTACAAAATTAGTTTTCTTTGACAATATTTGTGAGGATATTAATAGGACAACATCTAGAGCAAATAGATATGAGGTAATTAGACTTGTATGTGATGTGTGGTAGTTAGACTTATGAGGTCTTTATGATGAGCTTTTTGGTATGGAATGAAGTTGCACATTAGAATCTTTGGAATTATAATAGATTATCATATTATATATTTGGCATAAATCTTCTAAATGGATGTATGTGTGGTGAATGATTTCTTTTGTGATTGCATCATGGATGAAGTATGCCATGTTTGTGTTATGCATTATCTTTGTCAATGGCATAATGGGTGACATATGTCTTGTGGCATATATAAGTGATTTCTATTTATGCATTTGTGTGATGAAAAAGGAACATGACAGGTGATTCTCTGGTCAATGTTTGTCAGTCCAATCTTGTAATAGTAATTGGTAACATTAACTTAGATCAGCATTAGCATTTGACACATGCTATAGGAATGTTAGTTAAATCATGATTACACCAGATTCCTTCACCTAAGCCATCTTTAGTTTGTTAGACCCCTCGTGATGGGTCGGGCCTCCCAATAGGGAAGCACGGGGAAGCTTAATGCTTCGTGGTAGGGTGGATATCACCACGATGATGCTCTCTCTCTCTCTAAGGTTCAGTGGAATAGGTGCAGAATGACATATACAAGTAACTAATACAATATTCTTGAAGCCTATACGGCTAATCATTGCAAAGGCTTAGTCCTATTTACTATGTTAATCATTTACTAATGTATGTAATCTTATTTGTGTGTATGGTTAAAAGTGGTTTCACAAGTTGAGTTTATATGGAAAAATATTTAGCAGTATGATTATTTCATTCTATTTACTCTTTTGGACTGTTTTTGCTTTTCTTCGAATATTTTTTGCAAGTGGTATTCTCAAGCCTTACAAAAACACAAGAAACAAACCTTGATCCTTCAGGAAAACAATCACACTTATTTGCGGGAGAATTTGGAAGCAAACAAGAGACTTTAGCGAGGGAGCAATAAATTAAAACGATCACAAATGAAGTTTTAAAACAATCTTAAAACAAAGAAAAGAGTTTTAAAAACCAAACTTGTGCTGCATTAATTGCACACAAGTTAGGCATTGAAGTCGCCCAAAAGTGCAGTGGCGGTACTTTTCACCATTTTTGCATGAACGATAATCAACATGTATGGGCGGCGATTTTCACCGCCCTTACATGTTGTAAAGGATAAACATGCATAAGCGGCCATAATTACCGACTTTGCATGCCAAAAGAAAATGGACATGCCCGAGTAGAGAAAATCACCGCTTAAGCATGTCAGAAAACAAGTCATATGCATTGTTGGGGATTTTGGCCGACTTTGCATGTGACTTTACTAAAAACTTTCTAACACCCCAAAAAGATTAAAAAATGATATTTCGACAAGCTTAAAACTTAGTCAAATTTCATGAATTTCAAGGAACCAACTTGGGGAAGTGTTTAAAAAGATTCTTAGGTGTCAAAGGCTTATGCACGAGGGCAAGAATATTTTCCTTGATTTGCATGCTTAGAGTGTAGGCTACGGAACAGACAAGTTTTGTAGGGATCATTCTACAAAATGAGCACAGCTGATTTTGAGGACAACAGCTAGCTCTAACTGGGGAACTTCCTTCGATCATTCTTTGAAATGATCAAAGGGAGAAGAATCCAATCTCTAAGTGCCTTCATCCATGCCATTGGGCCATAGAGTAAAGTGAACAAAACAAAAGACACAAAAAGACTAAAAATGAAAAGAAAAACACAAACTTTACAAATATACAAGTGAACTTATCTGTTGCTTCATGGATTGAAAAGCTTCAGATGTTGTCCGCTATGCAGCAACAAGAATGGTGTCCCATCTTGATATTGCAGCAAGAAACTATTTTCACTGTAGAACTGGTGAATAACAAATGGCCCTCTCCATAGGGAATAAAATTTCCCATGCATTCCCTTTGGCTCTCTCCTCTTGTCCCACTACAAGACTTGATCCGCAATATGGAAATCTCTGGCTTTTGCTTTCTTATCAAACAACTTCTTGACTTGACTTTGGTGTTCAACTATACGATCCACCACCATAACTCGCTGCTCTTCAAGTTTAGAAAGGTACATTATGCGTTTATCAATAGAACTTTCAAAAGTTCCATCCTCAACCGCCTTTGCCAACTTCAAATTCGGCAATTCCAAGGTGATCAGTATCTTTGCATTCAAACCATATAACAGCTGAAATGGCAACATAACAATAGCCCTCTTTAGTGTAATTCTATTTGCTCACAAAGCATCAAACAATGCCTTATGCCATGTTCTTTGATTATCATCTACCACCTTCCTGATAATAGTAACTAGATTTTTATTACTTGATTCTGCTTGACCATTTCCTTGCGGCTAATAATCAGATGAATGTGAAAGAATAATCCCATATTCAAAGAAAAAACTAGTAATATCATAAGAGAAAAACTATGTAGCATTATCTGCCACAATCTTGTTTGGAACACCAAACTGGGATATGATATTTTCTTTGAGAACTTACACACCACTTCGAAAGTAGCATGCTTAATTGGTATAGCTTCCACCCACTTGGTGAAATAATCAGTTGCAGTAAGAACATAGCTATGTCTTACACTTGATGGTGGATTCACAGTGCCAATGAAGTTGATGCCCCACTGCTGAAATGGTTCCTCAATTACAACTGGTTTGAATGGTAGTGCAACCAACTTTGGTCTACCCACAAATTGCTGACAAAGTCCACACTTACGCACCTAGTCATATGCGTCTTGGAATAAGGTCGACCAATAATACCTAGCTTGCAAAGTGTTGTGAGCCGTTACTGGTGCTGAAAAGAGTCCTCCACATGCTAAATTATGGAAAGACTCCAATAACTTACTTTGTTGTGCTTTATCAACACAATGGAGGAAAACTCCATCAAGACTTCTCTTGTACAAACCATTATCCCATAAGACAAAGTTTGTAGCCTTAAGCTTGATAGTCTATTTTTCCTTGTAGGACAAATGAGAAGGGCACTCACCATATGTGAGAAAGTAACCAATAATAGAATACCACTCATCAATTGTAGTAACAAAAAGGACAGTTGGAACATCTTCAATCTCTGTCTCTTCATCACCTATTCCCTTTGGGACATTATCAACCATAAGCTGACACAAACCTCTCCCACACACAAGCTTGGTGGGTTTAATATCAAGATCAAATTCCTAAATTTTTGTAATCCAATTGCCTCTCTTAGTCCCAAACTCCTGTTGAGTTAGATTTTACTGTTGTATCTGGCACGAAAGCAACAGTATGTGAGTTCAATATGTAAAATATGAAATGTTTCATAGCCTTTACCACAACAAAAGCATGTTTCTCCATGTTAGAATAATTGAGTTCATGAGCTTTCAATGGACAACTCATGAATGAAATTGGAGATTCTACGCCTTCCTCGTTCTGTTGAACCAGAATTGCTGACAATGTATGCTCTGAAGCATAACTATACATAATGAAATTTTTGTTGTAATCAGTACACACCAAACCGGAGTATAGGCTATGGCTCTTTTTATGTCCTCAAAAGCTGCTTTACCTTCTGCTCTCCAATGGAAAGTGGTCTTACCTTTCATCATTATAACAATATGACGAGTCTTCTCTGTGAATTCTGGAATGAACCTTCGTAGGAAATTTACTTTTCTGAAGAAAGAATGAACAACCATCTTACCTGCAGGCATAGTAAGACTTTAGATGGATTTGACTCTTTCAGAGTCAATCTTAGTTCCTTCTTTGGACACAAAGTGACCAAGAAGTTTACCTTCTGTAACCCCAAAAATTGACTTCTTCAGGTTAAGAGAAATACCATTCTAACAGCATCGTTCCAAAACTTGCCGCAAGTGGTAAGCATGATCTTGATGTTTCTTGGAGAAAATAGTCAAATCATCAAGGTACACCACTATGAACTTACCCATTTCATCTCTGAATGCTAAGTCCATTGCTCTCTGGAAAGTAGCACCAACATTGATCAAACCAAATGGCATCGTGCGATATGCAAAAGTGCCCCATGGAGTTGTGAAAGCGGTTTTGTACTGATCCACTTCACTGACCTCTACCTGATTGTAGCCCAAAAAACCATCTAACATAGATAGCATCTCTGAACCAGTTACTGTTTGTAACACTTGATCCATTATGGGAAAAGGGTAGTTATCTTTCAAGGAAGATTGATTTAGATTCCTGAAATCTACACAGATACGGATCTCTCCATTCTTCTTTCTTACAGGAACAATATTTGCAATCCAAGTTTAATGATGAATAGGGAAAATTATCCTAGCATTCAACATCTTTTGAATTTTAGCAAGGATAGTACCTGATATTTTGGTATTGTACTACATCTGCTTCTGTTTATGAGGTAATGATCCCACCTTGAGTGGAATCTCATGTTGAATCTCTTGTGATCTGATGGACTTCAAGTCATCATATGAATATGCAAGCACATCAATATAATGGCATAGAAGTGTTGTGAACTTGAACTTTTCATCATCAGTGCAGTATTTCCCAATGTTGACCATCTTAGGATCTGCTTCTATACTCAAGTTCACTTGTTCAAATTCCATTGACGAACTTGAATAAAGTTGCTACCTTTGCTTGATATAACGATCATGTTTATCAAATAACTTTTCAAGGGAAACTAAACCTTTCAGAATTTTATTTCCTTTCAATTGAAGAAACTCTTCGCCAGTCTCTGAGTTTACTTCCTGTGGAAGAATAGCTATCGTCAAATTCTAGAGTCCAAATATCATTTGAACTTTCTAGTTTAGCATCTCTGCAATCAACAGACTCTTCACCTGAAGAAGAAGAAAAATCTTCCATCACCAAACTTTCATCTAAACTATCTTTTGATGAACTAGAAGGATATTCCGTAGTCAGGAAATAGCTACCTAAACCTGAAGATTCAAATAAAATTTGAGCTTTTGGGTCTTCAGATTGAGTGGCAATATATTTTGCTTCCCTTTCAGGAAGCAATTTCTGCATGACACCCTTGACAGGTATTCTTGCCTCAAATAAATCCATATTAAGTTCTCCTCCTACATCTTTACAGAAGTTTCATCCTAGTAAAATACCATATGAAGCTGGGACATTAGCAACTAGGACGGTCATCTTTATTCTTTTCTCTGGAAAAGCAGCGGATGCAAACTGCACATCCTTAATCTGGCCTAACAAAGGCACCTGTTTGATTTCCATTGAAAAGCACCTTCCAAAGGTCTTTGTTAGATTCAAGCCCAAAGCATCTGCTACCTTGGCAGGCATGACATTGTCAGAAGCTCCCGAATCTATGACACAATTACTAAGTTTGTGACCATTGATTAACAAAGAAACATAGAAAGGTTTGATTTTCCCTGAAGCAATAAGAGGAGTGGTAACTAGCTTATTCTGAGAAGGCCTATTCTTTGAGGGGTTAGGAATAGTCTTGTAAGTATCTTTCCCTACAGAGGCAGTCTTATTTTTAACAAGTTCAGTTAACCTTTCAAATTGATCGGGGTTAGCCTACAAATATTCCACCTCAAACATTTGAATTTTGGTATTCCTGGCATGGTTAATTATGTCAAAAAGCTGAAATGAATTGGACATAGAAGCAGGGAAACTTTCATTCTAAGGTTTCATTGCAGAAGTACTGGTTTGAGGAATGGCAACAAAAGAAGTAGGAGTATTAGAAGAACTTACTTGTTTTTGACTAGCTAGATCCTTTGATTGAAAAGGTAAAGGAGTTCCTCACTTAGCAATAGAAATTACAGGTTGAGGATCTTCTTTTGATTTACCATTATCAGTCACTTGTTGGTTTGACTGATTTTGAGATCTGGTGAAAACAACATACGCTCCACCATATGCATCTCCTCCTCTTTATGCCTTGTCTTGATAGTTTAAAAACCCAATATTTGAGTCGCCAGCCAATTCTTCTTCTCCTTCCATAAAGAGATTGGCACTATTTTCCTGATCCAAGTCAGGTTGTGGAAAATTTTCATGCTCAGCTCATAGTAGCCAACTACTGAGTTGACCGGTGGTGCTTCTATGGCAAGCCTCCCTGCTGTTGGCGAAAGCCTATTCTGACCTTGGCTCTTAGAAGCATTGCCCTGATATTGAGCATAGGAAATGTCCTCCTTGGTATATCCCTATAGGAAGGAATGGACATACTTTGAGACATCTGTTTCTTCAAAGCTAACAATTTGTTAGCTAATTTTTGCACCATAGGATCAGTGGTGCTAGTGGAAGGACTATCAGTAGAGGGCTGCTCTCTACTTCTGCTTGTATCCTTTCTCATCTTACCAGTGAGGATAAGGTCATCCTCAACCTCGGTTACTAGGGCTTGAGCTGCCACCAAGTCAGCCAGATTAGTCTGCCACAGGAGAAAACTCACCTCCGGTAGTTGAGCGTTTATAAAGAAGCACTTTTGATTTTCAGCAGTAGGCTGAGTAGTGGTCAGAATTATGTTGGTCAACTTATTGAACTTAGCAATAAATTCCTGCATGGGTTCTTGCAGTTCTTTTCTCATCTGAGTTAGTTGAGCTAACAGAGCATGAGCATCTTCAACAGGTTTGAACCTTGTCTCAAACTTAGTTTTAAGAGTATTCCACCCAGTAATAGTTTGGGCTAGAAGATGGTAGAACCAATTTGCAGCAACACCTTGAAGTGTCTCCACAAAAGTCTCACAAATACATTCTCATACTCCACCCCTAGTACACCACACACTATGCAAAAAGCCACAACGTGTTCATTAGGATGAACTTTCCCATCACCATAGAATTTTGGAAAATTCTTTCTTGAACTACGGGGTAGTTCATGCAAAGGTGGTGTCAAATTCAAGGGTCCGAAAGAATTACCCCAAGGGCCTTGAGCTGCCATTGTATGCCAGTTGAAAGGTGGGATGACAAACCTTTGAGGAACTTGAGTAGATAGTACTCTGTTAGTATTTGCATTGGAAGATTCACCCAGTATAGGAGACCTCGCGTTGGTAGGAGGGAAACTCCTTGTACGCTGGAGTCATGGTATTGGAGGCAAAAGACCAAAATTATTTTGCTGCATTAACTCAAACACAGGATCAATAATTCCTTGAGCTCTCTTACTTGTATACCTTGAATTTGCCAGAATGTAATATACTTAGCAAAGATAAAAACTTGAACAAACTTATTTCAAGCAATGAGGCCAGAATGCTTCAACTCAAAGCGTGTGTCTCTAAGTTGTGCGTCGGTCTCCAGTAGAGTCGCTAAAAAACTATTGGGTGAATATTTTTTCATTAACTCACTAACAGCAAAATGGTTATATTAGCCACAGCTATGATGAGACAAAGTCTCTCCTCTTAGCAAGGGGAGGTTCCCTCTAGTTGCTTAACTATTACAAACAAATAACTTATGAAACTTCTATACACTAAACACTATATTTGTGGTGATTCCATTTCATCCTATTCTCTTTTTCCAGAATAGATGCTTCTACTTCAAGATGATAATTTCAATGAAACTGATATTAAAGAACTTATAAACTATCACAAAACCACAGAAACACAAAGTCTTCTATCGCCTTACTAATTACAAATAAAAATATTTGAAGTTGAATGCAGCCCAAAATCTTCACTCTTCTCCAAGATGATATAAGTAGATTGAATACAACAACTTGCAACACAAAGTCTTCAAGCTATTTTACTCTCACAAACATAAACACAATCCTCACAAATGATTTGATAACACAAAGTTTATCACAATCAAATTAAGAACGCTCTTTAATTACTTGAAACAATCTCCACACTTCAATTATTACCAAAGAAGATTATGATAGTAAGACGTAAGAACAATGCTATCATAACACAAATAACCCCAAGAGAAAGATTGGAATTGAACTTGCTTTCTTGTATTCATAAATATTTGATAATTGATTCTCACAAAGAAGCACAAAGTCTTGATTTGGTTTTCAATTCGCCAGGGTTTTCTTGAATAGACAAAAGATCAAAAATTACAATAGAGGCCCTCTTTATTTATAGGGAGAGGCCTTGAGAAAATTTAGGAAAAATCTAACTACTTTGACTTATACAAAAATAGGAGTCCTTATTGACATGGGACTTCCTATGTTCCATATGTAATTACATTTTAGAAAAATACATATGGATATGTCCAAAACTGATTACAAATTACATATACAAAACTAGGAAAAATAAACTAAGGCAATGATCACAAGCATCATTTTCCATCTGTGTCTTTCTTGGTGGATCCTTCATACATTGTGATGATCGTCTGCATCTCTGAGCTGTCTGGGGCAACAGTGTTCTTTGATATTATCTAGGCTCTGGTGACAGCATCTTTGATGGTGGGGGTGGTCTTTTCATGCTCTTTCAGTTTATCCTTCAAGTTATCCAGAGTCCATTGATAAAACAAATTATCCATTGAAGCAACTGAGAAAGCTTTATCCTCAAACTTCGTTTGAATCATTTTGTTGAATTCTTGTATCATTTCTTCAACAGGAAGAAATTGATGATCATCATCGACCAGTTTACATGGAAGCTCCTCTAATTTATGTAGATGATCCAAATCACTGTCATCACACAATTCTCGAGCATTCCCCAGATCTTTGATCAACTCCTTCAACACATTGCTCTAATGAATTAATCCCTCTCTTGTAGCAACATATGATTCTCGGCTTTCAACAATGCCAAGAGAAACAAGTGTCTTTATCTTCATATTGTCCCATTTTACTAGACTTGAATCTAGGTACTCAATGTCTAAAGAAATAACATCAGGTAAGTCATCCAGCTCTGCCCTGACTTTGCCCATTTTATTTTTTCTATCTGCAACTACTTTCAATAGAGTTGTTCCATGTGTTGTCATCTTCTCCAAGTATTCTTCCAAAACCTTTCCCTTTGCATGGGTCTTTTCTGCTTTCTAAATCAAAGGGTTTTCAATGGTGATTGCCATTGGCTCTACAATTTTTGAAGACATTGTGATCTTCTTAAGGACTGTAGCTAATTGTTTAGCTTTGGCTTTGTAGTGCTCTTTCTCCCTTTTCCTTCATCATATTTATTGAGTAAAGAAGTAGCTGTAACTTGAAAATCTGATTTGATGCCTTCATGAGTAAGTTTACCCAATTCAATTCTAGAAATCATGTAATCATTCACATCAAAAGAATTTGTTGTAGCCTCAGGAGGAGGCTTGGTAATCTCTGCATATCTGATTCCTTTGTCATCAATAGGCCTAGAGATAGTCTTGGGCTTCTTCTTATGTGCCTTTGATTTAGCAGGCAACAACTTCTCCAAATCAATGTCATTAGGTGAAATAGCCCGCTTCTTCCTCTTTGAAGTATAAGCTGATAACCATGGAGGCAATGTGGAAACATTTACACTCGGGGATGGATCAAACATCTGCTCAGTAGGATTCATACTGACACCTGTGATGGTAACAATTAGAGAAGTTGTAAAAACTGTACCTATAGTATCAACATTCTTCTCAGGAGTATTAAGAAATTGATCTAACACAGTTTGTTCTCCAATATCAAATGAGAGTGAAGATAAACTAGGAAGTGAAACGGCATAATCAAATACTGTTCCAAAAGCAATCTTTACAGAAGTGGGCGTAGAATCAGAAGACACAACAATAGGAGAAGTGAGAACATTAGAAACAATTGAAACATTATCAGAGATAGGAACATTTGGTAAAACAGCGGAAACTTTTGGTCCTTGGGGAACACTTTTATGAGGAGACTTGTGTGAATCATCAAGCTATTCTTGATCTTCATGCTCCTCATCCTTTTCATCATCTGATTTCTCCTCCATTTCTACATCTTCAGTCTGAGGTTCTTCAACATTTTGTTGTTCTGCCTCTGCATTATCAACATTCATCTTGTCTGAACATGGTCCTCAGTATTAGAACTTTCTATGACTTCTTTTGCTTTTCCACCTTTTGAAACAAACTTAATTCATGTCTTTGTTACCCTAGAAGAAAAAGGAGTTTCACTTTTGTTCTTAGTTCTATTTTCCACCTTCTTTCTTGTTTGTTCCTGAAATTTCAGTCTCAGACCTAGTAAGGAACTCTTTCAAACTGATCCCCTTGCTTTGCACCCATACATTAGTATTAGCTAAGATAGGTTGAAACATTTTCTAAAGAGAAGTCTCTTCTTTCACTAACCATTTGATCTCTGGTAGGGGTGATACCTCAATATTTTCAGTATTATATTTGGGATCTAGAACATCCCCCTCATCATTCATGCCCTCTGGAATCTTTGCCAATCCTAGCTCTTCTATCTGACTCAGATGTAGCCTGCAGTAATCCAGCTTGCGAATCTCATTTTGGGTCCTTATGTCAACCCAAACATCCTCCACCATGGGAATATGAAATACCAATTTCCTTTTGATCTTATCTTGCACTCTACGGAAATCAAAGTTATCTCTCCTCTTGAATTTTTTCTTAGTAACAAGCTGCATTTCTAATTCAATTGCTTTTGCCTTAGTGGCAGATTGAACTAAGTACCTTCCAATTTCAGCAAGAAACTTGATCCTAGACTTTTTCAACTCCATCTGTTTATTATGGACAATAATCAACTATCTGCATAGCTCCATCAAAACCATCTTATCCCTTGGATACCTAGGCAACATGAATGGATAGCCTTGGTAGTATCCAACTCTTAGATATGTGAATGTAGAAAACTGTAAGAATAAATAACCAAAGGAATTTACCACTTGCCAGGCTTCATCAGATACTCTTTTCTGCTCCAATTCCTTGTCCCATAAACACATGAAGACTATGAAGAAATCATCATTTACCCTCCTAAAATGGTGAATTGACCCTTTGAGGGTTATTTGAGGATAATATTTGAAAACCGATACAAATCTCCTGTCTTCCTCTTGAGTCAAGCCTGGAAAAATTCTCATTGATGCTGCTGCATATACTAGGTAAGAGGTCATATAAAATTTGAAGGTGGTATGGACCTTGAGCAGTTGTTCATGCAATGCATTACTAATTTGCTCCCCCCAGAATATCTTTTGTTGTCCTTTGAGGATGACTTTGATGCATGGGTACATCCACTCATGGAATTGAAAGGAAGAAGAAAGACCTCTGATTCTTCTCAACAAAGTGATCAAGTCACTAACCTCCTCTACAAAGTCACTTCTGGGAAGTACTTTGGGCCATCTTGATAGATTGCTCCTAGGAGTTTTCAACCATTTGCTATTAATGTACCTCTTGGTAGATTCAACATCCTTATCAAACTCTTTTTGACCTTTGGCAAAATCAATTTTCCCAACATTCTCTATGGGTGGACACATGAAAATCTTATCAAAGAACTTAGCATCAAGTCTCATGATAAAATCCCCCTTAGAATCAGTTACATTTCTAGTATCTTTATCATAGTGACTTGCCACTTGAAGGATGAATTTAGGATTGTGAGCTGCCACTAGGAACGAGGCCACCAAGTGTATATTACTGTCAATGATTTTCTGCATGTATCAAGGAGGATTTGACTTCTTAATTCTCTCCACAAATTCTTCCATGTCGACATGACCTATCTCAGTATCCCTGATATCCTCCACATTTGACTGTACTGCAGTGACAGGGAAAACCCCTTGATACTTATACTTCATTGTCTTAGATTTGGACAAAGATGGCTCGGACATTAGCTTTTGAAGGAATCACTGAAACTGGTGTTGACAACAACTGTTGCTTGCAGAAACTGCAAAAAAAAATTCATCATCTCGTAGTTAGGTGAAAAATTAACATTTTAGGAAAATTGCGTAATGTTGATCATGTTCACAGGGACAAGCTTGAAAGGGCTAGAGTGCGCACAAGTTGAGAAATTAGGTGAAAGCGGGTGAAAGGCATCATTTTCAAGAATTTTCCAATGTTAGGAAAATTAAGGGAGTCATGCCCGGGTGGTCATTTTGACCGCTCCTGCATGTTGACAGTTTAGATTTTGATGTAAGGACGGTCAAAATGACTGCTCCTACAGGTAGGTAGGTTAAGCAAATTTTTGGGGCATGTATGAGCAGTGGTTTCAACAACTTTCGCATGTTGATAGAGCTTAATGATTTTTTCATGTATGGGTGGTCAATAGACCCACTAATGCATGAGAGATCCCTTCTTGAGTTTGATGTAGGGGAAGCGAAAATTGCCACCCATACATAGGGTATTATGGTCACAAAAAAGGCAAGGGCAGCAAAAGCTGCTGCCCATGCACATCCTATAAGAAAAATAAAGAACATGTATGAGTTAAAAAAGAAAGAATATGTTGGGGTAGTGAAATGTACCGCCCTAACATACTGGGTATTGGAAACAAAAAGGGACACGGGTGGCAGATTTCACCACCCCTGTATTTTAGGGTAAACACTTAAAATTCAACACAAGAACCTAAAAGAAAAACAAAAACAATCGGCTATAACAGACACAAACATGGCAAACCACACCCAAAAAAATGATGAACGATTTCGTAGTTATAAAACAAGATAAATCATTATAAAAAGAAGAGATCAGAGATCTTTTTAAAAATGGAAAATAAAATGTAGAATAAAACATACAAAACCCTAAACCTCTTAGTAAACAAGAGAAATAAATGGGGATTAAAAATCCTACCTGAAAAGTAATAGCGATGGCGGCAGAAAGAAAACACAAGCAACGAACCTCGATCTTCTAGGAAAAGAACCACACTTATTTGTGGGAGAATTTGGAAGCAAACAAGAGACTTCGGTGAGGGAGAAACAAATTAAAACGATCACAAATGAAGTTTTAAAAAAATCTTAAAACAAAGAAAAGAGTTTTAAAAACCGAACTCGTGGTACATTAATTGCACATGAGTTAGGCATTAAAGTCGCCCAAAAGTGCAGTGGTGGTACTTTTCACCGCTTTCGCATGAATGATAATCAACATGTATGGGCAATGATTTTCACCGCCCTTACATGTTGTAAAGGATAAACATGCATAAGTGGCCATAATTACCGACTTTGCATGCCAAAAGAAAATAGACATGTCCGAGCGGCAAAAATCACTGCTTAAGCATGTTAGAAAATAAGTCATATGCATTGTTAGGGGTTTTGGCCGACTTTGCATGTGACTTTACTAAAAACTTTCTAACACCCAAAAAAGATTAAAAAATGATATTTTGACAAGCTTAAAACTTAGTCAAATTTCATGAATTTCAAGGAACCAACCTGGGGAATTGTTTCAATAGATTCTTAGGTATTAGAGGACTATGCACGAGGGCAAGAAGATTTTCCTTGATTTGCGTGCTTAGAGTGTAGGCTACGGAACAAACAAGTTTCGTAGGGGTCATCCTACAAAATGAGCATAGCTAATTTTGAGGACAACAAAATTACTTGCCCAAAATCAGGCGACCTCTAAGTGTTTGCAACTTCCAACCTAGAGCATAAACCAGACCGTTGAAGAGCCTAGATTATGTGGGCAGTTGCAAAGATATCAGGGTTTGAAACCCTAAGAGATGGGCAAGCCGATGACACCAAGAAAAGGGTTGATCAAGCCTGTGTCAGGGCTAAGGTTGGTGCTCAAGGGCCTTGAGCGCCCAAGACAAAATCCATAAACCAACTGCGTTAAAAAAATGCTTCTGCCTCTATGAGAAACCCTCGATGACACCAGTAAACTAGGGAAAAAAATGCTCAAATCATAGATTTCGCTAAACTTTGCCAAGAATAGAAAAACATTTCACCCAAAATTTTCCCCTTTTCATTAGAGGAATTAAGACACCCCTGGCCCCATGACTGAGGATGCGAAGCTCAATTCTGGGTAAGATAGGTAGTTTATATAGAACTTGTTATATACATGACATAATTTAATTCTCGTATCCTTATTAAATAAACCCTGATATAGTAGCTAGTACAGTGATCTGAAAGATTTTACAGAAAAAAATTCTTAGAAAGATAGTTTATTTAGAATTTGTTGAATGTTTATTCTTTAATTATGATTTTTTGTCATGGAATTTGGATCTGTTTGTATGGCTTTGTGCTTTTCTACAGGCTCTAAAAGAATTTATAGTTGCATACTACTGTTTATAGCCTTCTTCGGTGCTTTCACATTTATTTTGTATCCTCTCAAATATTTGCATCCGACCGGTTTGGTAGACAAGCTTCTTCAGACGTTGGGTTCCAAATTTTTGGGACTGCTCGCAATTCTTAGGATATGGACATTCTGTCTATTTTATGTCATGGCAGAGCTATATGGGGAAGTGTGGTTGTTTTAGTGTTGTTTTGGGGCTTTGCCAATCAGGTACATTTCATATTCTCTTTTCAAGCATTCAATACTTTTGCAAAAGTGTGATTATGGCTAGGACTATTGCTGGGACCGAATTGCGATAGATGTTCCAAAGTTTGACCATATATTTTTGTATGCTTGACTCTGATGCAAATAGTATTTCACAATTTTATGAATTTTCAAGTTAGTGTCATTCTTTATTTAAAACTCAGGGGGATTGATACTTAAAATTCTTTTGGTGTATCTCTTCCAAGAAGCATTTGATAAAGAAAAGAGAATGATTTTTACTCTTTATCTTCTTCTTTAATGCTATTGAATGCTTATTTTGACAAGAAGTGGGTTTGGGTACTGCTGATATTGTTTTGATCAAACAGAGGCCCTTGTGCTAGATAAGAAGTGTCTTGTTGCTTCTTGTTTTTAGCCTATTCATCTTTTATATTTTTATTGAGTTTGCATATGATATGATTGTGGGTATGGTAGAAAAATGAGGGTTTTTGATAAGATCGGTTTCCTTGCAGTAATTCCTATCATACATTTCAATAAAATTTAGAAATGAGGCTGCAACCAAGAGCTATTTATCTAGAAATAGAGAGGACAGCAATGTGGCAGCCTATTATCTTGAAGATTGGCGTACTTTGGTTGGCTTGTAATTTGCTCATTTATTACGGGGACTGCAGTCATGGTAAGTTGCATCATAGTTAAAACCTTCAGTATACTTATAATCTACGTGATTAATATTGGTGAGTTTATCTCTTTGATTATGTGTTTTAACCTTTGTTCTGTTTATCCAATTTCTAAATCTGTATATGTTCAAATTTTTATTGAAAATATTTTTCGTGAGGGTAGGCGATGTGGTTTCTGGCACATCATCAAATGGTGTTCAACATACTGGTCTCTTGGAAGAATGGTTTGGAGTCTATTGGTGGACTGGACGAACTGCTGCCATGTTTTTGACAATAGTTTTTATCCTAGATCCATTGGTATCATTCAGGTGCATAGGTGGAGCACTATAATATAGTAGCTTTATTTAACTAATGTTATGTTCTATTCCTTCCAAAATTGATTTGGGTGGGTGTAATATGTGTGAGTGGGCTTAAGACATGATTAAGTGTCTGGTTTGTGAAGCATATGTTAGATTTAATTTTTAACAGCATTTTATTTTAATAGTTTGGATCTTTTGATTTGTATTGTTTTTAATTCTCTATCCAAAAATTATTTGTGACATGAGAAAAATTACTATGATGGGTTTTCTTAATGGAGATGGTTGTAACCTTTAAAATTGCAATGAACTTGTTATTGGTGATGGAAGAATGCTATAATTCAAGGATTTATGAAAAATATCTCTAATTCAAGAAGGATTTAAATGGTTGAGAAAAGTGATAGTTGCATGGGTAAATCACACTAGTCAATAACATCTTTCTATGTTTGCAATGAGTGAAATCAAATCAAAAGTATTTGAAAAACCAAAGATGTATGAAAACTTAGGTGTGATATTTGAATCATGTCTTACTATTGAATTGTGTAATGTGTATTTGTAGATAAAACATTGTTGTGGAACATGTTATATTATCCTCAAGGTCTACCTTTATATGTAAAGAAATATGTAGCTAAAAAATAAAAAGAGCCGTGATATGGGTGACACACTTGACATCAAATGCATAATACTTAGGTAATTACTTCACATCAACATGCTATTATATAAAGGTAAGCCTACATTGAACATACCACACCATAAGGTAATGTTGTCTCTCATATCAACCCTTTTGAATACTGCCAAAAGCAATAATCAAAATATCTCTAAAAGAAAGTTTAGGAGTTTATATGTCAGTTCTCACACTTTAGAGTGAGGAAGGATCTAACTTAAAGAATGGTATCCCAATGGATTCTTTATAAAGATCAAGATTTATCTAAGACCCATTTATAGCCTTCTATTTAGATATTCAATTAAGCTCTAATTGTTTTGCATTAATTTTTTTTTGTAAATTAAAATATTTTTAAAATATCTTAAATGGTACTTTTATCCTTTTGTTTAGATATTCAATTAAGCTCTAATTGTTTCACATGGAAAGGATTTTTTTAGACTTAAATATTTTAAAATATTGTAACTAGTACTTATAACAAATATAAATTGAAATAGAAGGAAAATGTAGATAGGCAAAATATCATTGCATGAGATATAAGATGACAAAAATTTAAGATTCCCTTAGAATAACAACACCAATTGGTTTGTATTAAATACTAAAACATAACATATGATCTCTCAAAAATGTATTTAAATATATAATTTAACACAAATGTTTGGAAAAATGGAAAAAAGAAATAATACTAGTTTATGGGAGAAGTTGAAGTAGTAATACTTAATTTGATAATACAATCTACCTAAATCTCAATTTACATTTGATGATCAATGGAGTTTTAGTTGTACAATTATTCCATATCAAAAATAGAATGGAAAAGTATAATTAATCCAAAGGACTCAAAGGTTTGGATTTGTCTTGAATCTCTAAACATAACCTGGTGATCAAAACTTGTCAATATTGATTCCAACAGAACATCTATTCTTGAGCCTCTCCAACGAACTTTTAAGTTCTAGATTTTTTCTAGTGGCCCGAAACAAACTTCATGTTCTTAGCAAGGGAAATAGCCTTATAAACATGTTTGTAGTCCTAATTTCCTTTCAGTTTCCATCTTCAACTCCTTAACCTTAGACATTATTATTGGTCCTTTCTTAACCCATTTTTAGCTATGATTCTACATTATTGATGGAATTCCTACATTTGGGAACTTCAAGAAAGAACAAGTACAATTGATCATTGATCTTCCAAATTGTTTCATGACTTTATTCAAATAATATGGAATCAACATAGGAATTTTTCATAGCATCTTGATATGGTTCATGCCCTTTGTTTTCCTCTCCTATTGATTTTCCCATCTAGGTTGCATATCAAAGTGATCTTTCCATTTCCCAATCCCTCCTCCATATCACTTTCACATGCCACCATAACTTAGATTCCTTCTTATTTCTATTAATAGGCATCAAAATCTCTACACACATGACCAAAACAACACACTTAGGGGTACATACACTCCCAACCTTTCATGTGCTACTACGAAGGGTGGAATATGCCAAATAGGGGAATGACTAAGGTAGTTTTTCCTTAGCACTAACCAAAATTTTCTCCCGTTAGAGTTTTGCTATTATTTTCTTAATACTAGAGACATACATTAGATATTTGCATAGGTAAAAGAGCTTAGAAAAAATAGGCGAGTAGATCCTAAAAGTTGCAGAGCATCTGGAGTTGAGGACATGAAAATCTAGGGAGGACTCAAGTGCTTGAACCCCATACATGAGCACTAGATTACTGAACATGAGTGCTAGACCACTAGACAAGAGTGCTAGATCGTTGGACACAAGCACTCCTAGAAACTAAAGTTGTTAGAAAAATGCCAAAATCATTAGAGTTGTTCCTATAGACTTCCTACGGTCATTTCCAATATTAGATTTTTGTCCAAACATGATTTTCTAACCCTTTTATTAGTTTCTTTCCATAGCATAGTCAATTTCAGTTTCCATTCCCAACTCTTGAGATTTACAATGTTTAGCTTAGATTTGAATGTTTGTGCTTTTATGAATATTATCTAAATTTGAGTTGTTTAATATAGTAATCACATAGAAATTAAATTTACTCTTAAAACAACATTTAGGAGGTAAAATTTAAGCTCTCATTTTGTGAACCTAACTTTGCAACACTTCCTCCTAAAATTACTGTAAAACCAATAACCACAAGATTGTTATTTCCATGTCTTTTCTATTTCTATCATTCCTCTTCATTTCTCTTTGGAATTTTCTCAACATTCTTCTAGCATTCATCTCATTTTTTCCTTTATTCTTATGTCTTCTTCAACCTCTTTCACCTCCCTTCATATCCACTTTGTTGACCCTCATTTCTCTTAGCCTTTCATTGCCTCTAATCCCCATATCCTTGAACATGTGATTTCATTCTTCACTTTACATCATTCTTCTCTTTCTTATACTTCCATTATAGATCTCTTCACATACTTCTCTACCTTTGTATCTTTCTTTAACTAACATCTTAGGGACCTAGACACCCTCACTTCTCTCTTTCCTTCCTCTCTTCCTTTACCCTCCTTTACACTTCCTCATTTCCTTAATTCTAGTACTTCCTTCCTCCTCTATATCATAGGTTTTATCCTAATCCTTTATTTGCACTTGAAAGTATAAATGGTACTTTTATAGGTGTTTTTTTCTTGTTTATGTGCAAATTTGAAAACATATGGTGGTAAAAAAATCCATAGAACACTTTCTTTCTTACATGTATATGATTTTTTCTATAATGAAGAAATTATTTTTTTATCTCCCTCTACTTTAAATGGTGATGCACTTAAATGGTTCAATATACATGGTATCTTGTGTATCTTTTCATGAACTAGATATAGTATTTTATAATTAATTTAAAACTAGTGCATGCTCTTTCTTGTCATGCCCACATTTCCCATGCGGTCACGACATGCATCACATGTGTCATGTCCAGATTTGTCATGTGGTCATGACATGAAATATCAAAAAAAATTCCATGCTTCCCTAGAAACCCCCTCGCACGCGTAAGCATGCTTGGTGGCGTTACGCTTAAGGCGTAAACAATACAGTTGAATGCGGGTTAATGCGTTCATGTGCACATACCAATTGCAATGAAGGCCAACTAGGGGGTCAACGCGACGTGGTTAACGTCGCCAATAGGTTTAGGATCAACGATCGAAACCCCAAGTTATCCTATGTGAATGAAGGGATTTTGACGTAAGTCAAAATCAATAACCAAAAACCAAATGTATGAGAGGATGATAAAATACAAAATTCAAATGACGATACTCGGTAAACAATATTATAATCCCAAACAGGGTTAAACTTCACTATCCTAACTAAACCCTAAATTCTGAAAAAATCTAGCAGCATAACGCCTCACGGGTGTGATTAGGGTTTATTGACTTAAACTAATTTGATCAAAGGTTTAAAGGTTTGATGTTAAATTACCTACGTCTCACTAGTTGAATTGGTAAATCAGTTGATTAAGTTAATGGAACATTTTTCAACAAAGTCTGATCAATTTGTTCTTCTTCACGTTTGTTATAATTTAAAACTTTTTCAACAAAGCTCGATCGATTTGTTCTTCTTCACGTTTTTGATCAATCAGAGTTATCTCTGCATCATTTACATTATTCCTAATTTCTTGGTAGATCGGATCTCGAAAATAGGTTTTAATAACTTCGTTTAAATGGTTTACTAGGATTTCGCGTCGGATTTAAATCATCGTCTAATTTTAATTCCGTTAATTAAATTGTCCCATCATGATTAAAAGAATACTAAATTTTAATTAAATACGATGTGGTTTAAATCATTCTCGCAGAGTTAGGTTTTATAATCTAAGATTTAACCCGATGGTTTTAAAATAAATACCTCTCATTATTTAAAACTGTGTAAAATTTAAATAAAAACAATAAATCTTTTTCTTCACAAATTTAATTTAAAAATCAATAAAATATAATTCCTCCTAATCATGATCTAATCTATTTAATAACATCCACTAACAAATAAAAATAATATTCCAATTAGAACATAGTTTTACCCATTTAATCTATCACACTAACCCATTCAATAAATAAATTTTAAAACAAAAGGAGAAAAATAATAAAGAGAATGGGAAAAGAATATAAGGCAATTTTAAAATACAAGCCCTAAAATTCCTCTCTATTAAAATATTAATTTCCTTATGAGTAAAAACCCTAACCCTATTCTTCTCATTTCCCATTTTCTCCTCTTTGTTTTCTCTTCTTTCTTTCTTTCTCTTTTTCTCATTTTATTTTTTTCTTTTGTTTGTTTGCAAGTTGTAATGGTGGCCACATATGAAATGCATATGATGGCATTCAATATATATATATATATATATATATATATATATATATATATATATATATATATATATATATAGTGGTTATAAATTGGATTTTCTTTATATATATATATATATATTTTTGTTAAAATGTTAAAACCCTAAATTTATTTTTGTTTTCTTAATAGTCTAGAGAGAAGGGACTGTGGAGTAGAGGCCGACGGCGGCGTTTAATGGAGGTTTGGGTCTGAGGAGTGGTAGAGGCCACTGAGCAGAGGATGTCACGAGTGGAAGGACGGCAGATTTGAGTTTCCGCGGGGGGGATAGGCCACGGAGATCGGAGGAAGGTGGAGTGTGGGGGCGCTGATGGTGGTAACGGGACTGTGGCCGCGGGAGAGGGTGGTCCATGCAGTGGAAAGCGCAGCGATGGGGTGTGGGGAGGGGACAGAGCCCCCACCCACATCCCACTGAGCCCCCACCCACACCCCACTGTGTGGGATGTGGGTGGGGGCTCTGCCCCCTCCGCACACCCAACACAAAATAGAGGACGGCGGGGGGGGGGGTTCGAACCCCCCCCAAACACTTTAATTTTTTTTTAAAAAAATGTAACAGTCATGATTTTATTATAGTGGTTCTACCATTCTTTACTCAACGATTAATAAAGGTTTAAATATATTAAAATATATATATATATAATTTATATTTTCAACTATAATTTTTTTTTCTTCTACACTTACAAATTTATTTATAAGAACAATGAATAAAAGATATATACATTATTTTTCTTTTTATAATATTATATAAGGCAAGGAACTCATTCTTTTATCAAAATATATTCATTGTATTTCTAATATGTTTATTTTTAAAGAAAAGAAATAAATACAATTAAGTAAATACTTCTATTACTTAACATCAACTAATTTTCTCTCTTCATAATAACAAAATACAAATTTCTTGTTTGTCTCAAAATTTAAAGAACAAAACCACCTATTTGATATTTTAAAAGTAAATAAACATACAATGAAATAGTATTGAAACCAAATCTTTTCCTTTAACATTTTTTTATTTGATAAACATTTAAACCAATAAATTTTAACTTTCTATTTCAAAGTAAATAGCTTACACACATCTAAAAATACAATTTTACAACAAGAGAGGGAGAATGATGTTCTCCTCTTTGAAACTAACAAATGATACAATCTCCTAAGTAGGCCAAGCTCTCTCTCAAGAGTAAAGGAAAATAAAATATCAACTCCAAGAACAAGGTGTTTTCTCCAACTTCACAACTTAGCTCCAATGAACCTGCATTAACACAACAAGGGGAAAGAAGCCACAACATCTTGCTCTCCTCCCTACCATAGACCCACAAGAGGTCACACCCAAGCTAGGGAGGTCATCCACACACTAGGGAACTCATTCCACATCACAACAACACGTTCAAACAACCAAACACAATTTTACACCCATGGATAAAACAACACAAGAACTCAAATAGGATGAGTTCAAAGGGGTAGGGGAGTGGACAACACTCAACTCAAGAGTGCCACTCCTACAAATATCCCAAATACTAATACTTCTTAAGGCCTCAAGCCAACTCTTTTTAACACAATTTTCACAAAGCTTCCATTTTGGCTCTCAAGCCATTCTACATATTGCAATTATCCACATATTGCCCTCAAGGCTTACAACACCACAAAAAAAGGTAATGACCCCGAGGAGGTTCACTCCTCCCCCACCCCACACTTGTTGAGCATCTTCTCCCAAGTGGGAGAGGCTCTTACAACACCCTTACAATTTTCCCCACAACAACAAATAAAAACTCAAACAATAGAACTCACACATAGCATCACACAAGCAAATAAAAATACATAAGGGAAGGCTTTATCCTTGAAACCAACCTTTAAAATCCCAATTATGGTAGATGGTTGATGTAGAGCTTCTCCAAATCCTCCTCCAACATAAGCCACAAAACTCTCTCTAACTTTTTCCCCAAAGTAAATTCCAAACAATAAAATTTTCCAAAAAATTCAACAACCCATAACCTTCTCCAAGTGGGATTAAAATAAGCTCTACCCATGAGCTTGGAGGAATGGGGAGGTGACACTTGTCACCTCCTAACTCCTTCTCCAAACTACAAACAAGACCCATGGGATGGGTGGTGACACTTGTCACTCACCCATCCCCCAAGTCTCTCTCCCTTCCACTTGTCCTCCCTAGAACATGTAGGAGAGAAAGGTGGAGCTTAAGAGGGAATGGGTGACACTTGTGCCCCATTCCTTCCTTCCTAAGAGGTACCACACAACTCCAAGGTACCCTCACCAATTGTGAGAGAGACTTGGAGTAAAGTCCTCCATAATTGGGGGGTCTTGGAGACATCCCCAACCTAGGGAAGAGGAAAGGATGGGGTTGAGTGCTGGACCCACTCATCCTCTCCCTCCCATACCTCCAATTTCGTCACTTAACTTTAGGATGAAGTTAAGGTGACCAAATAGAGGTTTACCAAGGGTTACCCAAGTCAAAAAGGTCCCTAGACCCAAGGGTTACAACCCAGGGTCAAGTTTAGCTCATTTTGAGCACTAAGGGTTGAGTTAAAGCACTTGAAAGGGGGTCTCAAAATTTAAAATTTAAAAAATGAAATTCAAAGACAAACTTCTTACAACACCAATTAGAATCCAAAATAAAAGAGGGGTAGACTTAGCCCAACTAACAAGATGAAATCAACATTACAGAATTTCATCATGCACAGAGTTGATCTTGGTTCCTTGTGGAACTAGATCGGCTTCACAAGGGATAAGAACATCATGTGTGGGATGATCTCCAATTTCTGTGGCTTGTTAGAAATACCTACGCACTCAATTGCAAAGTTAATTCCACATATATATATAATAGCCGAAGCAGATTAAAACATACACTTGCATAAAATATCACAAGTTCACATAAGCATCAAGGAAGTCACATTACAATTAGATTCTAATTTCTGCATTTCAAACATCCATTCCCAAGATTGAACCACATAACAAATTTCTATCTACCATCACCCAATTAGTTTTCCCATAACATCATAATATAAACCATCTATCTAACATCATCAGTAAAGCAATATATCCAGGTCTAAACACATCGTAAACATACTAAGCATAACAAATCCACATACAACATAAAGTCTAATAGTCTGGAAATTTAGGATCAACAGTCCCACATGCCTAAATGTATCAGCAACAGTAAAGTAAATAGTCAAATGTACGAGAATGAAAAAGGTAGGCCTCACATTTCTCTACTACACAAACTGATGGAGTTAGGTTGTCATTGATGTCAAAAAGGTGTCCTCAGTTTGTTTGATGTCAAAAAGGTGTCATCAGGACTTGGTTGATCAGGTTTGGCCTTCGATGTGTTTTCTTATAAAGTCACAAGGTGATTTGTTTAGGGTTGTCAAATGTTGACAAATGTTTATCATTTATGTTTGGACATAATATGCTTAGAAGTCATCTCGGGATGTGTTCATCTATGTTGTTAGGAGTTCCTCAAGGCATGCTGGTTATTGCATAACAAAGGACATGACATTATATGATGATGATGCTTGTGAGAAAAGGTCATTTTCATTTTTGATGAAATCAGGAATTGTTTGATACTTCAATGTCTTTAGGACTTCTTCATGTTGATAAAGTGTGATGAGAACATATTAGTAGATGATTGCCTTCAAGATATTCATTTACATTATCAAGGCATGAGTCCTTGATTATCTAGAGTCGAACCACTCTAATCTCTTCATAATCATACTAGTTCAATGTCAGTGGCAGAATGCTAATTATGGTCAGATGTGATTCATTTGCTTCAGTAGGTGCTTGTCAATTGGAGTGCTTGTTTATATGTCAATTTGAGTGCTTTCTAAGTTGTTTTCCTAAGTCTCTAAAGACTTTCACTCTACATATTCTGCCCTTGCAATGATAGTTATACTTTATGTTCTAAACTCACACTGACCTGTGATAGAAGGTCATTTCATTAAACATGACCTGCAGGAGGGTTCTTACACCATATGCAACCGGCCCCCTTGACATGAAATACCGGTCTTCACTTACCATGAGCGGCGGGAAAGAAACAAATGAAATTGCTTTGAAGAGCCCGCGGTGTATTCAAAAGGGCGGGCTCTCAATGTTTTTTAAATTTAAAATTTCACCGCCAAAATCTAAAAGGGCACGGTTTAGTGTGAGGTCGAGGCTTTAAAGAAAAAGCTTTTTCTTTCTTAAAAATGTGTGAAGAATTTAGAATATTTTTTAAGCCCGAATCATATATAAATAATTTCTTTTTTAAAAACTTAGTAATTTCCTTTTTGGTCGGGCACTTATAAGGAATGTTTTTTTAAGGAGATTTTTATTATTTTTTTAAAAGGAAAAATCTTTATGAAGATATTTTTGTATATTGGAAGTCACAAAAGAGATAAACATCAAAAATTTTGAGGAGATTTTTTTGGGGATATGAAGAATATCATTGAAAAGAATATGAAGGATCATGTTTGCAGAGAAGATGAACGAAATTTTTGAGAAGGAAATGAAAGATTGGAGGGATATTCAAAATGAAAATTGAAAAGAAATTGATTTTTTTTGCAGAGATATAATTCGTTTGGTTCAGGATTTGTTGCAGAGGAAGAAGTTGAAAAGATTTGTTATTTTGCAGGAGATTGTCTTTTGAAGATATTTTTGAAGTTTGATGATTAAATTTTCTTGCAGAAATATCAAGAGAAAGATAATATTTTCAGGGCAGATTGGTGCAAAAATAAATATGATTTCTTACTCTTATTTTGCAGATTGACTGAAGGCTCATTTTGATATTATTTTGTAGGTGAAGAAAATAATTTTTGTGAGAAATCTTAAAAATGGCAAATGATCAGGAAATTGAAGAGAATTGAATTGAAAGGTCTCAAATATGAAAAGAAATTTTTTCATCTCTAAGAGGAAATATTAATGGCATTTTGGTTTCGTGAATTTGGAGAATGTGAAAGGTTTTGAGGATTAGATATTATGTTCTTTTATTTTTGCAGATGATAAGATGAGATGCATTGTTTTTTTGCAGACATTAAAAAGAGAAGATGAAAGGACAAAATGATCTTCAGTGAGAGCAAATGACTGTGCAGAATGTGAAAGGTGAAAAGACATCCAATTTACATATAATAGTTTTTCAGGTGCATTGATGGATGAATTAAGAAGGATAGAGATGAAACATACTGTGTTGTGAAGTGTTGGATTAGAATACAGATTTGATATGCAGTGTTGTTGAATGGATTAGAATGCAGTGTTGATTGGATCAGAATAAAGGATTGTTGAGTATATCCGGATGTCAGATTGAATAGAATGGGTATTTGACAGATATATATTTGTATTGAATGAAACAGAGTATCCCTCTGATTTGCTTATTACATTTGTTGGTAATTTGGTTTGCCAGTGAGGCACAATATGCTAGTGTGGCTTGTGGTCAATGAGACCATTCTATGCTAGTGAAGCTTGTGGTCAGTGAGACCTTAATATTTGTAAGTGAGACAATTTGTATTGCCAGTGAGGCATGTTTTTCAGTTAAGCCAGTGAGGCACTTCATGAGTGGTTTTTCTACCCCTGAGGGTTTTCCACTCGGTAAAAAGGTTGTGTCTTAATTTCTTCTATGTGTGTGCATATTATTGGTTTGATCATGTTTTGTTTACATCTGTTATTGTAAGTATTGTGCATATAAACTCAGCAAATCATTAATGTATTCCTTTCATCAGTTCTGTAAGAGAAAGCTTTTAAAAAAGTTGTAAAATGTTTGAAAATTAATACAACACTGATTCACCCCCCCTCTCAGTGTTGTCCGGACTCCTACACAAACAACTTCTTGTTATGCTTCTTCTTCTTGTTACATGACACAACTAGTTACACGTATAGTTCGGGGTCCTAATGGGACATACATGGATATTTCTAAACAAACACAAGACCCCTTTATTACACAATTTCAAATTCTAAATCTAAAACCTTCTCCTTCTAATCCTTTAGTTCTCCTTTTTAATATTCTTGTGCGAGAGGCTTCTCCTCTCCCTTCTTTTTCTTTCTCCCTCCCAACCACAAATAGTGTTTCAAGATATTCCTCTTTTTTCCCCTCTTTTCCAAATCATTTTCCTTATTTTCCCATTACTCCTACTTCCTCCTCTATTACCTTATGTGAGGCTCCCCCAATTCAAAATTTCATGCTACAAGCCATGCATATGACACTAGGTGTAATAGGAAGAACTTATTTGTTCTAACTTCTCTTCCATCTACTTCTATAAATCTCTCTCCTCCACCTTGCATTAATTTTAAAAATTCCAAGGAATATGATCTTGTGGAACAACTACAAGCTACAGAAGCCAAGATCTTCCTTTGGGACCTCATCTGAACTTCTACTTATGGAGATGTACTTCAATAGGCCTTGCAAGTTCAATCCAATGTTCATCCCACTACAATAGCTTCCGTGCTTGATTATATTCAACAAGACACTCAAGACATGTATTTTCCATCTTTTGAATTTCCATCTTTTGTGATACAAAAGCATCTTCCCCTTTTTATTGTAGTTGGATATAAAATATTGCAATCAAGAATGCCCTTATAGATAATAAATCTTACACCATCTCTACCAATGAAGATCCTTTTAAGTATTGTCAAGCCACAAAATCAAGTATTCCTATTAACTCAACAAACACATCTTTCCTCTACTCCACCCCCTCTTGTGACACATCCTTCTAGTCTCTCCCCTTCCAATGATAATCCTTCTTTTGATATTCCCTTGAAGGATTCCACTTCTTCTACTCCACCTTCTATCAATACTAAATGCTTTCTTCCTCTTCTAAACCTTCATCTCTTCACATTCTCTCCTTGGGTATGACTGGGGTTCGTTATATTTTACCCCTTCCTATGCAGGTGAGCTTAACCCCCAAGACTTTGGAATTCCTTAGTTGCATGTTAACCCTCATACTTCTGATTAAACTCCTTAGGTCCCTTCATCTTCTTTTCCCTCACCAAATAATGGCTATGCTTATGGTAATGATTTTAATTCAATTGTATCTGATAGTGAGGATTCTTCTTGCTCTTCTCTTGCTCTATAAGAACTCTATGGAAAAGGATTTAGGATTGTTGTTAAATATGGTTATAAGGGGTAAGGCCTTGGTCCCAATAGACAAGGCATTACTAAACTCATTTAGATTTTTCATCAATTCACTATTATGGGTTTATCATATCACCCTCTACATGCAATTAGGGTGTCCAACTATTCTTTTGATGAATTCTATTTCATGGAATTACCCACTAAGCATCTCTTTTATCTCATTCACCCCAAGTTTATTGGTCTTGACTCTTCTTTTATTATTCCTATGATGTCTTCTCTACTAAGGAGGTGTTGGCCAAAATTTTGGTGGTGTATTTGAATGCACCTTCTTTCCACCATGATCATGGATTTACTTACAAACTTAATGGGCATGCATATTTTGGGGAATCTATTCTTCTAGATTGAGAACCAATTATTACATAAACACTTTGTGATGCTTATGATGCTTACCCGCTCATGACTTTATTGAGTATCATAGTTTTCTTGTTGTGTCTAATACAATTGATGTTTCTATGGATTTAGATGACCCTAACAAGGTCTTCAAATTGATGAGTGTGTTTATTCTTTTGAATGTTTGACTCATTCTAAGATTGTTCATGATTTTGTTGATCTTTTTTCTTGTACATATGAGGACATGGTTGGTATTAATGAAAACCTTATAGTCCAGAATAGTGTTCTCTACCTTGATACCAAATCAATAAAGACAAAAATTCACAAGATGCACCCTAAAATGGTTTTAGTGGCCAAAGTTGAAATTGAAAAATTCTTAAGGGTTGTTTGTTCTATTAACTATTCTCCTTGGATTTATAATATTGTTCAGGACTATGGCCAAACTTGATGGCTACATTTGTATCTACAACAACTTCAATGATATTAATAAATCTTCTCCTAAACATAGTTTTCCTTTTTCCCAACATAGATATGATTGTGGAATCTACTACTGTCCAAGAACTCCTCTCTTTCATGGGTGAATTTTAGGTTACAATCAGATTTTTATCAATCCTCAAGATCAACATAAGACAACTTTTACTACACCTTGTTAAGAGTTTTACTATGTAGTCATGGCCTTTTGCCTTAAAATGGGGTTGTGACTATTATTTTCAACAATCTCATGCATTCTATTCTTGAAGATTATGTTGATGACATTCTTGCTAAGTCCACCTCACATCTTAATCATGTGCATTATCTACACATTATCTTTGAATGATTAAGGCAATATAACATGCACTTAAATCCTAAGAAATGTGTTTTTGGGGTTGACAATGGTAGGCTTCATCATTTCTCATTGAGGAATTGACATCAATAATAAAAAGACTAATGATATGTAGGTACCCATATGAAACTCAACATTCATGTTCCCTATTGTTCATTTTTGTTGTTAATTGATCCTCAGTCTTGTGTCAATCTAGTCAATTATGTTCTTTGAGTTAGTTTGCAAAAGCTTGTCATGTCTTGTTCTTTTCTTCTAATGACTTTTGTAGGGAAAAATAATCACCACAAGCCTAATGGAGTAAACAGTGATGATGTTTGATAAACCGGAAGAAGAATTAGAAAATGATAAAGATGATGGACTCGAGAAAGTGAGTGGGTGTAAAAATTAGATGAATATGTTGCAAGTATGGGCCTAGCTGGTGTTGTCATTGATGTCAACATACTCCTGTTGCATTGATGATAAGGATTGGATGAGTTGTGTGCTCAGGATATTGAGAAAATTAGTCCTAATCAGGAATAGAGAAGAACAGTGAAGACAGTGAGGTAAAGATCCCAAGTAAGATGAAGATCAGAGGATGCGCTTCAAAGGGTTTGTAGATATGTGTCTTAATATGATCCAGTAAAGATTTTAGAGGTCCACATGAAGATCTGAAGAAGTTATGGTCACTTAAGTAAAACTGGTTCTGGCAGGTGTTCAGAGGTGACAGAGTGACACAGATAGGTCCGGTGAGATCCGAAAATGCAATATCTTGTTCTACGAATTTGGTGGAGTGTTTAGGAAGTCAAGGTGAATTGACAACCCAATTGGTTCATGGTCTGGAGGTCCGCAAGCATCTATTCCAATATGACAGTGATGACAGACTGTGTTCTTGAGGTTCTGAATGAAGGAGAGAATGATTTCAGTGAACAGAAGTAGTGTGGATGTTCTTGGTAATTCAGGCAAGCTTGTGGAGGTCTTTGGATGGTGTCTAGTTCATGTTGGTGGTCCGCATTGAAGATTGAGCTCATAATTGAAGAATTACTTCTGGATGATGGTGTTCTTCCTAAGTCTAGCCAACCGGATGAGTTACACATCCTGCGGATGATCTTGCAGATGTTCTGTGAAGAATGGCGTGTTCCTAAAGAAAGATTGAAGTCTTAGATCTGTGTGGCCGACAGTGTGTTGATCCGTGTGAAGTCTTTTTGTAATTAGTCATATTGTATTTATGTATTTGCTCTGTAATGTTTGTCGAGTTGGATGATTATCCCTAAGTCGATGTCTTCTATAAATAAGGAGTTGTAAAGTCATTTCAAAGCAATGTTCTAGACATGAGAATGTGGTAGAGAGGTGTAGAGCGAAAGGCAGAGTAGAAGTATTGGGGCTTAAATGGAACTGACTCAAGCATGGTGAAGATGCTACTCTTCAGTTCAAGTATGTAATACTTATTATTCTTTAGATAGTGTGTCTCTTATAGGCAGTGGGCCTCTTGTGAGCAGTGTGCTCGGGCAGTGAGCCCTCATTGGCATGTGCCATTTTGTTCTTTCTATTCTTTTAACAGAGAATACAATCTTGGGTTAGTCACCCCGTGGTTTTTCCCTTAACAGGGTTTTCCACGTCAAAAATCTTGGTGTCATATGTGTTAATGTGTTTCTGCTCTTGAATTGCTACATTATGTTTCCATGATTGATTTACTGCTGAATTAAGAAAAGGACTTAAGTGATTAATTGAAGAAAGTTTTGACAACTGATTCACCCCCCTCTTAGTTGTCTATCCTAAATCTAATAGAATAGGCGTGGGAAAATGAGTGACTAGTTTACCCGAGTGTAAAGGAGAATCAAATTGTAAAGGTTATGAATGCTTCAAAGTGACAAGGTGGTAAAATAGTAGGAAAAATCCTCCCAAAGATCTTTTGGTAGACTAAAGTGTATTCTGCCTCAACATAAAACATGAACAAAAGAGACCCAGGTGCATACCTAAGGTTGTCATAGGTTTTCTTTGTTGGTGCACATTTTAGATGGTTAAACCAATTGCTTTCTCTACCCAAATCTATGCCTAATAATAAAATACAAAGGTGGTATATTTGTCCATGGCTAAACAATCATAAATTTCCACTTTTGGTTAAGTTTTTGGCATCTTCACCCAATTCTCTATTTTTGGGTACAAGGCATGTGAATTTTCATAGGCATATTATTGGTTGATTTTGCCACTAGATTTTTCTACCAAAAACATTGCAAAGTGGTTAGTGGTTTGTTCCTATGTTTGAAAAATACTTATGGATTTTGTGAATAGAATGGATCAAGGGCTCAAATCTGAGCTAGACATCCTCACCTATACAAATAGATGGCCCCAAAGTTAAAATGGGGCACACTTTTTCATGGTTCAAACTATATATGTTGAAAGTTGGTTAGCATAAGAGAGATCAAAACAATAAAGCCCAAGACCAAACCCAACCATAACCTCAAGGAATTATCAAGAGCATAACCATAATCAAATAAATGCATAAATAATCAAAAGACGTTACCAATTGATTTATATTCCTTGGTTGTATTTGTAATGTGGATTGCTCAAATATGTAGCATAACCATAGCTTGCAATGATGGATGAATGGATGATAAGTGCTCAATGGATGCGAAGTGCGAAGTGCTCAATGAATGCTCAAAGCTCAATATGGAGATATGAATGCCAAAAGATCAAAGATCATGGAAGATTTTTGTTATGGAGAATGGGCGTATTTATAAATTTCATAGAGTGATGATCACCGGTGGAGAAGAATAGAATGAATCAACGGATGACATAAATTGAGAGGACATGAAGAATTGTGCACATGACATGTGTCCATGCAAAAAGTGAAGAGAACTCGTGTCTCAAGTTACTGCTTGGAACTTTATATCTTCATATTTTCTGTTTATCTTTCATCAGCAAAGTTTGAACTGCTTCGTTGAACCTCTGTGTTGAACTCCTTCGTTGAACTGTTTGGTTGAACTGTCCTTCAGGTTCAAGGTTCATCGGGTTCTATTCTTTGTTGAAGGGTTGAACTGCTCTGTTGAACTATCCGTCAGGTTCAAGGGTTCATCGGGTTCGCAGGTTCAATTGCTATTCTTTGTTGAAAGGTTGAACTCTTTCGTTGAATTGTTACATTGAACTGTTTATTGGTTCAATGGTTCAACCGCGGGTTCATTGACAACCGAGAGTTCGTTGAACTCTTGCGTTGAACCTCTTCATTGAATTGTTTATTGGTTCAATGGTTCAACCACGGGTTCGTTGACAACCGAGAGTTCGTTGAACCCCTTCGTTGAACCTCTTTGTTGAACTGTTTATTGGTTCAATGGTTCAACCGATGTTTCCATAGGTTCAACTGACGGAGATTGAAGGTTTTGGGCATTGGTAAGAAAATTGTCATCGGCGATACTTAGTGATATCTTTCCGACTGCTAAGTGAATTCTGATGGTCAGCGAATGGTAAAGTCGTTGGTTTTGTCAGCATATGTGCCGACAGTTATTAATCTTTTGAACGCGTATATATATTATTGCTATGCTCGATAGCTGCTGCATGTAGGACTAATGTTTCCCACGAAAATGTAAACTGTCAGATAGCAGTTACGCGATAGTTGGGACAGCGGGCAGAGTAAGTTGTAACTGCAGTTAGGGCAGAAGTGAAAACGGTTTTTTCTGCTCTTGAAGACTGTGGTACATATACAGTTTTGGTGAGCTCGTCGATGATGATGAGAGATCAATGAAACTATTCTAATTATACAGTTTATTCTGTAGATGTGCAGATGCAATAAACTGTTTGTATAATTGTCATAGAATTGATACCTGAACAAAAGAGCTGGGTATCTTTATTGTAAGCTCAGAGTTTACTGTAATAAAGATAGCTTTTATTGTGGTGGTGGGTTTTTTACCCGTAAGGGTTTTCCCACGTAATACTGTGTGTCTGTGTTCTGAATATTATCTATTTTTGGTTTGTATCATGTACTTATCTGAGCTTTTGAGTTTGAAAAGTTACCTGTCTACACTATCCCCAAGGAATTAACATTAGGAAAGCTATTTTTTGCACCTGTGTTTTCCTTACAAGTGGTATCAGAGCCTGGCCCGCTGTGTTATCCTTGTCGGTAGTTTGGGTTTTTTGTGTTAATTCTGTTGTGTGGGAGTTCTGTAGAGAGTTATTTTTAAATTAAATAGAGATGGCAAGTACATCAGACAAAATAGACATTGAGAAATTCAATGGCACAAACTTTGAGTTGTGGAAACTTAAAGTTGAAGACATGTTAGTCTATAGAGATCTTTGGGTTGCTGTGTCTGGAGTTCAACCTACAGGCATGAAGCAAGAAGATTGGGAACTGATATGCAGAAAAGCCAAAGGGCTGATAAGATTGAGTTTATCTGACTCTGTTCTATTGAACGTCTATGAGGAGAAGTCTGCAAGTGATTTGTGGAAAAAGTTAAATAATATTTCTCAGGGCAAGTCCTTGGTAAATAAACTTTTCCTCAAAAAGAAATTGTATTCTTTGAAGATGGATGAAGGTGCATCTGTAGCAGAACATCTGAGTGCATTCAATACGATTGTTGCTCAGTTGACTTCTATAGGTGTAAAAATAGAAGAGGAAGATCGCTGTATGCTTCTGTTATGTTCCTTACCTGACTCATGGGACCATCTGGTGATGGCTATTGGAAGTACAACAACTACGTTTTCACAGGAAAATGTTGTTGCCTCTTTGTTGTCTGAAGAGATGCGGAGGAAGTCTTCTGGAATGGCCAAAGAGGCTCTGTCAGTTCATGGTAGATCAAAGGAAAGAGGCAAGAAGAAGGACAAGAAGTCTAAGTCCAAATCAGAGGGGAAATCAAAATCTCCTGGTAAGAAGTCAAAGGTGAAGTGCTGGAATTGTGGGTAGAAAGGTCATATCAAGAGAGACTGCAAAGAGGAGAAAAAGAAGAAGAAGAACTTCTCTGACTCTGAGTCTTCACACAGTGATGCTGATGCTTTTATTACTGCTTTGGCAACACTTGCTTCTGAAGATGTTTGGCTGATTGATTCAGGCGCATCTTTTCATATGACATCTCATAAAGAGTGGTTCACTAAGTATGAACCCTATGCTGGTGGAAAGGTGTTCCTGGCTAGTGATTCAATGCTGGAAATTGTTGGCCGAGGTCGAGTCAGAATCCAGTTCCCGGATGGCAGAATAAAGGGAATGAATGGAGTTCTTCATATACCAGGTCTGGCTCGAAATTTACTTTCTATTAGTAAGCTTAATGATGTTGGAGTGCAAGTTACTTTTGTGAATGGTGGCTGTAAGATGACTAGAGGGCCTATTGTTCTGGCAAAGGGTGTACGCATTGGAACTCTGTATAGGTTAGATGCTAAACCAGTGTGCTATAATAGTGTCTCTGTAAAATCTAGAAAAGCTACTATTGTAACACATGATGCAAATTCTATGGAAGTTAAACTTCCTGTAGAAAAAACAATGCTCTGGCATCATAGACTTGGTCACATAGGTTAAAAAGGTTTAAAAACCTTGAAAAATAAAAACCTGGTAGATGGACTGATTGATTGTAATCTGGAGTTTGATTTCTGTGAACATTGTATATATGGAAAGCAAAATCGTGTTTCGTTTTACTCTAGTTCTCATAAATCTTCTGGTGTTCTGGACTATGTGCATTCTGATGTTTTTGGTCCAGTTGATGTTCCTTCTTTATCTAAGTCAAGATACTACGTATCATTTATTGATGATTATTCGAGAAGAGCATTTGTATATTTTTTGAAAAATAAATCAGAAGTGTTCAGTCGATTTAAAGAATTTAAAACTCTTGTGGAAAATTAGACTGGTAGAAAGCTAAAATGCTTGAGAACAGATAACGGTGGTGAATATTGCAATGCAGATTTTGATAAGTATTGTGTAGACCATGGAATTAAAAGGCATAAAACTACACCTTATACTCCACAACAGAATGGAGTTGCTGAAAGGTTAAATCAGTCGTTGATGGAGAAAGCAAGAAGTATGTTGAGTTATGCTGGTCTTGAACAGAAGTTCTGGGCTGAGGCAGTTGCTACAGCTTGTTACTTGCTGAATCGTTCTCCCACTTCAACATTGGTTGATAAGACACCTATGGAAGCATGGTCTGGTAAGAAGCCCTCTCTAAGACATATTCGAGTCTTTGGCTATGAGGCATATGCTCATATTCCTGAAGTTAAAAGATCTAATTTGGATAACAAGGCAGTTAAATGTATCTTTGTTGGCTATGGAGTCGGTATTAAAGGGTACAAGCTTTGGAATCCTGAAACTAAAAAGGTAATCTAGAGCAGGAATGTAATTTTCAGAGAGCTAAAACCGTTGGTTATTGATCCTCAGCTGGAAAAGACAGAAGAAAAGAAAGAAAAGAGTGTTGTGAATATTCCTCTGACCCCTGTAAAAGAGGAACAACGAGCACCAAGTGTAGATGGTTTAGATGAGAGTTCAAGTAGCTCCGAAGATTCTGATCCAGAGCAAGAACTTGATCCTGCACCTCCACCTTTGAGGAGATCTACACGTGAAAGAAGACAACCAGATAGGTATGGATTTTCAGTACTTGATTCAACTTGTGCCTATGCTTTACTTACTGATACTGATGAACCTAGGACTGTGAAAGAAGCTATTAGTTTACCTGATTCAAATTCTTGGTTGGAAGCCATGGCTAGTGAAATGACATCATTGGAGAAGAATGGAACCTGGGATCTGGTGCCCTTGCCTAAAGGAAGAAAACCTGTAGGCTGTAAGTGGGTATTTAAGAAGAAATATGGTCCAGATGGTAGTATTGATAAGTACAAGGCAAGACTGGTTGCTAAGGGGTATTCCCAAAAGGAAGGTATTGATTATGGAGAAATCTTTTCTCCTGTAGATAAGCTCACATCCATTAGATTTCTGTTGTCACTTGCAGCAGCATATGATTTTGAAATTGAGCAGATGGATGTGACAACAACATTTCTTCATGGAGACCTTGAAGAAGAAATTTATATGTCCCAGCCAGAGCATTTTGTGGAAAAAGGTAAAGAACATCTGGTATGTAAACTTAAGAAGTCTCTTTATGGTTTGAAACAGTATCCCAGAATGTGCTATCAAAAGTTTGATACGTATGTTTTATCCTTGGGGTATGTGAGATCTAAATCTGATCATTGTGTCTATTATAAAACTGAAGGTGATCGGATTCTTATAATTGCACTATATGTGGATGACATGTTGTTCATTGGCAATGGTAAGGGGATGATCTCAGAATTAAAATCTCAGTTGTCCTTGAAATTTGAAATGAAAAATCTGGGGGCAGCAAAGTACATTCTGGGAATGGAGATCAAAAGGGACAGATCTAAGAGGAAAATTTGGCTCAGCCAGAGGAAATATATTACCAATGTTCTTGATAAGTTTCATATGTCTGATTCTAAACAGTTAGTTGTTCCAGTTTTGCAGGGAACGAAATTATCTGTTGAAGATTGTCTAGAATCTTCAAATGAAATTGATGACATGAAGAGACTACCTTATGCAAGTGCTGTTGGCAGTTTGATGTATGCAATGGTCTGTACCAGACCAGACATTGCCCAAGTAGTGGGAGTTTTGAGCTGGTTTATGGCGAATCTAGACAAATCACATTGGGATGCTGTCAAAAGAGTTATGAGGTATTTGAAGGGAACTTCTGACTATGCTATTTGCTATCATGGAAACTCAGAAGGGTCTAAGAAATCTATCAGCATTCAGGGATATGTTGATTCTGATTGGGCAGGGGACATTGACAGTAGGAGATCCACTAGTGGATATGTATTCACGTTACATGGTGGTGCTATCAGTTGGATGAGCAAGCGACAGGCTGTAGTCGCTTTGTCCACAACTGAGGTAGAGTACATGGCAGCTACTCGTGCATGCCAAGAAGCCATTTGGCTGAAAAGGTTGTGTTCAGATGTTGGTTTTAATGAAGGGAAAATACAAATTCACTGTGACAGTCAAAGTGCCATATGTTTGGCAAAGAATCCTACATTTCATGCTAGGACAAAACATATTGATGTCCAATATCACTTTGTTCGTGATATGGTGGAAGACAGGAAGGTGAAGCTGGAAAAAGTTGACACTTTGGAAAATGTTGCTGATGCCTTAACTAAACCAGTGAGCACGACCAAGTTCAAATGGTGTTCAGATGAAATGGGTCTTCAGGCCCATAGTTCTCAATAATCGAAGGAGGACTAAGAGGTAGCAGTAATCTCTTTGACAAGTGGGAGATTGAAGAGAACTCATGTCTCAAGTTACTGCTTGGAACTTTATATCTTCGTATTTTCAGTTTATCTTTCATCAGCAAAGTTTGAACTGCTTCGTTGAACCTCTGTGTTGAACTCCTTCGTTGAACTATTTGGTTGAACTGTCTGTCGGGTTCAAGGTTCATCGGGTTCTATTCTTTGTTGAAGGGTTGAACTGCTCTATTGAACTGTCCGTCGAGTTCAAGGGTTCATCGGGTTCACAGGTTCAATTGCTATTCTTTGTTGAAAGGTTGAACTCTTTCATTGAACTGTTTATCGGTTCAATGGTTCAACCATGGGTTCATTGACAACCGAGAGTTCGTTGAACTCCTGCGTTGAACCTCTTCATTGAATTGTTTATCGGTTCAATGGTTCAATCGTGGGTTCGTTGACAACCGAGAGTTTGTTGAACCCCTTCGTTGAACCTCTTCGTTGAACTGTTTATCGGTTCAATGGTTCAACTGATGTTTCCACAGGTTCAACCGACGGAGATTGAAGGTTTTGGGCATTGGTAAGAAAATTGTCATCGGCGATACTTAGTGATATCTTTCCAACTGCTAAGTGAATTTCGATGGTCAGCGAATGGTAAAGTCGTTGGTTTTGTCGGCATATGTGCCGACAGTTATTAATCTTTTGAATGCGTATATATATTATTGCTATGCCCGATAGCTGCTGCATGTGGGACTAATGTTTCCCACGAAAATGTAAACTGTCAGACAGCAGTTACGCGACAGTTGGGACAGCGGGCAGAGTAAGTTGTAATTACAGTTAGGGCAGAAGTGAAAATGGTTTTTTCTGCTCTTGAAGACTATGGTACATATACAGTTTTGGTGAGCTCGTCGATGATGATGAGAGATCGATGAAACTATTCTAATTATACAGTTTATTCTGTAGATGTGCAGATGCAATAAACTATTTGTATAATTGTCATAGAATTGATACCTGAACAAAAGAGCTGGGTATCTTTATTGTAAGCTCAGAGTTTACTGTAATAAAGATAGCTTTTATTGTGGTGGTGGGTTTTTTACCCGTAAGGGTTTTCCCACGTAATACTGTGTGTCTGTGTTCTGAATATTGTCTATTTTTGGTTTGTATCATGTACTTATCTGAGCTTTTGAGTTTGAAAAGTTACCTGTCTACACTGTCCCTAGGGAATTAACATTAGGAAAGCTATTTTCCGCACCTGTGTTTTCCTTACAAAAAGCTTGTTTTAAAGAGTTAATTGCTTTCATGGATAATTGGATTGATTTGATTTTCATAAGTAGAATTGATTTTTCTATTTAATGAATTGATTGATAAAGATAAAGATTTGAAAGCATGAGTTAACTCAATGTTTGATTTGTTTTTTGACATGTAATTGGATTTGAAAGAAAAAGAATTAAATAAGAAATCGTTTAATTCGTGTGCATGAGTGATTTATGGAAAAGAAGAGATATAATTAGAATTAAATAAACAAATTTATTTAATTCATGTGCATGATAGAAGAAAAAGAAGATAAATAAAATATTTGATTTTATTTATTTGTGAGAGAGGAAATAGAAAAGTCAACTAAATAAATTATTTTAATTTATTTAATTGTGGAGGAAATACTAGCTAGTTAAATAATTAAAATTATTTAATTATTGTGGATAAGAGGAATTAATTGATGAATTAATTAAATAATAGAATTATTTAATTAATGTGAGATTGAGGATTGAAATGTATAATTTTAATTAAATAATTAAAACTATTTAATTAAAGTGGATCAGAAGAATAAAATTGATGAAATGTTAGATTTAATTAAATAATTAGAACTTAATTAATGTTGGAAGGGGAATTAAATTGATGAAATGATGGATTTAATTAAACAATTAGGAATTATTTAATTAATGTTGAATTAGAAGAATTGATTAGGAAATGATGTGAATAGTGATACAGAATGTGTTAGTCATTTTGAGGTGTCTATATTTTGCCCCTCTTTGAGACAATGCATTTTTATAGTGTTGTTTCAAAGAATTGATAATGATGTGAAAATTTTGCTAATAGTTGTGCGACAGTGTAACAATGGATAGAAGTAGGGTGACCCCTTGAGAGAACAACCAGAAAAAATAAAATAAAATTTATGGTTGATCTCACGATTGGAAAGAAAGACTATGTGAAGAAGAACGAGGGAGGAGAAACAACATAGATTGATGAAAGAATGGATGTGAAACTAACTGGATGAAGAAAGAATGTATACACGAGGAGGAACTAGGGGTTGGGAGGGAAGAATTAGGGTTGGGATGGATAAAAATAGGATGAGGGGGTCACTTTCAAGTCATTTCCACTCTCGCAAGTCATAATCTTTCACTCAGAGCTTAGGAGATCCTTAGAATCAGAAGCATAGAGTAGTTTGCAGAGATGGCAGGGATTCCTAGAGAGGATTATCAAGTAGAGCGAGTTCGGACATGGATGACTAGCTCGAGCACCTGCGACGGTATGTATCTATCCTTTATATCTCTAATGCATTTATTAGGTGTATTTATGGCAGCTAGAAGCAGGAGAAAAATAAAGCAATCAGAAGTCCAACTTTAGTGTTTAGGCACATATGATAGGTGTTGTGGCACAAGTGCCACAAAGTGGCGCATATGATGAGCACAATTGTGCTTTTGCAAAAACATGTCACAAATGATGCAGTTAGGTATAGGGTAGAAAAATGTGCAACTGATTAACAATTTGGCGCAAATGAGGGATAGTTTGGTGCATTTGAAAATGTGTCGCTAATGATTGATAGAAGTGTGCTTTTAATTTACAAAATGGTGCAAATGACTGGCAGTTTAGCACTAGTGAAAAATAGGGTCACTAATGAAAAATGAGGCTTCTAATGATCAACATATGCGTGCTTTTGATGCAAGTTAAGGCTCAGGGTTTTTTCAAAGTAACTGACAAATAGTTTGCGATGGACGTAGGTTGTACTTATGTCATTGATGTCACGAGAGCATCACCCAACGATGATGGATCTAGTTTAGGACTTGACAAAGGAGGAGCTCCTATTTCTTGAGGTGATGGGCTTATGCTACGTCTCATATATGCCCCAGATCAGAGCACATCGAGCAATGATAACTGCATTGGTTGAGAGGTGGTATAGTGAGCACAACGCATTTTTGTTACCGACTAGAGAGGTGACCATTATAGTGGAGGATGTGTGGAGGATACTGTTGCAAGTATGGGCCTAACCAGTGTTGTCATTAATGTCAACATACTCCTATTGCATTGATGATAAGGATTGGATGAGCTATGTGCTGAGGATATTGAGAAAATTAATCATATTAGGAATAGAGAAGAACAGTGAAGACAGTAAGGTAAAGATCCAAGATCAGATGACTATCAGAGGATGCGGTTCAAAGGGTTTGTAGATATGAATCTTAAGATGATCTAGTAAAGATTTCAGAGGTCCGCATGAAGATCTGAAGAAGTTGTGGTTGCTCAAGTAAAACTGGTTCTAGCAGGTGTTCAGAGGTGACAGAGTGACACAGATAGGTTCGATCAGATCCAGAAATGCAATATCCTATTCTGCGGATTTGGTGGAGTGTTTAGGAAGTCCATGTGAAGTAATAACTCAATTTGTTAGTGGTATGGAGGTCTGCAAGCATCTATTCCATTATGACAGTGATGACAGACTGTGTTCTTGAGGTTCTGGATGAAGGAGATAAGGATTTCAGTAAGCAGATGTAGTATGGATGTTCTTGGTGATTCAAGCAAGCTTGTGGAGGTCTTTGGATAGTTTCTAGTTAGTGTTAGTGGTCCGCATTGGAGCTTGAGCTCATAATTGAAGAATAACTTCCAGATGATGGTGTTCTTCTTAAGTTTGGCCGACCAGATGAATTACACATCCTGCAGATGTTCTTGTAGATGTTTGCCAACTTAGATGATTATTCCTAAGTCGATGTCTTGTATAAATAAGAAGTTGTAAAGTCATTTCAAAGTGTGTATTGAGGTGATGAGAGTGTGGTAGCGAAGAGGAGAGCGAAAACCAGAGCAGAAGTATTGGGCTTAAATGGAACTGACTCAAGCATGGTAAAGATGCTATTCTCTAGTTCAATTATGTGATACTTATCATTTTGTAGATAGTGTGTCTCTTGTAGGCAGTGGGCCTCTTGTGAGCAGTGTGCTCGGACAGTGAGCCCTAATTGGCATGTGCCATTTTTGTTCTTTCTATTCTTCTAACAGAGAATACAATATTGGGTTAATCACCCCGTGGTTTTTCCCTTAACCAAGTTTTCCATGTCAAAATCTTGGTGTCTTAAGTGTTTCTGCTCCTGATTTAATGCTTTATGTTTCCATGATTGATTTACTATTATGCTACTGAATTACAAAGTAGATTTAAGTTCTTAATTAGAAGAAAGTTTTGGACAACTGATTCACTCCCCCTCTCAGTTGTCTGTCCTGAATCTAACAATTGGTATCAGAGCTAAGTTCCTCTAAAAAGAGCTTAACCGCTTGAGGAGATCCAGGATGTCGTCCTACAAGAAGGATAGTCTGAAGTTTGATGGAACCAATTTTAATCTTTGGAAAAGTTGCATGCAATGTCACTTGCAATGTCTGGGAATGCAGTACTGGACCATGGCTACAACAAAGTATATGCCTCCACAGAATGGCCCGAAATCTGCAAGTGAAATCACAGATGCTGAAAACAATCTGCGAACTAAAGAAGCCCTTCAGAGTGCCTTGTCTGATTCAGAGCTTACAAATGTTGTTGACCTACAAACTGCTTTTGAGATTTGGGAAAAACTAGAACTTCTGCATGAAGGAGACAAGTATGTTAAATGTGCAAGGCTACAGAGCTTGAAAGGGAAATTTGAAAATCTGGAGATGAGAGAAGATGAAAATATCACTACCTTTATGCCAAGAGTAAATGAGCTTGTCTGTGGCATTAGATGTGTTGGTGGAGTCTTGGATGAAGATGAAATTGTTAGCAAAGTTCTCAGATCCCTTCCTGCTTCTTATAAAATCAAGGTTGTTGCCATTGAAGAATTTAGAGCCCATTCAAATGTCACAAGAGATCAATTGGTTGGCAAATTGGCTGCATTTAAACTGACCAAGTTTGGAGATGTCCCCCCCAAGACTGAATCTGCATTAAAAGCTAGTACTTCTGTAAAAGGAAAACAAAGGTTTGATCTGGGAGAGAACTCTTCAAGGAAACTATCTTGGTATGAAAAAGTAAGAAAAGACCTAGAAGAAGAAGAAGCTGAAACTGCTCAGCTTGAAGCCCTTATTGCAAAAAGACTGCCAAGAGGATCTGATAAGTATGAAGGGAAATTGCCTTTTAAGTGTTTTAACTGCAATAAGATTGGTCATTTTGCCTCAAAGTGTCCGGAAAGATTTTCAAGGCCAAATCCTAACAGATCAAGGTTCCAAAAGAATTGTTACTATTTTTATGAAGAGGATTATAATGAAGGAGTAACAGATGATGAATCAGAGACAGGAAACAAATCTAGAAGTGATTGGGTGTTTATTGCCATCAAGGAAGAAGAACCAATGGCCTCTGAATTTATCAATCATAAAGTTGTAGAAAGAGCTCTAGCTGCCCAAGTTGAAGAAAAGGATGATTGGGTCATTGACAGTGGATGCCCTCACCATATGACAGGTGACAAAAATAAGTTCATAGATCTAGAAAGGTATGAAGGAGGAGTGGTAAAATTTGGTGATAATTCTACTGGTAGAATCAGAGGTAGAGGAACTATTTCTTTTGATGGAAAGAACAAAACCGGTAATGTACTGTAGGTTGAAGGATTAAAGCACAATCTTCTCAGTGTTGGACAGTTGGTAGACAAAGGCTATGATCTCTGATTCAAGAATGGAAAATGCAAGATCTTTGAAAGTTTCAGAACAGAGATTGCATCTGGTACTCAAACAAAAGGTAATATCTTCCATTTAGTTGGTACTGGTAAAAGTTGTCTATTTGTGCAAATTGATCGAAGTTGGTTATGGCATAGGAGGATGTGTCATGTGAATTTTGATAATATCATCAATATAAGCAACACTCAGGCTGTAAGAGATCTTCCAAAACTGGTGAAACCTACAAATAGTTTGTGCAAAGAATGTCAGTTGGGGAAACAAAGTAGAGTCTCATTCAAAAGCAAGGAACAATCTTCTACCAGATTATTGGATTTAGTTCATACTAATCTATGTGGTCTGGCAAGGATAAGGAGTGTGCAAGGTGATAGATACTTCATGTTATTAATTGATGACCAATCTCGGATGATGTGGGTTACTTTTCTGAAAGAGAAATCAGAAGCTCTTGAGAAATTCAAAATATTCAAGGCTATGGTAGAGAATGAAACCGGATTAAAATTAAAATGTCTGAGGTTTGATAGAGGTGGAGAATTCACATCTAGTGAGTTCATAGAATTATGTGAGAAACATGGAATAAAGAGATAGTTGTCTGCTCCTAGGACTCCGCAACAGAATGGAGTAGTGGAGAGAAAGAACCAGACCATCTAGGAAGCATCTAGGACCATGATGATGGAAGCAAATGTTCCTCAGATCTATTGGAGAGAAGCTGTCAGTATTACAGTCTATACTCTCAATCGAGTTCAAATTAGAAGCAATACAAGTAAGACTCCTTATGAACTTTGGTTTGGCATCACTCCCACTGTGAGGTATTTCAGAGTCTTTGGTAGCAAATGTTACATTAAAAGAGATGAAGATCTAGGAAAATTTCATGCTAGAAGTGATGAAGGAATATTCTTGCGTTATTCTACTCAAAGCAAAGCATACCGATGTTATAACAAGAGATTAAGGAAGATTGTGGAAAGTACAAATGTGAAGGTTGATGAAGGAATTGAAAAACCCTCAAGGTTTTATGAGTATGATCAAAATGATGTTTTTGTTCAAGAAGTCCAAGCTCCCTCTAAAATTCATATTCAAATTGATCCGGTAAATCAGGAAGAAGAGATAAGCTTGAATGAACCTGTTCAAGAATCAGAAGTGCAAGAAACTCCCAAAGTTCCTAGGTATGTAAAACTAAATCACTCTGAAGATCAGATCATAGGTGATAAAAGCAAAGGTGTACAAACAAGAAGAAGGATTGCTCAAGATTTAGAAGAGTATTGTCTGATTTCAAAAGTTGAACCTAGGACAGTGAATGAAGCTTGCAATGATGAAAACTGGACTAAGGCAATGGAGGAAGAACTAATGCAAATTGAGAAGAATCACACATGGGATCTTGTTCCCAGACCTAAAAACAAGAATGTGATTGGAACCAAATGGGTCTTTCAGAATAAACTGAATGAAGTTGGTGAAGTAATCAGAAATAAAGCCAGATTGGTCTGCAAGGGTTACTCTCAAATAGAAGGAGTTGATTTTTTAGAAACCTTTGCTCTGGTGGCAAGAATTGAAGCAGTCGGATTATTTCTTGCTTTTGCTACCTTCAAGGATTTCAAAGTTTATCAGATGGATGTCAAGTCTGCCTTCCTGAATGGTGACTTGGAAGAAGTGTACATTGAGCAACCGGATGGATTTCAATTGTCTGATCATGGTGATATGGTCTGCAAGTTGAAGAAAGCACTGTATGGACTCAAGCAAGCCCCAAGAGCCTAGTATGAAAGATTGGATAAGCATCTTTTGAAGATTGGTTTTAACAAAGGTACTGCTGACAATAATTTATACTTCAAAATTGATCATGAAAATATCTTGATTGTTGAAGTATTTGTTGATGATATCATTTTTGGAGGAAGAGATAGTATGTGCAAAACCTTTGCAAATCAAATGAAAAGTGAATTTGAGATGTCAATGCTTGGGGAAATGAATTTCTTCTTGGGTTTGCAAATCATTCAAACTAAGAAAGGAATCTTCATTTCTCAGACCAAATATGTGAAAGAATTGTTGAAGAAATTTCGGATGGAAGAGTCAAAGCCAATGAGTACTCCCATGGCAACCGGATGTAAATTGAGAAAAGATGACGACTCTCCCAAGACTAATCAGAAAAAGTACAGGTCAATGATTGGAGGATTGTTGTATCTCACTCAAACTAGACCTGATATTATGAATGTTGTTGGTCTTGTTGCTAGATTCCAAGCTGATCCTAGAGAATCTCATGTCATGGTAATCAAGAGGATTTTTAGGTATCTAAAAGGGACAGTTGAGTATGGTTTGTGGTATCCTAGAGATCATAATTTCTGTCTTCATGCATACACAGATGCAGATTGGGTAGGATATGTGGATGACCGGAAGACTACCAGTGGTGGAGCATTCTTTTTAGGAAAGAGATTGGTTTCTTGGCTAAGAAAGAAACAAGAGGCAATATCTCTATCCATAGCTAAAGCAGAATATATTGCAGCAGCAGGTAGTTGTACTCAAGTTTTGTGGATGAAGCAGATGCTAAGAGACATCAGAGTGGAGTATGAGGAACCTATCACAATCTTCTATGATAATTCAAGTGCAATAAATATATCTAAGAATCTAGTGTTGCATTCAAAGACTAAGCATATATCTATCAAGTTTCACTTTCTGAGAGAGCAAGTGAACAAGAATGAAGTTAGATGGGATTTTGTACCTTCCAAGGATCAGATTGCAGACATCTTTACTAAACCTCTACCTAAGGATTCCTTTGAGTATCTCAGGGAGAAGTTAGGGGTTATTACCCCTCCGGTGATGAACTAAGGTGCATAGATGTGCATCAATCCGGTGGATATCATAGTCATATCTTGTGGTCCGGATTGATGATGGGAAGCTACCACTCAGGGGGAGCAGCTAGTATGATCCTAAAGTGGTGGAGTTGCAAGTATGAGCCCTATGCCATTGATGTCAAAGGGGGAGAGAAAACATGTGAAAAACAAGTGGTGGTTGATCAAAGGGGGAGCAGCAAAGGAAGAAAAGACAAGTGAATGGTTGTTAGTGATAGGGGAGTTGTGTCAGTAAAGAAAAGTTCTTATCTTGATGGTCAAAATAGTTTTTCACATCATATGTTGCCATCAATGACAAAGGGGGAGATTTTTGCAAGTATGGGCCTAACAGGTGTTGTCATTGATGTCAACATACTCCTGTTGCATTGATGATAAGGATTGGATGAGCTATGTGCTGAGGATATTGAGAAAATTAGTCATATTAGGAACATAGAAGAACAATGAAGACAGTAAGGTAAATATCCAAGATAAGATGACTATCAAAGGATGTGGTTCAAAGGGTTTGTAGATATGAATCTTAAGATGATCCAGTAAAGATTTCAGAGGTCCACATGAAGATCTGAAGAAGTTGTGGCTGATCAAGTAAAATTGGTTCCGGCAGGTGTTCAGAGGTGATAGAGTGACACAGATAGGTCCGGTGGGATCCGGAAATGCAATATCCTATTCTGCGGATTTGGTGGAGTGTTTAGGAAGTCCATGTGAAGTACTAACTCAATTTTTTAGTGGTATGGAGGTCCACAAGCATCTATTCCATTATGACAGTGATTATAGACTGTGTTCTTAAGGTTCCAGATGAAGGAGATAAGGATTTCAGTAAGCAGATGTAGTATGGATGTTCTTGGTGATTCAGGCAAGCTTGTGGAGGTCTTTGGATCACTTCCAATTAGTGTTGGTGGTCTGCATTGGAGCTTGAGCTGGCAATTGAAGAATAACTTGCGGATGATGGTGTTCTTCTTAAGTTTGGCCGACCAGATGAATTACACATCCTGCGGATGTTCTTGTAGATGTTTGCCGACTTAGATGATTATTCCTAAGTCAATGTCTTGTATAAATAAGTTGTAAAGTGATTTCAAAGTGTGTATTGAGGTGATGAGAGTGTGGTAGCAAAGAGGAGAGCGAAAAGCAGAGCTGAAGTATTGGGCTTAAATGGAACTGACTCAAGCATGGTAAAGATGCTATTCTCCAGTTCAAGTATGTGATACTTATCATTTTGTAGATAGTGTGTCTCTTGTAGGTAGTGGACCTCTTGTGAGCAGTGTGCTCAGGCAGTGAGCCCTAATTGGCATGTGCCATTTTTGTTCTTTCTATTCTTCTAACAGAGAATACAATCTTGGGTTAATCACCCTGTGGTTTTTCCCTTAACTGGGTTTTCCACTTCAAAATCTTGGTGTCTTAAGTGTTGATGTGTTTCTGCTCCTGATTTAATGCTTTATGTTTCCATGATTGATTTACTATTATGCTACTGAATTATGAAGTAGATTTAAGTGCTTAATTAAAAGAAAGTTTTGGACAATTGATTCACCCCCCCTCTCAGTTGTTTGTCCTGAATCTAACAAATACTCTGCATACCCATACATAGAGCTTGAGTGATAAATGACACAGAGACAAGAGAGAGTGCATTGGCCATACTTTTGATGACACATGACCTTGGGATCAAGGATGGGGAGATTAGACCCAGCCATATGTAGACTCGATTTGACAAATTGATGTGATTTCAAGCAGGATTGATTAGAGGAGTGTTGATGCCTGATCGATGGTCTCAAGGATTTTCTATTGGATAGGGCTGAATACTTGGGGGGATGTTGAGTGAGGGCAGTGTATGCTTGGGGCCCTTATGTGTTAGGACAACTTTATCATGATATGCATCAAGTGGTGTATATGTATGGGTCCAACTTGGCAGTAGTGGTGACATTGCTTCACATGTGGGCCTAGAAGCATATAGTTGTGACTCAACCTATCTCTGCATGGAGGAGGGGTCCTAGTATGCCATTTTTTTATTTGAATGAGGGAGTAGTCACACACCGGAGGCTAGTAGAGCTGACCTATTGGAGGTGTGTTCTTGATGAGATGGACACCATCATTTGGAGACCCTGGAGGGATTGTGAGATTTGGGTGGATGATGCGAAGCATCTTTCATATTGTCGGCAAGCCCAATATCTTTTTGGTAGGACATTTTACATCATTGAGAGATATATACTTGATAGGGTATTAAGACAGTTTGGCCTACCACAACTTGTGCCTATACAAGAGGTGATTTTTATGAGGACACAGAGGGAGGTTGCAAATTGGGGCCTAGAGATTGTAGTAGAGACAATGTTGGTTGATTTTGATACTCTTGCTCCTATTCAGTGGGATCTAGTGGGAGGAGCAAATCCAAGGATGACTCCTAAGTATGATGCATGGTGGTTAGCTCACTGGCCATCATGTTTGACAGCACCTGGGGAGGTGGCAAGGTGATAGAGACCAGCTGGAGAGTTGGGTGCTAGGGGCTAGTATCAAATCCAGGGTGGGCCCACCGATAGAGGAGGAGAGTAGATGAGGTGATAGTTAGGAGGCAGTTGTAGGTGAGGTAGCACAGGTGGCAGCAGAGGATGCACCTATGGAGGAGGCAGTAGATGTAGACACTGGGAAATAGTATGTGGAGATGGGCATACCAGAGATAGGAGTAGAGGGGGATGAGGAGGAGGAGAATATGGGCCTGAGGCTGGAAAGAGCCTTCTCAAAGTGAGATGTTGATATATATCAGTGATAGCAGGTGGAGCTTGTGGCAGTGAGGCTTCATCAAGAGCGAGATGAGGCTCAAGAGTCTTTATAGACACTTAGAGAGGCATAGGTACATGTACATGCACATGTACCTAATGATGAAGAGATGGCCAGGATCATCACCAAGAGGGATGGAGCTGTGCCTATGAGGTTGAGAGCAAAGTCTCAGATGCAAAGATATAGGTAGGAGAGATGCTGCTAGGTCAGTCATTGGGGTTGACCAACCTACCATGGCTTTGGTGACAAAGCTCTCTAGGGTGCAAAGGGATGTTGTACAACTCACTAGGGAGGAAGAGTACTACATTGCTTTATATTAGAGTGTGGTACCTCCAAAGCAGCGAAAACTGAGCTTTGTAGAGCGGAGTCGATTAGGGGCTTCCTCTTCTTGGAGGTCAGGGGCTTCAATTATGGGGTCACCACCATCACGACCAGTAGGGACACAACATCCTCCCACAAGGTCACAACCATTAGGAGTAGAGGGTGACCCTTTAGAGGGGAGCTCAACATGATTTGTACATATTGTATATTGATGTAGACATTTGTATATATTGATGACTTAGATGATGTATATATATGACATGATGATGCCTTTGAGCTCTTGTATATATTTGTATATTTATGGCTTATGTAGCCCATTGTATAGACATGTACATTGATTTTTTATATGTATATGAGATGCAACATGATTTTGGATGGTGTATATGATGTGTTTATGATGTTTATGATGTTTATATTCTCTATGTGATGATGATTGTGTGGATGACATATATTATGATGATGGATTTGTATGATGTGATGGATATTTATGGTGTTATAGATAGGCATGATGTAGATGATATACTTCTTCATTCTATGGATAGATATATGATGTATGTATGATGATATATAATGCTTATAATACCATGGATATATGATGCTTATAATTCTATGGATATATGATGCTTAACAAGATTGTAGGATTTTCATAGTTGCAACAGCATGATATGATGATGTTAGTAAAATAGAGGAAATGATGTAGGATGTAGAAGAATAGGATAGTTGATCAAACTTGTGAAATATATAGATATTTTTATTAGGATATATGGAGGAGATGGATGGGATGATTTTTCTTTTAGTTATGCTTGAAAAATGTAAAGAGCAATCCTTATTTTGATATAGAAAATGGATATTATGCACCAGGGTATATAAGACCAAGGTGACAATGTATCCAATGCATGGAAGTTGACTCTACAAACAAAAGGTTTGTCCCTATTCATACTAGACATAATAGAACCTTGTTGGATACATGAATGGAAGATAGTCTTAGTGCATGATGATCCTAATGCACAAAAGGTATTTGAATGAACTTAGATGCAAAGGATATTGTTTATGCAAGAAGCTATTCCAACACATACAAGATAAATATTAGCCTTGGTAGGATAACAAGACAAACATAGCATACGAAAGCAATGACAATGCCCCAGTCCATACTTCTCATAACACACCAAGATATAGAAAGATCAAGGTGGTCTTGAATAAGCATTAGAAAGAGACAAAAAGATAAATCAAAAGAAATTGAACAACTAATAAAACAAATACACAACCATCATATCTCTTCCCAAAGAGGGTGCTCATACTACATACATCCTTATTGTAGGAAGGATACATCCATTTAAGGCTTTGGATTAGGATAATGGATTAGCGGAATAGGCAATCAGTATGCGGGCAAATGCATTTCTTTAAGAGTAGTCTTTTGCTTCTAATTTGGTAAGTACCTAAGCTTTTTTAAAAAGATGCGTAGTTTGTTTCTTTGAGTTAGTCAAGTCGAGATGATAGGTGAATAGGATGTATCATTTTTGTGGTAGGTGAAAAATTTTATTATAGAAATGTGATGGAAAACAGAAATTCCTCTCATGACAACAAGGATCTAATCCTAGAAACTAGTTTTAAAGAAAGATTCCCCTAGTCAGGTACAAGATTTATTATGGAGTGGGTCAGATGAAATTTTATTATGGGATAAAGTAGGATGGATAACAATTAATATTGACAATGATCAAGCCATGATAGGTGGATGGATGGAAATGCTTAGGTAAAAGACTTTATTATGAAATGGAATGGATGGTATGGATGAGAACTTAATAGATGGTGGATGCTGACATTTACACATAGCACCTAAAATAGGTTTTCACTATGGTACATGCCTAAGGAACCTGTTTTCCAAGTTTTCACCAGTGGATGAATTATTAATTTTTTATATTTTTGTATTTTCTTGATTTTTTGTATTTTCTGATTGGAATACTCTGAGGATCAGGCATAAAACCTCTTAAGATGAACATTGTTGATGGGTTCATCTAGAGGTACTCCTTCAGGCATAGCTAGTCAATAAGCTCCTAATCCATAACATATTGTAACTGTAAAAGGCCCTAATCAGTTAGGCTCAAATTTTCCTTTCTTGTCCCGATCCTGCTGATTCTTCTAATTCTCTTTTAGAATAAGATCACCGATCTCAAATTTGTGAGCCTTGATTTTTTTGTTATAACTATGACGGAGGTGATTTTGATAAACCTGAAGATGGTTTAGTGTAGTGAGACATCACTCGTTGAGTAACTCTAGCTCATGTGATCTGGCAACTTTGTACTCTTCTCTATCAATAATATGTTGCAAAGAAACCCTGAGAGAAGGAAGCTCAACCTCTATAGGCAAAATAGCCTCGATGTTGTATATTAGTGAATATGGAGTAGCACCAGTAGGTGTACGAATACTTTTATGATAGGCCCATAAGGCGGGACTAAGTTGTAAGTGCCAGTCACGACCAACTTCATTGACTATTTTCTTGAGGATTTTCAATATAGTCTTGTTGGAAGGCTCAGCTTGGTCATTACTTTGCAGATAATAGGGGTAGAGAAATGATGTTGGATATGAAACTGAGTGCATAAGCTGCATACTTCTTGGTTCTTGAATGGTCTACCATTATTAGTGACAATGGCAAGGGATATACCATACCAACAGATAATATAATGCAGGATGAATTTAGCAATATGTTTACTGGTTATATAAGTCACTGGAATTGCTTCTACCCACTTCATAAAATACTCAGTGGTAGTGATAATGAACTTATGACCATTCGACGAAGATAAATGGATTTTGCCTATGAGGTCAAGTCCCCACTGTGAGAACATCCAAGGATTAGTAATAGGTTGTAATACTTGTGTTGGTGCATGAATCAAATATTTGTGTTGCTAACATTGAAGACATTTCTTAGAAAATTGTTGTGCATCTTGTTCCATAGTTGGCCAATAGTACCATGTACGTAGCAACTTCTCGGCAAGTGTTGGGATGAAAGAATGTGCCCCACAGACACCTTTGTGCACCTCTTGTAAAGCAGTGTTAGCCTCTTCCAAGTTGAGACATCTAATAAGGATACCATCAAGACTCTATCGATATAAAGTATCACCAAGAATGGTAAAACAACAAGAACGACGAATGAAGGGTTTCTTTTGGTTGCTAGTCAAATTAGGTGGAAGGGTATTGTCATGAAGGTAATCGTATATGTCTTGATACCAAGGGGAATTGGGACCAACAAGTTCGCATATAAACTTAGTTTGTGGAATATCAAAAGCTGGGATCAATAATTTTTCAACCAAGAACTCATAGTGTTGAGTATTTGTAGGCATAACAAGAAGAGATTCAATTGTTTCCATTGCATCGGTAGCTTTATTATTCAACCTCAAAATTTTCTCAAAAAATATCCAAGAGAAGTACTATTTGAAATCATCAACCATTCTTTTGTATGGGAGAAATTTATCAACCTTTGTCTGATATTCATCTGTTACTTGTATAATGACCAATTGGGAATCACCATAGACCTGTAGTTCCTTAATGTGCAATTATATAGCCATGTGGAGTTCTATAATGAGAGCTCCATATTCAGAAATGTTGTTTGTGCAAGGAAAAGCTAGCTGATAGACTTTGGGATGCAATCACCTTGTGGAGTGACAAAAAGGACTTCACCTCCTAAACCATGTTGAGTGTAAGAACCATCGAAATATATTTTCCATGTAGTAGCTATGTTGACAATGAATACCTCTTCATTTGGTAATTTTGATATCATAGGATGAGTATTAGTTACAAGTGCTTCTGCTAGTTTATCTACTATTACTTGTCCTTTTATTCATTTCTGATCAACATATTCAACATCAAACTCATTAAGGATCATAACCCATTTTTCCAGACATCTTGTGAGAGCGGCCTTAGACAATAGATATTTTAATGGGTCAACTTTTGAGATGAGCTTAGTTTGTTGATTAAGTATGTAATGTATCTTTTGAGAGGCAAACACAATAGCTAGACATGCTCATTTCATTGGGGTATAGTTAAGCTCATAGTTGACCAATGTACGACTAATATAGTAAATATATTTTTATTTCCTTGACTCATCATGTTGTGCAAGTAGGGCTCCCAATGCAGTTGAAGTAGCAGATATATATAATACCAATGGTTTTCCTGCCATTAGAGGCATCAAGACTGGAGGTGTAGCTAGATAACCTTTCAACTGATCAAAGGCATGTTGACAATTATTATCCCATATGAATGAAACGTCTTTTAATAACAAGTGTAAGAATGGTTAACATTTATCGGCAAGTTGAGTGATGAAGCACCTGATTGACTGAAGTTTTCCTTGAAGGCTTCTTAACTATTTTAGATTAGCTGGTGGAGACATCTCAACTACAACTTTTACTTTAGCAAGATCAACTTTAATGCCTCTGCGAGAAACTATGTAGCCCAACAGTTTTCCTGAAGTAATGCCAAATACACATTTCTTTGGATTGAGCCTGACTTGGTATTTCTCTAGCCTGTCAAATATCTATTCCAGAACCTATAAATGACCCTCTCAAGTGACAAATTTCCCTAATAGGTCATCAACATAGTCCTCCATGATGTGAAATAGGTCATGAAATATTACTGTCATAGCTCTCTGGTATGTAGCTCTAGCATTTTTCAAACCAAAAGGCATGACTTGCCAACAATATGTACCCCAAGGACATGTAAAAGTTGTCTTATGTTGATTTTCAGGGGTAATGAGAATATGATTGTATCCTAAAAACCCATCCATTAAGGAATGCATTTCATGTCCAAATGTCAAATCCATGATGATATCTATATTGGGTAATGGGAAATCATCCTTAGGACATGTCTTGTTCAAGTCTCTAAAATCTGTGTAGATGCGGATGCCCCCAATGACTTTTGAAACAGGTACAAGATTAGAAATCCATTCTGGATAGTCAATAGGATGAATGAATTTCAAGTATAATAACTTTTGGAGCTCTACTTTTACCAATAATACTATTTGTGGATGGATTTTTCTGAGTTTTTGTTTGACTGGTTTAGCATCAGGAAAGACTGCTAAATGATGTACTACTAGTGAAGAATCCAGTCCAGGCATGTCAACGTAAGACCAAGCCAAGTTTACAGTCCTTTTCAAGAAGAAAGTTGTGAAGTCCTTTTTCTCATATTCTAAACGTGATGCTACTAGAAATGTAATTTTAGGGTTTTGTGTTGTACCCAAATTCATTTCTTGTGACTTCTCTACCAATTGTGGAGATCTCTCTTGATATTTGGAGTTCACTGGAAGGTCAAATCCTCCATCCTCAAGCACCTCAAAGAGGTTTTCACCTTTAGATATGTCCTTTATTTTTACTATTTTTGAATCCGATAGTGCCACATCATGGTTTTCACTAGGTGATCTTATTTCTTTGTTTTGTCCTAGAAAATAGGCTAGGGGACCTTGTCAAACACCTAGGGTTAAATAGGGGACATGATAGTCTGCCCTACCAAGAATTGTTTGCCCATAAGCAATTACAATTTCAAATGCTCCAAAATCTATGATCCTTCTCATGTTGAATCTTCCATAGGGAGATTATTCCAACAATCCAAGTGTTTGGTGATGCTTCTATTTCTTGAATTCCTCTCCCTTTTTTCCACAATTTCTTCATGGACCAAAACCAATTTGTCCTTCTCATCAAGTGGAGGCAACTCTGCTGAAGGAGTAATATGTTGCCCAAGTTCCTTTTTGATGTGGAAGACTTGAAACACATTATGAATCTTACTTCCTTCCAAAAATTCTAACGCATAAGAAACTTCTCCAATCCTCTTCAAAATTTTGTAAGGCCCATAGAAATGAGGCTTGATATTTTCAAACCCACTTACTTCGAGATAAGATTGGTTGTAAGGCTACAATCTTAAAAACAACATATCTCCAACTTCAGAAGTTATCTCCAAATGGTGCCATACATTTTCTACTAGTTTTGTACTTGCTCAAGATTATTCTTGAGTGTTTTTAAGATATCTTGGCTTTGACTAACCAAGTCACTAGCTCTTGGAACCCCACTATCACAAATAACAAGATCAACAAAGATCTGAGCCTCATATCCACAAAAAGTCATAAATAGAATCATACCAATAGACATGTGATAGGTGTTGTTATAATAATGCTCTCCCAAATAGATCCATTTGATCCATACCTTTTGATGACCCACAAAATAACTTCCTAAGTATCCCTCCACCCATTTATTTACAATTTCATCTATTCAGCCTATTCGGGGTAGTAGCTAACTTGTTAGGGGTAATCTCAGTTCTTATCAAATGAAAGAGATATTTCCAAAACAAGTTTAGGAACCTACTATCTCTATCACTCATTATATTTTTAGGCAACCCATGGAACCTAAAAAATTCTTTGAAAAATAAATTAGCAACTTGAGGTGCTTTGTAATCTAAAGAAATGGCAAAGAAGTGAGCATATTTCATGAGCCTATCCACAACAACATAGATATAGCCCTTACCTTGCACATTGAGAATCCTAGTAATGAATTCCATGGAAATATTTTCCCACTTCTAATTAGGAATAAGTAGGGCCTGCAACAAACTAGCTAGAAAAGTTTTCTCTATCTTCTTTTGTTTGAAAATAAGATACTCCTTGGTGTTCTTAAGAACATCATCCTTAAGTTCTTTCCATGAAAACCTTTCTTGGATCTACTTATATTCCTTGAGGAACCTAGGATGGCTTACTAAAGGTGTATCATGGACTACCCTTAAAATATTACCTTTCATCTTAGACCCGAGCACAAGATAGACTATATCCTTGTAGAGGATGAGTTCATTAGCCACTACATACCTATCATCTTACAACTTCCCTTCCAATATGTCAGTGGTAAAGGAATTCTTAGAATATTATACCACTATGGGAGCCTTCCAATTAGTTAAAATTTCCATCATAGAACATAGAGTGGGTTTTCTTCACAAAGCATCTACTACTATGTTCTTTTCCCCTTTAACATATTTAATGTAAAAGTCATAAGCTTGAAGTTTACTTTCCCATTTTTGTTGCCTTTCATTCATATCCTTCTAACTTAGGAAGTAATTCAAACTATTATGGTTAGTCTTATCCACAAAATTTCCACCCCTTAAGTATTTCCTAATTTTTTTCCAAAGCATGCATGATAGCCAATATTTCCTTGTCATAGATTGAGAACCCCTTTTCTATCCCTATGAGTTTGTAGATCTCAAAATCTATTGGGTGTTTATTCTACATTAAAATGGTTCCAATCCCTTCTCCAGATGCATCACATTCCTTTTGGCTAACACAGGGCATGAACTCATCACTTCTTTGAGTTTATCAAAAGTTTTTTTCATTGAACTAGACCATGTGAAGGCTCCTTTCTTTGTCAAATCAGTCAAGGGTGCTTCCAACTGAGAGAACACCTTAACAAATCTTCTATAGAAGCTATAGAGGCCAAAGAACCTTCTCATTTGAGTCAATAGTTTGGGGGGGGGGGGGGGGGGGCTATCCAAGATGGCCTAAATCTTCTCTTGATCAACTTGTACTCCTTGAGCACTGATAACATGACCCAAATACAAAATTTTAGTCATCCCAAATTCACACTTGGACTCTTGGGAAAATAGTGCTCGTGCCTCTAGAATACCCAAAAATTTGTCCAAATGTCTCGAGTGTTCCTCCCAAGTCTTATTGTAGATGATTATGTCATCAAAGAAAACCAAAATAAACTTCCTCAACTACTTATTAAACACTTGGTTCCTACATGACTGGAAGGTGGTTGGTGCATTAGTCAAGCCAAATAGCATGTCTACAAAATCATAGTGTCCATAATGACACCTGAAAGTTGTCTTATGGACATCCTCTTCACGAGCTCAAATATGATGGTATCCCAATCTATGGTCTATATTTAAAAATAGACCACATCATGCAACTCGTTAATCAACTCATCGATCCTGGGAATCGGGTATCAATTTTTATGATGTTTTTGTTTAGATCTCAGTAGTTGATGAATATTCTCATGGTCCCATATTTTTCTTGACCAATACTATTGATGAAGCAAATGGGTTTGAGCTAGGTCTAATATGACCCATATCAAGAAGTTCCTTAATGGCCTTTTTTATCTCTTCCTTATGCCTTATAGGATGGAGATAAGGAGTGGTAATCATGGGTTTATCACCCTCTTCCAATTCTATGACATGTTTAAACCACATATCAAGTGGCCTCCATGGAGGTATGCTATTGAAAACCTTATTGTGCTTATCTAGAAGAGACTAGACATCCAAATGATATGACTTCTTGCCATTTGGAGAGTCTGCAATGGTTACTAAACATTAGGTTTCCCATGTAACTTGCCCATGATGAAATGTTCTCTCCATCCATTTGGCTAAAAAACTCTTAGCACTCTATTTTTCATTCCATGTAGTACCACTTTTTTTCCATTTTTTTGGAACTTATGTTCCATGGTTTAGAAGTTTTGTGTGATTTCTCCCAAAGAATGTAGCCATTGCACACTCAAAACCACATCTATATCTTCTATGCTGACAACATAGAAGTCATCTTTCATTTCATAATTTTCCAAAGTGATACTCATTTGAGAAATCTTCCTTGTACACTGGATGGTGAAGCCATCAATAACCATCACATTGAACCTTTTGAAGTCTTCAATTTTAAGACCTTTTTTTTCATGAGCCCCTCATTTATGAAATTATGAGTAGCTCCAATATCAATGAGCAAATGAATCTTTGTTTGTACAGAACTCCTTAGACTCTAAAATCCTGTTATACTTGGGAGTGCAAGTAGTTTGGAAAGGGTACCTCCCAAAGTATCTTCTTCTTCCTAAACCTCCTTCTCTGGCTCTTCTCCTTCACTCTCTAGTTCAGGTTCTTTAGCTCCATATTCTTCATCTAAAACCACCTCAATGTAATGAACTTACTCCTTTCCAAGGCATCTATGGCTAGATACCCATGGTTCTTTGCAAGTATAGCAAAGATTTTTCCTCCTCAAGTCATTTTTGGCTTCCTCCTTTCTTGAAGAAAAAATCTTTGGCTAGTTGAGACTCTTATGGAAAGGTTTCTTTGGAGGAAAGGTCTTCATATGGAATTTACTCTTGAAAATATAAATCTCAAGTTCTAAGTGTGGCTAGGGTTTAGGAATTCAACCATGCAGAAATGAAACTATAGCAAACCCTCACTGTAATGAAGCACAAATCTAGCCTAGAAATCAAGCAATCAAATAGAAAATAAACCATAAATCTAAGCTATCATTGATTAACCTTCATTGTTCTCCTCTATCTTCCATGGTGAACTCATATTTGCAGGTTTGTGCACAATCTTGAGAAGCTCAAATGAAAATGGAAAGATGTTGGAGACAAGAGAGCATGAAAATGAAACAAGAGAGGAAAAAATGAGAACTAAGAGCCCCAAAATGAGTTGGAGAAAGGTGTTTTATAGAAGAGGGATTTGAATGAAGGGCCCAGATTGCATGTTGACTTTAGGGTCAAATGGAGGACTAGGATGAGTTAGGGTTTTCTCTCCACTAGAAGACAAAAGATAATTTTAAATTAGAAGAAAAGATGAGATGGAATGTGATTTAAATTAAATAAATTTGTGCAATTTATTTAATTTATTGAAAGGATGCATGTGAAAGGGGATTTTGGGAATTATGTGATGGGATATTTAAACAAAAGCTTTATTTGTTTAAATTAATGAAAGAGGGCATTATGATATGAATGATTGAATAATTAATTAATTAAAATCAATTATTTAACCATAGAGGCAAATTAGGGAAAATTGGTAGAATGTGGATGGAATTAGGGTTTCACGATCAGAGGACACTTTTAAGTGTCTACATTTTGCCCCTCTTTGAGATGATGTTGCGACCAAGTAACATCATTTCAAAGAAGCCAAGGAAATGGATAGAGGAAAAGGACGATGATGGAAAGATAGGATGATGATGCCCCCTCGAGAGGATAGGCAGGTTGGACAAACACAGGTAGGCTCTCGAAATGAAATGGATTGGTTAGGGAATGGATAGAAGAAATGAATGATATGTGAGAGAGAGATGGTGGGGGAATGAAGATTGGCCAGAAGAATGGGAATGATATCTTGCCTTGATAGATTTTTGAGCTTCTCACTTGCAATTTTTTCTGCTTATCATCATAGAACTTATTATGTCAAAGGACGACAATCACCGTGGCATGACAAAGGCCAAGGTGGAAAGTGTAGTCCCTTGCAAAACAAGCACATGATAGACAAGGAATTCCTGACTTAGACTAGTAATCGTGATACCTTGTCGGAACATGCGATGAGATAACTATGAGGTGTGCAATTCCTTATGCAAGGAAGCAGTTATTCTTTCCAATGCCTAGGATGTTTTTGATTCACACCCAATGGAATCCCGATCACACACAAGGCACCAAGTTGCCCCAGTCATTTTGCCAAGACAAACCACAAGTAGCAATCAAAGAAAAAGGTCTCTCTATCATCGCTTCTCTTCATCACTTAGGGACTGCCTCGAGAAGCATAAGAACGAGACTGCAAAACAATCCAGTAAAAGAAAAGACAAACTAGACCAACAGCCAGTTGGACCTTTTGCCAAGTGATATGTGTTTGATTGATTGTGATATGTTGAATGATGGAGGAGGAGCCTGGTTTCAGGAAAGAAGCATGTTGTATAAGACGCCTAGTCTAGTTTCGACAATGCCCCTACTTGTCTAAGGCAAGTGATATGATTGATTGACACTAGTGTTGTTGGTCATACGAGCAACACCAGGGTTTGATTGATGATTAATTGGATGATTGATTGATTTGACTGATTGGAATAGCTTGTCTTGTTTGATGTTTGGGATTAGTTTGAAGTGTACATTGTTGTGAAAGATTTGACTGATCAAAGTGTCCATCTCATCAAAGGATGACTTATTATGACGATTGACAGGACTAGCCCTAAGGGACTAACCTAATGCCTCGAGGGTGTATCAAAGATGGCCTTGCCTACGTGAAAGCTCAGAGGTGACGTAGTTTGACCATGTGGACTGTGGATCATTGGAAGAACTGATTCGAATGATGTGATGATGTGAAGTGATTTGAATGGATTGATTAAGGAATGATGAGTTGATTTAGTTGAGGAATTGAATGATGTGAATAAGTGTTTGAAGAATTGATTTGGTTGGAATGATGTGATGAATTTGAATTGGTTTGAACGAATGGATTGAATGATTTTATTGCTTGGATTTTTGTAGGATATTTGATTTTTTTTTTGGATTTTTTGAAAATATTTGATTTTTTTTGGATTTTGAATGTTTTTGATTTTTTTGGATATTTGGAAATGTTTGATTTTGTGGATTTTTGAAATGTTGCGATTTTTTTGGATTTTGACATGTTTTGATGTTTTTGGAATGTTGTTATTTTTTTTTTTTTGGATTTTTGGGAATATTTGTTTTTTTTGTGTTTTTGGAAATATTTCAATTTTTTTTTTGGATTTTGAGGATATTTTGATTTTTTTGTGTTTTTGGCAATGTTTTGATTTTTTTGGATTTTGGGGAATATTTGATTTTTTTGTGTTTTTGGCAAATGTTTTGATTTTTTTGTATTTTTGGGAATATTTGATTTTTTTGGTATTTTTGGAATATTTGATTTTTTTTTTGTGTTTTTGGAATATTTTGATTTTTTTGGGTTTTTGACATGTTTTGATTTTTTTGTATTTTTGACATGTTTTGGATGGCATTGGATGACAATTTTTGTAGCCTTTGTGCTAGATACCAATGACAAGGGGAAACCCAGTCTAGGTGGAAGGGAATGAAGGGGATTGGATAAAGTGATAGGCGATAATGGATGGATGGAAGGGTGTACGCATAAGAGGGAAAGGATGTGATCTCCAAGGACTATGTCACATAGGAATAACATGCCTCATTCAAGGTGGAATACTTAGGATTTGTCATGACAAAGCTTGTGATCATAGGATGATAAGATGGGTTGTTTGGATAGGATGAGGTATGTCAAGAGACAACCCAAAACATTTGTCAACATTGTGCCCCCAATCTTTATCAAGATCAAAAGAGGAAGGGAGGATGAATGGATTTGATATGATAGGCATGTGGGTGTATGAATAAGGATGGTAAGGTGGAAAATGATAGGAAGATGAGACAATGTGCCCCCAAGTGTAAGTGGCATAGAAGATCAACCTACCTATGATGCCTGTTTGCCAAGTTTTCATAATGGTACTTATCCAAGGTGCCTGTTTACCAAGTTTTCACCATTGGACGAAGGGATTTATATTTACTTTTTTTTTACTTTTTTGACTTTTTTGATGGGAGAGGTGGAACATGGATGAGAGGGACTCACGTGTCTAGTGCTATGAAAGGTGATAGTCCCTATTAGAGATATGTGTCATCGCATGGACCATGTCAAGTGTGCTCATCGATGTTGGTAGGGTGATGGCATGAAAGTGAGATGGATAAGGTAGATAGTTAATTATGGAGGGAATGATAGTGGATTATGATGTCAATTATGTAGGGTAAATAGTGGATTATGATGTGGATTATGTAGGGCCGATAGTGGATTATGTAGGGCTCATGTAAGGAAGATGGATGAAATGTTTATGCACAAGCATGGACCATAGGGAGATGATAAGTCAAGTATGTAGGGTAATGATGGAATGATGGGGTGATGGAGGTGTGAAAAGGAATCATGACCAACGGTTGCACACACCGTGTTAAACATGGAAGCTTGTGATTGGGTGGAGGTGTAGGAAGCAATGGTGATGTTCACTTAGTGGATGGGTGATGTAAGCATTTGGGGACCCACATAGACTTAGTATCTTTATGATTTTTTATTTTCATGTGGGGTGGAGGAATTTGATATTTTTGAATGGAATGGATGGAAGAGGAAGGTTGGGATATTTTAGAAGTGGATGCCTCATTTGACTTGATTGATTTTTGTTTAGGGACCCAAACCATTTTGCTTTTGGAGGTATGGGTTTGGATGGATTTTTGAATGTACATTTCTTTGAATTTTTGGATTGATTTCCTAAGGCATTAAGACCCTTAGGGTTTTTATCTTTTTGGCATGAGGCATCCAAATGTTTATTTTTGAATCCCATGGGGTGGATGGAATGAGTGGAAGCTTCATGTTTGGACAACATGTGCATTTGTTGGTCATGACTAGGATATTGAGATGATTTATGGATGATAGGAATGTTAGGTGTTGGAAGCAATGGTGGTAAAGTGGATGGAGGGAAATTAGGAGCTAGAAGTAGTGGAGGTAAATTGGATGGTGGAAGGTGTATGGTCACATGCTTTTGACATTTGTAAGATGATGGGGGTGGAATGGCAACATATCTCTTTGGAATATGATAGGGATGTGCGATGGAGAGTGTTGGACTTAGGAGGGATGAAAGAATTACCAACATCTTTAGATTGTTGACCTTGAGGTGTGTATCCAAGGTCGTATGAGCAAGGGGGGACATTGACATGGACATGCTCCAAGATACCTTGTTCGTGAAGGCCCAGGCCTTTACCTTGATAATTCATGTTTTAGAGCATGCGATGGACAATGGGACTATGTGTGGTTTGGACACTATACATGAGCTCATTATTTGATGGAGAAGGTGATGTGGTGGATAATGGTTGTTGTTGTCCCAAGGAGGAACACTCATGGATGAAAGCAGATAGACCAAGTGGATATGATGGTGGATTATGTAATTGGATTGATAGTGGATGTGGAAGGATCATGAGGATATTTATTATGTTTATGTAGATCCAGATTATTTGTTTGATCTTCTATGTTTATGTGTGCTAGGGAGGCACATGTCTCATCATGACAAGTGGAAGGGGTTGGACCATGGATGGGTGAGGTGGCAAGGTCTTGACCATGGAATGCATAGAGTTGGCTAAGTTGATCATCATGGCCTTCTCGATCATGGAAGGGATCGTGAGAATGGGATCAAGTGTATTATGGATAGGTGGATTCGAAGGGGTTTGATCTTGATGTGGACAAGGGGCTAATGCTTCTTCATGATTAGGATAATGCTCTTGACATGGCTTTTGACTTTGAGTGGAAATGGAGGTGGATGACTCTTGGATAGGCTTAATAGTTTGTGGACCACATGATGGGGTCGAAGGAATGGTCATGGCATTTGAAGGCTCGTTGCTAGGTGCCAAGGTAGGTGTTTGATATGGGAATAAGTTGTTCCTAGCTAGTAACCCTTGGATCGCATCCTTTGCAAGTGTATATGTGGAAGGACAATGTAGTGGATGGACAATGAGGGTAGATGATGTGGACTCGGATTAGGAGTGCAGTGATAGAATGTATTCATGATGGATGAGGTAGACTTATGTTCCCCTTGTCAAAGATAGCATTGGAATTTGAAGGCACTTTGTCTTGCTGCCAAGGTGGGCTTGGATAATCTTGTGAATGGGCTTGGGGTGCTAGAATCTTGTTTTCTAGGATTGTCATGGAATGATGCATGTCTTCATATTGTTGTATGTCTTCTTGTGGGATTAGGACCATGTTGTGCTTGACTAGGATGATGGTCGATTAGGATGAATGAGATGTGGAGTGATTGGGAATGAGTGAGATGTGGAGTATGAGATTGATTGGATGATTAGATGGGTGTTTAGGGATGGTTAGGGTATGGTTATGGTGACTTGGAAATGACTAGGAGAATGATTAGGGGTGATGTTGATTGGATGATGTGTTGGAAGGAATGTTGATGTGTTTGGAATTATGAGGGATGACTAGGAGGATCTACTCCCTTTCTCTTCTTTTTGCAACCGTGTCTATACCAAATGAGACTTGTGAGATGTGGGATGTTATGGGGAAGACAATGGAATGTGATGAGGCCCAGGCTATGATAGAGGCTAATGATATTAGTCTTCGAAAAGTCTAGCTCCAAGAGGGTACTCTCATCTACTAATGACCTTTCAAAGCACAGATTGGTTTTATCGAGACCTTGAGGTATGGAAGAGAGGATTGATTAGAGTGAACCCATGAGTTTCAGAATTCACTTGTAAGGATGGACTTAAACTAGCCATGGAGTATTAAGCCCAAGTTTAGATTGATGTGAAATGATGTCAAGGTCTCTTGGTCTGAATTTGTACTTGTGATATAGTCAAGCTTCGATAGTTTCTCCCTATGTTTCAACGTTAGGAAGACTAATGTTTAGGGTCCTATATAGATGTCAAAGGATGAATGGTAATGAAATGTTGCAATAAAATGTGATCGTAAAGGGATGGAATTGGATTTTCAATGGGTGAACAGAACCAATAGGTCTATAGGGTTTCGACACGGTTGTAATTAGATTTGATAGGGAGAGTAGATACTCAAAGTTTCCCCTATGGTTGTGTTTTTTTTTGTGATAGGGAACGATAAAAGATGAAATGGATTGGATAATGAATGAATGGTTATGATATGATTAGGATGCAATTGGTTGGATTAGAAATGATGATGTGTAGTGATGAGATTGGATGATTTGGAAATGATTAGGATTATGTTGATTAGATTATGTTTAGGATATGTGATAGTGATGTGATGTGGAATGATAATATGAAATTGATTGGATTCGAATGGCGAGGATGATGAAATGTAATGATTTAGATAAATGATGGGGATTCAATTAGGAAGAAGGTGACAATGGATGATTAAGGTTTGAATTATGATGACTTGGATATGATTATGGTATGATATGGAATGATTAGGGATGATTAGGATGAGTTGGAAATAGTTAGGGTATGATTAGGGGAATAACTGGGATGATCTTGGTTGGATGAAGATGTTGATGTGCAATGATTAGGATCGATGAATATGATGTGATTAGGATATGGTTGAATGATGAAGACATGATGAATAGGATGTGGTGTGATTGGATGAGGATACCGATGTCTAATGATTAGGGATGATGACTTGGATGGATAGAATATGATGATTAAGAATGATAAGATGTGATTATGATATGATTAGGATGATGATTAGGATGGGATGAAATGATTAGGAACGATGATTTGGATAATGTAGAATGACAAGGATATGATGAGGATTGGATTGGGGTGACTTGGATATGATTAGGAATGATACAATTGTATGAATTGGGTTGATTAGGATGATGACTAGGATGATTAGGATTATGTGTAATGATTATGAATGGCAAAGAGGATATGATTAGGATGAAGATGGATTAGGATAATTAATAGGATAAAGTGAAATGATTAAGATATGATGAATAGGATATGTGATTATGATGAAATGGGTTGGATTAGGAGGGTAATTGGGAATGATGAATAGGATATGGTGACTTGGACGGATTAGGATAATGTGACTAGGATATGATGTGGAATGACAAGATTGGATGACTAGATGTTGGTTTGACTTGGAATAAAAGTGGAAGTGGATTAGAAAGGGGATGATGTGGAAGGATGATAATGTGATTAGGATATGGTAAGGATGACCAAGATGATGACTAGAAGAATGATTAGGGTGAAATAGATTGGATTAGGATGACGATGTGTAATGGTTATGCATGATGAATTGGACATGATTAGGATGATTAGGCTATAATTGGGATGAGGTGGAATGATTAGGAATGGTAGGGTAGAATGGGATTATGATGAGGTGTAATAACGAGGCATGATAAGAATTTGATTAGGATAATGTGGAATGATTAGGAAGGATGAAGAGGATGTGATTATGAAGAGGTGGAATGATGATTGGGATATGGTTATGATGAGTTGGATTGATTAGTAAGGATGATTAGGATGATGATTGTGATGAGATGGCCTAGGATATATAGAATGACAAGTATGATGGTTAGGGTAGTGATAAGGATATGGATGGTGGGGTGATGATTAGGCAATGTTATTAGGATAATGATTAGGGTGATGAATGTGATATGATGTGGCTAAGATGGATGATTAGGGTACGAAGGTTGAATGATGAAGATATGAGTGAGATGTGATTAGGGTATGATGAGTTGGAATGGTGAATATGATATGATGTGAAATGGATGTGATGATTAGGAATGATTAAGGTATAATTATGATGAGGTGGCATGAAGAAGATGCGACAAGAATGTGATTAGGAATGATTAGGATTGATGTTGTTTGGTTATGATAGAATGATGTGTAATGATAATGGGATTAGTGATGTGGTTGAAGGATGAGGAGATGATGATGACATGGAATGAATGTGTGGAAAGAATGTCGAGGGTGATGATTAGGAAAGCACACACATCAAACATTGAAGACACTTGGCATTTTTTGATAAGTTTTGAAACCACTTAGAAAACAAGCACAACACTATGTCTAGGCAAGGACTATATTTGTTGAATCCCCTAGTTGCGCCTATTCAAAGCGGATAGCTCCAGGATATTGGTAGCACTAGCTCCCCTCCATGGCACTCACTTCTCACACATACCAAGTTCTGGGTTTCCCAAGGCTTGTCCCCCCACCAAACCTTAGGATTGTCCCTGCTATCTCAGCTAAGAACCACAAGAATTGGGGCAGCTTCAAAGGTTACCCTTCTGCGTCAACAAATAGAGGGTTTTTAGCCACTATACAAAATGGTTCTAGTAAATATCTGGGGGACTGGCACCCCACGAGCATCCAGAAAGCCACTTAAGGCTCTAACTAACCCTACTAGGAGTTTAATATACACAAAGATACACCTCCTTTTGAGCTAGCACTGTATGGTGAGTACTCATACTGGTTAGACTTGGCTTTCGCCTTATCCTCAATTTATATAGTAGGCCAAATGAAAGTCCTGTTTGGGGTCGCAAATGAGTTCTCCTTGCGGATGTGTCTCAAGAGCAGGCCCACTCTAAGGCTGACAAAAGCTAGACAAGTCAACATGTTTTTGATCCCCAAGCTCACACTAAGTCACAAGAGGAGAGAATACACATGTGAACTTGCTCACACTCGCTTGGGGGTTCATTGACCTTAGAAAAATATATGTGTGGTGTGATTATGCAAGTGTCGAGAGATGCTTTTGATTCCTAAGATCACATGATGTGTGAGGGAAGAGAATACGCATCTCAAAACACCAACACAATCACCTAACAAAGCAAACACTAGTTCATTTTAAGCCCCAAGATATGTGTGAAAACAACAAGTTATGTTCATTTTATTGCACCAAAATCAAAGTGTTCCTATGATAGGGAAAAATCAGATTTAGAGTTGAAAATAGAAAACTACTAAACCCTATCAAGCACCATGAAGCACAACTTAGTATGAAAATGCAAACATAAATCAAATGCAAACCATTTTCAAACTAATGTTGATTAACCTCCATGGCTCTTCTCAATCATGCATAGGCATGCAGATTTCGAAGGGTCGATTATGGAGAGATGTTGATTGCTGAGAATTTTGGCTGCATAACAGTATGTAAAGACACAATATGATGAAAATGACTTGTGTAGGGTTTGATTTATAGAAAAGGTTTGATTCGAATCAATGGTTGTGATTGCAAGTTATGTTGGATGATATGGACAGTCTAGATTGATTAGGGTTGGATTAGGGTTTCCCACTCCAAGAAGTTGTAGCAATGTGATAAGTGTGCAATGGAGGATAAAGGGAATCTAATTCAAATATTTATTTGAATTAGTTTGTCATGTGAAGGCATATTAAGTGGAAGATGGAGATATGTGACATGTGTCACAATGTGATGAGAGGTGAGGGAATAATTCAAATTTTTAATTTGAATTATGTGAGACATGTGAAGGGGTATTATTAACAAAACAAATGGGATTTATTTAGTTAATTAGAAAGGTGATTAAGTTGGAATAAGAGTGGGATGACCTAGGACCTAGGGCAAAACATTGCAAGGTCATGTCGACTAGGTATTGTGTCGAGGCATGGATAAATTTTAGTGTCTACATTTTGCTCCTCTTTGAGATAATGAGAGTTATGTCGAGTAACATCATTTCAAAGAAGATAAGGAAATGGATGATGAAATGGGATAGGGTGATGATGCCCCCTCGAGAGGATAGGCGGGTTGGACAAACATGGGTAGGCTCTCAAAATGAAAATGAATTGGCTAAGAAAGATAAGGAAATGGCTAGAAGAAAGGGAAGGATGTGTTATGCTGCAATGAAGGTGAGCAACCATGGTGTTTGATATAGCACTAGACATTATGCACCAAGGGATAAGGACCAAGGTGACAATGTGTCTCGTGCCCGAGCGTAATACAACTGTGTCTAGGTACAAGATATGAATATTAGCTGGGTTGGATTCAGATTTGAAACAAATGCAAGATCAAATGATAACACACACAAGCAAGCATGCACAAATGATACAACAACAAACAAGGTATTGCCCCTGTCAAGCTGTAAACTAATGATTGATTGATTGATTGATTGATGATGATTGATTGACACTAGTGTTGTTGGCCATGCGAGCAACACCAAGATTTGATGGATAATTGATTAAATTAAGTGATTGATTTGGTTTACATCAAGATTAGGATCAAGACCATTGAATGTGATTGGATAATTTGACTTGATTGGTATGGATTGATAATGGCTTGCATTTGGATCATTGTTTGAATGTTTTGAAGAAGAATGATTTGGAAGAGGTGATTGAATTGATTTGAATGATGAAATGATGGAGTTGATTAGAAGAAGTGATTTGAAGGATTGATGATGATGTGATTTGATTGGAAGAAGTGAATTGATTAGTTGATTGATTGGAAGAATTGATTTGATTGAAGTGAATTGATTGGATAAGTGGATTGAAATGATTGATTTGAATTGATGTGAAGGATTGTTTTGATGAATGAATTGATTGAATGATTGGAAGAAATGAATTGATTGACTTGATTTGAAGAAATGAATTGATGTGATTGATAAGGATGATGAGTTGGATGGGATGTTTAGAATGTTTGGATTGAGGGATGACTAGGAGGATCTACTCCCTTTTCTCTTTGTTTTGCAACCATGTCTCTACAAGACTTGTGAAGTGTGGGATGCCATGGAGATGTCAATGAAAGGTGATGAGGCCTAGACTATGATAAAGGCTAATGAATATTAGTTTTCAAAAAGTCTAGCTCCAAGAGGGCACTCTCGTCTACTCATGACCTTTCAAAGCACAAATTGGATTTATCAAGACCTTGAGGTGTGGATGAAATGATTGATGAAAGTAAACCCATGAGTTTCAGAATTCACTTGGAAGGATGGACTTAAACTAGCCTTGGAGTATTAAGCCCAAGTGGAAGAAATGATTGATGAAAGTGAACCCATGAATTTCAGAATTCACTTGGAAGGATGGACTTAAACTAGCCTTGGAGTATTAATCCCAAGTTGTGATTAATGTGAAAAAGATGTCAAGGTCTCTTGGTCCACAGATTTGTACTTGTGATATAGTCAAGCTTCGACAATTTCTCCCTATGTTTCGACCTTAGGAAGACTATGTTTGGGAACCTCTATAGATGTCGAGGGCTGAATGGTAATTTAATGTTGCGATGAAGTGTGATCGTAAAGGAATGGAATTGGATATGTAATGGGTCTCTTTGACACAGTTACAATTGAATTTGATAGGGAGAGTAGATACTCAAAATTTTCCCTATGGTTGTGGTGAATGATTAGGATGAAATCGATTAGATTGAAATGAATGGTTAGTGTGTGATTAGGATGCGATTGATTGGATTGGGAATGAATATGATGATGTGTAGTGATGAGATGAAGATGAGTTGGATGGATTGGGATGATGACTAGGATGATTGGGAGAATGATTAGGAAGAAGTTGATTGGATTATGAATGAGGATGTGTAATGATTTGTAATGGATTAGGATGGTGATTGGATGATGTGGTTAGGAGATACGATTAGGATAATGTGGTTAGGATAATGTGGAATGGTAATATGAAATTGATTGGATTTGAATGGGATTGATGTGGACTGATTGAATTTGATTGGATGAACTGAATGATGTGACTCAATTTTATGGATGATTTGATTTGATGGTTTGGAAGAATTGAGTGGAATTGATGAATTGGATAGATTTTATTGCTTGGATTTTGGTTGGTATTTGATTTTTGTGTATTTTTGAAGTGATTTGATTTTTTTGGTGTTTTTGGGAATATTTGATTTTTTGTGTTTTTGATGTGTTTTGATTTTTTTTTGGGAGATTTTTGGGAATATTTGATTTTTTTGTGTTTTGGATGTATTTTGATTTTTTTGGTGTTTTTGGGAATATTTGTGGGGATATTTGATTTTTTTGTATTTTTGGAATATTTGATTTTTTTTGTATTTTAGAAATATTTCAATTTTTTTGTGTTTTTGAATGTTTTGGGGTGTCAATGGATGAAAATGGGGATAGCCTTTGCGCTAGATATCAATGACAAGGGGAAACCAAGTCTAGGTGCAAGAAGGATGGATGGATAAAATGATAGGTGATAATGGATGGAATGGATGTATGTGTAAGAGGGCAAGGATTTGATCTCCAAAGGATATGTCGCATAACAATAACATGCCCCATTCGAGGTGGAACACTTAGGATTTTTCATGACAAGCTTATGATGATAGGTGATGATAGGATTGGGTTGAAAGGGATGAGGTGTGTCAAGAGACATCCAAAACTATGAGGCCTACCTTTTTCATTCCCGTACATTTGACTATTACTTTACTGTTGCTGATACATTTAGACTTGTGGGATTGTTGATCCCGAATTCCTGAACTATTAGACTTTATGATGTTATGGGAAAACTAATTGGGTGATGTTAGATAGATGCTTTATATTATAATGTTATGAGAAAACTAATTGGGTGATGTTAGATAGATGCTTTCTATTATGATGTTATGGGAAAACTAATTGGGTGATGTTATATAGATGCTTTATATTATGATGTTATGGAAAACTAATTGGGTGATGTTACATAGAAAATTGTTTTGTGATTCAATCTTGGGAATGAATGTTTGAAATGCAGAATTTAGAATCTAATTGTAATGTGACTTCCTTTATGCTTAAGTGAACTTGTGATATTTTATGCGAGTGCATATTTTTAATTTTCTTTGGTTATATATATATATATATATGGAATTAACTTTGCAATTGAGTGCACAGGTATTTCTAACAAGCCACAGATATTGGAGATCATCCCACACACTTGATATTGTTATCCCCTATGAAGCTGATCTAGTTCCACGAGGAACCAAAATCAACTCTGTGTATGATGAAATTCTGTAATGTTGGTTTGCATGTTGTTAATCGGGTTAATTCTACCCCTCTTTTAATTTGAATTATAATTGGTGTTGTAAGAATTTTATCTTTGAAATTTCATTTTTAAAAATTTTAAATTTGGAGACCCTTTTCATGTGCTTTAACTTGACCCTAGGTGCTCTAACTAGGCTAAACTTGACCCTGGGTTGTACCCCTTGGGTCTAGGGACCTTTTTGACTTGGGTAACCCTTGGTAAACCTCCATATGGTCACCTTAACTTCACCCTGAAGTTAAGTGACGAAATTGGAGGCATGGGAGGGAGAGGATGAGTGGGTACAACACTCAACCCCATCCCTTTTCACTTCCCAAGGTTGGAGATGTCTCCAAGACCCACCAATTATGGAGGACTTGACTCTAAGTCTCTCTCACAATTGGTGAGAGTACCCTTGGAGTTGTGTGGTCCCTCTTGGGAGGAAAGGAAGGGGACACGTGTCACCCATTCCCTCTTAAGCTCCACTTTTCTCTCCCACATGTTTGAGAGAGGACAAGTGGTAAGGGGTGAGGGAGACTTGGGGATGGGTGAGTGACATGTGTCAACACCCATCCCATGGGTCTTGCTTGTAGTGGGGAGGAAGAGTGAGGAGGTGACAAGTGTCACCTCCCCATTCCTCTAAGCTCATGGATTGAGCTTATTTTAATCCCACTTGGAGAAGGTTATGGGTTGTTGAATTTTTGGGAATTTTAATTGTTTTGAATTAGAATTTGGGGAAAAAGATAGAGAGAGTTTTGTGGCTTATGTTGGAGGAGGATTTGGGGAAGCTCTACATCAACCTTCTTCCATAATTGGGCTTTTAAAGGCTGGTTTTCAAGGCTAAGGCCTTCCTTTTGTATTTTAGTTTGCTTGCATGATGCATATGTGTGTGATTTATTTTCTTGAGTTTTATTGTTATTGTGGGGAAATTTTGTAGGGTGTTGTAAGAGCCTCTCCCACTTGGGAGAAGATGCTCAACAAGTGTGGGGTAGGGGAGGAGTGATCCTCCTCGGGGTCATTACCTTGTTTTTGTGGTGTTGTAAGCCTTGAGGGAAATATATGTGATTTTGAGCAATATGAAACATGGCTTGAGAGCCAAAATATGGAAACTTATGGAAATTGTGTAAAATGTGTTAGCTTGATGCCATAAGAGGAAATTTGTATTGGGATATTTTATAGGAGTGGCACTCTTGAGTTGAGTGTGTCCACTCCCCTACCCCTTTGAACTCACCTTGGTTGAGTTCATGTGTTGTGATTATCCATGGGTGTAAAATTGTGTTTTGGATGTTTGGAATATCTTGTTGTGAAGTGGAATGAGTTCCCAAGTGTGTGGGAGACCTCCCTAGCTCAGGGGTGACCCTCTTGCAGGTCTACAGTAGGGAGGAGAGCAAGATGTGTGGTTTTCTTTCCCCTGGTTGTGATATGTAGGTTCATTGGAGCTAAGTGTGAAGTTGGAGAAACTCCTTGTTCTTGGAGTTAATATTTTATTTTCCTTTACTCTTTAAGCTCTTGAGAGAGAGCTTATCCTTCTTAGGAGATTTTACCATTTTGTTAGTTGTCAAAGATGAGAAGTTGGTTCTCTCTTTTGTTGTAAAATTATATTTTCTCAAGTAGTGTGTAAGCCATTTTTCATTGTATTGAAAGTTGTAAAATTGTTGATTTAATTCTTATCCTTCAAGAAAGGTTAGAGGAAGAAAATTTGTTTTAAAAGTCATTTCATTTGTATGTAAATTTTAAAATTTGCCAAATAGAAGAGTTGTGATTTTGATTTTGAGATAACAAGAAAATTTGCAATTAGTTCCTTGAAAAAGAATATTAGATGTTGTTATGTATTAGAGGCTTTTTAAATTACTTAACTATATTTGTTCCTCTCTTTAAAAATGTGATTATTATTATTGCAATGAATTTAATTTTGTTAAAAAAAAATATGGGTTCCTTGTCTTGTAGAAATTTGATAAAAAAAAATGCATATAGGTCTTTGTTTAATTGTTTTAAAAAAAAAAATTTAATTTGTGAGTGTAGAATAAAAAGATTGTAGTTGAAAATAATAATTATACACACACACACACACACACACACACACATATATAATATACATGTATTTTGATTTATTTGAAGGAATGTATTTTTTACATGTATTTAAAAATAACTAAATTCTAATTATTCTGTATATATTTTAAATATTATAAACTGTGTTTTTGGAAAGGAACTGTGAAAATTTTTGAGTATATATATATATATAATTAAATATATATTTAAATATATTGGAAACCATGAAATGAATGCCAAAAAAAAAAATATTGAGTGACTGTTTTTATTTTACAGTCTGCGATTAGTAAAAGGGAAAAATGCAATACATATGGTGGGGGGTTCGAACCCCCCCACCACCGATATTGTTGTGGTTTTTGGGTGTGGGGAGGGGGGCGGAGCCCCCACCCACACCCCATCATATGGGATGTGGGTGGGGGCTCCGTCCCCCTCCCCACACTCCCCTCTACGTTCTAACCCCCGCGGCCTTGCTAACTTCGCTCTCCGCCTTCTCTCCGTTCCGCAGCCCCCCCTCTCTATACACTCCGTCATCCCTCCACTGTGGATATCGCCTCTCAGCGACCTCCACCACAGTGCCCCCTCTCTGCGGTCTACCACCTGACCTCCGCCCTGCGACCTCCCTCAGCACCGCCGTTGCCACCATTGTGGCCACCACTGTCCCTCCTCCCTGCCAATAACACAAAACAACAATTATTTAGGGTTTTAGCATTTTATAAATGCAACACAAAAAAAAAAAACGTATTCATATATTTATTAAAAGAAAACCTAATTTTATAAACACAATAAGTATATATATATATATATATATATATATATATATATATATATATATATATATTCAAATGCCATCATATGCATTTCATATGTGGCCATTAAATCTGCAACAATGAAACAAAGGCAAAATGAGAAAATGAGAAAATGAGAAAAAGAGAAAGAAAGATAAAAGTGAAAATAAAAAGGAGAAAATGCATGAGTTTTCATAATAGGGCTAAGGTTTTTTATAAAATAATATATTATTGTTGGAGGAATTTAGGCTAAGAGTATTAATTAAATTTTAATATTCCTTTAATCATGATTGGGCCAATTTAATTAATGAAATTAAATTGCACATTGATTTAAACCCAGCTCGGAAACCTAGCAAACCTAGTTAAAAGAAGTTAGTAAATCTGTTTCTGAGATTTGATCTACCAAGAAATTAGGAACAATGTAAAGGATGCAGAGATAACTCTGATTGATCGAAAACGTGAAGGAGAACAAATTAATCTTAAATTATAGAAAACGTGAAGGAGAACAGATTGATCGAGCTTTGTTGAAAAATGTTCAATTAATCTTAATCAACTGATTTACCAATTCAACTAGTGAGACATAAGTAATTTATTAATCCAAATTAGTAAACCTCTTGATCAAATTAGTTTTAGTACAATAAACCCTATTCACGCCTGTGAGGCATTATGCTGCTGGAATTTTCCAGAATTTAGGGTTTAGTTAGGTTAGTGGAGTTTAACCCTGTTTGGGATTATAATATTATTTTTTTGCTGAGTATCATCATTTGAATTCAGTATTTTATCATCCTCTCATGCATTTGGCTTTTGGTTATTGATTTTGACTTAATCCCTTCATTCACATAGGTTAACTTAGGGTTTCGATCGTTGATCATAACCCTATTGGCGACATTAACCGCGTCGCGATGACCCCTTAGTTGGCCTTCATTGCGATTGGTATGCGTATGTTAACGCATTAACCTGCATTTAACTATTTTGTGTACGCCTTAAGCGTACACCACCGATCACACTCACGCATGCGAGGGGGTTTCTAGGGAAGTGTGGAAATTTTTTTGATATTTCATGTCATGACCACATGACAAATGTGGACATGACACGTGTGATGCGTGTCGTGACCGCATGGGAAATGTGGGCATGACAAAAACATTCGTTGACATTGTGCCCCCAATCTTTATCAAGATCAAAAGAGGAAAGGAGAATGGATGGATGCAATTGGATGGGTATATGTGTGTAATGGATAAGGATGATAGGATGGAAATGGTATGGAAGGAAATGACAGGTTGGATGAGACAACGTGCCCCCAAGTATAAGTGGCATAGGAGATCAACTTTTTTTATTTTTTGAATTATATAGGGGAATAGGGACGAGAAGGAATTAGGTGTCTAGTGCCATGAAGATGATAGTCCCAAATGTATGTTGCATTGACCATGTCAAATGTCGTGATGCTCATTGATGTTGGTAAGTGATGGCATAAAAGTGAGATGGATAAGGTAGATAGTTAAATATGGAGGGAATGATAGTGGATTATGATGTGGATTATGTGGGGATCAAAAGTGGATTATGATGTGGATTATGTGGGATTTATGTAAGGATGGATGAAATGTTTATGCCAAAGCATGGACCATAGGGAGATGATAAGGCAAGTATGTAGGGTAACGGTTGAATGATGGGGTGATGGAGGTGTGAAAAGGAATCATGACCAACGGCTGCACGCATCGTGATAAACATGGAATATTTTGATTTGGTGGAGGTGTAAGAAGCAATGGCGATGTTTTCTTAGTGGATGGATGATTTAAGCATTTAGGTACCCACATAGACTTAGTATTTTTATGACATTTGCTTTGCTTGTGGGATTTAGGAATTTGAGATTTTTGGATGGAAGGGGATGGTTGGGATTTTAGAATGGATGCCTCATTTGACATGCTTGATTTTTGTTTAGGAACCCATACCATTTTTCTTTTTGCCTTTGCTTTTGGAGGTATGGGCTTGGATGGATTTTTGAATGTAACGTGCTTTGAATTTTTGGATTGATTTCCTAAGGTATTAGGACCCTTAGGATTTTTGGCTTTATGTAAGGTGGGTGGAATGAGTGGGAGATTTATGTTTACATGATGTGTACATTTGTTGGTCATGACAAGGAATGTAAGGGGTTTTGTGAATGACAGGAATGTTGGGTGTTGGAAGCAATGGTGGCAAAGTGTATGGACAGAAATTAGGAGTTGGAAGAAGTGGAGGTAAAGTTGATGGTGGAAGGTGTATGGTCACATGCTTTTGACATCTATAGGACAATGGAGGTGGTATGGCGACATACGTCTTAGGAATATGATGTGATTTGTTATGGGAAGTGGTGGACTTAATATGAGTGGATGAAGTACTGACATCTTTAGATTGTTGACCTTGGGCTGTGTAGCCAAGGCCATATGAGCATGGAGGTGGGACTTTGACATGTATAGGCTCCAAACTACCTTGTTTGTGAAGGCCTAAGCCTTTACCTTGGTAATTCATGTTTTGGAGCATACGATGGACAATGGGACTAGGTTGATTTTGGAAACTAGACACGATCCCATTATTGGATGGAGAAGGTGATGTGGCAAATAATGGTTGTTGTTGTCCTAATGAAGAACACTCATGAATGAAAGCGGATAGACCAAGTGGACATGATGGTGGATTTGAAATGGGGTCAATAACGGATGATGTGGAAGGATCATTAGGATCCAAGTTAATGGTTTGATCTTCTATGTGTTCTTGGGAGGCACATGTCTCATCATGGTAAGTGAAAGTGGTTGGATCATGAAGTGAAGGAGAAGTTTCTATGTTTCGAATGAAGGCCATGAAATGAGGTGAATGCTCAAGTAGGTCAACAAGACTTTCATGAGATGGAGAATGTAGGTCTTCGGTGTCTTGTTCATGAATGGGATCAAGTTGCTCATGAATATGTTCTTCGTCATGCATAATATCTTGAGCATGGAAGAGATAAATGTTATGAATAGGTCGAAGGGAAATGATTTGATCTTGACTAGAGTGGGGGTTAGATGTTTCTTTATGCTTAGGGTTGTGCTCTTGACATACCTCTTGACTTGGAATGGAAGTAGACGTGGATGTAGAAGGCTCTTGGATAGGTTTGACATGTTCTTGATGGTCAACCACATAAGGGCATGATGGAGGTTGACTTGGACTCATGGGAGGAGACTTTTGAATTAGCTCAAGGGGTTGTGGATGACATGGTTGGTTTGAAAGACTTGGCATGGTGTTTGGGGACTCTTTTGTATGTTCAAGCATATGTGTTGGATGACATGGCAACAATTGATTCCTTGCTTGTAGCCCTTGGGTCACATCCTTAGTAGGTGGAGGGGTGGATTTGGGTAACTCCACATGTTTGCTTTTGTAATGTTTGAATTTGGGATGTGGAGTTGATGTATTGGCAAGTGAATTAGAAGATGGTAGAGGTAATGAAGTGGTTAATGGGTTGGAAAGTGTAGGGACCAATAGATTTGGACTAGGACATGGTGGCTTTTGGATAGGCTGATAATTGGATAGTGGTATGATATACTTATAAGGTGCATGACCTAGACTAATGTTCCCCTTGTCAATGGTGGCATGAGAGCTCGAAGGCATTTGGACTTGTTGCAAAGAACTTAAGTTCACATGTGTTTGTTCTGATATGGATTGATTGGTTGGTTTATCATTGACATGGGAAGAAGTTGGATTAGATGATGTGGCACTGACTTGGCATATGGATGGATTAGATTAATGTGGAATTTAAAGTTGTGTTTGTTTGGTTTGGGATTGGTGTGTGGCTAAGATGTGTTGGATTTGAGCTAGTAGTTGTTGTATGTGAGGTGATTAACTTTGTTGAAATGGTTGAAGGGTATCTTGTAAGTGTTGTATGGTTTGTTGGTCAAAAGGTTGGGGTATTTGGTGAAGTGATTGGATGAGGTTTTGGAGTTGGGGTGCTAGGACCTTGTTTTCGAATGTTGGCATGGTGTCACATATGTGTCTAAGTCTTGGCATGTCATCTTGTTCCTCAAGGTATGATACATTATTTACAAGACTCTTATGATCATTAGAACTAGGAGGGGCCCTTCGAAGTACAAGTTTAGGTCTTGGATTTGTCTCATGATTAGGATTATGGAGAGGGCCTCCTTGGATGATGATTTTGGGCTTTGGTTTTGTCTCATTGAATTAGAGGGATAGTACCCTTGGACTACAATTTTAGGCTTGTGATTTTGATTGGGCTTGTTTATGATTAGGGCCATTTTGACAAGTGTTGACTAGGACTAGGTTGATGTGGAATGAAGTGATTGAAGATTAGGAATGATTAGGAGGGAATTGATTAGAAATGTGCAATGATGACTAGGATAATGATTAGAATGAAGGTTGAATGATGAAGATAGAATTAGAGTGTGATTAGGAATGATTCAGATGTGCTTAGGAAGATGATTAGAATGATGTTGATTCGATGATGCAGAATGACAAGGATATGATTAGACTTGATTTAGGATGAAGTTGATTGGCTTAAGAGGGTGATTATGATGATGATTTGGAATGATTAAGGTATAATATGGAGTTATTAGGGATGAGTAAGATGATGATTAGGATTATGTTGATAGGATGATGATGAATGATGAAGATGTGACTAGGATGTGATTAGGGATGATTGGGATTGAGGTTGATTTGATGAAAATGGAGATAATGATGATGTGTAATGATTAGAATGATGTTGATTAGATAATGTAGAATGACAAGGGTATGATTAGGATTGATTTAGGATGGAATTGATTGGTTTAGGAAGGTGATTATGATGATGATTTGGAATGATTAAGGCTTGATTAAGAAGAAGGTGATTTGGAATGATTAGGGTTTGAAATATGATGACTTGAATATGATTAGAATATGAAGTGGTCAAGAAGGGTGATTAGGATCAAAGTGATTGGATTTGAATGTGTTGGAAGAATGTGTTGAATGACTTGTCTTTATGTGTTTGGTTTTTAGCTTGATATGGCAATGTTCAATCAAATGATCACACATGTACAAACATGATTCACTCACGCAAGACACATAAGCAATTTTGAATTTTGAATTTGAAGAATATGATGGTGATTAAACAAGCACACATGAAAGACACATCAACAAGCCCTAGAATTAGTCAGGCGGGGTATGGCCAACAAGTCTTAAGCTAGGTTGCACAAAGGTTAACTAGGGGTGTCCCCAATATACACAAGGTACGAGGGGCCCAAATTTGTGAACACTAGCCTATTTAAGGGATGTGGCATAAGCGTAAGTGAATGCCACTTCACCTTATGTCTAGAATCACCTGGGGCCCCAAGGCTGTCCCAATAACTATATGGCTAGATTGAGGTACAACTTTCGCTCTCCCCCCTTTGATATACCCCACTAGAACACGTGGTTGAGGTCATCCCTAGGGGTGATGAGATCCCTTAACATGCCTCCTAGGAAAGGGTAAACAAAAGAAAATCAAGTGAGGTGGTTTTGATCTCTAAGATCACCTTGCGGTGCGAGGAGAGAGCATGCACACACACTTGACTCACACTCGCACTTGTAAATTGCCTTAAGAAATCAAAATGTGAGGTGTGAATATGAATGGATAAGAGGTGTTTTTTATTCTCAAGATCGCACAAAGTGCATGAGAAGAGCATACACACCCCTAATCACATGCAAATTCACCAAACAATTCAAGTACTGGTTCATTTTATGCCCAAATCAAAATGTGAATGGAAGACACTAATTCGTTTTATGCCCAATTTTGATATGTGATTACAAGCAAGAGTTCATTTTATGAGCCCAAAATTGAAGTGTGAGATCAAACAATGATTAAAGAAATGAGAGATTAGAATATGTACACCTGATTAATTTGATGTCCCAGCTATTGTGTATGCTGATAGAAATGTTGTTCCAGCTTTGTGAGGTCACCTGCAAGCCACCAAAGCAAGAAAGAAGCAAGTAAACTAGCCAAGAGGACCGTTATGCAAAAATAAGCAATCTGATAAAAATTTGTTGTAGATGAATAGTGACAGAAAAATAAATGGCATCAGTAAATTCTAGAAGAAATTCTATGCAATTTAAAAAAAAATTCACAAAAATTCAACCAAAAATAGAAAAGTTACAAGCATTTCAAGTTCATTTGCAAGTTTGACTTGACTACGAAAAAAGCCTGCAAAATGACACTTTCTCTTGAAAATTTCTCCGTCACTATGTAGTTCGTCAAACCAGCTTTCCGACAAGTATTTGTTTGCAAAATTTTGCCTCCATATGTGAAAGTTATGGCCAAAAGAAAAAAAAATAGCCCAGTTAGGGCTCTAGGATGAGCTAGGTTAGGCCTAACTACCCAGCTAAACCGCTAGCAGTTTAATAACTTGTGGTCACATGTGCTGTTGTTTGCTAGAAGTTAACTCTGGCGGTTAACTCTTCAGCGGCGCCCCTAGTTGCCCATATGACTAGGGGCCCGCAGGAACAAAAAATAAAAATAAAGAAAAGAAATCAAAAGGGCCAAATGCCCATCTCCTGGTCCCTAAAGTGACCGCAGCTTAAGCTCAACAGGCTAAAAGCCCACCAAACAGCCAAACCCTTAGCGTTAGGTTTTAGTTTTGTTGGCTATTACGATGGCGATCAAATTTTGAGTGGCAGTTTGAGTTGTGGTTTACCCGCGGTTTAGGGTTTATTGAAGGTTGGGGGAAGATTTGAGGTGGCAAAGGTATGTGTCCACCACCAGTAGTGGCAAACCTCAGAGCTGAGCGGGGGATGTCAGAGCTGAGCGAGGGTGTCTACTTAGAGTGAAGGGTTAAAACGGAGCGGGAGGACGGAAGTTTTAATGCTAGGGATTGATTGTTGAACAGGTAGAAAGGAGGTTCAAAGAGGGTGGAAACCAAACAAATCACCACTAATGGTGTCAGCAGAGTGGCGTAAAAGTTTCAAGTGGGCGGAGCAGAGATTCTGATGGGGGAAGCGACGGGAAAGAATAGAGGTGGGGGAGGAATGGGATTTCGCAGGCAAAGATTCAGCAATGAGGTTTTTAGGCCATATAGGAGGCGTTTAGGTTTTCAAAAAGAGCAATAAGGGACTTTAATGGTGGCGAGAGGGGAGTGTCGATGAAGGTCGACAATAGGAAATGATAGTGGGAGCGATTTTTGATGGAGGGCCGAGCAGTAGATGGGTACTCAGTAGATATTTAAACCTTCAATTAGATGAAAATGTGAACCCTCAAACAAAAATTTCTCTATTTACCCTGTGAAAACAAATAAAATCCTAATCAGCGATAGAAACACAGAACAAAGGAGATCATACGGTGGGTCCATACAGTACAGACCTGCAACTAAATTTTTTTTTCAAAAAAATCAAAAAATTTGCAATAAGCAAAATGGGTCAAATTTTATATGCTTCCTAGGGTTTTTGCATCTTTCAGACTCAATGGTGCAGTCAAAATCAAGCTAGGAGGCTTCTTGCAAAAGCTTGTCCCCAAAACTCAACAAAAAACATTAGATTTTTGCATGTTCACGTTAGGTTCACCAATGTAGATAGGGAAAAATCAGATTTAGAGTTGAAAATAGTAAACTACTAAACCCTATCAAGCACCATGAAGCACAACTTAGTATGAAAATGCAAATAGAAATCAAATGCAAACCAGGTTCAAACTAATGTTGATTAACCTCCATGGCTCTTCTCAATCATGCATAGGCATGCAGATTTCGAAGGGTCGATTATGGAGAGATGTTGATTGCTCATAATTTTGGCAGCATAACGGTATGCAAGGACACAACATGATGAAAATGACTTGTGTAGGGTTTGATTTATAGAAAAGGTTTGATTCGAATCAACGGTTGTGATTGCAAGTTATGTTGGATGATATGGATGGTCTAGATTGATTAGGGTTGGATTAGGGTTTCCCACTCCAAGAAGTTGTAGCAATGCGACAAGTGTGCGATGGAGGATAAAGGGAATCTAATTCAAATATTTATTTGAATTAGTTTGTCATGTGAAGGCATATTAAGTGGAAGATGGAGATATGTGACATGTGTCGCAATGTGATGAGAGGTGACAGAATAATTCAAATTTTTAATTTGAATTATGTGAGACATATGAAGGGGTATTATTAACTAAACAAATGGGATTTATTTAGTTAATTAGAAAGGTGATTAAGTTGGAATAAGAGTGGGATGACCTAGGACCTAGGGAAAAACATTACAAGGTCATGTCGACTAGGTATTGTGTCGAGACATGGACAAATTTTAGTGTCTACACTAAGGACCTCTTGATTGCCTCCTATACAATGATGGAGGTTTGAATTCTTTGACCAAACCCTTGAGAGGTTCAAATAATCCTTCCATGAACAGGATAATAAACCTCCTCTTAGTAACATCAGGAACCATTATGGATAGTTTCTAAAAATCTACCACATAATTCTCCATAGTTCCATATTGTTTAAGCTACGCCAACTCTTGAAAATGAACCTTGGGTTCTTTTCTATCAAATATTTCAATCAACCTCCTAAAAAATTCATCATAAGAGTTGAGGTTGTGTCCTTGAGTAATCAGCCCATGATACCACAATTCATGTGACATGCCCTCAAGGTGAAGAGTAAAAAACTTGATTTCTTCATCTTCCAATATTGGCCTGAGAGACTAGTATGTGTCCAACTTCTATATCCAAGCATGAGATGTACACTTTTTAGATCCATCAAAGGTAGAAAGTGTCAAATTTCCTAAATCATGCTAAAGATCTCTCTAATTTACTTAAATCCTAGGTTCGAGTCCTGGGCCATTTTTTGACTTCTTCAAATTCAAAAAAATGTAAGACATTTCATCTTGAATCTCAGCTAGAAGAGCTTTGTATTCAAGATAGAAAGTTGTAATATCATCCACTACTAGATTCTAAACCTCCACCTTTAGGACTTCTTCCTCCCTACGAAGAAAAGTAGGTTGGAATGGTCTAGCAACATAATTTATAACGATTCTCTAATTGTGGCTATGATTGTTGTTGTTATTATTGACCCAAAAGAGCTCCCTTTACCATTCATATTTCTAGGCACATTCATATTATTTTACATTGTATTAATCAACTGAGCCAACATATCTATAATTTATTCTTGATATAAAGATGCTACTTGATCTTTAATTGGATTATGTCATAATTTTACTTCAATTTTTTTGTTTAATGTTTTCATTATTGTTTTATTTGAATACTAAGGAAAGAAACATTTGTTCATACAAAACAAGCAACTCAACTATCCAAACAAGATAGGTAATATATTTTTTCATATAAAACAAGAAACTCAACTATCCAAATAGGATAGGTAATACATTTGTCCGTACGGGACAAGCAATAAAGATTTGCTTTAGCCAGAAACTTGACTCAGTATAATATCATGTTCTGGGTCATCTTGATAGACTACATCTCCCTGTTTCAAATGCACTGAGGTCATCATCTATCAAGCCTATAAAGTTATTAGTCTACACTCCACCTCATAATTTTGGTATGTAACCCTTTCCAAGGCCTCTTTTCCCCAAACAGTTCCTCTTCGACTGCTACCCACTAAGGGAAGCATTAAACTTAATAACAATTGTTTTTCATCTATATGGTTGATGTGTTTGTCTAAAACTCATCTTTTTTAATGTGATAGAAAAGCTTTCCTAAAATTTCACTATGTCTATTACTTACATTTTCTATCAAACATTTATTATAAATTGAGGATGATTTCCTACTCACTCGGTATTATTAAACATAATAAGTTGTCCTTATTTCTTCCCAATGATTTATAGGGATGATGCCACAAATAGAATTATTGCAGCTATGTTAGGCTAGAGATGTAATAATTCAATCACGATGGAATTACCTGTAAATGTGAACTAAAGGTACTATTAATACCGAACACTGCATAGTGTTTATTTTGCATGACTTGTTTAACTTAACTACATACTTGGAATTGGAATGTAGTAAGATAAATTAATTGAATTATAACAAGATAGCTACCAATTATTTATCTTAACTACATACTTAGAATTTGAAATAAATTAAGTTCTAACTACATGTTTTTTATTAGATAAGTGCTTTAATCAGAGTTATGAACCGAAAAGGGTTTTGAAAGAACCCTAAAACCTTGTACAACAAGAAAAACCAACAACCACAAGAGACAAGAACATGGAGACAAGCACTTACAACAACATGAAACTAGAACCAACAAAGAAACATGCCTTAAAACTAGAGACAACAAGGCCGCATTAACAAAGGGACAACTATGACCACAATCATGGAGGTTTAAAACCAAACCTCACCAAAGAACTCAGAGGTGGAGTCAAAGCTTGACCCAATTTAGCTAATCTTCCTTTTTTCAAAGATGAGTCAAGCTCAACCAAAAGAAAACTATTATCCTTCAATGGAGATCCCCGCACATCCCCTATGGGACCTTCAATGTCCATATCATTTCCGTCATTCCTTGTAGCATAGCACTCATTAACATACTACATGTTTGAAATTGAAATAAACAAATAAATTAAACTTCAACTAAGTACTTGATAGAATACTTCTTGTTTAAAATACTAAAATGGAAATGAATCAATCCTTAATCTACTATATATCCAAACATTTTAACTTAATATCTAGCAATCATTAGTCTACTATGATTCTCATAATTTCTTCTAATACATAAAATTGAATAAATTGCTTATCCACAACATTTCAACTTTTTTTTTAATAAAAAAGGGGTAAAATTTTTATTGAGAAACCAACATAGAGTGTAGAGTAGAGGCCAAAGGCCCAACCAAGGATGTAACACTAACAACATACAAAAGTTCCAAAAGGAACTCCATAGAAAGAACAACTACATAGCCTTGTCCTCCATAATTAACTTCTCCAAAGTTGTTGAAAGCTCTAGGGGCACGAGCTCCCAATCATCCACATTCCATCTATCAAAGTTCTCAGAAGCCCATTTAGCCAGACAGTCTACCACTCTATTCCACTCATGAGGAATATGACAGAAAGAAATATGATCCAAAGAGGAACACAAACTCAGGATCTGCTTAGCCACCAAGGCTAAAGGCCAATTAGCTCCATCTAATCTTTTCTCATTCAACATATCCACCACAATTTGTGAATTAGATTCACAGATGATCCTCTTCCAGCCAAGTGAGCACCCTCTCTCCATTGCATGAAGAATAGATAAAGCCTTCATAAGGTTATTAGAATGCTTCCCTTTATAAATAGAGAATAGAAACACAACACCTCATAGATGTTGGCAAGAGACACTATATGGATTCATGGTTGTTGTCATTGATGGCAACAAAGGTCATCCCACATATCCGCAAGTCATGATATGTCTCTACCGGAAGTCAGATTGAAGATTGTGGTGGTCCGGTGAACAAGAACAGAGCATGTGGCAAGGTCCGACAGATTGGTCCGGATCTCTCAGAGGAAGTGTCTTGGTGCAGTGCGGATCTGGGGAAGTCAAGAGGACTATCTTGAGTAGTATATTCCAAGGATTTAGCCTCCGGAGATGGACAAGGAAAAAGATATGAATAGTTGAGTACCGGATTCCTGAGAGACAGTGAAAACAGAGGAAGAACTGACTGACTGAGTATCAAACTACTTTCCGGATGTGTTACAGATGATGATAAAGGTTGCGGAGGCATGAATCATGTTTGGCCGACATAATTGATGATATCTACAAGTATATGCTTGATCCGCATTGCTTGGTGAGCAAGGATTCAGCCGACAGAACTAAGTTTGTAAGAAACTAGACTGTTCCGGATGCCGACTAGAAAGATGATGAAATTACTTGTGCGGATATATATAGAGGATGGATTTAGTTGTGAAAGGTGTGTGAACATATGCGAACAAGTCCAGAGTAGAGCAGAAGTAACAAGAAAGATCCGGTATGTGAAAGGACAGCAGACTAAAGAACAGAGGAAAGATGAAGTGCAGCAGATCAGTATACTGAACCTAACCGGAACTGAACTCCAGCATATGCAGATGCTTCCAATCAGTTCAAGACTGTGATTCTAATCACTTTGTAAGACAGTGTGTCTTCTTGTAGGCAGTGAGCCTCTTGTGAGCAGTGTGCTCGGGCAGTGAGCCCTAATTGGCAAGTGCCATTTTTGTAATTTCCTATTCTTCTAACAGAGAATAATTCTTGGGTTAATCACCCCGTGGTTTTCTCCCTTAACAGGGTTTCCACGTCAAAAATACTGTGTCATGTGTTTCTTATTTCATGGCTTATGTTTTGTGTTTGATTTTATGCTGCTTCAATTAAGAGGAAAGTTTAATAAGGGAAATAATTAGGATAACTGATTCACCCCCCCCCTCTCAGTTATCAACAATTGGTATCAGAGCTAAGTTCCTCCTAATAGAGCCTAACAGCTTGAGGAAGATCTGGGATTTCAAATGGATGCATATGGTTTAAGGGAGCAACTCAAGACTGCCCTTGAGGATCTTGAACAGTCAAATTCTGAAGTCAGTGAATTAAAGGAAAGACTCAAACAGGCTGATGAATTCATGAGAGAATTAAAAGACAAATTAAGTCTCTCTATGAAAAAGAGAAAGGAGCTGCTTCAACAGTTGGCAAGACAAAGTGAAGAAAGCAATACAAGTGAGGAATTGACTGAGCAAACCAAGTTATGTGAAAAGTTATCAAAAGAAGTCATTATGTTAAGACATGAAATGGAATCAGGAACTATAAAGTTTACTCAAGAGATTGAAGAAAAAAGAAAGGCTGAAGACAATCTAAGACAATCTCTTAAAGAAAAATCAGAAGAATGCCACCAGATGGACAGGATTATCAGACACCTTGAATCTGATCTTGAAGATTCCAAAGATAATGAAGGAAAACTTGAGGATCAAATTGCCTCTCTCAAAAGAGACCTTCAAACAGCAAATGAATATAAAGAGAAATTCAAGATAAGTTCTGCTCAACTTGAAATTCTTCTTGGAAGTCAAAAGAGGACAGATGACAAGTATGGCTTGGGATATGAGAAAGGAGAAAGCTCCGGATCCGGTCAGAGGAATCTTGGATCAGAAAATCCAAGGAGCAGGCCTAGAAGACCTCCGGTAAGACAGCCAAATGCTCAAAAATATCCATCCTTCAATGGATACTGCCACAGCTGCAACCATTTTGGTCACAAAGCTAATCAGTGCAGAATGAGAATGAATCAGATTAATTCATCCTTCTCCGGACAGTGCTTCAACTGCAAAAGGTATGGAGACAAATCCCATGAATGCAGAATTATGCAAGTAAACAAATCATTCAAAGGTAGATGCTTTACATGCAATAGAGTAGGTCATATGGCTAATCAATGCAGATCAAGGGGATATCAGTTAAATATGCAAAGAAATGTTATTTGCCAAATCTGCAATAGGTCCGGTCATAATGCTAAAGTCTGCAGAAACAAGAATCAGGACAAAAGAGGTCCGGTGTATAATCAGAATCAAGACAAGGGTAAACAAAAGATGAATGCGGATGAAGTTAGGAATCAGATGAGCAAGATTTGGGTGAAGAAAAGCTCAGAGAATGTAGAGGTTGGATCCGCACCAGATTCTGGTGCTGATATTTCTTCCGGAAATTAAAAAGTGAGCTCAGGCTCAGGGGGAGACTCAAAGAAGATTCTGTTCCCCCAGCCAAACAAGTTGTGCCGGATGTGGCACAAGATGCGGATTAAAGGGTTTGTAGATATAAGTCCTGAGATGCTTCAGTCAAGTTTTCAGAGGTCCGCATGGAGTTATGAAGAAGCTGTGTTCGATTAAGTTAGACCTGTTCAGGGAGGTGCTCCGGTATGATAAAGGATTACAAAAAGGTCCGGAGAGATCCGGAAGTGCACGATCTTGTCTTGCGGATTGGACAGAGTGTTTGGGATGTTCTTGTAATATGTTACCTAGATTTATTCATGATTTAAAGATTCGAATGATATTCAGTGATCAGGACTAATCCGGGATACTCCAAGCTGTCCAGACATGGTAAACCGGAATAATGCAGGTGAAGCATTTATTGCAGACAGATATTAGGGTTTGCGGAGCAATATAAGGGATTTCTCAAAAGTTATCTGCTCATTCTACACTTGAGAAGAAGCGAATAGTGGAGCTCTGCAACAAGGTTCATCAAGCACACCAAGGATCTCCTGCCGAAGCTATTGCATAAAGAAATCAATCCAACCACTCCGTGCAAACCGAAGGCGCATAAGGTATTCTTCGTTTTTCATTGCCTCACTGCAAATCTTTGAAGAATGGCTACTCCAAACATAGTTAAGATCTCTGATAGACCTCGCCCCTCATTCAAGAAACATCCCTACAAATCGTTGGAGGTAGATCCACTAGGAGCCTTCTCTAGTGTTCCCCACGGAGTCTTACATACTGAAGATATTAGGGTTTACATACACGCAAACATTGAGGAATTTGGGGAATTCAAATTAAGAGACCTCTATCACAAACAACTGATAGACAATGCTTTTGAGCTCAAACCAGAGTATAAGGGTATCCAGAAGAAACAATTTGAGCAATTCATTCATTTCCCTAGCTTTGAAGAAGATGAATGGGTCCGGTATGTACTGAGCAGGATGCATGACAACTTCCTTTGGCTAGATAGACCCTGCAAGATCACAAAAGAAGCAATTAGAGCAGTAACTGGTCTATACTCTTCCGGGGGGGTACCTATCCTCAAATCTGTCAAGAACAACGTTGTAACTGAGGCCACCGGATCAAAATATGATAAGAGAGCAATGACCATTGAAGATATTTCGGATCCGGATATCAAATATGCATCAATGATAATAGGATACAAGATCTATCACTCCAGCAGGGAGAATTCTGTATCCGGAACTGCAATATACACAGCATATGAAATGCTAAGAAAGAATGCAGATTATGATCTTTGTGAACTACTACTAAGCCAATTGATGGAAAATGTACAGAAAATCAAGAAAGACAAGAAGAACTCCTTTAAGTATGGTACTCTCATTGTATGTCTCTTCTTCTACTTCATGAATGAGCTACCCGGAACAAGTGGATGGGTATGGCAGAATGACAAACCTGTTGCAGTCCAGATAAGAGACTATTTGCATGGACTTGGGGATGCAAAAGCGAGAAATACAGCTCTATGGGGATACTTCAAAAACTTTCAGAGCATGATGCAAGCAAGAGAGAGAATTCCCCAGTCACTCATTGAGAAATACAAGGACTCAGTATGTTTTATGGTTGACACTGATCAGTGCCTAATGGAGGCAGTGGAGCCAAGGACTGTCTGGATCATGCCCATGGGGTATGAAGTTGATGAACAGATAGTAGAGCTGCATGTTCAACACATGCTAAGTCAGCCCAAAGATCCTAAGGCAGAAAGGTTTGGAACCTTTGAGGAGCTGAGCGTGAAATTACATGTAGAACTCAGGGAACCTGAGATTAAAAGAAAAGTGAGAAAAGAAGTAGAGCACATTGCTCAAGGCCTAGGCATCTCAAAAGAGGCACTTGATGCCAGCCGGGAAAAGAGGAGAAAGGCTGAGGAAGAAGAGAAAAGCAAAGAAAGTGCTCCGGTTGAAACCCCCACCCGGACCAGATCATCAAAGAGATCTGCACCTTCCACAACCAAAAGCTCAAAACCGGAAGTCCAGGCATCCGGTAAAAGATCCAAGACAAAAGCATCAAGGGCTTATGAAAGCCAAAAGGATGAAGAGGAGACAGAATCAGATGAAGGAGTAAGAGAAGTAAAGAAACAGAAAAAGAAAGGATCCGGTAAGCCCTCCACAGGCCAAGACAAGGAGGAAATGGCAGAGGTAACTGTTGAAAAGCCCACTCTGTCACTAGAGAGCATAATCAAGTCGGTCACGGTGGATGGAAACCTTCAACCAATGACTGAATCCTATGATGACTTCAGTGAGGCAGACCAAAAGACTCTGCAGGAAGCCACAGTTAAATATCTGAACACATACAATAAGGCTTTCATTGAGATCATATCACTCATTCCTAAAAGCCTAGAGAAGGAAATGGAAGTAAGAAAGAATAATGCTCATGCCAAAGATCTTGAGATCCGGGAGCAGATAGCTATTCAGCTATATCCTCAAATTGATCCCAAGACAATGAACATGATCTTCAAGGACTGCAGAGATGAGTTCAGAAGTAAAGCCAGGATGAATCAGCTCATGCTTGGTGAGACTGACAAAGTGGCACAAGAGACAGAAGAGATCCTCCGGAAGGCCTTCAAAAGGTTCAATCTTCCTGTTGTAGAGGACTTAGGTGCAGAAACAGCTGCTGATTTGGAATCTTCTGTTCCGGAAGAAGTGAGCCATGAACAGACAAGTGAGGACTTGGGACCCTCTGCTCCAGAAGAAGTGGCCCATGAGCAAGCAAGCATCTCTCCTCCGGTTTCCCCTACAGTCTCCGGATCCAAAGAAGAAGAGCAGTTGCAGGAGAAGGAAGCAGTGGTGACAGACAAAGAGGTTGACAGTTCTAAGACTGCAGAAGAAAAGAAACATCTGTCTCCGGCAAGAGACACTGCACAAACTGTTCAACAATTTTTGAGCAAAGAAACTCTAGAGATTGATGAACCGGAGCTTCTAAAAGGTCCATTTGATTTTGACTCTCTCTCTCCGGTACAAACAATGAAGATAGCTTCATTTGCAAATGCCAAGGCAAATGAAAAGCTCCTGAAGTCTCATATGGAAGACTGTGAGTTGATAGAGGCTGCTTCCGGAGTACTTGTAAAGATCATGCCATCAATCCAAATAGATCCGACAGCCTCCACTTCCGGTAATCTAAAAACCTTAGTCAGCAGTATTGATACACATTTTAATTCTCTAGAAAAATCAGCTGAAGAAAAGGTCCGGAAGGAATTTTTGGATAAGAGATTTTCTGAAATATTAGAATTAATCTCTAAGGATAGGAAGATTGTAAGCATTGGAATAAAGAGTTTAGAAAATGCTCTTAAGGATGGCGGTGACATCTACAAATTTTGTATATCTTGGTCAAAGGCAACAGCAGCAATTGACAAGAAAATAAAAGAGGAACAGGACAAGCTTCAAAGCTTATCTCAAAGTTTTGATCCTCTCTCTTCCTCTATAATAAATCAAGAATGTCAGACTATTGCAGTCTTGAATGAAATAAAGAATCTTGAGAAGGAGAGGAAGAACATTACCAACCGGATGGGAGAACTTAGAAGGATTATAGTCCCTAAGTTGGAAACTATGCATGAGGCCATCAGTGATGCCCAGACCACCGCCCATACAAAAGATCCGACAGATCTCAGGCGGGCAGAAGCTTTTGCATTTTTGTTGAGTGGTCACATTTCAATCTTGGACAGAATGAAGCTAAGTTGGGCTACTGAAATGGTTCAACTGCAGACATCCTTTGCAGACATTCTGCAGTATATGTGAGTATGTAAATATGCGGCTATATATAGAAAATTTTTGAAAATTTTGGTGTGCGGACCCTACCCTTTGCCATTGATGTCAAAGGGGGAGTGAGGAGCAGTGAAAAATGAGGAATCCAACTCAGGGGGAGTTCCGGAAATTGTATATAAAGACAGAGCATCAGCAGAGGGGGAGCATAGTGTAAACACTTAGTCATTTTTTCACTAAGTGTTGCCATCAATGCCAAAGGGGGAGATTGTTGGCAAGAGACACTATATGGATTCATGGTTGTTGTCATTGATGGCAACAAAGGTCATCCCACATATCCGCAAGTCATGATATGTCTCTACCGGAAGTCAGATTGAAGATTGTGGTGGTCCGGTGAACAAGAACAGAGCATGTGGCAAGGTCCGACAGATTGGTCCGGATCTCTCAGAGGAAGTGTCTTGGTGCAGTGCGGATCTGGGGAAGTCAAGAGGACTATCTTGAGTAGTATATTCCAAGGATTTAGCCTCCGGAGATGGACAAGGAAAAAGATATGAATAGTTGAGTACCGGATTCCTGAGAGACAGTGAAAACAGAGGAAGAACTGACTGACTGAGTATCAAACTACTTTCCGGATGTGTTACAGATGATGATAAAGGTTGCGGAGGCATGAATCATGTTTGGCCGACATAATTGATGATATCTACAAGTATATGCTTGATCCGCATTGCTTGGTGAGCAAGGATTCAGCCGACAGAACTAAGTTTGTAAGAAACTAGACTGTTCCGGATGCCGACTAGAAAGATGATGAAATTACTTGTGCGGATATATATAGAGGATGGATTTAGTTGTGAAAGGTGTGTGAACATATGCGAACAAGTCCAGAGTAGAGCAGAAGTAACAAGAAAGATCCGGTATGTGAAAGGACAGCAGACTAAAGAACAGAGGAAAGATGAAGTGCAGCAGATCAGTATACTGAACCTAACCGGAACTGAACTCCAGCATATGCAGATGCTTCCAATCAGTTCAAGACTGTGATTCTAATCACTTTGTAAGACAGTGTGTCTTCTTGTAGGCAGTGAGCCTCTTGTGAGCAGTGTGCTCGGGCAGTGAGCCCTAATTGGCAAGTGCCATTTTTGTAATTTCCTATTCTTCTAACAGAGAATAATTCTTGGGTTAATCACCCCGTGGTTTTCTCCCTTAACAGGGTTTCCACGTCAAAAATACTGTGTCATGTGTTTCTTATTTCATGGCTTATGTTTTGTGTTTGATTTTATGCTGCTTCAATTAAGAGGAAAGTTTAATAAGGGAAATAATTAGGATAACTGATTCACCCCCCCCCTCTCAGTTATCAACAATAGAAACATAACACCTCCATCACTACCTCTACTAATGCCACCAATTCTCGCATGTCCAAGATTCCCCCTGGAAGAACCATCAGTGTTAACCGTCAAGACTGTTAGTGTAGGAATATTAACACTATTACTTATATTTAAATAAGTAATTATATGTATAATCCCCACATGGCCTAAGACACCTCAGCTGGGTGTGTGGCAGTTAGGAAGAGTCCTTCAAACTCTTTCACTCCACTTAACTTGCCACATCTACTTGAGATCTCCTTAAGTTATGGGATTGACTCCTATTAACTGAAACTCTCAACACTATTTGTACACCACACTTGTTCATAATTCATCAACCAATTATGTGATTATGTAATTAATCATCTTTTGCAATCTAATTTGGCATATTGTGTAGAAAATAGCTTGTGGTTTTATTCTTGCATGTTGATCCTTTATTTTTCTAATATGGTATCAGAGCTTTGCATGCAAAATTCTACCCGTTATAGCAATTCTTGCACCTAGCCAAGTCGAAAGATCCTCATAGAGCTAGGATTTTTTTGCCAAAAAAAGCATTTTTTTTTGAAAAATATAACTTTGGGCAAATCTCTTGGCAAATTTCTGGCATTTTTTTTGCAGATTGGGTGAAATTTTACATCTGGAGGTCAAATTTTTGGGCTATTGGCTTTTGTTTTACCTCTCTGGCTGAGGGTTTCATCAAATCTGGGTATTTCATTTTGGTGAAATTAGTTTTTTGTCACGATCAGCCTCCATATTCTCTCTTGGTTCGAAGTTTTTTTTTGCTGATCATAGATTGCTGAGTTTTGAATGAGGCCGCATTTTCTCTGGTTTACATGTTTCTGCTGTGAGGTGTCATTTAAGGTTTATGCCCACCATTGATCTCTGCAAGTATCAACGTAGCTCTGTATGCTTGATCGTTGTTTCAAATATTCCTTTGCTCCAACACTTTCATTATTTTTTGTGGTTTTGCCCACCAACCGCCACCTTCAAAGATTGTAGTGCATGGTCGAGGCATTTCTTGGCTCTGCTTCATTCAACTAGGCCCTATTTTGGGTAGACATGGCATTCCCTGGCGGCTTCATCACAGGCATTTCGCCCCACATTGCAAGTCGACCATCCATCGCCATTCTCTATTCTTCAACAAACATCTTCATGGTCGCAGATCTCATGCAAAAGGTCACTGTCATCAAGTCGACATCTTCTGGTTTGAAAGATCTAGTGTATTCATCCTTTGCATTTGGTCATGACTTGATTTTCTTTTGGAGTTTGTTTTGCTTTGTGATGCCAAGTTCACAACTCATAGTTTGTAAGGAGGTCACACATTTCAATCATAAGATTGAATCTTTACTTCACAGGCAGTTTAATTTTGTGACAGATGGCTTCATTTGCAAGGCACAATCAACGGCGGCAGATTCCTCATCATTCTGTACAATTGTTGATTTGGTTGATGGTCTCTGAATTTTAGTTGTAGTTGCTTTTTCATTATTACAGTGTAATCATATTTATAACATTTTATGTAACACTTGGTAAATGTAAAAGGTGACACCCCCATGTCCTCATGAGCTTCAACAGTCCAGCAATCACGTACTGGCAGTTCTTCACCAGTCTTTTGACTCACATCAGCTACAGATCAATTTTTTTTTATGAGGTGATTCAGTCTTGAATGCAACTAGTCATGGGGCACCTCCAGTCTCATTAAGATTGATTGGTGTTGTTGTTGTTTACGGATAGTGGTTTGTTTGGAGTCATATGCATGTCCATGATTTTAGATTTGTTATAAGCAAATTGTTTGGTCTCTAAATCAAACTCTTTGTAACAGCTAAAATTTCCATTGTAGTATGCAAATAGGAGTCTCTTTAAACAATCTCTTTTTGAAATTGTAATATCATAATAGTAACATTTAATGTTACATATGTGATTAAAGTCATTTAACGCACTATCATTATAAAGTGCCACAAACAAGGGGAGGTCACCTAATACTAAAACTAGGGGGTGTATAGAATGTGCCTTGAACATTTCAGAGTTGTGCCAAAGAGCACTTCCACATAATCATGTCAAGAGAACTTCATTGAGTTGTGTTTAGAACACTGAACTGCACTTTCTTTCCATTTTTTTAGTTATGAGGGTTATTCATGCACTAATTTATAAAGTGCCACAAATATCATTTGGCATAAAAATATTGAATTATGGGGGGGGGTTCATAGAGTTGTGTCAAGTGCATTTTCGAGTTGTGCCAAGTGCACGTCCACAGAGATATGTCAAGATCACTTCAACTACTACTTCATCATTCTTCAACTTTTTTTCTCGCATTGTATTGAGAAGTGTCAAGAACACTTCCACTACAACATCACTATCACTTAATGCTACATGTGCATCCAGAAGAGATTCATCACAGTAGAAGATTGATAACAATTCATTTGCTTCTACAGAATTTAGAGTTGCCTCATAGAAGGCTTCCACAGAATCTTCAAAGCAAAACTTCACATTGGATTTGAATTGCAATCTTTATTGTGCCCACCTAAGCTGTGCTTAAGGGGGGTTGTTAGTGTAGGAATATTAACACTATTACTTATATTTAAATAAGTAATTATGTGTATATTCCCCACATGGCATAAGACACCTCAGCTGGGTGTGTGGCAGTTAGGAAGAGTCCTTCAAACTCTTTCACTCCACCTAACTTGCCACATCTACTTGAGATCTCCTTAAGTTATGGGATTGACTCCTATTAGCTGAAACTCTCAACACTATTTGTACACCACACTTGTTCATAATTCATCAACCAATTATGTGATTATGTAATTAACCATCTTTTGCAATCTAATTTGGCATATTGTGTAGAAAATAGCTTGTGGTTTTATTCTTGCATGTTGATCCTTTATTTTTCTAATAAAGACTCCCCCAAGAGGAGGAAGCTAATGCCCCACTCTATGAATCTTTTGTTTTCCCTACCTTGATCTTCTACCAATAGAAACTCCTGACCCGCTGCTAATCAAATTCAAATTCCTCACAACTGCTAGATCACTAGGATCCACTGTCACAAAAGGTCACACTTTGCTGAAATAGTCTCTTGAAGCCTACTGACAAACTTGTGCCACAAGATATCACTCCCTATTCTTGAATATTGAAAGATCCTACGATTCCTTTCCAACCAGAGATTCTAGATAATGAAAGTAGGGCCAATACTCCAAGCAACTTGGAGAAAAGAGATCTTAGCTGGACGTCAACCCAAACTTTCCTAGAACTCCACTAAAGAAGTGGCATGGATGCAAGCATGGTTCGACACCCCCCACCAAAGGTGCCAAATCTCCCTAGAGTAAGGACATTGAAAGAAAAGATGTGTAGCACATTCTTCACTATTCTTACAAAGAACACAGATAGAAGGGCTCTGAAAGCCTCACTTTTGCAAATTCTCCCAGGTGAGGCATTTGTTTTGGATAACCAACCAGAGGAAGAAGTTGCATTTAGGCTAAGAAAAATTATTCAACACCTGCTTCCACCAAGGAACACCTACCTCACCATGCATCTTTCTATCCAACTCTAGATAACCTGAGGCTACATAAAATTTGCCCTTTGGATCAGGACCCCAAGCCAAAGTATCGCTCCCTTTAAGAGAGCTACAAAGTCTACCAGCTAAGATCCTCCACAGTACCACCCATCAACCAATCCTGAGGGTCCTTCCAGCAAGTCACCTCCATCTGACCCTTAACTTTAACAGTCTTAAAATTCTCCACTTTACTCCAACCATCCTTAGACAACAAGTTACAAAGGGGATGAAGATGAGGAAACTCAAAAATGATCAGGAGATAACCATCCCAAGAATCATGCCAAAAAAGAGCATCAGAACCCCTATTACAAATCCAAAAAAAGCCCTCCTTGATATGCTTCGCCCCTCTTTTGAGAGTATACCAAATCATGGAATCCTTCCCCACCAGGCTATAATGAGGTACATCTGAGCTATCAACTCCCTAAAGGTACTTATGAGTAAGAATTCTAGCCTAGTCCTAATCCTAGCAAGTACACCATCTCTAATATAACTTGGCTGCTAAAACCTGACCAATCCACCCAACTGGCCGAAGCCCAAGACAATCCTCTTACTTCGGCCTACAAACTGAGTCCCACCTGACCAAGCTCCATTTCAAAGAGAGAAGATTACCAGACCAAAGAAATTGGCGGAAGAAAGCATCAAACTCTTTAACAAAGCTAGAGGCGGCAACCTACATAAAGTATCTATAAATAGGCAAAGCTTGCACCATCGACTTCAAAAGGGTCACCCTTCTAGCAGAAGAAAGCCATCTACAAGTCTAATGGCTAACCCTCTTACGAAACTTATCCAAAATCTCCTACCAAAACTCTTTGCATTGAGATCCAACAACCAGGGGGATCCCAAGATAAACTAGAGGAAGAGAGCCAATTTGAAACCTGAGGATCCAAGCCATCTTGTTTTGAATAAGCTGAGGAGTATTAAAGAAGAAGATAGAAGATTTAGCCTCATTAATTTTTTTCCCCGATGCGGCCAAATAAATATCCAAAGTTTTCTTAATATTAACTGCTTCATTCATTCTAGCCAATCCCATCAAAGCAGTATCATCCACAAACTAAAGGTGAGAATGAGGAGGCAAGTTATTGCACCAATTCCACCCCTGAATCAGACCTTGACTAACATGAGATCTAATAAATCTACCAAGCCCTTCAGCCATGATAATAAATAGACAAGGAGAGAGAGGATCCCCTTGCCGAAGGCCCCTAGAAGCACGGAATAGCTCAAATGAATCTCCATTAATAAGAACAGAGAAGGAGGTAGAGGTAACAAAACTCATGATCTAATTGACCTAATCACTCCCAAAACTGAAAGCCAGGACTTTCTGTAAAAAAGTCTATTTAACTATCATAAGATTTTCCCATGTCAAGTTTGATAAACATGGCCTTCTCCTTAGATGTCGCCCTCTGTAGCAATCACAATCCCATCCAGAATCTATCTACCAGAAACAAACCCTCCCTGTTCATCAGAAATCAAAGCTTTGAGGCACAAATTGAGTCTTTCTGAAATCAACTTAGTGATAATTTTATAAACCACATTACAAAGAGCAATGGGTCTGAAGTGATCCAGACTATTTGCAACATCTGTTTTAGGAATAAGAGCTAGAAAAGTAGAGTTCATGGCTCTTAACATCTGTTTATTTCTTTGTGACTCATGAACCACCTCCAAAAGGTCCCATTTGATAATATCCCAAAACTCCTGAAAGAATTCAATAGGAAAGCCATTAGGGCCTGGGGATTTACCTTTTTCATATGAAACACCACCTCCTCCAACTCCTATAGTGAGATGGGACAAATGAGAGCCTCATTCATCTCATTAGAAACCAAAGGGGGGATGCAACCTAAGATAGAGACTTCATCTACACCAACAGGGGGGAGTCCTCAGTAAGCAGAGCTAAGAAATACTGAGAAGCCTCCCGAGAAATTTCTCCCATTGAAGAGAGTTGAACACCTTCCGAAGACACAAGAGAGGTATGAGGTTACCACTTCTTCTAGCTTTAATAGAATTATGAAAAAAAGTTGTATTCCTATTGCCTTCCTAAAGCCACTTAATACAAGATTTCTACTTCCAGAAAATCTCTTCCCAAAGTCCCCATTCCTCCAAATCCTTAACAACTAGAATCTCCTCTCTACTCAGATCCAAAGTAAGTCCCTGATCCCAAATCAAGTGAGTGATAGCATCTAGCCAAGCTTTAGGTGACAAATTGTTGAAGTGAAGGTTTCCAAAGCATTGCTTATTCCACTTCTTGAGCTTATATTTGACATATTGCAATCTTTTGACAACATAATACATAGCCCTTCCATAAGCAGGTTTCCCTTCAGACCACCAATTAATCATTAAGTCCTGGAGAGAATGATCTCACAGCCACATAAGTTGAAACTTAAAAGAAGGGTTCTTTAAAGCTCTAAAAGCAACCGCTGAGAGTTTGATCGGCTAATGATCAGAACCTCTCAAATCTAAGATCTCTGAGCTGGTAGTCCACCTATCACTCATCCAAAAGCAGGAGACAAGAAATCTATCAAGTCTCTCTAAGATCACATCTGCTCCACTCCTGTTGTTCCAAGTGAAGATACCATTATTTGACTTCACATCAATAACATTCAAGAGAGAAATATTATCCCTAAGGAGGTCAGCAGAAATATCAAGCCTGACAGTGCCTCCTCTTTTTTCCTCCAAGATACAAACTGCAATAAAGTCATCAGCCATAATCCTGGGGAGAAAGGGCTCCAAAGATTGGACAAATCTAATGTGATCCCAAAGCTGTGATTTGCCTGAGAGGTTAGAAGGAGCATAAACATTAGTAAAAAGATAGATTTCACCTGAATCCACACTAGAGGCAACCATAGAGATAGAAGAGCTGTTCAAAATCCACCTGAGAGGGACTACCTTCCTTGGATCACAAAAACAAGCCACTCCACTAGAACTACCATGGGCCCCTATGCACTTAAATGAGCCATGAGACCAAATTCTAGAAGCTATAGTCAACATACCATCCATAGTCACTTTAGTTTCCTAAATAAAGACAATGTCAGGACAATGGGTAACAATCAAATCACAAATAGCCTTTTGTTTAGGTATGTTATTTATGCCCCTCACATTCCAAGATAGAATAATAATTTGTGAGATTGGGAGAAATGGGTGTCAACACTCTTCATTGACCCAGATTCCACCAATGTATCTCCAATCAACTTCACCTTCTCTTGGTCTTTCTTGCATCCAACCCTCAAAGGTTTCTCTGGAGGCCCCTTTTTCAGGGATTTTTGTTGTAGTCCCAAGGCATGAGAAAAGCCCCCTGGTTTTCCCAGACACCAAAGCCTCTTCCATAGGAGGAAAGACCGAGGTTGCCAAAGCCTCACCATCTTTCAAGACCAAAGTCCAACTTGGTTCTGACACATCTAAAATATGAGAAGGTAAATTTGTATCCATCTGCCCATCCTACCCATCTGCCACAGACAAGATCTGATTGTCCATCTCTCTGTCCTTTGACAAGGCCATGTCCAATGACCTAGCACCAGAGGGCAGATCAACTGGAATTCCCTCTTCCTAGACCAAGTCATCCAAAACATCAAACTGATGAAGATTCTCATCATTTTGTTTGTCCTTCAGAGTTCTTTTTTGTCCTCTCCCCCTATTGTGAGTCTTGACAGGAATAAAGCCCTCCTTAACTGCAACCCCTTCGGACAAGGGACCCTTCCCTTCATCCTTCTTAGGAGTAGACATGGAAGGAGCATTAGCTGTAGTAGTTGCCAAATTAGCACGGGGGCATCTCCTTTGCAAATTCCCATATTCATGATAGATTTGACATCTAAACAGTAGCATCTCATAGTCGAGCTATTGAATCCAAGAAGAGGATCCAAGACATATTTCCACAAAATCTGGAAAAGGGTTATTTAAATCAATATCAACACATATTCGAGCATAAGTGATTACCTTCTTGTCCTGAGTTTGCGAAGCAGAACCAACCAGTTTTCCAAGCAAAAGAGCAATCGAATGAAGAATGTCACTCCTCTAGAACTCCAGCAGAAGCCTTGGAAGACAAACCCAAACAGGGAGCCTCAAGGGAAGCTCCTTAATAGAGTTGAACCCCACATGCCAGGGTTTGATGAAGAGCCCAACCTGATTGTAAAAATAAAGGCCACCTTCAAAAGACTTATTTATGTCTGCCATGCACGAGAAGACAACCAAAAAGTAATTGTTGGCCGCCATCAATATCTACATATCCCCTTCTAGGTTCCAAACTTGACACATCCAAGATTCTAGAACTGACAGAGGAAGTCAAAGACCCATGAATTTATAAATAAGCGCATGATTGCTCCAATACGAAATGTATTCCAAGACCGTTTTTAGCTGAATCACCAAAATAGGCCGATCTTGGATCTCTCTAAACAACCATTCACTTTCTTTATTCTAGAAAAACCCTTCGAGGATAAGGACCCATCCCCATATGAAGTTTTCCCCAACTACTCCATGGCAGATGCATGCAAATAAGAGGAGGGATCTGAGAAATCCCCAACCCCAGAGACCACCACACTTGGGGAAGCACCTTGTGTTGTCATGCCCAAACGAAACCACAAGGCCACAAACCCCCAAACATAGAGGGGAGCACTAGCTACACCAACTCCAAACCAACAACCCACATTGAGGAGCACAAAGCAAACCAACTGAAGAAAAACATAGCACAAGAGAAAAGCTCCCACGAACCCCAAACAACAACAACACCCCCAACCAAACCCTACGCTAGCACAAACCCCATCCACCTATAGCAGTAGAAATATCCCACCCAACGGCCCCTTGCATGCACAAAAACTTCAAAAACTCTTGCAAACAGCTATGAAGTCATACCACAACCGTACGACACCCCAAACCCATGTGCACTAGAAGACATGAAGAAACAATGCCACTAGGGCCACACTCAGGCATGCCCTAGCAAGCAAACTTTCCTCGTAGCCATCGCTTCATATACATTGTGATTCTTCATCCACAACATTTCAACTTATAAACATTTGAAGCAATCAATTTAATTTACTACTAAGATTTCCTTAATAATTTAATTTCTTTAAATGTTCTAAATAGAATTCATAATAGCTAGAAAAAAATTTAGAAATTTAAATATTTCAATTACAATATTTTTAGAAAATTAAATAAAATCAAAAGGATGTCTTCACAAATACTATTTATCCTATCTAATAATTAAATATGATCAATTCTAGTAGAACTTAAAATTATATTAACTTCATTTTACTAACTTTAATACTTAACCATAATGAATGTTATCGTATTCATTAATCCTTATGGAATATGGTTCATTTACTAATTGACAAGGAGGAAATACCTTCATACTATGTTTATTGAGATTTACTAAATACAATATAAAAATTGATTGGATACTTACATTTTTAATTAGTTATTAAATTAATCAAAGTATTCTATAAAACTCGTGGTACTTTTTAAAGATTATCCTAGAATCTAAATCCTCAAACTAAACTTATGTAAGCACTCATGTTTAGTAGAATATAGGAAAGTCTAGATAATCAATGTTCATAAATCTCACTAATAAAAATAGTATAGGAGATTTTCTTATCTAGCATAAACTTCTTCCATTTTTAAATTTATGGTTTAACTAAATGAATATTATCACACTCCTAGCCAATAATAAATTTACGATTTACACATGGATAGAAATAGGTGCTAGTTTCTTTAAATTAAAAGACTTTCATTATAAAGATAATTACACATATATGATTTGTCAAATATGAAGCATTTAATTTTTTAAATAAGGAATATAAGTTTTTCAAAGAATTATAAGTTCTTAATTATATAAGAGAGGTGTCTAAAAGATATGTTTTAAAGGAGAGTTTTTATTTTATTTTTATGAAACATATTCTAAAAATAACAACAAAAATAGACAGTCACTAATATATTTATAGCTCAAAATATAAAAACTAGGTTTGGTTGATTTCTTTTAAGAATTTAATCCATTTGGTTTCACACATTTCTTAAAATTTTTAGAGAAATCTAGTTCCTAAAACATAATTTTTTTAATATAAGTAAGTGCTACCAGTGGGGGTAGCTCCCATTCCATTAAAATCATAACTAAAAACATAGTAATGTTTTCTCAAAGGAGCCATATAATCATCCACTTGAGGTGGGTAAGTGCCAAAGAAATCGCAGTCCTTCACCAATCTTAGATGCTCTTTCAATCTGAGATGGTGAGATTAAATCACCATATTGGCTCAAAAAGTAGGTAAATGTCTCCATGTTATTCTTTTGGATGCCTTCTCTAAACAAGCTCAAAGCGTGGGCAGTTACCTTGTTTTTATTCATTGTCACTGAATCAAACACTCCTGCTAAGGATCCCTGTTTTGGGCCGATAACCGCTGAGTGTGTAAACATCTCTATATCATCTGCACATTCAATTGAAATATTTGTCCTGAATGGACAAATTCGGCTAGTTTCCTCCTTGGTGCAATCCTTCACTCTGATCCCCCCAGATAGACATTTTTCACACTCACACTTGTCACTCATTGTTGAAAAAAGTAAGTAGGTTCCTAAAACATAATTCATTGAAGATGTAACAAACTAGTTTTTCTCATGACAATTTAATTGTTTTCATAAAAAAAATAGTAAACTTACTTTAATTTCCCAAGACACAACAAAAAAATATAAAATTATAAAACTTGATAGAAATGTATATTCTATAATTTTAATTCACATATCTAAAATTAGAAATATCCAGATAATTGTTTAAGAGATATGGCCAAAATAGTGTAGGTTCTTATTTTTTTAGAACAACTAGTTTTTAGTTTCCTAGTTCATATTTATCTCCAAAATCTATTTTCAAAGAGAATTCAATACATAAAAGAGATAATAAAACCATAATTTGAATTTCCTAATCATTTAGATTTCATTTCTAATTCAGATCTAAGTTTAAAATTCACAAAGATGAATATCTTTCTAACCATTTCTAGATTTCCTCTTGCAAAAGCAACCCTAGATTTTCATCCTACAATAACTAGTTTCTCAAATAGTTTTTAATGAATACTAAATTTTTTATTCATATTTTCTATTCTTCGTAAAAAACAATATGATCAACTATCAATTTCTTTCTTATCAAAAATCCCAAGTTCATTGATTACCATGAAAACCAAATATTTTCTAAAGCTTTTCGTGAATAGAATCGTACCTAGAATCCTCTTACAAAAATTTTAAGTTTGATGAAGAACAAAGCCAATCATGAATCTTGAATTCCAATCCACAAGTAAATAACCACAATCTTGAACCTGAGTTTGTAACCTTTTTCTTCTAAAATTCTATTTTTTTGCCTCCAAATTTCCAATGCATAATTTAATCTTAAAATTCTCAATTTATAACTCTTCTTATTCTTTAATTCTTTTTTTAAAAAAATTTATTTTCTTTCTTTTTGTTTTAAAATAAAAATCATATTTAGATAAAAAGATTATCCACATTATCCAATGTTAAATTATTATTATTTAATTAAAAAAAATCATACAACATTCACATTTTAAAGAAAAATCATGGGGTTTAATTAATTTATTTATTTAAAGATTCATGTTAGATTATTTCCCTTTTTAACTTTTAAATTAAATTATTTATTTTCTTTTACATGTTTATTTTTATTTATTATATTAATCTTAAAATATGATGGCATGACTTTTGCTTTATTTAATTTATTTAATTTAGGATTGTGTAAGCATGGCTCAAGAAAATAATAATTTAATATTCTAGAAAGTTATATATAAAAATAAATCTCAATCCTTTCCAAATCTTTTTCCTTAAATTTAGAGTTCCCTAAACTAATTAAAAGCTTTAAAAAAATATGATTTAATATTCTTAATAAAATTGTGTATATTCCCTAACTTAAAAAATAAAGTAATTGAGAATAAAAGAATATTTAATTCTAATTTAATAATTTTCTTCTAAACTAATTTTAGAAAATAATTATCTTTAATTTTTAAAAAAATTCCAAAACTAATTTTTAAATAAAGTACTTTTAATAAAAAAATTAGTTTATCCTCTTTCTTTAATTTATTGTGATTTAACTTTGGTATATTATTATTTATTTTATAAATTATTCTTATTATTTTACTCTTGTTACTTTTATTATTATTTATTTGTTTTAAATAAAACATGTTCCACCTTTTAATATACTTTTTTAAATTACTTTATTTAAATTTAACTATGTAATAGATTTTAAATATAAAAAATTTATTTGCTATTAAAATTGTCATTCAATTACCGCATGATAAAAGACAAGGTCAATAGCTAGACTCTTAATTAGAAATAATGGCTTTGAGTACGTTGAGGCATGTGGATAGCAAGCGATGGGTGAGTGAGGTAGGAATGTATCATTTATTCAGGTGGTGTGTGGCAATTGTCTTGTGTTTTCTTGAAGTGGAGGCAATTTTAATCGTTCGTTGCAGTTTTTTTCTCTTCTCTTTATTTTGCAAGCTAATGGCTTCTACTGGTATGGAGGGTGAGTTGGGTGAAACAATGAAGAAGAATGTTGATAAGGACAAGGAGGTGTTGGAAGGAGTCCCACGGAGGCAGACCAGAAGGAGTGGCAATAGTTTGACTGTTGGTGGAAGAATGAAAAGGAAGTATTCAGCCAAGAAGCGTCTGAAGAAAATCAGGCAAAGAGGCCATGGCGGGGTTTCTTAATGGACTGGAGGGAGAAATTAAGAACCCTATCCTTAGGGACTGGCTACGATGACTTCTCAAGGTGGCTAAGGAAGTTGATGGCAAGGAGGGAGTGAATGTGAGGGAATATATGGTGCATTTGCTGTTGGATCCTAGTAGCTCACATAGGAGGTGGAATGTATTCGACGTGGCCCAATCACTCATTGTTGCCACTATGTTACTAATTGTAGATTCTTATGTTTTGACACATGAGGACATGATAGAAGCATCCAAGCATAATGAAGAGAACATGGAATTAGTGTTGGGTCATCTATATGATGTAATGATAAGGGTTTGAGAGACCAAGAAGGTGGCCAATGGGATTGCAAGCAAATTGGGGGTCCCAATTCTAGAACATGCTCAGCCTCCCTTTTCCTATGCGTGTGACAATGCAAGTGATGGTGTGGACCTGTTTGGTGAAGGAGAAGATTAAGTATTGTTTTGATAGTTTTCTATTATGATTTTTGTGTTTTGAGAATGGGTTGGTGTAATTTGCCCCTCTCTGCTTCATATGTATTAAGGGATGGGTAGGAATAATTATTTTAAGTTAGTTTATGTTACAGTCAATCCCGTGGATTTTTTGACAGCCATATAGATGTGTCATTGGTATTCTGGGGGGTGTTTACACAGTGTTTGATCTCTGATACTTGAAGACTTCTAAGTTAATTCCATTTTAAACGAGTCCATGGTCCCTTAACCAGGGTTTATTATTAAAAAAATTGTCATTCAATTAATATTATAATTTAATTAAATTAAATTTATTTATTTATTTATTTTAATAAAAGGGGTAAAAACTTTATTGAAATTTAGAAAAGAGCATTACAAAACATCAAAGGGCCAAGGCCCCAGGAAGCCATAAGAAGCAGCCATACAAAGCATGAAACAACATCATCCTTCACCAAAACCATTCCCATCCTCGGCAAGAATCCTCTCCAAGTCATGTCGGAGCTTATGAGGAACCTTCTCCCACTCATCAATCTTCCAGCCATCTAAATGCTCAGAAGCCCACTTAGCCAAACAATCAGCTGCCTTATTCTACTCCCTTGGAATATGGATAAAAGACACCATCTCCATCAAAGAACTTATCTGCAGAATCTGCTGCACCATCATAGCCAACTACCAACTAACATCAGACACCTTCTGTTTATTCAGCAAATTAATCAAAACCTATGAATCAGACTCACAGATAACCTTGCGACATCCCAAAGCATAAGCCCTCTCCAAAGCGTAGAGGATCGCCAAACCTTCCATAAGATTGATAGACTGCAATCCTTCATGAACAGAAAAGAAAAAAACCACTGATCCTAAAAAATCCTTGCTAGCCCCACCAATCCCAGCATGCCCAGAATTGCCCCTTGAAGAACCATCAGTATTGAGCTTCAGAATGCCAACTAGAGGGGGTAGCCAACCTCCCACCCTTTGAACTTTCTTTTTCACCCGCCTTCGTCTCCTGACACAAGAAGAAGCCGAAGACAATCCCTGAATACCCAATCTATCCACTAGCTTAGCATCCCCTTTTTCCAAAGGGAACACCACATCACACTTATCTTCCACCATCTCCCAAATCATACCCATAATTTTGTTGCAAACTTGTTGAATCGACAACTTCTCACCTCAAAATATTCTTTGATTCTGTTCCAATCAAATCTGCCATAATATGAAGGAAGGCCGAACATACCACACATCCTGCAAGAAAGAGGCCATAGAAGGAAGTCTACCTAGACTACTCCAAAAATCCACCAGGCAGGAAGCATGAACACAAGGGCTTTTCCAAACTCCCCACCAAAAATACCAAATCTACAAAGTCAAGGGACAACGGAAAAACAAGTGAGAGGAATCCTCCTCTCCACATCCACACAAAACACACATAGAAGGACCCTGAAAACCACGCTTCCAAATATTATCCCATGTCAAGCACCTATTCCAAGCCAAAGTCCAAATAAAGTAGTTACACTTCGACCAAGAAAGCTTATTCCACACTTTCTTCCACCATTGAACCTCCACCCCATCCAGCCGATGAGATAACAACACTTGATATCCAAAAGCAACAGTATAGACACCCTTAGGATTAGGAGACCAAGAAAGAACATCCCCTTCCTAGAGGGAGCTACAGCATCTACGAGAAAGGATACTGTGAAGCTCAGTACACTCCTCCTCCATACCAACATCAGGCCACTCATTAGGATTCTTCCATCTCGCCACCACCAACTACCCATGAGAGGATAAGGGCTTGAAATCACTCACCCTTAACCATCCTGCCTCATAGAACCTCTAGCTCAAAGTCACCAAATTAGGAAACTGAGAAACAATGGGAGGAAAACCATCCCAAGAATCAGACCAAAAATGAGCTTCCATCCCTCTTTTACAATTCCAAAATAAGCCATCCTTGACAAGAGCAGCCCCTTTCTTGAGCGTACTTCAAATCACCGAGCCTTTCCCACCAGGGGATAATGAGGAATATCAATCTGAGGGATCCTCGAGAAGTATTTATGTGTTAATATCCTGGCCCAGATCTGATCCTACTCCACACAACACCGCCAATACAATTTAGCAGCCAACATTATCCCAGACAATGACGACTACCTTAACCCAAGACCACCAAACTACTTCGGGCTACAAACAATGTCCCATCTGACAAGGCTCCATTTAGAGGACAAAAAGCTACCAGCCCATAAAAACTATCTTGCTAAGGAATCCAAATTCCTAACAAAACCTAATGGGCCCACCTGAATCATACATCTGTAAATGGGGAGGGCTTGCACCACAGACTTGAGCAACTAAACACGACCCATAAAGGACAACCAACGATGGGCCCAATGATTAACTTTCACACAAAATTTATCCAGAATATTCTGCCAAGAATCCCTGGGTAGTCTTCCAACAGAGATGGGAATACCAAGATAGGTCAAAGGGAGAACCCTAGTCTGAAATCTCAAGATATGAGCAATTCACCTCTGAATGGAACCAGGAGTACTGAAGAAAAAGATGGAAGACTTATCTTCATTAATCAATTGGCCCGAAGCAACAAGATAAACATCCAACACCTTGCACAAATTTGAAGCTTCCCTAATTGTAGCCATACCCATCAAAGTAGTGTCGTCAACAAATTGCAAGTGAGACTGTGGAGGTAAACCACCTCCCCACCCCCAACCTTGAATGAAACCTAACTCCACATTCCTTCTTATCAAATGTCTCAAACCTTCAACAAGAAGAAGAAACAAGTAAGGAGAGAGGGGGTCACCCTGCCGCAAACCCCAAGAGGCACCAAAAAGCTCAGAGTGCTCACCATTTATTAATACAGAGAAGGAGACCGAAGTAACACAACTCATAACCCAATAAATCCACTCATCCCCAAAACCAAAAGCACCAAGAACCTTCCGAAGGAAGGACCATCGAACTTTGTCATAAGCCTTAGCCATATCAAGCTTGATGAACATCGCCTTATCTTTGGAACTGGCCATAGAGTGAATGGTTTCAGTTGCAATAACAACCCCATCCAGAATCTGCCATCCCTCCACAAAACCACTCTGTTCCTTAAAGATCAGCACTTTAAGCCACTTTTTCAACCTATCAGCAATCAATTTAGAGATAATTTTATAAATCACATTGCAAAGAGAGATAGGATGAAATTGACTTAGCCTATCCACCCCATCACACTTTGGGATGAGAGCAAGGAAGGTAGAATTCAAAGCCTGTAACATCTTTTTATTCTTATGAGACTCCTGAACAACCACCAACAAGTCCAACTTGATAATCTCCCAAAATTCTTGAAAGAACTCAATTGGGAAACCATCAGGGCCAGGAGCTTTCCCCCTCTTCATCTGAAACACAGTCCCCTCTAGCTCCTTAATCGAAATATCACTCATAAGATGCTTATTCATCTCCCTAGATACCAAAGAAGTGATACAAGAAAGGACATGAGCTTCCTCATCAGAACCTCCCTTCGAGTCCTCCCTGAATAATGAAGCAAAATACTGCATAGCTTCATGTGTGATTTCATGAAAAGAAGAGTCTCACCCCTATCATTCACCATAGAAGAAATAGAATTGCCATGTCTTTTGGATTTCACCGAGTTGAAGAAAAAAGAAGTATTTTTATCCCCTTCCTGAAGCCACTCAATCTGGGCCTTTTGTTTCCAAAAAACTTCCTCTCTCATCTCACACTCTTCTAGTTCTTTTAAAGCCCTAGTCTCTTCCCGCAGCAGGTCTTCAGTAACTCCATTCTCCCTGATCAACCTCGTAATACCATCCAACTCAGCCTAGGTAGCAGCCTTAGCATGGAAAATGTTTCCAAAGCATTGTCGATTCCAACGATTAAGCTGATACTTGAAAAATTGAAGTAACTTTGCAAAAGTATACATTGTTGTACCATAAGCAAGTCTACCATACCTCCACCACTCAACAACATAGTCATGGAGAGAGAAGTCACGCAACCACATAAGATGGAACTTGAAAGAAGGAGACCGAGGCACACGAGCTAAAGAAATAGCTAGCTTGATAGGCCAATGATCTGAGCCCCTCCAATCCAAAATTTCAGAGCTAGAAGACCACATCCCACCAACCAAGTAGCAAGAAACCAGAAAGCGGTCAAGTCATTCTGCAATGCAATTATCCCTGACCCTCTGATTGTTCCAAGTAAATTGGCCATTAATGGGCTTGATATCAACAAGATTTAAAGCTAAGATGTTATCCTGAAGTAGCAACGTAGAAGGCTCAAGCCTCGCAATACCATCCCGCTTCTCAACCAACTCAGAAATAGCATTGAAGTCTCCAGCCATAATCCACAGGTGGAAAGGAACCATGCTTCAGACAAACTGGATATGGGACCATAAAAGTTGCTTACCCTGAAGTTCAGTAGGTGCATAGATATTGGAGAAGAGAACAGACTCCCCCGTCTTAAAACAAGACGTAATCATAGAGATAGAAGACTGAAAGGACAACCACCAAAGAGGGCGGATCTTCCGAGGATTCCATAAACAAGCCACTCCCCCAGTAGACCCTTGAGCACCAATACATTGGCACTCTCCACTCCCCCACAACTTAGGCACTAAACCAAACATACACTCCACTGATAACTTAGTCTCCTGCAGGAACAGAACATCAAGAGATTGACTTCTAACCAAATCACGAACAACTTTTTGTTGAGGGCCACTGTTCAAGCCCCTTACATTCCAGGATAGAACAATCCTTTCAAGGGGCTCAAAAAATGAGAATCTAGAGTCTTAACAAACCCTGACTCTACCAAAGTTTCCCCTGTTAATTTAATCTTTTCTAGATCCTTTTTTCTACCAAGCTTGGAAGACTTCTCCCCAGCCCCTTTTTTTGGATCCTTTTGATGAAGACCCAAATGAGAAGAAGAAGACTTATTACTCTTCACCCCCTCAGTACTTGCATTCAAAACAAGAGGAGATCCATCCCCACCACCCTTCTTCCCTTCTAAAATAGGAATTGATTCCACCTGGCCTTCCATTTGAACATTTGTGTCCATTTGTAAAGCACTATTATCCTGCAAAACTTGAGTAGCTTCAAAAAGAAGGCCCTCCTGTCCTGTACCCAAAGAACCCTGATCTAGATTCACCAAGCCCAGTTTCACTTCCCGCTGGCTAAGATCATCTAAAACTTCAAATCTATTGAAAGAATCTTCATCCTACCTTTCCTTAAAAGACCTCTTTAGATGCCGATTCCTGTTACAAGCCTTCACTGGAACGAAACCATCAGCCCCATCCACATCACCAGGAATGGGTTCCTTCCCCTTTTCAACCCTAAGGGGATTGCGAGGAGGTTGAGAAGGCTGGGAATCCACAGGCCTAACCTTTGGGCATCTCCTCTGCAAATGTCCATATTCATGACAGAGATGACATCGAAAAGGAAGAGTCTCATAGTCCAACTGCTGCACCCAAGAGTAAGGACCCGTACACATATCCACCGAATCTGGAAAAGGTTTACTTAAATCAATCTCAACACAGATATGAGAAAAATTCATCACCTTTTTAACTTGAGTCTACTATGAAGCACCAACTAGTTTTCCTAGCATCGAAGCCAGCAAGTGCAAAACATCATCCCACCAACATTCTACAGGAAACCTCAGAAGCTTAACCCACACTGGAACCCGGTTTGGAAGCTCTTTAGTAGGATTGAATCCCGCATGCCAAGGTTTAATAAATAACCCAATCTGATTATGAAAATAGGGGCCTCCTTCAAAGGCCTTGTTACGATCTGCCAAGCAATTGAATGAAACCATGAAATAGTTATTTGCCAAAAGCATAACCTCCATTTCTCCCTCCGGCATCCAAGTCTATTGGGCCCACGATTCAAGAAATTGTAATGAAACACGCATCCCCATAAACTTGCACAGCAATGCATGCTTTGAATAATATTCAATATCTTCCGCAATTATCTCTAGCAGGATAACCAATTTTGGCCTCTCCTCACAATGTTCAAGACATCCATTGATCTTCGTAATCCTTGTACCACCTGACAAACCCGAGCCAACCAACCTCAAATCTGGTGAGAACAAGTTATTATTAAAAACCTTTGAAGCATGCGAAGGAGAATTCGCACCAACTGCTACTGAGCAAAAATCCATCTTGGGACTAGCTCTCAAAGACTCCTCGATCGGCATTGAAACTAAACAAGACCCAAGGAGGGCATGCAGGCCCCCGGGAAAAATAAAGAACCACCACTAGGGTTTAACTGACCCACCACCCAGCACTACCTTTGAACTATAGACCCAAACTAAACAGGCACAAAATCCCCACCCGCAGCCTCCAACCAGGCACAAAACCCCCACATGCTCAAGGAGAAAGAGACACCGATGTAGATGAAAAAACTTCACACTATTAAAAATCGCAACCCCAAACCTCTCCAAAATGCATGCACTCCCCACACTTTGCACGACCAAGAAAAAACCAGAGGATCGGGCTAGGGCATGAACGCCCTAGCTCGACATGCAGAGCAAAAAATTGACATCCTCCTCAATCAAGTCTTGATTTGCCAAATTTATTTATTTTAAAATCTAATTATAATTTCTATATAATTAAACAGGTCAAATTAAGTATATGAGAATGAAGGTTGTGACATACTTCCCCCTAATATTATGCATCATCCTGATGCATAACAATATGTAAACAAAATATCGTTCAAAAGAATCAGAAACTATTTCTTGGTCAATGTGAGGAGTTGGTGCCTTACCAGGGTGGTTTTGAGAGAGCCCGTCTTCCTGAACCGTGGGCTGACATGTGCTATATGGTGATGAAGTATTTCACCCTTGAGGGTCGTTTTACCAGGTTTTATCACTATCATCTCCCCTTGTTGAATCATTTTAGAAGGAACGCCACTATTAGTTTTCCTTTTTACTTGCTTTCTTCTCTTGAGCACTCTGTTCAACATGTTAAGAAGACTCTTCTAAACAAGCCCAATGAGAAGCCTATTCCCTTACATCAAGGGCTCATTCATAGATTATACTAGTTTCACTTAGCTCTGTCTCCTCCTTCTCTTCATCCCTCTGGTCAGGATACCCCTACTGACTTGGTGAAAACTGGTCTTGCTACTCCTAAATGGCTTCCTAAAGGTGATCCTTGTTCTGGGACTTCTGAGTCTATTACCAAAAATGTTCAAAACCCTCCCTCCATATTCAAATTGAAATCTAAGAGACATCTTTCAGATGTTGACACAGAGTCTAACCTTTTGAAAGAAGATATTGGGGTTTCTAAGACCCAGAGTGAACAAAATCAAGGTAAGGAGGGACCCTCATGGAATTTCAAAAAAGTTAAACTAGAAGGTAAATTTGTTGTTGTTAGGTGGTCTGGTCGCATTGCTGGAAAATGAGCTCCCAAGCTGAAGTTGATTGACTATTCTAAAAGCAATTCTAAAACCTCTACCCATGAGGAGGAAGATCTTAAAGATTCTGGTGATGTTCAGAAGATTGCTATTGAAGATTCTGGTGGTGAAGAAGAAATTGATGGGCAGGCCATTCCTGTGGAAACCTTTGATACTAAAGATAATATTGGGGTTCATAATTCTGTCCCCATTGGTGACTATGTGGATGTGGGAGATATTTCTACTCAGGTGGAGGTGACTGATACTGTTGATAACACTGGGAAGGATGCCCACTCTGTTGTTATATGGAGCCTAATCAGACTTGGAGGTTAAATTTTCCCCACTTTTATCAGCGTGGTTTGCCCCCAAATTCCTACGGGGTCAAGGGGCAGTGCCCCTTTCAAGGGTTTGGGGGGAGTGCCCCCAAGACAGGGTGAAGGGGCAGCGCCCCTTGCGGGGTCTAGGGGCAGCGCCCCTTGCGAGGTCCAGGGACAGCGCCCCTTGCGAGGTCCAGGGACAGCGCCCCTGGCGGGCTCCTTGTCGTGATACAGGGTGGGGTCGAGGGGCAGCGTCCCTATGGGGGCTCAGGGGCAACGCCCCCAAAACCTCACATGGTTTTTTATTATTTTATAAAGGTGTTGGGTGTTATTTTTCTATCGACCGACATAAAAAAACCTTATTTTTGTAACTGACATAAGGCTTGATAAAAGTGGCTAAGGGTTAGGGTTTTCGTTGATATTATATTGTAGCATTTGCAGTGGTATTGAGTTGCAGGGATTCCTAGTTGTAATTGGTTTGATTTACAGGATAATAATATTGGACTCTCTATTTGGTGGATGTAGCCCGAGTTTGGGTGAACCACGTTAAAACTTGTCTCTCACTGTTATTATTTCTGTGTATTTCCATTCCTCTGTTTAATCTTTATTTGCATTTAATTGATATCTTCTGTCGGCTAACCCTAACATACTATGTTCCCTCTGTTGTTTATGTTGATCCTAATCTATTTCAAGAGGAATGTAATAATGCTCAAGATGGTAGGGAAGAAGACAATATTGAGGAATTAAATGGTGCTGATGATCTGTCTCAGCTGAAGGAGCGGGTGGAGTTCCCGGAAAAAAGAGTCTTTTCTCTTGGTAATTTCATTACTAGCATGTTATGCAGGACTGGTATAGCCAATCTCTCCCTACTGAGGGAACATGAAGTTCTTATTCATGGTGCTGATAATGACAAGGTTAAAGAATTTGATAAAATGCTAAAGTTTCTTTCTAAGGGAGAGGAGGACATCCCTTCCTAGTCTTTCTATGCTTTTTGTTAGCTGGCTTTTTGCTGTTAGTATCTTTTTGTTGTATTTCAGCTGCATGTAGGCTGACGGTGGTGGTTCTGGCTCGTTTTGTTTTTTGAGCCTTTTTTTGCCCTTTTTGGGTTCTGTTTTGTAAGGGATCGGCCCCTGGTTTGCCACCTTATAATATCAAAACAAAATATCGTGCTAAAATAAAGTCAACCAAGTATCAAACTAAATGGGGTTAGAAAGATAAGGGAAAATTAGTGTCATATAACCATTAGAAAATTAACTACCATAGAATGTATTGAGTCAAGAAATTCCCTCTCCCTAATAATATTAGGAAACTCAACATTTAAATTTGAACCAATACCTCCTCTTTCTTAACAACACTTATTCTAGGAATCACTTTGCATAACCACTACCAAATAGAAAAGAAACAATATATAAAGATCAAATCAACTAACCATTGAGAATGACCTATTTCATAAGAACTAAACAATAGCAAGGTTCTCACATCCATTGACAATAAATGATAGAAAGTCTAATTTAAACATTGTTAGCTTTGGTCTTTAATTTCCATCTAGTGAATGAAATCCCAAGGTCCTTCACATGAATACCTTTTTTTTGGTATTATGATTCAATGTTTTGATTTAAGGGTAATTGATTTTAGTCAGAGCTCAGAACCGATGGGTTTTTGAAAGTTCCCAAACCCTTGCACAAACAGACAAACAACAAAGAACCGGCATAGAATAGAAGGCACAAGCCCAACATAACCAAGGAACACCAATAAACAAGCCCAAAGATGAATAGTAGCACCCCACGTAGGGGGTGCACAAAGCAATGTGACAAACCACCACAAAAGAAAAAGACCACCACTCAAGGTGGCTTGAATCCAAACTGCATTATAGACCTTTTTTAGCTTTAGAACCTAAATTTTTGCTTGTTCCAACTGAATGGGCATCACATAAATTTTTTGAAGGACATCCCACCAATCTCATGCAAAGGAAAGCTAGTGTGTTTGGAGGAGGTCTCAACATCAGTGGACTCCTCTTTTCCACACTTGTGAACAATGATCATGTTTGTCTGTCCTCTCTATAGCTGAAGGAGCACTCCAGACCCATGTATGTGGTTTGACAATGTGTTTAACCTGTTTCTCAGAAGCTCCACAACTGGCTAATATACGACAGTTTAAACACATCACTTGAGACTCCTCATAAATAATTTGTTGCATCCAATCACTCAGTCTTGAAGAAAGAGTGATAGATGAAGGAAGCACTTTGTCAACAACAATATTGACACACAATCTAGCAAATATAAATCTCTTCCTAGATCTAGTCATCTCATCAAAAGTAATGAGTTCCCCCAAAGAGTCAACAATGGCAGTCCACATTTCCTCATCCCAGTATTCAAGAGGTAAACCTGGGAGAATAACCCAAATAGGAACCTTGTCAAAGCAAACTTTTCCAAGGTCCACCCCTAGCTCCCAACTCTTGAGGAATAAGCATGATCTCCTAAAGAACCACATACCACTCCTAAGGATATACAAACTGTCTTCATCTAGAGAGAAGGAGAAAAGGAAGAATCTCTTCATCATCTTAGTGATTTTTCAGAGGGCCTTTTAACTTCCATTTTTTCACAGTCCAAGCCCTAACAAAATCCACATTAAGCCTATAATCTAGAAATTTCTTGACCAGGGCATTGGCTCATCTAGTGGAAGATCTTTCAATGATAGAATCAGGTATGAGAACCTGTCCTATCTGCCTCTAATCTGTAGCACTTGAAGGCAAAATAGGGGAAAGGGGAGGGGATCCAAACTCTGCAATGGCAACCCTAGGTGCAACCTCCAAAGAAGAGACCATAAATCTTTGGTAACCAATAGCATTCCCAACAGATCCAACCATCCCTGAGCCCTTAACCTGAAATGAAGAAGCCTTGACCTAAGCAGTAGTAGACTCCTTAAGATGGGTCTCTTCCAAAACTGAAGAAACCCCATCCAAATGCCCTCTATCCAATGCAGATCTTCAAGTGGAAGAGCCAACACCAGGTGAGGGGGAAAGGAATCCCCGACTCAGCACCTGGAAAATCTCTCCAACATAATCTACAGGTGAGGAAATAATTTAGCCAAAGGACTTTGCCTTAGCATGAGAAATAATTCTCTGAAACTCCAACCAGAGCACTAAGAGACTCACATCCTCTTCATCCTCACTGGGAAGGCTCCAATCCTCACCAGCATATGCAAATCCTCCATCATCCTCATCTTCTCCTCCATCCAAGCCATTCCCATTCCCACTCTTAACAAGATTTGAACTTCCTTTCTCGTTGCTTGTCGCTTTCATGTTCTCTATTCCCATTCTCATTTGTTGTGTATTATGATTCAATGTTGAAAGTGTGGCTTCTGTTGTGGCTCACCGCGACGCTTCTTTGGTTGCCACTTTGGGGGAGATTCCCCTCTCTCCTTGTTCTATAGATTTTGATTCTAAGCTTTCCTAAACGGTGGTTCAGCAAAAGAAGAAAGGTCTTCTTAGCTCGGTGGCTACTTTGCACCCTTGAGTCAAGGGAGTTAGGTTTGTTAGGTCGAGATCTGGTGTTGTGTATATCCTTTGTTTTAGATGTTGTTTCTCTTTTGTTTGTGTGTTGTGTTTGTGTTGTCTTTGGCTCATTTTAGGCCTTGTTTAGCCCTGAGGGCTACTTGTAATGGGTTATAGACCCTCTTTTCCAGTTGTTCTTGTTAGGTAGTTGGTTTCTTGCAACTTGGCTATCGTTGTGTTGTTTTGTCCTTCCTATTTTTCTACCCTTGGGGCCTTGTTTGTAAAGGGTTCAGCCCTTTGTAAGTTTCTTACCCTAATCAAAAACATTAATTTATAATGAAAATTGTCTCTAAAGGTTATAATTAAGTGGATATTATACTCATTTTAACAAGTTAGACTTAAAGAATGATCCTTTGGACTTAAGGCTCAAGATAAGAAAGTCAATAAAATGATATGCTAGAAGAACCATAAACACGTCATTTAAGGATACACACTTGTGTAGATGATGGTAATAGTAAAATTAGAGAGTTAAATATACTTTAAAATTTAATGATACATTCTTCTTTCTTTTAAGCACCCAACAATAGTCATAATTAGGCAAGTGAGGGCAAACCTTACAGTATAAAAATATGATGTAATCTCTTGTTATCTAAAATATTATAATGACAAAGGGAATGGATATATATTGTATAAACTCATTATTTTATAATGTTAGTCCACTTTTCCCATACTTTATTCGTTGTTACCAAGGAGATAGATTATTAAATTCAAGGAAAAACAACAAACTTCTTAGAAAATTAGAGCTATAGGGGATACATATAAATGTGAATTAAGTAGTTCTAATTTATCATGAAAATAATATAGACAATTCCCAACACTTCAAGTTAAGTGTACAACTTAAGAAAACAATTAATAAAGAAAAGTAAAATAAATAAATTATAGAAGCCTATGAGACCTAACTCATGCCCTATGCTAATTGACATCCAAAACACTTAGAAGATAAACAGACTTTTTTTAGAATTAATTGGTATAAGCACACAAGTTTAGCATAACCATTCATAGAAAAAGTTTATAAATAAAGCACATACTTCTAACTGAAGCTACTTTCATTTGATGGATCCCGCTAACATTCTACCTAAGCTTTTTTTTGTGTTCCATTGAAACTCAAAGTAACTTTATCTATTACCTTAATATTTTTCTTTTACCTTTCCTAAGAAAAGTTTACAAAGAAACTATTCAATCAAGAAAAATGTTCAGAACATTTTTTTATGAAGTTTTAAAATTCAAGATTTTTCAAAAAGTGAATAGGTAAGGGAACAAACCTAAAAACAAATGTGGGATATTGTTTAAGATGTACTAGAATTTTTTCTAATATTTGACTGACTAGTTCTTGATAGCAACTAAGATTACAGATAGTCTTAGTACCAAAGTATAAATAATATGTGGAAACTATTTGACTAAATTCTAAATATATCATCAATATTTGAACAATTTATTTTCATGCCAAAATCATAAACAATAGTAAAAATTCATGAAAATAATATTTACCACTCTCTAACATCAAATTCATATTCTTAGTTATATTCCACTCTTTTCTTTCCAAGAATCCACTAACTACCATAACTTCCACTTAATTCTAATCTTAACATCCTTTTGAGAGGCTCATCTAATCTATAATAGTTAAAATGACAACTCTTAGGTCTTTTCATTTGTCCATGTGCAATTAGTTATTCCATCATTATCTAATACTCATGCTTCTTCCTTTCATGTTTTCCAAACTACCTTTGATCAATTAGCATTTCTCTAGATCATATTATTCATCCAAATCCAAACTTCTTGACATTACTCATAAGTGTTGACCAACAAATTTTATCTCAGTATAACCTATCTCCATCATAAAATTACCATCTTATGATAATACATAATTATGATAAAATATCCATAGGTGAAGGTCATTATCACTTGTCTTTCATCAACTAGTACATATCCCTTCTTTGATCTCCTAAATTTTGTCACCAAAGATAATAAATAATTAATCATTTGAAATTGGTGGTAATGTATTATGATTGTAAATCTCAAAAGTCTTCTTGACTTAATCATACATAAACACAAGGATTCATTATAAATTTATTTCTTTCATAGATAAGTCACCCTTCTTCACAAGATAAATCTCAAGCATTATCCTTTCAAAAATTATATTTTCATTCTATAATAATAATTTTTTTTGAATACCTTAATTCCAACTAAATTTCAACTTGTCTTCCTTCCAACACAATTTAACTCCTATAGATAGAAGTATTATCAATTTATTTAACAACTATACTTAGATCCTTCTTTTACCATCCACAATTATTTATTACAAGATTCTCACTATGTTAATAATTTTCTTCTTTCATTTTTATTTCCAAACCTCTTTGATTAATTAACTTATAGTCATCCCACTATTCATTCAAATCCAAAACTTCCTTCAAAAGTTCAACTAACAATTTATCTTCTTTCTCTTTGCAAAGCTTATGAGACACCAAAATAATGGAATCATTCTACAGGTTCCAAACATTGGTTAAGATTACCCTTTTATAAACATGACATTTCTCACCAATCATCATTATTTAGTTGTGTCTAATTTGTAAAGGATACAATACAAATTATCACCTTTTCTTGTAAGGAAATTTCCAAAAGATCATGTCATTGATCTTCATATTTTGTAACAAACTAAATTCCTCATGTCCCACAACCTGAGAAGGACAATCCATAATTTTAAACCTACATGAGTTGTAGCAACCTCAAGGCTAGCTTTCAAACCTAATGCTCTGATACCACATGTAAAGACTACTCAATCTTTAATTGGATTATATCAAAATTCCACTGTATTATTTTTTATCTAATGTTTTCATTACTATTTTATCAAATACTCAGACAAGACACATCTGTTCATATGGAATAGGCAACTCAAGTATCTAAATAGGATAGGTAATACATCTATTCATACGGAACAAGCAACTCAACTATCCAAACAAGATAGGTAATACATTTATCCATATGGGATTAGACAATAAAGATTTTCTTTGGCCAAAGACTTGACTCATCAGGACAATATCATGTCCTGAGTCATCCTGATAGATTACATCTCCCTATTGAAGATGAACTGAGGTCGTCGTCTATCAAGACCATAAAGTTATTGTTAGTTGTCGTTGCACCAAAAGATCGACCTATTAATGCCTGATACAACCACTTGACTTAACAAGCATGGGAGGCAGTTAAGCCCTTGTTGCAAACCACCGCAGCGCAGCGCTGAACAAGGAGACAAAGGGCCACACCTTGCAACAATCCCCCCAATGCAAGCGTGGGGTTTGAACCTGTGACCTTGGCTCTGATACCAATTGTTAGCTGCCATTGCACCAAAAGATTGACCTATTAATGCCCGATACAACCACTTGACTTAACAAGCATGGGAGGCGGTTAAGCCCTTGTCGCAAACCACCGCAGCACAACACTGAACAAGGAGACCAAGGGCCACACCTTGCAATAGTTATTAGTTTGCACCCCACCTTAGAATTTTGGGTTAAGCATCCAGGATGCAAAAGTTCACCTAAAACTCTTCTAAGCATTAGTGTTTATTTCATTAATTAGGTTTATTATATTAGAAAGCACAAGTTGGTTAGTCAGATCAATGATTCACCAAAGCACACATGAAATCCTAAACCTGATATCCTCGTTCATTTACCAAAGGCTATGTGCATACCCATATCCATGGGATCAAAGTGAAATATATGTAGTTCTAGTTAAGTTTTATGTTGGGTGTGAACTATGTAAGTAGGTATGTAGCCTGCTACCCACTATGAGAATCATTAAAATCAATAACAATTATTGTTCATCTATATGGTTGTTTTATTTATTTAAAACCCATCTTGTTTAACGTGATAGAAAAAGTTTCCTAGAATTTCATTATGTTTTCTATCAAAGATTTATTATAAACTAAGGAGGATTTCCCGCTTGCTTGATATTATCAAACATAATAAGGTGTCCTTATTTTTCCCCAATGATATACAAGGATGATACCACAAACGTGATTATTACAACTATATTAGGCTATAGAGGTAGTAGTTCAATCATGATGGCACTATCTGTATGTTGGAGACACTGCTGGTATGATGAAGTTTGGCTGAGCATGATGTTTGATAGTATTGTCATTGATGGAAACAAGAAAAGGAACAAAGATTCAACAAGGTTGGAATAGATATTTTGGTCTGGCAAAGCAGACTTAAGAATTTTAGCTAAGTGTTGGCAGAGTACAAAGATAGTGACAGACAGACAATATTTTGATCAGCATTGGTCCACAGGTGAAGATCTAGTCTTGTGGTTCTGGTATGATGTCTATAGTCCTTAGATTATCTTAAATCCAATGTTTCAGCTTTTGATCATCTCCAAAAGTGTACCTTCAGGTAGCCTAAGTCTAGCATGACAGAGTACAGTACTGAACAAAGCAGAACACCTAATTGTTTTGATTGACATTCCTCCTGTATTGAATATTTTGTTATGCAATTTTGAGGTATTGTAAACACATATATGAAGTCTCTAAATCCAAATTTGTAGAGTTTGAAGTCCATCAGAAAGATAGTCATGAGCATCTAAGTATCGTTACAAGGTTTGACAATGTTTGACTACGATAGGGCATGTGTTCTAATGGTCCGCATTTGACCAAAAGTTGATATTATGTTCTAGAGTTATGTTCTAAGATGTATCAAGAGTATTGAATATGAATTTGAGCAAGTCTTGTGGTCTACATTGAAAGTTGTAATCTGACAGATGGACTGAACTAGTGATAATCAAGGTTTAAGGCTAACCTGATACTTTGATATGAGTGCGGTAAAATCCATTGATTAGATTCATGTTCTAAGTGGTTATACATGTGAAAAGTTTTTTCAAGTGTTGAATTGGTTCACAAAGTACTTTGGTGAAAGGATTAGGCCAACAAGCTACACAAGGCATAAATACACGCTTCATCTCTGTATGCCAATTTAATTTGAAGATTGTAAATGTTGCAGATATATATATGAGATCCATTTCAATGTTTGATAAGTGGGTAGTGCGAATATGAAGATGTGAGTGTGCGACATGCGAAGTTCTAATTTTTTGTAAGGGCTACAAGTGCAGAAGAAGAGAGATCTAATTTTTATGTAAGAGCATAGCAGTGTGACAGAGCAAAGTAGGATGAAGAGTTTTGAATTTGTTTTTTGGGCTTCATTAGAACTGTATCCATGCATTTGTAGATCTAATTTTAGCATTTCATTTTGGCAGTGAGCCATCCTTTTTCTTTTCTTATGGCAGTGAGCCTGTATGCAGTGAGCATCTTTCTTTGGACAGTGAGTCCTTAAAGGTAGTGAACCCTAAGGTAGTGAGTCTCTTGTAATTTGGTATTATTATTACATAATATATTGTGAGCTAACACTCACCGTGGTTTTTTCCATTTTGTGTTTTCCACATAAAAATCTTGGTGTTCATGTGTTATGTTTTGTGGATGTTCATTCTAAGTTTAGTTTTCTTTATTATTGTTGAATGGGCAAATGGATTAATGGTTTAATCAGTGAATGGTTAAAAGAATACTGATTCACCCCCCCTCTTAGTATTTTGAGTATTAACAATTGGTATCAGAGCCTGGTTCCTTGGAAGAAGTCTAATAGCTTGAGGAAGATCTTGGAGATTGAATACATGGCAGGTAAAAGGTATCCTATTCCTAAAGAAATTCATTCAACTAAAACTATAGAAGAAGAATGCATGTTTGTCAGTGAAGAAGAACTCAAAGCCGCTCTTGAAGATCTTGAAAGGACTGAAGAAGTAAACATGGATTTGAAAGAAAATGTCAAGGAAGCAGATGAGTGCATCAGAAAATTGAGGGAACAAGTCAAGAAGTTCAAAGAAAAATATAAGGAAATTAGTGAACAATTGAGATCAGCAAATGAAATCTTGGATGATCTGAAAGTGCAAATTGAAGATAAGGTAAAAGTAGAAGATCTAAATCAATTAGTAAAAGGAAAATCAGAATAATGTGCAAAGCTTGAAAAGGAAGTTGGGAACCTGAAGTTAGATTTGGAGAAAGCAATGAGCTATGAAGAAAAGTTCAAGATAAGTTCTGCAAAACTTGATGAGATGCTTGCTAGCCAGAAGAACTCTGATGACAAAGAAGGCTTGGGATTTGAAAAAGGTGAAAGTTCTAAGACTCCTCAAGAAATGAATGCTGAGAACAAGAAGGATAAAGGAAAGCAAATCTAGAATCAAAGGAATGGACCTAGAAAACCACTGGTCAGGCAACCAAATGCACAAAGGTACCCATCTTTCAATGGTTATTGTAATTCATTCAATAAGTTTGGTCATAAGGCTACTCAATGTAGAAGCAGAATGAATCAAAATGTTCCTTCATTTTTTGGTCAGTGCTTTACTTGCAATAAACTAGGTCATAAAGATAATGAATGCAGAAGTCAGATAAGGAATAGTTACAACAATGGAAGGAATGCTCAAACTTTTAGAGGTAACTTATTTACATGCAAAAGAGTTGGTCATAGAGCTAGTGAATGTAGAAGTCAGATAAGGAATGACTATAACAATGGAAGGAATGCTCAATCTTTCAATGGTAACTGCTTTACATGAAATAGATTTGGACATAAGGCTAACCAATGTAGATCAAGGATGAATAGAAGGAACAATGGTTAGAGAAATATTATATGCTTCAATTGTAACAAGCTTGGACATATTGCAAGGTTCTGCAGAAGCAAGAATATAAAGAAGGATAATCAAGTAGAGATGAAGAAATCGGTACAAAAGATGGATCCAGCAGAAATCAAGAAGGAGATGAAGAAGGTTTGGGTTAAGAAGGAAGTTATTGAAGCCAAGAATGAGTCTGTGCCAGACTTTGGTGCAGACACTTCCTCTGGGAAGTGAATTGGAAGCCTTGGCTTAGGGGGAGCTTTAATGAAATATCTTGTTCCCCTAACCAGAAAAGTGGTGCTAACATCTAGCACGAAGCTATGAGTTGTAAGATGGTATAAAAAATCCCCTGAAGAAAATTTTGGTAGAAAAGAATCTAATACGGCAAATTGCAGAGCAATTTAGATCAACTATGAGTGACAAAGAAATTATTTAGTAGCTTTTTGGAAATGAACATTTATGGTGACTAGGTTTTGATGAAAAGGGTTTATAAGAAATATTATTCAAAAGAAATTCACTTTGCATTCTAGTTTTCAAGTGACCAAGGAGATCTGAGCAATGAAGCAAAGGTGACCTCAAAGCACTCGACGTGATCAAACCCTAACCGAAAATGAAGAACAAGGTATTTACAGTCACTATTCTTGCAAAGTTTTTGTTGAGCTATAAAGATGTCTACACCACAAGTTGTTGAGATAACTGAAAGGCCCTGACCTAAGTTCAAGAAGTATCTATTTAAATCCCTAGAAATAGACCCTGATGGTGTATTCTTAGAAGTGCCCCATGACGAAATGCATAATGAAGATATTAGGGTTTATATCCATGCTAATTTAGAAGAGTATGATCATTTAAAATTAGGTCAAGTTTACTTGAATGAGTTGACCGGAGATAAATTTGAATTGAAGGAAGAATTTAGTGCTCTGCATGAGAAGAAATTGGACACATGGATAGATTTTCTTGTTTTCACTGAAGACACTTGGGTTAGGTATGCCCTAAGAAGAATTCATGATGCATTCTTTTGGCTGAATATGCCTCATATGATAACTAAGGATGCCATTGAGGTAGTTATAGTTATGTGTTCCTTCGGAATAGTTCCAATGCTTAAATCTGTGAAGAATGACACAGTGATGAAGCTAACTGGTGCTAAATTTGACAAAAGAGCACTAACTGCCAATGACATTGAATATCTGACAATGAGATTTGCTTCAATGGTTATTGGATACAAGGGGTACTTCTCCAATAGGGAGAACTCTATCTCTGCAACGACCATCTACACTACCTATGAGATGGTGAAGAAGAATATTGATTATGACCTATGTGAGTTGCTCTGGCAACAATTAATGGAGAATCTAAAGAGGACAAAAGATACAAAGTACCCATTCAAATATGGTACTCTTATCATGTGCCTACTATTCTACTTTCTAAGGGAATTATCAAGTATGAGTAATATTGTTTGGTTAAATCACTCTCTTGTATCAGTACAAATTAGAAATCATCTACAGAGTTTAGGAGATATTGATGCACATAATGTTGCTCTATGGGAATACTTTAAGAATTTCTAGAAGAAAATGCAGGATAGGGTTAGAATCCCTAGAAAGGTGGTTGAGAAGTATAAAGATGATATTGTTTTTATGGTGACCAAAGATCAATACCTCATGGAGGCAGTGGAACCAAGAACAGTGTGGGTCCCAGCAATGGGATATGAGGTTACATAAGACATCCTAATTGGCTTGGCAAATTTAATGTTGAGCAAACCAAAGGATCCTAAAGAGGAAAGATTTGGGACTTTTGAAGAAAATTTCTCAAAGTGCATCTGGAACAAACTCAATCAAAATCATAGAGAAAAGCAAGAAAGATGGTAGAAGATTATGCTATGAGCAAGGGATTCACAAAGGAGAAAACAGACCAAGCTACAACCAAGGCTCAAGTAGCAAAGGCTACATAAGAGAAAATTGCACAAGAAAAGGCTTAGGTAAGACCTAAAGTGAAGTCTGAGAAAGAAAAGCTTGTTTCTAGCACAAGAAGAGGAACAAGAGCCTCCTCTTCTACTGCATCTACCTCTGGGAGCTCCATACCCCTCCCCACTACTAGTATTGAGAAAGAATTGTCTAAAAAGAAGCCTATTGAGAAGAAGCATAAAAGAAAGAAAACAAAGGCCACCAATAGGGTGTATGTGAGCCTTGGTGGCACTGAAGAAGAAGAAGAAACAGAAAAAGATGAAGAGATAAAAGCAAAAAGGGAAAAAATAGATGAAGCCACTACAAGCAAAGAAGTGAAGCCCTCCGGAGAAGGGAAAGACAAGAAAAAGAAAAGGGAAAAGAAAACTGAGACCAAGGAAGGTGAGGCCACAATGACTCTAGAGGCCACAGTTAATGTAATGGCTGAGCATGAGAACTTGAAGCCAATTGCTAATACATATGAATGCTCAGATGCTGACAATAGTTGTGATGAGATTTTTAGACATGTTCAATAAGGCTTTGACTGAAGTTATAGGTGACTTGCCGGATAGTTCAGCTAGCATCTTAACTACAAGAAAAGAAGGGGCTATGGCCAAAGATGCTAAGTTGAAGGAGTATGTTCTGATGAAACTGTGTCCAAGTATCACCAGTGAAGAAAAAGTCAAAGTCACTAAGAAGCTCAATGAGGAAATCAGTACCAAGAAAAGAATCAATACTCTAATGTCTGGAGATATTGAGAAATTGGTAAAAGAAATTGAGGAGAAGACACTGAGTATGCTACATGAACTCCACATCTCAACTATGGTAGATACAGATGAAGAGGAACAAAATGTTGATGCTGACAATTCTATTATAGTTCCAGATGTGAATATTGAACAAAGTGTGGATCAAAGTGCAGTTACTCCTGTGAACACAAGAAAGGATGAAGAAATAAAAGAGCTTGTGGAAGAAAAGAACTCTGAAGAAACAAAAGTGGCACCTAAAGAAAATGTCCCTAAAGAACAAGGTGATCAAAGAGAAGAAGCTAATGAACAAATGATTGACAATCTTGCTCCAGAAATAGAGGGAAATGAACAAGAACCCATTCAAGAAGACCCTCTGGAAAGACATGATGCTGAAGTGTCTCATGATGAAGATAAAAGAGACACTACTAAAAAGGATTTAGTTGATTCTTTAAGAGAGTTTTGGGAGAAACAAAAGGAAACTTAGATTTTGACTGCACCTGATTTATTACAAGGACCGATAAACCTGGCTACAATGTCCTCACTACAAAAACTGAGGTTAGGGACAATTTTTCAAGTCATGACACAAGAAGAGATTTTCAAATCTCATATGGAAGACAGTGAGTTAATTAGAGATGCAACAACAATTTTTTAAAAGATTATGCCTGGAATAAAGAAAGATACATCCTTGGCTCCTATTGCACAGTTGAAGAAGCTTATGGAGTCAGTCAATTCTCATTTTGAGTCCCTTGAGCAAGCTGTAGAAAAGAAGGTAAGGGTTGAGATTGACAATAAAAGGTTAGTTGAGCTCAATGATAAATACTCTCAAGATAAAGTTTTGTTAGATAAGAGTATAGAATATGCACAAACAACCATCAAAGAAGTTAGTGAGATCTATCAATTTTGTCTAACATGGCCTGAGATAACAAAGGAGCTAAAAGACACAATAGATGGATGGGAAGCTCAACTGATGAAGATCTCCAAAACTTATGATCTAATGAAGGATGCTATTGGGAATCAAAGGGCAGTAGTTGAAACTATCCATTCCGACATACACAAGTTGCAGACCCAAAAGGAGGTCATAAAACACAGGATGAGTCAACTCTAGGAGATTGCAAGTTTTAAGATTGCATCCATGATAAGACTTATAGTAGTAGTAGATAAGACAAGGCAAATCATTGAGGCCCCTACTACTATGAAGAAGGCAGAAGAGTTGGTGTCCCAAATCAATAGGCACATACAAGTTTTGAGTGATGCTAAGGTCAGATGGGATGAAGATGTGGTGCAATTGAAGAAGATTTACAAAGATATTCTTCCTAGAAACTAGTAAGCTATTTGATTTCATTTGTATATATGCAGACAGTACAAACAGTTTTTGAGTTTGGTCACTTGTACATATTTCTATATTATACACCTTTGCCATTGATGTCAAAGGGGGAGAATGAAGCATGTGAAAAACATAGATAAGTGAAAAATAAATAAGGATAAAAGCATGAAGTTAGAGGGAGCAGTGTGTAAAGAGTAAGGGGGGAGTTGTATGATGGCTTTTCACATCATGTGTTGCCATCAATGCCAATGGTGGAGATTGTTGGAGACACTGCTGGTATGATGAAGTTTGGTTGAGCATGATGTTTGATAGTGTTGTAATTGATGGCAACAAGAAAAGGAACAAAGATTCAATAAGGTTGGAACAGAGATTTTGGTCCAGCAAAGCAGACTTAAGCATTTTGGCTAAGTGTTGGTAGAGTACAGAGATAGCAACAAAGAGCCAGTATTTTGATCAGTGTTGGTCCATAGTTGAAGATCTAGTCTTGCGGTTCTGGTAAGATGTCTATAGTCCTTAGATGATCTTAAATCCAAGGTTTCAGCTTTTGATCATCTTCAGAAGTGTACCTTCAAGTAGCCTAGGTCCACAATGATAGAGTACAGTACTGAATAGAGCAAAACACCTAATTGTTTTGATCCGCATTTCTCTTGTGTTGAATATTTTGTTATACAGTTTTGAGGTGTTGTAAACACATATATGAAGTCTCTAAATCTAAACTTTTAGAGTTTGAAGTCCACCAGAAAGATAGTTATGAGCATCTAAGTATCACTACAAGGTTTGACAGTGTTTGACTATGATAGGGCATGTGTTCTAATGGTCCACATTTGACTGCAATTTGATATTATGTTCTATGATTCTGGAGTTATATTCTGAGATGTCTGAAGAGTCTTGGATATGAATTTGAGCAAGTCTTGTGGTTTGCATTGAAAATTGTAATCTGACAGATGGATTGAACCAATGATAATCAGGGTTTAAGGCTGACCTAATACTTTGATCTGAGTGTGGTAAAATCCATTGATTAGATTCATGTTCTAAGTGGTTATACAGTTTGGGCCGACATGTGAAAAGTTGTTTCAAGTGTTGAATTGGTTCGCAAAGTACTTTGGTGAAAGGATTAGGCTGACGAGCTACACAAGGCATAACTACACGCTTCATCTATGTATGCCAACCTAATTTGAAGATTGTAAATGTTGCGAATATATATATGAGATCCATTTTGATGTTTGATAAGTGGGTAGTGTGAATATGAAGATGTGAGTGTGTGACATGCGAAGTTTTGTGTTTCTGTAAGGGCTACAAGTGCAGAAGAAGAGAGATCTAATTTTTATGTAAGAGCAGAGCAGTGTGACAGAGCAGAGCAGGATGAAGAGTTTTGAATTAGTTTTTTGAGCTTCATTGAAATTGTATCCATGCATTTGCAAATACAATTTTAGCAGTTCATTTTGGCAGTGAGCCATCCTTCTTTTTCTTTCCTTATGGCAGTGAACCTGTATGCAGTGAACATCTTTCTTTGGACGGTGAGTCCTTAAGGGTAGTGAACCCTAGGTAGTGAGCCCTAAGGCAGTGAACCTCTTGTAATTTGGTATTGTTATTACATAATATATTGTGAGCTAACACTCACCGTGGTTTTTCCCATTTTGGGTTTTCCATGTAAAAATCTTGGTGTTCATGTGTTATGTTTTGTGGATGTTCATTCTATGTTTAATTTGCTTTATTGTTGTTGAATGGGAAAATGGATTAATGGTTTAATCAGTGAATAGTTTAAAAGAATATTGATTCACCCCCCTCTTAGTATTCTGAGTGTTCAACACCGTAAACGTGAGCCAGAGGCACTATTAATATCGAACACTACGTAGTGTTTGCTTTGTGTGACATGTTTAACTACATACTTGGAATTGAAATACAACAAAATAAATTAATTGAACTTTAAAAAGATAGATAACGATTGTTTATCTTTACATACTTGGAATTTAAAATAAAATTAATTAATTAAACTTTAACTACAAGTGCAAAATTGAAATAGACAAATAAATTAAACTTTAACTAAGTGCTTGATAGAATACTTCTTGTTTAAAGTACTAAAATGAAAATAAATCAATCCTTAATCTACTATGTATCTAAACATTTTAACTTAATATGGAGCAATCATTAGTATCGAGCAATCATTAGTCTACTATAATACTCATAATTTCTTCTAATACACATATTTGAATAAATCACTTATCCACAAGATTTCAAGAAATCAATGTAATTTACTACTAAGATTTCCTTAATAATTTAATTTATATATCCTAAATAGAATTTATAATAACTTAAAATAACTGTTAGAAATTTAAATCCTTCAATTACAATATTTAATAGAAAATTAAACAAAATCAAAAGGACATATTCACAAATACTCATCCCATCCTATCTGGTAATTAAATATGATCAATTCTAGTAGAAATTGAAATTATATTAACTTCCTTTTGCTAACTTTAATAATTAACCATAATGAATGTTATCATATTCATTAATCCTTATGGAATACGTTATGTTTACTACTTAACAAGGAGGCAATACCTACATACTATGTTTTTTGACATTTACTAAATCCAATGTAAAAGTTGATTGGTTACTTACAATTTTTAACTAGTTATTAAATTAATTAGGGTATTTGATAAAACTATCTTATAAGACTTGTATATTTACAGAATATCCTAGAACCAAAATCCTCAAACTTAACTTGTGTCACTCTTGTTTAGCAGAATAGGCAAGTCTATACAATTGATGTCCATAAATCTCACTAATAAAATGAAAATACTATAGGAGATTTTCTTATCTAGCATAAACTTCTTCCATTTTAATATTTATGGTTTAACTAAATGAATATTATCACACTCCTATCCAATAATAACTTTAATGTTATACATGCATAGAAATAGGTGCTACATTTATTTAAACAAAGAGACTCTCATTGTAATGAGAATTACACATATATGAGGTGTCAAATATGAAGCATTTAAGTTTTTAAATAAGGCATCTAAGTTTTTCAAAGAATTATAAGTTCTTAATTATATAAGAGAGGTGTCTAAAAGATATGTTTTAAAGGAGAGTTTTTATTTAATTTTTATGAAACATAATTCAAAAAATAACAGCACAAATAGACAATAATATATTTATATCTCAAAATATAAAAAACTAGGTTTGTTTGATTTCTTCTAATAATTTAACACACTTGGTTGTACACATTTACTAATTTTTTTAGAGAAACTCAATTCCTAAAACATAATTTAATTGCCCAAGACACAATATAAAATCTAAAATTATAAAACTTGGTAGAAATGTTTATCCAATAATTTTAATTCACATATCTAAAAATAAAAAATACCGAGATAACCGTTTAAGAGATATGACCAAAACAATACAGGTTGTTATTTTTTAGAATTAGTTTTTAGTTTCTTAGTTCATAATTTTCTCCAATATCTATTTTCAAAAAGAGTTTCATACACAAAAGACATATAATAAAATAAAATTTTGAATCTCGTAATCATCAAGGTTTCATTCCTAAGAGATATGACCAAAACAATATAGGTTGTTATTTTTTAGAATTAGTTTTTAGTTTCTTAGTTCATAATTTTCTCCAATATCTATTTTCAAAGAGAGTTTCATACACAAAAGACATAATAAAATAAAATTTTGAATCTCCTAATCATCTAGGTTTCATTCCTAATTCATAACTAAGTTTAAAATTCACAAAGATGAATATCTTCCTAACCATTTCTAGATTTCCTCTTGCAAAAGCAACCCTAGATTTTCATCCTACATCAGCTAGTTTCTCAAATATTTTTTTATGAATACTAAGTTTTCTATTTTTTATTTCTATTCCTTCTAAAACACAATATGATCAACTATCAATTTATTTCTTATAAAAAAATCTTAAGTTCATTGATTACAAGAAAGCGAAATATTTTCTAAATCTTTCCATGAATAAAATCCTACATGGAATCCTCTTGCAAAATTTTTAAGTTTGATGAAGAACAAAGCCAATCATGAATCTTAAATTCCAACCCACAAGAAAATAACCACAATCTTGAATTTGTGAGTTAGCAACCTTCTTTTTATAAAATTATGTTTTTTTTCTTCCAAATTTTCTAATACATGATTTAATCCCAAAATTTTCAATTTATAATTCTTCTCATTCTTTTTCTCTTTTTATTTTTATTTTTTATTGGTAAGCTGCGATCAAGGGGACCTCTCCCTCTAAACTAAAAATGATCCAAAATATTAATGAAAAATATGCCCTCTAACAAGGGTGCCAGCAAAGTTAACAAATTTAGTGTCTACTAGCTTTTCCAAAGCCTGCAATAACCTAAACTAAAATTTAGACTTGCAATCTCTTCATCCCAACTGATTATGGGATTGAATTGCCATAAGATGATTGCGAATATCTGCAAGAGCTGTCAAGTCCTTCTTTTTCTTTTGAACCACTATCCACTTTCCATCCATGATTCCTTCCCATGAGGACTCGCAAGAATCCTCTAACTGTGAGAGCTGAGAATGACTGTTATCCCCATTGGAAGCCAAAGTAATCTTCTCTAGATTTGTTGAAGCTTTAGCATCATTGGTTAATTTAATGACACCTCCCGGTCTGTCTGAGAAAGAATGAGAATGTGAAACTTGTGTATCATTTACTGCCCCTCTATCCGTCACAGGGTTTGAATCACTCCTTTTTGTGCTTCTATTTTTAGGTGAGCCTACTTCATTAGGTGGATTCAATGGAGCCTTCGAAGTTGTAGAGGGTTGATTGCCTTCAATTTTATTCTCATAATCTGAGGAGGGGGAGTGCCCCCGGAAGGACTCTCCATAGTGAAATGTTGTGGACAGGCATCTTCCCACCAAGTAGCAAGTTTTCCTGAATGAGACTTTGAGATATGGCAATCTGTGGCGGTGTGGCCAGTAGCGTAGCACCTTCTGCACCTAAAGAGCAACCCTTCATAATCTAATGTCAGAGACCAAATTAGGTCAGATATTTTAAAAGAAATGTTTGCAAGCAAGGCCTTAGAAGTATCCAGATCCACAAGGATGTGCGCATAGGTTGTGTGTGTGAAATCTGTAGTATCAAGATCAACCGCTAAAAAATTGCCAAGAGTATTGCCTATAGCCTCAAAGCAGGCATCAAACCAAAATTGGAGTGGTAAGTTTGGTAGATGAATCTAGACAAGCTTTACATTGAAAGACTTTGTGGAGGGGTTGAAATTAGGATGCCAAGGTTTGAGCATGAGCACATTCTGACCCCATGTCTAATATTTCTCAAAAAGAATCAAATCGTGGTCCTGCACTAAGTCAAAAATAACAATAAAATAACCCAAAGCACATGGATAAATTTCAAGATTACCTTTCAAAGATGGCTTCCAAACATCAGAGACCCATTTGTGTAAGGCTGGAAGGGCCAGCCATAGTCCAGTGAAACGATCGATCAACCCCCGAGTGGTGAAATAGGCTTCACCCTCAATTACCTCATTTCTTAGGGCATCCTCAAACTCTAGAATAGGGGAGATAGCTGAGCAAGCCAAGAATTTATTCTTCCCGCCAGCCACAAAATTTGAAACATCACCCTTCGAAGGAAGCGATCCATATTCCTTGGAGCCCTACTCTAATTTTGAGAAGGCGTTGTTCTGCACAGAAGTCCTAGGGTTAGGACAACTGGCAACACTGAAATCTTCCTTTGAGTGCTGAAAAAAACCTGTCTATAGCAATATTGGAGCTAGAGTTGCCAACGCCAGTCGTAGCAGTGGATTTTTTGAGCGAAACAGAGGTCTGAGGGGTGCACTGGAGCATTTGGGAGGTGTGGAAGACTCCGCAGGGCAGAAGCCATTAATAAATATTCTTTTTCTCTTTTTATTTTAATTTCATTTTCTTTCTTTTTATTTTAAAACAAAAATCATATTTGGATAAAAGATTATCCACATTATCTAATACTAAATTATTATTTTTTAATTAAAACAATACATACAACACTCACACCTTACAAAAAATCATGAGTTTTAATTAATTTGTTTATCTAAAGATTCATGTAATATTATTTCCATTTTTAACTTTTAAATTAAATTATTTAATTTAATTTTACACATTTATTTTTATTTATTATATTAATCTTCAAATATGATTGCATGACTTTTATTTCATTTAATTTAGCAATGTGTAAGCATAAATCAAGAAAATAATAATTTAATATTCTAAAAAGTTGTGTATAAAAATAAATCTCAAACAGGGCTGCCCGCTCTCCCCAACCCTGTTCAGGCTATACATTGACAAATTAGAAGAATGGATAAACAAGACTAAGGAGGAGGGAGTTCAGCTAGCTAACTATGTGATAAAACTGCTCTTATATGCTGACAACCTCATTCTAATTGCTAAATCTGCTCAGGGTTTGAGAGAACAGTTGCAAACTTTGGAATCCTCCTGTCAAGAAGTTAGGATGCAAGTTAACACTAGCAAAACCAAAGTGATGATCTTCTCGCTGAGAAGAAAAAAGAACCAAGTTAGCTTTCTTTTCGAAGGCAACCAGCTGGAAGTGGTAGATGAGTACAAGTACCTAGGGATAGATTTCTACAACAAACTCAGCTGGGAAACGTGCAGAGCAAAAAGAATCCAGGGGGGTTGGAAGGCACTTTACTCTCTACAGAACAGATGTAGAAATGCAGAATTATGGGACTGGAAAACCAAGAAAACACTTTTTGGTTTGCTTGTGACCCCGGTGATCTTGTATGGTTGCGAAATTTGGGGCAGCAGTATGTCAGAGCAGAAATGGAGACAGGTTGAGAGAATCCAGAAGCACATCATCATTAGCAGTCTCAAAATCAAGACTGTTGTTCCGTATGAGATCCTACTGGCAAAATCTGGTATGTACCCTTTGGAGGCATTGGCGATGGTTTGCCTATTAAGCTATATAAGGAAAACTCAAAATATGGAAAATCACTGGTGGCCTAGGTTAATTACGAAGGAAGAGTTAAATAGGAGAAAGAATACATGGATGAAACAAAATGACAAGTGGCTAAAGAAGTGGGATATTAATATGCAAGAATGCCCACATGCTAAAGGGGAAATCAAAAAGTATGTTAAAGTAAAATCCAGAAACATCATGTGGAATAATTAGTTGGGACGGAAAAAAGCTCATTATATTAAAGAGTTCAACCTCGGGGGGACCACGAGGAAAAAGCTTACATAAGAGTAGACATTAAATGGAAAGCAAAAACGTTGATTACACAGCTAAGAACTAGCTCACACCATCTTAGATGTGAAACGGGCAGGTGGACGTTTCCCAAAGAGGAGTGGGAGAGGAGGATATGCCTTTTTTGCAATCAAGGTGTGGTCGAGACAGAACAACATTTCATCATGAAGTGCCCAGCCTACAAGGACATCCATGACAGCTACAAGGACACCTTGAGAAACAGCAACTTAAGCACCTTGTTTGAGGAGACTAGACTCGTTAAATCCGCAAACTTTTTGATCAAAATTCACAGTAGAAGAGCTGAGCTAGAGAAAGGGTTAAAAAATGACTAACGGCCTTCTTTCGGGGTGGGCCTTGTGCGTTTCTGGGTCCCATAGGCTGCTGTGGCCTCGTGGACGTCATTAAAAACTTTCAATTCCATCCTTTCCAAATCTTTTTCCTTTAAATTTAGAGTTAATAAAATAAATAAAAATTTTAAATAAATAAATATATATAATTTACTATTCTAAATAAAATTATGTATATTCTTAACTTAAGAAATAAAGCAATCAAGGATAAAAGAATATTTAATTCTAATTTAATAATTTTCTTCAACTAATTTTAGAAAAGAGTTTTTTAAAATATAGAAATAATTTTAAATAATTATCTTTAATTTCTAAATTCTTTCCCTAAAACTAATTTTAAAATAAAGCACTTTTAGTAAAGATTTGCTTTATCCTCTTTCTTTTTATTGTAATTTAACTTTGGTAAAAATCATAAAAACTATGGAAAACACAAGAAGATATCTCTGGCATACTATAGATATATTTTTTCTAAATATAAATATACTAGCTACTTTCATTATTAGTACCTGCCTTCAGCAATACTATTGTAATCGATGTGGCTTATCTAGTGATTAATCTAGTAAAAGTAAACCAATCAAAACACAGTATAAATTTTCTTGTCAGGCAAATTTGAATTTTTCCTATGTGAACATGAGAAAATTTTAACAAAAAAAATTGGAGAAATTATTTATCTCAATTGGCTCAAAAAAATGACCTCTTCTCGGTAGATTGTCCGAGATACTATTTTTAGTGCAACAAACACCTAAAATTGAGGAGGTAATTTAGTTAGAAGGGAGGAGGTGGCAATGGTAACAATTTATTTATTTTTTTGAGTGAAACAAACACCTAAAAATGAGGAGACAAATCTGGTTACAAGGGAGGAGGTGGCAATGGAAAGCAAATAACTTTTTAAATTTTTTAATGACTAAGTCAATATTTGCGAGAATTTGGTTATGAAACAATTCTTATTAAATTGTTATATGATTATTATTATTTTTTTTATAGGTAAAGATGCAGAGCATCATAAGTATTTCATATTAATATTTATAGAGTTTTTTACAAAAATGGGTCCAAAGACTAGATGAGACATGTACAAATCTTGCCTTCAAAAAAAGAGGTAGAGAGAGGCCTAATTATTATTATTATCCAAATAATTTTTTAAATATTTTTATGAGTGAGTCAATATTTGCGGGAATTTCATTATGAAACAATTCATTTTTGCTTATTGGTTATTAAAATGTTATATGATTATTATCATTAGTATAATTATAAAATCATTGTAATATTTATATTATTATAATATATAATGATTTAATGTATTTGTCAGCTTTCTATAGTTTTTTATTGTTTTGGGTATAAAAATATTAAAAATAACTAACAAATTAATTTGTTTTTTTAATAATATTAATATTATTATTTTATTCTCTTATGTTTGCTAAATATTAAAAATTAGTAACAAATTAATATATTATATTATTATTATAATATATATATATATATATTAAAATGCACCTAGTAAACTTTTTTAACGTGACCGGTGACGCTGGTGCGACATGCCCTCCGGCTCCACAGGAACACTTTTTGCCCAAAGCTATGAACTGGTGAGGCCACAACATGGGGGACCTCATCTCTTAGCATGAACACTTGCATTAACACTACAAGTTCAAACCCGGAGCTATGAACTGGTGATTTCTATAGTTTTTTATTGTTTTGGGTATAAAAATATTAAAAAAAACTAACAAATTAATTTGTTTTTTTATTAATATTAATATTATTATTTTATTCTCTTATGTTTGCTAAATATTAAAAATTAGTAACAAATTAATATATTATATTATTATTATATATATATATATATATTTTAAAATGCACCTGGTAAACTTTTTTAACGTGACCAGTGATGCTGGTACGACACGCCCTTCGGCTCCACAGGAACACTTTTACCTAAAGCTATGAACCGGTGAGGCCACAACATGGGGGGACCTCATCCCTTAGCACGAACACTTGCATTAACACTATAAGTTCAAACCTAGAGCTATGAACCGGTGAGGCCACAACATGGGGGACCTCATCCCCTAGCACAAACACTTGCATTAATACTACAAGTTCAAACCCATGAGCTCGTTGGCCCAGCGAAGGCGTAAATCCTGTGAGCTCGTTGGCCCAGCGGGGTTTTGAACCCTATGGCCGCCATTGTAACCGAGTGACTTAACCACTGAACCACGCCCTTAACGATAATATTATTTTAATATTTATATTATAATTTATAATGATATAATTTATTTGTCACCATTCTATAGTTATTTTATAAAATATAAAAATTACTAACAATTTTTTTAAATTTATATTATTATTATTATAATATTGTGTAATATTATATTATTTTTTATTATGGTAAGCTGCAAAACAAGGGTACAGATCCCTATACAACATAGCCCATAGGGCAAGCAAAGGCCTCACACAGGCCATAAACAATGCTTTAACAGCAAACAGACAACAAAGCCCAACAAGCTAAGCAACAAGGCTACAAGGAACAACAACTTGAACAATTGCAGAACCAGACCTATCAGGTCGAACACCCTTGGCTCGAGTGCGGTTCAGTGAAACATGCTTGGGAAGACCTCGCTTCCTCCTTTGGATAATAGTCCAAAAAACATCATCTCCATCCACAGAAAAAGGAGGAGGAGAAACTCTCTCCAAATCCTCGAAAGGGTGCGGAGCCTGGGGCATAACAACACCAGCCCCAGCAACAACCTGTGTACCTATAGTATCAGTCTGAGACATAATAACATCAGCAGTCAAGATCTCAGCAGTAGACCTGACAGTAGCAGCAATAGCAGGGGAGGTCCCTATAGCAGTTCCAGAAACAACAGCAGTAGCAGGGGAGGTCCTTGCAGCACACCCAGCAACACCAGCAATAGGGGAGGACCCTGACAACACAACAACAACCCCAATAGAAGATGTTGCCCCAACAACAATATTAGCAGAAACAATGATAGATGTCTTGGCAACAGTCCCAGCAGCAGAACCACCAACAGTAGCCTCTGCCGCAAAATCAAGAACCACCTCAATATCAGGAGCAAACCCATCATCATTAGAGAAAGTTTCAGCTGCCTCTGACCGAGGAATATCCTCAGCAGCATGAACTGTAAGATGTTCAGGGAAAGCATTCTTCCACCAGGAGGAAGTATGAGGGATCTTTAAGTGAGGGCACCCAGAAGCTAGATGACCCATAGCGAAGCACCTACGACACCAAAAGGAAATACCTTCATAGTCTAAAATCTGCCTCCAAGAACTATCAGCAACCTGCAGCACAATCTCCATAGGGAGAGGCTTAGAGAGATCCAGATCCACAAGAACATGAGCATAAGTGGTATGAGAGAACAAGGTAGTCACTTGATCCACCATAATAAAAGAACCCAAAGAATTACCAATATCCTCATAACAAGAATTACACCAAAGATGTAGCAGAAGATTCAGGAGATGAATCCAAACAGGCATTCTATTGAAAGACTCAGTCAATGGGTTAAAGGAGGAAACCCAAGGCTTGAGAAGGAGGGCATGATGGCCCCAAAACCAAGCATGAGTATCAAGAACAGCATTCCAATCAGAAACTGAATCAAAAGCAACTACAAAGAAACCCTTTGCACAAGGGTAAATTTCTATTTTCCCTTCCGTGATAGGGCGCCAATGCTCTGAAACCCAAAGGTTCAAATCACCTAGCCAAGGCCACCAATGGTCAAATCTACAAATCAAACCCTGCTTAGAGAAATAGTCCACATGTTTTAAAACCTCATCCCTTAGGACCACTACAGGGGGAGGCAAGTTCGACTGAGAAATAAATCTCCTAGAAACTAGAGTAGCAGTAGCATTAGCAGACTCCTCACGCCTTCGAGGAGAACCACTACTAACAATCTTTGCATAAGAGGTAGCAGTAATAGTAGTAGCCCCAGATACGAACGTCATACCAACAGTCGTAGACACCCCAGCAGCAGATGGAACCCCTGCATTTAAACCAATAAATGAACCCTGTAAAGCAGCAGCCGTAGACACGGACGGTACTCCAACGGCAACTCTAGTAGCTGAGCCCACAGACGGCGTACCAACAGCCGCAGCCACACCAGCAGCAGAAGAAAACCCAATAACAGCAGATGGAACCCTTGCATTTAAAGCAGCAGATGAACCCTGTAAAGTAGTAGCCGTAGACATGGACAGCGCTCCAATGGCAACTCCAGCAGTTGAGCCCACGGACAGCGCACCAACAGCCACAACCACACCAGCAGCAGAAGAAAACCCTACAATTAGCCCAGCAACAAACGAATCCTGTGAACTAGGAATATGGGCGGGAAGAGGAGCGGGAGAGCCCATTTCAAAATAAAAATATATATTATAATAATAATAATAATAATAATATATTGTTATTTTCATATTAATATATGATAGTTTAATTTGTATTGAATAAAATAATATAATTCTTAATAATAATAAGAATAATAATGATATAATAATAATAATAATAATTTCATATTAATATGATAGTTTAATTTGTATTCAATAAAACAATATAATTCTTTTTTTATATTAATCATCGAGAGTTCAAAGTATCAAATATACAACAGAGACCCAAGGGCAAACAACTAGCCCAAGGGGTCAAACTAGAGTATCAAAATCACATAATAAATAGTACGGAGATATAAAAGGAGAGAGTAACCAAGAGCAGCTAAGTAAGAATATCATCCCAGTTTTCCAACCAGGTCGTCCATCCTTGCGGTCCTTCCATCCAGACCACCTTCTTCCTATCCAGAATCTGAGCATACATATCCACTTTCTCATAAGGAGGTGTACCATTGTCTCTAATCTCTTTAATCAGGTTATCAAGGGCTTTGTCAAAAGTATTTTTGTCTTCTAAGATACTGGCCCATTCATATCCATGCTTCATCTCATATATAAACCTCGAGGCGTGTCCATCTTTAAGAAATCTCAGAAGCTTATCACGTTCCAGATTCATAATGCAGCAAACCTGAGAGGCAATCTTAAAACGAGTGAGTTTTCTGTAAAACCCAATAAGACTTCTATCAATGCCTTGAAATTTGGCTTCATTTCTAAATTTCCATATGAACCAAAGAATGAAAGATGAAAGAATATGCCAAAAAAGGTTAGCGTCTTTTCTCAATCCTTGTATAAAGCCAGTAACAATCTGAATAGTATAGACATGTTTAGTAATAGAAATTCCAAACATTAACCAGATTTCTTTTGCAAAATTACAATCAAAAAATATATGCCTCATAGTTTCAGGAACTCTACAAATAGAACAAGTATCATAACTAGTAAGATGATTTCTAACAGGAAGCTTATCAAGCAGGAGCTGCCATTTAAAATATTTAACTTTAGGAGGAATAGGGGATTTCCATAAAATGTCAAAGGATTTTTGCCATTCAGTGGAACTGAGATTACAATACCAAATTTTGTTAATATGATTAGTCACAGCAGTGTCAGTGTTGAGAAACTTGTATATGTCTTTGGCTTTAATTTTTGTTAGCAGGGACCCATCTCTCCATCTAAAAGATAGGTAACAATGAGAATCCACATCAGTACTTCTAGGAAGATTTAAGGAGGCACAAGCATTCTTAATTAAATTATAAGTTCTGATTTGAGAATTAGGAAGATCATACATTCTGGACAGACTGTTCCAGCTAATAAGAGTGTTATGTTCCATGATATCCATAATGCATTTGATGCCCTTAGCATTCCAAGATCTTGCAGAACATCCTTTGGTAAGAGCAAGAGGCTTATCAGAGTTGGTAAGGTTCCACCAAATAGAGCGCTCTCCATGAATAGCATACTGATAATCAAAACTGGAGTTGTCAATGAAACCTCGGACCATCTCCCAAGCCTTCCAAATGGATCTAAAGACCCAGGTCCCTTGAACAGAAACAGCAAAACGGCCAGCCACCAAATCACAGAAAGGAAGACCTTTCCAGGATTTAGCTTGTTTTGGGACACCACACTGGATGTTATTTCTGATGAGGACCTTCTAAGGCTCGTTACCCTCAAAGGCCTAGACGATCTATTTGGAAGCAAGGGAGATTCCTTACAATCTAAGATCTTTAAGTCCGAGGCCACCAACTTTTTTATCCAGATGACACCAGTTCCATTTCACCATGTGAGTCTTTCTCTTTCCTTCACCATCCAACCATAGGAAGTTGCGAATAACCTTTTGAATTTCAAAGATCTGGTAGTTACTAAACATCCAAGCGGATGAGTAATATATACTATAAGAAGATAAGATTTTTTGACACACTTGAGCCCTTCCAGCAAGTGAGAGAGTCTTATGATTCCAATTATTCAATTTATTAATGATCTTGTCCTTGACCCACCCCCACATATCCTTGAGAGAAGGAGCAACAGAAAAGGGAATACCAAGATATCTGACAATCTTATGAGGCCCACCCCACGAATAACCAAACTAATTCAACCAGTCAGGAGGAGTCTCTTTCCAGCCAAGCATAATAGATTTGGAGCTGGAAACACGAGCTCCTGAGGCTTTCCCAAAAAGCTCAAGTTTTTGATTAAGACAATGAATATTATGCTGAGAAAGCTCCAAAAAAAGAGAGGTATCATCGGCAAACTGAATGTTTAAAAGTTCAGAATTATCAGGAAGGGTAATCCCATGAACTCTAGGAGAGAGGGAATCATCCCGAAGAAGATAAAAAAGAGCATCAGAGGCAATGACAAAAAGGGCAAGAGCAAGAGGGCATCCTTGCCTAATGGAACGAGAAAGCATAATAGGTTGTGAAAGATTACCATTAACTTCAATAAGAGTAGAGGCATCAACAAGCAAAACTTTAACATAACTACAGAAGTTAGGAGGAAAACTGAAAGCTCTGAGCATTTTAACAATGAAGTCCCACTCAATTCTGTCATAAGCCTTCTCAAAATCAACAAGCAACATAGCAGTATCTTGATTAGAAGTCTTAGCCCATTCCATATTTTCCCAACTAGTGATTAAATTTTCCAAAATGTATCTGCCTTTAATGAACCCAGTCTGAGTGGGGCAAATAAATTTAGGAAGAACTTTTTCAAGTCTAGTGGCCAAGACTTTAGCAAGAATCTTGTATGAAACATTAAGCAATTTAATAGGCCGCCAATTCTTGATAAGAGCCTTGTCACCAGCCTTGGGGATGAGCTTAATGATGCCAGTATTAATAGAGGACCCCAAGGAACCATTTTCAAAAGCTTCAGAATATAAATTATAAAGGTCTTGAGTGATCCAATCAATGTTAGTCTTATAGAATTCAGCAGGGAGCCCGTCAGGACCCGGAGCTTTATCATCCTTAAGCTTACGAATAGCATTAGCAATCTCCTGAGGGGAAACCATATTTTGAAGCTGAATAGAGTCTTCTTCAGAAATCTTGGTAGGAATAAGGTTCATGCAGCAGTTTCTAATATCAACAGAGTTAGAAGAATCTTCAGATGAGAAGAGATTGGAATAAAATTCCTGAAAGGCATTGATAATGTCGTGAAGAGAGAGAAGCTCTTTGTCCTCAACGATAATCCTGTCAATTCTCTCCTTCGCATGTTTTTGTTTTAAGAAATTAAAGAAAAAATTTGATCCTTTATCCCCAAATTGTAGCCATTGATTTCGAGATCTAATGGAGGCTCCTTTAATTTTAGCTTGCTGATGTTTTCTAAGCTTATTTCTAGCAAGAGAAACTTGCTCAGCCAGAATAGAAGAAGTAGTTTGGGTTTGGATACTGGCTTCCAGGGAAAGAAGATGCTCAGATAAAGAGTTTTCCACTCTTCTAAAATCCTTAGCTTTTTTCTGACCGACAGTCTGAAAGACCTTTTGCCAAGACTCAATATTGGTATTCCATCTAGTTATGTGCGAAATATTCTTATTATTCAGGTTAAAAAGTCTAACCATTTTGATGGCAATCAGAATATTTTGATCATCAAGTAGAGAAGTATTAAGAATAAACTTCCTAGAGCGAAGGGGCAGAAGGAGGGATGGCATTTCTATAATTGATGGTAGCAGATATGGGGTAGTGATCAAAAAGACTGGAAGGATGAACAGCAATGGCAGGTGAGGAGGCAGAGGAAAAGAAGGAGAAGAAATCGAGATTGGCATAGAATCTATCTAGTCTAGAATAAATACGATTGACACCCTGCTGAAAATTGCACCAAGTGTAATTAAGGACAGAATTAACACAAGCATGATCATAAAAGGGGTCAAAGAGATTAAAATGTTTTTTAAATCTATCCCAACAGATTTTTTCTGAACCTTTCCATTCAAAAGGAGCACCTCCAAATTTGTCAATATCTGATTCAATTATATTAAAATCCCCCCCAAATATCCATGGGATGTTAGGCAGGGAGATCATCCAATCCCAAAGCTGAGATCTTTCTCTATAATCATTGGAAGCATATAAAGAGCAGATTCCAAAACATGAGTCACAATCTTTAATGACAACCTAGGCTGCTCTGTTGCATGGAGAAATACCCGAGTCATAAATTTGTTTAGCCCATTTAGGATGCAGAAGAAGAGCAACTCCTCCTTTTCCTTCAGGATGGTTGGAGAAGATCTTAACAACATCCCTCCAAATGCAATCAAGAGCAAGATCAAGAGAAAAACCAACTACTTTAATTTCTTGCAGCATCAGGAAATCAAGATTATTGTGCATATTAATAGACTTCTTAACAATAAACTTGCGATTAGGAGACTCAAGGCCTCTCACGTTCCAAGACAAGATCTTCATGAGGAACTAGGATTGTTAGATCTAGTAGAGAGACCCGCTTGGTCTCCAGTCTTTTTTTTGTTCTTCGACCCTAGAGGTCTTCCTTTCTTTTTGGAGGAGAGACTTTTAATATTCTCATCCTCTTCATCACTGTTTCCCTCATATTCCAGACCCATGGAGTGATCCATGCCAGAAGGAGGGTAGTTACTATTAAACAGGGGATTGGCATAGACAACCTCAATCATTGAGATGTCCTCTATTTCATTTAAAGCAGAAAACAAATTTTTAATTGAGAGATTCTTAGTGCTATCATTATCTGGAGCACAGAGGTTAGGACAAGGAGCTAACCCTGGGTCCGGAGGGATACACTTTTGACTATCTAACATAGCATCATCAAGTTTCCCATTATCAACATAAGGAGTGTTATCCAGTAATAAAATAGGGCTAGAGTTAATAATTTCAACAGGATTGGTCTTGGCCTTGCGTGGTCGAATTTGTTCTAAAGCCAGTTGTTGGGCATTTTTCCGTCTTCTTTTCCGGTCTGCAACAATTTGGAAGTCATCAGGGCAGGCAGTCTTATTTAAAACATCTTTGTTAGAGGCAAATAGAGGGCAAGCTGGTGCTGATTTGCTCCCATTTTTTGATTCAGATAAGGGGTTAACAGTTTTATGAGAAACACTAGGAGTGGTTAAAGCAATTGTGGTAGGGTTCTTGAGGGGGGACAGAGGTTTTAGGAGAAGCTAGTTGTTCAGTATGGGTTTTAGGGTTAACAACTTGAGCATCCGACATAGAATTACTAGCAGAGATCAGGTCAGGGTTGGATTTCTCAGTATTAATGCTAGGTTTTTTCTGATTAGTAATAATAGGACAGTCCTTTCTTTGATGACCCTCCCTTTTGCATAGAAAGCACGCATTTAACCCCCCAAGGATTTCGATAGGGCAAATGAAAAATTAACCATTAATATTAACCTTCAAGTCCGATGGAATATCAATCCCAGGTTTGATGGAGATTAGAACCCTAGCGTCGAGACTGGGGACCAAACGGGCAGTTTCATCAATCTGGATGATCTTGCCAAATTCCTCAAGAAGCTGGGGCAAAAATTTCCAAAGAAAGGGAGGAACACTCCTCAAAATTAACCATCTAGGGCACGAAAGGACTAAAATTTCATCTTCAATGGCTTCCTGAGACCAAGGAAGAGCCCTAAAAGAAGTTTTGCCAACCGTCCAATAATGGCAGTTTAGGGCTTCCAACTGGGACTCATGATTTTGAAAAAAGATAATGAACAAACCCCATTGAATTTGCCTGCAGAACGAAATTTTCAAACCCATTTTGATATTCCATAGGCTGTTAAACCAGTCATCTAAAAATTTTTGAGGAGGGCATTTATCAACATCTATGCAAGCAAAAAAGATAGCAGTATTTGCTAACCTATCCTTCTCCAATGCAATTTCCTTCATCATTTCATTATTTGGCGAAATAAAAGAATTAGCCAAAGCAGAGAAGGAAGCCTTACCTTCTTCGACTGGTTCTTTGCTTCCAAGAGTCTTAATAAAGCGAGCATCTGGGGAGATGCCATTGGAAGCCGGAGCCACCGTTTCAGCAAAAGATTTTTTGAGGGTTTGAGCAAACGAAACAGCAGTCGCAGAGGCAGAAGGAGGAGAAACATTAAGAGTTTGATTAGGGGCCGAGTAAATATCAGGGGCTTTGGGGAGAGAACCATCGGGCGGGACAGCGTCCATAAATGAAACCAGGGTTTCGCACAAGGAAGGCAGGCAGAAAACTAAAATAAAGAACGAAAAGAAATAAAAGCAATGCAGAGAAGAGAGGATGAATTCAAACCACGTGGAGGAGAGAGACTCTCCTCCACCTCACCACCGAGCCACTGACGCCACCTTCCGCTTGCAAAATAAATATTTGATCAAAACAATATAATTCTTAATAATAATAATATTAATTATAATAATAATAATAACATTTGGATGGGATTATTGATTTTACCTATGAATGGAATTATAATTTTTGTACTAACAAATTAATATGTTTGATTAAATAATGAGTAACTAAATTAAAATATTGTTCTGATATAAATGTTTATATATTATTATTATTATTATTAATTATTATTATCAGTGAGTAAATTTTTACAGGAATTTGGTTATGAAACAAGTATTTTTTGGTTATTAAAGGAAATGTTTTTTTAAGTTAGACAACTATTATTTGTTTTCTTCAAATGTGTATTGTTTCACTCATAGAAATCTATATTCTCTTGACAATATAACATTTTGATTTAATTTATTCCTAGTTTATATATTCTTCAAATGTGTAGGTCGTTCATCAAATATAAACTTAGAAATAAAAATTTATGGTACAAGTAAAAAACAATCTTAAAATTATTAACTATTTATTATTTTAAAATTAAGAAGGAAACAATTTATAGTTCATTATTTTTTTGGCAACTGTTTTAAGGAGTAGTTATTTGCTTGGAGTTGGATTATTCAAAGCAATAAACGTATGAATGTTATTCTGAACAAAGAAATAAGAGGTCTGTAATGTTTTTCTTACTACATTATTTTTTTTTTAATTTCAACTGATAACAAGTTAATAATATTTGTGTTATTATTTTTCGTTTTGATTTCCTGCGATTTTATTTTTATTGTAATTGCAGTTGTATAGGCAATCGACATTATTTTAGGTGGATTTCTTCATCTATAGAAAGTCAGGAGAGGACAAGGATCACCAATTGATTCAACTCAGTGGTTGTCGTACCTATTAATCACCAATTGATTTGTACCTATTAATCACCAATTGATTCAGTTGTAGTAGTTGTCGTACCTATTACATTAGCTTTTCACTAAATCATTCATGTTGGATAGGGGTTTGTGTTGCATTAAAAGACTCTCAAATGTCTTGAAACAATGTTGGATAGGGGTTTGTGTTGCACTAAAAGACTCTTATGAATGGTTTCCTATGTCTTGGTAGAAGATTAATGCATCTCCTTATGGATATGAGAAACTTAGTTTAGCTACTGAAAAATTTATCACATGTACTCTCTTCATCTTCAGTTTTCTAGCATTTTGTGTAATAGTTGTCTTTACCATTGTGATCTTGGCAATACAAAGTAAATAGTGAGAATTTGTTAGCCACATGTTGCTCTTTAAAGGGATCATTTGCATGATTTAGTCATATCTTATTATCATATATTCTTCTCATGAATTCTTGAATAGTAATTCCTTGTCATATTACTATATATGAAAATCCATTGCCTCTAAGACAAAATGCATGCAGTCATAATGTAGCCGCGTTCAGACTAATGCTCTGCATGTCAAGCTAGGGCATTCGTGCCCTAGCCCGATCCTCTGGTTTTTTCTTGGCTGTGTGAAGTGTGGGGAGTGCATGCATTTTGGGGAGGTCTGGGGTTGTGATTTTTATCAATGCAAAGTTTTTTTTTCATCTGCATCGGTGTCTTTCTCTCTAAGCGTGCGGGGGTTTTGTGCCTGGTTGGAGGCCATGGGTGGGGTTTTTGTGCCTGGTTGGTTTGGGTCTACAATTTGAAGGTAGTGCTGGGTGGTGGGTCGGTTAAACCCTAGCGGTGGTTCTTGTTTCTCGGGGGCCTGCATGCCTGCCTTGGGTCTTGATTAGTTTCAATGCTGATCGGGGAGTCTTCAGGGGCCAGTCCCAAGATGGATTTTCACTCAGCAGCAGTTGGTGCAAATTCTCCTTCACATGCTTCGAAGGTTTTTAATAATAACTTGTTCTCACCAGATCTGGGGTTGGTTGGTTCAGGTTTGTCTGGTGGTACACGGATTATGAAGATCAATGGATGTCTTGAACGTTGTGCGGAGAGGCCAAAATTGGTTATCCCGCTGGAGATGATTGCAGAAGATATTGACTATTATTTGAAGCATGTATTATTGTGCAAGTTTATGGGGGTGGTGTTTCTTTACAATTTCTTGAATCGTGGGCCCAATGGACTCGGATTCCAGAGGGAGAAATGGAGGTTATGCTTTTAGCAAATAACTATTTCATGGTTTCATTCAATTGCCTGGCAGATCGCAACAAGGCCTTTGAAGGAGGCCCCTATTTTCATAATCAGATTGAGTTATTTATTAAACCTTGGCATGCGGGCTTCAATCCTACTGAAGAACTTCTGAACCAGGTTCCAGTGTGGGTTTAGCTTCCGAGGTTTCCTGTGGAATGTTGGCAGGATGATGTTTTGCACTTGCTGGCTTCTATGCTAGGAAAACCAGTGGGTGCTTCACAGCAGACTCAAGTTAGAAAGGTGATGACTTTTGCTTGTATCTATGTTGAGATTGATTTAAGTAAACCCTTGCCAAATTCTGTGGATATGTGTGCGGGTCCTTACTCTTGGGTGCAACAGTTGGACTATGAGACTCTTCCTTTTCGGTGTCGTCTCTGTCATGAATATGGCCATTTGCAGAGGAGATGTCCAAAGGCTAGGCCTGTGGATTCCCAACCTTCTCAGCCTCCCCGCAATCCCCCTAGGGTTGAAAAGGGGAAGGAACCCATTCTTGGTGATGTGGATGGGGCTGATGGTTTCATTCCTGTCAAGGCTCGAAACAGGAATCGGGGTCAAAAGAGGACTTTGAAGGAAAGGCAGGATGAAGATTCTTTCAATAGATTTGAAGTTTTAGATGATCTCAGCCAGCAGGAAGTGAATCCAGGCTTGGTGAATCTGGATCAAGGGGCTTTGGGTACAGGACAGGAGGGCCCTCTTTCTGAAGCTACTCAGGTTTTGCAGGATAATAGGGCTTTGCAAATGGACACAGATGTTCAAATGGAAGTCCGGGTGGAATCAGTTCCTATTTTAGTAGGGAAGAAGGGGGGTGAGGATGGATCTCCTCTTGCTTCGAATGCAAGTACTGAGGGGGTGAAGAACAATAAGTCTTCTTCTTCTCTTTTGGGTCTTCATCAAAAGGATCCAAAAAAAGGGGCTGGGGAGAAGTCTTCCAAGCTTGGTAGAAAAAAAGATTTGGAAAAGATTAAATTAACAGGGGAAACTTTGGTAGAGTTAGGGTCTGTTAAGACTCTGGATTCTCATTTTTTGAGCCCCTTGAAATGATTGTTCTATCCTGGAATGTAAGGGGCTTGAACAATGGCCCTTGACAAAAAGTTGTTCTTGATTTGGTTAGAAGTCAAGCTCCTGATGTTCTTTTCCTGTAGGAGACTAAGTTATCAGTGGAGTGCATGTTTGGTTTAGTGCCTAAGTTGTGGGGGAGTGGAGAGTGCCAGTGTATTGGTGCTCAAGGGTCTGCTGGGGGAGTGGCTTGTTTATGGAATCCTTGGAAGATCCACCCTCTTTGGTGGTTGTCCTTTCAGTCTTCTATCTCTATGATTGTGTCTTGTTTTGAGACGGGGGAGTCTGTTCTCTTCTCCAATATCTATGCGCCTACTGAACTTTAGGGTAAGCAACTTTTGTGGTCCCATATTTGGTTTGTTCGAAGCATGGTTCCTTTCTATCCATGGATTATGGCTGGAGACTTCAATGCTATTTCTGAGTTGGCTGAGAAGCGGGGTGGTATTCCAAGGCTTGAGCCTTCTGCGTTGCTACTTCAGGATAACATCTCAGCTTTAAATCTTGTTGATATCAAGCCCATTAATGGCTAGTTTACTTGGAACAATCAGAGGATCGGGAATAATTGCATTGCAGAATGACTTGACCGCTTTCTGGTTTCTTACTACTGGGTTGGTGGGTTGTGGTCTTCTAGCTCTAAAATTTTGGATTGGAGGGGATCAGATCATTGGCCTATCAAACTGGCTATTTCTTCAGCTCGTGTGCCTCGGTCTCCTTCTTTCAAGTTCCAGCTTATGTGGTTGCGTGACTCCTCTCTCCATGACTATGTTGCTGAGTGGTGGAGGTATGGTAGACCTGTTTATGGTACAGCAATGTATAATTTTGCCAAGTTACTTCAATTTGTCACGTATCAGCTTAAACGTTGGAATCGGCAATGCTTTGGAAACATTTTCCATGCTAAGACTGCTGCCCAGGCTGAGTTGGATGGTATTACGAGGTTGATCAGGGAGGATGGAGTGACTGAGGACCTACTGCGGGAAGAGACTAGGGCTTTGAAAGCTCTGGAAGAGTGTGAGCTACGAGAGGAAGTTTTTTGGAAACAAAAGGCTCGGATTGAGTGGCTTCAAGAAGGGGATTAAAATATTGTTTTTTTCTTCAACTCGGTGAAAGCCAAGAGACATGGCAATTCTATTTCTGCTTTAGTGAATGACAAGGGTGAAACTCTTTGTTCTCTTCATGAAATCACATGTGAAGCTATGCAATATTTTGCTTCATTATTCAAGGAGGACTCGCAGGGGGGTTCTGATGAGGAAGCTCAAGTCCTTTCTTGTATCCCTTCTTTGGTATCTCGGGAGATGAATGAGCATCTTATGAGTGATATTTTGATTGAGGAGCTAGAGGAGATTGTGTTTCAAATGAAGAGGGGGAAAGCTCCTGGCCCTGATAGCTTCCCGATTGAATTCTTTCAAGAATTCTGGGAGATTATCAAGTTGGACTTGTTGGTGGTTGTTCAAGAGTCTCAAAAGAATAAACAAATGTTATGGGCTTTGAATTCTACCTTCCTTGCTCTCATCCCAAAGTGTGATGGGGCAGATAGGTTAAGTCAATTTCCTCCTATCTCTCTTTGCAATGTGATTATAAAATTATCTCTAAATTGATTGGTGACAGGTTGAAAAAGTGGCTTAAAGTGCTGATCTCTGAGGAACAGAGTGGTTTTGTGGTGGGACGGCAGATTCTGGATGGGGTTGTTATCGCAACTAAAACCATTCACTCTATGGCCAGTTCCAAAGATAAGGTAATGTTCATCAAGCTTGATATGGCTAAGGCTTATGATAGAGTTCGATGGTCCTTCCTTCAGATGGTTCTTGGTGCTTTTGGTTTTAGGGAGGAGTGGATTTATTGGGTTATGAGTTGTGTTACATTGGTCTCCTTCTCTGTGTTAATAAATGGTCAGCACTCTGAGCTTTTTGGTGCCTCTCGAGGTTTGCGGCAGGGTGACCCCCTCTCTCCTTACTTGTTTCTTCTTCTTGTTGAAGGTCTGGGATGTTTGATAAGAAGGAATGTGGAGTTAGGTTTCATTCAGGGGTGGGGGTGGGGAGGTGGTTTACCTCCACAGTCTCACTTGCAGTTTGTAGATGACACTGCTTTGATGGGTATGGCTACAATTACGGAAGCTTCGAATTTGCACAAGGTGTTGGATGTTTACCTTGTAGCTTCGGGCCAATTGATTAATGAAGATAAGTCTTCTATCTTTTTCTTCAATACTCCAAGTTCCATTTAGAGGCGAATTGCTCATATCTTGAGATTTCAGACTGGGGTTCTCCCTTTGACCTATCTTGGTATTCTCATCTCTGTTGGAAGACTGCCCAGGGATTCTTGGCTGAATATTCTAGATAAATTTTGTGTGAAAGTTAATCATTGGACCCATCGTTGGTTGTCCTTTGCGGGTCATGTTCAGCTGCTCAAGTCTGTGGTTCAGGCCCTCCCCATTTATAGATGTATGATTCAGGTGGCCCCTTTGGGTTTTTTTAGGGAATTGGATTCCTTAGCAAGACAATTTTTATGGGCTGGTAGCTTATTGTCCTCTAAATGGAGCCTTGTCAGATGGGACATTGTTTGTAGCCCGAAGCAATTTGGCGGCCTTGGGTTAAGGCTGTCATCGTTGTCAGGGATGGCGTTGGCTGCTAAATTGTATTGGCGGTGGTGTGTAGAGCAGGATGGGATCTGGGCCAGGATATTAACACAAAAATACCTCCCAGGAATCCCTCAGATTGATATTCCTCATTATCCCCTAGTGGGAAAAGGCTCGGTGATTTGGAGTACGCTCAAGAAAGGGGCTGCTTTGGTCAAGGATGGATTATTTTAGATTTGTAAAAGAGGGACAAAAGCTCATTTTTGGTCTAATTCTTGGGATGGTTTTCCTCCCATTGTTTCTCAATTTCCTAATTTGGTGACTCTGTGCCAGAGGTTTTGTGAGGCAGGATGGTCAAGGGTGAGTGACTTTAAGTCCTTATCTTCTCATGGGCAGTTGGTGGTGGCGAGATGGAAGAATCCTGATGAGTGGCCTGTTGTTGGTATGGAGGAGGAGTGTGTTGAGCTTCATAGTATTCTTTCTCGTAGACGTTGTAGCTACCTCCAGGAAGGGGATGTCCTTTCTTGGTCTCCTAATCCTAAGGGTGTCTATACTGTTGCTTCTAGATATCAGGTGTTGTTATCTCACCGGCTAGATGGGGTGGAGGTTCACTGGTGGAAGAAAGTGTGGAATAAGCTTTCTTGGCCGAAGTGTAACTGCTTTATTTGGACTCTAGCTTGGAATAGGTGCTTGACATGGGATAATATTCAGAAGCGGGGTTTTCAGGGACCTTCTATGTGTGTTTTGTGTGGATGTGGAGAGGAGGACTCCTCTCACTTATTTTTCTGTTGTCCCTTGACTTTACAACTTTTGCATTTTTGGTGGGAAGTCTGGAAAAGCCCCTGTGTTCATGCTTCCTCCCTGGTGGATTTTTAGAGTAGTCTAGGTAGACCTCCTTCTATGGCCTCTTTCTTGCAAGATGTGTGGTATGTTGGGCCTTCCTTCATACTATGGCAGATTTGGTTGGAACGAAATCAAAGAATATTTCAAGGTGAGAAGCTGTTGATTCAACAAGTTTGGCAAAAAATTATGGGTATGATTCGGGAGACAGTGGAAGCTAAGTGTGATGTGGTGTTCCCTTTGGAGAAAGGGGATGCTGAGCTAGTGGATAGATTGGGTATTCAGGGGTTGTCTCCAGCTTCTGCTGGTGTCAGGAGAGGAAGGTGGGTGAAAAAGAAAGTTCAAAGGGTGGGGAGTTGGCTACCCCCTCCAGCTGGCATTCTGAAGCTCAATACTGATGGTTCTTCAAGGGGCAATCCTGGGCCTGCTGGGATTGGTGGGGCTGGTAGGGATTTTTCAAGATCGGTGGTTTCTTTCTTTTATGTTCATGAGGGATTGCAGACTATCAACCTTATGGAAGGTTTGGCGATCCTCTACGCTTTGGAGAGGGCTTTTGCTTTGGGATGGTGCAAGGTTATCTATGAGTCTGATTCATAGGTTTTGATTAATTTGCTGAATAAACAGAAGGTTTCTGATGTTAGTTGGCAGTTGGCTTTGATGGTGCAGCAGATTCTACAAATAAGTTCTTTGATGGAGATGGTGTCTTTTGTCCATATTCCAAGGGAGTGGAATAGGGCAGCAGATTGTTTGGCTAAGTGGGCTTCTGAGCATTTAGATGGCTGGAAGATTGATGAGTGGGAGCAGGATCCTCATGAGCTCCGACATGACTTGGAGAGGATTCTTGCCGAGGATGGGAATGCTATTGGTGAAGGATGATGTTGTTTCATGCTTTGTATGGTTGTTTCTTATGGATTCTCGGGGCCTTGGCCCTTTGATGTTTTGTAATGCTCTGTTCTGAATTTCAATAAAGTTTTTACCCCTTTTTATAAAAATAAAAAAGGTTAATTTTGGCCATTAAAAATAGAACAAATATTTACCACTTTTTATTATGAATGAAGTGTAAAATTGCTATTGATTGTTTCACCATTGAAGTGGATGATATTTAAGTAGTGTTGATTGATACCAAAGATGGAAAATTTTAGAAGAAAACAGAGATATTGTATTTAATTTTAATTATAATATTATTATAATTATTATATTACTATAATATTATATTTTAATTATAATTATAATATTATATTATATTTATATTATTATTACAATATTAAATATAATAATATTATATTTGTATAATTGCATTATTATAATATTATATATTATTATATAATATTATTATAATACTATAATATCAATTAATATAATATATCAAGTGTTATAATAAATATTAATAATATAATTAATATTATTATTAATATTATAACTATAGATAATAATGATTTTGTTGGTTTGACAAAAAGTAAATTTGAAGTTTACCTAATGAATTAAAAATTAAAACTAAAACACAACTATAATTACAACTAAAACACATACTATAATTACAACACTACAAGGCAGGTACTAGCCACTATGTGGCACTTGTTATTTATTTGTTTTAAATAAAACATGATCCACCTTTTAAGATACTCTTTTAAATTATTTTATTTAAATTTAACTATGCAATAGATTTTAAATATAAAAATTTTCTTTGCTATTAAAATTGTCATTCAATTAATACTATAACTTAATTAATTTAATTTATTTATTATGCCGAGAGGCATTCTATAGTCACAGCGGGGTGTAGATGAGAGCAAACCTAGAATTTGATGGTCTATTTGATCGTTTTTGGCATTTTAGACTGTATTTTATAAGTTTAAAATTTATTAGACCCTATAACTTGACTTGCTAATTTTTTACAACCGTATATATGACACTTGAAATTATTTGTAAACCGTAAAATATTATTATAGGATAATATAATTTAATATTCTTATTAATAATATATATATTATTCTATAATAAATATAAATGATGTTTTTCTTTTACAATGTTTATCTTGAAACTTTTTTTTAAATTGATATAGAAATGTAAATTAAATTATAATTTTTTCAAACAATGTTTATCTTCAATTGATAAATCTTAAAAATCAATTAAGAAACAAATCTTTGCTTTGTTTTATTTTTTTTAATTTTTAAAAATCAATTTAAAAACAAATCTTTTCTTTGTCTATGCTTGCTATTTATTGTTTTTTTTATTTTTAAAAGTCAATTTAGAAACAAATATTTGCTTTGTCTATACTTGTTAATATGTTATTCAATATGTTATTGTTTATTATATATGGAATAAGTACAACTTTGCAAATTACAATTACAGAGATTAAGAAGAGCTATAATTAAGAGTTGATTTACAATTACACAGATAAAAAAGAATTTCTACTACTTCCTTCATTGTTATTTAATTCGCCAAGGTCACCTTTCTATTAGCGCACCAAGATGCCTACATTAGAGTCAAATTGGAAATGTTCTTAGCAGTGATACAATTGGACAAGTCAAGTCCTAAGCATAGTGTGGCGATTGAAAATTCTCTTAGAGTTCAAAAGGAGGGCAAGTTGGGTTTGTGGAGTGCATGGGCTGCTCTTAAGGTACATCCAATATTTTTTGAAACTTATTGCTTTCTATCTTTTTGAAATTTCTTGTGAATGATTGCAATTTTCAAGTGGGAATTGTATTGGAGTGTTTGGTTCAAGAAGAAAGAAATCCTTCATGTTTCTTTTCAATTTATAATTATTGAATTTTTTAGGACTTCCAATTTACACAATAGAAGTGAATTTATATGCCTTTATGTCCCTTTTGATAGCATTCAATGTCTACCAAAAAAACATTCTACCTTGAAATGATAGCAGGTCGCTGTAATTTTTGTATGGCACTTCCATCTTTTTGGGAGTTTTTGTCTTTCTATTTGTAGTTTTGTTTGTGACTGTGTTGTTGATTGCTACTCTTTTTCATAGTCTTTAGACTATTTTTTGTAACCTGCATTCTTTTAATATAAAAAATTTACTCAACATTGTTTTGACAACTTATAATTTTTTTAAAACGTCAATTGAAAGGTAGTTAAATGACCACCAAACCGTCATAAAAATTTTAAATGACAGGCAGGGGTGACTGTCAAATTCTAGGCCTGGATGAGAGCACTCATTTTTTCTGTGTAAATATATAGAAAAAAAATAAAAATAAAAACCAAAAAAGAAATTGGAAAAAATTAAAAATAAAAATCAAATAAAGAAATTGAAGAAAATAAAAAATAAAAACTATGAAGGATAGAAAGGTGGAGAAAATCACAAAAAATATGGAACCAAAAAAGAAATTGGAAAAAATAAAAAAGAAATTGGAAACAATTGAAAAAAAGGTGGAGAAAATCACAAAAGGTATGGAAAATGCAAAAAGCAAGTACATAACCTCTAGAAGATATCTCTCGGCATACTATAGATATTTTTTTTAAATATAAATATACTAGTTTTAAAATCTAGTTATAATTTCTATGTAATTAACAAGGTCAAATTAAGTGTCTAAGAAAGAGGATTGTGACACTTGCCCTTGTACAAGTTTGTTGTATCATTCATCAGTTGAATCATCTCCTTCCATAGTTATCTTCTCTCTTTCAGCTATAGTCAACTCTTCTACCACAATCTCTAGATTCTATTGTTCTTCCCTCAATTGATTTGTACCCTTATTTTCACTCTTTTTGGTAATAACGGTACTCTCTGCCACTATCGTGCATGAGGTAGGGGTTGCATACAATGTTAGCTTTTCATAGACTAGTAAGATCACCAGCCTTTGATACCACTGTAATGTCCCTAACTAGACTGTTAGCACAAAATCACTAATTTTAACAATAAACATAAACCCAAGATCTTTTTATCACCTAGATCCTAATGTGGGCAAGGTGAGAGCATACAAAAACTAAGATGTGGACAAGAAAGCAATTGATGCAAATTTACTGGTGGCAAGCTACACAGTTTACAATCAATGCCAAATTGGTAGATAGTATGTAGATGATCAAATCCAAACTAGTTGATTACAAACTATAGATCTAATCAATACCAAACTAGTAGACAAAAAATACATTTGAATCAATGCCAAAATAGTAGATAATGAAAATACCAATATTTAAAATAAGATTAGCGGTACACCTTCTAGGATCCTCTTACAATAGAATTTTGTTGTAGAAACTTGGTTTGAGAACATTTCCATTCTTATAGTTTAATGATCTTCATAAATTTTATATTTTTTTGTATAATTTATATTTTTCTTAAAACATCAATTGGAAGGTACTTCAATGAGAAAACCATCATAAAATTTCCATAAGATAGGTAGGAGTGACCATTAAATTCTAGGTTTGTTTCCCTTCTTTGTACAAATATTTATTTTTATAAATTTATATGGTGAATTTCTTAAAAATGGGAGCACAAAATGAACCAAAAGTTTTTCCGAGACACAAACAAAAAGTAGTGACAAACATTTCTATTATAGACATTGGAGCCCAAACAATGGTAGATATTTTAATTTTAATCCTTTTTTTTGTTTAAAACATATAGTGGCCATTGCTTTGTAATGGTCACAAAACTTGGTAGTGTCTACCCAACATGATGGATGTACATTTTATTAAAACATTACTATGTTAAACCTATTAAACGATGCTTTTAATCTTAATAATTTTCTATTTTAAAAAATTACACCTAGATTGTAGGATAGATAGTGGTGGAAAGCCTAGCCACCACAAATGAACCAACTATTCCTAGACATACACAAAAAGCACTAGCAAACATTTTATCATAGACAAAAAATACAAGCAATGATAAATATTTTCAATTTTTGATCCTCTTAATTATATATTATCTTTTTGAACCAAAAACAAAACCCACAGTATTATAATTTATTTCAATTTAAAACATAGATCAAATAAGAATCTTTCTTTGACATTAAAATACTAACTTGTGTGATATTGTTGTTTTCCAAAATAGAGGGCTAGAGAACTTTAAATCATTCTTGCTCTACCTCTTCAAATTTTGAAAATGACTTTTTTTTACAATGGGATGACGAGTAAGGGGAGCTGCGGGGGTTTGGAAGCCCACGGCCTCTAACAGGTTGTGACTTCTTCTTCTTCCTTTTCTGATTAGTTACGTCTGCATGTGTGTGGGGTGACATACAGAGGCGCAAATTTCTGGTGGGGGGTGCTTGCATGCTTTCAGGGGGGTTTGATTCTTTTTTCTTCTATGTTTTGCTTTTTTCTATGGAGTTGCTTTAGTGTTTGTTTTCGCTACCCTAGTGATCTGGTTATCAGGACGGGGGTTTTTCTTTCTTTCTCATGGGCTACATGCATCGGTGGAGAAGTTCGATCCAGGTTCTTCTCTTCTTGGAGGAAGTCAGAGCTTTGTGAATTTGGTTAACCCTGGCAAGGGTTTGATGAGGAATGGTGGTGTCTGGCTACACAAAGTAAATGGGTGTTTGGAGAGATTGCAGGAATGGTCAGTGCTTGTGATACAACCAGACTCTATGGCGGAAGACATGGAGTACTACAACAAGCATGTGTTGATTTGCAAGTTCATGGGCATGTAGGCTTTGCTCACCTTTCTTGATTGGTGGGTTCACAAGACCTGGAACCCTGACAGGGATTTTGTAATGTCCCCTTTTAGGAAGCTCAAAATTTTTTTAACCTTGCACACAATTTTAACTTCTTAAAGAGAACATTAGTAACTAATAATTCCTTATAACATCATAATATTGTAATTAGGGTTAGTAACCACATATTCATAATCAATATCAAAGTTCATTTCATATATGCATTTCACATTTTTCTCATTTCTATCATATAGAGGTTTCCATGATATACCTCGAGAGAGTTATCCATGAGCCTGATCGTTAATCTACTCTATGCCACTCACCCCATATGAGTTGGATACGTTAGGACACTGGTGTAACAAAACTCACTGCCATAGGCCCGAGGGGCTTCATTACTACACCCGATAATTCTTCACCTTGTCTTAGCTCAAGGGGTTTCATCACTACACCCAGTGATTCTTCACCCACTTGAGAGTCACCTACCATTATCCATTAATAGTATTTAAGTCTACGCTATCTTAGGCCCAAGGGGCTTCATTACTACACTCAGTAATTCTTCGCCTTGTCTTGGCTCAAGGGGTTTCATCACTATGCCCAATGATTCTTCACCCTCTTGAGAGTCACTTAGGTGCTAGATCCTAACTGCCCTTCCCTAACTCCACTCCCATGATCGAAGGGTGTGTAGATAGATTAATGGTGAGGCTCTTATTCTCATCATGGGTATTCTATGTTTAGAATTATGTATCATGTTCTCTAAGAACTTATCCTTACTATCTCGTGATCCCCATGGATCACGAGATGGTACAATTGATCATATTGTTCCTCTACGGGAACCCAACTTGTACTATCTCATCAATTGCCATTCTAATTACTTGGCATCATAATGTTCATCATTCTAATATGATTATAAGATTTCTTAGTCTATCATGTTATGGATATTTTTATTCTATAATGGTTAGGAATATGTTCATGCCATTAGAACTATAAACATTCTTATCCTAACATATATATACATTCTCATTCTATGATGAACTCTTATTTCTATGATAAACATTCCTATGATGTTTGATTCAAGCATTCTTATGGGTATCTGTTTCTCATCTATCACACAATTTTGAGACATATGACTCATGTTAGGGAAGATACCTTATAGGGTTGACTGCTGAAGATATTATTTAATATCTACTTGTTGCCCCTCAATATGAATGATTATTGATATATTGCTGACTGAGGAATGTGCTTGCAGAATGATGGATTTTTGATGTTCCTCCTTATAAGTAAGAATATTTGTTGTTCGATGATTTATGAGATTGTTCACTTGATGAAGGATTCAATGCCGATTGTCTCCTCATTTTACATAATATATACTTCTTCCATCAGCCACGTTGGGTCAAGGGACACATCATTTGACCTTTCCTTAAATCAGTTTATGTTAACTAATTTTTAATCACATGGATTGTCGATTCCATAGGAAGACAATTTGTCTTAAGGAATTCGATTGCTTGTCCTTTTTATTTTGTCTCTTTTCTTATTCTTGTCTTTAGTGACTAATTTGAATGCCATGTAGGATTACCATGTAAACTTCCATGATTATATCACACCCGCACGACTTCCATAAACTCTTCCTGACCTACGGTAGTCTTTAAGATCTTGGATTAGTCTCTACTGCTATAAGGTCTATCATACAGGAAGGAAACTCTACATTCAAGCCATGGTTAACAATGATGCCCGTATAGAATGGCTACCCGCTCTACTTCTTCCCACTCGCTATTTGAATTTGAATTTGATGGCTGCCAGGGACACGGGTGATCCCTCGGACCCTCCATTGTAGGGTTTCCTGGGGGATGCTTCGAGGTGAGGGTCTATCTCATGTGGGCTCGACAGAAATGAGGACCTTAAAGGTCATGTGCTCTATGATGGGGATGGAGATTCCTCTGTTCACACGCTGCAAAACAAGGTGTTGGGGACCAATGCCTGGAAAAAGGCACTGTTTGGAGATAATATGGTGAAAACAGGTGTCTCTCCAACTTTTCATGCTCTAGAGGATGGTTCTGAACTGGAACTTCCAGATGTTGTGATGGATCAGGTGGTCTCCTCCATGGAGAATGCTCTTGTGGGAATAAATTTTTCCTTTAGACCCAATATTGATGTGGTCAGAAAATGGGTGACTACTAAATGGAGGGTTAAAGGTAGTGTGTCTATTAATGCTATGAACAACGGGATGTTCCTCTTTAAATTCATGACAAGGGAGGATCTCGCCACTATGCTAGTAGGGGGACCCTAGATGTTTGGAAAGCATAGCTTATCTTTATGCAAATGGAAACCAAGATTTGATAATGCGACAGATTTAAATAAAACAACACCAGTTTGGATTTGACTCCCGGGCCTTCCTCTAGAGTTCTGGGATGAAGAAATTTTTATATGGATTGCCAACTCACTTGGACACTTCATAACTCTTGACAGCACCATCGGAAACAAATCAAGGTTAGTTTTTGCTAGAATATGTGTTAGCATTGATATTAACAAGATTCTCCCTAACAATATTACTCTTAAATTTCTAAATACGGTCAATGGTTCAACCCATTATGTATGAAAACTCTACAACCTTATGTCAAATCTATAATAAAAAGGGCCACCTAGCTCCACAGTGTAAAGTTAAGCCTACCCAGGCTAAGGAGGCTCAAACTGCTAAAGGAGCAGAGGACTATCCTTTAAGGGAGGATCTGCTGAACATAATCAAATCCCCAGAAAAGAACAAGACTGTTATAGTTTTTGGGGATAATACCCAACCACATAAGGTGGAGACCAATGGTCATACCCCCATTGAATACCTAAGAACTTCCCCTATCTTAGGCATTGTTAACAGTATGAATTCCCTGCCTACGGGATTTGAATATGGGGAGATTCTCCAAGATGATACTATAGAAAATCAAGCATTTTCTGGGGTTGTGCCTCCCCCTGCGGTCTCTAGCCCGGTGCCAACTGTGGTTGACTCTTTGGCTAGAGGTGAGGTAGGATTAGGGGTTGCATCCCCTAGCAATAGCACTGTGACCCTTACATCTAGGGCGAGTTCTAGCTTCACAGACCTGGAGGGTTGGAATACGGTTAAAAAGAAGGGTAGGGGCCCAGGAAAGAAGATGGTGGATGTGGGAGCGGATGCCAAACAGGGTTGACCGTCCCATAGATAAACAAGACAGAAGGTGATTAATAAGGATATTTCTATGGGCAGACAAAAGACCTTGGAGATGGGCTCCAAGGAGGGTTCAATAACCCTCTATCATGGAACATCCGAGGGTTCAATAACTCCCACAAACAGTTTCTAGTCAAGAACTGTATCTTTTTTAATAAAACTGACATTTTGTTGCTGCAAGAGGTTAAAATGACAAGTGATAACTTCCAGTTCGTGGCCAAGAATCTATGGACTAATGCGGATTACCTCGACTGTGATGTTTGCAATACCTCGGGAGGTATTGTCACCATGTGGAATAGTAAGGCTATCAAAGGAAAAATTATTTAGAAGAACAAAAAAAACTTGGCTACCAATATGGAGTCAGACAGCTTCTCATGGAATCTGATTAATATCTATGCTCCTAATTAGAGGGGCCCTAGAAGGGAGTTGTGGGATCTCCTCTCTACCCTGATCTCTAGAGACCTGGATAGCCATTGGATGTTGATGGGAGATTTTAACACCCCCCTATTCCCTTCTGAAAAGAGGGGGGAACTATGGATTACATTGACAGCATGTTGGACCTGAATGACTTTTTGAATAAGGAAGGTCTACTGGACTTGGAACCACAAGGTAACAAGTTTACGTGGTCCAATTAGAGGAAAGGAAGGAACCTAATCCAAGTCAAGCTGGATAGAGTGTTGATTTCCCCCAGATGGAAATTTTTAAGCTCACATGTCCTTGAAACTCTTCCTCGAACTACTTCTGATCATAACCCGTTGCTTCTCTCATGGAAAGATGGGAATGGTAGAGGCCCTTACCTATTTAGATTTAAAATAATTTGGATTAAACACGTCGAGTTCAAGGAAATGCTTGCTAGATGGTGGAGGATAGATGTCCAAGAAACGCCCATGTTCCGCCTTACTCAGAAGCTTCTAAGGGTAAAGAAAAAAGTCAAAGGCTAGAACAGGTTCAACTTTGGGAATATATTTGAGGAAAAAAGAAGAATCAACTTAAAACTTAGAGAATTGCAAAAAAGATTAGAAGGAGACATTACTGAAGTTACTGCTATGGAGGAAGAGAAGGCGAGAAGGGAATGGAAGGAACTGCTGGTGAAAGAAGAGATTTTTTGGAAGCAAAAGTCAAGAGTCCAATGGTTAAAAGAGGGGGATAGGAATACCTTGTTCTTCCACCAATCTACGATGAGGCATAGGAAAAGAAATAGCATAACTAAGATTATGGATGACAGAGGTGTCATGGTTGAAATAGATCTATAGATTGGAGACATGGCTGCTTCCTATTTTCAGAACTTCCTGGAAGCCCATGATAGTAGTATTAATCAGGAACTCATAGATATTATTCCCACCCTGCTAAATGAGGAGGATAATGCTCAACTTGGCAAAATTGTTTCTGAGGAAGAGGTTTAGGCCTGTCTCTTCTCTATGGGGGCCTTTAAAGCCCTGGGACTAGATGGATTCCCCCTACTTTCTTTTAGGAGTATTGGGACATAGTGGGGAAAGATGTCACTGAAGCTACTAGAGATTTATTTAGGATAGGCAAGCTGCTAAAGCAACTTAATCATACCTTCATAGATCTTATTCACAAAAAACAAGACGCTGTGTGCATGGGGGATTTCAAACCTATAAGTCTTTGCAATACTGTGTACAAGATCTTCTCCAAAATTCTGGTTTTGAGACTCCAACCCATACTTGAAAAATTGGTCAACAGCTGTCAAAAAGGTTTTGTCCCAGGGCAACAGATAATAGATGCAGCCATTACTACCCATTAAATAATCCACTCCATGGAGAAAAGCAAAAGTCTGGGCATGGATTTCAAGCTTGACATTTCAAAAGCTTATGACAAAGTTAATTGGAAGTTCCTCTTTACTGTCCTGAAGAAGATGGGATTCTAGGGTAAATTTTTGCAACTTGTCATGATTTGTGTTACTTTTGTTAGTTTCTCTATTTTGGTCAATGGCATCCCTAGGGGCTTCTTTAATGCTAGTAGAGGGCTAAGGCAAGGGGATCCCCTTTCCCCCTACCTCTTCATTCTTCTTGTTGAATCCCTGAGCAAGGGTTTCATTTCCTTGCTAAATTCTAGAGAAATTAAAGGGGTTAAACCTGCTTCAATAGCTGAGCCTACTGTCATTTAGCAATTTGTAGATGATACCATCATGTTTGGAGCTGCTTCAGTTATTGAGGCTCAGAAATGGAAAAAAGTGCTACAGGAGTATGCTACCTCGGCAGGCCAATGTATAAACTTTGATAAGAGCCATGTCTACTTTTTTAATACCCCAGCTGATCTGCAACAAAAAATTATGGGGATTCTGGGATGTGTTGTGGGTTCTTTCCCTGGGATCTATCTTGGTTTGCCATTCTCTATTAAGGATGCCACCCCGGAGTACTAGAATTCCATCATGGAAAGGACGCAAAGGAAACTTGCAAGGTGGAAAGGAAAACTCCTAAGTCAGGCTGGTAAGTTTCAACTTCTCAAAGCTTCACTCCAAGGAATTCCTGTGTATTTTCTATCCTTGTTCAAAATGCCTAAGTACCTGACTGAGAGACTTGAGAAGATACAAAGAACCTTTCTTTGGATAGGAATGGAAGACAAAAAGAGGTTAGCTCTTGTTGCCTAGAATAAAGTCTGTAAACCTAAATTGTAGGGGGGCTTAGGCCTAAGAAAACTGAACTTGCTTAATAAAGCACTCATAACCAAAATTGGCTGGAACCTTATTGTTGGGGGTAAAGATTGGGGCAGCATTATGAAATCCAAATATATGGGGAACTCAACCCCGGAGGACATTTTACTCTCTTCTGACTTTTTTAGAGACTCAGTAATTTGGAATAACATCATGAAATGTAGAACTGTTCTATTGAAAGGTAGCAAATGGAAATTAGGGGATGGAGAATCAATAAGATTTTGGGAAGACAACTGGATCAATGGGGAACCCCTAAGAAAGAGTCAAAATACTCAGGACTTGATGAATCTTGCTGTTAATTACTTTGGAGACTGGGTGAAGGATTATTTCCTCCATGGCAGTTGCGAGTGGACCCGGCTGTCAGAGTGTTGTCAAAGACAAATAGAGCTGATTGGAGTTACTGAAGAGATACAACTGCTCCTAAAAGGATATAGAATCTCCCTCTTCCTGTAGAAGGACAAATTGGTTTGGATGAAGGAAAAGTCTGGGAGGTTTACTGTTAAATCTTCCTATAACATGTCCCTTCCCCAAGAAGATGATAAATTATGGAAGAGAATCTAGAACCACAACCTTGTGCCAAAAATGAACCACTTTTGGTGGGTAGCTATTCAAAACAAAATCCTTACTATTAATAATCTCCAGATAAGGGGCTTCCAAATCCTGAATAGATGTGTGCTTTGTATGAAAAATGAGGAGTTTGTCTCTCATATTCTGTTACATTGTGAATTTGCTTGGGATGTTTGGAGTATGGCTCTGAACATTCTGGATATCCCTTGGTGCGGGAATGGAAACTTGAAGGATCACATTAGAGCCTGGATCTCCCCCTTTCAAATCCATTGTGCCATGAAATATGGGCTCAGACCCCCTTATTCCATCTTGGTGCCTTTGGAAGGAAAGAAACAATAGACTCTTCAGGGAAAAATTTAGGAACCCCAAAGAGTTTTTCGGCTTTGCTGTCAGACTGTTGCAAGACAACATCAGTAACAACTCCATAAAGGTTGCTAAAAGTCCCCCAAATGCTAAAGAAACTAGCATAATTAAACAATGGACTATTCCTATAAGTACTTGCAAAGTGGATGATAGGAAGAAAAAAGCCATAGCCAACACTAACTGGATCCCTCCCCCTAGTGGTTGGTCAAAACTAAACTTTGATGGTGTGGCCAAAGGCAACCCAGGGCTTGCTAGTGGTGGAGTAGTGATAAGGTCGGATAAGGGTTCTATGATGGCTGCGTTTGCTGGAAGCATTAGAAGAAACACCAATAACACTATGGAAGCCATGGCCCTTCTATGGGAACTCAAAATTGCCTTGTCTATAGGCATTAAAAACATAATTGTCGAAGGCGATTCCATGGTTGTCATAGAAGCTGTTAAAGGGAATGGAAGTGTTGGTTGGTAGTTAGAGCATATCATCAAAGATATAAAGGGTCTTCTCCTAACGTTCGAGGGCAAAGATTTGAAACATATCTATAGGGAAGGAAATAAGGTTGCAGACCTTATGGCAAACTTGGGGATTAACACCCACCCCTTAAGATGTTGGAGGGACTTGGATAATCTACCTAGGGTAATCAATAATTGTATTTAGATGGAGGCCTTAACCCCTGATGATGGATGAAATGATTTATATATGTGTCTAGAGTAGTGCTTTGGCATGGAGGATGGTCGAAGGAGTCCTAATCACTCCTTTGTAATGATGTGGTGAACTGAGTTGCACCTTGAGATAATCAGTTTAAATCATGTTTGGTGGAAAGAAATTTGCAAAGGGTCTTGTCAACTTCTACTTAATGTGTTGGGCTTGAGGGGTTCGCACGAGTCGAGGCCTGATGGCATTTATGATCCGAATGCCTTTGGGTTCTAGATTGGCGTCCAACGACTGTTAAAGAAACTTAATTTTCTTTTATTATGCACTTCTAGATTTTATGTGTGTCCTCTCCCTTCTCTCTGCAACAGCTTTTACAGTGAGGGATTTATTTCTGTTTACTTTTGGGTTTCTAGCTTTGTGCTCTGGAGGTATAGGATTATGGGGGGGATAAAGTGAGGATAGAGCTTATGAATTGCAATGAATTCAAGGAAGACCTGCAAGTCTGGAGCATTGCATATGAAGGAGGAGTTACATCTTTCCTTGAATCTTTGAATGGATATGACGAAAATATTTCAACCCAATTTACTGAATCGTGGGATGGGAGGCGAATTGTGAAAGTTGGAGGGGTCCAATTTGTTGTTTCTAAGGACTCTATTGCTGCTGTGATTGGGTTGCCATGTTTAGGGAATAGACTCAAGAAGCAGACTTGTGTCCCAGATTTGGATGGTATGAAACTATTTTATAAAGAGGGTGAGAAACAAGTTAGGCTTCAGGGAGGCTTTGAGCGTGAGAGTCTGGTTGTGCCATGGAACTGGGTATGCTTTCTGATAATGAAATATTTTACTCTTGAGGGTAGATACAGAGTGTTTTATCACTACCATTTTTCTTTTTTAAATCTTTTCCACCATAAGGCTTTGGTGAATTTCCCCTCCTTCCTACTTTCCAGCCTTGAAGCCTTTGTCATGCATACCAAAAAGGTCCGTGAAGAGGACCCTGATGTGATTTTTGTGCCCTTGCACCGAGGCCTAATTTTTTGATTGTATCATTACCATTTGGCTCTGAGCCCATCTAAACCTCCAGCTGCCCGTCCTATTGAGGATAGCTCCAATGAAGAGTTTGAAGATAAAATTCCCCTTAGTGTGAGACTTGAGAAGCCTACCACCCCGAAGGCCTCTCAGCTCGCCTCCCCTTCTAACCACCCTATGAGTGGTCCCTCGGGTCCTTTGTCTAACCCACCTGTGTCAAAGACCACCTCTTTTTCAAAAGCTTTCTCTGGCAGCAAATTCCCAGGTCAAACCCTTGAGATCTCTCAGGACAAATCTCATGTTGTTGTTGTTGAGGGCTTGTGTAACCTAAAAAGTAGAAACCCTGTGCAAGATAACAAAAAACGTAAGGGAGGGAGTCCTGCACAATACAAAACTACTAAAAAGAGATGCAGTGTGGGAGGTGAGAGGAAAGGGGTTGAAGAAACTGGTAAAAAGTAGGGGAATCTGGGGAAAGAGGAGGTTTTAATTATTAAAGAAATTACTTTGGGTAAGGATGGCTCTACTAGAAAACTGACCTCGAGGAGATCCCCTAGATTGGCGGGAGATATGTCCCAAGGAATTAAGATTGTGGATTATTCCACTACTTCTAATTGGGAGGACACTGTACAAAATGTTGAAATGAAGGGAACCAAAACCACCCCTAAGCAGGAATAGGAGGGCATAAGCCACTTTGCTTCTATGAATAACTCTTTCTATGACACTAATGAAGAAGATACTGAGCTGCAAGAAACCCCTGACAAGGAAGTGATGAGCGCAAGAAGGGACATGAATAATAAGAAGCTAGAAGCTGAGCTTGCTGAAGTGAAATCTCACCTGTCAGTTATGGAGAACAAAGTCAAGAATCTGGTTAAGCTGGTTCTGAGGACATCCCAGAAGGCTATTGAAGCCTTTTCTTTCTACAGGTGGAACGAAAGAAGACCATGGATTCTCTACTAGAGGATTAGAAAAAATTAATCAACATGGTTTCTGATGATTGCAAGACTCTTCTTAGCTAGGGGTTTCTTGTTTTATGTTATTAAAGACTTGTTTAAAGACTCATTTTATGTTTTGGTTAAGTTTTTTGATGAATTGTTAATTGGCTGTTAGTCGGTTATTGGTGGTCCTGGGCCTATTCTGCTACCATTTGGCTTTGTTATCGGGTTATTCTCCCATATTAGAATCTTATCTTAATCAAAAACAATGATGCCCATAATATCAAATAATGATATATCTCTCTTATCGGTTATAGATAGATTGCTTGGTTCATACAAGACTCCCATCGATGATATCCTCTATATTTATCAAGGAAACTAGTGCATGAGATTTCCTCCAGGTAACCTGATGAGGTGACTCCATTATGATTAGCACGGATGGTGCTGAAGTTTCATTGGCTACTAAAGTTAGCTTCATCATTCCAATCTTTAATTGGAATGAGGTAATTGATTTAATGTGGGATATGACAGGCCTCCCCTCTAAAGATTTCTTGTCCTCAAGCAATGCTCAAGTTCAGATGTTTGAGGATCTCACCTCCTTCCCATGTAGCATCATCTTCGGGTAGATTTTTCCATTTTATGAGGTATTCAGAGATGATTCTATTCCTCAATTTTCTTTCCCTTGTGTTAAGTATTCTTTCTAGTTCAAGGACTAGTTGTCCCTCATCATCAAGAGGGGTAGTTCTTCACATGGGGTAACCTTTTGTCCAAGTACTTTCTTAAGTATAGAGACATGAAATACATTGTGAATCTTACTATTCCCAGGAAGATCCAACTCATAAGCAACCTCTCCAATCCTTCTCAAAACCTTGTATGGTCCATAAAATCAAGGCTTTAGATTCTCAGATCCACTAACCTCCATAGAAGTTTTCTTATAGGGTTACAATCTCAAGAACACCATGTCTCCAACTTTAAAGGTACTTTCAACTTGCTTTCTATCCGCATATATCTTTTGCTGGTTTTGGGCATGATGCAAATTGTCCATAAGGATTCTCATGATGTCCTCATGTTGTTGAAGGAAATCTTTGGCTTTGGGTGCCCTACTATCTTGAAGAAGCAAACTCCTGAATGATGTGGCTTCATATCTGTATAGGGCCTCGAATGGACTCATCCCAATGGACATATGATCAGTCATCTTATAGAAATATTCTCCCATGTGTAGCCACTTTATCCATGCCTTCTGTTGACCGGTAACATAGTTTCTTAAGTAGCCCTCAATCCACTTTTTCACTATTTCTGTTTGTTCATCAGTTTGAGGGTGATAGCTTGTACTTGGTGTAAGCTTTGTGCCAGACAATCTGAATAATTCTTGCCAAAATAGACTCATGAAGCAACTATCTCTATCGCTGACTATGCTCTTTGGTAGCCCATGAAGTCTAAAAATTTGCTTGAAGAATAACTCAGCAACTTGAGGGGCTTTGTACTCAGATGAGATAGCCATGAAGTGTGCATACTTTGTGATTCTGTCTACCACAACATAGATGCAATCTCTTCCTTGCACCTTAGGAAGACCGATAATGAAGTCCATCGAAGTGTTGCTCCACTTTTGTTTAGGTATGTGTAATGGTTGCAATAATCCCACTGGATGTGAGTGCTCCACCTTATTCCTTTGGCATGTGGTGCATTCTTAGACATACTTAAGTATATCCTTTTTAAGTCCTTTCCATGCAAATCTTTCTCATTTGTTTGTATGTCTTATAGTACCCTTGGTGTCTGACAAGGGGGTTATCATGGTGCTCCTTGATTGCTCTTTCTTTCATTTTAGAGTCAGCTGCCAAATATACTCTATCCTTGTAGAAGATGAGGTCCTCTTTTATGGTGAATCCTTCATCCTTTATGTTCCCTTCCATCACATCATTAGTGTAGGGATCCTTGACATATTTTGCTACGATGGAGTTCTTCCAATCCGATGATATATTCGACATGGCATATAGATGTGGTCTTCGAGATAAAGCATCAGCCACCACATTATTCTTTCCCCTCACATAAGCTATGTCAAAATTGTATGCTTGAAGCCTTCTTACCCATTTGTGCTGCCTGTCGTTCAAATCTCTTTATTTAAGGAAGAATTGCAAACTATTATGATTTGTCTTGACTAAGAATTTTCCACACACAAGGTATTGCCTGAACTTGGCTAGGGCATACATAATGGCTAGCATTTCTTTATCATATGTCAAATAGAGTCTTTCAGCTGTTGTCAACTTGTGGCTCTCAAAGGCTATAGGGTGCCTGTTTTGCATTAGAACCGCTCCAATGCCTTCACTAGATGCACCACACTCTAGCTTGGATGGCAATGAGAAATTAGGTATAGCTAGCACTGGGAAAGTACTCATCACCTCTTTTAGTTATGTGAAGGCTCTTTGTGATACATCATCCCAATGGAATAGTCCCTTCTTGGTCAGGTTGGTGAGAGGAGCCGCAATCCTGGAGAAGTTCTTGACAAACCTCCGGTAGTAGCTGCATAGCCCCAAGAATCCTCTTAAGTGGGTTAGGGTTCTTGGCCTAGGCCACTCTCTTATGGACTTAATCTTCTCCTCGTCTACCTTCACACCTTTGGCACTAATTTTATGGCCCAAGTATAGAATCTCTTCCATCCCAAATTCACATTTGGAGACCTTCACATAGAGTGATTCTTGTGCGAGGATGGATAAGACTTCATAAATATGCTTTAAGTGTTCTTCCCAGGTTTTACTATAAATCAAGATATAATTAAAGAATATCAATAGGAATTTCCTTAGCTACTTCCGGAGCTAATTTATAGTTTTCTCTATCTCCTCTTTAAATTTTTGGGGGTGCCTATATGGTGTTGTAATTATGGATTTAGCACCTTTCTCAAGTTCTATAATATGTTCAAACCCTTGTTTTGGGGGTAGACTGGGGGTATTTCTTCAAACATCTTTTTGTGTTTCTTGAGAATGGGTTGGATGTATACATGAATGGATTTTCCCATCGGGGTTGATTTATCTAATATCATGCACTGTGCTACCCATTCTACTTGGTTATGCTGGAAGGTTCTTTCCATTCTTTTTGAAGAGATAATCCTAGGTGATCCATCAGACAAGCCATGTAAGGTAACTCTCTTTCCTTGGTGTCTGAAGTTGAGTTCTAGTTTAGGGAAGTCCAAGGTGAGATGACCTAATGAATGTAGCCATGGTACACCTAAGATCACATCTGTGTCACCCATATTAACCACATAAAAGCCATCTTGGATGGGATGTTTTCTTAGGGCCAGATTAAGTTGTGGTAACATTTTAGAGCAACTAGTCATAGATCCATCGGCTAAAGATACTTTAAATCCCTCAAAGTCTTGGGTGTCAAGTTTTATTTTCTTGGCCAATACTTCATCTATGAAGTTATGGGTGGATCCACTGTCTACTAGGGTCATTACCTTTCTACCCTGAAGAGTGCACCTAAGCCTAAAGGGATGGTGCTTTGATATCTTAGATATAGCCTCTATAGACACTTGCTCTTGGTTGTCACATTTTCTCCTCTTAGTTGGATTCTCTTCCATCTCTCCATTGGATAGGGCTTCTAGGTTGCGAACTTGCCTGCATTTGTGCCCTAGCCCCCATTTCTCTTTACATTTAAAGCATAAGTCTTTTTCTTTCAATTCATCCCTTAGACAAGTATGTCCTGGTTTCCATTGCTCTCCACACTTAGAACATGGGTTTTTATTCTTATGGTGAAATGGTTTTTGGAACTTACCCTTTTTGGGGAATGGCTTGGTGTAGGGTTTTGGTTTCTTATCCTTTTCAAGTCTTAGTGTCATGTCTATGGCATCTTCTAAGTTTGTGGGTTTGAAAGCACTCACTAGGTTTCTTAATGATTCATCCAAACCCTCAATGAATAGTTACGTGAGTCGGTCCTCTTCGACTCTGGAAACCCTTATAGATAATTTCTCAAATTATTGGATGTATTCCTCCACCATCCCACATTGTTTCAAGTGTGTTAACTCTTTAAAGTCTTCTTGCGGGTGCCTTCTATCAAATCTTTTGATGAACTTATGGGAGAAGTCTTCGTAAGATGTTATGTTTTGATGACCTTGGGTATGCTTTCCATTGTGCCACCATTCATATGCTAACCCTTCCAAGTGTAGGATGGAGAATTGAAAGGCATCCTTCTCAGTCATCGGACTTAAATGGAAGTAATCATTGAGTTTTTGTTGCCATGCATGGGCGGAGATCTTGTTGGAGCCATCAAAGTTGGGTAGATAGACCTTGTGTGCTTTATGCTTCAGATCTTTATTCATGGGTCTTCTTTCCCTTTTGGCTGCCTCATTTCTCTTTGAATTTCTATAGTCATTAAATGATACTACCCTTCTTACTTCGGGTTCCAAGCTTGCATAGGCTCATGCAATATCATCCGTACTCATTGAATTCAGAGTAGACTCTTCCATTCTCGATGTTTCCTCTTCAAGAAGAAAGGATGGAACAGGAACCTTTGGGTTTGATGTTGCATTGTTAGTCTCAGAGTGGTTAGATCCCACCTCTTTTTCATTTTTTGAGTGATTTTTTAGATTGTCGATCACATTTCCCATGCTTTGTAATGTTTGTTGAAGTGCTTGGGTAGCTTTGGTTTGTTTTGTCATAGCCTTTGTGGTCATTTCCATAAAAGTCTTCAATTCATTGTTCATTTGTCCTTCCATGTTATTGTTGTTGTTATGTGCGAAACGTATTATGTAATGTGGTTTGTTTCGTCGTAGCCTTTGTGGTCATTTCCATAAAAGTCTTCAATTCATTGTTCATTTGTCCTTCCATGTTATTGTTGTTGTTATGTGCGAAACGTATTATGTAATGTTACATACAGGATGGCAAGATGACTGCTCTGATACCACTTGTAATGTCCCCTTTTAGGAAGATCAAAATTTCTTAACCTTGCACACAGTTTTAACTTCTTAAAGAGAACATTAGTAACCAATAATTCCTTATAACATCATAATATTGTAATTAGGGTTAGTAACCACATATTCATAATCAATATCAAAGTTCATTTCATATATGCATTTCACATTTTTCTCATTTCTATCATATAGAGGTTTCCATGATATACCTCGGGAGAATTATCCATGAGCCTGATCGTTAATCTACTCTACACTACTCACCCCATATGAGCTGGGTACGTTAGGACGTTGGTGTAACAAGACTCACTACCATAGGCCCAAGGGGCTTCATTACTACACCTGGTAATTCTTCGCCTTGTCTTGGCTCAAGGGGTTTCATCACTATACCCAGTGATTCTTCACCCACTTGAGAGTCACCTACCGTTAAGCCATTAATAGTATTTAGGTCTACACTACCTTAGGCCTAAGGGGCTTCATTACTACACCCAGCAATTCTTCACCTTGTCTTGGCTCAAGGGGTTTCATCACTACACCCAGTGATTCTTCACCCTCTTGAGAGCCACCTAGGTGCTAGATCCTAACCGCCCTTCCCTAACTCCACTCCCATGATCGAAGGGTGTATAGATAGATTAATGGTGAGGCTCTTATTCTCATCCTGGGTATTCTATGTTTAGAATTATGTATCATGTTCTTTAAGAACTTATCCTTACTATCTCGTGATCCCCATGGATCACGAGATGGTACAATTGATCATATTGTTCCTCTACGGAAACCCAACTTGTACTATCTCATCGATTGCCATTCTAATTACTTGTCATCATAGTGTTCATCATTTTAATATGATTATAAGGTTTCTTAGTCTATCATGTTATAGATATTTTTATTCTATAATGGTTAGGAATATGTTCATGCCAGTGGAACTATAAACATTCTTATCCTAACATATATATACATTCTCATTCTATGATGAACTCTTATTTCTATGATAAATATTCCTATGTTGTTTGATTCAAGCATTCTTATGGGTATCTATTTCTCATCTATCAAACAATTTTGAGGCATATGACTCATGTTAGGGAACATACCTTATAGGGTTGACTGCTGAATATATTGTTTAATATCTGCTTGCTGCCCCTGAATATGAATGATTATTGATATATTGCTAACTGAGGAATGTGCTTGTAGAATCATGGATTTTTGACACTCCTCCTTATAAGTAAGAATCTTTGTTGTTCGATGACTTATGAGATTGTTTGCTTGATGAAGGATTAGATGATTTATGAGATTGTTTACTTGATGAAGGATTTGATGTCGATTGTCTCCTCATTTTACATAATATATACTTCTTCCATCAGCCACGTTGGGTCAAGGGACACATCATTTGACCTTTCCTTAAATCAATTTATGTTAACTAATTCTTAATCACATGGATCGTCGATTCCATAGGAAGACAATTTGTCTTAAGGAATTTGATTGCTTGTCCTTTTTGTTTTGTCTCTTTTCTTATTCTTGTTTTTAGTGACTGATTTGGATGCCACGTAGGATTACCATGTGAACTTCCATGATTCTATCACACCTGCATGGCTTACATAAACTCTTCCTGACCCATGGTAGTCTTTAAGATCTTGGATTAGTCTCTACTGCTATAAGGTTTATCATACAGGCAGGAAACTCTATATTTGAGACATGGTGAACAATGATGTCCATGATATCAAACAATGATATATCTCTCTTATCAATTATAGATAGATTGCTTGGTTCATACAAGACTCCCATCAATGATATCCTCTATACTGATCAAGGAAAATAGTGCATGAGATTTCCACCAAGTAACCCAATGAGGTGACTCCATTATGATTAGCACAGATGGTGCTGAAGTTTTGTTGGTTACTACAGTTATCTTCATCACTCCAATCTTTAATTGGAATGAGATAATTGATTTAATGTGGGATATGACAGATTTTGATATTATGTTGGCAGCCAACAATTTCTTCATAGTGGACGTTTCCTATATTGCTGAAAAAAATCAGGGTTTTGAAGGCGGGTCGTACTTCTGCAACCAGGTGGGCCTATTCATTAAACCTTAGCATGTGGGCTTCAACTCTGTTGAGGAGCTCCTTTCTTAGATTTTAGTTTGGGTTCACCTCCCTTGCTTGCCCCTAGAATGCTGGTGAAGTGATATATTACAAATGATTGCTCTCTTGCTCAGTAAACCTATTGGGCCCTCTCAACAAAACTTAAATAAAAGGGTTCTTTTCTTTGCTCAAGTGTGCGTAGAAATTGACTTGAATAACCCATTGTCATATTTGGTGGAAATAAGCATTGGGGCAACTTCTTGGACCCAGCAATTGGATTATGAGGCATTATCTTTTCATTGTTGGTTATATCATGAATATGGCCACCTACAGCGAAAGTGATCCAAAGACGCTTCGGCTGTTGGCATGGCTAATGCTTCTCCTCAGTCTACCTTGAAGGTGGATAAAGGTAAGGCCCCCATGCAGGGGGGTGGAGGTAGATAAGGATGGTTTTGTGCATGTTAAGCCTTGTAATAGGAATAGAGGACAAAAGAGGACCACTTAAAGATAAGCAAGAAGAGGAAACCCTCAACAGGTTTGAAGCGTTAGAGGACTTGGTTCAAGAGGAAGGTGTTCCCTTCAAAATGTAAGTTGCTGATAGTACTATTTTTGAGAAGTGCCTGGTGGATTAGCCAAATACTTTTTCCAACCAGGCCCCAACAGGGGGTCAATTAGCTCAAATGGACATAGATCTCCCTTCCTCAGGACCCGAGCTTCAGGGAATTGGCTCGACGATAGACACTATTATGGTTCTTGATCCCCTTGGTTCTGGGATCATCATTGAGAAGGTTGTTGGGGACTCTGGTAAAGGAAAGTCTCCTTCTTCTATTTTGGGCCTCCAGGAAAAAACCCCCCAAAAAGGGGGCTCCTGAGAAGCCTCTTAAAGCAGGTAGGAAGAAGGATCAGGAAAAGGTAAATCTGATTAGAGAGACATTGGTTGAGTCTGGCTCAGTGAGGACTATTGATTCTCACTTTTCCCAGCCCTAGTGATGAGTGTGATATCTTGGAATGTTAGGGGTATGAATAGTATCCCTAGACAAAAGGCTATTTGTGAGTTGATTTGTGTTCACTCTCTTGATTTGGTTTTCCTCCAGGAGACTAAGTTGTCTGTTGAAAGTATGCTAAATTTAGCTCCTAAGATTTGGGGTAGAGGTCTCTGTCAATATGTGGGGGTGCAGGGAAGCTCAGGGGGACTTGCTTGTTTATGGGATCCGTGTAGAGTTTTTCCTCTCTGGTGGCTTTTTGGCAGGGGCTCTATATCTCTTGTTTCTTCTAGTCTAGAGTCTGGTGAGAGAATTCTTCTCTCTAATATTTATGCTCCTACGGATCTCTCTGGTAAGGCTCATTTGTGGTCTCATATTAGATACTTGTGTTCTTTGGAGCCCTTTCTCCCTTGGATTCTTGCAAGTGATTTTAATGTTGTCTCGTCTCTAGAAGAGAAAAGGGGTGGGATTGCCCATCTGGATCCTTCCTCAAATCTCTTGAGGGACAATGTGGCTTGTATGAATTTGGTGGATATCAAGCCCGTGAATGGGTTATATACCTGGAACAATACGAGGACTGGTGATGATGTTATTTCTGAAAGGTTAGGCAGGTTTCTGGTGTCCAGTTTTTGGGTTGGTGTCAAATGGATGACTAGCTCTGAGATTTTGGATTGGTGGGGCTCAGATCACTGCCTAATCGAATTCTCTGATTGCTTGTCTAGATTCTCTAAAAAATAGTCCTTTAAATTTCAGCTTATGTGGCTTCGTGATGAGTCTCTTCATGATTTGGTCCCAGGATGGTGGAGGGCTGGGAAGCCTGCTTTTGGCACTGATATGTACTCCTTTGCTAAAAGACTCTAGTATGTCAAATATATGCTGAAATGATGGAACAAACACCATTTTGGCAATGTTTTCCAGGCTAAAAGGGTTGCACAAGAGCACTTGGATACCATTACTCGATAGATCTGGGCTCAGGGGTTATCTGAGGAGCTGAGTATGTTGGAAGCGGCAGTTGTGAAGGAGGTGGAGGAATGGGAGCTTCGTGAGGAAATTTCTTGGAAGCAAAAATCTTGTATTGATTGGCTTCAAGAAGGGGACAAGAATACTTCTTTCTTTCACAATTTGGTTAAGGATAGAAGGCAAGGAAATATCATTTCATCCCTCAAGTCCTCGGATGGTGACCCTTTTCTTTCCTTTGGTGATATTTTGAAAGAGTCTATAGGGTTCTTCTCTGCTCTCTCCTTTGATGATTCCACTCTTGCCAGTGAGAAAGAAGCTAAAATTTTGGCTTGCATTCCTCCCTTGGTGATTAGTTAAATGAATGAGTCCCTTATCAAGCTGATCTCTCTATTGGAGTTGGAGAATATTGTGTTTTAGATGAGGAAAGGTAAAGCTCCTAGTCCTAATGGGTTCCCGATTGAGTTCTTTCATGAGTTTTGGGAGGTTATAAAGCTTGATCTTCTTAAGGTTGTTCAGGAATCTCAAACGAATAAGAAAATGTTAAGAGCCTTGAATGCCACCTTCTTGGCTCTCATCCCTAAGTGGGAGGGGGCTAATTCTTTGGATCTCTTCAGGCCTATTGCCCTTTGTAATGTGGTGTACAAAATAATCACCAAGTTGATTGTTGAATGCTTGAAGCCGTTGTTAGATAGATTGGTTTCTGAGGAGCAGGGTGGATTTGTGGCTGGTAGGCAGATTTTGGATGGTGTGGTTATTGCAGCTGAGATTGTTCACTCTATGGCTTCCTCCAAGGAGAAAGCTATGTTCATTAAGCTGGATATGGCCAAAGCTTATGACTATGTCAAATGGGATTTTCTAACCAAGATTTTGAGAGCTTTTGGGTTCAACAGTGCCTGGATTGAATTGGTTATGAGTTGTGTAATGTCTACCTCTTTTTTTGTGCTCATCAATGGAGAGCCTTCTGAACTATTTGGGGCTTCTAGGGGCCTTCGACAAGGGCTTGGGAGACTTTTGAAATCTCGTGTGGAGCTTGGTCTTGTTTAGGGTTGGCGATGGGACAATAACATTCCCCCCAATCCCATCTTCAGTTTGTGGATGATACGGCATTAATGGGTCTCTCCAGAGTGGATGAAGTGGTCAATCTAAGGAAGGCCCTAGACTGTTATTTGGCTACCTTAGGACAAAGCATCAATGAAGGCAAGTATTTATTTATTTCTTTAATTCTCTTAACCTTATTCAGCAGAGAATTGCGGGTATCCTCAGGTTTCAAATTGGATCGCTTCCTTTTATTTACCTTGGCATTCCTCTGGTTGTTCACACATTACCTCATGTGTTCTGGTAGGATGTTATTGAGAAGTTTAAAAAAAGGTAAGTCATTGGACTTGAAGGTAGCTTTCTACTATAGGAAGAGTGACTCTTTTGAAGTCTATGGTTTAGGCTCTCCCATTGTATAGGTTCTTTGTGTTATATGCCCCTACTAGCTTTATGAAAGACTTTGAGAGTCTTTGTTGGCAGTTTTTGTGGTCTGGTAATGTACTTTTGAGGAAGTGGAGTTTGGTCAAGTGGGATGTTGTGTCAACTGAAGCAGGAGGGTGGTCTTGGGTTGCATCAGGCCAATTTGAATGGGAAATATTTGGCAACTAAACTCTATTGGAGATGGTGTTCTCAGCTACAACAGACTTGGTCTAAGATCCTCACCTCAAAATACCTTAGGGATGTGGATTGTGTGGATGTGCCTAGATATAGCCTAATGTGTAAGGGATCTATGGTTTGGAATACCCTCAAGAGGGGAGCCAAGTTGATTAAATAAGGATTGTTTTGGATTTGCAACAGGGGTTCGAAGGATCTCTTCTAGTTTGATTCTTGGGATGGGCATCCTCCTATTATGTCTACACACCCTCACTTACAAGACCTATGTAGGCATTTTTTGGAAGCTGGTTGGACTTATGTGATGGATTTTAAATCCCCTAAGGTTTTGGGTTGAGCTATGGTGTACAGGTGGAAGGACTCACATGAGTGGCCGCCTAGGGCATCGGTGGAGTACCGTCAAGAGCTGGCCAACATCTTGGATGGTAGGGTTTGTAGCTCTCTATTGGAGAGGGATGTTTTGGCCTGGGGAGGTGACCAGAAAGGCAAATTCACTGTTGCCTCTGGTTATCAAGTTTTGGATGAGTAGATGTTTGGGTGCACGGGGGTCCCCTAGTGGAAGCAGATCTGGAATAAATTCTCTTGGCCCAAGTGTAATTTCTTTTCTTGGTTGGTGATTTATAATAGATGCCTAACATGGGGGATTCATTGGAAGCGGGGCTTTCAGGGCCCCTCTATGTGTGTATTGTACTCTAATAGTGATGATGACATTTCTCATCTCTTCTTCCAATGCTCTTTTGTTAAGGTGATCTGGAATTTCTGGTGGGAAGTCTAGAGGCAACTGTGTAGGCATGACTCATCTTTAGAGGACTTCTGGAGCAGGCTGAGGAGTTCTCTAGCTAAGACTTCCTTCCTCCACATTGCTTGGACAATTGGTCCCAGCTTCATCATTTGGCATATCTGGCTAGAGCGTAATCTTGGGATTTTCCTGGATAAGAAACTTCAGGTGCACCAGGATTGGATGAGGATCTTGGGAGGTCTTCAAGAGACTTTGGTGGCTAGGTGTGATCTCTCGGCCCCTTTAGACCCTAGAGATATGGGAATTGTTCAGAGTCTGGGGATTTCTGTTTGCGCCAAGGGGGGGAATGGGCCTAGTTTGGGTCGAGGTGCTAGAGGGAAGGTTCAGAGAGATGGTCATTGGATACCTCCACCTTTGGAGGTACTAAAGATAAATACTGATGGTTCCTCTAGAGGCAATCCAGGTCACACTGGTGTTGGAGGCATTGGTAGGGACTACTCAGGAGTGGTTGTGTTCTTCTTCTCATAGTATCGTGGCCTCCAATCTAACAATTTCATGGAGGCATTAGCTATTCTCTTGGCTTTGAAAAGGGCTTGTGCCCTTGGATGGAGAAGGATAATTTGTGAGTCAGATTCTTAGATTGTGGTAGACTTGTTGAATAAGCAGTAGTTGGAGGATGTAAATTAGAAGCTGGCTGGGGTGGTTAGAAAAATTATCTCTCTGGGTAAGGTCCTGGATTCTATCACCTTCTACCATATCCCTAGGGAGTGGAATAATGTGGTTGATGGTTTGGCCAAATGGGCTTCTGAACAGATGGGAAATTGGAAAGTGGATGACTAGAGTTGTCTCCATGAGGGCCTTGCTTGGGATCTTGAGGACTTGGTTATGGAAGATATGAGATGTATTTTAGGTGTTGTTTGATGTTTCTATTTCTGGCTTGTGACTCCTAGCAGGGGGGATTGTAATTTCTAGCTTTGTATTGCTTTCTTGAATCAATAAAGTTTTTACCCTCTTTTTATTAAAAAAAATTGAAAATGACTAAACATAATGTAGATACCAACTATATTTTCAGATTTGGTAGTTCTTCGTAGAGTAGGCTTCGGTTTTAGTGATGGTGTTTCATTACATATCTATGGCATGTAAATCAACTATAAACCCACATTAGAAAAAATATGGTTGACACTAAATATTTTGGTTTAGATTTGTGAAATGATGAAAAGTTAGAGAGAATGATTGAGTGGACTTTTATAATGCACATGCCTATTGCAATGAAGATTCTAGCCAGGGTTTTGACTTTGGTACTTCTTCACAAACTTGACATTGGTTTCAAATATGGTGAGCTTCCTTCCAATACAATAGCAATTAAACTATTAAATATGGTTTTGATGCATTTAATGTTATTGGCATCCCATTACTATAAGCATCCCCATGATACAACTTTCTGATTATAAAAACATGACCCTGGAGATTATCAATTTAATGTTTTTAGTATTGCCTAATGTGGTGGCCTTAGATGGTTATGATATCACTAGCTAATGGTTCAAGGTACTCTTTGTTGGTGATTATTGGTTATCCATGTAGTGAGGTGGTATGGTTGAAAAAGTTTACTAATGATTTGGTTGCAACATTGATAGTTACTAGTTGGGAAGTAGGTATATGGGCATATATAAAGTCACACATCATAGTGATCTAGTTATTATTCACCAAGTAGCCCAATAATTCAAGGTTTGGTGGGACCATGTTATCTACTCAACTTGGATTCAAGTGAAGCTTGCATTGAGGCTTTTGGGAGACAACGTGTCCACTTCTTCCTAGCAATAGTGAAACAAGTAAACAAATAGGATGCATCTTTGCCTATTGTGTTTAAGCCCTAGCTATTGTTCTTCAATGGTTTGTTTAGTCCATCTAATATATGTAAGAAATAGTAGGATCTATGTTGAAAGGTAGCAAGCTATGTAGCAATGTTCTACTAGTCTCAACTTGTTAGGTGCACTCAGTTATTTATTATGTTAATCCTTACTGATAAGCTATTGTAACTTTTATATTAGTAATTGGGGTGTGCTTGGTGTATGTGCTCCTAGGTTTCATCTTAAAATGTGTGAGGTTTGTGTTTCCACAAGAAGTATTGTGGGTTATCACAAATGGATTCAGTGACCATCTTAGAGTGGATGATATGTGGCCACATGTCAAGAAGATATAAAGATAGTGGGCCCATTGTATGCTCTAGGATTTGTAATAGTTCTCTATAAGGATAGTTAGAAAAGCTAGAATGATAGGGTAACTACTTAAAGAGGAAAATTTGTTTTATGGAGTTGTGTGTAGGAAAATTGTATTTTCTATCTAGCATATTGGATGCACATTTGATTGTGAATAATAATTAATTAAATTTCAAATGGTCAAATGTAAATCCAATATGTTGGATAGAAATTACCTAATTTAATGTGGCTAGAGATTGAATGAAAATGATAGAGCCCTTACCACATGCAACGACCAAGACATGACCAAGTCATTGAGGCATGGGCTATATTTGTAATAATTAATAATGACCATTTTACAATAAAAAAATAGAACTCCTTAGTTGGGAAATTTTCCAAGCATGAAAAGTGGAGATTCAATGAAGTGAATTCCATGCATGTACACCATCCAATTTAATGTTTGTGACAAGGAAATTGTACAACTTTAACCCCTTCTCACAAAAATATGACAAGTGAATCAAGTGATTCAAATATTTATTATAATGTCATGGTGATGTGATTTATGATAAATCACATCACCAATAAATATTATAATGATTATTATTATCTCTATTTGTTATGATTGATAAGTGTCTAGAGCATTTATTATTAAACTATTTTTATTTTACTAAATTGTTATAAAGTTTTATGTTTTGTCAACATTCTTCATTTTCTTAGATAAATTAGATAGGGGTACCTATAGGGGTCCCACTTGAGAAAAACACTTCAATATATAATAACATCTTGCCAAATGACTAAGTAGCCCTAGGAGCCATATATAAACATATGATTAAAATCCCCCCCAAAAAATCCCTCTCTCACCTTAGGAGAAGGGCCACCATCCAAATCCTACCACAAGATTCAAATACTTGAGGCAACTAATTTCTATGGCTTCCCGCTTACTAATTTTTTATCTTTGAAATCCCAAAGCAAGTTCTTTAAAATTAGCCACCTTTGGCTCATTTTAACATAGGAAAAGAGAAATTCTAAGTTGGTTGTAAGTTTTTTGATATTTCTACTTATAGATGACACCCCAACACTACTTCAAAAATTCTAGGTGTGAGATAGCTTCATGCCCAAGGTCTCCAATAATGTTATTTTACCATTGGACATTGCTACTACAAGATTATTGAGACCAGGTGGCTAATTTCCAAGGATTTTAACTAGGTGAGGAATTTCCTTTTAAAGTTTTTCATGGAAATAGAATTATTTTTCTGGTTTTTCTATAAGGACCTCTTCTTACCTCTCCCCCACACCCTTCCAATCTATCACCATCCATTTACATCACCATTTTAGTTCATGTTTCCCTCTCCCCTTATCTTTGTTGCCTTTATTTGTGCATTTGTCACATTGTTGAGCCATTTCAACTTGATTTTTACCAAACACTTCATCAACCCACCTTGTGTTTTAGAATTTAAAACCTTTAAACCCCCCTCTACCATTATCATTTATCCATCATAGATTCATTCCATCATTTAGGTGTTCTTTCCATTGACCCTTTATGAGTGCAAGCCTCTTTACACCACCTTTTGAAGTTGTAAGCCATTACCATACCATAGCTCCATTAGAGTGCTTCAGACATAAGGTTTCCAACTCCCATATCAATCCTCTCCAACATCACAAAACCCTTTTTGAGTTAACATAAACATTGTTTATGAAACCTTTCTCCCACCCCACTTGTCTTTGTATGTTTCCATGAACCCTAGAGCATCAACTTGAAAGTTTTAATAGCTATGGAGTGATTTATATTTATTTCATTTCATAGTTAAATTAATTATGATTTTTTTATTAGATTTATAATTTGGATCCATGCTTAAAATCCCACAAGTGGACTAACTGAGGTAGACTCCCCCTTTAACCTTTATTTTTATAGAGTTCCCATTAGTAAATTTGTGATTGCAAGTTAGTTCCTAAAGAATTTGAAGATAATCAAAAAGAGTTGCAAAAGGAAACCAGCCCTCAAATTTGATGATTTAGATTCTCCAGAAGTTTTAGGCTCTTGTTTGACACAAACAAGGCTGCCATGTTGGCTGCTAGAACTAGACTAGGCCACCAGTTGTCCATTTCAGACCCTAAAACAACAAAGTTTTAGTCCAAATTAGTGTTAGAGGACCATAACAACTTCCCAAGTCCATTCATGACTAGAAATTAGACATTTACCAATTGACTATGTTCCATTTTTGTCAATTTATCTCATCTTTTCATCAAAATCAAGACTTTAAGTTTTTAAATGGTTTTTGTGTTTCCATTACAAATCAAGACATAAAACTTCAAGGATACTTCATCACAATGTCATCATTGATCCATTCTAGTTTCAAACCTCCATCAGTCCATCTTCTAGGTGAAAATGTTCCAATTTTCTGTTCCACGTGCATGGTTTCATTCACATTCAATAGGTCATTACAAGTTTACAATCAATTATAGGATCTTTGTTTATTATTGATAGGTAGGCATCTTTGAGAACTTGAGATAGAGTATAACTAGTGTCCCTATCTGATCTCAAGTCTCTACATTCTCACTGGACATGGCCACCCCTAGACATTGTAGTCATGATGGTTATCAAGACTAGACATTGTAGTCAAACAAGCCATTTTGCCTAATGGCGGCCATGTCCTTTTCTCTAGAAACTACCAAATTTCACAAGCAACTATAGAATATTTCCAATAACTTTTCTAAAGACCACTTCAATTTGCAGGTGCATCTGATATTACTTTTTCTCCATTTTTCAAATTTCATTTCCATTTTTTCCAAGTCCTACATGTGTTCAACTAGTATAATTTGTCCCATTTTCAATCCAGTTGCCAATCCCAACTCTCATGGTTGTCAATTAAGGTTAAGCTAGTTGGAGATAGTCTTAGGTAGCTTTGAGATGATCCTTTCTACAAAAGATTATTCCGATAATGGAAATATAGAAAATATATATTGCATATACAAACATAAGAACTATATATTGCATGAAATTAATAGATTTGTGTTAATAAACTAGAAGCCTCTCCAAGGGGGAAACCTCCTAGATCAAAGATGAATACAATATAATTCAAGGATACTCAAATAATAGCCTACGACCTATATTTATATTAATTATATATAAGCTAATTAATATTTCCCAAGCATATGACGTTATTCAAAATAGCTCAAGGGATGACTTACAGAGCCTATTCATCCAAAGGCTTTATTACAAAAGAAATAGTTGGGACTAAGGGGTCTTGACATCCCCTCCCCCTTGAAAATTTTTGTCCATAAAGTTGAAGGGAAGGAAACTACTGCTAAACTTAGTGAAGTGGTTCTCAAGTAACATCTTCAAGGTGCATGTCATGCCACTAGATCAAAACCTCAATGATTGTGTGGTAACAAAGCTGGTAGGAGCACATATCCAAGACCACTTCTAGCTAGAGTAATAGATCCTTCAGCATTAAGCTTAGTGTTGGTGCCTGAATTGACTGTTAGTTAATTTAGCAATTTTCATGCAGGCACCTTCCCAAAAAATCCAAAAAAATTTAAGTTTTGGGGCCCCTCAATGTTTTTCAGCATCTGCATCATAGTTCTTGAGGAGGTGGTCTTCATGTTTTCTCCATCGGCATGAGTTTGTATTTGTCTTGGCGATCATGTTGGTAGCAGTCATATCTTCTTCCATCGCCAAGACTTTGTGTTATCGGCGAAGGAAATTTTTGTTCCACCGAAGGAGTTGGTCAGGCCGATGAGGATTTGGAGCGGTCATCGGCGAGAGTAGTATTGTCTGTCGACAGGTTTTTTGTGGCGCCGATAGACAAGAGTCAACCCGATGGAGTATTGTTTTTGAGGTTTGAACCTCACCGGCGAACCTCAATGTGGAACCTTGCCATTGAACCATCGGGTTGAACCGGTTCATCGGTTCAACCGGTTCACGGGGTTACGTTTGTGTTGCCGACAGAGTAGGTATCGGCATTGAGCTCTCACGTTGAACTTCTCGTTTGAACCTAGCCATTGAACCAATGGTTCAACTCGACAGATAAAGAGTCTCGCCAAAGGAGAAATGGGTGCTAGGTACTCATCGGTGTGAGAGTGACGAGGTCTGGCCGATGGGATGCCATCAGAGAGACTTGTATGATTGGGTGGACTGTGGAGTGCTTGGCCGATGATGATTTTCTTGCCGATCAAAGGACATCGTTGTAACATGGTCTTTCTCTGGCCGATGGTGGAATTGATGGTAGGCGTCGGCGAGACAATTGAGCTCGGCGAGAGGTTTTTGGGGCGAGCCGATGGTAGAAGTTTGGCCGATGGGCTTTTGGAGAGGGAGCGTGTGTCGAGCGCGGTAAAAGGCGCTTGACACTTGATATGCATGCGGCCCCGTTTATAAACTGCTGAAGGAGTCTCTGTGGCATGCATGTGGGATTAATCTCCCTGTATTATTTTGAACCTGCAATTAAATGCATTTTGGCGGGAAGTTCTTTTTTGAATGCAGCGACAGTTTTCTCGGTGGCTGCGGGTGGTTGAGCCATCAATGGTGACAGTGCAGGGGTATGGGAAATGGGACAAGCGATCAGGCTGCTTGATTATGGATGAGGACTTCCAGATGGCAGTGTAGGGCTTGAGGTCTCCCCTGTCTGTTGCAGTAATAACTTTTGAGCGCCATTCTTTTTGATGGATGTATCTGGCAGATTTTTGACTTCTAGCTATGTAATTAATGCTGAGTACGCTTCCCTCTGGCTATTTTTAAGTAGGAAGTGTTACTCATTTTGGAGTTTGGATGTTTTTTGGGCTTTCTGCTCTAGCTCTGAACATAAGGTGTTCACATTTTGAAAGGCATTTTTTGCTACAGACTCGGTCCTTGGTCTGGTGTATCAGTCTATCTTGGCTTGTAAATGATAATTTTCTCTATGATGACTTTCTATGCAGATTGATTTTAAATGAAAAACACCTGTGTGTGTATTGTTTCTGATTGTCTCCTGTATGTCATTTGTTTTCCTTTCAAACAAGGTTGTCAAGGGCTTCTAAGTTTTTCAGTATATGCATACTGTGTGTCTGATTTATTGCGTCTACTCAAGGAGTGGTTAAATAGGCTTTTGATCAGATACAAAGGAAAATAGATTGCATCTTAGGATCTGTTAAGTATGATCATAAGTAATACTCTTTCTTGGACATGTTGTTGTTAGGCAGTAGCATTCTTCTCAGGTCCTCTGGATATGAATTAATGTTGTCATGGGGAGACATTTACATTCTTAGATATGACTCTGCTGCCCAGATAAGGCACTGGTTTGGGAATCTATCTGTTCAATGGGTCTAGGAAAGTCCCATAACTCCAAACATCATTTCAAACCATTTCATCCTTCCACCTGTTAGTTGTAGGATTAGGAGTAGGAAAACCTTGCATGCTCTCATCCCTAACCAGACACATATGTCCAAGAACGTTGCCAATCTTGTGATTTGTTACACAAATCTTGGTCCTTACATGAGAGTATTTTGCCTGTTGCTGTCAAGTTATATCCTTCTGTCATTGAGCTAGTCAAGGTCATACTTTTATCAAATAGGGACACCCCCCTTGGTGCGGCAGAACCAAAAGTGAAGGGGAGGAGCTCACGCAACCTCCTATATTTAGTTAGCTGAATCTGCCTATGCATTAGAACTGGCAAACCCTAATGCTGATTCAGAAGGAAAACCAACAAAATGGCGGCTCTGCTGGGGATGGATTGATAAAAAAGGAATGAATTTGTGGCCCATCCGAGTCACCAACAAAAATGGCAACTCTGCTGGGGAGTCTTTCATGTGAATGATGATGCTCTGCTGGTGGAATGAACTCAAAAACATACTTGATGAGCTTTCAGCTACTGTAAATTTTGTCCTCTCTGGAGAGGTGGCGACTCTGCAAAAGATTCAAGTGCACATGAAAAGTTGATGTGTGTGTTGTGACAAAAATGTGTTGTTCAGACTTCAGCATATGTATGAGAAAAGGTACCTTGCTCCTTCCTACTTGTAATTGTTGTTTTATTGCATAGGTTAGATGCCAGGGGAGGCTATAGGTCTTAGGAATGCAAGGGATGTCTGAAAATAGAAATTTCATGAATCCAAATATGTATACACCCATACTCAGTCAAAAGGGGGATGATTTGTTGGATAAAAGAATAGAAGAAATGAAAAATAGGTTGATATTCTTAGAGGCTTGGCAGGCCCAATTAAATCATGATAACCTTGTTGTGTCTGCCAGTCAGAAAGCTAAACCTCCTGCCAGCCCTTTTGATCCTTTGTATGACCAGTTGGATTTGTCATGGGTTGATTATAAAGTAGAAAGTATGCCTGCTAGGATATACTGGCAGATGCCTAGATTTAGTGGTCATAGTGTATGTGATGGGAATGCACATATCCAAAATTTTCACAGTTTCATGGGAAAACATTCATTTAGAGATGAGGATGTGTGGATGAGGTTTTTTGTTAGGTCCCTTGATGCAAAAGCAAAAGACTGGTATTTGAGCTTTCCAAAGAGATTCTTTGTCTGTTGGGATGAGCTTACTGACTGTTTCAAAAAGGAATTTGCAAAAGAACCTGCTGATCTTGTTGCAGAATTGATGAAAATCAGAAAACAAGATAAAGAGCTATGTATTGATTTCAGTCATAGGTTTGCAGTAGCCCTTTCACAGATCCCTGAAAGTTTCAGACCTAATATTTCAGCCTGTGTTGGCATATTCTTTGAAGCTTTTGAGGAGGGCTCTAGTGCATTACTGAAGGATTTCAAGGTGACAAGTATGCAGATGGCATACAAGTTCATAGAAAACATAGAAAAAATCAGAGATGAGCACCTGCAGAATTCCCTATCCACAGGCTTTGGTGTGAAAAATAGTTGTGAAGCTGCAAATGACCAAATAATTAAGGCATCATGTGCAGATAAAAATGAAAATGAAAGCATAGAGGTTGAGACTGTTGTATTTGAACATAATGCTAACAATACTGCTCAATTGGATTGTTCACCAGTTGAGGATGCCAATGAAAGGACTAACGAAGACTCCCATTGCAATGTTGAGGCATCTGGCCATGAGAGCAACAATGAGGTTGTGGACAATAATGAGCAACTTTTGGAATGGACCTGTGGAGACAATTGTGAGTATTGTACTCAAGATAGAGAAGATATAAGCAAACAGAGAAATAGTCCCATGTGTGACGCATTACCTTCCTTTCAAACACATGGAGATCATGAAGAGCAGTCAGAGATTGAAACAAGTGCTAGTGCAGAGCATGGTTGTTTTTTATTTGGTGACTGTTTTGCTTATGACACACAGGCTGATACTCCTCCACAAAGGGAATCCATTGGTGATGAAGATGCATGTTCTACTACCCATGAACCAATGGCATACTATGATGAAACTGATGCACCTAGGTCACCCATTTATGACACATGTGGTGATGAGGACCTGTCTAAGTATGGTGAAGATTTAGACACTGTTTGTGACTTGGATTCTATTTCTCATCCTAATGAAAGAGGAAACAACATACATCAGGTAAGTGACTGTAAAAATGTGCCTGATTTGAAAGAGATGCCAGAGCCTGATCTTTTCCAATTTGGTGCTGCTATTGGTTGTGTGCATGATGTGCACAATTGTGAATTTGAAAGCTTCTCTTTTGGGCCAGCTGATGAAGAGATCCCTAATTTTCCTAGTTGTGTGGTGGACTTTGAGTACTTTCAATTTTCAGTCCAACTAGGAAATCATTTTGTAATGCATAGTGATGATAACCTGTGTTCTATACCATGTGAGTATGCATTGCTTGACACATTCTGCATCCATTTGTTGCCTGATGCTGAGGGTCACTTGCATAGGGTTGACAGTGACAAAATAAATCAGAAGGTTGAATATGCAAGTGACCAAGGTTGCTTATGGTCAAATCATGGCATCATTCCCAGGCTTGACCCAGTGCATGCAAATGAAAACAAGGTGTTTGATAAAGGGAAATATTGGTTTTCCTTTTCTTGGTGGCCTTAGGCCATCAAGTGTATTTGGTGATGCAGATCATTGTAACTTCATGACTCTGTGCCCAATGGATAGGGGACTGATCTGCATCCCAGAGTTCTGTGGTTCTTGCCATGCCTGCAAGAGGCATGCATCCTCAGACAAAGCCACTGTTGGTGCCTGAATTGACTGTCAGTTAATTTAGCAATTTTCATGCAGGCACCTTCCCAAAAAATCCAAAAAAATTTAAGTTTTGGGGCCCCTCAGTGTTTTTCAGCATCTACATCATAGTTCTTGAGGAGGTGGTCTTCATGTTTTCTCCATCGGCATGAGTTTGTATTTGTCTTGGCGATCATGATGGTAGCAGTCATATCTTCTTCCATCGCCAAGACTTTGTGTTATCGGTGAAGGAAATTTTTGTTCCATCGAAGGAGTTGGTCAGGGCGATGAGGATTTGGAGCGGTCATCGGCGAGAGTAGTATTATCGGCCGAGGGGTTTTTTGTGGTGCCGATAGACAAGAGTCAACCCAATGGAGTATTGTTTTTGAGGTTTGAACCTCGCTGGCGAACCTCAGTGTGGAACCTTGCCATTGAACCATCAGGTTGAACTGGTTCATCGGTTCAACCGGTTCACGGGGTTACGTTTGTGTTGCCGACAGAGCAGGTATCGGTGTTGAGCTCTCACGTTGAACTTCTCGTTTGAACCTAGCTGTTGAACCAATGGTTCAACCTGATAGATAGAGAGTCTCGCCAAAGGAGAAGTGGGTACTAGGTACTCATCAGTGTGAGAGTGACGAGGTCTGGCTGATGGGATGCCATTAGAGAGACTTGTATGATTGGGTGGACTGTGGAGTGCTTGGCCGATGATGATTTTCTCACCAATCAAAGGACATCGTTGTAACATGGTCTTTCTCTGGCCGATGGTGGAATTGATGGTAGGCGTCGGCGAGACAATTGAGCTCGACGAGAGGTTTTTGGGGTGAGCCGATGGTAGAAGTTTGGCCGATGGGCTTTTGGAGAGGGAGCGTGCGTCAAGCGCGGCAAAAGGCGCTTGACACTTGATATGCATGCGGCCCCGTTTATAAACTGCTGAAGGAGTCTCTGTGGCATGCATGTGGGATTAATCTCCCTGTATTATTTTGAACCTGTGATAAAATGCATTTTGGCGGGAAGTTCTTTTTTGAACCCAGTGACAGTTTTCTCGGTGGCTGCAGGTGGTTGAGCCATCAATGGCAATAGTGCAGGGGTATGGGCGATGGGACAAGCGATCAGGCTGCTCGATTATGGATGAGGACTTCCAAATGGCGGCGCAGGGCTTGAGGTCTCCCCTGTCTGTTGTAGTAATAACTTCTAAGCACCATTCTTTCTGATGGATGTATCTGGCAAATTTTTGACTTCTAGCTATGTAATTAATGCTGAGTACACTTCCCTCTGGCTATTTTTAAGCAGGAAGTGTTACTCATTTTGGAGTTTGGATGTTTTTTGGGCTTTCTGCTATGGCTCTGAACATAAGGTGTTCACATTTTGAAAAGCATTTTTTGCTACAGACTCGGTCCTTGGTCTGGTGTATCAGTCTATCTTGGCTTGTAAATGATAATTTTCTCTATGATGACTTTCTATGCAGATTGATTTTAAATGAAAAACCCTTGTGTGTGTATTATTTCTGATTGTCTCCTGTATGTCATTGGTTTTCCTTTCAAACAAGGTTGTCAAGGGCTTCTAAGTTTTTCAGTATATGCATACTGTGTGTCTGATTTATTGCGTCTACTCAAGGAGTGGTTAAATAGGCTTTTGATCAGATACAAAGGAAAATAGATTGCATCTTAGGATCTGTTAAGTATGATCATAAGTAATACTCTTTCTTGGACATGTTGCTGTTAGGCAGTAGCATTCTTCTCAGGTCCTTTGGATATGAATTAGTGTTGTCATGGGGAGACATTTACATTCTTAGATATGACTCTGCTACCCAGATAAGGCACTGGTTTGGGAATCTGTCTGTTCAATGGGTCTAGGAAAGTCCCATAACTCCAAACATCATTTCAAACCATTTCATCCTTCCACCTGTTAGTTGTAGGATTAGGAGTAGGAAACCCCTGCATGCTCTCATCCCTAACCAGACACATATGTCCAAGAATGTTGCCAATCTTGTGATTTGTTACACAAATCTTGGTCCTTACATAAGAGTATTCTGCCTGTTGCTGTCAAGTTATATCCTTCTGTCATTGAGCTAGTCAAGGTCATACTTTTATCAAATAGGGACACCCCCCTTGGTGCGGCAGAACCAGAAGTGAAGGGGAGGAGCTCACGCAACCTCCTGTATTTAGTTGGCTGAATCTGCCTGTGCATTAGAACTGGCAAACCCTAATGCTGATTCAGAAGGAAAACCAACACTTAGGAAGAATAGTTTGAGTATTGGCCTATTGGCCAAGAATTTTTTTCAAATAGAGATATGGAAGACATGATGAATATGAGAGGAAGGTGGAATTCTAGCTTATACATGATAGGACCAATTTGTTAAAGAACTTTGTAAGAACCATAAAATTGAGGATCAAGATTCTGACAACTATTTAGTTGTAAAGAGGACTGTTTATAAGGTTGTAACTAGAGGAAAACCATATTTCTAGGATAAAAGTCATGTTTAGAATAGTATTGATTGTTGAAGGCACAACACAACTGAGAGGGGGGGTGAATCAGTTGTACCAAAACATTAACCTTAGTTGATCAATTTCACAATCACATTAACTTGCTTTAACCACTTGATCTAATATGAAGAATAAACATGAAAACCAGAAACAAAACTTAAGCACATCAACACCATTTACACATGAACACCATATTTTTACATGGAAAACCCTTAGAAAGGGAAAAACCACAGTGAGTGTTATCTCACAATATAATGTAGTAACAATACCGAATATCAAAGAGGCTTCCTGCCAGAGGGCTCACTAACCAAAAGGTTGGCTCACTACCAGTGGGTGGCTCACTACCGATGGGTGGCTCACTACCAGTGGGTGGCTCACTGCCAAGGGGTGAATTAATATAGTAGCATCTATAGCATGCTTGAGTTTAGTTCCATTAAAGCACAATATATATCTTCTACGAAGCCTTTTCAATGCACACACCTTAACTTCACATCCTTTCACACATTTGCTACAATCATGACTTCATTACATGTATTTATACCTATCATCAACCTTAGAATGTACATCAAGTTCGGCATTACAATCTATGACCGTTGGAACTTTCTCCAAGGTCGTCATACATACATATTTTCAAAATAGGACTAGACCTAAATAAACGTGCAGAGGAAAAGAATCAAGGATGAATACATCATGGCTTATCTTGGACCCAAATACATCTTCACATGCTTGTACATGCTTCTATAATCCACAAATTACCTCCGCAACAAGTGTGACTCACCAAGTCGGCCAGAAACAGTATACAACATCAAGAATCATTAAGTCACATGCTTCCAAGCACTTCATTATAGCTTGCAGATCAGACACACACCTTCAATGCATTCAAGGGATAGCTATGAACACCATAGAATCATTTAGAAACCATAAAATCCAATAGCAATGGATCTCAACTTACTTTTCTTGAAGATGGATCACAGACTGCTCTCAATCAGACACTGTCAAACTCTGCTAATCAAAAACTTGCTTTTTGGAGCACCAAATCACAAAACCTTTGGAACGAAGAAAGATAAGGACCTTATAAGCTTAAGTCCAAAACCACAAGACCAAAGAACATACTGCGGAGGAATACAGAGCAAAATACTGCCTCCCTGTCACACTACAAACTCTGTCAGGCATAGTCTTCAAATAGGTGAATAAACCTTTTGCTATACAGCGATCTAGACCACCAAATTCTAGATTTAGCATCTTCAAACACTGCTCTAAAACATATCCAAATCTCATACTTTGGTCTTCAATATTGAGAAAATGTGGAGCAAAACTCAGACAGTTATTTGGCAAGCCAATATGCTCTGCAACACACTGTTTCCACTTGGAGAGCAAATTTTCTCAAAAGCACTTGGAAACTCAATATCAAGAATATCTTCTCATCATCTTCAGCACTTATATAAGACAATACAAAGCAACTGACTCATCACAAACAATTATCAAAACAAGAGCACAGTTGACACCAATGACAACACAGATATGTTGACATCAATGACAACACCAGTTAGCACATACTTGCAACATTGATCAGCTTGTTACTTCATGCAATTCTAAGCCATGTGGAGGTTGTCACTAAGGATCTAAAGAATATTATCCTATGTGTTGAGGGTAGTATCCACCACATTGGCTAGAGAACTACTATAAATGTATGAGAGAAGGGATGGTCATTTTTGCCCATAAAATGCTTCATAAGGAGTCATTTTTGTGGCACTATGATATGAGGTGTTATACCACCATTCCACAAGCAGCAACCACTTGACCTAATGGTATTGGTTCTAAGAGGTAAAACATCATATATATATTTCCAAGAATTTTTCACTATATCTATTTGACCATCTGTTTGAGGATGGTATCCAAAGCTCATCTTCAAAGTTGTGCCTACTTTGCTAAATAATCCTGTCTAGAAATGGCTTGTAAATGTAGCATATGATCAAATACTAGATAGAAGAGTTAATGCCATGGAGAAAAAAAATTGGTCAAGGAATGTTTGGGCTATGGTGGTGAAGGTGTAGGGATGGACCAAGACATAGAAGTGGGCATATTTAGAGAGGCAATCCACCACCACAAGTATGACTAATTTTCTAGCAGACTTGGGAAATCTTTCAATGAGATCCATGGAAATATCTATCCAAATCTAAGTAGGAATGGGCAAGGTTGGAGAAATCCTAGAGTTGTTACCATTTCACCCTCATGATGTTAGTATGTATCACATTTAGCAACAAACTTCCTGATATCCTCCTTAAATCCATGCCAGAAGAAATTGTGATACACCTTCTCGTAGGTTTTTAGAAACCCTGAATGACTAGATGAGGAGGTGGCATGCAATTCATGAAGGATTTTAAGATACGAAGTAGAGTGGGGAAGTACAAACATGTATCCTATATATTGTAAATATTGGCCATCCCAAGAGTGGTTGGAAGATGAGGTAGGGTCAATAGAAAGTTGGTGGATGAGATGTTGTGTGGGCTAGTCCCAGAGCCATTCTTGTTAGATATATTGTAGCCAATCAAAAAGGGGCATAGAAACTACACAGAGGGTAACATGTTCCTGAAATTTGCAAGAGAGAGCATCAACAACCACATTCTCCTTTCCCTTCTTATAAGTGATCTCATAGTCATACCCCATGATTTTGGTGACCCACTTTTGCTAAGCTAGGGAGGACACAAGAAATATTTGAGACTATGGTCATCCGTCTTGATACAAAAATGTCATCCTACCAAATATGGCATCCATTTGTTAACTGCATGTAAGATGGCCATCATTTCCTTCTCATAAGTGGAGAAAACCAAATTTCACCTTGGAAGTGCCTTGTTGGTGAAGGCAATAGGGTGACCATCTTGCATGAGAACAACACCAATGCCATTTCTAGAAGTGTCACTTTCAATGAATAATTGTTTGGATAACTTAGGCACAATAAGAACTAGTGTTGTACATATAACTTGTTTGAGGACCTTGAAAGCATGTTCTACGAAAGAGGTTCATGGGAAGGCATTTTTTTTAGCAAGGCAATCAATGGAGCAACAATTTTGCCATAATCCTTGATAAAGTTTTGATAGTATCTAGTGAGACCCAAAAATCCATAGAGGCTTCTGAGTGTCTTAGGTTATGGCCAAGTTTGCATGGAATCAATTTTGTTAGGATCAACTCTGACACCTACTAAGGAAATAATATGGCCAAGGTACTCAATTTCCTTTTGACCAAAGGAGCACTTGGAGTACTTGGCACATAACTGATTATCTACAAGAATTTGTAAGGCCAAGTCAAGGTGTTGCAAATGTTCTACCCAAGTATTGTTATAGATCAAAATGTCATCAAAGAAGACCAAGATGATGAGATAAAGGGGCTCTATAATGAATGGTTCATAAGGCACAACACTTGTTGAAGGGTTTGCAAATGGGGTAGCAAGCTAAGTGGGTTTAATCTTGGGGGACACTCCATGGCTAAGCGCGCTTGAGTTGGAGTAGTACCAAGATGGGTGACCTCCTCGGAAGTCTTGATGTGCCACCCCTATGAGCATCACCTAGATGCAATGAGTGCTAAGTGGACCATTCATTCTCATGAGAGATGGGTTCATGTGAACCACTGCTCATGAAATATGGGCCAATAAGTTTGACTTAAAAACTACTTATTTATCATAATAATTTTATTTGATTGTTAGTTTTATTCCAAAATTATCTTTTCCAACACGTGTTAAAATAAATAGTGAATTGTGATTTATGTTAAATGTATCAAGTTTTATATTTGCATTTTATGTTAAGTATTTTTGGTTAGTGTTATGAAGTTGACAATCACGAATAGTGTGGGCATGGGTGAAAGATAAATGGAATCTTCCTTTCAATGGTTAAAGGAAACATTAGTGGACCCCACCACCACATCCCAAGGTCAGTTCAAACCTGGTGCTTGATAAGAAGCACTCTAAATTATTATCTGTTAACGTACCTAGGATCCAATCTGCTCATCAAAACCTTCACACAAAGAGAAGTAACACCACGAAGCTATTTCACCAAAAAAGAAAATATTTGATGAGATGATAAACTACATAGTGTACACGCCTTTTAAAGGCATGAAATAATTTACGGGTGGGAAAACTACCCAATACGGGAAAAAACCACCCTACGGGAAAAACAAATTATCCCTATGTTAAAAACTTAACACACTAACACCCCCCTTAAGTGCAAACTTAGGGAGAATTATTATGCAAAACCAAGATACAATATGGGTCTCGGCTACACAACCATGTTACATACCCATTTACAATGCAAAAAAAGAAATCTCTCACAAATGGAGAAAAAGAGAAAAACCCAGCGAGAGAAAACTACTCTCCAAAAGAGAGAAAAACTAAAAATGCTGAAAAGAAAAAAGTGAAAGGAAGGAGGACTCCTCAAGACCCCCCAAGGACAACTTCCTTCACCCCTAACATCAATCTCAATAAGAGATAGTGAGGAGATGCCAAAGGTTTAGTGGAGATGTCTACAACCTGCTGCTCCGTAGGCAAATACTCCAAACTGAGAACACCCTCCTGAATGAGCTACCTAATGAAGTGCATGTGGATCTTAATATGCTTAGTGCACTAATTCTCCACTAGGTTGTGAGAAATATGAATGGCACTCTGATTGTCACACCAAAGAGTAGTGAGATGATCAGCAGGAAAGCCAAACTCAACCATCAACTGTCGAAGCCAAAGAATCTCCTAACTAGCCAAAATTGCTCCTCGATACTTAGCCTCAGTTGATGATAATGTAATAGTAATTTTCTTTATGCAAGACCAAGCAACCAGACCAGAACCAAGACAAAAAACCAAGCTAGAAGTGGACTTCTGATCATTAACATCACCAGCCTAATCTGAGTCAGTGAAGCCCACAATCTCAGTAGCTCCTGATGTATAGTGAATGCCAAATTATGTAGTGCCCTAAATGTATCTCAAGATATGTTTGACTTCCTTCCAATGACTCTCATGAGGATCTTGAGAGAAATGAGAGACAAGACCAACTACAAAGGAAATATCAAGACGACTATGTGTCAAGTACAGAAGGCTACCAACCGACTACCGATACAAGGTAGCATCAATTGATGGAGTAGTGCAAGTGGTAGACAACACAACACCTGACTAAAAATGAGTAGGGGCTAGCTTGTAGTCAGCCATCCCAAATCTCTGAAGCAAATCAAGAGCATACTTCTAATGAAAGATAGAAATACTGGCAGAAGACTGATGAATCTGAAGACCAAGGAAGTAATGCAACAGACCAAGGTTAGTCATATCAAAATACTCCATCAAGGCTCCCTGAGTATCCTTAATCATGGTAGGAGAACTCCCTATAAGAATCAAGTCATCCACATAGAGAACAAGTATGATAAGATCCCCCCCATGTCTCTGAATATAAACTGTAGGATCGGATTGACATCTAGTGAATCCATAAGCAAGTAGAAAACTATCCATCTTCTCATACCAAGCCCGAGGAGCTTATTTGAGACCATTCAATGAATGCCTCAGCTTGCAAACAATTGAAGGGTCCTGCACACAAAGCCTGGTGGCTTCTCCATATAGATCTCCTCCTGAAGATCACCATGCAAGAAAGCACTCTTCAAATCTATTTGATACACTGGCCAACCCTGAGATGCAGCAATAGAAAGTACAAGACAAATAGAATGCATCTTAGCTACAGGTGCAAAAGTCTCAGAATAGTCAATACAATCAACCTGAGAGAAGCTCATAGCCACTAGATGAGCCTTATACTTATCAATAAAACCATCACCTGCATACTTGGTACAATACACCCACTTGCATTGAACCAACTTTCTTCCCTTAGGAAGAGGAACCAAATCCCAAGTATGATTCTTCATTAAAGAAGAATACTCCTCAATCATAGCACTTTCCCATTCTGGAACACCTAAAGCATCTAAAAACTTCTGAGGATTAGTAGAAACTGCATGACTCAAAAGACTGATACCTAAAGTTTGGGAATGAGTGTAGCGTGTAGCTGTAGGATCACCTGCAAGAGAACCAGCATCCTCAAGAAGTGTACGGGCCCATAATGGTCTTGTGGGTGCAGGTGGAGGAAGAGGAGATGGAGAAATGTCAACAATAAGATCAATACCAACATCATGAACATCATCAGGAACATCGTGAGGAACATCATAATCATCATTTACAGGAAGCAAAACATCATCTAAAAAAGAAAGGGAAGGAGATAGGGAGATGCCTGTGATGGTGAATCCTTCTGAGTGAAAGACTCATCAAAATGAACATCACAACAAAAATATACCTCTCGAGTGATAGGATCAAACAATTGATAACCCTTCACATCCTCACAATAGCCAACAAAAATGAATTGCTGAATTTTCTTCTCCATTTCTTTGTGCCTCCCATCTGGAATGAATGTCCATGCATCACTGCCAAATACTCTAAAAAAGGACACCTTGGGCTTAACATGAGACCAAGCCTCCTTGGGAGTCATATTCTACATTGCCTTGTGAGGCATACAGTTCTAAATGTAGTTGGCACAATTGACAGCCTCTGCCCAAAATGTTGGAACCATGGATCAAGACTAAAGCATACAATTGGCCATCTCCTGTAAGGTTCTATTCTTCCTCTCAGCCACACCATTCTGCTGAGGAGTGTATGGCACTATGTGCTGATGAAGAATACCTCAAGTAGCAACAACCTTCTTAGGATCCTGCAACTCTTGAATAGTCACATTAGTGGGAGAAAACTCAACTACCTTTCCATCACCATGATGACATATCTGATAGACAGAAAGCAAATTCTATGAAATATCAGGAAAAGAACATCATCAATGCAACCATCATGCATCTTAACTGAGTTTGTTCCTACAACCAAAATTTGTGAAGAGTTCCCAACTACAATATGAGAAGTACTACAAGAGGAAATAGAATCAAGAAGATCCTCAGCATGAGTCATATGATGTGAAGAAGTGGAATCAAGAATTCAACTATCACAAGTAGAGAACGAAGCCCTTGCTGCGAGAGCTTGCCCTTTTCCCAAGGAAGAAGACTTAGGCATGGCAATATTGTGCTTCCTCATAGCTTCCTCCAAAGATACTAACCTCTCAAAACAATGTGCATCATTATTCCCTGACTTTCCACAAAAGGAACAATTTTCCTTCTTCTTCTTAGACTTAGAGGATGACTCCTCAGAGTTAGAAGGAGGAGGAGGAGGCGGATTAGTCTTTTGATCATTCTTCGCCTTAGGTTTGGACAGAGGCTCACCACCTACAGACAAATATGTCTTGGGTTTCTTCTTATTCTTACCCTTGCCCTTGGAAGATTGAACCATCAAAGCGTGACTTTTAGGAAGAGCATCCATCTGAATCAACTTAGCCTGCTCCCTAGTTAATTGATCACAAAATTCCTCAAATGAAGGCATCTTATGGTCTTCTCCCATAGCATCCATAGTAGAATAGAAGGTAGAGGCAAACACTTGAAAGGGACCTCTTAGCTTAGACAAGATCAAGAAAATACACTCCTTTTCATCTTTGGCATGATCACATCCTTTCAATTGTGACAAAATCAACTTGAATTTGGCAAGGAAATCCTAAATAGTGGGGAAGGCATCTGAAGAGAGAGAGGTGAGATTGGCTTCTAGTTGAAAGATTTTGAACTGATTGACTTTACCATACAACTCAGAAAGCTTATCCCAAACTTCTTTAGGTGTCTTACACTTCGTAATGTGAAACTACAAATTATTAGATACATGGAGACCTATGAGTCCTCTAGCCTCATCCATTTTGTTTCTATGAAAAAATTGCTCAAATGCTTTTGTGAACTCAGGTTGATCGGCATCTAACATTTGCCAAAGCCCCCTAGATTGGAATAGTTGTGACATTTTGAGCTTCCAGGTGTGATAATTGTGCGGGGTGAGCAACTCAATCCTTGGGTCCGACATGGTTTACAAGGACACAAACAAAGGTCTAAAGTGCTCTATACACCCCCCAGAATGAATACAAGGAGTTTTTTCAATTTCCAACTACCAAATTTGCCAAAGAAATTACTTTGCAAAAATGCCAAAAAAAGCATAAATTGGCAAAAAAATATTCAAAAGTACCTCAATAAAAAAATAGCCAAAATTGGTGGACAATCTGCACCAAGTGGTCTCCAAAGTATCGAGCACCAAATGGCCAACAACAAGCCACCAAGTCATGAGCACAAAGGAACCAGTGGTCTTTTGCAAGTAAAGGAGAAACCAAATCAATGTGAGACTTGCTCACACTAAGCAAAACCCACTTCAATGCCATATGAATAGCAAAACACTATCCCACACAGCCAATGTGGGAATAAAGTTCTAAAAGAATGCCCAAACTGCCATCCAAATGGGCCCACTTCCCCAGGTCACTCACAGCAAAACCCTAAAGGCAAATAATTACTGTTGCAAACTTTAAAAATAATAGTCTGAGCAAAACAATATATCTACCAAGGAAGGAAATGTCGTACGACTGATAGTAACCCTGCAGCAACATTGTAAAGTCTACAAAAAAAATGCCTTTCTGAGCAAAAATTGGCCCTCTGCAATTGATACAGCCTCCAAAAAAATGTGGCCTCCAGTGAAAATGTTTCTGGTTCAACACAATAAACATTTCTGGCACCCCATTTCATTTCTTCTGCAACTCACCAATTGCATGGGACAGACACCACACCACATCAAGGAGAGCAAACTCCACGATGTCTCTGACGAAAAAAAAAAAAAACTCTTGCACAAATTCAATTGCATTCGCCAAGAGTAAAGGCTACTTTGAAATTTGAGAAATTGCAAATGCAGAAACAACTATAGCAACCAGATGATCTCAAACTATTCTGATGAAAACTCTCAAAATTGGAAGGAGAGGCAGAAAAAAGGCTCTGATACCATGTTAATGTACCCAGGGATCCAATCTGCTCATCAAAACCTTCACACAGAGAGAAGCAACACCACGAAGCTATTTCACCAGAAAAGAAAATATTTGATGAGATAATAAACTACATAGTGTACAAGCCTTTTAAAGGCATGAAATAATTGACAGGTGGGAAAACTACCCAATACGGGAAAAAACCACCCTACGAGAAAAACAAATTATCCCTATGTTAAAAACTTAACACACTAACATTATCCATGAATCATATACTTCCTAGCCATTTTTAAAAGTACAGGTATATTATAAACAATCAATGTGTGCATGAGGAGTGTAATTTCAATTCAGTCTTATTCTTTCAAATCTATAAACGATTCATAATGTCTAATATGAAAGTTCACAACCTAATATAAGGGAGGGATTCGTGTAGAGTGATTATCAAAGAAAGAAGCATAAGCTAAGTTTGGCACATCAAATATATACTTGCAGGAAAAATAAAATTACTGGTTGGAGTTGTGCATCTAGAACAATAGATTCCTATGATTTTGCATAGGACTGGTTGGAGCTATGCATACTAGGATGCGCTAAAGTAGTGCAAAGAAAACAAAGGTGCCTAGTTTTTTAGTGGATTATAGGTGGTGGTAAGTCCATGAGAGGTGCACTAGTGACTATGATGTGCCAACAAAAAAAGGTACAAAACTAGAGTGCTTTGAAGCATATTGCTGTAGTAGGAGATTTTCAACAAAAGCATCACAAACCATTTAACAAGGGGCTCAGGTAAAATATTTCTCTTGCAAACTCTAGATCTCCAATGGAGCACACAATAGACCCTATTTCCAAGGAAAGTGCATAGCTTATCAATTCATAACCACAAGAATATAGAAGATTATATTGGTTGTATGTGTATGTCATGATCAGGATTATAGAGGAAGCACTTGAGAACATTGTAGGTGTGCAAATTGAAATATCTATGCAAGAAGATAGGTACGTACAACATTTCACACTAGAATAAGAGATCTTTCACCTTGAATTGAAGTTGTCCACCCATAATAAAGTGTTCCCAAAATTTAATTTGCCCGAAGTGTGTTATAAGTTATCTAATCTATACAATTTTTAAAAATATTTTAGAATAAGAACAATACAAATAAATAACAAGAATAAAAGATTATAATAAAGCACAAATATAAAAATATGAATTGATATACCTTGGAAAACCCTTTCGGGAAACACCTAGTCTCCAAAGCTTTGAACTAATGTATTATTAGTAACAAAAAATATTACAATATACTTACAAGCTCTAAACTCTTCCACAAGATTTGATGCCCACACTCAAGGTGGAATCAAGCACAAGATAATGTGAATAACCTCCTATCGAAGCCCTTATTTATTGGGAAGAAAGAAATGGGATATAAGCTTACTAGATTCTTCCCAGCCACTTTTCCACCAATATTTAATCCCCTAAGAAAAATATTGAATATATCATGTGAGCCCAAGCATTTAATAATTTTACAATATTGAATGTATTTTACAAGGCCTCAAAAAATATTGAATGCATTCACCCAATGAGCTTAATTGAACATGTGTTCATTAAACTATAACCTCCCCAATGTTCTACCCACATTAAATACTTTTGTAATTGCATATACAACCTCCCTTAGGAAAATATTTCTCAATTATATAATATTTATGCAAGGTGTACAACACCTTCCCAACATTCTCCCATTTGATGTATATATTGTGCATTGGGGGTCAAACCTAGTCACAATAAACTAGTTGATAATGGGAAGCATCCCCATAGAATTCTTACACCATTTGAACTTCTTTGTGTTCATGGGCTATGTCAGGGCGTCAACAACATTCTCCAATGTATCCACCTTCTAGACAACAACTCTCTTATCCTCTACCATGTCATAAAAAGTAGTACTACACATCAATGTGCTACATTCTGTCATGAAGTTCATAGGGTTCTCTGCTAAGTAGATGGTATTCCAACTATCACACTTGACCACCACAATATCCTGCCTCAACCTAATATTTGAACACAAAATCTAAAGCTAGATTATCTCCTTATAGGCATGATTAGTTTCAATATACTATGCCTTTGTTATAGAAAGAGAAACAACGACCTATGGTTTTATAATCCAACTAACATCATTACTAAATGGGGTAAACACATACCCACTAGTAGACCTCCTACTAAATTAATATCATCTACTTAATCAAAATAAAAAAATCCTTAATATCCAAAAGTCTTACTTAGTGCCTATCCTCTCTAGTAGTAAATTGAACACTCTAATGTGTCTCTATGATACCTAGAACTCTCTTACCCTTCACCTCATAGTGTTCTAGTTGTGTCATGTAGATCTCTTCCTCTAAATCACAATGCAAAAAAACTATATTCACATTCATTTGTTCTAGGTCCTAAGGTCATATGTAGCAACAATAGATCAAAAGAGCCTAGTGGATGCTAACTTCATGGATGGGGAGAAAATCTCACCACAAAGTTCCTTCTACTTGGGGATATCCCTTTGCCAATAACCTCCCTTAAACTTCTTGATTCTACCCTTTGAACTATACTTCTTAAAATCTCATTTGTATCCAACAAGTTTTTGATCCTTAGGAAGCTCAACCAAGTCCCATGTGCTCTTCTTCTCATCTGCTATCATCTCCTCATCTATAGCCACTTTCTATGAACTTGTGTCTATTGTCTCTCATTAATGCCTAGATTTGTCTTGCAAGAATCTGCAACATGCAGGACATCAAAGTATGGAAAATGTTACAAATGTGGGACCAACCTACAAGGTAATCTCAAAAATTGAAAGGTTGAATCCTTATTTATTATATCTTAAGCCGAACTCAATCTAAAGGAAAATAGAAGAATGTAAAAATTAAAAGACTAAAAATCAAAAGGCAATGCGCCATAATAGATATACCTTTGTTAATATCTCAATAGAAACAAAATTAAAGTGTGGTCATAGAAATGCATCAACAAATTTATCCATAAATAATTAGAAATAGGATTTTAAGAATCTAAATTCCTTATAATGAATATCTCAAAATGTGTTGCACAACTATATAAAATAAAAAGCTAGATGTCTCTAAACACATACACAAAGTTTCCTCTAAGTCTGAATAAAAAGAAAATAACAAATAAAATAATATCTAAGGCTCATTGAGCTCATGTATGCTATTGGCACCAATTTCGTTCCACAATATCCTAGGCACCCAACTCAATTTCAGGCCAAAAAAATGGCTTTGAAATGTTATGTTGGTCATGCTTGGCATCTCCATATAGATAAAACTTAGAGGTGGAATTTTGATTATTTAATTAAATCATTATCGTCTTCCAAAATTCAAATCCACATCAATTGAATAAATTAATTATTTAATTAATTTATCATTTAAATCCTCTTATCTACAATTAAATAATTTCTAAATTATTTAATTAAATCAATTGTTCTTCCAAATTTAAATAAATCATTCAAATTTATTTAAATTGAATATCTCTTCTAAAAATAAAATAAAATCAAATATTTTATTTATCCTTCATCATGCAAAATAAATTAAATCAATTTATTTGTTTAATTTATTTAAATCTTCAAATCTATTCTATGTCTTCCATCATGCGCAATCAATTAAATAAATTTATTTATTTAATTTGTTTTTTTATCTTCAATTCTTTTAAAAATAAATCTTGTTCATCATGCACACAAAATTAAATAATTCATTATTTAATTTATCTCAAATCATGCAAAAAGCAAATCATAAGTTGAGTTAATTGACTTAATCAATATTGTTTTTATCACCAACTCATAAAATTAGAAAAAAGCACTTCTATTTTTATGAAATCTAAAAATATGTCTGTTCCATGTCTTTTTTATGTCAAATAAAACAATTAACTCAAACAAAAATATCTTTTTGTGTGACGCATGTCAGGTGCACATTCATCATGAATTTTAGATTTATCTCATCCGTTGATTCCATTGAATTATCTGGATTGTTGATCGATCTCCATTGAAACCTATATAAACCCCCCCTCATCTCATAATAAATCCTCTTCGATCATTTTGTTGGAACTAGACAACTGAGAGGGGAGGATGAATCAGTTGTCCCACAATAAAACCTTTTTTCTTTTAACCTTCTTTATAATCTTACTATCAAATTAGTGATGTAAAAATTAAAGCATAGATCAACAACATAAGAGCAGAAACATAATCAACACTTTTGACACCAAGATTTTGACGTGGAAACCCGGTTAAGGAAAAAACCACGGTGGGGGTAACCCACAAAATGTGTACCCTATTAAAAGTACTTAGTAAAATAGAAGGCACATGCCTTCGGGCGCACTGCCCAGAGCTCACTGCTCAAAAGAGAGGCTCACTACCTACTGAATTTATTTAGAAAGAATTAACTAAGAAATAGCATCTACTTCATGCCTGATTCAGTTTCAGTGAATGCTCAAGAACTTTCACTCTACCCCAAATTCTTCTTTCACACTCTATACTGCTTTCGCTCCTTTTCTTCTCTACTCTGCTCCTAATCCTTTTTTCAAATTGATCTATTTTGCACAAGGATAATTTCAATACCTCTTAAACAAGTATTTATATACTTTATCAACCTTAGAATGATCAACAGTGTCAGCTAACCTTGATGCGGATCATCACATTGTCGGCCAAACACAATTGAGACTTGAATCTTCTTCTACAACCACTCCATGCTTCATAAAAATACTCTAAGGCATCTGCAACAGGCTAGGAACATCTGGTTGGCCAAGACTGGGAAGAACATCAACCTCAAAGAGAAAATCTTCAATCAACAAGCTCAAACTTCAAAGTGGACCTCTAACATAGTAGCCATACAATCAAGAGACCTCCACAAGCACATTGAATTCACCAATAACATCCCTTCTAAACCAAATTATCAGAAGCATTTGAATCTTCCTCTAAAACCTCAAGAAGACTCTCTGCCATGACTATCAAACTAGAAGGATAGCTTGCGAACCTCCAAACCACAAACCACTAGTGTTGATGATACACATTGACTTCCCAAACATGCCTTCAGATTCGCAGATCACAATTTTATATTACCGGAGCAATCCAAACCTCTTTCCTGTCACTCTATCTTTCTTGAGTATTGCAGGAATCAGTTCTACTTAGATGGCCATAACTCCTTCAAATCTTCATGTAGATTTCTCAAATCTTAACTAGAGCAATCTATGACAATCCTCTACACAGCCACAAGATCCGCATGCATTGATTTTCATTAATTTTCTCAATGTCCTCAATAGTCTGGTCTTCTATGCAGATAGCAAAATAGGATACAGTTGACACCAATGGCAACAAGGATATGTTGACATCAATGAGAACCCACTTAGGCACATATTTGCAACAATCTCCCCCTTTGTCATTGATTGCAACATATCATGTGAAAAACTGAATCTAACCATCAAGACAAGAACTTCTCCCCCTTTCTCTTCTCCCTTCTACAACTACTTTCTTTACTGCTCCCCCTTACATCAGCAACTAGTTTTTCACATGACTTCTCTCCCCCTTTGACATCAATGGCAAAGGGCAAATATTTTCTATCTTTCTCCCTTTTTGCTTCAGACTGATCCCAAAATTTGCATATTGACTACTCCCCCTTTGAGTAGTACCTTCTTAACATCAATCCGGATCACAAGATATGAATGTGAATTCCACCGGACTGATGCACCTTAGTGCATCTTAGTTCTGCTCAGGAGGGGCAATAACCCCAAACCTCTCTCTAAGATACTCAAAAGTATCCTTGGGAAGAGGCTTAGAGAAGATGTCTACAATCTAATCTTTGGAAGACACAAACTCCAACTTGACTTCATTCTCATTTGCTTTCTCTCTCAAGAAATGAAAATTGATAGATATATGCTTTGTCTTTAAATGCAATACCAGATTCTTTGAGATGCTTATTGCAATAGAATTATCACAGAAAATTGTGACTAACTCCTCAAACACAATTCTGATGTCCTTCAACATTTGTTTCATCCACAAAACCTGAGTGCAATTATTTCATGCTGCTATGTACTCTACTTCTGCAGTAGACAAAGATATTGCCTCTTGCTTTTTGCTTATCCATGTTGGCACTCACTTTGGTCTGGAATTGAACGTGGATGTTGGAGGGTTTCTTCTTTTTTAAACCCTAAGTCTTCTTGTTCATCGGAGTAACTTGGCGTATCGGCAAAAGTTTTTTTTGAGTGCTCCGATTGTGTCTTCGAACTTTCGGTTTGAACTTGAACCCTTTTCTCAAAGGTTCAATGGTTCAAGGTTCATTTTTCTTCTAACAAGTCATATCATGCATTTACCTTGCGTAAATGATGTATCGTTGAACCACCCGCTTGAACCCTTTTCTCAAAGGTTCAATGGTTCAATGGTTCAAAGCTTTGTGATTTTGGTCTCGGCCGAAGTTCTTTGAGTTGGGCCGACAGTGAGAGGTTTGGCCGATGAGGTGTCATCAGCATGTGTCACACCGACGGAGGTGGGAAGCCAAGGTGTTATCGGTATGACAATGTATGTCGGCAGGAGGATTTTCAGCTGGGCCGATGGCTTGGGTCTTGGTGACGAGCTTTGGGTGAAGGCTTATGTATCGAGCATGGCAAAAGTGCTCGACACTTGGTATGCAAGTGACTATGTTTTTAAAATACTGAATGAGTCTCCGCACCGTGCATGTGGGATTAATCTCCCTGCATTATTTGAACCTACGATGAAATGCATTTTGGCGGGAAGCTCCATTTTGATTGCTGCGATTGTTTTCTCGGTGGCTGCGGGTGGTTGAGCCATCAATGGCGAGAGTGCAAGGGTATGGGCGATGGGACAAGTGATCAGGTTGCCCCATTATGGATGAGGACTTCCAGATGGCGGCGCAGGGCTCGAGGTTCCTCCTGCCTGCTGCATTGATGATTTCTGAGCGCCACTCTTTCTGAAGGAAGGTATCTGGCGGATTTTTGTCAAAAATCATGTAATTAATTGCTGCGGGTATGCTTTCTGGCTAATATAGGCAGATTGTGTCACTCATTCTGTAGTTGTTGAAAGTTGAACATTTTTGGCTCTGTAATACAATACAGCTGATTTGGTTGCTCTGTGCAGCAAAACTTGTGAGTTTATGTATCTCCTGTTGTATGTTTTTGCATGAATCCACTGATTTCATGATTAATCCTATATGAGTAATGCTATGTTTGCATGTGTTGTGCTAATTCTGTCTCCAGTGTTGCATGTATCTTTCTTCTGAGTCCAGGTATTTAAGGAATGTCTAAGATTCTAGAACATAGAATTCTTGTGTTGAATGTTTGATCTCTTAACTTCTGCTCAAGGGGTAGATTAAATTGTTCTCAGATTGAATATTGGGAAGGATATACTGCAATAGGGATGCCATAAGTATAGATAGCTTAACACTTTGTATTGGGAGATATCTGTAAGGCAGGTATCATATGTATCCCCCTGAAATCTAGTTTTAGTTGTTCATGCATGTCATTCACAGGTGTATGTCTACTGACTCCAGGCCCTGGATAGGCACCAATCTTGCTTTGTGTTAGTGTTATATACCATGTCCATCTTTGCATCCAAATATAAAATCAAAATCAAAAATCCAAAACAACCATTAGTACAGTAGAATTAGTTTTAGGATCCAAGTCCTCTGTCTACAACTGCAAATAGGCCCAAAGCTAGCCCCTTTGCTTTTATCTTACAATTTTGGTCTACTTACAGGAGGACTTATCTGTTTTCTGTCAGCATTACAGCCTTTATATGCATATCCTCATGGATGTTGAGTAGGGAATACCCCCCTAGGTTTTGCAGAGCCTAAAGAAGAAGAGGAGATAAAATATAGAGTCTATCTCCTACACTGTTGGCCCTTGGCCCAGAGATCCTATTGATCATTGATGGCTACCTTGTAGGGAAATCTAGGAGTAAGCATCCAGTCTGGGAAAAAACCAACAATCCAAGAGACCAATCTTCTCCCCAAGAAGAATGCACCACCACTAGTACTTTTTCTATCATCCACATCTCATGCCCAATCAGCATCTATATATGCATGAAGAGTGAAGTTATTGTCCTTTGGATACCACAGTCCATAATCAATTGTCCCCTTGAGATATCTAAAAATTCTTTTGACTGCCATAACATGAGATTCTTTTGGATTAGCTTAAAATCTGGCAACAATTCCAACTGTATTCATGATGTCAGGTCTGGTCTGAGTTAGATAAAGTAGTCCTCCAATCATTGATCTATATCTTTTCCATTTGCCTTGGGAGAGTCATCATCTTTTCTTAGCTTGCATCCAGTTACCATAGGTGTACCTACTGGCTTTGAGTCTTCCATTCCAAATTTCTTTAGCAATTCTTTTACATACTTGGACTGAGATATGAAGATACCTTTATCTGATTGAACAATTTGCAAACCTAGGAAGAAATTCATCTCACCAAACATTGACATCTCAAACTCACTTTTCATCTGATCAGCAAATGCTTTACACATGCATTCATTTCCACAAAAAATGATATCATCAACAAAAACTTCAACAATTAGAATGTCCTCATGATCAATTTTGAAGTAGAGATTACTATCAGCAATACCTTTGCTAAATCCTAGCTTAAACAAATGCTTATCCAATCTAGCATACCAAGCTCTTGGAGCTTGCTTGAGTCCATACAAGGCTTTTCTCAATCTACAAACCATATCTCTCTGATCAAACAACTGAAATCCTTCTGGTTGCTCAATGTAGACTTCTTCCTCCAAATCTCCATTCAGAAATGTTGATTTCACATCCATTTGATATACTTTAAAATCTTTGAAGGCGGCAAATGCAAGAAATAATCTAACTGCCTCTATCCTTGCCACCAGAGAAAAAGTTTCTTCAAAATCAATTCCTTCCACTTAAGAGTAGCCTTTACATACCAACCTTGCCTTATTCCTTACTACCTCGCCATCTTCATTCAGTTCATTCCGGAAGAACCATTTGGTTCCAATCACATTTTTGTCCTCAAGTCTAGGAACTAGATCCCATGTGTGATTCTTTTCATTTTGCATCAATTCCTCTTCCATTGATTTGACCCAATTTTCATCATTGCAAGCTTCACTTACTGATTTAGGTTCAATCCTTGAAATCAAACAAATCTCTTCTTGATCTTCAGACATTTTTATCCTAGTTCAAACACCTTTACTCTTATCTCCTATGATTTGATCTTCAGGATGATTTAACCTTACATACCTGGGAGTTTTGGAGATTGTTTGAGCTTCTGTTTCTTGAACTTGTTCCTCATCATCTGTGTTAACTTCTGGAGTTACCAGTTCAAACTAAATCTGGGTCTAAACTTGAACTTGCCTTCCTTGATTTTGACTTTTATCTTGATCATCTGAATCATATCCGGAGTACCTAGAATGTCCTTCTTTGCTTTCATCAACTTTAACATTCGCACTTTCAACAATCTTCTTCAATCTTTTATTGAAGCATTGGTAGGCCTTACTTTGAGTTGAGTATCCCAAAAATATTCCTTCATCACTTCTTGCCTCAAACTTACCTAAATCTTCATCTCTTTTGATATAACATTTACTACCAAAGACTCTGAAGTATCTCATAGTAGGATGATGACCAACCCAAAGTTCATAAGGAGTCTTACCAGAATTTCCTTTGATCTGCACCTGGTTAAGAGTGTAGACAACAGTACTCACGACTTCTCTCCATATACTTGAGGAACATTTGTTTCCATCATCATGGTTTTGGCAGCTTCTTGAATGGTCCGGTTCTTTCTTTCCACAACTCCATTTTGCTAAGGAGTCGTAGGAGTAGATAACTGTCTTTTTATTCCATGCTTTTCATAGAAAGCATCAAACTCACCAGAGGTAAATTCTCCACCTTAGTCAGATCTGAAACATTTTAATTTTCCACCAATCTCATTTTCAACCATCATCTTGAACACCTTAAACTTGTCAAGGGCTTCTAATTTTTCTTTTAGAAAAGTTACCCACATCATTCGGGAGTGATCATCAATTAACAACATAAAATATCTGTCTCCTTGCACACTCCTAATTCTAGCAGGACCATAGAGATCAGTATGTACCAGTTCTAATCTTTCACTTGAACCTTGTTCCTTACTCTTGAATGAAATTTTGTTCTCTTTTCCCAATTAGGTATGTTATTAGGTTTCACAAGTCTTGGAAGATCTCTTACAGCTTGAGTGGAACTTATTTTGACAATGTTGTCAAAATTCACATGACACATCCTCCTATGCCATAGCCAACTCTGATCTGTTTGAGCAATCAAACAACTTTTCCCAGAACTACTTAAGTGAAAGATGTTACCTCTGGTTTGAGTACCGGATCCAATTTCAGTTCCGGAGCTTTCCAAGATTTTGCATTTACCATCCTTGAACCGAAGATCATAACCCTTGTCAACTAGCTGTCCAACACTAAGAAGATTATGTTTTAGTCCTTCCACATACAGAACATCATTGGTGTTGTTCTTGCCATCAAAAGAGATGGATCCTCTGCCACAGATTCTACTAGCTAAGTTGTCTCCAAATTTCACAAGTCCTTCATAGTTTTCAAAATTCACAAACTTACTCTTGTCACCAGTCATATGATGAGAACATCCACTGTCAATCACCCATTCATCCTTTTCAATAACCTGAGTAGCCAAGGCACTTTCCATATTTTCACAGGTAGCAGATTCAGTAGACACTGGATCTTCTTCTTTAATAGCAATAAACACCCAATCATTTTTAGAGGAGCCTCCATGATCGGATTCATCATCTGTTACCCCTTCTTCTTCATTTTCTTGGACATAGTAACATTTCTTCTAACCTTTATACCTGTTAGGGTTTGGTTTTGAAAACCTTTCCAGACATCTTGAGGTAAAATGACCAATCTTATTACAAGCAAAACATTTTAGTGGTAATTTTCCTTCATACTTACCAAATCCTCTTGGTATTCTTCTAGCAATAAGAGCTTCAAGATCTGTTGTTTCTATTTCAACATATTCAAGATCCTTTCTTGTCCTTATAAATCTATTTGATCTTGCAGAGGAACTTTAAACCGAATCATATCTTTGGTTTCCATACACACTTGCCTTAAATGTAGATTCAGACTTGGGAAGAGAATCACCAAACTTACTTAATTCAAAAGTTGAAATCTTGTCAACCAGATGATCTCTTGTAACTTCTGAGACAATCCTGATCTCTTCTATAGCTACAACCTTATGTTTGTATGAATCTGGTAAAGATCTGAGTACTTTTGATACAATTTCTGATTCTTCCAAAGTTCCACCAGCACACCTGATGCCACACACAAGTTCATTTATCTTTTGCATGTAGATTGTGATGTTTTCATCTTCGCTCATCCTCATAGTTTCAAATTTTCCTCTCAGACTTTGCAGCTTTGCACATTTGACATATTTATCACCTTCATACAGATACTCCAACTTTTTCCAGATTTCATAAGCAGTTTTTAGACCAAAGACATTTGTCATCTCTGAATCAGTCAGGGCACTCAACAAGGCTTCTTTGGCTCAAAGATTATTTTTAGCATCTTTGATTTGATTAGGAGTTGAAGGACCTTTCTCCGGAGGTTTATACTCAACACTGGTTATTGCCCAATAAGCATCGCCCATGCATTGCAAATGACACTCCATGTGATTTTTCCAAACAGAATAATTTGTTCCATCAAATCTTGGACTATCCTTCTTGTAGGTTGACATCCTGGATCTCCTCAAGCAGTTAAGCTTTTATGAGAGGATCTAGCTCTGATACCAATTGTTGGAACTAGACAACTGAGAGGGGGGGTGAATTAGTTGTCCCACAATAAAACCTTTTTGCTTTTAACCTTCTTTATTATCTTACTATCATATTAGTGATGTAAACATTAAAGCATAGATCAACAACATAAGAGCATAAACATAATCAACACATTTGACAATAAGATTTTGACGTGGAAACCTAGTTAAGGGAAAAACCATGGTGGGGGTTAACCCACAAAATGTGTACCCTATTAAAAGTACTTAGTAAAATAGAAGGCACATGCCTTCGGGCGCACTGCCCAGAGCTCACTGCTCAAAAGAGAGGCTCACTGCCTACTAAATTTATTTAGAAAGAATTAACTGAGAAATAGCATCTACTTCATGCCTGATTCAGTTTCAGTGAATGCTCAAGAACTTTCGCTCTGCCCCAAATTCTTCTTTCACACTCTATACTGCTCTAGCTCCGTTTCTTCTTTGCTCTGCTCCTGATCCTTTCTTCAGATTGATCTATTTTGCACAAGGATAATTTCAATACCTCTTCAACAAGTATTCATATACTTCATCAACCTTGGAATGATCAACAGGATCAGCTAACCTTGACGCGGATCATCACACTATCGACCAAACACAATTAAGACTTGAATCTTCTTCTACAACCACTCCATGCTTCATAAAAATACTCTAAGGCATCTGCAACAGGCTAGGAACATCTAGTCGGCCAAGACTGGGAAGAACATCAACCTCAAAGAGAAAATCTTCAATCAACAAGCTCAAACTTCAAAGTAGACCTCTAACATAGTAGCCATACAATCCAGAGACCTCCACAAGCACATTGAATTCACCAATAACATTTATTCTAAACCAAATTATCAGAAGCATTTGAATCTTCCTCCGGAACCTCAAGAAGACTCTCTGCCATGACTGTCAAACTAGAAGGATAGCTTGCGGACCTCCAAACCACGAACCACTAGTGTTGATGATACACATTGACTTCCCAAACATGCCTTCAGATCTGTAGATTACAATTTTATATTACCAGAGCAATCCAGACCTCTTTCCTATCACTCTGTCTTTCTTGAGTATTGCAGGAACTGGTTCTACTCAGATGGCCATAACTCCTTCAAATCTTCATGCAGATTTCTCACATCTTAACTGGAGTAATCTCTGACAATCCTCTACATAGCCACAAGATCCGCATGCATTGATTGTTATTAATTTTCTCAATATCCTCAATAGTCCGGTCTTCTATGCAGACAACAAAATAGGATACAGTTGACACCAATGGCAACAAGGATATGTTGACATCAATGACAACCCACTTAGGCACATATTTGCAACACATTTATGCTCAGGCATTCTTACAGTGCATTGAGCATTCATCGCATTGTTCAACACACTTCTACCTTTTTGAGTACAAACACAATCTACATCCGCTTGTTGCAAACATGGTTTCACAATTTTTTAAGCAATCCACATTCGACCAAGATAAAAATACAATCTAGGTGAAAGCTTTCATTATTTTTTGGTATTATTCGTTGATTATTTGGTTGTTTGCTTAGATCGTTATCTTGATGTTATAGGATTGAGTTGTGATTATTTCGTTGTTTTAGTTATCTCTCGATCTCAATTTTATTCCTATACACATTCTGGTACACTTGGTGGGACCCACTAACCTTGTTTTTTTCCTAGAAAAAAGTTGATTTTTTGAAGCTAGGTACGAAAAAGCGCAATCACAATGTAGAAAATCTAAAGATCCTTGTTCACTAAATTGAAAGAATAGGCATTGAGCATTCAAACGGTGTAACCATAGCTCAAAAGATTTCTGGGTTTTCTCGACAGCATCAAAATCCTATCTAGGTATCTCTTATTTTTTACAAAAGGTGCACAGATTTTGAGAAAAATAGATCACAAATCTACATCCCTATTTTTAGCCCATGCTTGTTTTTTTTTGCTTTTTTAGAGTAATTTCGTGAAATCAAGCATATTTATGTAATCTTAGCTCAAAATATTTCTAGGTTTTCTCGGCAACATCAAAATTCTATCTAGGTATCTCTTAGTTTTTTGTAGAAAGTGCATGGATTTCAAGAAAAATAGATCCCAAATCTATGTCCCTATTTTATAATTATTTTTTTTTGCTTTTTTTGAGTAGTTTCACGAAATCGGGCATATCTTTTACATTCAAGGTCAGATTTTTGTAAAACCATTGGCGTTGGAAATTTGATTCTCCCAAATTTTCTATGGTGAAAGAATTTTTTAGGTAATTTTATCAAATTTGTCATCTACACTTAGTCAAAGTCAACCCTTCTTTGAAAACTTCAAATGGTCATAACTTGTGCAAAATTTATTCAATTTTTACGAATATTTTTTTGAAATTGCATAAAATTTCATGTAGAATCTGATCATAATATCCAATCTTCTGTACCTAATCATTATTATCATATTTTTCTAGATTGCTCATTTTTCACCTAACAAGTTAAGCACTTTTGGTCAATTGATTTATGTTTTTCTAACTACTTGAGTTTTGTGGAACTAAACCAACTTGTTGCAGCATCTTATTACTCAAACAGAGAAAATAGGTTTTTCTAATGTGTTCATGCAGGATGATCTTTGAATAAATTGCAAAAATCCATCTCCTTAAGTCTTAGAAACATATTGCTTTCTTAAGGGACAACTGAACAAATCATCTTTTTGCAATCTAAGTCTTAGGAACATATTTCTTTCTTAAGGGACAATGGACATGAATACAAAAACACTTTGATTTTTCTAAGGTATAATGGACATGAATGCCAAAACACTTCAATTTCATAAGGGACAACTGACAAACTACAATTGTGTGTGTGCCTAATCTAGTTGCACCTTATTTTTCTTATAACGAGACAACTGAACCTTTGTTTAACGTGGTTGATCTTACTTTTTAGTTATTTTTTTAGAAAGGCCTGCTTTTGGATTGCGCTTCATCCAAAAGGGATGACCCTAAGCGGAGTCTTCCTTTGAACTGCTATATAAGAGGGATAAAGTGAAATCCAAGTCCTAACCGACGTCAGCCTTACCTTGTGGTGCCAAATCAAAAAGAGGTGTACTAGCACGTTGTGGAAATGATTTTCACATTGTGTGAAGTGTTTGATACTCTTAGTAGGATTGGTCAAATCTTTTAGTAGCTTGTCACATTGCTCGTAAGGTGTTGGTCCCTCAAAACTACTAAGAACCAACTAGATAGTGACTACCCATTTCACCTCCGAACGTTGCAGTAATTATCAGTGCAAGGGGAATCGATACAAGCCCCCAAGATATTCACCATTGCCTCCCTTGAGAAGAGATAGTATTTCCTCAGCCTTAAAGCTCTTATGACCTACTTGAGCTTTCTAAGGAGAGGGTGAGATATTCCTACCTATCGTCTCTCGCAAAGATGCAAATGTATGACACCTATATGGAATGACATTTGGTTGATGGAGAATTAAGTTGTGAGTTGATCTACCACAATGAAACCATGTCTCTAGGGATAAAAAGTGCTTGAATTGTTTGCAATTGTCTAATACCTGTGGAAACATTGGGCTTTTTCGTGAGCCTTGAACATACACTATATGTTGTGTCAGTCCTTTTTGCCACTTTGTTTGATGTGTTTCCTCTTGCCAAAGCAAAACCCAATCTAAATCCAATCTAAATCTATCAAAATTTGCCTTATAAACATCACTGACACCACTTCATTGCCTTTGGTATAACAGTAGCTCGCCTTTGCTAGTGTAGTCCAGCACCTTTGATACAATAGTCTAGCGCCTCTAGCAGCATAGTCTAGCACTTCTGAAATGTAGAAACCCACCTTTGGTAACATAGTCCTGCACCTCTGGTATCATAGTCCAGCACCTTTGGTCCAGTAAACTGTTCATCAAACTATCTCAAAGCAAAATATTAGCAAAATCTCAAAACAAATTATCTAGTGCATCCCATGGTAACCACTAGAGTCCAGCAATCTATGAAGGCTAAACAAGTTGCCCAAAGGAAGCGCAAATCACATCCTCATACACCTCAACCAAGTCATTCCACCATGTCTCAAAAAGGTACTCCCCACACACCACTGACAAACCAACCAATTTTCAAAATAGGCTACAACATGACAAACCAACCAATCCCCAAGAGGGTAATGTTCCTTTGGTAGATGTAACGCAATTTACCACTCGCATGCCTCATGAATTTGTTCCATGAGGACACACCATAGGTCAAGTCCCATCTCAAGAAGAGTGAAACTTTTAAGAAGGTCAATCCTCTCAAGCTGATAGACAAGACCTTGATGAAATCATGCAAGATCCTAGAGCCACGGCAGCATTTGACAAAATCCTTAGTGAAAATCAAGATTACTTCTTTCATTTACTTGCAGAACAAGGAGCTAAACTACCCCAAGACTTTGATCTATCTAATCTTAAAGAGAAAAACAAATCCCATGACGCTATGACTGCTATCTAAACTATGTCCACCGTAACCACTCCCATACCTAAACAAATCTCAAAAGGGAGAACGACTAAACCTTTTGACACTCAATATGAGAATCCTCTTTATCAAAATCCAATAGCAGAAAGACCCATATCACCACTCATGACTCCTATGGAGATTTATAAAATGCAACAAGAGACCCTTCATCATCAAGTAGAACTCACAAGATAGGCCGCTCTAGCTAAACAAAACCAACAACAACCTCCTAGCATATCACAAATGCCCACACCAATCACAAGTGGAATATTGGCTACCCCATCACGAGATGGTTTTCCACCAAACTACAATCTGGAAAACACTTATGTAGCCATGCAACAAGGGTCACAACAAACACCACCCCCAACGTCCAACCCTTCGTATCACTAATCCAAACAACATCACTCCCCCACAACATTCTCAAAACATCAACACAAACATCATCACTCCCCCACAACACTCTCAAAACATCAACACAAACTATCTTCCTCCACCACAATGATCATCCACACTCAACCTCACATATTTCAATCAACCCCAACCATCACAAAACCCATATACCTATGTCCCTCCACCACAAAGATCTTCCACTCTCAACCTAACCCACACCTATCTCAACCCTCAAAACTCTCAAATCCAATCATACTATGGCTATACCCCACCATCACAACCAAACACAACAAACTTTAGTTTTCCTCCACAGAATCATTTCTTCACCCCACCTCAACAATATCAACAACCAAACTCTTTTGTCATCCCTCCGCAACAATCACAAAGCTAACATTCTTACTTAGCACCACCTCCACATATCCAAAATCAAAACAACCAAAACCAACCCAATCCAAACCCAAAATACAACACATATGACCCAAACCAATCATACAATCCGTATAACCCCAATTCCTATGGCTTCAACTACAATCTTCCCTATGGGCAACAACAACCAATCTAAGTGCAACAGGAGATTCTTCCAACACCCCCAACAACTATGGAGGTTAAAGTTGCCAAGGTACAACAACAAGTAGCCAATCTTACATTTGGTCATACTAAGAAAACCTTCTCCTTGGAGGAGGTTTGTCCTTATCCATTTGATTGGTCATTGCAAATGATCCCTTTTCCTCCCAACTTCACTATACCCAAATTTGATAAATACAAGGGGGAAGGAGACCTAAAAGATCACATTAGAGAATTCTATATTGCTTGTTTTGAGGTTGCACATAATGACACTTATCTCATACGCCTCTTTCCTCGTAGTCTTGGAGGTCAAGCTATAGAATGGTTCTCGCATCTACCTACAGGTATCAAATCTTTTAACGAGCTTGTAGAAAAATGTCTCCCATTTCTCATACAACACAGAACATGATGTTTCTATGATTGGCTTATGTAACAATAAAAAGAAAATGGGGAAACTCTTATCTCCTTCCTTCAAAGATGGAGACACATGGCTAGCAAATTCCCATTCAAAATAACTGAAAAGCAACTTGTTAGCATATTTGTGTAGAACCTTAACCAAGAATTGGGTTTCCATTTGCAAATACTAAGTGTTACAACCTTTGACAAGATTACCTATAAAGGAATCAACATCGAAAAAAGCCCTCATCGCTAAAGGTGTGGTCAAAATCTTCAAAGAAAATAAAGACAATGCTCCCCAACAATAAAGAAATGATAAGCCCAAATACTGGAGCAAAAACAAAAATGTGGTCAATGATGGTGTGGTGGATTCCAAACATTACAAACACCCCTTAATCTTTCATCCAAACAAAACCAACCTCCTCCTCAACAACAACAACAACAAAGACAACGATGACGACAACAACCAAACCAAAACCAACAACATCAACAAGAGTGGCCTCCCCAAGATTACCCTCCAAGTCATAAATTCATACCCTTGGGAGAGCCTATAGAGTCAATTCTACAAAAACTTATGCAAAATGCACTCGTCACGCTACCAGACATACTTGCATCAATACTAACTACTCCCCCTGAGTAGCAGCTTCCCATCATCAATCTGGACCAGAAGATATGACTATGAGATCCACCGGACTGATGCACATCAGTACACCTTAATTCAGAACCGGAGGGGTAATAACCCCTAACTTCTCCCTGAGATACTCAAGAGTCCTTAGGTATAGGTTTAGTAAAAATGTCTGCAATCGGATCCTTGGAGGGCACAAACTCCAATCTGACTTCATTTTTGTTCACTTGCTCTCTAAAAAAATGAAACTTGATGGATATATGTTTTGTCTTTGAATGCAACACTAGATTTTTTGATATATTTATTGCACTTGAATTATCACAGAAGATTGTGATAGGTTCCTCATATTCCACTCTTATGTCCCTTAGCATTTGCTTCATCCACAATACTTGAGTGCAACTACCTGTTGCTGCAATATATTCTGCTTCTGTAGTGGATAGAGATATTGCCTCTTGTTTCTTGCTCAGCCAAGAAACCAATCTTTTCCCTAAAAAGAATGCTCCACCACTGGTACTCTTCCAGTCATCCACATCTCCTTCCCAATCCACATCTGTATATAAATGAAGTGAGAAATCATGATCTCTAGGATACCATAAACCATACTCAACTGTCCCTTTTAGATATCTGAGAATCCTCTTGATTGCCATGACATGAGATTCTCTAGGATCAGCTTGGAATCTAGCAACACGACCAACAACATTCATAATGTCAGGTCTAGTTTGAGTAAGATACAATAGTCCTCCAATCATTGACCTGTACTTTTTCTGATCAGCCTTAGGAGATTCATCATCTTTGTTCAATTTACATCCGGTTGCCATGGGAGTACTCATTGGTTTTGAGTCTTCCATCCCAAACTTCTTCAACAATTATTTCACATATTTGGTCTGTGAAATGAAAATTCCTTTCTTTGTTTGAGTGATTTGCAGACCCAAGAAGAAATTCATTTCCCCAAACATAGACATCTCAAATTTACTTTTCATTTGATTTGCAAAAGTCTTGCACATACTATCTCTTCCTCCAAAAATGATATCATCAACAAATACTTCAACAATCAAAATATTTTCATGTTCAATTTTGAAGTATAAGTTACTGTTAGCAGTACCTTTGTTGAAACCAATCTTCAAAAGATGCTTATCCAGTCTTTCATACCAGCCTCTTGGGGCTTGTTTGAGTCCATATAGTGCTTTCTTCAATTTCTAGACCATATCACTATGATCAGATAATTGAAATCCATCCAATTGCTCAATGTATACTTCTTCTTCCAAGTCACCATTCAAGAAGGCAGACTTGACATCCATCTGATATACTTTGAAGTCCTTGAAGGCAGCAAAGGCAAGAAATAATCAGATTGCTTCAATTCTTGCCACCGGAGCAAAAGTTTCTTCAAAATCAACTCCTACTTGAGAGTAACCCTTGCAGACCAATCTGGCTTTGTTTCTGACTACTTCACCATCTTCATTCAGTTTATTCTGGAAGACCCATTTGGTTCCAATCACATTCTTATTTCTAGGTCTGGGAACAAGATCCCAAGTGTGATTTTTCTCAATTTGCATCAGCTCTTCCTCCATTACTTTAGTCCAACTTTCATCATTGCATGCTTCATTAACTGTCTTTGGTTCAATCTTTGAAATCAGACAATAATTTTCTGAGTCTTGAGCAATCTTTCTTCTTGTTTGAACACCTTTGCTTTTATCACCTATGATCTGATCTTCAGAGTGATTCAGTCTTACATACCTAGGAATTTTGGAAGTTTCTTGCACTTCTATTTCTTGAATAGGTTCATTCAGACTTATCTCTTCTTCCTGATTCTCCGGATCAGTTTGGATCTAGATTTCAGAAGGGGTTTGGACCAAAACATCATTCTGATCATCTTCATCATATTCATAAAACCTTGAGGGTTTTTCAATACCTTCATCAACCTTCACATTTGTACTTTCTATCATCTTTCTCAATCTCTTGTTATAACACCAGTATGCTTTGCTTTGAGTAGAATAACCTAAGAATATTCCTTCATCACTTCTAGCATCAAATTTTTCAAGGTCTTCATCTATTTTAATATAACATTTGCTACCAAAGACTCTAAAATACTTCATAGTGGGAGTGATGCCAAACCAGAGTTCATAAGGGGTCTTGCCAGTATTGCTTCTGATTTGTACTCGATTAAGAGTATAGACAGCAGTGCTTACAGCTTCTCTCCAGTAGATCTGAGGAACATTTGCTTCCATCATCATGGTTCTAGATGCTTCTTGGATGGTCTAGTTCTTTCTTTCCACTACTCCATTCTGCTGTGGAGTCCTTGGAGCAGACAACTGTCTTTTTATCCCATGTTTCTCACAGAATTCTATGAACTCACCGGATGTGAATTCTCCACCTCTATCAGACCTCAGACATTTTATGTTTAATCCGGTTTCATTTTCTACCATGCCTTTGAATATTTTGAATTTCTCAAGAGCCTCAGATTTCTCTTTCAGAAAAGTCACCCACATCATTCGGGAGTGGTCATCAATTAGTAACATGAAGTATCTATCACCTTGCAAACTCTTGATTCTTGCTGGACCACATAGCTCAGTATGAACTAAGTCCAATAATCTGGTAGAAGACTATTCCTTACTTTTGAATGTGACTCTGTTTTGCTTACCCAACTAACATTCTTTACACAAACTATTAGTAGGTTTCACCAGACTTGGAAGATCTCTTACAGCCTGAGTGTTGCTTATCTTGATGATATTATCAAAATTCACATGACACAATCTTCTATGCCACAACCAACTCTGATCAATTTGGACAAATAAACAACTTTTACCAGTACCGACCAAGTGGAAGATATTACTTTTTGTTTGAGTACCAGATGCAATCTTTGTTCCGAAACTTTCAAAGCTCTTACATTTTCCATTCTTGAATCAGAGATCATAGCATTTGTCCACCAATTCTCCAACATTGAGAAGATTGTGCTGCAGACCTTCAACATACAGTACATTACTGGTTTTGTTCTTTCCATCAAAAGAAATAGTTCCTCTACCTCTGATCTTGCCAGCAGAATTATCACCAAATTTTACAACTCCACCTTCATATCTTTCCAAATCTATAAACTTATTTTGTCACCTGTCATATGGTGGGAGCATCCATTGTCAATGACCCAATCATCCTTTTCTTCAACTTGGGCAGCCAGAGCTCTTTCTACCATTTTATTATTGACAGATTTAGAGGGCATTGGACCTTCTTCCTTGATGGCAATAAACACCCAGTCACTTTTGGATTTGTTTCATGTCTCTGATTCATCATCTGTTACTCCTTCATCATTATCTTCATGAACGTAGTAACACTTCTTTTGAAATCTTGATCTATTAGGGTTTGGCCTAGAAAATCTTTCCAGACACCTTGAGGAAAAATGACCAATCTTATTGCAGTTAAAACATTTGAAAGGCAATTTTCCTTCATACTTACCGGATCCTCTTGGCAGTCTTTTTGCAATGAGAGCCTCAAGTTGTTCAGCTTCTGATTCATCCTCTTCCAGATCCTTTCTTGCTTTCTCATACCAAGAAGATTTTCTTGAGAAACTTTCACCTGGATCATATCTTTGTTTGCCTTTTGTAGAGGCACTAGCTTTGAACGCTGATTCAGTCTTGGGAAGTGCATCACCAAACTCAGCTAACTCAAATGCAGATATCTTACCAACCAATTGATCCCTTGTGATAGTTGTTAAGGATTTGATTTCCTCAATAGCAGCAACTTTGTGTTTATAAGCAGGAGGTAAGGATCTGAGAACCTTAGCAACAATTTCATCTTCATCCAGAACTCCACCAGCACATCTGATGCCACATATAAGCTCATTTACTTTTGTCATGTAAGAGGTGATATTCTCATCTTCACTCATCTTCATGTTTTGAAATTTTCCTTTTAGACTCTGTAGCTTGGCACATTTAACATACTTGTCTCCTTCATGCAGAAGTTCCAGCTTTTTCCAAATCTCATATGTAGTTTTTAGATCTATAACATTTGTCAGCTTTGAATCAGATAAGGCACTTAGTAGAGCTTCTTTAGCCTAAAGATTGTTTTTAGCATCTCTGATTTCATCTACAGTTCTCAGACCATTCTGGGGAGGAACATACTTTTTTGAAACCATGATCCAATATTGCATTCCCATACATTGCAAGTGACATTCCATGCGGCTTTTCCAAAGAGTGAAATTGATTCCATCAAACCTCGGGCTATCCTTCTTATAGGAAGATCTCCTCGAGCGGTTAAGCTCTTTTAGAGGAACCTAGCTCTGATACCAATTGTTAGAATCAAGGCAGACAACTGAGAGGGGGGGTGAATCAGTTGTCTCAAAACTTCCTCTTATTAATTACTTAAATCCTTCTTGTAATTCAGCAACATAATCATAAATTAATCACAGAAACATAATGTAATCATTCAAGAGTAATAACACATTAACACATGTGACACAAAGATTTTGACGTGGAAAACCCGGTTAAGGGAAAAACCACAGGGTGACTAACCCAAGATTGTATTGTTTGTTAGAAGAATAAAAGGAACAAAATGGCACATGCCAATTAGGGCTCACACCTCCCTTTCGACCAAGATAAAAATACAATCATGGTTTTCTCCTTTACTCCACTTTATGATAAACTTTGTACATGGGTACCTACACATAGCCTAGTAGTTGGGACCCATATTTATGTATCTCTTGCACTTTTGTGATCTCCCCAAGTATCACTTAGGGAGGGTGTTAGAGTGAATAATTTATCTATTCACTATAGCTTAAGTGTGTTCCAAGTATGGGCCTAATCGGTGTTGTCATTGATGTCAACATACTCCTGTTGCATTAATGATAAGGATTGGATGAGCTGTGTACTGAGGATATTGAGAAAATTAGTCTCAATCAGGAACAGTGAAGATCAGTGATGACAGTAAGGTAAAAGTCCAAGATAGGATGAGTCTCAAAGGATGCGGTTTAAAGGGTTTGTAGATATGTGTCTTAAGGTGGTCCAGTAGAGATTTTAGAGGTCCACATGAAGATCTGAAGAAGTTGTGGTTGCTCAAGTAAAACTGGTTCTAACAGATATTCAGTGGTGACAGAGTGTTACAGATAGGTCTGGTGAGATCCAGAAATGCATTATCCTATTCTGTAGATTTGAGGGAGTGTTGAGGAAGTCTTTGTGAAGTATCAAATCGATTGGTTCATGGTTTGAAGGTCCGCAAGCATCTATTCCTTTGTGACAGTAATGACAGACTATGTTCTTGAGGTTCCGGATGAAGGGGAGAAGGATTTTAGTAAGCAAATGAAGTGTGGATGTTCTTGGTGATTCAGGTAATCTTGTGGAGGTCTTTGGATCATGCTCAGTTTGTGTTGGTGATCCGCATTGAAGTTGGAGCTTACAATTAAGAAATCTTCCAAATGATGGTGTTCTTTCTGAGATTGGCCGACCGGATGAGTTACACATTCTGCAGATGTTCTTGTTGATGTTTGTCGACTTAGATGATCATTCCTAAGTTGATGTCTTGTATAAATAAGGGATTTTGAAGTCATTTCAAGGTTGTCCTTGTTGAGATGAGTGTGTGGTAGCAAGGAGGAGAGTGAAAGGCAGAGCAGAAGTATTGGGCTTAAATGGAACTGATTCAAGCATGGTGAAGATGCTATTCTCCAGTTCATGTATGTGATACTTATTTCTTTGTAGATAGTGTGTCTCTTGTAGGCAGTGAGCCCTAATTGGCATGTGCCATTTTGTTATTTCTATTCTTCTAACAGAGAATACAATATTGGGTTAATCACCCCGTGGTTTTTTCCCTTAACCGGGTTTTCCACGTTAAAATCTTGGTGTCTCATATGTTGATGTGTTTCTGCTCTTAATTTGTTACATTGTGTTTCCTTGATTGATTTATTATTATACTGTTGAATTGCAAAGAGGAGTTAAGTGTTTAATTGGAAGAAAGTTTTGTACAACTGATTCACCCCCCCTCTCAGTTGTGTACCCTAAGTCTAACAATTGGTATCAAAGCCAAGTTCCTCTAAAAGGAGCTTAACCGCTTGAGGAGATCTAGAATGACGTCTTACAAGAAGGATAGTCCGAAGTTTGATGGAACCAATTTTAATCTTTGGAAAGGTCGCATGAAATGTCACTTGCAATGTATGGGAATGGCGTACTGGACCATGGTTACAACAAAATATACTCCTCCACAGGGTGGTACGAAAGCCCCAAATGAAATCACAGATGCTGAAAATAATCTGCGAGCTATAGAAGCTCTTCTAAGTACTTTATCTGATTCAAAGCTCTCAAATGTTATTGACCTACCAACTACTTTTGAGATTTGGGAAAAACTAGAACTTCTGCATGAAGGAGACAAGTATGTTAAATGTGCAAGGCTACAAAGTCTGAAAGGGAAATTTGAAAACCTGAAGATGAGAGAAGATGAAAATATCTCTACCTTTATGCCAAGAGTAAATGAGCTTGTTTGTGGAATTAGAAATGCTGGTAGAGTCTTGGATGAAAATGAGATTGTTGGCAAAGTTCTCAAATCCCTTCCTGCTTCTTATAAAATTAAGGTTGCTGCCATTGAAGAATTCAGAGCTCATACAACTGTCACAAGAGATCAATTAGCTGCTTTTAAAATGACCGAGTTTGGAGATGCCCCTCCTAAGACTGAATCTGCATTCAAATCCAGTGCCTCTGTAAAAGGTAAACAAAGGTTTGATCTAGGAGAGAACTCTTTAAGGAAACTATCATGGTATGAAAAAGCAAGAAAAGATCTGGAAGAAGAAAAAGCTGAAACTGCTCATCTTGAAGCCCTTATTGCAAAAAGACTGCCAAGAGGTTCCGGTAAGTATGAAGGAAAATTACCTTTTAAGTGTTTTAACTGCAATAAGATTGGTCATTTTGCCTCAAGGTGTCCAGAAAAGTTCTTAAGACAAAATCCTAACAAGCCAAGGTTCCAAAAGAACTGTTACTATGTACATGAAAATGATGATAATGAAGGAGTAACAGATGATGAATCAGAGATAGGGAACAAATCTAGAAATGAATGGGTGTTCATTGCCATCAAGGAAGAAGATCCAATTTCCTCTATATCTGTCAATCATAAGACTGTGGAAAAAGCTCTGGCTGCCTAAGTTAAAGAGAAGGGTGATAGGGTCATTGACAGTGGATGCTCTCACCATATGACAGGTGACAAAAATAAGTTCATAGATTTGGAGAGGTATGAAGGAGGAGTGGTAAAGTTTGGTGATAATTCTGCTGGTAGAATCAGAGGTAGAGGAACTATTTCTTTTGATCAAAGGAACAAAACTGGTAATGTACTGTATGTTGAAGGTTTGAAGCACAATCTTTTCAGTGTTGGACAATTGGTGGACAAAGGCTATGATCTCTGATTCAAGAATGGAAAATGCAAGATCTTTGAAAGTTCTAGAACAGAGATTGCATCCGGTACTCAAACAAGAGGTAATATCTTTCATTTGGTTGGTGTTGGTAAAAGCTTCTTATTTGTTCAAGTTGATCAGAGTTGGTTATGGCATAGAAGGATGTGTCATGTGAATTTTGATAATATCATCAAGATAAGTAATACTCAGGCTGTAAGAGATCTTCCAAAATTCATGAAACCTACTAATAGCTTGTGTAAAGAATGTCAGTTGGGTAAGCTGAGCAGAATCACATTCAAAAGTAAAGAACTGTCCTCTACCGGATTATTGGACTTAGTTCATACTGATCTTTGTGGTCCGGCAAAAATCAGAAGTGTGCAAGGTGACAGATACTTCATGTTACTAATTGATGACTATTCCCGGATGATGTGGGTAACCTTTTTGAAAGAGAAATCAAAAGCTCTTAAGAAATTCAAAATATTCAAGGCTATGGTAGAGAATGAAACCGGATTAAAATTGAAATGTATGAGGTCTGATAGAGGTGGTGAATTCACATCAGGTGAGTTCATAGAATTCTATGAGAAGCATTGAATAAAGAGACAGTTGTCTGCTCCTAGGACTCCACAGCAGAATGGAGTAGTGGAAAGAATGAACTGGACCATCCAGGAAGCTTCTAGGACCATGATGATGGAAGCAAATGTTCCTTAGACCTATTGGAGCTGTCAGCACTGCAGTTTATACTCTCAATTGAGTTCAAATCAGAAGCAATACCGGTAAGAATCCTTATGAACTTTGGTTTGGCATCACTCCTACTGTGAGGTATTTCAGAGTCTTTGGTAGCAAATGTTACATTAAAAGAGATGAAGATCTAGGAAAGTTTGATGCTAGAAGTGATGAAAGAATATTCTTGGGTTACTCTACTCAAATCAAAGCATACCGGTGTTATAACAAGAGACTGAGAAAGATAATAGAAAGTACAAATGTGAAGGTTGATGAAGGAATTGAAAAACCCTCAAGGTTTTATGAATATGATTAGAATGATGTTCTAGGAGCCCAAGCCTCTTCTGAAAGTCAAATTCAAACTGATCCAGTAAATCAGGAAGAAGAGATGAGTTTTAATGAGCCTGATCAAGAATTAGAAGTGCAAGAAATTCCCAAAGTTCCAAGGTATTTAAGACTGAACCACTCTAAAGATCAAATCATAGGTGACAAAAGAAAAGGTGTACAAACTAGAAGGAAAATTACTCAAGATTCAGATAAGTTTTGTCTGATTTCAAAGATTGAACCTAAAATAGTAGATGAAGCCTGCAATGATGAAAACTGGACTAAAGCAATGGAGGAAGAGCTGATGCAAATTAAGAAAAATCACACTTGGGATCTTGTTCCCAGACCTAGAAACAAGAATGTGATTGGAACCAAATGGGTCTTCCAGAACAAACTGAATGAAGTTGGTGAAGTAATCAGAAATAAAGTCGGATTGGTCTGCAAGGGCTATTCTCAAATAGAAGGAGTTGATTTTGAAGAAACCTTTGCTCTGGTGGCAAGAATTGAAGTAGTGAGATTATTTCTTGCATTTGCTGCCTTCAAAGATTTTAAGGTATATCAGATGGATGTCAACTCTGCCTTCCTGAATGGTGACTTGGAAGAGGAAGTGTACATTGAGCAACCGGATGGATTTCAATTATCTGATCATGGTGATATGGTCTGCAAGTTGAAGAAGGCACTATATGGACTGAAGCAAGCCCCAAGAGCCTGGTATGAAAGATTGGATAAGCATCTCTTAAATATTGGTTTAAACAAAGGTACTGCTGACAGTAATTTGTATTTCAAAATTGATCATGAGAACATTTTGATTGTTGAAGTGTTTGTTGATGATATCATCTTTGGAGGAAGAGATAGTATGTGTAAAACCTTTGCAAATCAAATGAAAAGTGAATTTGAGATGTCCATGATTGGGGAAATGAATTTCTTCTTGGGTCTACAAATCACTCAAACAAAGAAAGGAATTTTCATTTCTCAGACCAAATATGTGAAAGAACTATTGAAAAAATTTGGGATGGAAAATTCAAAACCAATGAATACTCCCATAGCAACTAGATGTAAATTGACCAAAGATGATGACTCTCCTAAGGCTGATCAAAAAAAGTATAGGTCAATGATTAGAGGACTATTGTATCTTACTCAAACTAGACCAGACATTATGCAGGCTGTTGGTCTTGTTGCTAGATTCCAGGCTGATCCTAGAGAATCTCATGTCATGGCAATCAAGAGGATTTTTAGATATCTAAAAGGGACAGTTGAGTATGGTCTATGGTATCCTAGAGATCATGATTTCTCTCTTCATGCATATACTGATACAGATTGGGCAGGAGATGTGGATGACCAGAAGAGTACCAATGGTGGAGCATTCTTTTTGGGGAGGAGATTGGTTTCTTGGTTGAGAAAGAAATAAGAGGCAATATCTCTGTCTACTACAGAAGCAGAATATGTTGCAGCAGCAAGTAGTTGTACTCAAGTTTTTTGGATGAAGCAAATGCTAAGAGACATAAGAGTGGAGTATAAGGAGGCTATCACAATTTTCTGTGATAATTCAAGTGCAATAAATATATCTAAGAATCTGATGTTGCATTCAAAGACAAAACACATATCCATCAAGTTTCACTTTTTGAGAGAGCAAGTGAACAAGAATGAAGTCAGATTAGAGTTTGTGCCTTCCAAGGATCAGATTGCAGATATCTTTATTAAACCTTTACCTAAGGACTCTTTTGAGTATCTCAGGGAGAAGCTAGGGGTTATTACCCCTCTGGTGATGAACTAAGGTGCACTTATGTGCATCAGTCCAGTGGATATCACAGTCATATCTTGTAGTCCAGATTGATGATAGGGAGCTGCTACTCAGGGGGAGCAGCAAGTATGATTCTGAAGTGGTGAAATTGCAAGTATGTGCCCTTTGCCATTGATGTCAAAGGGGGAGAGAAGACATGTGAAAAACAAGTAGTTACTGATCAAAGGGGGAGCAGTAAAGGGAGAGAAGACATGTGAATGGTTGTTGCTGATAGGGGGAGTTGTGACAGTAAGGAGAAGTTCTTGTCTTGATGATCAAAACAGTTTTTCACATCATATGTTGCCATCAATGACAAAGGGGGAGATTGTTGCAAGTATGGGCCTAATCGGTGTTGTCATTGATGTCAACATATTCCTGTTGCATTAATGATAAGTATTGGATGAGCTGTGTACTAAGGATATTGAGAAAATTAGTCTCAATCAGGAACAGTGAAGATCAGTGATGACAGTAAGGTAAAATTTCAAGATAGGATGAGTATCAGAGGATGCAGTTTAAAGGGTTTGTAGATATGTGTCTTAAGGTGGTTCAGTAGAGATTTCAGAGGTCCGCATGAAGAACTGAAGAAGTTGTGTCCGCTCAAGTAAAACCAGTTCCGGCAGATATTCAGTGGTGACAGAGTGTTACAGATAGGTCCAGTGAGATCCAGAAATGCATTATCCTGTTCTGCGGATTTGAGGGAGTGTTTAGGAAGTCTTTGTGAAGTATCAAATCGATTGGTTCATGGTTTGAAGGTCCGAAAGCATCTATTCTTTTGTGACAGTAATGACAGACTATGTTCTTGAGGTTCTGGATGAAGGGGAGAAGGATTTCAGTAAGCAGATGAAGTGTGGATGTTCTTGGTGATTCAGGTAAGCTTGTGGAGGTCTTTGGATCATGCTCAGTTTGTGTTGGTGATCCGCATTGAAGTTGGAGCTCGCAATTAATAAATCTTCCGGATGATGGTGTTCTTTCTGAGATTAGCCGACCGGATGAGTTACACATTTTACGGATGTTCTTGTTGATGTTTGCCGACTTAGATGATCATTCCTAATTTGATATCTTGTATAAATAAGGGATTTTGAAGTCATTTCAAGGTTGTCCTTGTTGAGATGAGTGTGTGGTAGCAAGGATGAGAGTGAAAGGTAGAGAGAAGTATTGGGCTTAAATGGAACTGATTCAAGCATGGTGAAGATGCTATTCTCCAGTTCATGTATGTGATACTTATTTCTTTGTAGACAGTGTGTCTCTTGTAGGCAGTGAGCCTCTTGTGAGCAATGTGCTCCGACAGTGAGCCCTAATTGGCATGTGCCATTTTGTTCTTTCTATTCTTCTAATAGAGAATACAATCTTGGGTTAATCAACCCGTGGTTTTTTCCCTTAACTAGGTTTTCCACGTCAAAATCTTGGTGTCTCATGTGTTGATGTGTTTCTGCTTTTAATTTGTTGCATTGTGTTTCCTTAATTAATTTATTATTATACTGCTAAATTGTAAAGAGGAGTTAAGTGTTTAATTGGAAGAAAGTTTTGTACAACTGATTCACCCCCCCTCTCAGTTGTGTGCCCTAAGTCTAACAAAGTGTACTTAGGTTGATGAGGTTAGACAATATCTTGTTTAACTAAATGTGCAACCTTTTAGGCCTTTAGAGGTTACTTAGTTGTTTGGTAAACCTCATGTGCATACCTTTTGAGGTTGGAAGACTTTCCATCTCACCTCAAAGGTCACTTTTGTAGTCATTCAACACTTGTCACCAATGTTGATGACTTGGTCAAAAGGTTGTCAGTTTGCACATTCCAAGTGATCCAAAAGTTGACACCTATAGGACACTTGTCTACATGCATGTGCCACATCATGGGGCACTTGTCAATCCACATGTAAGGTGGATTGCCTCATCCATGCCTATATAATAAGGCATTTCTATGTAAATTATTAAGTGTCCTATAGGTGTCAACCTTTGTATCACTTGGAATGTGCAAACCAATAACCTTGTGTGACAAGTGTTGGATGACTACAAAGTGCCTTTTGATGTGAGATGGAAAGTCTTCCAACCTCAAAAGGTATGCACATGAGGTTTACCAAACAACTAGGTAACCTCTAACCTCTAAAAGGTTGCACATTCAGTTAGACAAGATGTTGTCTAACCTCATCAACCTAAGTACACTTAAGCTATAGTGAATAAATAAATTATTCACTCTAACAACTATATCATTCTAGAAAGTAGATGTGTCATTTGAGAATAAGAATAAATAAATTAGTTGGTTGTAGTTTCTAAAGCATTTGATGCAAATGTGATTGAAATCCCTTCCTGTGTGTTGTTTTTCTTTATTTTCAATAGGCTTTTTGGATATGGGTTGTTTGGGGTGTTGATCTTTCCTTTTGGGTTGAGAGAGGTGTGGACCCTTTCTTGGGGAAATTGTTGTGATTATGTGATGGCATGAGTGCCATGTTGATTTTGATGGATGAGACTTTAAAAATGGAGCATTTATTTATAGCAGTTGTTATGGTGAGGAGTATGTATTTTGGATGAAGATTATTCAGATTATTTCATAATGATAAGGCATGAGTGCCATGGTGATTTTGATGGATGAGATTAAAATAATGGAGTATTTATTTATGGCAACTGTTATAGTGAGGAGTATGTATTTTGGGTGATAATTGTTGTGATTATTTGATAATGATAAGTTGTGAATTGGTGCTACTCGAAATCTGATTTTATGTTTATTTTCCCCAAGAGGTTAGTGAGTCCCCTTGAATTCCTCTCTATTATGGATTTTATGAAAATCCATTTGTGTTTGTGAGTTGGCTTATGGGGTAGCTTGTTGTTTGTTGTGTGTGAATGTGTTGTGCAACCAGTTTTCTTGGGAGCCTCCTAGCTCTAGGGTGGACTATGAGATAGCTTGGCCATGTGAAGCTTTAAGATTTTTATGTGTTATAGATTTGGAGTTGTTTAGGATGACACTCCTCATTATATATTTGTTTTTCACTACTTTCAATCTATAAGACCCCATTATGATGGGCATGTAATATGTGGAGAAAGAGAAAATCCTCTTTAGATTTGTGTATCTTTGTAGGAGTCATGTAAATGGGAAAATGTTCCCCATTGTTGTATCTACATCTTCTTTGTAATCAAATCCTTACCCACATCTCTGGATGGAATATTATCAATGTAATTTTGTTGGATTATATATGGGTCTTGAAGTGAATATATGTTTGTTTAAGCATTATGAACAATGATAGTTTTTAGATTTAGTTGGGTTGCACAATAAGAAATATAAATTCAATTTTGTTCCATGATGAGTCTTGGATTATACTTTAATTTTTCAAACAATTTATGTATGTACAGAAAAATTAAATTATTCATTCTTGTGACTGTGAGGTGTAAAATGATATTATTCTTCTTTCCCATAAAATTAGTTGCACATACTATTGTTGTAGGTGGTGTGAATATAAATTTTAGTTATAAGTGAATATACTATTGGTTGTATAAATTTAGAATTGTTTGTTAGGCATTTACATGAATTTCTTCTCTATATGCAAAATTTCTATTTCTGTAATTAATGACTTCTGAGTGATTTTATTTCCTTTGTGAATCTATACATTTATTTTTTTAATTTTTAAATTCAGTTTTGTTTCATGATGAGTCTTGGATTATACTTTAATTTTTCAAATGGTTTATGTATGTACAAAAAAATTAAATTATTCATTCTTGTGACTGTGAGGTGTAAAATGATATTATTCTTCTTGCCCAGAAAATTAGTTGCACATACAATTGTTGTAGGTGGTGTGAATATAAATTTTAGTTATAAGTGAATATACTATTGGTTGTATAAATGTAGAATTGTTTGTTGGGCATTTACATGAATTTCTTCTCTATATGCAAAATTTATATTTCTGTAATTCCTTTGTGAATCTATACATTTATTTTTTAAATTTTTTTATTATGTTATTTGTTTCTGTGTAATTGTAATTATGTATATTTTCCATCACCTTGTTCTATTCTGAGGGAAAACATAACTATTATTATTATCCTAGATTTTATATATTTATATGTGTGTGTTGTATATAAATGGTAATTTGTATTTTTACAGCACAACCATTATGTGCTCTATTTTTATTTAACCTGTATCTATGCCTATAATATATATTCTGAATTTATTTGTAAGAATGTATTTAAATCTAATATATATACACATATACATATCTATAACTATATTCATAAGCTACATAGACATATATATGTGTATATATGTATTTTTAGAGATACACATTATAAATAAAAATGTATAAATACATGCATATGCATATTATGTATCGTTGTTAAACAATGAATCAAAATTTTATATAGAAAAGTAAATCTATAATTAAAATGATCCTTTTATTTAATCTTAAAACAAAATTCGAGAGTAGTTAAATCTCTCTGATTATTTTTCGTTCATAGATTAAAAATAAATGTGTCCTATTAGGAATCTGGAGCACCCTTATGACAAATCCTTGTCAATCTTTGAAACCTGAAATCAAACCATATGGTTTTAGCACTAAAAATCTTTGCATGTACTGAGGAAAATGTAGAAGACAACCATGTGCTTCCTCCTGCAACATGCATCACACAAAATCATTTTTTAATTATTCTCATGAAAGTCCAAAGTTGTACAAGCTCTCATGCCAAACTAAAACAAAGAGCATCTCTGGATCAATAACAATCAACTTTTCTCCATCAAATGGTTATCTTTGCAAACATCTGTAATACATTGTGATCCCTAGAGTTTAAACTCCAGCAAGGAATTTAGAAGAAACCTATTTTTCTATCCTCTGAAACACCTCCATACACAAATGATGTAAATAGAAATTAAATGGGTTTTAGTTAGAACCCAGATCTATAATAAAATAAATAAATCAATCAATCTAGTAAACCCTTAGTTACATCCTTTAAAAAAATTATGCAAACTCTCTTTTTTGTAACCCTCTTATTCTATAACCCCGCATGGAAAACAAGAAGGAGAACAAAAAAAAAAAGAACAAATAAAGAAGAATAAATAGTTTAAAAAGAAGAAAAGTGAAAAATAAATTTGAGAGCAAAAAAGAAAAAAAAGAGAATAGCAAAGGGAATAGAAAGAAATGAAGAATAGAAAAAGCAAGATTTGTTTTTATATGCTTTTCATTTCAAATTGGAAGGTTTTAAATTCAATGATTTGTAGCATTATTAATTCCTAAATTATAGCCGACTTGGCTAAAAATGACATGACATGAGATTAAATTAATTTTTATTTTAGATGTGCAATTATGAATAAACTAGCATATTTATAATTTAAAAAATAGATCTAAAGTATGCCGAGAGATATCCTTCTCGAGGCACCTATTTTTTAATCAATTTACCACATATAAGTGGAATAGGTGCCTCGAGAAGGATATCTCTTGGTGTACTTTAGATATATTTTTTAAAATATAAATATGCTAGTAGCATCTGGAGCCACAAGCCTAATTCTAACTATATTATTATAATATATTAAAAAATATTATATTAGATATATATTTTTATAATATATTAGATATATTATATAATAATTATATATTATAATATTATATAATATTTATAATAATAATTATTATAATATATAATAATTAAAATTATATATTATATTATATATTATGAGTTAGGGGTTAAAAATAGGGTTAGGGTTAGTGTTTAGGTTAGAATTAAGGTTATGATTAGTAATATAGTTAGGGTGACAATTAGGGTTAGAATTATGATTAGAAATAGGGTTAGGGTTACAATTAGGGTTAGGGTTAGTATTCTGGTGAGGGTAAAAGGTTAGAGTTAGGAATATAATTAGGGTTAGGGAGACAATTATGGTTAGAATTAGAGTTAGGGTTAGGGTTAGAAATATAATTAGGGTTCAAATTAGGGTTGGGATTATTGTTAGCATTAGGGTTAGTGTTAGTATTAGAGTTACGGCCAAAATTATGGTTAGAATTATGTTAAATAGGGATAGATTTAGAAATACTGTTAGATTGAGGGTTTTGAGGTTTATAAAACAATGCTAAGTGTAATCTTACAGTTATGGTAAGAATTAGGGTTAGATTTAGAATTAGGGTTTGGGTTAGGGTCAGAACCAAGGTTAGATTAGAATTAGGGTTAAATTTAGAATTAGGGTACCTATTTTTAAGAAATATTTTAATATTAATGTTAAACCCTAACCCTAATTCTAACAATACCCTAACCCTAATACTAACCCTAACTCTAATTCTAACAATAACCCTAACCCTATTACTAACCCTAACCCTAATTATAACAATAACCCTAATTGTAATACTAACCCTGATTAAAATTCTAACCCTAATTATAATTATAATCCTAACATGAAGCTTGACCCTAATTCTAACCCTAATCACAAGACTATATGCAACCCTAGTTCTAACCCTATGTGTAATTCTAACCATAATTGTATCCCTAATTCTAAACCTAACCCTAACACTAATCTTAATTCTAACCCTAACCATTAAATTGATTCTAGCCATAATTTTCATTCTAACACTGATTTGAACCCTAACCCTAACCCTAACCTTAATTCTAGCCATAACCCTAAATCTCACCCTAACCCTAACCCTAACCCTAACCCTAGTTTTGGTTGTAAATCTCATTCTAGTTGTAACCATTTTTAAAACTATAACCTTAATTCTAGTTCTAATTCTAACCCTAATCCTAACCCTGATTCTAACTTCAATTCCAACCCTAACCCTATTTATAACCCTAATCATAACCCTAACCCTAACCCTAATTCTAATTCTAATTATAATTCTAATCCTAATTCTAATTGTAATTCCAACCCCAAATCTAATTCTAACCCTAATTCTAACATTAACCCTAATTATAGTCATAACCCTAATTCTAACCCTAACCCCAACCCTAATTGTAATCCTAACCCTAACCCTAACCCTTATTCTAACCCTAAACATAGCTCCAATTTTAACCCTAAGCATGATCCTAATTGAAACCCTAACCCTAATTGTAACTCTAACCCTAACTCTAATTGTAACTCTAACCATAACTCTAATTTAAACTCTAACCCTAACTGTAACTCTAATTCTTACTCTAATTCTAATAGTAACTCACCTTAATTCTAACCCTAATTCTAATAGGAACCCTAATCCTAACTCTAACCCTAACCATAACCCTAATTCTAACCCTTACCTTCATCCTAATTCTAACTATGATTTTAACCCTAACCCTAATCTGAATTCTAACCCTAACTCTAGCCCTAACCCTAACCCTAATAGTAACTCTAATACTTACCCTAATTTAGTAACCCTAATTCTAACTCTAACCCTAACCTCAATTCTAACCCTAACCCTATCCCTAATTCTAACACTAAACCTAACCCTAACCCTATAATTTATATCGTAATTCTAACCGTAATCATTATTATAGCCCTAATAAGCCTATATGCAACCCTAGTTCTAACCCTATTTGTAATTCTAACCAAAACCTTAATTCTAACCCTAATCTAACCATAACCCTAGTACATTGCCACCCTAGTACTTGTATACATAAGAATAGTATTTGTCCACATAAATCATTCATATCATGGTTGTTTGATTTGAGTTCCACAAATCAGTCATGTTTTGTTTGGATCTCTTAGCCTTGTTTTAGGATCTTACTTTTTAACCCAAAAATTACACTCTTTTGGTTCTAACTTTGCTTATTTAAAAGCCAAAATAATTCATATATTTAAAATTTTAGTAACTATTATAATAAGCTTGTAGTCTAAATATTTCCATAATTTTTCACAATACAATTCAATTGCATACTAAAACCTATTTTCTTAACACTTATATTTTCATTTAAACCTTCAAAATGTTAGTTCTTGTTCAAATAATTTGGTATGTAGCTTGTTAAACACTTTTTAGTGGTGTTTACTCTTCATATTTGTTCACTTTGATACTCTTTCATGCATCCATGGGACATAGAATACCAACAATCGACATAATTATAATATTGGAGAATTGTATGATTCTAATCTCTTTTTACGTAGTATGATGTTTGATAAAATAATTCAATTGAATGTTTTATATGTATAAAGAGTTGATAGAAATAGAACAATTAATATAGTAGTTAGAAAATTTTACTTTGATGAAGGGAATATGAAGGGAAATAGGGACATTAGTGTTAATTATATATTGAGTTTATTTAACATATACCATAGAAAAATAATAAGAAAAACATTTAATTTAGAAGTATTAAATACCCTTTCAATTTATATATGTGAGAAGGAATATACAAAAGAGATATATAATATAGAATATAGATAAGAGCTATGTTTATATTTTGTTGTCCTTTCAATTTACATATATGAGAAAAAACATACATGCTTGATAACTGATCAAGAATTACAAAACTATACTATAACACTACACATTATTTAAATACATTTGAAATTATTCAATGATGTGAAGCGAATCACCTTCTCCATGTTATTCATCACAATATAATTCTTTTAGCAAAACACAAAATCCAGCTACTTTTCTACATGTCTCATGAATTTTTTCTGCAATGTCTTCTATTTGTAAGATTTCTTCTTGTTCAATGGCTACATCACGTAAGCTTGTGCCTTCAATTTCTTCAATGATTTTGTTGTAGTGTTGTGAAATAGATTTTTCTAATTTTTCTATAGATGTTTCAACAAACCCATTTAAACTTGCAGATTCATTTGACAGTACTGGACTTGTAACAGAGATTTCTAGTTCATTTTGTGGAACATCCATAATTTCAATTATTTGCTGAGTATGATAAAACAATCAAAAAATAATCAAATTAATATATGTAAAAGTTTATAATAAAATATTTAAGATGTAGATATCATATGTAAATTATCAAGAAAAAATAAAATAAAAGTTGTAGACTTAAGAATATATAGACCAACTATGACATTAAAATTAATCATAGTTGCCCTTACTTTTCATTTGGAATTTCATAACTCAAATACATCATAATAATACCCACCAAATATATAAACAAATCATAACTCAAAAAAATCATAAATGTCTTTTAATTTTATTTCTATTCAAAACAAATCTAATTGCTAAATAATATTAACAACCTATTGACAAATAGTGTGCAACTTGTTAGTTACTTGTCTTTCTTCTCTTTCAAAATTAGTTACTTGTTCAGATGTTTCTGTATGACTTCTTATTTCCATATTATATTGTTGTCAATTCTGTGTTTCCAGATGTTCAATTGTTAATTCAGCCCTATGTTTATGATATCTTTCCCTACGCACCTCATTTTGTTATTTTCTATGTGCTTCTCTTTCTACATCTGTCATTTCTTCTCTTTCAGAGTTAGTTACTTGTTCAGATGTTTATGCATGACTTCTTCTTGCCATATTATATTGTTGTTGATTATGTGCTTCCAATTGTCCAATTGTTAATTCAGCCCTATGTTTATGATATCTTTTGTAACGTCCGCTAGGAAACCCCAAAGAACAACACAACTTGTAGACACCCTAAAATGACCATGTCTTCGAATCACTTGCATTTCGTATAATCTGTCACATCACCTGCATTTCAACATTAATTGAATAATCTAATTATTTAATTAATTTCATCAAATTCTTCCAAATCACTTAATTTCAACATTAATTGAATAAATTCTATTTATTTAATTAATTTAATTAAATTCCTCCTTATTCTTCCAAAATTAAATAATTTTAATTATTTAATTAAATCTTTATCCTTTTTTGAAATTCAAATCCACATTAATTAAATAAATCTAATTATTTAATTAATTCATCCAATTCTATCTTATCTACAATTAAATAATTTACATTATTTAATTAAAATCACTTGTTCTTCTAAATTTAAATAAATCATGCAAATTTATTTAAATTATCTCAAACCTCTAAAAATAAATAAAATCAAATATTTTATTTATAATCTTTATATTCCTCTATCATGCACAAACAATTAAATAAATTTATTTATTTAATTTCAGTTATCTTCTAATTCCTCTTAAAATACCTTGTTAACTCGTGCACAATCAGTCTTATTTTTAGAACTCTAAAAAAGGCAAAATTACAAGTTGAGTTATCTATTCACTCAATCTTGTTTTTATCATATCTTAATAAAAATATCCTTATGGATTAACACATGTCGTGTGCACATTCATCATAGTTATTTGTTTTATCTCCTCCGTTGATTCTTCTGAATTATCTGGACCGTTGATCGATCTCTATTGAAACCTATATAAACCCCCCTCATCTCCTTCATAAATCCTCTTTGATCACTTATTCTCGGGCATCCTTTACATCACTTTGAGCATACTTCACGTCATTGAGCAACTTACGATCTTTTGACATTGATCTTTGAGCACCTACACTTGCTTGTTGCAAACATGGTTTCGCAGCGTTATTGAGCAATCCACATTCGAACAAAGAGAACAACACAATCTGGGTAAACTTTTTCTTATTTCATTTGATTTATTGATAATGGCTTTTATTTAGATTAGTTCTCTTTATGTTATGGGTTTTTGATTTGTTAGTTGTGCTAGAAAAATCCCTCCAAGAGTCTTTGGTTCCTAACAACATAGCGGTCACAGATTTCCAAGCTATAGTAGGTAACATTGCTTCACCCTACAACGTGGTCTTCTCTGAGAAAGACCTCCCATCCCATGATCTGTGTCACAATAATGCCCTTCATATTGAGGTTCTCATTCATAAACGCAAAATCAAACGCATACTCATAGATGGTGGTGTTGGTCTCAACATTTGTTCTCTTCAGTTACTTAAGCAATTGGGATACTCCAAGGATCATGTCAACATAGATCAAAGTATTGCAATCAAAGGGTATGATGATGTTGAACACCATTCAGAGGGTGTTATCCATTTGCCTATGCAATTGGGCCCTGTCATGCTTGAAACTCGGTGCCAAGTCCTTGACATTGAGCTTCCTTACAACATTATCCTAGGCCGCCCATGGATCCATGCAATGAAAGTTGTTCCCTCAACGTACCATCAGTCTCTAAAGTTCCCATTCAATAGTACAGAGATAACTATCCTAGGCGACCCCAATCCTTTTGAATTCTATCGTGTCTTGCAAGGTAGCTATAAGAATTGCAACCAGGTGCCTAAAAATGACAAAGCCATTACATCCCCACTATATGTCGATCCTAAAAATCTAACAAAAGCCTCTGCAAGTGAACCTAATCCTCTTCCTGAAATCAAAGCTCACATCCGTGATATAGGCTTTGGAACATATGATATCTCAAAATCTTGTTGTGTATGGCGGATGCCTTTATCACCTAAATCTTATGGCCAACCGCCCATTGCCAAAGCAACTAAAAAAGCAGCAATTCGTCCCCCAGCATTTCTAACCCAATTCCAACAGGGAGAATTATTGGAAGAGAAAATTATTGAAGACATTTCTTCTTGGCTCTACAAGGAGAAAGAACCGGTCACAATACCAGTCAAGCAATATGGCAATGGCTTAAGGATAGTAAAAAACATGGGTTAGAAAGGCAACGGTGGCCTTGGGAAACAGAATCAAGGAAAAATGGAACCCATTATTGCGACAAAGAAACTAGACAAGAAGGGGTTAGGATTTGGTAGAAAGGTACCGCGCGCCTTGGACATCGAGGGTATCCTCGACAAAGTGGCTGAAACTTCTCTCGCAGATTCGACGTCTAATGAGGATATCATCGATGACTCTTCCCTCCATATGACTGACCTATTCACTGAATCCTCCATTTTCATGCTATCATCTGTATCCTTAACCTCCACCACAAACACCCAGACTGTAACACTTGTCTACCCCAAACTTATCGATTGGGACCAACAAGGGTCCCTCGTTATAGATGTATTTTAGAATGACGAAGCTATGGCTGAGTTCATGGGACTCCGGGATGGTATCCCTCTTAGCGATCATAAGGTAGGTTTTGTAATGGAACTAGAGCCAACAGCTTATTTTGGTGAGAATGCCAAATCCTCCAGTCACAAAAGTAAAAACAAAGAAAGATCTTTAGGTGAAAACCACACTGTGGCACCTCCCGATCACAAAATAGTAAAAATAAAGCACGTATCCAATGGTGAAAACCAAATTGTGGCATGTGAGGATGGAGGATTTGACCTTCCCCTACCATCTAAGTATTAAGAGAAGTCAACTCTCCTAGTGGAAGATTCTATAGAGATAAACCTTGGCACAGAGCAAAATCCAAAGACCACATTCTGGAAGCATCATTATCAGAAACAGAGCACAAGAATCTTAACAAATTCTTCTTACAGAGAACCATCAACTTTGCGTGGACCTATGCTGATATGCCAGGGTTAGACCCTAAGCTAGTAGTTCACTATCTCACAGTGGATCCAACAATTAAACTAGTCAAGCAAAAGCTAAGAAAGATGCACCCACAGATAGCTCTCTTGGTAAAAGTGGAAATATAGAAGTTGTTAGATGCAAAGTTCATCCGACCCATTGACTATTCAGATTGGGTCTCAAACATTGTACCTGTGTCTAAACCCAATGGGCACATCCGCATGCGTAATGACTTTACAGATCTTAACAAAGCATGTTCCAAAGATGACTTTCCATTACCAAACATTGACCTCATAGTAGACTTGACTGTAGGTCATGAAATTCTTTCTCTCATGGATGGATTCTCTGGCTACAATTAGATAAAGATAGCAGAGGAATATCCACATAAAACAACTTTTACTTGTCCATGGGGTAATTATTGTTGGTGTGTCATGCCGTTTGGTCTAACGAATGCAGGGGCAACTTATCAAAGAGCAATGACAGTGATATTCCATTATCTCTTTCATCATATCATGGAGGACTATGTGGATAACATACTAGCTAAATCTTCTAGGGAAGATCACATACAAGTTCTAGGACAGATCTTTGACAGGCTTGAGAAATACCAAGTACGCCTCAATCTAAAGAAGTGTGTCTTTGGTGTAACATCAGGGAAGTTGTTGGGATACATTGTATCTCATAGAGGCATCAAAGTAGACCTCACAAAAGTAAAAGCTATAGTGGAGATGCCTCCACTGAAGAACCTCAGAGCATTAAGGAGCCTTCAAGGAAGGTTGCAGTCCATTAGGCATTTCATCTCACAGCTAGCAGATAAATGTCAACCATTTCAACACTTGCTCTGAAAGGATGTCTCATTTCGATGGGATTATAAGTGTCAAGCAGCATTTGATCAGCTCAAAAAGTATTTGGCTACACCTCTTATCTTGGTACCACTAGTTGCCGATAAACCTTTAATATTATACATCTCAACTACAACTTCAGCCCTCGGGCTCTTCTAGCACAAAATGATGAATCAGGAAAAGACCATGCAATTTATTATATCAATCGAACCTTGGTGGGATATGAACTCAATTATTCACTGATGGAAAGAGCTTGTTTAGCAGTAGTGTTCACTTCCCAAAAGTTGCGACATTACATGTTGAACCAACACACAAATCTTATAGCCAAAATTGATCCATTGAAGTATCTATTAGCGAAAGTAGCTCTTACCGGCAGACTAGCTAAATGGGTCATGATACTTAGTGAGTTCGACATTGAGTATGTGGATCGTAAAGCAATCAAGGGACAAGCCCTCGCAAATCAACTAGCAGAAGCACCCATGACAGATACACACCCTATGGTAGTAGACTTTCCAGACAAGAATCTCTTCACTCTTTCCAACTCAATAATGTGGAAGTTGTACTTTGATGGTTCCTACACACAGCATGGATCAGGGGCCGGCATCTTATTTATCACACCTCAAAATGACTATCCCAAAGTCATATTGGCTTGCATTCCCTTGCACCAACAACATTTTTGAGTATGAAGCACTCCTCATAGGTCTCAATATAGCAGTTCAATGGGACATCACAGAATTATAGATATATGGAAACTCACAACTAGTCATTCGACAAGTCACAGATGAGTACCAAACAAAAGATGATAAGTTGGTCCCCTACAAGCAACTAGTGGATTCCTACAAACCACACTTTTCTAGCATCACATTTGAGCAAATTCCAAGAGAGCATAACAAAGCTATTGATTCTATGGCTTCTGTAGGGTCACTTATCGACATGCCTGCAAATACATAGAAGTGTGAATTCTTGATCGAGCAGTTGTTGATACCAGCCGTCGATATTCCAATTACTGAAATCATCTGCAAACTTGTTGGTCCCAATTCCCCATGGTATGAAGATATCTATGATTACCTTAAACACAGTACCTTTCCCTCTGAACTATCATCAACCCAACACAAAACCTTTATCCGTTGATCCTCCCGTTACACTATTCTGGGTGATACATTATATCATCGGAGTCTCGATGGTATCCTCTTACGATGTCTTAACGCGGAAGAAGTCAAAGCTACCTTACAAGACATACACGAAGGTGTCTGTGGCACACATTCTACTGGTCCTAATCTCACTAAGAAGATACTCAGAACAAGGTATTACTGGCCTACAATAGAACAAGATGCTATACAGTTCGCTAAGAAATGTCTACAATGCCAACAGCATGGAGATTTGATTCACGCACCAGCTCATGAACTACAACCTGTGACAACTCCATGGCCTTTTTCTCAATGGGGTCTTGACCCCGTAGGACAAATCCACCCATCTTCATCCAATGGCCACAAATTTATCATTACTGCCACTGAGTACTTCATGAAGTGGGTCGAAACCATTGCCATGACCTATATCATCGAGAAGCAGATAGCCAAGTTTATCCTTAACTACCTCATATGCCGGTATGGTATTCCCCAAGCCATTGTCACTGATAATGGGAGACCATTCAAGAACCAAGATGTCCATGCCTTGTGCACACAATATAATATCCAACATCTCTTTTCAACTCCCTACTATCCACAGAGTAATGGCCAAGCTGAGGCTTCCAATAAAACCATTCTCAAAATCCTCAAGAAAATGGTCAATGAAGCTAGTTGTGATTGGCACTTGCAACTCAATCCTGCCCTATGGGCCTACCGCACTAGTATCAGAACACCAACTGGTGCCACACCATATACCTTGGTCTATGGCTCTGAAGCCATCCTACCTATAGAGGTCGAGATCCCATCCCTCAGAGTATCCATGCAGAACCTGATCGGCAGAGAGGAGTATCGCACTTCCAGATTAGCGGAGCTAGAACTACTAGATGAGAGGTACCTTACTATGCTTAATCATCTCCATGTCTATCAAAACCGCCTCCGACGTAATTACAACAAAAAGATCAAAGAAATACGGTTTCAAGTTGGTGATCTTGTACTCAAAGAAAATCAGAGAAATCAAGCAGACCAAGAAAAGAAGGGCAAGTTTGAGCCTAACTGGTTAGGTCCCTTTATTGTCACAACAACATATGGATCAGGAGCTTATACTTTAGCTACACTTGACGGAATTCCTCTAGATGAGCCACTTAACAGTGTTCATCTCAAGAAGTTCTATACCTGATCCTCAGAAAAAAAGAAAAAAAAAATCTGTCCTATGGTGAAAACCTGATAAACAGGCACCTTGGATAAGTACCATAGTGAAAACTTGGCAAACAGGCTCTATGTGTAGAGTCAGCATCCATCATCTATCGAATCCTATTCATTCCATGTCCATTTCACAACACACTTCATCTGTCCATCCATAATAAAACCATTGACCTTGTTTGCATTTCCATTTCCCTATCTAGTATAGCTTGAAAATTTGTCAATGTCCATCATCGTCATCCCATATCTTGATCTGTGTCCATAGTTATCACTGTCTTGTTCTAGGTCAAAACTTTCTATGTCTTCTCCATCGGTCACCCATGCAATTCCCTCTACCGAAATGGGGGCAAATCTTTCCTTAACCTAGGTCTAGGAATGGATCCTTGTTCGTGGTTCACAAGCACTTCAATCATTCTCCTTTCCACAGATAGCACCCTTTAATAGACACATCACTCCTACAATAAGGTTGTTATCTTCCCAACACATTTCCTACATCATCACATCAAACCAGAACTACATATTCTCTCATCTCAATCTTAAGGTACCTTGATCCCATGGATATGGGTATGTAGGCAGTCTGGAATATGAAGGAAGTTTCTAGTACTCAGGTACATAAGATCTCATCCTTTCACCTTGACCCATCTCATCACTTTACCCAGAACTACATATTATTATTTTTCATCTTTCATCCTATTGTGCCTTGATCCCGTGGATACAGGGTATGTAGGCAGTCTGGAATACGAAGGATATATCCAGTACTCAGGCACATACGATTCATCCTTCTTCACCCATTTCAACCCATTAACATGTCACCTTTCTGGTCTTCCATTTATCACAATCCATTCACCTCAACTTGACTAACTCAAGCAGTAAAACAACAAACAAGCGCATCCTTTCAAAGCAAGGGTCCTTAACAAACCTACAACAAAGAGGCCTACTTCCAGAGTCATCTACTGTCCTACTATTCTGATTGCCAACATCAGCTAAATCAAGCTTAACCAAAGCACCAGATCAACAAGCTTGTCTTCTACAGAGTGTTCCATGATCGAGACCAACATACGCGTCTCCTGTGACATGTGGCATTTCCTACAGCAAGATATTGTCTTTTTAGGTAGATAGCCCCCTTTAACGGACCCATAGCTCCTACGATAAGGTTGTTATCTTTCCTATCCAATCTATCCTAAGCAACCTCTTTGGCAAGAGAATATGTTGGCTGTATGTTTACTTTCTAAGTCAGTCAATTTGCTTTTTGGTTTATCTTTTTGTTCCTTTTCCATTACCTATTCAAGGCTACCTTGATTTATCTGTAATCTTGGTATGTTGCAATGTAGTGTGGATTGGGGGCATAGTCATTTCTTTTGTGTGCCGTGTTTGAGGAATGATCTTTAACATCTTTCTTGGCAGCATATTTATCTTGTGTGTGTTACGACCTAGCATCTTACATATTAATATTCTTCTTGGATTTATGTATTGAAGATTATTTTATGTTCAAAGACTATGGCTCATTCACATGTACAACATGGTTATATTATGTCTAAGGGATCTAAGTTCAAACCGCTTGCTTGCAGAGTCAATGTCCACGCACTCGGATATCACAACACCTTGGTTTTTTATACCTTGGTGGTGAACTATCCACGTGCTATATATAAAAAAGGATTGCTCTTTATAAACAATTGTGAAACCAATGCAACAAGCTCATCATTCACCCATCTATTTACACCTGGCCTTATATCATTTCAAAGTAATGATCAATCAACAGTCCCTCTCTTCCATCTCCACTTTTCTTCTCTCTGGTGTATATCTACAAAACCCACATGTTAGATATCGCAAGTCATAGCATCTATATCATCATACATCTATATGCATCATGTCATCATATGTCATACATCTATATGCATCATATAAGCAATATACGTCATCACATAAATCCATAATCATACATACATATCATCACATCCATGTCATCAAGAAGTGCATACACAAAAGCATGAACATCAGTGAGCATAATGTGTCATCATATATATCATGTGAAGATCATCAAAATACAAACTGTATGTGTCTACATCAATAGTCTGTATGTATGCATCAATAAAGTACATCAAGGCTATCTAGAGCCCAAAAAATATACATCAGGATGCACGCAGGCATCAGTAAAAATATACAAGTGTCCATAATGGTACAAAAGTGATACAAAAATGATACAATGTACACTGTGCATGCTCTAGTGGGTAGAGCTGCCCTCCTGCTGTGGTCCCTGTCCTCTGTTTGTACTCAACGAAGGTCCCCCTGCTGGTCCTCCTCCCCCTAGTGGCACAAAGGGTCCTCTGACTGAGGACGCTAACTGTCCTATCCTGCATGACCCAGATGCTCCGGACCTGCTCCTCTCTATAACTAGGTGCCTGCTGAGCTATTGGCACTGCACTGTAGAGTCCCTTGTATTACTCAACCTCTCTCCCTGCCGACACTAGCTCTCCCTGCACACGGATGAGCTCACTGTAGAGTGTCCTCTGATCGGCACCCAAGGCACAACGTGCCTCATCTCTCTCCCACCTCACTTTCTGTAGTGTGGCCTCTACTGTCAATCGTAGCTGATCTGCTATGTCCCTCTCTAAAGTCCTCTGGGCTAACTGCCCATCATCCCCTGCCTATGTCTGTGCCTATACCAGGGCTGCCTGTGCATGTGCCAATGCCGCCTGGGTCGCTGTCAGGGCTACTTGTGTCGCTGCTGCTATCTGTGTCTACACTTGTGCTAAGGCCTCAGCCTGTCTCACCTCTGCCTTTGCTGCATCCCTGTCTCTCCTCACTTGCACCATCCAAAGCTCTAGACATGTCCTACGCGTTGTCTCATCCTGTAGCAGTCATTCTGCCCACTATAACTCAGTCTCTACGACTGGATCTGTCACCTCGACCATCTCTACATCTACCTGCTAGCCTCCGGCCTCCCCACCTACTTGTTGTTTCACCGCTCTGGCCTGCTGTCTCATCCTAGCCTCCACACCTGGGACTAGTACCTCCCCCACTACTCTTGCCACCCCTGGTGTAGTCAATCTCACTGGCCTATGTGTCTGCCAGTACCTGTCGTATTCAGGTAGAGTACCTGGGTCTACTAGCCCTGAATCCCAGTCCCATCTCATGGGGACAAGTCCTCGTACATCTGCCAATGCTGTAGCCACTGAAATCTCGACATCCCAGTCCCCAACCTTCCTCCATGTCCTCACGTGGGTAGCCTCCCCAACTGGCAACCCCTGTGGCAGTCCAAACTATATGAGTACCTGCTCTAGCAGGTATCTCTTAATCATATCTGTGTGTCTCCTGAATAAGTATCGAGCCTGTCAGTAGTACATCAGCTGCTCATGCTCATCCTCCCACTCCTCACATAGTAACCATGGCCTCCAAATAAATAAATCCATCTCGTCGATCTGTCGCCTCCAGTGGCTAACAGATCCAAGCCGCTTGTGTGTAATAACTCCCTCATACAGAAATGCATAAGGCTTCCCCCTCTCGCGGCGGCGCTGTGTAATAGGTCTAATCACTGGGATATGCTCCCACGCCCACACCTATAGTAGAGTCACTCCTGCTGAGAGACTCTGACCTCTCCTATATACACAGTGGTGCATATCTTGATACATCTACCTAAGCACACACGGGCCCCATGCATACTGGATGGCATGTGTAAACATCCCAGATAGTATTGTGCCCCATCCTATCGACAAACCTCTGGATCACCTGTCTAGGCACAAGAAGCCACCAATCAGTGAAGATACTATCCATCTGATCCTGTCGCAGAGTCTCAGAACGTCTGACCACCAAATCTCACCGTCATCAATCCTCAGATCATCTGTGCAGAGCACCTCTATTAGGCCCGCCTCGCCCCACGCTGGGTCAAAGTCAACTCACTCTCCATCAATCCGGATCCTGAGGATGCGATACACATCCTCAAGTGTTACTGTAGCCTCCCCTGTCAGAAAGTGAAATAAACATGTCTCACTGTGGAATCTCTCCATGACCGCTGTCACTAGGGTGAGATTCACCCTAATGTGTGTAACGTGTGCCACATGCCACAATCCCATGAACTCTAGGAATGCATCCTCCTCCCACGTCATCTGTACCACCTCGTCTGCTATAATGTGGTGTCGCTCTCTCAACATCAGTGGCAGCATCATCCTCTGCATCCACGCAACCACTTGTCAGACCTTTTACACACTTCTCCAAATCCCTACTGACATTTACACTATGCAGTGAACCCCATACCTGACTTAGCATATCCCTAGCTACTTCCTTGTTCCCCCTAACCCTTTCACTCTTCTAACTTAACCAAACGCGCCTTGTTTTAGCCTAGCGTGCTGCACTTGCTTACCTAAAGCGCCTTACTGTTGCTACAACAACGCTTTCCTACCATCTACCAAAAGCGACTTATTTTCAACAAGTGTGTTGCACTGCGCATCCAGTAGCGCCTCACTGCACTCGCAAAGGTGACTCAATTTTCCTTCTCCCCTGCCAACCGCGCCTAACTACCCAGCCAAATGTGCTATACTGCTATGCCAATAGCGCTATGGGTCTCTACCAACCGCGCTACGACGCGATGCCTAAAAACCAATAGCGCCTTGTTGTGACCAACTGCGCTGTGGTAACCTACCAAAGGCGCTTTAGCGCACCAGCAGCGCTTTGACCGACTACCAGATGCGCCCTACCATCCTACAACACTTTTGGCTAATCTAAATACCTCCCTAGTTTAAAACCCTAAATTAGACCTAAAACATCAAATACAGAGAGGTTTTCAGACACTTACTGCTGTCGGAGCTCCTGCTGGTCTCCTGTACGTCCGCACTAGCTCCACCTGATGCCTGTGTGCTGGGATCGGCATCTCTCCTCACTGCTGGCTCCTTCTCCACTCAACTCTCACACACTAAGAGGGGAGGCTCTAAGCTCTATTTTTAGCAACCCTTAGTGTGCAAATGATGAGTGTGGTCCCATTGGGACCTATTTATAGTGTCCCTCCCACATTTTTTTTCCTCCCAACCCATTCTTTTTTTTGCTAACTTGTCACGCAATCTTCTAGTTGAGCGTCAACCCAGTTCTTCTGTCGCTTCCCTATCTTTCCGCTCGAGGGGGCATATGCTGGGGCAACTAGCTACACTGGGGCATCAAATATTGTATCATGTCTTCAACAATCAATTTCTTTGACGCAACACTGTAAACTGCATTGCATCAAAGAGGGGCAAAAGGTAGACACCCTAAAATGACCATGTCTTCAAATCACTTGCATTTCGTATAATCTGTCGCATCCCCTGCATTTCAACATTAATTGAATAATCTAATTATTTAATTAATTTCATCAAATTCTTCCAAATCACATAATTTTGACATTAATTGAATAAATTCTATTTATTTAATTAATTTAATTAAATTCCTCCTTATTCTTCCAAAATTAAATAATTTTAATTATTTAATTAAATCTTTATCTTTTTTCGAAATTCAAATCCACATTAATTAAATAAATCTAATTATTTAATTAATTCATCCAATTCAATCTTATCTACAATTAAATAATTTACATTATTTAATTAAAATCACTTGCTCTTCTAAATTTAAATAAATCATGCAAATTTATTTAAATTATCTCAAAACTCTAAAAATAAATAAAATCAAATATTTTATTTATAATCTTTATATTCCTCTATCATGCACAAACAATTAAATAAATTTATTTATTTAATTTCAGTTATCTTCCAATTCCTCTTAAAATACCTTGTTAACTCATGCACAATCAATCTTATTTTTAGAACTCTAAAAAAGGCAAAATTACAAGTTGAGTTATTTATTCAATCAAACTTGTTTTTATCATATCTTAATAAAAATATCCTTATGGATTGACACATGTCATGTGCACATTCATCATGGTTATTTGTTTTATCTCCTCCATTGATTCTTCTGAATTATCTGGACCGTTGGTCGATCTTTGTTGAAACCTATATAAGTCCCCTTCATCTCCTTCATAAATCCTCTTTGATCACTTATTCTTAGGCATTCTTTACAGTGCTTTGAGCGTACTTCACGTCATTGAGCAATTTATGATCTTTTGACATTGATCTTTGAGCACCTACACTTGCTTGTTGCAAACATGGTTTCGCAACGTTATTGAACAATCCACATTCGAACAAAGAGAACAACACAATCTGGGTAAAAGCTTTCTTATTTCATTTGATTTATTGATAATGGCTTTTATTTAGATTAGTTCTTTTTATGTTATGGGTTTTTGATTTGTTAGTATTTATAATCAATTTTCCTCATACACACAACTATGCCATACAAAACAGACAATTTTTTTTTTTAAATGATAGAAATAACAAGTAATGTTAAAACATATCTATACATATCATTAAACTAAGCATTACTCTCTAGGGTTCCATGACTTCATTACTAAACAAACTATTAACAAGATCTAACATACATTATATATTTGCTAACAACAGTGATTCATTCTAAATCTATTGCACATAATGAATAAACATATACATCATAACATTAGATAATCAATCATCAAGATCATATAAATAGAACTACAAGTACATATGCACTTTTCCTTACACATGAGTACATCATTACATTATTTACACTATCATTTCCTGATTACATTGGAATACATACATTATGTTTAAACTGATACACAAGGCCAGTACATGAGCATACATGACTATCTCCTCAAACTAGTACAAGATCTGGAATCTGGTACAAGATACATCCTCCTCGCACACGAACCACGACAAGGGAAAAACTAATGGAGAAAAAGCACATCCACCTGACCATGTGGAACCCTGAGGTCCACCCCCTATGCTAGGAGATAACATAAAGTCCCACTACAACAGACAGTCAGGTAGACAGTAGACTATAAGGAATAGGGACAACACATGACTCCAACAACACAAGTCAATATCACAAGTAACTCAACACCACTTCCAGAGGCAATCACATAATGACTGGGGAGAACACAACTAGGGAATGCTAGACTGTAGTATAGATGAGTGTCGTCGCATGGTCCTAACATGGGTTACCCTGACAGTCTCTAGCTAGACGTCGGCCCCCATCCATGGGTTACCATGACAGTCTCTCACTAGGCGTTGGCCCCCATCTATGGTTACCCTGACAGTCTCTTACTAGATGCTGGCCCCATAGGGTGACACATGCGAAACCAACATTCCTTTCATGAGGACAAGGAAGTTGATCTTGCCAACCAGACCTTCTCATCCCATCCTTAGCCTGAACGAGCACTATAGGCATGGGTGAGGAATCCAATTATCTTAATTAGTGTGAAAACTATTCAACCCCTAGATTTATTATTAGGTTATCACTTAATTAGAAACTCCTAATGGGTACCTTGGCTAGCCACTTTGGGCACCAGTCCCACATTGGAAGCCACTCCCCCTTCACTTCATCTAGATTCTCACAACCCATAACATAAACCAAGCATGAACTATCACATTCTCATCATGATACATGTACATCATGAAATATACATTGTTTCACATCACATAGAGCAAGGCATTACTCATCTTGCATAATTACATGAATAGTTACACTGAGCAAGGCATTATCCATCTTGCACAGTCATCATAACCACATGAATAGGTACACTGAGCAAGGCATTATCCATCTTGCACAGTCATCATAACCACATGAATAGGTACACTGAGCAAGGCATTAGCCATCTTGCACATGTATCATACCAACATGAATAGGAGGCAACATTTTAAGAATGCATTTCATTCAACTCACATGATGCATACATAGCTAACCCCCACACAATCACACCCTCCTAGGCCTCTAGAAACAACTTCCCCAAATGACACAAACACTTGACACCACTAAAACACAATGGTCTCACATCACATTCACTCTCAAATGCACATCATAAACTAAGATCCTTCATCGCATAACAATAATTCAATTACAACACAACAAATGCAACATATGATATATTCAATCTTCAAAACAAAACTATATAGGGACAACATCTCATATCTACTAGAGTTTCAAGATCATATAATAAAGTTAAACAAATAATTAAATTGGCTTCTAAAACATGTAAAATCTATTTAATCAGAGCAATAAGGTTCTGAGATGCATAATTCTTATCAATGTAACTCACAACAAGCAGACACAATAATTTTATATCAATCAATGTTAACACTTCACTCAGTTGAACTAATTTCCTTTACACATTAGGCTTGTTAAACCCACCATAATTAACTACAAGGATTTCATTCTTAATCTAAACATTTAATCCACATTACTCTATTGTATTCATGAACAAGACCTATCAACTAAATAAAACATCTTTGAACATCATTAATTCTAGAGTACAACTATAATTTTCTATAGCTAATGAACATTACTACCATAATCTTATTCATCACATGAGTAGAAAAGAGGATAATCCTAGATTACTATGGATATTATAACTGACAAATTGATCAATATCTTTAAATCAACTACCAAAACAAAATGTTCCAACTTAATACTTAGTTCTTATAAAGGTGTCTACTCTTCATAATGATTGCCGAACTAGTCAATCACTTATCCTACACTCTACACTAGTCTTGCATGCCTAACTTGAAACAAGCATTATAAACATGCTAACATAATATTTAAACATGTTCAACTAAGAAGTAGATCAACACTTGTAGCTTCAACAATCGACACCTTAAGCATATGATAAAATTGTGGTCTTTAAACAAAGAAACATTAAAGTTCTATATCTATAAGAAAACCTAACCTCTTGAAATGAGAAAGAAGTACTTGCATGAATCCCTATTTAACAATACTTGGAATGCTACAAAAGCAAGATCAATAGAGGTGACAGTGAGAACAAGAAAACTCTTTTATTCATCTAAACCTCTAACATGATCACTAATAATATTATCATAAAATGGAGATCATAGGAAAAGTTAAGAAATTCAAGAAAAAGAATATAGGATTGCACTCGTAAAAGGCTATATATCAGATTTAGAGGCTTTTGAGTGCAAGAAGTTTCAATGCCAAGAATGGTGGCACACTCATCTTTCAAACAAATCTATAGACAATGCAAAAAGGCCTCAAGAAATATTATCTTATGGAATGCAATGGATGCAGGACACGTCCAGAATGGATTTGTAGATTTAATAACAACCAAGATGACATAGAACTTGTCTGTCACTAATTGATACATATCTTTGAATTGACAAACTAGGTAATGCTAATTTTTTTGGATATGATTTTCATAGATAAGAGCTGAATCTTATATAAAAATTTCAGAGAAACCCAGTTCAAAAATAAAGAGTTATTGGTGATGCAACTAACTGTTTTAACAGAGACAAAACGGGTGAGAGTCACAAAATATTCATATCTCTAAAATGACAAATTAGGTAAGGCTGATTTCTGGATATGATTTAGATAACCAGGTCATGCACCATATATAAAAAATTTAGAGGAACGCAGTTCGTAAAAGTAAAGTTATGGTTGACGCAATAGACTATAAAAATAGAGATGAAATGGGTGAGAGATAGACAGTCACAAAATATTCATATATTCAACATGACAAATTGGGTAAGGTTGATTTTCGGATATGATTTGGATAACTAGGTCGTGCACCAAATATAAAAATTCTAGAGGAACCCAGTTTGTAAAAATAAAGTTATGGCTAACGCAACAGACTGGGTTCAGAATATGTAGAAGAGAATTCACAGAATATTTCACCAAATCTAATGCAACAATAAATCAGTTTCATATCTCAGTCCATACCTGGAATATTGCTTCTATCACATCTTCACAAAATTTCTCAGCTCGCATCGATTTTCCCCAAGTCTTTTCATCTAGAAGCTATGGTTTATGGTGCTAAAAGAAAAATGAAAACTTCCTGAGAGAGAGAGATCCCCAAAACATAAAACATATTCTCCCTTTGAAATGCACCCTCCTTCCCCAAATTATGTCTTGAGATTTCAAAATAAAGTTTAGCATGCATAACCACCCCCATAATTTCTTCCAGAAGATTCTCCTTTATTACTTTCTTACAATTTGCTATTTTAACCAAACAATAATTTCTCTCTAATTTTATTTATTTTAGAATTTGCTATTTATTTCATTTACAACCAAACAAAAATAGTTTCTTTCTACTTTTCTAAAATTAGTCTCTTACTCAAAAGAAACAATTATTTTTAAGATTCCATTTTGAGGTGCGTAACTGCCACTTCTTCCAAGTGGCCAAAATAGAAAATAATTACTCAAGACAATAATAATAAAGAAAGACAATTTTTTTCAGACATAATAATACAGATTTCCCCACAACTATAATTTACATAAAAGCATCTATATTTATTTATTTATTAAAAGTGCCTTCTTAACTTAATAATTTTATTTTAATGAAGTAATTAACCAAAACATTAATCAAACAATTCCAAACAAAATAACCCAAATACCAAATAATACCTGACACTATGCACGATCGGAAAGCAAGACCACCACAACAATGACTGACTATCATGCCCATACTGACAACACTGACTAGGTGCAAAACTGGATACTCATCCTTTTCAAGGATGGTGACTAAGCTAGGGGACCCTACGTTATCTCCATTCAACTATTTCCATTGGGTTTAAGGCACGCTCAGACCTGTCAATTCAGGTGGAGTCGATGCATGTACCTGCAACCTACAGCACACAACACAGTCTATGCACAAGTATAATAAATATAAAATGGTCACAGAGTGAAAGAGAATCGCAACGTCGCCAGACGCTCACAAATGAGTGGTACGACATCATCTCTTTTCACACCACACAATAATCAGATCATCCTATAATACAAAATCAGTCTCATAAAATCAATCCTAACATATAACAATCATAGAAAGATCAACATCATATCACTTGAATGTAAAACAATGTCAGAGCATATAAATTATCAGTGTCAACAAAGATTATCAATAAAACATACTAACTATCATATGAAACCACACATGAGCATAATCAGGAATGTCATCAACATGAATGTAGCATCTACCAACATCATATAATGTACAACATCAACTGTCTAACATACCCTAAATATTCCTATTATTTTACCTTCATCTTCATGCTCCTTAGCTAGACTATCTACACATCCAAGATGAGAATGGAGGGGCACTACATCTTTCCCTATGCACCTCATTTTGTTTTCTTTGTGCTTCTCTTTCTGCATCTGTCATTTCTTCTCATTGTTGTCTTCGATATTCCCTTTGATATTCTCTTCGATATGCTCTTTTATATTCTCTTTCTTGCTCCTCAGATTCAAAATTCATCTTTGGTCGAATCATTATTCTATACAATCCAAAGGTATCTCTATTTAATGTTTCTTCTTGTAAGGTAAATATTTGAAAAAAAATATTACAAAAATGATTATCAAATGAGTCCAAAACATAAGAAAAAATTATAAGTTAAACAATTTTCACTCTTAAAATTGTGTTCACTTCAAAAATATTAACCCTAATATATTTTTAATATTAAGTTAATATTAAAAACTTTAACCCTAATATATTTTGAATGAAATAATAATTTTCTCATTTATTAATCTTTTCTAACTAAAATTGTGTTCACTTTAAAAATATTAACCCTAATCTATTTTTAGTATTAAGTTAAAATTTAAAACATAAATTATTTTAATGGAAGAATCAATCCTATAGTTATAATAAAAATATTAATAAGAGTTGTTTTCTATTAATCTTTTATAACTAAAATTGTGTTAACTTTAAAAATATTAACCCTAATATATTTTTAATGGAACAATTAATTCCATAGTCATTATGATAATACTAAATGGTATTATAATAATAAAAATTTAAAAATCCTAACATACTTTTTATATAAATACTAATGGTGCCTGTGATGGAAAAAATAAAAGATTTTTAAGGACTTCCGTGTACTAAATATATATGTTTTTCAAAGTCAATCTAGTTTTAGAGCTAAACATGTTGATCTAATTTGGTATATAGGCTAACTGTTCATAAAAATCCTATGATGATTAGTTTTTTAAAATATAATTGTCATTTTGAGCATTCTTAACATTTATTAGATTAAGTGTTGATATGAGGAGGAAGCAAGTTAAATAATTATTGTGCACTATGGTCTCTGTACCATATAATATCTTGTAAACATCGGCATAACCCACAACGACATGGCCTCACTTAGGCATTTGTTGTCTCTCTGCCACTATTAGAGAGTACCCTAGATAAAGCACCATAGAGACATGACTACTCAAGCTACGAAGATCAAAAACCAGGTAATTGATAAATCATACTATAGTTAAATACTTTATTAAAATTTAATTATAAATAAATCCTATAGTTAAATACATTTCTCTATGGCATTTTAAGATGGTAAACAAACTCATTTAATACAATAATTAAATCCATTACTCCTACTTTAACTATAGTTAAATCATACTATAGTTAAATACATACTATAGATAAATCATACTATAGTTAAATATTTTAATAAGATTTAATTATAAATAAACAAACTCGTTTAATACTATAGTTAAATCATACTATAGATAAAACATACTATAGTTAAATACTTTAATAAGATTTAATTAGAAATAAATCTTATAGTTAAATGCATTCCTCTATGGCATTTTAAGATGATAAACAAACTCATTTAATACAATAATTAAATCCATTACTCCTACTTTAATAGAACATAATAAATAAAATAAAAACCTCACTTACATTAAAATTTAATAAAAACTTTAAACTAAAATAAATCATGGAAATAATACAATCTAATAATGAAGATTAAAATTAAAAAAATATTTATTTCTAAATTTAATCATATACCACTATGAGTACAACTTATTAAAAACAACAATTAAAATTTAAAAATAATAATAAAGCATCCTAACTCCACTAAAAGCTCAAGTTGGCTACATTTTAGTAGGAGTTAATAATGCAATTTACTTATTACTATTTTAAACTTGCTAAAATGATAAAACATAACATAAAAACTTTTCTATCTCCTTTATCTTTTTATTTCATAAATGTAGGAGAGGATATACAAATTTCAATCTTCTCAAGATATTTCCCCTTGCTCTTTTTTTGTGCTAGGTTTTTATTGAAATTTTCTGGGTTATAGTCAATGCTTTTGGTATTTGATTTTTTTGAATATTTTTATTTTGCAAGGTAAACAACTTAAAGAGATTAATGAATTAATTATATATATTTTTACGGTATGGAGTCTAGATTTATTAGATCTGGATAAATAAATCCTATAGTTAAATACATTCCTCTATGGCATTTTAAGATAATAAACAAACTCATTTAATATAATAACTAAATCCATTACTCCTACTTAATAGAACATAATAAATAAAATAAAAACCTCACTTACATTAAAATTTAATAAAAACTTTAAACTAAAATAAATCATACTATAGTTTTTTTTTAATTGAAAAAATATAGGAAAATACATAATAAGCAATCAAAAGACCGGGAAGATTGAAACAGCCCAGAACGCCAACAAATACAAACAACCAGCAAATAAACTAAAAAACTACACTACTGGTCATAACACTTGTGCCTTAAACCTGTTGTTGTGAATTTTGACATTTTTTAGCATGTGTTTGCATTCTTCTATCTCTCATCTATTTTAAAGATACAAAAAACTAAAACAACACCCTACAGCTGAACAGAGCAACAAAAAATAGATCTAACCAGAACACATAAGATAGAGTCTAATGCAATGGCTTCCTGCTCTTCTATAACTGCAACTTCTGCAGAATGTTAACAACAGTGTATTCTTCCTGGGAGCGTTGGACAGTTAGGAAACATGCCAGCAATCATGAAAGCATTCACTATAATGTTGCAGCCTCACATTCAGTTAGATTTCAACCAAAGCATAGCAACTCCAAGTGCATTCCTGAGGATTGTTATGGTTACCAGTGGTGAAAGATTGTCCTCTTTACCTTCTCTATGAATGCATCATATTCCTTTTCTGGCTCAATGAACCATCTGCCTTCATAGCTGCTCAAGGATAAAGATAAACTCCCTAATTGTCACTAACAGCTAAGAGCATAGGAGCACATAGCGAAATACCATCTCCAAGGCAGGGGAATACAACAAGCACAAATCCTCAAAAGTGAAGAGATCCAAGGATGGATCAAAACATCTGTGATCATCAAGTTACAGAACAAATAAGAACACCAAATCCTTACATTACTAGCAACCAATTGATGTAAAGAAGTCCCATCAAAGGACATAACACACCACTGAGCATACATATTTCAGCAACCATAGATATGCCCCATATGTTGATCAACATCAAAAGCCTATAATTGTCCATCAAGGGAAGAGAGCAAAGAACTAGAAAAGCCCAATCTAAATATAGTGATCCGCATCAAACCTCAAGCAATGATGAACAAGTTTCAACACAAGACAACAAACAAAAATAAGAGCTAAGGAATTACAAAGATTGAATAAACTTATTGTTAGAATCTGAAAAGATGATTAACCTAGAAAACTAGTGCAAAAGAATAGATATCTAAACTATGAATGCAAATGATACGAAATCAAAATAGCAACATAGAGTTAGTCTCCAAGAGAGTAATGCAAATGCTAGAAGTAAAATAACATTAAGAGGATGCAAAATACAAGCCAGGTAGCATGTTATTTAGACTAGGGAGAGGGAGGAGGTGGAAACACTAACCAATCAGGAGCAACCATCTATTAGACTAAAGATAGAAAAGTATCTTCCCAAGATAGCTAATGTATGCTCACATGTAGGAAGGTGACACCTCATAACTACTCACCTAATTAAGCATGCTTTATTAACCTAAGCAAGATTAGTAGAAGTGTAGGAAAAACCTAGGAATAATAGGAAAAATAAATAACCCATCTAGGAAATAAAAACCTACACTAACACCCCCCCTTAAGCAAAGCTTAGTTGGATGTAGAAATGGGTCCCAACAAATCAAGCCTGATGAGGTACCCATGTACATAAAATTCCCCCCCAAAGAGAAGAAGCCCCCCTAGAAGAGAGAAAAGCCCCCTCCCCCAAATAGAGAGAGAAGAGACCCCCCCAAAGTAGAGAGAGTCAAGACTCCAAGTGAGAGGATAAAGCCCCCCAGAATATGAAGCATCATGCACCCCCAACAAAGCTCACAAATGAAGGAACTTGCTCTCAATGAAGGGTTTGATGAAGATATCAACAACCTTCTTAGAAGTCAGACAATAGCGAACACTGATGACATGGCCATGGATGAGCTCCTGAATGTAGTGCATGTGGACCTCTATGTGTTTGGTCCATTGATGATGGACCAGATTCTGTGAGATCTGAATGGCACTCTGGTTGTCACAAAATATGACTGATGGTCATCTGATCTGAATACCAAACTCAGTGAGAAGATTCTAAAGCTAAATGGCCTCAGTGGCAGCATTCACAACCCCCTGATACTCAGCCTCAGTAGTAGATAGAGCAATAGCAGACTACTTCTTGATCGACCAACAAATAGGACTTGAACCAAGTGAGAAGTTGTAACCTGAAGTAGACTTGTGATCTTGAGAATCGCCTACCTAATCTGAATCTATGTAGCCCACCAAGTCAAGATCAATGCCCATTGCATAGTGAATCCCAAAACTATGAGTACCTTGAATGTAGTGAAGGATCTGCTTGGTTGCTTTCCAGTTCAGTTCATGAGGCTCCTTCATGAATCGAGAGACCATGCCTATAGCATATGAAATGTCGGGTCTCGTATGAGTCAGATAAATGAGACTCCCAACAAGCTATCAGTACAAAGTGCCATCAACAAAGGGTGAAGAACACTGAGCCTCAAGTTTGACTCCAAAAAGGAACGGAGTTGGAGCAGGCTTACAGTCAGCCATATGAAACCTCAAGAGCAAATCTAGAGCATACTTGGACTGTGTGAGTGTGATCCCAAAATCAAACTGGTAGATCTCAATCCCAAGAAAGTAATGCAACAAGCCCAAGTCAGTCATCAAAAATCTGTCATGAAGGGCAGTTTTAACAGCCCCAATGGTGGATGAAGAACTCCCTGTGATCAGCAAGTCATCAACATACAACACTAGAAATAGGAGTGAATCATCCTACTGCAGAATATAGACATTGGGATCAGAATGGCACTGAGTGAACCCAACTGTCAAAAGGAAGGAGTCCATCTTGGCATACCAGGCTCGAGGAGCCTATTTGAGGTCATAGAGAGACTTCTGAAGATGGCACAGAAGTGAAGAATCCTAAACGAATCCCTATGGTTGCTCCATGTAGATATCCTCCTGAAGGTCACCGTGAAGAAAAGCACTCTTCACATCCATTTGGTGTACTTCCCAACGATTAGCTATAGCAATGGAAAGAACAAGTCGGATGGAATTCATTCGGGCAACTGGCGCAAAAGTCTCAGAGTAATCAATCTTGGGAACCTAGGAGAATCCTTTAGCGACCAAGTGAGCCTTATGCTTATCAATCGACCCATCTGCTACAAATTTTGTCCACTAGATCCACTTAAATCGAACAAGTTTTCTTCCCTTAGGAAGAGGCACAAGATCCCAAGTGTGGTTCCTCATCAAGGAACCACTAGTGTAGAAACAACAATATATTACTAAAAAAACTACTAAAAACTGCTTATAAATGACCAAACATGGTCATGTGACCATTAGTAGTTTATTGCCAGTCATTTATAACACGACCAAATTGATGACTAAATCATTTTTAGTCATTTATTGGTTGTTTTGATTGATCGATTTGGTAGTATATTTAGTCGTTGATTTAGTCATTGATTGTTGTAATCTGGTCACTTATTTAGTCATTTTTTATTCACTGATATATTTAGTCGTTAATTTAGTCATTGATTGTTGTTAACTGGTCACTTATTTAGTCATTTTTATTCACTGATTTCTGTCCATTGGTAGTATATTTAGTCATTAATTATAAGCATCATTTTGATCAATTTGGTAGTCTATTTAATCATTTTTATTCACTGATTTAACACTGGTCATTTATTTAGTCATATTTATTCACTTGGTCACTGATTTCTGTCAATTGGTAGTATATTTAGTCAATTTAATTATTAATTGACGTCAATTACTAGTATGTTTAGTCAATTTGAAGCTTGCATTTAATCATTAGTATATTTAGTAGTATATTTTGAAGCTTGCACAATGAAACAACTTTGAGAAGGTAAAAAAAACTTGTTTTATTGATAAAAAATGCTTACAAATAGCATATAGATTTGAAAATAAGTTACAATGCTTTCTCTTTGCTAAAAAAACCTTCATGGTTACAATACATAGCTCAAAGAATGAGCAAGAAACTAATTTTCTAAGTATCACTGATTTTCTGAGTATACTTTGATGGTTATTTCACTTGACACTATCATGGTAGCTTCACCCTTTGCCTTTGATCCTTTGTCTTTTCAAGAACCATTGTGGACTATCATCAAAGCTCCTACTCTCTACCTTGCTGGACTGCTCAACACAAGTCTAGTCTATACTCTCACCTTGAAACACTTATCCTTTTATACCACTCAAGATCTCAAAAACACTTATCCTTTTATGTTCCAGAAGTCACTATGATAGTCTAGGATCAATGTGTTGCAATTCAAAAAGACAGTGTTATCTTACCCGCTAAGATTATGCATGCTGAGATTCCATAGCTGTCTTACCCGTTGTCCATGCTCTCTTTTACTCACTATGAACTGTGCTTACTCTGTCATGCACTATAGGTTCTATTTTTTCTGAGTTTGGCTCCTTGAGAAGAACTTTGTGCTTGGAAAATACAATTGAATGTAACTCTATTTACATCATCATTTTCCAAATTCAGTTGAGATTTGATGTCATCAAAACTAAGTTTTTCAGCTTCATTGAACAACATTAATAAACCGGCCTACTGTTGATTCCATAACAGATTCAGAGTCAATTAATATTGCACACAAAGCAGAATCATATTTTTCAGAAGTGCATCTCAATTTCAAATAAATGTTTGGGAATCCAACTTTGTTTACTTCTGATAGAAACTCTAAGTAGGCTTGCAAATAATAAATTTCTCACAAATGGCAATTGATATTCAAAAACTAGTCACCTGGTAAGTCAATAATACCACCTCTATTGTGTTGCCATCAAAACTGCCTTTCATGGTGTAGGTCTCGAGAAAATATCCATGTAAGTTTGCACTGCTTATTTTCCTTAGAATAGAATTGTTTATATATATCTATACATTTAGCCTACATCAAAAAGGTAAGAATAAACAACTAAGACTAGATGTATTTTTTGATTAAAGAAATTACAAACAAGTAACAAATAAGTTTTACCAACTCAATAGGAAGATTGATATAAGGGGACTTGTAGGCTGGCCAATATCAAGTAGTAAGGACTTTAACACTCAAATCTATTCCAACATGAATGTCTTCTCTGACAAGATGAGCGAACTATGGAAACATAGACAAAGCACGTGGACTGTTTGACAAAATGCCTCAAAGAAATATGGTCTCATGGACTGCAATGATTGCAGGATATGCACAAATTGAACTTTTTGAGAAGACTTTAGAAACTTTCAAGCAAATGCAATTGGCAAGTGTAAAGCTAGACTCCACAACCTTTGCCAACATCCTCCCTACCTGTGCCAAAATGGGAGGGTTTGGAACACGGTATGGACATCCATCAAAGCATGAAGGATAGAGGAATTTTGTCATTTGTTGTAGTTGCAACTGCCCTGGTAGACATGTATGCAAAATGTGAAAGCATTGACAAGGCATGTGAACTGTTTGGCAGAATGCCTCAAAGAGATGTCATCTCATGGAATGCAATGGTTGTGGGATATGCACAAAATGGATTTGTTGAAAAGGCCTTAGAAACTTTCAAGCAAATGTAATTGGCAAGTGTAAAGCTAGACTCCACAACCTTTGCCAGCATCCTCCTTGCCTGTGCCAAAATGGGAGGTTTGGAACAGGGTATGGACATCCATCAAAGCATGAAGGATAGAGGAATTTTGGCTCTTCCCGCATCACCATGGGAGCTATCAAGAGTCAGTGCAGGAGTGCAGGAAGCTTCCCACACTCCTGCACTAACTCATGATAGCTCCCGCGGTGATGCAGGAAGAGCCTGCACTGCATCTACTGTATGCAAAATGTGGAAGCATTGACAAGGCATGTAAACTGTTTGGCAGAATGCCTCAAAGAGATGTCATCTCATGGAATGCAATGGTTGCGGGATATGCATAAAATGGATTTGTTGAAAAGGCTTTAGAAACTTTCAAGAAAATGTAATTAGCAGGTGTAAAGCCAAATTCGGCAACCTTTGCCAACATACTCCCTACCTGTGCCAAAATGGGAGGGTTTAGAACATGGTATGGACATCCATCAAAGCATAAAGGATAGAGGAATTTTGTCATTTGTTGTAGTTGCAACTGCCCTGGTAGACATGTATGCAAAATGTGGAAGCATTGACAAGGCATGTGAATTGTTTGGCAGAATGCCTCAAAGAGATGTCATCTCATGGAATGCAATGGTTGCGGGATATGCACAAAATGGATTTGTTGAAAAGGCTTTAGAAACTTTCAAGCAAATGCAATTGACAGGTGTAAAGCTAGACTCCACAACCTTTTCTAGCATCCTCCCTGCATGTGCTAAAATGGGAGCTTTGGAACAGGGTATAGACATCTATCAAAGCATGAAGGATAGAGGAATTTTGGCTCTTCCCGCATCACTGCGGGAGCTATCAAGAGTCAGTGCGGGAAGCTTCCCGCACTGACTCATGATAGCTCCCGCTGTGATGCGGGAAGAGCCTGCACTGCATCTACCATATGCAAAATGTGGAAGCATTGACAAGGCATGTGAACTGTTTGGCAGAATGCCTCAAAGAGATGTCATCTCATGGAATGCAATGGTTGCGAGATATGCACAAAATGGATTTGTTGAAAAGGCTTTAGAAACTTTCAAGCAAATGTAATTGGCTAGTGTAAAGCCAAATTCCACAACCTTTGCCAGCATCCTCCCTGCCTATGTTAAAATGGGAGCTTTGGAATAGGGTATGGACATCCGTCAAAACATAAAGGATAGAGGAATTTTGTCAAATGTTGTAGTTGCAACTACCCTGTTAGACATGTATGCAAAATGTGGAAGCATAGACAAGGCACGTGAACTTTTTGACAGAATGCCTCAAAGAAATGTGGTCTCATGGACTGCAATGATTGTAGGACATGCACAAAATGGATTTGTTGAAAAGGCTTTAGAAATTTTAAAGCAAATGCAATTAGCTGGTGTAAAGCCAAATTTCACAACCTTTGCCAACATCCTCCCTGCCTGTGTCAAAATGGGAGCTTTGGAATAGGGTATGGACATCCATCAAAACATAAAGGATAGAGGAATTTTGTCAGATGTTGTAGTTGCAACTACCTTGTTAGACATGTATGTAAAATGTGGAAGCATAGACAAGGCACGTGAACTATTTGACAGAATGCCTCAAAGAAATGTGGTCTCATGGACTGCAATGATTGCAAGATATGCACAAAATAGATTTGTTGAAAAGGCTTTAGAATTTTTAAAGCAAATGCAATTGGCTGGTGTAAAGCCAAATTCCACAACCTTTGCCAGCATCCTCCCTGCCTATCTCAAAATGGGAGCTTTGGAATAGGGTATGGACATCCATCAAAACATAATGGAAGGGGGATTTTTTTCAGATATTATAGTTGAAAATGCTTTAGTAGACATGAATGAAAAATGTGGAAGCATATACAAGGCACAAGAACTATTTGACAGAATGCCTTGAAGAAATGTCATCTCATGGAATGGAAGGATTGCAGGATATGCACAAAATGGATTTGTTGAAAAGGCTTTAGAAAATTTCAGAGGACAGGATGGAACAAAGCCCATAAAGTAGTTAAATTTGTGTCAAAGAATCATTGTATTCCCAATCAATGCCAGAAGCAAAGCTTCCATACAAATGCAGTCAGGCAAGAAAGTTCATAAGTCACAGGGATTCCATAGATGGAACTCCATCAATTAAAGGCAAAGCTTCTATGCACTGTAACTGGGATTTAAATGTTATAAAGTCAATGTTGTCTCATAGGTGACATGATTGCAATTACTTAAAAGACATCACCAAACAAAACAAATTGTTACTGATCAGCTGACATGGCTTGTATAAGTATGATTCCAAAACCTTCAAACCTCAATAGGTGAGACTTATGCATTCAAATCTATACATATTTTAGCCATATATCAAGAAATACAGCCAATGCTCATTATTAGGTAGTAAATCCAAGCTGCTAGATATGATCTATGCCTCCATATTTGAAAGAAATTACTATTCTCTCAATATAAGTAAAATCCATTAGGATCGTGAAATTAGAAGCAGACTGTAATGCCCCCTCGTGTTTTGGCTTGTGATAGTTGCTAGTTCACATTTCTCTCTGTCAGTTCTGAGACAGTTGTTAGTTCTTTCATTGCTTTTAGACAGTTCTGAGACATTTGGATTAGTAGGCTTATGGTTTATGTTTATTTTGATCATGATGGACTATGTTCGACTGATATAGTTTTGACATGTGTTATGAGTTTATGATGACATTATTATTATTCTAGTTATGATGAGTTTGACATGAGTAGCAATGGTTTAATATTATCATGCTTTATTCGATCTGTTGATATCTGAATTCAAATAAAGTGGATTATAGTCTTGTTTCAAGAGCAAGGACAGTGTAGTACTACTCGCTTCGAGCACCCTACTACGCCGTGATTCTATGTCTCTGTGTGTGTTGACATATATGCATTTGATCGTGTACAACATATTGTTCTAATGCAGGCTGTAGGTACCGAGCCTCGACTCCACCTAATATAGCAGGTTTGAGCGGGCTCTTGCACCAATGGGTATCGGTGATGGGAGATAACGCGAGGTTTATTCCGCTAGGTTAGTCCCAGTCTTTTGTTGTGGTCTTGTGTCGTGGTGTGATGTTTGATCCTCGTTTCATGTTGTTGGTCATCATGTGTTGTGGAGCTTTGGGAGTTTGTTTAAGTTATGTATATGTGTTCTTACTATCATTATGTTAAATCCAATAATATTCTGAGTAGTTGCAAAATTTGGAATATTGTAAGTAAGATGTATTACTGACTTAATTAATTATTTAATGTTTGATTTACTGTCATAAGTTTTAGTATGGTTAATTATTATGTTGTTATTTAAAAGAATAATTTTAGGTAGTAAATGAATCTCATGAGTTGTCGATTGTGAAATTTTACGATTTGGAGAATCTCTTTTATTAGCAAATTTTAAATTCTCAGAGTGGGATTCTGGGTAACGGATGCATGTCTGTGATAATTTATGAGCTGAGCCATTTTTATATGGGGGGATTTTGTTCTGGAGAGGGGGTTGGAAAGAGAATTTAGAAATTAGGGAGGAAAAACAAAGAATTGGTTGCGGGAAAATGGAGGAAATTAGAGGCTCCAGATCAAATTTTTATTCTGGGTATGTTTCTGTATAATTCTTGATTGAGTGTTATTTGTGCTTGGATAAATTATTTCTTCTCCCTCATGCTTTTGAATCAGTTAGTTTGGGGTTGTTCTGTCTGCTTGTCACTTTCTTCTATCTCGGTTTCTGAAGTTGTTCATCTTTGAAATTTTATAAATCAAATCTTGTGGTTTTCTTGGATCCTTGTGTCGGATCAATCCTCATTCAGCTGTGTTTTATTGCCATCTTTATCTCTACAAATTTTAATCTCTGGATGCTCTTATGTCGATTTCCCATCTTGGTGTCAAGGAATGTATTACTTTGTTCCTGCATGCAATTAAACTATTTGAATAAGTATTAATTCCTCCTGTGTAGGAGCGAATCTTTAGACCATTTCAATGAGTCACTTCTTTATTTAAATTTGGTTTATTATTCATACCTGACTTCATACTAGGAGTTTCTACCAATCTCGCATTTGAGGGCTTCGTTTGCGCAGACCATTCTACTTATTTTCTTTTTAACCTGCACCATATTCCTCCCAAAGCCGTATTTTTTCCTCTACCTGTGGCCGATTTGTGCTAAGGTAGTATTTTGATATTTGTCGTAGTGCATCAGTCTAACATATGAGAGACGTCCTCTTGTGTGCTCTGCAATTTTCTTAATCTCCTCTCGTGAGTCGTTCTTCTAGCAGACGTATATCTCGAACCTCTTGAAACCTCCACTTCTTTGATCGTAGTTTTCTACATAGATCGCGTGCTCCCTCTCGACATCGTTGTAACTCTGCTGCTATCCATTGAAGATTTTGTGTTCCTTTGTCGGTTTTGTTGTCAAACACAGTCCTCTGTAGGGTCTATTCATCGTCATTTTAACCAACGGCTGACCTGAAGCCACACTAGCATTGATTGGCAGGCTTACATGAATACAATAGTCAAACCTTTAACCAATCTCCTCGCTGCCATTCTCCATATATTTTCTTCTTTTCTTGCAGTTGTTTTAGCCTTGGAGTGGCGTTCAAATTCTACCTCTGTGCATTTCCCACTTTTCGCTGGCCAGAGAGCTGCATGCCACTCGCTTTAAATACAGTCTGTTTCTGCTCATTAAATAAACATTGTGAATCTTCTTCTATACCCAAGCTAAATGTATTTCTGAATGAATGGATTTGAAGGTTGAGTCGATTATGGTAGTTAATCTTTTTATTCCCAAGTTTCTATTTTCTTTTATGAATGGCTGACTGCATCTTAAGTGATGGGCTTCGTTTTTGGCAGTTTCTTACCAAATTCTGCATATGCTAATTAAACCTATTCCATGTTTTAGTCAGAACGACCAGATAGCCATGTAATAATAGCATGTATTTTAGTGAAAGGTATACGTGTATTTTTTTTGTAGTCGCTTTTAGTACACAGTGTAGTCAAAATGGGTGATGGGAATTATATTGTAAGTGTTCTATTAGAATTGTAGTAGTAGAAGGTAATCGGGTAGTCGATTAACCATAGCGAAATAAATGTATTTTGTAGTTTTTTTTGTTAGGGTATTATAGATAGTGGGTAGCGATGCGAAAACTCATGCTAATAGGAGAAATATATATATACATTTATAGTGTTCGATTTGAAATTGTTTTATATTAGATGAAAATTTATGCTTATGGGAAAAGAAATATATGTATTTGTAGATGATCTCATTAAGAATTGTAGTTAGTAGTATGTCGATGGTAATTTATGCACATAGGAAAATATATATATATATATATAGTTGTTTTTAATAGAATTGGTAGTTGGTAAAATGTGATGGAAGTTATGCTTATAGAAAATATATGTATATAATTATAGTTTGTTGTTCTTAACAAATTGGTAGTTATTAGAATATTGTAGTAGTAAAATGATCACCAGAAAGTTTATTATTATAGCAAGTATAAGTATATATATATATATATATATATATATATATATATATTTGTAGTTGTTCATATTAGTAAGCGTAATTAGTAAATCTTAGTTGGAAATTCATGCTTAGCAAGTATATTATGGTTTGTTTTTATTAGAAGATGGTAGTTGTCAGGAAATTAGCTAGGAAATTTATTCTTGTAGTTGTAGAGAAATCATTAATTCCGTAATATAGAATTTTCTTTAAAAGGAAGTTAAAATCTCATAGTTAATTTCATGTTAAATTTAGGAGTACATTGAATCACATTTACTTGATTATCCTCCTTGTTGAATCTATATGCTTATTTTTGGGTCATTATATCTATTTGGGGTTTGAGTTTATGATTATACTTTGGATAAGTGTGAAGTGAAGTTCTAGAGAGATGTTATGACTACTTTGGGTCAAGACGCGTAAGCGTTGTCCTTGTCGGAAAGGGTTACTTTAACATTGGTTTTGTGTTCAACCTACCTAACTCCAGAGGTGTGGTTTCTTGGTCTTTGGTTCAAAATTGTGGCATGTCGATGTAATGGGTTAACTGAATTTTGAGCCTTGTAATGAATGGGGAAAAAGTCTTGTGGATTTGGAACTTTGTAACTATTTATGTAACATGATGGTTTGTGGAAAGTTAGATGTCTTATAGTCACTTGCTCATGCATGTCCTTTGTTTTAGATGTTGGATAAGGGTTGCTAGTGTAGAAAGGAGAGTGGCTTCCATGGTGGGGGCGGTGCCCAAAGTGGCTGCCTGGATAACCCCATTGAAGTTGTAATCAAGTGATAACTTAAAAATATATCTAGGTGGGTCAGGTAGTGGTGCAGGAGCATCTAATCCACGGTGGCCTCCATGAGGCATTCATCTTCATGTTGTGTCTGATGTACAATTTTGTTGTTTCCAATAAGGTCCTAGAAGACTATTCATGTAATAAGGACTATGTCCAAGTCTCTATTTCTGTCCTAAGGCATGTAGAGACAATAGTCATGTTTGTAAGCCTTACAAAGGGCATGTCCAAGTGTTAGTTATTGACAAGTCATCGATGGTGATTAGTTTCAAAGGTTAAAACGGTTGGCCTTCCCACCGTTGCAAGATTGCAAGATAACGGCCAAGATCAGGTTTTTAATTAAGTATGTGGAAGAGTGAGGGAGAGTAGTAGAGGAGTGTGATATGCAATTGTGAAACAGAGTACTTGTGTGAGTACATTTTTGAAAGGCAAAATAAACAAAGTCTTGTTCTGTGTTGTGTATCTTTCTGTTATTCTGAATTCTTAAGATTTCCTCTATACAGTCAAATTTCTATTTTGGGGTCGAGATGGATTCTTAGTCCATTCCACCAGTTAGATTTCTTCGAAATCGATGGAATGGATGTACAGATTCTGTTGTTTTCTGTTTTGTTTGTTTGGTGTTATGTCTAAAGGACGGAGTACGAAATGTACTGAGAGATCCTAGCATCGTCATGTGCTAGGTTGTCAGAGAAAAAGGTCTATGTAACTGCAGGGTTTGCAAAGGTTTACGTCGGTGTAAGGTTCGTGTTGTTTCCCCGGATATACATTTCATCTGTATATCGTAAATGCATGTCGGATATACATTTTGTGTGTATATCGAAAAAGCTCGTTGAGTGTGTATGTCGCAAAAGTATATTGAGAATGCATCTTTTGAATGTACATTGAGTAGATACATTGAGTTTGATACAAGGGACGACCGGCCGTATCGGTGATATCAGGCTGGAAATACATTAGATTACCAGCAACAGCAAGTCATGCAAAGCATATACAAGAGTTAGTTCATTGGCGTATCGGCGAAGGAAATCTTTGGGTGGCCGATAGCAAAAGTCTCACCGATAGGCGAAAGTCGAAGTTGACGACTGTTGTATCAGTACATCGGCCAAAGTCCTTAAGTGTTGCCCGATACAGAAGTCACACCGATGAATGTGAAAGGGAGAATCTCCATTGGGGAGAAAAGAGAAGGGTTTTCAAAGCTGTTTGAGCATAATCTCCCTATACTGTGGGTTTTGATGGGTATTTCACCCTTGTTTTAAGTGCTTCCACTATGCGCTCTGCATCAAAGTGGCAATCAAGATTGAGGAGAAAATGAAAAGGAGACAAGATAAGTCCATGAGGGGAAGAGGCAGCAATATAAGAGGGGGAGGATCAGCCCCTACAACAAGACAAGCCAATGAGAACCAAGGACAGACTAGTAAATGACAAGAGCAGTCTGATTTTAGGGGTGGATGGAGAGGCACAAGGGGCAGATTTGGAGGTGGTAGAGGTTCTAATGTTTTCACTGGGAGGTGTTATCATTGTAATGAAATTGGTCACCCAGCATTCAAATGTCCAGAAAGGCAAGGTTCATCATCAGGAGGTGATAGGAAGAATGAAAAGAGAGTTCAATATGTGCAAGAAGAGGAGGTAGATGAAAGTGTTAACTCTCCAATTGGGAGTGCAGCCCTAGTTCTAGATGGAGAAGCATTGATGCTAAGGAGAACACTCTTGAAGACATCCAAGGACATGATACAAAGGAGAGCACTTTTCAAGACCAATTGCAAAAGCAAAGGTAAAATATGCAAGGTAGTAATAGATTCTGGGTCAATAGATAATATGGTGTCTAGGGACATGGTGGATAAATTGAACATAGAAAGGATTCCTCATCAAACTCCTTACAAAGCATTTTGGGTAAGTGATAGTCAATCACTTTTGGTATATGAACAAGCATATGTTGATTTTCATATTGGAGAATATCAGGATAGGGTTTTATGTGACATTTTGCCCATGGAATGTTGTCACCTACTTTTAGGTAGGCCATGGCAATTTGATAGGCGAGCATTGTATGATGGATATGCTAACACCTACACCATCAAGAAGGATGGGAGGACTTTTGTGATGACACCATTGCAGGAGGATGCTGAAGCAAAGAAGGCAGCCAAGGTCATCTTGGTGGGTAAGAAAGAGTTTGTGAATCTCAGTGTAGAAGACATAAAGAAAGTTGAGGATACCTCAGGGAGTGGGGTTGCTAAGGATCAAAGTTTGAAGGTGATTTCAGATCAAATGGATCAGAAGAAGGTCACAAAGCAAGTCTGCGAGCAACCACAAGGTGGTTGGAAAGGAGGAGATGCTATCATAGTAGGGACCATTATTTGTCCTCTAGAGCCAACAAGAGTTGAAAGGCCAAAATATTTTGCCATAGCAGCAGTACAAGAAGCATCACCCAAGGTTTACAAGGCAGGTGTTAGAGCCTACAATGCTAGGCATGAGTTTTTGACTCCATGGAAGCAGGTTGCAGTCCAGAGATCATGGGGAAGACATGAGACAACAAAGAATAAAGGTGGAGCAAGACTAAGCATTAACTCATGTGGCATGAGTTATTTTCTCGATGGGGTGTATGGTGTAGGAGCACCTAATCCACAGTGGCCTCCATGAGGCATTCATCTTCATGTTGTGTCTGATGTACAATTTTGTTGTTTCCAATAAGGTCCTAGAAGACCATTCATGTAATAAGGACTATGTCCAAGTCTCTATTTCTGTCCTAAGGCATGTAGAGACAATAGTCATGTTTGTAAGCCTTACAAAGGGCATGTCCAAGTGTTAGTTATTGACAAGTCATCGATGGTGATTAGTTTCAAAGGTTAAAATATTTGGCCTTGCCACCGTTGCAAGATTGCAAGATAACGGCCAAGATCAAGTTTTTAATTAAGTCTGTGGAAGAGCGAGGGAGAGTAGTAGAGGAGTGTGATATGCAATTGTGAAACAGAGTACTTGTGTGTGTACATTTTTGAAAGGTAAAATAAACAAAGTCCTGTTCTGTGTTGTGTATCTTTCTATTATTCTAAATTCTTAAGATTTCCTCTATATAGTCAAATTTTTGTTTTGGGGTTGAGATGGATTCTTAGTCCATTCCACCGGTTAGATTTCTTCAAAATTGGTGGAATGGCTGTACAGATTCTGTTGTTTTCTGTTTTGTTCGTTTGGTGTTATGTCTGCAGGACGGAGTACGAAATGCACTGAGAGATCCTAGCATCGTCATGTCCTAGGTTGTCAGAGAAAAGGGTCTGTGTAACTGTAGGGTTTGCAAAGGTTTACGTCGGTGTAAGGTTCGTGTTGTTTCCCCAGATATATATTTCATGTGTATATCGCAAATGCATGTCGGATATACATTTCGTGTGTATATCATAAAAGCTCGTTGAGTGTGTATGTCGCAAAAGTATATTGAGAATGCATCTTTTGAATGTACATTGAGTAGATACATTAAGTTTGATACAAGGGACGATCAGCCGTATCGGTGACATCGGGCTAGAAATACATTAGATTACTGTCAACAGCAAGTCATGCAAAGCATATACAAGAGTTCATCGGCGTATCGGTGAAGGAAATCTTTGGGTGGCTGATAGCGAAAGTCTCACTGATAGGCGAAAGTTGAAGTTGATGACCGTTGTATCGGTACATCGGCCAAAGCCATTAAGTGTTGACCGATGCAGAAGTCACACCGATGAGCGTGAAAGGGAGAATCTCCATCGGGGAGAAAAGAGAAGGGTTTTCAAAGCTGTTTGAGCATAATTTCCCTATACTGTGGGTTTTGATGGGTATTTCACCCTTGTTTTAAGTGCTTCCACTGTGCGCTCTGCATCAGGTAGTCTTTCACATAACAAGATAAGTATGTTGCCTCACCCATGCCTTGAGTGCTCTCAAAGGCTAAGGATGGGATGAGAAGGCCTGGTTGGCAAGGTCGACCTCCTTGTCCACATGAGAGGATGTGTCAGCTCCGCATGTGTCACCCTATGGGGTTGGTGCCAAAAAGGGTCGCCAGGATAACCATAGATGGGGGCTGGCTTCTAGTGGGAGATAGCCTGGATAACCCATGATTAGGACCATGCGATGACACTCTCCTCGCTGTAGCTTAGCTACTTCCCTCTTTATTATTTTCATTGTTGCCTCTAGAGTGTTGTCTTGACTTGTGCAGTCTTGTTATAATGGTTGGTCTGTGTCGAGTCTATATTCGTTTGGTTATATTTGTTGTTGTGTCCTTTGGCTTAGTGGAATCCTCGTTGTTATCTCCTAGCTCGGAGGGGTGGACCTCAGGGTTCCACATGGTTGGGTGGTAGAGCTATCCATTGGTCTTCTTGGAGATTCAGTTCGAGTCCAGTGCAGAAGTGTTCCAGTTCCAGATTTGCTTTACACTTTCAAAGTTGTTGTATACATTCATAAGTGTATTATTTGTAAATTGACATGATCGGTCTTGTAATCTTGTATTGTAACCCTATAAATTAACTATCTTTGCAAATGTTAATGTTGTACTTTTTTTGTAGTGGTATGATGTATATCACTTGTGTTGTTAAGACTTTATGATCAACTGATGCAGTTATGTTTCCCTAGAGGAGTTAGAAGTGTACTTTTCTTTATGTTGTGTATAATGATATCAAGGGCTACTATTATTGCAATTTCTTGCTTTAAAAAAAAATTATTTCTGTAATTTTGCTCTTGTTAGTCTAACTCTCTAGGGTTGCATGACAGGGTGTCACATTTGGTATCAGAGCCAAGTTTAAACACTGGGTACTCTGGTTACAATTGAGCCCATTATGTGACCTAGTTCTTAAACTCTGTAGATTAACTTATATCCCTGTTGTATCACTTTTTGAATGTAATAAATTATCCTTTGATGTTGTAGGTAGATGCCTAGAGGTAGGGGTCGAGGTCGTGACAGAGGTAGGGGTCGTGGGAGAGGTGGTGACGGTACACCTCCTGCCAGCTCTCCTCATGAGAGTGCCCATGAAGGTGGGGGTCAGAATATGGAAGGCCAGGGTCAACCTAAGGGAGCCCAGCTGATGCAGTTACTTGAGGAGGCCCTTGCCTGTTTAGGTCCTAGACAGGAGGTTGAGCAGCCTAGAGGGGTTAGGAGGTAGATCAACCGAAACCTAGAGAGAGAGAGATCACCTAGGCAGAGAGAGTTGATAGCTAAGCAGGAAGCCACACTAGCCAGTCATATGAGAGATCTTTTGAGGGCATGCCCTCCCACCTTTGATGGAGCTGGTAGTGGTCTAGAGGCGGAGACTTGGTTATTGGATATAGGCAGGTGTTTTGCCATGCATCCTTATGGCAGCAACACCAAAGCCAGATGTGCTATTTTGCATCTCTGAGGGTTTGCTTCGAATTGGTGGCAGTTAGAAGAGAACAAGCTTCATTTGGACATTAACATTGTTTCTTGGGAGTTATTCTTAGAGAGATTCAGAGCCCATTTCCTATCAGATCATTGGAGGCAGTGTCGCGCAGATGATTTCCATGAGCTGTGGTAGATAGCCATGTCAGTTGAGCAGTACGATCACAGATTTTATGAGCTCAAGCAGTATGCAGGTATTGGAGATGACGAGTCTATGTTGGTGCAGCATTTTATCAGGGGATTGAATGCCCAGATTAGTGGAGAGGTTCATATATTTGAACCTAAGTCTATGGAGGTTGCCATGGAGAAAGCCCGGTTAGTGGAGGAGAATTTGGCTATGGCACTCAGTGGGCATACAAGTGTGCACATTAGTAGTGCACCTTCTGTAGGTGTTGGTGGTCAGTCTCAGGTAGCCGACCCTTTAAGAGACCATCATGCACCTAACAATGGCGAGCGGTAGCAACAGTAGTGTTCTCAGTCACAACCAAAGAACACTCAACCTCAATAGGGTAACAAATTTCAAAATAAGAACCAGAATTGGCAGTGTGCTAGATAGGATCATGTTGATCGACCCACTCAGAGCACTCAGTCTGTAGTGAGTAGGGGTAGTTTCCAGCAGTCTAGTGCTTTTCAGGGTGGTGGTGGTTTCGGTAGAGGTTCAAAATGTTTCTCTTGTGGACAGCAAGGCCATATAGCCAGGCAATGTCCACAAAGGAATGCTTCAGGTTTTGGTCAGAGACTAGCAGCTTCAGAGCCGACCATAGGTGACGCAGGGAGGTCTCATACAGTGTTCGCAGTGATTGAGCATCAGGGGACAGCTTTGGTGACCGCAGGTAGAGGACAGGTAGCCTTCTTTGGAGATCGTGTATGAGCTTCAGCATCGGGAGTAAACTCTCAGGGGCAGAGACGTGGAGTAGGTCAGGGTCCAATGGGACCCTAGTGATGTGACTTCTTCTACCCGGGAGGATGCTTCCAGGGTGAGAGAGTTATACTCTTACTTATTTACAGGCTTCTAGGAGTAAGCCTAATTCTAGTGGGGGAGGATGTAATGCCCCCTCGTGTTTTGGCTTGTGATAGTTGCTAGTTCACATTTCTCTCTATCAGTTCTGAGACAGTTGTTAGTTCTTTCATTGCTTTTAGACAGTTTTGAGACATTTGGATTATTAGGCTTATGGTTTATGTTTATTTTGATCATGATGGACTATGTTCGACTAATATAGTTTTGACATGTGTTTTGAGTTTATGATGACATTATTATTATTCCAGTTATGATGAGTTTGACATGAGTAGCAATGGTTTAATATTATCATGCTTTATTCGATCTGTTGATATCTGAATTCAAATAAAGTGGATTATAGTCTTGTTTCAAGAGTAGGGACGGTGTAATACTACTCGCTTTGAGCACCCTACTACGCCGTGATTCTCTGTCTCTCTGTGTGTTGACATATATGCATTTGATCGTGCACAACCTATTGTTATGATGCAGGCTGTAGGTACTGAGCCTCGACTCCACCTGATAGAGCAAGTTTGAGCAGGCTCTGGCACCAATGGGTATCGGTGATGGGAGATAACGCGAGGTTTATTCCGCTAGGTCAGTCCCAATCTTTTGTTGTGGTCTTGTGTCGTGGTGTGACATTTGATCCTCATTTCATGTTGTTGGTCATCACGTGTTGTGGAGCTTTGGGAGTTTGTTTAAGTTATGTATATGTGTTCTTACTATCATTATGTTAAATCCAATAATATTCTGAGTAATTGTAAAATTTGGAATATTGTTAAGTAAGATGTATTACTGACTTAATTAATTATTTAATGTTTGATTTACCGTCATAAGTTTTAGTATGGTTAATTATTATGTTGTTATTTAAAAGAATAATTTTAGGTAGTAAATGAATGTCATGAGTTGTCGATTGTGAAATTTTAAGATTTGGAGAATCTCTTTTATTAGCAAATTTTAAATTCTCAGAGGAGTGGGATTCTGGGTAACGGATGCATGTTTGTGATAATTTATGAGCTGAGCCATTTTTATATGGGGGGATTTTGTTTTGGAGAGGGGGTTGGAAAGAGAATTCAGAAATTGGGGGGGGGGGAAAGAAAGAATTGGTTGCGAGAAAACGGAGGAAATTGGAGGCTCCAGATCAAATTTTTATTCCGAGTATGTTTCTGTATAATTCTTGATTGAGTGTTATTTGTCCTTGGATAAATTATTTATTCTCCCTCGTGCTTTTGAATCAGTTAGTTTGGGGTTGTTCTGTCTGCCTGTTGCTTTCTTCTATCTCAGTTTCTGTAGCTGTTCATCTTTGAAATTTTATAAATCAATTCTTGTGGCTTTCTTGGATCCTTGTGTCGGATCAATCCTCATTCAGTTGTGTTTTATTGCCATCTTTATCTCTGCAAATTTTAATCTCTGGATGCTCTTATGTTGATTTGCCATCTTGGCGTCAAGGGATGTATTACTTTGTTCCTACATGCAATTAAACTATTTGAATAAGTATTAATTCCTCCTGTGTAGGAGCGAATCTTTAGACCATTTCAATGAATCACTTCTTTATTTAAATTTGGTTTATTATTCATACCTAACTTCATACTAGGAGTTTCTACCAATCTCACATTTGAGGGCTTCGTTTGCACAGACCATTCTACTTCTTTTCTTTTTAACCTGCACCATATTCCTCCCAAAGCCGTATTTTTTCCTCTACCTATGGCCGATTTGTGCTAAGCTAGTCTTTTGATATTTATCGTAGTGCATCGGTCTAACATATGAGAGACGTCCTCTTGTGTGCTCTGCAATTTTCTTAATCTCCTCTCATGAGTCATTCTTCTGGTAGACGTATATCTCGAACCTCTTGAAACCTCCACTTCTTTGATCGTAGTTTTCTACATAGATCGCGTGCTCCCTCTAGACATTGTTGTAACTCTACTGCTATCCATTGAAGATTTTGTGTTCCTCTACCAGTTCTGCTATCAAACACAGTCCTCTGTAGGGTCTATTCGTCGTCATTTTAACCAGCAGCTAACCTGAAGCCACACTAGCATTGATTGGCAGGCTTACATGAATACAGTAGTCAAACCTTTAACCAATCTCCTCGCTGCCATTCTCCATATATTTTCTTCTTTTCTTGCAGTTGTTTTAGCCTTGGAGCGGCGTTCAAATTCTACCTCTATGCATTTCCCACTTTTCGCTAGCTAGAGAGCTGTATGCCATTCGCTTTAAACACGGTCCATTTCTTCTCATTGAATAAACATTGTGAATCTTCTTCTATGCCCAAGCCAAATGTATTTCTGAATGAATGGATTTGAAGGTTGAGTCGATTATGGTAGTTAATCTTTTTATTCCCAAGTTTCTATTTTCTTTTGTGAATGGTTGACTGCATCTTAAGTGATGGGCTTCGTTTTTGGTAGTTTCTTACCAAATTCTACAGATGCTAATTAAACCTATTCCACGTTTTAGTCAGAACGACCAGATAGCCATGTAATAATAGCGTGTATTTTAGTGAAAGGTATACGTGTATTTTTTTTTGTAGTCACTTTTAGTAGACAGTGTAGTCAAAATGGATGATGGGAATTATATTGTAAGTGTTCTATTAGAATTGTAGTCGTAGAAGGTAATCGGGTAGTCGATTAACCATAGCGAAATAAATGTATTTTGTAGTTGTTTTGTTAGGGTATTGTAGATAGTGGGTAGCGATGGGAAAACTCATGCTAATAGGAGAAATATATATGTACATTTATAGTGTTTGATTTGAAATTGTTTTATATTAGATGGAAATTTATGCTTATGGGAAAAGAAATATATGTATTTGTAGATGATCTCATTAAGAATTGTAGTTAGTGTATACGCCTAAAAATGACACAAATCATCCTAAATAAATATTCTAAATATTTATTCCATTCTTCTATTAATTAAATAAATATTCCAAATTTATTTAATCAATTCACTATCTCACAATTAAATAAATTCTATTTATTTAATTAAAATTCTTCTAAAGTCCTGCACAATTAAATAATCATAAATTATTTAATTAAGCCTATTTCCTCTATCCTAAAGTTCTAAATTCAAAATTCCACATCACCTTTACACCTCACCTTTTCCACCTCACCTTTTCCACCTCACCCTGTCCACCTCATCAGGTTGCACATGTAATTAAATATATTTAATATTTAATTATCTTATTTTCCCTCACCCACATGGCCTATTTCTTCTCCAATCAGAGGTCAGTTAACCAATCAATCAAATCTGTTAACTAACCTGTCAGTTGAGTCAAATCCTCAATCAATTCAATCAGTTCCACAATCCACTCTTCTAACTGATCAATCAATTCTGTTAACAAATCAGTCAAGTCTGTTAACTCTCCAATCAGTTTTGTCACATCCCACCTTTCATGAGAGAGCTGGGACACTTGGCACGTTTCCACTGGTTGCACATTCCTCAACCATCCTCAGCCATTGATCTTCATATCTTCTCTCAACCGTTGATTCCTATTCCTCCGAGTCTATAAATAAAGCTTCATCCCTCCATTCTAATCATCCAGGCTTTTGACATCGTTACTCTGCAGAAATATCACCAGCGCGCCTTTGGCACCCATTTGTCACCCACAAGCTTGAGATCACCATTGTTGCATTGGAGCTCACCTTCATTGCATATCATCATAGCCATTCACCATCGACTTCCTCAAACAGCTTTAAAAGATTGCACTCTCTGAGGGCTCATCTCATCTGCGAAAGGACGATTCGTGATAGGCGAACAACGAAAGTTTCGAAACGGAAGAGGTTTGCTGTGTTCGTTCATTGTTTATTTAATCTTCTTTGTTTCTCCATTCTGTTGATGTTTGGGTCATCTATTATTCATTTGATTGATGCACTATTTTACCCTCACATTTTTGGCGCCCACCGTGGGGCCCTTGCCCCTTTATTTCACCATTTTTGAGCTTTTTTGAAGGCAGGTTCCATACAGGTCCCGCAGAGTCACGCATAGGTTCTTTCGGCGCATCTGTTCCTTTTTACGGCGCTTTTGAAGACTGCTACGGCGCTTTCGTTAAAACGGCGCATTTGTTGACTGTTACTGCGCTTTTATAGACTGTTACGGCACTTTTATTTAAACTGCGCATTTGTCAACTTTTACTGCGCTTTCATATAATATTGCTGCGCATACGTTAAAATGGCGCATCTGTTGTCTGTTACGGCGCTTATGACGACTGTTGCTGCGCATACGTTAAAACTACGCATATGTTCATTTTAACGGCGCATCTGTTCACTTTTACGGCGCATTCGTTAATGCTGCGCTTCTGTTGATCACTTCTGCGCATTTGATCACTGAAGCTGCGCATTTGTGACTGGCTCAGGTTTTGGTACTTTTCTAGAGTATTTTGCTAACGCTAACCCTTTTGCAGGTGTTTGCTGGAGCGGTTTTGCAGGTTAGGCTCGGGTTCAGTTACATGTAGTTGCATCTAACTAGCTCACATTTCATTTTCTGGGAAAGAGTAAAATGGTTGTTCATTACAAATCTTCATCTAGTCTTAATTAGGGAGGAAGTAACTGGTTTATTTCATGCTTGCATTGCAAACAAACTTCCAAGTTATTGCTATCTAAGATTTAAAATTGAACTCACAACTGCATTCTGAAGTTAAAATGAACCATTGCTATATCGTGAGACCTGAATTTCAAAGTTAACAATCTCGTGCAACGTGGACCTAAAATTGAACTCACAACTGCTTTCTGAAGTTAAAATGAACCATTGCTATATCGTGAGACCTGAATTTCAAAGTTAACAATCTCGCGCAACGTGGATTTAAAATTGAACTCACAACTGCTTTCTGGGACTTAAAATTGAACCACTGCAATATTGTTGAAATCACTTCAAAGTTTTGTTTGACTAGCTTAGCCCATTTAGTTTTTTTATCTTTTTAACTAGGGTGGATTAATCAGTGTATTCTGTGCTTGCGAATGACAATAGGCTTATGCTCTCCCCTCTTCTGGGTGATCAGAGTGCCAGACTTGTCATTCTACTTGTTCAACCTTTAGGAGGGGCCTGCCCTTGGATGCACGCTTGTCCAAGCGGGAACGACCCTGAGTGGTAACAGGCTAACGCCAAGCCCTACCGAGCCACTTAAAATAAATTGTGCTTGAGGTGAAAACCTCCTGCAACGAGTGCTGTTATGTTACACTGACGGCCAACCTCCCCCAAAACCCTCTCAGGCGCAACCCTGTGAGGCTGGGAGACTCCATAACGGAGAGTAGCGCCGCCGCACGTGTAACCACTTGAACGGTTGCCTGAATTACAAACCTCTTGTTTTAGTGGCCCAAATCCCTTGTAATCCATTTCTCGCCTAGGATTTTGTACTTTCTTTTGTCCAAAATAGAGTCGAAAAACTACAAAAACAATGAAAAACTACAAAAAATTCTTTGTGCTTGCTGTGTTTTCTTGCTAAAAATTCTAATATCAGATCAGGAAGACCTTTTCCAGCCAAGGAATACCAAAAAATAGAGAAAAATCCCAAAAATTTGCCAAAAAAATACCAGAACTGCGCATGTACCCATTTCTGCGGCGCATATACAGCGACTTGCTGCGCTTTTGTACCGACTTGCAGCGCTTTTGTACCTTTCTGCTGCGCATATACTCTGTTCTGCTGCGCTTTTACAGCGACTTGCTGCGCATATACGCTGACCTGCTGCGCATATACTTTTCTGCTGCGCATTTGCACACTGTTACTGCGCATACATACCTCACCAGAGCGGCGCATATTCAACGACTTACTGCGCATTTACCCGTTCTTGCTGCGCATCTGTTACTGCGCATGTGTGACAGTGAGCATCTACCCTATTTTTGAGAAATTTTCGTCAGCTGTTCGGAGTACCCATTTCAGCCTAGTTTCATTTTCCAAGGTCAGAATCAACCTTGCAGTCAGTTTTCATCCATTTCACCCATTTCTCTCTCTTTCGACGGTCGTCCCAGTCACCTTCTGTCCTAGTCACTCTTGCCCCGACGTCATTCTGTCCCATACCGATTCGACATAGGTCCTTCTTTAGTGAATTCACGTAAGCCTAGTAGGTCACAGTACCTTTTGCTAGTAGTCTTGTTGAATGACTAAGCCCTACACAGTGAGACTGGTATCGACTACCCTTGCTAGTGGCTAGAGTCTTGTGCCAACCGTCTTACCTGAAGTCATTGAGTGAGAGAACCCTTTGTCCAAGTCTTGTCCTAGGTATCCCATTCATTACAGTCTTAGTCGGCACCTTGCCAAAATTTCCCATCCTAGTCCATTTCATCCCACCCCACCTTGCATGGTTCTTACTCGATCCCAGTACAACAAGCTAACTGAAATGGCCGACTCTTTCGATCACATCGCCCCACCACGCGATGATGATGAAGAAATTTCTCGTGAAGAATTAGTGGCACACATGCAAGATAGCAAATTCCAACGCCTAGTGGAGAGAGTACTCCTTGAGGATCCCACCAAATATTTCCATCATCTTGCTAGTCTCGGACTCAAACTCCCCGCAGACTTTGACATTAGCTCCATCATGGAAAATGCGGACAATGAACGTGAGAGGGACACAAATGACACAGTCCCAAATGCACATGAGAGAGGCACAAATGACACGGTCCCCCAGGCCAATGAAAGAGGAAAACAACACATAGATCAAAATGCTCCTATAGCGGATGTGAGACAACAAATTGAGAGTCTAAAGCTAGAAATCTCCAACCTTAAGATCGGCACCAGTTCCAAGAACTACTCCTTGGAAGATATAGCACCATACCCCTTTGACAGAAATTTGGTCATGAAACCATTCCCCTTTCAGTTCGGAATCCCGAAATTTGACAAATACAAAGGGAAGGGGGACCCTAGAGATCATATCAGGGAATTCACTGCAGCATGTTTAGAAGTAGCTCACAACGAGACCTACTTAATGAGACTATTCCCAAGATCTTTAGGAGGTCAAGCTATGGAGTGGTTCTCACGTCTTCCACCAGGAATCAAAACTTTTGATGAGCTTGTCAATAAATTCATAACGCACTTCTCTTACAACATAGAACACGAAGTATCTATGCTAGACCTATGCAACACCAAACAAAAGGGTGGTGAGTCTTTCGCCACCTTCTTACAACGATGGAGACAGCTAGCTAGCAAGTGTTCTTACGACATGCCTGAGAAACAACTATTGGAAATGTTTGTCCACAATTTGAATCCTGATCTTAGCTATCAGATTCAGATACAATGCCCTACCTCATTCACCAAAGTCATCGAAATGGGGCTATTCATTGAGAAAGCTATGATCGCTAAAGGGACTCTCAAGCTCTACAAGGACACACCTCCTTCCAATTACACAACTGACAAGTCAAAGTTTTGGACCAAGAACAAGAATGTGGTCAACGATGGAGTAGTGGATGCCAAGGCGGCAGCCCCTAAACAACAACCCATATTCACTCTTAAGGAAGAAGCAAATAACGGTGCACTCAACAAGCCATCCCCTCGGGAATCTAGACCTTGGTTCAATTCAAATCCAAGGAGAAAATTCACGCCGTTAGGAGAATCTCAAGAGTCTGCTCTCAGGAAATTGTTGGCTAACAATGAAATTTCTCTACCGCCAACAAGTGACTATGAGCCCATAGTCAAACCTCCCTATTGGAAGGACACAGACTATTGCGAGTATCACCGAGGAAGGGGGCACACAACCAATAATTGCATCCGTCTTAAGAACGTCATACAGGATATACTGGATCAGAATCAGGGAGGAACACAACAGCATACCTCCAATGAATCTCATGTGGCCTACCGGGACCCTCTCCTAAACCACAACCGGCCGTAAAACAACAATCACAACAGCGGTCACAATAACAACAATGGTTACAACCACAACAATGGTCACACTGGCAACAATTCCAATGGTCATAACAATAATGACAACAATCGCAACAGGCCGAACCAGAACAGTGGGTTGAGTAATGCTAACTATGCAAGCGTTCCCTTTGAGTACACCATTAACTGCATTTCTGAGCACGTTCCGCAAGTCAACATCATATCCTCCAACCAACAACCAGGACCTAACGGAACTGGTTGTAGTATAATTACCCGCAGTGGTAGAGTCACTATCAACACCACTCCTCCAAGGTCGTCGCCATCTTCGTCTAACCCCCGCCCATATAATGTCATCGACCAATTGCAAAAGACTCCGGCTCATATTTCTATATTGGAGCTCCTGCATCTATCTCCTTCTCATAAGGAGATTCTTGAGAAAGCCTTAGTGGAGACTACTGTCCCCACTAACCTCGCCCAAGAAAAGTTTCAAACCATGGTGGGTAATTTGACATCCTCCCCTTCCATCTCATTCACGGAACAAGATGACCTTTCCATGTCTCAACCCCACAACACTCCTCTACACATTGTCGCATTCGTACACAGGCACCGCATCAAGAGGGTTCTCATTGATGGGGGTGCCGGTTTGAATATTTGCACTTTGAAGCTAGTCCTTGCATTGGGGTTCTCTAAACAGGCAGTGGATCCACGGAGGAAGATTACCATAAAGGCCTATGACGAGGAGGAACGCACCACAAAAGGCACGGTTGTCCTTCCTATTCAAGTTGGGCCGGTAATTAAAGATGTGGTGTGCCAAGTCCTTGATCGGGAGCTTGCTTACAATATTCTGCTAGGGAGACCATGGATCCACGCCATGAAGGCTGTCCCCTCCACCTACCATCAATGCATAAAGTTCCCACACGATGGCAAGCAGGTCACCATACACGGTGACCCCGATTCCTACCAACACTGCAACTCTTTCCAAGCTAAACCTGAATGCGTCATTCCCAACAATAGAGCCCATATCTCCCCTACTCCGCCACAAGACCATACTGCCGAAGCTTCCTCTTCACAGCCCAAACCAATGAAAATCACCATAAAAGAAAATGGCGTGGGGGAATACCAGATTGAGCACAGCCTCAACCTTGCAAAAATGCCCTTGTCTCCTCGCTCCTTTGGCCAGCCCAAGCATCAACCCAGACATTTTCCAAAGCCCTCTGCTCCTCCTACAACTCCCGCAAACCCCTTTGTAAAATGGGGGACCTTATCCGATGAATCAGAGGAGCGAGATCTCTTGCAATGGCTTTATGCCGAAGAAGAAAACACATCCCAAGATCCACCCAGACTCCCTACAGAGCTCTATGGGCGAGGTGAAACCATCTTGCATAGGATGGGATATGAAGGACAAGGCCCTATCGGCCTCAGAAAAGAGGGGATCATCAAACCTATACAACCCTCTTCCTCCTCTTCGGCTAGAAACACGACTGGCCTAGGCTACAAAGGTAAAGGTAAAGCCAAAGAAAATGCCTGCCTAGTGGAGACAATTCAAACACTCCAAGTGGATAGTGACACAGATTCAGATGATTCCAATCAGTATGAATGGGACGAGCTGACAGAACACTCCTACGATGACAAGGAGATTGACACCATCCAAACCCTTAGCCCATATCATGAGAGACAAACGCAACGGGACAGACCACTGGAGTCTGATTTGCCCCTCCCTGAAGTTATGGCTTTCGAGGAAAGTATAGATTCCATTGCGATAAACAACCTGGAAGAAAGTACCACCCAGAACACTACCCCCACCTGTGCTCCTAGTATTTCCATCCACACTATCAATGAATCAGGTCTTTCATCCGACTCCCTTCCCCTCTTGCACCCTGAGCTTATTGACTGGGACCTGAAAGGGACCCCTCAATTAGATATGTTCCAGAATGATGATGCCTACATTGACTATATGGAACTTCGAGATCACTTACCAAAAGGAGATCATAAAGCCGGTTTCTCTATCGAACTCAATACTGTAGCTTACTTCGGGGAGGGTGCCAAGCCTTCTAGTCGCAAAAATGTAAAGATTAAAAAGGGATCTGACGGTGAAAACCGCCATGCGGCAGTGTCAGATCATAAAACAGTAAAAAGAAAGGACGTATCTGAAGGTGAAAACCCAACTGTGGCACCTGACGATGGATTGCTTGACACCCTCCCGAGTGACATGTATCAAGAAAGGTCACAGATCGTGGTAGAGCCAACAGAGCCAGTGAACATTGGAACTGAAGAGCAGCCTAAGATAATCCACTTTGCAAAATCTCTCACGCCGCCTGAGAAAACCAAGTTTGTACCATTCTTTAAAAAGAAGAGAGGCAGCTTTGCTTGGTCGTATGCCGACATGCCAGGTTTGGACCTAAACCTGATTCTACATCACTTGCCATTGGATCCAGGGGTGAAGCCTGTAAAGCAAAAACTGAGAAAAATGCATCCCCATATTGCCCTCCTGGTCAAGGAAGAACTCAAGAAATTGTTAGACGTGGGGTTCATCAGGGCCATTGATTACCCCGAATGGATATCAAACATCGTGCCAGTGTCTAAACCAGATGGCAGGGTTCGACTATGCAACGATTTTAGAGACTTAAACAAAGCATGCCGCAAGGATGACTTTCCCTTGCCTAACATCGATATCATAGTCGACCTCACGGCGGGGCATACAATGCTGTCACTAATGGATGGATTCTCAGGGTACAACCAGATCAAAATAGCACCAGAGGATCAGCACAAAACCGCTTTCACTTGTCCTTGGGGTACCTTTTGCTGGAATGTCATGCTGTTTGGGCTGAAAAACGCAGGTGCTACATATCAGCGGGCCATGACAACTATATTTCACGACATGATGCATGTGACCATGGAAGATTATGTTGACGACATCTTGGCAAAATCACTCACCAGGGACTCACACCTGGACACATTAGAGAAAGTCTTCCAACGGCTGGACCAATTCCAAGTAAAATTAAACCCGAAGAAATGTGTGTTTGGGGTCACATCAGGCAAGCTGCTAGGCTTCATCGTGTCAGCAAACGGCATAGAGGTAGACCCGGCCAAGGTCAAAGCAATCATGGACATGCCTCCGCCCAAAACTCTAACACAGTTGAGATCCTTACAGGGCAAGCTACAGGCCATCCGCAGGTTCATCTCACAGTTGGCCGATAAGTGCCATCCTTTCAGCCATCTCCTACATAAGAACGTTCCATTTAAATGGGACGAGCAGTGCGAAGAGGCATTCAACAAGCTCAAGGAGTACCTCATGAATCCTCCTATACTCATGCCTCCGATCCAAGGAAAACCTTTGATTCTCTACATATCTGCTACACCTACTGCTCTTGGGGCTCTCCTAGCGTAGCAAGACTATGAGAACAAGGAAAGAGCTGTGTACTATATCAGTCGAACCTTAGTGGGCTACGAGTTACAGTACTCACAGGTGGAACGTTCATGCCTTGCGGTGGTTTTTGCCTCACAAAAACTCTGACACTACATGTTGGCACATCCTGTCAAACTCATTGCCAAGATCGACCCACTAAAATATCTTCTCAGCAAAGCGGCTCTCACAGGTCGACTAGCCAAATGGGTTATGCTTCTTAGCGAATATGATATAGAGTATGTGGACAGAAAAGCCGTCAAGGGGCAAATCATCGTATGCGCCGCAAAAATGCATATGCGCCGTTATAACACATGCGCCGCAGAAATCCACGTATGCGCCGCTAAATTACGGATGCGCCGCATTAAGTCACATATGCGCAACTTTAACAAATGCGCTGCTACATTTCACGCATGCGCGGCAAAAATACCAAAGCGCCGCCCAATTACGAAAGCGCCGCCAAAATGCACAAGTGCGCAGCTTTCACGCATGCGCCGCCGAAACCGGCATATGCGCCGCGAAATCACAAAAGCGCAGCTTCGCGAGGCATATGCGCCGTTCTGCGTTTCAGCGCATTCATTTCACCTATTTTCTACGAGCATTTATGACACCTAAACTCGACCCTAGGAGAAATTTTTCGAAGCACATACCGGGGGTCCTGCCTCTGCTGGCCGCCCGAATCGTCGGACTCGCTCAAATCGGTGCTCCTCGCGTGGAATGTCTGCTGCTCTGGCCGCCATGCTGCTCTAAGTTTGCTCTGAGCTCTCTTTCTCCAATCCAGATCAACCAAGTGTGCAAATGACTATTCTTGTGGACCCAGCTCCTACTTATAGCCTCCAAACCTTAATTCTGGCTAGGTGATGACTGTGACTACTTCCCGTGTCCGTTTTTCCTCCCGTTTTCTTCCCGCATCCCTGCCCGCGTCCCTTTTTCCTCCAGCTTATCCTAACCCCTTCCTCGTCGTGAGATCGTCCGTCTCCCAAAACTTTCGCCGTTTTTCCCGTCCAATCTCCCGAGGGGGCATCCTATCGTCATTTAACCTGTACCAGGGGCAAACTGGGGCATGTATCATCATTCAGACTATCAATTTCTTTGAAGCAACGCTGTAAACTGCATTGCATCAAAGAGGGGCAAAATGTATAAGCCTAAAAATGACACAAATCATCCTAAATAAATATTCTAAATATTTATTCCATTCTTCTATTAATTAAATAAATATTCCAAATTTATTTAATCAATTCACTATCTCACAATTAAATAAATTCTATTTATTTAATTAAAATTCTTCTAAAGTCCTGCACAATTAAATAATCATAAATTATTTAATTAAGCCTATTTCCTCTATCCTAAAGTTCTAAATTCAAAATTCCACATCACCTTTACACCTCACCTTTTCCACCTCACCTTTTCCACCTCACCCTGTCCACCTCATCAGGTTGCACATGTAATTAAATATATTTAATATTTAATTATCTTATTTTCCCTCACCCACATGGCCTATTTCTTCTCCAATCAGAGGTCAGTTAACCAATCAATCAAATCTGTTAACTAACCTGTCAGTTGAGTCAAATCCTCAATCAATTCAGTCAATTCCACAATCCACTCTTCTAACTGATCAATCAATTCTGTTAACAGATCAGTCAAGTCTGTTAACTCTCCAATCAGTTTTGTCACATCCCACCTTTCATGAGAGAGCTGGGACACTTGGCACGTTTCCACTGGTTGCACATTCCTCAACCATCCTCAGTCGTTGATCTTCATATCTTCTCTCAACTGTTGATTCCTATTCCTCCGAGTCTATAAATAAAGCTTCATCCCTCCATTCTAATCATCCAGGCTTTTGACATCGTTACTCTGCAGAAATATCACCAGCGCGCCTTTGGCACCCATTTGTCACCCACAAGCTTGAGATCACCATTGTTGCATTGGAGCTCACCTTCATTGCATATCATCATAGCCATTCACCATCGACTTCCTCAAACAGCTTTAAAAGATTGCACTCTCTGAGGGCTCATCTCATCTGCGAAAGGACGATTCGTGATAGGCGAACAACGAAAGTTTCGAAACGGAAGAGGTTTGCTGTGTTCGTTCATTGTTTATTTAATCTTCTTTGTTTCTCCATTCTGTTGATGTTTGGGTCATCTATTATTCATTCGATTGATGCACTATTTTACCCTCACAGTTAGTAGTATGTCGATGGTAATTTATGCACATAGGAAAATATATATATAGTTGTTTTTAATAGATTTGGTAGTTGGTAAAATGTGATGGAAGTTATGCTTATAGAAAATATATGTATATAATTATAGTTTATTGTTATTAACAAATTGGTAGTTATTAGAATATTGTAGTAGTAAAATGATCACCGGAGAGTTTATTATTATAGCAAGTATATATATATATATATATATATATATATATATATTTGTAGTTGTTCATATTAGTAAGCGTAAATAGTAAATCTTAGTTGGAAATTCATGCTTAGCAAGTTTATTATGGTTTGTTTTTATTAGAAGATGGTAGTTGTTAGGAAATTAGCTAGGAAATTTATTCTTGTAGTTGTAGAGAAATCGTTAATTCTGTAATCTAGAATTTTCTTTAAAAGGAAGTTAAAATCTCATAGTTAATTTCATGTTAAATTTAAGAGTACATTGAATCACATATACTTGATTATCCTCCTTGTCGAGTCTACATGCTTATTTTTGGGTCATTGTATCTATTTGGGGTTTGAGTTTATGATTATACTTTGGATAAGTGTGAAGTGAAGTTCTAGAGAGATGTTATGACTACTTTGGGTCAAGACGCGTAAGCATTGTTCTTGTCGGAAAGGGTTACTTTAACATTGGTTTTGTGTTCAACCTACCTAACTCCAGAGGTGTGGTTTCTTGGTCTTTGGTTCAAAATTGTGGCATGTCAATGTAATGGGTTAACTGAATTTCGAGTCTTGTAATGAATGGGGAAAAAGTCTTGTGGATTTGGAACTTCGTAACTATTTATGTAACATGATGGGTTGTGGAAAGTTAGATGTCTTATAGTCCCTCGCTCATGCATGTCCTTTGTTTCAGATGTTGGATAAGGGTTGCTAGTGTAGAAAGGAGAGTGGCTTCCATGGTGGGGCCGGTGCCCAAAGTGGCTGCCTGGATAACCCCATGGAAGTTGTAATCAAGTGATAACTTAAAAATATATCTAGGTGGGTCGGGTAGTCTTTCACATAACAAGATAAGTATGTTGCCTCACCCATGCCTTGAGTTCTCTCAAAGGCTAAGGATGGGATGAGAAGGCCTGGTTGGCAAGGTCGACCTCCTTGTCCACATGAGAGGATGTGTCGACTCCACATGTGTCACCCTATGGAGCTAGTGCCAAAAAGGGTCACCAGGATAACCATAGATGGGGGCCGGCTTCTAGTGAGAGATAGCTTGGATAACCCATGATTAGGACCATGCGATGACACTCTCCTCGGTGCAACTTAGCTACTTCCCTCTTTATTGTTTTCATTGTTGCCTCTGGAGTGTTGTCTTGACTTGTGTAGTCTTTTTATAATGGTTGGTCTGTGTCGAGTCTGTATTTGTTTGGTTATATTTGTTGTTGTGTCCTTTGGCTTAGTGGAATCCTCATTGTTATCTCCTAGCTCGGAGGGGTGGACCTCAGTGTTCCACATGGTTGGGTGGCAGAGCTATCCATTGGTCTTCTTGGAGATTCGGTTCGAGTCCAATGCATAAGTGTTCCAGTTCTAGATTTGCTTTACACTTTCAAAGTTGTTGTATACATTCATAAGTGTATTATTTGTAAACCGACATGATTGGTCTTGTAATCTTGTATTGTAACCTTGTAAATTAACTATCTTTGCAAATGTTAATGTTGTACTTTTTTTGTAGTGGTATGATGTATATCACTTGTGTTAAGACTTTATGATCAACTGATGCAGTTATGTTTCCCTAGAGGAGTTAGAAGTGCACTTTTCTTTATGTTGTGTATAATGATATCAATGGTTACTGTTATTGCAATTTCTTGCTTTAAAAAATATATATATATTTCTGTAATTTTGCTCTTGTTAGTCTAACTCTCTAGGGTTTCATGACGGGGCGTCAAACAGAAAAATAATGCCAGGGAAACTGGATATTTAAAAATAAGATAATTCACAGTTTGACTATTTTTATTTTCCCTACTCATGGACCATGATATGAGTTACAAAGCAAGTAAAGCAAAATCAGCATGGTGAACAAGCTAGTTCTTACTCTTAAAAATTGTAGCCTTCATCAATAAGCTACCATAAAGAGAAAATGGCATTAAAAGGTCAAAAATTGGATCCATTTTCAAAATGAGCAACCTGAAGTCTTCAAAAGCATGTTCAATTTCTGATATTGTGCCTACAACAAGAGTATTGATGATAAATCACATACAAAATGTATAGAAGCATCATAGTGTTGTTTCAAGAGAACTCAAGATGAAACACTACAATGAATCAATTTCATGATTGCATCCTAATTTTTCTTGTGGTGGGCATATGATATGAAGATCAGTTTTAAATTGTCAGAATGCAAAATGTTCTAGAACAATTCAGTAATACCAATGCACTCCCTCTAATAAGATTTGACATAAATCGTGCTTAATACAATACATGTACATCCCATAGTGGGTTATTGGGCACATTGTTGACATGAACAATAGGGTTGACTTTGATAAAAGATCCTAGCATGAGATCATTAGACAATTGTTGGTGGTTCATGATCACAAAAGCAACTTGACATGCTATTGGCTATGAACTTAAAGATTCAAACCTAGACAAACACAGGATTTTCATAATTCTCAATCCAATCAATATGTTAGAAATTTTGTATATAGATTACTGGGAAGACCGAACATATAACTCTTGAATTTCCTAGCATGTGCACCATGTCAGTTGGTACATACATTTATATCTATCTCTTTGCATTTCTATGTGTGCATTTTGGAATATAAGCAAAATAGGCCTTTGGTAAAATGCATTTTGGTATTTGGATGTCATTCCAAGTAGCAGAACATAGATTTTCATGTTTACTTTTTCTTTAGTCATCACATATGCAGAATTAGACTTGGGGATATAATCATGGTGGCATCCCACAACAATGTTCCAACAGCATATCCATAACTTACGCTCTCAATCATATTGAAATTTGAAACTCATTTCCTTATTTTGTAACTAAAAATTGAGTGCTCTATAATTTTTCTTTAATTCTAGGGGCAACACATAGATTCAGGCAACTCTTTAGACACAACACACCCTACAATTTAGAACATGTAAAGTAAAATTGTAAATCCAAATTTTCCTTAATTTTACCCCATGGCATTACATGATGATCTTAAGTTTCCTTACAGTCTTCTAATTGAGCAATGCACTACTATATTTTATCTCTTAAAATACAAGCTATTTATAATGCTACTTTCTCAAAAGTTAATACTGAGGAAACACACCTTGAGATTCCCAGGCATTTTTGAGGCTAGTGCCTCTGCATAATCTACTATAGCATGATGCAAGTATATTGTTGTAGCATGCTGCAGTAGTTTAGTTTGATTCATAATAGCCTCTACAACATCTGGATGACAATGTCCACAGGAAACTATAAAAATGCCTCAAAAAGCATCAAGATATCAACGCCCATCCTCATCAAATAAGTATTGCATCTTACCCTCAACAATGTTCAACTGCAAAAGGAAGTAAAGATAGCAAGAGAAAATTGTTAGCATTCCTTTATTCTTTTACAAAATAGACCCTACAGAACCAACTGTGATGAAACAAAATTCATTAAAATAAAACGCCAAAGGAACAAGAATTTTTATTTATGACTACATGTATGGAGTGTCAAGTAAATCATTTTCTTGTGTGCAGCTCACAAAGAAATTCTCTAATTATTTACCCCCAAATTTTTCAACTACAAAGAAGGCCAATCTAACTTTATGTGAAAACATTTGGAAAGCTAGAACTTACTACCTATAAGACTTGATTTCAAAACAAATTCAATTAAAAAAACATCTCAACTATAGTGTAACAATCAAATCTAATGATATATGAAAGTATTAATTTGCAGCATACATACAGATTAGACAATCACAAATATAAGCTTTAACAAAATGTCTGAAAAAATTCACAATTAGATAACTTCAGAACTTATGTACACAATCACTTTTTTCCATCTATGCCATAAAGAGGCAATTTTGATGAAATGCAAGGTCAATCATTCATTTTACTTTAGAGGAAAGAATGAATAGAATCTCTCACATGTGTATTCTGATGCTGAGATGCACGATAAAGGGACCTCACAGTATATTCCTGAAGGTCCATAGCATTACTTATTGCAACAATAAGAGTATGGCAGACTTCATCTGTCACATAACTCCCAGTCTGAAAACATGAAAATTGAAGAATGTAAAATAAATTGCTTAGAACCCATCTCATGCATTTCAACAAGATCAAATTCTAAATATAAATGAACATAATTAGTATCAGTATCTCATTAAATAGAGAAGAATATATACTTAGTAGTGGATGAGCTTTCTGCTATCATGGGTCAGAAACTACTATGCCAAGATCAAAAACATTTTCTCATCAAATATTGGGGATGTGAAAGACAGAACCAATTTATCACTGCATATTTCATCTAATACTAATAGCACACTTTAAAACCTTGAATGCATTATCTTAAAACACACACATGAAGCTATGCTTATGATCAAATCCTCTGTTAGCTTCTTACCATGATTTGGAGCCTAGTATATGACTGACTATGTCCAGGGAAACATGGTTGTGCCATATATTGGTTTGTAGACAGGTTTGGTGTATGTAGAGGGGAAAGGTTGGTTTTACAATTATGTATTTTACATTTGACAAGCCTTTTTGATCCAAGAGAATCTAATTTTGATCAACGTGTGCCATCCTATGGGTTCACCAAACATCATGTGATAGATAGTGTTGGCTTAATCATGGTTCCTGGCACTCATGGTCAACTACAGAGCCTAACTCCCATTACACAACACCAACAAACACTAACAGTGACAACACAACCTTTGACACTAATAGTAGAATAATGGTGGAAAATGACAAACTACGAATTTAAACTAACAAAGGACAAAATATAGCTCTTCTTGTAATCATCCATCCTATCTTTATCCTCTAAACCTAGATTAGCTATAAATATGTTATATGGCTACTCATAAAATAGATCTTTAGTTTTGTAGTTCATGTTTTTTTCATTTCTTGAGGCATATATGCAACCTTCTGGATTATATATAGAACTTGCAGGTTTATGAATTAATATATTCTATCATTACAATTATAATATGTTGCTTTACAGGTTTCTTGTTAGCGCATTCATTTGTAGCCTATTTCATGGCACTCTGATTATTGTTTAGAAAAAGAAATACTAATTCCTGAACCATTAGATCTTGACCAAAAGCAAAATAACAATGTTAAATAAACTCCTGAACTAGAAGACAACCATACAGATTTAAAACTCGTCTGTTCCAGATCAGAATGAAACTTAAAAAAATAAAAATTTGGGGAAAAGATTTAATTTCAGGAGTCTTCGAAAGAAATATAAGGTGAGAAAATATATAAACCCTAAGCCCTAAACCATAATGCAAATCTATTATGTGAAAAGACGAGATAAATTTTGCAGAAATGCAATGAAAGAAGGAATGAAGAGAATAAAAATACCATGGAAGCCTGTCTGTTTTGGTTCTCTAATTAAAACAAGCTGCACCACTCGACTCTGCAAAATCCTGTCGCTCACAGCCTCCCCTCAAGATAATCAATAACATCCCCAAACATGGTAACTCACCCGCATTCCCGCAAATAAACCCTAAGAACAGTACGGTGTTGTGGTCTGCCATTCCTGCCAATAGAGATTTGCTGACCGACCCTAGCTGAGCTTGGAGCAAACGAATCATGAACATGAGCAAAAGCTTGAAAAGTGATATTGAATGGTGGACCAGCATTGATAGTTGCACCAACAACAAAGGGTTCAGACGAGCCCTCTTCATATTCATCGTATTTAAGTGAAATGGATTTCACTTTTGGCGCCCATCCTTTTCACTTTTGGCGCTCATTTTTTTAAGTCTAATTTTTATTTGTTTATTTGTGTGACTAATTATTTAGTCATTTATAGTTGTGATTTTACCCGATGATCAAATTAATCATTTATTTAGTCATTTATAGCTGTGTTGCAAAAAATTACTAGAAATTAGTCATTTTTAGTTGTTGTGACTAAAATTTTTAGTCACATAGTTGTTTATTTGCCCAAATTCTACTAGTGAACTATACTCCTCCTGCATAGTTGTATCCCACTTAGGAATACCAGAAGCCTCATGAAAAGAATATGGATATGAGGCAGTAGAAATGAAGACATGTGGAGCATCCTGGAATTGTGAATGAGTCTGCCTGGTGTCTGATGGATCCCCAACCCAATCACTTGCAGGCTGCAAAGTCTATCTAGCCCAAAGTGGACTAGAAGATGGAGAATGTGGATGAGAATCATCACCCTCTGAATGATGACTATGAGAGGAAGGAGGTGAATCCTTTGAATCACTCTCGACATCAGAAGTGGAGGTAGAAGACTTCTCAAGTGAATCTGACTCTTCAGAAGATCTATCATGTAGCCCAAGTGACTCCAATGTCAAAGTAGGAGGTAGAGAAGTGATATAAAGTGAGCTTGAAGAGCCCTCCTCAAACTAAACACTCCTCTCAATGAACAACTCATGTGTAGTAGGGTGGAGCAACTGATAATCCTTCACACCATCAAGATATCCTACAATATGCAAGGTATGCTTTGTGGATCCAAGGCCTTGCGTTTCTCTATAGGAATATGGGCCCATGCAAGAGAACCAAAAACTCAAAAGTGCTTAACTGATGGTTTCTGACTGCTCCAATCTTCAAAAGGAGTGACTCCCTTCAAGGCTCGGTGAGGAACACGGTTCTAGATATAACAAGCACAGTTAATGGCCTCTGCCCAATACTGTGGTACAAGAGATCTGGAGTGAATCATGCAGTTTTCCATTTCCTTTAAGGACCTATTCTTCTGTACTGCAACACCATTTTGCTGAGGATTGTATGGAACTGAATGTTACAAATCAACCCCCCTAAAGTGCAAAACTGCTCAAAACGATGGTTGACATACTCACAACCATTGTCAGTGCGCAAAACTTTGATGGATTTCCTAGATTGCTTCTCTACAAAAGTTTTGAAGTCCTGAAAATGATCAAATACCTCTGACTTTTGTTTGAGAAAGTACACACAGGTATAGTGAGAAAAATCATCAATGAATGTGAGGACATATCTAGCCCTGCTGAATGAAGGATGCTAGAATGGACCATCCAAATCACTGTGAACTAACTCTAGTATCTATGAAACTCTCCATGCCTTTCCTTTGTCAAACTTTTCCTTAGGATGCTTACCAATAATGCAACCTTGGCAAACACTACCTGAAAATTGAACTGAAGGCAACCCTGTTACCATGCTCTACTGGTTGAGCTGCTGCAAGTAGCGATAGTTGAGATGGACAAACCACTCATGCCATAATCTACTCACATCATCAGAATGAGTGAGTAAAATAGTTGAAGGAGGATCAGGAACAAATTGATAAAATAGATAGAGCCATGACTGATGATCTGCTCTCCCAACTACAACTGTAGAATCATTGTGCAACTCATGAATCTCCACTGAATCAAGAATGAACTCAAGCCGCTTGCCTGAACCTGTGTGAGTGATCTAATATACTGACAGGAGATTAGTTGATAATGAGGGCACACAAAGAACATCATGGAATGCGCCGTCCCCCACATCAATAGACCCTCTCCCACACACCTCAATAGGAGTGTCATCATCCATCAAAATAGAAGGCATAGTACATGGCTCCAAAGATGCAAGATCTTCCTTAGATGAAGCCATGTGGTGCGAAGCACTTGAATCAAGAACCCAAGTGTATGGTGAAGAAGTAACTGCTACAAGGGCCATGCCCTTTCTTTTCCCCTTGCTATTTTCTTTTGCCTTGTTAGACCCCTCATTAGAACTCTATTTGATGGACTCAAGAACATTGATATTATTCTTCTCTAGAATGTGTGTCAAGTGATCAATTTGTTTCTTCATACATTTATGTTCATCATGACCGGGTCTTTTACAATAGGCACATTGGACCTTCTCTTTCTTAGGCTTGTCACCCTTGGAAGACTAGGTCTCATTAGTTTCTTTTGAAGCAACTAGTATCTGATCCTTCTTCTCCTTTCTATTCTTTTATTTCTTATCCTTACTCTTGTTGTTACTACTTTGTCCTTTCTGTTCTTTTGTCCCTTGGTTGGCAGCCAAGGCATGTGACTTAGAGGACTTAAGAGTGCCCATCTAGATTAGGTTATCCTATTCTTGAGTGAGAGAGATAGCAAAATCAACTAAAGATGGCATGGTGAATTGAGTACCAAGTACACCCTTAGTAGCATAGAAGGTAGAAACAAACACAGAATATTCTAAACTTAGCTTAGAGAGAATAGTGAGAATCAGTTGTTCATCTTTCTTTTCAATTCCACATTGTTTTAACTGTAGCCTTAGTGATTTCAATTTTGTGAAGAAATCCTGGATTGTGTTGAAATTGCCTGGACTTAAACTAATTAGTTCATTTTCCAACATATGACACCTCATTGAATCTTGTGTGCCAAATAGTATTTCTAGCTTTGTCCATATTTCATTTGGTGAATTCAAAGACTCAATGTGAAAGAACAAATCAGGAGAAATAGACAAACACAATGTTCCATATGCCTCATCACATTTGTTAAACCACTTAGGCTTATCTTCATCTTTAGCAGGTTTAATTTCATTCCCATAGTTATCCTATGTAATCCAGCTTTCCTTAAGTGAATTGTCATGCATGATTTCCACTCAAAGTAGTTGTATGGAGTTAGGATGGGCAAAATTGTTTGATCCATGATAAAGAAATGTAGAAAAGAAATGTCGAAAAGAAGATAACCCCCCCCCCCTTTTCACTCAATCAAAGAACCCCCCCAAGCAAAAATGATTTTGGCACTTTATAATTAGTGCATTTATAATTGCCACTAGCAAGAAATACTTGGTGGTCTTTGTTGGAGTTCAGGACAACACTGAGAGGGGCGTGAATCAGTGTTGTGAAATTTTTTAACTTTTTGCAACTTTTAAATTTACAAGACAAAGAGAGAGAAAGACATCAATAAACTATTAAACACAAATGCAGAGGTATGATAATGAAAGGCATGAATCATGACTTGTGAGTAAGACATTAGAAAATACACACATAGAGGCAAATCATAACACAAGGATTACTGGAGTGGAAAACCCTCATGGGGTAGAAAAACCACTCAAAATTGCCTCACTAGCTTATTCAAAACCTCACTGGTTACAAATAGGTCTCACTGACCAAGGAAGCTTCACTAGCTTTACAAAATGCCTCACTGGCATACAAAGAGGTCTCATTGACCATACAAGCCTCACTGGCACATAAAGCCTCATTGGCAATAGAAAGCAATCTCAAAACAATACAAGTAATACAGAGGGTTACTCCGTTTCAATACAATTCCCTGAATTTGTAATTCTCAATTCAATCTGTATATTTCTTTGCAATCATACTTAGTTCAATCTGCACAATCAATTCACCTGATGCACAATCAATTACATATTATCTTCACGATTCAATCTGTAAGTTTATTGCATGATGTCTTCAACCTGTGTGCAAAAACATAATCTCATACATCACATACAAAAATCATCTGATCCATCTGTATTTTCTCTTCAAAGATATCTTCACAGAAATGTCTTCACTACTGCATTTTGATTCACACAACAACTCTATCTAACAATGCACCTACAAAACCAATATATATGAGATGACCATTCATATTCTTCTTCTGCATAAACATTTCCATCCTGCAAGAAAAAAAAAATCAATCTTTGCAAGACCATTCTCTTTCCTCTATCTCTCTGATTCATCTGCATAAGTCTTTTCACATTCTTCTTCCCATTTATCTTCATTTTCCCTTTTCACAAAAATCCTCTACAAACTCCAATCTGCAACAAAGAACATCATCTGTACATCTTTTCTCAAACAAATCTTCACACAAATGTCTTTCACAATTTTGGAGCCTTCAATCTGTTCATATTCCCTTTCACAAAAATTTCATCTCAAAAATATTTAATCTACAAATAAATAATCTTCAAGAATAATAATATCCTTTGTCTGCAAACAAAAACAATTTCTCCAATTTGATCTCTTAAAAAATAATCTTCAATAACCCTTCATATTTCCTGCAAAAAGAAACTTCAATAATATATTATTGAACTCTCTCTATACAAAAAAAAAAAAACTCTTTATATTCCTTCAAGAATTCATTCTTTGCAAATAACTTCAAAAATAATCTGCCCCAAAAAAAACATTTGTTCCATTCGGATTCACTTCTGAAAAAGACATCATCTTTATTAAGACCAAAAAGGGAAACAATAAAGTCCCTTAAGATTCTCTCAAAAAGAATTAAATCTTTACTAAAAAAAATGCCTTCTTATAAAATAATAAAACTCCTCCTTTAATGTCTCAACTGCCACGAGGAAGAAATTAGAAAGAAATCTCTAAAAAATAGTCTTTAAATCTCATAATATTCTGCCTATTTTTAATGGCTAAAAATAACCTTTTTAAAAAAACTTTCCTTGCAGTCGAATAGTAATGACATTTAGATGCACGTCAATGTGCATTCCCACGAGGAAGGAGTCAAGTTTAAATACTAACCATAGATGTGTTATCACGTGCCCATTCAACTTTTAAATATGACCTTTGATCTGTTTTGGCGCTCAAGCGCACATATGTGATGACCGATGGACTAGTTTAAACTAGGAGAAGAGGTCGGTTAGGCCACGGTGAAACACCCCTTTGACAGGTCATCTTCAGTGAAATCACCTATGATCGCAGGTCAACAATCTTTTAAAACAAAAAGTTCATTCTGCTTGTGACGGGCAAAGAAGGAAGATTTAGATCTTTAGAAAGCATCTTAGGGATTTTGAATGTAAGATTTAGGGTTTCAAGGATATAGAACAATAGGCATTAAATCTGCATAAGAATAAATCAAACTCTTCTTTAGGCACCATAACTTGAGATAAAGATATAAATTGGTCCATTGTAACTGCAGATTAGATTTTACTAGATCTTTAACAATAGTGACCTCTAACATTATCACTGTGAAGTGAGCCAAATTGTCTTCTAAAAATATGATCCTTGAAACATGATTCTCTATCATGGCATGGTATCATGCATCTGATTCTCATATGAACAACATCAGACATCATTATCAACCTCAGACAACTCATTCTCATCACTGACCTACATTGACCTCCTGAAGATTTTATCACTGTATAATACTAATTCATAATGATAATTATCACTATAACACTGTCAAGATACAACCAATACCTACAACTGATGTGATACAAACTCAAGACATCAATGATGAACTCCACACTAGGAATCTTCATGCTCCCATATGCAACATATCTTGTTAACTTACTGACTTAACAACATTGTGATTGAAGACAACATTATCTTGATGACAAATTTGTAGATCTCCTGAGCATTTCTTAGAGTACTTCTTAAAGTATTAACTCAAACAACATTATCATAAACAAAGTATGATGACATCCTGAAGAAGACTTCACACTGATTATCATGAATCATCCAATTGAACCAAGATGAAGACTATCTATGAATCCAAGATGAAGACTTTGAATCCAACTCCTTATAAACTCTATGAACTTCTCAATCACTGTACAATACAGAGACAAATCATCCTGATCCCATGTTAGTTACTTGAAACACATGACTATCATCAACATTCAAGATCTCACCCTTTTTGACATCAATGACAAATTGACCATCAGTCTTGATCTCAATGCATTACAAAACCCTCACAAATTGGGTGTATACTAAAAGTACAATACTGGAGCTCTACCAAGCAAAACTAATAACACCACTATGAACACCACTGCGATCTACACAAAAAATCATGCACTTTCAAAAAAAGAATCACCTCAATACGAGGTCGTATGTGAAAGTTATGATCCTCTGAAGTTCCAAAAAATGAGAACTAAGCAGCGTCACCTGTGAGAATCTACAATTTCTAGGAACACCAGGCACTAGAATCAAGTATCATCTACACCACCATGAAGAGCACGGAAAAATAGCCACATTCAAAAAAAGAAGCTCAAGAAACGGAGGTCGTGAGCTCAAATTATCAATCTTCAAAGTTTGTCTTCAAAAATAAAAACACCAACGGAGAGGGGGTCTGTGGGCAAAAAATAGCCCTCCGCCAAAAATGCCACCAAAGTTAGCAGTCCATCAAATATAGAAGTCCGCCAGACAAATTTAAGCCTCTGCCAAGTTAGTCAACTCTAAGTAAAAATAGTAGATCTCTAGATAAATTTAGCTATAACTAAAATAGCAAACACTGCCAAATGTGACTAAGCCTCTAGAAATTTTGCCAAATGTAACTGGTTCACCAAAATTAGAGAAAGCACCAATTAGAGTGGAAAACTAAAAATGACAGAGAAGCTGCTTAACATGGCACGCAGGCCAAGGAGCTGAATAGTAGGTAAAAAAGGTTGGAAAAACTTTTAATGGAAGAATTTTTTTTGAAGGCAGATCAAATGTTTGTAAAGGCCGAAGGCCTTGAGAAGGGGGCGGGGGCATACAAGCCTCACCCGCGGGACCTTAAAGTGGGTTGGCGGCCCAGCAAGGGATCCTCAGCCCCTTGTGGGCTCGCGGCCTCTTGTGGGCTCGCACCTGCTAATGGGGGCCGAAGCCCTCACAAGGGTCGAGGCGCTTAGAACAATGCTTAAAGCGCTTTGAGCACTCTTAAATGTTTTTTTTTGAAAATTTTAATAAAAAATTGTAGGCAGATTACAATTTATTGCACAGAAATGTGTCCAAAGATGGCCTTCGACAAAAAAATTTTTGCCTTTCAAACTCCTGGCTTTGAAACTGGGCAAATTATATATGAAAATTCACCTGTGAGGCCTTTTGGATGCAATGACAGTCTTTTTGGCCTGAAAATGCTCCAATTGAAAACTATTTTCCATATTTGAACTGAAAACCCCGGTTCTGCAACTGTGTTAAACAATCTTCGATTTCGGTGAAACGAAAGCCAAACTTAACTTTCTCGAGCCTCCTGGACATGTTGGAATAGCCAAAAAATGCCGCCAGTATAACCAGAAATGTTGCAATCACCCAGATATCACAAAACACATATGTAAAGCCCTGAGATCAAAATGTTTCCTTCAAACTTTTCTGATTCTCTAGATCATCCGAAGATGCAAGAGAAGAGCATACTGGGTTTTTTGAAAACTTACAAACAAAGTTTTATTAGCCCCCCCCCCCCCCCCCCCCGAATCTCTCGAATATGGAAACTACAATCTATTTTGCACTAGAAATGCTCTGATACCATGTTAGAATATGAAAAGATGATTAGCCCAGAAAACTAGTGCAAAAGAATAGATATCTAAACTATGAATGCAAATTATACAAAATCAAAATAGCAACACAGAGTTAGTCTCCAAGAGAGTAATGCAAATGCTAGAAGAAAAATAGCATTAAGAGGATGCAAAATACAAGCCAGGTAGCATGCTTATATAGACCAGAGAGAGGGAGAATGTGGCAACACTAACCAATTAGGAGCAACCATTTATCGAACTAAAGATAGCAAAGTATCTTCCCAAGATAGCTAATGGATGCTCACATGTAGGAAGGTGACACCTCATAACTACTCACCTAATTAAGCATGCTTTATTAACCTAAGCGAGATTAATAGAAGTGTAGGAAAAACCTAGGAATAATAGGGAAAATAAATAACCCATCTAGGAAATAAAAACCTACACTAACACTTATCAAGCTTTGGATCCAGGTTCCTTGTTTTCGAAGATGCAGCAATTGACGTTTGAGAAGACGAAATTGATCACCCATATTCACTTTTTTCTTCAAATCTCTCTGAAACTACACAAATAGAGAAATGATTTGAAGACATCAGAGTAAATCCTTACTATACCTGCTTCCTAATGATAAATGGAATTACAAAAGACTGCCATGCATCTAATTTTCCAAATATGAAAGAGAATAACTTGTCTGACATAATTAGCAATAAGATTATTATGTAGGCCCACCCCCAACGGAGCTTCTTTCCAATTCAATCGATGTTCAAAAATTGCAAGTTGATCTTTATAAATAGTCTTCCAAATCTTTTAGCATTCAAACATTCCCAAAAAATATGTTTCATACTTTTATTTATATTGCAAAAAGGACATTTGGGAGGCCGGATCAAAATACATTTCAATATGTCAGCAATAGGCAGTTTATAATGCAGGATTTTCTAGGTCAAAACCTGTGCATTCATATCAGTTTTAGAATTCCAAATTTGAGCAGATAGTTTATTCTAATATTTCTCACTAAATCTGCAATTCCACTTAGCATTCAAGCATGGATTCAAAAGTAAATGTGGAAGAAGTTGACTATAAACTTTCTTTAAGGGAAATGCAATAAAGTGGCGAGAGGAGAACCATTGCCAATCCCTAAGAAAGGTACATGAAGTAGTGGTGCACATTTTCATAGATAGCTCTAGAGGAATCAAGGATTGAACAAAAATAAGAAAATGTTCCCAGTGATTATTTAGCCCAAAACAAATCTTAACAACATGCCAAGGAGCCCAACTCAGCAAGGTAAAATCCCAAATATCACCAACCTGATGATTTCCTTTATACAAATAATATGCTTATTTGGGAAATCTTACAACAAGAGGTTGACCATGGTATTGAATCTGTTTATTCCACCATAAAGATGATGAACCAAAGCTAAAGCCATGTTGAAGAGATGATCCTTTCCACTCAAGTAGATGGCAAACCTGTTGCCAGGCCTTCCATACAGATTGAAGAGGAGGTGAAGCTTTGATCTTAAAACACAGAGTCATGAGAATCTTGTCCCACCAATTAACAAGCTGTCACTTGCCTTTAATAGAGGCAGAATTAATTCTATGACGAACCAACACTTTCCATGGTTCATATCCTTGTATAGCCCTGATTATCCATTTGGCAGATAAGCAAGTTCCTTGAGTCCTTGGGTCAATCAATCCAAGATCTCCTTTATGTTTTGGTTGAATACAATGTCTCCAAGAGGAGTATTTAAAACCAACATTACCATCCCATTTAGACCACAAGAATTGGCGAATGATTTTGTTTAGATCTTCATAACCTTTGTTGGAAGGCATCTAACAAGAAGAATAATAGACACGGGTAGCTATGAAAATTTTATTAACAACTTGGATTTTTCCTGCTAAAGATAAAAATTTATTTCCTCAGTTAAATTTTTTTGACTTGAGTCTATCTAAGAACCACCTCCACATATCAGTGAGAGAAACACCCAAACCAAAAGGAATCCTGAGATATATAGTGATTTCTTTGTGTTTGATTTGTCTCCATTCTTTAGGAATCCATTGAGGAACATAGCCTGATTGAGTCATTAAAAAGTCAATTTTGTTATGAGCGAGCTGAGAACTTGAAACAACACATAATAGATCTAAGATTTCCATGGCATTGTTGATCTCCTCCTCCGAGTTCTGCAAGAACAACATGCTGTCATTAGCAAAATGCGAGTTAATGACCATTGTATTTCGAGGGATTAAAACTCCTGAAATAAGCTTCATCTGATGAGCTTTATGCAACAAATATCCCAATGCATCTGTTGTAAGAACATAAAGGAATGGTGATAGCGGGCATCCTTGTCGGATAGAACGTTGTAGAGGGAATGTGTCAGTCATAGATTGATTAATCAAAATCTGAGCATTAGCATCCTTAAACAATATTTGAACATGAGCTTGAATTTTGGGTCCAAAACCAAGCCATTGCAACATCTTAAGGATAAAACTCCATCGGATTCTGTCATAGGCCTTGTCAAAATCCAACTTAATTAAAAGAGCATCTTGACCTAACTGTTGAGCCCATTCAGCAATTTCCCAGGCAAGAAAAAGATTGTCAAGAATGTATCAACCTCCTAGAAAACTTGTTTGTTCATGTCTTACAATATCTTGAACCACGGGTTTGATATGGATAGCCAAAGCTTTAGCTATTATTTTATAAGAGGTATTGAGAAGGGTAATTGGTCTCCAACATGAAATGGTGTCTTCCCTTTTCCCTTTAGGTAAGAGTTTAATAAGACCCCTATTTATGTTGGGACCCAAAGAACCTTGCTCAAAGGCTTCCAAATAAAGTGAATAAAAATCATCCTTGATATGTGGCCACATAGCTTGATAGAACTCCACTGGAATCCCATCGGTAGCCGCGCTCTTATGAGAAGCCATTGAAAACAAAGCATGTTCAAGCTCTTCCAGGGAAAGGAGCCAATCTAGGAAGCGACTATAACCAGGATCAATTATATTAGGGATATATTTTTCAATCATCTCCTCCAATATGGATTGCATATCATTCCATTAACTGTCTTTGAAAAGAGTCTCATAAAATTTCTGAAATATTAGACTTATCTCAATGGGATTTGTATGAAGATTATCAAACTCATCCCTTATAGTACAAATTCTTTCTTTTTTATGTTTATAGTGGAGAAAATTGAAGAAATATTTAGATCCTTTATTCCCTTCCTTTATCCATTGCAATCTGGCTCTAATCTTGGCCCCTTGCCCTTTATAGTGATCAATTTGACGCAACTGTGTTTCCGTAGTAGCAATAGAAGTTTACAGATTAATATTATTAGGATCCATACTTAGTTTTTTTCTAGCTTGCTCCAGCTTACCTTGGAGAGATTTTTCTCTGCATTTGCGTTGCTAGGCCATTTTTCTTCCAAAAGTGCGAAGAAAGGTAGTACATTGTTTAATTGTAGCACACCACCATTCTATCTTTGATTCAACTTGTGTATATGGAAAATCGATCTATTCTAAACTAATAAAAACCAAAAAATCCAATAACATAAAGAAAACGAAACCAAGTAAAAGCCATGACAAATAATCAATGCAATAAAGACTTTTACCGAACTTTGTGTTGTTTCCTTTGGATTGAATGTAGAATTGCTCAATGAAATTGCAAAGCCATAGCTGCAACAAGCAAGTGTAGTGTTCAAAAGATCAATGTCAAATGATCGTAAGGTTGCTCAATCGACGCGTTGTGTATGCTCAAAGCTCTGTTAAGTATGCCTGAGAATACGATCGAAGAGAGAGAGGTAATGAAGGAGATGAGGGGGGTTTATATAGATTTCAAGGAAAATCGATCAACGGTCCAGATAATTCAGAAGAATCAATGGAGGAGAACAGTTGAGGAATGTGCAACGAATGAGGAGAAGACATGTGTCTTGCTTGCTTTTGCATGAGAGGAGTTATCAAGAATAGAAGAATGAGTTAACTGAAGAGATAAATCAATTAAAGAATAAAGCAATCAGTTAAGTGATTTAAAACAAGAAGAAGGGATTTGCATGAGAAAAGAAGATATTTTGCTTTATTAAATATAGAAATATTTAATTGATGAGCAAGAAAGCTTGAGTTATTTTAGAGATAACTCAAATTAGAAGAAAAAGCAATTTAAATAAATAATTGATTTATTTAAATTTAGAGAAGATATTTTGGAAGAAACAATTAAATAATTAGAATTATTTAATTTAGAAGATTTAAAAGCAAATTAAATAAATAAATTTATTTAATTGTTGTGCATGATTTTGGAAGAATAATTTTTGATTTAATTAAATAATTTATAATTATTTAATTTTAGATAAGAGGGAATTTGTTGAATTAATTAAATAATTGGATATATTTAATTAATGTGGATTTGATTTTTGGAAAGAGGATAATGATCTAATTAAATAATTAAAATTATTTAATTGTGGAAGAATATAGAGGAATTTGATTTAATTAATTAAATAAAGAGGATTTATTTAATTAATGTCGAATTTAGGAGATTTAGAAGAATTTGATGAAATTAATTAAATAATTAGATTATTTAATTAATGTTTGTAATGCAGGTGATTAGACAGATTATGAAATGCAAGTAGCATGACAAGTTGGTCATTTTAGGGTGTCTACATTTTGCCCCTCTTTGATGCAATGCAGCATGCAGCGTTGCGTCAAAGAAATTAATTGTTGAAGAGGTGATACAATTTTTATGCCCCAGTGTAGGTAGTTGCCCCAGTGTAGCTGGCGTAGGGTGCCCCCTCGAGAGGAAAGATAGGGAAGCGACAGAAGAACTGTATTGATGCTCGACTAGAAGATTTGTTGGAGATAGATAAGGTTGGGTTGATGATAGATAGAAGAAAGGAGAGAACATGAGAGAAAGACTGTTGATCGATCTTTGCTTGAAAAACTATATAAGGCCATGGAAAAATGGATGGTGTAAATGGATGAGCTTGTTGCAATGGTTTCACATTTGTTTATAAAGAGCAATCCTTATTTTGATATAGCACGTGGATAGTTTGCCACCAAGGTATAAAAGACCAAGGTGTTGTAATATCCGAGTGCATGGACGTTGACTCTGCAAGCAAGCGGTTTGAACTTAGATCCCTTAGACATAATATAACCTTGTTGGAACATGCGAATAAGCCATAGTCTTGAACATAAAATAAACTTCAATACATGTAAATGCAAGAAGAATTATTAATATGTAAGATGCTAGGTCGTAACACACACAAGATAAATAGAATGCCAAGACAGATACTAAAGATCATTCCTCAAACACAGCACATAGAAAGCAATGACTATGCCCCCAATCCGTACTGCATCGCAACATACCAAGATTATAGATGAATCAAGGTAGCTTTGAATAGGTATTGGAATAGGGAACAAAAGATAAACCATAACACAAATTGACTGACTTACAAAGTAAACATACAGCCAACATATTCTCTTGCCAAAGAGGTTGCTCGGGATAGATTGGATAGGAAAGATAACAGCCTTATCGTAGGAACTCTGTGTCCATTAAAGGGGGCTATCTACCTAAAAAGACAATGTCTCGCTGCAGGAAATGCCACATGTCGCAGGAGACGCGTGTGTTGGTCTCGACAATGGAACACTTCGTAGAAGACAAGCTTGTGGATCTAGGGCTTGGTTAAGCGGTACTTAGCTGATGTTGGCAATCGGTATGCAGGACAGTAGATGACTCTGGAAGAAAGCTGCTTTGCTTCAGGTTTGTTAAGGACTTTTGCTTTGAAAGGATGCGCTAGCTTGCTGCTTGAGTTAGTCAAGTCGAGGCGAATGGATTTTGACAAACGGAAGACTAGAAGGATGGAATGCTAATGGATTGGGACGGGTGGAGAATGATGGATCGTGTGTGCCTGAGTACTGGAAACATCCTTCGTATTCCAGACTGCCTACATACCCTGTATCCACGGGATCAAGGCACACTTACGATGGAAGATGAACGTGATAAATATGTAGTTCTGGATAGAGTGATGAAGTGGGTCAAGGTGAAAGGGGGAGATCTTATGTACCTGAGTACTGGAAACGTCCTTCGTATTCCAGACTGCCTACATACCCATATCCATGGGATCAAGGTACCTTAAGATTGAGAAGAGATAATATGTAGTTCTGGTTGGTGTGACGATGTAGAAGAAAAGCGGAGAAGAGGTGATCTTATGTACCTGAGTACTGGAAACGTGCTTCGTATTCCAGACTGCCTACATACCCATGTCCATGGGATCAAGGTACCTTAAGATTGAGAAGAGATAATATGTAGTTCTGGTGGTATGATGATGTAGAAGGAGTGTTGAGAAGATAACAGCCTTATCGTAGGAGCGATGTGTCCGTTAAAGGGTGTTACCTGTGGAAATGGGACAAGATTGAAGTATGTGTTGCGAACCACGAACAAGGAACCAATCCTAGACCGAAGCTAAGGAAAGAGTTGCCCCCATTCTGGTAGAGGAAACTGTAGGGGTGACCGCCGAAGAAGACACAGAAAGACTTGACCTAGGACAAGACAGTGTTAACTGTAGACACAGATCAAGACGTGGGATGATGATGAGGGACATTGACAAATTTCCAAGCTCTACTAGGTAGGGAGATGGAAATGCAAACAAAGTCAATGGTTTTATTATGGATGGATAGATGAAGCAGGTTGCGAACTGGACAAGGAGTGGACAGGACTCGATAGATGATGGATGCTGACTCTACGCATAGCGCCTGTTTGCCAGGTTTTCACTATGGTACCTATCCAAGGCGCCTGTTTACCAGGTTTTCACCAGAGGATGAATGTTTTTGCATTTTTGTATTTTTTGATTTTTTTTGATTTTTTTTGATTTTTTTTTTTTTTTTTTTTGATTTTTTTGTGGGAATACTCTGAGGATCAGGCATAGAACTTCTTGAGATGGACACTGTTAAGTGGCTCATCTAGAGGAATGCCGTCAGGTGTAGCTAAAGTATAAGCTCCTGATCCATATGCTGCTGTGACAATGAAGGGACCTAACCAGTTAGGCTCAAACTTGCCCTTCTTCTCTCGATCTGCTTGATTTTTCTGATTCTCCTTAAGTACAAGATCACCAACTTGAAACCGTCTTTCTTTGATCTTTTTGTTGTAATTACGCCGGAGGCGGTTTTGATAGACATGGAGATGATTAAGTGCGGCAAGGCGCCTCTCATCTAGTAGTTCAAGCTCAGCTAATCTGGAAGTGCGATACTCATCTCCGCCGATCAGGTCCTGCATGGATACTCTGAGGGATGGGATCTCGACCTCTATAGGTAGGATGGCTTCAGAGCCAAAGACCAAGGCATATGGTGTGGCACCAGTTGGTGTTCTGATACTAGTGCGGTAGGCCCATAGGGCGGGATTAAGTTGCAAGTGCCAATCACGACCAGCTTCATTGACTGTTTTCTTGAGGATTTTGAGAATGGTTTTATTGGAAGCCTCAGCTTGGCCGTTACTCTGCGGATAGTAGGGAGTTGAAAAGCGATGTTGGATATTGTACTGTATGCATAAGGCACGAACATCTTGGTTCTTGAATGGTCTCCCATTATCAGTGACAATGGCTTGGGGAATACCATACCGGCATATGAGGTAGTTTAGGATAAACTTGGCTATTTGCTTACCGGTGATATAGGTCATAGGAATGGCTTCCACCCACTTCGTGAAATACTCAGTGGCGGTAATGATAAACTTGTGGCCATTTCAGGAGGAAGGGTGGATTTGTCCTACGAGGTCGAGACCCCATTGAGAAAAAGGCCATGGAGTTGTCACAGGTTGTAATTCATGAGCTGGTGCGTGAATCAAATCTCCATGCTGCTGACATTGTAGACACTTCTTAGCAAACTGTGCAGCATCTTGCTCTATTGTAGGCCAGTAATAACCTGTTCTGAGTATCTTCTTAGCAAGATTAGGACCGGTAGAATGTACACCACAGACACCTTCGTGTATGTCTCGTAAGGTAGCCTCGGCTTCTTCCGCGTTAAGACATCGTAAGAGGATACCATCGAGACTCCGGCGATATAGTGTATCACCCAGAATGATGTAACGAGAGGATCGACGGATAAAGGTTTTGCGTTGGGTGGATGATAGGTCAGAGGGAAAGGTTTTGTTCTTGAGGTATTCATAGATATCTTCGTACCATGGGGAATTGGGACCAACAAGTTCGCAGATGATTTCAGTAACAGGAACATCGACGGCCGGTATCAACAATTGCTCGATCAAGAATTCACACTTCTGTGTATTTGCAGGCATGTCAATCAGTGACCCTACAGAAGCCATAGAATCCGCAGCTTTATTATGCTCTCTTGGAATTTGCTCAAAGGTGATGCTAGAAAAATGTGGTTTGTAGGCATCCACTAGTTGCTTGTAGGGGACCAACTTTTCATCCTTTGTTTGGTATTCATCCGTGACTTGGCGAATGACTAGCTGTGAGTCTCCATATACTTGTAATTCTGTGATGTCCCATTGAACTGCTGTATTGAGACCTATAAGGAGCGCTTCATACTCGGCTATGTTGTTGGTGCAAGGGAATGCAAGCCGATATGACTTTGGAATGTAGTCATTCTGAGGTGTAACAAATAAGATGCCAGCTCCTGATCCATGCTGCGTGTAAGAACCATCAAAGTATAACTTCCACATTATGGAGGTAGCAAGAGTGAAGAGATTCTCGTCAGGAAAGTCTGCTACCATAGGATGTGTATCTTTCATAGGTGCTTCTGCTAGTTGATCAGCGAGGGCTTGCCCTTTAATTGCCTTACGATCTATGTACTCAATGTCGAACTCACTAAGGATCATGACCCACTTAGCTAGTCTGCCTGTGAGAGCTGCTTTTTCTAGTAGATACTTCAAGGGATCAATCTTGGCTATCAGATTTGTGTGTTGGTTCAACATGTAATGCCGCAACTTTTGGGAGGCGAACACTACTGCTAAACAAGCCCTTTCCATTGGTGAATAATTTAGCTCATATCCCACCAATGTTCTACTGATGTAATAAATTACATGCTCCTTTCCTGTGTCATCATTTTGTGCTAGCAGAGCCCCTAGGGCTGAATTTGTAGTGGAGATATACAATATCAAGGGTTTGTCTGCCACTGGTGGAACCAATACAGGAGGTGTAGCTAGATACTCTTTAAGTTGATCAAACGCTGCTTGACACTTGTTGTCCCATCGAAATGAGACATCCTTTCGGAGCAAGTGTTGAAAGGGTTGACATTTATCTGCTAGCTGTGATATAAAATGCCTGATGGACTGCAACCTTCCTTGGAGGCTCCTTAATGCTTTTAGGTTCTTTGGTGGAGGCATCTCCACTATAGCTTTTACTTTTGCTGGATCTACTTCGATGCCTCTACGAGATACAATGTATCCCAATAGTTTCCCTGATGTGACACCGAATACACACTTCTTTGGATTGAGTCTTACTTGGTATTTTTCCAGCCTGTCGAAGATCTGCCCGAGGACTTGTATGTGATCCTCTCTAGAAGATTTAGCCAATATATCATCCACATAATCTTCCATGATGTGATGAAAGAGGTCATGAAATATCACTGTCATAGCTCGCTGATAGGTTGCTCCTGCATTCTTCAGACCAAACGGCATAACACACCAACATTAATTGCCCCAAGGACAAGTAAAGGTTGTTTTGTGTTGATCCTCCTCAGCTATTCTAATCTGGTTGTAGCCTGAGAACCCATCCATAAGAGAAAGCATCTCGTGACCTGCTGTCAAGTCCACTATAATGTCAATGTTTGGTAGTGGAAAATCATCTTTGGGACATGCCTTGTTGAGATCTCTGAAATCATTACACATGCGGATGCGCCCATTAGGCTTAGACACAGGTACAATGTTTGAGACCCAATCTGAATAGTCAATAGGTCATATGAACTTTGCGTCTAATAGCTTTTGTACTTCCACCTTCACCAAGAGAGCTATCTGTGGGTGCATCTTTCTCAATTTCTGCTTGACTGGTTTCACCTTGGGATCAACTGTGAGATAATGAACTACCAGCTTAGGGTCTAGCCCTGGCATATCTGCATAGGTCCATGCAAAGTTGATGGTTCGTTGCAAGAAGAACTTATTAAGATTTCTGTGCTCTGTATCAGATAATGATGCTGCTAGAAATGTTGTCTTTGGATTCTGTTCTGTACCTAGGTTGATCTCTGTAGAATCTTCCAGTAGTAGAGCTGATTTCTCTTGATACTTAGAAGGTAAGGGAAGGTCAAATCCTCCATCCTCAGGTGCCACAGTTGGGTTTTCACCTTTGGATACGTCCTTTATTTTTACTATTTTTTGATCAGGAGGTGCCACAGCGTGGTTTTCACCTAGAGATCTTTCTTTATTTGCACTTTTGCGACTAGAGGATTTGGCATTCTCACCAAAGTAAGCCATGGGCTCTAGTTCCATTACAAAACCTGCCTTGTGATCGCCAAGAGGGATACCTTCCCGAAGTCCCATGAACTCAGCTAAAGCTTCGTCATTCTGAAATACATCTATAACGGGGGCCCCTTGTTGGTCCCAATCGATAAGTTCAGGGTAGACAAGCGTGACATTCTGGGTGCTGGTGGTGGAAGTTAAGGATACGGAGGATAGTGTAAAAATGGAGGATTCTGCAAATAGATTGGTCATGTGGAGGGAAGAGTCATCAGTGATATCCTCTGTAGACGTCGTATCGGCGGGAAACTTGTCAGCTACCTCGTCGAGGATATACTCGATGTCCGAGGCGCGTGGTACCTTCTTACCAAATCCTAATCCTTTCTTGTCTAGCTTCTTTGTTACCACAATGGGCTCCATAGTGCCTTGATTCTGTTTCCCAAGGCCACCTTTGCCTTTATAGCCCATGTTTTTCACTATCCTTAAGCCATTGCCATATTGCTTGACTGGTATTGTGACTGGTTCTTTCTCCTTGTAGAGCCAAGAAGAGATGTCCTCAATAGTTTCCTCTTCCAATAACCGTCCATGTTGGAATTGGGTTAGGAATGTTGGGGGAGGAATAGTTGCTTTTTTGGTAACTTTAGCAATGGGTGGTTTGCCGTAAGATTTGGGAGATAAAGGCATCCGCCCTACACAACAAGATTCAGAGATATCATAAGAGCCAAAGCCTATATCCCGAAAGCGAGCTGTGATTGGGGGGAGGGGTGTAGGCGCGCTAGTAGAGGCTTGCGTGAGAGTTTCAGGGTCAACATAGAGAGGGGACTCAAAGGCTTTGTCATTTTTAGGCACTTGGTTGCAATTCTTATAGCTTCCTTGCAAGACACGGCAAAATTCAAAAGGATTAGGATCGCCTGGGATGGTGATCTCCATACCATTGTATGGGAACTTGAGGGACTGATGGTACGTGGAGGGAACAGCTTTCATTGCATGGATCCATGGGCGGCCCAGAATAATGTTGTAAGGCAGCTCAATATCAAGAACTTGACACCTGGTTTCAAGCATGACAGGGCCCAGTTGTATAGGCAAGTGAATAACACCTTCTGAGCGGCGTTCTGCATCATCATACCCCTTGATTGTAATACTATGCTCAGTGTTGACGTGATCCTCAGAGTATCCCAATTGCTTTAGTAACTTTAAAGAACAGATGTTGAGACCAGCACCACCATCTATGAGGATGCGTTTGATTTTGCGCTTATGGATGAGCACTTCAATATGGAGGGCATCGTTGTGACAAGGATCATGGGAGGGAAGGTCCTTCTCAGAGAAGACCACATTGTAGGGCGAAGCAATATTACCCACTATAGCTTGGAAATCTGCGACTGCTATGTTGTTAGGAACGGACGACTCTTGGAGGGCTTTTTCTAACACCACTCTATGTGCCGGTGATGACTGTAGAAGGTCCAAAATAGAGATTTGTGCTGGTGTTTTCCCTAGATGTTCGACAAGATTATAATCAGACTGAACCGGAAGTCTAGGTGTAGGAGCACGGATGGTGACATGACCTCGACGAGTAGTAACAGCACAATCCATAGATTTGCCTTTGATGGTGAGGGTAGACACTCGACTCTCTTCAAAACGACCTACAATGGAATCGAAGGACGTGGAAGCGTGATTGATACCTTTACCTCTATCCTGAGGAGGAGGTGGACCGTGATGAGGGAATGGTTCCTTGTACATATCGAGATCCTTGTTCGTGTGTTGCGTTGGTGATTCATTCTCAAAAGTGATTTGATTAGCTTCGATAAGGTTTTGGATGAGGTGCTTAAGCTTCATGCAAGATGCTGTTCGATGACCTTTGCTCCTATGGAACTCACAATACTCATTGTCTCTGTAACGTGCGGTTTTGTAGACAGGTTCTCCATAAGGAGGAGCATCAGGTAAGGTTATGAGCCCTTTCAGCAAAGCTTGCTGTAAGACTGATTCGATGGGCACTCCCAAGGGAGTAAATTGACGTCGCGGAGGATAATCTTGTTGGGGTCGCTCTTGTTGTCGTTGTTGATTTTGATAAGGCTGCCTTTGTTGCGGCTGTTGTTGAGGTGGAGCTTGACTTGGTTTGGAGAGTTGCAGCGGGGTTTGCAACGTTTGGACATGCTTAGTATCGACCACTCCATCATTGACCACGTTTTTGTTCTTGTTCCAATATTTGGGTTTATCGTTCGACTGTTGATGAGAAGAGCTATCTTTCGTCTCCTTAAAGATTTTGACCACACCCTTAGCAATGAGGGCCTTCTCAATGTTGATACCCTTGTATGTGATTTCATCGAAGGTTGTAGCACTAAGGATTTGCAAATGGAAACCTAACTCTTGGTTGAGGTTCTGTACAAATATGCTAACAAGCTGTTTCTCTGGAATTTTGAAAGGGAATTTACTAGCCATTTGTCTCCACCGCTGAAGGAAAGAAATGAAAGTCTCACCATTTTTCTGTTTATTGTTGCATAGATCCGTCATGGAAATCTCATGCTCCGCGTTGTAAGAAAAATGGGTGGCAAACTTTTCTGCTAGCTCGTTGAAAGACTTGATACCCGTAGGTAAGTGTGAGAACCATTCTATTGCTTGTCCTCCAAGACTGCGAGGAAAGAGACGCATAAGATACGTATCGTTGTGAGAGACCTCGAAGCAAGCAAGATAGAATTCCCTAAGATGGTCTTTTGGGTCACCTTTTCCTTTGTACTTATCGAACTTGGGAATAGTGAAATTTTGAGGAAAAGGGATCATTGGTAATGACCGATCAAAAGGATAGGGGCACACTTCCTCCAAGGAGAAGGTCTTTTTGGTGTGGCCAAATGTAAGATCAGATAGCTGTTGTTGTACCTCCGCAATCTTTAGTTCCATAGTCGTGGGAGGGGTTGGTAACGTCTCCTGTTGTCCAAAAAGCGGTTGGTGTTGCCCATATGGAAGATTATAATGTGAGCCATGCGCAGTGGTATTGTAAGGGTCGTAAGATTGATTGGGTTTGTATGGATTGTATGATTGGTTCAGATTGGGTTGGAATTGGAGGCCTTGATTAGGCAGAGGTGGAGGTGGCGCTAGGTAAGAATGTTGGCTTTGCGATGGTTGAAGAAACGTATTGGGGGGAGGAAAGCTAAAGTGCGTTTGATTAGGTTGTGATGGTGGCACATAGCTTTGGGAAACCTGATGTTGGGCATGTTGAGAGTGGCTAGGCAATGTATGAAAGAAGTTGAGCGTGGATGATTGTTGTGGAGGAAGAACATAGGTGGAAGTGATTTGCGACGGTGGGGGTTGATTGAAGATGAGATTAGAAGAATGTTGTGGTGGAGGAATATAGGTAGAAGTGATTTGCGACGGTTGGGGTTGCTTGAGGATGAGAGTAGAAGAATGGTGTGGTTGGGGCTGCGTGACTCCAATTGGTTGAGAGACATGCAGGTGTGATGATATAGGAGGTGGCATATGTTGAGACCCTTGTTGCATGGCTACATACGTGTTCCCTGGATTGTAATTGGGTGGGAAACCTACGCGTGATGGGGTAACCAAGATTCTGCTTGCGCTTGGGATGGACACTTTAGGAGGTGGTTGCACATTGGATCGAGCTAAGGTGGCTTGCTTAGCTAACTCTGTTTGTCTTTGGAGAGTTTCTTGTTGGTTTTGATAGATTTCCATAGGAGTCAAAAGTGGTGATACGGACCTCTCCTCAGTTGGATTTTGAAAAAGGGGATTCCTATACTGCGAGCCTTGAGTAGGTAAGGGCGTAGTGACCGTGGACATGGTTTGCACCGCTTGTATGGTTTCTTGGGTGTTGTTGCTCTCCTTGAGAGTGGACATATCAAAATCGGGAGGTAACTTGGCACCTTGCTTTGCAAGCAAGCGAAAGAAATGATCCTGGTTCTCACTAAGGATTTTATCAAAGGCAGCTATAGCTCTAGGATCTTGTATAAATTTGTCAAGATCTTGCCCATCTTCTTGAGAGGATTGACCTATTTCAAAGTGTCGCTCTTCTTGAGATGGGGGTTGATCTATGACATAACCTTGTGGGACAAAATCCGGAGGCAAGCCTGTGGTATACTGCGGTGCATTTAGCAAAGGGGTTCTATCCTCATGAGGATTGCTTGGTTCATCTATGTGCGGCATGCTTGGAGATCTGATTGGTCTTGCCGCGGGTGTACTAGGAGTCACTTTGGGAGTAACGTTGAGACGACCTGATTGTGGTGTGCGAGGGGGTGACTTGTGCTTCTTAGGGATAACTTGCCTAGACTTCATAGTTTGCTGTAGCCTGGTGGTGACCATGGGATTCACTTAGGACACAATGTAATGCTGGGAATCTGTGAGATGCTTTGAAGAACAGACAAACTCTGATGCACAAAGTACTGAACCAAAGGCGCTATACTGTTTGACCAAAGGCGCAGGACTGTGCTACCAAAAGCGTGCTACTGTGGGCCAGAGGCGACGGACTGAGCTACCAATAGCGAGTTACTGCTATGCCAAAGGCGAGCTACAGTGACCAAAAGTGAGCTACTGTTATACCGAGGGCGCTGAAGTAGAGTGTTAGCCAGAGGAAAGATACTGCTATACCAAAGGCGATCTACTGTATGGCCAAAAGCGAGCTGCTGTAATACCAAGGGCGCTGAAGTAGTGTCTGATGTTTTTCAAAGGAAAGATTTTTCTGTTTTTGATTGGATTGATTTGGCAAGAGAAAACACAGCAAACAAGTGGTCAAAAAAGGCACAAGGACTGACACAACAGATAGTGTATGTTCAAGGCTCCAAACAAGCCCAATGTTTCCACAGGTCTAATACAGTTGCAATCAATAACAAGCACTTTTTATCCCTAAAGACAAGGTTTCATTGTAGTAGATTAGCTCACAGCTTAATACTCCGTCGATAGAAATATCATTCCATAAAGGTGTCGGATATTTAGTATCTTTGCGAGAGATGATAGGTAGGGATATCTCACCCTCCCCTTGGAAAGCTCAAGTAGGTCACAAGAGCTTTATGTCTGAGGGAATACTATCTCTTCTCAAGGGAGCCAATGGTGAGTGTCTTAAGGGTTTAAATCGATTTCCCTTGCACTGATGGTTACCGCAATGTTCGGAGGTAGGTCGGGTAGTCTCTATCTAAATTGGTTCTTAGTGACTTTGAGGGACCAACGCCTTACGAGCAATGCGACAAGCTACTAAAAGCTTTAACCAATCCTACTAAGAGTTTCAAACACTTCGGTCAATGTGAAAATCGTTTCCACAAAGGGCTAGTACACCTCTTTTCAGTTTGGCATCACAAGGTAAGGCTGACGTCGGTTAGGACTTGGCTTTCGCCTTATCCCTTTTATATAGCGGTTCAAAGGAAAACTCCGCTTAGGGTCGTCCCTTTTGGATGAATCGCAATCCAAAAGCAGGCCCTTCTAAAGGAAGTAAAAAAATGTAAAATCAAGCACGTCACACAAAGGTTCAATTGTCCCGTTATAAGAAAAATAAGGTGCAACTAAGCTATGCACACACACTATTGTAGTTGTAAATTGTCCCTTATGAAATGAAGTGTTTGGCATTCATGTCCATTGTCCCTTAGAAAAATGAGGTGTTTGTCCATACATGTCCATTGTCCCTTTAAGAAAATCAGTATGTTCCTAAGACTTAGATTGCAAGGAAAGATTTGTTCAATTACTCCTTTTTAAACATGCAATGTGTTTCTAAGACTTAGTAAGGTAAAACAAACAAGGGTCTTCAACGCTCGTCCTGCATAAATATGTTAAAAACACCTATTGGCTCTGTGTGAGTAATAAGAAGCTGCAGCAATTCCGTTAATTCCACCAAAATTTCACAAGTTAGCAAAAATAAATCAACTTTGACCAAAAGCGCTGAATAACATTACCAGAAGCGACCTACTGTGTTCCAGGAGCGCTGTAATGCAGACCAGAAGCGTCAGAGAATATAGCCAGTAGTGTCGAACCATAACCAGAAGCGCTTCACTGTTGTTCCAAAAGCGCTGCGATAACTACCAAAGGCGTGAAACGATAATACCAATAGCGCTGTAGAAGATCCAAGAGCGCTTCACTGTATATCCAAAAGCGTGATAATATGTTGCCAAGAGCGCTGTTCTGTCTCAGATACAGAAAATATTAGTTTCTTTAACAATAACCAGGTTCAAATAAATTTCCATGGTGGATCTATTATTTAAAGGATGATATCTGCTAGATCGGGGTTGTGTAATCTGGAAAACTCAGCAAAAGGGATCAGGACAATGGGTTAGCACAAACAACAAGGATATCCCTAAATAAATCAGCTTAGGAGATATCAAAAAAGCAGGTTCTGAAAGACAAATATAACAGCTTGTCCAACAAAACGACAGATCTGAACTGAGAAATCACTGCAAAAACTCCCGAATGAAGTCAAAAAAGCTAATTTTAACCAAAAGCGCCTAATAACACGTCAGTAGCGCTTTTCTGAGCTGCCGATAGTGCTTTTCTGTGTTACCAGAAGCACGGCCGTGCCGCCAAGGGCGCTGAACTGTTCCTGCAGAAGCGCTGTAATATACTGCCAGAAGCGCTGTGAAGTGCCGGAAGCGCCGTGCCGTACTGTGTCTTCAAAAAAAACAAATTTCTCAAAGAGACCAAGGGATTAGTGGGTCCCACCGGGCGTGCCAGAATGTGTATATGGAAAATCGATCTATTCTAAACTAATAAAAACCAAAAAATCCAATAACATAAAGAAAACGAAACCAAGTAAAAGCCATGACAAATAATCAATGCAATAAAGACTTTTACCGAACTTTGTGTTGTTTCCTTTGGATTGAATGTAGAATTGCTCAATGAAATTGCAAAGCCATAGCTGCAACAAGCAAGTGTAGTGTTCAAAAGATCAATGTCAAATGATCGTAAGGTTGCTCAATCGACGCGTTGTGTATGCTCAAAGCTCTGTTAAGTATGCCTGAGAATACGATCGAAGAGAGAGAGGTAATGAAGGAGATGAGGGGGGTTTATATAGATTTCAAGGAAAATCGATCAACGGTCCAGATAATTCAGAAGAATCAATGGAGGAGAACAGTTGAGGAATGTGCAACGAATGAGGAGAAGACATGTGTCTTGCTTGCTTTTGCATGAGAGGAGTTATCAAGAATAGAAGAATGAGTTAACTGAAGAGATAAATCAATTAAAGAATAAAGCAATCAGTTAAGTGATTTAAAACAAGAAGAAGGGATTTGCATGAGAAAAGAAGATATTTTGCTTTATTAAATATAGAAATATTTAATTGATGAGCAAGAAAGCTTGAGTTATTTTAGAGATAACTCAAATTAGAAGAAAAAGCAATTTAAATAAATAATTGATTTATTTAAATTTAGAGAAGATATTTTGGAAGAAACAATTAAATAATTAGAATTATTTAATTTAGAAGATTTAAAAGCAAATTAAATAAATAAATTTATTTAATTGTTGTGCATGATTTTGGAAGAATAATTTTTGATTTAATTAAATAATTTATAATTATTTAATTTTAGATAAGAGGGAATTTGTTGAATTAATTAAATAATTGGATATATTTAATTAATGTGGATTTGATTTTTGGAAAGAGGATAATGATCTAATTAAATAATTAAAATTATTTAATTGTGGAAGAATATAGAGGAATTTGATTTAATTAATTAAATAAAGAGGATTTATTTAATTAATGTCGAATTTAGGAGATTTAGAAGAATTTGATGAAATTAATTAAATAATTAGATTATTTAATTAATGTTTGTAATGCAGGTGATTAGACAGATTATGAAATGCAAGTAGCATGACAAGTTGGTCATTTTAGGGTGTCTACACAACTGCTTGTGGTTTTGGGAAAGACGTCCACATTCCCACAAGGGCAGTCATACAATCCTGATTCTTAAGATGGGAAATATTAAGCTTAAAGGGAAGTATGGAAGTAATATTTGATTTTGGATCAAAAGAGATAGTGCAGAAAATAGGGTAGTGGTTTGACAAGGTACTAGAATATTCCACTTGAATATAATCACCAGAAGAGGCATTGACCAATGACATATTAGGCGAGAGATAAAATCTATGGACAACCTGCTAAGTTTTCTATCCTCACCTGATCTGCAGTTAGACCAAGTAAACCAATTACTGGCATGACTAATAAATTTGTCATGAATTGGATCAGCCATTCCTAGTATATTATGACAATACAACCAGCTATTAAATTCATCATTGCTAAGTTTAAAAGAGCTAGGCCAACTCTGATCATAATGATGTTCCACCATATTAAAATCACCGCCAATGACCTAGTTAGCAATATGAAGGGATTTGGCCATCCAGTCCCAAAGAGTAATTTACTCTTTTACATTGTTAGAAGCATAAACAGAGCAAAAACCAATTGGTAGGCCATTGATAATGGTGAGGGCCCAAACACAATTGTGTGATGGGTCCTCACCCTTATCAATGATGAACTTAGAAATCCACGGTGCCATACCAATAACAACCCCTCCTTTCCCATCTCTATGATATGTATGCAAAAAAAAAGCTTCCTACCATACATTTGATTGAGATACTTCTAGTCTATTATTGCCAATTTTAACTTCTTGTAGAAATAAAACATCAGGTTTCCATTTAATAACAACCTTCTTAACCTTATACTTACAATGAGGGAGAGTAAACCCCCTTACATTCCAAGAAAGAATATTGAAATTCATGGTGCAGATGGAATATCAGAAGTGACCTCTTGTGGCAGCACACTAAAGTTGTTAGCTTTTTTAATTTCCTGGTCATTGCTTAATCATTCAGTGGAAGAAAATGGAGGATATCTAGATCTCTATCGTGAAGTAGGTGGAGGGGAAATAGAGTTACATGCATGATGGATTGAAGGCTTTCCATCACATGATTGAGAAGGGTTGTTAGAACGGGAGGGAGACTTGGATGGCTCTTTCCTTTTTTTAACCATTCTCCAACCATCAATCATAACAACATCCTTATAAGGAGAAGATTGAACTAGAGGCACCTTCGAAGAAATGTGGGAAGCTGTTTGCAAAGACGGGGGAGATTGGGGTGGAGGGGGTGAAGGAGATGAATGGGTAGTGGTATGTGGAGGAATAGGATGAGAAGGGGTATCTACATGTTGATTATTGTGGGTAGAAGATAAGGGAACTTGTGAAAGTCTATTTCTCCGAATAGGACAATCATGAATCAAATGGCCTTCTTGATGGCAGAAAAAGTAGGCATTAGGCTTGTTAAATAAACTAGAGGTTGTTCCATTTCAAAACCCGGACCAATTAACCTAACACTTTCAGGTAACAGATTGTTCAAATCTATTTCCACACACACTCTAGGATGCACTCTCAGGCTGGCAAATTTATTAGAACTGTGCTTGCACCAAATGACTCTACCCAATTGGGCCACAATATCTTTCAAGAATGGTCAAAAAGCAAGATTTAAGTATGGTAGTTCTATCCACATAGGGTATTGAGAACGAGATGGACCTTCAGGGTGGAAATCAAACCTTCAGGACAAATCACCCATGTTCTGTATTGGAGAACGACTTGTGCATGGTCTATAGATTTAAACATGCATGATATATAACCTTTCCTGAGTCCCCTTAAAGAGTCAATTTCCCAGCCTCTATTTTCCTAGTTATATCGAGCCCATTTGTAAAAGTCAGCTTCAAAAGGAATACCTCTAAGAAAAAATAAAATAATAGTTTGGCTTTGACATTCAGATATGACATCCATTACATCATCCGGAAGTAGAAATGTTAAGAGTTTACCTTTTTCGTGACTGTTTCTCTCTTCAGACATTATATGATCATCATTCAACTTTTGCACTGTTGGGTCATCTACTTTATCACCATTGATAGTGTCTGAGGTGACTGAAACATTGCTTTCACTGTCCGTACCTAACGATGCCTCCATAGCATTTTCTTCTCCATTTGCCTTTGTAAATTCTTCCTTCAATGCCAAATCTGCTTGTTTTTCTTCTCCAATCTCCCTTGCCGCTTCTTTTAACCTCATTTGGTTTTCCTTGCAGTCTTAGAAAGTTATCTGGTGGGTAGGGTTTGCTGAAAATGTTCTAGAAAAGTCACTCGCTATTCGCACGTCCCCACAGATTTAATCTTGGTATATGTTCTGTTTTCAAATAAATCATACTATAGTTAAATCATACTATAGTTAAATACTTTAATAAGATTTAATTATAAATAAATCATACAAACACATAATACTATTTAAATTTCATGCCATTCAAACTCCAGATACAAATGAGTTCTAAAAAAATGATCTATCATATGTTGCATTATCCCTAAATCAACTTATCTTGAACTTTTTATAGATTACTTACAATTGGAACTTAAGACTTCTTATAAAATTCTAGGCCTTTCTATAAGGAATTCTATAAAGCATTCTATATAAATTGCAATCAATGTATACTTATACTTCTTTAGGTCCAACTTTAAACAACAAAATAACAACCTCAAGTATTAATCAATATTCCATTTGTATTTTAAGGAGACTCTCAATGAGGATAAGAAGTTGGTTTTATAAGTAGGCCTCAAAACATTATATAAATTCTTGAATATAGCCATCACTTTATTACATTCCACATAAATCCAAAGAAACTCCAATTGAATAAAAAGTAAAGAAATAAGTGAGCCTAACCCATTATTTGGAGAAATTTTCTCATGTTCATCACTCTGCTCATCAAGGTAGAATATTTTAAGCGATGTATCATAACATCATATTGGCACATGGCCTCCAAACATAAAATTTATTTATAGAAAGAAATGCTTTTGGATTAAACTATGTGTTTCTTTGCTTCAACATTTTGAATCACACTCAGTGGTCCATCATCAAGATTTCCCTCTCGTGAAGGGAAGCAATAGTAGGCATGAGTTTTCCACAGTCCATAGAATACAGATAGAAATGCTTTTGGATTAAACTTTGTGTGTTTCTTTGCTTCAACGTTTTGGATCACTCAGTGGTCCATCATCAAGATTTCCCTCCCATGAAGGGCAGCAATACTAGGCATGAGTTTTCCACAGTCCATAGAATACAGATAGAAATGCTTTTGGATTAAACTGTGTGTGTTTCTTTGCTTGAATGTTTCGGATCACACTCAGTGGTCCATCATCAGGATTTCCCTCCCATGAAGGGCAGCAATAGTAGGCATGAGTTTTCCACAGTCCATAGAATACAGATAGAAATGCTTTTGGATTAAACTGTGTGTGTTTCTTTGCTTCAACATTTCGGACCACACTTAGTGGTCCATCATTAGGATTTCCCTCCCATGAAGGGCAGCAATAGTAGGCATGAGTTTTCCACAGTCCATAGAATACAGATAGAAATGCTTTTGGATTAAACTGTGTGTTTCTTTGCTTCAACGTTTCAGATCACACTCAGTGGTCCATCATCAAGATTTCCCTCCCATGAAGGGCAGCAATAGTAGGCATGAGTTTTCCACAGTCCATAGAATAGAGATAGAAATGCTTTTGGATTAAACTGTGTGTGTTTCTTTGCTTCAACGTTTTGGATCACACTCAGTGGTCCATCATCAAGATTTCCCTCCCATGAAGGGCAGCAATAGTAGGCATGAGTTTTCCATAGTCCATAGAATAAAGATAGAAATGCTTTTGGATTAAACTATGTGTGTTTCTTTGCTTCAACGTTTCAGATCACACTTAGTGGTCCATCATCAGGATTTCCCTCCCATGAAGGGAAGCAATAGTAGGCATGAGTTTTCCATAGTCCATAGAATACAGATAGAAATGCTTTTGGATTAAACTCTGTGTGTTTCTTTGCTTGAATGTTTCGGATCACGCTCAGTGGTCCATCATCAGGAGTTCCCTCCCATGAAGGGCAGCAATAGTAGGCATGAGTTTCCCACAATCCATAGAATACAGATAGAAATGCTTTTGGATTAAACTGTGTGTGTTTCTTTGCTTCAACGTTTTAGATCACACTCAATGGTCCATCATCAGGATTTCCCTCCCATGAAGGACAGCAATAGTAGGCATGAGTTTTCCACATTCCATAGAATACATATAGAAATGCTTTTGGATTAAACTATGTGTGTTTCTTTGCTTCAATGTTTCAAATCACACTCAGTGGTCCATCATCAGGATTTCCCTCCCATGAAGGGCAGCAATAGTAGGCATGAGTTTTCCACAGTCCATAGAATACAGATAGAAATGCTTTTGAATTAAATTGTGTGTGTTTCTTTGCTTCAACGTTTCGGATCACACTCAGTTGTCCATCATCAGGATTTCCCTCCCATGAAGGGCAGCAATAGTAGGCATGAGTGTGATCCGAAACGTTGAAGCAAAGAAACACACACAGTTTAATCCAAAAGCATGTCTATCTGTATTCTATGGACTATGGAAAACTCATGCATACAATTTATTTGTTTTATTCAATTCTTTAAGTATTAAGCTTAAAAATATAAATGTACATGACTTAGACCTTGATTAATGCTCTTCTTATTTAGTGTACATTTAAAAAAAAGGATGATTATTATTTTTATTTAATGCAAACAATATTCTGGGGTAAGTCACCAATGAGTACAAATGAAATGGGTATCTAAATTCTTTTTAGGTTGATGTAATAAATTAATTGTTATTTCTCTATAACACACACACACACACACACACATATATGGGTATCTATATATCTAGGTATCTAAATTCTTTTTAGGTCGATGTAATAAATTAATAGTTATTTCTCTTTAATTAAAATTATTGATTATTTAATGTAACATATATATATACTTAGACATTATTTAATTTAATTTTTACAATTGCGTAACCTTATATATGATCAATTTTATTATTTTGTTATTGTGAAATGAGATTAAGAGGCATTTGATTAATTATTAATTAAATTAAAACTAAATGCTTAGTTAAAATTTATAATTAAATTTGGGTTTAACTATTGCCTAGTCATTCCAAGGTGTCAACAATTTACGATTTCACTTAGGAATGTGGGTAATGTAACTCTTAGTATCATACTGTTTCAAAAAAAAAATAGTTGCATTGTGTTAATGCCCATATGTACATGTGTGTATGTGTGGGCATGAAACGTTCAAGAATATTTTCTTCTAGAGACAATGTTTCATCAAGCCATTATGGATTATAGTTTGTTTATAGGTTTTGCTCCAATTGCTAGAATTTTCATCCTCAAACACTTGAAAGATGACCTGACCCTAGCTTGTGTACCATGCAATGCAATTGGGTTTAGAGAAAGACTGTAGGCTCCCTCTCAAGAATTCCCTCCGCTCTCACAAATATCAACTTGATAATGCTCTCTCCTCAAAGGTGAAAATCCTCTTTAAGGCTACCAGGTTCCTTAAAAGCCATGCTATTGCTTGGGTGCCTCCTTTTCGTCTCCCTATTTCAATACCAGGTGTTGCTCCTATAGACTAGGAGCTCTCTACTTCCAGCTCCAATGCCAACTCCTAATGTTGCTCTCTGGTACTACTTTTTTGACTCTTCTTGATGTTGGTTTGAGCCTTCTTAAAAAATTGACCATCTTCAAGGGCCCATTTTGCACTTCTTCTATTTCCTCTCATTTTTTATCTGGTCTATTAGGGCCATTTTGTATCCACTTCTTGCTATGTAAAAACTTTTATCTTATCAATAAAGTCTATAGGTGGTCTCCATCCTTTATTAAAAAAATAACTCACATTGATACTTTAATATCCAAGATGTGCATGTAAATAACTTCCCAAATGAGTAAGTAAAATGACTCCCACATTGGTACTTTAATATCCAAGATGAGCATGTAAATAACTTTCCAAATGAATAAGTATTGGTACTTTAATATATCCAAGATGAGCAAGTAATAACTTCTCACATTGACACTTTAATATCCAAGATGACTAAGTAAATGTCTTCCCACATTGGCAACTTTAATATCTAAGATGAGAAAATAAATGACATTCCACCATGACATTTTATTATCCAAGATTTAACTAAATAACTATTTCCCACCTTGGCACTTTATTGTCCAAGATGAGTAATTAATAATATCCCACCTTAACACTTTATTATCCAAGATGAGTAAATAATAATTTCTCATCTTGACACTCGAATATCTAAGATGACTAAATACCAATATCTCACCTTGGCACTTCATTATCCAAGGTGAGTAAATAACAACTTGCTAACGACCTTACTATCACCAAAAATATGTTGGAATGGAAGTAATACCATTGAACATATCAAGACAAGATAGGCTAGCACTATAACTCAACTTAGTGATCCCATCATTTAAAAGGAAGGTAGGTCAACAACACTCTTTGAAGGAATGTATGGTTGCCAATGATTCACTTGACTAAATGGTGTAGGAGCACCTCGAAAATCATGTTTTCATTTGTAATAAGGTCTATTTGACCAATGCATTTTCATTTCAGTTTGTAGCTAGGTCTATTTTGTAAGTCCCAAGTGACTTAGGGGACATTTGTCAAGTTGTAATCGCATAATGCTAAAAATAGCAGTAATGCCAAATAAGGTAGTAGGGTAGTTTTGGTTGGTTGTCGCCCAGCCCCTTGGATTGTTCTCCCAGCCGCTTGGAGCTAGTGTGGTACTACTCAGGGCGAGTTGATAAATGCCCAGAGGAATGATCAAATGATCATCGGATGTAATCAGATTGAAGAAGTGATCGAATGTGATTGTGTTGTGTTTAGGAGAAATAAAGCATTTCTGTTCTGTCCATTTTGATTTTTGTTTTTATAACTGCAAATCGTGCGATTGTAAATCTCTATTCGTTTTGCATTTTCCATTGTTGTTGTATGTCACTGTGAAGCATTCCACTGATGAGATTTCTGTCGAAATCAGTGGAATGACTTCAATGTACCATATATGTTCGTTTCCTGTTTTGTTTTCTTGTTTGATAGTGCAGATGTTCTGGATCGTGGGTTTCGTGCAGTAAGGACGACCTAGCATCTCCATGTGCTAGGGTTAAGAGGGAAGTAAAACTATGCGACAGTGGTTTTGGCGAATCAGCTAAAGGTTATGAGTGTACACTGACGGAACGTGCCTCACCAAAGGGCAAATGCCATTGGGGCATTCGAGAAGGATGAAAGATTTGGCCGATGAAGTTGAATCGGTGGCTCATCAGCTATTAGTTTGTTGACTGTGAGAATTTTAGGGCATCAGTCTGGTATCCGTTGTGCGCTCCCCATCATATTGGTATTAGAGCCCAAAAATATTTGGGCGGCAAATCAAATCAAGGATTTGCAGGAGTGTTGGCATTTGGGTGTTGTCTGTGAATGTTTATGTCAGACAGAGAAAGTGAAGGAGGGGCTAGCGAGATGCCTCCAAAGGGAATGACCACCGAAGTGGTCAAGAAATTTAAGGAGATGGAGGAGCTGATCAAGACTAGAGTCAAGGAAGCACTTCAGGCTGAGTTGAAAACCTTAGGAAAAGGCAAGAAATCAGACATGGAGTCTGATGAAGAAGATGAAGATGGGGAAGAGGAAACAACCCCAGAACAGACAAGTATATCTACAGACCAGAAATAATTTTTGGAGGCCATAAAATCACTTGGTAAGGAGTCGTCTGAATCAAGAATGGAGATTCTGATGTTCAGCGAAAAGATGGATGCAAAAGAAGTCATTGAATGGGTTAAGGCTTTGAACAATTGCTTTGAGTACAAGGAGGTACCAGAGAATAGAAGAGTCAAGTTTGCAAAGACAAAATTGAAGGGTGCTACACTCACGTGGTGGAACTACACCCAGGGAGAAAGGGTGAAGAATGGCAAGAGCATGATCTCATCTTGGAGTCGGATGGTAGAGAGGATCAAGGCTCAGTTCCTACTGGCGGATTATGAAGTGCAGATATACAGGAAATTGTAGAACCTCAGGCAGAAGGATATGGATGTATCCACCTATACAGAGGAATTTCATAAATTGTCCCTAAGGTGTGGACATGCTGAGGATGAGAAAGGAAGAATTGCCAGGTATATTAATGGTCTGAAGTATAGTATACAAGATGAGATTACCATCTTGACACCAGAAACTGTGGACAAATGTTTCCAGGTGGCACTGAGAGTAGAAGAGAAGCAGAAAAGGAAGAGTGAGCAGAACAATAGAGGTAGAGGTGGAAGGAATTTCAGAGGTAGAGACCGTTCTAAAGGAAGAAGTCCTAATCAGAGGCCTAGTGGTGAGTCTAGCCAAGAAGAGCAAGTTGGGGACTCAAGTAGCAGAGGAGGCTATCAAGGAAGAAGGCCTAATGGAAGAGGTGGGACAAATGGATCAGGTAGAGGATCCAAATTCTCCACTATGAGATGTTATAACTGCAATCAGATAGGGCATCCGACATACAAGTGTCCAAAGAAGGCCTCAACTTCTCACGGTGGTGAGAAGAGAACCACTTTGATTCAAGAAGATGCAAGGAATGTGACATATCCTGAAGTGAATCTAGAATCAAAAACGAGAGAGAATCTGATGATCAAGAGGACGCTGCTCAAGGAACCAGTGCAGGTAGAACCATCACAAAGGAGGGCTTTGTTTAGGATCAACTGCAAAATCCAAGGAAAGGTTTGTAAAGTCATTATTGACTCTGGTTCTACTGATAACATTATATCTTTGGAAGCAGTGAATAAGTTGAAGTTAGAAAAGATACCCCATAGCAGTCCATATAAAGTCAGTTGGTTAAACAAGGGGCAACACATACTCATCAATGAACAGGCATGGGTAGAATTCAGTATTGGGGGGTATAGAGATAAAATTTTGTGTGACATCCTTCCAATGGATGCTTGCCATCTTTTGTTAGGTAGACCATGGCAGTTTGACAAAAAGGCTCATCATGACAGAGAAAAGAATGCTTACTTATTCCAAAAGGATGGTATGACTTATAGGATACAGTCATTGGTAGAAGAGAATCCACAGCATGTAGGGTCTAGTATAATGTTGGTGGGAGAAAAAGAATTCATGGACACATTACAGGAAGGTGATGGAATAGGTTTTGCTTTGATTGTGAAGCCTAAAGGGGAAAAGAAGCAAAGTGTGAGAGAAGTAGGGCCTAAAGAGGTCATAGATTTGCTTGAGAGTTACAAAGGAGTGATTGCAAAGAATATGCCTGATTCCCTACCACCAATCAGAGACATTATGATGCAGAGCCAAACACCCTGACCTGCATTTCCCTGTGTATGTCTACACTTTACTTAACATACATTCTCCGATGTATATACTTGCACCTCTCGCCTATCGGCAAAACCATTCTCATTGGCCACCTTACAAACAATCAATCCGATCTTACTACCTTATACATGCATATTATGACCTGTGAACACCGGTCTCCTCCACCATTGCTGTCAGTCACGCTTTGCATCCAATACAATGTATATGCTCAATATACATTCGAAACATACAACCCAAATATGCATTCGGAACATGCATTCAAAAGGTGCATTCAAAACATGCATTTGACCAACGCCTTAACCCAATGTATGTCCTTAACATACAACTGAAACATGCTTCGCCAAATATACATTTGACCGTTGACCTCCTTGTATGCCGACTGGAAACTTCAACTTTCTCTCTCCCTTGTAGGTCGATTCACTTGTACATTTACAATGTACACCCGCCACATACAACCACGATAGACATCTGTGAAATACTCACGAATAGACAACTGCGATATACACACAGGATGTATATCCGACATACAACTGTGATAAACACACAAAATGCATACCTAGTGAAACAACGCGGAACTTCACTGATTTGACCCGCTGCAAACCCTACAATTACATAGATCTGTTTCTCCTACAATCATACAGATCTTTGCACCCTGCCAACCTAGCACAAGACAATGCTAGGATCTGTCAATGCATCCCATACCCGATCCTACAAGCATGAAATCAAACAAACAGAAAAATAAGACGAAAACACTGTACAACCATTCCACCGATTTCGAAGAAATCTAACCGGTGGAATGGATTAACGATCCATCTTGATCCCAAAATAGAAAATTGATTTATACAGAGGAAAACCTAATGAGATCGAATAACAGAAAGTTGCACAACACAAAACAAGACCTTGTTATTTATGCTTTCAAAAATGTATACAGATGCGCTGTTCTCACAATTGCACAACTCAACTTCACACTGATTACAACTATCTATCATATGATCCCAATCGATCTAATCTCCTCTATTTATCTACTTGCCTAAGTAGTACCACCCGACTCCAAGCAGCTGGGAGACATCCTCCAAGCGGTTGGAAGATCCAACTGCCTAACAACCTCTAACTGTCTAACAACCTTGCGCTTATAGATTTGCCAAGTGTCCTTGGAACTTACAACACAAACCTAGGTACAACCTAAATTAACATGCATTGGTCAAACAGACCTTATTACATGAATGGTTAACTTAGGACCTTATTGGGAACATCAAAATGAACTATAAACAGTTAATGCCTTATGGAGGCCACTGTGGATTGGGTGCTCCTGCACCATACACCCCACCGCGAAAAGAACTCATGCCACATGAGTTAGGTCTTTGTCTTGCTCCAGCTGTATACTCTACTGTCTCATGTCTTCCCCATGATCTCTGGACCGCAACCTGCTTCCATGGAGTCAAAAACTCATGCCTAGCATTGTAGGCTCTACTCATACCATTCTTTCTTACTGTCAGCTTTGTCTGAACTCCTGCATTATAAACCTTGGGTAATGCTTCTTGTATTGTTGCTACGACAAAATGTGTTTGCCTGTCGACTCTTGTTGATTCTAGAGGACAAACAATAGTCCCTACTATGATAACATCCTTGTCTTTCCAATCGACTTGTGGCTGCTTGTAAACCTACTCTCTGACCTTCTGCTGATCCATCTGATCTCTGTCAGTCAGAACTGAAATCTTCTTCAAACTCTGATCTCCACTCCTTGAGATATCCTCAACTGTCTTTGTCTCTTCTTCAGAGATCTTCACAAACTCTTTCTTACCCACCAAAATGATTTTAGCTGCCTTCTTTGCTTCAGCACCCTCTTGTAATGGTGTCATCACAAAAGTCCTCCCATCCTTCTTGATGGTGTATGTGTTAGCATATCCATCATACAATGCTCTCCTATCAAATTGCCATGGCCTACCTAAAAGTAGGTGACAACATTCCATGGGCAAAATATCACATAAGACCCTATCCTGATATTCCCCAATCTGAAAATCAACATATGCTTGTTCACTTACCAAAAGTGATTGACTATCACTGACCCAAGATGCTTTGTAAGGATTTTGATGTGGAATCCTTTCCAATTTCAATTTATCCACCATTTCCTGAGATACCATATTATCTGTAGACCCAGAATCTATTACTACCTTGCATAGTTTACCTTTGCTTTTGCATTTGGTTCTGAAAAGTGCTCTTCTTTGTATCATGTCTTTGGATGTTTTCAAGGGTGTTCTCCTTAGCATCAATGCTTCTCCATCTTTAGCTGGGGCTGCACTTCCCATTGGAGAGTTAACTCTTTCATCTACCTTCTCTTCTTGCACAAATTGAACCCTCTTGTCATTCTTCCTATCATCTCTTGATGATGAACCTTGCCTTTCTGGACATTTGAAAAATGGGTGACCAATTTCATTACAATGATAACATCTTCCAGTGAAAACATTAGAACCTCTACTACCTCCAAATCTACCCCTTGTTCCTTTCCATCCACCTCTGAAATCAGACTGCTCCTGTCCTTTACCAGTCTCTTCTTGGTTAGACTCACCACTAGGCCTCTAGTTAGGACTTCTTCCTCCAAAACTACCTCTAAAATTTCTGTCACCTCTTCCTCTATTGTTCTGCTCACCTTTCCTCTTTAGCTTCTCTTCAGCCCTTAAGGCCATTTGGAAACACTTGTTCACTGTTTCTGGTGCTAAGATGCTGATCTCATCTTGGATGTTCATCCTTAGGCCATTCAAATAGCTGGCCACCTTCTCTGACTCTTCTTCATGCCTCTTTGATCTGAGACTGAGTTTATGAAACTCTTGTGTGTATGCATTCACATCAAGATCTCTCTGTCTGAGATTCTGCAACTTCTTATACATTTGCACATCATAGTCCAGAGGTAAAAACTGTGCCTTAAGTTTGGTTTTCATCCTTTCCCAGGAAGTTATCATATTCTTCCCCTCCTTGACTCTCTCTCCTTGTTCATAATTCCACCATGCAAGAGCAGATCCCTGCAATCTTGCCTTCGCCAACTTAACCCTCTTATCATCAGGGATTTCTTTATATTTGAAATGATTGTTCAATGCCTCAATCCAATCAATCACCTCTTCAGCTTCCATACTTCCACTGTACATGGGTAACCCATCTATGGTGTCCCTATTGACTGACTTTAATGCATTTAAAAATGCCCTCTGGTCTGCTGGTATCTCCTCTGCCGTTTTACTGGTTTCCCCAATTTCTGTATCTTTTTCATCACTGTCACTGTCATCTTCCCTCTCTTTGCCTTTGGACTGCTTGAACTCTCCCAACTTGGTTGCAAGTATCTCCTCGATCAGCTTCTTAACGGCATCCTGCGACATACTTTTGGGAGGCATCCTCTCCACCTCTGTCTCGCTTTCTTTGTCTGACATAAACATACACAGACAACACCCAAACGCCAATACTCTTGCAAATCCTCAATTCAATTTGCCGCCCAAATCTTAACCTGCTCTGATACCACTATGATGCAGAGCCAAACACCCTGACCTGCATTTCCCTTTTTATGTCTACACTTTACTTAACATACATTCTCCGATGTATATACTTGCACCTCTCACCTATTGGCAAAACCATTCTCATTGGCCACCTTACAAACGATCAATCCGATCTTACTACCTTATACATGCATATTATGACCTGTGAACACCGGTCTCCTCCACCGTTGCTGCCTGTCGCGCTTTGCATCCAATACAATGTATCTGCGCAATGTATATGCTCAATATACATTCGAAACATACAACCCAAATATGCATTCAGAACATGCATTCAAAAGGTGCATTCAAAACATGCATTCGACCAACCCCTTAACCCAATGTATGTCCTCAACATACAACCGGAACATGCTTCGCCAAATACACATTTGACCGTTGACCTCCTTGTATGCCGACTGGAAACTTCAACTTTCTCTCTCCCTTGTATGCCGATTCACTTGTACATTTACAATGTACACCCGCCACATACAACCACGATAGACATCTGTGAAATACTCACGACCAAACAATTGCGATAAACACACAGAATGTATATCTGACATACAACTGCGATGTACACACAAAATGCATACCCAATGAAACAACGCGGAACTTCGCCGATTTGATCCGCTGCAAACCATGCGATTACACAGATTTGTTTCTCCTACAATCATACAGATCTTTGCACCCTGCCAACCTAGCACAAGACAATGCTAGGATCTGTCAATGCATCCCGTACCTGATCCTGCAAGTATGAAATCGAACAAACAGAAAAACAAAACGAAAACACTGTACAACCATTCCACCGATTTCGAAGAAATCTAACCGATGGAATGGATTAACGATCCATCTTGATCCCAAAATAGCAAATTGATTTATACAGAGTAAAACCTAATAAGATCGAATAGCAGAAAATTGCACAACACAAAATAGGACCTTGTTATTTATGCTTTTAGAAATGTATGCAGATGCGCTATTCTCACAATTGTACAACTCAACTTCACACTGATTACAACTATCTATCATATGATCCCAATCGATCTGATCTCCTCTATTTATCTACTTGCCTAAGTAGTACTACCCGACTCCAAGCGGCTGGGAGACATCCTCCAAGCGGCTGGGAGATCCAACTGCCTAACAACCTCTAACTGTCTAACAACCTTACGCTTACAGATTTGCCAAGTGTCCTTGGAACTTACAACACAAACCTAGATACAACCTAAATTAACATGCGTTGGTCAAACATACCTTATTACATGAATGGTCAACTTAGGACCTTATTGGGAACATCAAAATAAACTATAAACAGTTAATGCCTTATGGAGGCCACTGTGGATTGGGTGCTCTTGCACCACATTAGCCATCAGATAGATCTCATACCAGGAGCAGTACTTCATAATAAGGCAGCATATAAAATGACCCCTCAGCAGAATGAGGAGATAGCCAGGTAGGTTCAAGAACTTTTAGACAAGGGGTTAATAAGAAAGAGTTTGAGTCCATGTGCAGTCCCCACCGTTTTAGCACCAAAGAAAGATGGAAAATGGAGATTGTGTACTGATTCTAGGGCCATAAATAGGATAACCATCAGGTATAGGTTTCCTATTCCTAGAATAGAAGATATAATGGATTGTTTGGGAGGTGCTACCTATTTCTCTAAGATAGATTTGAAGAGTGGGTACCATCAGATAAGGATAAGAGAAGGGGATTAGTGGAAGACAGCTTTCAAGACCAATGAAGGGTTGTATGAGTGGCTTGTGATGCCGTTTGGTCTTTCAAACGCCCCTAGCACCTTTATGAGGCTGATGAATGAGGTGTTGCAAGATTTCATAGGAAAATTTGTGGTAGTCTACCTTGATGATATTTTGGTGTTCACTAAGAGCACTTGAAACATTTGGAGATAGTCTTGAAAAGGCTACAAGATCAGAAGTTACTGATAAATTTGGAAAAATGTGACTTCATGAAGCAAGAGTTGGTGTACCTAGGTTTTGTCATCTCTAAGGGTGATTTGAAAATGGATCCTTCCAAGGTAGAAGCTATTTTGAATTGGCCTACACCCAGGACAGCAGGAGCGGTCAGAAGTTTCCATGGTTTGGCCACATTTTACAGGAAATTCATTAAGAACTACAGTGACATCTGTGCACCTATGTTGGAGACCATTAAGGGTGGAGGTAAGATGAAGTTTGTGTGGACGAGAGAGGCACATCAGAGTTTTGAAATTCTGAAACAGAAAGTTGTTGAATTCCCTGTTTTGGTGTTACCTGATTTTAATAAGGTTTTCACAATTGAATGTGATGCAAGTGGATTAGCCATAGGAGCAGTATTGAGCCAAGAAGGCAGACCAGTAGCCTTCTTCAGTGAAAAATTAAATGAAGCCAAGAGGAAATACTCCTCTTATGATTTAGAGTTGTATGCTATGGTACAAGCTCTGAAAAAATGGAGGCACTACTTGCTTCCTAAGGAATTTATTGTATACACTGACAATCGTGCTCTTAGTTTTTTGAATGGACAGGAAAAGCTCAGTCATCGGCACATGAAATGGGTGGAAAGTCTTCAAGCCTACACCTTCATCAGCAAACATAAGAAAGGAATAACCAATAAGGTTGCTGATGCTTTAAGCAGAAGAGTGTTGACAGTGCAAGAAGTGCAGCTACAGAGTATGGGTGTTGAGTCACTCAAAGGATTGTACGGAGAGGACCAAGATTTTAAGGAAATTTACAGGGTATGCAGTGAGTTTGCTAATGCTTTCCACAGTGAGTTTTTAGATTATACATTGCAAGATGGACTTTTGTTTAAAGGTAGTCAACTATGTATCCCTAAGTGTTCAATGAGAGACAATATAATGAAGGAAAAACATAGTGGTGGTTTAGGAGGACATTTTGGGCTCAATAAGACCTTAGATCTTGTCCGAAGGTTTTACTTTTGGCCAAAGATGTAATCTGATGTCAGAAGGTTTGTTGAGGGTTGTATGATTTGCCAAAGAGCAAAAGGAATCTCAACCAATGCAGGACTGTACCAACCTTTGCCCATACCAAACAGACCTTGGGATAGTTTGAGTATGGATTTTGTGATGGGATTGCCCAAGACAAGGACAGGTTATGACAGTGTGTTTGTTGTGGTAGATAGGTTCAGCAAAATGGCGCACTTTATTCCTTGTAAGACCACCAATGATGCTAGTTACATTACAGGTTTGTTCTTTAAAGAAATTTTCAGGATTCATGGGTTACCTTTGAGTATTGTATCTGACAGAGACAGCAAATTTGTGGGACATTTCTGGAGAACCTTGTGGAAAAGATTGGGTACCAATTTGTCTTTTAGTTCAGCCTATCATCCTCAGACTGATGGCCAAACTGAGGTTGTCAATAGGTCATTAGGCAATCTGCTGAGATGTTTGACAAGAGAACATGGCAGTAGTTGGGATGTGGTACTCCCACAAGCAGAATATGCCTATAATGATTCTACAAACACAAGTACAGGTTTAAGTCCTTTTGAAGTTGTTTATGGTAGTCATCCTAGAGGAATTTTTGAATTATGAGATGTTCAAGGGATGGACAAAAGGAGTGGACATGCTAATACATTTGCAAAGGCTATGAAAGAGATCCATCAACAAGTCAGAGATACTCTACACCAGAACAGTCAGAAGATCAAAGCTCGAGTGGATCAAAGAAGAAGGGATGTGCAGTACCAAATTGGAGATATGGTCATGGTTCATCTCAACAAGAACAGACTACCCACAGGAAAACACAGTAAGTTGATGATGCGAAAAATTGGACCTTGTCAAATTCTGGAAAAATATGGTCCTAATGCTTACAAAATTGAACTCCTTGAAGACATTGCTATTTTGCCTATCTTCAATGTTGCTGATCTGACATTATATAGGAGTCCTGATACATGTGAAGGTACAACAGGTTCTGTTCAAGACAATGCAGAGTGTGTGCAGTCTTTACCACCCAAGGAACCACCAAAGATGGAGTGTATTTTGGATAGCAGGATAGCCAAGAAGACCAGAAATCATACATATTTCGAGCACTTAGTCAAATGGCAAGGACTTCCAGATTCAGAAGCCACATGGATGCTGGAAGAAGATATCAAAAAGCGGGGTGGTGATTTGTAGCAGTTAGTCTCTAAGAGGACTTGAGACAACTTTCACCCGGGGAGTATGGTGCAGGAGCACCTTGAAAATCATGTTTTCGTTTGTAATAAGGTCTATTTGACCAATGCATTTTCATTTCAGTTTGTAGCTAGGTCTATTTTGTAAGTCCCAAGTGACTTAGGGGACATTTGTCAAGTTGTAATCGCATAATGCTAAAAATAGCAATAATGCCAAAATAAGGCAGTAGGGTAGTTTTGGTTGGTTGTCTCCCAGCCGCTTGGAGCTAGTGTGGTACTACTCAGGGCGAGTTGATAAATGCCCAGAGGAATGGTCAAATGATCATCGGATGTAATCAGATTGAAGAAGTGATCGAATGTGATTGTGTTGTGTTCAAGAGAAATAAAGCATTTCTGTTCTATCCATTTTGATTTCCATTTTTATAACTGCAAATCGGGTGACTGTAAATCTATATTCGTTTTGCATTTTCCATTGTTGCTGTATGTCGCTGTGAAGCATTCCACTGGTGAGATTTCTGTCGAAATTAGTGGAATGACTTCAATGTACCATATATGTCTGTTTCTTGTTTTGTTTTCTTGTTCGATAGTGCAGATGTTTCGGATTGTGGGTTTTGCGTAGTAAGGACGACCTAGCATCTCCATGTGCTAGGGTTAAGAGGGAAGTAAAACTGTGCAACGACGGTTTTGGTGAATCGGCCAAAGGTTATGAGCGTTCACTGACGGAACACACCTCACCAAAGGGCAAATGCCATCGGGGCATTGGAGAAGGATGAAAGATTTGGCCGATGAAGTTGAATCGGTGGCTCATCAGCTGTTAGTTCGTTGACTACGAGAATTTTAGGGCATCAGTCTGGTATCCGTTGTGCGCTTCCCATCACTAAAATAGTAACATGGTAACAAATGTACAGGTTCACAGTCAAAGAACAAATAGTATTAGTAGATTCTTATGATTTATTAGAAGATATAGTGATTAATAACTAATTAGTGATAATGAAAGATTACTAGTCTATATCATGGGTTATTGTAACAATCAATATTTACAAAGGCTTTAACTAGTTATAAATCATGGTACCTTCTAACCAATCAAAACTAAGTACTTTTTTTTTCTAATAATGTGAATATTTGTTTTCCAAATGTCAACATGTAATTTTTTTAATCAAATAGTTTAAAAAAAATAATTTTGTGAATTGTGATTGATTAAATACTATGAAGTGACATAAAGTTCTTACTCTGGATTTTTTTTTACTCTCCATTTTTTATTAATGACCATTATAAATACATGTTTGGTTAAGTACTCTATTTTTTTATTAATGACCACTATAAATACATGTATCGGTTGAGTTTGGTTAAATATATGTTTCATTGAGTAATCTCTATTTTCTTTATTAACAACCATTATAAATACATGTTTCATTGAGTAATCTCTATTTTCTTTATTAACAACCATTATAAATACATGTTTGGTTGAGTTTGTGAATTGTGACTGGTTAAATAATGAAGTGATATAAAGTTCTTACTTTGAATTTTTTTCTACTCTCCATTGTTTATTAATGACCATTATAAATACATGTTCAAGGTTGAGTACTGTCTATTTTCTTTATCAATGACCATAATAAAAACATGTTTGGTTGAGGTGGGATGCCAATTAAATAAGAGAGATTGAGATATAAATAGAAGACCTACTTGGAAAAAGTAGGGGAAGATTATCCCTAGTTGTACACATGCCAATGATTGGATGACAGTTCAAAAGAGTTATATATATATATATACGAAAATCGAACATATATATGTGTGTATATGAGAAGACTAAGCTTGCTTTAAATATATAATTTAACTTCAATAATATTTTTATTGGCTATTTCTTCACTATTAATTAGACAACAAATAATTAATTTGAAATTATCACCCTTTATTATGATTCATTAGATTTTGTTTTTGATAAAGTTAGTTGGAAAAGAGGGTCCAAAACCTTGTACAAAACAGCCCAAAGGGTAGAGCAAAAACTTGTACAAAGATTCATTAAATTTTGTTATACGCATGTTTATGCAAGACTTAACTAATTGATGTATTTACTTAATAATTCTATGTTTAAATGCCATTTTTAATAAGAGACATGATATTTGTACAGTCCATGATAGTGTTTAATAGTGCTTTTGGATGTAAACTGCATGAAGATTTTTGTATCCATACTAAAAATCTCCATGCAATCCATGATAGTGTTTAAACAATGCTCCTTGATGTCAACTGCGTGAAGATTTATAATATCGATACTAAAAATCTCCACATAGTTGACACCTAGAAGTATTGTTAAACACTGTTATTTTTAATTATAATAGAGACAAAAAATCTCGAGCTACTTCAATGATGTGTTTATGCTAATTTAGTTGCTGCTTAAGAGGCATTTGTATATCCTCTGGGATCTAAATCCTAATATTAATTGGGATTATTGTGTGATTGTAAATTAAGAAAAGACTTTTATATGTGAACATTATAGTGCTCGAAAATTGTTTTCTAAACTTCTCGGTTGTTCCTATGGGCGTATCCCTTGAACCTCCTAAGGATGCAAGTACTAGTAATAACCATAACAAATACATAACCATTTTCTTAAAATTATTTGAAATACAATATTTTAGTACAAAATGTATAACTTAATTAATGAATTAACACATAACTTCCCCACCTACTAATTATACAATGTTTTATTAAAATTCAACGCAACATCAAGTCAATAGGTAACAATAATATCTATCAACTGGCCAGTGTTATTGATTAGATAGTCACCTACAATTGAGAGGGCAATAATAAGCTAGTATTGAGAGCAATGCAGGTGAAACGTGAGTACCTAGCAGACATTAGGGTAGAGCAAGCATGTGAGAAGTGCCAGGTGGTGTCTGTGGTACATAGACGTGGATGACGTGACGTTACTGGGCATCAGTGGCTTGTCTTCCATTTTGCCAAATTTCCTGTCAAAAAGTTGCAGGGGACGGTGTACATGCACTCCAAGCTCTTTGCGCCTTACCCGTTCATAAAGTTTCGAACTAGGTAAAATCCGGCCAGCCCTAAAGTTTCTAAATTGTTCTGTTTTAAGCAGAGTTGTCCGGCCTGTATTTAATGGCCGCAGCTGTGACGTGCATCTTTCATAATGTTTTTGGCAGAGGAACTCATGGAAGTCCAAGGTTTGGCGGATATTAATTGAAAGTATGGACGATTAGATGAGGAATTGAAGGCGTGGGGGTTGGAGTCGTTGGGGAGGGATTTTATAAGGCAGACTGATACGACAAATCCCAGAACACAATGGAAGCGTTGAGCAAGATAATGGAGGTTGGAGAAGACCAGAGAAATTTGAGCAAAATGATGGGGGTTGGAGATGATCAGAGAAATCTGTTGGCCACAATGGCGGTAGTGGTGGTAACAATGGCGATGATCTATTTCCGGTGGAGGCGTCCAAAAAAGCGTCTGAATCTGCCGCCTGGCCCAAAAGGTTGGCCTCTGGTAGGCAATCTTTTTCAGGTGGTCTTCTCAGGGAAGCCATTCATGTACGTTGTCCGAGACCTGAGAGAGCAATTCGGATCCATTTTCACCCTCAAAATGGGTCAGAAGACTCTCATCATCATCACAAGCCCAGAATTGGCGCACGAAGCTTTGGTCGAAAAGGGTACTCTGTTCGCCAGCAGACCGCCGGACACGCCGACGAAACTCTTGTTCAGCGCCAACAAATTCTCAGTAAACTCGGCGGAATACGGCCCATTCTGGCGTGCCCTGCGCCGGAATCTGGTGAGCGAAATGCTGAACTTGACCCGCGTGAAGGATTTCAGTTGGATTCGCGAATGGGCAATGGATCGTCTGGTAGACCGCGTCCACGAAGAGGCGGCCAGATCCCCTGTTTCCTCCGTTCAAGTTCTCTCCAATGTCCGCTTCTCCATTTTCAGTATTCTGCTCTGTATGTGCTTCGGCGCAAGGTTGGGAGAAGATGTGATCACCCGGGTCGATAAAGTGATGAAGGACATTTTGGTCATTGTGGAGCCCCAAATCCATGATTTTCTCCCCTTTCTTACGCCGCTCTTCTTCAACCGGTGGAAGAAAATCAAGGAATTGCGCCGCATTCAGATGGAGAGCATTCTTCCGCTCATAAACAGGCGCCGCGCGCTTGTGAAAGAAAGAGCCGCGGCTCTTGATGTCGACAATGGGCTTGACGGCGCTCATGCCTATATCGACTCGCTGATCGATTTGGAGCTAGACGGGCGACAGAAACCGACGGACGAAGAGCTCGTTACACTCTGTTCGGAGCTCCTGACGGCCGGAACGGACACGACCGCCACAGCTCTAGAATGGGCCCTTGCCCGCATGATTCTTCACCCGGAAATCCAATCCAAGGTTCATGATGAAATTGTTCGGGTCGTAGGTGACCGGAAAGTGGTGGACACGGACATTGAACATCTTCCTTACCTGAACGCCGTGGTGAAAGAGACTCTCCGACGCCACCCGCCGGGTCATTTCGTCCTGTCTCATGCCGCCACTCATGACTGCCAGCTTCATGGTTATGACATTCCGGCTAAGGCCAATGTGGAGTTCTACACGGCTTCTGTTTCCTTCGACCCGCACATTTGGCCTAATCCGATGGATTTCAACCCGGACCGGTTCCTCGATCCGGACAATGATATTGACATCACGGGTAGTAAGCATGTTAAGATGATGCCGTTTGGTGTCGGACGACGGATTTGCCCTGCTCTTGGGTTGGGTACTCTGCATATCAATCTTATCTTGGCTCGTATGGTTCAGGCTTTTGTTTGGTCTGCCTCGCCTGTTCATCCGCCTGATCTTACCGAGATGTTTGCCTTCACTGTCATCATGAAGAATCCTCTGCACGCCTGCATCACCAAACGAGGAGCGACTTAGATCAATCAATCAATCAATCAATGCTTGCCGCTTTGTATGTTACTTTACTACTTATAGCATACTAATATAAGCCTCGTTATATTTCATCAATTGGGTAGATAGGGGTCTTCATTTGTTTTTGATGAAGTTAGTTGAAAACAAGGGTCTAGATCCCTGTACAAAACAGTCCGGAGTGCAGAGGAAAAATCAGAAACAAAGTCCTAAGCTTGTTGTTTTGTGTCTTCTGTTTGTCTTCACAAGATTGTTATGTGAGTAAAATTGAAGTGTTGAAGTGTTTTTATATTTCTAGGGTCTAAGGGTAGTGAAGTTTGATACTGGGGCTATGTTTTAATAATTTTAAAATAATGGATGTTCTGCATCACTCTATTGTAATCAATTATTACAATAATTTCAATCAATGATATTTACAAAGGTTACTGCTCGTTATGGAAATGGAAATGGATTCTTTTATAGTCTATATTGTTTGGGACCTGATTTTGGGTTTACATGGACTTATAACATATGAGGCTACCTCTCCCATACATCTAACTGTGTTTCTAATATGAAGTGTTAAAAACAGAGTGATATTATGAAGACAAGTTGATGGAAATAGAGAATATACCTAACTGTGTTTCTAATATGAAGTGTTAAAAATAGATTGATATTATGAAGACAAGTTGATGGAAATAGAGAATATACCTAATTGTGTTTCTAATATGAAGTGTTAAAAAGAGATTGATATCATGAAGACAAGTTGATGGAAATAGAGAATTTAATTTATAAACAAAGTTGTTGGATATGGGTGCTCTGAAACTTCTATAAATAGAAATATAAATTTTAATGAACTCTACTTAAATATTTATTACATCTCATTCACAATAAAAAAAAGTGATAAATTTTGTCCTATTTTAATTGGCCAAAACTGTCCTTTGACTATTAAAGTGGATGATATATAAGAATAGTCTATTTAATGATTTAAGTGTCTTTATCTCTTTCCAATTTACTGTTATACTTTGTTTGATAGTACAGATATCTTAAATAGGTCTATTTAAAAAGATGTTGAGATATCATTTTCAGTACTTATATTAAATTTATAACATAAGTTTAATAAATTTAATGAATGATTTTTATTTTTATATGAATACTAAATGTTAATATAAGTACTACAAATAGAGAAATAGATAAGTAGATAGATGAAAAAAATAAATACAAAGCTATTTTATACATGAAGAGTATTCTTCTTTAGAACTATTTTATTTACTACATACATACATGGACACAAATATTAATTTAAGTAGATAAGTAGATAGATGAAAAAAATAAATACAAAGTTATTTTATTTATGAAGAGTATTTTCCTTTAGAACTATTTTATTTAATACATACTTACATGGACACACTTTGATTTTTTATTGAATAATTATTTTATTATCTACATTGCTATATATATATATATATATAGTTCTATTTTTTAATGCAATTCTTAATTTAATTTTTGGAAAAGTCACCATTCGATATCTTGGTAATTCTATTTTTTTTGTTTGTACTTCAAGAAGTATAAGAAGTATAGTAAATCTTAAGTATATTTTTTAATGCAATTTTTAATTTAATTTTTGGAAAAGTCACCATTCAATATCTTGGTAATTCAGTTTTTCTTTGTTTATACTTCAAGAAGTATAAGAAGTATAGTAAATCTTAAATACTTATTTTTTAGTAGTTTCATTTGAAGAGGTATTAATATATATTTTAACTTTTTGATATTTATATTAAATGTTTAAAATCTTGTTGATATAATTATGTGGAGTGTCATGTTTGTGACCATGTACAAAAAAATCAAAACACAGCCACATTTGTTTGAAAAAATCTATAACTATAAAATTCATCTTGTAAAAAGTAACATATAAGTATATAATATTTCCTAGACTTTCGAACTAAAACCAAAACAAAAGAATTATTGAAATAATGAATAGTGGTTTTTTCAAAAGTAAAATTAAAATTTACAAATAAAAATAGAATAACTCTTAAACAAGGGAGAAGGTTTGCTAGGGAGGGTCTATGAATTGTGTAGGCTCTTTTGAGTGGATATGTGTGCGAAGGTTGGGTGGTAGATTTTTAGTGTAATTGGAGTCTTTGGCCTTGTGGGCTTGTTGGTTTTTAATGTTGTATCAACTTTGTTTTGGCCTTGTGATGTGATTGTGTCCTTTTGGTGTTTGTAATTTTGTAAAAAAGGGAGGGACCCTTTCAAAACCCTTTGTCTCAGCATTGTGATGTGATTGATGCCCCTTGAGTGTTGTAATTTTGTAAAAAGGTAGGGACTCTTTCAAAACCCTTTGTTTCAACCTTGTGATATGATTGTTGTCCTTTTAGTGGTGTAATTTTGTAAAAAGGTGGGAGCCCTTTCAAAACCCTCCTTTTATGCTTTATTAAAAAAAAAGCTTTTCAAATAAAAATAATATAAACTCTTAGTAAATAAAATTGCTCCATATCTCTCAAATCTTTTAGATAGATGTATTTAAGATATATATACTAGTTTTATTTTGATAATTGAAATTTATATTAAAAACATTGAAAACTTGTATTAGATTTAAGAAATAAGAATTAAAAGTATTTATGATAATAAATAAATAAAAATGTGTTAATAATTAAATTGATTATATTCTAGCTAAAAAGGTGAAATTAACGATAAAAATAAAATTGTTAACATGTTAACATTAAAATTAAATAAATATTTCAAAAATAATTTTAAATTTTGATATTTAAAAACTTAAAAATAAATATTAATGAAAAATAAAAATATTTTAAAAATTTTAAAAGATGAAATTAAATTTGAAATATTTTTTTTGAGTAAAGAATTAATATGAAAATTTATTATTAATAAAATAAATAAAGAATATGATATTTTAATGACTTATATAACTAATATAGATATCTTAAATACATTTATTTAAAAAATATTGAGAGATATCAATCTTGAATTATTTTATTTTATTTAAATTGTTTACTTTATTTTTATTTGGAGAATTATTTTTTATTATGGGTAAATTTTTTTATGAAGTTATGAATTGGAAAGAGATTTTGAAAGGGCTCCACCCTTTTATAAAGACCAATATAGATATATCAAAGATGCCTTTACATCGACATGAAACAATAGTAAGGAACCAACAACTAAAGTGAGCCATACAACAACAAATCAACAACCCACCTAAAAGTTACAAAACTAGGATAGATAGAACAATGAAGCCTATCATATGAGACATGAAGTAACTCCAAAGACAAAACAAAATCAAACCTCACAAACTAGCAGCACCCCAAAAACAAGTACCAACCACCAAGGAAGCTAGAGATATCAATTTGGAACTATTTTATTTGCTTAGGAGTTATTTAATTTTACTTTAAAACTATTTTATTTACTATGTACATGGACACATAAATTTATAAAATCACACTTAAGTAAATAAAATAGCTCAAAACTAATATTTCTCAAGATAGATGTATTTAAGATATGCATAGTGTTTGCCGATGATGGCATGGTTCGGTGGTTAAGTCGCTCGGTTGTAGTGGCGGCCACCAGAGTTCAAACCCCCGCTGGGCCAACGAGCTCACAAGGCTTTACGCCTTCGCTGGGCCGATGAGCTCGCGGGTTTGAAGTGTTCTTCCTAGGGGATGAGGTCCCCCAGTTGTGGCCTCACCGGTTCATTGCTCCGGGCAAAAGCATTCGCGTGGACCCGGAGGGCGTGTCGCACCAGCGTCGCCGGTCACGTTAAAAAGTTTACCAGGCGCATTTAAAAAAAAAAAAAAGATATGCATAGTGTTTATTAATATGAATATTATGTTTTTTATTAAATATTAATTATTTGACGTGTAAATGGTTGTCAAGTTCAATTTAAGGAGTTTTTATGTACATGGTCACAACATGAGACACTTAAGTAAGACCATTCACAATAGATGGATTTTGCAAGAAAATAAGAACAATGTGGAAGAGGACTTATCTCTACACATAGAACTTGTTGGAATGTAGATTCTATTTTCTTCTCCAATCTCTTTGTTTCCAAATTGCAATGAATTCCTTCTCCATACAAGAATTGCCCCCAAAAATGAATCATTCTAAGGCTCCAAAAATGCTCACTTAAGAAAATTTTCCATAATGCATGAATGCCCTCCAAAAGTCTCAAATGCAGGAATTTAAAAGTGTTCCATGTTACACATACTCATCTAGTAGGATGAGGACACATGAAATGACACATGACTCTTACCCAACTCCTTACATCTCATTAATGTAAGATATGGGCTTGCACATGAAATCACATGGGTATGCATCCCTTTCAAGGTAAAAGGGTTGGGCAAATAATCCTTCCATGCCTTTTAAAGGAATGGTCTTCCCAAGATGATCGGATGTGTACTTTATCCATCCACCCCTCTCAAATCAAGCCTCAAAGGACCCCCTTACCTCTTTAGGTACTACTCCTAGGGATCCAAAAATACAAAAAAAATTAAAAACCAACATTTTTTACACCTTTAAAATTGGACAGAAATACAAATCCAAGTTTGTCCAATTTGGACAATTTAAAATGATATAAAATACATCCCCAAAGATAATAAAAGGCATAAACATAGTATAAAATTAATCCATAGGCACATAGTTTAACATGAAGCTTGAACAATAAATTTTAACCACTCACATACAAGATAATTGGTTCATACTCAAGGTTTTAGTCCACATTAGGTTAAGGGGTTTGTTTCACTAGGATACATGTAGTCAACATTTACATTGCTTCATAATGTGAAGTAGGTAAACATTAAGGTCCTAATGATTCTCTTGTTTTCCCATTGATGACTGTTTAGACCTACACATTTATTGCAAACATCAATACATCCATGGCATATGTATACAATCAAAGCAAAGAAGTATTTACTCATTAATGGTGAACTATTGTTTCTGCATTTTTTTGTTGCTAGTGGTTCTTTTTGTTGTGATGGTCTCTTTTTGTTGACTCTCTCGCATGCCTTTGGGGCTACTTTGTAATGGGCTCAACACCCTTGTTTTGTCGCTTATCTTATCAAAAACATTTACTTATTAATGATTTACTGTAAGTTCACATACCGTAGAAATGTGATTTAATCCAAACTCACACATAACTAGCATAGACATAGCCAATCTCATAGATTAGTATGACTAGCAATTGCACTGTAGTGTGCAATGGGTACGCCGAAAAAAATTGTAGAAATATGTATATTGTATGTTCAAACTATATTAAATCGACCAAGTAAATTGCAAGTAAGCTTATTTATAGTGGTTTCCATACAATTGCATAATGATCATTTGGGAAAAAAAAGGAGAAAAGCATGATTTGTTTTCTAGAGAATTTAGAATTGAACCTTTTTTTTGAGGAAAAAATGAAACCAAAAGGAATATTTTTTATTTTTATTTTCAAGGAACATACTATAGTGTAATCAAATAATTTAACTATACAATGTAAGAAGTTGGACATATAGAATTGATGCTAAGAACATAATTCGTAATATTCATATGTAAAAAGATTAGCAAGCAATGAAAGTAAAACCAAAGTTGCGACTTGTGTATATAAACAAAGGTATGAAAATTGCATATGTAGACAAATATTTTGTAAATTTACTTAGTTTTATTTGTGACAACAATAGAGAGGAATTTTTTTGTTTCCAATATTAGTATCCTATAAAAGGGAGTATCTATAATATATGCAATTATATTTTAACAACTAATATTTTATTTTCCCTTTTTTACTCCATGATATCGCTCCATCATTTTCACTCTCAAATCCTATAATAAAGTAGAGTAAAAAAATGTGTATGCATTATTGTAAACAAACTTTGTTGTGAGCAAGAGTAGAATGGTGTATAGTCCAAAAAAATAGCTATATAAATTATATACCTTTTCTAACTATTTCCATGTAAAAGTGCTCTTAATCAGTCCTCTTCTTGCTTTCTTAGTGCAACAGATAGACTATGTGAATCCAGTGCATATGCAAAGAGTATGATACAATTATATCATAGGATATTTTTTTGAGTAGATAAATTGTCTTATTCAGGGTGAGTCCTGTTGTGTGGTTACACAACACACCCCATTTTGCCCTAGCAAAATAGGGACCCAACTTTTCTTGGTTTGCTTGGCTTGATTTGCTTTCCCTTTTGTTTTTGGGCAGTATGGTAAAAGTACTGTCAATTAGTATGTCTAAGTCCTGTTTTAGGCATTCTAGATCTTGAGTTCTAGATCAAAATTTTAAAGTGTGAATTCTCCCTCACAAAGCTTTTTAAATGATAGAGGATGAGATTCTAAGCTGGTTTGTCTTTTGGATCAGGTAGAAATTCCTCAAAATAAAGATGTTATTCATGATCAAAGTGTTGGTCAATGGCCATGTGGATATTCACCTTTACACTTAAATGTCCTCGCATTCTTTAATGTCCATACAAATTATCCCAACCGAAATGCTTGAAAAATGCTAAGTAAAAGGTCATATCCTGATAGTCACAAATGTGCACACATCAAATTATATCCTATCATGCAACAATTTGTCATATGCATAGATATCAGCGAGTCTGGCTATTCAATCTCAACATTTGGACATTATCTTAATGTCCATACCTTCTTTAATATCCAGACATTTTCTTAATGTCCCAACCTTTTAACATCCTGATGACGTGTCTTATTTGACTTTTCAAATGGACATTAGACAATGGACAATTCACATATAAACTTAAAATCTAGATCTTTGAATGTGAATATCTGGATGACGTCACCAAATGTCATTTCAAGGAAATATCAAACAGTGATAACATCGTCTAGACATTCTACCACGGGATATTTAGCAAAAGTTAATGTCTAGATCTTCCGAATATTTGGATGATGCCACTTTTCTCATAACCAAGAATCACTTTAAAAGGGGTGACATCACCAGGATATTCAAACATGGGGATATTTTGTGAGTTTTTATATCTGGATATTTCTTAATATCCATATCCTTGTTTGTTATGAACTAAATTGGTGACCTCTTGTGAACCAACCAAACGATGCCACGTGGCATACGGTTTGACGGGCATTTTAATGTCCATATATTCTACAAATAAAAATTTCTAATTTTATTATATTTCTTTAAAAACCTAATATTAATAATTCCTATAATACATAAATACATTTAATTAAGAAACTAATTTTATTTTTATGATTTTTTGGAATAGAACAAAATATAATATAAGAATATTTATTTTATTAAAACCTAAACTTATATATAGCATAAAACCAAAAATTATTATAAGAGATATTAAAGCTTATTATTATTTTAAATGAAGAAACTTAAGCAAACTTATATTGCACTTTCTCATGGAACCTATGAATCATAACTTTTATTTTCTTAATGGTGTTTTTCTTTTCTAAGTAGCTAAAATGTCTATGATGGCGGCTTGGAGAAGGGATCTACGACTATTTTAATTCAGAGCGAGGACAGTTGTAGGGATGAGATTTAAAATAAGCCACCCATTTTTGACTTTCCTTTGCATGTCTCATTACGTAATTCAGACACAACGTTAAGCTCACCAATGCACTATTACAACTTGGTTGTGCCATTGTCATGTGCTTTCCCACCACAATTATGAATTTTGATTAATAAAACTGTGATGGGAGATCAAGAGTAGTGAATTGTTGGTTGTATTGTTTGCTCATATATATACACTTTATTAATATGATGTATAAATTTATGTTACATATTTTCTAATCTATTTATTGTATATAATTTTTTTGACTTATAAATGTATGTTATATATTTTTCTAATCTATTTATTATATATATTTTTGTTCAAATTCTTAATATTGGTTTCTAATGACAATTGACAACTCAACTTATTTGACCTTGTAATATAATTATATTTATTGTATAGAGAGAATATATTTATTTATATATAGTTGGTAAATTAGATAAATAGTTATATTCAAACTATATTCATAAATATAAATTAATTATATAATTTATAATTATAACTACAACAATATAATTAGTATTATATATGGATATAAATAATGATTAATATGAAAATTAATTATATTTACCATATAAATAATATAATTTAAGCACTACAAATTAAATCATATGAAAATTAGCAAGGAAATAGTACGGTAAAGTTAAAATTTTCCCATTTATGAACCCGGGAAATAAAGCTATGTTGCCTTGTACCTCTAATTTTTTGATGGTAGAAATGGGCCCTTCTTTTTGTCTCTCTCTCTATATATATTATCTCCCTCTCCCTCTTCGTCAATGTTATTTTTTTTGCCAACATTTGTAACTACAACATATAACATGTCATTCACAATTGTACCAAGAGAGTGCCAAGGGAGGAACTTGGAAATTGTATAGGACATGTCATTTTTCATTGACTATACACTAAGTTACAAAATGTTTGTTGGATTGACTTCCTTGCGATTGACCTAGTGTATCTTCTTTCTCAGTTCTCCTATTTGCACTTGTTTTTCACCTTTGGGAGTCTTAAATTACATTATGCCATTGTTTTCCTATTACCTATACTTGTTTTGTTTTAGTTTCACATAGAACCTTGTGACTATGCAAATACTATTTTGATTATGTGTTCTTGAATGTTGATACACTCTGGGGTCAAGTCCTCTTAAGGCCCATACAACCTCTCACCCTTCTAATGACATTTATGTGTTTATAATCGCATGCTACAACTTTTATACATGTCAATTCTTCATTGATAATTATTAAATTATGTCTATAAAATATTATATTATAAAATTGTATATGCCAATAGATTAAGTTTGATTCATAGATCAATAATTAGATAAGGTTTTTAATTTGTTTATTATTTTTACTTCTTTTAGAACTTATATTTCCAATCTGTTGCTTCATTAATTATGTCAAAAGATTATTAGAGGAAAATGCAAATTAGAAATATAAAAAGATAGAGACAAAGTTTCTTTTTCTTCTTCATTCTAAGAGGATTTCTCCATAGAGCTCTCTTAGGAACCCTTTGTTCTTTTCAAATTGAGTTCAAAAACTTATTGCATATGAAAGACCGTCTTAACATTGAAAGAGAGAGACATACTATTATCCAGCGTGAAAATATATTATATGTACATATATTTTAGTATAATATTATACTGTAAAACTATATATAGATTAAATATACTATATATTTAATATTTATAGATTTTTATTATTTAGTTATATATGCTTTATATATGAAATAATAATATAATAATTATATAATTAATATATAATATTTTTATATAACATAGATTATTAAAGTATTTCTATAATAATATCATATTATTAAAGTGTATATTTACATTAATTATAATATATTAAATATTTATATATTTGTTATTTGATTATATACTTATTTTATATAAAATATATATTAAATTAAATAACAAATATATAAATATTAAATATACAATATTGTATATTAAAAAATATATAAATATGAAAATTAAATATTTTTAAAATTAAATACAATATAATTAATGAATGATTGCATACTTATTATATAAATATAATGATTGTATAGGACTACAAATATTACCAAAGATATTAAATTAGAGAACAAGGTAATTATGTACCATTACCTATAAAATAAGACATACATTTTGTATAGATAAAAGTCAATAGGCAAAAGTCAATAGGCCATTTTTTCAATGACATTACACTATAGCACTATTAATTTCTATTTAATTTTGGGCCATTTTGATGGAAAGTCTTTAATACAATTGTACATATTGAGAAATGGCACACTCTTGTCCTAGGTTAATATCTTTCTATAGATTTATTTATACTTTTATCTACATGGATACATAAATATATTAAATATATATATTATGAACCTAGTTAACATATAGAGAACGATAATATATATTCTTAGGATTCAGAAATGTGATGGAATTTATTGATTCGAATCTACCTTAAACTTACATATTGCTTTTAAATCTTCCTTATCAATACCTAATTTTTAAGGAGGATCTAAGAAATAATAAGCAAACTAAAATTTGTGCATGCAAAAAACTAATCAAAAGGTAGATTGTAGTTTGTTATTTTTTATTTTTAAGTAAAATTTGAATTTGAATTGCTAATAACAAATTTGTGATCTTGTTATATAGTATATTTTGTAATGTAAACTATTTAAGATATTTTTAAAATAATATTATATTATAAAATTATATATATAGTAAATATTTATTTAGAGTTGAATTGTATTACATATAATATCTAATATAATTATACTTCTTATTGTTTACTATATTTTATATAATATAAATTATTTAATAATTTTTAAAACAATAATATATTATAAAATCCTATATTTATATTAAATATTAAACTATATTTGTTATTTTATTATATAGTATTATCAATATCTTATCATATGTTTTATTTTATTATATATTATATCACCCCCACTATCTCTCTCCCTATTTTGGTAGATAAACACAAGGAATGGATGTAGTGACACCCATCATTTCTATTGTCTTGTATCATTATAAGATGATGTCAAAACAATAAATATTTCTATTAATACATAGTTTATATATCAAATTTTTATATAAAAACACATAAATAATATAAAACTATATTTTAATATTGAAAATAAATTAAATAAATATTTCTATTAAATAATTTATATATTATATGTAAAAATATAAAAATATAGTTTAATATTGAAAATAAATTAAATTGTAACTCATTGTTTCTAAATTAATCGATGTGATGGTATTTTTTCTCTAACCATACTATCATCCAGTTACAATATTATGAACCTAATGTCTATTAGAATAAATCTTATAATATTAATAATTATATATTTTTAGTTCTATAAAATATATAAATAATTTATAAATTGTCAATGATTAAATCCAAAAAAAAATTTAAATTTTATATTGAGTATATAATATAATTAAATTATATATTATATATTTTAGATAAAATAAATATAATCAAATTATAATTTAATACAAATATTAAATATATAATATGTTTAATCTAAATATACAATTTTATTAAATTTTATAATATTGTATTATACTTTACTTATAAATATATAAATATATTTAAAATTTTCAAATCTTATAATATTAATAATTATATATTTTTTTAATTCTATAAAATAAATAAATTATTTATAAATATATAGAATATCATATTTAATTATAAATATAACTTTTATATATAAAATTATTATATAATAAAATAACAAATATATTTAAATATATAATTTTAAAAATATATTAAATAATTATTAAACTATTTAAAAAAATTAAAAACATTTTCTGCATTATATATCCATTTTACCTTGTTAAAATTAAATACAGTTAATTAGTTCCTAAAAAACCATATCGAAGAGCTCAAGTTTGAAATTTAGCAACATTTAGTGAATGCATAATTATGCCGATTTAATTTGTGTTTATTAAATTCAAACTATACATGAATAAGAATAAATAACTATATACAGTGTTGGAAAATATAACAAAAGCGAAAAATATTAAACCTATTTATGTTCCTGGATACAAACTCGAAAATAGAGAGATTAATGTTTAAATAGCTTTTAAAAACCCTTCGCAAGGTCCAAAATACATTCTTTTTCGATATCAGCAAGATAATATACTATCGGCAACTTCAAAATTTCTTCCACCGATGGCCCTTGTCACTTCGATTACCTTTGGACTTAGCATATACATTTCTTAAATTTCTACTACCGGTTCCCTTACCGCTATTACCAGTCACTGTTTGCATCTTACGAAATGCACATTCTCTCATACAACCACCGATATACAATTGCAGTCGCATATACATTACTTGACTTGCTGTGTTGGTTCTCTCTCCCGGTTCTACCGGTCACTCCTTGTATCTAACTCCTTGCATCATTCGAAATGTACATTCAATACATGCATTTGCAACATACAACCCCGACATGCGATTACAGGATACACACAAACTGATACTCGCAAACAATAGCGATATACACATGAAATGTTTGCGGCATACAAATGTGAGATACACACAAAATATACTCAAATATGATTGCGATATACACATACAATGTTCTTTGACATACAATGGCAGTATACACATAAACTGTCTTTGACATACAAATGCAGTATACTCATAAAATGCATGTTCAGTGACACAAACCAAATCTTAGTGGAGGATTTATTTCAGCAGTGCCGCGTCCATGCTTTCACTGTCCAGAGATTTTGGAGTGAATCCAATCAACTTTTTTCACACAGCAAACCAAATTCCTAGTAGGAAAGTCATCATCTATTAAATGAAAAGCTGTAGGCATGGAGAACGGATTTGTTGGACATACAGTTCACTTCCTTGACCAATGACCAAAGAAAGGGTTTTTACTTTGCCTCTACAAAAGATTTCCAAACAACTACTTTCATCACCGATTTTCTGTTCTTATTGCAGTTTACTGTTTCAAATTTAAATACATTTTCTGCACAGTATCAGAAACCGGTGAAGGTAAAACGCGCTGGCAAAAATTTTTTTTCTGTGTCTGTCGCTGTTTTTTCCTGGTCGGTCACTTCTTTCATCCTTATTACCCTGGCAATACTGGGATAAAAAAGCTCTAAGTATTATTTGCCGTGTGAAGTTGAACAATGTCAATTTACTACAGATATATTATATTTACTACTGATTTTTCTACAATTTATAGTTCTATTGTATTTAATTGTGTATATTTACTATTGATCTCTCTACATTTTACACTTTAAGTTTAAATGTATCTGTTGTCACTTTATAGATGTATTTATTGGTCATTTATATTTTGCTAACTGATTTTTAGTGTTTAATTTTACAAATACAATTTAGAGTAAAATAATCATAACTCCAACAAAGCATATCATTTCTCCAACTTCTAATACACAACAAAAGACGAAATCATTATCTACAAAAATATTTAAATGCCTTCCAAAATTCACAGCACTTAAGAAATTATAAGGAAAAGAGTGAAAACTACAGTCTACACTACCCTCATAGAACCACCTGAATCACACAAACTTATTTTCTTTTACAAATATATTTACCTTAAATGAATTTGAAAAAAATTGGTTTATATCTTTTCATTACCACAATTTTAACTCTGAAGTATTCCATTTAGAAATATGGTACTAAGAAAGTTTGTATAATTTAGCTAATTTATGAGTAGTAGGTAATAGCACCATAATCTTAAAAAGTTAAAGGACTATACGCGAATCTAATTGAAACCTAGAAAATATTTTATGTACTTGACCTGTACGTTTTCAAAACATATTAAAAAATTTCCTGGCGTGAAAACAACTGATGAGTTTAGGAAATTTCCTGATGTGAAAACAACCAACAAGTTTAGGAAATTTCCCGGCGTGATTTTTTTCTTTTTTCATTTTCAGGCAAACAAAACCTTTACCAATGCGTGAACGGAAAAAGATAAAATGGAATTTAAAACGTTCTTTCTAGTCAAACTTCAATCTTGATTATAACCTTTGTCCGAAACATGCAAGCATCCTAATATGCAAAGAATTTTCTATGTTTAACTTTCCTTTGACCTCCGGCCTTTGTATCTTTTGGATTGTATATTGCAAACATACAAACACTTAAACAGACAAAGAACTTTTCACTATTTAATTTATTTTCACATCCGCTCTTTGTATATCTTGAACTTTGCATCTTTCTTTCCTCATCGGCGTAACTTACATTGTCAGGGCTCTCTAAATAACTCATTCCGATCACTTATCTCTGCCCGATATACTTTCTATCGGTGAAGCTCACTTCGTCGGGTGCATCTAAACTTTTCATTCCAATAGCTTATCTCTGCCCGATGACTCAAACTTTTATCGGTGAGAGCACATTTTGAACCCACATATGTAGTATGTAGTATTGGTGATTGTATGTAGTATTTTAGTTTTCCTGTGTTTAACGAAATTGTAGGAAACAAATTTTAGTTTATGTGCTAGGAAAACAAAGAGCTAATGGAAATTTGGCATTCTTTTTATTTTGGAGAAATAAAAATCTATAAATCTATAAAAATATAAAAATCTATTACCTCCTTTTTCTAAAAATATTTATATATCCAGAAGTCATTCACATATCTTGACATTTTTATATATGTTATTGGTTTTTACAATCTTCACAATCTACTGTTATTTAAGACAATTGGTTGTGTCTATCCAATTAACAGTTAAATGGTAACAATATATGAATTTGCTAACTATTTAAAATAAACTTGTTAATATTTTTTTAAAATATAAAAAAAATACGATTTAATATAACAATGTAATTTGCTAACTATTTAAAATAAACTTGTTACTATTTTTTTAAAATATAAAAAAAATTCGATTTAATATAACAATGTAATACATTGTTATCATTTTTAAAGCTAATTTATAATCAAAATATATAATTTAATCTGAAAACCTGCACTATAATTACATTTCTTAATGACTTAAAACTAATAGCAGTGTATTTAAATATTTAGGTTATAAGTTTTTGGCGATGTATAGCAGATTTTTATATTAATTTTGGGTGAAAAATTGAATTTTTTTTTATTAATTTAAATAAATATAATTTCTATAATTATAAATTTATATTAAATTAAATTGTAAATTACTATATAAAAACTTCTTAGTACCCATAAAAAAATAAATTGTAAATTACTATATCATATTAAGAAATTAATTTTTTTATTAAATTAAATTGTATATTACAATATCATATTAAGAAGTTGAAATTTTTATTGATTAATAATATAAATATAGTATAAGTATATAATAATTAATAATTATTTAAATATATATTTAAAATCAGTAAACATTTAATATTCTATAATTTCAGAGTTAATATAATACGTAAGCTAATAAATTAGCATTGTACAATAAGTGTAATAATAAATAATATACTATTAAATATTTTACGTAATTTAATTCAAAAATGAAGTTCATTTTATTGATTATAAACATAATTTAATTTTTTTAAAGTAAAACCTTATAATTTTTTAATTAAAAGATTAAATTGGCCGTGGTGATTAATGTGGAAACCCTTAAAAGTCACATGAGATAATCCCTCGAGGCCCAACCTACAAATGGTAAATGCCCATATGCGTGATCTTTCAATATCGAAGGAAGAAGTTTGCCTTAAATAAAATGATATGTGACGGGGTCAAATACAAAATAGAAATAGTAGAATTTAATTAATAATTTTTATTCGTGGGCTTCACGCAATATTACGGATAGAACAAATAATAGAAAAACATTGGCAGAGGAGGAATTTATTATATTTAGCCGAATTGATTATTTGAAGCTTTCATAACTTTATTTATTTATTATCCTCGAACCATCTGTTATGCTTGGGCTGGTTTATCTAGAAATTAAACTTCTCCGTAACAGGTGGACATTAAAGTCATCAATGAAGCTTTATTTTAAGCTTTGTTTTGTGTGACACAACTAAGTTAAAAAAATGAGACAAAAAGGTGAACGAAAAGATGGGAAAGGAGAAAATGCTTGTCGGCCAGACATTTCTCATCGGCGAACTACAACTTCGTTCGCTCAATACACCGATACATTGAACATTTCTCACGCTGGAATATATTGACGGTAAAACAGAAAACGAACGGTCGAGGGTTTTCAGTCACAGCAACATAAAAATCTAGCACCGTTTCTTTAGCAAGTTGGGAAAAAATGCACATAAACGGAAAAATATAAAGTGCGAAATGGAATGGCTTACATTTGCCGCTTTTACTGGAGCGAACCTATGAACAATCAATGTTTCGGCGATGAAAACTAAAAACAGTGACGGAAAACGGTGGAAAGCAAAACGGCAAACAAAACTCGGTGATCATAAAATTAGATGATGGATACGGATGGTTGAGATCATTTCAATCGTCTTCGCACCCTCGTGCACCCTTCTGAACCATTGATCCATTAAGTCAGCCCAACTGCTCACAAAGGGAACACCTTCGGCGTAATTATATCCTACCATTTAACATGATACAATTTCACAATATCTAACTATAGTAGTTGTTGTAAAACACAATATTCATATTAACTACAATTTGACAATTTAATGAATTAAATTTAGATCCACCAAGCCATGACATAATCATGCATGATTTTGCCATAACATAAAACCACTAAATCACTTTATCCACACTTCATATATAGTTCACTCTTGCCATTATATGCATCTATTTAGTTCCCATTTTAAAATCACTATTCATGTTTAAACCAATTTCAATATATAAATGTCCTCAAATCAAGTTCATACATTTTAACCCACTAATATCGCAAGAACTAAACATTACTTAATCACTAATTAATCATATCATTAGGATGATTTACAATTTAAGGGTTTGTCTTCTACTTTAGGATTAGCATTTACATACTTAATGTAACAAAATTTGACTCAATTATTTAAGTAAGCATCACAATAGATTTTTTAGGGTTAGCATAATTATCTCATAACCCAACAATACTACTCTTCACATGGAATTCATAATTCAACTATAACAATGTTTATCAAGGCAATAATAATGAAAGTCTATAACAATATTCAAGTACCTAATGAGATATAATGGGTTCAGCTAGGTTTGAAAAAGTAAGTGGGTTTCACACCAAAAGGTGAGTCACGTAACAATTATTAAAAACCTTAATAATGATAACAATTAATAATATTAAGTTTCCAATCTAGAGAATTACCCATAGGGTTCATTCAAGGGGCTGGTATTACCAAAAGTACACTAGGACAAAAGTGGCAAGGTTCACCAAAGGATTCAACTAGCTAGCAAAATTAGAGGCAATCAGTAGGGAGAGGTGCTACAAAAGTTATAAACAAGGACATGCCTTACAACCGTTTCCCCTTAGATTGGACTTCCTCCTTGAAGTCACTAAGGTTCAGGGAGAACTCAACCCTAAAACTATGTCAACAACAAATAGGTAACAAATCCAATGAGTTTCCCCAACTCTAGTTTCTAGAAGAGAACAATCATAAAATAACAAGCATATCAAATAGAACATTTCTCCATGAAATGTGTAACAATCAAGTTACGGTTCCAAGTCATACAATATAAGGGCATTATATGCATCAAAATTCTATAAGGTCAAGTTACAAGATCCTTTAACAAAAGCTCGAGAATTGCTATAAAGGCTATGAAGGATAAAGTCATTAATTTTAAAAGTTAGCATATAATACAGTTCCATTGCTACTCGCCCATGATACTATCCATACTACATAGAATAAAAGGGTATATAAACAAATATTAACCATTATTTGATTATCTTAAAGATTGAATCCACCCACCCATAAAGAATTACCCAAATCACCAAGACATCATATCATCATGTTCAATCATAGGCATTTGTCAGCATTTATTTCATTATTCTCTCTTTTTTTAAAATTAATCTATCCACACTTAGTTCACCATATAATTCACACCATACTCTCATTTTTCACAACACATATCACAAGAACCACATCATGGGAATGACATCACATGACTCACATAATGAGGCTCACAAAATGAGTTTATGAGGATACCATATGCCGCAATATTACCAAGTAACCAAAGGAACATAAATCTATAGAACTAATAAGTCAATAGGAAATATGGTCTTAGGGCCCTCCCTGAGGACCCTTTTGTGCGTTTCCTTTTACCTCTTTCTTGTTTGTTTTTAAGGGGGTTAGCCTCCAAGAGAGAGGTGCAAAAGAGATCGCACACACTTATAGGGGAATGGATTACGACTATCCTATATTGGTCAAATTTAAAATGGAAACTAAATAGATGCATATAATGTCAAGAGTGAATTCTAAATGAAGTGTAGATAAAACAATTTAGTGGTTTATGTTATGGAAAAAACATCTGTGATTATGTTGTGGCTTGATATATTCTAAATTTAATTCATTAAATTATTGTTAAATGTGAATATTGTATTTTACAACAATTTCATGTTAAATGGTAGGATATAATCACACTAATCTATGAGGTTGATAATATCTATGATGGCGATGCCTGAGTTTGGATCAAATTGCATTTTTGTGGTATGTGATACCATACATAATGCCCAAAAATTAACCAAGGGAAAACTTAGTTAAAACCTATTTTTTTAAAGATAAGAATTGGTGAGATGAAAGCTCTCCACCCAACCGATATGGAAACATTAAGCCATAAAAGGCTCTAGCCATCCCTCAAGCTAATATAAAGCAATGAGGACCCACTTTAACTAAAAACAATACAAGCACAACACAAGATGAAAAAGGATAATAGGGGTTTACATTCATACAAACATAACATGGAAGTATATGTCTCAATCCCATCTCACAATCAATATGAGGGAACTCATGCCTTTCAACACACACTTATAAAGAGAGAAAAAACAACACCACAAAATTCTAAATATACACCACTTTCACAAGTGTCCCATACACAACACCCACACTTAAGTAAGAATATTCACAATAGAAGGATTTTGCAAGAAAATAACAACAATATGGAAGAGGATATATCTCTAGACATATATCTTGTTGGAATGAAGACTCTATTTTCTCCTCCAAGCTCTTTGTTTCCAAATTGTAATGAAGTCTTCCATTAATAATTTCTCCCCCAAAACTTCAACCATGCTCAAGCTCCAAAACTACTCACTCAAGAAAATTTTCCATTTAATGCAAGAATGCCCTCCAAAAGTCAAAAATTGAGGCTTTTAAGGGTGTTCCATGTTAAAAATCCTCATCCAGTAGACATATATCTTGTTGGAATGAAGACCCTATTTTCTCCTCCAAGCTCTTTGTTTCCAAATTGCAATGAAGTCTTCCATTAATAATTTCTCCCCCAAAACTTCAACACTTCTCAAGCTCCAAAAATGCTCACTCAAGAAAATTTTCTATAATGCAAGAATGCCCTCCAAAAGTCTAAAATTGAGGGTTTTAAGGGTGTTCCATGTCACACATCCTCATCCAGTAGGATGAGGACACATGGAATGCCACTCGGGTCTTACTCAACCCCTTACATCTCATTAATGTAAGGTATGGGCTTGCACATGCAATCACATGGGTGTGCATCCCTCTCAAGGAAGAAGGGTTGGTCAAATAATCCTTCCATGCCTATGGTATGGTCTTTCCAATGAGAGGATATGGGTACTTTATCCATGCATCCCTGTCAAATCAATCCTCAAAGGACCCCCTTATCCCCGGGGGTCTAAAAGTACATAAATAATAAAAATAATCATTTTTGACATCTTTAAAATTGTACAAAAATACAAATCTGAGTTTGTCCAATTGGGGCAATTTAAAATGATATAAAATACATCCCCAAAGATAATAAAAGTCATAAACATAGTATAAAATCAAGGCATAGGCACACGATTTAACACAAATCTTGAACATTGAATTTTAACCACCCGTAGACAAGATAATTGGTTCACATTCAAGGTATCAATCCACATTATGTTAAGGGGTTTGTTTCACTTGAATACATAATGAACATTCACATTGCTTCACAACATGGAGCAAGTATACTTACTACAAACATTCACATTGCTTCACATTGTTACACTTGCACACTTATTACAAACATCAACACATCCATGGTATATGTATATAGTCAAAGAAAATGAAGTATACTTATACTATTTACTCATAAACAATTCAATTTAAGTTCACGTACCTCAAAAATGTGATTCATTCCAAACTCTATCCTTGTGATAGCACTTGCACCATATTTAGAAGACATGGCCTAAGGTGTACATTTCCTATCAATAGGATAACAATTCTAGTCAGTATCACAATAACCAAATATATTTTTATTCTTGGTGTAGGAAAAATAAAGGCTACTTAATTAAACCTTTAATATACTTTTAATATTATTTTAACTATTTTTCAATGATCCATTTATTGATCTTGCACAAATATAGATGTAAAACCTATTGTGGAGGTATTGTTTGATCTAGATATTGTTAGGTTTATAAAAAATAGAATTGGTCCTTTTTTCTCATGATTATTCCAAGGTTTGATTAATACCAATCTTTAAAAGGTATAACAACTAATTTAAATGACCATATTTCATTTCTTAAGTAAATCATGTGTGTGCTTTACTTTGAGATACTTGTAATTGATCCTAGAATATAGCCAATCCAAATGATGAAGAGGACTTAGATTGAACTTCTCTAATAGTTTATTCAATTTACTTATAATAAGCAAGTTGTCTGCATATAACATAGTTATAATGATTTGATGAAAATATTGAATCAACATTCAAAATGGTGATGATCCACCCATCTTCATTTTGACAAGATCATTAAGGCATGGGAATTTCAGAAACATAGGTAGTACAAACATAGGTAGTATAATTTTTTGTGCTTTTTTTAGTGAATAGTCATCCTACTAAACATATAATCAAAGATTCATAAAAAATTCTTAGCAACAAGTGAACTATCCTTTCTAGGCTCGCTCCTAAGACAATTTCTTAGGGTGACAACCACCCACTACAAATAGGTACATTATACCGAAGAAGTTTAGAGGATTTTGTCAATACATGGTCATAAAAAATCTTAAAGAAAATCTTTTGATGGGTATGAGGAGTATCAAAAGATTCTTCCTCCTTAAATTTAGTGATTTGATTTCAATTATCTTCTTTTGAAGATTCTTTAACATATTCAATTTGAGTAGGATGGATGTAAGACAATTTTCAATAATATGAAAATTTTTGCTTAATATGATCTCCCTTTTAGAAGAATAGTAAAATCTTAGTTCTTTTATTCCTACTTCATAACTCTAAGAAAAAATGTCCATAACTTCACTACCAATTTAATGATATGTGTCTTGATGACATGTGGGAAGCAAATCCTTATTCAGAAACAATATTGTATGGCCTCGGGGTAAATGCAAGAAGTTGTGTCCACTTAAGGTGGAAGTTTCGGAGTTAGAAAAAAATCCGAAATCGGGTTAACCAAAACGGGATCCCGCTTTTTATAAAACGGGATCCCACTTTTTAAAAACGGGATCCCGTTTTGCTTTGGAATCCCGAGCCAAAAGCGGGATCCCGTTTTCAAGAAACAGGATCCCGTTTTGAGTTTCATAAAAGGTTAATATTTTAACCTTTATAAAACAGGATCCCGTTTTCAAAACGGGATCTCGTTTTATAAAGGTTAAAATATTAACCTTTTATGAAACGGGATCCCGTTTTAAAACGGGATCCTGTTATTTAAAATTTGAATTTTAAGCTCAGGTTTTGCTTTGTAACCCGGTTCGGGAAATGCTTTGGGGACCCGAACCTGACCTCTGGACCAGGTTTGACTTGCAACTTGAAGGTCCTGTCAATGTCACAACAAAATAGTGACTTTGGGCATATATCTGAAGGTCTATTTTGCAGAATATTTTGACGAAATTAAAACCCATTATAGATGAGACAGTGTAGATTCTAAATATTTAATTTTTTTTACAATTGGATTATTTTTTCTATTTTTTAATCAATTTCTGATGAAATAGGTCCATAAACTTGAATTATTAGGGTTTTTTAGTATTTTAATAACTTTTTATTAACATATTTTTTTGTAAAAAAAATTGTAGGAAAACGTACTTTAGACAAGTCTTTTCAATTTAAAAAAAAAAAATTTCAAAAAATGTTAAGTTTAGGTCATCTTATGCGTGACGTACACGATGATTTTTTAAAAGACCAAAAATGGCCAATAAAAAATTAATGAAAAAAAATATATTCAATAAAAAATTACAAAAAAATACGGAAAACGTGCTTCAGTGAGTTACAAATCTTTTCCCAAAAGGATTTTGAAAAATATGATTATTTAGGTCAAAATATGGATGACGTACACGTACATGGTATAGTAAAAAAAAGTGACTTTTAAACAGTGGTTTTTAGAAACACCTATTCAAAATCACTTTCTATCATCTGGGTATTGAAAAAAATTACATATTTGGAAACTAGATTCTGAGTACTACATTTCATATTTAGTGACTTTTTCCAAGATTCCACCGTTAAGTGCTTCAAATTTTTAGGTCAAATGTGACAAATTCTGAAAATCAGGGAAAACACTTCCACTTTTTGGCCAATAAGTGGACACAACTTCTTGCACACACCCCTCGTAGAAACACAACTTAGTGCATATATGGTTCATAAATTTCACATGCTTACCATAGTTATATTTTCTACTAAGAGCAATATCTTAGAGACACAAGTATTTACTAAGAATGCATGTTGCTTTACAAATGAATAAAACATATTCAAGATTCTAATGTTTGCAAATAAACTCTCAAAGAGCAATGTAAAAGCAAGATGATATATATTGGGAAAGGAAGAGGATAGAAGGTAACTATTTGTTCCTTTCAAGACTCAAATGTGTCTATAATATATCATCAAATGCCAAGGGAGTTAGAGTTACAAAATCTAACAATATGCGAAGTAAAATATTATTATGCAATGCCTACAAAAGCCATATGGAAGCAATTATAAGTGTATTACCATAATATCCCTATTAACTAAACATGTGCTATCGAATATTCATCAAACAAATCAATGATATATGTGTATTCAAAATTTTTAGTGGCAAGGCCATATACACAAAATCCTAAATGGGCCCTCAAAGACACAATTCATAACAATACTTTAATATGATCAAGGATTTGAATATTTCAAAGCACGACGAAATACAATATATGAACACCTGATTAAAAAACATACTAAGCCCATTCTTCAATGTAGAAGTCACCAAACTACCAAAGTAAGATGATCAATGATCACCAATCATTTAGACATTGCATAGTGTGTCTCTTTTAGTAATTTCTAAAAATTCAGTCACTTAAATTACAATGAGAGTTTTTAATGATGTTGATTAATATACCACTCAAATATTTCATCACAAGGGTTGTATACATCCTCAACAATAAATTATTATACAATATTTGTTATCTTAATAAAAGGAGGACTGCTACCTTTGAGGCATATTATTATATGGTTTATACAAGTTTAAAAATATGTTCTACTCATATAATCCCTTGTCTTTGATATAAGAGACATCTAGAATAAATTTTATCTTTATGAAGGAAGTATAGTTGTCCTTATTGATATTCTTGAACCATACTTTTATATGCCCTTGCAAGATGATTATAAATCATTATACTACAAACTTCTAAAACAAACATCTTTTGACACAATTCAAAACTAACAACACAAACATACTAAATGCGAGCACATAATTTGTTTGATTATTTGTAAACAAGTTATATTGAACAACATTTTTCAATTCATTCATATATCAAGAATTGTTAATGCCTATTATAAAACATGTTTACATTGTAATAAAGTGTGTATATGTATTAGGTATATGCTTATGTCATACACTTTTACCACAACTCTCAACACGGTCTTTTGAGAGAATGTTAAAAATATTAAAATGCAAAAGAAGCCATTTAATGCCATTAAGTTAACAATTCAAGGTTTGAAACTTAAAACTAAAACTCATTTAACTTAAAAAAAATTACACCATAAATAACATCCACAAGTAACCTGGCTCTCTAAACCATCACATGATGGCTTTATAATTCATATCAAAGAAATTTTAAGAATCTAAATACAGCTTAAAACCTTTTCCTCTAATTCTTAGGGAAAAAAAAATGCAGCTTAAAACCTTTTCCTCTAATTCTAGGGGGAAAAAAAAAGAAGAAAGTCAATTGAAACCAAAAGATAAATCATGTAAATTATGTTCTTGCATTCACGGTGAAAAATACATAACACCATTGAGACCAAAGCTGTCCTCAAAAATAAATGAACCAAAAACTAACATATTAAAGAAAAACTTTAAAATAAGCATTAAGCTTTTGACTGGGTCAGACTATTCTGAAGTGTTGAATAATAATTTCTGACAAGATATAAAGTTGAGCACTTAAAAGGAATGGATTGAACAAATATTTAATATGGGCCAATTTATGGGTCCTTAATGGCCACTATATTTTTCTTGGTGGCCATTAAATTTTAAGAGATTATTGTCTCCGCCTTAGCAAATCTGAACACATTGAAAGGTTGATATCTTGATAATGTTTACGACCGATCCTCTCGGTCAAAAATGCAGTGGTCTCTGTACGGTTTGTAAGGAATACAATCTACAAATTTAGTAATGCATAAATAATGTCTGACAATAGTAAGTAGCTTCCCCATCCAACGTTGAATGGTCTGTGAACTGTGAACTGTGTTAAATATTGAGCACGGTAGAAATGTGAGTAAAATGTGAGCATTATAGTGCTCAGAATTGTCTCACGCTGTAAATTCGTTCTCAGATACTTCTAGAAAAACAAGAAAAATCTTGAGTAGGTTTAGAAACCGGCCAACTTCATTAATGGAATTAAATATCTGTGCTGGACAGATTTCAGGTTTACGTGGCTGGAGTAGTTACCTCAAATTTAACTCCTCTGTGACTAGGGGGGAAGAGTAGTTACATCATATTTAAGAATTATCTGAACTTCACATTTGATTTATTTAAAACAGTTGATCCGATGACCATGATTTCCTCCTCTGTACCATTAAAGCTTTGCAAAAAAATTATTCCTTTCTATTACTTTCCATTTAAAAAATTAATAGTTTGTATTGCTTTCCATTTAATTTACAAAGTATTCTCTATGGAAGGAATTTTATTTAATTGTTTATTAATATAATTAATTTTTATTATCTATGACATTGAATAATTAATATATTAATAATAATGTTAATATTATGATTATTATTTAATTAATCTTAAAACAATAATGTTAATTATTTCCATTAAAAAATATTTTGAATTTTTTATTATTTTCAATTGTTTATTAATATAATTACATTGTGAAGGTTATTTAAAAAAAATGTGGGAAAGACTAATTTTCAATTAATAGTAGTATAGTATTATATTAATAATATAAATCTATAATAATCTATAATACTGTATTATAACTATAATTGATTAATTATACTAGAATATTTTATTTTTATTATATATTACATTCAATATTAATATATTCTTTTAATTATTATATATTAAAAAAAACGATGGATATTTGCTTATTTCATAATTAATATAGTATTATATTAAAATATTATTACGATATGAAATACTTATTGATTAATTTAGTATTTATAAATTAATATTAACAATTGAAAATCTATCAAATAATAGTAGTATATATTTACTATAATACTCTATTATAGTAGATTATAACTATAATTTTTTAATTTCCAGAACATCCCATCTAACGAAGGAGTAAATGCATCAGATCTAAAGATTTCACTAGTAGATCTAAAGATTTCACGAGTAAATGATTTTGGAGGAGTAAATCTAAGATATATTTTGGAGTTAATGTAGACCTAGCTAGTGGATGGTAGATTTTATGCATTTATTAGTAAAAGTTGCTGGCTTGCCTGTAAGTAACATCTGCCTATGACATAGTGTAGGTGTATCATGAATCCATCTAGAACAAGATGATCTTAATCAAATATATAATAATAAGTGTTGCTTTGTTTATGAAATATAACCCTGGGGTAAAATAAATTTTTTTCACATCCTCAGCCTAGTTGAGAAAAATTAAATCTTTGTTATAAGCAACCCAACACATAATTTGCCTGATTTTGTGTTTTCCCTGGCACCTTAGAGCCACCTCAAAGTACCGTTGAATTTGATGTGGAAGTAACCCAAACAATAGGAAGAGTTGGAAGTATATCTAAGATTCCAAGAGTCTTGGTCTTAGATATGAAAAGTTGAAAATATTTTAACCTACTAAATCATTTCTACTGCATTGGAAAAAAATACCTCCATTTCATTCCTTTAGTTTTCATACTTATTTCTATTGTTGTTATGGGGGCGTTTAGACTTAGGCTCTGCTGAAAGAATCGGGAAAACTATATATTGTGCCAAAATCCAAATCTAAAATCCATACAAACAATAGGGCGATATTGGTCTTGGAAACATGCAAGGAAAACAAGAAAATGAAATAACATTAGGATAATTGGTGTTACCTCGCTGAAGTGACCCAGAGGAAGGCCAAATTTGGTGTGGCCTTCAAAAATCAACGGTTGTTCTTCCTTCGGAGACATAAATCTTCGCTTTAGGTATTCCTCCCTCTTCTTCAGGTATATCTTCTTTTGTTTTTCCTCTTCCTCATGAGACACACAAATTTAATAATGTTTTGGTTTTGGTTACATGAAAAATATAATAAAATGAAAGAGCCTTACTTGGCCTCCAAAATTCAACCATGGTCTCTTCTTATCCCCATCTCTCATCTCTTCCTCCTCTTGATACCAAAAATTAAACTCGTCATCCTCCATTTTCAAACATGAATGCATCCTACATAAATCCCAAGCTCCCTCATCTTTCAAAAGTAGTCTCCTGAAGAATTCATCATTTATCTAGATTTCATCCTCTGGTGTAATTTTCTGGCTTAGATACTTCCTGATCCAGCCCTATAGAGAAGGCTAAAAGGAATTCAACCTACCTCTTATCATCCTCCTAAGTTAGATAATTTTCTCAAAATTTATGGCCTCTTGCACCTTGTATGTTGCTTACTGCTCTATGATGTCCCACGCTAATGCTCATCAGAGTAATAATTAATTTTAGTGAGTATACTGCTAATACCCAGGTGAAACAAAGAAATTGATTACAAAACAGCTTCCTAGTTGCGTGTCAAGGGGAGACCGATCGCTTGGCTACATGCATCCACACTTGTTGTCCATGTGTGTTACCCGTAGTCATTCACTCTTCTGCGCAATTTAACATATATTTATTTATTTATATCATATAAACTATAATATAAAAATTAAACTATTTAACTTTAAAAATATTTTTTTCCTATTGCTGCAATTTGACCATGGCTTTTGATGTGTACTATGGTTTGGGAATGGTACAACGACATCAGGGTATTCATCAGAACTAGCATATTATATTAGAGTGTTATGATTAGGGTTTTGTATAGAGTATGAGAGATTAGATTTTCTTGCATTATGTGTTGATCTAGGTTGTCAGAGTCAGGATTTCGTACTATATTTACTATTTTTTGATTTAAAAGTATTATGAACGTTTGTTAGATGTTACAGTTTAAGAATTTTTTTTGGGGGGGGGGATGTATTTAGCCATTTGATGGTGGATGTTCTTAGTCCACTATTACATTTATCTTTGTTTATGCAAATAATAAATGACAAGAATTATTTAATTATTTAAAATACAGAGTAAATGTTGTTGGAAATGGTGTGACTAATAGTGTAATTTTCTATAATTTGTGACTAAGGAGCAAAATCATGGAAGGGTGTTGTGTTTTTTTAATTAAATAAATAGGAGAAATGTATATTGATTTGGGGCCTTAGAGTTATGGTCTCGGTTGACAATTTTATAGATAAAAATTTAGATGAGTTTGGTATTTGCGAATGTTTATTTGGTTATTAGTGCAAAAATTAGTTATGAGAATCATGATAAAGTATAATTAATGCACCCACAATTTTTATGTTGGTGGTAATCAAAGATAGTATGTCTACTTAACAACTTTCCCATCCATGAAATTGATATTTTTGTGGATGCATTTTTTTTTAGGTTATGGCAAATCCACTGCAACCAAATCACATAATTGAGATTTCAAGCAATGGTCCTGAAGTCACTGTAACAAGTCCATTAATTACAATGAATGTTCCAACATCATCAACTGGGTCAAACACGTCAATCAATTGGAATGGCTTTTATGAAACCAAAATCCAAAATTTCACAAGATGTCTTACACTTAGTTGTAATCAGATTGTCCAAAAAGTGAAGGCAACTAGCATACATGCACACACTGTGCAAGAAACTGACATCATAGCAATGTAGGAAACCGCAAATGAATTCCATGCAACATGTGTTAAATTAGCTGGTTTTTGCATTTTCCTGAGAGAAATGTACAATGATGGATATTTTGGACATGGCGATGCTCCTCGTCTTCTTTGTGCATTTCAAGACTACATGACCTATATGTAGTATGATAGTAATACTTTTGTGCCATGTAAAATCTTCCAATAGTTGAATATGTACTACCCCTTTGTATTTCAAAACTATATAAACTATATGTAGTATCGTAGTACAATTATGCCCAACGTTGTTTACTAACAATTGAAGTTGTACTACATCTTTTATATAAATAAAATGTTGGAAGTTGTTTTAGTGTTTTTCTTTTACACTATTTGCTCATCTTACATCAACGAAAAATAATTTATCCTCTGTGTTTAGCCTCTACACATAAATTAAATGTATTAATTTCTTAATATACTTTTACTGTTTTCTTGCACTTATTTATCATAACTTATGTGTTTATTATTTTACATGTATACAATGTACATTGGAACAATTGAAGACTTTTGTTATGTAATATGCAATGTACCTATATAACAATCGAAGACTTTTGTTAACACTTTCTCATCATTTTTGTGCTTGGTAATATAACAATGTTCCAGTTCCATCATTTTTGTGCTTGGTAATATAACAATGTTCCACTTCCATCATGTTTGTGCTTGGTTTTAATTAAACAATCTTTAGCCCTTTTACATAAATAAAATGTTACAATTTATTTTTTATAAAATCCTCATTTTTTATGTACTTAACTTTTATTCATGCTACTTTTCAAAAATTCTTATAAAATTATACACTAAATTCTTTGACTCAATCTTAAATATGCACTTAGAAGATACATAAAAAAGATCTCTATTAAACTATAAAATTTAATGTTTTTTTCTCTTAAATACTCTAAATGCTATTTTACCCCAATAGTAAATAGTCCCTTGAAAGCTATTTGTCTAATTTACAAGGCCCTTCTTTATTATAAATTAGAAAGTCCACCGAAACATTAAAAATGACTATTAAAATAACATATCTCATTACCTTCTTCTTTTATGCAGTCCCATGTAAGCTATTTCTCTAATTTACAAGGCCCTTCTTTATTTTACATTGGAAACTCCACTGAAACATTAACAATGACTATTAAATAAATGTATCTCATGACCTTTTTCTTTTAAAGTTGTTTGTAGAGTTAAATTTCATATTAACTCTTACAAAATGCTTTGGATAAACAAAAAAGTAGCATTTGTGTAGTTAGGACTACCCACCATTGGATGTTTACCATAAGATTAGATCTCACGAGATGCTTTGGATAAACAAAAAATGTAGCATTTATTGGCCTACTTAAGTATCAAGTCCAAATTTCATGGAATTGAATGTTTGTTCTACTATGCTCTACTTCTTACTACCTTCTTAACTTTTTTCTTAATCCACAGGATCAAATTTATTTCAACCAGATATTTCCTTGTAAGCACTCCAAAGACGTTGTTGGCTCTAGGTAAGTTCTATACCTTATGTTGTTTCAAAAAATAGTCTACTTTATCAATGTTACAAGTTACTTATTTTCAATTTTCTAGGATAACGGCAATTGTACAAGTTTATTTTAAACTACATATATTTAGTAATCTTATTGGAATTTTATCTGAATAGTATTTTTGTTCTATAGAAAAAAATGCATACTAGCTAATATTTCATGTTTTTACATAATCATAACATTGGTAATTCAACTAAAATGTTTTTATTGTTAAACCATATTTTATAGGAATAACTTGTCTCCCTTAAGTTATGTCTTCCCCTTTGACACTAAATGCAATCATATTGATGAACAATGGGACACTGGACGTGCATCCACATCTCCAAATCTTAAGCATTTCAACATTTGGTCATGGCATTGAATCAACAAGTAGATACAAAATAGATCTTTCTGATGGAAACCATCTACAAAAAGATACAATGCCAAAAAAATATAATCATACTATAACTTCAAAGACAATCCAGAAGGGTTCAATAATTCAACTCACGGGATATAGTTGTCCCACTATTTGTAACTCAAGGTGAGCCATAATTTTAATATAGTGATTGTTTTGAAATATTACATTTTCATTTATACCTCCTATGAATCATTACTAATACTACCCCTTACTTTATTTACATAGGTGGATTGTAATATCTGAACTAGAGGTTGTATGCATAGACCATGATGTCATTGGTGATCCCACCTTCCTTTTTCAAGAACAAGAGAAACATGTACAACAAGATGCTAGGAATTCATCTAGACCATCTACAAATCCAAATCATAATGATGTACCCACACAATCAACTCCTAAGAGATTGATGTTTGGAATACATGCATCTCCACATAGGAAGGAGTTTACCTCAACTATCACTCCTATTAAAAGTTTGAATCCATTTCAAACACGGTGGACGATCAAAGGTCGTGTAACTATGAAGAAAGAAATCCACCAATACAACACAAAGAAAGGAGATGGGCAAGTGTTTAGCTTTGATATTATTGATAATGAACACACTGAAGTACGTATCACTTGCTTCAATGAAGTTGCAGACCTCCATTTTAGAAATATCCAAGTCGGGGCTATATATACATTATCTGGTGGGACCATCAAGTCAGCCAATAAGTTTTACAAGTTGAATAGTCAAATGGAAATTACTTTAATGGATGACTCAAGGGTTAGTCTTTGTGAAGATGATCTCCTAATTCCAAAACATCAATTCTCTTTCACATCCATTAATGAGATTGTGAATAAGAACAATAATTCTTTTGTTGATGTGATTGGAATTGTTGTATGCGTAGATCCTAGATCTACAATAAGAAGAAGAGATGGGACAGAGGTTCTTAGAAGGAGCCTAAAGTTACTAGATATGTCTACCTCCACCATAAATGTGACTTTATGGGGATCGACAACTCAAAAGGAAGGTGCACAACTCCAAGAAATGTACCATCTACAAAAGTCAATTGTGCTTGCAGTTAAAAATGGGTGTGTTACTGATTACAATGGAAAGGTAGTAAGCACACTAGTCACTACCTAGTTGTTTATAAACCTTGATATCCAAGAAACAGAACAACTAAAATCATGGTTTGTAGAAAGTGGGAATGATGTTCTCACATTAGCAACAAACAAGGTGGATGTGCCTCTACTACTTACACGAAAGACAATTACCAAAATTCAGGATGAGCCTTTAGACATAACACAAACTCTCCAATGCATTGTGAAAGCAACAGTAATATTCATCAAGTCTAATTCATTTTGTTATCCATCTTGCCCTATTGAGTATGAAGGAAAACAATGTAAGAAAAGAGCTATGCAAAATAATGATGGAGCATGGTATTGCTCAAAGTGCGAAGCTACATTTCAAGATTGTAATTACAGATATGTACTTCAGATAAAGCTTCAAGATCATACAAGTACTATATGGGTAGTTGCTTTTGAAGAGGCAGCAACCAAACCAATTGGCATGCCTGCTAAAGAATTGTATTTGCTACAATTCAACCAAGAAGCGGAGACAAATAGTGAAGAGATTATTAAAAATGTACTATTCAAACAATTTCTCTTCACCATTTCAAGTAGAAATGAAATATACAATAATGAGGCACGGTTGAAGTCAATGATCTTAGAAGTCGAGAGAATTGACTTCACTAATGAAAGCAACTTTCTGTTAAAAGAAATTTGTGATTTGTGAAATGTTAACAAAAAGTAAATGTACATCCAATTCTTACAATTGGAACATCTACAATTGTAATTTTCTATAATACTTCGATGGAGATGCATGTTGAATAATATATCCTTTTCATGGAACATATACTTAAAAAATTACCAACATTTCTAGTTTTTAATCTTTTATAGTTTCTCAATGTACAACATATAGCCAACTATATGTCTTTTATTATTTTGCATGTTATTTCATTTGCACATCACTAACAATGTAGTATGCAATTTTTTTCCAGATGATGAACTCAAATCTACAAGAATCTCAGAGACAACCATCCCAAACTAAACCCATAGATGTACAATCTCGTAAGAGAAGTTGCTTGTATTATGCTCGCCATCAAGAAGAAATAAGTGTGCATCATATGATGCAACGTACACAACACCTAGAACATGCATTAGATCAAACACAAGCTTTTAGAAGTTCCAAAAATCTACAAAATAATTTTCCTTCTGAAATAGTGACTTCAAACCTAACACATGGAACTAGTAAACAATATCAAACACATCTACCTACACAATTGACACAAAACACAAATTCAACTAACAACATGCATATGAACTGGTCCACTAACTTTATGGATGCATATAGAAAATTTAGAAATCGAATAGATGCACTATCAAACTTACAGACATGTACTATATGTAAGGAAAGATACCCTGGAATGAATGTACATTCATCGAACAACAATCCTATTTGTAGAAGATGCTTTAGTGAGAAAGGCATACATCGATTCTCTGCATCTAATAATATGGACCCAGGTGAGCAACCAAATGTGTTGAGGATTCTCACTCAAGTAGAAGAGATGCTCATTGCACGTGCAAATCCAATAATACAAGTCACACATGCTCATGGAGGACAATACAAATATAGTGGACACACGATTAGCTTCCCACAAGATGTCAAAACGATAACAAAATCTCTTCCACATAGAATTCAAGACTTGGATGTACTAATCGTCCGAAGAAATAATACACATGGGAAGAATTATGATTGCTATGTAAGTAGAAGTCATGTTAGGAATGAACTAGAATACAAAAATAAAAATGACCCATACTATAAAGATGTTGAAATCGATGCCAATGCATTAGCGCTTCTACTTGATTCTACTACAGACATCTCTGAAATGCTTCATACAATTGAAAGTGAAATTGAAGAACAAACATCAGCAAACATTGAAGTTGACAACAATCAAGATGATCAAGAAAATGAAATAGAATATTCAACATCATTCATGGTAAGACTACCAACTAGCCATCGTGAGCTACACATCATTAAAGAAGCATTGCAAATAGAAAGTGAAAATGATAACATCATTGATTGGCCCCACATTGGGTCAACACCTATAAATGAGCACACTACTGAGGGCCTGTTAGACATGGCATTTCCTACTCTCTTTCCAAATGGAAATGCACTACACATGCAACCCCGAGCTAGGGAGGTGTAACTTCATGAATATGCCTTGCACCTCATGCGATTTCATGACAATAGATTTAGACGCCATCCAAGATTTAGATACTTTCTTCTAAATCTTATGATGCGTCATTGTAGCCAAGCAACTGCCTCAATATTTATCAAAAGAAAAGCAGAAGACAATATACCAACCATTATTGGAGACCTTCGTTCCCACATAAATAGCCTACCAAACAATCAATTGGCTAAAGAACTAATACATTTTGGGTCAGCTTTACGAGGGACAAGATCATATTGGAACAAGTGTCATGGTGATCTAACAAATATGATCAACCAAATAGGTTCACCAACTTTGTTCTTCACACTAAGTGCAGTTGATACAAAATGGCCTGATTTACACAAACTTTTTGCAACCAATAATACATCTACATTGCACACCAACAAACATCGCACAGATGACGTGATTAAAAACCCACACACAACAGCCCTATATCTACATCAAAGATTCACAATTTTTCGTGAAGAGGTCATCGAGAAGCTCATGTGTGGGCAAAATCACTGGTATAGATATGAATGGCAACATCGAGGTTCTGCACATATAAATGGATTCCTTTGGCTCTAAAATGCACCAAACATGGATACATTAGATTGGGAAAATAATGTAGAAGTGGACAAAGCAAGAGAATTCTTTGACAACTACGTCACTGCTTGGAACCCTCGTTCTAAGTCTAAAATAAACAACATGATACATAGAACCCTGATGGATGATCCATGCCTATTAAACACATCTGAAATATTCTCTACCAACCCATACAATGATTACGAAGAGTTAATTAACCGTGTACAAAGACACACTAAATGTAGTGAGAGGACTTGCCTATGTAAGAAAAGGGAAAATTTAGAATGTAGATACAAGGCTCCATGGAAAGAACAAGAAAAATCCACCTTGTCATGTGATGAATCAGGGAATAAATCTTATGAACCATCAAGAAATGATGACAGGCTAAACATTCATAACCCTGAGATGCTCTCAATATGGAGAGCTAATATAGATTGCCATCTTGTTATCTCACGACTACTTGTTCTCAAATACATTGCCAAGTACGCATCTAAAGATGAAAGAAAATTAGAGAGTTGTGTAAATATGTTAGCAAGAATATGTGCAAATCAAAGATTAGAAGACCAGGCTTTAAGAGCCTATCAAAAATTCATGGTAGAAATTGTTGCAGAATGAGATATTGGAGCACAAGAAACATGTCATATGTTACAAAAATTACCACTTGTGATTTGTAATCGAAAGTTTATATCATTGAATGTAGGCAAAAAAGTTTTATGTCGCCTGAAAAAAACACTAGCCAGTAATGAGATACAATCAAACTACATACAATCATATATGCAATGCCCATCTCACCTAGAAACGATAACATTGATTGAATCAGCAAGATCCTTCACATATGTTGCTCGCCGCAAAGGATCCAAATGGCAAGATAGAAAAGAAAAGGCAATAGTGCAGGGATTTCCCCAATTCTATAGCATTCCAAAAGAAGACTCTGAAAATTTTGAAACTTTCTGTTGGAGTGAATTACTTCTATATAAACATTTTCGTCAAATTGATAGAGATATAGGCCTCAACAAAGAAGAAATCATCAATAATTGGAAGCACATGAATACACAAAAATACAATGCATGGCATATTGATCACACATATGAAATTGAGCATGTGATTGAAGAGGAAGACAATTCTGATAAAGAGATGAATTTACAAGATAATATAGAAATGAATGAATGGGAGTCATTGTCTCAAATGGGACTTGCTAATAGTCTTGATTTAAATGAACTTGAAATGCTAGGTCGACGTGATTTTGACAACAATAACAAATGGGAAAAACATACTATTCAACCACTTTTGCATGATGCCGCAATTCAATTTGTAAACACAAACAAAATGTCCCAACAAGGTGTCCATCCCCCCTTAGATTTGCACAGACAAAACTATACATTGTCATCAGAACAACAACTAGCACTTACTCTCATTACAGCCCACTCAATAGATAATACCTCGAAACAACCACTACATATGCTAATACAAGGAACCGCGGGCACAGGAAAATCCTATCTAATTAGCTGCATAAGAAATACACTTCAAAATCAAGTCCCAAAAAGAGAAAACCCACTCCTTGTTCTTGCCCCAACAGGAATTGCAGCATTTAACATACAAGCCTCAACTATACATGCTGCCTTAGGATTCCAATTAAAGAAATGCAACCATTGCAAGGACAAACATTGACAACATTTCAAGAAGATATGAAACACATACAATACATTCTTATTGATGAGATGAGCTTCATTGGCCCAAAACTCATATTAAAAATTGATAGCAGGTTATGAGAAGCATTCCCCGAACAAGCACATCTTTGCTTTGGTGGGATTTCTATAATTCTTGTAGGAGACCTTGCCCAATTGCCACCTGTGATGGACAAACCTATCTATGCATCACAGACAAGTGCAATAAATCTTTGGCACAAATTTAATACAGTTGTTACATTGCAAACAATATTTAGACAGCAAGGCGACGATCCAATTCAAATGCAATTTCGCCATACATTACAAAACATGCGCAATGTAGAACCAACACAACATGATTGGGAAGTATTAATGACCCACGCGGACAAGCAACTAACAACAATTGAACAAGAAGACTTTGACCAATCAATACACCTGTTTGCAACAAATGAGCTAGTGATATTACACAACAAAAAAATGCTTAAACAACTAAATCTACCTGTTGCACTTTGTCTTGTAGAAAATACACAATGTAAATTAGGCACAACTAGTAATGATGAGCAACTTCCTCACGAGGTTTTAATAAGCAAATGTCAACGTGTCATGCTTACAACAAACTTATGGATCCAAGCTAGACTTGTAAATGGGTCTCTTGGAGAGGTCAAAGATATTGTATATCCAATTGGATCAAAACCACCAAAATTGCCAGCATATGTTATAGTAACATTTGAAAACTATAATGGCCCACCATGGGATGAAACAAATCCAAAAACTATACCAATACAACCTATATCACGAGGCAGTTGTAGGCAAATACCACTATCCATGGCATGGGCTATCACTATACACAAATCACAAGGCCTTACACTAAGAAAAGCCACAATTGATATTGGAAAAAATGAAAGACAAGGCCTCAAATTTACGGCAATTTCGAGAGTCAAGTCTATACAAGGTCTACATATAGAGCCTACATTCTCTTTCGACCGTTACTCCAAAATGAAAAAAAATCCCTACAACATTATCAGAAAGAAAGAAGAGGCTCACCTACAACTACTCTCACAACAATAAATCCAGGTATGTATAGTTACTTGCAAGAATGCTCAAATAAGAAATAATGAAACTTTTTCTAATCTTTGATTATCCTCTTTTTAAAAACATACAAATAAGAAAACTAATCAATTACATTGTTTATCTTACACAGGTCAACAATTCATAACCAAAAAAAGTAAAACCTCAAGAATTGCCCAACTTCTGAAGAATTTTTTTTTTATTGCTTGGTTTTCATTCATAAGAAAATGATTACAAATTATCATTTTGGATTGACAACATTATGTTTTTGTGCACAGGATTCACAAGTGCAAAAGATAATCTTATTACAAAGATGAAAAAGAAACTCTTATGAAATTTTGCTCGATGCAATGTCGATATTAATCTTTGATCATGCAATGACATGGGAATGTTTATGTTCAAAGAACTATTGTACCTATTACAAATGAATCTAAAAACATGTTGAATAACATCTTTATTTGTACTTAAAGCATGTATAAATTTATTGTTATACATCTATTTGTCTATTATTAAATCCATTGACTCTTCCCATAAATATCCTATCGGCGTATCCCTTGAACCTCCAAAGGGTGCAAGTGCTAGTTTATTATTTCAATGGACTCTAAAGATCATGCCAATTAGCCCATGGATCAACCAATGGTTACAAAGATAATTTTATTCTGGGATGTAAATGGGAGATTATAGCGAATGTTGCTGCCCTAAATATATACTTAAAAAATTATAAATTTAGATTAGTAGAATGATTTTGAAGTAATAGAGGCATGCCAGATTCTTTGCCATGAACACTACATATTGCATCATAAATGCACTCAATAATAGTTGGAGAGGTATTACGGCTTAATTAGGTCTAATACCATGTTAAAAATTAAAACTAACTATTAAACATTAAAATAAAAAAATACTGTAGAAGTAAATACATAGAATATATACAAAACACATTATTTACATGGGGAGAACCATTATTAGTAAAGAAACCCCTCAAAAACATCATTTAATAAATGAGGAAACTCACAATAATGTTTGTATAAGCAAACATATCAAGAACCTAGTTTTAATAATATTTTATTGCTCTCCTTTCCATAATGGTCTCAAATGCATATATAATTTTACATCTTATGTAGTCTTGCCTCAACATATACTAATGTATACTCTCTCTCTCTCTCTCTCTCTCTATATATATATATATATATATATATATATATATATATATATATCTCTATATATATATATATAGAGAGAGAGAGAGAGAGAGAGAGAGCTCTCTCTCTCTCTCTCTATATATATATATACATAGAGAGAGAGAGTATACATTAGTATATGTTGAGGCAAGACTACATAAGATGTAAAATTATATATGCATTTGAGACCATTATGGAAAGGAGAGCAATAAAATATTATTAAAACTAAGTTCTTGATATGTTTGCTTATACAAACATTATTGTGAGTTTCCTCATTTATTAAATGATGTTTTTGAGGGGTTTCTTTACTAATAATGGTTTTCCCCATGTAAATAATGTGTTTTGTATATATTCTATGTATTTACTTCTATAGTATTTTTTTATTTTAATGTTTAATAGTTAGTTTTAATTTTTAACATGGTATTAGACCTAATTAAACTGTAATACCTCTCCAACTATTATTGAGTGCTATATATATATATATATATATATATATATATATATATATATATATATATATATATATATATATGATTGTTTGCATTTAAAGCAATACAAGGGATTGGTGTTTAGGTCATAACCTTTCACTTTGGTTATTAAATTAATTAATTATTTATAAAGTTAAACTCAATAAATTTACCCTTATGGACAATGCCATATTAATATAAGGTTAAACCTTATAAGTTAGGGTCATTTTAGATTATTTACATTAAATGTGACCCCTATTAAACATTATGCTCTAACAATATTAAGTTTCCAATCCAAAGAATTATCCATAGGGTTCATTAAAGGGGTTGATATTACCAAAAGTACACTAGAACAAAGGTGGAAAGGTTCACTAAAGGATTCAATTAGCTAGAAACATTAGAGGAAATCAATAGGGAGAGGTGCTACAAAAGTTATAAGCAAGGTTGGGCCTTACAAATGATGCTAATTGTTGGTTCCCATAATTATAAACCCCAATTCCAAGGAATGAACTAGAATACCTAAACCCAAGGAGCAAGTTGATCTAGTCAAAAGGATAAACCTATGATCAAATTGAGTATAATTAAGAACCAATTAATAAGAGTAGGATGACTCTTCTACTCTTCAAGCTCTACAAAACTCGAGAGAGTGTTCCTACAAATCTTGTAAGATGAATAGAAACTAAACGACCACACATCTTAGTCAAACCCAATGCATAAAGATACTCCTAAGATAGTTTGTCACTCCATGTCCTTATGTTAGTTTATGGGTCTTGTAGACCACATATCTTCCAACTTAAGCATATTACAAATAGGTTAGAGTGGTCTGTGCACATTGGTTAATAATGCCTATATGTGAAAGCTTCATGACTCCATTCTTCATCCATAATTTGAGAAATAGTAACATGCATAACTCTCTAAAACAACTTATAAATGTAGGGTCACTAAAGATTTACAAAATTGAATGTATGCACACTAGCAAGGCATAATTAAAGCATAATTTACCAAGACTTTGAGTTGACGATTTGTCATTTTGATTTCACAATGTTGAATAAACAACAATTAATAGAGTCAGGTGTCTTATGCTATAATAACATAGTCAAAACACAAGTTTTTGATTAATGGTAAAGCAGTTTTGAAGGGACCCTGAAACCCTTTACAAAATATTATCTAACAGATAAAACATGACCAATTGACAACCAAATAGTCACAAAAATGAAATAATAATACAACATCTAAGTGAGAAAGTTAAACAACTCCTAACCTAGTCCTAGAGATCCTCACCCCCTTAACTTGGGAATGGGAATAAAAAATTGATTTAGGGAGACCTTTTTTCCTTCTTTGGACCATCGTCCAGGTTACATCATTAACACGGTCCTCAGATCTAGGCAAGGGAATATCCTCAAAAGTTGCCTCCACTGGGGATGTCTCTTGATAAGAGGGAGACCAAAGGCCCAAGGAAGTCTTATGACTGAAGAATCATTGTGGCAAGTCTTAGGGGAGGAATCCACCTGAACCAGAGGTGGAGAAGAAGTCCCCTCAAAAGAAACATAGACACCAACCACATGGGTCCCTGCCTTAAGGGGAGCCAAAGGAGAGGAGCCATCGTCTTGAGAAGACATGTCATTCTAAGAGGAACCCACCTCTTGAGAATCAGGGTCTTTAACTATCAATGTTTAACACGAGCATTCTGTCACCACATCACACCAACCTTACAATGTGAATGCAAGCAATCCAAAGTCAAATGTTTAATAGTGAAACATCATTTGCAATGGAAGGGTAAACCCCTCATAGTTGAGTGGCTGGGACCATGGCCTATCCTCCACCATCAAAACTATATCTCCATGAAGAGCCTTGGAGATATCAATATCCACTAGACTATGAGCATAAGTACTGAGTCCCATGAGAATCATATACCAGTCCACCAATAGGTATCGACCAATAGCATTGCCAATGGCTTTATAACAAGACTCCTCCCAGAACTTGAGAGGGAGATTAGGAAGCTTGACCCAAACTGACTTAATGCTGAGAGGTTCTGTGATAGGATTAAACGAAGGATACCAAGTTTGAGTAAAAGGGAGTGCTAGGTGAGTGCAGGATCACGATGGGCCAAACAATACCTCTAAGTGGCAATGAAAATGCTAAAAAAAAACTTTATCAACTTCATGTGAAAATTCGAATGGGTTAGCTACATAATTTGAAAAATATGTAGAAATAAAATTTGTAGGAAATTGAATGTAGTTTATGGTCTACTATTTTTTTTTTGAAAAAAATAAATTTATTTGGTGAAAGTTGGATATTTCAATGAGACACTACTAAAATTTTTGAAAAAAAATAAAAAGTAGGTGTCATTCCGGCCAACTTAAGTATGAGATTTTTTTTTTTTTGAATATTTAGATACAAGTAGATGACACATGCTCGGAAGTGACAAATATTTCTATGAATTTTTTTGTAAGTAAATAATTAGTTATGATTTTTTTACTACAACTTTTTAAAAATATTAAAAAGTAATTTTCCAGCCAACCTAACTTGGTCAAAAAATATGAAAATCAATTTTTTTTTAAGACTTGTAGCTAGAGAAGTGTAGAGTGTGATGCAACTTTCGGATTTGAAAAAGGTCAAACAGTTTGAAAGTTACGGATGTTTTTCAATCAGTTTGTCTCTCAAGGATTCAAACATAGTGTAGGTAGAAAATTATTAATAATTCCCTATTAAAATTATAATCAGTCATATATTATATTTTTAGAATCTTGACAATGTCCCAACATACACTTTTGATTTTATCAAATTTGAATTAAAAAAATCCATCAACATTAAGGGTGAAGTCGAGGAAAATGTGTAAAAACATCTCAATTCTTCATTCACATGGAAAAGACAGGGTTGGATTCTGAAGCCTATTTTTTGGGGGGAAACTTTTTTAAACCAAAATAGAAGAAATGGATATCCGTTTTGGAGAAACGAATATCTATTATGGAGAAATGGATATCCGTTATGGAAAAATGTTTTTTTTAGCATTTTTCCATAACGAATATCCGTTATGGAAAAATATTTTTTAAGCATTTTTCCATAACAAATATCTGTTTTGGAAACGAATATCCATTTTGAAAAAACTTACCAAGCCAAAATCCGAACCTAAAAAGTGTTTCACGATTTTGGCTAACACTTTCACACGTTTTTTTTCTCCATTGCCACTATTTGTCCCATCATGATCTCGCACACACCCTGCTCTCCCCACATCCACAACCTGCCATCAAGCACTGAGTCCCTAACATCAGCAGAAGCAAAGGCTACAATGAAGAAACCCCTCGCACCGGGGTATAAATCAATATCACCTTGTACAATAGGTCGCCATGATTATGAGATCCACTTGTTCAGTTCAAGGAGAGAGGGCCACAAACCATTAACCCTACCGACAAGTCCATTCCTGACATAATGAACTTTATTTTCAACGACTTCATGTCCACACACCACCATAGGGGAGATGTGGGAGCACAAAAATGGTTGAAAAACTGTCCCACTGCTACGAGTGAACAAGACGGACATGATCCCTCACACCTGCCATAGCAACATAGGAAGGTCCCTGTGCTCCGAACATCCCGAGGAAACTTGGGCCGGAGCCGCTGAGCCCCTCGTCATTGCCTAGAAAGTTGCCAACATTATTTCATGTTGCTAGTGGAGGGAAGTTCAAGCAAGAATGAAGCGGGAGTGTCACGTTAGCATGAAGCGACGTCACAATTGCTAGGGCATTGTTGCTGAAGGAAGACACATAGATCTTCATCGTACCAGTCCCGTCACCAAAAGCAGGGGATCCAGGAGCATGTGAGAGAGAAGTCACGTAAACCAGGCACTATTGGCGTGCTGCGAACATGAGATGCGGCCTCAACAAGATGCAAACTAGACACCAGCGGGCCGGGCACATGAATTTGAGAGCCATGAGATGGCTTCAAAGTCTCCGAGATGGGCGTTAGGGCATGCCTGAGAGCAAGAGTGGAGCAATACATCGGAGACAATTAACACATTGGAGCTTTAGTCAAAACACAAGTTAACTATTACAATCACAAAATCAATTCACAACTTTAGCTAGATCCAATGTACTTGGCTTTGTCTTAGAAAGTTTGAACCCTTAATTTCTTTCTCATTATTAATGTCATAGTTCATTCTTAGTTATCCACTCTCAATTAAACTATTCCACATATTGGGCTAGAAAGACTTACATGCACTCCTTGAATGCATATTAACTATACATCAATTTATCAATTCTTTGGGACAATCAATAAAAAGAAGACAAAATATATCACAAGAACAAGAAAATGTTCTTATATTGATTTGTTAAAGGGAAAATATAGTTGAAACTATAATGGCCAAGATCAAGATAAGACCTTATTAATGCTCTCCAAAAGTTTTAAATAGACTCCTACACTTAATTACAATGCTAATCGATAGACTAACCCCCATTCTATAGAAAAAAAAAATACAATTTATATCAAAGGGAGAAAACCCAAATTACATACTAAAATGGCACTTAGATTGATTTGAATCTTTGATATACCTTTTGTACGTAGGAACAAGGAATATACTGATAAGATCTTTTTAGATTATTCTTTATGTCTAGATTGCAAATGAGAATGATGTTTTCCCCCAAATTCCATGTTCTAGCAAATAAATTTGTAATTCCCACTTAAACATTTATCCAACAACATGTGAAAAATGAAGTTCCTTTGCACACAATCCTAACAATAATTTTTTTATAATTTTGTAAATTTCTTCTCATATAAATGAATTTTTCATCATTTTGTTAAAAAAACTATTACATATTTTACCTATGTAGAAAAGATGAAATTGACTTTGTATTAGCTTCGCATCATTTAGCTCAAGTATAGTAATTTGAGGTATTAAATTCCCATAGGCACATTTTTAGAGTTTACACAATTAAATATTCACTATAGCATATTGAAATGTTTTACCATGAAAACAAATTTTGCTTCACTAACCTATAGTTTCTTATTGTTTTACTTTATGGAGATTAATATCAAAATTTGAAACCTACAAACACACTAAATCACATGGACTCTAGGCCGCATCTGTAAATCACCCCATTCAAACCATATTAACATTTTCTATGTTATATAAAGGATTTAAAAGTTTTTTTCTTTTTAAAGAAAGAGGATAGAGCCTTAGAAATGTATTACTTCAAAACCTAATTACAGAAGAGCAAGTCCCCAAATAAAAAACAAAGTACAAAAAACAGGGCGAGAGGAAGCCCTAAAACATCATGCAACCCAAAAAACACCAAAAAATAAAAAAAGACTTCAAACTGAGTGGAGGGAAGGACTGTCGAAGGAGATTAAAGAATCAAGCAAAACCAGTTTGTGAGAAGAATGAAGATCAAAAGACAATTCCTACACCTCTTGGTCTAACACAAAGTTGCCTAACCAGTCTACCACTTTATTTCCTTCCCTGTAACAATGTAAAATCTCAAAAGCATCAAAGAACTCTAAGCACATCCAGGCTTGCTCAAGAATGTAGTGAAGGGACCAGTTGAGGACTTTTCTAGATTGAAGTTCTAAAATAATGATAAGGGAGTCACCTTCTATTGAGATTGATTTGAAGCCTTTTTCTATAGCAAGTATAAAGGATTTAAAAATTAACGGAACAACATTAAAGTTTCATATTTTAAGAACCTAAATATTTGGCATGGGTTCCACCAGTATAAGACAAACCTCACATGAAAGAAAATCTACATCTAGCATTGGAGAGAGGGAGAAATGAATGACACACCTCGCAACAAGTTTGGCTGCCAAGCAAGAATTAGCTGCCCTCCACTAAAATGCATCCATGCAGATTTAATTATTTAATTCTTTATTTGTCTACGTTTAGTTTCATTCATTCACATTTTTTGGCCATTCTAGCAACATTTCCTCTACCATTTATACCATACACTATCCAATTTATCATTTCTACACTATAAGCATTCTACTTACACATATTATCAGGTATATATTTGTGTTAAAAAAGTTTATTTTTGTGCATATCTTTGAAAATTTAAAAGCGTTATGCAATCATAGAATGCATGCATCAATAACCACCTCAAAACTTGTATTCTCAAAATCAAATGAATAAACTAAAATATAGAGTATAGAGTAACAATATCAAATGAATAAAGTAAACTCTTGTTCACTGTTAGTTCCAAAAATCTGTTCATGATTCAGGATAATCCATTTTGAAGCATTCCTAGGTTAAATACTTGGTTCATAAATGTCATAAAAAAGAAGATTGTAAACCTTTGAGAATGGGACTTAATCATAGTTTCCTCTCATTATCAAAATGTGCTACAAGGAAGGAACAATCTACAAAAAAACTGATGTCTTGGTGCATATCCCCAAATCCCATATAAACATATATACAATTGTAAATAAATAGAGAGATTCACATTTGATCGGCCTATATAAGGCAGTGACAAACAAGTAACCTTCCACTGTTTCTAAACACAAGTATATAGATCAATATATGTTCGATCTAAAAGAATGTACTCTAATATACAATAGAGATCTAAAAGTGTTCATGTAACTATTAACTCAAAACTCATATCACTTGTAGACTTGTAGATGATCATGTAAAAGCTAACTCATAAACAATTCTATCGATAAGTTTGTATAAGGTTGAAACTCTTAAATAATCTTATATAATAGTCAGACCTGTAAGGTCAAGTATTTCCTATACTTAGTCTCTACAAATTGTAGACCTTTATGCAGATTAAACAATGAACCCTTTCTCATTTTAATAATAGACATGTTTTGAGATCAATGGTGAACAAAAGACTGTGGTATATTTATCATTGTTTGAGAACTAGTTAACTAAACTCTTCATTATCATATCAGAGTATGGTCAATTTCTACTATCCCAATTCATAATGAAGATAGGCCTGGTTATGGCCGATACTACTATCTTAAAAAGGACAATGGAAACAACTCCAGACCTGAAATGGTCTTACAAATATAAAACAAAATATGATTAAAACATAGTTTCTTCGTAGGTTTTAAGCCATACCTAAATTTTATCCACGTACAATCCTGAATGGGATTTTTACACGAGGATACAAACTACTATCATATAGACTTGAATTTGTCTAGTTGTATCTCAATATTACTAAAGGTAGACCTAATATATTCTTTGAGTTTATCATAAGAAATCCCCCAAATTAATAGGTCGAATAAAGGAATTTTAAATAATTTTTTTTTAAAATTCATAAATAGCTTAAAAATATAGAGATAAACCCTACTCTCAATTTGTGAGGTATCTCCCAATCCTGCCATTGGGTAGGAAGTTATTTCAGATTATATGATGTTGCTATGACCCAATGATATATAGTTGACTCTGTTGTTTTGTTTAGATCACAATTATGGTGTACTTGTTCATTTGGATATGTTGTTTTAGTTTAGAGTTGACCACATTTTGTTATACATATACACTTTATTTGATCATTATGATGCTCTCGGGATTCTGGTTCACATATTTGTTTAATGAATTGTATCATCTTTTATGTGTGGCTTTAATGATATATAGGATGGGCTTATAAATGTCATTTAGTATATATGATTATCTTTATTATGAATGTTCAGGTATTAAATGGAGTTTCCTATTTGGTTCAAAATAAAAGAACACACAAGATTACAAGATTATCTTGTGAATAGTTAACTAGTGGATGTAGTAATCTTCTTTTTAGTTGCTTGAAAGATTGAATGGTGTATTAATGTTTATAATTAGTTGTTCTTGCATTATTTCCTTGGCTATTTTTTTCATATCTGACATTGAGATGAGTGTGTAGGAACTTAACTAGTGGACATGGGGAAAACATTTGGAGACCCATTGTGCCGACCTAGCCTATATGGAGAGGCTTAGGTCCCTGGTGTGGTCATGTGTTATACGTCAACGTTTAATGTGATTGTTGTATGCCAATGTTCCTAGTTATCATAATGTCATTAAGGTTATGGAAGTGTAGTGTATGTAAATCATGTGTTGTCTACGTGAGTTGATAGTGTTAGTGGTACAATGTCGTAGGTTTGTGAAGTGAAGGTAAATTAAAAAGGTCCAACCTTATTAATGATAGACAAATTGATAACTTACTTTTAAAAAATTAAGTTTTATTCCTTAAGGATAGGTGGGACCACTCTTGGCAAACATAAAAAACTTTTTAAAAGTGTTTGCTTGGGCATTTTGGGGTAATTTAATTACTCACGGGATTGAGAATAAGAAATTAATAATAATAAGCTTGTTTTTTTTTTAAGAAGGCCACGTGGAGCAGGTGAAATTAACTTAGTGGAGCAGCATGGTGGAGACACCTGCTGCCCACAACAAGACACTTGTTGTCTACAACATAAGACATAGGCAGTCTCAAAAAAAAAAAAAGAGAGAAGAAAGTGGAAAAAAGAAAGGGGAGGAGGAGAAGGGAGGATTGGGGAAAAAAGAAAGGGGATGAGGAGAAGGGAGGACTGGGGAAAAAAGAAAGGGAAGGAGGAGAGGGAGATTTTCATAGAGCTGAACCAGCCCACCAACTCATCTGTGCATTCCAGGTAGGAAATTCTCTACTATGAAATTGCTTGGGTAGTTCAAAGTAAAAATCTGAACTTAAATATTTTTCCATTAAGAAACAAAAAAAAGAGAGAAAATAAATATTAATCAAGCTTATGACTGAGTTCTCGATAGAAAAAGAAAAGAATTCAAGAAAATAACCAAGAATCTGTAGAAAATTCAAAACTATGTTATTACCAATTGTTATGTGTTCATCTCTGTCAATCCTATGTGTGAGACTATGTGTAAGAGTGTAGAAGGACAGGTGTTATTATGTTGTGATTAAGTTTGAGTGGGGTGGAGAAGTGAGGAACCTGTAGGAGATAGTAGAGGGTAAGAGTACTCCTAATATTCTATTAAAGTTTGATGTCAAGGGTAAGAGTGCCCTGTTTATATTATTAAGAAGCTTGGGTATGAGTACTCAGTGACAAGCATGCTAAAAAAATTAATTGGGTAAGAATACCCAACAGATGTAGAAAAGGGTATAAGTACCCATATGAAGCAAATTCTGCTCAGGACATCCTACAGGCTCATGATACTTCTCTTCCCCTTATGAAGGTTTTTGGCATAAATCTTCTTGTGAATGTGTGAAACCACCTTGTGTGTGTCCACAATCTGTGTGTTCTAGGCTGTCTTGTGAAAACTATTGTGCAGTCTTTACCTGGGTCTCCTATTGTTTTCCCTAGCTCGGGGGTGAGCAGCTATTGCTCTAGGTTGGGAGGTGAGCCTCTCCACTGGTTATGTAGAAATATTTTTCTGTTCGTTTGCTTCAAGTGTCCACAGATGGTGGAGAAGTGTGCTAGTTGGGGCAATGCTATTTGGAGGGGCTATTAAGAAGATGTGTGCTCCATAAAAAAAGAAAGGGAGAGAGAGAGAGAAAAGAGAAAGCTCATGTATCTGTGTACCAAAATAGGATGAAGGCTGAGTTCTGTTCATGCTACAAGCATATATTTGCAAAGTCGTATTGATTTTCTTTAAAGTTGTAAAGTTTTTATTCAGATGGATAAAAAAATAATCTTCACTATGTCTCTATGTGTGCAAGAACGTAAGGTAGATTTACATGTTTTTCAGGGGCTATTGTTACTCAAATTCATAACCAAAACCCCTAAATTTTAAATATAAACAAAAGTAATACTTGTAATCTGTGTGTACGGTAAAGAAAATTATTGCTCTCTAATCCAAAAGTGAGTTTATCATTTCTCTGATAAATGTAGAAAAATAATTAGTTTATCTCTTTTTGATATGCACAACTATTTCAAGTAGAGGGCAGTTGCTTAAAGCCATGCACATGATTTTATTTAAGCAAGTTTACACTTTCTCCTTTTTTTTCAATTCTGTCAAAAAAATTCAAGCAGTAGAGAGTGTTAGTATTCAAAAAAAAATCTAGATTTTTGTATCACACCTTTAGGCCTACATGTTTAACATTTCATTTCTTACTATTTTACTCTTGTCCTTGAAAAAAAAAGTATTGTAATCCTTGAGGGCTAAAGTAGGGTTAAATGTTGCTAAAAATCTGAGAAGAAATTTTACTTGGTAATCTGCCAGTTATCACTTTGTTATTTTAGAAAAAAACTACTATTTCTATAAATATCTTCTAGATCTGGACTTAATACAAAATACTCAAACCATTATGTAGAAAACAGGGCAATATCATTACTAAGAATATTTGTTGTAAGTGAACATCTGTAAGGCATAAGATTCGCATTGCTAAGAATAGTAAGTTGTGGTAGAGAGTAGTACAATAACCTTGCCAATAAACTATAAATTTTTCCTTTTTGTTAAGATCAAGGACAAATAAGAACAGGGTTCAATCAGTCATTTTGGAAACATAAAGCTAGGCAAGATTATTTTTGGGCAAACTAAATAGAGAGGGATCCCCCATCAGCTGTTCTAAAGATTTCCTATCGGAACTTCCTGTCGTTATCTCCCTGCAGAGCCAAAACAGAAAAACAAGTTAGCTATTTACCCTTGCAAGATATGGAGACACAGTATGTTTATTCACCTCAAACTTCCCTTAGGTTGAATGGCTCTGTGGTTCTTCATGGGTGCTGCCGCCTCCAGGAATGGAATGCAATAGCAAAGAAGAATATCATAGAAGTAAAAGATAAGATAGTGTGAAGTAATATGGAGGTAAGCATTAGGGTTGGAAGGCGTTTCCCTAATTAGGGCACACTCTTTCAATGCTAGAGGCAGTGGATCTCATGAAGTGGTGGGGGCATTTCATTGTTTTAGAAAATTCCTCTTTTGAATATTTTAATCTAATATATGCGGCAGAGGTAACTATGCTTAAACACGTAAAAATCTTTCCCTTGAACGTGAAATGCTACCTATTTCGATCAGAACCTCGTATGAACACTAAAATACGCATGTATGATATGCTGATTATCTCCGACAATTAATTCTAGTGGGACAGAATGCTGGAGTGGGCCCATAATGCCATTTTTTTTCAATTTTTTTCCCTCCCACGGTTGCTGCCACTTTCTTCCCCGGTATGTAGTATCGCCATTCAAGAAGTGCATTAAAGTATTAGCATTCCATGTTTAAAAAAAAAAAATGTATTAGCTCTTGAGCAATTTATGGGAGACTGCATAGACCATGTGGGGAGAATTTCTGATTTGGGTCCTTGTTCCTAATTGGGGTTAAATTAAACTTTCTACCATATCTTCTATTAAGACCACACAATTTGGGAGTCGTGCTTCTACTGGTCTGCGTGCCTTAACAGTATTAAGACATCAAACAATAAACTTTCCTAAGATGTTTACATTCTTTTTTGTTAAAGGAAATCCCGTGTTCAAACATCCTTCCAAAACAAATAAATCATTTTCAATTATGTTGTTACTGTAGCCTCTCGGCCTTGCCAAAGGATATTAGATTCTCCACTAAGTTATAATCTGCCTTCTTAAGAAATTAGTTAAAGTTAGACTATTAATTATTCTCTAGGGAAGTAATAAAATAAAGTTCCTTCCGTTAAAATTCTCCTCTTAGGGCCACGCGATAACTTATGCCAATCACCCTTAGCTTTAAATTTATTTTAAAATTTCTCTTGGTTCATGAGTGGGGTTTTAACATAATGGGTTTTACCACAGCTCACTTTATCTTTGCATTTACATCTGCAGTCATCCACAAGAAATAATGCATGTATGACATAAGAAATGGTTGGTATTTTTTTATATTTTGTTGAAAACAATTGTACTGGTTATAAATGTGTAATTTGCATTAGATAATGATTCATCATTGTTTTCTTTTAAAGAATATATTGGTAACCAAAAGAATAAGAAAAGATGAGCATTCTCATTTCATGAGTTCTTCTATGTAGCATAGTGAATTTGAGGAACTATTATGATTGTTATGATTAATTCGAGAAACTATTATGATTGTTATGATTTGATGCCTTAGAAGTATTTAGTTTTTTTTTTGTTTTTAAAATACATTTATTTTATGACATTTGATTTATTTTATTTTATTTTGGTGGGGGGCTTGCATTTTATTCATGTTATGGAAGATTAGAAGACCTTTTGGCTGGATTACAACTACATTAGAAAACTAAGGAAGATAAAGGATAGATAAGTAGGGGTAGGGGTGAAAAGTAACAAGGTGAGTACGGAGGCATGAAGTATAAAATAGAGAAAAACATAATAAGTCAAATAAATAAATTATTGATTCTATATTACATAGCTTACCTCTTGTTAGAATTATTTACTACTTTTTAATTCTTTCTTTTAAATTAAATACAATGGAAAAGTAAATGAGATTACTTTTAATATTTCTTTTCACCTATGTGTTTTATGGTAATCTCTTATTTAATTTATTTACTACTTTTTATTTCATTCCTTTATAATCAATCAAAAAGAAGGCTTCTAATAAATATAATATAATTAGAAGTATTTTGTGATCTTTTAATAAATATATTATAATTACAATTATTTTGTGATCTTTAGGCTCTTGTAGACTTTTGGAATGTGTATAAAAATTTCATCTAATGTCAATATATACAACAAGTCAAGATGTGATTATGAGTATTATGAAGATTATTCAGTTCACCTTAAAAATAAAAGTGGTAAAAAAAAAGGATGTTTCTTTGTAGCACTTCGGTGTTGTGAGTGGTGAATTAACTTCCAAACATGTATGCATGACTTGGGAAGTGAAATCCTCTGAAGAAAAAAAAATTGTGGTCAAGTGTTGTGTTTAGCTTGTAGGGGCATTACATAGGTATCAGAGCACCCAGGTTTTACAACTCTGGGAACTCTGGGGAGTGTTTGTTAGGTCTAACCTTTTTTTATGTGCATGTCATGAAAAATTAATAGTTTTCTGTAAGTTCAATTTGATAGTTGTAGACTAGGATGATGGTTTATTTTCTCATGTGCATGTCATGAAAAACTAATAGTTTTTTGTAAGTTCAATTTGATAGTTGTAGACTAGGATGATGGTTTATTTTCTCAGGTGTTTTGAATAAGTTAATGAGTAGTTTGTGAACCATAACATGTGTATGGATGAAGTCCATTTCTTTCTCTCACCTTGTGCATCTAATGGGTATGAAGTAATTAGGATGGTAATTAGATAAGAAGACTGAGTTGTCACTTTATGTTTCTTGAGATGTTTTGCATGATGTCGAGAGTAGCTATACGGTCACACATTTATATCTTATATATAGTATATATGGAAGATATGATATATTGTGAATCTATTGTAATAAAGGTCACAAAGGATGATGCAAATTGATGTGATAAACTAATTAGGTAATTGGATAGAGTTCTGATTTCATTATTTTTGATAGAGAATCATATTTCTATCAGTTAATAGATGATAAAGCTGATGCAACTTGATTTTCATGTTTTATTTTATTCTCTTATCTACTCGATTGTTAGACTAGTTTTAGTGTGTTAAGTAACTTTACAATTAATTTTTCTCGCATACATGGAAAGGATTCAGCTAAGTTGATGATGCCTTAGATAACTTGTAATTGGAATTTGATTGTTAGTTAGCATATACATGAGTGCCCTTGAGAATGATTTTGGTAGAATTTATTTTTAGTATGGTATAGTGATTGGAAATATGTTGCCTTGAAATAGATTTTTATGTTTAGTTGATATTGCATTATGACCTATTGGAAATTTCTTGAAAAGAGTACCAATTTCATAATAGATTGCAAAAAAAAAAAAAAAATCAATATTAAGTAGTAAACTAGAAAAAAGACTATTTTTTTGTTGTTGTTGTGAATGTCAATGGTCACTTGAGTAATTGCCCTAGACAATGTTGTGAGGCTATATGTGCGTAATAGGGATATGAGTTGTGAAGCATGCCAGTGAATGTAGTAGTCATGTCTCAAGTATGTGACATAAGGTATGTCCTTTGTGGTATTTGTACATGTTCGATGATAACCATTAACCTAGAAGAGAAATATTAAAGAAGTATGTATTGAAGTGTGTTTTATGGAGATGTGTGAGACACCCTTCGTGTTCTTATATGATGAGATGTTAGTGTCACCCCTATTTGAGGGCATTCCCTCATGACCACTTTGGAGTACAATCCCTCTTCTTCTCCAATTAAACCACATTGGTTTGTTCATGTTGTAAACCCTTTTCTTTCTATTGTTCCATGGGTTGAGGATGGACCTTAATGTGCCTGAGCCTATACTAATGGATGTAATTCTAGCTACAGACACTTGTTGGTTTATATTGATATCATTATGGATTTCTAGTATTTGGGAAGCTACTATCAATGATGAGGTACTAATTCTACAAAGGATATAGATAGTGTTATAATATTTGATTTTGAGATTTGATAATGATTGCAAATGACCCGGTAACTTTGGGCAATGACACATTATGTGCTATCAGCATGTTTAGAGAGATAAATTAGGATAAGTGTGACATGGTATTTGCGATGGAAGCTTGATGAAATGATAGTTCTGTGTAATGAGATAATAGTGAATGATACCTTGTTACAAGGATGGTATGACTTTTGATGGGCTGTCAGTATAAGTATGAGGAGCATTATTCTCTACTTGGAATATTTACAGATGATCGTATACATACATGATATCTCAGACTCATGACACATGATAACCATACATGCTTTTCTTTTGTGAGGTGGATGTCAAATCCTATAGACGATTCATTTATGGCATATGTCAGTGGACCTTGGTATGATGGCAGGATTTTGGGTTGTGTGGGGCAGGTGCCCATTCATGTGGATTCTTCATGCAGGTATATGATCAGGTTATTCTAGATTGTGAGGGACACAGTTATTATGATATGGTAAATTCTTCATTGATTTTCATGTGGTTTGAGAACCACCATACTATTCTGTGGTTTGAGAACCACCATATTATGTGGTTTGAGAACCACGATATTATTCTATGGTTTGAGAACCACCATACTATTTTGTGGTTTGAGAACCACCATATTATTTTGTGGTTTGAGACCACCATGATATTGCATGCTATTATCTTATGTGGTTTGAGACCACTATACGATTCCCCTCCTCCCCTTAGGTGACCTTGATGCAAGGTTGCATGATGTTCGTAATGTGCAAATTTTTGAGAGATTGTTGGAATATTTATTTGTGTTGGATATTTTGCTTGCAAGCCAGCAATGTTTTGTTACATTGGGCTAATTGACCATTTTTATGTTTTAGTCCTTATGCCTCAAGGACATGTTCTTGGACTAACTTGGGATAATACAATGATTGTTATTTGATTTCTACTTCTTTTATGATTCATTATATTTGTTTCTTCTACTTTATTAAGGTTTAATTTATGAGTTGCTTTACTTCTCTAATTTTCTCATTTGAGGCACTTTAATGTTGCAACTGCTGGTATGTGTAGAGTGTTGTGACTATTGTATACTGTCATATCCCAGAGGGATCACTGACAGGTTGTTTGGGGGAGTAGATGGCCTGGGGAATCTTGTTTATACTGAGTTTTGTATGAAGGGCTCCTAGAGAGGACCCTGAGACCATCCTTCATGATCTGTTACTTGGCACAGTGGTATTCTAAATGGCATGTCTATTCATTTGTTATTGGACACTATGGTATGAGTAATATTGGTATTTCCTTTGGAGGTGAGATTATATGGTATTACACTATTTGATATTGGCAGTGCTTCTACATTGTAGGGTTATTCATTCATTGGTTATTGGCTCTATGGCACTATGGATTGCTCAGTATTAATTTAGTGTTGTCCCCCTCATAATACCCCTTTCTTACTGAACCTTATGGTGTGAGCCATGTGATGTCTTCATGATGAGTATTCGTGATGAGTATATATATTGTTACATGTGAGTATGGTATTCATCATGTGATTCACCTAGGAGAGGTATGTGATGTCAAGAAGACTATGAATTCAGATGAAATGTTATATGTGGAATTGAGTTTTTGTGTTTTGTGAGTCATTGAGTGTTGTTGAGAATCATATGTTAAAATTTTTGACTTGAACAGAATATGTGACTTGATTCTATTCCTTAGATATAAATTTATTTATTCATCATGGTAGTAGTGAGTTAAGGACATGCTTAGCTATTCAATATAAGGTATGTGGTTAATTTGCATTGATGTGACCTAATATAATATGGTTGCTTATTGTTATATGATGAGGTAAAATAAAATTAATTATTGGATAGCTTCTTTTATTGAGGACTTCCAGGAGGAAGTCAAATCCTAGGGGGGAAGGATGTGAGGTATCTCCCAATCCTGCCATTGGGTAGGAAGTTATTTCAGATTATATGATGTTGCTATGACCCAATGATATATAGTTGACTCTGTTGTTTTGTTTAGATCACAATTATGGTGTACTTGTTCATTTGGATATGTTGTTTTAGTTTAGAGTTGACCACATTTTGTTATACATATACACTTTATTTGATCATTATGATGCTCTAGGGATTCTAGTTCACATATTTGTTTAATGAATTGTATCATCTTTTATGTGTGGCTTTAATGATATATAGGATGAGCTTATAAATGTCATTTAGTATATATGATTATCTTTATTATGAATGTTCAGGTATTAAATGGAGTTTCCTATTTGGTTCAAAATAAAAGAACACACAAGATTACAAGATTATCTTGTGAATAGTTAACTAGTGGATGTAGTAATCTTCTTTTTAGTTGCTTGAAAGATTGAATGGTGTATTAATGTTTATAATTAGTTGTTCTTACATTATTTCCTTGGCCATTTTTTTCATATGTGACATTGAGATGAGTGTGTAGGAACTTAACCAGTGGACACGGGGAAAACATTTGGAGACCCATTGTGCCAACCTAGCCTATATGGAGAGGCTTAGGTCCCTAGTGTGGTCATGTGTTATACGTCAACGTTTAATGTGATTGTTGTATGTTAATGTTCCTAGTTATCATAATGTCATTAAGGTTATGGAAGTGTAGTGTATGTAAATCATGTGTTGTATATGTGAGTTGATAGTGTTAGTGGTACAATGTCGAAGGTTTGTGAAGTGAAGGTAAATTAAAAAGGTCCAACCTTATTAATGATAGACAAATTGATAACTTGCTTTTAAAAAATTAAGTTTTAGTCCTTAAGGATAGGTGGGACCACTCTTAGCAAACATAAAAAACTTTTTAAAAGTATTTGCTTGGGCATTTTGGGGTAATTTAATTACTCACGGGATTGAGAATAAGAGATTAATAATAATAAGCTTGTTTTTTTTAAAGAAGGCCATGTGGAGTGGGTGAAATTAACTGAGTGGAGCAGCATGGTGGAGACACCTGCTACCCACAACAATAGACACTTGTTGTCTACAACATAAGACACGGGCAGTCTCAAAAAAAATAAAAAGAGAAGAAAGCGGAAAAAAGAAAGGGGAGGAGGAGAAGGGAGGACTGGGGAAAAAAGAAAGGGGAGGAGAAGGGAGGTCTGGGGAAAAAAGAAAGGGAAGGAGGAGAGGGAGATTTTCATAGAGTTGAACCAGCCCACCAACTCATCTGTGTATTCTAGGTAGGAAATTCTCTACTATGAAATTTCTTGGGTAGTTCAAAGTAAAAATCTGAACTTAAATATTTTTCCATTAAGAAACAAAAAAAAGAGAGAAAATAAATATTAATCAAGCTTATGATTGAGTTCTCGATAGAAAAAGAAAAGAATTCAAGAAAATATCCAAGAATCTGTAGAAAATTCAAAACTATGTTATTACCAATTGTTATGTGTTCATCTCTGTCAATCCTATGTGTGAGACTGTGTGTAAGAATGTAGAAGGACATGTGTTGTTCTGTTGTGATTGAGTTTGAGTGGGGTGGAGAAGTGAGGAACCTGTAGGAGATAGTAGAGGGTAAGAGTACTCCTAATATTCTATGAAAGTTTGATGTCAAGGGTAAGAGTGCCCTATTTATATTATTAAGAAGCTTGGGTATGAGTACTCAGTGACAAGCATGCTGAAAAAATTAATTGGGTAAGAGTACCCAACAGATGTAGACAAGGGTATAAGTACCCATATGAAGCAAATTCTGCTCAAGACATCCTACAGGCTCATGATACTTCTCTTCCCCTTATGAAGGTTTTTGGTATAAATCTTCTTGTGAATGTGTGAAACCACCTTGTGTGTGTCCACAATCTGTGTGTTCTAGGCTATCTTGTAAAAATTGTTGTGCAGTCTTTACCTGGGTCTCCTATTGTTTTCCCTAGCTCGGGGGTGAGCAGCTATTGCTCTAGGTTGGGAGGTGAGCCTCTCCACTGGTTATGTAGAAATATTTTTCTGTTCGTTTGCTTCAGGTGTCCACAGATGGTGGAGAAGTGTGCTAGTTGGGGCAATGCTATTTGGAGGGGCTGTCAAGAAGATGTGTGCTCCATAAAAAAAGAAAGAGAGAGAGAGAGAGAAAAGAGAAAGCTCATGTATCTGTGTACCAAAATAGGATGAAGGCTGAGTTTTGTTCATGCTACAAGCATATATTTGCAAAGTCGTATTGATTGTCTTTAAAGTTGTAAAGTTTTTATTCAGATGGATAAAAAAATAATCTTCACTATGTCTCTATGTGTGCAAGAATGTAAGGTAGATTTACATGTTTTTCAGGGGCTATTGTTACTCAAATTCATAACCAAAACCCCTAAATTTTAAATATAAACAAAAGTAATACTTGTAATCTGTGTGTACGGTAAAGAAAATTATTGCTCTCTAATCCAAAAGTGAGCTTATCATTTCTCTGATAAATGTAGAAAAATAATTAGTTTATCTCTTTTTGATATGCACAACTATTTCAAGTAGAGGGTAGTTGCTTAAAGCCATGCACATGATTTTATTTAAGCAAGTTTACACTTTCTCCTTTTTTTTCAATTCTGTCAAAAAAATTCAAGCAGTAGAGAGTGTTAGTATTAAAAAAAAATCTAGATTTCTGTATCACACCTTTAGGCCTACATGTTTAACATTTCATTTCTTACTATTTTACTCTTGTCCTTGAAAAAAAAAGTATTGTAATCCTTGAGGGCTAAAGTAGGGTTAAATGCTGCTAAAAATCTGAGAAGAAATTTTACTTGGTAATCTACCAGTTATCACTTTGTTATTTTAGAAAAAAACTACTATTTCTATAAATATCTTCTAGATCTGGACTCAATACAAAATACTCAAACCATTATGTAGAAAACAGGGCAATATCATAACTAAGAATGTTTGTTGTAAGTGAACATCTGTAAGGCATAAGATTCACATTGCTAAGAACAGTAAGTTGTGGTAGAGAGTAGTACAATAACCTTGCCAATAAACTATATTTTTTTCCTTTTTGTTAAGATCAAGGACAAATAAGAACAGGGTTCAATCAGTCATTTTGGAAACATAAAGCTAGGCAAGATTATTTCTGGGCAGACTGAATAGAGAGGGATCCCCCATCAGCTGTTCTAAAGATTTCCTATCGGCACTTCCTGTCGTTGTCTCCCTGCACAGCCAAAACAGAAAAACAAGTTAGCTATTTACCCTTGCAAGATATGGAGACACGGTATGTTTATTCACCTCAAACTTCCCTTAGGTTGAATGGCTCTGTGGTTCTTCATGGGTGCTGCCGCCTCCAGGAATGGAATGTCATAGCAAAGAAGAATATCATAGAAGTAAAAGATAAGATAGTGTGAAGTAATATGGAGGTAAGCATCAGGGTTGGAAGGCGTTTCCCTAATTAAGGCACACTCTTTCAATGCTAGAGGCAGTGGAGCTCATGAAGTGGTGGGGGCGTTTCATTGTTTTAGAAAATTCCTCTTTTGAATATTTTAATCTAATATATGCGGCAGAGGCAACTATGCTTAAACATGTAAAAATCTTTCCCTTGAACGTGAAATGCTACCTATTTCAATCAGAACCTCATATGAACACTAAAATACGCATGTATGATATGCTGATTATCTCCGACAATTAATTCTAGTGGGACAGAATGTTGGAGTGGGCCCATAATGCCATTTTTTTAATTTCTTTTCCCTCCCACGGTTGCTGCCACTTTCTTCCTCGGTATGTAGTATCGCCATTCAGGAAGTGCATTAAAGTATTAGCATTCCATGTTTTTAAAAAAAAAATGTATTAGCTCTTGAGCAATTTATGGGAGACTACATAGACCATGTGGGGAGAATTTCTTATTTGGGTCCTTGTTCCCGATTGGGGTTAAATTAAACTTTCTACCATATCTTCTATTAAGACCACACAATTTGGGAGTCTTGCTTCTACTGGTCTGCGTGCCTTAACAGTATTAAGACATCAAACAATAAACTTTCCTAAGATGTTTACATTCTTTTTTGTTAAAGGAAATCTCGTGTTCAAACATCCTTCCAAAATAAATAAATCATTTTCAATTATGTTGTTATTGTAGCCTCTCGGCCTTGCCAAAGGATATTAGATTCTCCACTAAGTTATAATCTGCCTTCTTAAGAAATTAGTTAAAGTTAGACTATTAATTATTCTCTAGGGAAGTAATAAAATAAAGTTCATTCCCTTAAAATTCTCCTCTTAGGGCCACGCGATAACTTATGCCAATCACCCTTAGCTTTAAATTTATTTTAAAATTTCTCTTGGTTCATGAGTGGGGTTTTAACATAATGGGTTTTACCACAGCTCACTTTATCTTTGCATTTACATCTGCAGTCATCTGCAAGAAATAATGCATGTATGACATAAGAAATGGTTGGTATTTTTTTATATGTTGTTGAAAACAATGCTACTGGTTATAAATGTGTAATTTGCATTAGATAATGATTCATCATTGTTTTCTTTTAAAGAATATATTGGTAACCAAAAGAATAAGAAAATATGAGCATTCTCATTTCATGAGTTCTTCTATGTAGCATAGTGAATTTGAGGAACTATTATGATTGTTTTGATTAATTCGAGAAACTATTATGATTGTTATGATTTGATGCCTTAGAAGTATTTAGTTTTTTTTTGTTTTTAAAATACATTTATTTTATGACATTTGATTTATTTTATTTTATTTTGGTGGGGGGCTTGCATTTTATTCATGTTATGGAAGATTAGAAGACCTTTTGGCTGGATTACAACTACATTAGAAAACTAAGGAAGATAAAGGATAGATAAGTAGGGGTAGGGGTGAAAAGTAAAATAGAACAAGGTGAGTACGGAGGCATGAAGTGTAAAATAGAGAAAAACATAATAAGTCAAATAAATAAATTATTGATTCTATATTATATAGCTTATCTCTTGTTAGAATTATTTACTACTTTTTAATTCTTTCTTTTAAATTAAATACAATGGAAAAGTAAATGAGATTACTTTTAATATTTCTTTTCACCTATGTGTTTTATGGTAATCTCTTATTTAATTTATTTACTACTTTTTATTTCATTCCTTTATAATCAATCAAAAAGAAGGCTTCTAATAAATATATTATAATTAGAAGTATTTTGTGATCTTTTAATAAATATATTATAATTACAGTTATTTTGTGATCTTTAGGCTCTTGTAGACTTTTGGAATGTGTATAAAAATTTCATCTAATGTCAATATATACAATAAGTCAAGATGTGATTATGAGTATTATGAAGATTATTCAGTTCACCTTAAAAATAAAAGTGGTAAAAAAAAAAGGATGTTTCTTTGTAGCACTTCGGTGTTGTGATTGGTGAATTAACTTCCAAACATGTATACATGACTTGGGAAGTGAAATCCTCTGAAGAAAAAAAAAATTGTGGTCAAGTGTTGTGTTTAGCTTGTAGGGGCATTACACAATTTTCCATAGCAATCTTTCAAACGATGAAAAAAAATGTATGAACTTATATTCTACGTATTGGAGAAGATATATATATTAAAGAAAATAGAACTTAACGAAGTACTTCATTTCAATAAACATATCAAAATTCAAGCTAAAAACCCTTTAATAAGTTGTAAATCTCTTCCTTGTTTTCTTTTTCCTATCATCTTCACCCACTATTCTCTTTTTCTTGTCGCCCTTCACCCACCATTCTCTTTTTCCTCCCATCCTTTCTTTCTTCTTTTGTTTACTCCTTTATTCCAAGTGATGAAAAAACCTAAAATTTCTCTCTGAATGACAGCATTAAAGTGGAGTAATTTACACTCCACTACCCTATTAATTTCCCATAACTAGAGTGAGTTCGTGCAGGATGAGTTTCATTGGAGTTTTATCTCCACTCCTCACATCGCAATTCTTCACATTTAATGCATTTTATTGCCTTCCACTCCACTTTGTGGAGTCTATTCATGACCTAGAAATTTGAAATTCAAATCTTTTCAAAACAAAAACAGTATAATTATATTATATGAAAAAATATATCTATATTCTTATATAGCTACTTATATAACTTTCCACAAAAAAAATACTAAATTAACTTGTGTAGAGGATTATGTCAACTTCTCAACGAAGTCTACTAGGGATAAAGAAAAACACATAAATGACATCTAACATTAAACATTCATAATTAAACTCGACACAATGAAGGACAAATTCAACAACATTGGCAAGGTGAAATACAAGACAAGGAGTCGACATTGATATACTTCATGCCAACTTGATAAAGTAAGAAAGACAATAATAACATACCAATGACGATGTTATGACATAAAGCACTACCATACTTGTGAAACAAGAAAAGTATCCAATAACACATGCAAATAGACACAAATACTCTGTGTGTGTGGGTTCTCTGAGTCATGATGTCTTGCCCATTCACCTCGATCTGCTTCCCTCTCTGGTGATACTCTCCCTTCTCGCTTGGGATGAGAAACTAATTTCCTGCATCCACCTCATTTTTCTAACACAGTAGTTAGTCCATTAACCACAACATCCATATCATCATATGAGTAATTCAATAAATAAAAATCATGAAGATAATCCATTATCCATATTAGAAATTATATCTATTTCTGCTTATCATGAGTAAGTATAAATTGTCTCATCATAATTATCCTCAAACACAATTTGATAAACATAATTTAAAATGTATAATAATGTATCTAACTAATAACTAGTTAAAAATAACATAAATAAATTTATCCAAAAATAGGGTGTGACACATCCTCATCAAAAATCTATAAATTTAACCTCACCTAATCTATTTTCAAGTCATCTTGGAGAACAAAGGCATGCTGCAAGAATCTCAAGAAACCAACATCACAATTTCATCATCAAGTCATTTGGAGCACATCTACATATCAAGGAAGGTATAGATTTATTGTATTGTTACATTGCTTTTGATTTACATTCCTTTAGGCTATAATAGGAGGTAGAAGTATTGCCTCTTATTTGCATGTGCAAAATTAGTTAGGATTTAGCTTCTTCATTTTGGCATGCTCGCAAAAATGTTGAAAAGAAAAGTATTTTTTTAATAGAAAAATCACTTTTCTTTAATTTTTGTTTCTTTTGTTTAGTCTAAAAACAAACAGCCCAAAAAAATTCCATTAAGTTGTGTTCATTTTTATTTTATTTAATTGCAAAAATTTCCAAAACAAAAATTAATATACCTCTTTTTTGTGTTAGTTTATTTTGTTTATTTTCATATATAGCAAATTAAAAAACAAAAAATAGTGTTCCTTATTTCTTCTTTATTTTAAAAAATCAAGTTTTATATTTAGAACAATGCCTCCATGTTGTTTTAACTTCAAACATTTAAACTAAAAAAATTCAAACCTAAACCTAAAGTGCTTAAGCTACTCGTCCCATCCCCATTGCCCACCACAAACACCTTGTCCACCAAGCAGACACTATGTACCACCCCTAGCCTAACCCCTAACCCATTCCCAAACATATTCTTGGACAACTCACCCCCCTCCCATCCCTCACATCCTAGACCCTACTCCTTGTCCTCCCTAGACAGTCCATCCCACCCCATCCCCTATTCCCTGTCCTGCACGCTTCGCACCATTCCTGGTCACACGACAATGTTCCACCTGCATTGTCCCACACTTCACTACTCAAATTCCTCTCTCCTCTGCTCACCTACAACCCCTTCCTCCCTTTATCACTAGTTTTCCCATCCTATGCTTGCCTGCCTAATGACAACCACCACTTTCTTTGTAGCCCTTGCATTCCACTACTCCACCTCTACCACCCACTATAGCCTCACACCAATTTACCAACTACTATCCCCAACCCTCCACCACTCTACACCACCTACTCAACTCAATCACTTAATTTTTTGCCCTCTTATCTACCTCCATGTTCACTTCCCTATCTGTAGATTACTTGTCTACACCTATTAAAGTCCATTTCTTGATCCTCTGTCCAGTCCCCTATCCTCTCCACCCATGGATAGCCTATCCACCTAGAAGACACCCTATTCACCCAAGCCCCTTAGGCCCCCCCTCTATTTCAATAATCCCTCTTTACTCAAACCATCGTAAATTTCACCAAAGGAGTGAAATTTTGCATTTTATAGGAATTGGAGAGTTGCTTCTACTCTCTTCGTCATGGGCTAAACATTTTTTTCCATCTCCTCTTAAATGCTAGTGGCATCAATTTGAATTGCATGTTTGCATATATTTCTCATCCTTTATTACACTAATGCCTTGTTTGCAAAACTTTTCACATGTCGAAGACCTTTTGACCAAAATACTAACATGTTTGTGATGTAGATCACTTGTCAAATTTTATCTTTTTATCACTAGTTTTAGTTACACATTTGAACATGTTTTGTAGGGAATGAACCAATGTATGCCATGGTTGTGAGACAAAGTTGTGTATGCTCTCTCCTTGCACTCATAGGTGATCTTGGGATTAAAAACGCATCTTTGCTCTCTTTATTGCTTTCCATCCCAATAACCCAAGTTGTGTATACTCTTCCCTTGCATCACAAGGTGATCTTGGGAATCAAAAGCACTTGGAATTATTTCCCTTTAGTGGGCCTACTTTTATATTTCATCACCAAAGAGGATGACTTGAACCCTCGTGTTCTGATGAGGTATACAAATTTGAGGGAGAATTGAAAGACTCCCCCATTAGGGTACATTTGTCACTTAGGCTAAGCTTGAAATAACTTTATATCTTGAAAAGTGAATGAGGAGAGTGGGTTACCCTCTCGAATCATGCCATTAGACATACACCTTGTCTATAGACTTTGGCCCCCTGTATTATTATGTATATTAAGGACATCCCATAGAGTACTTCTATAGCCTGATAGGACCTATCGGTCATATACACTTGTAATACATCAATTAGCAGTTAGCAAGGAGAAGTTACTCACCCCCATAGAACCAAGTTTGTAGGTTGTGTATGCTCTCCTCTCGTGCCATTGTATGATCTTGAGTGATCAAAAAGGGCCAATGCCTCATCATGGGCCCTTTATTCTATACCTAAACAAGGTATTAATGGTGGTCTTACAAGTATATGCACTCCCACTTGAATAATTTAGGGTGTTCATGTGCTTGGCATGTTTTTCATTTGTGTGAAACTCATGCATATCCCTTAAAATCAAAAACATAAAAATCATGTAAAATCCTAAAGTCCCCTCAAATTAAAGGTTGAAACCCCTCAAAATCCAAATCATGAATCACATCCCAACATACTCAAATCACATGGCATCCATTCATCCAAATCCAAACCAAGTCAATGCCAATCTAATCCATAATCACATCAATCCTAATGAAATATACATCAAAAATCAACTGAATTTGTAGGTTGTGTATGCTCTCCTCTCATGCCATTGTACAATCTTGAGTGATCAAAAAGGGCCAATGCCTCATCATGGGCCCTTTATTCTATACCTAAACAAGGTATTAATGGTGGTCTTACAAGTATATGCACTCCCACTTGAATAATTTAGGGTGTTCATGTGCTTGGCATGTTTTTCATTTGTGTGAAACTCATGCATATCCCTTAAAATCAAAAACATAAAAATCATGTAAAATCCTAAAGTCCCCTCAAGTCAAAGGTTGAAACCCCTCAAAATCCAAATCATGAATCACATCCCAACATACTCAAATCACATGACATCCATTCATCCAAATCCAAACCAAGTCAATGCCAATCTAATCCATAATCATATCAATCCTAATGAAATATACATCAAAAATCAACTCAATCTTAATCACATCCCATCACAACTCAGCATCTCCAATGTTGTTATATGGAGCCTAATCAGACTTGGAGGTTAAATTTTCCCCCTTTTATCAGTGTAGTTTCCCCCCAAATTATTTAACAGGGGTTTGGGGGCAGCGCCCCTTGCGAGGTCCAGGAGCAGCGCCCCTGGCATGCTCCCTATCGCGATACAGGGCAGGGTCAAGGGGAAGTGCCCCCGTGGGGGCTCAGGGGCAATGCCCTGGAAACCTCAAATGAATTTTATTATTTTATAAAGGCGTCGGGAGTTATTTTTCTATTGGCCGATATAAAAAAACCCTATTTTGTAACTGACATAAGTCTTGATAAAACGTCTAAGGGTTAGGGTTTCTGTCGATATTGTATTGTAGCATTTGTAGTGGTATTAAGTTGCAAGGATTGCTGGTTGTAATCAGTTTGATTTGATGGATAATAATATTGGACTCTCTATTGGTGGATGTAGCCTAAGTTTGGGTGAACCACGTTAAAAATTGTCTCTTGTTATTATTTCTATGTATTTTTTATTCCTCTATTTAATCTTTATTTGCATTTAATTGATATCTTTTGCATGCAAATCCTAAGAATTTTCTAACCTAAAGGTTTTTTCTCTAGTTTATTTCGACCTCTATTAGGATAAATCATTTTTCTATTACTTGTAATTAATTAATTATATTCCTTTATTGTTTAGTTGTGTGTTTTTTTATATACAAAATTAAACAATTTTCTTTCTAAACATAGATGCACATTACATCATAATTAAAAACACCATAACATAATAAAAAATTGTTGGTCTCAGAAGAAAAAAGAAGGAGACAAACAGTAAGGAAATAAGGAGATAACAAACCTTGTCAGATTGCTGGAAATGGAAGAATTAAGATTAAGTTGCAGAATGGGAATCATTGGCTATTACAAGAGGTAAGGCACATTCCTAGGCTGAGTAGGAATTTAATTTCAGTAGGGCAGCTAGGTAATGAAGGTTGTACAGTTACTTTTAATGATAAAAATTGGAAGGTTTCAAAAGGTGCCTTAATAGTAGCAAAAGGTGTGAAAGTAGGCACCTTATATCTTTGTATAGGTCATACTATTCCTTCTACTTTAGTTGTTGTAGATAAGAATCAAACAGGTTCAGGAATAGTTGCTGCAGGTTCGTAGGAAGAGACTAAAATAGTTGCTGCAAGGTTCTGAGACAACACCGTGGCATAACAGACTTGGGCATATGAGTGAAAAAGGTATGAAGGTACTTCATTCTAAGAAAGTTTTACCAGGTCTAAAATGTATTAATATGGATTTCTGTGAAAGTTGTGTGTATGGCAAACAAAAGAGAGTTAGTTTTCTCAAGGATGGGAAGCAAAAAAAAGATGAAAAGTTGGAGCTTGTGCATACAGATGTATGGGGACTGGCTCAGGTATCTTCTCTTGGTGGCTCTTCGTATTATGTTACATTCATAGATGATGCAACTAGGAAGGTTTGGATTTATTTCCTTAGGCAGAAATCTAATGTACTTAAAACATTTAAGAAATGGAGAAGCTTGGTTGAGAATAAGACGGGTAAAAGATTAAAATGTCTCAGATCTGATAATGGTGGTGAGTATTACAACAAAGAATTTGAGGATTATTGTTCCTTTAATGGAATTCATAAGTAGAAAATGGTTCCAGGGACTCCACAAGAAAATGGAGTGCTTGAGTGCATGAATAAGACAATAATGGAGTGTGCAAGAAGCATGAGATTGCATGATGGGATGCCTTTAAACATGTGGGTAGAGGCTATCAATACCGTTGTATATTTAATTAATAGAGGTCCTTCAGTTCCTTTGGTCTGTGGTATTCTAGAGGAAGCATGGACAGGTAAGAAGGTGAGTTATTTTTTTTTCAAAACCTTCAAATGTGAAGCATTTGCATATGTAGATTCTAAAAATAGAACCAAGCTGGATGCAAAATCAAAAAAATGTATCTTTGTTGGATATGGCATTAATGAATTTGGTCATAGGCTTTGGGATGTTGAAAATCTAAAAATTGTGAGAAGCAGGGATGTTGTATTCAATGAGAAGGTGTTGTACAAAGATCAGTTGCAACAGCATGAGAAGAAAGAAGATACTCCAGATAGTGATGTTCTAGTGGTTCCTCATGCTCCGCAAGAGCAACAGGGAATACCAAAAATTTCAGTGAATGTTAGATGATCAACAAGGCTAAGTAGACCTCTTGAAAGGTTTTCTCCCTCTTTGTATTCTATTTTGTTAACAAATGTTGGTGAACCAGAAGGGTATGATGAATCTATGCAGGTGGATACAAAGGTTCAGTGGGAGATTGCAATGAAAGAAGAAATGGACTCCTTGCTGAAAAATTAGACTTGGGAATTATGTAAGTTGCCTGCAGTTAAAAAAGCTTTACCAAACAAATGGGTTTATAGGCTAAAAGAGGAAGATGGAGGTAAGAAAAGATTTAAAGCTAGGTTAGTTGTAAAAGGATTTGCACATAAAAAAGGTATTGATTTTGATGAGATTTTTTCTCCGGTTGTTAAGATGACTTCTATTCATACTATTTTAAGTATTGTGGCTACTGAAGATTTGCATTTGGAAAAGCTAGATGTGAAAATTGCCTTTCTCCATGGTAATTTGGAGGAGGAGATATATGGAACAAACGCAGGGATTTGAGGTCAAAGGTAAGGAGAAATTGGCATGTAGATTGAAGAAGAGTTTATATGGCTTGAAACAAGCACCTCAGCAATAGTATTTGAAAATTGATAGTTTTATGACTGAGCAATGCTATAGCCGGTATAATTCTGACCATTGTGTTTATTTTAAGAGGTTGGATAATGACAACTACATTATTTTCCGCCCCAACATGGCAGAGAGAGGGGAGTAGAAGACAGTTGGGATTGTTGTTTGCATGCACAATATTCATATTAACTACAATTTGACAATGTAACGAATTAAATTTAGATCCACCAAGCCATGACATAATCATGCATGATTTTGCCATAACATAAAACCACTAAATCACTTTATCCACACTTCATATATAGTTTGCTCTTGACATTATATGCATATATTTGGTTCCCATTTTAAAATCACTATTCATGCTTAAACCAATTTCAATATATATATGTCCTCAAATCAAATTTATACATTTTAACCTACTAATATTGCAAGAACTAAACATTACTTAATCACTAATTAATCATATCATTAGGATGATTTACAATTTAAGGGTTTGTCTTCTACTTTAGGATTAACATTTACATACTTAATGTAACAAAATTTGACTCAATTATTTAAGTAAGCATCACAATAGCTTTTTAAGGGTTAGCATAATTATCTCATAACCCAACGATACTACTCATCACATGGAACTCATAATTCAACTATAACAATGTTTATCAAGGCAATAATAATGGAAGTCTATAACAATATTCAAATACCTATATGAGATATAATGGGTTCAACTAGGTTTGAAAAAGTAAGTGGGTTTCACACCAAAAGGTGAGTCACGTAACAATTATTAAAAACCTTAATAATGATAACAATTAATAATATTAAGTTTCCAATCCAGAGAATTACCCATAGGGTTCATTCAAGGGGCTGGTATTACCAAAAGTACACTAGGACAAAAGTGACAAGGTTCACCAAAGGGTTCAACTAGCTAGCAAAATTAGAGGCAATCAGTAGGGAGAGGTGCTACAAAAGTTATAAACAAGGACTTGCCTTACAACCCCCTCCCCTTAGATTGGACTTCCTCCTTTAAGTCACTAAGGTTCAGGGAGAACTCAACCCTAAAAATATGGCAACAACAAATGGGTAACAAATCCAATGAGTTTCCCCAACTCTAGTTTCTAGAAGAGAACAATCATAAAATAGCAAGCATCTCGAATAGAACATTTCTGAATGAAATGTGTAACAATCAAGTTACGGTACCAAGTCATACAATATAAGGGCATTATATGCATCAAAACTCTATAAGGTCAGGTTACAAGATCCTTTAACAAAAGCTCAAGAATTGCTATAAAGGCTATGAAGCATAAAGTCATTAATTTTAAAAGTTAGCATATAATAAAGTTCCATTGCTACTTGCCCATGACATTATCCATACTACATAGAATTAACAGGGTATATAAACAATAATTATTTGATTATCTCAAAGATTGAATCCACCCACCCATAAAGAATTACCCAAATCACCAAGACATCATATCATCATGTTCAATCATAGGCATTTATCAGCATTTATTTCATCATTCTCTCTTTTTTAAAAATTAATCTATCCACACTTAGTTCACCATATAATTCGCACCATACTCTCATTTTTCACAACACATATCACAAGAACCACATCATGGGAATGACATCACATGACTCGCATCACGAGGCTCACAAAATGAGTTTATGAGGATACCATATGCCACAATATTAGCAAGTAACCAAAGGAACATAAATCAATAGAACCAATAAGTCAATAGGAAAGATGGTCTTAGGGCCCTCCCTGAGGACCCTTTTGTACATTTCCTCTTACCTCTTTCTTGTTTGTTTTTAAGGGGGTTAGCCTCCAAGAGAGAGGTACAAAAGAGATCGTACACACTTATAGGGAAATAGATTACAACTATCCTATATTGGTCAAATTTAAAATGGAAACTAGAAATAGATGCATATAATGTCAAGAGTGAATTCTATATGAAGTGTGGATAAAGCAATTTAGTGGTTTATGTTATGGAAAAATCATATGTGATTATGTTGTGGCTCAATATATTCTAAATTTAATTCATTAAATTATTGTTAAATGTGAATATTGTATTTTACAACAATTTCATGTTAAATGGTAGGATATAATCACACTAATCTATGAGGTCGATAATATCTATGATGGCGATGCCTGAGTTTGGATCAAATTGCATTTTTGTGGTATGTGATACCATACATAATGCCCAAAAATTAACCAAGGGAAAACTTAGTTAACACCTATTTTTTTAAAGATAAGAATTGGTGAGATGAAAGCTCTCCACCCAACCAATATGGAAACATCAAGCCATAAAAGGCTCTAGCCATCCCTCAAGCTAATATAAAGCAATGAGGACCCACTTTAACTAAAAACAATACAAGCACAACACAAGATGAAAAAGGATAATAGGGGTTTACATTCATACAAACATAACATGGAAGTATATGTCTCAATCCCATCTCACAATCAATATGAGGGAACTCATGCCCTTCAACACACACACTTATAAAGAGAGAAAAAACAACACCACAAAATTATAAATATACACCACTTTCACAAGTGTCCCATACACAACACCCACACTTAAGTAAGAATATTCACAATAGAAGGATTTTGTAAGAAAATAACAACAATATGGAAGAGGATATATCTCTAGACATATATCTTGTTGGAATGAAGACTCTATTTTCTCCTCCAATCTCTTTGTTTCCAAATTGTAATGAAGTCTTCCATTAATAATTTCTCCCCCAAATCTTCAACCATTCTCAAGCTTCAAAATTGCTCACTCAAGAATTTTTTCCATTTAATGCAAGAATGCCCTCCAAAAGTCTAAAATTGAGGCTTTTAAGGGTGTTCCATGTCAAAAATCCTCATCCAATAGACATATATCTTGTTGGAATGAAGACCCTATTTTCTCCTCCAAGCTCTTTGTTTCCAAATTGCAATGAAGTCTTCCATTAATAATTTCTCCCCCAAAACTTCAACCATTCTCAAGCTCCAAAAATGCTCACTCAAGAAAATTTTCTATAATACAAGAATGCCTGCCAAAAGTCTAAAATTAAGGCTTTTAAGGGTGTTCCATGTCACACATCCTCATCCAGTAGGATGAGGACACATGGAATGCCACACGGGTCTTACTCAACCCCTTACATCTCATTAATGTAAGGTATGGGCTTGCACATGCAATCACATGGGTGTGCATCCCTCTTAAGGAAGAAGGATTGGTCAAATAATCCTTCCATGCCTATGGTGTGGTCTTTCCAATGAGATGATATGGGTACTTTATCCATGCAGCCCTGTCAAATCAAGCCTCAAAGGACCCCCTTATCACTGGGGGTCTAAAAGTACATAAATAATATAAATAATCATTTTTGACATCTTTAAAATTGTACAAAAATACAAATCCGAGTTTGTCCAATTTGGACAATTTAAAATGATATAAAATACATCCCCAAAGATAATAAAAGTCATAAACATAGTATAAAACCAAGGCATAGGCACACAATTTAACACAAATCTTGAACATTGAATTTTAACCACTCGTAGACAAGATAATTGGTTCACATTCAAGGTATCAATCCACATCATGTTAAGGGGTTTGTTTCACTTGAATACATAGTCAACATTCACATTTCTTCACAATATGGAGCAAGTAAACATTAGGGTTCTGATGGTTTACACTTGCACACTTATTGCAAACATCAACACATCCATGGTATATGTATATAGTCAAAGAAAATGAAGTATACTTACACTATTTACTCATAAACAATTTAATTTAAGTTCACATACCTCAAAAATGTGATTCATTCCAAACTCTATCCTTGTGATAGCACCTACACCATATTTAGAAGACATAGCCTAAGGTGTACATTTCTTCTCAATAGGATAACAATTCTAGTCAGTATCACAATAACCAAATATATTTTTATTCTTGGTGTAGGAAAAATAAAGGCTACTTAATTAAACCTTTAATATACTTTTAACTATTTTTCAATGATCCATATATTGATCTTGCACAAATATAGATGTAAAACCTATTGTGTAGGTATTGTTTGATCTAGATATTGTTAGGTTTATAAAAAAAATAGAATTGGTCCTTTTTTCTCATGATTATTCCAAGGTTTGATTAATACCAATCTTTAAAAGGTATAACAACTAATTTAAAATGACCATATTTCATTTCGTAAGTAAATCATGTGTGTGCTTTACTTTGAGATACTTGTAATTGATCCTAGAATATAGCCAATCCAAATGATGAAGAGGACTTAGATTGAACTTCTCTAATACTTGATTCAATTTACTTATAATAAGCAAGTTGTTTGCATATAACATAGTTATAATGATTTGATGAAAATATTGAATCAACATTCAAAATGGTGATGATCTACCCATCTTCATTTTGACAAGATCATTAAGGCATGGAAATTTCACAAACATAGGTAGTATAAGTTTTTGTGCTTTTTTAAGTAGTGAATAGTCATGGACTACTAAACATATAATCAAATATTCATAAAAAATTCTTAGCAACAAGTGAACTATCCTTTCTAGGCTCTCTCCTAAGACAATTTCTTAGGGGGACAACCACCCACTACAAATAGGTGCATTATACCCAAGAAGTTTAGAGGATTTTGTCAATACATGAAGGTCATAAAAAATGCTAAAGAAAATCTTATGATGGGTCTGAGGAGTATCAAAAGATTCTTCCTCCTTAAATTTAGTGATTTGATTTCAATTATCTTCATTTGAAGATTCTTTAACATATTCAATTAGAGTAGGATGGATGTAAGACAATTTTCAATAATATGAAAATTTCTGCTTAATATGATCTCCTTTTTAGAAGAATAGTAAAATCTTAGTTCTTTTATTCCTACTTCATAACTCTAAGAAAAAAATGTCCATAACTTCACTACCAATTTAATGATATGTGTCTTGATGACATGTGGGAAGCAAATCCTTATTAAGAAACAATATTGTATGGCATCATAGAAACACAACTTAGTGCATATATGGTTCATAAATTTCACATGCCTACCATAGTTATATTTTCTACTAAGAGCAATATTGTAGAGACACAAGTATTTACTAAGAATGCATGTTGCTTTACAAATGAATAAAACATATTCAAGATTCCAAAGATTCCTATGTTTGCAAATAAACTCTCAAAGAGCAATGTAAAGCAAGATGATATATATTGGGAAAGGAAGAGGATAGAAGGTAACTAAATTCCTTTCAAGACTCAAATGTGTCTATAATATATCATCAAATGCCAAGGGAGTTAGAGTTACAAAATCTAACAATATGCGAAGTAAAATATTATTATGCAATGCCTAAAAAAGCCACATGGAAGCAATTATAAGTGTATTACCATAATATCTCTATTAACTAAACATGTGCTATCGAATATTGATCAGACAAATCAATGATATATGTGTATTCAAAATTTTTAGTGGTGAGGCCACATACACAAAATCCTAAATGGACCCTCAAAGACACAATTCCTAACAATACTTTAATATGATCAAGGATTTGAATATTTCAAGGCAAGACGAAATACAATATATGAACGCTTGATTAAAAAATATACTAAGCTCATTCTTCAATGTAGAAGTTACCAAAGTACCAAAGTAAGATGATCAATGATCACCAATCATTTAGACATTGCATAGTGTGTCTCTTTTAGTAATTTCTGAAAATTCAGTCACTTAAATTACAATGATAGCTTTTAATGGTGTTGATTAATATACCACTCAAATATTTAATCATGAGGGTTGTATACATCCTCAATAATAAATTATTATACAATATTTGTTATCTTGATAAAAGGAAGACTGCTACCTTTGAGGCATATTATTATATGGTTTATACAAGTTTAAAAATATGTTCTACTCATATAATCCCTTGTCTTTGATATAAGAGACATCTAGAATAAACTTTATCTTTATGAAGGAAGTATATTTGTCCTTACTAATATTCTTGAACCATACTTTTATATGCCCTTGCAAGATGATTATAAATCATTATACTACAAACTTCTAAAACAAACATCTTTTGACACAATTCAAAACTAACAACACAAGCATATTAAATGTGAGCACATAATTTATTTGATTATTTGTAAACAAGTTATATTGAACAACATTTTTCAATTCACTCATATATCAAGAATTGTTAATGCCTATTATAAAACATGTTTTCATTGTAATAAAGTATGTATATGCATTAGGTATATGCTTATGTCATACACTTTTACCACAACTCTCAACATGGTCTTTTGAGAAAATGTTAAAAATATTAAAATGCAAAAGAAACCATTTAATACCATTAAATTAACAATTCAAAGTTTGAAACTTAAAACTAAAACTCATTTAACTTAAAAAAAAAATTACACCATAAATAACATCCACAAGCAACCTGGCTCTCTAAACCATCACATGATGGCTTTATAATTCATATCAAAGAAATTTTAAGAATCTAAATGCAGCTTAAAACCTTTTCCTCTAATTCTTAGAAAAAAAAAATGCAGCTTAAAACCTTTTCCTCTAATTCTAGGGGGAAAAAAAAAGAAAGTCCATTGAAACCAAAAGATTCGCACAAGCCATCATTATGATTTTATAAATCATGTAAATTATGTTCTTGCGTTGACGGTGAAAAATACATAACACCATTGAGACCAAAGCTGTCCTCAAAAATAAATGAACCAAAAACTAACATATTAAAGAAAAACTTTAAAATAATCATTAAGCTTTTGACTGGGTCAGACTATTCTAAAGTGTTGAATAATAATTTCTGACAAGATATAAAGTTGAGCACTTAAAATGAATGGATTGGACAAATATTTAATATGGTCCAATTTATGGGTCCTTAATGGCCACTATATTTTTCTTGGTGGCCATTAAATTGTAAGAGATTATTGTCTCCGCCTTAGCAAATCTGAACACATTGAAAGGTTGATATCTTGATAATGTTTACAACCAACCCTCTCGGTCAAAAATGCAGTGGTCTCTGTACAGTTTGTAAGGAATACAATCTACAAATTTAGTAATGCATAAATAATGTCTGACAATAGTAAGTAGCTTCCCCATCCAACGTTGAATGGTCTGTGAACTGTGAACTGTGTTAAATATTGAGCATTAAAAATTTGTAATTTATTATTTCAATGGACTCTAAAGATCATGCCAATTAGCCCATGGATCAACCAATGGTTACAAAGATAATTTTATTCTGGGATGTAAATGTGAGATTATAGCGAATGTTGCTGCCCCAAATATATACTTAAAAAATTATAAATTTAGATTAGTTGAATGATTTTGAAGTAATAGAGGCATGCCAGATTCTTTGCCATGAACACTACATATTGCATCATAAATGCAGTCAATAATAGTTGGAGGGGTAAAATTTAAGGATGATTATTACAGTTTAATTAGGTCTGATACCATATTAGAAATTAAGATCTTATATGCAACTAACTATTAAACATTAAAATAAAAAATACTGTAGAAGTAAATACATAGAATATATACAAAACACATTATTTACATGGGGAAAACCATTATTAGTAAAGAAAGCCCTCAAAAACATCATTTAATAAATGAGGAAACTCACAATGATGTTTGTATAAGCAAACATATCAAGAACCTAGTTTTAATAATATTTTATTGCTCTCCCTTCCATAATGGTCTCAAATGCATATATAATTTTACATCTTATGTAGTCTTGCCTCAACATATACTAATGTACTCTCTCTCTCTCTCTCTCTCTCTCTATATATATATATATATATATATATATATATATATATATATATATATACACACACAATGTGTATGATTGCTTACATTTAAAGCAATACAAGGGGTTGGTGTTTAGGTCATAACCTTTCACTTTGGTTATTAAATTAATTAATTATTTATAAAGTTAAACTCAATAAATTTACCCTTATGGACAATGCCATATTAATATAAGGTTAAACCTTATAAGTTAGAGTCGTTTTAGATTATTTACATTAAATGTGACCCCTATTAAACATTATGCTCTAACAATATTAAGTTTCCAATCCAAAGAATTATCCATAGGGTTCATTAAAGAGGTTGATATTACCAAAAGTACACTAGAACAAAGGTGGCAAGGTTCACTAAAGGATTCAATTAGCTAGAAACATTAGAGGAAATCAGTAGGGAGAGGTACTACAAAAGTTATAAGCAAGGTTGGGCCTTACAAATGACGCTAATTGTTGGTTCCCATAATTATAAACCCCAATTCCAAGGAATGAACTAGAATACCTAAACCCAAGGAGCAAGTTGATCTAGTCAAAAGGATAAACCTAAGATCAAATTGAGTATAATTAAGAACCAATTAATAAGAGTAGGATGACTCTTCTACTCTTCAAGCTCTACAAAACTCAAGAGAGTGTTCCTACAGATCTTGTAAGATGAATGGAAACTAAACAACCACACATCTTAGCCAAACCCTATGCATAAAGATACTCCTAAGATAGTTTGTCGCTCTATGTCCTTATGTTAATTTATGGGTCTTGTAGACCACATATCTTCCAACTTAAGCAGATTAGAAATAGGTTAGAGTGACGTGCACATTGGTTAATAATTCCTATATGTGAAAGCTTCGTGATTCCATTATTCATCCATAATTTGAGAAATAGTAACATGCATAACTCTCTAAAACAACTCATAAATGTAGGGTCACTAAAGATTTGGCAAAGATTTACAAAACTGAATGTATGCACATTAGCAAGGCATAATTAAAGCATAATTTACCAAGACTTTGAGTTGATGATTTGTCATTTTGATTTCACAATGTTGAATAAACAACAATTAATAGAGTCAGGTGCCTTATGCTATAATAACATAGTCAAAACACAAGTTTTTGATTAAAGGTAAAGTAGGTTTTGAAGGGACCTTGAAACCCTTTACAAAATGTTATCTAACAGGATAAAACATGACCAATCGACAACCAAATAGTCACAAAAATGAACTAATAATACAACATCCAAGTGAGAAAGTTAAACAACTCCTAACCTAGTCCTAGAGATCCTCACCCCCTTAACTTAGGAATGGGAATCAAAAACCGATTTAGGGAGACCTTTTTTCCTTCTTTGGACCATCGTCCAGGTTACATCATTAACAAGGTCCTCAGATCTAGGCAAGGGAATATCCTCAAAAGTTGCCTCCATTGGGGATGTCTCTTGATAAGAGGGAGACCAAAGGCCCAAGGAAGTTGATGACTTCTTATGACTGAAGAATCATTGTGGCAAGTCTTAGGGGGGGAATCCACCTAAACCAGAGGTGGAGAAGAAGTCCCCTCAAAAGACATAGAGACACCAACCACATGGGTCCCTACCTTAAGGGGAGCCGAAGGAGAGGAGCCACGTCTTGAGAAGACATGTCATTTTGAGAGGAACCCACCTCTTGAGAATTAGGGTCTTTAACTATCAAGTGTTTAACATGAGCATTCTGCCACCACATCGCACCAACCTTACAATGTGAATGCAAGCAATCCAAAGTCAAATGTTCAATAGTGAAACATCATTTGCAACGGAAGGGTAAACCCCTCATAGTTGAGTGGCTGGGACCATGGCCTATCCTCCACCATCAAAACTATATCTCCATGAAGAGACTTGGAGATATCAATATCCACCAGAATATGAGCATAAGTACTGAGTCCCATGAGAATCATTTTTTAGTCCACCAATAGGTATCAACCAATAGCATTGCCAGTGGCTTCATAACAAGACTCCTCCTAGAACTTGAGAGGGAGATTAGGAAGCTTGACCCAAACTGGCTTAATGCTGAGAGGTTCTGTGATAGGATTAAATGAAGGATACCAAGGTTTGAGTAAAAGGGAGTGCTAGGTGAGTGCAGGATCACGATGGGCCAAACAATACCTCTAAGTGGCAATGAAAATGCTAAAAAAGGACTTAATCAACTTCATGTGAAAATTCAAATGGGTTATCTACATAATTTGAAAAATATGTAGAAAGAAAATTTGTAAGAAATTGAATGTAGTTTATGGGCTACTATTTTTTTTTTGAAAAAAATAAATTTATTTGGTGGAAGTTGGATATTTCAATGAGGCACTAGTAAATTTTTTGAAAACAAATAAAAAGTAGGTGTCATTCCGGCCAACCTAAGTATGAGAAAAAAAATATTTTTTTGAATATTTAGATACAAGTAGACGACACATGCTCAGATGTGACACATATTTCTATGAATTTTTTTGTAAGTAACTAATTAGTTATGAATTTTTTACTACAACTTTTTAAAAATATTAAAAAGTAATTTTGTAGCGAACCTAACTTGGTCAAAAAATATGAAAATCAAATTTTTTTTAAAGACTTGTAGCTAGAGAAGTGTAGAGTGTGATGCAACTTTTGGATTTGAAAAAGGTCAAACAGTTTGAAAGTTATGGATGTTTTTCAATCAATTTGTCTCTCAGGAATTCAAACATAGTGTAGGTAGAAAATATATTAATAATTCCCTATTAAAATTATAATCAGTCATATATTATATTTTTAGAATCTTGACAATGTCCCAAATATACCCTTTTGATTTTATCAAATTTGGATTAAAAAAATCTGTCAACATCAAGGGCGAAGTCGAGGAAAATCTATAAAAACATCTCAATTCTTCATTCACGTGGAAAAGGTAGGTTTGGATTTTGAAGCCTATTTTTTTGGGGGAAACTTTTTAAAACCAAAATAGAAGAAATGAATATCCATTTTGGAGAAACAAATATCTGTTATGGAGAAATGGATATTTGTTATGGAAAAATGTTTTTTTAAGCATTTTTCCATATTGAATATCCATTATGGCAAAATGTTTTTTTAAGCATTTTTCCATAACAAATATCCATTTTGGAAATGAATATCTGTTTTGAAAAAACTTACCAAGCCAAAATCCGAGCCTAAAAAGTGTTTCACTATTTTGGCTAACACTTTCACACGGTTTTTTCCTCCATTGCCACTTGTTGATGCATAAATCTATGGGTGTAATCCAGCAGCAACATGGGAAACTTCAGAGACATGGGATTGGCCCCTGAAGTGACCTCCAAATTTTAAGGAAGCTAGCTCTTCCGCTCTTCAATGGGGTTGGGAAAAAGTTAGAAGAAAACAGGATTTGCAGAAAATAAATGCCTAATCTATGGCAATCCACCGGATTTGAAACAATTATTTGCACAGTGTTAACTTTGAAATATTTAACTGGATTTAAAGAGCAAAATATGCATGATTAAAACTCAGTTTTAAAACATATTAAACAGAGGCAGAGAAACAGAGAAATTAAAAGCAAGAAATAGAGATATCCAAGTATGCACAGAACACCATCTCATTATTTCAATTATTAGTTACAGAGGCAAAAGTTGCTGCACAAAATGACTGTTACATTCTCATAAAGAAATAACTGCAAAGGCGAAAAGAAAGAAATCTGAGTCTGCTGCTCTAATTATCTGATCTATAGAAATGTAGAACTCTGAATGTGTCTCTAGAACTCCTCTTTATGTGACCTGGATCTACCCATTTATAACCTGAAAGACACAACAAAATCTCAACGGCCTCTGCATAATTTGGCACCAAATCCGGCAACAAATCCGTTATTTGAAACTGAACTGCTGTTTCTGTTTTACCCATGACTAGAAAAAATATGCACCTGTATGTAAAAGAAAACTCCCGCCACTTCTTCTTGCTTCCTGTAGCTCACCATTAAAATGAAATATTGTTGCTCATATTAGTTAGGGTTTCATCAATTTCACCTTTCCTGTGGAAGTCAAAATTTGCATTGTAATAAAGTCTCACTTTAATATTTTGCCCCACGTCACATTTTAATAAAGATAAATCTTTATTTAAAACTGAACTTTTCCGTCGCTTCATAGAGGCATAATAAAATATTCAACTTATGAAAGGGTCATATTGGTTATTTTTCCTGAATCGGCAAAGGGTTTGCCAGTTCCTATGCACGAACAGATCTGACCAATAGATTACGGGAGGTTGCGTGAGCTGCCTCCCCTTCACTTCTGGTTCTGCCACACTAAGCGGGGTGTCCCTATTTGATAAAGATGTAACATTTACTCTCCAAATGACAAAAAGATTTAGCTTTCTAATGACAGAAAGAATACTCTCATTTTGGGACCAAGATTTGTGTGATAAATCACGAGGTTGGCAATGTTCTTGGACATATTCGTCTAGTCAGGTATGAGAGTATGTAGGGGTTCCTAATCCTACTCAGGTTGAAATTATGGAATGGTTTGAATTTGATGGTTTGGATGCAAGACAAGGGTTTTTTGATCATAACTACTTCACAAGATCAGATCAGTGCCTATCTTAGGGCAAGGAGTCAAATAGACATATACATAAGAATGGCTTGCAACTAGCATTTGAGTTTCAAGGGGTTAGGACTGATGTTTGCCTTACAAACATCACCCAAGGATACGTATTTGACTGTCCATACTTACAGATATCCCAGCTGACATACACTCTTCTCCATACCTTAACCTAAAACAGTTTAATCCACTCCTTGAATGGAAGTTAGAGATCAACTATGCAATGCATAAATCTGTATTCTAGAATTTGAGAAACCCTTAGCAACCAAATTTAGAAGAAGAGATGCATACAACAAGTGGAGACAGACAGCAAAACACATGCAAGAAGCATTTTTCATATAAAATTGACACTGAAATTGAACATATGTGCAAGATACATCACAGATGCAATACATAAACTCCAAAATGAGATAGAACAACAAGGAAATGCTCTGTATTTCGTTATTTTTCCCCCAAAATTGCCCAAGTCTCCAACAACCAAAAATGAGTAACATAGTTTGCATTTTATAGCAAAACTGTGTACTCAACGAAAATTACAACGGTCAACTCAAAAATCACCATATACAATGCATCATGAGAAATGGCGCTCAAAATAATAAATGCAGCAATAGGGGACACAACAGGAAGAAGCAAGAGAAGGGCGAGGAGTAGTTGAACTCAAGCCCTGTGCCGCCGCTGGAAAATTTTCATCATAAACCTGGTACTTGGCCATTCAACCATCGGCCCATGCCGCTGCATTTCTGCCACTAATGCTTTAGCTACCCGCGGGATGCAACAGCAGATACATTTGGAGATTTTCCCGCTCAAAAAAAAATGGCCGCACACGCCCAGAAAAAACCATCGCTCCAGCAAAATTAAAACACAGCCATCGATCACCTCCCCATCGCTAAGATCTGTGGCTCAAAACACCTTTGAAAAGTCACGAACCAATAATATCATGCCACGTAGGCACCTTGATCCTCCATCGCTGACTTTTCCTTCACCATTTTGCCTTTTCGCATGTACATGCAAAAGCATATACAAGCACCTTATATACAAGTCGGACCCGAAACTTCATTAGAACAATTTGAGAACTGGTTCAGATCTAACTTGTATCTTAACCCTTTGTATATCGGCATGTACAAACACCACATACATGCACGTGGCGGACTTTAAACCATTATGCATCAGAATGTACCTCCCTTTGAAGTCCGGCTTGTATCTCTTTCACTTGCATCTTTGCTTTGTATATCACATATACAAACGCGATATACAACCCGCGGACCTGAAAATCTATCTATTGTAGCTTGATTTCCTCTTCGGGTCCAAAATGTATATTTCTTCTTTGTATATTGGCTTGTATGTGCAAACATACAAATGAATGCACATACAATTGGTGGGCCCGACCATTTTCTCTCTCCTTTGCATTGTTCACTTTGCATGCCACAAGCCTTTGTATAATTTTCAATGTACATTCCCTTGCACATACAAACAAGGAATCTTCTCTAGAATATTCCTGCAATGTATCTAACCATTGTATGTGCGCCCGAATGTATATTGCAAATACATTCCACCTTGTATATCCACGGGCCCCATCACATGCATCTCTGCCTCGCCACTGTAGCAAATGTATATTTGCACCTCCTTGTATATTTTGCTTTGTATATTATCCGATATACAAAGCGGGAATATTCCCCAGAATTTGCGACTTTGTATATGCACATTTAGAGCCCGATATGCACTCAGAAATGCATCTAATTGATTTTTTCAAAGGGCGATGGAGATTTTACACCCGCCAATGCATATTTCACCAGTATGTATATACAAAAAACCCTTGTATATACAAAGACACCTGCACCTCAACTGATTTTTTGCATTTTTTACAACTGCAGGGGTTGAAAGTGATAGAACTTTTTGGATTTTTGGGAAGGGGCCTGCATATTTAAATGCTTAAAACCTGATTGCTTATACAGGCACCACCAGTGGTTCTGGCCTAAAACCCTAAACATAAATGATTACCAACATAGGCTCTGTCTAGTGATGCATGCCTCTTGTAGGCATGACGAGAACCTCAGATCTCTGGGATGCAGACCAGTCCCTTATCCATTGGGCTATAGAGTCATGAAGTTACACTGACTAGTATCACAAAACACACTTGATGGCTTAAGGCCACCGAGAAAAGAAAAACTTGTATCTCCCCTTATCAAACACCTTGTTTTCATCTGCATACACTGGATCAATCCTGGAGATACTGCCATGATCTGCCCACAAACAAACCTCATCATTTGCATATTCAACCCTCTAATTTAGCTTGTCACCGTCACCCCTATGCAAACAACCTTTAGCATCATGTGACATGTGGGTGTCATATTTATCAAACAATGCATATTCAAATGAAATATAACACATGTTATCATCTGTGTTAGCATTATGCATTGCAAAATGATCTCCTAGCTGGACTGAAAACTGAAAGCACTCAAAGTCCACCATGCAGCTAGGAACATCAGGGCTCATCTTATCACAAGCTAGCATATCAAAGAAAAAGCTTTCAGATTCACAGTTGTGCACATCATGCACACAACCAACAGTAGCACCAAACTAGAAACAATCAGGCTCTGGCACCTCTCTACAATAACTTTCATGATGTATGTTGGTCTCTCTTTCATCAGGATGAAAAACAGAATCTGTATCAACAATAGTGCCCTGATCTTCACCATACTCAAATAGATCCTCATCACTATATGTGTCAAAAAAGGTTGATCCAAGTGTTTCAGCTTCATCATGGTATGCCACTGGTTCATGGGCAGCAAAACATGCCTTTTCATTATCAGTGAAATTCTCTTTGTAGAGGAGTATCAGCCTGTGTGTCATAGACAAAACTATAATCAAATAAGGAACAATCATGCTCAGCACTAGCACTTGTTTCAATTTCTGATTGCTCTTCATCATTTCCATGTGTCTGAATAAAAGGCAATGATTCAAACATGGAACTGCTCCTTTGTTTGCTGATTTCTTCTCTATCTTATGCACAATACTCATAATCATCTCCACAAACCCACTCAAACAAGTATTCACTGCTGTCCATAACCACATCATTATTTTCAGAATCAGATACCTCAACCTTGCAACGGGGGTTATCATTGATTCTTCTCCTGGCATGCTCAACTGATGTATTTTCATTCTCATTTTTACCTTCACATGATGCCATAATCACTTGGTCATTTGCAGCCTTATAACCGTTATTCATACCAAAACCTGTGGATAGGGAATTCTGCATGTACTCATTTCTCATTTTTTCTATATTTTCTATAAACTTGTATGCCATCTGCATACCTGTTATCTTGAATTCCCTTAATAATGCACTAGATCCCTTTTCGAAAGCTTCAAAATATATGCCAACACGGGCTGAAATATTAGGTCTGAAGGCTTCAGGGATTTGTGAAAGGGCTACTGCAAATCTATGACTGAAATCAATACTAGGCTCTTCATCTTGTCTTCTAATTTCCATAAATCTTGCAACAAGACCAGTAGGTTCTCTTGCAAATTCTTCTTTGAAACAGTCAATAAGTTCATCCCAATAGGCAAATGATCTCTTTGGAAAGCTCAAATACCAATCTCTAGCTCTTGCACCAAAGGACCTAACAAAAAACCTCATCCACATATCATCATCTCTAAATGAATGTCTTTCTATAAAACTGTAAAAAATTTGGATATGTGCACCCCCAACACACACATTGTGTCCATTAAATCTGGGCATTTGATTGTAAATTTTAGCAGGCATACTTTCAACTTGATAATCAACCCATGACAAATCTAATTGGTCATACAAAGGATCAAAAGGGCTGACAAGAGGGTTACCATTCTGACTAGAAGACACAACAGGGTTACTACTATTTAACTGAGCTTGCCGAGCTTCTAAGGATATCAACCTATTATTTATCTCTTCAATTTTTTTACTCAATACATCATCCCCCTCTTGACTGAGTATGGGTGAATACATAATTGGATTCATATAAACTTCACTCTTAGACATCTTATGTTTGTCTAAGACCTAAGGCTTCCCCTTGGCATCTAACTTATGCAATAAAACAAGAAATATAAATGGGAAGGAGCTAGGTACCTTTTCTCATCCAGATGCTGAAATCTTGAACAGAACATTCTTAGATCACAATAACATACAACAGTCTTTCATGTGCACTAAATTTTTTTTGCAGAGTCACCACCTCTCCAAAGAGGATAAAAATTTCAAATAGCTAAAAGCTCATCAAATATTTTTCTGAGTTCATTCCACCAGCAGAGCACCATCATTCACATGAAAGATCTAGATATCAATCCCCAGCGGAGTCACAAAAATCTGTTGGTTATTTTTCCCAGATCGGCAAAGGGTTTGCCAGTTCCTATGCATGAGCAAATCCGGCCAATAGATTACAGAAGGTTGCGTGAGCTGCCTCCCCTTCACTTCTAGTTCTGCTACACCAAGGGGGCTGTCCCTATTTGATAAAGATGTAACATTTACTCTCCAAATGACAAAAAGATTTAGCTTTCTAATGATAGGCAGAATACTCTCATTTTGGGACCAAGATATGTGTGATAAATCACAAGGTTGGCAACGTTCTTGGACATATTCGTCTGGTCAGGTATGAGAGTATGCAGGGGTTCCTAATCCTACTCCTACAACTAACAGATTGAAATTATGGAATGGTTTGAATTTGATGGTTTGGATGCAAGACAGGGGTTTTTGGATCATAACTATTTCACAAGATCAGACTAGTGCCTATCTTAGGGCAAGGAGTCAAATAGACATATACATAAGAATGGCTTGCAACTAGCATTCGAGTTTCAAGGGGTTAGGACTGATGTTTACCTTACAAACATCACCCAAGGATAAGTATTTGACTGTCCATACTTACAGATATCCCAGCTGACATACACTCTTCTCCATACCTTAACCTAAAATAATTTAATCCACTCCTTGAATGGAAGTTAGAGATCAAGTATGCAATACATAAATCTGTATTCTAGAATTTGAGAAACCCTTAGCAACCAAATTTAGAAGAAGAGATGCATACAACAAGTGGAGACAAACAACAAAACACATGCAAGAAGCATTTTTCATATAAAATTGACACTGAAACTGAACATATGTGCAAGATACATCACAGATGCAATACATAAACTCCAAAATGAGATAGAATAGTAAGGAAATGCTCTGTATTTCATTATTTTTCCCCCAAAATTGCCCAAGTCTCCAACAACTAAAAATGAGTAACATAGTTTGCATTTTATAGCAAAACTGTGTACTCAGCCAAAATTACAACGGTCAACTCAAAAATTGCCATATACAATGCATCGTGAGAAATGGCGCTCAAAATAATAAATGCAATAGTAGGGGAAACAACAGGAAGAAGCAAGAGAAGGGCAAGGAGTAGTTGAGCTCGAGCCCTGTGCCGCCGCTGGAAAATTTTCGTCATAAACCTGGTACTTGGCCGTTCAACCATTGGCCCATGCTGCTGCATTTCTGCCAATAATGCTTCAGCTACTTGCGGGATGCAACAATAGATACATTTGGAGATTTTCCCGCTAAAAAAAATGGCCGCACATGCCCAGAAAAAACCATCGCTCTAGCAAAATTAAAACACAGCCGTCGATCACTTCCCCATCACTGAGATCTGCAACTCAAAACACCTTTGAAAAGTCACGAACCAATAATATCGTGCCACGTAGGCACCTTGATCCTCCATTGCTAACTTTTCCTTCACCATTTTGCCTTTTCGCCCTGTACATGCAAAAGCATATACAAGCACCTTATATACAAGTCGGACCCCAAACTTCATTAGAACAATTTGAGAACCGGTTCAGATCCGACTTGTATCTTAACCCTTTGTATATTGGCATGTACAAACACCACATACATGCACGCCGCGGACTTCAAACCATTATGCATCAGAATGTACCTCCCTTTGAAGTCCGGCTTGTATCTCTTTCACTTGCATCTTTGCTTTGTATATCGCATATACAAACGCGATATACAACCCACAGACCTAAAAATCTATCTATTGCAGCTTGATTTCCTCTTCAGGTCCAAAATGTATATTTCTTCTTCATATATTGGCTTGTATGTGCAAACATACAAATGAATGCACATACAATTGGTGGGCCCGACCATTTTCTCTCTCCTTTGCATTGTTCACTTTGCATGCCGCAAGCCTTTGTATAATTTTCAATGTACATTCCCTTGCACATACAAACAAGGAATCTTCTCTAGAATATTTCTGCAATGTATCTAACCATTGTATGTGTGCCCGAATGTATATTGCAAATACATTCCACCTTGTATATCCACGGGCCCCACCACATGCATCTCTACCTTGCCACTATAGCAAATGTATATTTGCACCTCCTTGTATATTTTGCTTTGTATATTACCCTATATACAAAGTGGGAATATTCCCCAAAATCTACGAAAGATTCCCCCTTTGTATATGCACATTTAGAGCCCGATATGCACTCAGAAATGCATCTAACTATTTTTTTCAAAGGGCGATGGAGATTTTACACCCGCTAATGCATATTTCACTAGTATGTATATACAAAAAACCCTTGTATATACAAAGACACCTGCACCTTAATTGATTTTTTGCATTTTTTACAACTGCAGGGGTCGAAAGTGAGAACTTTTTGGATTTTTGGGAAGGGGCCTGCATATTTAAATGCTTAAAACCTGATTGCTTATACAGGCACCACCAGTGGCTCTGGCCTAAAACCCTAAACATAAATGATTACCAACAGGTCCCACCACCATGTATCTAATAAGAAATGATGTAATTTAAAATGAAACAAAACATTATTATTATTCTCCTATGCGCGGGCTGCTCCACTTGCCTCCTTCCACATCAATTTTTTAGTTCCTTTCTTTTCTTCCGCATCTAACGCGTGGAAGACTCCGCATAAATTTTATTTCTCTTCATTGCTGCTTGGGTGTCTCCACGTGCCTTGGTCCGTAGCATTCGTAAGTTTCTTTCTTTTCTTAGAATGTGGGAAACTTCAATATTTAATAAGTTTTACTTATTAAAGGGAGGGCCCACCTCATTTGTTTCATTAATAAAACATTCTTCTCTTATAAAATCCCATAACATTTGCATTTAATTAAATGAAGTGAAGCATTTATATCTTCTGTGCGTGGACTCCACCACGTGGCTTCTTCCACATCTTTCTTCAGTTCTTTTCATTGCTGCAGGTGCTTACATCTAGCAGCATTCGCATCCTTTGTTCTTTCCCGTGGAGGAATAAAAATGAGAGCCACTTTACTTGTTTTATTTTATTTCATATGGTTTCAACTTTTATGAAAGAGGGACCCACCATCATGTTTATAATAGACACATTATTATAAATTTAGCTTTTCATCCCGTGAAAACATGTTGCCACAATTAAAAAGAAACAAAATACTTATTTATCCCCTTCGCTTAAGCCACGTGCCTCCTTCCGTATGATTCTAAATTTCAACAACTTTACTCCGCATCCTGCACATGGAAGGCTCCGCACCAATTTTATTTCTTTCCGAATCTCCCACAGCTACCACTTGTCAGACTTTGCAGCAATTTTAACCTTCTTTCTATGTTGCGCTTGCCAACTGTGGAAGACTCCGCTGCCTTCTTTAACTGTATCTATTATTGACGATGGCTGTGGCTTTTGTGAAACTCTATGTCTCTGCTTTAGAAACCCTACTTACTCTATTCCAATGGCTGCCACACTTAATAATCTGCTGCATTGGTAGCGTCATATAATGAGCATCTTAACACAATTTATTTCTTTGAATCAGTTCCCATAGAGACAGCCATATTAACAAACTGGCACTGAATATGACTGAGCATTACTAAACTAAAACAAATAGACACAGATCTATTTTTAATTTGAAAAAGTTTTGGAGTGGTGCAAAATTTTGTCACCACCACTATTTGTCCCATCATGATCTCACACTCACCCTGCTCTCCCCACATCCACAACCTGCCATCAAGCACTGAGTCCCTAGCATCAGTAGAAGCAAAGGCTACAATGAAGAAAACCCTAGCACCGAGGTATAAATCAATATCACCCTGGACAATAGGTCGCCATGATTATGAGATCCACTTGTTCAGTTCAGGGAGAGAGGGACACAAACCATTAACCCTACTGACAAGTCCATGCCTGACATAATGAACTTTATTTTCAACAACTTCATGTCCACACACCACCATAAGGGAGATGTGGGAGCACAAAAACGGTTGAGAAACTGTCCCGCTGCTACGAGTGAACAAGACAGACATGATCCCTCACACCTGCCATAGCAACATAGGAAGGTCCCTATGCTTCAAACATACCTGAGGAAACTTGGGCTGGAGCCCCTGAGCCCTCATCATTGCCTAGAAAGTTGCCAACATCATTTCGTGTTGCCAGTGGAGGGAAGTTCAAGCAAGAGTGAAGCAGGAGTGTCACATTAGCATGAAGCAACATCATGATTGCTAGGGCATTGTTACTGAAGGAAGACACATAGATCTTCATCGTACCAGTCCTGTCACCAAAAGCAGGGGATCTAGGTGCATGTGAGAGAGAAGTCACATAAACTAGGCACTATTGGCACGTTGCAAACATGAGATGCGGCCTCAACAAGATGCAAACTAGACACCAGCATGCCGGGCACATGCATTTGAGAGCCATGAGATGGCTTCAAAGTCTCTGAGATGGGCGTTAGGGCATGCCTGAGAGTAGAAGTGGAGCAATACATCGGAGATGATTAACACATCGGAGCTTTAGTCAAAATACTTGAGTTAACTATTACAATCACAAAATCAATTCACAACTTTAGCTAGATCCAATGTACTTGGCTTTGTCTTAGAAAGTTTGAACCCTTAATTTCTTTCTCATTATTAATGTCATAGTTCATTCTTAGTTATCCACTCTCAATTAAACTATTCCATATATTGGGCTAGAAAGACTTACATGCACTCCTTGAATGCATATTAACTATACATCAATATAAATAGAACAAATGTGCATCTAAAAATTCATCAATTCTTTGAGACAATCAATAAAAAGACGACAAAATGTATCACAAGAACAAGAAAATGGTCTTATATTGATTTGTTAAAGGGAAAATATAGTTGAAACTATAATGGCCAAGATCAAGATAAGACCTTATTAATGCTCTCCAAAAGTTTTAAATAGACTCCTGCACTTGATTACAATGCTAATTGATAGACTAACCCCCTTTCTATAGAAAAAAATACAATTTATATTAAAGGGAGAAAACCCAAATTACATACTAAAATGGCACTTAGATTGATTTGAATCTTTGATCTACCTTTTGTACGTAACAACAAGGAATATACTGATAAGATCTTTTTTAGATTCTTCTTCATGTCTAGATTGCAAATGAGAATGATGCTTTCCCCCAAATTCCATGTTTTAGTAAATAAATTTGTAATTCCCGCTTAAACATTTATCCAACAACATGTGAAAAATGAAGTTCCTCTACACACAATCCTAACAATAAAATTTTTATAATTTTGTAAATTTCCTCTCATATAAATGAATTCTCCATCATTTTGTTAAAAAAACTATTACATATTTTACCTCTATGTAGAAAAGATGAAATTGACTTTGTATTAGCTTCGTATCATTCAGCTCAAGTATAGTAATTTGAGGTATTAAATTCGCATAGGCACATTTTTAGAGTTTACACAATTAAATATTCACTATAGCATATTGAAATGTTTTACCATGAAAACAAATTTTGCTTCTCTAACCTATAGTTTCTTATTGTTTTAGTTTATGGAAATTAATATTAAAATTTGAAACCTACAAAGACACTAAATCACGTGGACTCTAGGCCTCATTTGTAAATCACCCCATTCAAACCATATTAACATTTTCTATGTTATATAAAGGATTTAAAAGTTTTTTTTTTAAAGAAAGAGGATATAACCTCAAAAATGTATTATTTAAAAATGTAATTACTGTCATGCCCACATTTCCCATGTAGTCATGACACGCATCACACGTGTCATGTCCACATTTGTCATGTGGTCATGACATGAAATATCAAAACAAATTTCCAAACTTCCCTAGAAACCCCCTTGCACGTGTAAGCGTGCTCGGTGGCGTTACGCTTAAGGCGTAAACATGACAGTTGAATGCGGGGTGATGCGTTCACTCGCGCATACCATTCGCAATGAAGGCCAACTAGGGGGTTGATGCGATGCGGTTAATGTTGCCAATAAGGTTAGGATCAACGATTGAAACCCTAAGTTAACCTATGTGAATGGAGGGATTTTGACGTAAGTCAAAATCAATACACAAAATCGAGTGCATGAGAGGATATGATATAATACAAAAATCAAATGATGATACTCAACAAAAAAATAATATTATAATCCCAAATAAGGTTAAATTCCACTAACCTAGTTAAACCCTAAATTCTGGTAAAATTTGGCAGCATAACGCCTCACCGGCGTGATTAGGGTTTATTATAATTTAATTAATTTTGATCAAAAGGTTTACTGTTTATATTATCTACATCTCACTAGATGAATGGTAGATCAGTTGAATAAGTTAATTGAACATTTTTCAACAAAGTCCGATCAATTTGTTCTTCTTTACGTTTTCTATCAATCAGAGTTATCTCTGCATCCTTTACATTATTCCTAATTTCTTGGTAGATCAGATCTCGAAAACAGATTTTACTAACTTCGTTTAAATAGTTTACTAGGTTCCCGAGTTGGATTTAAAACAATGTCTAATTTAATTTCGTTAATTAAATTGCTCCAAAGTGATTAAAAAGAATATTAAAAATTAATTAATAACGATGTAATTTAAATTGTCCTCATCGAGTTAAGTTTTATGATTAAAGGATTAACCCAACTGTTAAAATAATTACATCTCAAATAATTAAATTGTGTAACATTTAAATAAAACCAATAAATATTTTTCTTCAAATATCAATTTAAAAATCAATAAAATATAAAATTCTTCTAATCATGATCTAATCTATTTATTAACATCCACTAACAAATAAAAATAATACTCCAAAAAGAATAAAGTCTACCCATTATATTAATTATCTCAAATTCCCTTTATAAATCTAGAACTTAATACAAATGAACAAAATAATTAAAAGAGGGGAAATTAAAATTTAAAAAGAATTTTAATTTCTCTTTGCCCTAAAATCCTCCAACAATAAAATATAATATCTCTAAGGGCAAAAAGCCCTAACCCTATTGTTGAAACTCATTTCCTTTTTCTCCTCTTTGTTTTCTCTTTTTTTTTTCTTTCTCTCATTTTGTTGTTTTGGTTGTGTTGCAGATTGTAATGGAGGCCATATATGAAATGCATATGATGGCATATATATATATATATAATGAGTATATTGTTATGCTCTGGATTTTATTAATATAAATATTATATATGTTTTTTTTGCTAAAATCCCAAATCTTATGGCAGGTAGAGAGTGGTGCTACTGGTGGCAGCGGTGGCGAACTGTGGTGGAGGGCAGACTGTGGCGGAGGTCCGACGGCAGGGTTGGGGGACCACGGTAGAGTTGACGGTGAGGGGGCCGTAGAGTGGAGGTGTTGGCGTTGGAGGGCAGCGGAGCTGTAGAAGGGAATGGGAGATGGCCGCGGACTGCGTGGTGGTTTGGCCACGGGGAAGGCAGGTAGTAGGCGGTGTGGGGAGGGGGCGGAGCCTCCACCCACATCCCATTGTGTGGGGTGTGGGTGGGGGCTCCGCCCCCTCCCCACACCCTAATGTAAACAGAAACGGTGGGGGGTTCGAACCCCCCACCACATATATATATATATATATTTTACATAAAACTTCAGTGTGATTTGAAATCATAGTCCGTTCTCTGTTTACTTCACAACAATTTTTTTAAAATATATATATATACACACACAACAAACCATATTTTAATTTAAAATCATAGTTTTAATACAAAGCACAGTTTATGATATATTAAAAACATATACAAAATATATATATAAATAAATATATTTAATGTGTATATTTAATACAGTCACTTAATTTTGTTTGACAGAATTAAAAAAATCACTTTATATTTTAAATACATATAAACACAAACATATATATATATATATATATATATATATATATATATATATATATATATATATATATTCAACTATAATTTTCCTTCCAATCACTTATAATTTTACTTTTAAAAAACAATCAACAAAGCTATATTTTCTTTTTAACAATTTTTTTTTATAAGGCAAGGAACTCATTTCTCTTAACAAAATATATTCATTGTACTATTAATATTTGCATTTTTAAAGAAAAGAAACAATGCAATTAAGTATATACTTCTAATACATAACATCCACTAATTTTCTTTCTCATAAGAACTAAATACAAATTTTCAGATTGTCTCAATAATAAAACCACAACTTTTTTTTTTATATTTTAAAAATAAACATACAATGAAATAACTTTAAAACCAAATTTTCTTCCTTCAACATTTTTTTGAATGGTAAGCATTAAAATCAACAAATTTTAAATTTCTATTCCAAATGTAAATAGCTTACACACAATACAAAAAAATACTTTTACAACAAGAGAGAGAACAATGTTCTCCTCTTTGAAAACTAACAAATGAAGCAAACTCCTAAATTGGCCAAGCTCTCTCTCAAGAGCTAAAAAGAAATAGGATATCAACTCCAAGAACAATGGTGTTTTCTCCACTTCACAAACTTAGCTCCAATGAACCTGCAATATCACAAGAAGGGGAAAGAAGCCACAACAACTTGCTCTCCTCCCTACCATAGACCCACAAGTGGGTCACCCCCGATCTAGGGAGGTCATCCACACACTTAGAAAATCATACCACATCACAACAAGGCATTTAACAACCAAACACAAATTTACTCCCATGGTTAACACAACACAAGAACTCATTCAGGATGAGTTCAATGGGGTAGGGGAGTGGACAACACTCAACTCAAGAGTGCCACTCCTACAAATATCCCAATACAATTACCTCTCAAGGCCTCAAGCCAACACTTTTAAACACAATTTCCACAAAGCTTCCATTTTGGCTCTCAAGCCATTTCACATATTGCAAATATTCTCATATTGCCCACTAGGCTACAACACCACAAAATCAAGGAAATGACCCCGAGGAGGTTCACTCCTCCCCCACCCCACACTTGTTGAGCATCTTCTCCCAAGTGGGAGAGGCTCTTACAACACCCTTATAATTTTTCCCCACATCAACAAATAAAAACTCAACAATAGAACTCACACATAGCTTCACACAAGTAAATAAAAATACATAAGGGAAGGCCTTAGCCTAGAAACCAACCTTAAAAAGCCCAATTTGGTAGATGGTTGATGTAGAGCTCCTCCAACTCCTTCTCCAAAATCAGCCACAAAACTCTCTCCAACTTTTTCCCCAAAGTAAATTCAAATTAATAAAATTTGCCAAAAATTCAACAACCCATACCCTTCTCCAAGTGGGATTAAAATAAGCTCTTCCCATGAGCTTTGAGGAATGGGGAGGTGACACTTGTCACCTCCTCACTCCTCCTCCCAACTACAAGCAAGACGCATGGAATGGGTGTGACACATGTCATTCACCCATCCCAAAGTCTCTCTCTCCCTTCCACTTGTCCTCTCTCAAACATGTGGGAGAGAAAAGTGGAGCTTAAGAGGGAATGGGTGCCACATGTGTCCCATTCCTTTCATCCTAAGAGGGACCACACAACCCCAAGGTACCCTCACCAATTGTGAAAGAGACTTGGAGTAAAGTCCTCCACAATTGAGGGGTCTTGGAGGCTTCCCCAACCTAGGGAAGAGGAAAGGATGAGGTTGAGTGTTTGACTCACTCATCCTCTCCCTCCCATGCCTCCAATTTTGTCACTTTACTTCAGGGTGAAGTTAAAGTGACCAAATGGAGGTTTACATTGGGTTACCCAAGCCAAAAAGGTCCCTAGACCCAAGGGGTACAACCCAGGGTCAAGTTTAGCTCATTTTGAACACCAAGGGTTAAGTTAAATCACATGAAAAGGGGTCTCAAAATTTAAAATTTTAAAAAATGAAATTCAAAAGACAATATTCTTATAACACCAATTATAATTCAAAATAAAAGAGGGGTAGACTTAGCCCAACTAACAACATGCAATCAACATTACAGAATTTCATCATGCACATAGTTGATCTTGGTTCCTTGTGGAACTAGATCGGCTTCACAAGGGAAAACAACATCGTGTGTGGGATGATCTCCAATTTCTATGGCTTGTTAGAAATACCTACGCACTCAAATGAAAAGTTAATTCCACATATATCTAATAGCCGAAGCAAATTGAAACATACACTCGCATAAAATATCACAAGTTCACCTAAGCATCAAGGAAGTCACATTACAATTAGATTCTAAATTCTGCATTTCAAACATCCATTCCCAAGATTGAATCACATAACAAATTTCTAATTAACATCACCTGATTAGTTTTCCCATAACATCATAATATAAACCATATGTCTAACATCATCAGTAAAGCAATATCCAAGTCTAAACACATCGTAAACATACCAAGCATAACAAATCCACATACAGCATAAAGTCTAGTAGCTCAAAAATTCAGGATCAACAGTCCCACAAGTCTAAATGTATCATCAACAATAAAATAAATAGTCAAATATAAGGGAATGAAAAAGTAGGCCTCACAATTACAGAAGAGCAAGTCCCCAAATAAAAAACAAAGTACAAAAAATAGGGCGGGAGGAAGCCCTCAAACATCATGCAACCCAAAAAACACCAAAAAATCAAAAAAAGACTTCAAACTAAGTAGAGGGAAGGACTGTCGAAGGAGATTAAAGAATCGAGCAAAACCGGTCTATGAGAAGAATGAAGATCAAAAGACAATTCCTGCACCTCCTGGTCTAATGCAAAGTTAGCTAACTAGTCTGCCACTTTATTTCCTTCCCTGTAACAATGTGCAATCTCAAAAGCATCAAAGAACTCTAAGCAAGTCTAGGCCTGCTCAAGAATGTAGTGAAGGGACCATTTGAGGACTTTTCTAGATTGAAGTGTTGAAATAATGATAAGGGAGTCACCTTCTATTGAGATTGATTTGAAGCCTTTTTCTATGGCAAGTATAAAGGATTTAAAAGTTAACGGAACAACATTAAAGTTTCATATTTTAAGAACCTAAATATTTGGCATGGGTTCCACCACTATAAGACAAACCTCACATGAAAGAAAATCTACACCTAGCATTGGAGAGAGGGAGAAATGAATGACACACCTCAAAACAAGTTTGGCTACCAAGCAAGAATTAGCTGCCCTCCACTAAAATGCATTCATGTAGATTTAATTGTTTAATTCTTTATTTGTCTACGTTTAGTTTCATTCATTCACATTTTTTGGCCATTCTAGCAACATTTCCTCTACCATTTATACCATACACTATGCAATTTATCATTTCTACACTATAAACATTCTGCTCACACATATTATCAGGTATATATTTGTGTTAAAAAAGTTTATTTTTGTGCATATCTTTAAAAATTTAAAAGCATTATGCAATCATAGAATGCATGCATCAATAGCCACCTCAAAACTTGTAATCTAAAAACCAAATGAATAAACTAAAATATAGATTATAGAGTAACAATGGCAAATGAATAAAGTAAACTCTTGTTCACTATTAGTTCCAAAAATCTTTTCATGATTCAAAATAATCCATTTTGAAGCGTTCCTAGGTTAAATACTCGATTCATAAATGTCATAAAAAAGAATATTGTAAACCTTTGAGAATGGGACTTAATCATAGTTTCCTCTCATTATCAAAATGTGCTACAAGGAAGGAACAATCTAAAAAAAAACTGATGTCTTGGTGCATATCCCCAAATCCCATATAAACATATATACAATTGTTAATAAATAGAGAGATTCACATTTAATCGGCCTATATAAGGCAGTAACAAACAAGTAACCTTCAAGGCCTCATACACAGACTTTACCAGTTTCACTTGGCCTTGCTGCCCCCTGCCACTCTCCATCACTCGGCTGTGGAACCCTCCCCCAATACTCTGCCGGCTTCTATCAAATGTGATTCCCTACTCACTCCTGTGAAAAATAGTCATGATGGCCTGACTTCGGCCTATGTGGAAACTAATACCCCCACTCCTGGGTCTACCTCTACCCCTAAGATGAAGGACTCTGTTAAGTCTAGGAAGTGGCTTCATCGCCTCTCTGAGCTGGCTGAGGAAGCAGCTATTCTTAGCTCCCTCAAAGATAGTCATGAGACCCCTAAAGGTAAAAACATGTCTACTAAGAATCCTTCTAAAAAGGCAAGAAAGGGCAAAGGGAAAAGCATATCCCTTGGTGTCAGACGCTCTACCAGAATTGCTGGGAAGCCAGCCCCCAAGGTTAAACTTATAGACTACTTAGAAAGTAACTCTGAGGCTTCTTCTCACGGTGAGGAGGCCGATAGTGATGATTTGAAGAAAATTTGCATGGAGAATCCTATTTCTGGGGAGCAGTTTGATGGCCATAACTCTCTGCAGAATGATTACAGGGACAGCCCTGAGAATGTGATTGGTACTAGTAGTGATAAAGATGAGTTTGACCATCAGAGCCCTGTGGAGGCCCAGTATGATACTGGTGAAGGAGAGGGGAACATGAATGAGCAAAATCCTGCTAGTGCTGAAGAGGTGGAAGAGAACAGTCAGTCTGTCCTTGAAGAGATTCAAGATGATGATGTCAGGGCTACTGTTGAGGATGGCAATGTGAATGTGGGCAGGGACAGTAACTCTCTTTTTGTTGAAGTGACTCAGTTAAAGGACAAGATGGTGGCTCTGCAACTCAAGCTGTCTACTCTTTATAATTTCATTACTTGCATGCTATGTAGGTCTTCCATGATCAACTTAACCCTTTTGCAAGATATTCAACTTTTCTCCCAGGGAGCTGACAATGATAGAGCTCAAGAGCTGGACAAAGTTTTTGAAGTTCTTGCTAAAGACTGGGAGGACTCTATGTCCTAGTGTGCCTTCTGCTATCTGTTTGCTGGTTTTTTGCTGTTGCTTACTATCTGCCATTTGTAAGTTGGTGTTTCTTGGGTCTTGGTTCCAGGCTCTTTTTATTTCCTGAGCCTATGCTTTTTCTTATGTAATCTTTGTTTAGGGTTCGGCCCCTTGTTTTTTCCACTTGTTGTAATAAAAAACAAACAAGTAACCTTCCACTATTTCTAAACACAAGTATATAGATCAATATATGTTCGATCTAAAAGAATGTACTCTAATATACAATAGAGATCTGAAAGTGTTCATGTAACTATTAACTCAAAACTCATATCACTTGTAGACCTGTAGATGATCATGTAAAAGCTAACTCATAAACAATTCTATTGATAAGTTTGTATAAGGTTGAAAGTCTTAAATAATGTTATATCACAATTAGACCTGTAAGGTCAAGTATTTCTATACTTAGTCTCTACAAATTGTAGACCTTTATGCAGATTAAACAATGAACTCTTTCTCATTTTAATAATAAACATGTTTCAAGATCAATGGTGAACAAAAGACCGTGGTATATTTATCATTGTTTGAGAACTAGTTAACTAAATTCTTCCATTATCATACCAGAGTATGGTCAGTTTCTACTATCCCAATTCATAATCAAGATAGGCCTGGTTATGGCTAATACTACTATCTTAAATAGGACAATGGAAACAACTCCAAACTTGAAATGGTCTTACAAATATAAAACAAAATATGGTTAAAACATAGTTTCTTTGTAGGTTTTAAACCATACATAAATTTTATCCACGTACAATCCTGAATGGGATTTTTTCATGAGAATCCAAACTACTATCATATAGACCTGAATTTGTCCAGTTGTATCTCAATATTACTAAAGGTATACCTAATATGGTCTTTGAGTTTATCATAAGAAATCCCCCAAATTAACAAGTCGAATAAAGGAATTTTAAATATATATTTTTTAAATTCATAAATATCTTTAAAATATAGAGATAAACCCTACTCTCAATTTTCCATAGCAATCTTTCAAACAATGAAAAAAATATATGAACTTATATTCTACGTATTGGAGAAGATATATATATAGCAATCTTTCAAATGATGAAAAAAAATATATGAACTTATATTCTACGTATTGGAGAAGATATATATATTGAAGAAAATAGAACTTAACCAAGTACTTCATTTCAATGAACATATCAAAATTCAAGCTAAAAACCCTTTAATAAGTTGCAAAGCTCTTCCTTGTTTTCTTTTTCATATCACCTTCACCCACTATTCTCTTTTTCCTGTCACCTTCACCCACCATTCTCTTTTTCCTCCCATTCTTTCTTTCTTCTTTTGTTTACTCCTTTATTCCAGGTGATGAAAAAACCTAAAATTTCTCTCTGAATGACAACATTAAAGTGGAGTAATTTACACTCCACTACCTATTAATTTCCCATAACTAGAGTGAGTTTGTGCAGGATGATTTTCATTGGAGTTTTATCTCCACTCCTCACATCGCAGTTCTGCACATTTAATGCATTTTGTTGCCTTCCACTCCACTTTGTGGAGTCTATTCATGACCTAGAAATTTGAAATTCAAATCTTTTCAAAACAAAAATTATATAATTATATTATATGAAAAAACATATCTATATTCTTATATAGCTATTTATATAACTTTCCACAAAAAATACTAAATTAACTTCTGTAGAGGATTATGTCAACTTCTCAACGAAGTCTACTAGGAATAAGGAAAAACACATAAAATGACATCTAATATTAAACATTCATAATTAAACTCGACACAATGAAGGATAAATTCAACAATATTGACAAGGTGAAATACAAGACAAGGAGTTGACATTGATATACTTCATGCCAACTTGATAAAGCAAGAAAGACAATAATAACATACCAATGACGATTTTACAACATAAAGCACTACCATACTTGTGAAACAAGAAAAGTATCCAATAACACATGCAAATAGACACAAATACTCTCTCTCTCTCTCTCTCTCTGTGATCTCTGAGTCGCGATGTCTTGCCCATTCACCTCAATCTTCTTCCCTCTCTCCGGTGATACTCTCCCTCCTCATCTGGGATGGGAAACTAGTTTCCTGCATCCACCTCATTTTTCCAACACAGTAGTTAGTCCATTAACCACAACATCCATATCATCATATGAGTAATTCAATAAATAATAATCATGAAGATAATCCATTATCCATATTAGAAATCATATCTATTTCTGCATATCATGAGTAAGTATAAATTGTCTCATCATAATTATCCTCAAACATAATTTGATAAACATAATTTAAAATGTATAATAATGTTTCTAACTAATAACTAGTTAAAAATAACATAAATACATTTATCAAAAAATGGGGTGTGACACATCCTCATAAAAAATCTACAAATTTAACCTCACCTAAGCTATTTTCAAGTCATCTTGGAGAACAAAGGCATGCTACAAGAATCTTAAGCACCCAACATCACAATTTCATCATCAAGTCATTTGGAGCACATCTACATATCAAGGAAGGTATAGATTTGTTGTATTGTTACATTGCTTTTGATTTACATTCCTTTAGGCTATAATATGAGGTAGAAGTATTGACTTTTATTTGCCTGTGCAAAATTAGTTAAGATTTAGCTTCTTCATTTTGGCATGCTAGCAAAAATGTTGAAAAGAAAAGTAATTTTTTTATATAAAAATTACTTTTCTTTAATTTTTGTTTCTTTTGTTTAGTCTAAAAAGAAACACCCCAAAAAAATTCCATTAAGTTGTGTTAATTTTTATTTTATTTTATTGCAAAAATTTCCAAAAAAAAAATATAGCTCTTTTTTGTGTTAGTTTATTTTGTTTATTTTCATATATAGCAAATTAAAAAACAAAAAATAGTGGCCCTTATTTCTTCTTTATTTTAAAAAATCAAGTTTTATATTTAGAATATTGCCTCCATGTTGTTTTAACTTCAAACATTTAAACTAAAAAAATTCAAACCTAAACCTAAAGTGCTTAAGCTACTTGTCCCATCCCCATTGCCTACCACAGACACCTTTTCCACCAAGCAGACACTATGTACCACCCCTAGCCTAACCCCTAACCCTTTCCAAAACACATTCTTGGACACCTAACCCCCCTCCCATCCCTCACATCCTAGACCCTACTCCTTGTCCTCCCTGGACAGTCCATCCCACCTCATCCCCTATTCCCTGCCCTGCACACTTCGTACCATTCCTGGTCACATGACAATGTTCCACCAGCATTGTCCCACACTTCACCACTCTAATTCCTCTCCCCTCTACTCACTTACAACCCCTTCCTCCCTTTATCACTAGTTTTCCCACCCTATGCTTGCCTGCCTAATGACAACCACCACTTTCTTTGTAGCCCTTGCACTCCACCGCTCCACCTCTACCACCCACTATAGCCTCACACCACTTTGCCAACTACTATCCCCAACCCATCACCACTCTACATCACCTACTCAACTCAATCACTTAGTTTTTCACCCTCTTATCTACCTCCCTGTTCGCTTACTTATCTACACCTATCGTAGTCCATGTCCCGATCCTTTGTCTAGTCCACTATCCTCTCCACACTGTGGATAGCCTATCCACCTAGTGGATGCCCTGTTCACCTAAGCCCCTTAGGCCCCCCCTTTATTTCAACAACCCCTCCTTACTCAAGCCATTATAAATTTCACCAAAGGAGTGAAATTTTGCATTTTATAGGAATTGGAGAGTTGCTTCTGCTCTCTTTGTCATGGGCTAAACATTTTTTTCCATCTCCTCTTAAATGCTAGTGGCATCAATTTGAATTGCATGTTTGCATATATTGCTCATCCTTTATACCACTAATGCCTTGCTTGCGGAACTTTTCACATGTCGAAGACCTTTTGACCAAACTACTAACATGTTTGTGATGTAGATCGCTTGTCAAATTTTATCTTTTTATCACTCATTTTAGTTGCACATTTCAACATGTTTTACATGGAATGAACTAGTGTATGCCATGCTTGTGAGACAAAGTTGTGTATGCCCTCTCCTTGCACTCGTAGGTGATCTTGGAGGTTAAAAACACATCTTTTCTCTCTTTATTGCTTTCCATCCCAATAACCCACTTGTTGTGTATGCTCTTCCCTTGCATCACAAGGTGATCTTGGGAATCAAAAGCACTTGGAATTATTTCCCTTTAGTGGGCCTACTTTTAGATTTCATCACCAAAGAGGATGACTTGAACCGTTGTGTTTTGATGAGGTATACAAATTTGGGGGAGAATTGAAAGACTCCCCCATTAGGGTTCATTTTTCACTTAGGATAATCTTGAAATAACTTTAGACCTTGAAAAGTAAATGAGGAGAGTGGGTTACCCTCTCAAATCTTGCCATTAGACATACACCTTGTATATAGACTTTGGCCCCCTATACTATTGGGTATATTGAGGACATCCCATAGAGTACTTGTATAGCCTAATCTAGGACCTATCAATCATATACACTTGTAATACATCAATTAGCAGTTAGCATGGAGAAGTTACGCACCCCGTGCCCATAGAACTAGGTTTGTAGGTTGTGTATGCTCTCCTCTCATGCCATTGTGCAATCTTGAGTGATAAAAAAGGGCCAGTGTCTCATCATGGGCCCTTTATTCTATACCTAAATAAGGTATTAATGGTGGTCTTCAAGTATATGCATTCCCACTTGAATAATTTAGGGTGTTCATGTGCTTGGCATGTTTTTCATTTGTGTGAAACTCGTGCATATCCCTTAAAATCAAAAACATAAAAATCATGTAAAATCCTATAGTCCCCTCAAGTCAAAGTTTGAAACCCCTCAAAATCCAAATCATGAACCAAATCCCAACATGCTCAACTCACATGACATTCAGTCATCCAAATCAAACCTAGTCAATGCCAATCTAATCCATAATCAATTCAATTCTGATGAAATATACATCAAAAATCAACTCAATCTTAATCACATACCATCACAACTCAGCATCTCCAAATCCAGTCATCCACACTAAAAATCAAAATTTAATCCATCATCCAAATCAAAATCAAATCAATCCTAATCCCATTCAATCCCCATCAAATCATCCCAAATCCAAATATAATCAATCTCAATCCCATTCAATCCCCATCAAATCCTCTCAAACCAAAACCTAATTATCATCAATTCAACATCATCCATCATCTAATCAAATCCTTAATCCAAATCCCATCTAAACCAAATCAAGCTCAAAATCCAACCAATCACCTAATCCTAATCCAAAACCACATCTAATCCCCCATCCAAATTGAATCAATGCTATTCCAATCCAAATCCTTAATCTCATCTCACTCAATTTTTATCCAAACAATCCTAATCAAATCCAATCCCAAATCAAATAATCTTGCATCCTAAACTTCTCCCAGTCAATCCCACCAAACAGTAATCAACCCTTCATCCAAAATCCACCATTTTTCCACAAACCCAAATTAGCCATCAAAGTCTTAAACTCCTTAGTCCCAAAATCATCCATTGTAAAATCATAATTGGTTAAGGACCTAACCCATTCAACCCCATCAAACATCATCTAAGGTATTTGACCTAGTCCCTCAAAACCTCCATCCTAAGTCAATCATCATCCCAAATCAACATACATCACCCATCAAGCACCCTCAATCCGAATCCATAATCAAAAATCAAACATCAAGGGTCCTTGTCCTAATCCCCTTAATAAAAATTCAATTAAACCCAATCAAACATAAAGTGTCACACATTCTTGACCTTGATCCAATCCAACCTCAAGCACCTCAAGGTCCTTGGCCTTGATCAAACCCATCACTAGGCTTAGTAAGGTCTTAAGCCTCACTTAAATCAGTCATCACAAATCATTCCAAACAAATTCCAAATCCTTGGATATCAAAGAAAATCTTAAGATTCAAGCCTTAGCACTCTAAATATCATCAAGTCATCCAAAAATCACATCATCAATCCAAATCCAATCATCAAAAATCCAAAAATTAAAATCATGAATCCATTTTGTTTTGATGAGTCCCCTCATCATAACCATCCCAAAGATCCTTGCGTAATTGATGATGATGATATTCTTGTTGGTCAAGATGAATATTCATATGATGCCCATGATGACATCATAGAAAACAAGATCATCATAAGATCCCATCACCCAACCATGCATAATCAAGCACCTTTTGACCAAGAATTGAATAACACTATTAGTGTAGGTTTTTATTTCCTTTTCCTAAGGTTTTTCCTACACTTTTATTAAGTTTTCTGTAATGCCCACCCTAGTAATTCTTTGGTGTTCTTTCTGATTCTTAGGCTATATGTTGTTCTGAGTGTTTATCAATGTATTATGTGATTATTATGCTTTGATGCATTGCACCAAACTTGCTGATGAGGTCTATTGTACCATTGAGGGGTTCTAAGGTTGTATTCTAGATTACTATCAAAGTAGTTTTGATGGGGTTTTGCATTGTTATTTGATTTCCAACAATGCATTATGAGATGCATACATTGTGATTGTGTATGTTAGATTATTGCAGTGCTTCAGCTTCACTGTTTTCACTATACTTGTTATAATTGTGATTGCCATATTATTCTCGCATTGTGAAATGTTGCCATTTATGCATCATGTTCTTGGATCATGTTAGTCGTAGATGACTATAGTGGATGCGCTTATTTTATATCATGTGTGATTATACCATGTTGGAGTGGATTATGTTGGTTTGAATATTACATGTGGGGCAGGTATGCCTGATGGTTGACTTGAGTGTGTAGGTAATTACAGGTGTTAACTAATGTGGGAAATGTGGAGAAGGATGACATGGGACGTGATGGGCTATAGAATTAGTCTTTTTTAAGCTACTTTTTATACTCCAAAGACTTCTTTCATAGCATCCTTTAAGACATTTATCCATGTTTGCACTATGATATGTTGACCTTCTTTATACTTCTAAGGCCTGAACTTATAATATTAATGTGGAATGTGATGATCATATTATCTAATGAATGAATTAGACATGGATATGTATAAAAGTATAAATAAGATGTTTTTATGGGTAGTCATGAAGAATGCTTGTGGTATATGCTTTTGCGAACTAATTATATGTGTAGAATTGGATGTGTCACGATGAGATCGAGCATTTGTAGCAGGTTGCAGATAAAGGAGTTAATAGAAGTATGAGTTTAAACACTAAGAATGCAAAGATAGCTAAAGACAATTATGGAGTATCATGGATAGTAATAAATTAAGGAGTGGATTTGTTTCAAATATGGTTATGGATGTTGTTTATGCATCAGACTTCTAATTTAATTTGAATTCTTCTTCTTATAGTCAGTTAGAATAAGAATGTGATCTTGACTCCACAACCTAGTATTTAGGCGCGGTAAATGATCATAGTTAGTTAATTAATAAATAAGGTCTTCTCTCCATTTTGTATAGTAAGGGGAAGATGAGATATATAAGGTAGTAGAGTCAAGTTGTTGGTAGTTCAGTTCGATTCAGTTATCATTTCCTTTTCTATGTGCAAAGACCCAAGCATGTTACATTTATGGAATACAATCTGGATATGATAGAAAAGATTTCATTGTTGAACAATTTGATATGAGTTGATTATGTGTATGGAATAAGTTAAGCTTTGATATGTGTTACAAAGATACGTAGAATCTAGATTAGATTTGGTTCAGTTAAGGAAGATGGTCTCTTGAGCTGGCCACTCAAGGTACTGATTCTCTCCTTGTTTATTTCATTTCAGTTAATGTTGGTTTATTAGTTTTCTGTTAAAATGTAATTTGAGTTCAAGTTAGTATTATGTTTTGATTAAATAGATATAGTTCATGAACAATTGCATATTAGTGTATTTACAAATCCTCCAGAGGTCAGTAGTTAGTCATTTCATTCTTGACAATTCAATTAAGTTAATTTTACAGTTTCCCTATTGTAATAGTTATCTACAGACCTTGCTGTAGGTACCCATAGCAACTAGGATTTATAGCTAGTTTCACTATTTTATAATTCTGTCAATTCCAGCAAGATAGATTTGTTTGTTTAAAGTTAAGATATAATAGTTTGGGAACCATATTAGCCTTGAAGGCATATACTTTGCAAGTACCATCATAAGCTTACGCTCTTTGGTTGATAATTCAATGTAGGAATGCATAGTGAGAAAGTGGATTGTTCAGATAGGTTTTCCCCTGAATTAGTTAAGTCTACAACACATTAGTTTTCCTCTACAGGACGATAAGACATCTCACCCTTATCCTTGTGTTGTGGAAACCTATAATGTGTGTGTTTGAATCCCATTGCAAGTATTTCCTTAGCTTTTGTGCTATACTTTCTATTGTCTCAAGAAACATGTTTTCTGTGTTTTCAGAATAGTTTAATATTTAGTTGAAAATTATTAATTCTAGCTTAACAAAAATGGTTATTGCATTATATTATGTTAGAGGAATAAATTTAAGAGTTTTTGAGTCATTTCTGAAATTTAATATTTTTCTCTCAAAAGGTAGAATTGCATTAATTTATAAAATGGAATTCCTAATATGGTGTGTTTGGACTTTTCAAAATGAGATTAAGTTTGAATTTGGTAGATTAATTATTTTACTACTAATTTAAGTGATTTTTTTTAGAGTATTTAGTGAAATTAGAAAAAGAATTAAAAGAAATGAAATTAGGGCTTTTGTATAAAAGGGAAAAAGAGAGTTATTTTTCATAAGTTTTTATTTTATTTTATCCTCTCTCTCAAACTCTCTTCTAAAAGGAAAGGAAGGAATTTCTCCATGGATGGGAAGAAAGGAATGCTCACTTGCTTGAATGGATTTTTGTGTAGTTGTTGCTTGGAGAAAGATTGCTTGATAAACCCTCTTGGAATCTTGGATTTCAATGCATGATTGAAAGGTAATCTTCTTGTTTAATTAATTTATGCTTGCTCTTCCTTTGCCATGCCACTTCAAGTGATTTTCTCATGGCTTAATTGATAGGAATAAGATGTTAGAATGAGTTTATAACTGTTTTTATTTATTTGCATAGGTTTTATGTGTTGGAAACATGCAAAAAAAGACAAAACTCTGCCAAAATTTTCCTATAATCACCCAACTCGATTTTATTGGATATTTGGGATGTTGTTTCCATTTTATATAATGGGTTGTTCTTCAATTTTCAATAAACCTTGTAGAATGAAAGTTAGAAAAATTATTCGAGGTGCGAAAGGAACCTTTAATGGTGGCTTTGAGGATTTTTATGGTTTATGCATTTTGAAAAAATATGAATTTTACATTTTAGACCATAAATGATTGATTTGAAATGTGGGATAAGTTGTCTCCCTTATGTATGGATGTTTTGCATTTTTTTAATTTCATGTTGTGATTTTTGTCACCTCATTTTTCGTGCCAAGGCCAATTTGTAAAATTAGTGCAATGTGAAAGGAAGAAAGGTATGTGGAAATGCTTCCTACACTGATCTATTGAGGAAAGATTTATGCAAATTTTTAATTTTACAGTTTCAGATTAAGATGCACATTAACAGAAAGATAATAAAAACTTCCAAATGCAAACACAAAACTCACAACGCAAGATATACGTGGGGAAAACCCTTTCAGGTAAAAAACCCCACACTCCAAAGCCACCCAATATATTATTCAGGAATCATGAAGATTACAATATACATGCAGAGAAAGCTTTTACAGGAGTATATCCAACTAGAGATCCAGGAGGTAACTCGACATCTATAAGATTCTTACACACAACCTCCATCTCAAACTCCTATCATATAGGAGATACAATACAATAAACCGTTATCGGTAATTACAAAACCATGAGCCAAAACCACCCAAAAGTGGTGCCCAAACTATCTCCAATCAAAGATGCCTTATGATATGCCAAAACACACACCAACACCTGTAACTCTCCCCTTTATAGCTCTTTTATGTGAACCACATTTTTACATTTCCCAAAAATAGGAGGTCCAACTTCCAGAGGTCATAACTTTTGATACAAGTGTCCGATTGACAAACTGTTTGATGCGTCAGAAAGATCATGAAGAGATCTATCACCCTATAAACCACTTAGTTAGTTGGTTAAGACAATTTTTAGAGCATTTAGGGACCTCTAAGTGCCACAAAATTGAGTTCAAAACTTTTTCTATAGTTTCAAAAAATAGAAACTTTAATATCTCACAATCCAGATATGATCTTGAGTCAAAACTCACCTGAGATGTTTACATTCCGTACCTTCTTTGAAAATTTTGTTACATTCCCAATTTTGGCTTTGCTTTACTTTTACTTTTTACTGGGACATAAGTAAATTCATTATGATATTTAGATTAATGACAAGGAAAAATATGGATTTTATTGAATGTCATTTATTGAAATTATAGGAATGATTATGTTAATATCGATTTAATACCTATTTTATGAGATTTGATTTATTAGATGAATTAATTGAATAATGATGCACTAATCACTTGCATTGTTTGATGACAAGCGAAACAGGATTGCAAGCTATCGAATGACTCTCAGAGAAAAGAGAGAGAGTATCTTTCCAGAAGAGAGATATAGACCTCAGGTTACAAGTGGTTAATTTGCCCAACCGAGTTACAAGTGTTTATCGAAAATGTGAACCAATGTGTCATAAGAGGTAAGCTTTGCCTTGTCAGTTTGCTTCTAAACCTAATCGACAAATAGTTGATATTGTTTTCTAAAACTCACTAAATCGTATTAAGTCATCTTACTCATTAATAACGTTAACGACGTCGGTATTAAGTCGTCTTAGTCATTAATAACGTTAACAACGTCGTTTGAGCTTGATTTATAACTATTTATGTTCAACGTAAATATTACGATGTTATTGTCGTAAAATGATTATCTAATACTATTATTAAGATATTCGATGTGTTATAACGATTCGTAAACATTAAGACGTTTCTGTTGAAGTTATTATTATGTGATTATTATCAATAGATTATGATGGGGAGACAAGCTCAACCCAATCACAATATCCGTGAACCATGGTTTAATAACACCTTAATATTGAATAAACCATATCTATTTTATGTAATAGGTGATATTATGAGAATTATAGTTGATGTAATCAATATAATTATTATTGATGTATTCAATATATATAGATGCCTTGGCATCGAATGAGGATATTACCTCATATTGAGTCAATGGGTAAATGTTTGAGTAAGCTGAAGGCTTATTTATAGTTAAGTCTTTATTAGTGTTAGTGTTCGATCAACCCACTCATGGGCAGCATTTAAGTTGAGTTTTGTTTTAGATGATGTGTCGACCATGACTAAGAAGGAGGACTGTGGTTTTAACCACCACAACGGATGAGCCTGAGTGATAAACTTTCACTATCATGAAAGGATATGCGCATAAATATTGGTCTTCTGTTATGAATCAACCACCTTAGAATGTGTAACTTTGTTTAAAGTTTGTTACTGAGCATAGGGGAGGTAAGAAATAAGGCGACTCTGTATGAGTCATGCAACCCTCATTATGACTATCAATTCAAATGAGCCATGGTATTTATTTATATTAGAGAGTTTTAGAACTTAAAACACATAGAGATGCATGGAAAAAAGGAGTTAGAGAATAGAAGTTAGTAACTGTGACAGTAGCAGAAATACATAATCTAGTGATGTCGACCTTGTGACTATTTGCACAGCCAACTTAAGATTGCATACTTCCAGGTATTCCTCAGTTGGATGTATTATTTAACCATGAGGAATTTAATTGGTAATCCAAACCGTGCTTTGTTATAATATAGAATGATTATATGAGATCGCTAGTAAGGTTTAAACCATATGAACTTAAGGGTAATAGTCAAAAACTGTTTAGTTGCAACTTAGGAAAGAGCAGAACATTCTTAAGTAAACTTTATTGAAGTCAATGAAGACAACAAACGTTATCTTATTTGTTTGATATTTGGTCATATCAGTGAGTATACTGTTATAGTAAACTAAGTTGACCATCTTTGTGGTAATTCTAAAACCATTGATCATACTAAATCAGAGAATGATAGATAAATGAATATCTTAGAAGGAGAATGCTATAAGTTGTCATAAGCTTGATTGAATAGTCTTTTTAGTAAATTAAGTTTGAAACAAGCCAATAAGGAGTTTGGTAATAACCATATGATAGATTCTCTAATGGATGAACCATGTTCCATACTCTCATTTTGAACCATATAGAAATGGGGTTATAATGAGTTAACATTTTTGTCTTGTATAGGTTATATACATAGATACATAGCGGATAATGTTATTTAAACCAAGAATTTTAGATTCATTAAAACTATTAGTAAACCTTTGTATCAGATCAATGGTAGTAACTTATAGATATTTTGGAAGATGGAAAAGGTTATTATGAGAATCCTATTTAAGTCTAATTGTCTTTATTATTCATGAAAAGATCTAATTCATTGGAGTAGGTTAAGTATTCCTGAGAATGTTCTTGAAGGAATATTTATACTTAGGGTATGTTTTGTTTATAAACATTATCAAAGTTGTTATATTGTTATATTGTATTAAAAGGGATATTAGGGTAACCCTAGAGTCGACTACCAACCAATCGAATGGTTAAGTCATATAGACTTACTCAAGTCAAAAGTATTATTATTGTGACTCATAGATTAAACTATTGCATGAATAGGGTTGGAAAGAGATTTAAACTGCGAAAATATGACAGTATCCAAGTCGAGTAGAGGTGGGTGAACACAACGACTACGTTCATTATGAACGATATTGATATTAAAAACTTTGGCCAAAGTAATGCATTTATTTTCTGCATGCATTGTCGGTTCACTATATTTGGATTGCTCATTCTATCAGAAATCATACTTAGCTAGAGGTTATCTAGGGTTGTATGGTTGATAGAGTTGAGTAGAATACAACACTATGCACTCAGAAAAAGGAAAATTACCACTGGTCACCTTTGGTCTATATTCCTCACGAAGGGTAGGGTCACTTCCTATGTGGAAGATATGTGGGAGACCACCGGTCTGTGGTTGGAGGTTAATCACTGGAAAGATGCTCTCTCTAGGTAGGAAACATGCCAGGACTTGTGATAAAGATGTCAGATATTTAGATGCAGTATTGATTCCAAATATGTAAATGAAATGGTTTTACATTTTAAAACATTGTAAACGAAAAGACAATATGGGTATATTGTATTTGTAAAGAAAAAAAAATCTTGTAATTGTAGTTACTTGATCATTTGTTATATAAAAGAAAATTTTTCTCTATTTCATTTTTACCTTGTTGAATTACTTAATGGTAAATCTTCTAATTTTTTTATGTTAATTGAACGTGGATGTTACATATGGTATCAAAGCTTCCAGGTTCAGCACTAGGGCTTATGAGACCACTATGCTTGCCTGTAGTCAACATTATGCAATTAGCTAATGTTTAAAATTTTTTTTGCTAGGATGGTACATTTTAAGAAGACAACAAGAAAACTGTCTATTAATTCGAGCCAACATTTCCAAAAAGCTAAAAGAGAACATGTGGCCATTATCAAAACCTTTGAGGGAACCAATGATGAGAGTGACATTTGGCTGAGTGATACTGAAACTCTGGCAATTGCCTTAACTTGAATTAAGCGAGTGAGAAGGGAAGATAAAGAAAGAGTTAAGATCACTACCAAAATCATAGAATATATGTCAGATGAGGAAACAACTATGGTTAGGTGAGATCCCCGCATACCCTCAACTATTGAGATCATAGAAGTTAGGTCCGATAGTGAGTCAGAGGGTTACACACCTCAGGATTATGTATTTGGAAATAAGTCTGAGGGATATACTCCTCTTAAGCATGACTTTTGAAGTCATTTCTTGTATAAAGAAGAAAACTTCTTACTTTTGAAATGAAATAAATAAAAAGAGTTGTTTTTGTGCCAAATTGTTGTTCAAATTGAGTATTATGTGGAGATTTAATGGGTTACATTATAATCTTGAACTAATGGACAACTCAATATTCTCAGGTGTGAGAAATTGATAAACATGGTGCGGACAAGAACTAACCAAGGAGAAAGTGAAGAGGGAAACCACCCACCAAATAATAAGCTAGACCAAATCATAACCATGTTAGAGGAAACCAAGAAAATATTGGGTGATTTGGAAAAGAAGGTGGATGATAAAGGGAATACTGAGGGAGGAGGTGAAAACTCTCATGGTGAAAGTGGAGAAAATCATGAAGATCAAAGTAAGAGTACTAAACCTCATAAAGAGGCTAGGGATAGATTGACCTTGGAGCTCTCAAAGGATATGAAGAAGGTTGTTCCACCAAAATTTGATGGGACAGAAACCAAAGATGTTGCAAAAGCTTGGTTAACAAAAATGGAAAAGTAATTCAAGATAAGAAATTACTCGGGGGTGACTAAGGCAGTTTGGGGAGCATTCCAACTAGCAGGAGAAGCATCCACTTGGTGGATGAATAAAAAGATGGAATTGTATTTGAGCTCTCTAAGGGAAACTTGGGATGAGTTCGTGGAACTCTTTCGTAAAAGATGGTTACCACAACTCTATTTTGATCAGAAACTGACTGATTTCATAATCTTTGACAAGGATATATGACAATGGTAGAATATGGAGAAAAATTCACTCGACTCCTGAAATATGTTCAACAGTATCAAAAGGATGAGAGATTCAGGATCAGAAAATTCATCATGGGCTTAAATGCTCAAATTGGTGGTGAAGTGGATGTACATGGTCCTACAACAATGGATCAAGTGTACGAGAAGGCGATCAAGCAAGAGCAAAAGCTGAAATCCATCTCAGCTTATCGTGATAGAAGCTACAAGAGGTTTAATGGAACTCCTAACAATCAACCCTTCAAGAAAAGATATGAAAAGAGCTATGATAATAAGAGAAAAGATAAAGGACCTCAGAAGAGCAAAGGCGGATTTGGCAATGAGAAGAAGAATGACAACTATAAAAGAAATAAGGATAACTATGGGAAGATTTCAAATAAAAAAGGACCCATTGGAGGATGCTTTACCTGTGGGGGCGACCATTATGCAATTGTTGCCCTAACAAGAATCAAAATGGACAACAAAAAGGTACTGCACTACCTACTCAACAAGACGCATTCCAGCAAAGGATTCATGCAACTCTCAGCAATCGTCAAGCGGAGTATCAAATCACACCCATAGAGATGATAGGTACTTTGTTTGAAGTTCCTATATCTATTTTGATTGATACATGAGCCACATAAAACTTTGTTTCCCCTAGAATTTTGAATAAATTTTCTAGAAAAGCTGGTTACATGTCCAAACCTTGGTCAGTAGAATATGCTAACCAATCTAAGGCTCAGGTAGAGCAATGTTTGTTTGAAGCCAAAGTTGACCTTCCTAGTTTCTCAACTGAATTAAATCTGTATGTAGCTCCCTTAGGTTCCTATGATGTGATCCTAGGAATGAATTGGTTATGGAAACATAGAGCTAAGGTTGACTATTTTTTGAAAATAGTTGAATGCTTAGATGATTTGGGAAATCTGACCCAATTCCAAGGGATTCAAAGAGAAGTTAAAATTATAACTATCTCTGCTAAGCAATTAAAAAGGGCTAGAAGGAAAGGTTGTCAGTTGTTTTTAGTTAAAATGGAACAAGTGGAGGAAGGGGTAGAAAACCCTAGTTTATCTTTTGGGGAAAAGTATCCATTTCTTTGGGAATTTCAAGATGTGTTTCCAGAAGAACTACCAGGATTGCCTCCCAAAAGGGTTTTTGATTTTTCTATTGATATTAAACCAGGATCTAAGCCTATATCAAAAGCACCCTATCGTATGACGACAACCGAGTTAATGGAATTGAAAGCACAATTACAAGAATTGTTGACAAAAGGTTTAATCAGACCCAGTGTTTCACCTAGGGGTGCTCCGGTTATTTTTGTTAAGAAGAAGGATGGAACCCTTCGTTTGTGTATAGATTATCGTATGCTTAATAAAGCAACGGTAAAGAACAAATATCCTTTGCCACGTATTGATGATCTTTTTTATTAGATGAGTGAAGCTGTTGTGTTTTCAAAGATTGATTTGCGATCAAGATATCATCAGTTAAGACTGAAAGATGAAGATATTCATAAGACAGCTTTTAGAACTAGATATGGACATTATGAGTTTACAGTGTTGCCATTTGGTTTGACAAATGCACCTGCCGCATTTATGAATCTCATGAATAGTATATTCAGAGATTGTTTGGATAAATTTGTTTTAGTCTTTTTGGATGATATACTCATTTATTCTAAGAATGAGGAAGAACATCATCAGCACCTGCAAATAGTTCTGCAAAGGTTAAGAGAACATAAGTTATGTGGGAAGCTATCTAAGTGCACATTCTTTCAGAAGGAGGTTCAATACCTAGGTCATATTATATCAGCTAATGGAATATTTGTTGATCCTGCAAAAATCACAGCTATTCTGGATTGGCCAGTACCAACCAATGTACATGAGGTGCATAGTTTCATGGGCCTGACAGGCTATTATAGAAAGTTTGTTCTAAATTTCTCTAGTATTGCTAGTCCAATCACTTCCTTGCTGAGGAAAGGGAAGAGATTTGAATGGACAGACAAATGTTAGGAAGCATTTGAGCTCTTAAAAGAAAAGTTAACTACAACTCTAATCTTGAAAGTTCCTGACCCTGAAGAACAATTTGAGGTAATCACAGATGCCTCGGGAGAAGGATTAGGAGGAGTGCTTATGCAAGAAGGAAGAGTCATGGCATATGAGTCAAGGAAATTGAAATCCTATGAGAAAAATTATGCACCGCATGATATGGAATTGGCAGTAGTAATTCATGCCTTACAAATGTGGAGACATTATTTGTTGGGAAAGACTTTTGTAATTAAATCAGACCATCAAAGTCTTAAGTATATTTTCTCTCAACCACATTTGAATGCATGACAAAGGAGATGGTTAGAATTGATATCTAACTATGACTTTGAGATAAACTACATCAAAGGAAAAAAGAATAGAGTAGCTGATGCTTTGAACCGTAGAAGACATATAGCTTCTATTATTTCTATTCGTGGAAATTTTAAAGATTTGGTATTACAAAATTTGTTAGGTGATGAGTTTTATAAGCAGGTTAAGAAAGCTCTGAAAGATAATCCTAAAGATCTAAGATATGATGGTTTTTTGTTTGAGTCAGATGGACTAATGAGGTATAAAGATAGAATTTATGTACCTGATTCAGCTGGATTAAGGGACTTGGTATGGAAAGAAGTTCATACAGGACCGTATTCAAGACATCTAGGAGTAACTAAACTTCTAGCAGATGTTAAACCTCTTTATTTTTGGAAAGGAATGAAGAATGATGTTGCAAGATTTGTAGCAAGCTGTTTGTAATGTCAAAGGGTAAAGGCTAAGCATCATCACCCTGTAGGATTGTTATATCCACATGATGTACCGGAGTGAAAATGGCAAGTTATTAGCATGGATTTTGTTCAAGGACATCCTATGTCAAGGAATTGACATGATGCCATTTTGGTGGTAGTTGATAAACTTATTAAGGTAGCACATTTCATACCAAGGAATTTGACTAATGGAGCACTGGTGTTAGCTTGTAAATTTGTGCAAGAGGTATTTAGATTGCATGGTTTCCCTGAAAAGATTATCTTGGATAGAGATGCATGTGTAACGTCGAGGTTTTGGCAAACTTTGTTTTCTGTGCTAGGGACTAAACTTAATGTAAGTACAACTTACCATCCTAAAACCGATGGGTAAACTAAGAGAGTTAACCAAGTCTTGGAAGATTTGTTGCGTATGTATTGTATGGATCGGAATATAAGTGGGAAGAATACTTACCACTTGTGGAATTTGCTTACAACAATTCATATCATTCCGCTATTAAGATGGCGCCATTCGAAGCATTGTATGGAAGAAGATGTCAAACTCCTATAATCTGGGATAAGCTAGAGGATAGGATTAGCATCAGGCCAGAAATGCTAGCTGAAATGGAAGAGAAAGTTAAGATGATCAGAAAAAGATTGGTAGAAGCCAATGATAGGCAAAAGAGCTATGCGGATGCAAAATGTGTTCCAAGGCAATTCTCTGTTGGAGAAAAAGTCCTTTTGAGGGTTAAACCTTAGAGAAGTTCTATTAAGTTTGGGAAGTCCTCTAAGCTAGCCCCTCGATATGTGGGACCCTTTGAAATGCTTGAAGTAGTCAATCCAGTTGCCTACAGAATTGCTCTACCTCCAGTCTTATCTAGAATGCACAATGTTTTTCATGTGTCATATTTGAAGAAATATGTTGCAGGTAATTCTTTACAGATGCAAGACCCAGGGGTGGTCATGATCCAGCCACTCAAGGTGTTAGATATGTGCAAACTTCTCTTGCGTAACAGAGAGGTCTTGCAATGCAAGGTCCAATGGGACCAGTATGCTAAGGAAAATGCTACATGGGAGGATGACTATGAATTTTATCAAAAATTTCCACATTTATTCTATAATGTTACCAGTTGAAAATAACGAACTTGTTTTTTTTATACTTTTAATACCTTATATCATCGAGGATGATGAATCTTTAGGGGAAGGATATGTTCCCCAATTTTGCCTTTGCTTTACTTTACTAGGACATAAGTAAATTCATTATGATATTTAGATTAATGACAAGGAAAAATATGGATTTTATTGAATGTCATTTATTGAAATTATAGGAATGATTATGTTAATATCGATTTAATATCTATTTTATGAGATTTGATTTATTAGATGAATCAATTGAATAATGATGCACTGATCACTTGCATTGTTTGATGACAAGAGAAATAGGATTACAGGCTATCAAATGACTCTCAGAGAAAAGAGAGAGAGAGTATCTTTCCAGAAGAGAGATATAGACCTCAGGTTACGAGTGGTTTATTTGCCCAACTAAGTTACAAGTGTTTATTGAAAATGTGAACCAATGTGTCATATGAGGTAAGCTTTGTCTTGTCAGTTTGCTTCTAAACCTAATTGACAAATAGTCGATATTGTTTTCTAAAACTCACTAAATCGTATTAAGTCATCTTACTCATTAATAACGTTAACGACGTCGGTATTAAGTCATCTTAGTCATTAATAACTTTAACGACATCGTTTGAGCTTGATTTATAACTATTTACGTTCGACATAAATTATACGACATTATTGTTGTAAAATGATTATCTAATACTATTATTAATATATTCGATGTGTTATAATGATTTGTAAATGTTAAGATGTTTCCTTTGAAGTTATTATTATGTGATTATTGTCAACGGATTATGATGGGGAGACAAGCTCAACCCAATCACAATATCCGTGAACCATGGTTTAATAATACCTTAATATTGAATAAACCATACCTATTTTATGTAATAGGCGATATTATGAGAATTATAGTTGATGTAATCAATATAATTATTATTGATGTATTCAATATATATAGATGCCTTGGCATCGAATGAGGATATTGCCTCATATTGAGTCGATAGGTAAATGTTTGAGTAAGCCGAAGGATTATTTATAGGTAAGTCTTTATTAGTGTTAGTAGTCGATCGACCCACTCATGGGTAGCATTTAAGTTGAGTTTTGTTTTAGATGATGTGTCGACCATGACTAAGAAGGAGGACTGTGGTTTTAACTGCCACAACAGACGAGCCTGTGAGCGATAAACTCTCACTATCATGAGGGGATATGCGCATAAATATTGGTCTTCTATTATGAAACAACCACCTTAGACTGTGTAACTTTGTTTAAAGTTTGTTATTGAGCATAGAGGAGGAAAGGAATAAGGCGACTTTGTAGGAGTCGTGCCACCCTTATTATGACTATCGATTCAAATGAGCTGTGGTAGTTATTTATATTAGAGAGTTTTAGAACTTAAAACACACAGAGACGCACGGGAAAAAGGAGTTAGAGAATAGAAGTTAGTAGCTGTGACAATAGCAGGAATACATAATCTAGTGGCATCGACCTTGTGACTATTTGCACATCACAACCAGCTTAAGATTGCATACTTCCAGGTATTCCTCAGTTGCATGTATTATTTAACCATGAAGAATTTGATTGGTAATCCAAACCATGCTTTGTTATAATATAGAATGATTATATGAGTTTGCTGGTAAGGTTAAAACCATCTGAACTTAAGGGTAATAGTCGAAAACTGTTTAGTTACAACTTAGGAAAGAGCAGAACATTCTTAAGTAAACTTTATTGAAGTCGATGAAGACAACAAACATTATTTTATTTGTTTGATATTTGGTCATATCAGTGAGTATACTATTATAGTAAACTGAGTCAACCATCTTCTTGGTAATTCTAAAACTGTTGATCATACTAAATTAGAGAATGATAGATAAATGAATATCCTAGAAGGAGAATGCTAAAAGTTGTCATAAGCTTGATTGAATAGTCTTTTTAGTAAATTAAGTTTGAAACAAGCCAATAAGGAGTTTGGTAATAACCATACGATTGATTCTCTAATGGATGAACCATGTTCCATACTCTCATTTTGAACCATATAGAAATGGGGTTATAATGAGTTAACATTTTTGTCTTGTATAGGTTATATACATAGATACATAGCGGATAATGTTATTTAAACCAAGAATTTTAGATTCATAAAAACTATTAGTAAACCTTTGTATCAGATCAATGGTAGTAACTTATAGATATTTTGGAAGATGGAAAAGGTTATTATGAGAATCCCATTTAAGTCTAATTGTCTTTATTATTCATGAAAAGATCTAATTCATTGGAGTAGGTTAAGTATTCCTGAGAATGTTCTTGAAGGAATATTTATACTTAGGGTATGTTTTGTTTATAAACATTATCAAAGTTGTTATATTGTTATATTGTATTAAAAGGGATATTAGGGTAACCCTAGAGTCGACTACCAACCAATCGAATGGTTAAGTCATATAGACTTACTCAAGTCAAAAGTATTATTATTGTGACTCATAGATTAAACTATTGCATGAATAGGGTTGGAAAGAGATTTAAACTGCGAGAATATGACAGTATCCAAGTCGAGTAGAGGTGGGTGAACACAACGACTACGTTCATTATGAACGATATTGATATTAAAAACTTTGGCTAAAGTAATGCATTTATTTTCTGCATGCATTCTCAGTTCACTGTATTCGGATTGCTCATTCTATCAGAAATCATACTTAGCTAGAAGGTATCTAGGGTTGTATGGTTGATATAGTTGAGTAGAATACAACACTATGTACTCGAAAAAAGGCAAATTACCATTGGTCAGCTTTGGTCTATATTCCTCATGAAGGGTAGGGCCACTTCCTATGTGGAAGATGTGTGGGAGACCGCCGGTCTATGGTTGGAGGTTAATCACTGGAAAGATGCTCTCTCCAAGTAGGAAACACGCCAGGACTTGTGATAAAGATGTCAAATATTCAAATGCAGTATTGATTCCAAATATGTAAATGAAATGGTTTTACGTTTGTAAACATTGTAAACGAAAAGACAATATGGGTATATTGTATTTGTAAAAAAAAGAGAAATCTTGTAATTGTAGTTACTTGATCATTTGTTATATAAAAGAAAAATTTTCTCTATCTCATTTTTTACCTTGTTGAATTACTTAATGGTAAATCTTCTAGTAATGCAATAATGAGAATGTGATCATTGTCAAACTTGTAATAAACACAATGATCTAATTTTGATCTCTGAAATCCAATACTCAACACAAAGGCATCAAACTTCGGGTACCACATCCTAGGAGACTGTTTCAAACCATACAAAGACTTTTTCAACTTGCAAACCAGATTTTCTTTACCTTTCACCACATAGTTCTTTGGCTATGGCATATAGATTTCCTCCTCCAAGTCACCATGAAGGAATGTTGTCTTCACACCCATCTATTCCACTTCTAGATCATACATTGATGCCAGAGATAATAGGAACCGAATAGATGTTAGCTCTGCAATGAGTGATAAAATCTCACCATAGTCAATTCCCTCCACCTGAGAATACCCCTTCACAACCAATCTAGCCATATATTTCTCAACACTGCCATCTACACCAAATTTCTTTTTGAACACCCATTTGCATCCAACAAGTTTTCGTCCTTTAGGCAAACGCACCAAGTTTCAAGTATTATTCTTTTTTGAAGAATCCATCTCCTCTTCCATGGCCTCCTTCCAAGAACTTACATCTTTCATACCCATAGCCTCTTTCACAATTCTAGGCTCATTAGTGTTAGAAATCAAAGCAAAAATATAATTGGAATCATGCAATGAATAACCAAACCTATCAGGTTGCTGCGTTATCCATGTGGACCTCCTCAAAGATTGAGGTTAAGGTTCTTCATCTTCTTCTAAACTTTTAGAGCTACTAGAGCTCTCCTCATTATTAGGTCCAACAAATGTTTTTGGTTCAACTTTCTCAGGGTTGGAAGGAAGCTGAACCACATCATCTTTCTTCTCTTCTTTCTCTGGCTGCAAGACAACAGAAGAAGGATTGAGGTCTTTGAAGATCACACTTCTGCTATACAAAACTCTCTTAGCCACTAGATCCCAAATCTTATACCCTTTCACACTGATGCCATAACTGATGAAGATACACTTCACAACCTTGTTCTCCAACTTACACCTCTTCTCCTTAGGCACATGTGCATATGCCAAACAACCAAATACTTGAGTGTGTCTTAATGAAGGCTTTTTACCAGACCATACATCCATAGGTGTCTTATCAAAGAGTGCTGATGTAGGAGAACTATTAAGCAGGTAACAAGTGATAGAAATAGCTTCAGCCCAAAACTTTTGTTCAAGACTAGCTCCACTTAGCATACTCCTTGCCCTCTCCATCAATGTTCTATTCATCTTCTCTACAACTCCATTCTGCTGAGGGGTATACAGAGTTGTCTTGTGCCTCACAATTCTCTGTTCTTTACATAACTTGTCAAAATCTGCTAAACAAAAATCACCACTATTGTTAGTCCTCAAACACTTAATCTTTCTATCCTTTTGATTCTCTACAAGAGCGTTGAACTCTTTGAATCTATTAAACACTTCAGATTTACTTCTAAGGAAATACACCCATATCCTTCTATTGTAGTCATCAATGAATGAAACAAAGTAAATAGATTTTGAAATCAAAGAAACATTAATAGGACCAAACACGTCAGAATGAATCAAGTCCAAACACCTCAGAAGATTTGTGAGAACTGGAATAAAACTGATCACAGTTTTGTTTTCCATAAATGCAATGTTTTCTGAAATTGAACTCAAGATTACAGTCATTCATAACCTCAACAAGATTTTTATTTTTTAAGAGTCCTCAAACCCTTTTCACCAATGTAACCAAGCCTTTGGTGCCATAACATTGTCTTCTTAACTAAAAGTTTCATTTCCATAGAATGAGCACCCTTAGATACCTAGAAAGCACGACCATCGGAAGTAGATGTAACAGTCCTCTTCGCTGCTAGTTCCAATGGTTAGGATGAAGACTTTGAAGCTCTCTTCTTTGAAACTGAGGCACTATTGCACTGAACTGTGCATGCATCAAGATGAAACAAAGTGCCTATCTGAACACCCTTAGCCAACACCATAGATCCTCTAGTCATCTTGCATCCTCCATTCAAGAAAACAACCTCCACACCCCCATCATTCAACTTAATTACAGATAGAAGGTTCCGTGTGAAACCAGGGATATACAGAACACCATTAATTCACTTCACTCGTCCATCAGGGAATCAAATCAAGACTCTTCCACAACCAACTATCTTTAGGTGAGACTCATGACCCAAGTACACCTTTCCACCATCATATTCTTCATACTTTGAAAACCAACCCCAATGCGAGGTCATGCGAAAAGATGCACCAGAGTCAATAAGCCACACATCCTCAGATGTATGTGTTGCCAAGGCAGTGACAAACACTTCTCCTTCATCCTAAGAGGACTTGTCAGAATCTGAATCATAATTCTTCTTCTTTTTCTTTTTCTCCTCCTTTCACTCCTTGTGGAAGTGACCAAGTTTTCCACAATTTTAATAGGGGGCCTTGGACTTTCTGGGAGACTTAGATCTCCCACTGGATTTGGATCTTCCTTTTTCTTCCTTCTTCTTATTCTTTTTCTTTTCCTTCTCTTTAGATCTACCATGAACCACAAGAGCCTCCTTAGCCGATTCAAAAGAATTTCTATACATCTCTTTAGACAACAACGAAGAAACCACTTCATCCATCTTGAAGGTAGTAGTGGTACTCCCAATGGCCATAACAAGGTGGTCCCATGAATCTGGCAAGGAACATAGTAATGTCATACATCGATCCTCCTCCTCCATCTTCACACCAACATAAGTCAACTGGGCAACAAGCATATTGAATGTATATAGGTGATTAGTGACACATCCTCCATCTTCCATTCTCAGAGAATACAATTTCTTTTGCAAGAATAACTTATTCACCAGGGATTTAGCCTGATTAACATCTCCAAGCTTCTTCCAAAGATCCTTTGTAGTCTTCTCCTCATGGATATTCAGGAGCACTGAATCAGCTAAACAGAGTCTTATCAAACCCTTATCTTTTCAATCTTTAAGATCCCAGTCTTCTTGAGACATTGCCATTGGTTTTGTACCAGATATGGCATCCCATAAATCTTGATCTACAAGTATGTCCTCCATTTTGAGTTTCCACAACTCAAAATTATTGCCATTAAACTTCTCTATATCAAACCTCCCAGATGTGCTCCCCATCTCTTACGTCGAACAAAGATTTCAAAATCCTTTGCACAAGCTCCCACTCAAATGAAGACCAGCTCAAAAAACCCTCTACCCAACAACTAGAACCATAGGTGATCAGGCTTTGATACCAACTGAAATGAAGCAAGGTATGCAGAAATGCTTCCTACATTGATCTACCGAGGAGAGATTTATGCAAATTTTTACTTTTACAGTTACAGATTAAGATGCACATTAACAGAAAGATAATAATAACATTCAAATGCAAACACAAAACTCACAACACAAGATATACGTGGGGAAAGCCCTTTCAAGTAAAAAACCCCACACTCCAAAGCCGCCCAATATATTATTCAGGAATCATAAAGATTACAATATACTTGCAAAGAAAGCTTTTATAGGAGTATATCAAACCAGAGATCTAGGAGGTAACTCGACATCTATAAGATTCTTACACAACCTCCATCTCCAACTCTTGATATATAGGAGATACAATATAGTAAACCGTTACCGGTAGTTACAAAACCATGAGCCAAGACCACCCAAAAGTGGTGTCCAAACTATCTCCAATCAAAAATGGTTTGTAATGTGCCAAAACACATACCAACATGTGTAACTCTCCCCTTTATAGCTCTTTTGAGTGTCCAACACGTTTTTACATTTCCCAAAAACAGGGGGTCCAACTTTTGAAGGTCATAACTTTTGATCTGGGTGTCCGATTGACGAACCGTTTGATGCATCAGAAAGCTTGTGAAAAGATCTATCAACCTATAACCCACTTTGTCAAGTACGACAATTTTAAAAGCATTTAGGGTCCTCTAAGTACCTCAAAATTGAGGTTGAAACTTTTTCGACAGTTTCAAAAAATAGAAACTTTAATATCTCACAATCCAGATATGATCTTGAGTTGAAACTCATCCGAGATGTTTACTTAGCTATTTTGCACATTCTGGGAAAATTTTAGGTCAATCCTATGTCAAATGTAAACTTACTAAAAATAGTAAGTCCTACATTTTTAGCCCTTTTGGAAACTTTAAACGTTCTAGATTATTCTTCAAGATAAAGGGTATTGTAAAAGACCAAAACTGGGAAGAATAGTAACCTTTCAAAGTTGCAAGGTTGAGACACTTTTCTTAGGGGTAGGAAAGGAGTGGCTCTCACTATGCACCACAATATGAAGTGATCATTGGAATTAGCGAGTGGAGAGTTTAAATAAGATTAACATTAATCACATTTGGATAAATAAAATTTAAATACTTAGATCATCTACGCCAACCACAGGGAGCTTTCCTAGACCCAGTTGGGTGTAAAGAGCATGTCACTTAATGGTAGAGTTGGTGAATGCTAGAGAGCATATCATGAGGAGGTTAATTCCCTCAATGAATGCAATTGTTTTTCTATGAGGAGGTTAGTGTCCTCGTATTGACACTCCTTGTCTGAGCCTACTATGTCTCTCTTCCTTTTCTTATCATCGGAGTTATACTCGATGTGTGTTGTGACCCTACTATTTGCATGTGCATTGTGATGCTTGATTCATGCTTGTATATGCTTATGATGGACTATGATTTATTCTTTGTTTGGCATGCATTGAAGGTGTGATTATTTCCCTTATGCTTTAATGTTGTGATGTAATTGTATTATGATTATTGGCAAGTGTGCCACATATTATGTGTATGCATTGTATGGTAGTTGTACCATGTGTTATTTATATGCATTGGATTAGCAGTTGTGCCATGTGTTGCATGTATGCATTGGATTGGTAGTTGTTCCATGTGTGTTGTGTGCATTGATTGGTGTGTATGCCATATGTTGCTGTGTATACCCTAGATTATGTGAGATGTTCTTAGCAGGTTTGCCATGATCACCTTCTTCATAGGTCAGGGGTTGCCTAGAGTTGCATAGACAACTATTGCACTTGACGATGACAATATAGTTGGGAGGCGAGCAACATTTCCCCATTGTTCCTTCATGAGGATCTTCAGGTGTTGGATGGTTTCCTTGTTCTCTTTGTAGGTGGAATGTGTGTTCTATGTGTCTTAAGGCACCTTGAAGAGTGTGTTGGACTTAAGGTGTATTTATGCTTTTGTAGCATTCCTTTATTGATTATTGTAACCTTTGTAAAGTAGGTCCTGTGAGACCTTTGTAATAAGTTTTATATGATGCTTTGATGTATTTAATGATGTTGGCTATGATGCATCCATGTTTAGGATGAAGCCCTTCTATTGTAATGATTATTGGATATCGTTTTGTATGTTTCTATTTGTTACAATCTTTCTATGTTAGCATGTTAGATTTAATTTATCTGATGTCGTATTGATGATTTTAGATATGTTAGTATTGGATCGTATTCATCCCACATAGTGTGGTGAGGATCCTATCTTTTCTTTTGGCATGTGTTGACGTTGGTGTCAAACATGCATAGCCTTTTGTAATGCTTTTGTATTTTTTGACATGTGGACATCATTAGTTCAACACCTTATTGTTCTTGATTAAAATGAACCTAATTTGATAGTTAATCATATTTTGAGGGATTAGAGGAACTCTAGGTAATTTTTGGGTTGAATTACATAATTTTGGGCAATTTTGTCATTTTCTAGATTTTAGGCCTTGTTTTTAGCAGGACTACAACACCTAGCACTGAAAACTAGTGGACCACAGTGCCCAACACTCAGTGGGCTCCTCCTCTTGGGTATGTACATTGTTAGGAAGCCCCATTATGTCTATTCAACTCTCTCATGAAGATTGTTGATGAAAGTGTACTTTTGCCTGTCAGAATCAATCCATGTATGAGTTCTCCTGATGTGATTGTAAACCTGATTGGTTTCCCTCTTTTGAATTGGGAAACATGCCCTAGCATGATATCATCTAGTGACCATACCATTTGGTTGAGGACTTGTACCTCCTAGCTAGAGCATCTCGTGGTTGAGTGTTACCCTTGTGTTGGGACGTCTTGTGTAGTCATGGAATGGATTGAGGGAGTTTTCATCCTCATCCTACTCTGGGTGTTCACAAGGGAGCGAGGTTGTGGATCTATATCCAATCTTCGTCATGGAGTGAGCTCCACCTCTTTCTTGGTCATCATGGTGAATCGTCACATGATGAGTGAAGTCTTTCGCCTTGTTCCATCTTTTTAGTGTAATGGTGATGTCTTCTTAGGTGTTGTTGTACTTGTTACTACACCTTATGTGTGTGAGTGCAATGAGACATGTAAATGTTGCACTTGCGAATGTGAAAAATTTGCTGGTTTGGTTTTTGTTTGGCTAATGCCTTGGGTGAAAACTTGGGGAATTACACTTGGTATCAGAGCTCACGTTACAACATTGGGAGCTATGGGATGTGTGTTCTGCTCGGTTTGTTCGAGCATGCGTGGGGTCCTTGTGTGTTTGTGTGCTGTGAGTAGCATGTGTTTTCTCTAAATATGTCTTCCTTGCATGTGTGTGGTAAGGAATACATTATTGCGAGATTTGATAAGCCCTTGTGGTTGTCAAGAAGTTTCTTTTGTGTGATTTTCCTTCTTGATGTCCTAATTTCTTGGAAAGAATCCTCGTTGCATGTGTTAGTGCTTTTGTGACCACTTTGATGGTGGAGTTATGGAAGCCTTTGTGTGAAAGGAAATACCATGTTTCAGGTGTTGATTAAACTTGGTGTATTGTTTTAAGTGTGTGAAAGAGATGATGTTTTAATCATATGTTTGATATGTGAAGAAGATTGTTGTGGTAATGCTAGTGTAAATTGTCCTTGCATTGTGCACCTTGTTGTGTGTATATTATGTTGCAAGAGTAGCATACCCTCTTACTACTTGTCATATTTAATTTATTAATTGCCTCTGTATGGTGATTGGAAATTCTTTCATGAGATGCACCTTACATTGTCTTCTCTAAGGGCATGTCACTGTGTGTGAATTATTTATACTGGTATAAGAAGGAAAGTGTTGCATTGCTAGAATAGATCATTTGGGTAATGACTTATGTCCCTAAATTGCATTCTTTCCTAGGATTCATGTGTTAACCTAGGTGTGATTATTGCATTGCATTGATTGAAAAGTTGAAAAGAAAAAAGGGGTTGTAAAAGGGTCATTTGCATAATGTGCATTTTGTTCTAGATATTCTTGACATCATGTTGTGGAGAAATTTAGCATCATGTGGATGGAATGTTGGGTTAGAGCTTGACCCCAACCTAATTATCCCTCATGTTTTGATTTATGTTGTATGTGAATGTTGTGTTAATGCATTGTCCATATGATTGGTGAATCCCTTTATGGTGGGAAATGTTAACCGCTCTTTGTTATGAGAGTGATGTGTTTAGGTATATTGGTTTGTGAACCTATTTTTGTCCTAGCTTAATCTTGGTTGTGAGATGTTTGCTAGTGTGTGACTGCATGTGTGTCATTATATGGTGATTGTAATTCCCTTGAATGGGATGCAACTTTTGTTGCTTGGCATCTTGAGTGATGTTTGTTTAGTTAAGTGGAAATGATCTCATGTTTTGATGTGATTGGAGTCTTAGAAGACTCATTTTTTTGGTGTGCTTGAGTGTGTTCTCTTACTCGCCTTGGATTTTGGAATCTAAGTGTAGTGTAGCATTGTACTCCCTCTTGTCGCTAGAATTAGTCACACAGTTCACGTAATGTGGAACTTTTGAATTTTGATACTTTCCTTATTTGATTTTGGTGAATTCACTAAATGTTGTAAGGGCCAGCATGGAATTTTTATTCTTGTTTATGAATAAATATAGCCATCAAATTTTGATATTTATTTATCTTGTGACCTTTATGGTCATGCTTGATTTACTATTGAAATTGAGTTCATTTTATGCCTTATTGTTGGAATAGAATTTTCTTCCACTTTGGTATTTTATTTATTTATTATTGGTGGCTATGCTTGAATGTTTTAATTGAAAGGAAGCAAGGTATGCGGAAAATGCTTCCTACACTGATCTACTGAGGAAAGATTTATGCAAATTTTAACTTTTACAATTACAGATTAAGATGCACATTAACAGAAAGATAATAACAACTTCCAAATGCAAAACTCACAACACAAGATATACATGGGGAAAACCCTTTTAGGTAAAAACCCCACACTCCAAAGTTGCCCAATATATTATTCAAGAAACAAGAAGATTACAATATACTTGCAGAGAAAGTTTTCACAAGAGTATAACCAACCAGAGATCCAGGAGGTAACTCAACATCTATAAGACTCTTACACAAAACCTCCATCTCAAGCTCCTGATATATAGGAGATACAATATAGTAAACCATCAACGGTAATTACAAAACCATGAAAAAACCACCCAAAAGTGGTGCCCAAATTATCTCCAATCAAAGATGCCTTTTGATGTGCCAAATCACACACCAACATGTGTAACTCTCCCCTTTACAGTTCTTTTGAGTGTCCAACATGTTTTTACATTTCCCAAAAACAAGAGGTCAAACTTTTAGAGGTCATAACTTTTTATTCAGGTGTCTGATTGACGAACCGTTTGATGCGTTGAAATGATCATGAAGAGATCTATCAAGCTATAACCTATGTCATTGGTTACAACAACTTTTGGGTAATTTAGGGACATCTAAGTGCCTCAAAATTGAGTTCAAAACTTTTTTCGGTAGTTTCAAAATAGAAACTTTAATATCTCACGATCCAGGTATGATTTTGAGTCAAAACTCACCCAAGATGTTTACTTAGTAGTTCTGCACCTTTTGGGAAATATTTTAGGTCAATCCAAGGTCAAATGTAGAGTTACTAAAAATAGTATGTCCCATCATTTTTAGGCCTTTTAAAAACTTTGAAAGTTCTAAACCATCCTTCAAGATAAAGGGTATTTGAAAAGACTAAAACTGGGAAGAATAGTAATCTTTCGTATTTGCAAGGTTGAGACACTTTTCCTAACATTCTCCCACTTGTCGAACACCTTACAAGAGCAAAGGGAGTATCAACACCATGATTTAATTACTAGGGGTTGAGAGGCCCATAAACTCTGAACACCATTTGAACTTCCCTGTGCTCATGGATTTTGTCAAGGAATCTGCAACATTTGTCAAAGTGTCAACTTTCTTCAAGTTTACCTTCCCATCCTCTACCATGTCATGAATAAAATGGTACTGGACATCAATATGCTTAGTCCTCATGTGGAAAGTAGGATTATTCACCAAACATATGGCACTCTGATTGTCACAACAAATAGTAATCTTCCATGCATGAAACCCAACATCAGAACACAATCTCTTAAGTTGGATTCTTTACAAGCATGAGTTACTGCCATGGACTCAAATTTAGTAGTGGACAAAGTGACCACAGGTTTCCACTTACTCATCCAACTAATAGTACCACCGAACATAATGAACACAACCATTGGTGGATCTCCTGTTGTCAATGTCACCTGCCCAATCTAAATCCACAAATTCATAAATACAAAGTGAATGCTGAGGTCCTATAGGATAACCAAGATAACATAAGGAATACTCAAAAGTACCCCGTAAATATCTAAACACTCTCTTCACTGCATCCCAATGTACCCATCCAGGATTAGCCATAAGTTGACTAAGGACTCCCACTGATTGGGTAATGTCTGATCTAGTACAGACCATAGCATACATCAAACTAGCAACTGCACTAGCATAAAGAACTCTGCTCGTATCCTCTATCTCAGAAGGAGACTTTGGACAATCTGCAACAGATAACTTTGTCCCCATCATAACAGGAACAGTCAAAGGTCTACAATCTACCATGTTGAATCTCTCCAACAAAGTGTTAACATACTTACTCTGGCCTAACCAAAGTTTTCTGTTTGCTCTATCTTTTCTGATCTCCATCCCCAGAGTGTACTGAGCTACCCCTAGATTTTTCATCTCAAACTATGCTGACAACTGAGACTTCAAATGAAAAATTAAACATTTACCATTCCTAATGAGTAACATATCATCGACATACAATGCAATAATGAGAATGTGATCATTGTCAAACTTGTAATAAACACAATGATTGGATTTCAATCTTTGAAACCCAATGCTCAACACAAAGACATCAAACTTCTGGTACCACATCCTAGGAGACTATTTCAAACCATACAAAGACTTTTTCAACTTGCAAAATGGATTTTCTTTACCTTTCACCATGTAGTGCTCTAGCTGTGACATATAGATTTCCTCCTCCAAGTCACCATGAGGGAATGTTGTCTTCACATCCATCTGTTCCACTTCTAGATCATACGCTATTGCAAGAGATAACATGAATAGAATAGATGTCAGCTTTGCAACAGGAGAGAAAATCTCACCATAGTCAATTCCCTCCACCTGAGAATACCCCTTCGCAACCAATCTAGCCTTATATTTCTCAACACTACCATCTACGCCAAATTTCTTTTTGAACACCCATTTGCATCTAATAGGTTTTCATATTTCAGGTAAAGGCACCAAGTCCCAAGTATTATTCTTTTCCAAAGAAGCCATCTCCTCTTCCATGGCCTCCTTCTAGGAACCTGCATCTTTCATACCCATAGCTTCTTTCATAGTTCTAGACTCATCAGTGTTAGAAATCAAAGAAAAAATACAACTGGAATCATGCAATGAATAACCAAACCTATCACATTGTTGCCTTATCCACGTGGACCTCCTCAAAGATTGAGGTTGAGGTTCTTCATTTTCTTCTAAACTTTGAGAGCCACTAGAGCTCTCCTCATTATTAGGTCCAATAGATGTTTTTGGTTCAACTTTCTCAAGAGTGGAAGGAAGCTTAACCACATCCTCTTTCTTCTCTTCTTTCTCTGGCTGCAAGACAATAGAAGAAGGATTGAGCTCTCTGAAGATCACACTTCTGCTATACAAAACTCTCTCAGTCATTGGATCCCAAAGCTTGTACCCTTTCACACGATGCCATAACTGATAAAGATACACTTCACAGCCTTGTTCTCCAATTTAGACCTCTTCTCCTTAGGCATATGTGCATATGCCTCACAACCAAATACTTGAATGTGTCTCAATGAAGGCTCTTTGGTAGACCACACCTCCATAGGTGTCATAGCAATGAGCATTGATGTAGGAGACATGTTAACTAGATAACAAGTGGTAGCAATAGCTTCAACCTAGAACTTTTGTTCAAGGCTAACTCCACTTAGCATACTCCTTGCCCTCTCCATCAACATTCTATTCATCCTCTCTACAACTCCATTCTACTAAGGGGTATACAGAGTTGTCTTATGCCTCTCAATCCCCTACTCTTTACAGAACTTGTCAAAATTTGCTGAATAAAACTCACCACCATTGTCAGTCCTCAAACACTTAATCTTTTTATCCTTCTGATTCTCTACAAGAGCTTTGAACTCTTTGAATTTACTAAAGACTTCATATTTGCTTCTAAGGAGATACACACACATGTCCTTCTACTATAATCATCAATGAATGAAAAAAAGTAAACATATTTTAAAATCAAAGGAACATTAACAAGACCAAACACATCAGAATGGATCAAGTCCAACACCTTAGAAGATTTGTGAGAACTATAATATAATTGAACACAGTTTTGTTTTCCATAAATGCAATGGTCACAGAAATCAAACTCAAGATTACAATCATTCATATCATCAACAAGATTTTTGTTTTTTAGGGTCCTCAAACCCTTTTCACTAATTTGTGACCAAGCCTTTGGTGCCATAACATTATCTTCTTAGCTGGAAGTTTGATTTCCATAGAATGAGCACCCTTGGGTACCTAGAAAGCACGATCATCAGAAGTAGATGCAATAGTCCTCTTCGCTGCTAGTTCCAATGGTGAGGACAAAGACTCTGGAGCTCTCTTCTTTGAAACAAAGGCACTATTGCACTAAACCATGCATGCATCAAGCTGAAATAGAGTGCCAATCCGAACACCCTTAGCCAACACCATGGATCATCTTGTCATCTTGCATCCTCCATTCAAGAAAACAACCTGGACATCCACATTATTCAACTTACTTACATAAAGGAGGTTCCATGCCAAACTAGGGATATGTAGAACACCATTGATTTCCTTCACTCATCCATAAGGGAATCGAATCAAGACTCTTCCACAGCCAACAATCTTTAGGTGAGAATCATCACCCAAGTACACCTTTCTGTCATCGTATTCTTCATACTTCTAAAATCAATCCTGATGTGAGGCCATGTTAAAATATACACCAGAGTTAATAAGCCACACATCCTCAAATGAATGTGTTGCCAAAGCAGCAACAAATGCTTCTCCTTCATCTTGAGAGGACTTGTCATAATCTAAATCATAATTCTTCTTCTTTTCTTTTTCTCCTCCTTGCACTCCTTGCAAAAGTGACCAGGTTTGTTATAGTTCTGACACAGGGCCTTAGAATTTTCGGGAGACTTAGATCTCCCACGGGATTTAGATCTTCCTTTTTCTTCCTTCTTCTTATCCTTTTTCTTTCCCTTCTCCTTAGATCTACCATGAACTACAAGAGCCTCCTTAGCTAATTTAAAAGAATTTCTCTGCATCTCTTTAGACAATAATGAAGAAACCACTTCATCTATCTTGAAGGTGGTAGTGGTATTCCCAATGACCATAACAAGGTGATCCCACAAATCTGGTAACGAACACAGTAATGTCATACATCGATCCTCCTCCTCCATCTTCACACCAACAGAGGTCAACTGGGAAACAAGCATATTGAATGTATTTAGGTGATCAACGATAGATCCTCCATCTTCCATCCTTTGAGAAATACAATTCCTTTCATAGGAATAACTGGTTCACTAGGGATTTAGCCTGATAAACATCTCCAAGCTTCTTCCAAAGATCCTTTACAGTCTTCTCTTCATGGATATTCAGGAGTACTGAATCAGCCAAACAGAGTCTTATCAGACCCTTAGCCTTCTAATCCATCAGATCCCAATCTTATTATTTCATGCCCGATGGCATGGTTTCAAATACTGCAAGCCATAGATCTCTATCCACCAATAAGTCCATCTTGAGTTTCCACAACTCAAAGTTGACTCCATTGAACTTCTCTATATCAAACCTCCTAGTTGTTCTCACCATCCCTTTCCTGCAACAATGTGATGTCCCGATATTAAGGCATTTTTTAAATTAAAGATTTAAACATCATGATAAAGACAGAGAAGCCACTTTCATCAAATATGGTGTTTGTCATCATCAATTTGGATGATAATCATGTATATAACAATTGTTTTTTTGATGCGTAATAATAAGATTTATATATATCTGAGAAATAAAAAATACAGCTTCCATGGCTATCCATGCCAATAGATTGTGTCAAATATCAAGATAATGTATTGTTCCTCCTATGATTTGTCCATGCAGGGACTTAGATTGACAACAAAACTATTTACCCCCTACAAAAGTGACCTTGCAGGGTCGTAGATATGTCGTCTCGTAGGGCTCTGTATAAGAACAAAAACTGGCCTCTTGGGCGTAGATTTAGCAGAATTCAAACCCTACTTCATCATATCAAAATCTATCATATATCTGAACAGGAGTAAAAACACTAGGCCGAGACAAGAGAGACTTCAAATAACACCAAGCATGTGGACAAAAACCTGGAAATCTCTTACCCATTCAAACTGGTAGTCAATCTCCTCCATCTGCAATAATTTTTTGAGGAACGAAACACCTTTCAGCACCTTTTCCCTATGTTCTAACAACACAAGTCCTTTTAAGTCCAGAAGGAAAGGATACAGTTTCACCACTTCATTCGGGTCTTCAAGCAGGGGTAAATCCCTTGGACATGGAATGCCAATCTAAGGAGTGGCTGCCTCCATGATGGTTTTCAATCCGCCCAGCAACTCAAGTTTGAAGAGCTTTGTTACCAACAGCTCTGATTCTCCCTTTGATACACCTGCATCCAACACATAAGCTAGAAACCTAGATGCAATGGAGGTATCTACCCTATACTACTCCCCATTCTACAGAAACTCTTTGCCCTAAAATGATTTTAATCACAGTCAAGGCCAAACCATCATACCTTCTGAGCACCCTCTTAAGTCTTTGTTCTGTCATGCAACTGATGAATGCCATTTGCCTTACCGAACTGTACAATTGTATTGGTGTGTGCACCCCCATATTTACTAAGCCTTCAATGGCAATTTGCACTATAAACCTGGAGCCTGCCATTGGAAAACCAAAGAAGAGATAGTTCTGCCGCCAAGTAAATGAATGCATGTGATGAAAAAGCTGAAGAAAATTGTTATTAATGCCTTCGCCATGAATCCCACATCATTCCACTTAATGATCATTTGATGTGAAGTGAAAATCCTTAGTGAATGTTCTGAAAAGAGATCTAGATACATCTACAATCTCCAACGGTTGCTCTGAGTTGTGATGGGAGGAATAAATAGAACTGTCACTTCACTAATCCAACACTTGCCACCTTTGCAAACCCTTGAGAAATGACTTGCACAAGTGTTAAAATAATCATGACTTGCCAGCTCAAACTCTCCTCACCTTGCCAGCTAATTGGCCCTTCCAGTTGGGAAGGGTGCCCGCCCTTCCGCCCTCGTGTATATAACAATATTTAATAAACATATATAATATTATTAATATATAATAATATTAAATAATATTATTTTATAAATATTTTTTTATATAATTAAAATATAATATATTTATCGTATTTATAAATAATAAATATAAATACAAATATAAATATTATCAATTTAAATATTATTTTAGTCATTATAATATAATATACTAATACTATAAATATATAAAAATAAATATAAAAAATTATAATTTATAAAGAAGAGCATCATATAAGACAAAAGTTTAATAAGACAAAAACTGTCTTATTCATATAAAACAAGTGGTCCCTAATATCAACTTCATGATATGATACGAATGCAAGTAAAGGTGCAGCGATTAAAATAAGGAGCTTACCGATTCCTTAATAGGTTGCAATAGAAACAAAACTAGTATTAGATAATAATTATCATTAAAGGAAGCAACACAACAAACCCAACGATTATGAAGGGCTACAACTTATGAGAAGTAAAAATAGAGTAAGAAGTATGTTTTGAGGAAAAATAAGAAGCAAGCAATAATATATAAATATTTTGATTTGTGAACAGTTTTATACAAAACAAAGAAATTATATATAATTCTAAGAAGGGAGATTGAGAATAGAGATATATGCTATATATACTCAGATATAAAAACAAGCAATTACAATAGAAAGGAATACTATATGAATAAAGGTAGATCTAGAAGAAGAATATATTGGGCTGCAAATAGCACAGAAGGAAGGAATAAAATCCTTAAGAATTCTAAAGGATACAAAGGCAAGAATCAGCCTCTTGGTATGATGTATCTAACCCTATGTTTATTATGATGAATGCCTAGTGGTAAATAATGGCAAATGGATATAATTGAAAGATTATCATTAGTATCATAAGCATTGTGAAACTTGCTATGAAATATAGAAGAAAACATACATTAGTTCTAAGTTTCTAATCTGTAGGAATAAAGCATAAGAAACCAGCGATCAGGCAAGAATATATTTTAGTGAATAAACAATAGTCTTGGTAGGAATTGTAATGAGTCTTATGTATTATTGTTTTGGTAGTATTTAATATCAATAATCATGATGCTTAGGCATTATGCTTATGTATTATGTTTGAACTATTGTGTTAATATGAAGACTTGTATGAATATGATGGAGTAAATGTGGTGCAAGAGGGGGTACGGTGACGGGGCACTCTTCTAGGTATGCCACCCCTCTAGGGGGATTGAATAATCCCATTGGGGCCAAGGGGGTACAAAGGGTACTGCCCTTGGGCTTAGAAGAGATGTCTTCCTGGGCACCCTTTTGTAATCTCATTCTCCTATCATAGACATGTAAATTCAAAGGAACCAATCATAGAGAAAGAGAAAGGAAATGACAAGATGAGGGGATTATGGGATAATGGATACCTCACTAGGTAGACCACCTCATATGGATGGCATGGGCCACATGAGGCCAAGTGGGATGGTATATCCGCTCTTGGGCCTAGGATATTCAGGACACCCCATTGAAGTCACGCTTCTCAACTCTCTTATTGTTGAGCCTCCTAGATAGTTAGGTTTAGTTGGATTAATAATGTCTTAAGAATTTGTTAATCATGTTAACTTGATTGTGAGAAATATTATTGTAAGTATTTTCTAACTTGTTTGCAGGAATTAAATCAAGCCAAGGTACTCTCTAAATCTTTGTTTGCTTGGAAATTGATAATTTAGGGTAAAATTAGTATTGTTCCTATAAGGGACATTACAGACAAAGATTTCAAAATCCTCTACACAAGCTCCCACTCAAATGAAGATCAGATAAAAAAACCCTCTACCCAACAACTAGAACCAAAGGTGATGAGGCTTTGATACCAACTGAAAGGAAGAAAGGTATGCAGAAAACCCTTCCTACACTGATCTACTGAGGAAAGATTTATGCAAATTTTAACTTTTATAGTTACAGATTAAGATGCACATTAATAGAAAGATAATAACAACTTTCAAATGCAAAACTCACAACATAAGATATACGTGGGGAAAACCCTTTCAGGTAAAAAACCCCACACTCCAAAGTCGCCCAATATGTTATTTAGAAAAGAAGAAGATTACAATATACTTGCAGAGCAAGCTTTGACACGAGTATAACCAACCATAGATCCAGGAGGTAACTCAACATATATAAGACTCTTACATAGAACCTCCATCTCAAGCTCCTGATATATAGGAGATACAATACAGTAAACCGTCAATGGTAATTACAAAACCATGAGCCAAAACCACCCAAAAGTGGCACCTAAATTATCTACAATAAAAGATGCCTTGTGATGTCCCAAATTACACACCAACATGTGTAACTCTCCCCTTTACACTCTTTTGAGTGTCCAACACATTTTTACATTTCCCAAAAATAGGAGGTCCAACTTCTAGAGGTCATAACTTTTGATCCGGCTGTCTGATTGACGAACAGTTTGATATGTCAGAAAGCTCGTGAAGGTATCTATCAAGATATATCCTACTTTGTTAGTTATGAAAACTTTCAATAAATTTAGGGACCTCTAAGTGCCTCAAAATTGAGTTCAATTTTTTTTTCAGTAGTTTCAAAAAATAGAAACTTTAATATCTCGCGATCCAGGTATGAACTTGAGTCGAAACTCACCTGAGATGTTTACTTAGCAGTTTCTCACCTTTTGGGAAAAAGTTCAGGTCAATCTAAGGTCAAATGTAGAGTTACTAAAAATAGTAAGTCACACCATTTTTATCCCTTTTGGAAACTTTGAAAGTTCTAAACCATCCTTCAAGATAAAGGGTATTCGAAAAGACCAAAACTAGGAAGAATAGTAATCTTTCGTATCTGCAAGGTTGAGACACTTTTCCTAACATTAATTTCTAGTAATGTATCATTTTATTTTCTCTATCATGTCCATGATGGGCCTCTAATGGATTGTATAAGGGAGTAGAATATGAAGAATGCACTAGTTCATGGTGTGTGCGTCACTAGAACTATGGTGGATTGAATTCCTTGATTTGTTTGTTAGATGCCAGTGAATATTGTGTGAAGTGTTGAAAAACTTTGGAATGGTTTTGTGTTTCTATGGATCACTTGATGTGAGTTATCATATTGATTGGTGTGTTTTTCATGCCTGGATAGTAATAGATGATGTGAAAGTGAATTCTTGTATGAGCTTAAATGTTGATTCTTGATTGTGTCTAGGAGAATGAGATATGTAGAGAACTTGTTTGATTTGAATCTTGCTTTTAGTAGATTATTTATGGTTGGGTGTTGATTAGTCCACCAACTATGATTGTTCTTGCTTGTCGTGTTCCTGTTAGTCTTGGACGTGATACCATGCTCCTAGTGTTTCAACATTAATTGAGTGTATGTTGTTGTGTCCTAATGCAAAGGCCATATTAGTAAATAACATAAGAGTGTCATTCTATTGTTTCGATATGAGTTCCATAACTAGACACATGTTTTTCATAGTGTAGCGTATGATGGAGCCTTAATTAGTGCATGAGTACGTATTATTCATATATTTATCATATTATAGTTGTTTCCTTGCTCTTGTTGAGTTACCAACCTTGTGAATTTGGTTGCTTCAATAGTTTTTCCTTGGTAGTTTGAAGGTTTCCAAAATTGATGCTGGAAGGGATGCAATTTTTGAGTGAAGAAGTTATTTTCCTATGTATTCCATTTTATGGATACTTGGTGTTTAGGCCACGAGTAAGTCTTGTGTTCCCTAGTTGATCATGAATTTGTGATCGTGTTGTGTTGTTTGACCTTTTGGTCTAGGATAGTTGAGCATTGAAGTGGTGTTGAGATTAGTCTTGCACCTATGATTTATGCATTGTTTCTACCTTAGATGTGATCTTAGTGTAAAGTTGGTTGTTAAGCCTTGCTTGTTGGAAGTGCTTATGCTTGTTAGAGGATGTGGTTTAGATTCTTCCCTCTGAGAACCTATTTGGTTGGTCCTACTTTTTGTGGTGTGGAGATAGAGTGTTAGAGGAACCATCTCTTTAGGAGTGGAACGTGAGGAAGTACCTCATGTAGTGAAACCATGTCTAGAGTTGAGACATGTTTTGATAAGGATGAAGGTGATGTAGTGGTGCCTATAGCCCTTTAAAGCTATTTTCCCTGATCCTTGAGTTCTTGTGTTACGGGTAGTGTCTGAGGAAGGATTGTTGAGAGTGTAACCTCATGTTGGCAATTCTCCTTGTGAGTGGAAATTGTAGCATTGTGAGTTTGTCTTGGGATTATTTGTGAGCTTGACAAGTTTTCCCAACATTGTAGTGTTGCACTTGTGTTGTCATTGATGTCAACAATGTGAGATAAGAGGTAATGATAAATGAAGTTTGTTGCACTATAATCAGAGAAGAAGAAAAATGAAGATAGATTAGAGAAGTTGTGATGAGAAGGGCAAGGTAATGAATGTCATCAATATCTCCTAAAGTTGCATAGACAAAAGGTGTGCTAACATGAAGATTCTTGCTTTGAGAAAAGAGTTTGTTATTTTTGTATGAAGTTGAGGATGAAGTCTCTGATATGGTAAATATTGTATTCATTGTTTCCTAAAGAAATGCATTACTTCAGTTTTGAAAGAAAGATTCAAGTTATCCAAGGCACTGAAGTTTGCACAGAATAAGCTTGGGAGAATGCTCCGCATTCCTTCGCACTTGGTGGTCTGGCCTTGTGGTTTGGGATTTTGTCAAGGAAATATGTGAAGGTTGTATATTCTTGATTTTAGAGCTTGGAGATCAAAGCAAGAGTTTTTAGAGCTTGCAGAGTGAAGATAGTTGTTCAAAGTTGTTGCAGTCAGGATGCATCTGGGAAATGCTCCGTATTTTTATGCTGTTGAAGTTGAGGTCATGTGGTTTGAAGGTTGATCATTTATAGATGAGAAGATGATAATATTCAATTTTTATTTGCTAAGGTGTAGCACAGAGGTTCTCCGGGTTTAGCAGAATAAAGACACATCTTTCTACTGACTAGGGTTGTCTGGAGAAGATAGCAGAAGCCACCACAATTTATCTTTTAGCTTTGATGTTTGGAAGATGAGTTCAAATATTCAGTTGGATGATTCAATTTAGGTTTCAAATGCTGAAGTGCACCACAAGTTGGTTTGTCAATGCTCTATCTCAAGACTATGTGTTCTATATTCATTTGTGTTACCAGGCTCAGTTTCTATTTGTTTGTGCTAGAAAGAAAACATATATTTCAGTAGAAGGATTGGTTGAGAAGGTTTGTATAAGTCTTATGTTGCTTGTGTAATGATCTACATGACATTAATTGTTCTCTTTGGTACTATTTTTAGTCTGGAGCCATTGGGCCGAAGGATGAATGTTTGTTGGGCTGACTTCATGTGCTTTGATGATCCTGCCAAATGATTTGAAGTGTGTGCCTTCTTGGGAAGATGTGTTAATGAAGAATAGGTCCTGGTTATCACTTGGCTTGAACCACATTAATTTTCTACATCTTTTGGATGCCAACTTGTTGTGGCCTTGCACATTTCATGTATACATGTTTCATCTTGGTTGACTTGGGAGAAGAAATTTGAAATTTACAGAAGTTACAAATGAAATATCTTGTTTGTTGAAGAAGGTATGAGTGAGTGAGAGTGTGTGAAGATGTGTGAGTAGATGTGAGAATGTTTGTGAAGGTATGTTGGAGGTAGAAGCGTTCGCTGAGTAAAGAATGTGAAGTTTTCTGACAAAGTGAAGTGTGTGAATGATGCAGAGGTGGTTTGTTCAATAAGATCTATTGAATGTAACATCCATAGGTTACATAACCTCATTTTGTAAGTGCTATAGATTTGTATTTTAGGGATTTACAGCTTCCTTTGGGTTGTAGCCCATAAATAATATTGTAATCCCATTTTATCTTTATTTGTGAGGCTAGATTTGGATAGTAGATCCAAGTAGCTTGCTCACTGTGGCTTTTCCCTCCTTGGGTTTTTCACATAAATCTAGTGTTGTGGTTATGTGGTTATGTGTTGTGCTTTAATTAGTTTAGCTTATTGATCTTCTGATTAAAGTAGTTAGAAGTTTTGATTGTTCATGTTAAACTAAAATAAGTTTAGAGATATACTGATTCACCCCCCTTATCAGTATATCCTTGTGTTCTAAGAATTTGTATCAGAGCAAGGTTCCTTGGTACAGTTTAATAGCTGAATGTAGATCTTAGAATAGAACACATGGCTCAAGAGGAGTCCTCTTCTAAAGCTCTGATATTTGATGGAAATAACTATGACTTCTGGAGTATAAGGATGGAATCCTGTATTACTTCACTAGGGTACGATGTGTAGAGGGCAATTGAGATTGATTATGTTGAACCCAGTCATCCCTATTGGCACCAAAACATTAGTCCTCAAAATGTTCTTTTTGCCCCCAAAAATCCAAAATTCCTATGCAAATTCCTTAGAAAATGTCACCATTGGATAACATAATTCCTTTTTGAGCAACTTTGCCTTTTGAACCATTTCAAAATTCCTTAAAATGAAGAAGTTATCCTTGGTCAAAGTTTGGTAAAAAATGGTTGACTTTTGTCCCTTTGAAAATTTTCATCATTTTTTACCCTTTGTCAGCAAATCGGCAAATTGTCAAACTTGTGAACTTGTTTGCAAGTTTAATTTTTTATCGGTTTGCCGACAATAGTATTCACCAATAGGGAGGAAGTTTTCAAAAATTGACTAAGGGAATGCCTTATCGATGATTTTCCCAAATGGCAAACCCAAGCAAAGTTCTGAGTTTCACTGGTTCGCCGACTTGACATTTTTCTGATAAAGGGCCAGGGGAGGAATGTCTTCAAAAATTTGGCTAAGTCAAAGGAGAACAAAGGATACCTTTATCAGAAAAGTTCATAAAGCATGAACTTTCCATGAGTTCAAAATCTCCGCGGTTCACCGACAGAGCATTTTGCCGACATAAGAAAGGGGAGGCACAAATGGTTCAGCGAATGACATTTTTGCTGATAGAGGTGATATGGAGATAAAAGGAAAAGTTCAGCAAATTGGAAATTTGCCAGCAAAGTGGAAAAGGGACAAATAAAAAAAAGTTTGGCAAAAGTTAATTTTGTTGATAAAGACAGAAAAGGGTACAAGGGGCGACAAGTTCGGAAAAGTGAACTTTTGCGAACTAAGTAGTGGCAAAGGCAAAAAAGTGAGGTTTGTTGAATTCACAAGACAACTCAGAGGGAGGGGTTGAATCAGTTGTAACTTATAATTTCAAAAACCCTCAAATACATTTAGATCCACATCAATTCAATTAACCTTTAAAGTGTTATGATGATTAAGCATGAGAAGCAAATATCAAAAACTAAATCACAACAACATCAAACACAAGAGAACACTATATTTTACGTGGAAAACCCAAAATAGGGAAAAACCATAGTGAGAATTAGCTCACAATATAATATGATAAAATGACTGGTTGAGGTTGGTACAATTGGTGGACTCACTATCCAAGAATGCTCATTGTAGATGGCTCACTGCCAAAGGACTTACTATCCTGAAAGAAAGAGATAGAAGAAACGACTCACTGCTAAGATTTGAATCATTATAGTTGCATCTAACACATGCATGAAGTACAGTTCTAATGAAGCTCAATATTCATTGCAACATCATCTTCACAACACCAATGAAAGATAGTAGACACGTTCTGCTCACTGCATCTAGTAATCTAACACATGAAGGCCTGTATTGCTCCACTCACTCAATCACTTTATTACTTACATCATATCCATCGTATGCACCCCCGGTCATGATCCCTTTGACACTCTTATACTTTCTTCAACCTTGAGAATATTCTCCAAGGTCAGCATCACAACTTAACACAATTCAAATTAGGTCTAGACCTAAACATTCCCACAGTGGAAAGGAATGAAGGCAAACCATAGCACACCTTAGCTTGGACCTAAATTCATCCAAGCACACTATTTCACAATCACCAAATCAACTATGCAATTAGTGTAAACATGCAAGGTCAGCCAAACCTGTGTTAACACAATAAACTTTTAAGTACACACTTCCTCAAACCCAAAGATGACTTCCAGATCACATACAAGGCTTCAACACCATCTAGAGTATTCCACAATCATCCTAAAACTTCCTGAAATTTAGAAAATTCCTCTGCAACTACTTTCACCTACCGCACAACCTTATCCTATTTACCCAGCAAACTCAAATATCTTTGCCATACACTATAACTTGATAAGTCCTCTTTCGGAGCACTAAATCATGAACAACCTCAACTGGAGAAAGATAGGAACCTTATAAGTATGCGTTGAGAACCATAAGACCAAAATCTATTTTATGAAGAAATGCAGAGAAAAACATTTCTCCCAGACCCCTCTTGCAACAGTCAGAATCATAGTCTTTATACTAGAGAACACAACTTCCTCTGCACAATGAATCGAAGCACGAAACTTGGAGTATAACATATCTAAACATCTCTTAACAACATATCCAAACTGCAAGGACAAATCTTCAACAAAGAGGAAATGCGGAGCAGAACCAGAACACTACTCTGTTAAGACAGATAGTCTCTTCAACACATTGTTTCCTTTATTAATCAAATTTTCTCAAAAACACTTGGAAACCAACCAATAGAACCATATTCTTCACTTCTTCAACACTTTTCAAGGCAGCCAAATCATCTTCAACAAATTAACTCAATCAAACAACAACAACCTCATCAGTAGACATAGTTGACACCAATGACAACACAAGCTTGTTGACATCAATTACAACATCGATAGCACATACTTGCAACAATCTCCCCCTTTGTTATTGATGGCAACACATAATGTGAAAAACCATCAAGACACAAATCTGCACCAAACTTCTTTTCTTTCTTACTCTCCCCCTTTCTTTTACACATCTTACTCTCTCTCCTTGATCACTGATTCTTTTATTTCCACATTGCTCTCTCTCCCCCTTTAACATCAATGGTAAAGGGCAACCCACCTCTTCTTTCACTCTTATCAGGATGCATCATCTTTTCTTTTCATTGCTATGGATACTCCCCCTTAGGAGGCACACCAAACTATATCAACTCTTACTCCCCCCGTCTACAACAATGACCACTACCTACTCCCCCTGAGAGGTAGCCTCCAACATCAGTCTAAAGAAAAGAATGAATCTTGAAGTACACTGGATTGATGCATCTCCTTTGTATCTAGTTCAAAGGAGGGGCAATAACCCCTAACTTCTCCCGGAGATACACAAATGTATCCTTAGGAAAAGCCTTGGTGAATATGTTAGCAACCTGATCCTTTGTAGGCACATACTCAAGCTTTACTTCATTCTCTGCAACCTTCTCTCTCAGAAAGTGATACCAAATTAAAATATGTTTTGTTCTTGAGTGCATCACTAGATTATTTGAAATGTTCATGTCACTGGTATTATCACAGAAGATAGGAATTGGCTCCTCATACACAATACTAATATCCTTCAAAGTTTGCTTCATCCATAACACTTGTGTACAACAAGATGCTGCTACAATGTATTTTGCCTCTATAGTAGACAAAGATACTAAATCCTGCTTCTTACTTAACCATGACACCACTCTGTCTCCAAGAAAGAATGCACCACCACTTGTACTTTTCCTGTCATCTACACATCTAGCCCAATCTGCACCTGTATAAGCACTTAGAGAAAAGTCAATACCCTTTGGATACCACAATCCATGATCCAAAGTTCCCTTTAAGTATTTGAATATCCTCTTTACTGCTGCAACATGTGACTCTCTAGGATCTTCTTGAAATCTAGCCACAAGACAAACTACATGCATAATATCCAGTCTAGTAGCTCAGTCAAGTATAACAATACTCCAACATTGACCTATACCTGCTCTGATTAGCCTTAGGTGATTCATCATTCTTTCTTAGCTTGAAACCAGTTGTCATAGAAGTACAAACTGGTTTAGAGTCTTCCATTCCAAACTTCTTCAACATTTCCTTGACATACTTTGATTATGAAATAAAAATGCCTTTATCTATCTGATTGACCTGTAGCCCAAGAAAGAAGCTCATTTCTCCACACATTGACATCTCTAATTCTTTCTACATCTCATCTACAAAGCTCTTACACATGCCTTCATTGCCACTGAAGATTATGTCATCCACATATACTTCAACAATTAGAATTTGATCTTCACCTACTTTGATGTACAGATTACTGTCTGTAAAACCCTTATTGAAACCTTTCTATAATAAGTTCTTATCTAACCTTGCATACCAATCTCTGGGGGCTTGCTTCAATCCATATAGTGCCTTCTTCAATCTGCAAACCCTATATGGTTTGTCTGATAAATAAAATCCATCTGGTTGTTCTATGTATACCTCCTCTTCTAACTCGCCATTCAAGAAAGTAGACTTCACATCCATTTGATATACTTTGAAATCTTTATGTGCTACAAAAGCCAAAAACATCTTGATGGCCTCCATCCTTGCCACTGGAGCAAATGTTTCCTCATAGTCTATTCCTTCTACCTATGAGTAACCTTTACACACAAGCCTTGCCTTGTTTCTTACCACTTCTCCATTCTCATTTAGTTTGTTCCTGAATACCCACTGAGTTCAATCACATTTTTGTTTGTTGGTCTTGGGAAATGGTCCCAAGTCTGATTCTTTTCAATCCACATTAGTTCTTCTTCCATAGCTTTGATCCAATATTCATCCTTGCATGCTTCGCTTACTGTTTTAGGTTCAACTTTAGAGTAAACATAGATTTACTTGTTCTTCAACAACTTTCCTTCTTGTCAACACACCTTTGTCCTTATCACCAATGATTTCATCTTCAGAATGATGCTTCTGCACATACTTGGGAGTTTTAGGAGTCTTTTCTAGAGCTTTAGGAGTCCTTTCTAGAGCTTCTTCTTCTTCAATCTGTACTTCCTTTTCACCAGCATTTTCTTCTTCTCCATGGGATGACTCATCTGATTCATAACCATTAACTTCTTATTTCTTTTGTAGATTTTCATCAACTTTGACATTTGCACTCTCAACAATCCTTCTTAACCTCTTGTTGTACCATCGGTAAGCTTTGCTTTTAGTAGAATACCCAAGGAAAATACCTTCATCAAACCTTGCATCAAACTTTCCTAGATTTTCTTCATCCCTTCTGATATAACATTTGCTTCCAAACACTTTGAAGTACTTAACAGTAGGAATCTTTCCATACCACAACTCATAAGGTGTCTTTGTACTATTTTCTCTTGTCTACACTCTATTCAGTATGTAGACAACAGTATGAATTACTTCTCTCCAGTAGACCTCTGGTAGGTTTGCTTCTTTTATCATTATCCTTGCAGCTTCTTGAATAGTCCTATTCTTACTTCAACCACTCCATTCTGCTGATGAGTTCTAGGGGCAAATAATTGCCTCTTTATCCCATGATTTTCATAGAACATGTTAAACTTAGTGGAGGTGAACTCTCCACCTCTGTCAGACCTCAAACATTTAATTGTCATATCCATTTCATTCTCAACCATGACTTTGAATGCTTTGAACTTATCTAGAGCTTCAGGTTTTTCTTTGAGAAAAGTAACCCATGTCATATTAGAATAATCATCAATCAATAGCATGAAATACCTATCACCTTAAAAACTCTTTACCTTGGTAGGTCCACAAAGATCTATATGCACCGATTCCAATCATTCGGTAGAAGAACGATCCTTGACTTTGAAGCTTCTTGTTTCCTTTCCAATCTAAAATTCCTTACAGACAACATTGATGGGATTTGTAATCTTTGGTAGATCTCTCATAGCTTGAACTAAACTTATCCTTATCAGTGTATCAAAATTGATATGACACAATCTCCTATGTCATAGACAACTCTCACTAATCTGAGTCATGAAGCAGTAACCATCACCACCTTTGAGATGATAAACATTTCCATCTGTCATCTTTCCAGCAACAACCACAGTTTGAGAATCTCTTATGATCTCACACCCATCATCTTGAAACATAAGATTGTATCCTTTTCTACACATTTGTCCAACACTCAAAATATTATGCTTTAAACCCTTAACATAAAGAACATCATCAGTATTGTGCTTGCCATCAAAACTAATTGAGCCTTTTCCACATATCTTAGCAGCATTATCATCACCAAATATAACTAGTCCTCCATCATATTTTTCAAGTTTAACAAACTTACTCTTATCACCAGTCATATGATTTGAGCATCCACTGTCAATGACCCAAAGGTTTTTTTTCCTGTGTAGTATGGAAAGCAGATATCATAGTGCTTTCAAAATTAAGACTTACCTCTGGAGCCTTTTCCTTCATACATTTCCCAGAGTTAGTAGAAACTGTATCATCTCTTATAGCTATGAACATACATTCATTATCCTCATTGTTCTCATAATCAGATTCATCATCAGATATACTTGCATATTCTCTGACAGTAGCTTTTCTTAAGCACTCTACTTTTGTTCTCTCTATTCTTTCTTTTCAAAATTATTTCTAGACATCTTGAAGCATAATGACCTATCTTGCCACAATTGAAACACTTGAAAGGTAACTTACCGCTGTACTTACCAGTACCCAATTTCATTCTTCTTGCAAAATTGGCTTCCAAATCATCTGAATCCTCCTAATCTGATTCCACAATCTTCTCATATTTGCTAGACTTGAAGTCAGTCTCAGTCTTTGCACTACTTGTATCAAATTATATTATTTCAAAAGTAGTTAAGGTTCCAAGAACCTGATCTTTGGTAAATTGTTTCAAATTTTGTGATTCTTTAATAGAAGAAACCTTATGATTGTAAGCTTTAGGAAGAGTTCTAAGTACCTTCAATATCACTTCTTGTTCATCCATCTTTCCACCAAGAACTTTGATTCCATTGACAACTTCATCCACCTCATGTAAGTAGCTTGTAATATTTCCATCTTTAGACATTCACAGGGTTTCAAACATGATCTTCAAATTCTGCATTTTAGCTTGCTTGACCTTATCATCTCCTTCATGAATACTCTCTAGCCTTTTCTAGATTTCATTAGCAGTTTTTAGATCCATGAATTTCACTAATTTAGAATTAGAGAGACTACTTAAAAGAGCATACCTTGCTTTACCATCAATTTCGTAGGCTTTGACCTCATCTGTACTGCTCGGACCATTCTTAGGTATTGTATATGCATTCATTACAGACTTCTAGATGTCATATCCAAGAGAAATCAGATAACCTTCCATCCTTATTTTTTAGAAAGCATAGTCAAATCCATCAAATAGGGGAACATCCTTCTTGTGCACCAGCCCAGATCTACCTCAAGTGGTTAAGCTCTTTTCCATGGAACCTTGCTCTGATACCAATTGTTGAATGCACAAAACAACTAAGAGGGGGGATGAATTAGTTGTAACTTATAATTTCAAAAACCCTCAAACACATTTAGATCCACATTAATCTAATTAACATTTAAACTATTATGATGATTAAGCATGAGAAGTAAATATCAGAAACTGAATCACAACATAAAACACAAGAGAACACTAGATTTTACATGGAAAACCCAAAACAGGGAAAAACCACTGTGAGGATTAACCCACAATATAATATGATAAAACAACTGGTTAAGGTTGGTATAATTGGTGGACTCACTATCCAAGAATGATCATTGCAGGTGGCTCACTACCAAAGGACTCACTATCCTGAAAGAAAGAGATAGAAGAAATGACTCACTACCAAGATTTGAACTATTATAGTTGCATCTAACACATGCATGAAGTATAGTTCTAATGAAGCTCAATATTCACTGCAACAACATCATCTCCATAGCACCAATAAAAGACAGTAGACACCTTCTGCTCATTGCATCCAATAATCTAACACATGAAGGCATGTACTACTACCCTCACTAAATCACTTTATTACTTACATCATATCCATCACACTTGCCCCCAATCATGATCCCTTTGACACTCTTTTATATTGTCTTCAACTTTGAGAACATTCTCCAAGGTCGACATCACAATTTAACACATAGAATTCAAATTAGGTTTGGACCTAAACATTCCCGTGGTACAAAGGAATGAAGGAAAACCACAGCACACCTTAGCTTAGACCTAAATTCATCCAAGCATGCTACTCCACACTTTCAAAATCACCAAAGCAACTTCGTAATTAGTGTAAACACTCAAGGCCAGCCAAAACCTATGTTAAAATAATAAACTTTTAAGTACACACTTCCTCAAACCCATAGATGACTTCTAGATCACATGCAAGGCTTCAACATAATCTAGAGTATTCCACAATCATCCTGAAACTTCTTGAAATTTAGCAAATTCCTCTGCAACTACTTTCACCTATCACACAACCTTATCCTATTTACCCAGCAAACTCAAATATCTCTACCATACACTACAACTTGATAAGTCCTCTTCCAGAGCACCAAATCACGAACAACTTCGACCGAAGAAATATAGGAACCTTATAAGTACATGTCTAGAATCGTAAGACCAAAATCCATTTTGCGGAAATGCGGAGCAAAACATTTCTCCTAGATCCCTCTTGCAACAATCAGAATCATAGTCTTCATACTGGTGAACACAACTTCCTCTACACAATGAATCAGAGCACGAAACTTGGAATATAACATCTCTTAACAACATATCCAAATAGTAGGGATAGATCTTCAACAAAGAGGAAATGTGGAGCACAACCAGAACACTACTTTGTTAAGCTAGACAGTCTCTTCAACACACTATTTCCTTTATTAATCAAGTTTTCTCAAAAGTACTTGGAAACCAACCAACAGAACAATATTCTTCACTTCTTCAACACTTCTTCAAGGTAGCCAAATCATATTCAACAAAGAAACTCAATCAAACAACAACAACCTCATTAGATACAGTTGACACCAATGACAACACAAGCTTGTTGACATCAATGACAACACCGATAGCACATACTTGCAATAAGGTTCGGCAAAATTATCTTTTGCCAATAAAGCAAATGAAGAGGATGAAAGACAAAGTTTGGCAAATGTGTAATTTGGTGATAAATGTGAATTGGGCAAACAAAGACAAGTTTCAACAAAAGAGGGATTTGCCGATAAAGAGAGAAAATGAAGGTGGTTAGCAGATGAAGAAATTAGCTGATTGTGCAGGAAGAGGTAAGTTCCTTCTGGAGAACTTCTGCCGATGACGCAAAATTAAAATGCAGAATCAGGTGTAAAGCACGGATGTGTAATGTGTAAAGGATTTAATAATTTTGAAGTGTTGTAAAAGATTTACAAACACTGTTGGTGGTCTCTTATTTTTTAAATGAAAGCGTGAGGTTGCAAAAATACAACGTTAGGATAGTGGCTAGAATAGTGTTCACCATTAATGAGTAGGTACATAATTGAATAGGAAGATGGTGTGTTTCAACATCCATATTCTCTATAGGTCCTCTCAAAGATGTAAATCAGTTTGCCGGGCATGGGTGCCCAATATTTACACTGATTCCCCTAACATGGCCATGTGCTACGTCCTGTGTTGCAACAATTTCTTATTAATTGGGATTTCCACACCCAAAAGTTGCATAGAATAGAACAACTATATATGCATCAATTTCAGATGTTCTAAGGGATGGTCTCTAATACAATTGTCTAGTCTAGGAGAGCCTAAGGAGTTTCTCTGGCATCAACACATGATTTGGTCTAGTTTTTTAGTGAAGGGATATATTTAGTATTGTGTAGGAAGGTTTTATATTGCAGATTTGAATGTAGTGAAGTCTCCATGGGAGTTTGTAATGATTTTGGTAAATATGTAATCGTAATTATGTATTTTCCTTTGCCACATTTTCTAGTATGAGTGTAACAAGTGTTTGGAGATGTGTGACAATATCTATATAAATACAAGGCTTTGTATTTGCCATCAATTTGTTATACAGGAATCACTGCAGTCCTCTTTTGGATTATTAAGTATGTTCATTGTATGAAAATATATTAGAAAGTCATATATGTAAATGTATGTCTAGTTCTATTGATCCTTTGATGTGTATTTCTTTTCCTCCTTACATTATGTGAATTTGTTTCCCAATGGAATAGGCACCGGTCCATATTGGAGAGGGACCAAACAATATTTTAAAAACAAAAAAATCTTTCACCTGTGGTTCAGGGATAAAAACCATATTTCCTATGCATGTACATTCACACAATTGAATTAGCTTAATGAGTGGCCTATGCAGCCAGTTTGTCTTAGTGACATCTTTAGGGGTCAAGTGTACATTGGGTATGGCTATGTATGTTTATCTATATTTCATTTCATGCCTCTAGGAATATCCCTCTTAGGTCTAGCTAAGCCTAAAGAGCATAGGAGTTTACCCTCTCCTGCAGTTGGACAAAATTCTCCTTTACTTGTTGATAAACCTATTCCTTTCACCTTGACGGCAATCCCTGGCCTGGGTGTTTTAGGAATGTTTTAGAGTTTTTGGTTGCAATTATTTTGGGAACCAACAATCCCATTACATATTTAGATGCGAAGAAGGCCCATGAGAATAATGCCAAAGCCAAGAATGAAATCTTAAGTGGTCTGAGTAGTTCAATGTTAGTCAAGGTTATGTAGTGCAAGACAATAAAAGAGATATGGGAGAATCTCAAAGGTCTCTATGAAGGAGATGCCAGCATAAAGGAAGCCAAACTGTAATCCTACAAAACAATATTTGAGAATCTACGGATGAAAGAAGAGAGCATTGCAGGCTACTTACACCAAGTAGATGAAGCTATGAATGGAATCAAAAGTATGGGTGAAGATATAGATGAATCAATGGTTGTAAAGAAAATCTTGAGATACCTCCCTCACAGATTTGATTCAAAAGTTTATGCAATAGAATCAACTAAAGACTTGAAGAAATTGTTGAAATTAAGGAACACTAAGAGGGGGGTGAATCAATGTTCTGCAAAACTTATTATTTTGTTCCTTTATTAATTTACCACATACATTCAAAAGAAAGAAACATGAACTTAAGAACAATAGCAACAAAATCATTACACATGAACACCAAGATTTTTACGTGGAAACCTGGTTAAGGGAAAAACCACGGTGGGGGTTAACCGACAAGATTTTATACTCTGTTAAAATTATTACAAATGGGAAGGCACATGCCTTTGGGCACATTGCCCAGAGCTCACTGCTCAAAGGAGGCTCACTACCTACAAGATTGATTACAAAGAGTTCACAGAAGTACTTGAATTGAAGAATAGCATCTGACAATGCAAGATTATAGTTCTAGTTAGGATCAGTATACCGACTTCACACACTTCATCTTTTTATGCCTTGATTTATTGTTCTTACATCATCCAAGCCTCAGATCTCTACTTTGCACCTACTACTGCCACACTTTGCACCTCTTATCTCATATTCACACCCTAATCATTCAAAATGCTTGCATTCATCGATTATATATATTTTCTATATGAAAATTTATCAACTGCAGTCGACCTCAAGAAAACTTGGGGGCATTTTCAAAAACACTGTTCTGTTGGCTGAATCCATGCACAAATATCAATGCAAACCACAACTTATGAATTCAAATCACCACACATGTCAGCCAATACCACTGGATCTCATAAATCACTCAACCAACCACTTCTCTTAGTCCGTACAAGGATCAAATACTAAGTCAGCCTGTTCTTCACAGGACTGGACTGTCTAACCAAAACTTGATACTCATGTGCTTGTAATTTTCAATCCATTCATCACCGAAGGCTAAATCTCTAGATTTAGGTAGCCCTGACATCCCTTAACATCCCCTCAGATCTGCAGCACAACATGATTACCTGTGGAGATATGCAGACCAAAATGCTGAACCCTGTCATATGCTCTGTTCCTGTCTATCCGAACTTAGACAAATCTGTAATCTGACTTCTGGTATGATCAACGGATACACTACAGATGTGTAAGATAGATTTAGTTGCCATCAATGACAACACCTGACATGCCTACCAGTGTCTCTTGCCAACAATCTCCCCCTTTGGCATTGATGGCAATACTTAGTGAAAAATGACTAAGTGTTAGAACAACTCCCCCTTACTATGTACACTTGTGATTTCCAATGCTCCCCCTTTGATGAATTCATCATTTTTCACTACTTTTCCTCTCCCCCTTTGACATCAATGGCAAAGGCTGGGATCCGCATACCAAAATTCATGCCAAAATTTTATGTACATGTGTCAAAACTTTAGGTATATACTTCCGCATATGAACACACAATCCTTAAGCCTTGTTCATCAGTAAAAAGATATCACCAAAAATGTTTTTCAACCATGACAATTCACTATCCTAGTTCTTCTTTATGCTGCCCAAAACGGATATATGCCCATTGAAAAAAATGCCTGTGATTCTACCTTTTGAAGATCAGTAGGATCACTAGTAGCAGCAACAGCTTGGGATTCTACCAAAAGATCATACATAGTTTCTAACTTGGGGGAAATCAGTCCCTGGAGCTCATCCAACCTACCCAAAACTTTGACCTTTTCCTTCTCCAAATTACTCAATTCATTTCGTAAACTCACTACTTGGCATTCTTTGGTTGCTATAGACTTAATTAAAGGACTATAGCACTAAGAAATGTTAGACAATTTGAGCTCTAAGTCATTAATCTTCTTCTCAATATCTTCAGTAGCTTTAGACTAATTTAGACAAAACTTATAAATCTCTGCACCTTCAGAGAGGACATTTTGAATATTCCTTACACTGGTACAAGCACTGATCTATCATAGCTAATTATTTTCCTTATTTCAGCAAATCTCTTCTCATTATATTCATTTTTGACTTTAACTTCTGCTAACTTCTCAAAAGTTTCAAAGTGAGTACTTACAAAGTTTATCAGACTCTTCAACTAACCAGAGGGAGATGCTGATGAGTCCTTCTGAAATGTAGGCATGATTTTCTCCAAAATCCCAGATGCAAGACCAAGCAACTCACTATCTTCAATATGGGATTTCAAGATTTCCTCTCTGGCCTTAGCTTGTGCAATAGAGGCCAACTTCATCTTCTGTACCGGTGATAGAGTATCAAAATTGATTGGTCCTTGTATTATATCTTGATCTTATGCAACTTGTTTATCTCTCTCTAAAATTTCTTTCACTGCTTCTGCAGTGTCTCTTGCCCAATATGAAGTTTCATATTTATGCTCTTCAGGGTCTCCATCTTCTCCCTTTTTGGATTCAACCATAGTGTTTTGCTCATTACTTACATTCTTTTTCTCTGCTTCTACTTTCTCTACATCACCAACAGAGGCATCCTCTTTATCAAAAATCCCTTTTGTACTCCTTTCTGGAGGATTTTGTGTATCCTCATTAGCAACATTATCATCATTTTTATCAAATTCCTCAACATCTGGAATGGAGGAATCAATTTCAACATCAGTTTCTTCTTCAACAGTGGGAAGATTATGCCTTTTCAATGCATTCAGAAGAATCTCCTGAGTATCTTCAACTATCTTATCAATCTCTCCCAGCATGAGCATATTCATTTTGATCTTACTCCAGAAGTCCTCTTTCACTTCTTTGAATATCAGGTTCTTTTGATCTGGAGCAATTTGAGGACACAATTTTATCAACACATGCTCCTGGAGCTCAAAATCTTTAGCTTTTGCATTCTCTTTTCTTATTTCTAGAATTTTTACAAGGATTTCCAGAATTTCAAAAGTTATTTCAAATAAAGTCTTATTATAGATGTTCAAGTATTTGACTGTTGCTTCCTCCAAAACTCTTTTGTCAATATCACTGTAATGATCATAAAATTTAGTCATTGGCTTTAAGTTTCCATCTATAGTGACTGACTTAATGATGTCTTCCACAAAAAGAGTAGGCTTCTCAACATAAGCCTCTAACTTATGCCTTTTACTTGACCTTTTTCTTTTGGAGCGCTTTTCCTTAGACACTTTAGCAACTTTAGTGCCTGAGGCCTTCAACTCTTTAACTTCACTATCTGAGTCAGTTTCTTCTTCATCCTCTTTCTCCACACTGACATATGTTCTTTTGCTCTTTACCTTTGTCCTTTTACCTTCCTTACCAATGGGTTTTTCTTTGGATTTTTCTGTAACAGGAGAAGGTGATGCTCCAGAGGTTGTACTAGAACTCCTAGTAGTCCTTTCTTTAGAAGTGGATTCAGCTGGAATACTTCCCTGTTCTCTGTCCTGCTTCTCCTTCTTAGCTTTCTTTATCCTTTCCCTATTTTGTTTCATAGCTTCCTTTGTTATTTCAAGACTTTCAGCATACCTTTCAACTTGCCTTTGAATGTTTCTCTTGATTTCTAGTTTTTGGAGCTCAACATAAAGTTTCAAACTAATCTCTCTATATGTACTGAATCTCTCAACTAAGGTGTCTTTTGGTTTGTTCAGAAGGTGTTGAGCATACATTTCCAGTATTTGTTCATCAACTTCATACCTCATGAGCATGATCCATACAATCCTTGGTTCAACTGTTTCCATGAAGCATTGGTCTGTTTCTACCATGAAGCAAATAATATCTTTGTACTTTTTTACCAAAGTAGGGATTCTTTCCCTTGATTGCATCATGTTCTAAAAATTCTTGAAATAATCCTAGAGAGCAGTCCTTTGGGCATTGGAGTCACCAATACTGTGCAAGTGTTCTATGATTTGTATGGCAACAGGCTTATCACTGGTCCAACGCATGCTTTTCTTGCCAGGCAACTTATTCATGAAATAGAAGAATAGACACAATACCAACATACCATACTTGATTGTATTCTTCTTGTCCTTTTTGATCTTGTTCAGGTTCTCCATTAATTGATTTTGTAGTAACTCACATAGGTCGTAGTTAGCATTCTCTCTTAACATTTGATAGGCAGCATAAATAGCTATACCAGATACAAAATTTTCCCTGTTGGAGTTGTATATCTTATACCTAATCACCATGGATGTAAATTTGACATCCAGATTAGTTATATCATTGATTGTCATTGCCCTCTTATCAAACTTTGATCTGGTAGCTTCAATTACAGTCTGATTCTTTACTGATTTCAGCATTGGTAGTCCATCGAATGAGTTCAACCCTGTCATGGCCTTGATGGCATCTTTGGTAATCTTTAAGGGTTTCATCAGCCACATGAACTCAACATGCATCCAACTTAGTACATACTGAACCCACTCATATTCACCAAAGGATGGGAATCCAATAACTTGAATGAGATGTTTGACTTGTAGCACCTTATACTTAGGTTTAAGACCATGAATCTCATCCCTTAGATGATTTTTGAACAAATCTACTAAGTTTGAATCCCCAAACTCATCTATGCTAGCATGAATATAAGCCCTAATATCTTCAACATGCAGCACACCATGCAGAACATTTGAAAAGGCACCTAATGGATCAACCTCTACAGATTTGTGTGGATGCTTTTTGAATTTAGGTCAGGGCCTTTTGGTGATGTCAACAACCAACAGAGTAGCCATATCCAAAGATTACAAATTTGGAAAGTTTCACAGAGAATACCTTGTTTCACCGGTTAGGGTTAGCTATTGAATTCACTTTTCGCACTTCAAATCTTTGAATTCTCAGCTCAAGCACTCTTTTCCTTGTTCTCCTCGAATGCAACGTGATTCAAATGTTGAGTAAAAGACCTTTTATGCTCCACAAAACCTAATTCGCCACTGTAATAAATGATTTGCCCTAATTCATCCGGTTACATTATTTCTGCATATAGTCAATCTTCAATTGCTCTGCAATGACTCACATTAACTTCTTTTCTTCTAGAATTTGCTTCAACAGTTTTGCAATAGGCTTCTTTATCTTCATTCATCATGCCGGATTTAGGCACCCACTTACTGGCAAGGGGAAATAGATTTTCAATGTAGCTCCCCTGAGCCAGAGCTCCTGTTTCGATTCTCAGAGGAATTAATAGCACCAGATTCTGGTGCGGACCCATTAGCATCATTCACTTCACTTTTCTTTACCCATGTTTTGTTCATTTTGTTCTAGATCTCATTCACATTTAATTTACCCTTGCCTTTATCTTGTCCCCGCAATTTTTGATTTCTATTTACCAGACCTTTTCTGTCATCATTCCTGCTTCTGCAAAATCTTGCAATTTGATTAGATCTATTGCAATTGAAGCACACAACATTTATTTGCTCATTTACTTGATTTCCTCTTGATTTGCACTGATTAGACATGTGTCCAAATCTTTTGCATGCAAAACAGTAGCCATTGAAAGAATTGACATTTATTCTATTGTTAGAGTAGTTTATCATCATACTTCTGCATTCATTAGATCTATGACCATACCTTTTACAATTGAAGCATTGATCAGAGAAAGATGTACTACTTTGATTCACTCTACTTCTGCACTGAGTAGCTCTATGACCAAATTTATTACAATTGAAATAATTTCCATTGAAAGATGGATACCTTTGGGCATTAGGTTGTCTTATTGGAGGTCTTCTAGGTCTGTTTCTCTGATTCCTTGATTTAGGATTTCTTTGACCAGATCCAGAGCTTTCACCTTTCTCATATCCCAGACCATGCTTATCATCTGCCATCTTTTGACTATCAAGCAACACTTCAATTTTAGCTGAGCTTATCTTAAACTTCTCTTTGTATTCATTTGCAACTTCTAGGTCATGTTTGAGAATAAAAATTTGCCTTTCAAGTTGTTCCTCATTATCCTTGTTTCTTGAAGATCAGACTCTAGATGGCCAATTATTCTGTCTAATCTATAGCACTCTTCAGTTCTTTCTTTTAGAGATTGATTCAGGTTTTCCTCAATCTTCTTCCTTTCCTCGATTTCCTTGGTTAGTCTCATCACTTTGGATTCCATCTCATGTTTTAGAACAACAACTTCTTTTGTCAGCTTCTCACATTCCTTTGTTTTCTCCTTCAGAGCCTCATCCATATCATTGTCTTCATTTTGATTTGCTAACCGCTAAAGTAGCTCCCTCCTCTTTTCATTGGATTTGCTATGGATTGATCAAGATCTTCTAAAGCAACTTGAAGTTGTTCATTGATTCCAATAGAATACTTGGATGAACCCATTGAAACACCTTCCCAGATCTTCCTCAAGTTGTTAAACTTCTTCCAAGGAACCTTGCTCTGATACCAATTGTTGAAATTAATGAACACTGAGAGAGGGGGTGAATCAGTGTTCTGCAAAACTTATTATTTTGTTCCTTTATTAATTTACCACATACATTCAAAAGAAAGAAACATGAACTTAAGAACAACAGCAACAAAATCATTACACATGAACACCAAAATTTTTACGTGGAAACCCATTTAAGGGAAAAACCACGGTGGGGGTTAACCCACAAGATTTTATACTCTGTTAAAAGTATTACAAATGGGAAGGCACATGCCTTCGGTCACACTGCCCAGAGCTCACTGCTCAAAGGAGGCTCACTGCCTACAAGATTGATTACAAAGAGTTCATAGAAGTACTTGAACTAAAGAATAGCATCTAACAATGCAAGATTACAGTTCCGATTAGGATTAGTATATCAACTTCACACACTTCATCTTTTTCTACCCTGATTTACTGTTCTTCCATAATCCAAGCCTCAGATCTCTGCTTCGGCCCTGCTACTGTCACACTTTGCACCTCTTATCTCATATTCGCACCCCAATCATTCAAAATGCTTGCATTCATCGATTATATATATCCGCTATATGAAATTTTATCAACTGCAGTCAGCCTCAAGAATACTTAGAGGCATTTTCAAGAACACTGTTCTGCCAGCTGAATCCATGCACAAATATCAATGCAAACCACAACTTATGAATTCAAATCACCACGCATTTTGGCCAATACCACTGGATCTCATAAATCACTCAACTAACCACTTCTCGTAGTCTGTACAAGGATCAAATACCAAGTTGGCCTATTCTTCACCGGACTGGACTGTCTAACCAAAACCTGATACTCATGTGCTTGTAACTTTCAATCCCTTCTTCACTGGAGGCTAAATCTCTAGGTTTAAGTAGCCCTGACATCCTTTAACATCCCCTCAAATTTGCAACACAACATGATTACCTGTGAAGATATGCGGACCAAAATGCTGAACCATGTCATATGCTCTGTTCTTGTCTATCTGGACTTAGACAAATTTGTAATTTGACTTCTAGTATGATCAACTGATACACTGCGAATGTGTAAGATAGATTTAGTTGCCATCAATGACAACACCTGACATGCCTATCAGTGTCTCTTTCCAACATAAACTCACCATGGTAGAATTGTTTGGGTCCCTTACTGCCTATGAAATGAGAAATGAAGTCATAGGTTCATGCCAAAAAGAAGCTGCTTTCAATGCTATGAAGAGTGAAGGAACATCTGATATATGCAATGAGATGAGGAAGAAGAAGAAAATTTTGTAAGAAAGATGAAAAGAGGATCAAGTAAATATAAAGGTAAGTTACCTTTCAAATGTTTCAAATATGGTAGAATTAGTCATTATGCATCTAAATGTCCTTTTGGAGAAAGTGAAAATAGCAACAAGGGAATTAAGAGAAACAATTTTTAGAGGAAACTTCTTTCCAAAGAAGACTACAGCTCTGAACAAGATGTAGATCACTACTCATTTAATGAAGATAGAGGAGAATCTCTATTCATGGCCATGGTGATCTCATATGGTTCTGACAAGGCTGTAGATGAAGAAGAATATGAATTTGACTTTGAAGGTGAAATTGTTTCTACTCTTGAAGACCTAGATTGTGTTAGGAAGGAGAATCAAGAACAAAGAGATATGGTTGAAGCCAAGACAAAAGAATGTATAAAACTTGAGAAAGAAATTTAGTTACTCAAAGGGGAATTGAAGAAGGCAAAGCTTGGAAGTCTGGATGATATAGAATGTACATATCTCATCTTGCCTCAAGGAAGATATATTCATGCAAGATAATTATCCATGAACAGGTTTAATCACATTTTCTTTGGTTATTGTTTTATCTACAATAAATTTGGTCATAAGGCTGTGCATTGCAAGTCTATAATAAATGAAAGAAATCTTGTGGATGCCAATATGGTTTGGCAAATTTTCAACAAGTTTGGACACATAGCAAGGTATTGCAAGAATAGTCTGGCAAATTTAGAATCTCAGATAACTGATGTCACTGAGAAAGATAAAGAAAGCATCAATGGAGTTGAGAACTCAATGATTGTCCAAACAACATTTCATGCTCAAGGACAAACCAATCTCTAGGTGATAGACAGTGGATGTACAAATCACATGGCAGGTGATAAAAGCAAGTTTATTAATCTTGGCAAGTGGGATGGTGGATTGGTTAGGTTTGGAGACAACTCTTCTAAAAAGATCACTGGAAAAGGTACTATAAGCCTTGATGGATAGTCTCAGACACATGATGTTCTTTATGTAGAATGTCTCAGGTATAATCTTCTTAGTGTGAGTCAAATGTGTAGCAAAGGATATAATTGTTGAAAGGCACAAGACAACTAAGAGGGGGGGGCTGAATCAGTTGTATCAAAACTTTAACTTCTTTAAACCAAAATTACTTTCACAATCACTTAACTTATTTCCTTATTCTATTATGAACATTAAACATGAATAGCAGAATTAATTTACATGAACACATCAACATCATACACACATGAACACCAGATTTTTTACATGGAAAACCATAAACAAGGAAAAACAACAATGAGTGTTAGCTCACAATATAATGTAGTAACAATACCAAATATCAAAAGGTGGCTCACTGCCAAAGGGCTCACTATCCAAAAGAATGGCTCACTACCGAGGGATGGATCACTGTCGGGGGTGGTTAACTACCAGGGGTGGCTCACTACCAAAGGGTGAACTGATTTAGTAGCATCTACATCATGCCTGAGTTTAGTTCCATTGAAGCGCAATATATCTCCTCTACTTTGCTTTTACACTTCGTACTTATCTTCACATCTTCACACCATCACACCTCAAAAATGAATTCATTACATGTATTTATACCTATCATCAACCTTGAACATCAAGGTCGGCATTACATTCTACAACCATTGGAACTTTCTCCAAGGTTGGCAAACATACATAAATTCAAATTAGGACAAGAAGTAAACAAACTTGCGTAGCAAATGAATGAAGGATGAACACATCATAGTTGAGCTTGGACCCAAATACATCTACACACTTGAACATGCTTCCACAATTCATGAATCACCTCCGCAACAAGTGTGACAAACTAGGTCAGCCAAAACTTATGCACATATCAAGAACACTTAGAAACATGCTTGCAAGATCTTCATTGTAGCTGGCGGATCAAGAACATGCCTTCAACACATTCTGGAGACATCCACAAACAACATAGAATCACTTGGGAGTCAACAAATCCAACCACAACAGATCTCACTTTGAACACAACATATATCACTTGAAGAACATATCATAGATTGCTTCTTAACAGATACTGTCAAACTCTAGTACTTAAAAATTTGCTTTCTGGAGCTTCAAATCACATATCCTTTGGCATGAAGATGACTAAGGACCTTATAAGCTTAAGTCTAGAACCACAAAGCCAAAATCAAATATGCAGAGAAATGCAGAGCAAAATACTTTATCCCTGTCACTCTACAACCATTGCCAGTCACAGTCTTCACATTGGTGAATAGAACTTTTTCTGTACAATGATCTAGACCACCAAATTCTAGATTTAGCATCTTCAAACATTTCTATAAATCATATCCAAATCTCATACTCTGGTCTTCAATACAGAGAAAATGTGGAGCAAAATACTTAGACAGTGTTCTTCAATCAATCAACAAACAACAATATCAGAAGATACAGTTGGCACCAATGACAACACAAACATGTTGACATCAATGACAACACCAGTTATCACATACTTGCAACAATCTCCCCCTTTGTCATTGATGGCAACATATGATGTGAAAAACATGTTCCACCATCAAGACACAATTCTACTTCAAGACTCCCCCTTTCTTTTTACACCTCTGCACTCTTACTCCCCCTACGTTTTTCACATGATCTCTCTCCCCCTTTGACATCAATGGCAAAGGGCATCACATTTCTTCTATTGCACATACTTGTACACTACTCCCCCTAAATGTAACAATCTTCTCAAACCACTACCTACTCCCCCTAAGAGGTAGCCTCCAACATCAGTCTTATTTAGTGTAAAATTGGATTTGTTAATGTTTTAGTGTTTTGATGTTTAAATCCCCCATTCCACTTTACATTCAAGGATCTAGGGTCGAGTGACAATTCACTATCATACCCTAGATCACTGTGAGATGTACGGAAACTTGGATTAGGGAATTTAATTATCAATTTCTCTTCTCTTATGCTCAATTGACCATTAAAACCCTAATTATGCAAATACAACAATAAACTGACAAATAATGGTAAAATCTCTTGCAGACGGGAGTAAAATAGAAAATCACAGAGTACCTATTTTTGGGGTTCCGAGGTAGAACAGTTAGGGACACTGGTGTAGGTGCCCTAGTCCAAGGTACCAGTTACTTCACAGGATCCGAACCTCCTTCCGACAGTGATCAGCCCTGTAACTTCTGTTTCTAGAAATTTATCTATGGAGGACACTAGTGTGAGCACCCAAGTCCTGGAAGTGCTTCGGTGTCCTGCTTATTTTTGAATCCTAAATCCTTGATGTCTGCCAATCCTTCCTGCAACTTCACTTTTCCCAAATACGCCACCTGTAACCTACAATCACAAGACTTTGGGAGGGAGTTGTGGTGTTTAGAGGCTTGCCTCAGTCAAGCCCCAGAGGACACTTAAGTCTCTGAACACCATTGTTAGATAGAGAGTGCGTGGCCTTGTGAGGCAGAGGCAAAAACCAAAGGAATTGATAATGAAAACATAATATAATGTCACCTTGTAGTGAAGATATCATGGGAGGAAGATGCTCTTCATTTCATGATGAAATGGATGCTCAAATCTACAAATACAAACACACAAACCACACAAGTATGCTCTTGCAACACAATGAAAGCCTTGAATCAGCTTGAGAACACTTGAACATCACCATTGCCATCTAGTCTACAAATGAATGCCTAAACATGCTTTTATATGCAACTACAAACACTCCTGCCAAGATTTTCATAATTCAAACTTACCATGTCAGCAAAGGACCCAAATAACAGTCGTAAACCGACACCCAAAAATTGGGGCTGCCCCAAAATAGGGTAGGACTAGGGCATGGGTGCCCAAGTCCTCCCCCATATTTTGGACAGGGTATATCTCAAGGGGTCCTCCTAGGTCCCATTTGTCATGTTACCTAGGGCTCATTCCATCGGGATGCCAAATTATGAACTAAGATGTCCTAAATGCATGCAAAAGACTCGGGAGCTAAACCTTATGAGGGAAAAGCCCCCAAGGGGACATTTTCTGGCGTTACAAGTCCAAAAAGAGAAATGTACTTTAAAGCACACTAGACTAATGCACCTTCATAGCATTTAGTTCAAGGAAGGAGGGGTAATAACCCCTAATTTCTCTCAGAGATACTCAAATGTGTCTTTTGGAAGAGCCTTAGTGAATATATCAGCAACTGGATCTTTTGTAGGCACATACTCAAGCTTTACCTCATTTTCTGCAACTTTCTCCCTCAAGAAGTGATACTTGATTGAAATGTGCTTTGTCTTTGAATACATCACTGGATTCTTTGAAATATTTATGGCACTTCTGTTATCACAAAGAACATGAATTGGTCCATCAAACTCAACTTTGATATCCTTCAAGGTCTACTTCATCTAGAGCACCTGAGTGCAACATGAGACTGCAACAATATATTATGCTTATGCAATAGACAAGGAAACTAATTCTTGTTTCTTGCTATGCTAGGACATTGCCCTATCTCTAAGGAAGAATACACCTCCACTTGTGCTTTTCTTGTCATCAACACATCTAGCCCAATCTACATCTGTATAGGCACTCAAAGAAAAATCATTGTTCTTAGGATACCACAATCCATGATCAGGAGTGTCCTTCAAGTACTCGAATATCCTCTTAACTGCCATCACATGTGATTATCTGGGATCTAATTGAAATATGGCCACAAGACAAACTGCATGCATGATATCTAGTCTGGTAGCAGTTAGGTAAAGTAGTCTGTACTTGCTTTGATCAACCTTAGGAGATTCACCATTCTTGCTCAGTTTACAACCAGTAACCATAGCAGTGCATACCAGTTTAGAGTCCTCGATTCCAAACTTCTTCAACAATTCCCTGACATATTTTGATTGAGAAATAAAAATACCTTTGTCTGTCTAATTGATTTGCAGTCCAAGAAAGAAATTCATTTCACCACACATAGACATCTCAAATTCTTTTTGCATTTCATTTACAAAATTCTTGCACATCTCTTCATTTCCACCAAATATGATATCATGTACATAGACTTCAATAATTAGGATTTGATCTTTGCTTACCTTGATATACAAATTGCTATCTGTGGACCCTTTACTGAAACCCTGCTACAACAGATACTTATCTAGTCTTGCATACCACGCTCTAGGAGCTTGCTTCAATCCATACAAGGTCTTCTTCAACTTGCATACCATATCTAGTTTGTCTGACAACTGGAACCCATCTGATTTCTCTATGTAGACTTCTTCTTCTAGCTCACCATTTAGGAAGGCATATTTCACATCCATCTGATATACTTTGAAGTTTTTGTGTGTTGGAAATGCCAAAAATAGTCTGATAGCTTCAATTTTTCCACCAGAGCAAAGGTCTCTTCATAATCAATTCCTTCAACTTGGGAGTAGCCTTTGCACACAAGTCTTGCCTTATTTCTCACAACATCTCCAACTTCATTCAGTTTGTTCTGGAAGACCCACTTTGTTCTAATCACATTTTTGTTTGTAGGTCTGGGGACAAGTTCCCAAGTCTTGTTCTTCTCAATATGCAATATTTCTTCTTTCATTGCCTTGACCCAATGCTCATCATTGCATGCTTCATTTACTATTTGAGGTTCTACTTTTGAAAGTAGATAGAGATTTACTTGTTCCTCTGCAATCCTACTTCTTGTCATCACACCTTTCCTTTTATCACCAATGATTTGATCTTCAGAATGATCTCTTTGCACATACCTTAGAGTTTTAGGAGTTCTTACCGGAGCTTCAACTTGAGTTTCTTCTTCTTCCGGAGCAACTTGTTTTTCAGTTTGAACTTCATTTTCTTTTCTTTTTCCAACCTTTTTTGTATTAGCAGGTTCATCTAACTCCTATTCATCTAGTTGAATGTCTTCATCTACTTTCACATTTGCACTTTCAATGATCTTTCTCAATCTTTTGTTATAGCATCGGTAAGCCTTGCTCTTAGTCGAGTACCCAAGGAATATGCCTTCATCACATCTAGCATCAAACTTTCTTAATTCTTCATCTCTTCTAATGTAACATTTGCTTCCAAAAACTTTGAAGTATTTGATAGTGGGAGTTCTACCATACCATAGCTCATAAGGTGTCTTTGTTTCTTCTACTCTAATTTGCGCTCTGTTCTAGATATAGATAGCAGTATGTATTGCTTCTTTCCAATACACTTCTGGAAGGTTTGCTTCTTTGATCACTGCTTTGGTAGTTTCTTTGTAGGGAATTAAGGTGTCTCAACCTTGGTAATTCCTTGCATTATTTATGTTTGTATATATTAATTAATTGCCTATGTTGTAAATAAATTGTAAATTCCATATTGTCATGTTGTGGGATGTGGCATGGTGATGTGTCATCCTACATGGAGGATGACAACTAGTAATTTTGTCCTCGCATGAGGAGATAGGTGTCCCACTTTGTGGTAGGAGCATTTTTCCATGTGTCAGCATCTTTCATGTTGTGTAAGGGAATGTTTGACCGAAACGGTTATGATGGATTCCTATGATAAAGTTATGACATGTAAGAGTCAGAAATAGAAGCATATAAGATAGGTGAAGACATGTGTCATGAAGCATCTTTGAAAAAGGCATATTTGGGCACCCCAAGGTGGACTATGACATGTTGTAAGAGAATATCCTATTTATAGCCTGTATATGACAAATTCTCTTACAGCCATAAGTTGTAACCGCTATGACAGATTCTATGATGGTCGTAAGTGTCGTAAGAGCATTTGTCATAGCCCATTTTGGAAATAGGCGACCTCTTTGGGATGGGAGTTGTGGACAAGTGTCAGGCACATTCTACAATGTTGACCAAGTGTCCTTAGGCATGGGTTTTGGGCCATGAGGCCAAGTTGGACGCCCATCCCAAGATAGGTCCGATATTGCCTTGTATTTTCTATAAAAACAGGTGCTTTGAGAGGGAGTTGTATCACAGGTTACAGGTACTGTTATGCTACCAGATTAACTCTAGACATGAGTGTCAAAGACCATTGAAGCTTGCATTACAAGTGTATTGTAAACAACTTTCAGATTTGTTAATACATTGTGCAGGTTTAAGAGTGGGGTTTTTCACCCGATAAGGGTTTTCCCCACCGTAAATCTTTGTCTCTCTTCTTCTATCTTCTTTCTAGTTCATGTGTATTGCTGCAATATCTCTATTAGATGTTCTATGTTGCTGTAGTTTTAAGGATTAATTTGAATTTGCATAGCCCTCTCCTCATTAGATTAGTGTAGGAAGCGATTTCTGCACACCTAGCTTCCTTTTAGTTGGTATCAGTGCCTGGCCAGTTTTGGTCTTAGCTATTAGGTAGAGGTTTTTTGAGCTAATCTTAAGTTGAGTGGGAGTTTGTGTAGAGTATTTTGAATTCTATTGTAGCAAGGAGATGGCAAGCACATCCAGAAAGTTTGAAGTGGAGAAATTCAATGGCACTAATTTTGAGCTGTGGAAGCTCAAGATGGAAGACATGCTTATAGACTGAGACCTTCGGGAAAGTGTTAATGGAACTAAAGTAGCTGCAATGTCACAAGATGAGTGGGATCTCAAGGATCGGAAGGCTAAGGGTCTCATAAGACTTAGTCTTGCTGATTTTGTGTTGTTAAATGTCCATGAGGAGAAAATTGCAACCTTGCTTTGGAAGAAGTTGGGAGATGTGTATCAAGCCAAATCCCTGGTTAATAAACTTTTTCTAAGAAAGAAGTTGTATTCTCTTTGAATGGAGGATGGAGGATCCGTTGCTGAACATATGAATGCTTTTAATATGTTGGTTGTACAATTGACATCTATTTTTATGAAAATGGAGGAGGATCAGTGTATGACCTTGCTTTGTTCTTTGCCGGACTCGTGGGATCACCTTGTCATGGCTATTGGAAGCACCACATCCACATTCAAAATGGATGAAGTGGTTTCTTCGCTGTTATCTGAAGAGATGTAGAGAAAGTCTTCTAATGCAGCCAAAGAGGCTCTTGCAGTTTGTGGAAGACCCAAGGAGAAAGGGAAAAAGAAGGATAAGAAAGCTGAGAAGGGTAGGTCCAAATCCTATGGGAGATCCAAATCTCCTGGAAAGTCCAAGTCTATCTATTGGAACTGTGGTAAATCTGGACATTTCTGAAAGGAATGTAAAGAAGAAAAGAAAAAGGAGAAGAAGACCCCAGATTCAGATTCCAACGAATCACAATATGATGGTGATGCTTTCATCGCAACCCTGGCAACTTATGCATCTGATGATGTGTGGTTGATTGACTTTGGTACATCATTCCACATGACCTCACATCGAGACTGGTTCACTAAGTATGAGGATTTTGATGGTGGAAAGGTGTACTTGGGTGACGACTCTCATCTGAAGATTGTTGGTCATGGAAGAGTCTCTATCCGATTCCCTGATGGTCGAGTGAAGGGGATCTATGGGGTTATGCATATCCCAGGCTTAGCATGGAACCTACTTTTTGTAAGTAGTTTGAATGATGCAGGTGTGTAGGTTGTCTTTTCAAAAGAAGGATGCAAGATGACTAGAGGAGCTATGGTGCTTGCTAAGGGTACTAGGAGAGGTACTTTGTTTCAGCTGGAGGCATGCATTTCACAATGCAATAGCTCTTTTGATTCAAGGAAGAGGGCAGCAGTCACTTCATCCCCACCATCTAAATGAGCAGTTAAGAGATCTGTTGTTTCTAGTTCTGATGTTTGTAATCATGCCTTGGAAGTTAAATTTCTTGCTGAAAAGACAATGTTATGGCATAAGAGATTTGGCCACATTGGTGAGAAGGGTCTACGTACCCTAAAAAATAAAAACTCCGTTAAGGGGTTAGATGATTGTAATCTTGAGTTTGACTTTTGCGAACATTGCATTTATCGAAAGCAAAACTGTGTCCAGTTTTATTTGAGTTCTCATAAGTCTTCTGGTGTGTTGGACCTTGTTCATTCTGATGTATTTGGTCCTGTTAATGTTCCTTCATTATCAAAATCTATATATTTTGTATCTTTATAGATGACTACTGTAGAAGGACATGGATTTATTTTCTCAGAAGCAAATCTGAAGTCTATAGTAAGTTTAAGGAGTTTAAGGCCTTTGCTGAAAATCAGACTGGTAAAAAGAGTAAGTGTTTGAGAACTAACAATGGTGGTGAGTTCTATTCTACAGAATTCAATAAATATTGCAAGGAACTTGGGATTGAAAGACATAAGACAACTCCATACACCCTGCAGTAAAATGGAGTTGCAGAAAGGATGAACAAGACACTAATGGAGAAGGCTAGGAGTATGCTTAGTGGAGCTGGCCTAGAACAAAAGTTTTGGGCTGAAGTTGTTGCCACTGCTTGCTATCTTGTTAATAGATCTCCTACATCAGCTCTTGTTGGAAAGACACCCATGGAGGTGTGGTTTGGTAGAGAGCCTTCAATAAGGCATCTTCGTGTTTTTGATTGAGGCATATGTACATGTACCTAGGGAGAAGTGGTCAAAATTGGAGAACAAGGCTGTTAAGTGTATCTTCATTGGCTATGGTGTCGGTGTGAAAGGATACAAGATTTGGGACCCTGTGGCTGAAAACATGATGTATAGCAGAAGTGTCAGCTTCAAAGAGCTTACACCTTCCATTGTTTTACAGCCAAAAGAAAAAGAAAAGAAAGTGGATGTTGTTCAGTTTCCTGCTACCCCTGAGAAGAATGAACATAAAGACAATGTTGAACCTGATGATGAGGAGAGCTCAGCAATTCTAAAATCTCAAATGAAGAAGCTGAACCTCAACCTTAGCTCTTGAGGAGGTCTACATGATTGCTTGATTCTAGTTGTGCTTATGCTTTGATTACTAATAGTGATGCACCTAGAACTGTATCAGAGGCTATGGACATGAAAGATGTAGGTTCCTGGAAGGAGGCCATGGCAGATGAAATGGCTTCTTTAGAAAAGAATCAAACTTGCGACTTGGTGCCTTTACCTCCTGGATGGAAACCCGTTGGATGCAAATGGGTGTTCAAGAAGAAATTTGGTGCAGATGGCAGTGTTGAGAAGTATAACGCTAGATTGGTTGTGAAGGGGTATTCACAAGTGGAGGGTATAGATTATGGTGAGATCTTCTCTCCCATTGCAAAGTTGACATCCATTCGATTCTTGTTGTCTCTTGCAGTAGCTTATGACTTAGAGGTAGAATAGATGGATGTGAAAACAACTTTCCTTCATGGTGATTTGGAGGAATAAATCTACATGTCACAGCCAGAGCATTACATGGTGAAAGGTAAAGAAAATTTGGTTTACAAACTTAAGAATTCTTTGTATGGTTTGAAGCAATCCCCTAGGAGATGGTACTTGAAGTTTGATGCCTTCATGTTGTCAATTGGATTTGTGAGATCAAAATCGGATCACTATGTGTATTATAAGTTTGATGGTGATCGTATTCTCATTGTTGCACTATATGTTGATGATATGTTGCTCATTGGGAAGGGTAAGATGCAATGTCCCCTTTTTAGCATGATCCTGTTTTATGATGGTTTAGCCTATCACTAGCCCTTGTAGGCTAACTCAAATGGTTAGAGGGTCCCTTTTGGCAAAGATCAATGTGTTTTCTCCATCAGAGCTCAGTATGGGTTTAGGTTTGGCCTTCGTTGGACTCAGTTCTACACACTTACTATTTATACTAAGTCATCTTTCCTGAGTTTCTATTTATAGCAGGGTATCTGGTCATGTGGTGATTTCAGTGTTGTTCCCCAGTTTTAGCTAGTGATAAGGTTGTTTAGAGGTCTCTGGTCCCATATTGGAGGCTCTTGCTATTTTTGGCCAACAGAGGTTAATAGAGATGGACCCCTGCTATTTTTGGTAAGATGGTTGTATGCACAGAGGGTACCATGGTGAAACCCTAGGTTTAGACAAAATTGGAAAATGATGTTTAATTAAGGAGATATTAATATTTTAAGTGGCATTAATGATATTGTATTTATTAATGATAAATTATAAAGTTATCATTTAACTTTATAATTCAATGTTGAGTTTGGAGCCAATTAAATGATTAAAAGGTATATTATAAAGTTATGATTTAACTTTATAAGTGGGGCCATTTTGAGTCAATGAGTCATTAATGAATTTATGGAAAAAGTACACCCATTTATGAGACTTATAATAAATTTTTTATTAAAAACCTAAAGTGGATTTGAAAGTGGAATTAAAAGCTATTAAGGAGATTGAGGGTATATAAAGACTCAAAAGCAAATGAAAATTCATTCAATCATTTGATACTTATGCTTTTTGGTGTGATGACTGTGAGGAGAAGATGTGCTAGGGTTTTTGCACTATTTGGTCATTGAGAACGAAAACTCTCTTTGATTTTTGCATTCTGAGGTGGTGAAAGATCCATTGAAGAACTGCTTATTTGTGGGCTTCATTCAGAGGTCCAATTTGTGCACATTGGTGAAGATATTTGCAAGTATTTTCAAGAGTTTTAAAGTATAATTAATGCAGATCAGAATTTGATGTAAGGATGCTACAGTGGTGTGAACAGTGCCATGCTACAGTATTAAAGTATTTTAGAGGAATTTGTCACAAGGGTTTACAAGGTTTTGATAGATTAACATTGAAGAACTTTGTGGAAATCATCTGCTGTTAATGTTCACTGCTGTATTAACACATTTGGGCAAAATTTAGCACATTTCAGGTTGAAGTCTACATTTATCAGCTAAGTGTCTTTCTACCTACAGTTGGAGTTTCATCTAGCAGCTAAAATGCCTTGATATTAGTGCATTCACCACTTCCTTTGGAGGTGTCCAGGCATATCAAATCATCTGCAGCCATTATAAGGGTGGAGAAATCATTTACAGTGGCAGTTCGATTTAATAATTAGACATTTATATTGCTGCAACACTTCCAGAATTTGCTGTCATTACTTTCTCAGACTTGCACTCAATCTTTTCATGATTTTGGGTATGAGAATCAATGTTTTGACAAGTTTTATATTGTGTGTTATGGTATATGTATTGTAAATGCGAGGAAATGTTAAATCTGGACTATTATAAAAGTCTTCAGGCTGTTAAAGAAATCTATTCTTTTGCAAATTGATATCATTACTCCCTTTGGCATTGGTATTAGTGAATGTTTAATTGCATTATTTCTATATAATTCCTGGCCATTATCATTTTGAAAACCCAAACAAGCAAGCTTTTAAGAGTCAAACAATTGAACCAAGGCAGAAAATTTGTGTTAGGCTATATTCCACCTGGGTGGGATATTACATAAGAATATGATTTCTAATTTTAAATCTCAGTTGTTAGCACAGTTTGAAATGAAAGATTTAGGGGCAGCTAGGTACATTCTAGGAATAATAATCAGAAGAGACAGAACCAACAGAAAACTTTGGTTAAACCAGAGTATGTGAAGACTATGTTGGACAGGTTTAGCATGGCAGATTGTAGACTATTGTGTGTTCCCGTTTCTTTGGGGACAAAGTTATCTATTGAGGATTGTCCAAAATCTCCTAGTGAGGTGGAGGACATGAGAAGAGTAGCTTATGCTAGTGTTGTTGGCAGTTTGATGTATGCTATGGTCTACACAAGACCAGACATTACCCAAGCAGTGGGAGTCCTTAGTCAATTTATGGATAATCCTGGATGGGTTCATTGGGATGCAGTTAAGTGAGTGTTTAGATAGTTGAGGGGTACTTCTGAGTATTCCATATGCTATCATGGTAATGTTACAGGACCTTCACATTCTGTTGATATTCATGGATTTGTGGATTCAGATTAGGTAGGTGACATTGACAGCAAGAGATCCACCAGTGCTTATATGTTTACACTGTTTGGTGGTGCTATTAGTTGGATGAGTAAGCGACAACCTATTGTTGTTTTGTCCATGATTGAAGCTAAGTATATGGAAGAAACTTATGCTTGTAAGGAAGCCATTTGGCTTAAGAGATTGTGTTCAGATATTGGTGTTGATGCAGGTCAGATCACGATCAATTGTGACAATTAGAGTGCAATTTTCCTTGCGAAGAATCTGACTTTCCATGCTAGAACAAAGTACATTGATGTTTAGTTTCACTTCATGCGAGACATGGTTGAGGATGGAAAGGTAAATTTGGAGAAGGTAGATACTTTGAAGAATGTTGCAGATGCATTGATGAAACTAGTGGACACAGAGAAATTCAGATGGTGCTCGGAGTCTTTGGGCCTCTCGGCCTATAGCAGTTAAATCCTATTATTGTATTGGCTCTTACAAGGTGTTCGACAAGTGGGAGAATGTTGGGAATTAAGGTGTCTCAACCCTGGTAATTCCTTGCATTATTTATGTTTGTATATATTAATTAATTGCCTATGTTGTAAATAAATTGTAAATTCCATATTGTCACGTTGTGGGATGTGGCATGGTGATGTGTCATACTACATGGAAGATGACAACTTGTAATTTTGTCCTCACATGAGGAGATAGGCATCCCACTTTGTGGTAGGAGCATTTTGCCATGTGTCAGCATCTTTCATGTTGTGTAAGGGAATGTTTGACCGAAACGGTTATGGTGGATTCCTATGACGAAGTTATGACATGTAAGAGTCAGAAAAAGAAGCATGTAAGACAGGTGAAGACATGTGTCATGAAGCATCTTTGAAAAAGGCATATTTGGGCACCCCAAGGTGGACTATAACATGTTGTAAGAGAATATGCTATTTATAACCTGTGTATGATAAATACTCTTACAGCTGTAAGTTGTAACTGCTATGATAGATTCTATGACGGTTGTAAGTGTCGTAAGAGCATCTGTCATAGCCCATTTTGGAAATAGGCAACCTCTTTGGGATGGGAGCTATGGACAAGTGTCAGGCACATTCTACAATGTTGACCAAGTGTCCTTAGGCATGGGTTTTGGGCCATGAGGCCAAGTTGGACGCCCATCCCAAGATAGGTCTAATATTGCCTTGTATTTTTTATAAAAATTGGTGCTTTGAGAGGGAGTTGTATCATAGGTTTATAGGTACTGTTATGCTACTAGATTGACTCTAGACATGAGTGTCGAAGACCATTGAAGCTTGCATTGCAAGTGTATTGTAAACAACTTTCAGATTTGTTAATACATTGTGTAGGTTTAAGAGTGTGGGGTTTTTTACCCGATAATGGTTTTCCCCACCATAACTCTTTGTCTCTCTTCTTCTGTCTACATCATATTTTTCAAACTTAACAAACTTACTTTTGTCTCCAGTCATGTGGTTTGAAAATCCACTGTCAATGATCCATTCATCTTCCTTTTCAGCATGAAATGCAGACAACTCTTTTGGACTTTCTTCCTTCACACAACTTGCAAGATTAGAAGAAACAAGTTCTTCTCTAAGTGCAATAAACAAGCATTCACTACTATTACCATCATCAGAATTAGATTCATCATTAGTTACACCTTCATCATCTCTAACATAGTAACTTTTTCTAACCATTTTTACTTTACTTTCATTAATTTTCAAAGCTATGTCAAGACATCTTGAAGCATAGTGACCAATTTTACCACAACTAAAACATTTTAAAGGTAACTTACCTTTAAACTTTTCTCGGCTGGCCCTTTTCATTTTGCTTGCAAATTTTGCCTCAAGCTCTGTAGAATCTTCATCATCTAACTCCACAACACATTTCTCTGATCTAGCAGTCTTAGTTTCTTCCTTGGCCTTGAAAGCGGTCTTAGTTTTCACAAGGCCATCAATAGTACCAAACTCTCTTATCTCAAAGGCAGTCAGTTTACCAAGCAGTTGATCTTTTGTAAGCTTCCTCATATCAAGCAACTCTTCAATGGTAGATACCTTGTGACTATAAGATTTGGGAAGAGTTCTAAGTATCTTATCTATAATATCCTCATCCTTTAATTCTCTACCAAGACCCCTGATGTTGCTAACAACTTCATCAATCTTCTATAAGTAACTTGTTATGTTCTCATCTTCAGCCATCTGCATGGTTTCATATGTGGTCTTCAAGTTCTGCAACTTGGCTTTCTTGACAGATATATCACCTTCATAAACTTGCTTTAATTTGTCCCAAATCTCATAGGCAGTATCCAGATTCACAACTTTTACCATTTCAGTGTTGTACAGGGCATTTAATAGAGCATTTTTAGCTTTGTGATTAGCCTCAAACTCTTTAATCTCTTCTTCAGACTCCAGATATTTAGGAACTATGTATTTATATTTAACCATTGCCCAAACATTATAACCAAGAGAAATGAGATAACTTTGCATTCGTACCTTCCAGTAGGCATAGAAAGATCCATTGAACTAAGGTATGTCTTTTCTGTGTGCCATCCTGGATCTACCTTGAGCTGTTAGGCTTTCTTCAAAGAAATCTTACTATGATACCAATTGTTGAAAGGCACAAGACAACTAAGAGGGGGGGTGAATCAGTTGTATAAAAACTTTAACTTCTTTAAACCAAAATTACTTTCACAATCACTTAACTTATTTCCTTATTCTATTATGAACATTAGACATAAATAGCATAATCAAAACATGAACACATCAACATCAGATTTTTTACGTGGAAAAACCTAAACAGGGAAAAACCATGGTGAGTGTTAGCTCACAATATAATGTAGTAACAAGACCGAATATCAAAAGGTGGCTCACTACCAAAGGGCTCACTTCTAGGGGTGACTCACTACCAAAGGGTGAACTAATTTAGTAGCATCTACACCATGCCTAAGTTCAGTTCCATTAAAGTGTAATATATCTCCTCCGCTCTGCTATGTTTTTACACTTCGCACTTATCTTCGCATCTTCACACCATCACATCTCAAACACAAATTCATTACATGTATTTATACCTATCATGAACCTTGGAATGAACATTAAGGTCATCATTACATTCTACAACCATTAGAACATTCTCCAAGGTCGGCATACATTCATAAATTCAAATTAGGACTAGACCTAAACAAACTTGTAGAGCAAATGAATGAAGGATGAACACATCACAGATCAGCTCGGACACAAATACATCTACACACGCTTGAACAAGCTTCCAGAATTCACAAATCACCTTTGTAACAAGTGTGACAAACTAGGTCAGCCAGAACTTATGCACATATCAAGAACACTTAGAAACATGCTTGCAAGATCTTCGTTGTAGCTTGTGGATCAAGCACATGCCTTCAACACATTCTAGAGACATCCACAGACAACATAGAATCACTTGGGAGTTGACAATCCAACCGCAACAGATCTCACTTTGAACACAACATATATCACTTGAAGAACATATCACAGAATGCTTCTTAATAGACACTATCAAATTCTACTACTTAAAAAGTTATTTTCCAAAGCTTCAAATCACATATCCTTTGGAATGAGGATGACTAAGGAACTTATAATCTTAAGTCCAGAACCACAAAGCCAAAATGCAATATGCAGAGAAATGTGGAGCAAAATACTTTCTCCTTGTCACTCTGCAACCCTTGCCAAGCATGGTCTTCACACTGGTGAATAAAACTTTTTCTGCACAACAATCTGGAGCACCAAATTCAAGATTTACCATCTTCAAACATTTCTCTAAATCATAGCCAAAGCTCATACTCCAATCTTCAATATAGAGAAAATGTGAAACAAAATACTCAGATAGTGTTATTCAATCAATCAACAAACAACAATACCAGAAGATATAGTTGGCACCAATGACAACACAAACATGTTGACATCAATGACAACACCAGTTACCACATACTTGCAACAATAATCTCACATTTCATGATCAAGGGTGTGAAATCAGAAGAGCAAAATCTAGAAAATTGGTGGCAGAAGGCTTTAAGACAAAAGGCAACTTGTATAATCTGAAAGGGGTTAATGAGAGGATTTGTCTGTTAGGGAAATTAAATGAAAGTTGGTTGTGGCACAAGAGAATGGGGCACATTAACTTTGACAATTTGGTGAAAATTAGTTCCATGAAAGCAGTAAGGGACATGCCAAAGATCATCAAGTCTACAAAAACAATATGCAAGGAATGTCAGATTCAGAAGAAGACAAGAATAACTTTCAATTCTAAGGAATATTCTACTACAAGGCCTTTGGAACTGGTTCATACAGACCTGTGCAGATCAACTAGGACAAAAAACCTACAAGGTGAGAGGTATTTCATGTTGCTCATTGATGATTTCTCTAGAATGACATGGGTTACTTTTTTGAAAGAAAAATTAAAAGCTTTCAGTAGATTCAAGATTTTCAAAAATATGGTTGAAAATGAAATGAATGCTAGAATTAAGTGCTTAATATTTGATAGAGGTGGTGAGTTCACTTCAAATGATTTTATAGAGTTTTTTCAAGAACATGGAATCAAAAGGCACCATGCAGCTACTAGAACCCTCTATAGAATGGTGGCGTAGAGAGAAAGAATAGGATTGTCTAGGAGATCGCCAGGACAATGTCGAGTGAAGCTAAATTGCCTGATATATACTAGAAAGAAGCAATTCATACCATAGTCTATATTCTTAATAGGGGACAACTAAGAAAGCACAACACTAAGACCCCTTATGAGATTTGGAATGGAAGACCTACAACATTCAAGTATTTTAGAGTTTTTGGAAGCAAATGCTACATCAAAAGAGATGAAGAAGGTCTGGGAAAGTTTGACTCTAGAGCAGATGAAGGTATTTTCCTTGGATACTCAACTACCAGCAAAGCCTACAAATGCTATAATAAAAGACTAAGGAAGATAGTTGAGATGCAAATATAAAAGTGGAAGAAGAATCACATCAAAATTTAGTTGAGCAAGAGGATTGTTGGTTAGATGAACTTGCCTGCATAGAGGAAGTTACGGAAGTTGAAGAAAAGGAAGAAACTTCAAAGAAGACTACTAAGACTCCTGCCAAGTATGTTCAGAAAAATCATTCAAAAGACCAGATCATTGGAGAAAAGAATGAAGGAGTTCAAAAAAGAAGAAGATTTGCAAGAACAAATGAATAGGTAAACATTGTTTTGTTGTCAAGAATAGAACCTAAAATTTTTAATGAGGCTAGCAAGGATGAAGGATGGATACAAGCCATGGAATGATGCAGGAGCATCCAGAAGCATTCAAATAAGTTAGGATAGTTAACAGTAAGTTGTAGAGTACTGAGAGAGCGACCTTGGAGATTACCGCATCTTACCACCTTTGCATATTAGAGGCTGTGGAGCTATTCTTAGCATCTAGACATCATCATCTATATCATATCCAAAATTTAGATCATTTTGGTTCGATTCTGGAAAGATATCGCTATCAGAAGATTACTTGTTTTCACCTATTTTCACATAGTAGAGCCGATAGTGTTCAGTGGAGTCTAATTGGCTTGTGGAGAAATTCCATGACTTGTGGAACTAAAAGGAACATCATTCAAGGAAGTTTAGGGTCCGACCGACCTTCATGGAGATCCACATGAAGTTTTGTTCACTAGCGGAGCAAAACCTTATGTTTAGGTCAACCTATCCGTGTCTACACGTTTCATACTAGCCTTTGCATATCAGAGGCTGCGGAGCTAAAAGGAACATCATTCAAGGAAGTTTAGGGCCTGACCGACCTTCATGGAGATCCACATGAAGTTCTGTTCACCGGCGAAGCAAAACCTTATGTTTAGGTCGACCTATCCGTGTCTACATGTTTCATACTAGCCGTTGCAATTAGGCCAACTTGATTAAGTTATGAAAGCTTGTAGAGAATATAAATTAAGGATAAATGATTGTTTCAAGGTAGTGAATGAATAATGATAATGAAAGAAAAGATATGAAGCAAGAGAGTGAGTACTTTGATTTGAAGCAGAAGCAAAATTGAAGCAGAGAGAAAAAGAAGTTGCATAGCAGAGAATTGAGAAGTAGATGAAGGAAATCATGGAAGAGTGTTATTATATGAATCTTTTGTAACCCTAGGCTGCAGCCTAGCATCTGTAAACCCTGAGTGGCATATGTAATGTGTTTCAAGATCATAATATAAAGAGGAATGAGATTTGAATGTTGGGTTTTTCTCTTTTAGGGTTTTTCCAGGATATATCTTGTGTCATGTGCTTATGAATGTCTCTTTCTTTCTGTTGTTAGCTATATATTTTCATTGCATCTCTAATTTATCATGTTGTTAGTAGTTTAAGGCTGCAAGGTTGGACAATCCTTTATCAGACGCTCCTACCTTGACTGCATCAAGTGGTATCAGAGTAGGTTGTGAATCTTCTGGGCTAGTTGTGAATCTATTCAGAAGGAGAAAGTGTCGAAAGAAGTGTGAAACCCTAGAAGTAACAAGTGTCATCGTTGAAGAAGATCAAGGCAAGAAAGATTTAGGTAAGATTTTCAAATTAAGTTATTTATCTAATTTGTTTCGATGGGGAAGATTGGAAAAAGGATGAAGAAGGAAAATGAAAACCTAATATGTGAAAATGATATTCTGGAAGAAGAATTGTGCGAAATCAAGAGGTGTAATTCAGAATTGATGGAAAGGATAAAAGAACTAGGAGAAGACAAGTATGATGCTGTTGAAGAAGAATTGGAAAATGTAAAAAGGAGAAATGAAGAATTAGAAGCAAAGATGAAGTTGTTTGAGTATGTTGAAAAGGGTTTTGAAGAATTGGAAGAAGGATTCAAGTTGTTTGGGAAGGTGGAGAAGAGGAACAGAGATCTGGAGGAAATTTTGAAAGAGATGAAAAAGGAAAGCAGTCTATAGAAGGTTGAAATATCAGGATTGAAAGAACAGGTTAATCAGTTAGAGCAGTCACTTGTAGCATGCAAAGAAGAGAATGAAAATCTAAGATCTAAGCCTGAGCTTTGTGATCTATTTCTTGTGATACTAATGATTTGAGTAATGTTGTAGAAGCTTCTTTAGAAAGTGAGATTAAAGATGACAGTGTAACTGAACCTGCAGTTGTTGGTGATGGTATTGGTTTCAAAATCATGTAGAGAATGGGATATGAAGGACAAGGATTGGGAAAGCATCAACAAGGAATTAAAAAGCCTATTCAACCAATAATAATATCAAGAACTGAAGGCCTTGGATAGAACATAGGTAAATATGTTGTTACGAGTTCAAACAAGTCAAATGAGAAAAGAAAAGGTATGTATTGTTCTCATTGTAATATACATGGACATGAAAATGAATTATGTTGGGATCTACATCCTTGTAAGTTCTGTGGATTAAGGAACCATTCTGAAAAGATGTGTTGGAATAAAATGAAGAGAAGAAAGCCTATGACAGATTGTATGCAGATGGATTATGGATGGATTGATGGAGTGAAATGGAAACATGTTACTTGTATGTTCAGAAGGTTGTAGAGATGGAAGTATTCACATGCTGGAGAGAAAAGAGGATATGGATCAAGTTGTAGAGAGAGAAGACCTTATGTGGAGTAGAACAAGAACAATCATTCAAACTATAGAGGGAGAAATGATAGGAGTCATAATTATTATCATAGTTAACAATACAAAAGAGATGAAAGAGGATTTGCTAGAAGAGGAATCTGTTTTCAAGTTTGGAGGAGAAAAGAATCAAGTAATGAATGTCAGCAAGGACCTGTTACCAGAGAGGCTAATGATAAGGAAACAATGAATAATGCAGAGGTAGTTTATGCAGAGGAAGAGGAACCTTGTGAATAATCAAATTTAATAGAGAAACTAGAAGAAGGTGAAGCATTGATCTTCAGAAGATTTATGTTATAGACTAATCATCAGAAAAAGTAGTGAATTAGACAGTTGGTGTGAACAAGTGTGAAGCATAACAAGAAAAGGAAATTCATACTGCAAAGAAAGAAGGAATAACAAGGTAGTTTACCAGAGGAGAAGGTTTGTGTACCAGAGTAAAGGAAATAAGGATAAAGAAGCAGAGATAAATATAGGAGAAGTATATGCAGAATAGAAATTGTAAGATTTTGATGTGTATGGAAGAATTTGTATCTAGAACCAGAGATCAGAAAAGTGTTACATAGAAATTCAGAGAGTGTATTGACTAATTCAAGTAAGCCACATGATTCTTCCGAAGGATGCACATATGTATTGATTGACTCTTAATTGATTGAAGTAGACATTAATCTTGAGGTAGCCTACAAGTGCTTGACAATAGACTATAGAACTATGAGGTAGTTACAACACTGTAGTCAGACCATTGAACCTAGATCACTAGAAGATGAAGAACTTGAGGCAACTTGTGGAGAAGACTTGCTCAAACCACCGATCATTGAGGCAGTGCAAGGCTTGCAAGTAGACTGCTGAACCTAGATCACCAGAAGATGAAAAATTTAAGGCAACTTGCGGAGAAGACTTGTTCAAACCATTGATCACTAAGGCAGTGCAAGGCTTGCAAATAGACCATTGAACTTATCCTATGGGATCATATTAATTTTGACATAATACATACCAAAGTAAAGAGGCTCACTTTTCAATTAACCTCGAGAGTTTGATGCAGGAGCATCCAGAAGCATTCAAATCAATTGGGACAGTTAACAGTAAGTTGTAGAGTACCGAGAGAGTGACCTTGGAGATTACCACATCTTACCACCTTTGCATATTAGAGGCTACAAAGCTAGACTTAGCATCTAGACATCATCATCTACATCATATCCAAAATTTAGATCATTTGGGTTTGATTTTGAAAAGATATCACTATCAGAAGATTACCTGTTTTCACAGAATAGAGCTGATAGTGTTCAGTGGAGTCTAATTGGCTTGTAGAGCAATTTCGTGACTTGTGGAGCTAAAAGGAACATCATTCAAGGAATTTTAGGACTTGGCTGACCTTCATGGAGATCCACACAAAGTTCTATTCACCAGCAGAGCAAAACCTTCTGTTTAGGTCTGACCTATCCGTGTCTACACGTTTCATACTAGCCGTTGCAATTAGGCCGACTTGATTAAGTTATGAAGGCTAGTGGAGGATATAAATGAAGGATAAATGATTGCTTCAAGGCAATGAATGAATAATGATAAAGCAAGCAAAGATATGAAGCAAGAGGATGAGTATTTTGATCTGAAGAAGAAGCTGAATTGAAGCAGAGAGCAGAAGAAGTTGTAGAGCAGAGAATTGAGAAGTAGAAGGAAATCATGGAAGAGTGTTATTATATGAATCTTTTGTAACCATGGGCTATGGCCTAGCATTTATAAAGCTTGAGTGGCATATGTAATGTGTTTTAAGATCATAATATAAAGATGAATGAGCTTTGAATGTTGGGTTTTTCCCTTTTAGGGTTTTCCCAGCATATATATCTTGTGGCATGTTCTTATGAATGTCTCTTTCTTTCTGTTGTTAGCTATATACTTTTGTTGCATCTCTGATTGATCATGTTGTTAGTAGTTTAAGGCTACAAGGTTGGACAATCCTTCATCGGACCCTCCCTACCTTGACTGCATCATGGAAGAAGAACTAAATCAGATAGAAAAGAATCAGACTTGGGAGTTGGTACCAAGGCCTGCAGATAAGAATGTGATACGAACAAAAATGGGTTTTTAGGAACAAGTTGAATGAAGATGGAGAAGTGGTTAGGAACAAAACAAGGTTAGTTTGCAAAGGATATTCACAAGTTGAAGGAGTTGACTATGAGGAGACATTTGCTCTGGTGACAAGAATGAAAGCAATCAAAATGGTTCTTGCTTTTGTAGTACATAAGGGATTCATGGTATATTAGATAGATGTTAAATCTACTTTCCTGAATGGTGACTTGGAAGAAGAGGTGTACATAGAGAAGCTGGATGGTTTTTAGTTATCCGAAGATCTAAACATGGTGTACAGACTCAAGAAGGCTTTGTATGGTCTCAAACAAGCCCCTAGGGCTTGGTATGCAAGGCTGGACAAGTACTTATTATAATAGGGTTTCAAGAAAGGTACCATAGATAGTAATCTTTACATCAAAATAGAAGGTGAACAAATTCTAATTGTTGTGTATGTTGATGATATAATCTTCTGTGGATATGATGAGATGTGTAAGAAGTTTGTTGGAGAGATGCAAAAAGAGTTTGAAATGTCTATGTTAGGAGAGCTATCATTCTTTCTTGGACTTCAAATTTCTCAATGAGATGAGGGCATATTTATCTCTCAAACAAAGTATGTTAAGGAAATGTTGAAGAAGTTTGGAATGGAAGATTGCAAACCTGTGAGGACTCCTATGGCAACCGGTTGTCACTTGAGTAAAGATGATGGGTCACCTAAAGCTTATCAGACTCAATACAGATCTATCATTGGGGGCCTACTATACCTTTAACAACATCAAGGCCTGACATTATTCAAGCCATGTGTTTGGTTGTAAGATTTCAATTTGATCCTAAGGAAACACATGTGAAGGAAGTCAAGAGAATATTCAGATACTTGAAGAGCACTTTGGAACATGGATTGTGGTAGCAAAAGGGCAATGAATTTTCTCTAAGTGCTTATACTGATGCAGATTGGGCTGGCAATGTTGATGATAGGAGAAGTGCCAACAGAGGAGATTTCTTTTTGGGAGATAGAATGGTCTCATGGATTACCAAGAAGCAGGATTCAATGTCCTTATCAACTGCAGAGGCAGAATATATTGTTGCAGCAACCTGTTGTACTCAAGTGTTGTGGATGAAACAAACATTGAAGGATATCAAGGTTATATATGATGAGCCTACTCCTATTCTTTGTGATAATACAAGTGCTATCAATATCTCAAAGAATCCAGTGATGCATTCTAGAACCAAACACATATCTATCAGGTATCACTTTTTGAGAGAGAAGGTTGCAGATCAAGAAGTCAACTGGAGTATGTGCCTACAAAGGATCAAGTTGCATACATCTTCACCAAGGCACTTTCTAAGGATACTTTTGAGTATCTCAGACAAAAGTTAGGGATTGTTGCCACTCCTTCCTCTAACTAGATGCATAGATGGTGCATCTGTCCAGGGGAGTAGTTCAAGATATATTTTTAGCCCTGGATTGATGGTGGCTACCTCTCAGGGGGAGCAGGTAGGCAAGAGGTTTTGAAGGATAAGAAGATTTGATCGGTCAGGGGGAGCTGACATGTGAGGAGTAGTGTCAAGATGTATGCTAACAAGGGGAGCTAAAGGAAGATCTGTTCAGAGGAAGACTACTAGCCCTTTGTCCTTAATGTCAAAGGGGGAGAAATTTGCATGTCACGTCAAGTGTTTCCGTCAATGCCAAAGGGGGAGATTGTTGCACTTGTGTTGTTGTAGACAATAAAATATAAATTCTTAGCAAAAACCCTAAAAACCTATATTCAATGCCACATCAAAGATTGCAACAAAAAGATCATAACGAACTATTGAAACCAAATGAAATAAATGTTATCAAAGATGTTTGAAATGTGGTTGTTCCAAGTATTGCATAACTCCAATATGAAATTTTCCAAGGGGAGGGAAATTGGAAAAACAAGGTTGATTTTATTAAGTTTTAAGAAAATAGTTCACGGGTAGTTAGGTGAACGGTAAGGTAGGTAAAAGAATGGTTGAATGGGTTTTAATTTATTTTTGCAAATAGATTTGGGTTTAGGTTTTAGTAAATATAAAATTTAGTTATTTAACTTTAATTTATTATTTACGAGGAATAAAGTGAAAAATATTTAATTAATTAAAATTAATTAAACCTTAGGATTAATGATAGATTAAATAATAAATTTAATTATTAATTATTAATTTATTATTTATAGGATTAAGGGAAATTTAATTAATTAATTAAAATTAATTAAATTTTATGGTAAGGGAGGACTTAAGGAATTGATCAATAATTGGGGGATAATTAGGTCAATTTTTTGATGTCTACATTTTGCCCCTCTTTGAAACGATGTTGCGAAGCAATGTTGTTTCAAAGAAGATTAAAACATAGGTTTTGGATTCAGAATTTGGGTTGGATTGGATTAGATTAGATGGGGCTCATAAAATGAAGGGTTGGTAAATGATGCCCCCTCAAGAGGATATGCAGGGACAAAGGAGGTGGATATGCTCTTGAAAAAGGAAACGAAGGGAAGGAGATAGAATTATGCTGATTAAAATTTAAGCAACCTGATGTTTGATATAGCACCTGACGTTATGCACCATGGTATAAAGACCAGGGTGATGATGTGTCAAATGCTGAAAAGACAAAAAGTCACTAGAAAACATATGCCTAAGCCACCATGAAATGAAAGACCATGATGATAAAGTGGTAGGTATGTTGCAAGGACCGATACAAATGCAAGACAATAAAGCTATAGCACACACAAACAAGATGAGCAAAGCATGCACGAATGATTCAAAAATAAACAAGGTGATTGCCCCTGTCAAGCTGAAAACTGATGATCGATTGGATTGATTAATGATGATGATAATGATTGATGATCGATAGTGTCTGGTTTCAGGAATGAGACATGTCATTTAAGATGCCTGGTCTAGTTTCGAAGATGCAACATCCTGTATAAGACAATTGATGTGATTGATTGATAGGTTTGTTGATGTGGGAACGATTTATCCCAAGAATAATGTGAGGATTGTGTTGTTGATATCGGAACGATATATCCGGAGAGAAACACTAGGATTGGGGACGATATATCCCATTGATGATGATGATGTGATCGATCGATCAAGTTCATAACAAGGATAGGAACAAGACCATGGATGTAATTGGATAATTTGTCAAGATTGATTGACTCAATTGATATGGACTAAGGATACTTATATTTAGATCATTGTTTCTTGGAAGGATTTGATTGATTTGATTTGGATTTATTTTGATGGATTAATTTGATTTGGATTAATGATTTCATTGATTTGATGATGACTTGATGAATTGAGTGAGTTGGATTGATTTGATTTGAAAAATTGATGTGATTGGTTTGATGTGATGATTTGATTTGATGAAGTGATTGGATTGGATTTGGATTGAAGAGTTGATTTGATTAAAGGAATTGATTTTATTGCTTGGATTTTTGTTGGATATTTGAGTTTTTTGTATTTTTCAAATGTTTTGATTTTTTTGAATTTTTGGTTTGTTTTGGGATGAGGCTTTGCTTGAATTGATTTGGATTGACAATGCATTGTATTGCTGGCAATAGATTGCAGTGGATTAGGATTGGATTGCATCTAGATAGGATTGTGGTCTCCAAATGATAAATAGTGACAAGGGAGAACTAAGTGTGGAAACAAGGATGGGAATGTTGGGCGGTTTAGGCTAATGAACGTATTGGATTGGATAGATGATGGAAGAGATCATGAATGAAAGGGGGATTTAATGATAGATGGATGGGTGAAGGGAGTAGTGATAAGAAATAGAGAGGAAGTGTGTAGGAAGGATGGGTGGATGAAAAAGATGGGTGATAGGATAAATGTAGGATTTAGATGATGAAAGGATGGACAATAGGATAAAGGTAAGAATATGAATGGATATAAGGATGTAACTTCCAAGGACCATGTCGCTAATGAATAACATGCCCCTATTCTGTAAATGTCATTTAGAATGTTGGGCAAAAGGATATGGTAAATGGCATAGGACATAACAAGGCAATTGGAAGACATGTTGTAAAAGGCTTAATTATGTTAAGAGTTTATCAATGCATGCATCAAAATCATGCTTCAATCCTTATTAAGATCAATTTTGTTATCAAGATCCAAGTTGAGGGGGGATGACAAAAGGGGAATGATAATTAGGTAACAAAGATATGATGGGTTATGAGGATAGAAAAGGAATGGGGTAGATGAGATAACTTGCCCCCAAGTGTAAATCACATAGATAATCGCCTACACATGACGCATGTTTGCCAGGTTTTCATCATGGTACTTATCCAAGGCACCATGGGAATGGTTTTCACCATTAGACGAATGATTTCTCTTTACTATTTTGATTTTTTTTTGTTTTTGATATGTTGATCGAATAAAACTGGTAATTGATACTCAAAAGGTTTTTATGTGCTCCTGTTTGCTTGAGATGGTCAATGTAGATGCAACTGTCATAACATGCCAATAATATCTTGCTTGAAGTAACTGCTTTGTGAGGATTAAAGTGCTTGTGTACAATCTTTTGATGTTTGTGTGACCTTCATCGATAACTAAGTTGGCCTTGTCCAAATGATTACATTTTGATAGGGAACCATCATAGCCCTTATAATGAAGTGTTGCTGTCACAACATGATGGACTTGGGAATTGGATTTTCTAAATTTGAGATGTCATTGCGGATGTGTATGGGGGATATTGGATGTGAAATGAGGTGATTGTGATATAGTCAATTTGGATGAAGAATTTGGTGGTGCAGATGGGTTTGACGTATTTTTGACTCGCCAAACTTGCGTAGGGGGGTTATGAAATTTGGATTTAGCGTTATGATGTATATATGTGGAATTCAAATGACGATTAGGAACAATGCTCTTGTATAGATTATAAGATGGTGGGCACCTATTATATGCAAGGTGTTTGTTTTGATTTTGATAGCTTTGATAGCTCATGGTGTTTGGAAGATTTAATTTATTTGACATGCTTGGTCCATTTTGTTTTGGGACCCATATTGCTTTGATATGCTTTTCTTGATTTGTGACTTGATATACTTTTAACATTGGATTTGAAGCTTTTACTTTGTATGCTCTATGATTTTGTTGATCATGATCAAGATGTGGAAGATATGGAAGAAGTGAAAGACAAGTTATGATGGAAGTGGAAGTGGAAGGATTGTCGAGATTGTTGGCAACAAGTTTAGTGCAAGGGCTACAAATGGTCCCTATCTCAATGCTCTCATTGGATGAGGTTTACCTAGTGATCTTGGAAGTATCACTAACATCATTAGATTTTTGAGATAACTTTGTACCAATACTTTGACTATGTTCAATGTGGATTGGGATCGGTTCTAGGATTCACTATTCATGAATACCCAATCCTTTTCCATTATAATACATGCTTTGACATATCTTGTTTGTGATAGGATACTTGTCGTTGTTGAAACATGATGCAAGCTCTTCGGTATTTTGCTGAGAGTAGTTAGAATTTTCTATTGTCTCTTCTATGAGTAAATTTGTCTTGATAAAAATAGTAGATCCTATTTAATGGGATTCCTGTACTAGTTCATCATGTAGACTCATTGTATCGTGCTCATTGTGTATACTTGTAGTTTCATGATGATTGTTTGTTATTGTCATTCCTTGATCATCTAAATGCTCAATGGTATCCATTATGATTTGTGTTTCTCCATGCTTGATATAAGTAGGATCTTGGATGCAACTATGCTCATTGGAATCCATTGTGATATGATCCAAGTGATTTGTTTGATTGTCTATGTTGCCTTGGGGACCAAGTGTCTCATCATAAGATTTGGATGTTGTAGTTGGATATTCGATAAGGCTAGTTGGATATGTGATAGGATTAGTTTAGCTTTGATGATCATAAATATCATAAAGTGCAAGGAGAGGATCAACTTGGATTTTGGGATCATAGCTAGGATCATGATCATAAATAGGAGTGGCTAGGATAGTTTGTTCTTGGATAAATATAATGAAATAATTTGAGCTTGAGTATCTTGATTAACTTGATCTTGATTTAGATGAGTACATGTTTGATCTTGCTTTAGATCTGACTCTTGACATAACTCTTAAGTTTGGATGGGAATGGAGGTTTCTTAGATAGGTTCAATGTATGGTGGGGACTGAATCGAGTTTATGGTAGGTGAGTTTTCAAGAGACTTGATAGTTTGTGGACGATAAGATTGAATTGGAGAAGTAGGCATGACATTTGAAGGTTCTTGGATAGTTTCAAGGATAGGGATTTGATGGCATGAAGGTGGTGTTTGATTCCTTGCTAGTATCCAATGGATCACATCCTTCATTAGTATGTGGGTGGATGGACAATATAATGGATGGAGAATAATAGTAGAAGGTGTAGGTTTATAATTAACATTAGGATTGCTTGTGCTAGATGGGGATGAAATTGGATGAGTGGATTTGGATTTCTCCATATCTTTTCTTTTGTTTTTAGATTTTGCAAAGAATTTTTGGAGAAAATTGTTCGGCTTTGGTATAGGCATTCTATTGGATGGTGATGGAGGTTCCATATGGATGGATGGATGAGGGGGACTAGTAGATGGATTGGTGTATGATTCTAAATTTGAGGTGGTATTTCCCTTGTCAAAAGCATAAGATGGTTTAAGGATTCATGATCTTGGTGTGAGGAGTGATTAGTGCTAGCATGCTCATGTTGTGGAGGGTTTGGAGATGGATATTGAGGAATATTCATGAGATTGGTTGATGTGGAGGAACTAGGTTGCAATGATGATGGGGGTGACTTGGAAAAAGAGGCCAAGTTGGATGGATCAATATATGAGGCAGATGGTTGAGTCTTATCATTGATTGGGCAATATTCAAATTGGCCGGCATAGATGGTAAACTCTTGGTCATTAAATGGAAATTTGATGCATCTATCAGAGGTGGAAGGAACAACCCTCAATGCTTGAATCCATGGGCATCCTAGGAGGATATTATATGGAAGATTGAGGTCTAGGACTTGACAAGTGAATTCCACTAGAGCTGGACCTAATTGGATGGGTAATCGAATAGTACCTTCAGTTCTCCTTTCAACTTCATCATAAGTTTTATAGTGATGGAATGGTATTTTTCAATATCCGCAGTGGAGTATCCCAATGGTTCCAATTGTTTAAAACACCTTAGAGTGCATAAGTTTATCTCTGAGTCACAATCTATTAGGACCGTTTTGACTAAACATCTTTCAATCAAAACTTCTATATGAAGGTGCTCATTATGGGATGAAGGTTTGTATGAAGTTGATAGTGATGTTGGCGGAAGCGAATAGGGGGGGATATATGGTTCATGGGTATCAAAATATGCATCATGATCTACAAAGTTCTCATCATAATTAGGATCAAAATTTGGCCCACCTCAGAGTATATATGGTTTTGGATTTGGCCTAGATTTGTTGATGATCACAACTATTGTGATGAATAAGGATTGGACTAGGTTCAAGGATGCAAATATGAGTAAGATGATGATAAATGAATTAGGTGGGAAATGGATGGATTGGATGATCAATTAAAGAGCTTCTTAGGATTCAAAATGACCGATGGTGACAAGAATGCACTTCAAGCACAAAAACACAATGTCGAGATGTCTGATAGGAAGTAGTATAAGCTTAATGTGTATGTTCGATAGCCCCTTAAGGCTAAATTTCTACAGGTCTCAACACCATCGAAGACACTTGAAAACAATGCTTAATCTACCTAAGGTCAATGGCCAATGGAATCTTGTTCAAGCCCACAACTTGGAATCTCCTTCGACGCTAATGTAGGAACACCTAATGTGGGTGTATACACTTTTGTCTTTGCAAGAGAGGATAGGTAGGAACCTCCAGGATTGGAAGGATAACTCAATCGCCCTCTCCTTGGAAAGCCAACAAGTAGCTTATGTTAAGCTGAGAATTTCTATCTCATCTTAGGGGAGCCATATGGTGAGTATCTTTAGAGAATGTATTCTCTTGCATTGAACAAGACACCAACAACTTAGGCAATTGGGTAGGCTTCTAAATTAAGGTTTCTAATGAGAATTCAAAGACTTGACACTCATTCATGTGGCAATGACTCACTTAAGAGCCTATCGCAGCCACTTACATCAATCCTTCAAGAGGAAAGAATGGGGTTGACGTATCTCACACACAAGTGTATGGATACTAGGGAACTGTCAGAATAAGAATAATTCACCTAAAAGTCTTTAGCTTTTGCCTAAACCATTTATATAGTGGACCAAATTGAAAGCACGCTTAGAGTCATCCCTTGGGGTGAGAACCTCTTTTCCCACCAAGGCAGGCTCTCCTAAAAAGTAAAAGAAGATAGAACAATTTCTCTTACACCCAAGATCCGTTGAGAGGCAAGGGGAGAGGATACTTTTGTTCTACCTTGGGATCTACCAACATAAAGTGTACAAATGCACCAGACACATCAAATAGTTAGATTCTTTTTAAAGCACCAATTGAAATGTTCCTATGTTAACATGCTTGAACATACAAAAGGGATCCTACAAGAAAATGTATTAGTAGTTTGTAAAATTTTGTGTCTTGGATAGGTGTAAAGCTACAAGAAAAATGTTAGACCAAGATGAATGGTCCTGTAAAAGTCCACACAAAATGTTAAATGGCTCTATGAGAAAAAAGATGTTTAATGCTTTAAAACAAAATGAATGAATTTCAGATGATTATACCAGAAAATTTGAGATGAATTTGGGAAAATGGATTACATTTCTATGTAGAGGACTGGATTAGCTTTCTAACGCCTACAAAATTGCGAAAATCTGATGAGAAATGAAAAAGTTATGCCAGTTTGAGCGAAACAGCCTCCAAGAACTAAAAATGGGCACTTTGATGATTTGTAAACTCTATTTTTGGCAATTGTATGTAGATTCAAGTCATATGTCATGGTTTTTTGTAAACATCATTAAAGATCATCTCACAACTTGCAAGCATCAAATACAACTGAATATCAAACGTGTTAACATTACCAGATATTGGTTACCATCGATGAATAATGGTTAAGGGATATAGTTAAGGTCAGTGATGCAATTTTATAGTGAAATTAAATGTTTTCATCAATAAATAGTTAAATGGTAACACAAACCAGTGGTTACAAAACAAAATAGTTATAGGAAAATAACAACTTCAACCATTTGTTTAAAATGATAAAAGTTGGAACCAAACATGAAAAATACCTGCCACGATGAACTATAGTCAAGTTTAAACAAAATACCAAGAATTTTGTAGAATCATCTTTGAAGCACAATTGATGACTTTACCAGATGCAGAAATCGATGTTGATATTTAACATGCTACTGAGTGGAAACATTATAAAATGAACCCTAATACTCATGATGTTTGAAAGGTAAACCAACAGATAAAAAAAGTTTCAAAAGTCACTATTGTGTTTTCTGTTGACCTTCAAAATGACTATCCTTCAACATCACAGTTTTCAAAACAAACCTTGCCTGGTGTTTTTTGGATGAAGCTATTCTAGTAACAATTTAAATTGTCATTAGCAATAGTGAAGAAACAAAGGCAGTGGACTTTCAACAGCTTTCAAAACACGCTTAACAAAGACATTGACAGAAACACGATATTCTTGTTGCTAAGTAAAATAGAAGGTTCAAAGGAATACACCGATAGGACAATCAACGAGTTTAGAAGAATTCATAGGAATCTATAATAAGATTCTCTAACAACAGCCTATAAAAGAAGCTTGACCTAAGTAAGTTGTGATCCTAGTATTCTGTCGAACCCTTAAGATCTGTTTGGTGGAGCTGTAAGTAAATATTTGTGGAGTTAAGACTTGTACATCGTGGCAATTTCCTGGTATGTCATATCACATTTTACTCTTGACAAAGCAATAAGGGTAAGTCTGTTGGGAAGAGTCATCATATTGGTTCTGTAAGTTTATTAATATGGTTGTTTAATCAATACTGCTATTGTTATATTTCTACCAATGCTTCAATATAAGGAATACACAGATCACTGTTGGCAGATCATTAATATTATAACCAGGAATTGACTATATCATTCATAATTTGCAGCGATAATCATTTGTCCATAATGCAGTTTGGTTGGAGATTTGAAAATTATTAAATCCAACCACCATTTGCTTACACCGTCAGCCAACATACCCTTATAGATGCGCCTTTTGTAAAAGGAGGCCAGATGGACCTCGACACTTCTATAATGCCTAGCATCTGCAAGACTACAATCAACAAGAACAATCAACAGCAAATCAAATACAATGTGAATCCAGATGCTTAAAATGGTAAATAGTTAGTTATGGACAATGTAAATATATTCCACGGCTTTGAATGTGATTACAGTTCAAAACAATTTAAAACTTGTATTTATGTTAACAATTTGTGAAGAACAAATCGCGGAACCACCAATAATTATGCAACAAAATATTGATGTTTTAAAGCTATGATGGACGACTATATTCAGAATACCACTGTTTACGCCAATAAAAGAACATTAATCTAAACCATCTTGTATTCCTAATAAACTAAGCTAAATATCAGTGAATGAACAATGAAAGCAAACAAAAACTGCGTGGGAGGGCACAAGGGAAAATAAAAAAGACTAAAAGCCTACTTTAAAAGCAACTATTAAAAAGGCAGTTTGAAAAACCTCCTTATGGTTAAAGATTTTCACCCGAGGACAAAATCATAGACTAGTGCATAAAGAACCTGTAGCTAGATATATTCCTGTAACCAAAAAAACACATCATTAATGATTATCTAATGGATAAAAATCTTTAAGAGCATACAAATAAAAAACCGTACCATTGTTGTGGGCGGAAGAGTGGGAGCCTTGCCACCTCTTCATAGGTGGCAAGGCCGAATCAGCACAAGATGCATTGATTAGTTAGTAGGGTGGTTCAATGGCACAGGGGGAAGTGATGGTAGTATGTCAGAATGTAATGTTAGAATGTCATTTCTTTGAGTGGTTTGGGTGGCGTGCGCTGGAAGTTCTTCCTGCAGGAAGTCGAGAAGCTTCGGAGGGCCTTTAGATACACAGTCTTTGTTGCAAGAGCTCGCATTCCATTTCCTTCTTCTCATTCCATTCAATGCCGTCACATTTCATTGTCATAATTTCTACGGAGGCGGTTCGTTGTGGGGGTATGGACACTCCCGTCAGACTTACCAGCAAGAAAAGGCAGATGGCCTTCATTGGGGCTATTACCGATCTTAGGTTGCAGAGAATGCTTCGACGTGCTGACGAATTGATGGTGGAAGCGGTGAAATTGATCCTTGGAAAAGCTTATCTGGTAAACAACGAAAGGTATAGGGTACATACAGACATTTCTTCCTGGATACTCGCAATGCCCCTTGAGTTGGGAATAGACATAGTGGAGGCAGGGGCTATAATGAGAGGGATTTTTAATCCTGAGCATCTTGGGGATTTGGATTTTTCTTTGCAAGTGGCTAGTCCTGGCGTAGGTATCCCCCGTCCTCGTGACTGGGGTCTTCTTGCAGATCCTGGTGAAGTCATTAAGATCTTTCCATTCATCCTGGACACCAGAGGCTTTGACCCGGTTGTGTTGAAAGACCAGGCGGCTACAGCAGTCGACTTCATCAGAAAATCCCTTGGCTTGACGGCGGTTGATGGTATGGACTGGGTTGATCAATTCAACTCGAAACTGTTTGAGTCCTATCAGTAGTGGGTCCTGTTCTCCTCGCTTTGTTTTTTATAGTAGAAGCAAGGATAATATAGCTATAGATAGTTATTGCTCTGTAGAAAGGGCATAGTATAGACCCTGCGAGGTCTTAGAAATTATCTCCTGTCCTGGGAGTCAGTAACGGATGTTTGTAATAGTCCTCTTGGTCAGCCATGGATGGGCTGTGGATATTATAATTTTTTGACAATCTTTAATATAGTTCTTGATTAGGAATAAAAAAAAAAAAAACCGTACCATTGTTAAAGGGACCAAAAGACCCAAAACTAAAAAAAAATTCAAAAAATTTTAACTTTCCAAAACTCATGGTGTCATATGTTTTTCTTCGTCTACAAGTTGCTCTAGAATCAATAATGGAATAGGATTTAAGCTAGGAGGAAACCTGCACAAACTCACTAGAAACACTTGCAAAACAAGCTATTAAGAAGGATGGGTTCACATCAGGTTCACCAATTTGTAGACAATAAAATATAAATTCTTAGCAAAAACCCTAAAAACCTCTATTCAATACCACATCAAAGATTGCAACAAAAATATCATAACGAACTATTGAAACCAAATGAAATAAATGTTACCAAAGATGTTTGAAATGTTTGAAATGTGGTTGCTCGAAGTATTGCATAACTCCAATATGAAATTTTCCAAGGGGAGGGAAATTGGAAAAACAAGGTTGATTTTATAAAGTTTTGAGAAAATGGTTCACGGGTAGTTAGGTGAATGGTAAAGTAGGTAAAAGAATGGTTGAATGGATTTTTATTTATTTATGCAAATAGATTTGGGTTTAGGTTTTAGTAAATAATTATTTAACTTTAATTTATTATTTATGGGGAATAAAGTGAAAAAGATTTAATTAATTAAAATTAATTAAACCTTAGGATTAATGATAGATTAAATAATAAACTAAATTTATTAATTTTAATTTATTATTTACGGGATTAAGGGAAATTTAATTAATTAATTAAAATTAACTAAATTTTATGGTAAGGGAGGACTTAGGGAATTTATCGATAATTAGGGGATAATTAGGTCAATTTTTCGATGTCTATAGTTGTCATTGATGTCAATAGTGTGAGATAAGAGGTATTGATAAAGGAATTATGTGGCAATGTAATCAAAGAAGAAGACAAAAGAAGATAGATCAAAGAAGTTGTGATAAGAAGGGCAAGGTAATGAATGCCATCAATATCTCCTGAAGTTGCATAGACAAAAGGTGTGCTAACATGAAGATTCTTGCTTTGAGAAAATAGTTTGTTATTGTTGTATGAAGTTAAGGATGAAGTCTCTAATATGGAAAATATTGTATTCATTGTTTCCTGAAGAAATATATTGCTTTAGTTTTGAAAGAAAGATTCAAGTTGTCCAAGGCACTAGAGTTTGCATAGAATAAGCTCGAGAGAATGCTCTACAGTCCTCCAAACTTGGTGGTACGGCCTTATGGTTTGGGAGTTTGTCAAGGACATATGTGAAGGCTGTTTATTCCTGATTTTAGAGCTTGGAGATCAAAGTCAAAGTTTTTAGAGCTTGCAGAGTGAAGACAATTGTTCAAAGTTGTTGCAATCAGGATGCATTTGAGAAATGCTCTGCATTTCTCCGCTGTTGAAGTTGAGGTCCTGTGGTTTGAAGGTTGACCATTTATAGATGAGAAGATGATAATATTCAAGTTTTAGTTACTAAGGTGTAGTGCAGAGGTTCTCTAGGGTCAATAGAACAAAGACAGATCTTGCTGCTGACTAGGGTTGTCTGGAGAAGATAGTAGAAGCCATTGCATTTCACCGCAATTTATCTTTTGCCTTTGATGTTTGGAAGATGAGTTCAGTTATTCATTTGGATGATTCAATTTAGGTTTTAGGTGTTGAAGTGCACCGCAAGTTGGTTTTTTAATGCTCTATCTCAAGACTATGTGTTCAATATTTGTTTGTGATACTAGACTCAGTTTCTATTTGTTTGCACCAGAAAGAAAACATATATTTCAGTGGAAGGATTGGTTGAGAAGGTTTGTATAAGTCTTATGTTTCTCAAGTGTAATGATCCACATGATGTTAATTGTTCTTTCCGGTACCATTTTTGGTCTGGATCCATTAGGTAGAAGAATGAATGTTTCTTGGGCCGACTTCATGTGCTTATATGATCCCACCAAATAATTTGAAGTGTGCACCCACTTGGGAAGATGTGTTAACAAAGAATAGGTCCTGGTTATCACTTGGCTTGAACCGCATTGATTTTCTACATCTTTTGGATGCCGACTTGGTGTGGCCTTGCACATTTCATCTTGGCCAACTTGGGAGAAGAAATTTGGAATTTACGAAAGGTATAAATGAAAGATTTTGTTTGTTGAGGAAGGTATGAGTGAGAGAGTGTGCGAAGACGTGTGAGAAGATGTGAGAATGTTTGTGAAGGTGTGTTGGAGGTAGCAGTGTTTGCTGAGTAGAGAATTGAAGTTTCGTGACAAATTGAAGTGTGTGATTGATGTGGATGTGGTTTGTTAAGTAAATATGTTGAATGTAGCATCCAGAGGTTGTAGCCTCATTCTATAAGTGCTATTGATTTGTATTTTAGGGAGTTACAACTTCCTTTGGGTTGTAGTCCATAAATAATATTGTAATCCTATTTTATCTTTATTTGTGAGGCTAGATTTGGACAGTAGATCCAAGCAGCTTGCTCAATGTGGTTTTTCCCTCCTTGGGTTTTCCACATAAATCTGGTGTTGTGCTTTAATTAGTTTAATTTGTTGATCTTCTGATTAAAGTAGTTAGAAGTTTTGATTGTTGATGATAAACTAAAATAAGTTTAGAGATATACTGATTCACCCCCCTCTCAGTATATCATTGTGTTCTAACATGTAGTAGTCCTAAGTTATAGGACTTTGTCTTTCTTGTGGTCTGTTGGACCTTTTGGCTAGATCCTCTTCACACTACGATGATAGTTGAAGGATGAAATGATGCAATCTCAGAGGAGTTTTCATGCATGATGATTGGTTTTGACCTAGTTGGTGTACCTTTGGAGACTTGCTTTGTTGTTTTGAGACCTCGACTTGGTGATGGTTAGGAGGATTGATCTTTTGAGATCTATTGTATTTCCAAAGGATTGTGTACTGAGGATACTTCATCCTTGTGCTTTTGTAGGCTCTAGGAGTAAGCCTAATATTAGTGAGGGAGGATGTAATGCCCACCCTAGTAATTCTCTGGTGTGCTTTCTTATTATTAGGCTATATGTTGTTTTGAGTGTTTATTAGTGTATTATGTGATTATTATGCTTGGATTCATTGTACCAAACTTGTTAATGAGGTCTATTGTACCATCAAGGGGTTCCAAGGCTGTATCCTAAATGACCATCGAGGTGTTTCCAATGGGGTTTTGAATTGTTATTTGATTTCCAACTATACATTATGAGATGGATATGTTGTGATTGTGTATGTTAGATTATTGTAGTGCTTCAACTTCACTATTTCAACTATACTTGTTATAGTTGTGATTGTCATATTATTCCTGCATTGTGAAATGTTGTCATTTATGCATCATGTTCCTGAATCATACTAGTCATAGATGATTATAGTGGATGTGATTCTTTTATATCATGTGTGATTATACCACGTTGGACTGGATTATGTTGTTTCAACTATTATATATGGGGCAGGTATTCCTAATAGTTGACTTGAGTGTGCAGATAATTACAGGTGTTAACTAATGTGGGAAATATGGAGAAGGTTGACATGATATGCTAAGCCATCTCACCCTTATCCTTGTGTTGTGGAAACCTATATTGTGTGTGTCTTTGAATCCCATTACAAGTGTTTCCTTAGCTTCTGTGCTATATTATATATTGTTTCGAAAAACGTGTTTTTTGTGTTTTCAGAATAGTTTAATATTTAGTTGAAAATTATTAATTCTAGCTTAGCGAAAATGGTTATTGCATTATATTATGTTAGAGGAATAAATTTAAAAGTATTTGAGCCATTTCCAAAATTTAATATTTTTTTGCCAAAAGGTAGAATTGCATTAATTTAGAGAATGCAATTCCTGATATGGCGTGTTTGGACTTTTCATAATGAAATTGAGTTAAAAGGCAATTACCTATTTGGAATAGTTGAATTTAGTTGATTAACTATTTTCCTATTAATTTAAGTGATTTGTTTGAGAGTATTTATTGAAATTAGAAAAAGAATTAAAAGAAATGAAATTAGGGCTTTTGTATAAAAGGGAAAAAGAGAGTTATTTTTTATAAATTTTAATTCTATCTTCTCCTCTCTCAAATCCTCTTCTTAAAGGAAAGGATGCAATTTCTCCATGGATGGGAAGGAAGGATTGCTTGCTGGAATGGATTTTTGTGTAGTTATTGCTTGGAGAAAGATTGCTTCCTAAACCCTCTTGGATTCTTGGATTTCAATGCATGGTTGAAAGGTAATCTTGTTTAATTAATTTATGCTTGCTCTTCCTTTTCCATGCCACTTCAAGTGATTTTCTCATGGCTTAATTGATAGGAATGAGATGTTATAATGAGTTTATAGCTATTTTTATTTATTTGCATATGTTTTATGTGTTGGAAACATGCAAAAATTGACAAAACTCTGCCAAAATCTTCTTCGAATCACCCAAGGGTGTGTGCAAGAAGTTGTGTCCACTTTTTGGCCAAAAAGTGGAAGTGTTTTCCCTGATTTTTAGAATTTGTCACATTTGACCTAAAAATTTGAAGCACTTAAAGGTGGAATCTTGGAAAAAGTCACTAAATATGAAATGTAGTACTCGGAGTCTAGTTTCCAAATATGTAATTTTTTTCAATACCAAGATGATAGAAATTGATTTTGAATAGGCGTTTCTAAAAACCACTATTTAAAAGTTATTTTTTTTTTACTATACCATGTACGTGTACGTCATCTATATTTTGACCTAAATAATCATATTTTTCAAAATACTTTTGGGAAAAGCTTTGTAACTCACTAAAGCACATTTTCCATATTTATTTGTAATTTTTTATTGAATAATTTTTTTTTTATTAATTTTTTATTGGTCATTTTTTTATCCTTTAAAAAATCGTGTACGTCATGCATAAGATGACCTAAACTTAACATTTTTTGAATTTTTTTTTTAAATTGAAAAGAATTGTCTAAAGTACGTTTTCATATAATTTTTTTTACAAAAAATTATTTTAATAAAAAGTTATTAAAATATTAAAAAACCCTGATAATTCAAGTTTATGGACCTATTTCATCAGAAATTGATTAAAAAATAGAAAAAATAATCTAATTGTAAAAAAAATTACATATTTGGAATTTGCATTGTCTCCTCTATAATGGGTTTTAATTTTGTCAAAATATTCTGCAAAATAGACCTTTAGATATATGCCCAAAGTCACTATTTTGTTGTGACATTGACAGGGCCTTCAAGTTGTAGGTCAAACTAGGTCCAGAGGTCAGGGTCGGGTCCCCAAAGCATTTTCTGAAGCGGGTTACAAAGCAAAACCTGAGCCTAAAATTCAAATTTTGAATAACGGGATCCCGTTTATAAAACACGATCCTATCTATTAAACGGGATCCCATTTCTTTATTCATCGGTCGAAAATAAAATGGGATCCCGTTTAATATAACGGGATCCTGTTTATTATTTGCCCATTTTTTTTAATAAGACTGTACTATGACTATCATTTCTGTAACTTGCTCTACAGTACGGCCGACAACGACTCTTGCAGCATTCTTTGGCATATTTTTTTCTTTTGCAGGTCCATCAACTTGAAGTATTGTTTGTATTTTGATAGAAGCCATCATGGAGATGTTATTTGAGTGGAATTTTGTTGAATTGGTACTTGTTTGAAGGACTTAAAACACATTCAAGTTTTTGACATTCATTTGTACATACTTCATAAATTTTTTAATCATGGGATCACAAAGTCATAATAAGAGGAAAGATAGGAAGCTATTAACCCCTGAAGAAATTGAAGCAAAGAGAGAGGAAGCAAAAAGACAAAGAGATAGAAGAGTAAAGATTAAATCAATGAATAATGCTGAAGCATCCAATTCCACAACTATTGAAGATAAAAACATTTAGGATACCATGGATGTAGACGATGCAAGTTTGCAAGAGGTGAATGTGGAAACTAATACGATTATACAAACTACTCCTGGTATGTCTTCAAATCCCTCTATTAATGCTATGGAGAATGTTTCAATAGGCACAAATCTAGGTACTTCTTCAAATCCACCTTTGAATGAAATGGAAATAGTGTTGATAGGAGATTTAAAACAAGCTGGATATAACAATGTTGAGATTGATAATATCCGTAGAGATCAAAATTTGAAACAAATTGTTGTTGAAAATAAAAATAAAAATCCTTTTGTTGAAAATGAAATTGAAAATCCTTTTGTTGTTGAAAATGAAAATAAAAACCGTTTTGTTGTTGAAAATGAAAATGAAAACCGTTTTGTTGTTGAAAATGAAAACGAAAATCCTTTTGTTGAAAATGAAAATGAAAACCGTTTTGTTGTTGAAAATGAAAACGAAAATCCTTTTGTTGAAAATGAAAATGAAAACTGTTTTGTTGTTGAAAATGAAAATGAAAATCCTTTTGTTGAAAATGAAAATGAAAACCGTTTTGTTGTTGAAAATGAAAATCGTTTTGAAGTTGAAAATGAAAATAAAAATCTAGGAAGTGATGTTGAAAATGAGAAATATTTTTTGAAAATTGAAAGAGATGTTTTGGATAATCTTCCTGGTAAAATTTCTTGGAGACAAATAAGAACACATGCTAATAGATTATACAAGGAATTTTTTTATCGTAAAAAACTATCATTTCAATGTCAACTAATGATGCAATTAATGAGAATGTGGAAAATGAGAAAAGTAATGAAAATGTTAGGCATTTTTGTTAAACCAAGAAGAAAAGATCAATCACTAAAACATGCTATGTCTACTGTTGCTAGTGCCATTGAGTCTATTGGAAGTAATAGTTGATCCAAAGATAAAAATGTAGCAAGATGAGCTATAACAACTGCTATAGTGAATAAAACAACTTTGAATAGAAGAATGGTAAGCAATATTAGTGAAATTCTAAAAATACATCCTAAAACATTGGTAAGAGCGGCAAAAAGAAGAGAAAGTATAGAAAATGATCCAATTAACCAATGTTGGAGTTTTAGTGGTCGACTCCCGAGATCTGACATGAAACTGAATGTTGAAATCAGATCTTTGATCGAAAAATATTGGCATGATAATACTAGGGTATCGTCTAATGCTAGAGATGTTTTAAAATTAAGAGTGGGATCCAAAGTTCATGATCCTCATCCAAAACACCTATTAGATACAATGCAAACTGAATTTTATAGAAAATTTTGTGATGAATTAGTGTTACCTGGTAATATTAAAATAAGTCAAAGATCTTTTGAAAAATGCAAACCATGGTATGTAAAGATTAATAAGGAACGAATATCTTGTTGTTGTAAAACGCATGTTCAATTTCGTTATTATTATGATGTGTTTCAATATATACGTTGTACTTTACATCGTAACATGATTATACAGGAATGTGATATTAATATGCCACTTGAAGCAATAAAAGAGTTTATATCAAGTTTGTTTTGTGAAAGATCTAATGAAAAAGGTTTTTATTTAAGTTCATGTATTTCTGGACAATGCACTAGTTGTGGCAATCTTTCTTTGTTAAGAGTTTGTATGCATGAAAGTGTTGAAAATAATTTTGGACAACAATTAGTGGATGTTAAAAGATTTAAGAATGTTGAATATTCTTTAAAAGATGGAAAATTTGGAAAGCGTTGTGATTTAATTACAGAAAAGGTTAGTGTGCATGCATTCATATCAGAATTTAAAAGTAAAATTGTACCAAAATATGTCAAGTACTCTCAACAAGCTCGATGGCTTGATGGACAATTTCGTGAATGTAGAAACACATTTCCAGTTGGTACTATACTATCAATGGTTGATTTCGCAGAAAACTATACTTTAGCTCCGTAAGAGGAAATTCAATCGCAATATTACAATTCAGTGCAGGTTGCTATGTTTGTTCATATTGTTTATAGACATGCAGATGATAGCACAGAGAATGATAGAAAAGTTTTGAGGGAGTATCATTTCTATTTGAGTGACAACCGGTTACACTTATCAGAGTTTGTTCAATATTGTTTCAATATATTTTATACAAATTTAAGAGAAAGAGGAATCTAGATGACTGAACATCTTATATGGTCAGATAATTGTACAGGGCAGTTCAAGAATGCTCGAATGTTCTATTGGTTATGTAGGGTTCACAAGGAGAATAATGTCCAACATATGTGGAATTTTTTTGAAGCTGGACATGGTAAAGGAGAACATGATGGAGCCGGTGCGTGTGTTAAAAGAATTCTTGCTAGACAACAATTAAAATTTGAGGATGCAGTAAAATTTAAAGATGCACATGGGATTGTAGATTGGTGCAATACAAGATTATGTACACCTGGATCAAGTGAGTACTCTACAGTTCATCGATTCTTTTGGTTGGTTGAAGAAGAAAATATTCTACCTAGACTTGATTGCCAGACAATCAGTGGATCTACTAAATGGCATTCATTTAGGAGTTCAAATGCAAGTGCATGGACTATTTGGACAATGGAGCTTGCATGTTTTTGTCAGTTTTATATTTCAGGAGATTGGGAAGCATGTGAGAATACAGAATGGGTTGAAAAGTGGAAACAAAGACCATTGACACTTGCACAAGCACACAATCAAAGTGAAACAACAATTGAAGACAATGATCAACTGTTTGTATCAGACGATTATGACCGTGTTTCAGACCTTGTACAAGAAGGTAATTTAATACAAGATGGTGACCCCTGTTGCCATCATCTACACCAAACAATTTGATTGTTAAAATATTACAATTTAATTGATCTATATGTTGATTAAAAACACGTGGTTAAAAAATTGTTTTAAATTCAACATGTGTACATAACCTATATATACCTGTGTCGAATGATCAGTGGGATGATCCTCAAAAAATAGATAATCAACAAATGATTCAGTGCCCACATTATCAGATGATGCATGTGTAGCTGAAGTGGGTGCAGCTGCCTGATAAGGTCCATAACACAACTGATTGCAACTCGTACATGTATGAGGCATCGACACATGTGGAGTGGTACTAGGACCACTTCCATCATCAACTCCTCCATGCTCTCTAACTTGAGCTACCATCATAGAAGTCTGCTCATGTAGGCTACCTGAGAGTGCACTCAATGTGCCTAGTGTGGATACCACTGCATGATGCTGGAAGGGCGAAGGAATGGCAGCAACAGGAGGGTCAATAAGAGGTTGAATAGGCACCGGTCATTTGGGATCAACCCGTGCCCCCAACCTCTGTTGTGGCATGCCACCACCAACACCCTGGAATGATCTAAAATCAAAGTAGTTGGGTTTTTTATTCATAACAAACTCTACATATAAGTTTCTCAAAAAATATAAAGGAACCTCACAATTAGCATGAGGTGGATAATCAAACACCATCCACCATCTATCCCAAAAATTGGTAGACATTCCTTCATGCCTACACCACCTGATTGATATTCTTTTCTTATTTGCAGGAATAGGTTCATTTGTAATGGGATGTCTAAAATATTGTGCTAAATGAGCTTTTGTGATTTTAAGATCCAAAATAGTCTTATAGGAGAGGCCATCAGCATAAAATTGGCGCCTCTCCTCTCTCCATTTCCAGATCCATCAAAATCCGAGTCAATAGACCTCACAGAATCTACAATGTTTTGCATCAAAGATGTAAAACGTACTACGTGAGGTGGCATGAATTGTTCATTGCGAATGGAATTCAGTTTTTCTTGTATCGAATCCACATTTTCATTTATTATGGCTCGCAAGCAAACCTGGTCAATTCCAGGTGGGGGTGGAGGTGGAGGTGGAGGTGGGTCATCTGCAAGTGGGGCATCTAGAGATGGGGCATTTGGCACTGGGGGTGCGGGTGCGGGTGCGGCCAGATCATCTTGTGCATTAAGGAAGTCCTCAACATCAAAGTGAATATCATCTAGATTCATGATGTATATATAAAAATAAATATGAACCTACATATATATACATATAAACATACAAACTTCAGTACAAATTTAAAATTAAATCAAGAATATATATATATATATATATATATATATATGTTTCAAGAAATTACACTTGAAATAAATTTAAATTAAACATACATGTAATGTATACATGCATGTACAAATTTCAAAATGTAAGAGAGCTATTAGGACTACCATAATGATTGATACAATGGGAAAGGTGACCCATCTTAATGTATAATGTGCATTTAAGTAAGGAAGTCTCTGGACAATCATCATGTATTTCTTTAATGTGAATATGCATCCCAAATTTTGGACTATTTTAAAGAAATATGGTGCATTTAGGAACTTGGTGATTGTTGGGGTAAAGAGGAATATATGATCATGCTAGAAGAGGTGGATTAGGCTCATAATTGGCCAAGGTTGCTTTGAATAAGGTTAAAACAAGGAGATACCTATGTTGATATTCACACCCTTTGGTCCACACCTACATTGGGATGGATTAAGCTTGAAATTTTGATGGGTAGCTAAGGGTAATCCTAGTGAAGTAGGAGTATGTTTATTAAGAGATGATAAGGGAAAACCTCTACCTATCTTAAAGCTTATGATTTTGGTGTCAAGAACAATAATATGGTAGATTCTAGGGGCCATGATATCCAGGGCCTCAAGATGACTTGGAAACTAAACAAGATATCCCTTAGTGTGGAAGGAGATTCCAAGATCAACATTGATCATATGAAAAAGCATAGATGAAGCTTGTGGTTATTGGAAGAAATCATTATTTAAATCTATCTCCTTCAAACATATCAAAAGAAAAGGTAATTATATTCTAGACTAGGCAGATAATGGAAGAAATCATTAAATTGCTCCTAGACATCTAGCATTTGTTGGGAAGAATAATTTTTTTACATTCAACTCAATCCCTAAGTTGTGCCTCCATGCTATCAAATGTTACTTGTATCTACCTTCTATACAATGATATTGAAGGGGTAGAAGGTTAGGCTAAGGATTTCTATATTGCTACTTAGATAAATTCCACATCTTCAATGTGTGGCATGAGCATATGCACAAAGCCTTGGAGGATATTTCTACGATAATGAAGATAAACCTTCATGTCTTGATGTTAAATTGGATGATTCTATCCACTATGAGAATTAAGATGAGGAGGAGGTGACATAAATCCCTCCTATCAAATTCGAACAATGTTAAAAATGTCAAGGAAGTGGTAGAGGCTTTGTAAGGCTTGTGTAATTTGTCCCACCACCCTAGGATAAAGTTTTTTAGTTTATTAGTAATTCTAACACTACTTCAACTTATTACTCTAGGGTGAGGGCCACTATAATTTTCCCTACCACTAATATATCTTAAGACACCTATTGGTTTATGTTTGATGTCATTGTAGTATATTAATTTTCCCTACCACTATTGATTGAACAAAACTATACCATATATATTAAGTAATCTAGCTCAATGATCTTAAGATTAATGAAATCAGGACTAACTATATCATCATTATGCTTAGATACACCCAACATGCTAATCAAGAACTTAATTACCTTCACAACCCTATTAGCATTGTATCACTCCTATTAGGGAGTGGACTTGAATGGGGCCAAAATATTCTTTACCTCTTAGGATTGTGACTTTGGGTTTGGCATGGTCAACTTGGAGAGGTTGTGTGGCATATCCCTATAAGAGGATGAAGGGTGATAGGAGGTTGTAGGATGGATAAAAGCATTCACATGATGATAATGTTCAAGTTTAAATTTCAAGATATGCATCATGGTCTACAAGGTTCTCTTGTTCAAAAGGTTCATCATATTCTAGACAAGGAACTCACAATCATTGGTACCAAATTCAAGACCTCCTATTACAAGTCCCCATATAGCTTTAAACATAACACCTATAAACACAAAATTTATAGGGCTTGAATATAAGCCCGCCTCCTAGTTAGGAGACTTCCAAATAATTGGTGAACTCACATGCAATAAGGGAATAACACATGCATACAAAATATGTATAAGAAAACCCTGTAGCATGACTCGTGATTAATTAAAGTTAGGGTTAGGGTTTCAATTAGGATCAGGCTTAGGGTTAGAATTGAGGTTAGGGTTAGAATTAGAATTCAAGGGTTGCTAAATTAGGGTAAGTATTAGAGCTACAATTATGGTTTGGGTTATGGCTAGAGTGAGGGTTACAATTACAATTACAAGTAGCTTGTTAGGGTTAGGGTTAGGGCTAGAGTTAGAGTTACAATTACAATTACAATTACAAGTAGAGTTAGGGTTAGGGTTATGATTAGGGTTATAATAAGGGTTAGGGTTTGAATTGCATATAGAATTAGGGTTAGGATTAGGGTTAGAATTAGTGTTAGGGTTAGGGTTGGAATTGCATATAGAATTAGGGTTCAATCTAGCTAGAAATAGATAAATTATTCAAGATGGTTCTAGCTCGATTTTGTTTCCTATTTCCTAGATTTGCAAAACTATTGTTTTCTATTTAGTTGTTAGTCCCAACTCTTTCCTTTTAAGAAGTATATCAAATCTAATGTAGTAGTAGATACTTCTACATATACAAGTTTCTGTTAGGAGAAAATATCTTTTGCCAAATTTGTATAGAGTTGTCTATAGTATGTTCCAGGGTAATCAAATGATCTAAGTCACAATTTAGAGGGTTGAGGGATAAGTTTGTGTTGAGTCTATAGGAGGTGTTTTCTTACATAGACCGAGCTCCATAATCTAGGTGTCTCCATGTCTAACTCAAATGTTTCAACTTGGTCCATATTATATCCAGATTAATGATAAAATTTTATATATATGGCTATGAGATCCACGATCATATCAATGTTTAGTAGAGAACAGTTATCTAAGTTGGGGTAGATCCTTTTTTGATGTCTCAAAAGTTAGTGCAAACATGAATTCCCTTAGTTTTCTTGTTAACTAAGACCACATTAGAGACCCATTTAGGATAAGTAATAGTCTGAATGAACCCTGGACATCCAAGAGTTTATACAATTCTTCTATGACCACGAGGGCTACTTGGGGGTGCATTTTGCGTAGCTTTTATTGAATAGGTTTGGCATTGAGGTGAACCACAAGATGATGCATGACTTTAAAGATGGAGTCTCAAGGCATATCACCATAAGACCACATGAAGAAATCAACGTAATCTTTAACATGGTGACATGGTTATATATGCCTTCTTTGATGTCAAGGTCCAGTGGAGCTACTATCTTAGAGAGTTTAGGGTCCGAGCTTCTATTTGCAGGTTGATGTCTATAGCATCCTCAACAAGGAGAGGGGAGTCATGTCTTGTATCTGAGTGGTATCTAATGGAAGGTGAAGTTTGTCAAATTGAGGAGCTCTTGGGAAGTGTCCATTTTTATTGTATCATTTTAATCGATCACAAGTTTCTTCTTATATCTTGTTGCTATTCTGCCTAGACTAGGGTGCCTTAGGACTAAAGGGTTCTTTCTTTCTCTCCAAAATAAGCATATGTAGGTGTTAAGTATGGTGGAAAAGTCTTTCTATGATTACAATGGGGATGTGGTCTTGACACTTCATAAGTTTCATGATGGCTTCATCATTTTGGAAAACATCAAATCATAAAGAGTTGTGTTGGTCCCAATCAATAAGCTCAAGGTATTATAGGTCTAAGGAGATGGTGAGGATAGTGACCTATCATGAAAGAGGTTAGTGGTGGAAAGATCTTCGTAAGGATCATGAGTGGAGCCTACATCAATGTCATTAAGATTAGGGGAAGCATTACCAATGAGGTTGAGCTCGTATCACAATTAACATCACGATGTTCATTCTAGGGGCATAACCTAGCTAGTGAGGACAGCTACTTGAGTATATCAAAAGTTACATAAATGTTGGCTTTATTTCATTCTTGATTAGTTGGCTATCACAAAAACTGTAAAAATTTCTCAATTCTTGATTAGTTGGTTGTCTCTAAAGGTTTGATTATGAAGGATGTGATAAAGGTTTTATTATGGTTTGTTGTAATTTTTTTACATGATAGTTAGCTATTCAATAATGCCTTTAAAACACAATGACATACATTGTTATAAGTAACTTTTATAAAAACCAAATATATATATCATCCCAATGCTATATAATTTTTGACAGTTTGTTCAAAATCTCTCCTTTCATATGATATAATCGTTTCAAAATTTCAATTGTATTTTACAGCTAAAATGTTTAAATATAGCTATTCAACACTCAAATTGAACTCAAATTTTGATAGTTTGTTCAAAATCTCTCCTTTCATATGATACAATATTTTCAAAATTTCAATTGTATTTTACAGCTAAAATATTTAAATATAGCTATTCAACACTCAAATTGAACTCAAATTTTGACAGTTTGTTCAAAATCTCTCCTTTCATATGATACAGTATTTTTAAAATTTCAATTGTATTTTACAGCTAGAATGTCTAAATATATCTATTCAATTCTCAATTTTAAACATAATTTTGACAGTTTGTTCTAATTCTATCCTTTTATATGATATAGTCTTGCAAAATTTCAATTGTATTTTACAACTAAACTGTCAAAAATCAGCTACTGATTTCATAAACCCTAAACCCTAAATAACAATTCACAATTTAAATTTTGATTGTATTTTACACCAAAACAAACAACGGAAGCTTAAAACGATTGATGGGTAATTTGTAGAAGTGGAAAAATCCACTTACCTGGTGGGTGGATGGTGATGAACTCGGGATCCCGTTTTTGCCTATCGACTGTCGCTGTTGAAAATGGGGTCTTTGCAATTTTTTTTAAATTTAATACTTTTTCAAAATGGGATCCCGTTACATAAAACGCGATCCCATTCCATAAAACGGGATCCCGTATTATGGAACGGGATCCCATTTTTGGCCTCTAGGTTCAGGATTGCGCTAAAAAACGTGATTGCATTTTTTGTTTCAGGTCGGGATCCCGAGGCAAAACGGGATCACGTTTGATATAAATGGGATCCCGTTTTATAGAAATGGGATCTCGTTTTTTGGATCCCCGATTTTGGATTTTTTTCTAACTCCGAAACTTCCACCTTAAGTGGACACAACTTCTTGCATTTACCCCCAACTCAATTTTATTGGATATTTGGGATGTTTCCATTTGCTATAATGGGTTGTTCTACAATTTTCAATAAACATTGTAGAATGAAAGTTAGAAAAATTAGTCAAGGTGCCAAATGAAGCTTTAATGGTGGATTTGGGGATTTTTATGGTTTTATGCATTTTGAAAAATATGAATTTTGCATTTTAGACCGTAAATGATTGATTTGAAATGTGGGATGAGTTGTCTCCCTTATGTATGTATGTTTTTCATAGTTTTATTTCATGTTGTGATTTTTGTCACCTCATTTTTTGTGCCAAGGCCAATTTGTAAAATTATTGCAATGGATGTGTAGGAAGAGGTATAGGGGTAGGAAAGGAGTGGCTCTCATTGTGCACCACAATATGAAGTGATCTCTAGAATTAGCGAGTGGAGAGTTTAAATAAGATTAACATTAATCACATTTTGGTAAACAAAATTTAAATAATAAGATCATCTACGCCAACCGCAGGGAGCTTTCCTAGACCCAGTTGGGTGTAAATTGCATGTCACACAATGGTAGAGTTGGTGAATTATAGAGAGCGTGTCATGATAAGGTTAATTCCCTTGATGAATTCTACTCTTTTTCTATGAGGAGATTATTACCCTCGTATTGACACTCCTTGTCTTAGCCTACTATGTCTCTCTTCCTTTTTTACCATCGGAGTTATACTCGAGTATGTTGTGACCCTAGCATTTGCATATGCATTGTAATACCAGATTCATGCTTGTATGTGCCTATGATGGACTATGATTTATGCCTTGTTTGGTGTGCATTGAAGGTGTGATTATTTCCCATATGCTTTAAAATGTTGTGATGTAATTGTATTATACTTATTGGCAAGTGTGCCTCATGTTATGTGTATGCATTTTATGGTAGTTGTACCATGTGTTATTTATATGCATTGGATTAGCAGTTGTGTCATGTGTTGTGTGTATGCATTGGATTGATAGTTGTTCCATGTGTGTTGTGTGCATTAATTGGCATGTATGCCATATGTTGTTGTGCATACCTAGATTCTGTGAGATGTTCTTAGTAGGTTTTCCATGATCACCTTCTCCGTAGGTCAGGGGTTGCCTAGAGTTGCATAGACAGCTATTATGCTCAATGATGACAATATAGTTGGGAGGTGAGCAACATTTTCCCATTGTTCCTTCATGATGATCTTCAGGTGTTGGATGGTTTCCTTGTTCTCTTTATAGGTGAAATGTGTGTTCTATGTGACTTGAGGCACCTTAAAGAGCAAGTTGGATTTGGGGATTTTTGTGGTTTAATGCATTTTGAAAAAATATGAATTTTGCATTTTAGACCGTAAATGATTGATTTGAAATGTGGGATGAGTTGTCTCCCTTATGTATGCATGTTTTTCATATTTTTATTTCATGTTGTGATTTTTGTCACCTCATTTTTGTGCCAAGGTGAATTTGTAAAATTAGTGCAATGGATGTGTAGGAAGAGGTATTGGGGTAGGAAAGGAGTGGCTCTCATTGTGCACCACGATATGAAGTGATCATTGGAATTAGCGAGTGGAGAGTTTAAATAAGATTAACATTAATCACATTTTGGTAAACAAAATTTAAATAATAAGATCATCTACGACAATCACAGGGAGCTTTCCTAGACTTGGTTGGGTGTAAATTGCATGTCACACAATGGTAGATGTCATGCCCACGACGAGCCCACTTGTATGTCACCATACAAGTGGGCTAAAAGATGAAAATATATATTTTTTGAAAGGTTAAAGGATAACTGTGTGATAGTAGAGTTGGTGAATTATAGAGAGCATGTCACGATGAGGTTAATTCCCTCGATGAATTCTACTCTTTTTCTATGAGGAGATTATTGCCCTCATATTGACACTCCTTGTCTTATCCTACTATGTTATCTTCCTTTTTTTACCATCAGAGTTATACTCGAGTATGTTGTGACCCTAGCATTTGCATGTGCATTGTGATGTTTGATTCATGCTTGTATGTACCTATGATGGACTATGATTTATGCCTTGTTTGGTGTGCATTGAAGGTGTGATTATTTCCCATATGGTTTAAAATGTTGTGATCTAATTGTATTATTCTTATTGGAAAGTGTGCCACATGTTATGTGTATGCATTGTACGGTATTTGTACCATCTGTTATTTATATGCATTAGATTAGCAGTTGTGTCATGTGTTGCGTGTATGCATTGGATTGGCAGTTGTTCCATGTGTATTGTGTGCATTAATTGGTGTGTATTTCATATGTTGCTATGTATACCCTAGATTGTGTGAGATGTTCTTAGTAGGTTTGCCATGATCACCTTCTCCGTAGGTCGAGGGTTGCCTAGAGTTACATAGACAGCTATTGCGCTCAATGATGGCAATATAGTTGGGAGGTGAGAAACATTTACCCATTGTTCCTTCATGTTGATCTTTAGGTGTTGGATAGTTTCCTTGTTATCTTTGTAGGTGGAATGTGTGTTATATGTGTCTTGAGGCACCTTAAAGAGCATGTTGGACTTATGGTGTATTTATGCTTTTGTAGCATTCCTTTATTGATTGTTGTAACCTTTGTAAAGTAGGTCCTGTGAGACCTCTGTAATAAGTTTTATATGATGCTTTGATGGATTTAATGATATTGGCTATGATGCATCCATGTTTAGGATGAAGCCCTTCCATTGTAATGATTATTGGATATCATTTTATATGTTTCATTTGTTACAATCTTTTTATGTTAGCATGTTAGATTCAATTTATCTGATGTATTGATGATTTTGGATATGTTAGTATTGAATCGTATTCATCCCACATAGTGTGGTGAGGATCATATCTTTGTTTTTGGCATGTGTTGATGTTGGTGTCAAACATGCATAGCCTTTTGTAATGCTTTTGTCTTTTTTGACATTTGGACATCATTGGTTCAACACCTTATTATTTTTGGTTAAAATGAACCTAATTTGATAGTTAATCATGTTTTGAGGCATTAGAGGAACTTTGTGTTACACATATGGTTCCTAGGGTTGTCATTGATGTCAACACTATATTGGATGTGTGATGGAGTTCATGGTTGGATGTCATGCCCTATCTAACAAAGAAGATACAGTTCATGGTTGGATGTCATGTTGAATATAATGAGATTACTGAAGTTCATGGTTGGATGTCATGCCTTGATCAATGTAGAATTGAATATAAAGTTATATTAAGATGGAAATTAGAAGCATCAAGAAGATACATTAATATAGGAATTAGAATCACTAAGATAATCAGATGTGTTGCTAATGTTTAGAAGATGTTACCGGTGGCCTGATCCAAGTTTCATGATGATTAGATTACCAGAAGTATGTTTTGCAGTTTGAAGATAGTATTGAAGACAACTACTACACGACAATAGAATGCTCTGCATTCCTCCACATTTGTAGATATGGCTATGCAGTTCTGCAACTATGTTTAGGGTATAGTGAAGATCATAATCCCAAATCTTTAGATCATTTGTCCTTCCACTGTGAAAGTTATGCATGATAGAGTACCAGCATGTGTTCTAGTAGAGTGAGCTAGTGTTGAAGGCTTGTTGGAATGTTCTGTATTCCTCAGGATTTAAATGTTTGACTTTATGGTTTTGTGGACATGTTTATGGATGTGCATTACATGCTTCCTTGTAGTTTCAAGTGTCTTGGTGGTCCACTAGCTCAATTTTTCAATGACAATATGTTACAGTGTGTTTTGGATGATAGGTTGTTCTCAGAGTCCATGATTGAAGATGTGCGGCACAAAATATTTGATGTACGGAGGTAAAGAGTGTTTGTAGATGTTGTATGAGTCCTATAGACTCATCTAGAAAATTTTCATGAAGATCTTTCTTCTTTCCAGTACCACACAAGGTTTTCAAGTTGATGTGGTCGTTATGCTTCAAGTTTCATATGTCAAGTTGCTTAAGGGTGTCCTATTTTCAAATGAGCAGAGTGTGTGGATGTAATTCCTTGTTGTTTGATGCTGTGAAGGATGTTTTGGACCTAATTAAGTAAGTGTTTATACTGCAAGGCATGGGTCTTCTGTTGGTGTAGCGTGTAGTCTTGTTTATGACTTGTCCTCTACATGTTTCATGTTATGTGCTGTCTGGCTGACTTGTAAATGTATTTTTCATATTGTCTCTAGACAACAAGCAATGTAATCAATGTAATATCTTGTATAAATTGTAAATCAAATTGATTTAGGTGAGGTGTGATTGCAAGTGATTGATAAGGTTCACAAGCAAGAAAGAGATCAAAATGACCACATTATGATGTGCGACTAAAGGAGAAAGAGAAGAAATTGTAGATGCTATCCTGATTCATCTTGAAGACTTATATGTGACAATGACCAAGTGCAGAGTATGCCTAACTGATCTGATCATCAGAAGGAAGTGTGAAGAGGTAGTATTGCAATCATCAAAGGTGTGAATTTCAATATTAGTTTTCAAATAGTAGAAAGACTGTCAAACTGTAATCTATTCTAAATGTGTTCTCAATTCAAGGAGTAGTATCTTCCTTGGGAGTGACCCTAAAACAAAGTTTTTAGGGAGTAGTTGCTTCCTTGGGTTGTAGCCCTAAAACAATGTTTGCAAGGTGTAGTAACTTCCTTGGGTTGTATCCCTAAAACAAAGTTGTTATTTGAGCTTGAATATATTGTGAGTTAATCCTCACCGTGATTTTTCCCTTCTTGGGTTTTCCACATATATCTGGTGTTATGTGTTGATGTGCATTGTGTTAATCTTTCATGCTTATGTTCATACTATGATGCTTAGGTTTTAATCTACTCTAGATAAGTTGAAGTTGTTTAGATACTGATTCACCCCCCTCTTAATATCTCAGTGTGTTCAACAATTGGTATCAGAGCCAAGTTCATCTGAAGGAAGCTTAACCACTTGAGGAAGGTTTGGGATGGCACATAATGAATCCAACAAGATACCTAGGTTCGATGGAACAAATTATTCTTTTTGGAAGCTAAGGATGGAAGGCTATATCAATTCTATAGGATGCGGTGTTTGACAATCTGTCAAGACTAGTTACAAAGTTCTTGCCACTATTCCTACAAATCCAGATGAAGTTAAAGAATATGATAACAATGCCAAGGAAAATTTTACTATCATGAGTGGGTTAGCTAATTCAGAACTTACCTGAAATATCAGAGAAAAGAAGAGTACATCTATTCATCACGGGGCTCACTGAACCTCTTAGGGGGTTTGTTAGATCTTTTGCACCTCTCACTTTGCAAGAAGCTATCAAGAGGGCTCTAACCCTTGAGCCATCAATTCCAAAGAATGCTTTGCCACACTCCTCCAAACCAAACACATGGCATCATAAGGGAGGATTTATGAAGAAACCATTCCATGCACCTGCACCTATAGAGAAGAATACAACTCCTAATATTGCAAACAAGATGGATGAAGAAACAAGGAATGAGCTTAGGAGGAAGAAACTTTATTTTTCTTGCAGACAGCCTTGGGTCCCTGGACATAGGTGTTTGGGAAAGGGACAAGTCCATTACATAGAGGTTGTCTTAGATAAGGATTTAGACTCAGATGGTAATGAGGAGTTTCGTGACATAGAGGATTATGAACCTGAGGTATAAGAGGAGACTAAAAAAGAAGGTTCGTTAGCTACACTTTCGGGAGCACCAAGATATCATCCTTTCAGGGTTAGTGGAGTCTTAGCAAGGTAGTGAATGACTATTTTGATTGATAGTGGGGCAACCCACAATTTTATTGATGAAGGGTTAGTAATGAAGAGAGGCTTGAAGAATGAAGAATTTGAAGGTTTCAATGTGATTTTTGCAGATGGATTCACTATACCATGCACCAGAGTGGTCAAACAATTGAGCATCACTATGGGAGACTACAAGGTTTGTGATGATTTTTATGTTGTTGGTACTGGTGAAACAGATGTTGTCTTGGGTGTTCAATGGTTGCATTATATTGGAGGACACTATCAAAACTATCAAACTATGGAGTTAAAGTTTCAATCAAAAGGAAAGGAGGTTGTACTTAGAGGGATTTCAAATGGATCTCCAAGAGTGGTGACAACAAAGAAGATGGAGAGGACTTTCAGAAGAGGTCAAGTTGATTGGGAAGCCACTTGTCTAATTCATCCTTCCATCTCTTCAAATGGAAAAGGTAAATTTCTTTTTGAAATTCAAGAAATTTTAGATAAGCATAGTATTGTTTTCAGTGATATACCTCCAGGACTACCTCCGAATAGGGGATTTCAGCATGTTATAGAGTTAGAACAAGATGCCAAACCTATTATAACTACTCCATATAGACATCCAAGGGGTTACAAGGAGGAGATAGAGAAGACTATTAGAGAGCTCTTAGATATGGGATTCATTAGACCAGGTTCTAATCCTTTTGCCTCATCCGTAGTTCTTGTGAAGAAGAAAGATGGCACTTTGAGGATGTGCATAGACTATAGGGCTTTGAATAAGAAGACCATTAAGATTGGATATCCTATCCCAAGGATAGATGAACTCATTGATGAGTTGCATGGAGCTATTTACTTCTCCAAGATTGATTTAAGATCGGGGTACCACCAGATTCTGATGAGAGACAAAGATGTGGAAAAGACAACTTTTTGGTGTCACTATGGGCATTTTGAGTTCTTGGTCATGCCCTTTGGCCTCACTAATGCACCAGAAACTTTCTAATCATGCATGAATAAGGTATTTAGTAAGCAACTCAGGAAATTTCTCTTTGTTTTCTTTGATGATATATTGATCTATAGTAAAACTTGGAAGGAACACTTGGAACATCTACATACAGTTTTGGGTATTTTGGAACAACGATCTTGTTGGAAAATGTGCCTCAAATTACTGGCTTGATATTCCATCTACAGTGTTATGTGTTCATTCTCTCCTTGGCTTGACTACTCATTTTCGGTGGGACTTGTGAACAGTCCCCTCGATAGTCCGATAAGCACTCTGCAGGTTGAAGTTAACTCCTTTGTCGAAGTGACATTGCATTGTCATTGGAACTTTGGTTATAGTCCCTTCAATGAAGACGATACCTTGGTGGTTATATTTTTTATCGGAAGGACTCTCCCATATCAGTGGAAGGAGTAAAGTCATCCCCTTGATGCAACGATGTGAAGTAATATTGGCTGAGATCGTTTTGGTCCTACAGCACCTAATTTCAGTGTGACAAGGTGATTTTAGGGAGACAAGGTTTGGTGTCTCTCTGATACTCTGATACCATCATGACGGAGGGGACCACAGTGGAAAAGGTAACCTATATCGATGATACATCTTCATATCAGTAGGAGTTGATTACTTCAATGGGAGTCTCTAAGTCGTCCCTTCGACAGCCTGATGCAAAGGATTGACTCTCCATCGGTGTGACTTAGTATCTTCGGCGGGACTCTGTCTTGAGTCTCCTTGATAATCCGATGCTGTGTGGTGGTGGAGACCATGGTCAAATCTTAGCGTGTAATAACTATATCGATGAGACTTTTAGAATTCAGGGAGAGTATGACTAAGGTCTCTTTGATGGCTTCGACGTGTCTCCAACAGTTAAAATGAATTGTGACCGTTTCCTACAGGAACTGTATCGATTGGTTTCTAGTATAGTATGGAATGTAAAATGGTTGGAATAGTCTGTAATGTGAATACTATAAAGAGGTATGCATTGTAACTAAGGATGAAGAAAAAAATTAGTAATTGATCGAAGAGGTTGATCAGGGAAACGTAATGCTGCTAAAGTTGATGTTGTGGATTGACACCTGTGAAAGCACAAGTCTGTAACTCTGTATGTAACATCATTTAATATAATACAAAGTGACTTTGCTTGGTGTGTGGGTTTTTCTCCTGTAAAGGGTTTTCCCACATAAATTTGGTGTTGATTTGTGTATGTCTCTTAATTGTCTACTCTAATTTCTAATTAATGTGCATCTTTAATGAGCTGTAATTGGAAATTGAATGTACTATCTGCATTTCTCTTCTAAAAATTGGCATTATGAAGGCATTTCCACACTTGCTTTCCTTACAAGTGGTATCAAAACCTGGCCAATTGTGTTATCCTTATGGGCGAGTCAGGTTTTTTGTGCTGATTTTGTTGAGTGGGAGTTCTTTAGAGAAATTGATTTGAAATCTTATTGCAGATTTAAGATGGAAAGCACATCCAAAAGAATAGAGATTGAGAAATTCAACGGTGGCAATTTTGAGTTGTGAAAACTCAAAATGGAAGATTTTCTCATGGATTGAGAGTTATAGACTATAGTGTCCTCAACCAAACTAGATGCAACCTCGCAAGCTGACTAAGATGCAATGGACCGAAAAGCCAAGGGTTTGATTAGACTATCCTTGGTTGATTCAGTTCTCTTGAATGTCCACGAAGAGAAGATAGAGAAGCTTCTGTGGAAGAAGATTGGTGACATTTATCAAGGGAAATCCCTGGTAAATAAGCTATTCCCAAGGAAGAAGTTGTACTCTTTGAAGATGGAGGAAGGATCATTTGTTGCAGATCATTTGAATGCATTTAACATGATCATTGCTTAGTTGGCATCTGTGGGTGTGAAAATTGAAGACAATGATCATTGCATGCTCTTGTTGTGTTCGTTTCCTAACACATGGGATCACCTAGTAATGGCTATTGGGAGTACAACAACCACTTTCAAGATGGAAGATGTGGTTTCTTCACTATTGTTAGAAGAAATGTGAAGGGAATCTTCTGAGATGGCCAAGGAGGCCCTTTTTATTCGGGCAAATCGAAGGAGAAGCAAGAAGAAAGACAAGAAGTCTAAATCCAAGTCAGAGGGGAGATCAAAGTCTCTTGGCAAAAAGTCCAAGGTGAAATGCTAGAACTGTGGGCAGACTGGACATATCTGGAAAGAATGCACAGAGAAGAAAAAGAAGAAGAAGAAGAAGAAGAGTAATTCTTCTGATAATGAATCTTCTCACAGTGAAGCAGATGGCTTCATTGCAGCCTTGGCGACTCAAGCATTGGATGATGTTTGGTTGATTGACTCAGGTGCATCTTTCACATGACCTCTCATAGAGATTGGTTTTTGAAGTATGAAGAATACAAAGGTGGAAGGGTGTATCTAGGTGATGATTCTCACCTAGAAATTGTTGGCCATGGAAGAGTTAGAATTAAGTTTCTTGATGGAAGAATAAAAGGAATTAATGATGTAATGCATATACCGGGTCTGGCTTGAAATTTCATTTCTATAAGTAAGTTGAATGATGTTAGCGTGCAAGTTTCTTTCTCAAATGGTGGTTGTAGAATGACTAGAGACTCTATGGTGCTGGCCAAGGGTGCACACATTGGCATTCTATACAAGCTGGACACACTTGTTGTTCAATGTAACAGTGTCTCTGCAAAGTCAAGCAAAGCTGCTAATGTAGGGAAGGAGAATGTCATTCCTCTGGGTGTGAATTCCTTGGAGGTGAAACGCCTAGTAGACAAAACCATGTTGTGGCATCATAAACTCATCCACATAGGAGAAAAATGCTTAAAATCCTTGAAAAATAAAAACTTGGTTGAAGGGCTTGATGATTGTAACCTTGAGTTTGAATTTTGTGAACATTGCAGTTATGGAAAGCAACACCATGTTTCTTTTTACTCTAGTCCTTGTTGCAAGTATGGGCCTAACTGGGCTTGTCATTGATGTCAACATACTCCTGTTGTATAAATGTCAAGGATTGGATGAGTTGTATGCTGAGGATATTGAGAAAATTAGTCCTATCATAAACAGAGAAGATCAGTGAAGATAGTGAAGCTCTATGAAGTGAAGATCCTAGCTAGAAGAAGATCAGAGAATGCGCATCAAAGGGTTTGTTGATATGTCTCTAAAGGTGATCCAGTCAAGATTTGAGAGGTCCACATGAAATTGTGAAGGAGTTATGGCCATAAGAGCAAACTGGTTCTAGCAACTATTCAGAGGTGACAGAGTGACTCAAATAGGTCTGGTGAGATCCAGAAATACAACATCATGTTTTGCGGATCTGGTGGCATGTTTGGAAGGCTAATGTGAATTGACAACTCAATTGGTTCATAGTTTGGAGGTCCACAAGCAATCTTTATAGTATGATAGAGATGAGCAACTATGTTCTTAAGGTTCCAGATGAAGATACGAATGATTACAGTAAGCAGAAGTGGTGCGGATGTTCTTGGTGATTCAAGAAAGATTGTGGGGGTCTCTAGATTGTGTCTAGTTCATGTTGGCGGTCTGCATTGAAGATAGACCTCGTAATTGAAGATTTACCTTCTAGTGATGGTGTTCTTCCTAGTCTTGGCCAACCAAATGTCTTCCACATATTGCGGATGGTCTTGAAGATGTTTTGCGAAGCCTGGCATGTTCCACAAACAAGATTGAAGTCCCAGCTATGGGTAGCTGACAGTGCAGTAGTGTGCATGAAGCTTTTGTAATAAGTCAAGTTGTATTTTTGTATTTGCTCTGTAATAAAATAAGTGTATGTTATGCTGACTTTGATGATCATTCCAAAGTTGATGTCTTGTATAAATAAGAATTGTGAAGTCATTCAAAAGTATCCTTGTAGCGATGAGAAGATGGTAAGGAAGAAAGAAAAGCAAAGCAGAGGTATTGAGCTTAAATGGAACTGACTCAAGCATAGTGAAGATGCTGATCTCCAGTTCAAGTATGTAATATTTATATTATTCTATAGACAGTGTGTCTCTTGTAGGCAGTGGGCCTCTTGTGAGAAGTGTGCTCAGGAAGTGAGCCCTAATTGGCAAGTACCATTTCATTCGTATTCTTTTAACAAAGAATACAATCTTGGGTTAGTCACCTTGTGGTTTTTCCCTTAACTAGGTTTTCCACGTAAAAATTTTTGTGTTGTATGTGTTGAATTTGTTTCTGCTCTTAAATTTATGCATTGGGCCTCATGATTGAATCTCTGATATGCTATTGAAATAGAAGAAGCTTTAAAGTACATAAAGGATAGAAGTTTGGTAACAACTAATTCACCCCACCTCTCAGTTGTCTATCTTAAATCCAACAATTGGTATCAGAGCTAAGTTCTTCTAGAAGAAACTTAACCACTTGAGGAGATCTAGAATGTCAACCTACAAGAAGGACAGTCCAAGGTTTGATGGATCAAACTTCACTGCCTGGAAAAGTCGCATGGAATGTCATATACAATGCATGGGATATCAGTATTGGAACATAACCTCAACTAAATATGTTCCCCCAAGGAATGGCCCAACAACTATAGATGAAGTCAGAGATGCAGAAAATAATCTTCAAGCTAAAGAAGCCCTACTGAGTGCCTTGTCTAATTCAAAGCTGACAAATGTTATGGGATTGAACACTGCTTATGAAATTTGGACAAAAATTGAAAATCTATATGAAGGAGACAAATATGTTAAGTGTACCAAGCTGAAAGTCTGAAAGGAAAGTTTGAAAACTTAAAGATGAGTGAAGATGAGAATATCACTTCTTATATGACAAAAGTAAATGAGGTTGTTTGTGGCAATAGATGTGCTAGTGGAGTACTGGGTGAAGATGAAATTGTTGCTAAAGTTCTTAGATCTTTACCCCCTACATATAAACACAAAGTTGTTGCCATTGAGGAAATTAGATCTTTGACAACTATCACAAGGGATCAATTGGTTGGTAAGATATCTGCATTCGAGTTAGCTAAGTTTGGTGATGCACTTCCCAAGACTGAATCTACATTCAAAGCTAGTGCCTCTACAAAAGGTAAACAGAGATATGATCTAGGAGAAAGTTCCTCAAAAAAATCAACTTGGTATGAGAAAGCAAGAAAAGATCTGGAAGAGGATGAATTAGAAGATGAACAACTTGAGGCCCTCATTTCAAAGAGATGCCAAGAGGATCCAGTAAGTACGAAGGAAAATTACCTTTTAAATGCTTTTCTTGCAATAAGATTGGTCATTTTGCCTCAAGATGTCTAGAAAGGTTTTCAAGGCTAAACCCTAATAGATCAAGGTTTTAGAAAAAGTGTTACTATGTTTAAGAAGAAGATGATGAAGGAGTAACAGATGATGAATCTGAGATAGGAAACAAATCCTAAAGTGACTGGGTGTTTATTACCATCAAAGAAGAGGATCCAATGCCTATTTAATCTACCAATCATAAGATGATAGAAAGTGCTTTGGTTGCTCAAGTTGAAGAAAAAAATGAATGGGTTATTGACAGTGGATGCTCTCACCATATGATTGGTGACAAGAGGAAGTTCTTAAGCTTGGAAAGATATGAAGGTGGAGTTGTAAAGTTTGGAGATAATTCTGCTGGCAGAATTAGAGGCAGAGGAAGCATCTCTTTCGATGGCAAGAACAAAACTAGTGATGTTCTATATGTTGAAGGTCTGAAGTATAATCTTCTCAGTGTTGGATAGTTGGTGGACAAAGGCTATGATCTCCATTTCAAAAATAGAAAATGCAAGATCTTTGAAAGCTCTGGAACTGAGATTGCATCTGGTACACAAATAAAAGGTAACATCTTCCAATTAGTTGGTACAGGCAAAAGTTGATTATTTGTTCAAATTGATTAGAGTTGGTTGTGGCATAGGAGAATGTGCCATGTGAATTTTGATAATATCATTAAGATAAGTAACACTCAGGCAGTTAGAGATCTTCCAAGACTGATGAAACCTGCTAACAGCTTGTGCAAAGAATGTCAGTTAGGTAAGTAGAGCAGAGTCACATTTAAAAGTAAGGAACAATCTTCAACTGGATTGTTAGACTTGGTGCACATTGATCTTTGTGGTCTGACAAGAGTCAAGAGTCTGCAAGGAAATAGGTACTTTATGTTGCTAATTGATGACCACTCCTGGATGATGTGGGTGACCTTCTTAAAAGAGAAATCTAAAGCACTTGAGAAGTTCAAAATATTCAAAGTTATGGTAGAAAATGAAACTGGCATAAACATAAAATGCCTCAGGTCTGATAGAAGTGGAGAATTCACATCCGGTGAGTTCATAACATTTTGTGAGAAGTATGGGATAAAGAGACAATTATCTGCTTCGAGGACTCCATAGCATAATAGAGTAGTGGAGAGAAAGAACCAAACCATCCAGGAAGCTTCTAGGACCATGATGATGGAAGCAAATGTTCCTCATATCTATTGGAGAGAAGCTGTGAGCACTGTTGTCTACACTCTTAATCTGGTACAAATCAGAGGCAATATTGATAAGACTCCTTATGAACCTTGGTTTGGGATCACTCCTACTGTAAAGTATTTCAGAGTCTTTGGTAGTAAGTACTACATCAAAATAGATAAAGACCTTGGGAAGTTTGATCCTAGAAGTGATGAAGGAATATTCTTGGGATATTCCACTCAAAGCAAAGCATACCGGTGTTATAACAAGAGATTCAGAAAGATTGTAGAAAGTACAAATGTGAAGGTTGATGAAGGCATGGAAAATCCCTCAAGGTTTTGAGTATGAAGCAGATGATCATAATGATGTCTCAGTTCAAGAAAAACAAGCCCCAACTGTAGTACAGATTTAGACTTATCTAGAGAATCCGGAAGAAGAGACAAGTTTGGATGAACCTGTCCAAGAATTAGAAGTGAAAGAAATTTCCAAAACTCCTAGGTATGTAAGACTGAATCATTCTGAAGATCAAATTATAGGAGACAGAAGCAAAGGTGTTCAAACAAGAAGAAATATTGCTCAAGATTTAGTGAAGTATTGTTTGATTTCAAAAATTGAACAAAAAATAATAAGTGAAGCTTGCAATGATGAAAGTTGGCCTAAAGCAATGGAGGAAGAATTGATTCAGATTGAAAAGAATAACACTTGGGATCTTGTCCCCAGACCTAAGGACAAAAATGTGATTGGGACTAAGTGGGTCTTCCAGAATAAAGTAAATGAAAAAGGTGAAGTCATAAGAAACAAAGCCAGATTGGTCTGTAAGGGTTATTATCAAGTAGAAGGAATTGACTTTGAAGAAACTTTTGCTCCGGTGGCAAGAATTGAAGCAGTCAGACTATTTATTGCCTTTGCTGCCTTCAAGGATTTCAAAGTATATCAGATGGATGTCAAGTCTGCCTTCCTGAATGGTGATTTGGAAGAAGAGGTATACATTGAGCCACCGGATGGATTCCAATTGTCTAATCATGGTGATATGGTCTGCAAGTTGAAGAAAGCATTGTATGGACTCCAACAAGCTCCAAGAGCTTGGTATGAAAGATTGGACAAACACCTTTTGAAGATTGGTTTCAACAAAGGCACTGCTGATAGTAATCTATATTTTAAGATTGATCATGAAAGTATCTTGATTGTTAGAGTATTTGTTGATGATATCATTTTTGGAGGGAAAGATAGTATGTGCAAGACCTTTGCAAATCAAATGCAAAGTGAATTTGAGATGTCTATGTTTGGGGAAATGAATTTCTTTTTGGGTCTGCAAATCACTCAAACAAAGAAAGGAATCTTCATATCACAGACCAAGTATGTGAAAGAATTGTTGAAGAAATTTGGGATGGAAGACTCAAAGGAAATGAATACTCCCATGGCAACTAGATGTAAGCTAAGTAAAGATGATGAATCCCCTAAGGCTTATCAGAAAAAGTATAGGTCAATGATTGGAGGACTGCTCTATCTCACTCAAACTAGACCTAATATTATGAATGTTGTTGGTCTTGTTACCAGATTGCAAGCTGATCCTAGAGAGTCTCATGTCATGGAAATCAAAAGAATTCTTAGATATCTGAAGGGAACAGTTGAGTATGGATTATGGTATCCTAAGGATCATGACTTCTCTCTTCATGCATACACAAATGTTGATTGGGCAGGAGATGTGGATGACTGAAAGAGTACCAATGGTGGTGCATTCTTTTTGGGAAAAAGATTGGTTTCTTGGCTGAGTAAGAAACAAGAGGCAATATCTTTGTCCACTGCAGAAGCAAAATATATTGCAGCAACAGGCAATTGTACTCAAGTATTATGGATGGAGCAAATGCTAAGAGATAGCAGAGTAGAGTATGAGGAACCTATCACAATCTTCTATGATAACTCAAGTGCAATAAATATATCAAAAAATCTGGTGTTGCATTCAAAGATAAAACATATATCCATCAAGTTTCACTTTTTGAGAGAGCAGGTGAACAAGATTGAAGTCAGATTGGAGTTTGTGCCCTCAAAGGATCAGATTGTAGATATTTTTACTAAACCTCTACCTAAGGAATCTTTTGAGTATCTCAGGGAGAAGTTAGGGGTTATTACCCCTCTGGTTCTGAATTAAGGTGCACTAATGTGCATCAATCTGGTGGATCTCACAATCATATCTTGTGATCTAGATTGATGTTAGGAGGCTTCTACTTAGGGGAAGTAGTCAGTATAACTCTGAAGAGTGACAAGTGGTTGCAAGTATGTGCCATTTTCCATTGATATCAAAGGGGGAGAGAAGACATGTGAAAAACAAAAGTGGTTGTTGATCAAAGGAGGAGCAGTAAAGGAAGAGAAGACATGTGAATGGTTGTTGTTGATAGGGGGAGCTATGTTAGTCAATAAGGAGAAGTTCTTGTCTTGATGGTTAAAACAATTTTTCACATTATATGTTGCCATCAATGACAAAGGGGGAGATTGTTGCAAGTATGGGCCTAACTAGTGTTGTCATTGATGTCAACATACTCCTGTTGTATAAATGTCAAGGATTGGATGAGTTGTATACTGAGGATATTGAGAAAATTAGTCTTATCATAAACAGAGAAGATCAGTGAAAATAGTGAAGCTCTATGAAGTGAAGATCCCAGCTAGATGAAGATCAGAGAATGCACATCAAAAGGTTTGTAGATATGTGTCTAAAGGTGATCCAGTCAAGATTTGAGAGGTCTGCATGAAATTGTGAAGGAGTTATGGCCATAAGAGTAAAACCGATTTTGGCAACTGTTCAGAGGTGACAAAGTGACTCAAATAGGTCCGGTGAGATCTAGAAATACAACATCATATTCTGTGGATCTGGTGGCATGTTTGGAAGGCTAATGTGAATTGACAACTCAATTGGTTTGTAGTTTGGAGGTCCACAAGCAATCTTTCTAGTATGAAATTGATGAGCAACTGTGTTCTTAAGGTTCTGGATGAGGATGTGAATGATTATAGTAGTCAAAAGTTGTGCAGATGTTCTTGGTGATTCAAGCAAGCTTGTGGGGGTCTCTAGATTGTGTCCAGTTCATATTGGTGGTCTGCATTGAAGATAGAGCTCGTAATTGAAGATTTACCTTCCAGTGATGGTGTTCTTCCTAGTCTTGGCTAACCAAATGTCTTGCACATATTGCAGATGATTGAAGATGTTTTGCAAAGCCTGGCATGTTCCACAAAGAAGATTGAAGTCCCAGCTATGGGTAGCTGACAGTGTAGTAGTGTGCATGAAGCTTTTGTAATAAGTCAAGTTGTATTTTAGTATTTGCTCTGTAATAAAATAAGTGTATGTTATGTCAACTTTGATGATCATTCCAAAGTTGATGTCTTGTATAAATAAGAATTGTGAAGTCATTCAAAAGTATCCTTGTAGTGATGAGAAGGTGATAAGGAAGAAGAAAGAAAAGCAGTCAGAGGTATTGAGTTTAAATGGAACCGACTCAAGCATAGTGAAGATGCTGATCTCTAGTTCAAGTATGTAATATTTATATTATTCTATAAACAGTGTGTCTCCTATAGGCAGTGGGCCTCTTGTGAGAAGTGTGCTTAGGCAGTAAGCCCTAATTGGCAAGTGCCATTTCATTCTTCTTATTCTTTTAACAGAGAATACAATCTTGGGTTAGTCACCTTGTGGTTTTTCCCTTAACTAGGTTTTCCACATAAAAATCTTTGTGTTGTATGTGTTGAATTTTTTTCTTCTCTTAAATTCATGCACTATGCCTCATGATTGAATCTCTGATATGCTATTGAAATAGAAGAAGCTTTAAAATACATAAAGGACAGAAGTTTGGTAACAACTGATTCACCCCCCCTCTTAGTTGTCTGTCTTAAATCCAACAATTGGTATCAGAGCTAAGTTCCTCTAGAAGAAGCTTAACTGCTTGAGGAGACCTAGAATATCGACCTACAAGGACAGTCCAAGGTTTGATGGATCAAACTTCACTGCTTGGAAAAGTCACATAGAATGTCATATATAATGCATGGGATATCAGTATCGGAACATAACCTCAACTAAATATGTTCCCCCAAGGAATGGCCCAACAACTATAGATGAAGTCAGAGATGCAGAAAATAATCTTCAAGCTAAAGAAGCCCTACTGAGTGCCTTGTCTAATTCAGAGCTGACAAATGTTATGGGATTGAAGACTGCTTATGAAATTTGGACAAAACTTGAAAATCTATATGAAGGAGACAAATATGTTAGGTGTGCCAAGCTACAAAGTCTGAAAGGAAAGTTTAAAAACTTAAAGATGAGTGAAGATGAGAATATCATTTCTTATATGACAAAAGTAAATGAGCTTGTTTGTGGCATCAAATGTGCTAGTGGAGTACTAGATGAAGATGAAATTGTTGCTAAAGTTCTCGAATCTTTACCCCCTACATATAAACACAAAGTTGCTGCCATTAAGGAAATCAGATCTTTGACAACTATCACAAGGGATCAATTGGTTGGTAAGATATCTTCATTCAAGTTAGCTAATTTTGGTGATGTACTTCCCAAGACTGAATCTACATTCAAAGCTAGTGCCTCTATAAAAATCAAACAGACATATGATCCAGGAGAAAGTTCCTCAAGAAAATCAACTTGGTATGAGAAAGAAAGAAAAGATCTGGAAGAGGATGAATTAGAAGCTGAACAACTTGAGGCCCTCATTGCAAAGAGACTTTCAAGAGGATCCGGTAAGTATGAAGGAAAATTACCTTTTAAATGCTTTGCCTACAATAAGATTGGTCATTTTGCCTCAAGATGTCCGGAAAGGTTTTCAAGGCTAAACCCTAATAGATCAATGTTTTAGAAAAAGTGTTACTATGTTCAAGAACATGATGATGAAGGAGTAACAGATGATGAATCTGAGATAGGAAACAAATCTGGAAGTGACTGGGTGTTTATTGTCATCAAAGAAGAAGATCTAATGCCTATTGAATTTGCCAATCATAAGATGATAGAAAGTGCTTTGGCCTCTCAAGTTGAAGAAAAAGATGAATGGGTTATTGACAGTGGATGGTATCACCATATGACTGGTGACAAGAGTAAGTTCTTAAGCTTGGAAAGATATGAAGGTGGAGTTGTAAAGTTTGGAGATAATTCTGCTAGCAGAATTAGAGGTAGAGGAAGCATCTCTTTTGATGGAAAGAACAAAACCAGTGATGTTCTATATGTTGAAGATCTGAAGCATAATCTTCTCAGTGTTGGATAGTTGGTGGACAAAGGCTATGATCTCCATTTCAAAAATGGAAAATGTAAGATCTTTGAAAGCTCTAGAACTGAGATTGCATCCGGTACATAGACAAAAGTTAACATCTTCCAATTAGTTGGTACTAGAAAAAGTTGTTTATTTGTTCAAATTGATTAGAGTTGGTTGTGGCATAGGAGAATGTGCCATGTGAATTTTGATAATATCGTTAAGATAAGAAACACTCAGGCTGTAAGAGATCTTCCAAGACTGATGAAACTTGCTAACAGTTTGTACAAAGAATGTTAGTTAGGTAAGCAGAGTAGAGTCACATTCAAAAGTAAGGAACAATCTTCAACCAGATTGTTAGACTTGGTTTACACTGATCTGTATGGTCCGACAAGAGTCAAGAGTCTACAAGGACATAGGCACTTTATGTTGCTAATTGATAACCACTCCCGGATGATGTGGGAAACCTTCTTAAAAGAGAAATCTAAAGCACTTGAGAAGTTCAAAATATTCAAAGCTATGGTAGAAAATGAAACTGGCATAAACATAAAATGCCTCAGATCTGATAGAGGTGGAGAATTCACATCCAGTGAGTTCATAACATTTTATGAGAAGTATGGGATAAAGAGACAATTATCTTCTTTGAGGACTCCACAACAGAATGGAGTAGTGGAAAGAAAGAACCAGACCATCTAGAAAGCTTCTAGGACCATGATGATGGAAGCAAATGTTCCTCAAATCTATTGGAGAGAAGCTGTGAGCACTGCTGTCTACACTCTTAATCGGGTACAAATTAGAGGCAATATTGGTAAGACTCCTTATGAACCTTAGTTTGGTATCACTCCTACTGTAAAGTATTTCAGAGTCTTTGGTAGTAAGTGCTACATAAAAAGATATGAAGACCTTGGGAAGTTTGATGCTAGAAGCGATGAAGGAATATTCTTGGGATATTCCACTCAAAGCAAAGCATATCGGTGTTATAACAAGAGATTCAGAAAGATTGTAGAAAGTACAAATGTGAAGGTTGATAAAGGCATGGAAAATTCCTCAAGGTTTTATGAGTATGAAGCATATAATCAGAATGATGTCTTGGTTCAAGAAAAACAAGCCCCAATTGCAGTACAGATTCAGACTGATCTAGAGAATCTGGAAGAAGAGACAAGTTTGGATGAACCTATCCAAGAATTAGAAGTGCAATAAATTCCCAAAATTCCCAGGTATGTAAGACTGAATCATTTTAAAGATCAGATTATAGGAGACAGAAGCAAAGGAGTTCAAACAAGAAGAAATATTGCTCAAGATTCAGTGAAGTATTGTTTGATTTTAAAAATTGAACCAAAAACAATAAGTGAAGCTTGCAATGATGAAAGTTGGGCTAAAGCAATGGAGGAAGAATTGATTCAGATTGAAAAGAATAGCACTTGGGATCTTGTCCCCAGACCTAAGGACAAAATGTGATTGGGACTAAGTGGGTCTTCCAGAATAAACTAAATGAAAAATGTGAAGTAGTAAGAAACAAAGCCAGATTGGTTTGTAAGGGTTATTATCAAGTAGAAGGAATTGACTTTGAAGAAACTTTTGCTCCGGTGGTAAGAATTGAAGCAATCAGATTATTTCTTGCCTTTGCTGCCTTCAAGGATTTCAACATATATCAGATGGATGTTAAGTCTACCTTCCTGAATGGTGATCATAGTGATATGGTCTGCAAGTTGAAGAAAGCATTGTATGGACTCGAACAAGCTCCAAGAGCCTGGTATGAAAGATTGGACAAACATCTTTTGAAGATTGGTTTCAACAAAGGCACTGCTGATAGTAATCTATATTTTAAGATTGATCATGAAAGTATCCTGATTGTTGAAGTATTTGTTGATGATATCATTTTTGGAGGGAAAGATAGTATGTGCAAGACCTTTGCAAATCAAATGCAAAGTGAATTTGAGATGTTTATGTTTGGGGAAATGAATTTCTTTTTGGGTCTACAAATCACTCAAATAAAGAAAGGAATCTTCATATCACAGACCAAGTATGTGAAGGAATTGTTGAAGAAATTTGGGATGGAAGACTCAAAGGCAATGAATACTCCCATGGCAACCGGATGTAAGCTAAGTAAAGATGATGAATCCCCTAAGGTAGATCAGAAAAAGTATAGGTCAATGATTGGAGGACTGCTCTATCTCACTCAAACTAGACCTAATATTATGAATGTTGTTGGTCTTGTTGCCAGATTCCAAGCTGATCCTAGAGAGTCTCATGCCATGGATTTAAAAAGAATTCTCAGATATTTGAAGGGAACAGTTGAGTATGGATTATGGTATCCTAAGGATCATGACTTCTCTCTTCATACATACATAGATGCTGATTGGGCAGGAGATGTGGATGACCGGAAGAGTACCAGTGGTGGTGCATTCTTTTTGGAAAAAAGATTGGTTTCTTGGCTGAGCAAGAAACAAGAGTCAATATCTCTATCCACTGCAAAAGAAGAATATATTGCAGCAGTAGGCAGTTGCACTCAAGTATTGTGGATGAAGCAAATGCTAAGAGATATTAGAGTAGAGTATGAGGAACTTATCACAATCTTCTATGATAACTCAAGTGTAATAATTATATCAAAAAATATGGCGTTGCATTCAAAGACAAATATTATATCCATCAAGTTTCACTTTTTGAGAGAGCAGGTGAACAAGAATGAAGACAGATTGGAGGTTGTGCTCTCAAAGGATCAGATTGCAGACATTTTTACTAAACCTCTACCTAAGGACTCTTTTGAGTATCTCAGGGAGAAGTTAGGGGTTATTACCCCTCTGGTTCTAAATTAAGGTGCCCTAATGTGCATCAATCTGGTGGATCTCACAGTCATATCTTGTGATCCAGATTGATGTTAGGAGGCTGCTACTTAGGGAAAGCAGTCAATATAACTCTGAAGAGTGACAAGTGGTTGCAAGTATGTGCCCTTTGCCATTGATGTCAAAGGGGGAGAGAAGACATATGAAAAAAAAAGTGGTTGTTGATCAAAGGGGGAGCAGTAAAGGAAGAGAAGACATGTGAATGGTTGTTGTTGATAGGGGAGATATGCCAATTAGTAAGGAGAAGTTCTTGTCTTGATTGTTAAAACAATTTTTCACATTATATGTTGCCATCAATGACAAGGGGGAGATTGTTGCAAATATGGGCCTAACTGGCGTTGTCATTGATGTCAACATACTCCTATTGCATAAATGTCAAGGATTGGATGAGTTGTATGCTGAGGATATTGAGAAAATTAGTCCTATCATAAACAGAGAAGATTAGTGAAGATAGTGAAGCTCTATGAAGTGAAGATCCCAACTAGATGAAGATCAGATAATGCACATCAAAGGGTTTGTAGATATGTGTCTAAAGGTGATCCAGTCAAGATTTGAGAGGTCCACATGAAATTGTGAAGGAGTTATGGCCATAAGAGTAAAACCAGTTCTGGCAACTGTTCAAAGATGACAAAGTGACTCAAATAGGTTCGGTGAGATCCAGAAATACAACACCATGTTCTGTAGATCTGGTGGCATGTTTGGAAGGCTAATGTTAATTGACAACTCAATTGGTTCGTAGTTTGGAGGTCCACAAGCAATCTTTCTATTATGACAGAGATGAGCAACTATGTTCTTGAGGTTCCGGATGAAGATGCAAATGATTATAGTAAGCAGAAGTGGTGCGGATGTTCTTGGTGATTCAAGCAAGCTTATGGGGGTCTCTAGATTTTGTCCAATTCGTGTTGGCGGTCCACATTGAAGATAGAGCTCGTAATTGAAGATTTACCTTCCAGTGATGGTGTTCTTCCTAGTCTTGGCCGACCGAATGTCTTGCACGTATTGCGTATGATCTCGAAGATGTTTTACGAATCCTAGCGTGTTCCACAAAGAAGATTGAAGTCCCAACTATGGGTAGCCGACAGTGTAGTAGTGCGCATGAAACTTTTGTAATAAGTCAAGTTGTATTTTTGTATTTACTTTGCAATAAAATAAGTGTATGTTATGCTGACTTTGATGATCATTCCAAAGTTGATGTCTTGTATAAATAAGAATTGTGAAGTCATTCAAAAGTATCCTTGTAGCAATGAGAAGGTGGTAAGGAAGAAGAAAGGAAAGTAGAGCAGAGGTATTGAGCTTAAATGGAACTGACTCAAGAATAGTGAAGATGTTGATCTCCAGTTCAAGTATGTAATATTTATATTATTCTGTAGATAGTGTGTCTCCTATAGGCAGTGGGCCTCTTGTGAGCAATGTTCTTAGGCAGTGAGCCCTAATTGGCAAGTGTCATTTCATTCTTCTTATTCTTTTAATAGAGAATACAATCTTGGGTTAGTCACCTCATGGTTTTTCCCTTAATCGGGTTTTCCACGTAAAAATCTTTGTGTTATATGTGTTGAATTTGTTTCTGCTCTTAAATTCATGCATTGTGCCTCATGATTGAATCTCTGATATGCTATTGAAATAGAAGAAGCTTTAAAGTACATAAAGGACAGAAGTTTGGTAACAACTGATTCACCCCCCCTCTCAGTTGTCTATCTTAAATCCAACAGTCCTCATAAATCTTTTGGCATACTGGATTATGTTCACTCTAATGTATTTGGTCTAATGAATGTTCCTTCATTATCGAAATCTAAATATTATGTTTCATTTATAGATGATTATTTGAGAAAAGCATTTGTGTATTTTCTAAAAAGTAAATCAGAAGTGTTCAGTCGGTTTAAGGAGTTTAAAACCTTAGTAGAAAATTAGATTGGTAGAAAAATTAAATGCTTGAGAATGGATAATGGCGGTGAATTTTGTTCTACAGATTTTGAAAGGTATTGCAAAGACCATGGGATTAAAAGGCATAAAACTACACCTTACACTCCATAGCAGATTGGAGTTACTGGAAGGTTAAACATGATGCTGATGGAAAAGGTGAGAATTATGTTGAGTAGTGCTAGTTTGGAGCAGAAGATCAAGGCTGAGGCCATAGCTACAACATGTTACTTGATTAATCGTTCACCTACTTCAGCTCTTGTTTATAAAACACCTTTGGAAGCATGGTCTAGTAAGAAGCCCTCTTTAAGACACATTAGAGTCTTTGGCTGTGAGGCATATGCATATGTGTTGAATGAGAAAAGATCTCAATTAGAAAACAAGATTATAAAATGTATCTTCATTGGTTATGGTATTGGTGTGTAATGTGCTACCCCAATTTTTTTTTCAATTTTCAATCACTGCCAATAGGGTTAGCACAATGTTGCAACCAACTAGAATACCTCCACCATTTTTTATCACCAAGTTCCCAGAATGGGTGTGGTGAGAGAATACAATGCTTTGGTTTATAAAACTATGATATACAAATAGAACTGAATACAATCATTCGCTAAATAGTAGGCATCCGCTTCTGCGGGCATCCACTTATGCAATGGGAATACTCCACTTATTTAATGGGTGGATTAAGAAATATAAATACTATTCATTCCTCCACTATGGCGGTAAACTATCCAAGGGTTACAATATGTGTTTGCAACAAAATGTAAATATAAAAAAGAAGTAAATATGTTGCAATACAACTCAGAAAAATAAACAACTAGATCAACATATCAGCATTATAGATGATTTAACATCATGGAAGCATCCTGAACAAGCATTAATGTCAGTAAGTACCAAATAACTTCCTGTCCTAGCTAATGTTATGCAAGAAGAAGCATTGCAGTTGTAAATATCTCAGAAATCTGATTTAACTCCCCTTCTATACTATCAACCAACCACTTATGAAGCCATGAATCAAACACAGACATGACTCTGCCTATCAACAACTCAACATCCACACAGTTCTGATTTGAAATTGCTAAATAAAGAAGTATATTTCAATTCTAATACACCGTCAATCCTCTGTCTGAGATTTATTCAATCATCTAATTCATCACCCAAACCATATACAATCAGTCCAAAATAAGATTTTGGTAAGTCCAGAAATAAGCAAGAGCAGCCAATATCCCAAACAATTACAACAGTCCACAACTAGAGGATTCAGTCTCAAAATTCAATTAAGACGATAGTCACAAAGATTGATAAATCTCATTGAAAAGACTCTAACACTTGAACCGATCCTTCCATGGGACATTCAATGCCCCCATTTACTATTCAATGAACCTTCAATATTCATCACCTTTTTAAGACTCACGGTAGATCCTCAAGGAATACGGTAGTTTCAGACTTGAAACAAATCTTGGATCAACACCTTAGCATGGATGACAAAGCGGACCCACCATAAAATCACCTAATAAGACAAAAAGAGACTTGACTCATTTAGCATTACCACCACGATCACTAAACTCAGGCATTTAATTCAATTACAAATTCCCTCCCTCAATGCTTAGTCATTTTCAAACATGAAATGAAGAGCGGCCCCACCATACTCACTAAAGACAAATAAATAAACTTTATTTTTTTCCAATAACCACGACTTCACATCATATTCATATGTATTGAATAAATCTCAGCATCCAAAAAATTAAGGAACGATTCAGAAATCTAGCCCACGACTCTTTTTCATTGTCCATGCTTCCTTCACAATAAATTGACCATGCTCTTGGATGGCAACTTCAAGGAAGAATTTTCAATCACCAACTTTGAAGAATATAATGTCGCCCGATCTACCCTTAATTAGCACGATCCCTTATGAAGCTCATAACAAATGCCATCAAACACAACAAGTAATATATGTAAATCAAACAACAAGAGAAATAAACTGCACTCCATATTCCATTAGGAAACATCAAATTTATCCATCAACAGCACAAACTAAGAAAACTCCACTTCTCAGCATGTAAATGAATAGCCAATGAAACTCAGAGATAATAAGGAATTGCACACCAAAATATGATCAATCAATAATAATTTTCAAACTAAACTCATCAAAATATATAAATCTCCATGATAGCACAAAGGCAAACTTTGTATGAGCTTGCTCAAGAGGGTTTTCATCCTCAGAGAATTTCTACAAGAGGGTTTTCGTCCTCTAGAGAATATGGAAGAACACACTGGTTCAATCCATCTGCAAAAACATATCAAATCAAAAGTATAACATAACCCCTCTCAAATGAGCTCTCATTCCCTTTTATAGGCACTTAAGAGTTACAATTGAATTATTTCTTGAAAATAATAACCTTTTTTTTCCTCCAACTTAAATTATTTCTTTTTCCTCCACTTAAGTGCTCACTTTTAAGTGCCTAAATAAAAGAATATATTTTCCCCTTTCTAATGAGCTATAACACTTGATCACTTTTTTAATTATTTTCACCTTTAGAAACTTAAGTGAAAATAATAAATAAAATAACTCATTAAAATAATACTCTTTGCGGAAAATCTCAAACTGCCTCCAAAAGCAAAATAAACTGAACCAATATATTCTGATAAATAACTTTGACCATCCTTGATGAAAATGCAGACTTGAGACACCCACAACTGCCTTGCAGATAGAAACACGACCATTCAATAAGTTTGGATTTGTTCTGAACACGTCGGATAGCCTCCTAGAGACTAGGAACTAGCATCATAAGCACAAATTCTATGTGCCCAAAAAGGGACATTACAGTCCTCCCCGCTGAAGATTGCTTGTCCTCAAGCAATACATGCTATCCAAAAGAGATACCTGCATGATCATCAATAATATACTTGGATCCCAAATCAATCTGAAGAATGCTCCATACCACTTCTGTTGTGCTACTCTGAGATATCTGTGAACTGCATAGATGGTGTTCTGTTTACACTTCTGAAACATTCTTTGATCACATAATCTTTTGAATCCCAAACATCAATAAACCCAAAGATTAAAAAATTAGCAATCATCCAACATGAAACTACAGCTTGGAACCAAAATCTGTAATGCTCCTCCAAGGAAGAACATAAATTAGTTTGATCACAAGCTGAAAATAACTCTGAACAACCATGAATTAGCTGATTCTCACTCTCCAAAAGAGCATTAATACCTGTAACACTTGTTCCTTTCAACTGAATACTTCTGTCATCTTCCCACAAAGAGCTAGAAGCAACAAAAAGATCAATCTCATGGATGCATACATCTGAAATAATCTCATGAAAATCATATTTTAGTGATCTAAAAATGGGATAGAAACAACAAAACTGAAATCTTTTGAGAACAATAAGAAATTTAGGCCATCTAAAATCAGAATATATCAAAGTTATGACCAAAATTTCTCTCCAATCAATCATTATGTATGCAATTGAACACTTATAATTGCTGATGGGAGTAAGGACAACAGCTTCATAATTGAAATTTGTCTCCAAAATTAACCATAAAACCATCTTATCAACACCACAATCCTCCCGCAAATAAATTCCATGATGAAAATAAGCCATCATTGAAATTAAGTCATTACATACCTAAACCTTATGCCCACCTTCAACAACTAATGAAGACTTCCAATTGAAGAAGTTTTTATGCAAAGTAACATTCCATCTGTGATTGCAGGTACAAGGACTGATCCAGATGTTGCTGATGAAGATTAGATCAAGGATTTACCACCTACTAAGCCATTGAAGCTTGAAAGCATTTTGGACACCAAGGAAGCAAAAAGAACAAGGCATAAGGTGTATAATGAATACCTAGTGAAATAGAAAAGCCTTCCTAATGAAGCTGCAACATGGATGATAGAAGATGATATCAAAAAAATGGCAAAACAGTTCAAGAGCTAATCTCAAGTGGAACTTGAGATTCTTTTCTCCTCGGGTGTATGGTGCAGGAGCACCTAAGTATATATTGTAAATAGGGTCAAATCTTGAGTTTTATGTTGATAAGTTCAATTTTGGTGTAATAAGTGTTGATAACTGAGAGGGGGGGGGTGAATCAGTTATCCTAATTATTTCCCTTATTAAACTTTCTTATTAATTGATGCAGCATTGAATCAAACACAAAAACATTACCATGAAATAAGAAACACATGACACAGTATTTTTGACGTGGAAACCCTGTTAAGGGAGAAAACCACGGGGTGATTAACCCAAAATTATTCTCTGTTAGAAGAATAGGAAATTACAAAATGGCACTTGCCAATTAGGGCTCACTGCCCGAGCACACTGCTCACAAGAGGCCCACTGCCTACAAGAAGACACACTGTCTACAAAGTGATAAGAATCACAGTCTTGAACTGATTGGAAGCATCTGCATATGCTGGAGTTCAGTTCCGGTTAGGCTCAGTACACTGATCTGCTGCACTTCATCTTTTCTCTGTTCTTTATTCTGCTATCCTTTCACATACCGGATATGTCTTGGTACTTCTGCTCTGTTCTGCACTTCTTCGCATATATCTTGACATAGTCACCCCCTTCACAACTAAATCCATCCTCTATATATATCCGCACAAGTAATTTCATCACCTTTCTAGTCGGCATCCGGAACAGTCTAGTTTCTTACAAACTCTGTTCTGTCGGCTGAATCCTTGCTCACCAAGCAATGCGGATCAAGCATATACTTGTAGATATCATTAATCATGTCGGCCAAACATGATTCATGCCTTCACAACCTTTATCATCAACAGTAACACATCCGGAAAGTAGTCTGATACTCTGTCAGTCAGTTCTTCCTCTGTTTTCACTGTCTCTCAGGAATCCGGTACTCAACTATTCATATCTTTTTCCTTGTCCATCACCGGAGGCTAAATCCTTGGAATATACCACTCAAGGTAGTCCTCTTGACTTCCCCAAATCCGCACTGCACCAAGACACTTCCTCTGAGAGATCCGGACCAATCTGTCGGACCTTGCCACATGCTCTGTTCTTGTTTACCGGACCACAACAATCTTTATTCTGACTTCCGGTAGAGACACACCATGACTTGCGGATATGTGGGATGACCTTTGTTGCCATCAATGACAACAACCATGAATTCATATAGTGTCTCTTGCCAACAATCTCCCCCTTTGGCATTGATGGCAACACTTAGTGAAAAATGACTAAGTGTTTACACTATGCTCCCCCTTTGCTGATGCTCTGTCTTTATATACAATTTCCGGAACTCCCCCTTAATTGGATTCCTCATTTTTCACTGCTCCTCACTCCCCCTTTGACATCAATGGCAAAGGGTAGGGTCCGCACATCAAAATTTTCAAAAAATTTCTATACATAGCCGCATATTTACATACTCACATATACTGAAGAATGTCTGCAAAGGATGTCTGCAATTGGATCATTTCTGTAGCCCAACTTTGCTTCATTCTATCCAAAATTGAAATGTGACCACTCAACAAAAATGCAAAAGCTTCTGCCCGCTTGAGATCTGTCGGATCATTTGTTTGGGCGGTGGTCTGAGCATCACTGATGGCCTCATGCATAGTTTCCAACTTAGGGATTATAATCCTTCTAAGTTCTCCCATCCGGTTAGTGATATTCTTCCTTTCCTTCTCAAGATTCTTTATTTCATTCAAGACTGCAATAGTCTGACATTCTTGATTTATTATGGAGGAAGAGAGAGGATCAAAACTTTGAGATAAGCTTTGTAGCTTGTCCTGTTCCTCTTTTATTTTCTTATCAATTGCTGCTGTTGCCTTTGACCAGGATATACAAAATTTTTAAATGTCACCGCCATCCTTAAGAGCATTCTCTAAGCTCTTTATTCCAATACTCACAATCTTCCTATCTTTAGAGATTAATTCTAATACTTCTGAAAATCTTTTATCCAAAAATTCCTTCCGGACCTTTTCTTCAGCAGATTTTTCTAGAGATTCAAAATGTGTACTAACACTGCTGACTAAGGTTTTGAGATTACCGGAAGAGGAGGCTGTGGGATCCTTTTGAAAGGATGGCATGATCTTTTCTAGCACTCCAGATGCTACCTCCATAAGCTCACAGTCTTCCATGTGAGATTTCAGTAGCTTCTCTTTGACTTTCTCATTTGCAAATGAGGCTATTTTCATTGTTTGCACCGGTGACAAAGAGTCAAAATCTAATGGTCCTTTTAGCAGGTCCGGTTCATCAATTTCTATAGTGGCTTTTCTCAAAAATTGTTGAACAGTTTGTGCAGTGTCTCTTGCCGGAGACAGATGTTTCTTTTCTTCTGCAGTCTTGGAACTGTCAACCTCTTTATCTTTCACCCCTGCTTCCTTCTCCTGTAATTTCTCTTCTTCTTTGGATCCGGAGACTGTAGGGGAAACCGGAGGAGAGATGTTTGTCTGTTCAGGGCCCACTTCTTTCGGAACAGATGATTCCAAATCCGCAACTGTTTCTGCACCTAAGTCCTCTACAACAGGAAGATTGAACCTTTTGAAGGCCTTTCGGAGGATCTCTTCTGTCTCTTGGGCCACTTTGTCAGTCTCACCAAGCATGAGTTGATTCATCCTAGCTTTACTTCTGAACTCATCTTTGCAGTCTTTGAAGATTATGTTCATTGTCTTGGGATCAATTTGAGGATATAGCTGAATAGCTATCTGCTCCCGGATCTCAAGATCTTTTGCATGAGCATTATTCTTTCTTATTTCTAATTCCTTTTCTAGGCTTTTAGGAATAAGAGATATGATCTCAATGAAAGCCTTATTGTATATGTTCAGATATTTGACTGTGGCTTCCTGCAGAATCTTTTGGTCAGCCTCACTGTAGTCATCATAAAATTCAGTCATTGGTTGAAGGTTTCCATCCACCGTGACCGACTTGATTACACTCTCTAGAGACAGAGTGGGCTTTTCAACAGATACCTCTGCCATTTCATCCTTGTCTTGGCCTGTGGAGGGTTTACCGGATCCTTTCTTCTTCTGCTTCTTTATTTCTTTTACTCCCTCATCTGACTCTATTTCCTCTTCATCCTTTTGGCTTTCATAAGCCCTTGTGGCTTTTGCCTTGGATCTTTTACCGGATGCCTGGACTTCCGGTTTTGAACTTTTGGTTGTGGGAGGTGCAGATCTTTTTGATGATCTGGTCCGGGTGGGAGTTTCAACCGGAACACTTTCTTTACTTTTCTCTTCTTCCTCAGCCTTTCTCCTCTTTTCCCGGCTGGCATCTAGTGCCTCTTTTGAGATGCCTAGGCCTTGAGCAATATGCTCAACTTCTTTTCTTACCTTCCTCTTTATCTCTGGTTCCCTGAGTTCTACATGTATCTTTACACTCAGTTCCTCAAAGGTTCCAAACCTTTCTGCCTTAGGATCTTTAGGCTGGCTTAGCATGTGTTGAACATGCAGCTCTACTATCTGTTCATCCACTTCATACCCCATGGGCATGATCCAAACAGTCCTTGGCTCCACTGCCTCCATTAGACACTGATCTGTTTCTACCATGAAGCATACTGTGTCTTTGTACTTTTCAACAAGGGATTGGGGTATTCTTTCTCTTGCATGCATCATGCTTTGGAAGTTCTTGAAGTATCCCCATAGAGCTATATTTCTTGCTTTAGCATCCCCAAGTCCATGCAAATAGTCTCTGATTTAGATGGCAACCGGTCTGTCATTCTGCCATATCCATCCACTGGATCCGGGAAGCTCATTCATGTAGTAAAAGAAGAGACAAAGGATCAGATTGCCATACTTGAAGGAGTTTTTCTTGTCCTTCTTGATCTTCTGCAGATTTTCAAAGAGTTGGTTCACAAGAAGCTCACACAAGTCATAGTCTGCATTCTCCTTTAACATTTGATAAGCTGTGTAGATTGCAGTTCCCGGTACTGAATTTTCCCTACTGGAATGATAGATTTTGTAACCAATTATCATAGCTGCAAATTTGACATCCGGTTCAGTGATGTCATCAACTGTCATAGCTCTCTTGTCAAACTTGGATCCGGTTGCATCACTAACTGTCTGATTTTTGACAGACTTGAGAACAGGTAATCCACCGGATGAGTGCAGACTGGTTACAGCCCTAATTGCATCTTTGGTGATCTTGAAGGGCTGGTTCAACCATAGGAAGTTGTCATGTACTCTACTTAGTACATACCGGACCCATTCATCTTCTTCAAAATAGGGGAAATGAATGCACTGTGCAAAGTGTTTGTCCTGAATGGCTTTGTACTGATTTGATCTCAAAGGAGTCATCTATCAATTGTTTGTGATAGATATCCATCAGCTTTGATTCTCCAAAGTCTTCAAGATTCGCATGGATGTAAACCCTAATATCTTCCGTATGCAATACACCATGAGGAACACTAGAGAAGGCTCCTAGTGGATCTACCTCCAATGATTTGTAAGGATGTTTCTTGAATGTGGGGCGAGGTCTATCAGAGATCTTAACTATATTTGGAGTAGCCATTCTTCAAAGATTTGCAGTGAGATAATGAAAAACGGAGAATACCTTATGCGCCTTCGGTTTGCACGGAGTGGTGGGATTGATTTCTTTATGCAATGACTTCGGCAGGAGATCTTTGGTGTGCTTGATGAATCTTGTTGCAGAGCTCCACTTTTCGCTTCTTCTTGAGTGCAGAATGAGCAAATGATTTTTGAGAAATCCCTTATATTGCTCTGCAAACCCTAATATCTGTTTGCAATAAATGCTTCACCTATATTATTCCAGTTTGCCTTGTCCGGATAGCTTGGAGTATCCCGGATCAGTCCTGATCTATGAACATCATCCGGATCTTTCAATCATGAATAAATCGAGGTGACACATTACAAGAACATCCCAAACACTCTGTCCAATCCGCAGAATAAGATAGTGCACTTCCGGATCTCTCCGGACCTTTTTGTAATCCTCTGTCATATCGAAGCATCTCCCGGAACAGGTCTTACTTGATCGATCACAGCTTCTTCATAACTCCATGCGGACCTCTGAAATCTTATTTGGATCGTCTCAAGACTTATATCTTTAAACCTTTTACTCCGCATCTTGTGCCACAGCAGGCACCACTTGATTGGCTGGGGGAACAGGATTTTCTTTGAGTCTCCCCCTGAGCCAGAGCTAACTTTTTAATTTTCGGAAGAAATATCAGCACCAGAGTCTAGTGCGGATCCAACCTCTACATTCTCTGAACTTTTCTTCACCCAAATCTTGCTCATCTGATTCCTAACTTCATCCGCATTCATCTTTTGTTTACCCTTGTCTTGATTCTGATTATACACCGGACCTCTTTTGTCCTGATTCTTGCTTCTGCAGACTTTAGCATTATGACCGGACCTATTACAGATTTGGCAAATAACATTTCTTTGCATAATTGATTGATATCCTCTTGATCTGCATTGATTAGCCATATGACCTACTCTATTGCATGTAAAGCATCTACCTTTGAATGATTTGTTTACTTGCATATTTCTGCATTCATAGGATTTGTGTCCATACCTTTTGCAGTTGAAGCACTGTAAGGAGAAGGATGAATTAATCTGATTCATTCTCTTTCTGCACTGATTAGCTTTGTGACCAAAGTGGTTGCAGCTGTGGCAGTATCCATTGAAAGATGAATATCTTTGAGCATTGGGTTGTCTTACCGGAGGTCTTCTAGGCCTGTTTCTTGGATTTTCTGATGCAAAATTCTTTTGACCGGATTCGGAGCTTTCTCCTTTCTCATATCCCAAACCATACTTGTCATCTGTCCCTTTTTGACTTCCAAGAAGAACTTCAAGTTGAGCAGAGCTTATCTTGAATTTCTCTTTATATTCATTTGTTGTTTGAAGGTCTCTTTTGAGAGAGGCAATTTGATCCTCAAGTTTTTCTTCATTATCTTTGGCATCTTCAAGATCAGATTCAAGATGTCTAATAATCCTGTCCATCTGGTGGCATTCTTCTGATTTTTCTTTAAGAGATTGTTTTAGATTGTCTTCAACCTTTCTTTTTTCTTCAATCTCTTGAGTAAACTTTATAGTTCCTGATTCCATTTCATGTCTTAACATAATGACTTCTTTTGATAACTTTTCACATAACTTGGTTTGCTCAGTCAATTCTTCATTTGTATTGCTTTCTTCACTTTGTCTTGCCAACTGTTGGAGCAACTCCTTTCTCTTTTTCATAGAGAGACTTAATTTGTCTTTTAATTCTCTCATGAATTCATCAGCCTGTTTGAGTCTTTCCTTTAATTCATTGACTTCAGAATTTGACTGTTCAAGATCCTCAAGGGCAGTCTTGAGTTGCTCTCTTAAACCATATGCATCCATTTGAACTCCCAGATCTTCCTCAAGCTGTTAGGCTCTATTAGGAGGAACTTAGCTCTGATACCAATTGTTGATAACTGAGAGGGGGGGGTGAATCAGTTATCCTAATTATTTCCCTTATTGAACTTTCTTATTAATTGATGCAGCATTGAATCAAACACAAAAACATTACCATGAAATAAGAAACACATGACACAGTATTTTTGACGTGGAAACCCTGTTAAGGGAGAAAACCACGGGGTGATTAACCTAAAATTATTCTCTGTTAGAAGAATAGGAAATTACAAAATGGCACTTGCCAATTAGGGCTCACTGCCTGAGCACACTACTCACAAGAGGCCCACTGCCTACAAGAAGACACACTGTCTACAAAGTGATAAGAATCACAGTCTTGAACTGATTGGAAGCATCTGCATATGCTGGAGTTCAGTTCCGGTTAGGCTCAGTACACTGATCTGCTGCACTTCATCTTTTCTCTGTTCTTTATTCTGCTATCCTTTCACATACCGGATATGTCTTGGTACTTCTGCTCTGTTCTGCACTTCTTCGCATATATCTTGACATAGTCACCCCCTTCACAACTAAATCCATCCTCTATATATATCCGCACAAGTAATTTCATCACCTTTCTAGTCGGCATCCGGAACAGTCTAGTTTCTTACAAACTCTGTTCTGTCGGCTGAATCCTTGCTCACCAAGCAATGCGGATCAAGCATATACTTGTAGATATCATTAATCATGTCGGCCAAACATGATTCATGCCTTCACAACCTTTATCATCAACAGTAACACATCCGGAAAGTAGTCTGATACTCTGTCAGTCAGTTCTTCCTCTATTTTCACTGTCTCTCAGGAATCTGGTACTCAACTATTCATATCTTTTTCCTTGTCCATCACCGGAGGCTAAATCCTTGGAATATACCACTCAAGGTAGTCCTCTTGACTTCCCCAAATCCGCACTGCACCAAGACACTTCCTCTGAGAGATCCGGACCAATCTGTCAGACCTTGCCACATGCTCTGTTCTTGTTTACCGGACCACAACAATCTTTATTCTGACTTCCGGTAGAGACACACCATGACTTGCAGATATGTGGGATGACCTTTGTTGCCATCAATGACAACAACCATGAATTCATATAGTGTCTCTTGCCAACAATAAGGTCGAATAAGACCATGTCTTATGCTTTTTTGTCATGGGGTCAATTTAGGTTAGTTTAAAAGTTATAAAAGTGGCATTTTTTGTGTTTTTGGGAAAATGAAGAGTCAAGAACTTGAACATTCGATGGAAACTATTGGTTTCTGATGTAAAGCATGTAAAAATGTCTAAGAAGGTTTGAATCTATCATCTGAAGACATTTTGGAGGAAGATCAATAAAGTTAAACTGCTATTTTTTGCATTTTCATTGTTTTTTGTTGTTCTTGTGACTTGTGTGGCCTATTACAATATGGTCAAGGATTGAAACTAGTTGCATGTTGTAGGGATATGAAATACCTTTCATTCAATCTTGGTTTAGTATTCTGATATTCATTTTTGAGCGAGTTAGAGCCATTTTTGTGATATCTGCCTGTTAAACCTCATTAGCTAGGGTTTTGAGAGAAAAAATGGAATTTTGAGCTGGTGGAATGGAGGGGTTTAGCATCTTATTTCAGATTTTGAAATTGGGTATTGCAGAAAATGGAGTTTTGGGAAAATTTCAAGCAGCCCTAGCCTAATATCCCTATGTATTAGGCTTGTTTGTGTAGCTAGAGGTAGGGTTTTGAAAAAGGGTGATCTGGGTATTGTCCCAATTGACAAAATTGATGGGTTTAGACCCTATGAAATGTGTGGAGCACCCTAGAGTTGAGTTTTTGGTTGTGTGTTTTGAGTTTCATAGACTTGCTTTGCAAAATAGGGCTAATTAGGCCTAGTTACAGCATTACCAGCAAATTATTGAGGGTATCGTTCCAAAACAACCCTATCCCAAATAAAGATATGTTATCAAACAACCAAATGGGTATCTAAAATGATGTTTGGTTTCTGGGTTTGAAGTCTTATCAGGAAGTTAGGCTTGAAAAACCCCTTTTGAAGGGCTACTAGGCAAATGGCACAGTTATGAAGGAACACCAATTATTTGTTTGGTTCAAATCTTCAAAGGTGAATAGATTGATTTGTTTAGGTGTTCTAAACTACTCTGCAGTATCTTGAATCCCATATCCTATTACTATTTCCCTTCATGTGACTCATAGATAGGTCCTCATTATTCAACATGAGGAGAGGAATATTAGGAGTTAACTCAACTTCCATCATAGAGAGAAAATTATTAAATGGTTGGAAGTTGTCCTCACCTCTTTGTTCAAACAATTCATCAATTTTGTCTAACTCTGTATCTACATGCTTAGGAGGTTGTCCTAAGTCAAAACCTTCTTGGAACAAATCAAGCTCTTCAATTTCCAACTTGCTTTCATCTGCTATAGCAACTCCAACTTGCTCTTTGAATTGATGTTCGTCAACAAGCTAACTTTAAACTTCTAAGAGAGCCATTTGGGTACTCTCTAAGGAATCCATAGTTGTTTTAAGATTAAATGTAAGCTTATTAATTTCAACATCTCTTCCCTTTAATTCTTTACATATTCAATCAGCAAACTCAAGGACATGATCTCTATCAGAAAGAAGGTTTAAATAATCTAATTTATGTGTTTCTAGTGCCTCTTTGACTACACACCAGTCTTCAAGTGAAGATCCTCAACAACTTATGTATACAATCCAAGTGAGTTAAGGAATGTACAACTTTATCTTCGGTTACGCATCTGATTTTGAAATTTGAAAGTTGAACCAACAATAGAAGTTGATTCAAATCTTCCAACAAACTCTTCCTCAACATGCTCATCAACTAACTCTTCTGCAAGGACACTAGGTTCTTCAAATTGCATGGGAATTAAATCTTCTTTTTTATCACTTAGATCAAATGATATGGTAGCCTCATATTCAAGCATTGAATCATCACCAATGGCTAATTTAAAGTCTTCATCAACACATTCTTCATCAAGGATCTTTGAAGAGTCTAACTGCTCTTCTCTTTGCATGGAAAAATCCCACTCATAATCTAAATTACCTTCAAAAGCATGGTGAAGATACTCCTCGTTAGAGGCTATCCTGACTCCTGATAGTTTCAGCAGCATTAACCTCTTGGGCTGCCGAAGGTACACCTTTCCTCATGCACTCATCAAGGATTTCTGCTTTAATGCTTTTAGGTTCGCTTGTAAAGTCACCTTCTAGCAATCTATCAATCATCTTTAACTCCTCAAATGTAGTGGCATCTTCAAGGTCTTCATCAAATGAAGGACTTGCAAAGTCCAACACTCTAGGTTCCTTGACTTCATCAAAACAAAACTCAACTTCATTAGTTTCTGCTATAGACTTTTCCAAATCAGCAAGTTCCTCTATGTATGCCTCGTGATTTTTGTCCTTCTCTTCATCATACAGCAGCTCAGTCTTATGTATTTCTGATATCAGGACTTCATCTTCTCTTTTTTTTTGTTTCCACATCATCCTGAAAGAAAGAATAAGTGGTGAAGGATGTTGGTCCATCTTCTTTTTTCTTACATTGATGGTTAGGCTTCCAAGAATATTTGCATAGGAAACAAAGATTTCTTCTTTTAAGTTCATTCTTACTGAACTCTTTCTTCCTCAAAATAGGAGGCTTCTTGTTCGGTGGGCTGGAAAGTGATGACTTAGAATGGATCTTGGCCCTAGCCAAAGGAAAAGGTAATTTGGACTTGCATAAAGACATTGTCTTCATCTCCTCTTTCTTCCTTATCTTCTGAATGTATTCTATTAAGCCCTCTTTGCTAGGATTTCCTTCTTTAATGATTTCCAAGAAAGCATCCCAAGCAATTTGCTACTTACAGTCATCTGACAGTCCTTCGTACTCATCAATAATTTTAGTGGCCTCATGATGATACTTTCTTCGATCCAACTTCTCTTGAACAACTCTTTCTAATTCATCCAGGACATGTCTCACTTCTTTTCCACATAAGAGATGCCACAATCTCTCAACACTGCTCAAAATCTTTCACTGCCCAACTCAGAACACACATACAAGTGTTGATCACTCACATGCAAGGCTAAAAACTTGACTAACACTTGAGAATCTCCAAGATTGAGTAGCAACCCAAATAGGCTGGCAAGATCACCAGCTCTAATACCACTGTAATGTGCTACCCCAATTTTTTTTTCAATTTTCAATCACTACCAATAGGGTTAGCACAATGTTGCAACCAACTAGAATACCTCCACACTTTATGATCACCAAGTTTCCAAAATGGGCGAGGTGAGAGCATACAGTGCTTTGGTTTATAAAACTATGCTATTCAAATGGAACTGACTACAATCATCCACTAAATAGGAAATTTAGCAGATAAGAAATTCTCAATAATCTTTTGAGAACAATAAGAAATTTAGGCCATCTAAAATCAGAATATATCAAAGTTATGACCAAAATTTCTCTCTAATCAATCATTATGTATGCAATTGAACACTTATAATGGCTAATGGGAGTAAGGACAACATCTTCATAATTAAAATCTGTCTCCAAAATTAACCATAAAACCATCTTATCAACACCACAATCCTCCCACAAATAAATTCCATGATGAAAATAAGCCATCATTGAACTCAAGTCATTGCATACTTGAATCTTATGCCCACCTTCAACAACTGATGAAGACTTCCAGTTGAAGAAGTTTTTATGCAAAGTAACATTCCATGAGTGCTTAAGGAAAACTCTGTATGAGCTTTCTCAAGAGGGTTTTTGTCCTTAGAGAATTTATACAAGAGGGTTTTCATCCTCTAGAGAATATGGAAGAACACACTAGTTCAATCCATCTGCAAAAACATATCAAATCAAAAGCATAACATAACCCCTCTCAAATGAGCTCTCATTCCCTTATATAGGAACTTAGGAGTTAGAATTGAATTATTTCTTGAAATAATAACCTTTTTTTCCTCCAACTTAAATTATTTCTTTTTCCTCCACTTAAGTGCTCACTTTTAAGTGCCTAAATAAAAGAACATATTTCTCCCTTTCTAATGAGCTACAGCACTTGATCACTTTTTTAATTATTTTCACCTTTAGAAACTTAAGTGAAAATAATAATTAAAATAGCTCATTAAAATAATACTTTTTGCAAAAAATCTCAAACTGCCTCCAAAAGCAAAATAAATTGAACCAATATATTCTAATTAATAACTTTGACCATCCTTGATGAAAATGAAGACTTGAGACACCCACAACTACCCTGCAGATAGAAACATGACCATTCCAGTAAGTTTGGAGTTCTTTTGAACATGTCGGATAGCCTCCTAGAGACTAGGAACTAGCATCATAAGCACAACATTCTATGTGCCCAAAAAGGGACATTACATGGTATGAAAATATACAAGATTTGGAATCCGGTTACTGATAAGGTATTGTACAACAAATGTGTAATCTTCCGTGAGCTGAAACCTTCTACAGTGGATCTGCAGTCAGAGATAAAGCAGATAAGAAGGATGTTGAAATCCCTCTTACTCTAGAGAAGGAAGAACAGTGAATTCCTAGTGTACTTGAAAGTGAGGAGAGCTCAAGCAATTTTGATACTTCTAAACAAGAAGAAGAACCACAACATCTACCTCAGCCAATGAGGAGGTCTACATGTGAGAAGCGACAACTTGAAAGGTAAGGATATTCTATGTTGGATTCTAGTTGTGCCTATGCTTTTATTGCTAACATTGATGAGCCTAGGACTATGAAAGAGGCTATTAATATGTCTGATTCAGATTCCTAGTTGGAAGCAATGAATGAGGAAATGACATCATTGAAAAAGAATGGAACCTGGGATTTGGTACCCTTGCCTTAAGGTTGAAAGCCTATTAGCTATAAATGGGTATTTAAAAAGAAAATTGGTCTGGATGGCAGCGTTGAAAAGTATAAAGCTAGGTTGGTCGTGAAAGGTTGTTCCCAAGTAGAGGGAATTGATTATGGAGAAATGTTTTCTCTTGTAGCTAAGCTAACATCTATCAGATTTATTTTGTCACTTGTAGCAGCGTATGACTTAGAGATTGAGCAGATGGATGTGAAGACAATGTCTCTTCATGGAGATTTAGAAGAAATTTATGTCCCAGCCAGAGCACTTCATTGAAAAAGGTAAAGAAACTCTAGTTTGGAAGTTAAATAAATCTATGTATGGTTTAAAACAATCGCCTAGAATGTGGTACCAAAAGTTTGACACATTTGTGTTGCCATTGGGATTTGTGAGATCAAAATCAGATCATTGTGTATACTATAAAACTGAAAATGGTCATTTACTTGTTATTGCCCTGTATGTGGATGACATGTTATTCATTGGGAATGGTAAGGGTATGATTTCAGAATTAAAATCTCAATTGTCAGCACAGTTTGAAATGAAAGATTTTGGTGTAGCTAGGTATATTCTAGGGATGGAAATTAGAAGGGATAGAGAAAATAGAAAACTTTGGCTCAGCCAAATAAAGTATTTTAATATTGTCCTAGAGAGATTTAATGACATATTGCAAGTAGCTAGTTGTTCCAGTGTTGCAGGGAATGAAGCTATCTGTTGAAGATTGTCTAAAATATCCTACTAAGATGGAGGACATGATCAGGGTGCCTTATGCGAGTGCAGTTGGAAATTTAATGTATGCAATGGTTTGTACAAGGCCAGACATTACCCAAGTAGTGGGAGTACTTAGTCAATTTATGGCTAATTCAGGAAGACCATATTTGTTGATAGTAAGGAATACTGAGAGGGGGGGTGAATCAGTATTCCACAAAACCACTTCTTAACAAGTTTATTAATCCAATTTCTAAAATTAATAATATGAAAGTAGAATAAGCATAGGAACAACAACCATAAAGACATAACACATGAACACTAATATTTTTACGTGGAAAACCCAAAAAGGGAAAAACCATGGTGAGTGTTAGCTCACAATATATTATGATAGCACAATACCGATTACAAGAAGGCTCACTGTCTTAGGGCTCACTACCCAAAGAAATGCTCACTACAAGAAAGGCTCACTACCTAGAGAAAGAAAGAAGAAGGAAGAATGGCTCACTGCCAAGTTGAACTACTCAAATTGCATCTACACATGCATGGTTACAGTTCTAATGAAGCACAGAAATATTGTTTCAAAACTCTTCATCTCTGACTGCTCTGTTTCACTGCTCTACTTTTACATAGGAACAAGATCTCTCTTCTTCTACTCTTATCACTTCCACAAAATCACCTTACTTCACATGTCACACATACATATATTCGCATTCGCATCTCATCACTCAAACACCAAGTTCAATCCCACATATATATCCGCAACACTTAAAATCTTCATATTAGGTCGGCCTAATAAGTTGTAGCATTTAGTCATATCTTAAGTAGCTTGTCGGCCAATGTCATTCACCAAAATTCACAATAGACCCAAACAATCATACAATAGTCTTCATATGGGTCAAATTTAATCATTCAATCACTTTGATTATTCAAACAATATAACTTCTGCGCATATAGATCTACCATGCATGTCAGCTTGTTCCTCATGAACATACTTGATCAGTTCAACTATCACAACATAACTTCTATTGTGGATCAAATGAGACTCTAAAAATCATATTTAATATTCATCATTGATCTCTTAGCATACCTTCAAAGATGCAAAACATAATAATCAACTGCTAAGAAATGAGGAACTCAAAATTGTTGTCCTGTCACTGGGAAACACTGTCAAACTGCAAGTCGGTAAAGAACATCTTGTAGGATGAGACCAAAAGAACTTTAGATGCTACAACTCTAGATTTAGACAGGCGTGATATGTATCTTTCTTAATCCACTTACATAGTCCTTGGCTTAGGTTTACTTACTGGACTTAGCAGAATCATGGTATGTCTTCCAGAGATCTTTAGAACTTGCAAACTTAGATATCCCACCTTCAAGCAACTTCAAACAATATACTTGAACTGCATTTGATGATCTTCTATTGCGGAGACATACTGGCCCGATGTTTGTCATTTGCTCTGTACTACCCATACTTAGTCATTTTAGCCTTCCGGACCAAAATCCTTGCATGCCTTGTTGCCAAATCCATTTGGTCTACCGGAGTAAAGTCTCTTTGCCTTGTTGCCATCAATGACAACACTTAATTATTCAACAGAGTAGTGTATCTTGCCAACAATCTCCCCCTTTGGCATTGATGGCAACACTCAGTGAAAAATGCTTGTGTTTCTCCCCCTTACTCTATACACTCTATTTTTCTATTCTCCTTTAGATGTATGCTTATTTTTCACTGGTTTTCCTCTCCCTCTTTGACATCAATGGTAAAGGTGTGTGTACAAGCAAAATTGTGTCAAAAATTCTTCAAAACTATCATATTATGCTGCATATATACATGTACACATTTCCATCTCAATTTGTGGTTGAAGGTAGAATATCATTATAGATAGTCTTTATCAGAGCTATCTCTCCATTCCACCTATTCTTTACACTCTCTAAAATATGGATATGGCCATTTATTAGAAAAACTAACTTTTCTGCCTTCTGCACATCTGAGGGTGTATCAATTAATGCTTGTGATTTCAAGGATTCTTCTATTAGATTAGTCATGGAATCAATTTTTGGACTTATCATCCCCTTAGCTAGCACAATCTATCTTTGACTTCTTCCCTTTTCTTCATTAAAGTGCTCAAATCACTGTGAATATTTGCAACCTGTGTTTCTTTGGTATTTATTGGCTCAACTGCCGGATTATATGTCTTGGAGATATTAAGCAATTTGAGTTCCAAGTCCTTGATTTTATCTTCTAATTCCTTTGTAACTTCTGGCCAAGATATGCAAAATTTGTAAATTTTACAGGCTTCTTCAATGACACTATGTATGCCTTTTATTCCATTTTCTAACAGAGTTTTATCTTTTGCTATCACAGTCTTTAACTCAACCAATCTCTTCTCATCAAACTCTTTTCTGACTTTTGCTTCTGTAGATTTTTCAAAAGATTCAAAATGTGTACTTACAGAGTTTAATAGACCCTTGAGTTGATCAACAGAGGATAATGTGGTATCCTTTTGAAATGTCAACATCATCTTCTCCAAAATGTTGGATGCATCATTGATTAATTTACTGTCTTGGATATGTGATTTAAACATTTCTTCGTGTGCTTTGGCTTGAACAATTGATCCTAGCTTGAATTTATGCACAGGTGACATTGAGGCCAAATTAATTGGTCCTTGAAGAAGTTCAGACTCATCTAGATCTTGTTGACTCTCAGAATCAATTGAGATAGCTACAGTGTCTCTTGCTCTACCAGATACTTCTTCTTGACTTTGTTCCGTAGGATCCATGTCTATGTTCTCTTGCTAATCAATGTTTTGCTCTGATGCAGGGCTCCTTATCTGTTCTTTATTCTTTTCAACATCAACCTATTGCTTAGGAGGAAGATTAGTTTTAGATTTGCCTTGATTTGTCATATCCAATGTATCAATGTTAGGGGTTTGATCATTCTTATCGGGTCCTTGATCCTGGCTTATCTTCAGTACAGATGTATCTCCATCATTTGCTCCTTCATTGTCATAAATGGTAGGGAGATTAAATTCCTTCAATGTGTTCAGAATGATTTCTTCAGATTCCTTTACCACCTTTTCAATATCTCCTCCCATAAGAGCATTCATTCTTCTTTTTGTCCTGAATTTGTTATGAAGTGATTAGGAGATTTTAACCTTTTCCTTCAGAGTGATTTCCAGACATAGTTTTATTAATGAGTGTTCTCTAAGCTCAACATCCTTTGCCATAGCTTCTTCCTTTCTTGCACTCATTATACTTTCTAGGCTATGTGGAAGATCAGTAATTATTTCAATTAAGGCATTGTTGTAGATGTTTAGATATTCTACAACACCATACTCAATGATCCTCTTATCTGGATCATTATACTCATCATACAATTGTGCAATGGGTTTCATATTACCATCAACTATTATGGCTTTCAATACATCCTCTAAAGATATAGTAGTTTCTTCAGTTTGATGAACATCTTGCTTTTGCCTTTTCTTAGGTTTACCCTTACCGGAGGATTTCTTCTTGCTGGTTCCAGAGGCTTTGATAGTTTCATATTTCATTTTCTTTACTTCTTCATCTGACTTTGTTTCTTCTTCATCAACTACAATGCTTACATGCATTCTTTTAGCCTTGGTTTTCTTTCTTTTGTGACTGATGGCAGAAGTTACCACACTTGCAGATGGTGTGGGACCGGAGGGAATAGATGCAGCTTCTTCAAAGGTAGATCGTATGGTTCTCCTTCTTGATACCTCTAGTTTTTCTCATTTACCCTTGGGTTCTTCTGTCACTTTTTCTTTTTTCTTTTGCTTCCTTTTAAGCTTGTGCTTTTCCCCTTGCCTTTGTCACTTGTTCTTTTGTGAACCCTTGTCTTAGGGTGAAATCTTCTGCCACTTTCTGCATTTTCTTAGAGATTTTAGGTTTTCATACTTCAACATGAAATTTAGCATACAGTTCCTCATAAGTCCCAAATCTTTCTTCTTTGGGATCTTTGGGTTTGCTTAGCATATATTGGGCATAATTTTCCAATATCCCTCCATCTACCTCATATCCCATATGTTGCAAATAGGTGACTAAGTGGTGTTGTCATTGATGTCAACATATCCTTGTTGCCATGTCAACTGTATCCTATTTTGTTGCCTGTTTAGAAGACAGAAATGATTGAGGATATTGATAAAATTAATGAAGATTAATGTATGCGGACCATATGGCTGTGTAGAGGATTGTCTGAAGTAGCTCTAGTTAAGATTTGAGAGGTGCGCATGAAGATTTGAAGAAACTATGGCCATCTGAGTAGAGCCAAGTTTTGTTGTGTTCATAAGAGACAGAGTGACAGTAAATTGATCTGGATTGCTCCGCATTGAAATATTATGATCTGTGGATCTAGAGGCATGGTTAGGAAATTAGTGTGTATCATCAACTCAAGTGGTTCGTGGTTTGGAGGTCTGCAAGCAATATTTCTAGTGTGACAATCATGGCAGACAGTGGTCTTGAGGTTCTAGATGAAGATGCAAGTGATTCTAATGATTTAGAGGAGTGCAGATGTTTTTGTTGAATTCAATGTGCTTGTGGAGATCTCTAGATCGTGTGACTGCTGTGTTGGAGGTCCGCATTGAAGATTAAGCTCGTTGTTGAAGATTTCTTCCTTGATGTTGTTGTTCTTCCCACTCTTGGCCAACCGAATGATTCAATCGTGTTGCGGATGATCTAAGAGCAATTCTCTAGAGCGTTGCATGTTGTTGGAAGAAGATTCAAGTCTCAGCTATGTTTGGCCGACAGTATAGTGATCCACGTTAAGTCAAGCTGACCTTGATGTTCATTCCAAGGTTGATGAAGTGTATAAATACTTTTTGATGAGTTGTGGAAAGTTGTCCTTGTGTAAAATGATAAAATCCTAAGAAAGATACAGAGGCAGGGCAGAGAAGAGGAGCAGAAGAACAAGAGCAGTAAAGGATGAAGATATAGTGAAGAAATGTTTGAGGGATAGAGCAGAATTTTGTGAGCCTTCAATGGGACTGAACCAGGCATGAAGAAGATGTTATTTCCTAGTTCATTATCTCTGTGTTAAACATAAATTCTTGTAGGTAGTAAGCCTCTTTTGAGCAATGAGCTCTAGGCAGTGTGCCTGAAGGCATGTGCCTTCTCTTTTCTTCTAAGTACTTTTAATAGGGTACAAATCTTTTGGATTAACCCCCACCATGGTTTTCCCTTAACTAGGTTTCCACGTAAAAAAACCTGGTGTTATGTGTGTTCATTTGTTTCTACTCATGTGTTGATGATTCATGCCTAAATGTTTACATCATTCATCTGTTTGTAAGTTTTGAAAGAAGATTAAAATCAGAAAAGGTTAATTTTTGGGATAACTGATTCACCCCCCCTCTTAGTTGTCTGGCCTAATTCTAACAATTGGTATCAGAGCTGGTTCCTCTAGAATAAGCCTGACCGCTTGAGGAGATCCAAGATGTCGACTTACAAGAAGGACAGTTTGAGGTTTGATGGAATGAATTACCCTCTGTGGAAGAAGCGCATGGAGTGTCACTTGCAATGTATGGGTGATGTCTTTTGGTTGATAACTAAGGATGAGTACAAGGTTCCGAAGAATGGCCCTATAACTCTAGATGAACTCAAGGATGATGAACACAACATTCGAGATAAAGAAGCATTGTTAAGTGCCCTGACTGATGCAGAAATGACAAATGTCTTAGAATTAAAAATTGCTCATGAAATCAGGAATAAGTTGGAAACTCTGTATGAATGTGATAAATATGTCAAATGTGCCAAGCTACAGAGCCTGAAGGGTAAATACGAAAGATTGATGATGAGCAAAGATAAAAACGTTACTTCCTACATGCAGAAGGTGAATGAACTTGTGACCGATATCAGGAGTGCTGGTAGAGTATTAGAAGAATCAGAGATTGTTGCCAAAGTGCTCAGATCCTTACCTCTGACATACAAGCATAAAGTTGTTGCCATTGAAGAGATTAGGACTGTGACAACTATTACAAGGGATCAGTTGGTTGGTAAGCTTTCAACATTTGAAATGAGTGAGCTTGGTGATTCTCTTCCTAAGTCTAAATTTGCATTTAAAGTCAATATTCATGGAAATAAAATATATGATCCGAGTGAAATCTCTTCAAGAAGATCAAACAGATTTGATAAGACAAGGAAGGATCTTGAAGATGATGAAACTGAGTTTGATGAAATTAAAGCCCTTTTTACCAAAAGATTTCCAAGAGGATCCAGTAAGTATGAAGGAAAGTTGCCATTCAAATGTTTTTCTTATAACAAGATTGGTCATTTTGCCTCAAGGTGCCCAAAGAGAGGTTCAAAGGCAAACCCTAATAGACCTAGATTTCAGAAGAAATTCTACTATGTCCAAGAAGCTAGTGAAAAAGGAGTCACAGATGATGAATCTGATCTTAGAAGTTCCACAGAAAGTGATTGGGTGTTCATTGCTATCAAAGAAGAAGATCCGGTGCCTACTGAATCTGCTAGCTGTGCAAATGTGGAAAGTGCCTTGGCTGTTCAGGTTATAGAAAAAGATGAATGGGTAATTAACAGTGGATGTTCTCGTCATATGATTGGTGATAAAAGTAAGTTTGTAAGCTTTGAAAAATATGAAGGTGGAATTGTGAAATTTGGAGACAACTCAGTTGGTAGAATCCGTGGTAGAGGATCCATCTCTTTTGATGGTAAGAATAACACTAATGATGTCCTGTATGTGGAAGGATTGAAGCATAATATACTCAGTGTTGGACAGTTGGTTGACAAGGGTTATGATCTCCAATTCAAGGATGAAAAATGCAAAATCTTGGAAAGCTCTAGAACTGAAATTGCATCTGGTACTCAGACTAGAGGTAACATCTTTCATTTAAGTAGCTTTGGTAAAAGTTGATTGATTTCTCAGGTTGATCAGAGTTGGCTCTAGCATAGGAAAATGTGTTATGTGAATTTTGATAACATTATCAAGATAAGTTCCACTCAGGTTGTAAGAGATCTTCCAAGACTTATGAAACCTGTTGATAGCATGAGCAGAGAATGTCAATTAGGTAAATAGAACAAAACTTCAATCAAGAGTAAAGAACAGTCTTCAAGTGGATTGTTGGAACTTGTGCATACTGATCTTTGTGGTCCTGCTAGAATTAGGAGTATGCAAGGAGACAGATATTTTATGTTGATGATTACTCTTGGATGATGTGGGTAACCTTCCTAAAAGAAAAATCAAAAGCTCTTGAAAAATTCAAAGTGTTCAAATTCATGGTGGAGAATGAGATTGGTGTGAAGATAAAGTGTTTGAGATCTGATGGAGGTGGAGAGTTTACCTCCGATGAGTTTGATTCATTCTATAAAAAATAAGGAATAAAAAGATAGTTATCTACTCCTAGGACTCCTCAACAAAATGGAGTTGTGAAAAGAAAGAACCAAACCATTCAAGAAGTTGCTAGGACCATGATGATGGAAGCAAATGTTCCTCAAGTCTATTAGAGAGAAGCTATGAGTATTGTTGTCTACACTCTTAACTAGGTGCAGATCAAAGGCAATTCTGGTAAGACCCCTTATGAACTATGGTTTGGTCATTCTCCTACTATGAAATATTTTAGATTTTTTGGTAGAAAATACTATATCAAAAGAGATGAGGATCTAGGCAAGTTTGATGCAAGAAGTGATGAAGGAATATTTCTGGGTTACTCTACTCAAAGAAAGGCATACCGGTACTTTAACAAGAGATTGAAAAAGATTGTTGAAAGTGCAAATGTTAGAGTTGATGAGAGCAAAGAAGGACATTCCAGGTCTTGCGGATATGATTCAAATGATCAAGATGAAAGTCAAAGTCAAGGAAGGCAAGTTCAAACCTAGACTCAGATCTAGATTGATCTGGAATATCCAGTGACTCAAGAGGATAATGCAGATGTTGATGAACAAGCTTAAGAAACAGAGGTTCAAGCAAATCCCAAAACTCCTAGGTATGTAAAACTAAATCATCCTGAAGATCAGATCATAGGAGATAGAAATAACGGTGTTCAAACTAGGAGAAGAATTGCTGAAGATCAAGAGGAGATGTGTTTGATTTCAAAGATTGAACCAAAATCAATAAGTGAAGCTTGCAATGATGAAAATTGGGTAAAAGCCATGGAAGAAGACTTAATGTAAATTGAAAAGAATCACACTTGGGATCTTGTTCCTAGACCTGAAGACAAAAATGTGATTGGAACTAAATGGGTCTTCCGGAATAAACTAAATGAAGATGGTGAAGTGGTAAGAAACAAAGCAAGGCTGGTATGCAAAGGATATTCTCAAGTGGAAGGAATTGGTTTTGAAGAAACTTTTGCTCTGATGGCAAGAATAGAGGCAGTCAGATTATTTCTTGCATTTGTTTCTTATAAAGATTTCAATGTCTATCAGATGGATGTGAAGCCAACATTTCTGAATGGAGAATTGGAAGAAGTCTACATTGAGCAATCAGAAGGATTTCAATTGTCTGATCAGAGAAATATGGTTTGCAGGTTGAGGAAAGCATTGTATGGACTCAAACAAGCCCCAAGAGCCTGGTATGCAAGATTAGATAAGTATCTACTAAATATAGGAAATAGCAAATGCACTGCTGACAATAATCTTTACTTCAAGATTGATCATGAGCACATTCTGATTGTTGAAGTATTTGTCAATGATATCATTTTTGGTCAAAATGAGAGTATGTGCAAAACATTTGCTGATCAAATGCAGATTGAATTTGAGATGTCCATGTTTGGTGAAATGAATTTCTTCTTAGGTCTGCAAATCATTCAGTCAGATAAAAGTATCTTCATATCTCAATCTAATTATGTGAGAATTGTTGAAAAAGTTTGAAATGGAAGATTCAAAGCAAGTGGGTACACCCATGGTAACTGGATGTAAGTTGAGTAAAGATAATGACTCCCCTAAGGCAAATCAGAAAAGGCATAGATCAATGATTGGAGGACTACTCTATCTAACTTAGACCAGACCCAATATCATGAATGCAGTTGGACTTTTTGCTAGATTTCAAGCTACTCCTAGAGAATCCCATGTTGTAGTAGTCAAAAGAATTTTTAGATATCTCAAAGGGACACTTGATTATGGCTTATGGTATCCAAAGGATAATAACTTCACTCTTCATAAATACACAGATGCTGATTGGGCAGGAGATGTGGATGACAGGAAAAGTACTAGTGGTGATGCATTCTTCTTGGGAAGGAGATTGGTTTCTTGGATAAGCAAAAAGCAAGAGACAATATCTCTGTCTAATGCAGAGGTAGAGTATATAGCAGTAGCAAACAATTGTACTCAAGCTCTGTGGATGAAGCAAATGTTGAAAAACATCAGAATTATGTTTGAGGAGCCTGTTACAATCTTCTGTGATAATTCAAGTGCAATAAGCATCTCAAAAAATCTGGTGTTGCATTCAAAGACAAAGCATATATCAATCAAGTTTCACTTCTTGAAAGAGAAGGTTAATGAGAATGAAGTCAGAGCGGAGTTTGTTTCTTCAAAGGATCAAATTGTAGATATTTTCACTAATCCTTTACCTAAGGATACTTTTGAGTATCTCAGAGAGAAGTTAGGGGTTATTACCCCTCCTGATTAGAACTAAGATGCACTAGGGTGCATCAATCCAGTAGAATTTATAGTCATATCTTGTGATCTGGATTGATGTTAAGGAGATACTACTCAGGGGGAGTAGTCAGTATGCAAATTTTGGAGATCAGTCTGAAACAAAAAGGGGGATTGCAAATATATGCCCTTTGCCATTGATGTCAAAGGGGGAGAGAAGTCAAGTGAAAAACTAGTTGCTAGTAAAAAGGGGAGTTGTAAAGAAAAATGGTTACAGGTGTGATAAGAGAAAGGGGGAGAAGTTCTTGTCTTGATGGTTAAATTAGTTTTTCACGTCATATGTTGCCATCAATGACAAAGGGGGAGATTGTTGCAAATAGGTGCCTAAGTGGTATTGTCATTGATGTCAACATATCCTTGTTGCCATTGATGTCCACTGTATCCTATTTTGTTGCCTATTTAGAAGACTGAAATGATTGAGGATATTGAGAAAATTAATGAAGATTAATGTATGCAGACCATATGGCTATGTAGAGGATTGTCTAAAGTAGATCCAGTTAAGATTTGAGAGGTCTACATGAAGATTTGAAGAAGCTATGCCCATCTGAGTAGAACCAAGTTTTGTTGTGTTTAGAAGAGACAGAGTGATAGTAAATTGATTCAGATTGCTCCGCATTGAAATATTATGATTTGCAGATCTAGAGGCATGGTTAGGAAGTCAGTGTGTATCATCAACTCAAGTGGTTCATGGTTTGGAGGTCTGCAAGCAATCTTTCTAGTGTGACAATCATGGTAGATAGTGTTCTTGAGGTTCTGGATGAAGATGCAAGTGATTCTGATGATTTGGAGGAGTGTGGATGTTTTTGTTGAATTCAATGTGCTTGTGGAGGTCTTTGGATCATGTAACTACTATGTTGGAGGTCCGCATTGAAGATTGAGCTCATTGTTGAAGATTTCTTCCTTGATGTTGTTGTTCTTCCTAGTCTTGGTTGACCGGATGATTCAATCATGTTGCGGATGATCTAAGAGCAATTCTCTAGAGCGTGGCGTGTCGTTGGAAGAAGATTCAAGTCTCAGCTATGTTTGGCTGACAGTAGTGATCTGTGTTAAGTCAAGCTGACCTTGATGTTCATTCCAAGGTTGATGAAGCGTATAAATACTTGTTGATGAGTTGTGGAAAGTTGTCCTTGTGTAAAAATGATAAAATCCTAAGGTACAGAGGTAGGGCAGAGAAGAGGAGGAGCAAAAGAACAAGAGCAGTAAAGGATAAAGATATAGTGAAAAAATGTTTGAGGGATAGAGCAGAAGTTTGTGAGCCTTCAATGGGACTAAACCAGGCATGAAGAAGATGTTATTTCCCAGTTCATTATCTCTGTGTTAAACATAAATTATTGTAGACAGTTAGCCTCTTTTGAGCAGTGAGCTAGGCAGTACACCTGAAGGCATGTGCCTTCTCTTTTCTTCTAAGTACTTTTAACAGGGTATGAATCTTGTGGGTTAACCCCCACCATGGTTTTCCCTTAACTGGGTTTCCACGTAAAAAATTCTGGTGTTATGTGTGTTAATTCGTTTCTACTCATGTGTTGATGATTCATGCTTTAATGTTTACATCATTAATCTGTTTGTAAGTTGTTAAAGAAGATTAAAATCAGAAAAGGTTAATTTTTGGGACAACTGATTCACCCCCCCTCTCAGTTGTCCAGCCTAATTCCAACACCATAGGCATAACCCAAACCGTTATGGGCTCAACGGCCTCCATCAAGCATTAATCTTTTGTTATAATAAAATAGATAATATCCTTGTATTTTTCAACTACTCTAGGGATTCTTTCCCTGAATTGCATTGACTTCTAGAAGTTTTTGAAATAGCCCCATAGGGCTGAATTTTGTGCATCAATATTGCCTATGCTACTCAACTTATTTCTAATCTAAACTACAACTGGTTTGTCTCCAGTCCACAAATAATTCTTTATGTTATGTAACTCTTGCATGAAAAAGAAGAATAAATATATGATCAATGTACCAAATTTGAAGGGATATTTTCTCTCTTTTGTCTTCCTCAGGTTCTCCATCACTTACTGTCAGAGCAATTCATAGATATCATAGTTTGCATTATCCTTGATCATCTGAAAGGTAGTGTATATGGTTGTACTTGAAACAAAATTTTCCCAGTTGGTGAAATAGACTTTGTAGCCCAGTACCATGGATGCAAATCTTACAACATGGTCTTCAATATCATTAATTGTTAAGGCCCTCTTATCAAATTTTGCTCTGGTGACTGCCATTATTGTATTATTCTTTACTGCTTTCAATAATGGTACTGATCCGGTGGAGCTTAATCCAATTACTGCCCTTATAGCATCTTTGTAATATTAAAAGGTCTCTCAAGCCACATGAATTCATCATGAACCCTACTCAATACATATCGGACCCATTCATCCTCTGCAAAAGTTGGGAAGTCCACATACTGAATGAATTTGTTCTCTTCCAATGCTTTAGATTCTCCCTTCATATCGAGATTCTCATTACTCAAGTGTTTCAAGTATAGATCAAAAACCCTGCTATCACCAAATTCCTCTAGGGCAACATGAATATATGCCCTAACATCCTCTGCATGCATAAATCAGTGTGGAACATCTAAAAATGCACCCATTTGATCAACTTAGATTGATTTGAATGGGTGTTTCTTGAATTTTGGTTAGGCTCGCTCAGTGATATCCACTATTTGTGGTGTTGCCATTTCTACAAATAATCAAGAAAATTTGAGAAAGGGTTTCAAACAGAAAATACCTCTTTGATCGGATTAAGGTTGAGCTCGATCTTGCTTTGAAATGCTTTGGAGAACACTGTAGTCATTTTTTAATCTTGCTTTGGTTTGCCTTGGACACTTTAGAGCTTAGAATGCAAAATGATTTTTCCTTCAGATACAACTCCTTTTAACCCTTGCATGCCGAAACCTAAGTGTCATTAATATTATTTTTGAAAAAGTTGTCAAGCACTTCTCTGACACTCACAGTCAATCTAAATTGCTCCTTAATCCTTCGCATAGGATCTTCTTTTACCAGAATTTCTTTCAGAAGTTTTCTCATAAGATTCTTCACAACATACCTTAGTACCAGATTCTAGTAAAAAACTTTCTAGCTGGGGGTTTTGGATTTTTAACACAGCTCCCCTAAGCCAGAGCTCCCAATTTACTTCCTGAAGGAAGTATCAGCACTAGATGCTGGTGTAGATTCATTCTTGACTTCAATCACATCTTTCTTGATCCAAATATTGCTCATTTCTTTCTTAGTTTCAACCGGATCAACTTTTTATTTTCCTTTATCATACCTTTGCTTTGTTTTCCTCTCTTCAGCATGGTAGTTTCTTTTCACATTCTTGCTTCTGCAAACTCTTGCAATATTTCCAAACTTGTTGCAATTGTAGCATACCATATTCCTTTGTCCTTGATTCCTTCTATTGATTGGATTTCATCTGCATTGAGTAGCCATATGTCCAAATCTATTGCATGAAAAGCACTTTCCATTGAATGATTGACTATTCCTTGCATTGTAAGAACCATTCCTTACCAAATTTTTGCATTCATTTGATTTATGACCAATTTTCTTGCAATTGAAACATTGACTAGAGAATGCTAGAGCATTCTAAGTTGTTTTACTTCTGCAATGAGTAGCTTTATGACCAAACTTATTGTAATTAAAATAGTGGCCATTGAAAGATGGATACTTTTGAGCATTTGGTTGCCTGACCAGAGGTCTTCTAGGTCTTCTTCTTTAATTTCTGAACTAGTTCCCTTTGTTTTGTTTTAACTCTATTTGCTTGACCAAATTTTGAGCTTTCACCTTTCTCAAATCCCAAGCCTTTCTTATCATCAGAACTCTTTTGACTAGCAATCATCTCATCAAGCTTTATAGAACTTATCTTGAACTTTTGTTCATAGCTCTTGGCTTTTTCCAAGTCTTTTTTTAGACTCACAATTTCTTTTTCAAGTTTGACACAATCTTCTGACTTGCTTTTTACCATTAGATTCAGTTCTTCTTCTGCTTTTGTTCTTTCTATAACTTCCACTTCCAAATCATTCAGGGTTTCATTTGCTGATATGAATTCATCACTAACCTCTTTGTATTTTTCTTTGAATTTCTTGACTTGTTCTTTTAACTTTAAAATACATTCATCAGCTTCTTGTATGTTATCTTGCAAATCCCTAACTTCTGCTTCAGACTTTTCAAGATCAATAAGAGCTGCTTCCAGTTCAACATTGTTTGAGAAATTTCCAAATCTCCTGGCTTCCATGAGTGAACTCTCCCAGATCTTCCTCAAAATGTTAGGCTTCTTCCAAGGAACCTTGCTCTGATACCAATTGTTGATAGTAAGGAATACTGAGAGGGGGGTGAATCAGTATTCCACAAAACCACTTCTTAACAAGTTTATTAATCCTGTTAAGGGAAAATTGGATCTAAAATGAATAATCAATATAATAATATCAATGATACCCAAAACTCAATGAAATAATGAAAAAAAGAGATTCAATCAAACAATAAACAATACAAAGCAAACCTCCTTTAATTCTCAGCTTCCATTGATCACCTATCACAAATGATCTTGTCTATGAATATGACCCTTAGAAGGTGCACTTCCTTGCTATGATTCTAAGATGTTTAAATGGGAATGGCTATGATAGTTTCACCATGAAGACGAGCTTCACAACAATGGTAGTGATATGGTAACAAGTTTGATTACAAGCAATGAAGGAATTGGTGCCAAAGGCGCGCTGTAATTCTTGCAGAGTGAGTTTACTAAAAGCTTGGATGAATGAAATGGAAGAACAGGGTTCAATTTATAGACTTGTGAGAGAGAAGATCAACGATATAGAAAGAATAAGAAGATCAACGATATAGAACAGTTGAGAGAATGTGCGTGAATAAGAAGAAGACAGGTGTCACACAAAAGTTGTTTTATTTGAGTTAACTACTTTATTTTCTAAAGATAAGATATGACTTCATAAATTAGAAAAGTGTTTTTCTAATTTAAGAGATATTGATAAAAACAAGGTTGATTGAGTCAGTTAACTCAACTTGAGATTTTCTTTTGCATGATTTGAGAGAAATTAAATAATAAATTATTTAATTTTGTGTGCATGAAGAAGAAGACTTATTTTTAGAAGATTTGGAAGATATTTGAAGAATTAGAAGATAAGAAAGCAAATTAAATAAATAAATTTATTTAATTGTTTGTGCATGCTTTGGAAGAATAAATAAAATATTTGATTGTATTTTATTTTTAGAGACTGATAGGATTTAAATACATTTGATTGATTTATTTAAATTTGGAAGAATAATTTTGACTTAATTAAATAATTAAGAATTATTTAATTGTTTGGAAGAATTTAATTAAATCAAAAAGGATTTTATTTAATTTTGACTTTAGAAGAGATAATTAAATATTTCAATATTTAATTAACTTAGAGGAATATGAATCAAATAAATAAATTTGTTTATTTATTTATTGATAGAAGAATTAGAATGGAATAAATATTAAGAATATTTATTTAGACTGAATTGTGTCATTTTTAGGCGTATACATTTTGCCCCTCTTTGATGCAATGCAGTTTACGGCGTTGCTTCAAAGAATAAGTATTTCTGATAATGATACATGCCCCAGTTTTCCTCTGGTATAGGTTTAACGATGATAGGATGCCCCCTCGGGAGATTGGACGAGAAGAAGATAGAAAGACGTGAGATGGACAATCTCACGATAAAGATGAAAAACAGGTTAGAGATGAAGAAATGGGAGGAAAAGGTCCGAATGATACGCTATGCAAGATAAAATGATAACACACACAAGCAAGTAAGCAAGTATGCACAAATGGTACAAGAATAAACAAGGTATTGCCCCTATCAAGAAGTAAACCAATGATATACAGATAACAATATACGACAGTGTTGTCATGGCAGGGAACGATATATCCCTAGACCAACACAGCAGGCATGTTGTCATAGCGGGGAACGATAGGTCCCTAGAGCAACACAAAGGATAGTGTCTGGTTTTAGGAAATGAAGCATGTTGTGTAAGACACGTGTGTTGGTCTGATTTCGACAATACAACATCCTGTATAAGACAATTGATTGAGGTGGTTTACGACCAGACAAGGATCAAGACCACTGATTGTGATTGGATCATTTGAAAAGATTGACTTGACTTGATTGGTATGGATTAAGGATGGACCTGCATCTAGATCACTACTCAGACTGACTAGATAAGGATGAAAGATATGATCATAGATAGAAATTTGACTGATAGAAGAATGACTCGACAGAAGGACTCGCAAGCTTTTGTTTGTATTGATACTTTGCATTTTGGATCTTTTATTGCATGGGATATGGATGCTTTGGAAATTTTTATTGCATGGGATATGGATGCTTGTGGATGCTTTGTGGAGGTGAGTGGTTTTTTGACACCTTGATATTGCAAGTATTTTGAAGTGCTTATTTCATCATTGGGCTTTTTTGTTTTTGTGTGTTTTTGAAATGTTGTAAGAAAATATAAGCATCTAGGTATAATTGAACCCAGATGACCTGAGCATCACTTACATAGATTTTGATTTAGCAAGTTAATACAAGCATCTAGGTATAATTGAACCGAGATGACCTGAGTATTTCTTGTGTATCAACAGACAAGGATTGCCTCATTTCATGTTAGACCTTTGATGTCCTCGATGATATTTTGCTGATCATGTCATGAGACAAGGCTTCACATTACTAAAGATTAATCCACAAACAATAGACAAAGAAATTGATTATGCCCCCATCATAGCATCTCTAGTTTTTTGACATCCTCAAGCAGCATAGGAAGACATAGTAACAGAAATCAAGATGCTGTAACCTAACCATGATCACAACCACAAAACATTTTTGCATTTAGATGTGTTTGTTTCTTGCCATAATTTAGGTAAAATCATTTAGAATGCCTTAGGTACTTGCTTGCTTTGCTTTGGATAGGTTGAGGTCTTGCGTCAAGGTTTTTGCTTGAAAAGCAGGTTTTGCTTGCACTTGCTTACCTTTGAGGAAGGTCCACAATTCTTATTGGTGAGACGGACCCTATGGGACTGACCTAGTGCCTCGGGGGCTCATTGCTAAATGGCCTTGCCTACGTGATGACATAGAGGCAACGTAGTTCGGGGTGAACCCTGATGGACCTAAGACCTAGGCGATAGAAAGTGGTGTGGACTCAGATAGATAGAAGGATGGGCGAGTGGAGCCTCAGGGGCACATTTGAAGAAATGGCCTTGCCTACATGACAACATAGAGGCAACGTAGTTCATGGACTTGGACCATGTGGATACTGATGACAGACACTATGCTAGGCTGACACTATGGATAGGATACTGGATGAGACCTTGGTTGACAAGGTGACAAAAGAGATAGAGTATCGAGCCATGATAGGTTATTGTTAGGATTTTATTATGGAATAGATATGGATCGAATGGGACACGAGTGAAGGAAGAATGGACACAAGGCATGATTGGTTTCCCAAAGATGGAGGAAGCGGTTTATCACAAACGCTTGTTTACCAGGTTTTCACCACTTGCTTTTATTTGCATAAAAGCTAAAAGTACACATGACGCCTGTTTGCCAGGTTTTCATCATGGTACCTATCCAAGGTGCCTATTTGCTAGGTTTTCACCAAAGGATGATTTTTTTGTATTTTTCTGATTTTTTTTTTTTTTTGTATTTTTCTAATTTTTTTTGTATTTTTTTTATTTTTTTGATTTTTTTGTATTTTGTGCCCCTTACATTGGGGTTCTCTTAGGTATAGAACCGGTGAAGATGCATGCTATTGATTGGGTCATCGAACAACTCACCTTCTAATGTTGCTAACTGATATGCCCCCGATCCATAGGTGGCCACGATCACATAAAGCCCAAGCCAGTTGGGCTCAAATTTGCCTTTCTTTTCCTAATCCTGTTGATTGTGGGGATTTTCTCTAAGCACTAGATCTCCAACTTTAAAGACTCTTGGGTAGACTCTATGGTTGTAGCTTCGTGACATCATTTGTTGATATGCCTTGAGATGATCAAAGGCTTTCTGTCTCTTTTCCTCTAGCAACTCTAGTTCTTGCAATCTAGAAACTCTATATTCTTCATCTGTTATGAGATCTTTTAATGACACCCTAAGAGATGGTAACTCGACCTTGATGGGCAAGATAGCTTCTGATCCATATACAAGGGCATAAGGGGTAGCACCTGTGGGAGTGTGTCTACTGGTTCGATAGGCCCACAGAGTGGGATTGAGTTGGATGTGCCAATCATGGCCAACATCATTGACTGTCTTCTTGAGGAGTTTCAAGATGGTCTTGTTGGATGCTTCTACTTGGCTGTTGCCTTAGGGGTAGTAGGGTGTGGAGAAATGGTGTTGGATTTTGAATCGATCACAAAGTTCTTAGACATCCTAGTTTTTAAAGGGTCTTCTGTTAGCCATAATAATGGATGAGGGAATTCCCTATCTGCAGATGAGGTAATTAAGGATGAATGAGGAGATTTTTTTACCTATGACGGTGGTGAGGGGGACAACTTCAATTCACTTGGTAAAGTACTTAGTGGTGGTTATTATGAATTTGTGGCCATTGGATGAGGATGGGTGGATTTTGCCCACAAGGTCGAGTCCCCATTGACAAAAGGGCCAAGGTGTCGTTAAAGGTCTCAACTCTTGAGCTGGTGCATGTATTAGGTTCCCATGTATCTAGCACTACTTGTACTTCTTCACAAATTGATATGAATCTGTTTCCATGTTCAGCCAATAATAACCCAAATGCATGAGTTTCTTAGCTAAGGAAGGACCACTAGAGTGTGTTCCATAGATCCCTTCGTGTACGTCTTGTAAGGTAGTTTGGGATTCTTCTCATTCTAAACAACAGAGTAAAGTATCATCTAGACCATGTTGGTATAGGGTGTCAGCAATAATGGTATAACGAGAGGTTTGACATATAAAGGTTCGTCATTGGTTTGAAGACAAGTTAGGTGGGAGGTTGTTATCCTTGAGGTAAGTGTAAACCTTACCGTACCAAGGTGAATCAGATCTAACTAATAGGCATATGGAATGGGTTTCAGGAAGATCATCAGCTAGTTGCTGAATTGACTCCACTAAGAACTCGTACCGTGACTCATTCTCTGGGATTTCAAGGAGAGAGGCAATGGTTGCCATGGCGTCTGCTACTTTGTTTTCAATGCGAGTCATCTACTTGAAAGAGATGATCACAAAGTATTCCTTAAAGTCATCGCCTATCCGCTTGTATGGGACAAGATTCTCATCTTTGGTTTGGTAATCGTCATTGACCTGATTGATTACTAGTTGAGAATCACCATAGACATGTAGCTCTTTGATTTTCCACTCTGTTGCCATTTTGAGACCAATGACTAGGGCTTCATATTATTCTATGTTGTTGGTGCATGGGAATAACAAACGATAGGACTTTGGTATGGTGTCACCATGAGGATTTACAAACAAGATTCCTGCCCCTGATCCATGGTTTGTGTAGGACCCATCAAATTAAAGTTTCCAGGAATGTGTTGATATATTGAATAAGGATTCATCTAGGAACTCAAATTGCATTGGTGTGGTGTCCTGTAGTGGCGCATCTGCTAACTGATTAGTAATGACTTGCCCCTTGATAGCTTTTCTGTCTACATACTCAATGTCGTATTCACTTAGGAGCATTACCCATTTGGCTAGGTGACCTATTAGAGATGCTTTGCTTAGTAGGTACTTCAGTGGATCTATTTTTGCAATAAGTTTGACTAGATGTGATAGATAATGTCAGAGTTTTTGGGAAGCAAAAACTACCGCAAGGCATGATCTTTCTATCTGAGAGTATTGCAACTCATAGCCCACCAATGTGCGACTGATGTAGTAGACAACTCTTTCTTTACTTTCATAATCTTGTTGTGCGAGAAGAGCCCCAAGAGCTGTTGGTGTAGTAGATATGTATAGTAACAATGGCTTCCCTTGGATAGGACGCATGAGAATAGGTGGATTCATAAGATACTCTTTCAGTTTGTTGAATGCCTCTTCGCATTTCTCATCCCACCTAAATGGAATGTTCTTATGTAGGAGATGACTGAAGGGTTGACACTTATCTACCAGTTGTGATATGAATCGATGGATTGCTTGTAGATTGCCATGTAGAGATCTTAGTTGAGTAAGATTCTTGGGTGGTGGCATGTCCATAATAGCCTTGACTTTAGCAGGGTCCACCTCTATTCCATTTTTTGATACAATGAAACCTAAGAGCTTGCCTAAGGTGACTCCAAACACACATTTCTTTGGGTTCAACCTGACTTTGAATTGTTCTAGTCTCTGAAAGACTTTCTCTAACACATCCAAGTGTGGTTCTCTTGTGAGTGACTTTGCAAAGATATCATCTACATAGTCTTCCATTGTGACATGCACCATATCATGGAATATAGTGGTCATAGCACGTTGATATGTGGCTCCTGCGTTCTTTAGCCCAAATGGCATGACATTCCAGTAGAAAGTGCCCCATGGACAAGGGAAAGTTGTCTTATGTTGGTCTTCTGGTGCTATCTTGATTTGATTGTATCCAAAGAAGTCATCCATGAGAGATAACATGGTGTGCCCTATTGTTAAGTCAACTATGATATCTATATTTGGCAACAGAAAATCATCCTTGCAGCAAGCTTTGTTTAGATCTCTAAAATCATTGCATAGTCTGACTTGACCATGAGGTTTGGATACTAGTACTATGTTGGAGACCCATTTCAGATAGTCTATAGCTCTGATGAACCCTACATCTAGTAGTTTCTTGAGTTCCTCTTTCACTAGTAGTGCAATGTGTGGATGCATCTTTCTAAGCTTCTGTTTCATTGGTTTCACTCCTGGATCTAGTGGAAGATGATGTAGAATCAAATCTAGATCTAACCCCGGCATATCTAGGTATGACCAAGCAAAATTAACTTTCTTTTTCTTGAAGAATGGTACAAACTTAGTCTTTTCTAGTGGGGTTAGAGACTTAGCAAAGTGAATGATCTTAGGCTATTCCTCTATTCCAATGTTAACAAGCTCTGTAGGTTCCACAAAAATTTGAGACTTCTCCTGGTGCATGTCATCGGGGAGAGTGTCAAGCCTTCCATCATCAAGTGCCACAGTTGGGTTTTCACAATCAGATGTGTCCTTTCTTTTTACTATTTTGGGATCTAACACTACCGCGGAGTGGTTTTCACCATCAGATCCAGTTTTTATTTTGATATTTTTGTGACTGGAAGGCTTGACACCCTCTCCAAAATAAGCCACGGTATTAAGTTCAATGGTGAAGCTAGCTTTATGATCTCCTTTAGGTAGGTGGTCCCTAAGTTCCATGTAGTCAATATAGGCATCATCGTTTTGGAACATATCTAGTTGTGGGGTTCCTTGTAGATCCTAGTCAATAAGTTCAGGATACACAAGGGGGAGGGAGTCAGAGGATAGATCTAATTCATTGATAGCTTGAATGGATATGGTAGGAGTATTGGTAGGGAGAGTGTTCAGGATGGTACTTTCCTCCAAATTGTTTATTGCGATAGAACTCGAACCTTCCTTGAAAGTCGTATTCTCAGGGATAGGCAAATCACACTCTGCTGGCCTATGTAGTAGCATTTGTCCCTCATGGTAGGGGCTATAAGTTTGAATGGTATCAACCTCCTTGTCATCATAGGAATGCTCTGTCAGCTCATCCCACTCATATTCATTGGAGTCTATGTCACTCTCCTCTTGGGTATGGATCATTTCCACAAGACAAGCATTTGTTTTTGCTTTGCCCTTATCTTTATATCCTAGACCTTTTGTAGTTCTAGCCAATGAGGATGAAGAGGGTTGAATGGGTTCTATTATTCCTTCTTTTCTTAGGCCAATGGGGCCTTGTCCTTCATAACCCATTCCGTGTAGGATAGACTCACCTCGCCCATAGATTTCCGTTGGGAGCTTAGGTGGTTCTTGTTGTATGTTCTCCTCTTCTTCAGTGTAAATCCATTGTAAGACATCTCTTTCCTCTGTTTCATCTGATAGGGTCCCCCATTTTACAAAGGGTGTTGTGGGAGGTGCAGGAGGAGCAGACAGATTTGGATAATGCTTGGGTTGCCCAAAGGATCTAGGAGATAGAGGCAATTTGGCCAAGTTGAGGCTGTGCTCGATGGAGTATTCCCCTACTCCTGTTTCTTTGATGGTAATTTTCTGCTATTTGGGCTTGGATGAGGAAGCTTCGAAAGTAGAATCATGCTGTGGGGTAGGAGATGTAGACGCTCTATTGTTGGGTATGATGCAATGGGGTTTTGAGAGGACAGAGTTGCAATGCTGAAAGGGGTCGGGATCACCTTGGATGGTGACTTGCTTACCATTATGAGGGAATTTTATGCATTGGTGATAGGTAGAAGGCACATCTTTCATGGCATGAATCCATGGTCTACTTAGGAGAATATTATAGGCTAGCTCCCTATCTAGGACTTGGCACACAACGTCTTTTATCACTGGTCCCACTTGTATGGGTAATACCACTATTCTTTTGGTAGTTCTCTCCTCTTCATCATAGGCTTTGATAGTAATCTTCTTCCTTGGATCAACTGCATTTTCAGAGAACCCCAATGTAAGGACTAGTTTGAGTGTGTAAATATTTAAACTAGCTCCCCCATCAATGAGAACCCTCTTGATGCAGTGCTTTTGGATGAAAGCGATGATAGGTAAGGGGGTGTTATGAGGTTGAGACACTGAGAGGTCATCTTGTTCGGTAAATGATATGGTACTAGAGGAGGTTAGATTACCTACCATGGTTTGAAACTTCTCTTGAGCCAAGTTAGTGGGTATAGTTATTTCCACCAAGGCTTTATCGAGAATCTCTTTGTGGGAAGGAGATAGACACAACAACTCTAAGATAGAAATGTGGGCAGGGGTCTTCCGTAGTTGGTCTATGACACTATACTGATGGGAGTTGGACTGAGAAGGTGATGACCTTGGATGGAGTGTATTCAACATGACCTTACCACTGCGGGTGATGATGCTGCAATCAGTTTTGTTGGGTCCTAATTGTTGGTTAGACGTAACCACATTGATTTATGGGACATGCTCTAATATGTAATTGATGGTATAATCGAATGGCACACTTGAGTAATTGGCATTACTATTCCCATTATTCTAATTTTGCCTGTTGCGGTTGTTGTTGTGGTTGCCGTTGTTGTTGTTGTTATACAGCCTGTCATGATTGAGAAGTGGATCTTTGTAAGCCACATGCATCTCATTAGAAGTATGTTGTTGAGCACCTCCTTGATTTTGATCAAGTGTGTCATGAATAACATGTTTGAGATGGATACAATTGTTGGTTGTATGTCCTCTTTCTCTATGATACTCACAAAAGTCGGTGTCTTTCCAATAGTGAGGTTTTATTTGAGGTTCATAATTTCTTGTTGGAGGTAGAGTGATTTCATTGTTGGCCAATAGCTTCCTTAATGCGGATTCTTGGGACTCACCCAACGGTGTGAACTTTCACCTTGGATTTGAGTTGAACCATGGTCTTGGCTCCCGAGAGAATGTTTTGTTGGGCATAACATTGCTTGCCTCTCCTTTGAGAGTGAATATTGGTTGTTGTTTGGGAGCCGCCACCTTGGCATCAACCACTCCATCATTGATGACATTTTTATTCTTAGTCCAAAACTTTGATTTGTCAGTCGTGTAGTTGGAGATAGGTGTGTCCTTGTATAACTTGATTTGTCCTTTGGCGATCATAGCCTTTTCGATGAATAATCACATTTCAATGACCTTCGAAAATGAGGTAGGGCACTGAATTTAGATTTGGTAGCTTAGATTGGAGTTGAGGTTGTGGACAAACATCTCCATTAATTGCTTCTCAGGTACATCATATGAGCATTTTCTTGCTAGTTGTCTCCACCTTTGTAGGAAGGAGGCGAATGATTCATCATTCTTTTTCTTGGTATGGCATAGGTCAAGCATGGAGACTTTGTGTTCAATATTGTATGAGAAGTGAGTGATGAATTTGTTGACTAACTCATCAAAAGTTTTGATACCCGGTGGGAGTCTTGAGAACCACTCCATGGCTTGACTACCTAGAGATCTAGGGAATAGTCTCATTAAGAAATTCTCATTATCAACTACTTCTATGCATGCGGTGTTGAATTCCCTAATGTGATCTCTAGGGTCCCCTTTCCCTTTGTACTTGTCAAACTTAGGAACTTCGAATTGAAAGGGGAATGGTACCATGTTCAAACTTTTGTCAAAGGGGTATGGTGCAATATCTTCCAAGGAGTATGTTTTAGTGTTTGTATCTGTCTTGAGATCCGTCATTTGTTGTGTTAGACCCTCGATTTGTTTCCTCATTTCTTCCATAGGTGTGTTTGGGTCTATGACTTTCTTTCCTTTGTCCTCACCAGTGTGGTGTTTATGATTATCCTCTATGGTCTCTTTGAGTTTTCTTAGATCAAAATTAGTGGGGAGCTTAAGTCCAAGATTTGCAAGTTGAATAAAATACTTGTGAGGGTTCTCATGGAGCACTTTCTCTAGCAAGCATTGGAATTTCTAATATTGGAGGTGTCCTTGATAATCTTCATGAGAGATTTACTCATCACTATCATGAGGTGTGACAATACAGTCAGATGATCTAGCCATTTCAAGTTGCTTTTGGTATTGAGATCTAGTAAGAACCATGCAAGGTGACGTGGGATGCGGTGGGATGAAACTAGAGATTTTGGCAAGATGCTGATGGAGACTTCTAAGAATAGGATACTTATGACAAGATTTGGACAAGGGACTTTCTTGATCAATGATTCCAAGTAAGACGGTCAATACAAGATGATAGCCACTAGTAAGGGTACTCGATACCTATCTTACCGTGTAGGGACTAGTCGTGCACCAAGACCACTAGCGAAGTTCTGCAACTTACTAGGGTTACTTGAATCCAAAATGATCCAAAAAAGGGGCTTATGCTAATCTGATATGGGATACTTTGACTTTGGACTAGGGAGACCTAATAGAAGGTGAATGAGATGACCAATGAAAGAGAGACTTTGATGCAAAATGGATGGAAAAGTGACTGCAAGGTAAGATTTGATCTCAGAACTTTGAACTAGGCTGAAATGGGTACCCAAAAATAGTAAAATCTTCCTCTCCAAGACTGTGCAAGTACTCACTATCATGCATGCGCTGAAATAGATGCGTTGCATAAACTGGTAAATGTGTGAAAAGTCAGCACAGATGCGCAACATTGGTAAATTTTAGATGCGCAATAACAGGTGGTAAAAGCATAGTAGGTAAGCACGGATGTGTAGCAAGTTGGTACAAATGTGCAGCAAAAAAGGATAGATGCGCAAATTTGGTTTTTTTAGTGTTTTTGCAAGTTTTTGGCAATTTCTGATGTTTTTGGTATCTTTGGCTAAAAGAAGGTCCTTTTGATCTGATTTTTCTTTACTAATGGAAAGAAGACATAGCAAACACAAAGAATGTTTTTATGGTTTTTTATTTTTATTTTTTGTGACTTTTTGACTCTTTTTGGACTAAAAAGAAAGCAAGTACAATCCTAGGTTTCAGAGGACAATATAAACCGAAATCTTACTATCTCTAATAAAGCATCTTCAGGAGGTGATAATCGCCCTTCCGTATGCCAGCTTATAGGGGTTTTTGGCCACTAAGACAAAGGTGTTTAATAAAGGCAACCATTCGAGTGGTTATACATGCGGCAGCACTACTCTCTATTATGGAGTCTCCCAGCCTGCAAGGGTTGTGCCTTGGAGGGTTTTGGGGGAGGTTGGATGTTGGTATAACACAACTTCACTCGTTGTTTGAAGCTTTCACTCCAAACACAATTTATTTATAGTGGATTTGTAGGGCTTGGCATTTAACCTGTTACCACTTAGGGTCGTTCCTACTTGGATGAATGGTATCCAAGAGCAGGCCCCTCTAAAGGAAAAACAAATGCAAAAATGATATGTCTGGCATTTTGGTCACCCAAATAGGGGAGAGCATAGGCCTGGTATCATTCCCAAAATATAGATGAGAAAAACTAGATGAGCTATCTACTTGGGCAAGCACAAAAATTTGTTAACTTTGAAGTGATAACAAGATAGCAATGGTTCAATTTTACCCAAATAGCAATGATGTGTTCAATTTTACCCAAATAGCAGTGATTTGTTAACTTTGAAGTGATAACAAGATAGCAATGGTCTAGTTTTACCAAGATAGCAATGAGTTTGTTAACTTTGAAGGATAGTAATATAGCAATGATTCAATGATATGCAAGATAGCAATGATTCAATTACCGCCTTCCTAGTTAAGACTATGTGATATTTGCATGAGCATCCATTTACTTTCCCATTAGAAATTGAAGTGTGAGTTAACAAGTACAACTATATGATTCTAAACCTGTACCTAGCCTGCAAATAGATCACAAGTGTTTCTGAAAAAAAAGATGTTAGCATTAGCAAAAGCTTCAAGGAAACCCTAAAAGTCATTGCCTAGATCAAATGTGCAGCTTTAGAGCTTGAATGCACAAAAATAGAGCTTAGAAGCGGAACAGTACATATGCGCTAAGACAGAGGTCAAAAGCGCTAGAAAATAGTATATATGCTCTGAACTAACAGATGCGTCATATCAGAGGGTATATGCACCGGAATAGAGACTGTATGCGCTGAAAGAATGTATGCACTAGAACGGACAACAGATGCATGTTAAGATGTGTCAAATGCATAGTTTCCTCCTATGTATGACTTTCTAAAACACAAAAACTTAGTTTTTGGGTTAAAAATTAGGGCTAGGCCCCACGGTGGGCACTAGAAATGTTAAGGGAAAATTGGATCTAAAATGAATAATCAATATAATAATATCAATGATACCCAAAACTCAATGAAATAATGAAAAAAAGAGATTCAATCAAAAAATGAACAATACAAAGCAAACCTCCTTTAATTCTCAGCTTCCATTGATTGCTTATCACAAATGATCTTGTCTATGAATATGGCCCTCAGAAGGTGCACTTGCTTGCTATGATTCCAAGATGTTCAAATGGGAACGACTATGATAGTTTCTCCATGAAGATGAGCTTCACAACAATGGTAGTGATATGGTAACAAGTTTAATCACAAGCAATGAAGGAATTGGTGCCAAAGGCGCGTTGTAATTCCTGTAGAGTGAGTTTACTAAAAGCTTGGATGATTGAAATGGAAAAACAGGTTTCAATTTATAGACTTGTGAGAGAGAAGATCAACGGTATAGAATGGTTGAGATAATGTGCGCGAATAAGAAGACAAGTGTCACACAAAAGTTGTTTTATTTGAGTTAACTACATTCTTTTCTAAAGATAAGATATGACTTCATAAATTAGAAAAGATTTTTTCTAATTTAAGAGATATTGATAAAAACAAGGTTGATTGAGTCAGTTAACTCAACTTGAGATTTTATTTTGCATGATTTGAGAGAAATTAAATAATAAATTATTTAATTTTGTGTGCATGAAGAAGAAGACTTATTTTTAGAAGATTTGGAAGATATCTGAAGAATTAGAAGATAAGAAAGCAAATTAAATAAATAAATTTATTTACTTGTTTGTGCATCCTTTGGAAGAATAAATAAAATATTTGATTGTATTTTATTTTTAGAGACTGAAAGGATTTAAATACATTTGATTGATTTATTTAAATTTGGAAGAATGATTTTGACTTAATTAAATAATTAAGAATTATTTAATTGTTTGGAAGAATTTAATTAAATAAAGGATTTTATTTAATTTTGACTTTAGAAGAGATAATTAAATATTTTGATATTTAATTAACTTAGAGGAATATGAATCAAATAAATAAATTTGTTTTATTGATAGAAGAATTAGAATGGAATAAATATTAAGAATATTTATTTAGACTGAATCGTGTCATTTTTAGGCATATACAAATCTAATTTCTAAAATTAATAATATGAAAGCAGAATAAGTATAGGAACAACAACCATAAAGATATAACACATGAACACCAGGATTTTTATGTGGAAAACCCAAAAAGGGAAAAACCGCAGTGAGTGTTAGCTCACAATATATTATGATAGCATAATACCGGATAACAAGAAGGCTCACTGCCCAAAGAAATGCTCACTGCAAGAAAGGCTCACTACCTAGAGAAAGAAAGAAGAAGGAAGAATGGCTCACTACCAAGTTGAACTACTCAGATTACATCTACACATGCATGGTTACAGCTCCAATGAAGCACCAAAATATTGTCTCAAAACTCTTCATCTCTAACTGCTCTGTTTCACTGCTCTGCTTTTACATATGAACAAAATCTCTCTTCTTCTACTCTTATCACTTCCACAAAATCACCTTACTTCACATGTCACACATACATATATTCGCATTCACATCTCATCACTCAAACACCAAGTTTGATCCCATATATATATCTGCAACACTTAAAATCTTCATATTAGGTCGACCTAATAAGGTGTAGCATGTAGTCATACCTTAAGTAGCTTGTCAGCTAAATTCATTCACCAAAATTCATAGCGGACCCAAACAATCATACAGTAGTCTTCATATGGGTTAGATTTAATCATTAAATCACTTAGATTGATGGTTCAAACAATATAGCTTCTCTGCATATAGATCCGCCATGCCTATCGGCTTGTTCCTCATGAACATACTTGGTCAGTTCAGCTGTCACAACATAACTTCCACTGCAAATCAAATGAGACTCTAAAAATCATATTCAATATTAATCATTGATCTCTTAGCATACCTTCAAATCCTTGGAACATAATAATCAACTGCTAAGAAATGCAGAACTCAAAACTATTGTCCTGTCACTAGGAAACACTGTCAAACTGCAAGTCGGTAAAGAACATCTTGTAGGATGAGACCAAAAGAAATTTAGATGCTACAACTCTATATTTAGACAGCCATGATATGTATCTTTCTTAATCTAGAACCGCAAGACGTAGTATGCATCTGCAGAGGAATGCGGACCCTGACTCTTTGGTACTATACACAATCCCTGACTTAGGTTTACTTACTAGACTTAGCAGAATCATGGTATGTCTTCCAGCGATCTTCAGAACTTGCAAACTTGGATATCCCACCTTCAAGTAATTGCAAACAATATACTTGAACCGCATTTGATGATCTTCTATTGCAGAGACATACTGGCCCAATTTTTGTCATTTGCTCTGTACTACCCATACTTAGTCATTTTAGCCTTTCGAACCAAAATCCTTGCATGCCTTGTTGCCAAATCTATTCGGTCTTCCAGAGTAAAGTCTCTTTGCCTTAATGCCATCAATGACAATACTTAATTATTCAATAGAGTAGTGTCTCTTGCCAACAGCATTGGGATGATGTGAAAAGAGTTTTCAAAAATTTAAAGGATACTGCTAAGTACGCCTTGTGCTATCATGGTAACTCTACTGGATCTAAGAGTTCAGTTAACATTCGTGGATATGTGAATTTTGATTGAGCAGGGGACATTGATAGTAGAAGATCCACTAGTGGATATGTATTCATGTTGTTTAGTGCTACAGTTAGTTGGATGAGCAAGCGGCAAGTTGTAGTCACTTTGTCCACTACTGAGGCTGAGTACATGGCAGCAACTCATGCCTGCAAGGAAGCCATTTGGATTAGGTGTTTGTGTTCTAACATTGGGTTTGATGTAGGGTAGATTACTATCTACTGTGACAATCATAGTGTCATTTATTTGGTGAAAAATCCCACTTTCCATGCCAGGACGAAGCATCTCGATGTTTAGTATCATTTCGTTCGTGATATGGTGGAGGATGGAAAGGTTAATTTGGAAAAAGTGGATACTCTGGAGAATGTTTCTGATGCATTAACTAATACTATGAGCACAAATAAGTATAGATGGTGTGCCAATTTGATGGGCCTGGGGGCCTATGAGATTCAGTAACTTTGAGCATTGGAAGAAGCCAGTAAGTTTTTCGTCAAGTGGGAGCATGTTGGAAAATGTGCCTCAAATTACTAGCTTGATATTCCATCTGCAGTGTTATGTGTTCATTCTCTCATTGGCCTAACTATTCATATTTAGTGGGAATTGTGAACAGTGCCCTTGATGGTCTAATAAGCATTCTATAGGTTGAAGGTAACTCCTTCGTCGAAGTGACATTGCATTGTTGTTGGAACTTTGGTTACAGTCCCTTCGATGAGGACAATACCTTGGTGGTTATAATCTTTATCGGAAGGACTCTCCTGTATCGGTGGAAGGTGTAAATTCATCTCCTCGATGCAACAATGTGAAGTAATATTCGCTGAGATCATTTTGGTCCTACGGAACCTGATTTCGGCGTGACAAGGTGATTTCGGGGAGACAAGGTTTGGTGTCTCTCTGATAATCTGATGCCGTCATGACGAAGGGGAACATAGTGGAAAAGGTAACCTACATTGATGATACATCTTCATATCGGTGGGAGTTGATTACTTCGGTGGGAGTCTCTAAGCTATCCTTTCGACAGCTCGATGCAAAGGATTGACTCTCCATCGGTGTGACTTAGTGTCTTCGGCGGGACTCTGTCTTGAGTATCCTCAATAATCTGATGCAATGTGGCGGTGGAGACCATGGTCAAAGCTTGATGTGTAATAACTCTATCGATGAGACTTTGAGAATTTAGGGAGAGTATGACTAAGGTCTCTTCGATGGCTTTGACGTGTCTCAGATAGTTAAAATGAATTGTGACTGTTTCCTATAGGAATTGTATCAATTAGTTTCTGGTATAGTATGGAATGTAAAACGGTTGGAATAGTCTGTAATGCGAATATTGTAAAGAGGTATGCATTATAACTGAGGATGAAGGAAAAATTAGTAACTGATTGAAGAGGTTGATTAGGGAAACATAATACTTGTTGGGAATTAAGGTATCTCAACCTTGGTAATTCCTTATATTTATTATTTGTAATGTATTTATTTTATTAGCCTATGATGTAATTAAGTTTCACATCCTATTTTTTCATTTAGTGTGAAGTGGCATAATGATTTGTCACTCCATTTGTAAGGTGACTAGGATGGTCAACACACTCCATGTGGACATAGGCATCCCATATTGAGGTAAGATATTTTCTGCCATGTGTTGGCATCTTGTGCAGTGTGTAAGGAGTTATGATGCATAAGTGTTATGACATATTCTATGATGTGTAAGAGTCATAAATAGAAGATCCTATGATAGGTGAGGACATGTGTCAAAGAGTGTAGAGGAAAACTAATGCAGTGTAGACTTAACATAATTCAAGGTAAAACCTATCTGAACAGTCCACTCTATCATTGTACTTCCTACATTAAATCATCAACCAAGGAGCGTAAGCTTATGATGGTACTGCACTGTATGTGCCTTTATGGACTCAAATCCGCTTAACTATCCCATTTAAACCTATTCTATTTAGCCTAGTTTGCTGGAATTCACAGAACTGGATGAACAACAAAAATAGTTTAAAATCTAGTTGCTATGGGTACCTTCAGCATAAGATGTAGATGACTATTAATAACAGAAAATTACAGAATTAACTCAAAACATTCTAAATGATGAAAGAACTAGTGCTAACCTCTGGAGGACTTCAAATAGACACAACATGCATGCGCTCATAGATCATACTACTATATTTTAACAATTAACATATTCTAATGAACTCGTACTACATTTATACATAAATGAAAAACTGATTGACAAGAATGCATAAAAGCAATGAGGAAATAAATGAAGTGAGGATTAGTACCTTGAGTGGCCGGCTCAGGGGACTGACTCACTTAACTTGAAATCAAATCAAATCAATTACAAAGACTCATGCATCTTCATAACATGTAGTTCTATTCATTCCATATCATAAATGGAATCTTCTTCAGATTGTATTCAAATCAAAACATATCTGAACAATTGATATTGAAAAACAAAGTAACAACTAAGTAACTGGAAAGTAAAAGCAACTAACTTCACAACAAACTCATCCCTCTAACTTATACAAAAATGGGAGAGTTTTATGCAAATACTAACTAATCCTTAATCAATCCAACCCTAGATACTAGGATACAGGTTTCATGATTGATTTATTAATCTAACTGATCAAAAGAAGAAAAGTCCTGTTCAAACATGAACTCTCATGAAATGGTTTGTATGAAAAACCACTCATAGACAGCGTTTAGAGCAAGTCTTCTTTTCTGCATTTATTCCAATCCATGATGATATAGATTCATCCTCCATCTGTCTTCACTTTTGGCATTCAAACTACACCACTTAATTCCCTTGTCCTGCAACTTGTCGTAATTGCTCTTTCCTTGATGCCACGTCCTTACTGCACAGGGTTAATTCTCCAAACATATGCACACAAAATAACTTTCATATTTAAACCATAGGATTCTATCTATATTGCATGCATACTTATATTTTAAGTCATTCACTTGATAATATCACCACCATATTCCATATTAACAATATAGGTTTAAAGTCTTTGAAAAGTATATGAGAAACAACATATAGTAATGGTGATGTTTGTAAAGTATCTGCAGGATCATATGAAAAGGTTTTAAAAGCATATAAAAACAACATAAAAATAAGTCAATAATTCAACCCATCATCTCCCCCCAACTACTCTTTTGCTTGTCCTCAAGAAAAATCAAGGAACTAAACATCTAGGGGAGAAGATTATAATGCAAAGTGATTCGTCTGAGGTCCATGACTTCTCTGACTCCTTGTCATTATTTGAGATAAAAACCATTGTAGCAAGTAAGCCTATTCATCCTGACCAATTCTACATCCCTACATTTGTCACTCTTTTCCCTTGTCCAGTATGGTACTGGGTAAAGGAGAATAGGAGGTGAAATGTGAGTGGCAGCCATGCTACACCTGTTTTCCCTAAAATCCTGATATACCTGCGTAGCCTCTCAAACATGTTCATGAAATTGTGGAAGGAGTAGGGCTCATTCCTTTGGAGTGCCGGAGTAAGACTATCCCACCTATTTTGTACATACCTGAGACAATGTTAAAGCATGGGTCTAGTTAATTGTTGTATTCTTTTATGGTCTCGCAGCCTAATATCCATGATTAATTTACTTGGACCTTTATGTGAAAGAGCCTCAACCATTGTGTGAGAATTACATTAGGGTTCAGTGCTTCTTGTCTAACCTGTAATGGCACTGTTTTATCTTGTTCTTCATACTTATCCTTTAACTCTCCTCTGAGCTTTTCATTCCTGAACTATGAGAACAGTGCCCTGATCTATAAATCCCCAACATAGATGGAAGGGTTCCATTCTATGTCCTCCTTCATTAGGTAGTTATGTAGATAGTATTCACACAATTGATCCTATTCTTCTAAGATGACCTCTTTAAAATGATTACAAAAAATGTGCCTTAAATGCAAGTCAGGTTGATTATTAATGAATCTATTGAACTGAAATCTAAGAAACTTTTCTTTTAAAAATAATGCATAAATTCTTGGTGGAGGTCTGCATCCAATGATTTGCATAGCTCTATCAATGACCTCTATCAGACAATTCTCCAACCTTTTGATTACCAAATCCTTTTCCTCAACTGATGCATTAAGACTTTGTTTCTCTTTTTCCCAGTTCTCCTTTTCCTGCTTGGTTTTATGAGTCAGTTTCATTAATTCAAAGCCTAGAGACAAAGTGGTATGGTACCCTGGGGTTTTTGTCATAGGCGGTTGGAGAGGGAGTACTTCATCCTCTTCAATTTTTCTTTTACTTACAGCCAGTTGTGCTAATAAATATAGATTGGAACCATGGCCATAAGTCTAAATTTTCTCTTCCAACTCTTGAATCCTTTTCTCTTTTTCTTTATCTTTCTCCTCATACCCCTTTACCTACTCTTCTAGTTGTCTTATTCTATCTAAAGCTTCTTGAAGTTCTTTTCTAATATTTATGTCCTCCAAAAATTCTTTTTCTTTTTGAAAATTTAAGCTTTCATCATTACCTTCTCCAAGAATATCAAAAATTTCTTGAGCAGAATTATTAGGTACAGACTTCCCCATTTCCTTTGTAGTAAACAAATCCTCTGACTCAGAATCAGAAGAAGAAATATACCTTCTTTTCTTGGCAAACACATTGACATTATCACAGGTGTTAGCAAAGACATCCTCAGGAGGGATTTCTCCTCTGTCTGGATTTAAATTCAATGGAATTGGATCACTATCTTGCTAGCCTTTATCTTTTTCCTCTAATTTCTATTCCTCAACAATGTTTTCCTTGGCACTTTGCCTCTTTAGCCTACCTAAGCATCTAGGAGTGATAGTCTCCTGCTTATCTTCCTTTTTCCTCCTCTTCTTGTCCCTCTTCTTCCTTCTTTCCCCTATTTTTTCTTCTTTCATTGTGCTCTTGTGCTTCTTCACACCCTTCCTATTCTTCTTTTCTTTACCAGATGTTGAAGGAGTTCTTCTTTTAGCTTTAGGGGTGGATGATGAGGGTTCTTCTACTGCTACAGGCCTAAATTCTAGAGGATTTTCATCTTGTGGCTCTCCATGTTAGTTTCATATGGAGGCTCAGGTTCATATGGAGGCTCATCTTCTAGTTCTGGTGCCTCTAATAGTGTTGAAATATCCACATATTGCTTAAAAGCTTCCCACTCAACCTGCCGGTACTAAATTCTCAAACTTCTCTTTATTAACAGGGCTATTAAACAATGATGGGATAGAGTGGTGTTTGTCTATTGTTTCTTGTATTCAAAAGACATTCTTTTCAACATACTATATAGAAAATTTGGAACATTGACCAATTTTTCATGCCATAGATGATTGAGCAATTTGAAATGTATAGTATATAACATGTTATATCGACCATCATAGGTAATATATCTGATGATGTATGAAGCACATTTGCCCCAAAAGAAGGGAAGATATAATTGCTTTGTCCCTTGTGTGGTGGAGTCCAAGTTTTCACCTCTCTCATAGAATTCCTTCCTCACCGCGGTTGCACTAGCTCTAGCTGGGTACTCAGACCCTGTTTGTGGCAACCCTGTGACCTAAGCAATAGTTGTTTCAAAAGCATCTACAGTTAATCCTTTCACCATTGCTTCATCATACTGTAATGTGATTGTAAATTCCTTTGCTATCTCATCATCATATTCTGTCAATTTCAGAAAGTAATCTAACCACCCCACTCTTGTAAAGAGTGGTGTTGGTGCCTGCATGAGCAGTCAGTTTTCAAGCATATAAACATGCAGGCACCTTCCCAAAAAATCCAAAAAGTTCTAAGTCTTTGGGCCTCCTCAGCATGTTTTAACATCAGCATCATATTTTCTTTGGAGGAGGTCATCATCATCATGTTTCCAGACATCGCCGTGTTGCTTGCGAGGGTCATCATATTTTCTACCTGCATGATCTTTCGCGGGGTGATATTTTAACATCGGGTGATCTTTGTTAAGATCATCCTGATGATGTTGCTGTAAAGTTCTAAGTGTGATCTGATCTTCATCGGGGTCATCATATTTGAACATCGGGTGATCTTAGTCAAGATCATCCTGATGTTGTTTTATCACTTCATGTTCGTTGTTTTATCATCCTGATGATGCTGACGTCATTCTTATGTCAGGGTGATATCTATTTCTCTACCTATCTGCATCATGATATTTCCAAAGGAGGGGGTGATATTTTCATATTTGAATATCACCTGGATGTATGTTTGTTCTAGCATCATGATGATGCTGATATCAGGGAGATATCCGCCTGTCAGCTTCATGCATTATCCAGTGGGGGGTGATCATTTCAAATATCTGTCATATTCATATATCACCCCGATCTTATAGCAGAGCTACAGTGCAGCATGATATTTGTGCATCAGGATGATATTTCCAAATATCTGGTTATCTTCCGAATATCATCCTGATGCCGACATGTGGTGGTGACGTCATCAAGGTCCGGGGGGTCATATTTCTAACATTACTCATCTTATGAAGATCCCCCAATGTTGCGAATATGATGATGACGTCATCCGGATATGAGGAGGTGCGCAGTAGGCAGATATGCTGATGACATCAGCAGGATATGTCGGTGACGTCATCAGGATTTTTCATCAGCCAGACATTTGGTATCGGCAAAGCAGGAGGATCTTCCTCCGATGGATCAGGTTGTGCCAATGAAGGCGATTATCATGCAAGTGATATTGAGATATGATGCTGACGTCAGGGTGATTTTTCAAGCAACAGGATATCATGCTGCTGGAGGATGATGATGATGAAAGTCTTATACTAGTGTCGTCAGGAGCAAAAGCACCGACATCATATATGCTCATGACCTAGTATATAAAGTGTTGAAGAGGTTGCTGCGGGGTGCATGTGGGATAATTCGACCCTGCATATTTTCAAATATCATGACGATGTATCTTGGCGGGAAACGTTTGCGACGCACAGTATTCTGCATTTCCCAAGGCCGCGAGTTGGTGCGCCATTAATGGCGATTGTTGCAGAGGTATGGGCGATGGTGTGGACGGATCCAGTACCCGACTGAAGATGTGGATCCCTAGGCGGCGGTGCAAGGCTCAAATTTTCTTCCTGTCTCCTCTCCCACCTGCTGCATTGAATGTTTGAGCGCCAATCTGATGATACTGTGTATCTGGCGGGATTTTTGGTCAACCATGTAATTAAGGCTGAGCACCTCCTTGCTGTATATAGCAGGTTGTGTTGCTCATTTGAAGGTTGTTGAAAACTGGACATCTTTGGCTCTGTAATAAGATACAACTGGTTTTGGTTGCTTTGTGCAGCAAAACTTGTGAGTTTATGTATCTCCTGTTGTACGATTTGGCATGAATCCACTGATTTCATGGTTAATCTTATATGAATAATGCTGTGTTTGCATGTGTTATGCTAATTCTGTCTCCAGTTTTGCATGTATTTTTCTTACTGCAATAGGGATGCCATAAGTATAGACAGCTTAACACTCTTTATTGGGAGATATCTGTAAGGCAGATATCATGTGTATCCCCCTGAAATCCAGTTTTAGCTATTCATGCTGATCATTCATAGGTGTATGTCTACCGACTCCAAGCCCTGGATAGGCACCAATCTAGCTCTATGTTGAGGTTATACACCATGTCCAGCTTTGCATCCAAACACCATTTCAAACCATCTCATACTTCCACCTGTTAGTTGTAGGAGTAGGATTAGGAACCCCCTGCATGCTCTCATACCCAACCAGACATCATGTCCAAGAATGTTGCCAGCCTTGTGATCTATCATACAGATCTTGGTCCATACATGAGAGTATTCTGCCTGTTGTTGTCAAGTTAAATCTTTCTATCTTTGAGCTAGTCAAGGTTACATCTTGAGTTATAGGGATACCCCCCTTGGTGCGGCAGAACCAGAAGTGAAGGGGAGGCAGCTCACACAACCTCCTGTATTTAGTTGGCTGAATCTGCCTGTGCATTAGAAGTGGCAAACCCTAATGCTGATTCAGAAGAAAAAACCAACAAGTGGAAGAACCATTACATCTTCCAGTATTTCTTTGTATAGAGGTTTCTCTTCTGATTGCATCCCCTCCCATGATTCTGTAAATTGCAATCTCTACAATATCAATTTCTGCTACTTCAATCCACCACCCCAAAAAGAACCAACTTGCAATTTCTACCTCTCCTTTCTTCTCCATTGTAACTTCCTTCGGGTAATAGGTTCACTCATTAGCAAAATAGGGTAAGTTCATGGCACAGGAGGTTTTAGCTGGTTTTTCTTGAAAGGCAAAAGATGGTGAATGGCAAAAATTGAAAAATAAACCCCTCTCCCCAACTTAAGTTTGAAGTGACCTCACCTCACATGTCAATTAATATGGAATGAGGAGTATTGATTAAATGGAATGGTGGATAATATTCTTGCATGCACAAAATAAACTACAAGTAATTCATTATAAAAATAAATCTAGTTTTAATGATTGAAAGTTACCTAATGAACATATGGAATGGAAAGAAATAATTAACACACCTTAGAATTTGTGAACATATACTGATGATTTGAGTTGATATGCATGCGGCGAATGGTAAAGTGGCGGGTACTGCGGTAGAGATATGATGTGATGGCACATAAATGTGAAGAAAAATGAACAATGCAGGAATGTGAGTTGACACTTGTGGCAATAGAGTGGAGTTGTTTTGAAATGAATGCAGGCATGTGGAATGGGTGGGAAAATTTGGGCATTGTTCACCAAACTGTTGAAGAAAGATGCATATAGGAGTTGCTACAGGTGCCGCCAGCACAGGTCCCGATTGTGTAATTACAGATGTAATATATTAGGTCCTAGCTGAGTCAAGTCCCTATATGGAGTGATCAACATGTCCCAATGGAAGTAACTGGGGTAACCATGGATATTGTGTTGTGTGTGCATGTGCTTTTAAAGCAAGGAAATTTAAGTCTCAGTGACAGGAGTTGAGTCGTGTAACTCAACCTCTGCATCACTAGACTCATTGGGTGGATCATCTTTGGTCATTGGATCAGTGTGTGTCACAAATCCTTCATTAAGAGCATCTTGAGGACCAAATTCAGTGGCTAGAGAGATGAGAAAAGCATCTTTTTGAAGTGGTTTCTTGTACAGTTTCAACCTGTGTCCATTCACTAGAAATAAAAATCTTACCTCATCAATGGTTTGCAATTGGACTGCACCATTAGGGAATACTTGTGGAATCTCATATGGGCCCAACCATTTTGACTGAAGCTTGCCCTTGAAATCTTTGTATCTTGAGTCATACAGAAGTGCCCAATCACCAGCAATGAATTCTTTGGTCTTGATGTACTTGTCATGCCATTTGATCCTTTGTTCTTGTATGACTTTTGTGTGGTGGATGGCTTCTAATCTGATCTCATCAACAACATTCAAATGTTGTAATCTATCCCTTTGTACTTCTATCATATCCATCCCTAATTCTGTTGTTGTCCTCAAGGTTTTGTATTCAAATTCTATAGGCAAGACTGTTGTCTTGCCATAAACCAATTCGTAAGGGGTGTATCCTATAGTTGTCTTCCATGTGGTTCTATATGCCCAAATAGCTTCTGGTAACATGGAAATCCAATCTCTTATGTGAAGTTGTACTGTTTTGGTCAATATGTTCTCTAGCTCCCTATTTGTAACTTCAACCTGACCATTGGCCTGAGGATGGTAAGGAGTGGACTTTTTATGTCTAATATGATACTCTTCTACCAGTTTTGTGATTAAATCTGGTGTAAATTGTGGCCCTTGGTTAGTGACTATCTCCCTTGGTACACCATATCTAGTGAAGATTTCCTCATACAAAAATTTTGCCACATTGCCATCTCTAGCAAACTACAAAGCTTTAACTTCCACCCATTTGGTTAAGTAATTAGTACATACCAGTATATATTCCTTGTTGTTTGAAGTAGGAGAAATAGGACCAACAAAATCTAGTCCCCACTTATCAAAGGTTCTAATGTTATTTGTGGTTGTAAAGGCATTTCATCAATTCTTGTAGGTCTACCCATCCTTTGACATCTATCATACCTTCTAGTGTACTTGACAACATCTTTGTGAAGTGTTGACCAGTAATATCCTATTGTTAAGATTTTGAAGGTTGTCCTCTTAGCAGAAAAATGTCCACCACAGGGCTCATCATGACATGCCTTCATTATATCAAACACTTCATCCCCTCTGATACATCTTCTCATAATATTGTCTAGGCCAGTGTAAAATAGGAATCTAGAAATCCAAGAGTAAGGGAAACATTTGTGAACTAGCTACCTCTTCTCCCTTGGTGAGAAGTAACCTGTAATCTACCCTGCAACCAAATAATTGGCTATATCTGCATACCATGGAGTGTGTATAGTTAGAGAAAATAGATGTTCATCAGGAAAAGAATCATCAACCACTCCTTTTGAGGGCTGTGTAGGCAGTCTAGACATAAAATCAGCAACTACATTAGCCTTGCCTGGTTTGTCAACAATTGTTATATCAAATTCCTATAACAACAATAACCATCTTACAAGTCTTCCACCCACTATTGGTTTATTCATCAAATATCTGATGGCTGCATGATCTGTATGTATGAATACTTTGTAACTAGTTATGTAGTGCCTGAATTTGTTGATTGCATAAACAACAGCTAACATTTCTTTTTCTATCACAGTATAGTTTAAATCAACTCCCTGTAGGTTTTTACTTACATAGTATATTGCCTACTCTTTGTTTCCTTCTTGTTGGCCTAGGACTGCCGCAATGGCAAAATTTGATGCATCTGTATGGATATGAAAAGGCAGTGTCAAATTTGGACCTCTAAGGACTGGTGCTTGTGTCAATGATGCTTTTAGCTTTTCAAATGAGTTTTGGCAGTCTGTAGTCCACTCAAATTCAATGTCTTTTTTTAATAGAGTGAATAGAGGTGTAGCAATCTTGCTAAAATCTTGGATAAACTGCCTATAGTAGCCTACATGTCCAAGGAAACTCCTTACATCCTTCTGTCTTTGTGGAATAGGTAGGGTAGATATGATTTCAATCTTCTTTGGGTCGACTTGGATTCCTACACTTGAGATGTAATGTCCCAAGACTACTCCCTGTGTCATCATCATAAAACATTTTTCATTACTCAAAGAGAGATTGTGCTTTGTGCATCTCTTTAAAACTTTCTCCAAGTTGTGTAAAGCTTCATCATATGTTTCACCATATGTGGTGAAGTCATCCATATAAATTCCATGCTGTCATAGGCAAAATTAGAGAAAATACTGAGGACTGCTCTCTAAAAAGTTGATGGAGCATTGGACAAACCAAAAGGCAAGATAGAATATGTGTAGGTTCCCCAAGGGTAGGTAAATGTTGTCTTATCTTGATCCTCTGGTGCAATCTTGATTTGGTTAGATCCACTAAAACCATCAAGAAATGAGAAATATTTCTTCCCTTCCAAAGAGTCAAGAACTTGATCAATAAAGGGCAATGGAAAGTGATTGTTTCTGGTTGCAGCATTTAGTTCTCTATAATCCACACAAACCCTCCATTTGCCACCTTTTTTGGGAACTATTACCAATGGCGAAACCGATTCACTATCTAGAATGGGGTATATGAATCCTGCATCTAACAACTTTTGGAGTTCAGCTTTCACTATTTCTCTTAGAGCAGGGTTCATCCGTCTTTGCTGCTATCTAATAGGTCTGTGGCCATCATCAATGTAAATATTATGCATGCATAAGGAAGGATCAATACCTTTCATATCACTGTAGTCCCATGCAAATGTTGTTGAATGTGTTTGCAATATTGTGTCCAGGGATTGCTATTGTTCATCAGTCAATGCCTTATTAATAGTCAACATCTTCCCTGGTTTGATTTCCAACTATTTATACATCTCTTGCACACATGACATGTCAAGGTTAGATATTACTTGCAAGCATTGTTGGGGTAACAAAGTATGAAATATTTGAGATACCTCTTTTGAGGAACTGTTGGGTGATATGCTTCTTAAGGGGTCTTATAAGAAAGATAAACAATCCTGCTCCTGAGGATGCCTCCCACAATCATTTTCGATGATATGAGCGATCAACTCATCTTCATCTTTAATATCCAATAAAGGGCTATATTCAATAGTCATCAAGGTTTGTAGGGAATAGTTGTCCTCATCTTCTAGGGTAGGCCAAATGGTCTTGTCAAGCTCATGATATGGTTGGGCTGGTGGATATAAAACCAATTTCTTGGTGACAGACCCATTAGACATGATCATGTTACCTAACCTACAACCTATTAATGCATTTGTTGTGGTAAGCCATGTTCTACCTAGTATGAGAGGATAACCATCAAGGTTAAATTTGGGCTGGAGTACTATAAAATCAGCAGGATATTCCCAGGAATCTAATGCAATGACCAAGTCCTCAATGACTCCTTCAGGCTTAACTATGGACCTATCAACTAATTGTAAGACTGTTTGAGTAGGTCTGAGGTTATTCAACTAGAGTGTCTGCATTGTCTCCTTAGTCATTACATTAATTGCAGCACCTAAATCTATCAAAGTATTCTTAATCAAGATCCCATTGATTTTCACATCCACTACTGGACTACCTGGATATGTATATTTGGGAATAGTTATATTACCCAACATGATATCATCAAGATTACCCAAAACATGGACTTTCTGAGGGTCTATTCTCTTCCTTCCTGGCTTCTTTATGCAAAGATCCACAATAGTTTTAGTGTAGATAAGAATATCCTTGATGGCTTGCATTAAGGGAATCTTTATGCTTATATCTTTTAACTAGCCGAGAAGGACAATATTAGTTTCATCTGTTTGCTTTTGCATGGCCAAGTGCTCAGGGAAGGGAGGAGACTTTTGATGTAAGGTAGTCTGGGCATCTTGGGTTGATTCAAGTTAAAAAGGTGGTTTATCTGAGGCCTCCTCTATGGCTTCTTCATCATTAAGTTCTGTGATTTGTGGAGAGGAAGGCCCTGCAAGTTGTTTCCTTGATCTGAGGTGAATATTACTCACCTCCACCCCATAAGTGGGGTATTGCATTACCTCATTAGTATAAGCCTATTGGATAGGCTTGTTGTTAGGGTTAGGTACAAGTTAGGCAGAGATTTGGGTAGGTCTAGGAGGTTGAACTTGAGGAGTGGAAGGAGGCGACATTATTACTAGCTACTGGAGCTGAGGTGGAAGCATAGGTTGCTGGTAATTTGTGTTTTTCTGCCATTGTTGGCCCTTATTCCATTGGGGTTGTCATTGATGCTGTTGTGTGGGCCATTGGGGGTTATAGTTGGAACCTTGGAAACTTTGTTGGGGCCATGAGTTTGGCTTTTATTGGTTCCAACCTAGTTGTGGAGCAGGCCATTGTGGGGTTTTCCATTGATTTTGAGGATTAGGCCATTGTTGGTTCCATGCAGGAAAAGGTGAATAGTAATTGAGTGGGTCAGATGGCATACCTTGTCTTTTCTACCAAGGCTTCCTTTGAGCAATGAAGAACAACTACCCATCCTCTCCTTCAAATGGTTGAAATTCTGACCTTTCAATCTCTTCTTGCTAGATACTGGCCACTCTCTTGCATTTACAGTTAGCCTTCCTTTGTCTACAGCTGGGGCAATATTCAGTGAACATAGCTTTTGCCTCCTCCTATTTCTTCTTAATGTGAAGAGTGTCCAACTTTGTATCCATATGACTAATGGTATCTTCATTCATGTTGGACAACAAGTTGTTGATTTCAACTTGAGAAACTCCACCAGTTGCCTTGTTTGTGATGGATGTTCTATCTCCCCTTGGTCTTTTGGCAAAAGTTCATGAATAGTTTCTAAAATATTTTGTAGATTGCTTCAAAAGGTAGCTGAGAGATATCACCTTGCCCAATGAGATTTAGGGCATCCATACAGTCATCTTTAACTCCTCTTAAAAATACCAATTTTAATGATTCTTCAGACAATCTATTTTGAGGGTTCTTTTTCAAGGCAAACTGAAACCTTTCAACATAATCCTCCAGTGGTTCTTCCTATTTCTATGTCATCCTGAAGATGTCATCTCTCCTCCTGTCATGTCCTTGGCAGTAATCTTGGTATTTTTCCAAGAATTTCTCCTTCATTGTATCCTAGTCTAGGATAACATCTCTTCCTAGACCCATAAACCATCTCAGGGCTGCATCATTGAGAGTGGTAGGAAAGAGTTAAAGCCTGTGAGCATCTATAGTGTAGTCATAGCTTCTACACAAGATATCAAACTCAAACAAAAATGTGTATGGGTCCTCTGCCACTAAGCCATAGAAAACTGGTAATGTTGAAGGAGGAATGTTTTTTAGCACTGCAAGCCTCTCTTGATCAGTGATGGGGAACTCAAATGTTGCCTGCTCTAGTGGTGGATCATCCACCACTGCATCTACCATGGTTCTAAAGGTCCCTCATGTAGCTGTAGAAGAAGCTGATGGAGATGTTGGGGATGCTGATGAAGATGGAGGAACAAATCCTTTGTTTGCAGCAAATCCCACTTGATAATTGGTAAAATCAGCAATATCTTCTGGAGCCTGATAATTTGAAGGGAGAAATCTACCTTGGTTGTCTCTCTACCTCTGCATATAGAAGTTTTAGCTATTGTATACCGACGATCCTACACAATGTTTGTCTAATTTTGGATGTTTGTGTAGAGTGAAGTTATCAATCCTAATGCTGAAATTAAAACTTAAACTATGGAATTTTGACAATTGAGCCTCTAAAGGTAGCATCATCCCTGGTAACGACGCCAAAAATGTGGAGGACAACAAATATAGTGTAGACTTAACATAATTCAAGGTAAAACCTATCTAAACAATCCACTCTATCATTGTACTTCCTACATTAAATCATCAACCAAGGAGCATAAGCTTATGATGGTACTACACTGTATGTGCCTTTATGGACTCAAATCCACTTAACTATCCCATTCAAACCTATTCTGATTAGCCTAGTCTTCTAGAATTCACAGAACTGTAAGAACAAAAAATAGTTTAAAATCTAGTTGCTATGGATACCTTCAACATAAGCTATAGATGACTATTAATAATAGGAAATTAGATAATTAACTCAAAACATTCTAAATGATGAAAGAACTAGTGCTAACCTCCAGAGGACTTCAAATAGACACAACATGCATGCGCTCATAGATCATACTACTATATTTTAACAATTAACATAGTCTAATGAACTCATACTGCATTTATACATAAATGAAAAACTGATTGACAAGAATGCATAAAAGAAATGAGGAAATAAATTAAGTGAGGATCAGTACCTTGAGTGGCTGGCTCAAGGGACTGACTCACTTAACTTGAAATTAAATCAAATCAATTATAGTTACTCACGCATCTTCGTAACATGTAGTTCTATTCATTCCATATCATAAACAAAATCTTCTTTAGATTTTATTCAAATCAAAACATGCCTAAACAATTGATATTGAAAAATAGAGTAACAGCTAAGTAACTGGAAAGTAAAAGCAACTAACTTTACAATGAACTCATCCCTCTAACTTATACAAAAATGGGAGAGTTTTATACAACTACTAACTAATCCTCAATCAATCCAACCCTAGATACTAGGATACAGGTTTCATGATTGATTTATTAATCTAACTGATCAAAAGAAGAAAAGTCTTGTTCAAACAAGAACTTTCATGAAATAGTTTGTATGAAAAACCACTCATAGACTACGTTTAGAACAAGTCTTCTTTTCTGCATTTATTCCAATCCATGATGATACAGATTCATCCTCCATATGCCTTCACTTTTGGCATTCAAACTGCACTTCACTTAATTCCCCTGTCCTGTAACTCACTGCAATTGCTCTTTCATTGATGCCATGCCCTTGTTGCACAGGGTTAATTCTCCAAACATATGAACACAAAATAACTTTCATATTTAAACCATAGGATTCTATCTATATTGCATGCATACTTATATTTTAAGTCATTCACTTGATAATATCACCACCATATTCCTATTAACAATATAGGTTTAAAGTCTTTGAAAAGTATATGAGAAACAACATATAGTAATGGTGATGTTTGTAAAGTATCTACAAGATCATATGAAAAGGTTTTAAAAGCATATAAAAAAACATAAAAATAAGTCAATAATTCAACCCATCAAAGAGCATCTTTGAGGAAGGCATCTTTGGGTGCCCAAGGGAGGTTATGACATGTTGTAAGAGGAATATGCTATTTTATTGAGTGTATGACAGATTCTCTTACAGTTGTAAGTGTTGTCAGTTATGACAGATTCTATGACAATTGTAAGATGCGTAAGAGCATCTATCATAGCCTATCTTGGGACTAGGCACCCACATTGGGATAGGGTGATATGACAAGTGTCAAATCCATGTTGTGATGTAGGACAAGTGTCCATAAGCGTGGGTTTTGGGCCATGAGGCCAAGATGGATGCCCATCTCAAGAAGGTTCCATTTTTGCCTTATAAACTCTATTTAAATAGGTGCTTGGATGGGAGATGCATAGTGTAACTGAGAACTACTATTATGCTACCGGAATATCTCCAGATACAAGTGTCGAAGACTCCTGAGAAGACTTTCATTGCAAGTGTGTTGTAAACATTCTTTGTTTTGATAATACATTGTGCAGGTTTTGGAGTGGGGTTTTTAATCTGAAAGGGTTTTCCCCACATTATATCTTGTCTCTCTCTCATCTATCTACATTCTATGTGTATGTGTATTGCTGCAATATCTCTGTTGTTGTGTTAACATTACTGTAATTGTAAAGGTTGTAAATAATTTGCATACATCTCTCCTCATTATATTAGTGTAGGAAATGATTTCTGCACACCTTGCTTCCTTTCAGTTGGTATCAAAGCTTGATCACCTTTGGTCCTAGTTGTTGGGTAGGGGTTTTTTGAGCTAATCTTAGATTGATTGGGAGTCTGTGTAGAGTATTATGAAATCTTGTTGTAGGAATGAGATGGCAGGCACATCCAAAAGAGTAGAGGTGGAGAAGTTTAATGGCACCAATTTCAAGTTGTGGAAACTTAAGATGGAAGACATGCTTGCTGATTAAGATCTATGGGAAGCAATTTCTGGTGTAAAACCAATGGCAATGTCGCAAGATGATTGGTCACAATGATCAGAAAGCTAAGGGTCTTGTGAGACTCTATTTGGCTGACTTTGTCTTGTTAAATGTCCATGAGGAGAAGACCACGAAGGAGCTGTGGAAGATACTTGGTGATGTTTATTAGGACAAATCCCTGGTAAACAAGTTATTCCTACGAAAGAAGCTATATTCTCTAAGGATGGAAGATGGAGGATCCATTGCAAACCATCTGAATGCTTTTAACATGCTAGTTGCACAGTTAACATCCATTGGTGTGAAAATGGAGGATCATTGCATGACCTTCCCTATTCTTTGCTGAACTCATGGGATCATCTTGTTATGGCCATTGGGAGTACCACATCCCTTTCAAAATGGATGAAGTGGTGTCTTCACTATTATCTGAAAAGATGCGGAGAAAGTCATCTGAGTCAGCCAAAGAGGCTCTTGCGGTTTGTGGAAGACCCAAGGAGAAAGGGAAAAAGAAGGACAAGAAAGCTGAGAAGGGTAGATCCAAATCCCATGGGAGATCCAAATGTCCTAGAAAGTCCAAGGCTCTCTATTGGAACTGTGGTAAATTTAGACATTTCTGAAAGGAATGCAAAGAGGAGAAAAAGAAAAAGAAAAAGAATGTCACAGATTTAGATTCTGACAAGTCACAAGATGATGGCAATGCTTTTATCACAGCCTTAGCCACCCATGCATCTAATGATGTGTGGTTGATTGATTCTGGTGCCTCTTTTCACATGACCTCGCATCAAGACTAGTTTACAAAGTATGAAGAGTTCAATGGTGGAAGAGTGTACCTTGGTGACGATTCTCATCTAAAGATTGTTGGACATGGAAGAGTCACAATCTGATTCCCTAATGGATGAGTGAAGGGGATCTCTGGGGTCATGCACATCCTAGGATTGGCATGGAACCTGCTCTATGTAAGTAAATTGAATGATGCAGGTGTGCAGGTTGTCTTCTCGAAAGAAGGATGAAAGATGACTAGAGGATCTATGGTGCTTGTGAAGGGTACTTGGAGAGGTACTCTGTTTCAGCTGGAGGCATGCACTTCACAATGCAATAGTTCTTCTAATGAAGAAAAGAGTTGCAGTCACTTGATCCCCACCATTGGAGCCAGTAGTGAAAAGATCTGTTGTATCAAATTCTGATGGTAGTGCATTTTGGGTACCTAAGGGTGCTCATGATTTGGAAGTCAAGCTTGTTGCTGAGAAGACAATGTTATGGCATAAGAGACTTGGCCACATTGGTGAGAAGGGCCTTAGAACCCTGAAAAATAAAAACCTCATTAAGGGGTTAGATGATTGTAATCTCAATTTTGACTTTTGTGAACATTGTATATATGGAAATCAAAACCGTGTTCAGTTTTACTCGAGTTCTCATAAGTCTTCTGGTGTGTTGGATCTTATTCATTCTAATGTGTTTGTTCTAGTTAATGTTCCTTCAATCTCTAAATCTATATATTTTGTATCTTTCATAGATGATTACAGTAGAAGGACATGGATTTATTTTCTTAGAAGTAAATCTGAAGTCTTTAGTTAGTTCAAAGAGTTTAAAGCTTTTGTTGAGAATTAGACTAGTAAAAAGATTAAGTGTTTGAGAACTAACAACGGTGGTGAGTTCTGTTCCACAAAATTTGATAAGTTCTATAAAAAACATGGGATTGAAAGACATAAGACAACTCCATACACCATAGATCCTATGATCCTAATAGGTTTGGTTATTCACTGCTTGATTCTGGTTGTGCTTTTGCCTTGCTTACTAACATTGATGAGTCTAGAACTATGACAGAGGCTATGGGCATGAAAGATGCAAGTTCCTAGAAGGAGGCCATGGAAGATGAGATGGCTTCTTTGGAGAAGAATAAAACTTGGGACTTGGTGCCTTTGCTTGAAGGATGGAAACATGTTGGTTGTAAATGGGTGTTCAAGATGAAATTTGGTGTAGATGGCAATGTTGAAAAGTACAAGACCAAATTGGTTGTGAAGGGGTATTCACAAGTGGAGGGAATTGATTATGGTGAAATTTTCTCTCCCATTGCAAAACTGACATCCATTCAATTCCTATTATCTCTTGTAGTAGCTTATGACTTAGAAGTGGAGCAGATGGATGTGAAGACATCACTCCTTCATGGTGACTTGGAGGAAGAGATTTACATGTCATAGCCAGAGCATTACATAGAAAAAGGTAAAGAAAATTTGGTTTGCAAGCTAAAGAAATCTTTGTATGGTTTGAAGTGATCTCCAAGGATGTGGTATATGAAATTTGATGCCTTTGTGTTGTTCATTGGATTTCTGAGATCGAAATCAGATCATTGTGTATATTACAAGTTTGACAATGATCGCATTCTCATTATTGCATTGTATGTTGATGATATATTGTTAATTGGGAATGGTAAGAATATGATTTCTGATTTGAAGTCTCAGTTGTCAGCACTGTTTGAGATGAAAAATTTAGGGGCAGCCAGGTACATTCTAGGAATGAAAATTAGAAGAGATAGAGCTAACAAAAAACTTTGGTTAAGCCAGAGTAAGTATGTGAAGACCATGTTGGATAGATTCAGCATGGAAGATTGTAGACCATTGTGTGTTCCTGTTTCTTGGGGGACAAAGTTATCTATTAATGATTGTCCAAAGTCTCCTTCTAAGATGAAGGACATGAGAAAAGTACCTTATGCTAGTGTTGCTGGCAACTTGATGTATGCTATGGTCTGTACTAGACCAAACATTGCCCAAGCAATGGCAGTCCTTAGTTGGTTTATGGCTAATCCTAGACAGGTACATTGGGATGCAGTAGTGTTCAGATATTTGCAGGGTACTTTTGAGTATTCTCTATGTTATCATGGTCATCCTATAGGACCTCTACATTTTGTTAGTATTCATGGATTTGTGGATTCTGATTGGGCAGGTAGCATTGACAATAGGAGATCCACTAGCACTTACATGTTTACTATGTTCAGTGGTACAATTAGTTGGATGAGTAAGCGGCAACCTGTGGTCACTTTGTCCACGACAGAAGTTGAGTATATGGCATCTACTCATGCTTGCAAGGAATCCATTTGGCTTAAGAGATTGTTTTTAGATATTGGTGTTGATACAAGACAGATTACAATCTGTTGCGACAGTCAGAGTGCGATTTACTTAGCAAAGAATCGACTGTCCATGCTAGAACAAAGCATATTGATGTACAGTTTCATTTTGTACAAGACATGGTAGAGGATGGGAAGGTGACATTGGAGAAGGTAAACATTTTGAAGAATATTACGGATGCATTGACGAAACTAGTGGACACAGAGAAGTTCAGATGGTGTTTGGAGTCTATGGGCCTCTCGGCCTATAGCAATTAAATCCTATTATTTCTATTGGCTCTTACAAGGTGTTCGACAAGTGGGAGAATGTTGGGAATTAAGGTGTCTCAACCTTGGTAATTACTTGTATTTATTATTTGTAATGTATTTATTTTATTAGCCTATGATGTAATTAAGTTGCACATCCTATTTTGTCATTTAGTGTGCAGTGGCATGCTGAGGTGACTATGATGGTCAACCCACTCCATGTGGACATAGGCATCCCATATTGTGGTAGATCTTTTCTGCCATGTTTTGCATCTTGTATAGTGTGTAAGGAGTTATGACTCGTAAGTATTATGACAGATTCTATGACACGTAAGAGTTGCAAATAGAATATTCTACGACAGGTGAGGACATGTGTCGAAGAGAATCTTTGAGGAAGGCATATTTGGGTGCCCAAGGGAGGTTATGACATGTTGTAAGATGAATATGTTATTTTTAGTCAGTGTATGATAGATTTTCTTGCAGTTGTAAGTGTTGTCAATTATGACGGATTCTATGACAGCTGTAAGGTGCATAAGAGCATCTATCATAGCCTATCTTGGGACTAGGCACCCACATTGGGATGGGGTGATATGACAAGTGTCAAATCCATGTTGTGATGCAAGACAAGTGTCCATAGGCATGGGTTTTGGGCCATGAGGCCAAGATGGATGCCCATCTCAAGAAGGTTCTATTTTTGCCTTGTAAACTCTATTTAAACAGGTGCTTGGATGGGAGATGCATAGTGTAATTAACAGGTACTGTTACGCTACCAGAATATCTCCAGATACGAGTGTCGAAGACTCTTGAGAAGACTTGCATTGCAAGTGTATTGTAAATATTCTTTGTTTTGATAATACATTGTGCAAGTTTTGGAGTGTGGGGTTTTTCACCTGAAAGGGTTTTCCCCACATTATATCTTGTCTCTCTCTCTTTTGTCTACATTCTGTGTGCATATGTATTGCTGCAATATCTCTGTTGTTGTGTTAACATCACTGTAATTGTAAAGTTTGTAAAAAATTTGCATACATCTCTCCTCATTAGATTAGTGTAGGAAGCAATTTCCGCACACTATACTTCCTTTCAATGCTGCTGAAGTTGATGTTGTGTATTGACACAGGTGAAAGCACAAGTTTGTAACTCTGTATGTAACATCATTTACTATAATACAAAGTGACTTTGCTTGGTGTGTGGGTTTTTCTCCTGTAAATGGTTTTCCCACGTAAATCTAGTGTTGATTTGTGTATGTCTCTTAATTGTCTACTCTATTTTCTGATTAATGTACATCTTTAATGAACTGTAATTGGAAATTGAATGTACTATCTGCATTTCTCTTCTAAAAATTGGCATTAGGAAGGCGTTTCCACACTTTCTTTCCTTACAAATCTTTCTATGCTAATTTTTCCAAATGTGAGTTTGGATTAACTAAAATCCTTTACTTGCGATATGTCATAAGTTCCAAGGGTGTTCAAGTAGATCAACAGAAGATTCAAGCAATACTCGATTGGCCTCCACCTACAAATCTTACATAGTTGAAAGGATTCTTTGGGCTATGTTGCTATTATAGGAGGTTTGTAAAAAAAATTTCTCAACTTGATGTTCCATTGACTGATTTGACTAAGAAGGTAGCCTCTGCATGGTCTGAAGAAGCTCAGAAAACTTTTGACAAGTTTAAGGAGGTAATGAGTTCATGCCATGTGCTTGCTATTCCTGATTTTTCATTGCCCTTTATAGTAGAATGTGATGCCTCTGGTGAAGGTGTTGGGGCTGTCCTAACTCAAAAGGGACATCCAATTGCTTTTGAGAGTAGGAAACTAAACAATTTGGAGAAAACATATCACATTTATGACAAGGAAATGTTGGCAATTATGCATGCACTAGAAAAGTTCAGACAATATCTTGTGTGTGGGAAGTTTGTTGTAAAAATTAATCATAATAGTTTGAAGTATTTTCTTGATCAAAAAGATTTGAATGATCACCAACAAAGGTGGGTAAGCAACATGCAAGCATATGATTTTGAAATAGAATGTATGAAGGGTAAAAGAAATGTGGTAGCAGATGCACTTTCTAGGAAGCCAACTATGTGTTCATTATCTTCTATTTCTGTGGAGTGGAAAGATTCTATCATTGCTGAATATGTCAAAAATACTTTTGCATCTAATGTGTTGGATGGTTTAGTAGAAGATGACAAGTACACAGTGAATGATGGGCTGATTTATTACAAGAACTGAATTTTCCTTGTTCTTGAATAAAAAATCAAGGAAAGATTTTAAGAGCTTTCCATGACACTTCCTTTGCTGGTCATCAAGGTTACTTCAAAACATACAGGAAGATCCGTGAGAGATTTTCTTGGAAAGGGCTGAAAGAGGATGTCCACAAGCATATCAAAGAGTGTATGACTTGCCAAAGGAACAAAGGTGAGCAAATTTTTCCCACAGGTCTCCTACAACCACTTCCAATTCCTGAACAAAAATGGGAAATCATTTCCATGGACTTTATCACAGGACTTCCCAAGGTACAAGGTAAGGATTGTATATATGTGGTGGTGGATAGATTAACAAAGTATGCTCATTTCTTTCTCATCACTTCAGAATTTAAGGCTTCTCAAGTAGCAGAGTTATTTTTCAAAAAGATATTTAAGTTGCATCGTTTGCCAAAGAACATTGTTAGTGACAGAGATAGTAGGTTCCTTAGTTCTTTTTGGAAGGAACTCTTTCACTTGACAGGAACAGATCTCACACCAAGCACAAGTTATCATCCATAAACAAATGGACAAATAGAAATTGTTAACAAGTGGATAGAGGGGTATTTGAGGAATTATGTTTCAGACCAGCAAACTACTTGGGTCAAATGGTTGCACTTGGGAGAGTATTGTTACAATACATCACATCATATGTCAATTGGTATGCCTCCATTTTGAGCTGTTTATGGTTATGATGCACTTTCTTTTTCTGATTTGGTATTTTCAGATAGTAGAGTACCTGTAGCTAGTGATCTTATCAATCCTAGTCAAGAGATCATAAGGTCACTAAAAGATAACTTGAGGCAAGCACAAAACCAACAAAAGATATATGCAGATAGGAAGAGAACATAAATATTTTTTGAGGTGTGAGACTTGGTATTTCTTAGATTGCTTCCATATAAACAGAGCTCTTTGAAGAAGAGTGGGGCTGAAAAGCTTAAGCCTAAGTTCTTTGGGCCTTATAGGATCATCAGGAAAATTGGTGAGGTAACTTATGAGTTGGAGCTTCCTCCAAACAGTAGGATACATAATGTATTTCATGTTTCTTGTTTAAAGAAGATTCTTGGATAGAAAATTGTGCCTTCATTTGATTTGCCACCTTTGGATGATGAAGGAAAATTGATTTTGATTCCTGAAAATATTTTGGAAACAAGGGATAAAAGATTAAGGAACATGAGCATTTCAGAATATTTGATCAAATGGAAGAATTTGCCAATGGAAGATGCAACATGGGAAGGACTATGAATTCTTGACCATCCAAACTTGCATTGCTTGAGGACAAGCAATTTCCACGAGGGAGGATTTGTCATGTCCCCTTTCTAAAATAATTAATTAATGGTCAATATTAACCCATTTTGGTTTTCCGTGTGTTAATTGGGCAAGCATAGGAAGAATAAATATTTAATATTTAATATTCTCCAACTAATAGCTATTTCAAGAGGACAATTAAATATTAAATTAAATATTTTGAAGCTCAAAAAGGGGCATTGGGTTTTGTGAGGTGTCCATTTGCATGAAGATTTCAAAAATATTGGTAAATCACAAGTGGTGGGGGAATTTATGACAATGTATGATAGCTTATGACAACTGTCATACCCCAAAATAGAAATGAATCAAAGGAAAATGTGGGAATCTTGGGTTCCTCTCTCTCCCACAAAATATTGATACAAAATATGTAATTTTGGTCATTTGGAGGTATTATTGATTTGATATTTTCTCTCAAACTTGCAGATTTGTAGATTGTGGTTTTAATGGACGAAAACCCATTGGAGTAAAGAGGCTTGTGGATGAAAAACCATGAGTTTCAGATGGCCAGAGGACACAAACCCTTTGATCACAAGGAGTAGCTTCATCCAAAGGTTGCATAGAGCTTCAAGGATTCAGTAGTTTTCGGCAGTTTCCATTGTTTGTGTGTGCAGGACTTCATGTGTCATAGCAGTGGCTCCAGGAGTGTTTGAATGTGCTTCTATTGTTATGCTAATTTTTTTTCAGTGTTGTAGTTGTAGATTTTCATTTCATAGTGCCAGAGATTAGGTCTGGGATTTTTGGGTTGTGTTGTGTTGCTTTTTGGCTTGTGGGTCTGAATACACAGTGTGTATTTCAGCTTGTAGTGAAGATTTGGTTGTGTAATTTTCTGTTGTGTGCTTTAGGTATTTTATACAGAAATTTTAATTATATCAGACTATATTTCATGTATTTTCTTTCTAGAAATCAAAGAATATCAATTGATGGTGTTTTTGGTACATTTGGGTGATTGTCGGTGTCGGCAGTTTTGTGGGTTTTGCCTAGATTTTGGCTATCTAAAGTTGTAATGTTGCTGCTGCTGTAGACCAGTTTCATAGACTCAATAACATGTCATTTCCATCTGAAAATCAATTAAAATCATTTTGGTGAAGTTTCAGCATATTAGGTGTTAATTTATTGCAAGAGTAGCTAGCTAGTTTCATCAATTTCGGTGTAATTTTGGTGGATTGGTTGAAGTTATATTTTCATATCTGATATTACATATTAATTTGGATTTGGCTCATTACAAAAGGGTATAATCTCACCTTTCATGCCAAGGGTTGTGAAATCAGGAAGGCAGGGTCCAGAAAACTAGTTGTAGAAGGTATCAAGACATATGGTGATATCTATCATCTGAAGGAGGTAAATGGAAGAACATTTTTGTTGGCTCAATCTAGTGAGCACGTTGGTTGTGGCACAAAAGAATGGGACACAACAATTTTGATAATATGGTAAAGATTAGTTCTACTCATGCAGTGACAGATGTGCTCAAGATAATCAAGCCTACAAACACAGTATGCAAGGAATGTCAAATGGGAAAGCAGACAAGGACATTTTTCAAAAGCAAGGAGTATTCTTCTTCAAAGCCATTAGAGATGATTCACACTAATCTATGTGGCCCTACAAGAGTAAAGTGTCAACAAGGTAAGAGGTATTTTATGTTTCTTATTGATGATTATTTTAGAATGACTTGGATTACTTTCTTAAGAGAAAAATTAGATGCCCTTGATAAATTTAAGTTGTTTAAAGCTATGGTTGAAAATGAAGTGGATGCTAAGATCAAGTGCTTAAGGTCTAATAGAGGAGGTGAGTTCACATCAAATGAATTTGAAATGTTTTGTGAAGATCATGGTATTAGGAGACATTTGTCAGCTCATAGGACCCCTCAGCAAAATAGGTTAGTAGAAAGGAAGAATAGAACTGTGCAAGAGATGGCTAGGGCAATGTTGAAAGATGTAGATCTACCTGATATGTACTAGAAGGAAGTAGTTCACATAGTTGTCTATCTAATTAACAGAGTGAAACTGAGGGTCAACAACACTATGATCCCTTATGAGCTATGGTATGGAAGACCTCCCACTATCAAATACTTCAAGATCTTTGGCAACAAATTCTATATCAGAAGAGATGAAGAAGACCTAGGAAAGTTTGATTCAAGAAGTGATGAAGGAATCTTTCTTGGTTACTCAACCAAAAGCAAGACTTATAGATGCTACAAAAAGAGGTTGGGAAAGATGATTGAAAGCACAAATTTCAAGGTAGATGAAGACCTATATCAAATCTCACAAGAATCAGAGGACTCTGAATCTGATATCTTTCCATGTATTGAGATGAAAAAGAATAAGTAAAAGAATAAATGGAACAAGAACTAGAGCAAATGCCTAAGACTCAAGCAAAGTATGTTTAGAAGAACCACTTAGCAGATCAGATCATTAGAGATAAGGATGAAGGTGTGCAGACAAGGAGAAGGCTTGCTAAGACACATGAGCAAGTAAACTTGTGTTTGTTATAAAAAATAGAACCCAAAATCTTTGCTAATGCTAGAAAAGATGATGTATGGATAAAGGCAATGGAAGAAGAACTAGATTAGATAGAGAAAAATTAGACATGGGAGTCGGTTCCCAGATCAACCAACAAGAATGTCATAGGAACAAAATGGGTGTTCCAGAACAAGCTGAATGAAGAAGGTAAAGTTGTAAGGAACAAAGCAAGGTTGGTATGTAAGGGCTCTCTCAAGTTGAAGGCATTGATTTTGAGGAGACTTTTTCTCTGGTAGCCAGAATGGAGGCAATTAGGATGTTTCTTGCCCTGCTGCTCATAAGAACTTCAAAGTATATCAGATGGATGTTAAGTTAACATTTCTAAATGGTGATCTAGAGGAAGAACTCTACATTGAGCAACCAGATGCTTTCCAAATATCAGAATATATATACATGGTGTGCAAACTTAAGAAGGCTTTGTATGGTCTCAAGTAAGCACCTAGAGCTTGGTATGATAGGTTGGATAAGCACTTACTTCAGCGGGACTTTAAGAAAGGTATTACAGATAGCAATCTTTACATCAAGGAAGAAGGAGACATGATATTGATAGTTGCAATATATGTTGATGACATCATCTTTGGTGGAGATGATGATATGTGTACGAAGTTTATAGAGGAGATGCAAAAAGAGTTTGAGATGTCTATGATTGTTGAGATGTCTTTCTTCCTTGGACTTTAAATTACTCAGCTAGATGGTGGTATCTTTATTTCTCAAGCTAAGTATGTCAAAGAGTTGAAGAAGTTTGGTATAGAGGATTCAAAAGTAGTAAGTAATCCCATGGTCAATGGATGTCACTTGAGCAAGGATGATGAGTCTCTGGAGGTGGATTAGACTTCCTATAGATCTATGATTGGAGGATTGTTGTACCTAACTACTTCTATACCTAATATTATGCACGCAGTATGTGTGGTTGTCAAATATCAATCCAATCCCAAGAAAAGACATGAGAAGGAGGTGAAAAGGATATTCAGATACTTGAATGGAACTCCAGATTATGGCTTATGGTATCCAAGAGGTAATGAATTTTATTTAAATGCCTACATTGATGCTGATTGGGTTAGTTGTTGATGCAATGGAAATCCCACAAGCATTCTAAAACTCAAAACAATGTTCTCAACACATGCAAAGACTCTCTTCTAGTCACAACATCCACTCATTCATAAAACATAAAGAAATTCAAAAACTCATGCTTTAGTTTATTGATATCAAATCTCACAATGAGTTACATCAAATATCAAACTACATACATTTACAAAATAACAACAATCAAGGGCCTTCATGGCCTCTCATTATCAATCTACAAGAAGACATCACTTCTTTAATTCCAACCCACCTCTACTCTCTAGGCATCTTCTCATTCTTGAGTGTTCTCCTTCTCCATTTGATTACATGTCTAAGCCCTCTCACGGGTTGATTACACTCTCTATCAAAAATCTCTCATGGGTAGATTTCTCTGTTCAACTCCCCTTGCTTGGGCTCCCCCCTACCCCAGTTTTCAGTTCATGTTTTCCTTATAATATGCAACCTCCAAATGAAGCGCTTCCTTTCTGATTTTCTTTTTGGTCAAACTTTAATGAATGCTTCATAAATTTAGCGTCACTTTCAAATATATTTTAAATCTGCTGTTATAATGTAATTTAGGCTGCCCACGCCCTTTTCTTTAATGCCTCATAAAGGCTAATTTTCTATTTCTCTAAAACTTCAGAAATTTTCCTAAGTTTGGTGCACCTCTCCTACCCATTCTAGTGCCTCCTCTACTGTATTCAATGCCTCCTAATAGGCTAGATCATTTGTTGTTCAAACCTCTTTTTTTATCACTACTTCCACTGAAACTTTTAATAATTTATAGCCCAAAATGGGTGCCTATGGCTTGCAACTCTTCTTCCCTTGTATTTATTAGATTTAGCAATCAATGTTTAGCACCTCCCTCTTTGTCTTATTGAAGCAAAGAAAAATAATAATATGCCAAACTTAGGCACCACTTCCCTCTATTCGAAGCCTCAAGAAAAGGTGTTACCAATCCTTCCTTTATTTCCATTAGAGTCACCTCCATATGATAGTCTATGGTGATGCTCCTGCATCAGACATATTGGGTAAGAAGTTTGTGAGCATATGCTCATAAATATGTGCACAAAAATGCTCTTTTTTTTCTCTTTTTCAAGTATCTTTCTGGAACAAGCTTCACGCTCCTCCAAGAAATCTGCACTTTATTCTTCTCTCCTCTTGTAGAATTGTATCCACCATGTGTTGTCTTCCTCTACCAAATTATTTCTCCTCTCCTCTCCTTCTTCATGGGATCCAACCCACAACAAACCAACCACCCCACCAGATCTCTCCTGTAGCTTCCTCTACAGCCTCTACCTACAAGTATACATTTGTATCCCACTCTACATCTACACAATCATTTTTCTTCTTTAACTCTTTACTCATTTCAAAATACAAATCCTTTGCAAATTCAACATTACAAAACTCATAAAAATTAGATTTTATCTCGATGACTTATTCCATCACAACATCCTCTTCATTGCTATTGAATGCTATTATCTATGTTGTTTCTCTAAACAACTTCTCTACCTCCGTGATCTCTTCCTCAAGAAACTCTTGGTCTTCATTAGGTTCCTCATCAAACACTTGATCTTCATATATCACTGCATACTTTGTTTCAACTGCAACATCCTCAACTGCTGCAACTTTACTCCTCACTGCTCCTGTACTCTATACAATCTCCTCAATGCTCATTTTTGGAACCCCTCCATCTTCAGCCAATGCTGCAACAAATTTCTCTTCTTCACGTTTCTCCTCTTCTTCCATGCTTTCATCCAAGCATGCTGCTGCAACTTCTTCAACTTCCTCATGAATAACCTCTTTATCTTTATCTTCCTTTCCTACACACAAACAATCATCTACAAACAAAATAATGTTAGCATAATCATGGGGCTTATCTTCTCCCATTGACATCTTCTCCATTCCCTTATCACATTCATCTAACATTTGCCCTTCAAATAAAATATCAATTTTTCTCATCTCCTTTTTGAGTAGGAGATCTTCTTCATCTTCCCCAAATTCTTCATCAAACATAGGATCCTCAAAGTCCATCATCTTAGTTTCCACATCTTGAGAATCTTCCATGTCTTTGATACCTTTACCTTCTTCAGGCATGTCTTCAATCATATCTCCATCTTCAATATCTTCCTCTTCAACATAACTCTCACTTTCCTCATCAGGTTCCTCTAATTTGAACTTTGAACTTCTAGTTTTATTTCTAATTAGTTTGGTCAGCATTGTCAACCTATTCATGAGATCCTTCATTCCATTCCGCAACATCTCTCTCATATCTACAATATTATTCTTTCCTCTAATCTTCTTCTCCTCATTTCCAGCATTATTTTTTCTTTCAATTAAAATTCCAAAGATCTCTTCCATTATCTCATCAACCGTACATGTCATTTGTTTTATCTCTATCATTTTCTCTTGAAGTCTACAAATATCAATTCTTTCTTCTAACTGGATAATTTAGACTCTTGGTCTCACATTTATTCCCCTCATTTTCTTTTCAACACTCACAAACTTCCTCTTCATAACTCAACCCTCAGGTCATCATGCAAACTGCCTCAAATCGGTAGTTATGTCCACACACTAAGGAGCTACTACTCTAATATCTACCTCCACCTCTACCCCTACCTCATAGGGCCACTCTCGGAGGCACTTTCTCACAACCCACCACTCACAGGTCCTTCTACAAGTTACCTCACATTCAGCAATCTACTTACAGACTCAGGAACAACTCACTCTAATACCACTAATGCAATGGAAATCCCACAAGCATTCTAAAACTCAAAACATTGTACTTAACACATGCAGAGACTCTCTGCTCACAACATCCACTCATTCACAAAACACAAATAAATTCAAAACCTCATGTTTTATTTTATTGATATCAATCTCATGAGTTACATCAAATATCAAACTATGTACATTTGCAAAATAACAACAATCAAGGGCCTTCATGGCCTCTCATTGTCAATCTGCAAGAAGACATCTCTTCTTCAATTCCAACCCACCTCTACTCTCTTGGCACCTTATCATTCCTAAGTGTTCTCCTTCTCCATTTGATTACATGTCTGAGCCCTCTCACAAGTTGATTACACTCTCTATCAAAACTCTCTCATGGGCAAATTTCTCTGTTCAACTCCCCTTACCTGGGCTCCCCCTACCCCAATTTTCAATTCATGTTTTCCTTATAATATGCAACCTCCAAATGAAGTGCTTCCTTTCTAATTTTATTTTTGGTCAAACTTTAATGAATGCTTCATAAATTTAGCTCCACTTTCAAATATATTTTAAATCTACTATTATAAATTAATTCAAGCTGCCCATGTCCTTTTCTTTAACGCCTCATAAAGGTTAATTTTCTATTTCTCTAAAAATTCAAAAAATTTCCTAAGTTTGGTGCACCTCTCCTACCCATTCTAGTGCCTCCTCTATTGTATTCAATGCCTCCTAATAGGTTGCATCATTTGTTGTTCAAACCTCTTTTATTATCACTATCTTCCGCTGAAACTTTTAATAATTTATAGTCTGAAATGGGCGCATATGGCTTGCAACGCTTCTTCCCTTGTATTTATTAGATTCAACAATCAATGTTTAGACCTCCCTCTTTGTCTTATTGCAGCAAAGAAAAAAAATAATATTCCAAACTTAGGCACCACTTCCCTCTGTTCAGAGCCTCAGGAAAAGGCGTTACCAATCCTTCCTTTATTTCTGTCAGAGTCACCTCTAAATGACAGTCTATGGTGATGCTCTTGCATCAGTTGCATTGATGATAGAAGGAGTACAAGTGGCAGTGCTTTCTTTTTAGGAAGTATAGTGGTTTCATGGTAGAGTAAGAAGCATGACTCAATGTCCTTATCAACTGCAGAGGCAGAGTACATTGCAGCAACATCCTTCTGTACACAAGTGTTTTGGATGAAACAAACCCTAAAGGATATCAAGGTATTGTACGATGAGCCTATTCCTATTTTGTGTGATAATTCAAGTGTTATCAATATTTCTAAGAATCTAGTGATGCATTCTAGAACCAAGCATATAGTAATTAGGTATCAATTCTTGAGAGAGAAGGTTGCAGATAAGGCAGTGAAGTTGAAATATGTTCCAACAAAGGATCATATGGCAGATATTTTCACAAAGGCTCTTATAAGGGATACTTTTGAGGATCTCTGGTAGAGGTTAGGGGCAATTGCCCCTCCTTATTGCTAGATGCATAGTAGTGCATCTATCCAGGGGGAGTTCATGTTATATCTTATTCTTGGACTGATGGTGTATACCTCTCAGGGGGAGCAGGTAGTAGTTGTGGGGAGTCTGTTTGCTACAAGAAGAAGTCATGATCTAAGAAATAATGTGCAGGTATGTGGTCTCTAATGAGTAGGTGGTGGTTTCCCTTTGTCCTTGATGTCAAAGGGGGAGAAATGTGCAGGTATGTGTTTCCATCAATTCAAAAGGGGGAGATTGTTACACATATGGTTCATAGGGTTGTCATTGATGTCAACACTATCTTGGATGTGTGATGGAGTTCATAGTTGGATGTCATGTCCTATCTAGTAGAGAAGATATAGTTCATGGTTGGATGTCATGTTGAATATAATGAGATTACTAAAGTTCATGGTTGGATGTCATGCCTTGATCAATGCAGAATTGAATATAAAGTTATATTAAGATGGAAATTAGAAGGATCAAGAAGATACATTAATATGGGAATTAGAAGCACTAAGATGATCATATGTGTTGTTAATGTTGAGAAGATATTACTGGTGGCTTGGTCCAAGTTTGATGATGATTGGATTATGTTTTGCAATTTGAAGACAGTATTGAAGACAACTACTACACGGCAATAGAATTCTCCACATTTGTAGATACGACTATGTGGTTCTGCAACTATGTTCAGGGTACAGTGAAGGTCATAATCCCAAAGCTTCAGATCATTTTTCCTTCCGTTGTGAAAGTTATGCATGATAGAATACCGACATGTGTTCTGGCAGAGTGAACTGGTGTTGAAGGCTTATTGGAATGCTCTACATTCCTTTGGATGTGAATGTTTGGATTTACAGTTTTGTGTACATTTTTATGGATATGAAATACATGCTTCCTTGTAGTTTCAAGTCTCTTGGTGGTCCGCTAGCTCAATTTTTCAATGATAGTATGTTATAGTGTGTTCTGGATGACAAGTTATTCTCAGAGTTCATGATTGAAGATGTGCAACACAAAATCTTTGATGTACGGAGGTAAAGAGTGTTTGTAGATGTTGTATGAGTCTTGTAGACTTGTCTAGAAAATTTTCATGAAGATCTTTCTTGTTTCTAGTACTGCATAAGGTTTTCAAGTTGTTGTGATCGTTATGTTTCAAATTTCATGTCTTTGCTTAAGGTTGTCCTATTTTCAAATGAGCAGAGTGTGCGGATGTAATTCCTTGTTGTTTGATACTGTGAAGGATATTTTGGACCTAATTAAGCAAGTGTTGATCTATGCAAGGTATGGATCTTCTATTGGTGTAGCGTGTAGTCTTGTTTAGGACTTGTCCTCTACACGTTTCATGTTATGTGTTGTCTGGCCGACTTGTAAATGTATTTTTTGTTGGCAAGAGACACAGTGTAGCTTCATGAGTGTTGTCATTGATGGAAACAAAGTTCATCCCACCCATCCGCAGGACATGGTGTGCCTATACCGAAAGTCAGATTGAAGAGTGTTGAGGTCTGGTAAGCAAGAATAGAGCATGTAGTAAGGTCCGACAGTTAGGTCCGGATCCCTTAGAGGAAGTATCTAAGTAAAGTGCAGACTTGGGGAAGTCAAGAGGAGTATCTTGACTGATAGATTCTAGGGATTGAGCCTCTGATGAGGAAAGAGTGAAGAGATATGAGCACTTAAGTATTGGGTTCCTATTTGGCAGAGTACATTGGGGAAGAGCTGACTGGCAGAGCATCAAACCTTAATCTGGATAAGATATTGATGGTGATCAAGCTTCTTGAGGTATCATTCATGATTGGCCGACATGATTGATGACTTCTACAAGCATCTCCTTGATACGCATCACTTGGTAAGCAAGGATTCAGCTGATAGACCAAAGTTTGAGAAAATAGTGAAGTATTCCGGATGCCGACTAGAAAGTTGTTGAAATCCTTTGTGAGGATATATATACCAGATGGATCTCGATGAGAAGGTGAACGTGTGGTATTGTGAAGTGTGAAGAAAAGCAGAGAACAGAGTAGAAGCAGTAATACAGGTCTGGTATGTGACAGGACAGTAGCACCTAAGAAGAGGAAGAATGAAGTGCAATAGATCAGTATACTGAGCTTAACTAGAACTAAACTTCAGCATGTGTGGATGCTTCTCATCAGTTCAAGTATCTTGTTACTCTCTTATGACTTGTAGATAGTGAGTCTCTTGTAGGTAGTGAGCCTCTTGTGAGCAGTGTGCTCAGGCAGTGAGCCCTAATTGGCAAGTGCCATTTTGTACTTCTATTCTTTTAACAGGGAATACAATCTTGGGTTAGTCACCCTGTGGTTTTTCCCTTAACAGGGTTTTCCATGTCAAAATCATTGTGTTATGTGTATTGATTTTGTTTCTGCTTTCATGGTTGTGGATGCTTACTTGTTTTGATGCTGCACTAATTGTTAAGGAAGAACAAAAAGTTAAATAATCTAGATAACTAATTCACCCCCCCTCTCAGTTATCAACAAATGGTATCAAAGCCAAGTTCCTCCTAACAGAGCCTAACAACTTGAGGAAGATCTGGGAATTTCAATATGTATGGTATGAGGGAACAACTTCAGTCTGCTCTAGATGATCTTGAGCAATCTTACTCCGAAGTCAATGAATTGAAGGAAAGACTCAAACAAGCTGATGATTTCATAAATGAACTAAAAGAGAAACTAAGTACCTCTATGAAAAAGAGAAAGGAATTACTTCAACAGTTAGCAAATCAAAGTGAAGCCAATGTTACTGATGAAGATCTAAATGAAAAGAACAAATTATGTGAAAAGCTATCAAAAGAGGTCATTATGATAAGACATGAAATGGAATTAGGTGTTATGAAATTCACTCAAGAAATTGAAGAGAAAAGGAAGACTGGAGAAAATTTAAAACAATCTCTCAAAGAAAAGTCAGAAGATTGCCACAAAATGGATAGAATAATCAGGCATTTAGAATCTGATCTTGAAGAAGCTAGAGATAATGAAGAACAACTTGAGAATTAGATTGTCACTTTAAAAAGGGATCTCCAAACAACAAATGAATACAAAGAGAAATTCAAGATAAGCTCTGCTCAGCTTGAAGTTCTTCTTGAAAGCCAAAAGAGAGTAGATGACAAGCAAGGCTTGGGGTATGAGAAAGGTGAAAGCTCCAGATCAGGTCAAAGGAACTCTGGATCAGGAAATCCAAGGAATAGGCCTAAAAGACCTCTGGTAAGACAACCAAATACTCAAAGATATCCATCCTTCAATGGATACTACCATAATTGTAATAACTTTGGTCATAAAGCAAATTAGTGCAGAAGAAGAATGAATCAGACTAATTCATCCTTCTTCGGACAATGTTTTAATTGCAAAAGGTATGGTCACAAATCTCATGAGTGTAGAAATATACAAATGAACAATTCATTCAATGGTAGATGCTTTACATGCAATAGAATGGGAAATATGGCTAATCAGTGGAGATCAAGAGGATATCAGTCAAGTATGCAAAGAAATGTTGTTTGCTACAATTGCAATAGATCCGGTCATATTGCCAAATTCTGCAGAAGTGAGAATCAGGACAAAAAGGGTCAGGTACATCATAATCAAAACCAAGAAAAAGGAAAAGGAAAAGTAAATGCAGATGAAATTCAAAGGGAGATGAACAAGATTTGGGTGAAGAGGAGTATAGAAAATGTTGAGGACAGATCTACACCAGAATCTAGTGCTGATGTTCCTTCCAAAAACTAAATAGATGAGCTCTGGCTCAGGGGGAGACACAAAGGAAAAACAATTTCCCCCAGCTAGTCATTTGGTGCCTAAAATTGACACATGGTAAGTTGCGGATTAAAGGGTTCTCATAGAAATATCTAAAGAAGCCGTAGTAAAGATATGGAAGATCTGCAGAAAGATTTGAAGAGTCTAATCTTCCCAGATTGATCTGGTTTAACAGTCTTCCGGTAAAAGCATGATTTTCATAGTTTGAACCGGTGTGATTCTAAATTGAAACAGCTTGATCTGCAGATAAATGGGATGATCTGAGGAAAGGAAAGTCATTATAATTCATCTCTAACATCAAATTTAAGTGCATCTCAGTGATCCGAATAAGATTTTTCTTCTCAGAACAAGGAAAACAAGGCATCCAGAATGTCTTAAGTTGCGCATTTATTACAGTGAGGAATTAGGGTTTGCACAGAAATATAAGGGTTCTCCTATTAAACATTTGCTCATTCTACATTCAAGAAAAAGAGAAAAGGAGCTCTGCAATGAAATTATCTCAAGCCCACCAAAGATCAATCGCAAGAGTCAATTCTTCTAGCAATCTGATCCGAATCATATTGTGAACCCTAGAAGCGTAAAAGGTATTTTCCGTTCTTGAAAAATCTCTCTGTATATTTCAAAAGATGGCCACTCTGAATGTTATGAAGATCTCTGATAGGCCACGTCCTAAATTCAAGAAGCATCCCTACAAGTCCCTAGAAGTTGATCCCCTAGGTGCCTTTTCAAGCATTCCGCATGGGGTTTTACATTTAGAAGATGTTAGGGCATATATTCATGCTAACGTTGAGGAATTTGGGGAATCCAAGTTAATTGATATCTATCACAAATAGTTAATAGATGATTCTTTTGAAATCAAACCCCAGTACAAGGCTATCCGGGACAAGCATTTCGATCAATGCATCCATTTCCCCTATTTTACAGAAGATGAGTGGGTCCGGTATGTGTTGAGCAGAGTACATGATAACTTCATATGGTTGAATAGACCATTTAAGATCACAAAAGATGCTATTAGGGTAGTAACCAGTTTGCATTCATCCGAAGGGTTACCTATTCTCAAATCAGTCAAAAACCAAACTGTGAGTGAGGCTACCGGATCAAAATTTGACAAGAGAGCAATGATAATAGAAGACATCACTGATCCAGATGTCAAGTTTGCCTCCATGATAATTGGTTACAAAATATCACTCTAGCAGGGAAAATTCAGTACCTGGAACTGCAATTTACACTGTTTATCAGATGTTAAGAGAGAATGTAGATTATGATCTTTGTGAGCTCCTTCTGAACCAACTTTTGGAGAATCTGTAGAAGATGAAGGATAAGAAGAATTCTTTCAAATATGGTGGCTTGATACTCTACCTATTCTTTTACTACATGAATGAGCTACCCGGATCCAATGGATGGGTATGGCAAAATAACAGACTGGTTGCAATTCAAATCAGAGATTACTTGCATGGGCTTGGTGATGCCAAGGCACAAAACACGGCACTATGGGATTACTTCAAAAACTTTTAAAGCATGATGCAAGCTAGAGAGAGAATCCCCCAATCCCTAGTTGAAAAATACAAGGATACAGTGTGCTTTATGGTAGACACTGATCAATGTCTGATGGAGGCAGTAGAACCAAGAACAGTATGGATAGTGCTAATGGGATATGAGACTGATGAGAAAATCCTAGAGTTGCACATTCAACATCTTTTGAGTCAACCCAAGGACCCTAAGGCATATAGGTTTGGAACCTTTGAAGAGTTGAGTGCAAAGATTCATGTGGAGCTTAGACAACCGGAGATGAAGAGAAAAGTGAGAAAAGAAGTAGAGAATGTTGCCAAAAGTTATGGCATTTCAAAAGATGCACTCGATGCCAATAGAGAGAAGATGGAAAGGGCAGAAAAAGAAAGGTAAGAAGCAGAAAAAGAAAGTGCTCTGGTAGGAGCCCCCTCCCGGACCAGATCCTCTAAGAGCTCTACACCTGCCACTGCTAAGAGCTCAAAGGCATCAAAACTAGAAGCAAAATCATCTGGTAAAGGAGAAAAGAGAACAAAGACAAAGGCTACAATATCATACACAAGCCTCAAAGATGATGAAGAGACAGAGACAGATGAGGAAGTAAAGAAAATGAAGAAGAAGAAGAAATCAATCGGTGAACCCTCTACTGGTCAAGACAAAGAGGAGAAGGTAGAGGAATTTGTTGAAAAACCTACTCTCCGCATTGACTTTGACTATGGATGGGAACTTACAACCAATGGTTGAATTTTATGATGAATATAATGAAACTGATCAGAAGATATTGCAAGATACCACAGTCAGGTATCTAAACATCTACAACAAAGCATTCATCAAAATTATATCTCTGATTCCCAAAAGCTTAGAGAAAGAACTTGAAATAAGGAAGACCAATGCCCAAGCAAAAGATCTAGAAATCTAGGAGCAGATTGCTATTCAGCTCTATCCGTCCATTACCCCCAAACAAATGAACATTATCTTCAAGGACTACAAGGATGAGTTCCAAAGCAAAGCTAGAATGAATCAGCTTATGCTTGGTGAAACTAACCAAGTGGCAAAAGAAATAGAAGATATTCTACGGAATGATTTTAAAAGATTTAATCTTCCTATTATAGAGGACTTAGGTAATGAACCCTCTGTCATGGATGACATAGAAGAATCTACTGAGACAATGGTAGAAGAGGCTAAGGAGACAAGTGAAGAAAAAGCTAAGGACTTAGATTCCTCTGCTTCGGAAGAGGAAGTCCATGAAGAAGCACACATCTCTCCTCCGGTTTCCCCAGCAGACTCCAGATCTAAAGGAGAAGAAAGATCAAAGGAGAAAACTAGTCAAGAAGAAGTAAAGGAAAAAGAAAAAGACCAAACAGAGAAGACTCCAGGAGATAGTTCTGAGACTGCAAAAGGGAAGAAGACTCTATCTCCAGCAAGAGACACTACAGAAACTGTCAAAAAATTCTTGACCAAAGAGATGATGGAATTTGATGAACCGAAACTGCTTCAAGGTCCATTCAATTTTGATTTCCTCTCCCCGGTTCAAACCATGAAGCTAGCATCCTTTACTCAAGCAAAGGCAAAAGAAAAACTTTTGAAGTCTCACATGGAAGACTGTGAGCTCATAGAAACTACATCCGGTGTATTGGAGAAGATCATGCCATCCTTCCAAAAGGATCCTTTGGCCTCCACATTCGGTAATCTAAAGTCTCTTGTAAATTCTGTTCATACGCATTTTGATTCCTTAGAGAAGTCAGTAGAAGAAAAGGTCTGGAAGGAATTTTTCGATAAGAGATTCTCTGAAGTGCAGGGTCTAATATCAAATGATAGGAGAGTTATGGGTATTGGGATAAAGAGCTTAGAAAATGCTCTCAAAGATGGCAGAGATATATATAAATTTTGTTTATCTTGGCCTAAAGTGACCAAGGATATTGAGAAGAAAGCAAAAGAGCAAGAGGATAAACTGTTAAGTTTATCCCAAAGTTTTGATCCTCTCTCCTCTTCCATAGTAAATCAAGAATGTCAAACTATTGTAGTCACAAATGAAATGAAGAAGCTTGAGAAGGAGAAGAAAAATAGAATAAATAGGTTAAGTGAACTTAGAGGGATCATTATCCCTAAGTTAGAGGCCATGCATGAAGCCCTAACTGATGCTGAGGCCATAGCTCGGACCAGTGATCCGACAGATCTCAAGAAGGCAGAAGCTTTTGCATTCATGTTGAGTGGTCACATCTCAATTTTGGACAGGATGAAGTAGAGTTGGGCAACAGAAGTGGTACAGTTGAAGAATACTTTTACAGATATACTCAAGTATATGTAAGTACAACTTGTATATATACTTATGCGGATATGTATAGATTATAAAATTTTGAAAATTTTGGTGTGTGGACCCTACCCTTTGCCATTGATGTCAAAGGAGGAGTGAGGAGTAGTGAAAAATGTGGAATCCAGCTAAGGGGGAGCTCCGGTAAAGTGTACATTAGAACGGAGCATCAGCTAAGGGGGAGTGTAGTGTGACACTTAGTCATTTTTCACTAAGTGTTGCCATCAATGCCAAAGGGGGAGATTGTTGGAAAGAGACACAGTGTAGCTTCATGAGTGTTGTCATTGATGGCAACAAAGTTCATCCCACCCATCCGCAGGACATGGTGTCCCTATACCGAAAGTCAGATTGAAGAGTGTTGAGGTCCAGTAAGCAAGAACAGAGCATGTAGCAAGGTCTGACAGTCAGGTCCGGATCCCTCAGAGGAAGTATCTCAGTAAAGTGCAGACTTAGGGAAGTCAAGAGGAGTATCTTGACTGCTAGATTCCAGGGATTGAGCCTCTAGTGAAGAAAGAGTGAAGAGATATGAGCACCTAAGTATTGGGTTCCTGTTTGGCAGAGTAGACTAAGGAAGAACTGACTGCCAGAGCATCCGACCTTAATCCGGATAAGATATTGATCGTGATCAAGCTTCCTGAGGTATCATTCATGATTGGCTGACATGATTGATGACTTCTACAAGCATCTCCTTGATACGCATCACTTGGTAGGCAAGGATTCAGCCAACATACCAGAGTTTGAGAAAATAATGAAGTATTCCAGATGCCGACTAAAAAGTTGTTGAAATCCTTTGCGCGGATATAGATACCAGATGGATCTCAATGAGAAGGTGAGCGTGTGGTATTGTGAAGTGCAAAGAAAAGCAGAGAATAGAGTAGAAGCAGTAATACAGGTCTGGTATGTGACAGGACAGTAGCACCTAAGAAGAGGAAGAATGAAGTACAGTAGATCAATATACTGAGCTTAATCAGAACTAAACTTCAGCATGTGTGGATGCTTCTCATCAGTTCAAGTATCTTGTTACTCTCTTATGACTTGTAGACAGTGAGTCTCTTGTAGGCAGTGAGCCTCTTGTGAGTAGTGTGCTTGGGCAGTGAGCCCTAATTAGCAAGTGCCATTTTGTACTTCTATTCTTTTAACAGAGAATACAATCTTGGGTTAGTCACCCCGTGGTTTTTCCCTTAACAGGGTTTTCCACGTCAAAATCATTGTGTTATGTGTATTGATTTTGTTTCTGCTTTCATGGTTGTGGATGCTTACTTGTTTTGATGCTGCACTAATTGTTAAGGAAGAACAGAAAGTTAAATAATCTAGATAACTGATTCACCCCCCCTCTCAGTTATCAACATTTTTCATGTTGTCTTTAGTTGACAAGAAATGTAATCAATGTAATATCTTGTATAAATTGTAAATCAAATTGAGTTAGGCGAGGTGTGATTGCAAGTTGTTGATAAGGTTCACAAGCAAGAAAAAGAGCAGAATGACTACGTTATGATGTACAACTGAAGGAGAAAGAGAAGAAGTTGTAGATGTTGTCTTGATTCATCTTGAAGACTTATATGTGATAGTTATCAAGTGCAAAGTATGCCTAATTGATCTGATCATCAGAAGGAAGTGTGAAGAGGTAGTATTGCAATCATCAAAGGTGTGAATTTCAATGTCAATTTTTAGATAGTAGAAAGACTTTCATACTGTAATTTGTTCTAAATATGTTCTCAATTAAGGGAGTAGTAGCTTCCTTGGGAGTGACCCTAAAACAAAGTATTCAGTGAGTAGTATCTTCCTTGGGAGTGACCCTAAAGCAAAGTTTTCAGGGAGTATTTGCTTCCTTGGGTTGTAGCCCTAAAACAAAGTATGCAGGGAGTAGTAGCTTCCTTGGGTTGTATCCCTAAAACAAAGTTGTTATTTGAGCTTCATATATTGTGAGTTAATCCTCACCTTGGTTTTTCCCTTCTTGGGTTTTCTACGTATATTTGGTGTTGTGTTGATGTGCATTGTGTTAATCTTTCATGCTTAAGTTTATACTGTGATGCTTAAGTTTTAATCTACTCCGGATAAGTTGAAGTTGTTTAGATACTAATTTGCCCCCTCTTAGTATCTCGGTGTGTTCAACACTTTGGGTAAGTTATGGTTTGAATTGCATAATTCTAGGTAGTTTTGGCATTTTTAGGGTTTTAGGCCCTGTTTTTAGTAGGACTACAATGCCTAGCACTAAAGACCAGTGGACCATAGCACCTAGCACTAGTGTCTTGAGGACCACATTGCCTAGTGCTAGTGTTCTAAGGACCACAATGCCCAGCAGTGGAGTCTTGGGTAGTGGGCTCCTCCTCTGGGGTCTGTACACTACTAGGAAGCCCCGTTATGTCTGTTCAACTCTCTCATGCAGATTGTTGATGAAAGTTGTACCTTTGCCCTCTAGAATCAATCCATGTATGAGTTCTTCTAATGTGATTGTAAACCTGATTGGTTTCCCTCTTTTGAATTGCAAAGTGTACCCTTGCATGAGATAAACTAGTGACCATACCATTTGGTTGAGGACTTGTATCTCCTAGTTGGACCATCCCATGGTTGAGTGTTACTCTTGTGTTGGGACATCTTGTGTAGTCATGGAATGGATTGAAGGAGTTGTCATCCACATCCTACTTTGGGTGTTTGTGAGGGAGAGAGGTTGTGGATGTGTTTCCGATCTTTTTCATGGAGTGAGCTCCACCTCTTGCTTGGTCATCGTGGTGAATCATCACACGATGAGTGAAGTCTTCCACCTTGTGCCACCTTTCTTAGTGCAATGGTGATGTCTGCTTAGGTATTGTTTTACTTGTTACTACACCTTGTGTGCATGTGAGTGCAATGTGACATGTAAATTTTGCACTTGCAAATGCAAAAAATGTGTTGGTTCAGTGTTTGTTCAGCTAATGCCTTGGGTGAAATTTTGGGGCATTACACTAATAAAGTGAGTTAATTAGGTGAGTGGATAGTTGAGGTGTCACCATCCTACAAAGGAGTTGCATTTACTATTTTTATTCTATATGGTGGTCACTCCCTATTGGTTGGTTTTGCCACCTCCACCTTCTCCCTTGTCTATATAATCTCACTACCTAGCTTGTATTTGGTAATCTTTTTCTAGCAGCTTCTCTTTGTGAGTTCTTAATGCAATCTTGTCATCTTGACATTTGCATATCTCTCAAAATCTTTTGTCTATTTTTATTTTTTCTCATAGCTTAAAATCTCTCTTAAAAAGTTCTTGGTTTATGCATCTATTTCAGATTTCTAACATGGTATTAGAGCTTTTGTTTTAAGAGTTTTGAGTTCTAGAGTTCTTGATTGAGATATTAGAGTTTACTTTTGTAAGATCTTATAAAATCATGTATGCTCTTCTCTTTTGTTTCTAAATTATCTGGAGAGTCAAAAAAGATTTATGAAGATCTAATAACCTCTATATTTTACATGTATTATGTGAGATCTGGGTGATTACAACTCTTTTGGTTATACTGGCAGCATTTTTGTTGCTCAAGAAAGTCAGGATTGACTTTTATTTCATAGGATTTATAGATCATATGGCATAGCTCAAATGGAAGTTGGTGTAATGCACCAAATTCAACATGGCAACACAAGAAATACAACCAAACTTTTTTTTGTATGAATTGCCACGTGATAGTAGTGTACAATGGGTGCTCATGTGTCATCCTCATGGACCATATGCATACTACAGTTATATATGACCCCAACTCCATGTAAACAAGATGACTAGAAAACTCATATTAACATTCCCTTTTATGTGGCATTAAGTTACCAAGTCTAAATTTGAGATAATTTAAAAACAAATAATAACTTTCTAAAAAGGGAGGTAGAGGATGTGGGAGGAAGGGCGGGTGACTTTCCCACACTAAAGGGTGTGGAAAGTCTGGAGGATAGATGAGTTAGCATTTGGAGTGCCATGTAGGAAGGAACATTCCCCTCTCAAAAATCTTTCAAGATCTAGCAAGACGTCACATCATCTGATTAGTGCTATTATCAGTGATTGTTGAGCATGCTTGAGCTGTTATGTGGAGTTGGACAGTCTTATCAAAACATGTTGGAAATCATGAGTAGATATTTGGCATTAGAATTTGGGGTTGGCAATCTAGAAAATTCATCATTTTGAAGGGGTTTGAATGGGTTAAAGTGGGCTCTACTTCCTTCATTCTGCATTTGCTTTTCCAATCACAAGTTTAGTTTCCTCTACACCTTGGCTTCAATGACAGGAAGAACAAGATTCATGGTTCAAGTGGTGATAGAAGGTTTGGTGAATTTGGGGATAGATACGCTGATACAATTAGAAAGCTCAGTCAAGAAGATGGCATTCAAAGTGAGAGTAACAAACCAGAGGCTGAAGTGCATCCTCCAAAATAGTGACGACCTTGTCATAACTGCAATAAAGGTAATCCTTAGTAATGGTTTTGTGGAGGGAGGAGAATTTTACAGGGTGGACACTAGCATTGTTTCTTGCTTCTTAGCAGCCATTTTGGACACCAACACCCCCAAGGAGAGAACAGAGCAGTTGGTAAGAATTCTCTTCAAAAGTGATTTAATCCTTGGTTTGAAGGAGGTCATTGGTGCAGCTTCTCTGGGATTGGGGATTCCTTGACCTGATGATTTCCCCGGTATACAAGACTTTGACGAAGTAATAAGGTTCTTTCCGTTTCTGCTGGACCTGAAAGGAATGGCCCTTCTTGAACACAGAGAACAGGTTGGGGTCAGGGTGTCTTTTCTCAAGAAATTACTACAATTGGAGCCGGTGGGGAGTCAGTTTGATTGGGTCCCTAAGTTTCAGTCTTTTGCCTCCAATCTGGCTTTGATGTAATGTTGAGCGACAAGCTCCCTCTGGTTTCTAGGTAATCTTTGCATGTTTTGGAGGTATTCAAGTATGAATCTTTTTGTGTCACCCCAAAAGCTTTACTTTATAAGTTTAGTTCAAATTTTACCTCTCGAGTTCCTTTTTAAAATCTCCCTCTGTTGATGATTGGCCTCATTTTGTTTGTTGGAATGATGCATGTCTCCCGAAACCTGGGGCTTTTGCTTGGTTAGCACTAAAGAATAAAATCCTAACAGGTCAGAGATTGTCTAAATTGGGGATTATGGATTCCTTTAACTGTGTTTTCTGTGGCATTTGTGAAGAAAATACTGATCATTTGTTTATTTCTTGCCCTTTTGCTTTCTCTTGTTGGAAGTGGCTCTTCTCCAAGTTAAGTTGGTTTTCTCCTCTTCCTAATTCTTTGTTGGATCTTTTCCGTAGTTGGCCTATTTTTTACAAAGATTCTACTTTTTCTTCTATATGGATTGTTTCTCCTTCTATTGTTATTTGGAGCATTTGGCTTGAAAGGAATAGAAGGATCTTTAGAAAAGAAAGTAAGGAATTCGAGGCTATTTCTTTAATAATTGAGAAGTCTATTTTAGAGGTAGTCTTGAATAACCTTAAATCTAAAAGTTCTTCTAATCTTTCTTTTTCCTCCTAGGATAATAATATTTTAAAGCTTGGTCCTTTTTAGGTCCTTATCATATTAACAATAATCCTACAACTTTCAAGATTGATAGAAATTTAGTTAAATGGTTGCCTCCTTTAGCAAATTTTGTTAAGTTCAACTTTGATGGGGCTTCTTGTGGCAATCTTGGTCCATCCTCTATTGGTGGGGTTTTTAGAAATGTAAAAGGAGAAGTATTACAGGCTTTCTCTAGTAAAATTTCTAATGGCACTAATAACCAAGATGAGATTATCGCCCTTGTTGAGGGCTTAAGACTGGCATGTGTTTTAAAGATTCCTAAACTCCATATTGAGGGGGATTCTTTAATTATAATTAATGCTTTAAAAAAGCATAGTATTCAAAATTGGAAGCTTGATTACATTTTACAAGAGGAATGGAATTTATTAGAATCTTTTGATTTTTATCTTATTTCCCATACTCTTAGATAAGGTAATAAGCTTGTTGATGCCTTAGCCAATTTGGGATTTGATTTGGGCTCCCCTTTAGCCATGTTTGGAGTGGATTCATTTAGTAATTATTCTTTTTTGGAGGAAATCTTTTGTAATGATGCTTATGGATGTGCAGATTAATTGTCACTTGTGTGGCCTTTCGTGTGTGGATTTATTACATCAGGTAATCTGTACTGCTCCTGATTTCGCATGTTCTAGCTGATTGATTTATGAGCTCAGTTGGTCTTATGATTATCTCCTACGTAAGCATCTTTGTCCTTTCATTCCTTTTGCAACGGTTCGCAGCAAGTTTCATTTATTTCCCTCATGGGAACTGGTGATATCTAATCATGGTTTGAAATTCATTTTGGCTATATATTTGTGTGTACTAACTGGTTTTTCTGTCTTATTTGCTTGAGCATTTTTGTTTTGTTTGGTTGAAATATGGAGATCTAGCTTAACCGCAGGTTGTTCTTCCCAGTATTGAAGTGGGAAACTACTTTTATTGGTTCTGTTAACTTGGATGGTTTACGGTCTATCTTTGCAATAGACAAATCAGAGGTGGAGGAGGCTATCAGAGATGTTGTGGAGAGTGATATCCTTGAAGGCTGTGTTCGGGTTTTATATCCTTCTCAGATCTTCTCAACATTTGCTTCCAATGCTATGGATTTATCTCAAGATGTGAATTTGGTTAGGCAACTCATCGATAAGTATGTGCATCATTTTCTTTTTACTATTGAAAGTGTTAATGATGCTTTCCATAGCTACGATCTCTTCAATTTAGAGGCTCTAATTGGTGGGATTTTCACTAAGTGCCAAATTCTCCATTCCCCTGCTCATAATTGTGTCTTCAATGCTGTTTCTTTTGCCTTGCTAAATGAAAATGAAGATTTTTTGCATATTTCAATTCATGATCATGGAAAGGAAATTGGTGAAAATCTTGCTAATCGCGTGGATGAAAAGTATCAAGCTTTATTGTTTCTGTTGCAGTTTCAACCTTAACTTCCTCCTCCTCCGGGCTCACCTATTAAGGATACTGCTAATTTGGAACCTAATTATCTTATCCAAGATCTTAATGCTGCTATGAATCCTTGAAAAGTCTCCAGGGTTAATTTTTGCCTGCTTATTTTATTAGGTTTTCTAGTTTTTTATCCTGGCTAGCAATGGAATTGTAAGTTGTGTTTCATAGCATCAGCTATGTAATTCGATGCAATTTTGTTTAATTTTGCTCATGTTCCTATAATGGAGTATTTTGAATATTTTATGTAAATACGAGCTATAACCAGAGGTTTTCTTCCCCTGGTTCTTTCATGTCGGTATGCTCATTGAACCAAGGATATGTAAATTTTATTCTATTTTAATATAATTATAGTGGCTTGCCACTTTTGTTAAAAAAAAAAAAACTTTTTGTCTTTTCAAAATTTACTATATTCTTAAATAAAATAAATTATAAACAATGGTTTATAAAAAGGAAAAAGGGCTCTAAAAGGAAAAGACATTGAATAAATATTTATTAGGATACGACAGACATGGAAGGAAAAAAGGAGTATTGCTGGTGGCGGCACAATGGTAGCATTGAGACAAGAAGAATAGAGTGACAAGGAGGGAAGATTACAAAATGTTTGTTTGTATTTTTTTTTTTTTTCTTTTATTTTTCTAGAAGTATTTTTGTTTGTTTTCTTTTATATGCATTTAGAAGAGACCATTCTAAATCTCATTCCAAAAATTTTATAGAGACATGACTCTGGTTTAAATATTTTTTGGTCTTTTATAGAACATTTGGTTGTGTGGTTGTAGGGCTTAAGCCCTAAGAAGAGCAATGACCTCCCATGGTCGCGCCATTAGAGTGGCTCCACAGTTGTGCTTGTCGTCCCATGCTAAAAAAAAATCTCTTTTAATTTCTTTTTCTTTTTTTTTCTTCCATTACTCTCATTATTATTTTCTTCTAAATTTTGATTAAACACAAAGACATTTAAAGGGTTTAAATAATAATACATATTTATGTATTTGTCCCTTATTACTTCTGAAGGGAATTTTTTTGATCATATATATATATATATCAATGGCTTCCACTCGTATACACACATAGATCTCAGTGATTTATTTAGCCATAAAACATATTTTGCATTTTTATGTAAATTTTTTTTATAAAAAGAGGGTAAAAACTTTATTAATCAAAGAGAGTAGTACAAAGCATAAAAGCGGCAAGAGGCCCAAATGGGCCCAAAGACAACAAACAAGAAATCAAGAAGTGGTCATGCAACATCTCACATCCTCCATGACCAAAACCACCAAATACTGAGAAAGATCCCCAGGTAAATTATCCCAATCATCCACCAGCCAGGTCCCATTCTTCTCAGAAGCCCATTTGGCCAACCCATTAGCCACCTTATTCCATTCCTGAGGGATATGAGAGAAGGTGATAGAATCAAATAATTCTCCAAGACTGGTGATTTGCTTAGCCACCACCGCAAGTTGCCAACTAACATCATCAAATTGCCTTCTATTTATCAAGTCTATCACCACCTGAGAATCTGACTCGCAGATAATCTTATTCCAGCCAAGGGCATATACCTTCTTCAAAGCCAAAAGAATAGCCAAGGCCTCCATAAGATTATTAGTGTAGCCCCCTATATTCTGAGAAGAAAAACACAACCACCCCAGAACTGTCTCTGCCCACCCCACCAATACCAGCATGCCTAGGGTTACCCCTTATAGACCCATCAGTATTGATTTTCAAGACTCTAGTGGGAGGGGGCAGCCAATGCCCTTTCCTAGATACCTTCCTTCTAGAACACTTGCTCCACCCAATCTTGGGCCTTCCGGGACCCCCAACAAGAATCTTCAGATTACGAATCACTCTAGTATCACCAGGATCCACCGAGGCTGATAGATCACATTTAGCATACAAGGTCTCCTGCAAAGCCCCAAGAATGCGAGACCAAACTTGACCCAACCAGTAACTTCTTATCCAGAAAGACCCTTCAATTGCGCTCCAACTAGATGTGTCATATAATCAGACTAGGGCCAATTGGCCACACTATTTACAGAAACGAAGTCCTCACTAGAATGGGTCCAAAGTTCTGGCAAAACTCCTCCAGAGAAGAAGGGTGCCTGCACTGCACACTCCAGGCCCCCCACCAAAAATGCCAAATAGTCCTAGCAAAAGGGCATTGAAAGAAAAGATGTGAAACAGTCTCAACATCTTTTAGGCATAAGAAACATAATGAAGGACCTTGGAAGCCACACTTACAAAGGTTATCCCAAGTCAAATGCCTGCCATAAACCACCAGCCAAGAAAAGAAATTACATTTTGGCCAAGAGAATTTATTCCAAATATTTTTCCACCAAGGAACCCCAGCACTACCCCAGGCCTGTCTATCCAAAACATGATACCCTGAAGCAACAGTTAACTTCCCTTCAGGATCCGGACCCCAAGCCAGCACATCTCGCTCTGGAAGAGAACAACAAACTCTATTAGCCAAAATGGAGTACAACTCCCTCCTATCCTCCAAAGATCCACCCATGGGCCATTCCTGCATATCCTTCCACTGGTAAACAATAGTCTACCCCAAAGCCTGAGGAGCTTTGAAATCCATCACTCTACTCCAGCTAGCCTAAACAAAAATCCTACATAAGTCCCCCAAGTGAGGGTGCGAGGAGAGGATAGGTGGGAAGCCATTCCAAGAGTCATGCCAAAAAAGAGCATCAGAGCCTCTATTGCAGATCCAAAACAGGCCTTGCTTAACCAGTACATCCCCCCTCTTGAGAGTATCCCAAATCATAGAACCTTTCCCTGAAAGACTAAATCGAGGCACCTCAACGTCCTCCACCTCCCCAAGGTACTTGAAGGTAAGGATTCTAGCCCAATATTGATGCTGATATGAACACCATCTCCAGTATAGCTTAGCAGCCAAAGCCTGTCCATTCCAATCTGTCCTACGCAAACCCAGACCACCCTCCTGCTTTGGCCAGCAAACAACTTCCCACTTAATGCATTTTTATGTAAATATTGATTATACATACTTTAATGTTTTTATTTTCTTTTATTTGATTTTGTGTTATATATTTAAAGGTGAAATAAATACAAGAAAATATATATGTTTTAGAAAATATAGAATACATGAGGAAATATATTTTAGAAGGAAAATATTTTGTTTTAATGAATAAGGTTTACTTCCAAAACTCTCCAATGAGATACTTTTGAACACCATAATTTTACATATTTTATTACATACCTACATATTAAGATTTTCATAGTGAAATATGCATCTGTCCACATTCCTATTAAAAATAAGTCCTCTTAAAATAATCTACAATATATAAATGAAGATAAGTAAATATGGTTGTGGTTCTACAATAATAAAACTTTCTTCATATTGACTTATTGTTTAACTCCTCCCCATTAGAAGCACACGAAGATTCATATGGTTACTATATTATTGAAACAATAGTAATTTTTCTTTTATATCATTCCTTAATGATTAAATTTGTACACATTAAATTTAGGAGGTGTATAGCTATCCTTGAACTTTGATATATTTCTACCAAAATAGGTTATATGAATATTGTAACAATACATCTAGTGGGCTATGAAATAGTTTCCCAAAAGTTTATCAATCCAAAACATTAGCCATATAATTTTTTCATAGAAATAGTTACAAGGAGGTTATGTTTCCCTCTAATATGTACAATGCCTTTTTAATACCAAAAAAATTACATTAAGGCATCTCTCTTTAAGCATAACAATATCACATCCTTCCACATCAATGGGTCTCTTCTATGAGCATTCTTCAATGTTTGAACTATGTTGAGCAAACCAATGGGGAGTTTAAAGCTCTCCACCCATCCATTATGACATCAGAAAGCCGTTAGAGACTCTAGTCATCCCCCGAGCCAAGAGAATCAACAAGGACCCAAATAAAGAGAGAACAATAACAACTACACAACATTTCGTTCATAAACACAATATGAAAATATGAATGCCCATATCATCTCACCCTCAAGGTGAGGTTCTCAAGCACTCCCACACGTCCTAAGTAAACACATTTTTCACCACTTTTCTAAATGTAGTTCTCTCAATACTTCATAGATATAACACAAATGAGGCAAGATAAATAAAAATACAATAATTACAAGAGCATATAAACTTCACACAAACAACTCATGCACAACACATAATGAGACCAAAACATTCATAATAAAAGGGTTTACATGACATAACAAATAATGAGAAAGAGAAGAAAAGACTTATCTTTCTCCTTAGAATTTTTTGATAAGAAGCCTCCCCTTCCTCTTCCAATCTTCTTCTTCCAAAAAAAAAAAGATCCATTCAAATCCTCAATCATGGATTCTCCCCCTTCTTTCACACCCTTCGCAAACTTTTAAAAAAATCAAGTTTTCTCCCCAAAAAATGCAAGAATCCCTCCATAAATACTAACAAATGTGAGTTTAAAAAGGAGTGCCATGTCATTCCTCAACCTCAAATGTGAGAGTGACACATGGCACCCTCTCTCACCCTTGACCTATCCTCTCTCCCAACTCCCAATTTGATAAGAATTTTCAATGACAATCACTTGGGAGGAGGTGTGCTCATAGATGTGAGCTCACATGGATGCTCTTCCCAAGTGGAGGTTCACTTTCCAAACCAACTCTTATGGAAGGTCATAGGGTGGCTTGGGTGTCTAGAGTCAAACACATATGCCATCCCATATGTGAGCTCTTTTCAAGAGCCCCAAAAATACACTTTTCTAATCCCAAGACAACCTTTACATCCTTCCCCAAGTTCCCTACCCATAGGTACTCAGGTTTGGGTCCCAAAAATGCAATAATAACACCAAAATCCATGGTTTTGACTCTAAAGAATTAGCCCAAAGAGTTATATACGGTTTTACACTCTACTCCAACCTATTGCCACATGTCCAACACTAAAACATTAACACATGTCATCAAAACTTAAAGTAAAAGAACAATAAAAAAAATATTCAAACACTTACCATTATAAGGTTTAAAACATTCCAATTCACTTTGTGAAGTGGACAATAGTAGGGTCTTGATGATTCTCCTGTCCTCCCATTGGTGTTTTCTCACTCTGCACACTCATAGCAATATCAGTTTGTCCATGTATACATATATAGCCGAAGCAAGAAAACATAATTATATAATTTATTCATTAATGATCTAATTAAATTCGCATACCTAGAATCCCAATTTTGATCCTAATCCATTCATTCACCATCATGATCATAGCCAAACTCAATGATTACTATGATCATAACCTATAAATCAATATGACAACCTTCCACCATATCTAACGATTATTGTGAGAACAATACTTAGATTTAACCAAATTTCAATAACTAAAAAGAATTAGCTTTCAAGGTCACTAACCACATCATATACATGGTCTCAATACAGTAAGCAACCACCAAATTACCTTACTCAAAATTTATACAAAATTAACTCAAGGTAACAAACACACCTATTTAGTTTCTATTTTGAGATCACTAACCAACTAACTCCACAATAAGCATGGTCCCTAATCAATTTCACACATTTTCTCTCATTAATCATCTCAAATATTAAGCATCACTTGATTACTAATTTTCATATCAATAAAAGATTATACACCATGAGGGTTGTCTTCTAAGTAGGGCCCTAACATTTATAGGCTCAACATAATAAAATATAACTTAGTTATTTCTGTAAGCATCAAACTAACCTTCCCAGGGTTAGCACACTAAATTGACATTGTCTCAATCGACACAGAAATCATAGTTTGACTATAAAACATTTATCTAGAACAATAATTATGAAATCTCATAACAAGGTTATAGTATCCATATGTGGTACAATGAAATCAACTAGATGGGTAGAAGTGAGTTGGTTTTACATCAAAAGGGTGAAGTAGTCAATTATTCAAATCTTATTAATGATAACGATACATAATTGTTATTTTTTCAATTTAAAAAGGTTGTTCATAGGTTTCATGCCAATTTGAAATCAAGATAATGATATGCTATCACATAGGAAATATATTTCACAAGGATTCAACTAGTTGATAACATTAAAATCAATGGATAACTAGAAGTGTTCCAAGGTCAGGAGCAAGATCGAGCTTCATAGTTTAAAGCTCAAGATCCAATGAACAACTATTTTTAATGACATTTTCAGGTCAAAAGGACCTCACCATTGAGTCTAGAAGACCCAAAAACCCTTATTTTCATTTAAAATTTGTCCAATTTCGATGTTGAGAGTTCTCAACGCAATTTTTTTTGCCAAGAAGTTTGTATGGCCTCCCCAGCATGTAGTTCAAGGCAAAAAAAATTAAAAAGATATTTTAAAAAGGAAATATCACTTTAAGAACTCATTTTAAAGGGTTTTGACCCCCCATGGGCTCTCAAACCACTTGTGATTTGCTAACGACTAGTCACTAGTGGCTAACAAGCTCCTAATAAATTGCCATCAGCCTGCTACTCCCACTCTACCCTCCAACCACTCTATCATTGGCACCACCCAATAGCCACTGGGGAGCCACCCACCCTTGTAGAGGAATATGACACTTTTTCCCTTTGTAAATCCTTCAAGAGGGTATTTTTTTCATTTTGGAATAACTTTCTACCATGGAGTTAGATTTTTGCAAACAAATAGGTGACAAAAAGCTAGTGAAGTGTACTCTTTAGTCATGGTAGTTTTGATCAGATATTTTGTTATTTTTCTCTAAATATTTCAAGTTGAAGTTAGTAGTTGTTTTTTCATTCAATAGGCTATATCTTGCACCCCAGATCTCCATTTTTAGCAAATGAACAAGTGTTAGAAATCTATTGGAGAGCACCACACAGCCATATAGTTCTTTTTTCCAAATTTTGTAACAGGTCCAATTTGGATCAAAATTTAATCTCTTTGTCATTTTTGGGCCTTGTGACTATTGTAATTTGGCAAAAGCATTGTAATCGCACTGAATTATAAAGTGCCAAACCTGTAATATCTGGGGGTGATTTCTGAGACTAGTGAAAGGGGAGTGTCTTGTGTGCCTTCTTTCTACATTTTCTTTTTTCACAAATAACAACTACAATATACTTTTCTATAGTAAGATGGATCAATTAACAATTCTTGTACTCACACCCTACAACTATTTTGATTGGAAGTCCAAAATGATATCTATCTTAAGAAGCAAGGGATACATTTGGTACTAATGGGGCTTGAAACATAACCAACTTTAATTGTAGAAAATCCAAATGGTTTAACAAGTGTGATGAAGCATATGGTACGCTTTGTATTTATACGACTCATGACCTACTTCTTCATATTGAGTCTGCTACTACTCCAAACAAAGTTTGGACAATATTGGAAGGTCTCTTTAGTAAATAGGAGGAATTAAGGGATCATCAATTCGATAATGAAAGTTCATAGAGTTAAATCCATGTAATTTTGATACAATTCAAACCATCTTCACAAAGATAAAAGCCATTAGATTGTAGTTGAAGTACTATGGGATTGAAAAGAAACACACACAACTAATTTTAAGTATTCTCTCTAAGCTTGGTCCAAAATATTCAATTTTTGTTTCTATATTTCATGCTACTAAATGTGGCCTAGGTTCTACCTATAAAATGCTCTCTCTTGATGATTGTTCTATTGAAATCACAAAGGATCAAGATAAATAATTTACATGGGTACAATCAAAACCTCTAATTCTTATTCCTTGATTGCAAATTAGGGCACTAAAGATCAAAAAGCATCTATCAAGAAAAATAAGAAACAAAAGAACCAAGGAGAGAAGAAACAAGATTAGAAATTGGTTGCCTCTGATGCAGCTAATGAGGCCTCTTGTTCCAAAAGTGACAAGCCTAAGAGGGAGAAGTAAAAATGTGTCTATTGTAAGAAACCTATTCATGATGAACACATGTGTTTAAAGAAGTAGAGTGATCACCTTTCACATTTTGAAAAGAACAATATCAATGTGCCTAAGTTAGTCAAATAGGGGTTCATCTGAGGGGTCTTTTAAGGACACAAATAATAGTAAGGAGAAATAAAAGGGCAAGGCACCAAGTTTTGTTTCTTCATATCATGATACTTGGGTCATTGGCTTAGGTGATTCACACCACATGACTTCATCATAGGATAGTTTTTCCTCCTTACATCCATGTACTATGCCAACCACACTAATGGGTGATGAAAATCATATTCAAGTGCATGAGAGAGGGTCTATTGACATGGGTAAAGGAACATTTTATGATGTTATGTGTTCCACATTTTTCAACTAATCTCCTATTTTTATCAGATCATTCACACTGGCTCTAGCAAGGGAGTTGAGTTCACACTAGACATAGTGGTAATCAGTGAGTTGCGTAATAGGTCTATAGTTTCCATGGAGAAACCCAATCATTAGTCCAAACTGTATCACTTTTCTCATTTTCTTCTTGAATCTCCTTTTCTTTCATTTCTCACTCACTCAGATGAGGTGAGAAATTTATGGCATCAACGATTTGGCCACTTGAACTATCACTACTTGTAGCAACTTAGTCAACATGACATGGATTTAGAGTTGCCTTCTATTTGATTTTTTGAAGGTGTTCATCAAGGGTGCATTCTTGGTAAGCATCTTGAGGATAAATATGATAAAGGAAAAGCATGGAGGGCCACACAGCTTCTAGAGTTAGTACGCAGTGACTTGGCAAGGCCATTTCCGTATCCATCTTTCAGTAGGGCTAGATATGTTTTGACTTTTATTGGTGATCTTTTCAGATACAATTGGTATATTTTCTCATAAAGAAGTTAGAGGTCTTTGAGTCATTTTAGGATTTCAAAGCTTTTTTAGAGAAACAATCAAGGAAGGCTATCAATATTCAAGGCATAGAAAATGGGGGGAATATGTTAACCATCAAATTGAACAATTTTATGCTTCTAAGGGTATTGACTTACAATGTACAATTACCTCTAGTCCTCAATAGAATGGTGTCACAAAATGTAAGAACATGTCCTTGAAATAGATGGCTGACTATATGATTCACTCCAAATCATTAGAACCTCAATACTAGGTAGAGTCCATCAATTATGCATGCTATAACCATAACTGAGTTCATCACCAAGCTGTGAAGGGGGTAACTCTGTTTCAATCTTGGACCAATTGAAAACCCACAATAAAGAACTTTCTAATGTTTGGTTCTCCTATATGGGCCCACATTCTAGTAGAGAAACATAAGGCTATAGATCTATAGAGAAATCCTTACATATTTGTTGGGCACCCAAATGGTGTCAAAGTCTACATGCTTCTCCATCCCACCACTCATGAGTTATCCATTGAGAGGAGTGTCCATTTCAAGGAGGATGCTTGTAGTTCTTATCCTACCACTTCTCCATCTACCATCACACTGGAGACATTGTGGCATGATGATATTTCTTTAAAGGATTTTAATCCTCATGATCTTAATGAAGAGTCTTTTTCCTCCACTTTAGATGGTGATGATGATGATGATGATGATGATTCTCTTCTCGATTCTCTTAACTCTCCTTCTACTGGGCCTCTTCAAGGGCTTGTCAGAAATTAGAGTTAGTAGGTGACTGGGTTGGTGATCCTTCAGATATTATAAGAACAAGGTCATAGTTTCAAGATCCTCCACATCTCTTATTTGCTTCAGCTTCTAGTCCACAATCCTTTCAAGAAGCTTTTGGTATCCCTAAGTGGGATGCTGCTATGTAGGTAGAGTTCAGTTCCTTAGAGAGGAACCATACTTAGGATTTAGTCAATTGATAAGCATATAAGGCTTTCTTGGTCACTAAAGGATTCTCCCAGGTTCCTGGGATGGACTACTCTAATAATTTTATGCTAGTTACCAAAATGAATTCTATCTAGTCTAACCTTGCTATTGCTACAACCCACCATTGGGAAGTTCATCATATGGATGTGAAGATTGCTTTTCTTCACAGTGACCTTTAGGAGGAGATATATATGGAGAAGCCACAGGAGTTCATTTAGGATCCTTCACTTGTTTTTTGTCTTCAGAATTCTCTCTATGGCCTCAAATAGGCCCCTCGGGCCTAGTATACCAAGATGGACTCATTCCTTCTATCATTTGGGTTCACTTGATGCCATTCTAATCTTAACATATGCATTCTATAGTAGGATGACACTTTCACATTCCTTGTTCTCTATGTTGATGACTTGTTGATCATAGGGAAACACTCATCCATCATTAAGGTAGTGAAAACCACCCTTCATGATTGCTTCTTGATATCAAACATGGGCCTTTTGAACTACTTACTAGGGATGTAGATCACCCGTCTCCTTTTAGTATCTTCATTGCATATCCTAAGCACACTCTCGATATGCTCTCCAAAATTTGCATGGATGATTGTAAGCCTACTCTAACTCCATTTTTTGTTAAGAGTCAAACTTGAGGATCATTGTTCTTAGGTTAATAAAGTGAGTTTAATTAGGTGAGTGGGTATTTGAGGTGTCACCATCCTACAAGGGAGTTACATTTTCTATGTTTAGCTTGTATGGCGGTCACTCCCTATTGGTTGGTTTTTCCACCTTCACCCTCTCCATGGTCTATATAAACTCAATACCTAGCTTGTATTTGCTAATCTTTTTTCTAGAAACTTCTCTTTGTGAGCTCTTAGTGCAATCTTTTCATCTCAACATTTGCATATATCTTAGAATATCTGTTATGTTTTTCTTTATTCATAGATTAAAATCTCTCTTTAAAATTTCTTGGCTTATGCATCTATTTTAGATTTCTAAAAAGTACAAGATATTCCTCCAATCCTAAACACATATTTATTGTTCATCTTTATGGAACCTTCAACAGGGGAAACACCATTCTAGCCTCCACCTCCTATCCACATCTATAATCCTCTAAATCCTTGCAATCCCACTCATCAAATTAATCCAACCATCAATCAATTCAAATATCTAATCCACAATCTACTCCTACCACATCCAAATCATCCTTTCTAGATTTTCTCCAAGGACTCCTAACAAAGAATCTCAAGCAAGTTCTCTCAAAAGAAAAATTGAGGAACTATTGTCACGTGAAATTACACCCTGCTTGGAGGTTGTCCAAGCATTCCAATGACACAATGGACTGATCTCAAGGTGTGGGACCTTGCAGATGATATCAGAGCTCCAGAGAAGCTTGGTTCCTCTTTCTGGACTTAAGGTTCAGAGTAATTGACTAAACCTATGCTAATGATCACCAAGGAAAAGGAAGAGAGGGAAATTGATATTACAAAGGGGGTGATACACCAAGATTTAGGGTGTTTAGTTGGAGATGACGTAACACAGTAATGATTTCAAAGGCTGAATAGACTAACACAAACTCATCTGTTCTTTATCAAAAGCCAAAATAGAATACAGGAACTTGTAAAGGGACCATTTTATCTACAATATAAGTGAAAAGCATTCAAACGGACAATGAAAGAGAAATGAGAGGTAGAATTAGTTGCTTATATTAATCATAGAGGCTAAATAGTCATTACAAAGATAGAAAAGATAAATATAGATCAGGGAGACACAGAATGATAGCTTTCCCCTCATAATTAAACTAAATCAAGATAGAGAGGTCTAGAAGAGGACACAGTCGATCAGATTCATGTAGTTTTAGGAAATATCATGAGGTCAAGATCAAGCATGAAGCATTCCAGTCTGAATAAAGACCTAGTGACCAACCAACTAACAGAAATACATCTTTTACACATGCATATATAGCTTTTACAAATCGCATTGTAGCAGTCATGGACATGGAAAGAGAAGTCAACAAGAAAGAACATCACCCATACTGTAATAACTTTGTTTTGTGTCCTTAGAGTGCACCCACATGGCTCTGCCCATAAAATATGCTGAAGAAGAGTGTTCACCATGCCCTAGGTACAAAGATTTAATGCAAATGAGGCTATAGTAGCATGGGGAGGAAAGAAATCCATCTTCGACAAGAAATTGGGCTCTGTAGAAGTATTAATGGTGACCAAGAGGGTTGCTAAGGAGTCCCATCGTGCTCTGAATAGTAGAAAATGTCTCTGGAAGGAAAAAAGGTCAAGCCCTGACAGATCAAACTTCCTTTGATTGGTCTTCCATTGATCGGGCTTGGAAAGGTGAAAGAAGAAACCCCAACCTTTGCAGTCTGGGAGAAGAGAAATCATCGGGCTTTGGAGGTCAGGCCTTCACCATTACATCATTCTTTGGAAAGAAGAAGAACTTGACCTCCACTTCCGCAACACTTAGCCGATTTGAGAAACCAGCAGAGATCAGGCCACGGGCCTTCATTCTTCCTCCTTCCAAAAGGAAAAGGAAGAAGAAGAACCCCAACCTCTGCGTCTAAGTAATCGTTTAAAAGGATTTGGAGGAGTTCAAACTTTGGACCTTCCACCATTCAGCTTCTTCAAGAAAAGGAAGAACAGAAGAACCCCAAGTTCCACAAATTTGAAAGACTTAGCCATTTGAAGAAGGAAATGAAGGAGTTTGGGCTTCGAACCCTACGCTTGTCGCTTTCGATAAAGAAGAAAGAAGAGAGAACTCCCAACTTCCACTTTCTAAAAGACTTAGCCATATTTGTAGTTCAGCAAACTTCAGCCTTCAGGCCCTCCACCCTTTTCCTTCCACCAAATGGAAAGGGAGAAGACAACAACCCTGGCATCTGCACTCCGCAACACTTAAAAACATTAAAAATGGTGGAGATTGGGCCCAGGCCTTCTGGCTTCCAAAAGAGGAGGAAGGCAAAACCTCTTACCCCCAACCTCTAAAAAACTTAGAACATTTCCAAAGGAAAAGAGTGGAGCTCCGACTTCGGGTCCTCTGCTTGCCACCTTCCACCAGAAGAGAAAATAAGGAACTCCTGACCTCTAGCACCCGAAGCACTTAGGTGAATAACAAGTGACCAAGGTGGAGTTTGGGGCTGATAGACATGGCATGATGAAGAGGAGAAGCCCAAACTTTGAAACTCTAAAAACACTAAAAACATAAGGAAAACTTAATATTTTTGGGACTCAGCGATTTTGGGTGGTTTTCTCTTGCATTTCAAAAGGATGAAAACACTAGGATTTCATGGATCCTTAGGTTATTTGGCCAGAAGGCAAAATAGGATAACATTTTAGTGACTATGCAGGGGTGTTTGCCTGCTAAACACTGGGATCTTGAGGCCTTACCAATCCATTGGGCACAGAGTCAAAGGGCACAACAACAAGTACAGGGGTTGGCTAGACCAAAAGAAAGCTAAACACTGCCTCCGAGAAACAAGACAAGGTAAAACAAACAAGGCCAACATCCTCCTAATGAGAGTGCAATAGAGTGCAAGGGCACTTATTGAAAGGAAACACCTAACATATTTACAAAATCCCACAACCATGCTTAAAGCAAGGTTTGAGATGAACCCCATTGACTAGGATTGGTAGAACCTCTCCATCCAACTTGGAAAGTTGAAATACATTGGCCTATTTGTAGTTGGTAATTATATAAGGGCCACTCCACATGGCATCAAATTTTGAATGTCTCATATCTTTAGCTTTGTCTACATCTCATTTCAACACCAAATCTCCCTCATGTAATGTTTTGTCAGTTGATTTTCTATCAAAAGTTCTTTTGACCTAATCTTGGTGAACCTCAAGAATCTTCATGGCAGCGTCTCTTTTTTCTTCAAGCTCCATCAACTCAGCCAACCTGACTGTCATAGCATCATTTTCTTGCAATTCCAACTACTAGGCCAGCTCAAGGGAAGGCAATTCTAGTGACAGTGGAAGCCTTGTTTCCTTTCCATAAACTATCATGAAGGGTAAATAGCCAATGACCCTCTTAGGGGTAATTCTATCAGCCCAAAGAGTTGTCTTCAACTTGGAATGCCAAGTTCTCTGATTATCATCCAGCGTCCTCTTGATGATCCTGATCAAGTTTTTGTTTATGGACTTAGCTAGGCGATTCCCTTTGGGGTAGTAATTGGATGATGTCTTCAAGTAAATTCCATAGTTAAGTGCCCATTCATTTATTTTTGTGCCTACAAAGGTTGTGGCATTGTCAGAGATAATGATGAATGGAACACCAAACCTGGTAACTATTCCCTCAAGGAAATCTATAATAGAGGCCTCTGTGGCATCCTTTAATGCAACTGCCTCTGTCCACCTTGTAAAATAACCAGTGGCTATTAAAATCCACTTTTGACCAGTGCTATAAGGTGGGTTAATCATCCCAATGAAGTCCAAACCCCATTGGGAAAATGGATGATCAGTCTAAATTGGGTGTAGTGGAAGAGTAGCCAACCTTTGTTTTCCTACAAATAATGCACATTCTTTGTAGCTTCTTGCCCATTGGTGGGCATCTCTGAACAAATTGTGCTAGTAATAACCAGCCCTCATGATTTTAACATCAGTTGTTCTTGGAGAATAATGGCCACCAGCAGGGCCATGATGAAGTTCTTCTAGCATCTTAGAGGTCTGATCTCTTGTGTAATACATCTGAGAAGAACTCCATTGATGTCTTTTCTAAACAAGACACCATCAACAAGAACATAAGGGATGGATAGGAGATGAAAATACCTTCTTTTGGCCTAATCCAATCCCTCTGAGCATCTGTTTGATTGTAGAAACGTAGCCATGTCATGATACCAATCACCTAGGACGTGGGAACCAACAAGTTGCGCTTGTTCCAGGACACATACAACATCATTTCTGACCCCAAAACCTACGACCATCTATTCACACAAGCCTTTCCCTCACACCAGCTTGGTGATGTTGATGTTGACATCATATTCCATCACCTTTGTGATCCACCCAACCCATTTTTCATTTACATCTCTACTCAGAAGAAATTCTTTAATGCTAAGGTGGTTCACCATCAACTGTACTTTGTTGTTTGGAAGCATATGTCTAAACTTTTTGAGTGCATTCACCATAGCAAACACTTGTTTTTCCACAAAATCATACTTTAGCTTATATTCTTGGAGCAGCTAGATGAAGAAAACAATTGGTTGTTCCAATTTCTCTCCATTCTGTTGTGTTAAAATAGTTGATATGCCCTCTTTGCATCCAAAGGCATAAAGGATAAAATCCTTTTCATAGTTGGGATTTATCAGTGTTGGAGTCTGCGTAATGACTTTCTTGACAACTTCAAAACTGTCTCTGCCTTCCTTTGACCATGTGAAGAAAACATTCTTTTTAAGCATGGTTGTGAGGGATTTTTCTATTGAAGCAAAATTAGGTATGAACCTCAGCACAAAGTTGATCTTTCCTAGGAAGCTGTACAGGCCTTTCTTGTGACTGGGAAGGGGAAGAGCCAGAATAGTGCTTATTCTTTCTAGATCAATGGCTAGTCCTTCCTTTGAGACTATATGCCCCAACAATCTACTTTCTGGGATAACAAATACACATTTCTTTGGATTCAATGATACACCATATTTCCTACATCTTTCAAAGACTTTTCTCAAATGACCCAAGTGGTCAACTGCATGCTTGGAATACATAGTTAGATCATCAAGATACACTAAAATAATATCATTGATCAGACCTTTAAAGGCCAAATCCATTGCTCTTTGGAAGGTTGTCCCAGCATTGGTCAACCCAAATGGCATTTTGTAATAAGCCAAAGTACCCCACTTGGTGGTAAAGGTTGTTTTGTACTGATCTGATTCTTTTACAAGAATCTAGTTATAGCCTGAGTAGCCATCTAGGAGTGAAAATATTTTAGCTCCTACTAGTGTTTGTAGGATTTGTTCCATGGAAGGGAGTGGATAGTGGTCTTTAAGGGAGGCCTTGTTTAGGTCTCTAAAGTCCATGCACAGTTTGATTTCCCCATTCTTTTTTCTAACTGGATCAAGGTTAGCTACCCAAGAGGAATGCTTAATGGGATATATGATTTTAAACTCTATGAGTTTGGATAGCTCTTTTTGTTAGATTTAGAGTAGACAACTGAGAGTGGGGGGGGGGGTGAATCAATTGTGCAAAACTTTCTTCCAATTAAACACTTAACTTCACTTTGTAATTTAGTAGCATAATGATAAATCAATCATGAAAACATAATGCAATGAATTAAGAGCAGAAACATATTAACACATGAGACACCAAGATTTTGACGTGGAAAACCTGGTTAAGGGAAAACCACAAGGTGATTAACCTAAGATTGTATTCTCTGTTAGAAGAATAGAAAGAACAAATGGCACATGCCAATTAGGGCTCACTGCTTGAGCACACTACTCACAAGAGGCACACTGCCTACAAGAGACACACTGTCTACAAAGAAATAAGTATCACATACTCTGAACTAGAGAATAGCATCGTCACCATGCTTGAATTAGTTCCATTTAAGCCCAATACTTCTACTCTGCCTTTCATTCTCCTCCTTGCTACCACACACTCATCTCCACAAAGACACATTGAAAATGACTTCGTAATCCCTTATTTATACAGGACATCAACTTAGGAATGATCATCTAAGTCGGTAAACATCAACAAGAACACCCGCAGGATGTGTAACTCATCCGGTTGGCCAAACTCAAGAAGAACACCATCATCTGGAAGTTATTCTTCAATTGCGAGCTCCATCTTCAATGCGGACCACCAACATGAATTGGACATGATACAAAGACATCTAAAAGCTTGCCTAAGTCACCAAGAACATCCACACTTCATCTGCTTACTGAAATCCTTCTCCCCTTCATCCAGAACCTCAAGAACACAGTCTGTCATTACTGTCATAAAGGAATAGATGCTTGTGGGCCTTCAAACCATGAGCTATTCAATTTGATACTTCACAAAGACTTCCTCAACACTCCCTCAAATCCGTAGAACAAGATACTGTATTTCCAGATCTCACCAGACCTATCTGTATTACTCTGTCACCACTGAACATCTGCCGAAACTGGTTTTGCTTGAGCGGCCACAACTTCTTCCTATCTTCATGTGCACCTCTGAAATCTCTACTAGACCACCTTAAGACACATATCTACAAACCCTTTAAACCGCATCCTCTGATCCTCATCCTATCTTGGACTTTTACCTTACTATCATCATTGTTCTTCACTGTTCCTGATTGAGACTAATTTTCTCAATATCCTCAAGACACAGTTCATCCAATCCTTATCATTAATGCAATAGGAGTATGTTGACATCAATGACAACACCAGTTAGGCTCATACTTACAACAATCTCCCCCTTTGTCATTGATGGCAACATATGATGTGAAAAACTATTTTAACCATCAAGACAAGAACTTCTCCTTACTGTCACAACTCCCCCTATCAGCAACAACCATTCACTGTTCCCCTTTGATCAGCAACCACTTGTTTTTCACATTTCTTCTCTCCCCCTTTGACATCTATGGAAAAGGGATCATACTTGCAATTTCATCATTTCAGGATCATACCAGCTACTCCCCCTGAGTAGCAGCTCCCCACCATCAATCTGGATCACAAGATATGACTATGATATCCACTAGACTGATGCACATCAGTGCACCTTAGTTCATTACCGGAGGGGCAATAATCCCTAACTTCTCCCTTAGATAATCAAAAGAGTCCTTAGGTAGAGGTTTAGTAAAGATGTCTGCAATCTGATCCTTGGAAGGCCCAAACTCTAATTTGACTTCATTCTTGTTCACTTGCTCTCTCAAAAAGTGAAACTTGATGGATATGTGTTTAGTCTTTGAATGCAACATCAGATTCTTAGATATATTTATTGTACTTGAGTTATCATAGAAAATTGTGATAGGTTCCTCATACTCCATTTTGATATCTCTTAGCATCTGCTTCATCCACAAAACTTGAGTGCAACTACCTGCTGTTGCAATATATTCTGCTTTAGTTGTAGATAGAGATATTGCCTCTTATTTCTTGCTTAGCCAAGAGACCAATCTCTTCCCCAAAAAGAATGCTCCACCACTGGTACTCTTCCATTCGTCCACATCTCCTGCCCAATCTACATCTATATATGTATGAAGAGAGAAATCATGATCTCTAGGATACCACAGACCATACTCAACTGTCCCTTTTAGATATCTAAAAATTCTCTTGATTGCCATGACAAGACTCTCTAGGATCAGCCTGGAATCTAGCAACAAGACCAACAACCTGCATAATGTCTGGTCTAGTTTGAGTGAGATACAATAGTCCTCCAATCATTGACCTATACTTTGTCTGATCAGCCTTAGGAGAGTCATCATCTTTTCTCAACTTACATCCAATTGTCATGGGAGTATTCATTGGTTTTGAGTCTTCCATCCCAAATTTCTTCAACAATTCTTTCACATATTTGGTCTGATAAATGAAGATTCGTTTCTTTGTTTGAGTGATTTGCAGACCCAAGAAGAAATTCATTTCACCAAGCATGGACATCTCAAACTCACTTTTCATTTGATTTGCAATGGTTTTACACATACTATCTCTTCCTCCAAAAATGATATCATCAACAAACACTTCAACAATCAAGATGTTTTCATGATCAATTTTGAAATATAAATTACTGTCAGCAGTACCTTTGTTGAAAACAATCTTCAAAAGATGTTTATCTAATCTTTCATACCAGGCTCTTGGGGCTTGCTTCAGTCCATATAGTGCTTTCTTCAACTTGCAGACCATATCACCATGATTAGACAATTGAAATCCATCCGGTTGCTCTATGTACACTTCTTCCAAGTCTCCATTCAGGAAGGTAGACTTGACATCCATCTGATATACCTTGAAATCCTTGAAGGTAGCAAAGGAAAGAAATAATCTGACTACTTCAATTCTTACCACCGGAGCAAAAGTTTCTTAAAAATCAACTCCTATTTGAGAGTAACCCTTGTAGACCGATCTGGCTTTATTTCTAATTACTTCACCAACTTCATTCAGTTTGTTCTGGAAGACCCATTTTGTTCCAATCACATTCTTGTTTCTAGGTCTAGGAACAAGATCCCAAGTGTGATTTTTCTCAATTTGCATCAGCTCTTCCTCCATTGCTTTAGTCCAATTTTCATCATTGCAAGCTTCATTCATTGTCTTAGGTTCAATTTTTGAAATCAGACAATACTTTTCTGAGTCTTGAGCAATTTTCCTTTTTGTTTGTACTCCTTCACTTTTATCACCTATGATCTGATCTTCAGAGTGGTTCAGTCTTACATACCTGGGAACTTTGGGAAATTCTTGCACTTCTGATTCTTGATCAGGCTCATTGAAAGTCATCTCTTCTTCCTAATTTACCAGATTAGTTTGGATTTGACTTACAGAGGAGGCTTGGGCTCCTTGAATCAGAACACCATTCTGATCATATTCATCATATTCATAAAACCTTGAGGGTTTTTCAATTTCCTCATCAACCTTCACATTTGTACTTTCTATCATCTTTCTTAGTCTCTTGTTATAACACCGGTATGCTTTGCTTTGAGTAGAGTAACCCAAGAATATTCCTTCATCAATTCTAGCATCAAACTTTCCTAGATCTTCATCTCTTTTAATGTAACATTTGCTACTAAAAACTCTAAAATACCTCATAGTAGAAGTGATACCAAACCAAAGTTCATAGGGAGTCTTACCGGTATTGCTTCTGATTTGAACTCAATTGAGAGTATAGACTGCAGTGCTGACAGCTTCTCTCCAATAGATCTGAGGAACATTTACTTCCATCATCATGGTTCTAGATGCTTCCTGGAGGGTCCTGTTCTTTCTCTCAACTACTCCATTCTACTGTGGAGTCCTAGGAGCAGACAACTATCTCTTAATTCCATGTTTCTCACAGAAATCTATGAACTCACCGGATATGAATTCTCCACCTCTATCAGATCTCAGACATTTCAATTTTAATCTAGTTTCATTCTCTACCATAGCCTTGAATATTTTGAATTTCTCAAGAGCTTCTGATTTCTCTTTCAAAAAGGTTACCCACATCATTAGGGAATAGTCATCAATTAGTAACATGAAGTATCTATCTCCTTGCACACTCCTGATTCTTGCCAAACCACAAAGATCAGTATGAACTAAGTCTAATAATCCAGAGGAAGATTGTTCCTTGCTTTTGAATGAGACTCTGCTTTGTTTTCCCAACTGAGATTCCTTGCACAAACTATTTGTAGGCTTCACCAATTTTGGAAGATCTCTTACAGCCTGAGTATTGCTTATCTTGATGATATTATCAAAATTCACATGACACATTCTCCTATGCCATAACCAACTTTGATCAACTTGAACAAATAAACAACTTTTACCAGTACCAACTAAATGGAAGATGTTACCTTTTGTTTGGGTACCAGATGCAATCTCTGTTCCGGAACTCTCAAAGATCTTGCATTTCCCATTCTTGAATCTGAGATCATAACCTTTGTCCACCAACTGTCCAACACTGAGAAGATTGTGCTTCAATCCTTCAACATACAGTACATTACCAGTTTTGTTCCTTCCATCAAAAGAAATAGTTCCTCTACCTCTGATTCTACTAGCAGAATTATCACCAAATTTTACCACTCCTCCTTCATACCTTTCTAAATCTATGAACTTATTTTTGTCACCTGTCATATGGTGAGAGCATCCACTATCAATGACCCAATCATCCTTTTCTTCAACTTGGGTAGCCAGAGCTCTTTCTACAACTTTATGATTGACAGATTTAGAGGGCATTGGATCTTCTTCCTTGATGGCAATGAACACCCAGTCACTTCCAGATTTGTCTCATGTCTCTGATTCATCATATGTTACTCCTTCATTATCATCTTCCTCATGAACATAGTAACAGTTCTTTTGGAACCTTGATCAGTTAGGATTTGGCCTTGAAAATCTTTCCGAACACTTTGAGGCAAAATGACCAATCTTATTGCAGTTAAAACACTTAAAAGGCAATTTTCCTTCATACTTACCAGATCCTCTTGGCAGTCTTTTTGCAATAAGGGCTTCAAGTTGAGCAGTTTCTGCTTCCTCTTCTTCTAGGTCTTTTCTTGCTTTTTCATACCATGAGAGTTTCCTTGGAGAGTTCTCTCCTGGATCAAACCTTTGTTTACCTTTCACAAAGGCATTGGCTTTGAATGCAGATACAGTATTAGGAGGGGCATCTCCAAACTTGGTCATTTCAAATAAAGGCCAATTTACCAGCCAATTGATCTCGTGTGACGGTTGTATGGGCTCTGAATTCTTCAATGGCAGCAACCTTGATTTTGTAAGAAGCAGGAAGGGATCTAAGAATTTTGCCAACAATCTCATTTTCATCCAAGACTCCACTAGCATTTCTAATTCCACAAACAAGCTCATTTACTCTTGGCATAAAAGTAGTGATATTTTCATCTTCTCTCATCTTCAGATTTTTGAATTTTCCTTTCAAACTTTGTAACCTTGCACATTTAACATACTTGTCTCCTTCATGCAGAAGTTCCAGTTTTTCCCAGATCTCAAAAGTAGTTGGTAGGTCAATAACATTTGAAAGCTCTGAATCAGATAATGTGCTTAGAAGAGCTTCTATAGTCTGCAGATTGTTTTCAGCATCTGTGATTTCATTTGGGGTTTTCGGACCACCCTGTGGAGGTCTATACTTTGTTGTAACCATGGTCTAGTACGCCATTCCCATACATTGCAAGTGACATTTCATGAGACCTTTCCAAAGATTAAAATTGGTTCCATCAAACTTCAGACTATCCTTTTTGTAAGATGTCATTCTGGATCTCCTCAAGCGGTTAAGCTCCTTTTAGAGGAACTTGGCTCTGATACCAATTGTTAGATTTACAACAGACAACTAAGAGGGGGGGTGAATCAGTTGTGCAAAACTTTCTTCCAATTAAACACTTAACTTCACTTTGTAATTTAGTAGCATAATGATAAATCAATCATGAAAACATAATGCAATGAATTAAGAGCAGAAACATATTAACACATGAGACACCAAGATTTTGATGTGGAAAACTCGGTTAAGGGAAAAACCACGGGGTGATTAACCCAAGATTGTATTCTTTGTTAGAAGAATAGAAAGAACAAATGGCACATGCCAATTAGGGCTCACTACCTGAGCACACTGCTCACAAGAGGCCCACTGCCTACAAGAGACACATTGTCTACAAAGAAATAAGTATCACATACTTTAAACTGGAGAATAGCATCTTCATCATGCTTGAATCAGTTCCATTTAAGCCCAATACTTATGCTCTGCCTTTCATTCTCCTCCTTGCTACCACACACTCATCTCCACAAAGACACACTGAAAATGACTTCGTAATCCCTTATTTATACAAGACATCAACTTAGGAATGATCATCTAAGTCGACAAACATCAACAAGAACATCCGCAGGATGTGTAACTCATTCGGTCGGCCAAACTCAAGAAGAACACCATCATTCGGAAGTTATTCTTCAATTGCAAGCTCCAACTTCAATGCAGACCACTAACACGAACTGGACATGATACAAAGACCTCCAAAAGCTTGCCTAAGTCACCAAGAACATCCACACTTCATCTGCTTACTGAAATCCTTCTCCCCTTCATCCGGAACCTCAAGAACATAGTCTATCATTACTGTCATAAAGGAATAGATGCTTGAGGACCTTCAAACCACGAGCTAATCAAGTTGATACTTCACAAAGACTTCCTCAACATTCCCTCAAATCTACAAAACAAGATACTGTATTTCTGGATCTCACCAGACCTATCTGTATTACTCTGTCACCACTGAACATTTGTCGGAACCGGTTTTGCTTGAGTGGCCACAACTTCTTCCTATCTTCATGTGGACCTCTAAAATCTCTACTAGACCACCTTAAGACACATATCTACAAACCCTTTAAACCTCATCCTCTGATCCTCATCCTATCTTGGACTTTTACCTTACTGTCATCATTGTTCTTCATTGTTCCTGATTGAGACTAATTTTCTCAATATCCTTAGGACATAGCTCATCCATTCCTTATCATTAATGCAACAAGAGTATGTTGACATCAATGACAACACCAGTTAGGCCCATACTTGCAACACTTTTCTCATTAATGGCTCTATTTTGGGATTGACCGGCCTTTGTTTTAGCAGACAGGTTTTGCATTGGGATCTAAATCAATGGTATGTTGGATTAAACTAGGGTCAAAGTATTTCAAATCCCTATAATCCCAAGCAATTAAATCATAAAATTCATTACAAATTTCAACAAAACCTTGTCTTTCAGCTTGATCACATACCTTGCCATGTTTTAGAAATCGGCCCTATGCAATCTCCACCTCTTCGTAGTCTTCTTTCTTAATTGTCATGTTCATTTTCTCCTTCTTTGGTTGATCATCAGCACCAAATGTGCTTTCTAAAGTGAGCAATCCTCTAGGTAGTTTATTGGTCTTTAGCTGGATCGCTTGGTCACCATACTACTCATGCAATATTGACTAATTTTTGGCAGCAAACTCTACCTCGTCTTACAAAAAAATTACAATATGTTGGTCACTCTCAAATACTTTCTAGCTTATCACATTGTCATGCACAACAATTCTGACAACAATCTTTACATGCTGATCTGAATTTTGTTTGACATTTTGGGGAATGTCAAACTAGGTGCCAACTGTAGCCATCCTATCAACATCCTTGTTTCTTTGTCTGGGCACTACCTGTATATTAAAGGCATCAAAGTCTTCAATCAAGCCCCAGCCCCTGTGTTTATATGACTTGAGAAAGTCATTCTTTGGAGTACTTTGTGATCTGATTTGGTGGACAACAAGTTCACTATCACCAAATGCCTATAAAATCTTTATTCCTCTCTTTTTCGCCAGTTGTATACCTTGAATTAAGGCCTCATACTTAGCCACATTATTAGTACAACTGAACTATAGTCTGGAAGTAGAGAAATAACTTTCTTTTTGGGGTGAAATCAGTACAACCCCAGCACCTGCTCCATTTTTACTTTTGGAGGGCATCAAATTATATCTGCCATACCTCACTTGGCTGTCCTGCTGCCTTCTCAATATTAGGGATGATGACATCCTCGGATACAATAGGTACCTAGACCTATTTCCTCTATATGATTAGGAGTATCAAACTGAAAATAGTTTTCCCACTCATCAAGCAATATATCAAGGATCTCCTCCATAGGTGTGGTAGCTTCATACCTACTATTGTCATCCTCTTTTAACTCATGAATTGTGTAGTTCATATTGGTAGGATTAGGGGAGTAAAGCTCTATATGGTCATTTGCAATAGGCTTATCCTTAATGGTCACTTTGGTGCCATATCTTGTTCTAAACAACATATGGGACCAGTCAGAGGATAGGTACCCACCTATTTTCTTATTGAAATCCCTAGATAGGCATATGCCAAAGTATGCATGGAGGTCGATGACTGAGATATCTTGTGAAATAGAGCATCCAAGGCGTGCATGCAAGGTGAGCTTTAAATCCTTAATCAACCCTACTACCTTAATAGCAGTGTCATCTAATTGAACTACCCCTTTACTCAGGCTCATATTCTATGCCTAACTTATCAGCTATGTTTTTAGGCATAACAAAAGTACTCGCCCCAGAATCTATCATATAATTGAGCAACAATTTGTCACCAATGATCAGGGAAACATAGAATAGAGGGGGCTTACTAGTTTTTCTTGTGCTTGTTCCCTCCTTCTCTAGTTGGCATAGGCTTTCTGGGATAGTGGCCTTTTCTTTTCTTGCCTCTACAGAAGGTTGATTGAAGCTTGTTAGAGCTTCCTGCAACAAATCCTTCTGTGGTGTGATCAATACAGCATCCCACATAGTGACACTTATGTTGGTCTTCTTCATTTGATCAACTATGTTGAAGGGGATTTTACTTCCCTTCTGTGATATTTTAGCAACAGCAGAGTTAGCTTTTGTATGTTGACCAGCCTAGAAATGCATTGTTGGCACTAAATTTGCATTTCACCCAGCAAGATAGTTCACCTATGCTGAAGGCGTTGAACTCACTTGCCTAGCAGAATGATCCGTTTGGACATAATGTGTTTCCCTTGCTTTTTCTTTCACTGCATCTCTAATTACACTCGCTGGGAATGCATGAGATGTAGATGCATGAGGAGTGGGGATGTGAGTAGCTCTAGGGATAGCTACATCCTCAGTTGCCCTCCTTTTGGCTCTCATATTGAAATCTATTGGGCATGTGCCCTGATTGATACCACAAAAATCATCTTGTGTCCAATTCATCAAAGTAGAGTTGTTCTAAATTTGTTCTTGCCCTCCCACCATTTCTTGTTTAGAGCTGAATTGTTGCTCTTAAGGAACTAATTGGTTTTGTATTGTCAAAGCCTGACTGAATTGTCCACTTTGGCACAAATTATGATCATGTGGTTGATTGCATGGATAACACCAGTCATTATCCTAAGCCAAATTATTTTGTATGGGGACTAGAGGCCCGGATGTGCTAGCAGCACTAGGATGTACATCATTCAATGGTCTAATATAACTAGGTTGATTTGGCCTCTGCACATTGCCTTGGTATGGTGGCCTATTTTGCTGATAATTTTGATTAAATGGCTGATATTGCCTACTAGGTTGTGAATTTTGTCTCCTTGCCAACATCAATTCATTGCTCAACATCCTTATCATGGCATCTTTATCCTCTGATTACTTAATGGAAGGTGTAATTAGAGGAGTAGCAAGGCTGACTACTGTAGGAATTGGAGCTACAATAGGCTAAATAATAGGAGCCTCTGGAAACAAAGGTATTGGTGGCCTTGGAGCAATCTTCCCAGCCTGAATCAAATAGTTTTTTGCTCTTATGGTTGTGTCATATGTATCTGGTAACATAGTTCCTCCCATGGATTGAATCATGACAGCAATGTTAGGAATCTAGCTGGAGGGGGAGTAGAGTGGGCTCTTGAAGGAGATGAAACTGTACTCCTATTTTCCCTCAGAAGGGACCTAGACAGTCTACTTCTTCTTGATTCAATAAATGATAGTTCTATGAATTGAAAGTTACCTTTGGAAGAAGACCGGGTCTGTACTGCAGGCATGAAATGTTGAATGGTCTAAATAATGTATCAACATAGTCGCTAGGTGCCTATTGTATGCTTCCACAATAGCAAATGAACTAAGAACAACACTAAGATTTCTTAGTTCAGCTCTTACTCAAAGCAGAAAGTCCCACTAGGTGTGCCAGAAACTGTTGTCACGTGAAATTGTACCCTACTTGGAGGCTTTCTAAGCATTTCAATGACACAATGAGGCTGATCTCAAGGTGTGGGACCTTGCAGATGAGATCAGACCTCCAAAGAAGGCTAGTTCCTCTTTCTAAACTTAAGGTTCAGAGTAATTAACTAAACCTATGCTAATGATCACCAAGGAAAAGGGAGAGAGGGAAAATGAAATTAAAAAGGGGGTGATACACCAAGATTTAAGGTGTTCAGTTGGAGCTGACATAACACAGTAATGTTTTCAAAGGATGAATAGACTAACACAAACTCATCTATTCTCTATCAAAAGCTAAAATAGAATATTAGAACTTATAAGGGGACCATTTTATCCACAAGATAAGTGAAAAGCATTCAAACAAACACAATGAAAGAGAAATGAGAGAGGTGGAATCAGTTGCTTATATTAATCATAGAGGCTAAATAGTCATTACAAAGATAGAAAAGCTAGATACAGGTTGGTGAGACACAGAATGATAGCTTTTCCCTCATAGTTGAACTAAGATGAAGATAGAGAGGTCTATAAGAGGACATAGTCAATTAGATTCATGTAGTTTTGGGAAATATCATGAGGTCAAGATCAAGCCTGATGCATTCCAGTTTGAATAAAGACCCAACAACCAACCAACCAATAGAAATCCATCTTTTACACATGCATATATAGCTTTTACAAATTGCCCACATGACTCTACCCATGAAATTTGCTAAAGAAGAGTGTTTTCCCATCCTTGGGTACAAAGATTTAATGCAAATGAGGCTACAGTAGCATGGGGAGGTGAGAAATCTATCTTCTACAAGAAATCAAACTCTAAACAAGCATTAATAGTGACCAAGAGGGTCGCTAAGCAGTCCCGTCATGCTCTAAACACTATAAAATGTCTCTGGAAGGTAAAAAGGCCAAGCCCCGATAGATCGGACTTCCTCTGATCAGTCTTCCACCAATCAAACTTGGAAAGATGAAAGAGGAAACCCCAACCTCTGAAGTCCAAGAGAAGAGAGATAGTTGGGCATCAGGGGTCAGGCCTTCACCATTGCATCATTCTTTAGAAAGAATAACTTGACCTCCGCTTCTGCAACAATTAGCCAATTTGAGAAACCAACAGAGATCGAACCCTGGGCCTTCATCCTTCCACCTTCCAAAAGGAAAAGGAAGAAGAAAAACCCTGACCTCCATGGGTGAGTAACAATATAAAAGGGTTTGATGGAGTTCGAACTTCTGACCTTCCCCCATTCAACTTCTTCAAGAAAGGGAAGAAGAGAAGAATACCAAGCTCCAAAAATTTGAAAGACTTAGTTGTTTGAAGAAGGAAATGATGGAGTTCGAGCTTCAGACCCTATGATTGTCACTTTCGACAAAGAAGAGAGAAGATAGAACTATTGACTTCCACTTTCCAAAAGACTTAGCCATATTTGTAGTTTGGTAGACTTCAGCCTTTGGGCCCTCCACCCTTTGCCTTCCACCAAATGGAAAGGGAGAAAACAACAACCCTGACATCTGCACTCCACAACACTTAAGAAAATTGAAAATAATAGAGATCGGGCCCCGGGCCTTCCAACTTCCAAAAGAGGAGGAAGGCAAAACCTTTGACCCCTGAGCTCCCAAACACTTAGAACATTTCCAAAGGAAAAGAGTGGAGCTTAGACTTTGGGTCCTCCGCCTGCCACCTTCCACCAAAAGAAGAGAAAATAAGGAACTTCCGACCTCTAGCGCCTAAAGCACTTAGGCAAATAGAAAGAAACCAAGGCAGAGTCTAGGGCTAACAGACATGGCATTATGAAGAGGAGAAGCCTAAACTCTAGAACTCTGAAAACACAACGAAAACTTAGGATTTTTGGGATTCAACCATTTTGGGTGGTTTTCTCTTACATTTCAAAAGGGTGAAAACACTAGGATTTCATGTATCCTTAGGCTATTTGGCCAAAAGGAAAAATAGGATAATAGGAACCATGCACCTCTCCTCATAATCCTAATGCCATCATCCCTACAAGTCTATCCATGTGGAAAAATAAATGTTTCCCTTTCCATAAATCCATCAAATTTAAAATCCATAAGCGTCAAACATCTCACACTCATTCACTCAAAGCATATTTCCTGCACTAATTGACACTAAATGACACTCCACCACATCATCCAAGTAAATCTAGCTATGTCAATAGCTTGTTGCAAAGTATGCCCAAGCATATCTGAATCTACATCAAGATCCAAGAATCTAAACTAATCCCTTTCATGATCCCATATCCCCTTAAAATGACAACACCCCTATCCACACCCTCCCTGAACCAAAATCCTATCACCTTGGTCTCTCTACCTTTGTCCAAGGTGGTTTTCTTGCAACCAAAGAGTACCTTGCATCTACCACCAATCCCTCCACATCTAAAACTAAATTCATGTCTTATTTTTGAAGCAGCAAGTATCCCATCACCAATAGAATATGTCAAAATATGATCTATCAAGGAAAAGTTCTATGCCTTTATGACCAAGGAATCTTTGAGCCTATACATGTTAGAGAAAATCAAGGATTTCAAGGCCTCGGCTACAAATCCCAACATGAACAATCTAAAAATGTTGGTACCACATCCACAAATCCTAAGGAATTTTCTTCCAATTTCCAAGAAGGTGCCTCTTGTTGATCCTAAAAAGAGTTTGTTTCCACCAATCTTTTCATCAATACTACTATCCTTACCACCAAACTTAACCATCCATCACCTCTAATCCCCAACCAGGATTGAAAAAATCCTAGATCACTGGACTTACTCTGACATGATGAAACTATCACAAAAGACATGGGATTCAAAGATAATATCTACCCATGGGACCACACCATCAACTTTGGAAGAAATTTAAATGCATCTACATATGAAGCAAAGAATCCATAGAAATCTAAAGATTTCCATGTTGCAAAGTATCGACATGCAATAACAAATAAAAATCAAATAAAAAATCCTAATGGACCACAAAGGCCACATAGGCCCATAAATCAAAAAGGAAACACAAAAATTATGTGGGTCCCAAAGAAAATTTAAAAGTAATAAATCCAAGTGAAACATCCAAAACTACATCTCCAAATGATCTTCTCCTCCCCACATCTAAATATCCCCATCCCCATCCTAAATCCAATCCCACAATCCTAAATCCCAATCCCAACATCCCCATCCTAAGTTTAAAAATTCTACATCCATTTGGGCTCCTAAATCCCAAAATCATCAATCCAATAATCCCCCATCCCAATCCCAAAATTTAAAATCAATCATTTCCAATCATACCAAACATCACCCCAAACCTCAAAATCCATCATCCCATCCCATGCAAATCTGATTACTAAATCCATCATTGTGTGTGCAAATGTTAGTCCCAATTCCCCTTGGTCCCATGAACTTTCCTCATGCCTCTATCCTCCCATCCTTCCATAATCACATACATTATCCTCTATCCATCCACAATCACATCCCCTTAATCCAAGCCTTTGGGTACTCATAATCCCTCCATCCTTCATCCAATCTGCCTTCCATTCCACTTTCCTTAGTATCATACTCTATAAATGAACGCTATGGTGGTACCATCTTCACATTTTGGAGAAGCTAACTTAGTGATCAATAAGGTCTCTACAAACATGAATGAGTGCAATGATAATCGACATGGTCCATATGTAGCAGTCCTTCAATATGGGATACTCTCAATTGGGTATGGAAATAACCCTTAAGTCCCCCATTACCAAATCCCTTATCCAAATCCACCCATTCCCTCCCAGCATCTAATATCCAAAACATTTAAAAAAATAGAAAAGTCAAAAAATTAAAAAAAATAAAACAATCATAAATGAAAAAGAGTAAAAATAAAATTGTCCAATGGTGAAAATGTTGAAATGCACAAGACAACTGAGAGGGGGTGAATCAATTGTTACCAAAACTCAACTTCTTATGGACATCAACACATCAATCAATTAACCACTATTATTGTGATTTAACCATGAAAGCATGAAATCAAAAACTTAAGCACAATTACACATTCAACACATGAGACACCAGATATTTTACGTGGAAAACCCTATAAGGTAAAAACCATTGTGAGTGTTAGCTCACAAAATAATATGTTATAGCAGTACTGAAAACTAGAGGCTCACTGCCCAAAATGCTCACTGCAAAAGTTAGGGCTCACTGCCAAGATTGGCTCACTGTTAAAGGTTTGTGAACTAATTTGATATAATCTACTCCATGCCTGAGTTTAGTTCCATTGAAGCGCAATACATTTCCTCTGCTCTGCTCTTCCTTTATACTTCACACTTGTCTTCGCATCTTCACAATCAATACCTTTTTCATGATTTCATTACAAGTATTTATACAATTCATCAACCTTGGAATGTACATCAAGGTCGACATTACAATCATCAACCATTAGAACAATCCCCAAAGTTAGCATTACAAACATACATTAGAATAGGTCTGGACCTAAATACAATTTTCTAAGAAAAAGATGTATGCGGATCATGCCACGCCTTGGCTGGGACTCAAATACAATCTTCCACACAACAACATGTTTCCACAATCTCCAAGATACAACTGCAAGTAGTGAGAACAGCTAAGTCGGCCAAGACCAGTGTTATCACTAAGATATTTAGGAACAGGCTTCATCCATGATCTAGATTAAACTTTGCAAACCAATCAAAAGGTTGGAACATAATCTAGAGACATCCATAAGCACGTTATAATCATTAGGAACATCTGCACAATACCCAACCACTTTAGGCAGAATATTCTTCAAACTAGAGCACTTGAACAACACTATCAACCACTGTTATAAAGAAAAGATCACTTGTAGACCACCAAATCATGAACCATTTGAGTTAAAGGCACATAATATCATCCCAGAATTAACTCTAGAACCACAGACCATACTACTTCAATGCAGAGGAATGCGGAGCAAAATACTCTCCTTGTCACCACTGAATGCATAGAAAAATAGTTTTTACTCTGGTGAATAGAACTCCCTCAAATATTCATACCAGAGGCTCAAACATGGAATATAGCATCTAGAGACTTCCCTTTAAATAACTTCTAAACCGTAGACAAAGATATGCAATCTATAAGAAATGCGAAGTAAACTACTAGATTGTTCTGTTGTAAACCAAGATACTCTTCAACACACTGTTTCCACTGGGAGAGCAAATTTTCTCAAAAGCACTTGGAAATATAGTATCAGGATCACTTACTCGTTATCTTCAACACTTACATAGGCTAGTATAAAGCAACTAACTTAATACAAGCAAGCATCAAAACAAGAGCACAATTGACACCAATGATAACATAGATATGTTGACATCAATGACAACACCAGTTAGGCACATACTTGCAATAATCTCCCCCTTTGTCATTGATGGAAACATATGATGTAAAAACTGTAAAGACCATCAAGACAAGATTATGCACTGATTACCTTCTCCCCCTTTCTCTTTATAAATCTGCAAACTTTTTCACATGATTTCTCTCCCACTTTGACATCAATGGAAAAGGGCAGATACTTGCACTCTGCTGCTTTGATCAAACTGAAATTACTCTTTCATCAACATAGTAACACTTACTGCTCTTTGTCGAGAACACATATCAGTAATATCTAGCTATTCCCCCTGAGAGGTACCTCTCAAGACATCAATGCAGATCAAAGAATAAGGCTTTGAATGCCACTGGATTGATGCACTCCTATGCATCTTAGTTCAGAGTAGGAGGGGTAATAACCCCTAACTTTTCTCTGAGATATTCAAAAGCATCTTTAGGCAGAGGCTTTGTGAAGATATCTGCAATCTAATCCTTGGTGGATATATACTCCATCTTTACTTCATTCTTTGTTACCTTCTCTCTTAGAAAGTGATACCTTATGGATATATGTTTTATTCTTGAGTGCATCACTGGATTCTTTGAAATGTTTATAGCACTTGTATTATCACAGAGGATTGAGATTGATTCTTTGTACACAACTCCTATATTCTTCAATATTTTCTTCATCCATAAGACTTGAGTACAACAACCTGTTGCTGCAATATATGATGCTTCTACAGTAGACAAAGAAATTGAATCTTGCTTTTTGCTCAACCATGAAACCAATCTATTTCCTAAGAGGAAAGCACCTCCGCTGGTACTTTTTTTTGTCATCAACATCTCCGGCCCAATCTGCATCTGTATAAGCACTAAGAGTGAAATCATTATCCTTTGGATACCATAGGCCATGATCTAGGGTACCTTTCAAATAACTCATGATTCTCTTGACTTCCATCACATGTGACTCTCTAGGATCTTCTTGAAATCTTACCACAAGACAAGTTGCATGCATTATATCTAGTCTGGTATGGGTTAGTACAACAATCCTCCAATCATGGATCTGTACCTTTTTTTATCAATTTTGGGTGAATCATCAGTCTTGCTTAATTTGCATCTAGTCACGATTAGAGTACATACTAGTTTAGAGTCTTCCATTCCAAATTTCTTCAACAACTCTCTCACATACTTGGACTGAGAAATGAAGATTCCTTTATTTGATTGAGTAATTTGCAGACCTAGAAAGAAAGAAATTCATTTCACCAAGCATGGACATCTCAAACTCCTTTTGCATTTCCTCTACAAATTTCTTACACATACCTTCATTGCCTCCAAAGATAATATCATCAACAAATACTTCAACAATTAGAATTTGATCACCATTGATTTTGAAATAGAGATTGTTGTCAGCAATACCTTTACTAAACCCTAATTGCAATATGTACTTGTCCAATCTTGCATATCAGTCCCTAGGGGCTTGATTGAGTCCATACAAAGGTTTCTTCAATTTGCACACCATATCACCTTGGTCTAATAACTGAAATCCTTCTGGTTGTTCAATGTAAAATTCTTCTTCCAACTCACCATTCAAGAATGCAGATTTCACATCCATCTGATACACTTTGAAATTTTTGTGTGCTGCAAATGCCAAAAACATTCTGATTGCTTCAATCCTAGCCACTGAAGCATAAGTTTCTTCAAAATAGATCCCTTCAACTTGAGAATATCCTTTGCAAACCAACCTTGCTTTGTTTCTTACCACTTCTCCATTCTCATTCAGCTTGTTCCTGAAGACCCATTTAGTTCCAATCACATTCTTATCAGCAGGTCTAGGAACGAATTCCCAAGTTTGATTCTTCTCTATCTGTATTAGCTCTTTTTCCATAGCCTTTATCCAGTTTTCATCATTGCAAGATTCACCTATAGTTTTAGGTTCAATCTTTGAAAGTAGGCAGTAGTTCACATGTTCTTCTGCAGCCCTTTTCGTTGTCAATACTCCTTTACTTTTATCACCAATTATCTGATCTTTAGAATGATTGATCCTTACATACCTGGGAGTCTTAATTGCATTTTCCAGAGACTTCTCTTCTTCATCTTGACTATCCTCTTGTTCAACTTTCTTTTCATTTGTTGTGGTAACAGGTTCATCTGATTCATAGCCACTCTGATCTGATATACTTTCCTTGTCTTCATCCACTTTTACATTAGCACTCTCAACAATCTTTTTCAGCCTTTTGTTGTAGCACCGATGGGCCTTACTCTTGGTAGAGTATCCAAGAATAATTCCTTCATCACTCCTAGCATCAAACTTGCCTAGTTCTTCTTCTCTTTTGATATAACATTTGCTTCCAAAAACTTTGAAATATTTCATTGTAGGAACTCTTCCATACCACAATTCATAAGGAGTTTTAGTACTGTTACCTTTTACTTGAACTCTGTTTTGGATGTATATAGCAGTATGTATAGCTTCTCTCCAATACGCTTCTGGTAGGTCAGCCTCCATCATAGTCCTAGTAGCTTCTTGCACTATCCTATTTTTCCTTTCAACAACTCCATTTTGCTGAGGAGTCCTTGGTGCAGACAATTGTCTTTTTATCCCGTGTTCTTCACAGAAAATATTGAATTCATTTGATGTGAATTCACCTCCTTTATTAGACCTTAAGCACTTGAATCTTTGGTCTATCTCATTCTCAACCATTGCATTGAAGGATTTAAACTTTTCTAGGGCTTTTGATTTATCTTTTAGAAAAGTGACCCAAGTCATTCTATATAATCATCAATAAACAACATAAAGTACTTGTCTCCTTGCAGACTTATTATCCTTGTAGGGACACACAAATCTGTGTGCACTAGATCCAACAATCCGGTAGAATATTGTTCTTTGCTTTTGAAACTTGTTCTTGTCTACTTTCCCAACTAACATTCCTTGTAAACAGTATTAGTAGGCTTTACAAGCTTAGGCAAATCTCTCACAGCCTATACTGAACTTATCTTCAACAAGTTGTCAAAATTGATATGACACATCCTTTTATGCCACAACCAACTCTCATCTGACTAAACCAACAAACAGTAATCACTAGTTCCTCTTAATTGATAAATATTACCTCTAGTCTTCTTTTCAGTTGCTATCACTATTCCAGAGATTTCCATGATCTTGCATCCATTATCCTTAAACCTCAAATCATAACCTTTGTCACACATATGACCAACACTTAGAATATTATGTTTTAAACCCTTCACATATAGGACATCATCTGTATTGTGATTTCCATCAAAAGAAATAGATCATTTTCTAGAAATCCTACCAGCTGCATTATCTCCAAACCTAACCAGTCCTCCATCATACTTTTCCAGACTTACAAACTTACTTTTATCATTAGTCATGTGATGTGAGCATCCACTATCAAAAATCCATTCATCCTTATCTTTCTCCACCTAACAGACAAAGCACTTTCTTCCACTGGTTTTTCTTCCTTCACATAGCTAGCGGGATTAGTAGATACAAGTTCTTCCTTAATAGCAATAAACAAGCATTCATTTGCACTAGTACTAGCATCATCAGACTTATCATCTATTACACCATCATCATCTAGATCTCTGACAATATAAAATTTCTTTACAACCCTAGGTTTACATTTAAATTTCTTTCTACTTCTTTCAATTCTCTCTGGACACCTAGAAGCAGAGTGAACGATCTTACCACATGGAAAGTATTTGAATGGTAATTTGCCTTTATACTTATCGGTACCTCTTTGTATTTTATCCACAAAGTTGGCTTCAATCTCCTCAAGGTCATCATCAGGTTCCACAACATACTTCTCTGCTGTTGAAATCTTCTTTGAAGTGCTAGCTTTGAAAGCAATCTCTATTTTAGGCAAGGCATCACCAAACACTCTCATCTCAAAGGCTGTAAGTTTTCCAAGCAATTGATCTTTTGAAACATCTTTCACAATCATGATTTATTCAATTGAGATACTTTGTGACTGTAGGATTTAGGCAATGACCTAAGAATCTTCAACACAACCTCTTTATCATCAACAGTTCCTCCAAGACCTTTGATTCCATTGACAATTTCATCAACCTTTTGTAAGTAGACTATTATGTTCTCATCTTCACTCATTTTTAGACTTTCATACTTAGCTTTTAGGTTCTACAATTTGGTGCCTTTTATAGAATCATCACCTTCATATAAATTCTTCAACTTTTCCTAGATTTCATGAGTTGTTTCCAAATCCATGACTTTAACTAGTGTTGGACAAGGCACTTAAAAGAGCATCTTTAGCTTTTCCATTTAACACATATTATTTGATTTCATCATCACATGATGGACCATTATGAGGAATAGTATACTTTCTTTCTATCATCTTCCAAATACTATAACCAAGACAAATGAGATGGCTTTTCATTCAAATCTTCCAAAGAGCATAAACTATTCCATCATACTGTGGAACATTCTTCTTGTGGGACATCTTGGCTCTTTCTCAAGTTGTTAGACTTTCTTCTGAGGAACCTTGCTCTGATACCAATTGTTGAAATGTAGAAGACATCTGAGAGGAGGGGTGAGTCAATTGTTACTGAAACTTAACTTCTTATGGACATCAACACATCAATCAATTAACCACTATTATTGTGATTTAACCATGAAAGCATGAAATTAGAAACTTAAGAACAATTACACATTCAACACATGAGACACCAGATTTTTTACATGGAAAACCCTATAAGGGAAAAACCACGGTGAGTGTTAGCTCACAAAATAATATGTTATAGCAATACTGAAAACCAGAGGCTTACTGCCAAAGGTTTGTGAACTGATTTGATAACATCTACTCCATGCCTAAGTTTAGTTCTATTGAAGCGCAATACATTTCCTATGCTTTTCTCTACCTTTATACTTCACACTTATCTTCACATCTTCACAATCGATACCTTTTTCATGATTTCATTACAAGTATTTATATAATTCATCAACCTTGGAATGTACATCAAGGTCGGCATTACAATCATCAACCATTGGAACAATCTCCAAGGTCGGTATTACAAACATACATTAGAATAGGTCTAGACCTAAATACAATTTGCTAAGAAAAGATGTATGTGGATCATGCCACACCTTGGCTAGGACTTAAATATAATCTTCTATGCAACAACACGTTTCCACAATCTCCAAGATACAACGACAAGTAGTGAAAATAGCCAAGTCGGCCAAGACCAGTGTTATCACTAAGACATTTAGGAACAAGCTTCATCCATGATCTGGATTATACTTTATAGACCAATCAAAAGGTTGGAACATGATCTAGAGACATCCACAAGCACCTTATAATCATCAAGAACATCTGCACAACACCCAACCACTTTAGCCAGAAGATTCTTCAAACCAGAGCACTTGAACAACACTGTCAGCCACTGTTATAAAGAAAAGATCACTTGTGGACCAAAAAATCATGAACCATTTGAGTTGACGGCACATAATATCATCCTAGACTTAATTCTAGAACCACAGACCATAACACTTCAATGCAGAGGAATGCGGAGCAAAATACTTTCTCCGTATCACCACTAAATGCACAGAAAAATAGTTCTTACTCTGGTGAACAAAATTCCTTCAAATCTTCATACCGGAGGCTCAAACATGGAATATAGCATCTAGAGACCTCTCTTTAAATAACTTCCAAACTGTAGACAAAGATATGTAATCTATAAGAAATGCGAAGCAAACTACTAAATTGTTCTATTGTAAACAAAGATACTCTTCAACACATTGTTTCCACTGGGAGAGCAGCACATTTTCTCAAAAGTACTTGGAAACATAGTATCAGGATCACTTACTCATTACCTTCAACACTTACATAAGATAGTATAAAGTAACTAACTTAATACAAGCAAGCATCAAAACAAGAGCATAGTTGACACCAATGATAACATAGATATGTTGACATCAATGACAACACCGGTTAGGCATATACTTGCAACAATCTCCCCCTTTGTCATTGATGGCAACATATGATGTGAAAAACTATAAAGACCATCAAGACAAGATTCTACATTGATTACCTTCTCTCCCTTTCTCTTTATACATCTGCAAGGTTTTTCACATGATTTCTCTCCCCCTTTGACATCAACACATACTTGCACTCTGCTACTCTGATCAAACTGAAATTACTCTTTCATCAACACTGTAACACTTACTACTCTTTGTCAGGAATACATATCAGCAATATCTAGCTACTCCCCCTGAGAGGTAACTCTCAAGACATCAATCTAGAAAAAAGAATAAGGCTTTGAGTGTCACTGGATTGATGCACTCCTATGCATCTTAGTTCAGAGTAGGAGGGGTAATAACCCCTAACTTTTCTCTAAGATATTCAAAAGTATCTTTAGGCAGAGGCTTTGTGAAGATATCTACAATCTGATCCTTGTGAACACATACTCCATCTTTACTTCATTCTCTATTACCTTCTCTCTCAAAAAGTGATACCTTGTGGATATATGTTTTGTTCTTGAGTGCATCACTGGATTCTTTGAAATGTTTATAGAACTTCTATTTTCACAAAGGATTGAGATTGGTTCCTCGTAAGCAACTCCTATATCCTTCAATGTTTGCTTCATCCATAACACTTGAGTGCAACAACTTGCTGCTGCAATATATTCTGCTTCTACAGTAGATAAAGAAATTGAATCTTGCTTTGTGTTCAACCATGAAACCAATCCGTTACCTAAGAGGAAAGCACCTCCATTGGTACTTTTTATGTCATCAACATCTCCAGCCCAATATGCATCTGTATAAGTACTAAGAGTGAACTCATTATCCTTTAGATATGATAAGCCATGATCTAGGGTACCTTTCAAATACGTCATGATTCTCTTGACTACAATCACATGTGACCCTCTAGGATCTCCTTTAAATCTTGCCACAAGACAAGCTGCATGCATTATGTCTAGTCTAGTATGGGTTAGGTACAACAATCCTCCAATCATGGATCTGTACCTTTTCTGATCAGTTTTGGGTGAATAATCAGTCTTGCTTAATTTGTATCTAGTCACCATGGGAGTACATACTGGTTTAGAGTCCTCCATTCCAAATTTCTTCAACAACTCTCTCACATACTTGGACTGAGAAATAAAGATTCCTTTATTTGATTGAGTAATCTGTAGATGTAGAAAGGAATTCATTTCACCAAACAAGGACATCTCAAACTCCTTTTGCATTTCCTCTGCAAATTTCTTACGCATACCTTCATTGCCTCCAAAGATAATATTATCAACAAAGACTTCAACAATCAGAATTTGATCACCATTGATTTTGAAATAAATGTTGCTATTAGTAGTACCTTTACTTAACCCTAATTGCAATATGTACTTGTCCAATCTTGAATACCAAGTCCTAGGGGCTTGCTTGAGTCTATAAAAAGCTTTTTTCAATCTACACACCATATCACCTTGGTCTGATAACTGAAATCCTTCTGGTTGTTCAATGTAAACTTCTTTCAACTAACCAATCAGGAATGCAGACTTCACATCCATCTGATACACTTTGAAATCTTTGTGTGCTACAAATGCAAGAAACATTTTGATTGCTTCAATCCTAGCCACTGAAGCATAAGTTTCTTCAAAATAGATCCCTTCAACTTGAGAATATCCTTTGCAAACCAACCTTGCTTTGTTTCTTACCACTTCTCCATTCTTATTCATCTTGTTCCTGAAGACCCATTTAGTTCCAATCGCATTCTTATCAACAAATCTAGGAACCAATTCCCAAGTTTGATTATTCTCTATCTGCATTAGCTTTTCTTCCATAGCCTTTATCTAGTTTTCATCATTTCAAGCTTCACCTATAGTTTTAGGTTCAATCTTTGAACATAGGCAGTAGTTCACCTGTTCTTCTGCAACCCTTTTCCTTGTCAATACTCCTTTTCTTTTATCACCAATTATCTGATCTTTAGAATGACTGATCCTTACATACCTGGGAGTCTTAACTGCACTTTCTAGAGCCTTTTCTTCTTCATCTTGACTGTCCTCTTGTTTAACTTTCTTTTCATTTGTTGTGGTAACAGATTCATCTGATTCATAGCCACTCTGATCTGATATACTTTCCTTGTCTTCATCCACCTTTACATTAGCACTCTCAACAATATTTTTTAGTCTTTTGTTGTAGCACCGGTAGGTTTTACTCTTGGTAGAGTACCTAAGAAGAATTCCTTCATCACTCCTAGCATAAAACTTGCCTAGTTCTTCTTCTCTTCTGATATAACATTTGCTTCTAAAAACTTTGAAATATTTCACTGAAGGAACTCTTCCATACCACAATTCATAAGGAGTTTTAGTACTGTTACCTTTGACTTGAACTCTATTTTGGATGTACACAGCAGTATGTATAGTGTCTCTCCAATACACTTTTGGTAGTTCAACGTCCTTCATCATAGTCCTAGTAGCTTCTTGAACTATCCTATTTTTCCTTTCAACAACTCCATTTTACTGAGGAGTCCTTGGTGTAAACAATTGTCTTTTTATTCCTTGTTCTTCACAAAAAATGTTGAATTCATTTGATGTGAATTCACCTCCTCTATTAGACCTTAAGCACTTGATTCTTAAGTCTATCTCATTCTCAACCATTGCCTTGAAGGATTTGAACTTTTCTAGGGCTTCTGATTTATCTTTTAGAAAAGTAACCCAAGTCATTCTAGAATAATCATCAATAAGCAACATAAAGTAGATGTCTCCTTGCAAACTTCTTATCCTTGTAGGGCCACATAAATCTATGTGCACTAGATCCAACAATCTGACAGAAAATTGTTCTTTTTTTTTTAAACTTGTTCTTGTCTGCTTTCCCAATTGACATTCCTTGTAAACAGTATTAGCAGTCTTTACAAGCTTAGGCAAATCTCTCACAGCCTGTACTGACTTATCTTCACCAAGTTGTCAAAATTGATATGACACAACCTTCTATGCCACAACCAACTCTCATCTGACCGAGCCAACAAATAGTAATCACTAGTTCCTCTTAATTGATAAATATTACCTCTGGTCTTCTTTCTAGTTTCTATCACTGTTCCGGAGCTTTTCATGATCTTGCATCCATTATCCTTAAACCTCAGATCATAACCTTTGTCACACATCTAACCAATACTCAAAAGATTATGTTTTAAACTCTTCACATATAGGAAATCATTTGTATTGTGTTTTCCATCAAAAGAAATAGATCTGTTTCCACAAATCTTACCAGCTACATTATCTCCAAACCTAACCAGTCCTCCATCATACTTTTCCAAACTTACAAACTTACTTTTATCATTGGTCATGTGTTGTGAACATCCACTGTCAATAATCCATTCATCCTTATCTTTCTCCACCTGAATAGATAAATCACTTTCTTCCACTAGTTTTTCTTCCTTCACACAGCTAGTGGGATTAGTAGATATAGGTTCTTCCTTAATAGCAATAAACAAGCATTCATTTGCACTAGTACTAGCATCATCAAACTCATCATCTGTTACACCATCATTATCAAGACCTCTGACAATATAACATTTCTTTACAACCCTAGGTTTACTTTCAAATTTCTTTCTACCTCTTTCAATTCTCTCTGGACACCTAGAAGCATAGTGACTAATCTTACCACATGAAAAGCATTTGAATGGTAATTTGCCTTTATACTTACTGATACCTCTTTGCATTTTATCCACAAAGTTGGCTTCAATCTCCTCAAGTTCATCATCAGGTTCCACAGCATACTTCTCTGCTCTTGAAATCTTTTCTGAAGTGCTAGCTTTGAAAGCAGTCTCTGTTTTAGGCAGGACATCACCAAACTCTCATCTCAAAGGTTGTAAGTTTTCCAAGCAACTGATCTTTTGAAACATCTTTCATAGTCATGATTTCTTCAATTGTAGATACTTTGTGACTGTAAGATTTAGGCAATGACCTAAGAATCTTCAACACAACCTCTTTATCATCAACAGTTCCTCCAAGACCTTTGATTCCATTGACAATTTCATCAACCTTTTGTTAGTAGATTGTTATGTAGACTGTTATGTTCTCATCTTCACTCATTTTTAGACTTTCATACTTAGCTTTCAGGTTTTGCAATGTGGGCCTTTTACATAATCATCTCCTTCATATAAATTCTTCAACTTTTCCCAGATTTCATGAGTTGTTTCCAGATCCATGACATTAACTAACTTAGCATTGGACAAGGCACTTAACAAAGCATTTCTAGCTTTTCCATTCAACTCATATTGTTTGATTCATCATCACTTGATGGACCATTCTAAGGAATAGTATACTTTGTTTTTGTCATTTCCAAACACTATAACCAAGACAAATAAGATGGATTTTCATTCGTATCTTCCAAAGAGCATAATCTATTCCATCAAACTACGGAGCATCCTTCTTGTGCAACATCTTAGATCTTCCTCAAGCTGTTAGACTTTCTTCCAAGGAACCTTGCTCTGATACCAATTATTGAAATGTACAAGACAACTAAGAGGGGGGTGAATCAGTTGTTACCAAAACTTAACTTCTTATGGACATCAACACATCAATCAATTAACCACTATTATTGTGATTTAACCATGAAAGCATGAAATTAGAAACTTAAGCACAATTACACATTCAACACATGAGACACCAAATTTTTTACGTGGAAGGGAAAAACCACGGTGAGTGTTAGCTCAAAAAATAAATTGTTATAGAAATACCGAAAACTAGAGGCTCACTGCCTTAGGGATCACTGCCCAAAGTGCTCACTACAAAAGTTAGGGCTCACTGCCAAGATTGACTCACTGCCAAGAGGTGGCTCATTGCCAAAGGTTTGTGAACTAATTTCATAGCATCTACTCCATGCCTGAGTTTAGTTCCATTGAAGTGCAATACATTTCCTCTGCTCTAATCTACCTTTATACTTCACACTTATATTCACATCTTCACAATCAATACCTTTTTCACAATTTCATTACAAGTATTTATACAATTCATCAACCTTGGAATGTACATCAAGGTCGGCATTACAATCATCAACCATTAGAACAATCTCCAAGGTCGGCATTACAAACATACATTAGAATAGGTCTAGACCTAAATACAATTTTCTAAGAAAAAGATGTATGTGGATCATGCCACGCCTTGGCTAGGACTCAAATATAATCTTCCACGCAACAACACATTTCCACAATCTCCAAGATACAATCACAAGTAGTAAAAACAACCAGGTCGGCCAAGACCAGTGTTATCACTAAGATATTTTGGAACAGGCTTCATCATTGATCCAAATTATACTTTGTGAACCAATCAAAAGGTTGGAACATGATCTAGAGACATCCACAAGCACGTTGTAATCATTAGGAACATCCACACAACACCCAACCACTTTAGCCAAAAGATTCTCCAAACCAGAGCACTTGAACAACACTGTCAGCCACTATTATAAAGAAAAGATCACTTGCGGACCACCAAATCACGTACCATTTGATTTCAAGGCACATAACATCATCCCAAACTTAACTCTAGAACCATAGACCATAATACTTCAATGTGGAGGAATGCAGAGCAAAATACTTTCTCCATGTCACCACTGAATGCACAGAAAAGTAGTTCTTACTCTGGTGAACAGAACTCCTTCAAATCATCATACCGGAGGATCAAACTTGGAATATAGCATCTAGAGACTTCCCTTTAAATAACTTCCAAACCGCAGACAAAGATATGCAATCTATAAGAAATGCAGAGAAAACTACTGGACTGTTCTGCTGTAAACAAAGATACTCTTCAACACACTATTTCCACTAGGAAAGAAAATTTTCTCAAAAGTACTTGGAAACATAGTATCAAGATCACTTACTCATTATCTTCAACACTTACATAGGCTAGTATAAAGCAACTAACATAATACAAGCAAGCATCAAAACAAGAGCACAGTTGACACCAATGATATTATACATATGTTGACATCAATGACAACACCGGTTAGGCACATACTTGCAACAGAAAACCATTCTCATGGTGCCTTGGACATGTACCATGATAAGAACTTGTTCTCATGTGTCATACATAAATTCACTATCTTTGAACACCCTACACTTGGTGGAAAGTCTCTACCCATCCTATCGTGCCCATCTATTGTATCCATCTCTATTCCACTAAACCTCCAATCCATCCTCTCTTCCTACTTTCAACCTTGATAAGGATAGGGGAATAATGTTGAAACATTCTTTGGACACCTCTTGATGTACCTAATGTGTTGCAACACATCCTACCAACCTATTGTCACATGAATTACATCACAACATCATGAGTAGCATATCTAGAGTGGGGTATGTTCTTCCTATGCGGTGTAGTCCTTGGAGGTCACATCCTAAACCTCTCCATCCATCCATATTGAATCCCCCATACATCTCATCCACTATCAACAACCCCTTAATCCTTCCATCCAATCCTCCTTTCATCCTTGTTCTTTTACTCGGTCTCCCTTATAATTGGTACCAAGCAATAGGCTACCCAATGTAATCCAATGCAATGATCCCAAGCACTCCCAAAGAAGTCCAATCCAATGCAAGAAATCCTAATCCATGTAAATCTTTCCAAACTATCTAAGTAAATTATCCAAATGTATCCATCATTTTTTCTCCCAACCTTGCTACAAATCTTGATCTTGTATAATCCTCATGTTGTTTTCAAGCTATATCATTCCAACATCAATAGTACTATCATCAACATCATCAAGATATATCATTCCCAATCCTTGTGTTGTTCTTGGGACATATCATTCCCACATCAACAACACTATCATCATCCTCATCAATGAATCATCAATTTTTACCTTTATCAGGGCAAAATGTTTGTTTGCCTTTGTGATTGTTTGTGAATACTTTCTTTCTTGCTTGTGTCTATTATAATTTTTGTCTTGCATCTAGATCAATTGTATGATGTTTAGAATATGACCCAGACAATTTGTAGGTGAGTCAGACTCCAATGTGTCACATGAACTATCTTCATTGCTAAGGGTTACCTCCTAGTCACTCATGCTCACATGGCAAGAGCTAGTCAAGTGGAGGTAGGACCAGAGGTTGTTCTACTCTCTTTCTTGAGGGATTAGAACATCATAGATGGTGGTGGGTTTTGTGCTAGGTGTGTGTGTTGATAATTGTTCCTATGGAGACATTAGGTTTCAGTTGTTGTGGTGATATTTGTATGACCTGAAAGGTCACGATTCCTAAGTCTCCTAAGCCTAGCACAAAGGTTGTTTTGTTCATTGTTGATTCATAGATGCTCTTGTCTCCTTTCTTTGTCTCATATGATTTTTTGTATCAAGTGATGTTGGTCTATAATACGTTATTGATGTTCTTGTTCTTCTCTTGTTTGTTGAACTTTTTGTTGATAAATTAGATGGGGGAATTTCTCCCTAATCTCATCAGGGATAGATTGTATCAAATATTCCCTAATGCTTGGGAACAATGAATGCTTGGAAATAGAGGGAATGTTATGTTTCATGTTGTTGTTTGTCGAATGTGTTGAGTTGATTTTACCTCGTGATGATATTGAGGATTTGTCTTTTCTTCGATGTTTGATTTGAACTATGTTTACCTTGTGATGAGATCGAGGGTTTGTTCTTGTTTTGTTCTAAGTTTTCCTATTGTTTTTGCAATTTTATGAATATAATCTAAATGTATGCAGAACAATTTTGGTTCCTTATTCATCTAATTATCTAATAATTAAAATATAAATGCAATCTATATGTGTTTTTGCAAATGCAAGATAATATATGTTTTTTGTAGTTTTCGTAGAATGATTTTTGAATCTAACCTAATGAATTGAAATTGAGAATGACTATGAAAGTAAATATAATCTAGTGAACAAAAACAAGACTAATCTAATCAAATCAATTGCAATGCTAATCTATGAAAGAAAATAAACAACCTATCAAGAAAAAGAAAAGAAATTATTTACTTTTCCAAAGAAATACGTGAGCTAATTACTACTTTAAAGCATGAAGAACCTAGTATGAAGTAGATGTCAATGCTTGGCTTGAGCCCTCAAAAGACCTTGTGGCAACCCTCTCTTCCTCTGCAGCAATGAGGTCCTCTTGGCAACAAAAATGAGGATAGGATAAAACGAAATCAAATGAAAGTTTTGATGAAAGAAATTGAAAATAAGAATGCTAATGAAGTGCTATGGCTTGAGCTATAGAATCTAAACAAAATCAAAAGGCTCATAGGGTCCTACACAAGCATAAAAATTCTATGTAGATAACTAGAAAATAAAAGCAAGAGAAAGAGCAATAATACTAAATTTTGCCTCCCCAAACTCTTAGAGGAGGGGTATTTATATGTATAAAATCAACACCAAAGGTGGTGGTGATTCAAGAGTTAATAGAAATAGATTAGGGAGTGATTTGACTATGATTGAGAGTGAACACTGGTTGCAAATGAGATCACAGGACAAGAAATTAAGTTAACACTTGACTAAGTTCAAGATAACTAAGATTGATTGGGATATGAGATTGGGTTGATTGGGAGTGTTGAATCAGCTAGGGGAGTTGGTAATTAGTTAGAGAAGAAGAACCACACAATCAGGACTTAATTTGGAGCAAATTTGGATTCAAACTAGAAAAAAGCATGCATGTTAAAAGATGACAGGGTCACCCATTTCACCAAGGCAAGTCACCCCTAGAGATCCTACTTAAGTTTTTGGGTCACCTAGGGAGATCCTGAATCCCTAGAGGGTGACCCACAAAGGAGGTTTTGCACAAGTGGTTTCTAGGATGAATAATTTTATAGGTCTAAGGATGGTTTTAGAATCCTAAAACTAGCCATAAGATCTCTACAAGGTGGGTCACCCCTTTCACTAGGGAAAGTCACCCTTCGAGATCATATTTTATCTACAGGGTCGCGTAGGAAGATCCTGAAGTGATAGGGGGTGACCCAGAAAGAAAAGGTGGAACATGAAAATTAAGGTTACTAATAGCATGGGGAGGTTAATTGGAAGATTATAAGGGGATGAAATGATGCAAATGCCCCTAGGGAACATGAATTCCCCTCTTGTGAGGTGGATTGATGAGGTTATCAAGGCTAGAAAGTAGTCAGAAAGTAAGCTAGAAGGTATGTAGGACCATAGAAGATTAATCTAGAGGTTAGAAGAGCACAATCAAGATGAAAACAAATAAAGAAAAGCCACCAAGAGGAAAACTATTGAGAGGTATGTATATATTCACGTCTACATATACATAATTAGCACTACAACTCATCCTTCGGTCGCCATGTAGGATTGAGCATCTTTTTTATACTTACATACTTGCCCCCTCAAGGATGGTAGTCTACATGCAAGTTAGGTACCATCTTGAACTAGTATTTACCTATTGTCATTGTCCCACATTTGTACCTGAAATAAAAATCATTAGTTTAATTTCATGATGTATTCAAAATAAATCAATGTAATAGAAATGCGAAGATGTATCATTGACATGTGAGATATACTTGAGTTATTTCACTTTGTCATGAGGACCTTTAAGAATGAAATGCACACAAAATGAGGACATGGAAAGTATTAAAAAAATTAAAGCAAACCAAATACCTAAATACAAATCAAACTAAGAGAAGGAAGAGGTGAACCGAGAGGAAGAGTGGTCAAATGGTGATGAAATCATGTAAGTGAATAGGCGATAGAGAGAGTTTGACAAGGATATTGTTACTATGGTTTCTAATCTACCCCTATGGGTCATCAATTACAAGAAACAAGAAAAACCCATTTTTGCACCCTTAGATTTTCTCTTGTTGACTTCTTGCAATGAATCTATTGTTTTTTAAGCTTGTTCATTTTAATAGTTTAGACTCTAGATTTTTGTCATTTGGTGAGTTTTTGTTTGTAGAAACCTTATCATTTTTACTATTTTATGTATTTTTAATCATGTTAGTGCATGGGGTAGGGTCAGCCATTTCACTAGGGAAAGTCACCCTTGGAGATTAGACCTGGTAAAAAGGGTGACCCACCAAAAGTTTTCTAGATGAAATTTTGAATGATCTAATACTTCTGTCACATAGTTTTCACTACTTTTTTATACTAACTTCTTCATTTATTACAATTTTTTAGTTAATATATGATTTTTTGGTGAAAGTTTTACATTTTTTTTTTGTGATTTTCTGAATTGCCAACTATCTAATGTGTTGTTTATTTTGTTCTTGGTAGGAAATGTGTATTAGGTGGAATGGAAATGGCGAGTAATTTTGGTTCATGGAGTCCCTTAAGTCCTTATCTATTAGAGATATTTCCATCTTGAAGAAGACAAGTTTGGACAAGATAGCTCATGTTCCTATTGTACATCTCTCTTCTCACATATGTTGTGATATCTTGACGTACTAGGATGCTGATCAGAAAACATTATGATTTCATCAGGTATCTAGAGAATGGAAAATTAATCTATATGATGTTTATCATATTCAAGGATTTACTTTTAGAGGTGACCAACCCACGCTCCTTAAGAGTGAATCAAAGAGAAATATTATCTTGGGCTATGCTCATGGGGGTTAACCATCTTGAAGATCATCTTGGTGTTCATCTTACCTCAATTCCTAGCATCACGATTCCTCTTTTGCAGAAGGTTTTCATTGAATTCATTGCATGGTGCAGGGGCACCTAGCATTCAATGCAAATTTTACTTTTTGGTCTCAATAATGAGAGCCTAGGGGGATTTTGTTCTTAAATGATGTAATAAATCCCACTAGAGGCATTTTCATGTAGTGGAGGATTTAGAAACCTGATTTTTGCCTAAATTTATGACTGCTATTTTGGTGCAGCTTAGTGGAAAGGCTATTTTTAAGCCTTCTTTTTTTATTCTTCCATGATGGTGGAGTAGTGGAACATGGATTTTATTTTAAACATGATATATTGTGCCTCTTACATGTGAAGAAGAGGTAGAGGAGAAAGTTTTGACTGAAGAAATAAGAGATTTTTCCCAGTTTTCTGCAATTTTCTATTTTTTCTGCTGTTACCACGCCCAGTACTATTCCGTACAGGACTTTCATGAATTCTTATGCTCAAAATGGTGTAATGTATTGAGTTGTCTTTCATTTAGGTTTGGTTAGAAATAGTTTTATTGATCTTGAAGCATTTTATTACTGGTTTTGTGAAAGTGGGTCTTAAACCCTGGTTTTGAGGGTTTCAAGGAAATCGATGGGTTTTTGGCCCATTCCACCTGCATCATAACCTCAAATGGGTGGAATGGAGTTATCTAGGTTGGTTTTCAATTGGGTTTTCATTGCAGGAGTAGGGGATGAGTTTGAAGTGACTGTTGCAACATTTGAAGCCTAATATCTTCATGTATTAGGACTTTTAGCTTTGGTAGAGTGGTGAATTGATGCATGTTTGACTTGAGATCACTCCAAAACCTTGAAACTAGAATATTTAGACCATTTTCCATCCTATTGATTCCCTAGAGTAGGTTAGAGGAGATGAGAGTAAGTTTACACCATACTTGCTTTGTTAAAGAGGCCTAATTAGGCCTAAGAACGACAGGTACAGTCAGTGTTTGAGGAACATGTTCCAAAGAAACCTATGTTTCATGTTTGATATGTTGTGTGGAAGCCAAATGGGTATCCAAAAAGCTAATTTTTTATGGGTTTGTCATGAATTCTGAAAGTTATGCCCCAAAAACCCTATTCCAAGGACTACAAGCAAATAGGTCTAGTTGTGAAGGAACGATAGGAAGAACAAGTGGCCAAGTTTCTTGGTAAGTTTCATGAGTGTCAATTAGTCATATTAATGTGGTCTCAAGTGTCTTAGAAATTTGGCAAGTAGTTTTTGCATTCAAACCATGTTGTGTTATCTTTCCCACGCATTGAAAATAGGTATAAGAGAGGGAGAATAGTCCAAACCATGTGTGATCAGTCCAAAGATCAGTGAAGTCCATGTTGAGTCTATCCACTTCTCTACATCAAGTGGTATCAGAGCTTAGGTTCATGTTCTAATTGGGAAGAAAGAAGAAAGTTGAAGTGTGAAGGAGGAATAGTGCAAGATGCCTCCTAGAAACAATCCAATCCTCACTAGAGAAGTAAGAATGATGAAGGAATCCCAAGATGGAGTCCTAGCCAGACTTACATCCATAGAAGTAGATCTAAGAAGAAGTAGGGTCATTGAGGAAGAGAGTGACCAAGAAAATGAGGGTGAGAATGCAGGCCCTCAAGAGGGATCCAATGTGGAAGAGATGGATCTAGATGATAAAAGGTTTATGAAGATGCTGCAGACTATGAAAGGGGAAAGCACTGATGTCAAAATAGAGTTACCAATGTATGAAGGAAAAATGAATAGTGAGGAAGTATTAGATTGGATTGATTCCTTAGATAACTACTTTGAGTACAAAGAGATGCTAGAAGAGCAAAAGGTCAAATTGGCAAAGACCAATTTGAAGGGACCAGCATTGACATGGTGGAAATATGTTCAATTAGAGAGGTTGAGGAAAGGAAAAGTAAAAATTAGTTCATGGGACTGGATGGTGTCTAAAGTGAAGAGCCAATTCCTTCCAAAGGATTATGCAATTCAAACCTTCAGAAGGTTGCAGAATTTAAAGCAAAAAGAAATGGATGTTATGGCCTATACTGAAGAATTCCACAAGCTGACCATGAGGATAGGACACAATGAAGATGAGGTTGAGAAAATTGCTAAGTATATCAATGGGCTTAGGCTCAATATTCAGGATGAAATAAGCCTTGCCACTCCTAGAAATGTGGAAGAATGTTTCCAATTGGTAGTAAGGGCAGAAGAGAAGATAAAAAGAAGACAAGAACATGCTAGGGGCAGAGGAAAGAATAATAGAGGCAGAGGTAACTTTGGGGGAAGGACACAATTCCAAAAAGAATCAAGTGGATAGCAAGAGCAAAAAGGGGAATCAAGTGATAGGGGTAGTTTTAGAGACAGAAGGCCTAACACTAGAGGAAGATTTGGTGGCCAAGGAAGAGCGTCAAGCACCTTCTTAGGAAAATGTTACAACTGTAATCAGTTTGGACATTCTACATTCAAGTGCTTAGACAAGAAAGCATCAAGTTCTCATGGAGGTGAACGCAAAACACAAATAGTGCATGAAGAGGATAGTGAAAGTGTCAATTCACCACTTCAGCCTGCTGCCCCTAAGATAGGTGATACATTGATGATAAGGAGGACACTCCTCAAGGTGCCAACAACCAGGGAGCCTTCATAAAGGAAGTCATTGTTTAGGACAACTTGCAAGTCACATGGAAAGGTATGCAAAGTAGTTGTTGATTTTGGTTCTACTAATAATCTAGTTCCCTTAGAAATGGTAGAGAAGTTGAACCTAAAAAGAATTCCTCACCCCACAACCTACAAAGTGTCATGGTTAAATAAGGGCCAACAAGTCTTGGTGAATGAGCAATCATGGGTAGAGTTTAACATTGTAGGTTATAGAGATAAGATCCTTTGTGACATCATTCCTATGGATGTTTGTCACCTACTACTAGGAAGACCCTGGCAACATGACAGAAAGAGCAAGCATGATAGGATGGAGTCTCATTCTCTTTAACACCCCTTCAAGAGGAAGAATCTGATAAACAAGTTGGGTCTAGCACCATGGTAGTAGGAGAGAAAGAGTTTTTGCAAACAATGAAGGAGGAAGGAAAGGGATTTGCAGTGGTAATCAGACCTAAGACCAAGTCTAATGTAGCAGCAAATAAGGTGGGAGACATACCTAGTGAAGTTTAGTCTTTGTTAAACAAGTACAAGGATATAGTGGGAGATGAGTTACCAAGTTCCTTACCTCCCATGAGAGATATTAGCCATCGCATAGACCTAATCCCTAGATCCAATTTGCCTAATAAGGCTGCATACAAGCTGACCCCACAACAGAATGAAGAAATCAAAGCACAAGTCCAAGAATTGTTAGATAAGGGTCTCATCAAAGAAAGCTTAAGTCCATGTGTTGTCCCTACTATTTTAGCACCCAAGAAAGGTGGAGAGTGGACTATGTGTACTAACTCAAGGGCAATAAACAAAATTTACAATCAGATATAGGTTCCCAATACCTAGAATGGGGGACCTAATGGACTGTTTAGGAGGTGCATGTTACTTCTCAAAGATTGATCTCAAAAGTGGATATCACAAATTAGGATAAGGGAAGGAGATGAGTGGAAAACTACCTTTAAGACCAATGATGGACTATATGAATGGATGGTAATGCCCTTTAGATTTTCAAATGCTTCTAGTACATTTATGAGATTAATGAATGAGGTCTTGAAGCCTTTTATTGGAAAGTTTGTTGTTGTTTACTTAGATGATATTCTTGTGTTTAGCAAGACAAAGGAGGAGCACTTGCAGCATCTTGACATGGTTTTGCAGAGATTGAATGAGGAGAAGTTGATGATCAACCTTAAAAAGTGTGAGTTTATGAAGGAAGAACTAGTATACCTTGGTTTTGTGATCTCCAAAGGCACATTGAAGATGGATCCTTCCAAGGTTGAAGCCATTCTCAGTTGGCCAGCTCCAAAATCAATCATATTTGTTCTCCCATCCTTGACACCATCAAAGGAGAGAAGAAGAGGAAATTTTAGTGGATTGAGGAGACAGCAAAGAGCTTTGAATACCTAAAAATTAGAGTGGCACAAAAGCCCATCCTTGCTTTACCTGACTTTAACAAGATCTTCACAGTGGAGTGTGATGCCAATGGATCTGCAGTAGGTGCAGTCTTAAGCCAAGAGGGTAGACTAGTAGCTTTCTTTAGTGAAAATCTCAATCAAGCCAAGAAAAAATATTCTTCATATGACCTAGAACTTTATGCATTAGTGCAGTCCCTAAGCAAGTGGAGACATTACCTCTTGCCCAAGGAATTTATAGTCTTCACAAGTTGAGTCATAGGCATGTAAAGTGGGTTGAGTACTTGCAGAGTTACACATTCACCATCAAGCACAAGAAAGGCTAGGCTAACAAGGTAGCAGATGCCTTAAGCAAGAGATCAGTCCTAGTGCATGAAATACAACTCCAAAGTGTGGGATTAGAAGCATTAAAAGACATGTATGCTACTGATGTAAACTTCAAAGAGGTATACTCTATTTGCAAATAGTTTCAAGGCACTTTTCATGATCAATTTCCTAATTTTGTATTGCAAGATGGATTGTTATTCAAGGGAGCTCAATTATGCATCCCTAAGTGCTCTATGAGGACAAATATCATAAGGGAGAAGCATTATGGGAGTCTTGGAGGACATTTTGGGATAGACAAGACACTAGTGTTGGCAAGAGACACTGTGTGGTTTCATGAGTGTTGTCATTGATGGCAACAAAGTCTATCCCACACATCCGCAGCACATAGTATGCCTATACCAAAAATCAGATTGAAGAGTGTTTTGGTCTAGTGAACAAGAATAGAGCATACAGCAAGGTCTGACAATCAGGTCCGGATCTCTCAGATGGTGTAACTCAGCAAGTTGCAGACTTGGACAAGTCAAGAGGAGTATCATGACTACTATATTCTAGAGATTAAGCCTCCGGTGATGAATCATGGAAAAGATATGAGCATCTACGTGTTGGGTTCCTGACAGACAAAGTAGACTGAGGAAGAACTGACCGGTAGAGCATCAGACTTCAATCCGGATGAGTAATTGATGTTGATCAAGCTATTTGAGGGATCATACATGGCTGGCTGACATGATTGATGACTTCTATGTCTATGTTTTTGATACGCATCACATATTAAGCATGGATTCAGCCTACAGATTAGTGTTTCGCAAATATCTTGAGTATTCTAGTTGCCAACTAGAAAGATGTTGAAATCCTTGGTGCGGATATATATACCAGATGGATTTCGATATGAAGGTGTGTGTGCATGATGAGATAGTGTGCGAGGAAAGGCAGAGATAAGTGTGGAAGTAGCAATACAAGTCTGTTATGTGACAGAACCGCAGCACTAAAGCAGAGGAAGAATGAAGTACTAGATTAGTATATTGAGCCTAACCAAAACTGAACCTCAGCATATGTGGATGCCTCTCATCAGTTCAAACACCTTCTATAAACCTTGTAGACAGTGAGTCTCTTATAGGTAGTGTGCCTCTTGTGAGCAGTGTGCTCGGGTAGTGAGCCCTAATTGGCAAGTGCTATTTTGTACTTCTTATTCTTTTAACAGAGAATACAATCTTGGGTTAGTCACCCCGTGGTTTTTCCCTTAACAGGGTTTTCCACATAAAAATCCTTGTGTTATGTGTGTTGATTTTATTTCTGCTCTCATGATTATGTATGGTTATATGTTTTTATGCTGCACTATTTGTTAAAAGAGAAAAGAAAGTTAAGACATTTAAGATAACTAATTCACCCCCCCTCTTAGTTATCTGCCTTGTTTACAACAATTGGTATCAGAGCTAAGTTCCTCTAAATAGACCCTAATAGCTTGAGGAAGATCTAGAAATCTTGATGGATATGTATGGCATGAAAGAACAACTTCAGTCTGCCTTAGATGATCTTGAGCAATCTCACTCTAAAGTCAATAACTTGAGAGAAAGACTCAAACAAGCTGATGATTTCATAAATGAGCTAAAAGAAAAACTGAGTATCTTTGTGAAAAAGAAAAAGGAGCTACTTCAAAAATTAGCAAGTCAGAGTGAAGCCAATGATACTAATGAAGATCTAGATGTGAAAAACAAGCTATGTGAAAAGCTATCAAAAGAGGTCATTATGGTAAGGCATGAGATGGAATTAGGGGTTATGAGATTCACCTAAGAAATTGAAGAGAAAAGGAAAATTGAAGATAATCTAAAACAATCTCTCAAGGAGAAGACAGAAGACTGCCACAAAATGGACAGAATAATCAGGCATCTTGAATCTGATCTTGAAGAAGCTAGAGATAATGAAGAACAACTTGAGAATCAAATAGACACTCTTAAACAAGATCTTCAAACAGTAAATGAATACAAAGAGAAATTCAAGATAAACTCAGCTCAACTTGAAGTTCTTGAAAGCCAAAAGAGGGTAGATGGCAAGTGTGGCTTGGGATATGAGAAAGATGAAAGCTTTGGATCCGGTCAGAAGAACTCTGGATTAGGAAATCAAAGAAACAGACTTAGAAGACCTCCGGTAAGGCAACCAAATGCTCAAAGATATCCATCCTTCAATGGATACTTCTTCAATTGCAACAACTTCGGTCATAAAGCAACTCAGTGCAGACGAAGAATGAATCAAACTAATCCATCCTTCTCCGGACAATGTTTCAACTGCAAAAGGTATGGTCAGAAATCTCATGAATGCAGAAATATGCAAATAAATAATTCATTCAATGGTAGATGCTTTGCATGCAGTAGAATGGGACATATGGCTAATCAATGTAGATTAAGAGGATATTAGTCAAATATGAAAATAAATGTTGTTTGTTACAATTGTAATAGATCCGGTCATATTGCCAAATTCTGCAGAAGTAAAAATTAGAATAAAAAGGGTCCGGTGCATCATAATCAAAATCAAGATAAAGGAAAAGGCAAAGTGAATGTAGATGAAGTTCAAAGGGAGATGAGAAATATTTGGGTGAAGAAGAGTATAGAAAATGTTGGGGATGGATCTGCACCAGAATTTGGTGCTAATATTTCTTCCGAAAACTGATCAGATGAGCTCTGGCTCAGGGGGAGTCACAAAGAAAAATAAATTCCCCTAGCCAGTCAATTGGTGCCTAAATTTGGTACATGGAATGTTGCGGATTAAAGGGTTCTTAGAAAATTATCTAAACAACTCTTGGAGAAAATATGAAAGATCCGCATGGAGTTTTTCAAGAATTTAATCATCCAAGATTGATCTAGTTTGATAGCCATCCGATAAAGCAGAATTTTCACAGATAGATCTAGTATGATTCAAAATTGAGATATCTTGATTTGCGAATTCATGACATGATTGGAGGAAAGAAGAGACATCATCTTCTATCACAAAAATGATTCTAAGTGCATCTCAGTAATTTGAAAAGATATCTCTCAGATCAAGACAACCAGATAACTTAAGTTGTGCATTTATTGCAATAGGAAATTAGGGTTTGCGCAGAGATAAAAGGGTTCTTTTACTCATCATTTGCACATTTGCATCCAAGAAGAAGAAAGGAAGAGCTCTGCATCAATCTTTTACAACTTTCTCAAAGATCAACCGTAAAATCTGATTCAACCACCGACCTATTCTAGCTCTTATTGTGAACCCTAAAAGCGTAAAAAGGTATTTCCATTTCTAAATATCTCTCTCTAAATCTTTTGCAAAGATGGCTACTCCAATGGTTGTTAAGATCACTGATAGGCATCGCCCAAAGTTCAAGAAACACCCCTACAAACCCCTAGAAGTTGATCCCTTAGGCACTTTTTCTAGCATTCTGCATGGGGTTCTGCATGTAGAAGATGTTAGGGTTTACATCCACGCCAATATTGAGGAATTTGGAGAATCTAAGTTGATGGATATCTACCATAAACAATTAATAGATGAAAGTTTTGAACTCAAACCTTAATACAAGGTCCTCCGAGATAAGCACTTTGGTCATTGCATCCACTTCCCCTGTTTTGCAAAAGATGAATGGGTCCAGCATGTTCTTAGTAGAATACATGACAATTTCATGTGGTTGATGAAGCCCTTCAAGATAAAAAAAGATGCCATTAGGGCAGTAACTAGACTGCACTCATCCAATGGGTTGCCTGCACTCAAATCTGTCAAGAACCAGACAGTAAGTGAAGCTACCGGATCTAAGTTTGACAAAAGAGCAATGACAATAGAAGATATCACAGATCCGGATATCAAATTTGCCTCTATGATAATTGGTTATAAAATCTATCATTCCAGCAAGGAGAATTCTATGTCTGGAACTACAATTTATACAGCATATTAGATGCTAAGGGAAAATGTTGATTATGACCTATGAGATCTTCTTCTAAACCAACTGTTAGAAAACTTGTAGAAGATCAAGAAGGATAAGAAGAACTCATTCAAGTATGGTGGTTTAATACTGTGTCTGTTCTTTTACTATATGAATGAGCTACCCAGATCAATTGGTTGGGTATGGCAAAATGACAGACCGGTTGCCATACAAATCAGAGACTATATGTATGGGCTTGGTGATGCCAAGGCTCAAAGTATAGCACTCTGGGGATACTTTAAGAAATTCCAAAGTATGATGTAGGCTAGAGAAAGAATTCCTCAAACCATAGTTGAAAAATATAAGGATACAGTATGCTTCATGGTTGACATTAATCAATGCCTAATGGAGGTAGTTGAGCCTAGAATAGTATGGATAATTCCAATGGGTTATGAAGTAGATGAGAAAATCTTGGAGCTACATGTTCAACACCTGCTGAGTCAACCTAAGGACCCTGAGGCAGAAAGGTTTGGAACCTTTCAAGAATTAAGTGTAAAGATACATGTTGAGTTGAGACAACCGGAAATAAAAAGGAAAGTTGAAAGGAAGTAGAGGAAATTGCCAAAAGATATGGCATATCAAAAGAGGCAGTTGATGCAAACAGAGAGAAAATAGAAAGAGTTGAGAAAGAGAAACAAGAAGCAGAAAAAGAAAGTGTTCTGGTGCAAGCCTCCTCCCAGACTAGATCCTCCAAGAGCTCTGCACCTGCCACCCCTAAGAGCTCAAGAGCCTCAAAACCGGAAGCCAAGACATCCGAAAAGGGAGAAAAGAGAACAAAAACAAAAGCCACAAGGTCTTACATAAGCCAAAAGGATGATGAAGAAACAAAGTCTGATGAGGAAGTTAAGAAAATGAAGAAGAAGAAAGAAACATCCGGGGAATCCTCTGCCAGTAAAAACAAAGAAGAAGAGGTAGAAGAATTTGTTGAAAGGCCCACTTTTTCTATTGATGATGTCATCAAGGCAGTCACTGTGGATGGGAATCTGCAACCAGTAATAGAATTTTATGATGAGTCTAGTGACACTGACAAATGGATCTTAGAAGAAGCTACAATCAAGTACCTAAATATTTATAATAAAGCATTCATTGAAATCATTTCATTAATTCCCAAAAGTCTAGAGAAGGTACTTGAACTTAGAAAGGAGAATGCTAAGGAAAAGGACTTAGAGATCCAAGAACATATTGCTATTCAGCTCTATCCTTCCATTACTCCAAAGCAAATGAACATGATCTTTAAGGACAACAAGGATGAATTCCGGAGCAAAGCAAGAATGAACAAACTAATGCTTGGAGAGACTGATCAGGTAGCAAAAGAAATAGAAGACATCCTCTGGAATGCCTTCTAAAGATTCAATCTGCCTATCATAGAGGAAATAGATGAAGAACCTTCTACCATGGATGTCAAAGGATTAAATGCATCAAAAGAAGAATCTACTGAGAAAAATGTAGAAGGGTCAAAAGGGATAGATGAGGAGAAGTCTAAAGACTTGGATTCCTCTGTTCTGGAAGAGGAAGTTCACAAAGAAGTTAACATCTCTCCTCCAGATCCCACTATAGACATTCCAGACTTAGGAACTGAAGGAGAAGGAAGAAAAGAAGGAAAAGGGAGTCAAGAAGAGGAGGTAAAGGGAAGAGAAGAAGAACAAACAGAGAAAATCTTTGATGATAGCTCTAAGATTCCAAAGGAAAAGAAGACTCAGTCTCCGGCAAGAGACACTGCAGTGGCAGTGAAGAATTTCTTGACCAAAGAGATGATGGAGATAGATGAACCAGAACTATTCTAAGGACCACTAAATTTTGATTCCGTCTTTCCAGTCTAGAGAATGAAAATAGCATCTTTTGCCCAAGCTAAAGCAAAAGAAAAGATTCTAAAATCTCACATGGAAGACTGTGAGCTGATAGAGATTGCATCCGAGATGCTAGAGAAGATCATGCCATCCTTCCAAAAGGATCCTTCGGCCTCTCCATTCGATAACTTGAAATCTCTGGTTAATTCTATTAGCACCCATTTTGATTCTTTGGAGAAATCAGTAGAAGAGAAAGTCCGGAAAGAGTTTTTGGGAAAGAGATTCACTGAAGTATAGGGACTCATAGCTAATGACAGGAGGACCTTAGATATTGGGATAAAGAGCCTATAAAATGCACTTAAAGATGGTGGAGAAATGTACAAATTTTGTCTATCCTGGTCTAAAGTGACAGAGGATATTGAAAAGAAGGTGAAAGAACAAGAAGGTAAACTGTCAAGTTTATCTCAGAATTTTGATCCCCTCACCTCATCCATAATGAATCAAGAGTGCCAAGCTATTGTCATTATAAATGAAATAAAGAGGCTTGAAAAGGAGAAGAATAATATAATAAGCAGGATGAGTGAACTTAGAGGGATAATTATCCCTAAGTTAGAGGCAATGCATGAGGCCTTAACTAATGCTCAGACCACAGCCCAGACTAGTGATCCAGCAGACTTAAGAAGGGCAAAAGCTTATGCATTTTTGTTGAGTGATCACATCTCCATTTTGGACAGGATGAAGTAGAGTTGGACAATAGAATTTGTACAGTTAAAGACCACTTTTGTGGATATACTAAAGTATATGTAAATATAACATGTATATATACTTATGCGGCTATGTATAGGTTAAGTTTTGAAAATTTTGGTATGCGGATTCCACCCTTTTCCATTGATGTCAAAGGGGGAGTGAGGAGTAGCGAAAAATGTGGAATCCAGCTAAGGGGGAGCTCCGGTAAAATAGTGCAAAAGATAGAACATCAACCAAAGGGGGAGTTTGTTGTGACAGTCATTTTTCACTAAGTGTTGCCATCAATGCCAAAGGGGGAGATTGTTGGCAAGAGACACTATGTAGTTTCATGAGTGTTTTCATTGATGGAAACAAAGTCTATCCCACACATCCGCAGCACATAGTATGCCTATACCAGAAATCAGATTGAAGAGTGTTTTGGTCTGGTGAACAAGAACAGAGCATGCAGCAAGGTCTAACAATCAGGTCTAGATCTCTCAGATGGTGTAACTCAGCAAGTTGTGGACTTGGACAACTCAAGAGGAGTATCATGACTACTATATTCCAGAGATTGAGCCTCCAGTGATGAATCATGGAAAAGATATGGGCATCTAAGTGTTGGGTTCCTAACAGATAGAGCAAACTGAGGAAGAATTGACCGGCACAGCATCAGACTTCAATTCAGATGAGTAATTGATGTTGATCAAGCTATTTGAGGGATCATACATGGTTGGCCAACATGATTGATGACTTCTATGTCTATTTTTTTGATACGCATCACATATTAAGCATGGATTCAGCCAACAGATTAGTGTTTTATAAATATCTTGAGTATTTCGATTGCCGACTAGAAAGATGTTGAAATCCTTGGTGTGGATATATATACTAGATGGATTTTGGTATGAAGGTGTGTGTATGTGATGAGATAGTGTGTGAGGAAAGGCAAAGATAAGTGTGGAAGTAGCAATACAAGTCTGGTATGTGATAGAACAACAACACTAAAGCAGAGGAAGAATGAAGTGCACTAGATCAGTATATTGAGCCTAACCAGAACTGAACCATAGCATATGTGGATGCCTCTCATCAGTTCAAACACCTTCTATAAACCTTGTAGATAGTGAGTCTCTTGTAGGCAGTGTGCCTCTTGTGAGCAGTGTGCTCCTTGTGAGCAGTGTGCTCGGGTAGTGAGCCCTAATTGGCAAGTGTCATTTTGTACTTATTCTTTTAACAGAGAATACAATCTTGGGTTAGTCACCCCATGGTTTTTCCCTTAACAGGGTTTTCCACGTAAAAATCCTTGTGTTATGTGTGTTGATTTTATTTTTACTCTCATGATTATGTATGGTTATATGTTTTTATGTTGCACTATTTGTTAAAAGAGAAAAGAAAGTTAAGACATTTAAGACAACTAATTCACCCCCCCTCTCAGTTATCTACCATGTTTAAAACAACTAGATCAGGTAAGAAGATTTTATTTTTGGCCTAAGATGCAAGTAGATATCAGAAAATTTGTTGAAACTTGTGGAGTTTGTCAAAGAGCCAAGGGCTCTAGTTCAAATGTAGGCCTATATCAGCCTCTCCCAATCCCTAGCAAACCTTGGGAACATCTTAGTATGGATTTTGTATTAGGCCTACCCAAAACTCAGAGGGGAGTGGACAGTGTCTTTGTTTAGTAAGATGGCACATTTTATTCCTTGTAAATGCACAAGTGATGCATCAAACATTGCTAGTTTATTCTTCAAGGAGATAGTTAGAATTCATGGACTGCCCCTCACTATTGTTTCAGACAAAGACTCTAAGTTTATAGGCCACTTTTGGAGGACCTTATGGAGGAAACTAGGAACCAATTTGACTTTCAGCTCTGCCTATTACCCACAAACAAATGGGCAAACTAAAGTAGTTAATAGATCATTGGGAAATCTACTTAGGTGTCTCACAAAAGAGCATGGACAACAATGGGTCTCGTTCTCCCTTAGGCAGAGTATACTTATAATGACTCCATTAACAGGAACATAGGGAAGAGTCCTTTTGAAGTAGTGTATGGATTGAACCCAAGAGGTATACTTGAACTCAAAGATTTGAGAGGATTAGAGAAGAGAAGTGCTGAAGGAGAAGAGTTTGCAATGGCCATGAAAGACATACATGATCAAGTCAGAGAGCACCTCAAGAAGAGTGTGGAAACTTACAAGAAGCATGCAGATTTGAAAAGAAGGAATGTTTAGTTCAAAGTTGGAGATTTAATACTTGCACATCTAAGAAAAGAGAGGTTACCTAAGGGCAGATACACTAAGTTGTTGATGAAGAAGATTGGGTCATGCAAGGTGGTCCACAAGTTTGGTGAAAATATATATGAGATAGAACTCCCTCCTAGAGTTGCTATCTCACCAATCTTTAACATTGCTAACTTATATCCTTTCAAGGGATCTTTGGATGCAGGTATAGATGTTGATGAAGGTGTTGCTAATGCTGATTGGATTAGAGATCTTCCTCTTGCTGCACCAGTCAAACTTGAAGCCATTTTAGACACCAAGGAGGTCAAGAGAACAAGACATGAGGTGTACAATCAATATTTGGTGAAGTGGCAGGGGCTACCTCATGAAGATACAACCTGGATGACAGCTAGAGACATTGTAAAACATGGAACTACAGTCCCTAACTTGATCTCAGGTGGAGACTGAGATCCTTTCTCCTTGGGTGTACGGTGTAGAGGCACCTAGACTTCAAGGCAAATTTTGCTTTTTGGTCTCAATAATGAGAGCGTAGGGGGATTTTTATTCTTAAATGATGTAATAAATCCCACTAGAGGCATTTTCATGTAGTCGAGGATTTAGAAACCTAATTTTTGCCTAAATTTATGACTGCTATTTTGGTGCAGCTTAGTGGAAAGGCTATTTTTAACTTTTAATCCTTCTTTTTTTATTCTTCCACGATGGTGGAGTAGTGGAACATGGATTTTTTTGTAAACATGATATATTTTTCCTCTTACATGCAAAGAAGAGGCAGAGGAGAAAGTTTTGATTGAAGAAATAAGAGATTTTTCCTAGTTTTCTGCAATTTTCTATTTTTTCTGTTGTTACCACGCCCGGTGCTATTCCGTACAGGACTGTCATGAATTCTTATGCTCAAAATGGTGTAACGTATTGAGTTATCTTTCATTTAGGTCTGGTTAGAAAGATTTTTATTGATCTTGGAGCATTTTATTACTGGTTTTATGAAAGTGGGTCTTAAACCCTAGTTTTGAGGGTTTCAAGGAAATCGATGGGTTTTTGGCCCATTCCATCTACATCATAACCTCAAATGGGTGGAATGGAGTTAGCTAGGTTGGTTTTCAATTGGGTTTTCATTGTAGGAGTAGGGGATGAGTTTGAAGTGACTGTTGCAGCATTTGAAGCCTAATATCTTCATGTATTAGGACTTTTAGCTTTGGTAGAGTAGTGAATTGATGCATGTTTGACTTGAGATGACTCCGAAACCTTGAAACCAGAATATTCAGACCATTTTCTATCCTATTGATTCCCTAGAGTAGGTTAGAGGAGTTGAGAGTAAGTTTACACCATACTTGCTTTGTTAAAGAGGCCTAATTAGGCCTAAGAACGGTAGGTACAGTCAATTTTTGAAGCACATGTTCCAAAAAAACCTATGTTACATGTTTGATATGTTGTTTATAAGCCTAATGGGTATCCAAAAAGATAAGTTTTTCATGGGTTTGTCATGAATTCTGCAAGTTATGCCCCAAAAACCCTATTCCAAGGACTTCAAGCAAATAGGTCTAGTTGTGAAGGAATGATAGGAAGAACAAGTGACCAAGTTTCTTGGTAAGTTTTATGAGTGTCAATTAGTCATATTAATGTGGTCTTAGGTGTCTTAGAAGGTTGGCAAGTAGTTCTTGCATTCAAACCATGTTGTATTATCTTTCCCAAGCATTGAAAACGGGTATAAGAGAGGGAGAACAGTCCAAACCATGCTTGATCAGTCCATAGATCAGCAAAGTCCATGTTGAGTATGTCCCCTACTCTACATCATTACATCTCTTTTATTAGGAGATAAGGGGTCTATCATACTTAGGTTGTGCTGGGCACCAATCATTCAGAGACTTGAGCAAGGTTTAGTTTTTTCCTAGAGAATTGATATTCTTACCATGGTGTACCAAGACTTTTACTGTATTTCATAATGAGGTGATCTTACTTTTAATCATCCTTCACCTATCATGACCTAGCTTCTTGAGCACATTGTTCCATTTCAGAGAGGTGTGGCTCTTTTAGATCTCATATTGTTGAGAGCCATGCAATGGGGATTCCTTGGTCCTTATGATGCTACTACTTTTTTTGTGGCTACAGACACAGATGTTGATTTCATTTTTGATGCTTATGTCAATATGGAGGGGTTGTTTCTAGGTGACAAAGTGGTACATCATTATTATTGAGAGGTGAGCCATTTGATCGACAAGAATGACTTAGTTGAGGCTCATCATGTCACCCAATTTCTTCAAAAGTTTAGAGGAATTTTTAAAAGATTTGCCTTGAGTTCCCACTTGCTATAGGTATGTGTAGGAGATGGTTGATGCTCAACATAGGGATCTTCTTTGGGTACTATAGGCTCCCAAAATAAATTATCCAAAACCATAGAGCATTACCCAATCTCCTAGGCCATGGGTGTCATCAAGAAGATTGGAAAGGGGCTCATCAATAGGTTGAGGATGATCAAGGGGAAATTATTAGGAGTGAGTAATCTCCTCTTCACTTCTGGTTTAGCTAAACCAAGGAGGGTGTTCCTAGAGGTATCCCTCAAAAGGATTGATAACAAAACAAAATGTGTTCAAATTCATAATATTGCAGTAGTACCCAAGTTGTAGTTCTAATCCCTAATAGTTTCAGTTATTAGAACAAGCCTACTGCATTATGTTGGCTAATAGATTTGTCCTGGTTTATTCTGACTCTATATCCCCTTCTTTCAAGAACAAATAAGTTAAACATCAAATGGGTGAACTATCAGGAATAGTTCCCCTCTGAATTAAGGTATAGCTCCCTTTAAGATCTTCAATGAATTCAAATTATTCTAATTATTCAGATACTCTTTTAACCAGAAAGTGCTTAAAGTCAAACTAACATCCATACATCATCATGCTATGAATGCGATATCTTTTTCTATAACATCATTTGGTAATAGAATACAGAGATTCCATCTTTAATAATAATCAGATATATGAACATGTATGTTACTGAACCAATAAATGATAAAACACATATAATGAGTTATCCAATGAAAGAATAATTACCATATGAAAGAAGATTTCGCACAGAAAACCCGATTTCAAATACTCAAACACACAAATCTAAGTATGCAGTAATTATTTCTCCTTTTCATTCACAGATGAAAAATGTTTCAAATAAACATCACATATATTGTAAAACAGCAAAGGTTCAACTCCAAAATTTTGTATCTTCTCCTTGACTTTCTATATCTTAGTTTTAACAACTAAAAACATATATATAGTTACCCTAATTAACCGTTCTTTAAACCCAAAGTTAAAACCAACTCTGACCCATACAGGATTTAGTCTCTTAAAAACCCATTGAAAGACAAATTTTTTGAAAATAATTTCAACTAAATAACTGAATAAAGAAACTATGCAAGTAAGATCATAACTGGGATGACGGATTTGAATCTCCAGATTTGTTGTGTTCGGCCGAGGAGACATGTTGCGCCTTCCACTCCTGAAATGCGGTAACAAATTCTTGGATTTTAGAGAAATTGGGGATGCCAATGTGTTTAACCCTTGCTTTCCAAACACCTTTCTCTCTCCAAATTTTTGCCACTTTCTCCACATGCTCCAGGAGTGCATCAACACAGAGGTGAAGGAGTGATTCCACCTTTGAAAATTGAGAGAAATCTTTAGTTAATAAGTTATCATTTTCTTTAACGCAACAGATTTTCACTCTAAAGGATTGAATCACAATATCGATATCCTTTTCTGGCTCCCCATCATCCTTTATATATTTCACATCAATACATTGTAAATCATGCTGTAAGGATTGAGTGAACTCAGTTATTTCTTTGATCATTTTTGTAAGTTCAATTTGTCCTTGTCTGGATACTGAATTCCTCCATTCAATATTTTTCTTGCTTACCTACAATATATCATCATTTAGACTTGTCAAATTCTTCTTTGATAAAAACTTTGCTATCCCATATTTCTGAACTTCATCAATCTGGTTTATCACATTCATCCATTTTCCTTCCTCTTTCATCCATGAAGCATTATGTGTCTTCAAATCTTCGACAATAGCCATAGTCTCATCATATATATTTTTCAATTCATTAATGTACTCTATACCCTTCTAGATAATGCCATCCAACCAGTCATCAAACACTTTGGTCACCATTTTGTTCATGTGTATCTGATCTAGCATTTTCTTATTGACCAGAGATTTAGGGTCAAAAGATAGGGGTAGTTGGGAAACAGGTTGTGGATTTGGATTATGAATGACACCGATATAATCTACCATTGATTGTAAGGTCTGCTTCAACTCCCTCTTATCTTTCTCATCTTTCTAGGTACAGCTGACTATCATTTTGGTAGATGCTTCAAGATGATGCACATCTGCGGCACGTGATGCAGTCCCAAGATCTATTTTTTCTATTGTGAAATCCTGAACTATAGGATCTTCAACTTCTTCATCAGTTGTCGGCTGGGCTATTTCTGCACTCTAGTTCCCTGTATTAGGGTCAATGTCTACCCTGGATGTTGTTTTCAGTTTCTTAGATTTAGGAGTCTTTCCTAAACACTTGCTAACCATGTCCTCCAATGGCAATGAAAATGGAACTATTTTTCTTTTATCACTGATTGAACTTTCCAACCATTTGGGCACAAGGACCGGAACTTCTTTTCCAGGATTCAATTGTTCAGAAGGCACATTTGATATCATTAACAGATCAGCTGAATCTGAAGCAACCTCTTCTTGTGGGTTTGTACTAATCTCCTCTGCCATTGGTGCATCAAACTCTCTATCACCTATTGCTTCTCCCGAATCCTCTTCAGAGTTGAAATCCACAACTATTCTTTCAGAAATCTGCTTCTTCTTCTTGCTTTTAGTTCTTGATCTAGTGGCGCGAGGAGGTAGAATAGTTGTAAGGGACCTTTTGGATTCTTTGATGATAGGACCCCTTCCAATTTTTGGCTTGGGAGTACCTACATCATAGATAGCAATAAGCCGATTAGAAGAGCTTATTGGAGATGGTGATTTAGCCATTGGTACACATTGCTGGGAACCTTTATTTTGAACTTCCTCTAGTCTACGTTCCCTCAACCATTTCTCAGTTCTCCTTATTACCGGGAGGGTTCTAACCTCAATCCGATCTTCTTCATCTTTATCCCAATCAATTTCTAGAATAGGTAATTGTTTTATCTGTTCAAATTGAGGATCAATCACTTGTTCCTCATTATCAACTATTCCAGAAATATTCATATTTAAATTAAGGGTAACTATTTGTCCTGGGGAAAACCTACACCAAAGCCTCTTTCTGAGTTTCAATTCATCTAAACAATCCTCCCAAAAGTCCTCTATTTGAGGAATGTGTGAAAATCTCGTTCCAAAATCCAAACTATCCCTAGCAAAGCCTTTGCTGTCGAACTGGGATCTGGCAATATAGTACTGAAAATTGAACTTTTTCAAATACACTTCTAAATTCAAAGCATCAAAAATTGACTGGCATGAATAGTGTCCAAGTTCAATGGGAAAAGATATACTAGATTCCTTCTTCCTTGAGAATTTCTTATCCACATGGGCTAGTTGTCTGCAAACTTCTATCAATACAAAGCGATCAAAAACATGCCTGGGCAGCTTCACGGGTTCTCCATCAAAACCACCAACTCTGATATAAGTAAATTTGGGAAATTGAATAAAGAAATTGCCATAAATACTGATCAGCTACATAGCTTCATCAGACATTCCCTTATTAATGTTGTCTGCCAATTCATGAGTCACTCTTCCAATAAAAACATCATTAACTCTCCCATAATTCTCGTAACAATTTTGCATCTATAATTGTGAATAATAATCATAAATTTTGTTTCCTTCAACTAAGGGTGCATGAGGTAGACCTACCCATTGTCTTGTAGACGCTAGGCAATAGAATAGATATGAAGACATATAAAAAACCTTATTCCCAAAATAATTACTCAGACCCAGATGCAAACATTCGACTATGATTTCCCCCTAGTCCAAATATTGTTCAACTTGGAGGATCACCTGAATGAAGAAATACATCCAGTCTTCCCAATAATATGCCTGGGAGTTACCCTTTATCCTGTGTAGCAACACTACAATATCTTTTACTTCTGGATTCATGTGATCTCTTGTCAATGGTCTAGGTAGTCTTGAACCCCCCTTTTGGAATTTCAGTAACCAATTTCTTGCAATTATGTTCCTGTAGTTTGTTTTCTTTAATGAAAAATGACCATAAGAGGAAGTAATACTAAGATTAGAATATGGCTCCTTGGGCAGAATTTTCATTACCGCCATTAGGGTTTGTCTATTGACAAGCAGCAGCACATTGCCATTCGCAGTTCTGATACACCTATTTTGGGGGTTGTACCTGCTCATGCATTCCAGAACTAAATTGGGACATTGTATTGCCATGGGAAAAGCCATAGCTTCAACCAAACCACTTTCCACAATTTTCTCCATCATAGGGGTTGGCCTAGGACTTTTAACCCTCTCGCTAACATTCTCTAAATCATATTGAACTAGAGAGGTATCCCCGAATTCAAGAAGAGAACAAATGAGACTAGGACCATGTTCATAACCAAGACAAGTAGATTTCATGGCTACAGATTGGGGGATATAATGAAAAATGCTTTGAACTTCTTAAATAATGCTAGAAACTCAAAATGATTCTTCCTTCCAACAAAGTAATGGAATTAGCTTATAGGAAAAGTTGAATTCACCTTCAATGGATCAAAAATTACTGTCAAACTGGGTAACAAAATCTTATACCACCCGTGTTGTTCTTCTTCTACATCACCCAGTGTGTTTATTTGCTAAAATTGGTTTGTTCTTTCTTGACAAAGGCATTAAACCAGGTCAAATAATTATTAGCTGAAATAAAACGTGTTGAAAATGCTTGATAGGACATGAATTCTGACAGATCTATTAATTGCAAGCACTTCTCACACATGACCTCGATGTGTAAAGATTACTCATAGCCTCTCCAAAGTTAGAACTTTCCATTTCATAAACGTTTCGGATATATTTCCCTCTAAATGATTCACTTCTTTAAAATCTCCCGCAAATTTTGACTTGAAGAAGACTTCGAGAAAAATGGGACTAAAATCACGGAACGTTGAACCTTTAAACCTTTGAACTCCGATATGGGGTTCAACTCGAAGGTTCAAAGATACAAATTGAGTGACACAAAGGGACCAACAGTACACGACTTTTCGGGAAACATTGAACCATTGAACTGTTGAACCTTTGAACTGTTGAACCGTTGAACTCCGCTATGAGGTTCAACGCGAAGGTTCAAAGATACAAATTGAGTTACACAAAGGGATAAATAGTTCACTTTTTAGAAACATTGAACCTCAAACTCTTGAACCATTGAACTCTGCTATGAGGTTCAACCGGAAGGTTCAACGACACATTGAATTACACAAGGGGACTGAGTGTACACGGCTCCTTACAAAACATTGAGTATTGAACTCTTGAACCTTGAAAAGGGTTCAAGTTCAAAGGTTCAATTCTTCAGTAATTTCACACACAAAAGACGATAGGTGATGAACTTTAAAAACAAAGAGCCGACTTAGGAAACAAACATATGATCAATAAGGTAAGATGACGGGTCAACTTTTGTTTAGGAAAGGTTCACGAAAAATTGAATAAGGGTATATTAAAAGGTAACATTGGCTCTGACTGGGGACTGCATTTTCTAACAAAATGTAGAGAACTCAGAAACTCTGGTTACACACAAAATGAAACACAGTTGCCGAAGGAAAAGAAACAAGGCAAACCAAAACTAGAAAAGGAAAACAACAGCACATGATAACAAAGGAAAGACTTATCTACAAAATAGCGGACACCTATTTTACAGTCGATACAATTTAAGATCCTGTCCATTATAGGACAGGGGTAAAACAGCTACATCCAAATATTCCAATTTGAAAGAACTAGGACCTAGTACCTGATGAATTTTGAAAGGTCCTTTCCAGAGTGAATCAAATTTACCATGTGCTCCTTTAGGTTCTCTCCTCCTATCCCACAGCAGCACTTTGTCCCCTTCCATGAATTTTTTGGGCCTTGCTTTTTGATCAAAAATCTTCTTGACCCTGGCTTGGTGAGCAGTAATCCGATCAACCAACTCATTCCTTTCCTCTTCAATCTTAGTTAAGTAAATAACTCTTTTCTGTAAGGAATCTTGAAAGTATTGATCTTCAATTACATTTTGTAATTTGGTTGTAGATAATTCCAGAGGTAATGATAACTGAGCTCCTATTCCATAAATTAGCTCAAAAGGCACCATTCCTCTCGCCCTTTTTGGGGTTAGTCTGTCAGTCCAAAGTGCTTCATACAATATTTTATGCCAATCTTTGGGATTCTCACTCACCAATTTCCTCATGATGGTTATCATATTTTTATTACTGGACTCAGCTTGTCTGTTCCCTTGAGGGTAGTAATCTGATGAGTGAGAGAGAGATATACTATGCTCATAGCAAAAATAAGTAAGTTTAATTGAGGAAAAGCTGGTGGCGTTATCTGCTACAAGTTTCTGAGGGACACCAAAATGCACCAGTATACTTTCTTTGAGAAAATTACATACCACTTCTAAAGTGGTTCTCTTCACAGGGACTACTTCAACCCATTTTGACAAATAGTCTGTTGCTGTTAAAATGTGTGTATGTTCGGCACTTGAATGAGGTAAAAGATGCCCAATAAAGTTCAAACCCCATTGTTTGAAAGGTTCTTCTATAACAACAGGCCTCAGAGGCAATGTTGCAAGTTGTGGCCTTCCTAAAAACATTTTGCATTTTTCATAGTTAGCCACCCATCTATATGCATCCTTAAACAAACCCAACCAATAATAACAATTTCTAAGGATTTTGAAGGCTATGAATGAAGAAGAGAAGTGTCCATCGTAGGCTTCATTATGAAAAACTTCCAAAAGCTTGTTCTGTTGTTCCTTATCTACACATCTTAGAAAGGTTCCATCTAGTCCCTTTTTGTATAAGACATCACCCCAAATGATGTATTTTGCTGCTTTTAACCTCAGATTTCTTTTCTCCTTTGGGGATAAGTGATTGGAATAGTCTCCATAAGTAAGATAGTGTGCCACATTTAGAAACCATGGATCTTGTAAACTTACCAACAAGACAGTGGGAAGTTCTTCTTCTTCTTCCTTACTTTTAGCAATCAATTTGCACAAACCTTGACCTCTAACCAATTTGGTTGGCCTAACCTCCAAGTCATATTCTTGAATCTTAGCAACCCATGTTGCTCTATTGTTCATCCCAACATCCTGTTGAGTCAGAATACTCTTTAAAGCTGAACCAGGCACAAATACAATTGAATGAGAATGTAGTATGTAATATCTAAATTGTTTGACATCCTTTACCACAGTGAAAGCTTGCTTCTCAGCTAAAGAATATTTAAGTTCATTCTTCTTGAGAGGAACACTCATAAAGGCAATTGGGGCTTCTACATTCAATTCATTCTTCTATAGTAAGATACCAAACATGGTATGTTTTGAAGCATAACAATAAATAATAAAATCTTTTTGGAAATCAGGGTTTACCAAAGTAGGTGTTTGTACAATTGCTTTTTTAATATCTTCAAATGATTTCTTAGCAATCTCGTTCCATCGAAAAGCCTATTTTTCACTCATCATCCCTACAATATGTTTTGTAATTTCAGCAAAATCAGGAATGAACCTTCTGAGGAAGTTAATCTAGCCAAAGAAAGACTTAACTCCAGTCCTTTTAGAAGGAAGACTCAGCTGTTGTATTGCTCTAACCCTCTCTAGATCAATCTTGATTCCATCCTTTGAAACTAAATGTCCCAACAACTTACCCTCTGTTACACAGAAGACTGACTTCTTAGGATTAAGAGATATTCCATGATTCTGACACCTTTACAAAATGATCTCTAGATCTTTCAGATGATCTTCTCTTTTTCTAGAGAAAACAATCAGATCATCAAGATAAATGATAATAATTCTATCTTTCAGATCTCTAAAGGATGAATCCATCGCCCGTTGAAAAGTTGCACCAACATTAATCAAACCAAAGGGCATACAGTTATAATCAAAAGTCCCTCAAGGTGTAGTGAAGGTAGTCTTATGTTGATCAGCTGCAACCATACTTATTTGATTGTAACATGAGAATCCATCTAACATGGACATCATCTCTGATCCAGCAACTATTTGTAAAATGTGATCCATCACAGGTAAGGGATAATTATCTTTCAAACTGGCTTGGTTCAAATTCTTGAAATCAACACAGATTCTGATTTCTCCATTCTTTTTGCTTACTGGGACAATGTTTGCCACCCAGGTGGAGTGATGAATTAGATAGATAACACTGGTCTTCAACATTTTGTCAATCTCCTTAAAGATGGCTTCAGCAACCTTTGGGTTATAGTTTCTCAACTTCTGCCTGAATGGGGTTGCATTTGTTTTCAAAGGAATATGATGCTGAAACTGCCCACGCCTAAAATCTTTTAGGTCATCATAGCACCAAGCAAAGACATCCCTCTATCTAAGCAACAGATTAATCAATTTGTTTCTCTCCTCTGGCGAACAACACCTACCAATAGAAATCCATTTAGAATCAGTTTCACTTCCAATGTTTATTTTCTCATAATCCCCCAATTTATCAAGGTTCTGAACAAATTTGCCTTTGGTATATTCATCTTGTCGAGTGAACAAATGTTCTAGAGAGACCAGTCCTTTGAGGATTTTGTTTCCCTTTAACTGAATTACATCATCCTTTGAATTGATCCCTGGATCAAGACTGAATTCTTTATATTCTGCTTTAGAACCTTCAAAATAAGTTCCCAGGAACATCTCAGCATTCTCCAAGAATTTTTAAACTTGTAGAATGAATGAAAATATCTTGTTTGTGCATTTTTCATTTTCATGCCCTTTTTTACATGTTTTTAAACTTGTTCCACAATTTTCAAATTTGGCAAAATTTTTAGGTGGTTTGTAGGTTCACGTGTTTAGTGTGAAAAAGAGAGAGAATGATAGTATGTGTAAACTAGGTAAAGCCCCTCTTTTTCTTGCACTAAACATTTGGAATATGAACCAAGATTAATCACTAAGAGAGGACAAAGCTACAAGTATCATATCCCTTATTGTTGTACATGAAAAGATGCTCTAACAAAGTCTCCACAACCTCAAATTCACTTTATTCAACCAAACCCTAGTTACAAGATATGCATGAATAAACTAATTCCTGGTGCAGAAACCTATAGGATGGTTACAGAAACATGGATAAGAAGCTACAGGGACTGTGCACCTGAAGTTTGAAGGCCTTATGGACAAGGGAAGCCACCAAATTCGTCCTGAAGTTCTGCTATCTCAAAACTGACTATACCAGACACTTGAGTCTGTGATAAGAGTTCTTGATCCCATATCTAAGGGGCTAAAGGACAAGGGCAATTTTTGAAAGCATCCTAAATATATCTGACAAAAAATCTATAACTTTTGTGATCCCTATACCTGTAACACCCGCTTCTCCTCCGATTCTTTTTTGTCTGATATTCCTGAATCTAACATGCACATTCAAAGGAAGGAGAAGGATGGTTGTGGCTATATAGGAGTTTGCCTCAGTCAGACCCTATCTTTGGTATTTCTACCTCAAAACCTGAGTCTGTGATAAGAGTTCCCAATCCTAGATCTAAGGGGCTGAAGGACAAGGGTAGTTTTTCGAAAGCGTCCTGAATATATCCGGTCGACAACAAATATGTAACTTTTGTGATGTTTGTACCTTTAACACCCACTTCTCCTTCGATTATTTTTGTATGATCTTCCCGAATCCAAAATGCACATTCAAAGGAAGGAGAAGGATGTTTGTAGCTATATAGGAGTTTGCCTCAGTCAAACCCCATCTTTAGTATTTCTACCTCAACAATAGCCAATATCAAAGTATGCAAATGTGTGTGCTTGTAAACCAAATGTGTAAGCATAAACAAATGTAAGATCCTAAATGACTGAAGCATCAAGGATTAGATCCACAAATGGTTCACTCAAGGAAACAACAACTTCACCTCAAGAAGATGGCATCAATGAAGACTTGTAGAACAAGAAGGTGAGGTAGTCGTATTCGTGGAGGATTTCAAAACTCAAGTTGGAGGCTTCAACCCTTCTCCCAATCGTACAAAGGGCTTGACAAAACCTTAGGAAGAGCAAGATAGACTAAAGATCTTGATTCCTAATCTCCACAATATATCTCCATGAAAGCAAAGATAAAATTCTTCAATGACATTCAACACTTTTGCAAACTTCAATAGCAGTAGTAGCAGAGTTTTGGTGTGGTAAGCTTGTGTGTGAGTTGTGTGTGATAAAATGATTTTCAATTATCTTTAAATATCCAACCTTAGAGGTGTAATAATTTGAAATAACATGCAAACATCGTGCGAAAATGAAAATTTGAATTTGGAATCCTGAAACACGGAAAAAAAGCTAACACCACAAGAAAATTTAGACTCTGAAGATTAAGGCAAGACATGGCCGGTTGGCGCCCAAGTCCAACCCCCAAATTTTTCTTTGGCATCTGCTTAAGGGTGCCCTAAATGTCTAGCATCCAACATTTCTTTCTTGATTTTTTTCGGAAATTACACTGAAATGTGACACTCCTTCAATGAGATATGTGTTAATCAGGTTCTAAATAGGTCCAATGATGAAAGGGATTGAGGGACACTAAAAGGTAGGAGCTAAGATTAGTGAAATTGTGCTAATCCAAGCAGAAGCACAATTTACAACATAACATTTATCCCCCACTTTAGTGGGCATATTATTATAATGCATAGGACAACTGAGAGAGGGGTGAATTAGTTGTGTATTAAAAACTTAAACCCTCAAAGCAATTCCAATCATAAACCTCTTAACATGCATTAGCAGAATGTAAACATATGAAGCATCAATACAAACACATCTAAGAACATAAGAACACTAGATTTATGTGGAAAACCCAATAAGGGAAAAACCATGGTGAGGATTAGCTCACATATATATGAATAACAACACTGAAAATCAATAGGCTCACTTCCAAGGGATCGCTTCCCAGAAGAAAGGCTTACTGCTAAAGAAAGGCTCACTGGCAAAGAAAGGCTCACTACCCAAAAGAGGGAAGAAAGAAGAATATTGTCACAGAGAGATTCACTATCTCAAAGCAATAGGGTAGATCCACCACTGCCATTCCTTGCCATCTGCAACCTTTGGCTCACTGCCTCTAGCAACTTCTAGCACGCTGAAATGTAGATAGCTTCTGCTCATTGCATTCTGGAGTCATAAGCATTTAAGCTCATAAATAACTCACTACCCTTGATTCGCTTTCATATTCTCTTCTCTACATTACTCCACTCAATTTCATCTTACATTTATACCATCTACAACCCAGACCTATCTCAATTAGGTCAGTCCTACAGAAGCATGTGCACCTCAAACGTGCAACACCAATTAGGTCAGAACTAAATACTTTTATGGTGGAAAGAAGTGTAAGTGGACCACATCAAGGGTTAACTAAGACTCAAATTTTCATCACCAAGCTTCTCATCACATTCACAATCCACAAGGTACCTCCGCAAATAGCGCTAGTAAGCCTGGTCAGCCAAACCTGAGCTAATGACCACATCTATGCTTATCCAAGTCCAAAAACATCATGCAGACTAGGGAGAGACACTCCATAGCATTCACACATCTTCCCATAACATTGAACACCATCAGAATCTCTTGAAATACTTCTGCAACCTCCTAAAACAAAGAATGGCTTCAATTTACACATTAGGATCCACTACCACTAAACATCAACACAATAACTAAACTTGCAGAGCAACCCATCATTGGAAACTTCAAGGGAAGGTAGATATGGAATGTATAAGCACATCCCCAGATCCGTGGGACAAGAAACCTCAATGCAGAGAAATGTGGAGCAATCTCATTTCTCCTAGACAGTCTTCTACATAGGAAAACACTCTGTCAAACACATCTTCCACATCCGCACAATCCAGAACCTAAAATTCTAGATCTAACACCTTTGAAAATCTCTAATCATCACTTCCAAACTGCACAACCATATCTTCAACTATGAGGAACTACGGAGCACAACACTAGACACGCCTCTGTCACACTGCACATCTTTTTCTTCAAATTTTCTCAAAAGCACTTGGAAACCAAGTGGACCATCTACTAGAGGTTGATGTCAATGACAACACTAGCGAGTTTCCAACAATCTCCCCCTTTGTCATTGATGGCAACACCAACTCTTTGAAAAACCATCAAGACCTAAAGCAATCAATCAGCAGCTCTGCAACCAGTAATACTCCCCCTGACAAAAATAACTCTTACTCTTCACACACTTCTCTACACACTAGTTTTTCAATCACTTCAACTCTTTCCCCCTTTAACATCAATGGCAAAAGGCAACAACTACAACACCAGCAAGTATCTACTCTATCTCTACTACTCTCACTTTTCTGCACTCTCCCCCTTAAGGTCATAGGATATGATCCATCTGACTATACCAACCAATAGTATCAGTACCTACTCCCCTTGAGAGGTAGCCTTCAACATCAATCTAAGACCAAAAATGTATCTTGAAATGCTTCCTGGATAGATGCACACACTTATGCATCTAGTTAAGAGGAGGGGAAATAACCACTAACTTATGTTAGAGATACTCAAAAGTATCCTTAGGGAGAGCCTTTGTAAATATGTTTGCAACTTGATCCTTGGTAGGCGCATACTCCAACTTTACCTCATTCTCTGTAACCTTTTCTCTTAGAAAGTGATACTAGATTGAAATATGCTTTGTCCTTGAATGCATTACCGGATTCTTTGAAATGTTGATAGCACTTGTATTATCACATAATATAGGAATAGGTTCATCATATGACACTTTGATATCCTTCAATGTATACTTCATCCATAACACCTATGTGTAGCAAGATGCTGTTGCAATGTACTCTGCCTCTGCAGTAGATAATGACACTGAGTCCTACTTCTTACTTAACCATGAGACAAGTCTTCTTCCTAGAAAGAAAGAACCACCACTTGTACTTCTTTTGTCATCTATGCATCTTTCCCAATCTGCATCTGTATATGCACTCAAGGAGAAATTAGTATCCTTGGGTTACCATAGGCTGAACTCCAGAGTGTCTTTCAAATATTTGAATATCCTCTATACTGCTAAAAAATGTGACTCTCTAAGATCAACTTGAAATCTAGCCACAAGACAAACTGCATGCATGATATCCAGTCTCGTAGCAGTCAGGTATAACAATCCACCAATCATTGATTTGTACTTGCTCTGATCAGCCTTAGGAGATTTATCATCTTTGCTCAACTTACAACTAGTAGTCATGGGAGTACATACCGGTTTGGAGTCTTCCATTCCAAACTTCTTCAACATTTCCTTAGCATACTTTGACTGTGAAATGAAAATATATTTTTCTAATTGATTGATTTGTAACCCGAGGAAGAAATTCATTTCCCCACACATTGACATTTTAAATTATTTCTACATCTCTTTTACAAATTTCTTGCACATACCTTCATTACCTCCAAAGATTATATCATCAACATATACCCCCACAATCAGGATTTGATTTTCTTCAACTTTGAAATACAAATTTCTATCTATAGTCCCCTTTTTGAAACCTTGTTGCAATAGGTACCTATCTAACCTTGCATACCAAGCTTTGGGAGCCTATTTGAGTCCATACAATGTCTTCTTCAATCTGTAGACCATATTCAAATCTTTTGATAACTGAAATCCTTCTAGTTGCTCAATGTAAACCTCTTCTTCCAACTCTCTATTTAGGAATGCAGATTTCACATCCATTTGATAAACTTTGAAGTCCTTATGATCAAAGGCCAAGAACAATCTAATGGCCTCCAATCTTTCCACTGGAGCAAATGTTTCATCATAATCTATTCCTTCCACTTGTGAATAGCCTTTACACACAAGCCTAGCCTTATTTCTAATTACTTCTGGTGTGGAGCACCAAGGAGACCATATAGATTTCCATCATGTCTTCATGTTGTTCATGTTGTCTTGTTGATTCAATAAGGTCTTGGAAGACCATTCCATTGTTTGTAATAAGGACTATGTCTAAAATTCATCATGTTACTATCATGGTTGAGGCAGTCATGTTCGTAAGCCTTTCTAAGGCATGTAGGAGGTAGTCATCGGTTGAATGCCTTGTCAAAGGCTTGTCACTCTTGGAAAAATAGTCTAAGCATCCCAAACAGGGACAATACACTTGTAAACACAATACAAATCCATGTCATTAAGTGTCAAATGCTGACAAAATAGGGCAGCGATGGTTGAAGAGTAGTTATATACCTTCCCATCAATCAAAACTGTCTTCCAAGAGGTCTATCAAGATGTATGCAGGCTTAAAAAGCCTTGAACATGATCATTGCAATGTAGAAGAGAGAAGACAGTAAGTTGGAAGGAGAAATAAGTGGAGAAATCTCAGTTTTCTATCAAATTCCTGTGTTTTTTATTGTTCCTGCCCATGGTACTTCTCTGTACGGAAACATCATAAGGCCAATGGTTGTGGAAGATTAGAGGTATGAGTTGAGTTCTTGTTGCAAGTGATTGGAGGTCTTGAAACATCTTTGTATTTGAATTCTTTGCTCTTTTCTGAAATCGGGTTACTAAACCCTACTTTAGTGTTTCTGATAGAAGTTATGCCTTTTCTCCCCATTCCACTGATTTGACTCTCTCCTGATCAGTGGAATGGATTGTTCTAAGTCTATTTTCATGTGTCATGATAAGATTTGGGTAGGGGATCTAAGAAGAAGGAAGTTTTATTAAAGAAACCTAACATCCTCATGTGTTAGGTGTTGCATAGAAGCCTAGAAAGGGAACAACATAAGACCAATCAGTTGCAGTCCATTTTGGAGACCCAAAACCTAAAGAATCCTTGGTTTTATCATGCCCATGAGATGTCTAAATGATTGGTTGAGTATTGTAATCAAAATGGAGGGTGGTTGCTTCACAAAATAGGGCTAATTGGGGCTATAGGCTACTAGGAGGGGCTATAGGTTAGACTATATTGTCTGAAACAACCCATACCCAATTTGGGATATGTTGTAGGGAATCTAAATGGGTATCTTAGGATTGTCTGAGATTTGAGTTTACAGACATCTATCAAGAGTTATTGCTGATTGTTCTTGTTTCAAGGGCTACAAGGAGTTTAGTGGCCTAAAGAAGGAAGTCCCAATTCAAATCTTGTCTAGCCTTAGCAAATGGTTTGAATGTGTCATATGGAATGCGAAACAAGCCTCAGCATGATGATTTCAAGAAAACTAACTGTTGTTCCCACTTTTCAATGATGGTCCTTGAATTTGGGTTTTGAGTGTGAGAAGAAAAAATTGTCAAACATTGAAATCCTCAACCTATCCTAGTGCCTCTACATCATAGTGGTATCAGAGCCATAAAAGGTTTTGTTTTTAGTTGTGTAAGACCTGGTATATGTCAGCAGAGGAGAGTGAAGGAGAGGCTAGCAACATGCCTCCAAAAGGGATGACCATTGAGGTGGTTAATAAGTTCAAGGAGATGGAAGAGAAGATTAAGAGTGGAGTCAAGGAAGCACTCCAAGCAGAGTTGAAGGCATTGAGGATAGGGAAGAGGATAGATGAAGGTTCTGATGAAGAAGAAGAAAAAGAGGAGGAAGAAGAAGATCAAGAAGAGGCAGAGGTACCTGCAGATCAGAAACATTTCCTTGAAGCCATCAAGGCAATTGGCAAAGATTCTTTAGAGGCTCAGATGGAGATTCCAATGTTTAGTGGAAAGATGAATGCTGATGAAGTTATGGAGTACATTGAGGCCCTAAATAACTACTTTGAATACAAAGAAGTTCCTGAGAACAAGAGGGTGAAGTTTGCAAAAACTAAACTCAAAGGTGCTGCCCTTACATGGTGGAATTACACCCAAAGTGAGAGTAAAGAATGGGAAGAGCATGATCTCTTCATGGAATAGAATGTTGGAGAGGATCAAGTCCCAATTCCTTCCATTAGACTATGAGGTGCAGATCTACAAGAAGATGCAAAATCTCAAACAAAGAGATTTGGATGTGGTCACCTACACCAAGGAGTTTCACAAGTTATCTCTTTGTTGTGGATACATTGAGGATGAAAAAGGTAAAGTGGCAAGGTATCTAAATGGTTTGAGGTTTAATATCCAAGATGAAATTAGTAAACTAACCCCTAAAACCATGGATAAATGTTTTCAAATGGCATTGAGGGCTGAAGAGAAATTGAAGAGGAAAGGTGAGAAGCAAAATAGAGGAAGAGGTGGCAGAAATTTCAGAGGTAGGGGTAGTTTTGGAGGCAGAAATCAGTCCCAAAGGAGTCAAGGGGAATCTAGTTCCCAAGAACAAAGTGGAGAATTAGGTTCTAGAGGAGGCTTTAGAGGAAGGAGACCCAATGGAAGTGGTAGATTCGGTGGACCAGGGAGAGGTCCTAATGTCTTCATAGGAAGGTGCTACAATTACAACCAAGTGGGACATCCAGCCTTCAAATGTCCTGAAAAGCAAGCCTCAATCTCTCATGGAGGAGAGAGAAGGAACTAGTTGATTCAAGAGGAAGATTGCCAAAGTGTTAACTCTCCAATTGGAAGTGCAACCCCAGTCCATGAAGGAGAAAGTTTGATGATGAGAACCATGTTGAAGGTGCCTCAAACACAAGAACCCCTCAAAGGAAGACATTGTTCAGGACAACATGCAAGGCCTATGCTAAGATTTGCAAGGTAATTGTTGATTCAGGTTCAACTAAAAATTTGGTTTCTATTGAAATGGTAGACAAGTTGAAATTGAAAAGACTTCCTCATGTTAGTCCTTATAAAGTATCATGGTTGAATAAAGGGCAACAAGTTTTGGTAGATGAACAATCTTGGGTAGAATATGAGATAGGGGAGTACAAGGACAAGATTTTGTGTGATATAATTCCCATGGATGCTTGTCATTTGCTTTTGGGACGTCCATGGCAATATGATGTTCAATCCCAACATGATGGTAAAACTAACTCCTTCATCATAACCAAGAATGGTAGGAAGTATAGAATGGATCCATTGCCGGATGAGAATGTAGAGAAAAGTGTTGGGTCAAGTGTCATGATTCTGAGTGGTAAAGAGTTTCTCAACACCCTTAAGGAGGAAGGAACCCAAGGGTATGCTCTAATTTTGAAGCCTAAAAATAGTCCTAATTTGCATGGTCCTAGTGAGGAAGAGGTTCCCAAGGAGGTGCAACAATTGTTAGAGAAGTATAAGGGTATCATGGTAGAGGAGATGCCTAATGAATTACCACCTATTAGGGACATAAGCCATCAAATTGACTTCATACCAAGGTCTACTTTGCCAAACAAAGCAGCCTACAAGATGACACCTTCTCAAAATGAAGAGATTGCCAAGCAAGTGCAAGAATTGTTGGATAAGGGATTGGTCAGAAAGAGTCTTAGCCCATGTGCTGTCCCAATAGTCCTAGCCCCTAAAAAGGATGGTAAATGGAGGTTGTGTATGGATTCTAGAGCCATTAATAAGATTACTATAAGATATAGGTTCCCTATGCCAAGGATTGAGGATTTAATGGACTATTTGGGAGGGGCTAGATACTTTTCTAAGATTGATCTTAAGAGTAGGTATCATCAAATTAGGATAAAGCAAGGGGATGAATGGAAGATAGCATTCAAAACAAATGAGGGTCTTTATGAGTGGTTGGTGATGCCATTTGGTCTATCTAATGCCCCAAGTACTTTTATGCGTCTCATGAATGAAGTATTGCAAGATTTCATTGGCAAATTTGTTGTGGTATACTTGGATGACATTCTTGTTTTCAGAAGGACTAAGGAAGAGCATTTGCAACATTTGGATCAAGTTTTGAAGAAATTGCATGATGAGCAATTGATGATTAATACGGAAAAGAGTGTCTTCATGAAGGAAGAACTCACTTATCTTGGTTTTGTCATCTCCCAAGACAATTTGAAGATGGATCCAACAAAGGTAGAGGCCATTTTGTCATGGCCAACTCCAAAAACAGCAGGTGATGTAATAAGTTTTCATGGTTTGGCAACATTTTATAGGAAGCTCATAAGGGGTTTTAGTCATATTTGTGAACCTATTTTGGACACCATCAAAGGGGGGCAGAAATGTAAGTTTTCTTGGACAAAGGCAGCCAATGATTCTTTTGAAATTCTTAAACAGAAAGTAGCACAACAGCCCATTCTTGTTTTTCCCGACTTTAACAAGTTGTTTGTGGTGGAATGTGATGCTAGTAACCTTGCTATAGGGGCTGTCTTAAGTCAAGAAGGCAAGCTAGTTGCTTTCTTTAGTGAAAAATTGAATGATGCTAAGAGAAAGTATTCTACTTATGACTTGGAATTGTATGCAATGGTGCAAGCTTTGAAACAATGGAGGCACTATCTCTTACCTAAAGAATTCATTGTTTATACTGACAATCATGCACTTAGTTTTCTAAATTCATGGAGAAACTCAATCACAAGCATATGAAATGGGTTGAACAACTCCAAGCATATACCTTTTCAATCAAACACAAGAAGGGACAGGCCAATAAAGTGGCAGATACATTGAGTAGAAGGGTGTGTATGTTTCAAGAAATTCAGTTGCAAAGTGTGGGGATTGATGCTCTCAAACATATGTATCAGAATGATGAGGATTTCAAGGAGGTATATGAAGTTTGTTCACAGTTTTCAGACTCTTATCATTCTAATTTTTCTAAGTTTTTGTTGTACCAGGGGTTGTTCAAAGGTAGCCAATTATGTGTTCCTAGGTGTTCCATGAGGGAGAACATCAGAAAGGAAAAACATTGTGGTGGACTAGGAGGTCACTTTAGGCTGGACAAAACATTGGATCAGGTGAAAAGGTTATATTTTTGGCCTAAAATGCAATCAGACATCAGAAAATTTGTTGAAAGTTTTAGTATTTGTCAAAGGGCAAAGGGTACTTCATCTAATGCTGGTCTCTATCAGCCACTCCATGTTCCTCATAGGCCATGGGAAAGTATTAGTATGGATTTTGTCTTCGGTCTTCCTAGGACTCAAAGAGGCTTTGATAGCATTTTTGTTGTGGTGGATAGATTAAGTAAGATGGCTCATTTCTTGCCATGTAAATGCACTAATGATGCTTCACACATTGTTGGTTTGTTCTTCAAAGAAATTGTTAGAATCCATGGTTTGCCTCTTAACATTGTGACTGACAGGGATCCAAAGTTTGTAGGCCACTTTTGGCATACTTTGTGGAAGAAATTGAGCACTCAGTTATCATTCACTTTAGCCTATCACCCTCAGACTGATGGCCAAACTGAGGTAGTGAATAGGTCTTTGGGAAATCTCCTTAGATGTCTTACAAAGCAGCATGGAGAGGCAAGGGATCTAATCATCCCCCAAGATGAATTTAGTTATAATGACTCCACCAATAGAAGCACAGGAAGGAGTCCATTTGAGATTGTCTATGGTGTTCACCCAAGAGGTATTCTTGAATTGAGAGATCTCCATGGATTGGAGAGGAAGAGTGCTCAAGGTGAAGACTTTGCATTGGCCATGAAGGACATCCATGATAATATAAGAGAAACTCTTCAAAGGAACAATGAGAAGTACAAGGAGAAAGCCAATGAGAGAAGGAGAGATGTGCAATATAAGGTTGGGGATTTCGTCATGGCATATTTGAAGAAGGAAAGACTTCCAAAGGGGCAGCCAACCAAACTCCTCATGAAGAAGATAGGTCCTTACCAGATTGTGCACAAGTTTGGGTCCAATGCCTATGAGATTGAACTTCCTCAAGGCTTGGCAATTTCTCCCATCTTCAATGTTGCTGACTTGTTTCCATACAAGGGTGATAATGTTACAGGTCTTGATGCAGCCCAAGAAGATGAAGATTGGATAAAAGATCTACCTCCCAGCCAACCATTGAGGTTGGAATGCATTCTTGATACCAAGGTCATCAAAAGGACTAGAAAGAAGACCTACAAGTAGTTCCTTGTCAAATGGAGTGGCTTACCCATTGAAGATGCCACTTCGATGAGTGAAGAAGACATCTTCAAGCATGGTGTCACAATTGCTAATTTGATTCCTCAAGAGACTTGAGTTTTTTCCACCCTAGGAGTATGGTGCAGGAGCACCAAGGAGACCATATGGATTTATGTCTTGTCTTCATGTTGTTCATGTTGTCTTGTTGATTCAATAAGGTCTTGGAAGACCATTCCCTTGTTTGTAATAAGGACTATGTCCAAAATTCATCATGTTACTCTCATGGTTGAGGCAGTCATGTTTGTAAGCCTTTCTAAGACATGTAGGAGGTAGTCATGGGTTGAATACCTTGTCAAAGGCTTGTCACTCTTGGAAAAATAGTCTAAGCATCCCAAACAGGGATAATACACTTGTAAACACAATACAAATCCACGTCATTAAGTGTCAAATGCTGACAAAACAGGGCAGTGATGGTTGAAGAGTAGTTATATACCTTCCCATCGACCAAAATTGTCTTCCAAGAGGTCTGTCAAGATGTATGTAGGCTTAAAAAGACTTGAACATGATCATTGCAATGTAGAAGAGAGAAGACAGTAAGTTGGAAGGAGAAATAAGTGGAGAAATCTCAGTTTTCTGTCAAATTCCTATGTTTTTCGTTGTTCCTGTCCGTGGTACTTCTCTGTACGGACACGTCATAAGGCCAATGGTTGTGTAAGGTTAGAGGTATGAGTTGACTTCTTGTTGCAAGTGATTGGAGGTCTTGAAATGTCTTTGTATTTGAATTCTCTGCTCTTTTCTGAAATCAGGTTACTAAACCCTACCTTAGGGTTTCTGACAAAAGTTATGCCTTTTCTCCCCATTCCACTGATTTGACTCACTCCTGATCAGTGGAATGGATTTTTCTAAGTCTATTTTCATGTGTCATGATAAGATTTGGGCAGGGGATCTAAGAAGAAGGAAGTTTTATTGAAGAAACCTAACATCCTCATGTGTTAGGTGTTGCATAGAAGCCTAGAAAGGGAACAACATAAGACCAATCAGTTGCAGTCCATTTTGGAGACCCAAAACTTGAAGAATCCTTGGTTTTATCATGCCCCTGAGATGTCCAAATGATTGGTTGAGTACTATAATCAAAATGAAGGGTGGTTGCTTCACAAAATAGAGTTTATTGGGGCTCCAGGCTACTAGGAGGGGCTATAGGTTAGACTATATTGTCTAAAACCACCCATACCCAATTTGGGATATGTTGTAGGGAATCTAAATGGGTATCTTAGGATTATCTGAGATTTGAGTTTACAGACCTTTATCAGGAGTTATTGCTGACTGTTCTTGTTTCAAGGGCTACAAGGAGTTTAGTGGCCTAAAGAAGGAAGTCCCAATTCAAAGCTTGTCTAGCCTTAGAAAATGGTTTGAATGTGTCATATGGAATGCCAAACAAGCCTTAGCATGATGATTTCAAGAAAACTAACTATTGTTCCCACTTTTACATGATGATCCTTGAATTTGGGTTTTGAGTGTGAGAAGAAAACCTTGTCAAACATTGAAATCCTCAACCTATCCTAGTGCCTCTACATCAACTTCCCCATTCTCATTCAATTTTTTCCAAAAGACCCATTTAGTTCCTATCACATTTTTGTCTGTTGGTCTTGGGATAGCTTCCCAAGTCTGATTCTTCTCAATCTGCATCAATTCTTCTTCCATACCCTTGATCTAGTGCTCATCTTTGCATGCTTCATTCACTGTTTTGGGTTCTATTTGAGATAATAAGCACAAATTCACCTCTTCATCTGTCATAGCAATACTTCTCATTGTTAAAACACCTTTGTTCTTATCTCTAATGATCTTATCTTCAAAATGATTCTTCTGCACATACTTGGGGTCTTAGGAATCTTTTCCAGAGCATCTTCTTCATCAACTTGCTTCTCCTTTTCCTTTTCTTCCTCTCTTTCTTCTTCTCTACAAGGGATATCATTAGATTCATATCCTTCTATTAATACTAAACTCTGATATGGTTCTTCATCCACATTGACATTTGCACTTTCCACTAATTTCTTCAGTCTCTTGTTGTAGCACCTGTAATCCTTGCTCTTTGTAGAATATCCAAGGAAGATTCCTTCATCTGATCTTGTATCAAACTTTCCCAAGTTTTCTTCATCTCTCCTAATGTATCACTTGCTTCCAAACACTCTAAAATACTTTACATTAGGAGTTCTTCCGTACCATAGCTCATATGGATTCTTTGAACTAATGACCCTTGTTTGCACTCTGTTTTGTATGTAGACTGCAATGTGAATAGCTTCTCTCTAATAGATATCTGGTAAATTTGCTTCTTTCATCATTGTCCTTGTTGCTTCTTGAACTATCATGTTTGTTCTTTCCACTACTCCATTTTGTTGAGGAGTCCTAAGGGCTAGCAAAGCCTCTTTATCCCATAATCTTCACAAAAGTAGTTAAACTCATTGGAGGTGAACTCACCACCTCTGTCAGACCTCAAACACTTGATTTTCAAATTAATTTCATTTTCAACCATAACCTTGAATGCTAAACCTATCTAGAGCTTCTAATTTTTCTTTGAGAAAAGTTACCCAAGTCATTCTAGAGTAATCAACAATCAACAACATGAAATACCTGTCACCTTGAAAGCTTCCCACTCTTGTATGACCACACATATCTATATGCACCAACTCTAGAGGTCCGGGGGTAGAATAATCTTTGCTCTTGAAGTTCTTCCTTGTTTGCTTCCCAATATGACATTCCTTGTAGGTTGCATTGATAGGCTTTGTAATTCTTGGAAGATCCCTCACAACTTGAGTAGAGTTGATCCTCACTAGACTATCAAAATTGATGTGACGCATTCTTTTATGCCATAGCCAACTTTCATTAACTTGAGTCATGAAGCACATACCATTAGCAACTTTGAGTTGATATATATTTCCTTTTGTCCTTGTTCCTGTAGCAACTAGAGTTCCAAAATTTTCCTTTCTAATTTCACAGCCACCATCCTTAAATACAGCCACCATCCTACACTTAGAAGATTATGCCAGAGACCCTTAACATAGAGAACATCATCTGTATTATGCTTTCCATCAAAAATTATTGAACCTTTTCTACATATCTTGGCAGATGCATCATCTTAGAACTTAACAAAACCTCCATCAAACATCTCAACCTTCACAAACTTATTCTTATCACCCATCATATGATTTGAACACCCACTATCAATTAACCAAAGATTCTCCTCTTCTCTTACATGAAAATAATTTACTAGAGCTCCTATGATATTATGCTTTGTTTTTAGAGCAATTTCCTTCATATCCCTTTCAAAATTAGTTACATCATTCAAAGCCATGAACAAGCATTCATTACTTTCATCAACTAGATAGTTAGACTTATCATCAAATATGCTATCATCTTCTTTAACATAATAACTTCTCTTGAATTATTTACCTTTGTTATCCTTGTATTTGTCATTTGAAATTTTGCTTGGACATTTTGAAGCATAATGACCTATCTTTCCATAGTTAAAGCATTTGAAAGATAACTTACCTCTGTATTTTCTAGAGCCCTTTTGTAATCTACTTACAAAATTTGCTTACACTTCATCAAAATCATCTGAATCCGATTCAACATTCTTTTTTGTCTTGCTATCCTTAAAAGTGGTTTCTTTCCTTAAGTCATCTTGACCAAATTCTCTTATCTCAAAAGTAGTTAGAGTACCAAACATTTGATCCCTAGAATACTTATCCAAATTTTGAGTTTCTTCAATAGCATAAACCTTAGCACTATAAGATTTTGGAAGAGTTCTTAGTACCTTCTTTACCACTTCACTTTTCTCCAGCTTTCCACCAAGACCATTGATGGAGTTGACAACTTCATCCACTCTATGCATGTAGCTTGCAATATTTTCATCTTCTGACATATTTAGGGTTTCAAACTTGGTCTTCAAAATTTGCATCTTTGCTTGCTTGACCTTGTCATCTCCTTCATAGGTACTTTCTAGCTTCTTCTAGATCTCATGAGAAGTTTTGTAACTCATCACCTTCACTAATTCTGAATCAGAGAGACTGTTCAGAAGAACACTTTTTTCCTTTCCATTGTTCTCATATTCTTTAATCTCATCTTCATCCTTTGGACCATTTGGAGGTATAGTATACTCTTTGTCAACTATCTTCCATATGCCATATCCTAGTGAGATAAGAAATGTTTTCATCCTAGTCTTCTAAAAAGAAAAAAAAATTCCATCAAACACTGGAACCTCCATACCTTTCCTGTGCACCATCCGAATCTACCCCAAGCGGTTAAGCTTCTTCAGGGAACTCACCTCTAATACCAATTGTTAGAATCCATAGGACAACTAAGAGGGGGGGTGAATTAGTTGTGTATTAAAACCTTAAACCCTTAAAGCAATTCCAATCATAAACCTCTTAACATGCATTAGCAGAATGTAAACATAAGAAGTATCAATACAAACACATCCAAACACATAAGAACACTAGATTTATGTGGAATCCCCAATAAGGGAAAAACCATGGTGAGGATTAGCTCACATATATATGAATAACAACACTGAAAATCAATAGGCTCGCTGACAGAAGAAAGGCTCACTACCCAAAAGAGAGAAGAAAGAAGCAGACTGTTACAAAGAGATTTATTATCTCAAAGCAACAGGAGAGATCCACCATTGCCACTCCTTGCCATCCGCAACCTTTATCTCACTGCTTCCAGCAACTTCTGGCACACTGAAATCTAGATACCTTCTGCTCACTGCATTCTAGAGTCATAAGCATTTAAGCTCACACACAACTTGTTAAGGGAAAATTAGAGTAAACATGAATAATCAATATATCAATATCAAAATACCCAAAACTCAACGAAATACAGAAACAAAGAGATCAATCAAACAAAAGAACTTCAAAACTTCATAGCTTCCATTGGTTGCCTATCTCGATCAATCTTGCATGTATGAATAAGGCCCTCAGAGAGTGTACTTCCTTGCTATTCCAAGATTGTCAATGGAGAATGGCTATGATAATGCTTTGTAATGAAGAGGAGCTTCACAACAATGTTAGTAGTATGGTAACGAGTGTGATCACAAGCAATGAGGGAATTGGTGCCAAAGGCGCACTGTAATTCCTGTAGAGTAACAATACTTAAAGCTTGGATGAATGAAATGGAAGAAGAAGGTTCAATTTATAGACTTGGGAGAGAATGAAGATCAATGGTATAGAAAGAACAAGAAGATCAACGGTTGAGAAACCTTGAGAGAACGTGCGTGAATAGAAAGAAGACAACTATCACCCAAAAGCTATTTTCTTTGAGTTAACTACTTTCTTTTCTAAAGATAAGACATGTTTTTCATAAATTAGAAAGTTTTTTTCTAATTTAAGAGATATTGATAAAAACAAGGTTGATTGAGATAGTTAACTCAACTTGAGATTTGCTTTTGCGTGATTTGAGAGAAATTAAATAATAAATTATTTAATTTTGTGTGCATGAAGAAGAAGACATATTTTTAGAAGATTTGGAAGAATATTTTGAGGAATTAGAAGATAAGAAAGAAAATTAAATAAATAGATTTATTTAATTGTTGTGCATGATTTGGAAGAATAAATAAAATATTTGATTATATTTTATTTTTAGAGATTGAGAGGATTTAAATAAATTTGATTTGATTTATTTAAATTTGGAAGAATGGCTGGCTTTAATTAAATAATTAAGAATTATTTAATTGTTTGGAAAAATTTAATTAAATAAAAGATTTTATTTAATTTTGACTTTAGAAGAGGTAATTAAATATTTTGATATTTAATTAACTTTGAGGAATATGAATCCAATAAATAAATTTGTTTATTTATTTATTGATAGAAGAATTAGAATGAAATAAATATTAAGAATATTTACTTAGACCGAGTCGTGTCATTTTTAGGCGTATACATTTTGCCCCTCTTTGAAGCAATGTGTTTTATCGCGTTGTTTCAAAGAATAGATTTCTGATAATGATACATGCCCTAGTTTGCCCCTGGTATGGGTTTAATGACATTACGATGCCCCTTCGGGAGATTGAACAGGAAGAAGGCAGAAGGCGTGAGACGGACAATCTCACGAAGAAGAAGGATGAAGAAAGAGTCGAATGATACAATATGCAAGATAGAATGAAAACACACACAAGCAAGTAAGCAAGTATGCACAAATGATAAAAGAATAAGCAAGGTATTGCCCCTGTCAAGTGGTAAACCAACGATATATGATAGTGTTGTCATGGCGGGGAACGATATATCCCTAGACCAACATGGCAAGCGTGTTGTCATAGCAAGGAATGATGGACCCCTAGAGTAACATGAAGGATAGTGTCTAGTTTCAGGAAATGAAGCATGTCGTGTAAGATGCATGTGTTGGTCTGATTTTGACAATGCCACATCCTGTATAAGACAATTGATTGATTAACTGATCGAGTTGGTTTACAACCAAACAAGGATCAAGATCACTAATTGTGATTGGATCATTTGACAAGATGGACTTGACTTGATTGGTATGGATTAAGGACGAACTTACATTTGGATCATTGCTCAAATTGACAGCTAGAACTATTGACGAGAGATACAATGATAGACGGAAAGTTAATTTGACAAAAGAATGACTCGATAGAAGGAATCACAAGCTTTCATTTGTAAACATTAATACTCTGCATTGATTTTTTATTGCATGGGATACGGATGTATGGATGTATAATGGATGTATGATGGATGCTTTGCTTTTGACATCTTGATGGTGCAAGTATTTTGAAGTGCTTATTTCATCATTGGGCAATTTTTTTGGTACTTTTTCTAAATGTTGTAAGTTAATACAAGGATCTAGGTATAATTGAACTGAGATGACTTGAGCATCGCTTACATGGACTTTGATTTAGCAAGTTTAATACAAGGATCTAGGTATAATTGAACCGAGATGGCCTGAGTATTTCTTGCGTATCAACATACAAGGATTGCCCCCTTTCATGTTAGACCTCTGATGTCCTTGGTGATCTTTTGTCGATCATGTCATTAGACAAGGCGTCACATTACTAAAGTTTAATCCACAAATAGCAAACAAAGAAAATAATCATGCCCCCATCATAGCATCTATAGCTTTTGGCATCCTTGAATAGCATAGAAAGACATGATAACAAAGATTAAGATGTTGTGACTTGACCATGATTCCAACCACAAAACATTTTTTGCATTTAGATGTGTTTGTTTCTTGCCATAATTTAGATAGAATCATTTAGAGTGCTTTAGGTGTTTACTTGATTTGCTCTGGATAGGTTGAGGTGATGCGTCAAAATTTTTGCTTGAAAAGTAGGTTTTGCTTGCGCTTGCTTGCCTTGTGAAAGGTTCCATAATCCTTATTGGGGGAAAACAGACCCTAAGCAACCGACCTAGTGCCTCGGGGGTGCATTGACAATGGTCTCCCCTATGTGACAACATAGAGGCAACGTAGTTTGGGACTTGGACCATGGATGGACTAGAGGATAGATGACAAGATATAGGATGGAGGGGAAGGATGTAGGAGTTCGGACAACACTGAGAGGGGGGGTGAATCAGTGTTGTATTAATTTTCAAACATTTTACAACATTTTGCAAGCTTTCTCTTACAGAACAGATGGAAAGGAATACATTAATGATTTGTTGAGTTTATATGCACAAGACTTACAATAACAGATGTAAACAAAACATGATCAAACCAATAATATGTACACACATAGAAGAAATCAAGACACAACCTTTTTACCGAGTGGAAAACCCTCAGGGGTAGAAAAACCACTCATGAAGTGCCTCACTGGCTTAACTGAAAAACATGCCTCACTGGCAATACAAATTGTCTCACTGACAAATGGTCTTACTGACCTACAAGCCTCACTGGCATTTCTCAATCAATCAGAACTAAAAATCTCATGTGCAAGAAGTGATTGCTGCTCAATCTGATTTGCACCATTCAAATCAACTCATCTGCAACATTCATTCCACCATTCCAATCCTCTGATATTTTATTCTTGAATCATCTAATTCACCTGATCAGGGAAACATCTCTCTATCATTACAAATTGGTTTTTCATATTTTATACATTTATCTGTATTAAAATTTTCATCATTGATCTGCACCCTCAACAAAAAACTCCAATCAAAACACTTGTAGATTCATTATATATCCTTTCACATTCAATTCTTCTCTGCTTTTTCAATCTGCCTGTTCAAATTCATCTTCTGCAAATCTTCATCTGAATTGTCTTCAACAACAATATTTTTAATCTTCCCTTGTAGAAGAAAATAAAATCTATTTTTTTCATCTTCAAAAAGTCTCTTCATATTCATTTAAAGAAAATACATTTCATTCCCATCAAGATATTCTTCAACCCTGCACAAAAACCATACATCCAATATTCCTGCAAAAACATTGTATATGACTTTTCATTTTGTTTTCTCTAAAAAAAAATCTTCAACTTCTTGGTTCTATTCATATTCTTCTTCCATGCAAAAACCTCTGCAAAGGTCCATCTAAAAACTCTTAAGCTTCCAATGGAATCATACACCTGCAAAAAAAACACTTTTAATCTTCTTCTCATAACAAGTAATCTGCATTTGCTGCCTTTAACACTTCCAAATAAGAAAAGAAAACTTTAAAAAAATGCTTATAAAAAAAATCCCCTTTCAATCTCACAAAAATTGCCATTAAAAAAAATGCTAAATATGGCACATTCACTATGACTTCCTCTTCAATATTCACTTGCCACGAAGTACTAAAAGAAACTCCAAAATTTAGCTTTTAGAATCTCCACCAAAAACTGCCACTTTAATAGATAAAAATTAGCTTTAAAAGCAAACTTATCTGCTGTCAAAAAGCATTAATACGGTCATGAGCACGTCAAAATGCATACCAAGAGTCAAAGATTCAATTCAAATTTTGTGCCCACCAAGTTTAATTTATAACCATTGATTAAAACCAAGCGCTCATCGCACTTTCCACTAATGTCTTTGATTTGCCTTTTTCCCATTTAAAAACATAAAGTTTAACCTGCAAGGCCGGTTCCTCTAGGCTATGGGGCCGGTTGATAGATGTTAAAAAAACCCTTTGGCAGGTGACTGTTAAGTCATAAACTTATGATCATAAGTCAATACTCTAATATAACTTAAAGTGCTCTTGGTGAGAGACGGTTGGAGCTTAGGTTATAAAAACATGAGGTTAGGATTTAAAAGAATATTTAGGATGTTAATTTTATAACCTTAGTAAACAACCTTTTATAAACTTATATCCCCATCACGAATTAAACAAGCTTGTTCCTCTACATGTACAATTCTGATAAAGAACCTTCTTGGTACTCAAGTCAAAATCATCATAGACTCAACGAAGTATGGTAAACCAATTAATACCAAATGAAACCATCATAAACACATTTCAACTCAACTTCTGAAGCAACAACTCAAGCATACTGTGTCTGAAATTCTTGAGATCAACCTCTATGAAGATATCAACATTTCACACTTGATAACTCCAAATAAATCACTTTGTGACCTCCATTTTAAAGCATCAATCAATTAACAACATGATTTCATCTAACTGATCATCCAACAAGGAAGGTATCTACTGCATTCCTGTGATCCTGTAAGAACTTGAAACACCAATAAAGTGAGTATGATTAATACATGAATGTTATCCAACACTTGTAATATTATCATTCTTTTGTCACCAAAATGAGTGATTTCTTATCAATGAGCTAACATAAGTCAACCCTGCATATGATGATCTTGATGTCCTGATATGAAGATCAATCCCAACATCTATGACAACCTGAAAGACACCTCAACACAACTGTGATCAAATGAAGATCATGCCACTGTCACTATGAAAACAACATGATGTCAAATGAACTCTATCACTTGTATCAACAATACCACTGATAAACAACACATCACATGATGAACTCTATCACCTGTATCAACAATACCACTGATAAACAACACATCACATGAGAGATATACACTAATCAACAACTCCTGATTGATGTTCCTGAAGCTACATGAAATCTTGAAGCTCCATATTATGAAAATATCCTGAAACACTCTGCATCCCTAAAACATTCTCGAAACATTCTTGAGAACATATTATCAATATGAACACACTAAAGTAACTCCAAACCATCAATACCTTTTTGACATCAATGACAACCTGACTTTATCAAAGGAGCCTTGGGAGCACATTGATAATGGCCTTACCTACGTGACAATGCAGAGGCAGCGTAGTTCGGGGTGAACCCTATGATACTGACAATGGATGCTATGCTAGGCTGACACTGTGGATAGGATGTGGGATAGCTTTAATGCTTGATACTAATGACAAGGAAACACCACAGAGAGTCAGATGTATGAGTGAAAAGGAATGGAACAGGTAGGTATGAGGATGGGCAATAGTGGATAGAAGGAATGCACACAGAAGAGGCAAGGATGTGATTGCCAAGGACTAAGTCGCATAGGAATAACATGCCCCATTGTAAGTAGAATACTTAGGATTTTTCATGGTAATGCTTATGACGACAGGAGGATAAGAGGATAATGAAGGATTTGCATGGCTTGGAGGGATAAGATATGTCAAGAGCCATCTAAAACATTTGTCAACATTGTGCCCCTAATCTTTATCAAGACCAAAGAAAGATAGAGGAAAGGAAGATTAGGATAGATAGACTGGATAGTAGAGGTACGTAACGGATAGAAGGATAGGATAGGAAATGGCATGGAAGGAAATTGATAGGAGAAGAGTGATATGCTGATGAGACAAGGTGCCCCCAAGTGTAGGTGACGTAGAAGATCAACTTACACATGATGCCTATTTGCCAGGTTTTCATCATGGTACTTATCCAAGGCACCTGTTTGCCAGATTTTCAACGTTGGACGAAGGGATTTTTCTTGACTTTTTTTTTTGAAACATTTGGATAGGAGAAGGTGGATATGGAAGGGACAGACTCAAGTATCTAGTTTCCTAAAAGGTGATAGTGTCCCATTAGAGATGCATGTCATCGCATGGATCATGCCAAATGTCACTATACTCATAGATGTTGGTAGGGGATTGTATGAAATTGAGATGGAGAAGGTAGATAGCAGATTGCGGAAGGTGCAATAGTGGATGATGATGGAGGATACAGATGGAAAGCTTATGCAAAAGCATGGACCACGTGAGTAGGATGGGGAAGATATGTAGGAGGTATATGGAAACATTTGTGAGATGGAAGGGAATCATGACCAATGGTTGCACATACAGTGATAAACATTGAAGCTGGTGATGGGAAAGTAGTGTAGGAAGCAACGGAGACTTTTGCTTGTGGATGAATGACTTAGGCATGTAGGGATCCACATAGACTGAGTATTTTTCTAAGCTTTGCTTGTCATTTGGGATGGAGGAATTTGAGACTTTTGGATGGAATGGGAGAAAGTGGATGGTTGAGATTCTTGAGAGGTAGATGCCTCATGTAACTTGAGGGCTTTTTGTTTAGGCACCCAAACCATTTTTCTTTTAGATAGTACCTATGAAGGTATGGGCTGGGCTGTATGCAACTTTGGTGTAGCTTCGGAGGTAATCATTTGTTTGATGCAGACCCACACCTTTTTTAGTTTGGCATATAGGTGTGTGGGTGTATACAGCTCTTGAGAAGGATGTTTCTTTGATTCTTGGCTTTTGTATCTTAGGTCATGAGGACTCTTAGGATTTTTGACTTTATAGGTAGAGGCATCCAGATTTTTGTTGTGAAATTCCCTTGGGATAGTGGAAGTGAGGTTTGTGGAAGCCCTTTGTTTAGACAACACATGCATTGGTTGGTCATGATTGGGATTGTTAGAAGATTCACTGATAGGCGAATAAGGTGTTGGAAGAAGTGGTGGTAAAATGCATGGAGGGATGTTAGGAGTTGGAAGTAGCGGAGGTAGATTGGATGGTGGAAGGTGTATGGTCACATGCTTTTGACGATTATAGGATGATGGAGGTGGAATGGCGACATATGTTTTGGGGATACGATAGGGTTTGCGATGAAAAGTGGGGGATTTAGGAGGAGTGGAGGAAGTACCAATATCTCAAGATTGTTCACCTTGGGGTGTGTATCCAAGGCCATATGAAGGAGGAGGAACATTGACATGGACGGGCTCCAAAATACCTTGTTCGTGAAGGCCTAAGCCCTTACCTTGATAGTTCATATGTTGGAGTATACGGTGGACAACAGGATTGTGTATAGGTGGAACACTAGACACGAGTTCTTTATTGGGTGGAGAAGGAGAGATAGAGGATAATGGTGGATGGTGTTCTAAGGAGGAACACTCATGAATGAAGGTGGTAAGACCAAGGATACATGATGGGGGCAGCATGGTCGATAATGGATGGCGGAGGAGGATTTTTGGTTTGATCTTCTATGATTGCTTGGGAGGTAAGTGTCTCATCATGGGAAGTGGAAGTTGTTGGATCTTGGATAGGACTAGATGGGGTTATAAGCTCATGACCATGGAATGCATAAAGTGGACTAAGAGGATCATCATGGTCTGCTTGATCATAGATAGGCTCTTGATCATAGATGGGATCTTGATCATAGATAGGATTTAGCGTGATGGAATTAAGGTGCTCTTGTATAGGTTCGTCATCAACGATAATATCCTGATCACAGAAAGGATAGAGGTTATGGAGGGGCCAAAATTGGATCTCTAGCTCATGTATAGGATCAAGTTGCTCATGGATAGCTTCTTCATCAAAGGTAGTATCTTGATCATGGAAAAAATATAGGTTATGAATGGTTTGAAATTGGACTTCTTGCTCATGCTATTTCTAACTCTAAAGGCATTATTGTATCGGCACCATATACAAGGTTGTACGGTGTAGTACTAGTAGCCATATGAATGCTTTTCCTATAGGCCCAAAGAGCATAGGAGAGTTGAGTATGCCAATCTTTCTGGTGTTTATTAACAGTTTTTCTAAGATTTTTCCAATAATCTTGTTTGAAGCTTCTACCTGGCCATTTGACTGTGGATGATATGTCATAGAGAAGCAATGTTGAATGTGATATTTTTAAAGGAACTTCTTCACATCCTTATTCTTAAATGGTGTACCATTGTCAAAAACTAAGGAGGAAGGGATACCAAATTAGGAGATTATACTATCCTAAATGAAGCCGCAGATTACCTCAGCAGTCGTGGATCATAGTGGCATAGCTTCAACCCACTTCATGAAGTAATCAGTGGTGGTAATAATAAAAGTGTGTCCTTGAGAGGAAGAAGGAGAAATATTTCCAATTAGATCCAAGCCCCATACAGAAAATGGCCAAGGTGAAACTTGGTCTCGAAGTTCCTGGGCAGGAGCTTGAATTAAGTTACTATGTTGTTGACATTGCAGGCACTTTTTAATGAATGCAAAGGAATATTGTTCCATGGTTTGCCTATACAACCCCATACGTAGTAAATTGTGTACCAAGGATTTTCCTCCAAAATGGCCTCCACAGGCACCGGAGTGAGCTTCTTCTAAGGCAATTGGAATTTCTAATTTATTAAGACAATGAAGAAGAACACCATTATAGCTTCTTTGATACAACACATTGGAAAGGATAATGTAATGTGTTGCAGTTTTTCGTATGCAAGCTCTTGTGTTTTTAGATGCTAAATTAGGAAAGATACTATCACGCAAATATTGAAATATATGGGAGTACCATTCATCAGCATTTGTGTTACAACATAAGTCAGTATCTAAGGGGATGGCCTTGGCTATAGCTGGTGTATTGAAATTATGAATGATAAAATAATATTCCTCAAAGGAATCGTCATGGGATATAAGGGGAGTTGTGCTTGCCATTGCATCTGCATGTCGATTGTCTCTCCTTGGAATTGTGTTAGTGGTAAAGGATGAATATGTGTTTTAATAATGACAAGGCATCTTGGAAATATGTGTTGGCATTACATTGCCATTTATGTCAACACTTAGAGTAAGGTCAGCACCCAGTTTGTGATGATGTTATACTAGTAAGATTCAGTGATGTTCCTAATGTTCATAGTGGACTGCTGATGTTCATGGTTGGATGACATGTCCTGATCAGTGTTAAGTCAAGTTGTTGGTCAAAAAAGATGATTTCATGATGAAATATTAAGATGGGAATTAGAAGCACAAAAATGAATGATTAAGAAGGGAATTAGAAGCACAAAAATGAATGATTAAGATGGGAATTAGAAGCACTAAGATGAATGATGATACATTAAGCTATGTTGAGCATGAGAAGGTGTTGTTGAGGACTTGTGGTATGTTTTATGATACTTCCTATTGTTCCCAAGGATATATGTGTTGTTATATGAAGATTTTGGCTTCCAAAAGTTGGTGAAGGTTTCTATCACAAAGAGGTGTCTGAAAGATTGTCTAGTAAAATGCTCTGCATTCCTTTGCACTTGAAGATATGGTCATGTGGTTCATAACTTCAGTTAAGTAAAATGTAAAGGTGTTAAATCCAAAGTTTCGAGTCTCTTGTCCCTCCGTAGTGAAAGTTATGAGAGACAAAGTTCTAGTCTGTGCTCTGGCAGAATCAAGTGATGATGAAGACTATTTGGAATGCTTTGCATTCCTCCGTAGTGAAAGATATGGATATGCAGTTATAAGGAATTGTTCACAGAAATTTATGAGTGCATCCATATGAGTTTCAAGTGTTTTAGAGGTCCGCAAGCTTAATTCTCAAATGACAGTTATCATATAGACTATTCCGGATGCCTAGTTGTTCTCAAGACATATGCTGATGATGTGCGCCAACTTGGTGTGGCATGAAATGGTACATAGATTGATGAAAGATGGTCTTGATGATCTTATGTTGTCTCATGTTGCTCTGCAAGGTAGTTTTCTTCTCTCTCTAGAACTGGTTGAGGTCCAGAATGATGATCTTTCTAGGCTATGCCTCTGTCTGGCCAACTAAAGAGTGTTGAAGGTATGCGCCACAAAATTCTTGCTATGTGGAGTTCAAGGAATGTTTAGAGGTGTTGTATAGGTCCTATCAACTCATTTAGAAGAAGAACAAGCAATGTTTTACCATTCATGAGCACTGCCAAGATTGTGAAGACCGATGTGCTACAAGCTTCATGTGTTCTTGCTTAAGGGTGACCTAATTCAAATCTATGAAGTGTGCAGATATTTAGGACCAAAGTAAGCATGTATTCGGATCTGTGAGGCATGTGTTTCTTTCTGGACTAGCATGTAGTTCATGATAGGGCTTTCCCTATGCATGTTTCATGTTGTGTGATCTCTGGCCGAATTGTAAAATGTAATATCCTTGTTGTATTGGACGACTTGTAATGAAATCAATGTAATGACATGTATATATTGTAAACCTAGTTGGTCTAGGTGATGTATGAATGCAAAAATGAAAATATGAAAGTGTAAAGAGTAGAGTATGAATATCATATGCATTGTGATGTGCGATTGAAGGAGAAAGAGCAGAAGTGTTAGAGGTTGTCTTGAGTCTTCTTGAAGACATTTTTGTGACTGGAGGGAAGTAAAGAGTGTGCCTAATTGATCCAATCATCAGAAGAAGCAGAAGTGCAATCATCAAATGTGTGAGTTTTCAATGTCAGTTTTTAGGCAATAGAAGGACTCTCATACTGTAATCTTTTCTGAATTTGTTTTTAGTTTAGATCTTGTAGTTGTTTCCTTGGGAGTGACCCTAAAACAAAGTCTTCATGGAGTTTTAGCTTCTTTGGGAGTGACCCTAAATCAAATTTTTTAGGGAGTAATAGCTTCCTTGGGTTGTAGCCCTAAAACAAAGTCAACAGGGAGTAGTAGCTTTCTTAGGTTATAGCCCTAAAACAAAGTCAACAGGTAGGAGTAGCTTCCTTGGGTTGTAGCCCTAAAACAAATTTGTAATTTTGAGCTTCATATATTGTGAGTTAATCCTCACTGTTGTTTTTCCATTCTTGGGTTTTCCACGTATATCCGGTGTTATGTGTTGATGTGCATTGTGTTAATCTTTCATGTTATGTTAATTTTGTAATTCTTAAGCTTTAATCTACTTTGGAGGATTTTAAGTTTGATTAGATACTGATTCACCCCCCTCTCAATATCCTAGTGTGTTCGACAATTGGCATCAGATCTAGGTTACTCAAAAGAAGCTTAACTGCTTGATGAAGGTCTGGGATGGCTCATAATGGATCTCACAAGGTACCTATGTTTGATGGAACAAATTATTCCTTTTGGAAGCTAGGGATGGAAAACTATCTATCTTCTCTAGGGTTTGGTGTATGGCAAGTTATTGTGAAGGGTTACACTACTCCTTTCTGAGCCTACAGATGCTGATGAGATTAGGTTGTATGATAATAATGCCAAGGCAAAGAGTACTATCATGAGTGGACTAGAGGATACACAACTTCTAAAGGTAATGAGTTGCAAATCTGCTAAGGATGTCTAGGTAAAACTTGAAAGCATTTATGAAGGTGATAGTAAAGTGAAGCAAGCCAAGATGCAAATCTTCAAGAGTAAATTTGAGACACTAAGGATGACAAAAGATGAAGACATTGCTAGTTATATGCTCTAAGTGGATGAAATAGTTAATGGCATCACAGTTCTTGGTGGTGAAGTGAAAGAAGATGAAATTGTGAAGAAGGTACTGAGAACTCTTCCCAAATCTTACATCCATAAGGTATCTTCTATTGAGGAGACTTAGGATTTGGATACATATACAGTAGATCAATTGTTGGGCTCCCTCACATCCTTTGAAATGAGAGAATTTGACAAAGGTGCCCCAAAGAAGGAAGAAGCATTCAAAGCAAGTAAGAAGAAAGAAGGTGATGTAGCTGATCAAGATAATGACCTTGATGAAGTAGAAGCAAACTTTGTAAGAACCTTGAAGAAAGGCATAGGAAAATACAGAGGTAAGTTACCTTTCAAATGTTTCAATTGTGAAAAAATTGGTCATTTTTCTTCTAAATGTCCTTTTAAAGAATCAAAGGGTAACAAGAAATACAAGTTCAAAAGAAGTCTATATTCCATAGAGAGCAATTATTCTTCAGAAGATGAGGATCATGATGATTCAAATTATGAAACACTTTTCATGGCCTTGAGTGTTGGTGACAAAAAGGATGTTGTTGGAAAATGTGAAAAGATTGATGCCTTGCAAGCTAACCAAAACAATGATAGATCAATGGTTGTATGGACTACCTTTCATGCAAGAGAAGAAGCCAAGGCTTGGGTAATTAATAGTGGTTTCTCTAATCATATGATTGGTGACAAGGAGAAGTTTATCAACCTTGAGAAGTGGAACGATGGAGCTATCAAGTTCGGTGGTGATGAGTCAGCACAATTCTATGGAAAGGGTGCTATAACTATTGGTGGGAAGAGTAGGATTGAGGATGTCCTCTATGTCAAAGGGCTAAAGCACAATCTTCTCAGTGTCAGTCAGATGTGCAGTAAAGGATACAATCTTACCTTTCATGCCAAAGGTTGTGAAATCAGGAAGGCAGAGTCTGAAAAAATAGTTGCAAAAGGCATCAAGTCATATGGTGATATCTATCATCTAAAGGAGGTAAATGGAAGGGCATGCTTATTGGCTCAATCCAATGAATGTTGGCTATGGTACAAGCAAAGAGGACACACCAACTTTGACAATATGGTAAAGATCAACTCTATTCATGTGGTTCGAGATATGCCTAAGATAACCAAGCCTGCAAACACATTATGCAAGGAGTGCCAAATGGGAAAGCAGACAAAGACAAATTTCAAAAGGAGTATTCTTATTCAATGCCATTGGAGCTGATTCACACTAAATTATGTGGCCCTACAAGAGTAAAGAGTCAACAAGGTGAAAGGTATTTTATGTTGCTCATTGTTGATTATTCTAAAATGACTTGGGTTACTTTCTTAAGAGAAAAATTAGATTCCCTTGATAAATTTAAGGTCTTCAAAGCTATGGCTGAAAATGAAATGGATACTAACATTAAATGTTTAAGGTCTAATAGAGGAGGTAAGTTCACTTCAAATAAATTTGAAAAGTTTTATGAAGATCATGGTATTAGGAGACATTTGTTAGCTCTCCTAGGACCCCTTAGCAAAATGGGGTAGTGGAAAGGAAGAATAGGACTATACAAGAGATGGCTAGGGCAATGTTGAAAGATGCAGACTTGCCTAACATGTACTGGAAGGAAGCAATTCACACTGTTGTCTATCTAATTAATAGAGTACAATTGAGGGTCAATAGCACTAAGACCTCTTATGAGCTATGGTATGGAAGACCTCCCATTGTCAGATACTTCAGGATCTTTAGTAGAAAATGCTATATCAGAAGAGATGAAGAAGACCTAGGAAAGTTTGATTCAAGAAGTGATGAAGGAATCTTTCTTGGTTACTCAACCAGAAGTAAGGCCTATAGATGCTACAACAGGAGATTGGGAAAGATGATTGAAAGCACAAATTTCAAAGTAGATGAATACTTATATCAGATCTCACAAGAATCAAAGGACTTCAAATCTGATATCTTTCCATGAAGATGAAGAAGAAGAAGAGAAAGAAGAGAAGGAACAAGAACCAGAGCAGATACCTAAGACTCCAGCAAAGTATATTTAGAAGAACCATTCAATAGACTAGATCATTGGAGATAAGAATGAAGGTATACAGACCAAGAGAAGGTTTGCTAAGGAACATGAGCAAGTAAACTTGTGTTTATTATCAAAAGTAGAGCCCAAAACCTTTGTTGATGCTAGAAAAGATGATGAATGGATAAAAGCAATGGAAGAAGAATTAGATCATATAGAGAAAAATCAGACATGGGAATTGGTTCCCAGACTAGCCAATAAAAATATTATAGGAACAAAGTGGGTGTTTTGGAACAAGCTAAATGAAGATGGTGAAGTTGTGAGGAACAAAGCAAGATTGGTGTGCAAGGGCTATTCTTAGGTTGAGGGCATTGATTTTGAGGAGACATTTGCTCCAGTAGCCAGGATGGAGACAATCATGATGTTTCTTTCCCTTGTTGCTCATAAGAACTTCAAGGTCTATCAGATGGATGTCAAGTTAGCATTTTTGAATGGCGATCTAGAGGAAGAGGTTTACATTGAGCAAGCAGATGGTTTTCAGATATCAGAAGATCCAGACATGGTGTGCAGACTCAAGAAATCTTTGTATGGTCTCAAGCAAGCACCTAGAGCTTGGTATGCTAGGTTGGATAAGTATGTACTTTAGCAAGGATTCAAGAAAGGTATTACAGATAGCAATCTTTACATCATGGAAGGAGATATGATATTGATAGTTGTAGTAAATGTTGATGACATCATCTTTGGTGGAGATGATGATATGTGTAAGAGGTTTGTAGAGGAGATGCAAAGAGTTTGAGATTTCTATTATTGGTGAGATGTCTTTCTTCCTTGGACTTCAAATTATTTAGCTAGATGGTGGTATCTTTATTTCTCAGGCTAAGTATGTTAGAGACATGTTGAAGAAGTTTGGTATGGAGGATTCAAAACCAGTGAGTACTCCTATGGTCACTGGATGTCACTTGAACAAGGATGATGAGTCTCTGGAGGTTGATCAGACTTCCTATAGATCTATAATTGGAGGACTATTGTACTTGACTACTTCCAGACCTGACATTATGCATGTAGTATGTGTGGTTACCAGATATCAACCTAATCCCAAGCAAACACATGAGAAGGTAGTGAAAAGAATATTCAGATACTTGAAGGGAATTTTGGATTATGGCTTATGGTATCCAAGAGGTAATGACTTTGATTTGAGTGCCTACTGTATACACCTAAAAATGACACGACTCGGTCTAAATAAATATTCTTAATATTTATTTCATTCTAATTCTTCTATCAATAAATAAATAAATAAAATTATTTATTTGATTCATATTCCTCTAAGTTAATTAAATATCAAAATATTTAATTACCTCTTCTAAAGTCAAAATTAAATAAAATCCTTTATTTAATTAAATTCTTCCAAACAATTAAATAATTCTTAATTATTTAATTAAGTCAAAATCATTCTTCCAAATTTGAATAAATCAAATCAAATTTATTTAAATCTTCTCAATCTCCAAAAATAAAATATAATCAAATATTTTATTTATTCTTCCAAATCAGACACAATAATTAAATAAATTTATTTATTTAATTTGCTTTCTTATCTTCAAATATCTTCCAAATCTTCTAAAAATAAGTCTTCTTCTTCATGCACACAAAATTAAATAATTTAATATTTAATTTCTCTCAAGTCATGCAAAAGCAAATCACAAGTTGAGTTCACTGACTCAACCAACCTTGTTTTTATCAATATCTCTTAAATTAGAAAAAAGCTTTCTAATTTATGAAAAGCATGTCTTATCTTTAGAAAAGAAAGTAGTTAACTCAAATAGAATAGCTTTTGTGTGACACTTGTCTTCTTCTTACTCGCGCACATTCTCTCAAGGTTTCTATACCATTGATCTTCTTATTTCTTTCTATACCGTTGATCTTCTTTCTCTCAAGTCTATAAATTGAACCCTATTCTTCCATTTCATTCATCCAAGCTTTTACTATTGTTACTCTGCAGGAATTATAGCATGCCTTTAGCACCAATTCCTTCATTGCTTGTGATCAAACTCGTTACTACACAATACTATCATTGTTATGAAGCTCATCTTCATGGCAAAACTATCATAGTCATTCCCATTTGAACATCTTGGAATCATAGCAAGGAAGTGCACCTTCTGAGGGCCATATTCATAGACAAGATCATTTGTGATAGGCGATCAATGAAAGCTGAGAATTAAAGGAGGTTTGCTTTGTATTGTTCATTGTTTGATTGATCTCTTTTGTTTAATATTTCATTAATTTTTGGGTGTCATTGACATTGATATATTAATTATTCATCATTAAGATCTAATTTTCCCTTAACATTTTTGGCGCCCACCATGGGGCCTAGCCTCGATTTTTAACCCAAAAACTAAGTTTTTGTGTTTTAGAAAGTTGTACACAGGAGGAAATCACGCATCTGACACACCCTAACACACATCTGCTATCTATTCCAGTGCATACATTCTTTCGGTGCATACAGACTCTGTTCTGATGCGTATACCCTCTGATACGGCACATCTGTCAGTCTGGCACATATATACTGTTTTCCTCTGCTTTTGACCTCTGTCTTAGCGCATATGTACTGCAGTACTTCTAAGCTCTATTTCTACGCATTCAAGCTCTAAAGCTGCACATCTGATCTAGGCAGTGACTTTTAGGGTTTCCTTGAAGTTTTTGCTAATGCTAACGTCTTTTTACAGGAACACTTTGATCTATTTACATGCTAGGTACTAGTTTAGAATCATATAGTTGCACTTGTTAACTCACACTTCAATTTCTAATGGGAAAGTAAATGGATGCTCATGCAAATCTCATAGTCTTAACTAGGAAGGCGGTAATTGAATCATTGCTATCTTGCATATCATTGAATCATTGCTATATTGCTATCCTTCAAAGTTAACAAACTCATTGCTATCTTGGTAAAACTAGACTATTGCTATCTTGTTATCACTTCAAACTTAACAAATCACTACTATCTAGGTAAAATTGAACACATCATTGCTATCTGAGTAAAATTAAACCATTGTTATCTTGTTATCACTTCAAAGTTAACAAATTTCAGTGCTTGCCCAAGTAGATAGCTCATCTAGTTTTTCTAATTCTAACTAGGGGAAAAGAACCACTGTCTTCAATGTTTTGGAAATGATACCAAACCTATGCTCTCCCCTATCTTGGGTGACCAAAATGCCAGACATATCATTTTTGCATGTGTTTTTCCTTTAGAGGGGCCTGCTCTTGGATACTGTTCATCCAAGTAGGAACGACCCTATGTGGTAACAGGATAAATGCCAAGCCCTACCAATCCACTATAAATAAATTGTGTTTGGAGTGAAAGCTAGAAACAACGAGTTTAGTTGTGTTATACTAACAACCAACCTCCCCCAAAACCCTCCAAGGTGCAACCCTTGTAGGCTGGGAGACTCCATAACAGAGAGTAGTGTTGCCGCATGTATAACCACTCGAACGGTTGCCTTTATTAAACACCTCTATTTCAGTGGCCAAAAACCCCTATAAGCCAGTGCAGGGAAGGGCAATTATCACATCTCGAAGATGCTTCACTAGAGATAGTGAGGATTCAGTTTATATTGTCCTTTGAAACCCAGGATTGTACTTGCTTTCTTTTAGTCCAAAAAGAGTCAAAAAAATCACAAAAAAATTAAAAAAACCATGAAAACATTCTTTGTGTTTGTTGTGTCTTCTTGCCATAATTAAAGAAAAATCAGATCAAAAAGACCTTCTTGCAGCCAAAGATACCAAAAACATCAAAAAAATTGCCAAAAATTTGCAAAAACACTAAAAAAACCAGAGCGGTGCATTTAATCTTTTGTGTTACGCATCTGCACCAACTTGCTACACATCTGTACCAACTTACTGTGCTTTTACCACCTATTACGGTGCATTTGAAATTTGCCAGTATTGCACATCTGTATCAAATTTTCATGCATTTACCAGTTTATGTTGCGCATCTGTTCTGGCGCATGCATGATAGTGAGTACTTCCACAGTCTTTGAGAGAAAAATTTTACCATTTTTGGGTACCCATTTCAGTCTTGTTCAGGATTCTAAGATCATATTTCACCTTGCAGTCACTCTTTTTATCCATTCCATAGCATACCCCCTCTTTCGTTGGTCATCTTGTCCACCTTCCACCAGGTCTTCCTAAGAAAAGTTAAAGTTTCCCATATCAGATTAGCATAGGCCCCTTTTCTAGATCATTTTGGATTCAAGTAACCCTTTGCTAGTGGTCTTGGTGCACGACTAGTTCCTACATAGTAAGACAGGTATCGAGTACCCTTACTAGTGGCTATCATCTTGTATTGGCCATCTTACTTGGAATCATTGATCAAGAGAGTCCCTTGTCTAAATCTTCTCATAAGTATCCTATCCTTAGCAATCTCTGTTGGCATCTTGCCAAAATCTCTAGTTTCATCCCACCACATCCCACGTTGCCTTGCATGGTTCTTACTAGATCTCAATACCAAAAGCAACTTGAAATGGCTAGGTCATCTGACTGTATTGTCACCCCTCATGATAGTGATGAGGAAATCTCTCATGAAGATTATCAAGGACACCTCCAAGATCAGAAATTACAACGCTTAGTAGAGAAAGTGCTCCATGAGGATCCTCACAAGTATTTTATTCATCTTGCAAATCTTGGACTTAAGCTCCCCACTGATTTTGATCTCAGCAAACTCAAAGAGACCGTAGAAGATAATCATGAACACCACACTAGTGAGGACAAAGGAAAGAAAGTCATAGACCCAAACACACCTATGGAAGAAATGAGGAAACAAATCGACGGTCTAACGCAACAAATGACAGATCTCAAGACGAGTACAAACACTAAAACATACTCCTTGGAAGATATTGCACTGTACCCCTTTGATAAAAGTTTGAATATGGTACCTGTAATGTCCCATTCTAGCAAGCCAAGATTTTTGCACCCTTGTAAACAATTTCAACTTACCAAAAGAGAACATTAGTATTCCATTTATCATTTCCTTTTAATCTAGATGATAATCATAAATGAGCAAGCTAAAATTTTCGCACCCTTGCAAACAATTTCAACTTACCAAAAGAGAACATTAGTATTCCATTTATCATTTCCTTTTAATCTTGATGATAATCATAAATGAGCAAGCCAAAATTTTCGCACCCTTGCAAACAATTTCAACTTACCAAAAAAGAGAACATTAGTATTCCATTTTTCATTTCCTTTTAATCTTGATGATAATCATAAACATAACCATATACTATTTGCCATTTCATAAATTCATTTTTCCATACATCATGATTCTCCTCGGGTGAGATAATCCTTAGGCCTCTTATTAACCTCACCTTCCACTTGTGAGAGAAGATTCGTTGGGTAGGTGATGTCATCTCAATCCTATGGGTCCATTAATATTATTCCTTAGTTTGTCAACCAATGCCCATAATTCCTTAGTTCGTCAACTAAGGCCCATTCCTTCGATACTTAAATCGAAGGTCCATAATAATATCCTTGATTCGTCAATCAAGGCCCATTCCCATGGAATGATCAATACCTACCATAACTATCTACCCCACCTTCTTAGCATTAGGTGGTTAATTAGGAAGTCTTGTATCCACCCTTAGGAATTCATGCCTTTATTAATCTTTAGGTTTTACCCTAGAGCCTTCTCCCTAGGTTTTACCCTAAGGCCTTCATTAATCTTCATCTATACATATACATACTTGTTATCTCTCATACGTCATTTATTAACAACTTCTGAATTCAAATCATACAAGATACATATTTAAAATATAAATTTCAGACATAACTGTATATATCACATATATCAATTTCTACTTAATAACCTTATTATTTATATCTTTCAAGTTATAAATTGAACAAGTAATTATAAATTCTTACAAATCATAAATTGAATAAGTAAATATAAATACTTACTTACCTGCTTTACCTGGGATTCCTTACCTATGCGGCAGTAATATAGTCTTTATTGTACTGCTGTTATAAAATGCAGATCTAAATATATGTATTTATCCCATACTCTTTTTATATTTTCTCCCCATGATCCTTTTCCTCGGCTGCCCTCGTGTCTTCCTTGTGATATTTTCTTGCTCTGTCTTTGATGAATTCAAATGATGTTTCTTCTTTATTACCTTTATTGAATTCACAGCTGTTTATTTATTTCTTTTTTTTATTTCACTCTTTCGATGATCCTTTCCTTCTATCTCACAATCTTTATTTATTTCCCTTTCAAGGGATATGTTCGAAGAGGTATGTCTCTTATTATTTTTATTACTTTATATTAATTCCCTTTTGTGGTAAAACTAGTTCTAACCATACGTAACTCCCTTATCATAAGAGGATAGGTTAAAAGATGTTTATTATTATTTATTTACCTTATTTGTATTTATATTATATCATTATAATAAATGATATATTATTTATATTTATATTACAATATAAGATAATAATAATAATAATATTTGTATTTATATTATTAGATATATTTATAATATATTATTTATTAATGTGTTGCACTTATAAATATCTTCCTTCGACCTCCCCTTAATCTTTTTAAAGTACATTATTTATATAATATATATAGTATAAATAAATACTTTTGTTATTAAGTACGGGAGCTCCTTTATTTTATTTTATTTCCAAGCATATAATATGGTGGGATAATGTTTGTCTTATTAGACTATAATTTTTATATGATTTTATTTTGAATTTAACCTTTTGTTTAACCGTATTACTTTGTCTTATTCCAAATTACTTTACTTTCTAAATTACTTTACTTTCTAACTTTAATAGGTAAGACTCTTCATAATATTTATTTTTATATATAATAATATATCTTATTAATTACTCACATAAATATTATATTAAAATATTTATATTTATAATATACTAGTTAATTAAAATATAAATATATATATTTCATATATTTTATAATATTTAAATTATATTAAATTAATAATATTATTTATTAAATAATACATATTAATAATATATTTTAAATAAATATATTATATATTTAGTTTATATAAGGCTAACTTATTATTTAAATAAACAATTCAATTATAAATCATTATAGGGACATGACAACCCTCCCCACTCAAGATTGCTTGTCCTCAAGCAATTATAATTAGGTATCCTAAAGTAATATTTAATAACATTATATTTTATTAGGTTTCCTTATATAAAATAAGGTTTCACTCACCAATAATATAAAATAACCTCTAGAAAATGTAACAAATTAATATAGCTAATAAACTATAGTGCTATAAATAATATAGGGGCCTAAAATAATAATTTATAAATTTGGGTTTACCCTTTTAAATTTTCAGCACTAAATTTGCATAAAGGCATTTCTATTTATTTAATTATCAAAAATGTTTTAATGACTACTAATATTATTTTAATGCCATGATTAACCAATAGCATCAAATGAACAATCCAAACCAAATAACCAAATGTCAAACATACCTGACACAACCAAAGTGAAAACGAAGGGGCACTACATCCTCCCCCCTAAAACTCGACTTACTCCTAGAAGTCGCAGCTAAAGTGGAAACATTACAAGTTAGTAACAACATTAAAGCTGATTCATTTCATACAATAATACACACTAAAATATAAACTTATATACTCCATTTCAAAAATAATCTACACAATCAAAGCTTGCAATTTCAAAAGTGGTTTCATAATGCATAAACCACTCCCAATCCTTACAAGTTAGCATTAACACCCAACTAGTTTATTCAGAACAAGGAAAACATTGCACCTTTTTATTCCTAACTTGTAAAAATTATCATATCATAAACATATGAAGCATTCTATTTCAAATACACCACCATTGTAATTTCTCTACCAATCTACTGTTAAGCAAACCATAGGTCAGAATGCTACATTTTCACAAAATATCAACATATTCATACACCTAAAACACACCTTTTTCACTAAATCTCATAGCATCTTCAACAAGGTCATGAATTTCTTTCACCTTTTGAAGCATGGAAACACACTTTATCATTTCATAAATCCATTTTCATGATTTACCATATATTCTTCACATACACACAAATTAACATTACTGGGATTCACATCACAAGGCTACACAAGGGTTCATCTGGACACCGGGAAGCAACATACTAATCCATGATACATAATCCATGAGCCAAGAGCCAAAATCCATCTCACATAATCTATAACTCACACGTAGTGGCTTGATGGTGTTAGGCCACACACACATGGTGAGACCATCCAAACAAGACCATAATGACCTATCTCTTATTGTATAAGGTAGTTAGCCTCAAAGAGATAGTCATCACACATAGGTGGGTAGTGGGTCCTAGCTGTGTAACAACCTCACATACCCCCATCCTCAAGGTTCCCTGCATCTGCTTCCTTGTATACACTCATCAAGTACGCCTCATACGTCCTTGGAGAGGAATCACAATACGACACATGGCCGACATCGAAAACAATAAGGAAAAACTAGTTTAGCCACCAATGTCATAAAGAAAGATCAAATAAAAATTCAATTTCAATAATAAAGAAAGAGATGCGCGCAATTTCAACACTAAATCAAATGTAACCACGATGGCTACATGCAAATAAGATCACAAGGTGTGGCTAAACCATCACAATTAAATATAAACAAAGTGTCAGCCTTCACAATCAATAGAAAATCATCAACAACCATAAAGAAAGTCCACAATCTTCAAAATTGCATTGTACAACACTGTGTGACTAGATACTAGCCACCAAATGAGGAAGGAAGGAACAAAATCAGGCTATAGCAGTAGCCCTCATGTGGTGCGGAGTGAGCACGCCATCCACATGGCTCAAGGTGTACTCCTCGGCTACACCCTACATCGCATCGTCACGCGGCATGGACTAACCAAGTGGTCCGCACACTCCTTGGCTGCCCGCATGGAACATGCACCTCGGCCACATCCCGCATCACATCTCAGTGCGGCATGGTCATACGCCAGCCGGAGAAGGCACGTACTGGCCGTATGCCGCATGGCAGTGTGTCTGTGGCTTCGCAGAAGTAGGCATGCGCAGAACACACCCCACATAGCAATACCTCGTGGAAAAGGCACACACAGGTACTCGCCGTAGCCAGAGGTATACATGGCTAGGACCTACCCATAGGCTAACTGACCCAACACTGTCGAAAGCAAACATGGGTATCCCTCTACAAGTGTGCGAGGCCCCATTACGCTCATCACACAAGTAGGCTATGACACAATCTCATAGTACACCTTCATGTGGCTATGTACGTGGCATCATGTCCTTGAGCCCAGCTCGCTACCATCAGCAACACGACATCATCACCAACACTATGTCGGAACATCAGTGGGGTGTGGCATCGTACCTATTGCATCATGTCAGAACATGTACAGATACGGAATCTGTCTCAACATGGGTAACAAATCTCCCTCCACATGCTGGACCTCAAATATACATGGGGCACATGGTCTCACTTGGGTTATCCATGCAAGTCCTAGACCCTAGCCCCCAAATGATGACTCATGTCATCGCATAGTTCCAGTTGGGTTGTCCTTGCAGGTCCTAGACCCCGGCCCCCAACTAACAACTCATGTGGCATATCATACCTTTCGTGAAGAAAAGGTAAATGATCCTCCAAGAAATACCATCCAGATGTTCAGAAACTGTGGGGATTAGGCTAACACATATGAATCAAGTACCCTGATCCATCATAAGGGAAAGTAGTGAGTACATTTCCTCAGGTTCAGTTGAGCGAGGGACCGCTCTGCGTCGTCATAAGCGTACGCTGTACACTCCGCCCAAGGAACTTTGTGGCTGCTACTACCCCTTCACAAATTGAGGGACTAGTGAACCAAAAGAAGAGAATCTATGAATCTAACTTTTGGCTACTCTTTTATATATATATTTTCAACCACGCAAAGGTTGGCCCTCAATCGGGTAACAAACATACAAACACATAATGGTATGGTTGATTCCACACCTAAAATACACATTTCCCGACGGATGGGCACCCAGTATCACCATATCAAGGGCACACAAAGCAAGTACGGGGTATTCACAACACTCAATCAATGCACAATTACTGGTTTCACACTTTTACATAGGAAGATTGCTTTTATATACACAATTCCATTACTACCAATATGATTCCTATTTGCAAAATCATAACATTACCTATTATCCACTTCCCTATTCTAGTTTCCTTCCACTCTACTTTTCTGCATATCACACGATGCTAAATCTCAATCTCATGATCATCTATCCAATACATCAATCTAGGTGTATAGATCAAGCATAGTATCCTACTCAGGAGTTTCCTGCCACTTGCATAAAAAGTACTACTATAGATAAACATGGGCGACAACATTAATCCAGAGGTCCCAGTGCTGAAACTTGGCTCTGATACCAAATGTAATGTCCCCTTCTAGCAAGCCAAAATTTTTGCACCCTTGCAAACAATTTCAACTTACCAAAAGAGAACATTAGTATTCCATTTATCATTTCCTTTTAATCTTGATGATAATCATAAACAAGCAAGCCAAAATTTTCACACCCTTGCAAACAATTTCAACTTACCAAAAGAGAACATTAGTATTCCATTTATCATTTCCTTTTAATCTTGATGATAATCATAAACGAGCAAGCCAAAATTTTCGCACCCTTGCAAACAATTTCAACTTACCAAAAAAGAGAACATTAGTATTCCATTTTTCATTTCCTTTTAATCTTGATGATAATCATAAACATAACCATATACTATTTGCCATTTCATAAATTCATTTTTCCATACATCATGATTCTCCTCGGGTGAGATAATCCTTAGGCCTCTTATTAACCTCACCTTCCACCTTGTGAGAGAAGATTCGTTGGGTAGGTGATGTCATCTCAATCCTATGGGTCCATTAATATAATTCCTTAGTTCGTCAACTAAGCCCCATTCCTTCGATACTTAAATCGAAGGTCCATAGTAATATCCTTGATTCATCAATCAAGGCTCATTCCCATGGAATGATCAATACCTACCATAACTATCTACCCCACCTTCTTAGCATTAGGTGGTTAATTAGGAAGTCTTGTATCCACCCTTAGGAATTCGTACCTTTATTAATCTTTAGGTTTTACCCTAGAGCCTTCTCCCTAGGTTTTACCCTAAGGCCTTAATTAATCTTCATCTATACATATACATACTTGTTATCTCTCATACGTCATTTATTAACAACTTATGAATTCAAATCATACAAGATACATATTTAAAATATAAATTTCAGACATAAATGTATATATCACATATATCAATTTCTACTTAATAACCTTATTATTTATATCTTTCAAGTTATAAATTAAACAAGTAATTATAAATTCTTACAAATCATAAATTGAATAAGTAAATATAAATACTTACCTGCTTTACCTGGGATTCCTTACCTATGCGGCGGTAATATAGTCTTTATTGTATTGCTGTTATAAAATGCAAATCTAAATATATGTATTTATCCCATACTCTTTTTTTTTTTTCTCCCCACGATCCTTTTCCTCGGCTGCCCTCGTGTCTTCCTTGTGATATTTTCTTGCTGTGTCTTTGATGAATTCAAATGATGTTTCTTCTTTATTACCTTTATTGAATTCACAGTTGTTTATTTATTTCTTTTTTTTTTACTTCATTCTTTCGATGATCCTTTCCTTCTATCTCACAACCTTTATTTATTTCCCTTTCAAGGGATATGTTCGAAGAGGTATGTCTCTTATTATTTTTATTACTTTATATTAATTCCCTTTTGTGGTAAAACTAGTTCTAACCATACATAACTCCCTTATCATAAGAGGATAGGTTAAAAGATGTTTATTATTATTTATTTACCTTATTTGTATTTATATTATATCATTATAATAAATGATATATTATTTATATTTATATTACAATATAAGATAATAATAATAATAATAATATTTGTATTTATATTATTAGATATATTTATAATATATTATTTATTAATGTGCTGCACTTATAAATATCTTCCTTCGACCTCCCCTTAATCTTTTTAAAGTACATTATTTATATAATATATATAGTATAAATAAATACTTTTGTTATTAAGTACGGGAGCTCTTTTATTTTATTTTATTTCCAAGCATATAATATGGTGGGATAATGTTTGTCTTATTAGACTTTTATTTTTATATGATTTTATTTTGAATTTAACCTTTTGTTTAACCGTATTACTTTGTCTTATTCCAAATTACTTTACTTTCTAACTTTAATAGGTAAGACTCTTCATAATATTTATTTTTATATATAATAATATATCTTATTAATTACTCACATAAATATTATATTAAAATATTTATATTTATAATATATCTAGTTAATTAAAATATAAATATATATTTCATATATTTTATAATATTTAAATTATATTAAATTAATAATATTATTTATTAAATAATACATATTAATAATATATTTTAAATAAATATATTATATATTTAGTTTATATAAGGCTAACTTATTATTTAAATAAACAATTCAATTATAAATCATTATAGGGACATGACAACCCTCCCCACTCAAGATTGCTTGTCCTCAAGCAATTATAATTAGGTATCCTAAAGTAATATTTAATAATATTATATTTTATTAGGTTTCCTTATATAAAATAAGGTTTCACTCATCAATAATATAAAATAACCTCTAGAAAATGTAACAAATTAATATAGTTAATAAACTATAGTGCTATAAATAATATAGGGGCCTAAAATAATAATTTATAAATTTGGGTTTACCCTTTTAAATTTTCAGTACTAAATTTGCATAAAGGCATTTCTATTTATTTAATTATCAAAAATGTTTTAATGACTACTAATATTATTTTAATGCCATGATTAACCAATAGCATCAAATGAACAATCCAAACCAAATAACTAAATGTCAAACATACCTGACACAACCAAAGTGAAAACGGAGGGGCACTACAGTACCATTCCCCTTTCGATTCGAAGTTCCTAAGTTTGACAAATACAAAGGAAAAGGGGACCATAGAGATCACATTAGGGAATTCAACACTGCATGCATGGAAGTAGCTCACAATGAGACTTTCTTAATGAGACTATTCCCTAGATCTCTAGGTAGTCAAGCCATGGAGTGGTTCTCCTGGCTCCCATTGGGCATCAAAACTTTTGATGAGTTAGTCAACAAATTCATCGCACACTTCTCGTACAATATTAAACATGAAGTCTCCATGCTTGACCTATGCAATACCAAGCAAAAGAGTAGCGAATCGTTCGCCTCCTTCCTACAAAGGTGGAGACAACTAGCAAGCAAATGCTCATATGATGTACCCGAGAAGCAATTAATGGAGATGTTTGTCCACAACCTCAACTCCGATCTAAGCTATCAAATACAAATTCAATGCCCTGCCTCATTTTTGAAGGTCATTAAAATAGGATTGCTCATCAAGAAAGCTATGATCGCCAAGGGGCAAATCAAGTTATATAAGGACACACCTACCTCCAACTACACGACTGATAAATCAAAGTTTTGGACTAAGAATAAAAATTTCGTCAATGATGGAGTAGTTGATGCCAAGGTGGCGGCTCCCAAATAACAACCAATATTCACTCTCAAAGGAGAGGCAAGCAATGTTACTCCTAACAAAACATTCTCTCGGGAGCCAAGACCATGGTACAACTCAAATCCAAGGTGAAAGTTCACACAGCTAGGTGAGTCCCAAGAATCTGCATTAAGGAAGCTATTGGCCAACAATGAAATCACTCTACCACCAACAAGCGATTATGAACCTCAAATAAAACCTCACTATTGGAAAGACACCGACTTTTGTGAGTATCATAGAGGAAGAGGACATACAACCAACAATTGTATTCATCTCAAACAGGTTATTCAAGATATACTTGATCAAATCAAGGAGGTGCTCAACAACATACTTCTAATGAGATGCATGTGGCTTACAAAGATCCACTTCTCAATCACGACAGGTCTTATAACAACAACAACAACAACAATAGCAAAAACAACAACGACAACAACAACAACAACAACCGTAACAAGCAAAATCAGAATAATGGGAATAGTAATTCCAATTACGCAAGTGTGCCATTCGATCATACCATCAATTGCACATCAGAGCATGTCCCACAAATCAATGTGGTTATATTTAACCAACAATCAGGACCCAACAAAATTGATTGCAGCATCATCATCCGCAGTGGTAAGTTCATATTGACTACCCTCCCTCCAAGGTCATCACCTTCTCAGTCCAACTCCCATCAGTATAGTGTCATAGACCAACTATGGAAGACTCCTGCCCACATTTCTATCTTAGAGTTGTTGTGTCTATCTCCTTCCCACAAGGAGATTCTCGATAAATCCTTAGTGGAAACGATAGTACCCACGAACTTGGCCCAAGAGAAGTTTCAATCCATGGTAGGAAATCTCACTTCCTCTAGTACCATATCATTTACCGAAAAAGATGACCTCTCAGTGTCTCAGCCTCATAACACCCCCTTGCATATCATCGCCTTCATCCATAAGCACCGCATCAAGAGGGTTCTCATTGATGGGGGTGAGGGTTTAAATATTTGCACGCTCAAGCTAGTCCTTACATTGGGGTTCTTTGAAAATGCAGTTGATCCAAGGAAGAAGATTACTATCAAAGCTTATGATGAAGAGGAGAGAACTACCAAAAGAACAGTGGTATTACCCATACAAGTGGGACCGATGATAAAAGACATTGTGTTCCAAGTCCTAGATAGGGAGCTAGCCTATAATATTCTCTTAGGTAGACCATGGATTCATGCCATGAAAGTTGTGCCTTCTACCTATCACCAATGCATAAAATTCCCTCATAATGGCAAGCAAGTCACCATCCAAGGTGATCCAGACCCCTTTCAGCATTGCAACTCTGTCCTCTCAAAACCCGATTGCATCATACCCAACAATAGAGCATCTACATCCCCTACCCCACAGCATGATTCTACCTCTGAAGCTTCCTCATCCAAGCCCAAAGAGCAGAAAATTACCATCAAAGAAATAGGAGTAGGGAAATACTCCATCGAGCATAGCCTCAATTTGGCCAAAATGCCTTTATCTCCTAGATCCTTTGGGCGACCCAAGCATTTTCCAAAGCCATTTGCTCCTCCTACTCCTCCCACAGCTCCCTTTGTAAAATGGGGGACCCTATCAGATGAAACAGAGGAAAGAGATATCTTACAATGGCTCTACATAGAAGAAGAAGAGAATACACAATAAGAACCACCTAGGCTCCAAACAGAAATCTATGGGCGAGATGAATTTATCCTACACAGAATGGGTTACAAAGGACAAGGCCCCATTGGCTTGAGAAAAGAAGGAATTATAGAACCCATTCGACCCTCTTCATCCTCATTGGCTAGAACTATAAAAGGTCTAGGATATAAGGATAAGGGAAAAGCTAAAGCAAATGCTTGTCTTGTGGAAATGATCCATACCCTTCAAGAGGACAATGACATAGATTCCAATGAGTATGAGTGGGATGAGTTGACAGAGCATTCCTATGATGACAAAGAGGTTGACACCGTTCAAACTTATAGCCCCTACCGTGAGGGACAAATGCTATTGCATAGACCATTAGAGTGTGATTTGCCTATCCCTGAGAATACAACTTTCAAGGAAGGTTCGAGTTCTATCGCAATAAACAATTTGGAGGAAAGTACCATCCTGAACACTCTCCCTACCTATACTCCTAGCATATCCATTCAAACTATCAACGAATCAGATCTATCCTCTGACTCCCTCCCCCTTGTGCATCCTGAACTTATTGACTGGGATCTACAAGGAAACCTGCAACTAGATATGTTCCAAAATGATGATGCCTATATTGACTACATGGAACTTAGGGACCACCTACCTAAAGGAGATCATAAAGCTGGCTTCACCATTGAACTTAATACTGTGGCTTATTTGAGAGAGGGTGCCAAGCCTTCCAGTTGTAAAAATATCAAAATAAAAACTGGATCTGATGGTGAAAACTGATCCGCGGCAATGTTAGATCCCAAAATAGTAAAAAGAAAGGATGCATCTGATGGTGAAAACCCAACTATAGCACCTGATGATGGAAGGCTTGACACTCTCCCTGATGACATGCACCAGGAGAAGTCTTAGATTGTTGTGGAACCTACAGAACCTGTTAACATTGGAACAGAGGAACAGCCTAAGATCATTCACTTTGCTAAGTCTCTAACCCCACTAGAAAAGACTAAGTTTGTACCATTCTTCAAAAAAAAGCAAGTCAATTTTGCTTGCTCATACGCAGATATGCTGAGGTTAGATCCAAATTTGATTCTACATCATCTTCCACTAGATCTAGGAGTGAAACCAATGAAATAGAAGCTTAGAAAGATGCATCCATACATTGCATTGCTAGTAAAAGAGGAACTCAAGAAACTACTGGAGGTAGGGTTCATCAGAGCTATAGACTATCCGGAATGGGTCTCCAACACAGTTCAAGTATCCAAACCTGATGGCCGAGTCAGACTATGTAATGACTTCAGAGATCTAAACAAAGCTTGCCGCAAGGATGACTTTCCATTGCCAAATATAGATATCATAGGTGACTTAATAGCAGGGCACACCATGTTATCTCTCATGGATGGCTTCTTTGGATACAATCAAATTAGGATAGCACCAGAAGACCAACATAAGACAACTTTCACTTGTCCATGGGGCACTTTCTGCTAGAATGTCAAACCATTTGGGCTAAAAAATGCAGGAGCCACATATCAACGTGCTATGACCACTATATTCCATGATATGATGCACGTCACAATGGAAGACTATGTAGATGATATCCTTGCAAAGTCACTCACAAGAGAATCACACCGGGATGTGTTAGAGAAAGTCTTTCAGAGACTAGCACAATTCAAAGTCAAGTTGAACCCAAAGAAATGTGTGTTTGGAGTCACCTCAGGCAAGCTCTTAGGTTTCATTGTATCGGCAAATGGAATACAGGTGGACCCTGCCAAATTCAAGGCTATTATGGACATGCCACCACCCAAAAATCTTACTCAACTAAGATCTCTACAGGGCAAGCTACAAGCAATCCGTAGGTTCATATCACAACTGGTAGACAAGTGTCAACCCTTCAGTCATCTCCTACATAAGAACATTCCATTTAGGTGGGATGAGAAATGCGAAGAGGCATTCGACAAACTAAAAGAGTATCTTATGAATCCACCTATTCTCATGCCTCTTATCCAAGGGAAGCCATTATTACTATACATATCTGCTACACCAACAGCTCTTGGGGCTCTTCTAGCACAACAAGATTATGAAGGTAAAGAAAGAGCCATTTACTACATCAGTCACACATTGGTGGGCTATGAGTTGCAATACTCTCAAATAGAAAGATCATGCCTTGCGGTAGTTTTTGCTTCCCAAAAACTCTGACATTATATGCTAGCACATCTATTCAAACTTATTGCAAAAATAGATCCACTGAAGTACCTACTAAGCAAAGCAGCTCTAACAGGTCGCCCACCAAATGGATAATGCTCCTAAGTGAATATGACATAGACAGAAAGGCTATCAAGGGGCAAGTCATTGCTGATCAGTTAGCAGATGCACCACGACAAGACACCACACCAATGCAATTTGAGTTTCCAAATGAATCCTTATTCAATATATCAACTCATTCCTGGAAACTCTACTTTGATGGGTCCTACACAAACCATGGATCGGAGCAAGAATCTTGTTTATAACTCCTCATGGTGACACCATAACAAAGTCTTACCATCTTTTATTCCCATGCACCAACAACATAGAAGAATATGAAGCCTTGGACATTGGCCTCAAAATGGCAATAGAGTGGAAAATCAAAGAGCTACATGTCTATGGTGATTCTCAACTAGTGATCAATCAGGTCAATGACGATTACCAAACCAAAGATGAGAAGCTTGTCCCATACAAATGGATGGTCAAGGAATTTAAGGAATATTGTGATCATCTCTTTTGAGTAGATACCTCACATTGAAAACAAAGCAGCAGATGCCATGGCAACCATTACCTCTCTCCTCGAAATCCCAAAGAGTGAGTCACGGTACGAGTTGTTGGTGGTGTCAATTCAACAACCAGCTTATGATCTTCCTAAAACCCATTCCATATGCCTATTAGTTGGATCTGATTCACCTTGGTAAGGTAAGGTTTACACTTACCTCAAGGACAACACCCTCCCACCTGACTTATCTTCAAACCAACGACGAACCTTTATACGCCAAACCTCTCGTTATACCATTATTGCTGACACCCTATACCAACGTGGTCTAGATGGTACTTTACTCCATTGTTTAGAATGAGAAGAATCCCAAACCACATTACAAGATGTACACGAAGGGATCTACAGAACACACTCTAGCAGTCCTTCCTTAGCTAAGAAACTCATTCTTTTAGGTTATTATTGGCCGAACATGGAAACAAATTCATATCAGTTTGTGAAGAAGTGCAAGCAGTGCTAGATACACAGAAACCTGATACATGCACTAGCTTAAGAGTTGAGACCTTTAACGACACCTTGGCCCTTTTGTCAATTGGGACTCGACCTTGTAGACAAAATCCACCCACCCTCATCCAATAGCCACAAATTCATAATAACCACCACTGAGTACTTTACCAAGTGGATTGAAGCCATCCCCCTCACCACCATCACAGGTAAACAAATCACCTCATTCATCCTTAATTACCTCATCTGCAGATACAGAATTCCTTCATCCATTATCACGAATAACAGAAGACCCTTCCAAAACCAGGATGTCCAAGAACTCTGTGACTGATTCAAAATCCAACACCATTTCTCCACACCCTATTACCCCCAAGGTAACGGCCAAGCAGAAGCATCCAACAAGACCATCTTGAAACTCCTCAAAAAGATAGTTAATGATGTTGTTTGTGATTGGCACATCTAACTCAATCCCACTTTGTGGGCCTATCGAACTAGTATACACACTCCCACAGGTGCTACTCCTTACGCCCTTGTCTATGGATTAGAAGCCATTCTGCCCATCGAGGTCGAGCTACCATCTCTAAGGGTGTTGTTAAAAGGTCTCATAACTGATGAAGAGTAAGAGTTTCCATATTACAAGAGCTAGAGCTGCTAGACGAAAGGAGACAGAAAGCCTTCAATCATCTCAAGGCATATCAACAAATGATGTCACGAAGCTACAACCACAGAGTCCGCCCAAGAGTCTTTAAAGTTGGAGATCTAGTACTTAAAGAGAACCCCCTCAATCAACAGGATCGAGAAAAGAAAGGTAAATTTGAGCCCAACTGGCTTGGGCCTTATGTGATCGTTGCCACCTATGGATCGGGGGCATATCAGTTAGCAATGTCAGAGGGTGAGATGTTCGATGACCTAATCAATAGTATGCATCTTTGTCGGTTCTATACCTAAGAGAACCCCAGTGTAAGGGGGCATAAAAAAATTAAAAAAAAATCAGAAAAATATAAAAAATTCAAAAAAATCATCCTTTGGTGAAAACCTGGCAAATAGGTGCCTTGGATAGGTACCATGATGAAAACCTAGCAAACAGGCATCATGTGTACTTTTAGTTTTCATGCAAATAAAAGCAAGTGGTGAAGACCTGGTAAACAGATGTTACTTGTGATAAACCGCTTCCTCCATCTTTGGGAAACCAATCACCTTGTGTCTATTCTTCCTTCACTTGTGTCCCATTTGATTTGTATCTATTCCATAATAAAAACCTAGTGATAACCTATCGTGGCTTGATACTCTATCTCTTTAGTCACCTTGTCAACCAAGGTTTTATCCAGTATCCTATCCATAGTGTTAGCCTAGCATAGCATATGTCATAAGTATCATAGGGTCGACCCTGAACTACGCTGCCTCTGGTTGTCACGTAGGCAAGGCCATTATCAATGCGCCCCTGAGGCTTCCCATCCATCCCATATCTTGTCGTCTATCCTCTAGTCCATCCATGGTCCAAGTCCCAAACTACGTTGCCTTTGCATCGTCACATAGGCAAGGCCATTGTCAATGCACCCCCAAAGCACTAGGTCAGTCCCTTAGGGTCCATTTCACCAATAAGGATTGTGGAAACTTTCACTAGACACAAGTGCGCACAAGCAAAGCCCATTTCCAAAGAAATTTTGACGCAAGGCATCAACCTATCCCAAGCAAAGCAAACAAGTACCTAAAGCACTCTACCTGATTCTATCCAAATTATGGTAAGAAAAACACATCTAAATGTAAGAATGTTTTGTCTTTGTGATTAGGTTAACTTACAGAGTCTTGACTTCTGTTATCATGTTTCCTATTCTACTCAAGAATGCCAAATGCTACAGATGCTATGATGGGGGCACGATTCTTTTCTTTGTTTGCTGTCTGTGGACCAACCTTTAGTAATGTGAAGCCTTGTCTAACAACATGATCAGTAAAAGATCATTGAGGACATCAGAGGTCTAACATGAAAGGGGGTAATCCTTTTCTGTTGTTATGCAAGAAATACTCTGGTCATCTTGGTTCAATTATACCTCGATGCTTGTATTAACTTGTCTAAATCAAAATCCATGTAAGCAATACTCAAGTCATCTCAATTCAATTATACCTCGATGCTTGTATTTTCTTACAACATTTTAAAACACCCAATGATGAAATAAGCACTTCAAAATACTTGCAATATCAAGATGACAAATATCCATATCCATACTGTATCTAATTGTATTTCATATTCACATCCATATCATATCCACTTGCATCCATATCCATGCAGTAAAAATTCTATGCAGAGTACCAATGTTTACAAATAAAAGCTTGTGATTCCTTCTATCGAGTCATTCTTCTATCAAAATTCAACCTATCAATTCTTCTTTCATCCTAATCTGATCAATCAAGCAATGATCCAAATGCAAGTCTATCCTTAATCCGTACCAATTGAGTCAAGTCAATCTTGTCAAATGATCCAATCACAAATCAGTGGTCTTGATCCTTATTTGGTTGTAAACCAACTCAATCAGTTATAATCAATCAATTGTCTTATACAGGATGTCACATTGTCGAAATCAGACCAATACACGCGTCTTACACAACATGTTTCATTTCCTGAAACCAGACACTATCCTCCGTGTTGCTCTAGGGATCCATTGTTCCCCACCATGACAACACGCCTACCATGTTGGTCTATCAAGATGTCAAAAAAAAACCATTCACATCCACTTGCATCCATAAAGCATCCATACCATTCACATCCACAAAATAATCCATACCATATTCCATACATATAAAGATCCAAACTGTAGAGTATCGAATAAAAGCTTGTGATTCCTTCTGTCGAGTCATTCTTCTATCGACCAACTTTCTATCTATCATTGTATCTCTTGTCAACAGTTCTAGCTGTCAATCCGAGCAATGATCCAAATGCAAGTCCATCCTTAATCCATACCAATCAAGTCAAATCAATCTTGCACAAATGATTTAATCACAATCAGTGGTCTTGATCCTTGTCTAGTCATAAACCAACTCGATCAATTATAATCAAACATTTGTCTTATACAGGATGTAACATTGTCGAAATCAGACCAACACACGCGTCTTACACGACATGTTTCATTTCCTGAAACTAGACACTATCCTTCATGTTGCTCTAGGGATCTATCATTCCCCACCATGACAACACACCTACTGTGTTGGTCTAGGGATATATCGTTCCCTGCCATGACAACACTGTCGTATATCCATATCGATTAATCAGTGGTTTACCACTTGATAGGGGCAATACCTTGTTTGTTCTTGTATCATTTGTGCATACTTGCTTACTTGATTGTGTGTGTTACTATTTTATCTTGCATCACGTATCATTCAGCTCAAGATTCTTCAGCCAATTTCTTTTCTTCAAACCTAACCGTTGCTTCCAACCTTCTTCATCGTGAGATTGTCCGTCTCGCACCCTCAAAACTCTCTCCTCATCTAATCTCCCGAGGGGGCATCCTCATCCTATCTTTCCATTGCCGTCTTTTTCTTCTATCTATACCTTAGCTTCTTTGAAATGATGTTACTCCACACAAATCTCATCATCTCTAATATCACATCAAAGAGGGGCAAAATGTATACACCTAAAAATGACACGACTCGATCTAAATAAATATTCTTAATATTTATTTCATTCTAATTCTTCATTCAATAAATAAATAAACAAATTTATTTATTTGATTCATATACCTCTGAGTTAATTAAATATCAAAATATTTAATTACCTCTTCTAAAGTCAAAATTAAATAAAATCCTTTATTTAATTAAATTCTTCCAAATAATTAAATAATTCTTAATTATATAATTAAGTCAAAATCATTCTTCCAAATTTGAATAAATCAAATCAAATTTATTTAAATCCTCTCAATCTCCAAAAATAAAATATAATCAAATATTTTATTTATTCTTCCAAATCATGCACAACAATTAAATAAATTTATTTATTTAATTTTGCTTTCTTATCTTCAAATATCTTCCAAATCTTCTAAAAATAAGTCTTCTTCTTCATGCACACAAAATTAAATAATTTATTATTTAATTTCTCTCAAGTCATGCAAAAGCAAATCATAAGTTGAGTTAACTGACTCAACCAACCTTGTTTTTATCAATATCTCTAAAATTAGAAAAAAGCTTTCTAATTTATGAAAAGAATGTCTTATCTTTAGAAAATAAAGTAGTTAACTCAAATAAAATAGCTTTTATGTGACACTTGTCTTCTTCTTACTCGCTCACGTTCTCTCAAGGTTTCTATACCATTGATCTTCTTTCTCTCAAGTCTATAAATTAAACCCTATTCTTCCATTTCATTCATCCAAGCTTTTAGTATTGTTACTCTATAGGAATTACAGCGCGCCTTTGGCACCAATTCTTTCATTGCTTGCAATCAAACTCGTTACTACACACTACTATCATTGTTATGAAGCTCATCTTCATGGCAAACCTATCATAGTCGTTTCCATTTGAACATCTTGGAATCATAGCAAGGAAGTGCACCTTCTGAGGGCCATATTCATAGACAAGATCATTTGTGATAAGCGATCAATGAAAGTTGAGAATTAAAGGAGGTTTGCTTTGTATTGTTCATTGTTTGATTGATCTCTTTTGTTCATTATTTCATTGATTTTTGGGTATTATTGACATTGATATATTGATTATTCATCATTTAGATCTAATTTTCCCTTAACATCTATAATAATGTTGATTGGGTTGGCTGTGTGGATGATAGAAGAAGTACAAGTGGTGGTGCTTTCTTTTTGGGAAGTAGATTGGTTTCATGGCAGAGCAAGAAGCAAGATTGAATATCCTTATCAACTGCAGAGGCAGAGTATATTGCAACAACATCCTACTGTACACAAGTGTGGTGGATGAAGCAAACCTTGAAGGATATCAAGGTAGTGTATGATGAGCCTATTCCTATTTTATGTGATAATACAGGTGCTATCAATATTTCTAGGAATCCAGTGATGCATTCTATAACCAAGGATATAGCAATCAGGTATCACTTTTTGAGAGAGAAGGTTGCAGATAAGGAAGTAAGGTTAGAATATGTTCCAACAAAGGATCAAATTGTAGATATTTTCACAAAGGCTCTTACAAAGGACACCTTTGAATATATCCAGAAGAGATTAGGAGTAATTTCCCCTCCTTGCTAGATGCATAGTGGTGCATCTATCTAGTGGGAGTTCATGACTATACCTTTTTTCCTAGACTAATGGTGGCTACCTCTCAGGGGGAGCAGGTAGTTGTGATTACTGATAGAGGGAGTCTTGAAGAAGGGAGAGAGAGAAAATGTGCAGCTTAGGAGGAGAGTTTGTGCCCTAAGGGAAAGGAGGTAATCTTTGTCCTTAATGTCAAAGGGGGAGAGAGAGAAATGTATATCTAAGGGGGAGTATATGTTGCCATCAATGACAAAGGGGGGTATTGTTGGCAATATGTGTTGGCATTATGTTGTCATTGATGTCAACACTTAGAGTAAGGTCAGCACTCAATTTGTGATGATGTTATACCAGTGAGATATAGAGATGTAGTGAGATTCAGTGATGTTCCTAATGTTCATAGTGGGCTACTAATGTTCATGGTTGGATGTCATGTCCTGGTCAGTGTCAAGTCAAGTTGTTGGTCAGCAAAGATGTTTTCATGATGAAATATTAAGATGGGAATTAGAAGCACAAAAATGAATGATTAAGATGGGAATTAGAAGTACTAAGATGAATTATGATACATTAAGCTATGCTAAGGATGAGAAGGTATTTCTGAGGACCTATGGCATGTTTTATGATCCTTCCTATTGTTCCCAAGGATGTATGTGCTATTATATGAAGATTTTGGCTTCCAAAAGTTGGTGAAGGTTTCTGCCATAGAGAGGTGTTTAAAAGACTATCTGGTAAAATGCTTTGCATTCCTCTGCATTTGAAGACATGGTCATGTTGTTCAGAACTTTAGTTAAGTATAATGTAAAGGTGTTAAATACCAAAGTTTCAAGTCTCTTGTCCCTCCATGCAGTGAAAGTTATGAGAGACAGAGTTCCGGTCTATGCCCTGACAAAATCAAGTGATGATGAAGACTATTTGGAATGCTATGAATTCCTCCATAATGAAATATATGGCTATGCAGTTTTGAGGACTTGTTCACAACAATGTATGAGTGCATCCATATGAGTTTCAAGTGTTTTGGAGGTCCACAAGCTTAGTTTTCAAATGACAGTTGTGATACAGACTATTCTAAATGCCTAGCTATTCTTAGGACATATGCTGATGATGTGTGCCAACTTGGTGTGGCATGAAATGGTACATAGACTAATGGAAGATGGTCCTAATGATCTTATGTTGTCTCTATTGCTCCACAAGGTAGTTTTCTCCTCTTTTCGGAACTGGCTGAGGTTCAGAATGATGATCTTGCCAGGCTATGCCTCTGTCTAGCTAACTAAAGAATGTTGAAGGTATACGCCACAAAGTTCTTGGTGTGTGAAGTTCAAGGAATGTTTGGAGATGTTGTATAGGTCTTGCTAACTCATCTGGAAGAAGAACAAGCAATGTTTTACCATTCATGAGCACCGCCAAGATTGTCAAGACCAATGTGCTACAAGCTTCATGTGTTCTTGCTTAAGGGTAACCTAATTCAAATCTATGAAGCGTGTGGTTGTTATTCCTTAAAGAATCATGCTATGAAGAATGTTTAGGACTAGACTAAGAATGTATTGGGATCTGCAAGGCATGTGTTTCTTCCTAGAGTAGCGTGTAGTTCATGATAGGGCTTGCCTTATGCATGTTTCATGTTTTGTGATATCTGGCTGACATGTAAAATGTAATATCCTTGTTGTATTGGCCGACTTGTAATGAAATCAATGTAATGACATGTATATATTGTAAATCTAGTTAGTCTAGGTGATGTATGTTTGTGAAAATAAAAATATGAAAGTGCAAAGAGGAGAGTATAAATATCATATGCATTGTGATGTGTGATTCAAGGAGAAAGAGCAGAAGTGTTAGAGGTTGTCTTGATTCATCTTAAAGACATTTTTCTAATAAGAGGGAAGTAAAGAGTGTGCCTAATTGATCCAATCATCAGAAAAAGTAGAAGTGCAATCATCAAAGGTGTGAATTTTCAATGTTAGTTTTCAGGTAGTAGAAGGACTATCATATTGTAATCTTTTCTAAATTTGTTTTCAGTTCAGGGATTAGCTACTTCCATGTCAATGACCCTAAAAACAAAGTATTCAAGGACTTGTATCTTCCTTGGGAGTGACCCTAAATCAAAATTTTCAAGGAGTAGTAGCTTCCTTGGGTTGTAGCCCTAAAACAAAGTTATAATTTTGAGCAACATATATTGTGAGTTAATCCTCACTGTGGTTTTTCCCTTCTTTGGTTTTCCACATATATCTGGTGTTATGTGTTGATGTGCATTATGTTAATCTTTCATGTTTATGTTGATGTTGTACGCTTAAGTTTTAATCTTCTCTGAAGGATTTAAAGTTTGATTAGATATTAATTCACCCCCCTCTCAATATCCTAGCGTGTTCAACAAAGATCACAATACTGAGATAATGTATCCTACTTGGCTTGATAAGATCTAGTAACTTGTCTTACAATTAATTGTGAATCACCATAGATAGTGATGTTTTGGATAGTTAGAGACAAAGCGGCATGAAGTCCTACAATAAGAGCTTCGTACTTAGAAATGTTATTTGTGCATGAGAATTTTAGACGGTAGGAAAGAGGAATTGGATTGCGTGATGGAGGTATCAAGATTATAACAACACCCGAGCCAGTTCTGCATCTTGAACCATCAAAATACAATTCCCATTTATCACCTTTATCAATAGTGAGAATTTGATCAATCAGGAAATTCCTCACTATTTTGCATAGAGAAAGGTGAAGGTGCTTTGGCTAAATGGTCAGTTAACACTTGTCCTTTTATTGTTTTGAGAGAGATAAACTTGAGATTGAATTCCATTAACAAAATAACCCATTTAGCTAGGCGACCTGAGAGATCCGTCTTATCAAAGAGATGCTTCAAGGGATCAAATTTTACAATGACATGAACTTCAACATTTAGGAGATAATGTCTTAACTTCTATGTTGCAAAAACAAGAGCTAAGCATTGTTTCTCTATAATAGTATATCGCACTTCATAATCGAGCAAAGTTTGGCTTAAATAATATATAGTGTGTTCCTTGCTTTTGCCATCATGTTGTGCTAATAATACCGCTATAGCATTAGTAGAAGCTTATGTGTAAAGAATAAAGGGATTTTTGCCAGTTGCTAGTTGTAAAACAGGAGGATTAGATAAATATTCTTTCAACTCTTTAAAGGATTTTTGACAATCTAAATTCCATTGGAATTTTGATTCTTTCTTAAGTAACTGAGTAAAAGGGTGAGTCCTAGATCTGTGAGTTGAGATACAAATCGACGGATGGCCTGTATCTTCCCTTCTAAACTATGAGTTGAGTGATATTACGGGGAGATGGCATGTTAACAATCACTTCAATTTTCTTTGTGTCTACTTCAATACCACAATGCAAAACTATAAATCCCAACAGTTTTCCATTGTCTACACCAAAGACGCATATACGGGGATTCAAGCACATGTTATATTTTTGTATCCATTAAAAGATTTGATAGAGGATTGTGATGTGATCCTGGCGATGAATAGACTTCACAAGAATGTCATCGACATAATACTCTAAGATGTTATTCATGTAATCATGAATGATAAGAGTCGTAGCATGTTGGTAAGTTACTTGGACGTTCTTTAATCCAAACGGCATGACTACCCAACAAAATGTTCCCCATGGGGTTATAAAAGTTGTCTTGTATTGATGTTGAGGGTTGATAAAGATTCGATTATATCCTGAAAAACCATCCATGAAAGAAAGTAATTCATGGCCAACTATTGAATCAACAATCATATCAATATTTGGAAGAGGAAAATCATCTTTCAAAGAAGTGAGACTTAAATCTCTAAAGTCAGTGCACATTTGAATACGGTTGTCAAGTTTAGCAACAACCGCAATATTCGAGATCCAAGGTGAGTAATCAATAGAGCAGATAAAACCAGCTTGTAAAAGCTTTTCTATCTCAGCTTTGACTAACAATGCAACCTTAGGATTCATTTTACAAATCTTTTGTTTAACCAACTTAGCATCGGGTTGTAATACAATATTATGTGTTACAATCTTAGGATCATTGCCATGCATATCTGAATAACTTCAAGCAAATAATTCAAAAAACTCATGTAAAAGTTTGGTCATATCATCTTTTTCTTCTATTATTAAACAATCTCTTATAGGGATAATCTTTTCAAGGTTATCCTTCTCCATCAAGACATCGACAGTCTTTCCATTAAGTAAAGTATTATGGTTCGGGAGGCTAGGTGATTGTGATGATTCTAAAGACTCTTCATTAGGTGTTAAAAGTAACATTTACCAAACAAGTGGATTTTCCAAAGTATGCATCAATATTTAAATAATAAGGTAATCCACGCTTATGATGATAATGAGGCAAATTGTGATAAGCTCCCATAAATTCAACTATTGCTTTATCTATAGAGAAATGATCCAATTCAATATCTCCTGGAGGACAATTGTGTTGATCATCTTAAGATATACCAAATTGAGTGTTGATATGGTATTGACATTAAGATTAGGATGTTTGTAAGATTTAGTGGGTTTTAAGAAGTGGTATCCAATACTAGAGTTAATTCCAGTAACTTGTAAAGGTACTACGATTCCTTGTTGATTCATACCACAACCATTACCTACATAGTCGCAGTTCTTATAAAGGGATTTAAATCCTTGACCATAAAGAGATGTCATTTTTTAGAAGATGGTGGAGCTTCATAGGTCTCATAATCTGTAGTATAAGTAAGAGTAGTATCTTCCTTGTTAACTGAAGGATCTTGAGATTCTTTAGGTTTTCTACAGATTGTTTAGATGATATTGATGCAACTTTTGAAGTTTCAGCACTTTTAAGCTTATACTCCCCTATAACAGTAGGAGTGAAATCCAATGAACCGCAATCATCACCAGGGAGTGCATTTGATGAAAGTTGAGAGTCTTGTACAACATTATTTGTGGCAAGAGGTTTCGATGAATCAACTTTTAAGTTGTTTAGAATCTTATGATCAATAGTTTGTTTTTGAGTTTCAATATGTAAACAACTTTCCAATTCCAGATCAGCTTCAGTAGTTAGGAGTTTATTTACATAGATAAACTTTATCAATCAATGAAGGGAAGACGGAACTGCCCCCATAGTATGAATCCATGGTCTTCCAAGAATCATATTATATGACAAAGCACCGGGCATGACATGAAAAAGAGTAGACAATGTCACGGGTCTAACCTTTATAGGTAGAATTATAGTACCCACGGATGGTCTACCAACATTATCAAAGCCACGAATGTTCAACTTATATGGCTTAATAAACTTTTTATCAATGTTGATTTTTTGTAACAAATTAACACCACAAACATTAAGAGATGATCCGTTATCAACCATAACTCTCTTCACCAAATTTTTGTTTACAGTGACAAAGATTATAAGAGGATCATATTGCTTCTGAACTTCCATAGAGGGCAACTCATGTTGTTGAAATAGAATATCTATTTTTGTCGCATGCATACAATCTAACAGGGTTGCTACATCATTAGGCTTAACATTCAGTGGTATAATCACCTTTTGTAAAGCTTCTTGGAGAATTTTGTGGTATGTAGGTGATGTTTGTATGAGTTCCCAAAGAGAGATCTTAGCACGAGTAGCATGAAGTTGCTCAACAAGATCATAATCTTGACCAACCTTATGTGTTAAAAGAGGTGGTTGAGGAAGCATAGGCTGAGAAACTGGTAAAGATATCAGAATAGTTGATTGACGTTTATTTTGTTTGCTATTTTGTGTATTGTATATATGAGCAACCACATTGTGTTGAGTACTAGTGACTCAGATTACAGGTTCAATGTTTCTTTGTTCCTTGGTTGATCATCAGTTCAGAGGTTCATTGGCATCGCGGTGACATTGGTCTATTAGTGTAAGATGTGAGGTGTCTCTCCGATGGAATGGTCATCGGTATGAAGATCTCTGTCGGCCCAGTTTTGTTTTGTTACTTCGATCTCTTTGGTCTTACCGATGGTAGTGGCCATCGGCTTGACTTTGTGTATCGGTGGGAGTGATGAGCACTGGGCCGATCTGCGAAGTCTCACCGACCAAGGGCTATCAGGCTGACTTTCACTATCAGCTTGGTCTAGGGAAGATTCTTCGATGGGCATTGGTCTCACCGACGATGGATGCAGGGTTAGTGAAGAGTAAGTGATCTAGTTGGCGTGAGTCACCCCGATGAAAGATCATCGGAGTGAGTATTGATATCGGCGCAGCTGGAAGGTGTATCCCCGATACTTCATGTTATACCGATGAAGGGTTGGCATCGGCGTGAGAAACACTATCGGCCAATCCTAGGGATGTTGTTCCGATGTCATCTGTCACCCCGATGGAAGTTGGTGAGGCATTGGCGTCCGCATGAGATACTTGGTCGGTCTGAGATTTGGGTGTCTATCCGATGGTTGTTTGTTATTCCGATGAAGGCATGTTGTCTTTGGTATCGGTGGGACGTGGAACCGTCGGAGTGAAAGATGGAATGTTGGCCGATGGTTTGAGTTGTGCCGATGGGGATAGACTAGGGTCATCGGCGGCAAAAGTGCCGACAATAGTCTTACCGTGTCATCAGACATATAAACTGGAAATCCTCCAATGTCGGATGCATGTGGGACTAAAGGTCCTCACGAATATGTGAACGGTTTGGTAGTTTTGTAATGGTTGGAAAAGAGCGATGCTGGGCAGTTAGAACGAATGGTGAAGTGCTTGTGTCGATTAGATTACTAAAGCAATTGTGTAATCAAGTTAGAGGAGTGAGAGAATCTATGAGACGGTGAGTTCAATCTGATGGAGCTCTGGTCTTTCTCCTTCTGTGAAGTCTTTTGCTGTATGCTGTATCCAGCATGTGAACAGCATGTGAAGGGACTGAGAAGAGAATGAAAACAGGTTTCAAATGAAAGTGTTCTGGCTGAGAAGGTTATACTGTCAGTTATTCTTCAGAAGGAACAAGATGTAAATCTTCATGAAAGGCTTATTGCCAGTTTTGTATTGTAACTATTTTTTCTGTTGCTGAATAATACAATGGTGATTTGGGCTTTTGGAGTGTGGGGTTTTTTACCCGTAAGGGTTTTCCCCATGTAAATCTATGTTCTTGTTCTGTCTTTCATGTTTAATGTCTCTGCTATTGAAACTAGATATTGTTCGCTTGTGCTTTCCTCTAAGGGTCAATGTAGGAAATGTTCTATGTCTGTTTCCGCTTTAAAGGCATAGTTGTGCGTGTTTTTGAAGCATTTGGAAAGAATTTAAATTTGTCGAAGACACCACTTTTCTTAAAAATACGTTCTGAGATGCCCTCATTTCCTTACAAGTGGTATCAGAGCCTTCTTCTAGGATATGCTTTGCTGCTCACATATGTACATTTGTGTGCTGCATGTGTTTGCATGTAAGAGTTCCTGGTGTATAAGGTCTGGGTATTCCTTCTGTGATGATTTCTTAGTGTGACAGGCTTGAGGAAATCTGAAGGAAATGTCTGTTTGTTTGATCCTTGTTTGAGTGAAAGTCTGGCAGTTGATCTTGTGTTTCTGTTTTAGCAGTGCTTGAAGGATGGTGAAGAGACTGGAGCTGGTCATGATGTGGCCTGAGGCTCTTAATTGACAGTATTTAATCTTGTTGCATGGGGTTTGCTTTGAGGCTGTGTTGCTGCAGTAACTTTCATATTGGGTGTCTGTGTGAGAGGCTCTCTGATGATATGGAGAAGTTTGTGTTACTGCTCAGCCATGGAGTATTGTGCTTATGCTGGGTATTCTATTCCTGGTATTGGAAGGCATAATTTTTCTGTTACCCCGACTGCATGTAGGCTATGGAGTTGATCATTGGATGGTTTGAGAGCTTCTGTAATAGCCTGATTCTCTCAGATGCATGTGCATGTTGGTGGTTGAGGGATTGGTCTACAAGTGGGCCTAAAGCTCTTGAACTGCTATTTCCTTAAGTGGATATTTTGCACTTGCATGACTCAGATTCATGTTTTTTGGATTTGAGGGGTTTTATAGTTTTTCCTTAAAAACTATGGTTTTGCATATTCATGATGATCCATTATTCTGGTTTAACTGTTATGGAGTTTTGTTGTAGACTTTTTGGGTTTTCCAGATGTGAAGTGGGTATCGATGTGCATGGGTGTTTTTCAAACACAAGTGGTTTTTGCAGGTTTTACACGGTCAAAAGAAAAACTTGTGGTTTTGTGAAGCTGTAGTTAAGCTATTTCTAGACCCTGGCTTTTGGAATGTTGCTGGATGATATAGTTGCAGTTTTGCATGCATGCTCTGTGCATGGTGTGAGGAGGTGAAATGCTTGCTCTGCATGGGAGTGCTGGTATGTGATTTGTCACTCAGCATTTCTATGGTAATGCTTCTAGTTTCTTGACTATGGTGCTCAGGTTGTGGACATGTTGGGCGAATCAATGAAAAGTAAGTTTTATGATGTTTGAGTCATGTTGTCTACATTGTTATCTATTCCTTGAAATCTCAGTTTTGCAGTTTCCAGTGTGATAGTGAGTTTGCATGGTACATTGGTTGGATCTACGAGTTATGTAGTTTTGTGGGCTGATCACCTATTAAGCTACAGTGAGATGACTCGGATGTGGACTGTCTTTATCCACAAGGTTGTTTCAGTGTTTATGTAGATTTGTTAGCTGGCCTTGTCTGTGGTCACTTGTGCATTGGTGTGACTGTTTTGGGATGAGAGGATGGATGTTGTAGAGTATCTAAATAGTTGGTTATGGAGACTTGTAGTATATATATCATGGTGTCATGTACAGCTTGAATACACAGGTTTGTGTAAGCTATTGACAGTGATAGTTTATTTCCTTGGTTTGGAGATCTTGGTGTCACTTGGTTTTATAGTCACATAGACATATTAATTTGTGGACCTGGAAGATTTTCAGATTAGGAGATGTTTGGTTAGGATGCTTGGAAAGCTCTGTTGTTACAATTCAGTGGGAGCTTTAGCATTGACTGTGTGTTTCATCACTTAGTGGTGAATGATCTTCTTTAGTGTTGCAGATGTTACCAGGAGGAGCTCTTTGATCCTGTTGCTGCAGAAGGGTTCTTTCGCATTTGCAGGGGCACTATTTGAGGATGAGTAACATCTTGGAGTCATGGAGGATTCATGAAATTCTTGGCTAAGGTGTTGGTGGTGCTTGACAGGCGATGTTGGTTTAGAATTTTGGTTTGTTTCATATCATGATTTCTGCTTTTGAATTTTGGTATGATACATTGATCTAGAGACTGTTAGCGCCTGAATTGACTGGCAGTTTTTTGAGCAATTTTCATGCAGGTGCTCTCCCTAAGTATCCAAAAAAATGCTCCAAGTGATGGACCTCCTCAGTATTTTTCAGCTGCATCATCATATTTTCTTATAGAGGAGGTCATCATCATCATATTTGGTTCGATGGTGGTCAGCATCATCATGTTCTCCGTCGACCGGTTTCTCATCGTCATCATCATATTGAAGCATCGGGTGATGTTTGGTTTTTATCCTGATGATGCTGACGAGCTACAGTGCACCCTGATCTGCTTGCGAGGGTGATTTTTCAAAGTCTCCGGTGATCTTCCATTTATCACCTTGCCCAAGCATGATGATGATGTTGCTTATTCTTTGAGTTGTTTCGACCTGACTTGTTCTTTCTTAAGGGTCGTCGTCATCATCATGATATTTCCAGTTATCATCTTGCTGCTTGCGGAGGTCATCATATTTTCTGCCTTCATGATATTTCGCCGGGGTGATATTTTTATCATCGGGTGATCTTGGTTATGATCATCCTGATGATGTTGTTGAGGAGTTCTAAGTGCGACCCGATATTCACTAGGGTCATCATATTTTGAACGTCAGGATGATCTTAGTCAATATCATCCTGATGATGTTGTATCACTTCATGTTCGTTGTTTCTCATCCTGATGATGCTGACGTCATCCTTATATATCAGGGTGATATCTATTTCTCTGCCTATCTGCATCATGATATTCTGAAGGAGGGGGTGATATTTTCATTTTGAATATCATCCGGATGTATATTTGTTCCAGCGTCATGATGATGCTGATATCAAGGAGATATCCGCCTGCTGGCTTCGTGCATTATCTACTGGGGGTGATCTTTTCAAGCATCATCATATTCAGTTATCGCCCCGATCTTATAGTGAAGCTACAGTGCAACCTGATATTTGTGCATCAGGAGGATATTTCCAAATATCCGGTTGTCTTCTGAATATCATGATGATGTTGATATGGTGATGACGTCATCAAGGTCCGGGGGGGTCATATTTCTAACACTGATCATCTTGTGGAGATCCCCCGATATTTGCAAACATGATGATGACGTCATCCGGATATGAGGAGGTGCGCAGTAGGCAGATATGATGATGACGTCAGCAGGATATGTGATGATGTCATCAGGATGTTCATCGGCCAGACTTTTGGTATAAGCTCAGCAGGAGGATGTTCCTCCAATGGATCCGGTTGTGCCGATGAAGGCGAATATCATGCGGTTGTATTGCGATATGATGATGACGTCAGGGTGATATTTCGGGCAACAGGATATCATGCTGCTGGAGGATGATGATGATGAAGTCTTATACTAGTGTCGTCAGGAGCAAAAGCACCGACATGATATATGCTCATGACCTAGTATATAAAGTGTTAATAAGGTTGCTGCGGGGTGCATGTGGGATAATTGATATCCTGCATTTTCAAATATCATGATGATGAATCTCGGCGTGAAATGGTCGCGATGCAGAATTGATGTTCTTCCCAAGGCCGCAGGTTGGTGCGCCATTAATGGCGATTGTTGCAGAGGTATGGGCGATGGCATGGGTGGATCTTGTACCCGACTGAAGGTGTACATCAGCGGACAATGGCGCAGGGCTCGAGAAATCTTCCTGTCTCCTCCCCTACCTGCTGCATTCAAGTTTGGGTGCCAATCTGGTTGTGTTTGAGCGCCATTTTCATGATACTGTGTATCTGGCGGGATTTTTTGGTCAACCATGTAATTAATTGCTGAGCACCTACCTGGCTGTTATAAGCAGGTTGTGTTGTTCATTTCAAGGTTGTTGAAAGTTGTGGATTTTTGGCTCTGTAATCCATAACCAGCTGATCTGGTCGCTCTGTACAGTTTATCTTGTGAGTTTATGTATCTCCTGTTGTGCGATTTGGCATGAATCCACTGATTTCATGGTTGATCTTATATGAGTAATGCTATCTTAGCATGTGTTGTGTTAATTCTGTCTCCAGTATTGCATGTATTCTTCTTCTGAATCTGGATATTTGTGTAATGTTTAGATTCTAGAGCATAGAATTCCTATGTTGAATGTCTGATCTTTTAACCTCTGCTCAAGGGGCAGATTAAACTGTTTTCAGGTTGAACATTGGGAAGGGTATACTGCAGTAGGGATGCCATAAGTAGAGATAACTTAACACTCTTCATTGGGAGATATCTGTAAGGTAGATATCATGTGTATCCCCCTGAAATCCAGTTTTAGCTATTCATGCTGATCATTCACAGGTGTATGTCTACCGACTCCAAGCCCTGGATAGGCACCAATCATGCTGTGTTCTTGTGTTATACACCATGTCCAGCTTTGCATCCAAATTCATATCAAACCATTTCATACTTCCACCTGTTAGTTGTAGGAGTAGGATTAGGAACCCCCTGCATGCTCTCATACCCAACCAGACATCATGTCCAAGAATGTTGCCAGCCTTGTGATCTATCATGCAGATCTTGGTCCATACATGAGAGTATTCTGCCTGTTGTCGTCAAGTTAGATCTTTCTATCTTTGAGCTAGTCAAGGTTACATCTTGAGTTATAGGGATACCCCCCTTGGTGCGGCAGAACCAGAAGTGAAGGGGAGGAGCTCACGCAACCTCCTGTATTCAGTTGGCTGAATCTGCCTGTGCATTAGAAGTGGCAAATCCTAATGCTGATTCAGAGAAAAAACCAACAAAATGGCGACTCTGCTGGGGAAGGACTGAAAAATGATATACTTGTGGCCCATCCGAGTCACCAACAAAATGATGCTCTGCTAGTGGAATGAACCTGGAAAAGTAGCTTTCAGCTATTGAAAATTTTGTCCTCTCTGGAGAGGTGGCGACTCTGCAAAAAAGATCCAAATGCACATGAAAGCTAAATGTATGTTATTGGTTGAAAGATGTACATATTTCAGCATCTGTATGAGAAAAGGTACCGTGTTCCTTCCCCTTTATTTGCTGTTTTACTGCATAGATTAGATGCCAGGGGAAGCCTTGGGTCTTAGACAGACAAAGGATGTCTAAGAGTAGGGTTTTTATGAATCCAAGTATGAATTATCCCATACTTAGTGGTAAAATGTTGGATAAAGGAATAGAAGAGATAAGAAATAGGTTGATATTCTTAGAGGCTGAGCAGGCCCAGTTAAGAAGCAGTAACCCTGTTGTGTCTGCCAGTCAAAAAGCTAAACCTCCTGTCAGCCCTTTTGATCCTTTGTATGACCAACTGGATTTGTCATGGGTGGATTACAAAGTAGAAACTATGCCTGCTAGGATATACTGTCAGATGCCTAGATTTAGTGGTCACAATGTATGTGATGGGAATGCACATATCCAAAATTTTCAAAGTTTTATGGGAAAATATTCATTCAGAGATGAGGATATGTGGATGAGGTTTCTTGTTAGGTCCTTTGATGCAAAAGCAAAAGACTGGTATTTGAGCTTTCCAAAGAAATTTTTTGCCTGTTGGGATGAGCTTGCTGACTGTTTCAAGGAAGAATTTGCAAAAGAACCAGCTGATCTTGTTGCAGAATTGATGAGAATCAGAAAACAAGATGAAGAGCCATGTGTTGATTTCAGTCATAGGTTTGCAGTAGCCCTTTCACATGTCCCTGAAAGTTTCAGACCTGATATTTCAGCCTGTGTTGGCATATTCTTTGAAGCTTTTGAAGAGGGCTCTAGTGCATTACTGAGGGATTTCAAGGTGACAAGTATGCAGATGGCATACAAATTTTTAGAAAATGTAGAAGCAATGAGAAATGTGCACCTGCTGAAACCCCTGTCCCCAGGCCTTGGTGTGAATAATGGTTGTGAAGCTGCAAATGACCAAATGATTATGGCATCATGTGCAGATAAAAATGAAAATAAAAGCATAGAGGTTGAGACTGCTGTATTTGAACATAATGCTAACAATACTGCTCAACTGGATTGTTCACCAGTTGAGGATGCCAGTGAAAGGACTAATGAGGATTCCCATTGCAATGATGAGGCAGCTGACCATAAAAACAATAACGAGGTTGTGGACAGCAATGAGCAATTTTTAGAATGGACCTGTGGAGACAATTGTGAGTATTGTACTCAAGACAGAGAAGATATAAGCAAACAGAGAAGCAGTCCTATGTGTGACCCATTGCCTACCTTTCAAACGCATGGAGATCATGAAGAGCAGTCAGAAATTGAAATAAGTGCTAGTTCAGAGCATGATTGTTTTTCATTTGATAGCTGTTTTGCTTATGACACACAGGCTGATACTCCTCCACAGAGTGAATCCATTGATGATGAAGAGATGTGCTCTGCTGCCCATGAACAAATGGCATACTATGATGAAACTGATGCACCTGGGTCACCCATTTATGACACATATGGTGATGAGGATCTGTCTGAGTATGGTGAAGATCTAGATACTATTTTTGGCTTGGATTCTGTTTCTCATCCTGATGAAAGAGGAAACAACATACATCAGGTAAGTGACTGTGAAGATGTGCTTGATTTGAAAGAGATGCCAGAGCCTGATCTTTTCCAGCCTGGTGCACCAGATGGTTGTGTACATGATGTACACAATTGTGATTTTGAAAGCTTTTCTTTTGATGAGCCAGCGTATAATACAATGAGCCCTGATCTTCCTAGTTGTGTGGTGGACTCTGAGTGTTTCCTATTTGCAGTCCAGCTAGGAGGTCATGTTGCAATGCATGATGATGATACATATGATAGCCTGTGCTATATGCCATATGAATATGCATTGTTTAACACATTCTGCACCCACATGTCACATGATGCTGAGGGTTATCTGCACAAGGGTGATAATGACAAGCCAAATCAGAGGGTTGAATTTGCAGATGACAAAATTTGTTTGTGGGTAGATCTTTGTAGTATCTCCAAGCTTGATCCAGTGCATGCAGATGAAAACAAGATATTTGACAAAGGGAGATACATGTTTTTCTTTTCTTGGTGGCCTTAGGCCATCAAGTGTGTTGGGTGATGCAGGTTAGTACAGTATTTGACTCTATGCCCAATGGATAAGGCACTGGTCTGCATCCCAGAGATCTGGGGTTCTCGCTGCAGTCTTGCACTTGCACGTCCCCAGACAGAGCCACTGTTAGCGCCTGAATTGACTGGCAGTTTTTTGAGCAATTTTCATGCAGGCGCTCTCCCTAAGTATCCAAAAAAATGCTCCAAGTGATGGACCTCCTCAGTATTTTTCAGCTGCATCATCATATTTTCTTATAGAGGAGGTCATCATCATCATATTTGGTTCGATGGTGGTCAGCATCATCATGTTCTCCGTCGACCGGTTTCTCATCGTCATCATCATATTGAAGCATCGGGTGATGTTTGGTTTTTATCCTGATGATGCTGACGAGCTACAGTGCGCCCTGATCTGCTTGCGAGGGTGATTTTTCAAAGTCTCCGGTGATCTTCCATTTATCACCTTGCCCAAGCATGATGATGATGTTGCTTATTCTTTGAGTTGTTTCGACCTGACTTGTTCTTTCTTAAGGGTCGTCGTCATCATCATGATATTTCCAGTTATCATCTTGCTGCTTGCGGAGGTCATCATATTTTCTGCCTTCATGATATTTCGCCGGGGTGATATTTTTATCATCGGGTGATCTTGGTTATGATCATCCTGATGATGTTGTTGAGGAGTTCTAAGTGCGACCCGATATTCACTAGGGTCATCATATTTTGAACGTCAGGATGATCTTAGTCAATATCATCCTGATGATGTTGTATCACTTCATGTTCGTTGTTTCTCATCCTGATGATGCTGACGTCATCCTTATATATCAGGGTGATATCTATTTCTCTGCCTATCTGCATCATGATATTCCGAAGGAGGGGGTGATATTTTCATTTTGAATATCATCCGGATGTATATTTGTTCCAGCGTCATGATGATGCTGATATCAAGGAGATATCCGCCTGCTGGCTTCGTGCATTATCTACTGGGGGTGATCTTTTCAAGCATCATCATATTCAGTTATCGCCCCGATCTTATAGTGAAGCTACAGTGCAACCTGATATTTATGCATCAGGAGGATATTTCCAAATATCCGGTTGTCTTCTGAATATCATGATGATGTTGATATGGTGATGACGTCATCAAGGTCCGGGGGGGTCATATTTCTAACACTGATCATCTTGTGGAGATCCCCCGATATTTGCAAACATGATGATGACGTCATCCGGATATGAGGAGGTGCGCAGTAGGCAGATATGATGATGACGTCAGCAAGATATGTGATGACGTCATCAGGATGTTCATCGGCCAGACTTTTGGTATAAGCTCAGCAGGAGGATGTTCCTCCAATGGATCCGGTTGTGCCGATGAAGGCGAATATCATGCGGTTGTATTGCAATATGATGATGACGTCAGGGTGATATTTCGGGCAACAGGATATCATGCTGCTGGAGGATGATGATGATGAAGTCTTATACTAGTGTCGTCAGGAGCAAAAGCACCGACATGATATATGCTCATGACCTAGTATATAAAGTGTTAATAAGGTTGCTGCGGGGTGCATGTGGGATAATTGATATCCTGCATTTTCAAATATCATGATGATGAATCTCGGCGGGAAATGGTCGCGATGCAGAATTGATGTTCTTCCCAAGGCCGCAGGTTGGTGCGCCATTAATGGCGATTGTTGCAGAGGTATGGGCGATGGCGTGGGTGGATCCTATACCCGACTGAAGGTGTACATCAGCAGACAATGGCGCAGGGCTCGAGAAATCTTCCTGTCTCCTCCCCTACCTACTGCATTCAAGTTTGGGCGCCAATCTGGTTGTGTTTGAGCGCCATTTTCATGATACTGTGTATCTGGCGGGATTTTTTGGTCAACCATGTAATTAATTGCTGAGCACCTACCTGGCTGTTATAAGCAGGTTGTGTTGTTCATTTCAAGGTTGTTGAAAGTTGTGGATTTTTGGCTCTGTAATCCATAACCAGCTGATCTGGTCGCTCTGTACAGTTTATCTTGTGAGTTTATGTATCTCCTGTTGTGCGATTTGGCATGAATCCACTGATTTCATGGTTGATCTTATATGAGTAATGCTATCTTAGCATGTGTTGTGTTAATTCTGTCTCCAGTATTGCATGTATTCTTCTTCTGAATCTGGATATTTGTATAATGTTTAGATTCTAGAGCATAGAATTCCTATGTTGAATGTCTGATCTTTTAACCTCTGCTCAAGGGGCAGATTAAACTATTTTCAGGTTGAACATTGGGAAGGGTATACTACAGTAGGGATGCCATAAGTAGAGATAACTTAACACTCTTCATTGGGAGATATCTGTAAGGCAGATATCATGTGTATCCCCCTAAAATCCAGTTTTAGCTATTCATGCTGATCATTCACAGGTGTATGTCTACCGACTCCAAGCCCTGGATAGGCACCAATCATGCTGTGTTCTTGTGTTATACACCATGTCCAGCTTTGCATCCAAATTCATATCAAACCATTTCATACTTCCACCTGTTAGTTGTAGGAGTAGGATTAGGAACCCCCTGCATGCTCTCATACCCAACCAGACATCATGTCCAAGAATGTTGCCAGCCTTGTGATCTATCATGCAGATCTTGGTCCATACATGAGAGTATTCTGCCTGTTGTCGTCAAGTTAGATCTTTCTATCTTTGAGCTAGTCAAGGTTACATCTTGAGTTATAGGGATACCCCCCTTGGTGCGGCAGAACCAGAAGTGAAGGGGAGGAGCTCACGCAACCTCCTATATTCAGTTGGCTGAATCTGCCTGTGCATTAGAAGTGGCAAATCCTAATGCTGATTCAGAGAAAAAACCAACAGAGACAATGGTTATGTTCACCTGGAGCATGGAATCTCCTAAAGGAGATGGTAAGATCATGATGTCATGATAAGTTCCTGATTCAGATGATTGGACTTTTGATAGTGGTCTGGTTACTTCTCTATGTTTGGGTACATCTATCATTTGCTTGATTACTTCATAGTGTTGTAGTGATGCAGTTGGAGTTCAGCATGAGGTGATTGTTCAAAGGTACTCATGGATACATGGAGAATAAGGTGAGGCTGTATATGCTGTGTTTTCAGAGTTTACAGTTGGAAGTTCGAGGAGTCTTTACCTTGGTTGAATGTGAATTCAACAAAAGATCTAGAGGAGATTGTTCTTGGAGAAAGTCATTGGGACTTGGGTATCTTGGAAGAACATTCTCTTTCCCCACTCTTGGTCTACTTGACAAGTTTCACTTGAGAGGTATAGCCCATTGTTTCTCTCATGTGTTTTATGCTTTCTTTCATAGATATGGTTCTGGTGGATTCATTGTGAGAAATGAATAGCATGATTATCTCCTTGTGCATTTGAGTTTAGAGATATCATTCATTGATGAGGACTATTAGGAGATGGTTAATGGGCTGATTTCCTAAAATGGGAAATGAATTAGTTTGATCTTCTTTGGTTTGTGAAGCTTACATCCATGATAGTTGATCTTGGAGATTGAATGTTTGTTTGGATGTTGTTATGCTATTCTTCTTTGGGGTGTTTTGAAGGAGATCATATTTGACACAGTTGGCATTCAGAGGTGTATGTAAAAGGATTGTCTACAGGTATATGATGTGCAGTGTTCCTCTTGGTCTCAGTTAGTTTCTCTGATGGTGTGTTTCACATTACATTGTGGAGAACTTGGGAGAACTTTGAACTGGTTGTGAGGAGTTGTTCTTGTAGGATTATTTGCTTACAGTTTTTGCATATCATGGTGGATGTTTCCTTGGTACTACATGATTATTTACACATTCTATGTAATGCCATTGGTGGATTTTTTTTGTATGCCATGATCTTTTTTAGATCTGCATTACCCATGCAGTGGGAGTTCTTGAAGTGTTTGGTCTTCTTCGACTAGTTCACACTTTGAGCTTGTATTTGCAGTTGATGGATGTATATGAAGGTGGCATGAGTCTACTAATGTTCATACCTTTAAGGTATGAGTGATTGGATGTTTTAGCACTGGCTGTGTGTGCTATTTTCAGTCATGTGGGTTTTATGTTCAGTTAGTTGGGTACAGTCAGCTTACTGATTGTTGTTCTAGCTGATGGTTTATCTTGTTTCTGGAGAATGTTTCTGGCTGTGTTCTGACAACTTTGAAGTTGATGTTATGGAGCTTCTATAAAAAGGTTGTGAGCACAGTGGAGTGGTGGCAGTATCAGCTTTGTTTTGTGACTTGGAGCATTGATGGTTTCCTATAATTCCTTCGTCAAGTGGGAGAATGTTGAGTACTAGTGACTCAGATTACAGGTTCAATGTTTCTTTGTTCCTTGGTTGATCATCAGTTCAGAGGTTCATTGGAATCACGGTGACATTGGTCTATCGGTGTAAGATGTGAGGTGTCTCTCCGATGGAATGGTCATCGGTATGAAGATCTCTGTCGGCCCAGTTTTGTTTTGTTACTCCGATCTCTTTGGTCTTACCGATGGTAGTGGCCATCGGCTTGACTTTGTGTATCGATGGGAGTGATGAGCACTTGGCCGATCTGCGAAGTCCAACCGACCAAGGGCTATCGGGCTGACTTTCACTATCGGCTTGGTCTAGGGAGGATTCTCTGATGGGCATTGGTCTCACCGACGATGGATGCAGGGTTAGCGAAGAGTAAGTGATCTAGTCGGCGTGAGTCACCCCGATGAAAGATCATCAGAGTGAGCATTGATATCGGCACAGCTGGAAGGTGTATCCCCGATACTTCATGTTATACCGATGAAGGGTTGGCATCGGCGTGAGAAACACTATCGGCCAATCCTAGGGATGTTGTTCCGATGTCATCTGTCACCCCGATGGAAGTTGGTGAGGCATTGGCGTCAGCATGAGATACTTGGTCGGTCTGAGATTTGGGTGTCTATCCGATGGTTGTTTGTTATTCCGATGAAGGCATGTTGTCTTTGGTATCGGTGGGACGTGGAACCGTCGGAGTGAAAGATGGAATGTTGGCCGATGGTTTGAGTTGTGCCGATGGGGATAGACTAGGGTCATCGGCGGCAAAAGTGCCGACAATAGTCTTACCGTGTCATCAGACATATAAACTGGAAATCCTCCAATGTCGGATGCATGTGGGACTAAAGGTCCTCACGAATATGTGAACGGTTTGGTAGTTTTGTAATGGTTGGAAAAGAGCGATGCTGGGCAGTTAGAACGAATGGTGAAGTGCTTGTGTCGATTAGATTACTAAAGCAATTGTGTAATCAAGTTAGAGGAGTGAGAGAATCTATGAGACGGTGAGTTCAATCTGATGGAGCTCTGGTCTTTCTCCTTCTGTGAAGTCTTTTGCTGTATGCTGTATCCAGCATGTGAACAGCATGTGAAGGGACTGAGAAGAGAATGAAAACAGGTTTCAAATGAAAGTGTTCTGGCTGAGAAGGTTATACTGTCAGTTATTCTTCAGAAGGAACAAGATGTAAATCTTCATGAAAGGCTTATTGCCAGTTTTGTATTGTAACTATTTTTTCTATTGCTGAATAATACAATGGTGATCTGGGCTTTTGGAGTGTGGGATTTTTTACCCGTAAGGGTTTTCCCCACATAAATCTATGTTCTTGTTCTGTCTTTCATGTTTAATGTCTCTGCTGTTGAAACTAGATATTGTTCGCTTGTGTTTTCCTCTAAGGGTCAATGTAGGAAATGTTCTATGTCTGTTTTCGCTTTAAAGGCATAGTTGTGCATGTTTTTGAAGCATTTGGAAAGAATTTAAATTTGTCAAAGACACCACTTTTCTTAGAAATACGTTCTGAGATGCCCTCATTTCCTTACACATTGTGGTTGGGATATTGTGATCCATCTTGATATGGTTTATTTGTTATTTACTTAGCTTTATTATAAATGCAATCAGGAGGTTGAGAAGAAGTCAGAAAGCCTCTTACAATGAACACTGGTTTTGTCTATGTTTTAGGCACATCAGAACACAAGTTGACCACTATATTCAGTTTCACAGGCTCTTCTAGAGATTTAAGCACATAAATTGTATTTACTAATCTTTGAAATAATGATGGTATAGGAGTCGTAGTGGAATATTCAATAGAGATAAAGTCATCCAAGGCTTCATCTAACATATTGAAGTCATCACAACTAAACGACTCATTATATGCTTTAAAGTCTTGTAAAATGAAATCTGACATTTCTGCTTAATCTAATTATTCCAAGACTTAAATGTAAAACAAGATAGCATATACTTGCAACAAATGAAATAAGATATCACTATGCAAGTAAGAAATTTCAACTTAATACTCTTTCAATAAAAAGATAGATATATCAATCTAAATGAAATGCATGTACTTTTCATTAAAGAGAGTTTTATACTCTAAAGCTGATGTAGAACAACAAATACAAAGGATGTGAATTCTTTAAAACACGGGTTCACCAAAATTTTTAGTTTGAAAAAGAGAGAATGATAGTATGTGTAAACTAGGTCAAGCCCTCTTTTTCTTGCACTAAGCATTCAGAATATGAACTGAGCTTAATCACTATGAGAGGAAAAAGCTACATGTATCATATCCATTATTGTTGTACATGAAAAGATGCTCCAAAAAAGTTTCCACAACCTTGAATTTGCTTTATTTAACCAAACCCTAGTTACAAGATATGCTTGAATAAACTAATTCTGGGTGCAGAAACCTACATAATGGTTACAAAAACATGAATAAGAAGCTACAGGGACTGTGCACCTAAAGTTTGAAGGCCTGATGGACAACGGTGGCCACCGAATTCGTCCCAAAGTTCTGCTATCTCAGAACTGACTATACCAGGCACTCGAGTCTGTGATAAGAGTTCCCAATCCTAGATCTAAGGGGCTGAAGGACAAGGGTGGTTGCCAAAAGCATCCCAAATATATCTGATGATAAATCTATAACTTCCATGATGTCTGTACCTGTAACACCTGCTTCTCTAATTCTTTCCATCTGATCTTCTCGAATGTAACTTGCACATTCAAAGGAAGCAGAAGAATGGTTGTCGCTATATAGGAGTTTGCCTCAGTCAAACCCTGTCTTTGGTATTTCTACCTCAACAATAGCTAATGTTAAAGTATGCAGATGTGTGTGCTTGTAACCAAAATGTGTAAGCATAAACAAATGCAAGATCCTAAATGATTGAAGCATCAAGGATTAGATCCACAAATGTTTCACTCAAGGAAATAACAACTTCACCTCAAGGAGATGACATCAATGAAGACTTGTAGAACAAGAAGGCAAGGTAGCCATATACGCAGAGGATTCCAAAACTCAAGTTGGAGGCTTCAACCCTTCTCCTGATCATACAAAGGGCTTGACAAAACCCTAGGAAGAGAAAGATAGACTCAAAATCTTGATTATTAATCTCCACAATATATCTCCATGATAGCAAAGACAAAATTCTTCAATGAGATTTAACACTTTTGTAGACTTCCATAGTAGTAGTAGCAGAGTTTTAGTGTGGTAAGCTTGTGTGTGAGTTGTGTGTGATAAAATGATTTTCAATTCTCTTTAAATATCCAACCATATAGGTGTAATAATTCAAAATAACATGTTGACATCATGCGAAAACAAAAATTTTAATTCAAAATCCTGAAGCACATCGGAAAAGCCAACACCACAAGAAAATTTGAACTCCAAAGATTAAGGCGGGACATGGATGGTTGGAGCCCAAGTCTAGCCCCCAAATTTTCCTTTGGCATTTGCTTAAGGGTGCTCTAAATGTCTAGCATCCAACATTTCTTTCTTGACTTTTGTTGGAAATTACTCTGAAATGCGACACTCCTTTGATGAGATATGCATTAATCAGGGTCCAAATAAGTCCAATGATGAAATGGATTGAGGGACACTAAAAGGTGGGAGCTAAACTTAGTGAAATTATTCTAATCCAAGTAGGAGCATAATTTATGACATAACATCACACACCACCCAAATCATCAAAAATCCATCATTTGCTCTCTTTTCTTATCTTTTCACTCCTTTCCTTCATTTTCAACATTTCAACACTTCTTGGAACTCACAAACCTCTTCATCTTTTGTCTCTTTTTTTCTTGGTTCTTTCTCTTTTCCTTATGGCATTTCGTCAAGTTCGCAAACTTGTAAACTTTTTGAAAGCCACTTGCTTTCTTTTCTTCCTTGTCTTTGCTTTGTCTTTTTCTCTCTTCAATGAAAATGGAAACCCATGAACCTATTTCAATGTTTCAACATGTTTGCAAACTAGCGAACTTCTCGAAAGCTAATTTACTTAACTTTTTCTTCATTTTCAGTTTTTGCCAGTTCAAAGAAAACACGAACTAGTGAACTCCTTCCTTCTTGTCTTCATTCATCCTTGCCTTCTCAGTGATTTTTGGCAAGCTAGTAAAACCACAAACTTTCAATTTTTTTTGATAGGTTCGCCAGTTCATGAACCTACCGAAAGGCTTTGTAAAAATATAAGGTAAGGAAAATAAGGCACATCACAAGGCTATTTCAGCATTTCAACAAGTTTGTGAATTGGCGAACTTGTGGAAAGGAAACACTTTTACTTAGAAATTTTTCTAAGAAAGAAATTCTTAGGGACTTAGGAATTTCAAGGATTCTCACACATACTTAGGATTTTCATACTTATGCAGAATATATGAGAAATAGAAGGGGGAACATCAAGGGCATAAACACATTCTACAATTTTAGGGCTAAGAAAAATAGCACTAACACACTTTCTCTAGTTGGGGACATGTGTCTAATAGGCACAGTGAGAATCCAAAAGGCTCTCCAAGAACAGGCCACAAAAACACAAACTGGCAAAAAAACATAATCGTATTTACATAAGACAAAACTCGAAGGAGAAAATATACATGTCAAAAAAGGAGTACCTCATTACTTAGGAGAAGTAATTCTTTAGATGTCAGCCTGAATTGCAACTCCATAGCTTCTCCATCCAAGCCCATGAGGTAAAATGTGTCTTGGTTGCTTCTTTCAATAATTTGGTATGGACCAACCCATAAGGCCTCAAACTTTCCATGTTTACCCTTGTCTTCTGACCTAGAATTCCATAAGAGAACCATGTCTCCAACTTGGAAAGTCCTCAGAAATTCCCCTTTGTCAATCAAATGTTTGACCTTTTGTTGTTGCAGTACATTTCTTTCATGTGCAACCCTCCTAGTCTCATCTAGCTTTGTCCATTCATGCATTCTCATGGACATAGCATCCTCTTCACCCTCTCTAAATTGTTATAGTAGTTTATACATAGGTAATTCTAATGTGATTGACATTTTAACTTCTAGTCCATATACAAGTTCAAATGGACTCTTACCTGTAGCACGTTTATAAGTGATCCTATCAACCTAAACTACATATTTCAGTTTGTCATCCCATCTCTTCTTATTTTCATCCAGGGTTCTTTTATAATTTTTAAAAGAATTTTGTTTCTTGATTTAGCCTATCCATTGCTTTGGGGGTGCTTAGGAGATGAGTGGACTAGATTAATCCCATACTTATAACACATATTCAAAACATCCTAGGATCTAAAATGCATAGCATTATCAGCAACAATTTTGTGTGGCACACCAAACCTAGTTATGATATTTTTTGTTAGGAATTCTACCACCACCTTAGATGTTGCATTACAAGTTGGAAAAGCCTCAACCCATTTGGTGAAGTAGTCAATTGCCACAAGAATCCATTTGTATCCATTACTAGATTTTTTTCTGAATTTATCCTATGAAATCAATCCCCCATTACTAAAATGGTGCCTCAACTGTAATTGTCATAAGAGGGTGATTGCCAGCATGCTTTAATTTGCCTAAGAACCTTTGGCAAGCATCATATTTTCTGATTTCTTTAGAAACATCCTTAAATAATTTTGACCACCAATACCCTCCCATGATGATCTTGTGTGATGTGGTCTTAGCATGAAAGTGTCCTCCACATATACCTTGATGGCACTCTTCAATCACTTTCATTGACTGATTTTGGTCCAAACATATGATTAGTAGCCCCTCTTTTTTTCTCCATATTAAATCTCTTTGAATCAACACATACCTTTGGGACTATAGTTTGAGCATCCTTTGTTGATTTATATTCATTCCTAGAGGACAATACATATTTTTTAGATAGAAAATAACATACTTATACCAAGGATTATCAACTAAATGAAAAGAGTTAACAACTAGGACTAAATCCATATTGTTTACCTCAACTGTATCTAAATTTGTATCTTCCATTAGCTTTGCTAGACCTTGGCCTCTAACCAATTTGGTGACATGCACCTCTATATCATATTCCTAGATTTTGTTGATCCATCTACATCTTCTTCCAGAGGCCTCTTGTTGCATGAAAATGTCCTTCATAGTTGTATGTGGCACATATATGATAGTTTTTGTACCCATAAGATATGATCTAAAAAAATTTACATCCTTAATAAGGGCATATGTGTGCTTCTCCATTGTGGAATATTTTAGTTATGTAGCTTGCAAGGATTTACTAAAAAATCTAATGGGATGTTCATACCCATCATTGTTCTTTTGCAGCAAGACAGTAGCTGTGGTGTAATAGGAAGAAAAAATAAGAGCTATAATGGCCTAGAATAGTTTGGGCTTACCAAGATTGGCGCATCCTTGAGAGCTTCCTTTATGTCAACAAATGCTTCAATTGATTCCTTGCTCCTCATGATCGATTGCCCCTTTTGCAACATCTTAAAAATGGGCTTGGTATTCTCAGCAAAGTTGACGACAAACCTCCTTACAAAGTTGATTTGTCCAAAGAAAGATTGGACACCTTTGACTAATTTGGGCTAGGAAATGAGATTAATCACCATCACTCTTTTTGGATCAATTCTTACCCCATCCCTTGATACAATCTGTCCCAGTAGTTTTCCTTTGTCATTTCCAAAGTGACACTTCTTGGGATCCAAAGAAATCCCATACTCAAGGCACCTTTCAAATATTAGCTCTAGGTGGTTGTAATAATATTTTCTTTAGAGAATGCAATCAAATCATCTTGGTAAACTACCATGATCTCATCGATGAGGCCTACAAAGGCAACATGCATTTCTCTTTGAAATGTTGAACTTGCATTCTTTAAACCAAAATGGCATTCTTACATAAACATAAGTACCCCAAAGAGTGGTGAATGTTGTTTTGTACTTCTCTGACTCCTTGACCAATACCTAGTTATACCTTGAGAATCCATCCATCGTGGACATTAGTTCTAAACATGTTACCTTTTGTAGCAAATGATCCATGCTAGGGAGAGGGTAGTTGTCCTTAAGGGACTTGATGTTCAAATTTCTAAAGTCCACACACAATCTGATTTCCCTATTCTTTTTCTTATGAGAACTAGGTTAGATACCCACTCTAAATATTTGATAGGCTTGATGATACCACCTTCTTTTAGATTTATTAGTTATTTCTAAATTTGAGGAGCAAGAGTGAAATTGATTGGTCTTTTCTTCTGTCTAAAATGTTTTGCATCAGGCTAGAGGGGAATGGTATGCTAAAAGTAATCCTCCCTATAAGCCTTAAGTTCATCACAAGACTATACAAAACATTTCTTAAATCTTTTCAACAATGTGATTAACATTTGCTTCTCATTTGGTATCAGCTTCTTACCGATGTAAATCATTGTAGGAGCTAACCCAATTCCTAAGTTCACATATTCAACACTATCTTCTTCAATTAGTTTTTCTTTACTTTTAAAACGATCTGTATTATCAAACATTCTTTCCAGTGCCACAAGCCCTTTAGGAATGGTGTTTGTCTTTAGCTTCACCACCTCATTACCAAACAAAGTTTATTTTCTATCTTGAACTTCAACCATGGGTTTCCAATCTATCAATTGATTATCAAACTCACCTATGCAATTCAAAAAACTATAAATCTGATTACTATCATTAAATACTTGGTAGTTGTAGATGTTGTCAGGAATTGTGGGTCTGGTAAGTACCTCAACAACATACTGAGAATGAGAAGAGGCTTAATGCAAGTTAAACTTAGAAGTTGCAACCATCAAAGAATTATCTTAGACATTTTATGTCCTTTCAATCCATTCAATTCCAATAGCATCAAATAAGTCTAATGTATCCCATACAACATTCCTATATTCTCTCAGTCTTTTATCCTTGGTTGTATATACATATTTGACCTATTATACTACAAGTTCATAATCTCCCTAGATTCTTAAACTTTTGATTCCATGCTTATGATAAATATTCAAACCTAACAAAAGATACTCATGCTCAACAATATTGTTTGTACATTAGAAATCAATCCCAAAGGACAATCCAAAATGTTCCCCAGCTAGTGAGATCAAAACAATGCCTACACCTAAACCATCCTTAGAACATGCACCATCAAAGTGCATTGCCCACAAATCATATACATCAAAAAAAGGAGCATGATGGGGAGGATCAACAATAACATCATGATCATTGTTGTCACAATATCCAATGAAGTGATCTATCTCAGTATCAAAGAAGTTTCCTTCATTAGTTGCCTTGTAATGATCCTCTATACCATCTTCCATTTTCTTCTCCCTATACAAATTCACCTCTACTCCATGCATCGGGATAGTACCATATGATAAATCCATGTGGATACTACCCCCATAGAATCTACCCAATTTCTAGATAGCAACATACCCCACTTGGGAGGACAATCAACAATGATGACATACATCAGAAATGACTTATCAGGGTAGACAACAAGTTGGACTTCCACATATTTTACTAGTCCAATTACATTCACCTCTCTAGAATCCATGGAAAACCATTTTCCATAAGACTTAAACACTTTCAATCCTAAATCATTCATGACCTCCAATGGCATGACATTACTAGAGGCACCAAAGTCAAGCATAAAATTGTGTAATAGCCACCCATTTAGAATCAGCATCATATAAAAAGGATCAAAATCCATCTAGCTATTAATAATAGATGACCCTAAATACACCTCTACAATATCTTCTTCATTTTACCTTTATCATTGTTACTAAGAATAACAATAGGATGCTCTAGTGCATTAACAGTAGTGACATATGATAAAACTGTATCGCTATGCTCAGGAATTCTAAGGACTTCCCCTATTGGCAATAAAATTCTGACTTGGCTAAGAAGTTGAGCCATATCTATTAGGTGATAAGTTGGTAGAGGGGCATCGTATCATATGGTAACATCATTTGCATTTAGAATAAAAGGTATCAACTGGTTGTGAGAGATATCCATACCTTTCAGATCTTTCTTCATACCTTTACTCTTTTCTTGCTCCTTTGGCAATTAGGGGTGGTCTTCCTTGGCATCATTATTTGAATGTTGCACTCTTGGGATGGATACAATAGTTGGTTGCACCATGTGTGCTAGAGCCTTTTGCACGTACTTCTTTTTTTTTGCTAATGGTTGCATTGGGACCTTCTTCTTTTCTAGAATCTTCTTGGGAGTATTGTCATCGCTCTTTTCAACATTTATTTTCTATTTTTCCTTTTCATTAACCAATTCATTTTTACTTAACTTTGAAGCAGGGTTACTTTGCATAGGAACTTGCCTATTCCTCAATTGGTAACCTCCCTACACTTGCATTATGGTTGCATCAGTAAGGGATTTCATATCTTCCTTTGATGGTTTGGATTTCTAATACTTTGTGTGCATGAAATCCCTCTTATGCCCAAAGTCATGAGTTAGAAACTCATACCTTTTAGGGCCTGCACTATAATCATATTGAAAAACATAATCATCTTCACCATAACTTTCATAATTAGCATCCATATCAATTTTCTCATGATCCTCAGTATCAAATTGATTTATCCCATCTTCATAATACTCAGCACCACCTTCCTCATTAGTAATTTTTCCTTCTCTCATTAAATAAGCAGCTACATAATTGGCCATGTCATGTAGAAGGTAGCATGCCTATGAGAACCCTTGAAAGTTGACTTGATCCCTTCTCAATGGATCTAGTGTGTTCCTCTCAGGCTATTTGAAAGTCACTTGCTTGGGGTTGCTTCCCTATCATTACGTTGTGGCCTCTTAGACCAATTAGTGTTGTAAGGCCTATATTATGCAACCTTTGGCCTTCATTGAAAAATGTTCCTACATCTTAAGGTGGAAATCCTTTCTCATTTCTTGTCACTTTATAGGATAAATCCTTCATAACTCCCATGAGCTTATCTAATTTGTTCTTGGTTGTGAGAGGATTATTCATGGTTGCCCTATCCAACTGGGAGATCTTTATATCTAACCTCTTGACATATTTACCTAATTCTCTCATATTTCTCTCAATGTTTATGGTTGTAGCATACACATCCCTCAATGTTTGAGGATTCTTATCTCTTAGACAATAACAAATCTTTGAATCAAAGGGACCACAGTACAATACCAAACACATTGATTCATTGGGCCTAAGACTTGAAGGTACCTTTCTCCTAGTCATGATGAACCTATTGTTGATGTCAGCCACTGTTTCCTTTACTCCCTTCTTGATGGATATAAGTTTATGGATAGAAAATTTAGGATCAATCCTATCCCCGTACTAAAATCTAAATACCCTCATGAACTCCTCCCATGAATCTGCATTGTTATCAGAAAGGATCTTGTACCACTCTTTGATACTCTCTTCTAATGAATGCACAAACAATTTCATCATAACATCTTCATCATCAATTTCATATTCATTTGTAACATTTATCAAATGTCTTAGGTGTTTTGCACCTATGATTACATTATTTCTCTAAAACCTAGGAATCTTTCCTCTTATTTCATTTAGAATTGGGTTAGGAAAATCACGGATACCAAATAATTCTAATTATTTATACCTTTCTACTCCCAAAGGTTTCCTAGTTGGAGGGAACCTTTGAGCATGTATTCAAAACACAAGTCATGGGTTTGGAACATTTCCAAATTGTTGGCCCACTTGTGGCTGTTGTGGTGGTTGATTAGGAACTTGATGCATATGACCTGGGTTCCTATCCTACTCACCCATCTATTGGTACTACTGTTGATATTGTTGTTGATGTTGAGGAGCTTGATCATGATACTAGTTTCTAACCTACTGTTGGGTCACTTGGGGTTGAGTTTGTGCTTTCTGGGCAATTTGAGATTGTAACAACTTATTTTCTTCTATGAGATCTTGCCTTCTTCATCTAACATGATCTGTCAAATCCAATTCTTCATTGAGAATCCATTCCCTCTCTTCAGCATCAGATTGTCTAGGCTAATCGTCATCATTAGGAATATTATCATGCTCATTCCTTTATGACCTAGTGGGTGAAATAGGATGATGGGTATCTTGATGTACCTCTCCAAACCTATCCATACTTCCCCTACCAATGATATTTTCATTCCTTCTTTCATATTCATCTTTGTTCATTTTTCCATTTGTTTTAAGCCTGTTATCAGAAGAATATTTTGAAGTATATTGATATTAGTCACTCAAATTGACAAATGCATCATTCATACATGATGTCCCTACTTGGTATTGGGCATTGAGTCTAGAGGATCCACCACTATTTCTGGCCCCAATCTACTTATTCCTTTGACCTATAATCTAGTTTGAAGATTCTTCATGAGCAAACCACTCATGATACCTTCTTCTTCTATCCATTATGAACTAAATATTTGGAGGCTAATTTCTAGGTTAAATTGAATAGAGTCACCACTTCTCACCTTGGAAGAAAATACCTTGCAAATAAGGATTTTATAAGGTATCAAAATAATTTTCAATCTAATAGTCCCTGGTAATGATGCCAAAGTGTTGGCATAATTTGATAGGCTACCAACTTACCCAAGCATAATGTAGAACTTCAAATCTCTGTTACTAGGGTTTGAAAATATCTCAAGTTGCCTATAACCTGAAAACGGCTAAAGTAACTTTATCCCTGGCAACAGTACCAAAGTGTTGGTGTAATTTGATAGGCTACCAACTTACCCAAGCACAATGCATAACTTTAAATCTTTGTTACTAGGGTTTGAAAATATCTCAATTTTCCTATAACTCGATAATGAATAAAGTAACTTTATCCCCAAAAATGGCACCAAAGTGTTGTCTCCCAAAATAACTTATCCAAAACCCTATAGCATTGCCATAGGGGTGTCATCAAGAAGAGTGGAAAGGGGCTCATCAATAGGCTAAGGATGATGAAGGGGCAATTATTAGGATTGGGTAATCCCCTCTTCACTTCTATTTCAACTAAACCAAGGAGGGTGTTCCTATAGGTATCCCTCAGCAGGGATTGATAACAACACAAAATATGTTTAGATTCATAATATTGCAATAGTACCCAAGTTGCAGTTCTAATCCCCAATAGTGTCACTGGATTAGAACAAGCCTATTGCATTATAAAACCTCTCATTAAGTTAATAATAGCATCACTCCAATAGTGCAAGATGCAAATATGCAAGAACATGTTTCTCTAATAATTTAAACATTATAAGTCACTGATGATTTTTTCATGGTTTGCAACAATAAGTCATGAATTATAGAAAAACCCTAATCTAACTCTATAACTAACAAGACACTGGATTATAGAATGAATGGCAATTGATCCTTCACTAATCATATTCTACCTACTCCATTGGGCAAAAGAGTTACAGAATGCAAGACAAAAGGAGATACATTTGTAAAAAATCAATAGAAACAAATATGTATTCACATACAAATCTTAGATAACACTGCATACAGTGGAAATACTTAGTAATCAAAAATAGAACTACAATAACCCATGTCAGATGAAGAGAATACTATTACAAAATCTTGCCTTGCATTAGATGTTGTCACACATACATCAAATCTTCATTACACTCATACAAGCAAATGTGGCAAAAGAAAATACACAGTTGAGACTATGTGTTCTCTTGAATCATTACAAAAAGTCTTGGAGACATACCATTACATACAAATGCATGTTGAAAACCCTGTCCTCTAATTTACAAAATTTATTCCTCTTATGTGGACTGAACCAGCAGTATTTGGTTCACTAGATCTTCCTAAAGCACTACATGCTTGGAACTAGCTCACTGATTCATCTCAAAATGAAAACAAATTTCCCTTTTATGGCCTTCAGATGTTGCACCCTAATCTGCATTGATTGATCCTTATAATCTATAGCACTCCTGTCTAAAATGAAAGGCCCAGATGTTGCATAGGTACAGATGGTAGTTGGGAATACCTACTGCATTCATGGCATCCCCAAAAGATTTATTATAGCATAAAAAAGTAGTTGGGACGTTAGAATGAATGTAAACATCCTATTTATGCATTTTTCATTTTTGCAGCCTTTTTCCATCCTTTTAAACTTGTTTGGCGATTTGCAAATTGGCAAACTTTTCAGGTTGTATGTAAGTTCACAAACCACCTAAATCACTGAAAATCCATCTTTTTCTCTCGTTTCTTATCTTTCACTCCTTTTCTTTATTTTCAACATTTTAGCACTTCTTGGAACTCAAGAACCTCTTCATCTTTTGTATCTTCTTTTTCATGGTTCTTCCTCTTTGCCTTTCAACATTTTGACAAGTTTGTACTTTCAAACTTGTTGAAATCCACTTGCTTTATTTTCTTCTTTATCTTTTCTGTCTTTTTCTCTCTTCGATAAAAATGGAAAGACACAAACCTATTTTAGCATTCTGGCAAGTTTGTGAACTAGCAAACTTGCCAAAAGCTACTTCACTTAACTTTTTCTTCATTTTCAATTTTCAAAAATTTAGAGAAAACATGAATCAGTGAACTCCTTCCTTCTTGTCTCATTCTTCCTTGCCTTCTCAGTTCTTTTCGGCAAGTCGGTAAAACCACAAACTTTCAAACCTTTTTTGGTAGGTTTCCCAATTCATAGACCTACCAAAAGGATTTGTAAAAACACAAGGCAAGGCCAACAAGGTGTGGTTCAAGGCTATTTCAACATTTTGGCAAGTTCGTGAACTGATGAACCTGTGAAAAGGCAACACTTTTACTTAGAATCTTTTTCCTAAAAAAGAAATCCTCAGGGACTTAGGAATTTCAAAGATTCTCACACATACTTAGGATTTTCATACTTATGTAGAATATATGAGAAATAGAAGGAGGTAAAAACAAAGGCCTAAAACACAAGAATTCTACAATTTTAGGGATGAGAAAGATAGGCACTAACAAGTTCCACTAGTCCTTGGGGTCCCAATCACTAGGTTAGTTCGTGAGATTGGTCATAGGTAAGTGCAGGTATCTCGATATCAAAGACTTGTCGAACTATAGAGGAAGAGATTGATGATTCCACATATGAATATTATGATCCTAATGAGGAGGAACATGATGGAGGAGACACAGAGGTTCCTATAGATGAGGAGGAGACAATACCAGAGACAATTCCACCTAGACATGTGCACACTCCACTCTCAGAGTTGTCAAAGGAGGATATGAGACATAATGACCCCTCCTAGAAACCAAGTGATCCTCATGAGAGCTTTACTAACTTTCTCTTTTCCTTATTTCTTTTGATCACTTCAAAGTAATGGCATGAAATTAACCCTTGGATTATTGTCTCTTCATTATCTTCTCATAGGTACGACAAATGAATGAAGGGAAATCTTTTGCAATGCTTTCTTAGACATGCTACTCCCTTTAATTGGTGAATCAAGAGAGAATCTCCTTTTTTATGCTCACTTACCCTCCTCAGTGAGTCATCATACAGATATAATGGCTCCCACTCATCATACAGGTCAAGAAGTTGCTTCTTAGAGAGCTATGATCAATGTGCTTGAGGCTTAGAATTCCTTACTTTGAGAGATGGCTAATCTTTGGGTTCAGTGGCAATCTTCATGGGCTCAGACAATGGGTTTGTCTCATTCACAAATTTCTAATTGCATGCCTTCCTATTGTCACAAGACTTATAGACCTTCTGAGCTAGTGGATAGGCAGAGGAGACCTTGAAGCAGGAGTCTTGAGGGTTCCATTGGTCATAATCATCCTTGAAGTCTTTAGTCTTACAACATGTAATATATTATGGACCTATCAAATCCTTCAAATGAAGATTACAACCACACCACAAATCATGCCAGGCAAGAGGAATCCCATAAAAAATTAGAAATTCCCTAAATGGACATCTGCAACAATGGAGACAAATGATTCTACTTAAAAAATTTACATTGATGCATCAATATGATTTACAAAAAGTTGTTCCTAAAGATCTGAAACTTTCACAATGATAGAAACCCTAGTCGCACTACTTCAGTTGTTTAAAAAATGCTAAAATGAACAACCTCTTGAAATGCCTTCAAAACACACATATATAGGAGGGAAAGTTGATGTTGCATTTGGGTGTCGAATACCTACCCATTTGCACTAGCATTAACTCTCACCAACTCGCATGGTGCCAGAAAATGATCATCACATTAAAATAGGCATTCAAATATTACACTATCACAACTAGGGAGAAAAAATTAAAATTAGGGCATAGGAATAAATCCACACCAATCACATCTACCTCAACTACCATGCATTTAAGATTTGCATGTACCTCTAAATTTGGCCTAAAAGTAAATGAGCATCTTCAAGTTTGGAAAAACTCGTGAAAATGTATGTTGCATCTTTTACAATACTTTAAAATTCCTTTTGAAAAATAGTTTCAATGGATTTAACCCTTGTTGATGACCTAGGCCATTGACAAACCGTTTGATTCATGAACTAACAACTTTATCGACGAAGACCCCATTTGTTCATTTCTTTCTTTCTCCATCTTATTCTCTATCTTCCCTTGTTCTTTTCCAATCCGGCATGTCAATGAACTTAGCATGCCACGAACTTGCATGGGTGTCTCAACGAGTTCGTGAACTTGCAAACTTGTCATAAACTATCTTCTTTCTTCACCTTTGTTTCATCTTTGTTTGTTTGCTCCTTTTCAGTAATCTTTCCTTTCTATCGGTGAGTTCTAAAATCGGTGAACTTGGTGATCGACAAAACCATGAACTAAGGAACCATGGTCAACAAGTTTAGTGGTTCGTGAATCATCTGAATAATTAATGAACACTTCAAAAAAATAATGGAAGGAACTCAGCACATCAGCAGGTTTGCAAACATTTGAACCTGCTGACAAGGCAACACTTAGGCATTTTCATAGATTTTTCATAGATGAAACACTTAAACAAATTTTGGAAATTGACCAACAATAAAACAATCTCTGATCGGATATTTAATGGAATAAGTGAAGGATATGAAGAAGGCAATAGGATCTGAATATACAACAGGATATTTGGCTCAACCTGATCCTGACCATCCTTTTGGTCAAGCATCTGGTCTTGTTCCAACTGTTAGGGACCCCTTAGGAAAACTTTGAGGAATTTGACAAGATTTTGCAAATACTTGCCTTGAAAATTTGAGTTCCAATAGTGGCTCTAGTTGGGGACGTGTGTTAAACATTGACACAATGAGAATCTAGATCTTCAGGGCAGACCAAAAACACTAAAAAAAACACACCGAGAATGAAAAAACAAACACCACTAAGACCAACAGTGGTCAATATTGTTTGAGGTCAAAATATAATAGATATATCAAGATTTCATCACAAAATTTGTAGGAAATCATTACTTATGAAAATTAATGCTTTAAATGTTGAGCATAAATAGGTAGCTCCATGATTTCTTCTTCCGTATTCATCGAACGATAGACGTTGAACTTAAAATTCTTAGTCACTTCATATGGCCCAAGCCACAATGGATCAAACTTACCATGTTTCCCTTTGTCTTCATACTTTGCATTCCAAAGGAGAACCAAATTACTAATCTAGAAATCCCTTGACACGATACCTTTATCAAAAAAAAATTTCATTGTTTGCTTATGATCCAAAATTTTAGCATATGTAGCTCTTCTCTGCTCTTCCAAATCAGTCAGTTGCATGATCCTTTGGGAAAGTGTGTCACATTGATCTTATTATATATCATATAGCAACTGATAGAATTGTAGATCTTTTTAAAGTTATTCAGTCAACCCATAGCGCATACTTTAAACTATCATCCCATCTTTTCTTATTCTAATCCAATGTCCTTTTTATGATCTTCATTAGGATTATATTACTTGATTCATCTTGTCCATTACTTTGGGGGTGATAGGGGATGAATGCACAAGGTTTATACCAAACTTAGAACATAAGTTCAACACTTCTTGAGACCTGAAACACATTGCATTGTTAGACAAAATCCTATCTAGCACTCCAAACCTGGTTATAATATTGCTGACTAGGAAATTGATAACCACCTTGGAAGTTGCATTGCAAGTGGGGATTGCCTCCACCCACTTGGTGAAGTAACCAGTGACCACAAGGATCCATTTAAATCCATTGCAAGATTTCTCTGATGAAGTCAATTTCCCACTATTAGAAAGGTGCATCAACTATGAGGAGCAAAAGGGGAAGTGCTCCAGAAAATTTCATCTTACCAGAAAATCATTGGCAAGCATCACAATTTCTTATCTTCTATGCTACATCCTTGAATAAAGTAGGTCACTAATACCTAGCTCTAAGGATCTTATGAGTAGTGGTCTTAGCTTTGAAATGTCCCCTGCAAATGCCATGGTGACACTCATTCATTACTGCTTCAACTTGCTCTTGATCTAAACACTTGAGCAATACACCTTTGTGATTCCTCCACATCAACTCATTCTAGAACAACACATACCTTTGAGATCTCATCTTGAGAGTCCTTTTCTAATTCTCATCCATACATGGTGGACAATTCATATTTCAAGATAGAAAATAATTTCTTTGTACCATGCATCATCAACCAATCTACAATGAGGAGTATCTTCTACATCTGTTTCATTTACCTTTGTTGCTTCAAGATTTGAGTTAGCCATCGACTTAGCTAAACCTTGGCCTCTAACCAGTTTGGTGACTTACACCTCAATGTAATATTCTTGAATTCTATTGATCCATTTGCATCTCCTTCCAGAGACTTCCTGCTGCATGAAAATGTCCTTCATAGCTAAATGGGGCACATATGCAACTATCTTTGCACCCATAAGATATGACCTAAATTTTTTTACTACCTTATTAAAAACATATGCATGTGTTTCCATACTTGAGTAATTCAATTCAACATCCTGCAAGGATTTTCTAAAGAATCCTATGGGTTTCTCAAATCCATCCTCGTTCTTTTGCAATAATACAACAATAGTGTAGTATGAAGCAAAAGAGAAGAGTTGAAAAGGCTTGGAGTAGTCTAAACTTACCAACATTGGTGCATCTTTGAGAGCCTCCTTTAATTCAATAAAGTCTTCAGTTGGTTCCTTGCCCCATGCAATAGACTGCCCCTTAAGCATCTTGGATATTGCCTTGGTCTTCTTAGCAAAGCTAGGGACAAATCACCTCACAAAGTTGATTTGTTCGAAGAAGGATTGGACACCCTTGACTAATTTAGGTTAAGGGATAAGGTTAATGGATTTAACTCTTTCAGGATCTATTCTAACCCCACCCTTTGACACAATATGTCCTAGCAATTTTCCTTCTTCTACTCCAAACTAACATTTCTTAGGATTCAAAGAAATCCCATATTCCAAACATCTGTCAAAGATCAATCCCAAATTTTTGCAATGATCTTTCATGTCTTTAGAGAGTCTAGTGAGATCATCTTGGTATACTACCATGATTTCATCAATGAGGCCTACAAAGGTAACATCCATTGCTCTTTGAAACGTTGATCCTACATTCTAAGACCCAAATGGAATCCTCAAATAAACATAGCTTCCCCAAGGAGTAGTGAATGTTGTCTTATATTGCTCTAACTCCTTGACCAACACCTAGTTGCAAGCTGAGGATCCATCCATCATATACATCAGCTATGAACCAACAAGTCTTTATAAAATATGATCCATACTTGGAAGAGGATAGTTGTCCTTAAGGGATTTGATGTTCAAATTTCAAAAGTCTATACACAATCTAATCTCCCATTCTTCTTCCTCACTGGGACAAGATTAGATATCCATTCAAAATGTCTGATTGGTTTTATAATACATCCATCTTTTAGCTTTGCCAATTTTTGTTGCATTTTTGGAGCTATGGTGGGATTGATTGGTCTTTACTTTTGCATGAATGGTTTTGAATTAGGCTGAAGGGGAATGGTATGTTGAAATAAATCCTCCCTATATGCCCTATTAACTCATCATAAGACCATGCAAAACACTTTTTGAATTTTCTCAGCAAAGTAATCAGCATTTTATTTTCATGGGATTTGAGCCACTTACCAATATAAGCCATCCTAGGTGCCTCCACAATGCCAAGCTTAACACCTTCAACATTGTCCTCTTCAACTGGTTTACCTTTACTCTTCCAATGGTCGGCATTATCAAACATCCTTTCAAGTGCCACCAAACCCTTGGGGATGGTATTTGTCTTCAACTATACCAGTTCATTCCCAAACAATGTTTCTTTGCCATCTACTTCCTCTATCATAGGTTGTCAATCAATCAGCTGATTGTCAAACTCATCTAGGCAATTGAGGAAACTGTAAATCTGATTGTTGTCATTGAAAACTTGCTATCTATATATGTTGTCAGGGATTGTTGGCCTTGTAAGCACTTCAACGACATAATGACCATAAGAAAAATTTGACTGAGGGTCAAACATTCAAGCAGCTACAACCCAGACATCTGCCTTTTCATTCTTAGCTCTTTCCACCATTCAATTCCAACAACATCAAATAGTTATATAGTGTCCCACAATGCATTCCTATATGTTCTTAATCTATTGTTCTTGTCTACTAAAACACCTCTAATCTGCTACACAACTAATTTTGAATCACCATAAATATTCAAACACTTGAATCCATGTTTATGAGCAACATTTAAACCTAACAACAATGCCTCATACTCAACTATGTTGTTAGTGCACTGGAAATCAAGCTCGAAAGAAAGTTAAAATTGTTCCTTATCTAGTGAAGTCAAAATAATGCCTGCACCCAAGCCATCTCTAGAACATGCACCATCAAAGTGCAATGTCCACAAAATATTTTCATCATGTACAGGAACAATAAAATGAGGTAGATCAGCACATAGTTTAGGTTCATTGTCATCACAAAATGCCATAAAATAATCAATATCAGTGTCAAATATATTCACTTCTTCCTTGGTTTTATAATGGTCCTCTATGTTTTGGTCATCTATCTTTTTCTCCCTATAAAGCTTCACTTCTACACCATGGACTGGAATGGTGGCATATGATAAATCCATCTATATACTCCCACCCATAGAGGCTTCCCACTTTCTAGATAACAACATACCCCATTTAGTAGGGCAATCCACAACAATTTTATCCATCAAGAAGGACTTGTCTGGATATGTAGCTAGTTGAACATCAACATATTTGACAAGACCAATCATGTTTACTTCTCTTGATTCCATAGAATAGCACTTATCGAAATACTTGGACACCTTCAATCCAAAATCATTAATGATTTCAAGTGGCATGGCATTGCTAGATGCCCCAAAATCGAGCATATAATTATGTAGCAACCATCCATTTATGATCAATGTGTTGTAGCAAAGAATCCACACCCATACGGCTATTTACCATAGATGACCCCAAATAAACTTTAATTGTTTCATCTTTAGGAGGAACAACAATGTACTATATAGGTGTACTAGTGGTTGTGATAAATGAGACAACCCTATCTCTATACTTAGGAATACTAAGAGCATCCCCTAGTGGCGGTGAAATTATGATTTAACTTAACATTTGGGCCATGTCAAAGGGATGATACAGAGGTAAAGGGGTGTCACATAACATCATTTGCATCAGGAATATAAGGTATCAATTGACTAGAAGAAATATCCATACCTTTTACCTCCTTCCTCTTATCTTTTTTCTTTTGTGGTTCACTTGATGCTTGAGGCTAGCTCCCTTTGGCATCACTTTTTGGTTTGTGAGTATCAATAGCAGGTACATCAGCTGGTTGTACTGCGTGTGTTGGAACCTTTTGTACATATTTCTTTTTTATGGTTGCTAGTTGTTGGAATGCAACTTTCTTCCTTTCAAATGCTTTCTTTGGAAGGTCTCCACTTTTTACTTCAGTGTTCGCCTTTTCTTTCTCCTTTTTTTTTCAACTTTACTCCTGACTATATTTCAAACTAGGTTTGTAACATCAGTACCTTGCATAGGCACATGCCTATTCTTGAGTTGGTACCCACCCTAGACTTGCATAATAGCTGCAGTAATCAAGGCCTTCATATCTTCTTTCAACGGCTGGGACTGTTTGCACTTCTCATGCATAAGGTCCCTCAAATTCTCAAAATTATGAGCTAAAAACTGATATTTCTTTGGACTTGCACTATAATCAGTCTAGAAAATATAATCATCCTCTTCAAAACTATCATACTCATCATTCTTATCAAACTTCTCATAGTGTTTAGTGTCAAATTGATTTATCTCATCTTCTTCATAGTATTCATTTACACCCTCTTTGTTTGGAAACTCCTCCTCTCTACTCGTTGAATGAGCCATAGCACAATTGCTTGGATCATTGGGGAAGGAAAAATGCTTGGCACCATAAACAAGCCTCTTAGAAATTGATTTGATCCTTTCTCAATGGGTAAGATGTGTCTCTTTCGGGTTGTTTGAATCTAACCTTCCTGGGGGCTATCTGTCGATCATTTTGTTGTGGTCTCTTAGATCAATAAATATTATATGGCTTATTACGTAGTCTCTAGCCTTTGTTAAAATGTGTTGCGACACTTTGTAGAGGCAACCCTTTCTCATTTCTTACAACTTTGTAGGACAAGTCTTCCATGACCCCCATAAGTTTATCCAATTTCTCTTAAGTTGTAAGTGGATTGTTAAAAGCTACTTTATTTGGCTGGGATAGTTTTATATTTGATCTTTTAATGTGCTTCCTTGAAGCCCTCATGTTTCTTTCAATGTTAATAGTTGTAGCATATGCTTCTCTTAATGTTTTTGGACTCTTGTCCCTCAAACAGTAACCAATCTTTGAGTCAAATGCGCCATAATATAATACCAAACACATTGACTCATTAAGTCTCAAATGAGGAAGTACCTTTCTCATAGTCAGGATGAAGTAGCTTCTAAAATCAGCTACTATCTCATTTATTTCCTTTTTGATAGTTATGAGTTCATGGATGGAAAACTTTATGTCAATCCTATCCCCATATTATAATCGAAATACCCCCATGAACTCCTCCCAAGAGTCAATACTGCTATCTAGGAGAGCCTTGTACCATTCTTTGGCACTTTCTTCCAGTGAGTGTATAAATAATTTCATCATGACATCTTCATACTCAATTTCATACTCATTAGTGACATTAATAAAATGTCTAAGATTCTCTTCACCTGTGAAATCATTGTTTCCTTGGAACCTATGAATCTTTCCTCTAATCTCATTTGGAATTAGATTAGGAAAATTAAGGATGCCAAAGAAATCAAGTTGTTTATACCTTTCAACTCCAAAATGTTGCCTTAGTAAGGGAAATCTTTGTGCTTGTATTCATTGTGTAGTCCTTGGGTTCTGAACATTACCATACTATTGATTCACTTGATTTTATGGTGATTAATTGTGAACATTTTAAACATGGGCATGATTTATACCTTGTTGTCCCATTTGTTTATGTTGATGTTGATGTTGTCTCTGAATTTATTGATGGTTATACTACTAATTTTGACCTTGATGTTGTGCATTTTGGTTTTCATGGACCTGTTGGGCAAGTTCAGCTTACTCCTAGTCAAGTAGGGCATGTACCTCTCTTTGTCTATTCCTAATATGATCAAGTAGGTCAAGCTCATCTTGGAGGGTCCTTTCTCTCTCCTCAGCATTAGGATGTTCCTGTTGATCTTCCTCATTGGGAATGTTATCATGTCGGCCTCTAAGTGGTCTTGTGGGAGAAGTAGGATGCTAAGTATTTTGAAATGTCTCTTCATTCTCATTGGGCATTCCAAATGCTCTCATATGTGCATCACTAAACCTATCTCTTCTTCATCTAACAATAATATTCTTATTTCTTCAAACCTCATACTCATTCCTATACATCCTTTTGTTCATTTTGAGTATGTTAACTACAAATTCCTCAAAATTATATTGATACTAGCTTTTGAAATCATCAAATGTATCATTTCTGTCAGAGGTACGAGTACTTGATCTTGGGTATCAAATGGAGGCATCACATTAGGGTTTCTTGGCCTCCATCTATTCTACTATTTCCTGCACTGCCAGAGGAATCATCATGTCCAGGCTGCTCCTGATTTCTCCTTCTATTCATTGTTAATTTTTTTATTTTTAAACTGCAATTAGTTTCTAGGTTGTCAAAATAGATTCATCACTTCCCCTGCTGGAAAGAAATATCTAAATTATCATTGTATTACAAGACTACAACAACCAGAAGTGGACTAATTTTATGGGTCCCTAGAAATGGCACTAATATGTTGGGACCCAAAATAGATTATCCTAATCCCTAGAACATTCTCTAATCTCTAAGGGCTAGGGATGTCATCAAGGAGATAGAAAGAGGTTCATAAACATGATAAGGATGATTAAGGGCCAATGGTTGGGAGTGGGTCATCTTGCTTTTACTTCTGGCTTAGTCAAGCCAAGGAGTGTGTTCCAAGAGGTATCCCTTAACAAGGATTAACAACAATGGAAGATGTTTTCAGGCTCATATTGTTGCAACAATACCTAAACTATTGTCTTAATTCCTAAATAGAGTCACTAGATTAAGACAAGCTTGTTGTACTAAAAACTTTGTTTAATCTGATGAAAAGCACTTCCTGCAATATTTGAAGGTGCTAGTATGCATGTTTAGTTTGCTAGAATTGACACTTTGAAGATTCACTAAGAATATTTCTTGGTTACAACACAGAACCATGACAATGCATATAGTACTAACTACTTACTTCACACTTGATAGATTTGTTTGATTTTATAAAATACTTTGGTGATCAAAACATCATTCAGACTGGTGCCTTCAATGGGTTATAGAGTTTACAAATCAAAGAGACAACAACAATGAAATGATAGTGAGTTACCTAATTGGAACACCCAGATGCGTGAAACTCAAAATAGAGCTAGACATACTTACTAATCCCTTCTCACATGATACTAATTCATATGCAAACTTAAAATGACTATTACAACATGTAATAAATTATGGACCTGTCAAATCCTTCAAATGAAGATTACAATCACACCACAATTCGTGGCAAGAGGAATCCTATAACAGATAAAAAATTCCCTAAATGAACACCTACAACAATGGATACAAATGATTCTACTTACAAATTTTACATTAATTCATCAATATGATTTATAGAAAGTTGTCCTTGAAGATCTAAAACTTTCACAATGATAGAAACCCTAATCAAATTGTACCAGTTATCTAAAAGTGTTCAAATGACCAACCTCTTGAAATGCCTTCAGAACACACATATATAGGGGGAAGTTAATGTTGCATTTAGGCACCAATTACCTACCCACCTACACTAGCATTAACTCTCACCAACTCCCATGGCACTAAAAAATTATCATCACATTAAAAATAGGTGTTCAAACATTACACTATCACAACTAGGAGAAAATATTAAAATTAGGGCACAGGAACAAATCCACACCAATCACATCTACCTCACCTACCATACATTTAATATTTGCATCTACCTTTGAAATTGGTATAACTACATTCATGATGGCCTGAAAGTAGATGAGCATCTTCAAATTTGGAAAAACCCATGAAAATGTATCTTGCAACTTTTACAATACTTTAAAATTCCTTTTGAAAAATATTTTCAACAGATTTACCCCTTGTCAGTGATCTAGGCCATTGGCGAACCTTCCAGTTCATGAACCAACCATTGTGCCAACAAATACCCCATTTATTCATTTCTTTCTTTCTTTCTCCATCTTCTTCTCTATCTTCCCTTGTCATTTTCTAGTTTGACCTATCGACAAACTCAGCCTGTCGTGAACTTGCATTGATGTCTCGACAAGTTCACGAACTTGCGAACTCACCACAAACTATCTTATTTTCTTCACCTTTGTTTCATCTTTGTTTGTTTACTCCTTTTTGATGATCTTTCCTTTTTGTTGGTGAGTTGGCCAATCGGCGAACTTGGCGATCGGTGAAAACGCGAACTGAGGAAGCATGGTCGGTGAGTTTGGTGGTTTGCAAACCAGCCAAACCACCAATAAACACTTCAAAACATGAATGGAAGGAACTCAACACGTCAGCAAGTTCACAAACATTTGAACCTATTGACAAGGCAACACTTAGGCATTTTCACAGATTTTTCAAAGATGAAACACTTAGACAAATTTTGAAAACTTACCAACACTGAAACAGCCTCTGATAAGATATTTAATGGAAGAAGTGCAAGATATGATGAAAAAGGCAATAGGATTTGGATATGCAATAGGTGATGAGTGCCAAGTAGCACCCATGAAATACATCTCTTTACCTCTCTTTTTCTTCTTTCTAATTCCATCTTCTTGATGACTGTACTCGAATAGGCTAGCAGGATTGTTCTAAATAATGATTAATAGGAGATGAATTACTTAAGATCATGATTTCTAATTAAAGGACTAATGTGCATGGAATTGATGGAAATATGCAGAAAAACTTCTATTTTTCAATCAACAGGTATAGATGTTCAGGTTGGCAATTTTATGCATCTCCGGAGGTAGTCCTAATGATTTCTGGAGACAATATCAGAATATCACAACATTAGAAGTTTTGAAGTAAAGAGGAAAAGCATCTCCAGAGCTAAGCAAGAGGCCCACAATTATATCTTCGGAGCTACAGACAGTATATCTCTGGAGCTGTAGACAAAGACATACATCTCCAGTGCCTCTTTAGAGTAGAGCAAATTTCTAGCACAACTATCAGTTAGACACTTTCAATAGTGATCGTGATACCCCTGATATTACTCAAATCATCACCTGAGTGATTAAGGGTAATCTATAGTTAATTGCTGGGAGTTTTTACCTCCTTTTAGTTTTTGCATGAGTTACTGATAAAACTGATTTAATATCCATATTTTTAGGGCCTCGTTGCCCAAATGTATTAAGACTAAAACTTAGATTTAGAGTGGACTTTTGTTTCACTCGATCTATTTGTATTGCATGGTTATTTTCTGTAGTTAGACAACTAGTATAATAAAGAGATGGATGTCATCTCATAGAAGAACTGGTAGATAAGATAAGTGATATCTCATCACTAATTTTATATATACTTACAGAAGAAGTAGAAAGAAAAAAAGGGTGATATTTTCCTTCTGATTTCTGTAATCTCATTTCTGATATTAATGCAAAGTTGATGGAATTGGACTGAATTGAGTTGTGATATCATTCTCTGGTGTTGATTCTTTACTTTAGTCTTCATCCCTAAGGATGTGGAGCAATGACCCACTCTCACCACTAAGGCAGAAGGCTAGTACCATTATTTTGTCATTTCAGATTTTGCTTTACAAAATACTTACTAATTTCGATAGATAGATGCATGTTGCAGTTTATAGATTTGCTTTAAGTAATTCACTATTCAATTCTTTCAACATTCTTTGAATTCATTTAATAAGCAGATAGATCAATCTCTTTAAATTAGTAAAAGTCATTAGAATTAGCTAGAGAAAACTAGTAACTATAGGATTCCTAATTGCAGATAGCCAAGGACATAGCCCTAGATTTGACATCTGAAATATGATTAAATGATGAGGTACAACGACCCTTGTCATTTTTAGCATCGTTGTCGGGGATATTGTGTTAATTAGGGAAACTTAGCTAAACAGTTTTAGGTTAGATCTGTATGGTTAGAGCTAGAGATTCAAAAGGAAGATACATAAAATAGACACCCCATCAACAAACTATAGGAGAAAGCAGTGGAGTGGCACAAGATCTTGTTGAAGAAAGAAACCTAGAACCTACCTTGGAAGTTGCACCTCAAATCAATAATCCCTTAAATCCTCCAAATCTTCCACTTGCTGATTATATCCAAGAATTACAAAAAAAGTTCCAGGCAGATCCTTTGATAGAACCTAATTTTCTAGAACCTCAGAGAGAAGAACTAGTACTAGACATGGATGATAATAATGATAATCATGAAGAGGAGAAAAATCAGGCTCCAAGAACCTTCTCATATCCCATTGTTTTGAATGCTGGAGACAATGCTCCTATGAAAAATATTTCACCAGCACACTTGCCAAATTTCAGAACTCTTTCTTCTGAGGATCCAGATCAGTTTTTGTTTAAATTCAAAGTGGTATGCCAAACTTATGATTATGGATCAGATAACCAAAAAATCAAAATGTTTCCTTCCACCATGAAAGATTTTGTAATGAGATGGTTTATGGGTTTACCCTAGAACTCTATCCATTCTTGGGATCTGATGGAAATAGAGTTTTTAAGAAAGTACCAAGATTACTGTAGAGTCAGTAATAAAAATGAGGAATTGTTCAAAATTAAACAGGGAGAGGAAGAGACCTTAGAGGACTATGTGGACAGGTTTAACTTTGCCTTGAGAAGGTATGGCAACCCAGTAAATCACTCTTTGGCTAGAACCCTGTTTGTAAAAGGATTGGATAAAGAATCAAAATAGGCACTAGATCTAATGGGAAAAGGAAATATTAATAAAATGGATATACCTGCTATAGAAGAACTCTACAAGAACTATTCTAGAACCCAAGATGGAGTGAGATCATCCAAAACCTTCAAAGGGAAGAATGAAATAGGACAGTTAATGGAGGAGATTGCAAATCTGAAAATAGATATATTCGTCCAGCTAAATACCACATTGGATGGGATTCAGGCAAAAACTAGAACAACTGAACCACTCTCCATCTATTGTCCTAAGTGTAGAAACAAGCATCTATTGAGAGAATGCCCTTTAGACAAATCAGAGATTTATCAGATCTATGACAGGGAACATCCTACCAATCAATGTAGTCAACTTCCAACCTTAAAAAGGTTGAGTAAGAAGGATGTCGTCATAGAAGAAGAATTGAACTATGTGGGACAAAAACAGGCTGAAAATTTCCCTTATAATCAGTATCCAAACCAGCCTTCTTACAGGGGTCCTTCTAATTGGGGAAATAATTAATGGAATCCAACTTGGCATGGGCCTCAGAATAATCCTCCTTGGGGACAGCAGGATTGGCCAAATCAACATTGGCAAAACCAAAATTGGCAAAATCAGCACTAGGGGAATCAACAGTGGCCACCACAGTTTGGATCACAAAACATGCAACCTCAATGGGGTTCTCAACAGGGATATAATCAACAATACCAAGGACAACATAGGTGTTTCCAACCTCAACAACAAGCATTACTAACTGGATCCTCCAACACACAAGGTCAATCACAAAATGAGCCAGTTAGCCAACCACCCTTACTAGCTCAACCTATACCAAATCCATGAATTAAATAGGGAGTAGCTGTTTACATGACAGAGCAAGAAAACATGGTTGGTATTAATGCTATATATCCAAATAATCTCTAGCTGCATTCTGGGAAAGCATTCCCAAGACCATCTCCTCCAATTATAGTTGAAGTAACCAATGATGAGGAACCTGAAGATTCATCCACTCAACTTCCAGAGGAGATTACTACAGAAAAAGTGCTAAAAAATCATCCTTGGATAACTCTGGAGAACATTCCTAGACACACTTCTGATAAAAGCTCCGGAGATGGAAAAACTAGCACCATACCCAAAACAGCTCAAACAGCATGTTCCCTAGAAAAAGATCTTACAAAAACAAGTCCAATCTAACCTAGAATCAAAACTTTTACAAGAAATCAGGCAACTGAACATTGAAATTCTACTCCTCCAAGCAATTAGAGATGTGCCACAACTAAACCAATTCATCAAACAGCATTGTGTCAAAACACAGGGCAGGAAGAAAAACTTTCCTTCTACAATCTGGGTGGAAGGGAAAGTAGTAGATCTATTGATGGGAGAAATGGTCCTCCCAAAATATGGAGACCCTAGAAATCCTGTCATAACTGTTTTCATCTCAGGGGTAGAAATTTTAAATGTTTTGGTTGATTTGGGAGCAGCAATTAATGTGATGACAGTTCATACAATGGACAAATTATCCCTAACAGGTATCCAATCCACGACTATAATCCTGATGAAGGGGGTAAATCATAAAACACACAACAACAAAAATTGCACACAGAAAATATAACTTTCTTTATTGATTTCGACAACTTATTACATTATAGAAGCTCAAATACAGTCAGAGGAATCAACCTTCCACAGGCTGCAACACATTACAGCTTCCTATTCCTAGACTCTAGAATCACCTACCTTCTGTAACCCTAAATCAGTTAGGGTTTCTATTTTCCCACCTATTCTTGACTCCACACTTGCCCCCTTAACTCTACTACTGCCCAGGGTTCCCAAAAATGGTTTTTAATAGCCTTTTTGGCAGCCAACAACCTAATTTCAAAATTTGCATCTCCCTCCAAAAATAGGTCAACTTCCGGGAGCCATAACTTTTGATCCAGGAGTCTGATTGACAAACCGTTTTATGCCTCAAAAAGCTCGCGGAGTGCTCTACGCGCTAAGAACTGGCTTTGTCAGTTCTGGCCATTTTTGGGCCCATACGGGGCTGTTTAGTGCCTCAAACCTAAGTTTGAATAATTTTCAGGTGTTTTTTGGGAAACGAAAACTTTAATATCTTTCAGCTCGTAAATGATATTTTCGTGATTCCTTCACCAAAGGTCATATTTATGTTATGTAACTTCCTGTAAATTTTCACTTTAATCCGTGCCCAAATGCAGACTTTCTAAAAATAGCAGGTTACTATTTTTAGTAGTTTGGAAAAATTGAAAGTTCTACATTATTATTCAAGCGATTATGGAACCAGAGCCACAAATTTTGAAAAGAAATGGAAAGAACATCAACAATTTTCGAACACATCTTTTTTGGGGTGATGCAAGATTGCCCTTACACCACTGGATGCTCTTGCATCAAATCCTTCAACTTGCTGACCAGTCAGTAGCTATTTCGAAAGGGATAATTACTGATGTTCCAGTTGTAATAGAATCAAGGGAATTTCCAGTAGACTTCCTGATATTAGATCAAGGAACCAGAGAAATGCTTATCCACTGATATTAGGAAGACCATGGTTGGCTACAGCAGCAGCGTCTATTGATTTTCAAACTGGGGATATGGTCATTTCTAATGGGATATATTTGAATAAAATATCTCTATATCCTCCAGCTAAACCATCAATACATTATATAGGAAGAGTATGGGTGGATGAACCAGATAACATGGACAACAGTGCCTCAGTAGCTATGGTAACCATCAAGGAACATTTGGGAGAGTTGGAAGAAGAAATCTACTACGATACAATAGAAGACATTACCCACATCCTAATCAATGAGGATGTGATGAAGCTTGCCCAAGATTCTAGGAGAGAACTTCTCACTTCTACTCATTGTACCCTAGCAAATATCATTATTTGTGGGGAGACCTTTTACAGAGACTTAGCCACGTTCCACATGTTGCTTCCATATTCTTGTCCCCTCAATACCATGACTCCAATGTATGGATTAACTACATCCATGGATCAAATCACAAAACAGGTCATGATTTTACTAGGGAAAACACTTAATATCAATACTCAGTTAACAACAAATCAAGAAGAAAAACTTATCCAACTTCTGATTTCCCATTCAGCAGCTTTTGCTTGGGAATACCAAGATATGAAGGGCATCCTTCCTGAGATCTATACCCATCATATATACACTGAGGATATCAAACCTGTCAAACAACCCTATAGAAGATTGAATATTGCTTTAAAAGACATTGTTAAGACTGAAATAGAAAAATTACTGCAAGCATGGTTTATATATCCAATCTCAGACAGTCAATGGGTCTCACCCCTAGTCATAGTGCCTAAAAAGAATGGGAAATGGAGGGTGTGTATTGACTATAGGGAGCTAAACAAAGCTACAAAAAAGGACTACTTTCCCTTACCATTCATTGACCAAGTGTTAGACAACCTTGCTGGGAGGAAGTATTTTTCTTTCCTAGATGGGTTCAGTGGGTATAATCAAATTCAAGTAGCACCTGAAGATCGAGACAAAACAACTTTCACCTGCTCTTGGGGAACTTTTGCTTACAAAGTTCTTCCATTTCGACTATGTAATGCCCCAGCTACATTTCAGAGGCTTGTTTTAGCCATTTTTGTTGAATTAGCTAATGAGTGCATGGAGGTCTATATGGATGACTTTACTGTGTATGGGGACAATTTTGAAAAAGCTCTCACAAACCTTGAGAAAGTACTAAAATGCTATGAGAAAAATCAATTATCCCTGAGCCATGAAAAGTGCTTCATGATGGTGGAGGAAGGAATTGTATTGGGAAACCACATTTTAGCAAATGGGATCAAAGTGGATCAAAACAAGATAGAAGTGATCACACAGTTGCCTTCACCCAAAAATCAGACAGATGTTAGAAGTTTTCTGGGTCATGCAGGCTACTATAGGAGATTCATAGAAAATTTTAGCAGAACAGATGCCCCCTATTTACTCTGCTTAACAAAGACACATAATTTCTATGGACAGAAGACTGTCAATCAGCATTTGAAACCCTAAAAGAGAAGCTTATTGTCACACCTATTTTGAGAGGACCTAATTGGACTTTACCATTTCACATACAAACTAATGCTTCAAATGAGTCCATTGGGGTAGTTTTAGGACAGAAGGAGGAAGGAGAGAGTATGCATGCCATTTATTACATTAGCAAAAACCTTACCTCTGTAGAAAGAAATTACACCACAACTAAGAAAGAATTCTTGGCAGTCATCTATGCTATAAACAAATTCAGGCATTATATCACTAGATATAAAATATTTGTACATAATGATCATGCAGCCATCAAGTACCTAATGAATAAGCCAATAGTAGGTGCAAGGATCATTAGGTGGTTATTGCTATTACAGGAATTTGACATTACCATAGTTGATAATCTAGGCAAGTGTAATTTGGTTGCTAATTTTCTATCAAGATTACATACAGGAGGAGAAAACCAGCCGGTGGAGGACAGGTTCCCAGATGAACATCTATTTGCTATCTCCTCTATTGTACCTTGGTTCGCTGACATAGCTAATCTTTTAGCTACATGATTATATCCATCCCATTTTACCTCAAAACAGAAAAAATGCTTAGTTAAGGAAAGCTTATCTTACAAATGGTTAAATGGGTTGCTTTTTAAATGTGGTCCTGATTTCATTTTACGGAGGTGTTTAAAAACTGATGAAATTTTTGATGTGTTGAGAGCATTTCATGATGAACCATCTAGTGGGCATTATTCTTCCCACAGAACTATCCACAAGGTCCTAGGAGCTGGTTACTACTGGCCCTCTCTTCATAAGGATACTAAGAAGTATGTGCAGCAATGTGACCAGTGCCAAAGGATGGGACAACCAACCTTCACCCAGGAAATGTTATTGCATCCTCAAGTAATGATGGAGCCATTTGAATAGTGGGGTCTAGACTTTGTGGGACCAAATTCTCCACCATCATCAGGCAAGGAGTATATTCTAGTATGCACAGACTATGTGACTAAATGGGCTAAGGTTCAAGCATTGCAATTTGCACGAGAAGAGAAAGTTGTTGATTTCCTTTATAATAAAATTTTCTTGAGGTTTGGAGCCCCAAGATCCATAGTTTCAGACAGAGGACCTCAGTTTACTTCACAAGTAATCAGAGCATTCACATATTTATATCAAGTCAAACACAGAAAATCTTCACCTTACCATGCTCAAGCCAATGGGTAGGTAGAAGTGACTAATAGGAAACTTGAGAATATTTTGACAAGGACAGTGGCAATGAACATAAAAGATTGGGCTAACAGATTACCTGAAGCAGTTTGGGCTTACAATACCACTTGGAAGTCCACAACAAAGTTCTCACCATATGAATTAGTTTATGGGAAAAAAACATATTTTGTCTATAGAATTTGAACTCCAGACACTTAAAACTGCATTGGATATTGGTCTACCATTGTCCATTGCCCAACAGAACAGAATTCTTCAGCTCAATGAGTTGGATGAAATCTAGACAGAGGCCATTCAGCAAACAGAACTGGTTCAGTATCAAAGGAAGTAATGGCATGACCAACACATCAAGAGGAGGACATTTCAACAAGGTGATTGGGTTCTTCTTTATGATTCTAAATTCAAAGAGTTCAAAGAAAAACTATAGACTCACTAGATGGGTCCTTATTAGATAAAGGAAGTTTCTGAAAATGGAACAGTACTATTGGAACCTATTGATGGAAGCACAGACACATTCTTAGTAAATGGCCACCGAATTAGACTCTATAAAAGGCCATCCACTAAAGAAGAGTTCCTCAAATTTTTGTGTTTTGATACAGGGACACCTCCTCTGTCACAGTTTTGGAATAGAGAAAAAAAAGGTTGAAAACTAGCAAATGGCTACCTTCTGGAAAAAAAAATAGAGGATGATGGAAAACCAGTAAATGGTTGTCTTTCTCGACCAAGGGAATTGAAAACCAGCAAATGGTAGTTCCCTTCTTCATGCCAGATGGGAATAATCAAGTTATGAAGGTGATCAGGTGCCGGGAATTACTCAAACACACCTCCAGCACTCACAAATTAGGAGCACCTCCGACACTTCGCAAACTAGGAGCAGCTCTGGCACTCCACCAATAAAGAGTTATTCACAACCATAATAAGTGGGAGGGGACCCACCTCTCCAAGCAATAAAGTAGAAATGTCATTTGATGAGGTCATCATGACTCATCCTCCACTTTATGGCAGGAACAAAGATAAAGTCAACATGCATCTCGGGAGAAATCATTGCTCTCGTTTGCACGGGTACTTACAAGGACTACACTGATGTCACCCTGGATATATGGATTCTCCAACCATTCAGTAGGAATGACTGCAGGTTACGTGACAATAAAGATGATTGATGTCATTTCAAGCCACAACAAGCTGCTCAGGTGCCACGTCGCGTCCAGTCGCAACATCTCAGCCAAGTACATCATGCCCTCATCATTAAGAATGGTTCAGATAATTCTTTCTTAATTAAGTATTAATTAGCAATTATCTTGTCATTTCTATTTTTGGGTGCCGTCATTATAACACGTCCTCCTGCCATTATTTTCCTTCCCAAATTCATGCAGGCTGCCATCTTTGTTGAACTATCACCATGCCTACGGAGTGTTCCATCACTCTACTTCAATTATGACTGATTTTAAGTTCTTTTTCCATAAGCCTAAGTCATTAAATGAATTGACATAATAATTCTCATTCAAAACTGCAACATACCCTGAAGAACAGAGTCAGCTGAAATAGTTCTCCGGAGCCTACGGAGTGAGGAAGAATTGTAAGCACAGAGGATAGGAAAAGAATTTAGAAATGGGGGTTAAGAAGAAATCAGAGCCAGAAAATGCTACAGTCCTTTTGCAAGATGATGTTGCAGCAGACATTCTGAGGAACGCAGGATGGTTGGAATTTCTAGAAAAGTTTGAAGGGCTTCAAGAAGATATTGTTGATGAGTTTCTAAGAAACCTGAGGGACAATCAGATAGTTGTAAGGGGAGTTCAAATCAATCTCTCTACAACCACTATCAGTCATATTTCTGGGTTGCCTGAACAAGGTGAGAGGTTCTATCATTTGAAAAACTTTATGTGTTGATTTGATTAGGAATTTATCTATTGAAGGTGAACCTGCAATACAATTGCATTTAAATAAAAATGAGGTTAAAGGAATTCTTAGGTCCTCACTTCCAAACCCTTGGCAATCTGTAGCTACATGGCTGATGAAATATTTCACATGTGATGGTCAATTTTCCTTAGTTTTAGGACCAACAATGAAAATGTTGATTTTCTGAGGCATGGGAATGGACACCCTAAATTTAGCATAAACATCCCCAACTTTCTGTACTCTGCCATTAGAGCAACTGTAGAAAAATATCAACAAAACAATGGTCCTATGAAACATCATGGCCTCATTTTTCTGATAGTTAAAAACAACTATCTGTCTCAAGATGATGGAGAAGAATTATGGCAAACATTTCTTGAACAAAAACCCCATGATAGAGAGCTAGAGAGGACACAGGAAGAGGGTGAGGGTTCCTCTACCTAGCAAGAAGAAGAGACAGAACCTTCAACCTCCTCTCCAGCTATTGAAAAAGGAAAGAAGTCCCCACTAGAGGCAACTTCATCTGGTACCCCTGTTTCTGATAGGAAGAAGAAAGACAAAAAAGTTAAAGAGCTTGCTCTTGAGTAAACTCCATACATGACTCGCTCAGCCAAGAGGACTCTAGCTGAGGAATCTTCTCCTAAGGGACTAACAGGGCAGAGGTCAAGGCAGAAAGCAAAAAGAACCCCAAAGAAAGCTGACTCTAGAATACACTATTGGGTTGAAGAAGCATCTCATGATTTTGATGAGATCCCTCTAGTAAGGAAGAAAAGACAGAGAGAAGTTTACCCAAAACCATCTATCCATCTGGGTTCAAGTTTAACTTCAGAATAATCTCCTACTCCGGAGACATAACACAGGTAGACTTTTACTATTTCCTCAAATTCTGAGGATGAGATACCTGCTTCGGAGGCACTTGCCCCACCTATGCTACAGAGAAGCAAAAGAAAAAGGTAACTCTCCCAAACTGAGAAATATACTACTCTCCTAGCTAAAGTGCTTCTGGGTTTCAGAACTTATGAGGAGAAAGTTGGGCCTTCATCAGTACCAGCAGAAATAGACAAAACCCAAGAAGAACCTCAGGACAAGGAGGCTACAAGGAAAGATGAAACAGAGCAATCAGGTGTAGCTGATAGATCAAGACAGATGGCTATGGAAGATCCTAATGTGCAGCAAACAGAAGAAGAAACAGGAACTTTCTCTCATCCCTCTGATCAAGAGGATATTGAGATTTCAAAAGAGCAACAAATGTTGGAAGAAATTGATAATCTAAAGAGATTAATATGGGGGAAAAACCTTATTATCACTGACCTCAAGAAGGTCAGAATAAAGAGAGAGATGGAGCAAAAATAGGTAATTGAAAAATTACAAACACAGCTCCAGAGCAAAGACCAAATAATTTAGGAGAGGGAAGTAGAATTGGAAGCCCAGAAGATTGAGACAACTAAAATCATGAAGAAAAAGGAGATAGAGGTAGTACAAAGTATTTTTGATCTTACCAAGGCTATAGATAATGGTCTCATAGTAATTGCAGCATTAATTGAGAAAGTACAGAGCTAAGATAAACAATTGACTTGGGCCAACAACAAAATAGATGATCAACAGAAATTTATTCATGAGTTAGTTGGTCCAAGGGAAACCATTGAACAGGAGGGACAAACAGATCCATATGTGGGCTCAGTCCTCATTGATATTCCTAAGGCCCTGTTTCATTGGGAAAGGAGATGTAGAGAATATGAGGCTTCTAAGCCTATGCTGCAATTACAGAGAGCAGTTACTGCCATGACAAAAAGAGTCGAAACCTTGGAGGAAAAAGTCATTCAGATAACCTCCATTTCTTCTAAAATTTTATCTTGCAGGCCTCCAAGTGCTAATTATGCTATGTTTTTACAAGAAAGGGTCCTGCAAAGAAAATAGTCTTCAGTCCTATCCGATCTGCTTGAGAAAACAGAAACAACAGAGGGGTTCATGGAAGCATATACAATGAGTTTTGATGAAGACAAAAAATTTATGTATAAATTATATCTGCATGGATTCTGTGTTGACGATATGAACTTCATTCTTAATTATTTTGTAGGGGATTGCCAGCTCAAAGCATTCATGTCAATGATGAGGAATCATCAGATTTGGAATGAGTGAATGGAGGCTCACCTCAAGAAGGATACAGAAACAAATCTCTTCATCAAAAAGGAGAGTCTAAACCCTTATGCTTTTGAGGTCCAATTTAGGGCATATGTCTATCACCCTGAAAGTCAGAACAAAATTTTGCCATTATACTTGAAAAATCTGTAAGAGTGTTCGATTGATTTTGGTTTTTTTATGAACAGTTCAGCTAATCTAGTGCTTGCAATAGCAAAGAAAAGGTAGAACATTCTGACCTCATAGCAGAAAATGAGAGAAGTGGTAACCCCTGTGAACTTAAGGTTATTTATGAGGAAGGTAAGGTTAATATCCAAAATGATGGATAAACATAAACAGGAGTGGATAGGTGGGTGTTTCAGACCCCCTCTCATAATTGAGCCACTACCTGTCTGGACTGAGCAGATGGAAGATGATAAGTTGCAGGAGTGATTGAAATAGGTTGATCAGTACAGAGGAAATAGTAATACCAACCACACCACTTGGACTACCTATGCACAAGATTATAGCTTGACTGACAGGCTACTCCACCAGAATAAGTCCAGATTGTGAGAAGCAGGAGGACCTACTAAACCTTAGGTATGGGGGGATGATGAGTGTCAGGTAGCACCCATGAAATGCATCTCTTTACCTCTCTTTTTCTCCTTTCTAATTCCATCTTCTTGATGACTGCACCCGAATAGGCTAGCAAGATTGTTCTAAATAATGATTAATAGGAGATGAATTACTTAAGATCATGATTTCTGATTAAAGGACTAATGTGCATGGAATTGATGGAAATATGTAGAAAAACTTCTCTTTTTTAATCAACAGGTATAGATGTTTGGGTTGGAAATTTTATGCATCTCCGGAGGTAGTTCTAATGATCTCTGGAGACAATATCAGAATACCACGACATCAGAAGTTTTGAAGTAAAGAGGAAAAGCATCTCCAGAGCTAAGCAAGAAGGCCACAATTATATCTCCAGAGCTACGGACAGTATATCTCCGGAGCTACAGATAGAGACATACATCTTTGGCACCTCTTTAGAGCAGAGCAGATTTCTAGTATAGTTGTCGATCAGACACTTTCAGTAGTGATCGCGATACCCCTGATATTACTCAAATCATCACCTGAGTGATTAAGGGCAATCTATAGTTAACTGCTGGGAGTTTTTATCTCTTTTTAGTTTTTGCATGAGTTACTGATAAAATTGATTTAATATCCATATTTTTAGGGCCTCGTTGCCCAAATGTATTAAGACTAAAACTTAGATTCAAAGTGGACTTTTGTTCCACTCGATCTATTTTTATTGCATGGTTATTTTCCGTAGTTAGACAGCTAGTATAATAAGGAGATGGATGTCATCTCATAAAAGAACTGGTAGATAAGATAAGTGATATCTCATTACTAATTTTATATATACTTACAAAAGAAGCAGAAAGAAAAAAGTGCGATTATTTTCCTTTTGATTTTTGTAATCTCATTTCTAATATTAATGCAAAGTTGATGGAATTGGACTGACTTGAGTTGTGATATCATTCTCTGGTGTTGATTCTTTACTTTAGTCTTTAGCCCTAAGGATGTGGGGCAAGGGCCCACTCTCACCACCAAGGCAGAAGGCTAGTACCATTGTTTTGTCATTTCAGATTTTGCTTTACAGAATACTTAAATGCAAAAAGCTCCCCTAGAAGTATTTGTCCTTCATGTCAGGTTCACCAAAATATGTGTTGTTTAGAATTTGACCCATACAAATTGTGGGTGAGTCACACTCCAACATGATAAGTGAACCATCTTCCTTGCTAAGGGTAGGCTCCTAGTCTCTCCTACTCATGTGGCAAGATCCAATCAATCAGAGGTAGGATTGGGGGGTTGTTCTGCTCTCTTTCTTGAGGGAGCAAAACATCACGGATGGTAGTTGGGTTTTGTGCTGGGTGTGTTTGTTGATGATTGTTCCTATCGAGACATTCAATTTTAGTTATTATGGTGATAATTGTATGACTCAAAAGGTCACAAGTTTTGAGTCTCCTAATCCTAGCACAAAGGTTGTTTTGTTCGTTGATGATTCATAGACACTTTTGTCTCCTTTATTCATCATGTATGATTTGTTGTATCAAGGGTTGTTGGTCTATAATGTGTTGTTGATGTTCTTGTTCTTATCTTGTTTGTCGAATGTTTTGTTAATGAATTGTATGGGGGAAGTTCTCCCTAATCTCATCAAGGACAGATTGTATCCAATCTTCCCTAACATGTAGGCACATTGAATCTTTGGCAATAGGGGGAAATGTTATGTTTCACATTGTTGTTTGTTTGTTGAGTTGATTTTACCTCATGATGAGATCGAGGGTTTGTCTTTGCTTTGATGTTTGATTTGAACTATGTTCACCTCATGATGAGATCAAGGGTTGTTCTTGTTTTGCTCTAAGTTTTCCTAATGTTTTTGTGATTTTTATGAATGCAATCTATATGTGTTTTTCAAATGTAATCTAATCTATGTTTTTCTAGTTTTCATAGAACAATTTTTGAATCTAATCTAATTAATTGAAATTATGAATGACTATGAAAGTAAATGTAATCTCATGTATGAAAACAAGGCTAATCTAATCAAATCAAATGTAATCATAATCTATGAAAATAGATAAACAACCTATTAAGAAAAAGTAAAGCAATGATTTACTTTTCCAAGATAAATATGTGAGTTATTTACTACTTTAAATCATTAAGAACCTGGAATGAAGAAGATGTCAATGCCTGGATTGAGCCCTAAGAAGTCCTTGTGGCAAGTCTCTCTTCCTCTATAGCAGCGAGGTCCTCTTGGTGATAGAAACAACGATAGGAGCAAACAAAATCAAATGGAAGCTTTGATAAAAGAAATTGAGCATAAGAATGCTAATGAAGCACTATGGCTTGAGCTATGGAAGCTATTGCTAAATCAAAAGGCTCACGAGGTCCTGCATGAGCATAAAAATGTTATGGAAATAACTAGCAAAGCAAAGCAAAAGCAAGAGCAACAATATTGAATCTTGCCTCCCCAAATGCAGAGAGGAGGGGGATATTTATAGGTATAAAATTAACAACAGAGGTGTTGGTGATTCATGAGTTCATAGTAATAGATTGGGGATTCATTTGACTCTGATTGAGAGTGAACATTGGTTGCAGAGGAGATGATGGGAGAAGAAATGAAGTTAACACTTAACTAATTGCAAGATAACTAATATTGAATGGGAGTTGAGATTGGGTTGATTGGGAACGTTGAATTAGTTAGGGGGAGTTGGTAATCAGTTAGAGAAGAAGACCCATGCAATCAAGACTCAATTTGGAGCAAATATGGGCCAGAACTAGAAGAAAACTCACATGTTAAAAGATGATAGGGTTTCCCCTTTCTAGAAGTGGGTCACCCCTTTCACCATCAGAAGTCACCCTTGGAGATCCTACTTAAGTTGTTGGGTCACCTAGGGAGATCCTTAAGCCATAGGGGGAAACCCACAGAGGAGGTTTCACACAAGTGGTTTATAGGATGAAGAATGATCTAGAAGGTCTAATGATGGTTTTAGAATCCTAAAACTAGCCATAAGATCTTTGTAGGGTGGGTTGCCCCTTTCACTAGGGTAAGTCACCCATCCTATTTTAGCTATAGGGTTGCCCAAGGAGATCTTGAAGTGATAGGGGTGACCTAGAAAGAAAAGGTGGGACATGAAAATTAAGGTTACAAATCGAATGGGGATATTAATTCAATCATTCTAAGGGGATGAAATGATACAAATTCCCCTAGGGAACATGAATTTCCCATCTTGTGAAGTGGATTGATGAAGTTATCAGGGCTATAAAGTGAGAGTAAATATCCATCGAACATTGGTCAAAAAGTAAGATAGAAGGTGTGCAAGACCATAGAAGATTAGTCTAGAGGTTAGAAAAGCACAATCAAGATGAAAAACAAATATACATGTCACCAAGAGGAAAATTGCTAAGAGGTATGTATATGTTCAAGATTAAATGTACATGATTAGGACTATAGCTCATCCTTGGGTTGTGTTGTCACTTGTATTTGCACCCTATGTTGGATTGATTTAGTGCTACAACAATCTAGTGAAACATTGTGATGGTTTCTAGGTGTGGGACCCTGCAAAGGAAATCAAACCTCTAGAGAAGGATGGTTCCTTCTCTTGAATATACAATTCAGAGTAGGCTAAGACTAAATCTAATTTAATCATCATTGGGGAAAAGAGGAAGAAGGAGAAACTAAAAGGAAAGGTGATTCACAAAGTTTGAATGTAGGCTCTTATATCAACCATGTATGCACAAAATAACAACAAACAACATACTAGCATACACAAATCACAAATGAATTGCAGAGGTAAAAGAAACTAATTGAGATCTAGTAGGAAAGAAGCATTCACGAATGGATACTCAACAAAAGTATTACATAGAGCAAAAGAATTCATGAAAAGGTAAAATCTCTTGTTTATTCTCAAAGAAGCACAGTTACAACTGAAAGGAGATGTGATTTTTTAGATTAACTGCCAACATAATACATTTGATTTCATGTATTTTATAGCATTTTTCAATGAGGCACCATCACCTACTGTAATAAATTCTCAGTGCCCTATGGGCCTGTCCAAAGATGTCACAACCCCTAATTTTAATAGTTAATTTTACTTTTAAATATTATTATTTTAATGATCATCGACAAATTTTGACTTATGTACGTAACAGGAATACTCTCTCGATGGAGAAATATTGCATATAGATAAATTTATAAATTTATATATATGCAATATTTCTAATTGATGAACTAGATATTGTAATATTTATTAATTGATATATTAGATTAAAAAAAACAATAATAATTAATTGGTTTTATTTATTTAATAGGTAAAAGCATTTTATTTCTATTAATTGAAATAGTGGCTAAGTTGTCAATCAATTTAACAAATATTTTAATTCCTCTATTCTTTCAATTATCTATTTGGATAGTGGGACAAAAATTAGAAATTTAGAAGTGAGTGGGAAAGGAGCTATAATAGTTTTATTTCATTCTAATTTATGATTTGAATGTGAAGATTAAGGAATGGAAAGAGTCCTTGAAGGATTTGATATTTTTTATAGGAAATTTAAATAGTTTATATATAGTTAGTTTCATAAATTACATGCGTGCACTTTGGTTAATTAATTGATTTGTTTATTTTATAGATAAAAGTAGTTGTTGAATTGTCCATCAATTAGATAAATATTCTAATTTCTTATTAAAAATGACTATTTTATATTAGAAATTAGAAAAGGTAATTCTTCATTATTAGATATTTCTAAATTGTGTGCATGAAACTCACAATTATTAGTAAGTTTATAATTAGTTCTTGCTATGAAAACTTGACTTGAATTATTATTTTTTTTAATTATATTTTAGTTATTAAATCTTATCCAATTTAATTTAAATTTAGTTTTAGTTAATTTATGTGGTGATTAAGGAACTTGCCTCTCTGTGAGTGAAAAATATTTGCATTATTTTATTTAAAATAGAATATTATTTAGAAAGATAAACCAATTAGGTATTTAGTAATAAATAAATTTAATAACTGCCAATTAAAATTAGTAATAAATGCAGTTCAATTTTTAGAATTTAAGAATATCATTTTAGAGAAATATCTTTTATGAATTGTCATTAATTGATTTTACTATTAGTTTCTAAATTTCTTTTGAGTGTATTTTTACTTTTTAGGAACAATAGTGAATTTAGAAGGAAAATTAGATATAAATAAATAGAGGAGAAAAAGAAGGGATTTTGGAAGGAGAAAAGGGAGGAGAGGATTTTGGATGAGCAATTGTGATAATTTTTGAGCAATGTTCGTTTCAAAGGATTGAAAGTTTGAGATCTTCATCAAAGAAAGAAAATTATGTAAGATTACTTCAAGATTGAGAAATTTGGAAGGATTGCAGGGATTGAAGAAATTATTTTATTTTGGTTTAGCAATATTATCAGAGAACATTCAAATAGGCAAGATTGGGATCTGAAAACAAGTTCTATTTTCTTCAAATCTGGTATAAATTTTAATTATGGCTCTAGTACGAATTCCTTTCAATTCTTACATTTTCTAATAACTTTTACTAGAAAAAGTTTTATTTAGACAATCCAATATATGAAACCCTACATTCATCATAGTGGATGCCTTTTGTGATAATTAATTAAATAGATCGCATATTGCCTGCTTACTGTAGGTTTTGTCAAGTTTTTAGAAAAACCCTGTTGATGTTTTATAAATTACTCTTTACACAAAAAATGTTTTGTAAAATAGTTTATGGGTTTTGAGCACCTTGATTTAAGGTTTCTAAAATATTTTACAGTTTTAAATTTTATTAAGTATTGAGAAAGTTATCGTGTTTTTACTATTGTTATAACCTTTCTAAAACCCTGTTGTAAACCCTGTTGATGTTTTATAAAGTGCTATGTACATGGGAAAGGGATTGTAAAATCATTTCTGGGTTATGAGCATATTTATTAAATCTTTCTTGAACATTTTATGATTTTAAATTTTGTTAAGTATTTTGAAATTTATGGCATTTTTATTACTATTGTAGCAATAGTTAAAGACAAGAGTTTTTATTGGTAATTGTACTATAGTTTCACTGCATAAGAATGCTTGATAAATCTGTAAAAGGAAGAAGGATGTTTTTCATTTGATTATATATATATTGATCTATGTACAATAAAGTTCTAACAATGGGTATTATAAGTTCTATGGATTTTAGTCACATTCTAGATTAAGAAGCAATCAAGTGGAAATGAGACAAGAGGTATGTGACGATTTGAAATCATTATTTATTGTGTGTATTTAATGCATTAAAATTGTTCATTCCTTATATATATTAGAGTTTATCTCTCTTATTTAAAACATATTGAATACTGATATCCAACTCAACATGAGTAATGGGCTAGAGGCCTATGAATGCATATATTTTCCTTTTAAGTGGACTACATTGTTATAAGAAGATAAAAATCTTTTAGCTAAATAAGGTGATAGTCATTTATTTATTTTTACATGTGTCTATGGAAACTTGTGCATGTTATCAAGGATAATGATTAGATTACTCTGATTAATATTATAATAACCTCCCTTTGTACCTTTAAGGGATCTCTTGTAAATTGAATTATGTGATGTCTTTTCTCTTGCACTCTATATTAATGTATAAACTCTATAGATTGATCTACTTAGTACTTGTATTGCTCAACATTTGTTTAGTGTATTCAACCTTAAGAACAAAGGTCTATGAATATAGTCAGTTAGTTACCCTAAACTTTTATTATGTGTTGAACTAGTTATAAATCAACTTATGTCAAGAAAACTTTGTCTATTTGAGGTTGTACCCATCCTTGACTTAAATAAGAGTCTTGAATTATTATCATGAATCTAGTATTTTAACCAGTACTATTATTTTCATGGATCTATGTATCTAAACCAACCTTATGGTTGCAAGACAAGTTACCTCGAACTACGAAGCCTCTGTGCTGCGCGTACGTAGGCAAGCCATCACTGATGAGCCCCCGAGGCATTAGGTCACCCCCTTAGGGCCTGTAGGGTCATCACCTTGTGTATTGAGAACTAATATGTTTATTTATTGATTTTGCAGGACTAATATTTATATATAGTTGTGCAAATTCATGTCGAAAGACTTGTGCAGGTTACGGTTGTGAAGACAAGCATTTTATGAATGGCATAAGGTAACTAAACAATCTTAAGGTGATTAATATTTATTCATTTCATAGGGATTGAATTGTATATTGGGCACTTATGTTTTTAATTCGGTGATGCATAAAGTAGTTGTAAGGTTTACATGTCAAAAGTTAACCTATGGTTGATGTGATATTCTTATATGAGCCTACATGGCTAAATATTGTAAGGCTTAGTCCTCTTATTTAAGTTATTTTGTTAATAGATGTATTGAATCACATTTGATGATTGTATAAAAGTATTATTTGCAAGTTGTGTTACCTATGGGAAGAATTTTGATTATTTCCCTTTTTATGCACCATTTTATGAGAATATAATTATTTTATTCTAGTTAATTATTTTTGGATTGAATTTGCTTTTCAATTATTATTTTACTAAGTGATATTTTCAGACTTTACATGTGGTATCAAAGTGTCTCGGGTTCAACACTTGGGCCTCGAGTCTTCTATGCTTAGGGTTGCATTATAGTATGTGAACAATTTGTATCGAATAGAGAACCCTAGTTATGGGCTAGAGATTCTTTTGATAAGTTGGAATCCTAGTGATTCTTAGATGGTTTAGTTAAAACCAAGCAGAAGTTTAGACGTAGTTCAATCATTCAAATAACTCTAGAAGTGTGATACCTCTTCGTCTTAATCGCATTTTCATAGGACTTACTAATAAGAGTAATGTCATGACTATTTGAAGTAAGCCAAGATGGATAATATTTATATGGTGACAACCCATGAATGATGATGTGGCAATAAAAGTGAATTAATAAGAGAAATATATTGAGAAGAGAGATCTCTTTGATGACGTAAAGGATGAATGAGTTGATAAGATACAAGGGAAGAAGAAAAGATGAAATTTTTTATAAGAGGAAGAAGGAAAATCACCTGTGAAGTAAATAAAGTTGATAATAATGGATAAATATTAGTTGAGCCTTCTTGAAGGTAGGAAACCTAAGATGGATGTTTTAAAGGAAAGAATGTAACAATACTAGGCTTTGGGCAAGTTAATTGTTGAGCAACATCTTATTCTTGCAAGATATGGATCTAGTAGAATCCACAAGATCTTTGAAGAATGCAAAGTTGAGATGCCTTAAGGGCCTTCATTAATAAGGATAATCAGATAAGTTTTCTTGATTTGTCTTATAGATAAGGTAGGAATAATTGATGTTGTGTTGAAAAAGAATCTTAAGAATCCTATATGCCTGATTTCGATTAGTGAAAGTACTTATAAATATGTACTATAAGAGAATGATACATCTTCTGGTGCAAATAATGCACATGTACAATAATGCACTTCTCATGCTTTGTGCAAATGACGCATCTGTATGAGTGATTGTATTCATATTATAGAATTGTTGCCTTAAATGCACTTATCATATTATTATATTTATACTTGAATGAGAAATGTTCACTATACTTATACTAATGTGAGTGATGCATATTTCATATTATTGACGTCCTTGTGTGAGTGATGCACTCGAGCAAGTCATCGATTCCTTTATGTGAATAAAGCACTTTAGTAATGATTACATTCATAATTTGTGTGTGAGATACACTTTTTATACTCATTATGTTTATTAGATCAAGTAATGATCACTATAATTATACTAATGTGATTTATGCATATTTCACATTTTGTGTGAGCGATCCACTTGTGCGAGAGATACACTTACCATATTTATTGTACGTAAACTTGAACAAGTAATGCTCATTGTATGCAATGCATATTCCATATTTTATGCAAGTGATGCACTACAAGTAATTTATGTATTCATACCCTATGTGAGTTATACACCAAGGGTTCATGCATTCTTATTTGTTAATTATTCATTCTATGTGCACTTGTGCATGTTATGCACTATCATATTTGTCTAGTTTGTATTTTATGCAATTGAAACAGATTATTCGTGTTGAATGTGTTGTATGTGATAAGCTTTAAGCTTACCTTCTGGGATAGGATGTTGAATGTGGGCTAACAGTGAAGGTGATCTTTTACAAAAGGAATGTCTGAAAATATCTATTTGCCTTTGACATAAATGCAGAAAATATCTTCTCTGAAGTAGCTGAACAAATATTTGCGTTAAAAACTTGCATCTTCTTCTACTTGCAACAATAAATGCTCAACAACAAATTCCATCTGGAGTTGGATGTTTGAATTTCAATCTGGCCTATATCCTACCTTATTAGCAAGATTTCATCATGATTAACCATGGTAGATCCTAGATTCCACCTCTTTTCCCTTCATTTCTGAAGATCGCAGAAGCTATCGAAGATCGGGCCTCGAGCCCTCAATGTTCCACTATACAAGTAAGACCACAATGTCAGCAAACTTTGGGCCTTGGGCCTTCTGCCTTACGCATTCCGAAAGAAGGAAGAAGAAAGAAATTTTGAGCCTTGCAATTCTAAAGACTTAGCTACTTTTTGAAAGTTTTGGCGGAGTTCTAGCCTCGAGCCTTCCATCTTCCATCTTCCAAAGAAAGGAAGAGGGAAAAAGAAAGGTTTGAGCCCGAAGTCTGAAACACTTAGAAATATTTTGAAGGAAAAGAAGATGAACTTGGACCCTAAGCCTTCTATTGTTATATGGAGCCTAATCAGACTCTGAGGTTAAATTTTCCCCACTTTTATCAGTGTGGTTTCCCTCCCAAATTATTTAATAGGGGTTCAAGGGCAACGCCCCTGGCGCGCTCCCTATCGTGATACAGGGTAGGGTCCAGGGGCAACGCCCCCAAAACCTCGAATGACTTTTATTATTTTATAAAGGCTTCAAGAGTTATTTTTTCTATTGGCCGACATAAAAGTCCTATTTTGTAACCGCCATAAGTCTTGATAAAAATGGCTAAGGATTCGGGTTTCGATTGATACTGTATTGTAGCATTTGCAGCGGTATTGAGTTGCAAGGATTGCTGGTTGTAATCAGTTTGATTTACTGGATAATAATATTAGACTCTCTATTGGTGGATGTAGCCCAAGTTTGGGTGAACCACATTAAAAATTATCTCTCGCTGTTATTATTTATGTGTATTTTTCATTCCTCTATTTAATCTTGATTTGCATTTAATTGATATCTTCTACATGCAATTCCTAACACCTTCCTTGGTAAAAGTTAATGTGGATGATGTCACAGCCACTTGGCAGCTTCCCTCTGTTCCACGGCTATCGACAAAGCTTCACTAAAATGCTTCGTAGAATGGCAGAATACTACAAAGCAGACCACGTGGCACCCGCCGGGTTGCTTGGATGCACAACTGTTAAATGTTGCCACATGTCTTATTTCCATGGTTTTGCAATCATGTCATGGGTCCACCCAAAAGGCTCAATGAAATGGTGGAATGCCTTAGAAAGAATTAAAACTAGTTGAGGCTCGAAGTTCAGGCCTCTCACCTTACGCCTTCCCAGAGAAGGAAGAAGAAAGAAAAGAGGTCCATTGACACTCGAAGAACTTTGAACACTTAGAGTATTTTTGAAAGGAACAAAGTGAAGTTCAAAGCTGATTAGGATGTCATGACAAAGGGGAGAACTTCAAACTCCAAAACTTTGAAAATGCTAAAAACACAAGGAAAACTTAGGATTTTTTGGGCTTAATCGATTTAGGATGTTTTTCCTTGCATTTCTAAAAGGGAAAACACTTAGAGTTTTCAAGGATTTGGGCTATTCAGCTGGTGAGAAAAATAGGACAACAGGTTGCCGTGTTGGTGTATGCATCTTTTTCATACTTGCGGGTCCTTACAGTACACCTACTAAAGCAACATCATGGTCTTCCATATCATGGTGTTATACAACATATGGTTTCTTGTGACCTTTTCTTTTGAGTCAATCCTTTCTGTACGGGACACATCATCACCTTGGTCTTTATATCTTGGTGTATAATGTCTAATGCTTTATCAAACTCCATGGATTCTCACCCAATGCAACATGACCTATCATCCAATCACCTCATAAATTTATTCATTGAATAATTTCTATCCACCATCCTTAATCTATTATATCCAATCCTATAGCCAATCATCTCTCCTCATCTTTTCTATCCCCTTTTTTCATCTATTTTGAGAGCACGCTCGTGTTCTTCAAACCTGTCTATCCTCTTAAGGGGACATCCCTACCTCATTCATCTCCCTTTCTTCCAATGACTAGGTCATCCTACCACTAGTCCCATCTCTCCAAAAACCTCTATACTTTATCTTTCTTTGAAATGTTATTACTTCTTGTAGCCACAATACCACATCAAAGAGGGGCAAAATATAGACACCTAAATTTGACCACATTCTAACATCACCAAATTTATCCCTCATCTATCTTATTCTAATGTTAATTGAATAAATTACTTATTTAATTGACCCATCTAATCACCATCCCAACATTAATTAAATAAATTTCATCATTTATTGAATTAATTAATCATTTCAACACTTCTGCTGATGTTCAAGCATTTAATTAAATAAATCAGCATTTATTTAATTAAATCATCAATTCCTATGTCTATTCCCCCAAAAATTCAATAAATAGTCAACATTTATTTAATTCACCCACTTCTCCCTCATCATTAATTAAATGAACTAATCATGTTTATTTGACTAATTAATCACTTACACATGGCCCAATAAATCCTCTCATCAAATCTTGTCCATCCATTCAAACTAGAAGATTACCACCCTTTATTTCACACATGTGTGAGAACTCCCACTTGTCACAATCACTAATCCCTAGGTTTCTTGTACATGTGTGAGAAGTGCTACTTGTCATAGTCACACTTTCCTATGTTTCTCACAGATGTGTGAGAAGTCCCACTTGTCACAATCACTCATCCCTAGGTTTCTCACACATGTGTGAGATGTACTACTTATCATAATCAAACCCTTCTCACACGTGTGAGTGATTACACAAGTTTCTAAAATGTACTTTTTTTAATTCTCTCCCTTCATCTCTTCCTATAAAATCTTATCCATCCAAATTCTCTCAATCTATGCCTCATCATTAGCATCAACCACAATGTTCCACTTGGAGGCCTCTCATTCATCCTTTTCTCTCATTTAATCTTAGCCCTTTATTTGAAGATTGAGTCCTAACCATTGGTTCTCCTCATCAAAAATATATAAATTGAACCTTATCTAATCCATTTTCAAGTCATCTTGGAGAGAAAAGGCATGCTACAAAAATCTCAAGCATCCAACATCACAACTTCATCATGAATTCATTTGGAGCACATCTACATATTTGACATAGGCACATCCCTGAGCATCCTAGACATATAGGGTATTATATCCAAGGAGGAAGAGTTGGTGGTTTACTTTGATAGTTTATGCATTTGTAATTTTGTAGCTAGTGCCCTATGGTAATAAAAGCGAAGGTATTTTACTGCATTAAGGAACTAGCTTTTGTGGTTGTGATGGTGGTTTTGTATGTGGTTTGTTTTCCTTTAGTTGAAATTTGAGGTTGATTAGATGTGAGAAGTTGGAAAAATGTTTCATAGGTTGTCTATGGTTGATAGTGTGAGTTATTGAAACCATTTCTATTTATAGAAGGTGATTTTGGGTTTGCATCAAGGAAGAATATTTGAGAGGCACTTAGTAACCATTTTAAAGGGCTTGTGATGTGTCGTGTGGAGAATCTCCACTATTGAACAATTGTATTTTGTAATTTTGTTATAACATAGTCAATGACACATTTCATATGGTTTTTGGATTGCACCAAATTGAGGTTGATGTAGATCATATGAAAATCTTAAGGGCGGTATAAATAAGAGGTTTTGAATTAGAAGGAAAGCAAAGAAGACTAGAAGGAAGTAGTAACATAGAAGGTAAGTTCAATAGTGACCTGAACATCAAAGTGTGGCAATTGGTAGTATGATGTGGGATACAATTTGAAGGTATTTAGTAGTGCATGTAGCTAGAAGGTTTCGATATTATTTACTTTTATCAAGTCATGTGGTAGCCTTTTGGCAAGTATGTGGTAATTAGATTGAAACTCACTAGAAGGTTACTAGTAATAGGTATAGAAGTGGTGTTCTACGTAAAGTAGCATTTGTGTAGTTTGGATAATCTTACTGTAATCAAATGGTTATGTCCTACCATGTAAGAAGGCTCACTATGATAGAATTTTATGTTAATGATTTAATGGTAATTGAATGAACTATCTTTCATTAATTGTGTTATGTGAGTATTATATTTCTTTGTAGTAATTTGTAGGTTTATTTACATTGTGGGCTACAAGGTTGGATAATCCTTCTTAGACCCTCCTACCATGGCCACATCAAGTGGTATTAGAGCAAGGTTGGATCACGAAAAGGTCACTAGTGTTGATGTGAGCACACCTGATTGATGTGGTTTCTTAAGAATTAGTTTTACAAAAGCCTAAGCTGTAGTGGTGATAATTAATGGAAGCATAAGCCATTGTGGTGCATGAATTTGGGGTTTTGCAGGGATTAATTAAAGTTTAGATTGTGGTAGTCCACTTGATTGTAGCTAGAGCATCGACTGTGAGGCAGTTTACAAAAGGGTAAGTGTGGACATATCACTGACCCAAGATGTCACCGAGGAGGAGGGAAGGTATGATCAATGTCACAAGTAGGGTGGATGAGATGTATGAGATCTTGAAGTCCATATAGAGTAGGATTGATGCACTTGAAAAGGACCACTAAGGAAACCCTAACCCTAAAATTAAGGAAAGTGATGAAGAGCAAGAAGTAGATCCTATGGAAATAAGTGGAAGCAAAGAGGACAAGAAAGAAATGATGCTAAAGGCCATAACAAGAATTGGTAAGAGAACCAGAGTGGATATCCCAAACTATTTTCAGAACTTGGATCCCAAGGAACTAATTGATTGGATCGCTAATATGGAGGAATATTTTTAGTATGAGGATATTGTAGACCCAGACAAGATAAAGTTTTCCAAGACCAAGTTGAAGGGTCATACAGTGATCTAGTGGAAGGAAGCTTAGATAGAACAGAATAGAAAAGGGAAGTCCTACATAATAGAACAGAATTAAAGGTGATGGAGTTCAATTGAATTATTTTTCTTTTTCTCTTAACAATATATTTGTATTTTTTCATACAATAGACATAGAAATAGATCTCTCATTTCACAACTCTCACATGCATAAGGAAGAAATAAATCTTTTTCTAAACAAATGTAGAGTGTCATATGCACAAATGTGAAAACAATCGCATCCTCTCAAAAGATGGTTCACAATAGTCTAATGGCTTCAAGAGAGGGTTTCAAAACCCATATAAGATCTTCATCAAACACAAGTTTGTCATCTTTGATTCATCCAATTTTGTAAAAAACAAAGCTTCACATCCAATCCAATAGAGATTTACTCACCTCCCAACCATAAGGCTTGCTCACAAGCCCACCCCTAAGCTAGGAAGTCCTCATAGAAACTGATTTTCATAACATACCAAATGAATACACACAAAAACACAACAACACTCATCGGCTTAAACATTACATATGGATCTTGACAAGATTCATAGAAAAAGGGGAGTCAAGGGGACACACTAATCTCTTAGGAAAAATAGAAATGACATCAAATCTCCATTCGTTTTTAATACCCACATACACCGAAACACATAATAATACTATACCACCAATTCACATCTCCCACAACATTATGGCCATAAATTCACAAAATATTTTTATCACATCTTGGATATCACATATCAAATACAAATGCACTCAATGCCTTGAAAACACTACAACCACTGCATGAATACTCCTAATATCACCAAGAAACCTAGATCACACAAATATGCAAAGACACTCATGCCTTAAAATAAATATAGATTGAGTATATTTTCCCAAGAGAGGGTCCACACCTCTCTCGATGCCAATACATGGGTGACCTTTAACTCAAATGAGAAGATCCACACCCAACAAACACCCATCCCCAATGACTATCAACACAATATACATAACACAACAAGACGATTTTCATAAAATATCAAGAATACTCAAAGAAAAATCAAAATATTTTCAAGCACTATTTTATCAACAATAATATCAATGTACGCTTAAAATGGCTTAAGGGCATACCTCAATACTTCAACAAAATTTGAAAAGCCCTTGATCCAAACTCCTCAATCTCTCCTCTTCCCTAAGCTCTCAAGCTCTTCTTCAAATCTCCTCTTTCACCAAGCCACTTGATATCCAAAAATAACAATCACAAAAATAAAAAATCCAACCTCAAAATAAACTTTCAAAAGAGAATAAATAAAACTAAAACTAGGGTTAGATTTTGAATTGCAACTCAAAATTAAGTTTTGCCTCCCAAAAACTCGTCACCTATCTTCTAAGGCACTTTTCAAGTCTTTAGATGTTTCCAACCTACTTTTTAAACATTCAAACATAAGCTCCACTCATATGTTATCACTATAAGGGTTTATTTTACACAAATAATAACGAAAACAACACTTTATGATTCCTAAAACTTTTTGATCCCTAAAAATTTCTCTCAAGTTTAAATCTGAGATTTGACACTTAAGAGAATTTAACCACACCCCACATAAAATAATAAAGATATAATTTTAATTAATGCATCCACACTCACAACACTTTATACATGAATACCTTAATCCTCTCTTAGGATAAGGCTTAGGTACATTAGGGAAACACAACATTAGTTTCTTGAGGAACCTCCACGATTTTTTCCATTGACCATAAAATTTAACCTACACACTTGCACACAAATGTTAATATATCTGAGATAATAGCTGAAGCAACATTCATAATAAAGAGGAATTCACTGAGTAGAGCACGGATGATGGTTTGGTTGTGAAGGGTACTAGTAAAGTGGAGAAGATTGGTAAGAACAGAAATGATGCTTCCAGGAGCAGAAGACTAAGTATCAGAAGATCCAATAGGCTAGTGGAACGACTTACCCCCAAACTCACCCAAGTGGAGGATTCCAATAACACTACATTTGATGATGATGTGGGTTTCAGAAGGTGGTGGATACCCTGAAAAGTGAGGAGTACCAAGAAGGGGCTAGTTTGTATGAAGAAATGAATGCCCTAGATTCTGAGTCGGATGAGGAGAAAGTGGAGATGATTAAGGAGACTGCACTGGTTCAAAAGGACTATGATCAATGAAAATAGGTTGGCGTGGAGATTATGGAGCTCAAGGCTAAGCTAACTACCCTAGAAAACAACATGAAGGTGTTGGCTACTTCAGCTCAAAGGTGATGCATAGATCAGTGACTACATTGTCTGTCCTTCAGGATTTAGAGCTCAATAGGCATGGTTTAGATGCAAAAAAAAATATTAATTATGAAGAGATGTGTAAATTCCTTATAGAGGATTGGAGGTAAATGTTTGTTTAGTTTCTATTAGTTCTTATTTTTGTTTTTTATTATGGGTTTTGACTTTAGGTTCTGGTCTATGATTATTGGCTATTAGTGTTTTGTTTGTCTGCTGTTGGTGGCCTAGATTTCTCATCCCTTGTGGCTTTTTGTTAAAGAGATCAACACCCTCATTTGCTACTTATCATAATAAAAAACATTCATAACAAAATTAACGTACGCATCATAAATATTCCATAATTAACAATATTATTATAATTCAATAAAAATTCAAACAACACATTTAATCTAACATCCAAGTCTTACTAATAAAAAATTGCATAACCAAAACATGTTTAACTAGTTATGATATATATTAAACATACACAATTATGCTCATTAAAAATTAATTATATAACAATAATTATAACTGTAAACTTTAATCTAGAAAATACAAATAAATTCATAATCAATAATTAAGGCTTTATCAATAATCCATAAAATACTAGTCTAACACGATATTTGTACCAACATAGTCTATCATCGTAATAACATAAAATATCATGTCCATGTCACGAGGAGGAGAAGTGGGATTCACACCCTTCCCCCCAAAGATTAGTCTTTCTCCTAGAAGCAAGATGTGATAATGAGGCGGAGAAGTGGGCCTCACATAAACACTAAGGGGTGACCCTGAGACATTAGGGGTGACCTAGAAACACTAGGGGCATCCCTAAATAGGAAAAAGGAAGGGGATCAATGAGGCAATACAAAAGGTAAAAAAAGTAGTTGGAAGGCAAAACAAGAGGGACAAAAGATGACAAGACAAAGGGGAAGTCATCAAGACATGAAACCACTAGAAATAAAATCATGCCTTCAAGGGTCATGAGATATGATCACCACACCATCATAGGACCACCATGCAGGTCTGATGTGATTTTAGTACTTACAAATCCATGTAGGCAAAAGGTCAAAATGGTTTCCTTATAATTGGAACCTAAATATTCATTTAGTATCAATAGCTATGTGCTTAAAGGAAGAAAAAGGCTCTTAGCATCACTTGTTTAGTTTTTATGGAGGAGTGTAGATGCACTATGATAACAATGTGATTGAGAATTACTTTATCCAATTGGAAAAGCTATGGAAAACATGTTTAGTCAAGGGTTATATTTTTCAATTCTAGGACCTATCCTTATGATTGGAGACAATTACAAATGATAATTTGAATGACCTGTTTCTTGGTAGACTAAACGATCATATTCAACATGAGATACACATGTTTAATTCAACTAATGTATCTGATTATATTGTTAAGGCCCATAGGATAGAGGAAAGATCTGTGTCCAATAAGAGGGAGGTATTCACTAGTAATAAAGAAGGGAGGACCCCTACACTACCATTTCCTCCACCTTCATGGTTGAAACCTTAATAGATTGAAGAAAAAAGAGAATGGGGTTATGTTTTAATTATGAAAGAAAATACAATCGAGGATATAATGTGTTGAAAATAAGTTGTTCTCTATTGAGGGTGCCTATGAAGAAGAAAATAATGAAGAAGAGGCATTAGTGGTTATGGAGGAGTTAGAAGATGCCCAACCAACTATCTCTTTCCATGCACATTCATGTATTAATACCCCACAAACCCTCAAGGTAGTGGGTTTCCTTAAACAACAAAAGGTGACAATATTGATTGATTCGGGAAGTACTCACAACTTCATCAACAATAAGTTAGAAACACGATTGAATTGTTTCATTTACTCAACTCCAAAATTTTAGGTCATGATTGAGAATGGAGGTATAATTAGTTTTTCAAGGAAATTCCATAATATTAAACTTGCCATTGGAGACTACATGCTAGATTGTCCTATGTTTTCTATTCCCATGGGTGGAGCTGGCACTATTTTGGGAGCCTAATGGCTCACTACCTTGGGAACGATTGAGATGAAATACCAAGATTTGTTCATGCATTTTCACTCTGAAGGTAGGACATTTGAACTAAGAGGGTTTCAATCAAAGTGGCCATAGATGGTAAGCTCTCACCAAATGTAAAAAGTGCTTAAAAAGGGAGTAGATAGGGGTGTGGCCTAGTTGTTTTCATTAGAGGTGCAATAATAAAATATTCCTACATCACTATATCTACAAGTAATTATTGATAGGAACTTAGTAATTTTCAGAACATGACAAAAGAATTACCTCCCAAAAGTGATCATGATAAAGCTATTCAAGTAGTTTTAGGGAACCTTCCGTGATCTAAAGGTACATCAAAAAGTTAGAGTGGTGGAAGAAAACGTTCAACACCAACAAGAGGTACTCTCTAGTCTCAAGGAGAACAAAGAAATTCCATAGAAAAAATGAAGGAACAAGCTAACCAACGCATGATTTCAACCTAAATAGAGTTATCAGAGCTTGATGAGGAGGGAAAATCATCTTGGAACCTGCGGGAATCCTCTAGATACACACTAAGAGGATAAAAATAGAGTATGATTATAGAGTATTTGATCAAGTGGAAGAATCTAGCTAGTGACAATGTGACATGGGAAGATGAAGTATTCTTGCAGAAGCATCCAAGGATTGTCAATATTGAGGATAATATTGTTTTTAAGGGGATGGGCATGTTGATCAAGTTAAATTGTGTACTAATTTTCTCATATTTATATCCTTTTCTTATGCCATAATTGATCGCCATTATAACACTTTTAATGCATTTTAAGGTGCTCATATAGTTAATAGAAATATGAAGCATTTAATAAGGTTTAAGATAAAATATTTGAAAATTTAAACTTAATTTTTTTATTAATGAATTGTTGTTAATTTTGCCATCGTGTAGCATGTTAAAGACAACTTAGATCCTATAGCAATGGACTAATGATTAGTGCAAAATAATAGATCATGTAGCAATAGATTAATGGTTGGAGAAATTATTATACTAACAGTAAATTCATGGCTATTTTAAATGCCCCTAAATCTCTAGTTACAGATGTGAATATTGTGGGTTGTGAATTACTTTGAAGTGGTTTTGAAGAACTTTGTTATGTTATTTTGTTACGATGTCTTGTTATGCTTTGACACATTGGACTTGTGCTAAAAAGGGCGCTCTTTGCTTATATTTCTAAGGTCGCTAGCCTAGCGAAGCTTATTTATTTTAAGTAAATTTGTTATATGCATCCCCTTTATAAGAGGTAGGGATGGCATGGGAAGATAGATAATATTTCATGTGTAGAATATAATAAATATTATGTCATCCATATTTTATGTTGATTAATTCAAATGATTTGAAGTAGAAGCAACCATAACTTAGCAAAAAATCATTCTCAACACGCCAATGCAAGGTAGGACCCCCTTCAAGACTTGTTTATTTTTGTGTGATTTGATTAGATTTATTTTTAGGTTTGTAATTTGTGTGAATAAATATCATAATATTATATTTATGTTGGAGTGATTAATTTAGAAGTGCAAAAAAGTTATTACATTGGATGTGCAATCTTAGAAATTAAATTAGTTATTTTAATAATTGTATGAACTATTCCTGTAATCAAATATTTATCTATAATATTGTTTTTTAGCATTTTCTACAATTGTTCTTATAGTTGGTATTTGTTATTATTTTATATAGCTATTCTTATATTTAGTTTTGTTGTTATTTCTTGTAGCATTATAACTTCTATAACATAGTATAAATATTTTTGTAGCTGACATTTCCCTTATTCATCATTCCTTTGTAGAATAGTTACATACATACCACATTCATTGTCCTTAAATTCATTTACTATAGCCCTTGCACATATGGCCACTACATCTTTCACAAGCTTATTTTCTCATATTGATAATGGATTAAATTAAACTTTATTCTTTTGAGTAGATTGACATTAAATTTAAAGAATTGGATCTATTATGTAACTTGATGTCCCATAACTAGATCAATTTCATCCAATCACATGTTACACCCTTAACCTATAATATTCATAAGGATGTGTACTTAACTAGTGGCTAGCATATCCCTTAATTGAGTTATATGATCATTTATATAGCCTTATATAAGTAGTTAGGTCAACTTAGGTGGCATCCATGGCATAAGGATGGTATATATATATACAAGGTAGTGGTTAGTTTTTTATCATCATACTATGGATTTTGTTCTTACTGAAGACTTTTGGAGGTTTGCCCCTTTAAAGTGGCTTATATGTGTCAAGTATTTGCAACATATTTCATATTCTATTCTTCTTTTGTGCAAGTTTTTTTATTACACTTTTCATAATAATTGCTATTGAATTGTAATGCCAAAATAACTATCATTTGGATTGTGTAATCTTAAGGTTTTGTGACGATCAACTATTAGCCTACTGGGACTGATGCAGAGGCATCCACACTATAACCTTACAATACAGCATGGACGTCTGCAGCCCATCATCATCATCATCATATTTCGCTTTACACTGTCAGCATCATCATCATATTTCGGACGAGCCCAATTATCCTCCTACCGACTACTGTTCACTTCCTCCATTTTCTGCCTATCATCATCATCATGATGTTCGACTAGCGCAAACATCCTCCTGTTACACTGTTCATCGGGCGCCAAGCTCCATCGGCATCATCATGATATGCAACACCCCCTTCGTCAGCAGGATGTCCAATATCCGGTTGCTCCAAAGATCCTGATGATGATCACCTTCAGCACCTTCCCTTCGATACCCCGATAGCCGACGATACAAGCAACAGCATCATGATATGATTTATCCGGTTCTCTCGAAACCTCCTGATGATGTTAACACAACCTTCTGCCGATACCTAAGCACTTAACGACAGCAGGATAAACTTGCATAGGGTGATATCTCAATATCCTGATGACGATGACGTCATATCCTGATGACGATGATGTCTCCCAATATCCTGATGACCTCTTCAACACTTAGTCAAAAAAAACAAACTTTCACTCCCGCATCTGCTAGTGATACGCAGATGATGGGCACTCCCGAGAGATGATCCTGACGGTGATATATACACTGAGTATATATCTGACTTAAAACATCCTGATGCACTTGCGACATGCAAACTTCAACAATTTCATGACCCGATCTTCTACCTGATGCCGATACGCTCCTCCTCGGCTCCTCCTGATGATGATCACCCCGACGCACTTGCACTTCATGCAATCGACATCATCATGCTCTCCTCCACTTATCTGGATGACGATGCCCAACGCGACTGCAGGATATTTGCAGAAATATCCTGATGATGCCGTTTTAACAACTTTTAGCCTTAGCAAAATTTCACTTCGCCGATCCTCCTGGGATAACCTGATCCACTCTCAGGGTGATCTTCCACACTTCATCAGCTCGACCTAGCACATGCCCATGCTAGGGTCTTCAACACCTTTCAACCGCGATCCTGCACACCTGCATGCGAACAAACAAACTAAATCCTACCCTACTGTACATAACCATTCCACCGATCAGACGAATCAACCGGTGGAATGGATCAGTGAATCCATACAGCCACCAAACCAGCAAATCGATCAAGCAATGGAATGCAACAGAGGATGAACACAAACAGGAACACTTTATTTGATTTCAAAAGATGTAAATACAATGATCAGTTTCTCTCTCTGCCTCACTCTCGCAAAGTCTGATCGATGATATGCAATACCATCCGATCCTCATGCTTAAATAGATTTCCCTACGAGTACTACTGACCCGACTCCAAGCGGCTGGGAACTCTCCAGGCGGCTGGGAGATCCAACCGAACATACATCATGACAGCTGTTCTAACAAACTTCCTAAAAATAGCAAAAGCATGGTCAGCATGATCTTATCATGATCAGCATGACCTTATTACATGCATTGGTCTTAACAGACCTTCTTGGAAACATAAACAAGACCTAAAACTACTAACTGCCTCATGAAGGCCAGCTGTCAGGTAGGTGCTCCTGCACCATACTCCCCAACAGAAAAGAACTCATGTCCCATGAGTTTAGTATGTGGAAGTCCTCCACCTTTACACTGTGCCTTTGCAATATGCTGAGCTGTTCCAGCTTTGTCCTATGCTGGCTCTTGGCTGCTCCAAGTCTTCTGAACTATAACTTGCTTTCTGGCAAGTAAATCCTCAGGCCTGGCAATATAGGCTTTTCTCTCACATACCCTGTGTTTGCCAGGTTGTCTGACCAGAACCTCTGTCTGAACTGCTTCTTTCACTTCTGACATGTTCAATCCTATCTTCCTTTCAATCGTTGTAGGACAAGCAATAGTCCCAACTATGACAACATCCTTGTCATTCCTTTCAACTGATTGCTGTTTGCAAACCTGTTTCTGCACTGCTGCTGACCTCTGTCAGTCAAAACTAAAACTTTCTTCAATCTGGTGCCCTGAACAACTTCTTTTCCTACAGTATCCTTATCTGCCTTTATGCCTGCTCCTCTAGGCATCTGCACATACTCCTTCTTTCCCATTAAAATGATTTTGGCTGCCCCCTGTGCTGCAGCATCTGCCTGCAATGGCATCAACTTAATAGTCTTCCCATCTTTCTTGATGGTATAGGTATTAGAATACCCATCATACAGTACCCTTCTGTCAAATTGCCATGGTCTACCCAACAGTAGGTGACAACATTCCATAGGCAAAATATCACACAAAATTCTATCCTGATATGCTCCAATCTGAAAATCCACATATGCCTGTTCAGAGACAAAAAATGAATGACTATCACTCACCCAAGATGCCTTGTAAGGGTGTGGATGGGGAATCCTTTCCAAATTCAGTTTATCCACCATCTCCTGAGATACCATGTTGTCTGTTGAACCAGTATCAATGACAACCTTACATACTTTACCTTTACTCTTGCATGTGGTCTTGAAAAGAGCTCTTCTTTGTGGGGATTCTTTGTCAGGTACCTTCATGGTAGTCACTGTTTTTCTCATTAGCAGAGACTCTCCACTCTCTGGGTATGCATAATTATCAGGCTCCTTATCCTTTTGATAAGTGTTTGAACTCTGTGCACTTTGCTCTACTGTCTCTTCTTGTACAAGTTGTACTCTCTTGTCATTTGTTCTATCATTTCTGGATGATGAACCTTTGTTTTCTGGACATTTGAAAGATGGATGACCAAACTCACCACAGGTGTAACATTTTCCTGAAAATGTAGTAGAACCTCTACCACCTCCAAATCTTCCTCTATTACCTTTCCATCCACCCCTGAAATCAGACTGTCCCTGTCCTTTACCAGTGTCTTCTTGACCCTCATTGGTTTGCTTTTGTGTAGGGGCTGCTCCTCTTCCCCTATTGTTTCCTCTTCCTCTCATGGACTTATCATGTCCTCTATTCATCTTTTCTTCAATCCTGATTGCCATTTGATAACAATCCTCCACATTCTTAGGGTTAGCTAAAACTAACTCATCCTGTATGTTAAATCTCAAACCAGCTAAGTACCTAGCCACCTTTTCTACCTCATTCTCATGATGACCAGATCTCATACTCAACTTATAAAACTCTTCTGTATATGCCTTCACATCCCTTTCCTTCTGCTTTAAAAATTGCAGTTTCTTAAACATCTGGATTTCATAATCCCTTGGCAAGAATTTCCCTTTTATCCTTGCTACCATCTTATCCCATGAAGTGATCTTTGACTTTCCTTGTTTCCTTCTCTCAGATTGTACATAATCCCACCATACCAAAGCATGACCTCCTAACTTGGTCTTTGCAATCTTTACCTTCTGATCCTCAGCAACATCTTCACATTCAAAGTGATTATCAAGTGCAGCAATCCAATCTAACAATTCATCCTCATTCAAACTTCCAGTATACTTGGAAACATCAACCTTTACCTTAGGTTTATCATTCTGTACTGCCTTTAACAGTTTTGCCAATCTCTGGTCTTCAGCATCCAGATCTTCAGCTACCTCTTCATACTCTTCTACAGTATCTTCATCTTCTTCAGACTCACTGTCTTCCACTTCCCTCTTTTTGTTCTTTTCGAGGGCTGTAAGCCTGGCTTGAAGTGCTTCAGCAAGCTCCTTCATCTTCCTCATCTCTCTAGCATGTTTCTCCTTCATTTCCTGCAATTCCCTTGCAGTACCACTACCTTTCGGAGGCATGTTGTCAACCTCTCAATCAACACACAACACACAATTCAACTCTACCTCTGCCCTTTCGGTGACAGAATCAACACACAACAACCCAGATGTTTTGCTGAGCTCTGATACCACTATGATGCAGAGGCATCCACACTATAACCTTACAATACAGCATGGATGTTTGCAGCCCATCATCATCATCATCATATTTCGCTTTACACTGTCAGCATCATCATCATATTTCAGACGAGCCCAATTATCCTCCTGCCGACTACTGTTCACTTCCTCCGTTTTCCGCCTATCATCATCATCATGATGTTCGACTAGCGCAAACATCCTCCTGTTACACTGTTCATCGGGCGCCAAGCTCCATCGGCATCATCATGATATGCAACACCCCCTTCGTCAGCAGGATGTCCAATATCCGGTTGCTCCAAAGATCCTGATGATGATCACCTTCAGCACCTTCCCTTCGATACCCCGATAGCCGACGATACAAGCAACAGCATCATGATATGATTTATCCGGTTCTCTCAAAACCTCCTGATGATGTTAACACAACCTTCTGCCGATACCTAAGCACTTAACGACAGCAGGATAAACTTGCATAGGGTGATATCTCAATATCCTGATGACGATGACGTCATATCCTGATGACGATGACGTCTCCCAATATCCTGATGACCTCTTCAACACTTAGTCAAAAAAAATGAACTTTCACTCCCGCATCTGCTAGCGATACGCGGATGATGGGCACTCCCGAGAGATGATCCTGACGGTGATATATACACTGGGTATATATCTGACTTAAAACATCCTGATGCACTTGCGACATGCAAACTTCAGCAGTTTCATGACCCGATCTTCTACCTGATGCCGATACGCTCCTCCTCGGCTCCTCCTGATGATGATCACCCCGACGCACTTGCACTTCATGCAATCGACATCATCATGCTCTCCTCCACTTATCTGGATGACGATGCCCAACGCGACTGCAGGATATTTGCAGAAATATCCTGATGATGCCGTTTTAACAACTTTTAGCCTTAGCGAAATTTCACTTCGCCGATCCTCCTGGGATAACCCGATCCACTCTCAGGGTGATCTTCCACACTTCATCAGCTCGACCTAGCACATGCCCATGCTAGGGTCTTCAACACCTTTCAACCGCGATCCTGCACACCTGCATGCGAACAAACAAACTAAATCCTACCCTACTGTACATAACCATTCCACCGATCAGACGAATCAACCGGTGGAATGGATCAGTGAATCCATACAGCCACCAAACCAGCAAATCGATCAAGCAATGGAATGCAACAGAGGATGAACACAAACAGGAACACTTTATTTGATTTCAAAAGATGTAAATACAATGATCAGTTTCTCTCTCTCTGCCTCACTCTCGCAAAGTCTGATCGATGATATGCAATACCATCCGATCCTCATGCTTAAATAGATTTCCCTACGAGTACTACTGACCCGACTCCAAGCGGCTGGGAACTCTCCAGGCGGCTGGGAGATCCAACCGAACATACATCATGACAGTTGTTCTAACAAACTTCCTAAAAATAGCAAAAGCATGGTCAGCATGATCTTATCATGATCAGCATGACCTTATTACATGCATTGGTCTTAACAGACCTTCTTGGAAACATAAACAAGACCTAAAACTACTAACTGCCTCATGAAGGCCAGCTGTCAGGTAGGTGCTCCTGCACCAGGGACCTAATTCCCAACAATAATACCCCAAAGATTTAATCCCAAAATGCAAAAGACACCACAAGGAGATGAACCCCCTAAACCAATTGTCATCCCCTTTGTCGCTTGATAAATATAGAAAAATAGAAGTAGATGAAGAAATAGATAGAATTGAACATGATCTTATGGAAAATGAGGAAAGAGGAATGTAGACAATATTTTGTAAAAAACTGGGACAAGTATTAGAAGTAAAACATTCTGATATAGAAATTGCAACATGATTGTCTCATGTTGGTATCCTGGAGCTTTCCTAGTGCTCTTTCTCTTATGCCATATAAATGTATCTAGAGCTGGTCATTTTGTGATGGATTTCTTTAAGAATTTATGTAAAAAACTATTCAGTTTTAGAGTGGTGCCTTGCATTAATACAAGTGGAGTCCTTCCTTCTTAGAGTTTTGGAGTGGAACACACTTTTCTATTTTACAACCTTTCTCAAGTGGAGTTCAAGTGGAGTGAAGAGGAGAGTCAAAACAATAATATTAATAATATAAATAATAGACCCAAAATTCCACCCATGGAGGAAAATAGGATGAAACTTCCCCTATTTGGTAAAGACACTAAGGATGCACAAGAACACCTATTTGTGATGAATTCCTAATAGAGAATAATAGGGATTATAGACCCCCAAGTTAAGCTCTTTTACTTTATAGGAACCTTGAGGGATGATGCATGAAGGTAGTACATGAAGATCATTCTAGAGCATACCCTCTATTAGAATGAAGTAATACAAAAATTTAAAATTGACTTTCATTTTATAGAGATTCCTTTTGAGAGTGTTACAAAAATAAGGGAGTTGATACAAAAAGAGGATCAAATAGTAAAAGATTATGATCAAAAGTTTAAGATGGTGGTGAGGAAGTTAGAAGAGCCACATATAGAGAAACAATGTATTGAATGGTTCATTTCAGAACTAGCATTGTTAGGATATTTCTTGGAAATAAAGACAAGAATCAATAAATATTAGGCCATGTCAAGGGCATGAGCTCCAAAAATTAGAGTATGAGAATATGAATTTTATCTTACAACTTATGATGGCTTGGAAGAGCCTTTATCTATTAGGAAAGGTGCCTCAACCTTGCATCCTAATGTTAAGAACATAAATTTCCAATTTGGGGCTATAGAACAAAAAATGAATTTATGGGCTATAGATGTTTTTGGACCTAAAAAAATTTCTAGTTGGTTTGGCATCGGATCCTTGATGCAATCTTTGAGCTCTACAATTTAAAAAGTAAGGCCCAATTAGCTTCCTATATAAAAATTTATGGCCTCCAGAAGTTGGGCCTCCCACACTGGAAATGTAAGAACATCTATGAGTTGTAAGAGGGAGTTAGACTTGTTGACCAACTTCTGATGCACATTATGAAACATCATAAGGCATCTTTTAATGGGGATAATGGAGCCAAAATAGAGTACACAAGTTAGTGAGTGGATTATGATGAGCTTATGGCATATGCTATGTTGAACACATCAGGATACTGAGAGGGGGGTGAATCAGTATCTAAACAAACTTCAATTTCTTCAGAGCAAACTAAATAAGCATTGCAAAATCAACATAAACATGAAATATTAACACAATGCATATCAACACATAACACTAGATATATGTAGAAAACCCTAGAAGGGAAAAACCGTGGTGAGGATTAGCTCACAATATATGAAGCTCAAAAATAATAAGTTTGTCTTAGGACTACAACCCAAGGAAGCTGCTACTCCCTGAAAACTTTGATTTAGGGTCACTCCTAAGGAAGCTACTACTCCTTGAAGACTTTGTTTTAGGATCACTCCCAAGGAAGCTACTACTCCCTAAATTGAGAACACACTTACAAAAGATTACAGTATGGCAGTCCTTCTACTATCTGAAAACTAACTTTGAAATTCACACCTTTGATGATTGTAATTCTGCCTCTTCACACTTCCTTCTGATGATCAAATCAATTAGGCACACTCTATGCTTGATCACTATCATAGAAATGTCTTCAAGATGAATTAGGATTACATCTACAACTTATGCTCTTTCTCCTTCAGTCACACATCATAATGTATCCATTCCTTATCTTGCATATGAGCCCTATCAATCAGTTTGCAATCACACCTCACCTAACTCAATTTGATTTACTATTTATACATGATATTACATTGATTACATTGCTTGTCGTACATAGATAATATGAAAAATACATTTACAAGTCAGCTAGACATTATACAACATGAAACATGTAGAGGATAAGTCCTAAACAAAACCACATGTTACACCAGTAGAAGACCCATTCCTTGCGGACATCAAAACTTGCTTACCTGGGTCTAAAACATCCTTTATAGCTTTAAACATCAAGCAATTACATCTGTACACTTTGCTCATTTGAAAATAGGACAGTCTTAAGCAAATACATATGAAACTTGAAGCATAATGACCACATCAACTTGAAAACCTTGTGCAGTACTAGAAACAAGAAAGATCTTCATGAAACTTTTCCAGATGAGTCTACAAGACTCATACAACATCTACAAACACTCCTTTATCTTCACACATCAAATATTTTGTGTCGTACATCTTCAATCATGAACTCTGAGAACAACCTGTCATCCAAAACATACTGTAACATACTGTCATTGAGAAACTGAGCTTACGGACCACCAAAAACCTTGAAACTGCAAGGAAGCATGCAATTCACATTCATAAACATGTACACAAAACTGCAAAGCCAAACATTCACATCCAGAGGAATGCAGAGCATTCCAATAGGCCTTCAACACCAGCTCACTCTGCCATAACACATGTCGTTACTCTATCATGCATAACCTTCTCAGCGAAAGGACAAATGATCTGAAGATTTGGAATTATGACCTTCACTTCATCTTGAACATAGTTCCAGAACTACATAGCCATATCTACAAATGCGGAGGAATGCAGAGCATTCTATTGTCGTATAGTAGTTGTCTTCAAACTGCAAAACACTTTTCTGGTAATCCAATCATCATGAAACTTAGATCAAGCCACCAGTAACATCTTCTCATCATTAGCAGCACATCAGATCATCTTAGTGCTTCTAATTCCCATTATAATATAACTTTATATTCAATTCTGCATTGATCAAGGCATGACATCCAACCATGAACTTCAGTAATCTCATTATATTCAACATGACATCCAACCATGAACTGTATCTTCTCTGTTGGATAGGACATGACATCCAACTATGAACACCATCACACATCCAAGATAGTGTTGACATCAATGACAACCTTGTGATAGTGTTGAAATCAACGACAACCCTAGGAACCATATGTGTAACAATCTCCCCCCTTCGCATTGATGGAAACACATACATGCATATTTCTCCCCCTTTGACATCAAGGACAAAGGGCAACCACTACCTACTCATCAGAAACCACATACCTACACATTCTTTCTTAGAGCGTGATTTCTTGCAGTAAACAGACTCCCCTATCATCAGCAACCACTACCTGCTCCCCCTGAGAGGTAGCCACCACCAGTCCAAGAACAAGATATAACATAAACTCCCCTAGGCAGATGTACCACTATGCATCTAGCAAGAAGGAGGGGCAATTACCCCTAACCTATGTTGGAGATCCTCAAAAGTATCCTTTGCAAGAGCCTTTGTGAAAACATCTACAATCTGATCCTTTGTTGGAACATATTCCAACTTCACTTCCTTATCTACAACCTTCTCTCTCAAAAAGTGATACATGATTGCTATATGCTTGGTTCTAGAATGCATCACTAGATTCTTGGAAATATTGATAGCACTAATATTGTCACACAAAATAGGAATAGGCTCATCATACAATACCTTGATATCCTTTAGGGTTTGCCTCATCCACAACACTTGTGTACAGCAAGATGTTGCTGCAATGTACTCTACCTCTATAGTAGATAAGGACAATAAATCTTGCTTCTTGTTCTACCATGAAACCAATTTGCTTCCTAAAAAGAAAGCACCACCACTTGTACTTCTTCTATCATCAACACAACCAGCCCAGTCAACATCAATGTAGGCATTTAAATCAAAGTCATTACCTCTTGGATACCATAAGCCATAATCTGGAGTTCCTTTCAAGTATTTGAATATCCTTTTCATTTCCTTCTCATGTGTTTACTTGGGATTAGCTTGATATCTGGCAACCACACATACTGCATGCATAATATCAGGTCTAGAAGCATTTAGGTACAACATTCCACTAATAATAGATGTATAGACAATCTGATCCACCTCTAGAGACTCATCATCTTTGCTCAAGTGACATTCAGTGACCATGGGAGTACTCACTGGTTTTGAATCCTCCATACCAAACTTTTTCAACAACTCTTTGACATACTTAGCTTGAGAAATAAAGATACCACCTTCTAGCTGAGAAATTTGAATTCCAAGGAAGAAAGACATCTCACCAATCATAGACATTTCAAACTCTTTTTGCATCTCCTCTGCAAGCCTCTTACACATATCATCATCTCCACCAAAGATGATGTCATCAACATATACTGCAACTATCAAAATCATGTCTCCTTCTTCCTTGATGTAAAGATTGCTATTTGCAGTACCTTTCTTGAAGCCCCATTGAAGTAAGTATTTGTCTAACCTAGCATACCAAGCCCTAGGTGCTTGCTTGAGACCATACAAATCCTTCTTGAGTCTACATACCATGTTTGGATTTTCTGATATCTAGAAACCATCAATGTAAACCTCTTCCTCTAGATCATTATTTAGAAATGTTGAATTAACATCCATCTAATATACCTTGAAGTTCTTATGAGTTGCAAGAGCAAGGAACATTCTGATTGCCTCCATCCTGGCTACTAGAGAAAAAGTTTCCTCAAAGTCAATGCCTTCAACTTGTGTTAATCCTTTGCATACCAATCTTGATTTATTCCTTACAACTTCACCTTCTTCGTTCATCTTGTTCCAGAACACCCACTTTGTTCCTATAACATTCTCATTGGTTGGTCTGGGAACCAATTTCAATTCCTAATTCTTCTCAGTATGATCTAATTCTTCTTCCATTGCCTTTATCCATCCATCATCTTTGCTAGCATCAACAAAGGTTTTAGGTTCAACTTTTGATAACAAACACAAGTTTACTTGCTCATGTATCTTAGCAAGCCTTCTCCTTGTCTATACACATTCATCATATCTCTAATGATTTGATTTGTTGAGTGATTTTTCTGAACATACTTTTCTGGAGTCTTAGGCATCTGCTCTGGTTCTTGATCCTTTTCTTCTTTCACTTCTTCTTCATCTTCAATGCATGGAAAGATATCAGATTCAGAGTCCTTTGATTCTTTGAGATCTGATACAGGTCTTCATCTACCTTGACATTTGTGAGCTTTCAATCATCTTTCCCAACCCCTTGTTGTAGCATCTATAAGCCTTGCTTCTAGTTAAGCAGCCAAGGAAGATTCCTTCATCACTTCTTGAATCAAACTTTCCTAGGTCTACTTCATCTCTTCTGATATAGCATTTGTTGCCAAAGATCCTGAAGTATCTGATAGTGGGAGGTCTTCCATACCATAGCTCATAAGGATTCTTAGTGTTGTTGACTCTCAATTGCACTTTGTTACTTAGTTAGACAACAGTGTGAACTACTTCCTTCTAGTACATATCAGGCAGATTTGCATCTTTCATCATTGCCCTAGACATCTCTTGCATAGTCCTATTCTTCCTTTCCACTACCCCATTTTGCGGAGGGGTCCTAGGAGTTGATAGATGTCTCCTAATACCATGATCTTCACAAAATATTTCAAATTTATTTGAAGTAAGCTCACCTCCTCTATTAGACCTCAAACTTTTGATCTTGGCATCTACTTCATTCTCAACCATAACTTTGAACACCTTAAATTTATCAAGGGCATCTGATTTTTCTCTTAAGAAAGTAACCCAAGTCATTCTAGAATAATCATCAATGAGCAACATAAAATACCTCTCACCTTGTTGACTCTTTACTCTTGTAGGGCCACATAGATTAGTGTGAAAAAGCTCCAATGGCTTTGAATAAGAGTACTCCTTGCTTTTGAAACTTGTCTTTGTCTACTTTCCCATCTGACATTCCCTGCATACTGTGTTTGCAAGCTTGATTATCTTACGCATGTCTCTCACTGCATGAGTAGAACTGATCCTTACCATATTATCAAAACTGTTGTGTCCCATTCTCTTGTACCTTAGCCAACACTCACTGAATTGAGACAAAAAACATGTTCTTCCATTTACCTCCTTCAGATGATAAATATCACCATATGTTTTGATACCTTCTGCAACTAGTTTTCCAGACCCTGCCTTCCTAATTTCATAGCCTTTGGCATGAAAGGTGAGATTATAACCCTTGCTGCACATCTAACTAACACTAAGAAGATTGTGTTTTATCCCTTTGACATAGAGGACATCCTCAATCCTAATCTTCCCATCAATAGTTATAGCACCTTTTCCATAGATTTGTGCTGACTCATCACCACCATCCCACTTCTCAAGGCTAATAAACTTCTCCTTGTCACCAGTCATATGATTTGAGAAACCACTGTTAATTACCCAAGCCTTAGCTTCTTCTCTTACATGAAAGGCAATCCATACAACCATTGATCTTTCATTGTTTTGGTATGTTTGCAAGGCATCAATTTTCTCACATTTTCCAACATCATCCTTTTTGTCACCAACACTCAAGGCCATGAAAAGTGTTTCATCATTTGAATCATCATGATCCTCATCTTCTGAAGAACAACTGCTCTCTATGGAATACAGACTTCTCTTGAACTTGTCTCTCTTGTTACTACCCCTTGATTCTTTAAAAGGACATTTAGAAGCAAAGTGACCAACCTTTCCACAACTGAAACATTTGAAAGGTAACTTACCTTTGTACTTGTCAATGCCTTTCTTAAGTCTTCTCACAAAATTTGCTTCAACTTCATTAGAGCTCTCATCTTTATCAACAACTTCATCCTTTGTCTTCATACTAAATTTAAAAGCAACTTCTTTCTTTGGAGCATCATTGCCAAACTCTCTCATCTCAAAAGCAATAAGGGAACCAAACAATTTGTCTATAGTGTATGTATCCAAGTCTGCATTGTCCTCAATAGCAGATACCTTATGACTGTAAGATTTGGGAAGGGATCTCAGAACCTTCTTCACAATCTCATCTTTTTTCACTTCTCCTCCAAGACCTGTGTTTCCATTGACCACTTCATTCACCTGGAGTATATATCTAGCAATGTCTTCATCCTCTGACATTTTCAGAGTCTCAAATCTACTCTTGAAGATTTGCATATTTGCTTGATTTACTTTCTTATCTCCTTCATAAATGGTTTCAAGTTTAACCCAAACTTCTTTCGCAGAACTGCAACTCATTAACTTTGAAAGTTCTAAATCAACTAACCCACTTATGATAGCAAACTTAGCCTTGGCATTGTTATCATACTTCTCAACTTCATCTGCATCTGTAAGAATAGTAGCAGGAACTTTGTAACTAGTCTTGATAGAGTCCCAAGCACCACACCCTAGAAAATTGATATATGCTTCGATCCTTAGCTTCCAAAAAGCATAATTCGTACCATCAAACCTAGGTATCTTGTTGGATCCATTAAGTGCCATCCCGGACCTTCCTCAAGTAGTTAAGCTTCTTTCAGAGGAACTTGGCTCTGATACCATTTGTTGAACACACTAGGATACTGAGAGGGGGGTGAATTAGTATCTAAACAAACTTCAATTTCTTTGGAGCAGATTAAAACTTAAGTATTATAGCATCAACATAAACATGAAAGATTAACACAATGCACATCAACACATAACACCATATATACATGGAAAACCCTAGAAGGGAAAAACCACGGTGAGGATTAGCTCACAATATATCAAGCTCAAAACTAACAACTTTTTTTTAGGGCTACAACCCAAGGAAGCTACTACTCCTTGAAAACTTTGATTTAGGGTCACTCCCAAGGAAGCTACTACTCCATGAAGACTTTGTTTTAGGGTCACTCCCAAGGAAGCTACTACTCCCTGAATTGAGAACACACTTACAAAAGATTACAGTATGACAGTCCTTCTACTGTCTGAAAACTAACATTAAAACTCACACCTTTGATGATTACAATTTTGCCTCTTCACAATTCCTTTTGATGATCAGATCAGTTAGGCACACTATATGCTTGATCATTGTCACAGAAATGTCTTCAAGATGAATCAGGACATCATCTACAACTTTTGCTCTTTCTCCTTCAGTCGCACATCATAATGCATTCATTCTACTCCTTATCTTGCATGTGAGCCCTACCAATCACTTTGCAAGCACACCTCACCTAACTCAATTTGATTTACTATTTATACATGATATTACATTGATTACATTGCTTGTCAGCCAGAGATAATATGAAAAATGCATTTACAAGTCAGCTAGACAGTATACAACATGAAATGTGTAGAGGATAAGTCCTAAACAAAACCACACATTACACCAGCAGAAGACCCATGCATTGCTGACATCAAAACTTGCTTAACCAGGTCCAAAATATCCTTTGCAACTTCAAACATCAAGGAATTACATCTACACACTCTAGTCATTTGAAAATAGGATAGTCTTAAGCAAAGACATATGAAACTTGAAGCATAATGGCCACAACAACTTGAAAACCTTGTGCAGTACTAGAAACAAGAAAGATCATCATGAAATTTTTCTAGATGAGTCTATAGGACTCATACAACATCTACAAAAACTCCTTTACCTATGCACATCAAATATTTTACGTCTCACATCTTCAATCATGAACTCTAAGAACAACCTGTCATCCAGAACAACTGCAAAATACTGTCATTGAGAAACTGAGCTTGCAGACCACCAAGAACCTTGAAACTGCAAGGAAGCATGTAATTCACATTAATAAACATGTCTACAAAACTGTAGAGCTAAACATTCACATCTAGAGGAACGTGGAGCATTCCAACAGGGCTTCAACACCAGCTCACTCTGCCAGAACACGTCAGTACTCTATCATGCATAACTTTCTTAGTAGAAGGACAAATGATTTGAAGCTTTGGGATTATGATCACTGCACCCTGAACATAGTTCTAGAACCACATAGTCATATCTATAAATGCATAGGAATGTGGAGAATTCTATTTCCATATAGTAGTTGTCTCCAACACTGTCTTCAAACTGCAAAACACTTCTCTAGTAATCCAATCATCATGAAACTTGGATCAGTCCACCAATAACATCTTCTCATCATTAGAAGCACATCAGATCATCTTAGTGATTCTAAATCCCATATTAATTAAACTTTATATTCAATTTTGCATTGATCAAGGCATGACATCCAACCATGAACTTCAATAATATCGTTATATTCAACATGGCATAAAACCATGAATTGTAACTTCTCTGCTAGATAGGCATGACATACAACCATGAACACCATCACACATCCAAGATAGTGTTGGCATCAATGACAACCTTTTGATAGTGTTGACATCAATGACAACCATATGTGTAACATGTTATTTTTAGCATCATGGGATTTGGGTGTTGGATTTTTAACTAAGGATTTGGTTTCCATATTTGGGTGGTGTTAGCTCATGGTTTCCTAATTATCATGTGATTGTCTCATGCATTGCATTTCTTTTTGAGTGCTTGAGATGGAGGTTTTTATAGTGAGTTTTGTAGACATTATTATGTTATCAGAATTCCTCTAGATTTCTTGTTGGTGATACTCCTATAAAAGCTTAAACTCTGCAAGTGTGTTGTAACCATTTATTATTGAATAATACATTAAATTTCTTTGGATTCTAGGTTTCTCACGAAAGGGTTTCCCACAAATCACTATGTTATGGTATATTGCTTTTGTATTTATTTCCTTGTAACTATATGATTGGTTAAATTTTTGCACATTCCTCCTCAGATAGTTGCAAAATTGAGCCATTTTTAAATTCCTAATCAAGTGGAAGAATCTACTAGTTGGAGATGCAATATAGGAAGATGAGTGATTCATATAGAAAAATCTAGAGTTTCTAAGTATTGAGGATACCACTTTTTTGAAGGGGATGGGCATTTTATATCCCTAAGATTCATCTTCCTAAGTGTAATAAGGTTAAGCACTTATGACATGCTTAACCTTAATATTTTCATTTATTATCTCTAGTTAATTCCTTAGGATGACTTAGTTAGGACGAAGGGTCGGGTCCCTACCTAATTATATCTATAATAAGAGTGAGAATGAAAGGAAGTAAAGGTACAAAATACACTTCCTACACTAATCTATGTAGGTGAGGCTTTGGTTTGGTTTGTCTATCCTTGTGTTGTATAGTTATTCTTCTTTTTGATTATTGTTCTTGTTTATTTTGGTTGTTTCTAGTTGTTCCATATCTCATGGAACTAGTTTCTCTCGCCTGATGAATGCTTCTTTGTAAAAGGGTATGGGCCCTTTCAAAATCATGTTTTTTACCTTTATAAAAAAAAAATAAGTAAATGTCACTTAAGCAGGATAAGAACATCAAGCTTGCACCCAAATTTTATGGTCCCTATAAGGTTCTCCATCAACTCAATAATGCAGCTTATAAGTTGGAACTTCCAATCTCTTCTAAAATTCATTCTAAATTCATGTCTCTTGCCTAAAGAAAGTAATAAGTAACAAGCTTCCAATCCGGTCAAAACTACCTGAGTCAGATGAAGAATGAAAGTTTATTTTGGAATCTAATCTAATCATAGTGAAATAAGTGCTCACCTAGTTGATGTCTACAAGTTTCTATAGGCCTGAAGCAGTCTGCCATTCATTAACAAAAAAATCACTTGATCTGCAAATGAGGCCTCCAGGGAGTCCTCAATGACAATTATTTCATATTTCTTAGCCTTTGTCTTTTCTCTAGTTCTTCTAGCCGAACCTTCCAACTTGATATCCCTATTCCTTCTTTGGAGTTCATTCTAAACTACATCACTGCTAGCAACTGAGTATGTACCCCTTTTCCTTCTTTGGAGTTTGTTCTAAAGCACATAAAGGCTAGTAGTTGAGTTTTGTATAATACTTTTACTAAAAGCAACAACTTGAGTCAAATTTTCATTTAACTCATCCTTTTTTTTTATTGTGAGGATTTCCTACTCTATAGTTTCCCATCTTTGAAAATTGGTAGAGAATTTGTTAACTTCCTACCACATTTCTTCATCAAATTAAACTTTGGTGTATTCCATATTCGCCTTAAATAGTTCTTTCTCAATCTCTTGGACACGCTTTCTAGTGTTATGGTGCTGCCAAAGGAACCATTTTAGGATGTTATTGTGAAGACTAAATTTCTCCTCTAAGGTGTTAATATAGTCTTGCAAGTTAGCGCAGATAGGGCAGTTCAAATTACAAATGCAATAAAAAAATACCTTGATGCAGAGGCAGTTTAGCCTTTCCCAATAGCACACTTTGAATAGAAATTTTGAGGGAACTTAGCAAGAAAAAGGAAAGCTCATTTTCTTCCTATGATGAAGAAGATTGAGCATTGAAAAGTGATATGAGTACATCCTTTTGTACTTGCCCTTGAGGGTTAGATACCTGATGAGGATATCTGCCACTTTAGACTAGGACTATGGGAGGTCATCGTTTTGAACCCATTCTAGAACCTAGAAACAATTTCCCCCTTCTTGATAAATGTTTTCATATGCTATTCATCTCTAGACTTAATTATTTTCTACAACTTGAGCCCCTCCATTCACAATCTCATAACTATAGCGATGAGTTCCTCTTAGATATTGAACAAAATTCCTGCAACGTAAATGGTTATGTTCTTCCACGATATAGAAAAATCACTAGAGAGCACGCAATCATACCCATTGATGTCTTCATGAATAGAGTGAGGTTGCCCCTCCTCAAAATATTCCAAATAGTGGCATTATTTCTATGCTTCTCACACAAAGAGGGCTAGATTCTGAGCATATCACCTTCCATAATGCTAATTTCTTCAACAACCCTATTAAGCTTCATATTAGACCACCAAACTAAGTCAAGGTTGATGCAAAGTGAAATCTTGAGGATATTGAAGAATGAATTCTTATTGCTAGTGTGAAAGGATCTGTCATAATTATCAATCTCCCCCTCTGCATTGAAATCTAGTTATCATGATTACTTGAGTACTTGTCTCCTAACTACCTTGTGTTGAGCCAGTCCTTAATAGAAGAAACCAATGGCTAGGAATTAAAGGATATTGTTGGATTCATTAGAGATGCACACTCTAACATTAGGGGCAAGGGTCCCCTCCTCATTCCAATAAGAATAATCATTAATTAGGCCACCAAAATTTGCAAGTAAATCTGCAATTTGGTTACCTTCTTTGTATATGTGTATGATTTTAAGGTTTTGGAAAGTCTTTAAGAGTTCCTTATCATCATCTATAATGTTCTTATAAGACCAATGAGGAACAACCTTTGAGTTGAGTATATCTATAATGATTTTAAAGTCCCCTTCGATCTCCATGTTAGTTATGTCAAGGTTCTTAGCCACTATTATAGAAGAGTTGTATAGGATTCAACATTATTGTTGGTTTGATAACCCAAATTCTTAGCAAAAGCAACAATAAACTTCCCCTTTTTGTTTATAAGCACCCCATCTCCACCATCCTACCTAGGATTTCCTTTAGAAGATCCATCAAAATTAAGTTTTATCCACATAGTAGCTCTTCTTTTCTAAATTTTGGCAAAATCCACATTATCCAAGGTAGATTGGATGTTCAAATTAATATCAGTTTGCCTTTCAAAAATAGTAGGGCGATTTTGGGCCTTTAGATTTGGGAGGACTCAACATTTACCTAAATGGATTAGTAAATTTTTATGAGAACCACGTACCAAGGCCTATATTTATTTTTGAATATCTTGTTATTTCTTTCCTTCTAGATGCCCCAATAGATGTGTGGAAGGGCTAGCATCTAAATTCCTCTAATAGTAGGATGAACAAAAGGAGGTACCAAGTTGGCAACCAACATCCTGATTCCCCAGGCCAATCCCAGTAGGTTTTAAATCTACTTAGAATAGCTTGCCTAATGTTCCAAGCAAAGGGGCACTAAATTAACAAATGATTGATGAATTCCTCATCTTTTTTGCATAAGATACATCTATTTGCAAGAGAGAATCCTCTGTTCTTCATATTGTCGACTATGAATATCTTTTCTTAATAGGTGGCCCACCAGAAAAACATAATCTTGTGAATGAGATTATGGTTCCATATGAAGTTTCAATTAAAATCCAGAGCTGAGAAGTCCATAAGTAGATTAAATCTAGATTTGATTAAATAAGTTTCATTTGGGTCTGTTGTCTGTACTATTTCATCCTATCTATGAAATAAATTAAATCTAAAAGGTCTAGTTTTAATAATTAAATCTTTCAGTACTGCAATATCAAAAATACTTGGCAGATTTCTAGTCATCTTTCATGAAGTATCTTTTGTGTCTTGGTTGTAGTAATCCATAATGTACCATCCAAATCTTTCACAAAGCTCTTCTTTGATGCGAGTACAAGGGGCACTTGAGAAATCCCAAGATCTTCCTAGAACTAGATTATTTCCCCATTAACCAGCATCCACCTTATGCCTTTTCTTATTAGCCATTTGAACTTTAAAATATTGTTCTAGATTGTTGTGCTAGCAGGGAGATTGGGAAAAGAAATAAAAGACATGCCACTTTGATTATTCAAATATTTAGCCTTCATGATTCTTCTCCACTCAATGTTGGCTATTATGAGATTCCACCCAATCTTTGCAATCACCTGACCTTGTTCATATCCTTGATTTTATGCAGTCCCAACCCACCAAGTATCTTTGGAAGATAAACACTATTCTAAGCCACCAACAAGATTCTCTGCTTATCCTTTGTTCCTAACCATAAAAATTTTCTTTATATAGATATTCCACCTTTTCCACTAAGAATCAAGGGATTTTGAATAGAGAAAGCAAAGACACAGGGATACTCTAAAGGGAACTTTTGATAAGTTGTAATTTGCCTACTTGGCTCAAGAGGCATCCCTTCCAAACAACAAGTTTCCTCTAAACTCTCTCTATTAAATTACTTCAGGAACTATTTAGAATTCTTCCATCACTTAGGGGCATTCCTAAATACGTGGTTGGGAGTATCCCAAATATGGTAGCAACAATTTGATTTTGTAATGCTTAGTTGGTATTGAAGAAGAATGTCCCACTTTTATCCAAATTGATTTGCTGACTAGAAACTACAACATTTTGGGATAGAGTCTTTTTCCACCCCTTGGCTTCTATTATTGTATCTTTTCCAAGAAGAATAGTTCCATCCAAACATTGTTGATGAGAGTTAGGATTTAGGGATGATGCTAGTTTAAGACATTTTATGCTATCTTTACTCATATTTTGGACTATATTTTTCCAAGCACCTCAACCAATATGATGAATAAGTAAGGAGATACTAGATCTCCCTATCTAAGGCCCCCTTTAGAGATGAAGTGACCATCAAGAGACCCATTGATTATCACTAAGAACATCAATGTAGTGAAGTAACTCTATAAGAGGTTTAAATCTTTACCTTGGAACCCAAATTTGTGTAAGACTTTCAATAAGAAGTCCCAAGAGACTTTATCATAGACTTTTGATATGTCAAGCTTTAACTCCATGCTCTCCTTACTCTTGTCCATAAAGTGAAAAACTTCATGGATTGAAATGATAGTATCTAAAATTTGTCTTCCTAGGACAAAACCACTTTGATTGATATATATGATCTTCTCTAGAAGAGGTTGAATTCTCATAACCAACACCTTGGCTATAATTTTGTAGACCATGTTACAAGGCTTATTGGTCAAAAATCCTTCAGTTTATTAGCACATGTCTTCTTGGGAATGAGGACCAAGAATGTATTATTGATTTCCTTCATGCTATGCCCAGTGTTAAATAACTCTTGAACAAGTTTGGTTACATCTTTACTAACAACATCCCAAAAGACTGGAAAAATGTTGATGTGAAACCATCCAAGTCCATAGCTTATTGTATCATGAGACACAATTAAATTATTCTCAAAGATTTGAAGTATTTTCTATTGGTGTTGAATATGATCATCTATAGTAGGAGATTTGGGGTGACCCCATAAATAAGTAATAGATAGTGGGGAGTATTTGTAAGGAGCGTCAAATGTAGTCATCTCTGTTGATACATGAAATGATGTGTTATACCATCACTCTACCAATGAAATCCATTTGGACCATTGCACTTATTTGTTAGAAGGCAAGGCAATGTAGATATCCTTGAAAAAAAATATTCATAATTTATGTTTGGCCATTTAATGTGGATGATAAGATGAGTTATGTGTTAGTTTTGTGCCCCATGCTACATACACATTTTTCCAAAATATGTTGGTGAAGATAGGGTCATAATTCACAATGGTTTTGGTAATACCATGGAGTTTTTGTACCTTTTCCATGAATACTTCTACTACAACACTAGCTTGAAGTGGATGAAAGAATCCATAGAAATGTGTATACTTAGTGGTTCTAACCACAACCACCAAAATCACATCAAGGTTATCTAACTTTGGCAACCCAATAATCAAGTCCATTGATATTTCCTCCCAACATTGTGATGGTATGCCTAATGGTTGTAAGAGGCTAGAGTATTTACCATTTTGCCTTTATTTTGTTGACATATCAAACATTTGGATACAAATTTCTTTACACCTCCCTTAAGACCTTCCCAAAAGAAATATTTCTTTATATGGTGATAGGTCTTTAAGAACCCCAAATGTCCTCCTATTGGTGAGTCATTTATTTGAGATAATATGCTAGCTTTCAATTGAGAATTTTTGCATAAAAGGAGCCTATATTTGTACCATTAGGAGTCTCTTTTCCAAACTTATCTAAAGATGGGTCATGTTGAAGTTGTTGAATGAGCATCTTTGTTAAATGATCATGTTACTACTCTTACCATGCAACTTCTATCCATTTAGGCTACAATAAAGAAATGACAAAAATTGTTGCCTCCTCTTTTTCCTGTCAAGAAAGGGCATTAGTCCTTGTCTTTTTGTAAATAATTTCAAAGTCACACTTTATTATCTTGGTGACCCATTCTTGATGCTCCTCAAAAGACAATCATTTCTCCAAAAAATATTTTAAACTCTCATGATCTATCTTGACTTTGAAATGTCTTCCTATTAGATATTGGTTCCATTATTTAATTGCATGAATTATAGTGAACATTTCCTTTTCATACGTGGGCCTTACCGAGTTCTTTCCTTTGAGTTGTTGACCCTCAAATGCCAAGGACACCCTTCTTGAATCATTATTGCCCCAATACCATGTCCAGAAGCATCACATTCTACTACAAATGTCTTGGAGAAGTCTGGGGTAGATAACACATGAGTGGAAGTAAGAGCTTCTTTTAGTTCTTGAAATGCTTGGGTGGCTTACTCTAACCATGAAAAAAAATCCTTCTTCAACAATGTTGTTGAAGGTGTTTCTATGAGAGCATAGTTTCTGACAAATTTTCTATAATATCTTATTAGATCCAAGAATCCTCTCAAACCTTTGATATTTTTAGGTTTTGGCCACTCTTTTACTATTGTAATCTTCTTAGGGCCCACCTTAACACCCTTGTGTGACACCAAATTTCCTAAATATTCTACTTATTTCACCCCAAAGACACATTTAAATTTTTACATAGAGTTGATTATCTACCAATACTTGTAATACCTTCTCTACATGTTGCAAATGTTCTTCCCGTGTTTTACTATAGATGAGGATGTCATCAAAGAATATCAACACAAATTTTTGAAGAAGTGGGTGAAAAATTGAATTCACGAGGCTTTGAAAAGTTGATAGAGCATTGAAGAGATCAAATGGCATCACTAGGAATTCATGATGACCCTCTTGTTTTCTAAATGGATTCTTATGTACATCTTCCTCCTTTAGTCAAATTTGACAATAACCTAAATGGAAATCTAACTTAGTGAATAAATATGCACCATTCAATTCATCTAATAATTCAACAATAACAAAAATAAGAAACTTATCTTTGAGAGCAATCTTGTTGAGCTCCATCTAATATGGGTATATTATCCATGACTCATCCTTTTTTAAACCATAACCATTGGATATGAATAGGCACTTTTGTTGGGATGAACAATGCTTGAATCCAACATTTCCTTGACCAATTTTTTGATTTATGACTTATGTTCATAAGGATAGTAATAAGGTCTAATGTTAGGAGAAATACTTCTTGGTATTCATTCAATGACATGATCATGACTTTTGACTAGAGGTAGACCCTTGAGTTCTTGAAAAATTATTGATGGTGTTGACTAATCTCTTGAAGCTCTAGAGGATCTTGAGTTTTCGTGTCTTTGCTTCAAAAATTGTAGTTGTGCCAATATGTCATAAGACCCTTTATTAAGTAATTTCTCCATCTTGTGAGAGTTTATAATTTGTCATGGTGGTGATTGCATTCCTACAAGTTTGTACTTCTATCCATTATTGTTTCCAATTGTTTAAGCCATTGTACACCAAAAACTACATTTGATTTCTCAATTAGGATGGCAAAAATTTATAAATCTAGTTGGTAGTCTCCCACTGAGATTTTTATATGATTGTATTTACAACCACAAGAGAGTTTTTCCCATTAACTGTCATGACTTAAAAATTAGAGATTGGATACAAGAAGCAATCGAGCTCATTAGCCAATCTTCTATCAATGAAGTCATGTATACTACTTGTATCAATCAACACTAGCACCTTTTTCTTTTTGATGTAACCAACAACTTTAAGTGTTTGTGGTATGTTTATCCCATTCAATGCATGTAGGTAGATTTTAAGACTTTCTTCCTTAGAATTACATGCTCAAGTTCCACTTTTGGGTCTTCTATAGCTACTCTTCCTCCTTCAACCTCACTCTTAATAATCACGTGTTTTCTAACTATTGTCGCAATTATGATCTCTAGACCATTTGCTATGACAATGCCAACACAAACATTTTTCTCTTTTATCTTCCTATTATTGAGGAGAGAGTTTAGTAATTGGTCTTGGGTTAAAGAAGTTTGTCATATTTTTGTCAACAAGTTTAGTAACATTTCTCTCTCCATCCTATGGTTTAACGTTGCATGGATCTTCTAGTGGTAAAGTTTCATTGCTCAATATGAAGTTCTTGTTGCTTATCTTTTCTAACTCTACAATGTTCCAACAAATGAACATGATGCTTAATTTAGTCATTAAGTCCTTTGATGTAGAATTGTAGAATTTGATAAGGTGTTGCATCTTGTATGTGTATTGTCAATATTATATTCTCATCATTGCATTCATCTACAAGCCTATTTATTTCAAATTTGTCAATTAGGTGAATATAGCTTCTCATCCATAGTTCCTCATAGGGGGATGATAAGTCATTAGTAAGTTCTTTCCAATTAAATACTTGCCCTTACTTGTCACTCATCATCTACTAGTACCACTAGTAAGGTTAAGATTCCAAATGTAGTGAAGCTATGTCAACCATTGCATTCTCTCCAATATATTATGAAGCTTAAAATATTGTTCCATAAGACTTATCCATGAAGTTACATCTGTACCATCAAACTTATGAATGTCTATTTTGGGTAGGTTCAATTTTGGACCTCAAAAAGGTTGCCCTATCCCTTGAGTTTATTTGATGGGGTTGTGTTAGCCTAGGTGGTCTGGCTAGGGCTCTAATTCTGACAATAGTTTGTATTTAAACCTATTCAAACCCTCATTTAAAGATGTTGCAAATGAGTCAAACAAATTATCCTTGACAAAATTTACAATTGTTTCACATCCTGGTGGAATTTTCCCCTCAACTTTAGGTGGTGGATGGTAAAGAGAGTCACTAGATTCAGTATTTGTAGAATTTTTTTCTAATCTAAAAGATGAAATGGCTTTTTATGTGTTTGTTTTACAAACTCTAGATCTTTTATTAGGTAGGGGAGAGAAGTATCTGGTAAGTTGTAACCATAAAAATTTAAAACATGAGCTATAATTGAATTTGACATCCCTCCTTTGACCATTATATTACAAAATATATTTTACCTCTAATTAGAAATTATAAAAAATTGATCCTACCTATATTTTCATGAGTTTTCTAAAAATATAAAAAGATATTTTAAAAAATTGTAGTCTATAAAACAAAATTTTCAAAATCATAAAATCACAATAACTTGCTCAACAATAATCACAAGAAGCTAAATTTTTTGTAGCTTCCTAGATATATTACTCAAGACCTTGGAAAAATTAAGGTCAAATTCGCAATGGTTTATGTTATGGAAAAAATAAAAATCTTGGCTCAAATCGTCGCTTTGATATATCACTTGTTAGGATATTTCTTGGAAATAAAAGCAAAAATCAATAAAATATCAATCCACTTCAAGGGGTGACCTCCAAAAAATTAGAGTATGAAAATATGAATTTAATCTTACAAATTATGATGGTTTGGAAGATCCTTTCTCTTCTTTATTTATAGAGATAATTAGATAAAGACACACCCCTTCAACCTAATTAGGTCAACCTAAGGAATTAACTAAAGGTAATAAATTAAAATATTAAGGTTAAGCATGCAACAAGTGCTTAACCTTATTACAATTAGGAAGATGAATACTAGGGGCATAACAAGTACCATATCTTAGAACAACTATGAATGATAACATTTTTCCTATATTTATAAAAGCACTAGACTTGGCCTCAAGAATTCAAGTACAATTATGGCAAAAAGAAAAAGATATTGGGGTAAAAATTGAATTAGAAAAGTTGTAGCAAGAGTTAGCACAATTGAGAATAAAAACAAAAACACTAGTTAAGGGTGATAGGAGAGATATTTCACCATCATGGTAGGAAAGAAGGGCTAGGATCTAGTTTGCTATCTATTGCATGGAAGGATATACTAGAAATGATTGCCCATATAATGACACACCACTTTGAGCAACCATAGTAAGGGGAGAAACTTCATTTATTAGAGCATGTAGATCAATTTAGTATGGTGTGATATCTACATAATATGGGATAGTCACGAGACAATCACTTGTCAATAGATTTGATTTGTGTTGTATAAGATCAATTTGTTTGAATTTACACATGAAGAATTGTTCACCTTCATTTTCCTGGTATCTAGATCTATCAAGGTGGTGTTTAGGGACATTGTTGGGGAGATTACTGACTTGATAGTTAACTGTGTTCTCTTAGGTCAACCTTCTTGGTGAGTTCCAAATTAATTATGATTAGTAATATCTATGACAGCATACACAAACATGCAAATGGCTTATAGGCAGATGACATGGATTTGATTTTTTTGTCTCTTTAGAAATTGAAGTGTGATCTAATGATTTTTCTCCTTGTAATTGGCCTATGAAATTAAGTGCACATTAAATGTCTTTAAATACCATGATATAGCAACATGTCACATGAACATGTGTTAAGTTATCTCATAACAATTAGTAGAAAGGGGTGTGAAAGTTTAAATTTGAATTTAATGATTTAAACTTTGGGTTCATTTCTACATGCTAGGAGATTAAACTAGATCAATCCCATGCCACTCAAAAATGATCATGGAGCTAAAATAGTATCCTTGAGACATATAATGAATGTATGCAAGTGTAAATAAGAATGTATAAATAGTAAATAATACAAAGGTAAGTGCAAATATGGATAAAATGAGTATAGATAAAGATGAGGTCATAAGCCAAACCTAACATAAAAATGTACCACCTATCAATATATTATTATATTGAATGAATGAATAAATTTTAATGTCCATGAGGCTAAAAATAGTCTATAGGACCACCGGCCTTTTTCCATTTCAATCCTTTTCCTAATCAAGATGATGATGAGCTCTCCCAACTTCTCAATGATCCCCTCACTAAATAAATTGTACCAAGAAACAACAATCAAGATATTGGTATGTTTGTCCCTAATGTCCCTAAAAGCATCACATTCTATAATAAAGTGTTTTTCTGATTCCACTGCATCGTTACACCCTTTCTTCCCACGCTTCTTTAGGTCTTTTACACCACCTCGTTTAACAATGGAGTTGATGAGAGTTAGTTCTTAATTAAGTAATAAGAAACTTTGCTTTCCATGGAATACTATCCCCTATGTATGCTTTTTGTTGACGATCACATGTGGGGTTGAATTCATCAAGATAAGATCTCTTTTTTCTCCCTAGCACTTTCCCTCATAAACACTTGTAGAACTTATTCGTAACAAAGGCCTTTAACTCTTTGCTAATCGTGGGGAAAGAATTCAAGTAGATATTTTATTTTCACATCCATTTGATATTTTTTTCATCCATGTATTCTTTATTTCACTCATAATGTCATTGAAAACAACCTTAGGTCATCTATCTACTTCCATTTGTTCAATTATTTTTAAATATCTTATGAGACACACCATAGAAATTGCTTCAATAGGAGTCATCCATGTTTCACTCAGCATTATCTCATAAGGAACTAAACCTTTTATTTTGAACTTACTTATGATCAAGCATTTTTGAATTTTCTCAATTTCTTTCCACTTGGCATCAGAGGTGCTGCTAGCCCACAATTCACACCCATAAAGCACCACCGAAAGCACTAAAATCTCAAAAAGAATCTAGGTAGTTTTCCAATCCCATAACTCTGCCTCTCTACATCTATTTTGAAGAGTATATAATGCTTTCCATCCTTCCAAAGTTCTCTTCTTTCTATAGCTCTCCCAACTAAGCTTTGTACTTAGTTACTTCTTCAAGGGTATTGCCTTCATTAAAGTAGAACTTTTGTTGACTCTGCTTCTTTTTGTTGGAGAAAATTATGATTTTGGTTCTACTGATATTGACTTGCATCCCCACTACTCTGCAAAAATGCTCAAGGGGATACAAGTGCTATTGTAACCCATGAGTTGATTTAGAAATCAAAACAAGGTCGTCGGCATATAAAAGAAGCCATATCACAAACTCTCCTAAACGGACACCATCCCCACCTTGCAAATTTAGCCACTCTTCAAGTTTGTCAATATATAATCCAAAAAGAGTAGGGGATAGGGGGAAGCCTTGCTTGACTCCAATATCACTCCTAAAACTTTTTGAGATACCCGTTGAAGTTCTGATGTTGACTCTAACCTCTTCATAAAGCATATGGACATCAACTCTAAAATGCATAGGAATTCCAAGCTCTTCCATTCTAGACCATAGATTATCCCTCGGGACAGTGTCAAAAGCCTTTTTGAAGTCAAAAAAGCAACAAAATACTTCTTCCCTTTCCCCCCAAACTTTTTCAACAATGTGCCTCAAAGTGATTCCATGATCAACCATAGAGTGTTTAGGTCTAAAACCTACTTGTCCTTTTGCCTGCTTTTCTTTTTCTTCTGCCCACTTGCTAATTCTATTTTCAACCATGCTACCAAATATTTTTGCAAACAAAGGATTTATCATTATGGTCCTATAATTGGAAGGATTATTGATGTCACCACTCTTAAAAAGAGGAATCGCTAGGCTGGTAGTCCAATCTCTTAGAAACCCTTGCTGAATGATGTTGTTGAATATTCTCATAATGCATGGTGCGACAGTTCTCACCCCCCATTTTAGATACTCTTCTTGAAGCTCAACCAGGTCCTTTGCTTTTCCTACACCCAATTTCTTAATATCAGTCTTAACCTCTTGCAAGGTGAAAAGCTTTGTTGTTGCATTGATCAAGGGGGGGCTCAACCTTTGATTCTTGCTCATAAAGTTGTCTTGCATAGTCTAACCATTGACTATCTATAATGTTATTTTCAATTTGTTTCTTTCTTGATTGAAGTTTCTTCCAAAATATCTTTGGGTTATTCTTTCCTATATAGATTAGCTCTTCTCACATGTTGTTTTCAAGAACTCATCTTTTTTTTTCCTTTTTAAGATCTTCTTGTACAACTTTATATTCATCTTCTTCTTGCTTGGCTTTTTCAAAGTTCTCATTGCTATTTTGCATTCCTCATCAAACCAAACATTTACCGGGAAGCAATTTGTTATTTATTTCTTATTTTTAGTTCTTTTGCACTTCCCAAGTGCTCCTTGAATTATATTTGTTAACTCATGACTGTAAAAGCACTCCAAATTTAACCATATAAATTAAACAAGGCATTAATATTAAACATTTAGAAACATAAAGTATAAACATAATTTAATTTGTAACATGCACATTACATCATAGACACTATGTCCAGAAGTAAATGATATTAAACCACAAGACTAAACTCATAGTCTCTATCATAGATTTCATTTTTACAATTTATCCTTTATAAATGATTAATTATTTTTGATTAGTTAGTCTTTACACCACTAGTTAACCCATAATTTCAACACGTCATATGGTTTCCTTCCATACATAGGAAACATCATTTATGAAATCAAACTATTTCATAATGCCACAATGTTGACATGTAGTCAAAGAATATATACATTGATTTATTTACAATTCCAAGAAATCTTTTACATACATGAATACTTCATGATTGTTCTTACAATATAGTATCATCCATGGCATCTTGGTGTAATCTCTTGCCTCAAACTCCTTCTTCATATTTTGAAGAAGAGAGAGCATCATTGGGGTGAATTCCACCCTACCACAAAGTCATAGACTTTCCCATGCTACCACACATGCAGTGCGACCCATCATGAGGAGCTTAGCCCACCATGGTCAACATGCATGAAATCTTGTTAAGTCCTAGTGTTTCAAATGCATTCTACCTAATGCCTAACTGGAAAACATATAGAAATGCACTACCCAAAAAACACAGGAAGTGGCAAAGTAAATTCAACAATCTACTTAGTTATTGAATTTACAGCTTGGCCAAGCAATACATGCCACATAATCACCTAATATGCATGTTTTCAACAGAAATTTTCTAACATTTCTTGATTTATGTCAAGTATTTCAATATTACCAGCATGAAGGAAAAACAAAATTTAAAACAACAGTGAGTTAATGTTTACAAGTGTTTACCATATGACAACAGATAGTCACTCATTTCAGGCCAAAATTGGTTCCTTTTCCTTTGATTTAAAAATATATAATTTTCAGGCAAAAACATAGATATAATATATTAACTCAACTTCATTCTATAGGCAATAAATTCTAACTTCAATGTTTTTAATTTCATAAGTTACATTCTTACATTTTTAGCAATTATCTTCCTACAGGAAGACAACTGTGTATCATAATTTTACCATGGTAGATCTGGCTATAATATTTCATAGCCAACAATGTTTAAATTCTATGAACTCTATTTCAATTTTTCTCCCATAAAGAAGCCTCAAATAATTGGTGTCATAAATAATCTAGTGAAGTTTTGGTTGTATCATTTCACAAAACAACAATATAGAGTTGATGTAATTTCAGATAACAATAAGATTGATTTTTTTACCTCTGATTATGTTATGACAATCCAATAAACTACACACATTTGTGCTTTTTTAAAAAGGGGACATCCCCATAAGGAGGGTGGCTCCCTAAGAGAGCTCGCCTCTCTATGGGAGGCATCCCTCCCTAAAAGGTTATGCCTTCCCATAGAGAGGTGCAACCCTTCTAAGAGGGCTCGCCCCTTCTCATGGGGCGTAGCCTCTATACAAGCCATATTTTGGCTTTTAATTTTTTTTATTTCCATCTGTTTCTAACAAGAAAAAATGAAAATAGTGGCTAGCATAGTAATGATAAAACAAAACTAATTTTGCTTGTTATAGTTTGTTGGTTCATGATTTCTGAGACAAGTCATTATTTCATCATTTGCTAATTGGTTTTCCATGTTACCGAGGGTTTGAGTACACATGATATTTAGTTGTGTAAATTTCATGGGTAATGCCCATAATTTCATAGTTCTGAACATAATTTTGCACAACTTGTTTAATTTTCAAAACCCATAACCAAACATAAACCAGAATGAAAATATCTCTGCATTTATAAGCAAATAGTCATTTACATAGCTCAGAAAATCTGGGATAATTAGGTAGATCTTGCTACAATCTATTTTTCTCGAGTAAAACCTCCTCCCGTCAATTCTTCTCTCCCTCAGAATCTCCTTCTAATTTCTTCCACTTCACCTATATTTTTTCCAAACATTCCTCTCCTCTTCCCAAAGAACTTCCATAAGAAAAACATAAAATGAATTCACCAAGTAAAATAAACCATTTTTAGTTTCAAAGGTCTGTATGCCTTGCCAGCATACATAGATGTAAAATGAATTCACCTAATTTTGTTTTTTAAAAACAACATATGTCTCATTTTTCCTCATTCCTCTGTCCACCTCTTATGCCAAAAATAATTTCTTTATTTCATTCATAGATGTAACATTCGTAGAAATCAGAGCATAAATTAAATATTTTACATATTTTCCTTCTCCCCTTTTTTTCCTCAACCATATCTTTAATTAATAATAAGAATATGTTTAAATTTATAAATAAAATTATATTATAAATAAGAATCTACCAAAAATAAATAAAACCATTTAACCCTACCTTTTTCCACTTTCCTTTCCTAATCAATTTTTAATTAGAAATAAATCACTATAAAATTTTATATATATATAATCAAACCAAGATCTATTTTTTATACAGGAGACTAGAATATAAGTTATACATTCCAGGAGGCTATTTAAATTTTGATTAAATCTTTTTCACGTAAAAGCAATTATCTTATACCCAATCATATATGCCAAACACAAATGCTATCTCCACTATGATGAATGCAATTAATCTACTTGCAACTACGTGAAGATGTGTGTGATTTCACACATGTCAACCTTCAGAAGCTAGGCCCCTCTCCCCAATGATACTCTCTCTTCGAGAGAGAGCATTGTCTTTAGACTTATCACACTCACAAACCAAAAACTGGTAGTTAGTCTTTTCCAATATATTCCTATAAATCAAATCCTTGTAATATTAAATTCAACAACTATGATAGAATCAACTTTAAAATTAAATGTGATCATGCATAGCATAGTAAGCATCTTACTTGTTAAATTTACATCAAAAGTTGTAACAACATATATAATATTTACAACTATTTACACATGTTTTCTAGTTTTTTAAAATAATGTTCCAAAATTAGGGCTATGACATCCCTCCCCTCTAGGAATAGTCATTGTCCTAATGGTTGAACGTATATGTACAAATGCTAAAATAGATAAGGAAATAAACTTTGTATCTCTGCAACATCCTCCCATATTGCATTGTCCTCTGAGAACTGATCCCATTGCACCTTGCACTGAGTCACCTCTCGGTTGCCCAAATGGATTTTGTGTTGATCAAGTATGTGGAAGGGTTCTACCTAAACCACTCTTGGATCCCGAACCTACAATGCTCGCTAATCCAATATGTGAGTGGCATCTGGGTGATAAGGTTTTAATAATGAAACATGGAAAACATCATGTAAATGAGAAAGGGATGGAGGTAAAGCCAATCTATAAGCCACATGATTTATTACATCCAAAACATTAAAAGGCTTCACATATCTTGGATCAAGTTTGTGACTTGCTAAATGAAATAGAACTCTTATGCGGTTTGACCTTGAGGAACACCTTGTCCCCAACAACAAACTACCTAAAACTTCTATTTTTGTCTGCATAGCTCCTCTATCTGTAAAAAGCTTCTTTCAATCACTCCTTAATTATTCTCATCTACTCATCCATTTCTCTAAGCATCTCAAGGACAATAACCACTCTGTCTTCTACACTATCCCAAGTGATAGGGGTACAACACTTCATGCTGTAAAGAGATTAAAAAGGAGTCATTCATAAGGAGTATTGATAGGAGTTGTTGTAAGAAAATTCAACCAGTGAGAATATTCCTCCCATTTGTACTGTTAATCCAGACAATACATTCTAAGCAAATCCTCCACGATCCAATTTACCCGCTCTATCTGTCCATCTATTTGAGGATGATATGTTGAATTAAAGTTAAGGTGAGTACCTAAAGCAGCATGCAAAGTTTTCAAAACCTCGATGTCATCCTAGCATCTCGATCAAAAATAATCATTTCAGGTATGCCATGGAGCCTGAAAATATCATGCATAAATTTCTTTGTCGGGATTAAAGATCCATCAGTCAAATTTCCAAGTATGAAATGAGGTACTTTGGTAAGCTTGTCAATCACTACTAAAATGACGTCATGATTGGCCTTAGACATAGGTAATCCTTGTATGAAATCCATACTAATCACTTGCCATTTGAATTTTGGTATATCATGAGGGTATAAGAGTCTTTCCAGATGCACATGCTCAGCCTTAACTCACTGGCATTCTAGGCACCTCGCTATATACTCTGCTACTTCCTTCTTTATACCAGGCTAAAAATATAAAGGCTTTAAATCAGCCATGAGTTTAGTCACTCTTGGATGCCCTAAATAAGGAACATTGTGTGCCTCAAGGATTTTGGTTCTCATACCACCATGTTCTGGCATGTACGTTTTGTTCTGGAATTTAAGCAAACCATGAGGCTCAAGTTTGTACCCCTCAAACTGATGGTTAGAAGCATTTACCTCTAAAGCTAACTTAACATTTAGATAAAGCTCATCATTATGGAGTTGTTTGAGCACTTGCTCTTTGAAAGTAGAGTGAAAAGTTATGATAGTTGAAATATGTCTTCTTTAGCTTAAGGCATTAGCCACCCTATTTTGTTTTTATTTGATATAATCTATATCAAATTCATACTCACTCAAGAATTCAAGCCATCATCTTTGTCAAGCATTTAGATTAGGTTGGGTGAATATGTATTTAAGTATCAAATAATCATTTTTCAACTCAAAAGGTTTATCAATAAGATAATGCCTCCACATTTGTAATGCATGCATAATTGCAACTAACTCTAAATCATGGGGTACATAATTTACTTTGTATGTTTTCAGTTTCCAGGACTGATAAGCTACCACCTGTTTGTTCTTCATAAGAACTCCACCCAACCCCTCTCTCAAGGCATCTATTATAACATAAAACCTCCCATTTGGATCTGGCACAATAAGAACCCCTCTCTCTCGAGGCATCTGTTATAACATAAAACCTCCCATTTGGATATGGCACAATAAGAATTGGAGCAGTAGTGAGCTTGTGTTTTAAAACCTAAAAGGCTTTCTCACATTTATCAGTCCATTCAATCTTCTTACCCTTTTTCTAAAGAGTAGTAATTGGATTTATTATTTTTGAGAATCCCTCTACGAACCTCCTGTAGTATCTTGCTAAGCCAATAAAACTTTAGACTTCCTAAATATTTGAGGGAGTTGGCCATTCCATAATGGCTTTAATCTCAGCTAGGTCAACTAATATTTGTTGAACACACCAAGATACTAAGAGGGGGGGTGAATCAGTATCTAAACAATCTTCAATTTTAATGACTTTAACTTATCAGGAGTAGATTAAAACTTAAGCATCACAGTATAATCATAAGCATGAAAAATTAACACAATGCACATCAACACATAACGCCAGATATACATGGAAAATAATGGAAGGGAAAAACCACGGTGAAGATTAACTCACAGTTCATGAAGCTCAAATAACAACTTTGTTTTAGGGCTACAACCTAAGGAAGTTACTACTTCGTGAAGAACTTTGAGTTAGGGTCACTCCCAAGGAAGCTACTACTCCCTGAAATGAGAACACACTTACAAAAGATTATAGTATGACAGTCCTACTATCCGAAAAAAATGACATTGGAACTCACACCTTTGATGATTGCACTTCTGCCTCTTCACACTTTCTTCTAATGATCTGATCAGTCAAGCACACTCTACACTTGATCACTATCACAAATATGTCTTCAAGATGAATCAGGACAACATCAACAATGTTTGCTCTTTCTCCTTCACCCGCACATCAATAATGCATTCATTCTACCTTTTATCTACTTGCGAGCTTTTTAACCAACTTGCAATCACACTCTTCTAACTCAATTTGATTCACTATTTATACATGATATTACATTGATTATATTTCTTGTCGGCTAGATACAACATGAAAAATACATTTACAAGTCGGTCAAACAACACACAATATGAAACGTGTAGAAGATAGGTCCTAAGTGAAACCACACATTACACCAGCAGAAGATCCATGCCTTGCAGACATCAACACTTGCTTAACCAAGTCCAAAACATCCTTCACAGCTTCAAACACCAAGGAATTACATCTGCACAATCTGCTTATTTGAAAACAGGATAGCTTTAACCAAAAACACATGAACCTTGAAGCATAATGACCACATCAACTTGAAAACATTGTGTAGTACTGGAAACAAGAAAAGTATTCATGAAAACTCTTCCAGGTGAGTCCACATGACTCATACAACATCTCCAACCACTCCTTTGCCACCACACATCAAAGCTTTATGCCGCACATCTTCAATCATGAACTCTAGGAACAATATGTCATTCGAAACACACTACAACATGCTGTCATTTGAAAAATTGAGTTGTGGACCAACATGGACCTTGGAACTATAGGGAAGTATATAATACACATCCATAAACATGTCCTCAAAACCACAAAGACAATCATGCATGTATAGAGGAATGCAGAGCATTCCAACAGGCCTTCAACACTAGCTTACTCTTCCAGAACACATGCCAATACTTTATCATGCATAACTTTCATAGCGAAAGGACAAATGATCTAAAAACTTGGAATTATCACCTTCACTACATCTTGAAATGATTCCAAAACTGCATGGCCATATCTGCAAATGTGGAGGAATGTGGAGCATTCTATTGTCCTACACAAAACATCTTCACAGAGACAACACTATCTTCAATCAATCAACATCAAAACACTCTTTCGGTGATGCAATCATCATGGAACTTGGAACATACATACTTCAAGCCACCAGTAGCACTAGAAACACATTTGATCATCTATGTGCTTCTAATTCTCATCTTAATATGAGCTATATCTTCTCTCTTCTCTTGTTGGATGGGACATGACATCCAACCATGAACTGTACCTTCTTCTCTTGTCGGATGGGACATGACATCCAACCATGAACACCATCACACCACCATGATAGTGTTGACATCAATGACAACCTTTACAGTTTTGACATCAATGACAACCCTAGGAACCATATGTGTAACAATCTCCCCCTTTGGCATTGATGGCAACACATATCTGCTTCTCTCCCCCTTTGACATCAAGGACAAATGGCAACCACTGCCTCAATCAGAGACCACATACCTACACATTCTTTCTTAGGGCATGACTTCTTGTAGCAAACAAACTCCCCCTAACATCAGCAACCACTACCTACTCCCCTTGAGAGGTAACCACCATCAGTCTAGGAACAAGATATAATATGAACTCCCCCTAGACAGATGCACCATTATGCATCTAGCAAGAAGAAGGGACAATTACCCCTAACCTCTACCAGAGATCCTTAAAAGTATCTTTTTACAAAGCCTTTGTGAAAATATATGTTATTTGATCCTTTGTTAGAACATAATCCAACTTCACTTCCTTGTTTGCAACCTTCTCTCTCAAAAAGTGATACATGATTGCTATATGCTTGGTTCTAGAATGCATCACTGGATTCTTGGAAATGTTGGTAGCACTTGTATTGTCACACAAGATAGAAATAGGCTCATCATACAATACCTTGATATCCTTCAAGGTTTGCTTCATCCACAACAATTGTGTACAACAAGATGTTGTTGCAATGTACTCTGCCTCTGTAGTAGATAAGGACACTAAATCTTGCTTCTTGTTCTACCATGAGACCAATTTGCTTCCTAAAAAGAAAGCACCACCACTTTTACTTCTTCTATCATCGACAAAACTAGCCCAATCAGCATCAATATAAGCACTCAAATCAAAGTCATTACCTCTTGTATACCATAGGCCATAGTCCAGAGTTCCTTTCAGATATCTGAATATCCTTTTCACTACCTTCTCATGTGTTTGCTTGGGATTGGCTTGATATATGGCAACCACACATATTGCATGCATAATATCAGGGCTAGAAGCAGTCAAGTACAACAATACTCTAATCATAGATCATAGATAGTCTGATCCACCTCTGGAGACTCATCATCTTTGCTCAAGTGACATCCAGTGACCATGGCAGTACTCACTAGTTTTGAATCCTCCATACCAAACTTCTTCAACAACTCTTTGGCATACTTAGCTTGATAAACAAAGATCCCACCATCTAGATGAGTAATTTGAAGTCCAAGGAAGAAAGACATTTCACCAATCATAAACATTTCAAAATCTTTTTACATCTCCTCTGCAAACCTCTTACACATATCATCATCTCCACCAAAGATAATGTCATCAACATATACTGCAACTATCAATATCATGTCTCCTTCTTCTTGAAGTAAAGATTGCTATCAGTAGTACCTTTCTTGAAGCCCTACTTAAGTAAGTACTTGTCCAATCTAGCATACCAAGCTCTAGGTGCTTGCTTAAGACCATACAGAGCCTTCTTGAGTCGGCATACCATATCTGGATCTTTTAATATTTGGAAACCATATGGTTGTTCAATGTAGACCTCTTCCTCTAGGTCACCATTCAAAAATGTTGACTTAACATCCATCTAATATACCTTAAAGTTCTTATGAGCAACAAGAGAAAGGAACATTTTGATTACCTCCATCCTTGCTACCGAAGCAAAAGTCTCCTCAAAATCAATACTTTCAACTTGTTTGTATCCTTTGCATACCAATCTTGCCTTGTTCCTTACAACTTCACCTTCTTCATTCAGTTTATTCCAGAACACCCATTTTGTTCCTATAACATTCTTATTTGTTGGACTGGGAACCAATTCCCATGTCTGATTCTTCTTAATTTGATCCAATTCTTCTTCCATGGCTTTTATCCATCCATCATCTTTGCTAGCCTAGGCAAAGGTTTTAGGTTCTACTTTTGATAATAAACACAAGTTTACTTGCTCATGTGTCTTGGAAAACTTTCTCCTTGTTAGCACACCTTCATTCCTATCTCCAATGATTTGATCTTCTAAGTGGTTCTTCTGAACATACTTTGTTGGAGTCTTAGGTGGTTGCTCTGGTTCTTGTTCCTTTTCTTCTTTTACATCTTCTTATTCATCTTCTTCAATGCAAGGGAAGATGTAAAATTCAGAGTCCTTTGATTCTTGTGATATTTGATACAAGTCTTCATCCACTTTGACATTTATGCTTTCAATCATCTTTCCCAACTTCTTGTTGTAGCATCTATAAGCCTTGTTTCTGGTTGAGTAGCCAAGAAAGATTCCTTCATCACTTCTTGAATCAAACTTTTCTAGGTCTTCTTCATCTCTTCTGATATAGCATTTGATGCCAAAAATCCTAAAGTATCTGACAACGGGAGGTCTTCCATACCAAAGCTCATAAGGGGTCTTAGATCTATTGACCCTTAGTTACACTCTATTGATTAGATAGACAACAATATAAACTGCTTCCTTTTAGTACATATCAAGCAGCTTTCCATCATTCATCATAGCCCTTAGAGGCATTTCTTGCACAGTCTTATTCTTCCTTTCCACTACCCCATTTTGCTGAGGAGTCCTAGGAGCTGACAAATGTCTCCTAATACCATGATCTTCACAAAATATTTCAAATTCATTTTAAGTAAACTCACCTCCCCTATCAAACCTCAAGCATTTGATCTTAGCATCTACATCATTCTCAACCATAGCTTTGAACACTTTAAATTTATCAAGGTCATCTAATTTTTCTCTTAAGAAAGTAACCCAAGTCATTCTAGAATAATCATCAATAAGCAGCATGAAATAGCTCTCACCTTGTTGACTCTTTACTTTTGTAGGGCCACATAGATCAGTGTGAATCAGCTCCAATGGCTTTGAAGAAGAATGCTCCTTTCTTTTGAAGTATGTCTTTGTCTACTTTCCCATTTGAAATTCTCTGCATATTGCATTTGTAGGCTTGATTACCTTAGGCATATCTCTCGTTGCATGAGTAGAACTGATCTTTACCATATTATCAAAGTTGTTGTGTCCCATTCTCTTATGCCATAGCCAACATTCATTGGATTGGACTAACAAACATGTTCTTCCATTTACCTCCTTCAGGTGATAGGTGTCACCATATATCTTGATACCTTATGTGCACTAATTTTCTAGACTTTGCCTTCCTAATTTCATAACCCTTGGCATGAAATGTGAGATTATACCCTTTGCTACACATCTGACTGACACTGAGAAGATTGTGTTTTATCCCTTTGACATAGAGAACATCCTTAGTCCTATTCTTCCCATCAATAGTTATAGCACCTTTTCCACATATCTGTGCTGACTCATCACCACCAAACTGGATAGCACCACCATCCCTCTTCTCAAGGCTGATAAACTTCACCTTGTCACCAGTCATATGATTTGAGCATCCATTGTCAATTACCCAAGCCTTGGATTCTTCTCTTGCATGAAAGGCAATCCTTACAACCATTGATCTTTCATTGTTTTGATTTGTTTGCAAGGTATCAGTCTTCTCACATGTTCTAGCATCATCCTTTTTGTTAGCAACACTCAGGGCCATGAAAAGTGTTTCATCATTTGAATCATCATGATCCTCATCTTCTGAAGAATAATTGCTTTCTATGGAATACAAACTTCTTTTGAACTTGTTTCTTCTGTCATTACCCCTTGATTCTTCGAAAGGATGTTTAGAAGCAACATGACCAAGCTTTCCACAATTGAAACATTTGAAGGGTAACTTACCTTTGTATTTGCCAGTACCTTTCTTCAATCTTCTTACAAAATTTGCTTCAACTTCATCAGAGCTCTCATCTTCATCAACAACTTATTCTTTTGTCTTCATATTGATTTTGAAAGCAGCTTCTTTCTTTGGAGCATCACTGCCAAACTCTCTCATTTCAAAGGCAGTAAGGGAACCAAACAATTTGTCTACGGTGTATGTATCCAAGTCTGTATTCTCTTCAATGCAAGATACCTTATGACTATAAGATTTGGAAAGAGACCTCATAACCTTACTTACAATCTCATCTTCCTTCACTTCTCCACCAAGACCTGTGATGCCATTGACCACATCATTCACCTAAAGCATATATCCAGCAATGTCTTCATCCTCTGACATTTTTAGGTTCTCAAATCTGCTCTTAAAGATTTGCATCTTGGCTTGCTTTACTCTCTTATCTCCTTCATAGATGGTTTCAAGTTTGTCCCAAACTTCTTTAGTAGAACTTCAACTCGTTCCTTTGAATGTTTTGAATCAGCTAACCCACTCATGATAGCAAACTTTGCCTTGGTATTGTTATCATACTTTTTAACTTCATGTACACTTGTGGGAATAGTAGTAGGTACTTTTTAATTGGTCTTGACAGATTCCTAGACACCACACCCTAGAGAGTTGACATAGGCTTCCAGCCTTAGCTTCCAAAAAGCATAAATTGTTCCCATCAAACCTAGGTATCTTGATGCATCCATTTTGTGCCATCTTAGACCTTCCTCAAGCGATTAAGCTTCCCTTAGAGGAACTTGGCTCTGATACCAATTGTTGAACACACCAAGATACTGAGAGGGGGGGTCAATTAGTATCTACACAATCTTCAATTGTAACGACTTCAACTTATCCAGAGCAGATTAAAACTTAAGCATCATGGTATAATCACAAGCATGAAAAATTAACACAATGCACATCAACACATAACACCAGATATATGTGGAGAATCCTGGAAGGGAAAAACCACGGTGAGGATTAACTCACAATATATGAAGCTCAAATATCAACTTTGTTTTAGGGCTACAACCCAAGGAAGCTACTACTCCCTGAAGAAATTTGATTTAGGGTCACTCCCAAGGAAGCTACTACTCCTTGAAGACTTTGTTTTAGGGTCACTCCCAAGGAAGCTACTACTCCCTGAAATGAGAACACACTCACAAAAGATTATAGTATGACAATCCTTCTATTGTTTGAAAACTAACATTGAAACTCACACCTTTGATGATTGCACTTCTACCTCTTCACACTTTCTTCTGGTGATCTGGTCAGTCTGGCACACTCTACACTTGATCATTGTCACAAATATGTCCTCAAGATGAATCAAGACAACATCAACAACTTCTGCTCTTTTTCCTTCACTCGCACATCAACAATGCATTCATTCTACCTTTTTATCTACTTGTGAGTTTTTTAACAAACTTGCAATCGCACTCTCCTAACTCAATTTGATTCACTATTTATACATGATATTGCATTGATTATATTGCTTGTCGACTAGATACAACATGAAACATACATTTACAAGTTGGCCAGACAACACACGATATGAAACATGTAGAAGATAGGTCCTAAGTGAAACCACACGCTATACTAGAAGAAGATCCATGCCTTGCAGACATCAACACTTTCTTAACCAGGTCCAAAACATCCTTCATAGCTTCAAACACTAAGGAATTACATCTACACACTTCGCTCATTTGAAAACATGATAGCTTTAACCAAAAACACATGAACCTTGAAGCATAACAACCACATCAACTTGAAAACCTTGTGCAGTACTGGAAACAAAAAACATCTTCATAAAAACTCTTCCAGATGAGTCCACATGACTCATACAACATCTCAAACCCCTCCGCACATCAAAGAATTGTGCCACACATCTTCAATCATGAACTCTGGGAACAATCTGTCATTCAGAACACACTGCAACATGTTGTCATTTGAAAAACTAAGTTGCAGACCACCAAGGACCTTGAAACTGTAGGGAAGCATGTAATACACATCCATAAACATGTCCTCAAAACCGTAAAGGCAATCATTCATTTGTGGATGAATGTGGAGCATTCCAATAGGCCTTCAACACTAGCTTACTCTGCGAGAACACGTGCCGGTACTTTATCATGCATAACTTTCACAACAAAAGGGAAAATGATATGAAAACTTGGAATTATCACCTTCACTTCATCTTGAACACAATTCCAAAAACGCATGGCCATATCTGCAAATGCGGAGCATTCCATTGTCCTACATAGAACATCTTCACAGATAGAACACTATCTTCAATTACTCACCAACAAAACACTCTTCTGGTGATGCAATCATCATAGAACTTGGAACATACATACTCCAGGCCACCAGTAGCACCAGCAAAGCATTTGATCATCTTTGTACTTCTAATTCCCATCTTAATATGAACTATATCTTCTCTCTTCTCTTGTTGGATGGGACATGACATCCAACCATGAATTGAACCTTCTTCTCTTGTTGGATGGGACATGACATCCAACCATGAACACCATTGCACCACCATGATAGTGTTGATGACAATGACAACCTAGTGACAATGTTGACATCAATGACAACCCTAGGAACCATATGTGTAACAATATTCCCTCGACTGAAATAATATGACCCAAGTAGTGCACTTTCCTTTGATAGAAGGAACACTTCATCTAAACAATCTTTGAACACACTGTTCATTAGGTTCATAAATGAAGCAAGTGCATTAGTAAGTCCAAGAGGAAGTACTATAAAATCATAATGTCCATATTAAGTTCTAAAAGTATTTTTATGAATGTCCTCTTTCTTCATTCTCAATTAATGATAACTAGATCTTAAATCGATCTTGGAGAATACAACTGGACCTTTCATTTGGTCAAAAAGTTTGTTAATTCTTGGCAATGGATATCTATTTTTTATGGTCACTATATTGAGCATCCTATAGTCTATACACATTTGGAGAGTGTCATCCTTCTTTTTGAAAAAGATAACAGGTGCTCTCCAAGGTGATACACTTGATCAGATTAAACCTTTGTCTAGCAATTTTTGAAGTTGGACCCTTAATTCATACAATTCAGTAGTGGTCATATTGTAAGTGGCCTTTGACTGCAGTTCTAAACCAGATAAAAGGTTAATGGAGAAATAAAATCATCTGAACTAGGTGGCAATCTAGGTAACTCCTTAGGAAACACATCACGAAACTCTTGGAGGATAGGAAAATCTTTAATTACGGGTTCTTTATTGTCTTCCAAGTCATCTATGTGGATGGCATATAAAGTGCACCCTTTTCTCTAGGCTCTCTTAACTTGCATGGAAGAGATTTTCATAAGTATTATGCCCTTTTCGATGTCATAAATCTTGGTTGGGTTTTCAGAATCATCTAAACAGGTCACCACTTTCTCTGAACAATTAACTATGGCCTTGTGTTCAATCAGCCAGTTTATCCCTAGAATCACATCATATGATCCTAATGGAGCCACATAAAGGTTAACTTGAGTCACAAAACTTGAAATCTCTAAATCGTTGAAGGCTAGACATTGGTCCACCTTCATTTCTTCTTGGTTACCATACAATATTGTATAGGAATTAGCCATACAACCAACTTTTCTAGGCAATCTTTTCACTATTTTAGGATCTATGAAGCATTTTGTAGCACCAATATCTAAAAGAATATTAACCGAATGACCATGGAGTGTACCTATTAGTTGAATGGGAGTGACCTGGTAGTTAGCCTGTCTATTATGTACTACCACAAGAATGTGTTGAACGGGCTGCTACTCATTCCCTTCAGCTGTCCTAGATTGCTTCTAAGGGCACTTACTTGCATAATGCTCACCCCCACAAACAAAGCATCCTTCCTTTGGTCCCCTTGGACCTTGTGACTTCTCTCACTATTGTCATTTGCCCCCTCACTATCGGCTTTAGGTTTAGCAAACTGTTTGCCCTATTCACCACCCTTAGCAAATTTATTCTTGTTTTTCTTCTCTCCAAGCTAGTTACCCTTTTGAAACTTTTGTTTGGAAAAATAAGTGGAAGGCTGATTTTGTTGACCCTTGCCCTTATCTTTGTTTTTCCTCCTGTATTATGCAATGTTAAGGAACTTTTGTTCTTGTTTTATTGCATTTCCAAAGGCATCATCCATAGTTTGTGGACCATGAAGATCCACCTTTAAACCAATATGGGGCTTCAACCCTAAGATAAACTTCCTTACCTAGAAGCGCTCATCTTGTTGATAGAGGGGAACATATTTTAGAAGTTGTATGAACCTCTCCCAATACTGTGTAACTGAAAGTTCACCTTGCTTAAGATTTTGGAACTCTATTATCTTCTTATCAAAATAATGTTGGGGAAGCCAATGCTTCCTAATCAATGACAGGAATAGGTCCAATGTGAGATTTTCTGCTAAAAGATGTTTTCAATCTTCACATTCTCCCACTAGGTAGCTACTTCCCCCCTTAATTGGAAATCCGCCCACACTACCTTGGTCTCATTGGAGAGGTTTTGAAGTTCATAATACTTCTCCATCTCAACTATCCAAGCTTCTACACCATCCCCTATGACCTTCCCATTAAATTTAGGTGGTGCAATCTTTTTCAAATCTTTTGCTAGTTCAGTTTCAATTTTGGCCCTTTTATTTTTAGGCCCATTCTCATCTTCTCTCTATGTCTGCTCATGATGGATTTACCTATTCACAGAGGTTTCTTGCTGATCTTCTTGATTAGGCATAGATTTTGTGGGCCTGACCTCATGTTCTAGAGCTTCCATTCTTGCTCTAGTGTCTATCAATATTGCCAGAATATGATCCAACTTATCCTAATGTGCATTCTCATTCTGGGACTCACCATGGTCTGCACTATAAGAATGTTCCATTTAATTTCTTTCAGTTTACAACAATCCTCAAAGATCAAAGATTTGCATTAGAAGCAAGGTAGACATAAGGCCCTAGTGTTTAACCCATAGCTCTGATACCACATGTAAAAGAGGGGGGGTGAATCAGTTGTCCCACAAAACTTTTCTTGCCTTTAACCTTCTTTATTATCTTACTATCAAATTAGTGAAGTAAACATTAAAGCATTAATCAATAGCATAAGAGCAGAAACATAATCAACACACTTGACACCAAGATTTTGACGTGGAAACCTGGTTAAGGGAAAAATCACGGTGGGGGTTAACCCACAAAATGCATACCCTGTTAAAAGTACTTAATAAAATAGAAGGCACATGTCTTCGGGCGCACTGCCCAGAGCTCACTGCTCAAAAGAGAGACTAACTACCTACATAATTTATTTAGAAAGAATTAATTGAGAAATAACATCTACTTTATGCTTGATTTAGTTTCAATGAATGCTCAAGAAATTTCGCTCTGCCCCAAATTCTTCTTCACACTCTATACTACTCTCGCTCCTTTCCTTCTTTGCTCTGCTCCTGATCGTTTCTTTTGATTTATCTGTTTTGCACAAGGATGATTTCAATACCTCTTCAACAAGTATTTATATACTTCATCAACCTTGGAATGATCAACAAGGTTAGCTAAACTTGACGCGGATCATCACACTGTCGACCAAACACAAATGAGACTTGAATCTGCTTCTACAACCACTCCACGCTTCATAACAATGTTTTTAAGGCATCCGCAACAGGCTAGGAACATCTGGTCGCCCAAGACTGGGAAGAACATCAACCTTAAGAAGAAATCTTCAATCAACAAGCTCAAACCTCAATGCGGACCTCCAACATAGTAGCCATACGATCCAGAGACCTCCACAGGCACATTAAATTCACCAATAACATCCATTCTAAACCAAATGATCAGAAGCAATTGAATCTTCCTCCAGAACCTTAAGAACACTCTCTGCCATGACGCCAAACTGAAGGATAGCTTGCAGACCTCCAAACCATGAACCACTGGTGTTGCTGATACACATTGACTTCCTAAACATGCCTTTAGATCTGTAGATCATAATTTAATATTACCAGAGCAATCCGGACCTCTTTTTTGTCACTCTGTCTTTCCTAAGTATTGCAAGAACCGGTTCTACTCATATGGCCATAACTCCTTCAAATCTTTATGTGGACTTCTCAAATCTTAACTGGAGCAATCTCTGACAACCTCTACATAGACACATGATCCGCATGCATTGATTATCATTAATTTTCTCAGTATCCTCAATAGTTCGGTCTTCTATGTAGACAGCAAAACAGGATACAATTGACACCAATGGCAACAAGGATATGTTGACATCAATGACAACTCACTTAGGCACATATTTACAACAAAAGCACTCCAAATTTAACCATATTAAATTAACAAGGCATTACTATTAAACATTTAGAAACATAAAGTATAAACATAATTTAATTTGTAACGTGCACATTACATCACAGACACTATGTCAAGAAGTAAATGATATTAGACCACAAGACTAAACTCATAGTCTCTATCATACATTTCATTTTTATAATTTATCCTTTATAAAGGATTAATTTTTTGATTAATTACTCTTTACACCACTAATTAACCCATAATTTCAATACATCATATGGTTTCCTTCCATACATAGCAAACATCATTTATGAAATCAAACTATTTCATAATGCCACAATTTTGACATGTAGTCAAAGAATATATACATTGATTTTTTACAATTCCAAGAAATCCTTTACATACATGAATACTTCATGATTGTTCTTACAATATAGTATCATCCGTGGAATCTCAGTGCAATCTCTTGCCTCAAGCTCCTTCTTTGTATTCTGAAGAAGAGAGAGCATCATTGGGGTGACTTACACCCTACCACAAAGTCATAGACTTTCCCGTGCTACCACATGTGTAGCCCAACCCATCATGAGGAGCTTATCCCACCTTGGTCAACATGCATGAATTCTCATGAAGTCCTAGTATTTCAAATGCATTCTAACTAATGCTTGACTAGAAAACATATAGAAATACATCACCCAAAAACACAGGAAGTGGCAAAGTAAACTCAACAATCTACTTACACGGGAAAGTGCATGCCACATCATCACCTAACATGCATGTTTTCAACAACCCCATAAGGAGGGCGGATCCCTAAGAGAGCTCACCTCTCTATGGGAGGTGTCCCTCTCTAAGAGGTTATACCCTCCCATAGGGAGTCGCAACCCTTCTAAGAGGGCTCACCCCTTCTCATGGGGCGTAGCCTCTATACAAGCCATAATTTGGCTTTTAATTTTTTTTATTTACTTATGTTTCTAACAAGAAAAAATGAAAACGGTGGCAAACATAGTAATGATAAAACAAAACTAATTTTGCTTGTTATAGTTTTTTGGTTCATTATTTATGAGACAAGTCATTATTTCATCATTTGGTAATTGGTTTTCCCTATTACCGGGGGTTTGAGTACAAGATATTTAGTCATGTGTACACTTCATGGGTAATGCTCAAAATTCCATAGTTCTTCAGAATTTTGCACAACTTGTTTAATTTTCAAAGATCGTAACCAAGCACAAACTAGAATTAAAATAACTCTTCATTTATAAGCAAATAGCCATTTACATACCTCAGAAATTTTGGGATAATTAGGTAGATCTTGTTGCAATCTATTTTTCCAGAGTAAAACCTCCTCCCGTCAATTCTTCTCTCCCTCAGAATCTCCTAATTTCTTCCCCTTCACAAGCTAAAAAATGGTAGTTAGTCTTTTCCAATATATTCCTACAAATCAAATCCTTGTAATATTAATTTCAACAATTATGATAGCATCAACTTTAAAATTAAATGTCATCATGCATAACATAGTAAGTAGCTTACTTGTTAAATTTACATCAAAAGTTGTAACATCATATATGATATTTATAACTATTTACACATATTTTCTAGTTTTTTTGAATAATGTTCTAAAATTAGAGTTATGAAAATGATTGTTGAGGCCTTGAAAATGAGTTTTCTCCTTCTTGATTAACCTCTCTAGCATTGCCTTGAAGATAATACAATTTTCTTGAGTTAAAAGAATTATGCCCTTTGAAGGTGGTTGCTGAAGACATTGAGTTTTCCTCCAATGTTGCCTCTTTTCTAGCCAAAAAACCTTAAGTAAACTGGGCTATGATCTGATTTGAGGTCCCAAATATGCTCCCCAATCATAACTTCCTCAATCCTTTCGATCAAGCTTTGCGATAAAATTGCATAATCAACGACACTTGCTCCATTGTAAGCATTGCAAGTAAAATTAGCAGATTTCTTCCATCTATCCAGAACATTGCAAATAATTAAGTCAAAAGCACTACACAAAGTAATAAATTCCTCCCCAAAATGGTTACTATCCTTATTGTCTTTTGAACATCTTGACCATTGGTGATTTATGTCTTTTATAAGCCAAATAGGATTGAGATCCTCTTTGCAACAAAAAAATGCTAGCTTTCTCATTTGCTATTCTGGCATTGAAATCTCCCACTAAGAGAACTTCTCCCTGCTAAGAATACATTGCAATATTCTTTTTTAGAGTTGCATATGGGTCCTTATTGTCTAGCCCATTATTTTTGTAAGTTTTTGAGACCTGCTGAGCAAAATAACACGTTGCAATTCTTATGTAATTTTTCTTTTCTGATATTTTGAACCAAATATATTGCTTATTTGTATCTTCTCTTTCCAACTGAATGTTATGTCCTTTTTCTTTCACTAAGACCATTATACCACTATACCCTTTGCCATTTCTCACTGCCTTACATTCCAATCCACCAACTTCATGTAACCTTCAAACATAGGAGTCTTGGAGACTTCATGTTCATGAGTTTCTATGAGATAAATTATGTCTCTACCTTCTGCAGTAGGCCCTAATCTAGGTCCCCTCCTCCAAGGGTAACCTCTACAATTCTAGCATACTAAACTTAGAGTAAACCTAGGTAGGCCTTAATTACTATGTATTTTGTGAAATATCCCCAATGGGATTTGCCCTAAAATTTTAGAATTCTCCCTAATTTTTTTATTTTAGTTTTCTGCTCAAAACCTTAATTTTTTGAATTCTGATTTTCTTTTCTAATTTCAAACAAATTATCACAACAAACATACAAGTGCCCAAATATGATAAATAAACATCCCAAATGATGCTACCAATTGAAGATTACATCAAACATGAATTACACCATGAATACACAAGATATACTCATCAAATGTCACACAAAAAAATGATTTTTAGAATAGAAGTTTGCTGCTATAAATCAGAATATGAAGTCTAAAAATTACATCCAAAATAAGGGCTCAAACATGATAAACATGGCCCAAACTGTTGTTGTCCAAGTCTACCCTAAACCTTAGGGTTATACATACCAACATATGGCAAATGAAGATCAAACAAACCCTCCAAGGGGTGGTGCTCACAAGAACTGATGGTGGCTACAAATTAGGGTTTGAGAAGACCCTCCAATGATGAAAATCACCTCCTCTAAGAAAAATTTGCCCACCTCCAAGTGTGGCGCTCACCTCCAAGTGTGATGCTCAAATCTAGGGCAAAACCCTAGGGCCAAATGAACACAAAATGCCACCAAGAAGTGCTGCTCCAAATGTGGCGCTCCAAATTAGGGTGAAACCCTAATGCAGCATACACATAATTACCACAAAGAAATCCTCCTCCAATGTTGATCTAAAAATCTGAATATGTAATCACGCTCCAATCCTCTAAAGGTCTCCGATGAACTACAATTTGAACTCCGTAATGAGTCCACCATAATGATGAGATAGGGTTTCGTCCAACTCACCAAGAATCACAAGGATTTTCATCCTTAGATTTGTGCTTCAACAAACATTGTAGCCAAATGAGATAAACTCAATGAGAAATGATGAATGATAGATGATAAAATGACTCTAAAACATCCTTTATTTATAGCTCTCCAAAGTAACCTCCTCAAGGCTAACCTCCTCTCGACAAGTTCCTTTATTTTATTTTATTATTTTCTCCCATAGGGCTAACCTCCCTCTAGGTGCCAAGAACAAGTATTTTATTTTTCTTATCTTCTTTCCATCCTCCAAGAGGAATGAACCACTTTATGCCTTTATTATTTCATATTTTGACCTTTTACTTAGGTCGTCCACCTCTAAGGAGTCTTGTATCATTTTTCCTTAGAATTACAAAATATCCAACATCATTTTTCTCCTTCCTTTTAATTCTTCTTTTTCTCTCTCCTTGGTTGCTCATCTCTAGGGCAAATTATTTTATTTAATTTGATTTCACCAATGAGCTCATAAAAATATACAAAGCCATCTCTCATCATCAATTTGCTAATTTGCCCTAATAAAATTAGCCTACAGGAGCAGGATAGGCTAGCCAACTCCATTAGGTGATCACTCAGGAAATGGGGACATTATAGTCCTCCCTTCCTGAAATTTGTTTAACACAAGCAATTGCAAGCTTGGATACTGCAAAACATCCCCAAGTGGCAAGTCTCTCCATCCAATCAAGTACTTTATGAACACCCCACTCCTTAACTTGTGGCTACATCTCCCATAGTGAATATGAGGAATGATATGCAAAGTGAGTTCTAGTGGCTAGCGATGAGACAAAACCAACCATACACACTCAAACTCAAATTGGCTCCATCCTCCAAATTCTAAGATTCTCCTCCTCCTCCATGTAATCTATTTGTGTAGCGATAGGAACCAGAATACCAAATCATCAACCACAAGTGTCATCAACTCTCTTCCTCCAAAGGCTTCTCCATCCATAAATACTCAGTCTATCAAAGACAAAATAACATACATATCAAAAGCCTTGAAGAATGTCATGTCTACCAACATGAGATAAGTGATATCATAATCATGATCTATGAAGCACAACCACCTGCACCAAACCTTCCACTGCTCCACTCTGATACAAACATCACGCAATCCAAAGTTGTGAAGCAACTCACCAAGATCCCTACGAAGTATTGTACCAAACACACCGATACCTGGATCCCAAATTATTACACCATTACACCAAATAAAAATGAAGAGATAAGTGTCTCTCATCATGTTATCATCACCAAATATCCATCTAAATCTAAATGGTCTCATATGGATGTGAAAAGGGTGCATCACATGTGCAAAGAAAATATGCCAATCCACTATAGGCTGTTGATATTAATCAAAACAACACTATGAAAACTAAAAATTAGACCTATGATCATTGCAAGAATGCTTCTTTTGTCATAGGATGATAGGATATTATCATCATGCAACCTCCCAATGTTGTAGTGACAATCCCATGCACACCAATCCATCCAAATAGCTATAAACGTCAATGTATAGTCTGAAAACTCCATGATCAACAATGTAGAACAACCATCAATCATCAAGGTGTGAGCTGAAACCCAATGGTCCAAGTTTGAAATTTTTTTGCTCTCATGATATGACTTGGATTAATGTCCAGCTAAAACCCAACATCTATAAGCACATACCACTCAAAATCAGATACCTCCAGGACATCCTCTTCACATACCTCAAGTTCTAAAATTAGGACAGCATATGCTTCGTCAAATAATCATCATCATAAAGGTGTAGTGGCAAAACACAAGTAAGCTCATTAAGCTCTCCAAGAATGGTTAAAGTCCTTATCAAATATGAGTCAAGAGTGTTCTCCTCTACATATGCATACTTATCATGATTTGTTGGTCCACAAAGTGTAGGTATAACTTCCTCTTCCTTGACCATGACTTGAACCTCCAATTGGATCTCCAATTGATGTGATACATGAGCCCCATGATTAAGATCATTTCCACAAAATGAAATTTCAGAATCATACCTCCCAACAAGTCCATGCAAATCTAATTTCTCTTCATGTTCTACTATCATAAGAGGGTCATCCTGCAAATTCTCAACCACCATAGTTTCTTCTCTTGGAAGTATTAGGGCTTGACGAAGAAATGTGTTTAGATGTTGCCTTTCATGATCCATGTGAACTCTTTATTCCTTGATCTTCTGTAGGTGTTGTTTTGCTTGAGCAACCAACAACTTGGCTTCCCTAGCCCTCCTCAGCCACTCATCACACATGCTTTGAGTCCTATTTACATCTTTTATGCTATGATGCAAAAAATTAGATTATTTGTGGCTTGGATCCACAATCGTTACCTCGTGCTTAGCCATAAAATTTTGAGTATCAAGGTAGGGTTTCTTACCACTATCATACTCATATGATTTATTCATCACCTCATGATTATGTGAAGATAATGTTCATAATCAGAAAATTAGAACTGTCATCATACCTTTTTGTAGTGTCTTCATAGGTCTCAAGCACTCCTTCCTTCATTGTTGGATGCTCATCATCAAGTGTTGGTCCAAGAAGTGTGTCAAGTTGAAAACCACGTGTATTACTTGTCATAACTTCTATCCCATGGTTGCAAGTTATATCTTCGTGTGGACATTTCTCCTCTAATCTCAAAACTTCATGTAAATTAGATAAAGCAATGAAGGTAAAACACTAAATTAAATGCAATAAAACACAAGATTATACCTCACATGCAAAACCTAATCCCATCAAGGGAAGAAGGAGCCTTTGCACCCAAAAGAAGCTCCCAAGACCAAGATGATCCCTAGACTATGGATTCAAATGTGAAATGCTCTTCAATTGTGCAACTCACTATCTAACTCAAGGATGATTTTGGCATGGTAACTTTGCATAAACTTGGATGATGAAAATGACTTGTGAGAGGTTGTATTTATAGACTTTTGGAAGGGATTTTGATCCAAGGGTGGAGATTGATTGGAGAGATCAATGGTGGAGGATGAAAGTGATGTGGAGGGCCTAGATTTGATCTTGGAAGATGGAGGGCTAGGAATAAAAGTAAATCTTTTATTCATTTTTGGGAAATGGGTGAATAAATGAGGTTGGGTGAGATGGATTATTTGTGAATTAAAAATTCATATGGGGAAGGGTAAAATGAATTAAAAATTTAGTTGGGGAAGAGTGGATATTTATGAGTTATGACATGTGTAAGGGATGTGTAAGAGGAGTAAATGTGATGTGTGATTTATTTGAATTTTAAATTTGGGTGATGTGGGGAGAAGTGCTAATGAGGGTTTGACTCACTTAATTAAGGTGATTAACCTAATTATTGTGGCTGGAATAAATTAGTAGAGGGATTAGAGGGAGGATAAGATTAATTAATCAGTGATTTAATAAATTAATCCTAAGGCTAGGATGAGGTAGGCTAGAGTAGGCAATTAAATAATAGCTATTTAATTGTCTAGGGTAGGGATAGGCTAATTAGTAGGCTGGATTAATTAGTTAACATAGTTTTAACTAATTAATTGGATTTTAGGAAAAGTGGGGGAATTGATCTAATAAATTTTGCATATTTATTAAATCAATTGGCTAAGGTTTGGACTATTGAATCAATAAAATTAATTCAATTTTAGGGATGGAATGGTGTGGATTTAGGAAATGAAAGGGGTAATTAATTAAATAAAAATTTAATTAATTGGTTGGAAAGGAAATTGGTATGTTTAGGGATGTCGGGAGTCAGTTTGGTGGTCGAGACATTTTTAGGTGTCTACATTTGCCCCTCTTTGACGTGGCGTCAGGACCTAGGAGGGAAGTGGCGTCAGGTCGAAGAAAAATATGCCCTAGCTGTCAGGAAGGAATGAGATGGATAGGTGATGCCCCCTCGAGAGGTTAGCGGAAAAATAAAAAATTTTCAGGTAAGCTCTCGAAAGGATGCGACAGAAGTGACAGTTGGAGAGGTGGGGGAAAAAGAAGATCGTAGGAGGAAAAACAGAGGAAAAAGGCTGAGATCTGCACCCTGGAGGAAAAAAGGAAAGATGGAAGGATGACATGGCCCACTATATTAGGCAAAGTGGGCCCAAAGAGTGCCACATTGGCACACTTTTGACTTTGTAGAAGAAAAGACAAAGGAGAGATGGCTGAGCGCAACCCACAATTCCCGCGACTTCATCACATCTCAGAGCGATTCCGAGAGGTCGGACGGTACCCGAGGTTGGACCCCAGGTAGGGCCCAACCCGAACTTTGTGATTTCTTATTTTACACACATTTTTTGGGTTTTGGGATATGGGTTTAGAGCGCGTGGCGCCAAAGATAAGGTGAATTAGTGCAATCCTGTGGATTGACGCGATTCGACGGGGTAGGGTAGGGCGGTTTTATTGCCATTTGGGTGAAATATTGGCGCCATCGTCTGGATTAGCGCCAAAAACTAGGGAGAAAGAAATATGGCGTTTTAGCGCCATATTAGGGTTATAACGGCGCTATCGTCTAGAATAGCGCCAGAATGGGAAATAGCGCAATGGTAAGTTTTAGTGCTAAAGGGGAAATTGACGTGAAAATGGAATGCTTCGTCATCGTCTGGATTGGCGCGATATAGGTCGCGCAGTGGCGCCATTATCTGAATTGGCGCAATGGGTAGGGAAAAGTAGCGCTATTTTAAAAATGGCACTAGGGACTGTCCGTGTGGGGCCACATGATTTGGGCCTGTGAGACATTTAGAAGAAAAAGTGTGTGGGGGGGGGAAATAAGTTAGTATCTAACGAAGAAGTGGTGGATACAGGATACACAGCGATTTATACTGCAGTCGCGGGAGCGACAAGTGCGATCCGTGATGCCACTGTTTGATGAGGCATGGCGACCTCGACTGGCGAGGCTGGGGCTTTGGATGGTGGCATCGATGCCAGTGCTGCGAGCTCATAGAGCTCTAATGACGGCCATGGTGGAGCGATATCGCACCAAGACTTGCAGTTTTCTGCTGCCGACAAGAGAGATGACCATCACACTTGAGGATGTTTATCGCATCCTCAAGCTGCTGATTCTAGGTCGACGTGTGAGGTATGACACGAGGAGGGGACGGATGGCATTGACCAGAGTGTTCAGAGCAGAGCACCTGGTTTTTTCGGCAGATGGGAGGGAGTTGGATTACGATAGGACGCTGGCGGCGGGTGCAGATCCCTTTGCCTTATTTTTATGTGTGCTGATTGGAGGTGTGGTGATGCCAGATAGGTGAGGCAGAGGTTTTCCTGTGGGTTGGGGCGGGATGATAGAGGGGATGGTGAGCCATGATATTGTCTACGCATGGGGGCCGGTGATGCTAGCACAGCTGCTTCACGAGATGCACACAGTCGCTTATCTTCATGACAGGGCTTTATCTGCTAGGGTTACGCTGCTACACGTATGGATTTGGGAGCATATCCCTGTGACCCGGCCGACATGCGGTTATTATCGACGGTCGTTTGAGGTGTTTGTGTTCTTGTATCGGGATGCAGAGTATACATACACTGGACAAGTCCGCCACTGGCGGAGGATACTAGATGATGTGATTAGCGTGGTATGGCATCCATATATTGGTTGTGAGGAGTGGCCCGATGATGTGACTCATCTTCCATACACATTTCAGCAGAGATATCTGATGGGTCGTGCAGACCGTACCATAGAGACGTACTTACCCTCACGGGTTATGCGTCAGTTTGGATTAGTACAGGATACGCCTTAGCAGATGGCGATATATACGCGGACGCCGCGAGATACAGCCCACTGGCCTGCACCATTACAGCCATAGGTTGCGCTGAATGATTTTGCAACACTTCGGCCAGTTCAGTGGGATTGGAGGAGCACAGTGAGGGATGCAAGTACTAAACCTGCTTATGAGGTATGGTGGCAGATGCATCGGCCCACCCGATTGACAGATCTGACGCTGGAGGTATCAGAGGATGAGGGAGATGGGGGTGGAGATGATCTGGATGGGGATGGAGATGAGGTTGTGGATGGCTACCTTGTGGAGGTGATGGATGATGGGGAGGAGAGGGTGATTGCGAGAGATGGCCAGCGTGTAGAGGAGTTGGCAGCAGCGACAGCGGGACAGGGACAGGTGGGGCAGGAGGTTCCAGCATAGCAGGCCTAAGTTAGGGGTGGACAATAGCGTAGAGGACCGCGGTGACGCGGTGGACAGCCAAGGGAGGAGCAGGGTGATCTATCTCCATCACAGGTGGAGCAAGCTGCGAGTCGATATACATGAACCGGGGCAGGGAGTTTAGGGGCAAGGGTGGCGGCAGAGGTTGAGAGGCTGACACCTCGGCGACGGCCACGGGAGGAGACAGAGGAGGTGGAGACATTATGTGCTCAGGTGGCCAGCTTAGAGGAGGTGTTAGGGCACCGAGAGGCTGAGTTGGGACAGCTGCGGGGAGTAGATGGGCAGGTGGTAGTGCTAGAGGCTCAGTTGGCTCAGGCTCGAGAGGACATGGAGGATTTGAGGATAGAGCAGGATGTAGCGCTCGTGAGAGCACATCAGGCAGAGACTGCGTTGAGCAGTGTACAGGCTACGGGTGGGGGACTTGCCTCGATTTTAGCAGGGATGCAGGCCCAGCTGGCTCAGGCGTAGACGCATGCACATCAGATACAGGGGTAGTTGAGCCAGCACAGGGACAGATATCTCAGGTATAGGGAGGGCTAGCAGAGGCTAGAGCACGGACGAAGTATTATCGGGGGTTGTACTATGCAGCCGTGCCCGCGGTGCAGCGGACACCGAGTTACAGCCAGGTCAGCAGATCTGGGGCATCGAGATCACATAGATCGAGATCTATGCAGTCGATACAGCAGACGATGCCTCCTCCCTCACATGTTCCCCAGCAGGGTCCTCAGGTACCAGTAGCGCCACAGCCATAGCTACCGTCAGGATCACAGGCTCGACCAGGGTAGCGTCTCCTACTCCCTCAGAGAGAGGATCCTCGATGTGATAGTTATACCATGTTAGCCCTTAGAGGCATTGTATCAGGACACTTTATTTTTCGATGATGTGAGCGATGTACATTGTTTTTGCGGTGATTATATATGATGCGATACTTCTGATGGTTTATGATGTTCTATTGTGATGATGCTTATATGATGGATGCACATGTTATGTTTTATATGTTGTGGATGTGTGATGTTGTTTCAAATGATGTGTGTGATTTGGTGGATGCATGGATGTTTTGTGATATATGCATGGTGTTGTGATTTTATGGACTATATGATGTAACTAAATATGCGGACTAATGAACATTTATTAGGGATGAAAATGTATGGAATTATGTATATGCCATTAGATGTATATGTTGTTTTAATGGTGATGCTGATGATGTTGTGATGCAATTAATTGTTTATGAGATGTTTATATGTATGGAATACAATGTGATGATACTATTTTTAATTTTAACATGCTCCTATGTGATAAATGAACATGATATGAGGTGTAATGATATGCAGCTAAAATGAACCTACTTTTGTTTTATGCAAATTTAAATGGATGAACCTAGAATGCAATGGAGTAAAATGAAGCCTAAAACGTGATGCAAATGGATTAAAATGAACCTAGAATGCAATGCAAATTAAATGGATTAAAATGAACCTAAGATGTTATGCAAAGGGATTAAAATGAACCTAGAATGCAATGCAAATTAAATGGATTAAAATGAACCTAAGATGTTATGCAAAGGGATTAAAATGAACCTAGAATGCAATTAAATGGATTAAAATGAACCTAGAATGCAATGCAAATTAAATGGATTAAAATGAACCTAAGAATGCAATGCAAATTAAATGGATTAAAATGAACCTAAGATGTTATGCTTAGATGCAATTTAGGTGATAGGTGGTATGCATACTAGGTGATAAGTGAGATGGCCTAGTCCTGATACACATGATGTTCCTTGTGAGGACCCTGAGGGGTGAGACTGTGGGAGAGCGTGTTAGGTGGTGGGGATGATAGGGGTGGGAGCGTCTAGGGGATGGTGGTGGGGACATTGGAGGCTTGCTAGGTCAGAAGACACCACGTCATGGAGGGGGGGTTGGGGTTTGGTTTGGCTCAGGTTGTGTTAAGTGGAGATATGGTGGGAAGATGGGGTCAGTGAGGGGGTTAGATTGGGGGGGGGGGTTGAAAAGTGTTTATCAAATCTAGGCCGATATGGGATAGGTGATTGAGTGATTAGGAAGATGATTGTGAGCTAGTAACAGTAGTTGCACAAAATTAATTGAGAGCATTTCTTAGTTTAATGTAGCAATGTAGGATACAGTTCACAAAGGTATGAAATGACCTAGGTGATGATGTATATCTGACGATTGCATGGACTAGACCCACAAACAATAGGTTGATTTCATGCATGCCCAAGGTAGTCTAATCTTGTCTAGTGGAGGAAGGGGACTCATAGCAGTGAGTGTGAATAATGCATATAAGGTGTTTGTACCTGTATATGCAAATAGGACATACTCATGCTAGAACCAACCTGGACTTCAAGATATGAATACTATTCTTGGAGTAATGAAACCAACCCACAAGCACAGCATACCGAAACAATGACTATGTCTACTCCAAGGGCTATCTGCTACGTACCATGATATAATGAGATCAAGGCAGCTTTGGAGATTGCTTGGAGTGAGACAAAAAGATAAAAATCAATAAGCAAAAAGATCAACCGAAGATACAAATAGCCTTTGTGTGCTCTTGCCAAGAGACGTGATGATAGAATGATAGATTTTTGTCCATTGTAGGAAAGACATATCCTAGGACGCAGATCTGTTTTGATTGGAGAGTTTTGGAAGATGGGCAAAAGAACATGCGGGCCAAATGTAAGATTATAGTTGGTATATTGCTTGATGATTTTTGCGCGAGGGACCATGTTTCAATGGTATACATAGCATGCGTATCGTTTCGTAGATCTAGAAAGCTCTGTGAGTGGGAACCATTCCAACGGGTGGGATGGGTGCATCTTAGATACCTAAGTACTGGAAACATCCTTCGTATTCCAGACTGCCTACATACCCTGTGTCCACGGGATCAAGGTACTTTTAAGATGCAGGCGAAATGAATATGTAGTTCTGGCATGACTTGATGATGTGGGAATGGTTTGCGATGGGTGGGATGTGATGAGGATTGATGTGTATTAGATGGTCGTGATGAGATGCGAGATTGATGCATGGGGTGATTGTTTTTGGATTTTCTATTTTTTATGATGTTTTGGATTTTCTGATTTTATGATGTTTTTGGATTTTCTAATTTTATGATGTTTTTGGAATTTCTGATTTTATGAACTGTACAAAGGAGAGCTTACAAGGATCCTTGTTCCATGGATGGGGTTTTGGGTGGGTGAGGTAGTGCGGAATGGGGGAACAAACTTGATGTTTCAGAATTTCAAGCCATGGGATGCGTGGGTATGGAGTGTAATGATGGAAAGAGGACTTATTAGATGGTAGAACTGGCCACTACGCATGGCGCCTGAAACAGGTTTTCACCATGGTACTTATCCAAGGCGTCACTGAGGTGATTTTCACCATTGGAAGTTTTTATTGCACTCTGATTTTTCTTGATTTTTTGATTTTTTGGTGTTTGATTAATTTTTTTATTTTTACTTTTTATTTTTTATTTTTTGATTTTTTGACTTGTGGTACCAGATGGGTTATGCATAGAATCGCTTGAGATGCAAGATGTTCATTGGCTCATCTAGAGGCTGCCCCTCAGGTGTTGCAAGCTAATAAGCTCTTGATCCATAGTCGGCAGTGACGACATAAGGTCCTAGCCAATTAGGTTCAAACTTTCCTTTCTTCGGACGCTCTTGCAAGTTCTTCTGATTTTCCATTAGGACTAGGTCACCTACCTCAAACTTTCTGGTTCTAATCTTTTTGTTGTAGCTTCTTCTAAGGCGGTTTTGGTATGCCTGTAAGTGATTTAATGCATTCAGGCGTCTCTCATCCAATAAGTCAAGTTGAGGCAACCTTGCGACGCAATAGTCTTCATCAGAGATAATGTTTTGCAATGATACTTGGAGGGATGGGAGCTTGACCTCTATAGGTAAAATGGCTTCAGATCCGAATACTAGTGAGTATGGGGTGGCTCCGGTAGGAGTGTGGATGCTGGTGCGGTAAGCCCATAGTGCGGGGTTGAGTTGGAGGTGCCAGTCGCGGCCAGCTTCATTGACTATCTTTTTTAAGATGCGGAGGATGGTTTTATTAGAAGCCTCTGCTTGACCATTTCCTTGGGGGTAATATGGCGTGGAGAATCGGTGTTTGATGTCGAACTTTTCGCACAAAGTGCGAACTTCTTGGTTTTTGAATGGCTTCCCATTATCGGTGACAATGGAATGAGGGATACCGTAGCAGCAAATGATCTAGTGGAGAATGAACTTGGAGATTTGGATGCCTATGGTGAAGGTGAGTGGTATCGCTTCCACCCACTTTGTGAAGTATTCGGTAGGAGTGATTATGAATTTATGGCTGTTGGAAGATGGAGGATGGATTTTCCCTACGAGGTCAAGTCCCCACTGTGAGAAAGGCCATGGTGTTGTGATTGGTTGCAGCTCCTGTGCTGGGGCGTGGATGAGATCGCCATGTTGTTGACATGGGAGGCATTTTCTGATAAACTGATGTGCATCTTTGTCCATGGTGGGCCAATAATAGCCAGTCCTCTGGATCTTTTTAGAAAGAGCTGGTCCACTTGAATGTGCCTCACAAATACCTGCATGTACCTCTTCCAAAGCTACCTCAGCTTCCCTAGAGTCTAAACATCGTAGAAGCATGCCATCAAGACTCCTTATGTAGAGGGTGTCACCTATAAGGATGAAACGAGAGGCTCAACGGATGAAGGATTTTTTTCTGTGATGGGGATAGGTTGTTGGGGAGGATATTATCGTGAAGGTAGAGGTAGGTTTCCTGATACCAGGGGGATAAAGGACCAATGATTTCGCATACTAGTTCAGATTGGGGAACGTCATATGCTGGGATGGGGAGCTCTTCGATCAGGAATTTGCATTTCTTGCTGCCTTGCTTCATGTCGACCAGAGATCCGATGGTGGCCATGGCATCTGCCGCTTTGTTGTTTAACCTTAGGATCTGCTCAAAGTGGATGTCACCGAAATAATCTTTAAAGTCATCGACCATCTTCTTATAGGGAAGGAGCTTATCATCCTTGGTTTTGTATTCATTATTGACTTGCCTGATGACTAGTTGAGAGTCGCCATACACAGTTAGTTTTTCTATTTTCCATTGGATGGCCATTCGGAGACCTGTGATGAGGGCCTCATATTCTGCTACATTATTGGAGCATGGAAATGTGATTTTGAATGATTTAGGGATCGTGTCACCTTGAGGGGTAACAAACAAGACGCTGCCCCCGAGCCTCTGTGAGTGTAGGATCCATCAAAATACATCTTCCATGTATCTGCGGCTGGCGTGATTGTCAAGATGGCCTCGTCTGGAAATTCTGCTATTGTAGGATGTTCTGCCTGAATAAGTGCCTCAGCGAGCTGATCTGCTATGACTTGTCCTTTGATTGCCTTTCTCTCTGTGTATTCTATGTCAAATTCGGTGAGAATCATGACCCATTTTGCCATTCTTCCAGTGAGAGCTGCTCTGTTTAGCAAATATTTGAGTGGGTCGATCTTAGCAATGAGCTTAGTCTTGTGATTGAGCATATAATGTCTTAACTTTTGTGATGTGAAGACCAGGGCAAGACATGCTCGTTCAATTTGTGTGTAGTTAAGCTCATAGGAAATCAAGGTGCGGCTGATGTAGTAGATGGCTCTTTCCTTCCCCTGCTCATCATGTTGTGCTAACAAAGCCCCAATTGCTGTGTCGATCACGGAGATATACAAGAGGATGGGCTCTCCTTGTCTTGGTGGAGATAGAATAGGGGGATTAGCTAGATATGCTTTTAGTTGGTCGAAGGCATCTTGACACTGAGCAGTCCAGGCGAAAGCCGTATCTTTCCTGAGGAGATGCTGGAATGGTTGGCATTTGTTAGCAAGTTGAGCAATGAATCGGCGAATAGACTGTAGTTTACCCTGCAGGCTTCTCAGTTGTTTCAAGGTTTTAGGAGGTGGCATTTTAGTAATAGCTTTGACTTTCGCCGGATCCACCTCGATTCCTCGTCTGGAGACTATGTATCCCAACAATTTACCTGAAGTGACACCAAAGACACACTTTTTTAGATTTAAACAAACATTATATTGCTCTAGCCTCGACGGGTTGTTACGGCGCAATCAGGTGCTTGTGCCCGAATGGTGATTGTGTTGACATAGTGGGATGAGGGTTCGATGCGGCCGACAATGGAGTCATAGGATGCGGGTGGTGGAGTGACATTGTATGATTGGTTGGACGAGGATGCTTTATTATGGTTGGGCAAAGGATCCTTGTAAGCTCCAAGGTTAGCGTTTGGTGATGGGTGTGTACTTTGCTTGAGGCTGACGAGATTTTGGTCTATTAGGTCTTGGATGGAATGCTTTAATTGCATACAGTCAGCTGTTTTATGGCTTGCCACACGGTGGTATTCGCAATAGTCATTTTCATTATACCATGCTGCTTTGAGGTCATTATCTTGGCGTGGTCTAATAGGCAGGAGTGTGATTGCTCCTTGTTTGAGACATCTATCAAGGACGTCCTCGATAGGTTCTGCTAATTGTGTGAAATTACGACGAGGTTTGCGTGGTTTATTTGGCCCTCTTGGGTTATTAGCGTTTGCTGCATACGTGTGTGTAGGTGTGTGGTTTTGGATGTGTTGGACGGCCTTCACATCGGTGATGCCATCGTTTAGATTATTCTTGTTCTTCCCCCAATAATGTGATTTATCATTAGATTGCGTGTTGGTATTGTTGTTGGTATTGGGGGTGTTGTGATTAGACTTGTTGTTGTTGTGGGATTTGGGGTCGTAAAGTTTGATGGAACCCTTGGCAATGAGGGCTCGTTTGACAGTAGTGCCTTTGTCAATAACCTCTTCAAAGGTAGATGAGCAAAGAATTTGTAAGTGAAATCCTAGTTCCTGATTGAGATTGGCCACGAACATGGTGACAAGTTCTTTTTTAGGAATAGGCCATGGGAGCTTGCTTGCTAGGCCCCTCCACCTTTGTAATAAAGAAGCAAAAGCTTCTCCGTTCTTTTATTTGGTGTTACAGAGGTCCGTCATAGACACCTCATGCTCAAAGTTGTAGGAGAAGTGGTTGACAAACTTCTCCGCAAGCTCAGGAAATGTTTGAATTCCAGGTGGAAGATGTGCAAACCATTCAGCGGCTTGTCCGCCAAGGCTTCGTGGGAAGAGTCTCATAAGATATGTGTCGTTGTTAGAGACTTTGAGGCAAGCAATGTAGAACTCCCAAAGGTGGTCCCTAGGATCGCCCTTTCCCTTGTATTTGTCAAATTTTGGCGTTTCAAAGTTTTTAGGGAAAGGGGGCATGTATAAGGTGCAGTCAAATGGGTAGGGGCAAATATCCTCAAAAGAATAGTATTTGTGTTTGCCCCTAGTTTGTAGATCGTCCACCTTTTGGATTAAGCCTTGTAGGATGGTGTTGAAATCCTGTGGTTGTTGTGGTGGTAACACGTAGGGTTGTTGGTTGGTGAGATATTGGAGGTGGGGCGGGATTTGATGTTGGGGATTGGTTTGGTTGAGATGTTGGTGTTGCGGGTTGGGGTTTGGATTGATTGGTGGTTGCTGTTGTTGGTGTGCTAGAGTTGTTGGAGAACATGTGGTGGTATTTGGGGATTGGGATTGTGTTGATTTATGAGATTATGGGGGTATGTGACATAAGATGGATTGATGTTGGGTATGTGGATGTTGGGTCGGTTGGTTGTGTTATGAGATTGTTGTGAGAATAGTTGTCGTAGGTATGCAATGGTGTGAGGGTTTGGTGGGGGCACACTTGTGGAGGTACTTGCTTGTGTGATGTTGCCTTGTATACCCATGGTGATGTGTGAAACGGAAGGGTTGATGGTTGTTGTGGTAGTAGAAGTGCTGACGGGTTGGGAGATGTTAGGCATAGCAGTGGATGTGGAAATTGTAGATGTGGTAGTGGTTGAGGTTGTGGAGGTGGTAGATACGTTAGGTGTTGATGTTTGAGAGATGGTGGGTTGGGTATGTGATGTAGATGCTTGGGTATTTGATGTGGTAGGGACGATTGTAGAAGTGGATGGTTGTGATGATGTTGTGATGGGGGGAAGTTGAGCACCAAGCTTGAGAAGATGGTCAAGATATCTATTTGGGTCCGATCTTAGGACTTTATCAAGTAGGTCCATATTATCAGCATCTTGCGTGAAGCTCAAGACATCTAGGTCATCTTGGGATATGGTGGGGACATTTTTGTGGTGGTGGTGGTGGTAGTGTTTGTGTTTGTGGTAAGAAGTGAAAAGGGTCGTTGGCGCCAAAGGGGGGGATGAAGGAATATGTAGGTGGATTGTATGTTTGATAAGTGGGTATGTTGCTATTGTTGGTGTTAGGTAGGCCAAAGGACCATTGTTCCACCATTTCTAGATTCTTTTTGTGTTGTGATCTCGTGATGGGCATACGCGTATGGATTTGATTTCTAGACGTGGGATGAGATGGAGACCATAGAGAATCGGATTGATTTTGTTGGATCCAAAGATGGATGTGGTAGTGAGATGGAGTAGAAGGGTATGGTGAAGATTGATATGTTTTTCCAAAGGTTTTATCCTAAGGGTGATATGAATGGGTGATATTGATTTTTGCACAAATTTTGGACCAAAGATGGATGATGAGAAAGGGATTTGGAATTGTGATGTTTTGATTTTTTTGATTGATCTAGGATGATCAGGATGATGTTCTTGATGTTTTTCGAATTGAGCTTTTGGATAAAATCTAGATTTTGATTTGGCACAAAAAGGATGACGATTTTCTTTGTTTGGGGTAGACTAATGACCTTATGCAAAGAGAGGTGATTTGTTTTTCTTGAAATGTAGACTAATGACTTTTCAAGGAAAATGTGATGTTAATGATAAGATCTAGATCTAACTTTGGCTCAAAAGGATGACAAGCTTTGGTTGTTGATGGTGTTTTGATTTGGGTGTGATTTTTTGAAATGATTTGTCTTGGTCCAAGGAGATGTGCAAAAAGATTGAAAGGGGATGGATAGATATGTATTTGGGCTGATAATGGGGTCCAACAATGGTGGTGATTGATTCTCTAAGGTCAAAAAGAAGGTGCAATTTGGAAAATTTTGAAGAAAATGGCTGGACTGTTGGCAGATTTCTGCGAGATGGATATGGATTATGGCAGAGCAGAAGGTGTAGATCACAACTAAATGGGTCTTTGTTTCAGGCAAGTAAATCTAAAAATAGTGCTAATCCATGGATGAAATGGCGCTACAATCAGACATATATGGCGCTGAAACAGGGTAAACAGATTCTGAAGGCAAATTTTTGGATGTGTTTGTTTGGAATGTGACTGACTGATTTGTTTCGTTTCAGGCAAGTCAATCTCAAAATAGCGCCAATCCATGGATGAAAAGGCGCTACAATAAGACAGATATAGCGCTGAAACAGGATAGACAGATTTCTGATGGCAAATTTTTGGATCTGTTTGTTTAGAATGTGACTAACTGATTTGCTCTGTTTCAGGCAAGTCAATCTAAAAATAGTGCCAATCCATGGATGAAATGGCGCTACAATCAGACAGATATGGCGCTGAAATAGGGTAAACAGATTTCTAAAGGCAAATTTTTGGATCTGTTTGTTTGGAACGTGACTAACTGATTTACTCTGTCTCTTGGCAATTTGTTGGTGAAAAATCAAAGCACTTTAACACACATTTAAACTCAAAACAAGCATTGATTTTTGTTTCTGAAATGACATATGACTTTGTTTAGAACAAGCACTTTTTCACAACCTAAGGTGAGAATGTGACAATATTTGTTGAATCCCCTAGCTGCGCTTATTCAAAGCGGGTAGCTCCAGGATCTTGGTAGCACCGGCTCCTCCTTACAATTGCACACACTTCTCACACATACCAAGATCTGGGTTTCTTATAAGGCTTGTCCCTCACCAAACCTTTAGATTGTCCCTGCTACCTCAGCTAAGAACCGCATGAATCAGGGAAGCTTCAAGGGTTTTGCCCTTTGCGTCAACAAATAAAATGATTTTGGCTTGCTAAAATAATGGCTCTTAGTAAGGGCATCCGTTCAGGTGGTTATACGTGCGACGGCGCTACTCTCCGTTATGGAGTCTCCCAGCCTCCAAGGGTTGCACCTTGGAGGGTTTATGGGGAGGTTGGCTGTCGGTATAACAAAACAACACCTGTCGCTTGAGACTTTCGTCCCAAACACCTTATTTTATATAGCGGCTTGGAAGAGTTTGGCTTTAGCTTGATGTCGCTTGGGTCGTTCCCACCTTTCGAAGTGAGGTGGTAGGCCCTCTAAGGATTACAAAAGTAATACAATCATGAAAACACTTTTGATCCCCAAGTTCATACAAAGATGCGAGGGGAGAGCATACGTGTTCCCTATGATTATATCACACTAAACATGGTTCAATTTTAGATCTTTGGATTAAATGGGGTGTGATTAATGCAAGTTTTGTGATAAGCTTTTGATTCCCAAGGTCACCAAAATGGTGCGAGGGAAGAGCATACGCTTTCACGCCACAAGAAAAAAGAGCACAAAACACTTCACACACATTTTAAAGGATGTTTTTCTTGATTATATGCGTGAGAAATGCAAGTTGTTGTTCTTTTTAACCAATGATGTATGTAATTTGTGGTTCTTTTTATAGCCCAAATTGAAGTGTTTGATTATTTGTTTGTTAGCACACAAAGGAGTATATTTAGAGCACCAAAATAAATGTTATGATCACACACACTTCACACAAGGAGTTGTTTGGATTGATTTTTAAAACACCAAATTGAAATGTTGTCTAAAACCTAACATGCAAAAGGGTTCATTTTAGTTTCCAAAATCAAGGTGTTATCTAACTAACAACAAACCATCTTGCAAAAAGACTTGTTAGTATCTGCAGTACCTGCAACAGACAAAAAAGCAAATTATCAAAATAACGCTAAAATAAACATGTACAGGCACCACTACGAGCAGAACAACCCGACTTACGAAAGAAGGCGCTAAAATAATCTATAGCGCTAATTAAACACTACTATAGCGATAATATACAGAATGGCGTAGATACAGAGTTTAACACTAATATGCCCTATTTAAGGCATTAATACAGAGGATAGTGATGATTTATGGCTGTGAAGGCGCCACTGCAAGATGTTTCAGAGTCATGGAGAAGTACAGATGGCGCTAATCTGAAGGATGGCGTCAAAACAGGAATGGATGTTGGTTTTTTCGTTTCTTTCAAAAATTTGCCATAACCTCCCCCTGTAATTCCTGGTTTTCCTGCAAAATAGAGAGCAAATACCACAGAAAACAACAGGAAAAGCAAATAAACAACACGTGAGTAGGGTTAGTATAAAAAAAAATTTGCACAGAGATAGCACTAATACATAAATAGCACTGAAACACAGTTGAGATAGCGCCGCTGCGACGGTTGGATAGCACCGAACCTGCAAAAATCACATACTAACACAAAAACTCACAAACAAAGATTAGATTCGGACCTTGTGGGTCCCACCGGGCATGCCAATGCAGATTAGATAAAGCAATGAAGGTAAAACACTAAATCAAATGCAATAAAACACAAGATTATACCTCACATGCAAAACCTAATCCCATCAAGGGAAGAAGAAGCCTTTGCACCCAAAAGAAGCTCCCAAGACCAAGATGATCCCTAGACTATGGATTCAAATGTGAAATGTTCTTCAATTGTGCAACTCACTATCTAACTCAAGGATGATTTTGGCATGGTAACTTTGCATAAACTTGGATGATGAAAATGACTTGTGAGAGGTTGTATTTATAGACTTTTGGAAGGGATTTTGATCCAAGGGTGGAGATTGATTGGAGAGATCAATGGTGGAAGATGAAAGTGATGTGGAGGGCCTAGATTTGATCTTGGAAGATGGAGGGCTAGGAATAAAAGTAAATCTTTTATTCATTTTTGGGAAATGGGTGAATAAATGAAGTTGGGTGAGATGGATTATTTGTGAATTAAAAATTCACATGGGGAAGGGTAAAATAAATTAAAAATTTATTTGGGGAAGAGTGGATATTTATGAGTTATGACATGTGTAAGGGATGTGTAAGAGGAGTAAATGTGATGTGTGATTTATTTGAATTTTAAATTTGGGTGATGTGGAGAGAAGTGCTAATGAGGGTTTGACTCACTTAATTAAGGTGATTAACCTAATTAATGTGGCTAGAATAAATTAGTAGAGGGATTAGAGGGAGGATAAGATTAATTAATCAGTGATTTAATTAATTAATCCTAAGGCTAGGATGAGGTAGGCTAGAGTAGGCAATTAAATAATAGCTATTTAATTGTCTAGGGTAGGGATAGACTAATTAGTAGGCTGGATTAATTAGTTAAATTAGTTTTAACTAATTAATTGAATTTTAAGAAAAATGGGGGAATTGATTTAATAAATTTTGCATATTTATTAAATCAATTGGCTAAGGTTTGGACTATTGAATCAACAAAATTAATTCAATTTTGGGGATGAAATGGTGTGGATTTAGGAAATGAAAGGGGTGATTAATTAAATAAAAATTTAATTAATTAGTTGGAAAGGAAATTGGTATGTTTAGGGATGTCGGGAGTCAGTTTGGTGGTCGAGACATTTTTAGGTGTCTACACTTCACATTCTTGATGTACTACTCGATCCTTGTCAACATATTGTATCATCTTGGTATGACGAGTGCTCGAATCTTCATGCCATATCTCACCCTTATGGAGTTCATCAACTTCTTCACCCATTTGTCTATTCTTCATAATCTTTGTGTTGGATTGTTGTTCTTTGGATGTGGCTACCATAGATGATTGAGTTTTTTATTTAGATGATGAAAAATGTGTCAAACTCAATTCTAAACACAACTCATCAACTAATTTTCTGATTCTTGAAGGGCCATTTGAGTGCTATTCAAGGAATCCTTAGTAACCTTAAGTTCAAAGGTAAGCTTATCAATTTCTTCTTCTTTTCCTCTCAATGCATCATAATATATTTCATCAAGCTTGAAGAGATGATCTCTATCTGAAAGTAGATGTAAGTAATTTGATTTCATTGCTACCAAAGCTTCTTTGAGTACCTACAAATTTGCAAGAGATAGTTCTCCTTCAATGTCTTTATGTCTTCTTTGAGCCTTCCAATAATAATCTGCAATAATCTTGTGAGTATTATCAAAATGTGTTATGGCTGCAACAATCATATCTTCATTGACCTTCAATTGATTTTCCAAATGATGTGACTCACATGGGACCTATCATCTTCATATAAATTTTTTGATTGGTCTTCACAATCATGCCTCTCAAACTCAGCTACCTCCATGACATATAATTCATGTTTTGAAGCTAGGAAAACATTATGCTCAATCAAGGAATCATAATCATAATAGCAGGGTGTCAAAACAAAAGTAGATTCATGTTCTTCAATTCCTGGTCTAGAAAGTGTATGCACAACTATTTCTTCCTTAATCATAAAGTGAGACTTCAATTCTTGCAATGCTAAATCAATTTTTTCAAAGTCACTTTGTTCACTACATAACAAATTTTCTAAATTGCCTTTGTATGTATGAACAACATCACCTTCAAAGTCACCCAATTCACAAATTGATTCCTCGTCACTATGATGTAGAGATGGTGAGGCAAAGCTATGCTCAAGCAACGAATCATTAGGAGAATTCATACCTTCATATGGCTGATCAATCACTACTGGTTTGGCAAACTCTATGACAACATACCCTTTAACCCTGTGGTCATCATGAAGACACGTATACTCCTCACTTGTGGATGCAAGGAGCGATTCTTCTTTGTCCATATCATCATCTCGCTGAAGTAAACTTATGAGCACTGCTTCATCTTCTTTAGGGCTTCCACATGTATGACTAGGTGTCCAAACTTCTAGGCATGTGAAGCAACATTTTTCTCTCCTCAACTAATTTTTGCTCTTCTTATGATCACTTGTAGGCTGCAAATCACAAGGAGGCAATTCTTCTTTCTTCTCTATCTTTTCTTTTTCCTCAATGATAATTTCTAATTTTTCTTCTTTTCTTCTTAATTTTCTAATGTAGTTATATAGATCTTTCTTTCTTGGATTCCCATCTTCACGTTTTCCCAAATAAGCATCAAAGGACATTTCATTCTTGCAATCATCCAATAAACCTTGGTATTCATCAATGATTTTTGTGGCCTCTAGTTCATACCTCCATTGATCCAACTCCCCTTTTAATTTAGCTCGACTTTGTCTAAGAGATTCAAGCAGAGAACTTGTTGTTTCTCTATCTTCCATGATTCATAAATCAACCACATATGCAAAACAAATATATACACCCTCTAGGATAGTAAGATCAAAGCTCTGATACCACTATAATATCCCCAATGGGATCTTCCCTAATTTTTGAATTCTGCCCTAATTTTTTGATTTTAGTTTTTTGCTCAAAACCCTAATTTTCTGAATTCTGATTTCTTTTCCAATTTTAAACAAATTATCGCAACGAACATACAAGTGCCCAAATATGACAAATAAACATGCCAAATGATGCAACCAATTGAAGATTACATCAAACATGAATTGCACCATGAAATACACAAGATATAGTCATCAAATGTCACACAACAAGTCTATTATTTAGAATAGAAGTCTACTACTATAAATCAGAATATGAAGTCTAAAAATTACATCCAATACAAGGGCTCAAACATGACAAACATGGCCCAAACTACTACTGTCCAAGTTTGCCCTAAACCCTATGGTTATACATACCAACATATGGCAAATGAAGATCAAACAAACCCTCCAATGGGTGACATTTACAAGAATTGATGGTGGCTACAAATTAGGGTTTGAGAAAACCCTCCAATGATGAAAATTGCCTCCTCCAAGAAAAAATTGCCCACCTCCAAGTGTGGTGCTCAAGTTTAGGGAAAAACCCTAGTGCTAAATGAACAAAAAATGCCACCAAGAAGTGCTGCTCCAAATGTGGCACTCTAAATTAGGGAGAAACCCTAATGCAACATACACACAATTGCCACAAAGAAATCCTACTCTACTGTTGATCTAAAAATCTAAATATGCAATCACACTCCAATCCTCCAAAGGTCTCTAATGAATTGCAAATTGACCTTCATAATGAGTCCACCACAATGATGAGCTAGGGTTTCACTGTAATATCCCCAATGGGATCTGCCTTAACATTTTTGAATTCTGCCCTAATTTTCTAATTTTTAGTTTTTGCTCAAACCCCTAATTTTCTAAATTCTATATTTCTTTTATGACCTCAAACAAATTATCACAACAAACATACAAGTGCCTAAATACAACAAATAAACATGCCAAATGATGCTACCAATTGAAGATTGCATCAAACATGAATTACACCATGAAATACACAAGATATACTCATCAAATGTCACCCAATAAGTCTAATTTTTAGGATAGAAGATTGCTACTATAATTAGAATATGAAGTTTGAAAATTACATCCAAAACAAGGGCTCAAACATGATAAACATGGCCCAAACTGTTGCTGTCCAAGTCTACCCTAAACCCTAGGGTTATACTTACCAAAAATTTGGCAAATGAAGACCAAACAAACCCTCCAAAGGGTGGCACACACAAGAAATGATGGCGGCTGCAAATTACGGTTTGAGAAAACCCTCCAATAATAAAAATTGCCCTCCTCAAGCCAAGTCACCCTTCTCCAATGGTGCTCCAATTCTAGGGTAAAACCCTAGGATAATATCAACACAAAACCACCAAGAACATTGCTCCAAGTGTGGCACTCCAAATTAGGGTAAACCCTAATGCAATGTGCACACAAAATGCCACAAGTGCTGCTCCAAATTTGATTATACAATGATGCTCCAAGTCTCTAAATATCTCCAATGAAGTGCAATTAGAACTCCATCATGAGTCCTCCATAATGATGAGCTAGGGTTTCATCTAACTCACGAAGAATCACAAGGGTTTTCATCCTTGGATTCATGCTTCAATAAACGTTGCAACCAAATGAGATAAGCTCAATGATAAATGATGAATGATAGATGATGAAATGACTCCAAAACATCCTTTATTTATAGCTCTCCAAAGTAACCTTCTCAAGGACGACCTTCTCTTGGCAAGTTCCTTTATTTTATTTTATTATTTTCTCCCATAGGGTCGACCTCCCTCTAGGCGCCAAGAACAAGTGTTTTATTTTCTCGAATCACTTTATGCCTTTATTATTTCATGTTTTGACCTTTTACTTAGGTCATTCACCTCTAAAGAGTCTTGTATAATTTTTCCTTGGCATTACAAAATATCCAACATCATTTTTCTCCTTCTTTTTAATTCTTCTTTTTCTCTTTCCTTGGTTGCTCATCTCTAGGGCAAATTATTTGATTTATTTTGACTTCACCAATGAGCTCATAAAAATATACAAAGCCATCTCTCATAATCAATTTTCCCTAATAAAATTGACTAAATATGATATTTAATCAATTATCTTATTCCCCTAGCCCTTCGGCTTAGCCTATGGGAACAAGATCGACTTAGCCTATGGGAACATGATAGGCTAGCCAACTCCATTAGCTGATCACTCAAAAAATGGGGACATTACATTTTGGCACACAAGACTCAAAACCGAGTCTTCATCCCTTTTTCCCATATTGATCTTATTGTTTTCCTTCCTACTATAGAATCAACTATTTTTTCTTTGTTGCTAGCTTGCTACCTTGCCTCCCCGTGAGGCCCAAAAGTGACAATAATTGCTTTTTGATTGTACAACCATGCCCTTTTGCCTTCATCTCTTGCTACCCTTATTCTTGCTGGCAAAAGTTGAGGAATTTGGCTTTTTACACTGCCATTGCATATGCTTGAAAGTTTCTAAAGCCTATTCAACTAATCCATTTTGTGAGTATTCTACAACCATTGCATCCCATAAGATGATGTCTCACTGAGAAACAAATCCATTTTGTGCGTATCTTGCACTCATTGCATTTCATGAGATTATATCTCTTTGAGGCACGTTGTCAAACAGTTCATGTGGCTTGTCTATGCTTCCACATCTTGCACGCATGTCTACAGAGCTTTTCTAACTATAATATTTGCCAAAACGCCCCTTCCATTATGCTCAGATGGATGTACATAACTATTCCAAAGCTCCCATTTTGTCACACACAGGGAGGATGCTTGCAAAGGTTGTGGTTTTTGGCTTTATACCTGCCAATTACGTTTGCTTGAATGTTTATAAAGACCTTTCAACAAACCCATTTCGTGCGCATCTTGCAACCAATGCAGTCCTGAAGTGACGCTTCTTAGAGGCAATCCGTTTATCAACTCAGGCGCCCTGTCTAAGCTCACTTATATTATTTAGGGTTTAATCCTTTAACATTAATATGAAATGTCGTATATTGCCTTTAAATATTGGATGCTGATATTATTTAGGGCTTCATATGTGAACATTAAGAAATTAAAAAATATTATGAGTTACTTATTTTATCGGTAATATGAATGGAATGAGTATAATGTGTTTTCATTTCATTAACTATTAAATTTTGAATGTAATAAGCATGGTGTGTTTTTATTTTACTAAATATTATATTTAGAATATAGTAAGCATAATGTGTTTTTATGTTATTCTTATATAAGGTTTAGATTTTTTTATAAGGTTCAAATCTTACTTATGAGGGTGGAATAGCTAATTTTCTGTCAATATTAAATTAGGGTTTTAATATATGTCTTAAGGATTTTTTTTTTTTGAGAAAATTATATTTACAGCCTTTGTTTTATTTTTATTTGTGTGACCACTATTATTTAGTTGTAGTGTTTTCAATTAAATTGATGAATGTGAATATGGACAATTATTATTTCATTTCCGTACATTAGGATAGTAGTTATTTGTTGTAGATGTATTATGTGTTAGAGAGTTGAAATTAATGATAGGTTGTTAGTCATGATAAAGTTATTAAAATATTATCTTATTTGATTCTCCTTGTCAGAATATTTTATATTTCAAGCTTATATCGCAGATAAGAAAGAAATTATTTTGGCTTGCATGTATAATAACTCTTCTAAAGAATAGAAATTAATTATAGCTTAGCCATGAAGTTATGAATATAAATTATTTAGTAGATGTCATAAAAGAATTTATAAGAAGATTATGAATATTTGAAGTTATCTTGTATTTATATTAGAAAAGTTAAGAATCATGGTATAGACCTTTCTAAGTTGACTTTGAATATTATTTAAATGCTCATCTTTGGTTGCATAATATTTTAGTCTCTATATGTCTCATAATTATTCTTATTAAAGCTTAAGTAGAGTTATATGATTGACATAGACTTGTGGATTCTTTTTGTCAATTAGATTTAGCAATGTAATAAAATCAAAGTAGAGTTATATGATAGATTAAATGTTAAGAGCGATGTCAAGATTTTGTGTCATTAGGAGGTTGGTTTCCAGAGGCCTAGGAGAGTGTAATTGTGTGTATGACCCTTGTGAAATTGTAACCTTGAAAGTGGTTGAATATGTGGTGGGTCATAGGTAATATGTAAAATGTAACCCTAGTATGTTGTCTCCTATTCTGGTATGAATTCAGGTAACTGTGATAAATGTGCAAGATGAGTAATGCCTTGCTTTGTGTATGGATCATGTGGTTATGATAATTGTGCAAGATGATCAATGCCTTGCCTGGTGTAGGGTTTACTAGTTGCAAGTAGGGGGAGTGGCTCTCAATGGGGGCCGGAACCCAAAGAGGTGTCCATAACAACCCATTGGAGGGTTTCTTAATTGAGTGAAAATCTTAACAATGAATTAGGGGGATGGGTAGAAATTCACATTAATCAAGATAATGTTTGCCTCACTCATGGCTCAAGTGCTCGTTTAGGCTTGAGATGAGATGAGAAGGCCTGGAATGACAAGACCAACTGCCTTGTCCTCATGAAAGGTATGTTAGTTCTGCATGAGTTTGTATGAGGGCAGGGGGTTGGGAGAGGCTACTAGGACAACCCAGGATGGGGGTTGGGGCCTAGGAAGACCTACCCAGACAACCCATGACAAGCTATGTGATGACACTCCTCCCTATTGCAGCCTAGCACTCCATAGTTATATTTCCTCCCTTGGTTGTGTGAGTGCCTTTGGGAGTGCAGTAAGTGTGTTTATTGTCGACAGTATGGTGATTGGTGTCATGTATAACCCTATTGCCTATGTTAGCATGTTGTTCTCCTGACTGTTGGTTGAAGGTGGGATCTTGTGTTATCTCCTAGCATGTGGGGTGTACCTCAGGGTTCCACATGGTCGGGAGGATGGTGCTTTTTTGCTTTTTCCATTGGGTATTCTTGCTTCATGTTCATGAGCTTGGAGTCTGTTCTTTGTGTTGTGGACTCCAGTTCTTGTTCCAGTTTGTGAAGGCAATCCTTTCATGTAGTGTATACTGGTTGTATACTAGATTGTATTTCTTAATGTATCTTGTTGCAATCTCTCCCATGTGCTGAGGAAAGCAACGTGGTGATTATTGTAATGATGTAATTGTTGTTGATCAATTCATCTGGTAATGAGTACTGTAAAATAATGTATCAATTGTGATAGTAGTTAGAAGATGATCTTTAATGTTGATTTTCAGTTGTCACATGTGGAAATGAATAATACCAGTTAATGTGATGATCTTCTTTTGTTGTTAATAAAATGTTCTAGTAACCTTGTTTTGTGAGTAGCGTAGTTGAGGAACCTTAGAGGACCTAGGTTTAGTTACCTTGTTATTCATTCTATAGTTAAAAAAAAATGTTCCTCTTTTTCGACCTAGCTAGTGTTGTCCTCTAGGGTTCCTTGGCGGGGCGTTACACATGAGCCCCTCAAGAGTTTCTTTTTGTTTAAAAGATAGTGCTTGTCATGTGCGCTTGCCATGATGACTTTTATAGGTTTAATCCTCTCTTCACATATCTTTCCCACTCTCCTCACTTGGCAGATTTGTCCTTGCCAATGCAACTTGTCTTTTAAGAAGTCACTTGCAAGATTGAAAGTGCTTTGATTTTCCCCATAATCTCTTATTCCTCTGATTATTACATTTGTTTCTCTATCTTACCTTTCTTTGAGCTCTCTTTCTTGCATTCTATGATCACTTCTGTTTGCTTCTTCCTCCCTACTTGTGGAACCATTATCGACTTGAGCCCATGTTTTGACTTCTATCTTCTTTTGTCTTCCCTCCCTGAAAGTTTATATGCTGAAGTGCTTGAGCCTCAACCTTTGTTGTTTTAGAATTTGTCACACCCCTATTTGCTACTATTGATTCTTTCATGGTTTGCTAAGCTAACTTTTGCTGCTCATGCTTCCCCGCCGATAGAGCTTCTTGAAACACTACCACCCATTCCTTTAAAACTTTATTGCCTTCCTCTAAGGATTGTTTTGCTATCGTGATCTCATGGATTTTGCTGTCCCTTTCTTGCTCCTTGGCTTCCAAAGCTTCTAACCTCTTCTTGGAATTTAACAACTCTTGCACATAAAGATATGATGGCCAGGTAATAGGTGCGGAAGTGGGATTGCAAATGACTTATTCTTCTTTGCTTCTGCTATCCTTAGTCCTTTTTTTTCCCCCTTTGGGACTATTTTCTTCTTTTTGTCCCCATTTTAGGCAGGTAAGCCTACGCTTTAAAATACCTCGATCCTGTTTTGCATTTACCCCAACCCACTTCCTAGTTTTATTGGTCGATGCAATATTTACTTGACCTAAGTGGTTTGTTTCCACAAAACTAGACGTTTCCTTTCCATTTTTAATGTTTGCTGATGATTAGTTTTCCATTGCGAGTAAAATAGGTATTTGAGAAAGCAAAAAAAAGACAAAGGAGTTCAGGTACTTGAAAAGATAGGACTTACCTCTCACCGTCGAATCTAAGAATGCCCTGCACGTAACAGACCAACCCCTAATAAAACAAAGGAGTTCCTGTCGGTTCCCTATTTGTAGCCCCACACATTGAAAAGAAGAAAAGACAAAGGAGAGTCCACTACGATTGATCCCACGCATTGAAAAGAACAAACCAAAGTGTGAAGTTCGGCAAAACCTCGATTAAAAGTCAATGCTTCAGGATTTAATTGTGTGAGAATTTTTTCTCATCAACGTTTCGGATCACACTCCATGATCCATCATCAGGATGAAGTGATCCATCATTTCTCAATCTCTTCTTTGGCTCTCTTCATCCTAATGATGGATCACAAAGTGTGATCTGAAACGTTGATGAGAAAAAACTCTCACACAGTTAAATCCTGAAGCATTGACTTTTAATATCATGGACTGTGGAAATCTGATGTCTATTAAAACCTCGATTGTTGCAACTATCCACTATGTCTGGTCCCACTGGTCTCCCATTGCTTAAAACCTGACCGCGAACAACTAAGCTCCCTTGCCACGAACTGCTTTAGGTCGCGAACAATAAACTCCCTCCACAAATAGTGAATTTCCTCTGTGAACAATGAACTTCCGCCACTCACAATGAATAGAGGACTCTACTCGCAGTGAATAGAGGACTCTACTCGCCCTCTTAGCCCTCTAGGTTCTCAATATTCCTCAACCCTCCTTAGCCCAAACCCTTCTTTAATGAAATAGGAAGTTGTTATTTTGGAATAGTACGTATTTAAAACATTCCAAAAAGTATACATAAAACTAAATGGAAAGTGACATGGGTATGGATATTTCACCATTCCAATATTTAATGTCTATGCATAGGATTAAGTGTAAAATGTACTCAAGAATTAAGATAAAAAATCCTCGCACGTTGGCTACTCGACGACCAAAAACAAAATTACTTGCGGAGAAATTAATAACTTAAGCCCTACCTAATCAATTAGATATTCCAAGCCGATCATCTTTTTGGAGGGCATTCCAAGTTCACTGGGGCGACGATTACGAAGGTGAAATTAAGAGAACTCAGGGTTTAGGGGCTCAGACGGCATAACATTCAAATGTTCCCATCACAATTCAATTATATTCCACTTATTCACAGACCGTAGTAGGTGTGATTAAAAGCTCAAAACACAATATTGTCTCGTATGGAAACGGTTCAGTTTACCTAAAGGGAAGAGTTATTGCTTCGATGACAGGATGCAAAAGCATTTTTTGAATCTTAATTTTTGACTTTAAGCATCCAAGCTATGATTAATTTGACAATGTCAATGTTGACCTTAAATTGAGGTTCAGTGAAATTGTGTATCGCGTAGGGTTGATCAAATTGTGCGTACTGCATTTGCATTGAAACCCAAGACGATGGAATGCCGGAAGGGGGCGACAAGTTAGAAGGGCACGCACTGGATTTTGTATCGTGTATTGGGTATTGTGGGGTGATCAAATTGTGTATATTGCATTCGCATTGGAGCGGAAGATGATGGAGTGGTGGAACGATTTGAGAAATTCGAAGGGCATGTCCTGAATTGTGTATAGTGCATTGGGTATTGGAGGGGTGATCATTTGTGTGTATTGCACTTGCATTGAAACGTAAGACGAAGGAATGGCGGAAGGAGGTGAGAAATAATAGGATATGCCCTTAGTTGTCTATGGTATGTTGGGTACCATAATGGTGATCAAATTGTTTGTATTGCATTTTTATTCAATCGGTAGACAATTGAATGGCGGAAGGAGTTGAGGAATTAGAAGTGCATATCCTGAATTGTGTATCGTGTATTGGGTATTGGAGGGGTGATCAAATTGTGTGTATTGCATTTGCATTGAATCGGAAGATGATGGAATTGGAATGGCGAAAGCAGTCGAGAAATTAGAAGGGCATGCCCTGAATTGTGAGTGGCATGGCGTGGGGATTGGGGAGCTGGAAAAGGCCGGCTGACAGCTTCAGGCTGACTCTCGGATATGGATATGCGGAGGGAAAATCATATCCCTCGGCCTTGTCATCAACAGATCCAACAAGTGAATGCAAATTCAAGATAGAGCTGGACTGGTCCGCTGCAGATGAGGAGGAGCAGGTGGCACTGAAGCTGCAGTCTCAGCTGATGGTCACCCTTCCCCCTCCGCAGGATCAAGTGCAGGTGGAAATGAGCGAAGAAAAGGAGAATTTGAAAGTGGCGTTGAAAGTGGTGAAGAGGAGGGAGGCGCTGAGAGTTGCCAGCCTGTCCAAGACATTGGGATCAGGGCAGCAGAGTGATGGAGTTGGGGTCATCTTAAGGATGCTCCGCTCCTCCGCTTCCATGGCAGAGGAGCTTTTAGGCTACACCAATCACTGGAAAACAATCACACTACTCAATTTGTCTGCCTGTGCTTTGACGGTCAGTCACTTCCTTCTAGCCCATTCACTTATGCATTGCTAAAATGTTAGGCGCTAGTTGCCCACATGTAAATTTTATAATAAACACCCAAATAATTGTAAACCGAATGTTACTTTCTTGCTCAATCATGGCTTCAAATTTATATAATACAATAGAATAGAAGGTTTCTAACGTCCATGAGGCCAAAGGGACATCATACCTAGTCATTTTAGCTTTCTGCATTGCTGATCTTCTGCTATTTATTTTGATGATGAGCTCTTTTGTTTTCTCAACCTTCTCGTCATTGAACAAATCTTGTAAAGAAACTGCTGCTAAACTACCCATATAATTGGCCTAAATGTCACTGTAAGTTTTGCACTCTAAAATAAAGTGTTTCTCTGACTCAGCTACTCCAGCTGCGCAAACAACACATACCCTCACCTCCCATTTTTCGTTTGGCCTTGTCCATCTATTTGTTTCACACTGAAGATGATGTTAGTCCTCAATTGAGCTATGGACATCTTTGCTTTTCAGTTGATATTTGCCTCCTCTATACAAGCCTTTTAGTGATGATCATACATGGAGTTAAATTCATCAAGATAATATTTCTTATTTCTCCCTAACGCCTTTTCCCACATAGACTTGTGAAATTTATTCATAAAAATGTCTTTATTTCTTTGTTATTATTTGGACATGCATGCAAGTTGATGTTCCACTTGTTCATCCATTTGATGTTTTGTTTCATTTCAGTTCTTTTTCTCTTGTCCAAAACTTTTTTGGTGACAACCTTAGGCCATTTATTTGGCTCCATCTGTTTAATTTTTTTTAAATGTCCTAAGAGACTAGACATAGAAATTGCCTCAATAGGGAAGGTACCTGTTTCTGCTGGAAGCACCTCATAAGGAACCAAAGCTTTTATTTGAATTTGCTTGTGATCAGGCTTTTTTGAATCCTCTCTATTTGTCTCCATTTTATTTATGAACTGCTGCTAGCCCACAATTTACACCCATAAAGTACCATCGGAATTACTAATAGCCCGATTAGAGTCTGGATAGTTTTCCAATACCACAACTCAGCCTCTTTACTTATGTTTTCTAATGTAAAAAGTGCTCTCCAGCCTCCCAAAGTTCTCTTCCTTCAGCAAGTTTCCCAACTAAGTTTGTTGTTGAAGTCTATTCCAAGATATTTGTACTTTGTTACTTTGTCTAGGATAACCCCTTCAAAATAAAATTTAATCTATGTTTTTTTCTTTTGGTTGGATGTAATGTTCTACCCCAAATTTTTTCAGATTTTTTCCAACACTAACAACAATGTTAGCACATGAAATGCAATTAAGTAAACACCTCCACACCTTTTGATCACCAAGTTTCCAAGATGGGTGAGATGAGAGCATACCAGTGCTTCAGCGAAACAATTATAATGCTTTGCAATAAAACAAATACAACTTCCGCTTATTCAGTGGGCATCCACTTATTCAGTGGGAATACACCACTTATTTAGTGGGAGAATGAACATAAGAAACAAGGCACTTCTGCTTATTCAGCGGGAAGCCAACAATAAGACCACTTATTCAGTTGAATAAACAATCAATTAAATCAGAAAACTTATAGTCCACACTAGCGGTCATACCATCCAGGGGTTACAAATAAAGATTGCAACAACATTAAATGTTCCCAATGAAAGAATAGGCTGCAAATCAGATCAGTAATGTAATGTCCCCTTTTTAGCGTGATCCTATTTTATGATGGTTTAGCCTATCACTGGCCCTCGTAGGCTAACTTAGATGGTTAGAGGGTTCCTTTTGACAGAGATCAGTGTGTTTTCTCCATCAGAGCTCAGTATGGGTTCAGGTTTGGCCTTCGTTGGACTCAGTTCTACACACTTACTATTTATAGTAAGTCATCTTTCTTGAGTTTCTATTTATAGCAGGGTATCTGGTCATGTGATGATTTCAGTGTTGTTCCTCAGTTTCAGCTGGTGATAAGGTTGTTTAGAGGTCTCTGGTCTTGTATTGGAGGCTCTTGCTATTTTTAGCCGACTGAGGTTGATAGGGATGGACCCCTGCTATTTTTGGTAAGATGGTTGGATGCATAGAGGGTGTCATGGTGAAACCCCAGGTTCAGATAGAACTGAGAAATGATGTCTAATTATGGAGATAAGTGATTTTTTATTATTATTATAAGAGGGGGTCATTTAATGATATTAAAGTCAAATAATAAAGTCATGGATTAAAGCGCTCAAGTGAAGTTATATTATAAAGTTTTTGAAGTCACTTTATTTTCAATGGGGCCATGACCCATCATTAAAATCACTTAAAGTACATTTAATATTTCATGGATTGGAGCACCCATTTATGAGACTTATAATAAAGTTTTAATTAAAAACCTAAAGTGGATTTGAAAGTGGATTTAAAAGCTATTAAGGAGATTGAGGTTATAAAAGGACTCAAAAAGCAAATCAAATTCATTATTGCTGATCATTTGACTTTGCTTTGGAGAATTTCTTGAAGTCTGTGCATGAGACCAAGGGTTTCAGCAGATTGTCTTCATATCAGCATTGGAGAACGAAAACTCTTCATTGCTTGTGCAATCTTGAGGCTGTGAAAGATCAGCTGAATCATTGCCAAAGAGTTGCCTTCATACAGGAGTCAAATTGTGCTTAATTGGAGGAAGAAATTCAGAAATTATTCAAGGGTTTCAAGAATATTTGTTGCAGATCTGAAATTGTTGATGATTGCTACAGTGTCGTGCTACAGTACTGAGCTATAGTACAGTGCTGGGTTATTATTATTGGCTGATAAAAGGGTTGCCATGATTACTAGGGACGTGTTATGTGTGTGATGAAGATTACAAGACATTGCTGGGTGTTAACTTCTATTCCAATTTGCTGTATTCTCATTCCTTTGTTGGACGTGACTGCATAGAGGAGAACTGGCCTTTACTGAGCCTTTTGATTGGTATTAATCTGTCATTATAATCTCCTTATACTGTCCTAGGTATTGCTGCAACACATCCAGAATTTGCTGTCATTACTTTCTCAGACTTGCACTTAAACTTTTCATGTTTCTGGGTATGAGAATCAATGTTTTGACAAGTTTAATATTGTGTGTTATGATATATGTATTGTAAATGCAAGGAAATGTTAAATCTAGACTGTTATAAATGTCTTCAGGCTGTTAAAGTAATCTGTTCTTATGCAAATTGATATCATTACTCCCTTTGGCATTGGTATTAGTGAATGTTTAATTGCATTATTTCTATATAATTCTTGGCCATTATCATTTTAAAAACCCAAACAAGCAAAGCTTTGAAGAGTCAAACAATTGAACGAAGGCAGAAAATTTGTGTTAGGCTATATTCCACCTGGGTGGGATATTACAAGTAACCCTGATTTCCACTTGTGAGAACCGCTGCAACAGGTTAGCTCATAGAAAACACATAAATGAAGAATGGAAACACATGTTATCTGAGCAATAAGAGCACCAAACTATAACACAAATAAAGTGATTGAAGAACCCTGATTTAGACCCACTTTTTATGCTGTTGTGACTTTGTTGCAGGTCTGCAAACTGTGACAGCAATGGAGTTATCCCTCAAACAGCCCCAAAAACATAGATCCTCCTCTTCAAACTCATGCGAACAATATTCCTTAGTAATGACGACTCCAACTAGATGATAGCATGCTCTCAAATCTAGGCAAATCACACACCAAAACCTCATGCCATGAATGGAGCTGGTACGGCCCTGCAGACGTACGACCAATCTGGGCATCAATATACATGCTGAAAACCACTAAAAACTCAATAAATGTACGCGCCTAGAAGTGCAGATCATTATTCGATTGAGTTTGCAAAGAGATTTCATCATTGCTGGTTCCAATGTTCCCACGCCCATGACTGAATTGTACGGTCTGTAGGTGAATACTTTGCATCATGCTCATCAAACCTCAAAGAACTGACACCAAATCCATTATAAGAACACTCCAAAAACTCAACAAGAAGAATAACAAGAACTCAAAATACATCAAACTCCTTTTCAGCTCCAATGGTGATTCCTGTATGAAACCACACCCAATCTACAAGAGGGTTTTCGTCCTCAAGAAAAATGGAAGAACTCTCAGGTTCAATCCAACAACATAACAAGATCAAATCAGTAGCATAACCCCAACAATGATCTCTCATCCTCCTTATATAGGGACTTTTTAGGTTGCAAGGGAAATTAATTCTTTCTTGAAAATAATAAACTTTTTCCCTCACATCAGTAATTACCTTCTCCCAAGCTTGGGGGCTCACTTTATGTGCCTAAACAATTAATACATCTTTTAACCTTTCCAATGAGCTATAACACTTAGTCACTTTTAATTATTTCCACCCTTTGGAGACTTAAGTAAAATAATAATTAAATAGCTCATTAATCCACCCAACTTTACGGAAAATCCCAAACATAAGCAAACTGCAAAATAAACCATACCAATGTGCTCCAGGAGGTTTGGGATGAAAAACAATGTCATCTGGGTGACTATAAATGGATGGCTTCTCCAAGAAGTTTGGAGAGCAAACCGGAAAGCCGAAAGTGTTTCTGAAAGCATCACTGTACTCCTGAACACCAACTGAGCTCAATGCCATATAGAAGAATCCACTCCAAGAAGGGAATGCCAATTTATAATTAATATTACACTAAGTTGCTAATACTTATTCCAAACCTTAGGCAACCTTAGTGAAATATTAATTAAACTGCAATATAATAGTCCAAAGCTATGGAAAGCATAGAGATGCATTGATCGAACAACTTTGACCATATCAAAGTGAAGTAGAAGACTTGGGACGAAAATCGGAGGTCGTCAGGTGACTATCTAAAAATATCATGTTTATCCAAGAAGGTTGGATAGCCCTTGAGGAGTCGGAACTGAATTCTGAAAGCATCTATGAACTCTAAATGACTAGCCAAACTTAAAACCATGAACAACTGCTCTACAAGACTGAGCCACAACCACTCCAAGAACGTTGGAGTTCTCCCAAACATGACGAATGACCTCCGGAAGACTAGGAACAAGCATAATGCACACAAAAGGTCAATGCACCAAAAAAGGGACATTACAGTCTGCCCTCTTCGAAATTGCTTGTTTTCAAGCAATTCGCCAAACACAACCATCAAAACCATTTCGAATAATGTAACTCCAGGATCCCAAATCAATCTAGGAGGTTTGTGAACCCCCCAAAAACAATGTGCCATGCTGAGTTGCAACTGCAAATGTAAGCTCCTTTAATCTTCTTGCCAAAAGAAAAACCATCTCTAGCAAGAACTCATCAAACTCACCCAAACACTGCTTGGAACTAGCATGCCTCCTCTGAACTGTTCTGATATAATCAAGAGGACTTGTGAAAACTCTCACTATACCTACTCCAAAAATCTCTGAAAGATGATCAAAGGCATGCGGAAGTTCGCTGTCTTGAACGAACTCGAAGAGTAAACTATCAAAGTTTACATCACAAACCTTCGTAGAATGAATTCTCAAGGTTCAAAAGGTCTGAAAAGGCATATACTTGCTGCTGTTCAAGACTGTAATCAACAATGAGCAATCTTATTTTAACAAGTTCAACACTCTACACAAGGAACAACAGCTGCTCCAATGGAATCTCCAAGTATAAGCGTGAAAGATGGGCGTTGTATAGGTCAAAAACAACTCGGAAGTGGCTGGAAAACACTTCCAAACAATCTCTAATTGAAACCTTTTACTTCCTTTGACAGAAAAATCTTGCCCACTCTCATGAATGTGAGTAAACCCAAGTTTGAAGTGGCTGATCTGCAACAAAGTTCAAACTGAAATTTTGTACTATTCTCCATGAAGGAACATCTCTCTGGTCACCATAGCCTTCCAACATACTTCATTGGTGACCAATAGCATGTATTCAAAGCAATGAGTCAACTCCACCATGCTTGTGCTGCACAACTCTGATATTAATAAGCATCTCATTTGAAGATCTTCTAGTACAACCCAAGACATCTTTCCCCAAAAAAATGCCTCTCATGCAACATAATCAAGTGTCATCCTCAAACTGTTCCTCCAGTATTAGGATCAAACAGAATATTGTGTTCATTTTGAATTCATCCTCACACACTTCATGGTAGTTTGTAACTTCTTTGTCATTTCCTTGAAACTCATCCATGATAGCGCCAACATCTAAGAGCCTAGGGGCAATCAAAATTGCATCCAGTCCATAAAATGGATTAACAATCAAGTGGAAAACATGTTTAGATCCTTCTGTGACCCATACACCATGAGAAACAAGTCTGAAACTCCCACTTTTTACTGCTGTTCTGAAAATTCCAGCAAGCTCAAAATCATGTTTAAGAAACTTTTCAATGACTGAAATGTAGAAGTCTCCATGATCCAACATGTCCCATGTAGAAACTTCATCTTCAACTTTACTTACACCTTCTTCATCAGGTGGTGTCCTTGGAGGATTACCAACCATAAGGCTTGGCACATCCTCGTGATATGATCTCGTTAAACCAACAAGCTGGAAACCACACTCTAACTCAAGTTTTGAAACTTATTCCGGATCCCATACCTTGATGTTGTCAACAAGTGTGTTGCTACAATCTGGAGTTGTTTCATCATCCAACCTAAAGAGTGGATTATCATAAGTAGTTTCTGCATCTATCACAAAGAGAGGGTTATCACGAATGTGAAAATCATTACTCCCTTCTTGCTCAAACCCATCAAAATCAGCATGTGCAACTTTTGACTTCTTCGGAAAGATCTCCAAATCAAACTCTTCTTGGAGATTATCAAGCTTATCAATTACTAGCTTGATCTCTTCCGACAATGCACCCTTTTCTTGCTCTCTCAAGTTTGTAACAGCAACTAGCTGTTCTTCAACTTCTAGAAGCGCCATTTGGGAATTTTGCAACAAGTCTTTTGTTGAATCAAGCTCAAGGGTGAGCTCATCAACCTTTCTCTCATTCTTTTTGGATGCACTAATGGCTTCTATTGCAAACTTGATAGTAAGATCACGATCTTTAATTACTTGCAAGTACTCTGATTTCACCATCTCCAAAGAGTCTTTAATAATTTGCAAGTTTGAAGGAGCAACTTTCCCTTCAATGGCTCTCTTCAAAAGTTCTTCTAAGACTTGGTGTGAGCTGTCCAATCTTACGAGGACTTGGATTTCTCTCTCATTTGAGACTAAGAGTTGTTCCTTCAATTCACACAACTCCCTAGGACTTCGCTCAACCAAATGACTCGGTTCTCCTTGTAGCAGAGATTTTGAAAATTCTTCTTCTCCAGGAGCAATATGTTCATCAATATTTGCTTCCTCCTCACAATGACTTTGATCAAATGATATGGCAGCACCATGCTCAAGCATTGAGTCATCACAAAGGACTGATTTAAGGTCTTTAACAAGCTCCACTTCAACATGCTCTCCTTTTGAACTCTCTGAGAAGTCAAACTGTTGTCTTTCATGCATGGGAAAAACCCTCTCATAATTGGAATTGCCATAAATAGAATGGTGAAAATGCTCCACATTAGGTGCTGTTCTCAAAATTTCAGCAGCATCAATTTCTTCTACTGCTGCAATAATCTCAGGCTCGCTTGATAAATCGCCTTCTAGCAATCTATCAATCGTTCTCATCTCAGTTTTTAACGTTGTAGCATCTTCATAACCATGAGGCTCATCAAATGTAGGACTTGCAAAGTCCAACACTTCTGGTTTTGAATTTTCTTTGACTTCTTCAAGGCTAGGTTCAACTTCAGAAATTTTTGCTGTAGTCTTTTCTAAATCAGCTATCTCTTCATTATCACATCTTTTTTCTTGCATTGGTGGTTAGGCTCCCAAGAATCTTTGCATAGAAAACAAAGATTTCTTCTCCTAAGTTCATTCTTGCGGTCATCTTTCTTCCTTGAAATGGTAGAGTTCTTGATCTGTTAGCTGGAAGGAGATGCTTTGGAATAGTTTTTGGTCTTTGAGATTGGAATAGTTAGCTCTGGCTTCCTTGAATACATTTTCTTCTTCTCCTCTTCCTTCCTTGTCCTTCGAATGTATTTTATAAGGCCCTTTTTGTCAGGATCCCCCTTTTTGATTATTTCCAAAAAATCATCCAAGGAAATTTGATGCTTAAAGTCATCTGATAATCCCTGTATTCATCAATGACTTTTGTGGCCTCTAGTTCATACCTCCTTCGATCCAACTCTCTTTGAATTGTTCTTTCCAATTCAGCCTAACTTTGTCTAAAAGATTCAAGCAAAGAATTTGTTGTTTCTCTATCTTCCATGATTCAAATGATAAATGAATATCAAATTTCTATTGAAGCTGAAATGACTGAACAATAAACTGGAACTGCTGAAAATTGAACATGCAAATATTGATTATTGTCATGCAACTATATCTTCGGCCTCAACTCTGACATGCAAGTGTAGATCACTCATATGCAACTACTGCTAGGCCCTCGAAATTGTTATGCAAGCATCTGGGTAGTCTCAAAACTGACATGCAAGTATTGGGTACTAACATGCAACTGAAATTTTTGACATGAACTTTGCACAAGGGTTAGCAATCCAACAAGGTGGTAGGAAAATCAGCTTTGATACCACTGTAATGTTCTACCCTAAATGTTTTCAGATTTTTTTCAACACTAATAGCAGTGTTAGCACACGAAATGCAATTAAGTAAACACCTCCACACCTTCCGATCACCAAGTTCCCAAGACGGGTGAGGTGAGAGCATACCAGTGCTTCAGCTAAACAATTATAATGCTTTGCAATAAAACAAATATAACTTCCGCTTATTTAGTGGGCATCCACTTATTCAGTGGGAGAATGAACATAAGAAACAAGGCACTTCCGCTTATTTAGCGGGAAGCCAACAATAAGACCACTTATTCAGTGGGATAAACAATTAAATCATAAAACTTATAGTCCACACTGGCGGTCATACCATCCAGGGGTTACAAATAAAGATTGTAACAACATTAAATGTTTACAATGAAAGAATAGGCTGCAAATCAGATCAATAACCCTGATTTCCACTTGTGAGAACCACTGCAATAGGTTAGCTCATAGAAAACACATAAATGAAGAATGGAAACACATGTTATCTGAGCAATAAGAGCACCAAACTATAACACACATAAAGTGATTGAAGAAGCCTGATTTAGACCCACTTTTTATGTTGTTGTGACTTTGTTGCAGGTCTGAAAACTGTGACAGCAATGGAGTAATCCCTCAAACAGCCCCAAAAACATAGATCCTCCTCTTCAAACTCACGCCAACAATATTCCTTAGCAATGGTGACTCCAACTAGATGATAGCATGCTCTCAAATCTAGGCGAATCACACACCAAAACCTCACGCCATGAATGGAGCTGGTACGGCCCTGCAGATGTACAGCAAATCTGGACATCAATGAACATGCTGAAAACCTCTAAAAACTCAATAAATGTAGATGCCTAGAAGTGCAGATCATTATTTGATTGAGTTTGCAAAGAGATTTCATCATTGCTGGTTCCATTGTTCCCACGCCCATGACTGAATTGTACGGTCTGTAGGTGAATGCTTTGCTTCATGCTCATCAAACCTCAAAGAACTAACACCAAATCCATTATAAGAACACTCCAAAAACTCAACAAGAAGAATAACAATAACTCAAAATACATCAGACTCCTTTTCAGCTCCAATGGTGATTCCTGATGAAACCACACCCAATCTACAAAAGGATTTTTGTCCTCAAGAGAATCTACAAGAGGGTTTTTGTCCTCTAGAGAATCTACAAGAGGGTTTTCGTCCTCAAGAATAATGGAGGAACACGCTGGTTCAATCCAACAACATAACAATATCAAATCAATAGCATAACACCAACAATGAGCTCTCATCCTCCTTAGATAGGCACTTTTTAGGTTGCAAGGGAAATTAATTCTTTTTTGAAAATAATAAACTTTTTCCCTCACATCAGTAATTTACTTTTTCCCAAGCTTGGGCGCTCACTTTATGTGCCTAAACAATTAATACATCTTTTAACCTTTCAAATGAGCTATAACACTTAGTCACTTTTAATTATTTCCACCCTTTGGAGACTTAAGTAAAAATAATAATTAAATAGCTCATTAATCCACCCAACTTTACGGAAAATCCCAAACATAAGCAAACTGCAAGATAAACCATACCAACGTGCTCTAGGAGGTTTGGGATGAAAAATGATGTCATCTGGGTGATTTACTATAAACAAATGGCTTCTCCAAGAAGTTTGGAGGGCAAACCGGAAAGCCAAAAGTGCTTTTGAAAGCATCACTGTACTCTTGAATACCAATTGAGCTCAATGCCATATAAAAGAATCCACTCCAAGAAGGGAATGCCAATTTATACTTAATATTACACTAAGTTGCTAATACTTATTCCAAACCTTAGGCAACCTTAGTGAAATATTAATTAAACTGCCAGGTAATAGTCCCAAGCTATGGAAAGCATAGAGATGCACTGATCGAACAACTCTGACCATATCAAAGTGTAGTAGAAGACTTGGGACGAAAATTGGAGGCCGTCAGGTAATAGTTTAAAAATAACATGTTTCTCCAAGAAGGTTGGAGAGCACCCGAGGAGTCGGACTTGAATTCCGAAAGCATCTATGAACTCCAAATGACTAGCCAAACTTAAAACCATGAACGAGTGCTCTGCAAGACTGAGCCACGGCCACTCCAAGAACGTTGGAGTTCTCCCAAACATGACGAATGACCTCCAGAAGACCAGGAACAAGCATAATGCACACAAAAGGTCAATGCACCAAAAAAAGGGACATTACATTGGAAAAGACCATGATCTTGGTCTTGCTGGTGTTAACTTGCATACCCATCTCTCCTTGAAACTATTGATGACTTGTCTTTGAAACCCCTAACAACACACTGAAAAATTATTCTAATTAGCAAATTACCCCTGCTGCAACAAACATTAGTTCAGAAATGAACAACAATATAAAATATTGTCAAGCCAATGGTACAGCTTGACTAGAAATCTGGTAAAGATGCAAACAATTTTCTGTTGTAAAGGACGCAATCTGACACAGGAAGCTAATGTAGACTGAACTGACTCCTAAATTGCTGAATATCACTGAAAACTGAACTGAACAGCCCAAAAATGTAACTGTACGATCCCCATAAATCATTACTTACTGCTGCAATACAAATCAGAATTGTACGACAACCTGGTACAGTGGTATGGCTAGGTCAAAGACTATAAAATGTTGTCGCAAACAACAACAATTCATTCTACACATTCAGACACCTTTTCTTGACATTGTACGACCTGAACAACCAACAAACTTAATAGAAATAGGGATCAGATTTGCATAAGCAAACAAATTCATGAAATCTCAACAACCCAATTGAACAACACTAAAAATCCGCACAAACACTGAAATATAACGCTACAATAATTCTAAACTAGAAACTGCAAATATTCATCTCATTGGTGATTCCTGAATGAAACCACTCAATTGGCTAGGATGGTTTTCGTCCTCTAAATCAAATCACGAAGCACAAAAGTAATCCCTAAATGGAATTACTCAATCAACTAGGAGGGTTTTTGTCCTCGAAACAGATCTTGCCAAAGGGTTTTCGTCATTAGGCAAAAGAAGATGAACACAAGTTCAATATTTGAAACAAGAGTTTTCTCCAAATCAGCAACAACCTCTTTCTATTCTCAAATCCTTCTTTTATACACTTTTAGGGCAACCAAATATTATCTCATTTATTTTCACTTTTCCCTTCAATAATAAAAATAAAGTGACTTTCAAATCTTTTAATTTGATAATACTTTTAATTCCCATTTTCAATGTCACTTTTATGACCCACTTTTAAAGCAACTGTTTAAGTCACCACTTTGTACCCCATGTCTAGTGTTCTCACTTTTGGCTTTTTAAAAACACTTTATGACATTGGCCACCTTTCTTTTAACTAAATAACTAAACATAAATTGCCTTTAAGAAAATAATATAAAGTACCTAAGACAACTTAATTATTTAATTACTTTCGGCACATCATTCCCAAAGTCTCTGGAAAATATTAAAATGGGGGCCAATTATATATTCCTGATAACTCCACCAACACCTTAAGTGCATAGGTCTTCCGTCCACAGAAAGTTGGCGTTCTCCAAGGATGATGGAATTCTCTAAGAATTTTGGAGCTTTCCAAGAATGTTGGAATGGACCAGAAAAGGGACATTACAAGTTTCTTTTATTCTTTTCATTCCAATTTGATTAATGTCTTGTTTACAAAACCAGGTTTGAACTGTCACTTGTGTCCATGAGAAAGATTGAGAGGACAAGCAGACCAATGATAAAAGCTGTTAAGGGCATCAAAATGGAAAAGATGTTGCCATAAAGTAGTTAAGGTGGTCACTACTAAGATATGAAATCTTTTGTGCTAGAGATCCTCAGTGATACACTTTGCTTTATGTCAATTTATGCAAAGGGCAGGTACATATGACATTATCAGAACAATAAAAGGTCATCAATTTGGAGAGTACTATATGGCAAAAAGATAAGACAACTCAGGCTACCATCCAAAATTACTTTGAAGGATTAGCAACTCATGAAATAATTATTATACTAATAATGGAAATCCCTAGGATTTATAAGGAGCAGGGACTTACACTTTGCATTACAAAGCATTTTATCAAATGAATAATCTCAGGTGAGCTGCTAATAGAAAGGAGATGGAGGGGTCTTGGGAATATTCTATTTTATGTTTTGTTCTTTCAGAGTTTCCAAGTAGTTTTCATGGTGGATGTGTGCATGCCTTCTTGTTCAGAGTTTTCAAAGTTGTAATTATAACCATTCCTATTATGCTTAATGCTATTGGTGCGGGTGCTTGGCTAGATCTTGACCCCTCACTCTAACTTTTTGTTTGGAGGTGAGTGGTCATGGCTAGGAATATTGAGGGTGCAGATGGGTCTCTTTGAAAGGATGTACTCTAATTTTCTAGGATTTGTGTCGAGGGACCCTCTCTTTTACATGCAAAGTTTTACAAAAGGGTGCTTCCTTCATTTTCTTTAGCCCACTACTAACTTTTTTTTTTTGATAGGTGACAAGATTTTGATCGGAGCTATAAACCGGTGAGGCCACAACATAGGGGACCTTATCCTCGGGCATGAACACCTTGGCACGAATGCTTGCATTAACGCCTAAGGTTCAATCCCACGAGCTCATTGGCCCAACGAGGGCTTTAAGCCTCGAGCTCATTGGCCCAACATGGGCCCTATGAGGATGCAAGGCCCGCGAGCTCGTTGGCCCAACACGGGTTTGAACCTTGGTGGCCGCCACAACAACCGTGTGACTTGACCGCCCAACCATGCCCTTAACAACAAAACAAATTTAGACCAGGGATGTACCCTTGGGCGACATGCAAATGCCCCACTCCACATGCCGCGGGTAAATCATGATACAAGATCCCGGGGGCCTCCTCAATTGTTGACGCGGTGGAGGGCAACCTTGCGAGGTTTAAACCTTGGTTGTTGGCACTACAGGCAAGAAGCCTCACCATTTCACCATAGGATCTCCCCTAGCCCACTACTAACTTAATTGGGATTCCCACCAGTAATTTTCCCCTAGGAAATAATTATAATTTTAACTGATTTTAGATTTGTTGTAAATAATAAGTGTCAATCATCAGTGTGAGATGAGCTTTGTCATTTAGCTATAAGTAGAAGTTGCATACATTGTATTAGAGGTCCGAATTTTTTTGAAAAGGTGTAAAAGGCCCATTTGAGAAATAAAAAGAGATCAACACGCTGAGTTCTTGTTAAGCAAGATTACCATTAATTGATCATACATGTCTTCTTTTGAGACTTCATTGTAAGGACCTTGTTTTATCGTATCATTCAAATTGTCTCCATTATTATGTCATTTACTTTAGGAAATGCTTATTTCTGGTTACACATTTGCTGCGGTTGCTATTGATACTGATTAGTTAACATTCAAGGAATGTTGTAAATCTTTTCATATAGTACATGGGGTTATGGTATGGATGATGGATTACTAAGTAGAATTTGTATGTTTTAGATAAAATGGTATTTGATGATTTAAGTCTTGGAAGACAAGACCAAGAAAATTAAATTGCTCAAATAATGTTGGATGTTTGAATTGTTTTATGTTTTGCTACTTGTCATTTGACTCTGTGCTTATGGATAGGCACCGATCTATAAGTTTCTAACCACACACTTCACATTTATAATGAAAATCTAGATTATGTGTAATTTATTAAGTTTATTCACTCACACCACTCTTACGGGTATAGAAGATTGAAATACTTTGACTAATTAACTCTTCTCTTCTGCTCATACAATTGTGAGTACATCTTTCTGCATTATAAAGATTCTCTTGCTTATTTGCAAACAACTAACGCAGAGCAGATTAGTGACAAACAAATTGGGTTTGTCTTTGTCTCTCTAAGATCTAGTTTGATTTGCAAATACCTTAGAACTAAGTTATCGGGTTCTATTTTACTCGCTGTATTAGTATGGGTACGGTTTGGGTATGGGAGTGGGTACAGGGCGCGCGGGGGGGGGGGGGGGGGGGGGGTCGCCCAGGGTGCGCCTCGGGCACACTAAGTTTCTGGAACGGACCTTGGGTGAATCTAGGGCATACCTAGGAGGATTCGGGCGTATTTGGGTGAAAGTCAATGAAAAAATGTCAAAGGGGTGTTGTTATCCAGCGTTGAAAGCTCATTTTGCCATTAGTTGTCACTGCTTCTGCTTGAGAATTATTATTGCAGTTGAATGTTGACATATAATAAAACCTTATTTTGCTCTGGTTGAGGGGACACACCATGTTTGTTTCAAATGGCCGTGTCCATTTTGTGTGTTTTGTTTAGTAGGACCTATTGATGGGTGTTTTTACACACAACACTTAGATAAAATACCGAGTATTCTATCTCTCCTGGAAGGAATCAAATCCCAACAAAATGGAAAATGACTACCCCAAGGTCTATACTGCCAGGGCTTGATTCGTGAGGTAACTCAATAGGTTGATGTTCTTTGCTGTTACAACAAGGGGCCTTACACAAATCTGGACAAACTTCGACACACAAGGTTAAAATGCACATAAACCAATTAGCTTTTAGATTTAGCAATGCATATACGAACTGATATAAACATATATTGCCATAAAATATATCGTTTCAATTCATTTCCAACAATATATCAACTTGCATTCATAAAATATCAACCCTATAACAACACCATGCAAGTTTGAGAATCCTATTCTAACTCTAAACTAACCAGATTTGATTAAAAAAAAGTGCAAAAGAAAGGTAAGATAGAGAAAGGATATAGAGAAAACTAACAAAAACATAAACCTTTTCAATCATTTCAGCTTCAACAATGGATAGACATGTTTGCAAATACATTTAACCATCCTTGTTGATCATGAAAATCCATCAATCAAGATTCAAGGAGGTGCAATCATCAATGGTGAAATTAGGTGTTTAGGCTAACCATACAAAGTAATTTACAATCAGCAAACTACTAGTGGTATGAACACTCTGCAAACTCATCAAATATCCATAAATCTTCAGCTGAAAATGAAAGAACAACTTCAACTTGGTGTTTAGAAATCATGAAACAAACTTTGTATGATGACAAGTTCAATGAATTTCAACAATTTCTATTCACAATCTTGACTAGAAACCATGAATCAAACTTGTATTAAGCTCAAAAGATTGACAAACATCAACAATTTCTAAATTTGGTGTAGAGAAAACCATAAGAATATTATGAAAAATCAGAAAATACTATGTATTTCTCAAATTCAAAGTACAAATGTTTTCCAATGTGTCTCCAATGAGTTTTTTTCAAAACACCAAGATACACCAACTAATTCCCCCCTTTTTACAATGAGTTTCAGCTGTATACATATTCAAATCAGCTTTACGATACTAAGTTATCACATTAAAATCCAATGGCTATGAACAATTTGATCCAATGGCTCATATTTGTTGCTCATACACAAAGTCAACTTTGGTGGCAAGGAATATTTTCAAGGTATTCCACTTCATCCCATATAGCTTCCTCAACAAGCTTCCCTTAGTATCAAAAAGTAATATTTTATTTACTTTTTGTTACAAAGTTTTCTAATTTTCTCAAAAAGTAACTTTTGGAAGCCAAAAATATTTTAATATTTGCAATTACATATCCAAGACATTTATTTTTTGTAACTACAATTCCAACAACTTGTAGTAGTGTGACAAATCTTCATAAAAAAGACAAACAAATGTAGAAAATTATTTTCTTCATCATGTGTGGCTGTAGGCATCCATTATCCATGTGCAAACATGAATATGCAACTGTAGGTAACCAATTCCACATAGAAAATGAATTTCCAGCCTTCATACTTCATGATTTCTCCATTTTTCCACCTCAAATCTCCATCTCAGACCTGGAACAGCAAGCTGGGCACTTTTAGAAGGTTGTATCAGTCATGAACAAGGCTGCAAATCAAGTATAAGGTGGCACAATCCATCTACCAACAACTGTATGGCATTGTTTCCATCATTTTCCATCATTTTGAGCTCCAAATGTGTATGTACAACAGTGGCTTAGGTCTGATTTTTGTGTTGCAACAGCTCCTAGGGTTTGTCTTCATCATCTTTCACATCATTTTGGCTTCATTTTGCAGGTGCAGCAGTGGTTTGGGCATGAAAATCAAGTTTTTCCATAGTTGGGACAACAGGGTGTCTCTAGGTTCTCATATTTCCATGATAACTCCAACTGATCCTTTCATGTTTCTAGCCTCTTAGACCTGCAACCAACAGAGAAAAGCATCAAATTCCTCAAAAATAAATCAATTTCAGTCAATACATGTCAAATCATATCCATTTTTCATCATGAATCAGTTATGTGCAAGCTTGTTGGCAAATTTGTTGCTATGGACAACTTCACAAATTTGATATTTTCTCTTGATTCCTTTGGTTTTTTCATGTCTCCTCTTGACCTTTCCATCTTCTCTACCTGCTCAAGCCTCCCATGACGAACTCATTATAGAGGTCAAATCAAAATCAGAAATAAAAGTTATCATGGCTGCTCTAGGGTTTCTAAGTTGTCAAAATGTTGTTGCAGCAGTGTTCTTAATGATTTTATCATGGTTTTAGGACTCCAAAGGCTTCATGAATGTTTCTAATGTTCTCCTAGGTCTCCAAATGTTGTGGCTAAGTTTTGAAAAAAGAATTGTTTGATTTCATCTACTAGGGCAACTTTAAGACAGTTTTGACAACTTTTTGAGATAATGGTACAGTCTTTTTTTGGCATGTTTAATCTTCTCTTAATGACTTGAAATCTTATCACACATTCTTATACAACTCCCAACATCCATTTTATGACAAATTTCTAGGCAAGAAGCTCTTAAATGGCATCAAAAACTAAAAGTTTTTTGACTAGGTTTTAAGACAGTAGGTTGCTATAATTCTTACCTTTTTGTCAAATTTGTTGCAATGTTGCAACTGCACAAATTTAGTGCCATTTTGATTGTCATTCGTATTATTTCATCATCTTAGACCTTCAATCACCTTGCAAATGATCCCTAAGTTCACCATGCAAGTAGAATTAAATTAAAACAAAAAATGCTCATGGGTCAGTCAAGGACAGCTTGTCAAATTTGTTGCTATAGGCAACTTCACAAATTTGTGATTTTCTCGTTTCCCTTGGTTTCTTGATGTATCCTCTTGACCTTTCTATCTTTACCACCTACTCAAGCCTCCTATCATCTTGGAAATGCCCTTTGAATTCATTGTATGGGTCAAAACAAAATCAGAAATGAAAGTTGTCATGGCTGCTCTAGGGTTTTTGAGTTTGTCAAAATTCAGTTTTAGGACTGTTTTTTAACCATTTTAGGTGAAACAATGATTGGATTTTGCATTTAGGATACTTAGACAACATTCTCCTTCGAGTCCTTTGTAAGATGCTGCCCCAAATTTTTTTCAAAATTGCATACAATGATATGACAGTGTTAGCACAATCTTGCATGAACAACTAAATGCCTCGCACTTTCTGATCACCAAGATCCTAGGATGAGCAAGGTGAGAGCATACAGTGATTTGGCTTACAATATAAAGTATGCAAGAAAGAAAGACACTTCTTCCGCTGCGGCGGGCATCCACATTTCGTGGGAATTCACCACTTATCAGTAGGTATGAGCATGAAAAGATTACGAAACCATCCACTTATTCAGTGGGAATTCGCCACTTGTCCAGTGGGTAGAAATGAAAAGAAAAGAGAGTTCTTTATCCTCGTTGGTGGTAGAACCATCCAAGGGTTACAATATGTCTATATATGTTCTTTCCTTCTACACTGGCGGTAAACCATTCAGGAGCTTAATGTGATTTCAAATAAGAAAGATTACAACTAAAAATCAATTACAATAATGCTTAATAGATCCTGATTTAAAGCTTGATAAGTATTCCCTGAAGAAGAGATTATAACACCCTGCATAGAAGACTCTTAAAATCAGAAGCCATTATTGAATTTTGTTGCAGATCATTCTCTGCTGTAGCATTCAGACTGGTATTAGAAGTAAGGCTGCCTGTAATGAAGAAACCAACATGATATGACATATACCAATTGTCTATCTATCAATTTCTGAATGATTTAACAAGTATCTCTTGAAGGATTGATGCACAAGACACTAACAAGATCAGAAAGCAATGACACAGTCCCAAAATCAGACTGGTACAGCCCCCATAAGGATGGTACGGACTGCTACAACCCACAATATTCTGTCCACTCATAAACAGTGATAACATATGATATTACCCTCCCAAAGATGACAGCAAAACCTGATTAAATGAATATAGAACAAGTGATGCATATACACAATGAAATTTCCCTTACAAGAGCCGTACGGCCCTGCACTGGTACGGCTGTTCACAGTAATTCAGATAATGCTTTTTAACACTGCAAACTAACATGAAATAGGACGCCTATGCTATACCAAAACAATGCAAAATGATTGAAACAACAACTCCTCTTCATTATTTTATTTTTAGACTTCATCAAAATTCCCAATACAGCCCATGAGGATGTACGGACACACAAGGAACATACAGAAATTACAAAATGATAAGCCAAGTCTACTCTCAAGGATATCAAAATTGATTTCCAACCATTTCAACTAGATTTCAATACAAACACAACAAAATCTTTCAAAACTCTAATCAGCTCCATGAAAGCTCAATGGCAAACTCTGGATAAGCTTGCACCAATCTCTGTCTCCAGCACAATGGTGATTCCTGTAGTGAAACCACACCCAACCTCAAGAGGGTTTTCATCCTCAAGAGCATTCCACAAGAGGGTTTTCATCCTCAAGAGAATATGGAAGAACACGCAGGTTCAATCCAGCAGAGTAACAATACAAATCCAAGCATGTTCAAACAATGAGCCTATCACCTCCTTTTATTACCTTTTTGAGGGAAATAAAATATTATTTCCTTTATCCCTTCATATTTCTCCTCAACAAAATATAAAAATAACTCATTATGTGTACACAACTTAAAGTCACCTTTTTAATTAAAAGCTCCTTTTAGCTCCAAAGACCCCTTTTATCAAAATAAATGAAATATTTGATTCGCAAGGTCCCAAAAAGATGCATCCATGATTTAAAGCTTTCCATCCCCTTTCCAACGAGCTATAACACTTAAGTGTTAAATGCACATTTACCAACCTTTTTAACTTAAGTGCAATAATTAATTGTTTAGCTCATTAAATCAACTGATTTTACGGAAAATCCCAAATATCACCAAACTACAAAATTAAGCATACCAACATACTCCATGATGTTTGGGAAGATGAATGATGCCTTCCGAGTGACTTTCTAAAAATAGATGGCTCTGCCAAGAATCTTGGAGAGCAAACCAGAAGCTCGATCCAATATTTGAAAGCATCACTGTGACCTTGGACATCCACTGAGTTCAATGCCAAAGAGAATTAATCCATTTTTCAGAAGGAAACCTACTTTTATAATTAATATTACACTAAGTTGCAATAATTAAATATAACCTTAGGCAACCCTAGTGAAATATTAACTAATTATCAGAATAATAGTCCCAAGCCAAAATACACACTAGAAATGCACTGATAAATAACTTCGACCAATTCTTGATGAAATGAAGACTTGAGACACACACAACTGCTCTGCAGATAGAACCATGACCACTCCAAGAACTTTGGAGTTCTCCCAACAAAGCCGGATAGCCACTAAGAGACTAGGAACAAGACAAAATGCTCATAATAATCAATGCGCCAAAAATGGAACATTACATCCTTTAGCCAATTATAAAGTTTTTCTCCAGGTTTCGTGGCTTTTATGACCATGTATACACTGCTGTTTGACTATGATAGCAGTAGGCAGTTTTGGAACCTTCTATGAATTGTGTTCTTTTCACCCTTGCATAGATTGTTTTCTTCACTTCCAGCTAATGGTTTCACTTTATTAGTATGTCATGATCTTGATCAAGCCCTTGGTCTTCTAAGAAACACAAAACTAACGATAATGACATGATAAGATCTAAGCATACCACATGAATGCATTCATACATTTGGTCATCTTGATACCTCCTAAGACTCTACAAATATGAAGGATTATACTCTTAACTTCATATATGAAGATGAAGCAATAAATAAACTTGAATGGATCATCAAAATCAACCCCATCCTCTAAAACAATAAATGTCCTTCCTTTTCAAGAGTCCTCAAGGCTTCAAAAAACAATCACTCAACCATGAAGGACTTGTCAATGGTATGAGCATGATAAAATGAGACAACACCATTCACCACAACTCCATGCAAACTAAAAACCAAATGAAACAATGAAGCACATACTTGATCAAGACTCATCAAACCCAAAACATGCTAAAACCAATCCAATAGACTCATAAACATCCAATTGACTCAAATAAGACATGTGGTAACAAATAAGTGCATCCAAAACATACAACCCAACTAGGACTTCCGAGAGCATCCAAATGCATCTAAAACTAGGTGAGACAACCAAGACCCTAGAAATCATCAAAATATACCAACTTAATGCAACGGATCATGAACTTGTACAATCAAACCAAGCTACTCAATCAAGACTTAGAGCACTCATAACAAGTTGAAACACCCAAAAGAGGCTGGGAAACTCACCAAAAGTCTCAAGCAAAAGAGGGGATCCCCATTTTGCGTGCGCAAAAAGTGGGGCATGTGTGCAGGGCACAACATAACCTAGTTGCAGAAGGAATCTAGGTGGCTCCACCTCCAATTCCAGTGCGCTCTTCCGCTCCACCCGTAGTCGTAATCTCTCCGATGTGATGCCAACCCTTGGGACTTTCTTTCCACCCCTACCTGGTGACCTATTGATCTCTTGGTCTGGTTTGCGCAAAAACGCTTTGCCATGAACACGAAAACATCCCCGATTATAGTTTGTTTGGTGATGCTAGTATAGTTTGAGTTTCACTGGTGATGGGCATCTCATCAACAAATCCCCTGAATTATATATATATATATATATATATATATATATATTATGAAGTATTTAAATATTTTGTTTATTGACAATTATGAGTATTATTGTTTTTTTAATTTTTAATATATATAAAATTATAAATTATAGTTATATAATATATCATAATAATACAATTATATATATAATATTATAATTTTTAAATTATATTTTATAATTTATATATAAATAATAAAATTATAAATTATAATTATATAATATATAATTATAATTTACAATATAATATTATATATAATTATAATTTACAATATAATATTATATATAATTATAATATATTATATAACTATTATATATATATATATATATATATATCTGTGTGTGTGTGTGCTTGTATCCGTACCAAGGCAATTTTTTAATTCTTTTTTGCCGTATCGGCGTACTTGAACCCCGAAATCATACTCATTCCCGTACCAGGATTGACAACTTAGCCTCAAAAGAATTGATCAAAGTTAATGAATCCTTGCTATTAACCCGATGAATTCTGAGTTGCTTTATCATGAAACCCATTGGATCTTGTAGGACCACTCTCTTGAGCCTTGCAGAGCTCAAAGAGTAGGAGAGAGGAGACTTCTCTCGTAGTTGGCCCTGTTTATTTAGTTTGTTGATCATAGAAGTTTGTGTTTGTTGCCCCAAGACCTGACATACCCCAAAGGTTAATTTGCAAATTCTTCAATGAGCTTCTTAGAATAGATTAAGAATACTGAGCAAGAAAAATCACCAACAAACTCATCTTTGTTTGCTAGTATTTGGAATATCAAATTATCCCTCAAGTATAATGTTACATATTTATTTCCTTCTTAAGATAGTATCCTTCGTGTCACTCAGTGGCTGCTTATGTAGGGCTTACTTTGATTATATGATGGTCCTGATGGTCGATTCACATGTTTTGGCTCATAAGTTGTAGTTCATACAAAAGATTCATGTTTCAAGGCTACTACGTTGGCAAAATAATTATAGGACTTTGGCATGTACTTGTAGTACTTTTCCTTGGAGTAGTAAATGCAAATCTCTTTCAAAAATTACAATTACCTGTAGCCATTGCTTTCTGCAGAGCTGAATTCCAGCACTTTTCCCTCTGGGCTATTCAATGGTGATGGTGACAAAAACTTTTGTGCTTTTTCACTTTTATAAAGTGTGAGTCACTATGTTTGGAATTTACTTGTCCATCTTTATACCATTCTAGTTCTTGATTAAAATATGTATACATAACAAAGTGATCAATCTAACACATCTTTATTGTGTATCCTGTGCACAACTTGTGGTCATTCACTATGAAATGCCTATATATGTTAGTGTATCCACTAAATATTATATACACCCTATATTATCCACATGTGGTTTCCATGAAGCCTCTCTGCCCTTCGCAAAATCTTTACTAGCCAATCTTGTATAAAACATGATTTCTCTCTTATGTCAATGTCAATGTCATTTGTTTGGTACTAACATGCCTTTTTGCTTTGTAATGCATTAGCAGTCCTGACCACCATAATTGTGCTTAGATATAATTATTCTGTCCTGTGGTTGTATCCTTGAAGATTCATACTGCAGTTGCTTCGTACAACAGTGTCAACAGTTTTATCTGAAGGGGTTTCTAAAAGCTAAAATCGTTAGTATCTTTTTGTAATAGCATAAATCAAGAGATTATTGTTTATATTTACAAAGTAATATTTTAAGATCATGGGTCGTTTATCACTGATAAAATCTGTTTGCTTATCACTGCTGTTGCTTTGTACAACAGTGTCAACAGTTTTATCTGATGGGGTTTCTAAAAGCTAAAATCAATAGTATCTTTTTGTAATAGCATAAATCAAGAGATTATTGTTTATATTTACAAAGTAATATTTTAAGATCATGGGTCGTTTATGACTGATAAAATCTGTTTTCTTATCAAACTTGTCTAGGTTCAAGTGAAGATGCATTATTTCTGTTTCAATTGGTATTTAAATAAACAGTGTTTAGTCTGTACAGTCCATTGATCAAGTTGGTATGAAGATAGTTTTTGAACCTGTTATCGGACAAAAATAAATCCTGCCCCCCTCCCCCCCTTCCCACATGCACACACACACAGAGATAGAATATAGAGTAGTGCCTTTGGAAATTTTACTGCAAGCCATGGTTATCACATCTTACTTGATTTTAGTCCTTTCTAGAAACAATTACTTAACTTTAGCTCTTTATTGAATCAACTACAGGTTCTGCCAGTGGAGCTGATACGGTTACCATATCTTGAGAGGCTACATCTAGACAATAATAAACTATCACTTTTGCCCCCAGAGCTTGGAGAGCTTAAATGTTTGAAAGTTCTTAGAGTGGACCATAATATGCTAGTCTCTGTTCCTGGTATGTTGTATTGTATCATGTACTTTTACTAAATACATCTTATTTGTTGTAATTATTCCATGGATGATACTGTAGACGTAATTTGCTAGTGTGACCTAAACCAGAATAGTATATAATGTCTTGGATGATAGTATGCTAGTCACTATTCCTAGTATGTTCCTGGGTAGCTTTGACTAAATACAATATAATCATTTGCATTGATTAAATACATTTTAATTTTTTTGAGAAAAGATCCACACACATATCTATAATATTTCAATCACAAGATGGTTATAAAAAAATGCCATGAGTTTAAAGGGTGGGAATGTGATGCAAAGGAAAGTCAGGTTCTTATGAACCTTATCTATGATATAATCATTTGCATTGACTAAATAGATTTTAATTTTTTTGAGAAACGGTACACACACACACATATCTATAATATTTCAATCAAAAGATGCTTATAAAAAATGCCATGAGTTTTAGGGTTGGGAATGTGATAGAAAGAAAAGTCAGATTCTTATGAACCTAGTTGACATCCTAAGATTAGAAATAGACTATGAGTGCTATTACACCACAGAAACAGCAGCAGCAGTTTTTCTTTTTCATGCGTAGAGTAGCTTCAGACCATCTTTGATATTATATTTACAAAAGGAGACCATAAAATTTCATTTGCAAAGAGACTAGCAGGGTGGGTGAGGAACGCTTTCCTCATTCAGCATGTTGACATTCCAAACAGCAGTGGTGGGGGCACGGGGTTTGTAGAGAGTTGTGGACCTTGACTTGTGAACACTTGCCTTAGTGGTACCTTCCACTTGAATAGCTACATGCTTCTTACGAGGATTGTTCTCAGCATGCTTTTGGATTATAGCAGCAATTTGCCTTTTAGCTGATTTAGGGAGTAGGATGCCATTGATGGCTTCAATAGATTTTTCATGCTACTTAATGAGCTTACTTGATTTCTCCATCCATTCATTGATTTTTCCCATCTTCTCAAGCAGAATGTAATAATCTGGACAGCACCCCTTCAAAATAGGGATTGTGTATCCCTTTCTCCACAAGTAATTTATAGAAAGCTTTGAATTACTTCGCGATATCCCCAACAGAATCTAAGAGAGAGTGGTGGAGAAGAAGGTGCAGATGGGTTGGGAGCTTCCTGAAGGAAGAAATTGTTGTGTAAAGGGCATTGAGGATACCGAGGAAGCCTATGAGAGTGGGGCTGCATAGATAGAGAGAGGCCATGGGTGGTGAAGGCTAAGTAAGTCTACTTGGGGATACCTATATTAGCATGGCTGAATCCGAATCTTGTTAGAGTAGGAGTAAGAAAGTGGGGAATTTTTTGCACTTTTTGTCCCAGATCAGTTCCAGTTATGATGTGTGCAGATGGTGGGAGTTCAGATGGCATGTGGAGAGAATGGGATTTATGTTTTGAGTTGGTAATTGGAGCAAATTCCATAAACTGATTAAGATTGAGTTCCTTGGGAAGATGATATTCCTTGTGGATAGTTGTTGCTAGGTTGAATTCATTGTGTGACAAGTGACAACCATTACTTCCTCCTCAAGGTTGAATTTGTGCCTTCCACTCACCAGTGAAAGTATTCTTCATGGTAGGAGATTTGTTTTGAAACTGTGTGAATTTCTTTCTTCCATTCCTTCTGAAATAGACATTGATGCCACTGTTGACTGTAGGCTGTTTAATCTATATACAAGTTTTTTCTTGTAACTTTGTGGAATTATCAATGTCTAGACAACAGATAAGTTTAATTTACAAAGTACACGTGTGTTGTGGATTGATTGCGGCATCTTGTTAAGAAAAATATCAGAAATAGGGTGATTGGAATTGACTTAAGTTAGGATGATAGGTTTTTATGGTAGGTTGACCTGTGAATGATGGGGATGGTTGATGGGAACAATGAAGACAAGCATTTTGATATGAAGGGGATTTTGGTGTTTGATCCTAGTTTAATAGCAGTGTCAATCTCATCGCTGCCTTCTTCTAATTCCTCCCATTCCTTTTACTTGTGGCAGCATGTAGTTGTTGAGATGTCTGCTTCTCTCTTAGATCACCCTTGAATTTATAATTAAGTATTCCTTGTAGTGCCTGATATGCTTTGATACGTAGCAATGAGCTTATATGTTTTAGATTTTAGTTTATTATGGTATTGAGGGTAGGTTTTGCTGTATATGGAAATGGCAGGGTGATTGATTATGGGAAGTGTGCAGGGGATTCTATTGTGTGTGAGGGTGGCATCAGGATATGCCAGGTGGCATAGGGATGGGTTGAGGTGGCAGAATGGGGAATAGTGGAGTGTGAGGGTGTGGAAAAGAATTCGTTTGTGTGAGGAACATTTGAATGGGCCAGTGTCTTTGTTGGGTGTTGCTGTCAAGGGGGGAAAGAAATGGGTTTGTTTTCATGGGTATGGTTGGGCGGGATAGAAGGGGGTGGCTTAGGTGAGGCATTAGGGGCATGGAGGATGTGGGGAGCTGAGTTAAATGTTTTAGGTGTGTTAGCATTTTTAATTTGTATCTTTTGGCGCAACATAAATGGAACAGTGTGTAAGATAGAAATATCTAGAACTAGCGGGGATTTTTTTGAGTGTGTGGACAAACAAACTAAAAGTAAACCTCTCTTTGTATTCTGAGGCTAGGGCACAAGACAAGTCAACACTTTCACAGTAGACAAGAGCCTCTTACATTTTATATCTAATACGGAAAACCTATAACAGCTAATAAACGCTCACTCTTTTCAGCTAAACACAAAAACTAAAAATTGTGAGTATAACATGGTAGAATTGGATTAAACATATACATAAACTACTATGAATTGAATACGAAGAACTGATACAAAGCTACACGACTTCAATCAATAAAAACTGCAACAAAAATCCTGCATTGACTATCAAAGTATATTCAATTCATAAAACATATAAACACGAAAATCACAAGGACACTTGAACAACAATCTTAGCAGCAGATGGCAATTATTTATAAGTGTTTACAAAGTTTTGCACAAGAATTAATTAAAAAACCTATGCTTATTATACAATTTTGTCCATAAATTCAAAACCCTGAATCAGGGAATCTTCAAATAGATTTCTGATAAGCACAACTATCAACTAAAAATAGACCTTCTAGAAGATAATCTAAAAGTAGTCAATTGTTTATTAGCCGTTCTAAAAATGAAATTCTCAAAAATATGATTACCTTCTCAAAAATAGTGACAGCTAAAATTAGCCCAGGCTAAAAATAGCTAATCTGACACCTGGCTCTCGGCAATGATTTTGACGAAGCTCTTCTGCTCTGGCCGTGGCAACCCCTTTGAACAAGTGCTAGAACCTTGAAGACCAATCTTGGTGCCTTGAATCTGAAAAACACTTTCTTCTGCTGATTTTTGCACCAAGCCCTAGCTGAAATTTGCAATCTTGGATACTCTGAAACCCCAGAGTGTATGAAAATTGCTGTTTTGTGTTTGAAAATGGCCAAAAAACTGTCCCGAAGACTGCTGAAATGATTGTCACAAAACTGCTTTGTAAACCTTTGTTTTATTTTTGAAAAATCAGCAATATATGTGGACAAATACCTGATCAAATCTGCAATTCTGAGTGCTGCTGTCTTTGCCTTTTGATGACTGAAAATCTGCCGTAAAACGCTACAGAAAACTCTAAGAACAGTCTGCAAACTATCATAAAATTGGAGGATTTATGCCACCAAACCCTAGCTGCATTGGAGGATGTTTGCAAATTGCTATTAATCATTTAAAAAAAAATGGAATCCTTTGTATGGTCATGCACCTTTCTAGGGACAGAATTTTTATGTTTTTTTCAAAACAATGTTCATCCTTGCAAGTGTGTGTGCCTTATAACTGGCATGCACTTTTTGACTTGGAATCTTTCTTGCACCTCCTTATGCAGGCACACTCCTTTTAACTAGCAGGCATGTTTTGACTTTGTTTTTCTTTGGAAATGTGTCACTTCTTGATTGAGTGTGCTCATTGGGAGACAAATTTTCACGGAAAGTTCTACATCTCTTTAATCAGGCACATTCCTTTGCATTGAGTTACAACTTTTTTGACTTTTGCTCTGTTTTGCATCTCTTCATATAGGCACACACTTATATATAAATGGCCACATTTTCTGAATTTTCAACTTGATGTTTTCCTTTGGAGAGGTGCAAGTGATTGCATTGGCAAACGTCTTTTCAAATTTTAACTTGTATTCCTCTTTGGTCAGGTATGCGCCAGTGCACTATGATGCACTTTTTTGACTTTTGGCAAAACTTGCACTCCTTCATTGAGGCACGTGCCCTTGCATTGGGGAACATTTTTTCATGCCTTAACACTTTTGTTGTTGTTTCTCTGTTATCCGAGCTCTAATCCTTGCTTCGTTGGATGTTTTGGAAAGCTCTTTTAGATGGCCCTGCAAAGACACTGACTAGAGATGACAAAAAGAAACTGATGATCATAAGAAGGGCTTAAATATTATAGCTTACAAGTGCCAAACTACAAATTTTATACTTAGAATTTGACTTAAAATGTTGTATGGGTAGAAGAAGGTGGGATAGGGTAGTATCTTGAAGATACTTGTTGAAAGATTTTTTTAATTGTTATTTTATGTTAAATATCATTATATTTTTATTATTATGCAGTGTTTCTTCGAGTTTCCAGGATGGGGGGATGTGGGGGAGGGTTTCTGGGGAAGGCAATTTTTCTTCCAAAATTTTGGGGATGGCAGGGGGATGTATATATTTGTAAATATATTCTTCAAAAACATGCATATTATTGAGTTTAGGGAGCATATTACTGATTTCCTTCATATATAGATAAAAATTAGAGTTCAGTACACATTCTAGATCAAAATACTGCTGAAAATTTCAAATGGAAAAAAAAGGATTTTTTTAGAGGGCAAACCTAGCTGTATAAGGGCAGAATTAGGGCCGATCTGATCAGATAATGAGCAAAAATGCTATATATACAAGGTAAAATCACTGTTATTTCACCTTCATTTGCCCTTTACTGTAGGTAACAGCAGTATAAAGGCAGTTACACAGCAAATAGCAGAATGTGTAAAGAGGTATCTTCTGCAGCAGAACAGCAGGAGAAACAGTGAAAGAGCAGAAAAAGGGTGTTTGGGGAGCAGTAGCAGAAATCTAAAATGATGGAATGGTAGAAATAAGCACCTATAACAGTTGGATCAATTTTTTTTTTCATGTTTAAAAAGTTATTTTCTTTTTTCAGATTTTTTGTGCAGGGGATGTCAGGATGTCCCCGCGACCCCATGGTGTCTCCCTTTAGGGGACATTTCCAGGAGACATCCCCCATAGGGATGTCCCCAAATTTTTAGAAAAAAAGGGGGCGGGGTGGGGACGTTCTGTCTCCGTCCTCCCATCCTCAAAACACCCTCCATTCAGGAAATGTCTGAAAACCCTTGGGGACACGTCCCTAGGGAACACTATTATTATTGTTTGTTAATTATCATCTCAAACAATTTTGGAATTATGGGTACCTTGCTTGAATTTCACCATGTTGATAATTTTTCTTGAGAGTTGGTGGAGTCAAAGGTAGACCTTGCATGTCATCATTCAGATTGGTTATGGCTTTGTTGGCTAGCATATTGGCGACTTTGTTATGTTGTTGCGGTTGGTACTTTATTTTGTGTTCTTGAAAGTGATCAAGTTGATTTTTGAGTTGTTGGAGGAGATTAGTCATCTTCTAGTTGGACAAGTCGTAGAAGTGTGTTTGATTTTGATTGGGAATATCCCTTCCAATATTTTGGATTTTATTTATTGTTAATTTTGAATCTCCTCCTATATGATTTTTTTGGTGACTATGCCTTATGTAAATAGTTCGGTCCAATTGTTTGTGGCACTAGCTGAAGTCTTGCTATAGGAGAGGGCCATGTTGTCTTTTGTTATCATGAATAATGCCTCCAACATTAGCAATGCTAGGATTTGCTTTGGGCCTTGGCAGCAGCTTCGAAATTCAAATTAATCCTGTTCAGGCAAGGGGGTTACCATTGTAATTGGGCTTTGACTTGATTAATCTGTTGTGATATCTTCCATATAAGTTCCAATATTTGATCATGTGATGCTATATCATGATGATGGAATTAAATGTATCTTGTTGGCTTGAGATTAAAGCCAATGCAGTCAAGCAGATGTTTGCATTAGTCAAACCAAGGAGTTGAGCTGGAATTCACACTTATTGCCAAAGATTCTTCTATTGCATTCAATCCATATATGCCAAATAATGTGTGCTGGAGTAGCTTTTGCTATATGTCAAAAGATCGGGGCTTATAGATCCACTTTGTGCCATGTTTTTACACACTTGCTTTGTTGAAGTGATTGATTGGCTCTTTGTTTTGAGTATGTGGCCCAATTTGTTCAACAAAAAAGTTGCCTAGGAACCAAAGAAAAGGGTGGTCTATGGTTTCTGTTTTTTTTGGGCAATTGGGGCAGATTGTGGGGCCATTACACTTGCTGCTGTGTATTATCTGCTGTTAGACTTTTTCTGTGACTGGGAAGCCATACAAAGGCTTTGATTTTAGGCCAGGTTTTGAATTGCCATACTATAGTCCATTTGTTTGAGTTGTTGACTTGATTATACATTTGATGATAGGCTGACTTCACCGTGGCTGTGCCTATATGAGTTGTAGACCTTGAACAGAAGCACGTAGTTTGGTCCAATTGTTTGTGGCATGGCCTGAAGCTGTGGTATAGGAGAGGATCATGTTGACTTTTGTTATTCTAAATAATACCTCTGGTATTAGCAATGCCAGGATGTAATGTCAGGATTCCTTTTGGTGGCAGTGTCAAAATTCAATTTAATCCTGCTTGGGCAAGCGGAGTTCCATTGTAATTTGGTTTTGATCTGGATTAATTTGGTGTGATATCTTCCATGTAAGTTCCAATATTTCATTGTGTGGTGCCATATCATGATGATAGAATTAAGTGTACCTTGCTGGCTGGAGGTCAAAGGCAAGGCCGTCAAGCAGATATTTGCATTAGTCAACCTGAGGAGTTGAGCTGGAATTTGTACTTGATTATTAAAGATTCTTCAATTGCATTGAATCCATATATTCCAAAGAATGTGTGTTGGAGCAACTTTTGCTATATGTCAAAGGATTGGGGCTTCTAGATCCACTTTGTGCCATATTTTAACACATTTGCTTTGTTGATGTGATTGATTAGCTCTTAGTTCTGAGTATGTGGCCCGATTTGTTCCAAAAAGAGTTGCGTGGAAACTAGAGAAATGGTTGGTCTATGGTTTCTGATATTTTTGGCAATTGGGACAGATTGTGGGGCACATTACACTAGCTGCTGCATATTATCTGCTGTTAAAATTTTTCTGCAAATGAGAATCTATAAGAATGCTTTGATTTTAGGCCAGGTTTTGAATTTCCATACGACATTTCTTTTGTATGAGTTGTTGACTTGATTATGGATTTGATGAGAGGCGGACTCTACCGAGACTGTACCATCAATCATGTATGGGCATATGATCTTTTCCACCTGAAGGATAAAAAGACACTTCTTTGCAAGAGCTCTTGTTTGAGGATTTAAATTGAAGTTTAGAGGGTGTCCTCTAGTTGCTAAGTATTTTGAGATTCCACTCTGTAAAGCCTTTCTAGTTTGTAGAACAAAATCCAGCTAGCCTTATAAGATTTTGTTGCTCAAAATGATGTGAAAGCCAAAGTAAGAGAGGTTTGAAGGGGCATTATTATATTCTTCACAAACTTTTCATATCGCAGAGCATTGTAGCCTCACTAACTTCTCTTAAGCAGATGTTTGTGAGCACTAGGTGGGTGGAGTTTCCATATTCAAAGAAGGCTGAAGGGGAAATGAATGTGAACATCGTTTTGATGATGTATTTGCCAATAGCGTGAATGAGATCTTCAAGCTAACTTTATGCTTTATGCATTATGTTTACAAACTTATAAAGTAATCAACTCCATTACTTTGGAAGTTTGTAAAACTTGTAATGTTTTTTCTGTTTACTTTTTATTTGTTGTTGTTCAAATTTTTTATTTAATTCTAATTTCAAGAATCCATACTTTATGACAAAACCTTTAGTTAGGGTTCTACACTTGGGAGTGAGGAAAAAAACTTAATGGGTTATTTGTATGGAGCCAATGACAAAGCCAAGGAGGCCATCCAACATTACTATGGGAGAAACAAAAGAAAATATGAAAGCATTTGGCACATAATTGATCAGAGGTGGAACAAGCAGCTCCACCAGCACAGACATGCAATGGTTTATTCTTGAATCCCAATATTTTCCCTCCAATTCCTTTAAGTTTGATGAGGAGGTCATGAATGGTCTCTACATATGCATAGAGAGCATGATGCCCGATGAAGTCCCTAAAAACACAATTCTTAATGAGTTGTAGATTTACAATGGTGTAGAGGGAGGCTGTTTTCTTCACCTTTGTGCATTTGAAGGAGAATGACTCATCCACCATGTAAAAAAATGCATACAAAGGAGAATGACTCATCTGCCATGTAAAAAAATGCATACAAAGGAGAATTATTCAGCGCCCAAGTTAAAAAAACTAAGTCTTTCAAATGTTAAATCGTTGTTTCGTAGATAGTAGACTTGTTTAATAAGTGCAATGCTAGTTTATGTACAAAGTTATAAATGTTCTCTTTGCAGATTTGTTGTGAAGATTATGGTGCAAAAACACTAAATTTTCATATCTGTGTTATCCGCATTTTGTGCCCATCATGTAGTGCTTTTGGGTGTGCGAACAATTGGACCTTGTGGGGGAGAGGGGGCAGCCGTTGTGTAGGCATTTCTCAATAGTTGCCATTTTCCTTTTTTTGGGGGAAGCTTGGTCTTTATATGATATGGTTAGCATGATTTTGGATGATTTTTTGTAGATATTCCTTATTTTGATGGTTTTGTGGGGGAGGTGAGGAAGGGGGTGAAATGGTGGCCATGGAGAGGGATGAAGCCGTAACCTTCTTGAGAGAGGAAGGGTGTATCAGTCTTAAGGGAAGGAAGGAGCCAAGGTCTGGTGGGGTTGGGGTAGAGAGAAAGGGCAGAGCAATTGTAGGCATGTGAGCAGAGTGTGCACTACTTTTACATGAGTTTTATTTCTAACTTTGAAGAGAACTCTTACATCTACTTAGTTATTGAGTTTATTAAATACATTACAGTTGTTTGCATTATTTCAGTTGACAGAATCAGATTGGAAATATTTTGTTACCATGATATTCTCATTACAGTTAGATAACAATATTTGTTGTATGCAAATTTGGGTCCAGTGGCTTAATCATCTATTTTCTGTTTTGGTCATATCCAAGCAGTTGAACTGAGGCAATGTGTTGGCCTAATTGAATTATCTCTTGAGCATAACAAGCTGGTGCGCCCTCTTCTCGATTTCAGGTTGTCTATCAACTTTGTTTCTTGTATAGATGGGGTATTGAATCTGTAAAATGATAGAATGAGTTTTTACAAAAAAAAGACATGCACTGTTTTGTATGAAACATGCTTTGGTAGTAAGTACCTGTGAAATCATTTTTGATTATCATTCTTTCCTTGGACATGATTTCAGGGCCATGTCAGAATTACGAGTATTGCGTCTGTTTGGGAATCCTCTTGAGTTCTTGCCTGAGATTTTGCCATTATCCAATCTTCGTCACTTATCGCTAGCCAATGTTCGAATAGAGGGTAATCAAAATTTATCCTCAGTGGATGTTGATATAGAGGTAAAGTCATGATGAAAAAAAATTCTTAATCTGAAAGGGTTCTTGTTCTTTTGGTGTCACTTAAGACATTGAGTAACATCTGTGATTGTAGTTGCAGACAGAGAACAGCTCTTACTTTGTTGCTTCAAGACACAAACTTAGTGCCTTCTTTTCCCTTGTTTTTCGATTCTCATCATGTCAACATCCTCTTCTTGCCTCGGCATTGGCCAAAATCACTGAAGATAACAACAACCGCAATGCAATTGGCAGAGATGAGAATGCTGTGCGACAACTAATAAGCATGTTGAATAGTGACAATCGCCATGTGGTATGTGATTGTGCTTGATATTGTTCCTAAAGAAGTTACAATCATTTGGAACTTTGAGATGAAATACTTTGGGTAATGTATGAAATAAAATATGCCATGAATAATCATTGAATATGATTTTAATTATAAAGGTAAAATATGTAATGGACTTTAAACTTTTTAAAGATAAAACATTGTTTTTTGATTCTGAACTGAAGTATATCTGGAAATAGATAACTCTTTATAATTTTTATGGTAGAAACAAAGTCCCCCATAGTATTTCATCCGAGATAAATTTGTCTTTTTAGGTAGAGCAGGCTTGCGCAGCTCTCTCATCATTGGCATCAGATACTTCTTTGGCAATGCTATTAATGAAAGCTGACATAATGCAGCCCATTGAATCAGTTTTGAAATCAGTTGTGCCGGAAGAGCTCATTTCAGTGTTACATGTTGTGGTGAATATGGCATTTGCTTCTGACATCGTGGCTTCTAAAATGCTAACTAAGGAAGTTGTGAAATCATTGAAGCTGTTATGTGCACATGAAAATATTGAGGCGAGATTCCAAAAAATGCCTGCCTTGGTTTTGGCATGTTGTCGAATACCATCTTTAATTTCAACTTGTCATGTTTTTTATGGGAACTCGATCTGATTTTTGTAAATGCAAACTGTAACCAGGTCCAGCGATTAGCACTATTGGCTGTTGGCAATTTAGCATTCTGCTGGGAGAATCGCCGGACTTTAGTTGCATCGGAAAGCTTGCGTGAACTTCTCCTTCGCCTGACAGTTGGACCTGCATCTTGTGTATCCAAAGCTGCTGCACGTGCATTAGCTATCCTGGGTGTGTTCTGAGAGTTGCATATAAGATCTTTTGGCCTTAGTTGGATGCTATACATTAGGATTTGAGAGACATTTGCTGATTCTACTATGGTTTTCAGGAGAGAATGAGCATCTGCGACGGGCAATAAGAGGGCGACCTGTAGGAAAACAGGGGTTGCGTGTATTATCAATGGATGGAGGTGGAATGCGAGGTCTAGCTACTGTGCAGATGCTTCGAAGGATAGAGCAAGGAACTGGGAAGCGTATTCATGAAATCTTTGACCTTATATGTGGTACTTCTACAGGTGGAATGCTAGCAATTGCTCTTGGAATCAAACGCTTGAGTTTGGATCAGTGTGAAGAAATTTATAAAAAACTTGGTGTGTTAGCTTTACCAAATTCTACTGAATTTTTCAAGGTGTTCTTTATGTTGGAAAATATGCATTATGGTAGGATAGAAAGTAACACTTATTTATTTTTCAGGAAAGCTGGTATTTGCCGAGCCTATAACAAAGGATAATGAAGCTGCAACCTGGAGAGAGAAGTTGGATCAATTATATAAAAGTTCTTCACAGAATTTTCGCGTTGTCGTTCACGGATCTAAGGTATTATTCCTTTCTATTGCTGTCATCTCATTGTCTTGGTTTCAATTCTGTTGAAACAAATGGGATTAGAGATTTTGAAAAACTAACAGGAAATGTATTCTTACTGCAAATTGTTGGTGCAGCACAATGCAGACCAGTTTGAGAGATTACTGAAAGAGCTGTGTGCAGATGAAGATGGAGATCTTTTGATCGATTCAGCTGTAAGGAATATTCCTAAGGTTTTTGTTGTTTCAACACTTGTCAGTGTAATCCCAGCACAGCCTTTCGTGTTTAGGAACTACCAGGTAACAAATTCCAAGGCCATTTGCCAATGTTCTTTATTCATAGGTGTACATAAAGGATTATACTTTATTGATAATAAATGATTGCAGTGAATGAGTGAGACTATTGTATTTCATATTTTTGGAAGAGAAATGGAGTAAAGAAGGCATTTTTAATTCTGAAGTCTATAACTGAAAAGCAAGGTCTTGAAATTATAAAGATTATCTATCTGGTAAAGTAATAAACAAAACCTGCAAACAAGTACCAAGAATGACATTATTTGATGTGTCAATGTAGTGATCATTCAGCAAGGACGGTAGTCTGTTAGTTGTCCTGCTTCATCATTGTCTTTGAATATGCATTCTCAAATTAGTTGTCAAATAAGCTCAACTATTGTGTTCTGATCGTTGCTGATATATTGATGTATGCTTCTAGGGGGCTGGTTGTTGTCCACTCAAGAAAATGACATTTTGAAGAGATATGTTTAGAACTGTGTACATATCTATCAGTTTGAATCTTGAACAATTTGTGTAATTAGTCTAGAAGATTTTATATTTACTCCCATTCCAGAAATCAAAATCTTTCCATTTTTCACAATAATTTATTGAATATGCAAGGAAGTTAGGTGTTTGAAATCACCTGTTTTGCTGGACCTCCTTAATGATGCTGTTGTGGTGTCATTTTGTAATTTAAATTTGCAGTACCCTGCTGGTACACCAGAAACAACTCCGTGGACAACAGAAGGACCAGCTGCGAGTGTGTCAGGGACGCCTGCAACAGCTGCTCCTTTGGCTACTCAAATAGGGCAGAGACGTAGTGCTTTTATTGGAAGCTGTAAGCACCATGTATGGGAGGCTATCAGAGCCTCCTCTGCAGCTCCATATTATCTGGATGACTTTGCTGAGGGTAAGAGATAGGTGTGAACCCTATTGACTGGTTTACATATTTCATATTTTAGAGGTGCTGGATGCTTTCATATTCCTTGCTTTTCTGTAGTTTTTTACCATAATTTAGGCCTTGTGATCAATTTTCTTGCCAAGGTGATGGATTGTTTGTTATTTTTTTATATTTATGATAGTTATCATTGTGGCACTTTGAGCATTAATTTTATAAGACTCCTTTCTAAACTTTGATTTGATTTTGGAATTAAATAAAGTATGTAAATCAAAACCAGCACAGCTTGATACCCTTAGCCTAAGAATCTGCTGAATTCCTCTCCATTTGGAGGAGGAGCCCATGGCTTCCTCCATAGACCTTGTCTCCAGTTGCCACCAATCCTTCAAGAATGTAACAGTTGTAGATGCAACAAAACCTAGCATTGATGAACTCAGAGGATTCATGCAATATCAAGCAAAAAAGGATGATCAGCTAACACAATTTCCAAGCCAAGGAGGGGAATGGTTGCTACTTAAAGATAGAAAATCCCCAAAAAAGCTGTTTTAATCTTTTGAGGAAATGTAGAGAAGGTTATGGATGCTGAAGGAAAAAGCCTGATTTGTCACTTTATGGGTGTCTTTCCTAGACCTGGAACATAATTCCCTTGACCCAAGAAAATTGGAAACCTATGGAAACAGTGGAGACTTTGATGACAGACAAAGGGTACTTCATGGCTGTCTTCATCTCGAAGAAAGAAAAGACATTTTTTTAAGGAGGCCCGTGATTCTACAACAAATCAGGGTATTTCATGAAACACTGGCCCTTGTTTTCAACCCAATTGAAGGCCTTCAAAGCACTGCCCCTATCTGAGGTTGCCTACCACTGCTGCTGAGTGAATATTGGTAAGATGAAGCATTGGAAAAAACAGGAGCAGCCATAGACGAATATGTCACACTGTCACGACCTTCAATATGACTAGAAATCTAAGATTTCTAAAGAATGTTAATATCTGTGTCAATCTTGATCTTAATAAGCTCTCCCTGATAGGATAATCTTGGATTTGGATGGAATACATCAGGAACAGTCCCTTGCTATGAAAATATTCCTTTACCCTGTAGAACATGCCATGAACATGACAATATGGCAAGAAGGAGCTCACATCAAGAGATTCAAGAGGCCTCAGCTCCATTAAGGGCAAGACAAAAGCAAGACCCAAACCTGGAGAAGAATTTGCAAACCCTAGCACCTGCAAAACAACCGCATACTCAACAACAGATACAGAAAATAAGTTCAGGAAAGGATATTCTAGGAAAGGAAAAGAGCAAAACACTCCAATCAATCAGGTCCCAATAGCAAATTCCTTTTCTGCTTTGGACATGATGGAAGACATAGATCAAGGTAATACTTCCTAGGAAACCATAACAAGCAAAGAGGCGAGATCAGCCTAGAAAAGAAATAAGACTTACTCTCAGGTCCTTTGCAATCAGATTTCCTTAATAGGTACAACCAAACCACAAGGGACTATAAACAAGAGCACGAGGATTGCAAATAAGGAACAATGCTGCAGATTTTGTCCCAAATAGCAGCCAAGGCTGGGACAACAAATGCCAGGCAGTACGAAGAAAGAGAAAGCTCAATTTTGATCTGATTCAACACAATTCCATTATAGAGGGATGCAGCTATACAAAGACCATAAAGATTTGGACTCCCAAGAGCAATAACACTAACAGTCACAAGGATGAGGATCTGGAAATCTAAGAGACTACTCAATAATGTATATTTTATTATTGAGTATAAGGGGAATAGGTCCCCCAATAAGCAACACCTGCTACTAGTAAAATCAAAGAAAGTGAAGTTGATATGGTTTTCTTATAGGAAGCAACCTAATCTGGGAGTACAAAGAAGACCAATTTCTGCGGACTATAAGTATAGGGCAGTAAACAAATGCATTACTGTGCACAGAACAAGTTAACAATTCTCTGGAACCCACAAAGGTACGTTCTAAATGCCCATACCTCTCTCTCATGGGTTGCTGGGATATTTACATCTTTAGAACAAAATATGCAGTAATGCATAGTGAATATATACATTCTAACACAATAGGGAATCAAAGAATTTGACCCCTAGACCAACTAAAGAGCAGGGCTCTGATGAACACTACCCACCTCTCATTCTTATCCAGGGGATTTTAACAGAATCAAAACACCAGAATAATAAAAAGGCAATTCAAGATTTACCTGTTGGGTCCTGAAACCACAGCTCCATAATCCTAGAGTATCTTCTCACCTTCCAGGCTAGGGACTTGTCAATCAATCAATTGGCTGTCGAATTCATCAATACAGTTCAAGAACTTGTATGTCTGCTAACTGTCATCAAACACTTGCCAACTACATAAATTATCAGGTATAGCGGGTCTTGTGAGGACCTCGACACTATACTGATAGTGAGTAGAAACTAACTCTAGGTCAAACTTTGAGGCTTCAAATCCTAAAGCCTCAACTTCTGCATTTTCTGATCTATCTACCCATTCAATGCCAATTGCATCAAATAAATTCCATGGTGTCCCAAACTGCATCTCTATATGTTTTCAGTCTTTTGTCTTTTGCTGCATAAATATCCTTCACTTGCAGCACAACTAACTTTGAGTCTCCACGAACTTTCAAGCACTTGATTCCATGTTTATAGGCAATATTCAGCCCTGAAATGAGGGCTTTATATTCTGCGGTATTATTGGTGCATTGAAAGGTCAGCTTGAAAGAAAACTTGGACAATTCACCACTCGGTGAGACTAGGACCAGTCGTGCACCTGAACCATCCTTTGAACATGCACCATAAAACAATAGGCCACAAATCATTCGTGTTACTATTAGAAGCAGAGCAAGGGGGAGAGCCAACAACCTCGTGATCTTGTTCATCACAATATCCAATGAAATGGTTGAGACCAGCATCAAAATAATGTATATCATCAGTGGTTTTGTAACGGTCCTCAATAATGTCCAGTGCTTTCTTCTCCCTGTGTAACTTAACTTCTTTTCCATGCACTGGAATAGCAACATATGATAAATCCATTTGTATACTACCCCCCATTGAAGGTGCCCATTTTCTGGATAACAACATACCGTATTTGGTAGGACAATCCACAATGACTACGTCCATTAAAAATTACTTACAGGGTATGTAGCAAGCTAAACTTCAACATTGTTCACAACTCTAATAACATTCACTTCTCTAGAATCCATGGCAAAGCACTTGCCATAGGACTTGGACACTCGTAAACTCAGATCATTCATAACCTGAAGTGGCATGACATTACTTGAAACCCGAGTCTAACATGCAGTTGTGAAGTAGCCACCCATTAATCATCAAAGTGGTATAGAAAGGGTCAACACTTAATTGGCAGCTAACTAGGGAAGCTCCTAGATAGACCTCTATAGTTTCTTCATCATTTTAATCCTTTTCAACATCATTTGGAACAATAGCAGGTTGGTTTGGTTCACTTACAATAGTGATGTAGGATACAACCCTTTCCGTATGTTCAGGGATTCTAAGAAGTTTCCCTAACTTGACTTATGACTTGTGCCATATCAATAGGGTTATAATTTGGAAGAGGTGCATTCTGTGGAAGAGTTACATCATTGGCACTAGGAATGAAAGGCATGACTAGCCCACAAGAAGTAACATCCTTATCGTTTGGTTCCTTCTTCTTATCTTTATCTCCAATTTGTTCTTTCAGCAACTGAGATTGGACCTGCCTGGTTTTATCATCTGGATTCTTTGCTTTTGTGATATTTGCAGTGCTTGATGGTATAGCATGTTCATGAGTTTTAGGCACATACTTCTTCGTCATTGCTTGTTGCTGTGCTGGAATCCTTTTTTATTCTAAAACTTTCTTGGCAGCACTGCTGTTCTTTGTTTCAATCTCTACTGTCTGCTTCTTTATTTCAACATTCATGTCAGCTCTATTTGATCTAGTAGCTGAGTCACCCTGTGTAGACACTTGTCTATTTCTCAATTTATATCCACTTTGGACTTGCATTATAGTTGCATTTGTAAGGACTTTTATGCCTTCATCTAATGGTTTTGACCTTTTGTATCTCTGATGCATGAGTTCCCTCAAGTGTTCAAAATCATGAGCGGGCAACTCATACTAATGTGGATTCGTACTATGATCATATTGAACCATCTTTTTCACCCATTGATTCATGCTCAACTATATCAAGCTAATTAATATCCTTTTCATAGTACTCTGCACCACCCTCTTCATCAGGAAATTGTTGTTCTTTGCTCATTGAGAGAGCAACTGCACATTTCAATGGATCATGTGGGAGATACCAAGCTTCACACCACAATGAATCTTCTTGGAGATTCACATGGTCTCTTCTCATGGGATCAGGAGTTTCCTTTTCTTGTTGCCTAAGATTTCCTTGCTTGGGGACCATTTGTCTATCATTCTACTGTGGTCTCTTGGACCAATCAGTATTATAAGGCCCGTTGTGCAACCTCTGTCTTTCATTAATTGCTGTATTCTGAGGTGGCAGCCCCTTCTCATTTCTTGCTACCTTAGATGATATGTCTTTCATAGCACCCATCAATCTATCCAATTTCTCTTCAACAATAAGAAGCTTTTTTGGGGTTGCTCTATTTGGTCGTGAAATTTTCACATTTGACCTCTTGATATGTTTTCCCGATGCTCTCATATTGCTTTCAATGTTTATGGTTGTGGCATAGGCTTCCCTCAAAGTTTGTGGATTTTTGTCCCGAAGACAATATCCAATCTTTGAATCAAAGGCACCACAATAGAGGACTAGGCACATTGATTCATTTGGTCTTAGGTTAGGTGGCACCTTTCTTATTGTCTTGATAAACCTATTGTTGAAATCTACCATTGTTTCATTTCTTTCTTTCTTGATGGCTGTAAGTTAATGTATAACAAACTTGCGGTCTATTCCATTCCCATACTGCAGTTTGAAAACTCTCATGAACTCCCAGGAATCAATACCACTGTTCAGGAGACTTTTGTACCACTCTCTGCCACTTTTCTCTAAAGAATGCACAAACAATTTCATCATCACATCCTCATGATCTATTTCATACTCATCAATGACATTGATGAAATGCCTTAAGTGCTTCTCTCCTGTTACTGCATTGTTACCTTGAAATTTTGGTATCTTTCCTCTTATCTCATTTGAAATTGCGTTTGGATAATTGGGGATACCAAAGAAATCTAATTGTTTGTAGTTGTACCTCTCTGCTCCCAAAGGTTGCGTAATAGGAGGGAACCTTTGAGCCTGTCTTTGGAATGTAGGTCTAGGATTTGGCATGTTACCAAATTGTTGATTCAATTGTTGATGTTGTGGATGCTGATTAGGGATATGATGTATTTGATGTTGATTTCTATTTTGCTGTTGGGCTGCATGAGCTTGCTGAGCCAGTTGAGCTTGTTGCAACTCAATTTCTACTTGTTCTTGTCTCCTCTATCTTATATGGTGTAGCTGGTCTAACTCCTGATTAAGAATCCTTTCTCTTTTGTCAACATCTGAATGTGCTAGTTGACTAGCATCATGGAACATTGTATCATGTCTAGTTCAATGTGTCATACTAGTGAAATTGGATGTTGGCCAACAATATGTGTTTCTATATTTTGATTTTGCATGTTGTAGGTTCGTGTGCTTGCATCTTGGGATCTATCCCTACTTCCCCTACCAATGAGAGTGTCATTTTTTTGAACCTTATAATCATGCCTATTAATTCACCTGTGCCCTGACTATGTTATCAATATAATCTTCTGAAGTATACTGATATTGGTTTCTTAAATCTACAAATGTATCATTTCTACAAGATGTTCCTACTTGATCTTGAGCATTTAGTCTAGAAGACTCACCGATATTTCTAGCTTTCCATTTGGTTTCCTGACTCCTTGTACAAGTTGAAGAATCTTCATGTTCTGATTGATACCCATACCATCTTCTTCTTTCCATTTGTAAATCCTTTGAAATGTGAACTAATTTCAGGGTTGACTAAACCAGAGTTCACTCTTCAGTTAGAAGAGACAAATGTCCTTTGAGCAACAGAAGCCAAAAGACCTTCATATGAAGAACCAAATCAAATTTGTCCCTGACAACAACACTATTCTATTGGCATAAGTTGACAGGTTGCCAACTTACCACACAAGCAAAATACAAATTCCTTCAATTGCAGGGGCTTTCAAAATAAATTGAGATCAACACATCCTCGGCAGTGGTGCCATTCTGTTAGGTCTCGAAACCGCAGCTCCACATTCCTAGATTATCTTCTCACCTTCGAGGCCAGCAACTTGGCATCAAGAGGGTAAGGCAGGGGCTCATCGACAGATTGTGGATGGTTAAAGGCCAATTGAGGAGAGTGGATAATCTCTCAATCACTTTGAGATCAACTTGACTTGGGAGGGTATTCCTAGAGGTACCCTTATAGGTTTGAAAACTATGAATGATTGAACAGGATGAAATGTTGCAGGAGGGTATTCCTAGAGGTACCCTTATAGGTTTGAAAACTATGAATGATTGAGCAGGATGAAATGTTGCAGTTGTATCCAGAGTATGCTTGACCCCTAAGATTGTCACTAGGTCAAAGACCCTTTTTAAGTTGATAAAGGCATCATTGCAGGAATTGCAAGATGAAGGTATACACACATGATTCTCCAAGATAATAACTATGGCAACTTATTGAAGATGTTTTCCCTAGTTGAATTACTAAATCATGGGACACTTACAAAGTATTGTCCTTATTCTAAACTACTGGTTAAAGATATTGTTCATTTGAGGAATATGATTGACCATAGACTTCCAAGATCGGTGCCTATCTAGTTGGTAGTAGAGTCACAATTTATGAAGAAAAGAAATGAAGTGAAACACAATAGGAATAGATCCAAGTACACACGTACATCAAAGATATGGTATCAAATAACAAAGCATGCTTAATAATCCATCTTCATACTATAGAAATCCATATGAAATAGATAAATGACCATCACAATACATGCAATGAATTAAAATGCTGTTACATTCATCAAATTCGCATTACAAGCATACCAACAAGTGTGGTAAGAGGAAATTGTAACCGAAGTTCAAAAGTTTTCTTGAAGATCTGCAAATGACCATGGAGACATTTGGTTACAAACACCATTTGCAAAATTACAACCTTCTTGTGATTCACAAACACATTGCTTTCTGGAGGAGCTGGACTGGCAAGAGTTGAAACCCTAGAAGAATCTTAGCACTTAGAGGTGCGTGGAAGAAGGGAATGATCAACCACTTGAATGGCAATCAACTTTGCCTTTATAGCATTTGAAATCTCTTGCCCTAGGTCGCTTGCGAGGATTCAAAGCGCAATAGGATGTCATAGCAATGAATGCAAATTGTATGAGATCTCGTGAAATTTGCATTGAGCCCTGTGTAGGGCAGGAAAATGTTTTCCCACTCGAACTAAACTGACTAGAACATGTACGTGGGATACTTGCAACTAGGTTTCACCATCGTCATTTTATTCGGTTTCGTTTGAATTTTGCCTCTAGATCTGCACCCATAGAATAAATAATGAATTTTAGGTGGGAAAAGGCCGAATGATCAGCCACAAGGGTCAAATCCATCATTAATGGCGAATCAGAAGGTTGTTGGAGCATTTCAAAGCGTTTCACAAAAGTTTGGAGAATTGATGGAAATTCAATATGGGACATGAGGACCGAATGCATGGGGTGGGAGGAATGAAGTCTTGAAGGACGGGGAAGTTTTGTGGGAGAGAAGAGAATGAAGGATTTGGTCCTTAGGACAAGTGTGGGGATTTGCCTCAGGACCGAAGGAAGGGATGGAAGTGAAGTGGAGAAAACATGTGGAACTGTAGGTGGGAACCGAAGGTGGAAGGCGTGAAGGAGATCTAGGATGAAGGAGAAATTCCATGAGGAAAGAAAAGAGTGATTCGAAAGATGCAGGCCAAAGTCGTGGAATTGGATGTCAAGATAGGATACTAGGAGAAAGGAAGTTTTGTGGGCGAGAGAAAGTGAAGGGTGAGAAGGTGTGGGAAAGTGGAGTGGAACAGGATGAGGGAAAGGAATGCAGACTTGGGAAGGGGAACCGGACATCGGAACAGGATTAAAGATATCCGCTCTGGGAGAGGGATTCCACTGAGCGATAAGGAGGGCGAACTGAAGAAAAGCAAGAAAAGCCTAAAGGACTGCGAAAAATGGAATGGAAGAGGAAAAAGATGTTAGAGGTGTTAGCGTTTTATTTCGCACCTTTCAGTGCAAACGAAAAACGGATAGATGTGCGGTAGAACTGCTCTTCAAATTTGAAAGGGAAGCTCCTGTAAAATAAAACAAACTTAAAACTACAAAGTATGTACTCGCAATTTACAACCTTTACAGTATTTTCAGAGGGGTTTTCATACTTATGCTGCTGAATGAAAGGGAAATTTGCAATCTTTTTGGATTTGCAGCGTGCAAAAGGCAGAAACGCACTTTCGATCACGAAGCAAGGATTTTTTGTGCTTTTTGACTGAAAACAAAACCTAGCCTACACGCTTGCGCTATTCAGCTAAATTCAGAGGTTGAGTAGGGCAAGTACACGCGGATTGGATTGGACAGGTTGAACAAATAATACAAGAACATATGATCACAAATGACTTCGCTATGACACAAAGTTCACAGATTTAGTATAGACAACACATTGCATTAGAATCCATTAGCAAAAACAGGCATAATTAATGTTCTTGAACGAGACACAAGAATCATAACTCGAACACCAGGTGACTTAACAACTTCAGCATCATGAAGGCATGAGAATTGCCATTTTCATTTATGCTCTTTTATGAGTACAATTGATTTCTTCAACTATGATACTGAATATTGAAAAATGCTAACTCCTAAAAAGCTTTGAAAAAAGCTAACTAATAAATGAATTTGAATTCCAAAATCTATATCTTTCTATGTGCACAAAGCACTTATTTATACTATTACAAAGCTATTGCATGAGAATAAATTGAACTTCTAACTGAACTCTAACTGATTGCATGAAATGCAATTTTATTACAATTGATCTACTCCACTTAAATTGAAAATAAATCCTTGCCACTGAAGTCCAACTGACGTGCAAACATGCAAGCTTGAACTTTAAAAATATCATCTTCTATTTTGAGAGGCATATCTTTCGCATGGGGTGAGGTTTTCATCTGCAACTTGAAGTGAACTACTTATTTTAGACACTTCAATTGGAGTTTTGATTTTTAATTTTTTAAAAAGTTTTCGAACTTTGTAAATGAGCAGGCCTTTGCCTTGAATAAGCGTGTCCATTATCTCATTGGCGTGTTTCCTTTTGGTGGCGCATTAGAACCTTTGAAAAGGTGCCTCGAAATGATCTTCTTTGTTTAGGCTTCTTGGCACAACTTTTTCGAATGTTGGCAATGGCGACTTCATTTGATTATTATTTGATTTTCCTTCACCTATTGATTGGACCTTTGAATTAGCACAGGATGCATGAGAGAGGCGTATTAGAAATCTTTGCTGAGTGTGTTGAAAGAAGAAAGGAGGCACTTTAGGATTATTAGGCATGACATTTTCTCTGCTTAGGCGCCTTTCTTTGATTTTTGTTGACTTGCTGAGGAGTGGAAGAGTTTCACCTCTGATTGGTGCGTATGAGACTCCTTGCCATTCTCCCTGGGCAGCCACATCCTCTTATACTGGCAGGGACATACCCCCTTTGTTGGTTTGATTTCACTGACATGACAAAGATTTGATCCATTGATAAGGAGACAAGCGCTTGGAGGAGGCATTAGGTAACGCTTAAAATTGTTCCTTTTTCTTCCATGGGCGTGTACGAGACTCCAACCTGGCGCAATTTATTGCTGGAAGGCGTCTGATTTCTTTGTCCCGATCGGGATTTTCTCTTTGCTGGGTGTGATTGATGAGTCTTGATAGGCATTGAGACTGAAATCAAGCATTTTGTATTTTGCTTTGGAGCGCTATTCTTTTATTGTGGCTTTTGAAGACACCTGTGCTGAATGCCCGTTGGGAACTTGGCGTGAGATTTCTTCATGCGGCAGGGTGTTGAAGTTTTCAGAGGAGCGTTTTTTTTATTCTTTTGATTGAGTATGTATACTTGGGAAGCGCTTGCTATTGATCTGGGTGATTGGAGGAGCATGAGGAATGGCGTTTGGATAAAACTCGTTTTTCATCCTTCAAAAGTGCTCTCTTTGTCTGGCAAGGGTTTCTTTCTCCGTTTGATGCATTGAAGCTTTAACTTGAGGCACTTTAGATTTCCTTTTGAACATAGGCGCCTCCTCCTTCAACTATATTATATAATATGTTATATAATATAATATATAATTCTATATTATATTATATAATTATATTATATAATATAGTATTATTATATATAATAATACTATATTATAATATAATATAGTATTATTATATATAATAATACTATATTATTATAATATAATAATATATTATATAATATTATAATAATATATGTTATAATATTATATATATACCGTCATACCCAGTTGCACCGTACCCAAGGGATTTTTTTTGCCGTATCGATGCACCAGAACTTTGTACCCGTACCCCACCCGATACCAGAATTGACAACTTATCCCAAAACCCCATTACATTTGTTTGAGGATCTCCACAACTTCCGTTTCTCGATGGTAGAAATTATCATGCAACTTCATGAACTCTAGCAAGTCCTCTTCCTCAAAGGATTTCTTTTTATTGGCCCTTGTTTTAGTACTAGACCCTGCTTTGCCACTCTTCTCCCCTGGAGCAATATGATCATCCATCACATGAATAACATTACGCTCCTTAAGATCCTTCAACTTATCAGTTAGAATTTTAATCCCAGCAGCATTGTTTTGAATAGTACATTTACTAACTTGGACCACCCTGTTAAGTTTTTCCTTAATGGCTGTGAGCTCCCTCTCCAAATTGGCAATTCTCTCATTGTGGTCCTGTTTCCAATTTTCCAGTTCACCCACTTTTACCAGAAGCTCATTTTTCACATCAAAAATGTCTTTTTCAATTTTGTCCATTTTCGGGATAGCTTCCCATCCTCGAAGAATGCTAGTGTCATCCTGCCCATGCATCTGTATTTGCCCACCAATTTTCTTCTGAACAATAGCTAATTTCATATTAAGCCGATTTATTTGAATGAAGAACCATTTGGTTATTGTTAATATATTTATATATAGTTTAATTTATTTATTGTTAATGATAAATTATTAAATTATAATTTCTTTTACTATTTTTTACAATTAATTTTTCAAATACTATAATTATATATTATTTCTGTCGATGTTCTTGTGTTGTCTCCATATTGTCCCTAAATTTTGGGAAACAAGTTGCCGTCCTAGAAACTTGTACCCGTGTCCTCCCATTTTGAAACTCGATGGAACATTGTTAAATCCCCACAAAAAATACACATAAATAACTCTATTTTTTTATGTTAAAGTAATATAACAATGTACATCATATGCAATACTAAAAATACACATTTGCATTTATAATATAATACTTTCATCACATATGTTCAAATAATAATAGATGAATCCATTATCTCATAAATTGCATAATCTTATTCCATCTTTCCAATCAAATAAGCACATGAGCATAACTACATCAATATTATATAACACAACAATCCACAACAATAACCATAATCATGTCTTAAGCAATAGTTGTAATCATGCCATCCATATATCATCAATGATCATACATATCAACACATCCAATTCACATTTCAACATGGATTTCAAATCCCCATAATGAATTTCAATGCATCATCTAAACATCCTAACATAAGTATGAAATATAATTTAACTTTAAATATCCCATTAAACACTTTGCTCTAGCAAACTCAGTTTCACTACCGTGGGTCAGCACCGCGGGTATCACATAGGATCCTCCTCTAACTACTATGGGTCGGGACCCGAATGCTCTGGATCCTAAACCTGTAACATGTGCTGATCCAAAACATGTTTGAAATCAATAGTATATTTTCTCAACAATGACACATGGAAAACATCATGGATATGACTGAAAGTCGAAGGCAATGCCAACCAATATGCCACTGGATTAATCTCTTTAGCACCTCAAATGGTCCTATATTTCTTGGTGCTAACTTAGTTGCTTCGCTCAAAAAAATTGAACTCTTATTTGGTTTCATTCTTAGAAAGACTATCTCCCACATTAAACTTCCTAAGGTTTTGTTTCTATCTGCATAACTTTTGTGTCTATCTCATGCTTATTTCAGTTGTTGGCGGATCAGCTTAACTTGCTTCTCCATTTCCTTTAACATATTCGGAGCAATTCTGTCTTCAAGGTTATGCCAACTCAGAGGAGTACGACACTTTCATTCATACAATGCTTCGAAAGGTGCCATACCCAATGTAATCTGGTTAGAGTTACTGTAGGCAAATGCCACCACAGGCAAGTAGTCTTCCCATTTAGACTGTTGGTCCATAGAATACATTCCTAACTATCTGATTGATCCTCTCTATTTGTTCGTCAATAAGGATGATAAGAAGTACTGAAATTTAACTGGGTACCTAAAGTTGTTTGTACAGTAGTTCAAAATCTAGACGTGAGTCTCAAATCTCTATTCGATACGATCTTTTCACGAATTCCATGCAACCTAAAAATCTCTTTGACAAATCTTCTTTCCAAAGTAGGGCATCAACTATCAAATTCCTTGGAATGAAATATGCTACCTTAGTTTATCAACTACTACTAGGATCATGTAATGCTTATATGGTGTCATAGGTAACCCCTAAATGAAATCCATACTTACGGTTTGCCACTTCTACTTTGGAATATCATGAGGATATAACCATTTTGTTGGATGGATATGTTCTGCTTTTATCCTCTAGACACTTTGCTACATGCATAGCTATATCCCATTTCATACTTGGCCAAAAAATACATTATTTTGAGATTTGCATACATCTTCTTGACACCTACATGGCCTAAATATGGAGCACTATGTGAATCATTCATTACTATTGTCTGCAAGTTACCTCGCACTGAAACATAATTTTTTGCCTTGATTTCTTAATAAACCATCTCTATCAAAAGTATAGCATTCAAAATGGTGACTATTGGGTTAAATTTCCAATGCCGCACTAACCTATTTTTTGCCATGATATCTTAATAAACTATTTGTATCAAAAGTTATTGTTATGTTAACTATAGCTACAATATGTCTCCTAGTTAAAGCATCTATCTTGAGCTCAAATGGTTTACCTAAGAGAAAATGCCTCAATGTCTATGCCTTTATGTGCATGTTACGACTTACACTAGCATATCATCTTGATATTTAGTGCATTTGTTATCTTGTAGAATATTTTGCATTTATAAAATACGTTGGAAATTATTGTTGGCCTTTAGAATTTTTGTCTTGTGAATCTTGTGAGTTGACTTGCTTCTTTTTCTACGATTAAGATGGCCAAAACTCTGAGAGGTAGTGCCAGAAATGCCAGTAATGAGATGTTGGCAATATTGAGGTAGGGGAACCACTCGGTGCTAATTTTATTGCTACCAATGACAATTGTGCAATTTTAGAGGCCATCCTAGCTTTGCTCACTGAGCAAAGGGATGTGATGACTACTTTAGACTCGCTAACCACTCCACTACAACGTGAATCTTCATAGGATCTGCTGAAATTCCATTGTTTGAGGTAACATGTTCCAAGTATTGTACCTCAGTCTAGAAGAAGTCACACTTCGCTAAGTTGCCATCTAACTGATTTTCTCACAAACAATGTAACACATGGTGTAAATGGACCTCATGCTCCTCCATTGATCTCGAATAAATCAAAATATCATCCAAAAATATAATGACAAATTGATGTAGATATGTGCAAAACATCCCATTCATGAGACTCATGAATATTGAGGAGGCATTGGTCAAACCAAAAGGAACCATTCTAAACTTGGTGTCATATCTGATGCAGAATGCTATCCAACAAATATCAGCCTTTGCTATCTAGAATTGATGGTACCTTGACTTAAGATCAATTTTGGAGAACACCCTAGTTTTTTGCATCTGCTCAATTAAGGCATGAATCTCAACAAAGGTTATCAACTCTTCATTGTTACCTTGTTCAGTTGTCAATAATCAATACATAAATGAAGGGATCTATCCTACTTAATGAAGACGATAGGTGCACCCCAAGGGAAAACATTAGGACAAATATGACCCTTCTCCAACAACTCCTCTAACTGCAATTTGAGCTCGCTAAGCTCCTGAGTGGTCGTCTTGTATGGTGCTCATGAAATAGGTTTAGCTCCTGGCACTAAGCCTACATGAAAGTCTAGGTCATGCTTTAGTGGCATACTAGTCATCACACTCAGAAACACATCTACATATTCACGCAAGAGGGGGTGATCATCAAGGGACACGTCTTGCATCTCACTCTCTGATTGATCACTCATAGAGATGGCAAACATATGACATCCCTTATGCATACCTTGCTTCAATTGCATAGTGGAAATCATGCAAAGAGAAGTAGGCCTCTGAACCCTTGAAATCTAAACATGCTTCCCAATGTCATCATAACACTCTATCGTTCTTGGTGACAATCTATCCTAGCTTGATGAACATCTAGCCAATCCATACCTAGCATGATCTTGTAAGATCATAAAGGTATGATATGCAAATCTATTGTGATGGTGAAGGCTCCAAGTCCTAACACACAACCACACATAAGAATATCTACTACCACCTTGGTACCTATGGTTAACCTGCCAACTATCCTTCTGCCTAGAAGCCACCAATCTACATTGTTTCACTATAGAAGGTGACATAAAGGAGTTTGAAGCTTCTGAATCAAACAATACAGAAACACATTTAGTATTTACCCTCTATCATACTTGTGGCTTTAATAATTGTAGCCTAATGCTATGCTTGGTGGTACTTAATTGTTGCATATACTTTGTGCGATCTGCCTACATCACCAACAATCGACTCAGATATTGCTACTCACTGACTACCTGTTGGTGTTGTTGCTCCTTGATGATAATCCCTAGCCAAATGGCCATCAAACCACAAGTGATACAAGGACCTACCTAAAATTCTTGTGCTAGTTGCAGCCTCCTTGATTGTTGATAGGTAGATCCACTAGAGCTACCTTGACCACCTCTAAAAGATTGCTGAGGTCGTGGCATGCTCTCACTTGGTATTCAATCCTGCCTTTGGTCTTTTAAAGAACCTGGTGCTTTACAGCCCTTAGGTTGGCTTCCCTGCGGTGCCTACTGAGGCTTAGGGCTTAGTGCTTGCTGCTTGCTGCTGCTACTGTGACTATTGTAGAGTCCTAGGAGGTAAAGATGAAGACCTAAAACCTCCTTGTGATGGGGGCTATGATCCCTAGAATCTAGCAACAAGCTAAAATCGTGTGTTAAAACAAGGACTATATCTCAACCCTTGATCTCTAGTTCGGTTCTCCTATTGAATGTGGGCTTTTGCCACCACAACAGCCAAAGTATTTGGACCTATTATATGTACATGCCCTTGTAAGGTTGGAATCGATCCTCTCACAAAATGGTTGATGAGAAGCTTCTTGACCATAATGTAAGTATCATAACACATCTTCTTGAAAACGAGGTTCTCACACTGAGAGATTGTGATGGAACCTTGCAAAAGATCATGAAATTCACTGCCGAAAATTCTAAGATAGATACCAATCTTTGAAATGCTCTATAAAGAGCTCCCAAGTCATTGTCTCAATATCAATACGGTGTTTCCGTTTCTCTAGTTGCCATTGGGTAATGCAAAATTGCATAACAATAGGATAGCAAACATGCCTTTAGGTTGCTCCAATAGAGATGCATATCAAAGTACCTAGAAAGAGAAAGCAACCATGTCTTGGCCTTTGTAGTGGAATCCTCAAAATTAGGTGGGTTCAACCTTAGGAGATCCCTTATGTTGTTCCTTGCCCCTCCACACTCTCTGAGTGCATCTCTCTCTTCCTACAACAACTACTCACGATGAGGCTACTCCTTGTGCATACCTTTCTTTCTAAGCAAACTCTTGGAATGCTCTCACTCCATTGTATGTGTGGCCACCTTCTCTTGGGAAGGTTGAGAACTAGCTACATGAGATGCATCCTATCTAAAAGAAAATTAATCTAGAAACTAATGTAAAATATCCAAAATCTACAGTCCCATGCCAATCTCATCCTCCTCCCAATTTGGTCTCCTACGAAGCTCCTCACTCTAAATCTCCAACAAAGGCTCTTGGAGTAGACTGTCTTGAGTAGCTTGCGGGGTCTGCGTATGGCTACAGGCTAGTTTAGGTGGCATCCTCCTCTACAAACACTGTGCAAGAGATGGCTTATACTTTTGATAAAGATGGTTTATTAAGATATCAATGTGAAATTTATGTATTAGTGCAAAGTGACTTGCAAACAATAGTAATGAATGAAGTACATAGTGCTCCATATTAAGGCCATCTAGGTGTAAAAATATGTAAGCATATCTCAAATTAAGGTATTTTTGGCTAGGTATGAAAAATGATATAGCTATGTAGGTGGCAAAGTGTCTAGAATGCCAAAGGGTAAAAGCAAAATATGTCCATCCAACAGGATTATTATATCCTCATGATATTCTAGAGCAAAAGTGGCAAATTATAAGTTGGGTTTCATTTAGGAGTAACCTATGACAAGATTGAAGCTATGTTCCATGGAGTTTCTAGGATTAGGATGGTGGGACATGTTTCCAAAATGGCTAGGATGGGAGGCCTTTTTTAGGGGACGACAATTAAAAAATAGGGAAAATTTAAAAATATAGGAAATTTCAATTATTCATAAATAAGGCATTCATCATATATATTATAGAACCATATTACATTACATTAGAGCTGAATTGAGAATTCACATGACAGTAACACACAAATTAACAAAATTTCATTGGGTTACCCTAGACTAACACCAAAGGTTCCAGTCTTTTATCAATATGTAATAATAACATTATTTTCTTTTGTGTCACAACTAAAAACAACATAAGAAAAACTAATAGTGTTTTTCGTTAACTAATATAAAATACATTTCACTTAGGAATCAAAATTTTATTATCTAAAATATTTGTGGTTGCCTATTTAATAGTTAAGCTCTTATTTGTTATAACCGCGAGGAGGAAGTTTACCCCACAAGGAGGATTTTACCAAATTAAAACAAGAATTGAAAAATATTGGTAGGAGAGGTTTCTTTGGCCCTCTAAAGTTCCTCATGGCATTGTAGTCCTCACCAAATAATTGCACGGAACTAACTTAAAATGGGGAAAAACAAGAAGGAGAGGTGTGAGAAAATGAAATATCTTGTAATGATTAGGGACTAACTTTGCCAATAAATATCCAAAGTCTCCCACTTCACGTGATTGAATAAACATAAACATTGACATCAGTAACGAGGTTTTGTACATAATATAGTAACTTGGGTGAGTTAGTTTTCTATTCACAATTAGAGATTCGAATCAACAATTAATTTCATTCACATACCGTAACAAGAAATGGCATAGAGAGACTGCTGGCAGATGATTTATCATTTATGTCCATAAAATTTTCTTTTTTCAGCTTTTTCAATTGACAAAGTCAAGGCGAGGCTTGTTCAAATCATCTCAAGAACTGTAATTTACAACAGTTATATGTAATCCTAGTGCTGGGCCATAGGGAATGATTGGCTGTCCTTGGGATGGTTGGAGGATGTCCAGGTGCCCCTTGGCCATCCTAGGAACAACCAACCGTACCCCACCATCCCTTGCCTTTTTTGCTGTATCGAAAATGTTTTTGGATTTTTTCACATAGGAGACGGCCTTAAGGTTGTTTCTTAGCTGTCCTTGAGATGGTCAGGGGACATCTAGTTCCCCAGCTGTCCCTTGCGTCTTTTTGCTGTCCTGGAAGTGTTTCCAATTTTTTTTCCCCATAGGGGATGGCCCTAGGGTTGTTTCCTAGCCATCCGCACATCCTTGAAATGCCCTGGGGACAGGGACCACATGATTTTCCTAGGGGATGCGTCCCTATGGAACATAGCATATGAGCATAACACAATCCTAGTAGTAGTCAATAACCAAAGGTAGGGTAGTTCATTCTAGGGAATTTGACACTTCCTTCTAGGGAATTCGACACTTCATTCAAGAATCTAGTTGGTTGATCAGAGCGGATTAATGGAATCGTTAGTAGAAGGGAGACCTTTTAGTTTCAAAGCACTTAGTTGTGTTGGTGAAATTGATAGTGGATCTGTGGTTTTCAAGTTTTTAGAAGTCTCGCCAGTTTCAGTGTTGAAGTTGCTTTAGATTCCCAAATGGTGATTCATGTGCAACTTGCTCTTTTTAACAGTAGTTGCATCCAACAATGGCTATTCTTGGTGTTATATTTTTGGGAGATGGATATGAGCCTATTTTAGGCCTTTAGTATTTATTAATTATTTTAGGATTAGTTTGATTTAAAGTAGTTTTCTTTTCGCTTTTTCTATAGATAGGGATAGGTTTCCTTTAAAGTGGTTCTTTTTGGGATTTTTTGTTATTATTTCTTAAATCCTTAAAATCTCTTTATTGTAACGGTTAACCTATAAATAAGTGCTTTGAGCACATAAATTTTTAATGATGGTTGAAGTTGGGCTTATGCTGCAGAAATTGTTTTTTATTTGAAGTGATAATGAAATTTATGTTTGTAATTTCATGAAGAAAAATCGAAAGAAGATTACCTTAGTGAAGCTTTGTATTGGTGAATTGTGTCCATTTAAGTTGTAGCTTTGAATGCGGTTTAACTATTTACTTCTTGAAATCGTGTGATGTTCATCTGCTCAATTCTCTCTTGTTGACGTAGATCAACTGGCCTTTGTTTTAGCCAGTTGATAAGCATTCATTTGTTTTCCCTTCAAATCTTTGTTTGCAATGAAATACTGGTCTCTATTTGAGCTATTAAGAAATTGTGTTCGTTTGTGCTTGAATTATTTGCTTTCCTTAATATCTGAAAATCTCTCTCTAGTGCTTAACTATTAACAGTCTGACGCATGCATATGGGGCAAAAACATAGGCAGTTAGTAATTTCCATTGATGCATAACCCCACCGCCCCCCCCCCCCCTATTGAAATCTTGTATAGTGTGCATACTTGTAAATTTGTCTATAGTTTTAGTCTAGGGCTAGTTTTAGTTTTAGTTAGGTTTCTATGAGCTTTCCCTTACAATTTGAAGAACGGTTCTACCGTACACATTAAAACGCTAACAATTATGCAATTTATGATATCCTGGATTTATCTATTATTATTTGAGCATATGTGATGAGAGTATTATATTGTAAATGCACATGTGATGTAAGCTTTCCTATGATATACCTTGTTATATAACAAAAAAGAATTATTGAGTTATTTATGTGTATTTCAGTGGGGATTTAATGATAGTCAGGTTGTTACAACATGGTGCTAAAATTTGTCTGGTGACTTCATTCCAATCCCCAAATTGCATGGTGTTAGATATTTAGGCGAAACATATTTAAACCAGGGTTTGAAAGTCCAAGAGACATTGCATGGAAAGGCAACCTTTCGTCCATAGCAAGACACATCTGGAAAGGTTTCAAGCATATGCAACAAGGGCTATTCTGGCAGATAGGTAACTGTAAATCTGTTAGATTTTGGGAAGATATCTTGACGGATATCTCCTGTTAACATGGAAGAAATAAAAAGGTAAAGGATGTCCCTCCAAGAAAAGGGGTGGTTACCAGTGGCAGACTGTCTACTTCATTCCTGTGACTTTAAACCACAATGGAACATGGAATGCATAATAACTCCTAAGAGGTACCACCTTCATCAGGTAAGATTACTCCAAGGAACCTACTATCTAGACATATCCAAATCTCCAACACCGCTGCAATATTTGATGGGAAAACTCTTCTATAGGGGATTGTACTGCTGCCTCAGTGTATGCTGGTCTTCTTCCACAAACAATTACTTGCAGTAGCATCTGGAGGCAACTTTGGAGCAATCATGTATGGCCCAAGATAAATTACTTCATATGGGTAATGCTGTAAAACATAATTCTCATTCTAGGAGCAATTAAGGAGAAGAGGTAATAAAGTTGCTGCAATTGTGAAAATCTTTCATCCTGGGGCACTGAAGTTGCGGCAATCATGAAGCTGAGAAGGAGCATTCACTTGTTAGCCATGTCTATAAATGGAGCCATCCAATACTACTGTTGCATTTGTCTGAGAGCTAGTGCTGTGCCGCTGAAGACACATAATAGAACGAAAAAGAGGGTTGCTAAAAGTAGGGAAATGGATAAGTTAAAGGCCAACATTGCTCAGACCTTACAAGCTATGATATGCATTCAAGAAGATCAACTAGTACAAGTACAATCTTTATTGCTTGTTGGCTTTATTCCCACTCACTAAAAGTACAATTTTCACTCTATTCCTCTGAAAGCCAACATGCCTCTTTTCCTTTGGGACACTAAGACCTAGGGTGAAGCCCCTCCATCCATACTTGACAATGATAACAAAGCCCAAAGGGTAAAGATACCCCAGGAAAGAATCTCCACTCAATTGAAACCTTTGCCCACATAGCCTTAGTCCAATATCAATGATTTTCTCTAAGGTCTTACAAAAGTCGCAGAATCCAAAAACATGGATTATGCCAACCACCAGCAGTTTATCAATCTGTTTCTCAGCCACATGCAAAGAATTAAGGAGAACCCAATGGAAATAGTTATCTGTCTAAACAAGCTGGAAGAAGGCCTTACAATCCTCTGTCATTGCTATTAAAGTGTCCTTAACAGGACTAAATCAATGGAAGAGATCCTAAGCAATGAAAAGCTAAGAAAAGAGTTTACAGTGGCTGTACACCAAAACTAGCACTACACAGCCCCCAAGAGAACCTTCAAATCCAAGAATTTCCATTTGCCCAAGTTCACTATTCAAACTAATCATTGGAATGCAATGTAAGGTGGTCAAATGGAAAGGACTGTTATGGGATGGACTTGGATTACTGAAGGAAGATCCGCGGCTGACCGTCACATTGGCAAACATCATTGTGCTCCCAACATATTGAGAATGTGATCCATGGTGATCAAACAGAAGGAGCTGTTATGGGATGGACCTGGAATGCTGAAGGAAGACCCACAGTTGACCGTTACATTGGCAAACATCATTGTGCTCTCAACAGACTGAACTTTCGAATATATGTACTACTTGAAATGCCTAATAATAGCTTATATTTAATCGCCTATATATTTTTGGGTCATAATTCTGGTTTAGTTTGTAAAATAGTATCTGATCCCTCTTAGGCTGGTATCTCTACTAAAATTTCTAGGCTCTTTTTCATCCCTATGGATGCTGGTAAACCTCCCACTTTTTGATCTTAGTTATCTGCATCTGGGGTTTTTGTACTGTAATACTTTATTAGCATAACTTGTATAAAAAAAATGGTACCTTGAACTTTGTCTTGGTTTGCTTCAGATGTAAATCGATGGCAGGATGGAGCAATTGTGGCAAATAATCCCACTCTTATTGCTATTCGGGAAGCACAGCTCTTGTGGCCAGATACTCGGATTGGGTGCCTTATTTCCTTAGGGTGTGGAAATCTACCAACTAAGGTTTGTGCATGAGTAGCAGTATGTTTGCATAATGTAAGTAGATTTTGTTGGGTTATGTGCTTGTTTTAAGATTAAATTCTACCTGCATTCTTCAACTGGGCCCTGATTTTTGAGGTTGTATAACTTGTCGAAGAGGGAGTTAACTAAATTCAATGATCAATGCAGCCTAGAGGGAAAGGAGGATGGCGATATTTGGATACAGGCCAAGTACTGATTGAGAGTGCATGCTCAGTTGAGCGTGTGGAGGAAACATTGGACACTTTGCTGCCTATGCTTCCAGATATACAGTACTTCCGTTTTAATCCAGGTATTTTGTGATCTCTTTCTTTTTAATTGCACAACCAGAAACTTAAAATTTTAGAGGTTGTAATATTGTATACATGCATGTTGTCTGGAAATAGATTGTTTTTCAGTTGAAGTTAAACACAGGTATTTTTTTTTCATGCTTACATTCAGAATATCTCATCATAATGACAACAGGCACAGTATTTCTTTATTTTCTGACTCTATTCCTCTTGTCTCTGAAGGTTTCTTGCCAAGAAATTGGTTATTGGCTTTCGCTTGGTCTATTCAGTTGCTTAAATTAGATGTTTTTGATTACGAAGAATATTGAATTGTCATATTTGTCATTTGGGTTTTCCCTTGGTTTACCGTGTACTCTGTCTTTCAATTTGTTAAGTGCAATGTTTTTTCCTTTTCTTAGTTGATTCTATGAGGGAGTTATACAACTTTGCTTACATATGCCTTTATGTAGTTGATGAGAGATGTGGGATGGAGCTAGATGAAACTGATCCTGCAGTCTGGGTTAAGCTAGAAGCTGCAACTCAAGAGTATGTTGAAGCCAATAATACAGCCTTTCAGGCTGCATGTGAACGACTGTTACCACCCCATCATGATGAAGAGGGTTGGTCGGATATAACAAAATCTTATCATTTCATGTCAAAGACCAAGACACTTGGCCCAGGTCTATTGTTTTTTACCTCATATTTTCTTATGTTAAAACTATCTATTGTGTACTATCGGGTATTTTCCATCTTGCTTTTCACTACGGTTAAATTTAAATTCTTGAAAGTTTGGGGATGCTTGCAGTTCATGATGAAACCGGACCTTGCTTGGGCTGGAGACGTAGAATACTGTTAGCAGAATCTTCTCAGAGTCTTGATTTAGCAGATTCCATTAATCATGTACGTTCTTTGCAAACTTATTGTTCTCAGCATGGAATTAAACTGGAGTTATTGAATAGGCTATCAGGAGCTTCCAGATCAGCTGCACCGGCTTCCACTCCTTATACATCACCCTTGTTTACTGGAAGCTTTCCAACAAGTCCACTTTTATATAGTCCTGAAGTTGGCCTTCAGCAGCTAAATCATCTTGATTTAGTTCCACCTTTAAGCTTGGATGGAGGGCAAAACCAGGTTTTGTCTGGCAAAATATCTTTCTCGCCACCAAGATCACCACCATTGGGGCCTAGACAGCTTTCAGGACCTGTTCAAGCACTACAGGAAAAGTTACAAAGTTCACCTCAAGTTGGCATTGTACATTTTGCTCTTCAATGTGATTCATTGGGTTTAATTCTTAGGTAGGACTTGTAAACTATTTTCTATTTTAATGTTAAATTTGTACAGGTTAGCATAAGTATCTAATATCAAAACCGTTACTCATGTGTCTTCCACAGCTGGAGAAATGATGTATTTGTAGTAGCAGAACCTGGAGGATTAGCAGATGCATTTTTACAAAGTGTTAGGGCAAGCATGTTCCTTGGCATCGGTCAGAAATTCAAGAAGTGTTCTGCTATGCCAAAGATATCAACTATTTCTGGTTTGGTTGCTCGATATCCTCGTTTTCAGCTTGGTGGTGTTCTTCACCGATTCATGGGGCGGCAGACTCAGGTACTATTGTAATTATCAGGTTACTTAACATTGGTACTTGATTGATGTTTCTCAATGGAAACAAGTTGTCTTATAGTGTGATGCAGTAACTGATGTAGTTTTTCCTGCATAGGTCATGGCTGACGACCAAGAAATTGCAGCCTACATGTTCCAGAGAATGCTTCCTGCCATACACTTGACACCTGAGGATGTCCGATGGATGGTGAGAGATTCCCTTAGCTGTTGCATGTGAAACTGCTTTTTGTCATAACTGACCTACTTTTTACATGTCAATGTTTCACATAATTTATAAACCCCCTTTTATTTTTCATGCTGTCTATATTTGCTTTTAACATTAGTCTCTGGAATGTCAGAAATCTAAACATGCTATCTCTTTTGGCTGGACAGTTGAGTTTGAAACTAATTGAACTTAGCATACATCAAGTTTGCAAGACTATGCTTATCATCACAAGTGGCCAGAGGGGATTTTATTTTTGGATTTTGTTACAAAGTGTTATTTGAAGTCACGAAAAAGGCCACAGAAAAATGGAGTTCACCTTTGGTGGGATCATCGCTGTTTCAAGAATAGGTGGTATAAGAACATTTACAGCGACACTAACAGAAATGTGAAATTCCCAAGATTCTTAATCAGATGTGGAATGATCATTCTTGAAACTGGTATTCTGTGTATTGGGAAATGAAATCAAGCTCGACAATTGTTTGATAGAAGGAAACCTCTCAGATAAAACTAGAAAAAAATATACAATGTTAAGTTATAAACGTGAAAACTAATAAACACAATGTACTTAATTGTTAGCAAAATGATTAAACTGAATAAACGTAATCTCATGATCACTCACTAATCATTTCATATTGAGATTAAGAATTTAGAAAAGTTCTTAAAAAACTAAAGACCATGCAGGTCATTTCAATTTCGTGCATCATCCTGAATCCTTCTTGAACTCCTTATTCTCATTCTTCTGCTCTCCACACTCATGGTGGATTGTGCACCCTGACTAACCTTGGTACACGTGGACTCTTTCTCTAAAGCTTTAGGTGGAAATTCTTCATTCCCTCAGGATTATAGTCCTACATATTTGTCAATTTTTTTGTGTATTCCAGATTATATTTGGAAAGTTGGCAACTGTTGTTAAGTATCAAATCAAATCATCTACCTTTGAAATGTTTAGTGATTCCTATTTGCTGAATGAATAAAGGAATACTTTCTGTAGTTTGCTTGATAAATAGATAAGATAGTTGCCTGAAAAATGTAGAAGGTATGGCTCCGTAGAAGTAATTAGTGTAAACTGTAAACATGAGCCGTGTCTCATAGTTTCCTGAATTTGCAAAAACTCGAAATTTGGAGAACTTAATCAAAAAACCTAAGTTGCCGGTACGGGTAGTGGAACAGGCTTGGGTTTGGGATTCGGGTACGCTGGTATGGCAAATTTCTTTTTTCTTGGATATGGGTATGGCTATATATATACACACCCCCCAAAAAAAATTACACTAGTGACTATACATAATTTAGAATATATTTGATACTTGGTAGTATGATACTAAAAATAAGTTAAATAATAAAATTGAAAATACATTTCATAAATCATTCATATATCTATATGAATGAAATACTAGTAAGTGAGGAATCCTAACTAACAAGTACTACTAAGTGAGAAGTCACCAACTGAAGAGTCCTAACAAACACCACTTTCTAAGTATAGCAAGTTACATCCCTAAGAAAATACCTTTGAGTAAAGACCTACCTAAACAAGATTATCTTAATATGCAAGATAATGCTAGCAAAATAAACTAATGCATAAATAAACTGATGCACTAACACCAGAACGCCCTTTGAGAACAAGCTTTATAGCTTTGACCGTGTTTGAAGTTGTGTGCTACTTTGTTTCCCAATTCTACCAATTTGCATGTTTTTAAGATGTGATTCTATTCCATCTCTCTTTTTCAAAAATAAGTTTATCTATTTCCTTTGATTTATATATAAATCTATTTCATAAATTAAAAAAAAAAGCATTCCAAGGTGTTCCCCAAGAAAAAAGAATGTAGTCTCCATAACATACAATCAAAAGATTGAGACTAAGGTAACCACATATTTGTCAGCCTTAAACATCATCATACTTAATTAGGCTCTTGATTTACCCCGGGATGTTTGTTACCATGGGTGAAAATATTCCAACCCACCCAAAAGAGGCAGTAAAAAAAGTACAACAAATTCATGGCGGTTAATTTTAAACTAAATTTTCATCCCATAAATAACAAAAATCTAAGAAGCCGAACACATTTGTAGCTCAGATTCAATATGGAGATTCTTTACAACAAAATGCCAAGCTTCGAAATCTGATCAAACAGCAGCCTTTGCATTACTGAGCTGATTCTAATGATCTCAGTTTTTTTCAAATCAGTGAAATTTCACCATATATTTTAAAGATTTTTGTTTTATAATGATGCAGAAAACTAACAAGGGGTTTGCTCCACAAATGTCATTCAAAAGCCAAAGATTTCAATTAGTTGTGCGGCTGAAAGCAAATTATTATTATTTAATGTATTTTTTCTATTCTCCATATAATTATTGTTTGAAAAGCGCACTGAGAAAAAAAATCTTGAAATGCTTGTGAAATAATATTAGAAGATTTATTGTATATTTGAAGATTTTTGAGGAAAGGATGGCTTTGGGCATGACTAGGAGCACTCAGGCACGTCCAGGGACAGCTAGGGTATGCCCCTGCCGCCATGGGTACCTTGTTTGGGATGGCAGGGGCGTACTTTGTCAGTCCTGTCCTCACTCTTGCTCCTGCTCTCGCTCACATACTTGGTCCCGCATCAGGGGCGAAATGTGCCATTTCCGGTAACATAGTAAAAAACAATATAGTTGTTGAAAGTCACCCAAAAATTTGTAAGGAACAATTTTCAATGTTAGGGTTTTGATTCGTGTTCATTACAGTTTCTGCTAGGATGTTTTTATAAAATTTAAAGCCATGACTGTAGTCACTCTTTACATTAAGATTTGTTGCTTGTTGCCTCTGTTGGGTCATGCCAAAGAAGAAAGCTGTGATTTTTGCTACAATGTGATCTCTATTTCAAAGAGCAATGGTATTGGTTTCAAAGCTTTTGGCAAAGTTTTTTGTTGTCAGGTTTTGCACTGTGCGAGTTGATCCCTATTCTCTGCTGCAAGGTTTTGCATTTTGAGTTGATTGTTGTTTGCAGTTGTCAGGTTTTGCACTCTAGAAGTTTAGTGTGATTGCTGTTTTCTGTCATCAAATGTTGCATTTGATTTTGTAATGTCCCTTGCAGGACCGTTAAATCAAATCCACATAAATTTTTACCGTCACTCAAATCCTAACTCTTTTTGATCACCAAGTTCCTGATGTGGGCAAGGTGAGAGCATATGGAGATTAGAATGAGGACAATGAAATTAAACTGAAAGATATTGGTGGCAAGCCAACCAATATACAATATAAGCATAGTTATAGAATCGATTGAGTCAAACTCACTAATAGCAAATGCCAATTCTGATCAAGCCAAACTGATTGAATACAACTTACAAGTGGAATTGCGTCAATGCCAAATTGGTGGATTAATTCACCTGATTCCGATTCATGCCATGCAAGGCGGAAAATGTACTAAAAATGAAAGAGGGATCCAACGGATAAACCGACTAGGATCTATTACAATGAAAACCAAACACAATCTGGCGGTATAACCTCCTATATTTTTAAAAATGACAATTTTCAGAACTTGATCAACATATAAAAAAATATAAATATTTTAATACGTTTGCTGATATTGATACACTGATATAGAAATACTGGTAAATCTGCAAATTGAGATAAGTGGCTAACCTTGTTGAAACTGTATGGCCCTTTTGAGAATTCCTTATAGCTGCTGCAGATTTAGAAACTTCATTGAATCACCCAAAATACCTTTATTGAGTGATACGACTCATCCCAAACACAAGTTTGGCACCCCAAACACAATTCCAAACTGATATATAGCTGAAACTAAGGTGTGGCTGTTATCAAAAGCCCAAACTCACATTACAAAATACAGCGATTCCTTCAAAGATTGCTACAGCCTATCCAAACTTGGTATGACACTTCCAAAACATCAATATAATGCTCCCTCTAAGGCTGCGATCCCTTTTGGAGTTTATACGGCAACAAGATTTAATCAAATATATTATATAATATAGTCTAAACAATGGTCAAACCATCCTTAACATGAATTGCACCATCTTACTTAAGTACGATAGCAACATTCATATTATTTCTCCTTTTATTTAAATCGCCACCTTTCTACATTAAGTTTGGCACTTCAAACCAAAGCAATATGAGCTTAAAGAAGATATGGCTGGAATAATATTAAGAAATTAATGGTACGGCCAGCAAATAATTTATATTATTTAATTCAAGTCTAAATATATGATATTCTGAAATCTAATTCACACACTTAAAATATCTTCACAAAGAATCTACAAACTCACACCACAGGTAAATCACACAAACTGAAATCGAGAAACACTTGGTATTTTCTGAATAAGTAAACCACCCACGCAACCAACACTAAAAACCACACAAAAACCCAAAATTTGACAACCAAACTGAAACTCTGAAAATCTAGAAATCACAAACTGTTGAAGCTCATTGGCAATCCCTGTGTAGAATTGCACCAAAAGACTAGGAGGGTTTTCGTCCTCAAGAAAGAAAGAAGAATATATGTTCATTCTCGAGAAAAATGAATTTGTTGAAATGAGTAGGTCGGTAACCCTTTCCTGGAGACAAAACCTTTTTTTATAACTTTTCAGGGAATATAATATTATTTTATATTCTTTTCTTTTATTTATATCCCTTCAAAGTTAAAACAATAATAAAGTGTCCTTTTAACTCACTTTTTGCACCCCCATGCCTAGCGACACTTTATAAAGTCACTTTTTGCCTTCTTTTCAAAACAACCTTTTAATAATAAAACATAAATTGCTTTAATAAAATTAAGTTACTGTTGACAACTTAAGTTAAATTATTAATTTATGGAATGTATTGCAATATATAACTTCACCCAATTTACGGTATGTATTGTAGTATATAAATTCACCCAACTTATGGTATGTACTGCAGTATATAACTTCACCCAACTTATGGTATGCACTACAGTAAATAAATTCACCCAAAGCTCGAAAAACAGGACATGACAGATTTTCTTTCTTGCATTGTTTCTTTTATAACATTATTAAAATTCAGTACAGATTTTTATTTTAATTAAATTTATTATTTAGTAGATGCTAATATTTTATTATTAATAAAACTTTAATAAAAACATTTTTCTTGTATTTTATTTTAATTTGCTATGTTTAGTTTTATACTTTATTATTTTAATTTTTTCTAGTTCTTTAATTTTGAATTTAGTCAATTTATTAAAATTTAAAACTTTACTTTTAATTTTTATTAATCTTAATTTGGTTTTAAGATCTACTTTTTATAATATTTTATGGTTAATTTTAAATTATTAATTTGTCTATATGTTTTGATATCTTGTATAGTTTTCAAATCTACTAAAATGACATTTTTGTTTATTTATTCTTATATTGAAAAAAAAAAGCAGATTTATATACTTTGAACTTAATCATGAATTATTTTCTAATTTTTATGGGCTGATGAACTTGTTCTGAATTTTTTCCTTGCTGAATTCGAACATAAACAGGAACATTGTGGCTGAGAACATAAGTTTTAAACAATCAAATAAAATAAAATCATGAAAATTGTGATCTTGGTGATTAGAACAGTCTCACAGCTAATCTTTATAGCAATGGAGTATCAAACCCTTATTCCTTTTGCCATATAGTTGAAAGTATTTGATTGCTATCTTCATAAATTTTTATCAGCTGAAGAAGCTTGTTCTGAATTTTTTCCTTGCTGAATTCGAACATAAACAGGAACATTGTGACTTAGAACATAAGTTTTAAACAAACAAATAAAATAAAATTCATGAAAATTGTGATCTTGATCATTAAAAATCTCACAGATAATCTTTATAGAAATGGATTATTAAATCCTCATTCCTCTTGCCATATAGTTGAAAACATTTGATTGCTATTTTCATATGCATTATTTTGTCCAATAAGCTCGTTTTTTGTTGGAAATTTGCATGAATCTCTTCAAATTGTAAATCATCTTCTTGGGAGTTATGACGAGTGCCTCTATCTAGCATCAATTCATAGCGTTGAGACTCAATCAACACTTGCCAAGTCACAACTACTTGCTGACGTAGTCTTGACAGAGCAATCGCTGAGTGCTAAAAAATTTAGGGAAAAACATAAAAACCAGTGTTCCATTGGGACTCAACTAGTAGTTGCCAAGTCACGACTACTTGCTGAGGCAGTCTTGACAGAGTAATCACTGAGTCTGCTAAAACTTTTTAGGAAAAAACATAAGAACATTGGGACACATGCCCCCAAAAATGGGCCATTTGGGGGATGTGGACATCCTTGGGATGCAGGGACTAGGATGAAACATTCCCCTAATGTCCCCTCACTGTCACCTGTAGGTGGGGACATCCTTGAGATGTCCTTGCAGAAGCAGGGGATGTCTCAGTGCGTCCCCATCTGTAGGGGATGTTGGGGGGTCTCCTTGACATCCTCGGGACGGCCAAGGGACACCTAGGTGTCACTCAACTGTCTTGGGGATGTTGAGGCATCCCCATGTAGACCATTACTAATAAGTGATTTAAAAAAGTAGTTCTAAAAAAATCTAAACACCTAGCCCTAACCCTAAAGTGCAAATGGGGCCCACCAACACCTCAAGCCTCTCATAAAAACTATAAATAACCTAGCCCACCCTCAATTGAAACCACCATCAAATTTCAACACTTTGCCATTTGCATTGAGGAAGAGGAAGACTTAAATCATTTTCGTCAATCAATCATTCAAATCTATCATCAAGCCTTCAAGTTCAAGGTAAGACTTCACAAGTTCACACTCAAATCTTTATTTGAGTGTTGTTTTTTGAAGTTTCTTTTAGTATTGCAATAGGAATATCTATTTTATTGTTCAATATTCAAATTAACAAAATCCGAAAATTTAAATGTCAAATAGTTAATCACATTGTTGGTTTTTTATTTTTATCAAATTTTAGATTTTCAAAATGCTGTTGTTTTGTTTTAAGGTTTCAACTTAAAAATTTATATATGCAAGTTCGAACTAGGGTTTATAAATTATTAAATGTTGTTTTTAAGGTTTTATGACCATTGTTTAAAGGGTTTTATAGTTGTTGTTTTAGGGTTTTTAAATGCTGTTTTTAGGATTTTAAATTTATTTTTTTAAATGTTTATTTGCATAATGATTAACTAAATAATAGCTGATTTTCAATGTTCATTTGACTTATGTCTTATCCTTTGCTTTTTCACCTCTTGCGATCTAAACTTAGATAAACAGAAGTAAAATGAAAATCTGAAATCTTCATATAGTCATATTAAATTTATTATTCATTAGGTTTTATTAGATGTTAATATTTTATTATCAATAAAACTTTTATAAAGTGTTACATTTTTTTACTATTGGGCTAATCAATTATCAAACAAAACAACTCAAGGTTGAAGGAACAAGGATTGCAACTTTTATGTATCCTCTACTTCTGCTCTCTGTGCAACCTAAAGTAAGAAAGACAAAAGGAGAATCCTTGTCTTGACTCTTGAGCTCTTGCATTTGCTATTAAGTTTGTGCAATAAAGTTAAACGATAAATTTCATTTTTTACAGTGTCACTATGAGTTCTCATAGCATAAGTGACAATGAGGAGGCTCAAAATCCAAACATTGAAATGCAAGTTGAGAATATGCAGGAAGGGCACAAGGAAGCTAGTTAAATTGAGAGTGCTTTCCATTTTAGTTACCCTTCTAATGGAAAATTTGCCAATGGTCTCTTCCATAGTTGGAAAACTTGGACTCAGTTGCCCAAAATTTTGAATTGGACTTGGGACTAGGCAAAAACCTGGCAAAAAATGTAGCAAAACTTGGCAAAGAAACAACAAAAAAAATGAGTGAAAACTGAAACTGGGCACATGAGTTTTATATTTTTGGCCACAATAGTGTTCGACACTGAAACTTGGGAATACCTTGCCAATTTTGTACAAATATCAGACTAGACTCAATGCTTTTCCAAAATGGACTCGCGAATCATGGTGAGTCAGCACAAGTCTTCAAACTATGGTCCCTTCGATAAGAAGGCTCCTTTAGGCTAAGTCTGGGGTCCAGCTCAATCGACATTTGTCCAAGAACATAATTTCTTCCACTTGGAACACTCTCTACTCTTTCCTCACTTGGTAAAAAGCCTCTCTGAATACTCTTTGGAACTTGTTCCCTATGTACATTCAGTGGAATATCTGAAAAGATAGAAATGCTAGAATTTTTGAAGACAAAGGTGAGGACTCACAATCTATTGCTAGCAAAACTATCCATAACATTATTAAAGTTGTGAATGTTCTTTTTCATGCTCAATAGCCTTTTGATTGTTTGTGCCTCAAGGAACTCCAGCTGGTTAGGAATTGGCAGCTTGATGCTAAATTAACCTCTAGGCATCCTACTCCACCCAAAAATCCTGCCTTCATTTTCTTGCTCTGTTTTTCGATGGTGCTTCTCAGTCCAATCCCGGTATGGCAGCAGTGGGGGTGTTATCAGAAGCAGTGCCAATGACTTAATCCTCAGCTACTCTTGGAACCTTGGACACCAAAGTAACAATGTGGCTGAACTTACTTCTTGCTCAAAAGGGCTTCAGCTGGCCATTGCTGAAATATTGTGAATATACATGTTTATGGTGACTCTCAACTAATTATTCTGGCTGCTCAAGGAAAGTCCCATATTTCTTCAGTCTAGCTTAATGTTGTCTAGCAAAAGATCACTTTGTTGATTGACTAATTAAAAAGGAATTACTTTCCATCATATTGCCCATGCTCAGAATGCAATGGCCAATGGCCTTGTTAAGAAGGGAGGTGATCTTCCCCTAAATAGGTTAATTTTGCAGAAAAGATAATTTGCCTGGAGGATCGATGACTTTTGGCTCCTCCCCGCTTTTGTAAAGTTTTGTCCTTCTGTTTAATAAATGAGCTCTTTATTTTCAAAAGAAGGGCCCTTTAAAACAATTTGCTACTAAGATGCAAACAAACCAATCTAGCAATTAAGGGGGACTCAGCTATGGAAATGCCATTTTTGTGCCCTTGAATTTTGTGGCAGCAATGCTAGAGTTAATGCGCATCTCCTTCACATTGAAACAAAGTGCAGAGATACAAAGATTGTTTGGTGGTAGCGATGAGCATGACACACCACTTGCTAGTATGACATTGAGGATTGCTAGCATTTCTTGACAGACACAAGTTCCTTTTTTTTTTAATCTAGTGTGAACTTGGTTGCAAAGTTGCTTAATGCATACGGATGAGAGATGTGGTAGACATAGTTACTGGATACGTCACCCCCTCTCCTTTGGTACGCATATTGCCATATCGGATACGGGTACTCATAGGATACGGCTCGGATATGTCTTGGATACTGTATCCGGCCGTACCAAAAAAACCCTATTTTTTTCCTGTGCCGGATACGTGTAGATATGGCATTCTAATGATATTTGTGCTGTATCCCAAAAATATTAACCTTGGAATGTTAAAAATTGCTGCAAGCAACTGTTCCATGACCTGGCATGCTGATTTCTTGTTGTGGGGAACTACTCTAGACCAGCATGCACACGATCGGAAATGTCTTTCTACGCGATCGTATTTACTCAAACAATCGCATTCATTCTAAAGTTGGAGATATAGTGTCAACAAGCAATGGAGGAAGAGACAAATTTTATTAATTGGTGATACTTTTTTTAATTTTTGGCTTTTTTGTTTTACTTTACATTGTAAACTTTTATTTATTTATTAAGTTTAATACATTTAACTTTTAATTTAAGTTTAATTTATTAATATATAATATATTTGTTAATATTATTTATATTAAATTTAAATTATTTAATATAATTTATTGCTAATATCTATCTATCTATCTATCTATATATATGTCGTATATAGCTGTATCCATATTAGGGGTCTTGAAAAATAGATGTATCTGTATCTGATACCATATCCGTATCTGATACCATATCTGTGTCCATGCAACTTTGGAGGTAGATGATGCCATTTGCAAGTTATTTTTTGCCAATGGCATTTCATTCCATGTTGCTTACCCTCCTTATTATAAGGAGGTTGTGGTTAAGATTTTAGGAGTAGGGCCTTCATATGTGCTACCAGGGGAGGTGAAATTGAGGACCACTATCTTGGATAAAGACTATTCCAAGATAAACATTTGTATGGAGAAAATGAAGGCCACATGGGCCACAAGCAGATACAACAATGTCATCGATAGGTGGATGGACAACATGCATTGTCCACTCATCAATATCATGGTGACATGTACAGATATCTGGCAATGTGTCTTCTAATTTTGGGTGATTGGGAATCGTTTGGTCTTTGAAGGGACGTCTCTAGGGCCCAAGAGGAATCAGAGCAAAGCATGAAAAGGTGAAAGGTGAGTGTAGGAGTGATGAATACATGAGTTAGTAGTGACTACTTAGTTGTTAATTGCTAATGCGCTGTGCTCCTTGTAATCTTTCCATAGCAGCATGAGGAATATAGGAGACAATAGAGTGTGATGTAATGCTCCTTAAAACTCTTTGTATTGGCCCCATTGCTAAAGAAAAGAGAAGCTGTGCAATCGCCAATTCTAGTTAGTTTTCCCCATACTGGGGCTTTCAGATTAAAAAATCAATTTGCTTATGGTTTGCAAGCTAAATAACTCATTCTAGTGCACATTCTAGTACTCTTAACACACTCTAAGACTAAAAGTACTGCAATATTAAGTAGTCAAGAAGTGGCAACTTTGGTAAAATAAGCTTACGTTGTTTCCTTATATGTAGAATTGTAGGGCAAACTACTGATCATTATATGGACTCCTACAGATCTTTGGAAAAACCACATTGTGAAGGAACTTGGGAATAAGATAGATTAGACATTTATGTCTGAAATAGTAGATTTTTTTTTTTATCAACATATCCATGCATCTGGACCAGGGTTGATCTTTCCAAAACCTTTCAGAAATCAATCAACCTCACATCAATGTTAGGATACGGGGATATGGCATTGGATTTTGAGTGTATTCCCTTTAGGTGCTTTAAGTGTTAAGATATTTTCATCAAATGTGACTTACTTAAAAACAAAAGAAAGGAAAGACAAAATTGGAGCCAGGGAAAAAGAACTGCAGGATAGATAATTTCAAGGGAAGAGAAGCCCAGTCATTTGGAGATGCAAAGTTTTTTTGAAGGAAGCAAAATGGAATCTTCTACAAAGAAATCATCTTCAGATTTATAGCCTGTAAGGAAGATATGATTGTTGAACTTTGGATTTGATTTCTAGCAAGACCAATAACAGTTGACTAGAGAAATGGCCTTCGTAGTGAAGTTAGAAGAACCAAAAAAATTTAAAGAATGAAAAGAATAAGGTCTTCCCACCAAATAATCGATTGGTAGAATCAACATTGTTGGACTATTTACCCTCTGAATCAGATATGGATAGAGCAGTAATCCAAGTGGAAGAGTGTTCACTTGCCCAAAGAAACAGTAAAATAACGGTGACTGTTATTAATGGAATGAGAAGTGACCACATAAATGCAGAAATGTTAAAAAGGAAGCCCAAGATGCTATTGGTGCAGGGTCCCAATGTCAAATTATAGAAATTTTGAATTGCTTGGACCAATATTGGCTCCTTGAATCAGAGATTTGTTCATACCATGGTCCACTAGCCTTGCCGACAATTTTGACTCCTGCACTCATTGCCCTTTCAAACTCGAACCTATGTGGCTCCACAACATGCTGCATGATCTTGTGAAATGTTGGCAATGGGACTGTTCAAAGACCCTTGGCTCCAAATTGTACAAATTGGTGCATAAAATTCATTTTGTGAACATTGCCAAAAGAATTGTCATGAATTATCTTTCAAAAATGTTGTGAAAAAGGCGAGAGATAGAAGGCAAACCTTAAAGATACAAAAACAGCTCTTTAAACAAATTGTGGACAGGCCTGCCTCCCTACATTGTCTGCTTGAGTACGTCCCCCATTTCATAAATGAAGCCCACAAACAAGAATTGATGACTCCTTTTGCACTAGAGGAAATCAGGTCAACAATTTCTGGTATGAAAAATGATAAGGCTCCAAGGCCCTATGGCTTCCACAGGTTTTTAAAGGATTTATGGGATGTAGTGGAAAAGGATGCAGTTGGTAATGGATTTAAACTACACTTTTTTCTCACTCATTTCCATGAAAGCAGATGCTTACACTTTTGATACTTTTCAATCCATTATGGTATGCAACATAACAAATAATAATACTGCAAACTGCAGAGTTGCATGGAAACAGATAGAATATCGGTATAGTATCAGATATGGATATGGTGAATTTTCAAGACCCCTAATATAGATACAGTTGGATATGACAACTATAAAAACACAAATAGATCTAAGATTCCAAAGACATAGAACATAACACAAAGTATTAATTTATATATATTTTGGTTTTTATATTTTATTTTATAATATGCATTTTGTTATATTCTATTTGTGTTTGTAATGACTTAAATATGTGTGTATGTATGTGCTTTCACGAGCAACTAATTATTAATGTTACACTTTTTTTTGCAATTACTGAATGCTTTTTACTAACCCTAAATTGGGAGTACTGTATCTATGTTTGGTATCCAATACATGGATACACATATCTTGGCAAGGGAGGGGAAGTATCTGGCAGACCTATCACTTTGGGCTTGGGAGGATATCTCTTTGGGATATATAGTAGCTTCATTTAGGGCATTCCATTTATGAATAGGGTGGTTCTCGCCTTTGAAAGTATGAAAGGAGATGGGATGCTTGTCAAATTTAACATCACTAAAGTTTATGACTCTGTGGTTTGGCATTTCATTAAAAAATTCTTGCAAAATTTAGCTTATATGTGGTGTGATTTTTTTGTATTACTTAATACTAAATAGATGTTTGAGCAGTTTCTTATCGCTTTCTTGAGGCTTTAGGTTGGGAGATATCATTTCCTTCTAGTTCATTGTGATTTTGGCAGAGGTTTTCAGGCAAGCAATTTTAATTTCTATATCAGCTGGTTTTATTCAAGGTATAAAAATTTTGTCCAGTAGAGGGGAGTAATCCCACCTTCAATTTGTGGATGATAATTTTTTCTTCACACTTAAGCTTAAGGGAAGCTGGAAAGTTGAATTCAATTTGACAAGCTTATTCCAAGGCATTGAAGGACAATTAGTGTAGAAATATTTGATATTTTCTTTCTAAATATGGTTGTGAGGAATCAACATTTGTTGCCCATAACCATGGGCTTTGATGTGGGGTATCTCTTAAGTAAGTGTCTTAGATTCCCTTTATTTTTGAAAGAGGTAAAGCTCCTCTATGGTTGAACTTCTGAGAAGATTTCAATCTAAGTTGTTGGCTTGGTAAGGTGGATGGTTCACACTTGCTGGTCACATCCAGCTCCTTCAGGCTGCTCTCTGGGGCCTCTTAGTAAATCTATTACCCATCATGCAAGTGCTTCATAAGAAGTTGATCAAAATAATGAGATTTTCTATGGCATGAATAGGGTGTGCACACCAAAATATTCTAGTAGCGCAGGCATCAAGATTTTTTGGATCTCTCACTAAACTTTTGGGGGCTAACTAATGTTGCTAATCTATGAAAAAACTTATCTAACTTGGAATAAAGCAATTAGAGAAAAATATCTTGATAATGACATGAGCATAGTACTATTTTCATACCTAAAATTCTCCCTAAAGGGCACTACATATGAAGTTTCATATTTGAATCCATGCTTTTGGGACAAATCCATCATGGGGATTGCTCTTTTTGCTCCAACTTGGAGCAAGTTGAAACAATTGTCAAGGCTGGTTGAGACGAGTGCTGGAGCAAATAAAACTCATCTTATTGGGTCCATTGAGTTACCAATCTTGGGAGTAGCTTTGGGTAACTTATGTTCAAATGTAGGCCATGTAGCATTGACTCTTCTATGTTATCTTGGGAATAGGTGTAGAAATAAAGCGGCTATGCCTCCATCTATATCCATCCATACATTGTACAATTCTATTCTTTCTTTATATTGAGTATCTTGTGTTTGGATGTCTTAATAGGCACTTACCATGGTTTGGTGTTCTTGTGTGTGATTATGATTAGTAAAAGGATCAGAAGACTTCCTGGTTAAGTGTAATATGGTCTAGAAGACACATTTGTGCAGGGTGCATGCATTAGAAAGAAGAAAATTGAGGAAAATTGGAGGTTTCTATGTTAGAGTGCGAAACCAATGCTAGGAGATGGTTATGTAACCACCACGACAATTGCAAAACCGCCATGACAGTTTTGTCTTGAAGCAGTGGTTTAGTCAATGAACGAAGCGATGGTTTTGCCATGTGTCCAGAAATGGCCTGTAATGCCCATAAACACTTCAAATTTCCTTTCTTTCAGACTTTTGGTGACTTTTGAGATTTGTGACAGGTTTGAACAAGTATATTGTAATGCCCAAGAGGCAAGATGGAAGGAATTAGAAGTGAATTCCAAGAGAATTCAACATTCCAAGTTAACAATAGATTGTATTAGGAAAAACTAAAAGCTGAAAGAGTGTGTGTAAGAGAGCTGTGAGTGATATTAGGGACTGAGCTTAGTTGTTTCAAGCTGAATGTGTGCCCAAAAGGCCTAAGATTGTATTTTCCATTGAAGCTAGTGGATAAGGAGGTGATTTGCCTCACTTTTGTTGGAGTTTTCTCTTGGAAATCAGGTTCTCCAGGGTAAATTCCTTGTGTCTTCTTTTTTGATGATTGTTACTCTCATTTTTCCTTCCAAGTGTGGTTTATTTGATTGACAAAGCATATAACATTGAATTTCCTTCATTTAGATCTGCATGTTGATGACTATTATATGGTATAACCATTGTAGTTTATGGAATAGATTGATATCAGAGCAAAGCACACTTTAACTTAGTTTAGAAGTTGTTATATTCTATGGCTTTAAGAAAGCAAGTTCCTATTAGTTCTTGGGATCAATCTAAGAAATTAATGAAGAAACAATTTTACCCAATATGCCATAGAGAGAGGAAAAATGTATGTAGTGGCAATTTTTGAAATAGAAAGGACAAAGTGTGCAAGATTACACTTCTAAGTTTTGAAGAAGGGCTGTCGAAATAGACAAGGATGTGCAAGATGTGGAGTTATTGATGAAATAAAGTGGAGGCCTTCATAACCTCTTTGGAGGCCTGTATTGCTCTCTAAGCCAATGGACATTGATGAAGCATGTGCATATGCTCACTACCTTGAACTAGATAGTCCTCCATCCTCTCCAAAGACAAAAAGAACCATGGTCAAGACAAATAAGGCAAGTGATTGAATCACCAAATCAAAGCCTGCAAAGCTTTGTGACTGTTGTGATGCAAATGTTCATACAAATAAAACCTGCTGGGAGCTACATCCAGAGAAGCATCCACAATGGAAGGGCAATAAAGGTTAAAAAATCACTATGCCTACCTTTGACGTAACTGTCATTGATGCTACTTCAGATGTTGATTCTAAAATTTTGTTGCACTACAAAGGTTAGTTTTAATCTTATGGCACAAGAGGAAAAGAGGCAACCAGATTTATTTAGCATTAAGATTTAACTTTTTAAGTCAAGAATGTTAAAATTGATGCATTTTTCGATTCTTATTCCCAAGCTAACCTCATTTCACAAGAATTGGTTGAAAATCTTGGTTTAAAAACTTATCAACACCCCAAGCCCTTATGCTTTAGGTTGGATCAAAGATGGTGTTAATTTGTTCATCAGTAGGCAATGTAGATTGATGTTTGCTGTTAACTAGAAATTTATTGATGAAGTGGTTGTAAATGTTTCTTTGGATGTCTGGAGTTGTGTTTGGTAACCCCTACATGTAGGATAAGAAAGTTGTTTATTACCGAAGGGCGAACAAGTATCACTTGGTCAAGGGTTGACAGAGCTTCATGTTGAATGCTTACAATGGCAAGAAGCAGCAGTCCAAAGTCTTGAATCTTCAAGCAAGGAGGATGTTAAGCAGAAGCACAAGGATCATTCCTCTAGAGTAGAGAAAAAATAGTGTTGTTGAAGTTCCTTTGGCTAGTTCTTGCACTTTAACCATTCAGACACCTTTGAGCAATTGGATTTAAAGGTTTCTAGGTTCTTCATTGGCGTGGTGCAAAGTTTGGTGGTAACCATCTCATCTGTTGAGGGTATCTTCCCTCATTTTCTTAGTCTTCATAGCATTTAGGGACCAAAAACCTTTGTATTGGGGAAATTGTAATATGTAAAAGGATCAGAAAGATTCATGGTGAAGTGTAACATAGTGCAACTGCAAATGACACATTAGTGCAGGGTGCAGGCATCAGAAAGGAAAAAAATGAGGAAAATTAGAGGTTTCTATGTTAAAGTGTGAAACTGCCAGTTTCACTAGGCAGTGGTTAGGTAACGCCATTGCAGTTTCATACGAAGTGTTTTGTCATTGCATGAAACAACAGTTTTGTCACATGTCCAAAAATAGTCCATAACACCCATTAATGCTTTGTATTTCCTTTCTTTCCAACTTTAGGGGACTTCTGAGATTCCTTATGGGTCTGAGCAAACATATTTGTCCTTTGTAAATGCCCAAGAGGCAAGATTAAAGGAATTAGAAGTGAATTCCAAGAGAATTCAAGGTTCCAAGTGAACAATAGATTGTATTATAATTTATTAGAGCTAGAAGAGTGCGTGTATGAGAGTTGAGTGATCTTAGGGATTGAACTTAGTTGTTTCAAGCTGGTGGTGAGTTTTGTAACAAAGCATTTATTGATTTTTGTGCAAAAGGAATGCAAAGGCAATTCTCCACACCTTATATGCCACAACAAAATGTAATTGTGGTGGGGAGAAATTGAGTGGTGATGCAAATGACTCAATGTAGGCTAAGGGTTAGAAGTATGCTTATGGATTTTTAGGCAGAAGTGATAAACAAAACTGTTTATATTCTTAATAGGAGCCCATTCAAGGTGTTGTAGGGGATCACACCACATGAGGCTTGATTAGGAAAGAGACCAAAGGTACAAGTCTTCAAAATCTCTGGTTGTAGAGTGTATATTCATGTTACAAATCAGGTTAGCAATAAATTGGACAAGATGTCCAAGAAATTTGTTTTAGCTGGCTATAGTGAGCAAACAAAAGCATACAAACTGATGGACCTGTCTACTAGAAAGTTTTTATTGGTAGGGATGTTGATTTTAATGTGGGTGATAGTCTTTTCATTTCTAATTTTCTGTCAAAAGCAGCTGCAAAGCCAGATTCTCCTTGTATTTTGAGACCTAATGCCAGGGCCATGGACAGTGCTCAAAATGTGCAGGAATTTCAAGATTGACGTATCTGTTAGAAAGGTAAAATCAGATTCCCTGTGTATTTTAAGTCTTAATGACATTGCTTTGTATAGTACTCAGAATGTAATGGAGGTTCAAGATGTTTTTGGGGCTGATATAGGGCCTGACCTATTGGAGGGGCTGGCTTTCCTCTTGAATAGAATGGCTATCTGATTTAGATTTTATCAGACCTGATTCAATTGAGCATGTTGTTTTGATAGGGAGACCAAAATAATATCATACTATTTTAAGAGATTTAAAGCAGGATGAGCTGGACAAATTGAATGCCGCTTTAAGACCAAAAAGTAATTTCAATAAGGTATAGGATACTCTTACATTTGATGTTGGTGATTATTCCACTTTTGTTACTGCTAGTGTGGGTAAGGCTGCTTCTTGTAAGGAAACAAAAGGACATTTGAAGTGGGAGACAACATTGAGGGTTGAGTACGATGCTTTGATGTGGACCAAAACGTTGGTTTTAGTTGATTTTCCAGTAGGGAAAAAGGAAGTTGGTTTATAAAATTAATGTGAAGGCAGATGGTTTGCTGGACAAACATAAAGTGAGGCTGGTAGCAAAGGGGTTCACATAGCATGAGGTGATAGACTTTGATGAGAGATTTACTCCTACAACTACGGTGAAAACAATCAGGTTAGTGACTGCTTTTGCTTTTAATTTCATTTGACCACGTTGCAGATGGACGTTAAAATTGCTCTTTTCAATGGCCATTTAATGTAGGTGTACATTATGTAGCAAGAAAGTTTGTAGTTGCTAGCAGCCTAGCAAGGTAAAAATTATGTGCAGGTTGGTGGAAGCACTCTATGGGCTGAAGCAAGTGCCAAGAGCATGATACACACAAATTGATCATTTTTTGATTAATTCACAGTTTAGGAGGATTTTCAATCCCAATCTTTAGGTCAAAAGTTTAGTGGATGATATAGTCATTCTTATTGTTCATTCGAATGATTTAAATCATCACAGTATGTGAGAATAACAATAGAACAAGGTAGATGCCAAGGAGGTTGACAAGGAGGCAGATGGGGATGCATTAGGTTTACCAAGAACTCATAGAGGAGTTATTTCTATTCTTGTAGTTGTTCATAGTTTTTCCAAGGTGGCAAACTTCATTCCTTGCAAGAAAACTAATGATGCAATACACATAGCTGATATATATTTTAGAGAAATTGTGAGATTACATGGGTTACCCTATAGCAGACAGACATGTGGAATTTATTGGTCATTTTTGGTGCACATTGTGGAAGAAGATGAACATAGAGTTAAAATTCAGTTTAGAGTATCATCTACAAATTGATGGACAAACAAAAGATGTGAATAGGAGTTTGGGAAACTTGTTGAGATGTTTATCGAGTGAAAAGATAGGTAGTTGGGATTTGACATTATCACAAGTTGAGTTTGTTTATAAGCATAGTTAGCATATTCGGACCTGGCAAACCAAAAAAAATTGACCTCACAAAACTCAACAACTTAAAAATACTTAATTTTTCTTAAACATAAATTTTATGGAAAATTTAGTTACAAAATGTGTCAAATGAGTCTATAAAACATTGGGGAAGTGTTTTCTACTAGATTTGAATGCAAAGAGTACAAAATTGCATCATTAAGCAAATACAACAGCCAACTGATAACTGATACGAATTTATGATGATTGTCATTGAAAATCGTTATCATAAATTGCATATCCATGCAAGTTACAAATTACACGAATCTACAATTTCCTCTTTCCTGTTCTATTGAAAAATTGGGGAGAGGATCTAGTCCTCATACTCCACTGTGGCTCTTCACTTGGCCTCAAAGGTTGTGCTTATGGCTCAACTTTGCTACTAGATGACAATGACTTCTCCGCCTCATGTTGGACATCATCTACAATGGTTTCATTCAATCCAAACTCTCTTGTTTTTGTTGAAAAGCTGCAGCCTCTTTATCTTGCCTCTCAAATCAACAATCTCGTCCTCTGTAAACAATGGGTGCTTCTCATATTGCGTAGCCTAGTCACTGAAGGGATCAATGTTACCCAAATCAATAAGCTCCTATGGTTTATCCTCCACCTTTCTTGTGTGACCTAAGGTTGTATTGCACAAAAAGTAGGTCATTGAAGTGTTATTGATTGAAATTATTGCACTTCTTCGTGTGAATGACCTCAAACAAACTTTAGTTGTGTTCACATCCAGAAGCACTAAGAGGTTGAGATAAAATTCCGAGTGCTAGCTTTTGAAGATTTGGGGTATTTCCACCCCAATCTTTTCCACCAAGAACTTGCAAATAAGATATTCAAAAGTTTGTAAGTAATCAATATCAATTATTTGTAATCCGTAAGTTGTAAGATATAAGTAAAGACTCCAATTTTTATTACCTACTGATTGGGTGGATCTTGCTTGGATAGCTAGTGGTGAAGAAAAAAGCCTCCCCCTAGTTTGTTGGTAGTTTTGCAACTTTGAAACAACGAAGTCCATCACCTCAACTTCAGGTATCATCCTCTCAATACATGTTGAGAGGCCCTTTATAATCTCTCCATTAACATGTATGAAGCTATTGGAGATGAAAAACATGGGGTTGAGGTAATACACCATTGTATGAATGGGTCGGTGGAGTTGATTGTTCCACTTCTGATCAATGATCTCCCAAATGGGATCAAATCTGTCTCTTTTCTTTCTTTAATAGTTTTGGATGGCCTTTTTGGCCTTATCCATGGCCTCATAAATGTATTCGGTGGAGTTGATTGTTCCACTTCTGATCAATGATCTCCCAAATGGGATCGAATCTGTCTCTTTTCTTTCTTTAATAGTTTTGGATGGCCTTTTTGGCCTTATCCATGGCCTCATAAACGTATTCCATTGTGTTTTGCTCCACATCCATCAAGTGCAAAACCCTCACCAAAGGCTTTAACATCTACAAAGTACCAACAAATTAAGTTACAACTTACAATTAAAAGTAAATACTTTTAAAAATTGAAAATAAAGGATTCAATTTGAAATTTAAATTTAAGTTTGAAGATACCTTGAGGATCTCTACAACTCTTTTTGCGAAGGCATCATCAAAAACTATGTTTGTGGCTCTCTGACCCTTAGCCTCCTTTGAATATGTTGAGCCCAGCCATGCTTGACTCAAACATTTGCTTCAACGATGTCAACAAATTAGTAATGATTTCCAATATTCAGAAGTTAGTTGCAAACCTTGTGACACCCAGTCGCACAATTTTTCATCAAGCTGAGAACCCAAGGGTGATTATAAATATATTTTGTGATGTTCCTTGCATCTTGTATAATTGGTCTCACCCAATCACTTTTGCTTGTCCTCTAAAAGAAGATCAAGGCAATGGGTTGCACAAGGGGTCTAGACGGGTGATGGATGGCTGAAGCAATTTTCTAGACCACATAGGCTCTTGAAGCAATTTCCCAGCTACCACGTATGCTATTGCATTGTTAGTGATAACTTGCACCACATTCTCAATGCCCACCTCTAAGACAACCTCCCCCAACTTTTGGCTTAAAGTTTCTGCAATCTTTATTTTGTTAAAGGCATTAATTGACTTAAAGAAAATCATTTCACCATTTGAAGTCACCAAAAAATTGATAAGGACGTGGTTCTTTCCATCCATCCACTCATCTGAAAGAATGCTCCATCTGAACTTTCGCCATTGCTTTTTTTAATCTTTCTGAATTGTCTTTGCATTTGCAATAGCATCCTAGAGCAACTTCACACTTAAGTTTTTTGGAGAGGGTGCCATGTACCCTTTCTCTATAATTGTCAATGTTGTCACCAAATTCTCCTAGTATTGGCTTTTTGCCATGTTGAAGGGAAGGTTGTTGTAAACCAAAAATTCGCACATGCCATGTCTGCTTCCTATTGCACCTCCTTGTTCTAGCTTGTACCTTGTAGTGAATTTTGTTCTCCAGGTATGTTTCTAGGCACAAAAAAGCCTTGTAACTAGGCTTTTCTCGAGCTAGATGAGGTGGATGTATTGTGTATGTGTGGACCATGACTAGAGCCCACAATTACCAAGTTAGGATTAATGGCTACTGCTATGATTGCTTGGTCCCTTGTGCTCTCTAGTTTCTTCTCATCCAACAATGCAAGGATTTGCTTGCATCTCTGATTTTGCCTTTTCTATGGCTTTTTCACATAGCTTGGCGTTGTGATTAGGAATGCCTGCAATATGGTACTTGAGGCAATTGATGCCTCCATTAAGCTTCTTTATGCACAAGAGACAAATCACACTCCCTTGGGACGGTCCCATTACGACATATTTCCAAGATGGGTCCTTGCTTCTAGTAGGGCAACTTCCACTTGTTGATGTAGGCTAACCTGTAACATGTTCAAATTAACAAAAATAGTGTAAAAAACAATAGTCTGAATGAGAAAAATAAAATAAAATTCACATAAATTGCATTTGAAACATAATAGGTAATTGAGAGTAATAACGTTAACTAATTAAACTAAAATATTATTTTTTCGACCCTAAAGCATATTCAAGAAAAAAACCCAGCAATTTCATTCACAAAAAAGTACCTTAAATCAGCAATAAGAATTATGTTAATCAATTTCAATGCATGTAAAATTGTAAATCATGTTTACAAACCTAATATAACATGTTAGAAACAATTTACATGTTTGGAAAAAAAGAGAAGAAAAGAAACAACTAACTTGGAAACCCAAAACTTTTCAAATTTGCTCTTCAAATCTGCTATAAACTCCTTCCAAATCACTCAAAGATGCTCAATTGTTGTGTGACCTTCAACTGTGGGCGTGTAGGGTTTTAAAAGGCCAAAATCTGTGCTTTTTCCACCTTGACTGAGTGTTTTTCCTGCATTGATGTGTTTGAACCATAGAAGCAAAAATCGTGTAAAAATTGCAAATCGCTGCCGGTTGTGATTTTTACTCGATTTTTTCTCAAATCGTGGTCAATGATTTTGATCGTTCTTTTGTCGAGTAATTGCGTTTAAATCGGTAAAAAATCCTGCAAAAATCGTTTGATGCCTGCAATTTTCTTTTGTTAGGGTTTTTCGTGCGTCTTAATTTTATGTAAAAATTTGTAGACTGAGCATTTCGTGTTTTAATTTTGTGTAAAAATTTGTTGGGGTTTTGTCGAGTAATCGAGTATTATTTTTTTGTAAAAATTTGTTAGTGTCCACGTTTAGCGTGGATTCGTCTCGAGCATTATATATATTAAAAACTCTCATTCAGAGTGGAATCTTGTGTTGGATAAAGTATGTTGACGAAGGATGCACAGTGGGAGATACCAAATGTGTGACTGCTTGAAAAAGAGATTTGCATAGAGCTTCAAGTCGTTAGAAATAAGCGGCTGTTCCTAATGAAGCATGGGGAATTCTCTATATATTAAATAATATTTTTATTTCTATTTTTAGTTTATAATATTCGTTTAATAATATTTTTTAAGTGTACTTTTATAATTTTAATTATTTTTAATCACATACAAATTATTTATTTTTATTTGATATTTTTATATCTTTTTATTTCTATTTCTTTTGTATTCTTTATTTTTATATTTATTTTTATCATATATTTAAAAATATTTATTATAAATTTAATTATTAAATATTATTAAAATTTATTGAGATTATGTAACTATTCTTCCATATTCTTTGTAAGATAAAAATATTAATCTTAATTATTATATCAATGTATCTGAAAATACTTATTTTAAAATCAATTTCAAAAAAAATATTAAATTTATTGTTAAAAATTATAACTATATTTATAATCATATATATTAAAAATTATAATTTTTTATAATTTTTTACATTTTTTTAATATCCGATTTTTTTTCCGTTTAAATCCCGATTTTTAAAAAAAATCTTAATACTTTTGGTTTGTCGATTTTTCCCCAAAAGATTTTTGCTGCTATGGTCAACTTTGAACTACATATGGCAAGTTTATACTTGGACTCATTGAGTACCCACAAGTACTTGTAGTGAGTTAGAGCATAAAACTTCCTAGGAACTCTGCTGGCTGATTCGCAAGTTTACATGCAAGTTACTCGTTTTTGAAAAAAAATCGTGAGTACTTGCCAAGTTTGTGAACTATGGCTTGGATCATATTCCAGACTCTCCAAAATGGTTGCTTTAGCCTAGATTTTGACCAAAAAAAGTATGACCATCCAAAAAATGCTTTGAAGGACACCAAAATTGTCAAATACAAAAAAATCCAAAATTTTTGGCTTCTTGGGAGGATGCTTGTCACATGGCTTTTCAGTTTCCAAGACAAATAGCTTCATTTTATATTTTTAAAGAATTCATTTCCTTCTAAAAATAGCTCTGTAGGAGTTTTGTCATTGAACGTAAAAACCAGTGTTTTAGCTTCACATCTCTTTGCAAATATTGACAGTCTTGTAAATAACCCTTGCTTTCAATAAAGGTTTCATTTCAATTATAATATATAAAATAATATAAAACACAGAATGATTACTATAAGATATTTGATGATATTCAATTATAACAAAAGAGCAAAAGCATCCTTAAATAAGAGTTTACAAACGCTTTATCCGAAAAGGATAAGAGCAACAACTAAGCGACAACTAATAAAGCAAAAGGATAAGAACATAACTAAAAGAAAAAAGAATATTCCTAAAGACTATCCTAACAATTAATTGATCATTAAATATTACAATAATACTTTAATACCCTCCCTTAATGGTCAATCTACTAATTACACCAAGGTTATCTCGAATCTAGAAAGCATAGAAGGCTGACTCCTCAGAATGCTCTGCGACATGAGCCTTTGGTGGAGGCCCTCCCTAGTTGGAATTCTTTTCAGCCAACCTCTTTCTGCAGTACTTCTTTATATGACCAAGTTTACCACAATAGTGACATGTGATACTTTTCAGATTCTTCAAAGGATCCTCATTATCCCCTTGATCTTTCTTCTGAGGCCATTTGCCTATGGCTTTGTCCTTGGCTGCAAGTGCGTGTTCCTCACTGTGTATCACTGCAATTGCCAAATTGTTTCTTCCATCTGTCCTGCTACAAGAGCTTATTGCACATCTCTTCAAACTTCGGGTCAACGCTGGTAGATGTGATATTGAGTTGTGATTGAGTGCTTCTGGATTTGACTGTTATCAAGATTTTTCTGTCAACGTTTCGAATCACACTCCGTGATATTGAGTGTCTGAATAAAGTGTTCATAGGCCTGTGGTAAGCTTTTCAGCGTAATAACCACCATATCTTCTTCTTCCATCTTTCGACCTATGGCAGACAACTGGTCTCTGATGTCCTTGATTTTCATCAAATGCTCCTGCAAGGATGTTGTCTCATTCATCATAATTGAAAAAAACATATTTTTGAGGAAGAAGGCCCTGCCTTTATTTGACGTCTCGTGCAGATCTCGTAGGTGCTTCCAAATTTTCGTAGAGGTTTTGCCTGTTTGAACCTCCGGAAGCATCTCATCAGTAATTGATAGCTTTACCAACATGAGGACTTATCTATCCTGCTCGTCAAACTTGTCTTGGTCTTTGCCCGCAGTCGTTGATCGGGCATCAGTACCGAGGACGATCTTGGCAAGACATCGGTACTTGAAGATCGTGAGCATGCACTGCTTCCAAGTGTTATAACTTTTACAATTGAAGCATTGGCTGCCTTCCAACATAATGTTGGGTAACGAAGCCATCCCTCCTACAACTCGAAATCACGGAAAATAATGAAAAAAGCCATTGCTGTCACCAACTAGTCACCAAACAGCCCACTATTTTGTTAAAAAATAGCCAAAAAATAGGTCTGAAACATGCCAAAACTCTAGGCGCTCAGAAAAAAGACCACGTTTTTATCCAAAAAATGTCCAAAAAAGAGCTTGTCCAGTCGTTGTCTGAGAAAATCCGCCAAAAGAACACAGGTGTAGAAACCCTAGGCGCCACACAAATTTTCAAACACACGATTTTTGGTAAAAATCGTTCAAAAACTTGTTGTATAAGCATTAAAAACACCTTAGTCGCTTCAGAAAGACCCATGGTTTGAACTGAAAACCCTAGATGCCTGCAAAAACCACGATTTTTGATAAAATCCTCAAAACTAGGTCGCAAAATCTGCCAAAAAGCCCTAGGCGCCTGCAAAAAACCATTATTTTATTGAAAAACTGCCAAAAACTTGAGAGAAAACTCACATAGAGAGCAGAAAACACCTAAATCATGTCTGAATGAGAATTGCCTCAGAAGACGCGTCCAAAAAACATGAATAGAGACATGATTAGAAGAAAAACGGCTTCAGAAAACTCGTTATTGCTGGGCGCGCGACCTTTGCCTTAGCCGATGTGATCTCCTGCAAAAATCTACGACCTCCAGGTGCGTAAAAACAAGTTCTTTCCCACGCACAAATAGGAGGCAAACAAAACACGTTTTGAAGAAGGAATTTGTACCCGCGACTTCACAAACAATACTGAAAATAAGTTGCGATTGTAGATGAATAAACACGCTAGAATCTGCCTTTTTCAGTCTGCCTGTCGTTTGAAATTGGGTGTGACTCCAAAACATGACTTCACACAAACTTCGAGATAAAAACCTTTTACAAGATTTTTCTCCAAATAACCCGCGATTTTTTACCACAAAAATCAGCAAAAAACTGGGGCGATTTGATTGAAAAATCCACCCAAAAACTTCTTCAGAAAAATCTGCGATTTTTAGAAGGAAACCCTACGATTTGTCCAAAAAATAAACCAGAAACGTGCACGATTTTTTTAAAAAAATCTGCCAAAAACTTCTGTGATTCAATCACACGAAAGCCATGATTTAAAAAAAAAGCCAAAAAACTTTTGGTACACCGTGTCACCAATCCCAATCGACTTGGGCTCTGATACCATAAAATAATATAAAATATAGAATGATTACCAAGATATTCGATGATATTCAATTATAACAAAGGAGCGAAAGTATCCTTAAATAAGAGTTTACAAATGCTTTATCTGGAAAGGATAAGAGCGACAACTAATAAAGCAAAAGGATAAGAACATAACTAAAAGAAAAAAGAATATTCCTAAAGTCTATCCTAACAACTAATTGACTATTAAATATTACAATAGTACTTTAATAATGTATTAGTTGCACTTATTGAATTTATTTGTGGTTCATTGCTTGGATAACACATAAGTTTCTGCAATTCAGTGTGTTATCCTTTGGATTACCAATTTAATCTGGATCAGTGGTTTTAGAACGGTTTGTTTCATGTTTGAATGTCCCATTGAATGAGGTTTGGCTATATGAAGTACAATCTTAAGACACACAACCCTTCAAATTATCTTCTTTGCCAGTTCATACAATCTCAGATGGCAGACAGATGGAGCAGTATTTCCATTCAAACTATTGCGTAAGTAAGCCTTTGATGAGAAGAGGTTTGTTGATGTCTTGTCACTAGTTGTAGTCAAGGCATCCCCCTCTTCATTAAGTGTGCTCTTTGGGGGTATGACAAACTTTGAAGTACAAGTACATTTTGAAACTCCTCTTTTTGAAGGAAAAATGACTGAAGATGTAGACAAATGGGTCGATCAATTGGAATCATATTTACTCTGTAAATAAATTTCTTTACAACAAAAAGTTAACATTTGCACTCTTGAAAGCTGCCTCTATTGTCAAAAAATGGTGGGAATCATATTTTCTACAAGAAAAAAGAGAGGATGAGTTATCACTTGACCCAAAGGAAACTCTTGGCAAAACTTGGGGCAGAGTTTGAGAATGCCGGGTACTACCTAGTAAGAGCTACAATGACCACTTCTAAAATTTGCATCAATTCTGTCATGGTCAATGGTGGAGACTAGACGATGCAAAATTATTTTAACATATTTTGTGCATTGTTAGCAATCGTAAATGTGACAGCAAGCAGCACATGATTCTTAAATACTGTGGCAGTTTGTGGGTTTACACTAAGAAGGAACAGAGTCCATGAACTAATAACATCAGGACACTGGAGAAGCCGATAGGCTTGTAGTGAAGATTGAAGAAAAATTCATACGTAAACGGTAAAGGCAAGAAAGAAATTTCTTGTGGAAAACAAGCAAAATCCAAAGAAAGAGAAGGGTGGCATCAAGTTTGACAAGTACCACAACAAAGAATCTCAGTGCCAAAATCATTAACAAAAGCTTCCTCCAAAGAAATTTGGCCCTGCAAAAAAAAGGTTGGAGACTTGAAAATGGTGTAACGTCTACAGAAGTAAATTAAACTCAAATGAGTGTTGCACCCAACAAGCATTATTGACTTGAGACACAACGGTCAGTACAGGCACCAACAGTTGCATTATTGCTGGTTGTGGACAAAGGAAAGTAAATCATTGAGGTAGATCCTTAGTCCATCAGCATCATGGAACAAATTTCCCTCTCAGATCAAGAAGAAGCAGAGTGCTTATTCCAGTCATAGATGTGGGTTAAGGGTACAGCTCTACACTTCTTTGTGGATAGCAGTAGTTAGAAGAATCTAAGTTTGATAGATGCTGTCAAGGACTCAAGATGATGAATCTACCAACCAAGCCTTAGCCTCAACTGTATGCTATCAGTTGGTTGAATCAGGACAGGGACATACATGCCAGTCAACAGTGCAGTCTCCCATATCAATCAAGTTGTTTTGAGATAAAGTGCTCTGTGGCATGGAACCCTTGGAGGTTTGTGATATTCTTGGGAAACTTTACATGTGGGAGTGACATGGTGTGTAAGTGTCAAGGCTGTGTAATGTTATCATCAATGTTACTATCATTCTAGGAGATCGTCTCTGCAGAGTAACTGGATCGTCTCTGCAGAGTAACTGAGGTGGTTTTGCTGCTAGAATCTCCCTGATTAATGCCAAACAATGCAGAAAAGGAGATTGATCAGAACAGAAAGTTTGTACTTATCACAATCAAGCCCGAAAAGTACAAGATGATCATTGTGACTGCATAGACTTTTGCAAATGGTTAGATGGTGTGATAGTAGCAAGTGAATCAAATAATGGAATAAATTAGACATCTTTAAGGTGCCCACAAGAGTTATGCTGCACTGCCATGTAAAGCACTTGATAGACCTGATCCCTAGCACTCCTATACCAAATTTCATTTGAATAGATGTTCTATTTTGGAGAACAATGAGATCATGCGACGAATCTGGGTTCTGATACAGATGGTCACATCCGGACCAATCACTTTACCATGCAGAAGCCCAATCATGCTGGTACAGAATAAGGACTTTCTCTTGTCTTGACAAATCTCAATTCATAACTACCGAGGATGAAGGATTCCATCCTGTTTAAGTCAGAGAGACCCCAGCTCAATACGATGCTTTACATCAACTCAGATCCCATGCCAAATCTGGTATTATTTAGTCCTCTGCATTTCAGTTTATAACAGAGTTGCATGGACACGGATACGGTATCAGATACAGATATGGTATCGTGTAATATACAACCTCAAAATTTTTTCCAAAATATAGAACAATGATAAACAGTGTTAGCACAACTAAACTCCTCCGCACTTCTGATCACCAAGATCCCCAATTCGGGCAAGGTGAGAGCATAATGTGCTTTCAATTACAAATTAAAACATTGTGCAAACAATTAAACATTCATCTGCATGATGCAGGCATCCACAAGTTGTGGGGATTCACCACCTTTAGTGGGTAGGAGAGCAAGAAAGGAAAAATTACAATGCCATCCACTTATTCAGTGGGAATACTCCACTTATGCAGTGGGTAGCAACAATAAAGAAAAGTTCATTTATCCACACTGGCGGTAAAACCATCCAGGGGTTACAATATGTTTAATTGTTCTTTCCTCCACACTGGCGGTAAACCATCCAGGGCCTTAATGTGATAGAATTTACAAATGAAGCTCTAATTGAATCAATATCAAAGCACAAGAATTGAAATTGATAATAACTCCCTCTGAATCCTTGATGTAGAAAATATACCCATTAGCACTTCCAACTGCAGTATAACGCTGTTCCAAGCAGAAAGAATCATATATCCGATTTCACTCTTCAAGTGATTAGGCTCATACAAGATTCCCTAGATAAAATCCCAAGAAGAACTTGAAATTGCTGATGAAGAATGAATGGACTAACAACTAACTAAAAATCTGAATTCACACTTTAATTGCTGACTGTCCCCTGCTAGTACGGCAGCCATGAAAGTAGCATTGAAACACATAAACTGATCTACACCACAACAAACCCAAACAGTGATGCCAAACTGATAAACTGACCACAAAAGACCATCCTGAGCAGTCAACAAGTCTCATATCAAGAAATTCAGTGCTGCACAAATACATCTCCCTGCCTGAGCCGTACGGACAGGAAATGGTACGGCAAGCATAAAAATTTCATTTCTTCTTCAAACAACTCCAAATCACTTCTAAACTGATCGTTTATAAGAGACAAGAAAGATACAATCAACAGTAATAACAAACTCCTCAAGAATTATTTCTGCTGAGCATCAATGCCCAACACCAAGTACGGCCCGTACAAGTACGGATGGCTCCAAAAAATTACAAATCTTCATAAAATCTCACCAAATAACTTCCAAGAGGGTCGCCTATCATGAATAATCCATATGCAATCAACAAAGACTTTCAAAACAAACATTTGAATTTCCAATGCATAATGATGGTTTCAACATTGTACGGCAGAACAAGTACGGCCAAGAAGAGAAAATTACAAGACTCCATAAAACACTCCAAAAACATATCAAACAATCTTAGATATCATTACTTATCACTCCAAAACTGATTTCAAACAAAAAAACTTCACAAAAACTTCAAATCCATTGAGTTCCCTGTGATTCCCTGAGTGGAAATCATCCCATACCAGCTAGGGTGGATTTCTCACCACCGAAACTGATCATCCTCAAGTGGGGTTTCGTCCACAAGAAGGCACAATTGATCTCTGGTTTCAACCCAGCAGCATAACATTATCCAATTCCAAGCATGCCTCCAAATGAGCTCATAACTTCTTTTTATAAGCACCTGGGAGTTACAAAACCAATCTTTCTTGAAATTAGAGCCTTTTTGCACTTCCCTTAGAAATAATTTCTAATATCAAGTTAGGTGCACACTTAAGTGACTAGGGAATTAAAAATTATAACATTTCCCCTTTTCCCATCAAGTCATAACATGAAGTCACTTTTTAAAATAACCCGCCTTAACTTTAGTGCACCAAAAATAATAAAACTTAGTTTAATTATCAAATTAAACAAACCTTATAACTCCAATTTGATAATTAAACCAAAAATGATCCCAAACCATTCCCTAGCCCATCGGGATCATGAGATAGGCTAATGGTCCCATTCTGACTAGGCTTGGAAAGGGGACATTACATATCGGATACAGATACGGCTATTTTTCAAGACCTCTAATATGGATACGGCTAGATATGACATATATATATATATATATATATATATATATATATATATATAATTAGATAGATTAGCAATAAATAATATTAAATAATTAAAATTTAATATAAATAATATATATTTAACAAATATATTATATATTAATAGATTAAACCTAAATTAAAAGTTAAGTGTATTAAACTTAATAAATAAATAAAAGTTTACAATGTAAAGTAAAACAAAAAAGCCAAATATTAAAAAAAGTATCACCAATTAATAAAATTTGCCTCTTCCGCCATTGCTTGTTGACACTATATCTCCAAATTTAGAATGAATGTGATTATTTGAGTAAATACAATAGTGTAGAAAGACATATTTCCGATCGTGTGCGTGCTGGTCCGGAGTAGTTCCCTGCAACAAGAAATCAGCATGCCAGGTCATGGAACAATTGCTTGCGGCAATTTTTAAGATTCTAGGGTTAATACTTTTGGGATACGGCACAAATATCATGAGAATGCCATATCTGCGTGTATCCGGCATGGGAAAATAATAGGTTTTTTTTTTGGTACGGCCGGATACAGTATCCAAGACGTATCCGAGCCGTATCCTATGAGTATCCGTATCTGATATGGGGATACGCATACCAAGGGAGAGGGGGTGGAGTATCTGGTAACTGTGGACTTTATAAAGGCTGGCCTACCCTTTATCCACCCCAACACTTCACAGCATGAGGGTTTTTTTTTCTCATAGGAAAACTATGTTCCCCAACCCCACCTCAAGATCCCCCTTTTCTCTATTCACTCTTGTTTCTTACAGTTCCCTCATTTAAACAAATCCTCATACCCCAAAAACCACCCCCCATTTGCCCAATCCTATCCACAACAGGTTTTTGGAACACCCCACAGCCGGTCTGCTATTCCAAGCCTACTACTCTTACCCTCACCTAAATCTGAGATGAGGCATGTCTCTCCTATTGAAGGATCTAAAGAAAATTCTGATATGCCTAAATACCATAGATTCCATCAATAAAAAAATCCTAAATGCTGCTCAAAATATGGAAGTTAAATTGCTTGAATCTCCTGTGTTGGAAAAGTCAACATCATCCCACCCACATGCATTCAACAGAAAAATGAACACATTAAAGCCCTACAACAGTGTGTCCAAGCTCAAAAAGTTTGTCTGGTTTACTTGATCCACCTCAATTATCTTTACAAAAGGATTGGAGCCATAGAAAATTGCTCATTACTGAAAATAAAAAAAGAATAGACTCCTGGAAGTGAGGCATCACAGTGCTCAAATGACTAAGGGCCAAACTTTCTATGCCACTTATTCTGTTGAATATGCCATTGGAGGGCACAACTCTGAACCTTTCGTATATAGGTCCCCCCTCCCAAATGAATGCTGAAGCTCGATGGGATGCCTAAGTAAAGGAGTTAACTTCCACTGGAGCTACCACAGCTGGCAACAACCTCGATCTCGTCCACAGTGCCTCCGGAGGGCCTAATGACTAGCAATGATCCAAACTATCAGCAGCTTTTTAGAGTTCCATCTGCTGCATACATCTTATATGGATAGTCTTTTTGTGTATTGCTAATGTAATAGCTCAATCATGTAATCAGTATAATACCATAAACCTCATAGTACATGTTTTTTTGGAAGTAGGCATTCTATGCAAGCATTGACATTGAAATTTCAGTTTTAGAATGTCTCTCTCTTTGTATTTTTCTTATGTTTGCTGCAATTTTAACAGATATGCTCAAATGTTGCCTTTTGGTCCTTGCTTACCTTATTCTTTTGGCTAAAAGAGGAGAAGGTGAAATTTTGTAACATTCTGCTACAGTTAATATGTTTTCTTTTTATCAGAAAAAGGTTGTGTCGTGTGCATTTAGGGTCTGGTTAGAGTGACAAAGTATCTCTGGCTAGAGATGTTTTGCAAAGATGTTGCATGCATTCTTAGTTGGAAACATGCTTTTCAGTCTGATATGGAGATTCATATGACTTATAGACAGTCCAAAATGGTGTTTCCTATTTTGTTTTGTAGTATTTTCAAAACTGGAGATGCATTTGCAGTGTTGTGTTGTTTTGACAAAAAATATACAATACCTGACATGCAGACTAAACCAAAACTAATAAGATGGTAATGTGTAAGTACATATCTACATATTTTTGGATTGCTAAGGGTTTTCCTTTGATTCTTTATTGTAAGAAATGCTTAATAAAAAACACACTAACCATTTTTGTAAAAAATAAAATACGAGAAAAAATGTGAAATAAATCTGAGCAAAACGGTAAGAAAAAACAATAAAAGTTAACAAATTCTTTTCTAGTGAAACTCCCAAGCATATAGAACTTCTTATAGAATTTCCAAATAAGGTCAAATAAGGTTAAGTAGAGTGGCTTAATGTTAATCCATTCCCCATAAAAACAAGCATTTTATATAAGGGTGAAAAAACATATTCATTTCTCAGATGGAGGATTTTTTCTACTATGATTAAAAAAATTCTTCTGTAGGTTGCACCACATCAAATACGGAAGTTTTGAAAGATTGTAAAATCATCTTAAGTGTTATTTGTAGGTTGTATCAGATATATGCATAATCACTTTTGCAGGTTGTAATAGGACTATATTAAAAATAAATTACGAAGATGCTTGTACTTTTGATAGATTTACATAATGGTTCTAAAACTCTTGCTTTGTTAGGGTGGTGTATGGCGAGAAAGGATCATGATATGTACAGGGAAGTATGGTCCAAGTGCAGCTTTAGTGAAAGCTTTCTTAGATTCAGGAGCAAAAGCAATCATTGCGCCTTCTGTGGATCCTCCAGAATTACAACATAATATAAACCTGGATTGTGTGGCTGGCTCCAGAGATAGTAGCAAACCTGAGACTGAGCGGTTTGTGATTGGAGAAGATGATGAGGATGAAGGAGAACCAAGTGGCCCTAGCAGTGATTGGGACGATAGTGACTTTGAAGAATGTGAAGACAAAATGGAGAAACAGCATGAGGAAAAGGATCTTTCTGGTTTTGTTTGTACACTTTATGATAATTTATTTCGTGAGGGTGTTAGAGCTGATATTGCACTTCAAAATGCATTAGATGTGCATCCGAAGCAGCATTATACTTGTCATCTTCCAAAGATTTGACAATTATGTGAGGATAGTCAGGTGTAACATTACAAGTGATTGGATGCATGCATTTTCCATGATAGACAAGGTGCATGCAGGTGAGAGCTGGACATTCAGTGAAGATTTGCAGAATTTAATCTTCATATTTGACAGTAAATAGCTTTGGCCATAATTCTTTATCTGTAGAGGAACAATATGAAACATGCTGCAGTCGCTCTCTGATTTTATTTTCCACCATTGTAAGAGATTGAAGAACTCAGCAGAAATGGACATTATTCATTTTAATTCTTGACATAAGCCAAATTCTGGGTTTATCTTTACATGATTTATCACATTGGAAGATTGAATATATTGTAATGGGGATCCAAAACTTGGATTTGAAGCTATGCACAAATCTAAGGGCCTTGACATGATCTTTTCAGCAAGACTGCAATAAGTTCATCGCAATTTTTTCTTTATCAATTATCATATTAATTTTTGTGTTCCCATGTTTGGTTTGACAATTGCGAAACACTGACTGACAAAGGACAGAGAATGGACTGTTGCTTCATTTGATAAGAATATATGGATTGTAAGGGAGAAAAACTATAAGACAAATAATGGAGAGTTACGCTTTAGTAAGGAGGAGAAGTGTTTTGGTTTCTAATTGAGATCACTAGGAAAGAATAACTCTGATCTTAAAATGATCTCTTGAAAAATTGATGATAGAAAAATTTGGATTGCATTTCTAGGCCTTCTGATTACAAGAATTAAAATAATTTGTTCATAAACCTGAAGATGTTGGAAGATAATGTGATTCTACTCAATTCTAGGCCTTATGATTAAATAATGTTAACCATCACTTAAGGTGTATGTTTGTAGACATAAGGTGTTGCCTCATCGTTAAAATTGTAATATGGAGTGGAACTGTAAGTATAAGAATGTTATTGAAGCTCTGATCTTTGTACTTTCTAAATAGATTTTAAGTATTAGATGGCATTTCACTGGAGATAGCTTTATATTTTGTACAATTGTAATATCCCCAATGGGATCTGCCCTAACATTCTGACATAAAATTTCTGAATTCTGCCCTAGAATTCTGCTCAAACCCTAGAATTCTGATTTTATTTTTCTGATTATAAACATGTGATCACAGTGAACCAAGTACATATCCAAACATAGCAAAAATGATGGCAAATGATAGTACAAGTTGACATTCATCATAAGCATGAATTACACCATGAAATACACAATGTAGGGCATCCAAATTCAATAACCAAGTCTGATTTTCAGAATACAAGTCTGTTGTTGCAAATCAGAAAATCTGAGTTTGCAATTACATCAAAAACATGCCCAAACATAGGTCAGAAATCTGTCTTTACAAATCAGGTTTGTATATACCACAAATGATGAACAATGATGCTCCACAAACCCTCCAAAATGATGGTGCTTGGGCTGCTGCTAGGGTTAGGGTTTAGAAACCCTCAACAATGGTGAATTCACCTCCAAAAAGCCAAGTCGCCCTTCCCTATGTGTGGTGCTCCAAACTAGGGCAAGCTCTAATGCAATGTACACACCAAAATGCCACGAAAATGATCCTCCAAGTGTGGCGCTCAAATCTAGGGTAAACCCTAGTGCCAAATGAACATAAATACCACAAGGAAAACATCCTCCAATGCTGATCCAAAATATGAATATGCAAACTAGCTCTTCTCCTCCAAAAGTCCAATGAAGTGCAAGTGTGAACTCCGTGTGAATTCACCTCCAAGATAGAATTAGGTTTTCGTCCAATCCACCTAATATTTTGAAGGGTTTTCGTCTTTGGAATATGCTGACCTAAAAGACAGCCAAGAGTAAAACTCCCAAATTGAAAGATGTGATGTAAGATATGATTAAATGACTTGCAATTTATTTTCCTTTATATTGATCTTTTCCTTCCCAAATTTGGCCAACCTCTTCAAGACAAGATAGGCACCCAAAATACAAATTAAAGATTCGTCTTTTCTCCTTTCTCCTTGCCCAACTTCCTCCTAGGCACTCACCTTGTTTTAGGACCATTTTCTATTTTCTTTCCCTCACAACTTGGCCGACCTTATGTCAAAATATATTGGAATATTTTATTTTATTCTTTCATTCTCTTCTCCAAGAGGAGCGAACCTCTTTTGACACTAGATATTACATTTTTGGGTTCTTTCTTGGTCTTCCACCTTCAATGCTATTTTATTTGGATTTTACAATATTTTCCCTTGACATTACAAGATCTCAAAAGGTATTTTCCCTCCATTTTCTTCTTCCATTCTTCTCCTTTGTTGCTCTACGTTAGGGCAAATTATTTTATTGTTTTGACTTCATCAAAAATCTCACAAAAATATGCCAAGTCATCTCCCATGCTCATTTTGCCCTACAAAATTGGCTAAGTGTGAAAACTCATCAATTAGGTCATTCCTTGAGCCCTCTGGCTTAGCCTACGGGAATAGGATAGGCTAGCCAACTCCACTAGGTGATCACTTTGAAAATGGGGGCATGATAGTCCTCCCTTCACGGAATTACTTGCCCACAAGCAATTGCAAACCTGTATCCTGTAAAACATCAAGTGGTAAGTATCTCCATGTGATCACCCTGCACGTCATCTTGTGGCTGCATCTCCCATCGTGAATATGAAGATTGGTATGCAAAGTGAGCTCCAGTGGCCAGCAATGAAGCACAACTAGCCATACACACTCGAACTCAATTCGGCTCCATTCCCCAAATTCAGAAATTTTGCTCCTCCATGTGCTCTGCCTGTGTAGCCGTAGGAACAAGAATGCAAAACCATCAACCACAAGTGCTAACAACTCCCTTCCTCCAAGGGCTCTACTGTCCGTGAGTGTTAAATTTATCAAAGACAAAACACTATACATATATGAAATCCTAAAGAGAGTCATGCCTATCAACAAGTGATGTATGATATGATCTTTGAAGTACGACCACCTATACCAAATCTCTCGCTGCCCCATTATGATACAAACATCACCAAACCAAAAGTTGTGAAGCAACTTATCATGATCCCTGTGAAATGGTGTACCAATCACACCAATACCTTGATCCCAAATCATCACACTATCACACCAGCTGAAAATGAAGAGATAGACGTCTCATAGTGTCACCATCACCAACTATCCATCTAACTCTGAATGATCTCATATGGATATGAAAGATGCCTATTACATGTGCATAAAAAAACATACCAACCCATACTAGGTTGTTGATATAAATCATAACAACACCAAGTAATCTGAAAATCATACTTATGATGGTGCCAAAAGTATCTCCAATGTCATATGATGATAGGGTCTCAACACCATGCAAGTCCACAACACTGTGGTAGCAATCCCAATCTCTCCAATCCATCCAAACAACTGTCATCATCAATGTGCACCCTAGAACCTCTATGATCAACATAGTAGAACAACCATCTATCAATGTATGAGATAGAAACCAATGGACTAGGGCTGGAACATTTCTACCCTCATGCTCATTTCCATACCTTGGATTAAAGTCCAATTGAAACTCAACACCTCCAAGCACATACCAATCAAAATCAAATGTCTCCATGACACTCTCTTCACATGTCTCAAGTCTTGAAATTAAGATAGCCTCATGCTCCACCAAGGAATCGTCATCATGATGGTGTTGTGTCCCAACACAAGTAGACTCCTCGAGCTCTCCAAAGGTAGCTAGATTCCCAACCAAATCTGAAACACACATATCTTCATCTACACATGCATGCACAACATTATTGGTTGGTCCACAAAGTGTGTGCTCAACTACCTCATCCATAGCCATGACTTGAGCCTTCAATGGGCTCTCCAAAAGACATGTCTCATGATCACATGATGAAAGCTATTTGCACAAATTGAAATTTCTGAATCATACCTCTCAAGTCCATGCAAATCTGAGTGCTCCTTGTGTTTGACCATCATAAGAGGCTCATCTCTCACATGCTCAACCTCCATAGCGCATTCCCTTGGAAGAAATAGGGATTGAAGATAGGCCTCTCTCTACTGCCTCACATGATCTAGGTGACTGCAACGTTCCTTGACTTCCTATAGGTGCTGTCTTACTTTGGGCAACCAACAACTTAGCTTCTCTAGCTCTCTGTAGCCATTCATCACACATGCTTTGAGTCCTCTTCACCTCTTCTATGCCATGGTATACAAAATCAGACCTTTTGTGGCTTGGATCCACAAGTACCTCATGCTCATCCCTCAAATCTTGAGTGTCAACAATGAAAGACTTCTTACCACAATCATCCTCGTGTTATGGCTTCTATCTCATGATTATGTGAAGGTAAAGGACTTGTTGCAAATCAGAAAATTAGATCTTACCTCATGCCTTAGTGTGATGTCTTCATAGGTCTTAATCACCTCTCCTTCCATGGGTGGATGTTCATCAACACATGCTGGTCCAAGAGGTGTCTCCAATTGAAAACCAAGTGTATCACTTGTCCTAACTTCTGTCCCATGGCTGCAAATTATATCTTCACGAAGAGTTTTCTCTTTCATCCTCAAGACTTCACAATGGGGTTCATCAAATTCTTTATCCATTTGTCTATTCTTCACAAACTTTGTATTGAATTGTTGTTTTTTGGATGTGGTTGCCATAGATGACTGAATTTCTGATTAAAATGATGAAGAATGTGCCAAGCTCAACTCCAAACAAAGCTCATCAACTTGATCTTCCGATTCTTGAAGGGCCATTTGAGTGCTCTTCAAGAAATCCATATTGACCTTAAGCTTGAAGGTAAGCTTATCAACTTCATCTTCTTTTCCTCTCAATGCATCAACATATATTTCATCAAGCTTGAAGAGATGATCTCTATCTAAAAGTAGTTGTAAGTAATTTGACTTCATTACTACCAAAACTTCTTTGAGTACCCATAAGTCTGCAAGAGATAATTCTCCTTCAATGTCCTTGTGTCTCCTTTAAGCCTTCCAACAATAATTTGCCATCATCTTATGAGTATTATCAAAATGAGTTAGGGCTACAACAATCATATCTTCATTGACCTTCAATTGACCTTCCAAATGATGTGGCTCATCGGGCTTATCATCTTCATACAAATTTTTTGATTTGTCTTCACAATCAAGCCTCTCGAAATCAACTACCTCTATAACCTCTTCTCCGCATGATTCATGTTTTGAAGCTAGGTCAACATCATGCTCAGTCAAGGAGTCATTATCATAAGCATCTTCAACATGCTTTTCTTCAATTGTTGATCTAAAAAGTGTATGCATAGCTAGGACTTCCTTAATCATGAAGTGATCATTCAACTCTTTCAATGCTAAATCAATCTTATCAAAGTCTCTTTGTTCACTACATAACAAAATTTTTGAATTGCCTTCGTATGTATGAACATGATCTTCTTCAAAGTCACCCAATGCACGATTTGATTCCTTGCCATTATGATGTAGAGATGGTGAAGCAATGCTATGCTCAAGTAATGGATTATTAATAGAATTCATACCTTCATATGGCTGATCAATCGTTGTTGGTTTGGCAAACTCCGTGATAGCACACCTTTCAACATTATTGTCATCATGAAGACACATGTGCTCTTCACTTGTGGATGCAAGAAGTGATTCTTCTTTGTCCATATCCTCACACTGTTGAAGTGAACTTGTGAACATGGCTTCATCTTCTTTAGGGCTTCCACATGTCCGATTAGGTGTCCAAACTCCTAGGCATGTTGACTAATTTTTGCCTTTCTCATGATCACTCGTAGGTTGCAAATCACAAATAAGTAATTCTTCTCTCCTTTCTATCTTTTCTCCAATGATAACTTTTGATTTTTTTCTCTTCTCAATGTTGTGATGTAGTTATATAGATCTTTCTTTCCCGGATTCCCATCTTCATGTATTTTCAAATGAATTTTAAAAGGAGTTGCATTCTTGAAATCATCTGATAAGCCATGGTATTCATCAATGTTTTTTGTGGCCTCTTGTTCATACCTCCATTGATCAAACATTTTCTTTTCAAATCAGCCTAACTTTGTCTAAGATATTCAAGCAAAGATTTTGTTGTTTCACTATCTTCCATGATTTATAAATGAATATATACACCCTCTCAAAGTAGTGGTGCTCACCTTAGGGTGAAACCATTGCAAACTCCACAAAATATGGCACTGAAAATATCTTCTTCCATTGGAATGATTAAACCCTTCAGGTTGACAAGGTCAAAGCTCTGATACCACTGTAATATTCCCAATGAGATCTGCCCTAAAATTCTGATTTAAAATTTCTGAATTCTGCATTTTAGATTTCTGTTCAAACCCTAGAATTCTGATTAATTTTTTTTATTATAAACATGTGATCACAACGAACCAAGTACATATCCAAACATAGCAAAAATGATGGCAAATGATACTAAAAGTTGACATTCATCATAAGCATTAATTACACCATGAAATACACAATGTAGGGCATCCAAAATCAATAACCAAGTTTGATTTTCAGAATAGAAGTCTGCTGTTGCAAATCAGAAAATCTGAGTTTGCAATTACATCAAAAACATATCCAAACATACGTCGGAAATCTGCCTTTACAAATAAGGTTTGTACATACTACAAATGATGAATAATGATGCTCCACAAACCCTCCAAAATGATGGTGCTTGGGTTGCTGCTAGGGTTAGGGTTTAGAAACCCTCAACAATGGTGAATTCAACTCCAAAAAGCCAAGTCACCCTTCTCTGTGTGGTGCTCCAAACTAGGGCAAGCCCTAATGCAATGTACACACCAAATGCCACGAAAATGATCCTCCAAGTGTGACGCTTAAATCTAGGGTAAACCCTAGTGCCAAATGAACACAAATGCCAAAAGGAAAACCTCCTCTAATGCTGATCCAAAATATGAATATGCAAACTAGCTCTTCTCCTCCAAAAATCCAATGAAGTGCAAGTGTGAACTCCATGTGAATTCACCTCCAAGATGGAATTGGTTTTTTGTCTAATCCACCTAATATTCTCAAGGGTTTTCATCTTTGGAATATGCTGACCTAAAGGGCAGCCAAGAGTAAAACTCCCAAAATGAAAGATGTGATGTAAGATATGATTAAATGACTTGCAATTTACTTTCCTTTATATCGATCTTTTCCTTCCCAAGTTTGGCCGACCTCTTCAAGACAAGATAGACGCCCAAAATACAAATTAAAGATTTGTCTTTTCTCCTTTCTCCTTGCCCGACTTCCTCCTACGCACTCACCTTGTTTCATGACCATTTTCTATTTTCTTTCCCTCACAAGTTGGCCGACCTTATGTCAAGATATATTGGAATAATTTATTTTATTCTTTCATTCTCTTCTCCAAGAGGAGCACACCTCTTTTGACACTAGATATTACATTTTTGGGCTCTTTCTTGGTCTTCCACTATCACGTCTCAGACTTTTGTGATTGATTTCATTTCCATTAATGCATAGAAACTAATGAACTCTATTGATGACATTTGATTTTAAATCAATTTGATGATGATACCTTAGTGAGATTATGATTCAGTTGCTTCGGTTATATTTTTTGGAACTAACCTATTGACAGTGGGAAATGAGCGGGATTGCTTGCAGGTTTTGTCGAAGGCAAGAACACGTGTCAGGTAGAGGGGACCTAGCCATTTGGCAACAATTGGATGGGTTTTGTCTGGTGTAACACACTCACGTAGATTTACATTGTTATTTCGATAAATGTTTGCCTATTGCTCTTTGTTTGATAATGTCGTTATCTTGCATTGCTTCTAAGCTAAGTTTGATGTCTATCGTCGAAGTTAAATATGTTAGTTTTGTAAGTTAAATAAGTTAGTTCATATACAAATGTATTAATGGTTTATTAATATTGTGATTAATTGTGTGTGTGTATATATATAAGTATTAAATAGATATGGAAATTAGATAGCTTATAATAAAATATAAGTTTTAAATTAGATAATATTTTTGAAATCTTTCAAATATAAATAAAATTATTGCCTTTCTATGAAAATAAATACTTAATTTATAAAATAAAATCTATATTTATAATTGTAAAACATATAATTTGTTATTTATGGCTTGTTTTAATAAAAGAAAAGAAGAACAAATAGCATGCACATGCATGTGAAGGGAGGTGTTTTGAAAGACGAAATAATAAAAATAAAAGAAAAGAGAAAATTGCATGAAAGAAAAGAAATTAGGGTTCTACTGGGATAAAAAGAAAGAAGCAAGAATAAAAAGAAGATATAGACACGACACTGGAACAAGGGGGATATGGGGGGAGAAGCAGGAGAGGATTCAACGCAGGAAAAGTAAAAGAGCGCAAGAGAAGGTTGTTTAACAACATCAAAACCAAGTATGGTTTTAGTCACCTTGATGCTTGTTTAAATCTTGAAAATTGATTGCCTTTTTCTTTGATAGGCCTCTTTTTTTTCTATGGCCTGTAAACTTGCTGGTAAATCGACCTATGCAATATTATGTTTGTCTGAATCTTCCTTTTGATTGAGTTTCCTTACCTGATCGACCTCTGCAATTGTTAAGAAAATCCTTGATGGCCTATAGAGGTATCCCACGACTTGAGCCTCAAAGTATTGCATTAATGTCTTAGCTGATACGTTCAAGTGGCCAGCAATTCCCTTTGTTTTACTTGGGCGGCTTGGAATAACCCTGAGTTCAGCCTATTTTAAAATCAAACGTCGATCTCCTTGTTTGAATGACCTTTTGGAACTTACAAGAGCCTTTCACAACTTTTAGCAGTCTCTGAAGTTAGGTACTAATCTATTTTTCAAAGAACCGATCCCTCACCTTGCAAATCTTCTGCATGACAACAAGAAATTGTCTTTTGTATCTGTCTCGGCCCATGTCTTGCTTATCCTGGAGCGTTCATTGGTAGAAAGTTTGTCTTTAGATCTTTTTTTAAGATTCTGTCGGCTGTTGGTAACCATTGTAGGAACCGAGGTTTGTGTAAAATTGAACCAAATAGTGGCTTAATCGCTCATGAAGTATGTTCGCCGTCAATGTCTATCCAAGTCTTTTGACCTGCAGTAATTCTACGACCTTTAGATTCTTACCTTTTGGCCTCCATGATTTGGTGTTAATCTGCTATTTAATCAACCACCTTGGAGGTTCTAACGGCCTCATAGACTTTAACGACTTCTCTTGTTATTAAACGACATATTCTTATTTTAATCGACAGAGTTTGACTTAATTCTCTTCAAACTGTTGGAATTCCATTGGATCTGCATGTTTAGACTGTCTGTAGAAAAACTAATCACCCTCATCTTCATTTTTGGTATATCTTGTTAAAACAACCTCTCGATATGACTGAAAGGCCCTTCATTGTAAACTTCACCTGGTACTAAAATAGATCTCCAAATTTTTGATTCGACTACCTCTTGAGTGTTATTGAATTCAAATCTGTGTTTTAATCTGGGCTGTTTTCTTTTAAGCAACCTCACTCCCAGGTATCCTTTAGCATCCACATTGGTGGAATGCATATTGGAGCTCCTCCTTTGAACCATTGATTTGCGTGCGCCTCCTCCGACTACCCTCATTTTGTTTTCTTACATACATGTATGCTAGAGATTTATTCTTAACGCTATGATTCTAGTTAATGTGTTCATTTTTTATAAATGCCTTAGAAGGCGTCGGCACCGTAATGTGTACAATTTTTAGGTGAATAAAATACTGTCTTCAAAAGGATGTAATAGGACTTAACAACATGGATATAAACAACTTTTGCCGACATGATGGTTGGAAATGGGATAGATAAGGAAAAGTGTAATTAGCCCAGATTTGGAAATATTAGAAACCTTGCATGAAGCAATTATACATACACTTAGCTATTTAGAATAAATATGTGAGGAGAATTAGAAAGCACTATAATCAGATTAGTGTGGTTTAAACCAAGGGTATTGTTCTTTTATTACTATAAAGATTTTTTTTAAATATAATTTACTAGACATCGGAAATAAAAAGATGATTGTCCTTATACGACCTTGGTGGATCTGGTTAATTTAACAATGAAATTAGTTAACTTCTTTTAAATCACATGTATCAAAGAAATGGAAATAGAAACACATATAGTCTACTTTTGTATTTTTTTATGCGTTTAATAAGCTTGAATTTTGCCGTAAATTGCATTGAAAGAGTTTGGTTATCTTGTTTCTATGTTTTTGTTTTTCTCTTGTGGAAAGTTGCCTTCCGGGACGGGTGCCGAATATGGGGAAATAGGGAAGTAGGTTTTATTTTCAAAACTTACACACCGTTAATCGGTTAATACTTTGGTCAAAGTAATTTTGACGTTGAAATAGACATGTGTACCATAGAAACAGATGGTTTGATTGCTTAGTTATGCATTTATTTTCCCTGCCATACCCTGTTAATGAGATGCTGCATTCTAGTTAGGATGCATGTAGGTTAATAGGCACGCACTAGATTCCACCCTCCGCTTGTTTATAGGTTGCTAGGCCCTTCGAGCAGAGTCAGGCATTCCTCAGTTTGAGGAATACTGGGGAAAGCGCAAGCTTCGTGGTTGGGCGTAAAAGCGTCTGAACCATGTCCTTGTCCTTCAACGCAACAGATGACTAGATGGTCAATGGCGGTCGAGGACTGATTGTTTGGATTTACTTGATATTGATGACAGTTGTACATCTTCATTGAACTCAAAATGTTATGTAAGGCATAAAGCCATTATTGAAACATGTATTTATTGTACTTTCAGAAAGTTTTGTAATTGTACTTCAGAAAGATGACTTGTATAATGATTATATATCAAATTTATGAATGGAATCTTCATGGACAATAGATGTTAAATTTATCTCTTTTACTTGATGATGTAGTTGTAGTTACTTTACTTTACTTTACCTTACTTTACTTACTGTTATTTTTTCTTTACTTCGGTTATGTTTGTATGTGGACATTTCAGTACTTTACATTTGGTATCAGAGCGAAGGTTCTACTCTGGGCCTTTTGAACTGTTACACTAAAGTTGTGAACTCCTTGCAGATAATTCATCATGAGTACTAGAAACTCTGGACGTAGGGGAGCAACCCTAGGATCTGGTAGAGACTTAAATATGGGAAACAATGAAGGAGCCAATGTAGGAAACAATACTGGCACCAATGCAGGAAATAATGCTAGAAATAATGAAGGAAACCGAAATGAGGCAAACAATAACAACAATGCAGGACATAATAATGATGGATAGAATAACCGACTGGATCAAATTGTTGCCCTCTTGACTCGTCAAGGAACCCGAATGAACAATCTGGAACAGGAAGTTAGTGGAATAAGGGGAAATCGGAATGAGGAACATAGGGAAGAACCCTGAAACCCAGAAGGTGAAGCAAATGCCAACAATCAAAATAGAATTGCTAAGGAGTTGGGAAAGGACCTTAAAAAGGTTGCCCCTCATAAGTTTGATGGTAAGACTATTGGTGACGGAGTGGAGGCATGGATAATTGAAATGGAAATAAAAGGTTTCAGAATGACAGTTGCAGTCAAGGTAACAATAGCAATCAAGGAAACAACAAGGGCCAGACAAGGAATCTTAAAAGAGGCAATAATTATCAGAAAAAAACAATGGGAACCAAGGTGGAAATAATAAGAGAGGTAACTTTGGCAACAGTGGTAACAATAACATAAGGGACATGCCAACTAGACACAGAGGACCTCGAGATGGGTGGTATAATTATGGAGGGGAGTACTATGCTAGCACGTGTCCTCGTCGAACAACGAATCAGAGAGATGGGAATCGTCAAGGAGCTCCTCAACACCAAATTCATGCGGCTGTAGATCATCGTCAAGCGAATTTTCAAGCGACACCCATTCAAATGTCCGGTAAGCTCTTTGGCCTTCTAGTTTCTATTTTAATTGATACTAGAGCTACATAATGTTTTGTAGACCCTAAAATTGTAGCTAAGTTATTTGTAAAACCGAGACACATGGAAAATTCTTGGATGGTGCAGTATGGTAACAATGCAGAGAAAAGAGTAGACTCATGTATAGTATGAGGTGAATTAGATCTTCCAACCTTCCAAACGCAAGTAAACCTTTATGTTGCACCTCTAGGATCATATGACATGATTCTCAGAATTAATTGGCTATCTGAACATAAGTCCTTAGTAGATTGTGAAGAGAAAGTAGTGAAATGCCTTGATGACTTTGGGAATCAGGTAGAGATTCTTGGTTCTAGGACACCCCTTAAGCTAAGATAGATTTCAGCCATGCAATTGAAGAAAGCTAAGAGAAAGGGTTGTTCAATCTATGAAGTTAAGATAAGAGATCTAGATAATCAGGAACCGTCTTTTGATAAGTATCCTATCCTTAGAGAGTTCCAAGATGTATTCCCTGATGAGTTGACATAACTACTGCCAAAAAGGAAATTTGATTTCTCTATAGATCTAGTGCCAGGAACTGAACCACAGTCTAAAGCACCCTACAGAATGACATCGACATAACTGTATGAGCTTAAGGCACAATTAGAAGAATTGTTGAAACAAGGGTTTATCAGACCTAGTGTGTCACCTTAGGGTGCACTGGTCATCTTCGTAAAGAAGAAGGATGGAACATTGCAGTTGTGCATCGATTGCAGGATGCTCAACAAGGCAACTATAAAGAATAAATATCCACTCCCAAGGATAGATGAGTTGTTTGACCAGATGAAAGGTGCAAAGGTATTCTCCAAAATAGACCTTAGATCTAGCTACCATCAGTTATGGATTAAGGATGAGGATATCTCTAAGACTGCATTCAAAACATGATATGGTCACTACGAGTTCACAGTAGTACCATTCGGGTTAACTAATGCACCAACAGCTTTATGAACTTGATGAATAGTGTGTTCATGGATTGTCTAGACAAATTTGTGTTGGTCTTCTTAGATGACATTCTAATTTATTCTAAGTCAGTAGAAGAGCATGAAAGACACTTGAGGATAGTCTTGCAGCACTTGAGAGAGCGAAAAGTTTTTGGCAAGTTATCTAAGTGCACGTTCTACCAGAGTCTGTCATTGAAGTTAAATAAGTTAGTTTTGGCCTAACACCTAGGACACCGACATCGAACTTAGCTTAGAGGCAAGTTATTTATATATTCTGGACACCTAGGAGTGACCAAGACAATGGAAGGATTGAGACCATTGTACTTTTGGCCTAAGCTTAAGAAGGATGTAACTGAGTTTGTTGCTCGATGTTTAGAGTGTCAACGTGTCAAGGCCGAACATGTCCATCTTGTAGGATTTCTTTATCCACACAATGTTCCAGAGTATACGTGGCAGGTGATTAGCATGGATTTTATTCAAGGATTGCCCATGTCCAAGAACCGGCATGATGTCATCTTAGTGGTGGTGGACAAGTTGACAAAAGTAGCCCTTTTCATTCCCAGAAATCTCTCAGATGGATCATTGACCTTAGTGAAAAAGTTTGTCCAAGAGATCTTTTGATTACATGGAGTGCTAGAGACGATCATTTCAGATCATGACACTCGCATGACCTCTAGGTTTTGGACCACGCTTAATGCAGCTTTGGGGACTAAGTTGAACTTTAGCACGGCTTATCATCCTCAAACAGATGGTCAGATGGAGAGAGTCAACCAGGTAGTGGAGGATCTTCTAAGGATGTACTGTATGGACCAATAGTATAAATGGGAGGAATATCTGCCATCGGTAGAGTTTGCATATAATAATTCATACCATGCATCTTTAGGGATGGCACCATTTGAGGCTCTTTATGGGCTCAAGTGTCGGACACCCATCAGTTGGGACGAAGTTGAAGACAGAATAGTGGTTGGACCTGACATGTTAAAAGAAATGGAAGATCAGATGAGGCTAATTAAAGAGAAATCAAAGCAAGCCTTGGATAGACAGAAAGGTTATGTAGATAGAAACATGACTTTCAAACAATTCTCAGTGGGTTACAAGGTGTTTCTAAAACTCAAGCCACACAAGAGTTTGATTTCTTTTGACAAGGCATCCAAACTCACTCCCAGATTCATAGGACCTTTTGATGTTCTTGAAGTGATCAATCTAGTTGCATATAGACTTGCTCTGTCGTCGGCTCTCACCAAGATCCATAATATTTTTCATGTGTCATTACTCAAACCTTATCATCCTGATGTATTGCATATTCTTGATTGGCGTGCTTTGTAGGTGTAGGATCCAGGAGTGGTGCTAGTGGGGCCCATTCGAGTCTTGGAGAAGCGCAACGTTAAGTTGCATAATAGAGACATAGTGTAGTATAAGGTCCAGTGGGACTAGTATTCAATGGACAGTGCCACTTGGGAGGATGCTGCAGAGATAGATAGATCATTCCCTTATTTGGGGAATTAGCATATATGCTTTTATTTCATGTGTATTAGATATATTGTGATACATTTGATGCATTAAGTATTATTAGTATGATACTTTATTGTTTTGTTGGATGTAAGAAGACATTGAGATGATGTCTCTTCCAAGTGGGGAAGGATGTCATGTCTCAAACTTTTGTGACTGATTTCACTTCCATTAATGCATAGAAACTAATGAACTCTATTGATGACATTTGATTTTAAATCAATTTGATGATGATACCTTAGTGAGATTATGATTCAGTTGCTTTGGCTATATGTTTTGGAACTAACCTATTGACAGTGGGAAATAAGTGGGATTGATTGCAGGTTTTGTTGAAGGCAAGAACATGTGTCAGGTAGAGGAGACCTAGCCATTTGGCAACAATCGGATGGGTTTTGTTTGGTGTCACACACTCATGTAGATTTACATTCTTTTTTCGATGAATGTTTGCCTATTGCTCTTTGTTTGATAATGTCGTTATCTTGCATTGCCTCTAAGCTAAGTCCAATGTCTGTCATCGAAGTTAAATAAGTTAGTTCATATACAAATGTATTAATGGCTTATTAATATTGTGATTAATTGTGTACATATATATAAATATTAAAGTATAAAATGGATATGGAAATTAGATAGCTTATAATAAAATATAAGTTTTAAATTAGATAATATTTTTGAAATCTTTCAAATATAAATAAAATTGTTGTCTTTTTATGAAAATAAATACTTAATTTATAAAATAAAATCTATATTTATATTTGTAAAACATATAGTTTGTTATTTATGGCTTGTTTTAATAAAAGAGAAGAAGAACAAATAGCATGCACATGCATGCGAAGGGAGGTGTTTTGAAAGACAAAATAATAAAAATAAAAGAAAAGAGAAATTTGCATGAAAGAAAAGAAATTAGGGTTCTTCGGGGATAAAAAGAAAGAAGCAAGAATAAAAAGAAGATATAGACACGGCGCTGAAACAAGGGGGATCTAAGGGGAGAAGCAGGAGAGGATTCAACGCAAGAAAAGTAAAAGAGCACAAGAGAAGGTTGTTTAACAACATTAGATCTAGGTATGGTTTTAGTCACCTTGATGCTTGTTTAAATCTTGAAAATTGATTGCCTTTTTCTTTGATCAACCTCTTTTTTTTTATGGCCTATAAACTTGTCGGTAAATCGACCTATGCAATATTATGTTTGTCTGAATGTTCCTTTTGACTGAGTTTCCTTACCTGATCGGCCTTTGCAATTCTTAAGAAAATCCTATTAAGGTATCCCACGACTTGACCCTCAAAGTTTTGCATTAATGTCTCAACTGATACGTTCAAGTGGCCAGCAGTTCCCTTTGTTTTACTTGGGCGGCTTGTAATAACCCTGAGTTTGGCCTATTTTAAAATCAAATGTCGATCTCCTTGTTTGAGTGACCTTCTAGAACTTACAACAACCTTTCACAACTTTTAGTAGTCTCTGAAGTCAGGTACTAATCTATTTTTCAAAGACCCGATCCCTCACCTTGCAAATCTTCTACATGACGACAAGAAATCATCTTCTGTATCTTTCTCAGCCCACGTCTTGCTTATCCTGGAGCGTTCGTTGGTAGAAAGTTTGTATTTAGATCTTTTTTTAGATTCTGTCGGTTGTTGTTGAACACTGTAGGAACCAAGGTTTGTGTAAAATTGAACCAAATAGTGGCTTAATCGCTCATGAAGTATGGCCGCTGTCAATGTCTATCCAAGTCTTTTGACCTGCAGTAATTCTACGACCTTTAGATTCTTACCTTTCGGCCTCCATGATTTGGTGTTGATCTACTATTTAATCAACCACCCTGGAGGTTCTAACGGCCTTAGAGACTTTAACGACTTCTGTTGTTATTAAAGGACATATTCTTATTTTAATTGACAGATTTTGACTTAATTCTCTTCAAACTACCGGAATTCCATTGGATCTGCATGTTTAGACTGCCTGTAGCAAAACTAATCACCTTCATCTTCATTTTTGGTATATCTTCTTGTTAAAACAACCTCTTGATATGACCTTCACCGTAAACTTGACCTAGCACTGAAATAGATCTCCAAATTTTTGATTCGACTACCTCTTGAGTGTTATTGAATTCAAATCTGTGTTTTAATCTGGGCTATTTTCTTTTAAGTGACCTCACTCCCGGGTATCCTTCAGCATCCATGTTGGTGGAATGTGTATTGGAGCTCCTCCTTTGAATCGTCGATCTGTGTGCGCCTCCTGCGACTACCCTCGTTTTGTTTTCTTACATACATGTATGCCAGAGCTTTATTCTTAATGCTATGATTGTAGTTAATGTGTTCATTTTTTATAAATGCCTTAGAAGGCGCCGACACCGTAATGTGTATCATTTTTAGGTGAATAAAATACTGTGTCTTCAAAAAGATGTAATAGGACTTAACAACATGGATATAAACAACTTTTGCTGACATGATGATTGGAAATGGGCTAGATAAGGAAAAGTGTAATTAGCCCTGATTTGGAAATATTAGAAACCTTGTATGAAGCAATTATACATACACTTAGCTATTTAGAATAAATATGTGAGGAGAATTAGAAAGCACTATAATCAGATTAGTATGGTTTAAAGCAAGGGTATTGTTCTTTTATTACTATAAAGATTTTTTTTTATATAATTTACTAGACACCGGAAATAAAAAGATGATTGTCCTTATACGACCTTGGTTTGTATTTATCCAAAATTGTTTTAGTTTTACCAATAAGACTATTTATATGTCATACTCTTCATCAAAAAACATGCCTCAAAAATTAGAAAATCTAACTTGTCAATAAGCTTGCTCAAATAATCTATTTTCAAATGCATTAACCATGTATGTAGTATCATCCATATGGATATAAGATGAAGAAATGAAATATTGTGCTAAGAATTTTTATAAAATAAGGCTGTCTTAGGCTTCCTAATAATATGTTCATCATAAAAAACATGAAGCTAATGATCAATGGGAAGAGAGACACTAAGGAGGACCTTATCAAATTGTAAGGCAATAATCTCCAAACTTGTCACTAGATGTATCACCATAAGGAGGTAATAGACCTAGATGTAAGTCACTAATTTATACCATGCACACAAGATTGAAATCATAAAAAATGTGTTGTACATGTATAGTGGTCATGGCTAATGGTTTAGGATCATTTATATTGAGTCAGATAGAATCAATCAAAGATCTATGGATCTTAAGGTTGGAAGATCCCAAGATGTAGCAATGAAAGAACAATAGGATAAATCTAGAATTTGAAAGAAAATGAACCTTCATAATGATTATCTTATGTAATAGTCTTGATAGATAATTTTTGGTGATGAGTGGTTGTACCTATGTGTGAAGTTAACTTATTGTATTGCAAATGTTGGATGGTTTGATTGGATGGGTAAGTTGTTTACCCATGTTTAATTATCCATAGTGTGTCGGTTAGGGCTTGGAAATGCTCTAGCCCAAGTATTAATGTAAACATTATGGATAGGGTCCTATTGTCGTTGATCTAAGTTCTTATCCTAAGAATATAAATAATTTTATAAAACTTAACCTAAATTGAACTTTAATAGTTACTTGTTGTATACATATATTTATATTTGATCGATTTATGGAGTATAGTTTAATCTCTAATCTAAATCTAGCCCTATTATCTATAGCCTATGGTCTTAAGTTATATATGTATATAGATAATACATATTTATAATTTTTCTTACCTATATATAAACTTAAGTCTTAGATAAAATAAAACATAAGCATAAAACCTAACCTGGATCTATGATTATTTTCACATAAAAACCAAATATGAACCTTTTACTCAAAATAACTCACTGATATCAAAACTAAGAAGATTCACAATACCCCAAGTATCAACATCTAGAGAATGAACAATAACATGAAACCCAAATTCAAAACTAAAAAGAATGAGATCATTTTTAAAAATAAACATATGTGATGACATAAATACTAGAATCATCCACAAACTCACTAAGATTCGAAGCAATTAACCCTGTGATGTAACTAAAGATGTGTGTAAAAAAAGAACAAGACTTATACATACATTCCAACATGGCTTCACTAGCAAGGAGTTTATAGGAGAGAAATCAATAGATAACCAAAACAATCTCCTTGGATTAGATTTGATGAGCATGCGGTGATAGAATTTCCACTTCACATGGCATGGTACTCAAATATTAAAGAACTATGGAATAATAAAGATATGATATTTAACGACCTTAAATGAGTTTCAACAGGCTTCCAACCCAATATTTAATCAAGGGTAAAACATGAGTTAAACTTAGGTTTGTTTTATCATTGGCATATGTACATTTTGAATTCATTTTTCTATTAGTCCATCTAAGAAAATAGTGAAGCCATGCAAAAATTATCACGTGAATACTTCTCATGCAATAATGTTCAAAAATTCATTTGTTGCTTGGTATTTTGGGTGGAGAAAGAGATTTTAAAATTATTGGCAATGTCATTGTTACTGAATAATGATCCTTGAACTTAGTTATTATAATGTGATGGCATAGGGAAGCCTATATTTGAAACTAGAACCACTGATACATGCATTACTCCTGACCTCTAATATGTGCTAATCCTATTACTATTTTAGGGTTTAGGCTTTACAAATTTAGGGTTTAGGGTTTAACCCTAATCCATAAATCCTAAGCTACAAACCCTAAATACATTTTTTTTAAAAAAATTAGTTTATATATAAATTTTACCATTATTTAAATTTCTTTATAATGCACTTGAATAAATATAGTTTAGGGTTGACCACTAAAAAAATAGTTTAGGATTTAGACTTTAGGGTTTAGGGTTTACAATTTTACGGTTTCCCTAAATTGTACACCCACTGTAAACCCTAATCCCTAAACCTGTTAAACCATAAATTGTAAACCCACTATAAACCCTAATCCCTAAACCCTAAAATTTAAAACCTTATACCCAAAGTATAAACCCTAAATTGTAAATCCACTGTAAACCCTAAAACCTAATGTTTAAACCTAAAACATTTAGAAAAACCCAAAATAAGTTGAAAACTACACTAAAAATGAATGCCTACCTCAAATATTATAACCTGTAGTTGTAGAGGGATGAGGCAAAGTTTAGGGGTGTAGTGGTCACTAGAGGTGATACCCATTTGTCTTTGCCCATTGTGCTTTGTTCACTATCATAGATAGTAAAAAATGCCAATAAGGGTGGACAAAAAAATAACAAACATTTTCAAAATGGATATTTGTTTGTATTGTGTGCTCGTACCTAGCATATATTTGTTACAAATGGACCTCTATTCATAAGAAAATATCTACTTAGGTTTAGGTGTTCGATCCATAATGGATACCCATTTCTTAAAAGAAGGTACACAAGTTTAAGTGAATGGGTATCTATTCCGTGTCATGACTTTTGGTCCTCTTGCACTTACCCTATAACATCTTGGAAGGATTTTTCAAGCATGCCATTTTTAGATGATCAAAAGTAGAAATTGAGATTTGTTGTACCCAATATGAAACTTGATTGAGTTAGATGAAACTCCTTTGCTGCTAAAAATCAATCGTCATTTGTGTGTTAAATCAAGTCCATACATATAATCATTCCCAAACAAGTAGCAAAGTTGCCATGTTAAAGTCCAAATATTTAAATTGTTAAATATTTATAGCTTGTTCATTGTCGTTTTATTTTTAAAACATTAATTTTTAATTAATCATTAATTGATATTTTTAAATTAAAAAATATTGTTTATTATTAATTAAAAATTGTTATTATTTTAACTTTAAAAAAATAATTAAAAAATATTATTAATTATTAATTGATTAAAAATCAATTAATAATTGATATTTAGAAAAAATATAAAAAACTAAAAAAAATCACAAATTTTTAAAAAAAAAGAAAAAGAAAAAGAGAACACAAAAACAAAGAAGGGCAACCTCCTTTTTAAGGAAGTTGTGTCCAAGGAAAAAAGGGAAGCAACCAAAGCTAAAAGATAATTCACTGCCAAAAGACAAAAATTCTGCCAAGTCAGTAGATAAAAGGAAACAAGTTGTAGTTTAGAAAAAGTAGCAGCCAAAAAAGGGAGGTGTGTAATGTTTTTAGGATTTTGTTGTCTTTAAAAAGTGCAACCAAAAATGAAAAGTGCACCTGCTGCTAGGCAGAACTTCTATGAATTTTTATTTTTACAAAAATGCAAATAAAGTCTAAAAAGTGTCTTAAACCTTTACTAATATTTGCCAATAAAAAATGTGCAAACAACCTAAGAAAAGTGTGCATGTTCAGAAAATAATCTAAGTCAAAATCTACAATTGAAATGAATTAATGGCATCCATGAGACCACAGTCTATGGGACTCGGAGGCAAAACAAATTGCCCAAAAACATAGGAACCAATTGGCGACCACCTTGTTACTCCTAGTTGCTCTCTATTTCACTGTTGATCGCTATTCTTCTACTATGAATTCTACATAGGTAATCTGCCACTGTAACTAACCTCACCTCTTCAAACAAGGCCATAAAAGATCCCACATTTAGCACATCCATGTATTTGATCCAAATGTCCTCGTATGCTTTACATTCCATGATGTAGTGCCACTCCATTTCCACTAAACCTGTTGGACAGAAACGACAAATCCTATCTGCCCACTCCTCTTTGGGTGTCTTCCACCTTTCCATTTCACACCTAAGATGGTGTGAACTAGTTCTGAGTTGGGCCATTAACATTTTAACTGGCATGAGTTTTCCACAGTCTATGACAATAAAATGAGAGTGCTTCTAGATACAACTGTGTATGTTTTTGCTTCAACGTTTTGGATCATGCTCAATGATCCATCATCAGGAAGAGGAGAGTATTAGATTAGAAAGCTCAAGTCTGCTTAATCTAATACTCTCCTCCTCCTGATGATGGATCATTGAGCATGATCTGAAATGTTGAAGCAAAAACATACACAGTTGTATCCAGAAGCACTCTCATTTTTTTAACATTTTATCTTTCCATTTGATAGCCACTCCAATATAATACTTTTGCTTGTGGTCACATGTGGGGTTAAAATGTTTGACATAGTATTCTCTTTTTTTCTCGAGTTGCCTAGTCCACATGGAAGCCTTGACTTTCTCTCTTACATACTTTTTGATTTCCATGTTTTTGTTTGGGCATTCCTGTATGCTAATGCCCCACTTGTTCACCCACTTGATATTTTGCTTCATCCATGCATTTTTCCTTCTAGTTAACTTTTCCTCTACTGCAATTTTGGGCCAACGGTGTCCTTCCATGATCTCAATTCTCTTCAGATAGCCTACTAATCGGGTTATCACCCTCGCCTCAATTAGAAAAGCCCCTTCTTATACTAATACAATCTCAAATGGAACTGTGCTTTTGATTTTAAAACTACTTGTGATTAGATGTCTCTGTAACACTCGGGACTTTTCAAAGACAAATCAAAATCTACTATATGTAGGAGATTAATTCAAAGAGAAATTACTTTTAACTAGCCAATTCAAAGAGAAATTAGTTTAACTAGCCAATTCAAAGAGAAGTAGCAGAGCAGTGACTTTAGCTATCAACAAAGCAACCATATTTGACAACTTTTAGTAGATGTTCTTCAACCTTTTAGTAGTAATTTCTATACAGTCATTGCACAAATTTCATTGGCTAGCAATAGGTGTGATCATCATCTTAGTGATGATTTGTGTATCAGTTACAAAGGTTTCAATAGAAAAATCAACAATGTTCCTTTAAAAACTAGCCACCTAGACTAATAAATACTAGTCATAGTGTCTAATTTCAATAATTTCCATCATAAATACCTAGTTTTTCTTCAGTTTCGTAGTGGTTTTTCATTAAGTTCAGTAATGGGCGATTGTATTATCAACAAAGAGTGTTTGGTTTCAATGAATCCCCATTAGTATTCTTTTAGAAGGCATCTTTTTACAAAGGTTTTACTCAAAGAATTAAAGGCTTTAAAAAAAAACATAGCACCTAGTGTTTTTGGATTGACTTTCAAATTCCTATTTTGGTATCTTTAAACCCTAGGTGTCCTTATTTAAAATTGAATTAACTCTGTCATCATCAGCAAAGTTTAGAAGTAGAAATCATTAGTGTAATGACATATTAGTAAGGAATTTTTTTAATCGCAATAGAATATAGAAGGAAAAATAGCATCATCTCTTCTTCAATTTCTTCAAAATTCTATCAGCTACCTCTAAGATCAAAGGGAGATCAATTGAAGAAAAAGTCTTCAAATTCAAAGCATCCATAAGTTAGAATTTTGGAGTGTTTTAAAAATTTGAAATAGAGGATTTACTATGAAATTGACAAAGTGAATTTTTAAATCTTTGTTGGAGGTTTGCCATGACTTCATTAGATTAGAAGGAAGATTTTTTTGTCAAAGTAATCAAGACATCAAAAGATAATAAATTATGTGCTAGAAGAGAAGTGATTACTTTTAATATCTTGTCCATTATAGTTCTAGTTGTGATTATGTTTTGTGCCCTGGGTATAAAATTAGAGATTGAGATGATGCAAAGGATATGTAATGGGCAAATTAATAGAGAAGATCTTTGGTTTTAAAAATTTAAAGTGATTGTTAGGATCTTAGAAGGTTTTCCAAGAAAGTTTCATTGAAATCATCCAGAGCTACCTTCTAAAAGTCTATTTTTAGCCCATGCTAAAAATAACTCATCATTTTTAAAAAAGAACATATTCTAAGTTTGTTATTTGTAGCTAGAGTCTGTGCTATTTATGGATTTTCCTATTATTACTGGTCTCTATTTATAGCTTAGAGTTGGCTTTTGTTAGACTGTCTATCTCATCATGTGAGAGATATGAGCATTAAGGGATAAATTATAGTATTTCAATCCTCAGTTGAACTAATAGTCGCATGTTGTAATATTAGAATTAGTGGAAGATATAATTTCTAATAAAGACTGTACATCATTTAAGTAGTCGTAGCTAAAGTTAAGTTGAGTCAATCTATTTCATTTATTTTCATGCAATTGCTTTGTAGGTGGTATAAATACTTTTGTCTTTTTGCACTTAGTTGCATTAATGGTAATTATCATGCCTACATAATGTTGAAATTGCTATTCATTGAATATTCAATGTTATTGTTATAAAAAGTTGTTATTCACTCAATGAAATTTATTACACCTATCTTGCTTATAGATATTTATTCAGATGTCTCATTATGTGTGTTGAAGGTTAAATTGCTTTGTTAAATTTCTAAGATTTGTGTTACAGGTTAGCTTGAAGGTGTAGATCATGGCTTTGTACGGAGTCCTACATTTAATTTACCACAATGTCCCTATTTATGTGTTTTAGACTATTCAATCCATGTGTACTTTCCTTTCTCATTCTCTATTTTTAACTTAACAATGTAAGCATGTAGTTGTAGGATTTGTTTTAAGTCAAAAAGCATAAAATCCTTTGCCTAGTGTTGCAAGAGAATTTTTGCCTTTTAACGTAGAAAAACCAAAAAGATACACATTTGCATTTTATTTAGCATGAAAGTGAACCACCCAAAAACTCATTATAAAGATTGTAAATTGTAAGTACATATTGTCCAGTTTTAGGTTATTTTTTTATTTTACAATATTTTCCTTCTAATTCAAAGAATATTTCTACTACACATCTATTTTGTTTTATGTTGCACTGAAAGACGTGAATTAAAATACTAAAAAAAATATTCCTAAAACTAGAAGAATATTTTATAGCCTTGAAATAGATTCAATTTATTGGGCTACTTCTAATTTGTGCTCCTACTTTGCTAAATTGGGACATATTTTTCTCTCAATTTACTCAAAGGAAAATACTTGGCCTTCCTCTATGCTTTGGAATAAGGTCAGTCTCCCAAAGGAAGGTTCTTTTGCTTGCAAGGGAAGATTTTGACACATGATAGATTATAGATGTTTGGTTTTTAGGGCCCTTCTTGTTGTCCTCTTTTTTGTAGCACTTAAATAAAATATAGCTTTTCTTCTCATCCATTCTCTCTTCATAACAAAATGTTGGTCATAGTTGTATGCAAAATTAAATTGGTCTAGTGCTCTTCTAGATACTTTACTAAGAATTTTTTGAGTTTGGCCTCTTCTATAAATTGAAGTTATTTTCTCAAGTATATGGATTGCTTGTCCATCCTTGGTGTGGTATCTATTTAAGGAGAGAAATAAAAGATTTTTCCAAAATAAATGTTGTTTAGTTGAGGAAGTTCTTAAACTAGAAGTGGCCATTTCTAGAGTAGTGCAATTACATGCTTCAATTGCTCTTCAACAAGGTAAGAAATTATCAAAATGAGACAAGTTTTTTGTAAATTCATGTAGTCTTATAAAAATCCCCTATGTTAATAAGGTTTCTTGAGATAAACCTACCAAAATGCCAAAAACCCTAGCAAAATGGATTCCCCTTGTAGAATCATCCCAAAATTAATTTTAATGGAGATTCTAAATGGAAATTTGGTTCCTTGGGAGATGGCTATGACATTAGAGACAATTTTTTAATGTTAATCAAGGATACCTTAAAAAACTAGAAAATAAACCTATAATGCAGCAGAGCCTCAAACTTTAATTCTTGGTCTCCAAACTTTAATTCTTGGTCTCCAATTGGCCTCGTTATGTAATAAGAATCAAATTTATATTGAGAGAGATTCAATGATAAGAGGTCTTCTCTGAATTGGAAAATTAACATTTTAAAATAATCTTGGGGCATTCTTGATCTATTTGAAGTCATTTTAGTTCTCCCTCGCTATAGAGGAGTGAGCTCTCTAGCTTATTTTTTTAACTAATCATGGTATGCATTCTAGTGATGAGTTTCTTATGATGGATTCCTTAGTTCATTGGGAAGGGATTAATAATACTTGAGAGTTGATCTCTTAATTTCCCTTTAATATCTCTTGATGATAAAGTCAACCAAAGTTTTTTTTCCATCATTTCTTCATATGGATTAAAGGCTCTTGAAGGGATCGCGCATGATCCATGAAGCAAGGCCCTTCAAAAATTTAAAGTATGACAAATAGTAGCGATTCAACATACACTTTTGGTTTTTGAAAACATCCAGTGTTATTTTTTTTAGAGTGTTTGGAGCCACTTTTTTTATTTCTCAAACAAATTCAAGATGAACTTTAAGGGGCCCATAACTGATACTCAATTACTAAATTTTTTTTGTTATTCAAAGTGGAGTGGTGGAAGTTTCCATAAAAAAAAAATTAGGGGTGGATTAGATGGAAATATATATGAGAAGCAAGATTAATTTTGAGGCGACATTTGTCTTTATGTTTAATATTTTGATGTTACTGAGGAATGAAACTGTAGTTCAGAAAGGGGATGCTTACTTCATGAGGGAAGAATATAAAGGTGGTTTGGATGAACTTTCAGATTTGGATTGAGATTTGTCTCCAAAGGTGCTTCCCATTTTAGATCCAGAGTTTAGTGGTTGTGTCTCTTTGTACACCTTTTGAGAAGTTCTTTAGGCTTCGATTGTAGCAGATGAATGAAATGTAGGGTTTATTGGCTCACGGGTAAGTGGAAGTTGATTCTTAGATTTTCAATTTTGATGCCCTAGAATATCCTTCCCTTACTACAAACCTATTAGTCAATTTTGAACATTTGGCTCATTCTCATAAGGTGGTAGAGGTTGTGCTAAGGTTGGCAGGTTCAAATTTTGCTTCATCATCTTCTAACATGGATGGGCTTCCTAGTGTTTATAGTGGGTATACATATCCACCTAGGAAGGGTGTCATTGTCCTTAACAAGGATGATGAATAATTTTCGTTTATTCCCCTTTCTTTATTTTATGGGTTTTTTTGGCTAGTTCTAGCTTTTTGCCACATAGGTTGCTTTATATAGGTGGCAATTTTAATTTTTATTATCAAGTCCTAGTAATGCTTGGTAACTGGCTTATATGTATGAAATCTAAATTTTCACTATGCATACTTTATATAAATGGAAAGAGACCCACTTCCCTCACTTAGTCATAAAAATGAGTATGAGCACTATGATTATCCAACTTCATGTGCTTAACATCATTTAGCTTCTCACTAAAATATGTAATAAGTTTTCCTTCCTGGATCTATAATAATGAAAATAATACAATGTAGAAGATGGACCACACACAACACAAATATGTTTGTGGTCCAAGTTGTCCTAATATCCAATATATGCAGAAATAGAATAATGTAACATCCACTCTAATTAACTAGAATAAAATAATATTATTCTAGTAAATTAATGTAGAAAAAGGGAATGAGTTAAAAATTTTCCCATAAAATACAACTCAAAAAATAAATAACTTTTATCAATCTATATAATTAAAGAACATTACAACAACTAGTCAAATAGCTTACAAATAGGACTAAGTCCTTTACAACATCTAGTCATATAGGCTTACAACAAAAGAATGTCACACCATACAATGTCTTCAATACCATATCATATATTTGACACTGACTCTAGTGGAGAGAGAGCATCATGAAGGAGATTTACTACCCAACCACAAGGATTGCGCCTCCTCAGTCGTATGAATGGAGAAGCCCGACCCTTCGAAGAGTCTAGCAAACTGAAGTCGGCATGCATGAAGGAATCTAGTGAAACATGATATATGTAACATTTCTAGCATGTATAAAATGCGTACATACTTCTATCAAGATATGGCAGAGAGTGAAAATTAAATTAAATAGTAATGCTTACTAATGATATACAAGCTTTGGCCAAAGCATCTTTTTAAGCCGACAAATAGGTTATGAATAGGTTATGAATAGAAACCTACCCTTCTCTGTAGCTCCATATTCAACACCCGTCCATGCCCTTTATCTAACTCAACATATAGAAATAACAGTACTAGTGAAGCAACATATAGATGCAAACAATCATACATCATCCCAAGGATGCATTCTTTATGCAAGGTACTTCAATCCCTATATGAAGTCATAATGTGCAATACTATGCCATACGGTACCATGTAAAAGATTTAGTGGAATAACATCTAACAGGATATTCATCTAATCTAATAATCTAACCATACATCACTCATGATGCCATCAAAATGATCATTCACAAAAATATTTCAATTTGGAATACATGCCTTAAATAGACAATATGATAGTCTTCAATTTGCAAAATAAAACCAATGAACTTTCTTCTAAGATGCTAATCACATAATTTAGACATAATCTCATTCATAGACTTAAATCACAATTTCATCCCTTATTATACCTTATTATTTCATCTCTTATTATCCCTTATTATTTCATCTCTCACAATAACTTGTACCTTTAGTACTATACTAATAAAGCATGCATATAGTTAAATGTCTAGATTTATTTTCAATTAAAAGAATTCTATAAACACTAAAACACATTTCCATAATTCACTAATTCCTAATTACTTGATTTACCCACCTTAGTTAGCCTAAAGAATTTCATAAGATCTATAATGCCTTCATTCCTAGGGTCTTTCATCCAATAGCTTCACTGCTAAGAACAATAACCTAATATCTTATTAAGCCCAAACACCATTATTAATATACAACAAAAGGCTAATGAGAAGGAAATCCTTATAAGTCCCACTAAGTTAGAGTTTGAAACTTTATAGAAAACATGAACATATTAAGATATCATTTAACTACCAATAAATTGATTTAACCACGAAGACCTTTCATTTCAAACTATGGTTCAAAAGATGAAACATACTTCTATCATATAAAACACTATCTAAGAAACAATGTCGTTGACTCCACTACTATTAATCTAGTCAGAAAACCACACTGCTTAATTCAAATACTACCTCCCTTCTAAAACAGTTTAGTATTACTAATAGTCTAAATTAGATAAACAAGAACGAAATAGTCACTCAAATGACCTGCCAATTATATAATAAGAAATAAAAATTTTGGTATAAAAACACTAGAATTAAATGCAAAAACACAGAGACCAACATCTTACCTATCCATGATGATAAGACTTAGAAATTTTTACACAGAAGAAAAATATATTCTTATTACCTAATGGGTGAATTACTCATAAACTTTCACGCAGAAGCAAAATGTAGTAGCACAGACAAGGCACTAGAACTATTTGACAAAAAGCCACAAAGGAATGTCGTCTCATGATACGAAATGATTTCAGGATATGCACAAAATGGATTAGTTGAAAAGGCTTTAGAAACTTTCAAGCAAAAGAAATAAGTAAGCATTAAACCAGACTCTGCAACCTTTTCCAGTATCCTCCCAGCCTACTCGAAAGGAGTCATGGACAACATTGCCTAGTACTGAAGTTGCAAGTGTCCTACTGGACATATATGCAAAATATTGAAACACAAAAAAAAACATGAGAATTGCTTGACAAAATACTTCAAGAAAATGTGGTCTTCAGACTGCAGCGATTACAGGATGTAAACATTTATAAATTTCTAAACTATATATGATGCCACCATAGATATAGATGCAAATTTTATAAACTTCTAAATATATATGACACCACCACAGATACAGATGCAACATTTATAAACTTCTAAATATATATTTGATGTCACCATAGATACAAATGCAAACATTCATGATCTTCTAAAGATGATTCGATGCCTCTACAGATGAAATATAATGTAGTTCTAATTAAATTAAACTTCTAAATATATACAATACCCCTAGAATGGTTCTAATGCAGATTAAACTCACATCAAAACAATAATAAGGAAAGCTTGCAAATTGACTTGATACAGTAGAAGTACGGCTCAATAATAGATGCTCTACGCCTAGATAAATGAGCAGCTATCAAACTCCTAATCAACCATAGAAATTGACTTCCACAACATTATGTAATTGATTTAACCGAGGTTCTTAAAGTAATTGAGGAAAATACAATAAAATATTAGACAGGGTACGAATCAACGTATGAGCAAATCAAACAGGTATAGCCTGCCTCGGCTCATCCATCAAATAAATAGATTCAATCACAGAGGATAACATGGGTTATCACAAATGGTTCCTTTAGAGATCATCATAACCGACAAATTAACAACTTATAGACAAGAAATAAATTAATAGATTCCCAGTTGATACAGAGAAGCCTCAAACAATACAATTTAAGAAATTTACAAAGGGAATGCAAATGAAATCCAATTTAAATGTGGATTCAATCATTCATGAAATATAATGAAATTCCAGAAAGTGATTAAAAACCATTTTTACTAACATGCAACAATGATCACACATTATTCATTATTTTTACAGTTCTGGCACTCTTCATTCTTCAAGCAAAAGACAATCTATGAAATAATTATGAGAAAACATTTCCAGTAAAATACACTTGTGATAAAATTTGTACAGAGATAATTAATTCTTGGCAGCCCTAATTGGCAATTCCTTCAGACCTGCACCATGAATCCAATTTCCAAACCCAGGAACAAAATTCCCCAAAAAAAACCAAGAGCCTCCAATCAACTCCTTATCCTAGGTCTTTGATAAAGACCCTTAAGGCAATTTAATTTACCTTCCACAAAGTTGCAAAGTTCAAGCTCACATCCCGAATTGAAAGTTGAATAGGCATCACTTGAAAATCAGCTTACCTGAACTTGCTTTTCTTTCATCTCTTTACTGCTGAAAATTGAGTACATACTCAATTCACCAAGCATCCATCTTTATGTCATTTTGATTTCACCCAAGCCATTACCATCATTATTGTATCCTTATTTCTTTTGATTTTTCTTCCCAAATCTAGTCCATTATGCTTTTATGTCATCAAGAGATCTCTCAACTCAAACATTTCTCTATTTAAGCTTTCACGCCATCCCCTATGGTTTGCCATCAAACTTAGAAAGTGCAATTCCTTAATTTGATTTCAATTCTACACCATTTTTTTCTTTTTTTTTATTATGTCAGATTTCTTTCTCCTGGTGATTTTACTCTTCGGCACGCTCTTAGCCTCCATCTTTTCTCAAGTATCAAAAGAGGATTCAAAGTCTTTTCCATGGTTTGAAATGATTTTAATTCCTTTCTTACACCTTGTATTCTCCCTAACTAGAGAGTCCTATGAAAGGAAAACACAACTAAAGCGAAGAAAACACGAGGTCCTAAAGCACTCTGATCAATTAAATAACATCTATACTTCTACTTGGTTCCAAACAGAACCATCTAAGAAACAACAAGATTCCAACTTATCTAAGGAATCTTCGCCTCAAAACTAGGGTCTTCAAAACACTCGATGCACCTATACTATCAGACCATCAGAAAGGTTTACATGAATATAATGCAACCTTAAGCATAGAAGAGTCCAAGCCCTAGTGCTGAACCTGGTACACTCTGATACCATATGTAACATCCACTCTGATTAACTAAAATAAAATAATATTATTCTAGTAAATTAATGCGAAAAAAGGGAATGAGTTCAAATTTTTCCCATAAAATATAACTCAAGAAATAAATAACTTTCATCAATCTATATAATTAAAGAACGTTACAATAGCTAGTCAAATAGCTTACAAATATGACTAAGTCCTTTACAACATCTAGCCATATAGGCTTATAACAAAAGAATGTCACACCATACAATGTCTTCAACACCCTACCATATCTTTGATATTGAATCTGGTGGAGAGAGAACATCATCAAGGTGATTTACCACGTAAACACAAGGCTTACGCCTCCCCGGTCTTACTCCTGAATGGAGAATTCTGACCCTTCATGAGCGGTCTAGCAAACTAAAGCTGGCATTTGTGAAGGAATCTGGTGCAACATGATATATCTAACATTTCTAGCATGTATAAAATGCATATGTACTTATATCATGATATGGCATGGAGTGAAAAATAAATTAAATAGTAATGATTACTAATAATATACAAGCTTTGGCCAAAGCATCTTTTTAAGCAATGTTCGACAGATAGGTTACGAATAGAAACCTACCCTTCTCTATAGCTCCATATTCAACACCTGTCCATGCTCTTTCTCTACCTCAACATATAGAAATAACAACAATAGTGAAGCAACATACAGATGCAAAAAATCATACATCATCCCAAGGATGCATTCATTATGTAGGTACTTCAATCCATATATGAAGTCATAATGTGCAATACTATGCCATACGGTACCATGAAAAATATTTAGTGCAATAACATCATACAGTTCATTCACAAAGAACTTCTAATAGGATATTCATCTAATCTAATAATATAACCATACATCACTCATGATGCCATCAAAATGATCGTTCACAAAAATATTTCAATTCGGAAGACATGCCTTAAATAGACAATATGATAGTCTTCAATTTGCAAAATAAAACCAATGAACTTTCTTCTAAGATGCTAATCACATAATTTAGACATCATCTCATTCATAGACTTAAATCACAATTTCATCCCTTATTATGAGGAAAACATAAGTCGAAGGTTAAACTACTTGTTTCACATAACTTAACAGGTGATCTAGTTCTCTCAAGCAATTCAAACTAATTGATAACTTGTACCTTTAGTACTATACTAATAAAACATGCATATATAGTTAAAAGTCTAGATTTATTTTCAATTAAAAGAATTCTATATAAACACTACAACATATTGCCATAATTCACTAGTTCCTAATTACTTGATTTACCCACCTTAGTTAGCCTAAAGAATTTCATAAGATCTATAATGCCTTCATTCCTAGGGTCTTTTATCCAATAGCTTCACTGCTAAAAACAATAACCTAATATATGATTAAGCCCAAACACTATTATTAATATACAACAAAAGACTAATGAGAATGGAAATGTTGAGAAGATTAGTCCATGGAGACTTGCAGAGTAAGGAGGTACCAAGCAAGAAACAAGAGAAAAGTGAGATAAAGAAGAAAAATGAGAAGGAAGAACAAATGAATGTCCAGCAAGAGATAATAGAGTTGAGGCACGCCTTGGAAGAAATAGAAAAAAAGAATGGAAGCACGCCTTGAGATGCAGTAGTCGCTTGAGAGAGCAAACCAAGAGAATGGTTGGCATTTACCAATAAGGAAGAAGATAAAGTGGCCCATCAAGAAGATTATTCTGAGGAGAAGAAGATAAGAGAGGACAACAACACCAGACCTTGGAGAGTCTTTGTTGATGATGGAAGAGCCTAAGCCATCTAAGGAGGAGGAGAAAGTAGATTTTGATACAATAATCAAACCTAGGACAGTCATAATAACAGTACACATTGATGAGTTTCCTTGGGACATACAGGACATGTTGAAGGGTAGTATAGACATTGTTGTTGATGAACCTACTAATTTATTACCTCCAATGAGAAGGATCAGTTATCATTTAAGGATGTTAGAGGACAAGGTTGAAGTGAAGTGTATGGCGCAAGGAGAAAAGGAGGAGACCTCAAGGTCTCAATATTTTATTTCTAATCTTTCATTGGACTATGTATGTGCAGGTTAGATAGACAAGGAGATCAAACTCATTGAGAAGCAAGCTCTTGAAAGAGATCAGATTCAAAGGAGGATACCAAAACAAGAATACCTTACAAGGATGAAAGAAGACAAGGAGCTGCGAAGACAATTAAGTGCAAGCAAGTTGAAGACACAAAGATGAAGTCTAGAAGACATCAAGGCAATAGTATAAATGAATTGGAAGACCAGGAAGAAATAGCAGACTTGCACTCAAAGTGGACTTGAGTTTTTCTTTCCCTTGGGAGTATGGTGCAAAAGCACCTAGTTGATTCCATGCCTATAAGAAGCAATTTTGTCAATTTTGAATTTTGTTTTGTGTCTTTGATGTAATAAGGTCATTTTGACCATGTGTCATGTGTGTTTGAGTGCTTGTTAGGTTGTTAGGTAGTTTGTGGGACCTAATTGTTCAATTTTGCAAATGTTGTATTTATTGCAAAAATGTAAAATCAAGGAATGTGAAGAGTCATAGGTTGAAAATGAGAAGTTGAATGGTTGGAAAACTGAAAAGGCAGTTAGAAATGCTTGTTTTGGGTTATAAACAGTTTGAATAAGCCTTGGGAAGTTGAGCCAAGGTTGGGGATCGAAGTTTTACAAAAAAATTAATAAAGAAGCTTTGTTTTCTGCATTTTCTAAACATTAAATTGTTGCTTCAGAGATTGACACGGATCAGTATGGCATTTGTATGACCTGCATGTGGTATGGTTGGAAATATAATTGAATCTACTTTCTACTTCTTTTTGTTGCACTCAATTTCATTGTGTTTTGAGTAAGTTATGTCCATTTTACTAAAACAAGTCTAAAAACCCTAGTAGGCCTAAGTTGAGGTAAAATAGTCCAAACTTGAGGGTTTCTGTACAAAATAACCTACCCTAATTTTGAGATATGTTAAATAAGGGCCAAATGGGTATTTTAATTAAGTTTTCTTTTTTGGAGATCGGTTCTGGTTTGAAAATTATGGCCGAAAAACCCTATTTGTTGCACCACCTTAAGCCTAGTCAAGATTTGACCTCTGTGTTCCAAAACAACCCTACCTAAAAATTGGATATGTTGTCAAATGGCATAAAGGGTATCTGAAATTACCCTTTTATTTTTGTTTAAAGATCTTCTTGGAAAGTTATGGTGGGTAAGTGCAAGAAGATGGGGGGCCAAAAAGGGGTCTTAAGTGGCCACTTTTTTTCTGAAATCAGGAAATACTGGCCTTGGATGAGAAATTGGGCATAGTTACACTCAAAATTTGGAGATGCAACCAAAACAATGTTCGTAGTGCTCCCAGTCTACTTTCTAAACTACTATTTTGTTTTGAAAATGGCATAGATTAAGGGGTTCAAAAGAGGGAGCCACAGAAATTGGTGTTGTTTCTATCAAAAAACATAACATAGCATGTTTTGTGGCTCCCTCAAAAGTTTAACTTTTTTTTGGTAATTTTAAAATCGCTTCGGTGAGAAATTAGCTAATAGCATGTATTTTATGCCTAATTTTTCTAATAATTTTTTGATGAATATTTGATTTTTTACTAATTTTTAAAGTGGACACATCCTAAAAAATAGAATTTTGGCCGTGCTACCCCTATAAATTTTGAAAACTAATTGAAAATCATTTTTTTATTTTTTTAATATTTGTAGAATGGAGTCTAGTTTCTAAATATGTAATTTTTTTGAAATTTGAATGAATAGTTATTTTACAATGAAAAAAAGACCAAACAGTGGTTTTTGCCTAAAAACGGACACACAAACAAAAGAAATTAAAGATGAAAGGCTTAACATTGTTAAAATGTGAAAAAAATCACATCGTCAAATAGCTAAGAGAAAGCCTAACATTACCCATGTGTTCGATTTGTTCAACCTTGAAACACATGCAAATCTGAGGGTTAGCACGAACGAAATTATGTGAAATTTTGAAGAATATAGAAAAACACGTCTGTGACTGTTCATAAGGCACTCCAAGCCTTTGGGTTGGAAATCCAAAGCAATCCCAAGCCCAAGGCTTGGGATTCTCAAAGCAAGAAATAACACGAGCGCGTTATACCGCGCTCGCGTTATGTTTTGCCTTACATTTTTCTTTCCCGCAAGTCTGTCTTTTGTCATGTTTGACATAACGCGAGCACGTTATAACGCGCTCGCATTATGTCCCACTCAAATTTTTTTACGTTCAAGGCTATTAATCATGAGGGTTAAGGGATAAGGGATAGAGTTGGAGGGTTTAGGGATAAGGGATTAGCGTTTAAGGTATAGTATCGAGCCCGTTGAGGGTTTAGGAATAGGGATAGCGTTTAAGGTTTAGGGATGAGGGATGACAGATTACGGTTTAGGGTTTAGGGATAGAGTTGAGGGTTGAGGGATCAAAGTTAAGGGTTGAGGGATTAGGGTTTGACATTGAGGGTTGAGGGTTGAGTTTCAAGGGTCAAGGGTTTAGGGATAGGGTTTAGGGTCGAGGGATTAGGGTTAAAGTAGAGTGTGGAGGGTGTAAGGATTAGGGATAGGGTTGGAGGGTTTAGGGATAAGGGATTAGGGTTTAAGGTATAGTATCGAGTCTGTTGAGGGTTTAGGAATAGGGATAGCATTTAGGGATTAGGGATGAGGGATTATAGTTGAGGGATGATGGATTAGGGTTGAGGGTTGAGGGATTAGGGTTTAGGGATAAGGTTTAGGGTTGAGGGTTGAGGGATTAGGGTTTAAGGTATAGTGTTGAGGGTTGAGGGTTGAGGGTTTAGGATTAGGGTTTAGGGTTGACGGATTAGCATTTAATGTCGAGGTTAGGGTTAGAGTGTTAAGGGTAGAGGGATTAGGGATAGGGTTTAGGGTTGAAGGTTTAAGGATTGAGGGTTGAGGCTTTAGGGATAAGGGTTTAAGGCTTAAGATATAGTGTCAAGTGTTGAGGGTGTAGGGATAGGGTTTAAGTTTTAAGGGTTCAGGGTTGAGGGATAGGGATTAGGGTTTAAGGTATAGTGTTGAGGGTCGAGGGATCAGAGTTTAGGGTTGAGGGATTAGGGTTTGACGTTGAGGGTTGAGGGTTGAGGTTCGAGGGTCAAGGGTTTAGGGATAGGGTTGAGGGTCGAGGAATTAGGGTTAAAGTAGAGTGTGGAGGGTATAGGGATTAGGGATAGGGTTTGAGGGTTTAGGGATAAGGGATTAGGGTTTAAGGTATAGTATCGATTCTATTGAGGGTGTAGGAATAGGGATAGCATTTAGGGTTTAGGGATGAGGGATTAGAGTTGAGGGATGACGGATTAGGGTTGAGGGATTAGGGTTTAGGGATAAGGTTTAGGGTTGAGGGATTAGGGATTAGGGTTTAAGGTATAGTGTTGAGGGTTTAGGGTTGAGGGATTAGGATTTGATGTTGAGGGTTGAGGGTTTAGGGTTTAGGGTTAGGGTTGAGAGATGAGGGATCAAAGTTAAGGGTTGAGGGAATAGGGTTTGATGTCAAGGGTTGAGGGTTGAGGTTCGAGGGTCAAGGGTTTAGGGATAGGGTTGAGGTTGAAGGGATTAGGGTTAAAGTAGAGTGTGGAGGGTGTAAGGATTAGGGATAGGGTTGGAGGGTTTAGGGGTAAGGGATTAGAGTATAAGGTATAGTATCGAGTTTGTTGAGGGTTTATGAATAGGGATAGCATTTAGGGTTTAGGGATGAGGGATTAGAGTTGAGGGATGACGGGTTAGGGTTGAGGGTTGAGGGATTAGGGTTTAGGGATAAGGTTTAGGGTTGAGGGTTGAGGGATTAGGGTTTAAGGTATAGTGTTGAGGGTTGATGGTTTAGGGATAGGGTTTAGGTTTGAGGGATTAGGGTTTAGGGTTGATGAATTAGGGTTTAATGTTGAGAGTTGAGGGTTCAGGGTTGAGGGTTGAGGTTGAGGGATAGGGTTAATGGTCAAGGGATTAGGGTTAAATAAGAGTGTCAAGGGTAGAGGGATTAGGGTTTAAGGTATGGTATCGAGCCTGTTGAGGGTCTAGGAATAGGGATAGCTTTCAAGATTTAGGAATGAGGGATTAGAGTTGAGGGATGACGGATGACAGATTAGGGTTGAGGGTTGAGGCATTAGGGTTTAGGGACAAGGTTTAGGGTTAGGGTTGAGGGATTAGGGTTTAAGGTATAGTGTTGAGGGTTTAGGGATAGGGTTTAGGGTTGAGGGATTAGAATTTGACGTTGAGGGTTTAGGGTTTAGGGTTAGGGTTGAAGGTCGAGGGATCAGAGTTAAGGGTTGAGGGATTAGGGTTTGATGTTGAGGGTTGAGGGTTGAGGTTCGAGGGTCAAGGGTTTAGGGATAGGGTTGAGGGTCGAGGAATTAGGGTTAAAGTTGAGTGTGGAGGGTATAAGGATTAGGGATAGGGTTGGAGGGTTTAGGGATAAGGGATTAGAGTTTAAGGTATAGTATCGAGTCTGTTGAGGGTTTAGGAATAGGGATAGCATTTAGGGTTTAGGGATGAGGGATTAGAGTTGAGGGATGATGGATTAGGGTTGAGGGTTGAGGGATTAGGGTTTAGGGATAAGGTTTAGGGTTGAGGGTTGAGGGATTAGGGTTTAAGGTATAGTGTTGAGGGTTGATGGTTTAGGGATAGGGTTTAGGTTTGAGGGATTAGGGTTTAGGGTTGATGAATTAGGGTTTAATGTTGAGAGTTGAGGGTTGAGGGTTGAGGGTTGAGGTTGAGGGATAGGGTTAATGGTCATGGGATTAGGGTTAAATAAGAGTGTCGAGGGTAAAGGGATTAGGGTTTAAGGTATAGTATCGAGCCTGTTGAGGGTCTAGGAATAGGGATAGCATTTAGGGTTTAGGAATGAGGGATTACAGTTGAGGGATGATGGATGACAGATTAGGGTTGAGGGTTGAGGGATTAGGGTTTAGGGACAAGGTTTAGGGTTAGGGTTGAGGGATTAGGGTTTAAGGTATAGTGTTGAGGGTTTAGGGATAGGGTTTAGGGTTGAGGGATTAGAGTGAAGGGTTGAGGGATTAGAATTTGACGTTGAGGGTTTAGGGTTTAGGATTAGGGTTGAAGGTCGAGGGATCAGAGTTAAGGGTTAAGGGATTAGGTTTTGATGTTGAGGGTTGAGGGTTGAGGTTCGAGGGTCAAGGGTTTAGGGATAGGGTTGAGGGTCGAGGGATCAAAGTTAAGGGTTGAGGGATTAGGGTTTGACATTGAGGGTTGAGGGTTGAGGTTCAAGGGTCAAGGGTTTAGGGATAGGGTTTAGGGTCGAGGGATTAGGGTTAAAGTAGAGTGTTGAGGGTGTAAGGATTAGGGATAGGGTTTGAGGGTTTAGGGATAAGGGATTAGGGTTTAAGGTATAGTATCGATTCTGTTGAGGGTGTAGGAATAGGGATAGCATTTAGGGTTTAGGGATGAGGGATTAGAGTTGAGGGATGACGGATTAGGGTTGAGGGTTGAGGGATTAGGCTTTAGGGATAAGGTTTAGGGTTGAGGGTTGAGGGATTAGGGTTTAAGGTATAGTGTTGAGGGTTGAGGGTTGAGGGTTTAGGATTAGGGTTTAGGGTTGACGGATTAGCATTTAATGTCGAGTTTAGGGTTAGAGTGTCAAGGGTAGAGGGATTAGGGATAGGGTTTAGGGTTAAAGGTTTAAGGATTGAGGGTTGAGGCTTTAGGGATAAGGGTTTAAGGCTTAAGATATAGTGTCAAGTGTTGAGGGTGTAGGGATAGGGTTTAAGTTTTAAGGGTTAAGGGTTGAGGGATAGGGATTAGGGTTTAAGGTATAGTGTTGAGGGTCGAGGGATCAGAGTTAAGGGTTGAGGGATTAGGGTTTGACGTTGAGGGTTGAGGGTTGAGGTTCGAGGGTCAAGGGTTTAGGGATAGAGTTGAGGGTCGAGGAATTAGGGTTAAAGTAGAGTGTGGAGAGTATAAGGATTAGGGATAGGGTTTGAGGGTTTAGGGATAAGGGATTAGGGTTTAAGGTATAGTATCGATTCTGTTGAGGGTGTAGGAATAGGGATAGCATTTAGGGTTTAGGGATGAGGGATTAGGGTTGAGGGATGACGGATTAGGGTTGAGGGTTGAGGGATTAGGGTTTAGGGATAAGGTTTAGGCTTGAGGGCTGAGGGATTAGGGTCTAAGGTATAGTGTTGAGGGTTTAGGGATAGGGTTTAGGGTTGAGGGATTAGGATTTGACGTTGAGGGTTTAGGGTTTAGGGTTTAGGGTTAGGGTTGAGAGATGAGGGATCAGAGTTAAGGGTTGAGGGAATAGGGTTTGACATCAAGGGTTGAAGGTTGAGGTTCGAGGGTCAAGGGTTTAGGGATAGGGTTGAGGTTGAAGGGATTAGGGTTAAAGTAGAGTGTGGAGGGTGTAAGGATTAGGGATAGGGTTGGAGGGTTTAGGGGTAAGGGATTAGAGTTTAAGGTATAGTATCGAGTTTGTTGAGGGTTTATGAATAGGGATAGCATTTAGGGTTTAGGGATGAGGGATTAGAGTTGAGGGATGACGGGTTAGGGTTGAGGGTTGAGGGATTAGGGATTAGGGATAAGGTTTAGGGTTGAGGGTTGAGGGATTAGGGTTTAAGGTATAGTGTTGAGGGTTGATGGTTTAGGGATAGGGTTTAGGTTTGAGGGATTAGGGTTTAGGGTTGATGAATTAGGGTTTAATGTTGAGAGTTGAGGGTTTAGGGTTGAGGGTTGAGGTTGAGGGATAGGGTTAATGGTCAAGGGATTAGGGTTAAATAAGAGTGTCAAGGGTAGAGGGATTAGGGTTTAAGGTATAGTATCGAGCCTGTTGAGGGTCTAGGAATAGGGATAGCTTTCAGGATTTAGGAATGAGGGATTAGAGTTGAGGGATGACAGATGACAGATTAGGGTTGAGGGTTGAGGCATTAGGGTTTAGGGACAAGGTTTAGGGTTAGGGTTGAGGGATTAAGGTTTAAGGTATAGTGTTGAGGGTTTAGGGATAGGTTTTAGGGTTGAGGGATTAGAATTTGACGTTAAGGGTTTAGGGTTTAGGGTTAGGGTTGAAGGTCGAGGGATCAGAGTTAAGGGTTGAGGGATTAGGGTTTGATGTTGAGGGTTGAGGGTTGAGGTTCGAGGGTCAAGGGTTTAGGGATAGGGTTGAGGGTCGAGGAATTAGGGTTAAAGTTGAGTGTGGAGGGTATAAGGATTAGGGATAGGGTTGGAGGGTTTAGGGATAAGGGATTAGAGTTTAAGGTATAGTATCGAGTCTGTTGAGGGTTTAGGAATAGGGATAGCATTTAGGGTTTAGGGATGAGGGATTAGAGTTGAGGGATGATGGATTAGGGTTGAAGGTTGAGGGATTAGGGTTTAGGGATAGGGTTTAGGGTTGAGGGTTGAGGGATTAGGGTTTAAGGTATAGTGTTGAGGGTTGATGGTTTAGGGATAGGGTTTAGGTTTGAGGGATTAGAGTTTAGGGTTGATGAATTAGGGTTTAATGTTGAGAGTTGAGGGTTGAGGGATTAGGGTTTAGGGACAAGGTTTAGGGTTAGGGTTGAGGGATTGTAGTCGGTCATAATTGTAGTCGGTCGTAGTCGGCCAAGTAAATAATTATAAATTAATTAGTGTTGTTATGTTAGGAGTGTTATCAGGAATTAACCCCGACGGTTGGATAGTTATAGAGTCATTGCCAACGGTTGGTATCTCAACCAACCTTGGTCAAGTTATATATTGGCTTAATACTTTGTAGTCGGGGCGACCCCACAGCATTGTGACATTGTAGTGTAATACTAATATATTCAATGAATGGGAACAATGCTTTATTCTGTGCAATGCTATTATAAGTTCATGCTCTGTGTTATGCACTATACTACTTAATTTTGTTTACTTCATATTCTGTGAAACACACCATATTGCAGTAAACATTTGGCGCCGTTGCTAGTTCAAAAATGGGTCGAGGTTGACATGTCGATGACAAGTGGAGTCATCTGATGCCATCGGGTGACAAGGAGATGACAAGTTGAGACGTCCGATACCATCAGACAAGTGACATCGTCCGAACAAGCTGTCGGATGTATCTAGCATCAAGAAAATGGCAGCGTAATGGGGCAACCAATTGACACCGATGAGGAAGTACAAGACAGAAAGCACGTAGAAGAAATAATACAAGAAATTCAGGAAGAGCGCGGGGGAAGCGATAGAGAAGAGAATGAACCCAGAAGTCGAGAAGATGAAGTAACTTAGGAATTAGTCAAACTGTGGTTATTATCAGTCGGACAATACGTGCGAGATGAATCTATCCGTAGAGAGGTTCCAGAGGAGGTTATTTCAGAGAATCTGCGTGTCAATAACGAAGTGGATAACCTTTTGAACTGCATTCCTCGACTTCTGGCAAGGAACTTGATAGCCTTTCAAGATCTTGGAGAAGAGAGAGACAGGGAAGTGCGACAGCAACAAATTCTTAGAAGGTATGAAGAACGTCTGAAACAAGAGGAGGAACGTGACGTTGATAGCCGTCGCACGCCGTACAACTGAGAAAGGCATATGCCGCATCGGAGAGTTATCCATATCGGATGACGAAGGGTTGAGAGTTGGAAGATCTGAGCCTAAGACCCCAGGGCAGAGGGAGTATCAGAACGAACCCGAGGAGACTCAAGGTGTAGAGGACGCTGACAGAGGACGCGGGGAATACTCGAACGTGGTCGAGAGTGTAAGTGACGCACTGGGATGTTGCGAGAGAACCAGTCCAGTCAGGTCCAACGCACAAGGAGGGCATCGGGGAAGGATGGTGACTCTGCCAGCCGAGAGGCAGAAGCTGCCAAAATTTACGGGGGATGGGTTAGAAGATCCAGTACGACACTGTAAGACGTGCAAGACGATTTGGATAGCCAATGGGCAAGATGATGTGGACTACTAGCTGAAAGCATTTCCAGCGACACTGAGAGATAGTGCCATTGATTGGTACATAGAGTTGGCCCAAGCACACAGGGCATCATGGAGATTACTTAAGAAAGCATTCCAAAACGAATTCAAACTTCTGAGGGATGACAGTGAAATTGTCGGGGAGATCTAAAGTACAAAGCAAGGGAAGCACGAGAATGTACGAACCTACAACCGGAGACTGAAAGAATTGTTGGGAAAACTAGAGACTCAGTCGGTCGACGGGCTGAAGAAGCGATGGTTCATCGAAGGGTTGCGTCCATCGCTGAGAAAGAAAATGAAAGTCGTGCCTCCGTCATCATACAATGAAGCCTACAATCGAGCGATGGATATAGAGAGTGAAAATAAAATATCCTTCCAAGGGAAAAGGAAGATGGACGACGAGGAGAGTATGGATGACAACAGCGACAGTGAGTCCAAGACCGTGCAAGCACTCGGGAAGGACATGATGAGAATGATGAAAGAACTGAAGGCCGACAAGGAGAGTATGACGGAAGCCAGAGAACTGTGGTGTACAGATTGCAAGGGGCGAGGTCATACAAACACAAATTGTCTGAAAAAATTGTTTTGTGATATTTGCCAAGTGATGGGACATTCCATCAAGGAATGCCCATACAATCTGAAAGCAAGGGGTACGCAAGTACTGTTCACTCAAGGAGAATCGTCAACCCCACCGAACACACCACCAAAGCCCCAGTACAATAGCCATGCATCCCCTGAAGGTTACCAAAGCAATAGAAGTCTGAGAAACAGATTGCAGTATGACAGCAAGGGGCGACCTATGATACAGTGCCGGCAATGCAACGAGTGGGGACACTTTGCAAGAGAATGCCTGAACAACAATCAGAACACAATAAATGCATTATGCAAGTGGTGCGGGCCTGGAGATCACGAAGAAAAAGATTGCCCGAAGCAAAAAGGGGCGAATATGATCAGTTTCAAGGAGAAGGATGAAGAGATCCTAGCGGTTACCCGAGCACAAGGAAAAAAAGCGATGTATCCAGATCCCTGGACCGAGAAGGAGAGACTTCGGGAGGCTAGGAAGGAAGTAGAGATGGCAATGGAAACAGAAGAAAAGAACAGAAAAACAACTACCGTACGACCAGAGTCAGAAAAGAGCATCATGAACCAGGTGCTACAAACCACTGTATCGGTTAAGATAGCGGATCTTTTACAGAGCATGCCGCAATTAAGAATGGCAATCTCGAAGGTGATGGAAGGGGAACCAAACAGGCAAACAAAGGAGGAAGACATCATAGTGGAGCCACCGCTCGAGGGAGAACAAGTCATCGACTCGAGACTGTTGGTAGTAAACAGTGGCAAGAACCCAGCCGTCATACACATGGAAATCGGTGGATATCATCTAACAAACATAATAATCGACGGGGGATCGGGAGTGAATGTTCTGATAGAAGATACGTGGAAGTACTTGGGGAAACCTACACTATGGCCACAAAATTTTCAGTTAGTGGGAGCAGACCAGCACGGAATTAAAGCGCTGGGAGTGCTAATGGCTCAGAAAGTAAGGATTGGCACCCAACTTTTTTGATTAAACTTCGTAGTCATAACAGTACAAAATGCGTCGTACGACGCATTACTCGGCCGAGGGTGGCTGATAGCCGCCAAGGCCAACCATAACTGGAAAAGAAACACATTGTCAATAGAGAACAAAGGTAAGAAGATCGTCATAGATCTGAGAACACAGGTTGTAAGTGAAAAGTTGGCATCAGATTCTGATTCAGACGGAGGGGAGTCAGTTGGCAGAGGACCAATAGAACCTGATGAGGAAGGAGTATTAAAACAACAAGAATGTTCTGAGGATGAAACTAATTCCTTTAGTGGGCTCTTCCACTGGCAAATGGAAGACTATGAGTTCTTCAAGCCGGAGTGTAACATGATTTCAATAAGAGAAAGTGGCGAATGCTCTCGGGCGACTAGTGAACCACTCGGCAATATCAGCAATATTGGGCCCAGTGAAACATTGTTGATAAATGAAGCACTGGATGGATTGACAAACACTCGACCACTTGGTAAGAAGGAACTAGTAATAAGTGACAAAGGGGAGGAAGGCAATAATCAGTTGAAAGTAACAGAGCAAATAGTGGCAGAGACAAGTCGACTAGAACAGACAAGTCAACCAGGAGAGGCACAGAAAGAATATACAGAGGGTGAAGCGAAGATAAATAATACACTTGCACATAAATTTGAACCAGACAAGGTGATTAGGTATGAAGAGACATTGACAAGCAAGGTGAATCGGGGTGATAAAACTAACGACGGGAACACAACATTGAAAAAATCGGCCAGAAAGAGACCATACAGAAAGAATAAGGACTATAAAGTAATTCTGTCGACTTGCAATTTTTTTGGTGATCAGTGAAAAGCAACAAAGAAAAAATGATGTTAAAAAGTCAGATAGTTTGCCGAACTTCCGAAAGACAACAATTATAGTTCCAAGAAAGACAACAGTTCCGGTCCATGCAGACGATTACAAAATCAATAAAGCTGGAGTTGCAGATCGAACGTGGACCCCGTCGGAGAAAAATAGAAAAATCAGATTCAGGTTGACATGGATGAAAATTTGGAAAAGAAAAAAAAATGTGGGGAAAAATGGGAAAAAATTGAAAAAAAAAGAAGTTGTACGCCATACGACATCGGTAGTACAACCAGGCAGCACGACATCGGCCGTACGATATCAGCCGTACGACCAAGGCCGTACGACCTGAGGTGTACGACATCAGTCGTATGACCTAGGCTAACTGAAAAAAATAAAAATAAAAAGAAAAAGAAAAAGAAAAAAATAAGTCGTACGCCGTACGGCCAGACCATACGCCGTACGACCAGGTCGTACGTCGTACACCATACGGCCACCCGCCCTTTAAATACCCCACCGTGCAAATCTTTCTTAGGAGATAGAAAGTCCAGACAGGGAAAATGCAGGGAAAGAGGAAATTGCAGGGCCGTACACTGCTGCCAAGTCGTACGTCGTACACCATACGGCCACCTGCCCTTTAAATACCCCACCGTGCAAATCTTTCTTAGGAGATAGAAAGTCTAGACAGGGAAAATGCAGGGAAAGAGAGGAAATTGCAGGGCCATACACTGCTGAAACTGTACTCCTGAGGCCATACTATGAGTTTTTGGATTGCAGATGAGTGTTCGATTTTGTCAGAAAAATGATGTGCGCAATGAAGGTCCGAATGGTTTTGAAGGTGTTATTTTGAGCTTGGCGCTGCCCTCGGACCCTGCGAGGGGCGTTGCCCCTCGACTCCGCTAGGGGCGCTGCCCCTCGACCCCGTTGGGGGCGTTGCCCCCAAACCCCCATCAAATTAGTACTATTTTGATCCAGTGAGGAATGGGGTGCAACATTCGCAGCATTCAATGTGCTATCAGATTGGGTCCCTTGGTTGGTTGGTCTACTGGCAGGTGTTCCAAATGTGTTGGTTCTACTTTTACACAGCTCCTGCTTCAGCATTGTTGTTGGCAAAAGCTTACTTAATGTCACTTGATGGTTTTCTGTCGTTTGGAAGATGACTAATTTTGTGGGGGGGATGATGTAGTCAGTCGTAGTCAGCCAAGTAAATAATCATAAATTAATTAGTGTTGTTATGTTAGGAGTGTTATCGGGAATTAACCCCGACGGTTGGATAGTTATAGAGTCATTGCCAACGGTTGGTATCTCAACCAACCTTGGCCAAGTTATATATTGGCTTAATACTTTGTAGTCGGGGCAACCCCACAGCATTGTGACATTGTAGTGTAATACTGATATATTCCATGAATGGGAACAATGCTTTATTCTATGCAATGTTGTTATAAGTTCATGCTCTGTGTTATGCACTATACTACTTAATTTTGTTTACTTCATATTCTATGAAACACACCATATTGCGGTAAACAGGGATTAGGGTTTAAGGTATAGTGTTGAGGGTTTAGGGATAGGGTTTAGGGTTGAGGGATTAGAGTGAAGGGTTGAGGGATTAGAATTTGACGTTGAGGGTTTAGGGTTTAGGATTAGGGTTGAAGGTCGAGGGATCAGAGTTAAGGGTTGAGGGATTAGGATTTAAGGTATAGTATCGATTCTGTTGAGGGTGTAGGAATAGGGATAGCATTTAGGGTTTAGGGATGAGGGATTAGAGTTGAGGGATGACGGATTAGGGTTGAGGGTTGAGGGATTAGGGTTTAGGGATAAGGTTTAGGGTTGAGGGCTAAGGGATTAGGGTTTAAGGTATAGTGTTGAGGGTTTAGGGATAGGGTTTAGGGTTGAGGGATTAGAGTGAAGGGTTGAGGGATTAGGATTTGATGTTGAGGGTTGAGGGTTTAGGGTTAGGGTTGAGAGATGAGGGATCAGAGTTAAGGGTTGAGGGATTAGGGTTTGACGTCGAGGGTTGAGGGTTGAGGTTCGAGGGTCAAGGGTTTAGGGATAGGGTTGAGGTTGAAGCCCGATTAGGGTTTAAGGTATAGTGTTGAGGGTTGATGGATCAGAGTTAAGGGTTGAGGGATTAGGGTTGAGGGTTGTAAGGATTAGGGATAGGGTTGGAGGGTTTAGGGATAAGGGATTAGAATTTAAGGTATAGTATTGAGTCTGTTGAGGGTGTAGGATTAGGGATAGCATTTAGGGTTTAGGGATTAGGGATTAGAGTTAAGGGATGATGGATTAGGGTTGAGGGATTAGGATTTGACGTTGAGGGATGACGGATTAGGGTTGAGGGATTAGGATTTGACGTTGAGGGTTTAGGGATAGGGTTGAGGGTTGAGGGATTAGGATTTGACGTTAAGGGTTTAGGGATAGGGTTGAGGGATTAGGATTTGACGTTGAGGGTTAAGGGTTTAGGGATAGGGTTGAGGGATTAGGATTTGACATTGAGGGTTGAGGGTCGAGGGATCAAAGTTGAGGGTTTAGGGATTAGGGTTTGACGTTGAGGGTTGAGGGTTGAGGGTTGAGAGCATTTGAGGGCATTTTGTATTTCTATTGAAATGGTAAAAAAGTGGTTACCCCCATGATCCAGGCCCACATGCTTTATTTTCTTACTGATTCTGCGCGTGCTCTGACAAAAAAGAAGTGCTTTCATGCTATTGGGAAGTTCACATGCACATTTGACACATTGTACCACCTTTGCATGATCTTTCCACCACCTTTTCTGCTTTGCCAACTTGAGAAGGAGGAAATAACATAGTTTTCACACCAAGTTTGATATATATCTATTCAAGTTTCAATTTTTGTAGTGTTGAAATGTTAATTGTGATTCAATTTTAAGAATTTAACATTGAAAAGGAAGCAATTGGTGAAAAACTCAAATTGTTGAGGAGTTTGATGCAAGAAGATAAAAACACTACATAATTGGGTACTCTCTCCATTCAAATCTTTGTTATTTAGGTATGTCAAGTCTTTACATGCATGTTCTTTACATTTTCCTTATTTCGGATTGAATTACTTTATCATGCTTTATCATACATGTTTAAAATAGACACATTCCCAATCAAGAAAGCAACCTACAATCTCACATGATGCCATGTATATTTTCTACACTTGGGCTCTTTAATAATTATGTGTAATAAACAAACCTTAGTTCATACTATGATGTCAAACTATACAAGAATAAATCCTTACAACATAAAAAAAATACAATCCCACTATTATCATGTATTCATTTCTTAGGAACTAATATTGGTCTCTTTATCATGTGCATGTGAACTTCCCAATAGCATGAAAGCACTTCTTTTTTGTCGGAGCACGCGCAGAATCAGTAAGAAAATAGAGCACATTTGACACATTGTACCACCTTTGCATGATCTTTCCACCACCTTTTCTGCTTTGCCAACTTGAGAAGGAGGAAATAACATAGTTTTCACACCAAGTTTGATATATATCTATTGAAGTTTCAATTTTTGTAGTGTTGCAATGTTAATTGTGATTCAATTTTAAGAATTTAACATTGAAAAGGAAGCAAGTGGTGAAAAACTCAAATTGTTGAGGAGTTTGATGCAAGAAGATAAAAACACTACATAATTGGGTACTCTCTCCATTCAAATCTTTGTTATTTAGGTATGTCAAGTCTTTACATGCATGTTCTTTACATTTTCCTTATTTCGGATTGAATTACTTTATCATGCTTTATCATACATGTTTAAAATAGACACATTCCCAATCAAGAAAGCAACCTACAATCTCACATGATGCCATGTATATTTTCTACACTTGGGCTCTTTAATAATTATGTGTAATAAACAAACCTTAGTTCATACTATGATGTCAAACTATACAAGAATAAATCCTTACAACATAAAAAAAATACAATCCCACTATTATCATGTATTCATTTCTTAGGAACTAATATTGGTCTCTTTATCATGTGCATGTGAACTTCCCAATAGCATGAAAGCACTTCTTTTTTGTCGGAGCACGCGCAGAATCAGTAAGAAAATAGAGCACATTTGACACATTGTACCACCTTTGCATGATCTTTCCACCACCTTTTCTGCTTTGCCAACTTGAGAAGGAGGAAATAACATAGTTTTCACACCAAGTTTGATATATATCTATTGAAGTTTCAATTTTTGTAGTGTTGCAATGTTAATTGTGATTCAATTTTAAGAATTTAACATTGAAAAGGAAGCAAGTGGTGAAAAACTCAAATTGTTGAGGAGTTTGATGCAAGAAGATAAAAACACTACATAATTGGGTACTCTCTCCATTCAAATCTTTGTTATTTAGGTATGTCAAGTCTTTACATGCATGTTCTTTACATTTTCCTTATTTCGGATTGAATTAATTTATCATGCTTTATCATACATGTTTAAAATAGACACATTCCCAACCAAGAAAGCAGCCTACAATCTCACATGATGCCATGTATATTTTCTACACTTGGGCTCTTTAGTAATTATGTGTAATAAACAAACCTTAGTTCATACCATGATGTCAAACTATACAAGAATAAATCCTTACAACATAAAAAAAATACAATCCCACTATTATCATGTATTCATTTCTTAGGAACTAATATTGGTCTCTTTATCATGTGCATGTGAACTTCCCAATAGCATGAAAGCACTTCTTTTTTGTCGAAGCACGCGTAGAATCAGTAAGAAAATAGAGCACATTTGACACATTATACCACCTTTGTATGATCTTTCCACCACCTTTTCTGCTTTGCCAACTTGAGAAGGAGGAAATAACATAGTTTTCACACCAAGTTTGATATATATCTATTGAAGTTTCAATTTTTGTAGTGTTGCAATGTTAATTGTGATTCAATTTTAAGAATTTAACATTGAAAAGGAAGCAAGTGGTGAAAAACTCAAATTGTTGAGGAGTTTGATGCAAGAAGATAAAAACACTACATAATTGGGTACTCTCTCCATTCAAATCTTTGTTATTTAGGTATGTCAAGTCTTTACATGCATGTTCTTTACATTTTCCTTATTTCGGATTGAATTACTTTATCATGCTTTATCATACATGTTTAAAATAGACACATTCCCAATCAAGAAAGCAACCTACAATCTCACATGATGCCATGTATATTTTCTACACTTGGGCTCTTTAATAATTATGTGTAATAAACAAACCTTAGTTCATACCATGATGTCAAACTATACAAGAATAAATCCTTACAACATAAAAAAAATACAATCCCACTATTATCATGTATTCATTTCTTAGGAACTAATATTGGTCTCTTTATCATGCTACAGACAAATTCTCCGTCATGCCGAGGAAACGATCAAGAATTAAACCAACACAGGAAGAGATAGAAGCTAAGAATGCAAAGAAAGCAATGGCTATGAGGGAACTTCATGAGAAGAGGAAATTGGACACGATAAATGAAGACATACCAATTGAAGAGGAACCACAACCATCACAAAGAGATATGGTATTGGCGGCACAAAGAGAACGAATGCAAAAACTTCGTGGTACGAGAGATTTGAATACCATAGTTGGAGACACGTCCTTTACTGCAAGTCAACATGTAGGGACACCATCTACCACATCTCAAGTTGAGAGTACATCATCACTCACATGTGATGAAGGAGGTACGCCATCGTTCCCACCTCAACCTCAAGGTATGTCATCTATTCCATCTTCGATTGAAGGTATGCCATCTAACCCATCTCATTTAAATATTGATGAAATTCCTAATGTTGAGATGAATTTACCTAACTTGACACCACCTAGAATTTTGCATAGAAAGCCAAAGTATTTGATTGATATTGATGAGAATATTTTGCAGCCAATGGAAGGTAAGATTCCAAAACACACTTGTAGAAGATATGCTAATAAGATTTGGAGATTGTTCTTTGAAAAGTTAAATGAGACTGCAAGATGTCAACTATTCGTTGAAATGATGCGAAGTGTAAAGTATAGGTCTATCATGAAGATTTTTGGGTTGAGAACATCAGAGGCTTCAAGTGAAAAATCTATTGTCAAGAATCTAATGAGTGCGTATGAGAGTGTGGGTAACAATTCACGTACAAAAGATAGTAATGCAACACGGCGTGTGATTACATCGACTATAGTAAGTAGTCAAACGAGGAAAGCTCGTCTCATTAGAAAGACAAGTCAAGAATTGAGAATTAATAGGAAAACTTTATCAAGAGCCGTTGGAAGACGCCAAAGAATTGAGGACACTAATGCTAATGAATTATGGGCGTTCTCGGGGAGACTACCACGAAAAGATAAACCAATTGTTGAAGCATTGAGATCACTAATTGAAGACTTTTGGAAGAATTACACAAGGGTATCTCCGAATCAAAGGGATGTGGTAAGAAGGAGAATCGGTAGTCAGAACCGCGAGCTACATCCAAAGCATTTTTTGGATGAGACTCAAACACAGTTTTATGGTAAATTTCTAGAGAAGTATCCTCAAATTAAAATTTGTCAAAGATATTTTGAAATGCTAAAACCTTTCTATGTTAAGATAAATCACACACGCACTACTTGTTGTTGTAGATTACATATTGAATTTTCTAACCATTTTGATGCTTATAGGTCTATATGTTTAGATATGCATACTAACAATGATTTGCAGGGTTGTGCCATATGTGTCCCACCAACATCTTCAAGAGACTTCATATCAAGAATTTTATGTGAAAGAGAGGAAGGTCAAATATTCTACAAGAAATTATGCTTGGATGGCACATGTCATCGTTGCGGTGGCTTGCAACATTTACCAATATGTGAACATATGGAAATAACACATGCGGTTGGAAACGAACTAGTAGAGTTTGGCAAGTATAAAACAGTGGCATACAATACAAAAGATGGTAAAGAAGCAAAGAGGTGTGAATTAGTTATTGAAAAGATTCCAGTGTATCAGTTTATGCCTATATTTCGTGACAGCATAGTGTATGAGTATGCAAGACATGTCCATAGAGCTCGATGGTTGGACTTGTAATTCAAGTTATGCAAGCACACATTTCTGGTTGGTAGCATTGTTTCAATCGTCGACTTTGTAGAGAACTACAGTCTACAGCCACAGCGTGAGGTGCAATCACAATATTACAACTCCGCACAGGTTTCTATATTTGTGCACATCGCATTCATTCATGCGAATGATAGTACAGAGGATGACAGAAAGATCATAAGGGAGTATAATTTCTATATTAGTGATGATCGCACGCATTCTACGGAGTTCGTGCAAGGTTGCTTTCAGGTGTTCTACAATGATTTGGCTAGAAGGGGCATATCGTTCAGTCAGCATATCATATCGTCGGATAATTGTGCATCACAATTCAAGAACTCGCAGAATTTCTATTGGCTGAGTAGGAGGCATAATTTTACAGGTATTCAACATATGTGGAACTTTTGTGAGGCCGGGCATGGAAAGAGGGAGCATGATGGTGCAGGAGCATGTATCAAAAGAGCCATAGCACAAGAAGAGTTAAAGTATAAAGACAATGCAAAGTTGACATATGCAAAATCAATTGTCGAGTGGTGTAATGCTTCCATGGGTCCAGGTAATGAAGGTAAGTCTTTAGTTCGTAGATTTTTTTGGTTGATAGATGATACTAACATTGCACCATATGAGGATTGTTGTACACTGACAGGATCAAATGAGATGCACTCTTTCAGAAGCTCAATTGCAGGTTCATGGAGTATCCATACACGAAAGATGTCATGCTTTTGTTCTTCCTGTACAATTCAAGTCTGGGGTGAGTGCGAGTCAAAGGAGTGGGTTGACGAATGGCAGTTAAGTTATCTTAGCCCACTTGACACGTATCGACCCCCGACGGCACTGGAACTAACACAGATGGAATCATCAGTTGACTTTGACCACATATCAGATTTAGTTCAACCAGGTAATATAGGGCACGTATATGCATCTAATTTCATTTAGTTCAACCAGGTAATGTCATCTTACTTTGTAGTGTTTTTGTAATGTTGACTAATTTCATCTAATTTGCTACACATATCAATGTAGGGCACGTATATATAGTTATTGCAGATGAAGATAATGAAGAGGGAACAAATTATTACTTATGTCGTTGTGTTGAGGCCAAAAAGAAATTGGAGGCCCCTGTTACAGATGGAGAAAACATCGAATACCCTACAGGATCAGTGGTTATTACTGGAACATGGCTTAGAAGGTACCCACATAAGAGTGTTAATATTTGGCTATTTCAGGACTTTGACATGCATCAGAAGATTCTTCATTACTCGAACCTTGTCGTGGCATCCAATGTTCATTTGATAAAGTATCGGGGTAGACCTTTGAACAAAATATTGTGGAAGGTGCGTGAGTCTGACCATGAAGCAATACTTGACACAATAAAGAGTAGAGCAGACCCGGATGGTTCATTGGATTAATCTGTAAGTATTCACGTTGATTTTGTAAAGTTATGTTACATTGAGTTGTAAGTATGCACATTAATTTGTAAGGTTTGTCTTTTTTTATTTCCTCCTGCATTTTTACACATATGTACACATTTTTACATCATCATATTATGCATTTTTGGTGTCCTGCTCTTGATGCGACCAAACTCATAGCTCACCCTACTAGACACCATTTGATGATCTCTCCAACACTCTGGATCCAGGGCACCCAATCATGATGATGAACTATATACCATTCTCCCAAGGCACTCATAATGAATGAAAAGAAGACCAAGGGTGCCCAAGCTTAATAGACTTATTTCTTTCAATTTTGATGATCCAAACTCTTGCAATATGACATCCACTTTCATGCCTTTAGATCTGCCTTCACATATAGGGCGCCAAATCAAGTTGAAAAATCTACATAAGGGTGCCAAACTGGATTAAAGTCTCTTGATATTAGGCGCTCATGATGATGAAACTTAGAGCTTTTTCCTTTCCTATGCGCTCATCTAAGATGTTTGAATGATAAGGAGTGCCTCGACCTCTATAATGTACATTGGGCACCAAATCAAGGTGATTTTAAGTCACTTTGAGTCATTTGGGGTCAGTTTGAGTCTTTGAGTCATGTTGCAAAAAAGTGTCAATGTTGTCAAGTTGCACAAAGCAACTTTTGCATTTTTGGTGTCCTGCTCGTGATGTGACCAAACTGACTATCCCAAAGCGTCTGGATGGGTACATTTACGCTAGGCATGGTCCTATTTTTCACCCAAACATGTCGAAACAGTCAGAGCTACATTGTACCGATGATATCCTTGAAGAGTCCAAAGTGCAAAAAGGTAGCAATCTTTGACGAGATGTTACTCGAAAACCATGTCACTTAGAAACATTCTATCTAAGGCAACGCAATCACGTAGAGTGCCTCTACAATAACCTCTCTTAGTTTTTTATAGCTCTGAGGCATTTGCCCGTGGTGAAAGGTTTTCTGTTGCCCCAAAAATCGTCAGAAGGAGGCAGTGTAAAGTTGCAAAGGGTTGTAACTTTCATCCTGCTTCTGATGCGACCAAACTGACTATTCCAACGCGTCCAAATGGGTACATTTACGCTAGGCATGGTCCTATTTTTCACCCAAACATGTCAAAACAGTCGGAGCTACATTGTACCGACGATATCCCTGAAGAGTCCAAAGTGCAAAAATGCAGCAATTTTTGACGAGATGTTACTCGAAAACTGTGTCACTTAAAAACATTCTATCTGAGGTAACGTGATCACGTAGAGTGCCTCTACAATAACCTCTCTCAGTTTTTTATAGCTCTAAGGCATTTGCCCGTGGTGAAAGGTTTTCTGCTGCCCCAAAAATTGTCAGGAGGCAGTGTAAAGTTGCAAAGGGGTGTAACTTTCGTCCTGCTCCTGATGTGACCAAACTGACTATTCCAACACGTCCGAATGGGTACATTTACGCTAGGCATGGTCCTATTTTTCACCCAAACATGTCAAAACAGTCAGAGCTACATTGTACCGACGATATCCCTGAAGAGTCCAATGTGCAAAATTGCAGCAATCTTTGATGAGATGTTACTCGAAAACCATGTCACTTAGAAACATTCCGTCTGAGGCAACACGATCACGTAGGGTGCCTCTACAATAACCTCTCTCAGTTTTTTATAGCTCTGAGGTATTTGCCTGTGGTGAAAGGTTTTTTGTTGCCCCAAAAATCGTCAGAAGGAGGCAGTGTAAAGTTGCAAAGGGGTGTAACTTTCTTCCTGCTTCTGATGCGACCAAACTGACTATTCCAACGCGTCTGAATGGGTACATTTACGCTAGGCATGGTCCTATTTTTCACCCAAACATGTCAAAACAGTCGGAGCTACATTGTACCGACGATATCCCTGAAGAGTCCAAAGTGCAAAAAGGCAGCAATCTTTGACGAGATGTTACTCAAAAATCGTGTCACTTAGAAACATTCTGTCTGAGGCAATAGGATCACGTAGAGTGCCTCTACAATAACCTCTCTCAGTTTTTATAGCTCTGAGGCATTTGCCCGTGGTGAAAGGTTTTCTACTGCCCCAAAAATCGTCAGAAGGAGGCAGTGTAAAGCTGCAAAGGGGTGTAACTTTCGTCCTGCTCCTGATGTGACCAAACTGACTATTCCAACGCGTCTGAATGGGTACATTTACGCTAGGCATGGTCCTATTTTTCACCCAAATATGTCGAAACAGTTGGAGCTACATTGTACCGACGATATCCCTGAAGAGTCCAAAGTGCAAAAAGGCAGCAATCTTTGACGAGATGTTACTCAAAAACTGTGTCACTTAGAAACATTCCGTCTGAGGCAACGCGATCATGTAGAGTGCCTCTACAATAACCTCTCTCGATTTTTTATAGCTCTGAGCCATTTGCCCGTGGTGAAAGGTTTTCTGCTTCCCCAAAAATCGTCAGAAGGAGGCAGTGTATTAAGTCAGGATGAAAGCCTATTCACTCTAGGCGCCTGTTTTTGACCAAATCACACATGTGCCTTGAACAAGTGATGCTACAAGTGGTGAACAAAATGGGCGCCTTGAAGAATTGAGCCCTCCAAATCACACATCACCCCAAATCACACATCACCCCAAAAGGGTAACTGTTGTGACCAAATCACACATCACCCCATCAGATTGGGGACCCCCTCTTTTCTTGCTCAGGTGCTTTGCACAGGAGTTGTTATGTGTCATTTTGGCCAAGGTTTTCCAGAGCAGTGAAGACGTTAGGAAGGGGATGATTGTTTGGATAGTTTTGAATGCTTTATTTCTCCTTGTTTAAACTAGGCGCTCACTGAGGATTGGAGTAGTCTTTGCACCCTCACATCACGTTAATCGGCGTTTCAGAGGCAATCATAGTATAGGAAGATTTGCGCCTTGAAGAAGAGAGTTATCTGGTGAGCGCTTAGGAGTTCTAGCGCCTAAGGGAAAGGTCTAGGTAGAGCACCTTCAGACTTTGACAGTGAAGTGCCTTAAGGAGTTGGATAATGTTTTTGCCTAGAGTGGAGATGATGTTTTTAGCGCCTTAAGGATGATGATGGAGCGCCTTGGAGTCAAGTTATTCTGGAGCACCTTAAGAAGGTAAAGCACTTCAAATGTAAACACAAGTGTTTTGAGCGCCCTAATGAGAAGTTGTTTTGGCACCATAAGTTGTTCAAACCAAGATATGCGCCTTGGATAGTTGCAAAGACCTAATTTAGTGTCCAAGGTTGGAAGACTCTTTGTGAGTGCCCAGTGTTTGAAAGCTCTTCATGTTTGGTGCATTAAAATGAATTTGGCACCTAAGTAGTATTGAAACACTCAACTGAGCGCCTAAAGCCCATGAGAGAAGTGATATGCCCCTTGATAGGAATATCATGGAAGATGAGTTTACTGAATGGCACCTTGAATGACTTGGTTGATTAAGTGTTTTAGCACCTAGATATGGGATGAATCATTGAGCGCCTTTGGTTGAGATGATGTCAGCACCTTTGAGATTATAACACCTTGGAGTCAAGTTCGAAGGAGCACCTTGAGAAGGTAAAACACTTCAAATGTTTTCAAGGAATTGGAGAAGTCACTTAGTGCCTAGAAGGAATTCCAGAGCAAGAGGGTTGGAGCGCCTTGAGCTTCAAGTCAGATATGCACCTAGACCTCTACCCTTTAGCAAGTTGAAGCCCTCTGAGCCTTGACAAAGTGAGAATGCCTTATAGTGAATATGCGCCTTGGGCAAGGTTGAATACAAAGTTGAGGAGTATATCATAATGAGTAAGTGCACTGTAGGGTTAGATGATAAAGACTAGCGCCTTGAGTGTCTTGGTCAAAATTTTGACGTGAGAAGCCTTGCAAGATCAAACCCTGGAGTGCGCCTTAGAGAGAACCTATTGATCCTTTGCTTTGACAAGATTTGGGCGCCAGAATGATCTTTAATAAATGGAATGTATCTACACCAATTTTGCGCCTTTAGGGAAGTGATGGTGTCCAGATGAGTTTTGAGTCCCTTTGAGTGTTGAGATTGTTAGAGATAGGTGCCTTGATGAATGAAATGCGCCTTGAAGACCATGTGCGCCTAGAGAAAATAAGTGCCTAGTTGAGATAAAGAGGTGTTTCTGGCACCTAGGGAAGAAGAGAGGTAAGTTTAGGGAGATAAGTGCGCCTAAGAGTTTTAGCGCCCTCAATCAAATTGCACCTTTTTGCCTTGGAGAATATAAGGTGAGGATTTGAGTTGAAAGTTTGAGAAAGTAGATTGAGCGCCCTGTGTTGGAGGAATCAAGTTGGATAAGCACTTGAAGAACTTGCATTAAGTGTTTTAGCGCCTTGGTATGGTTTGGAGCACCTTGTTGAGGAGTTACCCTGATTTAATCCAAGATAGAGCACCCTAGAATTGAATATGCGCCTTCTTGGAGGAATATATGCGCCTTGTTGGAGAAAGATATGCGCCTTGAATGAGAGTTTGTGTGCCTTAACCAAGAATGATGATTGAAGTCACAATCTCATGTTTGTGCGCCTAGGTCTAGAAGCAAGATTTGAGCGCCTTAGGATAGGGTTTTTTGCACCTTGTCTTGGAGAGTGAATTTGTGCCTTGGATGATGTTGAAGTGCCTTGGGATGAAATGCGCCCAAACTTACAGAGGGCCTTCAGTGAGGGAGTTGAAGAGAGTGCTTAGAGGAAGGATAGCCTTAAGATCAAACTAAGTACTTAGAAACCTAAGATTAGCGCCTTATTTGAAGTTATACACCTATTCTGGCGCTAGAGAGTGAGTTTGAGTGTGAAGAAGTGAATGTCTGTGCCTTGAAGGGGATACAAAGGGAAGATGATGCACCTTGATGGGTTGATGATGGAAATTTGCGCTTTGGAGCTAAATGTGCGCCTTGAATCTAAATGATATTTGAGTGCTTAGAGGTAAATAGGGGTGCCTTTGAGAATTCTTTGTGCTTTAAGGAATGGATTGTGGCGCTTTGGACTAAGGTAAGTCCTGAGCACTTCCAATGATTTTAAGGAGCGCCTTGAAGGAGATAGTACCTAGAGAAGAAAAGATGTCAAGTTTTAACACCTTGGAAGAAATTCCAGATAGTGGCGCCTTCACAGGGTTTTCCAAGTTGGCGCCTTGGTTTGGGATGATCATGCTAAGAAAGAAAATGCGCCTTCAGCAAGGTCACATCAAGTCCAACATGTCAATACTCTTCATCACTAACGTCATGTTGAAATTTCAAGGCATCTATCCATTCAAGTTCTCTGAGGAATATCTTGCAAGTGTACTTCATCAATGATAGACATTCATCCATCCGAGTTTCAAGATCTCTCAATCTTCAAAGTTTCAAAGTCCACAACTCCAAGAGGGTCACTCCAAGGGTCATCATGAAGGATCACTTCATCTTCATCTTATCATCAAGCAAGGCTTCATCCAGTCCTAGAGAGATCTCTACTTCATGTCATCATCATCTACTCTTAAGATGATAATCCTTGGAAGTCAAGTGTTTCAAAGATTCTTTGAGAAATTGACAAGTTGTAACCTAGGTGCCAAAACCCCTGAGAATCCTCCTATCTGGCGCCTAGTTAGATGAACACTAATATTGCACCTAAGTGAATTTGAGTGTCAATATAGAGTCATCAAACCCCACCAGACATTCATCCATGTCTCTACCACCTCAAGGAAGCGCCCAGCTTAGGATGGCGCCTAGTCTGGTCTCTACTACCTTCAATTGGCGCCTAACCCTAAGAGTCTTGCAACTATGACGTTCATCCATGCAACAAGCAAGGTGATGCTCCCTTGTGATATTGTGAGGTGTTGACATTCAGTTGACATCATTGAGTTTGATTGAGTTGATCAAGTGTAGACGCCATTGTAAACATCAAGGCTTCAAGGCCTTTCTTTTGTATCTCCATTGAATAAGTTGTAACTTCATGCTATTGAAATCATTATCCATGTAATAAGACATTACAAGTTGATTGAGTCAAATAACTAGACAAGTACCCAACTCTAAGGTTGATTCATTCAAGTAGTTATCTTTGATGTATATCTTTGTGTTGTTGAAGTAGTTGATGAATTGATAGCAAGTAAAATTGTTTAAGTAAGGAAAAATTTTCGTAGAACTAGTTGGGTATCTTACTGTCATGTCCCCGTTTCCGGCCTGATCATCAAATGAAGAATGAGTTAGCCTATTCCTCATTCCCGGAGGCTAATTCGAAATAATGAGGGAATGAATTGGTTTTTGACTAACTTAACTTTTATTTTTTGCAGGAACAAAGTCAGAAACTTGAAATTAGTTAAGTCTGGATGCTAAACTTGACTAAGGCAGGACTCCTAGAGTCAGGGCGCACTTTCTTGCTTGCTCAATGTCAAATGTGCACCTAATCAAGAATCATGGAGCTTTGAAGCACTTTAATCACATCAACTAGGGCGCCTAAGTGCATAGAGGTACAACGAATCTTTCGGAGAACATGGATAGACAACTAAGTCTCCAACTTGAGTCTTCTAAGTGAATTGGATGATGAAGAGAGTCTAGTCATTTTGGGCGCTAGTATCAAGATGAATCATCCAAAATGGGTGCCTAGAACTAGAAGGTGCCAATGCATGAGTTCAAGGATCCTCCATTGGAGCGCCTATCCCAGATGGCTATAGATTGAAAGTTTTAAAGCTAAGTGATGTCTCTTAGGTGAATTCCTAGCCCAAGTGCATGTGTTGGGAAAAACTCTTTGGCTCTGGCGCCTAGAATTGGGAGCTTTGTAAGATGCACCAATTGATGAAACATTTCCATTTTGCGCCTAGAATAGAACTCTCTCACATAGTTGAAATTGACTTGATAGAAGGAGATAAGTCTTAAGGACTAGTTTAGCGCCTCACTTGCCTATCTCACCTTTGAAATGCGCTTTGGTTGATGATCATCATTGATGGCACCTAGTGAAATGAAAAGCTATTTGCATCTCCAGAGGATCAAAATTGGATTAGGAGATCATCCTTGCAGTTGAGATTGACAGAGAAGTGTTAAAGGAATCACTTCAAATGGGCGCCTAAGCTAGTTGAGGCGCATATCAATTCCACTGTAACTCTAGACTGACGCTTAGGATCCAGTCATCTCCTAAGGCGCAGTTCCAATCACCCATGACCTCGCTTGGCGTCTAAAACTTGGAAACTCCTTTGGAAAGCTCCTGTTGCACCTAGAAGCATGAGTTTGGGATATCAACTTGCAAAAGGCTTAGAAACTCTTCAAAGATGTTAGGCACAATCCCATGGCACTGGAGCTCAGTTTTGGCACCTTCAAGGAATAGCACATGAAGGAACTTGGGAGGTCAGGTGCTTGTAAAAGGGAACACCTTGGAACATCTTCTAGGGGTTGAAGTAGTAAGAAAACATCAAGTGAGTCTAGGCACACTCCCTTGTGTGAACAATTTAGCTCTGGCGCCTAGCCACAGAGTGAGCCAGAAGAAGTAGTTTGGACATTAGAAGATAGGCGCTCATTCTACAATGAAGCATTCCACCTTCCTAATCAACAAAGACTTGAAAGAATTGACAAAGGAAGCCAAGGCGCACCTTCTACTTGTTTCCACCTCCAGAATGCGCCTAACCTTGAAAGGGGGTTCAAAGATGTTTGTTAGACCTTTTCACTCAAGGCGCTCACCTTAGGCGCACTTTCTAAGTCCTTGTCACCTCAAGGAAACACCTAGTTTGGAAGGTGCTTGCCCTATTCTCCACTCCTTTCAATTGGCGCCTAGAACACAGAATGCATGAAAGGAGCGCCTAGACTCCAAAGGGCTCATTTGGGTGCCTAGCATTTAAAACACTTTCTTAATGATGATGTTTTGGCGCCTACTCTTGGAAACAATCTAGAGCATCCATAAACTCTAATTGGCGCCTAATGTTGACAAGGCGCAACTTTAGGAGGAGGTCACCTCAACTTGGCGCCCAAGTCAGAAAAACCTGTAAATCCTTCAAATATGCGCCTACCTTGTGAGGTGATGAGTTGAACATTCCAAATCTTCAAATGTTTAAGTATGGATCCAGAGGAGTTCACTTCCAAAGCCAATATCTTCCAAGGATGAGAATTTAGGCGCACTTCCTGGTGAGATCCTCCACAGCTGGCGCCACAGTTAGAAGAACCCTAAAACTGCGCCTAAAGTGTTTCAAGAAGTGGTTAAGGTTGTTACAACTGTCTGAATGCCCATTGGTCCTCAGAATGTCTTTGGGATCCATGTCAAGGTCTCTTGATAAGCTTGCCAACTCAGAATGAGTCATCAAGATGGGATATTCCCTTGGATATGCTTCTTGGGAAATGTGCCTTGGTTCCTCTTTATGCATTAAAAAATGTGCCTTCATTTCCTTTGGAAGGCCTATAAAAGGAGGAGCTCTCTCATTCATTTGGTATCTATTTATTTGACAAAATTCTCTCTACAAAGCTATTGAGCTTGTAATCTTGAGGCTTGCGAGTTTCAAGTGTTGGGGTGATGCTCCCTCAACAAGCAAGGTGATGCTCCCTTGTGATACTGTGAGGTGTTGACATTCAGTTGACATCATTGAGTTCAATTGAGTTGCTCAAGTAAGGAAGACATTGTAACATCAAGGCTTCAAGGCCTGTCCTTGTATTTCCATTGAATGAGTTGTACTTCATGCTATTGAAAGCATTTTCCATGTAATAAGACATTGCAAGTTGATTGAATCAAGTAACAAGACAAGTACCCAACTCTAATGTTGTTTCATTCAAATAGTTATCTTGATGTATATCTTTATGTTATTGAAGTAGTTGATGAATTGTTAGCAAGTAAAAGTGTTTAAGTAAGGACAAATTTTCGTAGAACTAGTTGGGTATCTTACACTTACACCATGCCTATCCATCAAACATCACAATGCAATCAAAATCCTAACAACATGCCCATGATCCAAGATCAAGTGCAATCATGCAAAGATATTATCAATCACAAGCCTATTAAGAATGAACTAGAGTCTTCTAGTACCATACTTTTCCATCAAACACCATCATGTAATCCATGGCCTATCAAGCCTATCAAAGAAAATGCAAACATCCTATGTAATACAATCGGACTTTAAATATTTGAAGTAGCCATCTACAAATATCCATTCAAAAGTGGATTTATAATGCAAGTATGGACGCCATCAATAAAAAAGATTTGTATTAACCAAAATCCATATAGGCATACATCAATATCTGTCGATATAAGTATAACATATATACAAAATAGCCATATAGGCTTACAAGAATGCCATATAGGCATACAATGTCAACTATGTACAATACAAAATATATGTCCATAAATGCCATATAGGCATACAACAGAGGAACACAATAAAAAGTCATTCCCCTCTGGTTGGTGAACAGAATAAATCACGAGCAGCCTTTGATCTTCTAGGGGATGGAGACATGCATGTGGGTGGTCTACTACGAACCCGAGGGCTACTCCTCCTATTTAGTTCTTCCTGCACCTTTACCTGTTACAAAAAAAAGTATAGACATTAATATATAGAAATTACATGTTATAAAAAAATGAAACATTTAACAAAATAATCACTTACCGCTAACATATAATCTGTCTCCTCGCTTGCCTCAGTAGCAGGAATAGGCCCTGGTGATGTCATGTCCTATAGAAACCATCCAGATAGAAATTAAACTTCAAATCAATAATCTTTTGATTTTTCAAAAATAGACAACTATAACAATGAATGTAAATTGAAATTTACTAATCTGCCTCATACCCCTATCAATGCCATAGAGCTATGAATCGCAGAGGCCACACCCTGCTCCATTGCCCTATGAACATGGGGAGGTGTATCCGCAGCCTGCATCATCTGGAAATAAAACAACATTATTCAATTACGAAAACTATAATAGTGATGCAAATCATGGCTCCTAACATACACACATGTTCATCTAAACATGGAAGTACACACAATAAAACACACAAATCACATACAAAAATTTAGTAAGTACAATTCATTCATTAAACTATTTATTTTATTACCTCTGTAAAGCTTTGAAGTCCACCACCGCTGGCAAGTGTTGCCATGAAATCTACAGTGTTAACCTATTCAACATCCAAAATCAGAAATTAGAATACCATTCATATAACGATGCTATTCACATGTAATATTTATAATTGTTTACTAATTACATACCTCGACAGTAGATGATCGAGTGAAAAATGTAGGTGGAGAACCACTGAAAACTGCATCGACGCTATGACCCTGAAATTTCATTAAAATCATCAATTTAAATTAGTTAATCTTGTATTTCAAAAATGAAATTTAATAAATTAAATTCAATAAACTTGCTAATATTTACCTGAGTATCAAGGCCGAAAGTCTCACTCAGGAGGGTATCTGTCATCACCATCTACTCAGCTGCAGATGTAGCCTATGCACCTGCGTCCTGACTGTCCATGGGGTCATAACCACAGGTTGACCCGCAAGCCTGGCAAGTATGCGGTGGGACCCTACTCCTCGCACTATCTCCCAACCCACTCTGTGTTGCAGGATCGGCATGCTCTATGATGCTCTGGGTCAAGGCACTAATCGACCTCAGTGTATCGACCTCAACACTCTCCTTCACAATGGAAGCGATAGAAACATGCTCGTGGGCTGGTCTGCTGATTACTCGTCTCACTACCTGCTGTGGGTCAAGACGTGCCCCTGGTCTATCCTGTGCTGAGCCCCCACCTCTACCCTGGAAGTCCCGCATATCAAAATAGTTTGGCACTTTATTGAGGACAAACTCGCAGTAGAGTTTCCTCAAAAAGTATTGCGGGACCTCATTATTATTGCATGGAGGATGGTCAAAAACCATCCACCACCTCTGCCCGAAATTGTCCCTTATCGCTTGGTTGTTGCACCAATGGATAGGGAACCTCTTGCATGTAATGGGTGGAGGTTGATTTGTTTGTGGATTTGTGAAAATTGAACACAAGTCTAATTTTGTAATTTGTAATTTTTTGACATCTTGGTATGACAATTTATCTGCATAGTAATCTCTAAACTCTCTCTTTTTATCGGTCCAACTAGTTATTTGCTTGCTAATTGAATTTACATTTGATAACATAGACTCAAGAGATTCAGCAAGCGTGGACCTATGCAAGGTTGAAGTGGAAGGATCTTTCAACCTTGCAATTATATCTTCAATTTGTTTTTTGTTGTTTTCAATTTCCCCCATTATATTATCTTGTGTTCCAGGGGCATGTCGAGGAATGAATGGAGGAGGTTGTTGTTCTATAGGTATTTCCTTCTCAGGATTTTGTGGATTTTGAGGAGGAGGAGGAGGAGGAGGAGGTGCATTAACATTTCCTACAATTAACGAAATATACATCAAAAATTAACAAAAACCTACCTATTTAGGAAGAAATTCAAACAAAAAAACAAAGATAACTCACCCCTTTGGCGTGCTCGACGTCGCGGTGGCATTTTGGCGATGAATCGACAAGCTTTTTATGTTGATTGGCATTTTGTAGAACACGAGCGCGTTTTTGAGGGTTTTGAAGCCGCGGGCAGAGGAGAAAATCAGAATGAAATGAAATGGCATTGCTTTTTTTTTATTTATAATAAGTTATAACGCGAGCGCGTTATGACTTAAATTTTTTTGAAAATTTTTTGGCCACTTTTTGGCCCCCCATCTTCTTGCACTTACCCTGGTGGAAAAACCTTGTTTCAAGTACTACTAGGGGAATAAGAGAGTTTGTGAATAAACCATCAAGTAAGGGTTTCAAGATAACAAAGTTTTGTTGATTGTGATTGGATTGATAACCTCCACCCTTCTCTTCATCAGAATGCAAATGAAATCCAATTTAAATGCAGATTCAATCATTCATGGAATATAATGAAATTCTAAAAAGTGATTAAAAACCATTTTCACTGACATGCAACAATGATTACACATTATTCATTATTTGTATAGTTTCCTGGCACTCTTCCTTCCTCAAGCAAAAGACAATCAATGAAATGGTTAGGAGAAAGCATTTCTAGTAAAACACACTTGGGATAAAATTTATACAGAGATAATTAATTCTTGGTAGCCCTAATCGGCAATTCCTTCATACCTACACCATGAATCCAATTTCCAAACCTAGGAACACAATTCCCCAAAAAATCAAGAGCCCCCAATTTTTTATTTCTTTCTCCCTTGAGATTTTTCATCTGAAGTGTGTTCAATCTCTTCTTGATTCTTGTTTTATATATACTCAAATTCCTACAGAGCATCTTTTCAAAAACATATGCTCCAAAACAAAATAGAAAAGACAATAAATTTCAATAACCCTACCTTCTTATCTTTTCTAAAATTAATCTCTATAAACTTGGAAAACTGATAGGAATAAAGATTTTCTAGATTCCCTTATTGCCATCTCATTATTGTAGCCAAAATAGAATGTTTACATTAAAAGAATCTTTTTAAAAAAGATATGCAAATATCTAATCAATTAATTTGAAAAGGACAATTAATAATTTTGCAACTAAATAATTTAGTTTAATCTATTTATTTCAAAATGATTATGCAATGCAATTATATTTCTCATTGATGCAAAATGAAATCTACGTGGTGTGTGCAGATTCACTTCACCACATTTTGCCTTCGGTCGGCTAAACGCCCTCTGCCTCAATGATACTCTCTCTCTCTCTCCATTGAGAGAGTGTTCCTATCGCAAACATAGTTGAAATGAGTTGACAATCAATTAAATAATATTAATATTAATATTTATATATCCATAATTAAATATTATAAACTAAGGGTTGTGACAAATAAACCCTTGAGGTAGGGTAATAGTGTACAATACTCCTTATGGAAGAAGCCAGTCCACACTATATCTCCAAGAGATCCCAAACACAATATCATACTCATCACATATATTTACAATGATATTCACCTTCTTTATATATACCTCCCAATAACATAATTGACAAGGGTCGTTGTACCTTGGCATTTAATCATATTTTATGTGTCAAATCTAGGGCTATGTCCATGGTTGTTTGCAATAGGAACCTAATAATCAACAGTACTTAGCTAATCTATTGAATTGAACTTCCCTAATTAATCAAACTAATGTTTCTAATTACTTTCTTGAAAGGAAAACTTGATCTAAGAACTGAAACAATAATCTGCTGAAAATGATCTATCTGATTCACACAAAAGCTTAAACATGCATTAAATAGAAACAAACTTGCTTTTAACAGTAATTGATCTATCTTATGAAAATAGGAAAACTATACTTAATGAAAGCTACAATAATATAATAAAGTAGAAAATACTAGCCTCTTATCTGTTGGTGGGAGTGGGCCCTTGCTCAACACCTTCAGAACTAAAGGCTAAACAAAGAACTCAGAGCAAAAGTATAACAATACTGCTTCCTTTAATCCAGTTTTTCTGAAGCATATTGTATTCAAAAATGTCTCTGCTGAAAAATGAAATTACATAAACATCTACTAAAAATCTAATAATCTTATTCTGCTGTCCACATCCATATATATATCAGTTTGAGCAACATAATATTTTTGGAGTTAACTACATTTCCTATCAGTTCAACTTGAGATATAACATATCTCTTATTCTTATAACTAAACCATGCAACTATCTATCAAAAGTATAATCTTGCAAACCTTAAAAAGGACTTAAGTGACACTTAAGGTGTCACTAAATCTGAAGTTTGACTTATAACAATAACAAGTTGTGAGGTCCTGATAAAAAGGAACTTCTTAAAATAATGAACTAAGAGAAATCCTCTAATCTCATGCAAAAACAAATAAAAGTACATTTTGTCCCCTTGGAGCACTGGAGTTATCTTCATGGACACCCAAGCCTTGATATGCGGGACTCCGTAGCTCCTCAAAAGCTTTGAAGATTCTGGTAGTCAATGGTGCCAGAGACTCTGTGTAGCTCCGGAGACTCTGTGATGTTGCCAGCAGCTCCAAAGATGCTTTCAAAACCTGTTAAGACACAGCTCTGGAGCTCTTCATGATCACCACCTTCTCTATTTTGTTGCATCACTCTGGAGATCCTCCAACAAAGTTGTAAAACGTTGGAGTGTTGTGTGGTGTCCTTCATGCTTAGCTCTAGAGATAATTAGGATTATCTCCGGAGTTCCTCAAAACTGTCTTCCACCTGAGCGATGGATACCTGTGAAACCAAAAAGAGATAATTCTGCACAATTCTGTTAGTTTCACTTCAACATAGGTCTTCTCATCATAACAATAATCTTCAGCATTTCATCTCTTATTAGCATAATTAAAACAAGACTTCACATTTCCTATAGTGCAATTACTGGGACAAGCAGTGCATAAAAATGGGAAAAAATGAGTAAAAAGGTGTGTTTAGATGAGTGTTGTAGACACCTAAAATTGTCCCATTCCCAGATCATACATTCACCTGCCATACTTCACATTAATTAAATAATTCTTAATTATTTGATTAAATTCATCTATCGATCACTATCAATTTATCCTCCATATTAATTAAATAATTCTAATTTGAATTGTTTATGGAAAAACTATGTTTTTCCTTTTTTGCCCTATTCAATCCTCTCCTCACGCTTGTCAACTTGTCCTTCTTGGTTTCTCCTTGGAATCCGAACCCTTTCTCTCTTTTTAAGATGCCATCTCTGCAATCTTTTATCAAATTCTCTTCTTTTTCTCCTGATGATGGATCATGGAGTGTGATCTGAAACGTTCTTTTTTCTTTTCTTTTTTTTTTGGAGGCAAAAAAGCAAAAACACAGTTTTTCCAGAAATAATTCAAATTATCAACATGGACTGTGGAAAAATCATGTCTACAATAAATAATTCTAATTATTTAATTAAATCAATTTTCCTCCACATATTAATTAAATAAATTTAAATTATTTATTTAATTAAAACTAATATTCCATTTCTTCAAAATAAATAAAATTCAATATTTCATTTATTTATCCATGTGCATGAAATTAAATAATTAATTTATCTAATTTCCTATTGTTCCCTCTCATTCATAATTCACTCTCAATTAGTTTAGTTAAGTAATCAATCAAGTTAGTTAACTAAATCAATCAAATCGGTTAACAAGTCAGTCAATCTAGTTAACTAATCAATCGATTTAGTTGACTAGTCAATCAATTTAGTTAACAAGTCAATCAACTCAGTTAACTACCCAATCAATTCAGTCATCTGATCAATCAATTTAGTCAACTCCTTAATCAGATATGTTAACTCCCTTGATGCATGGGACGACAAGGACACTTGTCACTCTCTCATTCGTGCACATCCTCTCAACCAATTCTAACCATTGATCTGCAAGGCTCGAACCGCTACCTTATGCTAATATGACCCGCATGCTCCCTAGTATGTTATTTTCCCTAATTTGTCTTTGTAAAAATTCCCTAGCAGTTGGGTTTTAGTGGTAAAAGAAAACCACTATTATTATTGCTTGAGAATAATAGACATTATAAATGCATTCCAAGCAATCTACTACTAATTACTCTACCTTTAGCTCGTCACCAAACATCTAGGCCTTGCTTTAGTTGAAGCTTTTTCATCTAACGATCGGTCACAAGAAATCATGTGTATATATAGACCTCATGGCCAATGCCATTTCTATATATTATGTGTACATATATCTTACAAGTAGCTTTCTAAATTTGAGTATTTGTAGAGATCTAATTGTTGCAAGTATGGGCCTAACCGGTGTTGTCATTGATGTCAACATACTTCTGTTGCATTGATATCAAGGATTGGATGAATTGTGTGCTGAGGATATTGAGAAAATTAGCCCTATCAGAAATAGAGAAGAATAGTAAAGACAGAGAAGTTCTATGAAGTAAAGATTCCAATCAGTTGAAGATCAGAGTATGCGCATCAAAGGGTTTGTAGATATGTGTCTGAAGGTTCTCCAGTCAAGATTTCAAATGTCCACATGAAGATTAGAAGAAGTTATGGCCATATGAGTAAAACTGGTTCTGGCAGCTATTCAGAGATGACTGAGTGGCTCAAATCAGTTCGGTGAGATCCGAAAATGCAATATCTTGTTCTGCAGATCTGGTGGCATGATTGGGAAGCCAATGTGAATTGACAACTCGATTAGCGCGTAGTTTGGAGGTCTGCAAGTGATTCTTCTAGTGTGACAGTGATGACTGACTATGTTCTTGAGGTTCCAGATGAAGATGCAAATGATTGCAGTAAGCAAAAGTGGTACGGATGTTGTTGGTGATTCAAGCAAGCTTGTGGAGGTCTCCAAATTGTGTCCAGTTCGTGTTGGCGGTCCGCATTGAAGATAGAGCTCGTAATTGAAGGTTTACCTCTTAGTGATGGTGTTCTTCCTAGTCTTGGCTGACCGGATGATTTACACATGTTGCAGATGATCTTGAAGATATTTTGCAAAGCCTGGCGTGTTCCTCAAAGAAGATTGAAGTCCCAGCTAAGTGTGGCCGACAGTGTGGTGATACGCATGAGGTTCTTGTAACAAGTCAAGTTGTATTTTTGTAAATGCTCTATAATAAAATAAGTGTATGTTGTGTTGACTTTGATGATCATTCCAAAGTTGATGTCATGTATAAATAAGAGTTGCGAAGTGATTTCAAAAAGTATCCGTGGTCATGATGAGAAAGTGATAGAGAGGAGAGAAGTGAAAAATAGAGCAGAAGTGTTGAGCTTAAATGGAACTGTCTCAAGCATAATGAAGATGCTATTCTCCAGTTCAAGTATGTAATATTTATATTATTCTGTACACAATGTGTCTCCTATAGGCAGTGGGCCTCTTGTGAGCAGTGTGCTCAGGCAGTGAGCCCTAATTGGCAAGTGCCATTTTTGTTCTTATTCTTTTAACAGAGAATAAAATCTTGGGTTAGTCACCCTGTGGTTTTTCCTTTAACCGGGTTTTCCACGTTAAAATCTTGGTGTCATATGTGTTGAATGTGCTTTTGGTCTTGAGTTATTGCATTATGCTTCCATGATTAAATCATTATTATGCTGTTGAAATATAAAAAGGCTTTAAGAATTTAAACAACAGAAGTTTTGGTGACAACTGATTCACCCCCCCCTCTCAGTTGTCTGTCATAAAACCAACACTAATGAACTCTACCAAGGAGTGGCATGGAGGATTTGGTATTTAGGCAACATGAAAATTTTTAATATTTGGTATTTGATAAACTCTTACAAGGAGTAGGCCTTTGATTACCTATTTTGTAACTATGAAAATGACTAGTCAAGGAGTGGTGTGGACTCATTCCACGTTGTTTTGAACAAATCCCAACACTTTCATACTTCATTTTTAAAATATTTTTTAATGTTGAAGGAGTTCGATAGGCAAAGCTAAATATTAGAAATATTTTTAAGTGTGAATTGTTAGTGAAGGTTTTTATTTTCCTACTAGGTTAGTTATTTTCCCTATTTCCTAGGTTTTTCCTACACTTTTATTAAACTTGCTTAGGTTAAATAAATTGAGCTTAATTAGTGAGTGGGTGATTTGAGGTGTCGGCATCCTACAAGGGAGGTGGCATTTGGTATCTTGGGAAGATGCTCTTGATGTCTTTAGCCTGTATGGTGGCCTCTCCCTATTGGTTAGTTTTGCCACCTCTCCCCTCTCATTGGTCTATATAAACTCACTACCTAGCTTGTATCTCTATCATCTTAAATGCATTGTCTAGTTACTCTAACATTCTTTGTATGAAGCTTTGATCTCTTAATGTGATTTTGTCACATTGACATTTGCATATCTCTCGGAATCATTGGTTTTCTTTTGTTTTGCATTTTTCAGTTTATGTAGCTTAGAATCACTCTCATAAAGTTCCCAATTTTCACATCTTGTTCAAGATTTCTAACATGGCATCAAAGCTTTTGTTATGAGAGTTTTAAGTTCATAGATTCCTGATTGAGAGATTGAGTTCTTTATGAGTTCTTGTGAATCCCGTATGCTCTTCTCTTGCATTTTTTAATAATTTGGAGAATCAGAAAGGATTTAACAAGACCCATTAACCCCTTTATTTTGCATGCAATTTCTTGTGAGATCTGGATGATTGCAACTCATTTCTGGTTATATTGAGATCAGTTTTGGCTATTCCAACCCGTCCAGGAGGCTCAAGAAAGTCATAAATGGCTTTCGTTTCATTAGATTTGGAGATTGTATGATAAAGTTGCAAACGAGGGTTTCTTACTCAGATTTGGAACTTAGTTTTCAATTGAAGCATTTTCAGGCCAAAAGGACTCTGTCATTAGACCCAGGAGGCTTCGTAGATGAACTTTGATATATTACATGCCTAGTTTCAGTGCTAGGAGAATCTAAGGCAAAAAAAATTGTCGGAAGACCATTTTGGCCCCCCAACACACAAATCAGAGCAGATCTGTGTAAAAATTTTAAAAAAAATTAAAGCGCTTGCAAAGCGTTGATATAAGCACTTTAAGCGCTTCACATAGTAAGCGCTTCAAAGTGTTGTTTGCTAGGTGCTTTAAAGTGTATATTCTTTTGCAAAAGGGCATCGGTCCCACATGAGGGCCTCGACCCCCCTTACATAGGCCACGTGGACCTTATAAGGTCATGGACTCTTTAATAAGGGTTTGGGGAGTGGCCTTTGGCCCCCAACCTATAATATGATTCAGCTTTTTTCAAAAAAAATGACCTGTTAAAAATTTCCTTCAACCCTTTGACCCATTCAAACTTGTGCCTCGATCTGTGTGCCTGTGATTTGACCCCAATGCCAATTTTGGCCCCAACACTGGTAGTTTTCTAAACTTGGAGATAGCCAAATTTAACTGGTGGTATTCTATTTTTAGTGTCTGCTAACAACACTTGGCACTCTTCTATTTTTGGTGATCCTGCTAAAGTTGGTAGCTATTCTGCTAAATTTGACGGTAGGGCTATTTTGCAAACCATACCCCCTCTCCGTTGACAAGTCTAATTTTGAAGGAAAACTTTGCAGGTTGATAACTTGTGCTTAGGATCTCCTTTCACTGAGCATTTTTTTTTTATTTGGGCTAATTTTTCATGCTTTATATGCTAGTGTAGATAATTTTTGGTTTTGGTGCACAATTTTTCTAGAAATTGCAGATTCTCACATGTGACATTGCACAGTTCCCGTTTTTAGAATTTTGAAGACTCATAAATTTCACATATGACCTCAGATTGAGGTACTTCTTTTTTGAAAGTGCGTGATTTTTTAAGTACTTTGTAGTGGTGTTGTTAGTTTCACTTAGCTCTATTCTTGTATTGTACTTTCAACATACACTCATTTGATTGAGAATTTGTAAAGCATTGAGATCAAGTCCACTCAGCATTTCTTGCTAGTGGCAGTTGTAAACACACTAAATATAAAGTGCCAAATCATATTTTCTTGGGGGGTTCTTTGATTGAGTGGAAAGGGGGGGTGTCTTGCGTGCTTTCTTTGAGTTTTTGCATTGTCTTTTCTGCACAAAAACAAACAACAATCTTCTTTTCTGCATAAAATGGATCAAACAATAGTACCAATACTCACACCCTATAACTACTATGAGTGGAAGTCCAAAATGACTATCTATCTTAAGAAGCAAGGGTTGTATCGAGTAATAATGGTTCTTGAAATTGAACCATCATTAATTGCAGAAAAGCCAAAATGGTTTAATAAGTTGGATGAAGCTTTTGGAACCTTGTGTATGTCTATATCTCTAGATTTTCTTTTTGACATTAAGTCTATTTCTACACCAAATTATGTATGGACCACCTTGGAAAATCTCTTTGGTAATCAGGATGAAATAAGAGGACATCTACTGGATAATGATATCCTAGGGTTAAGTCCTACCAGTTTTAATATTATTCAGGACTTCTTCACTAAGCTAAAGGCCATAAGGTTGTAGTTTAAACAATGTGGGATTGAGAAGAATGATTCTCAGTTTATCTTAAGTATTCTTTCCAAGCTTGGTCAAAATTATTTTGTGTTTGTTTCTACATTTCATTCCATTAAAAGTGCCTTAGGAACCAATTATACAATGTTTTCTCTTAATGATTTTGAAAGTGAACTCACAAAAGAGAAAGATAAACTAGTTCAAATGGGCACAAATAAGCCCTCTAAATCTCATGGCTGCCAATTAGGGCACTAAAGATCAAAAAGGGTCTGGTAAGCAAAACAAGAAACAACAGAATCAAGGAGAGAAGAAACAAGATCAGAAACTGGTCGCTCCAAAAGCAGCTAACCAGGCCTCTTCTTCCAAAGGTGACAAGCCTAAAAACGAGAAGGAAAAGTGTGCCTATTGTAAGAAACATGGTCATGATGAACATAAGTGTCTTAAGAAGTAGATTGATCACCTAACACATCTTCTTGGAAAGAATAACATCAAGGTGCTTGATTCAGTCAAACAGAGTTCATCTCAAGAATCTTCAAAAGACACGGAAAAAGGTAAGGGGAAAGGAAAGGGCAAGGCCCTTGTTTCTATTGTTTCACAACCCAATTCCTGGATCATTGACTCGGGTGCTTCGCACCACATGGCTTCGTCACAAGATGGGTTTGCCTCTTTGGAGCCATGTTCTATGCCATCTATACTCATGGGTGATGACACTCTTGCTAAAATGCATGGGAGAGGGTCTATTGATGTGGGCGAAGGATGTAATGTCCCCATTTTCAGGTTCTCTTGCAACACGGTTGGAGCTGACTTTCTAGGTTTGTGACAGCCTGATTAGAGGAGTATTTCGAAGTCACCAGTGTGCTCAGGTGATCCAGTGGAGCTGTATGACACTTTCCAGAGGGATTTCAGACAACTTATCCGTACTTACTATTTATAGTAAGTGCTTGCATGACGACAATCTTTCTGGGTTTTTATGGGTTTGTTCTCTTTGGTCCTCAAAGAACACTACTATTTATAGTAAGTGTTAGTCTAGACACTATTTTGGTGACATGGCAATTCAGCCATCTCGGGGCCTTTCTACGTGTTGCATTGAGATCAGTAATGTCAAGAGGTTCGTGGTGATGTCTTTCTAAGCATTTTCAGACCCTTTGAGCCATATTTACAATTTTTAGCAGTGGTCTCGGACTTGGTGCAAGTCAGTGCGATGTTCTTGGATCTCACTCATTTTATATTGGCCTTCATGTTGGTGCTTCGAAATCTGTGTTCAGAGTTCGTTTGAACTATTATTTTAATGACACGATATTTTTCTAAGTTAAATTAAATATTTAACTTAGTAGAATAATTATAAAGTGACTTTATAAAAAGGGATGGAAATATTGTTAAAAGAAATAAAGTCACTTAGCCATTTTATGTTGAGCGCCCACTTTATAGATTCATAAGGGAATATATTAAAACATTAAAATATTTGATTTAATTCCCATTTGAGTGTAGGGTTTTGGAAGGAAGATTAAAAGTGGTGTTTGCACACTCATTTGTTATGCGTGGAAAATAGTTTCTTCTACAGGTTGGAGACTAAACTTGGTTCTTGTTTTTTTGAGGAAATAAACCATCAAGAGGAATAATATTTGCAAGTGTGAGAGATCACCCAAGAATACTTTGTTGATAACTCTATTCAAGGGTTATGCTGGAGCTTTCAATGTTGCAGATTTTGATTATTTTGAGCAAGGATTTATGGCAAATAATTGGTATGATTGTGAAAGGGAGATTTGAGGTATTTAAGCTTTAAGTTTGGAGGGTTTTTAAAGGTTATTGAAATCTGGTTTTTATTTGTTGTTGGTCGTACCATTTTAAGGGCAGACCGTACCATTTTATATTGCTAGTTTGAGTGTTTTGGAATGTCATCTTTCTTCTTTTTTTGGGGCGTGGAGTGGAAGGATCATTTTGTAGGTGTTGTTGGAGAAGTTTTGGAGCAGAGATAGAAGATATTTAAGTGTTGTTTATTGCTGCACGTTTCCCATAACAGGTAGTACAACCCTAGAGGCAAGGCATGAGGATTCTAGGTTAAAACACCTAGCTTTTGGGCACTTTTTGGGGTTCATTTGAGGCATCTTGGTCTCCTATGTTGCTATTTATCATTTGCAAGGTGGAGGAAAGAGTACTCGCTGACATTGAAAGTGAATTCATAGCTACATCTTGTTATTTTCACTATTTCAAACTTACAGATAATTAACTAGAAAATGGGTATGTAAGAAAATTGCTTGTAATACCAAATCTTCGTCTGGGTATTTGATATTTCTAGTTGTATGGATGTTTCCCACATAAATAAGCATCTAGGTAGTTTTAGAATACTTTATTTCTGAATATTTGAATGCAATGCAAAAACCAAATGTTATGTTCAAACACTTAAAACACACCAAGTTCAACTAAACGTCAAAAAAATTAAGGGTGGGATATTACAGTGGTATCAGAGCTGGTTTTCCTGCTAGACTGTTAGAGTTCTAACATTTGCTACAGTTCTTCAGTTACAAAATAGAAATTTGTAGTAGTTGACTATCAGTCTCAGTGGCTTCATATCTTTTTGCATGTTGGTGACCAACACCTACATGTCCATTCCAATGCCACTCCTTGACAATTTTTAGGAATAGAGTTGAAAAGATGACTACAAATAAGTCTATATTTGAGTTGATGCATAAACTGACCAAGCTAATGAAGGACCCGAACATAAAAAAGACATACTCAAGGATTGTTGCAAAACCCAAACATTTGGATGGAGGAGATGCATTGACATATGAGGAATGTGTGACAGAGCCCCAGAATGACCTCTTAGACATGCATGTAACTAGTGATGATGAGAATTTGTTTGACAAAAAAGACAAAACAACAGCCTTGGATCCTAATTTGGATTCATCCAGTGATGATTCTAAGATGAATGACTTCCTAGATGATTCTAGTAGAGTAGTTGTTTATGATGAGTTCACTAATGTACCTTCAGAAGAAGAGCATGTTGAGGGTAATTATGATGATGTCTTCAAATCAGATAATGATGATGATCCCTTATCTCATTCAATAATGATAACTTAGGTGGCTTTAGGTTTGACTTCCAAACCAAGCCTATGAAGAGGGATGTTTATGATGATTTTAGTACTAGTGAGTTGGAGAGTACTTTTTTCAGAGACAATCATTCATGAGGAGCACATTTTTCTGAATAGAGAAATCAATTTTTTAGCACTTGGATTTGGGTTTGTTGGCACCTAAGTATGATGAGGATCCTATTTGGGATGAGTTTCCTTTTAACTATAGTGTTGTTCTAACTTTATCTCCACAGTTATGCATGGAGGGTGGTATTGATTGTTGTTCTTGATCTTGAAAACAAATTTGAACTCACATTACATGTAGCTGATCACAAACATAGACCTAGTGACCTTGTTGTTTTGGATCCACAGTTCACTGTTGTGGATGATAAGGAGAAAGTGGTTGAAAGGAAGTCCATAGCAGAAAAATCTAATGTAGTGAATGCTAAGAAACATGATGAATGTGAGATAGAGCCATAGGATGTCTCTTTGGTCATACAAGAGGAAAATGGCATAACAACAGCCTTGAATACACCTCTAGAGCTATCCAATGAAGTAGTTCATGATGGCTGTGATGCATTCAAAAAGGGAGATGAAGCTAGTTCTTCGTGTGCCTCCATCAACAAAGTAGAGTACATTGATCTTCATGATAGTGTTGAAATGGGGAAATCTGTTGATTTGGAGTTCACTAAAGCAGCAAATAAGGCTATATGGACAAACAATCAAAACAATGAATTCTAGCAGAGCAAAATCATGGACATTAAGGAAAAAAAGTCACAAGTGTTATTTCTACCAGTGAGGTGTACACGATTTTCTATGTTGGTGAATTAGAGGTGGTTATTGATAGGCCTTGTGAAGAGATGAGTTCATTGGATGATATTGGGTTTGTTCATGATGTTGTCCCATCATTCTCACTTGAGAGATATAAGGCATCAACTAGTGAGACAATTGATATAGAAGATGATATGGCTCCTTCAAACAAAAGCAAATCATAAAATGTAGTGTGTGGCAGCCCAAGTCACTTTGGTGAACTTGATCAAAGACCTCTAGTATTACAAGATTTGAAGGACAAACTTGTGGTTTTAGATGAGAAAGTTGTACAAGTGTTAACAAGGGCAAACAATATTCACAAATGCGTTGAAGATCTCATTTGGGAGGCTCAAATTGAAGAGAGGAAGAAAGGCGTTGCAAGTGGAGTAACCCTTACTCAATTGTACACCATCAAAGAAGCATTGGAAATGATGAAATTAGATTACTTGCAATTGCTTATGGATAGGGATCTTGCTTTCAAGTATGTTGAAGACCAAGAAAAAGAGGCTAATGATGTTTGCTTACAGTTGAGTATGGCTCACCTTTCTTTATACAATGTAGAAAGTTCAATTCCTATTGCAGCCACATCCAAGAAACAAGAAGATAATACAAGAATTATGGAAATCAAGCAAATGGTGGAAGAAATTGATGAACTCCATAGGTGTGAAACATTGCAAAATGATTCCAACATTCCTCATATTAGGGGAATTCAATATGTTGATAGGGATGGGAACCCACATCAAGAATTTGAATTCTTGAATCTCGAGGATCAATTCTCACTTGGAAATGTAGCTTGCAACCATGAGATAGCAAATATAACAGGTAGTACAGGCAGATTTCAACGTGATGCACTTTTTGAATCAGTAAATAGTGATGAACATCTAGAAATGGAAGAAGATATGCATGAAATCCATGAAGACATTGGTGAAAGGTATGAAACAAATGCTGATTTTATGATGGTGAACAACCGTCCATTAACTTTATATGATTTTGTTCATCATAAGATGGTAGATAAAAATTTTATGGTTAACATTATTAAAGGGCCTCATCTTGATGATATTCAAAATTTTATGGCTAAGCATGAAAGGTTGTTTGTGGGTCCAAGTTATTCATGAGACATGATGTTTCATAATGGATTCGTTGTTCCTTACTTCACTAAAATGCATAACAACAATGTGCATCAGATTGGGGAAGAATGTTCAAACTTGGGTCTTTGGTTTCCAACTTACACGTGTATGTTTAAGGGTTGTTCTATGGTGTTGATTATGATATTTTCAGACTTTGCATTGATGATAGCAACTAATTGCATGGATTGGTGTGCATGTTTTTGTCACTATAGCACTTGGAATTGGAATGTTGATGAGACATTACCAATTTATGACAGCAGAAGCAATTTTGAGGTGGTTATAGATCTGATTTTTAGATTTAACATGACTGTCATTAATTGTTGCAGTAGTCATGAGGACACGTGTGTGAGTATGATTGGTGATAATCATAGGATTTGGGATCCAAGTACATTTACCAGGGGTGTGATGTTGATTCAAAATTAGAGTGGTGCACAAAACTTCAAAGTTGGTACCATTGTCCACTTTCCAATTAGCCTACATTGACATTGAATGATAGTATGCAAATGGATTGGCCAATACCTCCATCCCAGTAGTGGAGTAATTCTCAGTTGGTTTTGATTAGATAGAAGTAATTTGGTTTTTAGAGGAGATCCTTTGGTCATTTCCACACTCATGTTTCCTATGTTTTTAGGGCTAATGATTTATGACAGTTGCTGCCCTAGCATTTCCACGCTGATTATGGCAACATCAGTTTATAGGCAGACGGACTTTGAGTACTTACAGGCTTCTTGGAAGTAGGTTGTGGGAGGATTTACAGAGTTAGAGAAGATATTTTTAGCTCCCACCAGTATGAGTGATGGTTACTGCAATCAGTTCGAGATGTTGATGGATATATCTACAGATGTTACTATGATGATTGTAGTCGATTGGATGAGTTGGTGTGTTCGATATGGGCATGTTGACACTTGGAGATTAGGTGTCGGTGAGGGGTTATTGGTCTATGGCTAGGATGGCATTGTCAGGATGTATGATTCCAGGGATGGCACTATTGATATCAGCTTCTGATTAGGGACTGTTTGGCATCACTTCTAGGATATTGTGAGGGAATATGGTGAGGGTTATTCTTTGGGGATGCGTAGATTATTTTTATATTTGTTGACCAAGATCAAGTTAGGTAGTGGGATTTCAGATATGGACATCATTGTGTCACCTTGGCAGGACATTTCTCATGATATAGTTTTCATCCCTTGCAGATATTTCAGTTTGGATGTTGATGATGATTACATTTTGGGGTTACCGGAGGAGAGAGCGCAGACTTGGTACTAAGGATTAACATTTTTTATCAGAGTAGCGTAGTGACGACATGATGGATAATTCCATAGGTTGATTTGGGACCTCAGGATCACTCTTGGGTTCAGTCTGGATCAGTTGGTTGTTTGGAAGTTGCATTAGCATTTCTTGAGGACAAGCAATCTTTGGGAAGGGCGAACTGTAATGTCCCCATTTTCGAGTTCTCTTGCAACACAGTTAGAGCTGACTTTCTGGGTTTATGACAGCCTGATCAAAAGAGTATTTTGAAGTCACCAGTGTGTTCAGGTGATCCAATAGAGTTGTATGACACTTTCTGGAGGGATTTTAGACAACTTATATGTACTTACTATTTATAGTAAGTGCTTGCATGGTGACAATCTTTCTGGGTTTTTCTGGGTTTATTCTCTTTGGTCCTTGGAGAACACTGCTATTTATAGTAAATGTCAATATGGACGTTGTTTTGATGACATTGCAGTTCGGCCATCTTGGGGCCTTTCCAGATGTTGCATTGAGGTCAGCAATATCAGGAGGTTTGCAGTGATGTCTTTCTGAGCATTTTCAGACCTTTTGAGCCATATTTACTATTTTTAGCAGTGGTCTCAGATTTGGTATGAGTCAGTGCGATGTTCTTGGATCTCACTCATTTTTATTAGCCTTTGTGTCGGTGCTTTGAAATCTGTGTTCGGAGTCTGTTTGAACTATTATTTTAATGATGCGATATTTTCCTGAGTTAAATTAAATATTTAACTTAGTAGAATAATTATAAAGTGACTTTATAAAAAGGGATGGAAATATTGTTAAAAGAAATAAAGTCACTTAGCCATTTTATGTTGAGCGCCCACTTTATGGAGTCATAAGGGAATAATACTAAAACATCAAAATATTTGATTTAATTCCCATTTCTAGATACACATTGGTTTATTTTCTCAAACAAAAGTCTGGGGTCTTTGAGTCTTTTCAAGACTTCAAAGCTTTTACAGAGAAACAGTCTGGAAAGTCCATCAAAATTTTGCGTAGAGATAATGGGGGGAGTATGTTAGCTAGAGGTTTGAGCAGTTTTGTGTTTCAGAGGGCATTGATCTTCAGCACACATTTCCCTTCAGTCCATAATAGAATGGTGTTGCAGAACGCAAGAATAGGTCCTTGAAAGAGATGGCCAACTGTATGATTCGCTCCAGGTCCATGGCACCTCAGTATTGGGCGGAGTCCATCAACTGTGTGTGTTACATCCAGAATTAGGTTCCTTATTGAGATGTGAAGGGGGTCACTCCTTTTCAAGCTTGGACTGGTCGAAAACCCAAAGTAAAGTAGTTTTGGGTGTTTGGTTCTCCTACATGGACCCACATTCCAGCAAAGAAACGTAAGGCTATGGATTCACAAAGAAAGCCTTGTATATTTTTTGGGTACCCAGACAGTGTCAAAGGCTACAAGATTCTCCACCCCACCTCTCATGAGTTGTTCATTGAGAGGAGTGTTCATTTTGAGGAGGATGTTTCCAGTTCTTCTCCTACCACTTCTCCATCTACCATCACTTTGGAGACATTACGGCATGATGATAGTTATTTTGAGGATGTTAATCCTCCTGCTCTTGATGAGGAGTCTTCTTCCTCTACTTCAGATGGCGATGATGATGAGGAGGATTCATCTTCCTTCTCTCCGAGTCATCATTCAGAGGGTGTTGATTCTCCTCCAGATTCTCCTATTGGGCCTCTTTGGGCTCGTCAGACATTGGAGTTAGTAGGTGATTGGGTTGGTGATCCTTCAAATGCTAGAAGAACAAGGTCACAATTCGAGCAAGCTCCACATTTATTCATTGCTTTAGCTTCCAATCCACAGTGCTTTTGGGAAGCTTCTAGTGTCCCCGAGTGTGATGCTGCTATGCAAGAAGAGTTTAATTCCATGGAGAGGAACCATACTTGGGATTTAGTCCCCCTTCCTAAGGGAAGGAAACTTGTTAAATGCAAGTGGATCTATCAAATAAAATTTGTTGCAGATGGGTTGGTTGATAAGCATAAGGCTTGCCTAGTCACGAAAGAATTCTCCTAGGTGCTTGGGATTATCTACTCTGAGACTTTTGTGTCAGTTGCCAAAATGAACTCCATTCGACTTATTCTTGTTATTATTGCAACCCATCATTGGGAAGTTCATCAGATGGATGTGACGAGTGTCTTTCTTCACAATGACCTTCAAGAGGAGATTTACATGGAGTAGCCATAGGGGTTCGTATAGGATCCTTCACTTGTTTTCCATCTTCAGAAGTCTCTCTATGGCCTCAAACAGACCCCTCAGGCTTGGTATGCCAAGATGGACTGCTTCCTTCTGTCAATTGGGTTCACTCAATGCCATTTTGATTTGAATGTGTATATTCTATAGTAGGGTGATACTTTGATGTTCCTTGTTCTCTATGTTGATGACTTGTTGATTATAGGGAGTTCCTCATCCACCATCAAGGCAGTGAAAACTACCCTTCATAATCATTTTCTGATGTCAGACTTAGGCCTTCTGCACTACGTCTTGGGAATTGAGATCACTTAGTCTTTATTTGGTATCTTCATGGCACAACCCAAGTATGCACTTGATATGCTCTCCAAATTTTGCATGGCTCACTGTAAGCCTGCACCGACTCCATTTCTGTTCGGGGTCAAACTTGAGGCTCACTGTTCTTCACCATTGGTGGATGCTACCTTGTATCGCCAATTAGTTGGGAGTCTTATATACCTGACACACACGAGGCTTGATTTGTCATATGCTATGGTCTTGGTCTCCATGTTATTGTAGGAGCCACATGAGTTACACTGGAAAGTAGCTAAGCAGATTCTTCACTATGTACAAGGCACTCATAGTTATGGGATTCACTATACAGTGGGCGTGGATATTGACTTGGTGGGACACACTGATTTAGATTGGGTAGGTGATTCTCAGGATCACAAGTCCACTTTAGGTTATTGCTTCTCACTTTGTTTTGATTCAGTTTCTTGGTCGATAAAGAAGCAGTATGCAATTGCTCTTTCATCTATAGAGGCTAAGTATCGAGGATCAACTAATGCTACTACTGAGGCCATTTGGATTCAAAACATTCTCATTGAGTTTGGTATTCCCTTTCGAAAGCCTACAGTCATCTTTTGTGACAACCAAAGTATAATATAGATCTCTCGCAATGCAGTCCGTCATTAGAGGACCAAACACATTGAGATCCATATGCACTACATTCGGAAGCTGATTCATGAGTAGATCATTGATCTAAGGTACTGTTTGACATTGGAGAAGATCATAGACATCTTCACCAAACCCTTCACTGAGAGCAAGTTTCTTCATTTGTGAGCTTTGTTGGGGGTGCGACTGGTGTCCACTTCAGGGGGTCTTTTAGTCCTTCTCTTTTCTCTCTCTATTATGGGGGTGATCTCTCTACTTTGTTTTGGAAGGGCTTCTTCTCTTTGGGGTAGAATTCATTGTACATGGGTACCTCATCAGGCTTGATTTGTTGGGACCCATCTTTTCACCCACCTAAGCTATGCTAAGGGGGGTGTTAGTGTAAGTTTTTGTTTTCCTAGTGGGTTAGTTATTGTCCTTATTTCCTAAGTTTTTCCTACACTTTTATTAAGCATGCTTAGGTTAAATAAAGTGAGTTTAATTAGTGAGTGGGTGATTTGAGGTGTTAGCATCCTATAAGGGAGGTGGCATTTGTTATCTTGGGAAGATGCTCTTGTTATCTTTATCCCGTATGGTGGCCTCTCCCTATGGGTTGGTTTTGCCACCTCTCCCCTCTCCCTAGTTTATAAAATCTCACTACCTAGCTTGTATCTCTATCATCTTGAATGCATTGTCTAGTTACTCTGTCATTCTTTGTATGAAGCTTTGAGCTCTTAATGCAATTCTGTCACATCGACATTTGCATATCTCTCGGAATCATTGGTTTGCTTTTGTTTTGCATTTTCCAGTTTATGTAGCTTAGAATCTCTCTCATAAAGTTTCTGGTTTTCACATATTGTTTAAGATTTATAACATGAATGAGGTGTACAATTGTATTAAAAAATGCACAAATAATGTTAGAGTTCCTTTTATATTCATTTTTTTAAAGGAAATTTATTATAATTAATCTAGATTTCAGTTTTTAGAGGGTGGCAATTTTGTTTTCTGTATTACTCTTTATACGGTATAAAGTATTACTAAAATTTAATATATTAAAAATATATATAATTGCTAATATTTTATTCAATTTTTTGAAGTAAACATTACATGAATTTAATACATATGTTAATACTTTATCTAAATTCAATTGCTAAAAGTTTTAAATATGTTTTCATAATTTAATTTTGATAAGTTTATTAATTTTTTAAAATATGTTTTCTTAGTTTAATTTTGACAATTTTATAATGGTTTATAAGTGTAATCATCTTTTTATATGAACTTCAAATTTATTTAGTAAAGTAGATTTATTTGGACAATCTTATATATTTATTTTTTATACGAAAATTAATAATTAAAAGTTTATATTATTCAATTAAGGTATGCAAATGTCAATGCAATCTATTCCAAATAACCTTTCAATTTTAGGTTTACATTCTACTCTTCATAATATATGACATACGAAATATCCATTATCAACTAACTGATTGAAACTTTTTTATGAATAGATGGATACTTGCTAATCACAAACCAAAATAGAAAGAGATTTGTCCTTCTCATCCAAATTATATTGTCTTTACTTTATTTACATTAGTTAGGATAAAATAACTTATCATTGTTCACAAAAAGAATTACAAAGAAGTAGTGCATGCTCGCAGGGCTTAAATTTGACGGTTGACCTTGCCTATCAAGCTATTTTTTAATGACGATTTTCTATTCAGAAGTGCCCTTAAAATACTATGATATACTTTAGTATAAGTAAAAGTATATATAAACCAAATATATATCATCATAATTATATATTAATTTTTTGACATTCTGTCCAAAATCTCTCCTTTCATTTAATACAATCTTTTTAAAATTTTGATTGTATTTTATGGCAAAAATGTCTAAATACGGCCATACGGCCATCAAATTTAGGCCTTGCATGCTAGAATTGTCCACAAAAACCTCAAGATTAAATAAAAGAATTAAAGGTTAATGTTACTCGAATTCAAACAAAATTGAAGATATTGCAAAAGAATCCTTCAAAGGATTACACACTAATATACATATTGTAAAAGATTCATCCATTTGTAAACTATATTCCTTACATAACAACATTCTAAATCATATAAGACATTTCACCTTTATTTATTCCTTAAATAACAACATTCTAAATCATATAAGACATTTTACCTTTATTTATTCCTTAAATAACAACATTCTAAATCATATAAGACATTTCACCTTTATTTCTTATCAACAAGACAAATATTTTGATTCCAATACTATTAATTTAAGATGTTATTTTATGTATATAAAAATAATAAATGAAATAGTAAATCTCTTCATTATTTAATTTCTAACATATTACTTCAAAATATAATTTACAATTGATGTAATTTTTACATCCCAAAAGGTGCAAGTGCTAGTCTATGGGGCTATTCTTAACTAGCATTTGCACCCATAGGAGGTTCACGGAATATGCCGATAGGAACAACAAACGACTTTAGAAAATCTTCCGGCATGAATTTTTTTTTTAACCGCATGAGACAATTCCCAGCACTATAATGCTCACATATAAAAGTCTGCGGGCTAAATATCATCCACTGCAATAGTCAAAATTAATTTCGACGAATAAAAATAAGACAAATATTTATCAATTTTTGATATGAATGAGATGTAAATTTGCTATTGGGCTGCTGGAACTCTCTACCATAAAATTCAACAAGGATCAACATTCCCCTCCGTCTCTTGGCACTGGCATATATTATGTATGAGCTGTACGTAGTCGGGGGCGGGGCCATTCTATATTATAAAATTCAACCAACATAAAAATGGAATCGTCAACGAAAGAAACTGAACAGTAAACGAAGGAGAACAAGTAAACGGAATTTATGATGGCAGCCACCGGAATCTGAAATAGTCCGGGCAGAGCAAATGTAATCAGGGGAAGAAGAAATGGAATGGAAATGGATTTTTTATAGTCTTTTGGGCTATCTGATTTTGGGTCTACAGGTGGCTTATAACATATGAGACTACCTCATACTCTCTCAGTATGTAGGAAGCACCTAACTGTGATTCAAATATGAATCATACATACCCTACCCTACAGGATTTGAACTCGTAACCTATCTTTCAAATATGTGCTTCAAAGAAGTATTAATAATGGCGAAAATAACAGTGGCGGTGGCGATTGCAGCGATGGTAATGGGGGTTGCACAAGGGCAGTGCAGCAGAGGTTGTGATTTGGCCCTGGGATCTTATTACATTGTTCCCAAGATTAACTTGACCTATATTTTAAATCTATTCAACAATGTCACGAATTTCTCCGGCGTTCAGGCCTTCAATTCGAAATTGAAGGATGGAAATTCCATAACTTCGGGCACAAGGATCAACATTCCCTTCTCCTGTGAATGCCTCAGAAGCCTGGATGAGGAAAATACATACCTGGGCCATCTGTTCCAATACACATTAACAGGAGGCGACACATACGAAAGTATTGCAGGTTACTATGCTAACCTGACGAGCAGTTCGTGGCTGAAACAGGTGAATTCCTATGATGAATTTAATATTCCAGAGGGCGCATCTGTCAATGTCAGTGTAAATTGTTCCTGCGGAGACCCCGTTGCGAGCAAAGACTACGGATTTTTCCTCTCATACCCTCTGCAGACTACAGACAATCTCACCTCCCTCGAAGAGGAATTCGACATCTCCTCTACATTCTTGTCAAAGTATAACCTAAATGTTGATTTCAGCCAAGGGCAGGGCATCGTTTTCATTCCAGTAAAAGGTCAATTCCTTTACCTCCCTCTATGAAATCAAATTATTTTTTCCACTGACGTTTGATGGCTGATTTCTGCACAATCTCATATAAACTTAGCTGAGTTCACTCTTATTTGATTGTAAAGCTACCAAGTCTTTGCAGAAAAAAATTACACATTTAACACAACGGGAAAGTTACGAAATAAAGTTAGATATCTTATATAACATGAGGAATTGAGGCTGTTCTTAAAGGAATCACCTAACAAATGCGTAAGAAACAAATAAATTGATTTATTCTGTGACCCTTTTGAGCTCAGAATCACTAACGTATATCCATATAAACTTGAATTCTTTATTTTATTTTATTTTATTTTATTTAAATCTTAGTTTTTATCGCTCATACCACGGATTGCTTCCCCAGTTTTTGTGAGGGATGTTAGATAATAGCCAGAACAAAGCAAGAGTTAATTCTTTGCTGTCATTACTACTGATAAACCCACTTCCTCGTAGCCAGGGCCCAATATTACCTGCTTCCAACAATCTTTCAATTTCTTTGTGTACTCGAGCAGCATATCCAAAATTCATTATTTGGGGCCTTCTTTTCATTAGACTTGCTCCAAGCATCAACTCAGACTTATGGATACGCAATTACGAAGGTACCCTTTCAGATCATTACAGGCAAAACCTCTTTATGCTCATTAATTATATTAATTGCAGCTGCTGCTAGTCCTTCATCTAAATCCAACCCCATTGTAACGGTCGTTTGCTCTTCTGTAGTTCTCAAATTGACATGTCGTATAAAAGTCCCTCTTAACCATTACTCTATCAATTTTTTTTCAATCTGCTTCCCTTGTTCTATACTGATCTGGCCCTAGGAGTGGCCGGGAACAACACACTAAATCGGATTTTGTGGGAAAACGATTTATTTATTAATGATAGTGCCATAACAGTACTTATTGTCATACCACCAAGGTTCCAACTTCTGCTGGGTCATTCAATTTGTAGGTCTCGTGCTTTCACTGGTCTGATGGGTTTGGATTGCCTGTGTTAAAAGCCCTAGGAAGAGGTCCCTTAGTTGTGGCCTCTTTGGTTTAGGCCAGGTTAAAAATTTCTGAGTTTACCATAAAAAAATAAAAAAATAAACAAATCCAAATACTCCAAGTGAGCTCCAAATGCAAGTTATAATAAGTTCACATCTTAGAGGGTAATAGGGTAATCCTTCTAGTTGTGGCCTCTCTGGCTCAGGCCAGGCTAAAAATTTCTGAATTTATCATTTAAAAAAACCAAACCCAAACCCTCCATCCAAGTGAGCTCCAAATGCAAGTTATATCTGGGAGTATTTATGGAGATATAAATATAAAATCCCTCTGCATTAAGTTTTCATCCTAGAGGGTAATAGGGTAATCCTTCTAGTTGTGGCCTCTCTGACTCAGGCTAAGCTAAATTTTTTTAAATTTATCATTAAAAAAACCAAACTCAAACCCTCCATCCAAGTGAACTCCATATGCAAGTTATATCTCAATGTATTTATGGAGATATAACTATAAAATCCCTCCGCATTAAATTTTCATCTTAGAGGGTAATAGACCTATCCTTCTTATGCATGAAGTGCTGCTTGATTTGATTTGGAACTTTATATTTTCAATTTTTTATTCTGAAAATATTTTCTGAGTATGCTTATGAATATATCTATAATTTAGATCTGGTAGCTTTAACAAGGTAATGGAATGTTACTAAATTGTTTTTTTAATATTTTTGATAGAACTAAAAAATAGTGTTTTTCTAAACATAATTTTTAGAGAGCACCGAAAACTAATTCTATAATATATTTTAGTTGCACTTAAATGAGCTTTATAAAGAACATATTTACATAATAAAAATAGATTAATACAAGCTTCTCAAAAATTTGAGACAAAAGAAACTTTATATATATTCAAAGCCTTACAACATGGAATTTTGAGTACAGTAAAGCCTTCAACGAGCATCAAGTTTTACATTATGGGACGATCTAGCCAAACCATTTCAGAAATCATAGGCTGGAAGGAGGCAAAATCTGAAATTTTCAAATTTTGATTTGAACAAAATGAATGGCCTTGACAATGGGCTTTTAGAAGCATGTTTGCAACATAGGATATGATGAGGGTTATTGGGAAAACACAGAACAAAACAGCAAATGAAGAATCCAAAAGGTGTTAGAGATATGCCGGATGATATGGTGAGAGTGGAGTAGGCGTGAGGTCGATTTAAGGGGTATCAATCAAGCTTTAAATTGAACGGTTGTCGAATCTTAGTACTCAAACTCTGACAATGTCGATTTGTTACACTTTTGAGATCGAGGAAGACTGTGGATCGTCGATTTTGTTGGCTATCGAGACGGTTTGGAAAGCTTAGGTGGGAATAAAGGGGATTTGCTCCAGGCATCAAAGCATTGTTAGCCTATGAAAAAGGATAGCGTTGGGTCAAGCTTTATACCCGACAAGGTCGATAAATTTTGGTGGGGTTTATGATGGGAAATAGCGAGCTTATTCTCATAGATTGAATTGTTAAGGGCCTTTGAGTTCAAGGAGATTGCCAACCTTAGATCATGACGAGATCTATGGTTCCCAAAACTTTATACTTAATGAGGTGGTGTGGGAAAGATCAAGATTTGTCTTTCGGGTTAACTTTAGCTTTTTAAAATTAATTATATTTAGGAAGTGAGTTGACTCATAATTGTGAGATGTTGAATTGATTAGAAAACCATGATACTTCCTTGGGATTGATTTAGAGTTTTTGTATTTTGTATTGGTTAGAAGGCGAGGTCGGATAACAACCACTGGATTAGATATTGGATCAATGATGTAGAATATTTTAGGGAAATTCAATGAAACATCTTAGAATAAGCAAGATTATATAGATGATGAAAAGATTTTTCTAGTTAGGATTAAAACCCACTTTGTTAAGTCACTTGCTTTGGATAAATAAATGATTGGAGGAAAATCACTAATCATTGATCAACTATGAACCAAATGGTTAAGATGAAACTCAAGCTTGGTGAGTGATTTTATATACACATGTTTATTTAGTTGTGCTCTTTATAGTTTAATCTTGTAGGAATGAATGGTATGGAACGAATGAAGGAAAAGATTTTAGAACATAGATTTCCAACCATTAGATCACATTGATCAGCTAAAATTTTTCATTGGGGATTGAAAGTAAAGCTTTAATTTCATAGGCAAGGAAAGAAATAGTCGTTTTTAAGTTGTTAATCATTGATCTAATGGAATAATGGAAAAACCATATTAGGGTTGAAAGTTTAACAAGTTGCTACTAGTGAAGATTGACCCTACTCTTATGCCATGGCCATTGATCCTAAAGGTTGATTAAATGCTAAAAAAGGTTTATTGGACTTGAACATTATGGAAATATTTCAACCAAAATTTGATAACTCTTTTAAAGAGTTTTCATTAGATTGGATACAAAATGATTATAGTCAATTACTCCAAAGATTTAATCATTTTTTGTCCTTTTTATTAAAGCTTGTGGACATCACAACAGGTAACTGAAGCTTCTTACAATGGACATAAAATAAAATCAAGGAGAAAAATATAATAGAAACAAAAAATGAACAACATAGAACAACAACAAAAAGAAATGGTGGGATGTAGATTATTACAATATGAAGTTTTATTCATCAAGAATAAGGTGAAGCAAATTAAGAATAAACGTTACCCCCATACAAATATTTTGACAATTATGAACAATGTTGCAGGAGTATCTAAGGGGTCTTGCCATTAACATCAACCAAAAAATATTTTTATTGCAATTTTTTTGTAGTCTAACCTTATGTTTACAGGTGTGGGAGGTAATCTATACCCTTCAAATACTTTGTTAGATTTGGTTATGGAAATAGCCACCCAAAATCAAGAGAGCTAAAAGCAAGCACAAAGAGAAGATCAATATGAACGCATAATACTATTATATTGAAAGATTCAATATGCAAAAGAGATCAACATTAATTGATTCATTAAGAGATGAGAGGATGCATACAATATATAACCTCATGGTTTCCAAATCTGATGGAGATGAAGAAAATGTAGAAAACCAAAAAAAAGGGATTGCCATCTAAGTTTCCTTCCAAGAGGATAAGGAAAAAGCAAAATCCCATGAAAGAAGGAGATCATTTTTCCTAGCCTACCTAAGTAATAAAAAGAAGTTACCTAAGTAAATTTAATATAATAAGATGCAATTAAATAATTACACCAACACCCTCCTTAAGTGTAACTTAAGAGAAATGTAAAATATGAAATGGGTCTTGAAAAAACAAGCCAAGGTAGGTACCCTGTACAAAGAGGATGCCCCTTAGAAGATGGGAAGGAGAAACCCCATAGAATAAAATTCCCCCCAAAAGACGATGAAGAGAGAAGGTCTAGGTGACCCCCTTCAAAAACGTGAGAAGGATAAAACCCCATTTGAGGAAAAACTCCCTTCTAGAATAGAGAGAAGAAGAGAGACCATGTAGCCCCCCTCAAGTAGTCTCTTGCACCAATGGTAGATGCTCGACATTAGATATAGAAGATGCTCCATGATCTTCAAACAATGTTCCTCCCCTTGGGAAGAAACAAAACGAAAGGTGTATGTAGGATGTGTTCCCATTCTCAAAAGGAATATGAGGGAAGAAAGCTTAGGATGTATGATGTCTCTAAACTCTTCTCAAGTGCCCCCATGTCAATGCCAAAAGGTACCACAATCAAATTAGGAGTCCTATGCTTTATTGAAAAATGTGATAATCTAAAACCTAGTGGAAATGAATGTAGAACATGATCCAAAGACAATGGTGAGTCCTCCCAACTCTGTTGAAGGATCTCCAAACCTATGCTAAACAATGACAAATGCTGATAAGATGAGTCAAGTATCATAATATATTCAAGTACAGTAACCATGGATGTACGGTTCCCACCATAGGTAAGACAACTAGACCAATGAGAATTTGGTACTCCTATAGAGGGTGCCAACATGAACGATGACTGAGTCAGATATGTGGACTCATGGATATCTACAAAATCTATCACTATAGAAGTAGATGTAGGTGAAGAAAGAACAAGAGGGTCTGAATGTACTCTCATGACATTCGAAGAAGATGATACAACTCCATCGAAGCTAACATCAAAGAGGAGATGAAGGTCCTCAATGGTGTCCTCTAAGTCTGCAAGATGGGACTTACAAAACAAGCCTGCAATGTCTATCAAGTACTCATCCCAAGTAGTTGTATCTGGAAGACAAATATGAATATAATCTTGCTACACTAAATCACTAGAAGTCATGGATGAAGCAACACTAGGTTCAAAGAAGCAATAGGAGATGAAGGAGATGAGACTCATTGCAAGTAACTTGACTATGTATTGCTCATCCCTGGATGATGTGTCCACACAAAATGCTTGATGTGAACACTAGATGAATTTGTTGATGTTGGAGTAGAAGATTCTAGCAAACAAATGTGATTTTCTTGAAGAAGTTGCTTCAATTCATCAATTTTATTTTGAAAACATTCATCATCAATATGTTTTTTCTTCCCATAGTAACCACATTTTACCTTCAATGATTTAGGAGGATCACATAGAATATACATGATTATCTCCACCAAGATTACTCAATTACTAAACTAGGAAAAGAAAATGAAGAATCACAAGATCACCCCCCAAAGCTAGACAACCATGAGAACCCCCCAAAAATTAAGATGATGGCACTCCATATTTAGTGTGGTTATAGTTGCCACTTGCCAAATCAGTGAAGTAGTCTTGATCTTAGTTATTATAAATGCTAAATTGGGCCACAAAGCTAAAACTACAATTTTATGATAGATTGAGATTAATCAAACTACTCTAATGAGAAGTACATGAAAAATTATACACTTTCAAAAAAATTGCACCCAAAAATGTTAATGTATGAGCCCGAATGGAGATCCGGAAGTTCCCAAAAAAGATTTTCATAGGAATACTTGTGAGGATTTGTAATTTCTAGAAAATCTAGAAATCAAAATAAAAATCCATTTGCACCATTGCGAAGCTCTCAAAAAATTAGCCCCCCCAAAAAAAAAACTCAAAAAATAGAGCCAATATAACTTAGAATGAGGCCTTTAAAGTTCAACACAATCCAAAAATCAAAATGCAAATGGAGAGGGGGGGCAAAATAAGGTGAAGGATGTTGATGCCAGCATGATGTCATCTGATGCCAAACTGATGAAATATTCTCCTGGACAAAATATTTGCCTAGATGCCAATATTGCCATTAGAATCCTATAAACCACCATTTGTACATGGAAAACCATTAAATTCAAATTTGAAACCATCAATTGGTGGAGGCATTGTCGATGGCAAGAGAGTGGAGTGAAGCTTGTGAGTGGTGTTGTCGCTTGTGGTGGTGGTGTTGTGTTGTCATGCCACCGCTAGTGCTAAGCAATACCATGTAGGCAGCAACCTACACATTTAAAAAAAATTCTTTTGTGACTATACAATCCGTATAGGGAAGGAGGGGAAAAATCTTCACAGCAAACAAAAGTGATATGATTTCAACAACTTGACAGTTATTATGTAGGTTTTTGGGCCTTTTGAATGCAATGGCACTTGGTTGGATTTGACCTAAAATGCCTTGAAAGATTAGGTACCTACAAGTTTTGGCATGCACCTCCCAACTTCAAACTCTTGCAAATCTAGCCTCCAGTGTCCAATTTGGATGCATCAAAAAGAAAAACTAACTTTCTCAAATATTGTGAACTCAATGGTGAGCTTATATTTGATCTAAGGATCACCTAAAATACCTACAAAACAAAGTCAAAAATAAACCCCCAAATTTGGTATTTCTTTCAAGTTTTTCTGATTCTCTAGATCATCATTTAATGCAAGAGAAGAGCATACTCAACTTTTCAAGAGCAGCCATGATATTTAATTCTATATTTTCTAAATTACTAGCCCTAAGCATTAACCTACTTTGATACCATGTTAGGTTTGACTATGGAAATAGCCAACCAAAATTAAGAGAGCTAAAAGCAAATGCAAAGAGAAGATCAATATGAATGAATAATACTATTCTATTCAAGGATGAAATATGCAAAAGAGATCAAAATTAATTGATTCATTAAGAGATGATAGGATGCATACAATATTGTATACATGTGAAAATGAACTTGAAAAAACAAGCTAAACTAAGTTAACCCATTTCATTCATTTTCAAATACAACTCATGATTGAGCATAAAGGAAAGCATATAAACATGAAATGAAATTATCTAATTCACCTCAAATGGAAACCTTTGTTGTGTGGATGTGCTCCTTTGATATTTTGATATAGGTGGCTCCTTGAATTGATAGCATTTCTTTGCATCTCATGGAGTCTTGAAAATGGCTAGGATGAGTGGCTATTTATAGATTTTTTGGATGTTGGATGAAGGGATGAGATTGATTTTGGAGATTAATGGATGAGAATGCTTGAAAGTTCTCAAGCATGGAGAGCTTTCTAAGTGGCTTGATTTGGTTGGTGGATGAGGGATGTCCTTGGATCAAGGAGGAATCAAGGGTGGGAATGCAAGCTGGAAAAAGGGGATGGTGAGGATCAAGTGAGGACAAAAGGATCTTTTGTACAAAGGACTTGCCCATCACTTTGTAAGAAGGCCATGTGGGCTTGTACAAAGGCCATACCTTTGTACACATGGTGGATTGTGGATGTTTGACAAGGATTAGATTAGGATAATAGAATGTGCAAGTGAGGGGTTAGTTAATTAATTAGGTTTAGGCAACCTAATCAAAAGTGTAAAAAATAGGGAATTAAATAAATAGGTATATTTATTTAATTCATGGGATAGGAAAAGGGGATATTAGATAAATAAAATTTATCTAATGTTTGGACTATAGATGATATGTGATAAATGATTATTAATCATTAATGTTAGGGGTAGGGTATGGATGTCGGTACAAATGAATAGTAAAAAGTATGTGAATAATGATTTTGACAATAAAATATTGTTTAATCACAGTTGGAAGGGGATTTGGATACTTAATTGAATAAATGGGGATTTATCCATTTAAGGGGTTAAATGATGGCCTGATTAGGTTGAATAGCATCGAGATGAAGAGGGTTTGATTTTAGGTGTCTACAAATATATGGCCTCATAGTTTCCAAATCTGATGAGGATGAGGAAAAGGAAAAAACAAGGGTTTGCCATCTAAGTTTCCAAATCTAAGAGGATAAGAAAAAAGTAGAATCTCATGAAACAAGGAGACCATTATCCTGCCTAAGTAATAAAAAGAAATTACCTAAGTAAACTTCATATAATATGGTGCAATTAAATAATTAGATCAACATACTTAAATTTAAATGTTTTCCCTTTCATTTGGATGTTCAAATTTGGTTGGAATCTTTGGAAGGCCCATTTGCCTCTTGTTCATGACACCCTGTAGAAGTTGAAGAGTCATAATTTATTACTTTGGCGCTTGGGATGGTGTGTCACTTGCATGTTTTTAATTCAATTTGCATGTTGGACCTTCATTGCCATGCTTTTGAAGCATGGCCCTAATCAAGGTGCTCATATGTGGAGGAGCTACTTTGATGAGACAATCTTACATGCCATGTGTTGATTGTGTTGACTAGATGGAGTTTACACTTGGCTTCTTGACTTGCAACTAATCCTTGTTGAATGATGTTATATTTGGGAGGAGTTACAATTTGACTCCTTGACTTGATTTGTTGATCACTTGGGAAGACTAGTGCTTCATGTGCAAATAGAATCATCTAGGAGTTACATTCTTGACCAGTTGACTAGAATCTTCAAGCTAGGTGCCATACCCAACAAGCTATAAAAGGAGTGGATAACAAGTTTGGGCTAGCTTCCTAATCGCTTCTTGTAGGTTGAAGGTGGGAGAAGACCTTTGAAGATTTTTTTTGTAGGATGGGAGCTCAAGAGTGGAGTTTTGGAGGTGTTGGTTGAAGACTATGCTAAGTTCTAGTCATGAATTCCTAGTTTGCAAAATAAAGTGCTGTTTTTTATTCTCAAGAGTTGTGTTTCATTTTGGGTCTATAGTGATATATTGGAGCTTTGTTTTTTAAAGAGATGTGGTGTCAAAATTTCTCCATGAAACTTGGATGTAATCATGTTTTCTTATGATAGTGAAAATCAATAGTTTCCTTCATTTGTTTTGTTCAGAATTTTTCCATAAACATCAGCAAGTTAAGAGCATTTAAATTTTGTGTTGTTTATGTGTTATATTAGTGTATTTGATACAAAAAAATGGACCTGTTATCTCTGGGAGGAACCATGGAAGTTTCACTTGTAGTAGTGCTACAAGTTTCCTTGTAATAGTATTGTAAGCTTCCCAGTTTTAGCTCTAAACATTTTATGGTTGTTTTTAGCAGTGTCTTTGCTCTAGTTCAGCTCCTTAGAACACACTATAGTTGTTGGATCATTTTCGATAGGACAATTATTAGTTTGCAACAATGTTGCAGGTTTGTAGATAATAATGATAATGTTTTGGCAAATTTCCAATAGTGTCATGATAATGTTAGGTGGTAGAATAAATCATCAAACATGCAACTAAAACATAATAGTAGTTGTGCAACTAAAACGATTTCCATGGTTTGATTAAAACATCCACAAAAAGAGTTTATTGGCTCATCAATAGAAGTTAAAAGGTTTTTAGTGCTACCATCTGGGAGTAGAAGTTGAAATGTTTGGAAACCCAAATGCCTTAGTGACTAAATTCCTCTTCCAATCTTAGCATGAATGAGGAAAGGAGAAATACATTTATCATGAAGAGAACATCACAAAAGGGGGAAGGAAAATAAGTGTCCTTCTGGAGGAGGAAAAGGGTTATTGTAAGTGTGGTGAAGCAGTTTCCTTCAAGGAGATGAAGCAAGGGCTTTCATCTTGCAATGGCTTGAGTCTATCATATTGATGGGAAGATAGTCCAATTTTAGTCCATTTCCCATATGTTAATGGTTATTATCCATCATGTTGTTGTAGCGTAAGTTGTTGCAAGTCTTTATTGATGCTGAGACAATTTGTAGGTGTAAGGAGTTGGTATTTACCATGAAGATGCTTTTGTATTAGTTCATGAGGCATGTTAAACATGTGTAATGATTGTGGATTAGTAGCACGAGGAACAAGTGCTCACTCATATTGAAGTTTTATTCCCAGCTAAGGATTTCTCTAGCATTAAGCTTGTTTTTTCAATTGTGTGTGATTGCAATATTGTTGTTTTTTGCATTAAGAGTGCAAAGTTGTCTAAATTTTCCTTATTTGTACTTGTCATTTGTAGTTTGAAAACCATTATAAATGGTTGAAAATGTTTGTTGAAGAATTGTGAGAGTTTTGCATTGAAATCTGTATGTTGATGACTAAGCATGTTGAATATCCACCCCAATTTATTGATCAAGTGGTATCAGAGCATGTCCTTGGGTAAAAGTTCAAAACTGTGTCACACTTTTATAAAGGAATTGGCCAACACAAATACAATTTTCCAAATTAGAGCGCTTGAAAGTGATATTTATGTTTTGAAATTTTAAAATGATATAAACTAATGAAAAATAGAACTCTTAATGTAGTTTATGTTTATATTTTTTAATTTTTTAAAAATTAGTTGGATATATTTTTTTGCAAATTTAAGAGCATAAATTTAATTGCTAAAAATTTTTGAAAAAAGTGAGGTTGATGGGACGTTGCAAAATTAAAAGCAAACTATTTTTTTTTTCCAATAAGGTAACTTGAAAATCTAGTGCATGGAGAAATTTTTTTGATGAATATTTATTTTTTAATAATTTTTAAAAGTCAAATTTACTCAAATTGACATAGTTTTCATGAGACATCACCTTTTGTTTAAATTTCTTATCATTGAAAAACAAATTATACTCTCTTGGAGAGAATTCTCTCCTTTAGTGCGCCATATATTTTTCAGAATTTTAAAGTAGATTTTACTATTTTTTTTAAATTTCTAATCAGTTGCATGTTTGATTATAATAACCTACTTACAATAAATTTAAAAATAATCCTAATAGAACTAATCAAAATATTAAAAAAAAAACATTTCCAAGTTCTAAACTTCAACATCTACCAAACAGTATTTTTAGATTGTAATAAAAATATCCTTTGGAGAAATTTGAAGTTGAACTTGAAGTTTTATTCAATTTGTTGAAAATGGGGGGGGTTGGCTACCACATGGGATGCCACATAGACTGTTTCGGGTGAGACAGTATCACTCAGAAAAGTTTCAGGTAAAACTTTCTCGCTTGAAATTTATATGTAAATAAACACCCTTTTGAAATCCACAATTAGATTTTATATTTTTTTTAAATTCAGGTGAAAAGGTTTTGAGCGGGACTATTTATGCCACGCAATGCCACATAGGTGTTGCATGGTTTCAGGCGAAACCATTCCTCCCGAAACTGTTTAGAACGAAACCATTTCTATATAAACTCTTTAGTTGGCTAAAAGTGTGACACGAGTTTGAACTTTTATCCCCTTCCTAGTACTTTGTTTTTGCTAAAATCTCATTATGTGTAGCAATTTTCTATTTTTTTGCTAAAGTGTAGGGGTTTGGATGTTAAATGCACTTATGGAGAAGGTACTTGGTGTTTCCAAAACTATTCTTTGTGGGCAACAGGGTTTGAGAGCAATGATGGGCACACTTATGGTTCAAAGAGTCTTCCAAGAAGGTGGACAACATGTGGGCCATTAGAAGATGTTTGTTTTACACTCTTGGTGAGTGGAACTTCAAGTGTTTCTTGGGCTATGCCATTTTGAGTTGTCCATGTGATGGGTGCTCTAGTTTTGCATTCTCTTTTTCCATTTGTTTATGGTAGCATTTATGAGTATGTGGATGGTGTGTTTCTTGCATGTGATATTACTAGTTTGTAAAAGATCCAAATTAGAAAATGTGTTGGAGTACAGGACCACTGAGAGGGGGGGGGGGGGTGGGGGTGAATCAGTGGTCTATAAACTTTAAAAAATTTTGCACCTTTTAATTTACTAGACAAAAAGATAAAAGAAACCTTAAGGATTCATCAAGCACATATACGCATGTATAATGATAAGAGTAATATCCAAAACCTTGATAAAAAATAAGACATTAGGACACAAACATAGAGACTATCAAAAAGAACCATGACACATGTTTTATGAGTGGAAAACCCTTAAAAGGGATAAAAAACCACTCTTGAATGTTGCACTTTATTATGCCTCACTGGCCAAAACCAAAACCTTCACTAGGTACAATGCCTCACTGGCAAAAATCAAAACCTTCACTAGGTACAATTTATGTCTCACTAACAGGATGTTGTCTCACTGGCAAATTGGAAGTCTCACTAACAAAAATAAACATGTCTCACTGACTACACAATACATCACTTCAAAATAAATTAGCAAAACTCAGAGGGTTACTTTGTTTCTAGTCAATTCACTGCTCTATTTTTGCACCATAAAAAAACTTCATTTCCCTTATTCACACTTACCACAACACTATTTCATATTGTCCAATACTCAATCAGAGCATGCTTCTAACCAAAGAAAAACACACTCCTCAACCCAAGACAACTTACATTGACATATACATAGTCAGATCACTGCTATGCAAGTTTTCACAATATTCTTTTGTCCAGTCAGACCTTAACTCTTCTATAGACAATACTATGTTGTATATCACCAACTGCATACAATACATGTTTATATTCACACATCATACCAAACCATCAACAATACTCTTCTGTAGACAAAAGCACAACAAACTACCTTACGCAAACATTTTGAACTTGTAACTTTGTAAGTCATAATCCATTACCTCAAATGTTCAGTCTCTGCCCATTATATTTATGGTCTCGTAGATATCATTGATAGGACCTCAAAAACACAAACCAACACACTTAAAACATTACTCAAATCCTTTTATAAAAATCCCTGGCCTTCAAGGTCGTTACAGAACCAGATGAAGGCAGTTTGAGCAACAAACAAGAAATTGCCCGTCAAACTTAACTTACACAGATGTCCGTTAGAATTCAAAACTAATTTAAATCTTTGCCATCGATTTGAGTTTTCGCGCCCTATTAACTTTTAAATACGAACCATAGATTTTATTTTGAGCGCCCGAGTGACCTAGTGGGTCGGTGTCCTCAAAAGAGGGCTGGTTGAAACAATGTTAGAGAACCCTTTAGAAGGTCACTTTTAAGTGACTTTACCTGTGATGAGAGGTCAACATCAAAATATAAATAAAGTGCATATAGTTAGGTGATGGGTGTTTTGAGCCTTCAAACAACTTAAGGATTTTAGGGTTTTTGTCTCTAAACCCTAACAAAAATGAAGCAACCCTTTGCATGTAGTATCAACTTTGACTTTGCATCAAGCATCTCCAACTTGCAGCTCTCTAAATGAATGCTCAACAAGAACTTGACATGAATAGTAACAACATCAACTCCAATGACAATATAATTCAAGCTTGTATCATGCCTATGCAAAGAATGAACAACATCTCTTAGATCCTATTCCATCAAGAACTAAACAAGCATGTTCCTCTGCACGTACAACTCTGATATAATATCACCAACCACATGAAAATTAGCACCTTGTTTGACTTCAACCTGCCACATGAATACTATGAATAAGTATGATGTATGATACTATGAATACTATAAGGATCATGAAGACATCCTTCCTGATATCATGCATATTGATCCACTATGAAGCATGATGATCCCTGGTGATGTACTTCTCAAATCAACTCAATCACAAACTTTGACACCAATGACAAACATTGCGACAAAATGTTTGTTATCATTGATGCAATTTTAAAAGTTTCATGTAGTAGAAGATAACATCTTTGTTTTAGTACAATTTGTGTTTCTCTTTAGATGAGGAAAGTTGTGTTGCATCATTTGTTGAAGAATCAAAGGAAGTTAGAGTAAGGAATATAAAAAGTTTGCATACTCAAAGGAGCAGCGTACAAAAGGGAGAAAGATGTTATTCTCAAGTTGCTTCTTGAGGCCATGAAATTGCACTTGGATGGAGGTAAAGAACATGAAGTTTTGAGGATGCCTTCAAAGACCTTTTGAAGTAGTTTCCCTTTTATTTTTGTTGATATTATGGTGGATTAGTTTGTGTTTGCATGGAGAATGAGAGTGGCATGGGTGTGTCAAGTCATAGTCATATTGAGTAGGGTCCTTGCATTGGCATAGGGATTCAAGAGTTCTTCATTTTTGGTTTAATCTTGATAAGCTTTTTTGGACCAAAAGCTCCCTGATTAGGAGGTATGATCCAAAAAATGGACCAGTTGTCACAGGGAGGAACCATGGAAGTTTCACTTGTAACAATGTTACAAGCTTATCGGTTTTGGTTCCAAACATTTTATGATTGTTTTTGGTGTCATCTTTGATTTAATTTAGGTTTAGAACACTTGGTAGTCACTAGATCATTTGTGTTAGGACAATCATTAGTTTGTAACAATGTTGTAAGTTTGTAAATAATAATGATAATATTTTGGCAATTTCCAATAGTGTCATAATCTTGTTAGGTAGTAGAAACGTCAAACATGCAGGCAAAACATAACAACTATGCAACAAAAAACTACCATGGTTTGATTAGAACACTGATAAAGAGAGTTTATTGGCATGTCAATAGAAGTTGAAGGGTTTTCAATGGTTACATTCTGGGAGTAGAAGTTGAAACGTTTGGCAACCCAAATGCTTTGGTGACCATTCCTCTTCCAATCTTGACATGAATGAGGAAAGGAGGAATGCATTTAGAATAAGGAAAACATCATGAAAGGGGACATGGATAGAAGCTTCCTTCAGGAGGAGGAAAAGGACTACTACAAGCGTGGAAAAGTAGTTTTCTTCGAGGAAATAAAGTAGGGGCTTTAATCTTATAGTGGCTTGAGTCCATCTTTTTGGTGGGAAGATAGTGGTTTTAGTCCATTTCCCATATGTCAATGTTTGTAGCATGGGTTGTTGCAAGTCTTTATTGATGCCAAGATAGTTTGCAAGTGTAAGGGATGAGTAGTTACCATGAAGATTCTCTTGTATTAGCACATGATGAATGTTGGACTCTTGCAATGATTATGGATTAGTGGCAAGAGGAGCAAGTGCTCACTCAAGTATTAGAGTTGTTTTCCTATTTGAGGGTTTCTCTAGTATTAACCTTGTTGTTGCAATTGTGCCTTTGATTACAATATTGTCGTTTTCCACATTGAGAGTATAAAGTTCTCCATATTTTCCTTGTTTGCACTTGTCATGGTAGTTTGACAACAATTTTATATGGTAGAAAGTGCTTTTTGAGGAATTGTGAGAGTTCTTTGCATTGTAATTTGTATGTTGATAACTAAGTGTGTGGAATATCCACCCTAGTTTATAGACCAATTTTGGTGTCGCGAAAGGTTGTTTAGGATCTATGGTAAATTAGTAAATAAGTATATGAAAATAATCCCCCAAAATTGGTGCAAGATTTGAGTTGTCATTGTCATGTTTTTAATTACTATGTTGCAGTTTTTGTCTAGATTTGTGTGGCTTGAGTAAGACTTCAAATTTGGTTTGTTGAGTGTTATAGGACCATATTTGATCTTATTGGCACATGTTGTAAATCCTTGTTACAAGGGAAAGCTTTCCATTCACTTGGCTCCCTACCCTTTTTACATCAAATGGTATCAAAGCTAGTTCATCATGTATGTGAGTGTGTTTGGATGTCCTCTAATAAAAGAGTATTGGGTAGAAGGTGTAGGAATGTCCTAGACTAAGTGGATATTGGGTAGAAGGTGCTTGAGAATCTACATCTTCTAGTGAAAGTGTTAGGTAGAGGGCATGTATAATTGTCTAAAGGGAAAACTAGTTTATGGGTCAAAATTTGTGTGAAGAGGACTTTTAAAAGAAGAATTGAGGTTGCCTTGAGAAAGCTTATGAGACTTGCATTTATGGAGAAAATAGAAAGTGTTTGTGTGGAGAGAGTTCTTGAGAAATGAACATGTTGAGAGCAAGGTTGTATGCTCTTGAGAGGCAAAAATTGGCATTAGCAAGAGAAGGGATGGAATACTAGAACCTGTGGAGGATAAAATGTTATATGAAAGTCCAAGAGGTCCAAACATAGTGGTGGTGGAAGATCAAGTTGAAGAAGAAGGCCATCTCTTACCTCTATAAGAGATTAATATGATGGAGACTTTATGATATGGACCTAAAGAGAAGGGAGGAGGTGGGTAACTTGTGAAATAAAAGATCCACATGATTTAAGATATGGAGGTGCTAGATGTCAATCATGAAGAAGAGGCAGCAATAATATGTCCTTTGGAGGACATAAGAGTGATGGTGAACGTGACAACTACTAAAACCAGAGAAGAAGATGTAGATGAAATGTGTCCTTTGGAGGACATGAGGGATGAGCTGAAGGAGATGCAAACACATTAAGTGGAAATTTTTGTGCATACAAATACACATGATGAGGAGTGCCTTGAGATAGTACCAAGTGTGGGAAGAAGTGGAGTTGTTGTAGAAGAGGCACTCAATGGAGAGAAGGAGTGGGAAAATAAGAATTGTGGAGAAAGGGGAAGCAAAGGAGTGTTAAAAATTGGTGGAGGACAGATTGTGGCATACATAGATCTACAAGATGAGTAGAAGTCGAGAGTATAACTTCGTAGAGGAGGATGGGATATGGCCTAGCCAAAAGTTGGAAGAGGCCAATGAAGATGTTTCTTTTGAGGCATCTAAATTCAATGATGGAGCATACTAATGTTTACACATGTACCAAAAGGGTTGTTCCTACCACTCAGCTCTAGTTTGTGAGCACTATGTTCACAAACTCTTACAGAGAGTGTTTGATATAGGAGAATCTTAGAGGTTCAATTATCAACATCAACCAAAACATATTTGTATTACAAATTTGAATTTTTGTGGTCCAACCTTGTGTTTCTAGGTGTAGGAGGTAATTTATACTCTTCAAATATTTAAATTTAAACATTTTCACTCTCATTTGAAGGTTTCTAAAATTGATGTTCCATCCCTTAAATATGGTAAAAAAAAAGCATTTCCTATGCCATTGTATTCTTTCGATCCCTCTCCTAAGATTCCTCCTAACCATGAGGACATCTTGGCGCAAGAGGATGAAATCATTAATACATTTCTTAACATCACTTTACCCTCCCTTCATTTCAATGCTCTCTCTTCAAAAGATGAAGCATTAGTGGATAAATATAGTAATGTAAATTCCATCATCATAAATAGACTTATCCCACCCACTAAGGAGATGTGGGATAAGTGCATTAGTGTTCAAAATATTCTTAAAATCATTGTGCATAAGGTGCTTGATCCGCCTCCTCTATCTAAACCTGTGATTACAGTTCAAGGTGTTCCAAACCCATCTCAACCTCTTGGTTACATTTTCATTTTTGCAAAGCAACTTATTCAAAATAACCAACTTGTTCAAAATGTGTCACAACAACCTCATTATCATGTGGTTGCTCACACATACAATACCTGTAACAACAAACAAGTAAGCAAGCACCAAGCGTGCCCACTTCTCTTCCACCTTCTCAACCTTTTCTTCCCTCACCTCGTCATCTTTCTATACATACTACTAGAGAATATGATCTTGTCGAGAAACTCCGTGCTACTCCAGCTAAGATCCCACTCTGAGATTTAATACAAACCTTGCCTACATATCACATAATGCTTTAGGAGGCTCTACAAAAGGTAGTTGTTACACCTTTTGTTAGACTGAATGATGTAGTAGCCCTGTTTGATTGTATGCATGCGACGAGTCTAGATATCACCTTTCCACAACATGAATTACCTCCCTAGAAGTTCAAAACCAATATGATCAGGTCTCATGATATTTGTCATCATTAATAGAACTGGAATAAAGTGTACTATGATTGATAATGGATCATCCCTTAATGTTTGTGGCATTGGCCTATTACATAAACTTGACATAGATACCTCTCTTACCAAGTCCGATACGCTTGATATATGTGGATTCAATAATGTTGGTAGACAATCACTAGGTACAATCACACTACCTGTTAAGGTTGGACCTGTGTCTTTACCCACACTTATCCATGTCATGCCTAATCCTTTCATAGAATCTTCTTCTTGGTACATCGTGGATTCATGTAATGGGGGCAGTCCTGTCTACTCTTCATCATACATTGAAGTTTGTTTATAACAAAAAGCTCTACATGGTTGAAGTTGATCCAAATTTCAGAAAGTTGCTTGCAAGAAGAAGTGAGGCATCAACCCCCTCTTTCGAATTTTGTTCCATATTCAAAGGCCGACCCACTATCCTCCGCTACTAACAACAGTGATGATCAGGATAGTGTTGATCCTTTGAGCGCATTTTTCGGTGACGATTGGGGTTCACTCAATTTTACACTCTCCTTCATTGGAGAGTACAAACTCCCTCAATCTAAACTTGAGATCCCGAAGCTAGCTTTGGTTTATTTTACACAACCTATTTCTTATAAACAATTTGAATCTACTTTTGACGATGAATATCTTGGTGATGGCTGGGGCTCTTTAGATTTCAACCCCCTTGGCTATGCTAAATCTAAAGTTAACCCTCCCCATCATGATAAAAAGAATGATCCTTCTACTTCTTCAACATATGATCACAGTCCTCATTTCAACAAGGCTTGTAATGTGGCTTCTCCTCTTCTTGTTGATTTGGAGACACAGGGCATGGATTCAAAATTCTTTCTAAACATGGATACAATGGAAATGGTTTAGGATGCATGGAACAAGGCATTAAGGATCTTGTGGAACCAACACCACACTTGTCTCAAGTAGGTTTAGGTTTCCAACCTTCTCCTACGTTCCCGCCGCCATCTTCCAAAGTTTCTATGGCTCCTTTTCAAAAATCAAACTCTTCTCTACAACAGAAATGGTTGCTTCCTACTCCACCTACATCTTCACTTCCATCTCAACAAGAGTGCATTTTGTCGAGTCTACTCAAGGACCACTTGATCACTCTTCCTCCTCTGACACACAAAAATAGCCCACAAGATGGTTAATCTAAATCCCTTTCTGTGCATATCATTGAGCGCTTGGCCATTTCACAAATGAATGTCGAGCCTTGCATGACAAAATTCAACAACTTCAAACCAGGTATGGCTCTAGCACTTCGCACCGTGCTTGACATAGTCCATTTGGCATCTTGTCCTTCATCCATTTATATTGAGCAAGTTTGGGGGAGGACGGTTTGCTATAGGTTGAATCGCAACTACGGTCCCTCCTCATTTATGCTTGTATGTACTGCTATCCCCGAATTGTGATGCTTGAGATATATATTGTTGATGGTTAGTTGTCTTTGGATGACCCTTGACACTCTTGTTGATGCAAGGATACAAAGGAACTGATTCCTTTGTGACACTCCTCTTTATGTATCTTCATTCTTCTATTTTTTGTAATTTACAATTTCGTTGGATGATATGGCATCCTTCTATATTGACCCAATTTATATATTTTGCTTTCATGTGATATTTCTTCCTTTGTCTTCATAGTTATGACATTTCATTATATTGTTTGATTTATGTGGCACCTTGTTGCAATGCTCAACGTCATACCATGACTACACAAGCCATTGTGTATCATGCCTGCAACATCACCTTGGCTTGCCCGTCTTGGAGGAACCCCTTGTCGCGATGTAGCTTTTGAGAACACATATCATTGAGGCATGTACTTCCAGAAAGCTCTCATTCTTGTTTACACTTCTTACTTATTCTACCATAAAGGCAATTGCTCCCTGATGGAGTTAACAATCACTTTAAGGTGGGGGCATACATTATGCTATACACTTTACTTTGTTCATGAACCATGTCGCTGGTCTTACCATTACAACACTTGTTGATCATTTTTGTAGCACCTTACCAGAGTTACCCAGCAAACATCACTCTTTTCCTAGCCTACAATCTCTTATATGGTTGACGTGGAGCTCACCTAGTGATTTGACGGTCCCCACTAGCCTGTGATGTCTTCACTTGACATGAAACTCACCTAGTAATTTAGCGGTCCTTACTAGTTTGTGACGTTTCCATTCGATGCTTGTCCATGAGCCACCTGGCATAATGCAACTTGATAGCATGTGTGCTTTGTGCGACCTTTCATTGTTACACTCATGATCACCTAGTAATTCAATAGTCCTTACTAGCCTGTGATCCATGAGAGCATTGTTCATGACCCCTAGAAACAGAGCAAGCTAGTGTCCATGTCATGTTATTTTCTTCTTTCGCATTAATTGATCCCTTGTCTATCTGTATGTCTTCTTTCCTCTATCTCCTTTATAGAATTCCTCTATTTTAGGATTTAGCTACAGCTTGGGGACGATGCATGGTAATTGAGACAACCTTTTAGACTGAGGTCTCTTTTACTTTGCTAACTCAAGATTTTTCTTTGTGTGCTTATGTACTTGTGATGAATTGGATCATGTGGGTTACTGAATTCATTGTTGTATGTTTTTGTCTTCCATGTAATTCTTCACGTATGCTTATCGTGTATTCCACATGTGTTTTGTGTGTATTCCACATGTGTTTCGTGTGTATTCTCTATGTCTATCTCATGTATTACGTGTTTGCTTCATGTATTACATGTTTGCTTCGTGTATTCTCTGTGTATGCTTTGTATTATCTCATGTTCTTAAGTGTATGTATATGTGTATGATTTATGCCATGTGTTTTGTGACTTGTAGAATCCTAAGCTTGGGGGCTAGTGCGTCTCTCAAAATTAGCGACACTCTATAAGGGGTTTTTGGTTTCTCCATACTTTAGCACGAGCATGAGCGTAAGTTCCTACTCCCACTAAAGTGGGGGCTAAATGTAGTGTAGTAAATTGTTACCTCTCACAATTTCACACAAGTTTTAGCACATTCTTGAATGTAGTTCAATATTTCTGGAATTAACTGTGTGCAAGTTTTTTACCTCAACGTTTCGCATCAAACTCCATGATCCATCATTAGGAGGAAGAGCAAGAGAAGAGAGAAATGAATGTTGTGTTATTTTAAGGCTTGATTAAGGATCTTGGGTAAGTCCCCTGGTCACGTACCCTTTTGGGAGTTAATTGGTCAGAACCTTAGCGCCCAAGCACTAGTGCTCTGCCAGTTAGGTCCTAAAAAGGTTTTAAATTAACGTATGTCAGCCTTGTTTGCCTTGGGTGATTCACCTTGTTGGCCTCAATTCATTTGGGCCCCTGATGAGTAATTGAAATGCATACATAAACAAGTCTCTCTCTATCATTTACTCCTAATGACATTCTAGCTAATGACTCTCTATGTGATTGCTCTCTAACAAGTGTTCTATCTACAAGCTCTATTTGTGTAGATTATTGCTATGTGTACTAACCCTTATTGCAGGTCTTGGTGGAAGCTCCTTCCTCCTTCATTCCCTCCTTGTGGTGATTTGCTAGTGACATCATCCCATCAAGGATTTCATGATCATGGCAACATCTTTCCTTTATGCTTATTTATAGCATTCATTTATGTTGGATTTCACCTCTATTCTGCAAGAACACGCGCTTTTGATCACTCATCCTTGTTGTGGAGGTGGTAACACCATTCACAGGGTTTGACTTAGGCAAGCCCTTAAAGAACACCAACATTTTCCCTCTTTTATGTGTGCAAGACGAAGATGGATTTCCAAACATAAATAGACGACAAAAATATGAAAGTACAAGTGTCAGGAGTGTCTTAGATTGCAGACAACCTAAAACCCTAGGACATTAGTGCCTAGGCACCCTAGTCCTTTAGATCTGGCCTCTATTTCAGGCAGTGGTCCCCAACAACTCTGCTCAGCTTAGTTCAGGTCCTGGTTTCTGGGTTTTTAGTTTCGACAAGTCAGTAACTTCTGTTTTAGTGTATTTCATCATAGAAATCCTAGATCTAGCCTAATTGCCTCGATCTTTTTTATTACAACAAAGGGTCAGAGCTCTCACCAACTTAGCAAGGCTCTTCCTAAGGGACAATAACCTTACTTGAAGTCGTTGGTGGCTTGTGTTCCAATGTTTGACCTAAAGATGGACTTCGTTAGTGTATGATTGACTAGGTCTCTTTTTAGATCTAACACCATTCTTACCAATATCTGAGTATGTAGGTCTTGCCCACTGCCTCTATTTACATATCCTTGGCCTTAGGTTTTGATGCAAGTCTTTAGGATTTGTGGAGATGCATGTTTGAGCACCAACATGTCCTTTTCAAAATTATTTGCACTTGTTAGTGGATTTGTTGCAAAATTTATTGCTTTGTAAATTTTCTTTTGTGCTAAAGGATTTGTTATTGTAGATGACAACATAGGATAAGCTAGATCAATGGGTGCCAATGGTTGGAAGCCTGAGCAAATCTTGAAAGGTCTATTACTATAGAGTTGCAAGGAGTTTTGTTGTAGCTATGCTAAATGAAAGGTATACTTTCACCCCAAGTGCATAATGTTTTCTTGCAATTGTATATTTTGAGAAGATGCATGATTATCTTATTCACCACTTTTATTTGTCCATCAAATTGAAGATAATTTTTGTAGAATTGTTCAACATTTGTCCATCATTAACCAAAATGCTTTCTACAAATTGCTTAAAATTTTTGCAATTCTCTCAAATATTATGGCGGAAAGTAATCTAAAGTGAAACCATACATACTTAAAGAGCATTTGAGTTGTTTATTGAACTAAGACAACCTTTTTACATGATGCAAGAATCACTATCTTTGAAATATATTCACCACTACATAAACACAATCATCACCATGCTTGGTAGTATGTGGCTTGAATGGAAATAAATGAAAACTGGTTACCAAGGTCTGTACATTCCTTGCTTCTTGTTAGATCCATGGTATTGTCTTTTGATATTTTTTGGGCCATCATGAGGCTATATATTGAGCGCTTGATATGGAGGCATTATGCATTGTTTTTTGTAGGATTATGCTATTGGTTTTCCTCTAGGATTGAAGAGTGTTGATCTCTATGGAAGACATGAAGCCTAATATTGTATTGTAACTATGTTGTTGTTGGGAATACATTGGATTCACTGCTTTGGAGGTTGGGTTTTTCTTGAAAGGATTTTCCCAGGGTATATCTGTGTCACTCTTGTTTTGTAGTTTCTATTCTTCTCACACTCTTCCTGTTTTCTAAGTGTTGTTTTACATGTTGAAATGCTACTAAAATTTATGTAGATTTGATTATTGCGATATTCTCCTAGAAAGGTTAATGTGGAAATACTTGCATGCTTAATAATTATGTTTAGTTTTCAATTTAATTGCTAAAGGATTTGTAAGCATACTTTTCTAACATTTGGTATCAGAGCCAAATTATTTTGTTGTTTGCATGTACTTGCATGTGGGTTGTATCTACTTGTATGTGTTTGCATGTCATTGCATGTGATGGATCCATAGTGATTTGGTTCTAGGTATTCCTCCGTTGTTGATTTCTTAGCTTGGCAAGGTTGTGGGAATCTATTGGAAGGGATTGGTTGTTTATTAATTCTTGTATGAATGGGATTTTGCAGTGAATTTGGTTTATTATTTCAAGAAATAGTATGGTGAGTATTGATGGAATGGCAGAGGTTAAATGGAACCTATGTTGGGATATGGAAGCTCAATCTTGGAGTTGGTCACATGTTTGTATGTTGCATAGTGGATGCCAAAATGTTGCTAAAATTTTAGTAGATTTGATTATTGTGATATTCTCTTGGAAGTGTTAATATGGAAATGCCTGCATGTTTAATAAATATGTTTAGTTTTTATTTTAATTGCAAAGGGATTTGTAGGCATTTTTTACTAACATTTGGTATTAGAGCTAGATTTTTTTGTTGTTTGCATGTGGGTTGTATGTGCTTGCATGTGATGGATCCATGGTGATTTGGTTTGAGTATTCGTTCATTGTTGATTTCTCAGCTTAGCAAGTTGGTGGGATCTATTGGAAGGGATTGCTATTTAGTAATTCTTGTATGAGTGAGATTTTGTAGTGGATCTAGTTTGTTATTTCACAAAACAATGTGGCAAGCACTAGTGGAATAGTAGAGAGGTTAAATGGAACCTATATTTTGTTGTGGAAGCTCAAGGTGGTGGATCTTAGAGTTGGTCATGTGTTTGCATGTTGCATGGTGGTGACCTGGAGCTCATGTTTGGCAGTATGTGACTACCCTTTCGTATAGTAGTTATGTTCTTTTAACATGTGGTCATGTGTAATGAAAGAGTTCATGTTGGGTGCCTACTTTTGGACCTTGGTCACATGGGATAGCACTAGTTGTGTTGACTATCATATGGAGTGCATAAGTTGGGTTTGTGGTTTCAATCCTTAGTTTCATGAAAGCACTAGATGATTAGCCCCTAGTTGCATGTGGGTTGTGGAGTTGGTCTTTTGGTGACTTGGAAGTTTTTGGACAACCTACTTCCTTTGCATGTACTTGGTGATGGTTATGGAATTGGTCTTTTGATGGCCTAGATTTCTTGGATAGCCTTTTGATCCTTTTGGACATTTGTACTTGCATGTTGTAGATTCATGTTGTTTAGATTTATGGATTTTGTAGATTTTTTGTTAAAATATATGGTTATGCTCATCTATGGCATTCCATTGTTTTGGTTTACGAATTTGGCATTTTTTAGATTTTTGGGTTTCTGGATGTTTAAATGATTTTAGATTTCAATGGATGGTTTTGTAGGTTTTACATGTTAACCAAGATTTGTGGTTTTGTTGATTTGTGAAGAGAGTATTGTTCAGGGTTTTGTTTTGTGCATGGTTTGAGGAGGTTAGTTGTATCCTTCTCAATGCGAAAGTGTTCGTATGTGTAACATTTTTGTAGAGTTGTTTTTTGGATTCCTCAATTGTGGTTGCTTTGTTGTGGATTTACATAGTAAATTGAATCTATATTTTTGATCTAGTGTTTGAGTCATGGAGAATCTACATGTTATATCTAGTTGTCTCCATTTTTGCATGTTACTGATTTAATGTTAAATATATTTATTGTGATGTTCAAGATTTGTGTGTTTTGTGGTTTCTTTGGTTTTAGTTGGAGCACTTGCCATGTATTTCTGTCACCTTTGAGATGTTGCATGTGTGCAAATTTTGTGGATTGTTTGGGGCAGATTCTATTGGTTGGCCTTTCTTAGTCACCTTATTGCATTGGTATGTTCGTTGTAACGAGACAAAGAGATGGTGTTTGGAGTTCTTGAGATTGTTGTACTTTGAGACTTATACTAGTTGATTATGGTGGCATGAGAGGCTCTAGATCATGATTTTGTGGGAGCTTTGTGTAGTTACATAGTCGATCCTATCATCTTGATTGGAGATTGCGGTTCTATTTAGGAGTTCTTGGTGTTGCAATTGAGTTCTTTAATTGTGTGAGGACCATGGATGATTTTTAGTGAGGAGATGTTCATCATGATGTCGCATTTAGCTCTAGATCACTTTTAGTGGGATATTTGGTAATGATGTGAATTTGTCACTTTATGATGAAGATTCTTTATGGTAGATGTTGGTGTCAAGAGGAGCTCTTGGTTCCTATTATGTACGACCAGTGGGAGTTCTTTGATAGATTTTAGCTCTACAAATAGAGGATGGTTATCTTCACGCCCTTTGAAGATATAGATAACCTTTGCCATGGAGGACTCTTGGAGTCTTTGGTTGTGATCTATTAGTTTTAGATAGATGATCCTCCTTGGTGAAGATGCAAATCATGGGGCCAATGGGAGTTCTTGGAGTTTGCATGCTTTCACAATTGTAGTGGGAGCATTGGTCATGGTTTGGGAGGTAAAGCATGACATCATGGTAAGTTCCTATATTTTGTACTGATGCAATGGGAGCTTTAGTGGTGGTTTGTGGTAACCAACTAGATGAGTGTTGTGATCATTTTGCCTTGTGAGATTCTAGATATTGGAATATTACATTTGAAGTTCAATTGGCATGAGATGATTAGTTATGCACTTGTATTAGATTTAGGTAAGGCAAGATCTCTAGCTTTTGGAGATCATGTGTTGGAGTGATGAGTCTCTTGACTTGCTTTTTAGTAGAAAGACCAAGGAGCCTACACTTGGAGCTAGACATGAGTTCAACACGGTCCTATTGAGGAGATTGTGCTTCATTGACAGAACAATCTCATACCTTAGTCTCAGTCCACTCAACGGTGAATAATTTAATAGGTATTGCCCACTTGGTTTTTTAGATGCATTATTTTCTTTGTCTTATCTTCTCATGTGTTTGAGTTTTGAGTTGTGGATGTTGGTTCTAAGGACTTATATGAGAAGTAGATGCATGTTTATGGTTTTTTTGTTATCTCCTTATGTTGAAGGAATGCTTGTTTTGTTTGATCTTCCTGAACAATTTGAGAGGCTTACATCTACTGTTGTTGTGTTTGACCTTGAGGTTGAAGAGTTAGACATTGCCAACTTTTTTGTTTGGGGTTTTGGACAATATCTTATTTTTCACAGCTAGAGCACATGTTGGTGTTGGTAGAAGGACATGGTTTGATTTGCAAGTTTTCTTTCTATGGTTTGTTGTGTATCTCAAAGGTTTGGTTCATTTCATGTTGGAGTTGAGATTTGTGGAATTGATTATTTATTATTATTGTACTTTATTATTTTTTAAATGATTGGGGCTCTTTAATCTTTATTTTCTATGTAATGTGAAGAACCTAGTAGAGCTATGGTGATCAAGAGAGGGTTTTTTTGCAATGGTTTATTTTGCAAGGTTGCAAATCAATGTGTTCTTCGACACTATATGGTAGAGGATTTAGCCATGTCTTCTATGTGAGTGTTGTTGGACTTTTGGATGCTTTGGTCAATTTTAGACTTGACATTGCCCACACAATGGGAGTTATAGGGAGGTATATGTGTCATTGGATTGTGGCACAAAGGTCTTTAGGTATTTTTGTATGTTTATGTGTTTGTATCAATGGAGCCAAACTTTGTGGAAGGTAGTAAAATTACAGGGACTTGTGATTGCAGATCAGGCTGGATATGTTCATAGAAAAGGTCTACCTATGATGTGTGCATCTTATTTTGAGGTATGGCTAGTTGGATGTGTTAGCAATATGTTGTGGTCACTATTCTAACTGTTGTTGAGTAGTTGAAAGATACTTGATCTTGTTATGGATGAGATGGACTTCAGTGTTTGTGTTTTGGTTAAGACATGATATAGTGGTTTTTGCGGGACATTCAAAGTGTGATCTTGGCTTGAATTTTTTATCTTTCATGCTTGGGCATGATGGAGGATGAGAGTGTTGTGGTCAATATGGTAGTCACTTGTTGGTTGTTGTAGGTTGCTTTGTTGAACTCATGAGCATTGAGGAGTCAGTTGAGGCTATGGACATTCTATCTCTAGTGGTTAGTTCTATTGCATTTGTGTTGTCATTGATGTCAACAGTGCTATGATGAAGAAGGTTGAAAGTGAAGTTAATAGAGGTAGTGACAATAGTTGTATGATGTGTTGATATGGTGTGTTGATCAGTAATGTTCAAAGAAGCAAAGTGATGAGAATATGCTATAATGATCAAAGATGGATCAGAGAAGTTGTGAAGTAAAGGGTAAGATGATGAAAGTCATGTACTATGTATACTGATGATTGGATCAATATCATTTGTACACAGTTGTACCTTATCTTATGAAGTTCATTGACAAAGGTTGTGCTAACATGAAGACTCTTATTTTGATGAAAAGAGTTGTGATTTTTTGTTGCATGATGTTGTGAACAATGTCTCTGGTATGGTAAATATTGTATTCATTGTTTCTTGATGAAAAGCATTGTTTAAATCTTAAAAGAAAGATTTAGGCAGTCTAAGGCACTGGGAGCTACACTAAAGTAGCTCAGGAGAATGCTCCACATTCCTTCGCATTTAAAGCTATGGCCTTGCGGTTTGGGAGTTAGACAGAGATAGGTGTGAAGAAGGTATGTTCCTGATTTCAGAGCTTGAATGTTACCGTAGATGATTCTAGAGCTTGTTGAGTGAAGACAGAGGATCAGGATGGCTGCAGTCAGGATGTGGCAAAGAAGTGCTCCACATTTCTTTGATTTTGAGGATGAGGTCCCGTGGTTTGGAGGATGGTTAGTGATAGATGAGAAGATGGTTATATTCAAGTTTCAGTTGTTAAAATGTACTGTAGAAGTTCTCTGGAATTAGTAGAACAAAGGCATATCATGCTGTTGTTTAGGGTTGTCTGGAGGAGAAAGCAAAAGCCACCACATTTCACTGTAATTCATTTCTTGGCTTTGATGTTTGGAGGATGAGCTCAAATATTCAATATGATTGTTCATTTCAGGTTTTAGGTGTTGAAGTGCACTACAAGTTGGTTTTTCAATGCTCTATCTCAAGATTGGTTGCTTAGTGTCTTTATGTGATACCAGGTTCAGTATCTATTTGCTTGTACCAAAAATAAATCATATATTTCAGAAGAAGGAATGTTTGAAAATATTTGTGGAAGTCTTGTGATGCTTGTAAAGTGATTCACATGATGCTAATTGGTCTCTTTAGTACTGCTTTAGGTTTGGAGCTATTTTACAGAAGAATAAGTGTTTGATGGGCCAACTTCATGTGTTTTAATGATCCTGCCAGATGATTTGAAGTGTGTGCCTGTTTGGAAGGTCTTGGATATGACTCGGATGGAACCGCATTGGATTTCTACATCATTTGGGAGTCGACTTGGTGTGGCCATGCACGTTTCATGTATACATGTTTCATCATGGCTAACATGGGAGAAATGTTTTGTAATTTTTGGAAGCTATAAATGAAAGATCTTGTTTGAGGTGAAAAGAAAGAGTGTGTGAGAAGATGTGAAGATGTGTGAATGAGTGTGAAAATAGGTAGTATGTTTGTGAAGGTGTGTTGAAGGTAGTAAGAGAAAGTGAAGTTTTGTGACAAAGTGAAGTGTGTGGATATTGCAGAGGTGCTTTGTTCAGTGAGATTTGTTCAGAGGTTGCAGCCTCATTCTGTAAGTGTTGTATTGTATTTCAAGGAGTTACAATTTCCTTTGGGTTGTAGCCCATAAACAATATTGTAATTTTTTTTAATTTGTGAGGCTGGATTTGGACAGTAGATCCAAGCAGCTTGCTCACCATGGTTTTTCCCTTGGGGTTTCCACGTAAATTTGGTGTTGTGGTTGTGTGCTTATATGTTGCACTTTAATTGGTTTAATTTATTGATCTTCTGATTAAGGCAGTTAGAAGTTTTGGTTGACAAAGTTAAATTGGAATAAGTTTAGAGATATATCGATGCACCCCCCTCTCAGTATATCCTTGTGTTCTAACAAGTTCATTTTTTTGGGGCCCCTTATGCTTTTGCAATGTGAATATTAAGTGGGAGAATGTTAGGATTAGGTGTGACATTCACCTTGCATACGTTAAGGTCTAGTACAACTTAATTTTTCGTAGATGATTAATTATGTATGCATCTCGAAAGTGCATGTAGTGGGCAAATGAGACACCCATGTGAGGGTGGGGACACAATTATTTTATTAATCTCTAGGGACTTGAAAACATTATGTGTAATAAGATGTTGAATAAGGGGTTGCATAATGGAGTTGTAAGAGCATTTTCGATTATTAGTTGGGCATGGGATGTGAGTAGTGCTTCATAGGGGAGTGCTTGGGAGTTACATATGCCAACGTGTATAATGGTAGTCAAAGATGCTTGTGTGCCAAGTTATATTCTATGTTTGGAGGATACTCTCTTGAGTGGGTCATGATATTTTGGGACCTTGTTTGGGCCCATAGTTTTGTCTTTTGATGGTTTTCTAGGCCTTCATGAGTCTATATATTAAGGGCTTGATATGGAGACATCATGTATTGTTTTATATAGGGTTATGCTATTGGGTTTTCTCCAGGATTGAAGAGATGAAGCTTGATATTATATTGTAACTGTGTTGTTGCTAGGAATACATTGGATTCATTACCTTGGAGGCTAGTTTTTTCCTGAAAGAGTTTTCTCAAGGTATATGTGTGTCACTCTTTTCCTATGGATTCTATTTTTCTTTCTCACATTTTTTCTCTTTTCTAAGTGTTGTTTTACATACCAGAATGTTGTTGAAATTTCCATTGATTTGATTACCATGATATTCTCCTCGAAGATTTATTGTGGAAATACCTACACGCTTAATAATTATGTTTAGTTACATTGATTTGATTGCTATAGGCTTTGTGGGCATATTTTCCTAACATGTGTTATTTACTTGTTGTTTTTCAGTGAAAGAGGTACTTTTCTTCTTGTCCATCTCCATGTAGTGAGCTAGGACACATGCCTTATCTATGTCCTTAGGTTTTTCCATCCAAATAATGCCAGTTTAGGTATCCAAACAACCCACTAATATATTTCATTAACACCTCCCTATCTATGACATATTTGCCAAGTTACACTACCTTCTTATAGAATTCACTTCTGTACTCTTCCACACTTTGGCCTTGTCTTTTTATGTAGAAATTCCATTGAACGAGTCTTTCCCCCTCATAGTAAAATTGTTTCTTCAACATCTCCTTGAAATATCCCCCATTGGAAATTGGTGGCATGTTACAAATTTGCAAAGAGGATGCACAACTTTCGCCATGTGAGAGCATTACCAAATAAATTCAACCAGTTGCAAAGGATACTTGTTGATGTTCAGTCAATTGATGCAAGCTGAAATAAACCTCTAATTGGACTATCCAATGATTAAGTTTTTTCACACTTACTTCCCCATCAGACAGTTGAATATCAATTTTTGCATCCATCTTGAAAAGAGGATTGGTTCTATTAGAAGAGGGTTGTTCAAAATCCATTCTCTTTCCTTTGGGCTCCTTTTCTTGCTTGAGTAAGATTTAACTTCTATGATAATACAAGAATAATATTTTCCAATCTATCCAAGTTGCCTATTGAGAGAGAAATTTGGGCTATGTCATCTTCCAACTTGTAAAACCTTACTTCGTTTTCATCTATTGACCTATCCACATCTCTTGCTACTCTATTCCACTCTTGGGTACCAATTTTGGGCTCAAACATAACCAAATTTCCACTCCCACTAAATCTTGTTTCTTCAACATGTCCTTGAAATATTCTCCCTTGGAAATTGGTAGCATGTTTCAATTTTGCAAAGAGGGCTTTCATAACACATGAGAGCATTACCAAACAAATTCAACCAAGTGCAGAGGATATTTTTTGATGTTTAGCTAATTGATGCAAGCTAAAATAGACAGGTCTAATTGAGTGACCCAATGATTAAGTTTTTTCATACTTACGTCCCTATCAAACGATTGAATATCAATTTTTGCTTTGAACTTGGAAAGAGGATTGGTTCTACTAGAAGAGGGTAGTTCAAACTCCATTTTCTTGCCTTTGGGCTCATTTTCTTGCTTCTCTTGCTCGAGTAAGATCCAACTTTTGTGATAATGCAAGAATAATATTTTTCAATCTATCCAGCTTGTCCATTGAGAGAGAAATTTCACTAAGGCACACAATTTTACATAGATGAATATTTAATCCCAATACAACTTGAAGAAAGAAGGAATGTGAGAAAGTAGTAACATCAATAAATACAAGAAAATGGTTGTGGTTATATAATGGGAAGGCTTAGTCCAGTGACAAAATGTCCCACAATAAATAGGAAGGCAACCACCCCCCCCCCCCTCCGGCGAAGAACACCTTATAGCACGATAAGTTGAAATTGTAGAAGCTACCTTTAGAGGAGGGGTCTAGGGTTGGGGCCCATAGTAGAGGAGAAAGACATCATTGTTCTTGTCGAAACACATGAACATGAGGGCTACAAAGTCCCAAATTTTGAAGGATATACGGTTTCAATTTGGAATGCATTAATAGAAAGTTGCAAAGGGTATGGAGGAGTGACAATTCTAATAAGAGAATCATCGGGAAGAACTATAAAAGTGGAAAATGAAGATCCTAGTAATCAATATATATGGGTGAAGATAGCAAACAATGAATCAACTATTAGTCTTGCTACTTATTACATCACACTACATGGTTCAAAATCATATAAGAAAAAATAATTTATAATGTGAGGATCCATACACAACATTAAAAAGGGATATATCGGTTTATAGCGCCTTAGAGAGCTCATTCTAATAGGGGACTTTAATGCAAGAATAATAAATAACTAGGCTTGTTACCTTAGAAATGAAGATGGAGTGAAAAGCAATCCATTGTGGCTAAAGAAAGAAGAGAATAAAAATGGGAAAGGGTCTCTCAAGAAAGAGAATGAGGTATCACACACTATGGAGTAGAATTGTTGGGGTTATGTAGCCTTTATAATTTGATTATATGTAATGAAATAAAGGCATGATTGAACTCAGGGAATGCCACATTTCAAATATACAATGGTCAAAGTGTGGTTGATGATGTTATTTATTCATAGAGTACTGTGCCAAGGTTGATGGAGGTGGAAGTGGGGAGCTGCGCTATATAACTGAAATTTGATTAGAATCCAATATATGTAAAGATTAGTATGCAATGAGAGTCAACAATGAGATAAGCTCCACTATAATAAAAAGAAAAAAAGCCTTTAAGTCACTATCCTTACAACACATGAGAAACACAAAATTTTGAGAACAATGCTAAAAAACAATTGGAAGAAACAAAAGATAAAGGCATATCTGACATAAATAGAAGAATAATAAGCAGTGGTATTTTGATAACGATAATTCACAAATCACTAATTTCATGCAAGAGATCTAGACCTAAGAGAGGCAACGAAAGTAGTTTTTTGGCAAACTCACGGTATGACAAAGATTGCAAGGCAATGAAGAGAATGATGAACTTGGTAACGGAGAAAGAAACTAAAAAGATTTATGAAAAGTTAATGAGGTCTAAAAAGGAAAAGACATACAAACAAGGACAGAAAAACTGATCTATCTTAGGAAGCATAATCCTAGAGGCTTTTGGAGAGAATTGCAACAAAATAGTAAACATGTAGAGAACATTATAGATTCCCAATGGCTAGAATATGCAAAACTACTATATGAGTGAGATCAAGTTAAAGACAAGCCCCCATAATTAATATAATGGCTGAACTCTTCTCCATAAGGGATATTAAGGAAGAGATTAAAAGGCTACCAGTGGGTAAAACACACGACACAAATGGGTTACAAGTAGAATATCTAAAGTGGGGTTTGGAACCCCTCATACTACACATCAAAAGCATATTCAATGGGGTCATTCCAAATGTTTTTTCTGCAAATTGGATGACCAATGCCATCATTCCTCTCCTCAAATTGGAGAATGTCAACAACCCATCAAACTATCATACTAAAATGGTTAACCTTCTTTTTGGAAAACTTTTTGGGAGAATGATAGAGCAAATAATTAGCAATTGGGCAACAAACGAAGGGAAGAGGATGAAAGGGCAAGTGGTTTTTAGGCCAAAACACTCCATAGTTGATCACTACACCACTTTTAGATATTTGATTTAGAAGGTATGGGATAAACATATGGAAGGAATTTTTTGTTGCTTTGTTGATTTCAAGCAAACATTCAACATTGTGCCTAGAAGCAAACTTTGGTGGAAATGTTGGGAAATTTGGAGATGTATGGGGGTAGTGGTTCATAGGCTCTATGATTAGGTTCAAGGCAAAATCAGAATAGGGAAAGGACTATAAGAATGCTTTGGGTGCAACATCAATGCCAAGCAAGGATGTTTGCTATCTCACACTTTGTTTAGGCTATACATAGACAGTTTGAGGACTGGATAAACAAAAGTGGAGGTGGGGCCGGTGTCTACTTACCTAGTTATGTAATAAAGTTTCTCTTATATGTAGATGACTTTATCTTAATGGAAAAAACAACACATATCTTGAAAGAACACTTGAGAGCTCTCGATTGTTTTGTCAAGAGCTAGGGATGCAAGTGAACACTGGGAAAACCAAGGTCATGATCTTTACCTTGTGAGGAAAAAGGAAGCAACAAACTTAGTTGGGAGACTTGTAGAACAAACGAAATACAAACTTGCTACAAAATAGATGTAGGAATGCAAAATTATGGGATCAAAAAACCAAGAGGACCTCATTATGGTTACTTGTAACATTAGTGGTGCTTTATGGATGTGAAGTTTGGGCCAACAACATGCCTGAATTGAAATGAAGACAAATAGAGAGGATTCAAAATCATTTAATCACAAGTAGTATCACAACTAAAATATTAGTTCTATATGAGATCTTACTAGCTAAAGCAAGCGTTGTCCTGCTGGAGACATTAGCTTTGATCCAAATGCTAAGTTATCTAAAGAGAATAGAGAGCATGGAGTGTCATGACTAGCCCAAAATAACAATGGAGGAAAAGTTAAGCATAAGAAAGAACAAGTGGATGAAATGTAATACCAAGTGGATAAGTAAATGGGACATTAGCATGCAAGAGTGCCCAAACACCAATGAGGAAATTAAAAGATATGTGAGAGAAAAAGTCAATGGAACCATGTGGACAAAGCAACTTAAGAAAAAGAAAGAACATTATGTCAAAAAATTCAATCTCACTTGTGACCACAAGTAAAAAGCATGTATGGGAGTAGAAATAAAATGGAAAACAAAATGTTGATAGTTCAACTAAGGACTGACTTGCTTGTCTTAGCTGTGAGACTAGAAGTGGACAATGCCTAATGAAGATTGGACAGTTCGAATATATTATTTTTGCATTTTGCGGTTAGTGGAAACAAAATGACACTATATCATGGGGTGTCTTGCTTACAAGGATACTTGGATCAAATATAATGATATCTTGAAAGTTGACTCCTCAAGTATCCTATTGAAAAACAAGAGATTAATAAAAACAACATAGTTTTTGATCAAGATTCATAGTGGAAGATTTAAGATTAAAAATTAAAAATGAAATAGATATCACTCAAGTATGATTGAAATAACATTTTTCACAAGATATTTGCACAAACAACTTTAGTACTACCTATCCTTTGATCCCATCAGGGCTTAAATGAAATGGTTGACCTTCCCTGTCAAACAATTTTTTAATGACATTTATCCATTCAAATGTACCCTTAAAATACTATGACATACCTTAGTATAAGTAAAATTATATATAAACCAAATATATATATCATCACAATTCTATATAAATTTTGATAGCCTATACAAAATCTCCACTTTCAAATGATACAATCGTTTTAAAATTTTGATTGTATTTTACGACAAAAATGTCTAAATACGGCCATACGGCCATCAAATTTAGCCCCTGGATACCATAGATTGCTTCATCTCAACATTATTAACAACACTCATTCATTCATAATGCGCGAGATTAATATAGATAATTAGAAAAAAAGTAAAAGCAAATTGCGATAGAACCAGTCGCTTCACAAAAGTTATTATTGTCAACTCTCCGTTCCCATCATCGTTGGCTTTGGGAAGTCTCTACCAACAGGAGATCATTCAATGGGTGACATCACCCTGAGATGCCTCCTGAGGCTCCGTCTCTTATTTACGAGCGGTATGTAGTGGTGGGGCGGGCCCCATTATATATTAATATCATAAAATTCAGCTAACATATGACATGAAATCGTCAACGACAGAAATTCAGCAATGGCGTGCTGTCACAGGAGGCAACGAAGGAGAACAAGTAAACGGAATTTGTGATGGCAGCCACAGAATCTTATATAATCGGGGCAGAGCAAATTTAATCAAGGAGGAAGAGATGTTAACAATGGCGAAAATAACAGTGGCAGTCGTGATTGCAGCGATGGTAATGGGAGTTGCACAAGGGAGCTGCAGCAAAGGCTGTGATTTGGCACTGGGGTCTTATTACATTGTTCAAGGGATTAATTTGACCTATATTTTAAATCTATTCAACAACGTTCCCACTCAGGCCGATGTCCTGAAATTCAACTCATTAAGCGACGCAGATTCCATACTGTGGGGAACAAGGATCAACATTCCCTTCTCCTGCGATTGCCTCAGCCTGGATAATGAAAATACATACCTGGGTCACCTCTTCCAATACACTATCAGAGTTAACGACGCATACAATAAGATTGCAGGTTACTACGCTAACCTGTCGAGCGCGCAGTGGCTGGAAAAGGTGAACGGCTATCCTGCAACCAACATTCCAGTGAACCAACAACTGACCGTCAGTGTAAATTGTTCGTGCGGAGACGCCACGGTGAGCAAAGACTACGGCTTTTTCCTCTCATACCCTCTGCAGACTACAGACAACCTCAACTCCCTCGCCCAGGAATTCGACATCTCCTCTACATTATTGACAGAATATAACAAAAATGTAAATTTCAGCCAAGGGCAGGGCATCGTTTTCATTCCAGATAAAGGTCAATTCCTTTACCCCCCTCTATCAAATAAAATTATTTGTTCCGTTGAAGTTTGATTGCTAAATTCTGCACAATCCCAAATAAACTTTGCTGAGCCCACTGTTTTTTGCTTGTAAAGCTACCAATTCGTTGCAGAAATCTGCCAAAATAAAAGTTAAACATATTACACAACGTGAAATTTAACAAATGAAGATATGCATCTTATATAACTTGAGAAATTGAGGCTGCCCTTTGCTTGTAAATTCAAAAGTTAAATGTTCAGATTTCTTAAAGGAAGCACTTAACAAATGCGTAAGAGACAAATAATTTGATATATTCTGTGACCGGTTTGAGCACCGAATCACTAACGTATATCCATATAAACTTGAATTCTGTTTTTTTATCTTAGTTTTTATTGTTCATACGAGGGATTGCTTCCCCAGTTTTTGTGAGGAATGTTAGGTCATAGCCAGAGCAAACCAATAGTTGCTTTTTGCTGTTTTACTGCTGATAAACCCACTTGCTCGTAGCCAGTTTGTCAACTTTGAAGATAATACCTGGTTCCAACAAGCATTCAATTTCTTTGTGTACTTGAGCAGGATATGCAAAATTCATTATTTGGAGCCTTCTTGTACTTGTTGATACTGTCAGAGATGTGCAGTATCATACATGTCAAATTTGGAATTTATGGTTTGATCATCTATGCTTGCGTTGATCTTGAAGCTATCGGTGAAGACAAACTGTGATTTGGAGTACTGTTGTTATACTACAACGGCCAAAGTTCTAGATTTGCCTTCATTGGTTACTCCTCCTGTTGTCCCCTGAGTGAACACCAAATGCAAGTTATACCTCAGGGGTCTCTACGGAGATATAAAATCCCTCCGCTTTGGGTGAATAAATTTCACCTGAGGGGGTAATCCTTCTTATCCATGAAGTGCTTCTGATATTGAGTTGGAAATTTTCATTTTCAGTTTTTTAATTATGAAAATATATTCAGAAAATGCTTATGACTATATCTAAAAATTAGATTGGGTAGCTTTAACAGGGTAATGGAATGTTACTGAATTGTTTTTTAGAAAAGTTCTAAAAGAAGTCGACAACAGTGTTTTTCTAAAATAAATTTAGAGAGCACTGAAAACTAATTCTGTAATATATTTTAACTGGACTTCGATGAACATTAAGAAGGAACGAATTTACATTATAAAATTTGCAGCAGGGAGTAAAAATGGATTGGGACAAGCTTTGCAAAAATTTGAGACAAAAGAGACTTTATTTATATTCAATGCCCTATTACAGAGAATTTTGAGTATAGTAAAGCCTTGAATGACTCTTTCCCCTTCATGGTAAAATTGTTTCTTCAACATCTCCTTGAAATATCCCCCATTGGAAATTGGTGGCATGTTACGAATTTGCAAAGAGGATGCACAACTTTCGCCATGTGAGAGCATTACCAAACAAATTCAACCAACTGCAAAGGATACTTGTTGATGTTCAGTCAATTGATGCAAGCTGAAATAAACCTCTAATTGGACTATCCAATGATTAAGTTTTTTCACACTTGCTTCCCCATCAGACAGTTGAATATCAATTTTTGCATCCATCTTGAAAAGAGGATTGGTTCTATTAGAAGAGGGTTGTTCAAAATCCATTTTCTTTCCTTTGGGCTCCTTTTCTTGCTTGAGTAAGATCCAACTTCTATGATAATGCAAGAAAAATATTTTCCAATCTCCAATCTCCTATCTATCCAATTTGGGCTATGTCATCTTCCAACCTGTAAAACCTTGCTTCGTTTTCATCTATTGCCCTATCCACATCTCTTGCTACTCTATTCCACTCTTGGTACCAATTTTGGGCTCAAACATAACTGAATTTCCACTCCCACTAAATCTTGTTTCTTCAACATGTCCTTGAAATATTTAGGCTTGGAAATTGTTGGCACGTTTCAATTTTGCAAAGAGGGCTTTCATACCATGTGAGAGCATTACCAAACAAATTCAACCAAGTGCAGAGGATATTTTTTTATGTTTAGCTAATTGATGCAAGCTAAAATAGACCTCTAATTGAATGACCCAATGATTAAGTCTTTTCATACTTACGTCCCTATCAAACGGTTGAATATCAATTTTTGCTTCGACCTTGAAAAGAGCTTTGGGCTCATTTTCTTGCTCCTCTTGCTTGAGGAAGATCCAACTTTTGTGATAATGCAAGAATAATATTTTCCAATCTATCCAACTTGCCCATTGAGAGAGAAATTCTCTCAGGAACAGAATTTTAATTAACAAAATATTTCTCAAAAGCACACAATTTTACATACATGAATATTTAATCCCAATACAACTTGAAGAAAGAAGGAATGTGAGAAAGTAGTAACATCAATAAATACAAGAAAATGGTTATGGTTATATAATGGGAAAGCTTAGTCCAGTGACAAAATGTCCCACAATAAATAGGAAGGTAGCCCCCCCCCAAAGAACACCTTATAGCATGATAAGTTGAAATTGTAGGGGCTACCCTTAGAGGAGAGGTCTTGGGTTGTGGCCCATAGTAGAGGAGAAAGACATCATTGGTCTTGTCGAAACACATGAACATGAGGGCTACAAAGTCCCAAAGTTTGAAGGATATAAGGTTTTAGTTTGGAATGCATTAATAGAAAATTGCAAAGGGTATGGAGAAGTGACAATTCTAATAAGAGAATCATGGGGAAGAACTATAAAAGTAGAAAAGGAAGATCCTAGTAATCAATACATATGGATGAAGATAACAAACAATGAATCAACAATTAGTCTTGTTACTTATTACATTGCACTACATGGTTCAAAATCATATAAGAAAAAATAATTTGTAATGTGAGGATCCATACACAACACTAAAAAGGGATATATCGGTTTATAGCGCCTTAGAGAGGTCATTCTAATAGGGGACTTTAATGCAAGAACAACAAATAACTAGGCTTGTTACCTTAGAAATGAAGATGGAGTGAAAAGCAATCCATTGTGGCTAAAGGAAGAAGATAATAAAAAATGGGAAAGGGTCTCTCAAGAAAGAAAATGAGGTATTATGGAGCAAAATTGTTGGGGTTATGTAGCCTTTACAATTTGATTATATGTAATGAAATAAAGGCATGGTCGAACTCAGGGAAGGCCACATTTCAAATATGCAATGGTTAAATTGCGGTTGAAGATGTTATTTATTCATAAAGTATTGTGCCAAGGTTGATGGAGGTGGAAGTGGGGTGCTACCCTATATAACTGAAATTTGATTAGAATCCAATATATGTAAAGATTAGTATGCAATGAGAGTAAACAATGAGATAAGCTCCACTATAATCAAAAGAAAACAATCCGTTAAGGCACTATCCTTACAACACATGAGAAACACAAATTTTGAGAATAAATGCTAAAAAAAATCAGAAGAAACAAAAGATAAAGGCATATCTGACATAAATAGAAGAATAATAAGTAGTGGTATTTTGATAACGATAATTCACAAATCACTAATTTCATGCAAGAGATCTAGACCTAAGAGAGGCAACAAAAGTAGTTGTTTGGAAAACTTGTGGTATGACAAAGATTGCAAGGCAATGAAGAGAATGATGAACTTGGTAAGGGAGAAAGAAAGTTAAAAGATTTATGAAAAGTTAATGAGGTCTAAAAAGGAAGAGACATACAAACAAGGACAACAAAATTGATTGATCTTAGGAAGCATAATCCTAGAGGTTGTTGGAGAGAATTGCAACAAAATAGTAAACATGTAGAGAACAACATTAAAGATTCCCAATGGCTAGAATATGAAAAACTACTATATGAGTGAGACTAAGATAAAGAAAACCCCCCATAATTAATATAATGGCTGAACTCTTCTCCATAAGGGATATTAAGGAAGAGATTAAAAAGCTAGTAGTGGGTAAAGCACATGACACAAATGGGTTACAAGTAGAATACCTAAAATTGGGTTTGGAACCCCTCATATTACACATCAAAAGCATATTCAATGGGGTCATTCCAAATGTTTTTCCTGCAAATTGGATGACCAATGCCATCATTCCTCTCCTCAAAGTGGAGATGTCAACAACCCATCAAACTATCATACCAAAATGGTTAACCTTCTTTTTGGAAAACTTTTTGGGAGAATGGTAGAGCAAATAATTAGCAATTGGGCAACAAAGGAAGGGAAGAGGATGAAAGGGCAAGTGGGTTTTAGGCCAAAACACTCCATAGTTGATCACTACATCACTTTTAGACATTTGATAATTTAGAAGGTATGGGATAAGCATAGGGAAGGAATTTTTTGATGCTTTGTTGATTTCAAGCAAACATTCAACATTGTGCCTAGAAGCAAACTTTGGAGTAGAGTGGAAGAGTTGGGAAATTTGGAGATGTATGGGGTAGTGGTTCATAGGCTCTATGATTAGGTTCAAGGCAAAATCAGAATAGGGAAAGGACTATAAGAATGCTTTGGGTGCAACATCCATGTCAAGCAAGGATGTCCGCTATCCCACACTTTGTTTAGGCTATACATAGACAGTTTGAGGAGTGGATAAACAAAAGTGGAGGTGGGGGTGTCTACTTACCTAGTTATGTAATAAAGTTTCTCTTATATGTAGATGACTTTATCTTAATGGAAAAACAACACATATCTTGAAAGAACATTTGAGAGCTCTAGATTGTTTTGTCAAGAGGTAGGTGAACACTGGCAAAACCAAGGTCATGATCTTTACCTTGTGAGGAAAAAGGAAGCAACAAACTTAGTTGGGATACTTGTAGGACAAACCAAATACAAACTTGCTACGAAATAGATGAAGGAATGCAAAATTATGGGATCAAAAAACCAAGAGGACCTCATTAGGGTTACTTGTAACATTAGTGGTGCTTTATGGATGTGAAGTTTGGGCCAACAACATGTAAGAATTGAAATGAAGACAAATAGAGAGGATTCAAAATCACTTAATCACAAGTAGTCTCACAACTAAAAGACCAGTTCCATATGAGATCCTATTAGCTAAGGCAAGAGCTCCCCTGATGGAGACATTAGCTTTGATCTAAATGCTAAGTTATCTAAAGAGAATAGAGAGCATGGAGTTGCATGACTAGCCCAAAATAACAATGGAGGAGAAGTTAAGCATAAGAAAGAACAAGTGGATGAAATGTAATACCAAGTGGATAAGTCAATGGGACATTAGCATGCAAGAGTGCCCAAATACCAATGAGGAAATTGAAAGATATGTGAGAGAAAAAGGAACCATGTGGACAAAGCAACTTAAGCAAAAGAAATAACATTATGTCAAAAAATTCAATCACACTTGTGACCACAAGTAAAAAGCATATATGGGAGTAGAAATAAAATGGAAAACAAAATGTTGATAGTTCAACTAAGGATTGACTTGCGTTGTCTTTGATGTGAGACTAGAAGTGGACAATGCCTAATGAAGATTGGACAGTTAGAATAAATTGTTTTTGCACTTTGTGGTTAGTGGAAACCAAATGACACTATATCATGGAGTGTCTTGCTTACAAGTTGACCCCTGAAGTGTCCTTGTTGGAAAAGGAGAGATTAATAAAAACATTAGACCTTTTTGATCAAAATTCATAGCGGAAGATTTAAGATTGAAAAAGCAATAGATATCACTCAAGTATGATTGAAATAACATTTTTCACAAGATATTTACACAAACAACTTTGATACTATCCTTTGATCCCATAGACTACTTGATCTCAACATTATTAACAACACTCACTCATTCACTCATAATGCACAAGATTAATATAAATAATGGGCAAGATTAATATAAACTAGTATATTTATATTTAAAAAATTATATCTACAATATGCCGAGAGATATTTTCTCAAGGTTTTGTGGGTGTTTTTTGCATTTTTTTAATTTTGTCCAATTTCTTTTTTTCTTTTCGTTCCATAGTTTTTGTCATTGTCTCTATTTATAATTTTTCTTTTTTATTTTTATTTTTTTATTTTTTCCAATTTCTTTTTTTGTTTTTATTTTTATTTTTTAGCAGGGAAAAAAATGAGTGTGTCATCTCCTTCGCACTATGATTGTATAATGCCTCTCAGCATAAAAAGAAAAAACAAATTGGACTGCAACGAGTTGCTTCACAAAAGTTATTGTGAACGCTTAAGAAGTTTCTACCAACAGCAAATCATCCATAGACTGTTTCGGTCTCATGGACGCCATTAAAAACTTTCATTCATTCATTCATCCAATGGTCGACATCACCCCGAGATGCCTCCGTCTCTGGGCATCGACATATATTATTTATGAGCGGTATGTAGTGGTGGGGCGGGGCCCATTATATATTAGTATTATAAAATTCAACGAACATATGATATGGAATCGTCAACGAAAGAAATTCAGCAGTGGCGTGTTGTCACAGGCGGCGACGAAGAGAACTTGTAAACGGGTTTGTGATGGCAGCCACAGAATCTTATGTAGTTTGGGCAGAGCAAATGTAATCGAGGAGGTGTTACTAATGGCGAAAATAACAGTGGCGGTGGCGGTCGCGGTGGTGATTGCAGCGATGGTAATGGGGGTTGCACAAGGGAGCTGCAGCAAAGGCTGTGATTTGGCGCTGGGGTCTTATTACATTGTTCCCAATATTAACTTGACCTATATTTTAAATCTATTCAACAACGTTCCCATCGAGGCCGATGTCCTGAAATTCAACTCATTAAGCGATGCAGATTTCATACAATCGACAACAAGGATCAAGATTCCCTTCTCCTGTGATTGCCTCAGCCTGGATAAGGACAATTCATACCTGGGTCACCTCTTCCAATACACTACCAGAGATGGCGACACGTACGATAAGATTGCAGGTTACTACGCTAACCTGACGAGCACGCCGTGGCTGGAAAAGGTGAACTCCTATGGCGCAAACAGCATTCCAGTGAACACACCACTGAACGTCAGTGTAAATTGTTCCTGCGGAGACGCCACGGTGAGCAAAGACTACGGCTTTTTCCTCTCATACCCTCTGTGGTATACAGACAACCTCACCTCTCTCGAAGATGAATTCAACATCTCCTCTGCATTATTGTCAGAATATAACAAAAATTTAAATTTCAGCCAAGGGCAGGGCATCGCTTTCGTTCCAGTTAAAGGTCAATTCCTTTACCTCCCTTTATCAAATAAAATTATTTGTTCCATTGAAGTTTGATTGCTAAATTCTGCACAATCCCAATAAACTTGGCTGAGCCCACTGTTTTTTGATCGTAAAGCTGCCAATTCATTGCAGAAATCTGTCAAATAAAGTTACACATATTAGACAACGTGAATTTTAACAAGTGAAGATAGATGTCTTCGTGAGAAATTGAGGCTGCCCTTTGCTTGTAAATTCAAAAGTTAAATGTTCAGATTTCTTAAAGGAAGCACTTAACGAATGCGCAAGAGACAAATAATTTGATATGTTCTGTGACCGGTTTGAGCTCAGAATCACTAACGTATATCCATATAAACTTGAATTCTGTTTTTTTATCTTAGTTTTTATTGTTCATACGAGGGATTGCTTCCCCAGTTTTTGTGAGGAATGTTAGGTCATAGCTAGAACAAAGCAATAGTTACTGTTTTACTGCTGATAAACCCACTTGCTCGTAGCCGGTTTGAATATAATACTTGCTCTTCATACTTGCTCTTCTTGATGATTGATCATTGAGTATGATCGGAAACGTTAAAACAAAAACATACACAGTTGAATCCAGAAACACTCTCAATAATACTGCTTCCAACAAGCATTCAATTTCTTTGTGTACTTGAGCAGCATATGCAAAATTCATTATTTGGAGCCTTCTTGTACTCGTTGATACTGTCAGAGATGTGCAGTATCAAACATGTCAAATTTGGAATTTATGGTTTGATCATCTATGCTTGCGATGATCTTGAAGCTATCGGTGAAGACAAACTGTGATTTGGAGTACTGTCGTTATACTACAACGGCCAAAGTTCCAGATTTGCCTTCATTGGTTACTCCTCCTGTTGCCCCCTGAGTGAACACCAAATGCAAGTTATACATCAGGGGTCTCTACGGAGATATGAAATCCCTCCGCTTTGGGTGAATAAATTTCACCTAAGGGGGTAATCCTTCTTATCCATGAAGTGCTTCTGATATTGAGTTGGAAATTTTCATTTTCATTTTTTTAATTATGAAAATATTTCCAGAAAATGCTTATGACTTTATCGAAAAATTAGATCGGGTTGCTTTAACAGGGTAATGGAATGTTACTGAATTGTTTTTTTAGAAAAGTTTTAAAAGAAGTCGACAACAGTTTTTTTCTAAAATAAATTTAGAGAGCACTGAAAACTAATTCTGTAATATATTTTAACTGGACTTCAATGAACATTAAGAAGGAACGAATTTACATAATAAAATTTGCAGCAGGGAATAAAAATGGATTGGGACAAACCAATAAAAAAAAAGGATTGAGACAAGCTTTGCAAAAATTTGAGACAAAAGAGACTTTATTTATATTCAATGCCCTATGACGGAGAATTTTGAGTATAGTAAAGCCTTCAGTAGGCATCAAGTTTTACAATCTGGGAAGATCTAGTGAATTTTTTTCAGAAATTATAGGGTAGAAGGAAGAAAACTCTGAATTCTTCAAGCTTTGATTTGCTCAAAATGAATGGCCTTGACAATAAATAGGCTTTCAGAAGCATGCATGCAAAATATGATATGGTGAAGGTTATTGAGAAAACACAGAACAAAACAGCAAGTGAAGAATCCAAAAGATTTAGCATATCGATCTGTAAGTAACAATTTTTTTTTTCTCTTTGAATCTTCTTTGTCTAACTCGTTTTATAATATTCAAATCTTTGGTGGTTTCCAAAATTGTGCTAAGGGGGTCCCCGACTCCTGTTGCTTTGTGATTATTACTGAGGAAAAATATCTAAAGTTACCCGTTTGAGTTCAGGTATGCTGGCAAGGCAATATTTTTGGGCATTGGTTATGAGTAAGTCTTAAAAAAAACATATATAAATCATAAATATATATATAGTTTAGTCCTAAAATTAGGAATTAGGTTTATAAATATATTATTAAATATAAAATATTGTATTGAATTAAAAGTATTAAATTTAAATATATATTATATAAAAAAAACCACAGAACTCCCCACCAGCTGTACAAATCCCCAAAACTAAAAAAATAAGAAATAAAAAATTGAAGAGCAGCGCACGAACTTAAAACAGCAGCAGTATGAAGAACACAACCAAGACATCATCATTTTTGTGTGCATACTCATCGGCTATCATTGGATGGAGAACCAGCAGAGCCAAGGATAATATGTGCGAGTAGGCCTTTTGCTGGCCACTCTATCGAGGTCTTTACTCATCCTGATCCCTACGATTTAAAAGAACAGGCCCAAAAACACTCAGAAAACCATAACAACAGTGATGAACACAGGACAAACAGGGCAAAACATAACAGCAATGAACATAGCAAACGCAGGGCAAAACAGAGTTAGATAACTCAGAAATATATTCATTTAACTTTCAATACATTACATCTAAAATGCTGTGTCTAGCAGCTATCCAGATGCTATATCTAATAGCAATCTGAATGCTGTATCCAACAACCATCCAAAGGCTCTCTATTCAACAACTCTCTCCAATCACATATATATAGTTATAGAAACTTTGAAGCCTGGAAGCTTCTAGCTTTCTAGAAAACTCTTAAACCTGGAATGTTCTTTTTTAGAACATATCTTACAATATTCTTTTCTAGAACAGCTCCAGGAATGTTCTAGCTTGTGGAAGGCTCTAGAATCATTCTACAATTTTCTAGACAATCTTAATCCTTAACATCCCCCCTTAAGATTGGCTAGAATAATACAGAAAAAATACAAATGAGAGGGGAACATTATATTACTATCCCCCCTTAATGTTCACCTCTAGCATACCAAGCATTTTTCGATCATAATCCTCTTTCATGGCTTGCTCCCATTTTTTCTTTCCTCTAGCTTGCTCATATGAGATTGAAACTTTAAGCCTTCAACACTCATTACCTTTTGTCTAGCTGAAAAGTCATCTTCTTCATCATTACTACCAACAATACCTCTAGCTTGTTCCAACTGGCATTTCCAGCAATAGCCCTGCAAACAAAAATCACTTTAGCAATATATCAGCCCTGCAAACAAATCACTCCAGCAATATCTCTGCCCTGCAAACAAATCACTCCAGCAATACACTTCTAACTGAACCTCTAGCTGAACTGGAAAACATTCTATTTGAACCTCTTGATGGTCCTCTAGCTGAACCTGGAAAACATTCTAGCTAAACTAGGAAAACATTCTAGCTGAACCTGGTTGAAACTCTAGCTGAACTTGGGCTGATCCTCTAACTGAATCTTTTTTTTTTCAACAATCCCCTCAGCGTTACCCAAGGGGATTCGAACCCATAACCTGGCTCTGATACCATGATGAGACATGGACCAGCTAGGACTCAAACCTAGAACCTTCCATTCGCTGTTGGAGTGCTCTACCACTGAGCTACTAGCCCCTCTTGGACCAGTCCATCGTCGGTCCGGGTGTGGCTTATTTCCAACACCAACACCCCCCCTTAAGCCACACTTCTCGTGTGCTTGGGGCTCCTAGCCTGGCTCTGATACCATACTGAGACATGGACCAGCTAGGACTCGAACCTAGGACCTTCCATTTGCTGCTGGAGTTCTCTAAAATGCTGTGTCTAGCAGCTATCCAGATGCTATATCTAATAGCAATCTGAATGCTGTATCCAACAACAACCATCCAGAGGCTCTCTATTCAACAACTCTCTCCAATCACATATATATAGTTATAGAAACTTTGAAGCCTGGAAGCTTCTAGCTTTCTAGAAAACTCTTAAACCTGGAATGTTCTTTTTAGAACATATCTTACAATATTCTTTTCTAGAACAGCTCCAGGAATGTTCTAGCTTGTGGAAGGCTCTAGAATCATTCTACAATTTTCTAGACAATCTTAATCCTTAACACGATTCCCTCGTCATTCTCATGCTGAAAGGCTGCACTCCTGTGCTTTCTCAGTGATAGAAAAAGACAGAGTGGAATGCAAGGAAAAAGCAAAAAAAAGTCACCGCTGCACATCATCTTTCACCTGATTGACAAGATCATTGCCTTGCATCCCCCTCTATCTGAAGCATGATGTTCTCTCTCGGGAAATAGAGAGTGAGGAAGAAAGAAAAAAAGCAAAAAATAAAATACAAAAGGCCGTGGTTCGCTTCGGATGTGGGATTTTGACCTGGATTCGCCCAGGTGTGTCCATAGACAGACTTGGCTGCATCTAGGGCCCAAAATTAGCATGCTGCCTGCACCTAAAACGGACTGGACCGCAAACCTGGACCAGGTACGAACCAGACCTCAATTCAGGGTTTTTTCTGAGTGAAGCAGTAACTTAGAAAAAAATCAATAGCATAATGACTACTCATTGAGGTTCTTTCGAGACGACTATAAATTACACGAGTCAAATCCCACAAAAATAAAAAAAATTGTAAGAAAATGAATGGCAGACATACCACTTGTACGCAGAACTTTGTTGAGGTTTTTTGAGGCTAAAGTTCTATACAACGTCTCATCAAAGATTTAGGAAAACATAATTTGTTTGGCAGATTGTAGTAGACACTTCAAAAAGCTTGGAGGAATTGAAAATGGAGAGTTAATGTTTTCTTCGAAAGCTTTTGTAATAGATAATGGTGGAGCAAGAAGAATCAATAAAGGATTTACACATTAGATTTGGGCCATACCTTGATTAAGTTTGCATGATGTGAACTCTTAATTGAGCATGGTGACTAGCATTTCAATCACTTTAGTAATTTAAGTTATTTCCAAATATTAGATGAGCTTTCTTTTGGACCATTCGATCAACCTTGAATTAGGTGATATTGTCTTCCGCAGTTCTCTTATGTAACTTTGTTTCTTGTCAATCTAGGTAAGGGCCTCAATAGATGCCTCACTAATTATCTAAAAAGACCTTGAATCAACGATTTGAAGATATTTTTGAGATATAAAAGAGGTGGCCAAGTGATATGGTGAGAATGAAGTGAGGTCGATTAAGGGCCATCAATCAAGTTTTAAATTGAATGGTGGTCAAATCTTAGTGGGTTGATAATTTGGTTTGTTAGACCTTTGGGATCAAGGAAGACTGTAGATTGTCGATTTTGTTGGCTATCAAGTTGGTTTGGCAAGCTTAGCAGGGAAAAAAGGGATTTCCTTGAGGCATCAAAGCTATGTTAATGTAGGAAAAAGGATAGCCTTAGATCAAGCTTTATATTTGACAATGTCGATAAATCTTGGTGGGGTTTAAGTTTGACAATTTGGATTGTTAGTATTTCAAGCCCGAGGAGGATGTTGGTTTGTTGATCTTATTTGAGATCAGATGGTCAATACTAGATAGAGCATAGTGGGTTAATTCTCTAACAGTTTGAATTCCCAGAGCTTTTGAGCTGAGGCGGATTGCCAATGTTAGACCATAAGGAGATCAATGGTTCACAAAAGATTTTAATATTAAAGCTTTATACGTAATGAGGTGGATGGGAAAGATCAGACGATCAAGATTTGTCCTTGTGGCCGACTTCAACATTTTCAAATTAATCACTTTTGGCAAGTGAAGTTGATTCATAGCCATTGGATGTTGAATTGAGTGGACAACCATGATACTTCCTTGGGATTGATTTAGAGCTTTTGTGTTCCATACAAGTTAGAAGGCTAGGTTGGATAACAATCACTGGATTAGATTTTGGATTGACAATGTAGGATAGCTTAGGGAAATTTAATAAAGCATTTTATAATAAGTAGGGTTGTGGATCATCTTGGAGAAGCTTCTAATGTTTAGGATTAAAACTTGACTTCTTAAGTCACGTGCTTTGGATAAATGAATGATTGAAGCAAGGAAAAATCACAAGCTGTTGATCAACTATGAACTGAATAGTTTAAGATAAAACTCAGGCTTGGTGAGTAATTTTATGTGCACATGCTTATTTGGTCACAAGGTGAAATCTTAACAGTCTAATCTTGTAAGAATGGATGGTATGGAACGAATGAATAAAAAACTATTAGAACGCTGATTGACAACCATTAGATTAGATTGGTTGGCCAAAAGCTTTTTCCTTGGGGATTGAAAGTAAAGCTTTTAGTTTAGACAAGGAAAGAAAAAGTCACTTCAAGTTGTTGACCATTGATAATGGAATAATGGAAGAGCTGTAGCAGGGTTGAAAGTTTGACAAGTTGTTATTGGCAAAAAATGACTCTACTCTTGTACCACGAACATTGATGGAGTGTGCTTTAGCGGGCTTGAACATTATGGAAAGATTTTGACCAGAATTTGATCACTCTTTCAAAGATTTGTTGTTGGATTGTAACTAAATTGAAAGTGGTCAATTGAACCAAAGGTTCAATTGTTATTTCCTTTTGCTTGAAGCTTTTTGACAGACCAACAAGTAGTTGAAGCCTTTATATGATGAACATGAAACAAATCAAGGGGAAAACATAATAGAAACAAAAAACTAACAACACAAGATGAAGCAAGTGACTTAACAATAGACCCTACCCACCTAGAGATATTTTGCTTCACCTTGTTCTTGACAAAAAAGTGCGCTTGGAGGAGTTTTACATGACATTTGTCACTAAAAAGTGTGTTTGGAGGAGTTTTGCATGACATTCGTTGCTAAAAAGTGCACTTTTGCATTTGCTTGAAAACTTTTCACATTTTAGGTGCTCTTCACTTATATGTTTACCATCATTTAGGAGGAGAAAGTGACAAAGCCACTGAAAAAGTGGGCCTCCTTTGTGCCCTTTTAACCCTCGGCGGAAATCACTTAACTTAGTGCTGCTTCTTACCTTGTTGAAGGAGTTTCGAGTGGCAAATGCCAATGAAAAGTGTGCTTTTGTATTGACTGTTCAATTACCTTCTTAGCCGCGTTTCACTAATGCTTTAGCCACTTTCTTTTTGCTAGGCGCTTTTCACTAAGATCTCCGCCACTTCTCATGATGCTTGGGCAGAGATTATGAGGTTTATAACCATGAAAAAGTGTGCCAAAAGTTGGCTTCAAAGTCTTAACCTTAGATGGGCACACTTCACTTACATTTCTGCCATTTTTCCTGAGTTTTGGGCACTGATTTTTGTTTTCTGCTGCATGTGCTTTCATTTCTTGCTGCAAGAGAAATTGTTTTTTGTTGTGTGTGACCAAAAACCAGTCAATAAACTTCATCCAAAAATCTGAATTCCCTTTTGTTTGGTAAGTGATTCTTGAACTTTGAAACCTTTTGATCTGCTGTCCAAGGATACACCAAAATATTGTTTCACACACTCAAACATGTCACTTGCAATTTTCTTTTAATGAAATCTTTGTCTATCACTCAAGGAGACACAATGATCAACACTCCATACTATGCATATTTTGACTTCTCCCTATCTTAAGAGCACTCAACTTACCGGACAAAATCAAAATGCCCTATCCATCTATCTATAGTCAGTCAAGGTTTAGAATACTACTTTTAGGTTGAGCTGGGTTGGGGGGGAATTATAGCTATAGAAAGGCCCAATTATAGAAAGAAAGTTGAGGCCACCCTAGAAATGAGATATGCGTTGTTCTTGGGGTCGATCCGAAGGGGGTGCCCGTGTAATGTCCCTTTTTGTTGGCAACATGTGTTTATTTAATTATTTTATTTTAAAAAGTAACTTTTTGTCAAAATAAAGGAAAATAAAATAATAAAGTTACTTTGGAGGAAAAATAAAATAAAATAATAAAACTTGGTTGGCCAAAAAGGAAGATTCTAGAGGAAGTCAAAAAATGTTTTAAAAAGGGCTTGGAGGAAGGGTTTGGCCATGCATTTGATGATTTGTGATTTGATATTTTCCATTGTGGAAGGACTTTGAACAATTGGTTCAAGGGTTGAGGTGAAATCACTTCAGAGTTCACATTTGAGCATAACGATTGTGCCATTTGTTTCTTTGGTGTTTGGTATTGTTTGGTGGAGATTTGCAGGTTTATATTTTGTGCGGAAGAAAATATCAATTTTGCAGGTTTTATGTAATTGCTTCAAAAAGAGTTCGTTTAGCAAATCTATGAGATTGTGCCAATATAAATTTACAAGGGTTTGAACAAATTTCATAGAGGTTTTTTTGGCATTTTTAGATAGCATATACAACAGGTTTGGGAGGGCTCGTCCATATTTTAGTGGCACCATATCATAGTATTGAGGATTTAAACCCTAGCGCATCACTTCATGGTTCTAGCGCTTGCATGTGAGGGTTTCCTGTGAAGTTTCCAAGCAACAAGTAATTCATATTTCCTTGCGCCTGGTGAAGACAATTAACTTCAGATATTGGAGCGCCGCCCTAGGAGGAGATTTCATGGGTATAGCGACCATCTTGAATGAGGAACCTTAGCACAAGTAATCCATGATTGTGGCGACTTCATCAAGGATCAATTCATATGTATTCTGCAGAAATCAAATCACAACAGTAATATTAACTAGTAGTCATATGAAGATAGGTGCAACACAATTGAAAAAGGGCGATTTGATTTTGTAATGTCCCACCCCCGGTGGACACTTGCTAACTGAGTTTCTGCCTGTATATTTCACTTGGGGTTTCAAGTTTTTGTTTGTTTCGATTTGACTGGGAACACATGCATATGTATATTTTTCAAAAATATATTGAAATAGGAATACCCATAAGCTAAAACTCAGTAGGAATGCATAATAACATCTTTTCAAACAATACCCATATGAAGGAATGGACATATAAATAAAAACTCACATACCCATGAGCTGTTTTGAAGGTATAGGTCTGAAACACACTATAACAGCAGCTTACACATAGAAATCTTCTTTGATATTCGTCAAACAAGTGATTACATTCACTGAGATACAAGACAGCTGTGTATATAGAATCTGCTGCTCCTAAAAGGACAAGCAAGGTACAAAGAGGCTGGGAAATGCAAACTGGGATACCCAAGGACTCCTTGTGGCCTGCTGATATGGCCTTCACAGCAGTAGAAAATAATACTTTGAATCCTCACTTCCCTCAAATATTTGCTCAACCCAATCTGAACTCAATTGCTGGTCCAAGCACTCCAAACTGTGACGAAAAAACACATAAAATACTCCATAATAAACACAATACCCACCAAGAATGGTATGGCCAATGTTTGCTGCTGATGTACGGCCCAGCCAGGAACAATCTTCAATAAATGCAGGAATAATAAATGCCTTAAGATTTTCAATGATATTCTCATCAAACCCTTGAAGGTATCTTCTCAATTATGCACAATTTTGACCTCTGGATGAAGCCAAATCATTAAGCAATCTTCAGCTGGTGTTGCACAACCTCAGAATGCTAAAACAAAGAAGAAAGCATGTTCTCCAATGCCCAAGAATTGCAGAAACCCTAGTTTCTTCTCCCAATGCCACAAAGCTCATAAACGACAAGTCTAGAATGATCCAAGAATGAATGAATTTCAAAATATATATGCCCTCAAGTGAAGCACGATTCCCAATGTGAAATAAATTATTAAAATATAACATGAGATTGCTTTTGTCGTGCTTTTTATATTTCTCCATAATTGAGGTGCTCGAACTTTATATTATAATTGACTTTAAATATAATAATGGGTCCCTTTATAATATAAAGTCAATGAGCCATTATAACATGTACTTTAAATAATTAATTATTATTAAAGATGTACTTTAATAATAATTAAAAATATCATAACTTCCTCAGAAGACATCATTTTTTCATCCCGTCTGAACCAAGAGATCGAGTACTGCATCCACTGCACATCCAGATGCCTTACTAAAAATAGTAAGGTGGGTCTCTAATGTCCAATTGACTTACTATAAATAGTAAGTATATGCAAATAAAGCCATAAACCCCTGAATATCAATTGCCTCATAACATATGAAGGATCTGGAGATGGAAACACAGACAACTGCCCTCTGGAGAGCCAAATAACTCCACAACAGGATCCTCTAAACACTGATATTAGCCTACAAGGACTCAGTGATAGGCTAAATCCTCCAACTTTGATGCTCACGAAATTGGAGACATTACAGATTTGGAGGCAGCGACTATATCATCTTGTATGTCAATTTTATCATTCTTGCCTTGTGCACCATTATCCTTGCATAAGAGGCGAAAATTTGGTATGTTTACTCAGTATTTGAGGAGCTGATTTAATTGATGATATCAATGTATTTAATTTGAAATAAAATAAAATGGTTGACTTTCTTGCTTCAATGAATTCTTGAGTTATCTTTCATTTCCTTTGGAAATCTATATCGTTTTATCGTTACATTTCCAACCAGCAGTATACCTTGTTTGTGAATTAAACATCATTGGCAAACCACATGAGAAAAATTCAGGAATTTTCAGCTAGGGCCTAGTAAGGGTTCTTACAGTGGTATCAAAGCAAGTGATCTTGCTAACCTGGAGGGTTTGCATGTCTGCTTTATTGGTTTCATTTTGATGTTATGAATCTGGAAGATAAAGAGTACATTACCTATAGGAGAAGGGAACAGTTTATTGGTTCAGATTCTAAATAAGAGAACATCATGGGTGATAGGAATCGTGAGGATCCCAACACTAGGGATATTCGCAATGACATTGCTAGAGGACAGCGTGATCTAATGCAGCTTTTGACCCAATTTGTGCAGCATAGCATGACAAACAACCATGGAAATCAGAATAATAACATGGACAATCAGCATACAGGCAGAAACAATGATGAGACTAGCAACACTGGAAACAATACCAACACTCCTAATACTCACACTAGAACCACTCAAGCTTCCATAGTTAGGCCTCTTATGCCTACTTTCTTGGATCAGCAAGTAGCATAGGGTGGTGGACAACAGGTTGCAGGAGAGAGCTTTAATGATTATATGCGGGAGTGGCAATCAACAGTTGATGAGTTTCAGGTTGCAATGTCTCTACATGATTTTTGTCAGCTGAAATATAGAAACAGGCCTAGAGCAGACAAAGGACAACCAAAATTTGCAGAGGAAATTGGGAAATGTAACTATTACTCCTTTTGATGATTCGGGCAAATGCACTGCACGTGCATGGATTCAGAAGATGGATAACTATCTCACTTTGAACTCTATGTTTGAGCGAGAGGCAATTCAATTTGCCACTTTGCATTTGGAGGGTGATGCACATGAGTGGTGGTATAATGGGATGATTACACAGGGTCATAGCCTTGTCACTACTTATGCTGATTTTACACAGAGACTGATTGATAGGTTTGATAAAACAAATCCTGAACAGTTTTTTAGAGAGTTGGCCCAACTCTCTGAAAAAGGATTCAATGTATACCTATATATCTAACTTTCAAAGGCTTGCAGTCTTGGTTCCAAATGTCGCAGAGGGCAGATTGACTTATCTTTTCATTGAGGGTTTAGAGGAGCCTCTCCATGGTTGGGTGAAATCCCTAGATCCACCTTCATTACAGGATGCCATTAAGAGGGCTAGGAACATGGAATTTTCAGCGCCTCCCAAGCAGCAAAAGAAAACATTTCAAAAGGAAGAGCCCCAAGTTCAGCCTCAAAAGAACTTGTCACATAAAACAAGTTAAGAAGAACTCAAAGATGAATTGAGGAAGAAGAAATTATGCTTTTCATGTAAGGAGCCTTGGGTGCCTGGACATCGTTGCCTAGGAAGAGGCAACGCCCACTACATTGAGGTCTTTTTGGATGAGGATGATGAGAATGAAGCCAAGTTTTCTGCAGGTGCGCTTCAACTTAGAAGTGAAGAACCACCATGTCTATGAGGGTGAGATGATTCTATTTCTAGGTGGCCATAGGACAATACAATAATTATAGGAAGAAGTGCAAAGATAAGAAAGATTGCACCTAATTGAGATACAAACAAGTAATTGATAATTTTGAGAAGTTTGATTGTGTTTTGCAGAATGGCATTGAAATATTCCAAAGAGGACTTGATGTTGAATTGGTAACGTTGATGAGAAAGATGAGAACCCACCTTTTTCTTGAATATTAAATGGTCATTTGGTATTAAACTTTTTTAAGGTACACAGGAAACACTCACTTTATCATATTTTTTAGTGAATAGGGGAACACACTACCAATATTAGATAACTGTCAGAGTTACAAGACACATTCAAGGAATTAGTATTCCACCAAAATTATGCGGGACTTGCACCCAACCTTGTCAAATGTGGCCCACTTTAATGGAACCACTTTAACATGGGAAGCATGTAAAACTGGATCTGAACATAGGTCATTATCATTGCAATTGATCCACCTTAGCATTAGACCATGGTTCATTGGAGAAAATGTTTTAGGGAAACCATATGGTAAAGACCAAAGAGAAATTGGGGTTGGACTTTGGTCCATAATATGGTTACATGATGTACATACACATTACCGTAAATTCAACCCCTACCTTGAAATTTCCCCATAGTGACACACAGGTGTGTGTTTTGTTCCTTAATATGATTACATGGTGGGCATGTGCACTGCAATAAGTTCTACCCTACCTCCAAGTGTCTCTATGGCTACTTCAAGGTGCTTAACAGCGCATGGAATGGAACCTTGGCTTATGGTGGTAGATTCTTTGGTCCATTCTGCTTGCCCCAAACTAGTTGGACTTGTACATTCTTGTCAATTGATTGTGATGTAGCAGAATTGCGTGTAAAAATAGAAGAAAGCAATCATCAATCAAGATCTTTGGCATACTTAATAATACAAATAATGAATACAATCTAGGCTCTCCCAATTTCATAAACATCTTTTTTCCAAGTCTTTGATTCCTTGATTTTTCTTTCAATGTTTCATTTGTGTATGTAGCAATTCATGATTTTTTTTTTCTAAATCTTCCTCAGAACATGTTGGCTTTGTAACGTCTATGGTTTTAATTCATGATTTCTTTTTTCTAAATATTCATCAAAACATGTTGGATGTTAATGTTGGCTTTGTAACATCTATAGAAGAGTTGAGTGACCAAAGATCAGTTGCTTTCTGTTACTAGTATTAGATTTGGGAAGTTAAAAATCTTGCAGTCTCCTCAGCCACTGATTGTGTATTTGGTTTTGATATTTCATATTAGTTTACCAAGAAGACTGATCTGCTTTATAGGAGATCAATGTGCTTTTGAGGGTATTTATATTAGCATTTTGTTTTGGGAGGCTGGGATGCTCTTCAACAGGTCAATATTCCTAGACAAATTCACATCTTTTTAGGAAATTAGAAAGATGTAGTTGGAGGTGATTTGAAGACTAATTTATAGGCAGTCATATTTATCAAGAGGAGGTTTTCTTTTATGTTCCAGAACTTTCATGTAAGCTGTTGGTTATTTGCTTTATTTAGCTCAATGTCACGATGTTAGTTACAATTCTTTACTTCAGAAAATACTGAAGTGATCTCATTGCATGATGACTGATAACAAATGCATACATCGATGGAACTGTAATTTTCATTTTCAGTCCACTATTAGTAATTTATTAATATACACATAAGTGATGGTCTTAATTATTTTTGTCATTTCACTCTTGTTTCATATTTGGCTTCTAATGTTATTTTTGAATTGTATTGAACCAGATCTAAATGGAAGTTATCGTCCTTTAGATACAAGGTATACATTTATGGCTCATGATATGCATGTGCAATTATTTTTCTTAGATCACGAGTTCAAATGTTTATTAATGATCATATTTGTAGCTGTGCACCATTATTTTTGTAATAGATTGTAAGAATCTAAATTTCATTTAATTATTGCATTGTACTACCCTAGTGAGCTACCTTAACATTGGATCTTTGTCTTGTTTCTCGTGTGTTTGCAGTGGAGGTGGTGAGAAATTTGGAAACAATTCCCTAGCTGTTTTATCTTGTTATATTATTTTACTGAATGTCATGCTGTACCTTTTAGCATCTACATCACAGACTTATCAAGTGAGTAGCTTTGATGGTAAATGCCAAGTATCTAATGGATGTGTAGCTGGAAGCAGGAATTGGTACGGGAGCAATTGCTGGAATTTCTGTTGGCACTGTTGCTGCATTAGTTTTTGTCGCTATTGGGCTGTTTTATTTCCATAAGTCTAAAACAAAGAAGTCATCTCTGCTACAATCAACAGACAAAGATGACGTTGCATTTAATAAAGGTCACTTTCTATTTTGCATTTTCATTGTTGATATTTTGAAAATTTTCACCATTTTCTAAATACTTGTTTGTGCTATGAAAGCAATGGCTTGAATCCTGTGAATGCACCACAGTCACAAATCTTGAACATATAGGTTTCCCATGTTGCTTGCATTGATGGGTGCATAGTTGGATTATGTAAGGGCTAGTATCCAGGTTGAAATTAAATGAATAATATGCAACATCGTATACTTCTTCGTAATATGATGATAGAGAGGAAATTTACAGACTGAAGAGGAAAATGTCTAATGAAGAGAATATGTAGTGAGATATGTGGGTTGCACTTTTACAGAATAAAGAATCGTTATTCAGAATACATATTAACTTTGTCAATATGCCAAAGCCAGTCACCTGCTTTTTCTAGTTTGTTATGGTCACCAATGTGCACCTTAATGAATACTATGACCGTGTGTATCATTTTGTTAAAAATAAATGTTGATGGAAGAACTAGCAGCACAATTACTTTATTATGCTTAGAATAGTTATAATTAGACAAATCAAGAGCGGGTAATAGATTTTATTATGCTAATTTTTTTCTTTGGAGAAATACAACTTATATTACACCTAAGAACAACAAGATTGTATCAGCTTTATGACAAGGTACTGGAAAAATCTCTCCCTATAAAAGCTAGCAAAGCTAGTGGGAAATATGCAGTTGTTCCACGGAGTTTCCTGACGGGGACGCGTCCCCTGTCAGGGATGGGTTTCGGGGACGGGTGGACAAAGGGTCTAAGTTTGGGGACGGCGGGGGGGCGGTGCTGATATACATATGGTACTTGAATAACTAGTTATAAAAATATGTTTAAGAATAACATTTCAAATTAAACTTTGGCAAATTAGTAAAATAGCAAAATTGCAAATACTAACATTTTAAATACTTGAATACTATCACTAAAAGACTAAAAGTAAATAAAATATTAAAATTTGACAAATGAAATTGTCGAATTTGATATTTCTATTATATCGAAAATATGACATGTCACATCATAATATCATATCATAAAGATGATTACAATGAGTAGCATGATACATTGATATCAAAATAAGTACAAAATGCAAAAATGTCGTGAAGGGAGGCCTCTAATCATCCCCAAACTCCTCATCACTCGAACTATTGGAATCCTTGTGGTCAAGCTCTGTCAAACTAACACCAACCAGCCCTGCATCTGAAGCCGAAACTGAAGCATCCTCATCAATCTGTGTTGGCTCCTTTGGCTCTACATACCATCGTGCTACTGGACTCTCTTTGTACACAAGTGTTTTGCGGTCAATGAGACGCAAAGCACTATGTACAGCCACAAGCTTCTCTGCTCTTCTAGAGGTAAGTTTGTTCCTCTTAAGAGAGTGAATGAAGCTATATGTAGACCAGTTCCTCTCAACAGCTGAAGAACTAGAAACCTGAGATAACAATCGGATGGCTAGAGTGGTAGTCAAAGATCTCGATCCATGGCAAGTCCACCACAAAATTGGGTCCTCCTGCGCCATAGTTGCCATTTCCATCTTGGCCGCATCTGAATAACCCCTAAGAGTGTAATATCCCTTGTTAAATTTGATTACAATTTTCTGATTTTTGGCCTTGAAGAATTTCGTCAAACATTTACTATGCAAAGGAATATTATGCTGATACAAATTTCTGTTTGCTTTTCCTAACACTTAGCTCCAATTGGTAACATTATATACGTTGGTAAATGACTCCTATGATGTCTCAAGATGAAATGCAAACTATCTTTTGGTGTTTTTTCAATTGCATATTAATGACTACATATGAGAAAGAGACACCTGCAACCAACTGACATAATGGCAAACACTTGGCATGCATTCTTATATGAGAAACCAGTACTCCATTGATATAGGCATTACATCAAACAATTATCATGCAATCTAAATGCTGGAGATAAACAATGAGTCTGCAGCTTATAACTCCATTCATTGAAGGCAAACCCAAATACATAACATGCCAAGACTCATGGTTTTCAAATGCCCAAAATCTGATTACACAGTCATCTACAGCAGCAATATCTATGTGCTAATAACAGATGCAAATAACAGAGAGAACCTGGTTTGCTACAGCACCCTTGAAGACGATGAAGGAACAACCAAACTCTATGGAAAAGAGCTCCACAAAAACCCCAAATCGCAGTCCTGGTGTAGCCGCCCTTGTATGACTGTTGGCTGATGGATTTCTGCCCTCAAACAGTCCACTAATATTATTTGCCTTCAAACTTGATCACCTGTGTTGCTGCTGTCAACACTGTTCATGCACTGTAGCATTTACTGTAGCGCCACTGTAGCGGTATTGTTCACAGTACTGTAGTGGCACTATTCACGGCACTGTAGTAGCCAACAAAAAACTTCTAGTCTGCAAATAATTACCTCCAAACCAAGGTTGCACGGAGACTGGTACTAGTACTGGTACTGGTACGGGAGACTGGTACCGGTACTGGTACGTCTATTTTTGAAAAATAGGAGACGGGGGTACTTGGAGACACCATTTTTTTTTAAATATAATTTAATAATTTTAAAAATATATTAATATGCTAACATTAAAATTGAAAATATCATGAAATTGAACTTTCAAAACAACAAAACTAGTAAAGTTTAACATTAACTTTGAAGTTTAAACACACAAATGTCAAAGAGTTCATACTACATATCGATATTACATATTGAAATTCAAAAATGTCGATAGCCTAGTAGGCTGATATGCATATAGAAAACAAAAATCAAAAATCTATGTCATCATTCTATGTCACATTGTCATCCATCTCTAGGTCCTCAGCTATGATGCTCTCCAAATACTCATCACTCTCAAGCTCAGGTTCCTCTGATGGTAGTAGAATTGGGGGTAAATCATTGAGGCCATCTACTTCAACCGTTTCATCAACCAAGGCTGCAGCTTCTCCATCAGCTGAAATTTGGTCCCATTTTGCTGAAGGACCCTCCTTGTACCCAGGTTCTACACGAGAGAGAAGGCGAAGTGAGCTATGAATGTACACTAGGTTCCCCGCTTTCTTTGACCCTAACCGGTTCCTTTTCTGTGAATGAATAAAACCATAAGTACTCCAATTCCTCTCACAAGATGAAGAGCTGGCTACTTGTGAGAGCAATCTTATTGCAAATGATTGCAATTCAGGGGTTTCACCTCCATGGTTCCACCACCACTCTACAGGGTCTTTCTTTGCATGCATATCATATATGGCTTCCATGGAAGAAAAGTCACCATGCCCACGTGAAAACTTATTCCATTGAGTCCTCATAATTGAAGCATCCTCACCTCGGCCATAAATCTTTTTTATTGCTGCCCAAAATCCCTTCATTACCTCTCTATCCTCATATGGAGCCCTCTTATTGGTTGCTTGTAGATCATACCATTTAGGATTCAAGGCATAGGCAGCACAATGAAGGGGTGTGTTAAGTTTGTTCCATCTTCCATGTATCTTTTCTTCTAGCAAGGGATATAGAGAAGGATCTCTTGCATCTGTTATTTTCTTAATTCTTTCACACATGGAATCTATTTCTTCATAAATTTCCCCCAAACATGGCTTGTCTGAATTAGCAAATTTGATCACCTCACATATGGGCTTAATAAAGTCCACAACAAATCTAACATCAGCCCAAAAACGCTCATCAAGGACCATACCTCTCACCTCAACTACAGTATCTGATGTAGATTGTCTCCAAGCTACCCATGCATCACTAACTACTGTGGCACACAAAGCTCCTTTGACTTCTTGGAGACGGTCAAGAAGAATAAAATAAGAAGCAAACCGTGTATCAGTAGGTTTGAGAAGTTCCACCTTGGCAAATTTTCGATAAATGGCTTGTGTGTGGTGATGGTTACATATGAACATCTGTATTTTTCTGCCCTTTTCAATGAGATTTGAGATCCACTGGAACTTGCCAATATCTTTGAGTGCATTATTCAATGAATGCACACAACATGGTGTCCAAAATATATGCCTATATTTTTTTGCACCAACATGCCTGCTGCCTTACAAACAGGGGCAGCATCTGTAACAACTTGGACTACATGTGATGCCCCCACCTCCTCAATGCCCTCACACAGCTGGTTTTGAAGGAACTCTGCATTTTTTTCTTGCCCTGAACAATCTATTGCCTTCAAAAAATAAGGCCCTTTGCTGCATGTTACCATGATATTAAGTAGTGGACGATTTCTAGCATCTGACCACCCATCCATCACAATACTGCATCCTTCTATAGACCACACTCTTTTCAATGGTGCAGTTTGTTGCTCTAATCGAGTTTTTTCTTTATCAATTAGAGTAGTGCGAAGCTTTTCATACCCAGGTGGTTTATATCTAGTTGGTCCATTGTTGATGGCTTGGACCATCTCAGTGTAGAAAGGTGAGCGAGCAACATTAAATGGGATTCCATTTGCATAAAAGAAGCGTGCAATCGCTTCATCAACTGCATCTCGACCTTGCACATCAAATAATCTTCCAATGGGGTTTGAGCTGCCAATGTCAATGTGTGATCTCTTGCGAGAATATCCCCTTGCTAAATCTTCTCTTGTCACATCTCGAGAAGACACATCCACCTCTGACTCTCTATTCTGAGATTGACTTGCACCAGTTGCCCCTGTTGTTGAAGCATGAGAGCTCAAAAGAGACACTTTCCCATCAGCCCTTTCTTGATCCCTAACAGCGTCATGTCGTTCTACATCATTTGTACAAGGATCAACACCTTTTCCAGGCATGTGAAGGAAATGAGCCCTCACCCTCGTGTAAGTACCTTGAAATGGCTTAATATCACAAAGCTTACATTTGATAGTGGCTGTTCCACCTGACCCTTTCGGCCCTGGAATGCGATCGCAATACTTCCACAATGGGTACACAGCTTGTTTTCCCCCACCTGACATATCTCAACCTGCCAAGACAAAATCAAACATTAAAATGTCAAGTGTGAAAATCAAAACCAGACAGCAAGATGTCAAATCTGTGTGTGTGTTCAAATTTTAAAAATCAAAACCAGACAGCAAGATGTGTGTGTGTGTGTGAGAGAGTGAGAATCTGTGCGTGTGTTCAAATTTTAAAAAAACCAGACAGCTCTGTGTGTGTGTGTGTGTGTGGATTTGTTGAAAAGGCTTTAGAAACTTTTAAGCATTTGTAATTGGTAGGTGTAAATCCAAGTTCCAAAACATTTGACGACATACTCCCAGCCTATGCCATATGGCAGCCTTGAAGCATCATATGGACATCTGCCAAAGCATAAAGGATAGAGGAATTTCATTATTTTATGTTGTAGTTGTGACTGCCCTGGTAGACATGTGTGCAAAATGTAGAAGCATGTACAAGGCACATAAACTGTTCAACACATGTATGCAAAATATGGAAGTGCAGGCAAGGCACGTAAACTGTTTGGCAAAGATGAATTTGTGGGAAGACATGACCAAAATGGATTTGTTGAAACTTGAAAGGACTATAGAAACTTTAGACAAAGATGAATTTGTGGAAAGACATGACCAACATGGATTTGAAACTTTAGAAACTTTTAAGCATTTGTAATTGGTAGAGCATTTGTAATTGGCAAGGCACATAAACTGTTCAACACATGTATGCAAAATATGGAAGTGCAAGCAAGGCACGTAAACTGTTTGGCAAAGATGAATTTGTGGGAAGACATGACCAAAATGGATTTGTTGAAACTTGAAAGGACTATAGAAACTTTAGACAAAGATGAATTTGTGGAAAGACATGACGAAATCCATGAAACTTGAAAGGACTATAGAAACTTTAGAAACTTTTAAGCATTTGTCATTGGCAGAGCATTTGTAATTGGCAGGTGTAAATACAAATTCCAGAACATTTGTCAAACCCAAAATGCTTCCCTTGGTGTTTGTGTGTGCGAAAACAAACCACAAACAGTGTGCGAAAACAAAACACATATGTTTGTGTCTGCGAAAACAGAAAACAGAAATGCTTGCCTCGCTGTCTATTATTACCAGCAAAATGACGGTCGGTAACCAGCAAAATGACAAACAAATTAAATGAAAAAACAGAAATGCCTACCTGTTGATGGTGTTGCGTGCGTTCTTCTGAAATGCTTCTCCGTGTGCCGGCAGCCCGTCGCGTTTAGGTTTTATGGCGAGACGGGGAAAAAAAAGTATCTAGAAACTTTTTAAAAGTCCCGTTTTTTATGTCCGGGGTCGGGAGACGTGCGGGGTACCTTGCCTGGCGTCTCCTGTTGCGAGGGACGTCTCCATGCCGCTTCGGGTTCTTGGAGGCGCGTCCCAGGGGTCGGGAGACGCGTCTCCCTGCAACACTGCTCCAAACCATTGGTTAATACTTCAGATTTAAGCACAAATGAAAGGACTGAAGTATCCCTTCCAATTTGCAACTCTTCGGAGGATATTTCACCACCTCAGTTATGCTAATCTATGGGAGTTTTCGTTCCCAAAGACCAAATATGCAGAAACCTTTGGCTGGCTCCTTCAGAAAACCACAAAAACAGATTCAAATGATCATTCAAAAAATCCCTTTGATTTGCTTTTTGAAACCTTTTATATCCTCTCAACTCTTAAGTGCCTTTAATCCCCTTTTGAAATCCACTTTTAGGTTTTTCATAAAACTTTATAATAAGTCTTCAAACTTGGGCTCTCATATTCATAAATAATAAATGCACTTTACTATCATTTAAAATAATATAACTTGTGCACATTAACTTTATGAAATATTTTAATATTTGGGCGCCCATACCAAGGTAATAATTAATTACACTTTAAATCACTTAAGTTGAGGGTCATGGCCTCATTGAATATAAAGTGACTTTAATAACTTTATAATATGCCTTGAATGATTTAATTATTAATAAAGTCACCTTTATTAATAATTAAATATTATAATTTGCACAATAGACCTTATTTCTCCAAGCCAACTGAGAATTGGGATCAACACTGAAGTTACCACATGTCTAGGTGCCCTACTATATATAGAAACACTGAGTCCAAATCACCAGGTAACTTACTATAAATAGTAAGTGTATGCAAAATGAGTCTAGAACCATCCCTGATGACAAATCCAAAAAATGACTAGGTGCCTAACTATTAATAGCAATATCGACTCCCCCTGAAATGGTGACTTACTATAAATAGCAAGTGTGAGGAACTGAGTCAAACGAAGGCCAATCCTGAACCAAACTGAGCTCCGGAGAAGGAAACGCTCTGATAACTGCCAAACAGGACCCTCTAAACAACTCCATTAGCCTACGAGGGTTAGGAAATAGGCTAATCCTCTGAAAACTGATGCTCGCAAAAATGGGGACATTACAAAGAGTGGCAAATCTAGTCCACTCAGTGCGAATTGTGCTGGCATCTATAGCATCATACATCCTCTCAATGCACCTGAAGAACCCTGCGTTCACCTCCGCATCCACAATCGGTGACACTCTACCAGGCCTAGTCAAGTACCACTTAGGATTCAATGCATAGGCTGCCATGTGCAAGGGAGTGTTGATCTTCTCTTATCTCCTGTGAATGATTGGCTGAATGTGCTTGCGGTAGAATACTAATGTGGGGTCCCTCTCTCACACAACAACCCTCATCTGATCAAGCATAGAATCGATGCACTCATACACCTCTCCAAGGTTAGGTGCATCCGCATCCCCATACCTGATAACCTGGAAAACTAGTTTAATGATGGAGACAATATATTTTGCATCACCCCAGAACACATCACTCTTCACCGTATCCTTCACCCTCCTCCCCTGCTTTGTCTTAGACTCGGCCCACCTATTCCAATCTGCTGTCATAACCATGAGTTGCAGTGCCTCTTGCAACTCAATCATTCTCTCCATGAGAATGAAATAGGAAGCATATCTCGTATCAATAGGTTTCAGGAACTCCTTAGCAAAGGTCCTGAAGAGTGCATGTGATGTGTGGTGGTTGCAGATAAACATCTGCAAATCTCTCGCATCATTTACCACTGCTTTAATCCAACCAATCATCCCCATGTCCTTGAGTGCATTGTTCATGGCATGTACACAACATGGAGTCCACCAAATATGCCTATAAGCTGCCTCAACAAGTCTCCCCGTAGCTTTGCACACATGTGCTGCATCTATCACTATTTGGACCACATTTTGTGGCCCAACCTCCTCAATAGCCTCCTTGAGGACCTCAAACTGAAAATCAACATCTTTGTGATGCCCTGAACAATCAACTGCCTTAAAATATGGGCCCTCAGTGCATGTAACCATGATATTAATGAGTGGATGATGGCTAATGTCTGTCCACCTATCCATGACTATGCTGCATCCTGTCTTAACCCAACACTCCTTCATCTTCTCCATCAACAAATTGATCTTGGAATAGTTCTTATCCAAGATTGTGGCCCTCAATTTCGTCTCACCTGGTGGCACATATGATGGTCCTCTCCTTGCCACCATCGATATCATCTCCTTACAATAAGGAGATTGGGCAACATGAAATGGGATGCCATTGGCAAAGAAGAACTTGCCAATGGCATCATCTATGTCATCCTTGAGCTGTGCATTAAACAAATCTGCTATGGGGTTACTTTGAGTTTGACTTTGCAATTTCTGTTTCCCCCTCCCCTCTCCTACATAGGCACTGGAAGAACTTGGTGTCCCTCCTACTCTCGTCTGCAAAGTATTGCTGGAATTCTGTGGCTGGCTATGCTGAAGATGTGTCCTATGAAGCAAAGTAGTAGGCACAGGTGCAACTGGAGTATCATCAGGAACACCCCATAACTTATTTATTTCAACTTTGTATTTGATGTTTTCTGGTTTTGCCAAAAAAGAACATATCTCCACACCTTTTCCTCTAATGAAAAGAAGGTGTGCATTAACTCTAGTGATGCTCCCAAACCACTCTACACCACAAAAGTTGCACTTCCACCTCCTTGTGCCACTAGATGTTGCCCCTTGCTTGTTTAGTAATTTTGTTGCAAACTGTTTGAGAGGGGATTTGTGATCAAAAGGACCCTTAGCATACTCTGCTAGTACTGCAGAAGGGCACTCTAAAGTACTTGCTTCACTTGCCAAAGTTGCCATGGAACTAGTTTGGGCTTCAAGCTCAGCCCCATGGTCACTCCCCTCAGCCTCAAGAGCATATTCAGTATCAGGATCACTATGAGAATGAACCTCATCCTCACTCATGTCATGAGAGCTCATTGTGACACTGCAATAAACAAATAAATTCTATAAGTGCCTAGTTTCAGCCTAGTTTAACAAATTTGAAAATTTGATGTTGAATCTTGATGGAAAGATGAAAAAAGAACAATGAGCCTTGAAATGAAAACATGTTGAATCTTACAATGGGCATTGAAAGGAACACATGAATATGCATTTGCAGCCATGTCTATGAAATTATGATTAAATTTTTAATCATAATTTCATAGACATGGCTGCAAATGCATATTCATGTGTTCCTTTCAATGCCCATTGTAAGATTCAACATCAAACTACATTTTCAAAATGAATCTAAAAACTTAGGAAAAAAAACAAAAAAAAAATTGAAAAAACTTCAAAAAATAGTCATAAAAACGTACCTTGTGCTTGAAAAATCCTTCAAAATTGGTGTAGAATGCTCCTCCTTTTCTTCTTCTTTCTCCTTCTCACCCCTCTTGCACTTGCAGCACCTCAAACTCACTCTTTCACTCACTCTTCTCATTAGTTTTCCTCTTCTTCGCCTAGCTGTTGCAAAACATCAAATGGCATATATGAGGAAAAAAATGAAGAATGAGAGTGTTTTGTTTTGCTTATAGGCTTTTAGAAGGGTCCCACAAGCCTTTAGGGTTCGGCCCAAGGCTCACATTCCAAGAAAAGTCAAAGAAAATTAAAAAAAAAGTTTTTTTTTGCATGTCCCAGCGTGGGGGATGCTTGGGCGTCTCCGAGACGGTCGGGGGACGGCTAGGAGTCCTTGAGATGTCTCAGAGACGTCCAGGCGTCCCCGCCGTTTCCTTGGAGTCTCCCAAGTCCCGGCAGCGGTGGGGGGACATTTCTCAGCCGTCCCCAAGTCTCCAAAACGTCCCCGTCGGCGAGACGACTAGATTTTGGGGGGGACGCGTCCCCGTGGAACACTGGACTTCAAATATGTTATTATGATAGCAGGGAACATAGTCATAGCTATAAAATCCTCAAGGATCTGGCCTATCAGATCCAATTTTTATAGATGTATTGAATTGCTTTGATAAAAACTTGACCTCTTTTTGATATTTATTCTTATTTAATAATCAGATTTTCATTTCTCTGCAAACCCACACCCCAACTAACTTGCACTGCTCAATCCAGTAATTAAAAACTTACATATGTTTATGTTATATGCTATAAGTAATTTCTTTTGAACTGAATTTTGACATTTCTTTGGAATTCCATTTTTTTCTCCTTGTATGAATTCAGATCTTCAAACTGGGTAACTTTGGACATAATTGAGTTGACAATTATAATATTTGATAGCTTTAAACAGATGCCTCTTTCTCATGCATTTGTTATCTGTTATTCACGTTGTAGTTTACAACATGTTATCAAAGCAGGCCACAAAACCTGATGTTGAAGGTTAATGAATGGAAAGAATGGCAAGCGGTCCTCTCATGATAGTTATGATAGACGAAATCAAGATTTAGTAGATGCAATAGATCTAGAAGATGCAATATGATGTCACCCAAGTCTTGTTTCAATTTGCCCAAGATCATATGCATTAAAATGATGTTGTAAAGATGATGATACTGATGCCCATGCTATCAGTTGACTTGGTTATATTTTATTTTTCTTGCTGTCTAAGGAATTCTTTGAAGAGCAAGATGGTTGTTTCTATGTAATGAAAATTATTATTACCAATGCATTCCCACAGAGTTACTTTCATGCATCTAACACCAATTCTTAAGATTGGAAGATGTTTATTTGGCTCTCTGATGATAATGTTGGGTTATGTCTGCACAATTATGTTGGCGTCAAATCTTATTGTTTAAATGTAATCAGGATATAAAGATTATGTTCTCGTGGTGATGCTTGAAGGGATTAATGGTTTAGTAAAATTAGCAATATGTGTAGTAAGATACTATATGCCTAATTTTTTTATTGTTGATATAGAAATAGAAGACAGGAAAAAATCATGATTAATTGTCCACGACGATTTGCGATTTGTTACCTGCAAAACTCGACGATTCATGAAAAAATCATTGTCAACAATTTTGACCGATGTTTTCCCAAGTAATCGTGTTTAAATCGCAAAAAAATCGTTACAAAAATCATGAAAAATAGGGCGCTGCGGATTTTCACCTACATGTGCAATTTTTTTGTCGTTTTAGGGTTTTACGGGCGACGTTTCAAGGATTTTTTGGTTTTTTTTTTTGGCATTTCGAAGGGATGCATTGCCTATGATCCAGCTGGGCTATTTTTCTGGGACTCCAAGTTTGGCAACAGACAACACATTTCCTCTGCAATTTTATTAGGTATTCCTCTTCAGCGAATCCTTAAGAATTCAAACATCTATTTTTTATTTGCTTATGAGGGCGCAAATTCCACTTTGTTAATCCACTCAAATTTCCTCTGTGAATGCTGCTTGTGAACTAAAATGAAGATTGGATATGGGATTTCTATTTATTGGTCTTCAAACATTGAATGTTTGATATAAAGTCATCCTAGTCTGCACCATTGGTGTACTTCGTAATGGAAATTATTAATGTTAATAGGGAACTCATTCCCTAAACCTGGAAAACTCGTGAAGAACTTCTCCCACTGTATAGCTTTATCAAGCTTGATTACATTCTGTTGGGTTGCAAGTATTAATACCTGCCCAAAAAAAAAGAAATATCAAGATTTTAAAAAGGCTACCATCTCATTCAAGAGAAAGGAAATTTATGGTCAATTTTAACTGATTTTCGTAATGTAATGTTAATCTAGTATTGTGTACTATCATAGCAGGAACATGCAGAGATAAAGAATACATAATTACATTAATACGGACATATTTACATTGCAGGAATGTGCAGAGATAAAGAATAAATTGCAAGAATGTGCAGAGATAAATAGTACATTATTAATACTTAACATATTTACTTTGCAGGAATGTGCCGTGCTAATTAATGCTTTCCCAAGTGGTAGACGTTAAATTAGATCCTTTTGAATCTGTATTATAAGTTGAATGAATAAATGAATCTAAGTCTAACATCAGAGTTCCTGGAACAAGTGCATTGTAAATGAGTAAATCACCCATGAATGGAGAAACCCTGTTGACAATAGCAATTCTAAAACTTTGAAGAAATCTTGTTTTGTTTGATGTTGACACAATTTTCCTACAAACTGCCTTAATGGTGTGGCCCAAAGATATTAAATCCACTTACAACTACAATTTCTATATTCTGTATTCAGTCAACCAATTGATTTCTTTATAATTTGAGGAAGACCAGTCAATTGACCTCAACGAGATCGATCTAGATTTTCAGTGGATTGCAAATGATGACGTCCTTGACGACGGTGATGATTATGATCTCCTTAAGGAGTGCAACTATGATAGCGATGTGGTTGAACGATTCAACAGAGGCTCTGACCTAGGAGCTGTCATGTCCCCTCCGTCCAGGAGGTATAACATTATTATTTTAATTTAATAATAGTGTTTTTAAACACTAATAAATAATAATGTAATATTATAACAGTAATAATATTAATATTATTAATAATAACAAATATAAATTCAAATTTGAAGTGTGTCGGCTTGAATTGGGTCCTTAGGACCTATTTGAGATTGGTATTTAAACAATTTAGTTTGCATCATTTGAAATCATGTTTTTGGGTAATGAAATCGCTGATGGGAGCTGAAGATCATTGAGACAAAAACCTCGATGGTATTTGAGAGGTAGACGAAAACCTACCTTTCTGTATGTGAGCAAGTTCCGTTAATTCAGGGGATTTGCAGGATTCTAAATCTTATTCGTTGTGATTGGTGTAGGGTGAGTTGAGAGCCAATTTTGCATACATCCTTGGCGCCATTCCAAATCAGACCTGGTGTGCGCAATCTACTCAAGCAGGTCCTTGAAGCGCATACATCTATAGTAGCATATAGAAGAGGGTGAAGTTTATCATCGAACACATCCAGGATTACCAAATCTGCTGCTCCCATTTGATTTTTCGCAACAAGCAGCTCAGGCATTCAAGGCGATACCACCAGGAGGGTGGACTTTGTGTGTCGACTTCATCTAGCGCTTTCTTGAGCTGCTTCAAGCCATGCGATTCTATCAAGGGCCGGAGTATTAAGTTATACAGATTACAGTGATTGAGTTGACATTAGAGAGGATACTATTCGAGGAGCTTTGGTATACTTGGATGCCTCCTTTCCTAATACCGAATATGAGGTGATCGACCCGATATGCGTTAAGGGTGTCTCTGACACTTTAAACGCCAAATGTGGATCTGTAATTTGTCAAAGGCTCCATCAACGACCAAAGATCTTCAGTGTTGGGACAGTCATTGACTTGTTGCTAATATCATAGGTTAGGGGTTATTGAAGAAACTGGTCTCGATTCTACATTGTAACGACTCAGAAATCTTTTTACAACAGCGGTAGTAAATCTGAAGAGTCCAGGAGAGATCGCCCCAGCCCTCATCTCAATCTACCCAAGTAGATATCATCTAGTTGCATGTAATGTGAAACTGCTGAATATTGATCAGTGAATAGTTGCAGACTCATCTACTTTCTGTCTATCACATATATCTATATATCTCTATGTTACAAATTTGATTATTCAATATCACAATCTAGATTGATTACATTGATTTTGTTTGAATACAATGAATTCAATAGGGAATCTATACTGTGTGGTTTAAGAGTGAAATCTAAAGTGTAGTTGTAGCAAACTGAAACTAACTGACAAACTGCAAGGGATATTTTAGTGGTATTAGAGCCACCATTCTTGCCAGTCTGTGTTGTGCAGTGATGCAGACTGATGCACTTGAGTGATAGAGAAAACATATACCAGCGAAGGGAGAGGAAGGAGGCAGCCATGGGTAACAGGGATGAAGATAACATGCAGAAATTTCTCAAGGGAAACAAAGAATTCCAATATTCTATGAGAGATTCTATGACAGGGATGATTTGTCTCCTAAGAGGAATGAATCAGCAATGGAGTGCTGGTAAGACTAATCAGAATGGTGCAAAAGGAAGTAACTCAGCTAATGACAGGGTTTCCATAAATCCACCCTCAAGGACATTCAGAGCAAAATTTTTAGAGAGAGATGTGGCAGATCCATTTGAGGAAGAATACCCTGAGGATGTAATGGCAAGGCATCATGTTGAATATAACGCCTTAAATCCAGCCATCCGTTGTGACATGTCTTTTATTGAGTATTATGAGATGAAGTTGAGAAATGGTCATAGGAGGAGAAGGTATGAGGAGCAGCCCCATAGGGACATACAACAACGTTTGGGAAAGATCAATATGATGGATTTTGTACTTGTTTAGCCAGGGCATGGTTGCAGAAGTTGGATACATAATTCTCTTTAAATCCCATGTTTGAAGAAGAAGCCATCAAGTTTGCCACTTTACATCTAGAGGGTGTAGCTTATGAATGGTGGTACCACGACACGGTGACATAGGGGCATGGTTCCATCACCACCTTGGAGGAGTTCAGCCAAAGACTGATAGAGAGGTTTGACAGGAAAGATCCAGAGATTTACTTCAAAGAGTTATCGCAGTTGAAACAGAAGGGATCAGTTGAGCTTTATGTAGCAAAGTTTCTGATGAGGGGGTTAATCCCAAAACACACAACACAAATTGCACACCGAAAATAGTAATGTTCTTTTATTGAACTGAAAAAAAAACACATTACATTACAGAAATAGGAATCAAATCAGAGGATGAATCCTCAATAGGCTGCAACCACCTCATGTTGTTTCGCCATCTCATACTGCAGCATATAAAATATTTCTCGAAAATGGGACTCAATTGTATACAAGGCTCCCAAAACATGGCCATCTGTGCCGCCGAAGGAGGGAACAATCCGATCAGGCTGCCAGGTGTTCTTCATCTCTTGAGTAGATGTAGTCGGCCAACCCTTGGCAGTGAAGATATAAGTGAACTCATGCTGACAATCCTCCATTACAAATTTTTGAATGCGTCGGGCTTCTTGAGGGACTAGTGGGGAATGAGTACTATCTAGTCGTTGGGCAATGTCAGCAACCTCACTGATAATTGCCCCCATGGGTTGAAGGTCTTGGATATATCTCATGACTGTGCCCATCAGATCTTGTGGGTCGGGTCTAGATATTTGTATGTATATATCCTCCTTACTACTGGGGTTCGAGTGTGTGGATAAGTCCTGTGTTGCTGGAGATTTCTCCTCTACCTTGGAAGGACTAGTTGTCGGTCCATGTACTATCGAAGGACCATTTGGCTCTGTATGTGGTACCTCTCCTCTTGGTGTCTGAATGCTAGGGGCTGGAGTTATGACGGCTGGTTCTTGTTGATTAGAGATGATCTTCAGCTGTTCTGGTTCCCTGGACGGACTCAAAAGGGGATAATCGGTGACTTGGATAGGGGCACCCAACAAACGTAGCCAACTATCTATTTGTTCCGAGGCTTCAGGTGACCATCCTATGGGAGTGGTAGCTGAAGTGATCTCACTAACAAGACGGGCTAGAGAAGCAACATCTCTTGTCGGACTATCACTTGATGGTGGAATATCATCTGAGGGTGGTATAGTGGCTGAAGTTGATGAAGTTAAGTCCACACATTCATCTTCCTCGTTACTGTCGGCCTCCTCTGTTGGTGTCTCTTGTGAGGATGAATCTACTACGTTCTTTTTCTATTTCTTATCAACAGACCTAGTCTTCCCCTTCCTTGCCTATACCTATGCTCGCAAATTTGTCCACTTGAAAATTGTAGGCCATGTGGTATCATAGTCCTCGTCGGGCTGAAACTGACCTCCTGCCAGTGAAGGTACCTGTGAATAAATTGCATCCAGAAAGAATGCAATGGCATGATGTGTCATGTGCTCCCTGACCGATATGTCCCACAGATGTACGAGGTCTTGCGTAAGGTCGTCTTCTCAGTGTTCGTTAGGTTCTGGTTCTTCTGTTGGTTGTCTTATTTAAGAGGCCATCTTGGTCACTCGACTACTCGACCCGACTATTCAATCCAACTTCTTGACCCGACTTCTTGTAGGCAACGATGCCAAATGTTTATTGCCTAGGTGATTATGCTCAAATAATACAAAGTAAACAGAATATGCTATGCAAGAAATGTAAAAGCTTCATAACCAATGCTTCATGGAATATGCACATCAAAATGATATCACTATTATTCTCAGAATTATGCACTTACACAAGTATGCAAGGAATTCTCGCATAATGCGGTCCCTTCTACCATAACATCATCAGTATATAAAGGTAGCCACCACTAACTACATACAACGGTCGGGAGGACAACTAGCCTCACCGACAAAACTAAACCATACATAAGCAAAATATAACTATACTAATTTAGTGTTTACATTGACTCCTTATGGTTGGGACCTTTCAAGATTTGTCAACGTAGTGGGGACAATACTTACTTTCCTTCATACTTGGAAGGTACGCATTTGCCATTGCCCTATAGTGGGCAATAACTAAAGCACTTCATTCCTTAGGGACTGAAGGGGTTTCCCCTTTTTGTTTTTTTTATTGTATTTCCCTATTTTGTGATGTATTCGTAATGTTATACTATATTTCCTTTATTTATTGCAAAAAGTTGTGTTCTGTTAGGTGATCTAGGAGTTTCATCCTTATGTGATTTAGGAATGTTTTCAATATTGTTGCCCAATTGTTAAAGCATTGGTCTACTTGTAAACCTAGAGATTTTGAAGTCCTCCTACGTGTCAAGTATACATCATGGTCTTCAGATAGAGCCAATTGTTGTACCCAATCCAAAACTTGATTGTGATACATGAAACTTCATTGTCAAATCATTATTTGTGTGTGTTGAATTGTTTGTCAAAGTCCGAAATGATCAATTTTGGGCTAAGTCGCAGGTCATGTTGTCGAAGTCCAAAATGTCGAATTGTCAAGTTTCATAATTTGTCTGCTTATTTTAATTTTTTTTTTAAAAAGATAATGCGCCTGGTAAACTTTTTAACGTGACCGGTGACGCTAGCACGACATGCCTTCCAGCTCCACACTAATGCTTTTGCCCGGAGCGATGAACCGGTGAGGCCACAACATGGGGGACCTCATCCCCAAGAAGGAACACTTCAAATCCGTGAGCTCATTGGCCCAGCGAAGGCGTAAAGCCTGCGAGCTCGTTGGCCCAGCAGGGGTTTGAACTCTGGTGGCCGCCACTACAATCGAGTGACTTAACCACCGAACCACGCCCTTAATGGCTAGCTGATTTTAATTTTAAATATTAATTAATAATTGATAATATTTTATTGATTATTAGTTAATAATTTTAGTTAAGAAATAAATTAAAAAAAAGACTTCTTTGAAGCACTCCTTAAAGTTTCTTTTGGAGGCTTCTTTTGAAGCACTCCTTGAAGACTTCTTTTGAAGCTTTGTGGGGGGAGATTCAACTCATAAAAAAATTATTTTCAACAAATAAGTGAATTTTCAGAGCTTCATCAAGGGTTTTAGATGCGCGTCACCAAGGTCCATCGAATAATCAGATTTTCAGATATCTCCAAAAATTTCAAAGCTTCATTAAAAGGTTTAAGCAGATTTCATTAGAACAAAGGAAAGCATCGTCAAATCAGAATAATCTAGAGCCACCTATCCAAAAGTCTATTTTTAGCTTGTGCTAATTTTAGTCATCATTTTCAAAGATAAGAGCATATTTTAGTTTTTGCTATTTTTAGCCAGAGCTATTTATAGCTTGGGTTATTTTTAGCAGTCTATTTTTAGCACAAGGAGCTTTTTGAGGAGTCAACTATTTTTAGATCATCTATTTTTAGTAGTCTGTATTTAGATCTTTTGCCATGCAAGAGATGTGACTTTTAAAGGATAAATTGTAATATCTTCATTTGAACTGACAGTCGCATTAGAATTAGTGGACTAGCTAATTTGTAATAAAGCTTGCAGACCATGCAAACAATCATAGTTAGGGTAGAAGTGCAGTTATTTTATTTCATTTATTTTCATGCAACTTTGTAAATAGTATAAATGTCATTTTGCGCTTAGATGGTTAATGGTAATTGTCAAGCTTGCTTGTTGCTAAAATTTCTGTTCACCAAGCCCAAAGTGTTAATGTTTGATCATTTTTATCATTATGTTAAATATAGTTTGATAGTTTTTTGCAAGCTTTGTATTGCAATTATTATTGAAAGAAGTATTACAACTTCGTGTGACTCTTTCGTATTTAATATATGTGTGTTCTTGATTCAATCTTGTCTAACTTATGATTTTGATCTCTGAATTTAGTCAAAAATCATAAGCGTCCTTAGTTATATTAGTTTACTGCAATAGATAGATTTATATACATAAAGCTTCTTATCTAGTGTAGATGTGCTGGAAACACTTTGTGCTCTAGACTGAGAAAGCAAAAAGATAGGTTTTTAGATTTAGTTTGTTTTAAAAGTCTTTTAAATTCCAAGTCAAAGGGAACTTTCCCTACTAATTTGAAGAGCAATTTACTGTACATGCTGCTCCATTTTGTGTTGCATCAAAAGGTGCAAATTAAAATGCTAACAATTCACTACCTCCTTTGCTCTTCCACAATTGTTTTTGCATTTATCACTACCTTCTGGAGCAATGACACACATATGTCAGATGGAATAGGTGCCTTGTACCCTTCCTTGCAATTGTCAAGGCCATGATCAAATTATCCCTTTATGGGCTTCTTGCCATGTTGAAAGAAAGGTTGTAGAATTTGCACAAACCATGTTTGCTTCCTCATGCTTGCCTTTGTTCCAAGTTGTACTCTCAAGTGAAAGCTGTGTTCCAAGCATGTTTGGTTAAATAAAACAGCTCTATAATTGGACTCTATTGGAGCTTGGATGAAGTAGATGTGTTGTGAATTTGTGGACCATGACTTGAGCACATAACCTTTGTCATGTCAACCTCTATTTCCCATGCTATGTGGGGAGTCATGACTACTACAATGGCTGCAGTTGTTCTCATCCTCTCCAATTTCTTTTGGTCCATCAATGTAAGGGCCACTTTCATCTCTCGTTCTATCTCCATCTTAGCACTGGGACACAACTTGATGTGGCCAGCAATGTGTGCAAGGTGGTACTTGAGGCAATTCATGCTTGCACTTAGCTTCAACCTGTAGTAGTTGAATAACGGTCCTTGCAGTTGGTCCTTACTACACCATGTCGTAGTCAGTCATAGTCGGCCATAGTTGGTTGGAGTCGGCCGTAGTCGGTTGTAGTCCGCTGTAGTCAGTCATAGTTGGTTGTAGTCGGTCGTAGTCGGCTATAGTCGGTTGGAGTCGTAGTCGGCTGTAGTTAGATTCAGCCAATTAAATAATCATGAATTAAATAATATTTGTGCACAATTAGTTTATGAGTGTTATCGGGAATTAACCCCAACGGTTGGATAGTTATGGAGTCGTTGCCAATGGTTGGTATCTCAACCAACCTTGGCCAAGTTATATATCGAGTTGATACTTTGTAGTCGGGGGATGTGTGTGATATTGTGATGTACTATTGATATATTCAATGAATGGAAACAATGGTTTGTTCTGTGCAATTCTGGTATGAATCTTATGTTCTATCTTATGTTGTATAACTGTTTCTACATATTTCCATTTACTCTATGTTGGTTTGAGAAACCACATAGCAAGTAAACATTTGGCGTCGTTGCCGGTTCGAAGTCGGGTTGGAAGGTGACAAGAGATATTGAGTTGTCACTGAGGAATGTGATAGTCGACGACGAATTGAACCGACAGAAGATTGAATAGTCGGTGACGAGGAAGAGATAGCAAATATGGCGTTGTAATGGGTCAGCCTATTCAATCTAAGGAAGAAATAGAAACTAGAAGATAAGTGGAAAGGATAGAAGAAGAAATACAAGAACGGGCGGAAAGCGAAAGAGAAGACAACGAACGAGAAAGGAATGATCGGGAAGATGATCTAACCCAAGACCTCGTATTCCTGTGGCAATTGGCGGTTGGACAGTACGTAAGGAACGAGGCCATCCGTAGGGATATTCTAGAGGAAATCATTGGAGATAACTTGGAAGTTAATAGAGAGGTAGACAATCTTCTCAATCGCATTCCTTGACTTTTGGCAAGAAACTTGATAATCCTGCAAGACTTTCGAGAAGAAAGAGATAGAGAACTACGCCGATAGCAAATACTCAGGAGGTATGAAGAACGCATGAAACAAGAGGAGGAGCGCGACGCTAACCGCCGTCGTACACCCTACAACTAATAACCGTGCGAGTGTCGATTAATGCCCATACAACTCAACAAGGACAAAAATCCAGTACCAAGTGTGCAAGAAACACCTGAAGAGAAGTTAAGAAGATCATTAAGATTAAAAGAACAAGAAGAACGAAGAAAAAGATTAAAACAAATTGCTGAAGAAACAAACGAGCATCATGAAATAAACCAAGATACTACAAAAGCACACCAAAGCCTCGTCGAGGGAGTCGACCAAGGAAATTTCAGAACACCAGTAACTAACAAAGAAACAAGGAAAGATGATGAAAATGAATTAACAAAGGAACTTGAAAATAGTATACGCCGTATCCGGGAACTGTCAATATTAGAAGACGAAGAGCCAAGGACTAAAGGACCCGAGCCCAAAACCCCCGTGCAGAAAGAGTACCAGAAGGAACCCGAGAAGACTCAAGGTGCAAAGGACGCTGTAGAGTGACGTGGGAAAGACCTGTACGTGGCCGAGAGTGCAAGGAAGGCACTGGAATGTTGAGGGAGAACCAGTCCAGTCATGCCGAACGCACAAGGACTTCGGAGAAGAAACATGACGACTATGCCGGGAAGTTTGAATATGGGAAGTCCAAGCACGGAGAAGCAAAAGCTGCCGAAATTCCTTGGCAACGGATCGGAGGATCTGGTCCAACATTGCAAAACCTGTGAGACCATATGGATAGCTAACAGACAGGTCCTATTGGCTAAGATCATTTCTAGCCACCCTGAGGAGAATTGCGATAGATTGGTATACAGAATTGGACACCACATCAAGAGCCAGTTGGGATGCACTGAAGAAAGCATTCCAGGAAGAATTTAAATTACTAAGGGATGACAATGAAATAGTGGCCGAGATATACAATACAAGACAAGGTAAACACGAAAATGTTCGAGCATATAATTGAAAATTGAAAGAACTTCTGGTGAACTTAGAGAAGGAACCGGCTGACGGGTTAAAGAAAAGATGGTTCATCAAGGGTTTGATCCCCTCGATCAGAAAGAAAATGAAGATAGTACCGCCAGCATCGTATGTCGAGGCTTACAATCGGGCTATGGACATCGAGAGTGAAGACAAGATGTCGAGCCGAGGGAAGAAGAAAGATGACGACGAAAGCTTGGATGGCAGTGATGAGGAAGAATAAAAAACCGTACAAGCATTAAGAAAAGATATGATCAGAATGATGAGGGAGTTTAAAGTTGAGAAGGAAATGGTGAAGGAGAGCAAGGAATTATGGTGCACGAAATGCAGCAATGAGGGCCATATCAAAGCAAATTGTCCCAGGAAAATGTTTTACGAAATATGCCAAGTAATGGGCCATTCTATTGAGGAGTACCTGTAGAATCTAAAGGCAAGGAGCACCCAAGTGCTCTATACACAGGGCAAGCAATCTACCCCGCCAACCACACCGCCTAAACCAAATAATCAAAATGCATCGCCTAGCGCATACCGTAACAATTGGAGAGGAGATAACAACAGATATAATAATAACGGTGGGGGAAGAGGCTGCATCAGTACGATGCAAAAGGACGACCCATGATCCAATGTCGTCAATGCAATGAGTGGGGGGCATTTTGCGAAGGATTGCCAGAGTAACAACCAAAACAAACCAAATGCGCTCTGCAAATAGTGTGGGCTCGGAGACCATGAAGACAATGATTGCCCAAAACAGAAAGGTACGGTGAATCTCATCCACATTGAAGAGGAGGATGACAAAGTCGTTACCATCATGCGGGCGCAAACAAAGAAGGCACACTATCTAGACCCCCGAACGGAGAAAGAAAGACTCCGCGACGCAAGAAAGGAAGTGGAGATTGCCATGGAAACAGAACGGAGGGACTCAGACAAAAAGGCAACCACAACCCTACGATCGGAGTCCGACAAAAACATTGCAAGTCAGGTACTACAAACTACCGTACCAATCAAGATAGTAGATCTTCTCAAGAGCATGTCATAGTTGAGGATGGCCATATCCAAAGTGGTGGAAGAAAACCCAAATGAAGGTAAGGCAGAGGACTATGTCATAGTGGAACCACTGCAGAATGGTGAACAAGTGCTCGATCCAAGACTATTGGCAATTGACATGGGAAATAGTAGTCCGCATGGAAATCCTTGGAAGGAACCTGACAAGCACAATAGTCGATGGGGGATTTGGGTGAATGTACTCCTAGAGGAAACTTGGTAAAGCCTCGGCAAGCCTACATTGTGGCCACAGAACTTCCAGTTAGTGGGAGCCGACCAGCACGGGATCAAAGCACTAGGAGTGCTAATGGCTCAAAAGGTAAAGATTGGTACTCAACAATTCTTATTAAATTTTGTAGTCATTACAACACGAAATGCCTCTTATGATGCATTACTTGGCCGAGGGTGGCTAATAACCACTAAGGCCAACCACAACTGGAAGAACACCCTGTCAATAGAAAACAAGGGTAAGAAGTTTGTCATTGATCTGAGAACTCAAACCGTCAGTGAAGAAATGGTATCGGATTCCGACTCAAACTGTGGCGACACAATGACCAAAGGAGAAAGAGGGCCCATGGAGCCAGACGACGAAGGCGTATTGAAATTACAAGAATGCTCGGAAGATGAGACAAACTCCTTCAACGGGTTGTTCCATTGGTAGATAGAAGATTATGAATTCTTCCAACTAGAATGCAATATGATTTCAATAAAAGAAATTGGCAAGTGCTCTCGGGCGACTAGTGAACCACTGGGCAATTCTCGGCTGACCAGTGAAACACTCGGCGACATTAGGACAGGGGAAACACTTGGTAAGAAGGAATTAACGAGTGACAAGGGGGAGGAAGGTAACAACCAGCAAGAGGTAACCCACACTTTTCTGGCTGCCTATGGGGAATACAAGGAAGGGAATGCTGAAATAGATAACATGCCGGCACATCAATTTGAAGGTGAAAAGAAGATCATGTACGAGAAACCCTCGATGAGGAAAGTTAATCTCAGCGAGGAGAGTAACCCTCATGTGATCCTTGTCGGAGATGGCTGGGATCCAGTACTTAAAGCAGCAGCTTTCAAAATTTTCATGGAGTACAAGGATGTTTTTGCCTGGACATACAAAGACATGAAGGGGATACCACTGGAGTTATGCGTCCACAGAATTCCATTGGTACTAGGAGCACAGCCCGTACGACCACTATACTACCCTGCCGCCGTACGAGTACCTTGCCAAGCATCGTACGAGGGGTCATTGATTGCTAATTTTTGCCGTATGAATCAAAGAATTATAGTCTTCATTTTGCCGTATGAACGAGTTCTACCCGTACGAAGTCATCTGAAAAAGAATTGTTTCCGCACGGTAGGAATCAACACCACCATACGACTGGAATACTCTCGTACAGAGGCTCATGCCTGTCGTATCGTACGAGTTAAGAAGGGAGTTTCTCCAGCTGTACGAATTGCTTTATCTTCCGACGTACAATTAGTCATCTTCCGCTATACGAATTGCAGAAGTTCTCTCAACGACCGTATGAAGCTCCCTCAGACCGTACGAGCGTGTTTTGCTACTGCCCGCCGTACGAAATTAATTTCCTGCCCGCCGTACGAATCGGCTCCCCTCGCCGTACAACCAACAACCTTCATCCTTCGTACACTGCTAGTCCGTACACCATCAATCGGTACACCGTCAGTTGGTACACTGCCAATTGGTACATTGCCAGTCCATACACCGCTAGTGCCAATCCGTACACCACTAGTTGGTATATTGTCATTGCCAGATAGTACACCATCATTGCCAGCTAGTACACCGTCAGTGTCAGTTGGTACATTGTCACCGCCAGGTAGTACGCCAAGTAGTACACCGCCATCACCAGGTAGTACACCAAGTATTACACTGCCACCGCCACCGCTAGGTAGTACACCGTCACCACCAGGGAGCACACCACCACCGCCAGTTGGTACATCAGCCCCAGTTGGGCTAGGGACATCATGGAGGACAATCATACAGTTGGCGATGGGGGTGTTCGGCACAGCACTCCCAGCCTCATTAACATCATCGGCGGGACCGCCAGGAGTAGCACAGATTGATAACTGGCTGAGCATAGTCAACTTTATAGTGGAGGTGCCCGAGTTGCCATCACCAGTGTGGACTATCTTACTTGATGCTTCATGTTTTTCTGTCGTCTGGAAGACGACTTGTTTTGTGGGGGGGATGATGTAGTCGGTTGTAGTCGGTCATAGTCGGTTGTAGTCAGCCATAGTCAGTTGGAGTCGGCCGTAGTCGGTTGTAGTCCGCCGTAGACAGTTGTAGTTGGCCGTAGACAGTTGTAGTCGGCCATAGTTGGTTGTAGTCAGCCGTAGTCGGCCATAGTCGGTTGGAGTTGTAGTCTTGGATTCTAAGTGCAAACTTGACATTGATATAATCTAAAATCAGAAAAAAAACAAATTTTATTGCAGTATATTATATAAAATAGTAGAGTTTAAAATAAAAACAATAGTTTAAATACAAACAACATTAATTAAAATCCTACCCCTAGTTTTGTGCCTCAATGGTATGCCATTGCAATGGTGACCACTAGGTCATAGGTTCCAATCCCATACTTGCGGTGTGGAGATGGTGCATACTCGTACTATCCTAGGGGATTAGCGGCTTGTGCTATTTGAACTGAGAGCCAAAAATGGGACTGTTAAGCTCAGCTCTGGGTTGCTAGGCTACTGATACCTATTAAGAAAAACAACATTAATTAAAATGCATTTCAAACATGAGTGTTAAAAAGTGAAGAAAAACATTGTTTTTTAATACCCTAAACCCTACACTAATTCTGATTTGAATGCATTACAAACATGCTTAAACATGAAAATGAAGCATTTAGGATTGAAAACAAATTCTGAAAAGACGAGGGAAAAAAAGGAAAAAAAAAAACTAACTTGGAACTTAGAAATTGTAGAAATTCATGTCTTAAATTGCGTTTGATTGCTTAAAAAAGATTGCAAATTTAGTATGAGGCATTTGGGAGGGTTAGATGCATTTTTAAAGGGTAAATTTGTACTTTTTTGTCATGTCCACATCCTTGCCACATTTAACGAGTCCACATGTAGACTCGAGGGTGAGTAAATGCACAAGTTCTCCATTTCTAGAATTGACTCACAAGTAATTGCAAGTCCTACAAGTTCTCTGTGAGTTTTTTAACTATGGTCCAAATGTCGAAAAGTTGAACTGAGTTAAAGCCCTTAAAATTTCGCATTTTGTTTGCTCTATACGAAATCGTGACCTGATGACTTTCTGCGGTCACAGAACTGCCTCTTGTTGGAAACCAATAATTTCATTGCCATTCAATTTTTTCTCATTTTCAAGTCTGATCTCCTCCTTCCTAACCTCCTTGTGATGCTCCCAATCATCCCAAGGTTGCCTATAACTAGAGAACAAATATCTTGGCTTTCGAAACTATCTTACTATGGAATCAAATGTAACCGTGGTCCTGAGACAACTTCTTAATTGGAAATGACATCAATTGACCCCGCAATCATATCACTTGGATCCATTTTTTGAATCACACCTCCCCACTGAAGAGGCTTTTGGTCCCCAAAAGATTAGGGACTCACCAAGTGAGGAAACTTCTTCCCCACATCTTCCTTGGGATACCATTTTGCATAGTTGCTATTTCAACCCCACTAACAATGTTTCATTCTCTCCTTTTCTCGTCCTTCTCACCTTCTTGTCCAACACCACATCACCCTGTAGATCCTCTTGGTTGCTTGGAGCTAAATCAACAATGGAAGGCAACGATAGGTCTTATGTAATGTCCCCTTTTTTCGAGTGATCACCCAACAGGAGACAACTAGCCTATCTTATTCCCGTAGGCTAAGTCGGAACTACAAGGGAATAATTTATTAGTTAAATACTAAATAATCCTAGTCATTTCGGGTTATTTATATTTAACTAATTTGCTGGACCAATTTATGATGTGAAATGACTTATACTATTTTTGTAAGCCTCTTGGTGAAATAAAATAAATAAAAGAAAATTGCCAAGAAGGTGGGCGACCAATTTGAGGAGTAAAAAAATATAAAATAAAATACCAAGGGTGGTCAGCCAAGTTGGAAGAAGATAGAAAATAAAATAAAATATATTTTGCTAAGGGAGGTCAGCCATGAAGAAGTCTATTTGGATGCCTATAAAAGAAGGCAAGTTGGAGGTCATTTGCATCATTCATTCATATCATTTTCTTTTGGGGATTTATCTCTTTGGCTGCAACTTTGGTTCGGCATATTCCAAGGACGAAAACCCTTAGGAATATTGGTGGGTTGGACAAAAACCTAACTCATCGTGAGGTGGATTCATCACGGAGTTCACAATTGCACTTTATTGGCATTTTGGCGAAGGATATTGAGCTACAATAGCATATATAAAATAAAATACCAGGGGTGGTCGGCCAAGTTGGAAGAAGATAGAAAATAAAATAAAATATATTTTGCTAAGGGAGGTCAGCCATGAGGAAGTCTATTTGGATGCCTATAAAAGAAGGCAAGTTGGAGGTCATTTGCATCATTCATTCATATCATTTTCTTTTGGGGATTTATCTCTTTGGCTGCAACTTTGGTTCAGCATATTCCAAGGACGAAAACCCTTAGGAATAATGGTGGGTTGGACGAAAACCTAACTCATTGTGAGGTGGATTCATCACGGAGTTCACAATTGCACTTCATTGGCATTTTGGAGAAGGATATTGAGCTACAATGGCATATCTATTTCTGCACTTTGGTGAGGAGAAACCCTAAGGCCAAATTGTGAGATTTGTGGCCAAATACAATTTGGAGAAGTAAGATCATATTCAGCTTTTAGAGCAGATTGGAGTGCCACCTTTTGGAGGGTTTTGTGTGGAGGTTGAACTAGGGTTTACACTAGATTGGAGCGCCACTTCCTAAGAAGGGTGATTTGCATTTTGTGGAGCAATTTCATGCTTGGAGGGCTTTGGAGCCTCAAACCCTAGCCACCACCTTTCATCCTTGCATGCACTGCCTATTTTGGAGGTTTTGAGGATCATTGTGGAGTTTGCGGTATCAAGATCAAGAGCCAAATCAGTTCGCCCTCCTAGGGTTTGAAGTATAGACCTCATCTCTCATTATTTTGGTATGTATGAGCAACTATTTGTCAATGTAAAAGTCTGATTTGTCATAGTAGAAATCTGGGCTATGTTTGGGCATGTTTGAGCCTATATATTTGATGTAATTGCAAATCAGAATATTCAGATTTGTAGCAGCAGACTTGTATATTCAGAAATCAGATTTGTTTGCATTTGGATGATCATATCATGTGGAAGAGTTTATGGTTGATGCTAATAATTATCATAAGGGTTCATTGTTGGCATGTTTATATGAGCATTTTGGCATATATTTGTTCGCTGTCCACACTTATTTGTAAATCAGAAATAAAAATCAGAATTCAGATTTAGGGTTTGGGAAGAAGAAAAATCAGAATTCTAGGGCAGATCTTGTTAGGGATCTTACATCTTATTCCTCATCAAGTGTGGAAGGCTCGAACAAAGAGAGATTCTCAACATTTATGATTGAGTACATCTTCATGTAGGGAGGAAAGTCCAACCGAAAAGCACTCTCTCCCACCTGTTCCAATACCTAGAATGAACCATACCTCTTTGGTTTGAGATTTTTAGCTTGTCCTTGGAGCCTTTCCTTTCCCAAGTACACCCAAACATGATCTCCAACCTTGAACTTATGTTCTACTCAATGTTGGTTATGTCACCTCTTGTACCTAGCTTGAGAGTCCTTCAATTTCTCCCAAACTTGGAGATGTATTTGCCCAATCTTATCAATGAACCATTTGGCTTTGTGGTCCTTTGAATCCACATTCTTATACTCTTCTTCTGACTGTCCCAAGGCAACATTGAAGGGACTAGGATGAAAATAACCAAAACATGGCTCAAATGGTGACAATTTTGTGGATGTATGGACTGCATTATTGTATTAATGCTGTATACATAGCAAATTTTCGTCCCATGACTTTGGATACCTTTGATTATACCCCCTAAAGAGCTGTACCAAGGTGTGGTTCACCATTTCCGTTTGCCCATTGTTTGGGGATGAAAGGTAGTAGAACGCTTGTCATGTCCCTATATTTGTAATTTATAATTGAATCCAATATGTATTATTCACTCAAATTAAAGATATAAATAATAGTATAATTGTAATATATTTAATATATTTAAATAATATTTATTTAAAACAATTAACAAGATATATTATTATTATATTTATAAATAACACATATAAATAATATAATATAAATCATATATCATTTATTCTAATGATATAATATAAATACAAATATTATTATTATTATCTTATATTGTAATATAAATATAAATAATATAATATAAATCATATATCATTTATTATGATATAAATAATATAATATAAATAATATATCATTTATTTAATGATATAATATAAATACAAATAATATAAATAAACATCTTTTAACCTATCCTCTTATGATAAGGGAGTTACGTATGGTTAGAATTAGTTTTACCACAAAAGGGAATTAATATAAAGTAATAAAAATTATAAGAGGGTAAGTATGTCTTTTACCACCAACTACCAAGCATAAGAAGAGACGTGCCTCTTCGAACATATCCCTTGAAAGGGAAATAAATAAAGGTTGTGAGATAGAAGGAAAACATCATGGGAAGAAAATATAAAAGAAAAGACAACATAAATTAATATATAGAGATATGTACATCCGCAGCAAATGGGAGGAATGATTCCAGTAAAAATAAATAAATAAATATAATATATATATAGTAGATAAAGGATGTGATGTCTTGATAGAGATCGGAACTATAATAATAATGGTACCATAATAACAATAATAAATTATATATATATATATATATATATATATATATAAAATACTATTAATAACATATATAATAATATAATATAATGATGTTATTAATATTATAACAAATACTATAATATATAAATATTAAAGAATAGGCATGAGGCCGACTCAAGAAGAGTCACAACAGACAAAAAGGGACATTATAATAATAAAGGCAAATTGTATGTTTTGGAAATGTGTGTGGAAACTGCATGTATTGCATTTTATGAATTCAACCAGGAGAGGGAATACATAGACCTTAGTAGATTGCCTATAAACCCCATCTAGGTTCTGTCCCCATAGGCCCAAGATCAGGATTGGGTGTTATGCCCCTTAGGCTTGAGTCAAGGGATTGGAGCATGGAGGGATGGGGGTCCCACATTGTAACATGCCCCTATAGGCCCGAGACGAGGGATTGGGCAAAAGGACCAGCCCCATAGGCCCGAGTCAAGGGATTGGGCAATAGGACTGTGGTAGGCCTTAGGCTACTAAGGGCTTATGTGTTTACCTCCCCCGGCATGATGAATGTTTTTTCTTCTTTTATCTATGTGTTTCAAAGTGCAAGTATGATTGTGTTGGACTAATGACTACTAGATATTAAACTAACATGTAGCTATATGGTCTTGAATATACATAATGTCGCATGTACTAATTCAAAAGAACGTGTGATCTATTCAACCCAAGGTTACCCCATTAAAAGAGAAGAAACCCTAAACCTAATTCACGAGCGAATTCTAGGGCAAGTCTTGTAAGGGACTTTACAACGCTTCAACTGAGTGTCCATCTTCTCTCAAAGCGTACACCAAATCTTCCCCAAGAATCTAGCATCTCTATCAGATATAATACTTTCTAGAAGACTAAAATAAACCCACACATGAGTGAAAAACAACTCAGCTGCTTTGCTTCCCTTAAAAGTTTTCTTGCATTGTATGAGCACACACATTCTGCTGAATTGGTCCACCATTGTGAACAATTAATTGTGCCCTCTATTGGACATGGGAAGGCCTCCTACAAGGTCATGGAGATTCTCTCCTATAGGCTTGAAATTACAGTTAGTGGTTGAACCAACCTCAACTTGCGATTACTTAGCTTGCTTTATACAATACAACTTGCAACCCCGGACAAACCTAGAAACATCCACTTGTATATATGGCCAATACACAACCTTTGAAGATTACCCGACCATCTATGTCACACCAAAATGATTTTGAGGTATGAGCCTCATGCAAGAACAACCGTTTGGGAAACATAGCTTTCAGATACATGCATTCTTTCTGGTGAAGAGGAGACAGTTGAGAGTGGTTTTTGTATGGGTTCTATGGGTAGGTCCTTTTAAAATTTAGTAACACACTAAATTTAATTTCCTCTTTGTTGCCTCTCTTTTTGGTGAGGCCTTTTTAGGGACTCTTGGATGATCGGCAAGATCTGAAAAAACTTATGGCATACAATCTGCTTTCCCACAATTAGATTTGCTTGGAAGACAAGGTAAAAAGCAGCACTCCAGGAGGATAATGCCCTGCTCATCTTAGGAATAGAGATGTTTTAAGCAAGATTTGGCTTTCCTTGTTAAAGATAAGTTTGAATGTTGCCACAAAGATGTTTGTTCCTTGCTTACTGTAGTTGTTTTCATTCCTGGATTTTATAGGGAGAGATTTTCCTTGCAATCATGTTGTTCAACTGATGTAACCTATTTGTTCATTGCATTAATATATGATATATTTCTTCAAAAAACAAAAAGGTCAGAAGTACAAATAATACTGTGCACAGAGATTATCTCAATAAGCATGCAGGTTAAAAAAATAAAAATTCAACATAGTCTAAAAATATAAGGTCATCTTAACAATAATATAGATGCAAGAATGTCCAATATACTATGAAAAGAAGGGCACCACCTAGTGGGGTACTACAGAAATATGGGTCTGATGTAAATATGGCATCAATTTATATCTGACTATCTATCTACGTGTAATTACGGTATCAGTAATAGAATAGATATTGCTATTTATTATTCAAGTACTCTGGTTGTTGGATGTTAGTCTTTGATGTAGGATTTATCCATTAAGATGTTATATAAGTCACTGAATTGCATTGTTACATTGTGGGAATCTTGGGAGTCATGTTTGTGAACATAAATGGATTCCAAGTTATGGAATTGTAAAAAGCATTAGGTTATATGTAATGATATCCTATACATCAGGTGCAGCAGGCTCAATAAGATCCACTCATGAATTATGCATTAATTACTTTGTCCTTTAAAGTAAAATTTTATCTTGTCACTGAAAGAAAATTGTTCAGGCTTTAGGCTAAACACTAATCATGAGAACATATCTGATCCAATCCGACCCTGTCATTGAACTATAAAGCTTCTATCTCTTTGGATGAGATTATATGGTTGTACAAATTAAGTTATATCTTTTCAAGTGATTATCATTTTTGTTCATTGCTGTAGGAATGATAAGTTGAAGAAGAGAATTGGTATCTGTCCAAAGAGTAATTGTCGTCAAAGGGTTCAGTTTATAATGTTGCTGGGTCAAACATTGGAATTACAAGTACAAGGTCTAGTCAAAGAAATGAGCTACTATTGTTCAAGCAGCAAAGATAAAGACAAATAGGACTGCAAACTGAAATCATATCATTACTGCCTAAAATAAAGAGTTGGTGGAATCATATAGGAGAGGGATATAGTCTCTGGTAGCTTCTTGTAGAGTGATATAGTCTGCAGTAGCTTCCAGGAGAATAATGTCTCTGGTAATCTCCAGAAGAAAAAGTATTGTCTGACTAGAATGTCTTTAGTCATTTTGTCTCTGGATCATCTCTGAGCAAAGAGAATTTTGTTGCCTACTGGAGGGATGTGATGCAGGCAGTTCCAGTAAGGCTTGGTTTAATGAGTAGTTTGTTTCAAAGGAAACTGAAATGTTCAGAGTTGTCAGGTATAATCAGACAATTGTTGGGGGTTTGTGGGTGAAGGGTGACTGAGTATTTTGTGTATTTTTATTGAGCTGGAGTGGAGAAAAAGATGCATGTTTACTTTAGTTTGTTCTATCGTTTGACTAGTTGTCAAATAAAAATTAAATTAAGAGTTTGATAACTTATTATAAAAGTAGGTTTTGTAGCTGTAATTATGGTGACAAAAAAACACTTAATTAGTCTCTATATTCAGTCTTTATATTCATGACAATATAAAATATAACATGCCTCTCCATTCAGTGCTTAATGTGTCTTATTCTTCTATGTAATTCTACGAAAAATCCAACTTGTTTCTGTTCTAGATTTAGTGGCTACTAACATCAATGCTAAGATAAGCGTCAAGAAGAGGCCATAGGGGGACTGAATTCCACTTGTTTAAACATCTGTATTCAGATCCAAGTATAAATGAAATTTGCTCTTTACTGCTAGTGGAAACTTTATAGATTTCATTGTCTTCTTAACTTTTCTCCTAATTGTTAACATTTGACCGTTTTATTTTGCAGGTGGCACAATCCCTTATGCTGGAAACATGGAATCCATTGCAGTGACAGGAAGCACACCTCAGGGGCTTGCAGATATAACTGTAGATAAGTCTGTTGAATTCTCTTACCAGGAACTTGCTGAATCCACAAATGGTTTTAGCATTGCCAATAAAATTGGTGAAGGTGGTTTTGGTGCTGTTTACTATGCGGAACTTCGAGGAGAGGTTTGGTTATCAGCATTCTGGTTGCTTTAATGTCAAATTTTCTATGAAAATTGTTGTTCTTAGAACTTTGAGCCATGTGATAATGCTCAAACTGAAACCAGCCATGCTAAAATCACGTCTTTCTTTTCTTAGTTCAAAACCTAAAGAGAAAATACAAGTACGCAATCCTTTAAGTTTTCAACCATATTAAATTCTAATTGGACTATTTTGAAACCCATGTTCCACTGGGCCTTCTTTTGGAGAGGATGTATGAATGCGGGAATGCCTAGAAGTACCGCCAAAATCCTAGAAATGATATCTGAATAAGAAATCAGCATGGAATGGGGACAGGTGATGCGAAGGTGGTATAGGGGATCAAGGAGTAAGGAAGCATCCCAGATTAAAACTCATTATAAGCTAGCCCAAAGTTGGTAATCTGCAGAAGTACTTATTATTTGAATAAATAGGAAATTATACATTTTTGTGGTGCCAAAATGAAGCTCCAATGAGCATGGCATGAAAATTAGAAGTCTGTGAGTTCACTTTTGGACTTGTGCACTTCCCTATACTATAGTTACCAGGTTCCAACCAAGCTGGTACAAGCTTACTGAATCTTGAACTTTTCAGGCGGACCAGTTTGTATCCAACCTAGTAAGAAAGTAAATAAAAGAACTTAATATAATGCCAGAAAACATAAAAAAGTATAAAAGAACCTTCAGAAACTCCTTGCATTGTTGTTAACTTTCATGCTAAGTTATGGGGTTTGGGTACATGGGTTCATCGTTTTATATACAATAGTTGCAGAAATCTTTAAAAAATTGTGATTTGTTCCAATTAATCACAGCTTGGCCTTGCTGCTGACTTTTCCCCAAAAAATCTCCATTTTTTTCAATTAATTGGGCAACCCAGTTTTTGTGATTTAATCACCATTAGTTCCCAATCAAATCACAATATTTTTGGGAATCACAAGTTTTCCATGAACTTTAAAAAAATCACGATTAATATGTTATTTTTGTATATAAAACTGTAATGTCTCCTTCTCAAGCTTAAACGGTTTGTGGACAATTAGCCTATTTCCGAGTTTTCTCGTAGGCTAATTGGTATGCAAGGGAGAACTCCAACATTCTTGGAGAGCACAGGTTTGATAGGATGTGAGTTTGGTTCATGGCTCTGAGTTCAGGAGACCTTGTGGAGTCCCATGATGCTTTCAAAATCCATTTCCGGCCTTTGGGGAGCTCTCCACACTTCTTGGAGAGATGAGCTATTTTTGGGTTGGCACCGAGTTGCTTCGTTTCCTTGTTATCTGATATCAGTATCATCATGGTATAATCAAAATTTCATAATTCTCTCATTTTTGTACTTTCTGCAACTTGGTGAGTTATTTAATTTATTAAATAATTATAACTTAGTTGCTTGATGAAGTAATATTAAAAAAGCAACTATGGTTTTAATTATTTATTCAAAAAAGTGTTTAAGTGTGCTAATGAAGGGGAGTGCTAGCCTTGAGGGGGTGAAGGGCATCAAAAAGTTTATTATTTTTTATTTTGCAAAAAGGGAGTATCTAGAGCAAATAAAAAAGTAATATTTTATTTCTCCCAGAAGGTTATAAAAGGAGAGTTGGAGCTCATTTGAGAGTTTAGCCATGATATGATATCTTGTTTTTGCAATTGAGAGAATCTGTGTTCTCCATATTTTCTTGAGGACGAAAATCCTCCTAAAGATACCAGTTTCGGGGACAAAAACCCTCCTAGCTGGATTTGGTGGCTTCATCCAGAGGTCGCATCTGTGCTGCAATGGAGTTTGATGTTTTCTAGCTTGTTTGTTTGGAGTTTGGTGTGAGTTTAATGATCATTTTCGTGGAGTTGTATTTCAGTTTATTTATGCTGATATCTTTTGGGAGTTTGTGCTGCATTTCTAGGAGATCGTACCAGTGCTGGGCGCTGGAATTTCATGATGAAATAATATTGTTGCTGGTTTGAAACTTTTGTAACCCAGGCGCAAGGATTGAAGACTTTTCTTGGTGTTCCTAAGTGCAGATTTGGAGGTTTGGGTTGCCGATTTCGAAGGGAAGTGTAAGATTTACAGGTTGTACCATTTGGTACCTGGCCGTACTAGTGTTGTAAGGAGGCATGAGGGTTTGGAAGCAAAGCGCTTCACCATTCCTTGTTATTCTTTGTTGTTGGGTGGCGCTTTGATTAGTAGATGTTGTTGGTATGATGTTTGAGGTGAACTTCATGAAGATTTGGGGTTTATGAGTGTTTTGGGTCTGCTGTTTGGGATCTTATGAATATTTGGGGTTTATGAAGATTTGGGCTAACCTTTTGATGACTTCTAAAAAAACACTAAAAATTCACTTTGACATTTTCAATCCCTTTGATAGGTGTGCACTTCTACTTTACATGCACACCCATACACTATAAAACAAACTTTGAACTTGCACTTTTGATTTCTTTTGTATAGGTGTGCAGTTCATCACCAAATGCACACCTATGAACATAAGTTAAAACAAATTTTGAAATTTGAAATATCCTTTTGGTGAGATGCACACCTTGTCATGTCCCCATCTTCGGAATGGTCACCATTTAGGGTTAGCTTGTATTCTTCAGTAGACTTCAAGATATTTGGAGAGGTTGGGCTTCATCATGGGTTGTATGGATGTTATCATGACACTTTGGGATGCTTCCTTTGGACACCTTGTCATATGGTCACGGAGATCATTGTTCATGTTATCATGGAGATTAGCACTCAATTCACCCTCATCATAGATATTCTTCCCATGTGCTCCTTAATGGACTACTACATTTCCCAATGATTGGTGGAATAAAATAATTAATTAATTATTATTCCTCGTGTCTAGACAAGCGCTTGAAGGGAAGATAGAATAATAAAACAAATCATATCTTTAATTTGAATTGTTGGGCGCCCTTAAGGAAGATGGATGGTCGGCCTTTGGAGGGGGAATTTATAATTTGAAATTATATACTACTAATGGGGTCGGCCTAGAGGGGAAAGGTAAAATGAACCATGTATATATACTTGGGCATGTGGCATTCCAAAAGCATAATTCAGCATTCATTCCTTCACTTCTTGGAGAGCAATCTCATTGGAGAGCTTGGGACGAAAACCTCAAGACTCTTAAGAGGAATTGGGCAAAAATCTGATTTCTCTTCTTGTGGATTCCGTGACGGGGATTCAAGTGAGATTCATGTCTTCATCAAGGGCAGAATTTCCATCAGCTTTGAGAGCAACTTGAGGCACCTTGCTCCTAGGGCTAAGGCGAACTACTCTGAGGAGGAGAGACCCTCATTTGTGGTGGATTCTTAGCAGATTTAGACTGCCGGTCGCTAGGGTTTAAGGCGGATTTCTGGAGCAGCAGACTGCAGATTGGTGCGACCTCATTATGGGGCTTCATTCTTGCATATTTATTATTCCTTTGGTATGTAAACATTGCTACTAGCATTCGCCATTTGTAGGGCTTGTGGCAATTGCCCTAGCCATCTATAATTATAATTGAAGACTGCATATTTATTCAGATTTGTTTCAGCAGACCTAGCCATTTACATTGGAGATGTTTATCATGGTTAGTCATGATTGTTTCATGATGTAAGTCCTCTCTATGTTTGGGTGCACCATGTGAGACTTTCCTTTGATGCTTGTTTGTGATATTTATGAAGTTATTGCATACTGAAATTATAAAATCAGAACTCAGACCTAGGGTTAGGGCAGAAAACCAGAAAGTATTGTGTAATTCCCATTTGGGACATGACACACCTATAGCCTAGTCATTCACCTGATAATTGGATTTGGAAGTTGAGTTTGAAATCAAATTTTCTTTAGTGAGGTGTGCACTTGCACCCCAAATGCACACTTGATAATTAGATTTGAAAAGTTCTCTTGGTGAGGTGTGCACCTACACCCAAATCCGCACCTAACAAAGGCTTTTTTGATGTTTAGATTTTGAATTCACTCCTTTGTTGAGGTGCACACTTCTCTTTGGGAACCCTTGTCAATATAAAACTAGAATAATTTTGATCTCCATTGTCAAGCACGAACTTGACACTCTCACGTGCATGTGTACAATGTGATTTTTGAACATATGATTTTATCTTTATATAGTGTGAACTTTATGCTTTCACGCACACCTAACAATGGGGTTTTCAAACTTTGATGTGAGCTAAATTTTTTCTTTGTTGAGGTATGCACTTGCACCCTCGATGTACACTTGATAACTAGATCAGATTTCTTACATTCTTGAGCAATCCCTTCTAGATTGGAATTTCTCTCAACTTAAATGCATTTCCCCCTTTATAGACGTGTGCACCTTAGGCTTAGATGCACACTTTTGAATTTAACTTATATTTTAATTTTCCCCCTCACAAGTGCGTGCACTTCATGCTCCCACGTGCATCTGACAATGGAAACTAGAACTCTGGCTTTTTCATGTGCACCCCTCTGCTCTAGGTGCGCACCTCAACACCATACTTAGCCAATTTCTTGATTTGAATGTGTCCTCAAAGGTGCACCCCTGAAATGAAATTTTGACCTCAAACTTGCCCTTATTAGATGCATGCACCTCTCCATTGGATTCTTTGACTTTTCTTTACTTAGGTGCACACTTGTCTTTATGTTTTAACAAATGTCATATTCCCCTACAATTACACTATACAATTATAATTCACATATATTTCAATTATATCATAATATGTATCCTTTTATAAGTTGCATATATTCACATAATAAGTATTCATATTAAAAATATTATGTGTAAATACAAATTTATTAAGATAGTTATGAATTATAAATGAGTAATTATTGATAACCAGAAATACACATATTATTATTACAATATACAAAATTGTATTAAAGTATATATATATATCATTAGCAATATAATAAATATTTAAGATACAATAATATGATTTAATATACTTATTAAAATAATGATAAATGGTGATCGGGCTCCTAAATAAGTCCCGATCCCATATTTAAAGACTCTTAACATAGCAATGAATGAAGAGATTTGGTTGTGACGTTTCATACTCGAGGCCTTTCGGGGTCTTTAAAAGACCCATTCCTGCTCATTCCTGCCCATTGTTTACACAGCAGTGACGGAGAAGAAAATACGAGGGAATACAAAAGGAATTTAGCAGCGATTCAAGGCATCAAGTGCTGGGAATAACACAGCAATCAGGTAAGTAAGTTTGTGGTATAACTTATATGAAATAAATAACATTGGTTTATGGTAGGCACCAATAGGTATTTATAAATATGTAAAATAGATTTAAGTTATAAACAGAAATCTGTATGCATTAGATTCAAATATTTGGTTAACAAAGGTAAATGAAATTATATTTTAAAATAGTGGAAATCCACTATGTATTCATATAGTGACATAGAACTACGCTATGTGTGAAATATGAGCATTAATAGAAATGGAAAATACATTCTATATAAATGTTGTTATACAAAGAGACACATGATTGGATTATAAATGGACATGCATTCTAATCAACAAATATACCGACCATAATCTGAGCTTATGAAATCTATTTATCTCCTTAGTTCGGATTCTTATGGAATAATGGATATGGCGGGGAATGGCGGAGTAATTCCTACATGGAATTGGTGACTTGGCGCCTTACGTATCATGGATTGGATATGGTAAGGAGGGGCGGGTGTAATTCCTTCCATGTATTGGTATCTTAGTGCCACGTCATGTTAGTTCTACTTTCCAAAAGGGTAACTAAGGAGGTTAAAGATCTCATCCTCTACTCAATTCCTATACTTGATTCTCTATCAGTCCAACTAACAGAGTTAGCATAAGGAAGGGCGGTGTAATTCCGGCACGTGAATTGGTATCTAAGCGCCCTATGAAGTGTCATAGGGAGGGGCAGTATAATTCCTTCCGTGCAAGGGTATCCAAGCGCCTTATAGCTAAATTTGGGGTGGAGGTTAAGGGAAAAGGAATATGAACACTAGAATATGAATCATGATCACCCTACATCACCTATAGGATAGGGAGTCAAAATGTTAATTTATGATAAGAATAATAAGCGTTTAAGAAGTGGATGATGTTTTTTATTTATCATCAACTCTATCTAACCTTATCACTAACATTTTAATGATCTTTAATATTGCTTTAAGAACTCAATTTGATTTCAGGTTCAAGTTGGAGTGTTCTCTCCATAAGGGGACATCACAACAAATTATTTTAATAGCAACTTCTCTTTCTTCATGAAGACATATGACCTAAAGAGGCCTGTTCCATGATCCTGCAAACATTTAGAAAATAGCCAAAAAGATGACTAGACAAAATAAATTGGACAAGACCCAACCCCAACTCACACTTTGATGAAGTAAACAACAAATTTTAGCTTAAAACTTGACACAATACGAAAATTTCATATGGGTACAACAGTCTGTTCAATCCATTTGTTCAGCTCTAGGAGAGAGGGCTAGAGTGAACTAAAGCTCCCAATCAAAACTATCTCTTAGTAGTGCCCCATCTCCTTTATAACATTCTCTCCTAACTCTATGAAAAGCTTTTTAGCTATTTTTACATTGCTGCTTCTTGCCTGCTACAACTCCGAGCCTTTGAGCTTTGACTGAGCCTTCCATCCCTCTTTCCCATAGCCAATCCATCTCTGGTGGATGCTTCTTCTCTTATTGCTAAGTTTTAATGCATTGGTGGAGATTCATAACACTTTTGCCTTATTTTCTCAACCTTGTGTGGAAAAATCAGGCAACTAAACCATCACTGTCACATGCCTGTTACACATTTGCCCACTTTTCATGTCTTTGGTGGAGCTTCCCAATGGTCAAACCATCCAAAATGTGCGCCTCTTTTATGTTTTCTTTCACTTGAGTGGAGATTTGATAAGTCATTGGCATCTTGTACAAATGCCCAGTGGAAGTTTTTGACTGTTTGGCCACTTTACATGTGTGCCCAAGCTGGATAAGTGAAAGGAAGGAACTTTGGGTGGAGCTAGACAAGATATCAGCCATCATACATGCACCCTAGGTGGAGATTTCTCATGGTTATGCCACTTAAAAAGTGCTCCATCCTTATGAATGCTTGGTGGAATTCCTAATTATTTAAGCCACTTCAACATTGATGTCCCAAACGCCCTTGCATGCTGTTGATCTGCTTTAATTTTCTATCTTGATATTTTCTCCAACATCATTTTTTGCCTGTACCGGACTTGTGGCAATCACTACCATTTTGCAAAAGTTGTTAGTTGAAGGATAAAGACCATGGCATTATGAACTTTGCAAATTGCTTTGGGAGATCAGTAATTTACTTGGACTAACACATATTGACGAGCAATTGTGATGACAAAACAGAGAAAAAGTAGTATGAAATTGGAGTTTTGTATGGGTACCAACAATTGGCTCTTTCTAGGGACCATGGGACATACTTGGGTCGTGATAGAACTTCAGAGTCTGTAGTTAAAATTTGGCTAGTGTCTTATTTGTGGGCGATAGAGTCAAGCCTATTTCTAAACACCTAAATAGACAACTGACCTAACCTAAACAAGAACAATGACAAAAGCAACACATTACTACAAAGGAAAACACATTATTGAAAGACATGCTGAAAGTGACAACACCTACCTTCCTATGAACAATAGGGAAGCAAATTGACTAGACAAAACCATTTATAGGCTGAGAAAAGTAACAACTCCTCTGGTTGAGTTGGGAATTCAATTGAGGCCATCTGCATCCTTGAAACCTTTGTAAAATTTTCATGGAGAGATCCATGGTACAGGAAAATATAGGCTATCCTATAAGGAAAACTCCAGCACAAATTGATCCATATCTAGAGGTTTCTGATTGTCTTCTTTCTCATTGAAAATCCTAACCATCAATTGGAGATACTCTACCTCCTTTTGAATGTATCTTGCAAAGTCTTCTTTTCATAGCACATCCTCAGGAATGGTGATCACCTCACCTCTTATTTGATCCTCTTCACTTGTCACTTCGATATATTCAACCATAAACTTAGATGACACACTATTGTCCAAAAGAGGTTGGAGTTGTTGAAGAAAAATCTCCATCACTTGTTTTTGATCCCTCAAGTCTACAATTGGTATTGGCTATGAACCTCATGCCAGCAACACTTTGTCAAGATTTGTATCGTCTTCAAACCTTGCTTTGAAGCGTGACAAGAACTTCTCGTGCACAACCTCCAAACTAGTGATTAAACTTGCAACAAGATGATGAAACTAATTAGCTATGCTTCCAACCAAGCTTTCGACAAAGTTGCACTTTGACATCATCGATGGCCACTCCTGAAATACTACAAGCTATGATGAAGATGGCAATATGTTCATTGGGGTGCTATGTGCTGTCACCATGAAACTTTGAAATTTTTTTCCCTTGAGCCATGTGGAAAATTATGGTGCTTAGCAAGAACTAAAGGACCAATACTAGCTCCCCATGACAATGGAAGCAAAGGTTGACCATTGTGGTTATTGCGATCATCCATGTTTGTAGTGGTTCTTTAGCTACAAGATCAGCTAATTGTATCTTGTTCCCCAACAGTTGCCAAAAACTTAGTGTTTTAATTTGTCTTTTGCAAGACAACACAAAATGAACAGTGTGTGAGGATAAAGCTCTCTTCAAATTAGCAGGGTAAGCTCCTTGAGATCTAACTAAACCTAAAACTAAACCTAGATTAAAACTATAGACAAGATCTTCAAATATGCACACTATACAAGATTTCACTAAGGGGGTTTGTATAAATGAAAATGACTAAGTGCCTATGTTTTTGCCCTAGATGCATATACTAGATTGTTAATGTAATAACCACCCTAGTTTTTTTTTTAATACTTCAACTGAAATGAAGATGCAATCATGCAAACTCAACACTTTTTGATCACCCAGATCCCGATGTGGGTAAGGTGAGAGCATACGGTGCGTTGGATCTACACAAACTATCCAATGCAACAACTAGAGATGTATGCGATTAAAATATTCACTACGACACACTAGGCGGCCACACCGTCCACAATCTGTGCTTATTCAACGGAGTGGTTGCTGTAACACAAAGTGATCACACTAGGCGGCATAGCCAACCACATCTGCACTTATTCAATGGAGTGTCTTATGCAAACAGAATGAGCGCATGAGGCGGCTGAGCCGACCTTATCAACACTTGTTCAACGGACGTGTGCATGCAATCCACTGGCAGAATGTCTAAAGCTTGATCAGACCAAAATGGTTGATTACATGCAAGTTTGTTCAATGCCAAATGGGCTTAATGAAATGCAACAGTAACTGGTGGTATACCATCCAGTTTTACAATCATGAAATGCATTATATGAGAACATTGGCGGTACTACCATCCAAGGTTTACAAACAAGGAAGCATTGCAACTTATAAAATGAAATTACAATGTTAGGGAAAGCTGCAATATGATTTCAAATACTAATTTCAGACTGTAATACACTGCTGTAGCATAAAATCATGAAGTAGAAGCTTTAAATACACTCAAATTGACACAAGAAATCATACCCACATGAAGTATTGAAACTCCAATTGATGTAGAAGCCTAAAATCACATTGAAAACTCACAAAACACATTGAAAGCACGCTGATATACCCTGATAAAACTGCTGTAACAGTCTGATATGCTGGTGCAACACTGATAAACCCTAATCAGTGACCCCAAAACTCAGTTGAATCTAAATTGTACAATCCAAAACCAACTCCAACAATATCCTCATGGATGGGTGCCACCCTAACAGCAAGGCAACCAAGGAGAAGTGAGGCGTTCTCCCTTCTAAACCCTCACACCATTCTCATGCAAGGTATGGCCTGGTACCAAGTGGTACGAACTGCAAATAAATCCACTTCCTTTCACAAAATCTGCACTCAAAACACTTAAATCTGCAATAGAAAACCCTGTGCCTGAGGTAGAAATAAATTTGGTTTAGCAAATCAAATTTTTCAATGATATCTCCATGATCTTGGCGCCTAAACAAATACGGCCACGTTTGGAAAAATGCACAAAAAACTTGAGAAATAATATGTTATTCATCCAAACTGAAATCAACCTTCCACACTAAAAACTCACACCCAAAATCAATCATTCAAAATCAGAAGACATCAAACCTATTGCAGCTCCAATGTGATTCTTGTAGTGAAATCACCGGGTCTAGCTAGGGGAGTCTTTGTTCCTGAAACTAGAAATCTCAAGAGGGTTTCCGTCCTCAAGAAATTTGAGAACTCGGGTTCTCTCCATATCTAAGCAAATTCATATCATGGCTAACCTCACAAATGAGATCCAACACTCATTTTATAACTTTTTGGAGTGAATATAATATTACTTTTTCTTATTTCCCTCCAAAAAGTCTTTTTTGAAAATAATAATTCTTTTTCATGAGCAAAGTCCCCCATGTGCCTAGCGCCCTTGTATGCACAACTTAAACACCTTTCAAATGAATCGTTACACATAAGTTGTCTTTTTTCGAATAATACTTTTTAAAACAACTTAAGTAATAACCATTTAATTATTTAATTATCCACCCAAGTTGCGGAAAGTATCAAAATATGATAATTATGAAATTCTGATCATACCATGATATTACTGAAGTCAAATGATGATGAACTGAAAGCAACTTGGTGCCAACCTAAAAATAGCCTGCCTCTCCAAGAAGTCTGGAGAGATCCCAAAAGGGTGGAATTGCATTTTGAAAGAAACATGGGACTCATCAAGATCTCCTGAACTCATTGCCACTATTAGAAATCCAATCTGACTAATCATGCGTTCTCCAAGAAGTGTGGAGTGCTCTCAAAGAGATAGAATCACACTCGGAGAGTGTCATTGGGCTCATGATGGCTTCCTGAATTCTCTGCCATGAATAAACCTGCTGCTAGAACAATCTTGTGCTCTCTAAGAAAGCTGAAGTTCTCCCTTACATCACCAATTAGCCTACAGTAAAACTCAGAAATAGGCTAATTGTTCTCAAACTGATTATGTGGGAAAAGGGGACATTACAATCAATAGTCAAGCCTTGTACACGAGATTTCTAGATATTAAGGATGAAACAACTAATCTATACACAAACAAGCACAACAATTTCCCACTGGTTAAAATAAAGACCAGTATTACACTACAAAGAAGATTTCAAGGAATACCAATTTGAACACCACACGATTCCAAGAATTGAAAGGCTACATTGCATGCAAAGCTACAACCTAGATAGACAAATATCATCAATACAAAGCTTGAGTCAATATGATCCACCTTCAATTAAATTCATGAAATTACAATCATAATAACACAAACATAGAGATAACATATGGAATGCTATTTCACTAGCATAAGTGCAACATCAACTACCATGAAGAAAATCTTATGCCAAACACTTATTTGCATAGTTCCGCGGAGTCTAGGAATGGGGGGACTGGGGGACGAATCTCGAAGATGGGGGACCAAGGGCCTAGATTTGGGGGTGGTAGGGGAGGATGATAGTTCAAATATATATTGTACTTGAAAAATTAGTTACAAAAAATGTATAAGGAATAAAAAATGAAACTTTGAAATACTAAACATGTTGCATTGAAGAATGAAAATGTTGAATATCAATATATTTATTTTATACTCAAAATGGTGATTACATTCAAATTTCAAATACAATCGGCCAATGGTCCAATGCCTCTAATCATCCCCAAAGTCCGTGCTGCACTCCTCATCACTCAAACTGCTAGACTCCTCGAGGTCAAGCTTCTCCAAACCAATACCAACCAACCTTGTTTGTGCCACATCATCATCAACCTATGCTGGCTCATCTGGCTCTACATCCCATCGATCTACTTGACTCTCCTTGTACGTAAGCATGTTGCAGTCAATGAGACGCAAGGTGCTATGTACAACTACAGGCTTCTTCACCCTCCTAGAGGTAAGCCTATTTTCCTTAATAGAGTGGATGAAGCTATAAGTAGACCAGTTCCTCTAAATAGCAGATGAACTAGAACCTTGGGACAATAGACAAATGGCTAGTGTGGTTGTCAAAGAAGTAGGTCCATGCATAGTCCACCACAAAATTGGTTCCTCCTATGCAATTGTCTCCCTATCTAGCTTGGCCTCTTCTCGATATCCCCTAAGAGTGGAAAATTTTGATCACTTAGTATGAATGATGCTGGCATCTATGGTGTCATACATCTTTTGAATAGCCTTCATGAACCCCTCCTTCACCTGAGCATTTTGTATAGGGGTAACTTTGCCAGGCCTTTGTATGCACCACTTCAGGTTCAATGCATAAGCAACCAAGTGCAAGGCAGTGTTGAGCTTCTCCCATCTTTGATGAAGGATTGGTTGAATGTGTTCATTGTAGAACTGCAATGTGGGGTTTTTCTCTTGTACAACGACATTCATTTAGCCAAGAATATTTTCAATGCACTCATGCACCTCTCCAAGGCTAGATGCACTATTGTACCCATATCTAATGACTTTGAAAACTGAAGTAATAATGCAGACAATGTATTTCACATCAACCCAAAAAGTGTCACTCTTCACCACCTCCTTCACCCTCTTCCCTTGCTCTGACTTAGAATCGGGCCATTGATTTCACTCTATTGTGATGACCATTAGTTGCATTGCCTCTTGCAACTCAAGCATCCTCTCCAAGAGAATGAAGTACGATGCATATCAGTCTGTACAAGAATCAAAAACTCCTTGGAGAAGGTCCTAAAGAGTGTATGTGAAGTGTGGTGGTTGCAGATAAACATTTGCACATCTCTAGCATCATTAATGACCTCTTTAATCCAACCGATTTTGCCCATGTCCTTGAGTGCATTACACATGGCATGCACCCAATAAGGAGTCCACCAAATATGCTTGTAGGCTGCCTTAGTCAACTTCGTTGTAGCTCTATATACATAGGCTACATCTGTCACTACTTGCGCGGCATTCTTTGGCCCAACTTCCTAAATAGCATCTTTAAGGATTTGGAACTGAAAATCAACATCGTTCCAAATCAACATCCTCGAGGTGCCTTGAACAATCGATAACCCCAAGGAAGTAAGAGCCCTCAATACATGTAACCATGACGTTGATGAGCGGACGATGCCTAATGTCCATCCACTCATTCATGATTATGTTGCATCCACTAGTGACCTAGGTAGCCTTGAATTTCTCCATTGGAATATTAATCTTGGAATAGTTCTTATCCAAAATTGTTTTTCTCAATTTTGTCTCCCCTGGTGGCACATATGATGGTACTACGTTTATTATCTTTGCCACAACCTCTTTATACTAAGGAGAATGAGTCACATGGAATGGAATGGCATTGCCAAAGAAGAATTTGCCAATGGCATCATTTGCCTTATCCTTATTATGCAAATTGAATAACTTTGCCATTGTGTTTGTAGCATCACTACTACTAGTCATTCTACATTTCTCATTAGGCTCTTTTGTCCTTGAGCTAGATGGAAAAACAGGAAGTCGTGGTTCTTGGAAAGTTCTAGTACTAGTAAGAGTAGGACCCCTCAGTGGCAAAGTAGCAGTTGTAAGTGTTTTTTCTTCACCACAACGCCACAATCTATTTATTTCAGCCCTTTGTTTGAGTGGCAATTGGCAACATACCTCCACACCTTTGTCTTAGACATGAATGAGGTGTGCATTAACTCTTGTAATGCTGCCTTGAAATTCAAGTTGATAGAAATGACATCTCCATAGCCTTGTGCCCCATGTTGCCCCTGGGTTTATTTATAGTTTGGTTGCAAATTGTCTTAAAGAGGACTTTTAATTGAAGTGACCCTTGGCAAATTCTTCTAATAACTTGGAAGGACAATTAAAATGTGCATTCCCAATAGAACTAGTTGCCTCAGACCCCCTACATTTGTACTCGAAGTCTCAAATTTAACCCCCACTGGCTCTTGCTAACCTTCTTCATCACTCATGCTTTGAGAACTCATAGTGATACTACATGAAATGAAATTTATGGTTTAAATTTTAAACCATAATATGTCATTATGCATGGGCTTAAGGCACAAGAATTTCTTTTTGTTTTTCCTACTGCACATTGTACAAAGTGTAGAAGCAGAGAATACTTGTGTTCCATGGGGATGCGTCCTCGACCCTCAAACCCTCATCCTTGTTGTCAATGGAATTTTGGGTACGGTGGGATGGCAGGGAGGGGACGTCCCCAAAGGTCTTGACAATGGTGAAACGTTTCAGAAACACAATATATGGACCGAAAATGCCGCCGGGATGTTTGGCCTCCCCAAGGCAGTTGGGGACTCTTGACGCAGTTGGGATGTCTAAGTTGTCCTTTGATTGTCCCGAGGACGACCAGACGTCCCCGATGATAGTCATACTACAGTGAAGATAGGCAAGATATAAAATATGGATGTTCTTGTATGAGCATGCCATCCTTGCCAATTTTAAACTCTAGAAGATCTCTGTGTGTGTTATAGTTAGAAAATGGAATTGTGCCATACAAAATTACCATTTGTTGTTGTTCGTGAGATCCTAGATATCTGAAATTAGACTTGACACTAGAGCAAATGAAATGTAGAAGTGCATAATGTGAAGATCTTGCAAGTGGGGTGTAATATCCCAAAACGGGATAATTTGGACAATTTTGGACTTACAGACTTTCCTAACTTAGTTTTTTGCCCAAACCCTAATTTCTGAAGTAAAAATCAGACTTGAACAAGCATCTAGGGCAGCCCATAAAACATCTCAAATCCACATAATATCATCACAAACGTTGATTATCCATAAGGCACTTATATGCCACAACCAAATAAGCAACAATTCCACTTAATTCATCCACACAATTGACTGAAAATAAAGGCAAAAGTCTGCTGCTACAAATCTGAATATATTATGTCTTAAAATACATTGACAAACTAGGGCAAACATGAGAAACATGCCCAGCATAGTTCTGCCCTAAATCTGAATGTTATACATACCAAAAACAATGCAATATGACCTTCCAAAATGATAGAAAAAGGCCTCCAAAGCAGCTGCTCCAATTAGGGCATAAAACCTTAAGTCTTCAATACTGAAATGCCATGGAAAACCTCCTCAAAATGGTGCGCTCAGGTCTGCTCTGCTGCTGCAATAATTTTCTGCTCTTCTTAAACCCTAATCAGCAACACAAACTCCACAAAATGAACCTCCAATGGTGGCGCTCCAAGGTAGGGTTGAAACCCTAATCAAAATGACAATAATCCACCAAGGAATCTTCTTCAACAAGGGCGAATTCTGGTCTACACTTCTGCTGCTCCAAATCTGCAACCCTAATCATGCAAAAGCTCCTCCAAATCGCCTCCAAAATGCAATCAACCTTCCTCAAAGAGTGGCGCTCCAAATCTAGGGCAACCCTAGTCAAAGATGCAACAATCCACACCAAGGGAAGCCTCCAAAGCATAGTTCCACGGAGTTTCGGGGACGGGGACAAGGGTCGGCAGGGGATGCGTTTCAGGGACGGGGGGGCAAGGGGTCTAATTTTGGGGACAGCGGGGGGACGACGACGGGGAAGCGGTGCACTGAAATACATATAGTACTTGAAAAATTAGTTATAAAAAGATGTATAACTGTAGAAGTCTATAAGATGTATAAATTAGTTATAAATTAGACATGTATGCAAAATGTGGAAGCATAGACAAGGCATGTGAACTGTTTGACAGAATGCCTCAAAGAAATGTGGTCTCATGGATTGCAATGATTGCAGGATATGCACAAAATGGATTTGTTGAAAAGGCTTTGGAAATTTTAAAGCAAATGCAAACTCGCTGGTGTAAAGCCAAATTCCACAACCTTTGCCCGCCCAGCATCCTCCCTGCCTGTGTCAAAATGGGAGCTTTGGAATAGGGTATGGACATCCATCAAAACATAAAGGATAGAGGAATTTTGTTAGATGTTGTAGTTGCAACTGCCCTGTTAGACATGTATGCAAAATGTGGAAGCAGAGACAAGGCACGTGAACTGTTTGATAGAATGCCTCAAAGAAATGCAGCGGCAAAACTGGGGGAAAATGGGGGGGCAGCGGGGGGACGGCGGGGACGTTTCCCTGAAGTCTCCTCGTCTTGGAAACGGGGAGACATGGGGGACGACTGTATTTTAGGGGGGGACGCGTCCTCGTGGAACTATGCTCCAAAGATGATCTCCAATCAGATTTGCAAGTCTGTTCCTCTTCTTCACAAAATACCAATGATGCACAAGTGAACTCCCGTCTCAAAATCTTCCAAAAGAAAGAGCTAGGGTTTCGTCCAACTCCTCCTAGGAAACTAAAGGTTTTCGTCTCAAGTTCCTTATCAAGAGATAAACTCTAAATGATGAATGAATGTGTGAATTGATTGATGATGAAATGCCACCAAAATAACTTATATTTATACATGTTTTTCATCTCCATATAATGTTGGCCGACCTAGGCAAAGAAATCATTATTTTATCACCTTTTTCCTATCGAGGCCGACCCTTCCTTATGCTTTTTGGCACCCAACTTACTCTAGCCGACCTAGACCTGAATTTTCCTTATTAAAAATCTGTTTTTCCCTTCTAATAAGGCTGACTTGCATCAAGATACTTGGGCGCCTAGAAAATTCAAGTTAAAGATATGAATTTATCTTCTTTCTCTTCTCCAAGTTTCTTCCTTCAAGCGCCAAGGTATAGATAATATTTTATTCTTTGTTTCTCCATCAAAGGTCATCCAAAGGCCTCAAATATGCATGATTTAAGTCTTCCTCCAAGTTGGCGTACACATGATCAATCAAACCAAGGTGGCATCACATAGAACATGCTAACAACTTCATCACATGGCAAATCCATCTCCTGGCACAACATGGTAAGTTTCCACACTCACAATGCCTCTAAATGGGTCACTCCCATGGAAAGAAAAGGATATCAAATGAAAGGCACATATCAATCTTCTCGGAAAAATATGATAAGTCATCTCCAAAACCTAAATTCTCCTCCCAAAATTCCTGGAGTGTGAAAACAAGACCCTTAGCTCTACAATGGTGATCACTCCAAAAATGGGGACATTACAGTCCTCCCTTCTCGGAATTGCTTGTCCTCAAGCAATGGCAAGTATGCAACAAGTGAGGTAGTGTCAAATGACATGTACCTCCATCCACCCAAATACCCTGCATCCTGTGAGGTAGTGTCAAATGACATGTACCTCCAACCGTCCAAAAGCCCTGTGACCATACAAAATCTCAACATGTGGCTGTACCTCCCAAGAAGAATGTGAAGAATGCAATGCGAAGTGAGATCCAGTAGCCGAAGCCATACACACTCAAGCTCAACTTGGCCCCATCCTTCAGATTCTGAAAATATGCCCGCAACCACAAGTGCAGCAATCTCCAAAACTCCCAAGGCTCCATCCTCCATGAGTGCTAAGTCTGATAAGAACCAAACACTATGCCAACCTGAAGCCCTAAAAAATGCCATGCTTGTCAACAAGTGATGAAGAGTATGAACTCTGAAACACAACCACAAGTCTCCAAGCTTCCGCTGCTCCACTCTAATAAAATCATCATCAATGCTCCATGAGTTGTGAAGCAACTCATCAAAATCCCAATGAAGTGATGTACCAAACATGCCACCACCTGGATCCCAAATCATCATATCATCACATCCGGCAAACATGAAGAGATGGAAGCATCTCAAAGTGCTAGCAACATCAAACCACTCTCCAACTCCTGTGGATCTCCCATGGATGTGCAAAACTCCCATCATAGGTGCAAGACAATACATATCAGCTCCTCCTAGGCTGCTATTGTAGATCAGAACAACAACCTCATGACTGAAAATCAGATCTATGTGGAAGTGAATAGTATCTCCAAGGACATAGGATGATATCATCCCTATGCCATCCTCCAATGGTGAGAAGATGATCCAACTCTTCTTCAAACTCCCGAACACCGACTGTCCTCCAAGAACTCAATAGGCAATCCATGCACTACGAAGTAGAACAACCATCTTTAAACCATGTAGGGAGTAGATCTCCCTGAACTAAGGCTGGAAAACCAATGTCATCATGCTCACCACCAAGCCCAATGCCATAGTCTAACTGCAATACACCCATTAGTGCCTCAAAATCAAAAACCATAGCAATGTCTCCATACCTAGGCACATAGATCAGCTGCAGTTCTCCACCATGCCAACCAAATGGAAGTGTTTCCATGTTATGCATCACCAATCTCTAAAATAGAGCAGCTACATACCCTACCAAAAAGTCATCAACATGATGGAACTTCTCACCAGCAAACTCCTCAAGTGCTGCATGAATGGTCAAAGGCCCGATCCAAACGGGATTACCCATAGCTCCAGCTACACTAGTGGCTAGTGGCTGATCCACCAGGGGTATACTCCATAATGCCATACAAGACTATGATGTGAGCCTTCAAGTGGGTCTCCACAAGATGTGACACCAACTCCTTATGAAGTAAACAATCAAGAACTCTGAATCATACCTCAAATCTGATTGCTCCACTTGCTTGGCCACCCTACAAGATTCATTCCTCATATGCCACATGTCATGCTGAACTAACTTGGTCCTCTTGGGTATTGGACACACAAATAAGACCTCATGTTTGTCTCCAAAATGAAAGCCAACAATAGAAGAGATCTTCCCAATCCCACTCTCATGTGTAATGGCAGCCAACATATGATTATGCAAGAGTGAAAGACTGCTGTTCCAAATAAAATCAGAACTGTTGTCATACCTTTTTATAGTGCCTTCAACCATCTCAAACATCTCCTTCATCGTTGTTGCATGCTCTCTATCCAAAGCTGATCCAACATGAGTCTCTTCATGGAAAACACATGCCTCTAGGCTGATCCTCTTGGCTGTCATGTCATGATGAGGTGAAGACATAGGACTGCTGTTGCAAACCAGAAAATCAGACCTGTTATCATACCTTATCAATCTGTCCTCTAGCTCCTCAATCTCTTCCTCATCCTTCGCCATATGTCTTCCTACAAGTGCAGATCCAAAAGGTGGCTCCAACTGAAAATCTGAATTGAATCTCTCTTCCTTTGGCTGCCATGTTATGATATTGTGAGGCTAAGGGACTGCTGTTATACATCAGAAAATCAGTCCTCACCTCATGCTCCAGTGTGGTATCATTGTGGTCCTCAACCTCTTCTTCTTCCACGAATGAATGCTCATTAATTAGGGCAGGTCCAAGGGAAGTCTCTAATGGAAAATCAGGAGTGTCATGGCTGCAAGCTGAATCCTCATGTGTATAAGTCTCATCTACCCTCATGACTTCATCATAGGATCCTTCAAGTCCATCCTTCATGCCTCTACTCTTTGCCACCTTCATGTTGCATTGTTCTCCATTGGATGTGGCTGTCATAGAAGTCAGAAATTCTGTTGGGTATAACGAGGAATGTGCCATGCTCAACTGCCAACGAAGCTTCTTCACATGATCTTCTGATTCTTGAAGGGCCTCTTGACTCTTGAGTGCTCTTCAAGGAATCCATAGTGTTCTTAAGCTCAAAGGTGAGCTTATCCACTTCATCTTCCTCCCTTCTCAAAGAATTAGCATATATCTCGCCAATTTTGAAGAGATGATCTCTATCCGCAAGTAGATGCAAGTAATTTGACTTCATCATAGCCAAGGCCTCTTGGAGCTCTTGGAAACCGGCAAGATATAGATCTTCTTCAAAGTACTCATGCCTCTCACTTTATGAACATGGTCAAAATGAGTTAGGGCAACCGCAAGCTTACCTCCATTTGTCTTCGATTGTCCTTCCAAGTGATGTGACTTATGAGACCCAAGGTCTTCATGCAACATATCATGATCATGCCTCCACAAATCAACTTCTTCCTTGACATCTTCTCCATTACACCCATGTGTGAAAGCTAAGTCATCATTATGCTAGATCAAAGGATCTCCATCAAAGTAGTAGGTAGAATCTTCTACCTCATGATCTTCCACAATAGCTGAAACAACTATGACCTCCTTATCCACCAAGGGATCCTTCAACTCTTGACATGTCAAATCAACCTTAGCAACATTTCTTTGTCCACTACATAACAATATTTCTGAATTGCCCTCATATGCATGAACAAGATTTCCCAAAGTGCAATTTGAATCCTTGCCATTATGATGTCAAGAAATTGAAATGATGCCATGATCAAGTAATGGGACATCATCAAAACTCATACCTTCATGTAGCTGATCCATCTTGGCAATGTTCATGGCAGTACCTTTTTCACCCATGTAGCTATCATGAAGTCCCACGTACTCTTTACTTGTAACCTCAAAAGGGGACTCTCCTTCGTCTTTATCCTCATAGGGCTGAAGTGAACTCTTGTCTTCATCTTCTCTAGGGCTTGGAGTCCAATCTTCAGTGCATGTTGACTGATTCTTGCCTTCCTCACGGTCACTTGTAGGCTGCAAGTCACAAACAAGTGATTCTTCTTTCTCTAACCTCTCTCCATAGATGACTACCGATCGGATGTACGCATATAGATCTTCCTTCCTTGGATTTCCATCTTCATGAACCTTCAAGAAAAATCCAAAAGGAGTTGTTAACCTGAAATCAATTGATGAAGCATTGTACTCTTCAAAGATTTGAGTGGCCTCTTATTCATACAACCATCTATCAATCTCCTTCAATTTAGCTTGGCTTTGTCTAAATGATTCCATCTCTGTTTGCCATGTATGATCAAACCCTCCAGGCTAGCAAGATCATAGCTCTGATACCACTGTAATATCCCAAAATGGGATATTTTGGAGAATTTTGGATTTACGGACTTTCCAAAATGTCTAACTTAGTTTTCTGCCCAAACCCTAATTTCTGAGGTAAAAATCAGACTTGAACAAACATCTAGGGCAGCCCATAAAACATCTCAAATCCATATAATATCATCACAAACATGATTATCCATAAGGCACTTATATTCCACAACCAAATAAGCAACAATTCCACTTAATTCATCCACACAATTGACTGAAAATAAAGGCAGAAGTCTGCTGCTACAAATCTGAATATATTATGTCTTCAAATACATTGACAAATTAGGGCAAACATGAGAAACATGCCCAGCATAGTTCTGCCCTAAATCGGAATGTTATACATACCAAAAACAATGCAATATGACCTTCCAAAATGATAGAAAAAGGCCTCCAAAGCAGCTGCTCCAATTAGGGCATAAAACCCTAAGTCTTCGATACTGAAATGCCATGGAAAACCTCCTCAAAATGGTGCACTCAGGTCTGCTCTGCTGCTGCAATAATTTTCTGCTCTTCTCAAACCCTAATCAGCAACACAAACTCCACAAAATGAACCTCCAATGGTGGCGCTCCAAGGTAGGGTTGAAACCCTAATCAAAATGACAATAATCCACCAAGGAATCTTCTTCAACATGGGCGAATTCTGGTCTGCACTTCTGCTGCTCCAAATCTGCAACCCTAATCATGCAAAAGGTCCTCCAAATCGCCTCCAAACTGCAATCAACCTTCCTCAAAGGGTGGCGCTCCAAATCTAGGACAACCCTAGTCAAAGATGCAACAATCCACACCAAGGGAAGCCTCCAAAGATGATATCCAATCAGATTTGCAAGTCTGCTTCTCTTCTTCACAAAATACCAATGATGCACAAGTGAACTCCCGTCACGGAATCCTCCAAAAGAAAGAACTAGGGTTTCGTCCAACTCCTCCTAGGAAACTTAAGGTGTTTGTCTCAAGTTCCTTATCAAGAGATAAACTCCAAATGATGAATGAATGTGTGAACTGATTGATGATAAAATGCCACCAAAATAACTTATATTTATACATGTTTTTCATCTCCATATAATGTTGGCTGACCTAGGCAGATAAATCATTATTTTATCACCTTTTTCCTATCAAAGCCGACCCTCCCTTATGCTTTTTGGCACCCAACTTACTCTGGCCGACCTAGACCTGAATTTTCCTAATTAAAAATCTGTTTTTCCCTTCTAATAGGGCCAACCTGGATCAAGATACTTTGGCGCCTAGGAAATTCAAGTTAAAAATATGAATTTATCTTCTTTCTCTTCTCCAAGCTTCTTCCTTCAAGCGCCAAGGTATAGATAATATTTTATTCTTTGTTTCTCCATCAAAGGTCGTCCAAAGGCCTCAAATATGCATTAATTAAGTCTTCCTCCAAGTTGGCGTACACATGATCAATCAAACCAAGATGGCATCACATAGAACATGCTAACAACTTCATCAAATGGCAAATCCATGGCACAACATGGTAAGTTTCCACACTCACAATGCCTCTAAATGGGTCGCTCCCATGGAAAAAAAAGGATATCAAATGAAAGGCACATATCAATCTTCTCGGAAAAATATGACAAGTCATCTCCAAAACCTCAATTCTCCTCCCAAAATTCCTAGAGTGTCAAAACAAGACCCTCAGCTCTCCAGTGGTTATCACTCCGAAAAATGGGGACATTACATGGGGGGTCGAAAGGGGGCGGCGCCCCCCACCTACAAAGCACTTATAAAAGTACACAAAGCTTATGTTGCACTTCGGGGAATTTTTTAGAATGCAAGCCTACACCTTGAATATATTCGACAATCAAATTAATCTATAACATTGCTCATTTGTCCTCCCTACCGAAGACCACGGGGTATGTATACTTCTTGCATATAGTAAGTCATATAAGTCACCTTGCTAATATGACAGTGGCAAACAATTTCCATAATTATATACTGATGCTGAACAATATTGCTTTAAAAAGTAATAGGTACCGACACAGTTTTGCTCCCAAATGTTTCAATATGCAAATGTGCATTTTCTTTTGCAACTGAGTTACTTAACTCTGCAGCAGCATCTAATGCAGGTTTAATGAATCAGCTGCCAAAAAAAATAGTGTCAACTTGGACTGATTAAAACTTTGATTTTGTCTATAGCTCAATCAATAATGAGTTTCAAATTAAACTTCTGCAATTAAGCATGGAGGCTGGTAAACCCTATTGTGACATTCTTCAGTCCATGGTACCTTTCATCGCAAGATAATAATGTACCCAAGTGAACCGTATCAAATATGGCAAAAATATCCAAAACAAAGTTCCTATTGTTTCAAAGTAGGTTGGTTTGGGTTTTGAGGAGCTACTAAGAACCTTGATCAAGTTTTCAACTGCCAGGACACTGAACTTTGGAGGTGAATTTAGCACTACACTGTCCATCGTGTGTTCATAGATTTAATATTTATTGCTGTTATACTAGTGTTGCTGCTGTCACTGCTGTCATGATTAATTTTTTTGCTGTTACACTGATGTTATACTGCTGTTGTGATATATTTATTGCTGCCATATTGCTGTCACTGTCTTAATTTTGATGTCATGTTACTCAATATCAGTTAAACTTGTATAAATTTGAGTATCTCTATCTATCTATCTATTTATCTATACAGTGATATACACTGCCCCCAACCCCCCCCCCCCCCACTGTTCCCAAAAAATGGCCCCTGGGCTACTGTCCTTGAAATGCATCCCGCGTCGTCTTTCCGTCCCTATCCCTGAAATGCTGTGGAATTGTAATATCCCACCCTTTCCTGAGGTATTTAATTTCGAAGTTTTGATTGTTTTATTTTTTTTTCAATGGTATATAATGCCAGTAAATTACAAACGTATGGATTTCAAATACAATGAAAGATATTTTGGGGTAAATGTCAGGTCAATTAAATTTGATTTATCACAGTTGCAAATACAAGAATATATATACTCGAAGTCAGAATTGCATTTCCTTTGCAAATTGTATTTCACACATACCCGTACACCATAGCAATGCTTATTTGAAAATTCTGAAGATGACTAACAGCTAACACTTTAACAGCAAATCTGAAACTCATTAGCAGCAATTTTTGGCAATTATCATCAGCACCATGAAACCCTTGAACTGATCGATTTGCAGCTGTCTATGTTTTGTTCACCTAGGAACTATCATGCTTCCCTTATGCTGCTGTACGGCCCAGCAATGAACATTCTTCCATAAATGCAAACAACAATCAATGCCCTTCAAATTTTTAAAATCTCTTCAAACCCTTAGAAAACTTCTCCAATCTGCTCAAATGTGACCACTGATTTCCAGCCACCTGGAAAAACTACCTTCAGATGATATTACACACCCTCAGGAAGTTGATACAGAGAAGATGGTACGCTCTCCAATGCCAAATCTGCAGAAAACCCTAGGTTCTCTCTCACAAGCCAAAGCTTCTTCAAAAATCATAAGTGTCGAATGATCAAAATGATTGAATGATTCTATTTGGCTTTTGGAAAAAGCTTTTATACCCCCTCAAAAAGGCATGACTCCCCATGTGCTTTTTGGCTTTTAAAATAATATTTTATTATTTGCTTTTGTTGCCTCAATATTACCTTGGTTATTGTGCCCATAATAAATTAATATCATTAATTGCACTTTATCATGTGTCATTGGCCCCCTTTTAATATAAAGTCAAAATATAACTTTATATTATAAACTTTTAATTAACATCATTAACGACACATTAAAATATTAATATCTCCTTAAAAATCCATCAGTTAGCTACGCCAACTGAAACTAACGTCAAAACTGCCAAACACTGAATGATCAGGCGCCCTGCCACAAATAGCAGCTTCCGATAGCTGACTTACTATAAATAGTAAGTACGCACCACTGAGTCTTGAAACATCTGCAAAGGCCCAAACATTGGTCGACACTGCATCTGAGACCTGTCCAGGTGCCCTGCTATAAATAGAAACCCCGACTCCCTGAAAAAGTAACTTACTATAAATAGTAAGTGTGCTAAACGAAGTCCAACGAAGGTCAAACCTGAACTCTCACTGATCACTGGAGGCGAAGCCACACTGAATACTACCAAAATAAGACCCCCCTAACCATCTGCTCTAGCCTACGAGGGTCAACTGACACGAAGTCCCAAAATAGCAAGTTACTATAAATAGTAACTCCTAAAAAGTAGGAAGTGCTGACAAAAGAAACATCCCTAAAAAATAGGAACTCCCAATTGGCCAAACAGGCCTTGATCCCACACCTCCTAAAAAATAGGGACTTACTAAAAATAGCAAGTCTTGGACAAGTTGTCCAAATCAGGCGTAGAAAGTGTCGATCAACTCCAATTGTCCGTTTGAACCCTGCTGAGCAACAAAAACTCTGCTCTGGCTATGCTGGAACCACCCCAGAAGTCAGCACCATCCAAACTGCATGAGGGCCTAAAAATGGGGACATTACAGGAATATAGGAGAATACACAAAAATAGGAATCTTTGTTCTTCAACCTTCATCAAACAAGGATTTCATTTTTGTTTTCCTTACTTCAGGTTGTTGCACAAAGCACATAAGTAGAAGATACACAAAAGACAAAATCCTAATTTGACTAATTTTAATCAACTATTTATGGAAACTTGCATATAAACATTTAAAAATAATTTAATAAATAAATTTAAAAACCTAAAATACTGCTGTTATAAATTTGAAGTTAATACCTAAATCCCTAAATGCCGTTTTAGGGTTGTCTAACTAGTGTTTTTAGTAAAAGCAATAGTTCAACAACACTAAAAACAACATTTTATAACCATATATGATTCTATGCACAATTTATTGTATATCTAAATTGAAAAAGAAAACAAAAAAAAAAAACTATTACATAATCATTGATTTCAAATTTTCAGATTTAGCCATTTAAGAAATGAACATTTAAAATAAAAATTCAAAATGTGAATCCCAAAAGAATCAAAGATGAAGGGCCATGGCTTACCTTGAGGCTTGAAGGCTTGAGGGCTTGATGAATGTGTTGAGAATTGAAACTTGAATGGGTGATCGATGAAGACTTGGCACTTACTCTTCCTCTTGTTGTTGCTCTCCCTCTTGCTAATCCTCTCACTCACGAGTCTTGCAACCTTGCTTGCTCTTGCTCTTGCTATGTAGCATACAGCTATTGCACTTGCAGCCTTGCTTGATGCTTTCAAGCTTTGATAGTGATTTAGATTGAGAGTGTGAGGTTTATTTATAGTTTTTTTTTTAGTGTTTAGGGTATGGGTGGGGCCCATAAACCATTAGGATTAGGGTTGGGGCACGAACATCAAGAAAAATGTCTGAATTGTTTAAAAAGAAATATTTTTTAAGGTGTTTTACACAATGGACGGTTGGGTGTTTCCGGTGCATTTGAGATTCATGTAATTTTTCGCACAGTCTTGAGGACACCTTGACATCCCCCCAATGTCTCCAATAGGGGGAGATCCCTTGGAAATGTCCCCTCTCCAAGGGTGACGTCTTGGGGACATCTCGTACTTGGTGGCGACATGGTGGTAGAATGTTTCCTTGGCGTCTTGGTATCTTAGGGATGTCCCGACCTCTAGAAACAACAAATTTTTTTTGGGGGGGGGGGATGTGTCCTTGTGGAACACTGCCTGTTTATAGGTTACAATGAATAACTTATAGGGATTGGAGAATAATTATATATCCCAAAAAGAAACATTTTAAAGCAAAGCTATCCAAGAGAAGCTAAAAAAAGGAAAGACAGGAACATTAAGGCAAACCTATTCTAAAACAAGTATTAAAATACAAACAACCTAAAATAGGCTCTCATATATCACTTGGAATAGAACACCAGAAGTAGCTAGTGCCGGGTTTAGTCGTTGCTAAAAATAGCAATTTACACATGAGTGGCCTTCGAGACTTTGAAGCAATTTTCACACTAAAACTTTGTCAAATCCTTTGAAGAACATTGAAACCTTGACCATTCTGCCAGTAAGAACATCCTCAATCCAATTTGGTGACTTGAAAGTTGAAATTAAAACCCTAAGTGTTTGTCAGATCATCAAATTGAAAAACCATTGACTAGGGTTTTGTAAAGACTTAAGATGAAACCTTAGCAAACAGTGAGGAGTATTAAATAGCAGCGTGATTGATATCAAAAAATGGTCATCAAAATCCTAAGTGACCTTTAATCTCAAAAAATAGAAAAGGATTGTCACTGCCATGTTACAAAACTGCTCCTTTCTTTGAGAATGATGAAACTCTAGGCTTAATCTTCAAATTGTCAATACAAGTTAGAAACCCTGAGTGCTTGTGAAAGATCCCTGATGGATCCCTTTGCTGAAATGAAGTGCTGTTTTTTTGTGATTTAATTTGTTTTATGATTTTTATTATTTTTTTGTTTTCTTTCAGACTAGAGAGGAGATGCAGAAGGGGTTTCAGTTTTCTTGAGATGTGTATTTGCCAAGATGGCAAATAGAAATACATACAGCTGCAATCTCAAATAAAATGGACTAAAAATAAATAGTAATTGATAGAAAGATAACACATGAGAAATTGAGGCACATACCCATCAGATCTGTATTTTAATATTCAATGGAAGCCTGGTTTGCAACCCTACTTGCATACAAAGGCAATATTGGCCTAGAAGAGGCTATACATGCAACTGAGAATGAAGGATCTAAAGAATAAAGCTGATTTAGCACTGCTGCAAGCTTTGATCTGCAATAACATGCCCTGGAATCTGTCCAATGATGCACAAATGAAGACCCAGAGTAGGCCTCCCACAAACAAGAACTGGGTTGTCGTCCAATTCACCAAAATCCTTGAGAGTTTTCATTCCCAAGAGTCTGAATGCTGCTGCCCCCTTCCACAGAGTTCAGAGCTGCCATGAAGCTTCAAAAGATATGCAAAAGGTGCATCCAAAAAGCACTTCAAAGTCACTTTATGCATTTCCCAAAGTGAGCGTCCACTTTAGGGTTCCAAAAGGGATCAAAAATAAGAATCTTTAAAAGATTCTTTTATTAATGAAGTCTTCACAAGTTGGGCGCCCAAGTTGAGGGCCCAACTTCATTATTAAAAGACCACTTTTTAAACACAACGTTGTGTCAACTAGGTGGGGGTCTTTTTAATAACTTATTAATATAAAGTGACATGTTATTCACTTTAATATTAAAAAATAGGAATTTGACCAAAACTCCAAAAATGCTCCTGGAGGTCCCCTGATGCCTCCTGGTCAACTCTCGGTCAAACCCTAAAAAATAGGAACCCTTCCTAAAAAATAGGAAACTGTCACAAACTGACTGGAAAGGCCTGTAAAGCTCTGTGCCAAGCTACACTGCCTCTGGATAGGTCCCCTAACCACTCTGCTGACCTACGGGAACCCGGATAATAGGTCAACTCTCATGTCTCTGCTAGACAGCGCTAAAGAGGGGACATGACAGTCCTCCCCTCTTGAAGATGCTTGCCCACAAGCAACTGCAAGGACGGATGCTGTAAAATGGACTCTCCCTCCCAGGTGGCGTCCTCTATAGGGAGTCCCCTCCAACGAATCAAGTACTCCCGAATCACCCTACTTCTCAGCCGTCGTTTCCTCTCCTCCAAGATCTCCTCAGGAACCAGAGTCAGCTTACCTTCCTCATCCAAGGGAGGTAAATCGGGTGATGCTACAATATGTTGCCCCAATGCCTTTTTCAGGCAAGATACATGGAACACATTATGAATCCGACTGTCAGGTGGTAACTCAATCTCATAAGCAACCTCTCCCACACGCTTGAGAATCCGATATGGTCCGTAGAAGCGAGGCTTGAGCTTCTCAGCTCCACCCCCTTTAAGGGTGCTCTGTCGGTAAGGCTGCAACCGCAGGAAAACCATGTCATCCACCTCAAATACTCTCTCAGTCCTATGCCGATCAGCGTAGACCTTCTGCTGATTCTGTGCCTGCTGAAGATTCTCCCTGAGAGATCTCATGATGTCCTGGTTCTCCTGTAACCAATCCTGTGCCAAGGGCACTCTGCTGTCACTTACAGCCACATCAACAAAAGATAATGCCTCGTAACCATAGAGGGCTCTAAAAGGTGTCATAGCAATAGACATATGGTGTGTAGTATTATAACAATACTCTCCTAGATATAGCCAACGCACCCATGCCTTCTGCTGTCCTGATACATAGCTGTGCAAATACCCCTCAACCCACTTATTAACAATCTCGGTCCGCCCATCTGTCTGTGGGTGGTAGCTGGTACTGGGTGTCAACTCCGTACCTGTGAGCCTGAAAAGTTCTTGCCAGAAAGAACTCATGAACCTACTATCCCTGTCACTCACTATGGTCTTGGGAAGACCGTGGAGCCTGAATATCTCTCTGAAAAATAACTCTGCCACCTGAGATGCTGTGAAATCAGCTGCAATAGGAAAGAAGTGGGCGTATTTAGTCAACCTGTCTACTACAACATTGATACAGTCTTTCCCCTGCACCCGAGGAAGACCTGTAATGAAATCCATGGAGATCCCTGACCACTTCTGCTCCGGTATAGGTAACGGCTGTAATAAACCAGCAGGGAAAGTATGCTCAGACTTATTCTGCTGGCACGTCAAACACTCACGAACATGACATAAGATATCAGCTTTGAGACCCTTCCAAGAGAATCTCTCTCAAACCGCCCTGTAGGTCTTACCATAACCTGGGTGCCCTGCTGTCGGAGTATCATGATAAGCATGCATAATTTGTTCCTTCAACTGAGAACCAGGAACCAGATACACCCTGCCCTTGTAGTAGATGACTTCATCTACCACAGTGTACCTATCATCCAACACCAAACCATCCATGACCTCGCAAGCATGCTGATTTTTGGAGTACTCAACTAAAAGTTGAGCCTTCCAATCTGCTGAAATCTCGCTCAGTGAACATAGGGCAGCAAGTGATGGTTTTCTAGAAAGTGCATCAGCCACAGTATTATTCTTCCCCTTTATGAATTCGATGTCAAAATCATAAGCCTGAATCTTGCTCACCCATTTTTGCTGACGATCATTGAGCTCTGTCTGATCAAGAAAATATTTCAGACTGTTGTGGTCTGTTCTTACCACGAATTTGCTGCCAACAAGATACTGTCTGAACTTGGCTAATGCATGCATAATAGCCAACATTTCCTTATCATATGTAGAATACAACCTCTCATTATCCCGCAGCTTCCGACTCTCAAAAGCAATGGGGTGTCGGTTCTGCATCAAAACCGCTCCTATGCCCAAACCGAAAGCATCACACTCAAGTACAAAGGGCTGCGAGAAGTCGGGAAGTGCTAAAACTGGGCAAGTACTCATAACCTCCTTGAGCCTGTCAAAGACTCCCTGTGCCTGCTCTGTCCATCTAAAAGCCCCTTTCTTTGTGAGGTCTGTCAAGGGAGCTGCCAACTGAGAGAAACCCCTCACAAATCGCCTGTAATAAGCACATAGACCAAGGAACCCCCGTAACTCAGTAATGTTCCGAGGGTGTGGCCAATCTCTAATTGCCTGAATCTTCTCCTCGTGCACCTTCACCCCATCAGCACTAATCACATGACCCAGATATAGGACCTCTCTAAGTCCAAACTCACATTTGGACAACTTAGCAAATAGAGACTGACTCTCCATGATGCTAAGTACCTCCTCAACATGTCTGAGATGGTCCTCCCAAGTACGACTGTAGATCAGAATATCGTCAAAGAACACTAGAACTGATTTCCTCAACTGCTTGTTGAAGAGATGGTTCATACATGACTGGAAGGTGGCTGGAGCATTGGTAAGGCCAAAGGGCATCACCAGGAACTCATAATGCCCATAGTGACAACGGAAGGCGGTCTTGTGTACATCCTCTGCTCGTACACGAATCTGATGATAGCCTGAACGAAGATCAATCTTAGAGAAGTAGATGGCTCCATGAAGCTCGTCCAACAACTCATCAATGCGTGGAATAGGGTATCTGTTCTTGATTGTCTTCTTGTTCAAGGCCTTGTAATCTATACACATCCGTAGAGTCCCATCCTTCTTCTTAACCAGAACTACAGAAGAAGCAAAGGGGCTAGAACTGGGGCGAATGAAACCCATATCTAACAGCTCATGAACAGTCTTCTCAATCTCATCCTTGTATGCTCTAGGATGACGATACGGGGTGGTGATCACTGGCTTAGCTCCATCCTCCATCTCTATCCCATGCTCAAACCCTCTATCCGGGGGTACACCAGGAGGTATGTCACCAAATACTCGGCCATGCCGATCCATCACTGTCTGTATGTCAACATGAAATGCTCTAGCATCCTGAGGAGTGGGTGTCTTGGATTTCACAAAACAACGTGTGGCCCAGAGCACATCATCATGTCTGATAATAGACTCCATCCTGCGAGAAGATACCTCCTTGGGTCCACCGTCAGAGGCTGCCCTCAAGATCACCTTCTTCCCGCCAGATAGGAACTCTAACTGCATGCGGTGGTGATCAATAATATATCTCCCAATACCCTGTAACCACTGCATACCCAAAATCATATCATAATCCTCTAAGGGTAGGATATAAAAGTCATCCGTCAAGGTAAAATCACCCATCTGAATGTTGAGCTGTGAGATCCTCCGAGTACAACCCAACACTGCACCATCTGCAACCTTAACTCCAAAACCCTCGAACACCTCAGACTGTAATCCACGCCTCTCCACCAATTTCTGATCAATAAAATTGTGCGTGGCTCCTGTGTCAACCAAACTCATGACTCGCTGTCCCTGTAAGGTTCCTTTCAACCGAAAGGCATGGAACCTGGGATAACTGGATAGGGTAGCCATAGTCACTTTGGCTGCCGCCGATGAATCAGGGATGTCTATCTCTAGCTGGGGTCGCTCCTGAATAACCTCCTCAGGGCTGTCCTCAATGTCGGTGTCTGGTATCTCCTCATCCCCAAGCTCAGATGTGACCTCAACCAAGTGAACTCTGCCCTTACCCATACAGCGGTGTCCGGGCTCCCAAGGCTCCTTGCAGGAGAAGCATAATTTCTTCCTCCTCAAATCATTCCGTGACTCCTGATCCATCCTAGGAGGTCTAGCTGACTGTCCATCTCTGAATTGTGGAGTATTGGCCTTCTGAAAAGGTCGTGATTCCCTGAATGGCCTCTTATCCGACTGATAAGTGGGAGTGGTGTCCAATCTCAAGGTCACATCAATGGCATCCTTAAGAGTGGCCGGCTGGAAGGCACGTACCAATCCCTTAAGCCTATCCTGTAACCCCTCAATGAATAACATCACGCTACGCCTCTAGGGCATATCAGGTACCATAACTGCAATACGCTGGAACTCATTAACATAAGCTTCAGCATGTCCTGTTTGTCTAAGATGTGCCAACTCCCTATAGTAGAGTTCTGTGTCCTTACGGTCAAACCGGGTAATGAGTCGTTCAGTGAACTCTGCATAGGAATGAATCAAGGCATGATCCTGGGTGACCAGTCCATGATGCCACCAATCATAGGCAACCCCATCTAAATGTAAGACAGCAAACTGGATAGCCTCACGCTCAGGCATGGGTCTCAAGGATAAATATATGTCCAGCTTGTGCACCCAAGCACGTGCACTCGTACTACCCGTACCATCATATGTAGCCAACGTGATCTTCCCAGTAGCTCTACTGAGGTCATAGTTCTGCTGCTGTGGTCTAGTGCCTCGGTCTCCTCTAAACCTGGTAGAATCTCTGCGCTGTGCATAATACTGTGGAAAAGGAAAGACATCCCGGACCTCAGGGGGTAAGGCTCTCCATTCAGCTATAGCCGCCATGACTGAGTCCTAAAATTCCACCTCTGGTGGCTCTACCTGTGCTGGCCGTTCACCTGGTGCAAACTGAGGAAGTAAGGGTCTATCCCTGGCCTGTCCACGCCTAGGGGAATGATGGGAACTCCTAGCTGATGCGTGTGACCTGTGACTATGCTGGCTTCCCGCCACTGATACTGATCTGCTCCGTCTGCCTCTATCTAACTCCAATCGTTCCAAGGCATCCTGTATCCTGTCAAGGGTCTGAGCAATCCTAGGCTGAGTGTTGATGAGGGTTCTCATCATCTCTCTCTCTTCCTCATCCTGATCTCTCCTGGCATTTCTCTGTTCTTCAGCCATTACTGGTTCCTCTGCTGTACCAATCCCAAGCTCGTTTTGGGCTATCCTGCGTGTGTAATACCTGTCTGTATGCATAGAAAGCAAATCTCTAAACCCCACAGGCTGGCAGATCAAAAGCTCTGATACCACTGAAAGATCCCTGATGGATCCCTTTGCTGAAATGAAGTGCTGTTTTTTTGTGATTTAATTTGTTTTATGATTTTTATTATTTTTTTGTTTTCTTTCAGACTAGAGAGGAGATGCAGAAGGGGTTTCAGTTTTCTTGAGATGTGTATTTGCCAAGATGGCAAATAGAAATACATACAGCTGCAATCTCAAATAAAATGGACTAAAAATAAATAGTAATTGATAGAAAGATAACACATGAGAAATTGAGGCACATACCCATCGGATCTGTATTTTAATATTCAATGGAAGCCTGGTTTGCAACCCTACTTGCATACAAAGGCAATATTGGCCTAGAAGAGGCTATACATGCAACTGAGAATGAAGGATCTGAAGAATAAAGCTGATTTAGCATTGCTGCAAGCTTTGATCTGCAATAACATGCCCTGGAATCTGTCCAATGATGCACAAATGAAGACCCAGAGTAGGCCTCCCACAAACAAGAACTGGGTTGTCGTCCAATTCACCAAAATCCTTGAGAGTTTTCGTTCCCAAGAGTCTGAATGCTGCTGCCCCCTTCCACAGAGTTCAGAGCTGCCATGAAGCTTCAAAAGATATGCAAAAGATGCATCCAAAAAGCACTTCAAAGTCACTTTATGCATTTCCCAAAGTGGGCGTCCACTTTAGGGTTCCAAAAGGGATCAAAAATAAGAATCTTTAAAAGATTCTTTTATTAATGAAGTCTTCACAAGTTGGGCGCCCAAGTTGAGGGCCCAACTTCATTATTAAAAGACCACTTTTTAAACACAACGTTGTGTCAACTAGGTGGGGGTCTTTTTAATAACTTATTAATATAAAGTGACATGTTATTCACTTTATTTTATTTATTTTTATTAAATATTAAAGCCACACTTTAATATTCAATAATTATTCCAATTCCATCACCTGGCCATCCTGAACTGAGAACTGCTGTAGCCCATGCCACTGGTGATGTCGCCACGTGTCATGCCAACTGACAGTGCCTCCCTAAAATGTAGGGATACCTCCTAAAAAATAGGAATTTGACCAAAACTCCAAAAATGCTCCTGGAGGTCCCCTGATGCCTCCTGGTCAACTCTCGGTCAAACCCTAAAAAATAGGAACCCTTCCTAAAAAATAGGAAACTGTCACAAACTGACTGGAAAGGCCTGTAAAGCTCTGTGCCAAGCTACACTGCCTCTGGATAGGTCCCCTAACCACTCTGCTGACCTACGGGAACCCGGATAATAGGTCAACTCTCATGTCTCTGCTAGACAGCGCTAAAGAGGGGACATGACAGCTTGCTTCCATCTGCCAATGGGAATGACATGGCAGAAAACCCTGCATCTCATCAATGAATCACAATTATACTATTTGAAGCCTTATGTAGCTGATAACATAGTTTGGAAACACAAAAACCCTAGTCAGTCAAAGGAAGATATGCTGATATTCTTTGCATTTCTAAGCCACTAATAAATGCCCGAAAATTGGAGCATGCAAACTGCCATCATACATAATCAAGGTGTTGCTGGTACAAACGACACAAAGTACTAAATTTTGCTGCTGTAGGAGGCCAAAAACCCTGTTTTACTCAGCCTTGTCACTCAAAAGTATGTTCTGCCACTTAAAACTCATGCAAACTGATTGAGGTGCCTTTTCATGGCATGTTTGTCACTATCAGACATGTTAGGTGGAACTTACTGATGATTGAACCATGTTTATGCGTTGGCAGAGATTTGCCATGGCTTAACCAAGCCTAGCTCGCACTTAGACATTTGGTCTAATTTAGATGTGTCTAGTGGAGGATTTAAGTGGCGAAGCCACTGCTGGCATGCACCAATGATACTCTTGCCACTTTTAAGTCGCTGAAATCCTAGGCAGAAGTTTGATGACTAACTGCCATCTTTCCCTTGTTGATTCCAAAATATGGCTGTTTTAGTCTGAGTATGCACCAAGCTTATGTTTGCCATTTTTTTACACTTAAGCGGAACTTTTTGTGACTTAAACCATGTTTTATCTGTCTGAGCAGAAGTTTCCCAATGCCAAGCCATGTCTAGCGGATACTTCTTCACTTATTGCCAAGTTTCAATGCATTGGTGGAGATTCATAACACTTCTGCCATGGTTATTCACCCTTGGACAGAACAATCAGGTGGCTAAACCATCACTGGCTTGCACCTGCTACATATTTGCCCACTTTTCTTGTGTTTGGTGGTTTTTTCCAATGGTCGAACCATCTGAAATGTGCGCCTCTTTTATATTTTCTTTCACTTGAGTGGAGATCTCACAAGTCATTGCCATCTTGTACAAATGCCCAGTGGAAGCTTTTGATGGTTTGGCCACTTTACATGTGTAGTAGACTATATATCAGCCACCTTACATGCACCCTAGGTGGAGATTTCTCATGGTTAGGCCATTTAAAAGGTGAGCCATCCTTATGAATTCTCTGGCAGAATTCCATATGATTTAAGGCACATCAACGTTGCTGTCCCAAACGTCCTTGCATGCTGCTGATCTGTTTTGATTTCTGCTCTTGACATTTTCTATAACATAATCATTTACGTCTGCTGGACTTGTGGCAATCGCCATCATTTTACAAAAGTCGTTAGTCGAAGGATAAAGATCATGACATGACAAGCTTTGCAAACTGACTGGGGAGATCACGAATTGACTTATTGACGATCGATTGTTATGACAACACAGACAAAAAGTAGTACTGAAATTGAGTTTTGTATGGGTACGAGCATCACCTAAATTGTTCTGTGATACGTTGATTTTACCTACTACTCCCTTTGTATTTATCAAGGGCAAAACTTAAATCATTTAGACACTGTTTATTTCTACTAGTTGGTTTTTTCGAATAGGTTGAATTTATGTTTGCTTTCAACTTGAGAATGTTTAATTTGTTGTACATAAACATAAATGCTATGATCAGTAAAGTATAAGAGTTCATTCTCAAAAAAGATTTTGTCTTGCAGAAGGCAGCCATAAAGAAAATGGATATGCAGGCCACAAAGGAGTTCTTGGCTGAATTGAAGGTCCTTACACATGTTCATCACTTGAACCTGGTAGGGTCTACTCCTAACTCCTTGTTTCATAATTCTGAAAATAACATGCCTATTCATGTGGAGCATAATGGTTTCCATATAATGATTTATACATTATTCATTGCCTAGCATCTGTGATTGGTAATGAAGCATTCAGATTCAGATCAAAGGCAGTAATTTTGGTAGTTCGATTATACTAGTGAAATTTAGAGAACAATAGCAATATTTATGGCTCAAAAGTTGCTTTACATTGTACATCTCTATTTTTAGCATGCTCGAATCCACACTAAATATTGTAGGAAAATATTTTCTTTTTAGTTTAAGTGGAAGATAGAATCAATTGGTTTTGACAGCTGCAACTAAATAGGCTTGGTCTAATTTTTTACAGTTAATATTATTTGGGGAAAGGGTATGCATCTTATACTACAACAAAGAACACAATATAATTATATCAGAGAATACAACAAAGAATATACAAAATGGATAGCCGTTGTTCATAAATGTATTCCTCTTCCAACATTGGTGAGAAAGTAAAAAAAATCATCTTTAGATCCTAAGTCAACTGAGTTCCCATCTTTTCTAAATAAATCCGTTCTATCTAAACATTGGGTGGCAAAGTCCCCTTTAAAGCTGTTAATAACTTAATTCCCTAAGTGAAGGTTAGGAGCGTCGTTAATATAATTAGATATTTCCTTGCATCTTCCCCATGAAATGTGATATTGATCGACCAAATAGAGCTTTGTGTTCCTATGCTAGGTTGTCTAGCGGCTAGCCATCCACAAGTCTCTCATATTAACTCCTTCCAATTGAGGGGTCCTAGAAATATCTGCATTGACTTTATTGTAAGAATTGTGCAAATATGCAAGTCCACAAAGCATTTTGGTGTATTTTATTTGTTGCTAAGTTACTAGGAAATGTCTGCGAGTACAAGTTCAGCTACAGGTATAAATAAGGGGAGTGCTGATTTTTCAACACCACGGGTATTGTTCATCATGAAAACATCCATAAATAAATTATAAATAAAATGAAAAAGATAAAGAAAATAACCATAATACCAATGGGTTAATACATTATGATTTAAAATAAAATAACTTTAATGCAATCAGAATTCAAATAAAGAAAAGGTAACAGAACACTCCATAATTTAAAATATCATGGGTTAATGCATTATGTTATATGATTTATGATTTAGGTTAAGTTGCATTTTTCTTTTAAGTAGACTTTTGTTGTGGGTTCACCCTTGAAATGGGATGGCAATGTTGGGTCCTTCTTGATGATGCTGAAGAATCCAAGATGTTTCTCAGGAGAACAATAACAAAGATCAGTACCAGAACATTTTGAGTTGAGGTACAGAGGCTGGTTTTGGAGCGTTCAATAAACTAGCTTTATTGCAAAAAAATAAAAGCCACTGGAAAATCTTGACTTGTGAAGCCTAGCCTTGATTTCTGGACTTTGATTAACTATCATTCACCCTAAGACATGAGATCTGAAGCAAAGTATTATCCTTTTTATTCAAAGTTCTCTTTCCATTTGTCTTCTAAGTTGTGGAGCCCTCATCTCCAGTTACATCTGAGTTTGATATTTGGTTTTACTGTCTGTTGGTACCAATTTCAGTACCCTTAGAAAAGTTGTTTTCAATCATGCTTATAGCCAAAGACCAAGTCATTCTTGTCACATCAATGTCAGCTATGTTATCTTTTCTGTCAAATGGCTAAGTCTGTAATGTCCCCTTCTAGCAAGTCCAACTTTTCGCAACCTCGCACACAATTTCAACTTGCGAGAGGGAACATTAGTACATAGTTCACTTTCATGTCTTAGTCATCTCATAAAATTCATATTCTTCTATTTTTCCATTTAGGGTTAGAACCATATATTCATGCACATTAATATCATATTCATCAGAATAATCATGTCATCTTTCTCTCATAGGCATGATGAGTTAGGCATGAGTGGTCACCATGGGCTTGATATTCAATTCCTTTGTCTCAAGTGGGAATAGTCCTCAACTTAGCCAAAGGCCTTCATGTATCCTCGGGTTTGACCCCAAGGCCTTCTCCTTAGGTTTTACCCTAAGGCCTTCATTAATCTTTAGGTTATACCCTAAAGCCTTCTCCTTAGGTTTTACCCTAAGGCCTTCATTAATCTATAGGTTTTACCCTAAAGCCTTCTCCTTAGGTTTTACCCTAAGGCCTTCATTAATCTTTAGGTTTTTACCCTAAAGTCTTCTCCTTAGGTTTTAGTCTAAGGCCTTCATTAATCTTTAGCTTTTACCCTAAAGCCTTCTCCTTAGGTTTTACCCTAAGGCCTTCATTAATCTTTAGGTTTTTACCATAAAGCCTTCTCCTTAGGTTTTACCCTAAGGCCTTCATTAATCTTTAGGTTTTTACCCTAAAGCTTTCTCCTTGGGCTTTACCCTAAGGCCTTCATTAATCTTTAGGTTTTATTGTTGATGGAGATGATTGATATTCACTTGGTCAATGCTGATGGATAATACCTTCGTATGATGGTTCTCGCTTCGATCTGTAACTCTCTTTAATGTATTAAGTGATAATCGCTTACTTGATGTTTCAAACTCTTGCTAATCAATCTGAAGATGTATAGTGATTAATATGGTGATGATCATTGATTGATGTCTTCTTCGATTACCAGCGGCTATCTTATTATAACTTCTCTTGCACTGATGAATCAAATGTAAACTCCTTCACTTGTGTAATTAGCGTGTCTTCTCCACGATGGCACAATACTTGTAGCTGCGTTTGGTTCTGTATGATCCCACAATCCACTTAGGTGCGAACCCACTCTACAAAGGCCCCCGATTCCTCTCACCAAGAAGCGCTAAGAAAGCAATGAGATTTCAAATGATATGTGAAAGTCTTTGTCACCTTTGCTACAAATCTCATGAGTTGTGATACCTTTCGCTGAGGATGTGAATTGCGATGCCTTGATTGGATTTGATGTTTGGTCACTGTTAATGGAATGATGAGATGGATCCAATAATAATCCCCTTTGACTGATGCCCCCTCTACTTATATCTTGGAATAGTCGCATCATTATGAAGAGTCGTATTTCTTCATGGTTCATCGTTGCCTCTTAGTAATTGTTTCTTGTCTTTATTTATTTGTCTTTATTGATACAATTCGTTGTCTTGAATGCATTTAGACTAGTATTTATTCGGTTCGGTTATCCTTAGTGATGCAATCAGCTCCAATAATGTCAAATACATAGGCTGCGATGATTAGTATGAATGCAGATCTGCCACCAATATGCTTGAACAGCCAACGCGACCTTCATTAAGGATGTTCCAGCCAAGGATATGGAATCGGCGCCCAAAATATACTCTCCTTTGATGATCGGTGCTGAAGTAATAATTAATCCTTCATTACCTTTTATACCATGCTTTCTAAGCATCGATTCTTCCTTAGAATCGGTAGTCTTAATGATATTTAGCATTTGTTATTATGTAATAATATTTAATCATAGACCTTTTATTATTATCATAATAATATTTACTATTTGCATTTGTATTTATGTATTATAATATATTATTATAAATTATATTATGGTTATTATAATATAATCATAATAAATATCGCTATTTTAATTATTTATATTATATCTATGTTTGCGTATGTCATTCCTATCTAATAGTGGGACATGACAAAGTCCCCAAGTGTTGGTAAGTTCCAACAGTTCCACTAACAATGTATACATGATGTTCGTCATGAAGATTATCAAGCTCTAAATTCTAAAAGGGCTCCAACACAGGTAGTGAAAGGAAGCAATGATGTTAAGAGAACGACCATGGTGGTAGATGCTAGGCAGAAGAAGGAAGGATTGAGGTTAAGGACAATCTTCTTCGACACATTGAGATAGGATCATATAAGGAGGTCATATTTCAAGCATAAAGTTGTCACTATGGAAAATCAATATTCAAGATAGGTAGTTTCAGTGCATACCAGAGATCAAACTTTCTATTTTTTATAAAGTTTCTGTTTTTTTTTTTAAAACTGCTTTTTGCTTTTAAGTTGTGTTTGGATTGAGGAGATAAGCATGAAAATCAAAACTTTCTATTTTTAGAAAGTTATTCTTTTGCTTTTTCTACTTTTACAACAAAAAGCGGTGGATGACAGAGGCATAAAGTTACCCAAGCAATTTCAACCTTTGTCATGTAAAAATGGAATTCAGAAGGATTAAAGGAAATGAGAAATTAAATTTTTATTAAAATCAGTGTTCGAAAATTAAAAAATGGTATAAATTTAAAAGAAATTCAAAGTTATGAGTTAGTCATTCAAAAATTGGCATTGATTGCAAAAACCTCCACAAGTTCCACTTTTTGGCATCAAGTGGAGAAAGTTCCACCGAGCACCAACTTTGCTAGTTTTCACAACTTGACGTTGATGGCAAAAACTTCCACAAGTTCGACTTGGCATCAAGTGGAGAAAGTTTGTAATGTCCCGTTCTAGGTTTTGAAGCAAATTTCTGAATCTTGCAATTTTTCAAACTAAAACCCATAGGACTGAAATCTGATTTCTTATTTGCACCTTTCAATCTTTTGTCTTCAAGAATATGAAATATAGAGAAACATATATTGAAATATAGATGTCAAACAATTCACACCTATGACTACTTTGAAATGAATAGCATCCAATGGATGTACAATTTGATAGCAAGTAGATTGATTGAAAGAAATTCAGATCTCACTGTCATAAATCAGTCTTCTATTACATCTATTTGGATGGCTTTAAGCATAGCCGAATACAATACCAATCTGCTGTGACAAAATGTAGATATGAAAGATGATTATCACATACCAATTTAGTGCCACATTACAATGCAAGGGAAGAATTCCACGCTCAGATCTGATGACCAATCGCTGAAGCAAATGATAGAAAAGGGACACCAAAGATGGTCGATGATCTATAGGACTGATCACCCTTTCTTCCAATGATAATCGCTGGGTTATGATGCTGGTCGCTGCTGTCACAGTCTGCTATATTCAAGCATTCAATGATACAAACCTCTTAGCTGATCGCTGCTGCTGTATGTGAATGGTGATGTCTTCAATGTTGTCGCTTGCCTCCTAAGAATGCAGATCGGTCTTCTAGATTAATGGCGAATAGTCCCAAGCTCAACGACTCAAGGATGATGAACTTACTAATGGCAGCAGCTGGAAACAATCTCTGTTTGGTGGCAGATCTGCAAGATGTAGGAAATCGGTGCTCAAGGCAATATGAGTCTCTCTCCCAATCGACCTTGAATGACAAGGATCTCCAACAATGAAATGTTCAATGATATTCTTCAACACTTTCAACAAAGATCTTCAATAAATCTTCACCAAGGTCTCCAACCAAATTCGAATGATGAATCGATGAAGCTCAAACAAATCTACAAAATCTCCAATGAAGTGCAATTGTGAACTCTGTATGAATTCACCTCCTTGATGTAGTTGGGTTTTCGTCCAATACATCTATTATTCACAAGGGTTTTTTTTTTTTTTTTTTAAAATGCGCCTAGTAAACTTTTTAATGTGACTGGTGATGCTGGTGCGACACGCCCTCCGGCTCCAAGCGAATGCTTTTGCCCGGAGCAATGAACCTGTGAGGCCACAACACGGGGGACCTCATCCCCTAGCAAGAACACTTCAAACCCGCGAGCTCGTTGGCCCAGCGGGGGTTTGAACTTTGGTGGCCGCCACTACAACCGAGCGACTTAACCACTGAACCGCGCCCTTATCGGCGATTATTCACAAGGGTTTATCCTTGGAATAAATTGCAATAAAATTGCAGACGATACAAAGGTTAGCAAGCCAAAAGATGATTGAAATGATGTTGCAAACCTCTTATTTATACATGCTTTTCCTCTTTTCAATTGCTGGCTGACAATCATAAAAAAATATTGTTTATTAGTTCATTATGGCCTTTCCTTTGAATTTGGTGCTCAAACACTTAATTTGAAATCATTTATTCTTCAAGGGCCGACCTAGGACTTTTCTCAAGGAGGCCGACCTAACTTTTCTCAATTTGGCTGACCTAAACTTGGTTATTTCTCATCTTAGGCCGACTTACTCTACCTTGGCTGACTTGAGACTGTTCTAGGCCGACCTAGGCCGACTTGACTAGAGTAGATTTTGAATTTATATTTATTCTTCTTCCACTTTGGCCGACTAGCACAATTCTTTTCTCCTCTAAGAGCTGACTTTCCTTAGATAACCTTGATGCCAATTTCAAATTAAAGATTTGAAATTTTCCCTCTATGAGTACTCTGCAAATTGGGGACATTACAAAGTTCCACTGAGCCAACTTGCTAGTTTTCATAACTTGGTGTTAGCAAACATAAAACCTCCAAAATCTCCACCAAAAAGCAAATGGGCACTTAAACTCAATCAAGCACCAAACTAACATGTTTTTCTTGCCAAAACAAAGTGAGAAACAAAACAAAAGTGGCGCCTAGGTTAGTATATGGGCCCAAGTGAAAGATGATGTAAGGTGCCAAGCTATTTGTTTCGTATTTTTGTAAATGTTTGGCAAAATGACAGATGAAAACACAATGCATAGAATGATATGGTATTCACAATATATTTGAAGATGCAATATTAACTACTCCAGATATGAAATCAGCTATATAAGTTTATGAAATTTCTAATATAAATCTAACATGTCCCCATTTCCGGCATGATCACCTAACAGGAATTTGAGTTAGCCTATCCTCATTCCCGTAGGCTAATTTGTGAATTGAGGGAATGCAGTGGTTGAGCTATGGAAATTTGGAAAGTTGTTTTATAAGGCTCGGCTAATTTTTCCTTGTACTGGCGAAGTTGGAAAATGAATTAATGTATTTTTACATTAATTATTGAAAGGCCAAAAATAATAAAATATTTATTTTTGAAATGGGACGACCCATTTGGAGGAATAAGTGGCAAAAGAAATAAAATAATATTATTAAATTAGAGCGGCCAAAAAGGAGAAATAATAATAATATTTTATTATTATTATTTGGAGCGCCCAACTTGGGAGAAAGGGAAAAATAAAATAATATTATATTTTTTTGAATTTGGGCGGCCACTTGGGAGAAAAGAAAATAAATAAAATAATGTTCTTTGGCCGACATGAAGGAAATGTAATTCAAATCTTTAATTTGAATTTAAAATCTAGGCGCCTAGACTTGGTCTGCCAAATTGGAGGGATAAGGAAAACTCAAGTATAAAAGAAGGTTGTCGGAGCTTCATTTGGTCATCACGAACTTTTGGCAACTTGGCATTTTGCTTGGCAATTGTATTGTAGGACTTTCCAAGGACGAAAACCCTTGTGGAAGTAGGTGGAATTGGAGGAAAACCCAATTGCATCACGGAGGTGGATTCATACGGAGTTCACACTTGCACTTCATTGGAGAATTCGAAGGATTGTTGTACTTTCATGCTAAATCTTTCATTGCAGATTTGTGAAGACATTATTGAAGACATTGAGCATCCATTGCATTATCTAGAGAGCTGATTTGAGTCTTGCTTGAGCACCGATTTGAGCTAGGAGTGATTGTCATCATAGAGAATCTTGAGCGCCATAGTTGGAGGAGGTCTGTAAGAACCCTACCTTATCTAACTAAATTTTTTTCTGATTTTTTCCTTTCGCTGTTCTAAATTTCTGATTTACTTTGAATGCAATCTATTAAATATTTTCAATACCCGTTTTCTCCAATGAACTTAGAATACCATGTAGATGGAAAGGTTCAAAGCATATGTCCAAATTGCAACTAAAGAACATAGAACATCAACATTAGATAATCAAATCAATGCACAAAAACATGAATGAACATACCTGGAATGAAACCTTCACTTCTTTATTCAATTCAAGAGCTGATTACAAATGTCATTGGCTGTAGATTATATCAGACTAATCTGATTTTCAAATCAGACCTTATACAATGTAAGAAAAATGCCCAAATATAGCTCAAAACCCTAGCCGATTGATGTGCAATGATGCCAAGCCAAAGTACAATGATAAAACTGAAGATAGATAACTGAAATAGCCCTGTAGAAGATCAATGTTGGTCTGATATGACTGATATACCCTGCTGATATGACTGATCACAACCCAGATTTCATAGAAGATGCCAAAAAGTACCAAATTCAAGCTCCGAATGCAAGCGCCTAGCCCTAGGATGAAGGTGATTAGGGTTTAGATGCTTCCTTGATGTTCAAACCCTTCATACAATGTCAAATGACCACTCAGATCTGCAAATTAAACCCTGCTGTCCACTGCTGATACAAAAATCTGAATGTGTATGATGACTGAAAATGACAAATAATCACTCCCTTTGCCAAGCGATCCAACCAAAATGCTTCTAATATCAATTGTAGATGAACATAGCTCCATATACAAGCCAAATCTGCATAACAAACTCCATGAAAACTCACAATTCAAGCTCTATGATGAAATCTATATGAATTCATCCCATGATGGTGGAATGAGAGCATCACCAATCCACAAAACCCAAGGGAACGCCACCTTGAGCAAACTGAAAATGCAATTCCAGTCGAGAAATTCTCAAACACAAAATTTGCCAAAGATACGATAGTTGCAAAATGAAGCCAAAACCCTCTATTTATCCTTTTCTCTTCAATTTGACAAATTCTATACAATTTCAATTCCACCAATGTATTCAATCCTTCAACTTGATGATTTTAAATATATTTCACCTTTCAACCACCATCATTTAAAAAATCCATAAAATAATAATATTTTATTATTTTCCTTATCTCTCATCAAGTCGCCCATATTAAAAATAATAATATTATTTTATTCATTTTACTTCTTTTTCAAGCGCCAACTTTCACCAAGTAAAAATAATATTTTATTTATTTATTTTTTCTCCTTATTCCTTGGGCGGCAATTTTATGGGCATAAAAATAATTATTTTTAATTATTTTTCTCCTCTCTAGGTTGGCGTCAACTTTTGCCAATAAATAATATTTTAATATTATTTATTTTCCTTTCTTTTCCTTGGCATAATAAAATATTATATTTTATTTTTCTCCTTGGCATTGGGAAAAATAATAAAATAATAGAATAAATAAAATACAATTAATGATTGCATTTTATTTTCTTTTTTTCCACCTTTTTACCTTTTTCAATCTTTAAGTTGTCCAACGTTTATTTTTCCCATCCTTCACTTTTTCACCCTTGGCTTGAAAATGATAATATGTTGGCTTTATGAAAAATATCATAAAATAATACTAGCCAAAATCCAAATAAAATCAAGTATTGAGCCAACATTATAGTTTTCCATCCTTCAATGTTCTAGCTCAACCCATACACAAGTCTAGCTCGAAAAGGGCACATTACAAGGTCGTGGCTGTTTTGATGTATTATCCTTGAAGGATTGTTACAGATTTTCCAGATCAGCAGGTCTAAAACCCCAAGTGCAGCCTTGTCACTTCATCCTTGGAGCCGTTTTGCATATCCTTACCCTAGCCGCCGCCTTACTTGCATTGACATCCATTGTCAAGGGTGCGCTAGCTTGGTGAGGGTGCTCATTTCACTTGCATCAGCTTGATACATCAGATCTGCAACTGTTTGGCATCTTTAAGAGGAGCGACCAGCATTAAGGCATCGGGATAGCATCATTGAAGACCATAGTGAAGGCCGATCTGATACTGAGGAGGTCTGCCACTTTGAAATTGGCATTTGTCATCAAATTTGGTATGTTCTAGTTTACTATTCAGATCTGAATTTGTATCAGCCACTTATGCATGAATGTATGGCCATGTTGGAGCCACAAACTTGATGTAATGTTCAAAATATCTACTCAGTTTGGAGCAGCAGACTTGCATTCAGATTTGTGTGTGTTTATATGTGTATTTCATGGTGTAATTCATAAATGATGAGACTGCAGCTATATACTTTCATTTGCCATCATTTTTACATGTGTTAGACTATGTTTCATGCTTAGTGAAGTAGATTGCTAAGGTGCAAAAAAAGAAAAAATCAGAATTCAGTCCTAGGGTTTGAAGTTGGAAATTTGCAAAATTCAGAAAATTTGGTCAAAAACCATTTGGGACATTTCAAAATCATCTTGTATCAGCTGACAATGAATTTTTAACATACACAAACTCAGAACTGAAAATGAATACAAATTCTAACCTCTAATTTCTGAAACAGAATGCTGATGTAGTCCTTGACACATTAATATTAATATGGTATTTCATGTACATATATTTCTGCACCCATCATAGTCTGTATGGCTCCAACTGTAGCTGCTTTTTAATCCAGAATCTGCAATATGAGGCAGCAGCCAGACTTGGAATCAATTAATAACTTCAAATAGGGGTGCTGTCATGTCCCTCGATGACCGATTCCAATTAAAGATTGGAATAATATAATAATATCATCATGATATCATAATCAAGTCCAAAATAACAAAGGGACCACTCAATATGCCTATCGATATCCTCTAATAGAATATTATCATTGCACGATCATTGAATGAGTAATACAAATACACATCGGAATTGCCTCATGTGTTTTGGCATCGATTCATAATGTAAATACATTCCGTCGATTAGAAGGAGCAAGCAATAATAAAGATGACTTGCAAGAGATCGATCAAAGATCCCACACATCATATTTCAATCCGCAAGCAAGAGTAAAACGAAAAGAAAAGACAAAGGCACATAAAGACAAATCCACAAAAGACAAATTTGCTAAAGACAAGGATATAACTATAATAATGGTTGTTAATTATACAAGCCAGCGCCAATCCTTCCTTAAAGGGCTGTGTCTAGACGGAAGAGTCGTGGCTAATAAAAAATGATGATATTTAAAGAGGATCGACGGGACCTCATTGGGGGATCTCAGAAATCATACTCAGCACAAGAAACAAAGCATTCGGTAGATTGAAGCAGCCAAAGAACAGTGGCAATCATCTGCATTTAGTGAAATTAGAAATCATCTTCGGCCCTCAGTTACAACAGCAAATGTTACATATAATCACAGTCATCACATCTTATCCTCAAACAAGGAATCATCACACAATTACATCAACAGGGATCGAATCCATTGGAAGATATATTTGCAGCGAATAACAATATAACAAAACTATATCTAAATTATCACAGCGAACCATATAACAAGTCTATTAATCTGAATATACTCACAGCTGAAGGCATTCTAACAACAGATTGAAAGAAGACCGTGAATCTTCTCAGTACTTATTTATACATTGCAGATCGGACTATTCCTAAAGGCGTTCTATAACAAGCAAAACGGTATGACCCTCATCTCACTTGCATTAATCTAATAAAATAGTATATGGTTGCAGAAAATATAATGAAAATGATAAGTAGAATAAATATAAATGATAACTGTTACAGCAGAGAATATAATACTAATGGAATTTATGAACGTTAAGGCAATAAATATAGAAAAGTTATTTATTATAGAATGAAAGTAAAGAATGTTAGAAGAGATCATCCTAGACAAGGTAAGCTAGGAAATTATTATAAGTATAGTCTGAAAATAGAACAAACATGTATAGGGGATAAAATAAAATACTATGTTGAATAACGTTATGAATAAAAGGATGAAACATAGGATAAGCAACCTATAGAACAAGTGTAGAATGAATAAGATATAAATATATTGAAGGATTATCATAGAATGATCATCATGTGCATAAATGTAGAATGATCATAATGTGTGAATAAGATAGTCATGAGAGATAAGGGATGAGAAGTAAGGGCTCATGGTCAATCAACCAACACCCATATATCGAGACAAAGGGGTAAGGGTAATCAAGGTTGATGCCCGAGTTGGTCAAGAGCACCTTCCGGGCTAAAGACCAATAAATCCTTATCTCAAGTTGGTCTAGACTCTAGAGTACCCCTCTGAGATAAGTGCCTATTGTCCCGTGTTGGTCAAAAGGACCCCACCGGGACAATGGATAGGCCCTTGTCTCATGTTGGTCTAAAAGACCCCACCGGGACAAGGGATGGGCCTTCGACTCGAGTTGGTCTAGAGTACCCCTCCAGGTCAAGGAATGGAATATGGAACCCATGATTGTTCCCTTATAAGCCCTCTCTCATGGGAAAGTGGTTTGATGAACATGTAGACCCAAGTATGCCTCTCCCAAAGAATTCATGAGATATGCATAGTAGATATAGTGAAAGTATAATGCATATGGATTATGATTATAAGGTTTGATTTAAGATATCTTATGGTTGAAATAGAAGAATTGAATTCTAATGTTCTCTTTTGGTGAGTTGAAATTTGTGCAAGGTTGTGAAAATTTTGGCTTGCTAGAAGGGGACATTATAGGTGCGGTTGATTTGCGGGGTCCCTAATACTCTGTAAACTCCAATAGCTTCCCTCTAAAATTCAAATGCTTAGCTCCCACATTCAATGCCTTGCCTTCCTTGGTACGACCACTATGATGGTTATTGCTTGGTACGACTTACCTTGTGTGGTTGTCCTTGTTGGCTAAAATGGTACGACCAATCTTGGACTTATATGGCTAGCAAAAATATGTATAAATTCCATTCTCTAAGTCTGGAATAATTTGCTATGCAAATATTCTGTAAATATGCAGCTGTAAATATATATATGTATATCTCAAACAAGCGTCAATCTCCTCAATCTATAGGCATTCAACATTTCATATCAAACTCTTCACTGAATAGACAAAATTATTTGCTTCACAAATCTTCTCGATAAATCTCCAATCTGTAGCTCCATTGGAAATCAAAACACCAATCAAAAATAATTTTCTTAACACCAACCTTCGCAAGTTCCAAACATTCAACACATCTGTGAATCCTGTATGAATCCACTCACAAATTGGCTAGGAGGGTTTCCGTCCTCGAAACCAATCTTACCATAGGGTTTCCATCCTAGGGTAGAAAAATGAACAGTTGCTCAATCTCCAAAGATGGGGTTTTGAGAATAAAATGCCAAGAATGAATCTCTCTTCTCACATCCTCCTTTTTATAATCCCTTTTAGAATATTCGAGATAGTATATTTTATTTCCCCCATAAAGTGACTTTTAATTTAAATTTGTTTTTTGGCCCTAAAATAAGTCACTTTATAATAAACTATCTAACTTTAATAAAATAATTAATTAAATATAAGTTGCTTGTAAAAAAGAATAATTTTAGACAACTTAATTTAATTAATTAATTATTCCCTTTCCACACCCCCATTTAGCCTACGGGAATTAAAATAGGCTAAGGGTCTCTGCCAATTGCTCATGCTTGTGAAGGGGACATTACAGTCCTCCCTTTCCGAAATTGCTTGTCCTCAAGCAATTGCAGATTTGAATGCTTAAGTACTTGTTCTCCTTCCTAAATAGCATCTTCTAGAGGCAAATCCTTCCAACGAATCAAATACTCTTTGATGATTCTAGCTCTCAACCTTCTCTCCCATGCATCCAAAATAACCTCAAGTACCAAAATCAATTTACCTTCCTCATCCAATGGTGGAAGTTTAGGAGAAGGTGAAATATGTTGCCCAAGTGCCCTTTTGAGGCACAAAACATGAAATACATTGTGGATCTTACTATGCTCTAGCATGTCTAACTCATAGGCAACCTCTCCTATCCTCCTCACGACCCTGTATGGCCCATAAAATCGTGGCTTCAGCTTCTCTGCTCCACTCTTCTTCAAAGAAGACTATCGGTAGGGTTGCAACCACAAGAAAACCAAGTCACCAACCTGGAAAGATCTCTCCAATCTGTGTCTATTTGCATAGATCTTTTACTAGTTTTGAGCCTGCTAAATATTTTCCTTAAGTGATTCAGAATATCCTGACTCTCTTGGACCCAATCCTTTGCCTTCGGAACTCTGCTATCAGCAATGACTAAATGCACAAAAGATGTGACATCATACCCATACAAAGCTATGAAAGGAGTCATGCCGATAGACATGTGATAGGTGGTATTGTAGCAGTGCTCACCCAAATATAACCCACCTGATCCAAGCCTTCTGCTGTCCTGCTACATAGTTTATCAAATATACTTCTACCCACTTATTAACAATCTCAGTTTGCCCATCTTCTGTATGGGTGATAGCTAGTGCTTGGGGTTATCTCAGTACCTGTCAATTTGAAAAGCTCCTGGGAAAACATATTGAGAAACCTGTTGCCCTGATCACTCACGATGTTCTTGGGTAGACCATGGAGTCTGAACACTCCTCTCAAAAACAACTCTACAACTTGAGGTGCCTTAAACTCGAAAGATATGGCATAGAAGTGAGCATATTTGGTCAACCTATCCACGACAACAAAGATGCAATCCTCACCTTGTACCTGTGGAAGACTAGTGATGAATCCATAGATATGCTCTCCCATTTCTGCTCTAGTATAGGCAGGGGCTGCAATAGTCTTGTTGGGAAAGTGTGTTTTGACTTATTTTGTTGACAAGTTAGACACTCCCTAACATGCCTCAAGGCGTCATCTTTGAGTCCCTTCCATGTGAACCTCTCCCTGATCTGCTTGCAAGTCTTAAAACACTGATAACTGAGTGTGAGCAGCCAAAACATTTCAAAATCTGCTAAATCCACTTGCAAATATACTGAAAGTATAACTGATCTTTATGTAATAAATTATGAAAGCACTTAAGTTTTGACATTTGCTAATTTGTTCGACTTTCATGTGAACTCTCAATTCAACTCAAATGTTATGTATTAAGAATCTATAATGTATATGATGAATGTTTTATCAATGTTATCATATGAATATTTGAAATTTCCCTATATATTTTAAATTTTCCCTATTTTTTATATAGTCGTCCCCTTTGTCGTCCCCTGCCGTTCCCAAAAATGGCCTCAAAAAAAGCCGTCCCCAAAACTCGTTCCCCCGTCCTCTACCGATCCCGTCCTAGAAACTTGGGATAACATAGAGCAGGACAAATTACAATTATTGCTCTGACCCAAATAAAGAAGCTCTGTCATGCCAAAGTCACACTTGGACTCTTTGGCATAGAGGGACTCACTCTCCAAAATGCTCAGCACCTCCTCCAAATGTCTCATGTGTTCATCCCAACTCCTGCTGAAAATCAATATGTCATCAAAGAAAATTAACACAAACTTCCTAAGATGCTGTCTGAAAATCTGATTCATGCAACTTTGGAAGGTAGCAGGGGCCTTAGTTAATCCAAATGGCATGACTAAGAACCCAAAGTGGTCATAGTGACATCGGAAGGTTGTTTTCTCTATGCCCTCTTCCCTCATCCGTATCTGATGGTATCCTGATTTGAGATCTATCTTACAAAAGCAACAAGCCCTATGTAGTTCATCAATCAACTCATTTATACAGGGAATTGGATACCTGTTCTTAATTGTCCTTTTGTTTAAGGCTCTGTAATCAATACACATCCTGATAGTCCCATCTTTTTTTTTGACCAACACAACTGCAGAAGCAAAGGGACTCTTGCTGGGTCTAATGTGTTCCATCTCTAACAACTCCTTAATTTTTTTCTCTATCTCATCCTTGAGCCTCTTAGGATGACAATAGGGTGTGATCATAATGGGGCTTAGTCCCATCCTCGAGCTCGACGATGTGCTCTATACCTCTATCAGGTGGCACTCTTGGAGGTATACTACCAAACACCTTACTGTGCTTAGTTAATAGCTTCTGTATATCTGGATGGTAAGCACTCATTGGCTGCTGTGGAGATTCTGGCATGATAAGACATTCTGCCCACTTTACCTAGTTATGTCACAACATTCTCTCCATCCTCTTGAGAGAGACTACTCATGGTCCACCATCTGATAATCCCCTGAGAACTATTTTCTTTCCATTGCATTCAAATTTCATTTCCATCTTATTCAGATTCATAGTGAACTCACCAAGTTGCATCACATCTGTCTCCAATGCCAACCACATAGAAGTCATCCTTAAGCTCGTAATCTCCCATCTGTATAGTCAGCCCGGAAATCTTTGGGTGCATGTGAATTTGAAGCCGTTAGCTACCATTACCTTGAAGCCTTCAAACTCCACTTTCAGTCCACGTCTAGCCACCAACCCCTCATCAATAAAATTGTGTGTAGCTCCAGTGTCTATCAGGGTGATGATGCGCTGACCCCCAAGGACTCCTCATTCTGAATGACCCAACTTTCTGGAAGCTAGAAAGTTGTGCCAATGTGCCATCACTATCACTGCTATGCTGAGAGGCATGCTCATCTCCACTGTCCTCTCTATCTGACGGCTGGTTCAATGCCTCCAAAGGTGACTCCTCTGCTGAATAGTACTCAATCAACTTTGTTTTTGCCTTATTAGCACATCTGTGTGAAGGGTCCCATGGTTCCTTACAATGAAAGCAAAGTTTTTTCCTCCTATACTCGTTCAACTGTTCATCAGTTAGCTTGTTTGATTTTTCTTTTGGTTGGCTAGTGTCTTTCTGAAAGGGTTTCCTATCTCTCCTTGTCCCTCCTGTAAAAACCCTTTGACTGCAATATATTCCTCCATACAAAGGACTCCATGTCTCGGGCCTTTTTCATAGCCTCCTGAAGTGATGCAGGGTCGAAACTGTTAACCCAACCACATAATGGATCTGATAGTCTATCTATAAATAATATGACCAACCTGCACTCTGAGATATTTGGGACCATAATAGATAGGTCCTGGAACTCTGAAATGTAGGAATCTACTGATCCAACCTATTTGAGTTGTGCCAACTCCTTAAACTGCAGTTCGGGGTCCTTCTTATCAAACTTGTCTATCAATCTGGCAGTGCACTCGACGTAGGAAGTGATCTGATCGTGACCCAAAGTCACCTTTCCATTACTCCACGACTTATGCGTGTTGTCCTCTAAATGTAAAGCTGCATAAGTTATAGCATCTGCTTCTGGCATAGGGCTAATTTGCAAATAACTGTCCAATTTCTAGACCCATGCTTTGGCAGTGGTTTTACCCAAACCATCAAAATATGGTAAAGTCATCTTGCTAACCTTTTTCTGGAGTTCCTAGTTCTGCTGTCTATTCCCCCTACAGGGTCTGTGCTTAATCCTAAGATCTGAGTATTCTCCAAAAGTCATCTCAGCTCTAAATTTTGCACTAGATGCCCGCCAATCTCTCAAAATCTCATCCTAAAATTCAAGTTGAGTGGCCTCCTATTCAGGAACATTGTTCTTGGGGGCAAATACCGGTATACCAGGTCTATCACCCGCGGTTAACTGAGAAGCTCTCCTATTAGTGACCAATGCTTCTCCCTCATCATCTCTATCTTTGTACCTATCACCATTGTTCCTGTCCCAATTATTCCTGTTATGTTCCGATGTTAATGCATTGTTTAAATTAAAGATTTAAACAACAGATTAGAAGGTGGAATTTACCGTGTGAATAAATGCGAATGATAAACAAGTATATTATTATATTTTAATTAGAATAAATATATTTACCTTGATAACAACAAATACAAATAGAAATTGATAAATTAATATATATTATAAGTAATATTATTATATTATAAATATTCATATTAATACTTTATGAGTATTAAAATAAGTATCAATATTATAAATAAAAATAAAAGAAGTGATTTAGATTAGAGTCACAAGACTCTTATGGCACGAATGGTGCGATCTTAGTAACACAAGACTCATATTAATTATTAATTGAAATTCCTTAAAGACATCCTCCTCTCTAAGCGAGGCGTCGATTGAAGTTACACCTCCGCTACAACTATAAGAGGATCGGGGCAAGGAAAAATGAAAGGCATTGAACATCATATAACATTAGATCTGCATATGATAGAATACATTGTAGTATATCTGATAGAGCATTAAATCTCATCATATCATCGAAGCATTAAAGAATCATAGACCCTTATCGCAGCCACTAGGAGCAGTAGTATAGCATCGGTGGAAAAGAAATAAATAACAAGCATAGCATCGATCTGCAGGAGATAAAAGTGAAAAGAAATCAAAACACAGCATAGGATCAATCAATAATTATCAGGGAGAAGGCAGATTATATACAACAAGGTAAAGAAAGCATTTTGCTGATCCATTAGCAGCAGTCTGAACAGGTACGTCAACTGTCATAGATAAACTGATTTATAAATATCGAATACATATAGGTAGTTTAGATTATATATATATAAATGAGAGTGAAATGATAGAGTGAAATTATATAATAGGAAAGTGAGGAAAATATGGTATATGTGAATAGGATTAAGATGTTTTAGATTAATGGTAGGATATAATAATGTTGACATTTCTGATTATGATGTATAAATGGACTGTCAAGCTAATATGTACAATTATGATGTTAAAAGCACTAAACTTAGACAAAACTATGAATGTGCATAAACTAATATAATGAATAAATGTTAATGATATATGGTCAATTTTGATATAAGGCCATGATGTCCTAATATAAGGCATCTTGTGTTAAATGATAATAAGAACAATTATGATATTTATGAAATCAATAAAAAGACAAGTTGGTGATGTGCTTGGAGCTGACTAGGACTCTTCCTTTAACCCCTCTATCACCTCTAAGGTATGGCGTAGTTGGAATAGTTTGTTTTAGCCTAGGTATCTCTTGACTGGACATAAGTCCCTCGAGCCAAGTGATGAGGAACCCCGTGTGTGGGTGAAATCCTTGGGCCTAGAAGAACTTGTAAAAGTTTATTTTGCTCTACGGATGGTGACTCTCGTCTGGATGAGGTACTCCGTGTGTGAGTGAAATCCCACAAGCCAAATGGTGAGGGACTCCGTGTGTGAGTTAAACCTTTGGGCCTTCGTAAGAGATGGTGGAACTATTTCCTTAATAAAATCATACTTGGTGATCTAGAGCTGGTTAACGCAAGAGTCTACCACAAGTCATATCATGAACCAATGATAAAAAGGAATAACATATGTCATGTCCCTATAATGATTTATAATTGAACCGTTTATTTAAATAATAAGTTAGCCTAATATAAACTAAATATATAATATATTTATTTAAAATATATTATTAATATGTATTATTTAATAAATAATATTATTAATTTAATATAATATACATATTATGAAATATATATATTTAATTAACTGGATATATTTTAAATATAAATATTTTAATATAACATTTATGTGAATAAAATAAGATAAAAGAGCTCCCCTACTTAATAACAAATGTATTTATTTATACTATATATATTATATAAATAATGTACTTTAAAAAGATTAAGGGGAGGCCTAAGGAGGATATTTATAAGTGCAGCGATTAAGTTGGTTGACACCAGCGATCACATTAATAAATAATATATTATAAATATATCTAATAATATAAATACAAATATTATTATTATTATCTTATATTGTAATATAAATATAAATAAAACAAAATAAATCATATATCATTTATTATGATATAAATGATATAATAAATAATATATCATATATAATATAAATACAAATAATATAAATAAACATCTTTTAACCTATCCTCTTATGATAAGGGAGTTACGTATGGTTAGAACTAGTTTTACCACAAAAGGGAATTAATATAAAGTAATAAAATTTATAAGAGGGTAAGTATGTCTTTTACCACCAAGCATAATAAAAGACGTGCCTCTTCGAACATATCCCTTGAAAGGAAAATAAATAAAGGTTGTGAGATAGAAAGGAAAACATCATCGGCAATAAATAAAAAAGGAATGTCCGATAAATAAATATATTTAGATCCACATTATATTTATATATATTTCTGAGTCACAAGTAGGAAAGATATCATAAATATATATATAAGGAGGAAGTATTCAAGTAAAAATAAATATATATACAATAATATTAATAACATATATAATAATATAATATAGAGATATTATTAATATTATAACAAATACTATAATATATAAATATTAAAGAATAGGCTAAAGAGAATAGAATCCAGTGAGCAGATTCAAGAAGACAAGCAGCATAAAGAGGTACGTCATCTATTCTAAGATAAAATGATATTTATGTAATGTTAGTTATGTATATAAATGATAGAATAAAATGTTAGAATAAAACCATATGTATAGCATAATAAAAAGGTAATGAGAATATGGTATAGGTATAGGATTAAGATGATAGGATATAATAATATTGTCATTTCTGATTATGAAGATAAATGGGCTGTCAAGTTAATAGATACGATTATGATGTTAATTATAAATAAATGCACTAAACTTAGACAAAACTATGAATGTGCATAGGGATAAACTAATATAATGAATAAATGTTAATGATATATGGTCAATTTTGATATAAGGCCATGATGTCCTAATATAAGGCATCTTGTGTTAAATGATAATAAGAACAATTATGATATTTATGAAATCAATGAAAAGATAAGTTGGTGATATGCTTGGAGCTGACTCGGACTCTCCCTTTAACCCCTCTATCACCTCTAAGGTATGACATAGTTGAAATAGTTTATTTTAGCCTAGGTATCTCTCGACTGGACGTAAGTCCCTCGAGCCAAGTGGTGAGGAACACTGTGTGTGGGTGAAATCCTTGGGCCTAGGAAAACTCGTAAGAGTTGCTCTATGGATGGTGACTCTCGTCTGGATGAGGTACTCCGTGTGTGAGTGAAATCCCACGAGCCAAAAGGTGAGGGACTCCGTGTGTGAGTGAAACCTTTGGGCCTCTGTAAGAGATGGAACTATTTCCTTAATGAAATCATACTTGGTGATCTAGAGCTGGTTAACGTAAGAGTCTACCATAAGTCCCTCACAAGTCATATCATGAACCAATGATAACAATGAATAACATATATGTGAATGTATTTATGAATTAGGAATGTTGTAATGAATGATGATTAAATGAATTATAATGTGAATATGATCAAATGTGTTATAGTCTTAATGAATTTATATTGAAATAAAAGATGAATGGAATACTAATCTTCTCTTTTACTAAGTTGAAATTGTGCAAGGTTGTGAAAAATTTCAGCTTACTAGAAGGGGACATTACAACATATATGTGAATGTGTCTATAAGTTGAAAATGTTATAATGCATGATGATGAATGAATTATATGAAATATAATGTGGATATGATCTAATATGTTATAGTCTTAATAATTATATGTTGAAAGAAATGATAAAAAGATTACTAATGTTCTCTTTTACTAAGTTGAAGTTGTGTGAAATAGTGAAAAATTTCAGCTTACTAGAAGGGGACATTACAATTCATGTCTCCGTTGTTCCTGTCACCCATGTGCCTATCACCTCCATTGTTCATTTTGTTCCTGCCCCCAAAATTGTTCCTGTTCCTGTCACAGTTATTATTGTTGTTGTTATTGTTATTATCCTTGTTGTTTCTGCCATCATGCGGTATCAACTGGGTAATGACATGAGCCAATTCTACTTGTGATCCTCGCAATTTTGTTTGTGACTCTCACATTGCCCTTTCAATAGCCAGCGGTCCTCTAGCCAACAAGTTCAGAATCTCTCGCATGCTAGGTTCTTCATTGTCTCTGTCCCCCATCTCACCTGTAATAGGTTTTGCCACTGGTAATTCACCTGAAAAAGGATCTATCAGGGGGACTTCTCCTTCTTGTTCTATCTGCGGAACCTGTATTTCTGGTTGTGACCTGTTTCTTCTCAGATTATAATGGTGAGTTAAAGACTGCATAGGCAACATATCTCAGTTCCTCATCTGCATGTCTGTGTCTACCTCACAGGATGGCAAGATACACTACTCTGATACCACTGTAACATACACCCTCGGATATGTTCTTCTGTGCCAAGTTTTTTTTTGTTTCTGACTGTTTTGGTTTTAGGGTTTCATTGCATGTTTTTGCATGTTTTGATTCTGCATTGATAATAGGAAATACAAAGCATATAAACAAAACCCACAAAATCTAAAATAGATATCAACTAAATATCGAAGACCCAGTTCATAAAATATGCTCAAACCAATTACTGTAACATACCCATTTGAGAATCTTTAACTTTGTTTCATTGCCGAAAATGTACTAGCTTACAATGCCATGGAAATCAACAAGTAATGCATACAAATGTAGTTTTTTGCTAGAAATGAAGCTGCAGCAGCAAATACAGTGCTGGACGCCAAGAATGAAGGGAATAGATGCCACAAATCCAAGTAGAAACCAGCCCCCAAAACCCCACGCCCTTTCTCTAATGGTACGGCCCTGTTGAGGGTTATAACAGCAAGAAAATGGTATAAAATCCTTTGATGATTGTTTCTAAATCACTGCAGTCCTTCCTTAATCTCCAACGACCAGGGGTGCAGCAAAGACAACCCCTTAAACGCCTTCAAATTGTCACAAACAGCAGTACGACCTGAGCAAGGTATGGTCATCAAGTACAGAAGTACGGCTTAGCAAAAGAGGGTCTTCTCAGCCACAAACCACTTCAAACAAATATCAATGCTCTTCAAAAGCTGCCATTACATTTGCATATCAAACTTAGACAAATATGATCATATCCTGCTCAAATCTTCATCAAAATGTCTTCGGCGAATGCACAACTGAAGCCTCTGGATGAAGCCTCCAATAATCTCTTCCTGATGTGGTCTCTCACACACGAAGAAGAGGACTATGAAGAGGTTTTCGTCTCAACACAGCCAAAATCACACCCTAGAGCCAAGCTCCAAAGCCAATGCACGAGAATATCTCAACAAGAGAGTAAAATCAATAAGCATGCATATTCAAAATGAAGCTCACTTTTTCCTTTTTGTTGCTCCTTTCTCCCCAACACCCAAGAAAGCAATATTTTATTATTTTATTTAATATTCCTCATGTCCCTTATATCCCCATGGGCGCCCATCCCTAGGCAACACAACTTTAAGTTGTGACTTAACTCAATAATATAAAGTCACTTTAAAAACATAAGTCACTTTATCCCATTAAAATAATATAAGTTAAATTTTTAATTTAACTTATATTTCATCGAATAATGCTCTGGGTATTTCGAAACCATTATTCTCGTGCCATTAACTTCCGCATCTGCCCTGCTATAAATAGCAAGGTGCTCCATCCCGACTTACTATAAATAATAAGTCACCAAATTGACCCCCTAACCATAGTCATTAGCCTATGGGAGTCATGTGATAGGCTAATCTCCAACATCTATCTGACTGGGCTAAATGGGGGACATTACAGCGGCAGGCCTCAACAATTGGGTTTAGTTGTTTACAACCATTTGATAATTTACATTACCTTAGCTGACAATTAAAATGGCAAACTAAGTCGGCATCACATGTATTAACACAACACAATAACAAAATACTGTCTACATGGGAACTGTGGTCTGTCGAATCATAGCTACTTCGTTAGCACACTCCTTACATTAATTAAGTTTGTCACATCTTGGTCATCATATTTTGTAATTTCTTCTTTTATTTAAAATCATATAGAAGCATCCATCTTGATGCAGCGACGGAAACTACATTGGTATGTGCCAATTTCTCCACGTTGAGATTCCTTTACCGTTTTCTCAAAAATTAGAACATGAGATTTGACCCTCTTAGAAATTTGTCCTAAATTAAAACATAACCTACAAGTGACAAAAACATAATATACTCAACCGGTTAGGGATAAGCTATTGGGAATGAATTGATTCACACTGTATGCAAACAATCCATTCTCACAATCTTTACTAGCATGTTAAAGTTGCCGTGGGAGCATGCAGAGGAAGGGGTGAAATTTATGGCAATGTGTGCATGTATTATGCAACCATATTATGGACCCAACTACTGCCATATTGTCTTTGGGCCCTGCCATTTTAAATCAGTTGGACTGTGCACTATAGTAAATTATTGTGTCCTTTATGGAGAAAAGCTCCAGGTCTAAAACTCCCGAAGGCATATCATTTGAGCAACAGACCACACCCAGTTTTGGATATAGCATACCTCAATGGGCATGGTCAGTCCTATGATTTTGACAGAATAGATCCTCCTTGGTTTTGGCTGCTTAGCTGAAGGTAAGGCTCCCCTCTGGTTTGAAAATGGGCCATTTATCAATCAGAAAACAAAGAACAAAACAAGAAGTCATAACCTGTAACAGCAAACTGCAACTATCCATCTATTATATGGAGAAGAAAATAATGAGTATGCTGAGTGGTAAGAGCAATTTTAACATTTCAACTTATTTGTTATAGAGAATGAAAAAACAGAATTTGACATGATCAAGAATGAGGAATGAAGATTTAAATATTAGTGTTGGAGAATAGAATTTGATTAAGGTGAAGGTGGGTAATAATTGTTTTCTTGTGTAGAATCTTCACAAACATTAGATGCACTAACTAAATATTTACTATATCCCCTGAGATATCTAATTGTTACTTTTAATCTGAACCTATTGTTAAGGGGCTCTTTCATTAGTTATTTATTTACCACGTGGAGTCAACCACAATATGAAAGCATTGTCACTATCTACATAGAGGAAACTGAAAAATATAGGTAGATATCCATAATATGATAATTAGAATGAAAAAATTTGAGAAGAAGAATATTCTACTAGTGCTAAACAAGGCAATATTTTAATCAAGGCCGACATCAAGATTACTTATATACATAATCATAATCAAATAAAACTCCACTCTATTAAAGTTACCACAGCTAACAACATACAAAAATGGATGATCATTGTAACTGTATTCAAATCTCTACATAAACAGATTCAGTTCACTGGATAGATCAACTTTCATATTATTTGGAATATTGCATGGAACATTTAGTTAATGTTCACAATCTCTTTTTAACTTCAAAGTTAAGTATTTATGTAAAAATGACACATCAACACAAAACGATTTGAATGAAAGATTCTCTGGACATTGCAATTTGCTTCTTTAGAAGAAAAACCTTATTGTGTTTGTAGTTTGTACATCATCATCTTACTAGCTTGTGGATGCAACAATTCCGTATGCTTCGAGGATGATGCTTAAGAACAGGAAGATTGTTATAGACATGATTAGGCATAAAATAAATTTAAAGGGGGAAATCTCACTAATACATTAATAATGATTATGAGCTGTCATAAGGAAGGATATGACTCTTCAGAAAGAGGTGCAAGGACTATGAAAATCCTGGACATACCATTGTACTAGTAAGTCACTGTATGGAAATATGGATATCATATCATATTAAAATTCTTATCATGATTTGTGTCTTAGATGACATTTGAAAACTTTTGTGAGTGATACTATCTATTTGTTGTAGCGAACAATACAGTACCAAAAACATGCTAGCAAGAGTCTTAAGCAGGAATGCAGAAGCATATCATAAATTTATCAAAATTTGCCAATACATGAAGTTGAATGAAGAACTTGGAGGCCAACTATTGTGGCATTTAGTTAAATACTCATGCAAGCACCCTTTGTTTGTTTTGTCTGAATACAGGTGCGCTTAATTGGTTACTGTACAGAGGAATCTCTGTTTCTTGTCTATGAATTTATTGAGAATGGAAACTTAAGTCAGCACTTACGTGGATCAGGTAATGCATGTATGGGCTTGTAAATTTGAAAGAAATAAGTTCAGACTTAGAAGTGGAGACCTTTTGAAATTAACAGTATATGTATAAGCTGCTTGTGGTTTCCTTTACTCTGATTGTATGCCAACCTTATTTAACATTTAGCCATGTTGGTGAAACATGTTTATGCAGCAATGGAACCACTGTCATGGCCTGCTAGGGTACAAATTGCGCTTGATTCTGCTAGAGGTTTAGAATATATTCATGAACATACTGTTCCAGTTTATATTCACAGAGATATTAAATCAGCCAATATTTTGATTGACAAAAACCACCGTAGCAAGGTGAAATATTGAAAGACCTCTTTTATAAAGCATGCAATGATTTAAAATTTTCATATTTCTTATTTGTAGTTTTTCTTGTTGCTGCTGTCAGGTTGCAGATTTTGGATTGACAAAACTTACGGAAGTGGGAGGTGCATCATCAACATTGCCTACACGTCTAGTTGGAACATTTGGATATATGCCCCCAGAGTAAGTTGTCTAGGCTAGAAAATCCTATCCACATTTCTTTTTGGAATCTGATGTGGAGGTAAATGGTTAGAAAATATAGTGGAACAAACTTCTCAACAAGGGATATGCCTCTTGCTTTTCAAATCAGTGTTTAATTTTTAGAACATTTGCATTGGCAATAATCACAAGGCAAGGGGACGCACAGAGTACAAGCACCTCCAAGCAACATTAATACCAGAGAGGAGGATGCTAACATATCAAACTAAGGACATGCACCCTAAATTGACAAAAAAATTAGTGCATGGAGTTCCTACTAAAGCTTTATTCTCACAATTATTATCAGTGTAGGTTAAATTCACACTGAATACCGTTTACACATGATTGGCAATTTTCTTCAAATAGCTTGTAGAAATTATGAAATCTCAAAATTTAGCTATTGTTCTACTCATAGTAGCAAAATTCTTTCTCGGGATTAACTTGGCAAACCAAAAAGATAAATCTTTTTTCAAAAAATTGAGATTTAATTGGGGAAAAATCGAGAATCCAAAAAGTGCAGAAAAAAGAAAAAAAAAACTGTTGTTTTTTATATTTGAAGGCAATAGAATTGCATAGAGATAGAGAGAATGAAGGGAAATGAGAGTTTACACCATGAATTTTGGAATATAGTTTTTTGTTATTAATTTTCAGATTGCTGATTACATTGCACAATGCATAGTACATTACTACATAGTAATATACTACAAGTACATAGTTCAACTATGAAGTTCAAACTTGAAAATGCATTACAATCCAACTTACAATGTACAAAGTAACAAAAAGTGGAGTTAACCAGTGACTCTTGCTGCTACGAAATACACTACACTAGAGTGTTGCAGGTCTTGATGATGAAGCCCTAGGGGCATCACCTCGCCTAATTCGATCAATGTCCTTAGGATCAAATTCAGCCTCCTCCAAGATATTAACTTTAAGCTCTTATTCATCATAAAATATCTGTCGTCATTTGTGATCCATCTAGAATCTGGATTGATCTTGTCAAGGTCAATCGGCTGATTTGTAATGTCGCTTTCTAAAATTTTTATAAACCCTACAATTTTTTTTTGTAATTTCTGATTTATGCAAACTGTAAGAATACTGAATACTGCTGCCAAAACTACTGAGTCCATAAAATTCATATAATATAACTGTTATTGTAGCAATCTGAATATTGGAAAATATTGTAGGTACAGCATAAAAAGGTACAGCAGAAACCCATCTTATATACTATTTAGTAAAACCCAAATAAAGAAACAGCAAAACCCGTATACAAAAATTCCAGAAATAAAGATGCAACTCTATCTATCTATTTAATTTCAGCATAAGACAAACAGAAGTGACCAAGTATCAAATATAGACCAAATATTGCAAGACTGGAATAAATACCAGATTATACGGCCAGATAATAAAATAGAAGCAACTGACTCAAAAATTCCAAACTGTTGTGTGGAAAATAATACTGCAGCTCATAATAGTACAACGCTCCCTTTTTTTAAGTGTACGACAGCCACAAAAGGAATTGCAACTCCCAGAATTTGGTATGGCAGGCTATATAGAATTAAACAACTGGGAACCACTACTCATACCTTGCTGGAAAGTGTATAACAGATTTGCTAGCAGTTGTACGACAGGTAATAACAATTCCAATAATCTTGCTAGAAATAAGTACGACCGCTTGAACACAATAAATCCTGCTAGAAATAAGTATGATAGGAGTAAACTCCATTCAATCGTTTAAGATTTGTTGTGTACAACAACAAATGCCATGAGATAAAGAGATATCAACATTGAACTCCCACAAAATCTAGATCTTGATCTGCAAACTTCAATGGACTAGTAAAATCTTCAAAACCAAATTGAAATTGGAAAATGCCTTATCTTTTAGCATGCAATCCCTGGATGGAATCGCCTCAAATTGACAAGAGAGTTTTCGTCCTCCAATTCAACAATGGAAACTGAGAGGGTTTTCATCTTCTAGATTCCCTACACCAAAGGTTTTTCGTTCTCAGGCGTGGAGATGAACACAAGTGCTCAAACTCAGAGAAAAAGGTTTGATAATAATAACAATGGATGTCTTATTTAGTGAAGTTCTTTTATAATCACCTTTTTAATTTGAATTTTCTTTTCCCACATAAAACTCCCTCTAGAAGTCTCTAGAAACACTTTTTAATAAAATATTACCTTAGGCCCACTTTATTAAAATAATAATAATGCATAAGTCATCCTTTTACAATGTTATAAAAATAAATTTACTAGGACAAATTAAAATATTATTTTTAAAATATTTCTTTAACTATTTAGAAAAGGGGACATGACATGATCTTCCTTGATGCTACCTGATATTATCAAATTGAATCAATATGTTGGTGAGGTCTTAGGTAATATAAGTTCTATAAAAATTGGAATTAACTTTGGAAGTTGAATCAAAATAATAGTTAGAATTTAGAAGTAATTATCCATTGCAACTTTTCTAACCTTGAGTTTTCTTTAGCTTAAGGCTAAGGTTGTGGTGAACACACTCCAAATCATTCATCCATTGTTGTGTCAAACAGCTGTGTTTCTTGGAGTGAATGTATTCAAACACACTCCAACTATGCTTACAAGTGGATGAATTGCATGGCTGGCTCGAAAGGCATATCACCATCCATCAAAGGTTTTTGGCTGCCTTGTGAAAAAAAATGCCACCATTGCACGTGAAAAAACACAATTTTTTTTCAAGATTCAATCATCTATGATTTACTCAAAACTTCATGCCTATAATGTACGCATGAACAATATTGAAAAACTGTCAAATGTTTATGAAGTCTACTTGGTATGAAGTTGGTCTTGCCTTGTACAATTGACATATTGGAGAAAAAACCCGTTGCTTGTTTGTATATTGTCAATTCTCTCATAGTTGTATGTGGCTCCTCTAGAGAAGGAAACAATCTCTCCATGCATTTGAATGGGTCCATAATGACCTCTGCATCATCTTGAAATGAGGCGACATAGAAGAATGATGGATTCAGATAGTATCTGACAACATTGAAGGGGGAATGCATCTACTGATCCCATCTCTCATCAATTATCTCTTCCAATGGCATGTACTTGTCCCTAATATTCATTATCCTACTCTTGATTGCTTCCTTGGCCCTATCCATGGCTTAGAACAAAGAACACATAGGGGATTTATCCCTATCAACTAGTCTCAAAACTGTTATTAGAGGCTCTGAAAATTGGACAAGTTGCTCTAGCTCATCCCAAAAACTCTCTAAAAAATGTAGTTTGCCATGGCTCTACCATCCATTTGAATGACAAAGATAAACTCCACCCACTCATTTGAAATGAACATTCATTTCAAATTTATCTTTTGTTGGCAAAGAGTTTATAATGCAAGGAAGTAGGTGGGGAATCTCATCACCTTTGGCCAAAGAAGTTCCTTGCCTTTTGTGAAGGTGTGTGTCCTACTTAACATCATCACGTAATTGTATATGAACTTGGAATTGTGCGGACCCTTTGTAATACATCCTTAACCCATTCAAGGTTTCTAATGTCCTCTAGGGTTAGATCAAGACAATGTGTTGTAGATGGGCTCCAAAACAAAGTGGGATACTTTTCTATCAGAAGTTACTCAATGACAACACAAGCAACAACATTATCTATAATTAATTGGACCACATATTGTGGCCCTACTTTAATGATCACCTTATCAAATAGTTCGAACAAAGCATCTGTGGATTTGACTCTATCTGATGCATCCACGGATTTCAAGAAGAGTGTGCCAAGTGAACTCACCACCACATTACGCCCTTAAGGGAAACTATAATTTATAATTTTATATATATTGAAAATCATAAAAATAGTAATACTCATAATTGTCAATAAAAAAAATATTTATATACTTCATAATTAAAAAAAAAGAAAATATGCATAATTTAGTGATTAGTTGAATCCCTCGATTCTACAACTATTTATATTGCAATGGCTCTAACTTTTGGTTCTTTGAGTGAATATGGAATTTCAATTGGCAATGCATGATCTAGGCCGTAGTCGGGTGCTTAAAAGCCAGGGTTTGGTTGGGAGCCAATGTAGGAAAGAAAGGGCCTAGGTGTCATAACAGGTCCTCGACCTCCAATATAGAGGTAAAGGGCCTCCTCTCCCTTCTCAATATGGACAATATGTTGTGAATTGGGGAATGGAGTGCCGCTGCAGTATAAGAGATAGCGGGGAACTATAGTTTTGAAAGATTAGATGGTAAGCAAAATACGTTGCAAGTTGGACACCACCATTCAAAACGAACCAGTCAAGAATAAGGTTTTATTACACATCAACCTTCAATTGCAAGAATAATTCTCACACAGAAACAATGATGAATGATGGCAAAATGAGCTTTCAACACTTGGATAACAACACCCCTGTGACATTTTTTGTTGACTTTCACCTGGATATGCTCGGATCTTAGATGGGATGGCTTGTGGTTTGCCCAAGGCACCCTGGGTCCCTTGCGCAGACCTTGGGCAAACACCCCGCCATCCCATCCCCACACCCATACCCGAACCACACCCATATGCATACGAAAAGGTAAACAGAAGAACCTGGTAACTTAGGTTATTTGTATGTTCATTCTTTAAACTACAAATTACAAGCTAGGTTGATCAGTATTTTTTATGTTGGATGTTATTTCCCTCTTTTTTTGCATTAGTTTTCATTGTGTTTAGTTCTGGGTTTGTTTACATTGTCCTTGTAAACCATATTAAAATAACCTAATCTTGATCACTAGTAACACAATCTCGCAAGTTGGCCTAGTCACTAGTGGCTATGGTGAATCCTCATGTTGTGTTTGTATGATTGTCATCAACTTGGCTAAATGTCCCCCTTCCGTGTCTCCTATTCTTTACCTTTCCCCCTTTACCAATCATTAGCACACATCGTTGGGGTTGTTCATCTACAATGCCTTGCACATAAAGTTTCTCAAATCAATCATTAGACATAATGATATATTTATCATGAAAACACTCTTCATCAAATGTAAACAAATCTTTGTACAAGGTCATATGCTATGTGGCCTCTAGTTCATCCCTTTCTCCCGTTGAAGGTGTTACATGCATAATAATAGTATATTATGTTCAGCACAACTATGTTTGATTATGTCTTATATGTCTACTTTTTTCATCTAGGATTCTGTTTTTTACATGCCTTGACATGGTTAATTCGTTTTATGAATTAAGACAAACAAGTTTTTTGGGTTCGAGTAGATTGGATAATCATGTTGTTATCTAGTTATCCATGGTGTTGTCTTATTATCCATTACATTGTTATCCTTTCTAGGAATCCCTTCCTAGAAACGATGTTACTGTTGGTTTAGCATCCCTTTCTTCTTACTTCTTTCTCCTAGACTCTTTTTGAAGATAATTGTCAATGCTAGGTAAGTTTCTCTAATTGATATCGAGCCAGAGCATACTCCTCCACCCACTCAATAAAGTGTAACTGGCTGCACTCAAAAAAGGCAGAGGACTTAGTGTATGTGCATTCCAACTTGTGCCTCCTTTCACACAAACAAATTGGCTACAACGAACGGGAGACAAGTGGGATATCAAACCAGAGCATACTGACTTGGATGCTACCATTTCCCACCTTGTTGCACTTGAAGTTGATGTTGAGGACGAGCTTGGTAGCGAGCATGAGATTGCCCATGCTAGTGCCAGTGCCACTGTTTGTGGTTCTTCTAATATACGAGTAGTTGCATCATCTTATATGGATGGTGATGATGATATTTTTGAAGACCCACCATATGACGCTGATGCCTGATCAGTGATGGCTGATTGTTGACACTTGACATTATAATTTTGAATTTTAATATATATCATGACATTCATTTTTGACTAATTGACATTGTAGTATTTTTAATTTTTAATATTTATTATTTTATGGAGTTTTTGTTTATTATGTGATCATATTCATGATACTATGGTATTCTGAACTTAATTGCTGCTGCAAATATGTATATTTCTGATTTTTATATGCTTTTGTATGGACGAACCCAAAACTAACCCACACCCAATTTTTTTTTACTGAATCCGCAAACCAAACCTTCGAACCCGAACTAGTACCGGGATCGGTAACTTAGCTATCAAAGGATACAAATATGCATATAATATGTGCGTAGATATGATTAGGAAATTACAATGAGAAGCCCTTGATTATATAGGCCAAAGTGAGATATAGGACAACATAAGATTATGACAAGTGTCTTAATCTTATGACTTGAGACAAAAAAGATAACTATCCTAAGTGTGCCCTAAGTAAACTTAACTAGACAAGTGTGAATAAGACCTAATGTGGAACCAATTAGATAATATACCTCGTTCACACCAACAACCCCCCCTTAAGTGCAACTTAGGGAGGACAAAACAAATGCAAAGATGCAAAGATACAAAGATGGGTCCTTGCTACAAGGCCATGTTAGGTACCATGTATAAACAAATCTCACACAAATGGAGAAAATGAGAAAAACCCATAGGAAAAAACCCCTCTCCAAAAGAGAGAAAACACAAAATGCTCTCCAAAAGTATGAGAAGGATAAAACCCCATGTGAGGAAAAAGTCCCCCCTGTAAGAGAGAAGAAGAGAGACCATGTAGCCACCTCTCAATGTAGAATCTCCTGCATTGATGGTAGATGCTCAACAATGAATGTTGCAGATGATCCAAAAACATTGAACATCATTCGTCCCCTTAAGAAAATGCAATGTCCCTTTTTTGGCGCATAGATTGTTGTGCGCATTATGCTTGTTCCTAGTCTTCCGAAGGCTATCCGACATGTTTGGGAGAACTCCAATGTTCTTGGAGTGGTCGTGGTTCAGTTTGCAGAACAGTTGTGTGTCTCAAGTCTTCGATTTCATCAAGGGATGGTCGAAGTTGTTTAATCAGTGCATTTATATTGCTTTATATGGCTTGGGACCATTATTCAGATTATTAATTAATATTTCACTAAGGTTGCCTAAGGTTATGTTTAATTATAGCAACTTAGTGTAATATTAATTATTAAAATGGGTTTCTTTTTGGAAATGGACTAATTTTTTATGGCATTGAGCTCAGTGGATGTCCAAAGTTATAGTGATGGTTTCAGAAGTTTGATTAGGCTCCTGGATTGCTGTCCAAGATTCTTGGAGGAGCCGTCTATTTTTGGAAAGTCACCCGGAAGGCATCGTTTCACATCTCAAACCCTACAGAGCATATTGGTTCAGTTTATTTGGCAGTTGGATGAAGTTTGGGATTTTCCACAAAAAGTAATGATTAATGAGCTATTTTAATTATTATTTTCACTTAAGTTCCTAAAGGTGAAAATAATTAAAAAGTAATTAAGTGTTATAGCTCACTGGAAAGGGGAAAATACATTCTTTTATTTAGGCACTTAAAAGTGAGCACTTAAGTGGAGAAAAAAAGAAATTATTTAAGTTGGAGGGAAAAGGTTATTATTTTTAAGAAATAATTCATTTCCTTTGTAACTCCTAAAGTGCCTCTATAAAGAGAATGAGAGCTCATTTGGAGGGGCTTTTTGGAGAGTTGATATTGTTGCAGACGGATTGAACCTGTGAGTTCTTCCATAATCTCTTAAGGACAAAAACCCTCTTGTAGATTGGGTGTGGTTTCATACATGAATCACCATTGTGCTGAAGATGGAGATTGGAGCAAGCTCATACAGAGTTTGCCATTGTGCTATCATGGAGTTTTTTGTTATCTTGATTTGATGACGAATCTTTTGTGATTTTAATAATATCTTTGGATTGTACTTGTTTGAATATTGTTGAGATTGAAGTTTATTGAAAATTATATATTTCCTTGGATGTTCATACCCTCGCCAGCTGTACATCAGGGGGCTTTTTGGAAATAAATGGGAATAATGTTTGATGATTGAGGTTACTACTGGCTTATCATTCTTTCTAAGCAGATTATTGTAAGTTTTATTGAAGAATGTTGCAGATTTTGGTGCAGCCGTACCAGACTGGTCCGTACAGCATGAGGAAGTCAATTTGATTTGGAAATCTTTATGCTTGTTAGATTTTAATATGTGATAGCAAATATCTTGCTGGGGTTAAAATGATGATTTCTGGTCGTTTGTAGAACAGATTGGGCAGGTTTAATGTTAGTTTTGGCTTAATCCTGCTGGGCTGTACACCCCAAAGTGTTGTACCATGGCCTGGGAGTGAATGTTTGTTTGGAAGACTTATCTTTGATATCTTGATGTGATTGGATTGCATTCTAAGATGCTGGGCATTTCAGTTTTCATTCACCCTTCGACAGATTACTGTAGCATGTCCATTCATTCCTTGCTGCTGTACAGTTTGATAAGGAAGTGTGAAGTGTTGGTAGAAGTCGTTTGGAATTGTAAGAAATTAGCCTCAGGGACTATGGTGCCTTGGGAAGTTGTAAGATACCCAACTAATTCTACCAAAATTTTTCCTTACTTAGACAATTTTACTTGCTATCAACTCATCAACTATTTCAACAACACAAAGATATACATCAAAGATAACTATTTGAATGGATCAACCTTAAGCTGGGTACTTGTTTTATTACTTGATTCAATCAACTCACAATGTCTTATTACATGAATAATGCTTTCAATGGCATGAAGTTACACTTATTCAAATGGAATTACAAAGCAGGCCTTGGAGCCTTGATGATTACAATGGCGCCTATACTTGATCAACTCAATTGAACCCAATGATGTCAACTGAATGTCAACATCTCACAATATCACAAGGGAGCATCACCTTGCTTGTTGAGGGAGCATCACCCCAACACTTGAAACTCGCAGGCCTCAAGATTACAAGCTCAACAGCTTTGCAGAGAGAATTTTGTCAAAAATGAACCGATCCAAAAGAATGAGAGAGCTCCTCCTTTTATAGGCCTTCCAAAGGCAATGAAGGCACGTTTCCCAAGAAGCATATTCAAAGGAATATTCCATCTGATGATTCATTCTGAGTTGGCAATCTTATCCAGAGGTCTTGAAACGGATCCCGAAGACATTCTGTTGACCAATGAGAGCTCAGGTAGTTACAACTACCTTATCTTCTGACTAGGCGCCAACTGAAGGGGGTGAAGAGCAGGATAGGCGCCTTTCCAGGCTAGGCGCTTCCTAGAGGTGGTAGAGACTTAGAAAGTGCGCCCACACTTGCAAGTGTCCTCCTTTATGATCTAGGTGCCAAAACTAGGCCATTCACACTGGGAAGTGCACCTTGTATGCAAAATGTCTTTCCTTGTCATTTCTTCAAGTCTAGTTGATTTGGGAAGTAGAATGCCTCTCCCTAAGGTGAGCTCCTTACTTGTCTAGCATCCTTAACATGTGAAAAGATGTTCATTGAAGGTCTTCTGACAACATTTGATGTTGTTCCCTGTCTAGGCGCCCATTTGAGGTGGTTCCTGTATGGAATTGCGCCTTACTAAAGCTAGGCGCCAATTGAAGGTTGTCGAGTATTGAAGGTACTTCTCACTCTTAGAAAGATGACTGTGACAACCTATCAAACCACTCCTTAGGCGCTCTTTGAGATTTCAGAGTGTGTATCAATCCAAAGCGCATTATTAGTGGTGAAATGGCGCCTAATATCCTGTGAGTGAGTCTTAACTTCATGCAAGACTTCAAGGAGTTTCCAAGTCCAAAGCAAGGTCATGGGTGAATAGAACTGCGCCCTAGGGAATGACTGGATCCTAGGCGCCAATCTGGAGTTACAGTGGACTTGACATGTGCCTCCACTAGTTTAGGCGCCCATTTGAAGTGATGAAGACTTAGAAGAGCGCCCTCACTCCTTCTGACAATCTCAACTGCAAGGATGAAATCCAATCTTGATCCTTAGGAGATGCAAATAGGACCATCCAACCAAGGCGCATTTTGAAGGTGGGATAGGCAAGTGAGGCGCCAAACTAGTCAAAGCTTCCAATTTTAGGTGCCAGAGCAAAAGAGTTTTACACAACACAAGCGCCTGGGCTAGGAATTCACTTTTAAGAGACAACACTTAGCTTTAAAACCTTCCATCTGCATCTATCTGGGCTAGGCGCTCCAATGGAGGATCCTGGAAACCATGCATTGGCGCCTTCTGGTTCTAGGCGCCCATTCTTGGTAGTTTGATTCACAATTGGCGCCTTGTGTGCTTTGGATATCCTGTCAACAATCTCCACTTGCTAGGCGCATATTTGATGATGTATTCTATCCTTAGGCGCATTCCTTAAGTTGATCAATCACAATCTAGCGCCCAAGTACCAAGGCGCACTTTTGAGTTTGATTCACCTTCAACCATGTAGCGTTCATACTTGTAATCTTTGTAGTGAAGTAAATCACCTACCTAACCAAGCGCCCTGACCACTTGGAGTGATTGGAAACTATCTTCCCACTTAGGCGCACTTCATGGAAGATCAAGCGCCTCACAAAGATCTCTTGCAAAATACTTAGTGCCTAAGGTGTATAGACCTTCTTCACCATCCAATTCATCTAGAAGACTTCATTTCTTATCAAGGCGCCCTGTTGGAAGAGCTTCCTAACATGCTACTTGATCCTAGGCGCCACTTGAAGTTGGAGGAAAGAGAAAGCCTTTGATGATGATGTGATTGTCATATTGCACTTCCAAACCCTGATAGCAAACCTTAAGTCCTTAGGCGCTCATCTAGGGAGTCTGATGTGAAATTGGCGCCCAGACTTCAAGAGTCAACTTCCTATTAATTTGGCTTCCAGACTTAGCCAAATTTCAAGTTTCTGACTTTGTTCCTGCAAAACAATAAAACGGAGTTAGTCAAAAACCAATTCATTCCCTTATCATTCTGAATTAGCCTCCGGGAATGAGCAATAGGCTAATCCATTCTTCACTTGATGATCAAGCCGGAAACGGGGACATGACAGAGTAAACAATATTTCATTGTCTTTGAAAAAGGATTAGATAAGTTGGAGCTGAGATGAGTGTTGTATAGGGGCTGTCATGGGTAGACTCAAACTTGTGATCAGCTACAGCTGTGCCAAGAAGACATACAACTGAACCCTTTTCTAGATTGCTCATAAGTAGTATACTTATGGTGATTCTGTGTTCATATTTGCATGCTCGCTTCATATGCCTTAATGCTCTAATTGATTGTAGCTGAGACAAATCATGCAAGTCAAAGATAGTGTTTAGTTTGCAATTGATTCATAGCATTGTAATCTTTATTTTGTTGCAAACACATATTGTAACCCCTGGATGGTTTACCGCCAACGTGGAGAAATGAACATTATGTATTTTTCTTTATTCACCCACTAAATAAGTGGAGTATTCCCACTGGATAAGTGGATGCCTGTTGAAAAGCAGATGCCTGCTATATAGCGGATGAATGTATTTAGTTTCCTTTGCACAACTTTGATTTGTAAACCAAAACACTGTATGCTCTCACCTTGCCCATCCTGGGATCTTGGTGATCAGAAGTGTGGACGTATTCTATCTATTTGGTTGCATACTTGTGCTACCCCTGCTGTGATAGATTGTTAAATTTGAAAAATTTTGGGGTAGCTTATTACAGAAAAAACAAAGTGAAGGATGTATGCAAGATATCTTCTCATTCCTGAAAGGAATATATAGGAAGAAAGCTCAAAATGTATGATGTATTTGGAAGTTGCTCAAGTGTTGCCATGTCGATGCCAAGAGGGGCTACAATCAAATTAGGAGTCCCAAGCCAAACTGAAGAAAGTGACAATCCAGAACCTAGTGGAAACAAATTTAGAACATGATTCAAAGATGATGAAGATGAGTCCTCCAAATGTTTCTCAAGCATCTCCAACCCAATGCCACACTATGACATGTGAACAAGTGGAGAAAGAACAAGAGGGTTTGAATGTGCCCTCATCACATCCGAAGAAGATGATGCAACTCCATGTGAGTTGTCATCAAAGAGGAGATGAATGTCCTCATTGGTGTCCTCCAAATCTACAAGATAAGACTCACAAAACAAACTTGCAATGTTTGTCAAGTATTCATCCCAAGTAGTTGTATCTGGAATACGATGAATATGATCCTACTACACTGAATCACTGGAAGCCATGGATGAAACAACACTAGATTCAGATGGAGCAACAGGTGATGGAGATGAGAACTCAATGCATGCCATTTGACTACATTGTTCATCTTTGAATATGTGTCCACACAAGATGTCTGAGTGTGAACATTTGATATATTTGTAGATGTTGGATTAAAAGAATATAACAAATTGATGCCATTGGCTATACAAAGTTGTCTCTGTTCATCAAGTTCCTTTAGTAAACATTCATCTTCAATATGATTTTTTCTTCCCACAATAACCACATTTTACCTTCCATGATTTAGGAGGATCATATAGAATATACATGATTAGTTGCACTAAGATTACTCAACCAAGAAACCAACAAAAGTGAATGCAGAATCACAAGATTAACCCCCCCAAAATCACACAATCATGACGTAAGAATCCTATGTATTCTTAACTAAAATTTTTGCTCGCTGCCCTGAATTTTCTGATTTATTTTTCTTGAAATATGTTTAGGGTTTTGACATGTAGTTTTCAACAATGTGTTTGGAATGCAATGAAGATGGAAAGGTTGCAATTTAACATTCAAACAACATGTAAAACAATTGAAACTAGTGAAAATAGATCACACATATCACAAATGAACATACCTGGATAAATGCTCGACTTTTTGATTGAAATGGAAAATGCTGATTACAAATGATATTCTCTATTTTTACATCAGACCAATCTGATTACAAAATCAGACCTATAAAAGTATGCAAATCTGCCCAAATAGTGAATCAAACCCTAGCCGCCTTGTGTATGATGATGCCTTGTCAAAGTACAATGCCAAATCCAATGAAGAATGATGGATCTAACACCTGTAGCTGATCAAATATGGTCTGATATGACTGGTATGACTCATGTAGATGTTGATTACAACCCAGATTTAAGAAATGATGAGATTTGTCCCAGCATGCAATCTAACCTCAAATCATGTCAAAATGTCATGAAATCTGCCTTTGATATGCAATTCCAGCCTGCTGTAACAAAAATCAGAATTTATATAGATGATGAAATCAATAAAAATGCCTCCTTATGCCAAGCGATCCATCTAGAACCCTTCTTCAATGATGTATTGATGAAAATATGCTCAATATGTCTTCAAATTTGTATACAAATGTCTTCAATATGCTCAATGCTTCAAACCCTAGTTGTTATGAAATTCCATCCAAACCCTAGCTGAAATGAAGCCATTATTCTTTCAAAAACTTGCAAATAAGTTCAATGATGAATTCCATGTGAATCCATCTCACATAGTGATTGGGTTTTCATCCAATTCACTTTTATCCAAGGGTTTTCGTCCTTGAATATCACTGGAAACAAGTTTCAGCGAAGAGAAAAACTCCAATATGCAAAATCCAATTCATCAAGTATATGAAAAATGACTCCACTTGACCTCCTTTTATCCTTCTCAACTTGGGCGACCAAATAAACTATTATTTTATTATTTTTGGGGTCCACCGCCAAAAGAAAATAATATTTATTTATTTTTCTCTTTCCTCCAATTTAGACGTCCCACAAATAATATTAAAATAATATTATTTTATTATTTTTTCTTTTTTTGCCTTGAGCGCCGATTTAGTGGAAAATAATATAATATTTTGATATTAAAATATTATATTTTAAATTTATCTCCAATATTTCATTTTTCCACCTTTTTTTTCATTTTTTTCCATTTTCCACCTCTTGGCATTAATTTTTCGTTTTTCTCCTTGGCTAAATATTTAATTAATTTTTTATTTTTCCATAAATATTGTTAAAATATAAAAAAAATCATCTCCAAACTTCATTTTGCCAAGGAAAAATCATTTTACCACTAAAAATCCACCTTCCATTCTCCAAGCTTTAAGTTATATGCCGACTTTTCTTTTTCCAAGCTTGATGTCACTTTAGCTCAAAAAGGGGACATTACACATGAGACCACGCAAAAAATATATGATCTTGGCACTTTATACTTAGTGCAATTACAACTACCACCTGCCAATTCAGCAAAGTGGTCTTTATCTTAATACATTGCAGATGCCAAATTATGCCACAAAGTTGAAAGTACAATTTTGATGCAAAATGAGACCAATCTGATTACGCCAATGAGAAGTACACAAAAATTTATGTACTTTCAAAAAAATTGCACCAAAAAATGTTAGCTTACGAGCCCAAACGAAGCCTTGGAAGTTCTCAAAATAAGAACTACTTAGCAATAGATGTGAAAATCTGCAATTTTTGGAAACACTAGATTCCAAAATAAAAAACTATCTGCACCATTTGGAAGCTCTCGAAATTCTACCCCAAATAAAAAAAAATGCTCGCAAAAAGGAGACAATATGACTAAGAACGAAGCCTGCAAAGATCAGCTGCCAAAACCAAAACTCAAATGGAGTAGGGGGCTGGTTGGGGAAGGATATTGGATGATGTCAGTGTAATATCCCCAATGGGATCTGCCCTAAAATTCTGAAAATAAATTTCTGAATTCTGCCCTAATTATCTGCACTTTAGTTTTCTGCTCAAAACCCTAATTTTTTATTTTATTTTCTGCTCTTAAACATTATCACAGCGAACATATATATGCCCAAACATGACAAATAAGCATGGCAAATGATGCTATCAAATGAGCTTCATAACAAACATGAATTACACCACGAAATACACAATGTAGGGCATCCAAACGCAACAACCAAATCTGATTTTCTGTAGAAAACTCTGCTGCTACAAATCTGATTATTCTGATCTGATTTTTACAATGAACTCTAGGGCATAAACATGACAAACAATGCCCATATTTCTGCACTATAAATCAGACCTATAAAATATGTTTGTACATACCAAATACATGCAAAATAGAAGGCAAATGATCAACCCTAGCTGGGCGAATTCTCCATGAGGTGCGCCTAGGGTTTGCTGCTCCAAATCGCTCTCCAACAACTGAAATTGCCCTCAAAGATGGGCGCTCCAAATCTGCCCAAGTGTGGCGCTCAAAGTAGGGTAAAAACCTTAAACAACATGCTCCAAAATGCCACCAAGGTGTTGCTCCAAAACTGATCTTCAAATCTGATTATGCGATGAAGTTCTTCTCCTCCAAATGACACCAATGAAGCACAATTAGGACTCCGTGATGAATCCTCCGCAATGATGAGCTAGGGTTTCATCCAACTCATCCATTCGCATGGGTTTTCATCCTTGGAATGAAGGCTAGCAATATTGCAGCCAAAGAGTATGAAACTCAAGAGAAATATGAATGTGAATGATGATGAAAAGCCTCCAAAGCATCCCTTATTTATAGTCCTCCAATTTGTCCTTCTCAAGGTCGACCTCCTCATGGCAATTCCCTTTATTTTATTTTATTATCTTCTCCCATAAGGCTGACCTCCCTTTAGGCGCCCAAGTGCTCAATAAAATATTTTTTTTTGTTTTCTCTCCTCCACTTTGGCCGACCTAGGCAAGGTATTTTATTTTTCTTATTTGTTCTATCCATCCTCCAAGGGAAGCGAACCACTTAGGCATCTCATATGTCATGTTTTTGACCTTCAATTAGGTCGTCTACCTCAAAGGGAAATTATCTTAATTTATTCTTATTTTTCCTCAAACTCTCAAAGGCATTTCCATCATTTTTCTTTCTTCCTTTCATCCTTCTTTCCCTCCCCTTTGTCGCTCATCTCTAGGGCAAATTATCTTATTTATTTTGACTTCACCAATAAGCTCACAAAAATACACAAAGTCATCTTACATCATCAATCTGCCCTAATAAAATTGACTAAGTACGAAATATAGTCAATTAGGTTATTCCCTCTGCCCTCCGGCTTAGCCTACAGGAATAGGATAGCCTAGCCAACTCCTTCAGGTGATCACTTGGAAAATGAGGACATTACAGTCAGCCTAATGCAATGATGACAGTCAGCCTAATGCAATGATGACGTCAGCATATGCGTGCTATGGAATATTCTCCAAACTTGCTGGAATTCCCTAGCACTACAAAACTGCCAATAGTTTATTTGAAACCGACTTCAAATTTGGAAAATTGTCTATCTTTGTGCAAAAAACTGCTTAATGGAGTCGGAAGTGGTTTTGCGGTGTGGAAGGTTGTTTTTAGGTGTTTTAAGCATTGTTTTAAAGAAATATTCCCTAGATTCCAACATAGCGGTTAGAAATTGGACTGGCTATGGTGGCAAAGAGCCATCGGTAGGGCACCGGATCTGAAGGATTTTAGGTTGCTACCTGTAACATACACCCCTGGTATATGTTTTGCAAATGACTGATTTTTTTGTACTTTTTGGTTTTCTACTGTTTAGGGTTTATGGGTTGTTTTGCATGTTGGATTTTTGCAAGAAATGCATAGAAAATGAACTATATATTAAAAACCCAGAAAAACTAATGTACAAATCAACAAACTAATGAAGACCCAGATTGAAGGAAGCCAAAATATGAAGATTTATTACATACCCATGTCAAGATCCAAGACTTCATGTTGGGGCCATTGCCGGACCAGCACATATGCATATGGAAATTCCTCCAAACTTCACTACAATAAATGAGAGTGAAATACAATCATAAACAATGGATTTTCAGACACTAGACGCCCAAGTTGCAAGAAGATGGAGACCCAAATACTTGGACAATCTCTAGATTTAGTTCCTCAACCTCTTTGAACTGTACGGCCTCTATGGCAGCCTCTATCAGCAAAACACTCACCAAAATCTGACCTTAATATCTCTGTTTTGCATTAAGAATTTCTGCTCACACAAGGGGACCATGAACAGCTACAGAAAACTCATAAAACCGCCCAAAATTTGCATCAAGATGTGGTACGGCCTCTAGACTGTGTACGGCCCAGCAATAGGAATGTACGGCCAGCAATAAATCTTCAGCACAGTCTCAAATCTCATCAATAATATGTCAAATCTACTCAGTATGGTTTTGTTCTTAGCTGCAAAAAATAGCTTCGAAGAAAATGGACATTACTTGCTCAGATTGACTCCAAAATGACTTCCATGAATGCTCAAATGGAACCCCTGAGTGAAGTTCCCACAATCCCCCTCCTAATGCACTCTTTCATACATAAGGAATCTGCAAAGCTTTCCGTCTTTGCAAATTGATGTCTGAATAACAAGAGCCAAGTTCAAACCCTCAGCCAAGCAAAACTCAATGTCATAGCAAAATATCATAAGGCAAGCATAATCAAATGAAGTTCTCTTTTGCTCTTTTATTTCCTCCAAGACTCAACGCCCAAGAAGTGAGAGGGAAATTACTTTATTTTGCATTTTAAAATATTGTGTTTGAGTACCATGGGCGCTCATCCCTAGAGGGGCCACTTTTAAGTTACAACTTAAAGTTTATAAAGTGACCTTATAACATACCTTCATATTATGTCGATCTTATAAACATGAATTAAATCTTTAATTTAATTCATTTCGCACCAAATGAAGTTTCTAGTTGTATCGAGATCTTGAATTCTCAGGCCCTATTCATCCATGTCTGCCCTGCTAAAAATAGAAACTCCGGCTCTCGACTTACTAAAAATAGTAAGTCACTGAAATGACTCCTTACACATATCTATTAGCCTACGGGAGTCAATTATAGGCTAATCCCAAACCTCTGATGTAGTGAGCTAAATGGGGGACATTACACTAGCTGGTACTAGTTGATGACGCCACGTGGAGCCACTATGAGGGCCTATACCCTACTGTGCAGGTTTGCATGGGGTACAATAGTACCCTACAGTATGACCTGTAGGAAAAGTCTTTTTTTTTTAATTCTGAAAAATATATTAAAAAAATAGAATATATTGAGATAACTCCCGTACCACTTGTGCTAGGGAGATTCCACCCAGGCGCCAATGAAAATTTTTGTTGAATATTCTGTGTAGAGATTCATACGGCGAGGGCTAAGAAAATTCTTTCAAGGGCTTGGGGCAAAAGTGTCTAAATTTGACAAAATGATAGTCGATCCTTAGGTGTTTAGGCCTTCTAGATGTGATGGCAATGTCAAATTTGATCCAGAATGCTCCAAAAATGTGGTTACATCTCAGATCTGGCAACCACCTTCCAACTTCAAACCCTTGTAGATCTGGCCTCCAATGCCCAATTTGGACAAATCAAAAGGCAAAACTGACTTTCTTGGACATCTTGAACTCAATGGTGAGCTCAAATTTGCTCCAACATGCTCCAAAATAAACCTGCAATACAAAGCCACAAAGGAATCCTCCCAAATTTGGTATTTCTATCAAATTTTTTTAATTTTCCAAGTCATCATATGATGCAAGAGAAGAGTATACTCAACTTTTCAAGAGCAAGCAAGATTTGCAACCTAGATCTCTCAAAAGACTAACATGAAACTATCTTGCAAGCTTTGATACCATATAAGAGTTGGTATAGAAACCTAAGTTGCTGAATTGGGTACAAGTACGGGTACGTGGGTATGGTACGCCGATATGGCAAATTTTTTTGGGGGAGTTGGCTATGTTTGGGTACGTCCGTGCAGAAAAAAGAAAAAATAATAAATATATATGTATTTACCAGTGTACCCCGGGGACGCGTCCCCTAGGGTTTTTTGCCGCTCCCCATTTGCAGAGCGTTCTGGGGACACAGGGACGGGGACAGGACGTCCCCCCACCGTCCCTGATTTCTGGAAAGTTTTGGGGACGTCCTAGGGACGCCCCTTGCACTAGGGCAACGTCCCTTGGGAACGTCCCACTGAATCGGGACTCCTGGACATCCCAAAAAACTCAGAAATGCGAATAAAATACTCATAAAATGCGGCGGCCAAACCTGTGAAAAACAAAACCCCAATCGCATTTCATAATCACTTTCCAGGTTTTAAGATTTGCAAGTTTCATAATCGCATTGCAGGTATGTCATATACTAGCATTTACACCCACAGGAACAACCGCGAATTTAGAAAATTTGCCGGCGCGAATTTTTTTTACTGCGTGAGACGAGATTTTTTTTTTACAGCGTGAGACAATTTTCTGCGCACTATAATGCTCACGTATAAACTAGCACTTGCACTCATCGGAGGTTCAAGGAATATGCTGATAGGAACAATCGACGAGCTTAAACAAATTTCCGATGTGAATTTTTACGGCGTGAGACAATTCTGAGCACTATAATGCTCACATATAAAAGCCTATCGGCTAATAATAAAAGCCTATCTGCTAATTAAACGATCAACATATGTATTTAATTATAATATATTTTAAACTATCAATACAGACAAGTTTACAATATATTTATATTTATAATTTATTATTATTTATATATAATATATTATAATAAGATTTAAAATATATATATATAAAATTATTAAATCTTATTATAATATATTATATATATAATTATTTTAATATATATTATAATATTAATATATAATAAATCTCATATATTAAATATATATATATATATGTACTATTCCTCTAATTAAACTATCAACATATATATTTAATATATTTATCGATACATACAAGTTTACAACATACTTATATTTATAATTTATTATTATTTATATAATATATTATAATAAGATTTAAAAAAATATATATATATATATATATAGGCGTCCCCTTGCCGTCCCCGAAAACCCGTCCCCCCGTCCCCCTATTCCGGAAACTCGGAGAAACACTGGTATTTACAGCCTAAAAAAGAAGAATTACATTCAGAATGACATATCATGCATATGCTAAACAAAATTGAAAACTACCATAAATGTTACACATTTGAAATACAATAATATATCATGCATATGCTAAACAAAATTGAAAACTACCATAAATATTACACATTTGAAATACAATATACTATTCCAAATTCGATATTCATAATGATATCAACGATAATTTGTCAAAACTTGAATGTCATGATAGATATTCATTGTTCATTGGTTCAAAACTTCAATATTAAAACAAAACAAGAAGTAATATATAATCACTAATCAACATTATATTGGTCATCATGAAGACCAACATCAACATCATCATTGACATTGTCAATAGATAATCCAGGTAGATGAGAACATGATGCAGTATTGACACTATCACTAAAAGTATGCTGGCTATTTGAGTCCACAAAAAGTGAAGATTCTATGGCAGCTGAAAGATCCAAGTCAGTTTGTTCTGGATCTACATCCCACAACTTTGTGCCCCCTTGTACTCATTTTGTGTGTGAGTAAGAAGGCGCAAGTTGGAATGCACAAAAACTAACTCCTCTGCCTTACATGATGCCAATCGGTTGCGTTTCACTGAATGGATGAAGGAGTATGTACTCCAATTCCGCTCAAATGAAGAAGAACTAGCAACCTATTGAGGCAAAGTGAGAGAGTTACGGTTATAAAATTGTAAATCAAACTTCAAATTTGTTTCAAAATTTTAAACTAACAAGTTTATTATTTTAAAAATGAAAAACAATTCAAATTTTAAATTTAGAGAGTGCAATAAAAATTAAGAAACTTGTGATAAAACTTTGATTGCAAGACTCTGCAATTGTGGTGATGTTACACCATTGAGGTATCACCAAGTATGAGCATCCTTCCTATACTTGTCATGAAGAGCTGAAACACTTTGATTATTGGAGGCTACAAATTTACCAAACTCAGTTGTAACTATATCCTCCATTTTAGGATCAGGGGAGAGTTTAGTAAATGCCTTCCTATACCCTTCGTTGACTTCTGGATCTCTGTATGGTGCAACCCTTGATGGCATAGCAAGAATCTCATCACTATAAAACTTGGGAGTCAATGCAAAGGCAAGAAGATGTACTGGGGTGGCCATTTTGTTCCACCGCTCAACACAAACTGTTTGCACCTCTCTGAAGAAAGTTTCTTCAAGATCTTGCTCTTTTTCATTTATGATGGACCTCATCTTCTCAAATCGATGCCATCATACACCTCTCCCAAACATGGCTTATCCATGTCAGTAAAACGGATCATACTCATGATGGGCTCGGTGAAACTAAGAAGATATTTCATGCGGTCCCACCAATTGTCATCTAGGATCAACCGCTTTACATTTGCTGCCCTGTCACTATTGGATTGCCTCCATAGGGACCAACTTGGGCTAATGACCATGCTAGAAAGTGGCACCTTCACCTTCACAAGTCGTCTCAAGACAATTGTGTTGGATGCAAATCGAGTCTCAACAACCTATTAAAAAAATTAAAACAAAGAGCAAAAGCATACTTAAATAATAAATTTTTAAAAGTAAATTAGAAATTTCAAATTACTAATTACAAAATCTAAATGTAAAATTTGAAAATTTAGTGTTTCAATTACCTTCAATAGCTCCAATTGCGAAAATGATCTAAAAATGGCTTGAGACATGTGATGGTTTGTGATGAACATTTGGATCTCTTCAGCCTCAGCATAGACTTGTTTGATCCACTCTATTTTCCTGCCCAACTTTTGTAACATGAGGTTAAGTGAGTGGACAGCACATGGTGTCCAAAATATGTGTGAAAATCGTGTCTCAACCAACATACTAGCTGCTCTACAATTCTTTGCATTGTCTGTTATGACTTGGACAACATTTTCAGGACCAACTTCTTGAATGCACTGTATAAGGATGTCAGCAATAAATTGTGCATCCTTCACTTGCCCTTCACAATCCACAGCTTTCAAAAACATTGGGCCCTTAGGGCATATTGCAATCACATTGATTAGTGGTCGATTTCTTGTATCCTTCCATCCATCAGAAACAATGGACAGCCCTGTAACTTTCCATGAATTCCTAATGGGAGCCAATGAAGAGTGTATAGATTTTACCTCTTTTGCCAATAGTGTGCTACGCACCTTCTCATAACCTGGGCCTTTGTACCCTTTTGGAGCCTCATTTACCTTTCTCAACATATCTTTCCAATACAGTGATCGAACAACGTTGAAAGACAAACCATTTGCATAGAGGCATCTTGCAACAGTTTGATCTGCAATCTCTCTAGCATCAGTCTGAAATGCCCTCTCCAATGGACCCTTTGTTCTCTTCACAATAACGGGCTCTTCTTCATTCCCACCCAAAAATGGGTGGCTCTCTACTGCAACATCAGGTGAGGCACGAGGAGAAGGGGCCTTTGTGATCCCCTTCCTCTCCTCAAAGGATGGTTTGCACTGCGAGCAATTCTTGCATCTGCTTCCTCTTGCTCTCTAATATATTCTACTATTTGATGAGGTGACAAACCATTACCATCCGGTCCTGGACATGCTTTGATTCCCAAGTTTGAAATGGCACAAAAATGAGCTTTCCCTTGGTTGTAGGAGCTAGTATACTTAAGCTTATAGATACTACATATCCAAACATATGTCCCACCACCTCGAACATTCTGTATCATTTCTACATGCTTCCATAAAGGTGAACTAGGATCGGTTTTGAAGGTGGGTTGACCAATAGTACTAGAACTGGCTGCCATTGCTTCCTATCTACAATAAATTCAAAAAACAAATATTGAACAATAAATTAAATATAAAATATTAAATAACAGATGTATATATACTTTACATAGCTTAACATACAGTTATAAATTTTAAATTACATAGTGTTAAAAAATTAAAATTTAAATAAATTGTTACATTAAAAAAAAGGTTTAATATCTGGTTTTTGTTTTCCTATAAAATAAATATACAGTAATAAAATTATAAATTAATATATTACAGTATATTTTACAATAATTATAAATTAATAGTATAACATTACAGTATATTATTAGTATATTTTACAGTAATTAATTAGTATATACTATTTAAAAATTAATATAGTATAATAATAAATATATATAACTATATGTATATTAAAATATTTAAATTATTTAAAGTTATATAATAGAAAACGTATTACTATAATTAAAAACTTCATATAAACTTCCTATAAACTTCAAAAACAATAAAATGTAATACAAATTTTTTAAACATTAAAATAAAAACATACCTTGGGAAGTCGTCGCATCCAGGGCTTTCGATCCTTTTTGTTCTGAAGTCGTCGCATCTGGGCTTTCGAGACGACGGGTCTGATAGAGACGACTGGCTTTCTGTGATAGAGACGACGAGTCTGATAGAGACGACGAGTCTGATAGAGACGACGGGCCTGATAGAGATGAAACTCAAAAGCGGTCGCAAAATATCTCAATGGCGGCAACGAAATATCTCAGAAGTCCTTTCGTTTTAGGTTTCACTTTCGTTTTAGGTTTCACTTTCGTTTTATGTTTTCACTTACGTTTTAGGTTAAACTCAAAAGCGGTCACACTTTTAAAATCATTTTTTTTTAATCAAACGAAAGTCAATGTCAAAAAAACCTTATAAAAACGGTTAAAAACCTAATGACTCTTCTAGGAAGCGCCACGTCAGTGCGGGAATCGTAGGGAGTCTATTGCAAGCAACCCGAAACGGCTCGGCGTGGATATGGTGGTACCCTAGTCAAATCCACAGGGATTCCGGGCCATACCAGATTCCGGTATGGACTGTACCTGGAATCGCCAGGGGAGAGATGAAGATTTGGTAACTTAGATTTATACCATGCAAGATTTGGCTATGGAGGTAGCCACCCAAGATCTAGGAGCTTCAATGAAAGCACAAGAGAGACCCAACATGAAACAATACTTCTATTCTATCAAAGAATGCAAATATGCGTACAATATGTACATATACATGATTATGAAATTACAATGAGAAGCCCTTGGTTATATAGGCAAGGTGAGACATAGGACAACACATGATTATGACAAGTGTCTTAATGTTATGACTTGAGACACAAAAATATAACTATCCTAAGTGTGTCCTAAGTGAACTTAACTAGACAAGTGTGAATAGGACTTAATGTGGAACCAGTTAGGTATCCCGTTCACACCAACAAATATTTTACAAAAAACAAGAATTTTGAAAATTTTGGTCTAGACTTGTCTAAACTCAACCAGACTTGGCTAGACTTGCCAAGTTTATCGAAACAAACCAGCAAGCCTCGTTTAGGCCTACTTGACAAGGGACTCCGTAACACTGCTCTTGTATCATAGAAATCTATTTATGATTTTGTCTCTTCAAGGTATTAGCAACATTGATCCAGCAATAGGTTTAAAACTTTAAAGGGCACTCAACCTTTGTACACAATCTCTTAGAACTTTTTCAAACAACTATCGACAGACTAGTAAACTTTGTCCTTTTTATTTCAATAGCTTGAATCCTAAGTTTTGTTTTGTAACACCCAAGAGTTACAATTTTTCCTCTACTAGGGTTTCAATTTTATGATATTTCCTAAATTGCCAAAGTGCAAATTCAAAGACTATTTATAATTTTCTGTAACCTATAACAAATTCTTTGGACAAATCCAAAAACCCTGTGGATTCAATAAAATGCAATTGATCAAATTCTTGCAAAATTTATTCAAAGTACTAGGGAGTGTATTAAGATTTTAAAAATCCAGAAATATATGCAATAGGAACCTCATGTCCTTCATTTGGAACTCATTAGGTGCCAGTCATGGTGCAAAGTCTATTCCATTATACTGCAATATATCATTTTTGAAGAAAAGTTTTTTGTTGATGTTGTAATAATAAGTGGTCTTCTTAGTGTCATCCATAATCCATTCACAACCATTATCTTCAATATGTGCAGCTTGTAGGTCATTTAATGTTTCAGGATTACAGCTACAGTGGAGCATAATGTCGATGATTAATCTCTTTGTCGAGTGCATTTGTGTTGACATTTTCTTTGCCCTTTGTATATAGAATTTGAAAATTAAATATTTCGACCCAACTGACCAAGCGCATTTGTCCCACAAATAAAGCATTTTGTGGGTAATACTCCAGTCTGTCAACGTTTTGATATTTAAACTATGCTTCCTCCCAAGGGGTATTATGTTCATCTTGTAGGGGAAAAATAATGGTAAACATTTCCATATCCAAGGTGGTACATGTTGGCGGCTTCAGGCATCACGCCCTGCATGCTCCAGGTGAGGGAGTGGGCAGGAGTTCTTCGACCCATGGCCATAGGAGTGACAACAATCAGAGTATGGAGGGGCATGGACCTAACTGGGGAGCGGGAGGAGTATTACAGGATCCCTGTCACATTGGCCACTAGACCCAACAGAGTTCGATAATGATTGCACCTGTGTTATGGTTTGTTGTTGGTTCCAAAAAACCCAACTTGGAAACCCACTGCACCCAATCATCTTTCCCAAAACATGGTAGGAATCTCTTGGGAAGGTTGGCTTCTTTTGATAGGTTTGTGCTAGCTATCTAATCTTCTCTACTCTATGAATGCAAGGGGGTGCTAGTGGCCCACTTTTGGCACTATGCTAACCTATTCTAAGTATGATAGGAAAAGGGTTAGGAGGATGGGGTTAGGGAAACTAAAGTAAAAGAGGCAATGTGAAAGAAGTAATAAATCAATTTGGTCCCTTCTTTAGAGTTAAACCTTCCCTCTGCAATGTGTGCAATGTGTGACTAAAGCTGATTCAACCTAGTTTCATGGCTCAACCAATAGATGGAAATGCACTCTAGACATAGATACAATATTGCAAGACGCACATTTCTAGTGTATTAATCAATTACTTTCAACTGAGGACCATGAGTAGGCATGAAACACACAATACTTAAAGTCTGAGGACTCTTTCTGAGGTGAGATGTTAAGCAATACAAGGTAGAGAAAATATATTGCTTACCAGACCAAAAGATATTTACATTGGGGACTAAGCCCATATTTTTCAATAAGGTGAGCAATAGGATTATGCCACCTGTAGTGATTTGGGCCACAAAATAAATGACACAATAGAAGAAAGAAGAGAGAAGAATAGATGTTGGATGAAGAGGATAATTTGCTTGATCAGATGCAAATGCTGATCAGAGCACTAATATACTTGATGGGGACAGTTACAGACATCCCTTCTTCTGTGATGATGGCAGTTTATGACCTAGAAGGAATCTACTAACTATCTGAAAGTGTGCTTGTGAGATTTGGTGAATGTTGGCCATCAGATGAGTGCATGGAGGGCGGCCATCTGGAATGAGTATGGTATCAAGTGAGATATTCCTTGAGCATGTATGCTAGGAGGTTAGGATCTTGACCTAAAACTGGAGGACGAAATGTATCAAGAAGAGAATCATGAGCATAGGCAAATGGATGGCAAGAAAGCATGGAGCAGGAAATAGGAACAACAGATTTGAGGAGACCATTGTGAAGAATTCATGGTCTTGGATGTCCTCTTGGTTTGGAAGGTGTGCCGTCGGAAGTGGTACGTGAGTGGCGGTTCTTGAGTAAGGGTGGGATTTGTTGGGTATGCTAGTCTCTAGCATTCAATTTAAGATTAATGACAAGTAGGTTTTTCATTTGACATAGGGGCTCAGAGCCTTCAGAAAGTTCCACTTATCTTTTGCAATCTGACTTCGAAGTGATCTGCTTGTGCAAGGTGTCATGAAACTCTCGGAAATGCAACTTCTTGCAGACAAACACATGAAGCTTGGAAAAGGGGGGATGTGTTGAGGATTTCTTCTTTTGAATGTTGTGCGCTGAAAGACAATAGTACACACCTGGGTTGCTCCTTGTTGTCAAGTTTTATGCTCTCAATGGCAATGAGATGACTACTTTGCACGATAACTATCCTAATTAGTTTCAGAAACATCAAATTAACAATGAATAGCTTTGCTAAAGTTCAGAATGCCTAATAGGGGTATGGTGAAGTTTAGTGTCGCTACTAGTTGTCAAGTTTTATTCTCTCAATGGCAATGGGATGACTACCTTGCACGATGACTATCCTAGTTAGTTTCAAAAGCATCAAATTAATGATGAATAGTTTTGCTAAAGTTCAGAATGCCTAATAAGGGTATGCTACACTGCATGTTCTATCTTGTCGAGGTGATCTTTGCATCCTTTTTCCACTACAAAGATACTTGTGAAAAAAATCGAACAATTGTGATATAGACTGTGTTTATGTTTTTATAGGATATCCATAACAATCCTCAAAGTATATGGACTATATAATTAGATACATGTTCGGTGTTTCCACTAGGTTATTACTTCAGGTTTTATGTGAAAAATGTTAACTACTTAATTTAGGTGAGATGCCCCAAACAGTTGAGATTTATCTTGCAGAAAGCACATTTAGATTCATAAATCCTTTTAAAACTTCTAGAACTTGTGAGAGCCATCTCTTCAATCAATCCACCTTTTGCATCTGCAATTCGGGAAATTCCCCATTCAGTTCTACTTTTCAATTTTTCTGGTGTTGGGAAGCTCAGTTCTCCCTTGTTTTCTTCTTGTTCGATCTAGGCTTGTCTTTAATGCTCCCAGCAGTGGCTCCTTGAGGCTTGAACAATTTCCTTTGGTTCTGATGCTCTCTTTGACAGCAAGGATGAAGAAAAATGAGGAAGTACCAGTGCATATATTGTGGATATTTTAATTCATTTAAAAAAAAATTATGACATTACTTTATTGAACTCCATTATCGATGCGCATAACTAAAACTACCCCATAACATCTGTCTGTTAATTAGGCTCTTTGTGGACACATGATTATAATATCTGGAGTTGATACAAGACTTTTCCTTAAACACACCAGTTTTGACTTTTACCTGAGATTTGAGTTTCGTCCCCTAAATCATAGAATCATTTCTACTGCCTCATTCATATTTTTTGTAGGCCACTTTATAAAATTCAGGTTTCTTTCTTTGGCCTGACCCAAGGGTTTTTAACCCTTGTCTTGACCCACACACCGTAAACAGCCGGCACATTGCCGTGCCGTCTGTTCACGGTTTTTTCAACCTCGTTTCATGCCGACTTTTGCAGTTGACCTGCTCATTGCAACTCAACCGACCTGTTCGACCATGTGCTTTGTCGAACGAATTGATGAAAACTGTTCAGTCGATTAGATTTCTGACCAGCCGGCTGTTTACAACGTGCTGGCTGGTTAAGCTTTACTGCCTTGACCTGTAGGAATAGATATGAAATGGTCCCCAAAAGCTGAGAATTAACACTGGCTTAATATAACGAACATAAAATAACTATAGCTATGCAACATTATATTGTTTGTGTGCCAGCTCTGGAAAAATTCAGCACACCAAAGAATGGATTCGTTTCTGCTGCTTGGTTGTGTTGTTTCTACTATTTAATTGAGCCATACCTAACTGAATTGCACTGTCATATCCTAATTTTCATCTTCTAGCACAAATAGTTCTATAACAATCATCACTAAAAGTCATAAATCTATCTTGATGCTAAATATTGACTGTCTGGCAACATATGTTGGATTTGAATTCATTTTATGCTTTTTTGATGTCTGATCAGTACTTGGATGGTTCCTTAATATAACTTTTATGTAGCGAGTTCCTTCTAACCTTCAGATATGTGTAACTATTTTAGATATGCTCAATTTGGAGATGTCTCTCCTAAGGTGGATGTTTATGCATTTGGAGTTGTTCTTTATGAAATCATTTCAGCCAAGGAAGCTATTGTGAAGCTTGATGATGAGTCAGCTGAAACAAAAGGACTTGTGACTCTGGTTCGTTTTTTGTCTTCGCTTATACAAGTCTATTTAGAAGTGCAGCATGTGCAAAAGCTTTCTTTCTAAATGCAATTCTTCTGATTGAAAAATCATTCTCAGGATAAGAATTTATTTTTACTGGGCTCCATATAGATGTTCTTTTCCCAGCATGGTTCCAACCATCCTATTGATTGTTGTTCTCCATCTTTCTTGTTGTAGTTTGAGAGTATTTTGAATAACCCTAGTGGGCATGACCGTCTTTCAAGTCTAATTGATCCCAGGCTTGGACAGAATTATCCGCTGGAATCGGTTAGAAAGGTATGCCAAATCTCAAGTTTTGATATGGTATTTAATACAACTTGTATTTTCAGTATATGTTCCATGTAGCTGATCTTGCCTTCTGTGTTTACATTAAAGATGGCACAGCTTGCAAGAGCCTGCACTCAAGAGAACCCTCAGCTCCGCCCTAGTATGAGAACGGTGGTGGTTGCACTCATGACACTTTCATCTGCAACTGAGGATTGGGATGTTGGTACTGTTTATGAAAACCAAGCTCTTGTGAATCTAATGTCAGGCAGGTGAGGTAGCTGGATAATGAGTCTTTGATTCAATTTGGGACAAATAATTGTGCTTAATCACTAGTGTGGTTCAACTTTGATATTCATGTTTAAAATGCCTTGTTGCTGGGATCAGAGAACCCAATTTGTTCCATTGTAAACCATTTTATGATGAATTCAGTTTCTACAATCCATTTGTGAATTTGTAGGGAGGGTCGAACTGAAAGGTATGGATGACCGTGTCCAAAGCTCGGTTCATAATAATTATGATTCTATGAGAACTTGTACCATAAAGATGTATATTTGCACGTTAGAAAACAGAAATGTCAATTGGCATCAGATTTCTTCATATGTTTAGTAGCAGAAAAGATTATCTTTTCACAGATTTTCACCATAAAGACAAAGGGAACCCAAAGGTCTATAGTCTTTGGATTTCAAGCCATGTTTCATCAATCTGAAGTTTTTTCAGCTCTGAGTAAGGCATCGTGGCTTTGTTGCTTTTTGTTGAACTCTGGGAAAGTGTCCTACAATTAATGAAAGTGCATTTTGATAATCATAACTATGAAAGAACTTTATTTTCATAGCCAGAAGTTTTACTCTTATGGAAGTAGTAGTACATAGTGGACCTAACAAAAATACATAATTTAAAGGAAAATTGAATGATGATGGTGATTTCTAATATCCTTTAATTCAAATCGGTATGTTGGACCTGTCAAAAAGTATCATTCTAATAATAATAATAATACATTTTATTATCTTTAACATACGTTGGCATTGAAGTTATAAATGATGTTGTACTAACTTTTGCATCTACCATGGCGTTTAATTCGTCAGGAGTGTCCGTTTATGAAGAGCCATCCTTGAAATTGTCATCAACATGTTCTCTTTCTCCTCATTTGTTTGAATCTTCATTAAAAAATTTAAAAGTAGAAATACAGTAGCAACTGTACATAAAAATGGATGAAATAGAACGTAGATTAGATATTCTTTATAAGATCATTTATTATCTTTAACATACGTTGGCATTGAAGTTATAAATGATGTTGTACTAACTTTTGCATCTACCATGGCGTTTAATTCGTCAGGAGTGTCCGTTTATGAAGAGCCATCCTTGAAATTGTCATCAATATTGCAATTGTTCTCTTTCTCCTCATTTGTTTGAATCTTCATTAAAAAATTTAAAAGTAGAAATACGGTAGCAACTGTACATAAAAATGGATGAAATAGAACGTAGATTAGATATTCTTTATAAGATCATTTATTATCTTTAACATACGTTGGCATTGAAGTTATAAATGATGTTGTACTAACTTTTGCATCTACCATGGCGTTTAATTCGTCAGGAGTGTCCGTTTATGAAGAGCCATCCTTGAAATTGTCATCAACATTGCAATTGTTCTCTTTCTCCTCATTTGTCTGAATCTTCATTAAAAAATTTAAAAGTAGAAATACAGTAGCAACTGTACATAAAAATGGATGAAATAGAACGTAGATTAGATATTCTTTATAAGATCATTTCTGTAATTAAACACGAGGAAATGAAAGTATCCAAGTCGATTTGATTTTGTATGCTAAAAGGTTTTGAAGCAGAGTAGTGTTATGAAACTGAGTTGTCACCTCTTACTTTATTAAAGATGCGTAAGTTGAAAATAAATGGTGTTTATCCTCAACATCATTGGTATCGTGAGTTTTTCTAAATTTGCTTGTCCCAAGGCATTTTGGGTTTAGTTTGACCAGCTTAGCTACGAGGTTGTGAGTATTAGTTTTAATGTTGGGTAATATTCATTTTGGTTTTTTAACATTCACAAGGTTAGAAATTTTTTTTGTCATTGAACTACGATTTATACAATTTTTATCTCTTTGAATTTCGAAGTTATATAAAACTTAATAATAATAACATTATCGATCATATTGTTATATTTTGTATTCCAATATTTAAGTGAAAATTCGATGTCTCTAACCCTTTTTTTAAATCTATAATGACAACTATTAATATTAAAAGTAATAACAAAGGGTCTATCATTATTCAAATTGAGCTACTTGTGTTTATATTCTAGGTATCTAACCATGGTTGTAGAGTCCACATAGGTACAGCGAATTTCAACAAGGAGATTATGGTATGAGGTTTGTTTGTTGTCATTTTGTGGAATGACTATACATTGTATGACTGTTGGAAAATGTGTTTCTTCACCATATAGTAGATGCAAAAGCATCTTTGGGTGTGTTTCTTCAATGTTAATAAAATAATTTAATTATTTAATTAATTTCATCAAGATCATCAAATTTTTTCCAAAACTCTAAAATTCAACATTAATTGAATAAATTATATTTATTTAATTAATTTATATCAAAGTCAATTTTATTCTTCCATATTTATTTAATTAAATCATTATCTTCTTCCAAAATTCAAATCCATATCAATTGAATAAATTAATTATTTAATTAATTTATCTTCAAAATCTTTTTATCTACAATTAAATAATTTCAATTATTTAATTAAATCAATTATTCTTCTAAATTTAAATAAATCATTCAAATTTATTTAAATTATCTCAATCTCTAAAAATAAAATATAATTAAATATTTTATTTATTCCTTTAATCATGTACAATCAATTAATTCTAAAAAATTTCCAATTCCTCTAAAAATAAATCTGGTTCATCATGCACACAAAATTAAATAATTTATTATTTAATTTATCTCAAATCATGCAAAAAACAAATTATAAGTTGAGTTAATTGACTTAATCTCTATTGTTTTTATCACCAACTCATAAAATAGAAAAAAAAATATTTCTATTTTTATGAAATCTAAAAATGTCTGTTCCATGTCTTTTTATGTCAAATCAATCAGTGAACTCAAACAAAAATATCTTTTTGTGTGACACATGTCAGGTGCACATTCATTATGAATTCTAGATTTATCTCATCTGTTGATTCCATTGAATTTTTTGGATCGTTGATCGATCTTTATTGAAACCTATATAAACCCCCCTCATCTCTATAACAAATCATTTTCGATCATTTATTCATAGGTATTCTAGCGCTTTGAACATATATCACATCGTTGAGCACATTGAGCACTTTGAGCACAAACACAATCTACAGCTGCTTGTTGCAAACGAGGTTTCGCAATTTGAATAGCAATCTACATTCAACCAAGAGATCCAAACAATCTGAGTGATAGCTTATTTCTTCGTAATTTGATTTATTCATTGATTTGGTTATTGCTTAGATACATCTTTTGATGTTATGGGTAATTGAGTTGTTATTATCATTACTTTTGATCTTATCATTCAACCTCTCGATTTTTCTTATACACATTCTGGCACGCCCGATGGGACCCACTAATCGCTCTTTTTCTTTAAAGAAATTATTTTTTTTTGAACTACAATACGAAACAACGCACATCAACATAGAAAAGTGCCTTTGGCAGTATAGTGCAGTGCCTATGGTGTAACAGTACAGCGCCTTCGGGCGATACACGTAGCACCTCTAGTAGCACAGTACCGTGCTTTTGGTATCAGTGTAGCGCACTTGGCATAACAGTAAAGCGCTTCTGGTCTATTACAGTTTCTGATGTTATTTTCTAATTTGCAGGGTTTCTAACTCATCATACTTATCATTCATTGACTGACAAGCTAATTTATTTGTCTTTCAATTATCATTTATACTGCCTAAGCTAACGTATTTAGGAGTATTATTGTTTTTTGAGTTAAGCTTTCTTTTCAGGGCATCTTGTGAGTTGTTCTTGATTCCAGGTTGCAGATCTTATCATCTATTAACATCCTAGATCATCCATTCAACCATGAAATCATCTTTTGATCTAGCTTTGTTGACGAAATATGACTTTTTTTAGATCTGCGGCAGCAAAGCACTTTTGATAGTACAGTAACTCACTTTTGGTAGCAAAGTACCACGCTTCCGCTAGCACAGTAGATCGCTTTTGGTTCTGCAGTAACTCACCTTCGGTAGCACAATCCAGTGCTTTCGTCAATACAATAAGTCGCCTTTGGTAACACAATAAAGCGCTTTTGGTTAATTATGTTGTTTTTTGCTAACTCTTGAGTTTGTGTGGAACTAATCAAATTGTTGCAGCTTCTTATCACTCAAAAAGAGCAAATGAGTTTCTCTAATATGTTCATGCAGGACGAGCATTTGAAGAAATCGCCAAATCTATCGCACTAAGTATTATAAACATATTGCTTTCTTAAGGGACAATTGAACAAATCATCTTTTTTTGCAAATCTAACTCTTAGGAACATATTGCTTTCTAAGGGACAATTGACATGAATGCAAAACACTTCAATTTGATAAGGGACAATTGACAAACTACAATCGTGTGTGTGCCTAATCTAGTTGCATCTTATTTTTCTTATAACGGGACAATTGAACCTTTGTTTGACATGCTTGATCTTACTTTTCAGTTATTCCTTTAGAAGGGCCTGCTTTTGGATTGCGCTTCATCCAAAAGGGACTACCCTACGAGGAGTTTTCCTTTCAACCACTATATAAAAGGGATAAGGCAAAATCCAAGTCCTAAGCAACATTAGCCTTACCTTGTGGTGCCAAATCGAAAAGAGGTATACTAGCTCTTTGTGAAAGCAATTTTATATTGTGCGAAGTGTTTGATACTCTTAGTAGGATTGGTCAAAGCTTTTAGTAGCTTGTCACATTGCCCGTAAGGCGTTGGTCCATTAGAGCAACTAAGAACCTTCTAGATAGTGACTACCTGATTCACCTCCGAATGTTGCGATAAATTTCAGTGCAAGGGCATAGCTAGTTTTGCCCCCAAGATACTCACCATTGCCTCCCTTGAGAAGAGATAGTATTCCCTCGACTAGCATAAGCACTTGTGACCTACTTGTGGCTTTCCGAGGGGAGGGTGAGATATCCCTACCTATCATCTCTCGCAAAGATACAGAGATTTTAAGTTGTGGGCTGAACTATCGCAATGAAAGCTTGTCTCTAGGGATAAAAGTGCTTGAAATTGTTTGCAAATTGTCTTAAACCCGTGGAAACATTGGGGCTTTTTCGTGAGCCTTGAACATACACTATCTATTGTGTCAGTCCTTTTTGCCACTTTGTTTGATGTGTTTTCTCTTGCCAAAGCAAATCCAATCAAAATCAAATCCAAATTTATCAAAATTTGCCTTATAAACATCACTGACACCCATTCAGTGCTTTTGGTATAACAATAGCTCACCTTTAGTAGTGCAGTTCAACGCCCCTGGCAGAATAGTCCAGTGCCTTTGGTAACACAGTAGCTCGCCTTTGGTAAAACAATCCAGCACCTTTGGTCCAAAAAATCTGTTCATCAAACTACCTTAGCAAAATCCCAACAAAATCTCAAACATATTGTCCTAGTGCATCCCATGGTAACCACTAGACTCCAGCAATCCATGAAGGCCAAGCAAGTTGCCCCAAGGAACCACAAATCACCTCCTCATACACCTCAACCAAGCTAATCCAACATGACTCCAAAGGGTACTCCAAAGACACCAATGGAAAGACCAACTAACTCTCAAAACAAGCCGCAACATGACCAACCAGTCAATCCTCAAGAAGGTAATTCAATTCACTACTGGCATGCCTCATGATTTTGCTACACCCGGTTATACCACGGTTCAAGTCCCATCTCAAGAAGAGCAACAATTCGAAGAAGGTCAATCCTCTCAAGAAGATAGACAAGACCTTGATGAAATTATGCAAGATCCTAGAGCCATAGCCGCGTTTGACAAAATCCTTAGTGAGAACCAAGATCATTTCTTTCGCTTACTAGCAGAACAAGGAGCGCAATTACCTCAAGATTTTGATTTATCCAATCTTAAAAAGCCAAACAAAACCCATGACGCCATAACTGCGGTCCAAACCATATCAAATGTGACCACTCCTATACCCGAACAAAGCTCACAAGGGAGAATGCCTACGCCTTTTGCCGCTCAATATGAGAATCCTCTTTATCAAAATCCAATAGCGGAAAGACCCATATCACCCCTCCTGACTCCTATGGAGATCTATACACACCAAGAGACTCTACAATGTCAAGCCGAATTAGAGAAACTTAAGCCACTCTAGCTAGGTCAAACACACAACAACCTCCTATCATCTTTCAAACGCCTACATCAAACATAAATGCAACATTGGCTACCCCATCACGAGAAGGTTTCCCACCAAATTACAATCTGGGAAACACCTATGTAGCCATGCAACAAGGGTCTCAATCGACACCACCCCCAACTTCATCAAACCTCCGTATCATTAACCCAAACAATGTCATGCAACTCCAACCATCACAAAACGTCAACACAACCTATGTCCCTCCACCACAACATTCTTCTACACTCAATCTTAATCAACCCCAACCATCACAAAACCCATCTACCTATATCCCTCCGCCACAACGATCATCTACACTAAACTTTTTCAACACATATCTCAATCAACCCCAACCATCACAAAACCCATCTACCTATGTCCCTCCACCACAACGATCTTCCACTCTCAACCTAACCCACACCTATCTCAACCCTCAAAACACTCAAAACCAAACTTCCTATGGCTATACTCCACCATCACAACCAAATCCAACAAACTTTAGCTTTCCTCCATAGAATTCTTTCTTCACACCACCTCTACAATACCAATGACAAAACTCTTATCTACAACCATCACAAAGCCTATATTCTTACCTAGCATCACCCCCACCTCCCCAAAATCAAAACACCCAAAACCAACCCAATCCAAACCCAACATCCAACACATACGACCCTAACCAATCATACGACCCTTATAACACCAATGCCCATGGCTTCCACTACAATCTTCCATATGGGTAACAACAACCACCTCTAGGACAACAAGGGATGTTTCCAACCCCTCCCACAACCATGGAGCTAAAACTTGCTGAGGTGCAACAACAACTAGTTGATCTTACATTTGGTCATACAAAGAAAACCTTCTCCTTGGAGGAGGTTTGTCCTTATCCATTTGATCAGTCATTACAAATGATTCCCTTTCCTCCCAACTTCACTATGCCCAAGTTTGATAAATACAAGGGAAGAGGAGAACCAAAAGACCACATTAGAGAATTCTATATCGCTTGTTTCGAGGTTGCACATAATGACACATATCTCATGTGCCTCTTTCCTTGCAGTCTAGGAGGTCAAGCTATAGAATGGTTCTCACATCTACCTACGGGTATCAAATCTTTTAACGAGCTTGCGGAGAAATTTGCTGCCCATTTCTCATACAAAACAGAACATGAAGTCTCTATGATCGACTTATGTAATAATAAACAGAAAAATGGGGAAACTCTTCTCTCCTTCCCTCAAAGATGGAGGCACATGGCTAGCAAATTCCCATTCAAAATACCTGAAAAGTAGCTTGTTAGTATATTTGTACAGAACCTCAACCAAGAATTAGGTTTTCATTTGCAAATACTAAGTGCTACAACCTTTGACAAAATTATCTATAAAGGCATCAACATTGAAAAGGCTCTCATCGCTAAAGGCGTGGTCAAAATCTTCACAGACAACAAAGACAATGCTCCCCAACAACAATCAAATGATAAGCCTGAGTTTTGGAACAAAAATAAAAACGTGGTCAATGATGGTGTGGTAGATTCCAAACATGTCCAAACACTGCAAACACCCCTGCATCTTTCATCAAAACCAAGTCAACCTCCGCCTCAACAAAACCAACAACAATGACAACAAGAGCAACCTCAATAAGATTACGCTTCGCGACGTCAATTCACTCCCTTGGGAGAGCCTATAGAGTCTGTTTTACATAAACTTATACACAATGGACTCGTCACCTTACCAGATGCTTCCCCATATGGCGAACATGTTTACAAAACTGCATGGTACAAAGATAATGAATTTTGTGAGTACCATAGAACTAAAGGACACCGAACCATATCGTGCATGAAACTCAAACACCTGATCCAAAACCTGATCGACAGACAATAAATCACTTTTGATGATGAACCACCAACTCAAAACACCAATAAAGACCTCAACATGTACAAGGATCCATTCCCTAACTATGGTCAAGGTCAAAATCATGACAAATTTACGGGTGTTAATAAAGCTTCTACTTCCTATGACTATTGTAGGATGTTTCAAAAAAGTCGTGTATCTACCCTCACTATCAAAGGCAAATCTATGTATTGCGTCGTCACAACTCATCGTGGTCGTGTCGCCCTGCGTGGTCCTACACCAAGTCTCCCAAACCAATCTGATTATAATCTTGTCGAACATCTAGGGAAAACCTCTGCATAGATCTCTATCTTGGACCTTCTACGATCATCACCTGCACATAAAGTTGTGCTAGAAAAAGTCGTACAAGTCTTCAGTTCCTAACAACATAGCGGTCACGGATTTCCAAGCTATAATAGGTAACATTGCCTCACCTTGCAATGTGGTCTTTTCTGAAAAGGACCTCCCATCCCACCATCCATGTCACAATGATGCACTTCACATTGAAGTCTTCATCCATAAACGAAGGATCAAACGCATACTTATAGATGGTGGTGCCAGTCTCAATATATGTTCTCTCAAGTTACTTAAATAATTGGGATACTCTGAGGATCATGTCAACATTGATCAAAGTATTACAATCAAGGGGTATGATGATGTTGAGCACCGTTCAGAAGGTGTTATCCACTTGCCTATACAAGTAGGCCTCGTCGTGCTTGAAACTAGGTGTCAAGTCCTCAACATTGAGCTACCTTATAACATTATCTTAGGATGCCCATGGATCCATGCCATGAAAGTTGTTCCCTCCACATACCATCAGTCTCTCAAGTTCCCATTTAATGGTACGGAGATCACTATCTTAGGAGACCCTAATCCTTTTGAATTCTATCGTACCTTGCAAGGCAGTTATAAGTATAGCAACCAAGTGCCAAACAATGACAAAGCCTATGAAACCCCATTATATGTCAACCCTGAAAAATCTAAAAAAAGCCTCTAAAGTTGAACCTAATTCCAATCCTATTCCTGAAATCACAACTCATATTCGTGATATAGGCTTTGGTGAATATGATATCTCAAAATCTTGTTGTGTAGGGCAGATGCCCTTATCCCCTAAATCCTACGGCCAACCACCCATAGCCAAAGCAACTAAGAAGGCAGCTATCCCTCCTCCAGTATCTCTAACCCAATTCCAGGAAGGAAAGTTATTGGCAAAGGAAACTATTGAAGACATATCTTCTTGGCTCTACAAAGAGAAAGAACCAGTCACCATACCAATCAAACAATATGGCAGTGGCCTACAAATTGTGAAGAACATGGGCTACAAAGGCAAAGGTGGCCTTGGGAAAAATAATCAAGGTGAAATAGAACCCATTATTGTGAAGAAGAAACTAGACAAGAAAGGGTTAGGATTTGGTAGGAAGGTACCACGTGCCTTGGACATCGAGGGTATTCTCGACAAGGTGGCACAAACTTCTCTTGTAGATTCAATGTCTAAAGAGGATATCATTGATGACTCTTACCTCCATATGACTGACCTATTCACTAAATCCTCCATATTTATGCTATCATATGTATCCTTAACATCCACCACCAACACCTAGATTGTAACACTTGTCTACCCTAAACTTATCGATTGGGACCAAGGGGCCCCCATTCTAGATGTATTTCAGAATGATGAAGCTATTGCTGAGTTCATGGGACTCCGGGATGGTATCCCTCTTGGCAATCACAAAGCTGGTTTTGTAATGGAACTAGAGCAAATGGCTTATTTTGGTGAGAATGCCAAATCCTCTAGTCGCAAAAGTAAAAATAAAGAAAGATCTCTAGGTGAAAACCACACTGTGGCACTCCCAATCACAAAATAGTAAAAACAAAGGACATATCCAAAGGTGAAAACCCAACTGTGGCACCTAAGGATGGAGGATTTGACCTTCCCCTACCATCTAAGTATCAAGAGAAATCATCTCTCCTAGTAGAAGATTCTACAGAGATAAACCTTGGCACAGAGCAAAATCCTAAGACCACATTCCTTGCAGCATCATTATTAGAACAAGAGCACAAGAATCTTACCAACTTCTTCTTACAAAGAACAATCAACTTTGCATGGACCTATGTTGATATGCTAGGATTAGACCCTTCGCTAGTAGTTCACTATCTCACAGTTGATCCAAAAGCTAAACCAGTCAAGCAAAAGCTAAGAAAGATGCATCCACAGATCGCTCTCTTGGTGAAAGTTGAAATACAAAAACTATTAGATGCAAAGTTTATCAAGCCTATTGATTATCTAGAATGGGTCTCAAACATTGTACCTGTGGCTAAACCCAATGGGGGCATCCGCATGTGTTCTAACTTCAGAGATCTTAACAAAGCATGTCCCAAAGATGACTTCCCACTGCCAAACATTGATCTTATAGTAGACTTGACTGCTGGTCATGAAATACTTTCTCTAATGGATGGATTTTCTATCTACAATCAGATAATAATAGTAGAAGAAGATCAACATAAAACTACTTTCACTTGTCCATGGGGTACCTATTATTGGTGCGTCATGCCATTTGGTCTTAAGAACGCAGGGGCAACCTATCAAAGAATAATGACAATGATATTCCATGATCTCTTTCATCACATCATGGAGGACTATGTGGATGATATACTTACAAAGTCTTCTAGAGCAGATCACATACAGGTTCTAAGACAAATCTTTGACAGACTCAAAAAATATCAAGTAAGACTCAATCTAAAGAAGTGTGTCTTCGGGGTAACCTCAAGAAAACTGTTGGGTTACATTATATCTCGCAAAGGCATTGAAGTAGATCTAGTAAAAGTCAAGGCTATAGTGGAGATGCCTCCACCAAAGAATTTGAAAGCATTAAGGAGCCTTCAAGGAAGGTTACAATCCATTAGGCGGTTTATCTCACAGCTAGTGGATAAATGTCAACCATTTCAACACTTGCTCTGAAAGGATGTCTCATTTCGATGGGATGATAAGGGTCAAGCAGCATTTGATTAGCTCAAAGAATATCTAGCTACACCTCATGTCTTGGTACCACCAATCACCAATAGACCTTTGATCTTGTACATCTCAACTACAACTGCAACCCTAGGGGCTCTTCTAGCACAGCATGATGAGTTAGGAAAAGAACATGCAATCTATTATATCAGTCGAACCTTGGTGGGTTATGAATTCAATTATTCACCTATGGAAAGAGCTTGTTTAGCATTAGTGTTCACTTCCCAAAACCTGCGGCATTACATGCCAAACCAACACACAAATCTAATAGCCAAAATTGATCCATTAAAGTAGCTCTCACAGGAAGACTAGCTAAATGGGTCATGATCCTTAGTGAGTTTGACATTGAGTATATGGATCGTAAGGCAATCAAGTGACAAGCCCTAGCAAATCAACTAGCAGAAGCACCTATGATAGATGTGCATCCTATGGTATTTGACTTTCCAGATGAAAATCTCTTCAGTCTCTCTACCTCAGTAATGTGGAAATTGTATTTTGATGGTTCCTACACACAGCATGGATTAGGGGCCGGAATATTTTTTATCACGCCTCAAAATGACTATATCTGCAAGTCATATCGGCTTGCATTTCCTTGTACCAACAACATAGCCGAGTATGAAGCACTCCTCATAGGTCTCAAAACAGTAGTCCAATGGGACATCAAAGAACTACAGGTATATGGAGACTCACAACTAGTCATTCAACAAGTCACTGATGAGTATCAAACAAAAGATGAAAAGTTGGTCCCTTACAAGCAACTAGTGGATGCCTACAAACAACACTTTTCTAGCATCACTTTTGAGCAAATTCCAAGAGAGCATAACAAGGCTGCAGACTCTATGGCCTCTGTGGGGTCACTTATAGACATGCCTGCAAACACACAAAAATATGAATTCTTGATCGAGCAATTGTTAATACCAGTCGTCGATGTTCCAACTACTGAAATCATCTGCAAACTTGTTGGTCCTAATTCTCCATGGTACGAAGATATTTATGAATACCTTAAACATGGCACTTTTCCCTTTGAACTATCTGCAACCCAACGCAAAACTTTTATCCATCGATCCTCCCATTACACTATTCTAGGTGATACACTATATCGTCGGAGTCTCAATGGTATCCTCTTACGATGTCTTAATGCGGAAGAAGTTGATGCTACCTTACGAGACATACACGAAGGTGTCTATGGTGCACATTCTATCGGTTCTAACCTCGCTAAGAAGATACTCAGAACAAGTTATTACTGGCCTACAATAGAACAAGATGCTTTACAGTTTGCTAAGAAGTGTCTATAATGCCAGCAGCATGGAGATTTGATTTAAGCACCGGCTCATGAACTACAACCTGTGACTACTCCATGGCCTTTTTCACAATGGGCTCTCGACCTCGTAGGACAAATCCACCCATCCTCATCCAATGGCCATAAATTTATTATTACCGCCACTGATTACTTCACAAAGTGGGTCGAAGCAATTCCCATTACTTATATCACTGACAAGCAAATAGCTAAGTTTATCCTTAACTACCTCATTTTTCGGTATGGTATCCTCCAAGCCATTGTCACTAATAATGGGAGACCATTCAAAAATCAAGAGGTCTGTGCCTTGTGCACCTAATACAATATCCAACATCACTTTTCAACTCCCTACTATCCGCAAAGTAATGGCCAAGCCGAGGCTTCCAACAAAACCATTCTCAAAATCCTCAAGAAAACGATCAATGAAGTTGGTCATGATTAGCACCTGCAACTCAATCCTACCCTATGGGCCTACCACACTAGTATCAGAACACCAATTGGTGCAACACCCTATGCCTTGGTCTATGGATCTGAAGCCATTCTACCTATAGAGGTCAAGATCCCATCCCTCAGAGTATCCATGCAGAACCTGATTGATGGAGATGAGTATCACACTTCTAGATTAGCTGAGCTAGAACTACTAGATGAGAGGTGCCTTGCCGAGCTTAATCATCTCCATGTTTATCAAAACCGCCTCCGGTGCAACTATAACAAGAAGATCAAAGAAAGACGGTTTCAAGTTGGTGATCTTGTCCTCAAAGAAAATTAGAGAAATCAAGTAGATTGAGAAAAGAATGGCAAGTTTGAGCCTAATTGGTTAGGGACCTTTGTTATCACAACAACATATGGATCAAGAGCTTATACTTTAGCAATACTTGAAGGCATTCCTCTAGATGAGCCACTCAACAATGTTCATCTCAAGAAGTTCTATGCCTGATCCTCAGAGTATCCATGTCAAAATATAAAAAAAATAATAATCCATCCTATGGTGAAAACTTGGTAAACAGGCGCCTTAGATAAGTACCAAAGTGAAAACTTGGCAAACAGGCACTATGTGTAGAGTCAGCATCCATCATCTATCGAGTTTTTGTTCATTCCATGTCTATTTCATAATAAACTTCATCCATCCATCCATAATAAAATCATTGACCTTGTTTGCATTTCCATCTCCCTATCTAAAATAGCTTGGAAATTTGTCAATGTTCATCGTCGTCATCCCATGTCAGTTATCACTTATCTTACGTCAGCTCTCCTATGCCAGTCATCCATACAAACACCTCTACCAGAATGGGGGCAACTCTTTCCTTAACCTAAGTCTAGGAATGGATCCTTCTTCGCGACTCATCACACCATCAAACAAACACAAAAACACTTCAACCTCCAAACACAAACAAAAACAAAAACACATCAACAATCAAAACAAAAACACAAGCACTTCAACCATCTCACCGAAACCAAAACACTTCAACACTATCCTACATCATCACACAAGCTACAACTACATATTATCTCATCTCCATCTTAAGGTACTTTGATCCCATGGATATGGGTATGTAGGTAGTCTAGAATACGAAGGAAATTTCCAGTACTCAGGTACATAAGATATCATCATTTCCCCAACCTAAGCTCAAACACCTTGACCCATTCATCACTCTATCCAGACCTACATATTATCATTTCATCTTTCATCGTAATGTGCCTTGATCATGTGGATACAAGGTATGTAGGCAGTCTGGAATACGAAGGACATATCCAGTACTCAGGCACATACGATTCATCATTCTTCACCCATTTCAATCCATTGACATGTCATCTTTCTAGTCTTCCATTTATCAGAATCCATTCAACTCAACTTGACGAACTCAAGCAGCAAAACAACAAACAAACGCATCCTTTCAAAGCAAAAGTCCTTAAACAAACTTGAAGCAAAGCAACTTACTTAGAGAGCCATATGCTTTCCTACATATCGATTGCCAACATCTGCTAAATCAATCTCAACCAAGCAACAGATCAACACACTTGTCTTATACAGGATGTTCCATGATCGAAACTAGACCAGGCGTCTTATATGACATGTTGCATTTCCTAAAACCATACATTATCCTTTCAACAGATCAACACCCTTTAACAGATATATCGTTCCTACAATAAGGCTATTATCTATCAAATCTACCCAACCAATCCAATATATCTGGAGCAACCTCTTTGGCAAGAGAATATGTTGGCTGTATGTTTACTTTGTAAGTTGTCAATTTGCCTTTTGGTTTATCTTTTTTGTCCCTTTCCCATTACCTATTCAAGACTACCTTGATTTATCTATATATTGGTATGTTGCGATGCAATACAAATTGGGGGCATAGTCATTGCTTTTGTGTGTCGTGTTTGCAGAATGATCTTTAGTATCTTTCTTAGTAGCATATTTATCTTGTTTGTGTTACGACCTAGCATCTTACATATTAATATTCTTCTTGCATTTATGTATTGAAGTTTATTTTATTTTCAAGACTATGGCTTATTCACATATTCAACAAGGTTATATTATGTCTAGTAGATATAAGTTCAAACCGTTTGCTTGCAAAGTCAACATCCTATGCATTGGATACATCGTCACCTTGGTCTTCTATACCCTGTGCATAGTATCCACATGCTATATCAAAATAAGGATTGCTCTTTATAAATATTTGCTTAACCATTGCAACATCACCCCATCTCATCACTCATCTAGAACTATATATCATCTCATCGTAATCTTAAGGTACCGTAATCCTGTAGATATGCGTATGTAGGCAGTCTAGAATACGAAGGAAGTTTCCAATACTCAAGTACATAAGATATCATCAGTTCATCTAAACAATCCACAAAACACTTCATCCCATCCATCTCACCCATACATCCTAATAAAATCTATAGCTGTCCTGAAGATCGATCAATCTGATATCAATTCTTCTATTCTTTTTCCATTTATCCTCCTTTCATTTCAAGAGCACACTTATGTTCTTCGAACCCAAATTTCCTCTCAAGGGGACATCCTCACCATCATCAATCATTCATCTTATCTAATCTAGCTAATCAAATCTAGCCAAATTATCCAATCACATCCTTTGGTCTTGATCCTAATCATGTCGCAAACCAAATCAATCAATCATCATCAATCAATTGTCTTATACACGATGTTGTATTGTCGAAACCAGACCAAGTGTCTTATACGACATGTTTCATTTCCTAAAACTAGACATTATCATCAATCAATCAATCATATCAATTGTCTTATACAGATTGTCGCACTCTCGAAACCAAACTAGGCATCTTATACGAGGTGTTTCATTTATGAAACTAGACACTATTCTTTATTAATCATCAGCAATCAATCATTGGTTTACAACTTGACAGGGGCAATACCTTGTTTGTTTTTGAATAATCATCATCACCATTCATCTTATCTTTCCTTGTCACCCTTGCTTTGAGTGATTGGGGCATCACCACTTCTAATCTAATCATTTTCTTCCAACCAATTTCTTCTAAATCAATCTTCTACCAATCAAGGACTATGTTTTAAATTTCTTTGAAATGATGTTACTTTGCAACACCATCTCAAAGAGGGGCAAAATGTAGACACCTAAAAATGACCATGTCTTCGCATCACTTGCATTTCATCGATCTATCTAATCACCTGCATTCAACGTTAATTAAATAATCTAATTATTTAATTAATTTCATCAAGATCATCAAATTCTTCCTAAACTCTAAAATTCAACATTAATTGAATAAATTGTATTTATTTAATTAATTTAAATCAAAGTCAACTTTATTCTTCCATAATTAAATAATTTTAATTATTTAATTAAATAATTTTAATTATTTAATTAAATCATTATCTTATTCCAAAATTCAAATCTATGTCAATTGAATAAATTAATTATTTAATTAATTTATCTTCAAAATCCACTTATCTACAATTAAATAATTTCAATTATTTAATTAAATCAATTATTCTTACAAATTTAAATAAATCATTCAAATTTATTTAAATTATCTCAATCTCTAAAAATAAAATATAATCAAATATTTTATTTATTCCTCTAATCATGCACAAACAATTAAATAAATTTATTTATTTAATTCTAAAAAATCTTTCAATTCCTCTAAAAATAAATCTTGTTCATCATGCACACAAAATTAAATAATTTATTATTTAATTTATCTCAAATCATGCAAAAAGAAAATTATAAGTTGAGTTAATTGACTTAATCTCTAGTGTTTTTATCACCAACTCATAAAATAGAAAAAAAGTATTTCTATTTTTATGAAATCTAAAAATGTCTGTTCCATGTCTTTTTATGTCAAATCAATCAGTTAACTCAAACAAAAATATCTTTTTGTGTGACACATGTCAGGTGCACATTCATCATGAATTCTAGATTTATCTCATCCGTTGATTCCATTAAATTTTCTGGACCGTTGATCGATCTTTATTGAAACCTATATAAACCCCCCTCATCTCCATAACAAATCCTCTTTGATCATTTATTCATAGGCATTCTAGCGCTTTTAGTATACATCGTATCGTCGAGCATTTTGAGCACAAACATAATCTATATCCGCTTGTTGCAAACATGGTTTCACAATTTGAAGAGCAATCTACATTCGACCAAGAGATCCAAACAATCTAGGTGATAGCTTCTTTGTTTGTAATTTGATTTATTAATTGATTTGATTATTGCTTAGATAGATCTTTGATGTTATGGGTAATTGAGTTGTTATTATCATTACTTTTGATCTTATCATTCAACCTCTCGATTTTTCCTATACACAAGGTGAAACATCAATCTTGCATCACCAAAAAATTGGTGATTTACACATGTTGGTAGGTAGGAATAACATTGTTCCTCTTTGATCATTTGGCATGATTGAGCTCAAATAAAGTATTTTATTGTTTTTTATGTGGAAAGAGTCTTTCTCTATTTGTGTCTTATGAGTTTTGATATTTTGGGTATATTTACATTTATAGAAGCTTTTTTTTTCATGATAATCTTAATTGTTGGTTTAGATTATGCATAGAGAAAAGGAGCATTAGAATAGTCTTAATTCTCAAATTTTGGAGTGGTAAAAGGTAAGTAGAAAATTATCTAAAGCCGATGATAAATCCTATAGAGTCATTTTTACTTGATCAAGCAACTCCAAATTCAGTGATTTCAATTACTCTAAACGATTTGTCAAATTGGGCAAGATATTAGGATTAAGGTGTCATCAACCTTGTAAATCCTATGTCATATAATTACTCCTAATAGTATTTTTAAATCATTCATAAGGAATGAAGGTTTCACCGACAATAGTATATAATTTTACCATCAGGGTTTTACTAGCACAATAAATAATTTTTACTAAAGGGTGGTAACTAATTTTTTACCAGCATTAAGTTACCATTTACCAGAAGAGAATCTTGAAGGTTAAGGTTGTGTTGGACACCCAACTCCCCATGAGGTTTGTTAGATGGGAAAGAGTGATCTAGCCTAACGAGTTAAACTAGGTCAAAACCATCTTCCATAAACATTAGGACACAAACCGAGCTTGGCTTCTACCTAAGAAGGAGACTCAAACTACAGGGGTTCTTCCCTTTTGTTGTATAGAGATGAATCAACTAAGGCGAAGAATGCAAGCTAGGACAAATGGTCAAATCCTAGAAGACAAAGATTGGCTTATAACTAACAGATGGAAATAGATCTTAGAAAACCAAAAGCACAATAGAGATTAGGGAATAGTTCAAAACCTAGATCTGGGAGCAGAAATGCCAAAGACCAGGGTGCTTGGACACCCTAGACCCTAATTAGGGTTTTGCAAAATCTCAGGGTATCACCAGACCTGTGCTTGCCTGCTTTGTCTTCTTCCCAGAAATCACCTTCAGAAACCTGTTTCTCCGACCTGCACATAAGGAAAGAGGAAAAGGTTGTGATGTATATAAGGGCTTGCCTCCATCAAACCCTGTGTTAGTGTTTCCACCTCCACAACAATGATGATTAGATCCAAGAGTGCATGCCCTAGGAGGGCAGAGGCTAGATCTATAATAATATGATAGAAATATGAATGAAAATGATGATTACCACAAGAGATAAAATCCTAGTTGATGAAGATAACTCAAGATCATACACCAACAAGGAGAGTGTTGGAGAAGGCTTGAAACTTCCTTCAAGACCTGCAAACAAACTTCAATAACATCCACAAGTAGATAACACTTTCAAGCATGAAGAACACTTTAGCATAGAACACAAAAGCATAGGATAATTCCTTCTCATAACAAGCTCTAGGTCATCTAGGTGTAAAATGAAATACGAAACTCCTTTATATACACAATCCCGCTCACTCACAACAAATAAAACATAATGAGGCCTACAAATACAAACTAAGGAAGTGTCCCAAGATGACACTACAAAAGAGGGCCTAAAGATCCCAATTGGGACCAAGGCACTCTGGTGCCCTGGGCCTTTAGCCCCACAAACTCCAAGGAGTATCAAATGTCATGGGCTTAGTCTAGTCCTAAGTTGATTCCATCAGGTTTATTCATCAGGATTGAGATTTCATCATTTTATGCTAAAAAAGGTGTTAAAATAGGTCCTGATTAACAAAGGTAACATTTTAGGTCCAACCAAGTGCTAAACTTAGTGTAAAATGCTAGTGTACACATTTTACGATGTAACATTTAGCCCTCAGTACGAACTTACATTCGAACTCACACTAAAGGATGGATCAAACACACAAACATAGAAGCCCAAAGAATTCTGCCAAGTCGTGGACCACAAGTAGCCCCCAAGATTAGGATTCTAAGGTTGCAAACACATAAGCAAAGAGATTTCAAACACACAAGACACTGCAACATAACTCATACATACATGGAGTACAAAAAGCATACATAAGAAGACATACGGAAGACACACAATACACAAAGGTAATACATGCCATACACAATCAATACACGCTTGTCACGACGCATACACACAAAGCATAAGGCATATACATAAGACAAAGAATACATAGAGAACACATGGAAAACATGATGAAGACACATAAGACAGAAGTTCAAATATGATGCAAAAAATAAACAAACACACAAGGCACGTGACTTTGACACTAGCTTACTCTGTTGCTAGGGGTCATGTGAAAAGAAGTGCCACCATGGACCACATACTAGTAAGGACCGCCAAATTACTAGGTGACCATGACAAGTCACATGAAGTGCACGGGCTAGTCAACTTCGTTGCACTAGATGGCTTATGGACAAAAAGGAAACATTACAGGCTAGTGAGGACTGTCGAATCATTAGGTGAGTTCACTGCCAACAAGTATGTAACCAAAAAGAGAGCATAGCATGATGTATACCCCTGCCTTAAAGTGATTGCTATCTCTTATCAAGGAGCAATTGCTTTAAGGTAGAAAAAATCACAAGCCAAGCACAAGAGCTTTCTAGAAGCACATGCCCATAAGATATGTGTTCCCAAAAACTACATCACACAAAGGGGTTGCCCTCACAAAAGGCAAACTGAGGCAATGCTACATGCATGATACACAATGGCTTGTGTAGTCATGGTATGATGTCGAGCATAGCAACAAGGTGGCACATAAATCAAAACATACAAAAAAGCAATAAATTTAGTAATAACACAAAAGGGATCTACCTAACTGGAGTCAGTATAGGGATGGTTGTATAGTGTGTTTGGAACTGTCATCATCTACTAACTGATAGAACTACAAAGACAAGGAAGAAGTATCACATGAAATTAAAGTCAACATCCCTTGGGTCAACAAGGGAGAATGTCGAAACATCATGCACCTTGCATTGTCCCCAAAAGATGCAAAAATAATACAAATTACAACATATAAAAGAATGATGATACACATAGAGAGAATGTCACAACAGATTTCGGTCCCTTTGTATCCTTGCACCTACAAGGGTGTCAAGGGATCCAAAGTGAACTTAATAACAACATAAATAAATTATAAAGCAACACATCATGGGGGAAAACAATCACATGCACTCATAACATGAAAGAAAAAGGTACCTCATTCACAAGTCAACCTAAAGAAAATCATCCTCCCAATCTTTCTCATCATCCATTTGGGAGGGTGGATAAGATGCAAGAGGGACTATAGCACGTGAGGTATGAGGAACAAGAGCCATACCTGTATCATCCTTGTCTTTATATTCGATGTCGAAATATTGCACAATAGGTTCCACCACAACTAGTAAAACATCCTCCTTCTCCAAAGGATATGAAGCATCAGTAGATATCTCTTTTGCATCCGTCAGTGATAAACACTCGCGAGGAGGGAGATTCTCCTCTCCTACAGCAAGGTGAGCCATAGCACAACGATGCTTCTTTCCTTCTCTCACAATCTTATTTCGCTTAATTTTATTCATGATGTTTGTGAGGGGAACCTTAGTATCTTCTAATGTGGGTTCCTTTTCTTCCTTTGTTTCAAGAACATTAGAAGAAACAGGAGGAACCACCGAAGAATGGGAGACTACGGAGGAAGGGTTCCTCAATGCGGGTTGCTCTTCCTTCTCAACTTGTGAAACAAGTGGAAGTACATGAGCATCCTCTAGCAATTAAGAAACCTTGGGAAATATCACACACGCAACCGATTGATTTGCACTAGTCTCCGTGGAGGCAGGTGGAACAAAAGTAACATTGTGATTGTAGGGAGGTATGTTTTGTGCATGAAGGTTGCCTTGTTATCCTTGAAGGGATGGCGGAGGGGGAACCTTGACATATCTACCAGACACTTAGGGACGGGAAAGAACATTTGATTCCGGCTTAGCTTCATTCACCACCTGTGGGACAGGAGGAACTACTACCGTAGCCTTAGAAGATCGATGAGGTTCAGGAACATCACAAGGAGGAATATTACTAAGTGATAACTCTACTATTTTATTTGCTTTGAAATTTTGATATGATAAGAAGAATAAATCCTCTCTAGATTGATCGACTCCAATTGGTTGTGGCTAGAAGTAGTCAAGTGTAAAATGTCCATTGCGAGCAACGAGCCGATATTGACTATGATGTACAACATGCCCTCGTCCCTCAAATGGAAACTTTAAGCATTTGTAAACCATAGAGGAGACCACCTTCATGGAGCGGAGCCATGGGTGACCCAACTTCACATGAAATAAGTCTGATGTAGGAATGATGATAAAATGAACATCCAAAGCTCTTGGCCCAACCTTAGCTTCAAGAGTTAAAGCACCACGAATTGGAAGGATAGACCTATCATGTGCTCTAATCGCCATCTCTGATACATCATAGGTATCTCTATGTAAACCATGCATGTAGAGAAACCCTTCAGTTACTACATTTACCATGCATATAGGATTGATCATAGCACCTCGAATAGGTTTATCGTTGATTCGAATTGTAATGTAAAGAGGTCCATCAGGAGCTTCGATAGCAGTATCATGTGGAGTAAAAGATATAGCAGGTTCTCATTCCACTCGCTCTTTGCGAGGGCCAGCATCCACCATACAAATATCAACAACATTAGATTCATGATGAGGTAAAGGATCAGTATATATTTGAAGATTTTGACTAGGAGTTGCCACTGATTTATTCCCTTTGTCATTCACACCAACAACTTGGATGACATTTGAGTCGATGAGGTCTTGAACTTCATGTTTAAGATACATACATCTTTCAGTTTCATGGCCAACAAAGTGGTGAAATTAACAAAAGGCCTTCGAATCAAAGGAAGATGATTGCATCTTACTCGGATCGAGAGGTCTAATGGGTGGAAACTTGATGAGATTGTTTTGCAAAAGTTGTGTCATGATAGCATAGAGAGATTCTGATAATTGTGTGAAGTTTCTTGTTTTTGGTTTCAACTTGTAAGGGGTGGGAGCTGGGGATGACGCTGCCACTAGATGTTTTCTTATGTTATTCACTTAAATTTCATTTATCTTGATGAATTTTTTGTTTTGTCTTTTAAAAGAATGATTGTGAGAGGCTTCAAATTGACCAACTGGAGCCGATGAGAGATTATGCTCATACTAACTAACTAAAAGTTGATAATCACAAAGAGCCATGAAAAGATGAGTGAATGAATCATATCGCATCAACAATATCTTATCATGGATGTGAGGTTGTAAGTTTCCTATGAAGATTCTTTGCACATCAACATTTGGAATAGAATATTGGACTTGTGAGAAAAGGGCTTAGTAGCGACCCATAAAATCTATTATTTTTTCTTTCATTCCTTAGTTGCAATGAACCAAGTCCATCAAAGAGACTTGAGGTCTAATGTTCACTTGAAAATGCTCATGGAACTTATTGACTAATTATGAAAAATAAGTTATAGAATTAGGAGGTAGCGATCAAAACCAATCCAAGGCTATGTCTTTGAGTGACCTAGGAAAGAGTTTTTCCAAAATCGCATCCTCAAAGAAGAAATCACTACACATAGCGGTAAAGGCTGCCACATGGTTGTTAAGGTCTCCCTTCCCATTATATTTCTCAAATCGAGGGATCTCAAACTTCTCAGGCATTTGAGTTCTTATGATGGAATAGGACAAAGGGCTACAAATATAATGTGTTGTGACATTAGGCTTAGGTGGACTATTGCTTATGTTGGCCAATTGTTGTTGGATGGAGGCTATATTTTTCAACAATTGGTTTATGACAGGGTCAGAACCTGAATTAGGTAGAGATTAGAATGAATTGGAAGGACTAAGTGATGGTGTATGAGTAGCCTTTTGGAATGTGATAGGAGGTTTAGATGTAGGTGGAGTGACATTAGGTCTATAATTTATGTAACTATATGGAATGGAACTATAATGGCAAACAAGATTCTAAGTGGATAACCCAACACATGTAGTGGCATTATTACTCGGTTGTGTAGTAGTCGTGATAATTGTAGAAGTATAAGTAGGAATAGGGAGTGTAGGTATGGGTGTCAACACTTGAGCCCTATTTGATTAGAAGAAGTGACATTAGAAATGATTTTAGCACAACTAGATACTGATAGAATGTTGTTATGCACTATATTAGCAAGGCCATGCCATGCAAGACTTCCAATCCTTCTTGACCTTCAAGCAAAAGACTTGTTAGACTCTCAACCATAGGGGCGATCTCCTCAGCTATGTGTTCCAAGCTTACAAATTGTTGGAAATTAGCCAACTTCGTGTCTAATCTCTGAATTTGAGCTTTAGGAACATGAGCCACAAGGTCATCAATGTTGATGGATTCATGGAAGTTTGATGCTTCAGGAAGATACGAAGTAGGAATGTTAGGAAGAAGTGATGGACCTTCTTGTGTGATAAGACTAGGAATTTAGGGTTTCAATGTATTGGTATCATCATTATGCAAAGCATTAGAACCCATGATTCGATGACTTCTTCCCACAAGAACATTAGAATCAGGGCACCGGGGCACAAAGCTCATAAAGTGTCTACAAGCTTTAGTAACACACAAGATGCACCAATAGAAGAAATGAATGATGAAGCAAAAGAAGGATTTGAATTTTTGTTTAAATAAATAAATGTTTTGTTCAAATGTAAAGAAACATAATGCACATCATATATCTTTGATCAAATTCAATTCTACTCAAATCCACTTAGATATCAATAACACCAATGCTTAAATCAAACTCAAATTTCAATGCTTTTTCCAAAATACAACAATTCAAAATTGTTCCTATCTCCAATCTTGAATGTAATATGACAATTGTAATGTTGTAGAACAATTTAAAATTAGATCTGGGATGCAAATAACAGCAGCAAAATCTGAAACTAACATCAATCATAAACCCTAGATTTCCATATCAACTAGGTTTTCACAAAATGCAATGTTTTGGACAAATTCTAGCAATGAACAAGATTCAAATCCACAATGTAACACTATGAAATGATTAACTACTATGTTACCAATCAGATTTGATGCAAAAATCAGAAATTTAATTCATGCTATGATGATCTATCCTTATGAGATGCAAACAAAGTGACAAATATGTTTTTTTCCAAGTCTAGAATGAAGTTTTTCTTTTCCAAATTTCAAATGCAAGGATGCAAGAATGCGTTGAACAACAAGAATGACAAGGTACAACAAATGCAAGCAATCTTTTAATGCAACAAGATTTGAAACAACCCTCAAATCTATAAACCCTAGGTTCAAAACTAACTAGATTTTCTATAAATGCAAGGTTTGTTGCAAGGTGTGTGCCCTTGGTCTCCTTGTGTTGTGCAACGCAGTGCTTGGATTTGTGAGAAGGCTTAACCACCTCCCATGGATTCATTAACTTTGGCGGTTGTATCGAGCATTAATAGGTTGATCTTTTGGTGCAACGGCAACCATCTTTGCAACAATTGGTATCAGAGCCTGGGTCACAGGTTCGAACCCCTCACTTGCACTAGGGGTATTGTTGCAAGGTTTGCACCCTTGGTCTCCTTGTGCTGTGTAGCACAATGCTTGGGTTCGTGACAAAGCTTAACTACTTCCCGTGGATTCATTAACTATGGCGGTTGTACCAGGCATTAATAATGCAAAATTATTAATGACCTCAATCCTAATCATATCTAGGGTAGTAAACAACTCAGAACATTATATCGCATGGAGATTTTCCACCATTTTACCATTTGAATTTGTAAGTTTGTTATTTATGTCCAATGACATGTTTGATGTGGTATTCGGCTTTGCAACATCTTAAGATTGACAAAAATCATTTAGAAAACTTGAGGATTCTATATATACTTGGATGTGAACCATTAAAGGCAATCAAAGAAGATAGGATGAACTAGGATCATAGAAAGTGAGTTTCGTAGTGGGGGTGAGATTTGAGAGGTAGAGTGAGGGAAAAAAGAGTATGTTGTGTAATCAAAGGAAGGTAATAAAGCAACATGTAGGAAGATAGTGGATGTCATTGTAGTAGAGTAGTTTTTACAAGTTTTGAAGTTATATTGTATGTGAATTGTCATCATGTAGTCTATGCGGCAAATTCTTGAAGTGGTGTTTCCATAGTTTAGCTAGTAGAAAGCATCATTGAGGTGACTATCCATTTACAAATCTTAATTTAATCAAATGTTTGTGTCCTAGCATGTAAGAGGGCCCATTGTGGCAAACTATGAAGTTGTAAACACGGTGATAATCATGCAAGCTAGAATAAATGAGAAGGCAATTATTGTTTTAGTGAGATCTATGTGTTAGTATAGTTGTTTGTCATGTTGCTTGCACTACTAGATAGTCCTCAATTGGACCCTCCTACCATGACTGCATCAAGTGGTATTATATTGAAGGCTCATTATGGGGTGAATTATTGTTATATGGATCCTAATCAGACTCGGAGGTTAAATTTTCCCCACTTTTATCGGCGCGGTTTCCCCCCAAATTATTTAACAGGGGTTTGGGGCAGCACCCCCAAGACAAGGTCAAGGGGCAGCACCCTTTGCGAGGGATGACATAAAAAAACCCTATTTTGTAACTGATATAAGTCTTGATAAAAAATGGCTAAGGGTTAAGGTTTCTGTTGATATTTGTATTGTAGCATATGCAGCGGTATTGAGTTCCAAGGATTGTTGGTTGTAATCAGTTCAATTGCTGGATAATAATATTGGACTCTCTGTTGGTGGATGTAGCCTGAGTTTGGGTGAACCACATTAAAAATTGTCTCTCGCTGTTATTATTTCTGTGTATTTTTCATTCCTCTGTTTAATCTTATTTGCATTTAATTGATATCTTCTGCATGCAATTCCTGACATGAATAGCGGGGAAGTTAATTAAGGCATTTTATCCAAGTTGTGGTAGTCCATGATAGGTTTGTAAATAAAGCATTGACTATGAGGCAGTTTACATGGGGTGGCTATGGGTTGATTACTGACCTAAGGGTAGTTTTCATCAAGTGAAGATGTTGCCAAAGAGAGGGTGAGGCATTATCAATGTTGCAAGAAGAATGGAGGAGATGTATGAGATGTTGAAGGTTATACAGAACCAAAGGGATGCACTGGAGCAATATTGCCAAAGAAACCCTAACCCTAGGGTCGAGCAGAGTGATGAAGATAAAAAAGATCATATAAAATCAACTAGAAGTGAAGAGGGCAAGAAAGAAAGGATGCCAAATGTCATAAATAGCATTAGCAAGAGGACTAGAGTGTATATTCCAAACTATTTTGGGAATTTGGATCTCGAGGAGTTGATAGACTGGATCACTAAACCCTAATCCTAGGGTCGAGGAGAGTAATGAAGATCAAAAAGATCATATAAAATCAACTAGAAGTGAAGAGGGCAAGAAAGAAAGGATGCCAAATGTCATAACTAGCATTAGCAAGAGGACTATTTTGGGAATTTGGATCTCGAGGAGTTGATAGACTGGATCACTAATCTAGAGGAGTATTTTGAGTATGATGACATTGTGGACCTGGATAGGGTGAAATTTTTAAAGACCAAGATGAAAGGCCATGTGATGATAAGGTGGAAGGAAGTTCAAATAGAAAGGAATAGAAAAGGCAAGCTAGGCATTGGAAATTGGGACTGGATAATGGAGAAGTTGAAGTCCGAGTTCATTCTAGAAAATTACTAGTTGGAGCTATTGAAGGAGCTACAAAAGTTTTGATAGAGAAACATGACTGTGAAAGAATACATCGAGGAATACTACTAGCTAACAATTAGGTTAGGGCATAATGAAGAAGGAGCTGAGAAAGTGGCAAAGTATGTTAATGAATTGAGGGAGTTCATCTAGGGGGAATTAGGTATGTGGAATATCCAGACAATAGAGGAGGCCTACCAATTGGCAAGTTCATCATAGAAAAGAAGTTGAATTAGAAGTAGGAAGAGACCCAAAGCTGATAGAGAGAGGAGAGATGTAGAAATTGAAGAGTGAGATGTGGTGACATAGGAGCAATTCCAAGGAGTTAAGGGAGAGGTATCTAGTACCATAATGAAAGGGAAGGTTGAAATTCCCATCACAAAATAAAAGAAAATGGTATCTTCTACTATAGCAGTAGGGGATAAAATAGTAGTACCTACCATAAAGGTAGAGATGGTGATGGATATTATCACAAAGATGAAAGAGAAGAATACATGTACCATAGAGAGGCCTAGTGGGAGCATGGAGGGTATTCTCGATAGGGTAGAGGGGGATATGAGAAGAAAAGGAATAAATCCTATAGAGGAACTTGTTTTAGGTGTGGCAAAGGAGGACATAGGTTATTTGAGTGTCAAGGAAAGAGGACAAAGAATAGCATGTGATATTCTTATGGAGATGGGAAGTCACCTATATTAGAGAGGGACCCTGAATATGGGGATTCACTCATGTTGTAGAGAGCTTTGAGGTATGATTGGAGGGATGAGCTTGCATAGAGGAAGACTTTGTTCAGGACTAGATGCAAGGATGACAACAATTATTGCAACATTGTGGTTAATAGAAATAGTACAAACAACTTGGTATCTATAGAAATGGTTGACAAGTTAGGGCTGAGGAGGATGAAACATTTGTGCCCATATAGGATTGGTTGGTTGTAGTAGGGAGATAAAATACTAGTGGAGGAATAGTTCTTGGTAAGGTTCAATACAGGGGAATATTATGATGAGGGTGGGCATGGCATTGAAGCTCTCTCAAGGATTTACATTGCTACACAATGGCTAACTCCTCCAAAGAGATTATTTTTTATTCTTCTACATCATATCGTTAATATTGTTCTTGTTCTTGCTTTGAATAATATTTTTGCAACTTCTTTATCATATTTCTTCTCTATTTACTTTGGAAAATATTTTAGTGTAGACCACCACCCTTCTTATCATACACACACTAGGGTATTCTTCCCCGTAGACCAAGGTTGATACTCAGATTTATTTTATTATCATTGCTCTAAATTCCTAAATGTGCATAGGATAGAAGCACACACCATTTTCTTTAATCTTTTTATCATTAGTTCTTTGTGGAGGTCGAAAGACCAATATAGATGCTTGACTTGAAGGCAAGCTCCCAAATAGCCCCAACAATTTCTCTTGTTTTGCTCTCTTAATTTATCCTTTACATTTTGGTGAACCTACTACATTTACACTTAAAATCCTTCTTTTTAATTCCATTTTCTTCCAAACAAAAAAATAGGGTGCTGCTCTAAATCTCATTCCATAGTCCTAAAGGAGAAAAATAGTAGCCTCTGGTTGAATTTATCTATGACTTTCTTAACTTTCATAATAGACATGGTATCTTCTTTTCTTACATCACTTTCCATCTTTTCTCAAAATTTTATGATAGTGATACTTCATTTCATGCATACAATAGCAACTTAGCTCCTCCTATGTCCATGTTCTTGATCTCTCTCCTAAAACTCCTATTATTTATAGAGATAGTTTAGGAGATGATGACATCATTGATCATTTTCTTAACATTACCTTAGCTACTCTTCATGCTAATTCTCTCCTGCTCAGTGATAAAGCATTTATTGATGTATCTTGTGATGATACCAAGTCTCTTTGTTTGCATGTTCAAACTCCTTGGACCTCCCAAAGGATGTGGAAACCTCTTTCATTTCTCTCCCTCCTTTGGCTACATGTTCAAACTCCTTAGACATCACAAAGAATTTGGAGACCTCTTTCTCTTCTCTCACCACCTATAAGGATTCTATCCTTACCATTGACAATACTTGTTCACCATATGGTTCTCAAATTTCTATTGATAAACTTTATTTATGTTCCTTTAATGACTCTTCATCGAGTGATGATGAGGCTCATGCTTCTATTGATCCTTTATCTTGGCAAGATGGATTCTTTTCCTATTCATCCCCTCCTCCTTCTTGGGAGAATGAACTCACTGTTATGCATAAGATTGAACATGCTAGTATGATTTATCACTTCCTTAATGTCACATTGGTTGAAAAGTCCTCCTTGAATAGATATTGAGCATCATTCACATGATCCTTTATCTATTATTTTCTCTCCTACATTAGAGACATCTCTTCTTCAATATCTATTATTTTCTCTCCTACATTAGAGACATCTCTTCTAGACCTTGAACCTTGCCATTATATTTCTCCAACTTCTTTTCCTACTACCACTTCTTTATCATTTTCTTTTCCAGAAGCATCGCCATCAATTTTTTGTGAGCAACCTTTTGTTGCTCTTACATCTGCATGACTACACTCTCCTTTATCTTCCAATATTCTTACATAGCCCTCTTCAGTTGGTATGGGAACTATTTCTTTTGATAAATACAATGGTCATGGTGATCCATTGCGCCATGTAAAACACTTCTCCACCACATGCTTCACTCAAGCATGTGATGACTATGTCTTAGAAAAATTCTTTCCTAGCACATTGAGAAATAATGCCTTAGACTGGTTCTTCACCGTACCTATTGGCTCCTTATGTTTCTTCTCTAATGTTTCCCATGCATTTATCTCTCACTGTCAATATAACATAGAGCCTAGAGTCTCTCTTACACACTTGACATAATGTAACCAAGTTGTTGATGAGAGTTTCTAGGTATTCACTTATCATTTATTTTCCTTGCTTGTTCGATGGGGTTGTTGTCCCCCTGATGGCCTTCTTCTACCTATCTTTCATGAGAAATTTCTACCACATATCTAACAAGCGATGCTTTTTGAGAAATTTTGTTCTCTTTCAAACTTATTTCTTTATGCTCTTTAAGTTGATCAAATCCTTCTAGAGCACCCCTCAAATGATGATATACTTCTCCATTTTAGTGATGAGATGTTGTTTCAATTCATTGATGGTGTTCCTCCTATAGCTTCTATGTTCACTCATGCTATAGTTATACCTCTAGAGAACTCTCTTCTTCATTCTCCTTGTGAGGTAGACTTGGCTAAGTCATCCAATCACTTCACCTTCATCATTGATTGATTCTACAAACACTCCATTGTGTTGGTACCTATTATTTGGCATGTAGCTTTCTCTCTTTGTTTGTTTCCATTCATGGTGGTACAATATCAAGTGCAACCACCTTCTCTTTTCTTGGATAACAACACAACGTTCATCTTTTTTGTCCTCACCCCTATTCTAGGGTGTAATGACAAATTATTCCATAAGCAAATGCATTACATGTGTCCTTCTTGGGGACTTTCTTCTTTCTCTATCTTTTTCATCTACCTTAAAATCAATTGCATATACCTCATATATGCAATTATTTTAAGGAGGGGCATACATCTACCATTTTCACATTGTTAGCACACTCCCTAAGACATTCATCTACCATTTTCACATTTTATTGGCACACTCCCTGAGGTGTTAGTAGCTTGTGGTCCCAAGTAGATACACTTTCTTGAATCGGCCACCCTTATCAAGATTACCTAGCCAACACAATGTGCTAGTCCATGTAATCCTTGGTATTTCTTTTACATGTGATCCACCTAGAAACACAATTCTAGATGGTTGTGCTCCATTTCAACTACTCTACATTTTGTGAGTCCCCGAGCAACAAATCTTGCTAGTTCTTGTGACCTAGGAAAGTATTGTATGGTTTCTAGCCAACACAACATGCTAGATCTTGAACCATACTTACCGTCTTTTCTAGAAACACAATGCTAAAAATTCTTATTTCTCTTCATTCTCTTTACATGACTCCTATTGATAGAGCAAGCTAGAGTCTGTGTCATGTGTTCTTGTTCATATTAATTGCTTCCCTTTCTCTTCATATGCATCTATTTATTATCTCTTTGAAGCCATTGATTGGCTTATTACATTCTTCTCACCATATAATAATTTCTCTATTTGTCATCTCTTTTATTTTCATTACATTTTGGGGATGATGCAAAGTATCAAGACAACTTTCACATCTAGGTCTCTTTCATGTTGACCCAAAATGTTTCTTTGTTTGTTTTTTATGTGCCTTTTTTCCCATGTGTTGTTTATGTATTATTTATTTTTTCAAACATGTGCAATGTAGGTTTATGTGTTTCTGATGCATTTTCTCTATAGGTTTTATGTTATGCATGCTTTCATATATGTTTGTGATGTTCTAACATAGTGGTTTTGTAGGTTTTGTTTTCTAACACTATTGTCTTGCAGGTTTTTATTGTCTAACACACTTGTTTTGCAGTTCTTAACATGGGATCATGGTTCCTCTACATGAAGAATTTTTTGCATACTCTATAGTATCCTTTTGGCTATCCTTTTTCATGATATTTACTTTTAGTATTTAATTTATGTACTTTAGCATATCTTATCACCTAGTCTCATTAGCTCACTAAAGTGGGGGCTAAATGTAACATTGAAAATTTCATACCCTTGCAATTTTATGCTATATTTTGGGCTTGATTGAGTACCCATTCCCTTAGCATGTTTAAGGGAACATTTTATCCCAGCCTTAACCTTTTCCTTCATTAGATTGCCAAATTTGTTTATTAGCATCTAATTCTTCTCGATGTCTTGGGAACACATGCTAAATTTTGAGTGATTTCTCTAGGACACTAGCATGACGCATGGACATCTGTGTGACGCACTAGCGTCCCATGAGTTTCCAAAAATTTAAAGCATTACTTCCTGTCCATCTACCTGTTGCCACTTGTTGTAATGCCCATCTGTAAAAAAAATGCCTTCAAGACTCGAATTTGACTCTTTAGCTTCCTCATAACCCTTATGCAAAAATAATTTTTGGATCTCTGTCAAGATATCTCATCCTATTCTCTTACAACCTAAAATTTTATCCTTCTCTTTGCTCTCTCTTGTACTCTTAGTTTATGTTGTTGAAATGCTACTATTATTGAAGCTCTCTCAAGGATTTGCATTGTTGCACAATGGTTGAATCCTCCAAAGAGCTTATTTCTTATTCTTCTACATCATATTGGTCATATTGTTATCGTTCTTTCTTTGAATAATATTATTGCAATTTATTTATCATATTTATTCTCTATTTACTTTGGAAAATCTTTTAGTGTAGACCACCACTCTTCTTATCATACACACACTAAGGTATTCTTCCCATAAACCAAGGTTGATACTCATGGATTTATTTTTTTTATCACTAATCTTAATTCCTAGATGTACATAGGAAAGGAGCACACACCATTTTATTCAATCTGTTTATCATTGGCTATCTATGGAGGTCAAAAGACCAACATATGGGCCTGACCTAAAGGCAAGCTTCCAAATAGCCCAAACATTTTCTCTTTTTTTAGATATAAGTATTTTGGGAGGCATTCAACTACATAGAGGCTTGTTAATGTCTTCCCCTTTTCTTGTCATTTCAATATTTCATTTGGTTTAGTTATTTTAGCTTCATTTTATCATTTTGGTATTATTTAGTATCCCTTCGTTTGCTTCTTTTATTGTCTCTATTTCCTATTGTGTAGGTTGATTTAAAATCTAGTGAAAACTTTGGATTTTGCAACTTTTTGGGATGAAAGCATGAAAATTAGACTACAACACATCATGTGGACATTTGTGTGCCATTCTAGCATCTGAGATAATGAGCTCCATCTTTTAGTGTCAGGTTCCTTTATTTCTACTATTTACAATTTTAAATTTAGTTTGTCAATTTTGTATTTCAGTTTCCTATAAATTAGCATTTTCTAATCTAGCTCATATTTAATGTAAAGTAGAATTTATGAGTAGCTTAATTTCTCCTTTACAATTATATTGTTCAACAAGAATTTAATCACCACTTTAGATGTAGCATTTCTATCAGGGATTACCTCAACCCATTCTGTAAAGTAGTCAGTGGCTACAAGAATCCATTTGTATCCATTACTTGATTTTTCAATGATCACTCCAACAAAATCAATGTCCCACTACTGAAATGGAGACTCAATCAATATGGATGTGAGGGGAAAAGCAACTACAAACTTCATCTTGCCAATAAATCTTCAGCAAGCATTGCACTTCCTAACAAATTTAGCCACATATTTGAACAATGTGGGCTACATCTTTCAACAATGTAGGCTACTAGTATCCTACTCTAATCACCTTATGAATAATATTCTACAATATAAAATGTCCCCCACAAACCCCTTGATGACACTCATTACTGAGTTTGATGGATTTTTCTTGAACTAAGCATTTGAGCAGCAATCCATCAAGGTTCCTCCACAACAACTAGCCTTGGAACAACACATTTTTTTCTACTAGATTCAAATTTCTCTTGTAATAGTCACTCAATCATATGGGGTAACTCAATTTTTCCAAATATAAAACTAAACCTCTATACCAAGGACCATTTTTCAAAAGGTGAGCAAAAGGTGCAGAATTAGCACTTACCTCATGTACCTCAGTTGCATCTAAATTGACATCTACCATCATCCTGGCTAAGTCCTAACCTCTAATAAACTTTGTAGTTTTCACCTCTATGTCATATTCCTAGATTTTATTAATCCATATGTACCTCTTGCCTAAGGCTTCTTGTTGAACAAAGATGTCTCTCACAACAGTATGAGGAACATAAGCAATGGCTCTGACCCCCATGAAATAGGATCTAAAATTCCTAAAAACATTTAAAAAAAGATCATAAGCATTCTTTTCCATGATGGAGTAATTCAACTGAGAATTTTGTAGTGATTTACTAAAGAAGGCAATGAGTTGTCCATACTTGTTACCATTTTTCTGGAGTAAAAAGTAGTAATAGTGTAGAAGGAAGCAAAAGAAACTAACTAAAAGGGCTCTGAGTAATTAGGTCTTACCAATAGTAATGCCCTCTTAAGTTCCTCCTTACTTTCCATGAATGAATTAGTTGACTCCTTGTCCCAACTAGTTGAGTGTCCTTTCTTGAGCACCTTTGAAATGGCCTTTGTCTTTTCAATAAAATTAGGAATAGACTACCTGATAAAGTTGAATTGTCTAAAGAAGGATTGTACTACTTTGACCATCTTTGTCTAGGGAATGAGGTCTATTTATTGTACTCCTTTTGGATTTATCCTCACCCCATCCTTCAAACAATTTTCCCCAACAATTTACTTTCTTCAAGACCGAACATACACTTTCTAGGATTTAATAAAATCTCATACTTAAGGCACCTTTTGAAAATTAGTTCCAAGTGTTTGTAGTGGTAATTCCTATGCTTGGAGTAAGTGTACAATTTATCTTGATAAACCACTATGGTTTTATTTATCAAACCAACGAAGGCAACATCCATGGCCCCTTGGAAGGTAGCTCCAGCATTTTTTAACCCAAATGACATTCTCATAGAAACAAATGTACCCCAAGGAGTTATGAATGTTGTTTTACATTGCTCAAACTCCTTGACCATAACTTTATTTTATCCTAAGAAACCATCCATCATTGATATCAACTCTAATCCTATCACTCTTTGCAGCAAATGATCCATGCTGGGAGTAATTATCTTTGAGGGACTTGATGTTAAAATTTCTAAACTATACAAAAGCCTTATATATTTGTTTTCTTTCTCATGTTGACAAGTTTGGACACCCACTCTAAATTTCTAATAGAATTTATTGTACCACCTTATTTCAACTTCATTAATTCTTTCTACATGTGAGGAACCAACCTGGGGTTGATGGGCCTCTATTTCTATCTAAATGAATTTGTATTAGGCTCCAAAGAAATTATATGTTGGAACAAGTCCTCCATGTAGGCCTTTATCTCATCATATGACCATGCAAATCACTTCTTGAACTTTCTAAATAAAGTATTATACATTTTCTTTTCAGTTAGTTTTAGCTTCTTACTGATGTAAATCACCTTGGGAACCACCTCAATACCTTGGTTTACACCTACATCATCTCTGTTGATTAGCTTGCTCCTTGTCTTGTAGAAATCACCATATTAAACATCTTTTCAAGTGCCACAAGACCCCTCAAAATGTTCTTGGTGTTGAGTTCAAATATCTCATTTCTGAAGAGGGTTTCTCTTCCATCTTCAACTTCTACCATAGGATGACAATCAATAAGCTATTTTTCTAAATTATTGGCACAGTTCAATAACTCACATATCTACATCTCATCATTGAATGCTTTCCAACTATATATGTTTTTAGGAATGCTTGTCCTAGTGAGAAACCCCACAATATATATATGCAATGGGGTGATGTCAATGAAACATCAAATTTTGATGCCATGACAGCGAGTGCATCAACTATAATATTTTCATTTCTATTCAACCACTTGATATCAAAAGTGTCAAAAAATTCTATGGTGTCCCATGATGCATTTATATACAACCTTAATCGTTTTATTTGGTAGCATATAAACCTCCATCTTGAGACACTACCAATTCTAAATCATCATACACACTTAAGCATTTAATGCCATAACTAGAAGCTACATTTAAACCAAGGAGCAAAGCTTCATACTCAGCCACATTATTAGTGCAATAAAAATTAAGCCTAAAATTAAACCTATAGCTTGTGTCATTAAGTGATACAAGAACAATACCTACACCATTCCCTTCCCTAGAGCATGCACCATCAAAATACATATTCCATACACCACTATTTTTAGAACAAGAAGGCTTTGGGTATGATACAAGATCAACATGGTTGCTAACATCATCATCACATTACCCATTCATGTTATCAGGATCACCCTCTATTTAAAAAAACTCATTTTTATTTCTTCTGAATCTTGGACACAATGTATAATATTATATTTTCCCTATGCAGTTTGTTGAGACCCAATCAAAAAAGTTTCAAATCCACCTAAGTCCTTGCTTATTTGGTGAACTCTACCTAATTTTTACCTTTTTCCTTCCTTCATGATCCTATAAATATGTTGAGAATTGAAAAATCCAATATTATTCTAATTTCAGAGGGTTTTTCCTTTGCTTTTCCTAGCATTTTTTGTGTTTTGTAGGATTTCACCCTATTGCAGGATGTTGCATGTCATGTCCCACATCCTTTTTCCCTTTGTGCCTATTTTTTCTTGGGTTTGTTTTTGGTCATTTCCATATTACTCCTCATGCATCCAATATTCTAAAGGTTCATAAAAATTCTAATTTGGGTGATTCCCTTTTCATTTTTTGGTGTTTTTTTGTGTTTTGCTGGATTTCACCCTGCAACAGGATGTAGAACTTTGCCCTACTATTGCATATCTTGTTCTACATAGTTTTTCTGCAGGAATTTTCCCTGCCACTGCACATCTTGTTCTACTTATTTTTCCTACAAGAATTTCCCCTGCTACTGCACATCTTGTTCTTCCTTGTTTTCCCATAGGATTTCGACCTCCTACAGGATGTCCTATGTTTTTTGCAGAATTTCAACCCACTACAAGATGTCCTATGTTTTGTATGGGATTTCGACCTGCTATAGGACGTCACTTTTTTTTGTGGGATTTTGACCTCTTGCAAGACCTCTTTTCTTCCATATCCTATAGTGCCTCAAATTTCTACAAAAAAATTAAAATACCCCAAAACATGCCAACAACTTCCTAGAATACCATTAATGACTGTTTTAACTCCTACAATTACCCATTTTGAGTGGGAAAATGTTTTTCAAGCCTTCTTGCTTGACCTACATGTGGATCAAAATGGATTTTGTAAGATTTAGTGGGTGTGCATTCAATACTTTAGAGATGCAGTAGTGCCTCAAATTCCTGCAAAAATGACTTAGGGTGTGAAAATGAAGGAGCTATAAATATATATCTTTTTATCATTAAAATGGGTTGATCATTGAGCCAATTTTGGACTTACGGGTTCTTCAAGTGGATCTGGGACATCAAATATTATTGGTTTGGTTTACAAAGGAAGGAATACATCCTGTAAATCATAGGAAAGGTTTTTAATGTGCATTTGCATGTAATGGTATGTCTCCAAGGTAGTTTATAATGGTTCAAGGGAATGTATAGTCACAATTATATATTTTCTTTTGCCACATTTGTTGGTATGAGTGTAATGAAGATTTGATGTATGTGTGATAGCATCTAATGCATTGCAAAACTTTTGTAATGGTCTTTTCTTCATTTCACATGGGCTATTGCAGTTCTATTTTAGATTATTATGTATGTCCATTGTATGTAATGTTATTTTTGATTTGCATGTGATTGCATATATGGTTTTGTTGATGCTTTGCAAATGTATCTATTTCTACCTTGCATTCTATGACTCTATTGCCCAATGGAGTAGGCACCTGTCTGATTGGTGAAGTATCAAACACCTTCCATTTTATAATCCTTTGTCCTGTTCGTTGTAGGATTAGATTAGGGTTTTACATGTTGTTCATGATTCATTAGTGTAAACTAGGGAACAATCATAAGTTACTTTTAGTTTTTAGATCATCAAAGAATTATGTTCTTGCATATGTGCACCTTGCTATTTTGTATAAAATGTTAAATTTATTCACTTGTGGGAATTATAATATTGTTGTCATTAATAGATGCATATGCAAGGTGTCATTTTTAGCTTAGTTAGAGGTTCTCTATGCAACTATTTTGTCTTGACATGTAGTGACAAATATAGGGGTCAAGTGTACACTAGGTATAGCTACCATTGTTTCAGTCATGCTCATTTTAATTGTTTTAAAACCTTGTTAAGGAGTACCTCTGGTAATACCCTTCCGAGTATAGCTCAGCTCAAAGTGCAGGAAAGATTACCCACTCTTGTCAATTGGCCTTTAACCATCCTCAATCTGTTGATGAGCCCCTATTTTACCTTCTTGATGACACCCCCTAGCCTTGAAGGTGAAAACATCCTCTAGGATTTTGGACCTACAGTTTCAAGACCCAACACAGTTAGACCTCCTTTCCAAGTTTCCACATAATGGTATAATGGCATATGATAGGTCCATCTAAATGTTGCCACCTATTGAAGCTACCCATTTTCTTGACAATAGCAGACCCTACTTAGCTAAGTGGTCAACAATAATTATATACATCATAACAATTGCCAAGATATGCAACAAGTTACACTTCCACACCATTAACAATTCCTATAACATTGAATTCCCTAGAATCCATTGCATAACATTTTCCATAAGACTTACAAACCTTCAATCATAACTAATTCATAATCTCAAGTGGCATAATATTACTTGAAGCTCCTGAATCTAGCATGCAATTGTGGACCAACCATCCTTTTATCAATAAGGAGGTATAAAATGGATCAACATTCATTTGACTATTTGCATATACGGTATCGAGGTAGACCTCAGGTACCTCTTGGCAATTAGCATTAGCATTGGTATCATTTTTGGAACCATTATAAAACTCCATAGGCTACTCAACTATGGTTGGAGCATTAATGTATAATAGGGCTCTTTATTTTTGTTCAAGGATTCTAAATAATCCCTCACTAGTACTTGGACTTTAAGTTGGCTCAAGGCAAAGGCCATGTCAATGGGGAATATTCTAGTAAAGGAGTAGATAGAGGTATAGTGATGGCATGGACTAGAATGAATGGTATAATTTGGCCACCAACAATAACATTCTTTTCATTAATGTCATTGTCAAATCCTTTAGTGGTATCTTTCTCTTCATGTGATGTTTTCTTTATCTGATTTGGTTTGACACTTGTCTTAGTTTCTTTAGGATTTTCAACACTGCTTGCTAGTATGTCTACACGCTTATTCCTTAGAACATACATTTTTTGCATAGTGGTCTCTGACAGATAATTTTTCCTTGCTACTAGATTTTCTAGTCTTTTTTGCATTCTTTTCTATTGAACCCATGTTTCTGGTCTCAGCATCCAATCTTTACTTTCCTTTATATCTATAGGTGTGGTTGATAATTCTAGTCTAATAGTTGTATTAATGTCATTTCTAGTATTTGTATGTCTATTTCTAAGCTAATAATTGTTTTATACTTGCATGGCACTTGCATCAATGAGATCCTTAATTTCTTTAGTTGAAGGTTTCACCCTTTTCTACCTTTGTTGTATGAGTTCTTTAACGTGTTGAAAATCAAGACTTGGTAACTTATATTGAACTTGAAATTTGTCATGATCACATTGAAAGAATTCATCACATTCAGAAGCATCAAGCTAGTCTACATAATTGTCTTCATAATATTCTGGAGTACCATTTTTATTGGGAAATCTTTCTCTTTTAGAAGTGTAATTGCAACAATACACTTCATTGGATCATGAGGTAAATAGTATTCTTCACACCATGATGAATCTTCTTGGACATTCACATGATCCTTCCTCAAGGGGTCAAAGGTATCTTCATCTTTGTGTCTTATATTTCCTTTCCTAAGAATCATTGGTTTGTTATTCTATTCATGTTTTTTAGACTAATAAGTATTATAAGGCTCATTATGCAACCTATGGCCTTCATTGAAATGTGTGGCTAAATTATTTGGTGGAAACCCCTTCTCATTTCTTGCAACCCTATAAGATAGTTCCTTTATTTCTCCATGAGCTTATCCAACTTATCCTCAACCATGAGATGTTTTCTTGAGGTGTCTGTATCTAACCATAATATCATTACATCATCTCTTTTGACATGTTTACCTAATTCTCTTAGGCTTCTTTCTATTTTGATTTCCATAGCATAATCTTCTGTTATAGTTTGAGGGTTCTTGTCCTTGAGGCAATATCCCAATTTAACATTGAATGCTCCACAATATAGAACCAATAACATTGATTCATTTGGTCTCAATTTAGGAGGCACTTTCCTCATTGTCATAACCAACCTACTATTAAAATATCCAATCCCTTTTATATGGTTGTTAACTCATGAATTACAAAATTAGGTTCAATCCTATCCCCATATCGTAATTTGAAAACTCTCATGAATTCCTCCCATGACTATATGTTGTTCCCCAAAAGGACTTTGTACCATTATTTTTCACTCTCCTCCAAAGATTGCACAAACATCTTCATCAAAACATCTCCATCTTCAATCTCATATTCCTTGGTGACATTAATGAAGCACCTGAGTGCTCTTCCCCAATGATAATTTTATTACCCTAAAATTTTGGAATTTTTCCCCTAATTTCATTAGGTATCTAATTGGGATAATTAGGGATACCATAGAATTATAGTTGTCTATATCTTTCCAATCCCAAGGGTTGTCTTGGTGGTGGGAATCTCTGAGCTTGTCTTTAGAATTGAACTCTCATGTTTTGGGGGTTATTAAGTTGTTGGTTGTATTGTTGATTTGGCACCAACTAGTTAGGAATATTATGAGCATAATTTTAATTTTTTGTTGGGTATTCTAGGAAATTTGAGCCTATTGCAACTTAATTTGTGTTTGAAGTTCTTGTTACCTTTCCCTGAGATGATCAAGTAAATCCAATCTCTTATGAATTTCTCTCTTTAAGCTAATTCTTTGATAGTGTAGTTGCATTGACATCATGGAATGTAGGTCCTTTCTCATGTTGAGTTCTATGTGATGAAATAGGGGAATTAGACTGTGAACATATTCTTGTGGTTCTTATATGTGGAGGATTGGTTAGGTTCATATCTTGAACATGCTCCTCATGGGACCTATTTTTATTTATTATACCTATATTCATTGCATTTCTTGGAATGTCATAGTCACATCTATGAGTTGTCCGACTTTCTCTATTCATGTTATCACTTGAGTCATTTGACTTGTAAATAGATACTAATCTTTCAAATCAACAAATGTATTATCTCTACGAGAAGGACTAACATCATTTCTGTAAGGAGAATGTATGGTACACATACCTATTCTTTTAGCTTTCTAGGCAATATGTTATCTTCCTACTTGTGCTAACATATCCTCAAGATCTTGAAAACTTATTGACTATCCTTTTCTATTTTGAATCTTAACTTTGATGTTTGGATGGGTTCAATTCAACAGTGTTTCCACTCTTCTCTTAGGAATAGAAAAAAAACGTAATGATCAACAAAATATTCAAGTATTGGTATGATAAGAAAAATAATAGGAAACCTTTAATTTTTATTCGTCTCCCAAATAATAGTTCCATTATGTTGGTGCTCAAAGTTGTAGGATCCCAAATCCCTAAAGATAGGCTATTCTTAAGTGTCAGGGGTGTCAAACTCAAGGTTAAAGACCTTCATTTTATTTTTAGGCAGGGATAACAATGGACCAATTTGATAAGGATGGGTAATTCCTTCTTCTACTTTAGGCTCTACTAGGCCAATGGGGTATTCGCTGAGGTGCTAGGATAAATATAATCATATAGAATGATGTGAAAATAGACCCTAAAACAAACCATGTCCATTGCATAGGAAACTCTAATTTTAATGTCGCTAAGTGCCTATATTTTGGTTTGATAATACAATGATTTTACACCTTTATAAAGTAGATATGCAACCATGTAAGGAATCTAATGATACTTTCTCTTTGGAATAAATCTCATATAAACTATAGAGATTGAACAATGTTGGTGGAATAGTCAACATAGTGTAAAAATAAAGACTGATTATATTGTTTTAAATGTGTTCTTAATATTAGAGGTTGAATATAACATAGACAGGTGCCTATATCCAATTAGTGTAGAAAAGTTTAGGTTTTCTAAACCATAGGGGAACATGAATATAACCCCCAATAAGATACCTTAATGAAAGTAGCAATAAGGACCATATATCTTAATCCCACACATAAGATAGTCTTTGTGCATGTAAACTAATAGGCAGATAAAATTGTAAACATCTAATTTGAACATACCTTAGTTATCCATAAGAAAACCTACAAAATTACTACATTACTTTGATAAGATACCTTATAAAATCTTTGCAAGGAATTGTATTTCCTTCCAATTAACAAACTAGCCAAACATAACACTCAAATTAGTAAATGTGACCAAAAGGGTTAATAAGACCATTAAAAATCCACACACTACTCATGGAGACATTCACAAGATGTCAAATCTACACATTAAATCACTCCTTAAGGATTACAATGTCATATTATACCACCTAAGATAAAACCTATAAATTACAATCAATATGCCCTAACCTACTATAGGAAAGCACAACAATGGTATACAACTTTTTATTCTTTTTTACAACCTCTTCATCCATCCTCATTTAAAGTTATTTCCACTTTGTTATACCATAATGCATCTCTTGGGTGCAATCAATGGGAGTTATTTTTACACGTATGATGGCTGTGTCGCTTACATCACACCCATGTGGGTTTTAGCATGCAAATCCTTCATTTTCATCACTTATCATGTAGAATGGGATGAGATATGTTATTTTGTGAAGTTTGGGGACACATACATCAACATGGGTAGCTTGAAAGATCATATTGAGTTATAGGGGATCCATTAATGGTGGTTAGGTACGATGCAAGGAGTAGGTGAAGTGTTTGGTTGAGTTGCGAGAACCCAATGTAAAAGTAGAGGTCAAACATGGACATGTCCATGGGAAGGGTTAAGTTCCATAGGTCAAAGTGTGTGGGAACATAGGGAAGAAAAGAACTCGAGAAACTTTGGAAAAGTGGAAGAAGTCCATGTGAAACCTGCAAATCTGCATGAATGATGAAAGAGTGAAATAGGATTGCAAAGATGCAAAGTTCATAGGGAAATGAGGAATTTAAAAGTCTAGAAGAAGTCCACAACTCCACAAAGGATAGAGGAAGGATAACCATGCAAAAATGTGGAGAAAGTAGAGGAAGTAAAGAAAATTAGATAATAGGCAGAAGTCTAAGTGAGTTCTACAAGATTGCAAAGGAAGTCAGATACATGAGGAAGAATGTGGGAGAAAGAGTTTGCAAGAAAAAGAGTTTGTAGGATCAATAGAGAAGTCTAGACATCTAGATGGAGTTTGCAATCCTACAAAATGGAGGAAGGAAGCGAGGATGTGGGAAATAGGGGAAATGATGGGCTTTTTCCAAAGGTGTAGAAGTCTACAGAAAGTTTACAAACCCATTGTTGGCACTAATTTTAGTCTGGATCTGAGCGCAGATGTTGGAGGGTTTTTTCTTTTTGGGCCCTAAGTTTCCTTGTTCATCACTGTGACTTTCTCTATCGGCGAAACTTCTTTTTGAGTGCTCAGATTATGATTGAACCATCGTTTTGAACCACCGCGTTGAACCCTTTTGGTTCATGGTTCAACGGTTCAAGGCTTTGTGTTTGTGTTCAGCAAATGTTCTTTTTGAAGTGCTCCGTTCGGCGTTGAACTTCTCGGTTGAACCATCTGTTTGAACCGGTTCATGGTTCAAAGGTTCGGAGCTTTATGTTTTTGGTTCATCGGAGTGATCGGCATCATCGATGAACTATTTCTTGGTCCCTCCGATAGGTTTGGTTTGGCCGATGGAAATGCCATCGGTGTGATATTCATCGTCGGCAGGCTTCATTTGTGTTTGGCCGATGGATGTTATCAGCGTGTGTTGTATTGTCGGCGTGAGTGTTTTGAGTTGTGCCGACGATGGGGGGCTTGGCCGATGGGACCAAGGAGGATGTGTCTATCGGGATGACTTAGTATGTCGGCGAGGGAATTTTGGGCTAGCCTGACGGCTGTTGTTTGGCAGACGAAGTATGTTTTGGTGGCCATTGGGGAGACTCGTATTGTCAGGATGAGTTTTGTGGAGTTGGCCGATGGTTCTTCTCTGGCCGATATGGAAGTTGTAGGCCTTCGGGAGGTGTCGTCGATAAGACTTGATAGATCGGCAGGAGGATTTGGGAGTGTGCCGATGGCTCGGGTCTTGGCGATAGGCTTTGGACAAAGACTTATGCGTCGAGCGCGGCAAAAGTGCTCAACATTTGTTATACATGCGGCCGTGTTTTTAAAATGATAAAGTTGTCTCCGTGGCACCAATGTGGGACTATTCTTCCCGCACATTTGAAACTTCAGTAAAATGCATTTTGGCAAAAACTTCTGCTTGAACGCAGCAACGGTTTCCAGGTAGGCCGCAGGTGGTTGAGGCCTTTAATGGCGACTGTAGCAGAGATATGGGCAATAGTATGCGTGATCAGGTTGCCTAATTTTTGAGTGGAGACTTCCTGATGGCGGCGCAGGGCTCGAGGTCTTTTCTGTCTGATGCAGCAATAACTTCTGAGCGCCATTCTTCTTGTGTGATCTGTATCTGGCAGTTTTTTTTGAAAGCTATGTAATTAATTGCTGCGGGTACACTTTCTAGCCAATATAGGCAGACTGTGTTACCATTTTTGTGGTTGTTTAAAACTAGACATTTGGGCTCTATAATAAGATACAACTGGTTTTGGTTGCTCTGTGCAGCAAAACTTGTGAGTTTATGTATCTCCTGTTGTACATTTGTGCATGAATCCACTGATTTCATGGTTAATTTTATATGAATAATGCTATGTTTGCATGTGTTATGCTGATTCTGTCTCCAGTTTTGCATGTATCTTTCTTCTGAGTCCAGGCATTCAAGGAATGTCTAAGATTCTAGAACATAGAATTCCTATGTTGAATGTTTAATCTTTTAACTTCTGCTCAAGGGGTAGATTAAACTATTTTCAGATTGAATATTGGGAAGGGTATACTGCAATAGGGATGCCATAAGTATCGACAACTTAACACTCTGTATTGGGAGATATCTGTAGGGCAGATATCATGTATATCCCCCTGAAATCTAGTTTTAGCTATTCATGCTGATCATTCACAGGTGTATGTCTACTAACTCCAAGCCCTGGATAGGCACCAATCCAGCTCTGTGTTGAGGTTATACACCAGGTCCAGGTTTGCATCCAAGCATCATATCAAACCATTTCATCCTTCCATCTGTTAGTTGTAGGATTAGAAGTAGGAAACCCCTGCATGCTCTCATACTTAACCAGACAGTATGTCCAAGAATGTTGCCAACCTTGTGATTTGTTACACAAATCTTGGTCCATACATGAGAGTATTCTGCCTGTTGCTGTCAAGTGAAATCCTTCTGTCATTGAGCTAGTCAAGGTTATACTTTTATCAAATAGGGACACCCCCCTTGGTGCGGCAGAACCAAAAGTGAAGGGGAGGAGCTCACGCAACCTCTTGTATTCAGTTGGCTGAATCTGCCTGTGCATTAGAAGTGGCAAACCCTAATGTTGATTCAGAAGAAAAACCAACACCCATGAAACTAAATTAAGATGGAGAGAAAATGGAATAGAGGAAAGAGTGGCAAACTACCAAAGTCCTTGGAAGTTCTACAAACCCCCAAAATGATAGAAAATGATCATAAACAACCTTATCCTTAGAAACTCTTGGATTTCTACAACTTAGGCACATGACTGAAGTATAAGAGGAAACAAGGCACTATACTAGGCACCCTTTTCACTAAGGGGGCTCCATTGAAGACTTCTCAAATCAATAATTAATGATGGGAAATGTAGGACAAAGCAACAAAGGGGCATTAAACTTAGAAATTTTTTTGATTGCTATGTGCCAATAGTCAATGACTTTTGTCTTCTAAGACTCATTTTTGTGAGATTTCCCACAAGTGGGATAGGGCATTATGCTTCCACCCATTAATATGATGACACAATTTCAAAAAACAAAGTGTGCAATTTCTAGTCCATGCATACACCACTACATGAAAGGATAATTTTTTAAGTTTCAAAAAATGTAAATGCATTAATTGGCATGCACCAAAAATAAGGGCTACCAATTTTAAAATTAAAATCCATGAGGTTATTGAATAGCACGCACCTCATTGAGTGAGGTCAAACCTTGAGGTGTTTTTAAACAATCAAATCTAATGTGTATATGGAGATATTCCCAATATAAAGCAATTATAATTTGAATTCAAAAATAGAAAGCTTCGAACTATATATAGAGGGGTGTCAAGCAATGTAGAATATAAATATTAATTAGAAAAATAATAATAAAGTAGCTAATATCCATTCATAGAAAGATCTTCATCCTTCATATTGATAGTTGTTGTCAATGAGGATTACACCCTTATGTAAAGCTGTGAAACTCTGCAATCCTTCAAAACATGGGGACAAACTTAGGCTGTGGGTGACCTATAATGAGTTTGAACCTCCAGATTATGGGTTGGTTCCCTTAAAATATTCTATTTGAAACTATGTTTTTTGTCTTGGAAAAGGGTAAGAAGGAAACTATAAAGAAATAAGACTTGTAAAATTTGTGATGCACCTAATAAGGATGGAAAATTTGCAATCTGGTTCACAATAGAATTCAGAAATCTAACCCACACAATCCAATCTAGCATAAATATCACAAAAGTATTTCTAAGGAAGGCTAGAAAATAAACTCTTTATGAAGGAAAATGACTTTTTACAACATAAAAGAACTATTTTCAATAACACAACCTAAGACCTGTAATATTACTATGGTTAACACTACAAGTAAGAGTGGGACAATAATTTTAAAGGTTTTGATAATTAAACACAGTAAAACTTCATCAAATCATTTCATACAATTAGCATCAAATGGAAAGGCAAATACTTGATTCCAAAAAATAAAGGAAAAATTGCACGAAAAATAAGGAAATTGGACATGTAATTTGCTGTGATCTCTATAAAACTGTCAAATAATGAGTTACAAAACCTCTTTCTCTCTCAAAGTGCAAAGAGCAAAAAGGCAAGAACTCAAAAAATGAGTTACAAAACCTTCTGTCTTTCAATGTGTGAAAGAGAAAAGAATGCAAAAACTAGCAAAACCTAAGTTTTGCTTTACAATATATAGTTTGCTCTCTCCAAGAGGCATGAAAAAAAATTGCAACTAACTGCCCCTAAAAATAAGTCCTCCAAAGTGATCCACAAGAAAACCCAAAAATCCCTAAAAATAAGGGTCCAAACTGCCACAAATTGAGCAAAAATAGCTCCAAGTTGATCCTCTCCATATGTTTGACCAAAAAGTTGACCAAACTCTCTAAAATTGGCCCAAAACCATGCAAAAAGCCTCAGTTATCTATCTCTCTCAGTTTTGCATGATTTTGGAAATGTGGGAAAAATAATAAAGTAATCATTTGCATGATTACTTTACTATCAGTTACAACTTGTTCTTTCTCATTGATTTTACAATTTGCAACAAAATAAAAAAGTAATTTATAATGGTATTACTTTATTATTTGTCTTACATTTATATTTTGCAAAATCATGCAAAAAATGTGTGTACTTGACCTCCATAGAAGATGAGAGATAAAAATACCCCCTTATGACTCCCTTGCATTTATACTCCATGCATTTCTAAATCAATGTATATAAGATACTTTTCCTTATCCTTATCTCTCCATATGCAATCATCTCATCTTTGAATCACTATGCACTCCGAATTTTGGTCTTTACTTGGAAAAGACAGGAAAGGATATGGTAAAGAATCTTACCTCTGTATGATTATTATTATTTTTTGACCTTTTGAAAAGGTATCAAAGGCAAAAATAAAAAATGCCCTCATGGGCCCCTGTGGCATTATCATTAGGTTCGAAGACTTTTACAAGTCTTGACCCCGAGGTGATTTAGAAGGTAATGATTTTTGTTTTGTTTGAAGTCAAAAGAAAAAAAAAAACAAGAAAGAAGATGTCGACATCGACCAAAATAACTTTGCAACCTTAAACTTTGTCATTTTACTCTTTTCTTTTCATCAACTTTGTTGAGCTGCTGCCTGCTTAGGGTTTGAAGTTTTCTTCATTTTCCTCTGCAAAAACTGATGGTTTCTTGTAAAATCCATGGCAAGGAAAGGAGGTAAGTTCATTCTTCTTGTTTTGAGGCACCTCCTTGACTCTTTCCTGTATCTTTTATGACCTACAGGCCATGGATTCTAAGGTATCATTGAGCATTTTCTGATGTGCTTTTGTTGTCTTTGCTATGCACTCTTTTTGTGTCTGTCTTGAGGCCATGGTTCCATACATTTTTAAAGGCTTTTCATGACAACACAAAGCCGCTTCTGTTAGACTTAGGGCACACAACTGAGAGGGGGGGTGAATCAGTTGTGCAAAACTTTCTTCAATTAAACACTTAACTCCAATTTGCAATTCAGTAGTATAGTAATAAATCAATCAAGGAAACACAATGCAACAAATTAAGAGCAGAATCACATCAACACATGAGACACCAAGATTTTGACGTGGAAAACCCGGTTAAGGGAAAAACCACGGGGTGATTAACCCAAGAATGTATTCTCTATTAGAAGAATAGAAAGAACAAAATGGCACATGCCAATTAGGGCTCACTGCCCGAGCACACTGCTCACAAGAGGCTCACTGCCTACAAGAGACACACTATTTACAAAGAAATAAGTATCACATACATGAACTGGAGAATAGCATCTTCACCATGCTTGAATCAGTTCCATTTAAGCTCAATACTTCTGCTCTGCCTTTCACTCTCCTCCTTGCTACCACACACTCATCTCCACAAGGACAAATTGGAAATGACTTCGCAATCCCTTACTTATACAAGACATCAACTTAGGAATGATCATCTAAGTCAGCAAACATCAACAAGAACATCCGCAGGATGTGTAACTGATCCAGTCGGCCAATCTCAAGAAGAACACTACCATTCGGAAGTTAATCTTCAATTGCGAGCTCCAACTCCAATGCAGATCACCAACACGAACTGGACACGATCCAAAGACCTCCACAAGCTTGCCTAAATTACTAAGAACATCCACACTTCATCTGCTTACTGAAATCCATCTCCCCTTCATCCAGAACCTTGAGAACACAGTCTGTCATTACTGTCACAAAGGAATAGATGCTTACGGACCTTCAAACCATGAACCAATCTATTTGACACTCCACAAAGACTTCCTCAACACTCCCTCAAATCTGCAGAACAGGACAATGCAATTCCGGATCTCACCGGACCTATCTGGAACACTCTGTCACCACTGAACATCTGTCAGAACCAGTTTTACTTGGGCAGTCACAACTTCTTCAAACCTTCATGCAGACCTCTGAAATCTCTACAAGACCACTTTAAGACACATATCTACAAACCCTTTAAACCGTATCCTTTGATACTCATCTTATCTTGGACTTTTACCTTACTGTCATCACTGATCTTCACTGTTCCTGATTGAGACTAATTTTCTCAATATCCTTAGCACACAGCTCATCCAATCCTTATCATTAATGCAATAGGAGTATGTTGACATCAATGACAACATTGGTTAGGCCCATACTTGCAACAATCTCCCCCTTTGTCATTGATGGCAACATATGATGTAAAAAACTATTTTGACCATCAAGACAAGAACTTCTCCTCACTGTCACAACTCCCCCTATCAGCAACAACCATTCACATGACTTCTCTCCTTTTACTACTCCCCCTTTGATCAGCAACCACTTGTTTTTCACATGTCTTCTCTCCCCCTTTGACATCAATGGCAAAGGGCACATACTTGCAATTCCAACACTTCAGAATCATACCTGCTGCTCCCCCTGAGTAGCAGCTCCCCATCATCAATCCAGATCATAAGATATGATTGTGATATCCACCGGAATGATGCACCTCAGTGCCCCTTAGTTCATTACCGGAGGGGTAATAACCCCTAACTTCTCCTTGAGATACTCAAAAGAGTCCTTAGGTAGAGGTTTAGTAAAGATGTCTGCAATCTGATCCTTGGAAGGCACAAACTCCAATCTAACTTCATTCTTGTTCACTTACTCTCTCAAAAAGTGAAATTTGATGGATATATGTTTAGTTTTTGAATGCAACTCCGGATTCTTAGATATGTTTATTGCACTTGAATTATCACAGAAGATTGTGATAGGTTCCTCATACTCCACTTTGATATCTCTTAGTATCTGCTTCATCCACAAAACTTGAGTGCAACTACCTATTGCTGCAATATATTCTGCTTCAGTTGTAGACAGAGATATTGCCTCTTGTTTCTTGCTTAGCCAAGAAACCAATCTCTTCCCTAAAAAGAATGCTCCACCACTGGTACTCTTCCTGTCATCCACATCTCCTGCCCAATCCGCATCTGTATATGCATGAAGAGAGAAATCATGATCTCTAGGATACCACAGACCATACTCAACTGTCCCTTTTAGATATCTAAAAATCCTCTTGATTGCCATGACATGAGATTCTCTAGGATCAACCTGTAATCTAGCAACAAGACCAACAACTTACATAATGTCAGGTCTAGTTTGAGTGAGATACAACAGTCCTCCAATCATTGACCTATACTTTGTCTAATTAGCCTTAGGAGAGTCATCATCTTTGCTCAAATTACATCCAGTTGCCATGGGAGTATTCATTGGTTTTGAATCTTCCATCCCAAATTTCTTCAACAATTCTTTCACATATTTGGTCTGAGAAATGAAGATTCCTTTCTTTATTTGAGTAATTTGTAGGCCCAAGAAGAAATTCATTTCACCAAGCATGGACATCTCAAACTCACTTTTCATTTGATTTGCAAAAGTTTTACACATACTATCTCTTCCTCTAAAAATGATATCATCAACAAACACTTCAACAATCAAGATATTTTCATGATCAATTTTGAAATACAAATTACTATTAGCAGTACCTTTGTTGAAACCAATCTTCAAAAGATGTTTGTCCAGTCTTTCATACCAGGCTCTTGGGGCTTGCTTCAGTCCATACAGTGCCTTCTTCAACTTGCAGACCATATCACCATGATCAGATAATTGAAATCCATCTGGTTTCTCTATGTACACTTCTTCTTCCAAGTCACCATTTAGGAAGGTAGACTTGACATCCATCTGATATACCTTGAAATCCTTGAAGGCAACAAAAGCAAGAAACAATCTGACTGCTTCAATTCTTGCCACCAGAGCAAAAGTTTCTTCAAAATCAACTCATTCTATTTGAGAGTAACCCTTGCAGACCAATCTGGCTTTATTTCTGATTACTTCACCAAATTCATTCAGTTTGTTCCGGAAGACCCATTTTGTTCCAATCACATTTTTGTTTCTAGGTCTGGGAACAAGATCCCAAGTGTGATTTTTCTCAATTTTCATCAGCTCTTCCTCCATTGCTTTAGTCCAATTTTCATCATTGCAATCTTCATTTACTGTCTTAGGCTCAATCTTTGAAATCAGACAATACTCTTCTGAATCTTGAGCAATTCTCCTTCTTGTTTATACTCCTTTGCTTATATCACCTATGATCTGATCTTTAGAGTGATTCAGTCTTACATACCTGGGAACTTTGGGAATTTCTTGCACTTCTGATTCTTGATCAGGCTCATTGAAACTCATCTCTTCTTCCTGATTTACTAGATTAACTTGAATCTGACTTACAGAGGAAGCTTGGGCTCCTTGAGTCAGAACACCATTCTGATCATCTTCATCATATTCATAAAACCTTGAGGGTTTCTCAATTCCCTTGTCAACCTTCACATTTGTACTTTCTATCATCTTCCTCAATCTCTTGTTATAACACTGGTAGGCTTAACTTTGAGTAGAGTATCCCAAGAATATTCCTTCATCACTTCTAGCATCAAACTTTCCTAGATCTTCATCTCTTTTAATGTAACATTTTCTACCAAAAAGTCTTACTGGTATTACTTCTGATTTGAACTCGATTGAGAGTATAGACTGCAGTGCTGACAGCTTCTCTCCAATAGATCTGAGGAATATTTGCTTCCATCATCATGGTCCTAGATGCTTCATAGATGGTCCGGTTCTTTCTCGCCACTACTCCATTCTGCTGTGGAGTCCTAGGAGTGGACAATTGTCTCTTTATTCCATGCTTTTCATAGAACTCTATGAACTCACCGGATGTGAATTCTCTACCTCTATCAGACCTCAGACACTTGAGTTTTAATCCTGTTTCATTTTCTACCATAGCCTTGAATATTTTGAATTTCTCAAGAGCTTCTGATTTCTCTTTTAGAAAGGTCAACCACATCATCCGGGAATAGTCATCAATTAGTAGCATGAAGTATCTATCACCTTGAATACTCTTGATTCTTGCCAGACCACAAAGATCAGTATGAACTAAGTCCAATAATCTGGTAGAAGATATTTCCTTACTTTTGAATGTGACTCTGCTCAGCTTACCTAACTGACATTCTTTGCACAAGTTGTTAGTAGGTTTCACCAATTTTGGAAGATCTCTTATAGCCTGAGTATTGCTTATCTTGATGATATTATCAAAATTCACATGACACATCCTCCTATGCCACAACCAACTTTGATCAATTTGAACAAATAAGCAACTTTTACCAGTACCAACCAAGTGAAAGATATTACCTTTAGTTTGAGTACCGGATGCAATCTCTATTCTGAAACTTTAAAAGATCTTGCATTTTTCATTCTTGAACCGGAGATCATAGCCTTTGTCCACCAACTATCCAACACTAAGAAGATTGTGCTTCAATCCTTCAACATACAGTACATTACCAGTTTTGTTTCTTCCATCAAGAGAAATAGTTCCTCTACCTCTGATTCTACCAACAAAATTATCACCAAACTTTACCACTCCTCCTTCATACCTTTCCAAATCTACAAACTTATTTTTATCACCTGTCATATGGTGAGAGCATCCACTATCAATGACCCAATCATCCTTCTCTTCAACTTGGGCAACTAAGGCTCTTTCCACAGTCTTATGATTGACAGATACAGAGGACATTGGATCTTCTTCCTTGATGGCAATGAACACTCATTCATTTCTGGATTTGTTTCCTATCTCTAATTCATCATCTGTTACTCCTTCATTATCATCATCTTCATGTGCATAGTAACAGTTCTTTTGGAACCTTGGCTTGTTAGGATTTTGCCTTAAAAACCTTTCCGGACACCTTGAGGTAAAATGACCAATCTTATTGCAGTTAAAACACTTAAAAGGTAATTTTCCTTCATACTTACCGGATCCTCTTGGCAGCCTCTTTGCAATAAGGGCTTCAAGTTGAGCAGTTTCTACTTCTTCTTCTTCCAGATCTTTTCTTGCTTTTTCATACCATGACAGCTTCCTTGATGAATTCTCTCCCAGATCAAACCTTTGTTTACCTTCAACAGAGGCACTGGCTTTGAATGCAGATTCAGTCTTGGGGGGTCATCTCCAAACTCTGTCATTTCAAATACAGCCAATTTTCCAGCCAATTGATCTCTTGTGACAGTTGTATGGGCTCTGAATTGTTCAATGGCAACAACCTTGATTTTGTAAGAAGCAGGTAGAGATCTGAGAATTTTGCCAACAATCTCATTTTCATCCAGGACTCCACCAGCATTTCTAATTCCACAAACAATCTCATTTACTCTTGGCATAAAAGTAGTAATATTTTCATCATCTCTCATCTTCAGATTTTTAAATTTCCCTTTCAGACTCTTTAACCTTGCACATTTAACATACTTGTCTCCTTCATGCAAAAGTTCCAATTTTTGCCAACTCTCAAAAGCAGTTGGTAGGTCAATAACATTTGAGAGCTCTAAATCAGATAATGCACTTAGAAGAGCCTCTATAGTCCGCAGATTGTTTTCAACATCTGTGATTTCATTTTGGGTTTTCAGACCACCCTGTGGAGGTACATACTATGTTGTAGCCATGGTCTAGTACGCCATTCCCATACATTGCAAGTGACATTTCATGCGACCTTTCCAGCGATTGAAATTGGTTCCATCAAACTTTGGACTATCCTTCTTGTAAGAGGACATCCTAGATCTCCTCAAGTGGTTAAGATCCTTTCAGAGGAACTTGGCTCTGATACCAATTGTTAGATTTAGGGCACACAACTGAGAGGGGGGGTGAATCAGTTGTGCAAAACTTTCTTCAATTAAACACTTAACTCCACTTTGCAATTCAACAGTATAGTAATAAATCAATCAAGGAAACACAATGCAACAAATTAAGAGCAGAAACACATCAACACATGAGACACCAAGATTTTGACATGGAAAACTCAGTTAAGGGAAAAACCACGGGGTGATTAACCCAAGAATGTATTCTATGTTAGAAGAATAGAAATAATAAAATGGCACATGCCAATTAGGGCTCACTGCCTACAAGAGACACACTATTTACAAAGAAATAAGTATCACATACATGAACTGGAGAATAGCATCTTCACCATGCTTGAATCAGTTCCATTTAAGCTCAATACTTCTGCTCTACCTTTCGCTCTCCTCCTTGCTACCACACACTCATCTCCACAAGGACAAATTTGAAATGACTTCACAATCCCTTATTTATACAAGACATCAACTTAGGAATGATCATCTAAGTCGACAAACATCAACAAGAACATCTGCAGGATGTGTAACTGATCCAGTCGACCAATCTCAAGAAGAACACTATCATCTGGAAGTTAATCTTCAATTGCGGGCTCCAACTCCAATGTGGATCACCAACATGAACTGGACATGATCCAAAGACCTCCACAAGCTTGCCTAAATTACCAAGAACATCCACACTTCATCTGCTTACTGAAATCCATCTCCCCTTCATCTGGAACCTCGAGAACACAGTCTGTCATTACTATCACAAAGGAATAGATGCTTATGGACCTTCAAACCACAAACCAATCTATTTGACACTCCACAAAGACTTCCTCAACACTCCCTCAAATCCACAGAATAGGACAATGCTATTCTGGATCTTACCGGACCTATCTGTAACACTCTGTCACCACTGAACATCTGCCGAAACCAGTTTTACTTGGGTGGTCACAACTTCTTTAGACCTTCATGCGGACCTCTAAAATCTCTACAAGACCACTTTAAGATACATATCTACAAACCCTTTAAACTGCATCCTTTGATACTCATCTTATCTTGGACTTTTACCTTACTGTCATCACCGATCTTCACTGTTCCTGATTGAGACTAATTTTCTCAATATCCTCAGCACACAACTCATCCAATCCTTATCATTAATGCAATAGGAGTATGTTTGTTGGCAAGAGACACTATATGGATTCATGGTTGTTGTCATTGATGGCAACAAAGGTCATCCCACATATCCGCAAGTCATGATGTGTCTCTACCGGAAGTCAGAATAAAGAATGTTGTGGTCCGGTGAAGAAGAACAGAGCATGTGGCAAGGTCCGACAGATTGATCCGGACCTCTCAGAGAAAGTGTCTTGGTGCAGTGCGGATTTGGGGAAGTCAAGAGGACTACCTTGAGTGGTATATTCCAAGGATTTAGCCTCCGGTGATGGACAAGGAAAAAGATATGAATGGTTGAGTACCGGATTCCTGAGAGACAGTGAAAACAGAGGAAGAACTGACTGGCAGAGTATCAGACTGCTTTCCGGATGTGTTACTGTTGATGACAGAGGTTGTGAAGGCATGAATCATGTTTGGCCGACATGATTAATGATATCTACAAGTATATACTTGATCCGCATTGCTTGGTGAGGAAGGATTCAGCCGACAGAACAAAAGTTTGTAAGAAACTGGACTGTTCCGGATGCCGACTAGAAAGGTGATGAAATTACTTGTGCGGATATATATAGAGGATGGATTTAGTTGTGAAGGGTGTGTTGATGTGGAGATATAAGCGAAGAAGTCCAGAAAAAGTGCAGAGGTAACAAAAAGGATCCGGTATGTGAAAGATAGCAGAATAAAGAACAGAGGAAAGATGAAGTGCAGCAGATCAGTGTACTGAGCCTAACCGGAACTGAACTCCAGCATATGCAGATGCTTCCAATCAGTTCAAGACTGTGATTCTCATCACTTTGTAGATAGTGTGTCTTCTTGTAGGCAGTGGGCCTCTTGTGAGCAGTGTGCTCGGGCAGTGAGCCCTAATTGGCAAGTGCCATCTTTGTAATTTCCTATTCTTCTAACAGAGAATAATTTTGGGTTAATCACCCCGTGGTTTTCTCCCTTAACAGGGTTTCCACGTCAAAAATACTGTGTCATGTGTTTCTTGTTTTATGGTTAATGTTTTATGTTTGATTTTATGCTGCATCAATTAAAAGGAAAGTTCAATAAGGGAAATAATTAGGATAACTGATTCACCCCCCCCCTCTCAGTTATCAACAATTGGTATCAGAGCAAGGTTCCTCCTAATAGAGCCTAACAGCTTGAGGAAGATCTAGGATTTCAAATGGATGCATATGGTTTAAGAGAGCAACTCAAGACTGCTCTTGAGGATCTTGAACAGTCAAATTCTGAAGTCAGTGAATTAAAGGAAAGACTCAAACAGGCTGATGAATTCATGAGAGAATTAAAAGACAAATTAAGTCTCTCTATGAAAAAGAGAAAGGAGCTGCTTCAACAGTTGGCAAGACAAAGTGAAGAAAGCAATACAAATGAAGAATTGACTGAGCAAACCAAGTTATGTGAAAAGTTATCAAAAGAAGTCATTATGTTAAGACATGAAATGGAATCAGGAACTATAAAGTTTACTCAAGAGATTGAAGAAAAAAGAAAGGCTAAAGACAATCTAAGACAATCTCTTAAAGAAAAATCAGAAGAATGCCACCAGATGGACAGGATTATCAGACATCTTGAATCTGATCTTGAAGATGCCAAAGATAATGAAGGAAAACTTGAGGATCAAATTGCCTCTCTCAAAAGAGACCTTCAAACAGCAAATGAATATAAAGAGAAATTCAAGATAAGTTCTGCTCAACTTGAAGTTCTTCTTGGAAGTCAAAAGAGGACAGATGACAAGTATGGTTTGGGATATGAGAAAGGAGAAAGCTCCGGATCCGGTCAGAAGAATCTTGGATCAGAAAATCCAAGGAACAGGCCTAGAAGACCTCCGGTAAGACAGCCAAATGCTCAAAGATATCCACCCTTCAATGGATACTGCCACAGCTGCAACCACTTTGGTCACAAAGCTGATCAATGCAGAATGAGAATGAATCAGATTAATTCATCCTTCTCCGGACAGTGCTTCAACTGCAAAAGGTATGGACACAAATCCCATGAATGCAGAATTATGCAAGTAAACAAATCATTCAAAGGTAGATGCTTCACATGCAATAGAATAGGTCATAGGGCTAATCAATGCAGATCAAGAGGATATCAGTCAAATATGCAAAGAAATGTTATTTGCCAAATCTGCAATAGGTCCGGCCATAATGCTAAAGTCTGCAGAAACAAGAATCAGGACATAAGAGGTCCGGTGTATAATCAGAATCAAGACAAGGGTAAACAAAAGATGAATGCGGATGAGGTTAGGAATCAGATGAGCAAGATTTGGGTGAAGAAAAGTTTAGAGAATGTAGAGGTCGGATCCGCACCAGACCCTGGTGCTGATATTTCTTCCGGAAATTAAAAGGTGAGCTCAGGCTCAGGGGGAGACTCAAAGAAAATCTTGTTCCCCCAGCCAAACAAGTGGTGCCGGATGTGGCACAAGATGCGGATCAAAGGGTTTGTAGATATGAGTCTTGAGATACTTCAGTCAAGTTTTCAGAGGTCCGCATGGAGTTATGAAGAAGCTGTGATCGATCAAATAAGACCTGTTCAGGGAGATGCTCCGGTATGATAAAGGATTACAAAAAGGTCCGGAAAGATCCGGAAATGCACTATCTTGTTCTGCGGATTGGACAGAGTGTTTGGGATGATCTTGTAATATGTTACCTCGATTTATTTATGATTAAAAGATCCGGATGATATCCACAGATCAGGACTAATCCGGGATACTCCAAGCTATCCAGACAAGGCAAACCGGAATAATGTAGGTGAAGCATTTATTGCAGATAGATATTAGGGTTCGCGGAGCAATTTAAGGGATTTCTCAAAGGTCATTTGCTCATTCTGCACTCGAGAAGAAGTGAAAAGTGGAGCTCTGCAACAAGGTTCATCAAGCACACCAAGGATCTCCTGCCGAAGCTATTGCATAAAGAAATCAATCCAACCACTCCGTGCAAACCGAAGGCGCATAAGGTATTCTCCGTTTTTCATTACCTCACTGCAAATCTTTGAAGAATGGCTACTCCAAACATAGTTAAGATCTCTGATAGACCTCGCCCCTCATTTAAGAAACATCCCTACAAATCATTGGAGGTAGATCCACTAGGAGCCTTCTCTAGTGTTCCTCACGGAGTTTTACACACCGAAGACATTAGGGTTTACATACATGCAAACATTGAGGAATTTGGGGAATTCAAATTAAGAGACCTCTATCACAAGCAGCTGATAGACAATGCTTTTGAGCTTAAACCAGAGTATAAGGACATTCAGAAGAAACAATTTGAGCAATTTATTCATTTCCCCTGCTTTGAAGAAGATGAATGGGTCCGGTATGTACTGAGCAGGATGCATGACAACTTTCTATGGCTAGATAGACCCTGCAAGATCACAAAAGAGGCAATTAGAGCAGTAACTGGTCTATACTCTTCCGGAGGGGTACCTATCCTCAAATCTGTCAAGAACAACGTTGTAACTGAGGCCGCCGGATCAAAATTTGACAAGAGGGCAATGACCATTGAAGATATTTCGGATCCGGATATCAAATATGCATCAATGATAATAGGATACAAGATCTATCACTCTAGCAGGGAGAATTCTGTATCCGGAACTGCAATATACACTGCTTATGAAATGCTAAGAAAGAATGCAGAATATGATCTCTGCGAACTACTGCTAAGCCAATTAATGGAAAACATACAGAAAATCAAGAAGGATAAGAAGAATTCCTTTAAGTATGGTACTCTTATTGTATGTCTATTCTTCTACTTCATGAATGAGCTACCCGGAACAAGTGGATGGGTATGGCAGAATGACAAACCTGTTGCAGTCCAGATAAGAGACTACTTGCATGGACTTGGGGATGCAAAAGCAAGAAATACAGCTCTATGGGGATACTTCAAAAACTTTCAGAGCATGATGCAAGCAAGAGAGAGAATTCCCCAGTCTCTCATTGAGAAATACAAGGACTCAGTGTGCTTTATGGTTGACACTGATCAGTGCCTAATGGAGGCAGTGGAGCCAAGGACTGTCTGGATCATGCCCATGGGGTATGAAGTAGATGAACAGATAGTGGAGCTGCATGTTCAACACATGCTAAGTCAGCCCAAAGATCCTAAGGCAGAAAGGTTTGGAACCTTTAAAGAGCTGAGTGTAAAAATACATGTAGAACTCAGGGAACCTGAGATTAAAAGAAAAGTGAGAAAAGAAGTAGAGCACATTGCTCATGGCCTAGGCATCTCAAAGGAGGCACTTGATGCCAGCCGGGAAAAGAGAAGGAAGGCCAAGGAAGAAGAGAAAAGTAAAGAAAGTGCTCCGGTTGGAGCTCCCACCCGGACCAGATCAACAAAGAGATCTGCACCTCCCTCAACCAAAAGTTCAAAACCGGAAGTCCAGGCATCCGGTAAGAGATCCAAGACAAAAGCCACAAGGGCTTATGGAAGCCAAAAGGATGAAGAGGAAACAGAGTCAGATGAGGGAATAAAAGAAATAAAGAAACAGAAAAAGAAAGGATCCGGTAAGCCTTCCACAGGCCAAGACAAGGAGGAAATGGCAGAGGTAACTGTTGAAAAGCCCACTCTGTCACTAGAGAGCATAATCAAGTCGGTCATGGTGGATGGAAACCTTCAACCAATGACTGAATCATATGATGACTTCAGTGAGGCAGACCAAAAGACTCTGCAGGAGGCCACAGTAAAATATCTTAACATATATAATAAGGCTTTCATTGAAATAATATCTCTTATTCCTAAAAGCCTAGAAAAGGAAATGGAAGTAAGAAAGAATAATGCTCATGCTAAAGATCTTGAGATCCGGGAGCAGATAGCTATTCAGCTATATCCTCAAATTGATCCCAAGACCATAAACATTATCTTCAAAGAATGCAAAGATGAGTTCAGAAGCAAAGCCAGGATGAATCAACTCATGCTTGGAGAGACTGACAAAGTGGCCCAAGAAACAGAAGAGATCCTCCGGAAGGCCTTCAAAAGGTTCAATCTTCCGGTTGTAGAGGATTTAGGTACAGAAACAGCTGAGGACTTGGGACCCTCTGCTCCAGAAGAAGTGGCTCATGAACAAACTAGCATCTCTCCTCCGGTTTCCCCTACAGTCTCCAGATCCAAAGAAGAAGAGCAATTACAGGAGAAGGAAGCAGTGGTGAAAGACAAAGAGGTTGACAGTTCTAAGACTGCAGAAGAAAAGAAACATCTATCTCCGGCAAGAGACACTGCACAAACTGTTCAACAATTTTTGAGCAAAGAAACTCTAGAGATTGATGAACCGGAGCTTCTAAAAGGCCCATTTGATTTTGACTCTCTCTCTCTGGTACAAACAATGAAGATAGCTTCATTTGCAAATGCCAAGGCAAATGAAAAGCTCCTGAAGTCTCATATGGAAGACTGTGAGTTGATAGAGGCTGCTTCCGGAGTACTTGTAAAAATCATGCCATCAATCCAGATAGATCCGACAGCCTCCTCTTCCGGTAATCTAAAAACCTTAGTCAGCAGTGTTGATACACATTTTGATTCTCTAGAAAAATCAGCTGAAGAAAAGGTCCGGAAGGAATTTTTGGATAAAAGATTTTCAGAAATATTAGAATTAATCTCTAAGGATAGGAAGATTGTAAGCATTGGAATAAGGAGCTTAGAGAATGCTCTTAAGGATGGCGGTGACATCTACAAATTTTGTATATCCTGGTCAAAGGCAACAGCAGCATTTGACAAGAAAATAAAAGAGGAACAGGATACGCTACAAAGCTTATCTCAAAGTTTTGATCCTCTCTCTTCCTCTATAATAAATCAAGAATGTCAGACCATTGCAGTCTTGAATGAAATAAAAAATCTTGAGAAGGAAAGGAAGAACATCACTAACCGGATGGGAGAACTTAGAAGGATTATAATCCCTAAGTTGGAAACTATGCATGAGGCCATCAGTGATGCTCAGACCACCGCCCAAACAAAAGATCCGACAGATCTCAAGCGGGCAGAAGCTTTTGCATTTTTGCTAAGTGGTCACATTTCAATTTTGGACAGAATGAAGCAAAGTTGGGCTACAGAAATGATTCAATTGCAGACATCCTTTGCAGACATTCTTCAGTATATGTGAGTATGTAAATATGCGGCTATATATAGAAAATTTTTGAAAATTTTGGTGTGCGGACCCCACCCTTTGCCATTGATGTCAAAGGGGGAGTGAGGAGCAGTGAAAAATGAGGAATCCAACTAAGGGGGAGTTCCGGAAATTGTATATAAAGACAGAGCATCAGCAAAGGGGGAGCATAGTGAAAACACTTAGTCATTTTTCACTAAGTGTTGCCATCAATGCCAAAGGGGGAGATTGTTGGCAAGAGACACTATATGGATTCATGGTTGTTGTCATTGATGGCAACAAAGGTCATCCCACATATCCGCAAGTCATGATGTGTCTCTACCGGAAGTCAGAATAAAGAATGTTGTGGTCCGGTGAAGAAGAACAGAGCATGTGGCAAGGTCCGACAGATTGATCCGGACCTCTCAGAGGAAGTGTCTTGGTGCAGTGCGGATTTGGGGAAGTCAAGAGGACTACCTTGAGTGGTATATTCCAAGGATTTAGCCTCCGGTGATGGACAAGGAAAAAGATATGAATGGTTGAGTACCGGATTCCTGAGAGACAGTGAAAACAGAGGAAGAACTGACTGGCAGAGTATCAGACTGCTTTCCGGATGTGTTACTGTTGATGACAGAGGTTGTGAAGGCATGAATCATGTTTGGCCGACATGATTAATGATATCTACAAGTATATACTTGATCCGCATTGCTTGGTGAGGAAGGATTCAGCCGACAGAACAAAAGTTTGTAAGAAACTGGACTGTTCCGGATGCCGACTAGAAAGGTGATGAAATTACTTGTGCGGATATATATAGAGGATGGATTTAGTTGTGAAGGGTGTGTTGATGTGGAGATATAAGCGAAGAAGTCCAGAAAAAGTGCAGAGGTAACAAAAAGGATCCGGTATGTGAAAGATAGCAGAATAAAGAACAGAGGAAAGATGAAGTGCAGCAGATCAGTGTACTGAGCCTAACCGGAACTGAACTCCAGCATATGCAGATGCTTCCAATCAGTTCAAGACTGTGATTCTCATCACTTTGTAGACAGTGTGTCTTCTTGTGGGCAGTGGGCCTCTTGTGAGCAGTGTGCTCGGGCAGTGAGCCCTAATTGGCAAGTGCCATCTTTGTAATTTCCTATTCTTCTAACAGAGAATAATTTTGGGTTAATCACCCCGTGGTTTTCTCCCTTAACAGGGTTTCCACGTCAAAAATATTGTGTCATGTGTTTCTTGTTTTATGGTTAATGTTTTATGTTTGATTTTATGTTGCATCAATTAAAAGGAAAGTTCAATAAGGGAAATAATTAGGATAACTGATTCACCCCCCCCCTCTCAGTTATCAACAATGTTGACAGCAATGATAACACTGGTTAGGCCCATACTTGCAATAGCTTCCTGTAGGTTCTTCTCTTGCAAATGCACGAGGTAATATTTCACTTTCCTCTATCTATTGTTCTATTGACTATAGCACCATTTTGATGATGAGGGTTTTTTGAAAAAAATATAGGCTTGTTGAAACTTTTTTAAAAAAGGTCTTTAAGGCCACGACCATAGCATTGTATCTTTCCTTCACTATATTTTCTTCTACATACTTGAAACAACAAGGGTTTGAAAGCATAACTTGAGGGTCTTAAAATTTTGCTAGAAAAAATACCCTTGCTGTGCACTGCCTGTATGACTGTATCTTGCTTTCTTCCTTCATTAATCTGCATATTTCAAGTCACAAGGCATAAAATATATGATAAGGGTTTTGAAATTTTCTTGAGGAAATAACATTTCTGTGTATGGCTTGTAACTCCTTATTGTATTGTAAGAACATATAACTGAGCTATTTCCTCTTCGCTTGTTGTTCCCTTTATACTATATCTTTCACTTTTGGTAATAAGGGTTTGTTATATTATGAGGATAACTTCTCTGTTGGCTATGGCCATGATGCTATGCCTTTGATCTTTTCTTCATTTCTTCTTCTATGTATTCGAAAATACAAGGGTTTGCACTATATGATGAGGGTCTTAAAAAATGCATGGCCTGTAGTTTTTCTCCTGCAAGAACATAAGATAAATCTTTATTCTTCTTCATATCTATTTTTCTTCTTGACTGTATGTTCCATTCTTGATACTAGCTTGAATAGTGTAGCCTGTAGCTTCTCATTCTTCAAGAGCACAAGGTATAGTTCCATTTATTTTCCTCTATTACTTTGTCTATGTCTTGAGCATTTTGATAAGATTTATCTAGTTTGAACTAATATCAAGACACTTCCCTTATATATTGATGTGTTCTGCTCCATGGGTCATTGTACTTCTTCCATATTCTTTATTGAGACTTGAAATTGCATAACACTATCTCTTTTCATGGCTGAGGCTCCTCATGTCATTTTGATACCTCTATATAACATGTCATCCACTATAGCTTCAAATGATAAAAGACTTTAACATCTTCAAGGCATGATTGTTTACCTGTAGCTGATGTTATCTAAACCTGTTGATCTGCACTTGTCTTCTTCACTTGATGTATTATCTTTCATTTCATTGTGACAGTCATAGTTAGATAATGCATTTATATGACTTGTCCTCCACTGTAACTTCAAAGCATCACATGCTAACAATATTTTAATACTTTGTCAAAAGCATTATTGTTGTTTCTTTCATCTATACCTGTGGATTCAACACTTAGATCTTCTATATCTGCCACTTGTCTTCTTGTTCTTTTATCGTAGTCAAATGATGCTTCTACTTGATCACAAGTCTATCCTTTATCTTATTTGAATGCTTCTGTTATATCTTAAATATGATTTTATGAACTGTGACATGAAACATGACAGTAATAAGGCATCTTAATGATGATATGAATAAGAAAAATACCTTCATGGTTGCATTTCTGTTTTCTACAATTTGTCAAGTTGACTCAAGCACTTGAACATATTTGATCTATTTTATTCAACTGCAATCAATGTGAACATAGTTTATAGGAGCAACTGCTCCTTTTCATGATTATGATGACACACTTTTCTACAAGTTGATTTAATGATGCATGATATAACTTTAAATGATGCATCCTGTCTTTATCTGATATCCTTTTCAAATGAATAGAAAAGGGAACATGTTGGGCTCAACCCTTGTGGGAGCCACATTTTCTCCACATGTTTTAATGTCTTCAAATCAGAAACATTACTTTTCCTATACCTGCACAGTGAACAAACAAGTTAGCATAAAAACATATCTGATGATATTGATTGATCCTCTTCATGATATTTTGATTCATGGCATATGTCTGATTTGATTCCTTCATATGAAATGCATGATGTTTGCAAGTTGATATGTCTGCTTGATAAAAGCATATGAAAATTTTAAATATCCAGAGCTCTTACAGGACTTTCCCTAATTTTTTGTAGGTACATTTGATACAATTGGAGCTGAAGATGAAGAGTTGAAGGTCAATCATCAACAAAGGACATCAACCAACAAAGGATATCAACCCTGCTCAAGCAATGATGGATATTTAATTTTATCATGTGTTCTTCCTCATTTCTTTTATCATCAGATCTATAGCTTGCATATGTCTGCATTGCTCAGTTTAGTCACTCCCACGGCTTGTGTGGGACACATTTGAACACTTCTTTAAAACATGACCAGTTAATTTACCTTATGCACTTGATGTATGTATGTTTCTTTTTAATCAATGCATAGGATAGAGTAACTGAAACTGAAATGTAAAATATGACATGAAATGACAGTTTAAATAAATATCTTTCTTTCTTGCTTTCAATTATGATCAACTGAATAATCAAATTGTCTTATAACTCCTGAAAGATAAATAGTTTAGATCAACTGTCTTCCTTGAATGCTTGATTTCTTGACAATTCTAATCACGTGTCATGATGATTTAACAGTCTTGATTGGACTGTTAGGTTATCATGGCAAATGATCTTCATTTCTACTTTGTCAAGACATGAACTGTTCACTGAATGCAATAACTTTAAAAGTTTTCTTTTATTCCTTCTGAATCAACTGCAATAGGTCTAACTAAATTTAGTGTGAACAAAATTTAGTAACAATAGCAGCAATCTACATTAGAAATTTTAGTTTGAGATTGTCATTATACCATCAATTATTTATATGTCAATGTTGTAGGGTTTTTACATTAGTTTCCAGACACCCACAATAGTCTTCATTGGTTTGTAACACTATATAGTAACAACCATCATCAAAAATGTCTGATTTCAATAGTGTTAATCATCATTTCAATGTGTTTTTAGTAGATTCTTAAGTATAGATTTTAGTATTAAAAACATTGTTGTTGTCTTTGATTTTAAATATATATCAGCTAGTTTCAAATAGTGATGATTAGTGAATTTTTATATTAGAGGTGTCGATATCAAGACTGCTAGGGTTTCAAAGATACTAATCCATTATCATTTGGAGGTCATTTTAATATTGTCCTTAGGGTTTTGGAGCATTTAAAGTTTTATAATTTGAACTACTTGGTTTAATGCAAAATCAATAAAACAAAGAACTTTTTAGAGTCAAAGCATCAAAATGTTAGATTTTGATGTTCCTTTAGAGGGTATGCCATAGTCAGAGCAAAAAGTTCCATCAAAATTAGTATCAGGAGCTAGTTTTTAAGATTGTTTATGTATAGCCCACACTATTTATAAATAGTACTATTTTAAGTCATCCTTAGTTTCAATATGAGAATATTCTAGGAAATCTATTTTTAACATCTATTTATAGATTGGTTATTTTTAGATGACATTCTAGAAGGCCTATTGCTAGTTTATACTTATCCTTATCAAGAGTCCAATTGAAGATTTCTTGAGTTAGGGTTCAATATTTGTGGACAAGATTATATAGTAAGTTTGCTTTGAATGCAAGAAAATTATTATTAGCATAGAAGTTGTTAGTTTTTATGCATAGTTTTGTAAACATTGTAAATAAGTGCTCTTAGCACTTAGTATTAGAGAATATTATTCAATAGAGTTTAGTACACTTATTTTTCTTAGTGTGAAAAGAAGTTTTACCTAGTAACTAGCTATTATCCTACCTAGTTGATCCTATTTGCACTAGTCACTTAATCTCACTTAGAGTCTTTTTGCTTTGGTCTCACCTCATGTGGACTCTACACATGTCCACACTTGTCCCAAGTGTGCCCACATGAATCACACCTTTGGAAAGGTAGTCAATCATTCGATCCTACCTTCTCTCCTCCTCCTTGTCCTACATAAATAAGGAGCCTATTGCACTTTGTACAATTCACATATTGATTCACTTTGTATGATAGTTTTGGCTGTCATTGTGCATGTTCATGGTGTGGAAGTGTTGCTTGATCTTGCAAGTTGATCTTGGCTACTCCAAAATAGTATCAAATTTATCTTGTAAATCCGTTCCCAAATTGTGTTGAATCCTACACATATACCTATCAACAATGTATCGTGGAGCCAAATGGACATCATCGTTGAGTCTGGAAGGCTCAAGATAGCTAAGATTACCTATCAAATCATCAATTTTCAACATAGGCAAAAAAATGGGGGCCTATACCTGTATCTTACAGTTTTGTACAGAATTTTGTACGTCCAACCTATAGGGAAGAAAAAAAATTGCAAAGGGGGCCTTTGTTGAGTATCCCTCTGCAAAATTTTGTGATTTGGTGAGATTATGGTTTGTTGGTTCATTTTTTGCACACTTTTGGATTGTTTTTTCTTGATTTGTAGAATTTTGTTGCCTAGCTTGATTTTCTACTACTCTTTTATGATGTCATCCATACATTTCCTCCACAAGCAAGTCATGGTTTTTAGAAGAGAGGGTCTACAATTTTTGGAGAGAAGCAGTCAACAATCCTTGAAAGGTCATCAAGTTTTTTCAAAGGAGGGGTCACTTAGGGTAAATTGCTTCACAATTTTCTTTTGCAATCACTCAAGTTTGATCCATGCAGAGCTTACCTTTTGTTTCTTTGGAGTGGTGTTTTATTTATTCATTTCCATTAACATTGTAATTAATCAAAGCTCTTTTGTTTGAATTGAAACTCCTATCATTTGCATGATAAACACCTCACAATCGACTGTCATTACTCCTCAATGTAGTCCTCCACTGCCACCAAAGAATGCACCACCACTAGGAAATTCAAACACCACTACTCTACTTGAGTGTTGCCATTGCACTCAACCTAGCCACCAATGATGTGTTGGCAAGAGACACTATGTGGCTTCATGAGTGTTGTCATTGATGGCAACAAATTCCATCCCACACATCCACAGGACATGGTGTGTCTATACCGGAACTCAGATTGAAGAGTATTTTGGTCCAGTGACCAAGAACAGAGCATGCAACAAGGTCCAGCAACTAGGTCCGGATCTCTCAAAGGAAGTATCTCAGTAAAGTGTGGAATTGGGAAGCCAAGAGGAGTACCTTAACTGATAGATTCTAGGGATTGAGCCTCTGGTGATGAAAGAGTGAAGAGATATGAGCACCTAAGTATTGGGTTCTTGTTTGGCAGAGTAGATTGAGGAAGAATTGACCGGTAGAGCATCAGACCTTAATCTAGATGAGATATTGATGGTGATCAAGGTTATTAAGGTATCATTCATGATTGGCCGACATGATTGATGACTTCTATAAGCATCTCTTTGATACGCATCACTTGGTATGCAAGGATTCAACCGACAGACCAGAGTTTGGGAAAATACTGAATATTCTGGATGCCAACTAAAAGGATGATTGAAATCATGAATGCGGATATATATACCTAATTGATTTTAGTATGAAAGTGTGTGTGGTGTGTTGTGAAGTGTGAAGAAAAGCAGAGAGTAGTGCAGAAGCAGTAATACAGGTCCGGTATGTGACAGGACAACAACACCAAAGAAGAGGAAGAATGAAGTGCAGCAGATCAGTGTATTGAGCCTAACTGAAACTAAACTTCAGAATATGTGGATGCTTCTCATCAGTTCAAGTATCTGTTACTTTCTTGTACCTTGTAGACAGTGAGTCTCTTGTAGGTAGTAAGCCTCTTGTGAGCAGTGTGCTCAGGCAGTGAGCCCTAATTGGCAAGTGCCATTTTGTACTATCTTATTCTTTTAACAGAGAATACAATCTTGGGTTAGTCACCTCATGGTTTTTCTCTTAACAGGGTTTTCCACGTCAAAATCATTGTGTTATGTGTATTGATGTTATTTCTACTTTCATAATTATGTTTACTTATCTGATTTGATGTTGCACTAATTGTTGAAGAAAAATAGAAAGTAGAAGTAATTTAGATAACTGATTCACCCCCCTCTCAGTTATCAACAATTGGTATCAGAGCTTAGTTCCTCCAAACAAAGCCTAACAGCTTGAGGAAGATCTGGGAATTCCAATGGATATGTATGGTATGAGGGAACAACTTCAATCTGCCTTAGATGATCTTGAGCAATCTCACTCTAAAGTCAATAACTTAAGAGAAAGACTCAAACAAGCTGATGATTTCATAAATGAACTAAAGGAGAAACTAAGTATCTCTATGAAAAAGAGAAGGAACTACTTCAGGAATTAGCAAGTCAGAATGAAGCCAATGATGCAAATGAAGATCTGAATGAGAAGAACAAATTATGTGAGAAACTATCAAAAGAGGTCATTATGGTAAGACATGAAATGGAATCAGGGGTTATGAAATTCACCCAAGAAATTGAAGAGAAGAGAAAAACTAAAGATAATCTAAAATAATCTCTCAAAGAGAAATCAGAAGACTGCCACAAAATGGATAGAATAATCAGGCATTTGGAATCTAATCTGGAAGAAGCTAAAGATAATGAAGAACAACTTGAAAATCAGATTGATACTCTAAAAAGAGATCTTCAAACAACAAATGAATATAAAGAGAAATTCAAGATAAGCTCTACTCAGCTTGAAGTTCTTCTTGAAAGCCAAAAGAGAGTAGATGACAAGCAAGGCTTGGGATATGAGAAAGGTGAAAGCTCCGGATCCGGTCAAAAGAACTCTGGATCAGGAAATCCAAGGAACAGGCCTAGAAGATCTCCGGTAAGACAACCAAATGCTCAAAGATATTCATCCTTCAATGGATACTGCCACAATTGCAATAAATTTGGTCATAAAGCAAATCAGTGCAGAAGAAGAATGAATCAGACTAATTCATCCTTCTCTGGACAGTGTTTTAACTGCAAAAGGTATGGTCACAAATCTCATGAGTGTAGAAATATGCAAATGAACAATTCATTCAATGGTAGATGCTTTGCATGCAATAGAATGGGACATATGGCTAATCAATGTAGATCTAGAAGATACCAGTCAAATATGCAAAGAAATGTTGTTTGCTACAATTGCAATAGATCCGGTCATATTGCCAAATTTTGTAGAAGTAATAATCAGGATAAAAGGCATCTAGTGTATCATAATCAAAATCAAGACAAAGGAAAAGAAAAAGTGAATGTGGATGAAATTCCAAGGGAGATGAACAAGATTTGGGTAAAGAGAAGTACAGAAAATGTTGGGGATGGATCCGTACCAAAATCTGGTGTTGATATTCCTTCCAGAAACTAAATAAGATGAGCCCTAGCTCAGGGGGAGTCACAAAAAAAGAAAACAAGTTCCCCCAGCCAGTCAATTAGTGCCTAAAATTGGCACATGGAAGGTTTCGTATTGAAAGGGCTCTCAGAGAAACATCTAAATAACCCTTGGGAAAGATATGAAAGATCCACAAGGAATTTAAAGAGGTTAATCATCTGAAATTAATCCAGTTTAACAGTCATCCAGTAAGAACAAGATTTTCACAATTAGATCTAGTATGATTCAAATTTGAGGTATCTTGATCTGTGGATAAGTGAAATGATTTGGGAATGATAGATAGACAGCTAATAGTGCATACCAGTGATCTGGAAAGATCTCTCTCGAATCAAGGAAAACAAGGCAACCGAAATAATTTAGGTTGTGCATTTATTGCAAAATGGAATTAGGGTTTGCGCAGAAATAAAAGGGTTCTTTGGTTCATCATTTTCACATTTGCATTCGAATAGAAGAGAGAAGGAGCTCTACAACAAGTTATCGCAATCCTCTCAAAGATCAAAACCGGAGAAGTCAATTCATCCAAGCAACTCGATCCGGCTCATATCGTGAACCCTAGAAGTGTAAGAGGTATTTTCTGATCTTGAAATCTCTCTCTGAATCTTTGAAAGATGGCTACGCTGAATGTTGTGAAGATTACTAATAGGCCGCGCCCTAAATTCAAGAAACATCCCTATAAATCCCTAGAAGTTGATCCCCTAGGCACATTTTCAAGCATTCTGCATGGGGTTTTGCATGTAGAAGATGTTAGGGCATATATTCATGCAAACATTGAGAAATTTGGGGAATCCAAGTTAATGGATATATATCACAATCAGTTAATAGATGATGCTTTTGAACTCAAACCGCAGTACAAGGCTATCTAGGACAAGCATTTTGGACATTGCATCTATTTCCCCTATTTTGCAGAAGATGAATGGGTCCTGTATGTTCTAAGTAGAATGCATGATAACTTTATATGGTTGATGAGGCCATTCAAGATAACCAAGGATGCCATTAGGGCAGTTACCAGATTGCACTCATCCAGTGGGATACCTACTCTCAAATCTGTCAAGAATTAGATAGTGAGTGAGGGATCAAAATTTGACAAAAGAGCAATGACTATAGAAGATATCACTGATCTGGCTATCAAGTTTGCATCTATGATAATTGGCTATAAGATATATCACTCCAGCAGGGAGAATTCAGTATCCAGAATAGCTGTGTATACTACTTATGAAATGCTAAGGAAAAATGCTGACTATGATCTCTGCGAACTTCTTCTGAGCCAACTGTTAGAAAAATTACAAAGGATCAAGAAGGACAAGAAAAACTCATTCAAATATGGTGTTCTGATATTGTGTCTATTCTTTTACTTTATGAATGAGCTACCCGGATCCAGTGGTTGGATATGGCAAAATGACAGACCAGTAGCCATACAAATCATAGATTACTTGCATGGAATTGGTGATGCCAAGGCACAGAATACAGTACTCTGGGGCTACTTCAAGAATTTTTAGAGTATGATGCAAGCTAGAGAAAGAATCCCTCAATCATTAGTTGAGAAATACAAGGATACAGTGTGCTTTATGGTAGACATTGATCAATGCCTAATGGAGGCAGTGGAGCCAAGGACAGTCTGGATCATGCCAATGGGGTATGAAGTTGATGAGAAAATTGTAGAGCTACATGTTCAACACCTGCTGAGTCACTCCAAGGACCCTAAGGCAGAAAGGTTTGGAACCTACCAAGAGCTGAGTGTAAAAGTTCATGTTGAACTTAGACAACCAGAGATCAAGAGAAAAGTAAGAAGGGAAGTAGAAGAATTTGCCAAGAGGCATGGAATTTCAAAAGAGGCAGTTGATGCCAACAGAGAGAAGATAGAAAGGGCAGAGAAAGAGAAACAAGATGCAAAAAAGAAAAGTGATCCGATGCAAGCCCCCTCCCGGACCAGATCTTCTAAGAGCTCTGCACCTGCCACCTCTAAGAGCCAGAAAGCATCAAAACCAGAAGTCAGAACATCCAGAAAGGGAGAGAAGAGAACTAAGACAGAAAGAAGAGGCAGAAGAATTCATTGAAAAAGCTACTCTCCGCATTGATGATAACATCAAATCAGTTACTGTGGATGGGAACTTGCATCCAATGTTTGAATTTTATGATGAATATAGTGAAACTGATCAGAAGATATTGCAAGATGCCACAGTCAGGTATCTAAACATCTACAACAAAGCATTCATTGAAATTATATCTCTGATTCCCAAAAGCTTAGAGAAGGAACTTGAAATAAGGAAGAACAATGCCCAAGCAAAAGATCTAGAAATCCAGGAGCAGATTGCTATTCAGCTCTATCCGTCCATTACCCCTAAACAAATGAACATTATTTTCAAGGACTGCAAGGATGAGTTCCGGAGAAAAGCTAGAATGAATCAACTTATGCTTGGAGAAACTGATAAAGTGGCAAAGGAAACAGAAAATATCCTCCGGAATGCCTTTAAAAGATTCAATCTTCCTATTATAGAGGACTTAGGTGATGAACCCTCTGCCATGGATGACAAAGGAGAATCTACTGAGACAGTGGCAGAAGAGGCAAAGAAGTCAAGTGAAGAGAAAACTGAGGATCTAGATTCCTCTACTCCGGAAGAGGAAGTCCTTAAAGAAGTAAACATCTCTCCTCTGGTTTCCCCAGCAGACTCTAGATCTAGAGGAGAAGAAAGAACAGAAGAGAAAATCAGTCAAGAAGAAGAGGTGAAAGAAAAAGAAGAAGGTCAAATAGAGAAGACCACAAGTGACAGTACTGAGGCTGCTGAAGGGAAGAAAACTCTGTCTCCGGCAAGAGACACTGTAGAAGAAGTCAAAGACTTCTTGACAAAAGAAATGATGGAGATTGATGAACTAGAACTGCTTCAAGGACCATTCAATTTTGACTCTCTCTCCCTAGTTCAGACTATGAAGATAGCATCCTTTGCCCATGCAAAGGCAAAAGAAAAACTTTTGAAGTCTCACATGGAAGACTGTGAGCTAATAGAAATTGCATCCAGTGCATTGGAGAAAATCATGCCATCCTTCCTGAAGGATCTTTCGGCCTCTTCATCCGGTAACTTAAAATCTCTTGTCAATTCAATTAGCACACATTTTGATTCTTTGGAAAAGTCAGCTGAAAATAAAGTCCAGAAAGAATTTTTGGGAAAGAGACTCTCTGAGGTGCAGTGTCTAATAACAAATGATAGGAGAGTTATGGATATTGGAATAAAGAGCTTAGAAAATGCTCCTAAAGATGGCAGAGATATATATAAATTTTGTTTATCCTAGTGTAAAGTGACAAAGGATATTGAGGAGAAAGTGAAAGAGCAAGAGGATAAACTGCTAAGTTTATCTCAAAGATTTGATCCTCTCACTTCTTCCATAGTAAATCAAGAGTGTCAGACTATTGCAGTCATAAATGAAATAAAGAAGCTTGAGAAGGAGAAGAAAAATAGAATAAATAGGTTAAGTGAACTTAGAGGGATAATTATCCCTAAGTTAGAGGCCATGCATGAGGCCCTAACTGATGCTCAGACCACAACCTGGACCAGTGATCTGACAGATCTAAAGAGGGCAGAAGCTTTTGCATCCCTGTTGAGTGGTCACATCTCAATTTTGGATAGGATGAAACAAAGTTGGGCAATAGAATTTGTCCAGTTTAAGACAACTTTTGCAGATATACTTCAATATATGTAAGTATGTAATGTATATATATTTTTGCGGCCAAGTATAGATTAATTTTGGAGATTTTGGTATGTGGATCCTACCCTTTTCCATTGATGCCAAAGGGGGAGTGAGGAGCAGTGAAAAATGTGGAGCATAGCTAAGGGGGAGCTTCCGAAAAATATACATTAGAACAAAGCATCAGCCAAGGGGTAGTGTAGTATGACACTTAGTCATTTTTCACTAAGTGTTTCCATCAATGCCAAAGGGGGAGATTGTTGGCAAGAGACATTGTGTGGCTTCATGAGTGTTGTCATTGATGGCAAAAAAGTCCATCCCACACATCCGCAGGACATGGTCTGTCTATACTGAAACTTAGATTGAAGAGTATTTTGGTCCCGTGACTAAGAACAGAGCATGCAACAAGGTCCGACAATCAGGTCTAGATCTCTCAGAGGAAGTATCTCAGTAAAGTGCAGACTTGGGGAAGTCAAGAGGAGTACCTTGACTGATAGATTCCAGGGATTGAGCCTCCAATGATGAAAGAGTGAAGAGATATGAGCACCTAAGTATTGGGTTCTTGTTTGGCAGAGTAGACTGAGGAAGAACTGACCGGCAGAGCATCAGACCTTAATCCGGATGAGATATTGATGGTGATCAAGGTTATTAAGGTATCATTCATGATTGGCCAACATAACTGATGAATTCTATAAGCATCTCTTTGATACACATCACTTGGTATGCAAGGATTCAGCCAACAGACCAGAGTTTGGGAAAATACTGAATATTCCAGGTGTCGACTAAAAGGATGATTGAAATCATTAATGCGGATATATATACCTGATTGATTTCAGTATGAAAGTGTGTGTGGTGTGTTGTGAAGTGCGAAGAAAAGCAGAGAGTGGTGCAGAAGCAGTAATACAGGTCTGGTATGTGACAGGATAGCAGCACCAAAGAAGAGGAAGAATGAAGTGCAGCAAATCAGTGTATTGAGCCTAATTGGAACTGAACTTCAGCATATGTGGATGCTTCTCATTAGTTCAAGTATCTTGTTACTTTCTTGTACCTTGTAGATAGTGAGTCTCTTATAGCCAGTAAGCCTCTTATGAGCAGTGTGCTCGGGCAGTGAGCCCTAATTGGCAAGTGCCATTTTGTACTATCTTATTCTTTTAACAGAGAATACAATCTTGGGTTAGTCACCCCGTGGTTTTTCACTTAACAGGATTTTCCACGTCAAAATCATTGTGTTATGTGTATTGATGTTATTTTTTCTTTCATGATTATGTTTACTTATATGATTTGATGTTGCACTAATTGTTGAAGAAGAACAGAAAGTAGAAGTAATTTAGATAACTGATTCACCCCCCCTCTCAGTTATCAACATGATGCACCACCATGGGTGTTGCTCTGCCACCAAACATGCCACCTCCACTTCTCCATTAGAGTACCACCATAAATCCACCTTTGCCCCACCATCCACCACTAAGCCACGCTACAACCACCAAGGGGCCACCAGGGCTTGTACAATGCTCCTAAGGGGGGCATTTTTTTTTTGATAACTTTTGCATACAATCTTTATTTTTTGAGCTTGAATAGTTGATGAAAAGTTGGTTCTACCTACTATATAGTGGTGTATATATTTTCTCCCCATTTAGCTATATTTTTTTGAGATTTGCCTCCAAACCTCCAATTTGCACTCTTTTTTTGACCTTTTTTACGTGTGTCACAACTTCAGAGAGGTAGTCATTAGTTTAATCCTACCTTCTCTCCTCCTCCTTATCCCACATAAACAAGGAGCCTATTGTACTTTGTAAACTTCACTTTCTGACACACTTTTTATGATAGTTTTTGTCTTTGTTGTTGCACATATTCATTTGTGGAATGGTTTTGATCTTGCAAGTTAATCTTGGCTACTCCAACAATTTTGTTGCTCAAATTGATTTTGACATGTTCTATGTTATTGTGCTTTTATGAGTTGAATATCATTTGGCATTTATTGAATTTTTTGTATTGCAGTAGGTGTTGGGTTGGTCATCATAGTTTTGAATGTAAATACAATGTTTAGATTAATATCTTGTGTATGAGGTAAATTAAATTGATTTTATTGAGTTTGTAAGATTTGTATTGCAAGTTTACTCAAAATTTGAGATTGTGCCTTTGTACATAATTACTTAATTTAATTTACCAAAGTGTTTTGTGTCCTTGTGTTTAAACCTTTTCAATCCTTTTGTCTTACATCTTTCCATTTTTTTCTTTCAGCTAGAAAGAGTGAACATCTAATAGCTATGTAGGGTTTATTTTTAGTAAAACTAGCATAAAAATCTCTCTCCTTGATTGGAAGTTTGTTTCAATCATTTGCGCTATCTCGAGAACAAAAAGACATGTTTTATTATAATTTTGTTTGTGTTGCAGGTTAAAAATGCACCTTTAGTTTCATTTTCTTTGCATAAATTACCCTAGAAAACACATAATACAAATTGTAAATAGAAGGTACATATTATTTAGATTAGGGTTTTTAAGTTAGTTTTTATTTACAAAGAGCTTCCCCTTCTAATTCAAAGAGTAGTTATACCACACATCTATTATGGTTTCTATCATACTAAAGGGTGTGAATAAAAATGCTAAGATGAACACAACCAAAAATAATACAAAACCATAAACTCATCTCATATTGCAAAAGGTAAGGAGTTATAGGGACTCCAATGCTAACATCAGATGCTTAGAAATTACACTCAATCATAAGATGAAACTCATAAATGAGAATATTTTTCTTGCAATTGGGGTGGGTAGAAGGTGCAAGGACTCCAGTAGGGAAATGCATGGGAATTGAGACCAAAAATTGTAGGTAAATGCCAAAAGTTCAATGAATCTTCTTCATAAAGCCACCCTCACACCCTAAATAAAAGAGGGAGATCATCATATTTTCTATTCCCCAAAATTGGAAGGTCAATCCCCAACCATTGATTTAACAAAAGATCTAATAAATGAGAAGCCAAGGGCATGATATCCACTATCATTATACTTGCCAATTTGCACACATTAAGGAAGAGGGCCTCTTACTAGATTACTTGCCCAATGCTCCTCATTTGAGAGGGAGGAAGGGAAGGAGGGTAGGGGGAAGTGGAAGAATGGCATGGGGGAGTATTACATTTATTTAGAGGGATCATTAGAAATTACTCTTGCTCAACATGCTTTTTGATCTACTAAATTTTAATAAAGGGGATTTTCTTAAAATTCAAGGTGGTGAAAATATTTAGTAGACATCTTTCAGAACAACTTCTTTATCATTGAACTAAACCTTTTAGTTGGGAAACTAAAAGGCTTGTTCAAGTTCCCATTTCATACATTTGATTTATGCACCTTTCCCCTTCCTCATCAACCCATTAGCTTAATATTAAGGTAGGGTCTGTAAGTACTAAAATCACATCAAGCCTACATGATAGTCCAATGATGATAAAGAGGTTCTAATCATGGCCACATAGGTGTGAATTACACTCTCAATAGTTTCACTCTTGGTGACATGTCCCTTGTGTTTTTACCCTCCTTGACCATCTTTTTTCAACCTCCAAATTGACTTACCCTATCTTGTGTTCTGCCAACTCATCCCTTTGTTTTGCTTGTTTAGGGTCACCCCTAGTGTCTCTCGGCTACCTTTAGGGTCATGCCTGGTGTTCTTGGGCACCTAGGTGACCCTAAGTGGTAAAAGCGGTGACACTGTGTTCTTTTTGCAAGTGCCAAAGAACTCATATTTTTGGCTTTTCTCCTTCATTTTTAACCCATTTTAACTCCAATTTTTTATGTCAACTCATGTTTTTAATAGATTTATTTCTATTGTGAACTCATGATCAAATATTATCAATTTTAAATTCTATCTAATTTTTCTTTGAGTCCACTTTATTTTTGTTTCAGTTTTTTTGAGTTTTCTTCTTATCTCTTTGGCAATTTATAGGTTTGTTTCTATTTCTTCTTGAGTTGCACTTTCTTTGATCTTATCTCTTCTCCCATTACCTTCTATTTTTACCTATAAATACCCCTCACCTCTTCATTATTTCTCATTCTCTTCTCATTTCAAGAACATACAAGCTTCTTTACAGGGCTTTGATCCTCTTAGTTTAGTTTTTACTTTACAAAGCTTCTAAGATTTCCCTTAGGAGATTGTTTTCATATATTCTTTCCTTAGCCAATATTATACATAGAATACCCTCTAGCTTTTATGATCACACAAGGATTGATCCTTTCTTCAAATTTGTCATTGCTTCTAAGCTTATTTTTCACTTCCTCATGTCCCTATTTTTATCCCTATCACCAAGAGGAGACCCTGTTGTTGTAGATGAGGAGATAGTTTCCACAAGGACCTCTGAAAACTTATCCTAGCACTAGAACCCATTATTATAGGTTCTTTATTTCTTTCATAGTAGTTAGTTCACATTTTGCTCTTGAGGAAGTAAAATGTTGTTTTGTATTTCTCTTGATAGAATTTAGATTTTAAATAGAGTTATTTACTTTTTTAGAATAAATTTATTGTTTTTCTTAGAGTAATCTCAAATTTGTTTAATTAGATTAGAAAACTCAAAACTCAAAAAACATCAAAACACATAGTTACATTGAATTAGGGAAAGTCATATAGTTTACATTTACTTTTCCCTTTCATAGTAATTAGATCATCTTTAAAAATTGGGAAAAGAAGATTTTGCATTTATTTAGTCTTAATTTCAATAGAAATTCATTTCCAACATTTGGAAAATCATAAGTTTCAAGCCCTCAGTTTCATCACGAGGCATAAAACATTCAAATTTCATTTAAAAAAAAAACAACGAAAAAGCCCTCAGTCTCATCACGAGATTTTACCGAGATTTGTATTGTTCCCTTTGGATGAATGTAGATTGCTCAATAGTATTGCAAAACCATGGTTGCAACAAGCAAGTAGTGTGCTCAAAAATCAATGTTAAGAGATCGTGAAGTTGCTCAATCGATGCGATGTATGTTCAAAATGCTATTAAGTATGCCTGAGAATAAGTGATCGAAGAGGATTTGTGAAGGAGATGAGGGGGGATTATATAGGTTTCAACATAGATCAATCAATGGTCCAGATAATTTAGAAGAATCAATGGAGGAGAACAGTTGAGGAACGTGCAACGAATAAGAAGAAGACATGTGTCACACAAAAGCTATTTTATTTGAGTTAAACACTTTCTTTTCTAAAGATAAGACATGTTTTTCATAAATTAGAAATATTTTTTCTAATTTAAGAGAAATTGATAAAAACAAGGTTGAGTGAATAGATAACTCAACTGAAGATTTGCTTTTGCATGATTTGAGAGAAATTAAATAATAAATTATTTAATTGTGTGTGCATGGAGAAGAAGACTTATTTTTAGAAGATTTGAAAGATATTTGAAGATAAGAAAGCAAATTAAATAAATGAATTTATTTAATTGTTGTGCATGATTTGGAAGAATAAATAAAATATTTTATTTATTTTATTTTTGGAGAATGAGAGAATTTAAATAAATTTGATTTGATTTATTTCAATTTGGAAGAATGAATTTGATTTAATTAAATAATTAGGAATTATTTAATTGTTTGGATAAGATAGAATTTGTGATGAATTAATTAAATAATGGGATCTATTTAATTAATGGAGACTTGAGATTTGGAAAGAAGATAATGATCTAATTAAATAATATAAATTATTTAATGGAGACTTGAAATTTGAAAGAGGATAATGATTTAATTAAATAATATAAATTATTTAATTAATGGAGACTTGAAATTTGAAAGAGGATAATAATTTAATTAAATAATATAAATTATTTAATTAATGGAAGAATAAGGTTGATTTTGCTGAAATTAATTAAATAAAGGGGATTTATTTAATTAATGTTGAATTTTGAAGTTTTGGAAGAATTTAATGAAATTAATTAAATAATTAGATTATTTAATTAATGTTGAAATGCAGGTGATGCTATAGATTAGACGAAATGCAAGTGATTCGAAGACATGGTCATTTTAGGGTGTCTACAGTTACATTTGACATAAAAAACTATTCAAAATGGGAATAAGAGAATTTTTAACAATCAAACAAGAAACTAATGAGTCGGTCACACATTTTATCATAAAATGGAGATAAATCCTCTACTCTTCAACTAGCACACCAAACATTGATCAAAGGGAACTTTGTGATCTCTTCTTACATGCACTCAATAGGGACATACAAGAACAAGTCCAAAAACTCCCTTATAAATCATGTGAAGAAGCATTCGAGAGTGCCCTTAGAATTGATCAAGCCACTATCAATAATGGAAGAAAGGAGTATGATGCCAATGGAAGGTTGGTAAACCATGATAGAAGTAATGGAACAAAAAACATCTCACCATCCAAGAACAATAACAACTATGACTACAATAATCATAATGGAAATAATAATTATACAAATTTGGGGAAGCAAAGTGTCAACACTATTGATTGTCCCCCCAAAATTGATTGCAAGCAAAAAGGTAGACCAAGTGAGAATTCATACGACAATAAAAAACCTTGAATATACGATCATGATAAATACTATTCATTCACAAGAGGAGGCATGATATCGAGTCATGTCAAGAGTACCATCACTTCATATTAAACATCCTAGACGAACAAAAAAATCTATTCCTCCACCCTCAAGATAAATTTGATCACGCTATGGATGTAAACACTATAAACCACTTTCAACCAAGACACCGATTGAACAAAAATAGTAAAACATCACATAGTGACACTCCTACAAGTTATTACTCATTTCACAAGAAAAGGGGGCATGACACTTCAAATTGTAGAAAGTATAACAAAATCATCTAATAACTCCTAAAATATCAATGACAAGAATTCATGGACACATTCCCATACTCACAAGACAAAGGAAATAGTCCCAAGAGCCATAAAAATACCTTAGGTCTCCTGGAATTGGACAAAGATCGAGAAATGTGTGCTACCCAATGACCAAAACGACTAGATGACACTCTTACCAATTTAAATTTTTCTCACATGTTAGAACTTCTCAAGAGTTCTCCTACTCATAAGAACGCTCTCCTCAACACCTTAGATCTAGGCCATCTATTTCAAAAACACTCCAAATGGAAAGCATTATTCTTTGAAATTCAATTTTGAAAATTTACCTTCAAATGATGATATATCTAAACAAGGCGATCTCCCCCTCTATCTAATAGTCCAAATTTAAATCACATTAGGTCCCAAAACTCTCCCAATTAAATTTCATGTGACCAATGAAGAAACCACCTACAACATGATCCTAGGAAGACCTTGGCTTCACAAGATGAGGGTAGTTCCATCCAACCTATTTCAGGAAATCTACTTCTCACACATGGGTCAAACCCATATCATTAAAGGGGACCCCGAACCTTTCAATATTTATAGAATTAAACAAGAAAAAAAAGGAAGACCTAATCAAAACCACCAATGACCCAAGAATCATTTCTTTTGAAGAAGGAGAGACATAAAAATAAATCACAAACATTGCTAAAACTTTAAAATGTACAAGGGAGGGGGAAATAGGAGAATTCCCCTTTGAACCTCACACAACAAAGTCTTATGTTCCATACAATTTAGCAGCCAATACATGTAGAAAAGATGAGATTGTCCATAGAGACCTTAATATCAACACAATCAAAACCACTACTAAGCAAAGAAGAAAATTAGAGCCCACACAAGAACTAGGAGACTCGCCAAAAATTATTCAAAACTCAATACAAGTCACCCCTCAAAAGATTAGAACTGACAAAACTACCAAAACAAATGTTGAGACTCTACGAGAACAAAATGTCAAAGCTAGGGGTAAAACTATCAAACAATTAAATATGTGAGTACATAGAACATCTCACAAATTTCAAGGATATTTTTACAATAAGTCTTCTAGTGTCCTTACAAAAAAAATTGGATAGAAAAGAATACCAAACAACCAGACAACAAGAAAGTCTTCCCAAAATTGTTCAAAGTCAGAGACCTTGTACTTGGAATTAACAATCTAATCGATAAAAGAATAGATTGGATAGGTCCATGTGTAGTAAAGGAAGATGTCAAAAATGATGCTTACCTCTTGTGCACTATGGGAAGTGAAGAGATTAGCATTTAAAAATTCATAAAAATCATAAAATCTCAAAAAATTTAAAAAATCATAAAACCTAAAAATAAAAAATGCATTTTCATTCTAGCCACCATGCACCTCTATCATTGCTACACCCTTAATCATATTTGTGTTTATGATATGAGTAGTTGGCTTGTGGCTACCTTAACTCCTAATTATGATGTATAATCATTATTATAGTCAATTGCAGGTTATTAGGTCGGCCTAGGGGTTATATTTAAGTATGTAATTTGGCCTAGGTGTCAACCAGACATAATTAGGTATACATAGGAGCTAGTGGTAAGTTTGTAATCATCATATTGCAAATTGTATTCTTCATTTACAGAATTGTGGAGGTTGCCCCCTCGAAGTGGAATATTATTTTTAAGTATTTGCAAAATATTTCCAATTATATACTTCTTTTGTGCAATTTGTTTCATTACAAGTGGTATCAGAGCATGATCTTGGCACCGTGAAGGCAAAAGCAAGGCAATTTTTTATTTCGGAGATCATTTTGGAAAGTACATATCTCTCTGATTTTGGTAGGTTTTGAAAGGGCATATTGTAGCAACTATAGTCTAGATTTGAGTGCATTTGGAGCATAATTAAGGGATTTATTACAGAATTAGGGTTTTCACCTTTTTCACTCCTAGGGCTGCAATTCAGTGAATTTTTTCCTAATTTTAGAGGGTTGAATAAGACCACTTTGATACACCTACAGTCCTAATTTGGAATAATTTGGATTTGTTTTCAATAATTTATTGCAATGTTAGTGTTTTTTCATAAATTTGCTACTTAGGCTAAAAATTGTGAAATTTTTTAGATTTCTTTACATTTTTGGAAATATTGCAGAAAATAATTAGGGGTCTTCTCTTTGAAATTTTAATTTGGGAGTAACCCACAAAAAAAAATATTAGATTTTGCAGTATATGGTCAGGCCACAAACTAGGGGTAAGGGCAATAATTTAAAGACTCTGAGTAAGACTCTTGAAAAAGGTGATTCATCAATAGAACAAATATCCATGGAAGAATATATCAATAATTAGAAGGTGGATATAAACCTCTTGTTAGGAAGATTGGATGCCTTATCAGGAAGATTAGATTCTAATATATCTGGCATCCATAACACATTGGCTAGTCTTAACAATTATATTCATAATCATTTAGGATCAAAACCAGATGTTTTAAGAAATCAAGGTGGATCATTTAGGTCATCTTTGTTGCAAATATGTGCCTATGATGTGTTGTCATTGATGTCAACATATCCCTTTGTCATAAACAAGGGAAATAGTGCAAATCAGTGAAGTAGATTGCTCCGCATTTCCAGAGGAATGAAGAACAAAGTACGCGGGCCATATGGTTTTGTAGAGGATTGTATGAAGTAGCTCTAGTTAAGATTTGAGAGGTCCACATGAAGATTTGAAGAAGCTATGGCCATCTGAGTAGAACTAGGTTTTGCAGTGTTCAGAAGAGACAGAGTGACAAAAAATTGGTCTAGATTTCTCCGCAATGAAAACTTATGATCTGCGGATCTAGAGGCATGTTTGGGAAGTCAGTGTGTATCCTCAACTCAAAAGGTTCATGGTTTGGAGGTCCGCAAGCAATCTTTCTAGTGTGACAGTCATGGCATATAGTGTTCTTGAGGTACCGGATGAAGATGCAAGTGATTCTGATGATTTGAAGTAGTGCGGATGTTATTGTTTAATTAAATGTGCTTGTGGAGGTCTCTGGATCATGTGCCTACTGTATTAGAGGTCAGCATTGAAGATTGAGCTTGTTGCTGAAGATTTTTTCCTTGGTGTTGTTGTTCTTCCCAGTCTTGGCCGACCGGATGATTTAAGCGTGTTGCGGATGATCTAAGAGCAATTCTCTAGAGTGTAGCATGTTGATCGAAGAAGATTCAAGTACCAGCTATGTTTGGCTGACAGTACAATGATCCGCATTGAGTCAAGCCAACCTTGATGTTCATTCCAAGGTTGATGAAGCGTATAAATACTTGTGGACAAGTTGTGGAAAGTTGTCCTTGTGAGAAAATGATAAAATCATAAGAAAGGTACAGAGGCAGAGCAGAGAAAAGGAGAAATAGAAGAATAAGAGCAGTAGAGGATGAAGAGTTAGCGAAGAAGTGTTTGGGGCAGAGCAAAAGTTTTGTGAGCTATCAATGGGACTGAACCAAGCATGAAAAAGATGTTATTTCTCAATTCATTCTTTCTGTATTAAACATAAAATCTTGTAGGCAGTCAGCTTCTTTGAGCAGTGAGCTCTGGGTAGTGCACCTGAAGGCAAGTGCCTTCCCATTTCTTTTAAGTATTTTTAACAGGGTAAGAATCTTGTGGGTTAACCCCCGCCGTGGTTTTCCCTTAACTGGGTTTCCATGTTAAAAATCTTGGTGTCAAGTGTGTTAATTATGTTTCTGCTCATGTGTTGTTGATTCGTGCTTCAATGTTTCCATCATTAATCTGTTTGTAAGTTGTGAAAAAAGATTAAAAGTAGAAAAGGTTAAAATTGTGGGACAACTGATTTACTCCCCCCTCTCAATTGTCTGACCTAATTCCAACAATTGGTATCAGAGTCGGTTCCTCTAAAAGAAGCTTGACTGCTTGAGGAGATCCAAGATGTTGACTTACAAGAAGGAAAGTCTGAGATTTGATGGAACAAATTACTCCCTTTGGAAGGTGCGCATGCAATGTCATTTGCAATGTATGGGTGATGCCTTTTGGTTGATAACTAAGGATGAGTATAAGATTCTGAAGAATGGCCCTTCAACTCTAAATGAACTCAAGGAAGCTGAATACAATATTCGAGCTAAAGAAGAATTGTTGAGTGCCCTAACTGATACAGAAATGACAAATGTCCTGGAATTGAAAACTGCTCATGAAATCTAGAAAAAGTTGGAAACTCTGTATGAAGGTGATAAATATGTCAAATGTGCCAAGCTACAGAGCCTGAAGGGTAAATACAAAAGGTTGATGATCAGTGAAGATGAAAACATTACTTCCTACATGCAAAAGGTGAATGAACTTGTGACCAGTATTAGGAATGCTAGTGGAATATTGGAAGAATTAGAGATTGTTGCCAAAGTGCTCAGATCCTTACCTACAACATACAAGCATAAAGTTGCTGCCATTGAAGAGATCAGGACTGTGACAATTGTTACAAGGGATCAATTGGTTGGTAAGCTTTCAGCATTTGAAATGAGTGAGTTTGGTGATTCTCTTCTTAAGTCTAAATCTGCATTTAAGGCCAGTGTTTATGGAAAACAAAGATATGATCCAGGCGAAAGCTCTTTAAGAAGATCAAATAGATTTGAGAAGGCAAGGAAGGATCTTGAAGATGATGAAATTGAGGCTGCAGAACTTGAAGCTCTTATTGCCAAAAGATTGCCAAGAGGATCTGGTAAGTATGAAGGAAAGTCTCCTTTCAAATGTTTTGCATGTAATAAGATTGGTCATTTTACCTCAAGGTGTCTGGAGAGGGTTTCAAAACCAAACCCTAATAGATCAAGGGCTCAGAAGAAATTTTACTATGTCCAAGAAGCTAAAGAAGGTGTCACTGATGATGAATCTAATATGGGAAGTAACTCAAGAAATGAATGGGTGTTCATTGCCATCAAAGAAGAAGATTCGGTGTCTATTGAATCTACTAGTTGTGTGAATGTGGAAAGTGCCTTGGCTGCTCAGATTGAAGAAAAGGATAAATGGGTGATTGATAGTGGATGTTCTCATCATATGACTGGTGATAAAAGTAAGTTCATAAGTTTGGAAAGATATGAAGGTGGAATTGTGAAGTTTGGAGACAATTCAACTGGTAGAATTCATGGCAGAGGATCCATCTCTTTTGATGGTAAGAATAACGCTAATGATGTTCTGTATGTAGAAGGATTGAAGCATAACCTTATCAGTGTTAGACAGTTGGTTAACAAAGGGTATGATCTTTGATTCAAGGATGGAAAATGCAAAATCTTAGCAAGCTCTGGAACTGTGATTGCATCAAGTACACAAACTAAAGGTGACATCTTTCATTTAAGTGGTACTGGCAAAAGTTGTTTGATTGCTCAGATTGATCAGAGTTGGTTATGGCATAGGAGAATGTGTCATGTGAATTTTGATAATATTGTCAAGATAAGTTCTACTCAGGCTGTGAGAGATCTTCCAAAACTTGTGAAACCTGCTGATAGCATGTGTAGAGAATGTCAATTGGGTAAACAGAACAGAACTTCATTCAAGAGTAAAGAACAATTTTCAAGTGGACTGTTGGAACTTGTGCATACTGATCTATGTTTGCTACAATTAGAAGTGTGTAAGGAGACAGATATTTTATGTTGTTGATTGATGATTACTTCTGGATGATGTGGGTAACTTTCTTGAAAGAAAAATTAGAAGCTCTTGACAAATTCAAGGTGTTCAAAGTTATGGTGGAGAATGAGATTGGTATGAAGATAAAGTGTCTAAGATCTAACAGAGGTGGAGAGTTTACCTTCAGTGAGTTTGATACATTCTATGAAAAGTATGGAATAAAAAGATAGTTATCTGCTCCTAGGACTCCTCAGCAGAATGGAGTTGTGGAAAGAAAGAATAGGACCATTCAAGAAGTTGTTAGACTTAGGGCTCACAAGAGGCTCACTGCCTACAAGAGACACACTGTCTACAAAGAAATAAATATCACATACATGAACTAGAGAATAGCATCTTCACCATGCTTGAATCAGTTCCATTTAAGCCCAATACTTATGCTCTGCCTTTCGCTTTCCTCCTCACTACCACACTCTCATCACCACAAGAACAACTTTGAAATGACTTCGTAACCCCTTATTTATACAAGACATCAACTTAGGAATAATCATCTAAGTCGGCAAACATCTACCAGAACATCCACAAGAAGTGTAACTTATCCGATCGGCCAGTCTCAAGAAGAACATCATCATCCAGAGGTTATTCTTCAATAGCGAGCTCCAACTCCAATGCGGACCACTAACATATGCTAGACACAATCCAAAGTCCTTCACAAGGTTTCCTGAATCACCAAGAACATCCACACTTCATTTGCATATTGAAATCCTTCTCTCTTTCATCTGGAGCCTCAAGAACACAGTCTATCACCACTGTCACCAAAGAATGGATACTTCCAGACCTTCCATTCATGAACCAATCGAGTTGACACATCACAAGGACTTCCTTAATACTCCCTCAAATCCGTAGAGCAAGAAATTGTACTTCCAGATCTCACCGGACCTGTCTGTGTCACTTTGTTACCTCTGAACACCTACCGGAACTAGTTTTACTTGAGCGGCCACAACTTCTTCATATCTTCATGTGGACCTCTGAAATCTCTACTGGATCACCTCAAGACACATATCTACAAACCCTTTAATCTGCATCCTCTGATCATCTTCCTATCTTGGACTTTTGCCTTATTGTCATCATTATTCTTCATTGTTCCTGTTTGAGATTAATTTTCTCAATATCCTCAGCTCACGCCTCATCTAAACCTTATCATTAATGCAACAAAAGTATGTTGACATTAATGACAACACCAGTTAGGCCCATATTTGCAACAATCTCCCCCTTTATAATTGATGTCAACATAAGATGTGAAAAACTATTTTAACCATCAAGTCAAGAACTTCTTCTTACTATCACAGCTCCCCCATCAGCAACAACCATTCACATGTCTTCTCTCCCTTTATTGCTCCCCCTTTTATCAGCAACCACTTGTTTTTCACATGTCTTCTCTCCCCCTTTCACATCAATGGCAAAGGGCACATACTTGCAATTTCCAACACTTTAGAATCATACCTGCTGCTCCCCCTGAGTAGCAGCTCCCATCAATCCGGATCACAAGATATAACTATGATATCCACTGGACTGATGCACCTTAGTTCATCACCAGAGGAGCAATAACCCCTAACTTCTCCCTGAGATACTCAAAAGAGTCCTTAGGTAGAGGTTTGGTAAAGATGTCTGCAATCTGATCCTTGGAAGGCACAAACTCCAATCTGACTTCATTCTTGTTCACTTGCTCTCTCAAAAAGTGAAATTTTATGGATATATGTTATTCTTTGAATGTAACACTGGATTCTTGGATATATTTATTGCACTTGAATTATCACAGAAGATTGTGATAGGTTCCTCATACTCCACTTTGATATCTCTTAGCATCTGCTTCATCCACAAAACTTGAGTGCAACTACCTGCTGCAGCAATATATTCAGCTTCAATTGTAGACAGAGATATTGCCTCTTATTTCTTGCTTAGCCAAGAAACCAATCTCTTCCCCAAAAAGAATGCTCCACCACTGGTACTTTTTCGGTCATCCACATCTCTTGTCCAATTAGCATCTATATATGCATGAAGAGAGAAATCATGATCTCTAGGATACCACAGACCATACTCAACCATCCCTTTTTAGATATCTAAAAATCCTCTTGATTGCCATGACATGGGATTCTCTAGGATCATCTTGGAATCTAGCAACAAGATCAACAACTTGCATAATCTCTGGTCTAATTTGAGTGAGATACAACAATCCTCCAATCATTGATCTGTACTTTATTTGGTCTGCCTTAGGAGAGTCATCATCATTGCTCAAATTACATCTGGTTGCCATGGGAGTATTCATTGTCTTTGAATCTTCCATCCCAAATTTCTTCAACAATTCTTTCACATATTTGGTCTGAGAAATAAAGATTCCTTTCTTCATTTGAGTGATTTGCAGACCCAAGAAGAAATTCATTTCACCAAGCATAGACATCTCAAACTCACTTTTCATTTGATTTGCAAAAGTTTTACACATACTATATCTTCCTCCACAGATGATATCATCAACAAACACTTCAACAATCAAGATGTTTTCATGATCAATTTTGAAATATAAGTTACTATCAGTAGTACCTTTGTTGAAACCAATCTTCAAAAGATGTTTGTCCAATCTTTCATACCAGGCTCTTGGGGCTTGCTTCAATCCATACAGTGCCTTCTTCAACTTGCAGACCATATCACCATGATCAGACAATTGAAATCCATCCGGTTGCTCTATATACACTTCTTCTTCCAAGTCACCGTTTAGGAAGGCAGACTTCACATCCATCTGATATACCTTGAAATCCTTGAAGGTAGCAAAGGCAAGAAATAATCTGATTACTTCAATTCTTGCCACCAGAGCAAAAGTTTCTTCAAAATCAATTCCTTCTATTTGAGAGTAGCCCTTGCAGACCAATCTGGCTTTATTTCTGATTACTTCACCAACTCCATTTAGTTTGTTCCGGAAGACCCATTTGGTTCCAATCACATTCTTGTTTCTAGGTCTGGGAACAAGATCCCAAGTGTGATTTTTCTCAATTTGCATCAACTCTTCCTCCATTGCTTTAGTCCAGTTTTCATCATTGCAAGCTTCATTTACTGTCTTAGGTTCAATTTTTGAAATCAAACAATATTTATCTGAGTTTTGAGCAATTTTCCTTCTTGTTTGTACACCTTTGCTTTTATCACCTATGATCTGATCTTCAGAGTGATTCAGTCTTACATACCTAGGTACTTTGGGAGTTACTTGCATTTCTGCTTCTTGATCAGGCTCATTCAAACTTATCTCTTCTTCCTAATTTACCAGATCAATCTAGATCTGAATCTTAGAAGAGGCTTGGCCTCCTTGAGTTAGAACACCATTCTGATCATCTTCATCATATTCATAGAATCTTGAGGGTTTTTCAACTCCTTCATCAACCTTCACATTTGTACTTTCTATCATCTTTCTCAGTCTCTTGTTATAACACCGGTATGCTTTGCTTTGAGTAGAGTAACCCAAGAATATTCCTTCATCACTTCTAGCATCAAACTTTCCTAGATCTTCATCTCTTTTAATGTAACATTTGCTACCAAAAACTTTGAAATACCTTACAGTAGGAGTGATACCAAACCAGAGTTAATAAGGAGTCTTACCAATATTGTTTCTGATTTGAACTCGATTGAGAGTGTAGACTGCAGTGCTGACAGCTTCTCTCCAATAGATCTGAGGAACATTTGCTTCCATCATCATGGTCCTAGATGCTTCCTAGATGGTCCAGTTCTTTCTCTCCACTACTCCATTCTGTTGTGGAGTCCTAGGAGCAGATAATTGTCTCTTAATTCCATGTTTCTCATAGAACTCTATGAACTCACCGGATGTGAATTCTCCACCTCTATCCGACCTCAGACACTTCAATTTTAATCCAGTTTCATTCTCTACCATAGCTTTGAATATTTTGAATTTCTCAAGAGCTTATGATTTCTCTCTTAGAAAGGTTACCCACATCATCCAGGAATAGTCATCAATTAGTAGCATGAAGTATATATCACCTTGAATACTCCTGATTATTGCCAGACCACAAAGATCAGTATGAACTAAGTCCAATAATCCGGTTGAAGACAGTTCCTTACTTTTGAATGTGACTCTGCTCAGCTTACCCAACTGACATTCCTTGCACAAGTTGTTAGTAGGTTTCACCAATTTTGGAAGATCTCTTACAGCCTGAGTATTGCTTATCTTGATGATATTATCAAAATTCACATGACACATCCTCCTATGCCACAACCAACTTTGATCAATTTGAACAAACAAGCAACTTTTGCCAGTACCAAACAAGTGAAAGATATTACCTTTAGTTTGAGTACCGGATGCAATCTCTATTCTGAAACTTTCAAGGATCTTGCATTTTCCATTATTGAACCGGAGATCATAGCCTTTGTCCACCAATTGTCCAACACTGAGAAGATTGTGCTTCAATCCTTCAACATACAGTACATTACCAGTTTTGTTTCTTCCATTAAGAGAGATAGTTCCTCTACCTCTGATTCTACCAGCAGAATTGTCGCCAAACTTTACCACTCCTCCTTCATACCTTTCCAAATCAACAAACTTATTTTTGTCACCTGTCATATGGTGAGAGCATCCACTGTCAATGACCCAATCATCCTTCTCTTCAATTTGGGCAGCCAGAGCTCTTTCCACAGTCTTATGATTGACAGATACAAAGGACATTGGATCTTCTTCCTTGATGGCAATGAACACCCATTCATTTCTGAATTTTTTTCCTGTCTCTGATTCATCATCTGTTACTCCTTCATTGTCATCATCTTCATGTACATAGTAACAGTTCTTTTGGAACCTTGGCTTGTTAGGATTTTGCCTTAAAAACCTTTCCGGACACCTTGAGGCAAAATGACCAATCTTATTGCAGTTAAAACAATTAAAAGGTAATTTTCCTTCATACTTACCGGATCCTCTTGGTAGCCTTTTTGCAATAAGGGCTTCAAGTTGAGCAGTTTATACTTCTTCTTCCAGGTCTTTTCTTGCTTTTTCATACCATGACAATGTCATTGATGAGTTCTCTCCCGGATCAAACCTTTGTTTACCTTTTATAGAGGCACTAGCTTTGAATGCAGAGTCAGTCTTGGGGGGATCATCTCCAAACTCTGTCATTTCAAATGCAGCCAATTTCCCAGCCAATTGATCTCTTGTTACAGTTGTATGGGCTCTAAATTGTTCAATGGCAGCAGCCTTGATTTTGTAAGAAGCAGGTAGGGATCTGAGAATTTTGCCAACAATCTCATTTTCATCCAAGACTCCACCAGCATTTCTAATTCCACAAACCAGCTCATTCACTCTTGGCATAAAAGTAGTAATATTTTCATCATCTCTCATCTTCAGATTTTCAAATTTCCCTTTCAGACTCTGTAACCTTGCACATTTAACATACTGGTCTCCTTCATGCAAAAGTTCCAATTTTTTCCAAATCTCAAAAGCAGTTGGTAGGTCAATAACATTTGAGAGCTCTGAATCAGATAATGAGCTTAGAAGAGCCTCTATAGTCCACAGATTGTTTTCAGCATCTGTGATTTCATTTAGGGTTTTCAGACCACCCTGTGGAGGTACATACTGTATTGTAACCATGGTCCAGTATGCCATTCCCATACACTGCAAGTGACATTTCATGCGACCTTTCCAAAGAGAAAAATTGGTTCCATCAAACTTCGGACTATCCTTCTTGTAAGACGACATCCTGGATCTCCTCAAGCGGTTAAGCTCCTTTTAGAGGAACTTGGCTCTAATACCAATTGTTAGACTTAGGGCACACAACTGAGAGGGGGGGTGAATCAGTTGTGCAAAAATTTCTCCAATTAAACACTTAAATCTTCTTAGTGATTAGCAGTATATTAATCATGAACCATAATACATTCAAATCAAGAGCATCAACACATAAGACACCAAGATTTTGACGTGGAAAACCTAGTTAAGGGAAAAACCACGAGGTGATTAACCCAAGATTGTATTCTCTGTTAGAAGAATAGAAAGAACAAAATGGCACATGCCAATTAGGGCTCACTGCCCGAGCACACTTCTCACAAGAGGCTCACTGCCTACAAGAGATACATTGTCTACAAAGAAATAAATATCACATACATGAACTGGAGAATAGCATCTTCACCATGCTTGAATCAGTTCCATTTAAGCCCAATACTTATGCTCTGCCTTTCGCTCTCCTCCTCGCTACCACACTCTCATCACCACAAGAACAACTTTGAAATGACTTCGCAACCCCTTATTTATACAAGACATCAACTTAGGAATAATCATCTAAGTCGGCAATCATCTACTAGAACATCCACAAGAAGTGTAACTTATCCAGTCGGCTAGTCTCAAGAAGAACATCATCATCCGGAGGTTATTCTTCAATAGCAAGCTCCAACTCCAATGCGGACCACTAACATATGCTGGACACAATCCAAAGTCCTTCACAAGGTTTCCTGAATCACCAAGAACATCCGCACCTCATCTGCATACTGAAATCCTTCTCTCTTTCATCCGGAGCCTCCAGAACATAGTCTATCACCACTGTCACCAAAGAATGGATACTTCTAGACCTTCCATTCATGAACCAATTGAGTTGACACATCACAAGAACTTCCTTAATACTCCCTCAAATCCGTAGAGTAGGAAACTATGCTTCCGGATCTCACCGGACCTGTCTGTGTCACTCTGTTACCTTTGAACACCTACCGAAACCAGTTTTACTTGAGCGGCCACAACTTCTTCATATCTTCATGCGGACCTCTGAAATCTCGACCGGATTGCCTCAAGACACATATCTACAAACCCTTTAATCTGCATCCTCTGATCATCTTCCTATCTTGGACTTTTGCCTTATTGTCATCACTGTTCTTCACTGTTCCTGTTTGAGATTAATTTTCTCAATATCCTCAGTTCACGCCTCATCTAAACCTTATCATTAATACAACAGGAGTATGTTGACATCAATTACAACACCAGTTAGGCCCATACTTGCAATAGAAGCTACTAGGACCATGATGATGGAAGCAAATGTTCCACAAGTCTATTGGAGAGAAGCTGTGAGTACTGTTGTCTACACTCTTAACCGGGTGCAGATCAAAGGCAATTCTGGTAAGACACCTTATGAACTATGGTTTGGTCATTCTCCTACTGTGAAATATTTTAGAGTTTTTGGTAGTAAATTCTATATCAAAAGAGATGAGTATCTAGGCAAGTTTGATGCAAGAAGTGATGAAGTAATATTTCTAGGTTACTCTACTCAAAGCAAGGCATACCGGTACTTCAACAAGAGATTGAAAAATATTGTTGAAAGTGCTAATATTAAGGTTGATGAGAGCAAAGAAAGACCTTCCAGGACTTGTGGATATGATTCAGATGATCAAGATGAAAGTCAAAGTCAAGGAAAGCAAATTCAAACCCAGACTCAGATCCAGACTGATCCAGAAAATCTAGTGACTCAAGAAGTTAGTACAGATGTTGAGGAACGAGCTCAAGAATCAGAAGTTCAAGAAACTCACAAAACCCCCATGTATGTAAGGTTGAATCATTCTAAAGATCAAATCATAGGAGACAAGAATAAAGGTGTTCAAACTAGAAGAAGAATTGTTGAATATCAAGTAGAGTATTGTTTGATTTCAAAGATCTAACCAAAAACAGTGAATGAAGCTTGTAATGATAAAAATTGGGTAAAATAAAAGGAAGAAGAATTAATTCAAATTGAAAAGAATCATACTTGGGATCTTGTTCCTAGACCTAAAAACAAAAATGTAATTGGAACCAAATGGGTCTTCCAAAATAAATTGAATGAAGATGGTGAAGTTGTGAGAAACAAAGCAAGATTGGTATGCAAAGGATATTCTCAAGTAGAGGGAATTAATTTTGAAGAAACATTTGCTCTGATGGTAAGAATTGAAGCAGTCAGATTATTTATTGCATTTGCTGCTTTCAAAGATTTCAAAGTTTACTAGATGGATGTCAAGTCAGCATTCCTGAATGGAGAGTTAGAGGAAGAAGTCTACATTGAGCAACCAGAAGGATTCCAACTGTCTGATCAAGGAGATATGGTTTGCAGATTGAGGAAAGCATTGTATGGACTCAAACAAGCCCCAAGAGCCTAGTATGCAAGATTAGATAAATATTTGCTAAAGCTTGGATTTAGCAAAGGCACAGCTGTTAGTAATCTTTATTTCAAGATTGATTATGAGCACATCTTAATTGTTGAGGTATTTGTTGATGATATCATTTTTGGTGGAAACGGAAGCATGTGTAAGAAATTTTCTGATCAAATGCAAAGTGAATTTGAGATGTCCATGTTTGGTGAAATGAATTTCTTCTTAGGTCTGCAAATCACTCAATCAGATAAAGGTATCTTCATATCTCAGTCTAAGTATGTGAGAGAATTGTTGAAAAAGTTTGGAATGGAGGACTCAAAACCAGTAAGTACTCCTATGGTAATCAAATGCAAGTTGAGTAAAGATGATGATTCACCTAAGGCAGATCAGAAAAGGTATAGATCAATGATTGGAGGACTGCTTTATTTGACTCAGACTAGACCTAACATTATGAATGCAGTTGGACTTGTTGCTAGATTTCAAGCTGATCCTAGGGAATCCCATGTTGTAGTAGTCAAAAGGATTTTTAGATATCTAAAGGGAACATCTGATTATGGCTTATGGCATACAAAGGATAATGACTTCTCTCTTCAAGCATATATAGATGCTCATTGGCTAGGAGATGTGGATGACAGGAAAAGTACTAGTGGTGGTGTATTCTTCTTGGGAAGGAGATTGGTTTCTTAGTTGAGCAAAAAGTAAGAGGCAATATCTCTATCTACTATAGAGGTAGAGTATATAGCAGCAACAAGCAATTGTACTCAAGTCTTGTGGATGAAGCAAATGTTGAAGGATATCAGAATTGTGTTTGAAGAGCCTGTTATAATCTTCTGTGATAATTCAAGTGCAATAAACATCTCCAAGAATTTGATGTTGCACTCAAAGACAAATCACATATTCATCAAGTTTTACTTCTTGAGAGAGAAGGTAAGTGAGAATGAAGTTAGATTGGAGTTTATTTCTTCAAAGGATCTGATTGTGGATATATTCACCAAGCCTCTGCCTAAGGATACTTTTTAGTATCTCATAGGGAAGCTAGGCATTATTACCCCTCCTATTCAGAACTAAGATGCACTAGTGTGCATCAGTCCGGTGGAATTCACAATCATATCTTGTGATCCAAATTGATGTTAAGGAGATACTACTCAAGGGGAGTAGTCAGTATGCAAATTTTAGAGATTAGTCTGAAAGAAAAAAGGGGGAGAAAAGATTGCAAATATTTGCCCTTTGCCATTGATGTCAAAGGGGGAGAGAAGTCATGTGAAAAACTAGTTGCTGATGAAAGGGGGAGTAGTGAAGAAAGTGGTTGCAAAAGTGATAAGAGAAAGGGGGAGAAATCCTTGTCTTGACGGTTGAATCAATTTTTCACATCATATATTGCCGTCAATGACAAAGGGGGAGATTTTACAAATATGTACCTATGATGTGTTGTCATTGATTTCAACATATCCCTTTGTCAGAAATAGGGGAAATAGTATAGATCAGTGAAGTAGATTGCTACACATTTCTAGAGGAATGAAGAATAAAGTACGCAGACCATATGGTTATGTAGAGGATTGTCTGAAGTAGCTCCAATTAAGATTTGAGAGGTCTGCATGAAGATTTGAAGAAGCTATGGCCATCTGAGTAGAACCAGGTTTTGCAGTGTTTAGAAGAGACAGAGTGACAGGAAATTGGTCCAAATTGCTCCGCAATGAAAACTTATGATCTGCGGATCTAGAGGCTTGTTTGGGAAATCAGTGTGTATCCTCAACTCAAAAGGTTTGTGTTTTGGAGGTCTGCAAGCAATCTTTCTCATGTGATAGTCATGGCAGACAGTGTTCTTGAGGTACCGGATGAAGATGCGAGCGATTCTGATGATTTGGAGTAGTGCAGATGTTATTGTTGAATTCAATGTGCTTGTGGAGGTCTCTAGATTGTGTGCTTGCTGTGTTGGAGGTCCGCATTGAAGATTGAGCTTGTTGCTGACGATTTCTTCCTTAGTGTTGTTGTTCTTCCTAGTCTTGGCTGACCGGATGATTCAAGCATGCTGCGGATGATCTAAGAGTAATTCTCTGTAGCGTAGCATGTTGATCGAAGAAGATTCAAGTCCTAGCTATGTTTGGCCAATAGCACAGTGATCTACATTGATTCAATCCAACCTTGATGTTCATTCCAAGGTTGATGAAGCGTATAAATACTTGTGGATGAATTGTGGAAAGTCGTCCTTGTGCAAAAATGATAAAATCATAAGAAAGGTACAAAGGTGGAGCAGAGAAAAGGAGAAACAGAAGAACAAGAGCAATAGAGGATGAAGAGTTAGTGAAGAAGTGTTTGGGGTAGAGTAGAAGTTTTCTGAGCTATCAATGGGACTGAACCAGGCATGAAAAAGATGTTTCTCAGTTCATTCTTTCTGTATTAAACATAAAATCTTGTAGGCAGTGAACCTCTTTGAGCAGTGAGCTCTGGGCAGTGCGCCCAAAGGCAAGTGCCTTCCCAATTCTTTTAAGTAGTTTTAACAAGGTACGAATCTTGTGGGTTAACCCCCACCATGGTTTTCCCTTAACTGGGTTTCCACATTAAAAATCTTGGTGTCAAGTGTGTTAATTGTGTTTCTGCTCATGTGTTGTTAATTCATGCTTTAATGTTTACATCATTAATCTGTTTGTAAGTTGTGAAAAAAGATTAAAAGCAGAAAAGGTTAAAATTGTAGGACAACTGATTCACCCCCCCTCTTAGTTGTCTAACCTAATTCCAACAATCTTATATAGATCCAAATGCTCACACTCACATGGGATCTATGAATTGGTTACCAAAGGTGGACATGTACAAGTTTGATGGAAAGGATCCATTGACTTGGATTAATCAGATGGAGAATTTGTTTGAGGTTCATCAAATTTCAAGTGTGAAAAAGGTGACAATGGCTTCCTTATATCTTGAACCAGAAAAAAATTATTTGGTATTGTTGGTTATGTGCACAACGGAAGAAAAAAGGTCTTAATGTCACATGGATAGTTTTTACAAAGGAGTTACAAGAACAATATGGTAATAGTGTAGCTAACAACTACTTTAGCCAACTAGCTAAATTACAACAAAAAGGATCAGTCAATGAGTATATTCAACAATTCCAAAACCTATCTATGAGAGTTGATTCAACTTCAAAAGAGAACTTGAATGACTTATTCCTGGGTGGTCTCAAGGATCACATCCAACATGAGTACACATGTTTAGCACTGATTCCATATCTAAGTCTTTTGTTTTAGCACACAAGGTAGAAGATTTTTTTATTTCTAGAAGGCATGGGTTTAATGGCATAAGGGAGAAGAGTTGGTCAGTACAACCATTCCCTCAACCCACTAGACTAACTCCTCAACAAATTGAAGAAAAGAAGGCAAAAAGGTTATGTTTTAACTGTGATAGCAAATCCAGTAAGGGACATAAATGTGCAAAAAAGAAATTGTTCTACATTGAAGGGCCAAGTGAGGAATAAGATGATGAAGAAGAAATATTAGATTTCTCAGGTAATGCACCAGGTGAGGAATCAGGAGATCCTCAACCAATCATTTCTTGTCATGCACTTTCAGGTTTTAGCACCCCTCAAACTCTCAAGGTAGTAGGTTTCTTAAAGAAAGAAAGAGTAACAATGTTGATAGACTTAGGTAGCACTCATAACTTCATCAACAAAAGGTTGGCTACTCATCTAAATTGTTTTATATTTCTAGCTCCAGAATTGCAGGTCCTGATTGCAGATGGTGGTATTGTTAGTCATTCAAGGAAATACCATAACATTAAATTATCCATGGGAAATTATCATCTTGATTTCCCAATGTATGTTAGCTCCATGGGTGTAGCGGATATTATTTTGGGAGTTTAGTGGCTTACTAACTTGGGGACAATTAAGTTGAACTTCTAGGAATTATTCATGTGCTTTAAATCAAACGGAAGGACAATAGAACTAAGAGGGTGCAAAGTCTCCACAGATGGTAAGTTCTTACCAAATGGAAAATATTCTTAAGAATGGCACAAATGGGTTTGCGGCCCAATTTTTTTCATTAGAAGCATATCGCTCAAAGGCTTCTACACCACTAGATCTACAAGCAATTGTAGATAAGCACTCAGTAGTTTTTGGGGAGATGCCAAAAGGATTACCTCCTAAAAGAGATCATGATCATGCCATTCAACTAGTACCAGGGAGCTAAACACCCAACATCAAGCCCTATAGATATCCATATGTACAAAAAAGTGAGATTGAGAAGATAGATTAGGAGATGCTCGAGGCAGTTATTATCAGGCATACTTATAGTGCTTACTCATCTCCTATGGTAATGGTGTGTAAGAAGGATGAAACTTGGAGGATGTGTTTAGGTTATAGGGATCTCAACAAGTTCACCATAAAAGATAAGTTTCTTATTTCAATAATTAATGATTTGTTAGATGAGCTTAATGGTATTGTTTATTTTACAAAACTTGATCTTCATTCGGGTTATCATCAAATTAGAATTAGAGATGAGGATATACATAAGATAGCTTTTAGAACCCATGAGCGCCACTATGAATTTTTGGTAATGCTTTTTGGTCTCACAAATGCACCCTTGACATTTCAAAGTTTGATGAACTCTATCTTCAGGACATTTTTGAGGAAATTTGTTTTGGTATTTTTTGATGACATCTTAATATATAGAAAAACATGGGAGGAACACTTGCAGCATGCAAATCAAGTGTTGGACATTTTGGAGTAGAATCAATTGTATGCTCAACCATCCAAGTGTATCTTTGGTGTCAATGAAGTGGAGTACCTAGGTCATATTGTGTCACATGAGGGAGTCAAGGTGGACCCTCACAAGATCTGGGTGATTGTAGAGTGGAAAATTCCTAAGACCCTTAAGAACTTATGAGGTTTCTTAGGGATTAATAGGTTATTATCATTGATTTATAAAGAATTATGGTAGCATAGCATCTCATCTCACAGCTTTGTTGAAGAAGGATTCTTTCCAATGGAATGAAGTAGCTACAAGGGCATTTGAGAAACTAAAGGAAACCATGCACGCACAACTCTAGTCCTAGCTAGCTCTAATTTTTCTAAAACATTCATTGTTGAATGTGATGCTTCAATACATGGCATGGGAGTAGTATGCATGCAAGAAGGAAGACCCATAGCATTTGAGAGTCGCCAACTCAAAGGTAAAAATTTGTTGAAGCAATTTTATGAGAAGGAAATGTTGGCTATCTTGCATGTAGTCAAACAATGGAGAACTTACCTAATGGGAAGACACTTTAAGGTCAAGATAGATAATGATAGTCTCAAATATTTCTTGGAATAGAGGTTATCATTAGAAGAACACCAAAAATGGGTCACAAAGATCTGGGGATATGACTTTGAGATCATATATACGAAAAGTAAGGAGAATGTTGTGGCTGATGCTCTATCAAGGAGGGATGAAGCCACAGAGTCACTTTTGTATGCAATTTCCATATTACAAGTAGATTGGGTAAATGAGGCAAGAGAAGAGTGGGAGAAGGACATAGATACTCAAACTCTCATTGAGAAACTCCAACAAGATTCAAATGTGTCTGACAAATTTGCATGGAAAGGGAATTGTTGTCACATAGATTTGCACCTAGTGTTGAAGGCTTTTAGGGCTCCAACAATCTCGTGAAACATTGAGATGACCTCCAGGTGTGGGACCCTATAGGGAGGCCAAATCTCTAAAGAGAGGCTGGTTCCTTTGTTGAATCAGGGATTCAGCTAGCCTAAGACTAAACCTAATCTATCCACCAAGAAAGGAAAAGAGGAAGAAGGAGAAAAACTAAAATAAAAGGAGATGATACACCAGGTTTGAATATGAAAGCTCTCATAGAACTAAGAAATTGCACAACACAATCAGATACATCTAATAGACATACATAAATCAAACAGATTCTAACAGAGGCAAAGAGCAAGAAATGATCTGAAAGGAATTAAACATTCACAGACATATGACCCTTAGATTACACAGAGTTAAAACTAGCATGAAGAGGTAAAATAACTAGCATGTATTCAATTAGAAGGCAAGGTTACAGTAGAGGAGTGCCCTGTTTGGAATACAGAAGCATCAGACTAACTATTTTCCAACCTTTTTTACTTCTTACATTCATGCATATATAGCATCTAATTCCAAATGACCTAATTAGGTTACAATAAATTGCCCCATGGCCTCTGTCAGAAAATACCCCTGGTAAAGGGAATATCTTGTTAGCATTTCATTTCACACCTTTCGGTGGGAAACAAAAACGGACAGATGTGTAGTAGAACCGCTCTTCGAATTTGAAGGGAAAGCTCCTTGTAAAATAAAACGTAACTAAAAACTTTAGAATTTTTTTGGGTTTTTGCAACATGTGGAAAGGCAGAGATGCACATTCGACAACGAAGCAAATATTTCTATGCTTTTTGACTGAAAATAGAATCTAGTCTAAACGCTTACACTATTCAACTAAATACAGAGGCTAAATAAAGCAAGTACACAATTTGGATTGATTTGAACAAATTAACACCACACAATTATGAATGCCAAGACTAGATCAACTATAAGGCGATGCAAAGATATGACTTATTCCTTCACCTGTGACACAAAGTTTGCAGATTCGTTGAATCAACTTAAGCTTAAGCACAAATGACATATTTTAATGGATACTTGGAAGCAGAAATAGGCATACTAGAATCCATTAATGAATAAAGCAAGAACATGATCAAGAGGATATTAGAAAAATAACAATTTAAGCAAGTAGAGGCATGAGAATTGCCATTGCTTTTATTCTTTGATTGAACACAAGACAGGATACTAGACATTCAATTCTTTTGATTCCTTTGATTAAATCCAAAGATCGAAGGAAACAAATGAACATAGGTGAGCTGATTTTACATGGAAACACTTAAGAACAAAGATGTGAAACAAATACCTAAGCACAAAGTCCTAAACACTTACTCTCAATCTCAACAACACAAAAAGCTTCCATGAGAACGATGTATATTTTGATTCTCAAAGTAATCAAAACACATAACACTATTTGAACAATAATATGCAAGCAAAATCAAAGCTTTAGCATTTACCATTATCATTAAGAAATTAAGTGTGTAGAATACACTTATTTATACCCTAAAACCAAAGGTGCAAGGAAATAAAAGGAAGAGTTAACTAATACTCTCCAACCTAACCCTAATGCTGCATTGCAAGCATGCAAGCTTATTAGCATTTAAAAATAATAAAATATCTCTCATGCAATTCAATTAATTGAACTTGCATGTTATTACAATTTGAGTTCCACAAAAAGATATTTTGCATGATTTCCAAAACAAATCCAAAAATAGATTTATCTTTTAAAAACAAAGTCAGTTCTCAAAATAGAAACTGCTTTGAAAATCTATCCAACTACCCCCCCCTGGGAGAAGCTTGATGCCAATGAAGACAATTTACTCCTAGGCAAAATAGGACTTGGTAGGATTGACTGCAAGTCCATGGTGCTGACAAATTTGTAGAAACTATTGTAAATGAACCAGGTGTTGCTTCATGTCCTAGCTGAAAACAAGAATGTCATCAATATAAGGTAGAATAAATTTAGCATAAGGGCGGAAAATATGATCCATCGTCTGCTAAAAGATGGATGGTGCAGTTTTTATGCCAAATGGAAGAACTTTCAATTTGAAAAGCCCTTGAGGAACTGAGAATGCAATTTTATAGAAATCCTCAGTTTTTAGACCAATCTGCCAGAAACCCTTTGTTAGATCAAACTTTGAATAAATATGACTTCCCTAAATGGTTTGCCATATGTGATCCTTGCTGGGTAATGGATGACGATTATCAAAAAGACATTCATTTAACGACTTGTAATTAACCACTAACCGTTTCTCTGGAAGCTCATTGCCATTTTCATCATATTTGGGAACATACATAGCATGGCAACAAAAGGGAGAACTTGAAAATCTAATGAGATCTTGATCCATTAGTTGTTTGATTTCTTCCCTAAAACCTTCAGTTTCATGCATACTCATCAAGAAATAATTTGCTTTTGCCTTAGGAGTAATTTCATTACCTTCTGCATCACGCTTGCGTGGAAGACTGCAGTAGAGATTCCTTTCCTACTTTTTGAGATCTTTTGTTAATACAGTAGCTGAAAATTCTTCTTTCATCTTATCCAGAGGTTCTTTGGAGGCTTCCAGTTGTTTAGCAATCCAAATAGTGTTTGTTTTCTTTTTCTTTGGGACTTCAATCTTTGTGGTAAAGGTAAGATCTTGATGAAGTCGAGGCATCTGAAAAGTTCCCTGCAGAGTGATGAAGGTGGAATCAATGGTAATGGGTTCTCATCATTCCATTGTTCTCGTGCCGATGACACCGTCATATCCATCAACTTCATAATGGACAAATGTTATATCTTCAACAAACCCATTTCCTATTTCAACAGGAAATTTACAAACCAATTTAGATTCAAATTTTCCTTTACCAAAAACTAATTATGTATTTCCATCAATCCACATATCAGCTGGAAAACAATTATAACTGGCAACATTTACATCTACTCCAATGTCCCATAAGAAGGCTAAGGGGTAGGTTTTAATACCTGGAGGATGAATGGGAGAATAACACCTCGACAAGTGGTAGTTTTTTTATTACATTGATAAGCATGTACCTGATGGGAACTGTTACTTCCCTCTTCAATATATGGTGCCAGATTCTGAATAAGCACTAGACTGCTTTTTTCTGGTTCTTCAACAGTCAAGGGACTGTAAGGCTTTTCTTCACAGAAAAGTTGTTCTTCTCTTACAGAAGTGGCTTTGGGCAATTGAAAAGAACTAGATTGATTGAACTGATTAACATATTTATCTAGTTCTTGGGATCTTTTCATTTCTTCAACAAGCTAAAGATTTTCTTCTTCATCAATTTCTTCAATCTCATATCTTGCTTGTTGAATAACTTTTTCCAAGAAGATTTTTCTCTGGCGTCTCCATAATCTTCTTGCCATACTTCCTGTTGATGGAGCCGCTGCAACACTTCTTTGAGCTATGGGTGTTGTTAACTCTACTGGAGTGACTGGCTGTGCATAATTTATTATTGGCGACCTTCTTATAGGAACTGGTTTTTCATTTTCTTTGAGCAAAAAATGTTTCTTTGCATTAAGTTGTTCCAGCTTGCTGGTCAGCTTCTTCCAAGTTTCTTGGCCCATATCCATTTTATGGAGCTGATCTTCTATCTAGATAATTTCTTCAATTACTTTATCCAGCTCTGCTCTTGTATTTCTTCTTAGCATTCTACAAAAGAATGACATCTCAGAACCAGATGAGTCTGATTCTTTTTCTAGTGTTTGTGTTTGATTCACAAATGCCTGCTCTAGAGCAGACACATATTCTTCATTAGATTTAGTTTCTTCTTCTGAGATAATAATATCTTCAGAATCTGATGGAAACTCATTGATGAATTCATATTCATCATTATCATCAAGGCTAGCTGCTCTGGCTACTCTAACTTTACCCTTATTTTTCTTCTTATTTCTTTCTGGGCATTTATTGGCATAATGCTTACCCTTGCAAATGTAGCAAGTTGGTTCCCATTTCTTTCCAAAGATTTTCTTATCCTTTTTCCTGAAATATCCTTTTTTCTTAGGGTACCTACTATACTTCTTTTTCTTTTTGTAGTAAGATTTTCCATCTTTATCATAATGTTTAGAAGAAGTTTTGCATGACTTACAACTTTCAGGAAATTGATTAGAAGGCATTATCTCATAACAAGCAGAAGTAGATAACAAAGGCTTTACCTTTTTCATTTCTTTCCGCTTTTTTGCTTCTTGACAAATCTCCTCATTTATTTCTGTCAGGAACTGAACCAATTGAGGATATGTTAATTCTTTCATTTCTATTCCATCAGTTACCAAATTTTCTAAAACTCTTTTATGGTAGAATTCTCCTACCACATCACCAAAACTTTTTAGAAAGGTTGTGAACATGAATTCATGATTTTGTTCACGTCCAGATTGATAAAAGTTTTTATACTATTCATCACAATATTCTTTGAAATATTTCAGATCTTTACACTTGCCTCAAACAAACTTATTTTAGGCAAGTTTCTCTCTAGTGTATGTTTTTCCAACAAACAACCTAGTCAACTGGGCACACACCTGATCAGTACCTCTTGCTATCAGGATTTCTCTGAAGGTGTCTTCAAGTCTGTCCCAAACATTTCTAGCAACTCTAGTCATGGAATTGAGAGCTTGTTTAATCGCCTGGGCCTCATCTTCTCCTGCATTGGTAGCCATGTAGTTGGTGATCCAGGCGCGCATGGCCTCTATTCCTCTCATGTTTTTGACATCCTCAAAATTGTTGAAATTTACCAGAGGAGGAGTGTCAGCTTTAAAGGACTAGATATTCTTAAAAGGATCTACAGGATTTGATCCATTAGGATTGGACCCATTACCACCAGCCATATTGAATTTGCCTGAGGCTCGTTCATCATCAGTGGTTTCTCTGAGTTTTCCTGTAGTGGGATCATACACCTTTTCTATAACAAGTTGTCGGACAACAGTAGAAAGTTTTGGACCTTCGTACTGAGCCTGCAAGTAGCCTTTTGCACTATAAGGAAAATTTAACACCTTTGTATGTTGTATTTGTGTTTGCTTAAGTGTTAAAACCATAGACTGTATGTCTGATGATTCCTAAGAAATGGAATCTTTTAACAATATGTGATTTTCAGACACACACCGAATTTCCTGTTGTACAACATCTCCTTTCTCTTCTGTGTGCTTCATTTGAATTCTATAGTTAGACAACTGAGAACTTAGAACATCATTGTCTAGTTTATTTTATGCTCTAACTCTTTGTAGCATTTCTCTATGTTGTTCAGCTGATTTATGTTGAGTGGTCCACCACACTTCTGCATGTGATTTGAACTGATCATAAGACCTCTTGAGCTCAGCCATTTCATCCTTAAGTTGCTAGATAAGATCTTTCTCAATCCAATCTAGGGATGTAACAACAGTGTGCAGATTCTCCTGAACATATAACAACTATTTTTCTGTTCGTAGAGCTTAAACTTCTTCCCATGTCTTGCGATCATGAAGAAGTAGTAGATTCTTTTTGAGACACAGGTTGGTCCAGTTTAGCAACTTACTTTGGCTTGACCCTTGTACCTCTCCTATAGGTGTAACATGTAATGGTCAGAAATCCACTTGGAAATGACCAGACAAATCTCGTAACATAAAGTCCTTGAATGGAGGAATTGTTCCAGGGACTGTACAAGTTCCTGAGGGAGTACTAATGGATTTCTCATTGTTTTCTTTGATCTCTTGTTCCAGAATAGTTGTAGACCTACCAAAGATCATACTAATATGGCCAATAGGAGGATGAAATATAAAAGAACATTTTTCACATTTCAGAAAACCATTATCTAAAGCAGAATATTGATCATGGGGACATGGAGGAGCAATAGAGGAATTAGCTCTTGAACTACTGGCAACATATTTATTCATAGAAGCCATTCTGAATAAATCTTCAAAACCTTTAGAAGGTTGCAAATGAACACTTTGAGATCGTTGATACACAAACGGCACAGGGTTATTATAATCAAAAGTTCTTTCCATTCTCATAGACGGAGTGCGTCCAGAGGAGAATCTAATAACAGCCTGGTCATCTATTTCTTCTAGGGTTACACCATGCAACTGTGGAGGCTTTTGTGGAGGTGGTTGACAATCCTTATCCCAGAGATCTAGAGCCCACTCTTTTGGAAGTTTAATGTCTTTATGACGGATAATTTTGGGCGCTGTGAGTTGGGTGTGCTCACTGGTAGATTTCCAGATGGTTGATAGTCCTTCTACTCCTTGAGCTCTTCTGGGGTTTAACATCATGGGAATGGCTTTGTTATATAGATGATAGTGTAGCAAAAAGACAAGGGAATAGTCTATGGACATATCTTTCATGTAAAGGTTCATGGTTTTGAACTGATCTGTCAGGACATCATTCAGATTTCCATCTTTTAGACTGACAGTGAAATCTAACAGACAGTCGATATACAGTGACCCTTCAGCCATGGAGTCGCAGGCACATCCATGTAGAGCATGGGATAATTTATAGAACCTAGCATCTTTTAACATCATGAAAATGATTATAGGTAAACCTTTTCTGTAGTGACCGGTTATACCTATACTTACATAAGACAGATGCATATACTGAGGATTGTCTTGACTAGCTCTAGCCTGTTGCTGGAATTTACTAATCTCATTATCATTAAACAATTTCAAACGCCCTTCTCACCCACCTGTTACAGTGTACTGCAGAGTAGCGACATGACACTTTTGCCAAGATTTGTAACCAAAGAAATTTTTTAAACCTTTTGATTTATTGAACATATTGACAACACTACTGGGAATATCTCTATATATCTCAGATGGCTTTATTTTTGGAACCTTAAATTCTTCATTTAAGAACCTATTCTAAGAAATATCATCTAATGCATTTCCAGATTCTTCTACCATAGAAAATGTTTGTTCAGTGTTGGCAAAGAAATTGGTGAAACTAACCTCTTTATTGCAATCCATAGTGTGATCTTCGGGTGGCATAACCGATCCAGAAGTAGAAGCTTGATCCATAACTGCACTCAAACTCGCACTCAAATTACTAGATTACTGCCTTAGCTGCCCTAATATGCCTACTCATGTATTCACAACGGGACTTACAACAAGGACCTACAACATTTGTATGACGGTAAGAGCAATACGAGGAGCATTACAGAGAGCAATACAATCTGAATATTACTTCTATCTAATGAATGGATATAGTCACAGCAAAGACTTTATCTATGAATACAACTGAAGCTTAATTTTAACATGGCTCTGATACCACATCTCACATTTTACACAGCTACAAATGAGAACCATAAAGCAGAAAAATATATCTTATTATCAAGAGATAGGATTACAATATTCTCATATTACAATGCTCGCTAAAACAAACTAGAAACTATAAAGCTTCAAAGACTACTAAGTTTCTAATTTCTGTAGATGTAGAAAGAGCATACTACTTTGATCTCTTAAGCCTTTCCTAAGACTCAAACAGACTCTTCACTTCCTAAGACTCTCTTAGACTTGATGGAGAACTCACTCACTCAAGACTCTATTGAAGAATGAGGCGGCCTCTTGTCTCTTATAAAGATCATCGAGGCAGATCTTTAACCTATCTTCATAAGTCTGAGCTTCAAGTCTGACCATACAGAGTCAACACGTAGCAAACCTTTATCCGAAGGGTTATCCATGTGAGGATAAGATTCCTCTGGTGGATCCCAATAACCCGTGAACAGGCATAAAGGAGGACTGACAGGACACCTAAAGAATCTACTTTATACAAGGCATCTTTTTGGTCACGGGAAGGATAACCTGTGCATACTATATGGCACGTATGCTTTCCCCTTTTACCGTGGTGTGGCCCATGTTTGTCTGTGAACACAAAGGGACATATTCCTTCGATGGATGACAAGACACATCCATTAGCTTGAACAAGAGCTGGGCCCATCACTAGGGTCATTATTTCTGGGATCAATGGCAGGATCATTAAGAAACACACAATTAGTACAGGTAATGTAAGCTGGATGAGGAGAACATCTTGGAAGAATTCCAATGTGCAGATTGGAGCTAGAGGGCTGATCTGGATTTGGAATAGGAATTGGTCCTATTTCTTTCCACATAATGCTCATAAATTTAAGTTTATAAGCACCATAGATTCCATGGGCCATAGCATTATTATCTATTCTTTCCATACGATAAGTTTTTGTATGGATCCAAATAGGCATTTGGGAGTCATGTAGATGTTGGAATTTATTAGGAACATTCCACTACTGAAATCTGGATTTGAACCCAGTTGGTCCATATGTTTGAACCATGTGTCTGCTGATAAGATTTTTAGTCTTGGATCCAAAGGTTAATTTAAATATACATCCTGAATAGGATGATGTTCTGTTGAAATCCATTCCGTCTGGTGGAATATAAGGACCTTGAAACATGTCTCTGATTAAATTCTTTCCTCCTTCATGATCAAGCCATTGATCAATCCTGTGACCAAAAGGATTAACAAATTTAACTGGTAGCACAAAGTCTTCACTCCAGTTTTGTAGGACATTCTTTACTTCTGGATCAATAGCCTCGCACGGGATAGCAAACTCAAAGAAAGGTTGTACAGTCCATAAATTCTCTGTCTTTAACTGTTGAGTAGCTACTAGACATCTAAACATGTCATGCAAGAAATCATTAGCCATTTGAAAATTATGTCTATCCCGCATGGCGAAAGGATTGGTGCTCCATTCTTGGCAGCTTTTTTCATACATGGTTACCAATGCAGGAGAAGATGAGGCCCAGGTGATCAAACAAGCTCTCAATTCCATGACTAGAGTTGCTAGAAATGTTTGGGATAGACTTGAAGACACCTTCAGAGAAAGCCTGATAGCAAGAGGTACTGATCAGGTGTGTGCCCAGTTGACTAGGTTAATTGTTGGAAAAATAGACAATAGAGAGAAACTTGCCTACAATAAGTTTGTTCGAGGCAAGTGTAAAGATCTGAAATATTTCAAAGAATACTGTGATGAACAGTATAAAAAAATTTATCAATCTAGACGTGAACAGAATCATGAATTCATGTTCACAACCTTTCTAAAAAGTTTTGGTGATGTGGTAGGAGAATTCTACCATAAAAGAGTTTTAGAGAATCTAGTAACTAATGGAATAGAAATGAAAGAATTAACATATCCTCAATTGGTTCAATTCCTGATAGAAATAAATGAGGAGATTTGTCAAGAAGCAAAAAAGCGGAAAGAAATGAAAAAGGTAAAGCCTTTGTTATCTGCTTCTGCTTGTTACCAGATAATGTCTTCTAATCAATTTCCTGAAAGTTGTAAGTCATGCAAAACTTCTTCTAAACATTATGATAAAGATGAAAAATCTTACTACAAAAAGAAAAAGAAGAAGTATAGTAGGTACCCTAAGAAAAAAGGATATTTCAGGAAAAAGGATAAGAAAAGCTCTGGAAAGAAATGGGAAACAACTTGCTACATTTGCAAGGGTAAGCATTATGCCAATAAATGCCCAAAAAGAAATAAGAAGAAAAATAAGAGGAGCCAAAGCAGCTGGCCTTGATGATAATGATGAATATGAATTCATCAATGAGTTTCCATCAGATTCTGAAGATATTATTATCTCAGAAGAAGAAACTAAATCTGATGAAGAATATGTGTCTGCTCCAGAGCAGGTATTTGTGAATCAAACACAAACACTAGAAAAAGAATCAGACTCATCTGGTTCTAAGATGTCATTCTTTTGTAGAATGCTAAGAAGAAATACAAGAGTAGAGATGGATAAAGTAATTGAAGAAATTATCTAGATAGAAGATCGGCTCCATAAAATGGATATGGGCCAAGAAACTTGGAAGAAGTTGACCAGCAAGTTGGAATAGCTTAATGCAAAGAAACATTTTTTGCTCAAAGAAAATGAAAAACCAGTTCCTATAAGAAGGTCGCCAATAATAAATTATGCACAGCCAGTCACTCCAGCAGAGTTAACAGCACCCATAGCTCAAAGAAGTGCTGCAGCGGCTTCATCAACAAGAAGTATGGCAAGAAGATTATGGAAACACCAGATAAAAATCTTCTTGGAAAAAGTTATTCAACAAGAAAAATCTGAGATTGAAGAAATTGATGAAGAAGAAAATCTTCAGCTTGTTGAAGAAATGAAAAGATCCCAAGAACTAGATAAATATGTTAATCAGTTCAATCAATCTAATTCTTTTCAATTGCCCAAAGCCACTTCTGCAAGAGAAGAAAAACTTTTCTGTGAAGAAAAGCCTTACAGTCCCTTGACTGTTGAAGAACCAAAAAAAAGCAGTCCAGTGCTTATTCAGAATCTGGCACCATATATTGAAGAGGGAAGTAGCAGTTACCATCAGGTACGTGGTTATCAACGTAATAAAAAAACTACCACTTGTCCAGGTGTTATTCTCTCCATTCATCCTCCAGGTATTAAAACCTACCCCTTAGCCTTCTTATGGGACACTGGAGAAGATGTAAATGTTGCCAGATATAATTCTTTTCCAGCTGATATGTGGATTGAAGGAAATACAGAATTAGTTTTTGGTAAAGGAAAATTTGAATCTAAATTGGTTTGTAAAGTTCCTATTGAAATAGGAAATGGGTTTGTTGAAGATATAACATTTGTCCATTATGAAGTTGATGGATATGATGGTGTCATCGGCACGAGAACAATGGAACAATGGGAACCCATTACCATTGATTCCACCTTCATCACTCTACAAGGAACTTTTCAAATGCCTCGACTTCATCAAGATTTTGCCTTTACCACAAAGATTGAAGTCCCAAAGAAAAAGAAAACAAACACTATTTGGATTGCCAAACATCTAGAAGCCTCCAAAGAACCTCTGGATAAGCTAAAAGAAGAATTTTCAACTACTGTATTAACAAAAAATCTCAAAAAGAAGGAAAGGAATCTCTACTGCAGTCTTCCGCTCAAGCGCAATGCAGAAGGTAATGAAATTACTCTTAAGGCAAAAGCAAATTATTTCATGATGAGTATGCATGAAACTGAAGTTTGTAGGGAAATAATCAAACAACTAATGGATCAAGATCTCATTAGATTTTCAAGTTATCCCTTTTGTTGCCATGCTATGTATGTTCCCAAATATGATGAAAATGGCAATGAGCTTCTAGAGAAATGGTTAGTGATTAATTACAAGTCGTTAAATGAATGTCTTGTTGATAATCGTCATCCATTACCCAGCAAGGATCACATATGGCAAACCATTCAGGGAAGTCATATTTATTCAAAGTTTGATCTAACAAAGGGTTTCTGGCAAATTGGTCTGAAAACTGAGGATTTCTATAAAACTGCATTCTCAATTCCTCAAGGGCTTTTCGAATGGAAAGTTCTTCCATTTGGCATAAAAACTGCACCATCCATCTTTCAGCAGACGATGGATCATATTTTCCGCCCTTATGCTAAATTTATTCTTCCTTATATTGATGACATTCTTATTTTCAGCCAGGACATGAATCAGCACCTAGTTCATTTACAGCAGTTTCTACAAATTTGTCAGCACCATGGACTTGCAGTCAATCCTACCAAGTCCTATTTTGCCCAGGAGCAAATTTTGTTTATTGGCATCAAGCTTCTCCCGGGGGGGAAAACGGAAGCACAACCTCATATTCTGACCTAAATCCAAAATCTACAGGTAACCAATGTTAAAGAACTTCAAAGATTTTTGGGTTTAGTTAATTACATTGCTGGATTCTATCACAAGCTTGCTGAGGATAGAATAGAGTTAAATAAGCTCTTAGGAAAGAATCCACCACCGTGGTCAGATCTGCATGATGCCGTGATAAATAGAATTAAAAGGAAATGTACTAAACTTCCTCCACTGAGACTGCCAAGAGACGACCCAAAGATTATAGAAACAGATGCCAGTGAATCTGCTTGGGCAGGAATATTAAAGGAAAAGACTCCTTCTGGAAAAGAAGAAATTGTTAGATACATTTCTGGTATCTTTAAGAATAGTGAATTAAATTATCATAGCACCCACAAGGAATTTCTTACTGTGATTAATACTCTTAAAGATTTTCAGATGTTTGTGGCAAATAAAAAATTCCTGATTAGAAGTGATTTGCAGAATTTAAGAGGATTCTTCAAAAAAGAATCTAAAGACAAGGTCATTAGAGGAAGACTACTCAAATGAGCTCAATTTCTTAATACTTTTGATTTTGAAATAGTTCATCTTCCTAGTCCTAATATTTTTGCAGACTTCCTGTCCAGAGAAGGAAACATGACCAATAACTCGAATTCATCGGGTAAAGTAAATATCATAAAATTCAGGGAACACAGGTGGTATGAAAAAAGCTACCAAGAATGGAGCACCAATCCTTTCACCATGCGAGATAGACATAATTTTCAAATGGCTAATGATTTCTTGCATGACAGGTTTAGATGTCTAGTAGTTGCTCAATAGTTAAAGATAGAGAATTTATGGACTGTACAGCCTTTCTTTGAGTTTGTTGCCCCGTGCGAGGCTATTGATCCAAAAGTAAAGAATGTCTTGCAAAACTGGAGTGAAGACTTTGTGCTACCAGTTAAATTTGTTAATCCTTTTGTTCACAGGACTGATCAATGGCTTGATCATGAAGGAGGAAAGAATTTAATTAGAGACATGTTTCAAGGTCCTTATATTCCACCAGATGGAATGGATTTCAACGGAACTGTTAGCACTCATTTTGACCTGGAGGTTGATTTTTTCATGTTTAGGGGGTTTCTTCATTTGAACCCTATATCTTCTTGCCCATTTTCCTAAGTGTTGGACCTCCTCGGCATTTTTCAGCTGCATCATCATATTTTCTTTGAGGAGGAGATCATCATCATCATCTTGTCTTCGATGATGGTCCGCATCATCATGTTTTCTGTCGACTTGTTTTTCATCAGGATCATCATATTTCAATATCGGGTGATGTTTGTTAAGATCATCCTGATGATGTTGCTGTAAAGTTCTAAGTGTGACCCGATTTTTATCGTGGTCATCATATTTTGGACGTCAAGATGATCTTAGTCAATATCATCATGATGTTGTTGTATCACTTCATGTTCGTTGTTTTATCATCCTGATGATGCTGATATCAAGGAGATATCCGCCTGTCGGCTTCATGCATTATCTAGTGGGGGGTGATCTTTTCAAATATCTGGCATATTCATCTATCACCCCGATCTTATAGTGGAGCTACAGTGCAGCATGATATTTGTGCATCAGGATGATATTTCCAAATATCCGGTTATCTTCCGAATATCATCCTGATGTCGATATGATGATGACGTCATCCGGATATGAGGAGGTGCGCAGTAGGCAGATATGCTTATGACATCAGCAGGATATGATGATGACGTCATCAGGATGTTCATCGGCTAAGCAGGAGGATCTTCCTCTGATGGATCAGGTTGTGCCGATGAAGGCGATTATCATGCAGGTGATATTGCGATGATGATGCTGACGTCAGGGTGATTTTTCAAGCAACAGGATATCATGCTGTTGGAGGATGATGATGAAGTCTTATACTAGTGTCGTCAGGAGCAAAAGCACCGACATTATATATGCTCGTGGCCTAGTATATAAAGTGTTGAAAAGGTCGCCGCGGGGTGCATGTGGGATAATTCGACCCTGCATATTTTGAAATATCATGACGATGAATCTTGGCGGGAAATGGTTGCGATGCACAGTTGATGTTTTTCCCAAGGCCGCGGGTTGGTGCGCCATTAATGGCGAAGGTTGCAGAGGTATGGACGGATCTGGTACCCAATTGAAGATCTGGATCCCTAGGCGGCGGCGCAAGGCTCGAGATTTCTTCCTGTCTCCTCCCCTACCTACTGCATTCATGTTTGGGCGCTAATCTAGTAATGCGTTGAGCGCCATTTTTCTGATACTGTGTATCTGGCGGGATTTTTGGTCAACCATGTAATTAATTGCTGTGGTACACTACCTGGCTGTTATAAGCAGGAAGTGTTACTCATTTTTAGGTTGTTGAAAGTTGAAGATTTTTGGCTCTGTAATTCAAAACAAGCTGATCTGGTTGCTCTGTACAGCTAAACCTGTGAGTCTATGTATCTCTTGTTGTATGTTTTGGCACGAACCCACTGATTTCATGATTAATCTTATATGAGAAATGCTATCTTAGCATGTGTTTTGTTAATTCTGTCTCCAGTATTGCATGTATTCTTCTTCTGAATCTGGATATTTGGGTAATGTTTAGATTCTAGAGCATAGAATTCCTATGTTGAATGTCTGATCTTTTAACTTCTGCTCAAGGGGTAGATTAAACTATTTTCAGGTTGAACATTGGGAAGGGTATACTGCAGTAGGGATGCCATAAGTAGAGATAACTTAACACTCTGTATTGGGAGATATCTGTAAGGCAGGTATCACATATATCCCCCTGAAATCTAGTTTTAGCTGTTCATGTTGATCATTCACAGGTGTATGTCTACTGACTCCAAGCCCTGGATAGGCACCAATCTTGCTTTGTGTTTGTGTTACAACCATGTCCAGCTTTGCATCCAAACTTAAAGTCAAAATCTAAATCTAAAACAATCTTTAGGATATTAGAATTAGTTTTAGGATCCTCAGTCCTCTGTCTACAACTGCAAATAGGCCCAAAGCTAGCCCCTTTGCTCTTATCTTTCAGTTTTGGTCTACTTACAGGAGGACTTATCTACTTTATGTTAGCATCCCAGCCTTGTATGCATATCCTCATGGATGTCGAGTAGGGAATACCCCCTAGGTCTTGCAGAGCCTGAAGAAGAAGAGGAGATAAAATACAGAGTCTATCTCCTACACTGTTGGCCCCTGGCCCAGAGATCCTGTTGATCACTGATGGCTACCTTGTAGGGAAATCTGGGAATAAGCATCCAGTCTGGGAAAAAGTCAACAGGAACATCATCCTACTCAAGATGTATATTTAAATTAACCTTTGGATCCAAGACTGAAAATCTTATCAGCAGACACATGGTTCAAACATATGGACCAACTGGGTTCTGATCTAGATTTCAGTATTGGAATGTTCCTAATAAACTCCAACATCTTCATGACTCACAAATGCCTATTTGGATCCATACAAAAACTTATCATATGGAAAGAACAGATAATAATGCTATGGCCCATGGAATCTATGGTGCTTATAAACTTAAAGTTATGAGCATTATGTGGAAAGAAATAAGACCAATTCCTTTTCCAAATCCAGATCAGCCCTCCAGCTCCAATCCACACATTGGAATTCTTCCAGGATGTTCTCCTCATCTTGCTTACATGACCTGTACTAATTGTGTGTTTCTTAATGATCCTACCACTAATCCCAGAAATAATGACCCTAGTGATGGGCCCAGCTCTTGTTCAAGCAAATGGATGTGGCTTGTCATCCATCAAAGGAATCTGTCCCTTCGTGTTCACAGACAAACATGGGCCACACCACGGTAAAAGGGGGAAGCATACGCGCCATACAGTATGCATGGGTTATCCTTCCCGTGACCAAAAAGATGCCTTGTATAAAGTAGATTCTTTAGGTGTCCTATCAGTCCTCCTTTATGCCTGTTCATGATGGATAACCCTTTGGATAAAGATTTGCTATGTGTCGACTTTGTATGGTCGGATGTGAAGCCCAGACTTATGAAGATAGGTTAAAGATCCACCTCGATGATCTTTATAAGAGACAAGAGGCCGCCTCATTCTTCAACTGAGCCTTGAGTGAGTGAGTTATCCATCAAGTCTAAGAGAGTCTTAGGAAGTGAAGAGTCTGTTTGAGTCTTAGGAAAGGCTTAAGAGATCAAAGTAGTATTCTCTTTCTGCATCTGCAGAAATCAGAAACTCAGAAGTCTTTGAAGCTTTATAGTTTCTAGTTTATTTCAGCAAGCATTGTAATATGAGAATATTGTAAACCTATCTCTTGATAATAAGATATATTTTTCCGCTTTATGGTTCTCATTTGTAGCTATGTAAAATGTAATGGCTAAGTCTGGGAATTGAGATTTCTCTCCAATTCATCAACTTTAGCCTCATTTGGAATAATAATGGAGTCAAGGTGAACAGACTTCATTAGGATGACACTTGCATCTTTGATTATCTTCAATAGATCCATATGCTCCTCCATTGTGATAGAAGAAAATTGCATGGTGATTTTATGGCTTGGAGAAGTGTTCCTCTTCATTGTCTCATGTTGAAAAAGGTAAAAATTAGACCTTTTTAAGCTTGTTGTCCTAAAAAATAGGCTTTTCTTTTTGCTGTCCAACTCTGATTTTTCATTAAAAAAAAAAGTGTATTTTTGCCTTTGGAAAGTGAAAATATGGAGTTGTACCTTCAAAAATGTGTCGGATCTAAGCTCTAGATGGTCAAGATTGATGGAAAATGCCTTTTCCTGAGGTGGGTATGTGATAGAAATGAGAGAAAATGGATAGAACTGCCTTGAAAACTCCTTTTTCTATGGTTGTAGGTGGTGATTTTAGTCTTGAACAGTCATAAGCAACAAGAAAAAGCTTCAAAAACCCTCAAAAATGGCTGCCACGGTGAAGTGTTGTCTTTCCAGCATGCAAATCTACCTTGGAATGTAAGAAAGAGAAAGAAAATCATGCCATGATGTGTAAAATATGCCTTCTATATGAAACGTTGACTAAGAAATGCCATCAATATGCCTTTGATTTGATAAAAATCATGAAGAAATGCCTTTATTTGATAGAAAAACCCCTTCCTCCTTGAGTGTTGCCTTTAAATCCTACTTGAAGCTTTTGTAAATGATAAAAACAATGAAGAAATGGCTCCTTTATAGCTTGGCTTTATATTTTAGGGTTTCAATCTACCTTTCCTCTATTTATAGGGTTCTTTTTATTTGCCCTTCATGCACAAATGACAAGTGAAGTGAAGTGAAAGCATCTTCTATTTATATCTTTTTATTTCCCTTTGCAAAGGCAGTTATCCTTGTGTTTGGCCGCCAAAAATAGAAGGGAGGCATTGCTTTTTTTTTGAAGTGGCGTTTGGAGGGGAGAAGCGCCTATGAGAGGTGCATTTTTCCCTTGGCGCACACACCTTGGGAAAGGTGTGCCTTCTCCCAAGACAAATTTTGCCTTTAGTTTTTGCCAAAAACTTTGACTTCTTTCTCCCTTTTTCAATGCTCTTTTTATGCCTTTTCGCTTTGAAAAACTCAACTTCTTGCCTTAGGAATTTTGACAAAGATCTCTTGGATTTTTCACTTTGAATCAATTCAACTTTCTCTGCCTTTGAAGCCTTTTGTACTTGGAGCATGCTTCAAGGTGAAATTGCTCCAAACGCACTTGAGAATGCTCTTGATCTTACATTGGATGTCTTCATGTCTTGAAACTTCAATCTTCATTTGGAGCGCTTTGGAGTTGGAGTGTGCTTCACCATGGAGTGCTTTGGAGTTGGAGTGTGCTTCGCAAGAAAAGTGTTCTTTTTGATTTAACCATTTTGAAGCACATTTTCTGACGAATTCACTCCAAACGATGACGAGATACCTTGAAACTTGAAATTTTGGTTTTCGATATTTGGAGCCTTTTCTCCTTGGCACGCGTGCCAAGGTAAAAACGCTCCAAAATGCCTTAGAAATTTTTCCAAAATTTTCAAAATTGAATTTTGAGTTGCCAGATGTTTTCTCATTACTCTTCACAGTTCCTTTGCATTGTTTCGGTCTTCAATCCATCACTTTGGCCTCTGCTTCTAGACGATCCTTCACATCTCATAGTGAATTTGGCTCTTTAAATCTTTCTCCATTTGGGCCTTGTATCAATATCCTCTAATGTATTTGTACCTACGGGGTTAGAGAATAATCACAAGGTGACGTGGTGCTTGAGTGGTGTGGTTAGGTATCTTTTAAGGGTGTTTGTATGCATAGACAAAAAAATTTGTATGAGTACAACATGTCTATAAACAATGCAAAAAATATCTGGAGTCCTGAGGCAGCTAAGAGGTATTTTCTCCCCTTCAATGCAGGCAACCGACTCATCAATCTGCAACCATAAATGCAACAAATATATGAAAAGGGGCAGCTAATAGGCATTAGGTTCTGCATTGATGGCATATGAGACAAACTTTCCCAAGAAAAGATTTTACAACACTTCAAATCTTAATCTTTAAGTCTCTGTGTCTTCATCAGCTTCAAAACCTTTGAAATTTCAACCTCTAAATTTCCCCTATTGGTAGAGTCAGTTTGTTTCCTTGATCGACAAGATTTCTCACCTTTGGGGTGCCTGAGAGACCATTTTAAATTTTAGCCATAGATGAGTCTGCTTTTTTTTTTTATCGACGACCACCGCTGTCCTTTAATTCTTTGCATTGGGACCCAAGAACCATGCTTATGTGGCAATTCGCAGCTTCACAGGGAGCCTAAACAAGGCTCGGTGAAGACAAGAGTGTTCGCGAAATGCCACAGTGTCACCTGGAATGCCCCGTTGACACTTTTAATTAAACCTCCATCCATAAGAAATTTGACGGTCGGTGGCCCGGTCAGAGGCTCTCAGGAGTCTTCGTGAAAGAGAGACTCATAGCAAAAAGGCCACGTGGGATGCCATGTAAGATTCTGCGGACTCGCTGAAAGTCTTTGAAGAGCCCCGTAAAGAGTTAAGTCTCAACAAAGTATGAGGTGGCACGTTGAGTCTACGGGTGAGTCGGCCTCTCTTTTAATTCTGTCGGTCTACTGGGGCCCATCCAAAAGGAGCCTACAGAAAGTGCCACTTGTTGCAACAATGCAAGCCAGAGGGGCTTCTCTTCAAATTTTCTTTAGGAGGAGCATTGTTGAGCCACGTGTCCCTTTTGAGTCTCTTTGAGAGTGTGGCGGAAGGCACCTTGTGTCTTAATGGCACAAGTTGTGAGAGCATTTGAGTTCTTTGTGTTAAGAAAAGCGTAAGACTGACACTTGGAGGGTTATGCAGCCTTCAAGAGAGTCTCGGCCCTTTCCCTTCATTGTAGAGAGTCTGTCGTGAGAGAGAGCCACATGGCGCGAGGACGTACACCCGAGAGACTACCTTATTTCCTTTCACATGAAAGAGCACCAAGCCGACACATGGAGGCTTCCACATGAGTGGAAGGTCTTTCCTTTGTTTTGAATGAGAGTCTATGCCAGCCGATGGATTGATCCCGGATCTATGGTAGTTGGCACTTATGGTCATAGGCATCCACGTCTTCCACATGTCACAATGGCGCAACACCGAAGAGGGTCTTTTTCTATTTTTCTTTAGAGTTGTGTTGTGCCACCACATGTCCCAGAAGAGTCTTTAAGGAGTTAACACATGGCAGCTTCCGTTGCTTTTGTAGGGTCCACATAAGCCTCATAGGAGCCTTCAAAGAGACCTACCGAAGAAGAACTTCCCTCAAAGGATAAAACTTACACCGACAGGGATGCCATGTAGGTTTCCATAGAGCCGCTAGGACTTGAAAAGAGTCTCGACAAAGAATGAAGCCCCAGGGAAAAAAAAAAGGACCTGACGCTGACTTGTTTGCCACACCAACACAAAGAAAAAAGCACGTGCAAATAAGTTGTTCTGAAAAGGAGCCGCACTAGGTTTATGAACAAAGGGGCTCATTCTGTTAGGAGATGTGTGGGGTCGAAACATGGAAGGCACCACGTGGCACCATGGCACAACGCCGAGGGACTTTTCTTTGAAAGCTGCTAGTAGGAGCGCCAACATGCCACGCATCCCTTTGTGAATGTGGTTGAAGGCACCACTTGTCCCAATGGTGCACATCCAAGGGGCACTTAAGACTTAGACTCAATGAATATGAATCATGGGCATTTAACGGTGACTCAACGGATGGGGCTAGTAAAACGACTCACCTAGACTCAAAGTTGTAACTTAAAAGACTCTACATGCAATAGCAGGTCAACATGAATTTATAACAAAAGAACATGAATCTACACCGACCCTTAGGGTTTAGGCTTTAAGGGTTATAAGGAACAAGACTTCAATTTTTTTTTTAAACCCCAAAACCCTAAAACATAGAAATTTGAAGGTTTTGGATCTGCAGCACCAGCTCCCTAATGGATTCAACAAGATTTTTAAAGGGTGGACCATTTGACTCTGAGAAAAGGAAAATAGGTCAACAAGAATGCTTTGTGGTACAAGGATAGGTTATACCTTTGCAAGAATTCAACCCTTAACTTTAGGGTGTTGGAAGAACTACATGCTTCTCCAGTAGGTGGGCACTCGGGATTCCTGAAAACTTATCATAAAATCAAGCAAGATTTCTTTTGGGGGGGACTAAAGGGGATGTTCAAAAATTTGTAGCAGAATGCATGGTGTGTCAACAAAACAAAGGGGAGACAATTGAGATTCTGAGTCTTCTACAACCCCTGTGTATCCCAATTCAAAGGTGGGAGGAGGTATCTATGGAATTCATCACAAGTTTGCCCAGATCTGAAGGAAAAATGTCATCATGGTTGTTGTGGATCATCTCAGCAAATATGCACACTTTTGTGCTTTGGCACACCCATTGGCAACAAGCACTATAGCAATAGCCTTTATGATTACTATTCAGAAACTATATGGGACTCTAAAAGTTATAGTAAGTGATCGTGATCCTATATTTACAAGTAATTTTTGGACTGACTTATTTTCTTGCTTGGGCACTCAGCTTGCTTGTAGTTCATCATATCACCCCCAATCTGATGGATAGATAGAAGTGGTCAACAAATTCTTGGAAGGGTATCTCTGATATTTTTCTTTAGATAAGCAAGAGAGTTGGGTACATTGGATACCACTAGAAAAATGGTGGTATAACACTTCTTTCCATACTTCTTCCAAGATGTCTCCATTTTTGGCACTCTATGGGTACCATCCACCATCAATCACCTCTTCCTTGAGGTCACAACCAAAGGTTCACATAGTTGAAGAACACATTCAACATCAACAAGAGGTACTAGCTAGTCTCTGAGAGAACTTGGAAATGGCACAAAATAGAATGAAGCAACAAGCTAATCAACACCGCAATGAAAGAACTTTTGAAGTAGGAGACTAGGTATTTGTGTGATTACAGTCATACAAGCAAATGTCTCTAAATAAACAACAAAAAGATAACAAGCCTGCACCCAAGTACTATGGTCCTTATAAGGTGTTGCAGAGGATTGGTAGTGTAGCATATAAACTGGAGTTACCTATGTCAACAAAAATTCATCCATTTTTCCATGTTTCATGCTTGAAGAAGGTTATTGGAAAAAAATTGTAGCATAGAAACAATTACCTGAGCTTCATGAGGAGGGAAGAATAGTGTTGGATCTTGAGATAATTCTTCAAACACGCACTAAGAGGTTGAGGACAATGGAAATCACAGAATATTTGATACAATGGAAGAACTCTTCAGTTGAAGAAGCTACAGGGAAAATGAAGATTTTGTACAAAAGCATCCACATTTTATCAGCGCTAAGGACAACGCTTCTCTGAAGAGGGGGGGCATGTTACACCCTTAATCCTATTTGTGTTTATGATATAAGTAGTCAACTTGTGGCTACCTTAACTTCTAATTATGATATATAATCATTATTATAGTCAATTATAGGTTATTAAGTTGGCCTAGGGGTTATATTTAAGTATGTAAGTCGGTCTGGGTGGTAGCCAAGCATAATTAGGTATATATAGGAGCTAGTGATAAGTTTGTAATCATCATATTGTGAATTGTATTCTTCATTTGGAGAATTGTGGAGGTTGCCCCCTCGAAGTGGCATATTATTATCAAATATTTGTAGCATATTTCCTATTATATACTTCTTTTGTGCAATTTGTTTCATTAGAATCATGACTTGCTCTTGTCTAATTTTTCTCTTAGAAAGAAGTCTTGAGTTTTTTCTAGTATAGGTTTTCCCTTCTAAGCTTTAGAGATTCCCTAAAAATTATAATTATCCATTTTTCCTTTTACATTCCCAATAAATTCAAACAAAGTTAAACTTTTAGCTTTACACTGATCCCAATCTTAATAAATCATGTTAAGTCCAAAAATTTCAAGTACATAAACCTACAGTACCCAATAGAATCTTGCAAGTAGACCTTCCCCAATCCTCCTTAGTGAAGGGAAGTCCCATGGGATAGTGGAAGCTCTTGGTGGTGACTAGCCCCTTATCTTTCCTAGCCAAAAATGTCAAGAGGATCATAACTCTGCAAAGCAATTAAAAAAAGAGAATACCAAAAGAGTCAAAATAAAAAATCATACAAGATAAGTACAAAAGAGAAGACCAAAAAATCATTAAAAAAAAATCAAGAAAGGAAGAGAAGAAAATAGAAAGGAATCATAAAAAGATCAAAAAAAAAGACAAGAAAAAATGAAAAGAGAGGATTGCTAATGTTTGCACTCATGATTGGAGATAAATCTAAGCTTGAAGCTATGAGGGTGGCATCTATCAAGGAAAATAAAAAAGAGAAGTACAAAGCACACACACGTACTTGATGGGCAAATCTAAGAGTCTAGCTATCTTTTAGGACCATCCTAAGCTTTGTATCCTTCCCTTTACCCCAGGTCTATCTTGTTGGCCATCTCTAATCTAAGTCTAAAAGGTACTCATAAAGTTTATTACTTGTCTAAATGGAAAGATATTCAAAGAGTTAAATGTCTAGATACGAATTAGTGTTTATCCTCCTACAAAACTAAGTTCTAAGGTTGTTTAATCTCCTTCCCAAATCCCACCTGATTTCCTTATCCTATCCCAAACAGTTTAGTAGGTCATCCAATACTAGGTCAACTCACAATCTGCTGAGTTAAAAATCTTACTTAAGAGAATTCACATTGTTTATTCCATTTTCATACATACACGTATGATAAAACATATTGATGGACTTCATAGCATCAAGTAAACATAATACTTTGCATTTTCATATATGTGAATCACATCCATACATATTGCATACATCATAAATAGAAAAGATAAACAAAAACATCATTTTTATCATCCACATGTAATCATCATAGGTATGCATCTCCATTAACATAAATAAAGTTATATCCAATCATTTATGCACAAGAGGGAAAGTGAAGTAAAATATGTCAACTAAGACTATATATAGATCTCAACCAATCAAGTCTCATAACAATAGGTGAACAACAATGTCTAAGTACAAATCAGTCCTCTCAATGGAGTCAAAAGAGAAAAATTGTGCACTCAACCATGAAAGTATCCCCATGCAAGGGGGAAATTATAAAACATGGGTATCTCAAAGACCTCAATGTGTCAAGTCAGACCATCATAAAATATTCAAAAAAACATAAAAATAAAAATAAACCTAATAGTCAAATATGTTCTAAAAAATTTGCAATAAAAGGAGAATTTGTTTTTCTCCTCTCTATCTTATCATGTGTTTGTAGTCTTGTATTTCCATAGCCTAGGCTTGTGTCCTCATATTGCCTATATTTATCATCATTGCAGGTTGTCGTGACAAAGCAAGTGACTCAAGTAAACTCAACACCTATGGTATGTTCTCTCGTCTATTTTCCAATACTTACTTTAAGTTTATCATTCATTGGACTTATTCTTAAATTAGTTTGTATATCAGGTCTATATATAGGACAATGACAAAGGTAAGGCCATTCTCCAATAATGGTACCTACCTTTCATGTAGACTACCATCCCCGAGGGGGCAAATATGTAAGTACTAAAATCACATCAGGCTTACATGGTAGTTCAATGATGATAAAGAGGTCCTAATCACAACCACGTAGGCATGAATTAAACTCCTCTCAGTAGTTTCACTCTTGAGGGCATGCCCCTTGTGTTTTTACCCTCCTTGACCATCTTTTTTTCAACCCCCAAATTGACTTACCCTGCCTCATGTTCTACCTAGTCATCCCTTTGTCTTGCCTGTTTAGTGTCACCCTGGTGTCTCTAGGTCACCCCTGGTGTTCTTGGGTTGTCTGAGTGACCCTAACTGACATAAAATGGGTGACCATGTGTTCTTTTTACACACATGAAATAACTCATATTTTTGGCTTTTCTCCTTCATTTTATGAAATAACCCATTTTAACTCTCATTTTTTTATGCCAACTAGTGCTTTTCCTAGCATTCTTTCTATTGTGAACTCATATTTTTTGCTTTTCTCCCTTTTTAACCCATTTTAACTCCCATTTTTTTATGTCAACTCATGCTTTTCCTATCTTTCTTTCTATTGTGAACTCGTGATCAAATCTTATCCCTTTTAAATTCTTTCAAATTTTTCTTTGAGTTCACTATAGTTTTCTTTTGGTTTTATTTTAGTTTTCTTGAATTCTCTTCTTATCTCTTTGGTTATTTATGTGGTTGTTTATATTTATTATTGAGTTACACTTTCTTTGATCTTATCTCTTCTCCCATTCCCTCCCATTTTTACCTATAAATACTCCTCACCTCTTCATTATTTCTCATCCTCTTCTTATTGAATCCTCTTCTCATTTCAAGAACACACAAGCTTCTTCATAGGCCTTCGAGCCTCTTAGTTTAGTTTTAGTTTTTATTTTGGAAAGATTCTAAGCTTTCCCTTAGGAGGTTGTTTTCATATATTCTTACCTTATCCAATCTTATACATAGCATCCCCTCTATCTTTTATGCTCACACAAGGATCACACCTTCTTTCTTAAAATTTGTCATTGCTCCTAAGTTGCTTTTTCACTTCCTCACATCCTTGTTTTAACCCTGTCACCAAGTGGAGGACCCTTCTTATGTAGAGGAAGAGACGGTTTCCACAAGGACCCCTAAGAACATATCCTAGCATAGGAAACCATTATTATAGGTTCTTTATTGCTTTCATAGTAATTAGCTCACATTTTGCTCTTGAGGAAGTAAAACGTTGTTTTGTCTTTCTCTTGATAGGATTTAGATTTTAAATAGAGCTATTTACTTTTATTAGAATAAATTTCTTGTTTTTCTTAAAGTAATATCAAATTTGTTTAATTAGATTAGAAATCTCAAAATTCAAAAAACATCAAAACACATAGTTACATTGCATTAGGGAAGTCATATAGTTTGCATTCATTTTTCACTTTCATAGTAATTAGATCATCTCTAAAATTTGGGAAAAGAAGAGTTTGCATTAAAATTCATTTCAAACATTTGAAAACTCATAACTTTCAAGCCCTTAGTTTCATCATGAGGCATAAAATGTTCAACTTTCATTTGAAAAAATAAACATAGAAGAAGCCATCAATTTCATCATGAGGCATAGAAATTGAACAACAATTTCAACATTTTCAAGTCAAACATATGAAAACGTCAAGGAAACCCATGGTCTCATCAGAAGATACACAAATTCAACATTCAAACATACAACAAAACAATTCCACTCATACATGTGATGCTCTTCTTCCACGTGAAGAGAGTAATCATCCCAATCACCCCCCACCTACCTAGATGTTTCTTCTAGAAAGGTAGGAGTGATTTGGATGATGCCTTTAGCAAGGGTACAATGAATGTGTTATCTAGAGTCTAACTCACCTATGTTGTGTCTGATTCACATTCTCATTATCATAGGGTCTTGTTGCACTTGCTTCTTTGGTAGTGTAGCTATGAGGGATCATTTATAGCAAGGAGAAACATTGTTTTACATGTGCTAGAGTAGATTTTATTTGTTTCCATTTCATTTCAAGGAAAAAAATTACTTTGAGTTGTTTGTTTTAATTTATTCCTTGTAGCTTACTATATTTCAAGTATTGCAATTAGATGTAAGTTCTAAATTTTCATATTTCATAATCTCCACCTTAAGTTATACACTCATATTTGTGTATGTTTCCCTACTATGCCTTTGGTCCACTTTTACCTATTTCTTGTCTTCTCAATGATTACATAAAAATTCTACAAGTACCCCAAACCATAGGAATCCATCCCTAGACACCCAAAAAACTTTTATGAACAAAGCTATCAAAGTCACAAGCGCCCATGGATGTTAATGCCCTTGTTTGAAGTTGTAAAAGGTTCAAATTTCCACCTATTCATGTCCTAATTCTTATTAAATTTTTAATGGTCTTTCATCTAAAAAATTAGTAGGAGTTCATGTTTAAGCCTATTATTTCCGTTCATTTTATTAGAGGCCAAATTTGGAAAACTTAGCATCTCTCTCTATCTTCTCAACACATAGGGAATAGAATGAATCACCATTAGAGAGTGTAGGGGAAAATATTGCAAATCTGAAGCTTGTAAGTTTTGGGGCATATTCACCATGCCTCTACCATGGATCATTTATAGATCCCTTCCTCTTTCATTCTCAAATAGTTTTTCATTTCCCTTCTCTCATTTAAAATCCATAAACCTCCATTTCTCTTTCCCCCATTATCCAAAGTTGCCATTGCCTCCTACCTTAGATTTGCAACGTATCCTTCATTTCTCATTTGTTTACATCTCTCTTGTGATCATTTCCATATCACATTTGAATCCCACCTTATGTTTCCCGATTTGTGAATCCATTAAAAAATCATTCCCTTCACCATAGCCGTCCAAAATTTTCATAAACCCTCTACTTCTATCACCCTTAAATATGACATCTTTTACCCTATTGCATATCCTATTGTGATCAATTTCCCATCTCCTTGTTGACTCCATAAAATCACATCATTTATGGTATACCCACCCCCAATGTTTGTTCATATAATCACCATTGTTGCACACATCACAATCATCCAACATTAGGTTTGCACACACAATCAATTTTCCAAAATCTGATATTATGGAGGTTGAAATATACCAAATAGGGGATTGATTGAGGCAGAATCCTTTATATCACACCATTTTCCCCTTGTCAACAAACTTTAAATCGGGGTATTTCATCATCTAGAGGCAACATGAGCATTCCATGGGTGAGAACAACATCAACAGAAAAAGACAGAGCCCTCTTAAAAGTTGCTAAACTATAGTAGAAAAATTCAAGAGCATCCAAAAAGTCAACAATGTACCCTATGCCAACAATGTACCCTATGCATTGCAACAATGCCTCATTTCATTGCAATAGCACCCCCTTTCACTACAGCAATGCCCAAATTCTAAAAAAGTTCCTCAATAATGTCCAAATCCACCACAAAGTATCTCCTAGACTTCCTCGACCCATTTCTAATCACAAATTCATTCAATATTAGGTGCATATATGTATTTTTAGTATTTTGCTCCCAATAATCATTTCATATCATATTCTCCATTTCTCGACTCATTATACTAATTGTTTATAGATCATATCAGTAGTTTATTTTTGTTATTTTTTTTGTTTATACTTATTATCTAATTTATCTTAATAATTAGTAATTAGAAATAATTTAGTATATCATAGATCATTAACACCTTAGGGGGTTCATAAATTGTTATTTCATTAGATTAGTTATAAATTTTTGTTGTCCAGTTGTAAGAATAGATTAGCTTAGAAACATAATCTTGATCTATAGAGGTGTGCACCAACAAACTAAAATAGCCCCTATTAGTTATGGTGAACCATTTGAATAGTGATAAGTGTTAGTTTGATCTCCCAAATCCCCTCCCTCTCCCCTATCTCACTATGAGCACACATCGTCAAGGTTTTTCTATCTACAAATTGCTAGTATAGAGAATTAACAAACAACAATGATGCATGCATGTCAATGTATGTATAGGGAAGGAAAATAATGACTCATGGAAATGAATTCCCATTATCATAAAGGTATTGGTCAAAACTAATACAATCTAGAAGATTATAGTTGGGAGGCTTGAATACCTAAAAAAAGCACATGAACAAATGTAATCCTCACTTCACATCTTCATAGAAGGATAATTAATGTAATGTAGAAAATATTGAAGGTCTCTTATATGCAAAAATATCCATAAGGGAATGGGTGGGCCACATACAACAGAATTTTGTGAGGACCAATACAAAAGTTAGGTTGAGTGGAGATATAAAGCAACCCATTCTATCAATTATATTCAAAGAAAGGTATCTAATTGACAAATGTGAACTATTACAAAGCATCAACAATTGGACTAAACTATATTTTCTCCATAAAAGGTTAAGTGATGATAACTCTTAGCCATATGTTGATGACAATATGGTTAAGGAGTAGTGGGACATTCTAGGAGACATTTGTAGACTTAGAGCACAAGTTGAAGAAAGAGGAAAGAATCAACAATCTAGAATATGAGTTGCAAGTTGTCAAGGAGAATATGAAAAAAATTGTTGATGTTAGTAGAACTACCATCCAAAACTTCATCGAAAGCATCCATATGATTCATGCTAGATTGAAGAAACATGACAGTCCTACTCAAGAGGGCCCTAGTGCCATGACCTACAACCAGAAGATGGCTAAGGGTAATGTTCTGATTAGTCAGCCAATGTAGCCTCCTCCTACCCATTCTCATCTCTACTAGTGGACTCCTCTTCTCCACTCTCCTCTGAGTTCCCCTACTCTCTAAGTGGCCTAGGTCTCCAACTAGGGCATCTGCTAGAAAGGTAGGTGCTAGTTGTGATGCCATCCACCATGTTGCAAACCATGAGGTCACTTAGTCGTCATCAACATCTGACATTGGGGTTGCATCCTCTGCCTTGTCGTCAGAGTTGCTAAGGGATAAATCTATGATCATTGGTTATGGCTAGTCTCCTAGCCTAATAGTGATGTAGTGAGAATGCACGTAGGTTAGAACAATTGTAGGAATACCCCACACCTAGTCGAATAGCCTCATCATCTATCCATAATAGAACAATGTACCGATGTAATCCAGGTGACTGACAAAAAATTAATCCCACTACATTCAAGCCATCTAGTGGCCCATCCCAGCCTAGGCCCTCATCTATTGATAGGCCACCACACCACATATGTAATCAACGGCCTATCAAGGTCCGCCACAAAAATAAAAGATCTCCAAACTATCATGGCCTCTTCAGGGCATAGGTATATGCTCAGGGCATGTTCTGCACCATAGCCATAAGGACACTTGTTGGTCATGTGCACTTCATGTGCTTGAATTCCCACACCTTTATAAGTGTACAAGTCATCAAACTATATTCCTCATAGTATACAAAGTGGCCTAGGTCGTGGTATAGGTGGGTGAGCATGCTCTAACCCCATGTGAATATTTTCTCATGCTCCTCCATCACCCTAATCATATGGATGAAGCCACCATGCAGGTGTGTGCCTTGCCCATCTTGTGCAATGTACATGACAATGGTAGCAATTAGGATCCATATAACCAAGGGCACAAGCACCACTCCCTACTCCAACCATCACATATAAATGTGTCGAATGGTATCGCTAGGAATGATCTAGTTGATCACGTAGATATGCCCTACCTGCATGTACACCTATGATCACTACTTCATGATCAACATGGACCTACCTCGAACAAGTAGTTGGAGGATGTGGAAGACATCCTCTAGCATGACCATCATCTCTCCTATCGGCAACGAGAAGACAAGGTGTCGGGGTGCCACCTCTCCATTAGGGCCATCAACATGTGATCATGAAATTGCATCTCTAGCATCGTGTACACCCAGTATACACCCACCCAATGAAGTACCACAATCTCCTCTTGGGATAGCGCACTAGCATCCTCACAACAATATGAGAATGCTCCCTCTAGTATGCTCATGCATAGTAGGTGGGTACTACAAAACATAAAAATCAAATAATCATTCTAAAAACTTTTAAAAATCTTTTAAGTCCTTAAGGGACACCTGCACCCTTGGATGTCAGTGTACCCTTTGGACCCTAGTGCCCTTTTTGGATGCTAGCGCATTTAAAGGACACTAGAACATCTAATGTATCCTAGCACACCCCATGGATGCAAGTGTGTCTGACAAAGGCTAGCATGCCTATGGGATGCCGCATGCCAGCAAGACCCTAGCATGCGGCGTGGGTCCCTTTGGGCATGAAAAACAAGAAAAATTGACACAAAAATTAAAAAATTACTCACGTCATGCATATTGAGACCTTGCTCAATGTGTTGCCTCAACTAGTCTAATTGCAAAAGTTGAAAGTCTTATCTATGCAACATTTTGACTCTCTAAGTGCTCTTAGTGCTCAAAATTCTCTAAATTTGGTAAAATTCAAATGAATAGTAAATTTTAAAATAATTTACTATTTATAGTAAATTCTTTTTAAAAAATTGCAACACCTCCTACACGAAAACCTCCATAAATTTGGCCTACAAGATCAAATTTTTGTGTCATTTCTTCCATGTGAATCCTGACTCTTCCCTCTTTCTTGTGATATGACCTTCGTCACATAGTTATTTCACAAAATAAACCTACAGACGGTGTTTTCAACAACTTTTCCCCTGAAACTTAAAGGTGGTGAATTCTCTTTCTTGTTTTTACCTCTTAATTTTTAAGCAAAAATACAAGGGGGCATACATTCACCCTTTATTTCTTTTTGATCCATTTTCTCCTCGTATCATTCTTCTCACCATTTTATAATTCTTCCATTTACTTCTTTGATTCTATACTAACACATTTTGGTCTTGCAGGATTATTTAATCTCTAATGTTGTGATTTTACAGGATTGTGGTACATAATACTATGGTTTTGTAGGTTCTCAGTTTAGGGGCATCATCCTTCTGCCTAGATAATTTATGTGTCCTATACAGTATCCTTGTGGGTATCTTTTACATAATTATTTGTTTTCAACTTTCCATTTATGTACTTTAGTGTAGGTTATCATTTAGTATCATCAACCCACTAAAGTGGGGGTAAAATGTAACATCAAAAATTATGTACCCTCACAATTTCACATTGTGTTTTGACCCACTTTGGTGTTCGCTCCTATAGCATGTTTATAGGGCCACTTGAGCCTAACCTTTGCCTATTTTCCCATTTGCCAAGGTTTTCCAAATTTCACATCACATTATTATCTTTTATATTGATCTAGGAACACGTAAAATTCTAGAGAATTTCCCCAAGATGTGAGCATAATACACTAGCATCTTTTAAAAAATTAAAATTTAAACCATAGATTTATTGCCTAGCTACTTGATTCTGTCAGTGGTAATGCTCATCCATCAGAGAAACGACTCCTATGAGCATACCTAACCCTTCATTTTCTCCCTCTTCAATATAAAAATCTAATTTTGAAACCCTTGCATCTTCTTCCTCTTGCTTTTTGGTTCTCTCACAACTCTTGGCTCTCCTTTGCTGGTTTTGGATACTCTCCCTTTACTAAAGCATCTCTCTTTCTTAGTTTCTATCAAACTCACTATTGTGACTTAGCTACTATTAAGGCTCTCACAAAGGGATTGCATTGATTGCACATTGATCAATCCTCTAAGAGTTTGCAGTCTCTCATCCATTTTGCAAACTTGGTAACATTCTTTTTATTATGGTTGAATAGCACTATTGCAATTCTTATTGCATCTTCCATTATCTTTATTTGGTAAATATGTGGTGTAGACCACCACCTTATTATTTTGTACACACACTAAGGTATTCTTCCCCATAGACCAAGGTTGATGCTCATATATTTTGTTTATTGTCACTATTGTTATTTTTCCAGCTACACTTCGGAAATAAGAGCACATAGTTGTTATTCATTTTTTTTAATATTGGTTGTCCATGGAGGTCAAAAGACTAACATAGGGGCTTGACCTGAAGGCAAGCTCCCAAACAACCCCAACCATTTTTATTTTGTGTTAAAGCTATAGGTATCGCGGATATCAATCAATCACATAGAGGTTTGTTGGTTTCTCCCCTTTCATTTCTCCTCTTCATTTCTTGCTTCCACCATTTGGATATAACTATTTCAATGTGTTTTTCAATAGTTATTATCACCTAGAATATTGTGTAGACTGGGTGACTTGTTAAACTAGAACAAAAGCTTTTCTAGAAGCTTTTTATTGTATTTCTATCATACAAATGACAATGCAATGCATAGACATCTGTGTGATGTGTTGGCATCATAAGCTGCAACCTCAAATCTCTATTTCTAGGTTCCTTTTTTGTTCCCTTTGCATTTTTGTAACTCTTTATGTGATTCATTATTATGTTTTCTAGAAAATAGTAACTTTATCACTTTTCCTTATGCTTTAGCTTAGTGAAAATTGTCTTTTCTAAGTATAAAGTAATTATTAGTATTTTGTTAGAGTTGTTTTTCTCTTCCTATTTAGACGGTAGCAAAATACACTTCCCTTGAAGCTAGTCAAATTCTAGTGCAATACCATTGAAATTATTCTAGTTAGAAAGTAAAGACATTTTAATTAGAATCCAACTTCTCTATATTACAGATGGACCTACAGAAGGCATATCATTTTGGCTAAATGTAAGATGGTCACTTCAGGATAGATGTCCCACAAGAGCTTGGAATTGTGATGGGTCAGTATTGTTTGGGACTTTTGATTCATAGAGGACTTTGTATAATACATCCCTATAAAAATTGGATGTTTTCAAAGCTCCATGAATGATATTTGTGCTAGAGTCTTCTCCAATCGCTCGATGAGATTGTATTGACCCGTGGGAGTGGGCAAGGGAGGCCCTTGGATAGTGACTTTGCTACATCTTGAGGTAACAGTACAAGTAGGAGATTTGATTTTTATTGTGGCTATTCAGTTTTTAGAATGATGGATATGACCTATTATTGTATCATATCTATGGGAAGATTTATTGTAACAAATATTATTACCATGAGTATTTTGACTTTGGTTTGGCAATTGATGCATTCGATTATGCTTCAAAAAGGGGTCTTGACATATCCCTAATTATTTATTTGGTGATAATGATGTGTCTCCTTCTATCTCAATATCTCCATTGTTATTGAGGGTCTTGGACATAACTTTTTTATTTCATAAATTTGTTCATAGAATGTCTATTAATCTTGTGCTACTCACAATATTCCATTTCCTTCTACCATGTTGGCATGAATTTACTTTCATCAAATGGTTTGGTAGATGGAAGGACAATCATGTTTTCTTTGACCAATTTATGGAAAACTACATTTAATATCCCATCAAGACGTGTGTATTGTCTATACTTCATGTCATATTTTGGTTGTCTAGTGGGAATTGTTATAATAGGAGTGTTTTGGTCAGCTTGAACATGTTTTGAGTTGGTAATACCATCGCCCGCTACATGCTTGTTTTTGCTAAACAATTTGGGTTTATCAGATTGATTTTGATCTTTGGAAAATATTTTCACAAGTCCTTTAGCTATGAGGGATTTTCAATTTGCACATCTTTTTTAATAATTTCATCAAAAATAGTAACACAATGGACTTCTAGGGGAAATGAAATTTATTGGTTTAGGTTTGTAATAAAGACATTGCCCAATTGCTTTTTGGGTATTGGCCAAGGGAATCAACTTTCTAGGCCTCTCCATTGTTGTAAGAAGAGAAGCTTTCTCCATTGTGTTGTTTAATACTGTAGAGGTCCACCATGGTGAGTTTGTGATCTACATTGTATGAAAATTTATTACAAATCTCTCAGCTAAATCTTTGAATCCGGTGATGGTGTTATTTGGTAAGTGTAAAAACCACTCAAGTGCTTGTCCACCTAAGCTTCATAGAAATAGTCTAATCAAATACATGTCCTCAAAAGCAACTTCTTAGATAGCCATGTAAAATTCTTTAATATACTCTCAAGGATCCCCTTTTCCCTTATATTTATCAAACTTTGGAATCTCAAAATGTGGAGGAATTGGGATTTGTGTTATGGATCTATTTAGTGGATAAGGACATAATTCTTCAAACATGTATCCCTTACATTGAGTTTTGTTTCCTGGTCTTTCATAAGATCCTCTTATTGTGTCTTTCATGGCTTGTCATTCTTAGTCAAATGGTGTATTAGGAGGTGGTGTTTGGTTATTTTGCCTGTGTTGATTGCGTAAATATTGTAGGTATGTTGAATTGTTGAGATTGGATTGATTTGGTTGATGATTTAGATTAGATCGATTTTGCAAATTGTTTTGATTGGTTGGATTGTATTAGTTGTTTTGATTGACTTGTTGGTTGTTTTGATTGGATTGATTTTGTTGAGGGTTTTGTTTATTAGGCTTAGATTGGTATAATGGATTAGGTTGTCATGGAAACTTGAGTGATGAGACTTTTATTTTGTCTTGATGTTAGGGATCATGTTGTGTTTTTTGATTTATGTTGAGGGTAAGCACTTTTGGATTAACATTGTCTTGGTCAACATGAGTTTGATCGACATTGGTGTCGGTGGGATTTCGGTTGGATGACACTTGGTTAATGATGTTATTGAGGTTATTCAAGTTAGAATTGAGAATTAATTTGGCTATTGATTCCACAAGACATCTGAGTATGTCATCCCTATTTTGATGTATGAGTCAGCCTATTAGAGTATGCCCTTGTTTAGATTCAAAGAAATCATGGTCATGGGAATACTTGCTTTGATTGGGTAGACTATCACTATCACTATCATTATCATCTTGGATTTCAAGTGGGTTTTGACGAGAGGCTTCTCAAACTCGATAATATAACATAGAAGATTGCATACCCTTACAATTTCACTCTATGTTTTGGACTTGCTTTAGCATCCATTCCCTTAGTATGTTTTTAGGCCCATTTTAGCTCTTGTCTTAGCCTTTTCCCCCATGGTGCCAAGAACATGTTCATGTTGTGCCTTATGTGGTCCTATCTATTTTATTTTTTTTTGTGCCTTGTTGTCTTTGTTATCCTATGGTGATTAGAGACTTCAGAAGCTAAAGTTGCTTGGATGTAAGCATGACACATGGATCATGCAAGCACGACATGCTAGTGTCTCATGGAAGTCGGTCATACAGTAACTATTTATGAATGTTTTCGCCACCTTGTTTGTGCGTTCATGTTTTGTAGCACCTCTGTCATGAACTTGAATGGCTCTCTTGACTTTTGGACTTCCTATTTCCCTCTTCTTCTGTCTAATTTTGAATCTATCATTGATCTTCTTACAACCTTTTTAGCTATCTCTATCTCTGGTTATTACAACAATTTTTTGAGCAATTTTTTGAGCATTCTACAGCATTCTAGTTTTCAATAGAAGCCTCATGATTTTTATGGGAATCTTCATCACTCTCCAATACTCTTCGTAAGGCATTAGACACACTACATTTGGCTAGGATCTCTTGGCATCTCCACATTTACTGAGGTTTTCTTAGCTCTTGTTTTTTGTTGGCTTCATCTTCTTTAGAGGTGATTGTGTCTGTGTCTTGTTCTCATTTCTATTATTATTGATAGAATCCTTGTGGTGTTATTGGCATTCTTGGGTTCTCATATCCTTTTTACTCTCTATTTCATAATAACTAGTCCATTGCACTTTGTAGACATAAGGGTAGCATCCATAGATCATTGTTATTGTTTCTAATTCCTTTCCTAGGAGCACTTAGGATAGGAGCACACATATTTTTTCAATCTCTTTATCATTGGTTGTCTGTGGAGGTCAAAAGACCAACATAGGGGTTTGACCACTCTTGGCAAGCTTCCATATAGCCCCAAACATTTTTCTTGTCTTTCCAGTTACATGTTTTTGATTGGGAGATATCAACCACATGAGGGTTTGCTAGTATCTTCTTTTTCTTGTCATTTTTATCACTTCTCTTGAAATACATAGAAAGAATAAATCTCTTTATTGGATTTATGTTATTACCTGGATATCTGCTTAGTTATTTGTATAGCTCTGTTGTGCAAACCAAGCACATATTTTAAGAAAATGTTGATATTTTTAAGTTTCTATTGCTCTTGCCATATGAACTACAGCGTGACACACAGGTGTCCTCGACAAAAGCTTCCAGTCTTCTAGTCCAGGTTCATTTTAATCTACCATTTACAATTTTGCTTTTGTTTAGTTGAAATTATTTTCCAAAATCTGTAAAATCAAGTTTTATTTTAGTTTTCTTTGTGTTTTCACTTGTAGAAAACATTTTTTTTGCAAGAGTAAAACATGTTAGGATCGTCTAGTTTATTTTGCTCATTTTGTTAGAGAAGCAACAAGTTAATTTCTTTCAAAAGAGCTAGTTGTTCTTAGTGTAGTGCTTAAGAGATTATTTGGTTTAGAGAACTAGACTTTTCTTAGAAAATCATTTTCCATTCACTACAAATACAAGTTTTTGATGCATGGGTTCTCTAGAAGAAAACTATTTTCTTCAAGGAATTCCATGTCACGCTTTGCTTGACGTTTAGTTGTAGCTGACATCAAATGTGTTTTAAGATTTGGATTTTGACTCTTGAATTTTGACTTGAATTTTTTTTTTTCATTTTTGGATATTTTGGTTTGACATTGGTTTCACACATACAAGAAGACAAAGTAAACACACAAACAACCTAACTATTCAAGTGGAGTGTTTGGTTTTGTGAGCCCACAAGTATAACTAGACTTGGTCATAGATAATATGGCTCGTTTTCTCAAAACACTAACTACTTTTAATCCTCAAGATCACACTTGACGTGCAAGAGGAGACCATATGTGGCCTACTATCCAAGTTTCACAGGTACAATGTGAGTAACTTCCTGAGGCTAACCGCTTACCTGGTGCATCACAAAGACCAAATGGCCAAAAGGTTCATAAGCTAGGCTTGTACAGGTTCAAATAAGGAAGTCATCTTTATATCCAAAAGTATGTGAGGCCCCAATTTGTGAAATTAAGGAGTATTGTTTAAGACGTGTGATTGGGGTCAAATCCCTCTTCACTTAACTTTGTCCATAGAACAAAGCTACACCAAAAATGATAATTCCAACCTATAACGAGAGTGTTTTCATTCCCAATCCTTGAATTTATATACCCCACCAGCCCATAGGGTGCAGGTCAATGCTTGGTGATGAAATCCAAGTCATCAGACCCCCTAAAAAACTTTTAAAAAGGGAAGAGATGAGAGTTTTTATTCTCAAGATTGTGAAATCGCACAAGGGAAGAGCATATGCACTCAATCTTCAAGCTACACAAGTGAAATAAATCACTTTTCATCTTGAAGGTCACACAAAGGCGTGAGAAGAGAGCATATATAGTTTAAATCACAAAAAAAACACACACAAAAATAAAACAAGAAAAATTGCTTTTGATTAAGATCATGCGTAATTCTACCTTATTTAAATAAAAACAAATAAGATGCATACAAAGATTAATTCCCTTAGAAAATGAAATGTGAATTTTGCATTATTTTCAAGCTTTGACAATCAACCTTGCATACAAAGTGTTCATAGTTTGAAGAGTTTGGTCTTGGATACACGAGGCCTACAAGTCATTTTTTTTTTGACAAAAAACAAACAAAACAAAAACTCATATCCAAAATTTACAAAAATCAATGTAAGTTTAAATCATATGTCAATGAAAATTTCTTATTTCTTTCATGCAAACCAAAAATCTATTCATAAAATTTCTTATTTACAAAAATTGACTTCTATACCTACACATGAAGAAATAGAAGCTCTATTGACTGGAAAAAAAAGTTAACAATTGCCTACATTTTACATGATAACTATTGTTGTTGATGTTTTGATTAAGATAATCGGGAAGGACCCGTACCCTTACAAAGAAGCCAAAAGATGAACGAAGCGAGTTTCACAAGCAGTGAAACTAGGAAACAAAATAGGATTTTGAAAGGCCCTGAACCCTTGAACAAAAAAAGGCAGCCCCACTGCGAAAACAAGGACCAAACGTCAGGAACTAGACGACACTAGAACCTGACCTAGCAAAACGTACGCCTTTGACCCGAGGGTGCAAAGTAGACACAGACTTAGGAAGACCTCTCTTCCTTCTCTAAACAATGGCCCATGAACTCAAAGAGTCTAAGTCCACATAACAAGGAGAGTGAGGGGAATCCTCATCAGATTCCAATAACACAAATGGAACTCAAGAAGTAGGGGAAGTCCCAGCACAAGAAGCTGGGGTACCCAATGAGTGAACTGGAGCGGGGAGCTCCACAACACTCTCAAGGGAAGGGGCAATAGTCGGTTGATCAGAAGACACAGGAGGAAGCGGGGCACACGCGGCAAGCTCAACCGTCACAACATCCACAAGACATGAAGGAGACGAAATAGCAACCGAAGAGGGCACACCATCCGATGAGGGAGCATCAGTTGGGGACTTAGAAGCACTGAAGGTCAAGTGATCGTCCGAAGCATTCTTCCACTAGGTGGCCGCACCCTTGTGATGAGAGTGGGGACAAACGGAGGCCAAGTGGCCCGTGGCAAAGCACATTAAACTATTGTTGTTGATGTTGTTGAGGAACTTGCAAAAATGATTAAACTCTTTGCCTACAATACATTTAGTCTAGAAATGTTTCCATTACCATAACCCAATGAGCTTGCCATGTCTCCCAACTCAATCAGGTAAATCACTAAAGTGAGCCTCTAAAAGACTAAAACCTGCAACAGAAAAAGCATTTTGTCCAGTTAGTGGACCATTGATGTTTCCAATTTATTGTGCCTAGTTCCAAATGCAAATTGGTGTGGCTACCCTTTCTACACTTAACAATTCCCTCTATTGTCAAATAACAAAGAGATGGCCTGTTATCCCTAGAATTTTATGTTTCTAAACTCAAACAAGCAAAAGCATCTTCAAACCTACACTTTTCTGAAATGACAGTAGCAACGTTATCAAAATAAAATGTTGATGTGTAAAATAAAAAATGAGGCATGCTTGCAAGGACCAACATTGCTCAAGACAGAGTGAGTGTTGATAATATCGATTGAGGGAAAGTTGAGTTCTTTGGGGACGTTACAAGCAGGCCGCAATTGTTGTGGAAGCACTTTGGAAGAGGATAATGAGGTTAAGAAATCAAACAAGCCAGTCCCTCCAGCACAATAGAGTTTTTGGACGAACCTTGGAAAGGCTGCCTCAAAGGAAACTAAGAACTCAATAGAAATGCATGTGAATCAAGTGCAATTTCTAGGTTTTAGAGATCATGGTTCACAAGGGAAATTTATTTACAAGGTCGAGAAATGTCTACAAACATAGCCAATAACTTCTTATCCGACAGCCATTTTGTAGGAGACAGAAAGCCTTGATTAGTCTAAATAGTTGAAATTTCAACCAGAGGAACCTGTACAGTCTAAGCAACTTCAACACAGACCATAAATGCAATTACAAAAGAATGTTACCCAAAGAACAAATAATAAATGAAACAGCAATAATTTTTTTTTTTAAATATTTTAACACAAAACAAAATCATATCAATCAATCAAATGTAAATGCTAATCACAGCATAATGGTAGTCTTTGCCATAGAAATATATATGTGAGAATGAATGGTTTTGCACAAATATATTTAAATGTTATCACAATAGATGAAGGGGGAGAAAAGGTTGTCCCGCCGTGGTTGCTAGAATGTGAGTAACAATTCAAAATTTAAAACAGAAAAAAAATGCAAGCAAAATACTTCTTATTATGAATTAATTGAAACCTCAAGATGGATCAAAAATAGAATTCAAACAACATGTTAATAAACAAAGTTACCATATGCAAATTCCATGGTGAATTAGATTTGCTCACTGGATTCAAGATGTAGTTGCTCAAGTATTCACTTTGAAATCTCTACCACATGTACCTATAATTTCACATTGATGATTTTTAGAAGCTTTGAAGCTCCATTTATAATTTTTTGACTGAGAGGATGGATAGTGTTCATTTGTTTGAAAGATCTACTATGGAGAATGAATGGGAGGATTTTATTTAGATCAATGAAAAGATGAAGTTGATTTAGTTTGTTCAAGATGAATGGATGAGATTAAATCAGCTAAAAAGAAAGTCCTAAAGAATTAGTTACAACCGAAAATAGGAGGGAAAAGCAATTAGTTGATCATTTATATTTTTTTGGAAATGGGAGAGGGAAAATAGATTAATTAAATAATAAAATTAGCAATGTGAGGTGGAATAATAGAATTATTTAATTAGGTGTGAGGTGTAAGTTAGACTAATTAAATAATAAAATTATTCAATTAGATGTAAGATGAACTAGATTAATTAAATAATATTATTATTTAATTAACTAACAATGGGTTAATTTAAATAATACAATTATTTAGTTAACTAATAATGATTGAATTAATTAAATAATATAATTATTTAATTAATTAATGAGGGAACTTTAGTGTGGAATGGATTTTATTAGGATGATGTCAATATGATGTCACGGAGCATGATAGATAGATAAAATTTAGGTGTCTAAAAAGGTATAAAATTCCTCCCTTGTAGGCAATTTAATTGAGCTTTCCTTGATATAAGGTCTCTAAATGTTCAGCTACTAGATGCTCTCCTTGTTTAGGTATCAGTTAATGGCATATTAGGATATCCAAGTGTGGTAGAACAAGTAGCATATAGCCAAACACAAAGCCTCAACAATATATGGGATTCTTTAGGGTGGAATCTTGTTGACATCATTTTTCTTAGCTTCCCAAATGGTAGCATAAGTTTTTTTAAAAGAAACTATGCAAAATGATTTATCTAATCACTTTCCTACCAAAGATTAAAGAACTAATAATGTACATTGTATCATCCTCATGCAATCAATAGGTCAATGGGAGCCAATAAAGATAGTCTTACAATATCATAGTGTTTTAATTTATCTCTTGCAAGACAACACAAAACATAATGATGTGTATGAAAGAACAGTTCTTCAAACTATAAGAGCAAGCTCCTCAACATCTAACTAAACCTAAAAGCTAACCCTAGACTAAAACTATAGAAAGAATTTATAGGTATGCACACTATACAAGATTTCATTAAGGGGTTTACATAAATGCAAATAACTAAGTGTTTATGTTTTTGCCTTGGATATATGCATCAAAGTGTTAACATTCAAGACCTACAAACAAGATTTTCAAATATTAAAGAAAATAAGTTATTTAAGCATAAACAATCACAACACCTTCCTATTGGCTAAATTAAAGACCAATATTCTACTGAAAACAAGATTTTGAAGGAATAAAAACACATGATTTCAAGAAGTAAACAACCAAATTGCATTCAAAGCTACAATTCAAAAAAATTAATATCATCAATTCAAAGCTTGACTCAATACAATCTCCTTTCCATTTTCTTGAAGAAATTATAGACATAAGTTCCACAATAACTTCATATTATAACAATTTCTATAGTATGAGGCAAGCTTCAACTATCATTAAGATTTTATATGCTCAAAGCACTTATTTATAGATTACAAAGGATAGTGTTTAGAGATTTAAGTAATAATAATAAAATATCCCAAAAAGAATTGCTTTAAAATGAACCTTTCCACAAACTGCAAAAAAAGTGCAAACAAAACAACTTAAAGTAAACCTAATCTTAAAACAATTAATAAAATACAATATGACTAAAACAGGCTCTCATCCATTGCCCAAAAAAAGCCATTACTAAATTTAGTCATTGCTAAAAATAGCCATCTGGACATAAGTGACCTCGAAGCAATTTTTGCACTTTGATCTAGAATCAGCAAGACCTAAAGAATTCCAAAACCCTAATGGCCAAGCCATCTATAAATTGAAAAGCACTCCCTAGGGTTTTGAAGGTGAAACCCAATTGTTTGTGCAAATCTTGCGAATTGGAAAACCGTATAATAGGGTTTGTAAGCGCTAAAAAGGTTGAAACCCTAGGGAATTGGTGAAATTTAGCAATAAAGATATGGAATCTGCTATGAAATATGTGATAAAGAAGGCATCCAAACTATTTCTATATTTGAAAATTCATGATTACCATAGACTAAAAACATATTGAAATGATGTCTAAATCCCAAGCAATTTGAGGAGGCAAAACAACATGGGTATGACAATAAGGATTAAAAGTCTCTAGAGATCTAACTAGGACAATCCCTAAACAGTAGCCTTTCCACATGAAATTTTCCTTATTCAAACCAGTTGCACCTCTTAGGAATATTTGCCTTTTAACATGCTAGGCAAAGTTTTAGCATGATCTATCCATCATGAAAGTGTGCCTCTTTTTACTTTAACCTTGTGTTATCAAGTTAGGCAGAGGAAACTAGCCACCTAACCACTCTAGTCATGCGCCACTAAGGTTTTTGCCACCCTTTTTTGTGTTGAGTGGCAAAATTTGATGGTAAAACCATTGGAGATGTGCACCATGTTTTTGATTAGAATGATGGGCAAGAATCCTTCACTCATTGTCAATTCTTGGGCGAAGTTTTATAGGGGCTTAACACTTCATAATGTGTGCTTGAATCTACTTTCACACTTCCTTTGGATGATGACAGAAAAAGGGTCTGGTTATGCCACCAAACCTATACACCAAGCTTTAAATTTTTCTCCTTACAATGTTAAGCATGGATTTACTAAGCTTTTACCCACTTCTTATCTTCGTAGAACTTAAATTGTTTTTGCTAATTTCAAGACTTAGGTGTGTTGGTAAACAGATTTGCACTATAACATGACTTTTTATATTGACTCTTTTACCCTAAAACATATAGTGGAAATACGTACCAACAGTTGGTAAGGTTGTAGTTTTTCTATCAACCTACCTTTGTGTGTAGAGGGGTAGCTCCCTCGTATGATGGAGGTATAGATTTTACGATATTTGAGAAAGAAATGAAAAAGAAGATTGGGTGGCTAAGGCAATGGACCTACGAACATTGACTCAACCCGTATGCATAAAATATGATAAACTCACCAAGATAGTATAAGAATACTTCTTAAACTGCTAAAGTGAGTGCACTAATAGGTTTCATGTAACACCAAAAATAAGGAATGATTCAGGGAATGTCTAACATACGTTAAAACATTATGTAAAAACCAATTCATCCAAGACTAGTTGTTATTCTGCATTGTAGATGCAAGATAATGTAAAGAAAACACCATTCATCAACGTAAGAATAATGAACAATGCCAAAAGATATTTGAGATCACACAATCCAAAATGTCTTTTATTTCTTCACACTGAGTTGTACAACTCTATTTCTCATAACACCATTTCAAATGTGAAAGCCAAAAAGTCCTTTTTACAATCACCAAGTCTTGTATATATAGACTTGTCTCTAGTAACCAAGTTTGTAACTACCTTATAACTACTTTTCCTAACTACCTCAAAATATTTTTGAAAATAAAAGCACACTTTATTTTTTTAAATGGACTTTTCAAAAGTTCTCAAAATAAAGTGTACTTTACAACTGTTGATTACAATAAGTGACATAAAGTCACTTTCATATGACACTGCAAACTTTGAAAAGTGGACCAAAATAATTGATCTCACAAGAAACCTTCATATTTTATCTACGCCACACCTAGTACCATTTGAAGATGTTTCTGTCATTGCAAACTGTTGTGGAGGAAGGGATGACTTTGCTTTATATGCTCAGAACATCTTAACTACTTGAGCAATAAGTTTGTTCTTCAGAACAATCACACCTGTCATACGAAGCCTCCACTCTGATTGATCTTTATGAACCTCATTCAAATCATGACGATAACCTGATATATGATCAATACCAGAATTGACAGCAACAAAAATGAGATTCAATTTATCCATAAGTTCTTCATTGAAAACCTACCTGTTGAATAATTCTGTATTGATCATGTTTTCAAAGTCCTCTTTGATAGCTTGAGCCTCCAAAACTTGAGATTTGTTTGTATTCATCACATCGATATTAATTGACAATAAATCAGTGTGAATCTTCATCTTCACATGTTCACAAGTTTCCAGGAGCTTCCCTTGGGCAGCTAAGACTTGTCCAATATTTAACAATTTCCAGTCAACCAAACAAAGCCAAGAGCTGGATGGATTTTCTTCAATGTTTGAAAAGACTTTTTCAGCAATCAATATCTCATTATCAGTTTTGATCATCTCGTTGAGGTCTTTGGATATTCCTTGCCACAATAATTCCTCCTTTCTGATACTTCTTAACTCTTTATCAACCCCTTCTCTCTTCATTTCTACTTCATCATACAGACTCTTTGCTTGCTCAATGAAGTTGAATGCCTTTGATTTCATACGTTCAACCCATCTTTCAATCATTTTTCCATAGAACTGATATTTGCTAACACTTTCAATAATCTCCTTTTCAGCATTATTCTCAAGAGAGAGATTAGTAGGGGTAGAGGAAGTATCAAAAGGCAAAGCAGAAGTGTCTATGATTGCTTTAAGATAGGATGTCAAAATTTGTACCTGCTGCTTCAGTTGATCTTTCATATGCTTCTCTTTCTCTGTCCTTTCCATTAACTTGGCAACTGACACTTGAAAACTTTGCATGTCACCCTCATAGGTGGATGGACCAAGATCTACCTTAGTGATGTTAAAATCACTTTTTGTAGCCTCATTCAAATTCTTCTCTGAAATAGGTTGTGCAACTTTGACATAGACATTGCCTGATGAAGAATCCACCACCATCCTTGATGTAATCTTAATCCTTTTAGGCTTAGGAGATCTTTGTAACAGATTGGAGACTGTATCAAAATCAGGCATGATTAATTGAGCATTATTTCTTTTCTTTGACAAACTTTGTTGCAACCAGGAAGATGAGAGATTACGTGAAGGCTCTGGAATGTCTGTGGAAGGAGGCACTACACTTGAGGGAAAAACATCCTCATTGAATATGTTCATAGGCGGTAGGAGTGGAGGTTGTAGTGCATGAGGGGAATGAGGTGTTTCATGAGAAGGAGAAACAACAAGAAGTAAAGGAGAGATACTTAAATACTTATCATTTTGATGGTGGTTTTTAGGACTTCTGGACTTATCTTCCTCAACTTCTTCTTGTATGGGAGGCAATGCATTATCTTTTATTTTTGCTTTCCCCTTTTTATGCTTTTCATCATTTTCACAAGTGTTCTTGAGATCCTTTCTCCTTGATGGATCTTCTCCATCATCTCCTCCTTGAGTACTTCTGTGAGAACCAATACTTAGAGATGGAGAATGAGAACGAGAAGAAGAACTTGAATGTTTATCTTTCCTGCTTGATGATGGGGCATTATCACCTATTGGTTTAGTAGTTGTTGCCTCAATAGCCTTTTTCCTTACCCAATCTTTTGTCCTTTGGATGATATGAGCAGTTCTTGTGCTCAAGTCTTTGATCTCCTCATTTTCCCAATTGATGGGTGTCAAAGGCTGCGTTTCAATTTTATCAAATTACACAGGGTCAATTAATTATGATCCATCTTCTTCAATTTGATCTGTATTGCAATCTAGCTTGAATTCTCTAATTTGTTCAATGGTCATCCTCATCTAGCCCCTCTTACGTACCTCATAATCATTTTCACAATCCTCCCAAAAATCTTTAAGTTCTAGGAAATGACAGTAACCTGCACCAAGCCATAGATTGTCTCTGACATATCCTTTGCTATCAAAAGGAAATCTCATAGTGTAGGAATACTAGCTAATCTTTGTTAGAGATCTCTCTATGTTTTGAGCATTTGTAGAAGATTTGTAGTTGTAATGACCAAGGCCGATGGGGAATGGAACTCCAAGTATTTCTTGTCTTTGCATCTCTTATTATGTGTACCGATTTGTCTGCATAGCTCTATCAATACCATTTTATCATCTACATACCTAGGCAACTTATATGGGTATCCATCAAACCCGCCAACTCGTAGATAGGTAAACCTAGGATATTGGATGAAGTAAATCCCATATTTTTTTTATCAGATTGGCAGCTTCTGGTGATATTTGGAGTGCAGTATTGCCTTGAAGCTCTCTTACTGTCAACATCGTGAAAGCATCATTTACCCTACGGTAGTGTTTATAACTTTGTTCCAACTATAACTAAGGGTAATAATCATAGATCTATGTCATGTTATCATATGTTCCTTTAGTAGCAAGTCTTGGCCATGTTTCCATGCATGCAATTGCATAAAATAAGTAGGAAGACATGTAGAAATGTTCATTCAATTCAAAATTGACTAACTGATAATGCAGGTTATTGCTAATAATGCTGCCCCAATCAATAAATTGTTTTCCTGCACATATAACAGTTATGAAAAGAAACATCCATTTTTCAAAATCAGCTATTTTTTCATCTCCCATCACTCTGTGAAGCAAAACAATCATATTACAAATATCCTCTATGAAGTATGATCTATGAAGGACTTTGGGTAACTGAGATTTTCCTCCTTTCGATGTATGTAGCCAGTGTTTTTCTATAGTGTTGAGGCATTGATTTTTCTTTTCATTGAAATATTGATGTGCAAGCGTTTTGTTTATGTTCACAAACTGATCCCTAACAGGTAGTTTGAAGGTAATCCCAATTGAAACATTGTCCAATCTGGCAACTAGCTTGTCATCAATAGTTCTGACTTCCCTGGTTTCCGGATTGTAACATTTCATACATTCCAAAACCAAATATGTGCATTGAACTGCTACTGGGAAGCTGGCTACATGAGCTAATCCATTGTCAAACAATTTCTGAGCCATTGGTGATCTCTTTCCCTCTTCCATGGTTTTCTAGAAATCTACCAAACTGATATCCTAAAGAAGTATCAGAGATTTCTGGAAGCGTGGATTCAAGAACCGAGAGGAAGTCAAACCCATGATATTTGTACTTCATGATTAAAATTTTTCACAAGTTTAAAATCTGCCTGCTTCACAATTTGTTGGGTATTTGTGACTGTTGGATGCAATGAGGTGTGTTGGAGATATTAATCCCAACTACAATATTTATTTCTCTGTCCTTCCTTAGCAGCTATGTATCTCCCTTTTACTTTTCACATGCCATGTCTGATATTTTTTTCAACGCAGCCCATTCCTTATTTACTATGCAGGACAAATTACCCATGCTGCCATCAAACTCAAATTTAATGTTATTAAATGTTCTTGTTTTTCCCTCCTTAGCTAGGTCTTTACGCTACTTTTGAGTGCAGTCAATTAGTAGTATAGTTGAAGAGCATAAAACAAAGGAAGCTACTGTCTAGTGTATGAAGACTGTTGTGTATGAAAGAGTTGTAGCTCTCACAGCCATTAATATGTTTTTATGTAAGAACAGAGCAGCTCTTGATCAGTGTACAGTTTTGAATGTTTGCATTTAATAGAAAATAATATATAGTTTGTTGCTTTTGCTGGGTCTTAGGCAGTTTTATTTTGGTTTTGTATTGTGAAGCAAAAAAGGAACAAAAATAGAGAAGCATGTGAATGTTGTTGTTGTAATAGCTTATATATATATATATATATATATATATATATATATATATATAACTGAGGTTTTTTTTACTATCTTTTCAATCTGCAGTTGTAGCTTATTCAGTAATGAATATATGTATGAATGAAAAGAGCTGAAGCTCTTTGTTATGTTTGTATTTAAAGAAGATTTTTTCCATTCATCCTCTGTATTTGTCTTTTTATATCTACTCTGCATCTTCCCTTCACCTAGTATCAGAGCCTAAGGTTTCTCAAATAGGTATTACTCAAAGAAAGATTTAGCAGAGCTGAAAGTAATCAAAGCTAAGAGCTCCAACAAAAGCATTCAAGCAAGTTTCACAATCAGCAATGGCAAGCACAAGCACAAGTTTAACAAATCCTCAAATCCCATAGTTCAATGGGAAAAATTATGATTACTAGTCCATAACAATGAAGGCACTATTTTTTTCTCAAGACATTTGGGATCTAGTAGAGAATGGTTTTCCAGAACCAGCAGATGCAGTAGCATACAATGCATTGACTCAAGCAGAGAAAGATTTGTTGAGGGATAATAGGAAGGACTCCAAAGCTCTCTTTTACATATTTCAAGCAGTGCGTGAGAACATTTTTCCAAGGATTGCAGCAGCAAGAAAGTCCAAACAAGCATGGGCTATACTCCAAACAGCATATCAAGGAATGGTAAAGGTGAAAACGGCTAAGTTGCAAATGCTAAGAAGGGATTTTGAAACAATATTCATGAAGGATTTAGATTCAATAGACACTTTCTTCACACAAGTGATGGGTCTAGTTAATCAAATTAGATCTCATGGTGAAACACTTGAAGATAGAAGGATTGTTGAAAGGATTTTAAGGAGTTTACCCACAAGTTTTGAATCCATAGTTGTGACGATAGAGGAAACAAAGAACCTCTCACGGTTTTCAGTTGATGAGCTCCATGCATCTCTCATTTCACATGAACATAGGCTAAGTAGGTCAACAAACACCTCATTGGAGTATGCATTCAAATCACAAGCTTCAATCAGCCATGGTAGAGGTAGAGGAAGATCTAATTTTAGAGGTAGATGAAGGAATTCATATAGAGGTGGAAGAAGTAGTCCATCAAGCTCAAGTGGAAGAGGCAGTAGCCATAACTCAAGCCCAAACCCATCTCAAAATCAATCACAAGGTCAAAGGTATGACAAATCTCAAATCCAATATCATTATTGTAAGAAATATGGGCATTATTCAAATGAATGTAGAAAAAAACAATCTAATTTCAGCAGAGAAAATGCAAATTTTACAAAAGAAAATCAAAATCAGAGTAATATGTTCATAGCATGCAATGTAGCACAAGAGAATCAAAAGGATGTATGGTTCTTAGACTCAGGTTGCAGCAATCACATGACCAAGAACCTAGAAATGTTCTCAAGTTTAGATGAAAGTGTAAAATCAGATGTAACATTGGGTAATGACAACAAAGTTTCAGTTATGGGGAAAGGAAATATCAACATTCTAACTAAATAGGGGGAGAAGAAGTATATTTCATATGTGTATTTTGTGCCTGGTCTAAAACATAATCTAATGAGTATTGGGCAGCTTGTTCAAAAGGGATATAGAGTCTTCTTGAAAAACAAAGAATGCACTATTCTAGATAAATTTCCAAGTAATCAGCTTATTGCTAAAGTGCAAATGACAAACAATAGAATGTTTCCCTTAAAGATTAAGCCAGATTTGAATGTGGAATATGCTCAAGCACAACCCACAATGAACCCACAAAAGAATAAAGAAGAAGTTACAATAGTTACACAGACCATTTCAAGCAGAAATAAAAGATGAAAATTGGTTATGGCATCTAAGATTTGGGCATCTCAACTTTGCAGGTCTAAATTTGCTTCATAGGAAGAGTATGGTAAAGGGTTTGCCATTATTAGAGAAACTAGAAAGAGTATGTGAAGGATGCATCTTGGGAAAGCAACATAGAGAGACATTTCCAACAGGCAAGTCAATTAGAGCAAAGGCACCTCTAGAGATTGTGCATTCAGATTTGTGTGGACCAATGCAAACACCTTCAATTGGTGGAAGATTCTACTTTTTGACATTCATAGTTGACTATTCAAGGAAAACATGGGTCTACTTCCTAAGGCAAAAGACGGAAGTGTTTGATTTCTTCTGTCAATTCAAGGCTCTTGTTGAGAAGCAAAGTGGGTACTACATCAAAGCATTGAGAACAGATAGAGGTGGTGAGTACATCTCAAATGAATTTCTAAATTTTTGCAAAGACCATGGAATTCACAAGCAATTCACAACCAGGTACACACCTCAACAAAATGGGGTAGCTGAAAGGAAAAATAGAACAATCATGGAAATGGCAATAAGCATGTTGAAAGCAAAACATTTGTCAAATGAATATTGGGCTGAAGCAGTAGCTTGTGCAACATACATTATGAATAGATGTCCAACCAAGAGTGTGAAGAATATGATTCCTGAAGAAGTATGGACTGAAAGAAAATATAGTGTTGCTCACATGAGAGTATTTGGATGTGTGGCATATGCACATGTGCTGGATGAGTTGAGAAGAAAATTGGACAAGAAGGGAGAAAACTGTATATTTGTTGGTTATAGTGATGAATCCAAGGCATACAAACTATACAATCCAATAACCAAGAAAGTTAAAATCAGTAGAGATGTGCAATTCATAGAAGATGAAGCATGGGATGAAAGTTTGGAGAAAACAATCAATATTGCAGCCAACTTACCACAAGAAGATAGAGAAATTTTTATACCGGCAGGTACTCTATCAAATGTGACTCCATCCACACCCATTCAAGCTCAACAAAGTGGTCATCAAATAACACCATCATCAAGTGTAAGGACAACCCCATGCATTCAAGCATCCACTCCTTCAAATGTACAACAAACACCATCTACAAGTGGCAATCAAAGTGCAGGACCATTAAGTCCACATGCCACAAGTCCAAGTTCAAGTGATATGTCAAATCCTACATTGGCAAGCCTGAGGAGACAAAAAATTAGAAGTTTGAGAGACATTTATGATCAAAATGAAGGTGAGAACAATGTTGGTCTGATTTCTCTTTTTGCATTTTATTCACAAGTAGAAGATCTAATTCATTATGAAGATGCGATTAAGGATGAAAAATGGGTAAATGCAATGGATGATGAAATTGATGCAATTGAAAAGAATCAAACATGGGAGTTAGTGAGTCTTCCAAAAGACAAGGATGTCATAAGAGTGAAGTGGGTTTATAAGACTAAGTTGAATGCAAATGGTGATGTGCAAAAACATAAAGCAAGACTAGTGGCAAAAGGATATTCACAAGAACCCGGGGTTGATTACAATGAGATATTTGCTCCAGTAGCACGATTAGACATTGTGAGAACAATACTTGCAATAGTAGCTCAAAACAAATGGCCAGTTTACCAAATAGATGTGAAATCAGCTTTTTTGAATGGCTATCTTGAAGAAGAAGTTTATGTGGAGCAGCCACCTGGATATGAGATTTTGGGTCAAGAAGACAAAGTTTACAAATTGAAAAAGGCACTCTATGGACTCAAGCAAGCCCCAAAAGCTTAGTATAGTAGAATTGACTCTTATCTTTTGTAAAATGGCTTCAATAGGTGCAGCAGTGAACCTACATTGTATACCAAGATGAATGACCAAGGTGAGATCATTATTGTTTGCTTGTATGTTGATGATTTGATATTCACAGGTGATTTAGCAATTGATTTGTTCAAAAGAGCCATGAAAAAGGAGTTTAAAATGACTGATTTAGGCCTCATGAAGTATTTTCTTGGCATTGAGGTGAATCAAAATGATAATGGTATATTCATCTCCCAATCTAAGTATGCAAATGACATTTTGAAGAGGTTCAACATGACAAATTGCAAATCAGTTCCAACACCAATTGTCACGGGATTGAAATTAAGCAAGGATGACAAAGGAGCCAACATTGATCCAACTTTGTATAAAAGGCTTGCTGGTAGCCTCATGTATTTAACAGCCACAGGCCGAATATTATGTATGCAGTGAGTCTCATTTGAAGGTTCATGGAGTCTCAAAAAGTTTCTCATTGGCAAGCAGGAAAAAGGATTCTCAGATAGGTGAGTGGAACAAGGAACTATCGCATTCAGTATTCAAGGTCAAATGAGTTCAAGTTAATAGGTTACACGGATAGTGATTGTGTAGGAAGCATTAATGATAGGAAGAGCACTTCCGGTTATGTTTTTCACTTTGGAACAGGGGTAGTATCATGGGCTTCAAAGAAACAACCAATTGTCACTCTTTCATCAGCTGAAGCAGAGTATGTAGCAGCCACAAGTGCATCATGTCAAGCAGTTTGGATGAGAAGAGTTTTGAAAGATCTCAGGAAAGAACAACAAGAGGCAACAAGGATCTACTATGACAACAACTCAGCTATAGCATTGTCAAATAATCTAGTTTTTCACAAGAGGAGTAAACATATAGATACAAGATATCATTTCATCAGAGAACTAATCAACAATGAAGAAATCTTTTTAGATTTTTGCAGGTCTCAAGATCAGTGTGCAGACATTTTCACCAAGGCATTAGGGAAAGAAAGTTTTATGTTTCAAAGAGATCGATTAGGCATCATAGATGGAAGTAGTTGTGATTAAGGGGGAGTGTTGGAGATATTAATCCCAACTATAATATTTATTTCTCTGTCCTTCCTTAGCAGCTACATATCTCCATTTTACTTTTCACATGCCATGTCTAATACTTTTTTCAACGTAGCCTATTCCTTATTTATTGTATGCAGGACAAATTACCCATGCTGCCATCAAACTCAAATTTAATGTTATTAAATGTTCTTGTTTTTCCCTCCTTAGCTAGGTCTTTACGCTACTTTTGAGTGCAGTCAATTAGTAGTATAGTTGAAGAGCAGAAAACAGAGGAAGCTATTGTCCAGTGTATGAAGACTGTTGTGTATGAAAGAGTTGTAGCTCTCACAGCCATTAATATATTTTTATGTAAGAACAGAGCAGCTCTTGATCAGTGTACAGTTTTGAATGTTTGCATTTAATAAAAAATAATATATAGTTTGTTTCTTTTGCTGGGTCTTGGGCAATTTTTTCTTGGTATTGTATTGTGAAGCAAAAAAGGAACAAAAATAGAGAAGACTGTGAATGTTGTTGTTGTACAGCTTATATATATAGAACAGAGGTTTTTTTTTACTATCTTTTCAATCTGCAGTTGTAGCTTATTCAATAATGAATATATGTATGAATAAAAAGAGCTGAAGCTCTTTGTTATGTTTATATTTAAAGAAAATTTTTGATGTTCATCCTCTATTGTTCAGTGTTATTTGTCTTTTTATATCTACTCTGCCTCTTCCCTTCAATGTGCCCTCGGGGTTCTAGAGATATTGCAGCTGCATTTTCATTAGATTCATAAGACCACTTTTCTTTTCTGTAACTACAAATAGGGCATGTAGATGAATCCTTGACGAGACTTTCTTCTGCATATGTAATTATTCTTTGATGGATAGTCGCTCCCTGTTCATGGTTTTAGCATAGTCCGAGAGGAAGTGATCAAATGTTGTATTCTGCCAGTCGCATATGCTTGAAATCTTTTAAACCGTTCACAACGTATCCAATTTTGTGCATATCCTGCAACCATTGAAACTATATTGCTTTGAGGAACGCTATCAAGTTGTTCATGTCTCTTCGTCAATGCTCCTATGCCTTCCATTCATGGTGTTTCAATATGCAAAATCTTGGTAAAAATCACGTGATTCTTATAGTTCATGGAGCCACATTTCTTTGAGATGAGCTGCAGCTGTCAAAAAGTTCATGCGCCTTGCATATGCTTTTACATTTAAAATACATATCTACCAAAGCATTCGCAACTAACACAATCTTACAGAAATTCACTTTAGATTATGCTTTGCTAGACATCCATAATGCTCCCATTTTGTCATACGACAGAAAAGATGCTGGATGAAGGCGTGAAGGGTTAGATTTTACGCTTCCAAAAGCATTTGCATTGAAATCCTTCAAAATCTTTCATATTCTAGCACCCATCCTGCAATTATGGCAGTGCATAAGACCACATTTCCTTGAGACATAAGTTGTCCTACTCGATCTTTTAAGTTTCTCACATGCCAGAAAGCCTTTCTTTGAACTCGTTTGATTCAAATTCTATCATCATTAGATAATATGAAGGTCAATCTCCTAGTGACGCCTTGTTAAATGGTTCCTATGAGGTGTCTATACAGCAAGAAGCTTGCATTTGTTACATTGAAACTATCTTTATCGGCATGCAATGGCTACCAAGGTGATATAACTTCTTTAGGCATCAAATATTCATTATCAACTCTAGCTATATGGCATAAGAGGGCATTTTGTGGCTGTTGAAGATAACTCTTAACATCTCTTGCATGCTTCAATGGTAATGATAACTACTTATTGCTTTAAAACCTGCGTTTATTCTTCATATGGGACTGGCACGAGTTTAGGAGATCATAGTGGCTTCTTTGAATAATGAAACAACCTTTAAACTTCAGTTAATAGCAAGTGGCGGCCAAAGAAGTTAGTTTTACAACTATCCACTTAATTATTAGAGATTTTAATGGACGTGGAGGAGTGCCTTGTTTTACTTCGCCGAAAGTGCAAGTCGAGTTTCTCTTTGCGAAACTTGAAAATCATGCCTTTTGTTTTGGTTAGCCAGAAGTGAAAGTAGACCTCTACTTTGCCAACTTAGCCAAAACTAAAAGTGGACTCTGGTTTTATGTAAACTGAAAGTGACTTTTTATTCGTACTTAGCGAAAAGTGAAAGTGCATCCAACACGAGTTTTCACTTAGCCAAAGGTGAAAGTGAACACCAACTTAGGAAAAATCAAAAGTAGACTCCCACTTAGTGAAAAAAAATGAAAGTAAACCCGAGCTTAGTCAATTCCGAAAGTAGACGGGCTCCATTGTGTGAACTTTAACTTCTTCAATCGTGCAAGTGCGAAAAATAGTAAAATTTCCATAACTTTTGATTGAAGCATCGAATCTTTATGAAATTTTAGCCAATCGTTGATATAGTTGATACTAACCTGTTGGCGAAAGAATTTATTTTTAAACTCTAATAGATTTGTTATTTTAATTTTTTCCGCAAACTGTGTGTGGAAAAATCAAACCTTTAAAATGTTGCAAATTGTGAAGCGCAAAGCTCCAAAATTTTCACCACAATTGGCGAAATAGCCACAACAATACACCTACAAGAGGATTTCTCTCCATCTATTTTGGATCTTCAAATTTAATCATTTTTTGTAAATTGCGGCAAATTGGAAAGGTATATTGCTGATAAGGGCATGGTTTGATGGTTAAGTCACTCAGTTGTAGTAGCCGCCACCAGAGTTCAAACCCCCACTGGGCCAATGAGCTCGCAGGCTCTACGCCTTCGTTGGGCCAACGATCTCGCGAGTTTGAAGTGTTCTTGCTGGGGGATGAGGTCCCCCGTGTTGTGGCCTCACTAGTTCATTGATCCGGGCAAAAGCATTCGCGTGGAACCGGAGGGCGTGTTGTACCAGCGTCGCCAGTCACGTTAAAAAGTTTACCAGGCACATTTCAAAAAAAAATAGAAAGGTATATTGAGACTACGAGACATGATAATTAAACTGGCTTTGGAATAATGCCACTAAACAGGGTTTGATTGGAAAGAAACAATATAAATAATGCAAAGCATGAATTCTCATTAATGACTTATCAACATGATTGACACAGGAGATACAACATTGGCAAACTGCGACCAAAAGGATTACTTGGCAAGAGATTTCGATACATGATTAAGCTTAGGTTGTGATATCAAAAGTTTAAATTTTGGGAAGTGAAGCGGGGTCAACAAGGTGCACATTCCTTGTGAGCGAAAGTTGAGTTTCGTATGGCTACCAACACTATCTTATTGATAAGGGGTTCCAAGTATCAAAATGCGACAATCAAATGGAGTGATGCCACAATCATTTATCCTAGAATGGCTCAATACTAAATAGCTAAAATCTTTCGATCCATCCCAAGTGGAATGGGTATGGATACGCTAAAGTTGGCAATGAAAGGTCATCCACCAACTTATGTGAAATCAAGTTCTTGTTGCCAAGGTTAAACATCACCATCATTTATTTGACTTGACAATTATGGATGAACAGAGTTACCCTATTGTTCGGAGGTAATCATTGACCATGAGAATGAGCAAGGATTATAAGCATTTTGATTGAATACTTCAACCTCTAAATCATCAAGTGGCAAATTCTAACTTATATCCTTTCTTTTACTCCACAATGAGTAAATAGAATTTCCCAATCGATGGGAAGAAAGTTGTTGTCCATAAAAATCAATGAGAAGTAGAATTGTCAGACTTGAATGCCTAGATCTCTAAATTGTAAAGTTGTAATGTTTTCTCTATTGGAAAGGCTTTTGTGTTTGATTACACGACACACCATTCTTCTACTGATTGTTTAGTGTAGTTGTGATAAGCACAAAACTTCTTTTCTCATTGGCAAATAAAGAGGAACTCTTAGTGGAGCCACTTTGTAAAGAATTGATAATCTGTAAGGATGTGTTGGCAAGGATAATGAAGATGGGGGTGTTAGAAGATTAGCTTTGCTTCAAAGATAGGAAAGACTAGTTGGGTTTCACGTGTTCCTTATGCTCATTGGATTCAACCTTTTAGAGAAAGATGTAAAGCACATTCAATGTAAGTGATGGTGAAGAGCTTTAAACCTTTTTAGGGAAACAAACCTACCACAAATTCAAGTATACCTATGGTTTTTGTGCTTAATTATAGAATACAAGTGTTTTCCTTATAGTTTGTTTAAAGACTCTTTCCAATGGTAGGTTATTTTGTTGTGGCAAAACGTTGGACATGAAACGACCATGAAGGGATGACCTAATCATTCATATGAACCTTAGCAATCATAATGTGTTGTGGCTCTGAGTGTTATTGTCTTAAAATATACCCCTAAACCAAAAGAAGTAATGCCTCGAGTGAATTTAGCAGAGTAGATACCTCTCAATCCTTGGCTCTAAGACGAATGAATCAATTATTCGTGTAGCTTAGGCCCATGCTCCCGATTCCAACATGTTGCCAAAACAACCTTAGATTGTTATAGAACTTCTCAATGAAAATATACCTCTAAACTGAATCCAACATCAAGTTCATCTCCTCGACTATGCCATCAAAATGGGAAATGGATATTTTGGTGTCAAAACTTTAATGTAGGAATGTAGATTGAGAAATTGCAAGAAAGAAATGAACAGTCATAGGTTTCTTGTTGAAACATGTTTGTTATTTTCTACAAGAGTTGTCTGAAATTCATTTTGGTGTTGATTGTGTAGCTCTTCTGCAAGCAACCCAACTAAAGTTGAGATTTTGGGTTAAAATTAAGTTCGAAGGATATATCAAGATTGGCAAAAAGATCCATAATAGTACCCAATAAAATAACCAAAAAAAGCACAAACCTTGCTTTTCTATTGGTTTTTAATTGTAATAAAATTATTATGATGACAATAAGAGGGTCAAAGATTAGAAGTGCTAAAGATTGCAATAGAAACAAAATGCTAATTGCACCAAGGAAAATATGAAAAATAGCCACAACCCAAAAAGTCTAAGAGAAACAATAGTGATGTCATTAATGCATGCAAAAATGATCAAAATGGAACAGCATACAAACTTAAAACTAAACCATGATTGCACAATAATAATTCCAAATAAGAATCAAAATATTAAGTTATTTAGGATAGTTACCCATACATCACAATATGGCTTTTATAAAGTCTTTTTAAAACATAACTACCCAAACCATCAAACAACTAAAACAAAACTAACTAAATATTTTAATCATGAACACTAAGTCACTATTGTGACTTTATTAAAAAATTTAAACCTTTTTTTCCAACACCCCCTCTTAAGGTTTATAGTACAAAAAACAAAACAAACAACAAAACATGTTGACCATTCATAACCTCATATTCTTCAAAAGTTATACCTTCAAAATGGTTTTTTGACTAAGTAGAACTCCATCAAGAAAATATTGATTATCTAAACTAGTCAAGAATTTTGAAATTGAAGATATATTCTTTTCTTGGTTGCATAACCACCTCGTAACCTTCATAAAGGTGTACTCCCATGTTGAATTCTTGAGTTCCCATATTACCACCTCCCCAAACTCATGAATCATAGATCTCCCAAATTATTAAACAATTCATGCCAAGCTACATCCACAATGCTCCTTCAAGATACCTCATGACCCTCATAAGAGTATAATTCCCAAGATCCATAGACTCCCAAACTATATGGACAACAATCCATGTCGAGTTTATCTACACTAAATTCCTCCCTATCTTCAAAAAATAGGCTTATTAAAATATGAATTCTTCAACATTGTCAACATCTAGTGGAAAGAACATAAATGAATAAAATGGTGCTTCTCATGCAAAGTATCATCTCTAAACAAGAAGCTAGCTCAATAAGTGGAAATTCCTCCAACCTCTAATGTATGCCAACCTCCTCTTTTACCTTTTTAATATGATGCATTGACATGTGGGTGCCCCCTCTTAATGATCATGTCCCTTGTGGATGTCACATAAACACAAGGAGTCTACTTGAGGTATGACTATAGAAGCCAAATGATAACAAGGATGTTGTACATGACCTCCAAGTAATACATGGGCATCATTCCCTATGCCTGCAACAAATTCACCATTCTCCCATCGTTGTGACTAAACATTGCAGTCTTATCCTCGAGGCTAGGAAAGTCATGAAGCATAGAGACTAGATGTTGCCTTATCAACAATTTGACATCCTCATCATAGGGCAAGGCTAAAGGGCTCTTTTGCAAGAAGACGTTGTTTAGAAACTATATCGACGAATGAGTGCTCAACCCTGTCATGGAAAGCATCATGGCAGCCTACACTAATTAGAAGAATGACACAATTTTCATTCAGAGTGTCATGTTCATATGTGAAAAATATTTAACTACTCAAAGAATGCCCTAGTATTGACTCAACACCTCTAATTGATATGTCAAATACTCACTATTCCCAAAAGATTAATATATCCACCTTCAAAATTATTACAAGGTTTGAATTCAATATCTAGATGACCCAATTGTCTGCTACTACTAGAAAACCTGAAAGAGGCCTTAGATGCTCGTAATGGGTGTCTAAATTAGAATTGGATCAACTTACAAATGGTATTTCGATCCAACCATTTGGAGAAAATGTTGGATTAACTTAGAGAAAATGAAATTTGATCCCAGAAATTTTCAATTAAAACTTTTGCTATTTATTATTCCAAAACATCTCCTTACATGCTTTGTTAATCAAAACATGAGCATTTACATTAAGTCCCACACAAGCTAATGCAATATGATTATCTAAATACACAATTTTCCATATTGTTTTCAATTAAGGCTTTCGCCACAAGTTTTATAGTTTCGTCCTTTGAACACACATTATAATTCTTTTCTAAAAAGTCTTGCATTTGCCTTCCATAAGGAAAACCTAGCAAAATGGATCTATTTGTGGTGTGTGGTCAAGATGTCATTGAGAATGAAGAATTTTATCAGCACCATGGTGTGATTTGCAGGTTTAATAGCTTGTGGTCGTCCTTGCCCAACCTACACAAATGGGTCTTGGATTCTTGGAAACCCCTTGTGGAGGGAAAGATTGAGCTCTTCCCCTATGCAAGGGACTTCTTTGTTGTGACTTTTTCTACGCTTGAGGAATGGGATTTAGTGCTTGATAGTAGGGTTTGAGTGTGGGGTGTGCACCCCCTCCATCAAATTGTGGTCCAACTCCTTCAACCCACTCACCAAACTGCTCAACATCAAACCAACATGGGTTCAGCTTTCAAATCTCCCACTCCAATTTTGGTAAGATTCATGCTATGAGGAGATCGACAATGCAATTGACCACTTCTTGAAGTTTGAATCCACTACCTCATTCATAGAACACTCTACATTTGCCCATATTTTGGTGGACATTGATATCTCCAAACCACTTCATGGAGATGTAGTTCTGATGGTGGGGGAAATGTCTTGGACGCAACAGCTAGATTATGAGGGCCTCCCCTTTAGATGTAGATGATGTTTTGCTACCGATCACCTGGCCTATGTTTTATCCCCACTCTCATTGCAATGGTGTGGCTACTTGGTGGAAGAATGCTCTTGATGATCACTTGACTATTAGAACTTCTAACTCTCTAGTGGATGGTTCCCAAAATGTTGAGTCTTCTCAGGATTTTGAGTCCTCTCCGCTCATTCCCCTACAATGCAAGGCCCCACGCGGGGGGGCTGGCATGTGAGGTTGCAATGAGCCCCTCAACTCCCCTCATGTCCTCCACTCCTAACCGGGCTCAAATTGCCCCTTCATTGATAGTTTCCCCTCCCCTTGTCGAGTGATGTGAGGATCCCAACTCCAATTTTGCCTTCGATTCTTCCAGCTTCCAGATTGGGTTTGTCCCCTTCTTTGTGCAAGTTGTCTATGGTTGATGCATTACTTGAGGACTCCTTCCTTTCCCCTCATTCTAAGGATTTGAACTTAGGGTTTTTTTGGATGGTGGTTCAAAAAAGAAATAAAGGACTCCCTAAATATGTCTATGCTTCGCACCCTTGAGTCAAGGGAGTAAGATTTGCTAGATCAGGATCTGGAGTTATCTAGATCTCATTGTTCCACTTTGTTGTTTCATAGTGGAGTGTTGGAAATTGTTTTCATTGATGTCAAAGGAAAGAATTGATGTCAAGATTGTTGTCATTGATGTCAAAGGTGTATGGGGATAATGGTGAATCTACCAGATTTGGATGAGGCTCTTAGTTAAGTTATGGAAGTAGACAAGGCTCTAATTGGCTAACCATGCATTGAGAAAAGATGTAGTGGAGAAAATTAAGTTGTTATGTCTGAGAGTTTATTACATTTAAAGGAGATGTCTTGATCTACTTCCTTGTTAGATTCAGATATATAGAAGATAATCTAAAAAGAAGTACCTTGCAGATATATTATATGTATTATCTTTGATTATGTTTATGGAAGATGAAAAGAACCATGGAGCTCATAGTAAGGATTGACTACATATGATGGAATTCGCTAATCCAAGAAAAAGAAATTTTTATAGGCCAAAGGCCATAAATTGTTGCATTAAACATCATTAAATGGATGGCAGCACTCTCATTATAATTCTTATGGCCAACTTCATTCAAGGTGGCAGCGCTTAAATTGTATCCAAGTCTATGGTCTTTGATAAGATTAAAATAAAGTTAATTTATAGGGGTTGACCCCTCCAATGATGTCGCCACCTCTAATACAAAATAATTCAATTTGGCTAAGACCGACACACCTTCCTAGTCGGCTTCCTTGAGGAAAGAAAAACAAATTTAAATTGATGGCCGACCGCTCTAAATTGGTGCCTCATAGAATTGAGGAAAGTAAAGTCAAATAATAGAATGGAGTAGTCGCCTACTATAGAGGAAGATAAAAAAAATTCTAAGTAAATTAAATATTTCTTAATGTTGGCTGACCTTGTTGTGGGAAGAATTAAAAGTAGATTATAATCATGAAGGTAGTGATTATAATTATTGGAAGACAACAATTATATTAGTTAAGGAAGCGCATATACTTAAAGGGTCGCCTCCCTATGTGAGAGAGTATGATGTTTCATAAAGTCGCCTTCATTCATAAGAGAATATTATGGTATAAAAGGAAGATGTGGAGAGCATTTGCGATGTAAGAAAATAAAATGTAAACCCTCCAAGTATTCAAGCATATCTAAAGAAGACAATATGAAGAGTAATTCATATCTATATTAAAATATATGAAGAGTATTAAGATTGTGAAGAGAAATATATGATGCATGATTTGGGGGCAAATTTGTAAGTGAAATTAGAGGAGACCTTAAGGCGGAAATATAAAGGAAAGCATTGCATTATTTGAGATAAAATTTGTGAAGGAAAGATATTGTATCATCATCAAGTAGACTTGTGAAGGAGAGCAATTGCATCATCTACAAACCAAGTCGTGAAGGAAAGCACTTGTCTGATAGTCGTTGGATCATCTACAAGCAGAGTCGTGAAAGAAAGTGCATCTATAATCAAATCTTTCTGAAGACAATATCATCCATTGAAGAATTTGGAGGTCAGCGCCTATCAAAATAAGAGATTGTTGTCTCTTACTAAGTTGGTGCTCAGTTGTCGAGATTGGTGTCTCCAGTGGGTTGGTGCCTACAAATTCTACAAGTGAGGATTGGTGTCTCCAATGGATTGGTGCTTATAAAATCTACAAGTGGGGATTGGTGTCTCCAGTAGGTTGGTGCCTACAAAAGAAGATTTGTAAGAGAAGTACGTTGGTGCCTACAAAACAAGGTTTATAAGAAAAGTGATATTTTGTTGTGGTTTTCTCCCTAAAGGGTTTCCACATAAATTTTGTGTTCTTCCTATGTTGCATAATTGTTAAATCTTGTGTGGTTGTTATTATTGTGGTTGTTAAGTTTGAAAAAGTAAAAGATTGTCTTATACCGTGTTAGTTTACAGATTTGTCACTTGACTCTATATTCTCACGCCCACACAATGACAACTGAACTAACAGTTGAGTTTGATTGAAATGGTGTTTGCAATGACTCTCTGTGTTGTTTTACAAGGCACAACTACCTTCTAAAGATTTTAAATGAATAAAAATTGTATGTGCTTTTAACTAGAAAGTAGGAAAGGTGGTGGTTTTATCTAGAAAGCAATAAAGGCAAAAAATCTTAAAGAATAGCTAAAGAATAAAGAAGCATAAAGACTTCATGTAGCAACGTTCAAAATCTAATATTTTTCAGGATATAATCACCACTGCATTTATTCATCAAAAGAGAAACAATCCACAGCAATGAGCTCCAATAGAGATTCCAATTTTCCTAATATAAAATTACAATTCAAAAAGCTGGTAAACATTCAACATAATAAGAATGCACATTCATCCACCATAGCACAAAGTTTACGATATCTGAATTTAACTTCTCAAACTTCCTTTGTATATTGAAAATAACTGAAAAAGAGAATAACACAGAAAATGACCTATCAACAACACAAAGTTTGTCAAAAGATCATCATAGCATCGATGGCTTTGTATATATAGCCTTGTCCTAAAATAATTGTCTTTAAACAATATAATAGCTTCTTGGAGACAGCTGATTAAAGCATAATTAATAATAAAGTCTTCTCAAATAACAAGTCTTTAGAGCACTTTAAAGAAAAAGCATAAAAATAAGAAATGCCATCACGTGGCAACATTTTGATCATCCTCACGAACTGCTTCGCCTCCTTTGTCATGTTCTCTAGCACTTGTTGGGTCCACGTGCGACCTAAGCCTTGCTTTATAACTCATGTACCTGGAAATGATGGGAGTTAAAATTTTGCCACATGGACTCAGAGTAATGTCTACTCAAAGTCTTCATTTACTCATCATTCTCTCCACATCCACCAGCCTCTTATTGACATTAACGACTTCAGTTCTGAAAGTTTTGAAATAAATTGCTATATGCCCAAGTTTTCCCAGTGACTTGTCATTTACAGTATCAGCACCAACAATCTCTTCATTGAGTGTCTTCCTGAAGCATTGTTTTACTTCTTTCACATCAAGCAAATTCTCTCCACTTTCATTCAAAATCTTTATCTCTAGAATTGTACATTTTTTCTTGATATCTAGAAGGTCGGCGTGGTATTGATTCAAAATTCCTCTTATTTCACTGATAAATTGCCCCAACACAGACAATTTCCACTCAATTACATCTAACCAAGAAATAGAATTATTCTCTTTAGGATCATATAGAACCTTCTCGGCCACCAAAATGTTAGTAACAATTTTTATAATTTATTGTTCCTCCTTAGACACCATGATCAAACCACTCTCATCCTTTCTAACGTTCTATAGTTCTGCAATTAACCCTTTCCTTTTATTCGAAATAAGAGCATATAACTTCATAGCCTCTTCGATGTATAGCATACTATCAATGGTAACTTTTTCAATCCATTGCTCAATAGCTCTAGCCAAAGTCTGATATCTTTTAATCTGTTGTAACATGCCTGGGTCTACTCCATCAACAGTAACACTTAAGGCTACATCAGAGGGCTGGGAAGTAGCATTCAGAATAGATTGAATAAAAGATGTTAGAGCATTCACCTAAGTTTACAATTTTACATTTTCCTGTTGCTCCGCTTTAACTCTTTTTGCTAACATTCCCACAGAAAATTTAGCATGATAAATATCACCCTCTATAGTGGGAGGGCCCATGTCAATTTTGCTCATGTTAAAGTCTGCTTATATAACCTCATGCTCATTCTTGTCTCCAATTGGATCTGCAATTTCTAGGATCTAATGTCCTAAAGAAGAATCCATCACCATCCTTCACATCCTCTTAGCCTTTTTAGGTTGAGGTGTAGTTCATAGCAATTTGGCCACAATATCAACATTCATGTCTGTCATGTGGGTGTATCTTCTTTTCTTCTCAACTACCTTATTGAGCCAAGAAGGAGATGGCCACACTACACCACTATTACTGGCATCTAGAACAACATTGCTTGGTTGATTTTGAGTACTATGTAAAGGAATTTCATTCAAAGCAAGGGAGGCTGGAATTTTAAATAAAGTTCAAAAAGAGCTATCTTCACCAATTTGCTAGAAGATAGAAGAGTCATTATTACCTGGCATGGGAGACAGATGAGGAGTCATATGGTTAGCCTGAAGCTGCTGCAAAGCATCAAGTTTCTTTTTTCATGCCTGATCCTCTAGCTGCAGGTTCACCATCTTGCTCACATGCACTTTTCAATCTCCTACTTTCTTCAGGTTCCTCTCCATCTCCGCCTTGTTGTGAACCAACTTTGGGTCAAGTTGTCTCCACACTAGTTGAAGCTCTTTGATTTCCAGAAGCATGAGAAATCCCCTGCTCCTTCGTCGTAGGTTCCCTCTATGTGGAAGAGGATACAGTGCACTCACAAAATTTCCCCTAGAGCTGCCTCTCAATTTTATTCAAAACAAAGAAGACCGAGTTTTAATATCAGTAATTTCTTTCTCCGACCATTGGATTCGTGGCAAAGGCCTAGTAGCAACAGCATGAAACTCATTATCAATCATGTCCAAATCATCATCAACTCCACTAGTAATATGCAGAGGCAAATTGAAAGCATGGATTTGGTCCAGAGTTAACCTCATCCAGTCTCTCCTCTGAACCTGTCTTTTGTCTACACAGTCCTCCCTATAATATTCGAGATGGGGTTAATGTTCATAAAAATTCCCCCATACAAATTCTTCTTTATAAAATTCTTGTTGTCAAAGAAAGATCTGAATGACAGAGAGTGAAAATTGTACTCAGTGAGAATACGCTCTACATTTTTAGCATTATCATTTATTTTACAGGTGAAAATTGATAAAGACACGGGGAAGGTGTAACCCTTTTTCTTCATACCATGATATTTATTGTTCACAAATGTCATTTGACGATAGATTTCCAAAAGAATGAAAAAGTCATAGGCATACCTGGGTAATTTCAATGTGGCATTTTCAAAACCACCAATTCTAAGATAGGTAAATCTATCGAATTGAATATAAAAGCTCCCATATCTCATAACCAATTATGTAGCTTTGGGAGATATCCTTACCTGTGGATTGCCTTCAATTATTGTCGTATTAAACATCAAAAAAGTATCATTTACACGGTGGTAATCTTTAACACCAATATCTTTCTGCAATTGGGGAAAAAAATCATACATAAGTGTGTCTGGTGTTAAAGAACCCTGAGTTCTCAACCTTGCCCAGACAACCTCTTTACTGGCCAGCACATAAAACAAATATGAACACATATAAAAAGAATTCGTTTGGTAGAAGTTCACCAATTGTTCATTTAATTGATCACTTATCAATTTAGCCTAGTCAACGTACTGAGACTCGCTACATACCACCAAAATGAACTGACACATCCATTTTTCAAAAGAATTTGATTCTTCATTACTGACCACACAATGCAGCAATGTAATCATATATGATATCTCTTCCTTAAAATGTGCTCTTTTCAAATTGGAGGGAACTTGAGATTTCCCCTTTTTTTCAACTTTCAGCCAATTCTTTGCAATAGAGGTTAGACACCAATCTTTCATATTCAGAAAATAATTCTAGCCCATAGTAACAAACATCTCCACAAATTCTTCCCTCTGGCAGTCTAAGAGCATGGGAGATGGTTTCCGCGTCAATGTTTTCTCGGCCAATGGTGACCTAGGGTTTTATTCCATTTTGTTCCAAAAATCCTTCAAATCTATGTGCCCCAGCTCGATGTCTCTTACCTTAGCCAAGTCATTCTCAATAATAGATGCTATTGGAATACCCTAGTAGTTATACTTAATTCTCACCAGCTTGAGAAACCAGTAAATGTATGCTTCTATGACTACGAAGGGTACCAAGCAAACTCCCAGAACATTTGGAGAAAACAAGTAATCCAAACTCATGAAAAATAAATACTCTTTCCACTCCACAAACTAAGAGAATTCAAATTCATAGCAGAAAAGAGCAAATGAGAAAGAATTCCAATCAGATGACCTGGTTAGGAAGGCCCGAGCACTATACTTACAGAAGACATTGCACCAAAACTCTCTGAAGTAGCAAACCAACAACAACATGGAATGAAATATCTGCAAGGGTGGCAGCTCTTATAAAAGTACTTCAATAAATCCAATTGAATGTGACGGTGCATACGGCGATACATTCCATTAAAGAGTCGCTTTAAATTTCCAATGAAAAGTGTGCAAGTGAGCTTTTCAAGACAATCTGTATTTATCACGAAAGCACAGGTGTCACTTTCTCTGTACATAGCAATAAATAGAAGGTTAGCCTTAAATACGTGGATTGGACGTTGAAGTAGGGAGTCGGTGATTTTTAAAACTCACAAACCATAAGGATGAGCTAGTCAGGAGTTAAGAAGTTCAAAGAACTTCCGACTTGTTGATTGGGAAATGTTTAACATTGAGAACTAAACACAAGACTGATGAAAAAGACAACTTACAATTCGAAGAAGAGTTGGCTAATCTGCAATTTTTGAAAACTTAGAACCTGTCGATGAAGGTTTTGAAAAGTTAGAAATAGTCAATTGCAAAGGAAAGACTCTTAAGAAAGGCTGCAAACTCTATTTAAAGGGGCAAACAATAAAAGACTAAGGAAATGTAGGATTGACACAAAAATGGCAATTTTTCAAAAATGCGGTAACATACCGATTCCCCCCCCCCTCAATATAAGTGCATGCTCATCAATTGGTATCAGAAAGGGTTCCTTTGAATAGTTTAACCAATAGAAGGAAGATCTTAAGAGCACATATTGAAAAAAGAAAAGGAAATACCAGGTAGAGTGTTGATCAACAAGCACCAACAAAACCAAATGCAAGTGATGACAGAGAAGAAAGCAAAAGTGATGAGGTGACAAATGGAACACACATGGCAATAGAAATAAGGAATGATGTTGTGATAGATGGAGACAGCTTTGTGAGAGAAAAAGAAGAAGAAATGGAGTTAGAAGAAGAGAAATCATCTAAAAGAGAGGCAACATTCAAAGCTTCAAAGAAGATGAATCAAGCAATAACTCCAGCGATGAATCAGATACAAAGGAAGCCCATTTTCATAGAAAGATCAAGAAAGGATCTGACATGTACAAAGGTAAATATAAATGTTATGATTGTGGTAAAATAGGTCATTTTTCTTCTAAGTGTGTGCAGGTCAAAAGTAAAAGTAGCAATGATGAAGAAGATTACAACTTAGAGAAAGATTTTGAAGAAGAATATGACGAAGATAATGAAGAAGTGGATCTTGAGGAGGAACTCCATTATACCATAAGCAAGATCAAGAAGCTTAAGAAAAGAAATTTGAAACTAAAATTACAACATCAAGAGGACAATGAATCTAATGTAGAGTTAGTATGAAACCTTGAAGAATCTGAGAAGATAATCGTCGAGCTAAAAAATTAGATTGAAGAAGGAAACTCTTGGAATTAGGCCAGACAACTGAGAGGGGGGGTGAATCAGTTGTCCCACAAAATTAATCTTTTCCTTTTTAATCTTCTTTCACAACTTACAAATAGATTAACGATGTAACCATTAAAGCATGAAACAATAACACATGAGCAGAAACACAATTAACACACTTGACACCAAGATTTTTGATGTGGAAACCCGGTTAAGGGAAAACCACGATGGGGGTTAACCCACAAGATTTGTACCCTATTAAAAGTACTTGAAAATGGAAAGGCACTTGCCTTCGGGCGCACTGCCCAGAGCTCACTGCTCAAAAGAGGCTCACTACCTATAGAATTTAAGTTTAATACAGAAGGAATTAACTGAGAAATAGCATCTTCTTCATGCCTATTTCAGTCTCATTGAGTGCTCATAAAACTTCTGCTCTTCTCCCAAATACTTCTTCACTATCACTTCATCCTTTACTATTCTTGTTCCTCTACTCCTCTTCTCTGCTCTGCCTCTGATCCTTTCTTGGGATTTGATTATTTCGCACAAGGATGATTTTCAACAACTCAACTACATGTCTTTATATGCTTCATCAACCTTGGAATAAACATCAAGGTTGGCACTACAAGTGTCTAACTTAATGCGAATCACTAAGCTATCAACCAAACATAACTGGGACTCAAATCTTCCTTGATCAACATGCCACGCTCCATAGAAATGCTCTATGATCATCCACAACACGCTAGAATCATCTGGTCCGCCAAGACTGGGAAAAACAACAACACTAAAGAAGAAATCTTTCAACAACGAGCTCAATCTTCAATGCGGACCTCCAACACAGAAGGTGCACGATCCAGAGACCTCCACAAGCACATTGAATTTAACAAAGACATTTGCACTCCTCCAAATTATCAGAATCACTTGCATCTTCTCTCGGAACCTCAAGAACACTATCTGCCATGACTGTCACACTAGAAATATTGCTTGTGGACCTCTAAACCATGAACCAGTTGAGTTGATGATACACACTGATTTCCCAAACATGCCTCTAGAACCGCAGATCATAATATTTCAATGTGGAACAATCCGGACCAATTTACTATCACTATCTCTTCTGAACACAACAAAACCTAGTTCCACTCAGATGGCCATAGCTTCTTCAAATCTTCATGCAGACCTCTCAAAACTTAACTGGAGCTACTTCAGACAATCCTTTACATAGCCATATGGTCCGCATACATTGATCTTCATTAATTTTCTCAATATCCTCAACATTCCAGTCTTCTAAACAAGCAACAAAATAGGATATAGTTGACACCAATGGCAACAAGGATATGTTGACATCAATGACAACACCGATTAGGCACATATTTGCAACAGAAACAAGATTAAAGAGGAAGTGAGAATCCAATTAGAGAAAAAGGAAGAAATTTGTGAAAAGTGTCTAAAATTATCTCCTTGAGAAAGGAATTGGAGAAATCAAGTGCTCAATTGAACAAAGACCTGAAGAATGAGAAGAGTATGGAAACGTTAGACAATATTCTCAATTCCCAAAGGCCAATTTACAATAAGAGTGGTATTGGCTATGAAGAAGGTCAAAGCTCAAAAACCACACAATCCTCAAATAAGACAAACGAAGAAAAGCTGAAGAGTTATTCTAATGCCCTTAAAAGTCCCATCAAAAGGGAAGACAACAAGGAGGAAAATAAAGTCACACAGAAGACCTACATCCCTCCAAAAGATATTAAGGACAAGTTCAGAAAGTCCTTTCCTCCAAGACAAGCGCAAATGACCAGGTTTCAACATTCTTTCTGTAAGGTGTAGAAATTTACCAACTAAAAATAGTGCCCGAAAAGAAAAAAAACACATTCCATAAGATAATCAACCAATAATGGTTTCCAAATATCCATAATCATATAATGGCAAGAACTCATAAATAAGAATAATGATCTATATACCAAAATGGATTACAAACAGTTTACATACACCCGATTTGGTGTTACAATACATCTGTTTCAATGTTACACAAAGAAGAACTATCATCAAGATATCCATGAATCATATTACAATTACAACTTGGCATTGAAGCCATACAAAGAAGCAAATATCCATATCAATAATAATATCTAATCTCGGTTACCTCGATCCTCTGATCATCCACAAACCAAGTCCAAGAGAGTGGTTGAGGTGTTTTTTCCACCCAACCACGAAGTACTGAACTTCCCCGGGTTTCTTCATAACTTGAAGAAAGCACCGACCCTACACAAGGAGCCTAGCAACTTGGAACGGTGTAAGCAGGAGGGAAACTCGATGCACACCTGTTGCTTGTATGCCTCCTAATACTAGAATGACATAAACTCTTGCAAACAAGATGTGGCAGAGACTACAAATTTCTAGGATTTTAAAACAAATCCATCCATTTCAATGGTACAGTTGCTTGGCCAAGCAAATAAATAAAAAAAATGATAGTTTTAGAAAAAGTAAAACTATCGTCTCTGTAGACCCACATTCGACATCCTATCCCGAAAATTCGTACTTTACCAAGATACATACAATACAATTTTACAATACAATTTTCTTATGTTTGGTTTTCCATAATCTCAAATATCTATAAACAAAAATTATTTCCAATGATCAAATGATTTTACTGTTTTGCTTAATGAAAAGTTTACTATTTTTCCCTTATTTTATCTAATCTAGTTGAAGATCTACCATATAAACATAATGCATTTCTTTCATAAATCAAGAATTTTGATAGACTACTAGTTTTCCAGTTGAAATGTAGAAATAACATTTATCAAGAATTCAATAATTTCAAAAGTATCTACAAATTTTCTCATTAATACAATTGAGAAGAATATTTCTTTTTCTAATGAATTCAATTTCAGATATATATATATATATATATATATATATATATATATATATATATATATATTAAAGAAAATTTAATTTGACAATTAAACCCAATCAGCATTGTAGTTCTATTCTTCATATTCATTTTTCTAATAAACACAATCAATACGACATATATATATATATAAGTTATTAATGATAAAAATCAAATACAGTCATAAACCATTCTGTTTCCAGACAATAAAAATTTATAGTCAGTATATATATACTTTGCTATGAAATAATCGATTCAGTCATTCTATTTTTCAGACAATAAGAAATACAATCAAATCATTTACATTGATTACAGACTATAAATAGTACATATTGTTTTAACACAGACGAAATGGGTGAGAGATAGACAGTCACAAAATATTCATATCTCTAAGAGGCCAAACTGGGTAAGAATGATTTTTAGATATGATTTAGATAACTAGGTCATGCATCACATATAAAAATTTTAGAAGAACCCAGTTCGTAAAAATAAAGTTATGGCTAACGGAAAAAACTATTTTAATAGAGATGAAATGGGTGAGAGATAGACAGTCACAAAATATTCATATCTCTAAAACGACAAATTGGGTAAGGATGATTTTCAGATATGATTTAGATAACTAGGTATATAAAAATTTTAGAAGAACCTAGTTCATAAAAATAAAGTTACGGCTAACGCAACAAACTGTTTTAACAGAGACGAAATGGGTGAGAGATAGTCACAAAATATTCATATCTCTAAAACGACAAACTAGGTAAGGATGATTTTTGGGTATGATTTAGATAACTAGGTCGTACATCACATATAAAAATTTTAGAACTCAGTTAATAAAAATAAAGTTATGGCTAACGCAACAAATTGGTTTAAGAATATGTAGAAGAGAATTCACAAAATAATATAAAGATTGCATATGACAAATTCATTACAATCTACCATGAAGTTTTCTTCATTTCTTAAACAAAACTACAGCCATTAACCTAATAATTTATAACAATTCAGACAGATGATCATGTATTTAACAGACAAGAAACGATTCAATCATACGAATAGATGAAATTAAGATTTAATAAGAACCTGAAAATTAAATAGAAGTTAAATAGAAGTTTTTGGTGAGCAAGAAATGAACTGCAACTTTTTTGTTTCCTCTTCCTCAATGTTTCAGCTTCCAGAACTTTTCTTTTTCCTCAAATAAGTTTTTGTTTCAAAAACATGTTTTATTCTATTTCTAATTCTAAAAATATTATTAAAATAATTCACATATTTATCACAATGTATCTATAAAACTAATAATTAAATAGAATACAATTATTCTTTAAATAAAATAAATTAAATAACTAAATCAATTATTCTATTTTCTAAACACTCGAGATATTAAATAAATAATCTAATTAAATTACCATTAACTAACTATGCGATATATAATTCAAATAAAATAAAAATGCAATTTAAATTAAACTATTAAATCATTCAATATGCAACATATGTAGCCACATGACACTACGTGAAGTGTGTGAAAGTTATCCCTCCATCTTAACCCTGCCAAGATGCTAATCTCCTTTACCTCAACCACCTCTTGTCTTCGACAACCTGCAACTCATAGTAAACTCCAATTACCCATTAATAAATTAGTACTCCAAATTATCGAAGCATATCCGAAGCATTACTAACATGAATATTACATTTATTTCATTACATCTTTTCGTATTAAAATATTCATAACAATTATTCATCTATCAGCATATAATTATTCATGAAATATTTCCATTTAAGTTAAACTCGGATGTATCAAAATTTGAGACGTGACATCATTTTCCTCTTAAAGAATCATCGTCCCGATGATCAACTTAACTAAAGATAAAATTTCATACCTCTTTACCTTAAAGTCAAAATCGGTCTACCTGACAATGTGTCATTGCTCCAAGCACCTGTTTGTTCATAACTGCAAAGATTCATCTGTCTAACATTCATTCACTTGCACACATTGTTAACATGTCGTTGTTCATCAAATAGACGAATAAAATCATGCAAGTTAAATCATTTCCTTCTTAAAATCTTATTCATATCCCAAACATTTTCATAAAATAAAACATTTAAGTTCATTTGGTCAACATGCCTACTTGCATGAAACAGTAGAACAATTGCTCTTATGATGAAAAACAAGCATCCCATACTACTTGTTATCATCATTGGCAAATCAAAACGTTTTAATAACAGAAATATCACAATCTACAACAAGATCTTCAACTTGAAATATAATAGATAAGATCACAAGTTTTCAATATGTAAAAAGATTATTACATGATTAGAAAGATCAAGGATAATAAGTTTTTCATGATTTCAATAATGATTTCAATGGTGCAATATCCATCTTTTTCAATGATGCAATATTCATCTTTTTAATAATGCAATATCCATCTTTTGTAATGATGCAATATCCATATTTTTTAATGGTCCAATAAAGTATTTTAGTCAATATAAACAACACACACATGGCCCAACTGCCAATACAAGCATATACCCGATACATGGTATAACTACCACCCAATTCCATACAAGTAACATATGGTACTCTTGTCAGAGCATAATCAAAATATCAACACAATCAATGAAGTTATAAGGAAAAATAATTTTACTTCCAAAGCACACCATATGAGCAAAATCTTAGTCCATCAAAGATACATATAAGAATGAATCATTCATCATAATGCACATGCAATAGAAATCATAACATAATTTCAAGAAAACAACTCTATTAGGTCAAGATTCTCTAAAACAAATCTCCAAAGGTACACCAACAAGATCAAAACCAACCATCGTGCATATAACTCCTTTGAGACTACACCACTCCTTCGTTCCACTACCACTGCAATGAGAAGAAGCTCTAGCCCAAAAAGCGCAACAACAAGTTAAGTCCATAAAAACTTAGGACCACAACTATGCTGGGATAAGCTCTCAAGCTCTCAACTAAATTTAAGGAGACTCACAAAGCTACCATATCTACTCTTAAGGAAAATCGCAACAAAAGATTATTCTCTCAACAGTCCTTCTTCAGGCACTACCCACAACAAAAGAATTCAAGGATCAGGTAAGCTACCTCAAAAGGTTATAGGCACTATTACCACATGTCTCAACTCTAAACACGGTCTCCCTATATGAGATACTTTCTCATACTCCACTCCTAAAAGAGAGGGTTTCTTTAACATTCTAGCACTACACTACCAAAATTAAGACCAACTAAACAGATTCTTAGAGGAAAGAATATAACCACACCCTCTGACGTGTAAACACTTCTATAAAGAAAGACTTAAAAACTTGTTACTCACTAGGGCACATCTAAGATGACATCAATGAACAAGACTAATCCACCATACTTCCATTTCCTAACTAAGCTAGACCAAAATGTCAAACAACACAACTTGATCACAAGGCTTCTTCATAGCCTAACACCAAGTATCCATAAAATGGAATATAAAGGACAACTTATCCCATCCAGCATCAAGCTAGAAAACCTTGAACTACTAAGAAGAAACTTCTAAAGTAACCCGATTTCCAAGATTGGCAACTCAACAAGAATAAAAAGACAACTATACTACCATAAATATCTATATTAATTACGTGCTCATGCACTAACTAAAGATCCATCATACCCTACATTATGTCAAACTTGAAGGTAGTTATGGAACTTACATACAACTTCATACACTCTATCATTGCCAAACACTAGGGCATGGCATCATGTTCAAGATCAACAGGAATGAGATATGCAAGAACAACTAAAGTTGGTGGACTAAGCCAACATTAGGCCAATTAAACTAAAAGCAAGATTCAATTCCAATGTGTTCTCTACATAGTCCTAAATCTACATACAAGAATACATTTCTCTTCAAGTGATCCACAGAAAAACCATTTCTCAATATTTCACACAATAGTTGCTTTCATTTACCAACAAACCAAGGAATTTAATCTACCATAATTCTAGTAATTACACACATCAAGTACTAGTTTATTCTCCGCATTCTACTCCCTTATACAATCCATCAAAGGTCCATCATGGACATGATAGAGAACCTAATAGGAAACATGATCAACAGTTAAAACTTTCAAGCATAGCCACCAATAATAATTAAGTAAATAAAGTCCAAAGAAAAGAAAATCAATTACAACAATAAAGCATAAAAATGTGTGCAATTACAACAGTAAATACAACGTGACCATCAAGGTCATAAGATAAATAAACATTAATTTTGATGGCTATGCTTTTCCATAAATAAAAGAAATAAAAAAATTTCAAAGTTGGTCCTTTCAAAGTCAAATAAAAATCAATATTCACAAGTTTCACATTACAAGAACTATGTGACTAATTCTAGCCACTAAAAAGGGGTACAATGCTACACTACACCTGAATCCAAGGTAAGTAAGAGAATAAACTCAAACTCAACCACATCAAACAACAAATCTCCCAAGACTCTAATCATGTCTATACCATAAGATTATTTCTTCTTAACCACACAAACATCATTTAATGATACCAAGCAACCGTAAGTTGCATACAATCACTACATAAAGACATACACGGTCATCCACTAGCAACCAGCCAGCAATCAAGATGAAGCAACTGAGATATCTAAGCACATCAATCTCTCCAACATGCAACGGTTAACACTTCTTATGAATCAAGGATTCACCAATATAACATATGGAATAATAAAATAGGAGGAAGGATCCAACGTTCCTTTCACAAGATTCTAAACTCCTCCACAACATGATGACAAGCATACTAAATGCATACTAAGAGATGAAAAATCATAATTCAGGTCACAAGATGTAGGGTTTTCTATTTTTTTTATGATTCTAACACTTCAAAACATCCCAAGGATTATACAAAAGACACTCTTCACAACCCTGTTTCTCTTTAACTCTTCAAATAATGCAAGGAAAGAATTACACCCAGGTTCCCACATGAATCCTAGGGAAAATGCAATCTAGGAATATGAGTCATTACCCAAATGATCTATTCTAGTAATGTGTTGCAACACTATCTATCTTACAACCACATAATTAATCCATACCTGGAAATATTCTCTCAATAAGGTAATGCAATAAACAAGCATTACCAGTCTCTATATAGAGGTAAGCATTGCGAGGATATGCTACTCTTGTACACAACAAGGTTCACTAATATTCTTTCCATAACAAGCATATCATCAAAACATCCTCTTGTCCACATACAATGCATAACTTCTAAAAGAATAAACCCAGTTCGATTACACTTGGAACATGGTATTTACTTTCACACAAAGGTCCTTATAACTCCACCATCATAGGTGGTTACACAAGCACAAACATGACCCTTCAAAGGTCACTCAAGCACTCTCACATAGTGCAAAGTCTCATGCCAAACACTCAAGGCATCAAGAAGGAAAATACATTTAAGCAACATCTTGGCAAACACCAGGGTTTATCTAACCCATAATAATGCATTACACATGTGAGGATGACATACAAAAGAAGGCACATGCTACTTACTGCACGCCAACACTCAAGGACCCACACATGCTCAAACAAACTAAGCAACACACGCCCCAGAGCTCCCAGTATTGGAACTGTGCTCTGATACCAAATGTAAGGTGCAAAAATTTACCAACTAAAAATAATACCCAAAACGAAAAAGAAAAAACATATTCCATAAGTAAAATAATCAACCAATAATGGTTTCCAAATATCTATAATCATATCATAGCAAGAACTCATAAATAAGAATAATGATCCATATACCAGAATGGATTACAAATAGTTTAGATACACCCGACTTGGTGTTACAATACATCTGTTTCAATGTTACACAAAGAACTATCATCAAAATATCCATGAATCATATTACAATTGCAACTTGGCATTGAAGCCATACAAAGAATCAAATATCCATATCAATAATAATATCTAATCTTGGTTGCCTCGATCCTCTGATCATCCGCAAAACAAGTTCAAGAGAGTGGTTGAGGTGCTTTTTCCACCCAACCACGAAATACTGAACTTCCCCAAGTTTCTTCATAACTCGAAGAAAGCACCGACCCTGCACAAGGAGCCTAGCAACCTGGAATGGTGTAAGCAGGAGGGAAACTCTCGATGCATACATGTTTCCTGTATGCCTCCTAATACTAGAATGACATAAACTCTTGCAAACAGGATGTGGCAGAGACTACAAAGTTCTAGGCTTTTAAAACAAATCCATCTATTTCAATGGTACAGTTGCTTGGCCAAGCAAATAAATAAAAAAATGATAGTTTTAGAAAAAGTAAAACTATCGTCTCTATATACCCACATTCGAAATCCTGTCTCGAAAGTTCGTACTTTACCAAGATACATACAATGCAGTTTTACAATACAATTTTCTTATGTTTGGTTTTCCATAATCTCAAATATCTATAAACAAAAATTATTTCTAATGATCAAATGATTTTATTGTTTTGCTTAATGAAAAGTTTACTACTTTTCCCTTATTTTATCTCATCTAGTTGAAGATCTACCATATAAACATAATGTATTTCTTTCATAAATCAAGAATTTTGATATACTACTAGTTTTTCCAGTTGAAATGTAGAAATAACATTTATCAAGAATTCAATAATTTCAAAAGTATCTACAAGTTTTCTCATTAATGCAATTAAAAAGAATATTTATTTTTCTAATGAATTCAATTTCAACTATTATATATATATTTATAAAAGAAAATTCAATTTGACAATTGAACCCAATCAGCATTGTAGTTCTATTCTTCATATCCATTTCCAATAAACACAATCAATACGACATATATATAAATAAATAAATATATAGATAGATAGATAGATAGATATAATTAAGTTATCAATGATAAAATCAAATACAGTCATAGACCATTATGTTTCCAGATAATAAAAATTTACAGTCAATATATATATATATATATACTTTGCTATGAAATAATCGATTCAGTCATTCTATTTTTCAAACAATAAGAAATACAATCAAATCATTTACACTGATTACAGACTATAAATAGTACATATTGTTTTAACACAGATGAAATGGGTGAGAGATAGACAGTCACAAAATATACATATCTCTAGAAGAACAAACTGGGTAAGGATGATTTTTGGATATGATTTAGTTAACTAGGTTGTACATCACATATAGAAAATTTACTAGAACCCAGTTCTTAAAAATAAAGTTATGTCTAACACAACAGACTAGTTTAAGAATATGTAGAAGAGAATTCACAGAATAATATAAAGCTTGCATATGACAAATTCATTACAATCTACCATGAAATTTTCTTCATTTCTTAACAAAACTACAGCCAGTAACCTAATAATTTATAACAATTCAGACAGATGATCATATATTTAACAGACAAGAAAAGTTTTAATCATACGAATAGATGAAATTAAGATTTAATAAGAACCTGGAAATTCGTTCCTTAATACAATTGAATGCTGAATTCCTACAGAAGCTCCCTTGATCTGATTTGATTTTCCTTTTATGCCTAGAAAGCTTTCACAATTTTTATGATTTGAATGCAATTACAGAGAAAAAAATGATGATCCCCTCTTTTTGAGAATGCAAAATGTTAAATAGAAGTTTTTGGTGAGCAAGAAATGAATTGCAACTTTTTGTTTCCTCTTCCTCAATGTTTCAACTTCTAGAACTTTTATTTTTCCTCAAATAAATTTTTGTTTCAAAACATGTTTTATTCTATTTCTTATTCTAAAAATATTATTAAAATAATTCACATATTTATCACAATGTATCTATAAAACTAATAATTAAATAGAATACGATTATTCTCTAAATAAAATAAATTAAATAACTAAATCAATTATTCTATTTTCTAAACACTCGAGATATTAAATAAATAATCTAATTAAATTACCATTAACTAACTATGCGATATATAATTCAAATAAAATAAAAATGCAATTTAAATTAAACTATTAAATCATTCAATATGTAATATATGCAGCTCCATGACACTACGTGAAGTGTGAAAGTTATCCCTCCATCTTAACCCTACCAGGATGCTAATCTCCTTTACCTCCACCACCTCTTGTCTTCGACAACCTACAACTCATAGTAAACTCCAATTTCCCGTTAATAGATTAGTAATCCAAATTATCGAAACATAGCCGAAGCATTACTAACATGAATATTACATTTATTTCATTACATCTTTTCATATTAAAATATTCATAACAATTATTCATCTATCAGCATATAATTATTCGTGAAATATTTCCATTTAAGTTAAACTCAGATGTATCAAAATTTGAGACGTGACACTTTCTATGGTTATTGCTATTCTTGTAATAATTGGTCATAAAGCAATAGATTGTTGGACACATGCAAGAAAATTTGGTTGGAACAAGAGTAGAAATTCTTATGGGTTGTCAAATAAGAATTACAATATCATATGTAATAAATGCAACAACTTTGGTCATAAGGCAAGAAACTGTATAACATGTATGCAAGAAATTTTGGGTGGAACAAGAGTAGAAGTCCGTATGGGTTCTCAAGCAGGAACTATAATTTCTTTGCTCCTTTGTTAGATTACAATGTTGTGTGCTACAAGTGCAACAACTATGGGCATATAGCACGTTTCTGTAGATGTGGTTTTGTGGAACTTCCTAGGCAGAACAAGAAAGTGGAAGCCATGGACAATCAAAAGGAAGAAAATACAAAAGTATGGAGAAGGAAAAAAGTGCAAGATAATGAAAACAAGGAAGAATCGATGCTTGTGCAAACTATACTTCATGCACAAAAAGTATCACTAAGTCCATAAGGAGAAGTACGAATTCAGGGGGGCTAATAATTGCCTCATATTTTAGCTCCATAGATAAGGCATTCAGAGATATATCAATTGATGCCAACTATGAGGGTAATGAGCATCCCGTTACCATTGATATCAAAAAGGAGAGAGTTATAGAAAAAGGAAGAATAATGCCATTGATGTCAAGGGAGAGAGTTGCAGAAAGGAGGAGAGTTGCAATGTAGACTTATAGGAAAAGGAAGAATGATACTATTGATGTCAAAGAGCAGTATTATAAACAGGGGGAGTTTTCTTTGTGAAAGTACTAGGTGTTCCTTTTCCATTGATGTCAAAGGGGGAGAGATAAAAAAATGGGGAGCAATGCAAAAGGAGAGAATTATGTTTGTGTTGCCATCAACGACAAAGGGGGAGATTGTCGTAAATTGTTGTTTATGTCAAAGGAAAGAATTGATGTCAAGATTGTTGTCATTGATGTCAAAGGCGTATGGGGATAATGGTGAATCTGCCAAATTTGGACGAGGCTCTCAGTTAAGTTATGGAAGTAGACAAAGGCTCTAATCAGCTAACCATTCATTGAGAAAAGATGTAGTGGAGAAAATGAAGTTGTTATGTCTGAGAGTTTATTACATTTAAAGGAGATGTCTTGATCTGCTTCCTTGTTAGATCTAGAGATATCGAAGATAATCTTAAAAGTACCTTGCAAATATATTATCTGTATTAGCTTTGACTATGTTTATAGAAGATGAAAAGAACAATGGAGTTGATAGTAAGGACCGACTACATACTATGGAATTCGCTAATCCAAGAAGAAGAAATTGTTATAGGCCAAAGGCCATAAATTGTTGCATTAAACATCATCAAAAGGATGGCAGCACTCTCATTATAATTCCTACGCCCTACCTCATTCAAAGTGGCAGTACTAAAATTGTATCCAAGTTTGTGGTCTTTGATAAGATTAAAATAAAGTTAATTTATAGGGGCCAACCCCTCCAATGATGTCGCCACCTCTAATACAAAATAATTCAATTTGGCTGAGGCTGACACCCCTTCCTAGTCGACTTCCTTGAGGAAAGAAAAACAAATTTAAATTGATGGTTGACCCCTCTAAATTGGCGCCTCATAGAATTGAGGAAAGTAAAGTCATAAATAATTGAATGGAGTAGTCACCTACTATAGAGGAAGATAAAATAAATTATAAGTAAATTAAATATTTTTTAATGTTGGCTGACCTTGTTGTGGGAAGAATTAAAAGTAGATTATAACATGAAGGCGATGATTATAATTATTGGAAGACAACGATTATATTAGTTAAGGAAACGCATATACTTAAAGAGTTGCCTCCCTATGTGAGATAGTATAATGTTTCATAAAGTCGCCTCCATTCATAAGAGAATATTATGGTATAAAAGGAAGATGTGGAGAGCATTTGAGATGTAACAAAATACCATGTAAATCATCCAAGTATTCAAGCAGATCTAAAGAAGAGAATATGAAGAGTAATTCAAATTTATATTAAAATATATGAAGAGAGTGTTAAGATTGTGAAGAGAAATATATGATGCATAATTTGGGGGCAAATTTGTAAGTGAAATTAGAGCAGACCTTAAGGCGGAAATATAAAGGAAAGCATTGCATTATTTGAGATAAAATTTGTGAAGGAAAGTTGTTGCATCGTCATCAAGTAGATTTGTGAAGGAAAGCAATTGCATCATCTACAAACCAAGTCGTGAAGGAAAGCACTTGTGTGATAACTATTAGATCATCTATAAGCAGAGTCGTGAAAGAAAGTGCATCTATAATTAGATCTTTCTGAAGACAATATCATCCATTGAAGAATTTGGAGGTTGGTGCCTATCAAAATAAGAGATTGATGTCTCTTACAGAATTGGTGCTCAGTTGTTGGGATTGGTGTTTCCAGTGGGTTGGTCCCTACAAATTCTACAAACGAGGATTGGTGTCTCCAGTGGGTTGATGTTCACAAAATCTGCAAGTGGGGATTGGTGTCACCAGTAGGTTGGTGCCTACAAAAGAAGATTTGTAAGAGAATTAGGTTGGTGCCTTGTCATGTCCCCATTTCCGGTCTGATCACCAAACAGGAGACTAAGTTAGCCTATCCTCATTCTCGTAGGCTAATTCATCAAAACAAGGGAATATTCTAGTTGAGCTAAGGCTTGGAAAAGATAATGTTGTTCAGAGGCTTGGAAAATGGAACGTTGGTTTACACAACTCAGCTAATTTTCATTTGCACTGACGAAATTGGACGAATCATCTAGAGAGTTTGAAAATAAAAATAATATTATTTTATCATGGTTTCAAGCGCCACCTTGGAAGAAAAGAAAATTAAATAATAATATTTTATTATTATTTAATGGAGCACTCAAATGGAAAAGAAGATAAATGAATTATATATTATTATTTTAATATTATTTAATTGGAGCGGCTATTTTGGAGGAATGAATAATAATATTTTATTATTTCAATGAGCGCTCACCTTGGAGGAAAATATAAAATATTATATTCTTGATTTTTGGAGCTCACCTTGGGAGAGTAAATAAATTAATAAAATAATGATATTTGAAATTGGGTGCCCTCTTTGGAGAAATAAAATAATAAAATATTGGTTGCTAGCTGACAAGGAGGGAAAAGTGAAATTCAAATCTTTAATTTGAATTGTCGGCCTCATCGAAGACTCGAGTATAAAAGAAGGCTTTGGAGCGTCATTTTGGCACCACGAACATTTTGACAACTTTCGCATTTATGCTTGTCAATTGTATTGCATAACTTGTAAGGACAAAAGCCCTTGTGAAGTGGTGTGTTGGACGAAAACCCAATCACATCTTGGAGGTGGATTCATACGAAGTTCACATTTGCACTTCATTGGAGACTTGTAGATTGTTTGAGCATCATTGATTCATCATTCGAAGATTTGGTCGGAGACCATTGTTGAAGGTTTCATTGAAGACTTTGATTGAAGATCCTTTGCATTTTCATTGAAGACATTGAAGGTTCTTGCTTACATCTTGAGCGTCAATTTATAGAGGTCATTTTGTGTGTTGAAGCGTTGTTGTAAGGATAGTAGATTGAGCACATTTCCTTGAGGTTTTGATTGCAAACATGCCAAATCGGCAGCGTTTAACCCTAGTTGCTGCCATTGTTGAGGAGGGTTTCCTTGTTGAAGTCAGTGACCAGCATCGAGGTGTAGTGACCAGCATTTTGTGGTATGTGATATCCAACAAACATCCCTATATGCAATGATCTTACAAGGATAAGGATTGTGGCAGATTTGAGGAAATAGCGAACAATATCTTGCATTCATAGAAGGTCATAACATTAGCAAACAGCACTTGGAGTTGAGCGCTTAGCTCTAGGGAAGTTTCAATCAGCATTTGGAGGTTTTACATTGCATTTCATCATCAACCGGAAGTCGATTTGCTACAGTAGACTTATCACCATCATTGCAACGTAATTGGTCATCATTTTGGTATGTTATAGTTCACATCTCATCTCTATTTTGCAACAGCAGTTCATGCTTTGCATGTTGGTTGTTATATAGCCATAGAATGATCTAATTGAAGACTTGAAGGATTGATTTATGTCACAAAAATATCTGATATTGTTTAGCATCCTTCCTATCTATTTGAATATGTATTTCATGGTGTAATAAGGCTGCCAAACCATCTTTGTTTATCATCAGTTGTATATGTATGTTCATGTTTCATGTTTGGCAGAGTGAAATAGAATAGTGTAGATATAAAGTCAGAATTTAGTCCTAGGGTTTCATTTTGAAAATAGCAAAGTTTAGAAATATTGCTTCAAACCTAAAACGAGACATGACAATGGTATCAAAGCTTGGATCCTGCCAGCCTAGAGTTTGGGATTGATGAAAGTCAAGTCTTATCCAATAGCATTCTTGTGCATAAGATTTGAAGTTAGATCCACCTACATTGGGTTGAGATTTGACTTGGTCTTATCTGGGTGTTATGAGTGAAAAGATTGACCTAGTCGAGAGTTAATTGTTATGCATACACCAACTCCATACGGTCATACCTATAGAAGAAGTGGACAACAAGAAGAGATCTACCCTTTTGCAGAGATGGATCGAAACAGAAGAGCTGGAAGTCCACCAAGGGATGACACAGATCCGTATTTGGTGGAACAACAAAGAACAAACATGAATTTGGAACAATTGATGACTTCTCAAAATCACTTGATGCAATTAATGACTCAAGCCTTGGGTAATATGAAGGTAAATGGTTCATCGGCAAGAGATGGCACCGTGGTAGGTACGCCACATGGTGGGAGAGCACATGTTTCGTCAACAGATAGGCCCTTCTGGCCCAAATTTCTGCCTAGTGAGGAAGAAGAGGATGTTGAGAATGAAGAGGAATAATCTTTTGCAGATGAATTGACTACCATATGTGAAGAGTATGATGCACTTCTTGACATGGTCAAAAGAGGTATAAACATCAATCAATTTATGAGTGAAAGGAAGGATAGGAAAAGATCAAAGGTAGGGCAAAAACCTAAAGGTCCATCAAAGCAAAACAAAGAATATCAAGAGGCACCGAACAAGATACCTATACCTAATTTTGATGGAAGCAAGAAAATAAGTGCAAGAGCATGGGTTCACAAACTTGATACATCCCTTACACTCAAACACATGGATGAACAAAAAGCTATTCAGCCAGCTACTATGCATCTTAAAGGGATAGTATATGATTGGTGGCATCATGGACTTGTCTCAGAAAGACATGCGATGATCACTTCTTATGATGAGTTCACACAAAAACTTATCACTAGATTTGACACGAAGGATGTGGAGGTCTACTACAGAGATTTGGCCCAGTTGAAACAAACTGCTAAAGTGGATTCCTACATCAACAAGTTCCAAAGAATTGTAGTAATGGTTCCTAATATGACAGAAAGAACAGTGGTAATGTTGTTTGTGGAAGGTTTGAATGATAAGTTGAAGGGATTGGTGAAGGCACACAAGCCAAGTACACTTGATGATGCTATTGAACTTGCACTTGATCTTGATACTACACCTTCGTCATTCCATCCACAAAAGAAAACTTTTAAGGGCTCTAGTTCAAATCAAAAAAGGTTCAACCAGTAGAAATATCTACCGCCTAGGATGGATAATGAAAGAAAGAATGAGATGAGGAGAAAGAACATTTTTTTTTTTGCAAGGAGCCATGGGAACCAGGACACCGATGCTTAGGAAAAGGCAAGGTTCATCTCATAGAGGTCATTTCTAATGATGAGAGTGAGTCTGTAGAAGACAATAACTTGGATGGTGATGATGATCATGTGGAGCAGCAACCGCAGTTGGAGCTTGTGCCGAACATTGAAAATGACAAACGACATGTAACCATTGCATCAATTTTAGGAGTACTGAAATATCATGCTTTTTGATTGAAAGGAGTCATCAATGGACAAAGGGTCACTTGTTTGGTTGACAATGGAGCCACTCATAACTTCATAAATGAGGGCTTAGTTGTGAAAAAGGGACTAAAAGCTAAGGATTTTCAGGGATTCACTGTGACATTTGTAGATGGATTCACCATGAGTTGCACTAAGATGGTATCTCAGCTTAGCATTCAAATGGGAGACTACACATTGATGGATGATTTTTGTGGTAGGATTGGGAGAGATTGATGTTGTGTTCGGAATTTAGTGGTTGCAGTCTCTAGGCAGATACATACAGGATTTTCAAAAGATGGAACTTGAGTTCATTCATGATGGGAAGAAGGTTGTGTTTAAAGCACTTTCAGATGGACAACCTAGAGTTGTGACAGCCAAGAGAATGGAAACATTGTTCAAACATAATGATGTTGCTTGGGCAGCTCAATGTTTTGTATCATCCAAATATTCTTTCGATAGTCAGAAGTACCATGTGGATATATAGTCTATGCTTGATAAGCATAGTATGGTGTTTGTAGAGATTCCTCTTGGTAGACCACCGGATCGTGGGTTTGAGAATGTCATTGAGTTGGAGGGCTCCAAGCCTGTCATCACTACGGCTTATCGTCATCCACAACATTTCAAAGAGGAAATTGAGAAGACGATTAAGGAGTTGCTTGAGATGGGACACATTCGTCCTAGCTCTAGTCCATTTGCATCTTCAGTTGTGTTGGTGAAGAAAAAGGATGGCACAATGAGGATGTGCATTGATTATAGAGCTCTAAATAAGAAGACAATCAAGAATAGATATCTCATTCCCAGGATCAATGAGTTGCTTGATGAGTTACATGGGGCCGTGTACTTCTCCAAAATTGATCTTCGTTCAAGGTATCACCAGATTCGTGTCCACGAGGAGGACATACACAAGACAGCATTCAAATGTCACTATGGACACTTTGAGTTTTTGGTTATGCCATTTGTCTAACCAATGCACCTACTACATTTCAATCTTGCATAAATCACATCTTTCGGAGGTAGTTGCGTAAATTTGTGTTGGTGTTCTTTGACGACATTTTGATATACAGTAAGACTTGGGAAGAACATCTCCAACATATTGATGAGGTATTGGGTATCATGGAGGCACAATCATTGTTTGTGAAGGCATCCAAATGTGAGTTTGGTATGACAGAGATTCTCTATCTGGGGCATGTGATTGGAGCTGATGGAGTCAAAGTTCATCAGGAAAATATGCAGGCAATTCTAGATTGGCCACCACCATGGAACATTTTAGATTTGAGAGGATTTCATGGACTATGTTTCTACTACATGAGGTTTGTAAAAGGGTTCTCACAGTTGGCAACACCTCTCATAGATCTCACAAAGAAGGGGCATTCAGTTGGTCAGATATGTTTCAGGTTGCTTTTGATAAACTCAAAAAGGTGATGAGTTCATGCCCAGTATTGGCATTGCCAGATTTCATAGTCTTTTGTGTTGGAATGTGACGCATCAGGAGAAGGCATTGGTGCGGTGTTGATGCAGAATAGACATCCTATTGCTTTTGAGAGCAAGAAGTTGAGGGATGCAAAAAAGCTCTATTCCACCTATGATAACGAGATGCTCACCATCATGCATGCATTGACGAAGTTTAGGCAGTATTTGATTGGTAACCGATTTGTGGTTAGGACTGACCACAATAGTTTGAGGCATTTTCTGTCACAGACGGCTTTGAATGAGAGGCAGCAGAAATGGGTGAGCAAAATTCAAGGATATAATTTTGATATTGAGTATGTCAAGGGAAAGAATAATGTGGTTGTCGATGCTCTATCCAAGAGGCCTACTCTTTGTTCGATGTCAAAAATTTCAGCAGATTGGAAGTCTCATCTTTTGGTTGAGTGCTCCACGAACACTTTTGCTTGTGAGATCATGGATGGTAAGATTCAGGATGAAAAGTATAAGGTGATTGATGATGTGATCTACTACAAGGATAGGATCTATCTGGTCCCTGAGTCGAAGTTGAAGGAGAAGATTCTGAGGGCCACTCATGATGATCCACTTGCAGGGCATCCAGGGTTCTTCAAAAGTTACAGGTAGGTGAGAGATTCTCATGGAAGGGTCTCAAGGATGACGTCTTGCAGCATGTCAGAGAATGTATGATTTGTCAACAGAACAAGCTGGAACATACCTCTCCCACAGGGTTGCTTCAACCATTGCCTATTCCAAAGCAAAGGTGGGAAGGTATTTCGATGGATTTCATCACAAGTCTACCGAAGGTACAAGGTATGGATTACATATATGTTGTGGTTAACAAGTTGACTAAGTACGCACATTTCTTTGCAATTTCGCTAGACTATTCAGCACTTCATGTTGCAGAGTTATTTTTCATAGAAGTGTTCAAATTGCATGGACTTCCGATGACCATTGTCAGTGATTGGGACAGCAAGTTTCTCAACATGTTTTGGAAGGAGTTGTTCTAAATGACAGGACCAAGTTGGAAACGAGCACAAGCTATCACCCTCAGACAGATGACCAAACTGAGATTGTGAACAAATGGGTTGAGGGATATCTTTGCAACTATGTTGCAGGGCAACAACGTGCTTTGATCAAGTGGTTGCACTTGGGTGAGTATTGTTACAATACCACCTATCACATGTCAATTGGCATGTCACCTTTCAGGGCTTTGTATAGTTATGATGCTCCATCATTGTTGGACTTGGCCTTGGAAAATTATAGAGCTCTCAGAGCTGAGTTGATGCAGGATAGTCAGGACATCCTTAAGGCACTTAAGGATAACATGCAACAGGCTCAAAATCAGCATAAGATGTATGCAGACAGACACAGGATTGAGAGGACTTTTGAAGTTGGTGCTTTGGTCTTTTTGTGCCTTCAGTCATACAAAAAGTCGACACTGAAGAAGAGTTGTGCAGAATAGTTGAAGTCGAGATTCTATGGTCCCTACAAGATTCTGAGAGTTGGTGAGATAGCATATGAGCTTGAGTTGCCGGCGGAAAGTAAGATTCACAATTTTTTCATGTGTCATGCCTCAAGAAGGCATTGGGACATAAAGTTGTTTCTTCGCCTGATCTTCCACCTCTTGATGAAGAGGGCACGTTGGTGTTGGTTCCTGATAGCATTTTTGAGACAAGGGAGCAGCATTTGAGGAACAGGGTGATCCGTGAGCATTTGGTGAAATGGAAAGATTTGTCATTGGAAGATGCGACATGGGAAGGAGAACAGATTCTGCAGCATCCGAATTTGTTATTGCTTAAGGACAAGCAATCTCGAGAAGGGAGGACTGTCATGTTCCCATTTCCGGCCTGATCACCAAACAGGGGACTGAGTTAGCCTATCCTCTTTCTCGTAGGCTAATTCATCAAAACAAGGGAATATTCTGGCTGAGCTAAGGCTTGGAGAATGGAACGTTAGTTTACACAGCTCAGCTAATTTTCATTTACACTAGCGAAATTGGATGAATCATCTGGAGAGTTTGAAAATAAAAATAATATTATTTTATTCTGGTTTCAAGCGCCACCTTGGAAGAAAATAAAATTAAATAATAATATTTTATTATTATTTAATGGAGTGCTCAAATGGAAAAGAAGATAAATGAATTAAATAATATTATGTTAATATTATTTAATTGGAGCGGCTATCTTAAAGGAATAAATAATAATATTTTATTATTTCAATGAGGAGCGCACACCTTGGAGGAAAATATAAAATATTATATTCTTGATTTTGGCGCTCACCTTGGTTGCTAGCCGACAAGGAGGGAAAAGTGAAATTCAAATCTTTAATTTGAATTGTCGGCCTCATCGAAGACTCAAGTATAAAATAAGGCTTTGGAGCCTCATTTCAACACCACGAACATTTTGACAACTTTCACATTTATGCTTGGCAATTGTATTGCATAACTTGCAAGGACGAAAACCCTTATGGAGTGGTGTGTTGGACAAAAACTCAATCACATCTTGGAGGTGGATTCATACGGAGTTCACATTTGCACTTCATTGGAGACTTGTAGATTGTTTGAGCATCATTGATTCATCATTCGAAGATTTGGTCAGAGACCATTGTTGAAGGTTTCATTGAAGACTTTGATTGAAAATCCTTTGCATTTTCAATGAAGACATTGAAGGTTTTTGCTTACATCTTGAGTGTCAATTTATAGAGGTCATTTTATGTATTGAAGCGCCATTGTAAGGATAGTAGATCGATCACATTTCCTTGAGGTTTTGATTGGAAACCTGCCAAATCGGCAGCCTCTAACCCTAGTCGCCACCATTGTTGAGGAGGGTTTCCTTGCTGAAGTTAGCAACCAACATCAAGGTGCAATGACTAAAATGGTAAAAATCTGAATGAATTATATTTACAAAAGAGCAAATCTCAATATAAAGAATACAATGAAGATGTTTCTAAATAATACAACAGCTAATAAAGCAACGAATTAGAAACAATCTAAACTATAGAAATAGAAACTATCTAATAAAATATTGACCATTAATATAAACTAAATATTATTTCAATACCCTCCCTTAATGGTCAATCTATCAACTACACCAAGGTGCCCCCTAAATTTGACAAACTTATCTGGGCTTAAAGACTTGGTGAGAATATCTGCAGTCTGGTCCTCAGTTGGAACATATTGCAACACCACTAATCCGTCTTTGACAAGCTAGCGGATGAAATCACAGTGAAGTTCAACATGCTTGGTCCTTTCATGGAAGACTGGATTTTTGGCAAGTTTCAGCACCCCTTGATTATCACAGTACAAAGGTGAAGGCCCTACTTGAGACATTTGCATGTCAGAAAGCATCCTTCGCAGCCAAACTGCCTCACAAGCTGCTTTAACAGTTCCCCGATATTCAACTTCAGTTGAGGAAAGAGTCATTGTCTGCTGCTTCTTGCTAGTCCATGTAACTGCACCTATGCCCAAACTAAAAGCATACCCAAAAGCCAACTTCCTGTCATCAACAGAACCTGCCCAATCTGAGTATGTAAAACCAATCAGCTTAGGATCTTTACACCTGCCATACAGAATCCCAAAGTCGGAAGTGCCTTTCACATATCTTAGCACACGCTTCGCTGCAACCCAATGTTTAGCTTTAGGGGCTGTCATGAAGCGAGAGATGTAGCTCACTGCAAAACTGAGGTCGGGTCTAGTAATAGTGAGATAGATAAGGCTGCTCATTAGTTGCCTCAACGTTGATTCATTCTCCACAGGTGAATCTGATTTGGCTGAGAGTTTTAGCCCTTTCTCCATAGGTGTAGATGCAGGTTTGCAATATGTCATCTGAAACTTGTCAAGCAGACTTTGAGCATACTTGGACTGAGAGATAAAGATGCTATCAATTGTCTGCCAAACCTCAACACCTAGGCAATAATGCAGAAGTCCCAAATCTGTCATGTCAAATGATTGACTGAGATTATGTTTGATCTCCTCAATCAAATGTCTTAAGCTGCCAGTAATGATCGGGTCATCAACATAGACAACGAGCAAAAGAATATCATCACCACACTTTTTGACATACAAATTAAAATCAGTACTCCTCTGAAAACCATGATCCACAAGGTACTTATCAATTTTCATGTACCATGTCCGTGGAGCCTGTTGAAGGCCATAGAGTGCTTTCACCCGTCTACATATCTGGTGTTCTTTACCAGCAACCTTGAAACTAGGAGATTGTCATATAGACTTCTTCCTGTAGATCCCTATTGAGGAATGCACTCTTGACGTCCATTTGATAGACTTTCCATCCAAACTGGGTTGTAATAGCGAGGACAAGCCGAATGGTACTCATTTTGGTTGTGGGAGCAAAAGTCTCCTCATAGTCAATACCCTCTTTCTGTGAAAACCCTTTAGCTACTAACCGAACCTTATACTTGTCAAGAGTTCTGTCAATCTTATACTTAACTTTATACACCCATTTGCAGCCAATGGGCTTCTTCCCTGGTGGAAGATCAGAGAGGACCCAAGTGTTGTTCTTTAGAAGACTATGATGCTCAGCTTCCATAGCCCGTTCCCACTCAGGTATGCCTTTAGCCTCTGAATATGTCTAAGGCTCAGAGATGCTGTGAAGGTTGGCCATAAGAGCAAAATTAACTATATTCTGTTGCTTACTCTTTTTTCCGAGCAAATCTACCCTCAATCAATTCATCATCGTGAAGATCACCTACGGTCTTTTCTCACCATTTAGGTCAGAGAGTAGAAGTACCAACATCTGAAACAGGAGGAACATCTGCTGGGGTGGCTAGAACAAAATCAACTGGATGAGGATCCAGAATGTCCTGAGGAGGGGCAGGTGGTGGAACAGGTGGCTGAGGTGTCTCCACAACTGCAGAATCCCTCCCATCAGGTGGAGCTAGGGGAAGGCGAACACCCAAATCAAAAGCCTTCAAAGGCTGATCCTCAGGGCTCACAGAAAGAGAAGACAGATGAAAGGGCCCAGTAGCTTCACCAACCACAACATCACGACTGAAGATGAGACGATCTGTATCTACATCAATCAGCCTATATGCCCTATGATTTTCACTGTAACCAGTCAACATGAGTTTCTGGCTTTTGCAATCCAGCTTGGTGCGCTTGGCATCTGGAATCCATACATGAGCAGTAGAGCCAAAAACTTTCAGGTGGCTGACCTTAGGCTTTCGTCCAGACCAGGCTTCTTCAGGAGTCATCTTTTTAACGGCATAAGTAGGAGACCGGTTCAAAAGATAAACTGCAGTGTAGACTGCTTCAGCCCAAAACTTCTTAGGGACATTTCTATGCTCCAGCATAGACTGAGCCATTTCAGTAATGGTGCAATTCCGACGTTCAACGACACCACTCTGCTGAGGGGTGTAGGGTGTAGTAAGCTGGTGCTTAATGCCTTGTGCAACACAGAAACTGCAGAAGTCAGAAGAACAAAACTCCCCCCATTATCAGACCTAAGAGTGACTATCTGAGAGCCTAACTCTTTTTCAGCTAAGGCCTTAAACTGCTGAAATATACTGAACACCTCTGATTTATTTTTAAGAAAATACACCCACATTTTTTTGCTGGAATCATCAACAAATAACAAAAAATACCTGCACCCAGTAATTGAAGGAGTGCTCATTGGTCCACATACATCAGCGTGAACCAACTACAATACCTTGGATGCTCTCCATGAATCACCATCTGAGAAAGGAGTCTGATGCTACTTTCCAGTCTGACAAGCTTCGCATACTCCATGATTCTGAGTCCAAATTTCAGGTAGACCACCAACCAGATCATCTCTAGATAACTGAGAGAGATAATGCATGTTCAGGTGCCCATAACGTTGATCCCAGAGTTTGCTTATGGAAGTACTCCTAGCTGCCATAGCGTGCTCTTAAGAATCACCAAATCAACAAGTCTATACAGACCATGATCCTCAAGTCCCTAAACGACTGTAGTGCGAGTCTTTCTATCAACAATGTTGCATGTGTGCATGTTAAAAACAATATCTAGCTGAGGAGAGTGTCGCATAATCTGACTAATTAAAAGTAGATTCAGCTCCATGTCAGGTACAAAGTATACATCGAGAAATATTAAATTTCTCCCTCCAGACTGAATCTACACGTTGCCCTTTCCGACAATAGTATACTCTTCGCCTCCTCCAAAGATAACAGAATCTCTGAATGGCGTGTACTCCGTGAACCAATCTCGACGATGAGTGAAATGACGAGATGCACTTGAATCTATATACCAGGTAGAGGATTTGATATGATCTGTTGGTCTCTTGGCCATAAAGGCATAGAACACAGACTCCTGCTCATTATGCTCTGCAACATGGGCTTTAGGTTTAAACTCTCCTTGCTTGGACTGTTCAGAAGCCAAGCATTTCCGACAATCTTTCATGTGGCCATACTTATGGCAATAGTTGCACTGGATGTTCTTCTTCTTGGAAGTATCGTGGGATTGACCTTCGCTATTATGCTGAGGGCTGATTTTTGCCCTTATTCTTCTGAAAGGCCTTGGCAGTAAATGCATGTTCCATGGAGGATGAGCTAGCAGTGCTTCCAAACTATTGTTTCCATCGATCCTGCTGCAGAAGAGTGTTACACAACTCTAGAAACTTCAAGTCAACATTAGTTGAGGTAATGTTGAGTGTTTTGATAAAGTGCTCATAAGACTTTGGTAGACCTTTCAGAGTGATGACTACCATACCTTCCTCCTCCATCTTCTGACCAATCGCCTCCAAGTGATCATGGATGTCCTTGATTTTTGTCAAGTGCCCCTACAGAGTTGTCTTCTCATCCATCATGATGGAGAACATATTCTTCAGAAAGAACGCTCGGCGCTTGTCGAATGTCTAATGAAGGTCTTTCAAAGAATCCAAGATTTATTTAGTCGTTTTGCCAGATGGCACCTGAGGCAGCTGGTCATCGATGACCGACAATTTAATAAACATGACGGCTTCCCAATTCTGCTCATCAAATTTGTCGTGATCTTTACCCGTTATTGGAGGACGTGTAGTTTTGCCCAGAACAATCTGATCATGGCACCGATACTCGAATATGGTCATCATACGCTGCTACCAAGTGTTATACTTGTGGCTGTTGAACTTCTGACTGCCTTCCAACATAATGTTGGACAAAGATGCCATACTTGACGCTTTCTGGGGCACAAAAAACGAGACAGACTGAAGAAGGTGAGCTAGAGGATGAGTGCCTGGCAGATATGACCAGGGGTGGGATCAAATATTCCTAACACGGGCCTGTGCTGATCAAACGGGCAAAAGGCATTTTTAAGCGCTAGTATTTGGCAAAGATTTTAAGTCGTTTGGAGCTTAGCGCTAAGCGCTTGGTCAAAGGAGACCACTGACTGGGCTAAGTGCTCAACACAATAACCGTCGGCCAAAAAAATAAATCCCGCCAAACAATAAAATCTTTGGACACGGCCGTCAACACTGAAATCGCCTTTTCACACGACCAAGGTTTTTTGAAGTCAACCCACAACATATAACGGCGACCAAGGAAAAAATGCCACGAAACACAGTGTTGATACACAACTCAGAAACAAAAAATCGCAACCATGAATCACGATCAAGGCACAAACAGAAATCGTGACCTCCAAAACAAACCACCGCTAAAGTCACTAGAATGCAATCGCTTGCAGAAAAATAACTGACGCACACAAAAGCCACAACTAGGCCAAAAATCACACACAGAAAAATGCACACAGAAGCCAAAAATTGTGATCCCAACAGTTGAAAGGAAAAACGCGATCAGAAAAAAAAATCACGAGAACCCTTCAGCGAAAGTCAAAAATGACGACCACAAAGAAAAAGGTACGGCCGCATACGACGTCGTACGAGGTACAGATAGAGCACAAGAAATTTTGAAAAGAGAAAAAATTTCAAAAAATAGTTTTCCCGCTCGAACTTGAGCACTCTGATACCATGAAATGGTAAAAATCTGAATGAATAATATTTATAAAAGAGCAAAGCTCAATATAAAGAATACAATGAAGATGTTTCTAAATAATACAACAGCTAATAAAGCAACGGAATTAGAAACAATCTAAACTATAAAAATAGAAACTATCTAATACAATATTGACCATTAATATAAACTAAATGTTATTTTAATAGCGACCAGCATTTTGTGGTATTTGATATCCAACGAACATCCCTATATGCAGTGATCTTGCAAGGATAAGGAATGTGGCAGATTTGAGGAAACAGCGAACAATATCTTGCATTCATAGGTCATAACATCAGTGAACAGCACTTGGAGTTGAGCGCTTAGCTCTAGGGAAGTTTCGATCAGCATTTGGAGGTTTTACATTGCATTTCATCATCAACAGGAAGTCGATTTGCTACAGCAGACTTATCAGCATCATTGCAATGTAATTGGTCATCATTTTGGTATGTCATAGTCCACATCTCATCTCTGTTTTGCAACAGCAGTTCATGTCTGCATGTTGGCTGTTATATAGCCATAGAATGATGTAATTGAAGACTTAAAGGATTGATTTATGTCACAGCAATATCTGATATTATTTAGCATCCTTGCTATCTATTTGAATATGTATTTCATGGTGTGATAAGGCTGCCAAACCATGTTAGTTCATGTTTCATGTTTGGCAAAGTGAAATAGAATAGTGCAGATATAAAGTCAGAATTCAGTCCTAGGGTTTCATTTTGAAAATAGCAAAGTTCAGAAATATTGCTTCAAACCTAGAACAAGACATGACATGCCTACAAAAGGTTTATAAGAAAAACAATACTTTGACATGGTTTTCCCCTGAAAGGGTTTCCACGTAAATCGTGTGTTCTTCCTATGTTGCATAATTGTTAAATCTTGTGTGGTTGTTATTATTGTGGTTGTTAAGTTTGAAAAAGTAAAAGATTGACTTAAATTGATTCACCCCCCACCCCCTCCTCAACATAAGCGTGTGCTCACCACGGGGCTGCCGTTTTTGTGTTGTTTGTCTCATATCTCATGGTACTTGTTCCATCTGCCTTTTGGCTGCTTTGTAAAAGGGTTTGAGCCCTTTAAAATCCCATTTTTATATTTATCAAAAACAAATGGATCTATGTGATAAAGAGAAGGGGAACCTCAATTAATTTCTATATTGAATGTTGACAGACCAAAAAACCTCAATGCATTTCTTCTGTATACTAGACCAACAATGAATGCAAAAGAAATGTTATTCTCACAGTAACAGTTGAGCACTGGTGTTGAATGCAGCCCCACAAATAAACACTCATTCCATAATATTCCTCATTGAATGCCTTTTCAAACCTTCTTCCCTTTTAATACAAATTCATCTCTATAAAAGCACGGACTTCCATGGCAGCCTGCAACAGAACGTGACTATTCAGCATTGCTTGCGCTCAAGTAGTTCAAATTCTCAAATGTGCAAGGCATAGAATCATTCCATCTCCAAGACCGGCAACCACTCTGATACCAAGTTGAAAATGGAAGAGCATACAAAGTGCTGAAAACTAAACCATGACTGCATACTAATAGCACTGAATACTAATCAAAATATTAAGTTATTTGGGATAGATACCCATACATCACAATATGGCTTTTATAAAGCCTTTTTAAAACAAAACTACCCAAACCCCCTGACGACTAACACAAAACTAATTAAATGTTTTATTCACGAACACTAAGGTGACTTTATTACAAAATGTATACCTTATTTCCAACAAAAAAAGGAAAAACTACATGCATAAGAAAAATCTTGCTGGCAAAGAAAAACTCTTCCATGCATAGAAAACTGCAAGAAAAGTTAACATGAATTCCACAAAGCAAGAAATGCTTCCATGCACTAGAAAAAGTTAGCATGCACTGGGAAAAAGACACAAGATGCAAAGGAACTTAGGCTATGATCAGAGACCAAATTTAAGAAGTATGTGCAGAAGAGCAAAGGCGTTGCAGCAGGGAGAAACCATAATCTAAATTGAGCAAAGATCAAGCAACTCCAGTGTCCAAACCATCGCCAACCCTTTGATCTGAACTGAACAATACAACTAGAGAAAATTGTCTTCTCGAGCTGTAAAAATCAAGCCTACAAATCTTCACACCTGGAACCACAAATTTCAGAATCATTTTGTAAAAACATGTGATTAGATGAAACGAGCAGTTGCAGATGATTAGTAATGGTAAAGTTAAACCAAGGATCAGAGAGCAGACTAGTAAAGTTTGGGTCATTCGGCCTTATGAGAAGACTTAGAAAATTTGGTGGAGCTGTTGGAGTGTACACCTGAAGTGGAGCCAAAAACAGGCTTTGATGGTGGTGACTGCAACCTGAATGTGTATGAGAATCTGAAGTGTAACTTGGGGGAGATGGATTAAGTTCCAACCTCAAGATAAGTGTGGTTGCAGAGCCCATTGGGTGCAGACCTGAACTTGGCTCCTCCTATGCCAAATGGTGTCCCTTTCAGAACAAAACAAAATCTACGAAAAAAATGCATGAACCAAGAGAAACAAAGGAGTTAAACCACCTTTACAGATTGATTTATACTCTTCACTAGTGTAGATTAAAGAGATGTGCAAAGATGAGGGAGTCTGTGCCTAGATTAAGCCAAGCACGTGAGAAAAGCTATAAATGAATAGACTATTACAAAAGAGAGCAATTCTCATCTACCTAGCCCATGCCTACAAAGCTTTATTTCTCTGTCAGATGACAAGTTTTTAGTTATTTTGCAAAAATATTACAGTGAAACTAATCACATGCTAACAAAGCCTTGAACCCATTTCTTACGATTGAAGTTGCAGTAACATTAGATGTATTATTGTACTCAAATTGACTAGAATAAATTCTTCCTTGAACCAGCTAAAGACATTTTCTTCCTGACATATCACATTCGAAAACCTTTCCTTTCCAATGTGTGACAACAAATAAAGATGGTAGCTGTTGGTGACAAGCCCAGATTACCTGTTCTAATGGTTGGAACTGACTGTTGCAACATCACATAAGGAGGAATATGCTTCTACATCCAACATAATCATTCAAATTGACAAAACTAGTTAATAGTTTGGAGGCACATAAATTTTGATATGTTCATTTAGTACCATCAAGAACACACTCTGCTTCTTCCATAATGAGCCTTAGAGTCTCCTTCAGTTTATTGTCAGCAAATATGAAGTTTACTGCATTCTTTGCCAGCTGGAACAACTCCATTTTTGTAAGATCTGAGTATTACAGCAAGAAGAAACTGATAAGAAAATAAATCAAGTAAACTGAAATGAAATGATTATCATCAAGCAGTAACCTTACCAAAACACGACGCAGCAAGGGCATATTCTCGAGAAATGGTAGTAGAGAAGACACCTGGATCATCTGTGCACAAGATCAAAGGATGTTTTACCCGGTACAGATCAGCTGCATAGAAAATCACCATTCAGTATGAGACCCTTCTCTAGTAATCCAATGGCCTTTCAACCAATCTCATGTTAATTATGCTCTAGTTATTAGAAATCATGTATCCGGAGTACGGTTTATGCAGATCTCTAGTACTTGTCATAGTGAGAATACTATCAAATACCTCAACCTCTAGAAACAACATTTCTTTATATGAATCATTTTTCTTTGAGAAAAGATTCAATTAACCAAATTTGATGAAACCAAATCATGCAACTATATGAAGCTATTGAACTTCTTAGAATAGTTATTGCAAAGAGAAATATAGATGAGTGCAAAGTAAGTTTGTAATGCACCAGTTGCTGTTTTAACCCCCATGAATATTTTGATCATACTCATGTCATCCTTGCAAGCAGCAATTAAAAAAAGACGAGATCTACAGAAGCCAAACCATTGTGAAGAACTTACCCAAAAGCACGCGCTCAAAACAACTAGGGGCATCCAACGTTCCCTTTTTCAAGAAGATGGTTCCTCTTATAATCGCCTTTCATCAATCATTTAATAGTTGGCATATAAAAAATAATGTTCCTCGATTTAACTTATACCATTTGTAAATATATTGTAATTATGTATATACCAATATCATATAAAAAGCAAACCCAAATGTAAAGGTCGCAGAAGGCAAGGGAGCATGTATATGTTATATAGATGGTCCTTATCCCAAAAGAATATTTGTTTATCTAATATGGCATGATGCATAAAACAGGGACCTTGCGTGTCAAATTATCATTATTTTAATAAAAAGGTCTATAACACTAAGGTGCTTTTTAAATATTTTAAATAATATTTGGCAACCTTAGTAAAATAATTAAAATAAAACCCATTAATACACCCATTTTGTGAAAACTATCGGAATGCATCGGAATCGAAAATTGACTGCACTAGAATGATCCCAATGAAGAATAATGATAAACGGAGCCAACCGAGCATCTTACTATAAATAGACGCCCTCTCCAAGATTCTTGGAGAGCACACCAGAAGTCAAAAATCACCCTAAAAAGTGGCATATGAGTCCTCTAGACCACTTGAGCTCATTGGAATCATCAAATAACTCCTCTAAGAACGTTGACACAAATCCACAAGGTCAATGCCAACTGCACTGCAAGGGAACCCGAAAATGGGGACATTATAGAAGCATAGAGGGCAATAGGGGGCTTGTATAATTAAAGGGATCAAAGCCTATGAAAAACCTCAAAATTTTAAGGATCAGCATGAACACATTTTTATTATAATCATATCAGATTATGTGGCAGTATTTGTGTTTAAAATTCCTCTACACCATGGTAAGTGGACTCTGATCTTAAAGAACCCTAAACTAGATAGCTTAAAACTGAAACCCAATCAAACCCAATCAAAACTGCTGAACTTTAAGTGCTAGAATCTACAAACACATATAGTAGAGAAACAATAACTAATAAATACTCAAATCTTCTCCACACATCACTGTTTTATAAATCAGAAAACATAAGTTACAATGCTTTGGAACACACTCTAAAAACTGAATAAAATAAAACACCTACCCTAGGCCTTCTTTAGAGCTGCTCTGAATAAAGAAGGGACCTAAAAATAGCCTGGATCTTAAAACAGGATCCACCAACCCTTGATCTAATTTTATCCTAGGAATTTGTGCCCTTAAATAGACAAAGTCAAACTTGACAAAAGCAAACTGCTAAATAAAGAACTGCTATTCTAAAACGGAACAACAAACTACACAAAAACAAATGCTAAATCTGGACAGCCATGAATAGAACTGCCAAGAATGGAACTGCTGTTCTCTGCGACTGTACGCTCTACTGATGTGTGCCTAGGTTCCGCACATGCACCCTGCTGGAGGACACAATTTGAGGTACCTTAATCTAACACTCCCTCTTACTAAGGAATGTGTTCACCAATCCCAATCTCTCTTTGAACATCTCAAACCTCCCCTTAGCTAGAGCCTTCGTCAGAATGTCTGCAACCTGTTGATTTGTCTAAACATAGTCTAAAGCAGCTGCTCCCTCTGAACTCTGTCTCTAACAAAGTGATGTCTGATGTCAATGTGCTTGGAGCGGTCATGAAATACTGGATTCTCAGAGAGTTCAATACAAGTCTGATTGTCACATTAAATGACTATAGGCTCCACTATCTCACCTGTCAGCGCTGCAATCAACTTGCGAAGCTTGATGGCTTCACAACTAGCAATGCTGGCTACCATGTACTCTGCCTCTGCTGGACTCAATGCCACTTAAGTCTACTTCCTGCTGAACCAGGATATGACTCCTGAACCCAAACTGAAGCAACATTCTAAAGTACTTTTCTTATCACCTGCATCTCCTACCCAATCAAAATCCATGAATCCACGCAGCAACTCATCATCCCCTGCATATCTCAGACCAAAATGTATTGTGCCCTTCAAGTATCGGAGTACATGCTTTGCAGCAACCCAATGAATCTGCCTCAGTTTAACCATGAACTGGCTCAAAGTGTTTATTACAAAACATATATCTTGTCTAGTATTAACCAGATACATCAAGGACCCAATCAACTGCCTATACACCCAAGGATCTACCAAATCTGAATCCAAGTCAGCATGCAACTTCAGATTCGGAATCATAGGAGTGGCAATGGGTTTGCAATCCATCATTTGGAACCTCTTCAGAAAACTTCACCCGTCTTCTACCACACCTCTAGACCCAAGAAATAGTACATCAGTCCAATGTCCTTCATGTCAATTCTCTAACAAACTCTTCCTTGCACCCTGCAATGAGCTTCTCTGAACTCCCTATAAGTATCAGGACATCTACATACAGGACCAAAATCAACAACTCAAATCCATCAAATAAATAATACAGATTGGGATTTGCAGCTGTTTTGGTGAAGGACAAACCTAACAAGTACTCATCAATCTTGGAATACCAACCACGAGGTGCCTGCTTCAGATTGTAAAGAGATTTCTTTGATCTAGATGCATGGGTCTCTCGCCCATGCAATTAAAATCCTCTTGATTGATTAATGTACACTTCTTCCTCAATCAGGACATTCAAAAAACTTGTCTTAACATCCATCTTATGTAACTGCCAACCAAAAATAGCTGCTAAAGACATAATGGTCCTGATAGCAATATACTCAGCAACTGGAGCAAAAGTATCCTCATAGTCAACTCTCTCTCCCTGAGAAAATGCTCTAGCTACAAACCAAGCCTTGTACTTCTCTATGTTGTCATCAGTTGCATGCCTCACCTTGTACAGCCACCTTGAATCCACCACTGACTTCCCCACTGGTCTTGGCACTATCTCCCACACATCACTCTTTACGATGGAGTTGTACTCCACCATGGCATCCTGCCATCCCTACTAACTTGTTGCCTCGTAACTAGACAGCTCTGCATCAATGACGGAAGACATCAGTGCAACATAGCTGGGAAACTTATTAGGAGGATGCCTTACCTGAATGAAGTCTTTGGAGCACCAACTTGCTCCTTTACCTTTTGCAATGTTTGTTGAGAAAAACTTAGGTTTCCTGGCTACGTTGGGGGGTAAAGTTATCTCTATACCTGTACTAGAACCTGCTTGATCTAAACTTGTATTCCTAAAACCTATGGATCAACACTTGGAGCAGCAACTTATTTCATAAAGCTTGGCATCCTTGTCCCCGACCAGGTTTTGTGTGACTGGATTCAAGCTATGGTTAAAAGTAGTAAAATTATGAAAAATAACATGTGCCATGAAGGTCCTATGGCCTCAACGGCCTTAATTTGGGCTTAGTGGCAAGTGCCTTAATCTACCCCTTGACCCCGCCCTATATCACAACAGAGAACGCGTCAGGGGCACTACCCCTCGACCTCACTAGGGGTTATTACATACAGAACCCCACTATGGGTTTAAAAAAAAATTGTTTTGGGCTGTGTTAGATGGAGAGCAACATTTTTTTCTTGACTTTTTCTGATTAAATCCCGAGTGATTGAATTTCATTTATACTTTTGGTTTGTAGATTCAATACCGATTCCAATTAATAGATATAAACAATGTTGCATGGACACAGATACGGTATCTGATACGGATACGGCTAATTTTGAAGACCCCCCAATACGGATACGGCTGGATATGGCTAGATACGACAAATATATATATTAAAAAATATTTTATTATATAATATATTATATTAAAATATAATTTATTATTTTATAATAGCATATAATATATATAATATATAATGTTATTATTATATTATATATATTATATGCTATTATAAAATAATAAATTTTATATATATATATATATATATATATATATTAAAAGTAATAATAAATATTGTGGGTGGTTGGGAGGGAGCCTTGCCACCCCATGGTGGGTGGCAAGGCCGAGACAGCAAAGGGGCTAATGATGGTTGGTAGTTGCAGCGGGGAGACACGAGTAGAAGGGACGTTGCATTGATTTAGGCATGCGTCAGGGCAGGCTTCAGTTGGGAGCCTAGCTGGTTTTCGAGAAGCTTCAGTAGGCTCCTTCATAAGCGGATGACGGAGGTAACTTTCTATTCCTATTCGCCTGAAGACAGATGCCTACATACTTTGCTGTTATCATTTTCGCGGAGGCTGTTCAATGTGGTGGTATGGAAACGCCAGTGCGTCTCATCAGTCGGAAGCGGCAGATGGCTTTCCTTGGAGCCATTACGGACCTCCGATTACAGAGAATGTTGCGACGGCCCGATGCACTGATGTTAGGGGCGGTGAAAATGATCTTGGGTAGGTCCTTTCTGGATAATGGAGAACGTTACAGGGTGGATACAAATATAACTTCTAGGACTCTGGCGATGCTGCTCGAACTAGGATTGGACAAACAATTGGTTTAGTCCATCATGCAGGGTGTCTTCATTGCAGCACTGTTGGGGGATCTGGAGATTTCATTGCAGATGGCGAAGTTGGGGTCTGGTATACCGCGGCCGAAGGATTGGAACCAGTTCGACGACCCTGGTGCTGTTATTAGGCTCTACCCCTTTATTTTGGATGTCAGAGGCTTCGACCTAATTCTGCTTAAAGATCAGGCGGTATTGACAGTCGGATTTATCAAGAAGGCTTTAGGTTTGGAGATGGTGGACGGTCTGGACTAGTTGGATGACTTCAGGAAACTCCTTGATTCGGCTTCTATCTAGTGTGTATCTAATCTTTCTACTCCATTTTGTATAGTCGGGGCTTAGCTTGACAGTCTAGGTGGTAGTGCTAGTTCTTAATATATAAGTTTGGTGACCCTGCGTGGTCCTCCTTATAGGCTTTTCCGTCTTTGAAGATAGACAGTTTATCTCTAACCAGCCATGAAAGGCTGAAGAATTGTAGCTCCTTTTTGTTTATATCAATATAAAACTATTATTACAAATCAAAAAAAAAAGTAATAATAAATATTAAAAGTATTAAATTTAAATAATAAATTATATATATTTTATTATATATAATTTATTATTTTATAATAACATATTATATATATTATATGCTATTATAAAATAATAAATTATATATATATTAAAAATTTTCAGTAATACTAAATATTAAAAGTATTAAATTTAAATATTAATTATAATACATATTATAAATATATTTTAATTTAAATACACGTTATAATTATTCATAAAATATTAGAGTTGACAAAAATTTACAAAGATTAATTTTAAACTTAGTAAATTTGGATAAATTATAATATATTTAGCCGCTAGGCTTTTATATGTGAGCGTTATAGTGCTCGGAAAATTGTCTCACGCCGTAAAAAAAATTCGCCGGGAAATTTTCTAACCTCGTTGGTTGTTCTCACACCGGGGAAAAATCGTGTGATTCTCACGCCAGGAAAAAATCGTGTGAGAAACAGTGTTCTCACGCCGGGAAAAATCAGCATATTTCTTGAACTTCCTATGAAAGAAATCATTGGATTTTTTGGATGAATCAATGCATTTTTAACTGGTTTTTAGTTGGATATAGGGTATTTTTTCTAAAATCCCGAATCCTAAAGCACCGGGCATCGCTAGAAGAACTTATTTTTTAGGGCACAGATGGGCACGGTACCCAAGCCATACCATTCCCGAATTCGTACCAAGTATGCTGGTACACGTGCCAGGACAAGGGGGTGTCGTATCCGATAACTCTGGATATAAACCATTCCAATTTATCTAAGTATTAAAAATTTTGACTCAACTAATTGTCAAATTGTTTAAATAAATGATAAATTGCAATTTCTTGTACTAGTTTTATAATTAATTTTTCAAATAATAAAATTAATTAAGCAAACATACCCAAATTTTGGGAAAAAAATCATTGTACCCAAAACTCATTCTCGTGTCCCCCCATTTCGAGACTGCTTCGAACATAGCTTGAGGATGCATGAAGATCAATTGGCGAAGCCAAATTCCAATCTAGTGTCTTATCCATTGAGCAACAAAGTCTAGTAAACACTACACTGCAAGACCACATATGAAACATATTTCATGCCACATGCCCCTTTATTGTACAGAATCCCATGAAGATGACTTATTCCTAATGTTAAATGAAATGGCGATTCTACCTTGTGAGCATATACCTGATGGAAATGTGAACCTAAATATCACAAGCGACCCAAGTTTTTAAAATGTAGACCCTAAGCTTATAATTGACCTCTTGCTATTTGCACAAATCAAGGATAACAATTGGCTCTGTCTAGGGACTACAACACATATTTGTGGCATAGAAGAACCTTGGCAATCTTTGGAAATGACTGTCTAAACGAAACCATTATTTGATCGTATCAAACCTTGGCAATACTTGTATGACATGGACACGAAGAAGCAGCACACATCTTTTGTGATAAGTTCTCTCTTTTCCCTATATCTCGAAACAAAACCAATCTCATGTCATCATGCGGCCTACAAAACGAGCTTTTTGCCACTTCAAACAAGATGAAATATAGAGTCTGGACACAAAGTTTATGGCCAAAAGAGCGCAAAGGGGCTAGCAAAGGCATGCATCTCAAGGAAAGATTAAAATGTGTGCATTAGGAAGTGTGCATTAGTTTTAAATGTTTTTTTAAGAAAAATATGCCCAGTGCATGCTTTTGATAAATGGACAGAAAGGACAACAGTGCGCACTTTTGTCATTTTTTTAAATTGGGCAGAAGTGTAAAAAAAACGCACGGATGCACCTGTTGTGCTTTTTACCTTACAATATTCTCCTCGAGTGCACATCATGACAAGGTTTGCATGGGCTCTTACTTAGAGAGCCTACCTTATTCTAAAGACACTATGTTAGAAGTCTTGGTTTATAAACTGCAGAAACCCTTCTTCCCAAGCAATGTGGGATAAATATGTCCCATTTTTTTTAATTCTGTATCATAAAATCTCCTACGACATGCACAAGCATGAAGACAAATGCACACTTTAGAGGACGTCTTGCTCACATTCAATCTAATCACCACATACCACGCAATACAAACTGTCAATATCTCTTTTGCACAAACAATGTGGGACAAATCAGCATATATTGATTTTTTAAACTTTGGTTTTATGAAAAAGCAGAGTTGGGCACACTTTTCAAAGAAGGTTGGCACATGGTGATGGAGGCACATAGGGCAGTGTGCTTGGGTGAAAGGCAGGCTTTGAAGACACATAGGAGTAAAGCGCCTGCTGTATAAAAATTCATATGAATTATTTCAAATTTTCAACACCAATGTGGAATTAATACTCCTATGAAGTGCACCCTTCCCAATCTGTGTTAATCACTCAAACTTATATTTTTAATCCCACATTCATAAAAATACAGAGTATTTTGTTGTTTATCATAACAGCAACAAAGTTATTTGCTTGAGTATGTGTGAGGGTGCCACTCCATATTGGCACAAGGCACATGACTGCTTGAATGTTGACCAAGTATGCTTGTTTTTTCTTAATTCTTGAACAATCGCACATTGAATATTTGATGAGAGTCGGAATGCCTTAAATACAAAAGTGCTCTCTTTCACTGAATGAATGTGCTGCATGCATGCTCTAGCATGATATATGTGCACACTTACTGAGTGCCTGCATGCAGTGAATGTGTCATGCTAACAAGGCAGCGTGATTACTAGTTATTGGGTGCATGGTATTTTCATTCCAACATGTAGATTCATCCCAAATTTTCAGTGGAAAACATTAATTGATAGTATATGCAGGAAAATTCTTAGTTGCCATGCTTGTAAGTGTGAAGTGTGCACTTGTGTGCCTGCCTCATGCTCTCATATGTTGATGACGTAGTATGTTGGCCTGTTGAATGCACGCCATGTGTAACTGCTGCTGGGAAAAGCACACCTGGGACGCGCTTTTGGAGAAAGAGCATGTCAGGAATGCACTTCTCTTTTATTTATATGCCCTTCTCTTTTGTTTTTTTTACGCAAATCAAAATAAGAGGCCTCAACCACTATAAAGAGGACATTGAGTTTTTGACAAAGAGATATTGATTGCTAGAAAATTGAGGAGCCCACATACCCATTTCATGATGTTTTTCAGTGTTCCAATTAGTTTGTGCTACTGATTCCATTGTCAGGACTCAAAATGTGAAGCCATTATCCATTTGAAACCAAAACACTCTCTCCAACACTTGAAACATTTTTGCAGATCTGATCAAAATACCAATACTAATAAATATTTTACCAGTATCCAAAGACCAAAGAGAATGCATGTTTGCAAGAAAAATCAATACAACAGTTCACAAATATAAAACAGAGTTGGCCAGGGTTCGAAAGATGGATTTTGAAATAGGTAAGACAAAAATTAAGACTTTAGAGTAAAATAAGAAATTTTGAACTTCTCCTTTTACTGAAACACATAGAAGGAGAAAGACACATACAAAACATAGTATAGGGAAAATATGACTTAACAAAACACTGAACAAGACACATACAGAAACAAAATGCTTATTTACAAGCTGGGGCAAAGGGAAATAGGAAAGGCTACACAAAACCATTTTACGGGATGAAAGTAGCGGCAGCACTTCTTTACAGGCTAACAGGTCAATCATGAAAGCAAGTAATCATGAGAATTGTGAGGAGGACCAGCTGTGATCAAAAGCTTAGGGCAACACTAGGGTTTATGCACAGGAAGCACAAATGGGAATTGCATACCATCAATCAGCTTAAAACAATTAGGAAGATATTCAACATAGACACACACGTGTTGATTGTACCCTGCAAAAACAAAATTTTGCCATAGTTCAACCTGGAATGTGAAACCCTTGTATTCTGGTCCCTTGTCAATAAATTGGTACTCATTGTCTTTAATGAAAAAATATTCCGTCTCCGGCTCATTGAATGATGCAGAATTTTTAAAACATACCCCTTCTTTTGCAAGTATAGCAGGTGTCAAACCAAGAACAGAATCAATCTCAACGATGAAAATTCCTTCAGTACTCTCATCATCTGGCTGCAAATCCATATCAAATTTTTGAGGAAACACTTTAGCTTCTTGCATGAAACATTCCATCTCTAAAAGAGAAATTGAAAAGCTCAATTAGGCTGACATTCTTCAGATTTACCATGAGAAGAGATTCCAGATAGCTCTTCGAAGAAAACAAAGAGGAGCAACTTGACTCATGATAAATCATAGTTACCAGATTCAGCTGGATCTGGTCCAAATCTAGTTAGATCCAATTTTTTTTACAGGCTGGATTTGTCTGATTCAGTCCAAATTTTTCAATTCCTACAGAAATTTTACTAAGTTTTTTTTAATTCTAAACTTCCAAATATTTTTGGCCTCAAGAACCGAACTGAATTTTTGAACCAAGTAACTATGTGAGCAACCCCTATACAACAAGGTTCGTCTTGAATGGCAGTAGGAACAGGAGCATAATTTTGACCTTTGGATAGTGTTAGCGTTTAAATTCACACCTTTCGGTGCAACTCTAAACGGAACAGCGTGTACAGTAAGACTGTTCTTCAAATTTGGAGGGGAAGCTCCCTCAGACAAGAAATTTAAAAAGACAAAACAATTAACCTATCTTTTTGTTTTCTCAAGGCACGAGCATAAGGCAATTTAAGCTCTTCTGCAATGCTATAAGAATTTTCAGAGTATTGCAAAAGAATAACTAAACTAATAAAGCATACTTTTGATTTCTTTGAGTAAATCCAGAGCACAAAGGAATCAAAGGAACATTGGCAATTCGATTTAACACAAAAGAACGAAGAAGATCTTAAACAAATGTTTAAGCACAAAGTCATAAACACTTTCTCTCAATCTCAACAACATAAAAAAATTCTATAAAGACGATGCATATTTTCATTCTCAAAGTAACAAAAACACACAACACAGTTTGAACAATAATATGAGAGCAAAATCAAAGCTTCAGCATTTACCATTAAGAAATTTATACCCTAAAACAAAAGGTGCAAGGAAATAAAAGGAAGAGTTAAGTAATACTCTCCAACCTAACCTTAATGTTGCACGCAAACATGCGAGCTTATTAGCATTTAAAATAATAAAATAAGTTTCATGCAATTCAGTTAACTAAACTTGCATGTTATTACAATTTGAGTTCCACAAAAAGATATTTTGCATGATTTCCAAAATAAATCCAAAAATAAATTTATTTTTCAAAAGCAAAGTCAGTTCTCAAAATAGAAACTGCTTTGGAAATCTCTCTAACTGCCCAAAATAGAATCTCCTGCAAATACTAAAAAATGGCTTAGTCTGGGAATTGAGATTTCTCTCCAATTCATCAACTTTAGCGTCATTTGGTATACTGATGGAATCGAGGTGAACAGTCTTCATCTGCAGGATAACACTAGCATCTTCCATAGTCTTCGACAGATCCATATACTCCTTTTTAGCCCTGTCAAATTTCACTATGATTTCGGCTAAAAGGTACATCTTCGTCACATGAGGATCTCCACAAAACCTCTCATGGATCAGTCGCACAAACTCATTCTGCAAGTCATGAACAAGGCAATTTATGCCTTCATTGGTAAAATACCTGCAAGCAATATGCTGGATAAAATCAATAACATACTTCTCAATATTGAGAAGTTTCTCCTTCCATGTAGCCAATTCTAAGGCTATGTCCTTTGAGATGCGATTGAGTAGTGTGATCATAATTGGATATTCATCTATGAACTCTCCTCTACCAACATTTCTAGGAAGTGTGCTTCTTTTATCTTTTAGCCATTTAAAGGCTACCTTCTGACATTTATCAACATTTGAGCTCCACACTCTATCACAATCTTCAAGGTCGAGGGTGAGTGATTCCTCAAATGGTGGAATCCCGAAAGAAAACTCTATGTCATCCGGTTTGAGGCTTGCAATTACCCTTCCATCCACCGCTCTAACTTCTCTTGATTCGGGATCATAGTGCTTTATGCAAGCGAGCACAAATTCCAGGCTTTGAGTGGCTATAGGAAAGAAGCCAGCTTGAGTTAGCCCGGAATACATCAGATTCTTTGCCGCAACACTGCCTGCTCTTACCAAAGAGTCCAAGTCGAAACCCTCGGGCGAAACTTGACACAAATCCGTCTCTTTGACTTTAGAATATTCATGGATAAGCGGGGATTTAGCCTCAATAGTGACCGAAGAGTATTGCATGGTTGCTTTGTGGCTTGGAGAAGCTTTCCTCTTCGCTGTCCCGCGTTGAAAAAGGTAAAATCAGACCTTTTTAAGCTTGCTGTTCAAGAAAATCAGGGTTTTCTTTTCGCTGTCCAACTCTACATGTGTTTTTGCCTTGGAAAGTGAAAATATTGAGCTGTACCTTCAAAACTGTGTCGCATTTGGGCTCTAGATACTCTAGAATGGTAGAAAATGCCTTTTCCTGAGGTGGGTCTGCAACAAAAATGAGGAAAAATGGACAGAACAGCTTTAAAAATCCCTTTTTCTATGGCTGGAAGTGGTGATTTTAGCTTTGAACAGTCTAAACCAGCACCAAAAAGCTTCAAAACTTCTTAAAAATGGCCTCCCAGGTGAAGCGCTGCCCTTTGCCTATGCAAATCTGCCTTGGAATGATGGATGAGGAATAAAATCATGCTATGGAGTGCCAAATCTATCTCCTTGTTGAATCGTTGGCCACAAAAACACCTCCAATCTGCCTTGAAATGCATGAAATAATGAAGAAAAAGCTCCCTCAAATTGAGCGTTACCTCCAAACCTTCAAGTTGTCCCTTGAAATGATACAAACAATGAAGAAGTGGCTCCTTTATAGCTAGGCGTTGCCTCCTAGGGTTTCAATTTTTCTTTCCTCTATTTTTAGAGTGCTTTTTTATTCCCTTCCATGCACAAATGAAAGAGTGAAGTTGAAGTGAAGTATCCTCTTCTATTTATAACTTTATGCTTTTGGAGACAAATGTTTTTTTCCCTCCCTTTGGACGCCTAAGCCTAAAATAGGAGCTTGCTTTTTTTATTGAGTGTAGGCATTTTTGCAAAGGTGGCGTGGGTTTGTGTGAGCGCCTCCAGGGAAGGCGCGCTTTTCCCAAGGCAAAAATTTGCCTTTGAAAACTTTTTGAAATTTTGCCTCTTTGAAAACTTTTTGAAATTTTGCCTTTCTTTCGCCAAAAAACTTTGATCTTCCAAAGCAAAAATTTGCCTTTGAAAACTTTTTGAAATTTTGCCTTTCCTTCGCCAAAAAACTTTGATCTCCTTCAAGTCTCTTTCACGCTTTTTTCACTTTTGAAAAACTTGGATTTTTGCCTTGAAATTTGACGAAGATCTCTTGAATTTTTCACTTTGGACCAATGTCGACTTTCTCCGTCTTTGAGTGCTTGGGAGTTGGAGCGCGCTTCAAGGTGAAAGTGCTCTTTTTGTTTTGACCTTTTGAAGCACCTTTTTAGACGAATTCACGCCAAACGACAAAGCAATGCCTTGATACTTGAAATTTGGATTTTGGGATTTGGAGCCTTTTCTCCTTGGTGTGCGCACCTTAGAAAAAGCGCTCCAAATACCTTAGAAAAATTTCCCAAAATTTTCAATTTTTCAAAATTGAATTTTGTGTTGCCAGATGTTTTCTCCTTGCTTTTCACCGTTCCCTCGCATCGTTCCGGTCTTCAATTCATCACTTTGACCTCCGCTTCTAGACGATCTTTCACGGCTCATAGCCAATTTGACTCTTTGAATCTCTCTCCATTTGGGCCTTGTATCAATCTCCTTTGATGTATCTTGTACCTGCGGAGTTAGCAAATAATGACAAAGCGACATGGTGCTTGAGAGGTGTGTTTAGGCATCATTTTCAGGGTGTTTGTATGCATAGACGAAAAAATTTCGTATGGGTACAACAGATAGCTGGGTACCTTCAAGTTTGCCATGAGAAGAGATGCCAAACAGCTCTTCGAATGGAAAGAAAGAGGAGCAGCTTGACTCATAATTAACCCTTATACAAGAGGGGTCTTCTTGAATGGCAGTAGGAACAAAAGCATGATTTTGTCCTTTGGATAGTTGGGTGCCTTCATCTTCATCAGAGAACGTGATATACATGACCAATCTTTCTTGTATCTAGTTCCCAAAGTTCCTTCAGTCAGAGGGGGGAGCAGAATCTTCATCTCCTTTCTAGAAGTTTGTGGTGCAGGAAGAGGAATGCTCTCTTGAAGAGGCTGCCTCTTCATGGTTGGCTCCATCCATATTCTCTCCTTCCAATCTTAGTGAATCTTGTACAATTCACTTCATCTTTCTAGATAGTATTATATTGAGTTAGATCTCCATTTCTTGTTGTCGAGCAAACTCAATGTTGTTACGACTAGTTGTATTGTACACCTTGCAAGTCCTAGGATTAATGTTAAATATTACTGTAACGTCAAGACAGTACTATTCTAATGTTGCATGTGTAAATGGTCCCCTTGAGAACACATAAGATTCTTCCAACACTTGGCATGAGGTGTAAAAGCATCTAAAATAGAACTCTTATGACCAAGTCATCTCAAAAGTGGTACTCCAATTTAGGAAGTTGAAAAGTCACATTTCTTAATTTTGTGGGAGTCAAGTTTGCTTGCTTTGCAAGTTTGTTTTAAATTGCAAATCAAGTTTGCTTTTAAAGCAAGATATTCTTGGGAGGTAGCTTTATTTGCTTTAATTAGGGTGCTCAAGCTTGGGTTGCTCATGTCTTAAAGCAGTGGGAGCTTTATTCTGCTTTAGGAGGATGGATGAATGACAGGTTTTGGAGGTGTAGATTGGCTGCTTTTTTATCTGATTTATAAGAGAATGATGCTACATTGGAATGGGTAGATGACATTATCATATTTGACATATTGTTGTTACTTGTTGGAATAATATAGTGGAAGATCAAATTTGATGCTGGGTTTTTACCCATAAGCATTTCCCAAGGTATATGTTATGTCGACTCTCTTGTTCTTATCATCTTGCTGTTGATTTCCACTTCATTTTCTATCTGATATAAGTTATATTTCTGAATTATATCAGTACCTAAGATCACCCCCATTCATGGGGTAGTCAACCAAAAATTGGGTAGGGTCAATGCTTTCTAGAAAAGGCCTCTGGTTGGCTTATTCTCAAGACAACCCCGGTGCAGCCAGGGCAGGATGTGTAATTCAAGATGACATGGGCAGGCAGGTAAAGGGTGCTTCCTTCCTCCTTGGTTGTAGAACCAATAATGAGGCAAAATGGGAAGCAGTGGTGGAAGGTTTGAAACTGGTTGTTGAAGGAGATTCAATGTTGGTGATTTCTAGGCTGGATAAAAAGTTTTCTAAGTGCTAGATATTTAAGTCCCTCTTAGATGAAGCTATGAACATTTGCAAAGCCTTGGACAAAGTTTTTTTCACTCATTGCTTTCAAGAAAGCAATAAGGTGGCAAACTATCTTGATAATCAACGGATTGAACTTCCTCCATTCTTTGTTGAGATCAACGACCATTTAGATGTGTGGGCTGACGTGAAGGAACTCATTACTTTTGATCTCTTGGTCTTATAGAGGCCCCTCTTTTTTGTACTAGCATTTGTGTGTTTTCTTTGGGGATACTCTCCCCCATAATAATTTGTTGTCATTAATGCACTTAGTCTCACCAGCCCCTCACACATGTGATATGTGGTGCCTTCCAACCTCTCTCATTATATTCTCATGGTGTGGGTGCTTCACTCATTCGCTCTCCCATTCTCTCACATCCTCCTCTTCATCTTTGGCCCTCTAGTTTTTCATCTAATGCAACATGCCTCAAGGCAACAAAGATCTAAGATGGGGTGGTGCAGTCTCCAACCATCGCTTGAAATCCATTTTTGCGATGCCTTACCCTTCCACTCCCCATGATCAAAAGTGCTTTGGGCTCTGAGGGTTTAGATGACACCCAAGCCTTGTGTTCACACCATTGAATTGGGTGCTTCACTCATTTACTCTCCCATTCTCTCACGTCCTCCTCTTCATCTTTGGCCCTCTGGTTTTTCATCTAACACAACATGCCTCAAGGCAACAAAGATCTGAGATGAGGTGTTGCAGTCTCCAAACATCACTTGAAATCCATTTTTGTGATGTCTTACCCTTCCACTCTGCCCATGATCAAAAGTGCTTTGGACCCTGAGGATTTAGATGACCCCAAAGCTTTGTGTTGACACCGTTGAATTGGGTGCTTCAGTCATTCACTCTCCCAATCTCTTGTGTCCTTCCTCTTCATCTTTGGCCCTCTGGTTTTTCATCTAGCGCAACATGCCTCAAGGCAACAGAGATCCGAGATGGGGTGGTGCATCTCCAACCATCGCTTGGAATCATTTTTGTGATGCCCTCCCCTTCCACTCTGCCTATGATCAAAAGTGCTTTGGGCCCTGAGGATTTAGATGACACCAGAGCCTTGTGCTCACACTGTTCAATTGCAACTAATTTGATAAAGCTTGGCATCCTTGTCCCTGACCAGGTTGTGCATGACTGGATTCAAGCTATGGTGTTGCCTAGTTTTGTCATGTGCCATACCTCACCCTATATCCACAATGCTTTGGGCCATTTAAAAGGAGAAATTGACATAGTTGTAAACCAATTGGTAGACACAGGTTGTTTTCTACTCAATATGATGACTGTGGTGAAGCATCTGCGCATGCCCACACAGATGTTGTTCTTTCCCTTGCCTCAACCTTTTCGTTGTATGCAATGGTGAATGGGTCTCTACAGCATTCAGTTTGGTGGGATGGCTCCTTGCACCCTGTCCCTTTTCTTCATGGGTGCTCAGCTTCTAGTCTAAGCACTTGTGTTTCAGAAGGTGGCAGATGAGCGGCTAAGGTGGAGAGCATGGAGCCCACCCCTCAAGCTGATTGGACAGACGATGGTGTTGTGGTGGCCTGGGGCCTACAGGCACCATGATTTCCCTTGGTTTCACCTATTCTCCATGCAAATCTGCTATCTGATGGGGCTTTTTGCTCAATGGCTATGTGTCCTAATTTCGAAATCTCTTTTTGCAGTTTTTTTGGGTATATTGTGTACTTCACTTCTATAGCCTTTGGGCTCTGGGGGTATAGCCCTTTTATTGCTTCAACTTCTATGTCTTCTTTTTGTAATAATAATGTATAGATTTTTGTTGGGTGAGGGCCCCAATAGAATCCTCATTATTCAATAATAAAAAAGTACCTAAGATAAAATTTAAGACATTTTTTGCTCCTACTCAAGCATCTTACCCCTCATAATCAGCATTTGGTATTAGACCTTGTGTTGGACTAATCCTTTGTAGGAAGGGACACCTTCTTTAGAGTGACTGCTTGCATTTTGTTTTTGTTGCAGATATGATCTGAAAATTAGATTTAATGACAAGCTCATCAAGGGTGGAGACTGAAAAGTTCAATGGGAAAAATTTTAAACTATGGAAGCTGAATATGGAGGATCTCTCGGTGGAAAGAGGTCAATGGATTGTTGTAATTGTTGCGTTCAGTTTTCCACCTGCATGAATGGATCAAGATGAATGCGACAAGCTTTATGGGAAGGCAAGGTGTACTGCCAAGTTGTGTCTTTCTGATTTTGTGTTAATGAAGGTTTCGAAGATGATATTGCTGGTTTATATCAAACTAAGAGTCTATGAATAAGTTATTTATTAAGAAGAAATTATATTCATTGAAAATGAATGATGGTGACTCTGTTGATGACCACTTGAATGCTTACAATATTGTTGAGTCAATAAGCTTCTATTGATGTTAGAATGGAAGAGGAGGACAAATGTATTACTTTACTTTGTTCACTACCTGATATATGGGATAACCTAATTGTAGCAATTAGTAGTACAACTTCTAAGCTAAAATTTGAAGAGGTTGTATCAGCCCTACTAAGTGAGGAATTATGAAGAATGTCCCTAAATGATACCTCTATAGATGCTCTCTATGTGAGGGGGGGAGTTCAAAGAAAGAGGGGGGAAAGAAAAAGATTGGAGACAGAAGCTTCAAATCTTCTAATAAACATAAGGTAAAATGTTGGAAGTGTGGAAAATCAAGACATTTTAGGAAGGAACGCATGTTTAAGAAGACTAGTTAAGGTGACGTATCAAATGAAAGTGATCATTCTTCTTTGGATTCATCATTTTCCATGGAAAAAGAGGTAGATGGTGAGGCTTTCATGGCATTGATAGACATTCATGCATGCGGTAATGTATGGTTTTTAGACTCTAGTGCATCTTTTTATATGACTCCTCATAAGGAGTGGTTTATTGAATATTAATGTTTTGATCAAGGTAATGTCTTTTTCAGTGATAACTCTTCTCATGGGATAGTTGGCCAGATAGGATCAAGTTGAAGTTTAAAGATGGTAGAGTTAAGAATCTCTGTGGAGTTATGCATGTTCCTAGATTGATTAAAAATCTGATTTGACGGACAGTTGCAAAATGCCCAAAGGAGCTATGGAGTTAGCTAAGGGAATCTGCCACGGGGGATTATATAGACTAGATGCTAGTATTGTGATTGGTGGTTGTGATAGTTAGATGGTATCTAGTTAGAAGAAATATGTTGCTTGCAAATGGATGTCTAAGATCGAATGTCAGACCTGAGGGTGTTGGGAAGTGAACCATGCTTCCAAGGAAAGCTCTGGTGTCTACAGAGGGAGTTTTGGCAGTGACATGGTTGTTTATGTATCTGTTGATTTCATACAGATGTCTCAGTTGGAACTGACGGCTTCAGGTTGTTGAAGATGTGAATCATGGTGTATGCACAGGTATGGTTGTGATGGAAGAAGATGGTTTTTCTTAGTAATGTGAGTTAAGAATTGTGTTGCTCCTAGCTAATAAATTTTAGGCCTCTACTTTACTTTTATGCTTTTGCAATGCATACAAATGGAAGAATGTTAGGACTAGGTGTGTTGTACACTTCACAAGTCTTGGGATTAATGTTGGATATTATTGTAATTTTCTGGATACTAGTTAGACAAAGTAATATTCTACTATTGTATGTGTAAATGGTCCTCTCGAGGACCCATAAGATTCTTCCGACACTTGGCATGAGGTGTAAAAGCATTTAAAATGGGAGTCATAAGTTAACCAAGTCATCTCAAAAGTGGCACTCCAATTTGTGAAGTTGAAAAGTCACAATTCCTAGTTTGTAGGAGTCAACTTTGCTTGCTTTGCAAGTTTGTTTTAACTTGCAAATCAAGTTTGCTTTTAAAGCAAGATATTCTTAGGAGGTAACTTTTTTCTTTGATTTCGTTTGGGGCACTCAAGCTTGGGATGCTCCTGTTTTAAAGCAGTGGGAGCTTTATCCTTCTTTATTTTGCTTTTAGGAGGATGGATGAATGACAGGTTTTGGAGGTGTGGATTGGATGCTTTTTCTTTTGAATTATACAAGGATGATGCTACATTACATGGGTATATGAGATTATTGTATTTAACATAATGGGAATAATATAGTCGAGGATCACATTTGATGCTGGATTTTTTCCCGTAAGCATCTTCCAGAGTTTATGTTGTGTCAACTCTCTTGTTCTTATTATCTTGTTGATTTCAATTTCATCTTCAGACTAATTTAAGTTATATTCCTGATTTATAACAGAACCTAAGATCATCATTTAAGACATATTTATTGCTCCTAATCAAAGATATTAACCCTCATTGCAGCAATGACGAAGCAAAGAATATTATTTGGACTTGGTGAAGCAGACCTTAGGATCATCCTCAGAAATTTGTTGAAGCATTCTATGAAGTCCCTCATGGGATCATCTTCTTTTTTACTGAATCTAAGAGATTTGGAAGAACAGTTCATATTAGTTTCCAACAGGCTTGAACCTTGTCAAAATTTATTTTGCAGGCTATTCCAATCCACTACACATGCATCTGCCAGTTGATGAAACCATTTAGCAACAGATTCAACTACAGTTTCTACAAAGAGTATCACAACATCTTCATGAGCACCCTGAATCACGGTGAAACCAAGAATCTCACATGCAACAATGAAAACTCACATATGTACATCTGCACTCTGAGAGTCATCTCCTGCAAATTTTGCAAAATTCTTCATTGAGCCTAGAATTAGATCATGGTGTTGAACTACGGCCATAGAGAAAAATTGGGAAAAGAAAGATAAAATCAGAATAAGGAAAGGATTTCTGGAATGTTTTAGGAGTGACATCAGTGTGAAGCAAGGATGTCTGCCATCCCCCACTTAGTTTGGGCTATATATAGACAAGTTAGAGCAGTGGATAAACAATATGGAGGTGGGGGCGTCTACTTAATCAGTTATGTAATAAAGTTGCTTCTATATGCAGATAATCTTATCTTAATGGAAAAAACAGTGCATAGCCTAAGAGAACACTTTGGGAGCTCTAGAATTGTTTTGTCAAGAGGAAGGGATGCAAGTTAACACCAGCAAAACCAAGGTCATGACTTTTACCTTGCAAAAAAAAAAAGAAGCAAATAAACTTCGTTTTTGAAGCGAGTCCTTTGCAAGTGGTAGATCAATATTAATACCTTGGTCTCAATTTTCACAACAAACTTAGCTGGGAGACTTGTAGGACAAAAAGAATACAAGAGGGATGGAAGGCTTTATACCCGCTACAAAACAAACGTAGAAATACAAAATTATGGGCTTGGGAAACCAAGAGGGTCTTATTTGTGTTGTTTGAACACCAGTGGTGCTTTATGGATGCGAATTTTGGGGCAGCAACACGTCAGAACTGCAATGGAGACAAATAGAGAGGACATAAAAGTATTTAATCACAAGCAGTCTCAAAAATAAAACATCAGTTCCATATGAGATATTATTTGCCGAGGCAAATGCTTTCCCGTTAGAGACATCAGCTTTGATCCGGATGCTAAGTTATCTAAACAGAAAAGAGATCATGGAGTCTCATTGCTGACCCAAAATAGTAGGGGAGGAAAAGTTAAGTAGAAGAAAGAGCACATGGATGAAACTAAATACTGAGTGCATGAGTAAATGGGACGTTAGCATGCAAGATTGTCCAAACACCAATGAGGAAATCAAAAGATTTGTACGAAAAAAAGTCAAGGCAACCATGTCGACAAAGCAGCTCAAGTGAAAGAGAGAACATTATGTCAAAGAATTCAATTCAAGCAAAAAGCATGTATGGGAGTGAAAATAAAATGGAAAGTGAAAATGTTGATAGCTTAGCTAAGGACTAGCTCACATCGTCTTAGGTGCAAGAGTGGAATGTGGACAACACCTAAAAAAGGTTGGGCAAATAGAATAGGCCATTTTGCACTTTGGAATTAGTGGACACTGAATGGCACTACACCATGGAATGTCTAGCTTACAAGGATATCTGGAACAAATACACTGATATCTTGAAAGTTGACTCCTTGACTACCTTATTTGAAGAGAGACTAACAAAAACAGCAGATTTTTTTTTATCAAAATACATAGCAAAAGATCCAAGGTTAAAAAAGAAATGGATATCACTCAAGCATAATTTGAGTTGCATCTATTGAGGGTGTTTGTGCACAAAGCAACTTTGTTACTATTCTTGGGTCCCATAGATTGCTTGGTCTCATGGACATTATTAAAAGCCTTCAGTCATTCATTCATCCCAAACGGAGTCACCCAAAATTTATTAGCATTTGAAAATGTCACCTCAAGTCATCTAACAATGTATCTGGCTTGCGCAATGGAAAGTGACCATTTCCACTAATAGTGTAGGAAAATCATTAGGAACGGCATGATTTCCCTTTGCATTTGAAGGGTAAACTCCCTTATGCAAAACAAATAAAAGTATGTATAAAACTCACAACATTTTCAGAGTCTGATTTGATGGGTTTTGAATATTGTGGAAAAACAAACATGCAATGCAGTATTTTTAGGCCTTTTGTCATGTCCCCTTTTCAGAACCAAAGAGTTAATAATATTTTTAAGTGAGCCCGATCAGTTTTCGCCACTTAAACATTATTTAGGTCCTATGCTAAGTTGCCGGTTCTGGTTCGGGTTCGGGTTCGGGGGTTCATTTTTGGGTTCAATATATATAAATATATTATAATATGTATATTATTTTATATAAATTATAATATTTAAAGATTTATAATATAATATTAGTAATATAATATAAATATTAATATTATAATATAAATATATATAATTGTATATATTATATATCATATTAGTAAATGATATATAATTGTTATATTATAATATAAATGTTAGTATTATAATTATAATATAAATATTAACATTATAATAATATATTAATAATATTATATATAAGTATCATTTGCATCTACCCATTCACATTTGTTAAAACTTAAAACCTAATATTATAAAACTTAAAACCTACCCATTCACACCTGTTAAAATGAGTATCATTCGCATCCGTTAACTAGGCGTGGTCTTCATAGTTAACAAATATCAATCCTGTTGCGTCAGCTTCCTTCACAAGCCTTGTCGTTTCCGTCGAATTACTGTGGGAATCGCACATCACAACTTTACCTTTGAAAAGGTGTGGATTGAGACCACGATTGCTGAAATAATCGTATACCAAAGGCAGATTTTGAATCCCAGCTCCTCTGTAAAGCGACGAGCCTTTGAACACCTCTCTATTGCCGAGCTTCACAGGAGAGGGAAAGTCTCTGTCTATACTGCCACCACCCATGGTAGTCATCCACGGTGCCGTGTTTACAACAGAAGCAAAGGAAGGCCCATCATTACCAGCAGAGGCCAAAAATTCGTTGCAGTAGGAAGAAATCCCTATAAATTCATCCCCAACTCGCTTAGGTTCGTCCAAGACGAACCGACAATGATTATCCCAAACCCGAAGCAAATTTGAGGCTGAATCAACCTGGACCCAAACCCGGTTCGAACTGGACCCGGATCCAAGGTTCCAAGGGACGAATCCGGTAACATAGGTCTTATGTAATGTTTTAAAAAAGGTGTTTTTTACACGTTATTCAAATGTAATTCAAAAAGGGGGCCTATGGATGTAATTTAAAAAGTATTTTTAAATACTTGAAGGGAAAGTAAAATTAAAATAAAATAAAATAAATTGGAGGGCCCGAAAAAAGCAACTATAAAAAAGAGGTCAAGGCACAAAGCAAAGCATCGGATTATGTATTTTCACTTGTTCCTCCAATTTGGAGTTTGAAGGCATTCAAGGACGAAAACCTTTGGTGTGCAAGTGATCGAAGAACGAAAATCCTTGGGTTTTCCATTATGAGCTTGAGGACGAAAACCCTCTCGCTCATTGGAAGCAATTCTACTCAAGGATTGCATTTGGCCTCATTGATTGTGGTTGTTCGATTTCGATTTGCAAGCAAATTTTCATATCGGCGATATTGTTGAAGGTTGCAAACTTTCAATTGGAGTTTGGTGATTTTCAACATGCTTTGAGTTTCCAGGTTCAGATTTCAATGTATGTGTGGATCTAATATCAGCTTGTACTAGGGCATTGCCCATATTCCATATTGCAATCAAGTGTTGTTGGTTTGGATCTAATTTTGTGGTGCATTTCATATTATTGTTTGGCATTGTGTTTTCAGATGTTTATGTATTTTCAAAGATCAAATTATATCTATTTGTGGAGATTCTTTATTATATATTTCATTGTTGTAACCCTTTAAAGCAGTCGTACCTTTCCAAGGATTGGCCGTACCATTGAGAATATGCCCCAAGGCCTGCTGTACCTTATTAAGGTGGAACGCAGCCTATTGTTGCTGGGATATTTTTTTAAAAGGTGGCCGCTTCACTTTATGTATGAATCGCATCCCATATTTACTGCCATAGCACTTGTTGGATCTGCGGTACATCTTCTTGGCAGCCGTACCATCCACCTTGATAAAAATATTTGACGCTGAATATTTGTGCTGTGGTTCCCTCCTTTGCAAGTAAATTCATAATCAGTTTAGTATCAAAAAAATTGAATCAGCAGTGAATAAATATTGTAAGGGCTTCTATCAATCTGCATGTCAGTATTTCGGGGTTATTCTCAGATCTGCCATATAATACTTTCCATACCAGCATTTACTCATTGTTTGGGTTTGCCACAGTATTAGTAGTATATTATTTGCTGGATATTTCATGTTTGGCTGTACCTTGTCTCAGTATTTGTAATGAACACAACCTTGTTTGAGCTGCAACATACACTGGAACAGCAGATTCATGCCAACAGTTTATGTCAGATTTGTGCTAACAAATTATATAGGCTTTGTGTTCACTTTGTCATATAGTGACCATTTTGTATTGCCATCCTTGGCATGGTGCAGTTGTTGTGGGTTTCAAGGAATAATATTCTATTTGGCTCAGCCATTCACAGCCAATATAATTAGCAGTCATTCCTTCAGCTGCAGCTCTGGTGTTAGGGTTTATAGTTGAATTGTGCATTGGCTTACCATATTTCCATGGTTGTTTACAATATTGATAGGTGACAGAATTGAGTAGTCATTTTATATTGCATTTAAGTAGAGGTTTTGGTGTGTTTCATTATTGCATTTCGAAAATACAAAAAAAATCAGAAAATTTCAAAGGGGCATTACACCTTTGCACTGGGCTTAAGATGAAACAGCAATTAAACACCTTATGCAAAGATTTTTGGGGTTTTTTTGGAATCATAGACATGCATGAATTTCTAGGTAGATTGCAAAGAACAGAAACTTCATATACACAAACAAAATAATGATTGCTGAAACACAACACAAATTCACCAGGTTTTGCACATTAAGGGAGAATAGCAGAGTAGGGAGCACATACCATCTCAATACCAATAAACACAGTAATGAAGCCTGATTTATTAATTATTTTTCTATTATCTATAAAATCTTATACAGGGCTGCAACACAAGGACAAAGCCGTTAAACAATGAATTTTACATCTATCATAATAAAGTCCATCATTAATACAGTATTACAGATTGCATACACAATTCAATATGAAACCAGGTTTTGCACATTAAGGGAGAATAGCAGAGTAGGGAGCACATACCATCTCAATACCAATAAACAAAGTAATAAAGCCTGATTTATTAATTATTTTTCTATTATCTATAAAATCTTATACAGGGCTGCAACACAAGGACAAAGCCGTTAAACAATGAATTTTACATCTATCATAATAAAGTCCATCATTAATACAGTATTACAGATTGCATACACAATTGAATATGAAATTACTTCTAACATAAAATCATCATTCACAAATGATTTCACAACACTGAATATTCGACTATTACTGACAAAATCCACACTATTACAGAAAATCTTCTTTAAAAAACTACTCTCCTTGTCTTCCAATGTGCACAGCACTTATTAAATAGGTTTCCAAAATGAAAATCTACTTGGAACTTTGCAGGACTCACTAAGGCCTAAAATAGATTAGCTTTCCCATCTTTAGCCTATTTACTCTCGCTTCTGCTTTTTCTCTTATGGTGGAATATATTGCATGACTTTTCCACCTTTTTTCTATATTTAAATAAAAATTACAATTTTTGCATGGTCCATAAATTATAATAAAATATCTTTGCAAACTTTTATGATTTATTAAATTCTAAGAAGAACTAAATAAATTTAATTATGTGCAAATATAAAAATAACTAAGATGGACTCTTTTGTGACATCAAGTACATTATTAGACCTCCCTAGGCAACCTTGACCAACATCATGTGATGATTTGAATTTTGACCCCCTAGGTCACTTGAGGATGCATGAAGATCAAATGGTGAAGCCGAATTCCAATCTAGTGCCTTATCCATTGGGCAACAGAGTCAATGAATGTTGTTTTCCATGAAATCCAACAAATGCAAGACCACATATGGACCATATTTTATGCCACATGTCCCTTTTTTGTATGGAGACCCATGAAGGTGACTTATTCTTGATGCTAAATGAGATGGTGATTCTACCTTGTGACCATAAACTAATGAATTCATGAACCTCAAACATCACAAGACACCCAAGATATTAAAATGTAGACCCCAAGCTTATAATTGACCTCTGATTGTCTCCAAATTGGATGACTGGAGGTGTTTCCCCTATTTGCACAAATCGGGGATAACAAGGTACATACACACCTGAAGTGATCCAAATGTCGGGAGCCAATCCAGAGACAATATGCCAAATTGCAAAATTTTATGTGGTGAAATATATGAAGTTATGAACTATAATCATAGTAGAAAGAGAAAATTAAACCTTCACACACAAAAGGACAACATTGGAAACAAGAATGAACAGAAATGTAGTCATGTCATAGATGATGGATCTATACAAAGTAATCTCTGAGAAGAGATGTGGAGCTAATCCAAGTTGTTTCTTCCAATCATGTAAAACATATCTATGCACAAGTAATGTGGAATAGGAATTGATTAGACATCAAGAGTTACCAGAAAGGTGCTTCCATGTAGAAATTATTAGCACTAGGTGGTACCAATAACTATAATTGGCTCTACTGTCAAGGGGATCTGCCACGCACCACACACAGACTGCAATGCCTGATGCAACAAAAGATAGTTGGGAACAGCAAGTATGAAGAAGGCCCGTGTTGAGCTACCACTTGAATTAATCTTCCACCCTTGAGAAACAATGACCTCCATTCATTGAGTTTTAACACCAACTGAAAAGATTTCTATATCCGATTCTAGTGAAACACTTCCCCTAGCGGTTGAGCTAACCTGCTTTGAAATCTATGTATAGAAGTTGAACTCATTTCAAGTTCCCTTTGCCCTGATGTCCATGATCTAATATTTCTTGTCAGGTGAAATGCAATCAAAATATTGTTGGAAAACAAGTGCAGAGAAGTTCAATATTGAAGATGAGCTGTCTTGTCTCTAAAATTTTAAGTATTCCAAGTCATTGGGAACAGCAAGTATGAAGAAGGCCCCTGTGTTGAGCTACCACTTGGATTAATCTGCCACCCTTGAGAAACAATGACCTCCATTCATCGAGTTTTAACACCAACTGAAAAGATTTCTATATCCAATTCTAGTGAAACACTTCCCCTAGCGGTTGAGCTAACCTGCTTTGAAATCTATGTATAGAAGTTGAACTCATTTCAAGTTTCCTTTGCCCTGATGTCCATGATCTAATATTTCTTGTCAGGTGCAATGCAATCAAAATATGGTTGGAAAACAAGTGCAGAGAAGTTCAATATTGAAGATGAGCTGTCTTGTCTCTAAAATTTTAAGTATTCCAAGTTAGATTTCTGTTCCAAATTATTTGATCTCTTTGTAATTTCATATGGTGGATCTCATCTTATTGAAAAGTCCTCCCAAACTTAGTTAAATTCCCCTGGTTATCAATTTTTTTAAGTCCAAAATTTGCCTGAGGATGATACATGGGTGGAAAAACAGAATTCACGTATCATCGAACATCAAACGCCAACCTTGGATTTTATGCTTTTACCACTCCTTTCCCAGAATCAGCCAAGTATGGAAAATTAGCAGAAGATCAGGGATCGCATGGCAGCATGGAAAGGACAGATAACCCTCCCGATCCTTCTCCCTTGCTCATGATTCATCAAATTCGCTAAGTTAGAAGCAATCAGTAGAAAATTGGAGCTACGAAGAACTATGAGGACACCAAAATTGCTTACTGATTCCCGCATGTCTCCATTACACAATTACCTTCTAACTCCAGCCTAGCTGCCAAAACACCCTCAATTGGCTAAGTCCCAAACTCCATCCCACTAACCTGCTTGATTATAAAAAAATTGGCCAAGGCGTGAATTCCATCAAAGAAGATATCTCAAGACTCCTAGACAAAAGCAAAGTTCCCTCCATCTTCTGTCTTCCCACTCAAGAGGCACAAAATCAGAAGAAATAAACCAGATCAGGGAATGGAAAATCCCCATGGCTTTTTAACAAGTAAAATCAACCTCTCATTCCAATTGTTCATTCTGGCAACCCAAATTGGCTGAATCATATTTCATGTCAGAAAAACGAAGCTTTTGATGTCAAATGCAAAGTGGCATGCTGCTTTCCAAATTCCACCACCCTGCTTTTCCAACTTGAAATTGATCAAGTCCAGATTCTTTGTGGGATAGCAAACACTATAGGACCAATGTAGTCAACCATGATGCAACTCCATTCCCATCTGCCGGCATTTCACCTCCATTTTTCACTGTCCTAAAATCCCACAGAGATCCAAAACATCATTCTGCATCCTGCTTGTGTGCATATCAAAGCGCATTTAATGCACTTACCTCCCCACTCTCAACTATAATGCCCTTTACTTCTCCTATATATGCGGGGCATAGCTCATTTTTCTTTCATTCCTTCTATCCCTTTGTGCACACTACAATCCATTTACCCCACTATTTTTGCAACTCAACCTATTGTCTGAATTTCATACCTCTTTCTTCTTGTGCTCATGGGTTCTTTACAGTATATCAAACCTCGTGAACTACAAATTTCAAGGCATCAAACCCAATTTCTCTTTCACATCTTGGTTTGAATAAATTACAAATACTAAGTTAGGTCATTTGGTTCACAAAAGTCTCCGTAAGGGATTGAAGTCATAGAGAAACCTCTAGGATTCAGGGTTAGTCCAAACCACCTCCTTTCTGCCACCATACATGGTCCAAAATTAGTCCTTTTTGTGGCCAATCATTAAAATCAACAACATAAGTTTGCATTATTTCAGGAATTGGCTCCCCATCTTGTTCCTCATTTTCTCGAAGATGGTTGCAGATCCCACCCTCAAAGGAGGTGTTAGCAGTGAGCATCAACAACACACAAGCATACTGGAATTTAAACCCAATTAAAAATGGGTAGTTTGTGAAGGAAGAATGGTTGGACAGAATAAGAATAGATTACCCAAAAGTTTGTATTGACGTGATTTTAAAAAAGTTGTCAGAGATTTAATCACCCTTTTGAATTAGGTTGCTGGAAATAAGGAGTCCAAATACTTTAATTCCTAAATATTCTGCTGTACTGCAAAGGTTGAGTAGAAAACAAATAATTCAGTGGCCAAACATTATAAATGATAATCTAAACAATCAGTTGTTGTCGGTTAGTGACTCAGATAAGTTCTACTTGATGTCATATTCAGTTTACGTATTTGCCAGGAAGTAATATTAAGCTGGAATGACCCATGAAGGGAGCCTGCATAATGGCATCTCCATCTTCAATTTTACCAACAATTGCAATCTCAAAAGGGGAAATCTCACTTTGAGTGCGTGAATGCCATCTTTACCTATGCAATTATTTTCAAGCTAAAGGAATATTTTAGTAAAAGAATTTTCAAAGATGGAATGAAGGAGATATATGAGTGAGCATATTACTATATTCGGTCCCAACTTACCCATCGATCTGTGTAATGTCCCAAACTAGGGTTTTGACCAGTATTTCTGAATTTGCAAATTTCAAACTTGAAACCCTAGGACTGAATTCTGATTTTATTTGCTGCACCTTATCAATTTACTTCACCAAGCATGAAACATAGTCTAACACATGTAAAAATGATGGCAAATGAAAATATATATCTGCTTTCCTTATTATTGATGAATTACACCATGAAATACACATACAAGCATGCAAAATATGAATGCAAGTCTGATGCTCCAAATTGTAATGATATAGAATGAAATTACATCAAAATCATAGGGCCAACATGGCCAACAACTCCCAAATCACTGCTGTTACAAATCAGAAAGGAATAATAGATTCCAACATACCAATTATGGTGTCAAATGGCAAGGCAAAGGAAGCAAACCTCTTCTATATCAGATCGGCCTTCAAGATGAGGATGAATATGATACCAAATGATCAAATGCAGTCCTAAACAATGGCGAATTCCTCCAGCAGTCCCACGCACCTTAACACAATGTATTGGCACTCCAAAAATGGCGGCGACAAGGGTATGATGCTGCAACACTTCGCTGATCCTTCCTCAGCTGATCGCCTACCCTCCAATGTGATGAAGGGTGAAAGAATATGATCCCAAGGTGGTGGCAGCTAGGGTTTAGGCCTGCAGCTATGACTGATCTGCAAATATGAAACAACCACTCCAAGATATGATTGGAAATCTGCAAAATCTCCTCAAAGGTGGCGCTCAAGAGTGCAATGACTTCTCTCCTCAAATCAGCGCTCAACATGCAACACAGGATCTTCAATGACTTCAAAATGCGGCGCTCCTAGATGATGCAAAAGGTCTTCAATGATGATGCTCAAATCTGCAATGAAAGATAGATCTTGAATGCTCAAACAATCTTCAATTCCTCCAATGATGTGCAAATGTGAACTCCGTATGAATCCACCTCCAAGATGTAATTGGGTTTTCGTACAATACACCTCCTTCCACAAGGGTTTTCATCCTTGGAAAGTCTTGCAATACAATTGCCAAGCAAAATGCCAAAGTTACCAAAAGTTCGTGATGATCAAATGAAGCTCCATCAACCTTCTTTTATACTTGAATCTTCTTTTTCCTCTGAAGTAGGCCGACAAATTCAAATTAAAGATTCGAATTATCTTTTCCCTCCAAGTCAGCCAAAGACCAATATTTTATTTATTTTCTTTTCTCCCAATGTGGCCGCCCAAATTCAAAAATATAATATTATTTAATTTTTCCCTTGCTCCCAAGTTGAGCGCTCCTTCCTCTATTTTTGGGCACTTCAACAGAATATAATATTTTATTTATTTCTCCCATAATCTTGAGTGCTCCAATTTAAATAATAATAAAATATTATTATTTAATTTATTTTCTCCAAAGTGAGCGATAGGACTCCAAAAATAATATTATTTTATTCTCCCAAATAGATTGCCCAACTTGAAAAACAATTATTTTATTATTTTTGATCTTTTGATAATTAATGTAAAAATACATTAATTCATTTTCCACTTTGCCGGAACTGTGAAAAATTAGCTGAGCCTTATAAACAACTTTCCATTCTCTAAGCTTCTGAACAACATTATCTTCTCCAAGCCATTTTATAACCAGAGCTGAACCAAATCATTCCCTTCTTTGATGAATTAGCCTACAGGAATGAGGATAGGCTAACCCAAACTCTTGTTAGGTGATCATGCCGGAAATGGGGACATTACAATCTGCACCTATGGTTTCAGGGGTCAGCTATATCAGTTGCCAAAAAAATGTTGGTGATAAAGTGCTTTTGACGGAATATGTGCAACAACTTGTTGAGGTGCACTAATTTCTTACTAGCTAGCACAAATGGGAGACCATTTCCCAATCAAGATTAGAATCTAAAAATGCAAGAATATAGCAGTGTCAAGAAAATTGATGGTCTAGACTCTAGAGATCTCAAATTTCAACCTCAAACTTCAACAAGCCTCTCTGATGATCGAAGGGGCAAAATAGAAGAAATTATTGTTAAGTCACATTCCCATCTGTCTTACCTTGAAGACTTCTGGTCTAATTGTGATGATGAATATTAAGTCAGGAGGAGAAATACTAGAATATTCCTGCTGGCAGAAATTTGGAGTTATGATGTTCTTCAAGTCCCGCTATATGGTACGGAAGGAGAAGGCTCCCTTAAATCCCTGACATTCAAGGTTAGAAGTTTTTCATCAAACCTTTGGGGGATGTCTGGTCAATGGGAACCAAACATCAATTGAGAACAGGACACAAGGAGTATTAAAGAAACAAAAGAATGGGTAAACGGGCGAGTTAAAGAATGTGTAAGAAATAACTATGAACCCTTCTACAGAAAGTGGTTCTTCCCAGTCATCTTGGAGTTCAACTCGCAGCTCTAAACAATCAGGAGCGAACAAATATTTCTAAGTTTGGAGACCCTGTAGGTAAAGGTGATATTGATGATGATGGAGAAGACAATCACTTTGTGAAAATATCATAAGGGAGCACACCATGCAACAGTCAGCTGGTAATTGAAGCATATTAAAGTAATTCTCCCTAAAACCTGAAGGGGAAATACTGGTGACAAGGGCATGCAGCTTAATGTCGATTCCTCAAGAAATCTGATCCTAGGATATTATATAGCACATTATACACTTCAGTAGTCCTTGTACACAACACTACACAGGGAGCTCAATCCCTATCAGATACAGGAAGGGACCCTCAAAAGAGATCGAAAAATATTCAACAAAATTTGGTTCAACTGGTGCTTGACACAGTCAATCCCCTGTAAAGACAAATCTAGCAATGGATTATAATAGTCACCTTTTCACAACATAGCTCCGGATTCAAATGTTCATAGTCAACCAAAAAGTGGACAGTATTTGTTGGCCCAAACCCAACAAAAAGCTACAGGCTAAAATTACTCCTGCCTAGGGTCAATGTCATAACTAGTATCATGGGTTGAGCAGCTCGTAAATAAAAAGAAAACATGCATAGTCAAGGTTAGTCCCCCAAACATCAAAAATATCATCTCATTTCTTCAGAAAACTCCTACAGAAGGAAAATCAAATGCTACTGAGCAATTGGATGAACTTAATCAAAAGCACTTTCACATCATAGTCCCCACAGTCTAACAAAAACTTAAAACATAAAAGTCAGCAATTACAAACTCCATGACTTATAGTGCCTAAGTTGGGAAGGAATGACAAACTACAACACCTATCAACAACATGTAATCTCACAGTGAAGGAAATAGTTAACGATGGGAATGCTAAAGTGCAACTCAAAATCCAGTTTAATCAACTTGGCAAGTATATTGATCATTTGCTTAGTCTATTCAATCAAAAGATACTCAAACTGCCCTAGATCTACCCAATCTCTTGCTACATAAAGGCATTTTACCTTGGGTTGGAGATATTGGTCAGTGTGGTCAAGCAGTAAAAGCATATGTTAGGGAGGTTCTAATTACTTGTTTGGGATTGGTGGAGGATTCAGTATACGCCTATGGTAAATTGAAAACAGATATATAGACATGGGGGATCAAATGAAAGGTTTTAATAAATAAAGGAACATGTGAATGTGATTCATTCCAGCAACATTGAAATGTCAAGGACCTCAACATCAGTGTTGCTCACTAGTGAGATTTTAAAAGAAACAGAAAATGATGGAACAGATTCATGGCATTTCACATTTGAACTGTGCCCAGAAACTTGAGAAAGCCATTAAAGAGATCATAGGAATCAGGGATAAGTGCACCAATGTTCTAATCAACAGATGAATTCATACACAAAATGCAGTTCTTGATTTTCCCTGCTCAAGAGAAGGGTGGTTCAGCTAAAGACCTTAAAAACAGAATTCCAAACATATGTCAAGAAGGTGATAACAAAATCAACAGATTTTAACAAGGAAGTTTTCAATAAACTCATGAAGGTTTCCTATTGATTGATGAAGAAACAAGATATAAAATTAGTTTTTTTTCTAAATGGGAGATGCACATAAGCTATGTTGACCCACTAGATCAGGATATGAAATATCCCTCAACCAGATTTTTAACCAAACTTACAATTTTCCTGATTCTCCACTTGCTGGCATTTCGTCAAACACTTTGTAAAATGCTTATCAAACAGAATTCCTGAGTATAGGTGTTATATAACAGCTTGTTTAAAGGTTTAGATCATGAATCATTCATCAATGCATCCCAACATTCAAAGATTAAAGAGGGACATTTAGTCAAACACTTTGCTGCCATTGTTATAGCTGGAAACAAGTATGAAAACAATACAAACTACTGATATAATAATCAGAACTATAGAGATGACTAAGTTCGGTTTCTAACCTTACAAATCCAAACTCTCCTTCATGATCACAAGTACCATGTGCATCATAGGATATACTCATATTTTGCATGAAAGAAGCCATTTATAGACCATGTTTTGGCATATTTAATTGAAAATATTAGTTTTTCTAGCTCTTTTCCAAATTAATTTTCACTCAAGCATCTTTTACATGTTTTTTAGCCTCTCGTTTTTGTTTTTTTTATGCATATAATTTTTGTAACTAGAATAAAAAGTTGTGCCATTGAAAACATTCTAGTAAAATTAATCTTGTTTGTGATTCAAATTGAGTCCCTTTGTTCTCAAGGATACAAAGAAAGTGGAGGAATGAAGCAACTATAAACAGACTGAGAGGTTCACCAGAGGGCAAGAGCAAAAGAAATTCAAACCAAAATGATGATCAGCAATTGAAGTGACACATTCCGTACGCACATTAGATGTCAGGCAGACCTCAACCTAGATCCACATAACCCACAAGCACAAGAACCAGACTTAAGTCATATTTCTCTCAACTTCAGCCGAAAGACTAATATTTCAAACTTGTTTTGCTATGAAAACAAATGTATTAATTATAGATTATTCACCGGGATATCAGATTCCTTCAACGTTTTCCATTCAAGATCTTCAAGGCAGCACACATGACCAAGTCTCTCAGGGTGAAATTCCAACATGCCTTGGATTTCCTCCCGATTTGGTACCTACATGTACTCGGTCATTAATATATGTTGGACATAAAGAAACTATCCAACATTACTTAAACAACTCTTCACTTGCTTAGTCATTCAAACCAGCATCAATTAATGCATTAATTTCTAATTTTTATCAGTTAAAAGAACATATTGATCATTCAAATAAACCAATTTTTAGGTTTCCAACTTACCTCCCCACAGTGAAGAGTAATTGGAAGCCCTTGCTTCCTAGCACATGTTAATGCTGGCAAAAATGTCTGCCTACAACCATATTGACTAGCAATTAGTTATCTTTACATACTACATGTGCAACTAAAATACCTGCTGGAATTGCTTCCAACCATGAAATGAACTTAAATTAACACTTTGCAATGTACCACTCTCCCACGACAGGGTTTCCCGAAAGATCAATACCAACAACACCATTATTTCTCATTTCTAAAGCTAGTTGAACCTGTTGAAAACCAAAAAGGAAAGGTATCCAAAGGATGAGTTATTGTTTTCAAAAATTGTTCCACGAAGGATTTTAGACAGCAGTCCTTGTAAAGGTCTAGACTTCAGGAAAATGACACAAAATGTTACAAATCAAATCATCTGACACGTACAGTTTCCATTGCTCCATCTAGACTCTCACGACGGTCAATACTTAGAAGAAGGCGGACAAATATTTGGTGCATTCTAAGACCTTCAGATGAATTGTTTTTCTGCATGACCCCACCAGGAAATTGAATACTTCCATCTGAAGGAAGATGTATCGCTTTCACTGTTTCTACTGCCTTGAACCCAGCTAGCACTGCTTCTACATATGAACGCTTACTCATACCTACAGCTTCATTCTTCTGTAGCAACAAACAACAAAATTAGATTCTACCCATATAACTACCGAATGCATTTCATATAGCACTTTCTATCTATGGTGTAGACAAAGAAACAAATTGAAAATGTGAAAAAAATTGATTGCCTTTGGTGTTGTTCGTAACTCCAAATAAATCACATTTTCTGCTGCAAAGTCTTCAATGACCTGTTTTAAATTTTTAATATTGTGAATAAATGATGAGTCCAGAATATCCAGTTTAAGTGCTCTAAAACCATACGTGCAAGGACTCCTTAACATACTTCTTTAGTGATTCTACTGATGGTACCATGGTCAGTGGTAAGAACATGGATCAAATCAAATAGTTTGAAGCATTCCTGCAAAGAACGATCATCTGCAACCAGATCCAAGACTCTAGAATCATTTGCAGTGCAATAAAATAGATAAGTAACATTAAACTTGAAATCTTAGTTACAGAATATGGCAACTACAAAAGAAAGCCATGCTCGTAAAGCAGCACTTCGATTTTTTTCCATTTTTGACAAACAGAATTCAATGGAGCACTTTCCACATATGAATGGCAGCAAATCTATCTATAGCTTATATAAAACTTAATGACTGATTCTCCCCACATGCAAGAGACAAGGATATAACTTTCAGGAATCACTCATAAATGGTAGATAACAGTTCTTAGTCTGAGAAATGAAAGAAAAATTATTCAAAGGCAAGCCTCTAAAACAATTTAAAAATATACTACATTGTTTCAAATTTTGGAAATGCTATGACAATATCTTGTTCCCAGGAAAATATCTACGATGATACTTATCGTTATTATTTTGGAAATTATGCTGAAATGGCTAGGTTACAAATTGTAGCACCTAAAGCTTTCTACATTCCCACATAGCAATTAGAATTATAACTGAAAAAGATAGGAGACAACAATTCACCTTTCAAGATTACACCCTCCACCTCAGAAAGCACTAGGTCACCTTTCTTGCTCCTTTCCTTTGCAAGTTCCCTGCACAAGAAAGTGGATTGTTTAAGCAAGTCTAATGGAATATCTGTAACTTCTAAAACAAACTGTCATCAAAAGCGCCAAGGCTGAATATGGTTAAATTGAATGTGGAACAACTTGTGTGATCAAGACAAACCTTGTTTAAGGCAAGGATTATAATGATTGTTAACAGAATTGATGTTACTGTACCATAAAACAGACCTAAAATGAACCATGAATTAGATTTTTGCACTTTAATGTAATGAAGGATACCTAAGCCCTAAAAGAGAAAGGTCATTTATGTACAAAAGATGGTTCATTGCAATAGGGAGAGAAGAAATCCTATTGCAGAAGAATACACCCAAACTAAAGGATCTTTGGCAGGGACTGAAGGTTGAATTGATGCTGCATAACCAGTTACATACAAACAATGTTGCAGAACTCGGCAAATACTCATCCGTCCAAACCCTAAACGAGTACTTGTCGTAAGAACTTAACCACAAGTTTTAGCAAAAACTCACCATGCATTTTCCATTAAAAATTGCAGAATTCACTGAAAAAATCACCCAACATGATTATGAAAAATCTTGACTGGTTAAAAAAAAGCATATAAAATTCATTTCCATGCAATTTTTGTTTTTTTCGAGATTTCTGTTCTTCTATGGCATTTTACTGAGTTTCCTGGTCTGGTGTGAGGTCACAGGTCAGTGTTTACAGCATTTTAGGGCTTGTTTGAGGTCGTTGCTCTCCATATCATCACAAAATCGCATGGGTCTGTGCTGGGGCAGCTGCATATTACCCTAAACTGTCTGCAACTCTGCATTTTTCCATTTCATCTTCTGGGGCTGCATATTTATTTGCTGAATCAGGAATGTGCTAAGCTAAGAGGCTTCTATAGTTCTGATTTTTAATTATTTTTAAACTATCATAAAGATTTTTTGTTAGTGTCAACTGTCAAGAGAGTTCAAATTTTTTTTCTTTTAAATTTTAATGACTGTCATAGGCTATATCCTATAATGAACATTTTTTTAATTTAGTTCTAGCCTCTAGGCTGCTAGGGTATTAATATTTTTTTCCTATTAATTCCCTTTTGCAAGGCTTTATTTCCATTTTCTTGAAAAGAACATGCCATCCACAACTACAAATAGGAGAGCTGGCAAGCCTAAGGACCCTTGTTGGAAACATGAGAAAGAAGGTACAAAGAAAGGAATGGTTAGTGCAACTATTGTACTAAGGATATGAGAGGAGGCATAAATCGTCTGAATTATCACCTTGCACGGATCCATTGCCGAGATGTAGAGCCATGTACAAACACAATTCTAGAGGTTTAAAATGAGGCAAAAGCTCTCTTTCAGCATTTGAGCAGAAAAAAGTAGAGAAAAAGAGGACAGCAGAGGCAATGGGACCCTCAGCCCCATTTTTCAATTCTACAAGGTTAGACACTAAGGGAGATATGGGGGACTCTTCTTCTTCCATTGGGCCACGGGTATGAGGATTAGGCAATGTGGGCAACTGTAGTTCCTATTTTTTTGTTTCTCATAACACTCCTAGTACACAACCTTTATTGGAAGGTACTGCATGGAATAGGGAATTGCATCATGAGGCAAAGTTGGCATATGTCAAATTTTGGTACTACAACAACATTATGTTTAATGTTGCTTTGAGTCCTTATTGGGAGCAAATGGTTAGTGCATTGACCATGGCAGGTAAGGGGTTCAAGGCCCCGAGCCATCATTCCTGGAGTGGCCCATTATTGTAAGATGAGGTCAAACACACATATAAGCTAGTAGAGAAACAAAAATTGCTTTGAAGAAGGAAAGGCTGCAACAATTTATCTAACAGGTGGACAGATGGCAAGAATAGGACACTCATTAACCTTTTAGTGGTTTCAAGAGGACATTATGTCTTTTTGAAGTCAATCAATGCCTCCAATGAAGTAAAAAATGCCAAGACCATGTGTAGCTTGTTGAATGAGGTGGTAATGGAGGTGGAAGTGGAAAATGTTAACCAAATAGTAACATACAATGCATCTACATATGTGGCAGCTAGTAAACTTTTAGAGGAAAGGCACCCTATGCTATTTGGGAGCCCTTGTGCCACCCACTGCTATTTTGGAGCCCTCGAAATTTAATTTTGGAGCCCTTTTGCTACCCATAAAATCAATAATATACATGTTTTTGAAAAAAAAAATTTAAAATTTGTACTTTTTAATGTTCATAAATTTGCCAAGTTTATTCCCCGAGTTTTGCCAAGTCCCAATTTTTTAAAAATTTTGGGTCAGCCAAGTAATTTATGAATCCGAGCTTTTCAACTATGCATACAAATGCTGATGCAGGTTGACATGAAGCGAGGATGCACAAACTAAGGGCACAAGTCACCTTGCATATACCATCCAGTTCCACAAAGGATGATATAGGTTCCTTGTTTAGGCCACGGGATGAGTGAAGGATATATAAATATCCCATCTTTCCAGACATCAAGCACAGTTCTCTTCAAAGAATCTGCAACCTCTTTATCATAATCACAGTGACTCGATTTTTCGCTTGAATTATAATGATCAAGGCAATCTTTCTTAAGACAACTTGCTAAAATACATACTTGTCTTAATATTTGTTATATAAAATATTTCTGATTGATAAATTGATGACCTATCTCTCTTTGTTTCTTTCGATTAGCTTCCACGGGTAGAGCAATGTGCTATGCATTTGTCGTCGTCATCAAGCCCTGTGCATGGCCATTGCATGATGGTCCAAGGCGGCATTATTACGCTTCCCCTTTATTTTGGCTTGTCGCCTAAGAGTCATTGGCTAGCATTATTTGCCTATATAATTATTTCTTTGGTAATAAGGATGTAACCTATAGCCAAGTGCAAGAGGCCATGAATTTCTGAAACCCACTATAATCAGAGGAATGACAGTAAACTTCAAATGGCACTAACCATATAGGTCGGTTGCAACATGCCAATCTCGATTATGATCATATCTCTTCTTCTTCTTTTTTATGTGACCCTCTAACTAGTGAAGCATCGCAATCCTCTATAGTGCCTTCAAATTGCACGGATAGATTTGGAGTTTACTCATTGCTCCACGGAATGGAAAGATTGCTTAAGTTGAAGAGGATGATCGAAAAAAAAAAGAAAAAAAGAAAAAGAGAAAAAAAATACTTACAGAAGCGTAGAATTGCGGATGGAACCGTTGAGATGAGCATGAAGCTCCAGCTTGGGAACATCACGCAACCACTCCGCCATTCTCACTCAATCAACGACATCTATGTCCTACCCTAAGCTGTTCGCTCACTGTTTAACTACTCATTCACTGGGCCCTACTCAATCAGAGATTTTTCTTTTCCTTTTGGTTGTTGACTTCTAATCTCATGTTTTGCTGCTTATTTTGTTTTTTCCTTAATAAGTCTTTAAAAAGTGAGTTTTTATTGAAGATCCTGTCTAGTGTTTTGGTATATATATATATATAACTGAGCTTTTATTTTATTTTTAATTGGAAACACTTCATAATTTTGTATATTAATTTTTGGTGGTTTCAAGTATTCTATCATTATGCACGTGTTTTGCCTAGTAGAATGAGTGAGAGGAATGTTTGGCTTGAGCCCATAGGAGCAAGGTGAGTGGAGTGTGGGGAGGCATGACACCAATCAAAAAGTGGCAGGTGAGAGGGTTTCGGTTAGGAAGAAGAATGGTGAGATATTATTGTGCATGGACTTTTGAAACCCAAACAAGATATCAGAGAAAGATAATTACCTATTGTCTTCACTAGATGAAGTTTTGCAAATCATTAATGGGTCCTAGATAATGTCATTTCTAGATGGCTATTCAAGGTATAATCAAGTTGTAGGGGATCCCCAAGATAGACTCAAAATAGCTTTTACTACAAAATGGGGAACCTTTGTCTACAAGAGGATGTCATTTGGCCTAATTAATGTGGGTGCTACTTTTAAAATGGCCATGGACATTGCATTTAAAGACTTGGTCAAAAAATGCATAGTTATTTACATGGATGGTCTCACAGTATTTTTAAAAAATGAAGGTGATCATTATGTGACTTAGGAAAAGTATTATAGAGATGCAAAGACCACAAATTTTCATTAAACCCTGAGAAGTACATCTTTGGGGTCACAGAAGGGAAACTATTAGGTTGCGTAATTTTTTAAAAGGGAAATCCATCGACCTTAAAATAATAGAGGCTATTTTGAAAATCCCTCTCTTGGGCAACAAATAGGAGTTGAAATCATTCTTTGGGAAAATTAATTTTATGATGAAATTTATATCAGCTTTTGCTGAAATTGTCAAGCCCCTACTATGTTGAAAAAGGACATAAAAATAGAATGCACTCCATAAGACAAAAAGGCTTTTGAAGAAACAAGCAGGCTATTATTGATATCTTGTGTTAATCAACCCTGATTATAAGCAACCTTTCTATATCTACTCATTTGCTTCCGAACACTCAATAGCACTAGTGTTAACACAGAAAAATGACATAGGTGATGAAAGACCCATTACTTTCTTAAGTTGCCTACTTCATAATGTTGGGAATAGGTATTCAATGATAGATGAGGAAGCATTCACTTTGGTTAAAGCAGTTAAGAAGTTCTATCCCTAAATCTAGTGAAGCAAAGTGTTTGCCATTGTGCCTGATCCTGCAATGAAAGATACAATGGTTTAAAATAAATTGGGAGAAATATGAGGCAAGTGGGCCACATTACTATAGGAGTTTAATATTGAAATTTAGCCAACGAGGATAGTCGAGGGGTAAGGATTAAGTAAAAGCATATATGAAATTGATCCTCATATAGTATGTTAGTAACATACATTTTAGAATATCACCACAAATGACTAGTATATGGATGTTTTGTCTTATCTTGTACATCAGAAGTACCCTAACTACATGAATTTGACACAAAGTAGAGTCTTGAGAATGAAATCAACCAGTTGTATGGTAAAAGCAAGCACTTTCTATAGAAAAATCATGAGGGAATTTACCTAAGATGTTTGAATAAATAGGAAGTTGTGGAGGTTTTAAGGAAATTCATGATAAGTATGGTACATGTCATGGATCCAACAATGTGACTACACATCAAATTTTATGAGGTTACTATTGGCCTTGCCTTTTTAAAGATGTACATACACATGCTTAGAATTGTCACACCTGTCAAGTAGTAGCCCAGAGAGAATGTGCCCCAGTTGTTTCATTGCAACTGGTAACTAAATCCCATCCATTTGCGAAGTGGGGACTAGACTTCATCAAAATCATTAATCCAAATTCATCAACTAGACACAAATTTATCACTATAGATATGGATTACTGCACCAAGTGGATCGAAGCTCGAGCACTTATAAATTGCGCCACCAAAATAGTAATCAAATTCTTGGAAGAGTATTATCATGAGATTTAGAGTGCCACATGTTCTAGCATGTGATAATGGTTCTGCCTTTTAATCTTTGCAATTCATTGAATGGGATTATTATATAAGGTAACTCTAAGATTTTCTTCCAATTACTATCCTCAAAGCAATGGTGTGTCTAAGTCTACTAACAAAAATCGTTTGGATGTTATTAAGAAAAAATTAGATAAAAACCTAAGAGATTGACACAACAAGCTTAAATTTGCCTTACAAGCTAACAAGACCAAAGTAAAAGCCACCTTAGGAAATTCTTTGTACCACCTTGCATATGGTTAAGAACTAGTTTTCTCAGTGAATCTAAAAATCCCTATCTTGTAGTTTATGAGTGAGTACCTTGAATAGACGACTTAGTGGAAACTCGACTGTTGAATCTTTTGCAACTTGAAGAAAAATGAGATGTTGCTTTGCAACATTTTAGTAAGCACCATGAGGTTATCAAGCATTGGTTCAATAAAAGAGCCAAAATAAAAGCCTTTAGGATCTTAGACCTCATCCTTTTGTGGGGACAAAATACATAAAAAGAAGGGGGGCCATGGGAAGTTTGATATGTTTTGGTTAGGTCTTTATCTAATTTCATAAATATTTGGAAAGAATTCCTTTAGGTTGCAAACCCTTAATGGTGAGGTTGTCCTACTCCTAGTGAATGGTTAGTTCCTCGAGTATTATTTCCATGCCTAGAGGTATGATTCATTACTTTGTACATAGTTTTGGTTTTGATTTATTTTTTTGTTTTGTTATTCTTTTGGTTGGTTAGGTGTTTCTATTTCCTTTGGAGCATTGTGTTGAATTGCATTTTCTTGGTGTATCCTCCTCTATATTTATTGCTTTAATTAGTTCTCAAAGCATATAATCTTTCATTTAAGAGACAAAATCAATGTGACTTATAGATTTACCTAAGTGCAACCTCCTAGTTTCTTTTGTAGATAATACTTCCCTTTTTGCATTCATACTTGAGAAGGTTTGGATAGTTCCAAGATGTATTATGCATTACCTTTCATCCCTCAGTCAATACACAGTAATAGTTCTTGAATCTATTTGTTAAGGGTACTACAGTTGAAATATCAATGTTGGGATTAAGGTCCCCTCAACCTTGTAAATCCTTGTATTATTTATTCCTATTGTTGTTTGTAATTCACCCATAAGGGATGTAGAGTTTCACTGACAGTGGTTAAAACATATTTACTGGTACGATAAATAATTATCACTAGCAATAGTAATTAATTATGTTACCAGTAGGTTGTTACGTAGTTACATTTACTGGTCAAAGCATCATGGTCATGGTAAAAGATGAATTGGGAGAATCTAGGCGTCATCTTGAGGATTTGCCTATTTTAGGGTGTTATGACATTCGTCATAAGTTGTAAGGAATATCTATGACATCTTACACCTATCATAAGATGTAAGAGATTCTATGATGGTTTATGACAGCAATTATTTCATGCAACTACTTATTCTTGTCCCTAGGCACCCATGCATGAAAGATGCCTTATGACAACTATAAGAGAATCTGTAAGAGGCTATTTCCGATGTGTAAGAAGGAATACCAAGATAAAGCACTAGATTTTGACCAATTTGGACACCACATTTAGTGGTTGCTCAATTTCTATACATTTGGTGCTTGGAAGTGAATTTGGCATGAGTTTTGTTCTGTTCATAGGTGTTGCCAGATTGAAGACACTTGAGGAGATTGGGAGTTGATGTATTGTAATCTATTTCAAAGATAATATAGACTTGTCCTCTCTTCTGTGTGGAGTTTTTTTCCCAAAAGGGTTTCTCTGGGTAATCACAATGTTATGTGTTGGCTCTTCTGCTCTATCTTTTCCATGTGTTGTTGATTTGTTTTCACTTTCATGTTATCTCCATTGATATACACTGAATAATCAGATTTACAATTAAAATCATATTTCCATCTCATAGTTTTTCACCTCCTATGTTCTAACATTTGGCATCAGAGCCTGGCTATCATTGTTTCTTGGGTGGTAGTACGAAGGTTTTTTGAGTTATAGTGGGAGTTCTAGTTGATCTATTTTTTGCAGATTTTGTGTAGAAGTGAAATAGGCCACACCTGTTTGTTCTTTTGATTATTTATATTTGTGTTATTTTATTAGAATGTGGTCTTTTAGAAGTAGACAGAAAATGCAGAAGGGGTTTTTTCATTTTGCATGTAATGTTTTTTCATTGTAATACAAATATATAAGCATGCAATAGAAACCCATAAAATCTATGATAGATATGAACAATATAATTAAAACCCAGTTCACAGAATGACATGAAATGAATTATCATCACATACCCATGTCAAAATATTCATCTTTGTACTTCTAATGTAGCTAGACCAGCAACATACATGAGGGAAAAATCACATACAATGCATCATTGACAAAGAATCTCGACAATAATGATATCAACAGCTCCTAATGACAAATTGACTCTGAATACCAGAGAGAAATCTGCAATGAAACACCAAATAATGCCTCCAAAGGTACGGCCAAGGCTGCAACAGTACGACCAGCATAAGGGAATGTACGGCTCGGCAAAGGAAGGGAAAAGTAGTCCAAAAACCCTCTTAAATCTATAATAAATCAGTCACCCAATACTTCTCTCAGTTGCACCAAAATATGCACAAGATATGTCCTTGATCTCTTCAAACCCTGTAAAAAATGTATCAAACTGAAGTACAATTACAGCCATTGTGTATGGCTGCCCAAGAGTCCCCTTGGGTGATCTCTCACACCTGTGGAAAACTAAAACTAATGGTCATTTTCATCACCAAAATCCATGGCTGGAAATCTTCTTCAAACCCTCAACTTGCAAAGCAAAAAGCATAGTCCAATGTAATGTTATGACTGAATGCCTTTTTCCTTTTACTTCACCCTTATATCTTCTCACGAGGGTCAATCCCTTTTTGGGGGGAAAATAAAACATTATAAATTTACTTTATTTCCCTTAAGGTGGCGTCTAAGTCCCTAGTGACTTAATTTTTGCATTTTACACCTTTTTCCTAGTCACTGACTTATAATATAAAGTCCCATTATTAAATATGAATTATAACTTATGGACTTTAAAATGGAATAGCAAACGAACTCAGAATCCCATGAATAATAGACCATTGGAAAGGTCTCATCAAAATGCTCCTCCTCCAACCCTAAATTTCCCCAACTGGCATAAACCCTAACTTACTAAAAATAGTAAGTCCCAACCAAGGTGTTTGAAAACAACCAAACGAACTCCCAAAGTTCCCTAACCACCTTGGTTAGTCTACGGGAACCAAATATAGACTAACACCCTCAAGAAAAAGGGGACATTACAGTCCATCCTCCCTAAGATTGCTTGCCTCAAGCAATCTCAGATCTGGATGCATCAGAATCTGCTCATTTTCCCATGTTGCATCCTCCATCGGCAGGTTCTTCCATTTCACCAAATATTACCTACTAATCCTCTTCCTCAAGGATCACTCCCTAGTGTCAATGATGGCCTCAGGTACCAAAACCAACTTCCCCTCTTCATCAAGAGGAGGCAACTCTATAGAAGGTACCACATTGTGCCCCAGTGCCTTTTCGAGGTGAGATATATGAAAGACATTGTGAACCCTGCTATCTGCCAGCAATTCTAACTCATAAGCCACCTCTCCAACCCTCCTGGAGATCCTGAATGGTCCATAATACTGTGGCTTCAATTTTTCTGCACCACTCTTCTTAAGAGTGGACTATCTATAAGGCTGCAACATAAGATACACCATATCACCAACCTCAAAAGAACGCTCAACCCTGTGTTGATCTGCATATTATTTTTGTTGGTTTTACGCCTTCTGGATGTTCTCTTTTAAAGACCTCATAATATCCTGACTCTCCTGCAAGAGGTCTTTGGCCTTAGGTACTCTGCTATCTCCAAACAACAAGTCTAAGAAACTCGGAGCCTCGTACCCATAAAGTGCCATGAATGGTGACATCTGAATTGACATGTGGAAAGTGGTATTGTAAGAATACTCACCTAGATGAAGCCACTTCACCCATGCCTACTGCTGCCCCGCTATATAATTTATGAGGTACCCTTCCACCCACTTATTAACTATTTCAACATGCCCATCCATCTAGGGGTGGTAACTCGTACTGGGGATGGTTACTCATACTAGGGGTGAGCTCTGTCCCACTCAATTTGAAGAGCTCCTGCCAGAAATTACTCAGGAACCTGTTGCCCCTATCACTCTCTATGCTTCGAGGCAACCCATGTAGTTGGAATACCTCTCTAAAAAATAACTCAGCAACCTGCACTGCTGTATAGGTGGTTGAAATAGCAAAAAAAGTGTGCAAACTTTGTCAACCTATCAATCACCACAAAAATGTAATCCTTGCCCTGGGCTTTGGGCAAACCCATAATGAAATCCATCAAGATGCACTCCCATTTCCTCTCGGGAATGGGTAAGGGCTGCAACAAACCTCCTGGGAAATAGTGCTCATGCCTGTTCTACTAACATATCGGACACTCCCTCACATACTTCTAAACTTTAGTCTTGAGGCATTTCCAAGTAAAGCACTCCCTAACCTAACTATAGGTTTTGAAGTAACTTGGATGTCCTGCCATAGGCAAGTCATGAAAAGCTCTCAAGATCTTCTGCTTTATAGAAGACCCGAGAACCAAAAAGATCCTCCCCTTGTAAAATGATCAAGTCATTTATAACTATGTACCTGTCATCCCTAATAGTGCCATCAACAATCCCAGAAGCCCACTTATCTTTTGCATACTCTGCAGCAATCATATCTCTCCAATCCTCTGTAATCTCCCCTAGAGCGCACAAGTGAGGTCTCCTGGATAATGCATCAACAACTACATTGTTTTTCCCTTTGACAAAAACTATGTTAAAGTCATATGCCTAAAGTTTGCTGACCCACTTCTGTTGCCGATCATTCATATCCTTCTAACTAAGGAAATGTTTCAAGTTGTTATGATCAAATTTGACAACAAAGTTACCTCCCACAAGGTACTACCTAAACTTAGCCAATGCATGCATAATGGCTAACATCTCCTTGTCATAATGTTGTAACTCCTTTCGGCACCCCTCAACTTCCTGCTCTCAAATGCAATGGGGTGTTTGTCCTGCATCAGCACCGCTCTAATGCCTTCTCCTGAGACATCACACTGCAGCTCGAAAGGTTTTGTGAAGTCTGGACTGGCCAAGACTGGACAAGTGCTTATCACCTCCTTAAATCTATTAAAACACTGCTAAGCACTCGTAGACCATTCGAAAGCACCCTTCCGAGTCAAATCCGTAAGGGGGTAGCTATCTGAGAAAACCACTTTACAAAGCAGCGATAAAAACCACAGAGGCCAAAGAATCCCTTGAGCTGAGAGAGATTCTTGGGTGGCGGCCAGTCTAAGATTGCCCAGACCTTTCCAAGATCCATGCGAACACCCTCTGCACTGATGATGTATCCCAAATACAATAACTCTGTCATGCCAAACTCGCACTTAGACATTTTGGCATAAGAGACTCCTGCTCAAGAATGACCAACATAATATCAAGGTGTCTCAGGTGCTCCTCCCAAGTCTTGATGAAAATTAATATGTCATCAAAGAAGATAAGTACAAATTTCCTCAACTGCTCTCAGAAAACCTTATCCATACAAGATTGGAATGTGGTTGGAGCATTGGTTAAGCCGAAAGGCATAACTAGAAAATCAAAGTGCCCAGAATGGCACCTAAATGTTGTCTTATCTACATCCTCCTCCCATACCCATATCTGATGGTACCCTAATCTCAAGTCTATCTTAGAGAAGAAGCATGCACCGTGTAATTCATCTATGAGCTCATCAATCCTAGGGATGGGATATCTATTTTTTATAGTCTTCTTATTCAACTCCACGTAGTCTATGTACATTCAGAGTGTACCGTCTTTCTTCTTCACTAGAACAACAAAAGAAGCAAAGGGGCTCTTACTTGCCCTGATATGCCCTATCTTGAGAAGCTACTGAATAGCCTTCTTAATCTCATCCTTGTATCGCTTAGGATGTCTGTAGGGTACCATAATGACTGGCTTAGCACCCTGCTCGAGCCCTATGACGTGCTCAAACCCCCTGTCAAGAGGTCTACCTGGTGGTATGTCACTAAACACTTTGGTGTGTTTAGTTAACAAGGACTGGATCTCAATCGGATACTCTTTCTTTTGCTACTTAGGCACCTCTGGCATTACAAGTATCTTAGCTGCCCACTGTACTTGATCATGTCGCAGTATCCTCTCCATCCTCCAAATAGATACTGCTCTTAAACCACCATCTGACATTCCCCTCATAATATGCTTCTGACCATTTACTTCAAACTTCATCTCCATGGTCCTCAAGTTGAGGCAGAATTCACCTATCATATGTAGCCACTTCATACCGAGGACTACATCCATGTCACCCATACCGACCACATAATACTCTACCTGGAACTCATAGTTATTTAACCGGATGGTTAAGTTGGGGATCCTCCGTTTGTAGGTGATGACAAAACCATCTGCAACTCTAACCTTAAATCCCTCAAAATCCTCAATCTTGAGTCCCCTTCATGCTACTAGTCCCTCGTCGATGAAGATGTGAGTGGCTCCTATATCTAGCAAATTGGTCACTCTCTATCTCTCCAATACAGCTCGTATCTTGAAGGAATCCTCTCTCTGAATGGTAGAAAGATATGCTATCGGTGGATCATCATCCTGAACATCCCACACCTCTTCTACTACACTCTCCTCGTCACTATCCTCCCGATCACTCTGTTGATTTGAATGCTCTGAAGCAGTCTCTTCGGTAGAATAGTACTCCAACTGCTTAACTTACCCCTTCATTGGGAACTTATGATTGGGACCCCATGGGCCTTTGCATTTAAAACATAATTTCTTCCTCTTGTATTCATTAAGAGCATCATCGTCAAGTTTAGGAAAAGGTTTTTTTTGTTGCCCTATATCACGAGGTGAAAACCTCTTGTCCTTATCCTTTTTATGCAAAAAACTCTTTGACTGAAACTTGCTTCTGTAGGAAGAGAATTCCATATCCTTGGCCTTTTTTATTGCCTCTTGAAGTGAAGGCGGATCAAACCCCTTAATCCATCCTCTCAAAGGCTCAGATAATCCATCTATAAACAATACAATGAGTCTCCGCTCTAAAATGTCAATGACCATGACTGACAACCTCTAGAACTCAAAAATGTATGCATCGACTCCTCCATACTGTTTGAGCTAGGCTAGCTCTTTGAAATGCAACTTAGGATCACCTTTATCAAATCTGTCTATCAATCTAGTAGTAAAATCTACATAGGAAACAATCTTATCGTGGCCCAATGTAACAAGTCCATGGTACCACCATTCATGTGCACTCCCATCCAAATGCAAGGTAGCATACTCAATAGCATCTCGCTCAATCATTGGGTTGAGCCGCAAATAAGTGTCTACCTTTTGTACCCATGCTATAGTTGTAGTTTTGCCCAAGCCATCAAAGTAAGGAATGCTCATCTTTCCCTTTTTCTTATGCAAATCCTGATTATGTTGCCTCACTCCTTCTCCCTGAGGTCTACTTTGTTCCCTAAAAGTTAGGTAAGCCTAGAAAGGCATATCAGCACGGAATCCAGCATCCATAGCTCTCCAGTCCTGCCAATACTGTGCATGACGAACTGTTTCAGTAGGCTCATGAACCTTCTCTGGTGGATTGTTCTCATGTATAAACTAAGGCATTAGAGGCCTCATGCTAGCTGATCCTGCAAAGGTGTGTTGCAGGGTAGTCCAGTTATTAACTGAATGTTCTCCATTATTCCCATTGTTTGCATTATTATTATTGTTTTCGTCGTTTCCTCTTGCATGCTGATAAACACCACCATTGTTATTGCCATTGTTCCTAGCATTACCAGGTACCAAACGGGTAAGAATCTGTGCCAGTTTTGTTTGTGATCTTTCCATCGTGTCAACCATATCACACTGCCCTCTAGCTAGATCATTTAAGACATGCAACATACTTGCCATATTCGCTATTCCTTCATCATATTGGTCTCTACTAGTCCTCCCCTCTTGATCACCTATGGTTTTTGCAACGGGTTCAACCTCCCTGTAAAGCACTACATGTTGTTCCTCAGGTTTTGAAGGTTCACTGTATATAACTAATGGTTGCTCTTGAAACCCTGAGGGCCACTCTTCCCACTGTTCCTATTCAGCTTCCTTTTTCCTCAATCTCTCCAAGTATCTATGTTCTGTTGCACTGCCTCTCATAGAATGTTACATGCAATCACTGTCTGGCCATGGAAAATGACACGCTAGTAAATGGGTAGTCTCAAATTGTTCTGCAACTATGCACAAGCTATAATCCAATAGGCTGGTAGAAAAACCAACTCTGATACCACTGAAATAGGCCACCCCTGTTTGTTCTTTTGATTATTTATATTTGTGTTATTTTATTAGAATGTGGTCTTTTAGAACTAGACGGAAGATGCAGAAGGGGTTTTTTCATTTTGCATGTAATGTTTTTTCATTGTAATACAAATATATAAGCGTGCAATAGAAACCCATAAAATCTATGATAGATATGAACAATATAATTAAGACCCAATTCATAGAATGACATAAAATGAATTATCATCACATACCCATGTCAAAATATTCATCTTCGTACTTCTGATGTAGCTGGACCAGCAACATACATGAGGGTAAAATCACATACAATGCATCATTGACAAAGAATCTCGACAACAATGATATTAGTAGCTCCTAAAGACAAATCAACTCTGAATACCATAGAGAAATCTACAATGAAACCCCAAATAATGCCTCCAAAGGTACGACCAAGGCTGCAGTAGTACGACCAACATAAGGGAATGTACAGCCTAGCAAAGGAAGGGAAAAGCAGTCCAAAAACCCTCTTAAATATGCAATAAATCAGTCACTTAGTCCTTCTCTCAGCTACGCCAAAATATGCACAAGATATGTCCTTGATCTCTTCAAACCCATTAAAAAATGTATCAAACTGAAGCACAATTATAGCCACTATGTATGGCTGCCCAAGAGTCTCCTTGGGTGATCTCTCACACCTACGGAAGACTAAAACTAATGGTGGTTTTTGTCACTAAAAGGCATGGCTGGAAATCTTCTCCAAACCCTCAACTTGCAGAGCAAAAAGCAAAGTCAAATGTAATGTTATGAATGAATGCCTTTTTCCTTTTACTTCACCCTTATATCTTCTCATGAGGGTTGATCCCTTTTTGGGGGAAAATAAAACATTTTAAATTTACTTCATTTCCCTTAAGGTGGAGTCCAAGTCCTTAGTGACTTAATTTTTGCATTTTACACCTTTTTCCTAGTCACTGACTTATAATATAAAGTCTCATTATTAAATATGAATTATAACTTATGGACTTTAAAATGGAATAGCAAACAGACTCGGAATCCCATGAACAATAGACCATTGGAAAGGCCTCATCAAAATGCTCCTCCTCCAACACTCAATTTCCCCAACCGGTACAAACTCTAACTTACTAAAATTAGTAAGTCCCAGCCAAGGTGTCTGAAAATAGCCAAATAAACTCCCAAAGTTCCCTAACCACATTGGTTAGTCTACGGGAACCAAGTATAGACTAACACCCTCAAGAAAAAGGGGACATTACAAGAAGTCATGTTTGCAACAAACACATGTTTGGACATAGAGAAGTTCAATGGTATGGACTATGAGATGTGGAAGCTAAAAATGGAGGATTTGCTTGAAGAGAGAAATCTATGGTTGGTTGTAACAAAAGTGAAGAAACCTGATTATGTCAGTCAAGATCAGTGGGATAGACTAGATAAAAAGGCACGGGGTACAATCTGGTCGTGTCTTGCAGACTCTGTGTTATTGAATGTTGTTGAAGAAGCCACTTCATATTCTTTATGGAAACGGTTAGGTGAGATCTACCAAGCAAAGAGTCTGGTAAATAAGTTGTATTCGAAAAGAAAATTATTTTCTCTTAAGATGAAGGAGGGTGATTCAATAGCCAAGCATTTAAATTCATTCAATTTGATTTTAAGTCAATTAGCCTCTGTTGATGCTAAGATTGATGAGGAAGATAAATGTATCATGTTGCTTTGTTCTTTACTCGAGTCAAGGGAGAACATGATTCTTGCTTTCAGTGCTAAACTTTCAGATGCTCCAAAGATGGACAATGTTGTTACTACTTTGTTATCAGAGGAGATGAGGAAGAAGACCACTGTAGGAAGTTTGAAAGATGCTCTCCATGTCAGGGGAAGGTCCAAGGAAAGAGGATCTAAGGGAGATGGGCCTAAGGACAAGTCCAAGGGCAGATCTATGACTCCTAAGAAAAAGAACAGAGTGAAGTGTTGGAACTGTGGAAAGAGGGGCATGTGAAGAAGGAATGTCAGATTAAAAAGAAATAGTTTGATTCAGGTGATGAAGTTTTGATTTCTTCATGTAATGTTATGTCTAACAAACATTGGCTTATTGATTCAAGGTGCTCCTATCATACGACTACTCAGAAGAAGTGGTTTTCCACATACAAGAAGTATGATGGAGGAAATGTCTACCTTGATGATAACAGTTCATATCCTATTGTCATAAGGAGTAAGATTCAGTTGTGTTTCAGTGATGGGAGGATAAAAAATCTCCCTAGTGTTTTGCATATTCCAAGTTTAGCTAGAAATTTGATTTCAGTTTCTAAGTTGAATGATGTTGGAATGCATGTAACATTTGATAAGCGTGGTTGCATATTGGTAAGAGGAAATTTGGTGATAGTGAGAGGGAAAAGGAAGGGAACTCTATTTATGCTAGAAGCCACTACTATTTTTAATTCTACCATTGTAATTGAAAGTACTAAAAATACTTGTATGTTGTGGAACCACAAATTGGGCCACATAAGTGAGACTGGTTTAAAAACCATTTTGAATAAAAATTTGTTAGACAGTTTATTTTATTTCGATGAGAGTTTTGATTTCTATGAATATTGGGTGTTTGGAAAATAGAATAGAAATCCTTTTCCTTCAAGTAGTTATAAATCTAAGAATAAATTGGAACTTATTCATTCGGATGTTTTTGGTCACGTGGATGTTGAATCAATTGGAAAATCTAGATATTTTGTGTCCTTCATTGATGATGTCTCAAGATTTACTTGGTTATATTTTATGCAACATAAATCTGAAGTTTTCACTAAGTTTAAGGAATTTAAGACCTTAGTTGAAAAGCAATCAAATTGTGAAATAAAGGTTTTGAGATCAGATAATGGAGGGGAATACTATTCTAAGAAATTTGATAAATTTTGTAAGCATGCACAAATTGTTAGATAGAAAATTACTCTGTATACTCCAAACAAAATGGAGTGGTAGAAAGGAAGAATCAGACAATCATGGAAAGAGCTAGAAGAATTTTGAGTGGTTCACAGTTGGACAAATGCTTTTGGGTAGAAGTTGTGAGTACTGCTTGTTACTTGTTGAATAGATCTCCTTGTAAGGATCTTGAAATGACACCTTATGAGATGTGGACAATTAAGAAACCTTATGTTTCACAATTAAGATTATTTAGATGTGAGGCTTATGTTCATGTGCCTGAATAAAAATGATCTAAGCTGGATCCAAAAGCTGAAAAGTGCATTTTCATTAGATATGGTTATATTGTTAAAGGATATAAGCTTTGGAATCCACTAACCTATAAGATTATATATTCTAGTGATATTATTTTTAAGGAACTTAGGGTTATTTTAGATTATGAACAACCAAGAGAAAAAGATAAGGAAAAGAAGGTGCACTTTGAAATTATGCAGGAAGATGCACCCAAGGAAGAACAAAGAGATGGATTTGAGGATGAGGAAGATGAAGAAGAAGAAGAGGGTGTGCAGTTACTGAGTAGACTTATGAGGTTAGGGAAGGTAACCAAGAAGAAGTTGAGCAAGATCAAGAAGAAGAAGAACCCCTTACTCTTATTCTCAAAAGATCCATAAGACAATGAAATCCAGTTGACAAGTATAGCCCACCAGATTTCTATTGTATTTCTACTTTAATAAGTATTGACGATGAGCCTAGGTCCTATAGGGAAGTTGTTCTTACATATGATAGCGAGTCTTGGCAACTAACCATGCAGGAGGAGATTATGGCTTTAGACTTTTGTGACACCTGAGATCTTGTACGTTTTCCCAAAGGAAGAAAGGCCAGAGGTTGTAAGTGGGTCTTTAAGAAGAAGTTTGGTGCAGATGGTTCATTGCAGAAGTACAAGGATATATTGGTAGCCAAGGGCTACTCCCAGAGAGAGGGAGTTAATTTTGGTGAAATATTCTCTCCTATTGCTAAATTGTCTTCTATTAGATTTCTTTTATACATTGCTACAACTAATGATTTTGAAATTGAGCAAATCGATGTTAAGACTATTTTCTTGTATGGAGATCTTGAGGAAGAAATTTACATGCAACAACCTACAGGTTTTGAGGTAAAAGGGAAAGAACATTGGGTATGTAAGTTGAAAAGATCACTTTACGGTCTAAAACAATCTCCTAGAATGTGGTACCAGAAGTTTGATTCATTTATTTTGAAATTAGGCTTCGTTAGAAGTGAGGAAGGTCATTGTGCTTACATTTGATGTATTGATAATGTTATTCTGATTATTGCCTTGTATGTAGATGATATGTTATTTTTAAGCAATACTAAGGGTATGATCAGTGAGTTGAAAGCTCAACTTTTAGGTGCATTCGATATGAAGAATCTTGGAGAAGCTGGGTATAGTCTAGGGATGGAGATCAAAAGGGATAGAGGTAATAGAAAGCTTTGGTTATCTCAAAGTAACTATGTGAATACTATTTTGCAGAGATTTACCATGCAGGATTGCAATCTAATTAGAATTCCTTTACTGGTTGGTACTAAGCTTTCATTAGATATGTGTCCTAAGAATGAGGATGATTTAGAGGATATGTCTAGTGTGTCATATGCTAGTATTGTAGGAAGTTTGATGTATGCAATGGTTTACACTAGACCAGATATTGCCCAAGTAGTGGGAGTTTTGAGCAGGCTTATGTCTAACCCTAGTAGATAGGATTGGAATTATGCAAAGAGGGTGTTTAGATATTTATGTGGTACTTCTTATTACTATTTGGTTTATTTTGGTATTAATAGTATAGAAAAGACATTAGACATATATGGTTATGTTGATGCAGATTGGCCATGTGACTCAGATAGTCGAAGGTCCACGAGTGGGTATATATTTACTTTGTTTGAAGGAGAAGTGATTTGGATGAGTAAGAGGCAGCATACAATTGCATTGTCAACCACTAAAGCAGAGTACATGGTAGCTACCCATGTCTCTAAGGAGGTTGTTTGGTTATAGAGACTATGTGCAGGTATTGGTTTTGATTGCAGAACTATTCAGATTGGCTGTGACAACCAAAGTGCTATATGTTTGGCCAAGAGTCCTATGTATCATGCTTGGACTAAGCATGTGGATGTTTAGTACCACTTTGTTCAAGAATTGGTTGCAAATGGACATATTAAGCTGAAGAAATTTGACACTCAAGTGAATGGTGCAGATTCACTTACTAAACCTGTGAGCACTAAAAAGTTTGCGTGGTGCAGGGAGGCCATGGGCTTCGTTCCTAGTGCTTAGTTGTTTTGTGTTTTTCCTATGAGTGTATTTATAGTGTATGATGTCAAGTGGGAGAATGTTGGGATTAAGGTGCCATCAACCTTTTAAATCCTTGTATTATTTATTCCTATTATTGTTTGTAATTCACCCATAAGGAATGTATAGTTTCATCAATAGTGGTAAAACATATTTACTGGTATGGTAAATAATTAAAACTAGAAACAATAATTAATTAAGTTACTAGCAGGTTGTTACAGAGTTACATTTACTGGTCAAAGCATCATGGTCATGGTAAAAGGTGAATTGGGAGAATCTAGGTGCCATCTTGAGGATTTACCTATTTTTAGGGTATTATGACATTCATCATAAGTTGTAAGGAATATCTATGACATCTTACACCTGTCATAAGATGTAAGAGATTCTATGATGGTTTATGACAGCAATTATTGCATGCAACTGCCTATTCTTGTCCGTAGGTGCTCATGCATGAAAGATGCCTTATGACAACTATAAGAGAATCTATAAGAGGCTATTTCTAGTGTGTAGGAGGGAATCCCAAGATAGGGCATTCGATTTTGACAAATTTGAATACCACGTTTAGTGGTTGCTCAATTTCTATATATTTGGTGCTTGGAAGTGAAGTTGGAATGAGTCTTGTTTTGTTCAAAAGTGCTTTCTGATTGAAGACACTTGAGAAGATTGGGAGTTGATTTATTGTAATCTATTTCAAATATAATATAGACTTTTCCTCTCTTTTGTGTGGAGTTTTTTCCTAAAAGGGTTTCTCCATGTAATCACGGTGTTATTTGTTGGCTCTTCTATTCTATCTTTTGCATGTGTTGCTGATTTATTTTCTCTTTCATGTTATCTCCATTGGTATACACTAAATAATTAGATTTACAGTTGAAATCAGATTTCCATTTCATAGTTGTTCACCTTCAGTCAATACAAATTAATAGTTCTTGAATCTATTTGCTAAGGCTACTGCAGTTGACATATCAAGTGAAGATTTAAAAGAAAGTAATAATTGATTACTGTGGTGGTCTCCAACCTAGAAATAGACATTAGTGCTTATGGATTGAGAAAATTGGAAATAAAATAAAAGAAATAAAAGAAAAATGGAAATATCTCATTTAATTTGGGTGATTCAAGTAATCTCTACCAGAGCTATAGATGATTGGCTGGCAATAGAGCCATGCCTAGAGTGTGATCAAAGATAACTCCATCGAATCCATAGATGTTTGGTTGGTAGTGGAGTAATCTCTAGGTAATCAAAGGGCATGTCAAAGTGATATGCATGTTATATCTAAATAAAACCTATAACTAATATATTGATAATATGGTTATAATAACTTGATATTCAAGTCATATTAGTCAAATCTTTCAGATAAAAGAAGGAAAAGAATACACAAGAACACACCTGGGTGAATTGGATGCTAATATCATTGTAAAGTCAACCTATTCTAATGGGTATAAACGTAATCCTGTGTGCCTTGATGTATTGATCGTTGAATATTATTCTCTAAGAAATCATCTTATTTTAAGAGCATAGATGGGGATGGATTTTCTTAGACTATTTATTTGGGGGTAAGACTAATTGTTGGTCATGCAAATTGGAATATGATTTTACTGTTGATGAGAGGTTCTTTATTTTAGGATTGGGTTAACTTTTGCCTCATTTCATTTGTGACTTAGTCTTTATAAGTTTTCTTTTTCTTTTTTTAAGTAGGGGAGCATTTTGTTGTGGCCTTCACAACATGCCTCTATTCTTTCAAAATTGGGGACCTTTGATTTAACTTTGGTTTTAACTTCTGTATTTTCAATTTAAGAGGTGAGGTTTGGGTTGCTTCATTTTTTGGTTGTTTGTTTCAATATCAATATTTCTTGTTTAGGTTCTAGAAGTAATTAAGTGTGTGTCAAAATGGTCTAGTTGAAGTGCCTTGGTATCTGTGAACTTGTCAGGGAATGTTAATTTTGGGCTCGATCAAAATTTTCTATCTAGGAGTCAAAATTTTCTCTCAGAGTTTTGGACTTTGTTTGCATTTTTGCAAGTTACAAAATTACAATTTTGATGTGACTACGAAATGGTTATACGATTTTGTGGATAGAATTTTGGTTTTTTTATGGTAAAACCCTACATTGAAGAGGATTGGTTTAATACAAATCATATTTGTGTCCTAAATTAGGTCATAAACCCTAGACTTGTGGTTAATTTATTAAGTTACACTCAACCACCAAAATCCCAATTAATTAGGTGCTTATACCAGGTTACAATTTTTTCCCACAACCCCTCAACTTGTTTGGTGTTAGGATTATGGCCCTAAATTTTACATTTGCAATTTTGTCACTCAATCCTAATCCCTAAATATTTTGTCAAGGAAGGTTTCTAGACTAAGAATGTGAATTACAAAATCACAAACCAATTCTAGAGTCATGTGACTCTTTTTCATAATTGGGCTTTAAAAAAAACTACACTTATGCAAATTCGTTATCAGGCTTGAAACCCTGAATCTTCCTCAAATCAAACTTTTGAACTAAAATTGCAAGTGTGAAAACCTACAATTAGGCCCCAAGGTCTAAAGTTTTCATAATACCAAGCTTTTCTATCCAAATTACAAGCCTGTAAAGTGGCAAACTAATCCTAAAGTTTGAATTCTTTCATTATCAGGCTACAAGACCAAAAATGCAAATATGTAAAACTCCAAGCAGACCTCGAGATCTTGAACACCTTGTCATTTCAAACTTTTGAGTTGAATCTGCACCTATGCAAATTTACAATTAGATTTTGAACCCCAAAATATCTTTATGTTAGATTTTTAAGACGATTTTCCACTTGTGCAAATGTGCATCAAGATTTTGAACCCTAAGTCCTCATCAAATTAGACTTCGAGACCAAAACTGCAAGAGTGTAAAATGACAAACTAACTCTAAACCCTAATGCTTCATCATACCAAACTTTTGAACCAAAGTTACAAATATACAAATGCGCATCAAGATCCTGAACTTCAAAGTGCATATAAAGCAAACCTTTTACCCTAATTTACATGCATGCAAACATGCAAACTAGCCCTAAAATCCTAAAATACATGCAAACTAGACTTCCTAACCTAATTTGCACACTTGCAAATCACCAAGTAAACCCCTAAAAAGATACAATTTGACATTGTAACTTCACAGTTCTTTTAAAAAAAGACTTTTTTAACTTATAAACATGTAATGGAACCAAAAAACCCACTAGTGTAAGAAAATGTTAATTTTTAAAAATTTTCTAAAACCGACAAGATTTTCCTAAGACTTAAATGCTAATCCCATCTCATCTTAGTAGGACACCATAAAGTAATATGTCTTCACCCACCAAGCTGAGGTACAAGTTCAAGGGCATGGTTCCATCATCAAAGATAGTGAGAAAGCTCTCTAATATAACAAACACGAGCTCAAGTCATGTTGACCTAGAGGAGTTCCACAAAAGGATGTTAGAAGCTAGTAGAGAAAGCCTAATGGATCAGGACCTAATAGGGAGTGGTCTATGGAAGCAAATACTGTCCCCATCGTCATAGAGTCAATTGACCTAGTCATGACATGTTCTAGGTTCTATAATAAAAACACAAGGGGAATCAAGAATACCAAGGTCCCTACTGCATTACAAATTCAAACATAGTCTATAGAGGATATTTTTTGGATCTCCCTATTAGAGAAACTTATGTAGATATTAGCACAGATTCTTCCAGAACATATTATTACAGTTGTTTAGGAGAAAAAAGGGGGAGTTTTTTAGTTTCAAGGGTAAATCCTTCTTTCACTCCAAACATTCAAGGACATAAATTTAGTGAGGCCCAATCTCTTGCAAGAGGGCTCTACTATAGATTTATTGTCCTTTAGAACGAAGAGGAAACTTGTAATTTGCTAACTAATTGATTAATTAAAGTCCAATTATGCTTAAAACCCTAATTTCGTAAAATCATAAACAAACAGACAAATCACAACAAACACTCGCACATAGAGATATCAAATGACAATCAAATACATACCAGATTTCAGGATTTTATATGCAAAATAGTCGGGGACTAATGAGCGGGCACCCAAGTCCAAGGTACCAATTTTTGTCGGGATCTCTGAAGAATGTCTGTAACCTATTTCTGTCGTTTCAGAGATTTCACTGCTTCGGGATCCAGAGGACTAATGAGCGGGCTCCCTAGTCTAGGTCTTGATTTTTTGCTTTCCTCTGCACTTCTGACACTCTGCTTTGCTTCCCTACAACTCCACTTCTTCCACTTCCGCAACCTGTAACCTGCAATCATAGAAAAAGGGGTTGGGGGTTGTGGTGTTTAGAGGCTTGCCTCAGTCAAGCCCCGGAGAGACATTCAAGTCTTCTAAACACCATTGTCAAATAAAGATTGTGTATCCCTCCGGGATAGAGGCAAAATCTAAATTATAAATGATTAAAAACACAAAGCAATGTCACCTTGGAGGTGTATCTTGCATATAGATGATAATCTTTCACACCATGAGAAGATGAAGCCAAATCTGCATAATAAACACAATAACAAGACAAGTCTGCTTTGCAACAATGAATAACTTGAATGCTCTAAAATCACAAGTGCGCCAAAAGTTCATAATCATCTTCTAGTTTACAAATGAATCACTAAACATGCTTATATATGCATCTAAACTCATTCCCGCTAAAAATTTCGTAATTCAAACATGAGATGTCAGAATATGACCTAATAATGATCATATAACTAACACTTAGATTTAGGTCCCAACCTAAAATAAGGCAGGACTAGGGTGTAGGCACCAAGTCCTCCCTCCCCATTTTAGTCAGGATTCATCACAATAGCACCCCCTTGGTCCTATTTGCCATATAACTCAAGGGTTTTCTCATCAGGAGTTAACACTAACATGCAAGATAATCTAAACACATTCCAAAGGACTCGGGAGCTAAACATAGGAGGGAAAATGTCCTAGGGAGACATTTTTTGACATAACATTTAGCCCCCACTTTAATGTATGCATGAATGCAAGACCTATACATGCATTAAAGTACAGTCAACAAACACAGCAAACACGCCAGGCATTTAGAGATAATGCCTACACAAAGGTTGAGAACTATTTCTAGCCACCAGTCTGAGGTAGACATTAGAGAAGACATGCCAAACACAATGAAGATAGTAACATGCATGCAAAACACGGAGAAGACAGTTACAGTCACGCAAAATACAAAGAAGACAACATTGAAGACACGCAAAACACAGTGAATACAGTGAATGCATTGATTATTTATTTTTCATTTTCATATATATGCGAATGCAAATGCATGTACATGGAAAGTAAACACACAACCCAAAATGCATGAGGGACTCATCACCACCAATCTTTAGACTGCATACGGGGCAACAAACATGCAATACAAATATCAGAGTGTAGGAGGGACTCATCATCACCAATCTTTAGACTACACTTGAGAACAAACACGCCATACAAATCCCAAAGTATAGGAGGGACTCATCGTCACCAGTCTTTAGACTATGCTTGAGAACAAACACGCCATACACACACACATGGAAGACACAGAGAAAACACGACAGATAAGCGATGGAAAGAGTCTATTGCTAGGTTCACCACCATCTCAGGCACATTACAGGCACACCTGACGATTGGGCTTCATCACAACAACTGCCAAAGACACGCTTAAGGGAGGATACACCAACCCTGCCTACTCGGAGGACTTTTAGAAATGACAGGATGTGCACTATCCTCGAGAAATACACCATCCTCGCCTCCACAGAGGGCTTAAAATAAAAGGATATGCATGATATCTTGCCTCCGCAAAGGGCTTAATGATTGTAATGTAAAATAAAGATGTGCACTCGCATGGAGATAGAAAATCCTACCTCCGCAGAGGGCTTACAAACACGCTTTGTTAGTACCAAAATCATCAGACAACTTACCTTATATATGCCCCCACCTTAAGGTGGTTGATATCGTGTACCGATATCAAGCACTTTAAGGTAGAGAGAAAACACACAAGGGAACACGAGATCTCGCAAAGCCCATGCCCCCAGAGGTGACATGTACTTTACGATTTCCAAATGTTCCCACAAACACACAATTTCCTGCAAGAAAAGGTGTTAGAAACCACATAGTCATGATAAATAAAAATGCATGTAATCATTCATATTGCTACACTTGTCTAGGAACCCCTTAGTGGGTGGGATAAGCCTATTAGCGAATATTGAATTAACTTTGTTTTCCTCTTGATTAGGCTCACCGTCTATCCCTGAAGGATTTAACATGAGAGACCTTTTCTCATCCACTAATGCTTCATCTTGGCCAGGGAAAGCATTGGAATGGAAGAAAGGTAAGGCGTCATTATGAAGGTTAGGTGTTGTATCATTAATAGAGCTATGCATAGTCTTCTCATCTAGGGTTCTTGGACATTCAACTATAGGAGACGTAGGATAACTTACAGAATCATTATCATCATCATCTTCATATATTTTAGCTATTAGTTCCAAAGCATTAAGAGAATTTTCACACTCATCAGTCTCAATGTGTTTTATCAAATCTTCTACTACAGAAGGGTATGTATTCATTAGAGAAGTGAAGTTGTCAAAATAAGACACATAGTCAAGGATTTCAAATGAAGAGCATTTAAATATATCCTTATGATACATAGCTTGTATACAAGTGAGAACATGAGGATTCATATTAAGAAATTTGTAGAAATTCTTAAAGTTCTTGATATATGCATGTAAAGATATCAAAGAGCAATGAGATGAAGATGCCATAATGAAATGTCTTATAACATCAATGTCCAATAAGATTTAATAGGACAAGACATGCAAAGTTATAGGGTACTTAATACACCCGAGATGCGTGAGTATTTCACTCCTAAGCACTTGTTTGAGGGAAAGGGTTAAAAGGACACACAAAGTCCACAACAAACACAATGGATAGGAGGAAAAGAGTTCAACACAATAAGGTCCAATTGATGATTTTAAATAATTTGAGCAAAAGCCATGAAGAGGTGTGCAAACACATAGTGTTGAAATACACACTGTGTAATTAAAAATGTGCCAATTTTCACCTTTTTTCAATGCCAATGATTAAAACAAGAGGTGTTGTGAATAATTTTAAGAGGGGAAGAAAATAATAAGCCTAATATCAGTCCAATAATGCAATAATGTCCTTCACAACATGCCTATGATGCAATTCTATATGTAAAATAAGCTAAAATCTAGTGAAAATGCAAGATTTTTAAACCCTGGACATGAAATTTTGCAAGAAAAACACTACAGTTAGAAATCAGACCTAAATGAATGTTTTAAAATAGTAGTAAAATCTCAAACAAGATTTTAACTACAAACCCTAGCTAATGCAAAACTAGGTTTTTCATGAAAAATGCGTAATTAAAGCAATTTTTAACAATTTAAGCATGAAAATGCAGTGCAAATGAATAATAAATGATGAATTTATGTAATTTAAATCACATATGATGAAAATAATAGAAATTAAATGAATTTAAATGCAAATTAATTCAAATTATTTGAAAATGCAAGCCAAAATTGCCAATTTTTTCAAATTTTGCAATTTTTTTTGTAGATTTTCAAATGCAATAAGATGATAATGAATGAAATGAATGTAAAACTAAAGTACAACACTTAGCAAGGTGCAAAATTCATTAAAAACATGGGTTCACCAAAATGTTTAGGAGAAAAAAGGGGGGGTTTTAGTTTCAAGGGTAAATCCTCCTTTCACTCCAAACATTCAAGGACATAAACCGAGTGGGGCCACAATCTCTTACAAGAGGGCTCTGCTACATATTTAGTGTCCTTTAGAATGAAGAGGAAACTTGGAATTTGCTAACTAATTGATTAATTAAAGTCCAGTTATGCTTAAAACCCTAATTTCATAAAATCGTAAACAAACAGACAAATCACGACAAACGCTTGCACATAGAGATATCAAATGACAATCAAATACATACTAGATTTTAGGAGGGACTAATGAGCGGGCACCCAAGTCCAAGGTACCTATTTTTGTCAGGATCTATGAAGAATGTCTATAACATGTTTCTTTTGTTCTAGAGATTTCACTACTTCAGGATCCAGAGGATTAATGAGCAGACGCCCTAGTCCAGGTCCTAATTTTCTACTTTCCTCTGCACTTCCGACACTCTGCTCTGCTTCCCTGTAACTCCACTTCTTTCACTTTTGCAGCCTATAACCTGTAATCACAGAAAAAGGGGTTGGGGGTTGTGGTGTTTAGAGGCTTCCCTTAGTCAAGTCTCGGAGAGACATTTAAGTCTTTCAAACACCGTTGTCAGATAAAGAGTGCATATCCCTGTGGGATAGAGGCAAAATCTAAATGATAAATGATTGAAAACATAAAGAAATGTCACCTTGGAGGTGTAGCTCGCATATAGATGATAATCTTTCACATCATGAGAAGATGAAGCCAAATCTTCATAATAAACACAATAACAAGACAAGTTTGCTCTGCAACAATGAATATCTTGAATGCTCTAGAATCACAAGTGTGCCAAAAGTTCATAATCATCTTCTAGCTTACAAATGAATCACTAAACATGCTTATATATGTATCTAAACTCATTCCCACTAAGAATTTCATAATTCAAACTTGAGATGTTGGCATAGGACCTAATAACGGTCATATAACCGACACTTAGGTTTAGGTCCTGACCTAAAATAAGGTAGGACTAGGGCGCGGGCGCCCAAGTCCTCCCTCCCTATTTTAGTCAGGATTCATCACCATAGCACCCCTAGGTCCTATTGGCCATAAAACTTAGGGGTTTTCTCATCGGGAGTCAACACTAACATGCAAGATGATCTAAACACATTCTAAAGGACTCGAGAGCTAAACATAGGAGGGAAAATGTCCTAGGGAGATGTTTTCCGACATAACAATAGTAATGTGGATTAGTGTGGATATATTATAAATAAGAATTGGTTAAAAAATCCTAAGTCATATTCTACTAGACTAATGAAAAAGCTACATAGGAGTGATTTCCATGAACATGTCAATGGTATAATCACCTTGCTGAATAGGGTCACTAGGCAATAGAATGCTAAGGAATTTCAAACATCGATGTTCTAGTACGTGGCCAAGATTTTTGTATGAAAGGAGTACATTGATTGGGCTACCTTGATCAACGACAAGTTGCATGAGAAATTAAATAGTGTTGATGATTCAAAGAAGTTTTATATGACTTCCTGTCTAGTTAATGCTCTAGCCAGGGTTTGAAGATTGAAGGATTAATGGGTATTGAACAAAAGAAAGTGTATGAATATCACCCACAACTTAAAATTTGAGAAAGTGCAATCATTTAGGAGAGTAAATGTTGTTTTCCTTTTCTTCATCATCAAGATGTTGGAGAATGACTTTGCCAAAAGGATATCATCTAGTATTGCTCAAGTGATAAAGAATTGGGGTAATTGGTACATCTAATTTTCCACCTTTACATACATTTGGGTTGGGGTTTTTCTAAAGCACCATACAAAGTCCTGAAGAATGTAAGTGACAAGTTGTTGCTTTTGGAATAATGTAGATAGTTGATAGTGGTGCAAAAGGTCCACTCAAAAAGGAAAGTGAAAGGGATTTCTTTCCCTATCTCCATTGGTAGGTAAACTTGTCTCACAATTCAAGCAACAAAAATGGAAGAAGAAAAAATAGCACAAGCATCTCTACACACTTTTGAATATAGGGACTCATTTAACTCTAGGACATGCATAGAAGGATTAGGGTCTTCCCATAAGCACAAACATAGGTTGGAAGACTTCTAAGATAATTGTGTAGATGAATAATAAGTCTAAAAAATAACTTACTCATGGTTGGACACTCATCAAATAAAGATCTATCAGATTTCCAATGTGACATACAAAGTGAAGGATGATGGTAAGGTTTTTGATCCTTCATATGAATATGATAGAATTTTTGACAAACCACTTCTTAGGAGGCATTGGAGTGCTAAGGAGTTTAAAACCATTGAAGATGTATCAAAGAAGGTAATCCAGTGAAGCTAAAAATGGTTAGAAGGAATGAAGAAAAAGATCAATCTACCTGTGGGAGAATCCTTAAAGAAAAAAGGGAAGGAAGAAGAGGAGTAACAAGAAAAATATATAGCACCAAAAGATCCTCACAAAGAAGTAAACACTAGAGATGAAGAATAAAAGCATCAACAAGAATCTCGAAAGTTGGAAAGGAAGAAGGGACCCAAAATCATATTTGTACATTTAGGGAAGGCGTATAATGGAGAAGGTTTGTCACAAGCCCTTGTAACCTCTTCCATCCTATGTCTTTCTCATTCGACACAAATTGAGAAAGCTTAGGTAGGTGTGCCCCTTTCTTACTCTTATGAAGAGGCTTTCCTATCACCTTTATACTCTCCTAACACCCCTCCTCCTACTTTTCACCACCACATTTTCCTCCAATTGCTTCTCATTCGTACTCACCTCCTAACTATCCTCCTTCACCAAGTTCTCCAACTAGAAATATTCCTCCAACAATATATGCTCCAAAGATAACTCCTATTCCTTCCCCGACAAAATCACTTGTATAGCCTTTCAAGAAATATCCCATTAAAATTCCTATCACTCCTCCCTAAAGTCCTTCTACGGATAGATAAGAGCAACAAAAGAAGGGGAAGGCACAACAAGAAGAGTCAATCTCACAGGACACCCCAATGTGATTTGACTAGATCATCTAGAAGAGGATGAAAGTGACCAAACCAACAATGGATGATGTTACACAATTGGATTACATGTTTTCTAAACCTCCTCCCAATAAAGCCAAGGTAAGTTTATTGAAATTACAACAAATGCTTAGGGGATGATACATGCTTAAATCATTACTTCTCTACTACATAAGCGAGAAGTGGAAATGCAACCTACTGACCACAATCTCCCTAGGTAAGCAGTCAATCGAGGTAAAACAAACAACTAAGTCTTCTATATATTTGACGATTCAAAAGATGGATAAAGATAATACAACAAGGGAGGAATTGAAAAATAAAGCCTCTTATCTTGCATCTTATATTGAGTACCTGGTGGGCCCTATCAATTCATTAGTCTTAACTCCAACTTAGTTTATTTAGACTACAGAAAAGGATATTCCTACTATAGGAGAGTTGGGAAACATAGTCAAAACCACCAACGCATGGAATGTAGAGTTATTATCATTTCAACATAAATTCATGGAGGAGATTATTATTGTAAATGATAGGATTACAAAGGAGGTGGATGTGATGAAAGAGTTAAAGTAAGGAATAGATATAGAGTTGAGCAATATAGAGGACATCTATACCCAAGTTGTGGAGATGGTGAAGGTTGAATTTCAAACTTTGGTGGATGATAGTGTGTTGGATGGAAGAGAAACCTATGTGCACAAGAAGTAGAAGAAGGCATATAGATATTGTATGAAAATTTTGAATTGTTACAAGGATAAATTCAAGGTAACTTGTTCCATGGGTCAGGACATATTTGATAACATGTAGAGTTTTATGGAAGGAATGGGGTATCACCTGTACAATGATGAACATGTGTTTAATACAACACAGATTTTGAAGGAACAATTTGAGAAGATAGTAAGGAAAGAATCTCCCAAAGGGACAAATTTTGATGTAGCCCCAATCAATCGACTAAAAAGGATGAGGAGTTTGAAAAGAAAATGTTTGAATACAAGCAAACACATTAGAAATTATTAGATATTTTCATCAAAGTGGATGTTAAATTTATTTATTCAAATGGTCTTGATTCCAAGCATGTTCATGTGGTGCTATAAAACTTTGTTGAATATCTACATAATGGGTAGAAATCAATGAAATATACAAAGAATGGTTAGGAAGTGCACAAAGGTCATGACATGCATTTGCATGTCAAATTTTGACTGGCATGTAATGTTAAGTTAGAAGTCAAAAGTGGAAGTCAAATGACTTTTTAATATTTTTTGTATTTTGTCTCATTTGGTTTTTAGGGAGGGAAAAAATTCACATTCCTCTACCCACCAAACCTATATATTGTAATTGAAACTCATTGTAAAGGGTTGGAAACCTTTTGAATTAAATACAATACAATTTTGTTGCTTCGCTCTTGATTTTTATTTTCTTGTTTATGGTTTCAATCTTTTGGCATGTTATGTCTTGCTTTATACTCCTAATTCATGGATTTTATGAGTTCAAAACTTATAGCATAGAATATTTTTCAACATATAGAGTTATGGAAGTCATTTCTTTAACTTGCACTGTAAGTCAATTTGTTGAGTTTGAGACTTTTGTCATTCACTCTTTCCATTGAAGATTGCACTGTCTTGCATATTAGTTTTAGTATTTCAAGTCGTACTAAGAACAGTTTGAAATAAAATTTGTTGGTTTGATGAATGGTTTATGGAGCATGGGAATGATAGACTTAGACCTTCTAACCCTTATGTAATGTTCTTAGGTTAAGTTTGGACAGTTCCTCTACTTGGAAGGTGTTTAATTAAAGGAGAACTTGAAATAGTGAATATTGAAATATTCACTTTGCACTAGAGGTTTATGTGAGGCCATTTGGAAGGAATAAGAGATTTACCCCAGGTTCATGTATTTTTAAGTATATAGACAAATATGTAAGTTTTCTTAATAATGATTCTTTGTGGATTTTTTACCATATGGTTTCTCCCCATTTATTTGTGTTCATGTATTACATTGCTATATTTAATTATTTCCCTCTACATTTATATTTTATTATTTGATCTTCTATAAGCATAATTTAATTAACTCTCCTAGAAAATAATAACTCTGACAGTTTTGTTGTTCTCTGAGATACCTCTGATGGCCCTTTGGAAATGACGCTAGAGTCAATTGTATTTAATTCCTATGCCAATATTGACTAATATTAACCCAAACTTGTTCAATGGGGAAACCCTCAACTTGTTTCATCCTACAACTCATATCAAGAAATATATCTAAAGAGAAAGTGGGATCTATGATGGATAAATTTTAATGGCCTTCTTACCTGTTCTCTTTCAATTCCATAGGTGGGGAGCACAAGATGAGTTCAAATGAGCATTTTCTAAACTTGTGCTACTTGAGTGAACCTTTTTTTAAATCCTTATTTCTTCTTGGTTTTCATTAATCTTCAAATGTGTTTGAGAAGGAGACTCCTTATTATACTTTATATAAGTTTATGTTCAATTAAGAAGGGCAACCAAATCATCAATCATAATCCCTTTGTCATTTCCTATATATGTTATAGTAGCATGGACCTGATTTTAGATTTTGTTCATGGAGTGAATCCATTTTAGGTTTCTCACAATTATCTTATGTCAACATTTTAAGGAGGACCATTTCAATTAAACTATGCATGCGTGAACTTCACCCCTCTATCTTTTCAAGTGCCAAATGGGTTACTAGTAGTGGCTCCTCATTTTGGGGGTCACCTTAGTGTCCCAAGCAAAATCTAAATTATTAGCAATCCCACTTCCAAAACATCAAAATTATCAAACTTGAAAGGAAATACAACTATTTTATACTTAATCTAAACATAACATTATAAATAAACTAGATCTATAATAATTTCAAAGAGCAATGGCACAAGAAATAAATAGAGAAGATGAATAGAGAGAGAGAACACAAGATATACCCTGGGAAAACCCTTATAAGGGAAAAATCCAACCTCCAAAGCACACCCAAAATGTATTATTCTTCATAATGGGTTACAAGACACTCTATGGGTTCAAGTTCTTTAAGGGAGATCAACACGTTGTATTTGTATGTATCTAAAATTGTAGGGATCAATATAAATGTCCAATGATGATTTTCTTCATGTAATATTAGTTTTAATGAATACTAGTTGGTTGACTTAGGATGCTCATGTTGCAAGTATGGGCCTAACCGGTGTTGTCATTGATGTCAACATACTCATGTTGCATTAATGAGAAGGATTAGATGAGCTGTGTGCTGAGGATATTGAGAAAATTAGTCTCAATCAGGAACAGTGAAGAATAGTGATGACAAGAAGGTAAAAGTCCTCAATAGGTTGAGGATCAGAGGATGCGGTTTAAAGGGTTTGTAGATATAAGTCTTGAGATGCTCCAGTCAAGTTTTCAGAGGTCCGCATGAAGATATGAAGAAGTTATGGTCACTCAAGTAGAACCGGTTCCGGCAGGTGTTCGGAGGTGATAGAGTGTCACAGATAGGTCCGGTGAGATCCAGAAATTCACTATCCCATTCTACGGATTTGAGGAAGTGTTGAGGATGTCTCTGTGAAGTATCAACTAGATTGGTTCATGGTTTAAAGGTCTGGAAGAGCCTATTCCTTTGTGACAGTGATGACAGATTGTGTTCTTGAAGCTCCGGATGAAGGAGAGAAGAATTCCAGTAGGCTGATGAAGTGCGGATGTTCTTGGTGATTCAGGGAAGGTTATGATGATCGTTGGATCATGTCCAGTTCATGTTGGTGGTCCGCATTGAAGTTAGAGTTTGCATTTGAAGAATAACCACCGGATATTGGTGTTCTTCTTGAGATTGGCCAACCAGATGTATTACACATCTTGCAGATGTTCTTGTAGGTGTTTGCCGACTTAGATGATTGTTCCTAAGTCGATGCCTTGTAGAAATAAGGGATTGTGAAGTCATTTTGAAGGGTGTCTTGTGGGGATGAGCGAGTGGTAGAGAAGAGGAGAGTGAAAGGCAGAGCAGAAGTATTGAGCTTAATGGAACTGATTCAAGCATGGTGAAGATGCTATTCTCCAGTTTATGTATGTGATACTTATTTCTTTGTAGACAGTGTGTCTCTTGTAGGCAGTGAGCCTCTTGTGAGCAGTGTGCTCAGGTAGTGAGCCCTAATTGGCATGTGCCATTTTGTTCTTTGTATTCTTCTAACAGAGAATACATTCTTGGGTTAATCACCCTGTGGTTTTTCCCTTAACTGAGTTTTCCACGTCAAAATCGTGGTGTCTCGTGTGTTGATGAGTTTCTGCTTTTGATTTGAATGCATTATGTCTCATGCTTAATATGCTGCTAATCACTAAAAGGATTTAAGTGTGCAAATTGAGAGAAAGTTTTGCACAACTGATTCACCCCCCTCTCAGTTGTGTGCCCTAAGTCTAACAATTGGTATCAGAGCTAAGTTCCTCTAAAAGGAGCTTAACCGCTTAAGGAGATCCAGGATGTCATCATACAAGAAGGATAGTCCGAAGTTTGATGGAACCAACTTTGCTCTTTGGAAAGGTTGCATGAAATGTCACTTGCAATGTATGGGAATGGCGTACTGGTCCATGGTTACAAAAGTGCATGTACCCCCACAAGGTGGTCTGACAACCCTAAATGAAATCACAGATGCTGAAAACAATCTGCAGACCAAAGAGGCTCTTCTAAGTGCATTATCTGACTCAGAGCTCTCAAATGTTATTGACCTACCAATTGCCTTTGAGATTTGGAATAAACTAGAAATTTTGCATGAAGGAGATCAGTATGTTAAATGTGCAAGTTTACAGAGTCTAAAGGGAAATTTGAAAAATTGAAGATGAGAGATGATGAAAATATTACCACTTTTATGCCAAGAGTGAATGAGCTGGTTTGTGGAATTAGAAATGCTGGTGGAGTCTTGGATAAAAATGAGATTGTTGATAAAATTCTCAGATCCCTTCCTGCTTCTTATAAAATCAAGGCTATTGCCATTGAAGAATTCAGAGCCCATACAATTGTCACAAGAGATCAATTGGCTGGGAAATTGGCTGCATTTGAAATGATAGAGTTTGGAGATGACCCCCCCAAGACTGAATCTGCACTCAAAGTCAGTGCCTCTGTTAAAGGTAAACAAAGGTTTGATCCAGGAGAGAATTCTTCAAGAAAATTGTCTTGGTATGAAAAAGCAAGAAAAGATCTGGAAGAAGAAGAAGTAGAAACTGTCCAACTTGAAGCCCTTATTGCAAAGAGGTTGCCAAGAGGATCCGGTAAGTATGAAGGAAAATTACCCTTTAAGTGTTTTAACTGCAATAAGATTGGTCATTTTGCCTCAAGGTGTCCGGAAAGATTTTCAAGGCAAAATCCTAACAAGCCAAGGTTCCAAAAGAACTGTTACTATGTACATGAAGATGATGATAATGAAGGAGTAACAGATGATGAATCAGAGATAGGAAACCAATCTGGAAATGAATGGGTATTCATTGCCATCAAGGAAGAAGATCTAATGTCCTCTGTATTTGTCAATCTTAAGAGTGTGGAAAGAGCTCTGGCTGCCCAAATTGAAGAGAAGGATGATTGGGTCATTGACAGTGGATGCTCTCACCATATGACAGGTGACAAAAATAAGTTTGTAGATTTGGAGAGGTATGAAGGAGGAGTGGTAAAGTTTGGTGACAATTCTGCTGGTAGAATTAGAGGAAGAGGAACTATTTCTTTTGATGGAAGAAATAAAACTGGTAATGTACTATATGTTGAAGGTTTGAAGCACAATCTTCTCAGTGTTGGATAGTTGGTGGGCAAAGGCTACGATCTCCGATTCAAGGATGGAAAATGCAAGATCTTTGAAAGTTTTGGAATAGAGATTGCATCCGGTACTCAAACTAAAGGTAACATCTTCCATTTGGTTGGTATTGGTAAAAGATGCTTATTTGTTCAAGTTGATCAGAGTTGGTTATGGCATAGAAGGATGTGTCATGTGAATTTTGATAATATCATCAAGATAAGCAATACTCAGGCTGTAAGAGATCATCCAAAATTGGTGAAACCTACTAACAGCTTGTGCAAGGAATGTCAGTTGGGTAAGCTGAGCAGAGTCACATTCAAAAGCAAGGAACTGTCTTCTACCGAATTATTGGACTTAGTTCACACTGATCTTTGTGGTCCGGCAAGAACCAGGAGTATTCAAGGTGACAGATACTTCATGCTACTAATTGATGACTATTCCCGGATGATGTGGGTGACCTTTCTAAAGGAGAAATCAGAAGCTCTTGAGAAATTCAAAACATTCAAGGCTATGGTAGAGAATGAAACAAGAATAAAGTTGAAATGTCTAAGGTCTAATAGAGGTGGAGAATTCACATCCGGTGAGTTCATAGAGTTCTGTGAGAAACATGGAATTAAGAGACAGTTGGCTGCTCTGAGGACTCCACAGCAGAATGGAGTAGTGGAGAGAAAGAACCAGACCATTCAGGAAGCATCTAGGACCATGATGATAGAAGAAAATGTTCCTCAGATCTATTGGAGAGAAGTTGTTAGCACTGTAGTCTATACTCTTAATCGAGTTCAAATCAGAAGCAATATCGGTAAGACCCCTTATGAACTCTGGTTTGGCATTACTCCTACTGTAAGATATTTTAGAGTCTTTGGTAGCAAATGTTACATCAAAAGAGATGAAGATCTAGGCAAGTTTGATGCTAGAAGTGATGAAGGAATATTATTGGGTTACTCTACTCAAAGAAAAGCATACCGATGTTATAACAAGAGACTAAGAAAGATGATAGAAAGTACAAATGTGAAGGTTGATGAGGGAATAGAGAAACCCTCAAGGTTTTATGAATGTGATGAAGATGATCAAAATGGTGTTCTGGTTCAAGGAGTTCAATCCTCTTCTAAAAGTCAGATTCAGACTGATCCGGTAAATCAGGAAGAAGAGATAGGTCTGAATGAGCCTGATCAAGAAGCAGAAGTGCAAGAAACTCCCAAAGTTCCAAGGTATGTAAGACTGTACCACTCTGAAGATCAGATCATAGGTGACAAACGCAAAGGTGTGCAAACTAGAAGGAAAATTGCTCAAAAATTAGATGAATATTGTCTGATTTCAAAGATTGAACCTAAGACAATAAATGAAGCCTGCAATGATGAAAACTGGACCAAAGCAATGGAGGAAGCGTTGATGCAAATTGAGAAAAATCACACTTGGGATCTTGTTCCCAGACCTAGAAACAACAATGTGATTGGAACCAAATGGGTCTTCCAGAACAAACTAAATGAAGTTGGTGAAGTAATCAGAAATAAAGCCAGATTGGTCTGCAAGGGCTACTCTCAAATAGAAGGAATTGATTTTGAAGAAACTTTTGCTCCGGTGGCAAGAATTGAAGCAATCAGATTATTTCTTGCATTTGCTGCCTTTAAGGATTTCAAGGTGTATCAGATGGATGTCAAATCTGCTTTCTTGAATGGTGACTTAGAAGAAGAAGTGTACATTGAATGATCGGATGGATTTCAATTATCTGAGTATAGTGATATGGTCTATGTTGGCTAACAGATTTGTTCTTATTCTGAAAATGGTTTATTTTGACTCTATACCCCTCTTTGAAGAACAAACGAGTTAGGCAACAAATAGGTGAACATTTTAAATTAGTTCCCCTCTGAATTTAGGTACAGCTCCCTTTAAGATTTTCAATGAATTTAATCAATTCAACTATCCAAATGCACTTTTAACCAGAAAATGCTTAAGGCAAACTAACATTCATACATAACTATGTTATGAATGTGGTAAACTTATATAGTAACAGTGTGTAATAGAATGCACAGATTCTACTTTTGATACATTCAAATACATGAACACATACATATGAATTTGCTGAACCAATAAATAATAGAACACATATTAGGAATTGTCCAATAAAAGAGCAATTACCAGATGAAAGGAGATTTCACACAGAAAATCTAACTCCAAACACTCAGACACATAGATCCAAGTAAGCAGTAATTGTTTCTTCTTCCCATTCACAGATGAAAAATTTCTCCGACAATTATCACCTAATGTAAAACTATAAAACGGTTTAGCTAAAATTCCCCTTCTTCTTTCTTTTTCCTAACTTTTTCTATCCTTCCAAGAATTTTAAAAACCTATATATATGAATGTCTTAATCATGTCTTTGAGTAAATCAAACCCAGAGTTAACATCACTCTGACCCGTATGGGATTTAGTTTATAACAACTAATTTTAAAGATCAAGATTGCTGAAAATAACATAAAAGAGGAACTGAAATAAAGAAAATGAGCCAATGAGATCATGACTGGGACAACGGATTTGCATCTCCAGATTTATTATCGGTGGCCTGGGAAACACGTTGGGTCTTCCACTCTTGAAAAGCTGCAACGAACTCCTGAATCTTCGGGAAGTTGTGAATACCTATATGTTTCATTCTTGACTTCCAAACTTCCTTTTCCCTTCGCATTTTCCCAAAATTTTCTGTGTTCTGGAAGTGCATCGATGCAGAGGTAAAGTAGTGACTCAACTTTAGAAATTTGGGAAAAATCCTCAATTAAAATATTGTCATTTTCTCTGACGAAGCCGACTTTATCTTTAAAAGACTGGACCACTGCATCGACATCTTCCACTAGTTTTCCATCATCTTTAATGTATTTAACATTAATACATTGTAAGTCATGTTGCAGCGATTGAGTAAATTCTGTTATCTCTTTAATTAACTTTGAAAGTTCAAAGCGTCCTTGCAAGGATATGGAATTCCTCCATTCAATATTTTTCTTGTTCACATATAACAAATCCTCGTCCAAACCAGTCAGGCTTCTTTCTGTCAAGAACTTCGCCAGCCCATATTTCTGAACTTCATCAATTTGGTTTATTACATTCGCCCACTTACCTTCATCTTTCGCCCAAACAACAACCTATGCTTTGAGACCCTCAATGGTGGTAGCAGTCAAATCATATATGCTCTTGAGTTCATGAATGTATTTAGTTCCTTTTTGTTCAATGTTATCCAACCAATTGTCAAATGTTTTTGCCACCATTTTGCTTCTGTGAACTTGATCCAATAGCTTCTGGTTAACAGGTGATTTCGGGTCAAAAGATAGGGAAAGCTATGAGATCGGCTGCGGGTTAGGGTTGTGAATAGCATCAATGTACTCTGCCATTGAACACAGAGTTTGCTTCAACTCCCTCTTATCCTTTTCATCTTTCCAGGTTCGACTAACCATCCTCTTAGTAGATGCTTCAAGGTGGTGGACATCTGCAGCTCTAGAAGCAGCACCGAGATCCACTCTCTCCACAGTGAAATCATGCACAGTTGGATCTTGAACTTCTTCCTCAGTGACTGGCTTAGCTATTTCAGCACTCCAGTTACCAGTGTTTAGATCAATGTTTATTCTGGATGTCGTCTTGAGTTTCTTAGACTTGGGGGTTTTCCCCAAACATTTGCTTACGATGTCCTCTAAAGGGACAACAAAAGGAACTACCTTTTTCTTGTTGGAGATAGAACTCTCTAGCCACTTTGGTGCAGGGGCTGAGGTTGTCTTCTCAAGGTTTAATCCATCGGAGGATACATTTGAAATCATCAATATTTTAGGGGTCTCTGGAACAGTCCCTGACTGTGACCCGGTGGCAACTTCCTCTGTTCTATGTGGACTTAGTTCCTTGTCACCCATAGGTTCTTCTGAATCTTCCTCTGAATTCAAATCAACAACTATTGTTTCAGAAACCTGTTTCTTTCTTTTCCCTTTAGTCCTCAACCTGGTAACATGAGAGGGTAAAATATCTGTGAGGACTCTTCTGGACCTCTTAGTGGTAGGGCTTCTTTCAGTCGATAGCTTGGAAGCACCTGCACCACAGATAGCAATAGGTTGGTTAGAAGAGTCTATGGGAAGTGATGATCCAATCATTGAAGTGATTTGTTGGGTATTTTTATCCTGAAGCCCTTCTTGTCTCTTTTCCCTCAACCATTTCTTAGTTCTCCTTATCACTGGAAGAGTTTTAACTTCAATTCTGTCTTCCTCGTTTTTGCTCCAATCAACTTCTGGAATAGGTAATTGTTCTACCTTTTCAAACTGTGGGTCAACCACCTGTTCCTCATCATCAATAATTCCATAAATATCCATGTTTAAATTGAGAGTAATTATCTACCCCAAAGAAAACCTACACCACAGCCTTCTCCTGACCTCAAATTCATCTGGACAATCTTCCCAGTAGTCCTCTAGTTTAGGAATATGTGAAAGCCCTGTTCCAGGGTCTAGGTTATCTCTGACAAATCCTTTACTGTCAAATTGAGTCCTGGCAGTGAAGAACTGAAAATTGAACCTTTTAAGGTTCACCTCCAAATTCAAGGCATCATATTTTGATTGGCATGAATAATGCCCAAGTTCAATGAGAAAAGAAATACCAAAACCCTTTTTTGATGAGAATTTCTTATCAACATGTGCCAGCTGTCTACATACCTCCATCAGCACGAAACGATCAAACACATATCTAGGTAACTTCACAGGTTCACCATCAAATCCTCCAACTCTGATGTAAGTGAACTCAGAAAATTGAATGAAGAAGCTACCATAGATGCTAATCAGTTGCATTGCTTCACTGGACATTCTTTTACCCAGATTTCCTGCCAGTTCATAAGTCATTTTCCCAGTGAAGACATCATTAACCCTTTTATAATTTTCGTAGCAATTCCTTCTCTGCAACTGTGAATAATATTCATAAATCTTACTATTCTCAGTTATGGGTGCATGGGGTAGGTCAAACCACTCTCTTGTAGATGCTAGACAATAGAACAGGTACGAAGACATATAGAAATCTCTGTCACCCAGACAATTACTCAAACCCTAATGTAGACAATCAGCCACTATTTCGGCCCAATCTAAATATATTTCCCCTTGAAGGATGACTTGTATGAAAAAGTACATCCAATCCTCCCAATAATAGGCATGCTGATTGCCCCTCAGTCTGTGTAACAATACCACAATATCCCTCACTTCTTTAATCAAATGATCCCTAGTGAGTGGCCTGGGCAACCTTAAATCGCCCTTCTGAAATTTCAGCAGCTAGTTTCTTGCTATTACACTTTTGTAAGTTGGTTTCTTCTCCGAGAAATACCCATAGGAGGAAGTAATATCAAGGCTGGAATACACCTCTTTAGGCGGTATCTTCATCACAGACATGAGGGTTTGTCTGTTGACATGAAATAACACATCACCGCTTGCATTTCTGATGCACCTGTCCTGGGGGTCGTACCTATTCATACACTCTTGAACCAATTCTGGGCACAGTATAGCCTGAGGAAAAGCTATGGCTTCAACTAAGCCGCTATCTACATTTTTCTTCATCGTAGGGGTTTGAACAGGGTTTCTAGTTCTTTCTTTGAATTCTTCTAAATCGTATTGTACCAACGGAGTATCTCCAAATTCAGAGTGAGAATAAATAAGACCAGGACCATGTTCATTCCCCAAACATGTAGATTTTAAAGCCATACTTGGAGGATTACAATGAAAAACACTTCAAATTTTGAAAATAATGACAGAGACTCAAGAGATTCTTCTTTCCAGCTAAGAAATAGGAATAGCACATAGGAGGAACAGAACTCACCTTCAAGATATCTGAATTCACTATGAAATTTGAGTAATAAGAACCTTATACTTCCTGCGTTATTCTCCTCTGCATTGCACAGTTTGTTTACTCACTAAATCCGGCTTGTTCTTAATTAACAATGGCATTAACCAGATTGAATAATTATCACTCGGAGCAATACGTGCTGGAAATATTTGAAAAGACAAATTCTGACCTCTTCATTAATAGCAAGTATTATTCACGCGCCATCATGATGTATAATGATTATCCGTAACCTCCGCCAAATTAGAACTCTCGGTTTCATAATGAGTTTCTGACATATTTTCCTCCAACTTTCTCGCTAATTTTGACTTAGAAAGCTGCGGGAATAAATGAGACCAAAATCACCAAATCTTTGAACTATTGAACCATTGAACCTTAAGGACGTGGTTCAATGCCGTGGTTCAATGCGGTGGTTCGACCATACCAATTGGACCATATAGATGAGCAAAGGATTCACTTACGGAAATAAGAACTTGAGCTCATGAATTGTGGAACTTGTAAAGATATGGTTCAATACGAAGGTTCAAAGACGCAAGGGTTATGTAGACCAACAAATAGTTACGCGACTTTGGTAAAAGGCTTCCAACTATGAAACAGTGAACTGTTGAACCTTGAACCATTGAACCCCACTATAGAGTACAAGCGGAAGGTTCAATGATACATTAATTACACAAGGTAACTGCGTGACTTGACTTATAAGAAGGCAATGAGTGTTGAACTTTAGACCGTTGAACCATTGAACCTTGAACAAAAGGGTTCAAGTTCAAACCGAAGTTCAAAGACGTATAAGACATATAGAATAACAGCTTGCTTTATGAGACACTTTAGACATATCGAACCATTTGAACCTTGAACTTTGAGAATGGTTCAGGTTCAAAGGTTCAAACTTTAAGTAACCTTGTCTACAAAGACAATAAACAGGTAAAATTTGAAGGATCAAGAGCTGATTTAAGAAACAAAGGGTATGACCCAAAATACAACACAGCAAACCGACTCTTGTTCAGGAAATATTACCAATAAATAAATATGGGCGACTCAAAAGGTAACAGTCTGCAAGCTGAAGAAGGCACTGTATGGACTAAAGGAAGCTCCAAGAGCCTGGTATGAAAGATTGGACAAACATCTTTTGAAGATTGGCTTCAACAAAGGTACTGCTGATAGTAACTTATATTTCAAAATTGATCATGAAAACATCTTGATTGTTGAAGTATTTGTTGATGATATCATCTTTGGAGGAAGAGACAGTATGTGTAAAACCTTTGCAAATCAAATGAAAAGTGAGTTTGAGATGTCAATGCTTGGTGAAATGAATTTCTTCTTGGGTCTGTAAATTACTCAATCAAAGAAAGGAATCTTTATTTCTTAGACTAAATATGTGAAAGAATTGTTGAGGAAATTTGGAATGGAAGATTCAAAGCCAATGAATACTCCCATGGCAACCGGATGTAAGTTGAGCAAAGATAATGACTCTCCTAAGGCAGATCAAACAAAGTATAGATCAATGATTAGAGGATTATTGTATCTCACTCAAACTAGACCAGATATAATGCAGGCTATTGGTCTTGTTGCAAGATTCCAGGCTGATCCAGAGAATCTCATGTCATGGCAATCAAAAGAATTTTTAGGTATCTAAAAGGAACAGTTGAGTATGGTTTGTGGTATCCTCAAGATCATGATTTCTCTCTTCATGCATATACAGATGCTGATTGGGCAGGAGATGTGGATGACCGAAAGAGTACCAGTGGTGGAGCTTTCTTTTTGGGAAAGAGATTGGTTTCTTGGCTAAGCAAGAAACAAGAGGCAATATCCCTATCTACAACTGAAGCAGAATACATAGCAGCAGCAGGTTGTTGCACTCAAGTTTTGTGGATGACGCAGATGCTAAGAGATATTAAAGTAGAGTATGAGGAGCCTATCACAATCCTCTGTGATAATTCAAGTGCTATAAGTATATCCAAGAATCCGGTGTTGTATTCAAAGACAAAGCATATATCTATCAAGTTTCACTTTCTGAGAGAGCAAGTGAATAAGAATGAAGTCAAATTGGAGTTTGTGTCATCCAAGGATCAAGTAGAGTATTCAAGGTGACAAAGGGGGAGATTGTTGCAAGTATGAGCCTAATTGGTGTTGTCATTGATGTCAACATACTCATGTTGCATTAATGAGAAGGATTAGATGAGCTATGTGCTGAGGATATTGAGAAAATTAGTCTCAATCAGGAACAGTGAAGAATAGTGATGACAAGAAGGTAAAAGTCCTCAATAGGTTGAGGATCAGAGGATGTGGTTTAAAGGGTTTGTAGATATAAGTCTTGAGATGCTCCAGTCAAGTTTTCAGAGGTCCGCATGAAGATCTGAAGAAGTTATGGTCGCTCAAGTAGAACCAGTTTTGGTAGGTGTTCAGAGGTGACAGAGTGTCACAGATAGGTCTGGTGAGATCCAAAAATTCACTATCCCGTTCTGTAGATTTGAGGAAGTGTTGAGGACATCTCTGTGAAGTACCAACTAGATTGGTTCGTGGTTTGAAGGTCTGGAAGAGCCTATTCCTTTGTGACAGTGATGACAGATTGTGTTCTTGAAGCTTCGGATGAAGGAGAGAAGAATTCCAGTAGGCTGATGAAGTGCGGATGTTCTTGGTGATTCGGGGAAGGTTATGATGATCATTGGATCATGTCCAGTTCATGTTGGTGGTCCGCATTGAAGTTAGAGTTTGCATTTGAAGAATAACCACTGGATATTGGTGTTCTTCTTGAGACTGGCTGACCGGATGTATTACATGTCTTGCGGATGTTCTTGTAGGTGTTTGCCGACTTAGATGATTGTTCCTAAGTCAATGCCTTGTATAAATAAGGGATTGTGAAGTCATTTTGAAGGGTGTCTTGTGGGGATGAGCGAGTGGTAGCGAAGAGGAGAGTGAAAGGCAGAGCAGAAGTATTGAGCTTAATGGAACTGATTCAAGCATGGTGAAGATGCTATTCTCCAGTTCATGTATGTGATACTTATTTCTTTGTAGACAGTGTGTCTCTTGTAGGCAGTGAGCCTCTTGTGAGCAGTGTGCTCGTGTAGTGAGCCCTAATTGGCGTGTGCCATTTTGTTCTTTTTATTCTTCTAACAGAGAATACATTCTTGGGTTAATCACCCCATGGTTTTTCCCTTAACCGGGTTTTCCACATCAAAATCTTGGTGTCTCATGTGTTGATGAGTTTCTGCTTTTGATTTGAATGCATTATGTCTCATGCTTAATATGCTGCTAATCACTAAAAGGCTTTAAGTGTGCAAATTGAGAGAAAGTTTTACATAACTGATTCACCCCCCTCTTAGTTGTGTGCCCTAAGTCTAACAGCTCATATTACATGACTCCTCAAAAGGAGTGGTTTTCTACATATGAAGAATATGATGGAGGTGAAGTTTACCTTGGGGACAATAGTTCAGATCCGATAGTTGGATGGGGCAAGGTACAATTGTTTTTTAGTGATGGGAGGATAAAAACCCTCCTTGGTGTTTTACATATTTCTAGATTAGCAATAAATTTAATTTTTGTACCTAAGTTGAATGATTCAAGAATGCATGTAATGTTTGATAAGCACAATTGCAGATTTGTGAGAGGGCGCTTGGTGGTAGTGAGGGGGAAATGATTGGGAACTCTGTTTAGGATGAATGCCACTACTTTATGTAAATCCACCAATGTGACTAAAAGTTTTAAAAATGCATGTATGTTGCGGCACCATAGATTGGGTCACATAAGTGAAAATAAGTAAAAAAGGTTTAAAAAATATTATGAATATAAAGTTGTTCAAAGGTTTCTCCTATTATGATGAGTATTTTTGTTTTTGTGAGCATTGTGTGTTTGGAAAACAAAATAGAGCATCATTTCCTTCAAGGAATAATAAAGTAAAGAGTAAATTGGAAATTATTTATACGAATGTGTTTGGTCCTGTGGATATTGATTCTATTGGAAAATCTTGGTATTTTGTGTCCTTCATCAATGATGTACTTCAAGGTTTACTTGGATTTATTTTATGAGACATCAATCTAAAGTTTTTAGTAAGTTTAAATAATTTAGAGTCTTAGTAGAGAAACAATCAAAACATAAGATAAAGGTTTGAAGATCTAACAATGGAGGGGAATATTGTTCTAAGAAATTTGATGATTTTTACAAGCATGCAGGTATAATAAGACAATATAATACTCCATACACACCTCAACATAATGGGGTTGTAGAAAGGATGAACCGAACTATAATGGAAAGAGCTATAAGTATGTCAACTAATGCACATTTGGATAGATGCTTTTGGGTAGAGGTTGTGGGTACTTCTTGTTACTTGATTAATAGATCTCCTTGCAAGGCTCCTAATTTGACACCTTATGAAGTGTGGACAAGTAAGAAACCTTCTATTTCACATAAATAATACTTTTTGTCTATAAGGATTTTGTTCATGTGTCTAAAGAAAAGTGTTCTAAGTTGGATCCAAAAGAATAGAAATGCATCTTCATTAGTGTTGTGTAGAAAAACTTACTCTATTGAATAACCCCAATCAAGTGAATTCTCCACTAATGCTACACTCATGTTCTATTATCTAAGGTTTTAGATGCTCAAGAACCTACTCTATGTTACGACAAAACCAATGTGCATCCCAATCAAAGCAATACAACCTGACTAGGTGATTGACAAAGAAATGAAAATAAAAGAATGCAAAATTGAAATTAACTGTAAAAAAAATCAAAAGAAACTGATAACAAAAATGGAAAGAGGTAGAAAAGTAGAACCTATGGCCAAGAGGGGAAGCTCATTACCTCAGATGACAGCGTGCCACAAGGACGTTCGCGCTAGGTGCTAGAGTCTGAAAAACTCCAAAGATAAAAATATTTCTCTCAAGATGTATGCACAACACAAAGGTCAACAAAAAAATACCTAGTAGCTTCCAGATTACACAAAACTAAAAAATAAAACTAATAATGATATGAAAATGAAGCAATGCAAGAAAGAGAAGAAGACAAGAAAAACCTATGTGCCTTTGACAAGTCTTCACTCCAAGAGTACATGCAAAAAGGATTGAAAAGGGGTTGTGCTACTCAGGGACTTACCTTAGTCAAATCCTAGTTTTGGTATTTCTACCTCCACTAGCAACAATTTGATGAAGAGAATAAATAGTAGGAAAAAGAATGTGTGTGCTCCTATCCTAAGTGCATCTAGAAAGGTAAGAGCAATGATAAAACAAGTAAACTAAGACTATTTGCTTCCCTAGTCTATGGGGAAGAAACCCACAAGCATGCAACCAGTACAAGATAACACAATGGCGGTCTACACCATAACACAACTATTCAATTACAAAACAAATTTGAATACCAAGCATTAAAACAAGATAATGGAACTATCTTACCCGTTTGAATAGAAGCAAGAAGGCTGCAATATCTCAAGAGCCCAAGCTTGGTATACAACTTTAAATACAACAAGAGATAGCCTTCAAGAGGAGCATCAAATGAACACAAGAGCCTCCATGAGCCAAATGAAGGTGATACCACACCAAGAGAAAGTACCAATATTCAAGAAGCTACTATGGAGCTTGAATTCAACCAAGATTTTTGCAGAGTAGAAGTAAGAAAATTGTATCAGCTTAAGAGACTGATAGTGCATGGAGTGAATGAGAAATGAATGAGAATGGATGAGAATGAGGGGAAAATCCAAGAGTTTTGTTCAAAATCAACCAAAAGGGAAAATCCTGAAATAGCACATTAAGAGACTTTATGCGCCTTGGGGATACATTACAAAAAAGTTTCATGATGACCAGAGGTGTGTGGTAACACTCAGGAACAATCACCTAGCAGAAAATGGACGCGGGACCCTAGCACATCACGCTAACATCCATACAGAGCACTTGATTCTAGGTAAAATCAGCTCCTAGTCACACATGATGCCTTAAAATCATATGACCATCTAAGCATTAGAACAAAATTTGTAGAAAATAAGAGAAAGAAGCCTAAATCAAACAAACCTTAGCCTATAGCGCAAAGAGAAGGCTTAAATACTAAGGTAGCTGCGAAATGTAGTGTGAAATTCCAAGGGTATGCAATTTTTTACATTATATTTAGCCCCCACTTTAGCAAGTGTATGACACTACGTGCATATGCAAGCTAAAGTAGAACTGAAATAGCATCAGATATTGTACCTACAAAAATGATTATTGTATGGATGCAAAGAGTTCTTCGAGTAGAGCTACGAAGCCCCCAGGATGAGAACTTGCAAAACCACAATATTAGACAATAAACCTACACAAGAGGCAATGTCAAAATCATATATGTATATAAAGAAAATATCCTAAAAGAGATTAGATTAAGTATGGTCTACCCAAACATTAGTGTTTAGCAAATCATATAAACTAATACACAATCTACAACTAAACACACACAAAATAGTAGCGAGGCATTTATAGAACATTATGAGAGATAGAAGGATGCCAAGTATGGTTCTAGGTTAGCACACTACAAGAGCTAGGAACCATACCAAACTCTTGTGGTCCACTAGGCCTAACAAACTACATTGTTAAGTGACTCATAAAGAGTGCCAAACGAGTAGTTGAAAGCATGGTCAGGCTAAGAAATTGCATCTTCTTAGGACCATAAGATACAAGGTGCTACCAGAGCACAATGCTACCATGAGTGAACCATTGATATGGTGTGTACAAAAAGGTGTAAAGAAAGAAATTATGCCCCCACCTTAAAATAATTGCATAAAGCATCGGTATGCAATTAAATTTAAGGGGTGAAAGGGGAAGAGAGCTTGAGGAAACATATATGAGTAGATATGTTCTCAAAGCTACATCTCAAAAATGAAAAAGAGGGTTGCTCCAAAGAAGACGAAACAAAGGCAATGCTAAAAACATGATACACAAAAGCATGTGTAAGCATGGTATGACACCAAGCAACGCTAACAACTGTCATATAAAATAGGCAATGACACCCAAAAAGATACTAAGGGATCTACGTGCTTTGGGGTCAGTATACATAGGGAAGGGTAATAATTAGGGGAAAACTAAATGAATCGTCATCATTCCCCAAGAATGTAGAACTACAAGTACAAAGGAAGGTCACAAAGAGACAAATAACAATAAAAAAGTTGGGTCAACATTGAAGGAAGCTATTTAAATCTTCCAACACTTTACATCGTCCCCAAAATGTCACAACAATAAACAAAAAGACAACTTAGAGAAGAAAGTAGGAACAAATAGAAGAATGTTACAACAAATGCATTCCTCCTCTATCCACGTGTCTACAAGGACATCGTGGATCCTCTAGGTAGAACTGACAAACATAAAATCACATCACAGGAGAAACATCATAGTCAAGCAAGAAAAAAACACAAGTAAAGATCTCATGGGTCAGTCGTGAAAAGGCCATCCTAGTCCCAATCTTGGTAAGCATAAGGGGACAGTGGAAGAGCCAACAATGGAACCATAGCAAGAGCAGTCGAAGGAGATGCACTTGGTTCTAGGCACGAAGGAGAAACAATAAAAGTTGGAGCCTCCAAGGCACTAGGAATAAGAGTCAATGATCATGTAAAGATTGTGGACAACTCAGGTATATCAACCACAAACTTATTGATTCACTCCTTAGAAGGGGAATCAGGATAGTCACTATCAAAATAATGAGCTAATCATGGCTTCGTAGTGCTATTGATGGTAACATGAGCACGAGGAGACATGGGTGGAGTAACATCCTCTAATAATAAAAGAGGAGAAAAAGAACAAGTAGGCAGTGAAGGCAACTGTAGGGTGCACTTAGGTCTATATAACAACGGGGTTGGATAATGCTTGTCTTACGCTTAGGCAGAGAAGCTAGAGGATCAATGTTAATGGTAGAAGGGTGGAGAACATCAATAAAAATAACATGGCGAGCACGCAGGGTAGGTGCAGGAGCGAGTAGGGTGGTGCTAGGAGTGGCATTGACAATAGGGGCAGGGGTCAGGAATGGAAGAGATGAAGAAGGATAAGGAGTAACTATTGTCGATTAGGATTGCACACGTGATGCAAAGTTGTGATACTCAGCAATCCTTTGAAACATGGGATCAAACTCAGGCTATGGGTGACCTATGTCGAGTTTGAAGCTCCATATTGTGGGCTAGTTCCCTTAAAATATTCAATTGGATCATGAATTTGATGTGGAAAAGGGTAAAAAGGATCTTTCTAAAAGCAAATAAAACTATAAAAATATGGTGATGCGCCTAATGATGATGAAAACTTGGCAATCTAGCTCACAATAGATCTTAGAAAATCTATCCACACATACCACTTTCAACAAATTGATCACAAAAATATTTCTAAGGGAGGCTAGAAAATATTTTTGTTTAAAGGAAAAGGGGTTTTTCACAACATAAAAGAAAGGTTTTCCAATTGCACAGCCTAAGACTTGTGATTTTCAATGCTATCTAACACAAACAAATACTAATGAGACAATGATTTTAAAGGTTCTGATGTTAAACACAACAAAATCTCATCAAATCACTCATACAAGTTGCATTAATGGAAGGTAGATACTTGATCAAAATAAAAAAAAATAAAGGAAATAATTTCATAAAAACAAAGTATAGAACATATAACCTACTGTAAACTCTATAAATATGCAAATAAGTGAGTTACAAAACCTCCTTCTCTCTCAAAGTGTAAAGAGCAAAAAGGCAAGAACTAGAAAAACCTAAGTTTTTCTTTACAATATATAGTTTGCTCTCTCCAAGAGGCATGAAAAAATAACTGCAGTTAACTACCTCTAAAAATAAGCTCTCTAATTTGATCCACAAGCAAACTAAGAAATCCCTAAAAATAAGGGTCAAAACTGCCTCAAAATGAGCAAAAATAGCTCCAATCTGCTAGTCTCCATGTGTTTGACCCAAGAGTTGACAAATTTTGTCTATTTTGACCTCTAAGCCATGCAAAAAGACTTAAAAACTCCTCAGTTAACTTAACTCCATCTTGCATGATTTTGTATGTGTAGATCATGTGGTAATTTAATAAAGTAATCATTTGCATGACTTACTCTATTATGAGTTTCAATTTGTCTAATTTCTCCAATTTTACAACTTGTGACAAAATAATAGAGTAATTTATAAAATATTAATTTATTAATTTGTTTACATGATATATAGTTGTAAAATCATGAGAATGTGGAAGAAAAAGAAAACTCCTTATCTCTCCCTTTACATTTGCCTAATTTGCACAATTTTGCATGATTTTGACGCCAAAATTAGGTCTTGATACATGAAAGAAAAAATATTACCCCCTTATGCCTCCCATGCAAAATTAGGTCACTTGTATGCAAAATAATATGATGAATTATTAAGAGGAATAATAATTGCATCATAATCACCTTATAACTCCATGTAATATAAAAGCTACATAATTGCATCTTACATGCATTCAAGGCATAAAAGTATTCCCTTGTCACTCCATTACATTGCAAAAGAAAACAATATATCTAGTTGCATCTTACATGCACTCAAGGCATAAAAATATTCCCTTGTCTTCATAATGCACCTTGCAAATATCACCATGCAAAAAATCCTTACCTTATCTTTGTCTTCATGATGTCTTCTTGCCATGGATTTGACTATCACCTTTTATATGACCATGTCTTCATATGATGTTCTTGTTTTGACTTTATATACATCATAATGCATAAGGCAAAAATAAAATAGACCACACTTGGTCTCCATGCATGTTTTGAAGAATCTTGGTTTGTTGACTTGGCTTTGCATTATACATAAGGCATATTCGACCTTGACTTGTCGACCTCCATGAGATAAAGAAAATAAAATCCTAAGGCATTAAGCCCTATCACTCAATGATTTCAATTTTTTGACTTTGGCTAAAACACATGCAAAAAGAAATGATTTCTTTTTTGGCCCATGGCCCCTCCTTGGCATAATCATTAGGTTTGTCAAGAGCAAGTCTTGACCTCGACATTCAAATAAGGTAAATGATTTGATATTGTTGCTAAGTCAAAACAAATGCAAAAAGAAGAGGCCATCGAACAAAAAGAATGAGTGAACCCTAAAAGTTGTCATTCTTTTCTCATTTTGCTTTCACTTGTAAGCTCTGCAACTTCTCTCGGCCGCCCCTAAGGTTTGGTCCTTGCTGGTTTTCTTTGCTATATCGATGGTCTTTCTGGTTGATTCTTCATGAATTCTGTGGCATTTTAACGCAGGAAGAAGGTGAGTATTATTTTGAGCTCTCACTGGCAACTTCTTGTGTCATTTCTGTTCATTCTTTCCTTCTCTGGCCATTGGCTATGTGGCTATGTTTTGGAGTTTTCTTTAACAGCTTCTTACCACTCTTTCTTCTTCTCTGTGCTCTTCATTTCACTGTGACTTCATTTCTCTGAGAAGCTTTCAAAAAGAGGCCACAACCTAGCTTTCTTCAAACAAAAAGAAAATGAGGTGAGTGCTTCTTTACGACCCTTTCTGTATCTTCTCTTCTTGAACTGTACATGCATATTCACGATGAGGGTTCGAAAATGTATATGGGTATTTGTTTTCCTTTGAAAAAATGGCTTCTCTGTAGCAGTTGTGGTTGCATATTTCCTTTTATGTATCTCAGCTCCACTGTAGACTGGAATCTCATTAGGGTTTGAAAAAATACAATAAGGGTTTGATAAAAAATTGCTTCTCTAGCCACAACTACAATCTATATTCTTTCCTCTGTAAGATGTTAACAAGGGTTTTAAAAATATATGCAATGGGTTTTCATTTTCTTCAAAAAGATAGGCCTTTTGGGTTACGGCCATTTTAATATCTTGCATCATGTATATTCTTTTTCATGTATGCAAAAATCATGCACCTGGGGTTTCAAGAAAACAAATATGGGTTTTAACATTTATGAACAATGAAACCCTCCTTATGTCACGGCTATGACATTTTTGTATATGTTATGCATTCTTTTCTTTACCTTTCTGTAGATGAAAATATGCAAGAATCTCAAACAATAATCAGAGCATTTCATTTCTTTGAAAATAAAACCCTCAAGATATGACCTATAACTGAATCTTACCCCATTCTTTTCTCACTTGGCATATACAAGAGGTAGTATCTTTAAAACCGAATCCTCCTATCATTCTTTCATCTGTGTCTTCATTTCATAACATGAATTTGAACATTATCTTCTGTAGCTTGAACTCTCTTCTCCTGTGTGTCATTGTCAGATGCTTCTGCATTTAAACAGTTTGACTTTGATCTTTTATTTTTCCTCCTGACTGTCATGTGGAATGTAACAGGACTTGGTATCTTTCATTTGCACTTCTCTATTTCATGGCATTTGATACCTTTGATAGCATAATAGTTCCTTCATGACTTATAGCTATGTATTCCATAATGATTGTCATTATTATGGTCATGTTAATTGCTCATTGGATACTATAAGGCTGATATGCTACTTGTAAATGATGACTCTGTTATCTGAGTTTGCTTTCTTCATTGGTGGTCTTTCATGATTACTGTATCATCTTATAATCATGTTAGTTGTTCTGAACATGATGTGACTGTCACTTGGCATAAGTAAGAACTGTACCTTTTAAACTGTAATCTTTCTGTAGCTTCTATCATTTCATAACGTTTAGTGGCATGGTTGTACTTCATTTCATGATGTGAAAATTATAACTTGTCTTTTTTGAACTATCATTTGTAGCTTCATTGGTTTGTCTTTCACTTGCAATGTCCTTGATGTATGAGGAATGAACCTTGGCATGATATGCATGTTGTTTTAGCTCTGAAGCATGGTATGACTGTACCCTGCTATGCCTTGACATTTTTATGTTCTTTGTGGCAAAGGCATTGTACTTTTGTATATTGATATGGTACTATGATAGTCTATCATTTGTACTGGTTCTTATAGTCTCCACTTCATGTGGATCAACATTCTATGAGGCTGCTATTTGATCACCTCATGACAGTTTTGGCAAACTTCATTCATTTGATTCTTCATTTATTACAAGGTTGTCCTTCATTGCACTTGTGTACTTTTACATGTGACATCTTAAGGTCTGATTTTTCATGATGTTTGACCTACCTAGATGACTTCTCATATCTATGGCATAAATATGAACAATAGAAACATATTTCAATGATGACAGAAATAAAGAAGAGTACCTTCTCATGATTGAACTTCTGTATACTGCATATTGACAACTTGATTCAGAATCACTGCTTCTCTTAAGTGGGCATAATTTATGGGAGCAACTGCTCCTTTTTACTTTTACCATGATGACTTCACTCTTTTTGCAAGTTGATTGTTCTGATGCATAGTATCTTCTTGAATAATGCATCCTGACCTTTGCAATCTGATATCCTTTTCAAATGAATAAAAAGGAAAACATGCTGGGCTCAACCCTTATGGAAGCCACATTTTCTCCACATGTTTTAATATCTTTAAATCAGTAGCATTACTTTTCCTATACCTGCACAGTGAACAAACAAGTTAGCATAAAAACATACCTCTTGAAGTTGATTGACCTTTCTCATGTTGCACATATCTGATTTGATCCATTCACATTAAATGCAAAATGTCTACAAGTTGATATGTCTGTTGATAAAAGCATGTGATAATCTTAAATATCCAAAGCTTCTAACAGGGCTTTTCCCCCAATTTTACAGGTACACTGGCATGATCAAGAGCTGAAGACAAGGACATGAAGACCAGCTATCAACTGATGACATCAACCTTCTGATAAAAGGCAATGATGGATATTTAATATTCTCATATGTTCTTTCTCTTTCCTTTTATCCTCAGATGTATAGCTTGCATATGTCTGCATTGCTCAGTTTAGTCACTCCCACGGCTTGTGTGGGACACATTTAAAAATTTCTTTAAATATGATCATTTACTTTACCTTATGCAAATGATTTATGTATGTTTACTTTTTTGAATCAAATGCATATGATAGAATAACTGAAACTAATATGAAACATATGTTCAAAACATGATATGAAATGACAGTTTTATAAATACCTCTCTTTCAAACTAAAATGTGATCACTTGAATGATTCAATCATATTATAACTGAAAGATAAAACCAATTAAATTATCTATCTTTCATTGACTGTCTGATATCTTGCCATTAGATATTCACTTGTCATGATGGTTTGACAGTCCTGATTGGACTGTCAGATTATCCTGTCAACTAATCCTTATTTTCTCTTGTCAAGATATCATGCATTCACTGATTGCATAACTTAAAAGTTTTCTTTTACTCCTTTTGAAACAATCTGTAAATTAGGTCTAACGAAATTAGGTGTGAACATAATTTAGTAACAGTATCTTGGTGCTCCTTAGGAAGAATATGATCAACTAGCAGCTGTGAGGGAGAAGGATCCTCGGGAGGAGGCTACGCATTAGCAACACACACTCGGGCTATGACACGACGGCACTGTGATCTCTCACAAGTTGGTTTCGCCTAGTATGGGCCAAGGCTTTTGCTAACAGAGTTGGGGGTCTTCCATCATGGTCTCTACATCATCCACTATCATAGGGATGCGTGGACAAATAGAGATAACCACTAATGGTAGAGAGACCACAGGAGAGGGTGGAGGGAAAGGTGCTCGTAACATAGGTTGTGTAGACACCTAAAAATGACCATGTCATCGAATCACTTGCATTTTCATCAAATCTGTCTAATCACATGCATTTCAACATTCATTGAATAATCTAATTATTTAATTAATTTCATCAAAATCATCAATTTCTTCCAAACCTCATAAATTCAACATTTATCAAAGTCAACTTTATTCTTCTACAATTAAATAATTCTCAATTATTTAATTAAACTCAATTATTCTTCCAAATTTAAATAAATAAATCAAATTTATTTAAATTATCTCAATCTCTAAAAATAAAATATAATCAAATATTTATTTATTCCTCTAATCATGCACAAACAATTAAATAAATTTATTTATTTAATTTACTTTTTTATCTTCCAATTCCTCTAAAAATAAATCTTATTCATCATGCACACAAAATTAAATAATTTATTATTTAATTTATCTCAAATCATGCAAAAAATAAATTATAAGTTGAGTTAATTGACTTAATCAATATTGTTTTTATCACCAACTCATAAAATAGAAAAAAAGTATTTATATTTTTATTAAATATAAAAATATGTCTGTTCCCTGTCTTTTTATGTCAAATCAATCAGTTAACTCAAACAAAAATAGCTTTTTGTGTGTGACACATGTCATGTGCACATTCATCATGAATTCTAGATTTATCTCATCCGTTGATTCTATTGAATTATCAGGACCGTTGATCGATCTTTATTGAAACCTATATAAACCCCCTTCATCTCCATAACAAATCCTCTTCGATCATTTATTTTCAGGCATCCATACAACACATTGAGCATATATCGTATCGTTGAGCACAAACATAATCTACATCCGCTTGTTGCAAACATGGTTTCACAATTTGAAGAGCAATCCACATTCAACCAAAAGATCCAAACAATCTAGGTGATAGCTTCTTTGTTCGTAATTTGATTTATTCATTGATTTTGTTATTGCTTAGATAGATCTTTTAATGTTATGGGTAATTGAGTTGTTATTATCATTACTTTTTGATCTTATCATTCAACCTCTCAATTTTTCCTATACACATTCTGGCACGCCCGGTGGGACCCATTAATCGCTCTTTTTTCTTTAAGAAATTGATTTTTTTGAAGTACAGTATGGAACAACACACATCAACACAGAAAAGCACCTTTGGCAGTATAGTGGAGCGCCTCTGGTATAATAGTACAACGCCTTTGGGCGATATTGTAGCGCCTCTGGTAGCACAGTGCCGCACTTTTGGTATCGCAGTGTAGCGCACTTGGCATAATAGTAAAGTGCTTTTGGTCTATTAGGGTTTCTGATTTTGTTTTCTGATTTGCAGGGTTTCTAGCTCATCATACTTATCATTCATTGAGTGACAAACTGATTTATTTGTCTTTCAATTATCATTTATACTGCCTAAGCTGACGTATTTAGGAATATTATCATTTTTTGAGTTAACCTTTGTTTTCACAGCATCTTGTGAGTTGTTCTTGATTCTAGGTTATAGATCTTATCATCTATTAACATCCCAAATCATCCATTCAACTATGAAATCATCTTTTGATCTAGATTTGTTGACGAAATATGACCTTTTTTTAGATTTGGGGCAGCAAAGCGCTTTTGGTAGTACAGTAACTTACTTTAGGTAGCAAAGTACCATGCCTCCGGTAGCACAGTGGATCACTTTTGGTTCTACAGTAACTTGCCTTTGGTAGCACAGTCCAGCGCTTTCAGCAATATAGTAAGTCACCTTTGGTAACACAATAAAACACTTTTGGTCAATTAAGTTGTTTTTTTTTTGGCTAAACTCTTGAGTTTGTGTGGAACTAATCAAATTGCTGCAGCTTCTTATCACTCAAACAAAGCAAATGGGTTTCTCTAATATGTTCATGTAGGATGAGCTTTGAAGAAATCACCAAATCTATCGCACTAAGTCTTAGAAACATATTGCCTTTGTAAGGGACAATTGAACAAATCATCTTTGCAATCTAAGTCTTAGGAACATATTGTTTTCTTAAGGGACAATGTACATGAATGCCAAACACTTCAATTTCATAAGGGACAATTGACAACTACAATCGTGTGTGTGCCTAATCTAGTTGCACCTTATTTTTCTTATAACGGGACAATTGAACCTTTGTTTGACATGCTTGGTCTTACTTTTCAGTTATTCCTTTAGAAGGGCTTGCTTTTGGATTGCACTTCATCCAAAAGGGATGACCCTAAGCGGAGTTTTCCTTTCAACCACTATATAAAAGGGATAAGGCAAAAGCCAAGTCCTAACCGACGTCAGCTTTACCTTGTGGTGCCAAATCGAAAAGAGGTGTACTAGCTCTTTGTGAAAGTGATTTCACATTGTGCGAAGTGTTTGATACTCTTAGTAGGATTGGTCAAAGCTTTTAGTAGCTTGTCACATTGCTCGTAAGGCGTTGGTCCCTCAAAGCTACTAAGAACCTTCTGGATAGTGACTACCCGATCCACCTTTGAACATTGCAATAAATTTCAGTGCAAGGGCATAGTTGGTTTTGTCCCCAAGATACTCACCATTGCTTCCCTTGAGAAGAGATAGTATTCCCTTAGCTAGCATAAGCACTTGTGACCTACTTGTGGCTTTCTGAGGGTAGAGTGAGATATCCCTACCTATTGTCTCTCACAAAGATACAAATGTATGACACCTATATGGAATGACATTTAGTCGACAGAGATTTTAAGTTGTGGGCTGAACTATCGCAATGAACCTTTGTCTCTAGGGATAAAAAGTGCTTGAATTGTTTGCAAATTGTCTAATACTTGTGGAAACATTGGGCTTTTTCGTGAGCCTTGAACATACACTATCTATTGTGTCAGTCCTTTTTTGCCACTTTGTTTGATGTGTTTTTTCTTGCCAAGGCAAATCCAATCAAAATCAAATCCAAATCTATCAAAATTTGCCTTATAAATATCACTGACACCCAGCACTTTTGGTATAATAGTAGCTCACCTTTGGTAGTGCAGTCCAACGCCTTTGGCATAACAGTTTAGCGCCCCTGGCAGAATAGTCCAGCGTCTTTAGTAACATAGCATCTCGCCTTTGGTAACATAGTCACACGCCTTTGGTAACACAGTAGCTCACCTTTGGTAACATAGTCCCGCGCCTTTGGTAAAATAGTCTAGCACTTTTGGTCCAAAAAAACTGTTCACCAAACTACCTCAGTAAAATCCTAGCAAAAACTCAAAAAAATTGTCCTAGTGCATCCCATGGTAACCACTAGACTCCAGCAAACTATGAAGGCTAAACAAGTTGCCCCAAGGAAGTGCAAATCGCCTCCTCATACACCTCAACCAAGCCAATCCAACATGACTCCAAAGGGTACTCCAAAAACACCAATGGAAAGACCAACTAACTTTCAAAACAGGCCGCAACATGACCAACCAACCAATCCCCAAGAAGGTATGTCCCTTTGGTAGATGTAACTCAATTCACTACTGGCATGCCTCATGATTTTACTACACCCGGTTATACCACGGTTCAAGTCCCATCTCAAGAAGAGCGACACTTTGAAGAAGGTCAATCCTCTCAAGAAGATAGATAAGACCTTGATGAAATTATGCAAGATCCTAGAGCCATAGCCATGTTTGACAAAATCCTTAGTGAGAACCAAGATCACTTTGTCCTCTTACTAGCCAAACAAGGAGTGCAATTACCTCAAGATTTTTATTTATCCAATCTTAAAAAGCTAAACAAAACCCATGACACCATAACTACGGTCCAAACCATGTCAATTGTGACCACTCCTATACCCAAACAAAGCTCACAAGGGAGAATGCCTACACCTTTTGCCGCTCAATATGAGAATCCTCTTTATCAAAATCTAATAGCAAAAAGACCCATATCACCACTCATGATCCCTATGGAAATTTACAAACAACAACAAGAGACTCTACATCATCAAGTAAAACTAGCCAAACAAGCCGCTCCAGCAAAATCAAGCACACAACAACCTCTTAGCATGTCCCAAATGCCTATATCAAATGTAAATGCAACATTGGCTACCCCATCACGAGAAGGTTTCCCACCAAATTACAAACCGGGAAACACCTATGTAGCCATGCAACAAGGGCTGCAACCAACACCACCCCCAACATCATCAACCCTCCGTATCACTAACCCAAACAATGTCATACAACCACAACATTCGCAAAATGTCAACACAACCTATGTCCCTCCACCACAATATTCTTCTACACTCAATCTTAATCAACCCCAACCATCACAAAACCCATCTACCTATGTCCCTCCACCACAACGATCATCTACACTAACCTTTTTCAACACATATCTCAATCAACCTCAACCATTACAAAACCCATCTACCTATGTCCCTCGACCACAATGATCTTCCACTCTCAACCTAACCCACACCTATCTCAACCCTCAAAACTCTCAAAACTAAACTTCCTATGGCTATACTCCCCCATCACAACCAAACCCAACAAACTTTAGCTTTCCTCCACCAAATTCTTTCTTCACACCACCTCCACAATACCAACGACAAAACTCTTATCTAAAACCATCACAAAGCCTACATTCTTACTTAGCACCACCCCCACCTCCCCAAAATCAAAACACCCAAAACCAACCTAATCCAAACCCAACATACAACACATACGACCCTTATAACACTAATGCCCATGGCTTCCACTACAATCTTCCATATGGGCAACAACAACCACCTCTAGGACAATAGGAGATGTTTTCAACCCCTCCCACAACCATGGAGCTAAAACTTGCTGAGGTGCAACAATAACTATCTGATCTTATGTTTGGTCACACCAGGAAAACCTTCTCTTTCGAAGAAGTTTGTCCTTATCCATTTGATCAGTCATTACCCATGATCCCTTTTCGTCACAACTTCACTATTCCCAAATTTGATAAATACAAAGGAAAAGGAGACCCAAAAGACCATCTTAGAGAATTCTATCTCTCTTGCTTTGAGGTCTCACATAATGACACATATCTTATGCGCCTCTTTCCTCGCAGTCTTGGAGGTCAAGCTATAGAATGGTTCTCGCACCTACCCACAGGTATCAAATCTTTAACGAGCTTGTGGAGAAATTTGCCACCCATTTCTCTTACAACACAGAACATGAAGTCTCTATGACCGACCTATGCAACAATAAACAGAAAAATGGGGAAACTCTCATCTTCTTCCTTTAAAGATGGAGACAAATGGCTAGCAAATTCCCATTCAAGTTACCCGAAAAATAGCTTGTGATTATGTTTGTGCAGAACCTCAATCAAGAGTTAGGTTTTCATTTGCAAATACTTAGTGCTACAACCTTCGACGAAATTACCTACAAGGGCATCAACATTGAAAAGGCCCTCATCGCTAAAGGTGTAGTCAAAATCTTCAAAGAAACTAAAGACAATGATCCTCAACAACAAACAAATGATAAGCCCAAGTTTTGGAACAAAAATAAAAATGTGGTCAATGATGGTGTGGTAGATTCCAAACACGTCCAAACACTACAAACACCCCTTCATCTTATGTCAAAACCAAGTCAACCTCTACCTCAACAAAACTAACAACAATAAAGACAACCAAATCAAAACCAACAACAATGACAACAAGAGCAACCTCAACAGGATTACCCTCCACGACATCAATTCACTCCCTTGGGAGAGCCTATAAAGTCTATTCTACATAAACTTATACACAATGGACTCATCACCTTACCAGATGGTCCTCCATATGGTGAACCTGTTTACAAAACTACATAGTACAAAGATAATGAATTTTGTGAGTACCATAGAACTAAAGGACACCGAACCATATCGTGCATGAAACTCAAACACCTGATCCAAAACCTTATCGATAGACAACAAATCACTTTTGATGATGAACCACCAACTCAAAACACCAATAAAGACCTCAACATGTACAAGGAGCCATTCCCTAACCATAGTCAAGGTCAAAATCCTGACAAAGGTAAAGGTGTTAATAAAGCTTCTACTTCCTACGACTCTATTATAGGACATTTTGAAGAAAATCGTGTACCTACCCTCACTATCAAAGGCAAATCTATGGATTGCGCTGTTACAACTTGTTGTGGTCATGTCACCTTGCGTGGTCCTACACCAAGTCTCCCAACTCAATCCGATTATAATCTTGTCGAACATATAGGGAAAACCCCTGCACAAATCTCTATCTTGGACCTTCTACGGTCATCATTCACACATAAAGCTGTGCTCGAAAAATCCCTACTAGAGTCTTCTATTCCTAACAACATAGCGGTCACAGACTTCCAAGATATAATAGGTAATATCACCTCACCTTACAATGTGGTCTTTTCTAAAAAGGACCTCCCATCCCACAATCCATGTCACAACGATGCCCTTCACATTGAAGTTCTCATCCATAAATGCATATTTGTAGATGGTGGTGCTGGTCTCAATATTTGTTCTCTAAAGTTACTCAAACAACTGGGATACTCTAAGAATCATGTTAAAATTGATCAAAGTATTACAATTAAGGGGTATGATGATGCTGAGCGTTGTTCAAAAGGTGTTATCCACTTGCCTATACAAGTAGGCCTCGTCATGCTTGAAACTAGGTGTTAAGTCCTTGACATTGAGCTACCATACAACATTATCTTCAGACGCCCATGGATCCATGGCATGAAGGTTGTTCCCTCCATGTGCCATTAGTCTCTCAAGTTCCCATTCAATGGTACAGAGATAATTATCCCTGGAGATCTCGATCCCTTCAAATTCTACCGTGTCTTGCAAGACAGTTATAAGAATTACAACCAAGTGCCCACTAATGACAAAGCCCATGAATCCCCATTATATGTCAATTCTAAAAATCTGACAAAAGCCTCTGTAGCTAAGCCCAATCCTCATCCTATTCCCAAAATCAAAGCTCACATCCGTGATATAGGCTTTGGAGAATATGATATCTCAAAATCTTGTTGTGTAGGGTGGATGCCCTTATCCCCTAAATCCTACGGCCAACTGTCAATAGCCAAAGCAACTAAGAAGGCAACTATCCCTCCCCCAGGATCTCTAACCCAATTCCAAGAGGGAAAGTTATTGGTAGAGGAAACTATTGAAGACATCTCTTCTTGGCTCTATAAGGAGAAAGAACCAGTCACAATACTAGTTAAGCAATATGGCAATGGCCTAAGGATAGTCAAAAACATGGGCTACAAAGGCAAAGGTGACCTTGGGAAACATAATCAAGGAACAATGGAACCCATTATTGTGAAGAAGAAACTAGACAAGACGGGGTTAGGATTTGGTAGGAAGGTACCACACGCCTTGGACATCGAGGGTATTCTCGACAAGGTGGCACAAACGTCTCTTGCCAATTCGACATCTAATGAGGATATCATCGATAACTCTTCCCTCCATATGACTAACCTATTCACATAATCCTCCATATTCATGCTATCATCTATATCCTTCACATCCAACACAAACACCCAGAGCGTAACACTTGTCTACCCTGACCTTATCGATTAGGACCAACAAGGGACCCCCGTTCTAGATGTATTTCAGAATGACAAAGCTATTGCAGAGTTCATGGGACTATAGGATGGTATCCCTCTTGGCGATCACAAAGCTTCTTTTGTAATGGAACTAGAGCAAACTACTTATTTTGGTGAGAATGCCAAACCCTCTAGTCGCAAAAGTAAAAATAAAGAAAGATCTCTAGGTGAAAACCACACTAGGGCACCTCCTGATCACAAAACAGTAAAAAAAATGACGTATCCAAAGGTGAAAAACCAACTATGGCACCTAAGGATGGAGGATTTGACCTTCCCCTACCATCTAAGTATCAAGAGAAATCAACTCTCCTAGTGGAAGATTCTACAGAGATAAATCTTGGAACATAGCAAAATCCTAAGACCACATTCCTTGCAGCATCATTATTAGAACAAGAGCACAAGAATCTTACCAACTTCTTCTTACAAAGAACCATCAACTTTGCATAGACCTATACTGATATGCCAGGGTTAGACCCTTCGCTAGTAGTTCACTATCTCACAGTTGATCCAAAAGCGAAACCAGACAAGCAAAAACTAAGGAAGATGCATCCACAAATAGCTCTCTTGGTGAAAGTGGAAATACAGACGTTGTTAGATGCAAAGTTTATCAAGCCTATTGATTATCTAGAATGGGTCTCAAACATTGTACCTGTGGCTAAACCGAACGGGGGCATCCGCATGTGTTATGACTTCAGAGATCTTAACAAAACATGTCCCAAAGATGACTTTCCATTACCGAATATTGACCTTATAGTAGACTTGACTGCTGGTCATGAAATGCTTTCTCTCATGGATGGATTCTCTGGCTACAATCAGATAATGATAGCAAAAGAAGATCAACATAAAACAACTTTCACTTGTCCTTGGGGTACCTATTATTAGTGCGTCATGTCATTTGGTCTTAAGAACGTAGGGGCAACCTATCAAAGAGCAATGACAGTGATATTCCACAATCTCTTTCATCACATCATGGAGGACTATGTGGATGATATACTTGCAAAGTCTTCTAGGCCATATCACATACAGGTTCTAGGACAGATCTTTTATAGACGAGAAAAATACCAAGTACGACTCAATCCAAAGAAGTGTGTCTTCGGGGTAACCTCAAGAAAACTGTTGGGATACATTGTATCTCGCAGAGGCATTGAAGTAGATCCCACTAAAGTCAAGGCTATAGTGGAAATGCCTCCACCAAAGAATCTGAAAGCATTAAGGAGCCTTCAAGGAAGGTTACAATCCATTAGGTGATTTATCTCACAGCTAGCGGATAAATGTCAACCATTTCAACGCTTGCTCTGAAAGGATGTCTCATTTCGATGGGATGATAAGTGTCAAGCAACATTTGATCAACTCAAAGAATATCTAGCTACATCTCCTGTCTTGGTACCACCAGTTGCCAATAGGCCTTTGATCTTATACATCTCAACTACAATTGCAGCCCTAGGGACTCTCCTAGCACAACATGATGAGTCAGGAAAAGAGCATGCAATCTATTATATCAGTGGAGCCTTGGTGGGTTATGAACTCAATTATTCACCTATGGAAAGAGCTTGTTTAGCCTTAGTGTTCGCTTCCCAAAAGTTGCGGCATTATATGCTAAACCAACATACAAATCTTATAGATAAAATTGATCCATTGAAGTATCTACTAGCAAGAGCAGCTCTCACAGGTAGACTAGCTAAATGGGTCATGATCCTTAGTGAGTTTGACATTGAGTATGTGGATCGTAAAGCAATTAAGGGACAAGCCCTCGCAGATCAACTAGCAACAGCACCTATGACAGATATATCTGACTTTTTGGATGAAAATCTCTTCACTCTTTCTACCTCAGTAATGTGGAAGTTGTATTTTGATGGTTCCTACACATAGCATGGATCAGGGGCCAACATCTTATTCATCACGCCTCAAAATGACTATATCCCCAAGTCATATCGACTTGCATTTCCCTGTACCAACAACATAGCTGAGTATGAAGCACTCCTCATAGGTCTCAATACAACAGTCCAATGGGAAATCAAAGAACTACAAGTATATGGAGACTCACAACTAGTCATTCAACAAGTCACTGATGAGTATCAAACAAAAGATGAAAAGTTGGTCCCTTACAAGCAATTAGTGGATGCCTACAAACCACACTTTTCTAGCATCACTTTTGAGCAAATTCCAAGAGAGCATAACAAGGCTTTAGATTCTATGGCTTCTATGGGGTCACTTATAGAAATGCCTACAAACACACAAAAATGTGAATTCTTGATCGAGCAATTGTTGATACCAGCCGTCGATGTTCCAACTATTGAAATCATCTGTGAACTTGTTGGTCCCAATTCCCCATGGTATGAAGTTATCTATGAATACCTTAAACACAAAACCTTTCCCTTTGAGCTATCCACAACCCAACGCAAAACCTTTATCTGTCAATCCTCCTGTTACACTATTCTGGGTGATACACTTTCTTGTCGGAGTCTTGATGGTATCCTCTTACGATGTCTTAACACAGAAGAAGTTGATGCTACCTTGTGAGACATACATGAAGGTGTCTATGGAGCACATTCTACCAGTCGTAATCTCGCTAAGAAGATACTCATAACAAGTTATTACTAGCCTACAATAGAACAAGATGCTTTACAGTTTGCTAAGAAGTGTCTATAATGCCAGCAACATGGAGATTTGATTCACACACCAGCTCATGAACTACAACCTGTGACTACTCCATGGCCTTTTTCACAATGGGGTCTCAACCTCGTAGTACAAATCCACCCATCCTCATTCAATGGCCATAAATTTATCATTACCACCATTGAGTACTTCACAAATTAGGTAGAAGCCATTCCCATGACTTATATCACCGATAAGCAAATAGCCAAGTTTATCCTTAACTACTTCATTTGCTGGTATGGTATCCCCAAAGCCATTGTTACTGATAATGGGAGACCATTCAAGAATCAAGACGTCCGTGCCTTATGCACACAATACAATATCCAACATCATTTTTCCACTCCCTACTATCCGCAGAGTAACGACTAAGCCGAGGCTTCCAACAAAACCATTCTCAAAATCCTCAAGAAAATGGTCAATGAAGCTGGCCGTGATTGGCACCTGCAGCTCAATCCCGCCCTATGGGCCTACCGCACTAGTATCAGAACTCCAACTGGTGCCACACCCTATGCCTTGGTCTATGGCTCTGAAGCCATGCTACCTATAGAGGTTGAGAGCCCATCCCTCAGAGTATCCATGTAGAACTTGATTGATGGAGAGGAGTATTGCACTTCTAGATTAGCTGAGCTAGAACTACTAGATGAGATGCGCCTTGCCGCGCTTAATCATCTCCATGTTTATCAAAACTGCCTCCGGCGTAACTATAACAAAAAGATCAAAGAAAAATGGTTTCAAGTTGGTGATCTTGTCTTAAAAAAAAATCAACGAAATCAAGCAGATCGAGAAAAGAAGGGCAAGTTCGAGCCTAATTTGTTAGGACCCTTTGTTATCACAACATCATATGAATTAGGAGCTTATACCTTAGCTACACCTAAAGGCATTCTTCTAGATGAGCCACTCAATAGTGTTCATCTCAAGAAGTTCTATGTCTGATCCTCAGAGTATCCATGTCAAAATATTAAAAAAAAAAAGAAAAAAAAACAAAACAAAACAAAAAACAAAAATAAAAAATAAAAAACAAAAACAAAAACAAAAATATTCCATCCTATGGTGAAAACTTGGTAAACAGGTGCCTTGGATAAGTACCACAGTGAAAACCTGGCAAATAGGCGCTATGTGTAGAGTCAGCATCCACCATCTATCAAGTCTTGTTCATTCCATGTCCATTTTATAATAAACTTCATCCAACCATCCATAATAAAACCATTGACCCTGTTTGCATTTCCATCACCCTATCTAAAATAGCTTGAAAATTTGTCAATGTTCATCGTCATCATCCCATGTTAGTTGTCAGCTATCCTATGTCAATCATCCATACAAACCCCTCTACCAGATGGGGGCAACTCTTTCCTTAACCTAGGTCTAGGAATGGATCCTTGTTCGTGGTTCAAAAAAACACAAACACTTCCAACACTTCAACCTCCAAACACAAACAAAAAAACAAAAACACATCAGCAATCAAAACAAAAACACAGGCACTTCAACCATCTCACCGAAACCAAAACACTTCATCCTATCCTACATCATCAAACAAAAACCAGAACTACATACCATCTTCTCAATCTTAAGGTACCTTGATCCCATGGATATGGGTATGTAGGCAGTCTGGAATATGAAGGAAGTATCCAGTACTCAGGTACATAAGATATCATCATTTCCCTGACCCAAGCTCAAACACCTTGACCCACTCATCACTCTACCTAGAACTACATATTATCATTTTTTCATCTTTCCTCATAATGTGCCTTGATCCCATGGATATAGGGTATGTAGGCAGTCTGGAATACGAAGGACATATCCAGTACTCAGGCACATACGATTCATCATTCTTCACCTATTTCAATCCATTGACATGTCAGCTTTCTAGTCTTCTATTTATCACAATCCATTCACCTTGACTTGACTAACTCAAGCAAAAAACAACAAACAAATGCATCGTTTCAAAGCAAAAGTCCTTGAACAAACCTGAAGCAAAGCAACTTACTTACAGAGCCATATGTTGTCCTACATATCGATTGCCAACATCAGCTAAATCAATCTCAACCAAGCAACAGATCAACACACTTGTCTTAAACATGATGTTCCGTGATCGAAACCAGACCAGACGTCTTATACGACATATTACATTTTCTGAAACCAAACATTATCCTTTCAACATATAACACCCTTTAACGGACACATCGCTCCTACAATAAGGCAATTATCTACCTGACTAATCAAATCTATCCTGAGCAACCTCTTTGGCAAGATAATATGTTCGCTGTATGTTTACTTTGTAAGTCATTCAATTTGCTTTTTGGTTTATCTTTTGTTCCTTTTTCCATTACTTATTCAAGCCTACCTTGATTTATCTATATCTTGGTATGTTGCGATGCAGTAAGGATTGAGGGCATAGTCATTGCTTTTGTGTGCCATGTTTAAGGAATGATCTTTAGTATCTTTCTTAGCAGCATATTTATCTTGTGTGAGTGTTACAACCTAGCATCTTACATATTAATATTCTTCTTGAATTTATGTATTGAAGTTTATTTTATGTTCAAGAACATGGCTCATTCACATGTCCAACAAGGTTATATTATGTCTAAGGGATGTAAGTTCAAACTGCTTGCTTGCAGAGTCAACGTCCACGCACTTGGATATCACAACACCTTGGTCATTTATACCTTGGTGGCAAACTATCCATGTGCTATATCAAAAATAAGGATTGCTCTTTATAAACATTTGTGAAACCGTTGCAACAAGCTCATCCATTTAAACCATCCATTTATCCATGTAATTTTATAGTTTTTCAAGCAAAGATCGATCAACAGTCTTTCTCTCATGTTCTCTTCTATCTCCATCACCATCTGGTGCATATCTGCAAAAACCACATGTTAGATATCGCATATCATATCATTATTATAACATCATATCATTAATCATGTCAGCATCACATGTCATACATCTATAAGCATCATCTAAACATCTACATCATCACATAAATCCATAATCATAAATACATGTCATCACATCCATGTGATAAAGAAATGCATAAACAAAAAGCATGAGTAGAAGTGAGCATAATATGTCATCATATATCATCATGTGAAGGTCATCAAAATACAAGTGTCTGTGTCTACATCAACAGTCCATATGTATACATCCAAATATACATCAATAAGTACATCATGGCTATCAAAGAGCTTGCAAAATATACATCAGATGCACATAGGCATCAATCAAAATGTACAATGTCCACCATGATACAAAACTGATACAATATATACAAAAATACATGCTCTAGTCATAGCTAGTGGGTAGAGCTACCCTCCTACTGTGATCCATGTCCTCTACCTGTACTCGGTGAAGGTCCCCCTGTTGGACCTCCTCCCCCTGGCGGCATAAAGGGTCCTCTAACTAAAGACACTGACTGCCCCATCCTGCGTGACATGGATGCCCCTGACTTGCTCTGCTCTTGAAAGCTAGGCTCCCGTTGATCTACTGACATCGTGCCAAAGTAGAGACCCCTGTAATACTCGACCTCTCTGCCTACTGAAACTAGCTCTCCCTGCACGTAGATGAGATCGATGTACAATGTCCTCTGATTGGTACCCAATGCATAGTGTGCCTCATCTCTCACCTAACCCTCTGCAGGGTGGCCTCTACAGTCAAATGCAACTATACTGCTGCATCTCTCTCTAATGTCAACTGGGCAATTTTCCCATCATCTGCTGGTGGTGGCATAGCCTGTGCTATTGCTAGTGCTGCCAGTGCTGCTGCTATTGCCTGTGCATGTACCTAGGCCTGGGCCTCAGCTTGTATCACCTCTGCCCTAGCCGCATCCCTGTCTCTTCTCAACCTCACCATCTAGAGCTCCAAGCAAGTCCTCCGTGTGATCTCCTCCTGTAGAAGCCGTTGTGTCTATTGTAGTTCAGTCTCTGCAGCTAGATCCTCCGCATCCGCCATCTGTACATCAGCCTGCTGGCCTCTATCCCCATCACCAGCCTGCTATCTAGCCTACTCTCTGGCCTCCCACCTGGCCCTCGCCTCTCCACCCGACACCAACACCTCTCGCACTGCCCCTGCCACCCCTGGTGTGGTCAGTCTCACTGGCCTGTGTGTCTGCCAGTATGTGTCATATGATGACAGTGTCCCTGCATTAGCTAATAATGAATCCCAATCCCACCTAACTAGGGAAAGTCCCTACAACTCTCCCAAAGCTGTGGCCACTAGAATCTCAGCATCCCAATCCCCAACCTCTCACCGTGTCCTCACATGTGTCACCTATCCAATGGGCAACCCTTGTGGCAAACCAAACTGTCTCAATACCCGCTCCGGAAGGTATCTCTCAATGGTCTCCACTCGACGACCAATTAGATATCGAGCCTATCTACAATACATCAGCTATCATGCTCATCCTCCCATGCCTTGCACAGTAGCCATGGTCTCCAAATGAAGATATCCATCTCGTCAATCTGTCGCCTCCAAAAGCTCACAGAACCAAGCCACCTGTGTGTGATCACACCCTCATACAGAAAAGCATATGGCTCCCCTCTCTCATGATGACGCTGAGTCACAATTTGATAACTGGAATGTGCTCCCAAGCCCACACCTATAGCAATGTCACACCAGCTGATAAGCTTCATCCTCTCCGATATACACAGTCATGTAAGTCTCAGTATAGTTACGCCAAAACACAAGGGCCCCGTGCATAATGGATGCCATGTGTAAACATCCCTGACAGTATAGTTCCCCATCCAACAGATAACCCTTGAGATCGCCTATCCGGGTAGAGGAAGCTACCAACCAGAGAAGCCACAATCCATTTGATCCTGTCACACAGTCTCAAAACATTAGCCCAAAGGATCTCATGATCCTCTGTCTGGAGGTCGTCAGTGCAGAATACCTCTCTCATACCAGCCTCGCCACGCCCTGGGTCGAAGTCAACTCTCTCTCCATCAATCAAGATCTTAAGGATGCGATATGTATCCTCAAGAGTCACCATAGCCTCCCCTGTCAGAAAGTGGAAAGAGCAGGTCTCGCTGCGATATCTCTCAACAATAGCTATCAAAAGTGCAAGATTCGCCCTAATGTGTGTCAAATGTGCCACATGCCATAGTCCCATATACTCCAAGAATGCATCCTCCTCCCAATTTATCTGTACCACCTCATCGGCAATGACGTGGTGTCGCTCCCTCGACATCAAAAGCAGTAGGACTCTTTGCATCCACAAAACCACTTGTCAGATATTTTGCAAATAATAGATCTGCTCAAGTCAATAAGGACATCAACAAGCACAAGACTGTGACACAACTCTTAGGTCAACCCTACACATCTCTAACCTAAATAGGTCAACTCCTAGGTCAACCCTAGAGACACATGTTTAAATCCACCTAGGTCAAACTATCTAAAAAACTAAAAGTGCCTTGATTTTCACAACTGTGCTTCACTGTTCTACCCTATGCATTGTACTATTTGCGCATAAGCGCTTTACTGTCAAAGCCAACGTCGACTTGATTTTCAAAAGTGCGCTTCATTGCTATACCAATCATGCCTTACTGCATTGCAAGTGCGACTCAATTTTTGCAAACCCTAAACCAACAATGCCTAGTTACCCGACCAATAGCGCCTTACTGCGCTACCAATAGCACTTTACCAACCTACCAACCGTGCCGCGATGCGCATTCTAAATACCAAGTGCCCTGAGTTTGGACCAACAGCATTGTACTGACCTACTAAGTGCGCTTTATCACACCAAAAGTGCTTTGCCCGACCACCAAAGGTGCGCTGGCATTACGCAGCGCTTTTGGCTAAAATAAAACAATACCTAGGAAAAACCCTAGAAATAACCTAGAAACTTTACAAAAGTAGGTTATCGAACACTTACCATTGTCAGTGCACACTTACCACTGCCGGTGCTCCCACTAGTCTCCCGTAGGTTCGCACTCGCTCCACCTGATGCTTATGCACAAGAATCGGCATCTCTGCAAGCTGTGCAATCTCTCAACTCAAACCTCTCAAACTAAGCAAGGAGGCTACAAGCTCTAACTTTTGACAAACTCTAAGTGTGCAAATGAGGTGTGTTGACCCCTTGGGCCCTATTTATAGTGTCCCTCCCCTTTTTCTTCCCACCCCATGTCCCATTTTTCCTCATGTCTGCTATTTTCTACATCGTGTCAGCCTCCGCCTACCTAACCTCGTCTATCTTAAACACAATCTTCTAGTCAAGCATCAACCCAGTTCTTTTGTCGCTTCCTTGTCTTTCCTCTCGAGGGGGCATCCTACGCCAGCTACACAGGGGCAACTAGCTACACTAGGGCATCAAAATTGTATCATGTCTTCAACAATCATTTCTTTGAAACAACGCTATAAATTGCATTGCATCAAAGAGGGGCAAAATGTAGACACCTAAAAATGACCATGTCATCGAATCACTTGCATTTTCATCAAATCTGTCTAATCACTTGCATTTCAACATTAATTGAATAATCTAATTATTTAATTAATTTCATCAATTTCTTCCAAACCTCCTAAATTTGACATTAATTGAATAAATTATATTTGTTTAATTAATTTAAATCAAAGTCAACTTTATTCTTCTACAATTAAATAATTCTCAATTATTTAATTATCCTCTATTATTCTTCCAAATTTAAATAAATCAATCAAATTTATTTAAATTATCTCAATCTCTAAAAATAAAATAATAATAAAATATTTTATTTATTCCTTTAATCATGCACAAATAATTAAATAAATTTATTTATTTAATTTGTTTTTTTATCTTTCAATTCCTCTAAAAATAAATCTTATTCATCATGCACACAAAATTAAATAATTTATTATTTAATTTATCTCAAATCATGCAAAAAGCAAATTATAAGTTGAGTTAATTGACTTAATCAATATTGTTTTTATCACCAACTCATAAAATAGAAAAAAATATTTCTATTTTTATGAAATCTAAAAATATGTATGTTCCATGTCTTTTTATGTCAAATCAATCAGTTAACTCAAACAAAAATAGCTTTTTGTGTGACACATGTCGTGTGCACATTCATCATGAATTTTAGATTGATCTCATCCGTTGATTCCATTGAATTATCTGGACCATTAATCGACCTTTATTGAAACCTATATAAACCTCCCTCATCTCCATAACAAATCCTCTTCGATCATTTATTCTCAAGCATCCATACAGTGCATTGAGCGTACATCGCATCATTGAGCACATCGATCTTTGAGCACAAACACAATCTACATCTGCTTGTTGCAAACATGGTTTCGCAATTTGAAGAGCAATCCACATTCGACCAAAAGATCCAAACAATCTAGGTGATAGCTTCTTTGTTCGTAATTTGATTTATTCATTGATTTGGTTATTGCTCAGATAGATCTTTTGATGTTATGGGTAACTGAGTTGTTATTATCATTACTTTTTGATCTTATCATTCAACCTCTCAATTTTTCCTATACACAGGTTGCTTTCCTCGTGCCACTAGAGGGATATGAGGAATAGAAGCAACCATTGAAGATTGGGGAAACACCAAAGAAGGAGGGGGAGTCCTCAATAGAGGCGGGTTCCCTGATGCCATCGAAGAGGTAGGAGGAACAAAACCAGCCAACGAAGGCTAAGGAGTCCTAGGAACATGCGGTGCATGAGGCTATATTATAGGTCAATCTCAAGATCTTGTATAAGAGATTGAAGATGACACTACAGAGTATAGGCCAAGAGAACAAGAGCAGGGAGGTGCACTTTGTTCGAGCTACTTTCCTTTATCTGCTTGGGAGGTAGAAGAAGGAATAGAAGCATCCTCCCAAGACAGAGGCACCACAGGGGAACAACCGAGGAAGACAAAGAAGAAGAAGGGCCAGTGGATAATTGAGCTATCTTGCTTTGAATTTTTGATATGAAATAAATAGAAAATCATTGCGAGGCTGAAGCGAATCAATGGGGTTGGCCAAGAGTAGTCTAGAGAGAAGTTTTCCCGCATGGCAAGTGGTGTAAATCCATTGTGACAAATTATATCCACAATGCCATCACAAGGAAACTTCAAGCATCTACGAACCATGGAAGGGACCTCTCTCATGGAAGTGAGGCATGGGTGGCCCAATTTCACATGAAAATAGTCATATGTAGGGATAATGGAAAAGGAAACATCCAGGGTCTTTGGTCCCACTTGGATAGGAAGGGTGATTGAACCCAAAGTAGGACAAGACAACCCATCATGACACCGTATAAAGATAGTTGATTTCTCATAAACGTCTTTATACAATTCATGCACGTACAAAAATTCCTTATTAATAACATTGATAATGTAGATAGGATCTATGAGGACACCCTTAATGGGTTTCCCAAGGATGTGTACAGTAATGCATAGAGGTCCTTCCGATGTGTTAGGCGATATCTCAGAAGAAGAGAAGGAGATAATGGGTTTGGGAATAAGACATTCTCAAATAGGGCAAGAACAAACATCCACCATACCTATCATATCAGAATAGGAAGGAAGATAAGGAACATCAAAATTTGACTATAATGTCATAGAAGGAGAAGTGAGGTCAACAAATTTTGAAGAATGGTGAAGCATAGGATCTATGTAAATTTGCAAGTGCTAGTTTGCAGGAGCCACTGACTTGTTTCTTCCATCATTTGCATTAGAGACCTGGATCACGTCTAATCAATAAGGTCCTGAATAGTGTGCTTAAGATGCAAGCATCATTCAATGTCATGTCTAGGGACCCTATAGAACTGGTAGAAAGCCTTTGGGTCATACGAAGGCAACAGGGGCTTACTTGTATCAAGAGTCCTAATAGGGGCAACTGCACTAAACCATTGTAAGAAGGTGTTGCATAATGGTGTAGAGGGACTTCTTTAAAGGATTAAACTTTTGATTTCTTGATACTTTAGGAGGAGCGATGGCTAAGGCATCCTGAGAGGATGCTTTATCCACTGTATTGCTAGCTAGATTTGATGAATTATTCTTATACAAATTCATATTTTTCTTATAGTTTATGAATGATGAAGAAGCACCAGATTGAATAACAGGATCTGGTGAGGGAGAAGCCTCAAATTGGCTAAGCGTATGTTGATAATCATGTAGCGTAGTGCACAAATGTGTAAATGAAGAATATTTCATAAGCAAAACCCTATCTTGGAGCTGTGGTTGACGATTTCCAATGAAAACCCTCTGCATGTCAGAATCAATTAGAGCATAGGGTATATGAGAGAATAGAGATGGATAATGACAAATTAAGTATGTTACCTTCTCAACACTTCCTTGCTTGCAATGAACAAACTCCATAAAGGTGACTTGTGGTCCTATGTTAGCTTGGAAGTTTTCTAAAATTTGGTTGACAATCTGATCAAAAGAAAGAATGGAATGGTCGAGCAGTGAGCAAAACCAATCCAACACAGTATCCTTGAGGGACCACATGAAAAGTTTCACCAAAAAAGCATCCTGAAATAGACAATCACCGCCTAAAGCAGTGAAGGCTGAGATATGGGTATGCGGGTCACCTTTACCAGTGTACTTCTTGAATTTCAGTGCCTTGAAGTTTTGTGGAAATGGAGTAGCAAGGATAGCCAATGACACCGGGCTATGCCTATAATATGTAGGGACATGTGGTTGTGAGGATGGTGTGGAAAGCATAGCGAGATGCTATTGCAATGAGCCAATGTTCTACAAAAGTTGGTTTATGACAGGATCAACAATATGTGTAGGTGGAGGAAGTGGAGCAGAAGCAAGAGGTTGCAATAGGTATTGTGAAACTCTAGGGGCACTAGGAGGAAAATTGAATTGTAAGTGCCTTGAGGGTGGAAGAAATCTATATTGATTAATATGATTCATTGCACCAACATACAATTTGAATCATGTGCTACCAAAGTGAGAGGCACTAGTAGCCATGTGAAGAGAAGTGAAAGTCTGAACATTTGTAGTAAGTAAAGGAAGGGAGAGTTGATTGCAAGGAGTGTGAGACTAAGAGTCTTGAGCACTTGGAATACAACTCACCAATGGCGGGGCATCACTATGCCTTATGTGAGTAATGCCCCTAAGGAAATTAATGCCCTAAGGATGATTAGTTAACACAATACAAAGAGCGTCAACCAGAGGGACGATCGAATGAGATATGTCCTCTTGAGTTAGAAAGTCCTAAAATCTGGCCAAGTGGTGATCTAAAGCATTAATTTTTTCTTCTGATACATATTGAAGTGCTGCCTCATGATCAAATGTTGGCTCTGCATCACGAAAAGTAGTCATCAGTAAAGTGCAAGAAGAAGGAGATGAAAGAGAGATATTAATTTGTTCAGAAGAAAGATGAGTGAAATCATGTCAGGTTCACCAAAATTTAGTGTAGGAAAAATTACTCCTTGATTGAATAACCCCAATTAAATGAATTCTCCACTAACGCTACACTCAAGTTCTGTTATCTAAGGTTTTAGATGCTCAAGAACATACTCTAGGTTACAATAGAAACACTATGCATCCCGATCAAAGTAGTACAACCTAACTAGGTGATTGACAATGAAGGGAAAACAAAAGAATACATAATTGAAATGGTTGTAAATAGAATTAAAAGAAACCAATAACAAAATGGAAAGAGGTAGAAAAGTGGAACATGTAGCCAAGAGTGGAAGCTCACTACCTTGGACGACAATGCACCGTGAGGACGTCTGTGTTGGGCGCTGGAGTCTGAAAAACACTAAAGATAAAAATATTTCAATCTGTACTATCTCAAGATGTCTGCATAACACAAAGGTCAACATAAAACATACCCAGTAGCTTCCAGATTATGCAAAAATGAAAATAAAACCAATAATGATATGAAAATGAAGCAAAGCAAGAAAGAGAAGAAGACAAGCAAAACCTCTATGCATTCGACAAGTCTTCACTCCAAGAATACCTACAAAAAGGATAGAGAAGAAGGGGTTGTGTTGCTTAGGGACTTGTCTCAGTCACGTCCCAGTTTTGGTATTTCTACCTCCACTAGCAACAATTTGACGAAGAGAATAAATAGTAGGAAAAAAAAGTGTGTGCTCCTATCCTAAGTGCGTCTAGAAAGGTAAGAACAATGATAAAACAAGTAAACTAAGAATATTTTCTTCCTTGGTCTATGGCGAAGAAACCCACAAGCATGCAACCAGTGCAAGATAACACAATGGTGGTCTACACCATAACACAACTATGTAATTACAAAACATATTTGAATACCAAGCATTGAAACAAGATAATAGAAATATCTTACCCATTTGAATAAAAGCAAGAAGGCTGCAATCTCTCAAGAGCCCAAGACTGGTATACAACTTTAAATCCAGCAAGATATAGCCTTCAAGAGGAGCATCAAATGAACACAAGAGCCTCCAAGAGCCAAATTAAGGTGATACCACACAAAGAGAAAGTACCAATATTCAAGAAGCTACTATGGAGCTTGAATTCAACCAAGATTTTTGCAGAGTAGAGCTAAGAAAATTGTATCAACATAAGAGAGTGAGAGTGCAGGAGAGCGAATGAAAAATGAATGAGAATGGATGAGAATGAGAGAAAAATCCAAGAGTTTGTTCAAAATCAACCAAAGGGGGGAAATCTCAAAATAACACATTAAGAGACGTTATATGCCTTAGAGAGGCATTACATAAAAGTTTCATGATGACTAGAGGCATGTGGTAACACTCAGGAATGGTCACCTGGCAGTAAATGGATGTGGGATGCTAGCACGTTGCACTGACGTCCATGCAGAGTGCTTGAGTCTAGGTAAAACTAACTCTTGGTTGCACAAGATTCCCTACACTATATGGCCATCTAAGAATCAGAACAAAATTTGGAGAAAATAATATAAAGAAGCCTAAATCAAGAAAACCTTATCCTATAATAAAAAGAGAAGACGCAAATACTAAGGTAGTTGCGAAATGTAGCATGAAATTGGAAGAGTATGCAATTTTTGATGTTACAGTTAGAAATGGTGAGAATGTTAAAGGTTATAAGATTTGGGATCCTCTAACCAAGAAAGTTGTCTATTGTAGAGATGTGATTTTAAGGGAACTTAGAGTTATTTTTAATCTTGAATAGCCACAAGATAAATAAGGGAAAATATAGTGCATTTTGAATTGAAGCAAGAAGATGCACATGTGCAAGAATAAAATGATTGATTTGAGGTTGGAGAAGAAGAAGATGGTTCAAGTGGGAGTTCTGAGTAGGATGACTCTAATGTTACTGAAGAAGTTGAGCATGTAGAAGAACAAGAAGAAAAATCCCTTATTCCACCCTTGAGAAGATCCACAAGACAATGAAATCCAGTTGACAGGTATAACCCACCTTATTTTGTTGTGTATTTTATTTGTTAAATACTGATGATGAACCTAGATTCTACAGGGAAGCTACTCTTTTCGATGATAGTGAGTCTCAGCAACAAGCCATGCAAGAGGAGATGATGGCTTTAGAATCATGTGACACTTGGGATCTTATTTATTATTATAAAGGAAGGAAAGTCATTGGTTGTAAATGAATTTACAAGAAGAAATTTGAAGCAAACAGTTCATTGGAGTGGTACAAGGCTAGATTGGTATTTGAGGGCTACTGCCAAAGAGAGCGAGTTGATTTTGGTAAAATATTATCTCATGTTACTAATTTTTCTTTTATTAGATTTCATTTATCCATAGCCATTGCTGATGATTTTGAAATTCAAAAAATGGATGTTAAGACTACATTTTTGCATGGAGATCTCGAAGATAAAATTTATATGCAACAACCAAAAGGATTTGAGGTAAAAGGGAAGGAACACTTGGTTTGTAGATTGAAAAGGTAACTATATGGTTTGAAAAAATCAACTTGGATTTGATATCAAAAAATTGACTCTTTTGTGTCGAAATCAGGTTATTTAAGAAGTGAAGAATATCATTGTCTTATCATTAGATGTATTGATGATCAAATACTAATTGTTGTCTTGTATATGGATGACATATTTTTGGTAACACCAAGAGTATGATTAGTGAGTTGAAAGCTCAACTTTTAGGTGCTTTTGAGATGAAAGATTTGTGGGTATCAAGGTACATGTTAAGAATGGAAATCAAGAATGATCATGGACATATAAAGATTTGATTATCTCAAAGTAAGTATGTTTATAAGTTATTTTGCACAAATTTAATAAATAGGATTGTAAGATGGTTAGAATTCCTTTACCAGTTGGCACTAATCTTACTTTAGACATGTGTTCCAAGACTAAGGATGATTTTGAAGATATCTCTAACATACCATATGCTAGTACAGAAGGAATTTTAATGTATGCAATAGTTTACGCCAAGCTAGACATTGCCCAAGCAATGGGAGTATTGAATAAATTTATGTCTAACCCTGGTGGAGAGCATTAAAATTATGTGAAGAGGGTATTTTGATATTTTCATGGTACTTATGATTTTTTGTTTATTTTATTCTAGTACTAACAATGTAGATAAGACATTGGACATACAGGGTTTTGTTGATGGAAATTGGGCCGGTGATTTGGATAGTTGAAGGTCCACTAGTGGCTATGTTTTTACTTTCTTTGGTGGTGCAATGAGTTAGATGAGTAATAGGAAGCCCATCCACCACTGAAGCGGAGTATATGCTTGCTACCCATGTCTCTAAGGAGGCATTATGGTTACAAAGATTGTGTGTAGGTATTGGTTTTGATTTCAAAACAATTCAAAGTGGTTGTAATAGCTAAAGTGCAATTTGTTTAGCTAAGAATCCTATGTATCATGCTCGGGCTAAGCATGTGTATGTTTAGTATCACTTAGTTTGAGAAATGATTGCAAATGGATAGATTGAGTTGAAGAAGGTTGACACTTGGGAGAATGTTGCAAATTCTCTTACCAAACATGTGAGCATAAAAAAGCTCACTTGGTGTGAGGAGGCCATGTGCCTCATTTCTTGTACTTAGTTGATTATATTTTTCCTATGGATGTATTTACAATGTATGATGACAAATGGAAGAATGTTAGGATTAATATGCCATCAACCTTGTAAATCCTATGTATTTAATTATTCCTAATATTGTTTGTAAATGCATTCATAAGGGATGAAGGGTCCATTGACAACAATAAATATTTAATTATAACTACTAGTAATAATGATGATTTTACCTTAGGATTACTGAAGGTGAAAAATCTGTGGCCTAGTTTATTAATAGATTATAACATGGTGTAATTGTATATATTCGATTGTTAGTCTCTTGCATGTTGTAAGGAATCAACTATTTTGGGATCATCTTTAGTTAGCATTTTATGACAACCTATAAGAGGTGTAAGAGGCTATTTAGTTTGTTATTGACTTTCCCAAAGGTGGGTGTTGGGATTTGGCTATCTTGGGAACTGCATTCATTTAAGGTGGTTATGGCATTTGTAAGAGGCTAATTATATGATAGGGAGGGACTCTAGAATGTCAATTCTACCTATCTTGAATCAATTCAAGACTATGGACAACTCTAGCCTCTCTACCAATTTAAGTGCTCATGACATCTTTCTACACAAAAATGTCTGCTAAATTCCTCAACTCTTTGCAGAGATGGAAAATTCTATCACTCTACTTGGTGTGGGACACATTCCTTATCCTCACTGCTTCCAAGATACTGCCTCAAGGGCACATAACTTTTCTGAGCCTGTTGTCCACCCTTCTCTCTCTGTTCAAGGGTCTTGACTGCTTGGTGCTCACTTTCTCCCTCTCTATTTTCCACCCCTGCAAGTCTATTCTCCTACTTGTCTATCTAGCTGGACTCCTTACTGAGCTCGCCTAGAACAAGCATGCATTGCCTCTAGTCGACAATCCAACCATCCCACAAAAGAAAAACAAACAAAAGGCATGGCTCTGCTTGATGGCCTCCATACTGTACAGAGGAACTTGAGGAACATCAAGACAGAGTCATGGTTTGCAAAAGAGAGCAAAATTGCAGAAAAGGAAACGACTAATCTACCTCAAAATAACAAACTGAAAACTATACAAAAATACAATATTGGTCAAACTGCTGAATTGGATTTTTATTCAAAATTGTTCTTACATCAAAATGCTTCTCAAAATCAAAATCTTTCACCCTCTAAACCCATTACAGAGAGAATTCTACATCTTATAGTTATCTCATGTTTGTTACAGGACGTTTTAGTTCTCAGACCGGTTCGTATTCTAACTGCCCTTGTTCAACTCTATGCTATCGTTCCATCGGTGTGACAACCACCATTGACAAGCTCCAAACTTCTGTTGCCGATATCCTTAATCACTCTGATGAGACTCCAAACCGCCTTCATCTATTTGCCTATCGACAAGACTCCATCCATCGGCGAACACCTTGCATCTTACGCCGATCTCCTTTGTCACTCCGACATACTTCTATCGGCAACACCCAATGCCATCTGTTCCACTTATAATCTTCACTCTGATCCTTATTGTCTCAGCGATGACTTTTCCTACACACTCGTCGGTCAGACTTTTCACACCTCACACCGATATCTATCATCCATGCTAGACTTTGACTTCGCTCATCGGCCAGACATATGTCTTCGGTCTAACCTGAGACTCTTCCGCCGATACTCCCTCTCAACCCGATGCCTTAGGTCAAGGCAATCATCAGTGAGACTTTCACCGTCGGGCCAATCGATTTCATTTCCTCCGATGATGATACTTTTGCTGATATGCTTAACACCACTTCATTGTCGGTAAGACTGCCTCTATCGGCATCGACTCCATTTCTCCCACCGACATGCCGATAACATCCCTATCGGTGAGACTTAATGATTGTCACTCCGATACAATACGTTCACAACATCACACCAAAATGCAACTATTGGAAAATTCACAACATCACACCAAAATGCAAAAAATATATATTTACATGAGCTCACTCCAAGCCCCTTGGTGCTCCTGCACCATACTCCCCCTGTGCGGAAAAAGTCAAGTCACCTCCGGTGACAATGAGGCAAAATCAATGCCCCTCTTTTTGAATTCTGACTCTGCAACCCAGGTAGCTTCTGCCTCAGGCAACTGCTTCCTTTTGACCAAATGCTCCATGTAGACGCCATGTCTGGTCTGCTTCTGTACCCTAGAATCCAGTATTCTCTCTGCCTGTAGTTTGGGTTTTGGTGGCAAAGTCACATTTTTGACTGTCTATTCTTCTTTGAAATGGATCCATTTGCTGCTGATGAGGACCCTTGTATTGCACTAGGTCTTGAACATTAAACAATGGTGAGATTGTCAGGTCTTCTGGCAATTCAATCTTGTATGCATTGTTACCATACTTGTTCAAGATTTTGCAAGTTGGTTGGCATTCCTTTCTACAGTCTGGCTTTGTTCAGGTGCACCATAATCAGATCACCAACTGCAAATTGGATATCCTTCCTGTGGGCATCTACTCTATCCTTGATCTTCTGTGTTTTTTGTCAAGGTTTTCTTCACCTGTTCATGCACTTCTTTCATGGATTGTGCAAAATCCTCTGCATGACCACTTCTGTTCTCCGTGTTTCCCATATTCCTGACCTCACATACACCTCTGGGGTGCATTCCATAGACTATTTCGAATGGACTCTTACCAGTAGTCCTATTCACACTATCATTATAGGCAAATTTTGCCTGATGAATGACTTGATCCCAGCTCTGCCCATATTCCTTGGTTATACATCTTAACAGGTTACCCAGTGTCCTGTTTACCACCTCTGTCTGACCATCTGTTTGTGGATGGTATGCTGAGCTGAAAGATAAATTTGAGCCTAATCTCTGCCACAAAGTTTTCCAGAAATGCCCCATGAACTTAGCATCTCTGTCAGACACAATGCTTGTTGGAAGTCCATGAATCCTTATCACTTCTCTGAAAAACAAGTGTGCTATATGACTGGCATCATGAGTCACTTTATAGGGAATGAAATGGCTCATCTTGCTAAATCTATCCACAACTACATATATGCTATCATAACCAGTCTTAGTCTTAGGCAAACCAACCACAAAGTCCATACTTACACATTCCCATGGCCTGGAAGGAATGGGCAAAGGTTGGTACAGTCCTGCATTTGAAGTGGTTCCCTTGGCCTTCTGACATACGATACACTGCTCCACATACCTTTTGATGTCTCTGTGCATCCTCAGCCAATAATAGAACCTTTGGACTAGCTCCAGTGTTTTGTTCAAACCAAAATGGCCACTCAGACTGCCATTGTGCTTCTCCTATATGAGATTTTCTCTCATAGATCCCCTTGGCACACATAATTGTCCACCTTTGAATAGCAATCCCTGCTACAAGGTGAAATCTGCAAACTCACTATGAAAGTGATTCTCAAAATCTTGACATACCTTGTATGCCTTATCAAAGTCTTCATCATCTCTATAGAGATCCTTGAAGTCTTCAACTCCAATGCTCTTCAACTGCACTTCCTGCACTGTGAGCAACCTCCTGCTCAAAGCATCTACAACTTTGTTGAGCTGCCCCTTCTTATGCTTAATTACAAAAGTGTAGGATTGTAGGTACTCCATCCACTTGATATGTCTGCTGCTCAACTTATCCTATGAGTTTAGAAAACTCAGGGCTTGGTTATCTGTGTAGACAACAAATTCCTTAGGTAGGAGATAATGTCTCCACTTCCTAAGTGCTTGGACTAGAGCATACAACTCTAAGTCATATGAAGAGTACTTACTCTTTGCTTCATTTAGCCTCTCACTGAAAAAGGCTACAGGTCTGTTCTCCTGATTTAACACTGCTCCTACAGCTATGTTACTTGCATCACATTCAATAGTAAATAGCTTATCAAAACTAGGCAGCAATAGTACAGGTTGTGTTGCTATCTCTTTCTTCAACTGTTCAAAACTTCTATCTGCAGCTGGTGTCCATCTGAATTTTGCTTTCATTCCACCCTTAATTGTATTTAACATGGGTGCACATATCCCACTGAAATTTTTGATAAACTTTTTGTAAAACTGGGCTAAGCCATGGAAACTTCTCACCTCTGTGGCTGCTCTGGGAGTAGGCCAGCTCAAGATTGCCTCTACCTTTGACTTGTACATCTTCAATTCTCCCTGGGACACCACAAAACCAAGGTATACCAATTCCTGCTTCATGAATTCACACTTCTCCAGATTGATGGTTAGTTGTTCATCATGTAATTTTTGCAAAATAGTATTTACATGTTCTAGATGTTCTTCCTTAATCTGACTAAAAATTAGAATATCATCTAGAAAAACAACTACGAATTTACCAATATAATCCTTTAGGACTTCATTCATGAGTCTCATAAAGGTGCTGGGCGCATTTGATAGACCAAATGGCATAACAAGCCATTCATACAATCCTTCTGTGGTCTTGAAGGCTGTCTTCCACTCATCACCTTCCTTGATTCTTATTTGGTGGTAACCACTCTTCAGGTCTATCTTAGTAAAGTACTTTGCTTTTCCAATACAGTCCATGAGATCTTCAATTCTAGGAATTAGAAATCTATACCTTATAGTTATCTTGTTTATGGCTCTGGCATCTGTGCATAACCTCCATGATCCTCTTTTCTTTGGTTCCAACACTGTGGGCACTGTACAAGGACTAATACTCTTCCTGATCAATCCCTGATCGAGCAACTCTTGTACTTGTCTGGCAATTTCTTTGTGCAGGTCTGGAGTCATCTTGTAAGGAGCCTTGTTTGGCAAAGATGCTCCTGGATTCAGGTCTATTTGATGACTTATTATTCTCTGTGGAGGCAATGTTGCTGGTGTACCATCACTGATTATGCCCTTATACTTCTCTAGTATAGGCTGCATCTCCTTGGGAATCACTGTCTTCTTATCCTGTTGCTCTTCTTTTGGTTTTACTATGATGGCATAACCAATACCATCCTCCTTAAGAGTATTCAAAAACTCTTTTCCTCTCACAACCAAGATATTGGGACTCTTTGTCTAAACTACATCTTCATCCTCCAATGACTGAATCTTATAGGTGACACAATCCTTCTGAAAAGAATAGGCATTCTTCTCACCATCATGTATTGCCTTTCGGTCATACTGCCATGGTCTACCCAATAAGAGATGGCATGCATCCATGGGTAGTATATCACATAATACCTTATCCTTATAGCCACCTATACTAAACTCTACCCAACTTTGTTCATTTACAACCACATGTTGACCCTTATTCAACCATGTGACTCTATATGGGTTTTCATGAGTTATTCTTTTCAAATTCAGTTTCTTAACTGCCTCATCAGAAATAATATTATCAGTAGATCCTGAGTCTATGATAATTTTACATACCTTATTCAAAATTTTGCATTTGATTCTGAATAGTGCTCTCCTCTGGCTTGGTTCAGACTTTATTGGTTCCTTCATCAAGGTTCTCCTTATCATTAGGTTCTCTCCCTCTTCTGAGTTCAAACTGACCTCAGGTGACTGGCTGCTAGATGCATTATCTTGGACATAGTGATTTCTCTTATCACCTCCTTGAGAAAAGGATGTGGCCTTTTCTGGACACCTATATGCTGGATGACCTAGATTATCATAGTTGTAACACTTCATGGTGGTGAAATAGGATCCTCTGCCTGATCCTCCTGACCTTCCTCTGTTAGATCCTCTTCCTCTATGGTTTCCTCTACCACTCGACTCCCCACTCTGCTCTGTGAGTTTGGATTCTACTTGGGATCTATTGTCAGCATTCCTTCCACCAAAACTTCCTCTGTGTCCTCTGTTATCTCTGCCTCTTCCTCTTCCTCTGCTATTTGAGTCTTGTTTACTCTTGCTCTTTTCCTCTACTTTCAATGCTAGCTGATAGCATTTGTGCACTGTTGCAGGACACAACAAACTGATCTCTTCTTGTATATTCCACTTCAGACCGTTAAGGTACCTTGCTACCTTTATGCTTTCATCCTCCATCACTTTGGACCTTAAGCATAGCTTTTGGAATTCTTTAGTGTATGCACTGACATCTAATTCCTTCTGTCTCAGATTCTGTCTCTTCCTGTGTAGCTGTATTTCATAATCTTCTGGCATATATGCTTCTTTGATTTTAGCTACCATCCCCTTCCAAGTAGCTATGGGCTTCTTATCTTCTTTTGCTCTTTCAGTCTACACAAATTTCCACCAGGTTAAGGCAGCTCCATTGAGTCTGGATTTGGCCACCTTTACTTTCTGTGCCTTGCTTACACCATCACATTCAAAGTGATTTTCAAGTCCTTCTATCCATTCCATGACCAAATCTGGGTCCATTTTCCCACTGAAAAGAGGAACTCCTTCCAATGTCTTACCACTCATGGCTTTCAAGGCCTTCAAGTAAGGTTCTTCTTCCATCTTAGGATCAGGTGTGGGCTCTTCATCTTCTATAGACACACCTTTTTCCTTGTTTACTTTCTGCCTGACTTCTTCAGTCTTCTCCATCATTACACCCAGTTTACTTTCCATTTCTGCCAATCTTCCCTGTAGGAGCCTATTCTCCTCTTCTTGATCCTCAACCTTCTTGGCCAATTCTGCATTGGTCACCATCTTCTTGGATGAATCTACAGACTCACTTGAACTCGGTGATAACATACAACTTCTTCTATTCCAACCTAGGAATAGCCCAAATCTTTAACTTGCTCTGATACCAATTTGATAGGGAGGGACTCTAGAATGTCAATTCTACCTATCTTGAATCAATTCAAGACTCTGGACAACTCTAGCCTCTCTACCAATTTAAGTGCTCATGACATCTTTCTACACAAAAATGTTTGCTAAATTCCTCAACTCTTTGCAGAGATGGAAAATTCTATCACTCTACTTGGTGTGGGACACATTCCTTGTCCTCACTGCTTCCAAGATACTGCCTCAAGGGCACATAACTTTTCTGAGCCCGTTGTCCACCCTTCTCTCTCTGTTCAAGGGTCTTAACTGCTTGGTGCTCACTTTCTCCCTCTCTGTTTTCCACCCCTGCAAGTCTATTCTCCTACTTGTCTATCTAGCTGGACTCCTTACTGAGCTCGCCTAGAACCAGCATGCATTGCCTCTAGTCGACAATCCAACCATCCCACAAAAGAAAAACAAACAAAAGGCATGGCTCTTCTTGATGGCCTCCATACTGTACAGAGGAACTTGAGGAACATCAAGACAGAGTCATGGTTTGCAAAAGAGAGCAAAATTGCAGAAAAGGAAATGACTAATCTACCTCAGAATAACAAACTAAAAACTATACAAAAATACAATACTGGTCGAACTGCTGAAGTGGATTTTTATTCAAAATTGTTCTTACATCAAAATGCTTCTCAAAATCAAAATCTTTCACCCTCTGAACCCATTACAGAGAGAATTCTACATCTTATAGTTATCTCATGTCTGTTACAGGATGTTTCAGTTCTTAGATCGGTTCGTATTCTAACTGCCCCTGTTCAACTCTATGCTATCGTTCCATCGGTGTGACAACCACCATCGGCAAGCTCCAAACTTCTGCTGCCGATATCCTTAGTCACTTTGATGAGACTCCAAACTGCCTTCATCTATTTGCCTATCGGCAAGACTCCGTCCGTCGGTGAACACCTTGCATCTTATGCCGATCTCCTTTGTCACTCTGACATACTTCTATTGGCAACACCCAATGCCATCGGTTCCACTTATAATCTTCACTCCGATCCTTATTGTCTCAGCGATGACTTTTCCTACGCACTCGTCGGTCAGACTTTTCACACCTCACACCGATATCTATCATCCAAGCTAGACTTTGACTTTGCTCATTAGCCAGACATATGTCTTCGGTCTAACCTGAGACTCTTCCGCCGATACTCCCTCTCAACCTGATGTCTTAGGTCAAGGTAATCATTGGTGAGACTTTCACCGTTGGGCCAACTGATTTCGTTTCCTCTGATGATGATACTTTCGCTGATATGCTTAACACCACTTCATTGTCGGTAAGACTACCTCTATCGGTAGTGACTCCATTTCTCCCGCCGACATGCCGATAACATCCCTATTGGTGAGACTTAATGATTGTCACTCTGATACAATATGTTCACAACATCACACCAAAAGGCAAAAAAAATATATACATGGGCTCACTCCAAGCCCCTTGGTGCTCCTGCACCATTATAGCTTGATTGTTAGATTCCTCAAGTATGGCATTGGATTTTCCCAAGTTTTGGGCACCACAATCTATGTACTCCATCTATGGATTATATTTCCTATATAACATAAGCTAGAGAAGTGTAGAGATATGTTGAGTTTCAATAGGTACAAAGGCATTGTCAAATTGGATGCTTAAGGAGTGGAGGAAGTGATTCTATAGTATTCTTGATTCAAAGATAATACACACTTGGCCTCTCTTCTTAGTGGAGTTTTTTCTTGAAAGGGTTTCTCCACGTAAATCTGTGTCATGTGTAAATCTCTTGTGTTTGCTAATTTTCTATGTTGTTGATTTTACATGTTTAAATCTCCATTTGGTATTCTACTATTAAAAATTAGATTTGTAATTTAATTTTATATTTCTACTCTATAGTGGTTTTCCTTCATTTGTAACATGTGTTTAAACCTCCTTTAGATTGTTGCTTCTCTTCATTGACATGGCTCATCTTCAATGTTTATGACAAACACTTCTTTGCTTCTCTTCATTCACGTGGCTCATCTTCAATCTTTTTGATAGACATTTCTTTGCTTCTCTATCGATCGTAGATTCAAATGAATGCCATTTCCTTGTTGACTATGACAGGGGAACGTCAAACCTCTTCAAAACCCCATATTTCTAGTAAGCTTATGCATATGTAAACATATATTATTTAGAGAAGGATTGTGTGTCATCAACTCTATTCTCAAACATGTTCCTTGACCACTTATTTTAAGCATGGCCTAACTTGGCCTTAAAATAAAGCACCAAGTCATGATAGCATAGTTTGGAACTTTGCATTACTTGAGTGTTCAATGCACTCCATAAAATGGAGTGAAAGCTTCTCGCAAACTAGATATATTTCTAAGGATTAGATAATGATAAAATTAGCTTTGAAGGTGTCATAAGACCATCCATAATCGAAAAAGAACAGAGATTACTATCTTGACAAATAACATAGTGAGACAATTAGAATCCTATTAATATTTTGACATCCTTATATTGCTCTAGATATTGATCATAAGAGGAGGTTGACATGTTGCTTCCATAGCATTTTACCAAATACTCTGCAAAGTTTGATGCTTTCTATCAAATAGACCATGCATTTTTTAAGGTATTTTGTTAATAATTTAGGTGCCTTACCTACACCTAGCCCATGGACTTTCTCATATTAATTTTAACTATACATCTCCTATGCAACAACTGTTTTTAAAGTCACAAGGCCTTGATCTTATTTGAAGCATTTTGTCAAATGGATGGGTGTTACATACAAAATCCATAGCTTTTCAAATGGTCTTCCTACTATGTTGTACCCTATTCTTCCAATGTGACACAAACTTATATCTCTATAAATGCCTTTGAGGCATGACATCGAATTATTCAATAGCTATACAATCCTTCTTTGGTATTTTATCAGATAATTCATGTATTTTTTGGGACATTACACATTCGTGTATATATGTTAATGCTTTGATTCCTTCCTTGTGATGCTTCAACTTCTTCAATTTTGTGGCATTTTCATTTTCTATTGAGGTGTCTCATTTCTTTGATGTAAATGGTTCATGTGCCTTTCCTTGTGTGACCTTTATATTTGCACCCCTGTTTTGTCAATCATCTTTGAGACTGCATATCAAATGCTTCATACACCTAGACATGCTACTCATATCCTCATTATTATCTTGCCTTTTCATTATACTATGTGACCTTATCTATAGGTTTCTTTCTATTTACATTTTGTCAAATAGATGACATGCTTAACCAATGCCCTTCACAAGGGCCATGACCCTTCTATATATGCCCTGGTGCATTTCTATCATGGCCTTCATTTTAGCATGGAGATTATCAAGTGTAGAGATTGTTAAGTGTGAGATTGACTTTTCAAAATATTCTTGAACCCTCTTTCCTTCACAATGCTTTATATTCCTATTGTTCAAAATTTCTCTATTGTGCCTTTGTCTTGGATTCAAAGTTGAGAAGCATATTGCACATGCCATACATAGTTTGGGAAAGGAGTTCTTTTCAATTTGCAAAGTGAAAGGTATTTTGGGATTTAGGAACAACTTGCACATTGCAAATCCAGGATCCAAGAAAGTCTAGCAATTCACACTTTGCATTTATACTCTAGGATTTGGGAAACCATTGCAACTCACTATCCAAGAACTAGAACATTTATGCAACTTGCACTTTGCACAATGGATTCTAGGAATCAGAAATTGGAAAACCTTTATCATTTTTCCTTTAACTTGCAACACAAAATTATTAAATATTAGAATAATTTTAATTATTAAAAGATTAATTATCACCATTATCCCTACTAGAGGACAAGTTAGACAAGGTCATGCATGCCCTAAAGGAGTTGAGTTACAAAGTAGCCCAAAATGAGAAAGGTTCATCCTATAACAAACAACTTCCACATAGACAAGAGAGTCCCATGAAATTGATTGACATGTCTTATAACATTGAATGGAGGAATGGAAGATCAACCCATGAAGCAGATAGAGATAGCTAGAGAAGATTTGATTAGAGGAATGTCTCAAAATAAACTCCCAATCCTCTAAGGAGACCAAATGTAAATATTGTGGAGGATGACATGTGGTGTGAGGTATGTAGTTTACCTCACAACCCTACTCATTGTGCCATTGCCCTGGCTTTAAAGCAAGAAGATATTGAATATGAGGAATGTGTTGAGGGAAAGGCTTACATTGAAGAAGATAAAGAACAAAAAATTAACATGCTCTACACTACTTAACAACAAATTGATTATGAATGTTCTTTGATGTGTATGACTGTGAATTTGATTGTGATTAAAGAAGAAGAGTAAAATCCTTCCATCAGTAACAAGTTTTCTCTGGTGATGACAAAGAGTACCCCCATGTGAATGATATGGAGTTTGTTAAGGTGAAATAAACTCTATAGAATAAATATATGCTTGGGAGACCCAGTGGTGAAGAGATTAAGGAACTCACAATTGTTGTTTTTGCACAATTCAAAGGTAATTATAATCTAAGAAATAGGTTACGACAAAAATGGCTTGAGGTAGAAAAGAGAGCCGGTGGGATATTTGTAGAGAATAAAAATGATCACAAGAAAATTGGTGCATCTCCTCTAAAATCCACTGCAAAACTTCCCAAAGGAAATAAACTACCTTCTCATGAAATCCCTAATGCTAAGATCACCACAACTGGTTCCCCACACGTGTCATCCAAAATTAAAGATAAGATAGCACACTCTAGTTCCCAACCTAGTAGAGTCCAAGGTGATAGAATAAGAGTATCTCCAAGTATTGATTCTATGCAAAACAACCCTTGATTACTCATTCCTTACACATCCCTATGCTAGTATAATCACTCATCCCTCAAACGCTCCCTTTCCCAAGTATATCCCATTTGACATGGCTCAAGTTATGAGTTAGATTAAAATTCAACTTCCTTTGTTAGAATCCATGAGAATCTTGGAGCATAGGGGTAGAGCCTTGTCATGTCTATGGGAAATCCCAATGAGTTTAGACCAAGGAGAACCTAAGCATGATGTCCCAAATTTAATTGAAAATCCTAAGGTTTATTTAGGAACTACTTTTGTAAATCATCACTCTAGTGTAGACCCCTTCTTTGTATCTATGTTGGTGAATATAAAGGTACTTCATAATTTCATGATAGATTTGGGTGCATCCACTAGTGTAATGCATAAAGAAATCATGAATTAGCCTGGCTTGAATATTTCAAAGGCATATGGAAAGTTCTTTTCCATGGACTCTAGATAAATACCTACCATTAGAGTGATTAATGGGGTTGAATTTAGGCTTGTCATGTTCCTAGACAAAGTATATTCAATAAACATTATAGTTTTTGACCTCCTAGCTAGATGGAGAATGCTCATGTCAAGAAATTGGTCTACTACTATAGGGGAAGTATCCAAATGGACTCATCTTATGTTATAATCTTATGGATGGAGAGGAGTTGAAGCTAATGGGTGAGAAAAGGATGTCACACATGGTGGAAGATGTTGTTGACAAAGCAAATGATGTCTTCTATGTAGACACTAGTATGAATTGTTTTGTGGGAGATTGTGATATTGAGCAAAATGGAGCAAATCTTGCAACACAACCAAAAAATAACCAAGAAGATCTTGATGGCATTTGGAAGATGTTCTTCGATGGAGCTTGCTCCAGATCAAGGTTTGGTGTTGGGGTGGTGCTTATCTCACTTGACCAAAAGATGTTTAGATTCCCTTTCAAGTTGATTTTTCTCTACACAAGCAATGTTGTTGAATGAGGCATTAACCCTTGGGATGAATATTTCCCTCAAACATAACGTTAAGAATTTGGCAGTTTATGACAACTTTAAGTTGGTTGTAGCCCATACCAAAGGAAAGTATTTCACAAGAACAAGATACTGAAGCAATATAGAAATGTTGTCTTGGATACCATTTAGTTGTTTCAATATTTTTGCATTTAGTGGGTTGTGAGGGAAGAAAATACTACTACAAATAATTTGGATACTGTGTCAATAAAGTTCAGTGAAAATCTAGTATCCCCATTGGTATAGTTGATAGGTATTTGATAATGACAATCAGATATATGAGTTCCTAAATTGTGTGGGGGAGTTTGAAGGATACTGTATTGATTGGAAACCCATGGTGGAAATGGTGGATGGAAAAGAGTGCTTGTATGGCAATGAGATCATCCAGATAAAGACAAACACAATTCCTCAAGGATTGGTAGCTCTGGAAAGAGCATTTGATGGTGCATATAGATTTAAGACCAAGGCTAAGCTAGTGAATGAAAATGATGTAAAAGAAATTGATTCAGCATCAAGGAAGGTGTACATTGGAAAGACGTTGAGCCCTACAATCAAGAAAATGTTGACATCTACTAAGAAAATTCAAGATGTTTGCATGGTCCTATGACGAACTCAAGGCCTATAGAGAAAATTTATTTTAGCATGAGGTTCCTTTCAAGTCAAATACCAAGCGCTTTAGGTAAAAACAAAGACCAATAAAGCCAAACTCTTGCTTGTAATTCTATTGTTGTCACTAAAGTATGTGCCTTGTTGAATTTGAGAAAAACCCAACTGCCTTGTGAAACGTGGGATGATCTCACTGAGTGTGGGCTCAGATAGGTTGAGATCAACCTCTAGAGAGGGATGGTTCCCCTGATGGATCACCTAAAACTAACCTAATCTACTATTGTTTGCTGGAAAAGAGAGAAGGAAAGTGACATAACTGAGCTAAAACTAAGAAAGAGGTGATACAACGGATATTGGTAATTGCTGTCACATAGCTTTGCACCCAGTGTTGAAGGCTTTTAGGGATCCAACAATCTAGTGAAACATTGAGATGACCTCCAGGTGTGGGACCCTACAAGGAGGTCGAATCTCCAGAGAGAGGCCGGTTCCTTTGTTGAATGAGATATTCAGCTAACGTAAGACTAAACCTAATCTATCCACCTGATAGGAAAAGAGGAAGAGGAAGTAAAATTGAAAGTAAAGGGAGGTGATACACCAGGTTCAAATAAAGAACATTCACAGAGATAAGATGCACAAATAAAGAAATACAACTGATAAACTTACATAGATCATGGAGATTTTAATAGAGGTAAAGAATGGATTGCCAGGAATTTAAACATTCACAAATAATAGCCAACTCTGAGACTACATAGAGTTAAAAAGCATGAAAAAATAAAACACCATATGTATTAATCAAGAAGCATAGTTACAACAGAGGAAAGTTCTATTTGGAATACAGAAGAATAAGGCTAACTATTTTCCAACTTTTTTTACATCTTACATTTATGCATATATAGCATCTGATTCCAAATGAGCTAATTAGGTTACAATAAATTGCCCCATGTGTAGAGGAAAACTAATGTGTTGTAGACTTAAATAAAATTTAGGGTTTAACCTAACTAAACAATCCACTATCATTGCATTCCTACATTGAATTATCAACCAAGGAGTGTAAGCTTTTGATGATACCTGCATTATCTATGCCTTCAAGACTCATTTCTATTCTAAGTGAACCTTATACAATTCTTATTTTGTTCAGTTCTACTCACTAGAATGCACAGGAATGTAAAACAGTAAACAAAAATGAAAAACAACAAAAATAGTCTAAACTTCTAGTTGCTACGAGTACCCTCAGCAGAAGCTGAAGTTAATTGTATTCAATAGAAAATTACAGTTTGAATCTAAACAACTCGAAATGATGAAAAGGATAACACTAACCTCAGGAGGATTAAAAACATGCACTTTGCTCATGAATCACAATTACTAGAAATATCAATCAAGATTTCTTACTAGCTTCACAATATAACACATGAGATGGAATGAAACAGTTTAACTAAAAATGCATAAATAAATAAGAGAATACACAAAGTGAGAGTTAGTACCTTGAGTGGCCAGCTCAAGGAACTATCTCACTTTTCTGGAGATTAAATCTACTTCAGATCTTCACACATCCATAACATATAGTTGAATTCAAATCATATCAAAGACAGAATCTTCTTCAGATTTTATTCAAAATCAAAACATGTCTGGAATAACTGATAACTGTAACAAAGTAACGGCTATATGGAAAGTAAAATATAACAACCCACTTAATCAACAAACTCATCCCCTAACTTATATAAAGATGGGAGAGTCTTATGCAACCTTCTAACTAACTGCGATCATCAATTCATCCCTGAACATTAGGATATTGTTTTGAGATCAACTTATTAACTAGAACAAAGGAAACAAAGTCCTATCCAAATAGAAATTCTAACCATAACAGCTCATAAATAAAATTCATAAACTTTGGTGAGACTTCTAGAATAAGTCTTCTTTCTCCCCTGCGTTTATTCTCCCATGATGACCACGTTTGTCTCCATCGATCGCTATGTCTGGCACTTGGACTGCATTCTCATTGATTCCTCTATTCTACATCCTATTTTAATTTCTCCTCCTTGGATTCTTTATTTGGCTGCACAGGGTTAATCATTCCAGCATATATATACAAAACAACCTCTCATAATAAACTTATGAAATCCTATCTATATTACATGCATATCAACAATTTAAACCATCCATTTTATAATATAACCACCTTATTTCATTTATCAGCATAGGGTCAAAGTCTTTAGAAAGTATATATGAAATAGCATAAAATAGAGATAATGTCTATGAAGTCTTTGTAGAACCATATAGAAAAGGTCTTAAAACATATGAAAGCAGTATAAAAAGGAAGTCAATATTTCATCCCAACATTCCCCCCAACTTAAGCTTTTGCTTGTCCCTAAGCAAAATTAAAGAACTAGACATCTATGGCAGACAGTTATAATGCAAAGTAATTCTTTTGAGGTATGCATCCTCACTAACTCCTTTTCCCTGCTTGAGGTAGAATCCATTAGAGTATGCAAGTCTTTCCATCCTGATCAGCTCAGCACGCCTACACTACTCACTTTTCCCTCCTATCCAATGTGGCACTGGATAAAGAAAGATAGGAGGCTGATAAGTGAGAGGTAACCATGATACTCCCTTATGCTCTAATATCTGGATATACCTGCGCAATCTCTCAAACATATTCATGAAGTTGTGGATAGAATGGGATTCCTTTCTTTGTAACTTTGGAGTTAAACTATCCCATCTGCTTTGCACATACCTCTGACAATTTTGGATGATAGACATTGTCATCCTCTGTATTCTTCTGTAGTTCCTAAGTCTTAAATCCATGATCACCTTACCTGGTCCTTTATGAGAAAGTAATGTTAACCATTGGGTCAAGATGATTTCAGGCTCCAAGACTTCCTTCCTTAGTTGCAATGGTACTTTATTTTCCTGCTCTTCATATTGGTCCATCAATAACCCTCTGAGTTGTTCATTTTTGAAATATGACATTAATTCTCTGACCTGGAGATCTCCAACATACATACATACAAGGATTCCATTATGTATCTTCATCCATCATATAATTGTGCAGGTAATACTCACACAACTGTTCTTGTTCTTCTAGGCTAACTTGTTTGAAGTAATTACAAAAAATAAACCTTGAATGCAAGTCGGGTTGATCATTGATAAATCTGTTAAACTAAAAATTGAGAAATTTTTCTTTCAAAAATAATGCATACACCCTTGATGGAGGTCTGCATCCCATAATTTGCTTGTCTCTTTCAATAACCTCTGTCAACTTTTGCTCTAACTGTTTAATCTTCAAATCCTTTTCTGCAACAGATTCATTGAGGTTATTCTTCTCTTTTTCCTAGTTTTCCTTCTCTTGCTTATTTTCATCAGTCAATTTCATCAGTTAAAAGCCCAAGGACAATGTGGTATGGTACTTTGGGTTTTTACCATAGGAGATTGGAGAGTAAGTACTGCTTCTTCCTCAATCTTTGTTTTATTTTCAGCCAACTATGCCAACAAATCTAAATTAGAACCGCGGCCATAAGTTTGAATCTTCTCTTCCAACTCCTGAATCCTCTTTTATTTTTCTCTATCTCTTTCTTCATAACCCCTTACTTGTTCCTCAAGTTGCCTTATTCTGTCTAGGGCTTCCTGCAATTCCTTCCTAATATCTCTGTCTTCTATTAATTCCTTTTCACCTTCAAAATTTTCATCATTCTTTTTTTAGGGGCATCAAAAATTTCCTTAGTAAAGTCATCTGACATAGGTTTTCCCATTTTTCTGGCAATAAATGGATCTTCTGATTCAGAATCAAAAGAAGAAATGTACCTTCATTTTCTAGCAAACATATTATCATTTGCACATGCGTTAGCAGAAGCATCCTCAAGAGGGTTTTCTCCTCTATTTGAATCCAGATTCAGAGGAGTTGGATCAGTATCCTGTTGGCCTTTATTTTTGTTTTCTTCTCTTTGGTGCTCAACAACTTTCTCTTTAACACCTTGCTTCCTTAACCTCCCTGATCACCTAGGAGTAATTGTCTCATGTTTTTCTACCTTTTTCCTCTTCTTGTTGTTCTCCTTCTTACTCTTTGTTCTCTTCCTAGATGTTGAGGAAGTGGTTCTTTTTGTTTTAGGAGCAAAGGTTGAGGGCTCTTCAACTGATACAGGTCTAAACTTTGGAGGGTTCTCAGGTTGTGTTTCTTCCTTCTCAGTCTCAACAGGGGGTTCAGTTTCTTGTGGAATATCTTCTTCTGGCTCTAGTGCTTCTAAGAGTGTTGAGATGTCTACACATTGTTTAAAGGGTTCCCACTCAATCTATGGGTACTGAATCCTTAAACTCCTTTTTACTAACAAAGATATTAAATAATGGTGAGAAAGAGTTGTGTCTGCTTGTTGCCTCTGATACTCTGAAGACATCCTTCTCAGCATACTATACAAATAATTAGGAACATTGACAAGTTTCTCATGTCTCAAATGGTTGAGCAGTTTAAGATGTGCAGTATATAGCATATTATATCTACCATCACAAGTAATATATTTGATAATATAGAAAGCACATTTCCCCCAAAAATATGGAAGAGATAATCGTTTGGTACCTTGTGTGGTACAGTCTAGGTGTTCACCTCTTTCACAAAACTCTTCCCTGGCCGCATCTGCATTAGCCCTAACTGGATACTCAGACCTTGTTCTAGAAAACCTTGAAACTTGAGCAATTGCAAGCTCGAAAGCATCTACTATCAACCCTCTAACCATTGCTTCATCATACTGCAGAGTAAGTGCAAATTCCTTTACCATATCATCGTCATATTATGTCAATTTGAGGAAGTAATCAAGCCAACCTACTCTCGTAAAGAGCGGAAGAACCAGCACATCCTCCAATATTTCCTTGTGTGCCAAGGGTTCCCTTCTGATTATGTGTCCTCCCATTACTACTATGAATTACAACTCTGCAGTATCAATTTTCTGAACAATGCCAACTTTTGCTGCTCAATTTCTATTGCTTCAGCTCGCCACCCTAAAAAACCAGTCTTTCAACTTGCCTCTTTCCTACTTCTCCACTATAACTCCATAACTCCTTAGGGTATTAATTCATTATTTGACAAAGGTAAGTTCATAGTGCAGAGTATTTGTCTAGTTTTCTCAAAAGGCAGGGTTTTAAACAAGGTTTTCAAAGGCAAAAAGGTAAAGGCAACAATGATTAAATGACAATCATTTGGAAATAAACCCCTCCCCCCAACTTAATTATGAAGTGACCGCACTTCATATGGCAGAGAATATGGAAGGAGAAGTAGTGATTAAAAGAAATGGTGGTAATAGACATCGCATGCATGAAATAAATTATGAATAAACATGAATATAAAAAAGAAATCTAAGTGTATTAATTGAAAGTTGTGGATTGTGCATATATAGTGAAATGAAATAATTACATACCTTGGAAGTTGTGAACAACACTGGTGAGGTGATAGAATATGCATGCGGCAAATGGTAAGTTGGTTGTACGGTTACAGAGTGATAATGGAAGAGTGCAAGATGGTGGATGAAAGTACCAACTCATAAAGGTGAATTGACACTTGGAATAATATGAATGGATCAATTTGAAAGGAATACGGGTATAGGGAATGGGTGGGAGAATTGAGGTAGTGTTCACCAAGTAATGGAATATAGCAGTATATAGATGTTGCTACGGGCACCTGCAGTACAGGTCTCGACTGTGTAGATGTAAACATAATAGAAATGGTCCCAGCTGAATCAGGTCCCAACTAAATAAGTGAAAAATAGGTCCTGGTGGAAATAACTTGTAACCATGGAAATGGTGTAGTGTGTGCATGTGAGAAAAACAAAGAAATTTAATTTTCAGCAACAGGGGTTGAGTATTGCAACTCAACCTCCACATCACTGGACAATGTTGTTGTATCAGCATCTGAATGTGCATCTTTAGGTGTCATAGCATCAGCATCAGGATCATCAGCATGAGTGTCAGGAGGAGCATACTGAGCAGCCATAGATACTAGAAAATCATCTCTCTGAAGTGGCTTTTTGTATAATTTGAGCCTATGCCCATTGACCAATAGTGAAAACCGAACTTCATCAATAGTTTGCAGTTGAACTGCACCATTAGGAAAGACTTGCTTGATCTCATATGGGCCTAACCAACGTGATTGAAGCTTGCCCTTGAAGTCCTTATACCTTGAATCATAAAGTAGTGCCCAGTCTCCTGCAGTGAATTCCTTTGTTTTGATATACTTATCGTGCCATTTTGCCCTTTGCTTCTTTATGACCTCTTTATGATGAATGGCCTCCAGTCTCATTTCATCCAAGGCATTCAAATGTCACAACCTTTCCTATTGTGCAGTGGTCAAATCCATTCCTAGGTCCATTGTTGTCCTCAGGGTTCTGTGTTCAAATTCAATAGGCAAGACTGCAGTTGTGCCATAGACCAGCTCACAAGGTGTAAACCTTGTAGTTATCTTCCAAGTTGTTCTATATGCCCAAACAGCTTCAAGGAGCCTAGAAACCCAATCTCTATGGTGAAGCTGCACTATCTTGGTCAGGATGTTTTCAATTTCTCTATTAGTAACTTCTACCTGACCATTAGCCTGTGGATGGTATGGTGTGGATTTCTTATGCCTAATCTGGTATTCTGCAACTAATTTGGTTATTAAATTAGATGTAAACTGTGGTCCCTGGTCAGTTACTATTTCTCTTGGAACACCATACCTAGTGAAGATGTCTTCATACAAGAATTTGGCCACATTGCCATCTCTAGCAAACTGTAATGCTTTCACTTCTACCCATTTAGTTAACTAGTCTATTCATACCAGAATATATTCTTTATTGTTTGATGAAGGAGATATAGGTCCCACAAAATCCAAACACCACTTGTCAAAAGGAGTGAGTGAGATTTGTGGTTGCAAAGGCATCTCATCACTTCTAGTAGGCCTCCCCATTCTCTGGCATCTATCACAGCTCCTAGTGTACTTGACAGCATCTTTGTGAAGCGTTGGCTAGTAGCAACTTGTTGTTAGGATCTTAAAGGTTGTCCGTTTAGCTGCAAAATGTCCTCCACAAGGCTCATCATGATAAGCCTTCATTACATCAATACTTTATCCTCCCTGATACATCTTCACATAATATTGTCTGGTCCAATGTAGAATAGAAATCCATAAATCCAAGAGTAAGAGAAACATTTATGCACTAGCTGCCGCTTCTCCCTTGGAGAGAAATATCCTAGAATCTACCCTGTAACCAAATAATTGGCTATATCTACATACCATGGAGTGTGTATAGTGAGAGCAAAAAAATGCTCATCAAGGAAAGAATCATCAACCACACCATCTGAAGATTGTGTACGTAGTCTGGACAGAAAATCAGCAACAACATTGGCTTTGCCTGGTTTGTCAACAATTGTAATATCAAACTCTTGCAACAACAATAACCACCTTACAAGTTTGCCACCTACTATGGGTTTATTCATCAAGTATCTGATGGTTGCATGATCTGTATGAATGAAAACCTTGTAACCAGTTATGTAGTGCCTGAACTTATTGATGGCATAAACAACTGCTAACATCTCTTTCTTTGTCACTATATAATTCAATTTAGCTCCTTGCAAATTCTTACTGACATAGTAAATAGCATATTCCTTGGTTCCTTCTTGTTGGCCTAAAACTGCACCAATGGAAAACTCTGATGCATCAATATGGATGTGAAAAGGTAAGGTCTAGTTTGGTCCTCTAAGTACAGGGGCTTGTGTCAAGGAGGTTTTCATCTTTTCAAAAGAAGTCTAACAATCTGGTGTCAACTCAAATTCACTGTCCTTTGTTAACAGAGTAAACAAAGGTGCAACAATTTTGCTAAAATCTTGAATGGACCTTCTGTAATAACCTGCATGTCCTAGGAAACTCCTGACATCTTTCTACTTCTGTGGAATAGGTAGGGTGGAAATAACTTCAATTTCCTTTGGATCCACTTGTATTCCAACACTTGAGATAAAGTGCCGCAGAAGTATTCCTTGTTTCATCATAAGAAAACACTTTTCATTACTCAAAGAGAGATTATGATCTTTACATCTTTTCAATACCTTCTCCAAGTTGTGTAGGACTTTATCATATGTGTCACCATATGTGGTGAAGTCATCCATATAAATCTCCATATTATCATGGGCAAAATCAGAGAAAATGCTTAAAACTACTCTTTGAAATGTAGCAGGAGCGTTGCCCAAGCCAAAGGGTAGGACAGAGTATGCATATGTCCCCAAGGGCAGGTAAACGTTGTCTTATCTTGATCTTTTGGAGCAATTTTAATCTGATTATAGCCACTAAAACCATCAAGGAAAGAGAAATATTTCTTGCTTTCTAGAGAGTCGAGAACCTAATAAATGAAAGGCAATGGAAAGTGATCTTTCCTGGTAGCAGTGTTCACTTCTTTGTAGTCAACACAAACCCTCCACTTGCCTCCTTTCTTTGGGACTATAACCAATGGTGAAACCCATTCACTATCTGAAATGGGGTATATGAAGCCTACATCCAAAAGTTTCTATAGCTCAGTCTTAACAATTTCCCTCAGGGCTGGATTCATGCGCCTTTGCTGCTGTTTGATGGGTATGTATCCATCATCTATGTATATCTTATGCATGCACAAGGCAGGATCAATGCCTTTCATATCGTTATAATCCCAAGCAAATGTTGCTGAGTGTGTATGCAATATTCTATTCAAGGAGTGTTGTTGTTCATCAGTCAAGGCATTATTAATATTCAACATCCTTCCTGGTCTGACTTCTATTCATTTGGATAGTTCTTGCACAGAAGACAAATCAAGGCTGGGTAACACAGGTAAGCATTGCTGAGGTAATAAAGCATGAAATATTTGAGATGCCTCTTCTTTTGAACTGCTTGGTATTATGGTGCTCAAAGGGTCTTGCAAGAAAGATAGGCAATCTTGCTGCTGCGGATGCCTTCCACAATCATTGTCGAGGACATGAGCAATTAGTTCTTCTTCATCTGGAACATCTAACAAGGGGCTGTGTTCAATAGTCATCAGGGTTTGTAGAGAATAGTTGTCCTCATCCTCCAGGTTAGGCCAAATAGTCTACTCAAGCTCATGGTATGGCTGGGCTGGTGGATATATTACCAACTACTTGGTCACTGTCCCATTAGATATGATCATGTTGCCAGACCTACAACCTATAAATGCATCAACAATGGCAAGCCATGGTCGACCTAGTATAAGAGGATAGCCAGCAAGATTAACTTTGGGTTGCAAAACTATGAAATCAGTTGGATACTCCCAAGAGTCTAATGTAATGACCAAATCTTCTATGACCCCTTCAGGTTTGACTGTAGACCTATCAGCCAATTGCAGAACTGTCTGAGTAGGCCTAAGATTGTTCAACTAGAGTGTATGCATTGTTTCCTTGGTCATGACATTAATAGCAGCACCTAAATCTATTAAAGTGTTCTTAATCAGAACCCCATTGATCTTGACATCCACCACTGGACTTCCTGGGTCTGTATATTTTGGAACAGTTATATTACCCAACATGATGTCTGCAAGATTACCTAACACATGCACTGTCTGGGGGTCTATTCTCTTCCTTCCTGGCTTCTTTATGCAAAGATACCTAATAGTTTTAGTATAGATGGGGATATCCTTGATGTCTTGGATTAAGGGAATCTTGATGCTGATATCCTTTAGCTGGCTAATAAGGACAGTATCAGCTTGAGCTGGTTGCTTTTGCATGGCCAAACGCTCAAGGAAAGGAGGAGACTTCTATTGCAAGGTAGGTTGGGCATCTTGGTTTGATTCAAGCTCCAAGGGTTGTTTGTCTGGGGCCTCTTCAGTGGGCTCTTCATCTTCAAGCTCGGTAATTTGTGGAGATGAAGGTCCTGCAAGTTGTTTCCCTGATCTCAAATGAACATTACTCACTTCCACCCCATAGGTGGGATATTGCATCACCTCGTTAGTATAAGCTTGCTGAACAAGCTTGTTGTTAGGGTTAGGTGCAAGTTGGGAGGGATTTGGGTAGGTCTAGGAGGTGGATTTTGAGGTGGTGGCATTATGGCTAGTTGTTGTGGTTGAGATGGAATCATAGGTTGCTAGAATTGTGCATTTTACTGCCATTGTTGGCCCTTGTTCCACTGAGGCTGCCATTGTTGCTGCTGAGGAGGCCACTGAGGATTATAGTTGGGAACTTGGAAATTTTGTTGTGGCCATGGGTTAGGCTGTTGTTGTCCCAACTAGCCTGTGGAGTAGGCCATTGGGGATTTTGCCATTGTGGGTTTTGCCATGCATTTGGGTTACCAGGCCATTGTTGAGCATTCCAAGTAGAGAAGTTCTGAATTGCAGCAGGAAAGGGAGGATTAAAATTAAGTGGATCAGGAGGCATACCTTGTCTTTGTTGCCATGGCCTTCTTTTAACAATTAAGAATAATTGCCCGTCCTCTCCTTCAAACTGATGTAACTCTAGTCTCTCAATTCTTTCTTACTAGATACTGGCCAACCTTTTTGCATTTGCAATTGGCTTTCCTTTGTCTATAGCTGGGGCAGTATTCAATGAGCATTGCATCTACCTCTTCTTGTTTCTTCTTGATGTGAATGATATCCTCTTTCATATTTACTGATTTCCACTCGAGAAACTCCATTAGTTGCCTTACCTGCAATGGCTACTCTTTCTCCTCTGGGTTTTTTGGAAAAAGTCAGAGTAGTTCCTGCAAGTTGTACAAAATCATCAAAGGAAAGTTGGGAGATATCCACTATTCCAATGAGATTTAGGGCATCCATGCAATCATCATTGACTCCTCTTAAAAATACCAGCTTCAATGATTCTTCGGACAACCTATTTTGAGGATTTTTCTTCAAGGCAAATTGGAATCTCTCAACATAGTCCTCTAATGGCTCATCCTCCTTCTATGTCATCCTAAAGATGTCATCTTTCCTCCTATCATGTCCTCTGCAGTAGTCTTTGTATTTCGCCAGAAATTTTGTCTTCATGCTATCCTAGTCTGGAATGGCATCTTTCCCTAGTCCCATAAACCATCTTAAAGCAGCATCTTTTAGGGTAGCAGGGAATAGCTTGAGTCTGTAAGGATCAGTGGTATAATCATAACTCCTACACAGAACATCAAACTCGAACAGGAAAGTGTCAGGATCTTCAGTCACCAAACCATAGAAAATAGGCAACGCAGAAGGTGGTATATTTTTCAGAGTAGCTGCCCGTGCTAGGTCTGGTATAGGGAATTCAAATGTATCTTGTCCTGGAGGATCCTCTACTGCATCTGCCATGGTTTTAAAAATTCCCTCTATGGCAGTAGAGGAAGCTGATGGAGATGTAGGGGGTGTTGATGAAGACGTAAAAGGAAACTCTCCTTCAGCACTTCCTATGGTGTAGTTGTTGAAATCAGTTGTGCCCTCGTTATTCTGAGAAGTTGATGGGAGGAATCTACCTCGAGTAACTCTTTGCCTCCGCATATAGTAAATTGAGCTTTATGTTTCAGTGGCCCTGCATAGTGTTAGTAGAATGCCTGGTGTTTCTTGAAAAATGAATTTATGCAATCTAATATGGAAATCAAGATTTAACTATAAAAGCATGTCAAACCTAACAAATGAGACTATGAAGATAGCACCATCTCCGGCAACGGCACCAAAAATGTAGAGGAAAACTAATGTGTTGTAGATTTAAATAAAATTCAAGGTTTAAACTAACTGAACAGTCCACTATAATTGCATTCCTACATTGAATTATCGACCAAGGAGCGTAAGATTTTAATGATGCCTGCATTATCTATGCCTTCAAGACTCATTTCTATTCCAAGTGAACCTTATAGAATTCTTATTTTGTTCATTTCTACTCACTAGAATGCACAGGAATGTAAAATAGTAAACAGAAATGGAAAACAACAAAAATAGTCTAAACTTCTAGTTGCTACGGGTACCCTCAGCAGAAGCTGAAGTTAACTGTATTCAATAGAAAATTACAATTTTAATCTAAACAACTTGAAATGATGAAAAGGATAACACTAACCTCCAGAGGATTAAAAACATGCACTTTGCTCATGAATCACAATTACTAGAAATATCAATTAAGATTTCTTACTAGCTTCACAATATAGCACATGAGATGGAATGAAACAGTTTAACTAAAATGCATAAATAAATAAGAGAATACACAAAGTGAGAGTTAGTACCTTGAGTGGCCAGCTCAGGGAACTATCTCACTTTTCTGGAGATTAAATCTACTTTAGATCTTCACATATCCATAACATATAGTTGAATTCAAATCATATCAAAGACAAAATCTTCTTCAAATTTTATTCAAAATCAGAACATGTCTAGAATAACTAATAATTGTAACAAAGTAACGACTATATGGAAAGTAAAACATAACAACCCACTTAATCAATGAACTCATCCCCTAACTTATATAAAGATGGGAGAGTCTTATGCAACCTTCTAACTAACTGCGATCATCAATTCATCCCTGAACATCAGGATATTGTTTTGAGATCAACTTATTAACTAGAACAAAGGAAATAGAGTCCTATCCAAATAGAAATTCTAACCATAACAACTCATAAATAAAATTCATAAACTTTGGTGAGACTTCTAGAATAAGTCTTCTTTCACCCCTAAGTTTATTCTCCCATGATGACCACGTTTGTCTCCACCGATCGCTATGTCTGGCACTTGCACTGCATTCTCATTGATTCCTCTATTCTACATCCTGTGGTAATTACTCCTTGGATTCTTTATCTGGCTACACAGGGTTAATCATTCTAGCATATATATACAAAACAACCTCTCATAATAAACTTATGAAATCTTATCTATATTACATGCATATCAACAATTTAAAACATCCATTTGATAATATAACCACCTTATTTCATTTATCAGCATAGGGTCAAAGTCTTTGGAAAGTATATATGAAATAGCATAAAACATAGATAGTGTATGTGAAGTCTTTGCATAACCATATAGAAAAGGTCTTAAAACATATGAAAGCAGTATAAAAAGGAAGTCAATATTTCATCCCAACACCATGGGCTCTGTTAGAAAATATCTCTGCCAAAAGGAATGTTGGCCTGCAAGAATTAAATGCAGAAAATATCTGGAGACCTGGGTAGATGAAAGATATTTCTCTTCAAGGTGAACAACTGATTTGTCACATGCAACCATAAATGCCACAAATCTGATAAGGGGCAGCTGAGAAGATCGGATCCGTATTGAAGGCAAATGAGACAAAATCAATGAGCAAAGCTTTTACAACACTTTAATCTCTGAACCCTTTGATCATGTGCCTTATTAGCTCTAAAACCTTTGAATAATCAGCCTGTGAATTTCCTTGCTACAGGATTCTACTTTTTTACTGCCTTTAGGATGTCTGGTAATCTCCTTTAAATCCTGGCCATTGATGAATTGCCTTTTTAGAGATCAATGGCCGCCTATGCATTCCATTGCCAACCGTTACCTTTTAAAAATCCTTTATTTTTCCCTTTGCTTGATGTGGACACGTGGCATCCTATCGCAGCTGTGTAGTGAATCTTTTGTGCAGACAAGATTCCTTTGTGCTACCACGCTACCATTAGATCTTCATTTCCTACAACTTACTTCCCTACCTGACATCTGGCAGAGCCTCCTCTGTTGATTCTGATCTTCAATCGTAAGGCTATAAGCCCAAGTGTCCTTGACACGTGGCACCATTCCGGGGCCATGGAGTAGGAAGTGAGCCTTTTTTGTTTTGGCTCCGTGGAAGCATGCTAAGCCTTCCATGTGTTGACATCTCGTGGTCGCGCACATGACCTTCCCCACGGGCAAGATTCTTATGCGGCACCGCACCACCGTTAGATCCTTTAAAGCTGCAGCCTTTTTCCCTTGTTTTGTTGTTTCCTCATGAAAGATTTGGATGTATGGTCCAAAAGGAACCCTGTGGCCCCCGGTTGCTACATCGCCATGGATTGGCATCTTGGAAAGATTCCCCATGGGCTAGCAGGGAATGAGAGCATTCTAGGGCCGAGCGTAGAGTGTTTGCTTCCTTTTGACTCAGCGACCCAGAAAGCTGCCATGTGTCCCCATTTGCATATACTTTTTCTCTTTCTTACTCTACGTGGCCATGTGGTACGATATCATGGCAGCGCAGAGGATCTTTCCCTCTGCAAAGATTCTTCTACGAGTTTGTGTTGTCATCCAATCTACATCAACCCTCTTGCTTCTTTTTGACTCTTAAGACACTTGGCACAATCCACTTCACTTGACTAAGCCATTGATAGCACTTTACACCTGTCACTCTTTCGCAGCTGCGTAGAAGAAAAGTGACATCAACTTAGGAGGCTCGTGGGCATGCGACAGCTCACCACGTGGCTCATTCGAGCCAAGACAAAGTGCATGCATGTTAAGTTGTTTTAAAAGGGGGACGCGCTAGGTAGATGAGACACAAAGGGGCTCAAAATATTTAACTTAGAGCTTTTAGAAATTAAAGGCACAGGCTACAGGTAGTGATCAAGAAGCTAGGGCCGGTTAATTTATGACATAAAGGGGCTCGAGGCTATGACTTAGAAGATCCTCGCAGGTAATAGCAGGTCAATGGGAAAATAGAAAAAAAAGCACTCAGCCTCGCAGAATACCCTTAGGGTTTAGGGTTTAAAGCCTTGGGAACATGATTCTTGAAATTTTTTAAAACTCTAAGACCCTAAACACATGGAAATTTGAAGGCTTTTGGCTCTGCAGAACCAGGTCTTAGATGGATTCAACGAGAATTTTAAGAGTGGACCATTTGACTCTGAATAGAGGAAAATAGGTCAACATTTTGACAACTTCTCAGGGATGTTTTCCTACTAAACAATTAGATCAGTGGCCTTAGCATCCATTGGGCATGGAGTCCAAGAGAGGAACCAGGGGGGAAAACAACTGAAACTTGCCTCCAAAACACACAAAGGGGAAGAGGCACACATTCTCCTAATGATAATGCAGCCTGTGCAAAAGTACTTAGGGAAAGTAAACCTAAAACTGAAATAAAACCTACTCTAATCCTAAGCTAACAATAAGGAAATGACCTCAAACAAATCTATTGACAGGTTTTTGAAAGTACTGCCCCTTCTTAGTAATTTGCAATGTTTCTCATGCATGTGGGTAGTTAGAGAGAGGTGGGGAAGGGATGGGAATATAACCAAATAATGATAAACTTCCCCAAGGACAAAGAAAAACTCACCTATCCACTTGCATTGATCAGAAATGTAGCTTTCTGGAAGTGGATAAGTGGGCTGATCTAACCACCTTTGATGTTCAACATCATGCTTTGAAATAAGCATGACATGTAGGGTCTCCTTCTGATATTTCTCCAGTTGGGGCAAATGCCTGATAGGGCATCCCACTGAGATGACATGCAAGCCATCACTGCTGCATGTATGTCTATTCTCTTGTTCTGTAACCTTTTGTTGCTGGTCTGAATGTTCTAGCTCCTAGTGCTCAACTGGAAATAAGGTTGCCTCCACCTTTTGATCATGATGCTCATGTTTTTTCTCAATTAGGCTCAAAAAATGATCCATGCACGTGCTCAATAGAGAAATCTTCCTCATCGAGAAGCTGATATCCCTGTCGGATAATTAAGAACAAATCTTCAATTTGCTCTTGTCCATGTTCAATCTCCTCATCATCATTTTCAATAAAATATGGGAGCTCCTCAAACAGTTCTATATTATCAACCTCTGCATCTTCTATTGAAGGAATGTCTACTTGCATCTCCTCACATGCCAATAGGTCACAATCATGTTCACTGCCTCCATGTTGTCCTAGGTCCGTTTGCAACTGCTTGTCCTCATCCTCATTTTCAATGTGACTGGGCAGTTCATGGAACAAGGCAACATCATCCACCTTTGGGATGATCTCTGTAACAACCCTCCCCATAGCGCCCTCATCCTTCAGTTACAGCTCCATTGGATTTTTTTGAAGTTGCCTCTACAGCTGAAGGTTTTCCCCATGCAATCTTTGCATTTCAACCTTGTTTGCTTGATCAGATTCATGAGAAAAATCTTTAAAAGAACCAAAGTCTAGAGGACTCAACCCTTTGTTTGACTTAACAGTACTCACAAGTGTAATAGGTTCAAACATTTCTACCTCTGTGAGTGTAGGAATGACAAACTACTCATTAGTTTCATCCTCTTCCACCTCCATCCTTTGCTCATCCTTCTAATTAGCTTGGTAGACAACAGGTCCAGCCTTGAAGATTGAATAGGCATGAATATCTTCATGAATTTCTTGCAGGGGAGAGGGTTCTGGACAAATTTATTCCTAGTGAGTGATAAACTGAGTTTGCATAGGAACAAGGGCTTGTGGAGGGAGAGAGCCTCTGAAACTTGGGACTTTGAAAATAGAAAGTGGTTTTGGAGGCTCAGAGGAATTTCCCTGCCTGAAGCTTGGGATATGGAAGTTAGGGGTTACTTCCACTACAGGCTGAACTTGGGTAGAAGGAAGGGGTTGCTTGAAGCTGGGAATGGATGGAATTGATTGGGCTACTTGCCTCATCTGTTGTTCTTGAGCCTCAATACTCCTAGCAAGGCTTTCTTGAAAAACCCTTTCTTGTGCTTCTTGCTACTGGTCACACTTCTTCATTTCTTGAAACTCATCACCCTCCCTCAACAAGTTTGGGAATGCCTCCTTGAGACCATAATAGTTTACAGTGTTGAGATCATAGTTCCACGGAGGCCGGCTATACCCTCTTTCTCTTTCTTTATCATTCAAAAGTCCATCAAGCTCTAGGAACATGCCCATAAGCTCAGTGAACACATCAGTATTGACATAGTCAATATCTTAGAACTGGCTAGAAGGGTAGCCGCACTAGCTAGGATCAAAATAGTCTTCTTGGGGTTGATAATAAGCATTATTAGGCTGCCAGAAGACATAGCAGGGGCGGGTGGGAGGTAAGCATTATAAGGATGGTGATGTTTTGTTATAGCAAGGGCATATGGCATAAAACTAGAGGTGTTTTAGGCCTGAAAAGGCTGATATAGAGGCATATAATTTGCATTCTAGCTATATGGAGGGGAGTAGCCATAGTCTCCATAAAAGTTTGACATTTTGGAGCATTAAGAACCAGGAAACATTTAAACAATCATGAAAAGTAAGAGCAAATAGGCATGCCCTTCAAAGAAATATGTTCATACTAGGGAGTCGCCAGGTGATTGAAATGCTTCTAAAAGCACATTAAACCAGGAATACCACCGAAATCCTGATTCTTGAAGATCTTTAGCCACTTGGGCTGCTTTCACCAATAGATTTGATCAATAGAGTCGCCATGGTGTTTGTGAAGACTGCCCTGAATGGAAAGTGCATTGAAGAACACACCAGATCCTTCAATAGATAATAAAGCTCATCAAGTCGTCCCACCGAGTGTGCCAGAAATTATTGTCACATAGATTTGCACCCAATGTTGAACGCTTTTAGGGCTCCAACAATCTAGTGAAACATTGAGACAACCTCCAGGTGTGGGACCCTACTGGGAGGTCGAATCTCCAGAGAGAGGCTGGTTCCTTTGCTGAATGAGAGATTCAGCTAACCTAAGATTAAACCTAATCTATCCACCTTATAGGAAAAGAGGAAGAGGGAGTAAAACTGGAAGTAAAGGGACGTGATACACTAGGTTCGAATAAAGAACATTCACAGAGCTAAGATGAACAAATAAAGAAATACAACTGATAAACTTACATAGATCATGGAGATTTTAACAAAGGTAAACAATGGATTGCTAGGAATTTAAACATTCACAAACAATAGCCAAGTCTAAGACTACACAGAGTTAAAAAGCATGAAAAAGTAAAACACCATATGTATTAATAAAGAGGCACAGTTACAACAGAGGAAGGTTTTGTTTGGAATACAGAAGCATAAGACTAACTATTTTCCAACCTTTTTTTACATCTTACATTTATGCATATATAGCATCTGATTCCAAATGACCTAATTAGGTTACAATAAATTGCTCCATGGGCTCTGTCAGAAAATATCTCTACCAAAAGGAATGTTGGCATGCAAGAATTAAATACAGAAAAATATTTGGAGACCCGGGCAGATGAAAGATATTTCTCTTCAAGGTGAACAACTAATTTGTCACCTACAACCATAAATGCCACAAATATCTGATAAGGGGCAACTAAGAAGATTGGATCTGCATTGAAGAAAAACAAGACAAAATCCCTGAGCAAAGCTTTTACAACACTCTAATCTCAAAACCCTTTGATCATGTGCCTTATTAGCTCTGAAACATTTGAATAATTGGCCTCTGAATTTCCCTACTGCAGGAATCTACTTTTTTACCGCCTTCAGGATGCCTGGTAATCTCCTTTAAATCCTGGCCGTTGATGAATTGCCTTTTTAGAGATCAACGGCCGCCTATGCATTCCATTGCCAACCATTACCTTTTAAAAATCCTTTATTTTTCCCTTTGCCTAATGTGGACATGTGGCATCCTATCGTAGCCGCGTAGTGAATCTTTCATACACACAAGATTCCTCTGCACTACTGCGCTACCATTAGATCTTCATTTCTTGTAGCTTAATTCCCTACCTAACATCTGGTAGAGCCTCCTCCATTGCTTCTGATCTTCGATCCTAAGGCTGTAAGCCCAAGCGTCCTCGACACGTGGTGCCATTCCAGACTGTGGAGTAGGAAGTGAGCCATTTTGTTTTGGCTCCATGGAAGCATGCTAAGCCTTCCATGTGTCGAGGGCAAGATTCCTATGCAGAACTACGCCACCACTAAATCCTTCAAAGCTGTAGCCTTCTTCCCTTGTTTTGTCATTTCCTCATGAAAGATTCGGATGGACAGCCCAGAAGGAACCACGTGGCCACTACCCACTACCTCGCCATGGATTGGCATCTTCAAAAGATTCCCCATGGGCTGGCAGGGAACAGGAGCATTCTGGGGCCGAGCGTAGAGTGTTTGCTTCCTTTTGACTCAACGATCTAGAAAACTACCATGTGTCCCCCTTTTCATATACTTTTCTTCTTTCTTACTCTACGTGGCCATGTGGCACGATATCGTGGCAACGCAGAGGATCTTTCCCTCTACAAAGATTCTTCTACGAGTTTGCACTGCTGTCTGATCTACATTGGCCCTCTTGCTTCTTTTTGACTCTTAAGACACTTGGCGTGATCCGCTTCACTTGACTGAGCCATTGATAACACTTTACAACAGTCACTCTTTCGCAGTCGCTTGGAAGGAAAGTGACATCATCTTGGGAGGCTTGCAGGCATGCGACAGCTCGCCACGTGGCTCATTTGGGCCAAGACAAAGTGCGTGCACGTTAAGTTGTTTTAAAAGGGGTCCACGCTAGGTAGATGAGACATAAGGGGCTCACAATATTTAACTTAGATCCTTTGGAAATTAAAGGCACTGGCTATAGGCAGTGATCAAGAAGCTGGGGCTGGTTATTTTATGACATAAAGGGGCTCGATGCTATGACTTAGAAGATCCTCGCGGGCAATAGCAGGTCAACAGGAAAATAGAACAAAAAGCACTCGACCCTGCAGAATACCCTTAGGGTTTAGGGTTTAAAACCTTGGGAACATGATTCTTCAGAAATTTTAAAACTCTAAGACCCTAAACAATGGAAATTTGAAGACTTCTGGGTTTACAGAACTAGGCTTTAGATGGATTCAATGAGAATTTTAAGAGTGGACCATTTGACTCTAAACAGATGAAAATAGGTCAACAGTAACTTGTACTTGCTAGTTTGGGTACACATGAATTTGAAAACAAGTTTAAACTACTCACAACTCAGTTTTGACATGCAATGCATAAATATTTCATAACAAAGTCTTGTGCTACAATAGTCTTTTTGAAGGAAAGGGTTGTTTTCACGACTTTGGACACTATTTTGACATATACATAAGTTATGACCTGCATCTACACATTTTTCTCTATAAAGATGCTTGCAATGAGACATTAAATCAAGGATTCGAACATAAATCACATAACCATATCAATCATTTGATCAAAACACAAACAATAGAAATACTGAGAAGGAAAATGCTTGTCTTTATTGCTCAAAAGGTACTTACAACTATTGTACAAGCCTAAAATTGTATGTTTTTCTCAAAAACATGAGATTACATTGTTGTCCTAAGTTACAATACATAGTTTTTAACTAGAAAGAACTAAAAAATTTACAATGCTAGTTTGAAACTAAAAGAACTCCTTCCAAAAACTAGTAAGAACTACCTAAAACTACACCTAGGCCACCTTTTTGAACTCCAACAATTGGAGAAAAAGAGGACATGCTTGGAATTAGAAAAGGACACTTGTGTTGCAAATATGTGCCTATGATGTGTTGTCATTGATGTCAACATATCTCTTTGTCAGAAATAGGGGAAACAGTGCAGATCAGTGAAGTAGATTGCTCCACATTTCCAGAGGAATGAAGATAAAAGTACGCGGACCATATGACTGCGTAGAGGATCGTCTGAAGTAGCTCCAATTAAGATTTGAGAGGTCCGCATGAAGAGTTGAAGAAGATATGGCCATCTGAGTAGAACCAAGTTTTGTAGTGTTCAGAAGAGACAGAGTGACAGGAAATTGGTCTGGATTGCTCTGCAATGAAAACTTATGATCTGTAGATCTAGAGGCATGTTTGGGAAGTCAGTGTGTATCCTCAACTCAAGTGATTCATGGTTTAGAGGTCCACAAGCAATCTTTCTAGTGTGACAGTCATGGCAGACAGTGTTCTTGAGGTACCGGATGAAGATGCAAGTGATTTTGATGATTTGGAGTAGTGTGGATGTTATTGTTGAATTCAATGTGCTTGTGGAGGTCTTTGGATCGTGTACCTATTGTGTTGGAGGTTTGCATTGAAGACTGAGCTAGATGCATGCACTGCTCAGTGCAATAGTTCTTCTGTTTCGAAGAAAAGAGCTTCCGATTCTTCATCCTCACCATTGGAACCAACATCGAAGAGATATGTTGCTTCAACTTCTAATGGTAGTGCTTTCTAGGTACCTAAGGGTGCTCATGCTTTAGAAATGAAACTTCCTCCTGAGAAGACAATGTTGTAGCATGAGAGACTTGGTCACATTGGTGAGAAGGGTCTTAGAGCCCTAAAAAATAAAAACCTCGTCGAGGGGTTAAATGATTGTAATCTCGAGTTTGACTTTTGTGAACATTGTATATATGGAAAGCAAAATCGTGTTTAGTTTTACTCTAGTTCTCACAAGTCTTCTGGTGTGTTGGATCTAATTCATTCTGATGTGTTTGGTCCTGTGCATGTTCCTTCGATTTCTAAATTGTTATATTTTGTATCATTCATTGATGATTATAGTAGAAGGTGATTATAGTAGAAGGACATGGGTTTATTTTTTCAGAAGCAAATATGAAGTCTTTAGTCGGTTCAAAGAGTTTAAAGCTTTTGTTGAGAATCAGACTAATAAAATGATTAAGTGTTTGAGAATTGATAACAATGGTGAGTTTTGTTCTGGAGATTTTGATAAGTTCTGTAAAGAACATGGCATTGAAAGAAATAGGACAACTCCATACACCCCTCAGCAAAATGGAGTTGCAAAGAGGATGAACATGGCAAATGGGTGTTCAAAAAGAAATTTGGAGCAGATGGCAGTGTTGAGAAGTATAAGGCCAAATTGGTTGTGAAGGGGTATTCTCAAGTGGAGGGAATTGATTATGGTGAGATTTTCTCTCCCATTGCAAAGCTGACATCTATTTAGTTCCTATTATCTCTTGCAACAACTTATGACTTAGAAGTGGAACAAATGGATGTGAAGACAACTTCCCTTCATGGTGATTTGGAGGAAGAAATCTACATGTCATAGCCAAAGCACTACATGGTAAAAGGTAAAGAAAATCTGGTTTACAAGTTAAAGAAGTCTTTGTACGGTTTGAAACAGTCTCCTAGGATGTGGTACCAAAAGTTTGATGCCTTTGTGTTGAGTATTAGATTTCTGAGATCAAAATTAGATCATTGTGTTTATTTCAAATTTGACAATGATCACATTCTTATTATAGCATTATATGTTGATGATATGTTGCTAACTGGGAATGGTAAAAGTTTGATTTCTAATTTGAAGTCTCAGTTGTCAACATAGTTTGAAATGAAAAATTTAGGGGCAGCTAGGTACATTCTGGGGATGGAGATCAGAAGAGACAGAGCAAACAAAAAACTTTGGTTAGGCCAGAGTAAGTATGTTAACACCATGTTCGAGAGATTCAGTATGGTGGATTGTAGATTGTTGAATGTTCCTGTTATGATGGGGACAAAGTTATTTGTTGATGATTGTCCAAAGTCTCCTTCTGAGATGGAGGATATGAGCAGAGTACCTTATGCTAGTGCAATTGGTAGCTTGATGTATGCTATGGTCTGTACAAGACCAGACATTGTCCAAGCAGTAGGAGTCCTTAGTCAGTTTATGGATAATCCTAGACGAGTACATTGGGATGCAGTGAAAAGAGTGTTCATATATTTGAGGGGTACTTCTAAGTATTCCCTATGTTATCATGGTTATCCTACAGGACCTTAGCATTCTATGAGTATTCGAGGATTTGTGGATTCTGATTGGGCAGGTGACATTGACAGCAGGAGATCCACCAGTGCTTATTTGTTCACTATGTTTGGTGGAGCTATTAGTTGGATGAGTAAGCGACAACTTGTGGTTGCTTTGTCCACGATAGAAGCAGAGTACATGGCAGCAACTCATGCTTGTAAGGAAGTCATTTGGCTTAAAAGGTTGTGTTCAAATATTGGTTTTGATGCAAGACATATTACTATTTGTTGTGACAATTAGCAAAGAATCCTACTTTCCATGCTAGAACAAAGCTCATTGATGTTCAGTATCATTTTGTTCATGATATGGTAGGAAATAGGAAGGTGATATTGGAGAAGGTTGACACTTTGAAGAACTTTACAGATGCACTGACTAAACCTGTGGGCACAGATAAGTTCAGATGGTGTTTGGAGTCTATGGGCCTCTTGGCTCCTAGCAGTTAAATCTTGTCATTCTATTGGTTATTTCAAGGTGTTCAACAAGTGGGAGAATGTTGGGAATTAAGGTGTCTCAACCTTGCAATTCCTAGCATTGATTATTTGATTATTTATTTATTTATTTACCTATGATGTAATTTATGTTGTACATCATGTTTTGTCATTTAGTGTGAAGTGGAATGGTGAGTTGTCACTCAACTTATAAGGTGACTAGGATGGTCAACTTATCCCTTGTGGATATAGGCATCCCATTTGAGGTGGCACTAATATGCCATGTGTTGGCATCTTGTGGTATGACAGAGGAGTTATTTTATATGACATAATCTATGACGTGTAAGATCCGAGTATAGAGATTCCTATGACAAGTGAAGACAAGTGTGAGAGAGCATCTTTGCATGTGGAGAAGGCATCTTTGGGCACCCAAGTTGGGTTATGACATGTTGTAAGAGGAATATTCTATTTTTAGTCTTGTATGACGGATTCTCTTACAACATTAAGTGTTATGTTGCAGATTTTTATGACAACTGTATGATGCGTAAGAGCATCTGTCATTGCCTATTTTTAGCCTGGAGCGCTCCATTCTTGGGAAGTCAAAACTATCATGTAAGACAGATGTAAATGAGATGTATGCATGTTGGACAAGTGTCCTTGGGTGTGAGAAATGGGCCATGTGGCCAAGATGGATGCCCATCTCTAGAAGCTTCATGTTTATGCCTTGTAGCTCTATATAATGAGGTGTTTTGGAGTAGTAGTTGCATAGTGTTTGTACAGGTACTATTATGCTACCAGAATTACTCCAGAAATGACATTTGCAAATTCTTGGAAGAACTTGCATTGCAAGTGTGTTGTAAACAATCTTGTTTTGATAATACATTGTGCAGGTTTTGGAGTGTGGGGTTTTTTCCCTGAAAAGGTTTTCCCCACGTATATCTTGTTTCTCTCTTGCATTCTTGTGTTGTGTTTGTTGCTGCAATCTTTGTGTTAATTCCATAACATAACTGTAATTGTAAGGATTTAAAATAATTTGCATACTATTCCCCTCATTGGATTGGTGTAGGAAGTGTGTTCTGCATACCTTGCTTCCTTTCAATTTAGGACTTAATTCAATATTTTATTTTGTGAAAAGATTAGAATCTTGCATCTTTTAGCATTATGTTATGAAAATAAGTGCATTGAATTTTGTGCCATGCTCAAATCGTAAGTTTGGAGTGATGAAATTTTATGATTGAGGTATCGAGTAGGAGAGGAGTGGGATCTCACTGTTTAGTGTGATACAAAGTGATCAGTGGAGATAATGATGGAAAGTTTTAACCATGTGATAATATAATTTCATTGGGTAAATAAAACATGATTAATTAAAATGTCATGCCTTGACTGAATGCTAGTATGGGTTAGGTCTCAGTTGTGAAGGACATGTCACAACTCTTGGAAGTTGGTGAATGCCATTGAGTACCTTCGTATGAGGAAGCTCTACTCCCAAATTCCTACGTGGTCGTCGTGCTATTGTGATGACACTCCTTGCCTTATCTCTAGGATCCTCATCCTTACCTTCAGTTGGATTTTGCATTCAACATGATTTGTGATCATGTATATATGCTAATATGATTGTTGCATTCTAGTGCATTCATGTGGATGTGGTTTACTTTATACATGTTGAGTGGTGTGTGTGTGTGTTGCTATATTCCCTTTGTATTCTGTGATTGTTTTGTACCCATGCGATTGTCTCTTAGTTAAGTGGAGTGGGCCTGGCGGTTCCACATGGTTGGGCTATTGGGGACTACATGGACCTTTGAGCTACTTGGAGAGTGTGCCATGAGCTTTCTCTATTTGATGGCATAGTGAGTCTTTAGAGATAGATGTTATTCTCTTTATTTCATTTTTAGCTATATAATTTCCTTTCTTTAAGTTTTGGAAGTGGAAATCACTTTCCACCTTGTTCCTTGAGAATTGTTCCTTCAAGAGGCTATCGTGTGGCCAAGTCGTAGCCCATGATCCCTTGAATGTTTGATTGGAACTATTTCTAAATAGCTCAAAAATAAAGGAGGTTATGCCTTGTTGAGTGAGAAAAATAGACCTTGCTATTTTTATGCCTTGATTATTTTTCATCACTCTATTTTGCAAGTTGGCTTACATAGTTTGTGTTGTGTAGAATGAGGGATGCCTTTCGCTGAAAGTGTTCAAGGTTTTTTGGCTGCAGTGGGAGCTTTGTTTTGTAGGTTTTGTAGATCTATGAGAGTGGAAGCCATTGTATTTTTTTTTTCCTCTCAGATGGATATTGTCAAAAGAATCTTTGTTGGGCTCTTGAAATTTAATTATTTAATTAAATCAATTATTCTTCCAAATTTAAATAAATCATGCAAATTTATTTAAATTATCTCAATCTCTAAAAATAAATAAAATCAAGTATTTTATTTATAATCTTCATATTCCTCTATCATTCACAATCAATTAAATAAATGTATTTATTTAATTTCAATTATCTTTCCAATTCTTCTAAAAAGAGGGTTGTTATCAATTGTAATTGATTATATTTTGAGTTTCAAGCTTTTGGATTTAGAAGTTGTTGAATTAAAAGAGGGTTGTTGATTTAATTGAAAACCCCATACATTTTCGAGAGAGTTGTTTTTGAGGAAAAAGACTTAGAAGATAAAAGCAAGAAATTTTTTGTAAACCCCGCTAATAAAAATATATATTGCCCCGGGGCCCTACTATAGTTATAGTTCCCTGGGGATAGGCCGAAACCCCCCCGAGAATAAAAAAGCAAAGAGTTTTTTGACTTATAATAAAAAAAGGCAAGAAGAATTTTTATTGAATAAGTTTTTGAAGAAAAAAAGCAAGAAGCTTTTTTGAAGTTTTTTACAGGTTTGAAGATTGAAGAAGCTTTTGAAGTGCATCAAGGACTTAGAGAAATTTCAGTATTGAATGTAATCTTTTTCAAAGAGATTTAATACAAGCAGGAAACATCTTTGAGTGTGGAGTTTTTTCCCAAAAGGGTTTCTCCATGTAAATACTGTGCAAGCTTTTTCTCTTCTCTTCTCTTCTCTTCTCTTCTACATTGGTTTGAAAGTGCATAAGCACTTGTTCATTAATTGTTACAGATTAATCTTAATTTTAACTTTGCATATACAAAATTTTAAAGTTTATAGTAGCAGTTCTACCTTCATTTTCAACATGTGGTATTAGAGCTAACGGTTGTGTAGAGTGAGGGATGCCTTTCTCTTAAAGTGTTGAAGGTTTTTTGGCTGCAGTGGGAGCTTTGTTTTGTAAGTTTTGTAGATCTGTGAGATTGGAAGCCATTGTATTTTTTCTCTCAGATGGATATTGTCAAAAGAATCTTTGTTGGTCTCTTGAGGCTTAAGGTTATGGATCTTTATGGAGTTGATCTTGTGGTAGTGATTTGGAGCTCCATTTTGACAATATGTGTACATTCTCTTGTTTGGTGGTTTTATTCCTTTACCCTGTGGTCATGTACAGTGAAAGGGTGTTTATGTTGGATGGTTACTTTTGATACCTTAATCACATGGAAAAACACTCATTTCTTGGACTACAGTTTGCAGTGCTTATGTTGGGTACATGGTTTATTAATCTTAATTTTAACTTTGCATATACAAAATTTTAAAGTTTATAGTAGCAGTTCTACCTTCATTTTCAACATGTGGTATTAGAGCTAACGGTTGTGTAGAGTGAGGGATGCCTTTCTCTTAAAGTGTTGAAGGTTTTTTGGCTGCAGTGGGAGCTTTGTTTTGTAAGTTTTGTAGATCTGTGAGATTGGAAGCCATTGTATTTTTTCTCTCAGATGGATATTGTCAAAAGAATCTTTGTTGGTCTCTTGAGGCTTAAGGTTATGGATCTTTATGGAGTTGATCTTGTGGTAGTGATTTGGAGCTCCATTTTGACAATATGTGTACATTTTCTTGTTTGGTGGTTTTATTCCTTTACCCTGTGGTCATGTACAGTGAAAGGGTGTTTATGTTGGATGGTTACTTTTGATACCTTAATCACATGGAAAAACACTCATTTCTTGGACTACAGTTTACAGTGCTTATGTTGGGTACATGGTTTCAGTCCATGGTTACATGAAAGCATTGGATGATTTATCACTCGCTGTATGGAGGTTATGGAGTTGGTATTTTTATGATATGGACACTCCTGATCAACCTAGATTCTCCTTTCTCATATTCATGATATTTTGAATATGTAGGTTTTCATAGTTTTCTTGTTTCAAAAGATTGTGGATTTGTAGATGTGTGATATTCCATTATTTCAGATGACATATTTGATGGTGTTCATTGGTGTGAATGTTTGGATGTTTAAATGGTTTCAGATTTATAGAGATATGGTTTTGTAGGTTTTACACGTTAACCAAAATCTGTGGTTTGTAGATTTGTGGAAAATTGTGTTCAGACACTTTCTGGATGGAAACAATTTCAGATTTGCAAGGCTACTTGTTGGGTTCCTATGATCTATGGTTTCTCCTATGTGGATTTATTTGGCAAATCAGATTTAGAGTTGATTATGGTGTTTGAGTGTTGGAAATCTACATGTTATACTTGGTTACATTTGTTTTACATGTTACTGATGTGGGGTTGAATCTATTTTTTCAGTTATTAAAGGTTGAAGCATTGATCATGTACTTTTCTCCTATGAGATGTTGCATGTGTGCAGATATTGTGAATAAGCTGATGAGGGTTCTATTTGTGTTGTGCGCCATGCAAAATCTTTGCTTAAAAGATGGATGATCTTTTGCAATGGTTGTTGGTGTCATAAGAAGCTCTTGGATTATGCCTTTAGTTTGCAGTAAGGATTCTTTGACATTTTTAGTTCTATTGACAGAGGATGCTAGATCTTCATGTTTTTTGAAGAGGTGTTGACATCTTGGTTTTCCATTGAGGACTCTGTTGGTTTTTCTTCTGAATCAGCATCAGGGTTTGCCAGTTCCTATGCACATGTAGATTCAACCAACTAATACAGGAGGTTGCGTGAGCTCCTCCCCTTCACTTCTGGTTCTGTCGCACCAAGGGGGGTCCCTATAACTCAAGATATAACCTTGACTAGCTCAAAGATAGAAAGATCTAACTTGACAACAACAGGCAGAATACTCTCATGTATGGACCAAGATCTGTATGATAGATCACAAGGTGGGCAACGTTCTTGGACATATATGTCTGGTCGGGTATGAGAGCATGCAGGGGTTTTCCTACTCCTAATCCTACAACTAACAGGTGGAAGTGATGAAATGGGCAGACATAATGTCTGGGATGCAAGACAAGGGGTTTTGGCTCATAACTACTGATCCAGAAGCAGACTGGTGCCTATCCATTGGGCAACGAGTCAACTAGACGTATACAACAGATGGTTTGCAACTTTCACTCAAGTTTCAGGGGGTTGGACCGATGCTTGCCTTACAAACATCACCCAAGAATGGGTATCTAACTGCTTCTACTTACAGATATCCCTACTGACATGCAACCAGATTCCAAAAGAAGGAGAAAAACATGCAGCAAATGGAGACAAGCAGATAGACACATGCAATAAGCATTTTTCATATAACATTAACACTGAAACTAAAAATATGTGCAAAATACATTCATGTTGCAACTCATAAACTCCAAAATGGGATAAAACAGCCAAGATCATGCCCTGTCCTTCGTTATTTACACAAAAATGCCTCAGGCCTTCAACAACCTTCAAATGAGCAACACAACATGCTATATACAGCAAGGAAGGTTCCCAACATTAATTACATGGCAAAAGTCAAAATTCACCAGATACACAGTATCAGAAAAATGGCGCTCAACACATTGAATGCGGCAGGTAGAAGAGGGGACATAAGAGGTTCTCGAGCCATGAGCCACCAGCTAGGGTCTTCATTCATAATCGAGCAGCCACACCTTTTGTACCATCGCCCATTGATGGCTCAACCACCTGCGGCCCACCTGGAAACTGTCGCAGCACTCAAAAAAGGAGTTCCCGCAAAAACGCACTTTCTGAAGGTTCAAGATAATATAGGGAGATTAATCCCACATGCACGGTGCGGGGAGCCCCTTGCCACTTTAAAAACATAGCCGCATGTATGATAAGCATCGAGCGCTTTTGCCATGCTCGACACACGCTTCTTCTCCAAGAGCCCATCGGCCAAACTTCTACCATCGGCTCACATCAAAAAACTTTCGCCGACATCACTTGTCTCGCCGACCGCAACACCATACTCCCCTTCATCGGCCAGACCTCCACCGACGACACCCCATCGGCAAAACACCCACTGTCGGCCCAACTGAGAAATCCCCTGCATATGCATATATGACTGTTTGATATACAAGGCGGACCCCAAATCTTTATGAAGCAGATTGGAAACTTATTCGGGTCCGGCTTGTATCTCGACCTATGTACCTTTGCTTGTATATACAACTGGAGGGCCCCATCACTTGTATATCGGCCATTGTATATTTTGTTCCTTTGCATATCCACGGGCCCCAGCACATGCATCTCCTCCGTGGCACTGTAGCGAATGTATATTTGCACCTTTGTATATTTTCCTTGCATCCGCAAATATACAAACCTCCAATATACAACTGCGGCATCTTCAACAGAATATTCGATGAATGTATCTTCCGCTCGCCACTGTAGCAATTGTATATGCGCACCTCCTTTGTATATTTTGCTTGTGCATGACCTGATATACAAAGCGGGAATATTCCTGGGAATATACCTACAATGTATCATTTCTTTGTATGTTTAAAATGCATGTTGGCGGCTTTATATGTAGCTCGATATATAAGACCACTTGTACATCGCACTGTAGCAGAAGCATGTTCGCCGCCCTTATACATTTTTCCTTAGTATCTCCACATGCAACCACGTGTCGAGCACCAACCTCACCATCGGCCAGACAAATGCCATCGGCCCAACATGAAACTCCTTCGCCGGTAGCACAAAGTCACGGCGATACCTTGAAAAAATCCTGATGGCGTCATCATCATATCCTGATGATGTCACCATCACCCACCTGCATACCGTGCCCTTCTTATATCCGGATGACATCATCGTCATATTCACAACATCGGGGGATCTCCATAAAATGACTTAGTATTAGCAATATGACCCTCCAGACCTTGATGACGTCACCCCCATATCGGCATCAAGATGATATTCGGAAGATAACCAGATATTGGAAATATCATCCTGACACACAAATATCATGCTGCACTGTAGCTTCACTGCAGGATCGGGATGATATCCAAACATCACCCGATATTGAAACATGATGACTCTGATGAATAATCTGGTCGACAGAAAATCATGATGATGCTGACCACCTCGGAGAAAAATATGATGCTGCTGTTGAAAAATGCTGAGGAAGGCCAACACTTAGGAAATTTTTTGGATTTTTTGGGAAGGTGCCTGCATGTTTATATGCTTGAAAACTGACTGCTCATGCAGGCACCAACAGTGGCTCTGTCTGGGGACGTGCAGGTGCAAGACTGCAGCGAGAACCCCAGATCTCTGGGATGTAGACCAGTCCCTTATCCATTGGGCATAGAGTCAAACTTGCACCAATCTACATCATCAAACACATTATTTCAAAATAAACATGGTGGCCCAGGGCCACCAAAAAGGGAAAACCAGACTTTTCCTTTATCAAACACCTGATTTTCTTTTGATTTCTTCAAATGAAGCCTAAAAGCATTTAATTGTCTGCAGTAGGCCCCCTGGCAATTATTTGTGCTGCTGCTCATTTCTTTTTCTTCAACAAATCTACAACTAGCTTCATCAGCATATATAATTATCAGTTGTAGAATGTCATCATCATATGAGTCACTGATGTTGCTTGGAAAAATAACAGACTCACATGAAACAAATGAATCCACATCAGAATTCTGCCCTTCCTCAAAAAATAAGAGCTCCTCTGTATCAAACATGCAATATTCAGGCACAAGCAACATCTCATAATCAAATTTATCTTGATGAACATATAGATATCCATCATCATCATGCACGGTAGTTTTGTCATTAATGTCCACCTGAAATGTCTCAAGAGAAGGCAGAAATAACTCAGAATATAGCCCTACACTGAAAGCTTCATAGTCACCCCTGCAATCAACACTATCCCCAACTGTATGAGCACACACATCTGCAATTTTCCCATCCACCTCTGAATAGTGACCTTGTTTTTTATCTTCACCAGTGCCCTGATAATCAAAAGCAAAGTTTTCAACCTCTGCACTATGAAGGTGGCCAAAATCTTCAAGGAAACATTCATAATCAGCATCCAAATATATTTCATCATCTGAAAGGCTCACATATGCATCTGAATGCTGACAATCACTAGCATATTCACTGCCATCCCTTGAATCAATGTTTTCTATATTCAGAGTGAAGCTCTGCATATCCACTTCATATAAATAATCAGGCATAACTGGGATATGCACACTGCTGCAAGACACAACTTCATGTATGTCTCTCATTTGATCAATTGGAGGGCACCTTGTGTCTGCAGGCTTTTCTTCTAGAGGCAGACAATAATCTTTGTCCACATCATTATAGGATGTGCCTATATTTTCAGCAACATTTTCTTCATGCATGACATCATGGCTACACACATTATTCTGAAATATATTTCCCTCTACACAATCATCTTTTAATGCACATACTGGGAAAGCTGAAATATATTCACTTTGATAACTGCTTTGACAACTTGCAGCCATGAAACCTACTGGCATTCCATATTTCTCATTATTTTCTATGTCCATAGCAAATTGGAAAGCCTGGTGAAGTGTGATTGGTTCTTTATCTCTCAATAGATAACTCATTTCTTCATCAAATGCAGCCAAATAAATTGTCAAGCACAATGCATTATTAGGTCTCATATATTCAGGGATCTGCCTGAGCAATTTAATAAACCTAAGATTAAAGGCTGGAACCAGTTCCTCATCTTCCCTTTGGATATTCATAAAATGTATGATCAATGAGGCCACATCAAACCTTTCACCAAACTGCCCTAGGAATGCAACTTCTAAATCCATCCATGAAGAAACTGAACAAACAGGCAGGTCTGAAAACCATATCCTAGCATCATCTTCCAATGACTGAACAAAGAGTCTCATTACTACATCTTCATCCTCTACCTCATAATCTTCTATTAAATTACACAACCATTAGGACATTAGAATTAGTTTTAGGATCCAAGTCCTTTGTCTACAACTGAAAATAGGCCCAAAGCCAGCCCCTTTGCTCTTATCTTGCAGTTTTGGTCTACTTACAGGAGGACTTATCTGCTTTCTGTCAGCATCCCAGCCTTTGTATGCATATCCCCATGGATGTTGAGTAGGGAATACCCCCCTAGGTTTTGCAGAGCCTGAAGAAGAAGAGGAGATAAAATATAGAGTCTATCTCCTATACTGTTGGCCCCTGGCCCAAAGATCTTGTTGATCATTGATGGCTACCTTGTAGGGAAATCTGGGAATAAGCATCCAGTCTGAGAAAAAACCAACAGACTCTTGGAGTTTTTTGATTGCATTTGAAGTTGACATGGATAGATTGCTAAAAACTCATGGATACTAAGAGACTTGGGTGAGGCTTGATATCTCTTGTACTTAGAGATATGTGTTGGAAAGATTTCTCATTATGAGATGTCAACAAAAGGATTGAGAAGCCTACACTTGGAAATAGATGTGAGTCCATTATAGACCTTATGAGAAGGTTGTCTTTATTATAAGCTTTTATTGCTTGGTGTTATATGCAAGGACAATCTTGTATCCCACTCTTGGTCTACTCGGCAGGTAAATGATCTAATAGGTGTTGCCCACCTGATTATTAGATGCATTCTTTATATGTATCTTGTCTTCTCTTTTACACTAGTCTTGAAAAGGATTGTTGAGAAGTAGATGCATGGGTTTATGGATTTCTATTGTTCTCAATACTATTTGATCTTGAGCTATGGAACTAGTTCTGAGGATTTGTTTTGGAGAGGTACAGAAATGGTTTGTGGTTTTTGGGCTTATTCCCTTTGTTGTGGGAATGTTTGGCTAGTTTGATATACTTTCAGTGAGAGGTTAACATCTATTGCTGCCATGTTTTCATCATAATTTGGATGTTAGATGTTGATACCTTTTCAATTTGGGAGTGTTGAAAGGGATCTTACTTTACATAGTTTGGCACATGTTAGTGTGGTATAAAGACATGGTATGATTTTGCAGTTTCTCTCTTTCCTGGTATACTGTCTTCTTCTTAAAGGTTCTCATGTTTATGGAGTTGAGGTTTGCATTGGAGTCAAGTGTTGTTGTTGTTAGCAATAATTTGGTAGCTCCTTGATCTCTTTCTTCATTGGTTGAGAGGACTTGGAAGAGTTATTTAGAGATTGGTAAAGAGAGATGTTTTATGCATATCATTATATGTTTTGACACTATATGGTAGAGGAGTTAGTCACATCCTCTAAGACAAGTGCTATAGGAGGATTTGTAAATGCCTTGATCTTATTTTTAGATTTGACATTACCCATGCAGTGGGAGTTCTTGGATCTATATGCTCTTTATTGCCATGATATCTTCTTGGTTGTCTCAGTTTGCAGGTTATTGATGTGAAGATGATTTTGCATGTTTCACTATTTGGATCTACGAGTTGTGCAGGTTTAGTGGGCTATCTTTACCCATTGGTTGCATTGAAGACCTGGATGTGGACTGTCAGTATCCACAGATCCGTTCAGTGTTATTGCAGATTTTGTTTGTTGGCCTTGTTTGGTCATTTGTACATTGGTATGTTGCATTGAGATGAGAGTATGGATGATTAGTAGGATTATTTTACAGGGATTTTATTGCAGTTTTGGGTTGGTATGTTGATGGCATGGAGTTTTACCTATGATGGTTTTGTTTACCCTGGTTTTGAGGTATGGATATTTTGGATGAGCTAGCAACTTCCTGTGGTTGCTTTTCAATTTGGTATGAGTGTGGCAGACACTCAGAGTCTTATGTTATCATTATGATTTGATGATTGTGTTCATGTTGAGATTGGTGCAGGTTTCAGTGATAGTTGATATGGTTCACCTTGGCATGTTTCTTGTTTATCATGGGTGACATGATGTAAGGAGTTCTTATTTCAGATGATAGCTATCATGGTTGCTTTTGCAAGTATCTTGTTGGAGCACATAAGTATGTTGTAGAATCAATGGTACATTGATGACTAGGGATGTTTTTCCCTATGATTTAGAATTTGAATTATTCATTTAGAGTTATTGTAATGTATAATGTCAAGTGGGAGAATGTTGGGATAAGTTGCCATTAACTTGCAATCCTAACTAATTCATGTGTCTCTAAAGTTCTTGGAATGTGTTCCCCAACACATTAAGACTTTGAGAGATTAATTATTTATTAATTACATCACTTTGATTTTTGCAATTAAGTTCTAAATGGATAATGTCAAACTTGGGCACCCTTTTTGAGATGGGAGCCATGAAGACCTTGTTGACTTCTCCTAAGTCTTAAAATAGAGTTTGATAACTCCTAGTGAGTGGGAGTTAGACTTGGGTCTTATTTTTAGACTTGGAGTTGTGCTTTTTTATGTAAATAAGTGGATAATGTTGAGACACCTTGCATGGATATAATGTTGGAGTTAACTACAGTGTTAGAGATGCATGAATTGGATATTGCTTGCATGTGGTCAGAATAGCTTGCATGGACTTGCATGTACTTGCATGTTGTTGCATGTTACTTGCATGTTATTGCATGTTGCTCATATTGACTTGCATGTTGTTGCATGTGACTCCTATGGACTTGTATGACCTTGCATGTCACTTGCATGTGTTTGCATGTTGCATGTCACTTGCATGTGCTTGCATGTTGTTGCATGTCATTCCTATGGCTTGTATGACCTTGCATGTTCTTGCATGTCAATTATATGACCTTGCATGTAGTTGTATGTTAGTTTTGTGAGATTACTTACAGAACACTCCAACTCTAGAAACTTGCAGGATGGTACATTTCAGTGATTCAAGAAATGGGTATCAGTTGCATGTTGTTGAAAATGCTTGCATGTCAGTTTTAAGATATTACTTGCAGGACACTCCAACTCCTAAAAGTTGCAGGATGGTACATCTCAGTATTTCAGGTAATGGGTATCAGTTGCATGTTAGATCCGGTGTTTGCATGTCACTTGCATGTACAGAACAAGATATTTTAGAATAACCTTGGTGACATCAATCTTGCATGTTGTTTGCTTGATTTTGATGTGTATTTGATCACTTCAATTATCAGAAACTCATTGGGCATGTATGGACGCCTAAATGGAGGAGTTTTTGATGTTGCTTTTATTTGGTGATAAGTTTGATGTTGGGACAACTATATTTAGCCATCTTGGGCACCCACATCATGAAGGGATAGTTAACTCAGTGTTTGGACTTTGTTTGAGTTTAGTCTTCTCAATTTAATTGAGCTTGATTTTTATGGAGTTGATCTTGTGGTAGTGATTTGGAGTTCCATTTTGACAATACGTGTACATTCTCTTGTTTGGTGGTTTTATTCCTTTACCTTGTGGTCATGTGCAGTGAAAGGGTGTTTATGTTGGATGGTTACTTCTGGTTCCTTAATCACATGGAAAAACACTCATTTCTTGGACTACAGTTTGGAGTGCTTATGTTGGGTTCATGGTTTCAGTCCATGGTTACATGAAAGCACTGGATGATTTATCACTAGTTGTATAGAGGTTGTGGAGTTGATATTTTTATGATATGGACACTCTTGAACAACCTAGTTTCTCATATTCATGTTATTTTGAATATGTAGGTTTTCACAGTTTTCTTGTTTCAAAAGATTGTGGGTTTGTAGATCTGTGATATTCTATTATTTCAGATGACATAATTGATGGTGTTCATTGGTGTGAATGTTTGGATGTTTAAGTGGTTTCAGATTTACAGAGATATGGTTTTATAGGTTTTGCATGTTAATCAAAATATGTGGTTTGTAGATTTGTAGAAAATCTGTTGTTGCATGTTGCTCATATTGACTTGCATGTTGTTGCATGTCACTTGCATGTGTTTGCATGTTGCATGTCACTTGCATGTGCTTGCATGTTGCATGTCACTTGCATGTGCTTGCATGTTGTTGCATGTCATTCCTATGGACTTGTATGACCTTGCATGTAGTTGCATGTCAGTTTTGTGAGATTACTTGTAGAACACTTCAACTCCAGAAACTTGCAGGATGGTACATCTCAGTGATTTAGGAAATGGGTAACAATTGCATGTTGTTGAAAATGCTTGCATGTCAGTTGCATGTCAGTTTTAAGATATTACTTGCAAAACACTCCAACTCCTGAAAGTTACAGGATGGTACATCTCAGTATTTCAGGTAATGGGCATTAGTTGCATGTTAGATTTGGTGTTTGCATGTCACTTGCATGTATAGAACAAGATATTTCATAATAACCTTGGTGACATCAATCTTGCATGTTGTTTGCGTGATTGTGATGTGTATTTGATCACTTCAGTTCTCAGAAACTCATTGGGCAAGTATGGACGCCTAAATGGAGGAGTTTTTGATGTTGCTTTTATTTGGTGATAAGTTTGATGTTGGGACAACTATATTTAGCCATCTTGGGCGCCCACATCATGAAGGGACAGTTAACTCAGTGTTTGGACTTTGTTTGAATTCAGTCTTCTCAATTTAAGTGAGCTTGATTTTTATGGAGTTGATCTTATGGTAGTGATTTGGAGCTCCATTTTGACAATATGTGTACATTCTCTTGTTTGGTGGGTTTATTCATTTACCTTGTGGTCATGTGTAGTGAAAGGGTGTTTATGTTGGATGGTTACTTCTGGTTCCTTAATCACATGGAAAAACACTCATTTCTTGGACTACAGTTTGAAGTGCTTATGTTGGGTTCATGGTTACATGAAAGCACTGGATGATTTACCACTGGTTGTATGGAGGTTGTGGAGTTGATATTTTTATGATGTGGACACTCCTGAACAACCCGGTTTCTCATATTCATGTTATTTTGAATATGTAAGTTTTCACAGTTTTCTTGTTTCAAAAGATTGTGGGTTTGTAGATGTGTGATATTCCATTATTTCAGATGACATATTTGATGGTGTTCATTGGTGTGAATGTTTGGATGTTTAAGTGGTTTCAGATTTATAGAGATATGGTTTTGCAGGTTTTACATGTTAATCAAAATATGTGGTTTGTAGATTTGTGGAAAATTATGTTTATACACTTTCTAGATGGAAATAATTTCAGATTTGCAAGGCTGCTTGTTGGGTTCCTATGATCTATGGTTTCTCCACGTAAATACTATGCAAGCTTTTCTCTTCTCTTCTTTTCTCTTCCACATTGGTTTGAAAGTGCATAAGCACTTGTTCATTAATTGTTACAAATTAATCTTAATTTCAGCTTTGCATACACAAAATTTTAAAGTTTATAGTAGCAATTCTACCTTCATTTTCAATAGTTTGAACTACATGCAAATTCGGTTTATTAGTCTAAGTTAGTATTTGAAACTTGAAGTGTAAGTGGTCTAGAATTTAGAATCTCATTGCACTTTACATAGTGCAAGCTGCAATCAATTTTTGGATTTTGAGGTTGTAGGAGATCTAGGGGTTGGAGTTCATTTGTACTTTATAAACATGCAAACTGTAAATGGTTTCCAAAGTTTGATTTTGCTCTAAGCCTAAGAACTAGAGTTCATTTGTACTTTGCAAACGTGCAAACTATAAATAATTTTTGAAGCCCAGATTTGTTCTAGGGTTGGAGTTTGAGGTTGTTTTGTTTGAGTTCAGTCTTCTCAATTTAAGTGAGCTTGATTTTTATGGAGTTGATCTTGTGGTAGTGATTTGGAGCTCCATTTTGACAATATGTGTACATTCTCTTGTTTGGTGGTTTTATTCCTTTACCTTGTGGTCATGTGCAGTGAAAGGGTGTTTATGTTAGATGGTTACTTCTGGTTCCTTAATCACATGGGAAAACACTCATTTCTTGGACTATAGTTTGAAGTGCTTATGTTGGGTTCATGGTTACATGAAAGCATGGGATGATTTATCACTGGTTGTATGGAGGTTGTGGAGTTGATATTTTTATGATATGGACACTCCTGAACAACCTAGTTTCTCATATTCATGTTATTTTGAATATGTAGGTTTTCACAGTTTTCTTGTTTCAAAAGATTGTGGGTTTGTAGATGTGTGATATTCCATTATTTCAGATGACATATTTGATGGTGTTCATTGGTGTGAATGTTTGGATGTTTAAGTGGTTTCAGATTTATAGAGATATGGTTTTGCAGGTTTTACATGTTAATCAAAATATGTGGTTTGTAGATTTGTGGAAAATTGTGTTTATACACTTTATAGATGGAAATAATTTTAGATTTGCAAGGCTGCTTGTTGGGTTCCTATGATCTATGGTTTCTCCACGTAAATACTATGCAAGCTTTTCTCTTCTCTTCTTTTCTCTTCCACATTGGTTTGAAAGTGCATAAGCACTTGTTCATTACTTGTTACAGATTAATCTTAATTTCAGCTTTGCATACACAAAATTTTAAAGTTTATAGCAGCAGTTCTACCTTCATTTTCAACAGTTTGAACTACATGCAAATTGGGTTTACTAGTCTGAGTTAGTATTTGAAACTTGAAGTGTAAGTGGTCTAGAATTTAGAATCTCATTGCACTTTACATAGTGCAAGCTGCAATCGATTTTTGGATTTTGAGGTTGTAGGAGATCTAGGGGTTGGAGTTCATTTGTACTTTATAAACATGCAAATTGTAAATGGTTTCCAAAGTCTGATTTTGCTCTAAGACTAAGAACCAGAGTTCATTTGTACTTTGCAAACTATAAATAATTTTTGAAGCCCAGATTTGTTCTAGGGTTGGAGTTTGAGATTGTTTTGTTTGAGTTTAGTCTTCTCAATTTAAGTGAGCTTGATTTTTATGGAGTTGATCTTGTGGTAGTGATTTGGAGCTCCATTTTAACAATATGTGTACATTCTCTTGTTTGGTGGTTTTATTCCTTTGCCTTGTGGTCATGTGCAGTGAAAGGGTGTTTATGTTGGATGGTTACTTCTGGTTCCTTAATCACATGGAAAAACACTCATTTCTTGGACTACAGTTTGAAGTGCTTATGTTGGGTTCATGGTTACATGAAAGTACTGGATGATTTATCACTGGTTCTATGGAGGTTGTGGAGTTGATATTTTTATGATATGGACGCTCTTGAACAACATGGTTTCTCATATTCATGTTATTTTGAATATGTAGGTTTTCACAGTTTTCTTGTTTCAAAAGATTGTGGGTTTGTAGATGTGTGATATTCCATTATTTCAAATGACATATTTGATGGTGTTCATTGGTGTGAATGTTTGGATGTTTAAGTGGTCCCAGATTTACAGAGATATGGTTTTGCAGGTTTTACATGTTAATCAAAATATGTGGTTTGTAGATTTGTGGAAAATTGTGTTTATACACTTTCTAGATGGAAACAATTTCAGATTTGCAAGGCTGCTTGTTGGGTTCCTATGATCTATGGTTTCTCCACGTAAATACTATGCAAGCTTTTCTCTTCTCTTCTTTTCTCTTCCACATTGGTTTGAAAGTGCATAAGCACTTGTTCATTAATTGTTACAGATTAATCTTAATTTCAGCTTTGCATGCACAAAATTTTAAAGTTTATAGCAACAGTTGTACCTTCATTTTCAACAGTTTGAACTACATGCAAATTGGGTTTACTAGTCTGAGTTAGTATTTGAAACTTGAAGTGTAAGTGGTCTAGAATTTAGAATCTCATTGCACTTTACATAGTGCAAGCTGCAATTGATTTTTGGATTTTGAGGTTGTAGGAGATCTAGGGGTTGGAGTTCATTTGTACTTTATAAACATGCAAACTGTAAATGGTTTCCAAAGTCTGATTTTGCTCTAAGCCTAAGAACCAGAGTTCATTTGTACTTTGCAAACTATAAATAATTTTTGAAGCCTAGAGTTGTTCTAGGGTTGGAGTTTGAGGTTGTTTTGTTATGTTGCATAGTGTAATATGCAAATGGAATCTAAAGTTTGAGAGCGTGAAGAATGCAAATGCAACCCAAAATCCAAACTCAAGCTAGTGTTATAGGTTGCAAGTTGCAACTCAATTATGAAGTCCAACCCAAGTGCAAGTCCTTCCCTGAAGTCTGAACTTTTGGCAATTTTAGCTTTTTGTTTCCTGTAACTTCAAGATCTTAGAGGGTTGCCCTATACAAATGTTGTAAGGGTTTTTTCATGATTTTGAAAATTTTGACTCTCCTCCATGTATCGTTTTCCATGTCAACCATGGTATTTAGTCCCATGTACCATTAAGTCTTCCTCTTGTGTCACTTTGCATTATGCATTGGTGTGTGTGCCAAGTGTGTAATCACAAGTTGTTATGGCACCTTGGGCATGTTAGAGTGTAGTGTGGTCGCTTAATGCCACTTTTGTATCACAAAAAAATTGTTTGGCCATTTTCTAACTGTTAATGTCTTGAGTTTAAGCTTGGGGTATTATAGACAACACTATGAAGATGCACCAATCATTGATCCAAACATTAGTTGAAGAATTCCAAATATTCATGCCTTTAAGAACATATACATCTTGAAATGCATCAAAACACTTGTGCTAAAGAAACAAGGGGCCCAAAAAGTAAATTTGGCCACCCCTGAACTTGAAAATCACACAAATTTGTAGAGACCTATTATTGATAAGTAAAATGCTTGTTGAAGAAGACACTGTTGAAGGTTGAAGCCACAATGACAAAAAGAGGGTGCTTGACAACACTTCACTCACGATTTTGGGGCAAACATGAATGATTGCCAACATAAACATACTAAGATCCATTTCCCAAAGAGTAGTCTACAACTCACTCACATAAGAATGAAGGCAAACTATATCACTCATAGAGCATGCTACCTCAACAAGTAGAATTAGCATACATGCTTATAAAATAGACCACATGACTTCATAATGGAGAATCTCCTGGCTATAGTAATGGAAGGTGAGTAGTAATGCATAAACAACCCCTAAATCATATGTGACAAGAGCACTAAGATTTGGTGTGGTGCAACATGCATTGAGTGAGAAGAACAAGCTCAATCCTTTGGCCAAACTTATCTTATGGGACAACGACCTCCTAGATGTTAGAACATAAAGAGAGAAGATGGTACTAAAATTCATTATCCATGACAAGGATACCCAACTTCTCACACTTCATATTCTTAAGATCTTCAAGATACTTAGGTGTAGTAGAAGCATGAGATTGAGTTCCCATTAGATTATCTCACTAACCACCTAGTATACTAAATTGGTCACAACTCTTAAACAAGTACCAAGCTCACCAAACTATGTTTGGAGATCATAGTTATCGATTACAACTTCCATCCTAGCAAATTAGGTAAAAATTGCATCATACAAAAGTATTTATTGTTCCATGACAGACAAAATCACCGTAAATAGACCTTGTTGATAGAAATGAAACCTATAGGTGTGGGGTGAAAACACTAAAAAACTAGGCTAGCCCCTAATGCCTTGTCTAGTGCAGTTGTACCTCTTTGGTGCACTAGGTAGTGTAGATGTACCTACCTAGCATGCTTGGTAGCACAGATGTACCTTTTCTAGCACACCAAGAGGTGCAAATGTACTTTGGGAACACATATAACCTAAATATAGATTTTCAAGACTCAATAACACCCAAATCAAATTTTAAAGATTTATCCAACCCTTTTCACATACTTAGAACTTGAATACAAAGGACCCCTCTCTCACCCCCACTCCCTGGAAAAAAAAAGAGAGTTCTCACATATTCCAAAAGCACAAATCCTTTAAAAAACAAGAGCTCTGAAAGAGCTGGAGTACTTGCCTAAGGGAATAAATATGCTTATGCAAATTTGTAATTGTTATAGTTTTATAATTTTAAATGTGTATATAGCTATATATTTTGTGTGTTGGTGTTGAGAATCAAGATAATAAGATTAAAACTCAATTGTTGAATTTAAGACTCAATTCTTGAATTTAAATGTAATAAGATTAAAACTTGTGTATTTTAATTGAAAGTTATTATGGTTTTTGAAACTTGATAAAATTATATAGGAAACTTCATACCAAATTTCTAATCAATCCTTGCAAGATTCAACTTTGGTTTGACACGTAGTAGTACCTTAATGGTTGAAACAAGTTGTAGACGACACGACCTTCAATGTTTTATTTCATAGATCTGTTGATACACTTAGTGCTTAACCTAATTTAAATACTACGAGCTTATTAACAATTACGGAAAAGCTCAAGTTTCACTAAACATGGACATTGAGAGGTAAAAAGTTATTTAGATCTGTTTGGTTTCCATTTTTAATGGAATAAAATGCACTTAGAATTAAAACTGGTGTATATAATTGAAATTCGTGATTCGTTTATCCTTTATGCAACTACTATTTAGGTATTATTGAAAGTCATCACGATTTCGTTCTTAGTTGTTATATTTTGTGAAATCAATAATTGTAGTGCTTTTGTGCAATATGTACTTTATATGTTTTAAAGTACATGAGAAATAATACAACAATTATTAAATTCAAAGATAATTGTAATTTGTCACTTGAAGCTACAATGTTCATTTGATTGTTAAGAAAGGCACCTAGGACCCACTTTTGGAGATAACATACGTAAGTGTTGGCACCAAGTTGAGATTCAAACATAATTTAAAGGGATGTATCTCCATTGACCTTGAAGAACTTGCTATGAGACAGTTGAGTAATGATACAAAGTATGAGACAGTTGAGTAATGATACAAATAGTAGTTTTTCTTAAAGTAATATTTTAAACCGTGGGTTCAATCTGAGAGGATGGTATAGTGGTAATAATAGAAAGGACAATAAAAATTTCAAAAGTCCATAAGATTTGATGACCATGTGCTCTTTGCCATGATAGTAATGTGGAACAATTTTACAACTTTAAATTCTGTAAGCATATTATTTTAGTAATGCCTCTTTGGTTTTTAGAACTCTTAAAATTAATGGGAGAAGACCATGTTGCTTCATACTAGCATGAAATGGAACGGTTAAGGTTTACTCCCAACATATGGAAATGAGGCTAAAATATTTGATAGGTACAAATTAGTTAGTGTAAGCAATTTGAAATTAAGTCCCATGCTTAGTGGTTCAAAAGTCACAAAATAGTAAACCCAAACAGTTGGAGTATTAACATGGAGAAAAAGTAAAAGTCAAGTCATTAAATTAATTCACAAGCCTATTTACACTAAATTCATTGTACAAAGGATAATGATGGTGTTGGCAGATTGACAAATCCTAGTTTTGCTCCCAAGCTTTGTCACTGACATTTAAACATTAATTACAAAAGTAACAAAAACTTAAACAATATATGGGCAAATAACTACCCATTCCCTATACTAACTAGGTTTGGACCTAGAAAAACTCCTTCACCTTTTACCTGTGCCAACACAAAAGGTGAACAAATATTATGACATAAATTTACTCAAACAAGTTACATGCATTAACAACATAGCTCTACTAGAACATATCCTTAACATTCAGTTAAATTTTGTAAAATTCTCTACTTACCATCATAATAAAAATGCTAACAAAATTTGGGCTTGCATTATTTGAGCTTAGTTTTTCAATAGAATGGTAGTTCCCTAGGTATGCACTAAGGACATGTCCAGTCTTCTGAATTTATGTCTTGGCTTTACAAAACTCAAACAATTGGAGCAATTATGGAGAATTTGTCCATCATTGATAAAGTTGGCATATTTGGAAAGATAGGAACATGATTTTTAAAGAGAAACCTCTTCTAAAGGACTTATTGCTCATTGATCCAGAGAGTGCATTCATCAAAACTTTTCTACTTAAGGTTATGTCTCCATCATCCAAGATTATAGGTAAAGTACAACATATTCTTCTTTAAGGGAAGTTAACTCCAGTCCCTGATAAAGGGGTGAATGGTAAAAAATAAAAATGGATAATAGTGAAATTGTTACTTGCAAAAGTTGGATTGGTCAAACTAAACTTTGATGGCTCTTCATGGGAGAATTCTGCTATTGTAATAGTTGGTAGAATTATTAGAGATCATAGAGAAAAGGATGCTTGTTTCTTTCTACTGCTGCATCCTGGGAGTGACCAATAAACATGACAAAGGAATGGCCACCATTACACGCCTGAATGTGGTCTAAAAATTGGCTTCCAAAAAGTGGAGATTGAAGGGGATTCCCAAATCATAATGAATGCTATGATGGAAATGGATTGGCATGATCAGAATATCTTGGTGGAAGCAAATGGAATGAAAGAAGGTTGTACGTGCCTCTATTAGACCATGTGAAAGCATCTCTATTCATGGAAGGTCTCCCTATGTCTAAGCATAGACATGATAATTCATGTTTTGGTATAATGGTGTAAATAGATTCAACAAAATGTGATTTAATTCCATGTAAGCAGAAATTAAAGAGGCATTACATCATTTTTTTCAACTATTTGGGTGTATTTTGTTTTGCCAAGATATACAATGTCAACTAGCAATTTTGCAGGTGATGGTTTCACATTTATCAAATGGCAATTTCAGAGTTGTTACTGGTTGCTTTTCCATAAGTGATGATTCCGCCTTGTCTTATCTAGCAGTTTCATCAATGGGACTTGAACAAGGAAATTAGAACCGGAAAACAAGACAATTGTCTTCGTCTCTTTTGTTAGCTAGATGATTGATTTCTTCTGTATGGATTTGCATCTAATTGGTTGACATGATTTATAACTATCTAATTGGTATGCATACTGTAATAAATATCTTTGGATCATTTTAAAGCACTTGTGATGTTTTAACCATGTATTTGTGAACTAGGTTGTGAAGGGAGTTAATTCACTGCATTTGATGGAAATATGATATCAAATAAACAATAAGCATAAGTATGCATGACATGAGCAAAGAAAGGATATCTATAATAATCCCAATCTACAGGTCCATCTGCAATTTTGCTAAATTCAACAACGTTGCCTTTGATGCTAGCAAACACATACCCATTTGCTTTATTGATTAATTTAACAAGATGTCCAACATTCTCCTTGTCCTTCAAAAGGGAAAAAATCTAAGCATTCAGAGCAATGAAAGTAACTACATTGAAATTTAAACAAAAAAAAATGTATATAATGAAATTAAACGAAAGCAACCTACCTCCTACAAAAAGAAACAACCTAAGCACTCGAGACAATGAAAGTAACTACATTGAAATTTATACAAAAAGCAATCTATATACAATGTAATTTAACAATATGACAACCTACTCTTAATGGCTACCCCATGACCCCATGAACTCACACATACAACATAATACACACATTGGTACTTAAGTACATACTTGGATGTCCAATGGTGTAAAACTAACTAAAGAAAAGTCTTCCACCACCTCACAGAGTGCCTTGGCGAGTTTTCTTCCATAAAAAGTAACACTAAGTTTCAATGCCAAAAATAACTGATAATGGACCTTAACTATGCTAACAATATAAATTATCATGTGTACAAAGCATATAACATCTATTTGGAAGAACGGGGATCCTCATCAAGATGACATTGTATACGATAAGTCCCACACATCTGTGTAGAACTCTAAATTGAAAGCTGCACCAAATAATGTTCCTTGATTACCATGTTGAGAACATGTAAACCACAACACAAATATCATAGAGGGTTATTTCCTAAAGCACTTGCTAAACAAACATCAGGAATGTAGAGTTTCTATATGGCTTCTGAAACACAGATAATAATGATGAAATAACTATATAATAATAAAGCTCTCCATTATGATGCAACCAAATTCCACTTGCACCTATAACCTTTATGCCAAAATGATCATATATAATGGGCCATGACCATACTGCTAAAACAAAGAAAGGATATGTTTAATTCCAGGCTTGCCATAACTTTCAATAAGATCCATCTTCGACAACACATTAATATGTGGTAGTTCTAGATGTAACATTGTTGTCAAGGAGAGCAATAAGGCACTAATATATTTCCCAGGATCACTGCATAGATGAGCATCAACTAAGTGTATAGTTGTGAGTTGCATAGAAAAGCATCTGTTACACCAACAAGAAAACATATCTAGAAGTTGTCTTGTTATTTATTTCCAGCATTGCAATCTTGTTATAGATGTTACTGGTAATGAACTAAGAAATTCGAGTTCAACAATGGATCTTACGACTAGAGCCTCTCTACCATATGGTAATAAATTTTGTGTATAAATAGCCTATTACTTAGGCCTCACTACACATACCTTGAAGTCCATTTTTTTTGTCATTCCAAGGATGAAATTCTTGGCATTTGAATGAAGAGTGAATAGCTCAACCTGCCCAGGAAAGTCGAAGAGAAAATAGTGATCTGCAAACATGCAATAAGAGAATAGAGATCATGATGATCGTGAATATAGTACCCTACAATGTCAATCTTAGTGCCACAATTTAATAAGTCATTTATTGGAACGAAAATACAAACTGAAGATTAATCCCATCTTCTGAGCAATGATCATTGACTAAAAAGAAAAGAAAAATCACAACCTATTGATTTGAAGCATGGACAACAACAACTAAGTTATAGAACATACAAATATTGTCCATTTTATGTCTTAGGCCAAAATAAATAAGTCAAGAATTGCATTTGAAAGACAAAAGACCAAAGCAAGTAGGCAAGGATGCTAATTATCTTGCATATTGTACATGGTTGAAGGTCCTCTCAATCATATAAGAATGATTTTTACAGAATTCCACCACTAGGTCATTAACTAAGCTATTGAAGACAAGATGTAATATGACATTGAAATAAAATACGATAAATTTTGAGTTTGAATCATTCTGAGCATAAGTTAAATTTCCCAAAATTACACTTTAATTTTATGAAATATTTCAAATCCTATAAAAATGACTTCAAGAAAATTTAACCAATAGAAAAAGGGTCGTATACATCCATACATCAACATGAATATATATGAGCTACTGATTTAAAAAAGGTAACTTACTATCCTACTTGTCAGCACCATAAAACTCTGTCATTTGAATGAACAAATACGTAGCTACAGTAAATATCATACTACCCAACACTGTGAAACTGTGCCATTCGATTTAACTTTACAAATTGTAAATTTTTTTAAACTTTGATTGGAACTGATGCACCTTCCTATCATAAACAACAAAATATACCGAAACCCTATATGGCTATGTTTCAATAGAAATAAAGAAAACTTGGAAAGGAGAGAGCAAAAAAAATGTAATACCCAACCTTCTCGGCTATTTTGATTGTTGGTTGGGGGATCAATTATAAATAATCCTCATTATTCCTTTTAAAAAAATGAGCATTCCCAAGTTTTAACTTGAAAGCCCTCTAAAGAGAATATCAGAAAACCTTGCAGACCCATACCTGCCCTAAATCTATGTTTGATGATAACTATGCATATTTAATTCAATGAAAGATTTATGTGATTTTCTAATGTCCTATAACAGGCATCAAAAGACCAATGATGCATACAACTACCTAAGCAATGGATTATGATTTGTTATTTGCTTTACCTAGATGCAAAATGAATTCCACCACTTGGGTCATATGGAATCAAACATGGACATAGTAACTGCTCTACAAAAAAGTATGCAATCCTTGAGGCCTAGCTGGCTAGGCACCAAAGCTTACTTTTTCTCCATTAGTCTTTCTATCATATCAACTACTTCTTGCACAATTGTAATATTCTCTAAACTTTCCTCCTCCACACTGATTTTAAATTCCTCCTCTAAAGACATCACTATCTCCACCTGAAAGTAAAAGGTACACATCTTAGCCAGAACCCTCCCCACCCCCTGGAAAAAAAGAACTATTAAAAAATGACTGCCAAGTGTACATACTGCTACACAAAAACAAAGTATACCGTATCTAGGGAATCAACTCCCAATGTAGAAAACGTAGACTCAAGAGTTACAGAAACATCATCTAATAATGTCAACTGCTTTTTCACAATTTCACATACTTTAGTTACAGTCTCTGGCTTGGCATGCCCATACAAATCAAACCAATTGGGGATGTCAGTTACATAAGTATTTGCTATTTGAATGTAGGTTCAGAAGAAGATTGCAGAATCAATGTAAGAATAAATGCAAATTGACTACATAAAAGTTGTAAGTGTAAACTGATTCGTTCCAGTTGCTAGCAAACCTTACTCATCTCAAACTGAAAAATCAAATCATGAACAGTGAAAATTAAAGGAAAGGCAATTTTACACTCTGAGAGGTTGTTGCTTCCTAATTTCATTAACAAAAGCTACACAACTACAGATAAAGAAGAGAGAAAATCATACAACACATCTCACACTCAAAGTGTAAGAAGAGCTTCATGCTATCTGCAGTAAAGAAAACCCCTTCTTTCTAGGAGAAAAATAAGCCTTGGTTCTAATGAATCTGCAAGCAACTTGGAAAATATCAACAAGAAACTATCAGAAAAATAGAAAAAGGGTCGTATACATCCATACATCAGCATGAATATTATATGAGCTACTGATTTAAAAAAGGTAACTTATTATCCTACTTGCTAGCACCATAAAACTCTGCCATTTGAATGAACAAATATGTAGCTACAGTAAATATCATACTACTCAACACTGTGAAACTCTGCCATTCGATTTAACTTTACATATTGTAATTTTTTTTTTAACTTTGATTGGAACTGATGCACCTTCCTATCATAAGCAACAAAATATACTGAAACCCTATATGGCTATGTTGCAACATAAATAAATAAAACTTGGAGAGGAGAGAGCAAAAAAAATGTAATACCCAACCTTCTCGGCTATTTTGATTGTTGGGTGGGGGATCAATTATAAATAATCCTTATTATTCCTTTTAAAAAAAGGAGCATTCCCAAGTTTTAACTTGAAATCCCTCTAAAGAGAATATCAGAAAACCTTGCAGACCCATACCTGCCCTAAATCTATGTTTGATGATAACTGTGCATATTTAATTCAATGAAAGATTCATGTGATTTTCTAATGTCCTATAACAGGCATCAAAAGACCAACGATGCATATTACTACTTGAGCAATGGATTATGATTTGTTATTTGCTTTACCTAGATGCAAAACAAATTCCACCACTTGGGTCATATGGAATCAAACATGGACGTAGTAACTGCTCTACAAAAAAGTATGCAACCCTTGAGGCCTAGCTGGCTAGGCACCAGAGCTTACTTTTTCTCCATTAGTCTTTCTATCATATCAGCTACTTCTTGCATAGTTGTAATATTCTCTGAACTTTCCTCCTCCACACTGATTTTAAATTCCTCCTCTAAAGCCATCACTATCTCCACTTGAAAGTAAAAGGTACACATCTTAGCTAGAACCCTCCCCACCCCCTGAAAAAAAAAAATTGTTCAAAAATGACTGCCAAGTGTACATATTACTACACAAAAACAAATTATATGGTATTTGTAAGCACAAAAATCATGCACTGCCTCCATGAGGACCCCTATGATGATTCAAATCCTTGTCATGTACATGTAAGCATGAAATAATGTCCTTTGAGAAGCATGCCTCTTGATGACGTGTCCTCTTTCCTTGTCTTGTGTTGTTTCTGTTTTGTCGATTTCTCTCCCTCCCCGTTTGCGATGCTTTTTGACACTTGTTGCGACACTTGTCGACTTGCATTTTCTGGCTTTCAAACTTGATCCTAAGCCTTGTGAGAGTCTTGTAGGTGAGTTTTCACCTTTCCCCTTTGTATTTCATCTTGTGCACCTCATAGAAGCCTTCTAGAGGTCCCCCGATCCATCTCCCATTGACAGTTTTCATTTTTGACCAACCAATCCAAATCTCCCCCTATTATTTCCAGATCTCCCCTGGAGATCCTGCATACGTAAGTGGATATTTGGATTCTTCCACATGACTGGTATGTTTTTTGATGCAGAACTCATCCTTTTCCTCTCTTCTACCATCTGCTAACCTATTTTTTTTTGCATCTGACCCTGTCCAGCCCAGATCTCCCCAGGCGACCCATGGTCACCCAGGGGCGACCCTACTGGCAAAAGGGGCAACCCTGTTGTTTTTGGACCCACGGGAAAACTCAAGTTTCTCTCTCATTTTTACTCCGTTTTCGCCCGTTTTTCTTTCTGTTTGCATGATTTTTGATCCTTGATATAGAGTTAACTATTTCATGCACCCACACATGCATAATTAACTCTATTTGATCTCAAATTAACTCTCTAATCAATCTCATTCATTCCCTCACCTCCATTTCCTCTTTAGTGGTAAGCTATCATTGCTTCATCACTCTCTAATTAGCTGAGTTCACTGGGCAATCAACCTTGTTAACTTCCCAATCTATTCTTGTTAACTCATCAATCAAATGAGTTAACTCTCTAATCAATTCCTTATTCTAAACCTATAAATACCCCCTCCACCAAGCACAAAGGGAGGCAAATTAATTGTGCACATAGCTCTTGTCAATTTTGCTCTCCAACTTAGCATTCAAATGCTCTTACAGGACGAAGGTGCCGTTTACATTTATTGTTCAACCAAGCAATGTTACGCCGCTTCAATCTATGCCATTGTGCTCAATCCAAGCTCCCACTGAGCTCATACAAGCTTCATCAAAGCTTCTTTTTGCTTCTTTGGGTCATTTTGTTGTCAAGAGGATCACCTGCTACTACAGAAGGATTCAAGGTTGCCTACACAAGGATTATTGAGAGTAGTGGAGTCAACAAATCTTCATCTCTTTCAGGTTCTTTCATTGCTTTCATAGTAATTAGATAATCACATTTGCTCTTGGGAATAGTAACATATTGCTTTTTCCTTGATAGATTAGATCTTGCATGTTAGATTAATCGCTTTCATATTTCTAGATCTACATTGTTAGAAGAAGCATTTTCCCTTTCCATTAGATTAGATTGCATTGAAAACACCAAAAACCCAAAAAACATAGATTAACTTTGCATTTGAAAAGTCATATAGGATTGCACACATATTTCATAGATTAGAAGCATTTTTATTTCCAAAATACTCTTAGAAAAACACCAAAAAGATGTTTTGCATATCATTTAGCTTGCATTCATATAAATACTTTAGATTAGACAACATTGCAAACCCTCGATTCCATCATGAGGTAACCACGGTTAAACAAAGTCAAAACTTAGGTCAACAAAACCGTAGGTCAAAACCCTAGACTTGGTTGAGGTTAGCTATCATGCATACCCTTCTACCCTGATTCACAAATGTGCTTAGGAGTGAGAGAAGAGTGAGTGAGGGCTATCCATGATGAGATCAAGGAGATCCATCCACGACCACAGCAATAGATGTTTGTTCTACCACAAGGAGACCCATTTGTCCTCTTGTTGTTAGAAAGAACTAGGCAATTACAATTGCAAAGAGCATTTCTCAGAGATGTAGAAATAGCAGAAGCCATCAACGAAAACAACCGTTTACCCACACAAAGGTGGAATTTAAGGAATCCAAATAGAAGAAGAGAAACCAGTGACCCTTCGGGTCATAGGGTTATTTCAAATACCACAATTGTTGAACTAAACATACAACAAAATGCACAACAACAAAGGCCACAAAACTTGCCGACCCCTCTCCGCGAAGTCTAGCTCTCCAACAAGCCAGACCCCTGCCGTGTCTTTTATCCTCTCGACTGGCTACTTCCACATGAGCGAGAGTGACGTGGCGGATCACCCTGTGGCAAGGAGGGAAGGGTCCATGTGCATGCCGAAATCTGACTCGATAGCCCTTAGGCAACCAGAGTCACAATTTCGAGCGTATAGTATATAGGGAATCAACTCCCAATGTAGAAAACTTAGACTCAGGAGTTACGAAAACATCATCCGATAATGCCAACCACTTTTTCACAATTTCACATACTTTAGTTACAATCTCTGGCTTGGCCTGCCCATACAAATCAAACCAATTAGGGATGTTAGTTACAGAAGTATTTGCTATCTGAATGTAGGTTCAGAAGAAGATTACAGAATCAATGACAGAATAAATGCAAATTGACCATAGAAAATTTGTAAGTGTAAACTGATTCGTGCCAGTTGCAAGCAAACCTTACTCATCTCATACTGAAAAATCAAATCATGAACAATGAAAATTAAAGGAAAGGCAATTTTACACTCTAAGAGGCTGCTGCTTCCTAATTTCATTAACAAAAGCTACACAACTACAGATAAAGAAGAGCGAAAATCATACAACACATCTCACACTCAAAGTGTAAGAAGAGCTTCATGCTATCTGCAGTAAAGGAAACCCCTTCTTTCCAAGAGAAAAATAGGCCTTGATTCCAATGAATCTGCAAGCAACCTGGAAAATATCAATAAGAAACTATTAGAAAAATAACATTCACCATGCAACCCTCATCAAACAATCTGAGCAAATGAATAAACAATGCAAAAAATCTTTTGCTCGATAGACATAAAACTTCACACCATAAGCCATTAATGACCCCTGCACTTTAGCCTATTCACAATAAATGTAATAAATGCAGAATGTCCTCGTTAAAACGCCACGCGTCGACAGAAACACTAGGGGCGAACACAACCATATCAAATAATATTACAAAGTCATGAAATATTTCCAATAGCGACAAACATTAGGATATGAATCGATTAATAAAAAAAAAAATCAATTCGAGAAATACAAAACTCAATGATAAAATAGCAACAACCAATGATAAAATTGTAAAAAAAAACCCTAAATTTCATATTAATAAAAAATTAAAAAATAATCCTTCAAACTATAACATAAACATTTGTGGCATGATTTCCGACAAAAGGATAAATAGGCATGAGCGCATTGAAAACATTAGTCTCCCGCCTTATAAGACAAGGACTAACAACCTATACTCATTTTTACCCCGGGATAATACTTAGTAACTTCTGAATAAAACCCTTGACATTGGGAAATATCCCCAATACAAAGTCTAAAGTCGTCATTGGTAGGTAAAATATTTAACCTCGCCAAATTCCTCTATAAAGATGTCCATTGCTGTTTAATGAATGAAGAAAAAAAAGATGGCGAAGGGACTGGCGTACAAGGTGAAATCATGGAGGACAGAGGAAGGAGCAACTGTGTATTCGGTATTTTCGTGCGCAGATGACGTGGAGCACCGACGACACCGCAGGAATCCATTTCACGTTAAATATCTCCAAGCTGTTCTCTCCACATTTGAATCGGTAAACACATCCACTCTCTGCAAAACACTTTTAACTGCAAAACTCTTTCATTGTACTCAGTTGCCTCCAAAATATTTATATATGCTGGATAACTTTGCTCATTTCAAGGCTTTGTTTCTTCTTGCCTTTCTTGAGCTTTTGGCTTTTGGAGAATTATCCAGGATTTCCGTTTCACAACATATTTACTCACGTAATTGGCAACACGCATTTCAGTTTGGATCTGTATGGAAGCATTACCGCTCATCTTGCGCTAATTATAACTTTAACGCCAATATCATGCAGCCGCTTACCAAATATTAAAAAAATCAGGCACTGCCTACTCAAAATTTTAGGAGATTTTTTCAGGCGAGTGGTTGTATAATTTTGTTTCTGTTCATTATAAATAATTAAAAACTATAAATTTAAAAAAAAATATAAAAAGGGAGGGGGAAGATGAAATGTATACTAGAATAAATTTGTGGTTAAGCAACAGTGGCCGTATAATTTCAGGCCACTCTCCATCACTATTTTGAGAAAATTTCCAAATCATGCAATATGTTAATTAAAAAATACTTGAGGTTAATAGATTAAGCAGTAATCAGCTGCATAAGTTACCCCATGGCTCCCTGAGGCTGTATAAATGGATTTACTATTTAAATTTGAGCAGTGTAGGTAGTCCCTTTGCAAATTTTAAATTATGTATAAAGGATAATTTAGAATCTTTCACTATAATCCTTATTATAGTATTATAGTGAAGCAGCTACATTTTAGGGACCCAAAATAAACTGTGAAAAAAAGGGACAAAGAGAAAGAAAAATATTTTGAGAAAGAAATTTTAGAGAAATTGTGTATCCATTCGATTTTTTTTGTATGGTATCGATTTTCGAGCCAAATGGAGGTTACCTTCATCATCAGCCGGGTTTCAAGCTTCATTACAGGTTGTTGATTTGCATCTATAACAGTTCTGCCAAGTTACTAGAACAATAAACAGCAATCAGCAAAAATATGTTCACGAGTATTTTGAACAAAATCAGTACAAATGTCAATAATGAGCTAAGGCAGTGAAGAGTGCCTCTGGGAAAGGATCATCAAGTTTCGTTCAAAACAAAATGCTCAATCAGATGCGTGCTGCTTTAAGGGTGGGTTCAAATAATTTCAAGTTGTTAAAACAGGAACAACAAGATTCCCAGCGCGTGCCTCTCTGAATGGAGACCCTAAAGATGACACAAACCATGAAAAATGTCTGAGTCAGTGTATGAGGGCGCACCTCTCTGATTCGAGGGTGACCTGAACGTGTGCCTCTCCAAATGGTGGGAAAAAAGTTAGAACATAGTCTGTTATAAAACATTATTTGCCATTGCAAGCGGAAAACCTTATTTAACCATCGGTAAACCTTACAAACTTGAACCCGGGGAACAACAATACTTTAAAGAAAATCATTCCAACAGCAAACCTATCAAAAAACAGAGAAGGAACAGTTAGTTGACTATCAGAGGAGCAAGGAATCAAGAGGAGTGTAGTGGGCATAAAGGAGTACCAAATGGCACCCCAAGCAGGCATGTTAATACCATATATTATGCCACACTCCACAGAGAAGCCGATTACCTACTCATACATCACAGCAGGGGCTTTAGAGTCACTGTTACATTCACAAAAGCAGGGATGCACACAAGCCATGATAACAGACACAGGAGAGAATCTGACCTATGTGAATGTCAACTATTATAGGAGGATTTTGCAACGCAGGTAGGCTAAGATAACAAACAAGCTAAAGTGGTTGGGGAGCAAGAATTTTGTAACAATCCTATCAAAAATAGCTGGCAATATCCAAACAATATTTGGTATTGGAGGAAAAAAAAGCAATTAAAGCAACCAGTAGAAGGACAAGAAAATCAAGAAAATCAGCAGGGAGCAAAGCTAGAGGTAGTGTCACAATAGGGAGTGGAATCAAAGCAGCTAGAGAAACCTCAACCTCAAATTGGGTACATATTCCAAGAGGGAGACAGCAGAAAACAGATGAAACATAGTCCAAGCTGGAACCCCGAAGATGAAAACGTGGGTAGTCATCCTATCAATCAGAGCGAGGGCATGAAACAGGTTAAAACACTACAGAGTTGGAGGTTGAGAATCAGGAGAGTCAACTATACAGTCCTATTTCAACCTCACCAATGTGGTCATCAGATTTGTATGTCAGCGAGTTCATGGAATTGAAGAGGAGGCTTGATAACATAGAGGTGAAGTAGAGATAACAAGATACAAGAGATCATAGAAGTCAACTGGAAGCTAACCCATGAAAATAAGTTACTTAAAGGACCAAATAAACAAATTGCAAAACACATTGGAAACAGGTCAGCAAGAGTTTTTAACCATAAAATATGAATTAAACCAAGCCAAAAGAAGAAATATGTCTACAGCAACCAAGGATTGAGACATTTCATATATCTGTCCCCATTTTCTAAATGATCATCTAGCAAGATCCACTAGCCTATTTTTATTCCCATAAGTTAAGTTGGGAGTTATAAGGGAATAATATGATTAATAAATAACAAATAATCCTAAGTCATTTTTGGTTATTTATATTTAATTAATTAGCTGGACTTATTTTTATTATAAAAAGTGATTTTATAATATTATATTGGGAAATTGTAAAAATAAGTCACTTTTGAAAAAAAGAAAATATAAAATAAAATAAAATAAAAAAAGTGAATCTTCAAGTTCTTTCTAGAAAGTTCACTTGTGGCTTTAAAAAGAGAGGAAGACAAATCATTTTCATATCCTTGATTTGTTATTTACATTGGAGTTTTCTTTATGAGCTGTAAGTATAGGTTAGTAAACCCTAGGATGAAAGCCCTTGGGATTTTAGGTGGATTGGACTCAAGTATACCCATTTGGTGAATTCACTTTAGGATTCACATTGTGCTTCATTGATTCAGTTTGGAGAGATAATTGAGCTTCAAAGAAGAATATTTTTGCAAGTTGACAATGGAAGAGTTTATTGCCAAATTTGTATTTGTTAAATTTGTGAAACAAATAAAAATTTGAAGAGTAGTCAGATTTATGGAAATTTATGTGCTGTGTGTGAGTGGAGAAAATTATTGATATAGAGATTTATCTTGAGGATTAATACCCTAATCGTACCTTTAAGGTACCAAGTGCTGGCCGTACAAATTTATATAACTTCAAAAGTAACTTCAATGTTTTGGAGGCTTGAAAGCCTCATCATAATATGCCGTAGCATACCTTTAAAGTGACGCAGCCATTTGAGATAGTTATTGCTGACTTGGAGGGGGTCGTGGAACCCATACCTTCGTTGGCGTCACTTTTAAAAGTCTTCAATGAATAACTAATAACTTCAATGAATATTTAGGAGGATACAAAATGGTGCGCGATGTTGAGACATGGACCAGTTAGGACTCGAACCTAGGACCTTCCATTCGCTGCTGGAGTGCTCTACTACTGAGCTGCTGGCCCCTCTTGGACCAGTCCATCGTCGGTCCAGGTGTGGCTTATTTCCAACACCAACACCCCCCCTTAAGCCACACCTCTCGTGTGCTTGGGGCTCCTAGCCTGGGCCTGGCTCTGATACCATGTTGAGACATGGACTAGCTAGGACTCGAACCTAGGACCTTCCATTCGCTGCTGGAGTGCTCTACCACTAAGCTACTGGCCCCTCTTGGACCAGTCCATTGTCGGTCCGGGTGTGGCTTATTTCCAACACCAACACCCCCCCTTAAGCCACACCTCTCATGTGCTTGGGGCTTCTAGCCTGGGCCTGGCTCTGATACCATGTTGAGACATGGACCAGCTAGGACTCGAACCTAGGACCTTCCATTCGCTGGTGGAGTGCTCTACCACTGAGCTACTGGCCCCTCTTGGACCAGTCCAACGTCGGTCCGGGTGTGGCTTATTTCCAACACCAACAGCGAGACTTGAGAATGAGGACTTTGGGATATTTGAGAGGTGACGTGAGGCATATCAATAGTTGGTGCAGCCTTGCATAGGCATTTCATGAAGATTTGTATGTAACTGATATCATAAGGACAGATTTCATATATACATAATCTTTGTTTTCCAGTGTAGTTGGAGTATTTGGTGTTTGGGAAGGAATCTTGTCTTGTGGGAGCCATAAGGAGTTGTGGCTGCTGTGACAGGAGTTAGAAAGAATCCAGAAATCTCTTCTTCTACAATGCTGTTCAGAATTTCAAGGTACGAGGATTACTGTAGCTGCATCAACATTATTTTCAGAGTATATACACTGGACCAGCCTTATCTACACACATATATACCTTGATTTTGAGGTCAGATTGGCATAGACTCCTGTTTATATGTTTGCATACTATATGTTTGTTAAAATGCCAATGTAGTTTCTTTTGAAATGTATGAGATTGTATGTTAATTGCAGCTGCACAGTAAGAAACATAATTTTTTGGGTTTAGATGGTTGTCTTCATGACATGAATGTATGCAAACTGTTTGACAATATTCCTGTTCAGTTCCTTTATGAGTTATGTTAAATCCATGAATGAGATATCATTAAAACTCCATAAAAAAACAGTCCAACGTTAGCTCACTCAAAAGTTTCAGTTTTTGTGTGAAATGAAAGTGTTTGACAAAAATGCCTTCTATATTATCTTTATCAATAAATAAGATGTGAAGTTGTTTATGAAACAAATATTAGTGCAGCTATCATTGATCATCTAATTCAAAAATTTGGTAGAGAATTCTCTGTTTGCCAAGTGTTTGACAAAATGTCAAGACACTAAAAATCAGAAAATTCAGGGCAGAGTTAGACAGGGATCTTACAATATCAAAGAGATTCAATCAGCAATAGCAAGCATGGAGGCCAAAGAAGCTAAACTGAAGGAACAATTTGAAGAGGCCAAGTTGTGGGCACAAGTGGTAAAAGGGCCAATAGAAAAACACATGGAACTCATAGAGAAGCAAGTCAAATTACAAATGTGGGAAGAAAGAGACCAACATGATAGAGCTGCAAATATAATAATAAAAGGGCTGAAAGAACATGGGGAAGGTGAGAACACCGACAAACTAATAAAAGATATTCTAGTAGACAAACTTCAATGGGCAAGTCATATCCACCAAGCAATCAGAATTGGAAGAATGGTACAGGGAGGAAGAAATAGGAATTTAAGAGTAATCCTAAAAAACAAGGAGGATAAGAATAAACTATTAAGAAACGAAAGGTTTCTCAAAGGCACACAATTTTACATAGACAAAGACTTAACTCTAGCACAACTAGAAAAAAAGAGGGAATGGGAGAAAGTTGTAACAACAAGAAACACGAGAAATGAAGCATGGTTATATAAGGGGAAAGCCCAATTCAGTGACAAAATGACACACGATACATAGGAAGGCAGGCCCCCCCAGAAGTACCTTACAATGGTAATCTGGAATTGTAGAGGCTACCTTTAGAGGAGAGGTCTTGGTTTAGGGACCATAGTAGAGGGAAATGACATCATTGTCCTTGTCGAAATGCATGAATAGGAGGGCTGCAAAGTTCTGAACTTTGAAGGTTATAAGAAGGTTTTGGTTTGGAATGAGCTAATGGAAAGTGACAAAGCACATGGGGAAGTGACAATTCTAGTAAGAGAATTATGGGGAGGAATCATCAAAGTAGAAAAGGAAGACCCAAGCAATCAACACATATGGATGAAGATAACAAATGAGGAATCTACAATTTGTCTTGCTATGTGTTATTTCGCACCTCATGGCTAAAAATCATATAAGAAAAAGAATCTAGACAAGGAGGACCCATACGCAACATTAAAAAGGGACATATCAATTTATAGCTGTAATGTCCCCAACTAATTTTTTGGAAATTTTTACAATATTGAAAGATGCAAATGCAAGTTGTTGCACTTTCTGATCACCCAGTTCCCGATGTGGGCAAGGTGAGAGTATACAGTGTTTGGAACACTATCTAGAAGAATGCAATGATCAGACAATAAAGAGACGACATAGACAATGAGAGCATACAGGAGGCATAGCCGACTAGATCAACTCCTCTTCGGTAGACAAGAATACATATATGCTCAAGCCAAATTGGCTGATTAGAACTATAGATCGAGTCAATGCCAAAATGGCATACTACAAGCCAATCTAGATCAACTTTAAAATGACGAATAATAAAATGTAAACATTGGTGGCTACACCATCCAAATGTTGATTACAATGCAAGTACAGGAAATTAAGAATTCAACAGAAGACCTCTCGGATTATTACAAATGTTAAACCACTTCAATCTAGCAGTAAACCGCACAAAGAAATTACAAGACATTCATGAAATAAGTGCTATAGAGAATGATTGTAGAATAAGCTTATACCTCAGCACTAACCAACAATAATAATAATCGAATATTTCTCCAAAAGCAACTATCAATCTCCAAATTATATTACTTACAGCAGCAGTCCCGAAAGTTGACCCAGTTGCAACTATAAGGCGGGTGGAAATGTCATTGAATTCATCCAATTTGCATGCAACAGTCAGCTATGATCTGGAACTCTTATTCATGGATGGTGGTTGGTTTGGAAGTTGATTTGCAGGTTCAATTAACTCAGAAATAATTCCTAGAAAGTGCAGCAAGGTCTGAAAATTGTCATGCTCAGCTTGTCAATGTAATGCAGATAGCTATGTTGATATCAAGTGATGCCAAGTGGCTGCGATTCAGAAATAATGCTGAGGCAATCCACTTAGCACAAGAAAGCCATTCCCCAACCCTCCAAAATGGTCCTCAAATGTGTATGGCTTGCTCCCACATGGATGCCAATGTGTATGGCTTGCTGATTATAAACCCATGCACTCCTTAATGAAATGTACAGCCTACTATAGCTATCACAACAGCAGCAAATATAAATTAAATACCATGAAATTTCAGTCAACCGGTTAATTCAAACTTCAGTTATAAAGTGGTACAGCTCAGACCAAAATGTATGGCCCAACAAATAGAACAGGTACAACAATAAGTATTGCTGTCCTAAACAACAATAAGACAATAAACTCATCAAAAATATATGAAATCTTCACCAACATTGATATCACAACCAAACTGAAAATCCCAAGTACATAACCACACTAAACTGAAAGTATATTTATTTTGAAATACCACAACACCAAACAACTGAAAAAAAAACAAACATTTAGCTTTGATAAATCTCCCAATATGAAAACTCATCACCAAAACACCAAATGCTAAAGAAATAAGTAACATCCATCTCACTGGTGATTCCTGCATGAAATCACTCGAAAGGAATTGAGGGTTTTCGTCTCCAAATCCAAACCTTGTAACTCACAGGTAATCCCTAGATGGAATCACTCTTATGAATCAAAGGGTTTTCATCTTCCAATTTGTAATAAACCACCCCTAAATTTTCTCGAAAAGTTGCAACAAATAATAAATAATGTCCTCAACACTTTCTGATCACCTAGTTCCCAAAGAGGGCAGGGTGAGAGCATGTGGTACTACCATGAAACCACTTGTTCAGTGGGGTGAGAAACATGTAACAAGAGAGCAGATAATTCCCGCTGGTGGTACTACCATCCAAGGTATTACAGAATGTGATTATTGCAACTAAAATAACAAATAACAATGAGTAATGGCTGCAATAATAATCTTAATATTCTGATTTCAGACTGAAATATACTGCTGCAACAATTAATCACTGTGTAGAGGTACATAAATCCATTCCAAACATTATTAGGAGCATGGTTGAAAAAATTGCCAAAAACTCTCATAACTCGCGAGTACACGCGGGCCAAAATTGGCCGTGAGTTTTTCACGACAAAACTCGTCACGATTTTTTCAAAAAACTTGCTATGATTTTTATCATAAAAATCGTCAAAAAATCGCGTCTGTAGGGTATAACTTGCTAAATCTGGTTTAAAACAATTTTTTTTTACCCTAAAATTTAAGGTTAAACAATTTTCATTTGGAAACGGCACAGGGTGTGCGATTTTTTCCAATTTTAAATACGAAGGATTCAGGAATACAGCGATAGGAACAACCCGACGAGTTTAGAAAATTTTCTGGAGTGAATTTTTTTACGGCGCGAGACAATTGCAAGCACTATAATGCTCACATATAAAATCCTATCGGCTAATAATAATAAGTTACTTAGTAACTTTTTATATATTATTATTATTAAGTTAAGTTAGTATTTATTAATATATAATAATAATATATAACTTATATATTAAAGTAACCAACGTACTAAATTAGTAATAAGCATATATATATTATTATTATATATTAATAAATATATATAATAATAATATCATTAATATATTATTATTTATTATAATATTATTATTATAATATATTATAATAATAAAAATATATATATTTTAATAATATATTATAGCAATGTGTCTCTTATTAAAATTTAATATAATATATTATTTATTATTATTTTTATTATATTAATACAATATTTATATTTAATATTATAATTTTTTATCATATATATATAGTACGCATAGCAGGGGAAATCAATAATATGCATAAATTCAGTAATATGCATGTTTTTAAAGCATATTTTTAAAAATTAATGTATTTTTGATGTTCGATAATTTTGCCGAGTTATTGCTGAGTTTTTCCCGGAGTTTTTGTTGAGTCCCGAGTTTTTAAAATTTTTGGGTCTGCGAAGTAATTGCCGAGTCCGAATTTTTCAACTATGATTAGGAGCATACCCATTAAAGATTTGATGTAGATGAAGGAGGATGTTGAATCACAACTCAAAACACTCAAGATACCTGTCATGTTCCTAGCTCAGAAAATCCAACACCAATTTGCATATAAAGATAAACATGCCTATGAAACAACAAGATTTGAAATCCAAGGGTCCAAATGATAGTAAGATGAAGAAATTAAATATATATATTTGATATTTTAAAGTCTGATACAAAGTATGAACTGATATGACAAGGGCCTATAGCCCAAAAATCTACTCAATCTGAGTATGATCTGCCCAATATAGACCCACTGTTCCTTGAAGACAGCTCGCTGTTCTCAAAACCAGTGGTTGGGTGTGATTTGCTCCTCCACTAAGTACTCCCAAATGCACTCGCTGCTATCCTAGGGAGGTTCGCTGGCCTCCAAGGGTGTATTTGGCTTCCTTAAACCTGTTCGCTGCGCTCCTAGAAGCCACTTAAGGTAGTCGCTGGCCTGCTGGGTGAATTCGCTGCCCTCTAAGATTTAGATTATAAGTTCCTCGAGCTGTTATAACTCAGAATGTTGATCTCCTACAGCTGCTCCAAGTCAGATCTGCAACATGGGTTGGAATGGGGTCATCTCCACTCCTTTTGAGGGGTCATCTCCTCAAAATCAGTCATCAACAATTTGACATATCAAGAAGAAATCCACAATTCCATGATGCCAATGAGAGCTGCCTTGAGTGATATTTATATCCTTCCTTTATGTCTTCTAGAAGCCTCTAAGGTTGGGCGCCACTAGCCTCTTAGAGGGTTGGCCTTCTATCATGAAATCAATTTGAATTTTGCTCAATGTGAGCCGGCCTCAACATGAAGAACCTAGGTCGGCCCAGGAGAGGTATCAAACCAAGTCGGCCCTCTGGGAGAAGTCGACCTAGACAAATGATAATCATAAGTGGCGTGCTACAAACAAGTCGGCCCTCAAGATGCAAAAATCCTCCTTATGCCTTTGATCTCTTTCTCTAGCCAAGTCGGCTTCAAGGTGATGTTCTTCAATACAATTTGCATAGGAATAAGCCCAAGTCGGCCATAGGAGAACAAATCAATGACAAGGTGAGTGCATGTAGCATGAGTAGGTGCCCAATGATAAACCTCGAAAGTACCAAGGGTGAAGTAATGAAATGCATCCATGATGAAGACAATAAGCACGATGAACTCCATAGTTGGAATAGATCATTATGAGCCAAGTGTCCCAGAGCATCCATATGAAGGTAGCCCAAGTGAAATAATGTCAAACACGAATACATGTGAAGAAGGCAAACCATCCAAGCCAAGTATCTGTGAAGGTGAAATGATAACATCCATACATCCTGTGAAGTACCAATCCCTGCCAGTACCTCGAATCCACTGGAAAGTGTGACAATGTGCAAGATGGTGACCATTCTGGTTAAAGGGACATGACAATACCTTCGAATTCACTGAGGACATGGTTGATATGAATTTGCAACAGCATGAGGGTTTGTAGATGACAATGAAATCCTAACCAGCCAGAATAGTCCACAAATCTGATTTATTCAACCCAAAACAACACTAATTTCAGACTTGTGACTGAAATATATTGTTTATCAGGTTTGAACAGCAAAGGAAACACTCCAAAACTTCACACTGATAGCTGTTATGAAGTACCCAGATGATGCAAATTGTCCCAACATTGATCTTCTACTAAAAACACTGACATGCAACCATTAGAAATGACATGCAATCACCAATACTAACATGCAATGATTGATACCACACATGCAACCATCGAGTGTTGACATGCAACCATTAGAACTGACATGCAAGTGCTAATTACTAACATGCAATATGAAAATTAAATCTCCAAATTACTAGAAAAACTGGAAGAGCTTCACACAAATATCAGTGGCACAAACCGTTTAGCACAATGGTAACCTTTGAATGAACTTGCTCCAATGGATATGAGGGTTTTCATCACCAAACCCAATATCTTCCTGCATTCAGCACAAATGTGATTTTTATATGAAACCACCACAACTAGCTAGGGAGGATCTTTCACCACTGAAACTAGTCTTCTCTAAGAGGGTTTTCGTCCTCAAGAAGGAATGGAAGAACACGTAGGTTCAATCCAACAACATAACAATATCAAATCAATAGCATAACCTCAACAATGGGCTCTCAATCCCCTTTTATAGGCACTTTTAGGTTACATGGGAATATAATTCTTTTTATAAATAATCAACTTTTTTCACTTCAATAATTCTTTTTTCCCATGTAATGTCCCAAATGGGATATTAGGCTATAATTCTGATTTTATGCTTCAAACCTTAATTCTGCCCTGAATTTCTGCACTTTGTTATTCTGCCCTAACCCTAGTTCTGCTCAAAATTAGACTTGAAACAATTGCATGTAGTTATCACAAATCATGGCAAACATCAATATGATCACATCAAACGATTCGCCCAAGCATGTAGATTATATCTACCATGAATCATACATAGAACATATCAAATTACGCCAAACACAAGGAACATGAAGTCCGTTGTAATTATCTGCTGTAGATATGAAGTTTGGAGTACAAAATATGATGATGGCAACCAGCCAATAGCCCAGCAACAAAATAGACACTTGTGCCAATAATTACATACCAAAATTACGCAAGAATAGACTCCAATGAGGGCCGAAGGAGAAGAAGTAAGTCTGCTGCTATAAATCTGCTCAAACCCTAATGTCACATCAGCCTAATCTGCCACAAGTCTGCCCTAAGGGCAGGTTGTTCTCCCACAAGATGGAGCGCTCTAGACCTAGGGTAAACCCTAGCCAAGATCGCCTACAATCAATGCACAAAACCACCTCAAATTCTCCTCAATAGCAAGTCACCCCAGCCCTAAGTGGTTCGCCCTCCATGAATGCTCCCATAGCTGATATGAAATATGCTCTTTGATGATATGAAGCACACTTGAATCCCTGTCATGGAATCCACAAGTAGAGAAGTTAGATTGGCGCCCAATTCCTCTTGGATACTTGAGGTTTTCGTCCCAAGCTCCTATTAGAGATTGCTCTCCAAAGTATGAATGAGTAAATGCTGATATGATATGATATGATTTGCAATGCCAAACATAACTTGTATTTATACCTTTATTGCTGCCTTTTCTCCAAGCTGGCCAACCTGACTTTTTCCCTTTTATTTTTATTAGTTATTCCCTCAAAGAGGCCGACCTAGGCAGGGTAGAGAGAGCCGACCTAGACAGGATTAATGCCTTTTGTTTATTAGTCTCCCTCATGAGTGCCCAAGGTAACAACCTCCATAATAATGTGATCATGAATGAAAGTGTAAACAAGGCATCATTATACTTCTCTTGGCATGAATGTAAGTATCTCCTTATGTTGTCATGGCATCCATACAATACAATATTATCTCTTAGCATGATCATGTCAAGACTCCATATCCCATGACATGTCTCCGTATGAGTAACTCTCCCAGGTGGTCCGTTCCAAGGAAGATAAACCTCCAAGAGTCTTGGAGTGAAGTGATAATTCCAAGTCCTCTCTAATGGCGACCATTCCCAAAATGGAGACATTATATCCCATGTCTAGGCGCTCACTTCAATGTGCCCCATCAAATAATGTAACACTTTACCTTTCCAATGAGCTATTTACTTAAGGCATCATTAAATATTTTCAACTTTAGAAGACTTGAATGAGTTTAATAATTAAATAGCTCAATAACCCACTCAACTTATGAAAAGTCCCAAACTAAAGAGAATTGCAAAATAAACCATACCAACATGATCTTGAAGGTTTGGGATGAAGAATGATGCCAATTGGTTGACTTACTATATATAGATGGATTCTCCAAGAAGTTTGGAGAACAAACCAGAAGCCTGAAAATGCTTTAGAAAGCATCACTGTGATCCTGGACACCAACTGAGCTCAAAGGCAAAGAAAGGAATAACAAAGAATTGAACCTATGCTCTCCAAGAAACATGGAGTCCCTTAACCATACCAAATAGCGAACGGAAACTCAGGAAATAGGCTATTGGTCTCACAACTGACTAGGCTTGAGAAGGGGACATTACACAATCCATTCTAGAAACCAAGAGGGTTTTCGTCCTTTAGATGAAAAAGATGAACAGAGTTCAATCTTGAGAAACAAGGGTTTATGAAAATCAGCAATAGCCTCTTTCTATTCTAATTTCTTTTTTTAATAGGCACTTTTAGGGAAACCAAATATTATTCCATTTATTTCACTTTTCCCTTCAATAATAAAAATAAAGTGACTTCCGAATCTTTTAATTTGATAATACTTTTAATTCCCATTTTCAACATCACTTTTATCATTATGACTCACTTTTAAAATGACTTTTTAAGTCATCACTTTGTACCCCATGCTTAGTGTTATCACTTTTGGCCCTCTTTTAAAAACACTTTATGACTTTGGCCACCCTTCTTTTAAATAAATAACTAAACATAAGTTGCCTTGAAGAAAATAATATAAAGTTACCTTAAGACAACTTAAGTTAATTATTTAATTATCTTCCACACATCATTCCCAAAGTCTATGGAAAATATTAAAATGGGCCAATTATACTTTCTTGATAACTCCAACAACACTTTAAGTGCATAGGTCTTCCATCCACAAAAAAGTTGGTGCTCTCCAAGGATGATAGAATTCTCCAAGAATCTTGAAGCTTTCCAAGAATGTTGGAATGGACCAGAAAAAGACATTACAAGTGCCATAGGTGAGGTCATTTTAATAGGAGGCTAACATAAGAACAACAAATAATCAAGCCTTTAACTGTAGAAGTGAGGAGGGGGTGAAAGGCAATCCACTATGATTAGAGGAAGAATAGAATAAAAAATGGGAAAGGGTCTTCCAAGACAAAAAATGAGGTATTACGCAGAATGGAGTAGTATTGTTGGGGTTATGCAGCCTTTATGATTTGATGATATGTAATGGCATAAAAACATGGACGAGCTCATGCATTACATGTCAAACATACAACGTGCAAAGCATGGTTGATTATCTTATTTGCTCACAGAGTGTTATGCCAAGGCTAATGGAGGTAGAGGTGGGGAGCTGTCCTACATAAATGGAATTCGATCATAATCCAATATATGTAAAGATTGGTATGCAAAGAGAACCAACAACGAGATAGGCTCCAACAAAATAAAAAAAAAAATGGCTCCCCAAGGCACAATCCTTATGACCCATGAGAACCAAGAAATTTTTAGAACAACACTTGAAAAACAACCGTAGGAAACAAAAGATATTGACATGTCCAATATAAACAGAAGAATAATAGGCAACGATAATTCGATAACAATAATTCACAAAGCACTCATTCCATTCAAAAGATCTAGGTCTAAGAATGACATCAAAAGCAATTTTTTGGCAAACCTATGATATGATGAAGATTGCAAGGTAGCAAAGAGAATGTTGAAAATCTTAGGAAAGTAAAAGTAAAAAGGCTTATGAAAAGCTAGTGAGATCTAAAAAGGAAGAGTACATGCAAACAAGGAGGAAAGAACCGATTTCTCTTGGGAAGCATAATCCTAGACGATTTTGGAGGGAATTTGTAAAATCCCTAACCTGGATTTTATCTCAGATTTACAAATTTTCTGATTTTTACCACACTGGCATTTCGTCAAACACTTTGCAGTTTGCTTATCCAACAGTATTTTCAGAGTGTTTTGTTGTAGAACAACTTATCATGAAGTTTGGAGCATAAATCATTCAGCACTACATAACAAAATACAATAATGATAAAGAGGCATTTTGTCAAACAGTTTGCTGTTCTTGTTATATCAGAACTTAAGAATGGAAACTCAAAACAAACTGCTGATATAGTTCAGAATTACAAAGATATTGAATACCCAAGAATCCTGACCTTAGAAGGTGCCAAATGCTCAAGAAATGATAGATATGTAATCTTCAATAAAGCTGTTATGATATCTTTATGTACTGCTGCAGCAAGTATCTCCTTCACAGTTGGGCGGCCAGCTTTCCAAGACTCCAAGCAAATTTTATTTAGAGGCTGCGCATCATATACTAACTCCCACACCCTCCAAACTTCGTTTAACTCCCTCAACGAGTTGCACCTCCTTAATGTGACGCGGCTCCATTAGACAAGATGCGGCTACCTTAGGAAAGTCTTTGACTTCCTTCTAAAAAGCTGCGGCTACTTCCTTTGGCTTCTTATAGGCATAAAGCTACAGCTGAAATGTAGAAGGGGCAGCGACTCCTTAAGTAGTATCCTCCACAAATATTATTAAATAAATCTTCCACGAAGATCTTCACAATACCTCTTAAATTTATATTTGCAAAGCAAATCACACAAATTTAGCAATGAATTCTTCCTGTAAGCAAATACCCCAAAAAATCCGTGAAATGATCTATCTTTCCGCACACAAAATCTTCAAGTTCAAGCCTTCAACACAAGTGTGAAATCTGAATGACTCCACCTACAAATTGACTAGGGAAGATCTTTCACTTCCGAAATCAATATTCCCAAGGGTTTTCGTCCTAGGGTTTTGGTTGAACAAACTCAACTCCACAATAGCTTATAAAAGAAAATATGTCAAGAAGAAGTAAAATGAGTCTCCAACGTCCTTTTATATTTTCCATTGGAACTTTCCCGAAGGTATAATTTAAAATTACCTTTTAATAAATCTTCAGCACAAAATAAAGTGACTTAATAATATTTTGCTTTTTGGTTCCTGCTAAGTCACTTTTAATAGCCTTATTAATTAAATACAAGTTGTCCGTAAAATTATAACTTGAGACAACTTTATTTAATTAAATGAATTATTCCCGGCAATAAAATAGGCTAAATGGTCATCTCCGACGACTAGGCCGAAGAAGGGGACATTATAAAATTGTAGCAAAATAGTACAACCATAGAGAATAATATCATAGACTACCAATGGTTGGAATATGCAAAATTGTTGTAAGAGAGAGACCAAGATAAAGACATCCTCTCAGTAATTAATACAATGGCTAAACTCTTCTCTACAAAAGATATTAAGGAAGGAATTAAAAAGTTAGCAGTGGGTAAAGTGCATAATATAGAGGGTTACAGGCAGAATACCTAAAATGGGGCTTGGAAGCCCTCACACCACACATCAAAAGGATATACAATGGGGTCATTTAGAATGGATTTCTAGAAAATTGGACAAACACCTTTTGATTGGAGGCGTCGGCTTTGACCTAGATGTTAAGTTTACTTAAAAAGAATAGAGAGCATGGAGCTGCACTATTGGCCCACAATAGCATTGGAGGAAAAGTTAAATAGAAGGAAGAGCACATGGATGAAACAAAATGCCTAGCGGACGAGTAAATGGGATATTAGCATGCAAGAGCGTCCAAACACCATTGTGGAAATCAAAGATATGTGAGAGAGAAAGTAAGGCAATCATAAGGCAAAAAAGAGAATACTATGTCAAACAATTCAATCCTACATGTGACCACGAGCAACAAGTTTATATAGGAGCAGAAATAAAATGGAAAGCAAAGATGTTAATAGCTCATATAAGGACTAGCTCGCATCATCTTAGGTGTGAGACGAGAAGGTGGACAGCACCTAAAGAAGAGTGGGCAGATAGAATATGCCGTTTTTGCACTTTGGGGCTAGTGGAAATAGAATGGCACTGCATCATAGAATGTCTAGCTTACAAGGATATCCTGATCAATTACACCAATATTTTAAACGTTGACTCCTTGACTTCCTTGTTTTGAGAGAAAATGCTAACAAAAATAGCAGACTATTTGATCAAGATTCATAGAAAAAGTTCCAAGATCAAAAAGGAAATGGATACCATTCAGACATAATATGGGCAGCCTGTTAGGTGGGGCTTATGTACATTGTAGTGTAGTTTTTATCTGGGGGTCCCATAGGCTGCTTGGTCTCATGGATGTTATTAAAAACTTTCATTTCATTTCAAACAAAAAGGGAGCAGTCCATGGTGAAGAGCGTGCCTCCTAAAGTAAGGATCCTATTTAGACAAAACATCCACAAAAGAGTTCACTACTATGGTCAGGCACATGCTAGACAATAATGTGGTCAAATTTCAGTCATAACACACACACCAAAAAAATGAAGTTTCCCCAATGCCAAGGTGCACATGCTGCCTCAAAGGCTAGGCAAGTTTTGAGTTTAAAATGCAAACATTGGATTTTGATGTTAAGGCACATGTTCGCATATAGAGGTGTACCAAGTTCCAAAAACAGAAATTTCCCAATCAAGTGCTGCAGTGCATGCCTCATAAAGAAGAGGTTAAGTTTAAGTCGAACTTTAAAAAAAAAAAAGTCTGTAGGCACATGTTTCATCAAAAAATGACCAGGTTAGTTTGAAAAGCATCCAAAAAGGTGCAGTTGCATGTTAAGGCGTGCACCTGATCAAGGAGAGGTCAAAGTTAAGAGTTAATGGTTCCCTTTTGTGCCTTAGCGTACATCTGAATGAGAGGTGGGCAGAATTGAATGCTAAAGTGACTTATCACAGTAATGGCATGCTCAGACATGGAAGATTATCATGACATCAAAACCTCACAAGCACGCATTAGCAAGGAGTAATAGTTTGTTGCAGGTTTGCAAACATTGACAGCAACGTCCATAGCTGGTTCTGACAGAAAGTTTTCTGTCATCACCAAGCAATAACTTTGCCAAGTTTCTGTCATATGCAGCAGCATCTTCAAAGGTTTAAGCAGATTTGTCATGCTTTGTCTGTTTGCAGCAGGCTTTTATCACTTAGACAGCAGAGAGTGGTAGGTTTCCAAAGCACTCTGCAAGGTGTCACTTTTTGCCATACACTCCAAGAAATGCAATTGTTTGACTCAAAAGCGGATGAATGATTTGGTTTTTGTCCACCATAACCTTCGCCTTCAAATGAAAAAAAATTCAAGGCAAGGAAAATTTGCATTTCTATTTGTAAATTGTAATTATTGTTTTCTTCAAATTAGCAATTATTATTCTTATTTTGTATAAGGTTTCAAACTAATGCCTTTGAACTGATTATATAGTGAGTGTCGAGGATGATCAATCAATTAACCCTGATGAGATTGATCCTGACTCGGAATGGCTTGTTGATGAAGAAAACTCAATTGATGAGAAAGACCTTGAGATCTTGAAGGAGGCTGATGTATTTGATGAAGAGCAATTGATTCAACTTAGAAGGAAGCATAATATTGGAGCTTCATCATCAGGAACTACAACCTGTTGTGACCAAATCACACATCACCCCATCACGATAGGGACCCCCTAGTTTTTTTGTCACCTCAGAGTCAGTTGTCTGGTTAATCCTTGTAAATGCAACCCAGAGACTTCTTAAAGGTCAAGATTAGAGGATTTCATGTTAGAAGGTTTGATGAGCGCCCAAATGATGAGAAGTCTTAGAGTGGCCAAAACTTAAGATGGGATGAAGGCGCACTTCGCTACTTGTTCCACCCTTGTTGAGCGCCTAGGTATAATGCGACCCTCAAATGAGTGTTTGGATGCATTTAGAAGTTTGGGGCGCCTTGTCTCACTCAGACTATCCCAAGGGGCGCCTAGTAGAGGGAAAATTCTAAGTTTTGTCATCATGAACATACCAGAGTGTGGGAAGGTTTGTTGAGCGCCTAGGATAAAGTTTTCAAAATGGACCAAAATCAAGCTTAAAAGACAAGTGCGCTCCTTGTCACCAAAGTCATCTTTATGAGCCTCCATTAGCTTTGGCGTACTTTGTGCCTTCTCTTAGCTCACTATGGCGCCCTTCATGTGGCAGTTTAACTATTGGCACCTTGATGTTGGATTCGCCTAGAATGCAAAGCATATAAAGAATTCAACTTTGAGCGCCTAGGAATTGATTCAAGTGTTAGAACCTTTAGAGCTTCAATGCGTAACGAAGGATGTTTGGGCGCTCTTCTTGTGCAAATTTGATTAACTTTAGTGCCTCAGGGGTCCAGGATAAACTTGAGTAAGGAGGTGAGGAATGATTTGATCACCTTGAAGGATATATCAAAGTATGAAAAGGTTATCTTAAGTAAGGGCGCTCTTGTAGCATTGCAATGACCCCAAGACCGCCTAGTGTCAGGGAGTTTAGTGATCATGTGTTTTGGCACCTTGAAGCCAGAGAAGTAATTGAGAAGTTTGGAGCGCCTAAAGGATGAATGAGTTAGAACTATGCCTCCAATATTAAGCGCCTAGATTAGAAATCTTCAAGTTGCCAAAATTAAAATTCATGAGTCTAGGGCGCCTTGTATGCTCAGATTCATCTATTTGAGCGCCCTAGAATGTCTCAATTAAAAAGCCTTCATTAAGGTTTCTATCTCTTGATGGAGCATAAAGGAAGCCTACATTTTTGAGCGCCCAAGGTTAGAGGCCTTTATTGATCAAAACTCAAGGCAAGTTCTAGGTGTTCTTTGCCATTGGAACTATCCTCAATGGGCGCCCAAGGTTTGAGGCACCAACCTATGATGTAAGTATTCCACTTTGGCGCCTATACTCAGAAATCACCAATTTGGGCGCCTTATGTCAAAGTTTTCAAAATGGACAAGTTAAAGCTTCATGAGTTTAGGCGCTCTTGGCCTTTTAGCCTCCAGTTTGGCGCTTAGGCAAGAATCTCTAGTAAGAGTGCCCGGTATAAATTGCAACACCTTAGGCGCTCCTTATACTTCCTTCTAACTCTTTGGCGCCCTTCATGTGGGAATTCAACCTTTCTGGCGCCTTGATGTTGGTAGGGGTAATACAAGGCATGGAGAAGGATGTTGGCACCCTTTGGAGGTTTTGGCGCCCTAGAGTGTTTTATAGGTTTAAGATGGTGAAAGATAGAAGTCATCCTAAGGCGTGTTTTATCATTTGAAGTTGCAAAATTGCGAGTAAAGACATTTAAGAACCTAGGCGCACTTTCCATGTCATGTCAACCATCAATTGGCGCCTAAAGTCAAAAGATTTGTTGAGAAGTTTTGGCGCCTTTGTTTAGAGATGGATGACCTTTTAGGCGCCCTTGGCTTTCAAGGATCAATTTGATCTTGGCACTCTTGTTTAGAAGGTTTAAGGCGCCTAGCTTGGAGGGCTTTCAAACAATGAATGCATGTTTTGATGGGGCATAAAGCAAAATCTTCACAAGATGGCGCCTAGAGGAATGGAGGTTGTGTTAACTTAAAAAATGCGCCTTATGCCTCCTTACAACCTATTCCGGCTTCCCCCTTATGTGGATTTTGATCAACATTGGCGCCTTGTAGAGGGGGAATCAAGGATTCTTCTAGAGCGCCTTGAGAGAGTATGATGTAAGAGTTTGGCGCCTAGGGTGTTTTTGAGTAAGCTAGAGGAATGAGGTAGAAGTCCTAAAATGCGCCTTGGAAGGGGTGTTGTGTGGTTTGATGGGCGTTAAGAACAAAGAACCTTCAAATGGCCAGAGTTAGGCCTAAAAGATAAGGGCGCCTTGTATGCTCAAAACAACTTTAAAAATGCACCTAAGTGGAAAGTTGTGTCCAATAGCCATTTAAGCGCCTAAACTCAAAGGAGTATTCATCATAAGCGCCAAGACAAGGGTCATTTATCTCCAGTGAAAGCGCCCTTCAAGATGAGTTCTTACTTAGTTTGGCGCCTAAAAGGTTTTGATTTAGAAAACTGTATTAAATGCCCAATAAGGCCGACCTCCCCCTTAGCCGACTAGCATTTAATGTAGGTAGGATTCACTACATAAGGAGGAGCGCTGCATGTCATTTCAACATAATTCCTATTGCAATTCCAAGAGGGCAGCGAATTTTTCAAGAGGGCAGCGAAGTTTCTAAGGAGAGGAGTGAATTTTCAAGGAGAGACGCTGTTGTTTAAGGCAGATTTGCATTTTAAGGACTGATTTTTGATATTTTGCCTTTAATTTCTGCCATTCTACTACTGATTTTCATCATTAAATACAGAAATCTGCTTTTTCTAGATCAGAAAATCGAAACAAGGTATGTTTCAATCACCTTTTACTTCATAAAAATTGCCTTTTATTTTGCAGATTATCATGATTTTGTCATCTAAAATCAGGTTTATAAGGGTAAAATTCTATCATTTCAAGTCACTTATTCGAGTCTTTTCTTGTAGATAAATGGGCATGACGGTAAAGGAGAGGCAATTGATGATCAAGATGGATGCCAAGTCTAACATACCCGACTCCAAGCTTGAAACTCATTGGAAGAACATGGGAGACACCAACATGGGACACGTCAACTTGGAGGAGATGAAGGACTTCTTGCTCGCCATTATGAGGAATGAAGACATCAAGGCCATTGCGAAGAGTGGAATTGTTCAAGCGGCATGCTTCCCACCTACCTTGCTTAGCACTGAGTTAGTGTTGGAATGTGTTCAGCACTATGACAAACAGAAGAGACAAATTGTAGCTAAAGATGGGATTGTCCTAGCTTATCTGCAAAGAGAAGCCATCCAGGAGATCTTTAACATCCCAAACCGAAAGGCAGTGTTCATTTGTCCTACAACTGCCCAATGTACATTTGAAGGCAACCCCAAGCACTACATGCAAGAAGTGAGGAAGAGGTGGATGACAGATTCATCAATCAAGATATACAACTCTGAAGATCCAAAGTATCACAAGGTAGACTTCAAACAAGAGATAAGTTACTTCATCATGTTCTTAAATCGAGTAACAAGTAGGCCTCAATCATCTACTTTCGAAGGATGGATGTATACCTATTTTGATCATGTGTTTACAAAGAATAAGATGGTTAATTGGGCTTGTCTTATAAGCCATTGCCTTGATGAGCAGTTTGAAAGGTTTGATGAAACGAAGTCTTTCTTCATGACTTCCTATCTTGTTTACATCCTAGCAAGAAATGTGGTTTATAAAGGATTAACATCTAAGGGAGAAGTTGGTACAAAGTCCGGACAGATCCTATCGCACCAGTGTTATCCTCAGCTCCATTTGAAGAATATCAATCATTACAAGAGGTTTAATGATGCCTTCGCCATGTTCATAGTGAGAAAGTTGAGAGGAGAGATGCATAGAAGACTAACAGGTGCTGTTAAGAACTTCATTGAACAGTATGGAAGGTACTACATTCAGTATGACAAGTTTACCTATATCAGAATTCAGGGTTTCACATCTTTTCCATACAGATTGCCTAGGTATCCTACCAATAGGATGGTGTTGCTCAAAGTTTCAAGGCAGTTGTTAGAATTTCATAAGATGCAAAGGGCAAGAAAGAAGGCTGGAGTCCAGTTTCCTCTCCATCTTGGCAGATATTACTCTTGTCCATCACTTCAAGCAGCTGAACATTCAGAGGTTGAGCTTCAAGCATATCATCTACATCTTCATGATTCAAGGAGGGAGAACTTCGATCCACATGGAGCTATTAAGCAGTCTTATTCTTCCTACAGGCATGTTGAACAGCTTGAGGATCATTGGACTAATGCCATTGATGATGATGATATCAGGATGCAAAAGTGTTCAAGGTTGAAATGGGATCTAGTGAGAGCTACTAAGGTATTAAGGATTCCTGATCAGTTAGATGATGAAAGAACTCTCTCAGGTGATGAATACAATAAGATCTGGAATTTGCCTTATGATGTTGACTGGACTGATAGGGAAAGAGTTTATGATGAAGAATTGATAGAGCCTATCATTGCTATCACTGAGGAACATGTAAAAGAGCAAGTACAAGCATTGATTGATGAGGGAAAGAAGCTTACTTACATCAAGATGGGAGAAATTGAACAGCAGGAACAACATAGTGCACTTGGTAGAAGTTCGCGAAGTAAAGATAATGAGAGAGATTCAAGTCAAGCTAAGAAAAGAAAGCAACTTGAATCTGCACAAGGAGAATCAAGCAAGAAAAAGAAAAGAATAAGTATTGAAACTGCTTCATCAAGACAGCCAGGAAATACTCCACCGAATCAGGACATAGTTGTACATGTTGAAGATGCGGCTCCAAAGACTCCAGTTGAAGTAGTGCCTTCAAGTCCACATGATATTGAGATCCTTGATGAAGCTAACACTGAAGACAAGGATGAAGCTGAAGAAAAATCATTGCCTATACAAGGAAAGCAAATACAACAGTTACAGGATCTTTCATCATTGCCGGAGTGGCTGCAGGATAGAATCAAGGAAAGTTGTGAAGTTGAGAAATATCCTCCTATTCCAGTTGAAGAGTTGCTTCTAGATATGTCTAATGAAAAACCAAAGAAGAAAGCAACTATTCTTTCAAAGATCACTAAAGATGAAGTAGGTGTAAGGAAAGTACATGTAACAGTTCCAAGGCTTGAAAAGAATGTAGAAGATATAACACCTGAAGATTATGACATCAATACAATCAATCTAGGTCTGTTGACTGGAATGCAAGTAGAAGAAGAACTTCAGGATTCAATTGACAATGCTCGAGCTATCATAAGGCAAGAGACAGAAGGTAGAATTAAAGCTGAGCAAAGATGTCAAGCTTTAGAGTAGTATATTCAGCACTTAGTTCATCTTATTCGTCAACAGGAGAGAGTTTCTACACTTCCATCCCTTCTTCCTCCAGAAACAGTTGAACATCTTGAGGGGTTGAAGTCTTCATCTCACAGGTTAAAAGACTGGATGAAAAGGTCTAAAGAAATTACATATAAACACCTGGAAGATATCATGCAAGTGTATGATAAGATCGTTGATCTCAAAGAAAGGGTACTTGCATTGTTGACAGTTTGTGCTGAGTTCAAGGATATTAAAGAACAATACATGCCACATTTGAAGAGCTTGATGGAGACTTCAGTTGATGATTTGATACATGCTGAAGTGATTGAAGAAGGCATGACATATGACTTCTCTTCTTGGTATTATTGCTTTCGCAATAAAGGACAGTTACTTGATAAGGTAGAAACATATATGTCAAGAGTAAGGAGTGTACTGCAAAGAATTCAAGATGGAATACATGCATCCTTGATGAAGATATGTAATCCATTTGGAGAGATGACTCTTGATAATATGAAAGAACAAGTTCAAGCTTTCTACTTCCAAGAGGATGATGTTTCTGATGAGAAGCTTGATAGTATATTCTCACTTGCTATCCACCTTGGCGCCAACAAAGCGAGGATGATTGATTGGGAGAAGACACTTGGCCTCTATTCAGATGATGTACTTGAAGCCGAAAGAACTCCTAAAAACACGCCAAGTGTACCTTTGGATGATGTCAAACAAATAGTGTCTAGATTCATTGAATGTCAAAATACTAGTGATGGTTATTCACATGGAGACTCCTCATAGGCTAGTGATTTGTCATCCTTATCTTCTTGGGAAATGTGCCTTTGTTCCCTCTTTCATATACTAAAAATAGAAGTTTGTTATAACTACTTGTGATGTGGCATGATCTGGTCCATTGGTTTTGCCGATCGATCTTGACCCTTCATGCATTTTTGAGGTCTATAAAAGGGCTCCTTTTGCTTTCATTTGTACGATTGAAGACTCTAAAAATTGTTGCAACTTGCAAGAGCTCTCTGAAATAATATAAAACTCATTGTTTGGTGATTCTATATATGTTTCTAAGTGTTGCATGGTTTGGATTTCTTCAAGCGAATATTAAGATTAGATTAAGTTTTCTTTAAGTATATGTTAGTTGGTGGAAGGCTTCATTATTGTTTGTGGTGAAATCTTTGTGTTCACACCATACACCATTTGTAGTTTGTGGCTTGCAAATTGCAGTATATGGTTGGTCTGAACAAAATTGAGCTTAAATTTGATCTCTATTTTTGTTGAATTCTTCATGAGCATAAGTGATTTAAACATCTTGTACAACCCTAGATGATTGCATCAATCTTGTGTAGTTGTTTGATCTGGCGAAGCAAGATTTGGTTTGATTTCACCTGAGCAGTAATTACACCTTACATCTAGGATTAGATTAGTGTTACTGAGCCCTTTCATCTTTTGTCTTTTCTTTTGTCGATTTGGTTAGAGTTAGGATTAAGTACTTCATTTCCATATCATACGCCATAAACTGTAGTACTTAGATATTCCGGTGTCCACCTTTTTTCATTGAATCAACAAGTTGCTTGAACAATTGCGTAAGGCCCTTTATGTTTACCAGCAGAATCATACTGAATCACTGAGCTATCCCCCACAAAATATAAGAAAAGGAACCTTGGAGTCATCTTGTTTGATCACTTCGTTTAGCATTCAAGAGACTTTGCTCAAGAGAGGGTTAGATACTCTGTAGTTCACTCTATTGTTGACTTGTCGAAAAACAAACATCAACACAACCCCCTAGTGGATTGTACTTCACAGTAGCTAGCCTTCTTAGCTTTGTTTGCCTTGTGTTTCTTCGTAGTTTGTCAATTTGTAGCTTGACATTTGTCTTTTGTAGTTTGTGATTGATTTTGAAGGTTCAAACTTTGAAGTGGAACCATGTAATAACTCACTATATAGTGTGCACTATAAATAATGATTTCAAACTTAATGAGGAAATCCATATTTCAAATTACTGGTGTACCTTTCCTTTACTTTCTCTATCTCATTTTCCATGTGCCTTTAAATCTATGTTGCTGAATTGACAAGTTTATGCGCCGAAATCGGCTATGAAACGTCCCAGAATTGGAATTGTCGTAGAATCACCTATAGAGTCGTCTAGGGTTCACCATTTTGCAGATCGAATCAATTCCGTGAAAACCCACTTGTACCTGGTCAATTCTGAGCATGACGTGGCAATTTTGTCACGATTCTAGGTATCGACGACAATTTTTGTTGACTTTTTAGACCCCCCAAAACCCTAAAAAGTGACTCTCCTTTGTTTTAATTGATTTAGACATCCATCTAAGACTGTTTTGGAGAACAGGAAAGGGCACATGAACACAAACAAAGAGGGGCGAAATAGATTGATGCGATTTTTCGTGTTTTTTTTTGCTTGACCAAAGATTTCTAGATGTAGTTCTACGGCTGATTTAGACGCGATTATGCTTGATATTTGGATGCATTTGTAGTTCAAAGACTAGTGCATTTGCAAGTAATGTTAGTATTTACCTAGATGTTAGAACCTTCATTTTTTAAAATTTCATTTTAATATTTATTATTTAAAATAAAAAATTCTTTCTGTTCAACTTCAAATAAATAAATATTAAATATGAATATTCAGTTCATTTTTATTTGTATATACAATATACAATATATTATATATTATAAGTATATTATTATATTAAATACTAAATATTCAATTTTTATATAAATTAATAATTATTAAATAGCGCATAGTAGCACAATATAATTTTAATTTATTTGTATATATTTTTTATTAAATAAATAGTTCAACTTTAATTATATTTAAATATACATATTTATTATTTAGTTGTATATATTATTTATTTATTTTTATGCGCCTGGTAAACTTTTTAACGTGACCGGCGACATTGGTACGACACGCCCTCCGGCTCCACGCGAATGCTTTTGCCCAGAGCAATGAACCAGTGAGGCCACAACATGGGGGACCTCATCCCCTAGCAAGAACACTTCAAAGCCGTGAGCTCGTTGGCCCAACGAAGGCGTAAAGCCTGCGAGCTTGTTGGCCCAGCGGGGGTTTGAACACTAGTGGCCGCCACTACAACAGAGCGACTTAACCACCGAACCACGCCCTTATCGACAGTTGTATATATTATTTCATAAAATAAATTAATATTAATTAACATTTTAGTTTATTAATATTATTTGATTTAAATATTATTATATATTTATGATTTTTATATTTTTTTGTATGGACGTACACAAAACGTACCTAGCCCCCTAAAACAAATTTACTGTATTGGCATACTGTACCCACATACCCATACCCGATTTCGATTTGGTAACTTAGCTTTACATATAAAAAAAATCAGTTATTTCTCTTCTTTTGTAAATTTTCTGCATTTTTTGGATTCCTGATATTTTCTTGATATTATCCAGAGAAATTGAAAATATCTCTCTTTTGGTTTGCCAAGATATCCCTAAAAAAGATATTTGCTTCTATATATATAATACACACACACACACACACACACACACACACACACACACACACACACACATATATATATATGCATATGTATAACATATATTGTAACAAACAACCCTAAATTTTTTTCCCAAAATATTGAACAATTGACAACCTATGTTAGCGCAATTAAAACTCCTCCGCACTTTTGATCACCAAGATCCCAACTGGGCGAGGAGAGAGCATAATGTGCTTTGGATTACAATTTAAACATTGTGCAAACAAATAAACATTCATCTGCATATGCAAGTATCCACAAAACTGTGGGATTTCACCACTTTCAGTGGGTAATAAGAAGAATGAAAATTACAAAACCATCCACTTATTTAGTGGGTATTCACCACTTGTCCAGTGGGTAGAAAGAAAGAAAGAAAGGTTCAGTTGCTCCACACTGGCGGTTAAACCATCCAGGGGTACTTCTGTGTTTGCATAAAGAAAGATTACAATGAACTCAATGCGATTATAATCAGAATGAATGATTAGAGCTTGAATTTGTCAACCTTTTGAAGATCTTGGAAATCAATGAGATTATACCCTACATTGTATCAACTGGAACACACATAATATCAACAATCCATTGCTATTACTCAGAGAGTTCATGCTGTTCATAACTGAGAAGACACATAAATTTCTGTTAACCAAGTCTGATCTGCAAGAAACAATCCTTCCAAGACTGTACGGCGGCCTTGTTCATATACAACTTCTCATAAATACCATACAAAACAGAGATTGATTTCAGACTGCCCTTAAACTGATTATAATTCCTTGACAATAATAATGAATGCTGAAAACTAACCAAACATATCACAAACTGTTCATGAAAGCAATCACTCCTCACACAGGTCCGTACGGCCCTAGAGGTACATATTTCACCTAAACTTTATAAATACTGCTCAGATCAAAGGGAAATACAAAGAGGCGCCAGCACACAACAATGAATATGCAACCTTAAAACTGCATCAAAAGAGAGTGCAATGATCTCACAACAAATCGTACTTTCCCAGGGTACGGACATGGTTAGCAAAGATTTCATCACATATATCTCATAATAGCTTTAATGTCATTATAAATTCCTGAAGTTTAGGTGCCAATACATAGAAAAAGCAATGTCAAACATTAACAAAACACAGACTATCATCAAACACACCAAAAACTCAGATCGACCTCCTTGCTGGTACGGCCATAGAAGTGTACGGATGGCATAGAATAACATTAATCTCAAATTTCAAAGCAATCTGAAACACAGCTTCATTACACAAGCCAAAATCTAATCACAAGAACAACTAATATCAAAACATCCAAAACTTCATCGCTCCATGATGGCACAAATGTGATTTCAGTGTGAAATCAGCCCAAACCTCAAGAGGGTTTTCATCCTCAAGAGAATATGGAAGAACTCTCAGGTTCAGTCCATCTGCAAAACAAAATCAATTCCAAAGCATAACCCTCCAAATGAGCTCTCATCCCTTATTTATAACCTTTTGAGAAGAATATAATATTATTTCTTTTTATCTCTTCATATTTCTTCTCACAAAAAGGCCTTTTTTGAAATAATAATAAAATATCAAGTGTGAGGCCCCCTTTTTAAGTGTCTAACATTTAGAACACTTAAAAACCTTTCCAATGAGCTATAACACTTAAAAACACTTTCCAATGAGCTATAACACTTAAAAACCTTTCCAATGAGCTATAACACTTAGGTATTAATTAATTATTTTCACCCCAAGGAGCTTAAGTGAAAATAATAATTAAAATAGCTCATTAAATAACTCCTTTTTGCAGAAAATCCCAAACGGCCTTCGAATGCAAATTAAATTGAACCAGTATGCTCTGTAAGGTTTGGGATGCGCAACGATGCCTTTTGGGTGACTTTCCAAAAATAGACGGCTCCTCCAAGAATCTTGGAGAGCAATCCGGGAGCCCGATTAGACTTCGGAAAACATCACTGTAACCCTGGACATCCACTGAGCTCAAAGCCATAGAAAATAAACCATTACCACAAGGGAAACCCATATAACTGATCTGTAGACTGAACCGTGACTACTCCAAGAACATTGGAGTCCTCCCAACAAAGTCAGATAACCACTAAGAGACTAAGAACAAGCCAAAATGCGCACAAAAACCTATGCGCCAAAAAAGGGACATTATATAGATACATATGTATATAATACATATGTACATATGCATATATATGCATGTATATATATAGCATATATATACTATATATACATGAATATATATTATTATATACCATAGTTCCGAAACTCGCCGAAACTCGCCAAAACTCGGCGAGTCGCCAGCCGAGCATGCCATGGCGAGTCCTAGGGACTCAGACCCGGACCCAGCCACAAACTCGCCAAAACTCGCCGGTTTTCGAAAACTCGCCAAACTCGCCAGAAACTCGTGAGTCCCGAGCATGAAACTCGGCCAGAAAAAAGTGAAAAAATCAGGAACACGGTGATAGTATATTTCAAAATATATTTAATGAATTTCTTATACTTCAAATATTTTGAAATATACTGTCAGGATGTTTGAGATAGGTTCCGGATCCATGGGATTTAACATGCAGATTCTAGATTTTGGAGGACCCATTAGATTTCAGACTTAACCAATTTTTCAGGGTTTTAGGGTTTCAGACTCAGTCAAATTTAGGGTTTCAGTTTTGCACAAAAAGAGTAGAGGACAAATCACTGGATCCTATTGACTTGGATGAGATAGATCCTATTGATTTGCCGAGTTTTTGTTGACTCGTCAATTTTGGCATGATTGAAGACCTACCATTTACGCCTTCGTAGGAAGGCGAAGGATGCAGGCTCCTCTAAGCCATAGACTTCTAGTTATTGTTTTGATATTTCATATTTGTTTGGAACATTTGATGTCATGGATTTCATATTCCATGAGTTTTGTATACATTTGACTATATTTATATATCTAAGTGTGCTATTTCCTTCAGCAGCTTAGCTACAATTTGCGTTTATACTTATCTGATCGATGTATACTTGAGTATGTGATCAAATTAGCTTCTATTTGATGATGTTATAGTGTCTTTAAGGTTTATTTTATAAAGGGTGCATGAAACAAGTTTTAAATCCTTAAAAATATCTAAATTTCTTAGTTTTTTCACTTTGCCGAGTCTGGGTGCTGAGTCCCGAGTCCCGAGCCGAGTGACCCTCGCCGAGTCTGCGCTGAGTCCGAGTCTCGGAACTATGTTATATACATATGCATGTATATATATGTATGCATATGTTATACATATACATATGTATAACATATATAACATATATGTATAACACACACATATATAACATATGTATACATACATGTATATATATTTATATAACACACACACACATATACCTAGTATCAACAACATCTGTGGCTAAGATAGGAGTATACCTAGTATATGATCCAGTAGTTCTAGCTTATCTACCAATGGCAAAGGCATCTATCAATAATACCGAGAATAGGCGAGGACATAGGCATAAGCAAAGCCATAAGTATAGGTGGCTAGTAAAGCAGTTTACCCATCATCTATTATGGGTTATTTTGTATATGAAGCGGTTGAAGCACCAGTATATGAGTATATGCACTAGCACCACTATTTGTTGATCTAGTCGATGATTGATACCTAGCTATGATCAAGTTACAAATCCACGAGTAGTAGCTTATCCAATTCCATATGTATATGTTATACATATAAACATATGTATAACATATATACTTATAAGTATAATATTTATAACATATTTATACATAACATATATACATATATGTATAACACACATATAGCATATGTATACACACACACACAAATATATATTAGTTATACATATATACATATGTATAACATATTTATACATAACATATATACATATATGTATACACACATATATATTAGTTATACATATATATGTATATAATATACACATATATGTATAACTAATATATATATGTATATATATTAGTTATACATATATGTGTATATTATATACATATACACATATGTATATATACACATATATGTATAACTAATATATATATATATATATATATATATATATATATATATATATATATATATATATATATATATATATATATATATATATATATATATGTATAACTAATATATATGTATGTATAACTAATATACATAGCAGAACTGAACAAGAAATCCACCCAAAACCTGCTGAAAATACTCCAAAACAGTCAAGGAAGAATGGTACTTGTTAAGAATGAGGGAAAATGAGAGGACATGATATAGAACAAAAGTAAATCTACTATCCTGCACTCTGACCTGCACTTTCCAGCTCTCCAAACCCTTAAATGGCATCGTCCTTCTTTAACAAAGTCACTTGATGAATGAAAGAATGAAAGGAAGGAGTGTTTTATAAGTTTTGCGACGTGCTTTTCTATTTTAAACCCCTTCCCCTCTTCTCTCTCCTAGGGCATAGTTTTGGCTTATGCATTTTTTTTATGTCTTCAAGTTACTTTTGAATCTTCATCCTTCATGGGTGTGTTGGAGTTATGTTTGACATATTTGGTCATTGAGTTTTGTCACTTAGACCTCCTTGGGCATGCTTTTACAACTTGAAACACTTTTGACATATTTTCACTTTGAGTTTTTGTCACTTAAGTCATGAAGTGTGCGCCTAGGAGCACTTGGGACACTTTTTTGTTATATTTCATAAGCGGTATTTTGTCACTTAAGTGGTTAGGTGTGCATCCAAGGTGTTGAGTGTCACTTTTTGTTCTATTTTTGGTTTGAGTTTTTTCACTAAGTCAAAAAGTGCACCCATATTCTATTTCTTCATTCACTTAATGACGTAAGTGAAAAAACAACTTTTATATCATTTGAGCGATCTATTTCTTCATTGACATTGCATAGTGCATGCATTTCATGCCTTGGAGTAATTTTTGCCTTGTAACAGGACACTAGACCCCTCTTAGGTGTGCCCAAGCTTTACAGAGCCCTTTTTGCTTTATTTTTGACCTCTGTTATGACTTCCATTCTCCTAGACTCTCTCCGAATGACCTGATTCCATTAGGGCCTTTGCTTCATTTAACATGCCTTGGAAGCTCTGTCATTAATTTGTCTGTCTCTACACTTCACTGCCTTTTTGTCGACATATCCATCTCATCCAATGTGCTTGAAAATTTTCCTTCTTAAACCTTGCATAGGAGTCTGTTAGCACTCATTTTGACCTGGAGGTTGATTTTTCATGTTTAGGGGGTTTCTTCATTTGAACCCTATATCTTCTTGCCCATTTTCCTAAGTGTTGGACCTCCTCGGCATTTTTCAGCTGCAGCATCATATTTTCTTCGAGGAGGAAGTCATCATCATCATGTTTTCTGTCGACTTGTTTTTCATCAGGATCATCATATTTCAATATCGGGTGATGTTTGGATATCATCCCGATCCTGCTGATGAGCTACAATGTGCCTTAATTTTTTTGCGGAGGGTGATTTTTCAAATATCCGGTGATCTTCCAATTATCACCCTTCCCTTTTATGATGATGATGTCACCCCGATCTTCCGAGGGGGTCATTTTCTAAGTTGTTCAACCCGGCCTATTTTTTCTTAAGGGTCGTCGTCATCATCATGATCATATTTCCAGTTATCGCCGTGTTGCTTGCGAGGATCATCATATTGTCTACCTGCATGATCTTTCGCTGGGGTGATATTTTAACATCGGGTGATCTTTGTTAAGATCATCCTGATGATGTTGCTGTAAAGTTCTAAGTGTGACCCGATTTTCATCGTGGTCATCATATTTTGGACGTCAGGATGATCTTAGTCAATATCATCCTGATGTTGTTGTATCACTTCATGTTCGTTGTTTTATCATCCTGATGATGCTGATATCAAGGAGATATCCGCCTGCCGGCTTCGTGCATTATCTAGTGGGGGGTGATCTTTTCAAATATCTGGCATATTCATCTATCACCCCGATCTTATAGTGGAGCTACAGTGCAGCATGATATTTGTGCATCAGGATGATATTTCCAAATATCCGGTTATCTTCCGAATATCATCCTGATGTCGATATGATGATGACGTCATCTGGATATGAAGAGGTGCGCAATAGGCAGATATGCTGATGACATCAGCAGGATATGACGATGACGTCATCAGGATGTTCATCGGCCAGACTTTTGGTATCGGCTAAGCAGGAGGATCTTCCTCCGATGGATCAGGTTGTGCCGATGAAGGCGATTATCATGCAGGTTATATTGCGATATGATGCTGACGTCAGGGTGATATTTCAAGCGACAGGATATCATGCTGTTGGAGGATGATGATGAAGTCTTATACTAGTGTCGTCAGGAGCAAAAGCACCGACATTATATATGCTCGTGGCCTAGTATATAAAGTGTTGAAAAGGTCGCTGCGGGGTGCATGTGGGATAATTGATATCCTGCATTTTTGAAATATCATGACGATGAGGTATCTTGGCGGGAAATGGTTGCGATGCACAGTTTGACGTTTTCCCGAGGCCGCGGGTTGGTGCGCCATTAATGGCGAAGGTTGCAGAGGTATGGACGGATCTGGTACCCGATTGAAGGTGTACATCAACGGACAGTGGCGCAGGGCTCGAGGTTTCTTCCTGTCTCCTCCCCTACCTGCTGCATTCATGTTTGGGCGCCAATCTGGTAATGCGTTGAGCGCCATTTTTCTGATACTGTGTATCTGGCGGGATTTTTGGTCAACCATGTAATTAATTGCTGTGGTACACTATCTGGCTGTTATAAGCAGGAAGTGTTACTCATTTTTGGTTGTTGAAAGTTGAAGATTTTTGGCTCTGTAATTCAAAACAAGCTGATCTGGCTGCTCTGTACAGCTAAACCTGTGAGTCTATGTATCTCTTGTTGTATGTTTTGGCACGAACCCACTGATTTCATGATTAATCTTATATGAGAAATGCTATCTTAGCATGTGTTTTGTTAATTCTGTCTCCAGTATTGCATGTATTCTTCTTTTGAATCTGGATATTTGGGTAATGTTTAGATTCTAGAGCATAGAATTCCTATGTTGAATGTCTGATCTTTTAACTTCTGCTCAAGGGGTAGATTAAACTGTTTTCAGGTTGAACATTGGGAAGGGTATACTACAGTAGGGATGCCATAAGTAGAGATAACTTAACACTCTGTATTGGGAGATATCTGTAAGGCAGGTATCACATATATCCCCCTGAAATCCAGTTTTAGCTGTTCATGTTGATCATTCACAGGTGTATGTCTACTGACTCCAGGCCCTGGATAGGCACCAATCTTGCTTTGTGTTTGTGTTACAACCATGTCCAGCTTTGCATCCAAACTTAAAATCCAAATCAAAATCTAGAACAACCATTAGGACATTAGAATTAGTTTTAGGATCCTCAGTCCTCTGTCTACAACTGCAAATAGGCCCAAAGCTAGCCCCTTTGCTCTTATCTTTCAGTTTTGGTCTACTTACAGGAGGACTTATCTGCTTTCTGTCAGCATCCCAGCCTTGTATGCATATCCTCATGGATGTTGAGTAGGGAATACCCCCCTAGGTTTTGCAGAGCTTGAAGAAGAAGAGGAGATAAAATACAGAGTCTATCTCCTACACTGTTGGCCCCTGGCTCAGAGATCCTGTTGATCACTGATGGCTACCTTGTAGGGAAATCTGGGAATAAGCATCCAGTCTGGGAAAAAGTCAACAGAGTCAATTCAAAATTGACAATGACGATTCTAACAACTATTGACAACTAAGACTTAGAGATGACAAGTTTTATACTTAAGAATTGAACCATGAATAAACAAGTGACTTGTAGTTTACAACTTGATGCAATAGGAAAAATTTCATACGGGTACAAGTTACAACAACTGGCTCTATTTGGGGACCATGGCATATACTTAGGGCGTAGGACCTCTAGAATGTCTAGTTCATTAGTAGATTGGTGCCTTATCAGTTGGGTTATAGAGTCAATATATTCCTATTGCACCTAAAAGACAGATATCCTAGATCACTTAAATAATGACAAAACAAACACATCATCACATTACAAAAGGGGAAACACAATACAGCATGATGAACATGTCATGAATGGAGAAATACAATATGACACAACTATGTATAAGAGGAAAACCCCTTCAAACGCTAAGGAATGAAGTGTTTTAGGCATAGTTGGAAGACTCACTGCGGACTCTCCAAACTTGCGAGTCCCTCAGCTGGCCGAGTCGACTCGGCACTGCCTCGCGAGTCGAGTCCACGCGAGTCCCTGCACAGGACTCGCGGGGATGGCTGGGATGCCCAAAAACAAGATTAAAAAATGCTTTGTTGAAATTTCAATTTGAACTTTTCAATAATGAATTTCAATTATGACAAAATTTCAATTATGCAATGATGAAATTTCAATTATTGAGTGTTTGATGATCATATGACGTGTAATCTTTGAATTATGACAAATTGATAATCAAATTAGGCTCTTATGTTCTCTAAATGCATTAATTTCTTTTTTTTTAAAAACTACATTTTTTTTTGCCGAGTCCTAGCCGAGTTTTTTCTCGAGTCCGTGCCAAGTCCCGAGTCGGAGTCCTATTTTGGGCTGCCGAATCTGCGCCGAGTCCAAGTTTTCCAACTTTGGTTTTAGGTATTGTCCACTATAGGGCAATGGTAAATGTATACTATCTAAATGAGATAGATAATAAATGTTATCTTTGCAGCAATGTTTGATCTTGAAAGGTCCAAGCCACAAAGAATCAAGTTTTCCATGCATTCCTTTCGGTTAGTGTCGATTGTCCCAAAGTAAAACAAGATCGCCACACTGAAATCACTTTGATGGGCATTTTGCCAAAAATCTTCTTGACACATTCTGTAATATTCCACCCCAAATTGAAACCAATTTTTTCCAATGCCCACAAAGAATTTCGTCTTCTATCATGCAGGCATTCCGTCAAACACTTTGCATAGTTATTGTTTCAATGCATTTTCAATGTGTTTGGGTATGGGATCATTCAAAATGCAATTCAAGACAATATTTGCTCAGATAGTAAATCCAGAATGCATAGAAATATCATGGGCATTTCAACAAACACTTAGCATGCATTAAAGAAATAACTAATAATGACAATCTGACCTCAAACTCCAGCAATGTATTGATCTTCAATGTCATACAGGCTCAGATTACAATATAATGCCCAAAAGATGATGATTTACAAGATAATAAGCTGCTGTCATACAAAACACTCTGCTATAGCATAACACAAATGAATCCTACAGCTGATAATACTCAGAAATCTGCTTGAAGACCACTCCAAACTGCTGTCAAAACTTGCGTATCAGAGCTGAATAATGGTGAATTGCTATAGCTGTAGATAACTCCTTTAGAAACAAACCAAATCTGATTGAAATTTTATTAAAATGCAATGCTTATGGATCACACCCACCATATACCAAGACAAGGGTTTAGGAACCCATAAATTCCCACGGCTGATATAGAAGTACTCACTGCAAATTGCCTATCAAATCCATCATACTATTCTCAAGGAAAATTAGCATTAGCCTCCACAAATTTATTATTTATCAAATCTCCAATAAATTTGTAAAACCTTCAGCACTGGAAAAATATAGATATTCAACACAAATACCATTATCGACCAACATTCAACACAAGCGTAGATTTTGAATAAATCTACAAGCAAACCTTTCCTGCATAAACTGTAATTTTGAATGAGTCACACTGTAATAACCTAGGTGGATCTTTCACCACTGCAGCTATTCTTCTCCAAGAGGGTTTTTGTCCTCAAGAAGGCTGAGATGAACCAAGTTCAATCTCCTAGAACCACGAGGGTTTCATTAGAGGAAAATATAATAATTAGCATATCAAAATGAGCTCTCACAACCTCCTTTTATACTTTTTCGCCGAACTCTCCAGATTCCAGAAGCTTATATTTTAAAATTCACTTTTTAATTTAAACTCCCTTTTAGCTCTAAAAAAGACCTTTTTATTAAAATAATGATAATTTGACACGCAAGGTCTTTGTTTAATGCATCCATGATTTAAAACATTTCATCTCGGTTTCGATGAGGTATAACACTAAAGTGCTTTTTAAATATTTTAAATAATATTTGGCGACCTTAGTAAAATAATTAAAATAAAACCATTAATACACCCATTTTGCACAAATTGTCAGAATGTATCAGAATTGAAAACTGATTGCATTGGAGTGATCCTGATGAAGAATAATGATAAATGCAGCCAACTGAGCGACTTACTATAAATAGATGCCCTCTCCAAGATTCTTGGGGAGCACACTAGAAGTCGGAAATCACCCCGAAAAGTGGCATATGAGTCCTCCAGACTATCTGAGCTCATTGGAATCATCAAATAACTCCTCTGATAAGTTGACACACATACACAAGGTTAGTGCCATTTGCACTGCAAGGGAACCCGAAAATGGGGACATTACATGTTCTTGATGTCCTATGATCTTATCTACAACCTTTGTTTTGGATTCTTCAAGATTTGTGAGGTACATTATTTCTTTTCTCAATTAGGTCCTTGAATTCACTCTTTGACTTCCAATGCCAATTGTAAAGATGATAATTCAAGAGTGATTGATAACATTGCTTCTATTCCATACATGATTATAAATGATGAAGTACCAATTGCCCTCGTAGGATTGATGCAATCTACCCACAAGACATCATATAACTTATGCCATCTTCGCTAATCATTGTCAACCAATTTTCAAATGATTCTCACAATATTCTTTTTGGAAGACTTAGCCTGTCCATTACCTTGTGGATAATAATCTGATGAGAGATAGAGTTATTCCATATTCATAACAAAATTCCAAAACCTCTTCTGAAGAGAAACTTGATGTATTATTAATCACTATTTTGTGTCACACCAAAGTGTGAGAAAATGTTTTCCTTTAAAAATTCACAAACCACCTCTAAAGTTTCTCACTTCGTTGGAATGGCCTCAACCCATTTAGTGAAATAATTAGTAGTAGTAATAACATAAACATGTCCCTTACTAGAATTTGGGGGTTAGTGGCCAATGAAATTTAATCCCCATTGCTGAAAAAGGGGTTTCAATGATAATCAACTTAGGAGAAATAGCAGCCAGCTTAAGTTTTCTAATGAGCTGTTGGCATACTTGACATTTTAGTACCCACTCATGCATCACGGAACATGGTAGGCCAATAATATTATGCTTTTAGAATCTTGAATGTTGTCACCCTTTTCAAGCAATGACCACCACAAGCTTTGTCATGAAAACTTTTAGGAGCTTGTGTTGTTCCTTACAGACCTCAAGAAAGTACCATCAATACCTCTTTTCTACAATACATCCTTCCATAGCACAAACTTGAGTGCTTTCAATCTCAAAGTCCTCTTTTGCTACTTATTCATATGGTTTAGACAATCTCCATTTGTTAGATAATAGGCTATGTTTGTGTACCATTCATTTGTAGAGTTGACAAATTGTACCAATGGTTGGTCATCTCTTGCTGTATCTATAGCGTTTCCTTTTCCTTTATCTCTGTTTTCTGCTATGAGTTGACAATCTTCTTCCATATATCAATTTACTTGGCTTGATTTCGAGATCATATTCTTTGAACCTGTCTCCTATTGTGTGAGAATTGGCTTTATTGATAGATCTGGCACAAATAGCATGGTATGAGAATTCAAGATATAGAATTTGAAATTTTTCATTGCTCTCACTACGGTGTATGCATGCTTTTCTATCTGTGAATATTTCATCTCGTGATCTTTAAAACTACTACTCATGAATGCAATTGGAGCTTCCACATTCTCTAGAAGCTTCTGTGTAAGAATTGTAGACATGGTATGCTCTAAAGCATAACAATACAAGTACTCGGGCTCTACTGATATCTTCCTTAATTTATGTGAACAATTATTTATACTCTTCGGTCCATTTGAAGGATGTTGTTTTATTCATCATAGCTGATATGTCTTTTGTGAGTTCTAAAAAATTAGACACAAACCTTCTCAAGAAGTTAACTTTTCCAAAGAATGAATGTTCACCAATCTTACTTGTAGGCAAAGAGATATTGTGAATGGCATCAATCCAATTAGGATCAATTTTTGTGCCTTCTTTTGAGACAATATACTCTAACAACTTTTGTTCTGTAACTCCAAAAATGGACTTCTTAGGATTTAAGGAGATACTATGAAGTCTGCATCTTTCAAATACCTTTGTGAGGTGCTGAAAATGATCATCCCACTTCTTTGAAAACTCTTTGGGATCATCCAAATACACAACAATAACTTTATCTTTCAAGTCATAACCAGAGTAATCGTCAAGCAGGGACACATCTCTAACCTTGTTTTTGTCTACAAAGAATGGTCCATAATAGGAAGAGGATAATTATCTTTCAATGAAGCTTGATTCAAAATACTAAAATTCACACATTTCCTTATCTCTCTATTCTTTTTACTAACTGGAACAATGTTAGATACCCAAATAGAATGGTGAATTATAAAGATTAGTCTTGCATCCAATATCTTCTAAATTTTTGTGTAAATGGTCCTTGTCAATCATGGATTATAGTGATATTGTTTCTGCTTGAAAGTCTTGACTTAGTTTTAAGAGGAATTGTATGAGATAACTCCTTTTGTGTAAAGATTTTCGGATCTTCATAAGACCATGCAAACACATCTTTGTACTTTTGGAAAAGTGCTTCAAATTTACTTCTTTCTTAAGGTGAACAACATTTTACCAAATTGATCATTCTAGGTTCATTTGCAATACCAATATCAATTTGTTCATTATACCAATCTTACTTGTAGGCAAAGAGATATTGCGAATGACATCAATCCCATTAGGATCAATTTTCTGCCTTCTTTTGAGACAATATACTCTAACAACTTTCGTTCTGTAACTCCAAAAATGAACTTCTTAGGATTTACGGAGATAGTATGAAGTCTGCATCTTTCAAATACCTTTGTGAGGTGCTGAAAATGATCATCCTACTTCTTTGAAAACTCTTTGAGATCATCCAAATACACAACAATAACTTTATCTTTCAAGTCATAACTAGAGTAATCATCAAGTAGGGACAACATCTCTAACCTTGTTATTGTCTGCAAAGAATGGTCCATAATAGGAAGAGGATAATTATCTTTCAATGAAGCTTGATTCAAATTACCGAAATCCACACATCCTTATCTCTCCATTCTTTTTGTTAATTGGAACAATGTTAGATACCCAAATAGAATAGTGAATGTAATGACTGCCCTGATTTTTTTTGAAACCAAGCAACAACACTGATGTTAAGTGCAACAATGATTCTTCCACACTCTTCTGATCACCTAGATCCTGATGTGGGCAAGGTGAGAGCATACAAGTGCTTCCGAGTTAGTATTCAAATCCAAACCGGCAATAAAAACAACTTCCACTTATTCAGTGAGCATCCGCTAATACAACATGCATCCACTTATGCAGTGGGCAACCACTTATTCAGGGGGAGAAACAAGAAGGAAACCTAGGCACATCCACTTTTCAGCGGGAAGCCGTTAGAAATAAGCCACTTATTTAGTGGGATAAGAAAACCAAAGCATTAAACTATCAATTCCACTGGCAGTGGTACCTTCCAGGGGTTACAATGAAATATTGCAACTATGAGATAATCACAATGAGAAATAAAGGCTGCAATATCATCAACTAATTTTGATTTTTCTATCTATTCACTGCTGTAACATACAAATCAGACCTTTTATACCTTCAAAATAACAAGGAAAGATGCTCACAAGGATAGGGAATTGAAGCACACTAAATTTGCCACTAATAGAGGATGTTGAAAGAGATCATGAGTCTGAATTCACACCATTTAGCTGCCATATCTGCTAAATCAGAACTGTCGACAAACTGAAAATACCCAGATGTATCACCAAGGCCAGATTACTCCCTCGACATGAAAATGGGCTCACGTAAGGATTGATATGGAGTGGCAGACCAAACAAAATGTATGTTAGACCTTGTTCTTGTTGGGTCCCAAAATAGCAGAAACCCAAAACCCTAGAACATTTCACAATCACCAAGGCCAGGGGTGTTGCCATGGTGATCGAAAGAGGTTTATCAACAGGTCAAGGGCGATCTTGGCCAACTAATAGGAGTGGGTATACTCCTTTGCACTTCAGGCTCAGTTAGACTTAGGAGGGATATTCCTAGAGGCATGAAATAGAACACAAACAAACATACACATCCATACCCAATGTACACTTGACCTCTAAAGTTGTCACTAGGTCAAGACAAACTGGCTGCACAGGCTTATGTATTAAGCTGATTACTGCACTATGCATTTGCACCCAAATATGACAATATTATACTCCTTGAGATGACTCCACTTAACTTCGCATACACAAGATACAAAGTGCAGACATACATGTACACGATTCACCAATGATCACTGCACATATTGCAATATATAATCTGTATTGTATTTCAAATGCACCCACAGTACTTACCAAAACTCCCAAATATAATCTCAATCCAAAATGACCAGCATCTAATCAAAATACAACAAACTCCATGATAGCACAATGTGATTTCTGTGTGAAACCACCATTACCAGCTAGGGTGGATCTCTCACCCCCGAAACCAATCCTCTCCAAGAGGGTTTTCGTCCTCAAGAAGGAATGTCGAACATGTAGGCTTAATCCAACAGCATAACAATATCAAATCAATAGCATAACCTCAACAATGAGCTCTCACTTCTCTTAAATAGACTCTTTGTAAGTTACACAAGAATATAATTCTTTCTTGGAAATAATTACTTTTTTCCTCCAACTTAAATAATTCCTTTTTCCAAGTAATGGCGCCCACTTTTATGTGCCTAATCAAATAATAAAACATTTTCCCTTTCAATGAGCTATAACACTTAAGTCACCTTTAAATAATTCCAACCTTAGGAGACTTATGTGAAAATAATAATAAAATAGCTCATTTAATCACCCAACTTATGGAAAATCCCAAACTGAAGCAAATTGCAAAATAAACTTTACCAACACCATCCTGAAGGTTTGGGATGAAGGATGATGCCAACTGGGTGACTTTCTAAGAATAGATGGCTTCTCCAAGAAGTTTGGAGAGCAAACCAGAAGACCGAAAATGCTTTTGAAAGCATCATTGTAATCCTGAACACCAACTGAGCTCAATGCCATAGTAAAACATCACAAATAACTGAACCTGTGCTCTCCAAGAATTATGGAGCTCCCTAACCATGCCAGATAGCCTATGGGAACTCAAGAAATAGGCTATTGGTCACAAACTTGGCTAAACGCCAATTTGGGACATTACAGTGAATTATGAAGATTAGTCTTGCATCCAACATCTTCTAAAGTTTTGTGTAAATGGTTCTTGTCAAGCGTGGATTATAATGATATTGTTTATGCCTGATAGTCTTGACTTAGTTTTAAGAGGAATTGTATGAGATAACTTCTTTTGTGTAAATATTTTCGGATCTTCATAAGACCATGCAAACACATCTTTGTACTTTTGTAAAAGTGCTTCAAATTTACTTCTTTCTTAAGGTGAACAACATTTTACCAAATTGATCATTCTAGGTTCATTTGCAATACCAATATCAATTTGTTCATTACACCAATCTTACTTGTAGGCAAAGAGATATTGCAAATGGCATCAATCCACTTAGGATCAATTTTGTGCCTTCTTTTGAGACAATATACTCTAACAACTTTCGTTTTGTAACTCCAAAAATGGGCTTCTTAGGATTTAAGGAGATACTATGAAGTCTGCATCTTTCAAATAACTTTGTGAGGTGTTGAAAATGATCATCCCACTTCTTTGAAAACTCTTTTAGATCATCCAAATACACAACAATAACTTTATTGTTCAAGTCATAACTAGAGTAATCGTCAAGTAGGGACATCTCTAACCTTGTTATTGTTTGCAAAGAATGGTCCATAATAGGAAGAGGATAATTATCTTTCAATGAAGCTTGATTCAAATTACTGAAATCCACACATAGCCTTATTTCTCTATTCTTTTTACTAACCGGAACAATGTTAGATACCCAAATAGAATGGTGAATTGTAAAGATTAGTCTTGCATCCAACATCTTCTAAATTTGTGTAAATGGTCCTTGTCAAGCATGGATTATAGTGATATTGTTTTGCCTGAAAGGCTTGACATAGTTTTAAGAGGAATTGTGTGAGATAACTCCTTTTGTTTAAAGATTTTCAGATCTTCATAAGACCATGCAAACACATCTTTGTACTTTTGGAAAATTGCTTCAAATTTACTTCTTTCTTAAGGTGAACACCATTTTACCAAATCGATCATTCTAGGTTCATTTGCAATACCAATATCAATTTGTTCATATTCCATAGATGTCCTTGATTGAGAATTGATCTTAGCTTTGTTATACTTGTCATGTATGTCAAAGATATTCTCAAGAGATACTAAGCCCCTTGGAATCTTTTTACCTTTCAACTGAATAACCTCGGAGTCAGCATTAATGTCAACAGTACTTCCTTATGGAACTTGTCTCAATGATTCTCGATAGGCGTAAGCATAGTTCACCAACTCAGCGACTACGTGGTGAGTTGCAGAGTACTCGCGAGTTTTTAACCCGTGCAAGTACCTACAGGTTTAACTCGCCGAGTCTTCTGGCCGAGTTTTTGGCGAGTACACGCTGAGACTCACCAAAAACTTGGTGAGTCTAACAACTTGACTCACCAGCCAGCAATTTTACCGAGTTTTGCCAAGTTTTGCTGATTTTCAAAAATTTTAGTGTTTTTTAAGTTGCCGAGTTTTGTCGAGTTTTTGTTGAGTACTCTCTGAGTTGGGAATTTTTGGCTTGCCAAGTACTCTCCAATTCCGAGTTGGTGAACTATGGGCGTAAGAACTACCTTTGAATAATAAAACACAAAAATCATCCAACTTTTCAAAGAAATTAACGATGTGCTAATCATCATTAAATACTTGTCAAATTTTGAGTTACCCAACACTAGTGGGCAATAAATCATCTCAATTACAAGTGCACTTTGCCAAAACTCAGAATGTTGCATGGAAAGAGAAGCTGAAACAGCAAGTGCATCAGTCCTACTATTTTCTCCTTGTGGGATATATTTGATTGCAAAGGCCTCAAGCATCCCGTACTTGATTCCTATAATGCTTGAGGCAATCCTTCTTCACTTGAAACTGGTCTTTTATCTGTTTTACAATCAACTCTACATCTCCTTCCACTCTTAACAATTTGATTTTTATGTCAGGAGCATTCTTGAGATGCAACAATAATGCCTCTTATTTTGCAGTGTTATTAGTACAATCAGTTTGCAAACAATAAGCAAAAGGGCATAACTTACCTTTCGGGGATATAAGAACAACACTAGCACCTAAACCTATTGTAGAGCAACTCCCGTCAAATTGCATAGTCCATAAATGTTGTTCTTCCTGTTCACTTTTGAAACATGTCAATGTTCTTTCCTTGATTTCTTCGTCTGCCATCATCATATTTGTATCGAGATCCATCTCTTCATATAAAATTGTAGTCTTAGGGTCTTTTGACTTTACCACTGTGAACTGAGATTTCTATTCAGGTTCCAATCTGATTTTTCCTCCTTTGACTGGAGTGGTTGTTGAGGACCAATCCAATTGAGTTTCTCCACCAAGATCTTACAAAAACTACGGCTTAACATACCATAACTAGCAGGAATATCTGCCACCAAAATAGTCATCATAATTCTTTTATTTGGATGTGTTGCAAGAGCAACTTGTGCATCCTTCAATTGTCCAACAAGTGGTACTGACTTGGATTCAAGCAGATAATACCTACTGAAAGTTTTTGTAGATGATAAGACCAAAGCATTCATTACCTTGAGTGACATGACATTGTCTGAATCCCCTGAATCAATGACGCAATTACTTAATTTGTAAGCAGCTATATAGAGAGATATTTAGATTGGCTCTGGCTTTTTTCCTGCTGGTACGGAAGACTCAAATAAATTTATGGGGCAGTAGAGCTAGTACATAGGCTGGCTGAGTTGATTTATTAAAAAAAAAAAAAACCCACAAGATGAGGTAGGTGAATGAATACTTGAAACAAAATCCAGAACAGGGAAATGGAAACTCAGGGGATGGAATCCAATTGAAAAAGGTGGAAGAGAACAGAAGCAACAAGGCAAGATGTGGCAAGGAAAATGCCACCTCTATCTCAGTTGTTGGTTAGGCAGCTGCAATAACTCAACACTTTCCCTAGTGATGCAGGGTCTTGGGGATGAGTGATCACGTAATGTGGGTTGATCACTATAAATACAACATTATGTGATCACTGTAAATACAGCAGTATGAGTACATCCATGCAGATAATCAAACACATGTATGTTGTGATTCTCTCTTGTAGGTGCAGGACTAAAGCTTTTGTACATTCATAGTTTATAAACTCATTTAGCATCTTTGTTTTGTTTAATTATTTAATTATCTATTGAAGTTTTCTTGAGTACTTACTCATCTTTGTTAGTCTACTTCATTAATTACTATCCTATTAGTAGTTTATTGAATATAAGTTGGCAATCGTAATTGTTTCATAACATTTTATATTGTTTGGAAATAGGCAGTAGGAACCTTTTTCATTTTCTCTAGCTAGTTGTTGAATGGTGGTGGAATTCTTACATTTGGTAGCTGTTATTTTTTTTATCTGCAAACAATGCAGTTGCCACCATTAATTACTATCCTATTAGTAGTTTATTGAATATAAGTTGGCAATAGTAATTGTTTCATAACATTTTATATTGTTTGGATTCTTTGGAAATAGGCACTAGGAACCTCTTTCATTTTCTCTAGCTAGTTGTTGAATGGTGGTGGAATTCTTACATTTGGTAGCTGTAATTTTTTATCTGCAAACAATGCAGTTGCACCAATGTAGGTTGTTGAGAAATAATATGTAAAGAAAGTAATATTTTTAAAAAAGAATGATTTCTTCTAGTTATTATTGTTTTTTATAAAGTAAATAGAGTATTAATATTGAAAAAAGATACAAAGAATGGCCGCCTGAAAGGACCAAAATCAGACTGGCTTCAAGCTTAAAATATAAAACTGCAGTAGCATAAGATAGACAATAAGAGCCTACTCCTCAAAACATGGAGCCTAGTAAACAGCCCAGCGGGGTATTACAAAGGAGGTTGTGGATCAACATATTGAAGACGATAAAACAAACTAGCACTAAGAAAGAGTCTACAACCAGCCAGTGTGACAATTTCAATAAAGATTGTCTAGATGTCCTTGTTGTACACTCAAAAGGCTCACAGAAAATATAGCAATTTAATTTTTTGCTGTATATACATGTAATCATGAGGGGATTGAAGTCAACTTTTCCTCTTGTGAAACATGGAGCTGCTGAGGGTTTATATTCATATTGACTTGTTTGTGCATTGTGTTTTACTGCAAGTTGGCTCCTTGACTTGTTTCATGTGTGGAGCTCTCTCCTTTAAAACTTGGTGTTTTGAAGGAAAGAAAAGGTCAGCTCGTTCCTGTATGATCTCCATGATTCAATGCCTTGCATTTTGATTGGTTTACTGTTCAAACTTCAAAGAATATACCTGTACTAAAAGTTGGGATTCATTGTTGTCGTTAACATGCTGGAAAGCTAAGCTCTCTTGATGAGTGATTCTTTTGTTAAATATTTTCTTCAAAGGCATCTTGCATGAAATATATTATGGTAATATCAACAGTGATTCAACTAAATTTTCTTGTTCAAGACCAAGAAGCACACTATGTTATTGTTTTTGAGCTCCAAAATATCTATTTTATTGAGCTTTGATGTAAACTTCTATTACAGATACGATTAGCTGATAATCACGGGTCTATTTCAAGATCTCAAGTTGAAGCTGCTTCAGCCAATGTTCATGTTCGGATGGAGGTGAGACATTTGATGATGTATTTATAGGATGCAAATGCTAGACGATTGTAGAGGGAGTCACTGTTGTGGATGTGCTTTCCTTTCTTTCAAGCTAGTCTTTGGAAGGAATTTATTGAACTTAACCTTTTAGAAAATATCAGTATTTTCTGAAATGATTTAATTGTGACTCAAAATTTGGGACTGTTTGATCTTGTATTTTCCTTTTTTATATTTCCATGGATTCACCTATATATGCCTATGCTCTGTATATTATATAAATCTTTCTCCTCATGTTTAGTAAGTAGAAAAGAGAAGCCGAACTTTTATAAATCAATCTTGAGGCATAATCAGGGCACCCTTTGAGTTGTATGTCTTAGAAGTACAATTGCTATAGTTTAGCATATTTGCATGCTAAAACAAATGCATCTAAACAAAATGCATCATGCCCATTTTTATACATCTATACTAAAGTGACCTACAATATTAACACAGTATATTCCCAGAATTATATCAACATAAACTTTTGACCTTCCCTGTGTAGAACATCAACTTAACATTGAACATATAAGCTTAGGGATAAAATTATTTATCACATTACAGAATAAAATATGTTGTGTCTATGTACATAACATGGCCTGCCTCCTAGGAAAGATTTGTCCCTAGAATTCTTTGGAAGTTGAGGACCCTACCCTAGAGACACCTGCAAAAAATGATTATAGCATATCAAAATTTGTGGACACTGCAACATACACCCAAAACAGATGGTTAACACAAGTTTTCCTAGAAGATTTCTTTTCTAAATTATGGACTTTGGTGAAATATCCCCACACTAATATTTTTTGTATTTTTGTGTATATTTAAATGATATAAACAGCAGTACCCAAATAAATCTAATAAACTTCATAAGAAAGATCTAACACGATGCTGTTTATATTGATTGGTTAGCTGGAAATACAACAGCAAGTGTGTGTGTGTAATGTTCCATTTTTGGCACATTGATTATTATGTGCATTTTGCTTGTTCGTAGTCTTGTGAAGGCTATCCGACATGTTGGAAGAACTCCTAAGTTCTTGGAGTGGTCGTGGTTCTATCTGCAGAGCAGTTGTGTGTGTCTCAAGTCTTCATTTCATCAGGGATTGGTTGAAGTTATTTATCAGTGCATTTCTAGTGCTTATTTTGGCTTGGGATTATTATTCTGATAATTAATTAATATTTCACTAAGGTTGCCTAAGGTTATATTTAATTATTGCAACTTAGTGTAATATTAATTAAATAATGGGTTTCCTTCTGGAAATGGATTAATTCTCTTTGGTATTGAGCTCAGTGGATGTCCAAGGTTACAGTGATGTTTTCTGATGTTTGATCGTGTTCCTGGTTTGCTCTCCAAGATTCTTAGAGGAGTTGTCTATTTTTGGAAAGTCTCTCGGAAGGCATTGTTTCACATCCCAAACCTTACAGAACATATTGGTTCAGTTTAAATTGCATTTGGAGGCCGTTTGAGATTTTCCGCAAAAATTAATATTTAATGAGCTATTTTAATTATTATTTTCACTTTAGCTCCTAGGGGTGAAAATAATTAATTAATACCTAAGTGTTATAGCTCATTGGAAAGGTTTTTAAGTATTCTAAATGTTAGACACTTAAAAAGGGGGCCTCACAATTGATATTTTATTATTATTTCAAAAAAAGGCCTTTTGTGAGAAGAAATATGAAGAGATCAAAAAAGAAATAATATTATATTCTTCTCAAAAGGTTATAAATAAGGGATGAGAGCTCATTTGGAGGGTTATGTTATGCTTTTGGATTTGTTTTGTTTGTAGATGGATTGAACTAGAGAGTTCTTCCATATTCTCTTGAAGATGAAAACCCTCTTGTAGAATGCTCTTGAGGACGAAAACCCTCTTGAGATTGATGGTGGTTTTCATTCAGGAAATCACATGGAGCTTATCAGAGATGGAAGTTTTTGTAGTGTTTTGCATTGTGATCCTGTTTTGTATTGATGAAATCAATTATCAAGAGTTTTGTAATGGGATTTCTTTTGATATTTTTGGTGAGAAAACTAAATGATATTTCATGTTTTTACTGTATGCTGGAGATGTCCGTACCATGGAGTGTCGTACTTTCATGACAGGGAAAAAATTTGCATTGATCATCTATTTGTTTGTTGGGAGTTTCTAATGATTGGAATTCCTTTGTATGGTCTTGACATTGAATTCTGAGCAAGTTTTATGATAGTTTAAGTCAGATTTGATATGTTTATTTGCTGCCGTACGGCTCAGAACCAAGCCGTACCATGGATGTGGAGATTTGTTGTAAGTGTTAGCAAATCATATGAAATGTGATTGTTTTTTATTGCATTTCATTTACATGAACTGGAAGATTATTTCTGAGCAGTTTTTGTGAAGTTTTAAGACTCTTTGTGTATTGCAAACTGCTGCCATACATTTGATGTGCCGTACATGTTGCCTGGGTCGACTTGAGTTTTGGGCATTGAGTTTATTGATTGGGTGGTAATATTGGATGTGATGCCTCTGTTTAATGTTGACAATGATTTCTGAGCACTTGTTCTAAACATCTGAGCAGTCCATGAAAAACATTGAAGTGTTATGCCATTTCCAGGCCATACGGATCAAGCAGAAATTTGTGAAGTTCCTGTGCAGGACGAATTTCAGTATAAGGTAGTTAATTCAGTGTTTGTTGTTCGTTTTTAGGACTGATAACAGAGGTGTAGCTTTTTGTAAGGGGTTCTATGTTTCCATTCTGATTTTTGAATGCTTCCCCATCACATGACTGCCATACAGAATGAGGGTAGTCTGAAAAAAAAAATGCAAACTCAGTTTTAAATCAGCAGTGGCCTTGAATGTTATCTGCAATTGGCAATACTGTTCTTGTGTTTGAAGATGCTGATTGTTATGCAGAGATTTCCAACTTATTGAATTCATGACTTTGAGCAACTTGATCATCTTCTTGTACAGGGTATAGTGTGATGCTAGTCACATTTCATTGATACTTTGATGATTATTGTATTCCCTCTGATACAACTCTCATTTGATGCTTTGTTTCTCTATCATTTTTATGTTGCATAAATGCATAATAACCCCTAGATGGTTTACTGCCAGTGTGGAGGAATCAACATTAATTGTCTTTCTTGTTTCACCCACTGGATAAGTGGAGTATTCCGACTGCATAAGTGGATGACTGCTGAAAAGCAGATGCCTGCTCTATAGCGGATGATTGTAATAGTTTCATTGTAAGCTTTGATTGTTGAGCCAATCACTATATGCTCTCACGTTGCCCATCCGGGGATCTGGGTGATCAGAAAGTGTAAGGCATTTAGTTGGTTTATGCAATTGATGCTAACATTGTCATATCCTTGTAAGTCATTTTGAAAAAAAATTGGGGTAGCATCTTACAGTGGTATCAGAGTTGGTAGTTTCTTGCCAGCCTATTGGGAAGCTAATTTGTTGCAAATCTTTCAGTTGAGCAAGTCAATTTTCAGCCTTGCATGTGAGTGGTCAGCACTTGCATGTTGTTCAGTGTGTGGCAGTTGAAAGAGGTTGTTCAGTGATTGTTCAATTATGGCATCTTTTAAGAGAAGTGAGACAGATGTTCTATTTGATTCTCTTAGGCAAAGTCAGGCTGAATTAGAAAGAGCAGTTCAAGAAAAGTTGGATCAAAGGAAGTATCATCATGAGGCCACTAAGATCATTGATGAGTACGAAAGACTATCAAATGATTGTAAGCAGCAACCTCCTTGGGATGCTTTCTTGAAAATCATCAAGGAGAGTAATCCTGACAAAAAGGGATTTATAGAATACATTCAGAAGGAAAGGAAGGAAGAGGAGATGAAGAAAATGTCTTTATGCAAGCTTGAGTTACTACTCCAAAGGCAAGGACCAATAATTTTCCTAAGTCATCACCTTTCAGCTGACCGAACAAGAAATCTCTCATTTCAAGAAGTCTTTGTTTCCAATGCAAAGACTCATGGGAGCCTAACCATCAATGCAAGGACAAAGAAGATGAACCAGCAATCTTCACCACATTTTCTTTCCTTTCGGATGATGTGGAGTCTAAAAAGGGAAAAGTTGAAGTCCTGATACCTGAAATACATAAGATTGAACCTCTGTATGATGAAGAGAAGATCACTAATCAAGAAAAATGCATTGAGGAGTATGCTGATTTGGGGAAAGCTACAGCAGAAATTGATGAATTTGAGCCTTGCTTTGATGAGGAATATGAGCCTAAGGTGTGGGACTTAGCAAGTCCTTCATTTGATGAAGATCCTGAAGATGCCACTACTTTTGAGGAGTTGAAGATGATCGATAGATTGCTTGCCGGTGAATTTGCAAGTGAGCCTGAGAGCATTGAAGCAAAGTGTCTTGTTGAGGACATGGGAAACAATGAAATCACAAAAGATGAAAGGTTTAATGCTGCTGAAAATTTCAGAACAACACTTAATGAAGAGTTTTCCCACTATTCTAGTGATGGAAGTCCTGATTATGAGTGGGATATTTCCATGCAAAGTGAAGAACAGTTAGACTCTTCAATGATCCTTGACAAAGAATGTGCTGATGAAGACTTTAAATCAGCCATTGGTGAAGATTCAAGGTTTGAATATGAGACTGCCATCTCTTTTGATCTAAGTGATGAAGAAGAAGACTCATCTCCCATGCAAATTGAAGAACCAAGTGTCCTTTCAGGAGGGTCATTTGATGAGGAGTTTGTTGAAGAATTTGGATCAACCTCAAAGGTTGGTTTAACATTGGATTTTAGTGATGCTACTTCTTGTAGTCAAAGTGGCCATGAAGAGGACAACTTAAAAGCAGCTGATTGCAAAGATCATGCCTCTAAGGATATGACAGAAAATTTATTGTGTGTAGCTAATTTGGATTTTAAGAATCAGTTGTTGGTCACTGAAGATAAGATTGTCCAATTTTTAACACACTTGGATAGCATACATAGTTTTGTTGAAGATCACATTTGGAGAGCACAAGTTGAAAGAAGACAAATGGGCATGGAAAGAGGATCTCTAATTGAAGATTGGTGTATGGTCAGAGAGGCTTTAGAAATGGTGAAATCAGATTATTTGAACTTGCTTTCTGATAGAGATCATGTTCTTGAGTTTGCTGATCAAATAGGTGAAGCATTGAAGGGAAGAGATGCTGAAATTAATAAGCTTACATTTAAGTTTAAAACAACTATGGATTCTTTAGAGAGCACCCAAATGGCTCTCTTAGAAGTTGAAAGACAACTTGTATATGTACACCAATTCAAGGAGCAAGTTGGAGCTGCTAGAGCAAATGAAGGCAAGTTGATAATTGAAGAGCTTGATTTGCTTCAAGGAAGTTTTGACTAAGGACAGTGTCCTAAGTATGCAGATACAGAGTTGGAGCAAATTAATGAATTGTGTGAACAAAAAGGTGAAAACAACTTCCAATCATTTGATGATTCTTTTTCTATGATGGAAGTTGAGTTTACACATGATAATCCACTCCTCATGTTGAATGATGAAGAACAAATGGATGTAAGTAACATGGAGGAGGATAGTAACAGGGTATGGGATCCTGGTGCAAAGCATTCATGGAATATTGCTGTGCATAGAAACTTCTTCAATTGGAAGTTTTCATTAGTTGTCGAAGATGGGCATAAGTTTCAGGTATGCAATGGATTAGGTTCTATGATGGCTCACTTTCATAATGGAGTTTATTTGTAGGATAGTGGTGTTGGTAAGATTGTTTTATGGATGAATTTGGAGTCAAATTTATGTCATGAAGCTGCTGTCCTTCATCCAATCAGCCATCATAAATGTTCATTTGCATACATAATGATTGATTGGAGAGAAATTTTGGTCATAACCTTGACTTATTCTGATTGTAGATGGCCTAAATTTCTTATTGTTCTCAAAAGATTTCAGTTTTGTTGTTGCTATCCCATTTTGAGATCACTGAAATCTGATTTTCATGAGATTATCTCAGACTTATGCAGCCATGAGATTGATCTTTTTGATGCTTTTAGCCTTTTATGGGAAGATGACAGAAGTTTTTAGCTGAAAGGAACAAGTGTTGCAGTTATTAATGCTCTTTTGGAGAGTGAGAATCAGCTGATTCATGGCTGTTCTGAATTGTTTCCAGCTTGTTATCAAGCTGAGTTATGTTTTTCCTCGGAGGAACATTACAATTTTTGGTTTCTAGTAGTTGTTTCGTGTTGGATGCTTGTATTGAGGATTGCTAACTCTTTCATTTATGGAGTTAATGATGTTTGGGATCCAGCAAGTTGTATGATTGGAAGAATGTTTTAGATGATTATACAAAGTGTTTGTTGTGCAGTTCACAGATATATCAGAGTGACACAACAGAAGCAATGTGAAGCATTCTTTAGATTGATTTGGGATCTAGGTATATTATTACTAATCATGTTGGTATCTTTGTTGGATAGCATGAATTGCTTGAGGACAAGCAATCTTGAGCGTGTAATGTTCCATTTTTGGCACATTGATTATTATGTGCATTTTGCTTGTTCGTAGTCTTGTGAAGGCTATCCGACATGTTGGAAGAACTCCTAAGTTCTTGGAGTGGTCGTGGTTCTATCTGCAGAGCAATTGTGTGTGTCTCAAGTCTTCATTTCATTAGAGATTGGTCAAAGTTATTTATCAGTGCATTTCTAGTGCTTATTTTGGCTTGGGATTATTATTCTGATAATTAATTAATATTTCACTAAGGTTGCCTAAGGTTATATTTAATTATTGCAACTTAGTGTAATATTAATTAAATAATGGGCTTCCTTCTGGAAATGGATTAATTCTCTTTGGTATTGAGCTTAGTGGATGTCCAAGCTGACAGTGATGCTTTTTGATGTTTGATCGGGTTCCCGGTTTGCTCTCCAAGATTCTTGGAGGAGCCATCTATTTTTGGAAAGTCTCTCGGAAGGCATTGTTTCACATCCCAAACCTTACAGAACATATTGGTTCAGTTTAAATTGCATTTGGAGGCCGTTTGGGATTTTCCCCAAAAATTAATATTTAATGAGCTATTTTAATTATTATTTTCACTTTAGCTCCTAGGGGTGAAAATAATTAATTAATACCTAAGTGTTATAACTCATTGGAAAGGTTTTTAAGTGTTCTAAATGTTAGACACTTAAAAAGGGGGCCTCACACTTGATATTTTATTATTATTTCAAAAAAAGGCCTTTTGTGAGAAGAAATATGAAGAGATCAAAAAGGAAATAATATTATATTCTTCTCAAAAGGTTATAAATAAGGGATGAGAGCTCATTTGGAGGGTTATGTTATGCTTTTGGATTTGTTTTGTTTGCAGATGGATTGAACCAAAGAGTTCTTCCATATTCTCTTGAGGACGAAAACCCTCTTGAGATTGATGGTGGTTTTCATTCAGGAAATCACATGGAGCTTATCAGAGATGGAAATTTTTGTAGTGTTTTGCATTGTGATCCTATTTTGTATTGATGAAATCAATTATCAAGAGTTTTGTAATGGGATTTCTTTTGATATTTTTGGTGTGAAAAATAAATGATATTTCATGTTTTTACTGTATCTGGAGATGTCCGTACCATGGAGTGTCGTACTTTCATGAAAGGGCAAAAAATTGCATTGATCATCTATTTGTTTGTTGGGAGTTTCTAATGATTGGAATTCCTTTGTATGGTCTTCACATTAAATTCTGAGCAAGTTTTATGATATTTTAAGTCAGATTTGATATGTTTATTTGCTGCCGTACTGCTCAGAACCAAGCCGTACCATGGATGTGGAGATTTGTTGTAAGTGTTAGCAAATCATATGAAATGTGATTGTTTTTTATTGCATTTCATTTACATGAACTGGAAGATTATTTCTGAGTAGTTTTTGTGAAATTTTAAGACACTTTGTGTATTGCAAACTGCTGCCATACATTTGATGTGCCGTACATGCTGCCTGGGTCGACTTGAGTTTTGGGCATTGAGTTTATTGATTGGGTGGTAATATTGGATGTGATGCCTCTGTTTAATGTTGACAATGATTTCTGAGCACTTGTTCTAAACATCTGAGCAGCCCATGAAAAACATTGAAGTGTTATGCCATTTCCAGGGCATACGGATCAAGCAGAAATTTGTGAAGTTCCTGTGCAGGACAAATTTCAGTATAAGGCAGTTAATTCAGTGTTTGTTGTTCGTTTTTAGGACTGATAACAGAGGTATAACTTTTTGTAAGGGGTTCTATGTTTCCATTCCGACTTTTGAATGCTTCCCCATCACATCGCTGCCATACAGAACGAGGGTAGTCTTTAAAAAAAATGCAAACTCAGTTTTAAATCAGCAGTGGCCTTGAATGTTATCTGCAATTGGCAATACTGTTCTTGTGTTTGAAGATGCTGATTTTTATGCAGAGATTTCCAGCTTATTGAATTCATGACTTTGAGCAACTTGATCATCTTCTTGTGCAGGGTATAGTGTGATGCTAGTCACATTTCATTGATACTTTGATGATTATTGTATTCCCTCTGATACAGCTCTCAGCTGATGCTTTGTTTCTCTATCATTTTTATGTTGCATAAATGCATAATAACCCCTAGATGGTTTACCGCCAATGTGGAGGAATCAACATTAATTGTCTTTCTTGTTTCACCCACTGGATAAGTGGAGTATTCCGACTGCATAAGTGGATGCCTGCTCTATAGCGGATGATTGTAATAGTTTCATTGTAAGCTTTGATTGTTGAGCCAATCACTGTATGCTCTCACCTTGCCCATCCGGGGATCTGGGTGATCAGAAAGTGTGAGGCATTTAGTTGGTTTATGCAATTGATGCTAACATTGTCATATCCTTGTAAGTCATTTTGAAATTTTTTTGGGGTAGCATCTTACAGTGTGTATATATATATATATATTTGTGTATATTTAAATGATGTAAACAACAGTACTGTAATGTTCCATTTTTGGCACATTGATTATTATGGGCATTTTTGGCTTGTTCCTAGTCCCTTAGTGGCTATCCGACATGTTGGGAGAACTCCAATGTTCTTGGAGTGGCCACAGATCAATTTTACAGAGTATTTGGTTATGGCTTTGAGCTCAGATGGTGCTTATGATCATTGTGATGCTTTCTGATGTTTGATCGGGTTCCCGGTTTGCTCTCCAAGATTCTTGGAGAAGCCGTCTATTTTTGGAAAGTCGCCCGGAGGGCATCATTCATCTTCCCAAACATCATGGAGTATGTTGGTATGCTTAATTTTGCAGTTTGAGGATGTTTGGGATTTTCCGCAAAATGGTGTTATTTAATGAGCTATTTTAATTATTATTTTCACTTAAGTTCCTAGGGGTGAAAATAATTAATAAAAATCTAAGTGTTATAGCTCGTTGGAAAGAGGAAGAAAAGTTTTAAATCATGGATGCATCATTTTGGGGCCTTGCGAAGCAGATATTTCCTTTATTTTGATAAAGGGGTCTTTAAAGCTAAAAAGAGCTTTTAATTAAAAATGGTGACTTTAAGTTGTGCACACATAATGAATTATTTTATATTGTTTGAGGAGAAATATGAAGGGATAAAGGAAATAATATTTTATTTCCCTCAAAAAGTTATAAAAAGAGGAGTTGGGCTCATTGTTTAGACATGCTTGGATTTGTATTGTTACTCTGCTGGATTGAACGCGTGTTCTTCCATTTTCTCTTGAGGACGAAAACCCTCTTGTAGAAATTCTTCTCGAGGACGAAAACCCTCTTGGAGTGGGTCGGTTTGGTGGTGAGAGATCCACCCTAGCCGAAGTTGGTGTGGTTTCATATAGAAATCACCATTTGTGCTGATGCTGGAGATTGGAGCAAGCTCACTCAGGGTTTGCCATTGAGTTTTCATGAAGTCTATTTATTGTTATTATTATGCTAGTGATTCTCATAATATCTTGGAGTTGTAATAAAGCTTGATTATTTTCCTTTATGCTGGGCCGTACTAAGCAGAATTGGGCGATTGGAAATAGAAATTATGAATGTGGGGTTTGTTCCAAGACTTGTTTGAAAATCCTTTGGCATGTGTCGGCGGCTCCTTTGAGATTGTCTTTTAATAGTGTTTAATGCTGATTGTAGTTGCTGTGTTTAATCTATACCTGTCTGAGCCGTACATGGCTGCTGGGGCGATTTGCATTTTAAAAAGTATTGTGTTTGATATTGTGGCAGAGTTGGATTGGGGTCTTATTATCATGTTTGGACGCCCCCTTCTAGACAAGATTCATTGAATTCTATGAAGTATTGAGTCTGCTGTGTTAAAATCTTTCCTTGAAGTGCCGTACAACCCTGCTAGGAAGGGACTGGGATTTGATTCAGATGGTTTTCTTTATATGGTAGTTTCTCACTTGGATGTTATCAAATAATGAATGCTCAGTGTTGTGGGAGGTTTGGAGGGTATTTGTGTTTAGTGTTCATTTTGTGAGAAGATATTCATCCACAGGCAGCCGTCTAGCATTCATGAAGTCTGATTTTTGTCTTCAGTTCTGATCAGCAGTGGGTTCCTTGCAATCTTTCAGTTGTGGGATGAATTAATATTATAAGTTGGAGCTATTAATGGTTTATGCAGGGTATCCATGTGTGCAATGATTTATCTCATACTGATATGAAGGATTTTAGTGCGGATATGAATGAATGCATTCTTGGCTAGATTTGATGAGAAATGGGCAGTGTTTTGACTGTATTACAGAGTTAATGAGAGCTGCAATAATAGTTTATTGGTAGTTTCTTTTCTTAGTATTTGGTGGCTTTGATCTTTGATTAGGGTGGCTGAAACATTTGACAAAAGGCAGAAAATTCAGAGTTGGCCTGCATCAGCAATCTTCATGTTCAGCTCTTAAGTATTTATCAGAAATAAAGGATTGGATGGTCTTGTGTGTGTTGCAGGTGAACTCGTGATTTATATCTTTCTCTTAGCATTTGATCCTAACTCTCTCTTACTTCTGAATATGGTGTTGCATTTCTTAAGCAATGTAATCATCTTTCCTTTCATGCAAATTCATTAATAACCCCTGGATGGTTTACCGCCAGTGTGGAGAAAGAATCTTCCTTTATTGTTCTCACCCACTGAATAAGTGGAGTATTCCCACTGAATAAGTGGATGGCTTTTTAATCTTTCATTCTTGCTCTTTACCCACTGAAAGTGGTGAATTCCCACAGTTTGTGGATGCCTGCATATGCGGATGAATGTTTACTTGTTGCACAATGTTTTAATTTGTAGTCCAAAGCAAAATATGCTCTCACCTCGCCCAATTGGGATCTTGGTGATCAAAAGTGTGGAGGAGTTTAATTGTGCTAACACTATTTATCATTGTTCTATATTTTGAAAAAAAAATTTGGGGTTGTATATTACAAGTACCCAAATAAATCTAATAAACTTCGTAAGAAAGATCTAACACAATGTTGTTTATATTGATTGGTTAGTTGGAAAGACAACATTAAGTATATATATATATATATATTGTCTGAATGCTTCCAAAAATTACACTAACCCTAGCTGCTGGAATTGAAAAGTACATGCAACAGAACTGAAACTGATTCTAACCTCTGAAATGCTGTTGTAGACACATGTGAAACATTGATATTTGAACTGAGATCTGAAAATATATATTAAATTTGCTCATTCCCAGTAGTATGGCCTCCAAACTATAGCTGAATATTAATAAAGGGCCTGCCGAAATGAATGAAGGCAGTGATCAGTGTAAAAATTATTTATTAACCCCAAATAGAGGTGCAGCTTGAGTTTGGGGTTCCAAAACCCCTTAAAACATCAAACGACTCCCTTTATCCTTCAATCGGTACCTCGCAAACTTGTACAACAGCTTCCTCGAGGGTAAATGGTACGGCCAGCCACAAACTTGTATGGCTGCTTATGTTGAGTAAAATGGTACCGCTTGTCTTTGGCTTATATGGCAAACAAAATAAACATAGACTTCACTTCAATAATTCTGGAATAACTTGCTATGCAAATATTTTGCTTAAATCTACAATCTTCAGCTCCATTGAAAACTTAATCACAAATTTGGAAATGTTATAGCACTATCAAGCACCAATCTATATGAAACTGCAAATATTCAGCACTCAGATGAACTCTAGATGAATCCACTCAAATGGCTAGGAGGGTTTTCATCCTAGAAACCATTCTTTGCCATAGGGTTTTCATCCTAGGGCAAAATAGATGAACAATGTTCAATTTCAATAAGTTGGGGTTTCATAAAATGCATCGAATACATTTTTTTCTCCTCAAATCCTCCTTTTATATGCACTTTTGGAATAATAAAATATTAGTATTCATTTTCCCTCCAAAAGTGACTTTTAAAATTCTTTTAATTTAATATTACTTTTGGACCCCATAACATGTCACTTTTATGGCCCCCTTTTAAAAGCACTTCATTCGCTGACCACCCTTCATAAAATAATTAATTATACATAAGTTGCCTTTTAAAATAAAACATCTCTAGACAATTTAACTTAATTAATTAATTATTTTCCCTTGCAACATCTCAATTAGCCTATGGGAAATAAAATAGGCTAAGAGTCTCTAAAATTCTTTATGTCTGAGAAGGGGACATTACAGTCCTACCTTCCTCAAATTGCTTGTCCTCAAGCAATTGTAGATTTGGATATTAAAGAATCTATTCTCCTTCCCATGTAGCATCTTTTGAAGGCAGATCTTTCCAACGGACCAGATATTCTGTAATACTTTTGCTCCTTAATCTTCTTTCCCGTACATCTAGGATGGCTTCAAGAGTCAAAATCAATTTGCCTTCTTCATCCAAATGTGGAAGTTTTGGGGAAGGTAAAATGTGCTGTCCAAGTGCCTTCTTGAGGCATGAAACTTGGAATAGATTATGAATTTTGCTATGCTCCAACAACTCTAGGTCGTAGGCCACCTCCCCGATCCTTCTCACAACCTTGTAAGGCCCATAAAAATGTGGGTTAAGTTTCTCTGCTCCACTCTTCTTGAGTGAAGATTGCTGGTAGGGTTGCAATTTCAAGAAGACCAAATCACCAACCTCAAAAGTTCTCTCCAACTTGTGTCTATCTACATACATCTTCTGTTGATTTTGTGCCTATTGTAGATTCACCTTAAGTGTCTTCAAAATATCTTGGCTCTCTTGAACCCAATCTTTTGCCTTTGGAACCCTACTGTCAGTGATTGTAATGTCCCCTTTTTTTCGAGTGATCATCTAATGGAGTTGGTTAGCCTATTCTATTCCCGTAGGCTAAGCCGGAAGGGCTAGGGAATAACCTAATTGGTTAAATACTATATTTAACCAGTTTTAGTGAGCCAATTCAAGATGATAAATGACTTCTCATATTTTTGTGAGCCCCTTGGTGAATTAAAAATAAATAAATAAAATTACCCAAGAGGTGGGTGACCTAGGAGAGAGAAAAAGAAAATAAAGTAAAGAAGAGGTCGGCCTTGTGAGAAGAAGAAAAAAGAAATTAAAAAATAATAAATAATTGCCCAAGGGAGGTCGGCCAAGAGGGAAGAGAAAAGAAATTAAAAATAAAAAGAAATTGTTAGAGGGAGGTCGGCCTTGATGAGGTCTATTTGGATGCCTATAAAAGAAGGCAATTTGGAAGTCATTTTCATAATTCAATCAATTCATTTTCATTTGGAGATTTATCTCTTTAGCTGCACTTTTAGTTCAGCATATTCCAAGGATGAAAACCCTTAGGAATATTTGGTGGGTTGGACAAAAATGTAACTCATCTTGGAGGTGAATTCATACGGAGTTCGCACTTGCACTTCATTGGAGAATTTGAGTAGTTCTTGAGCTTTCACGCTATATTCTTTGGAGCAGATTTGAGCACCTACTTTGGAGGGAATTGGATAGAGATTGACTAGGGTTTCTGCCCTAGATTGAGCGCCACTTCCTAAGGAGGGCAATTTCATCATTTTGGAGCACCAAGCCCTAAGCGCACACCATGGAGGATTCACCCATCTAGGGTTTGATGTTTGAAGACATTTTTGCATATTTGTGGTATGTATAAACCTAATTTAGTGCAGACTTGTATGAGCAGAAATCTGGGCAATGTTTGGCATGTTTGAGCCCATGAATTTGATGTAATTCCAAATCAGCATATTCAGATTTGGAGCAGCAGACTTGTTTATTCAGAAATCAGATTTGTTTGTCATATATTTGGCATTTGGATGGTTGTTATACATGGTTGGAATCATGGTTGATGTTATCTAGATGTTTGGCATATTTATGTGAATGTTTGGCACATGTTTATTCATTGCCCATAAGTGTTTATACTTCAGAAATAAAATCTGAATTCAGTCCTAGGGTTTGAGCAAAAAACTAAATCACAAAAGAGCAAAAAACTAAATCAGAAAATTAGGGGAAAAATTCAGAATTCTAGGGCAGATCCTATTGGGGATACTACAATGGTATTAGAGCTTTTGATCTTGCCATCTTGGAGGGTTTTTCTATGATCAATGTTGACTTATGAATCTCGAGGATAGAGAATGTATTACATATAGGAGAAGACAATAGTTGGGTGGTTCAGATTCTGAAGGAGAAGACACCATGGGTGATAGGAGTCATGAAGAGCCTAGCACTAGAGACATTCTCAATGACCTTGCTAGAGGACAGCGTGACCTAGTGCAGCTCATGTCCCAATTGTTGCGGCATAACATGGGTAACAACAATAATACTAGGGACAATCAGCCTGTAGGAGGAGGCAATGGAAATAATGGAGAAACTAGCAATTCCAGAAATGACAATAACACTCACATTAGAGCTACTCAAGCTTCAGTTGTGAGGCCTCTTATGCCTACATTCTTGGATCAGCTAGGACCACAAGATGGTGGACAGTCGGTTGCCGGTGAGAGCTTCAACGATTATATGAGGGAATGGCAATCCCTAGGTAATGAATTTCAAGGTGCTATGTCTCTACAAGATGTTTGTCAATTGAAGTACAGGAACAAGCCTAGAGCTAAAAGGAATCACAATCATGATTTGCAAAGAAAGTTGGTAAAGGTAACTATCACTCCCTTTGATGGTTCGGGTAGATGCACGACCCATGCATGGATTCAAAAGATGGATAACTATCTCACCTTGAACCCAATATTCGAGGAGGCGATTCAATTTGCTACTCTACACTTGGAGGGAGATGCCCAAAATTGGTTGTACAACAGTATGATCACACAAGGTCATAGTCTTGTTACTTCTTATATTGATTTTACACAGAGGTTGATTGATAGATTCAAAAAGACTAATCCCAAGCAATACTTCTGTGAGTTAGCCCAACTCAAACAAAAGGATTCCGTGGATGCATACATATCTGAGTTTCAGAAGCTTGTAGTTTTGGTTTCGAATGTTTCAGAGAGTAGGTTGACCTATGTCTTCATCGAAGGATTGGAGGACCCTCTTCGTGGTCAGGGGAAAGCCCTAGATCCACCTCTACAAGATGCTATTAAGAGGGCTAGAGGTATGCAATTTTCAGCACCATCCAAGCCAAAGCTTCAAAGCAAATCCTTCTCTGCATCAAGAAAGGATCATAAGGAAAATTTTCAAAAGGAATGGCTCAGAAGACCGAATCCAGACATAGAAGCCAAGAATGAGCTAAGGAGGAAGAAGTTTTGCTTCTCATGCTTGGGAGCCCGGTCATAGATGTCTTGGGAAAGGCAAAGCTCATTACATAGAGGTCACTTCCGACATTGAAGATGGAGTTCAAGACACTAGTTTGGATATTGATAATGGGGAGTAGCAGTTGGAGCTTGATGCTAAGACTATCGATACTTCTTTGGAGCATTATTCTTTGTCCATTTCGAACAATTGTGTAAGTCCCTTTGTGTTCACAGTAAATCACATCATATATCTATACCGAGTCTATATCCAACGTATTGTCAAGACCTGACATCTACTCACTGGATCACGTAGTTTAGCCTTTGAGTGTCTTTTTTCAAGAGAGGATAAGATACTTAGTATTTTATTCTACATGTTGCCTTGTGCATAAAAAACACATCAACATGCTGCAATATCATTTGATCAAAGTGATCATGAAGAGGAGACAGATTATGTGGGTCTTATTGCTCCTAAAGAAGATGAAATTTTAGAATCCTTGCTACTCGAAGAATCAAGGCACTTGAGTGAACAAAGTCCTAGAGAGTTGTGTGAGTTGAAGAATTAACTCTTGGTCTCAGATGAGAAGGTGATACAAGTCCTTGCAAGTTTGGACAGCTCACATGAGTTTGTTGAAGGCCTCATTTGGAAAGCCCAAATTGAGGAGAGACAAAAGGGAATTGAGAATGGAATCACCCTTGCAAATTTGTAGATTATTAGAGATTCAATGGAGACTATGAAATATGAGTATTGACATGTGATTAATGACCGTGATCATGTCCTCAATATTGCAAGAGAGCAGGAGAGAAAAGTGGATGAGCTCATCTTTAAGCTTAATGTGACAAAGGACAAGTTGCACGGTACCCAATTGGCGCTTCAAGAAGTTGAAAAACAGCTTGTTTCTGTTACAAACTTGAGGGAGCTTGAAAAGGGTACAATGGTGGAAGAAATCCAGATAGTAATTGACGAGATTGATACTCTTCAAGAGGAGTATGATTTGGAGATCATGCCAAGGAAGTTAGAAGTTGCATGGGCAGATTTAGTTGGGTTTGAGCAAGAGGAAGATAATGGCTTTCACATTTATGATAACCCTCTCTTTGTCTTAGATGCAGAAGCAACTTATGATAATCCTCTTTTCATATTGGATGAAAAACAACTCCTGATAGAGGCAACACATTTGATGATAACATCAAGATATGGGATCTAGGAACAGTTCCAAAAATTGAGTTAGAGTGTGGTTCTCACTTTGTTGGTGTAGCGGAATCATATCATGAAGAAGCATTGAACCTTATGGTTGGTAATCCTTCTGGGAGACTATCGGATATGAAATGTGCAAATGAGGAGACAAGTGAAGATTGCATTTGGAGTAAGATGACGCCAGGAGGAAACTTCATTCCTAACTACATGAGGAATTGGGAGGTAACTTGGGCATGCAGTTTGATGAATTCAGTTGAGGGTTATCTCCTTGTTGATACTCACTTTGTGTTGCATCATGCTTGCATAAAGTTTTGTCTCGAGTTTTGGAGTTGGCCAACAATTGGGACATTTCATAAATTAACTGAGATAATGAGTTGTAATTCATGCCCATCATATGTAGTTGGAGATGAAGTTTCTACTTGGGATGTGATGATCCATGGTGACTTCAACCTCTTTGACATTAAGAAGTTATCAAAATATGGTTTTGTAGCTGCTGGAAATTTCATTACAACAAAAAAGAGAGGAGGTTTCAAGCTTGTTGCTTATGAAGCTCTGAAGGAAAAAGGACACAAACATGACATCTACATGTGTGACAATCCATCCCTTGGCTTGAGTGATGTTCTAACTTATGCTAATCCTTCTTTGAGGTTGGATTTGAAGACAACAATTACTCCATGCCCCTTAGTTGTTGATGCTTTCATGGATGGGTTACAAGAGATTATCAAAGAAGTCACAAACTTCCATGGTGAGCAAGATGTTATGGATGGCACTTGGAGTTATGATGTGTATTTTTCTAGGTATGCTGGAGATCATTCTTGGTTGGGTATCCATGTTTGGGATCCTCAACAAGGATTGACAGAGCTTATTGGGAATGGTAGGAATGATGCTTGGAGGGATAAGGATTGAAATTTCAGAATTTATAGTGTTGTTCCTTTCCTTACCAGCCATTTTGTGATTCCAATTGTTCACGTACAAATGGATTGGAGAGAGATTTTAAGTAAGGATTGGAGCAATGAATGAATGGTTACTCTTGGAAGGAATGGGTCAGATTTTTAGTCTTGAGCTTCTTGTTTGGTTGGAGGCCAGCCACCTCACATCTTGGTTTGCTCTCATTCAGGAGAGTTGGCACATTATTTCTTGTCAAGGAAGTAAAGGGTTTCAATTGGAGATTACTTGGAGGTGTTTCCCAGCCACTTCCGAGTTGTTTTTGTGCAAAACAATGCTCATCACACATGCTTATACTTGGGAACTCCATTGGTACTGCTGTTGTCCCTTGTGTAGAGTGCTAAAATCAGATTTTACTTCGCTGATCCCAGTTTTGAACAGCAGCTTTAGACCTTTCTAAATCTAAGAGTTCAACTTATGTAGGTTTGTGATGTAAACCTTGATAGTTTACTCTCGGTGTTGGCTTAGGACAACGAACTTCCACATGCTTTGGCTCATCATTCAGAGACCCTTGGAGTTGGAATAGTGAGAGATTTCACCAATCCTCTTGATTATATCAAAACAGTTCAGAGGAGGCATATTAGATCCAAGCAGTGCTTGGGTGAGTTTGAAGAATTCTTGCAAAAGATTGTTTCCCTTTTTGCAAGAAGTATGGAGAAGGTTACTATTGCAACTAAGACACAGCATGACACATTGTATTTGGGGGTTCACAAGCCTCCTAGTTTGATTTGGGATCCTGGAGTAACATTATTCAAGATGGATCTGATGGTTGTGTTTGACAAATTGCTTGAGGGCAAGCAATTTTGAGGAGGGCAGACTGTAATGTCCCCTTTTTGGCGCATAGACCTTTTGTGCGCATTATGCTTGTTCCTAGTCTTACGAAGGCTATTCAACATGTCTAGGAGAACTCTAGTGTTCATGGAGTGGTCATGGATCAGTTTTACAGAGCAGTGGATTGTGGCATTGAGCTCAGTTGGTTTTTAGGGTCACGATGATGGTTTCAGAAGCATTTTTGGCTTCTTGGTTTGCTCTCCAAACTTCTTGGAGAAGCCGTCTATTTTTAGAAAGTCACCTGGAGGGCGTCATTTTTTATCCCAAACTTCATGGAGGGTGATGGTATAGTTTATTTTACAGTTTGATGATGTTTGGGATTTTCTGTAAAAGTGGGTGTGATTTAATGAGCTATTTGTTAATTATTTCGCACTTATTTCTATAAGGTTGGAAATAATTATTAAGTGCATTTGTGTTATAGCCCATTGGAATGGGGAAAATATATTTTTTTAATATGCACTTTAAAGTGAGCACTTAAGTTGGGAAAAAAGTGAAATATTTGAGTTAGAGTGAAAATGATTATTTTTCCCAAGAAATAATTCTTTTTGTATGTAACTCCAAAAGTGCCTATATAAAGGAGTTGAGAGCTCATTTGCTTATTTATACTATTGATTTGATATTGTTATGCTGCTAAATTGAACCTGCGTGTTCTTCCTTTCCTTCTTGAGGACGAAAACCCTCTCGAAGAAGTTTAGTATCGGTGGTGAAATATCCACCCTAGTTAAGAGGTGACTTCATTTCAGGAGTTGCATAGAGTTGATAATGGAGTATGATGTTTTCTAGGAGTTTTTGGCGTGGGAAGTGTTCATTATTATTGCAATGGATTTTGGTGTGGTTATTTCAGTCATAGTTGGGAGTTTGTTTGAAGTTTGTTGTTGACATCCTTTTGCTGGGCCGTACAATCTGGCCATACCAAACCTTGTGAGCACCCTATATTGTGTGAAAGGGCATGATATTTATGCTAACACTTACATTGGATCACTTTATCCTTGTTTTGGCGCTCCCTTCTCAGTTTATTGCAGATCAATTGCTGGAGATTTGAAGTTCCATGGCAGGCTGTACCCTACAGCAGTGCCGTTCCAGCATGCTTAGGGTGTGTGAGTATAACCTTGGAGCCACCTAGGTTTTGGTTAATGCTATATCATCTTTGGGGGTGCCATTGATGTTAGAAGCTATATTTCTGAGTTTGCGAAAGGAATGATTGGTGTTTGAGCTGCTATGAAGTGTTATGTATGATTGGCGTAGAGTTTTGCAAGCATGCAAACAACAATAGTACTTCAGCCATCAGTATTGAGCTCTCTGATATGTTCATCTTGTGTGGTATATTCTTAGTTGATTCTATGATCATAGTTGCATGTTTCCTTCTTCATTTCATGGAGTTTCTTATGATCTAACGATTTGCAGCAGTGCCATTGTGCAAATCAGGGTATTAGTTTAGTTTGCAGCCTATACATTCCTTTGTAATCTTTCATTTATGATGCAAACACATTGTAACCCTTGGATGGTTTAACCACCAGTGTGGATAATGATTTTTTGTTCTTTCTTGGCTTTTTTGGTGAATAAGCGGATGTGCTTGCTATTTCCTTTGCTATTCTCCCACTGAATAAGTGGAAGATTGAAATTGGTTTTTATTTTGCAAGGTATTTGACTGATCAACTGAAGCACTGCATGCTCTCACCTTGCCCATCTTGGGAACTTGGTGATCAGAAAGTGCGGAGTTTCATATTTGGTTGCAATCTTTGTGCTAACATTGTTGTTATTTTGTATAAATCTGAAAAAAATTCGGGGTAGCTCATTACACTCCTTAACAGAAGTATGACAATACTCTGCATGAAATTAGCAAACTCACCATCACATTCTTTTGCTCTACCAAGTTTCCGCTGCGCCACTGATATAATCTGGGAATTTTGTTATAATATTCATTGTTTCTAAACCAAGAGTCCCTAAATGACGGTTGAAAATAAACAGTAGACTGCTGTTCTGAAAAAATTCCAAAGATATTCTGTTACAATGTTCCAACCAACTCTTTGCAACATACCCTTCATTAATGAAGTTGAAGGGTTCTCCTTTCAAAAAAAGATTTAGAACAATATGGGTGCAAGCTGGAAACAATTTGGGACAGTCAAAACTCACCTGATTATTCCCCCCAAAACAAGATTGTGATGGATGGAATATCCATTTGCTTCAGCTAGAAACACTTACCAACATTCCCTGATAGTTCTGTACCTTCAAAATAACCCATCTTACTGCTGTTCAAGTCTGAAAATAATAAAGAACGATCTGATTTCATCAAAATCAGCATCTTGCAAGTGGAACAGCAGCTGCAAATTTGAAACTTTCTTACCAAATTTAGAAACGAAGCATAATATTGACTAAAACCTCTTCAGAATAGACTGAAAATGTCTTCCAAATAGTTACCAATTGAAATTTGCTCCATCACATGGTAAGAAAAACTTGCAAACCCAACTGAAAATTTGCCAATAAAGTCATATGATTGATGTTTGAACAACAAACAACAGCATTAAAGAAGGAATTCAGACCTGTCAATTAATGCCATTTTGATTTACATTGTATTTACATTTTTAGTACATAGACACCAATGTTTTTGTGAACTCAGTCTAAAATTATATCATGAACAAATAAACCAATACGTAAAAAGAGAACTTGTCAGCAGCCATAATAAATTTTCGAATGGAAAGATTCTCATAATAATAGCTAAATTTAAGATGATTGACAGCTCTGGTTGTATTTCTGAATTTATATTTTGTTAGGATGATTAACACAAAAAATATTTTTCCTTATTCTCTCTTGTCTGCAGCTAATAAAGACAATGAAGGGTATGGCTAAAGGAAATGGAGACAGTGTTTCATGGTTTTGGTTTTCCTGGCTTGATCTATAGTTGCAAGAACCAGAGAAACCATAGGTCTAATATCCTGATCTGGTTTTCAGAAAATCTAGCGAAGAATACTTTGGAGGCAGTCAAACATTACAAGGGATCATCACACATAAAGGGTCAGATGGATAGTACAGTAAATTTTGGGGAGGAGAAACCTGAAAAGTCAGGTATTCAGAGCAGCAGTCTGGTGTTTGGTTTCAAATTTTGCAAGGTTTCAATGTTCAGTGCAGCATTTGATCTTTTGTATTTCTATAGCTTCTAGGGAAAGCTGGGATCTGGAATGCAGGAAAGACTCATTCTTTTGCCATGATGTTTATGAATTTTATCTCAAAACATTTGGACGCTATTTTGAGAATTTGCAAGGAAAAACTAAGCAATATGGCAATATTGCTCCAAAAAATGGGAAAGACACAATATTATCTGAGGAAGACCTTATACCTGTCAATCTACATACAGCAGTTCCTATGCTAGTGAGCTGAGCAAAGTTAACCTTTTTTATAGAAGTCAGCATTTTACTTCTTGTCCTGCATCATGACTACCTAATTCTATCTCCGGTAATTTGCAGGAAAATCAGGCCAAAGAAAATCCAAGTTTCTTGTCGGATGAAGCTCTTTGTTTCAACCCTGACAAGGAAGCAGCAGAAACACTGGAAAGCTTAATCAGGTCATTTTGTTGCATCCTCATTCTGCCCAGATCCACCATCTGAATTTTGGCATGCATTTGTTGTTTCAATTATCAACCTTTAAATGGAATCACACATTAAGGCATTGTCCAAATGAAATGCTTGTTCAATCCAAACATAAGCTGTCCAAGCTCTGAACTGTATTTTATTTTAATTGAAGAATGCTTTAGTTATATTTCTGATTTGCCCTATAAGGATGCAAATAAAAATGGCACAAAGGAAGAATTTCTTCCTTCAAAACGAAAAAAAGAGGTACAGGTACCTCAATGTAATTTAATAGATGCATATCCATCCACATTGTACAATCCTTGATGAAATAAGGGCAGCTGTATATTTCGTGCGAACTTTACAATATGATGCAGTCATGGATAGAGGGTCTAATGAAGGATTATCTATTCATGCAGCCCAAACATAGAAACGGAAAACTCAATGTAAGAGCACACAACAAAAGCTGAATTCTTAAGAAAGGAAAGAAGAACAAGATGTTGTAGAACAACATATTGTTTGTATTAATTCATATGACAAAGGTTACATTCAATTTAGAAACAACATTACATGCCAAGATCCTGAATTCATTCAGATCTCTAATCTTCAATCTATATTGTCTCCCCCTCCTCTCATCGTTCAATGAATGATCACCTTCGTATTGAGATTCTTTGGTGTGGTAAGGTGATTCCGACCAAATTGTAGTACAATGCCCAATGCATATGTGATAGTAACCATGGGATCAATATTAAATTATTCCAGCTCTTATCCTTCACTCGGATTGGGTACTTCCCTTGATGCTATTAGAATAACCCCTTCTAACATAAGTGCAACAAGATATAAGCTTTGAAACTTGATATGGCTTCAAATTATGAACTTCCCTAGGACCAATACTTAAATATATGATCTTAAAATTGGCACACAATTCAAATATTTTGGCACATGGCCCTAAATAAGCCCCTTTTGGCATAATAACATGCCACAACTTACTGTAACGGAACTAAATACAATAATTGACATGTGTACAAGTTCAAAGTCCTAACATATGTCTATGAATATAATTTGGAATCTCCATGATTAAAATGTGGTATCACCTAGGAGAGTTAATATTTATCATCTTGGATGCACAGTTAGAGGACTGCAGTCACAAAATGATCTCGCGGCAAGAATAAAACATCTGTAGTAACAAAGAAAACTTGCAGAAGACAAACAAACATTAAGAAACATTTTGGTTGATGCAAAATTGCTTGACACTTGAGATGCTTTTGCATCAGACACCCTAGGTAATAAAATTTTGAGTTGAGTTCTCAAAATCAAGGAAGTGAGGAAAATTGCTTCGGCCACCCAAATTAGTCTACTTATTTGAAAATCCATGTGTCCTCCTCCAGTCCCTTTCCTTTTCATCCGACAAGATATTCTTTGTACTCCTTTTTCTTGGTTTTCTTGCTTATGCACATATCCAAAACGTACATTATTGCATCTCATTGCTTCTTAGGCTCTTGTTGCTTCCAAATGGACTCCTATGGTGATGGTTTGCTATCAAAAAATCTTTGGCTTCATGATAAGAATATAGATTGGCAACATTGAATATTGGTGAAATATTCAAACCTTTAGGCAACGCAATTTCATAAGCATCTTAGAAAATCTACACAACACTCTGCAATAGAAAATCTACACAACACTCTGCAAGGATCAATCTTTTTGGGTTTCAGCTTATTATCAGTTCCTCTAGGAAACCTTTCCTTTCTCAAGTGTGCCATGACCAACTCTCCCTTTGAGTAATTCTTCACTCTTCTATGCTCATTTGCACTAGCTTTATACTTGGTGCTACTCATCTCCAACTATTTCTTAACTTGTGCATGCACCTCCTTCATGTTGTGTGCAAAGTCTTTTGTATCTACATTAATGCATCTATCATCTATAATCTTCACTATGTTTGTAATGCCTTTAGGGGATGTCCCATAAACAATTTGAAATGGTGTCTTGCTTGTTGACCTATTTATTGAGTTATTGAATGCAAATTCAGCTTGCACCAATATGGAATCCCATTGTGTTGGTGTGTCTCACATCAAGCTTTTGAAGAGATCACCATGACTCTTGTTGACAACTTGAGTTTGACCATTTGTCTGGGGATGGTATGTAGAACTGTCACTCATTTGTGTACTCAATTTCTTCCACAATGTATGCCAAAAGTGACTTAAAAACTTAGTATCTTGTCTAAGGTGATACTTTGTGGCAACCCATGTAACTTGACTACTTATTTGAAGAACAAATTTGCAATTCTAGATACATCATTTGACTTTTGACAAGGAATGAAGTGCGCCATTTTTAAAAAATTGTGTACAACTATGAGGAGAGAATCATTATCTCTTTGAGTCTGTAGTAGTCCAAGGACAAAGTCCATGGAAAGTTCTTCCCAAGGTCTCTTTGGTATTGGCAATAGTTTGTACAATCGTTTATTTTGGGAAACATCTTTTGCAACTTGACAAAATTCTGCATCTTTGTAATGTCCCCTTTTTCCGAGTGATCACCCAACAGAGTCGGCTAGCCTATTTTATTCCCGTAGGCTTAGTTGGAAGTGCAAGGGAATAATCTAATTAGTTAAATACTAAGTAATCCTAAGTCAATTTTGGATTATTTATATTTAATTAATTAGGCTGGACCAATTTGTAATGTGGAATGATTTTATTATTTAAGTGAGCCACTTGTTAAATAAAATAAAATAAAATAAGTGAAGCGCCTAGAAGGAGGTCGGCCAAAATGAGGCTAAAAATTGCCAAAAGGGAGGTCGGCCAAGGGAGAGGTTATTTGGTGGCTATAAAAGAAGGCAAAATGGAAGTCATTTTAATCATCCATTTTCATATCATTTCATTGGAGATTTTCTCTTGTGGCTGCAACTTTGGTTTACAATATTCCAAGGATGAAAACCCTTAGGAATATTGGTGGATTGGACAAAAACCCAATTCCATCTTGGAGGTGGATTCATATGGAGTTCACATTTGCACTTCATTTGGAGATCTGGAAGGAAAGATTGAGCTTCAAAGACCTATTTATTTCTGCAGATTTAGAGAACAAACCCTAGGGCCAAAATTGTGAGATTTGTGGCCAAATACAATTTTGGAGATTGAAGATATATTCAGATTTTTAGATCAGCTTGGGAGTGCCACATTTGGGAGGGTTTCGAGTAAAGTTCTTGCTAGGGTTTTACCCTAGAAGTGAGCGCCAACCTCAAGAGAGGGCGACTTCATGCTGGAGGAGATTTGAGGAGTTGATTGAGATACATAGACACATCTAATTGCAGATTTATATCAGATTGAAGAGAATATTTTCAGTGCAATATTTTGGGAGATTGCTCCAAGGGTTTGTCCTAAGGTGAGCGCCACCTCCTTGGGAGGGCGATTTGTTGTTTGTGGGCCTTGAAGGCCATAACCTAGCCGCCGCAAAGGGAGATCCATAAGCAGATGGGATTGCAGATTTTCAGCTTCGTTTGGAGGTTTGTTTTGAGGAATATTGTTAGGGTTTGTACCCTAGGAGAGTGCCATCCATGAGGAGCAGAAAATTCAGACTTTGAGGAACATTGCAAGCCCAAACCGTAGTCTCAAGGTGTATGAATACGTGTCAAAGCAGATCGCCCATCTAGGGTTTGAAACCAAGACCTCATTCTTCATCATTTTTGGTATGTATGAGCCCTTAATTGTCAATGTGAAAGTCTGATTTGTAACAGCAGAGATCTGAGTTGTATTTGGGCATGTTTGAGCCTTGAGATTTGATGTAATTTCATTTCTGCGAATTCTGATTTGTAGCAGCAATTATTCATATTTAGAAATCAGAACTTTTTGTCATACATTTTGTGTTGAAATGGTCATAATGAGTGGTAGAATATATGGTTCATGTTATCTTCACAATAGTTCATGATTGACATGTTTATTTGAGCAATTGGCATACCTATATTAGCTGTCCAAAACCATTTACAAGTGAGAAACAGAAAAATCAGATTTCAGACCTAAGGTTTTGAAAATATAAAAATCAGAAATTTAGGGCAGATCTGATTAGGGATCTTACGATCTTTTAACAAACCTTTTGACAATTGGTGCAAATATGGCTAGTAATACCTTTCCTCTAGCATGGTGAAAGTTTTATTTGCACCAAAGTGTCCTCCAAGTCCTCCACTATGTAGTTCCTTGATGAGATTCTTTCTTATTGAACTCTACGGTATGCATAACTGTTTCCTCCTAAATAGATATCCTTCCTGAAAAAAATAATCTTAATTGGACCTTTACTTCCTAGCCAAGGTTCTCTGCAAATTCTCCATGCATTTGCAAAATATGGATCTACAACATACAAATCCTTCATCTCCATTCCTACGAATTCAACTGTCATGGTAGACAACAAATTTTGTCTTCTAATCAAAGCATTTGCAACCTTCTTTGTTATATTGGCCTTATGTTTGAGAACAAAGGAATAGCCTTGTAGATATTCCACCCATCTCATGTATCTTTGGTTCAACTTTGTCTGGCTATTATTGATGAATCATAATGCCTAATTGTCACAGCTCTCCTCTTCTTGGCAAGTGACAAACAAAATCTTAACTTTTTCTAGTTTTATAGCTTCCCTTGGGCTCTGCGTGCTTTTGGAGTGCATTTTTTTACCTTTATTCTTTTTTTTTTCTCGTTTGAGTGGCAGAGAGGTGTTAGGCATGTGCGTTGGCAGGCTTAACCACTTGACTGACATGCATGGGATGAGAAATGTGCACCTTTGGGTTTCAAACTGACAGTGGAAAGAAAAGCACGTCATTTGGATCACTTAAAACACTCATGTTTTTCTCATGACATGAAAAATGTGCACATTAGGAGCCTCTGCCACTTAGTCAATTTTTGCCAAAAGTGCTCATCTAGTGGTGGCTTGCCAATTGGAAGCGCGCTTCAGAGGCCTTTGCCACCCGCCACTTTGGTTTTATTTTGAAAAATGAATGCTCTTAGGGCTCTTGTCACCTTTCATGATTTAGTCTATTTTCCACCTTTTAGCAAAAAACACCAAATCACACTCCTTGAGGCACTTAACCCTGGCAAACTCAATTCAAGCATGTGCTTTCAAGATTATAACCACTCTTTTGCCACTTAGTCAATTTGATGCTTGGCAAAGCACACCCTAGGAGTCATTTTCACATGCCTGCGAGAACTTTTTTCCATTAGATCTTGACTTCCAGACTCTACATTCATCCATTAACTTGACAAAACAGTCAATACATTCCTAAAATAATTGACTTCACCTATGACACTTGAAAGCGACAGAAGTAAACCATGTTGGTTTACAACTTCTTGTGGTAGATTGACAAATTTTGCAAAAGGGATTCCAGTACAAATAATTTCCTATGGGTACAACATGGAGACTTGATGGAGAGCAAGAACATATCCCAAGTTGTAATCATCTCTTTGTACTTATTTTTCCAAGTAGTTGAATTCAGGTAGATGCACTATTGGCACCTACTAGCTGGTTTTTTCTCCATTAACGGAGTTTTCCAAGGTAAAAATGAGTGTGTATAGTTTGGTCAAACTTTGGCGTGTCATTTTATTGCTAATTCCTAGTTGAATGCACAATCTAACTAGCTTCGAAGATCAAATTCATAGTTCCAAACTTCTAAGTAGAGAAGCAATGTATTTTGGTGATTTGTAGTTTGCAAGAAAAGTGTTTGACGAAATTTTAGATCAATAGTGCAAGATTGTTAGTTGTTGAGACAGCACTTTAAAACCAACACAACCTATGAGTGTCTTGCACATTTTAAAGAGGCATGGGTGTTGCAGCTGATTGACATGCTAATTATGCAAATTGATCGTAGGTCACATGAAAACATACCAAGTGATTATGGAGAGACTAAGCATTCATTGTTATATCAAGGTGAGGATCTCAAATTCATTGTAGGATTGTTGACAATGATTTTCTAAACTGATGGAGTGGTAAGTATTATAAATCAGCCATTGCCAAAAGCACAAAGAGAGATTCCTAAGAGATAGTTGTTATGGAGATCCAAAACTTATAATTAGAGATCATGGAGGGGATGTGGATGCTATCACTTGTAAGACTTATGGAAGTTGTGGATTTCTAAGGCATGATTATTACTAATAGAATCTAAGTAAGAGATGCCATATTGGAGTTTGGCATATTTAAGCCATTATATCAAGGATAAAATGTAATGTCCTCTTTTTTGGTCCATTCCAACATTATTGGAAACTCTAGCTTTCTTGGAGAGCACCTATTTTTCTAAAAAGAAAATCTGATGGTGGCAGCGAGTTCCTAGAGCCAAGACAAGCACAATGGTACTTTTCATATGCAAATTTGACATTCTTGGAGCACTCCAAACTTCTTGGAGTAGTCCATCATCCTTGGAGAGTGCCAACTTTCAAATGGACAGGTGTCGTATGCACTTATGGTATTGGTGGTGAGGTTAGAAATTATATTTGGCTTATTTTAATATTTTCCGTAAACTTTGGTTAATATGCGGGAAATAATTAATTATTTTTATATAAGGATGGTCAGTATTGTAAAGTGACCCATAAAAGTGACTTATTATGGGGTCCAGATGTAATATTAAATTAAAAGATTTTAAAAGTCACTTTTGGTGGGGAAAATGGAAAGTTGTGGAAAAATAATATTTTATTATTTCTGAAAAGTGTACAAAAAGGAGGTTTGAGAAGAGAAAGTTCATTACGTGCATTTTATCAAACCCCAGATTGTGAAGATCGAACTTGTTCATCTAATCTGCCCTAAGACAAACTTTTCGGCAAAGATTGGTTTTGAGGACGGCAATTCTCCTAGCCAATTTGTGAATGGATTCACCCAGAATTGACAGGTGTGCTGAATGCAAGAAAATTTGTGAACATTTGTGCTGAATGTTGGATATCTCATTTTTTAAAGATTTGTGACTAAGTTTGGAGATTATCAATAGATATTTGCATAGAAAATCATTTATTTTTGAAGAGCATCTTGATATTGTTAACACAGTCCATTCCAAAAGAACAAGCCATACATATTTGCAGCAGCCACATTAAAGGAAATTGAGGGCGATTGATATTTTGTTATCCAAATATATTCATTGTAAGGAAGTTGCTCAGAAACCCCAGCCCATACAGATTTTAGAAGGGATGTTTTGGAGTTTGGGAAGCTGCGATCAGATTTTTGGAGTGTTTAGGGTCTCTAAACCCTAGTCTCACCTTTTTGTGCTGAGCATCTGCCTTAGTGTTTGAGGGCACGGCTGTTTGGAGAGTAATATATGAGCTGTACATTGCTATTATGCAGATTTTAATATATATAACCTACAATAAACCTCATTCAGTTCAGCAGACTCGTTATTTAATACTCAGCTATAGATTGGAAGCTGTATAGTTTATGAAATTACAGAGTTATGTGTACTTTGATTTCAACAATTAATATCATTGTATCAAGGAACTCATCAGCAATTTGTGTCATCTTTGAAGGTCAGAATTTGAGTTTATTTTCAGCTCTGTACTTGTGTATTGACAAACACTTACCACTAATTAATTAGTTGACTTATATCAGAAATTTTAGAATTTTATATAGCTCCTTTCATACCAAGAATAGTCATTGCTGTACTTACATTGATCTTGTGAATATAATATCAGTTTATGCATTGTTATGTTTGTTGTCATTTTGTCAAACATTTGTCAAAATACAAAGAAAAATTAGCTCGAGATAATACATAAAATATATTCTATGTTACCGGGTTCTCCTAGGTAGGTCGTCGTGCTCGGATTGGTTCTTGTTTGGTCTTGGTACGGGGCCAATTCTCCTTGGGGTTCGTCTAGGGTTCTGCTTGGGGCGCTTGGGCAGAACCCTAGATGAACCCGGGTTGAAGAACCCACAGGGTACCCGGGGTGCTCGGGTAGAACCTTGGATGAACCCAGGGCAAAACTGGGTGTACTTGCAGCCAACATCGACTTGCAGGCATCAAATTTGACATAAAAATATTTTTTTATACATTTTTAACCTAAAAGCCTCTAATTTGCCCTAAAAGTGAAACAAAACACATCTTTTGCCTGCATTCATCAAAAGCAGAGTCACCACTGTTGAGTCCAGGGGGCTCAGACTCGACTAGTTTCTCAAGAAATTCAATCTATAGTAGAACCAATCAGATAGAATTTATATGCAGGAGAAAAGATACAGTACAGGACTTCTGAACCTAGGCGAGACAAGGGATCCATAACACAAAATGAGAGATTTTTCCAGTCCAAAGAACTAAATTTAAAATTTAAATGCATGCAGATTGTGCAGCTTGTAAGAGATGGCCACATCAAAAAGCATGATCAACAATTATATGTGACACTATCCACTCTACCTTCTGATCTTGTTTGAAAGCAATGACTAGGATGGAATGCTTGTCATAACCTTGGATAATAGGGAAAGCTTGCATGTATAGATCAAAACCAAGATTGGTGCGGTAACAATTTGCAACTTTGTTACAATGGGAGCAATTCCTGTGATAACTTAAAAAACAAATTTACTCCCAATTGCATGGCTAACTTGTACAAGAAATCTTCAAAAGAATTTTACCATTCTAATACAATACAAGTATCAATAAAGGGTGCATGAAACATGTTTTAAATCCTTAAAAATCTCTAAATTTCTTGGGTTTTTCACTTTGCCGAGTCTGCGCTAAGTCTAGGTGCCGAATCCTGAGTCCCGAGTCGAGTCACCCTCACCAAGTCCGAGTCTCGGAACTGTGATCAAAACAAAAGAGTAAAACTTCATTTTTTGGCCTCCAAGCTTCCCTTGTTGATTGTTGAAGGTTGTAACATTTTTCTTCGAAGGTGAAGGCCATGGGAGTGAGAGAACTACACCAATAGATGAGGAAAAGATGCTCAAGGAAAATTTATCTGCAAAGGTGAATGAATCTTGTAATTTTTTTCAAGTTTTCATGAATTTTTTCATTTTTCTTTTTAAAGTTTTAAATATTTTTTTAAACCTTACATAATAGAGGGGTTATAATGCCAATTTTTTTTTTTTTAAAAAGTTGTAGGATTGTAAATTTGTAATGTTTGTTTTGTTTTGTTGTATAATTTCATACAAAATGGCTCATAGTTCTAGTTTAGTTGGTCTACTTGTAGAGAGCTCATTTAAAATTGATGTAGCATCACCTCTTTGGTGACATACAACCATGATCGAACAATTACTTGGTGGTGGGGTTATCATTGGTGTTGTAGCCAATGTTTGAAAGAATATAAGAGCTCATATAATCGAATGAAAGCTCACTTTTGCGCTATGACTGGCGTAGGTATAAAAGTTTGTCTAGGGCAGAATAAAAAAGGGTTGCCAAAGCAACAAATACTGGGATATATCAAGGAACAAGAGTATGCCAACATGGTAAGTAATAGAGCAAAGGAAAGAGTAAATCCTCTTTCCAAGAAAGGATCGCAGAAACCTCTTGGTGGCTTAACAGAATCGGCTGGCCCACATCCTTTCATGCCACCACCATCTTCTGGAGAAGACACTACTCATTCTCGTAAAAGAGGCCCATTGGAAAAAACCTTCAAGAATGAGGCAAGGGAGCTTGCAAATGAAAGCTTTGCCCGTTGCATTTATGCCAATGGGCTTCCTTTCAACCTTGTTAGATCACCATATTGGCAGGATATGGTGACTGCAATTGCCAAGGTACCTACTGATTATGTTAGTCTTGGGTATGAAAAGGTGCACACCACCTTATTGGGCAAGGAAAAAGCTTCCATAGAGTTGCCATTGAGAGCAATAGGGATATATGGCCTGAAATAGGAGTGTCCATCATTTTTGATGGATGGAAGGATTGCAAAAATAGGCCACTAATTAATGTCATTGCAGTGTCCCCTAAAGGGGCTATGTTTTTTAAAGAAGTTGATTGTGAGGGGCAAGTGAAGGATGCAAGCTTCATTGCCAATATCCTCATACATGCCATTAAGATGGTGGGCCCTGGAAATGTTGTCTAAGTTGTAACGGACAATGCTAAAAATTGTAGGGCAGCTGGTTCAATGGTGGATGGTACATTTGGGCATATTTTTTGGACACCATGTGCCATCCACTCTCTCAACTTGATATTGCAAAAGATTGGCACACAAATTGAGTGGGTCAAGGAAATCTACATGGAGGCCGAGGAGATTGAAATGTTTGTGACAAATCATCATATGTCACAAGCCATCTTTAGGACCTTCTCTGTAGTAGCCCGCCCTGTCAAGATATTCGCTACTAAAAACTGTCTTGTCTATTATTTGGGGTTTTTGTAGAATTTACCAGGAATGCATAAAATTGCAAAGCAAATGCAAAGGGAAATGCTGAAAGCTAAAATATCAGATGATCAACTTTGATTATTTATTACTTTGAATTTACAATAAGATTGATCATACTCGAATATCAACTTTTGGTCTGCAAATGTTTATCCCCTGAAAAACCCTTGAAAACTTTGATTCTATCACCAATGCAACTCAGTGTTGACTCCTAGATGAAGCCAATCTCACAGGCACCTTCGGAAGATCTTTCACCACCTCAGAATGCACAAACTTCAAAGCAGCTACGCTCTCCAAGTTGATAATGGTAGAAAAGGCTGAAACCCTAGGTTTCTTCTCCACAGTAAAACTCTTCAAAATCCAATATCAAAATCCTGAATGATAATAACTTTGGTTGATCCCCTTTTATATTCTCTCTTGAGAAGGTTGATTCCCTCCAATAGCTTTTTCAATCATTTAAAATAATATTAAGCGTTTCCCCATTGACTTTATTAAATGCATTAATATATAGGCTCTCCTTTTAAAATATAATTAATGCACTTTAAGTCACTTAATTGAGGGTCATGGTCCCATTGATTATAAAGTGACATTATAAACTTTATAATAACCCTTTATATTATTTTATTATCATTAAAGAAACCTTAATGATAATAACTCCTTTAATAACCATTATTTTGCTAAACCAACTGAACATGGAAATCACCCCTACATCCAAGACCTGTCCAGGTGCCTTACTAAATATAGAAATACCGGACTCTGCTGACAAGGTGACTTACTATAAATAGTAAGTGTGTGAAATTGAGTCCTGGAACACCAAACGAAGGCCCAACCTGAACCAAACTCTACTTTGAAGAAGAAGGCAACTAGATAACTGCCAAAACGGACCATCTGAACAACTCCATTAGCCTACGAGGGTCAAAAGATAGGCTAATCCTCCAAACTCTGATGCTTCTGAAAAAAATGGGGACATTACAGTCCACCCTCCCTAAAATTGCTTGTCCCCAAGCAATCTCCACTGCAAAGAAACTCCTCTCCACTGGAGGCCCAAAGGAAGAACTGTGAAATGTCCCACACATCTCTAACCAACTCCTGATGCACTAACATAAACACAACTGCGCAAGGATAAACATCATGCAAACAATCCAACCCCTCCGCACAAGAATTGTTTATCGAAAACAAAACATGTACAAGTAAATCAAAGATGAAATTGAAGGCTCTCTACACAATGTACATGCTGTAAAACTCCTCAGTAAGCTCCGTTTGGAATCCTGATGCACCTGAAGGATCCCAAACTCTACGATCACTGCTCAGCTGAATGCCGGGATCCCAAATCACTCTGTAGAATGCCCAACTACTTGTCCACTACACCCACTGGATAAAAACTGTACCATGCTCAGTACTGCGGTGAACAACTACCACCACAGAGCAATCTACCAAACGGAAGGATTCCTGGATCCCACAACTAGATTTGAATTCCGCCAAACGAATCAACCTCTGCCTTACATTGTTCTAATCTGATCCCAACTTCACCATGCTAAAAAAGGTGAAGCAAACCATCGGGACCCATCCAAACCGCAGTGTCAACTCCGTCACCACCTAGATCCCAATACAAATGAAACTCACATCCATCCACCATGAAGAGATGAGAATATCTGGACGCATCTGCAACACATCTCTCCCTAACCTCTGCAAAACTCCCATGCATGTGATAACTAACCAAGCCATCATGCCTGCTGACACCATAATCTCCCTGAAACCCAGAAGTAGCAAAATCTGTCAGGCACTCATCCGCATGATGGATAACTGACTACCGCCCCTGCAAATACTCTCCTACAAACAACTGAGTGGGGTACTTGCAGCCTCTAGTCCCATCTATTGAAGATGGCAACTCTCCATCCCATAGTGGATGGTATAAGCCCAGAGCCAATCCACATCGATGTATCATCAAGTCCTCCGTGTGTGGATCAAAAGAGAAGTGATGAGCACTCCTCACTATGTAGTTAAGGTAAAATGCTCCAGCCTCTGTCAATGGTTGACCGTCATAGTCATGGGGAACACTCTCTCTAGCTGTCTCATCACTCTCATCGCTAGAATCAAAAAATGGCTCCAGTCTCTGATCCCGAGTAGCTATGTCATGTCCCCGTTTTTGGCATAAGTCAACAATAAACATGGATTAGCCTATTCATCATGCTCGTGGGCTAATGCGTATGATAAGGGAATGAGCTTGGTTTTGGCTAATGAACTTTTTGTTTTGCAGGTCAAGACCTTTATCAAGTGACGTAAGGTTGTCTTAGTGCTAGGCGCACTTTTCCATCTGTAGAGCTCAAAACTTGCGCCTTGCAAAGAGAAGATCTTCAACAATAGATGAAGTGTCGTTTTGATGTCATGTGAAGGAAAGAAGTCTCCTAAATGCCTTGATGCCTATTCAGTGAATTGAAATAGTTGAAGCACATGCTAAGTGATCTAGGCGCACTTTCCCACCTGTTCAACCACCAAAGTGCGCCTTGGCAAGGATCCATTCAAACATGAATAGGAAGATAAGGTGCTAACTCATGACTCTGGAACCTTGAACTTGCGCCTAAGAAGGAGTTCTTAGGAGTTGAAGTGATTAAAGTCATCAAAATAAGTCAAGGAGGACTTAAGACGCAAGATTGCTACTATACAACTCCAAATGTGCGCCTAAGAGTCAAGGCACCACTTCTTGATCCTACAACCCAAAATGTGCGCCTAGATGTCTAAGGCGCTAGATCATGCCTCTGCAACCTTGAGATTGCGCCTTAGCAAGGAAGTGAATTGGAAGGTTAAATTGATCATCAAAGGTTAAAGATTGTTTAAAAGATCATCCATTCAATTGAAATCATCATCTATGACAAGAGAAGTATTATGAGAGTGAGGCGCACTTTTCCTCATCTTCAACCTCACATTTGCGCCTTCTCTAGAAAGCTCAATTTGCACCTAAGGTGAGGATCTTGAGACATCATCATTGCTATTGGTAAACTTGCATTTGGAGAAGCCTTGAAGGTTTGAACTTAGTTGAAACTTACCTCAAGATGCTAGGCGCAACTTCATGACTCTAGAACCCTAAATATACGCCTAAGCTAGAAATGGAATGGAAGTCACAATTTGATCATTCATCTTGTTTAGGAGGTAAAACTTGTTTGAGGGATCATTCATCCAACTAAGATCTTAATCAAAGACAAGAAAACATCATGATGTTTGCCTCTTGTTCAACCCTGGATATGCGCCTCACTTGGATCCCTCAGTTGTGCCTTGAGGACTCATCAACTTACAAGAATCTAGCTATTGCCAATGTTTGGAAATTGTTTAAGTGTCAGAAGACAAGTCTTGATGTTGAGGAGCACCTTCTAGCCTCTGCCACCTCAAAAGTTCGCCTAGCTTAGGAGAGGCGCCAATCTTGGTTTCTGCAATCTCCAATGTGTGCCTAAGCTTCGTTGAGTATCGTGCAAGCAGTGGGTCCCAGAATGACCTTGGATGGCGTGCCGGATAAGGCTCTCAACTTGGAGTAATTGACTTTGGGTAGCGTGCTTGATAAGGCTTCCAACTCAGAAGTGAGTCATCCCAATGGAATATTCCTCTAGAATATGCTCATTGGAAAACATGTCGTGGTTGCCTCTTGCTCTTGAGGAGGAGCACTATAAAAGGAGGAGAGCAACTTCATTTGGCATCTTTGGCTATTTGATATTTCTTGGTAAGCTTTATGCTCTTTTCATGAAATCTGCATATTTCATGCTTGTTGGGGTGATGCTCCCTCAACCTTGATAAGGTGATGCTCCCTTATCCTTTGAGAGGTGTTAACAATCAGTTATCATCATTGTGCAAGATTGAAGTCGTTACTTGCAACCTGAAGTTACTTACATCTTGAAGACACTAGCACTTGAAGACAAGATACTTGTAGTTTGAAGACAATCATTGTTCAATCTAGGCGCTGAGGCCTATCTTTTGTAATCATTGTAATAAGATGAACATTGATGCTATTAAGCATCTGTTGAATGTAATAAGAAGTTGTATTGACAATTGCAATAAGATATCTCAACTTCATTGCTTGTTCAATTCATGTTGATTTCATTTATGTTAGATGTTGATTAAGTGAAGTAAGAAGTAAGAAAAAGTTAGCTAAAATTTGGTTAAGTATAGTGGAATATCTTACAGTGGTATCAGAGCAATAATCCTGCCAGCCTTTGGGTTATGAATCTGCGTGAAGTTGGTCCACACAGGTATTATACAAGAAGAACAGCTAGGCAACAACAACAACCTCCCACATGTACACAACCACACATGGGTTCAGAAGGAGGTAATGGTAGTCCTAAAGGACAAGGTGGCAATGATGCTTTCAATTTAGAAGAGTTCATGCATGCCTTTGGACAGCAGATGTGGGATTGGTCAAATCAATTCATAGAGGAAATTCGTGACTTGAAAAATGAACGTGCTTCTAGGAGGTCAAGGTCAAGGAGTGTTAATAGTGGAAGGACAAGCATTGCAGGTGAAGCAAATCTTAATGCAGGTAGAGATGCAAGAAGACATAGAGAGCCTACTTCTACTCCTACAGGTAGAGCAACCACAACAGTTGATGATAGACCACTTCGTCCAAGATTTGAGCCAGTGATTGAGGAAACATCTTCAGAGGATGAGGAGGTAAATGTTAATGTCTCGGATGATATCATGGTTGCACATGATGAATATCGTTTACTTCCACCTGATGTTAGGCGAGACCTAAACTTCAATCAGTTTATGTCACAAAGGAATGAAAAGAGTAGAAGGAAAAAGGAGAAAAGGTCAACACAAAAGGATAAGGAACATAAGGAGTACAAAGAAGCTTTGAACAAGGTTCCTTTACCTAACTTTGATGGTAGTGGTAAACTAAGTGCTAGAGCATGGATTCACAAGATTGATACTTTTCTCACACCCAAACCCTTGAGTGAAGAAAAGGCTATTCAGTTCGCTACTATGCATTTGGAAGGTTTGGCCTATGATTGGTGGCATCATGGACTTGTGTCACAACGACATGATATGATCACTTCCTATGATGAGTTCACTAGTAGACTCATTAACAAGATTGACAGGAAGGATATAGAGGTCTACTATAGGGAATTGGCACAATTGAAATAGGTTGGCAAAGTAGATTTTTACATCAATGAGTTTCAAAAGATTGCAGTTATGGTTCCTGAGATGCCGGAAAGGAGAGTCCCTATGTTGTTTGTTGAAGGCTTGAATGATAGAATGAGAGGATTGGTGAAGGTTCATAAGCTTAGGACATTGGATGAGGCTATTGAGCTTGTTTTAGATCTGGACACTTACCCTACATCATTCCAAGGCCAAAAGAGAAACTTTGGTAAGGGCTCAAGTTCACATCAAAGGAGAACATTTCAGCCTAACAAATCTAATCCTACTTCTATGGAACGTGATGAGTTGAGGAGAAAGAAGTTGTGTTTTGACTGCAAACAATCATGGGAACCAGGACACAGGTGTAAAGGCAAAGGCAAGGCTTATCTTATAGAGGTTCATTCAGATGATGATGATGAGAGTGAGATTCATGAGGATACTGATGTAGCACATGAGGATGACCAACCTACTCTAGAGCTTGAGACAGATGACATAGGCAATTCAGTGACTATTGCTACTATTTCAGGAGTTCCAAGGTTTCATGCTTTCAGGATTAAAGGAATTCTTAATGGGCAGCGGGTCACATGTTTGATGGATAGTGGAGCTACTCATAATTTCATTGATGAGGGTTTGGTAATGAAGCGTGGTCTACAATCAAAGGAATTTGAAGGTTTTACAGTTGTAGTTGCCGATGGGTTTACTATGAGTTGTCAAAAGAGAGTGCCATAGCTTAGCATTCAAATGGGTGATTATACATTGACAGATGATTTCTATATGGTTGGACTCTCAGGTATTGATGTTGTCTTAGGAATGCAATGGTTGCATTCAATTGGCAGATATATTCAAGACTTGAAGAAGATGGAGATAGAGTTCATTCACAATGGGAACAGGATTATTCTGAGAGCTTTATCAGATGGTTCACTTAGAACTGTTACAGCTAGGCGCATGGAGTCCTTATTTCCTCATAATGACATTGCATGGGCAGCTCAGATTGAAATATCATCTAAGTCTTCTTCCAGTAATGAGTATCATGTAAACATCCAATCTGTATTGGTTCTGGAGATATTCCACCTGGGAGACCACTTGATTGTGGTTTTGAACATGTGATAGAGTTAGAGGATGGGACAAAACACATCAACATTACACCATATCGACATCCTAGACACTTCAAGGTTGAGATAGAGAAGACTATAAAGGAGTTGATTGATATGGGACACATTCGACCTTCATCTAGTCGATTTGCTTCTTCGATGGTGTTGATGAAGAAGAAAGATGGAACTATGCGAATGTGTATTGATTACAGGGCACTGAAAAAGAAGACAATCAAGAACAGGTACCCAATACCTAGGATCGATGAGTTGTTGGATGAATTACATGGGGCCGTGTAGTTCTCCAAGATTGATCTTCGTTCAGGCTACCATCAGATTCATGTTCGTGAGGACATTCCGAAGACAACATCCAGATGTCATTACGAGCACTATGAATTCCTTGTTATGCCTTTTGGTCTTACTAATGCACCTGCTACATTTCAATCTTGCATGAATCATGTATTCAATAAGCAGTTGCATAAATTTCTTTTGGTTTTCTTTGATGACATTTTGATTTATAGTAAGACATGGGATGAGCATCTTCGACATCTTGATGAGGTACTTGGAGTCATGGAGGCACAATCACTATATGCTAAGGCTTCCAAGTGTGATTTTGGGATGGAGGAGATTCTCTACTTGGGGCATATGATTAGTGCTAAAGGAGTTAGAGTACAAGATGAGAAGATTAAGGCTATACAGGAGTGGCCTATTCCAAGGAAAATTTCCGAGTTGAGAGGTTTCTTGGGACTTTGCAGTTACTACAGGAGATTTGTTAAAGGTTTTTCACAATTGGCAGCACCATTGACAGATCTCACTAAGAAAGGGGCATTTCTTTGGTCCTCTAAGGCACAGATAGCATTTGATCGGCTCAAGGAGGCAATGAGTACTACTCCAGTACTAGCACTACCAAATTTTACGCAGTCCTCCATTCTTGAGTGAGATGCATCAGGAGAAGGAATAGGGGCTGTGTTAATGCAGAATAGGCATCCTATCGCATATGAAAGCAGAAAATTGAAGGATACGGAGTGCCTATATTCCACCTATGACAAGGAGATGCTTGCCATTATGCATGCTTTGGCTAAGTTTCGTCAGTACTTGGTAGGTGCAAAATTTGTGGTTAGGACTGACCACAATAGCTTGAAATACTTCTTGGAACAAAAGGATTTGAATGAATGACAGCAGAAATGGGTCTCAAAAATCCAAGCATATGACTTTGATATAGAATTTATAAAAGGAAAAAAGAATATTGTTGCAGATGCACTTTCCAGGAGGCCTACTATTTGTTCCTTGAGTGAGATTTCAGCTGATTGGAAATCTCAACTTTTAGTTGAGTATTCCAAATCCACTTTTGCATGCGAGATTATGGATGGCATTATATAGGATGACGTGTACAAGGTAGTCGATGATGTGATATATTATAAGGATAGAATTTTCTTGGTACCCGAATCTAAGCTTAAGCAGCAGATCTTGAAAGCCATTCATGATACACCTCTAGCAGGACATCCAGGTTTTTTCAAAACCTATAGACAAGTATGAGAGAGATTCTCTTGGAAGGGTCTCAAAGATGATGTCTTATAGCATGTTTGTAAACCAGTCTATTCACACTCCTTGCAGTGTGGTTGGGAAACATCTCAACCAATATCTTTGATCTATTTGCCCGTTTGTTGTTCATATGGTCATAGGTGTTTTGTAGTGCCTTATAGGGTCGTTGGATCCATTGCCATTGAACTTTGGTAGCTTTTGCCTATTGATATTTGGATTTGTTGGAGTCACCATCACTTGATGTGATTGCAATGTTTGAAAGCATAGTTTGCATACTTGGACTTAGTAGACCAAAATCTTTGTTGACTCAACAAAACTCGACAACTTAAAAAATACTCAAATTTCTTAAAAAAATATAAATTTTAGGCAAAATCTAGTTACAAATTGTATCAAATGAGTCTAGTAGGGGTTTGGGGTAGTGGCCCTAGTGGGTTCGAGGGGCAGCACCCTTTGCGGGGTCTAGGGGTAGCTCCCTTCACACGATACAAGATAGGGTGGAGGGGTGGATCCCCTACTGCCAAGCACAAATGAAGGATTTCAAGATCACATAGATCTTCATGGTGCATGCCATTTTCATAATTTTTAAAAAGGCGAAAAAATGTGTTTTTTGTGTGAAATCCCCTTTTTTCTACCTATGTTTCTACATGTGCCTATTATTCTTGTGGGTTCCAAATTTTTTTCACAAACTTGTTGAGTACTCGCCTTTAAATCATTGGTAAACTTTCTTAAACTCACCAAAGACTCGTCGCATAAACTTGACAAGTTTTTTTGGAAAAAACTCGGGATGGAAAAAAACTCGTGAGTACTTGGTGACTCACCAAGTAGTTAAGCTATGGTTGAAACTTTCTCCTTAGTAAGTTCTAGTCAGGACGTTCCTTTTCTCCTTGGGCACTTTTGGACACATTGAAACCCTTGACCCTTTTGGAGACCTCAGTTATCTGGACACCTCTAGTTCCACCTTCAAGTTCTCTTCTTCCCACTCCAACCCTCAATTCGGGTTTCTTAGGCTTGGGTTCATTTTCAATCAGCAATTCTTCAATGCCTTGGAGAATCCTTTCATACACTTCTTGCTCTTCATTTTCCAAGAAGTCCTTGGATGCCATTTCATTTTCTAGAGATTCAATTATGCCTTCCAAGGGAACTTGATCTGCAAGATCAGCACATGCTTCTTTAGGAAGGGGAAATTACATTGTAACATCCACCCACTCTTCCTTAGTACGCCCTGTTGGTTCCCAAAATAACTCCAACCCAAAACTCTAAAACGTTCCTAAAACACCCAGGCCAGGGATTGTCGTCAAGGTGAAAGGAAGAGGTTTATCAACAAGTAAAGGGGAATTTTGGCCAACTACAGGAGTGGGTAAACTCCTCTGCTCTTCAGGCTCAGCTAGACCTAGGAGGGATATTCCTAGAGGCGTGAAATAAAAAATAAGACAAGCATACACAACCATACCCAATGTACACTTGACCCCCAAAGCTGTCACTGGGTCAAGACAAACTGGCTTCACAAGCCTCTCATTAAGCTGATTCAACTGTGCAAATGTATATGCACAAGATAGATGGTTTTTACCCTGAACCACAGATGAATGATTTGTTTGATTTTAAAGAATGATTGGTCCCTCTCCAATATGGACCGGTGCCTTTTCCATTGGGCAACAGTCATAGAATGCAAGGAGGAAAAGAAATATACAATAAAGGATCAACAGAACTAGACATATATTCACATATATGACTTTAGATAGATCTTCATACAATGGACATACTTAATAATCCAAAAGAGAACTGCAATGATTCCTATGCAACAAAAGGATGGCAAATACAACGCCTTGTATTAATTTAGATGCTGTCACACATCTCCAAACATCTGTTACAATCATACTAGCAAATGTAGCAAAGGGAAATACATAACTGCGATTATATATTTACCAAATCATTACAAACTCCCGTGGAGACATACCATTACATTCAAATCTGCTTTACATAACCTTCCTACTCTATACTGAACATATCCCTTCACTAACAGACTAGACAAATCATGTGTTGATGCCAGAGAAAATTCTTAGGTGCTACAAGACCAGACAATTGGCTCAGTGACCAACCCTGAAAACATCTTCATTTCATGTATATATAACATTTCACTTCACTGTAGCAGCCATGGCGTGGAAGGGAAAAAGTCAACAAGAAGGGACGTCAACCATGTTACATTAACTTGAACTGGTGTCCTTTGAAGCATGCCCACATGGCTCTGCCTGAGAAATCCGCTGAAAACAGGAGGTTCGCCCATGCCATGGGTACAAGAAATTCAATGCAAATGAGGGATAGTGGCATGGGGAGACAAGAAATCCATTTCCCACACGAAATTGGGCTTTGAAAATGCATTAATGGCGACCAAGAGGGTCGCTAAGCAGTCCCGTGACGTTTTGCACGGTGAAAAATGGCCCTGGAAGGCAAAAGGGTGAAGCTTTGACATATTGGACTTCGGAGCTCAGGCCTTCTGCCTTATCGCCTGCCGAATCTGGAAGAGGAAGGAGAGAAGCCCCGACCCCGCCTTATAAAACCTTGAACATTGAAAATCATTGGAGTTCGGAGTTTAGGCCTTCAGCCTTCCTCCTTCCAAAGAAAGGAAGAGGGAAGATGAAAACCTCGTAATCCGAAACTCTGAAACACTTAGAAACATTTCGAATAAAAAGGAACGGGACACGGGCCCCGAACCCTCCCCTTTGGATGGTGTCATTGCCACTTGGCAACTTTCCGCAATCACTTTTTGCCTTAATAAAATAACCTCCGCAGAATGGCGGAAAGCAACTATAATACACCACGTGGCCTGTCGAACTTCGGCCCTCGGGCCTTCCACCTTACACATTCCAAAAGAGAATGTGGAAGAGAGAAACCTCGAAGTCCGGCACTTGAACACCTAACTACTTTGCAAAGGGAAAAGGTCGGAGTTTGGTCTTCGGGTCTTTCTTCTTCTAGCCGCAACACAGAAGAAAACAGAAGACCTAAACTCCGACCTCCGACACTTCGCCGAACACCAACACTTAGAATATTTTTCATGTAAATCTGTTGAACTTCGGCCCTTGGGTCTTCCACCTGACACCTGCCTTGCAGAAGATTGAAGACAAGAAGATCGAACTCCGAAACTCCGACGAAGATGAAGACACTTTCAACACTTAGGCAAATTTGAGCCCGATAGACAAGGCACGAAGGAAGGCAAGAGGCCGAAACTCCGAAACTCTGACAAAGTGAAAAAATATAAGGGAACACACATAATTTTTTGACTTAGTCACTTTTGGGATTCTTTCCTTGTATTGAGAAGGCACAAACAAATGGAAACCCATGGAAGATGTCTCTAATCCATTATAACCGATGGGTTCAACAAAGAGGGCACAAAGTGGGATTTCAAGATGGATTTTGGGGCAAAATGGGGTGTTTAAGGAATTCGTAATTTTGAGTGTCAACACACCACTAGTTGTTCATAGTCAATTGGATGTTTTCATGTATTCGCACTTGACTATGACTCGGTTCACATTTCAGCTTCTATTGCAACTTTTGCTCCAACTTATGCTTTGGTTCTAACAATGCAATTGTACTGATGGGTTTTCTTCATGTAGTCTTCTTTGTTCTCTTTGCTCCACCAGTCTCAAAGAGCTTATGATCTCTTGGTCCTTACCACATTGTGGTCTCTTCCTACTTTTGTTGGGGTCTAAAGACATTAATTCTTAAATTGACTTGACTCCTTAAAGGCAACGATGCCAAATGTTTACTCTTTTATCTAGAAAGACTATTACTTGCATAAATGAACATAAAACACAATACATACTAGAATGAATAACAAAAGTATAACTTTATTCATATGAAATTCTTACACAGAAGTAGACCAAAGATAATCAATGAAGGATTAGACTACCTTCCCTAACTACAAGAAGCTTATTTAAAGTACCCAACAGTTGCCAAGTAGAACACAACCGTTGACAACTATTGACATCTGACTCCTAACAACTACCCACAAGTCGACAGGGAAATAATACATAGTCGGATACAAACAAATTAATGAAACATTACAAAGTCATTCTAGGCTAACTTCAATGATTCCTCAAGCAAAGTTTGATATTACCAAGGAATCCTACATTCATAGTGTGAATCTTGTCTATTTGCCATAGGCTGTGCACAGTACAATTCTTGATATGCCAAGATTAAATAATACTTATGCACTTTTTATAGACTTGAACTTGGATAATCCTGCATAAGTACATGACATTGCTTTGCTAGATTTAGTGCATTTGGAAAATTTATCTGGTTGATACAACTCTTAATATTTTTACAACATATTTACTTAGTTATGTTTACTAAAGGTATTGAATTTATCAGTGTACATTATTTAATTACAGACATCTTAAACTTAAATTGCAGGTTTGGGCCTACAGAAGCTTCAATTTTAGAGGTGAACTTCGATGGAGATGCAGATATCGAATGTTTCAAGGAACACATCAATACTGTAGCCAAAGAACTTATTCTAAATGGCAGTTTGTCTGATACTGAGGAAGAACGTCAAGACACAAACTTGATCCCACAGGAAGATCAACAGTCTACATGCACTTCTGTTTCAGATAAGGTTAATAGATGGTTGTTTATAGACTTGATTCTCTTGTCCATTTTGACTATGTGACATATTTTAGATGGTTGCATCTATAGGATATAAAAGAGCCATTAAGAGTTATAAGTGCTAGGACTCTCTGATTCTTTTATTGTCTAGGTGTGTTCATCTAAAATTGCGAAGGAAAGATAATGAAAGGAAGAGAAGATTGGCATATTAAATGGCATGCATGTCAAATGGATACTGAATATTAGTTTAGATAAATTTTGATTTTAAGTCTAAGCATGATATGCACAATACTTAGGATGCATGGTTCATCCAAGGATGATTGCCCAAAATGTGTTCCAATTTTAATCTTATGGACTCAGGTCTTTGATGATATTGTCAATGTTGGTAAAGTATCTTCCTTGGAAGCAAGAGAACAAAGTATATTAACTAGGGAGCGCACCAAAAAAGAAAATGATAACTCCACATCCTGCGAATATATTGAAGAAGAAGAAGAAATTTTTAATAGCTCTTTGAGGAGGGTACCATTTCTATGTCCTGAAGTCCAAATGAATGGACCTGCTAACCATTCCAAACATTTTGACTTTGGTTTAACTGAACAAACCAAGAACCAGAAGATTTTTGGAGAATTAAAACAGGAAGATGGCGTAGTTTGGAGTAATTCTAAAACTAAAATTTCGGAAGATGTAGACTCTATCGAGGAGTTTGATGAAAATGAACCAATTAAATTTGATTATAATATTTGTACAGAATCTTCTTCAGTGATTGAGACTACTGATTCGTATGGCAACTGTGAGTTTAACTTTCCTTTTTTATTTAAGCATAATATATTATGGTTTCTCTGCATTAACTATTGTATTTACCTGGATTTTATTTTGGCGATTTGTGCTCTAATTTGAGCTTGAACATGGAGGGCAGATACGTTGGGACTTGAAGGCTCTTCTAGCTCTGGCCAAGCTCAAGATGTAAGTATATCAGAAAGAAATAATAGCCTGGATTCTTCTGTTCTACTTTCCTATTATATCTGTCATTAGGATAATCATTTATCAAGTCCATCGATCTAAAATACAATTTATGCAATAAATTTTAACTTTTCTAGGTGATATTTCAGATTTTTCTCAAGTGATCAACATTTTAACTATTACCTTTGGCTCTCTGAAAAGACCCAATAATTTTCTACCTCATGTTTAAAAGGATGGTTGTCATAGGATCAATGGCAAGCATTTAGATGAAGTCTAGCAGGGATGAAGGAACTGGTCAATAATCTTTTTGGTTGAAACTAAACTGATTTTGAAATTGGTATTTTTCCATTTACAGACTTATCCTATTGAAACTTTTGGCATACACATGAGTTCTATGGATGTGGTCAAATTTCGCTATGCAAAAGCAAAAAAAAATAAAAAGAAGGGTCAATGGTAAGGATTTATGACAAATGTCTGATGAGAGGTGATAGTGTTCATTCTTGCTTTCAGATTACATATGCTGCCTGAGATTTATGAACTACTAATTGGAAGAAATAGATCAACATTATTTCTTTAGTTTTATTTTCTTAGATTGTTTCTAGATTTGAGTAATGATCAGGTGAATTTTTCTTATATTATTAGTTAGAACTTAAAACCTAAAAGGGTAGGCATATTGATAAACTGTTAGCAGGAAGATTGTACTGTACGCTGTTGGTCAAATAGCACACGCTACTGTAGTCAGTGGGCCTCAACATATTTTGTATAGATAAATCATTAGTAACCATGCAACAAATCTATATCTCCTGGTGACAGGGAATGAATAATGTCAAGTGATTTGTATAATCTATGAAGCAAACATTTACATACTTGTTAACCACAGATAGGTGAGCGCTTGCCAATTTAATAAGCCTAAAGCTGAATAGCCAACTCATAAACAAAAGTAACTAATCTATACAGATTTGTTATAAGGAAATATTATTTCGAGAATATATGCTATATTATATAGGAGCTATATGTTATGGTTTATAAGAGGTATAAATAAATAAGAGGTTCACAATGGGAGTGAAGGCCCCATTTAAGAGTTAGAATTTAGTAACATTGTTATGAGTCATGTTTTCCTAGTCTAAATTGTGCAGGACATTGAATAATAAAGCACTTAGATGCACATGTAATCACAAATACAATCAGATATGTGAATGTAAAAGCATTTTACTGATACAATAAGTGTGGATACATAGAATACAGGGTTGTGACCAAAGTTACAATGCCCACATGGCAAAAATGCCTTTGTGATAATCCTTATTCTGATGACTTAAATTTTAATTCGGAGCCTCCATATAGTCTGAGAGGTTCCTGCACAATCACAAGAAAGACAACTGTTAGGATCCACCTCACATCAACCGTCCAACCGTTTTAATCACAGCACATCAGCAAATTAAATTTAAATAACTTTGACTTGCATGGAATTAAGATTATAGTTTGAGTCCATATTTACCTAAAATTGAACTTAAAATTTTAATATGTGCATAACATTAGGAATTTAGTTTTAACTCAAATGTACACAACATTGGACTTTATTATTAATAAAAATTACAGAACCCAAAGTATTGTCAGGAAATAGGGATAACATTTATTATCTCCTTTAATCCTGAGAGGGGCATTGGACTTGCTGTAGAACTTCTTATTCAACCCTTGTCATCTTTGTTCTCCAACAATTCCAATGCTAGAACCAAGTTTGGTCCTGAAGTTGCTGTATCTTCAGAGATAATTTCTTCTGTGTTATCTTTGATGATATTTTTCTTGTGACAACTTCTATTGAGTTCATGCTTTGATCTCCCAACGTGTTCTCTTCCCACTTGTTGGGACATCCTAATAAGACGTGTTGCCTGTTCTTTCTTGGACATCTCAATAGGACACATCTTGTGATCCTATGCTTGGATGCCTCACTAGAATTTTCTATTCTGTGGTGAATGAATGTCCTAACAAGATGTCTTGGATCCCTCTTATTGGATGACCCAGCTTTTATAGGACCCCTTCATTGTGCCTGCATACACATGGTTGAACACAACCATAAAGAGAATAAAAAATGTATTTTAATGTGTTTCAAATGATAATGCAATCTACTTAAATATTTTGGAGACAAATGTAGGGAGTCTTTTAGTCCAAAGCACAGGGTGAGAGTAGATCATGGTCATCATCAAACCTATGAAAAATAGTGGTCCTTTGATGGTTGTCTCAATCCTCTTGTTAGAGTTCTGGCTCACTAATTCATAGCTACAATCTACTTGCCATGTCCATGTAATCCAAATAGAGATAAAATGAAGAAGGTTGCTAGATTAGATTTTTGTCATGGATTATTGAAGGAGTCAGTTGTACTAAAAAGGAAACAATGGATGTATTTGAGGTACTCCTTACTTGGAAGCCATACTAAGGGGAAGGAAAACAGAATTACAGGTACCCAATCATATTCTGTTGGAGAAATCATTGGGTATCTTATTGATCCTCATAGAATGGAGGTAGGAAAATATCTCTTAGTGAGGTACCTTACGAACTTTATTAGAATGGAGGCAAAACAACACCTATTCACATGGTACCTTATGGACCTTCTCAGATCGAAAGAAAAGCAACATCTCTTCATGGTGCACCTTATGAATTCTCTTCACAAATGCCCCTCTGCAACATACCTCATAGACCTCCTTAGAATGGAGGCAAAACACCTCTTTTGGTGCTACATTACGAACCCTCTTTGAGCAAAGGAAAAAAAAATTAAAAGTTCTTTTTTGGGCAACTTTTAAACTATAATTGAGAGAAGGGAAATTGATATCTTTTTGTGGGATACCTCTAGACCTATTAGTTCCCTTCTGTGTCGCCTCTCATGGCGAGTATCCTTTTGCACTGTAGCAAAGGAGTTGGCAGACTAGGATGTTGGGGGGATGGGCATGGTAGGTTGGAAGATAAGGGAAAGGGAGCCCATCCACTTTAAGCTAATTGTTGGAAATCTGTTGTAAAAAATGCACAGCCTAAAACGCTGCAGTAGAACGTCATAGCAGAATACCAATTTTGAAGGTAAAATAAAAAAAGTAGAATGCAAATCAGCAAAATGCAAGGAACAACAAAATGCAAAAAAACAGGACACCAAACACAGCAGAAAAGTGTTCATTAAAATAGGAACAACAGAAACTGGTGAAATTAAGAGGATAAAAATAGGATTGAATTTGTGTTTTTTAAAGAAAGGCTATTTATAGATATCAATTCATTGTTATGATTAGATCATTATTAGGATATAGAGAAAAGATTTCATGAGAGAGTAAGATGAAGAAGAAAGTTCAATTTTTCTAAGCTCAGTATGGTGTTGAAGCAAAATAGGAGATAGAATATTATTTTGATTTGATATAAAAGAAGGAAAAAATTATTCAAAAAAGGCTTGAAAGGCTTTTAGATCTTGTGGATGAAATTTACTGTGTTATGTTTTTGATTTCTTGAGGTTTTAGTACTGCCCTATTCCATATGAAATTCCCAATAGTATTGTTTATCAGCACAAGTGTTTATCAATGCAAGTGGGAATTACCTTGGACAAGTTCAGATCTGAAGCTCCTTCACTAGAGTTTAAGATCCTAATACATTGAAAGAAAACCTTAGCTTGCTTTGGTTTTCCTATAATGGCTGCTAGCAATGGCACAATACTAGTTCCACAATTTAAAGGCTTGAGAATTTTGATTATGTGATATCCCGATGTTAAGGCATTGTTTAAATTAAAGATTTAAACGTCATGATAAAATGGTGAAGTTGCTTTCTTGAAATGTGGTCTTTGTCATAAGAGTGCTTCTGGTAATAATTGGGTATGTATTAATATTTAATAAACATGTATAATATTAAATAATATTATTATATAAATATTTTAATATATAATATATTAAAAAGATATATTATTATATTGTATAAAAATAAATATAAATAATAAATTATAATTATAACATATTTGAATATTATGAAGAGTCTTATTAGAGGTGTGGTGAATACAAATGTAATGTCCCGATATTAAGGCATAGTTTAAAATTAAAGATTTAAACATCCTAATTAAGACGAAGAAGACACTTTTTATGATAATCATGCATATAATAATATTTAATAAACATATTAAATAATATAATATATTTATTGTATTTATAAATAATAAATATAAATACAAATATGAAATTATCAATTTTAATTATGATATAAAATATTAATATATATTATATAAAAATAAATATAAAATATAAATAATGATAAAATAAATATAAATATATAAATAATGATAATATGAATATGCATATTTAAAATGTAAATATATGTCTCTCATATAAGAGGTAAGAGACAAGTCTAAAAACAAAGAAATTACATCATAAAAGCAACGGATAAGGTAATGAAAGCCAGCGAAGGTGCTGACTTGTATATAAAGACAAATTGAGAACAGGAGGTCCAATTCATAAAGGAGGCAATTTGAAAAATATGCGATTAGTAATTCATTGTCTTATCTACAAACTAAATAAGGCAGCGGTCCTAAAAGACTACGATCTTAATAAGAGGCAGCGCTTAATACAAATAAGCCCCTCAGCGGTTTTATGGAGGTAACAATTAGTAATGTGTGCAGAGATAAATATATACAAAGCACTAATTAATAAATAAGTTTGGATTTGTCATGAATGGGGCTGCGTTTCACGAGGAGATGCTTCTTTTATGAGACGTATCACTTCATAAAGGGTACAAAGAAATATATATAGAAGATTGAAAGCATCGAATCATCATAATATCTCTTCATACTTCTGCACATGCATGATCAGCACTGCTCAACTCTGAGCAATCCTCCCTAGGCATTCAAAGCCCAAGAGCAAGATGGTACGGCCTGCCATATGTATAAGCTGCTACACATGTTAGGAAGACTACACAGAAACCTCTAAAATCAGGCCTGAATTAGTACAAAAAACCAGAATCTGCAAGACAAGCTCTCAAAACACATTCAATATGGTTGCCCAATCTGGTTACTTGATTTTATAACACTGCAATAGCAAGAACAGTCAAACTCCTTCAGCAAATCGATTACATTAAATTGTGACAATCATTAAAGGTATGCATTAATGCTCTTATCCTTATAATGCCAAATCTGATATATATTAATGCTCTTATCCTTACAATGCCAAATCTGATATATATTATGCTTTGTCTATTAGAATAACACATGCTAAGTACTGATAATAATAAGGATGAAGAAATATATTTTGCTGACTGTAGTATCAATCCATTGATGCATTAGAGGTAGTGTTTCATTTCTGATTCTTCATATTATGAACATAAATAGACTTTCAAGTTAAATGACTGCATTTATGAGCAATAGGTGATGTTAATCATGAATGAATGACTAGAGAATAATAGATTGTTCTTGGATATGCTCATGAATGTAAGAATAGACTAACATGATGAATGGATTTAGTTATGTATAAGAAATCAATAATGATGATGATGAAATATGCTTATGTGGAATATGATTGGCCAATTATGCTATAAGGCCAAGATGTCCTATTATGAGACATCATGTGTAAAATGTTAATGAGAACAATTATGCTATTTATGAAATCAATGAAAAGACAAGTTTATGATATGCTTGGAGCTGACTAAGACTCTACCATTAACCCCTCTATCACCTTTTGGGTATGACATAGTTGGGAGTAGTTGGAATTAGCCTAGGTAACCCTCGACTGGACGAGGTACTCCGGATGCGAGTGAAGTCTCTCGAGCCAAGTGATGAGGAACCCCGGATGTGGATGAAATCCTTGGGCCTAGAAGGAACTTGTAAAAGTTAATTTGCTCTACGGATGGTGACCCTTGTCTGGATGAGGTACTCTGAGTGTGAGTGAAATCCCACGAGCCAAATGGTGAGGGACTCCGGGTGTGAGTGAAGCCTTCGGGCCTTCGTAAGAGATGGTTGGACTATCTCCCTAATGAAGTCATACTTGGTGATCTAGAGCTGGTTAACGCTCGAGTCTACACTAAGTCCCTCCCGAGTCATATCATGAACAAGTAATGAAGATGAATAACATATATGTAAATGTGTTTATGAATTGAGAATATTATAATACATGATCATGAAATGAATTATATGAAATATAATGTGAATATGATCAAATGAGTTATAGTCTTAATGAAGTTATATTGAAATAAAAGATGAATCAAATACTAATGTTCTCTTTTACTAAGTTGAAATTGTGCAAGGTTGTGAAAAATTTCGGCTTACTAGAAGGGAGCATTACAATTGGTATCAGAGCAGTCATCCTGCCATCTTGTGAATGATAAGCATTTATTATTATTAACTGATTATAATATATGTTGTTAACATTGGTGATTGCAGGAATTAAATATGCACGCAGAGGTAACATTATATTCGTATTAATTATTATTGATGATGATACTAACATCTCTTTCTAGGAATTATTCTTGTTTGAAGGTTGAGAAATCAAGGGTATCCTAATGAGAACATTATAATATTTATATGACTCACCTTGTGTACTACTTGTTTTTCTGCTTTAACTTCATTGCCTTACTTGTTGCTCTTTGTGTATTCTCGTATTTTACTTCATGTTCCTGTCTGTGTGTATTTACACGTATTCTTGTGTGTATTTACGTGTATTACTTCATGCCTCTTATCTATGTAATCATGTGCATTTTCGTGTATTGCTACTTGTATGCTTCCTATTGGTGTGCTTGTATAAATTCTCATGTTTGATAAATGTGTGGCGTGTATACTTCAAGCTCCACATGTGTCTATGTTTTATGCGTATACTTCATTAAGTGTATTCTTCATGCCATAATTCTTCACGTGCATTTAAGTAGGTGCTCCATGCATTACGTGTATGCTTTCATACTTCATGCTCCATAAGTAGTCACACTTGAATGATTCATGTCTGGTGTGTATTCAAGGTGTACTTCGTGCTTGAACATAACGTGTATGCTCCATGACTTACATTAATATTTTCAAGATGTCTTGCTCCCTGTATATTCTTTAAGTACTTCATTATGTCTTACATTTCATATATAACTTTCATGTATTTATCTGTTCTCATGCATGCTTCCATGCCACGAGTGTATTTAAATGTATGCTCACACTTTACATATGTGTATACTCATTCTTGCCTTGTGTATATTCGTTCATAGCTTGTATAGTTTATGACTTCATAACTTGTGTGCTCAATGACTATGTATTTGTATGCTTTGTGTAAATTGTATTCGAGTGTATATTTTGTAATTGTATTTGAGTATATACTCTGTGTTTGTAATTTGTATTCGTCCTCAAGTGTATACTCTAGGAACTGTATTTGTATTTGAATGCATTTGTATTCAACTGTATACTCTATGACTTTGTACTCAAGAATATGTATTCAAGTGTAGACTATGATTTGTATTTGTATGCAAGTGTGCACTCTCTGACTTGAAATTGGTATTCGAGTGGATATTCTGTGATTTGTATTTGAGTGTATATGCTATGACTTGCATTTATATGATTGTATTTACATTTTGACTTGTGAGTGTAATTATTCGAGTGTATACTCTATTTGAATTAAATCTTGAGGGTATACTCTATGCTTGTATGTGTATTTGAAAGTATACTCTGTGGTTACTCTATGATTTGTAATTGAGTGTATTCACTATGACTTTGTGCACTCAAGTGTATCATTACGACTGCGTGTATCCATGTGTGTACCCCATGACTTATATATGTTTTTCATATTCGTGCGTATACTTGCATGCTTGTATATTATGTGCATATATCTTGTGTACATTCATATGTATGCTACAATGCTTTATGTATTCATATGCACGTCTCATGTATACGTTGTTTCATGAGTTAGGTGTATCCATTCAGTTTATGATCCACTCAAGTGTAAGCTTCGTGACGGTACACTATGACTCACATCTGTATTCAATACTCTATGCTTTGTATTAACATGATTGGTGTGCGGGTGCTTTCTCTACAAATTGTATGACTTTGTAACTATACTCAAGTGTATACTTTTACAGTTGTATTCATGTATATGCTCTATGAAGTTGTAAATAAATTCGAGTATGACTTTGACCTTGAATATACTCTATGATCTGTAATTGTGTTCTATGACTTGCAATTATGTTTGAGTATAAATTTGTTCAAGTGCATGCTCTCTGAATTTGTAATTGTATTGTATTTGGGAAATTGAGTGAGTGTATGTGTATACTCTGCGACTTTGTATATTGTATGTAATTGTATGCCTAGTATTCATATGCAAATGCCCCGCATGATTATGAATTCAAGTATGACTTTGCATTCAAGTATGAATATGTATTCAAATGCATACTCCATGACTTGTATTTGTACGTGAGGGTGTATTTTGTGACTTATACTCGTATTTGAGTGTATATTCTCTGACTTTGTATTCAAACATGATGGTGTACGTGAATGTCTACTTTATGACTAAGTATTCATGCTTGAGTATATTTGATGCCTATGTATTCAAGTGTGTGCACTATGACTTATACTTGTATTCAAATGTATGCTCTGTGACTTCGTATTCAAGTATGATTATAAGTATATTCTGTGACTCGCATTTGCATTTGAGTGTATATTCTATGAATTTGTATTCAAGTGCATTACTCTGTTCAAGTGTACACTCCATAACTATGTATGTTCAAGTGTATATCTTGCAATACCTTGTGAATTATGCGCGTTCAAGTGGATACCTTATGACTCATGTACACTGGTGACTTCATACATTATGCAAGTGTGCTTCATGATTTACGTGTATTTATGCTTCACACCCCCTATACTTTATGTATTCCAATGAATACTTAGTGACTTATGTGTATTCATGCTTTGTGATTTATGTATTGTTATGAGTATGTATTGCATATTAAGTGTAGCCACTTGCATACTTCATACTTGGCGTGTCAAGTGTATGTTTCATGTATTACGTGTATCAAGGGTAGAGCTTGTGTATGCTTCAGGCCTTATAGGTATTAATGCCTTATATTTTATGTGCATACTTCGTGCTTCACGTACAATTGTGCGTATACTTCCCCACATCCAGTGTGTCAAGTTATATGCTTCCTATGTGTATCATGCCTACGTATGTATAACTCATACCTCTCATATATTTAGGGGTATACATCATATGCATTAGGTGAGAGAAACTTGTCTCGAAATACCAAATCTTGAGTTAGTGGGAAATACAAACACACGAACAGATCGACAAACAATTTACCTCACACTTTGGAGAACGCGAAGCACTGGTAGTTGAGTTGAGACAATTATACTATCAACAATCTCATTGCTTGAGGACAAGCAATCTTGAGTGGAGAGGGCTGTCATGTCCCGATATTAAGGCATAGTTTAAAATTAAAGATTTAAACATCCTAATTAAGACGAAGAAGTCACTTTTTATGATAATCATGCATATAATAATATTTAATAAACATATTAAATAATATAATATATTTATTGTATTTATAAATAATAAATATAAATACAAATTTGAAATTATCAATTTTAATTATGATATAATATATTAATATATATGATATAAATATAAATATAAAATATAAATAATGATAAAATAAATATAAATATATAAATAATGATAATATGAATATGCATATTTAAAATGTAAATATATGTCTCTCATATAAGAGGTAAGAGACAAGTCTAAAAACAAAGAAATTACATCATAAAAGCAACGGATAAGGTAATGAAAGCCAGCGAAGGTGCTGACTTGTATATAAAGACAAATTGAGAATAGGAGATCCGATTCATAAAGGAGATAATTTGAAAAGTATGCGATCAGTAATTCATTGTCTTATCTACAAACAAAATAAGGCAGCAGTCATAAAAGACTACGATCTTAATAAGAGGCAGCGCTATCCCAAGAGCAAGTTGATACGGCCTGCCATATGTATAAGCTGCTACACATGTTAGGAAGACTGCACAGAAATCTCTAAAATCAGGCCTGAATTAGTACAAAAAACCAGAATCTGCAAGACAAGATCTCAAAACACATTCAATATGGTCACCCAATCTGGTTACTTGATTTTATAACACTGCAATAGCAACAACATTCAAACTCCTTCGGCAAATCGATTACATTAAATTGTGACAACCATTAAAGGTATGCATTAATGCTCTTATCCTTATAATGCCAAATCTGATATATATTATGCTTTGTCTATTAGAATAACACATGCTGAGTACTGATAATAATAAGGATGAAGAAATATATTTTGCTAACTGTAGTATCAATCCATTGATGCATTAGAAGTAGTGTTTCATTTCTGATTCTTCATATTATGAACATAATTAGACTTTCAAGTTAAATGATTGCATTTATGAGCAATAGGTGATGTTAATCATGAATGAATGAACATAGAATAATAGATTGTTCTTGGATATGCTCATGAATGTAAGAATAGACTAACATGATGAATGGATTTAGTTATGTATAAGAAATCAATAATGATGATGATGAAATATGCTAATGTGGAATATGATTGGCCAATTCTGCTATAAGGCCAAGATGTTCTATTATGAGACATCATGTGTAAAATGTTAATGAGAACAATTATGCTATTTATGAAATCAATGAAAAGACAAGTTTATGATATGCTTGGAGCTGACTAAGACTCTACCATTAACCCCTCTATCACCTTTTGGGTATGACGTAGTTGGGAGTAGTTGGAATTAGCCTAGGTGACCCTCGACTAGACGAGGTACTCCGGATGCGAGCGAAGTCCCTCGAGCCAAGTGATGAGGAACTCAGGATGTGGGTGAAATCCTTGGGCCTAGAAGTAACTTGTAAAAGTTAATTTGCTCTACGGATGGTGACCCTCGTTTGGATGAGGTACTCCGGGTGTGAGTGAAATCCCACGAGCCAAATGGTGAGGGACTCCGGGTGTGAGTGAAGCCTTTGGGCCTCCGTAAGAGATGGTGGGACTATCTCCCTAATGAAGTCATACTTGGTGATCTAGAGCTGGTTAACGCTCGAGTCTACACTAAGTCCCTCCCGAGTCATAGCATGAACAAGTAATGAAGATGAATAACATATATGTAAATGTGTTTATAAATTGAGAATATTATAATACATGATCATGAAATGAATTATATGAAATATAATGTGAATATGATCAAATGTTCTCTTTTACTAAGTTGAAATTGTGCAAGGTTGTGAAAAATTTCAGCTTACTAGAAGGGGACATTACAACAAAGAGAGGAGCGATCCCAAATATGAAGACAAAAGTATCATATTTCCAATGATTTGCATAAGACAAAGTCTTATATGGCATGCGATTGATAATAGACTATATACGATATCATTAGGAAAGAAGGAAAGGTGCGATTCATATAGTTAAACAAATTATTATCAAAATGCAGCCACTTGTTAAAGGGAATTCAAAATACAAGAAGCAACGATTGATACAAGGACAACTTGCTACATGGAGCGCCTGTCACATAAGACAAACTCACAAAGTTTTGATTATGGTTATAAAGCAGCGATAATACTTGTTGATAAGAGCAGCGATTAAAGGTTATGAAGGATAATTAAAGATATTGTCTGTATTCATAATGCAGTGAATTTTGAATTAATAAACTGAGGCTGCGATCTGCATAAATGTAGGCAGCGCTTGGTATATATCTTGTTTGCTTACAAGTAAAGACAAAGTACATATAAACAAGAGGTGTGATTTATGTTAAGAAGAGTTATGATTTAGGGAAGAGATACTCCCTTTGACAATAGACATATCCACTCATAAAAGGACACCTTGTTTAAGAAGATATAAAAGGTAAAAGATAATTGGATTGGAAGGAAGCAAGGAATGATATCTGATTTTAATATGCAAATGGAAAGGAATATATGGTAAATAAGAATAAGAAATAAATATATATTTAGCATATGTAAATCTGCAAGAATATATATCAGCAGTGTTTTCTATATGCAATGATGGGTAATTATCTACAATCAAGCAGTGCAGTAATTAGCATTTGGAAAATACATAGCAGAACCAAATAATAAAGGCAGCCAGGTATATATAACAATAGTGATATACATAAATACAGAGGTGACAACATAACAAGGTAACCTACCCCTGTGGAATAATTGTGTCTATGCTTAATGAATATAAAGGTGAATCACCTACAATTATATTGGTAATTGATGCCAATATTATTGATGTAATGGATAATGATCTGATTCTAGCAATAATTGGTCAAGAAGGGATGAGGCAGGACTGCAAGGAGGGGGAACGGTGAATGATTCCTCACTAGGCGGGCAACTCATGATGATGGTTAAGGACCATCAGTTAAGGACCACATGAGACCACCTCATGATGATGGTTAAGGACCACATGAGACCACCTCATGATGATGGTTAAGGACCACATGAGGCCAAGGAGAATAAGGTCCTATCCTTGGGCCTAGAGTTGAGGATCTAGGACACCCTATTGCAGCCTCCCGAACTATCCCCACTTGAATCAATTGTTGAAATAAATAAAAGGGGATCTTCAATCATAAGAGGAAGGTTTGGCCTGATGGAGGGGAATAGTGTAAAGCCCTCATTGTATGCCACCTCATGATGATGGTTAAGGACCATCGGTTAAGGACCACATGAGGCCAACGGAGGATAAGGTCTTGTTGTTGGGCCTAGGGTAGAGAATACTTGGGGCACCTCATCACGTCCCCCCTCTTTATGGTTGAACCCACATAGTCCTTGAGACTTGTTACGTTGTTACATATGATCTTTCTTAGATTTAGAATTAAATGTATTTCATATCATATTCATCTAACATGATTGTAGGGCCTAAACCAGGATTTATTTTGCTTACAACATTTAATTGGTAAGTTGTAACCCTAACTCATGATTTTGGGGCAACATTTAGGGCAATCCAAAAAGGGGACATTACAAGTGGTATCTGAGCATCCTTCCTGCTATCATGTGAATGATAGTTGACTTACGTGTATTCAAGTGTATACTTCGTGACTTACGTGTATTCAAGTGTATACTCCGTGACTTACATGTATTCAAGTGTATACTTTGTGACTTACGAGTATTCATGTGTGTATTTTGTGTTTTACGTGTATGCTTCATGCTTCATGAATTACGTGCGTATACTTTGTGTATTATGTGTATGCTTCATGCTTTATATACCTTGTGTATTATGTGTATGCTTCATGCTTCATGAATTACGTGTGTATACTATATGCTTCATGCTTTGTATACTTTGTGTATTATGTGTATGCTTCATGCTTCATGTATTACGTGCATGTACTTTGTGTATTACGTGTAGGCTTCATATTCTGTGTATTACATGTATGCTTCATACTCCGTGTATTAAGTGTATTTATGCGTAAACTGTGTATTACGTGTGTTTATGCGTATGCTTTGTGTCTTACATGTATACTTCGTGTATCACATGTGTTTATGTGTACGCTTCATGATGCACATGTATTTATGTGTATACTTCGTATATTACATACTTCATGCTTTGAGTCTTATGTGTATACTTCATGTATCCCATGTATTTATGTGTATACTTCGTATGTGTATGCTTCATGCTATGTGTCTTACATGCATACTTCGTGTAACGTGTGTATTTATATGTATGCTTCATGTACAATGTTTCCACAAGAAGTTTACTCTGTGTGTTTAAGATTACTTTAAGTAAAGGCCAAATCTCTCAAAGCTTTATTTGTCAAACGCGTCTTGGGTTAAGAAGCACTAACAAATTAACTTATGTAATAATGAAGAGTGATCACCCAAGAGATGAACTAATTGGCAAGTTCATACGCTTGGCCAATTTTGTAGGGCAAACAGAATTCGAGGGAAGACTTGGCGTATTTTTATGATAATTTTGATGTGATCATCTATGATAAAATAATTTGCCCTTCTTTAGAGCGACTCATGTGGAGAAGTGAAGATGAAGGAAAAGGTATGAGATTTCTTTGTTATGATATTCCTTGTTGTTGGTGACTTCATTTGGAGGCCTCGTGGTGTTGTCTTTCGTGCACAAGTATTCGCCCACATCGAAGAAGGAAGACAATAAAATAATGATTATTCCTTGGAGAAAAAGAAACAAGAAAATATCTGTTTTGTTATGTCGGCCTAAGAGGGATTTAATAGTGATCTTTGGCACCTCACCTAAGGTCGGCCAAGAATAAGTCAAGGTGGGTCGGCCCTCTTGAGAGGGAAAAATATTAATAACATAAAAGAATTGCTGTCTAGGTTGGCCAACTTAAGGAGATAAGAAACATGTATAAAAACAAGTTTTGGATCATTTCACTCATCATTCAACTTATCATTTTATTTCTTTTTGATGTGCACTTTAGAGCAGCCTACTCCAAGGACGAAAACCCTTGAGAATAAAGGGTGAGTTGGATGAAAACCCAATCTCATCTTGCGAAGACTTCATAACGGAGGTCTACTTGCACTTCATGGGAGGATTACGAAGTTTAGGAGCAGAATTCTAGTCAGCTTTTGGAGCAGAGATCTAAGCACTTTTTGGAGCAGACTTTATATCATTTGGAGCAGCATTTTCATCATCATTTAGGGAAGAAAACTAATTTGCTTGAGAGCAGAAATTCATCTACACTTAGAGCAGAAATTCAGAACAGCAATTGAAGATCTTTTTGGGCAGATTGGAGCAGCCATTTATCATCACCTTAAGCAGAAATAAATCATCTTTTGAAGGAGTGATTGAGTGCCATTTTGGAGGATCATATTGGTGGATTGTTAGAGGTGATTTTGGAATTAGGGTTTGAAGAATATTCTGAGTTTTGGAGCAGCGTCATAGCAGACCTAATTCGCCCTTGTTGAGGAGTGATCTTGGTGCAAGCATTTATCATTGGTGTTAGGATTTCATCCTACCTTGGAGTGCCATTCACTTGGAGGTAATTTGGAGGGTGTTGTGGCTTCATTGGCATCATTTGTCTTCCTTGCTGGAGCTGCAAACCCTAGCAGACCTGTGCGTCACTTTTGGAGCAGCTTCCTTGGTGTTGAAGGTTCATTGTTTCTAGGAATTCCAACCCTAATTCTTGACGCCACACTTTGGAGGTCTTTTGCCAACATTTGGAGGTCATTTTGCTTGTATTTGGTATGTATAAACCCTAGGGTTTATATCAGATTTATAGCTGAGCATGTTTGGTTGTTTGCCCATGATATTTTGATGTATTTGAAGAATCATAGTTCTGATTTCATAGCAGCAGACATCTGATTTACATTTCAGTCCATTATGGTTGCAAATTGAAGTGGTTTCCTTGTGTAATTCATTGTGGATTTCAAGTATATTGTTGGAAAATGTATTGGTGATGTTTTTATAATGTATTGGACATGTTTATGGGCTGTTATAAGTGAATGTTTAAGTCTGATATAAAAATCAGAACTTCAGAAAATTAGGGTTTCTACAGAAATCAGAAATCAAAATTTAGGAAAGCCCGGAAATCCAAAAATTAAGAAAATATCCCCATTTGGGATATTACAGGTTCGCTCCCATGGAAAGAAAAATATATTGAATGAAAGGAACACATCAAAATCATCAGAAAAATATGCCAAGACATCTCCAACCCTCAATTCGTCTTCCAAAAATCCCGTCTTCCAAAAATCCCGGAGTGTGAAAACTAGTCCATCGGATCTCACTCCGAAATAGGGGACATTACATAAGAGGCCTAACTATGGAAGCTTGAGTGGTTCGGTGTGAGTATTAGGAGTGTTAGTATTATTTCCAGAGTTGCTAGTCTCACCATTGTTTCCACCTGTATGTTGATTGTCCCTATTATTATTCTGATTTCCATTGTTGTTTGTCATGCTATGCTGCACAAATTGGGTCAAAAGATGCATTAAATGACGTTGTCTTCTAGCAATGTCATTGAGAATGTCTCTAGTGCTGGGATCCTCATGATTCCTGTCACCCATGATGTTCTCTTCTTCAAAATCTGAGTTCATAAAGTGCTGCTTTCTCCTATAAGTGATGTACTCTCTATCCTCGGGATTCATAAATCAATATGCATTAGATAAACCTGTCATGTAAACCCTCCAGGCTGGCAAGATCACTTGCTCTAATACCACTGTAAGATCCTTATCTAATTCTGCCCCGAATTTTCTGATTTTAATTGTTTGACATTTTGTCAAACACTTTGCATGAAGTCTGATTTTGTTTGTTTCTGAATGTAGTTTGTTTTGAACAGCAGATATATGTATGTCAAATGCTCAAACTAAATGAAATTCATATGCACTTATGAAGGAACTCATAAAACATATATTTTATCACATAACTAGATCCTTATAATGCAATTTAAATGACATAAATCTGATTTCTGAATATGATCAATTGCTGTTATAAATTAGATTGTTCAAAATCGAAATAACATCAAATTGCAATGCTTAAACATGCCCAAATATGTCTCAAATCTTTGCTGTTCAGAATCAGATTATTACAATGATAATCAAGGGCTTTTCACATACCAAAATATCCGATTGCAATGTCCTTGTCAAACCCTAGTTGGGCGATCAACAAATAACATTTTTTTATGCTTTTTTATGGCTCCAAAACACACGATCCCTCCTAAACTCTTGGTGATTCTCTTCAAACTTCAGACCTGCAACTTACAATTGTCTACGTGTCCTTGGCGTCCAATATCTATGGTTGCGAATGAGGTAGAAGGGGACAACGACTCCTTGATAGCTGCGGCTAGGGCTAATATTTCCACTCACAATTTCCTCCAAAATGCAACGCTAGGGTTTAATGATTAAACCCTCTATCATAACAATATTCTAGCCCTATATATCTTCGAATAAATCTCCACAAATCTAAATATATTGTGCAATTTGTATTTGGAACAAATCTCACAAATTGGCAATCAAACTCTCCAATATCAACCTGCAGAAATATATCTCTTTGAACCTCAATCAACTCCTCCAAAATCACCTATGAAGCACAAATGTGAATCCTGGAACGAATCCACCTTAAGATGGAATTGGGTTTTCGTCCAATCCACCAATATTCCAAGGGTTTTCGTCCTAGGAATATGCTGAACCTGTAGTTGCAACTCACAAGGAAAACCTTAAATGAAAATAACTAGCCAAGGATGATGAAATGACTTGCCTTCACCTCTTTTAAAGCCACAAGTCGACTTTCTAGAAATAACTTTTAGAAGACTCACTTTTATTATTTTATTTTATTTTATATTTTTCCTTTTTTTAAAAGTGACTTATTTTATAATTTCTTAATATAATATTATAAAGTCACTTTATAATAAAAAATAGGTCCAGCTAATTAATTAAATATAAGTAACCCAAAAATGACTTAGGATTATTTATTATTTAATTAATCAAATTATTCCCTTATAACTCCCGACTTAACCTCCGGGAATAAAATAGGCTAGCCAACTCCACTGGATGATCACTCGGAAAAGGGGGACATTACAGAATTGAAGTGCAGTTGATAATGTAAGGTTGAAACTTGATGGCTGCAACAATTGATCTTAATTGGTGCACGTGGAATTTGCAGAAAATATGTTTGCTTGCTGATATGCTTGGAATACTTACGAATATTTAAAGAGTTGAGACTTTCACAGGTAAACATAATACCATGTTTGGATTCAACTGTGTGATGGTTTTTTATTCCAACTTTTTGAGTCTTCTTCAAGACTCCTCTTTCAGGAATAACTAGAATAAGATATTTAGTGCATTTTCTTGCTTTTTACTCCGGTATGCAACTAAGGAAATCTTTGATTGCTTTGACTCTTTGAGATCAGAAATATTTTCTTAGAGACTGTTTAGTTCAGTTTTTCAATTTCTAAATGAGTATACCTTTATAAGAAAAATATGATGGGACTTCTTGTATAGAGTATTGCTTTCTAGTGGGAATAAAACAAATAATAATGAAGATTGTTTTAGGCTTAGGCATACCTCTTCGATACTCGTTACAACAAAAACATTTTCATATGAATTCAATTCTTCACAGAGCATCTTCTTCATATTTGGTGGTTCATATTACAGCATATGTTATTCATAGTAGAGTTAGTAGTGCAATGTTATCAAGCTTCTTGCATCAATACAAACTATGACGTATCTTGGTTAGATTTAATGTTTTACATCTACATGTAGGTTGGTACACGACTTCGAAAATTTGTTGGACATTACAGAGCATTTTGACAATAATAGTGATGTTGACTGCATTTCAGAGTCTCTGTTGAATAGAATCATGGTTTGTCCAAAGATGTTTGTGGACTCCCTTTCAAGGTGTATGTATTCTGAATCTTCATAACTGTATCAATTTTCACAAGAAGCCCTAGTTTTGGAAGGGATTTTGAACTTAGAATGGTTTGGAGATGTTCATAGCTTCTCTTTTAAGGTGCATCTTAAAACATAAAAAAAACATCTTTCATATGGTGGCTAATTTTAAAAAAAAAAAAGATAAGATTTTCTAATCCAGATCCTATGGATATATTGACAAACATTTGTACAATCCAATTAAAAAAACTTTGAATTCATTTATATTGCAGCAAATATATTATTTCAGCACTCAGAATGTTATGCATGGTCTCAGAAATATTGTTTTTACTTTTACACTTCTGACTTGGACAAAATAATCTTTCCTTCAGCACCAATGAATCTAGTTGAGCACATAAAACAACTGCAGGGAAGTTGCTTGACAGTAAGTTCTCATGGACAGTTTCTTTTAATATTTATCTTCATTAATTCTCCTCTTTGGCAGTATTTTTAATAGATTTCTTTATCTTCACTTATACATTGCTTTCTTCTGATTCTTGCCATTCTATTCCTGTGAGTTGTACAAGATCTCTGATGTGCTTAGTTTTGCACCGAAAGAAGGAAGTCAGGATTTTGGTATGGAAGAACTGAATCAAGATGTTAATGATAATGGTAAATGTTTATAAAAATGGTATGCACAAGTTTAATGAATTGAGTCTTTTGTAGCCAGAGTAAAATGCTTTGTTTACATTTGCTAAGACCTGCTAAATGGAGTGTCTGTAAGAAATGCATTCCAATTAGAAAGAGATGAAACGCTCGCTTTACTGGTATAGGATTTATTCTTTCTGGCATTTGCCATTTGTATTGAAATATGTTCAATCTATTTACTCATGTTTCTTATACTGCAGAAACTAGCTTCCCTATTCATGAAGAAGAACAAAGCAAATTATCCTCTGAAGATGCTGCAAAACATGGTCCAATCTTGAGGAATCTCTGCAGTGAAACTCATATGCTTGGGGTCAACTGGGATGATATTTCTTGGCAACATCGGGAGAATTGGTCAAAAGAAAATAGGGAACCTGAGTTATTAGTTACTGCAAATGTTTGTTCTGTAGCCAATAATGATGAAATGCTGCAGCAGAGCAATTGCATTCAGAACATTCCAGTGAATGATTTTGAAGAACCAGAAGAGTGCTCTATGTCAACAAAGCATGTATTTGAGAAACATCATCTGAAAAATTCTCAACATTTCCCAGTACAAAGTTGTGATGTACCTAACAGTCCAACCCCAGAGATAATTCCTATCAACTCTGGAAAGATTGATGAGACTTCTAAAGAGCTTAAAGATCAACAGGAGGATTGTTCAGAGAGATTTTTGGAAGCCGAAGATGTCATTGAAGATTTTTTTGATAAGAAAACAAAGTATTCAAAAGAATCCACAGACATTCATATTATGTGTGGAAATACAGAACATTCAGAGGAACTCTCAGCCGATCAACATGATAACTTTTTGCTGGAGCGAGGTATTGGAAACACTAAAGAAATAAATAGTGAAAGCAGCGTGGCTCAATTTACAAGTGAGGATGTCTGTGGAGTGTTAGTACTATCAAATTCCTCAAAAAAGGCAAAAACGGAAGACAAGAATGATGGACAAGACCATAATGGACATAAGCAGAGGAAAAGATATTGCTTAGATGATTTGATAGCAGATGTGATCATGGCTGAGTGCCAATTTCATCAAAAGGCTTTGTTTCATTTTGATCTTGAACCACTTTCCTCAAGTTTGGCAGCTCACATTTATTCCTTTTATCATCGAGAATGTATAACAACTATCCATTTCAAACAGCTCCTTGAGGCATCCAAAGGTAAACATTGTTCCTTGTTCCATCTTTTATGTAAATGGGATAGTACACAGTTCTTGCCCATCTTTGTTGTGTGTTTCTGATACATCTAAGTTTCTAACTGTATTAGAGTCTGTTTTGGTTAGGGTTTAATTAGGAATGAAACGCTTAATTTAGTGGTCTGACTGTTCTTCATATACAAGGATTACAGAATACTTTATCTTTGAATTTTGATACAAGTTGACAGAATTCATGTCAGAGTTAAATTGGAATTGTAATTCAACAAATGCATGGTATATAAGCCTTTGCTTCTCATGAATGTTTGGTATCCTTTTCCAGGCGTGATAAGACAACCCAAAGCAGTTCCATATGGTATAATATCCTAAGCTACCTTTTCTTGAGCAGAATATATGTAAGATCCCTAATCAGATCTGCCCTAAATTTCTGATTTTTCTTCTTCTTAAACCCTAGGTCTGAATTCTGATTTTTCTGTTTCTGAACTTAAAATGGTTTGGACAGCAAACAAATATATGCCAAATTGCTCAAATAAACATGCCAATCATGAACTCTTATGAAGATAATATCAACCATGAATTCAACCACATAATATGACCATCCAAATGCAAAACAAATGATGTATAATTCTGATTTCTGAATATAAATGTCTGCTGTTACAAAACAGATTATTTTGAATTGAAATTACATCAAGTATATAGGCTCAAACATGCTCAAACATAGCCCAGATTTCTGCTATTACAAATCAGACTTAAACATAGGCTTATACATACCAGTAATGGTGGAAAATGGTGTCTTCTTGCAACCCTAGATGGGCGAATCCTCCAACTAGGCAGTGCTCCCTTGATGATGAAGAATAGCATGCACAAGAAGGCAGCGGCTAGGGTTTAGGCTCCAACACTCCAAAATATGAAATCGCCCTCCTTGGGAAGTGGCACTCAACCTAGGGTAAAACCCTAGCAACAATCCTCAAGTAAATCCTCAAAAAAAGGCACTCAAATCTGATCTGAAAATCTGAATACACCAACAAAGCTCTCGAAATTGGGATCTGCCCTAAATTCTGATTTTTATTTTCTTCTCAATCCCTAATTCTGATTTCTGATTTTTATTTTCTGATTTCAAACAAATTATCTCAGCGAACATACAAGGGTCCAAACATGACAAATAAACATGCCAAATGATGCTACCAATTGATATTCATATCAAACATTAAATCCACCATGAAAAACACAATATAGGGCATCCAAATGCAACACACAAATCTGATTTTCTGTGGGAAACTTCTGCTGTTACAAATCTGAATATTCTGGATTGATTTTACAATGAATCTTGGGGCTCAAATATGCCAAACATATGTCCAGATTTCTGCTTTACAAATCAGACCTAAAACTAGGTTTATACATACCAAGAATATGCAAAATAAATGTCAAATATCAAACCCTAGATGGGTGAATCCTCCTTGGCAAGCACTTAGGGTTTGCTGCTCCAAAACATATGAAATCACCCTCAAAATTGGGCGCTCAAGTCTGCTTGAAAAGTGACACTCCAAATTAGGGCAAAACCCTAATGCAATATGCACACAAAATGCCACACAATGCTGCTCCAAATCTGATCTACAAATCTGATTATGCAATGATGCTCCAAACTTCCAAATGTCTCCAATGAAGTGCAATTAGAACTCCGTCATGAGTCCTCCACAAGATGAGCTAGGGTTTTGTCCAACTCACCACATTCACAAGGGTTTTCGTCCTTGGAATGAAGCCCAACCAAAGTTGCAGCCAAAGAGTAAAAAACTCAAGAAGAAAATACAAGGGTACATGGGGACGCGTCCCCACCTCCTCCAGCCCCATCCCCGTCCCCTGTGGCGTTTCCGGGACGGGGGGATGGCTGGGGACGTCCCCCAAAAAAAGAAAAAATAGGAAACGTCCCTGGGACGTGCAAAAAAATCGGGGACGGCAGAAAAAGAATTGGGCGTCCCCCCTCTATAAACTTTAAAAAAATGTATATTAAATTTCAAATAAAAAATCCGACAGGAACCCTAAAATCAAATGGCAAACTATACATTATGAAAAATTTAAAAACATTTAATAAAACTCAAAACTAAGTCATCACGTTTTCTTTTTCCTCTCACACCATTGTTTCTCAAACGCCGCCGTCAGAAAACCAGATCGCATAATGTGAATGATAAAGAAGTTTGAGGAAATGAAAATCCAAATGGCATAAAAAAGTTTCAGTTTGAAAGTAGCTTGCAGGAGGACAACGTGGGCGCAGGAGGGAAGTTTAGAGGTGCTTTGAAAGAAGTTTGAAAGCAGCGTATATGTGCAGAGAAGAACAAAAAATCATAGGCCGCCATTGTCATAAGGTCCACACTCCACAGCTGTCAGAAGGTCAAAAAATCACAGCCACATATTGTCATTTTGATTTGAACTTTCAAAACGTCCAGGGCTGCCATTGTTGCAGGTATGTGTTTTTTTTTTTGAAGTTTTTTCTTGTTTTTTAAATTTTTATTTGACTGTTCCTAGTTAGTGTTAGGCCTTAGGGAGATCTAGATTTTCTGATTTTGAAAATGGAGTCTAGGCTGTTAGTGTTAGGTTGTTAGTTTTAGCCTTGAATCTAATTTTCATTTTGATTTTTTATTTCTGAGTTTAATTATAAATTATAATTTTTAACTAGTTGTAACTTGTATATTTTTATGTTTCAGTTATGAGTTCTTTCATTGTGCAACTTGAGACCTCTCAAATTCAAGACTCAACTGTGAAACAAAGTTCAAACACAAAAAAAAAATCAAAATGAGCAGCAGCAGTGAAGAAGTTGAAGTTCAAATAATACGTCCTCAAACCCAAAATGACCAAAATACATCTGCAAGTTCCATTGGAAGTGGAACTCCACAAGACCGTTTTAAATGCCCTTCATCCTCTCTTCAAGAATATGCAAAAGGACCCTTCAACCCCAAAAAACCCTTGCTTCAATTTGCCACCAATTTCACTGGTTCTAAGGCTAAAAATTCAGGGGGCACCAGGCACTGGTTGTGTCATATTTGCAACACTAATTATCATGGGAGCTACAGCAGGGTTGAACATCATTTATTGGGTGAGAGTGGCCATGGGGTTAGAGTTTGTGAAGATATAAAATTGGAAGAACAAGTAGAAATGGTAAAGTTGGTAGGGCAAAGTGAGGACAAACATGCAGCTCCTTCTACTAAGAGGAAGCGTTCAATCACAATGCAAATGCAATCTATTTCTAATGATGAACATTCCAATCTATCAGTTGGACAGGGACTTGGACAGCATTGTGATAAAGGCAAGAAGAAGGCCACTTCTACCACAGCCACAAGTGAAAAAAACACAGTGATAGGGATGATGAATATGCAAAAGCGTGAGCTAGCCGATGATTCAGTGGCAAAGTTTTTTTATGCCCATGCCATCCCTTTTCATTTGGCAAGGTCTCCTTATTTCAAAAACATGTTCAAAGATGAAATAGCAGTTGGATCCTCTTATGTTCCTCCTGGAGAACATAGATTGCGTACCTCCCTCCTTGACAAACAATATTCAAAGGTGAACATAGTAATGGAGGAGATGAAACAAACATGGATTAGGACTGGTTGTTCCATTGTGATGGATGGGTGGACTGATATTCGACATTGGCCGCTCATTAATATTATTGTTACATGTCCTTCTGGTTCATACTTTCTTAGAGCGATTGATTGCTTTGGGAAACGTAAGGATGCTGATTTCCAGTTTGTCCTTTTGAAGGAGGCCATAGAGGAGGTTGGGTCTTCTAATGTTGTGCAGGTTGTGACAGATTCAGCTCGTGTTTGTAAGTTGGCTGGATTGATGGTTGAGAGTGCTTACAAACACATTTTTTGGACTCCATGTTGTGTACATGCTTTGAATAATGCTTTGAAGGACATTGGCAAAATAGAATGGGTGAAGGTAGCAATGGCCCAATCTAGATCAATACAAATGTTTATATGCAATCATCAAACTTCACTTGCATTATTCCGATCCTATTCAAAGAAAGAATTCCTCAAACCAGTTGAGACTAGATATGCTAGCTATTTTTTTTTACTGGAGAGGATGCTGGAGGTGCAAGATGCTCTACAATCCATGGTCGTTGCTCGAGAGTGGAAAAAGTGGCCTCCATCAAATACAAAGGAAGGACAAAAGGTGAGAGACATGGTGCTTAATGAGAGATGGTGGTCCAATATTAGGTAAGAAATATTTACTTCATATTTTTCATTTTTGAGTTTGTAACTTTTTGCTTTACTTAGTTACTAATAACTATATTACTAGTGTTAAATTCAAATTGTTAATGTCTTACTATTTTTAAATTTTGTTTGCAGATATATTTGCTCTATCATATCACCTGTTGTGAGTGTGATTAGTTATGCAGATACAGACTCTCCTAGCCTTGGAGAGATTTATGAGACTTTTGATAGCATGCTTGATCAAATGAGGCAAGCAATTCGTGCCAAGGATCCTGAATTACAATTCTATGACCAACACATCAAGCCTATTGTCACAAAGAGGTGGAACACAATGAACACCCCTCTTCATATGGCTGCCTATGCTCTTAATCCGAAGTGGTATGCACCTAGATCTGGCCGAATGCTTCCTTCTGAGGATGATGAGGTAATGGAGGGGCTTATGGAAGCCCTTCATAAGATGTATGGCACTGAGGAGACAACCGTACTTCGAGAGCAGTGGCTTTAGTTTTGCGAACTTCAAGGTCCTACATTCAGCAAACCAGAGGCTAGGACAGATAGGGCCACTATTGCACAAAAAAATCCCATTGGATGGTGGAAATTTCATGGGAAGGACACACCAGAGTTGAAGGAACTTGCTATTCGTTTGCTCTCACAGATTGCTAGTTCCTCTGCTGCAGAGAGGAATTGGTCCACCTATGGCTTCATCCACTCGATCAAGAGGAACAGGCTTACCTCAAAACGAGTAGAAAAACTAGTTGCAGTTCATAGTGCCTTGAGACTTCAGGATCGGCAAACTGCTGAGTATCGACAGACTCCAGCAGCACATTGGGATGTTGATCCTGAAGATGTTAGGCAGATTGACGAGGAGGTGCAACTAGGAATGGTTGGAGTTCCATTGGATGATCCACTTCAGGCAGAGAGTGACAGTGACACAGATAGTTCTTTTGATCATGATATTGATAGCCCGAATGAGGCATAGATATTAGTCTTTAGATTGTTGTATTTTGAAGTTTGAGACTTTGGGTTTAACAGTTTGAGTTAACTAAAACTTTGTCTTTAATTTTGAAGTTTGAAGTTTGGACTTCAATTTTAGAATTTGAATAACAAAATGCTTTAATATTGCTGTTATGAATCTTCAATCTCATGATTATAATTAAATTTTAATTCTATTGTTGTTTAGATTGTTGACGTTGTTATACAGTATACTAGTTTAATAGTTATGTTACACTACTGTTCTCATGATTTATTCACATATTGATATTGTTGTTAAGTTATTAACAATTTAACATATATGATATTCATATCTCTATTTCATATTGATATTTTGAAAAATTCTTATATATATGTATATATATATTTTTGAAAAATTCATATATTGCCGTCCCCTGCTGTCCCTGAAACGCCGTGAAACATAGAGAAAATATGATGAATGGATCGCCAAATGACTTGCAATTTACTTTCTTTTATGGCCCTCCAAAAGACCTTATCAAGGCTGACCTCCCTTAAGCAATATATTCTTATTTTATTCCTTTTCTTCCTCCTTGGCCGACTTCCTCCTAGGCGCTCACTTTATTTTATTATTATTTTTTCTATTTCTTTTCCCTGACCCTTGGCCGACCTCATGTCAAGAAACAAATGAATTATTTTATTTTTCTTATTTTTACTTTCCTTCCTCCAAGAAGAACGAACCACATTAGGTATTCAATATTTCATGTTTTTGACCTTCACTTAGGTCGTCCACCTCAAGGAATCATATTTTGTTTTTATATAATTTTCTCCATCAATTTAGCCGACCATCCTTGGCATTCTCTTCTTTTTATTCTCCTTCCTTAATTTCCTTCTCTCTCCTTTGTCGCTCACCTCTAGGGCAAATTATTTAATTCACTTTTAATTCACCAATGAACTCACAAAATTATGCAAAGTCATCTTCCATCATCAATTTGCCCTAATAAATTGATTAAATATGATATTTAATCAATTAAATCATTCCCTTAACCCTTTGTCTTAGCCTACGAGAATAGGATAGGCTAATCGACTCCATTTGGTGATCACTCGGAAAATGGGGACATTACAGTCCTCCCTTCCCAGAATTGCTTGCGCACAAGCAATTGCAAACCTGGATACTGTCTAATCTGTTCACTTCCCCAAGTAGCATCATCAAGTGGCAAGTCTCTCCATCCAATCAAGTACTCCATGATCACCCTGCTCCTCAACCTGTGGCAACATCACCCATAGTGAATAGGAAGAATTATATGCAAAGTGAGTTCCGGTGGCCAGCAATGAGACAAAACCAACTATACACACTCAAACTCTATAATATCCCAAATGGGGATATTTTCTTGAAATTTGGATTTCCGGGCTTTCCTAATTTCCAATTTCTGATTTTCTACTTAAACCCTAATTTTCTAAATTTTTTATTTCAAAATCAGACTGAGACAAACACTTATAACAACCCATAAAACATGCCAAATAATCATATAAACATCACCAACATGATTGGCAACAATATACTTGAATTCCACAATGATATATGCAAATAAACCACTTCAAATTGCAACCACAAAGGACTGAAATATAAATCAGAAGTCTGCTGCTACAAAAATTAGAATTCATGAAGTCTTCAATTACATAAAATGTCATGGGCGAACAAGCCAAACATGCCCAACTACAAATCTGTCATAAACTCTAAGGGTTGTACATACCAAAACAAAAGCAAAATGGCCTCCGAATGATAGCAAATGACCTCCAAGGTGTGGTGCTCTAATTAGGGCTTGAAAGCCTAAACCCTAGAATCTTCAACACCTAGAAAATCTGTTCCAAAACAAGGTGCACAGTTCTGCTAGGTCTGCTGCTCCGGAAAATGATATCAATGATGCCAAGGATGCCAACAAACCTCCTAAAATGCTCCTCCAATGATGGTGCTCCACAAGTAGGGCAAAACCCTATGCAAATGATGACCAACCACCAATGGGAACTCTTCCAACAAGGGCGAATCAGGTCTGCACTTCTGCTTCTCCAAAGTTGATGACAAAAGATGCCAATAGATGCAAGACAACCCTCCAAAACTCCTCCAATTGATGGCGCTCCACAAGTAGGGCAAAACCCTAATCAATGATGACACAAGCACCCATAAACACTCCAACAAGGGCAAAATGGGTCTGCTCTGCTGCTGCTCCAAATCTGAATAATCTTCCAAACTCTAACAGCCAACAAACTCCAAAAATCGCCTCCAACAACCACAAATATGATCCTTCAAAGTGGTGCTCAACTCTAGGGCATAATCCCTAAGGTTAGGTGTCATAAACCACCATGAAATGCTGCTCTAAAATTAATTAGAATTCTGCTCAAGAAGATCTTCAATGCTGCTCCAAATTTCTGCTCTAAAGACATTCGATTTCTGCCTTAAATGATAATAAAAATGCTACTCCAAAAGATATAAAATCTGCTCCAAACTTTGTCTTCTGCAAACTCACTCTCATCATCAAAAATGACCTCTATGAGATGAACCTTGCCCTTTCCTACCTGCATTGGTGTCTTGGTTCCCATGGCTCCTTGCAAGAAAAACAAAACTTCTTCCTCATCTCATTCTTTGTTTCTTGATCCATCCTAGGAGGTTGATATTTCGATTGATTGAACCCTCTTTGATTTGAACGAGAGCCCTTGAAAGTTTTCTTTTGTGGATGAAATGATGTAGGTGTAGTATCAAGATCAAGTGTCAATTCAATAACATCATCAAGTGTGCTAGGCTTGTGAGCCTTCACCAATCCCTTCAACTTATCATTCAATCCTTCCACAAACAACATTATTGTCCTCTTTTCTATCATGTCTGGAACCATTACTGCAATCCTCTAGAACTCGTTGATGTAAAAATCCACCTTTCCAATTTGTCTCAACTATGCCAAATCTCTGTAGTAGACCTCCACATCCTTCCTGTCAAATCTAGTGATAAGTTTTTGTGTGAACTCATCATAAGAAGTGAGTATCGCATGTCTTTGTGAAACAAGTCCATGATGCCACCAATCATACGCTATCCCTTCAAAGTGCATAGTAGCCAACTGTATAGCCTTTTGTTCATCCATGGGTTTGAGTGTGAGGAATGTATCAAGTTTGCGAACCCATGCTCTTCCACTCATCTTTCCACTTCCATCAAAATTAGGTATAGGTATCTTGTTCAGTGCATCTTGATATTCCTTGTTTTGTTGGCCCTTTAGGTCTTTGTCCTCATTTCAATCTTTTCCTATCCTTCCTTTCACTCATGAATTGATTGATGTTTATCCTTCTTTTGACCATGTCAGGTAGGGCATCATACTCTTCACATATGGTAGTCAATTCATCTGCAAAAGATGGTTCCTCTTCAACCTCAACATTCTCTTCCTCTTCTTCCTCACTAGGCAAAAACTTAGGTCGGAAGGGCCTATCCATAGTAGACACATGTTCTTCCTCCACAAGGCGTACCTACCACACTACCATCTCTTGTAGGTGTACCATTCACTTTCATATTACTCAAAGTTTGAGTCATCAACTGCATCATGAGATTCTGTGAAGCCATCAATTGTTCCAAATTCCTATTTGTTCTTTGTTGTTCCAACAAAAACGGATTTTCATTATCCCTTGGTGGACTTTCAGCTCTTCTATTCCTATCCATGTCTGCAAAAGGGTAGATCGCTTCTTGATGTCCACTTCTTCTTTTGTATGTATGACCGTATGGAGACAGTGTATGCATAACAATTAACCACCGACTAGGTCAATCTTTTCGCTCATAACACCCGGATAAGAATTGAGTTAAATCACCACCCAATATAGGTGGATATAACTACAAAATCTTATGTAGAAAATGCTATTGGAAGAAGACTTGACTTTCATCAATCCAATTATACCCTATAGGCTAGCAGGATCCAAGCTTTGATACCACTGACATGTGCCGAAATAGGGTTTGATCCAAAATTTGTATTTTTGCCAATTTCACAATGTAACTCTATGACTGAAATCTGATTTCTACTTGTACATTTATTTTATAACTATGCCAATCATATGCTATTAACAAATACAAATGGAACAAATGGATGATGGCAGCTTGCAATTATAACATGGATTTGCAAATTACAATGTTGACAATGAACATAGGACTGACTCAGGTCTTGTTGTTACAAAATCAGACCTTAATACTTCCTCAGTTACATCATATTCATGGCTAATGACAGCCAAATACAAGTTATAAACTGCTGTTGCAAAAATTCAGAGATTTGACATACCGAATTGGTGAGCAATATGCATTAAAAGATGTCAATACTTCAAATACAGATCTGATATGGAATATGATCTTCAAGCTGATGTTGGAATGCTGATCTGCATCATCCTATAGTGTTGTCGCATGCCTTCTAGCTGGCTGCTGCCGCAGAGATATCCTCAATGACTGATCGCTGCCTTGTCTGATGACAAACATCCAAATCGCTAGTCTTCAAAGTGAGAAGCCTCAGTAGTAGCAGATCGCCCTGTGTGAGTGGCGGCACTGAGCATAAACCCCAGCAATTCCTTCAAGCACTCCAATATGGTGATCAATAGACAATAAGTGGCGGCAGCTGTGACAGGACGGTAAATCTGCGACTTTCTTTGATGTATATGCCAACAACTCAGATATGAGGAAGTCTTCAAAGGTGCACTTAACTCAAGGATATGATGTGTCCATAAATTGGCGCCTATGATGGGTATGACAGCCTTCAATGATATGTGACAATCTTCAATGTATTCAATGCAATCAAGTCTTCAACAAAATGCAATGAAAGATCTTCAACGAAATTCCTCCTAAGGTCTCCTACCAAATTCGAATGATGACTCTATGAAGCTCAATCAAATCTCCAATGAAGTGCAAATGCGAACTCCATTTGAATCTACCTCAATGATGCAAATTGGGTTTTCGTCCAATTCCACAGTAGCAAATGAAATGCCAAGCAAAATGCCAAAGTTTGCAAAAGATTCGTGATGTCGAAAATGAGTCTCCGAGCCTTCTTTTATACCAATTCAAATTAAAGATTTGAATTTTCATTTCCCTCTTTGTCGGCTTGCATTTCACTTTTATTATTTACTTGTCCAAGAAGGGCACCCAAAATCCAATATATTTTTTTATTATTTAATTTGAATTTATTCCTCCAAGGTGAGCACCTTAATTAAATAAAACATAATTTTATTTAATTTATATATTTTTCCCAAGTGAGCGCCAACTCCAAGAATCACACATTTTTTTATTATTTTCTTTTTTTAAACTCCCAAATGAGCACTCCAAATTAAATAATATTATTTAATTTATTTTTATATTTTCTCTCTCTTGGGTGCTAGAATTAAATAATAATAAAATATTATTATTTAATTGCCTTCATTTGCTAATTAATGCAAAATTGCATTAATTCATTTTCCATCTTGGACAGAAAATTCCCTTGTTCTGATGGGTTAGCCTACGGGAATGAGGATAGGCTAACTCAGTCTTCTGCTGGGTGATCATGCCGGAAATGGGGACATGTCAAAATCCCTCTTGTTTGTGCTTGTACCCCCCAGCATTTACCTTTTGCATTGAATCAGTTTATATTATTGGAGATGGTTCTTTCCTATTCTCATTGGAACCTTGTAATCTTGTTCTCCAACTAATGAACTGTTGATATTAAATGCTGCAATACTGCCATTGTCCTATTCGATTGACCAAAAATATCTCAATTTTTAAAAATAAAACCTATAAGAACTTTACCATGTAAATCCAACTCCCAAACACAGGGAATCAATAAGCAAATTGCAACTTCTGTCATTCACATATAAATCCTTACAGACATCAACCATCTGAAAACTTGGGACAAGCATTTCAATTTTCAACGTAACACTATTTTACTATCCTTCAAAAGATGATAATGAAACAAAAGTTTGCGAATACATATGTAAAGCCTAGAGGAAACCTAGAGAGGGTTTAATGGAGGACGAATCCACGTATTCAACCAAAACAAGTGGTCCAAGTCCCTCTTCGTGGAGCAATCTCTATATTTCTTTTAATTAGTGATGGTATACAAACACTTAATCTTTAAAGTATAAAAGCTAAGCACTTGATAATATTTTTTCTTATGTTAAAGCAGTTTCAAATAATTCATTGTTTTATGGTTCTTAATTGTAATAGATACAATAATTTACTATTATCATCTACTTTTGTAGGGATGATTGATCATGGAGATGGTATGGTAACAGAGCAAAGATATTACATGGCTTTATTGAGTCTTGCACATCAACAAAATATTGGTACATTTAAGGTATGCATTTCTCTAGCGCTAAAACCAAGGTAAGTATTCAATTATCAACGTATGGAAATGAAAAATTCTCTAAATTGTTAAACCCATACAAGTATAGAAACAAGACCATTTGATGCCCGCCTCTTTTTATTGTAGAACAGGAAATGAAACTAACATGATTAATTAGCTATGATTCTTAATATACATTCAATCCTTAGCAAGCACTAAGTGTATGTACACTGAATTTTGAACTATAACTCCTCTCCACCACACTATTAGTCCATCACAAACATCCCATACGAGCCCACACTGTTTATGGTTAGTTGATCCATAAGGATCAGGATAATAAAAAATGAACAGTAAGTTGAATTCGGGAAATAGACAGAGATGAGAATAGAATGATAGAAACAAAAAACTTGCAGAGAGAATATGGATGTTTTGAAATATCCCACCTAGTGTATTTGCCAAAATTTCTGATTTGATTTCAAAATTTGATTCAAACCCTAATTCTGATTTCTGATTTTTTTTGTTTCAGATCTGATTACACACTTATTAGGGCCACTTAGAGATGTCAAAACAGCATAAGCATCATGCCAAACATGTACCAAAACCTCTAGGTGAATTACACAATGAAATACACATAGATCCAACACTAAAATGATAACAAATGATTGGAAAAATCAGATCTGCAGTCTGCTGTCATAAAAATCAGAGATATAGTCTTCAAGTACATCAATTGCAATGGGGCAAACATGCCAAACAATGCCTAGCTATCAAATGATATAAACCCTAGGGTTTATACATACCAATCATATGCAAATTCGACCTCCGTATGATGAAATTGACCCTCCAAAGTGTGGTGCTCAGATCTAGGGTTTCAAACCCTAATGCAATGCAACTCCAACACACCAATGGCTGATCCAAAATGGGCGCTCAGGTCTGCAACAAATCGCTGCTCCAAAATGTTGTCAAAATATCCCAAAGGATGCAACAAAATCACCAAAGCCTCCTCCACAAGTGGGCGCTCCAATGGAATGATGAAACCCTAGCAAAAATGCATCAAAACACCAATCAACAATGCCAGAGGATGACTGTGTAATGTCCCCAATTGGAACAATACTAATTTTTCCTTAAAATTTCAAATCTCACAAGTTCAGGGTTAGGGTTTCTAATTCCTGGAACAAAATGGTTTGATAGGGTGCCCAAGAAACCCTCTACCCTAGGCCCAAGAGCGGGTGCTTCGCCCCTCTTGGCCCCATGTGGCCTCTTGCCATTCATATGGGGTGGGGTGCCTAGTGAGGCGTCCTATCACCGTTCCCCTTATCAGAGCCATTATGCTTCCTCTTATGATTCAATTAATTTCCATGATGGGAGGTTGGAGTGCAACTGCAGTAGGGTGTCCCGGAAATCACTCCTTCTAAGCCCAAGAGCAGCCTCTTATGCCCCCTTGGCCCACATGTGGCAAGCCTCGGCCATCCACCATGGGGTGGGGTATTTAGAAGATGATCCCAACGCCGTTTCCCCTCCTCGTAGGCCCTCAATTCCCTCCATCATAACATGCGTACAAGAATCCACATTAAAGTTAATCAATACTCATAGTTGCAAACAATCATATCAAATGTGTTGTGAATAGAATCTATATTCATGGCAAATTCACAATGCTTATGATTCCAATGATAACTTTCAATTATGCATTTGTTATTTTTTTATCATATGGCATTTATCATGAGAAACATAGGGTTAGATACATCACACCAGGAGAATGGATTCTTGCCTTTATATCCTTTAGACTTCTTAAGGATTTATTCTTTCCTTCTATAATATCTCTAAATCTGCCCAAGTCTCAAATCTGCTAGTAAATCTTCATTGCATCTTCTTATAGATCTGCTTTTAATCTCAGAAATATGTTCTAGATTCCCCATTCTTCTCCTTAATACCTTTGCTCCAAATCTGTCTTTCATAATAATCTCTAAATCTCTACTTTGGTCTTCTTTAATTCATATAGTATTATCTTCTGTAATTCTTCCCATATGATATTCATTACCTCTCTTGTTAGATTTATATATATAATATTCTTGTTGTAGAAAGCAAGGTGGCTGCTACTTATAAATATTTAGTCTTGTATGATCGATGACCCTTGTTGCTCTCTGCTGTAGCCTGCATATTTAGATCAGATTATATATTCCCTTCTTCTCCACACCCTCTCTCCATAAATATATCATTGTATCTTTTTATGAGGAGAGCCATGCCTTTGGAAGGGTGATGACTCTCCAAATAGTTAAGACCTTTGGGAAGGATCACTGCCTTTCCCAGACTAATCGCAACCCTTAGTATTAGTTACTTCTTGCCTATTAAATATTTCACATGTCTACGTTAGAGTGCAAGGATTATTTCTTAATTGAGAATTGTTATATTCATACTAGCGCTGCCTATGACAATCTGTTTATATGAATCGTATTCACTTTTCTTCATTAATCGTTCTTATGTTGTTTTGTCATTTTTGACAAGTCAGCATCTTTGGCATTTGACTTGTCTTTATTCTTCTTGTAATTAGTATACATATTATAATATGTAAATTAATAATATTTATATCTATATCAATATTTGTTTTCTTACTTATATTTATATAATATAATAATATATCTTATTTAAATAGATACATTATATATTATATTTTGATTATTCATAAATAATATTATTTAATATTGTTTATTAAATAATATATTAATAATATTATTTATTAATACATACGTAATTATCTAAATATCGTATTTCATGAAAACCTTCACCGCGCTGTCTTGGTGTTTAAATAATGCCTTAATATGGGGACATGACAGACTGATATACTGCTGCACCAAATCTGATTGCACCTCTCAAACCCTAGCAGCCAAGAGATGTCACAAAATGCCTCAAAATTGAGGTCGTTCCACTCTTAGAAGGAGGCGCTCAAACCCTAGGTGAAAACCCTAGGCCAAAATGCCTTTGATGCTCGCCAAAGAAACCTTCTTCGAATCTGATCTGCAAATCTGATATAAAAATGTGCTCGGCTTCGTCAATGAACAACAATGAAGCACAAATTGATCCCCGTCATGGAATCACCAAGTGATGAGCTAGGTTTTCGTTCAACTCATTGTGAACAACAAGGGTTTTTGTCCTTGGTTCAATGCTCAACTTTCATTGCAGCCAAAGAGAGATAAACTCAAATCAAAATGTATAAATGTACTAGATGTCAAATGCCTTCCAAGTAACTCTTCTTTATACCCATGTCAAACCTCTCCCATAGCGGACCTTGAAAAGATAATTCTCAAATCTTTTTCCCTCCAATAAGGCTGACCATCTCAATTCACCTTGGGCACCCAAAATCAAGTTAAAGATTTGATTTAAAAAATATTATTTTTGGCCGACTTATTCTCCTTCCTTGAGCGCTCAAAACAAATAATAAAATATTATTATTTTGGCTGCCTAAAAACCCTCAATTGGGTCGCTTCACTTCAAAGGAAAATATTAAAATATTTTTGACCCATCAACAAATATTATAAAAATATATTAAGGCATCTCCCAAGTTGCCAAGTCTGGGAAAAATAGTTGAGCCATGAAAAATACAATATTCCAAATCTCTATGCCAAACCAACTTTCCAAATATCTATGACCTTCAAAACCCATAGCTCAACCAAAACATTCTCTTTCCAATTGAATTAGCCTACGGGAATGATGAATAGGCTAACTCAATCAATGCTAGGTGATTATGCCGGAAATGGGGACATTACAGTCCTCGCTTCCCGGGATTGCTTGTCCTCAAGCAATCGCAAATCTGGGAATGGGATACCTGTTCTTAATTGTCTTCTTGTTCAAGGCCCTGTAATCAATGCACATCCTCATGGTGCCATCCTTCTTCACCAACACAACTGAAGAAGCAAAAGGACTGGAACTAGGACGAATGTGTTCCATGTCAAGTAACTCCTTAATCGTCTTCTCAATCTCCTCCTTGAAGTGTCGTGGATGACGATAAGGTGTAGTAATGACGGGCTTGGAGCCATCCTCCAACTCAATGACATGCTCAAACCCCCGATCTGGTGGCCTACTAGAAGGAATTTCTCCAAACACCATACTGTGCTTGTCAAGTATTGACTGGATATCTACATGATACTCCTGTTTGCTGGAAGATATAAAACACTGGGCTGCCCAGGCAACATCATCATGTCTGAACAATGTCTCCATCCTCCTTGCTCAAACAACCCTAGGTCCTCCATCTGAAAGTGCTCTCAATACAATCTTCTTCCCATCGTGCATGAACTCAAGCTCCATCTTCTGGAAATCCTATATGTACCTACCAAGTGACTGTAATTGTTGGTTCTTCCAACTGATTATCTGAATCCTCTAAAGATTTAGCCATTTTCTCATACTTAAGGATTCTAGGTCAGTGGCCAACGAACAAGATTCAACAAGGAGTTGGAATCCTCTGCACTTTTGGTTTTGCAAGACCAAGGCGGGTGTACCTATACAACATCCAAGGGTATTTCTTGACTTATGCTAGATGTTGATGTTTAAACACAAAGTTCTCAATGAAAATATACCAAGGAAATGACTAACTCCTATCAGATTAGCTTAATCCTTTGGCAAATCGGTTCAAACCAAGGTTGAGAATGGTTACTACTTCAATTCTACTCTAAAACAGTAACAGAAATAGAAATGATTTTGATTGTTGGGATGGATTTGAATCAACATATCAGCCTAGTGAGAGATCGGTGCTTAATCCCTGGGTTATAGAGTCAAGTTGCACAAATCAAGTGTATCTTTCAAGCAATATTACTTCATTACAAATGGACTAGTAGCATCAATGCCTTACATCAATGCTTCCTATACTTAGAATTGTAAAACTATCTTTTAAACCTCAATGTAGAATGAAATTAACAGAGTACTTCCCAAGCAATCATTTCTCTCATTGAGAGAAAGCCAAAGACAATACACACATTACAGAGGACTGCAAAGATGAATCAAAATATCATTGATATTTATCATTCACATTAACTTCATTGACTACACACATGGAGAGAATTTTGCAACCAGTATGACAATACATTCAGGATTGAAAATGATGCATTGCTCTACAGATTTGAACACAAAATAACATGAAACTTTCTTCTATTACTCTAGACTAAGACACAGACACACTACTGCCCAAAACAAAGATTCGGAACCCTTTACAAATGGCCTTGAATTCCCTTTTATAGAAACAAGGGAGCAAACAAGCTTCAGGCCTCTAGACACGTCACATTTTCATTTGACAACCTTCATCATAACAAGATATGGGTGCAACTGCTCGTGGAGAGAATATCCCAAAAGGACAAAGACAGTTACATGAACAAGTGCAAATCCATAGCCTCCAAAATATATTTGCAAAAGATTGTTGCAACACAATTATCATTTCTTCAACAGCCTTCCTAAAAGCCCAAAAGCCCGAGAGATATTGATTATGCAAATGAGGACAAAAAGGCAGGCCCACAAGAAGACAAAATACCTGTTGAGACTTGAAGGATGCACTTTGATGCAATACCAGACTCCTTGCAAATTTCCCCAAGAATCAATTTACATCCCACAGTTCGGCCAATTTGTAATTCCACATGTTTGAGACTGGGGAAGGCAAACTCCTTTTGCCATGCTAATGGCAAAATAACAGCCATTCAAGAAGTTTTTGGCATGTCTGAAAGAACAAGGAAGGCCATGAAGTCGAGCTTCGACATATCAGACTTCGGAGCTCGGGCCTTCTGCCTTACAGCTTACAACATCTAGAAGAGGAAGGAGGGAAGCCTTGACCCTGCCTATGTATAAATATGAAGGCGTCGGGGGTCGAGCCTCGGGCCTTTTCCATTTCGCCTTATGCCTTCCGTAAGGGAGAACAAGGAAGCCCCGACGTCTACCTTTTGCTTTGCAATAGAAGGGACATTTGTCGGGGGTTGGTCGTCGGGCCTTCCTCCTTCCGTCTTCGTATGAAGAATGCCGAAAGAAGGAAGCCTGAACTTTGACCTCTAACACACTTAGGAAAAACATGAGAACATCTGGGGTCAGCCCCCGGGCTTTCCACCTTATACATTCGCCATCTGGAAGAGAAAAGAGAGGAGCCCCAAACTCCGACCTCAGCACAAAGAAGAGAACAACCGTCAAGGATCGACCATCGGGCCTTCCCCATTTCGCCTTCCTCGAAGGAAGGAAGAAGGGCCAACCTTTGAGCTTTGCCACACACTTCATACTTAGAAGGATTTTGAACAAGTAAACCTGTCGGACTTTGGCCTTTGGGCCCTCCACTCCACAATACTGAAGAAGATGGAAGGCCAAAACTCCAACCTCCGACACTCCGTAGTATTGCACCATACTTAGAATATTTTTCATTACCTTGGCAGACCTCGGCCTTCGGCCCTTCTCCTTGACATTTGCCCTGAAGAAACATCGAGCCAAATATGGACATGTGGCGGCTTCCTGCGGGTCCGCAGCTTCAAACAAAGCCTCGCTGGAATACTCCGCGGAATGGCAGAAAGAGATAGGATGATGCCACGTGGTGTCCAATAGACTGCGGTAATGTTCCCTACTGGATTCTTTGCTAGATGTCATCCCTCCGCGGTTCCGCAGTCCTCCTGTAGGCCCTCCCAAAGGGTTTCGCAGAATGGCAAAATGCCTTAAAAAAACTCGCCACACGAACCTCATGGGATCCACCAACGGACCCCGCTGCACAACTTGATTGAAACCTGCCACATGTCACTCTTTCGCAGTTTCGCGGACAATTTTTTGCTTGATGAAATACTTCTCATGGAATGGCAAAACCAATTATAGCACGCCATGTGGACCACCTTTACAACTTCCCGCAGACTTTAAAATATTTTAACACTTACGGGGCCGGGCACGAACAACTTAAAAACAAATAAAGGCATGTACGCTTAAAACAACTTTGCACAACTAGGTAAAACGGGGGGCCTAATTTACGAAGGGGGCTCGGGATAAGACTTAGGCACAGAAAAGCTTAATATTTGCACGCGGGCTCAAAAGGTAATATGGGAGCGAAGGGCCGGTAACCGAATGATGTGCAGTACACAAAGTTGCAACTTAGAAGATTGGCAATGGGCAGCAAGCGGTCAACATGAAATTAGAATAAAAGTTATTTTGACGCTTACACAAGCCATAGGGTTTAAGGTTTTTATAGCTAAAAATAGGATTTTTGAACACCTTCGAAGCTAAACCTTAGCACAAGACCAGCAAATTGAAGCTTGAAGCGGGGCCAACATAGGAAGACAAGGAAAATTTCTCACAGTCCTAATAGTGGCTCTAGTTGGGGACGGATGACTGCAAGGTCATCACAAGGATCCAGAATCTTCGGGGAGGTAGCAGACCACAAAAACAAGCAGGAAAGCACACAAGACAACACGCCTATTTACACTAAAATACAAATTTGCATGGATATGATCAAGCAAAGAATTGCTTGAAGAATTGTCCATGCACTGGCAATTCTTGGATTTCACCATTTAAGGCTTGGATAAAATATGAATCTCCTCCATGATAATCTGTTATGACATAGGAACCTAACCACAAGGTTTCAAATTTTCCATGCTTGCCCTTGTCTTTTGCCCTAGCATTCCATACGAGAACCATGTCATTCACTTTGAACTTCCTATCAGAAGCTTTTTTGTCAAACAAATATTTAGCCTTTTGCTGCATTTTGAGATTGTTCCTTTGTGCATCTCTTCCGACTTCATCAAGTTCAATTAAAAGTTCAATCCTCTCCTCCATTGGCTCAGGGATGTCCAAATCCTCGTATTGGATGAACTTATATATAGATAGGAGATTATTTATTGGCAACCTAACCTGAGTGCCATAAACCAATTCAAATGGTGATTTGCCAATAGCCTTTTTGATAGTCACCCTATCAGCCCATAAAGCTAGACTTAGCTTAGAATCCCAAGCCCTTTTGTTTTTATCCAACACCCTTTTGATGATTTTCATTAGGCTTTTGTTGCTTGACTCAGCTTGACCATTTCCTTGGGGGTGATAAGGGGAGGAATATGACATCTCAATGCCATATGTATTGCAGAAACCTATGAAATCATCAGATCTAAAGCACATAGCATTATCCATTACTAACTTGACTAGTGCTCCGAATCTGACAATGATGTGATTCAAAATGAAGTCCATCACCACCTTGCTTGTGGCTTTTCTCGTAGGGATGGCTTCTATCCACTTGGTGAAGTAATCTGTAGCTACAAGGATCCATTTATTCCTCATTGATTTCACCTATAAAATCTATGCTCCATTGATAGAAGGGGGCCTCAACTTGCATGGGCCTGAGAGGCAAATTTCCAGAGAATTTCAATTTTCCTGAAAACCTTTGGCAAGCATCACAACTCCTAACCAATTTGTGAGCATCTTTGAAAACTGTGGGCCACCAATATATAGCTCTCAGAACCTTATGGGTTGTTGTCTTAGCCATGTAATGGCCTCCACACACACCATGGTGCATCTCTTCCAAGATCTCTAATGTCTGCCTTTTACTTACACATTTAAGCAAAATGCCTTCTAGATTCCTCCACCACAGCTCATTTTCAATGATCACATACTTTATGGCCTGTAGGTTTAGCATCCTCTTCTGATTTTTGGTCATACCTTTAGGACAAGACATTTTTTGTAAGTAATGCACAACGTCCTTATACCATTCAGATTCTTTCATGTCACAATCAGGAGTAACTTCTTCAAACTCAACACAGTTTATTTGATTAGCCTCTAAATTTGCCTCAGCCATTAATTTATCTAATTCTTGTCCCCTCACTAACTTAGTGATTTGGTTGTCGATGTTAAACTCCTGGATCTTGTTGATCCATCTACACCTTCGTTCAGTGACCTCTTGTTGGACTAACACATCTTTTACAGCTGCATTAGGCACATATGCTTCCACCTTTGCACCAAGTAATGTCTGAAATTCTTCACGGCTTTCACCAAAGCATATGCCTACTTTTCTGCCATATCATACTTCAGCTCTGTGGCCTGAAGAGACTTGCTAAAAAATGCAATGGTTTGTTGAAAACCTTCATTTGTTTGCAACATAACTGCTGCAATAGTGTGGAATGAAGCAAATGAGAATATCTGAAAAGGCTTCAAGATGATGGTAGCTGATGGATTCACCCTCACATGCACTAGAAAGATTCCTAACTTAAGCATTTAGTTGGGTGATTATGAAATCAGAGATGACTTCTATGTGGTAAGCATAGGAGATACAAATGTAGTCCTTGGTATGCAATGGTTGCAGTCTATTGGAGAGTTCTTTATGAACTTACATACCTTGGAGTTGAAATTTGAAGCGGATGGTAAGAAGGTAGTGCATAGAGGCATGTCAAATGGTGGGCCATGAGTAGTCTCTTTCAAGAGAATGGAGAGACTTATCAAACATGACCAGGTAGAGTGGGCAGCAGAGTGTATCATTATGCCTTACCGTTACAAAGTAGTAGAAGAGGAGTTACCATCCAGATGTTCAGACTTTGTTGTCTAAGAATAACAAAGTTTTTAGTAGCATACCTCCTAGGAGACCTCCAGAGCGAGGCATTGAGCATGTCATAGAGTTGGAGGAGGGTGCAAAACCCGTTATCACCACCCCTTACAAGCATCCGAAGAGGCACAAAGATGAGATAGAGAAGGCCATTAAGGAGCTTCACATGGGACACATTACGCCTAGTAAGAGCCCTTTCACATTTTCGGTGGTGTTGGTGAAGAAAAATGATGGGACTATGCGAATGTGCATAGACTACAGGGCTCTAATTAAGAAGACAATCAAAAACAGGTATCCCATTCCACAAATAGATGAGCTGCATGCATGGTGCATGCTACTTCTCCAAGATAGATTTAAGATCGGTCTATCATCAAATACGAGTCCGTGAGGAGCATGTGGACAAGACTTCTTTCTGGTGTCACTTTGGACACTAGAAGTTCCTGGTTATGCCTTTTGGCTCAACCAACACTCCTACCACTTTCTAGTCTTGCATGAACAAGTTGTTCAACAATGAGCTCCGTAAGTTTGTTCTGATATTCTTTGATGATATTTTGATAATTAGCAAGACATGGGAGGAGCATATGAGGCATTTAGATGAGGTACTAAGCATCCTTGAAAGGGAGTAATTGTTTGCCAAGGAATCAAAATGTGAATTTGGTATGACAGAACTTCTTTACCTTGGTCACATAATCAGCTCCAATTTTAGATTGGCCTCATCTTATTAATCTCTCACAACTTAAGGGATTTTTTGGTCTATGTGGGTTTTACAAGAGATTTGTCAAAGGTTTTTCACAAGTGGCCGCCTCACTGATTTGACCAAAAAGGGGGCCTTTGTTTGGTCTAATAGAGCACAAGCATGCTTTGATTACTCCAAACAGATTATGAGTACATGCCTAGTTCTTGGTATTCCTGACTTCTCCAAGCCATTTGAGCTAGAGTGTGATGCATCTGGTAAGGGGATAGGTGTTGTCTTGATGCAAAACAAGCATCCTATTGCATTTGAGAGTAGGAAATTGAGGGGTGCTGAGAGGAGTTATTCCATCTATGATAAGGAGATGCTTGCCATTATGCATGCCTTGGCCAAATTCAAGCCATATCTTGTGGGAGGTAAGTTCATTGTCAAAACCAACCATAATAGACTCAAGTATTTTTTGAATCAAAAGGATTTAAATGATAGACAACAAAAATAATTTTAAATGGGTAAGTAAGAGCTTACAACTTTGACATTGTTTATGTCGAAGGAAAAAGAAACATTGTGGTTCATGCTTTATCCAAGAGACCACATTTATGCTCTTTAGTGGAAATTACAACAGATTGGGAAGAGCCAATTTTAGCAGAGTATGCTAAGGACTCTTGGGCTACTAGCATCATTGAGGGTACTATACAGCATGATAGGTATGTTGTAGTATATGAGCTCATCATTTACAAAGAAAGAATCTATTTGGTACTCAATTTGGAGCTTAAGGTGAAGGTTATGAGGATTTTTCATGATGCACCTATGGCTGGTCACCTGGGTTTTTTCAAGACATACAGACAGATCCGAGAGAGGTTTACATGGAAAGGGCTAAGAATGAAGTCCTTAAGTATGTTCAAGAGTGTCCCACATGTCAGAAAAATGAGAATGAGCATACTTATCCTATTGACTTGTTGCAGCCCCTGCCCATTCCCAATCAGAAATGGGAAAGTATCTCAATGGTTTTCATCACAAGGCTACTTAAGGTGCAAGGTAAGGATTGCATGTATGTTGTTGTGAATAGATTGACCAAATTTGCTCATTTCTTTGTTATTTCAGCAATATTTACTGCAGCACAGGTAGCAGATTTGTTCATAGAGATTCAGGTTGCATGGGATGCCCAAGAAAATTGTCAGTGACAGGGACAACAAGTTCTTGAGCTTATTTTGGCAGAAAATTTTCAAATTGAGTGGGACTGAGCTCACTCCTAGTACAAGATACCACCCACAAACAGATGGGCAAACTGAAATTGTAAACAAATGGGTGGAGGGTTATGTTCGGTATTATATTTCAGGGCAGCAAAAGGCATAGGTAAAATGGTTGCATTTAGGTGAGTATTGATATAATTCTACCTACCACATGTCAATTAAGATGTCACCGTTTATGGCCTTGTATGGATATGAAGCTCCTAGCTTCACTGATTTGTTGTTTGGAAATAGTAGAGTGCCAAACGCCAAAGATTTATTCAACAAAATCAGGATTTAATGAAGTCCTTGAAGGAAAACTTGCAGCAAGCTCAAAATCAGAAAAAGTTGTATGCAGATCGGCACCGCATTGAGCGTACGTTTGAGGTGGGTGACATGGTATACTTGAGGCTGCAGCCCTACAGGTAATCCACTCTCAAGAAGAGTGGGTCGAAGAAGTTGAAGCCATGGTTTTATGGACCATTCAGGATCTCCAAGACGATTGAAGAAGTGGCTTATGAGCTAGAGCTACCTAAGAGTAGCAAGGTGCATAATGTCTTCCACATATCACGCCTTAAGAATGTACTCTAAGGAGGAGGATGTAATGTCCCCATTTTTGGAATGGTCGCCATTAGAGTTGATTTGGGCCTTTCAACTCACTCCGGGACATTTGGAGGATATTATGAGCAGTGGAGATGACTTGTCACATTGGTATGTTGCCTCTAGTGCACTCATCAGGGATATGGAGATTTGTCTTCCTCGGAGTCAGCCATTTGGGGGGCCTTTCATATGGAGTTTGGACTTCATGTTTTGCATGGATGCTATCACTACACCTTGGGATGCTTTCATGTGGATACCTTGTCATGGTCACATGGTCACGGAGATTATTAGTCACCTTGGGGCGACTTGGCTTCTTCATGGATATCACTATTCACTTTGGGCAAAGAGCAAACATTATTCATATGCCTCTCCTAGACGCTCATTGATGGATTGCTATATTCCTTGTCTAGCGCTTGGTGTGGAATAATAATTAATTATTATCCTTGGTGGCACCCTTGCTAGTTATCCTAATTCATATCTTTAATTTGAATTAGGTGCCTTTCCTTAGAAGAAGAACACACTACACATGGGTCGGCCCTCTTGGAGGGAAATCTATATTCAAAAGCATGATATTATTGCCTAATTCGGCCATGAGGAAAAGGAGAGATGAATAGTGTATATATACAAGATCATTTGGCATTCCAAAGCATCATTCAGGCATCTTATTCATTCATCTTGGAGAGCGATCTCTTGAGAAGGGTATTGGGACAAAAACCTCACTATCCTATTGGAGGATTCCATAACGGGAATTCACTTGCACTTCATTATTTGGAGTAGAATTATATATATGATTTGAAGATCACATCTAGGCACTTCTTTGGTGTGGATTGTCCATCATTTGAGGAGAAGATTGCTCTATCATTGGAGTGCCACCTCTTGGAAGGAGATATCTTGCATATCTGAAGTTTATCTGCAGATTTAGAGTTTCAGCAGAGCAGATTTATAACAGCAAACTTACCACTCCTAATCCAGCCTCCATTGGAGTTCATTTATGCATAATTTTGGTATGTAATTATTGGCACTAGTGTCTACTTTGTTGCTGGGCTATTGGCTGGTTGCCATCATCATATTGTGTGCTCAAGACTTCATATTTACAGCATTTATTACAACAGACTTCATGTTCATTGTGATGGTGTAAATTGATGTGTTCAATGTGTAATTCATGGTGAATATCATTTGCATTGTTGGACCAATCTTATGATGCATTTGTGTTGATGTTGGATGAGCTTTATGATAAATATATGTCATTGTTTTCAAGTCTGATTTTTGGAGCAAAGTTAGGGTTAGGGCAGAATAATAAGGTACAAAAATTTTAGGGCAGAATTTAGAAAATTACTTGGGAAAGCCCGTAAATCCAAATTTGGGATATTACAGAGGACTATTAGAGAGTACTTAATGAAGTGGAAGAACTTGCTGTTTGAGGATGCTACTTGGGAGAGAGCAAATTTCACAGCATCTAGATTTGCAATTGCTTGGGAACAAGCAATTCTAGGGAGGGAGGACTGTAATGTCCCCTTCTCAAGCCTAGTCAGCTTGGTGGCCGTTAGCCTATTCTCGAGGTTTCCGTAGGCTAATGAGGTTGGTAAGGAAACTCCACAGTTCTTGGAGACTCGTCAACAGTTTATGTGGATTATCTTTTTGTAGCATTGAGCTCAGTTTGTAGAGAGGTTTGCAATGACGCTTTTAGAAGCGTTTTCGGACATCTGGTCCATGCTCCACATTTCTTGGAGCTCATGTCTATTTTTAAAAATTCACCGTTTTGGCACCGACTTAGTCCCTAGTGTCAATAACATCTTCCTACACTCAGTTTCAGTATTCGATGCCTTGATGATGTTTTCCACAACACAAGTGGATTATTTTAAATAAATGCTTAAGTTATAATGTTTTAATTAAAAGTAAGCTTACATGTATTGAAAAATAAAGTGACTTAGACCTTTCTTGAGATGGGCACCCATGTTGGAAGAAAGAAATATTTTATAAAATAAAGTTTTATTCCCTAAAGAGTGTGTTGGGTTTTGGGGGAAATATAAAAGGTATTTTTTGAGCTCATTTGCATATGCTATTGATTTTGAAGAAATGTTATGCTGCTTGATTAAACACCGTTCATCCAAGAACTTTTTGAGGACAAAAACCCTCGTGGAGAATATCATTCACGGTGGTGAGAGATCTACCCTGGGTGATTGTTGATAGATTCAATCTGAGTCTATGCTTGTACTTCATTGCTGTGATTTTCAGCTTCATTTTGAAGGGGGATTAAATGCAAAACCTTTGAAAATTCTTTGAATAAAGATTTTGAGGTGAAGTTGCAGATTTTGGAAGACTTTAAAATAGATCAAAGAGCTCCATTGTTGGTCGTACCTCCTCCAAAACAGGTCGTACCAGTCTAGAGGGCGACATGGTCATCTCTTGGTCCAAGCGCTCCATTTTTGGGGAGTTTCCCAAGCCACAAGGAGGCGCCTAGGGGAGTTCAATGCATATGCAACTTGTCTTGGAGGGAGAAAGCAGGTTTGAAAGGGTTCTAACACCATTTTGAAGCTCCAGTATTGTTGTGATAGTCAAATATCAGACCTATGTACCAAAACTGATATTTGATGCTTAAACCAACATTTACACTAATTCTGAGTTGTATTCAACTACTGGGTATTGTTATTTCCATGCTATATTGTTGTTTATGTATTGTTATCAGACTTGTAGCTTATTGCAGCACGTGGGTATGTTGAAATATTGAGTATTATATGATTAATCCATTTGGGTCTTTGAGAAAACCATTCTATATTGTTGTACTCATTTATTGATATTGAAGAAACAGTATAACAGCAGTTTGGCCACATGGATATGATGTATTTGTGAGTTTTCTGAATGTTGCATCAGCTGCTATATTGTATTTGCAAAAAAAAAAAATCAGGGGTGTGTTATTACAGTTTATTCATTCAGCCGAGTGCTGGTTGTCTGTTCCTTTTCTTGCTATGTGGAAATGGTAAATTATCAGTTTAAGGTTAAACCTTAGCCCTTCTAACTCTTTATCTTTTAATATATTCGATGCACCTCATTAGCATAAATTTTGTTTGATTTTCCAACCTTATTTTAATATCAGAACTGAAGTTTAATTGTAATTATTTTATGTATATATAACTATATTTTTTTAAGCATGAAGTACTATGTATATATTTAAGATATTCATTGTTAGGGTCTTGTACTTCATTGCTCTATTACAAGTTTTACTTAATATTACATTATTATATATAATTTATATTTCAGAAATTTGAATAATAAAAAAATAAAAAAGTTGTTTTTTTATATTTTTTTCCAAACTTTATATGTATCAAATTTAACCACAAATTTAAATGTGACAATACATATGAGGATTAAATTGGTAATAAAATTGTCATAATTATCTAATTAATTAAATCTTAGGTCGAAGAAAACTTTTGGGAATAAGATTTGGTTAAGTCTTAACTAAAGTTCCTTGTAAGCCATTGATTTGGTTAAGACTTAGTTAAGGTTGCTTGTAGGCCATTGAACTTAATTGAGGTTGCTTGTGGAGCATTGAACTTAGATGAGGTTGCTCATGGGCATTGATTTGGTTAAGGTTCAGTGGAGGTTGCTTGTGGGCAGTAAATATGGTTGAAGCTCAAATAAGGTAATAACTACCCTAGTTTTTTCGAAATAATTTCAACTGAAATAAAGAGCACAAACAGTCTCTCATACACTTTTTGATCACCAAGATCACGAGGTGGGCAAGGTGAGAGCATACAATGCAATGGATCATTCTTTCCTATCCATCTACTACTGAAGTTTGCAATGCAAGGATGATTACAAACACACCAGGCGTCCACGACAACCACATGCCACGCTTATTCAACGGAGTGTGTTATATGCAAGAGCACAAATATGCATGCACTAGGCGGCTGAGCCAACCACATCTACGCTTGTTCAGCGGAGTGCATGATGTAATACAGAATGAATCACACAAGGCGGCAAGCCGACCTTTCAACGGTTATTTAACGGACATGTGAATAATGCAAAGCCACTAGCCGAGTGTGCATGCCAAATGGGCTAACATGAATGCTATAGATTATTGGCGGAAAACCATCCAATATTACAATATAAAATGCACATACATGAAGCAACCGACGGTACTACCATCCGGGGTTACAAACACAAAGATTTAAACACTTTCTACACAATCTAGAACATATAAACCACTTCAAACTGAGATGATATTGGTTTGATATAAATTTCAGTCTGCTGCTACAAACATTTCAGATGGCCAAATGCTCAGAAAAACACCAAAAATCAATGGTATTCCATATAACAATGAGTCACAACTAATAGATAATGAAGTATACCAATGTGGAAGCCACCCAACTGAAGATGGAAGTCTGGTATGAAGCTGATCACTCTGATATACTGTTGTTGAGAACTGATAACACTGTTGTAGCTCTGCTGAAACCATCAGCCAACACCCCCAATACACTCAAAACACTTCACCAACTTCTTTTCCCAACTCCAAACCAAAACATAAGGCAAGAACAGCCCTAGGCGCTATCAAACAAGGTGGAAGATTATCAAAAAGTGAAGCGACCAGCATTTTAGAACCCACATGCCCCTTGGTATTGGTGTACGACCAGCCATGGAAGATGATCACAAGCCAATAACATAGTCATTCTTTCATTTCCAGAATTTGCACTAGTGTTGCAGAGGTCTAGGTGCCCCTATTCCAAGTGAAAGAGCAAGGAAAAAGGCAATGAATGGTTTCCTAGGAGTCACGCCCCTCCTTTAGCACATGGTATGGCCTTCCTGCTGTACGACCTGCCCTAGCACACACAAACCTTCACCAAATCTTAGCAAACTCACACCAAAAAACACTGAAATTTGTACTTCCAAAATCTACTTCAAAAAACATCAAAGATATTCATCATATGAGCACCAAAGTGCAATACAACTCTTCAACACAAGCGTGATTCTTGTATGAAATCACTGTAGCCAACTAGGGTAGATCTTTCACCACCAAAATTAGCAATCTCAAGAGGGTTTTCATCCTCAAGGGATTTGAGAAGAACATAGGTTCTCTCCAAATTGCAGAAGCAATAACAAAATTCATCAACAACCCTTTCAATGAGCCCTCAACCTCCTTTTATAACTTTTCTGGAGCAATACAATATTATTTTTCCCCTTTTTGCTCCAAAAAATCCTTTTTGAAAATAAATAAATAACTTTATGTAGCACATTCGCCTTTTTGAAGAATAATAATAATTTTCCATATGTAAAGGCCTATTTCCTAGGTGTCCACTTGAAATAACTTTTCAAAACCTTTAAAATGAGCTATTACACTAAGTTGTCTTTCTAATATTCTAAACATTAGGCAATTTAAGTGAATAATTAAATTAATAACTCAATAATATACCCGAGTTGCGGAAAGCACCAAAATGATATAATTTTACAATTCTGATCATACCAATAGGATACTGAAGATTTGGGACGATGATTGGAGGCAATCGGATGACTTTCTAAAAATAGCCCGCTCCTCCAAGAAGTTTGGAGAGCTCTCAAAAGGTCAGAAATCGATTCTGAAAGTATTAAAAGGCTCCATCTAACCAACTAAACTCAAAACCATGAACAATTGCTCTACAAGGCTGATCCAGTGCTCTCCAAGAACTTTGGAGTTTCCCTTGTACACCAATTAGCCTACGGGAAAACTCGGAAATAGGCTAATTGTTCACGACTTGGCTAAGCGCCAATTGGGGACATTACAATTAAGGCCCCCCATGGTTCATTAATTTGATTAAGGCTCATTCAAGGTTGCTTATGGTCCATTCATGTGGTAATGCTTGGTTGAATTTCTTGTAAGGCCATTGATTTGCTCAAGGTTTAGTTAGGTTGCTTATGAAACATTGACTTGGTTAGACTGAGTTAAGGTGGATTGTGGGTCATTGTTCTTTAATTATTTCTTAGTTGAGTAACTCCAGGAACATTGATCTGTTAAAGTTGTAGTCAAGGGAACTTGTAGTAAAAGTAAAATCTAAAGTTGAGATAGATTGTTGGGATATTGCCTTGTTACTTGATTGTGAAATGTAAATAGGTCATTACATCATTTATATGTGAGGTAGATGGAGAAGACAAGTTGATTAGAGTCTCAAATTAGTGTGTCAGGGATCCCAATTGTTTTGGCAATGAACATCAAGGATTGCACACCCTTAGATGTCGTTGTTGATGTTCTTCTTCCCTGCTAGACCTATTAAATTCTAATTAATACTAACATTGTATAGTTTATGTGCAGCTATTGATGTAGCCAAAGTTGTTATGTTACATTTTACTGTTGTGGGTAAGAATACTAGTGGAATGATTCCCAGCAAATTTGGTGAGCTCATGTAGAATTTACTGAGTTCATTTAGTATTAACAACTAATTTTGTCTTAAACGTGAAACTATGTTAACTTCTTATCGTAAAGTAATCAACCATGCAAAAACTATTCTGTGCACGTGGCTAAGTTTCCTCAATGGGTGCATGGAGAAAAATGTTTCTTTCAATAATAAAGTTGCAATCGTAGTTGTTTAGTACTCTACTACTTTGACCTTCTTATATATTATCTATATGCCATAAATAAAATGTGCTCGTTCATAGTTTGACCTCTTGAGATGATTGGATGAAATTGCAACAGGGACCTGTCATTGGAGGTTATCAATTCCATTTACAAGCAAATTCTAGTTGTTCCCTTAACGAAATTATGATACATCTGGAACCTCTTCTGAAAAGGCAAGATGGTTAAGTTCCAATATTTCCTAATTCAGATGGGGTCTGGTATCCTTGCCGTTGCCGATCTGTATTCAACACTGCATTCAAAATTAGAAATTGTTGTATAATAACTTGAGGATGTAATAATCCTCTAGTGTCTAGATCACGGTGCTCATGTGTATTAATTTTCATAAATTTGTTCATTGAGTTCTATATCTTCTATAAAAATGAAAACAATATCATATTGTTCCTAATGACCTTTCTCTAATATTCTTAATAAACTAAGATTGAAATGTGGCTCATTTAATAATTGACATGCCAAGTGACCTATGAAACTGGCATGTTTGAGGGGTGTCACCCACAATTAGCAATTATTTTTTTATGGCATGCTGATCAATTCTAGCAAATCATTTACATCGACCAAAATAGGCAATTTTTAAAAATTTGTATGAGCTTAATTAGACCACTTACAATGGACCTTTGATAGCATCACTTGGCTCAATTGATAGACCAAGTCACCAATGAAACTAGCATGTTTCAGTTGTATCACCAGTCATTAGCATTGACTTTTGTTGACTCGCTCTTCAGTTCCAGCTGATCACTGACATCAGTGAAACGGGTGATTTTTAAAAACTTATATGCAAATTGTCTTATATGCACTTAATTAGACCATTTGCAATGGAACTATGCTAGCATCACTTGGCTTGAACCATATCTAGAATTACCATTTAAATAGTTAACGTTATTAACATATAAGAATTGAAACCTAAAATTATTTACTTTATAGTCATTAAAACCAATGGAAGGAAAAATGGCCAAACCCATTGGACATACTAGGGAATATACTCTCAAGCGAAAGATATGGTAAATAGAAGAACATAGTTGCAACTTGCAAGCAATCAATTTCATAGGAAAAGAACTTGAACCTGGAATATGGTCAAGCGCAAGTTGGTGATTGTAGCCATGCATGGAGCTTTAAATTGTACATAGCAGGGTCCTTACTTGTTCTTAATGTTTCGTTGCAATAATTATTTAGATACTAGCCCCATTCTTCTCAAAAGAGAACTACGAAACTTTTTGTGTTATATGCCATTTGTGCCTCTCAAATGGAAAACTAAACAATTGAAAAATGACCCAAAAGTTGAGATTGTTATTAATTTTGGGAAATTAAAATAGAAAGAATAATTGCATACCATTTCTATATAGAAGCGAGGTTATAACAGAAGTTAAAATACCAATTGCACTCTTGGTTGCAAAGAATACGAAAAGCAAAACTAGCCATTGGCCCTTATGCCAATGATATATACAAGTAAGGATGTAAAAAAATCTCTTTAAAATATATAAATAGTAATTTGATTAAGTATTTTGTTTTTCTATAATTTATTTTTTATTTTTATTCTTAGTTGATGAATTATTTTTAGGAATTATATTAAAATGGTAAGGATTAAACTATAGAACAATAATAATGAAATTTTTTATTCATTCCAAATTTTCTTCCAATATTAAGTTTGATTATAATATATTGTTTATATAAGTCAAGTTCATGTCATAAGCAACTTTTTCACCTAACTATCAACTACCCAAATATTAACTTTTTTTTTTTGTAAGTGTAATAATTGGGGGTTCTATAAGGGGCTTTGCCCTTTATGATAAGAATGATTACATTGATAACATAGATAGAAAGCAAGAAATTTCAATCAAAAAGTTGCTCAAAAATTCAACAACTACAACATCGGACCTCTATTATCAAGCAAAATTTACAACTCAGAAGGAGGCCATCACTAGAAACACTATATACAAGCTATCACATAACCTCAATACACCGATGACTAGAGCTACAACAAAAACATAGAAAGACAAAATTACATAGCCCAACAATACCTCGAACCAGCCCCTAATGCTTGCAAGACACCGATGATGCATGCACAGTATCCCACTAGTAGAAAAGCAAAAATAAATGACTAAAAAAACTACCAAAAATTGGTCATGTGACCATTAGTTTGGTCACATGCCCATTGGTAGTTTATTGCCGGTCATTTATCTCGCGACTAAATTTATGACTAACAAATTTTAGTCATTAATTTGGTAGTATATTTAATCATTAATCTGGTAGTATATTTAGTCATCAATTTGGTAGTATATTTGTTTATTTGATAGTATATTTAGTCATCAATTTGGTAGTATATTTAGTCATTGATTGTTGTTAACTGATCATTTATTTAGTCATTTCTTTAGTCATTGTAATCATTAATTGTCATCAATTGGTAGTATATTTAGTCATTGATTTTCGTCCATTGGTAGTATATTTAGTCATTTGTATTAACTAATTTCCATCCATTGGTAGTATATTTGGTCATTTCAATCATTACTTTTCCATCAACTAGTCATATATTTAGTAATTAATTTAGTCATTGGTTGTTGTTAACTGGTCATTTATTTAGTCATGGTAGTCATTTTTATTTACTGGTTTCCATTAATTGGTAGTAAATTTAGTCATGATATAAATAATTCATTAAATACCATAAATTTTATAATGCAAAAAAAACATATTATTAAATTTTATGATGCTGCCAATTAAAGATTGATAAATTTGAGCCAACACTTTCTATTTGAGAATCGGCAATAAGAAAATGGAACAAGACAAAGCAAAGTGGAAATAAATATTGACACCATTTGGTATGGCATCTTGTCAACATGGCAATGTTTTTGGTTTCGTACAATTGCAGTAAAATATGAATTTATTTAAAACAATGTTTTCATGATATTTTCTTCATTACCTCAAGAAATCATAAAATAGATCATTACACAAAATCTCTACTCTTGGAATCAATCTCTTCCCTTTCTCACATGGCAATACTGCACTTGTCCGTTCAGACTATTAAATTTCAGAAAACAAGCTAAACAACAGACATTCAAATGACCTCCTGCATAGATAAGATCTGAAGTTCACTACTATCTTATTGTAGCCAGAGGTGCAGCACGTACACCACATAGCAAAACATATAGAAGAAGCTTATGATGCAAAAGCTACTGTTCTGGTATCAACAAAGTTCACCATTTGTTATCCTGATTGTGGTGTTTGTAATGTTGCAGGGTGCATTTTCCCATTTTCATCGAAAGGTTTTTCTCCAATCCAAAGTTCCATTGCACAATGCATCATTAGTAGTAGCTCAAGGAATTTTTAACAGCTTTTTCAATTTCAGCACAAGTTTCCAATCATCATTGAACAAATCATCTTGAAAAAATAAGAAGAATATTCCATTTTAGACATTAAAAAGTTGTTTTATCAGCCAAAAATGAAAAGCACAAATGTATAAAATGCATAATAGTAAATACACTGTAAAATTACGTAATGTGGATATCAAATAGCCTTACCCTGTAGTTTTCTTTCAATATATCTATGGATCTTCTGGTGAGATGACTCAAATTCATCCTCCATTTCAAAATGTCTACCAAACATTTTTTGTGCTTCATCAGCGTTGCTCCCAACAATCCGTAAAGTTCGTATGATAATTCATTAACAAAAACATTTCAAAAAATAGCATCCAAAATCATATAAAACTATTAACAACAAAGACAGCTTCTCAAAATACCTTCATGGCCACTTTTTCACCCTTCTTAGTCATTTCAACAGCTTTATGATTGATCTCAATTGAGGCTATTTTTTCAATATCTATGAAATCTTTTGTGGGAACACATAATGATGTGCCAATCTGTAGATGCAATCACCACATATGGCTTAATACAAACCAAAAACGATACAACAATCTTTTACATGCATAAGTCATAACACCGAAAAGATTAGGTTTGGATACTGACTCTTGCAATGCCTTCAAGAATATCAACACCAACAATTATAGAATCCTTCTTGTTAAAAAAACAATTTGGCAAAATGCTCAGTACACAGGGGAAAACATCTTCTACAGCCTCCTTTTTCCTTTCTTCCTTAAGATTGTCCATATATGCTTTAAATGGGTCAAACAGATGATAAATAATAATGTATTTACAATAATGGGACCCTAATAATAATGTATTTACAACAAATGTTAGATAACCACTCAAGCACCAAATGTATATGCTAACTCCAACTCTTAACAAGGCAAGTATTTATCAGACTTGCTCACCTGCAATCCACAGACCACAATTTGATCGCCTTCATGCAGCACACCATTTATCAATATAACATCAATTGTAGTTCCCAATCCTTCTATAACCTTCACCTCCAAGACAGTACATTGAAATAACAATTCAAAACCATCAAAACTGACAAAATATGATGTTCGTAACCTAAAAGACTATTTAAATTAACTTTTCCAGCCCTAATTTTTATTAAAAAACTAAAGTTTAAGTAGAAGAACAAACTTTCCTACAAACGTTGCAAACAAATAGAAATGGAGAACAAAATATTTTAAGGTCAAGGGCATCAAAATGAGTCTTTGGATGACTTTGAAGTGATTAATACATTGCCTAAGTCACTTCACAAATTGGCTTTTTCATCCCAATATTGCTCTAAATATTTAGTGAACTTCCATTATGTTGTACTATGCATTGTTAATGAAAGCTAAAGTAACCATAATTCAAGAACATTATCCTATGAACAGAAAAGCAAAATGCATCCAATACAAGGCTTTCCTCTGGCATTGCACATTTAGAAACTTAATTAGTTATTATATTCTTATTTCTAATGTTAAAGAACAATGGCCACAATGAAGTATCACATACAACTTTACAAGTAAATTCATTCACCAAATCAACATGGTACTACTCTTCATTTCGTATGAATAATCTAACAAAAAGGATCACACAAAAATTAGTGTAAGCATCTATAAGCAATACATATCTTATATGTGGCCTCCTAAGTAAGGAGTGGAGGTACATATATTTTATAGCATAATGAGTGATGATGTAAGGAAAGCAAAGTCTGGAAATGCCTTCCTAATGCCAATTTGTAGAAAAGAAATGCATAAAAAATATTTCTATTGATCAATTACAGAACATTCAAGATGCACATATACAGACTACCAGAATAGACAACTCAAACCTACACAGAATGAACACCAGATATACATGGGAAAACCCTTACGGGAGAGAAACCCACACACCAAGCAAAACATTTTGTATTATAGTTATTGGAATTTACATACAAGTTACAGTCTTCTGCTTCCATATGTTAATTCATAGTAACCACAAAAGGGCAGCACAACATTTCTCTGATCAGCCTCGTCCTTCTCACAGAACAGCTAACTCAAGAATGAACTCTATCTCTACACTTCAGAATGTCCCAATGATTCATATATCATACATTCTTTTGCAATCGTTATAACTCCCCTACCATCAGACGAACCTTTTGGTTACAAAAACTCACCATTCTTCATTCCATGCCACAGAGGAAATCCAACCGTCCCATTCCTGTAGCAAAATGACCTCCTTACAGTCAAACTGACAACACTTGTCAAACCGTCAAACCATAGCGTAACCGTCAAGCTTCGTCAAACATTTCGTCGAACTATCGAAGAGACTTAAAGTAGAGACCTACCGATATCCAGTCATTCCCAAAGGAGAGCCAACACTGCGTATCAGGCTATCAAAGAGACGACTTAACGAGTCCCACCAAAATACAGATATCGTTGCCAACTCCTGCTGAGTCATCGGCATCACCCAATGGCCTTCCAGTTAAGTATTGGCCTGGTCCCACAAAGTTAATCGCCATATCAGAGTGACTAGTTATCATATCATACCGATACACTGAAATGTCATTCCGACGAAGGTCATAACACTGTAGTGGTCCCCACTGACAAATCAACATCGAAGTATCAGAGAGACTCACTTCAGAGTACCACCGATATATAGTTGCTAGTTCATATCAGCTTGTCGAAGAGACTCCTTGGAGGCTCTCACCGATACACCGAGTCCCATCGATTCAGCGAATGCTCACAGTGATATCGGTTGTCGGAGTGACTACAGATGGACTCCCACTGAATTGCCAACATGGGAACATAACACCAAAGCATGAGAGAATCGGTCCAACTATGAACAAGTCCTATCAAATGAGAACAAACAGGCATGAATGGAACTACAAACCAGTAATTTGAGGCACCATTCCCAACAGATGATGACCCCATAACATAAGTTGCTTCATTATATCATTATTCTGAAATGTGATAATAGCAAAGAGCTAACCCTAATCCACTGGACAATATACTTCATAACTAATAAGATTAGTAATTCGGGGTCTTGGGCATGATCCCCCAAGCCACCATTCTATGTTGTTGCTTTCTATGATGACACATTAAGTCAAACAATCCCAATCTGCATGGACATGTTTGACCATGATAATGCCTTAAAACCACTTTTATAACAAAGGCCCTTTCCTTACAACATACTAGGTAAGGATTCTTGCATGATGCATACTATGATAGTTAATCTCTTAAACAATTTCACTATTTTAACATCTATATGAGTGAAAAACCTAAACACTTTGTAGGTTAAAACATGTATTCACCAATGCCAGATACGAAGGCACCATACTCAAAGAGACATTGCTTAGGCTTCTGATTTCACTTAACAATTGAGCAGAAGTTAAAGTGTATACCAGTGTTCAACAGGGAAGCATCCCCCTGAAAATGCAGAGTTTTGGAAATAGAAGGGAGGCAAAATGTCCCCGCCGTTGCCACACCAACAGAGTAGGGGTGTTTCTGGGATGCCCTACAGAAGTAGGAGGCATCTGCAAGACGTACCCCTTGTTGGGGATGTTGGGGGAATGCCCTAATGTCCCTGGGATGGTGTGGGTACTTCTAGAAGTATCTCAACCGCCACAGGGATGCCAAGGAGTCCCATAGTCTCTATATGTCATGATAACAATTTTGATTTGTGTCAAAGCTTTGAACAAACAAACAACATGATGGTATGCACAAATGGTTGACCTTGGAAGAAAGAAGGAATACTTACATGGTATTGGAGGCAAAATAGACTACTAAAACATATGTTACTATTTTTGTTTACTCAGATGCATGCTCTCTTATCTTAACTTTAGGAAGTTGTTCAAATATTTCTTAATTCATTAATTCTCTAAACTTGAAGAATGAAGATTGTGTCAGAAAAAATAGGGGCTTTGTGTTGGGGAAAACATAGTGGTAAAAATTATGAAAAATGGCATGCACCGTGAAGGTGCATGTGGCCTCGAAGGCCTTGTCTAAGTCTGATCAGTACCCCTCGACCCTACTGGGGGCGCTGCGTTGAGACCCTCTCTGGTTTTAATTATATATAAATAACTGCACTGCCAGCCACAATCCCCAAATTTGGGTCCAGGGTCCCCCCATCCCCAGCTTCCCCCCATCTCCCATCCCCAAAACTCATTGAGTAATGATGTATACCTCATGACATGTACTATAGTTGTGTAATTGTACGCGAACTCACAGAATTATTGAACATAAGATATTCACTGTAATATGTCTTGTCCTCCTAAGCTTTAATAAGAAAGTTTTCAAATAGGTTCTCCCACCATTCGGGATGTTCAAGGTAAGCTTTGATGAGGCTCCAACAGCATTCTCGAGTGTGCTCGTGTGGGCTGACTCCTGAGAAACCATGATGGGAATTTGACACCAATAATGAGGCACTAATGAGACTTGTTTGCACCCTATGAGCTTATCCCAATCTTGAAGTGTTGGAATGGAGTGTGCAGATCCATCAGAAATTAATTGAAAACTAATTTTTGTCCGATGAGATTGTGACAGTCATAAAAGATGTGTATGCAAAATGAAGTAGCAATCAGAATGTATGGGAATTAATAGAAAAAATGCTAAAGTGACATTACTTGGCTAAAGTGACATTACACCTCTCGTATGGCCAAGAAGATTTCTTGGCTAAAGTGACATTACATAAACATTTACATGTGAAATTATACAAGGAAGAAATAAACCCACATCCATCCAACATAAATTCATGCAGAGAAACTACTGCAAACATCTAAGGCCACAAACAATCAAATGCTAGCAATACATCAATTATACTTCCAATGGTACTGTTGACAATGAATAAACTAATGCATTCATCTTAGCAAAGTCTCAAGAGGTTATAATTAGAATGAACCTTACCTGAACTTCATTGATGTACATAAGCTTTTCCTCCATCATTTTTTGTGTTAACTGCACAAGTAACATAAGGAGATCAGGCACACCTTCTCCACTAAAACCCACAATCAATAAATGCTAAATACAACCAAACAACCAAAAATTTGAAAAATAAAATTCTATCCAGTATATTGTAACCTCAACTGAATATGGACTTGAACACACAAAAAAAGAGATTGTAAGAAGCTACAATGCTTATGTGACAGAAATCCTAGTTCCCTAATGTCTGGATCATGATCATCCTACCCAGTCCTTGAAGCCTATGTAGTAGTGTGTGCACACACTTGAAAAATAACCATTAAACTTGACATTGAACTTTTCTTCACTGCTAAGTTGGGTAAATTTTGATAAATTGGAAAAGCTCAAGTCATACCTAATTGTGTTAGTTGGCACAATACTAACATATTTCTTCACTTCTTTATTTCTAAAATACAACTCAGAATTTAGTCCTTGTTCTTTGAGCTTTGTAATAACCTGCATTCATTGCAAAAACTTGTTCAGACTGAAGAACAATGTGAAAGCCTGATAAAATATTTCCAATCAGCGAACCCTACTTTGAGAGATAGACTTTTTCATTCTATGATTGTATGTTCTAGATCCCATTAGAAAAATGAAGCTTGTACAAAGCCAAACCTGAGTGAGTCGGTGTTCAAACTCATTTTGACATCTTTTGACTATTGCTTAAAGGTCATTCTTATAGGAGCATTTGGACAAGCCTTCCAACCATAGAGCCTATCCACCTTAATAAGTCAAGCACACAGTGAAAGCCTTTTGTGTCAGTGATTTTCAAGGTAGGAAATTTTTCATGAAAATGAATGGCAGATAGATATTGAATACACATTGAATCTACCATACAGACTTACCTTATTCAGGGCAACTACAAAGGGTGTGTGTCGCATTTTCAAAAGATTTAATGACTCAAGTGTTTGTGTTTCCAAGCCATGCATAATATCAACAACCAATATAGCAATATCACATAAGCTAGAACCTCGAGCTCTCAAATTTGTGAAAGATTCATGCCCACGAGTGTCAATTACTAGTAAACCAAGTACCCTTAAATTAGCATCTGCCTTCAACTCTTTTGTCCTCTCACGTATGTTTTCCATTGGAAAATATGTCGCTCCAATTTATTGGGTGATCCCTCCTGCCTCACCTTCCTGCACATTTGTCCGCCGAATACAATCGAGCAACTATCTTGCCGGTATCAACATGACCAAGAATGCAACAAATAGGCGAGCACAAATCATTCACATTCCTTTTTGATAGTGCTTCTGCCTTCCTCACCTCTCGCTTCCTTGATGCTGCCTATCGCTTTTTATCCTCTGTGTTTTCATCTTCACTCTTAGTTTCTTCACTTTCAGGTTGCACTTGTTGAACCTGCTTTACAGACAAAGATGGTTTAATAGGAGGGGCAAGCTTTACTACAATCGACATGGGTGCTAATTTAGGCACAGATGCAACTGTATTTTTTACTACAACAGACTTAGATGCAGGCCCAACAGAACTCTTGATAACTTTGTTGCTTATAGAACTCTCTTCCTCTTCAACAAAAGCACTTTTAACATGTAAAGCCACGTCTTTTTCATCCCAACTTTTAGCATCCCAACTTTTAACATGGACTGCAATGATTGCAGGATATGCACAAAATGGATTTATTGAAAAGGCTTTAGAAATTTTAAAGCAAATGCAATTGGCTGGTGTAAAGCCAAATTCCACAACCTTTGCCAGCATCCTCCCTGCCTGTGTCAAAATGGGAGCTTTGGAATAGGGTATGGATATCCATCAAAACATGATGGAAGGGGGATTTTTTTCAGATATTATAGTTGGAAATGCTCTGGTAGACATGAATGCAAAATGTGGAAGCATAGTAGACAAGGCACAAGAACTGTTTGACAGAATGCCTCAAAGAAATGTCATCTCATGGAATGGAATGATTGCAGGGTATGCACAAAATGGATTTGTTGAAAAGGCTTTAGAAATTTTAAAGCAAATGCAATTGGCTGGTGTAAATCCAAATTCCACAACCTTTGCCAGCATCCTTCCCGTCTGCGCCAAAATGGGAGCATTGGAACAAGGTATGGACATCCATCAAAAAGTAATGGATAGAGGAATTTTGTTAGATGTTGTAGTTTCAACTGCCTTGGTAGACATGTATGCAAAATCTGGAAGCATTGACAAGGCACGTGAACTATTTGGTAGAATGCCTCAAAGAGATGTCATCTCATGGAATGCACTGGTTGCGGGATATGCACAAGATGGATTTGTTGAAAAGACTAGAAACTTTCAAACAAATGCAATTAGCAAGTGTAAAGCCAAATTCGGCAACCTTTGACAGCATACTCCCTGCCTGTGCCAAAATGGGAGCTTTGGAACAGGGTATGGACATCCATCATAACATAATTGAAGGGGGATTTTTGTCAGATAGACATGCATGCAAAATGTGGAAGTATAGATAAGGCACATGAACTGTTTGATGGAATGGATCAAAGAGATATCATCTCAAGTGGAATGCAATGATTGCAGGATATGCACAAAATGGATTTCGCATGGATGCCCTCAAAATATTTGAATTAATGAAGCACTCCTAAACATATCCTAACATTATAAACTTTGCTTGTGTTCTATGTGCATGCAACCATGCAGGTTCAGTGGATGAGGGTTGTACATACTTCAATCAGATTAGTAACCCTTATTGCATACACCTACAATTGATCATTATGTGTGCATGGTTGACCTTCTTGCTCATGCTGGCTATCTTGAGGACACTCTAAACTATATCATTAAGATGTCATTAAGAGTGGCACCAGGCATGAATAGTGACTGCAAAATAAAACATGGGCAATTTTCATTAGTGAGCAATATTTTTTTTAGGTGGGAAAATGCCAAACTAGAGGGAGACCAATGCAGTTGTCTACTACTGCTTTGCATATGGGAATAAATAGACAGAGGTATTTTTGTTTGGAGGTTGTGCGGCAGTAAAATAACTTGGCACAAGAATACAATATCAGAAGAGGTCACACATGATTTGTATTGACCATATTGGTTTTCTAGGTTGGGTGCTTGCCAATGGAAAGAAAGGGGCAATGTTTATATGCTTAATGATAAATGGAATCCAAGGATAAAGCTATAGGAAAGTAATGATGAGAATTATTTTGGTTGGGATGGCAATGAATAGAGCTTTAGTTGATTTCCAAATTAGCATTCCAACAAATGACGGAGGAATGTATCAGCTTCTTCCATGTCTTGTTTCGTTGCACATAACCATTTAAGGCACAATGAACTTGTTCTCTTTTGCTAAAGTTATGGAAGTATGGCATGTACCTAAGCTTGTGATGACACTTATTGTTGTTCCTGTGGTTCATGCATTGACAATTACAATCAAGGAAAACTCCATAAAAGATCAGCTTTGTATGGAGTAATTCCCAACAACTTTGAGATTTATGATTTTCTTGTTTATTTCCATGTGCATATATGTGTTTATTCTTTTTGCTCTCATTAAACTATCCCAATCCTTGCAACAAATAAGTTTTGATTTTTCTATGCTCAAAGGAGGACTGTAGATGAGTGTTCTTCAATATGCAAGGTAGAGGTGATATAATTCATGGTGTCTTACACATTCAAAGAAAAGCACGAGTATTCTATATATATGGAGGTGTAGGAGTTTGAGAAATGGTGTGGAATAGGCAGGCAAACAAAATGCAGCGATTTATATTATAGAGAATGCCAACATGTATTGAAACAAAAAGAAATCCATGTGGCAAGTGTTATTTGTTATTAAAAAGGATCTTTTCAATGGGGAGTTTTATCTTCCCCTAGCTTTCCACTCTCTGTAGGTGCTTTCCCCATCAATTTAGTGCTTTCTCTCTATAGAGATTACAATAATAGATCTTTCTTTAGTTGCTATATGGTTTTAAAAGAGTGGTGGGGCTTAGGTGACTTACTGTTTGGTTATCTAATAAGAAATATTTAAAAACAAATATATGGGAAAGCATTTTATATACTTCAAGGTTATAAAGAGTGTGTCAAAGGTGGAGGATATTTTTTTGTTATAATGTTTTAGCCCACCATTATGTATTTCACAATGTGAACATGCTTAAGATTAAGGTTATCCACATTCTCTTTACGTGCTAAAGAGGGTGTAGCCCTGCTAACATAGTCTCGTGTATAATATTGCTATGAAGAGATTATAAGGTTAAGCAACAGCTAGGACATGAATGAGAAATATGAAACATAAACACGACCACATGAGCTATTTGAAATGCAATGATTATAGATTTGTTGAAGAGGCCTTGGAAACTTTCAAGCAAACAGTATCGGTAGGCATAAAGCTAAAATCTATGCCTTTGCTAACATTTCCCTTGCCAAAGCATGAACAACCATGAATGCATTTAAAATGGTTTTTAATCAGATATCTAGTAGACATATATGCAAAAAGTAGAAGCAGAAATAATGTTTATCAGGTGTTCGACTAAATGCTTGTGCATGTATGTGAAATAGAGAGACACAAAACAAGCAACCCAACTATTTGACAAAATGTCTAAAAAATTATTACTTTCAAGGAAGAGTCCTTAACATGTTTGACAAAATGCCTCAAAGAAATGTAGTCTCATGGAATGTAAATTTTAGTGAACAAAAAATTTGGATACTCTATACTTCCACATTTGCATACATGTTTGTCATCGCATTTCCAACTATAATACCTGCCTAAAACCCCATTTTCATTGTGTTGATGAATGTCCATAGTGGGATATAAAGCTCCCATTTTGGCACACGAAAGGAGGATGCTAGCTAAGGTCATGGAATTTGGATTTAAACCTACCAATTGTATTTGATTGCAGGTCTATCAATAATTTTCAACAAATCCAATTTGTGTGCACTGTTGCACTATCTTCTCTCTATCTGCATGTCATTTATTCAAGATGTGTCACACAGGATAGAACATAATGTACCCACATAAAAAAATTGAATCTAAACACAAAGAAATTGGACATAAACATTGTTCAAATTGACAGCACCAGCAATGAAATACACCTCAACAATGACATTCTAAAAACATCACTACACATTGTCTCAATAGATGACCATGTCATTGGGCTTTCCAAGATTTTTAAAACAATAAGAACATCAAGGACATACCATTAATAGCATAGTGTATTGGTATTGGGGTGCACTTCTAAAGTAGTCAACAGTACCAAAAATCCATAAGATTAGGTGTGCTCACAAGATTTGTATCCCTATCTTACAGGCTTAGAACCCATGTTTGGGGGGATTGGAGCTCCCTTTCATTGAATCCCTCAAAAGTGTTCAAAAGCAACAAAGGAAAGGCTTATAACATAAACTTGAAAAAGAAATAACAAAGACAAGAAGCCACCTAGTAGATCTATTAAAGTAGCATTTAAGTCCCCACAGGGCCAGGTGAACTCACAGGCTTTGTGCCCCTGTCTCATAGGCTTGGACTTCATGTTTGATGGGATTGGATCCCGATTTCATTTAATCTCTCAAAACTACCAACCAACCTAAAAACAAAAGGACAAGAAGACATCCAGTAGATCTATTAAAGTGGCATTCAAGTTCCCCTGAGCCAGGTGAACTCGGGCTTCATGCCCTCATTTCACAGGCTTGGACTCCATGTTAAATGGGATTGAAGCCCCAGTTATATTGACTCTCTCCTAATTACCAATAACAATTTAAGAAAATGTTTTTAAAAAACAAAGGACAAGAAACCACACGATAAATCTATTAAAGCAAACCATTAACAGATAGTAATCCTTAAAATGTTGCAAAATAGGACCAAAGATAAACACACACACCATCTTTGACAGGAAGAAGGCACTCGTATGAGATCTCAAACTGGCAAGGATTGAGAAACGTTGCAGGATTGTCCAGCACTGTCACATTTATTACCTTCACTACACTCATATTCAATCCGTTCAGATACCCTAAATTGGCCTCAACCACAAACTTACTCCACCACCAATTTGGTAGACTCTAAGCCCATGTGCTTCTAATTGAATCACAACTGCCCACCACTAGTATGGTTGTCACAAACCCTAAAACCTCAAAAAATTCTTAGTTGTCTGAAATGGCTCCTAGATATGCTGCATCCTCATCATTCTTTTCAAGCGAACCCCTGTCACCATCATCATCCTCCTCATTATCATCATTCTTTTTCCCCTTCTTACTATTCTTATTCCTAGATTTGTTATTATTATTACTATTGTTCAGAGACATACCTTTAAGCGAAGCTGAAACTTCATCCTCCAGAGCGGCATCTTTGTTATCGTCATCCACTGGATCGATGATCATGTATTCATCGTCGTCAACGATTAGAGTCTTCTTCTTCCGCTCTGAGTGGCAGGGGCATTGTCCCTTGCCGCCATGTATGCCTTCTTCCGACCCATCAGTGACCAAAAATTTTCACCTTTTTGGTCAAAATACATAAACGCACATTCCCTCCATTAATTCCCTCCAAAACTAAAGTGAACTAAACTCATGCACGACAAGGCAAAAACTTATATTATAATTTTAATTATAAAATTATGAAATTATATTACAATATAATTATTCATTATTATAATATTTAAATAATATGAAATATTATTAAATTATATTTAACTTAAATTATATAATTACTTTGTTATATAAGTTATAAATTATACAACTTAAGTTATTAAATTATATAATTTAAATTAATTTAACTTAAATTATACTTGTGCATATTGGGCTTGCAAAATTAAATAATTTATAAATATTATAGTATATTTAAAAGTTTTATAATTAATAATTTTGTCTTTATTTTATTTGTATCTATCCAGTGGGTCTATTTTCTTGTCTTTTTTTTTTTTTTGTATATTTCCTATTGTATGATTTGTCTTTTTTCTTCTTAACCCTTTGTTCAATTCTTTCTCTCCCTTTATTCCTGGTCTAAGAGGACATTTATTGCCTTGCCTTGTATTGTCTTTGAATTCATGGATTATGATCAAATTGGAAAGAAAAAAAAATAGAGTAATAGTCATTTATTTAGTCATTTTTATTTGTTTGACCAATTATTTAGTTGTGTTTTTTGCCCGATGACCAAATTAGTCATTTATTTGGTCATTTATTTAGTCATTTCAACCGATGACCAAATTAGTCATTTATTTAGTCATTTATAGTTGTGTTGCAAAAAATTAGTAGAATTTTGGTCACGTGACTAAAAGTTTTAGTCACTTGGTCATTTATTTGCCATATTTCTACTAGTGTCCACAACCTCCTTAATCGGGGGCTTAACTACATTTGTAGCCTCATTGTGTATGTTAGTAACCAATTATGGTAATCTCATGTCATAACAAATGTCCCTCCACTGCATGGACCAATGTAGTGAGGGACCACAAAAGTGTGGGATAGTATAATTGCTACCTACTTCTAACCACCCCCTAAAATGAAGAGCAAGAAGGCCAACCAAGACTCTACCAACATCCTTGCAGAAAGCACATAGGATGCCAATCTCATTTCTCAACTCTTCCCACACAAACTCAAAGCCCGAACATGAAGTGGGTAGAGGTTGAGCCTTCCCCCTTCATACCTAAGGGTTTTTTCTCTTGGACTTCATAACCACCAAAGGAACAAGCAAACCAAATAACTAGTTTGGAAGGAATAGTTGAAAAAGCCATAATCAGATAAACATGTTCGATATGAAAAAGTCAGATTGGTTATGAAATCACCACATATTGCTTCCTGGGAGCGCCTCCAACCATCAACACTTGATCACCAAGGACTCCCTTGACAAAACCTAGCATTGCTAGGTCTTGGTAGGAGAAGAAGCATTATAGGTGTCTATATGAAATTCTCTCTTACACCAACTAAACACCATTGTGCCCTTCTTTTTGTTTCTTCAGCGTGACTACAAAACCCAACAAAACACCCTTCTACCAAACCAAATGACCTATTACGTCTTGCCACCACCTCTACATAGCTTAATAAGCATTGCACTGGCATATATAAACCAATGCCACCTAGGTCTTGGCAGGAGAAGCATTGTAGGTGTCTATATGAAATTCTCTCTTACACCAACTGAACACCATTGTGCCCTTCATGTTGCTTTACCGTGACTACAAAACCCAACAAAACACCCTTCTACCAAACCAAACAACCTATTACGTCTTGCCACCACATCTACATAGCTTAATAAGCTTGCCACCACATCTACATAGCTTAATAAGCATTGCACTGGCATATATAAACCAATGCCCCCTATGCCACCTCCTTATAAAGGAGCTTAATTGCATCGTACTGAGCTCCAATCATTCTTATGGTGTATATGTGTACACAACCTTCCAAACTATTCATTATATGCAACCCAACTACCTGCCATATGCCTTAACAATTTTGCCTTAACATTAAGCATGCACCCATATAACAATGCTTGATGTCATAAATTAGGGGGGCTTAAATGTTAGCTTTGTTTCTAAATTAGGCCATGTGTTTGTTCTATTGTTGTTTATAGCTATATTAAAGTTTGTTAAACACCTTCATTAGCTAAATGATCTGCAACAATGTTAAGATTTTGTTTGCAATGAACAAACTTGATAGATTCAAAATTATGTTTTAAGACTGGACAAACACAACAACCCAAATGAACACTTGCTGAACCATGATATACACATAACTTACCAAGTATCACAAACTAACTAGGACACACCAAATGGAACATATTAGTGGATGCCCTAACTATCCATTAATACTTATGAATTGATATATACTTACCATCCACAAGTACACCACTATGCATGTGAACTAAGACATACTCCACACCCACAATGCAACTCTCCACTTGTGAACTAACATATACTTTGCATCCACAGTAACACATCCAATTGAGAACTGAGACATAACCTGCATCCACAACTCTCCCATAAATCAAAGCATGATCCACATCTATAGGTACAACACTCTCACTGGATCGAGATATACTTTGCATCCGCAAGTACAAACTTAGGGAACATGTCTCCAATCCTCCCTTACTCTAAAGGGGAACCAATATCAAGGTTTAGTGCCTCTGAAGCAATGTACTATCTTTGAGCAACAACCTAATTCAAGATGGAATGTGTCTCCATCCTCCTAGTGTGTCATCCAACCTCCTCTTTGAACTTCTTAAACTATGTCTACTAAATGCAAATATAATACACGTATCAAATGTATTGTCATAATATATTTATATATCCAAGTACACAAAAAAATATCAATTTTGACCAATAATACACTCTTCTAATAATATCTTTAACACTAAATATACAATAAATAAATAATTATATACTGCGTATCTCTAATTTAACACCTTTGCTTTATAAGAAAATACAAAATACTCCCCCCACCACAAAAAACAAAAACAAAAACAAAAAGAACTAAAAAAGAGAAGAATTAAAAAACACACAAATTTCAATCTTTGCAATCCTCTTCATACATTTAACTATTCTTTTTCATGTGTAGAAGTGTCCACTGTCACCCCTTGTATTCATGCATCACTTCAAAAACATTTATGTGAGCAAAACTCCCATTTGATGTTTTCTATTCAAACTTTTAGTTTTGATTTTTCACATCAAAACTAATGGTCTATTTAAAATATAAAACTCTCCGAGCTCATGAACATGAAAAAGAGAATTGAAGCTATTGAATCTACGAGCAACATGAAGGGATTAAGGTAAATGAAGTTCTAGAAGTTAGCTAGAACTTGGAGAAGGAAAACAAGTGGCTCAAAGAACAAGTCATAAACCTTCAAAACAGTATGGAAAGAGGAAAACATGAGTTGTTCACTCTAAAGCATGAATTAAATCAACTGAAAACAACAGAAAAAAAGAGCTCAGAAACAAGGATAATAGATGATTCAACATAGTTGGAAGAAATTCAATCAACATTAGCAAGCTTGGAGGTTTGGAAAAAAATAGTTGAAAAACCAATTAGAAAAGGCCAAATATTGGGCGCATGTCGTAAACGGACCATCAAATGAAGAAATAATAGAGAAACAAATAAAGAGGCAAATGAGAGAAGAAAAAGACAAACACGATAGAGTTGTAAACCTCGTCATTAAAGGTTTGAAAGACTTCGGTGAGAAGGAGAGGACTGACATTCTAGCAAGAGACTTCTTTAAGGACAAGTTGAAATCGATAGGTTGTATTCAACAAGTGAACATAATTGGAAAGAAAATAGAAGGAAAGAATAGGCATACTAGAATAGTCCTGAGAACCATGGAAGACAAGAACGCGATCCTCAAAAATAGAGGGTTGCTTATAGGTACTCGTATCTTTTTAGATGAAGATTTGACATTTGCTCAATAGGAAGAGCGAAGGAAGGAGTGGGAGAAAGTGAATACAACAAGAGAGGCAAGAAAGTGGGCATGGTTGAAAAATGGGAAAGCTCAAATCAGTGAGTGGTTTCCACACAAGAAATAGGGATTTAGGGCCCCACACGAGTATCTACAGTTGGTAAGTTGGAATTGTAGGGGTTACTAGTGGAGAAGAGGACCGAGGTTGGGGCCCATTGCAAAGGGGAAGTACATTATTATTATTATGGAAATGCATGAGCATGATGGTTGTAGAGTCCTAGATTTTGAAGGATACAACAAAACTTCAGTTTGGAACAAGGGGACTTAAATAGGCAAAGCGAATGGAGGTGTTACAGTGCTAGTTAGGGAAACATGGAGTGGAATAGTAAAAGTGGAAAAAGAGGACCCAAACAAACAGTTCATATGGCTGAAAATAATAGATAAGGAAGTCATAATCAGGGTGGTTGTGTGCTACTTTGCTCTAAAAAATTCAAAGTTCTACAAGAAGAGAAACCTAGATAACGAAGATCCATATGCGGCCTTCAAGAAAGACATTTTTATTTTTAGCACTATAGGAGACATAATTCTAATAGGGGATTTTAATGCTAGAACAACAAACAATCAAATCCTAGAGTTGGGCAGCGAAGGAGGGGACAACAATCCCCTAAGATTGAAGAGATCGGGGACTAGCTCTGGAATAGAACTTCAAGTGATGGAAATGAGAGTGTGACTCATTTTGGGGCTGAGCTTCTTGGTCTTTGCAACTTATATAACATGGTTATCTATAATGGTATTGGAGCTTGGCCGAGGTTAGGTGGTATCACTTGTAAAACTTATAACGGGCAAAGTGTGGTGGACTACGTTATCTTCTCCAAAGTTCTTTGTCCAGGTTGTTGGAGTTCACTATTGGGAGCTTCCCCATTGAGTTAAATTCTTATTATATGTGTCTCCATGTTAAGTTTGGCTTTCTCGCAAACCAACAAAGAGGGCATGACCAAAACATCCAAAAGAAGGTCCACTTACAAGGTAAAATCATCGTGAGTCGAGAAAATCAGGAACTCTTTGCTACTGCCCTTGAACAACACCTGCAGATGGCAAAAACCAACATAGGGGGAAAAGAAAACAATGAAACTAATGAATGTATTGGCAGCATTATGTTGATCCCCTTAATTCACAAAGCTTTAAAGGTGTGCAAGAGATCTCAGCCTAAGAAGGGGGTTTCAAATATGTTCCCAACTAATCCTTGGTATGATGAAGAGTGCAAGGCTGCAAAAAGATCCTTTAAAGAGAAGAAGACTAACAAAGATAGAAAAAAAAATTATGAGCAGCTGGTAAAATCCAAAAAAGAGAGCTATGTGATCTCCAGAAGGAAAGAATTAATATCTTTGGGTAAACACAACCCTAAAGGCTTTTGGAGAGAGCTACAACAAAAGATAAAACAAATAGAAAATAATATCAGAGGTGCCCAATGGTTAGAGTATGCGAAGCTCCTTTATGAGCGGACGCAGGTGAAAGATAGCCCACCCATAATTAACATGCCAGTTGAGCTCTTCTCGGTGGAAGACATCAAACAGGTAATAAAGAAATTAGCTTGCGGTAAAACGCAAGACATTGATGGGCTGCAAGCTAAATTTTTAAAGTGTGGGGTTGATCTCCTTGGTCCACACATCAAACAGATCTTTAACAACGTCATGCAAGTTGGCTTTCTGGCAGAGTGGACAACTAGTGTCATTATCCCTCTTTTTAAAAGTGGGGATATCAATAACCCCTCTAATTACCGCACTATTATAATCAATCATCTTCTTGGAAAATTATTCGAGAGCATGATAGAGTGCAAAATCAATAGCTGGGCTGAAAAAAGGGAAAAAGAGCAAAAGGGGAGATTGGCTTTAGACCAAAGCATTCTACCATTGATCATTGCATGGCTCTTAGACACTTCATTGAGAAAGTTTGGGACACCCAAGGGGGTGAAGCTTTTTGTTGCTTCATTGATTTAAAAAAAGCCTTTAATATGGTCCTTAGGGACAAACTTTGTAGCAGGATGGAGCTCGGGATTCTAGATGATTATCAAGTAGTAGTGCATAAGCTTTATGAGCAAGTCATGGCTAAATTTAGAACTAGAGAGGGTATGTCTGAGTGCTTTGGCAATGACATTAGAGTCAAACAGGGGTGTCCCCTATCCCCCACCCTGTTTGGTTTGCATATTGACAAACTTGAAGAGTGCTTAAACAAAACCAGCGGAGAAGGCATACAACAATCATGTTATGTGGTGAAGTTACTTTTATATGTGGATGATCTCATTTTAATGGCAAAAATAACCAATGGTTTGAATGCACATTTAAAGGCTTTAGAACTTTTTTGCCAAGAGGTCAGGATATGAGTGAATACCAGCAAGACCAAGGTCATGATTTTCTCGTTAAAAAGAAAGAAGTAGCAGGTTGATTCTTTTTTGAAGGTAAACAAGTTGGAGATAGTGGAAGAATACAAGTACCTAGGAATTGATTTTCACAATAGGCTCAGCTGGGAGACTTGTAGAGCGAAAAGGATTCTTGGTGGGTGGAGAGCTTCTTACTTACTTTAGAACATGTGTAGGAAAGCAGAACTTTGGGACTGGAAAACCAAGAAAACTCTTTTTGGTTTGCTGGTCACGCCAGTGGTTCTTTATGGATGTGAGGTTTGGGGGAGCGACATGTCAAATCACAAGTGGAAACAATTAGAAGGAATTCAAAAACACATTATCACCATCAATTTTAAAGTCAAATCAGTAGTCCCCTATGAGATCCTTTTAGTTGAAGTAGATACTTTCTCAATGGAGGCGTTAGCGTTAATAACACTGCTAAGCTACTTAAAAAAGGTGGAATATATGTTTGAGTATCGCTGGCCCAAAATGGTGGTGGGGAAGAGATTAGACCTATTTGCCCCAATCCTTATATCCAAAGTCTAAAACCTTCTTACAAGAATTAATCCTCAGTGTTAAGTCATATTTTTCTTTTCAATTCATTTAGGGTTGCGTTGCATACATTTAAATCATAATTCGTTATCATAGTCTTCCCTCGTCTCATTTTCTCTCCATTTAAAGCGTCAAAAGCAATTTTTATCCCAAGGCAAAACTCACGGCTTAGTAATATTTTACTTTGCGTCTATTTTCCATTTTGGCTAAGTCCGCGTTAATTTTTGTTTCTCACCAAGTCCATCTTGCATTTGCTTTTGATCCTTGCCAAACTCGCACCAATTTCTGCTTTTCGCTAAATATGCACAACTTGTGAGTTTGCTTAAGTCGTACACTTTTGTTTTAACCGATGGCATAGGTTCAGAGAGATAATAAAGTTTTACACTCACTTGTGGCTACATTCATGCTTTCACTTTTCTACATACACTTTTACATACCTCGGTTGTGTTTTCACAAGTCTACATGCAGCCGGTAATTATCATTGGTGTTAATGGATGTAGAAAGTGTTGGAGTTTAGTCTTGACAAACATATTATATGATTAATTCATACCAAGATTGATGGCCATTCATAATTTTTCACCTTGCATATATTGTGGCTCTTACCTCATGTAAGACACATGCCGGAAAAGGTGGTCGTGGTAAAACTCCATCAACAGTTCTCAAGGTTGATATGTGCAAAAGGTGTAAAATTAAAATGTTAATATGGTGATTTCTCTGTGCATCATTCGCAACCTTAAACAGCGAGGTTCAAAGATATAGTGAGGTGGCACCTTGTTTGTGTTTCTCAAGAAATGTTTGGAGAATATTGTCATTTATCCCGACGGAAAGAAGGCTCGAATAACTGATAAAGCGGCGAACTTCAAGTGAGATGATCTGTGCCAACTTCCAAACTACCAACGATAACCATCATGCAAGCAGATAAAAGCGAGGAAAATAAGGAATGATATTACGTTGTATAATAAAACGTCTTAAAAACTGATGTGATCTCTTGGCATTCTCCGTAAAAGGATGAAACTACCAACATCTTACCGCCAACACCCGGGTGAGAAACTGTATGTCTGAGGTTCAATATCTATGAAGATTTAATATGAAATGGATCTGTTGACAGAGATATTAATAACCCTCAGGCTATTGCAAGTGTAAAAGATGGAGAAGACAACGCATTGCATCATTGTTTTCTTACTCATCGAGGCATGTTATTTTATCAAGCAGTCGCACTGCCGGAGATGGAAGTCGCATATTGTAACAGCAGGGCAACGCATGTTCACCGAAGCACATGTCGAATGGGTCGCGAGCCTTCACTGTAGATTCGGCCACCTTAACAGACACGCAAAGAGCACTTTATTAAATCTTCGAAGAAATGTAGTTTTATGCACTGTCTCAATATTAGCGACTGTATAAAACGATGTGTTGAACACTCCTTGAGAAATATGTGATTTGCTCATTTAAAGCCAAACTCCATGATTTCGAAAGCATCTTCTCGTCGTAGCAAGACATGCAGAGTTTATCAAAACATAATGGGAAGGAAATTTTTGCTCTAAGCAAACGTGCTCGTCACCATCATTCCATCGTCAACTCTAAGAAAGATCTGAAGGTTATCATATAGACAAGATGGTTATCAGAAGTTGTAAGTGGAATACAGCTCACAGAACATGATTTAAAATTTCTGACAGAAGCAAAGATTGTAGTTTGTGGTTATTGAGAGCAAATGACGACAATACATGTTCGATAATTAGTTAGAAACCATGAAAACACATCTGCCAGAATCATTTGTTGTATTGCACCACTTTGTTTATCACATGGATATTCATTGAACATTGTTGAAACAGAATTCTATTTTCAGAAACCAAATCCTTGTCCATATATTTGGTACTGATACTTAGTAGAGGTCTGTGAAATGCTTGAAAGAATGCCTCCAAGTTTCAGTCGACAAAGTTTTATCTGTGCGAAGGGAATGTTATGCTCAGAAAATTGTTTGCTCATTATCAGCGTTTTCATTAAATTTCTTGTGAGTGTAAGTCCCAGACGATGTGGATGGAAGATGTGAAATCATAAGCCAATACACGTGAATTGTTCCACAGATTGGTTTATTTTTCATATAAAAGGGTGTAGGTCTGTGAAGAAATACAGAAGTACAGACACCGACAAATACAGTTCTCTTGCAGTGCAGTAATGGCTACTCAATGAAGATGTCTGGGTATGAACACCTTCTGCCTTCTAGTTTGAATGATGTGTTTTTCCAAATTTCCATTTGAAATTCATTGCAACAATTTGCAAACTGTCAAAACAAAGACCTCATAAAACACTCCAGAAAAACTTTGAAAGAGAATAAACACAGAAAGTTTTCACGACTTGTGGCAAATATTCAATCATGAAATACAAATATCAAGGGTTTGAGTTTCTCTCAGTCCTCGAATCCAGGCTTCAGGAAATATCGAATACCTCTCTGGGGCACATCAACTTGACAGATTTCTGGGAGACAATGAAACAAGAGAATAAATCACCGATGACTTAGAAGTTGTTTGACAGTGGATTAGCCCCTTATAGCTGGTTTTCCCGTGGCAGTCCAATGTACAGACCTGGTATTAGAATGTATGAAACATTACAAGCTGGAAACCAGAGAGATCAAAACTGTTGATGGTAAACTAATTGTCAGATTAGACAGTGTTTCGATTAGTATTGCTTTCAGGTTACCTGTCAGGGATCAGTTTGTGAACATAGACAAGAAGCTCGCTCATCAATATTTCAATGAAAGAAAACTTCAGTGTCTCAACACCATTGCAAAACATTGGTTGCATACGCCTAAAGGAGGCAAATCACAGTTGCCTAAAATCCTTCACAGATCATGTTTCATAGAAGATATCTCTAATATGATTGTTCTACTCCATAGAGTGATGGGAGATGAAAAAGCAACCAATTTTGAAATGTGGATGTTCCTTTTTGTAAATGTTATTTGTGCAGGAAATCAGTTTATTGATTGGGGCAGCATTATTAGTGACAATTTGCATTATTAGTTGACCAATTTTGAATTGAATGAACATTTCTACATGTCCTCTTACTTATTTTATGCAATTGCCTGCATGAAATCATGGCCAGGTCTTGATACCAAAGGAACTTATGATAACATGACACAGATCTATAATCATTACCCTCAGTTACAACTGGAAGAAAGTTACAAACACTACCGTAGGGTAAATGATGCCTTCACAATGTTAACAGTAAGAGAACTTCAAGGTAACACTACACTCTGGATATCACCAGAAGCTACCAGTTTAATCAAAATATATGGGACTTACTTCATCCAATATCCTAGATTTACCTATCTAAGAGTTAGTGGGTTTGATGGATATCCATATAAGTTACCTAGATATGTAGATGACAAGATGATATTGATAGAACTATGCAGGCAAATTGGTTCACTTAACATGAAATGCAAAGACAAGAGGAAACCTGGAGTCCCATTTCCCATTGGCCTTAGTCACTACAACTGCAAATCTTCTACAGATGCTCAAAACATAGAGAGATCTCTGATAAAAATAAGCTTGTATGCCTATACTATGAGATTCCCTTTTGACAGCAAAGGATATGTCAAAGATAATCTACGGCTTGCTGTAGGATACTGTCACTTTCCAGAACTTGAAGACTTTTGGGAAGATTGTGAAAATGATTACGAGGGACGTAAACGGGACTGGATGAGGATGACCATTCCACATATCAGAGAATTCAAACTAGATTCCAATACAGATGGAATTGAGGAAGATGGTTCAGAATTAATTGATCCTATGTATTTTGATAAAATTGAAACACAGTCTTTACCACCTATCAATTGGGCTAATGAGGAGATCAAAGATTTGAGTATAAGGACTACACATGTCATTCAAAAGACTAAATCTTGGGTAAAGAAAAAGGCTACTGAGGCAACAACTACTAAACTGACAAGTAATAATGCTTTATCATCAAGTAGAAAAGATAAGCATTCGAATTCTTCTTCTTCTTCTTTTCATTCTCATTCTCCATCTTTAAGAAGTGGTTCCCATAAGAGTACTCAAGGAGGAGATGATGGAGAAGATCCATCAAGAAGAAAGGGTACTAAGAGCATCTGTGAAAATGATGAAAAGCAGAAAAGAGGGAAAACAAAAATGAAGGCTAATGCATTGCCTCCCATACAGGAAATAGTTGAAGTAAACAAGTCTACAAGTCCTGAAGTAATCCATCAAAATGTTGAGCCTTTGAATGTCTCTCCTTTACTCCTTGTTGTTTCTCCTTCTCATGAAACACCTTGTTCACCTCATGCATTACAATTTTCACTTCCGCCACTTATGAACATATTCAGTGAGCATATTCCTCCCTCAAACATAGTACCTCTTTCCACAAATACTCCAGAATCCTCACATAATCCTTCTTCTTCCTGGTTGCAGCAAAGTCTGTCAAGAAAAAGAAACAATGCCCAATTAATCATTTCCGATTTTGATACAGTCTCTAATTTGCTGCAAAAGTCGCCCAAATCTAAAAAGATCAAGGTTGCATCAAGGATGGCAGTGGATTCTTCATCGGGCAATGTCTATGTTGAGGTTGCACAACCTGTTTCAGAAAAGAATTTGAATGAGGCTACAGAAAATGATTTTAATATCACTAAAATAGATCTTGGTCCATCTACATTTGAGGGTGACATGCAAAACTTTCAAGTATCGGCTGCCCAGTTAGTAAAAAGAACAGAGAAAGAAAGACACACGAAAGATCAACTAAAGCAACAGGTGCAAGTTTTGACATCCTATCTCAAAGCCATCATAGATGCATCTACTTTGCCTCTTGATACTTCCTCTACCTCCACTAATTTCTCTCTTGAAAATAATGTTGAAAAAGAAATTATTGAGAGTGTCAGCAAATATCAGTTGTATGGAAAGGTGACTGAAAAATGGGTTGAACATATGAAATCAAAAGCATTCAATTTCTTTGAGCAGGCAAGGAGTCTATTTGATGAAGCAGAATCAAAAAGGGAAGAGATTGATAATGAAATAAGAGGTATCCAAAAAGAAGAATTGTTATGGCAGGGAATATCCAAAGACCTCAGTGAGATGATCAAAACTGATAATGAGATTTTACTTGCTGAAAAAGTCTTTCCAAACATTGAAGAAAACCAATCTAATTCTTGGCTATGTTCAATTGAATGGAAACTGTCTAATATAAGACAAGTGTTGGCAGCCCAAGAAAAGCTCTTGGAAATTTGTGAGCAGGTGAAGAAGAATATTCAGGCTGATTTATTGGCAATCAATCTTGATGTAATCGAGACAGATAATTTTCAGTTTTGGAAGCCCAAGCTATCAAAAGAAACTTTGAAGACATGATTAACACAGTATTATTCAACAAACAAGTTTTCAATGAAGGATTTATGGACAAATTGAACCTCATCTTTGTTGCTGTCAATTCTGGCATTGATCACATATCAATTTATCAACATAATTTGAATGATGTCCATAAAGATCAATCAGAATGGAAGCTTCGCATGATAGGAGTAATTGTTCCCAAAAATAAACTTATAGCTGTAGCAGTCAGGATGTTCAGAGTATATAAAATGAAGTCTACTCTCCCTTCACAGCAGTTTGTAGCAGCAAAAACATCTTCAGATGGTGTCAAACATGGCGAGGACAAAACCTGATGGTTTCTTGATAGATCCATCTTATTGGTCTACTTTTCAAAGTTTACAAATGATAGGTTTTAGTTCTCTTTCTGTGAAAGTGACTTTATGTCACTCTTTTGTAATTAAGGTAAAAAGTGCATTTTATTATTTCAGGGACTTTTGAAACATTATATAAAGGTTAATTAAAGTGCACCTCTATTTTCATAAAAATATTTTGGGTAGTTACGGGAAGTAGTTATAAGGTAGTTATAAAGTTGGTTACTAAGACAAGTCTATATATACAAGGCTTGGTGTTTGTAATAAGGACTTTTTGGCTTTCACATTTATAAGGATGTTATAAGGAACAGAGTTGTACAACTCAGTGTGGAGAAATAAGAGGCATTTTGGATTGTGTGCTCTCAAATATCTTCTTAACATTATTCGTTCCTCTTATGTTGATGGATGATGTTTTCTTTACATAATTTTGCATCTGCAATGTGGAATAACAACTAGTCTTGAAGGAATTGATTACTAGATAATGTCTCAACGTATGTTGAATATCTCCTGAATCATTTCTTCTTTCTAATACTACACTCACTTTAATAGTTTAAGAAGTATTCTTATATTGTCTTGGTGGGATTGTTGAACCTTATGCATCCGGGATGAGTCAATGTTCGTAAGCCCATTGCCTTCATCTTCCAAACCTTTTCTTTAATTGCATTTCATTCTCAAATATCCTTTAAACCTATAATTTATCAAACGAGGGAGCTGCCCCTCTACATGCAGAGGTAAGTTGATAGAAAAACTACAACTTTACCAACTGTTGGTACTTATTTTCACTATGTGCGTTTCTGGGCAAAGAGTCAATATAATAATCCATATGTTATAGTGCAAATCTATTTACCAACAGATTTTTGGCGACTCTACTGGGGACCAGATTCAAGCACACCTCTTTTTGTTTCGAAAAAGTCGCCTTAATGTGTTCAAAGCAAATCTTTTTGATTACTAAATATGGTGCTGCAACGTAGAGCTGGACCTGTTTTACAACCTAATGTTAATTGGTTGGACCTTGAGCAAGAAAATATAATTACTGATTTGCGAGTATTGGCTTGGAGATATAGGAGGTCAAATCGCCAATATCAAGAAATAGATGCAGTGCTTGATGAAGAAGAAGACATAGGAACAGAAATTCGTGTTCGTGCCCGATTAATAGCTCAAGGCATCGTAGAAGAAGATTTGGAAAGAGCTAACAGACGTTTTCCTTTTCAAATAGCTCCAAGAAGAGATAGACAAGTTGGTCCTCCTATCTGACCTGTTCAAGAATATCGCCCTGTGAATCCTCCTCAAAATCAACCTGGCCGCCAAGAGGTACACCAGAGGAGACCGTGAAAAGGGCATCTTGGATCCCGATTTTGAAAAGCTAGCAAGTCTTGAATTTTCTCAATCTTTTATTCCCTCAAGAAGGAATATTAAATCTTTTAGTAGGCCCCCTTCACCCGCAAGAAGTCCTACTAGAACCTCTGCCTCCTCTTCCACTTACCAAGCATTAACCTTCCACGGGACTGCAGTTCCTATTATTATAAATTATTAACCAATCCCACCACTGCAAATGGCTCAACCTATGCCTTGGGGAGTAGCTATTGGCCCCCTCGCCTTAGGTAATCAATTGCATGATTTACCACATGGATCCAGAAAAGTTTTACCCAAGTTCACTGGAGATGGAAAAATTTCTACAGATGAGCATATTAATGTCTTCTTTTCCGCATGTGGTGTTCTAGGCGTCATGCACGAAGATGTTTTCTGTTCGATTGTTTGTTGAATCTCTAACTGAAGGAGCAGCAGAATGGTTTCACCATTTACCTGCCGGAACTATAAAATCATGGGCGATTATGCGCCAAAGATTTCAATACCATTTCAAAAGTGTTGAAGATGAACATGCATTATTAGCACAACTTACTCAAATGAAAAAAGAGATTCATGAGCCGATGCGGGAGTTTGTGGCACGATTTAACAAGTTGGTGAATAGAATTGAAACTGCTAAAAGGCCAACTGCGCAGAATCAAAAATGTTTCTTTCTAAATGTGCAACCTCCAAATATAAGTTTCCATTTGAGAAGAGCTCGAGTGGCTGATTTAGAAGCTGCACAGACCATGGCCATTAAAATTGAAGATGATTTGTTGACTGCCGAGAAATGGAACAAAGACTTGCAGAAGGGGAAGGCACAGTCTTCTAATCCATCCACTACAGACCCAATGATTCAAAAGCTAGCTAATGATTTACTCCTACTCAAGAAATAGCTTCCACATAATCCACCTCCGCTATATCAAGATATGCCAAGGAGAAATTATGTACCTTACCAGCAGAACAAGCCTCCTAGGCTTCCTCCTCCAGTGCAAAGGCTAGCTATTGAACATCCTTCTTCCAGTCAGAAATAGACTGCAGCTACATGTGACTTTCATCTGACCACTGACCATGATGGTAGCACTTGTCCTGAAATGGCAAGGTTCATGCAGATGAATCTATCGAGTGAGAAGATAGAAGAGTATTTCTTTCAAGAAGATAAGACAAATGAGGCCTATGGTCAACCAACAATCAACTTTCTTGAGTACGAATCTGATAAGGAAAAAGAAGAGGTTCATGATATTAACAATCATTCTTGTAATATCTTTACAAGAAATCAATATCAGAAGAATGAAGGAAAAGCCAATGTTGAATCCGCACACAAAATTCTAGAAAATACCCCGAAGATTCTATCAAGAAAACAACCTCTGGAGAATCAACCTCTTACTGCCACAAAAGATAAAGGTACACAAGGTTCCCCTCTTGGTGATTCATCTCTCCCACTTGATGATGCATTCGATTTCATTGAGCATTGCAAGAAAACAAAGGTACAAATTTCTCAACTTGATTACTTGAAGTCAAATCCTCAACAGTTGGAGAGACTAATGCATGTTGTCAAAGGAAAACTAGATCCTACTTCTTCAGTACACCAATAGTCAAATGACTCTCAACCTGAAGGGCCTTCACATGATGATCTCCTTGGTGAATCTCCACAAAAAGGTACTCCATTGGTAAATGTTATTCTCCCAGATAAGCCTGACCCATTCTATGTTTCCTTGTATATAGCTGGCTGTAAACTTAGTAATTGCAAAATAGATTCTGGTGCATCTGATAACATCATGCCCGCTAAGGTTGCTCATGCCCTCGGCTTATCATTAAATAAACCTTCAAGCAAAGTTTAATCGATGGAGTCCAAATTAGTCCCATTAGTAGGACAACTCAAAGACACACAAGTTGCTTTAGCTGCTTTCCCAGAGAAGAAATTAAAGCTCACCATCTTAGTTGCTGACATTCCTGCAAGCTATGGCATGCTACTTAGCAGGAGTTTTTGTAAAGACCTAGGTGGAGAAATACAATTAGATTGGTCCCATGCCTTAGTCCCCATCCATGGAAAGAAAGTCAAACTAAATCCAGAACCTAAAGCAAAGTATACAGTCCTAAAATCTGATGATCCAAGAGCAGAGATACTATATGAAGAAACTGGACCGGGTACATATATGCTTATGCAGGAGAAAGAGGTAACCCCTGAAGTTATCTCTCCTGACGTGTCTTCTGGCCTTTGGACAATGGAATTTGACGGCAGTTGTTCTTCTTCCAGCTCAGGGGCTAGAGTTGTTCTTATTTCACCTATAGGGGAGAAGTTTCCTGTGGCTTTCAAATTGGTTTTCGACAACACTAATAATACGGCAGAGTATGAGGCACTCATTTTAAGCCTCGAGGTTGCTAAAGAGAAAGGCATCAAAATGTTGAGAGTTCTCGGAGATGCAGAATTAGTTGTCAAGCAAGTAAGAAATCAGTTTCAAACAAAGAACACCAAGTTGAGAAGATATTGAAACTTAGTATGGGATCAAATAGAGTTTTTCGATGCTTTCTCTATAGAGGCCATTCCTCGAACTCTTAATTCTAAAGCTGACTGCCTTGCAGTTTCTGCGGCTCTCTTGCTTCCACATCCAGAGTTCAATAAAGATCAATACAAGATTGAATTAGTATACTGACCAAGCGTGCCTAATAATGATAAATATTGGCAAGTTTTTGATGACGACAGACAAATTGTGTCCTTTTTAGAGAAGGCCGATACTTTTGTCAATCTGTTATTTGAAGAAAGTGAAACTTCTGCAAAAGACAAAGTGCTACAACTAAAGGGGAACACCATTCCAAAGGGTCTGATTACCCTAGAGAAACTATTTGATAAGCATGATTGCCATTTGAAGAATGAGGTCCAAGAGAAAAATCCTAATCCTTCTCAGTATGATAAAGTAGACATAGGCACTAAAGATGATCCTAAAATTGTTTGCATTGGCAAAGCATGTTCGCCAGAAAAAAGAAAGAAGCTCATCACCCTGTTGGTCAAATACAAGGACATGTTTGCATGGTGTTATGATGATTTGAAGAGTTTCAGGGGTGGAAAATTTCAGCATTATATCACTCTTAAACCCGGGGCTACTCCTTTGAGGCAAAAACAGAGGCAATTCAATCCTAAAGTTGCTAGAGCCATCTTTGCAGAGATTGATAAGATGTTAAAGGCCAGAATTATATATCCTATTCATCATTCAACTTGGGTAGCAATCAAGCATCTTTAAAAGACAACTACCCTTTGCCTGTGATGGATCATGTTTTGCAAACTGTGGCTGGATCTGAAATGATGTCATTACTTGATGGGTTTTCTAGATATAATCAGATAGAGGTTGCTCGAGAGGATCAACATAAAACTACTTTTACAACGCCTTGGGGAACCCTGGCTTACAATCGAATGCCATTCGAGTTGATCAATGCCGGTGCAACTTTTCAACGTGCCATGGATCTCTCTTTTGGAGATTTGAAAAACAAGATTATTGTGGTGTACTTGGATGACCTTACTGCCTTTTCAAGAAAAAGAGAAGACCATATCAAACATCTGGAGATAGTCCTACAGCGTTGTCGTGAGCAAGGAATATCTCTTAACCCCAAGAAGTCCATTTTTGGGGTTACTGAAGGAAAACTACTAGGGCACATTGTGTCTAAAGATGGGATTCGAATTGATCCTGAACATGTTGAGGCCATCCAAAAATTGCCATTACCATCAAGCAAACCTAGAGTAAGGTCTTTCTTTGGTCAGATCAATTTCTTAAGGAGATTCGTACCAGATTTCTCTGAATTAACTCACCACATTGTAGACATGATGAGAGATAAGGTGGTCTTCAAGTGGACTGAAAAAGGGAAACATGCATTTCAAGATATTAAAACAGCGATCGTGGATGCTCCAGTTTTAATTCATCTAGATTTTTCCAAAGATTTCATTATATATTGTTATGCTTCGGAGCATACTTTATCTGCTATCTTGACTCAACAAAATGATCATCCTATAGAAGCACCTATTGCATTTATGAGTGTCCCTCTGAAAAAGCATGAGTTGAATTATTCCTTAGCGGAGAAACACGCTTATGCAGTTGTCAAGGCAGTAAAACATTTTAGATTCTATATTCTCAATTCACATTCTAAGGTCTTTGTGTCGGACACTTCGATCAAGACCATACTTACTCAGCAAGAAATAGGTGTCAACAAAAGAGCCTCTTGGATTGCTAAAGTTCAAGAATATGATATTGATATTAAGCCAACCAAATTAATACGAGGAAGAGGCTTATGTAAACTCATAGCTGACAACCGCATGATGGAATAATCTCCAGAAGAGAATGCCGAGTTACCTCAAGCATTGTTTGTAGGGTTGACAGATGAATGGTTTTTAGATATTGCCTATTTCTTGACATATGGTGAATGTCCTTCACACTTAACTCCAAAGCAGAAAAGAGCAATCAAGTTGAAAGCTGCAAAATATATTATTTAGGAAGGTAGTTTATACAAGAAGGGGATTGATGGAAATTTTGTGAAATGAGTGGATAAAGAACAACAAAAAAAATTGCTTCAATTCTTTCATAACGAAGCTTGTGGTGGTCATTTCTCTTCCAGTGTCACAGCCTATAAGATTCTAAGACACAATTATTACTGGCCTGGATTATTCAAAGATGTAGACCAATGGGTGAAAAAGTGTGAATCTTGTCAACAATTTAAAGGCAAGGTCAAGCTAGCCACGCAACCACTGAAGCCTGTTATTATTGAAGAACCTTTTCGTCAATGGGGACTAGATTTTATTGGTCCACTTCATCCAATATCTAGCGCCGGGCATACACACATTTTGGTGGCCACAGATTATTTTACTAAATGGGTTGAAGCCATTCCAGTCTGTCAAACTTCCTCCCAGGTGGTGTGTGATTTTCTAAAGCAGAATATTCTAGTGAGATTTGGTGTAACTCAAAAAATTGTCACAGATAATGCTTCCAATTTCTCCTCTCATGAAATATGTAATTTCTGTTATCGACATGATGTCGTACTTGCACATTCTTCTGATTATTATCTGCAAGCGAATGGATTGGCAGAGTCCACCAACAAAAACCTCATCTCTATCATACAGAAGCTACTAGAGGAGAAACAAAAGAGTTGGCACAAAAGGTTATTTGATGCGTTATGGGCTGACAGGACTACATACAAAAGGATTATTGGCATGTCTCCCTTCCAACTTGTTTATGGAGTTAATGCTCGCCTGCCAATCCCTCTGGAACTTACTGCCCTATCTCTTTAGACAGTAATTGAAGGTAATGAATTTAAAGATTCTCTGGAGAAAAGAATCGTGCATCTGACAAAACTTGAAGAACAAAGGAGTCAAGTAGTTGACAGAATAACAGAACATCAAGCAAAAGTCAAGAAACTATTTGATAAGAAGACCAAACAAAGGTAGTTTGTTATAGGAGATCTCGTTCTACTTTGGGATAAGAGGAAAGAACCTAAAGGGATGCATGGAAAGTTTGAGTCTTTGTGGAAAGGACCTTTCCAAGTTAGAGAAGCGTGTGGTGATAATTCATTCTACTTGGCATATCTTGATGGCACTCATCTGCCCTTGCACTACAATGGGCAACACCTGAAGATTTACAATCAGTAATGTGGGATTTACTCCCAACTCTTTGTATATAGAACAGTTTTGTTGTGTTAGTAAGTTTCCTTGATTGCCCCATTTTTGTCGTGTTGTACATCTCTTTTCTAGTCCGACTCTATTTGCCCTGAGATAAGATCACTAGTCTTGTCAAAGACATTGGGGTTTGTTTACGTCCTTGCAGTTCTTGTCCCCAAGTAGAGCCAGCTGTTTGCCCCAATCCTTCTATCCAAAGTCTAAAACCTTCTTGCAAGAATTAATCCTCAGTGTTAAGTCATATTTTTCTTTTCAATTCATTTAGGGTTGTGTTGCATACATTTAAATCATAATTCGTTATCATAGTCTTCCCTCGTCTCATTTTCTCTCCATTTAAAGCATCAAAAGCAATTTTTATCCCAAGGCAAAACTCATGGCTTAGTAATATTTTACTTTGCGTCTATTTTCCATTTTGGCTAAGTCCGCATTAATTTTTGTTTCTCACCAAGTCCATCTTGCATTTGCTTTTGATCCTCGCCAAACTCACACCAATTCCTGCTTTCCACTAAATATGTGCAACTTGTGAGTTTGCCTAAGTCGTACACTTTTGTTTTAACCGATGGCATAGGTTCAGAGAGATAATAAAGTTTTACACTCACTTGTGGCTACATTCATGCTTTCACTTTTCTACATACACTTTTACATACCTCAGTTGTGTTTTCACAAGTCTACATGCAGCCGGTAATTATCATTGGTTTTAATGGATGTAGAAAGTGTTGGAGTTTAGTCTTGACAAACATATTATATGATTAATTCATACCAAGATTGATGGCCATTTATAAATTTTCACCTTGCATATATCGTGGCTCTTACCTCATGTAAGACACATGCTGGAAAAGGTGGTCATGGTAAAACTCCATCAATAGTTCTCAAGGTTGATATGCGCAAAAGGTGTAAAATTAAAATGTTAATATGGTGAATTCTCCGTGCATCATTCACAACCTTAAACAACGAGGTTCAAAGATATAGTGAGGTGGCACCTTGTTTCTATTTCTCAAGAAACGTTTGGAGAATATTGTCGTTTATCCCGGCGGAAAGAAGGCTCGAATAACTGATGAAGCGGCGAACTTCAAGTGAGATGATCTGCGCCAACTTCCAAACTGCCAACGATAACCATCATGCAAGCCAATAAAAGCGAGGAAAATAAGGAATGATATTACATTGTATAATAAAACGTCTTAAAAACTGATGTGATCTCTTGGCATTCTCCATAAAAGGATGAAACTACCAGCATCTTACTGCCGGCACCCGGGTGAGAAACTGTAATATGAAATGGATATGTTGACAGAGATTTTAATAACCCTCAGGCTAGTGCAAGTGTAAAAGACAGAGAAGACAATGCATTGCATCATTATTTTCTTACTCATCGAGGCATGTTATTTTATCAAGCAGTCGCACTGCCGGAGATGGAAGTCGCATATTGTAACAGCAGGGCAACGCATGTTCACCGAAGCACATGTCGAATGGGTCACAAGCCTTCACTGTAGACTCGGCCACCTTAACAGACACGCAAAGAGCACTTTATTAAATCTTCGAAGAAACGTAGTTTTATGCACTGTCTCAATATTAGCGACTGTATAAAACGATGTGTTGAACACTCCTTGAGAAATATGTGATTTGCTCATTTAAAGCCAAACTCCATGATTTTGAAAGCATCTTCTCGTCGTAGCAGGACATGCAGAGTTTATCAAAACATAATGGGAAGGAAATTTTTGCTCTAAGCAAATGTGCTCGTCGCCATCATTCCACTGTCAACTCTAAGAAAGATCTGAAGGTTATCATATAGACAAGATGGTTATCAGAAGTTGTAAGTGGAATACAGCTCACAGAACATGATTTAAAATTTCTGACAGAAGCAAAGATTGTAGTTCGTGGTTATTAAGAGCAAATGACGACAATACATGTTCGATAATCAGTTAGAAACCATGAAAACACATCTGCCAGAATCATTTGTTGTATTGCACCGCTTTGTTTATCACATGGATATTCATTGAACATTGTTGAAATAGAATTCTGTTTTCAGAAACCAAATCCCTATCCATATATTTGGTACTGATACTTAGTAGAGGTCTGTGAAATGCTTGAAAGAATGCCTTCAAGTTTTGGTCGACAAAGTTTTATCTGTGCAAAGGGAATGTTATGCTCAGAAAATTGTTTGCTCATTATCAGCCTTTTCATTAAATTTCTTGTGAGTGTAAGTCCCAGCCGATGTGGATGGAAGATGTGAAATCATAAGCCAATACACGTGAATTGTTCCACAGATTGGTTTATTTTTCATACAAAAGGGTGTAGGTCTGTGAAGAAATACACAAGTACAGACACCGACAAATACAGTTCTCTTGCAGTGCAGTAATGGCTACTCAATGAAGATGTATGGGTATGAACACCTTCTACCTTCTAGTTTGAATGATGTGTTTTTCCAAATTTCCATTTAAAATTCATTGCAACAATTTGCAAACTGTCAAAACAAAGACCTCCTAAAACACTCCAGAAAAACTTTGAAAGAGAATAAACACAGAAAGTTTTCACAACTTGTGGCAAATATTCAATCATGAAATACAAATATCAGGGGTTTGAGTTTCTCTCAGTCCTCGAATCCACGCTTCCAGAAATATCAGATACCTCTCTGGGGCACATCAGCTTGACAGATTTCTGGGAGATAATGAAACAAGAGAATAAATCACCGATGACTTAGAAGTTGTTTGACAGTGGATTAGCCCAAGCAGTTGGTTTTCCCTTGGCAGTCCAATGCACAGACCTAGTTTTAGAATGTTTCAAACATTACAAACCGGAAACCAGAGAGATCAAAACTATTGATGGTAAACTAATTGTCAGATTAGACAGTGTTTCAATTAGTATTGCTTTCAGGTTACCTGTCAGGGATCAGTTTGTGAACATAGACAAGAAGCTCGCTCATCAATATTTCAATGAAAGAAAACATCAGTGTCTCAACACCATTGCAAAACATTGGTTGCATATGCCTAAAGGAGGAAAATCACAGTTGCCTAAAATCCTTCACAGATCATGTTTCATAGAAGATATCTCTAATATGATTGTTCTACTCCATAAAGTGATGGGAGATGAAAAAGCAGCCAATTTTGAAATGTGGATGTTCCTTTTCGTAAATGTTATTTGTGCAGGAAATCAGTTTATTGATTGGGGCAGCATTATTAGTGACAATTTGCATTATCAGTTGACCAATTTTGAATTGAATGAACATTTCTACATGTCCTCTTACTTATTTTATGCAATTGCCTACATGAAATCATGGCTAGGTCTTGCTACCAAAGGAACTTATGATAACATGACACAGATCTATAATCATTACCCTCAGTTACAACTGGAAGAAAGTTACAAACACTACCGTAGGGTAAATGATGCCTTCACAATGTTAACAGTAAGAGAACTTCAAGGTAACACTACACTCCGGATATCACCAGAAGTTGCTAGTTTAATCAAAATATATGGGAGTTACTTCATTCAATATCCTAGATTTACCTATCTGAGAGTTGGTGGGTTTGATGGATATCCATATAAGTTACCTAGATATGTAGATGACAAGATGATATTGATAGAACTATGCAGACAAATTGGTTCACTTAATAGGAAATGCAAAGACAAGAGGAAACCTGGAGTCCCATTTCCCATTGGCCTTAGTCACTACAGCTACAAATCTTCTATAGATGCTCAAAACATAGAGAGATCTCTGATAAAAATCAGCTTGTATGCCTATACTATGAGATTCCCTTTTGACAGCAAAGGATATGTCAAAGATAATCTACAGCTTGGTGCAGGATACTATCACTTTTCAGAACTTGAAGACTTTTGGGAAGATTGTGAAAATGATTACGAGGTACGTAAACGGGACTGGATGAGGATGACCATTCCACAGATCAGAGAATTCAAACTAGATTGCAATACAGATGGAATTGAGGAAGATGGTTCAGAATTAATTGATCTTGTGTATTTTGATAAAATTGAAACACAGTCTTTACCACCTATCAATTGGGCTAATGAGGAGATCAAAGATTTGAGTATAAGGACTGCACATGTCATTCAAAAGACTAAATCTTGGGTAAAGAAAAAGGCTACTAAGGCAATAGCTACTAAACCGACAAGAAATAATGCTTTATCATCAAGTAGAAAAGATAAGCATTCGAATTCTTCTTCTTCTTTTTGTTCTCATTCTCCATCTTTAAGAAGTGGTTCCCATAAGAGTACTCAAGGAGGAGATGACGGAGAAGATCCATCAAGAAGAAAGGGTACTAAGAGCATCTGTGAAAATGATGAAAAACAGAAAAGAGGGAAAACAAAAATGAAGGCTAATGCATTGCCTCCCATACAGGAAATAGTTGAAGTAAACAAGTCTACAAGTCCTGAAGTAATCCATCAAAATGTTGAGCCTTTGAATGTCTCTCCTTTACTCCTTGTTGTTTCTCCTTCTCATGAAACACCTTGTTCACCTCATGCATTACAATTTTCACTCCCGCCACTTATGAACATATTCAATGAGCATATTCCTCCCTCAAACATAGTACCTCTTTCCACAAATACTCCAGAATCCTCACATAATCCTTCTTCTTCCTGGTTGCAGCAAAGTCTGTCAAGAAAAAGAAACAATGCCCAATTAATCATTTCCGATTTTGATACAGTCTCTAATTTGCTGCAAAAGTCTCCCAAATCTAAAAAGATCAAGGTTGCATCAAGGATGGCAGTGGATTCTTCATCGGGCAATGTCTATGTTGAGGTTGCACAACCTGTTTCAGAAAAGAATTTGAATGAGGCTACAGAAAATGATTTTAATATCACTAAAATAGATCTTGGTCCATCTACATTTGAGGGTGAAATGCAAAACTTTCAAGTATCGGCTGCCCAGTTAATAAAAAGAACAGAGAAAGAAAGACACACGAAAGATCAACTAAAGCAACAGGTGCAAGTTTTGACATCCTATCTCAAAGCCATCATAGATGCATCTACTTTGCCTCTTGATACTTCCTCTACCTCCACTAATTTCTCTCTTGAAAATAATGTTGAAAAAGAAATTATTGAGAGTGTCAGCAAATATCAGTTGTATGGAAATGTGACTAAAAAATGGGTTGAACATATGAAATCAAAAGCATTCAGTTTCTTTGAGCAAGCAAGGAGTCTATTTGATGAAGCAGAAACAAAAAGGGAAGAGATTGATAATGAAATAAGAGGTATCCAAAAAGAAGAATTGTTATGGCAGGGAATATCCAAAGACCTCAATGAGATGATCAAAACTGATAATGAGATTTTACTTGCTGAAAAAGTCTTTCCAAACATTGAAGAAAACCAATCTAGTTCTTGGCTATGTTCAGTTGAATGGAAACTGTCTAATATAAGACAAGTGTTGGAAGCCCAAGAAAAGCTCTTGGAAATTTGTGAGCAGGTGAAGAAGAATAGTCGGGTTGATTTATTGGCAATCAATCTTGATGTAATTGAGACAGATAAATTTTTCAGTTTTGGAAGCCCAAGATATCAAAAGAAACTTTGAAGACATGATTAACACAGGATTATTCAACAAACAGGTTTTCAATGAAGGATTTATGGACAAATTGAACCTCATCTTTGTTGCTGTCAATTCTGGCATTGATCACATATCAATTTATCGACATAATTTGAATGATGTCCATAAAGATCAATCAGAATGGAAGCTTCGCATGACAGGAGTAATTGTTCCCAAAAATAAACTTATAGCTGTAGTAGTCAGGATGTTCAGAGTATACAAAACGAAGTCTACTCTCCCTTCACAGTAGTTTGTAGCAGCAAAAACATCTTCAGATGGTGTCAAACATGGCGAGGACAAAACCTGATGGTTTCTTGATAGATCCATCTTATTGGTCTACTTTTCAAAGTTTACAAATGATAGGTTTTAGTTCTCTTTCTATGAAAGTGACTTTATGTCACTCTTTTGTAATTAAGGTAAAAAGTGCATTTTATTTTTTTAGGGACTTTTGAAACATTATATAAAGGTTAATTAAAGTGTACCTCTATTTTCATAAAAATATTTTGGGTAGTTACGGGAAGTAGTTATAAGGTAGTTATAAAGTTGGTTACTAAGACAAGTCTATATATACAAGGCTTGGTGTTTGTAATAAGGACTTTTTGGCTCTCACATTTATAAGTATGTTATAATGAACAGAGTTGTACAACTGAGTGTGGCGAAATAAGAGGCATTTTGGATTGTGTACTCTCAAATATCTTCTTAACATTATTCGTTCCTCTTATGTTGATGGATGATGTTTTTTTTACATAGTTTTGCATCTGCAATGTGGAATAACAACTAGTCTTGAAGAAATTGATTACTAGATAATGTCTCAACGTATGTTGAATATCTCTAGAATCATTTCTTCTTTCTAATACTACACTCACTTTAACAGTTTAAGAAGTATTCTTATATTGTCTTGGTGGGATTGTTGAACCTTATGCATGCGGGATGAGTCAATATTCGTAAGCCCATTGCCTTCATCTTCCAAACCTTTTCTTTAATTGCATTTCATTCTCAAATATCCTTTAAACCTATAATTTATCAAATGAGGGAGCTGCCCCTCTACATGCAGAGATAAGTTGATAAAAAAACTACAACTTTACGAACTGTTGGTACTTATTTTCACTGTGCGTTTCTGGGCAAAGAGTCAATATAATAATCCATATGTTATAGTGCAAATCTGTTTACCAACAAGACCGTAGGAAGAAGATGTGGCTGAAGTAGAACAACAAGTGGATGTGCAAGTGGGGCATTGGTTTGCAAGATTGAGCTAATAATGAAGTAATAAAAAAGTTTGTTTTAGATAAATTTAGGACTATCATGTGGACAAAATCGATTGGCCAAAAAAAGAACATTATGTTAAAGAGTTCAATACCACATGGGAGCATAATGAAAAAGTCTATGTGTGGGCTGCTCTCAAGGGAAAGGCTAGGATTTTAGTTGTTCAGTTAAGGACCGGTCCTATCGTCTTAGATGCAAGACCAGTTGGTGGACGATCCCCAAGGAGGATTAGGCAAAAAGAACTTGCATTTTCTGCAACCAAGGAGTGGTTGAAACTGAATGGCATTTCATCATTGAGTGTGCTGCATATGCGGATATTCAAAGTCAGTTTGAAAACAATTGGAACGTGGACAGCCTTAGTGAGTTATTTGAGGAGGCAAGGATTCACAATATAGCAAGTTTATTGATCAAGATTCATCACAGAAGATTTGACTTAGAAAAAAAATTGAAAATGCCCTGAGGGGTCGATGTCCCATAGGCTGCTAGGTCTCATAGACGTTGTAAAATCTTTCATTCTTTTATTCATTCATTCATTCTTACAAAGAAACCTGTGTATCACCCCTTTCTTACATGCCCTCAAATTTACCCTAAAAAACGTTTAATGTGCAATAAAAAAAAAAACCTGCTCTTTTACATGTTTGACCACAAAATTAAAACAATACCCATTCAACTATCAAAACTTCACACAAGAGACTGCAATATTCTCCTTCCCCCACTCAACGACCTTGTCGGTTTTACTTGCTAACATTCATGGTTGTGTACGGGCTGCACTTTGCTTCTGTCTTCATTGAAGCACTACCAAGCTCATGACCTGTCTGCACCATTTAAACTACTTTCTCCTTCGCACCAATCCTCAAATATGAACGCCTTTCTCAAGCAGATCACGACTTACACAACTAAACATTCAACATGCCATTCAAAATATTCCAGATTTTCAATATTTATCTATTATGGATTGCACACAGAAAGAATTTTGGAGTTGAAAGAAGGAATGAAAACTGATAGCAAAAATGACGACGGAAACATATTACAATATTACAATGGTAAGCATTAATTTAAAAAATAACAATTTAGATAAACCCACCATAAAGCCATTTGAAAAATAAATAACCAATATATTATTTGTATTTATCATATGTTATTTCTTTATCTTTTACAATTTATATGGTGTAGATTATAGTTATTATGCCGAAGGCGTTCCCTTTGACAAACAGTACCTGACTCGAGGGATCGACGGTCTGCAATCCCTTACGAATGTGCAAGACGATTGAAAAGGTTTCAACCGTCTAATTTTCTGTCACCGCTTTTATCTCGGGGGGTTTATTTGGCCATTTAGTTTTGAGCGATTTAATTTAATCTCGCTTCGTAAAACAAGTCAAACGGGTTGGCACTCACGGCATATGCGGATCACAGGTTTTGTTGTGTAACATTCAATGCTTGGCATTCAGTTTATGTGAACAGTGGGAAGGAAAACGTAGTTGTTGATTGTTAACTATTTATCTCGTGTGTTCTTATTGTGGGTAAGTTTAACTTGCGTTTTTTTTTTTCTTTTCATTGTTAAACTGATCTATATTAGGTATGTCAAATGTTGTTCTTTGTTTCGTAAACTATTTTTTAAGACTTAATGTATTGGCTTTGTGGCTTGCAAAGTCGAATGTCCATGATTAAGTAAAGCGGTTGTAGAGTTTGCCCTACCATTAAAAAGCCATGTTTAAACATAATATTTTGCGGGTCTGCTGCTATTGTGGGTCCCATAGATTGTTTCGTGGACGTCATTAAAAACTTTCATTCATTCAAACATTTTCAAACATTTTTAGTTTAAACTTTATGTGGGAACCCCGTTGAAGGAGCGTTACACTTAATGATTAAATTCTGGTCCACCGAAATTTTATCATGGCGACTGGCGAGATATAAGTGGAACAACTGCCATATTTGGTGGTGGAGCGGAATTAGTGTGTTATGACATAAGTCAAGTGATAAGTTGAAGTTGGAGGAAGCTTCTTCAAACAAAACTAAAATGTACGAAGAAGTCTATTTCATTTTTTATACATGTTCATTGAATCATAGGTAACAAAAGGGTTCTTACACCTAGCAATTGTCCCAAATGGATCTCATCTTTAAAATAAACAACTACCATTAATTGTTCTACTTTTAATTATTAAATGTATGTCTAACTTTAAATTACTAAATGTATGTCTATTTGGTGTTAAAAATTTGATTTTACATTAAATAAACAATATTTTATCATTTATTTTAGATTTTATTAAAGTACATTAACCAAAGAGTTGGGGTTTTATTAGCATTAGATAAAAGGAAATTGAAGAGGGTTAGATGTTATATATGAATATTTTTGCTATAAAATAGGTTTGTTGAGTCCAAGAAGGATATGATAAAACCTAAACATATGTCATCTAGCATGTGTCTATTTTCCACAATACTGTCTTGTACAATTGTGTTAGTGTCTCCAAAGATGTACTAGTGTTATTAATTGCACGAGCACATCCTTTGTACTTGTTGCCGCTAGGTACATCTGCATGTCATCTCCCTTTTCAATTGTTACAATACTTGTCAATGCTGAAAGGGAAAAAATGGATATTTATGGCACCTCAGTCAAACCTTTATAACATGTTTCAATAAATGTAATTAAATTTTTTTTAAATGTGTGGGGCCATGTGGTGCAAGTGTACATGAAGCTATGATAACGAAGGTAGGGGTATGTAGCGATGGCGGATGCCTAAATGACTAAAAGAGGTAAGTGTGTGCAAGGGTAGGGATAGGTGCCTGATGAATCCTTTCCTTTTTATGTAATTTCGCTTAAATAAGTATGCTTAGGGCCAATTTGATTGTAAGTCTTGAATTAGCTTTAGGATTTAGGAGAAAGGTAGGCATTTAGGCAAGAAAAGAAATGTTTAGAACTGTGGGCCACTAGCAAGGCATGCTCGTGTCCTAGGAGACATGGAAGTGTGAATACAAGTGGAATGGTGTGGTAGTAGTGTGAGGGGTCATGTCTATGTGGGATTAGGTGTTTTTAGTGATTCATGCTCATCCTGTGCTTATCTTAAGTGGATGCCAGAATGAGTAAACAAGGTGGAAAACTATAAAGTATGCACTTTTCATCTCTATAGGAGCAAACGGAAAGTCAATATTTTTTTTTTGAAAATTTAGTTCATACCAAGAGAATCTTAAGTATAATATGAATAAAAAAATTATACAATTTATAATCAAAATAATGTCCATAATTTTCAATACTTATTTTGGGTAGCCTCTTCACTTGGGAAAGAACTTGGATATGTAAAATAAGGAATTTATAATCTATTTAAGTCTAGATTAGTATAAAATTAAGGTTTCATTATTCTATCAAGTTACACTTGAATGCATTGCATGCCTTACATAATTCACAATCCATGGAAATTCATAGAAAATAGAGGAATGCTTCTCCTCTAGCCCATCCCTTGTGTTCCTATTTTTGCTTGTTAGAATATTATAGGGGCTTCAACCTATTATCACATCAAAACCTCCAATTGAATTAATCATTTCATCAAGTCTTTCTTTTGTCAAATTCTGCACATCTTCCACCTCAATCAATTTACCCTTTTGATGTATTTTTTTCTACCCAACTTTTGAGGATAAGCTTGTTTTCTTTACAAAATTTTGCAGATACAACATAATTGAGTGGTATATCTAAATGATGTAAAGCAACTTTTGCACCCCCAATTCTAGCAAACAAATAAAAGATATTGATCAGGCCCTTTAGATAGATAGGCTTCAAAATAGAAAGATGGTATCCTTTAATGAACAAATTAAAGTGATACATTTTTCTTCTTCCATTTTTACATCTATGAAAGCTAATTTACTCACTACTAGATGAAATGCATTTAAATGTTTGGCTACAAAGTCTCCTTCATGCATCTTTAAAGAATACAAATTTCTTTTCAAAATTAACTTTTTTACAAGTCACTTAGTTTGATATAATGCAATAATTTTATCTCATAAGCTCTTAGCAATGTTTTGTGTGCTAAAACATTCATCAATATTGAATTAGAAAGACAACCTAATAGTAGATCTATCTCTTCTATCCAACTTGTCCCATTCATCTTCATCCATTGTTGATGGTAAAAAAATGAGCGCAACAATTATTATGATATGAATTCTTATTTTCAAATGCTATTTTAAAGCCACATGAATTATCCCACAAAAAACAAAAAGCAACATAAGAAATGTATCCCTTCCTTCATGGGATCAATCGAAACAAAGATTTGATACCAAATGTTGGTTTTATAATGCTTATTCCTCAATTAGGAGAAATCAAAAGTAATAAAATTTGTTGACCTAAAAAACACATGTAACCTTAATTAAACATAGAAGAATAAGTGAAGGAGATAGATAAGATAAGATTACATAAATACTTACAGAAAACCCTTCTGAGTAAGAGACCCAACACCAAAACTAAACCTTAATATATTAGTGAAACACGTCATTTTCTTAAGGACCTAATAATTCACCTTTAATACCTCTTTAGTGTACCCATTGCACACTAAAGTGTGGTTATCTATAACAATAGCAACATCCCATCTCCAAGCTTCATTCATTCATACATGGCATGACCAATACAGTTGGAAACAATGTTGCTTATTGCAGTGTCTCAAAAATGGACATTCGCAGCATCTTGGAAGTCCAACAACTGGAAAGAACACTTAAGACCTTCTACTATTTTAGTCTCCCTTCATTTCACCACCATCCCAACAGTAGATGATCAATGTTTTCAAGCATTTTGTTGGAGTGAATTGTTGCTATACCAGTCATTCATAAACATTCACAATGATATTGGTTCATTAGAACAAGATATTACTAGCAATCACACCTTAGTGTGCAATGGGTATGCTAAGAATGGATGTGGAAAGGAGTTCCTTGTGGATAAAAGGAAACATTATTTTGCATACGGGAAACTTAAAGTATACATAGTTTGTAAAATTGAGTAGTTAAGAGCAATAAATAAGGGGGGCGTATTTGTAAGAATAGTAAAGAGGAATTTTTTATTTGTTTTTAAATGCTTAATATTCTCAAAAAGAGAGTGTAGAGAATATTTGCATTAATTTTTTGGGTCAATTTTGATTTGTTCAATCCTAGTCATCATTTGAACATTTGAATATTGAATAGGTAAGAGGAAAATTTGAATTCTATCTCTCTTTCTCTATTCCTATGTCTCTCTATTTTATAAAAGTAGCATTTCATGAGCCTCATTTGGATACCATAGCCTGATCTTTAATGTAGGGTTTTTCATTAGAATGTTTGAGCATAGCCCCAAGTCTATCACACAACCAAACACTTTTTGCCACTGTTTTTATATAGTTAAGCTTAGTTTTGTAATCCTATGATGGCCAAAGATTTTGTGTTTTAGGAAATGTCTTTTGAATTGTCATGGGTGGTAAAGGTAAAATTTAAAAATATTTATTCATAAGAAGGTTACGTATGTAGCCATGTTTTCTACTTAAAATTGAAAAGTACTTTGAATCTACAAATTTTAGTTCAACATCATACATAAATAAGGATATGGTTTGCCTAGATTTGGGAGGATTCCTTCTCTGTGGCTTTATATTGCAAGTTCATTTTGGAGCATGCTCTAGTGCAAATTTGAGCTCACCATTGAGTTCAAGGTGTCCAAGAATAGCCTTCTACAAGAAAGTAACAAGAGGATAAATTGGTTGATTGTGGTGCAAAATGGAATTATGATATTATGATACCATGATACACAAAATGTACATGAGGGACCTTGCTTATATGGGCAAGTTTGAGAGATAAGACTATTGTTGGGGGCCACATGGCTTTTCTTCTACATTTTTCCTTCATTGTTATTTCAATCTTGATGGGGTAATTGTTATTTTGTCATTGCATGTTTTATTTCATTAGCTGCAAGTGAAAGGAGTTGGTGGGTTTTCTTAGACAATATTTCAAGTTTATCTGAATAAAAAGATCTCTCTATAGGCAAATTTTGGGGACATAGAGCAAAGGGGAAATGGACCACTGTTGTAAGAGGAAGAATCTCTATTCAATAGTGTTATGAGGAAGAATGTAACTCCCTATGGAAGTAGATGAATTGTAATAAGAAGAAGGCTATGTGGAGCCTCATTCTTGATAAGAGGGAAAGACTACAAGAACTATTGTAGTTCACTATAGCTTGATGTACTTTTGTAATGCAAGTTGAATGTTGCTATAGGAAGTCAAAGAAATTTAATAAAAATTTTAAATTTTATTACATGATGGCTTTTGTTCTATATAAAGATGTGTGTTAAGAATATGTCTAGGCTATTGGATTGGGTAGTCTTTTAGTAGACCCACTAATCTAGACTACATCGTCTTCTAATGTAGCTCTTATGTCATTGATGACATTCCACCTCTCAACCCATGTTATATATTGTATTTAATAATTATATTACATTGAATATAATATATAATAATAAATACAACTATAATATAGATTTTATATAAAATAAATAAATATATATTAAATCATTACAAGTTACCACTTAGACAATAAGCATGGAGACCTAATTTCTATAGATGGAATTGTTATATGCCTTCTTAAGCATAACACTTCATAAGAAATCAAATTTGATTTAATCTTATATCTTTCTAATCTGGATAATGTCTTAAGGTTTCATTTATATGTGTAGGGATTAGAAATTATGTTGATGGAGGTATTCCCAGTAAAATGTATTGATTATGAAGGTTTATAAATCAAACAAATTCACTGGTGTAGTCACAATGAATTATTGTTCATTATTTTTGTCACAAATTTCTCCTTGCTTTCCACTTGTATAGATGAAGGTACAAGGTAGAATTAATGGGCGTGATTATTTGAATTATCTTGCATCATTGTAGTAAAGCTCATGCCATCTTTAGATTGTTGGCATGGAACGACAATTGAAAGTCACTCTCTTTTTTCTTTATAGTTGGATTGTTGGCATGAGAAGTACCATTTCATGAGGCTTTAGTGGAACTAGATAATATGGACCAAGCTCCATTTTTTACATTGTAAAAGTACCAAAATGGTAGGAGCAGTTGTCTTGATGTTATGCAATGTAGCCAATAGGGCTTCCTTGCAGATTTTGTATTTGCAAAAGATATTAAGCCTTGGTGGATATGCCGTTAATGAGCATCTCCTAATATATATCTTTACCTCATTCTCTATTTTTCATATCTCTCTTTGTCACCTCTCTCTCTCTCTCCCCTTTCTTGTGAAGTGGACAACCTGCTTTGTGCGATCGATAGCTGAGAAAGTCTTAGAAGGATGCAAGACGATTCAAACAATAGAGCCATCGGATCTCAAAAAATCACGATGTGAGTTATTTGAACATGGATTCAACTGGCATTTTTGCAATTCTTTGAGATGTTCAAGGCTTTTTATAGGCAAGAATTGTCAAAGAATCGGGAGACCTATGGCTACCGTAGAAGAAAAAAATATCCATTGGTAAACTTAAACTCTTCCCAAATTAAATGATTCAAAAGGAATGGTTTATTTATTAACTCTTCCAAAATTAAATTATGATGCATGTGCAATTCATAATTCTTGTATTGTTCATTTGACATTTGGAGCTGTGATATTTTGAAAGTTGGAAAGGCAATCAATGGAAAATGGATCCGTGATATTTTAAGAGAAAATATGTTTCTTCTTTTTTTCAATGCATGGTTTTAATGTCATTCTTCCAAACTAATAAGAACACGAGTCTATCTTATCTAATATTCTCAGATTCTTTAGATTGAAATGATCTTCCAATTTTATTTTTTTGTATTATTTAATTTATAAAAAATAATGAATTCAAAAATTGTATATTCATGTTCCTTTTTTTAATTTTGTGTCCATTTTGAGTAGGGCATTGCATATGTAATAATTAGTTGATTCACCCTTGTCTTCAATTTCTATCAATGTGCAAGGAGTAACAATATTGGAAAAAACCTTGGGGAGATCGACGGATGACAAGGATTATGTTCTCCTATGTTGGCCCCCTTGATTAGACTGACTTCACAATTGTTGAAGAATATTGAAGACAACAAGCTCAAGCATGCAAGTTTCCTAGATGATTTCATGCAAATTTGACTTGTTCTTCAATTTAATTTCTTTATGGACAGGTAAAGTGGTGGCATTTTGAGAGAGAGAGAGAGTCTCAACAACATATATCACTACATTCTTTCAATTCTAATGATGGATGCACAACAACCATTCACCATCAATAAAATTGTATGCTCTCGTCTCAAAATATTACTTATTACTTTTACTACATGCTATCTCGGCGTACCCATTGCACACCAAGGTGCAATTGCTAGTAATATTAGTTGTTACATCCTCTATAATATGATGGAAAAAAAAAATTAATGATCATTTTATAACATGATATAATGTTTTTATTGTACATTTTCTAATTTATATTAATTTTACAAAACTTTATTTGGATCAAAACAAATTTTTTTCTATTATCTGTATATATTGTTTGTTTATTTCATAATTGTTTATTTGCAACATATAATTTATTATCAGAATAACTAATAATAATTATGATATTTTATCAAGATTCAACTGTGTGGTTTTTGAGTTAAACTCCTTGACCTATGTTTCATTAGTATGGTTCATATGAACCCATTTCTAATGAGCATGAATGGTCCACTTAGCACTCATTGCATTTAAGTGATGTTCACAAGGGTGAAGCATTGAGACTTCCTAGGAGGTAATCCATCCTAATATTACTCTAACTCAAGTTCACTTAACCATGGAGTTTCTCCCAAGATCAAACCCACTTAACTTGCCACCCTATTTGCAAAACCTTCAGCAACTGTTGTGCCTTATGAACCATTCATTATAGAGCACCCTTTAGCTCATCCAATGACAAGTAGGAGGTATTTTTTGTAGTGTATCAAATTATGATGTTTTTTATTAGGATTCAACTATGTAGTTTTTGAGTCAAACTCCTTAACCCATATTTCATGAATAGTGGTTCAAATGAGTCCATCTCTCATGAGCATGAATGATCCACTGAGCACTCATTGCATCTAGGTGATAATAATTATCCCAATAATAATAATCATATCTTCTCCAGCTTACCATATAACTTATTATCATAACTAATAATTGAACCATCATCATTCGACAAAAGTAGCTTTTAAGTAGACCTAATACATAGATAAAATTAGCATCAAGTATAGTCAATATATAATTTACAATTGTAATAGTGAAATTTTCATACCCATACCATTTCCCATTTAATTGTGCTCATATTGAGAGAATGGTTTAATACATGTATATATTGACAAATGATGTAATCTTGTGCAAAGTTGGGCTCATTCTTTTAGCCTTCATCTATCTCTATACACACACCTTCACATACACTTACAAATGCACATTTATTGATATATCCCTCATTGATAATGACAATTATGTCTCCACACATACCTAGATATTCATCCTCTGTAAAGCCATGATTGCTCCCCTACCCAAGGTCATGTTTGTGGTTGTGAGGTCAAGCCCATGATTGCAAACTTGACCCTTGAAATTTCAAATTTCAAATTTCAACTTTGGTTGACTCCTATTCATTCTACTAGTTGTTATGAACTAACTAAACACACATCTCTAGGATTTGGTGTTATGTGCATGTATTTAAAGGCATCCATTTGCATTAATTTCACATCCTTTCACATTCAACCATCCTCTATCATTTTAGAAGCATTCAATGAGCAAATAATAGTGAAACACTTTAGCTCGGAGCATTATAACAAGTAACAAATTTGCATACATCATTCTAGGGTCCTTGCTTGGTGTTTTCCTATCTTTTACACACATTTCTAAGGGTTGACCTAAGTGAACATGTCCCCTTGTGACATAACGATGATCCTCTAAAGGTATTTTAAATAATGTCAATTTCAAATAACAAAAGGAGTCTAGCAAACAAAGAGGAGAGGTACACACCAAGTAGGACAAATTTAAATGTAAAGGAAAGATCTGTAGATGTAAAAAAGACCCTTTAACCCATAGACTTGACCTCATGCAAGAGACAAATTTAGTGCAAACTCCAAGATGATATATAGAAAGAGAGGCATTTTTTCCTTGGCCAACAATAGTCAAATCCATAATCTACATCAAAGGGCATTCATTCCTTGGTATGAGGACAAGTTATTAACCAAGTTGTTTACACAAACATTGAAATACTATGCTATTCATTGGTTCTTTTCACTTCCTTGAGGATCTTTCTACAAATTTGATGAGTTGACTAAGGTGTCCCAAAAATAATTCAAAGTTAAAATGGGTCTTAGAATTATAGTTCCCAACTTGTTTGAATGCGCCCAAGGACAAAATAAACACATTAGTGATTATGCAATACAATTTTAGTCCTTATGTTCTAAGTTGATTACTCCCTTGCATGATTTGGAATTACCAAACATCTTTATCAAGATGTTACTTAAACCAATCCAAGACAATGTGTATCTCAATAGTTTTGCTTCTTTCATGGATTTGTGTGCATATGTGAAAACTATTGAATCTAAATTACTAGCAAGAAATGTTTTCAAATATGGGTCATGTAGTCAAAATACTTGATACCCTTTAAAGTATCAAAAGTCAAACAAATTTTCCAAATGGTATGAAGGAAAATGTTCATCAAGTAGCTAATACTTGCACCTTTCTTTCATTCAAGCCAAATATGTATAGGAATTTTACTAAGCTTCAAGAATCTATGGAATGTCCTTCAAAGGTTGTTGATTCTAATTAATTATGCACTCCCTCCTATCCATCCACTAGATCCCAATAAACCACTTCATAGAGCATATAATGACCAAGTGTTTTGTAACTTCCATTGAGTCAAGGGTCATTATACACAATCTTGCATTAGCCTTAAAAATAAAGTACAAGATCTCATAGGAAATAACATGATTAGTGTTGAAGGGGTTGGTGATAATAATCCACTTGTTGCACTTGCTAATAGTCAATTGCAAATTTATAGAATCTTTTTTCTACATCATTCAAACAATGTTGGAGCACATGATACAAATGACAATGCAAGTGATGATAAGGTTGAAAATGAAAACAATATCACATGGTCATGCTTTTGTGGGAGCTATTGAAGCTAATGCTATATCTTCTTCTTCCCCCACTCGTAATCCACCAATTATTTTTTACGATGAGATTACATAAAAGAATCATTATGGACCATTATACATTATAGCAAGGATGTGAGAATGGGATATTCATCTTATAATTGATCCTACAAATCAATATAATGTACACATGAAGGATTTCTTAATTAGTAAACAAATTAATCCAAAATCATGTTTTCATTTAGGAGTATCTCTAAGGATGACAAATAAAATACTAATTAACACCTTGGGATGTGTCATCTTGCCATTTGAGCTTGGAAGAGAATAAGTACAAGTTTTATGCATGTGTCATCCCCACTATGGATGTGTTCTCTATATTACTTGGAAGACCATGGCTAGAACATTGAAAAATGATGGCCCCTTCTAAGGTACATCAATGTGTTAAATTTGTTCATGAAAAATGAGTTATAAAGATCTAAAGAGATTACAAATTATAGAGTTGAGTTATTTCACATTAGACACATATGTTCCAACTCCAAAAGAAACACCATATGAGGATGGATAAGGCATGTTAATAAGGCATTTCAAGTTATGTTTCAAGAACAAACATAACAACAATAGAAGAAACAACCAACAAAGCACAAAGAGCCTAGAGTTGAAAATAATGTACCTAAACAACAAAAGGATGACACAAAGAAAGAACACATCAAACAAAAGCAAAAGAAAGATGCAAAAGCAACAAAGATAATACAAGTACTAGATTTTCATGTGCAAAAGACTGTATGGGAACCAAAGCAAGAAGTTGGCATGCACCAAATGTTTGTCCTTCCACCATAACCACAAGTCAAGAAACAAGAAATATGGGTGAAGAAAGAAGTGCTTAATGTTATTTTTTTGACAATGTATTTATGCCTAGCAAGAAGAAACACGTGTAATTTAAAAGGTGATCAAAGAAGAGAAAAAATGAAGAATATGAAGACAAATTTGATGACTTTTGTTGTTATGATAATGAACTACTTGATAAGCATGAGCATAAACCTTTAGAGAGTTGCACATTGGCACGAATTTTGCACCTCCATATCTCAAACATTTAGCCTTGTTGATATGTGGTAGTCATAGTTTTGGGCCTCAAATGACAAGTTAATCGTAAAAATTTGTTTGCAAACAACTCGAGCTTAATGGTTGTGACTCAGATTCTAGAAATGGAAGTTTTTTTGTAATTTGGCATCTACTCCAGTTTTAGGTCTCATGTCGATCAAGCAAGATTTGAGTTTGGCATCGATGATTTGGCAGTTGGGAGCTCCTACAAACAGTGCAGGTGAAAGGTAAAATTTTTAAATTCTAGAAAATGGACAAATCTTGATATATCACTATGAGTCTCTAGTCTGAATTTCAAGTCTATCAAACAAAAATTGAGCTCGTGGTGAACTTTTGATTAACATCCCAAAATCAGTAGTGTTTGCAGACAACTCAAAGTTAAATCTTCATTCACTAAATTTTGGCAATTGCACAATGAGCGGCTACATATTGTGCACCTTCCTACTAGTTTTTGGCTGTATCGAGTAAAAATCATGTTCACAACATCAATACAATCAAACCCATTTAATAGCCATCTTGATTTTAAATGGGAGAAACTAATTTTATGTTATTTTCAAAATGTGTGGAATCCATGCATAAAGACTAAACATTAATTTCCCAAGGTTAAAATGGTTTAAAATGGATTAAATAGTGGAAACTATGTATGGAGGACCGAACCTATCCTATATTGACTGGCGCCCATCACTCAATAGTCTGCCTAAAAGAAGAAACGCCCCCCGAGGGTTTGCCTAGAAACCAGAATCTCCTAATAGATTCTGGTTTTCTCAGAATCTATGTTTAGATTCCAGTTTTCCCTCAAAAAAAAGGTAGCCAAAACTTGAACCGATTTCATATTCACCCAACAATAGTATAGGGGCCCCCACCCCACCCCTACTTTAGTTACTCGACTGCTATCTTCTCATCCCACCCACTCGGAGGGCCCCTAAACTAATCTACCAATGATTGGGGTGGGTGGGCCCCCTCTTTTATATTATTGTGGGAGAAAGAAGTGGTTGGGTCATTATAAAATTAAAGAGAAAATCCATTTTAAATTGCCCATCGCACATTAGCAAGTAGGTTACTTCCTTTCTACCCCACTCACCAATGGCCTAAGAGTCTATAATGGGGGCATTTGCTCTTATTTCCCTTGTGAGCAATTAGGCACTTAATATCAAATCTCTAGAAAGTGACACCAAGTTTATGTTTTATTATACTTTTCTATGGTGGACAGCGAGGTTTGAAAGCTCACTATATCTCCAACAACAAATAACTAGCACTTGCAACAAAAGGAGGTGCAATGGTTACGTTGATTGTAATTTATATAGAATGCCTTATAAGTTTAAAAGTAGTTGAGTCAATAGAGAAGCCTAGAATTTAATAGGAAATCTTAAGCTCCATTTTTAAGTAATCTATAAAAGTTTAATATTTGACATCAAAAGTCTATTGCTTGCTAATTTGAGATAAAGTCTCCAAATATAATAGTTATGGCTAGGGGTTTGGCTTTTGGGGGGTTCACTTGTAGGGTGAGTGTTTCCTTGATCGAGTGACTTTGTAGAGCTAAGATTTTGATTGTGATTGCAGGTATTTATCAAGTGTTGAATAGCATTTAATTAAATCTAAAAACATAAATTGACTCATCTCAATTTGCATTCTGTGACAAGAGACAAAGTTCCCTACAATAGGACAAAGGAATTACATGAAGAAATAAGTTTTAACATAAACATTAAAATAATCTCATTCAATGTTCTAAATAATACTAAAGTTGAGAATGAGATTAATATAGGTGAGAATGAAATTAATATAGATAACATCAATGAAAATATTGATGAATAGATAGAGATAGAGAGCACAAGCCCAAGTGCAACACAATTGTTGACCATAGTGGAGAAGGAATGCAAGTAAAAGATAAGGAGTTGTAGTGATTATCCAGGCATTGCTAGCACAAGCATGTAAAATAGAGTGAAAGAGTGCAAGGAATTTGAGCAATGTGTCGAGGGAGGTGTAGGGTTTGAATAAGTGACAAGGCATGTTGGAGACTATGGAACATCTCCTCCACAATGAGCACATAAAATATTGGGAGCTTTTCCAAAAATGTTACGATGCCTTTGGGGCCATGGTAGAGGATGTGCAAGAATTAATGAGAATTTAATTAATTCTCTTCCTTGCTTTCTTCATCAAATGACGATGAATAAGATGACTTAATTTTTCCATTGATCTAATAATGAATGGTTTTCTTAAAGATGATCTAAAAGTTTAGATTTACTTTCACTTATTCACTAAAAGATGCAAGCCTAAAGATCATCTTCTTACTAATTTAAAATTTATGTACAATATGTATTCAATAAGAAATAGGTATAACAATTATGTAGAGATAAAGCCAAATATACTCACTAAGGGAGTTATGTCTATAATATTCTTCCATTTCTTTATTGAGGAAAAAAATAATGATTTCTTTCACCAATACAAGACCATCAAATTGGAATAGGAAGGAAAATAGAATATATTAATGAGAGGAGGGTGGATGGTGCCTAAAGTAGTGAAGCAAGGGGAGCAAAGGTCACCCTTAGGTATTTGGTTTGTGGGTTGCACAATTATGGAGATGGCATGAGAAGGCTGGTTGGAGTATAGTTTATTAGGCAAAATTTAGAACCAAAGGTTATGATATGGAGTAAAAATTGTTGGTGTATAGTGATTCCAATGTACATGTATAGTTTTCATGGGGTGGGATTTATCTTCGTTTTCTAATGGAATTTCTCCATGTTGTAATGTTGAAAATTTTTCTCATAACTCTCCACATTGTCATCATGGGGCTCACATTTTAAGAAGACACCACAAAGTTCTTTTTAAGTTTAGTGAAACTATATTACGAGAAAGAATAGTAGATAGAAATTTTAAACAGTGTTATGCCTATGAAAAGAACGAAGGCAATTGGCTAGCTACCTTGCCTAATGACCTCATCATGGGCCAAAAGAGAGTGATAGAAATAAAGTGTATTTAAGGCACTCCTATCTAGGAGGCAAACAAAAGTAGAGTGACATTTTTGTGGGCATCTATTCTAGTTATCTACATGCCCCAGGCACAAGGCCTCATGGAGATTGTCATAAATTATTAGACCTCATCCAATTAAACGACATCAAATTGAATGAAAAGTATTGGGCTACTAATAGGTACCTTATAATACCACTTTCTTTTTAAAGTAGTGAATAGTTCATAGAATTGGGCAAACATTAAATAATACAATTAAAGCTACACCATGATCTTCATTTGCAAGCAAATAACTTTCAAATCGACATTCCACATCTTAAACATTTTTGAGACAAAAACTAATAAAATCTAACAAGTAGTTGTGTTAGATGATAGAAGCTAGAAAAATTTTAAAAGGGACACATGTGAGAAGAAAATTTGTGGTCCAAGCACACATTTAAGCATAATTTTCTTTAAAATATCTAGAAATAATAACTCTAGTTAAGGTGTCATGTTATTGTTGAAATTCTATTGCTCATAAGTGGTAATTTATGATAGAAGTAATGAGTCAGTTTATGCCTCTAAACTTGGAAAAATAACATGTAATATTAATCTTTTAAAAATAATTTATTTTTTATTGATGGGAAAATTTTCCCTGAGGAAGTACTTATAACTAACCAATTTGAAGCATGTCACAATCTTTTTACATTGAAGGAGTAAAAGATGACCAAAAGAAAAGACTTCTGAAGAGGTTTGCTTAGTTTCTCTCTCCAATAAAGCTCAATAATCGTCCAACAATATTACTAAATCTACCCATCCTGAAATTTATCTAGTGAAAAGAAAACACCAAAGAAAAAAATATGAATACCATTACCTTCTCATTCATGGACTAGCACTTAAGTTGAACATAGCAATTCACATCAAAATTGTTTGTATAGACAATTTTAATTTGTCAAAGAGAGCACCATCTTCATTCATAGTGTCATTGGCAGTCATAGCTCTTGACAAAGCCAAGGTCTTAGAACCCATAGATGGCTTTGACAATCCCATTATCATCCAATTTCAATGATCCCTCACTATAATAAGAAAATCTTAGGTCAATCAAAAAACTTGTAATCCTGAATAATTGAGTTGAAACCCCCCAAATTTAAAAGACCAATTCTTCCTTTTCTATTCAATCTACCAACTACTGATCAAAATTACAGATAAAGAAACCCCTACACTAATGCCAAACACCAGCATCCCCAAATAACTAGGCTCATACCCCCAAAAAAAGCTTTAGAACCCTTAATTCTTCTTTAACCATTCAATTACCCCAAATGTATAATGTATTTAAATAGATTTATTGATTTCATTGTTTTCTTTTTTTCTTTTTTTCCTTTCGTCCATCGATTTTGCCTCGAAGGTCAAATTCAAGGTTTTAGGGAAAGAAAAATTTAGATTCGTACTGATATATTGCATCAAATATTGGTAAGCCTGGACTCTTTTCCAATTACATTTTAGTGTTTTTATTATAGTACAGTTCTCCTATGTAGTTGAGAAGCCAACCACCTCATCATCTTGTCCTTGAATAAGGAATTCAACGAAAGGCATATCTTCATTGCCCTCTCAACATAGAGAACACGTGACACTTGGTTTGGCATATCTTCTCTGTGTCATCAACATAAAGAACACGACACTTGGCTTTGTACCTGGGTCATCATTGCAAGAAGTATCATACCTTAATACTAGGCCATAGTCCAAGAGAACCTAACAATTGGTTTTGAATCCAGGTCATCATTACAAGAAGTATCCTACCTTACTTCTTGACCACAGTGCAATAAACCTCACAACTATATTTTTGTTGTTATGCCCACCCATATCAATACAATGGGACAATGGGATCCAAAGGAGGGCTCATCTGCTAATGTTATGTAGATACATACAAAACCCATTTCTCTCAATCTCATACGACATGGACTAGATTCTTCACATTGTAACCACCCACATATTAAAATAAAACATCTTCCTCTTACCCTCATACACTAGATTATTAACATTATACCTAGCATATCAATGCATCACAACAATGGGCTCCTAATGAAGGTTCATCAAATAGTTATCTAGATACATAAAATTTCAAAAAACCATTTATCATGTAGATTGCATTTGTGACATTGTAGCCCGCTATATAAACACAAATGGGAAACTAGTGGCTAGTCAAGACTCAACTTCTAGTATTCTATACATACAAATAAAGCCTGATTCTTCCAACATAATAGACAAGATTCTCCACACATATAAATACAACTAAGCAGCAAGCTCCAAGTTAAGCCTTATCTCTTAGGGCAGGATTCCATGCAGTTGCTTAGCTTATTTTGGCTAGCAACCACTACTCAACTTTTTAAGGAGTTATTTGTGGAGCTAGTGGTCTCATGAATATTTTATTTTTCTACTTATTTTGTCACATCCTATTCTTTTGCCTCGTTAAATATTAATTGAATGATTTAGAAAGAATAATTGAGTATGATGATTATCATTTGAATTTAATCAAAATAAATTTTAGTAATGTGTAACCATTTTTTAATTTATATTATCTATGTCAATTTGATAGTGACTAATCATGTGTTCTATTTCCATAAAAAGTGATAGGAAATCCTAAATGCTAGAGAGAGAGAGAGATGTTTGTTAGTGTCATCATGTGAAGGGATCTGACCACACACCCACTTAGAAGCATGTAGTTAGAATTGCTTTCTGAGAGAATACTCGAATGTGCATAGCTATTATCTTGTGAGCACCTAACTAGGATGGTTCATAGTTACTGCTTGCATCTTTCGTTTGGAAAATATTATCAAGATGTGTTAAGTCCAGTTAAGGTATAGGATTGAGTTAGTGATAGACTAAAGCATATCCTCTCTCCTTGAGAATTCTTTTATCATATCTTATGTCAGAATCACTTTTCCATCTTGTGGATTGATGTTGTCTTGTGTGAAGTTGACCTCATCACTTGTTTTGAGTAGCACGATAATTACCATGTTTTGTTACATAAATATTGAATAAGACTGCTTCTAGAATGAAAGGCAACAATTTGTTAATGTTTAGCATTGCTATTTGCTTCATCCATAATCAAGTATTGCCCAAACGACTATACCTTTATTTTTTTATTGAAACAACTATACCGAAAGGCAACAATTTGTTAATGTTTAGCATTGCTATTTGCTTCATCGATATTCAAGTATTGCCCAAATGACTATACCTTTATTTTTTATTGAAACGACTATAACTTTATTTTTTATTGTGTTATTGGAAAAAAGTAAACTAATAGAAGTGCATTCTTGTTCTAAATTTGTCGCCAACGAAATGGTTTATCTCAGCTTCTTCTCTTTTGGCCATCACCTCTTTTTTTTTATCATGGTATTTTTATTATTATTTTTAGTGTACCATGTTTTGTCTACTAGAAACTATTGATAAAATATTGAGAAAAATATGAATAGAACAAATGCAACATCTATTTTATTGATCAAAGAGATTACAATTTTATAATAGGAGAGAAACTCAACAACTCCCTATAAATCTGGAATCTAACATGACAGCGAACTCAGATTTATTGACACCTAACTAAAACTAATTGACACAACTAAAACTCTTATTGACACATCTACAACAATTGATTGACAACACAAAAGTAAACTGCCAGCACTTACAGTCTTTAGTTATTCAATATTTTCTAACATCCCCTCTTAATGAATAACTTAAAATATCTCCAACTCTCACATGAGCACAACATTACTCCTTTGCAATCACATGCACCACTCCTCCTCCAACACCATAAATGGAGGCATATTGAGGAACCCATATTTCCTCTAACAACCTTTCTAAATTGTGCTTTGATGATCTCAAACTATCTAACAATATCAGCAAATGCTATGCCACTTAACAACAAATTCAATCTCTCTTGTTTTTGGTTTCTTGCATACTAACAATGGCAGCCTTTAAATCATCTTCATCTACAACTGCTCCAATACTTCTACTGATGTCTTCATACATTGCAAAAATAAGTCCTCTACAAGGAAGATCTCATAACTGAAGACATGAAGAACAGCAGCCAATAACTCTCATACAATCATACAATCAGTACTATCCACATCAATAATCACCACCTGATAAGCAATGCTCTGACATGATAGCAGGGAAACACAGACAGTCTGAACTCAACATGGCAGTCAATAATCATGCCTACAACAAATTGAACAAAGAGCCCAACCAGAAAAGGACTCCTATGCCACCGAAGATTTAAATCTACTCTACCACAAACTTAGAATTAAATGGTTTCTCTGCATAGAGTGGCCAAGCTATGGAGGGCCAAATACAGCAATAAATTTTCAACATGACAATACAAACAAAAGACTCTACCTGCACGTCCAACCACTACCTAAACTTTTCCTCTTCGTTTGATCACCTTCATTTCTACAAGAATCAACTCTCATATTCTGGGGAACTCCAATGATGGAGTCACACCTAGTCTAGCTCTGATACCATGATAAAATATTGAGAAAAATATGAACAGAACAAATGCAACATCTATTTTATTGATCAAAGAGATTACAATTTTATAATAGGAGAGGAACTCAACAACTCCCTATAAATCTGGAATCTAACATGACAGCTAACTCAGATTTATTGACACCTAACTAAAACTAATTGACACAACTAAAACTCTTATTGACACATCTACAAAAATTGATTGACCGCACAAAAGTAAACTGCCAGCACTTACAGTCTTCAGTTATTCATTATTTTCTAACAATTATTATGTAAGCGTAACCTCTAAGTTGATTGAGAGCATACTTCTTTTCCAAATATAATGTTTTTCCTGGTGTTTACTTATGTGATTATTTAGTGGTGTTCCCAAGCAGTAAGAGAGTAAACTTTTGTGTTTTTTTTCAAAATCGATGCATCCCTTGAAATAGCACCTCAGCAAATCCATTTTGTGCATATCCTGCAATCGATGCATTTCTGTGTTGACGCCTCTTGAGGCATTGTGTGTCTTGTAAAATGCGTTTACTTGGAAATATCTAAAGCTTTTCCAAGAAATTCATGTAATGCATATCCTGCAATTGTTACATTCCAAACAAAACATTTGGCAGCTTGGTCTCTTCTTACATAAGCATATAAGTCCCTAGGCATGTTTCTTCATATAGGATCTCGAAACAAGGAGCATCCAACTTGAGCACCATATATTTAGCTTTAGGTTCTAGCTCAAAATGAACTTTCTTACCTTTGATGGGTATGAGTGCATGATACCAATCTAATTGAATGTCTCCTCCTCAGTCTTTGCAAAATCTTCTACTCAGTAACATACCATAACTTGTTGGTATATAAGTAACCAAGATAGTCAACTTCATTCTCTTTTGAGGATACACTACTAGGGCAACTTGAGCATCTTTAATTTAACCAATTAAGGGAAATTGTTTGGATTCTATGGAATAAGATTTCCCTAATGGCTTAGTTAAAGATATACCTAATGCATTAGCCACCTTAGCATGCATAATGTTGGCTAATGTTTGGACTACATCAAGGATTACAAATCATGATCTCCTTAAATAAAATCTTACATCAAAAGGTTGTAGATTGATAAAGAAACACTTTTGATTTTCCAAATTAGGCCTTTTATTTGCTTCAATCATGTTTATAAATTTGTTAATTTTAGCCATAAATTCTCACATTGGCTCATGCATCTCCTTTTTCATCTAAGTGACTTGTGCCAACAAGGATTGCTCATTTTTAGCACTTTTGAATCTATCTTTACATTTATGCTTCATAGCATCCTAGTTGGCGATAAAACTATTTAGGAGCAAAGTCAACAAGTGTTTCAATCAACAAACTAATGGCAACATCTTCATGTTGCACTCCAAGAATAGCACAAGTAGCTATAAATGGTGATATGTGTTCATCAATGCTAAAGGGTAAATTGCCATACCCCAAGGTAGGATTGGTTGAGCAATTGTATTTAGAATGTAGGGAATTTGGAATTTTATGACAATTGGAACAATAGTACCATGTAAGGTAAGGGCTTGACTTAGAGAGGAACTATAAATTGTTGCTTTATTAGACTTTTTAGTAGGGAAAGAAGGCAAGCTTACAAAAAGAACAATTCTTGCAAACACTTTGCAAACTTAAACTTAAATTAGAGCTTTCTTGCAAATTGAAGAATGGATCAAGGATATCTTTCTTTTTATCTCAAGTCTAGTAAATCTATTAGTAGTTAGTTTGTGAAGTTTACTACTACATAGGAGGTTGGAAAGGAATGACACGAACTAGGGGATCTTGATGTAGTGGAAAAACAAATCTAACCACTTCTAGGTGAGGGTTTCTTCAAATGTTTTTTTGTGCTTCTCTTTTGATATCTTGGTCAAGATCTTCCTCTTCATTCAAAATAGCATCCACTATGTGATATTCTCTTTGCTTCTCTAGTTTCTCCAAGTAAGAGTGTGCATGTCTATGATGATATCCTCTTACTAAACTTCTAACCAATTAAAACTTAGCTACGATATAGGTGGAACATTGCACTAGATCATCATTCATGTATATATGTATATTATATTTTTTTTTATTTTTTGAACCTTTTAAGATATGGACTACAATATGATATTATTTGAATCCCTAGTAGAGTTTCCAAAAAAAATGTTATTAAATTGATTTCTTCTTATCAAATTAACTATATTTTTTGGGGTAAAAACCCTCCTCAAGGTGGTGAGGTTTCCTTATTGAAAATTAAAACTAGACACAAAGACAAAGTTGTAAACTATACAGTTTTATATTTGAAGTTTAATGATTTTTGAGAAAATAACTTGATAGAGTGTTGAGATTGGGATTCAAGGAAAGTGTAAATTTAATCAAATACAGAGCAGCACAAAGTCATTATAACATCTAATTAACTGCAAGTGAATAATTTGAAAGATTCTTAGATGAAACTATTGAGTATAATTATAGGTTTTCGAGAAACAATTTGAGAAAAACAATAAATAGCATTCAAAATAAGAAAAAATGCAATTACAAGTACAAATGGCATAAAGTTTACATTTACACTTTGTTATCATTCTTGAATTTATAAAAAACACCATAGTCTTTACTTGTTGGATCTTTCCAAAATAGTCAAAGATCCAACCCTTTAATCATGAAAAGAAATACAATTTATAAACTTCTCCATCTATAACTCCTTTATACCATTTATAACTTCCCCACTTTTGAAAAAATTGTAATGATAAAATAGAGTGTTCACCAAATAATTCCTAACTTGTGTGTGTATTATAATCATTTTAAAATTTGAACTTTACAAACATTAAAGTACATAATGAATATTAAATCATTACATCCTAGCTTAAAATGGACATCCTAATAGTTGTTAACTTAGCTCATGTTTGTTTTCCTTCACTGTCACTATCAATTTGAATCCTTTCTTCTTCATTCTCAAGCTAATATCCTTGTTGATATTCTTGCAAACTATCCAAAGCTTCTTTTACCAAATTAAAATTTGGTCCATGTGAATATATGAAATGAATATCCATTGAGGTGATGGCATTTGAAATCTTCTTAGGAACTTTAAGATACAACAATAGCTACTCTTCAAAGGTATCAAATAGGCTCTTCATCTTGACAAGCTCATTAATGATTGTCTTGGCGGTATTATGTTTAATCAGATATTTTAGTTCCTTAATCAAATACATGATTGGATTCACAATTTGTTGCTCATTGAAAAAGGAACAAGGAATTTCCTCAATGAAAGTTTGAAAATCCACCAATGTGCTAGTATCGAGGTCTTTCACTTTAGTAAATTTCTTTTTATCCATTTGTATGATTTTGACCCTCCAATTAATAGATTTATACCATTTGAGTGGTGTTTCAAGATTAGTTCCTTTGATAATGCCACCTACAACCAAAATAGAGAAATCTGTTTTTACCATTTCTTATAGCTTTGGTAAATTAGCGCCCAACAATGATAGTTCTTCATTGAATTTTTCTTCTTAAAGGGACCAAGGTTATCATTGGCTTTGTGATACAATGTGATAGATTCTTTTAAAATCTTTGAGACTTAAGCTAACACTAAATCTTTTCATGCTCGATCTTGAATAATCCCATCAATTTTACCTACAACTAGTAGGTTTTTGTCCAAGGTAGAAAAAAGGGGAAGAGCAAAGGTAGATGACTTGATTAGGCTGAAAATATATTGAATATATGTAGTTAAATATCTCAATTGAGCCTTTAGCTCCTCTTTAATTTGCTCATATTTGTGCATTCTTCTAAAAATATTATTCACGTGTATTTGAACATTGTCTTTTTCTACTTCTCTAGTTTGCTATCTAAGATTAACTCTTATGAAATTTGGTAATCTATTACTTGCAAGGGGTTTCTCTTTGTCACGAGTTAGAGTGGAGATTTCTACAACCCTCAATCCTTGGGCATCTACCAAAATAGAAGAAAGAATTCTTGTCTTCTTGGAATTAGGTTGTGCCTTGAACAATTTAACAATGACAGAGAAAACATCAAAAACAAACACCACCTCTCTTTCTCTCTTCTTTACTACTTTGTTTAACCATATGGGCACATTTCCTTTTATTACACCTACTTATTGCAATGAATCCCCTTGAGTAGTCATGTTTCTTGCATGTTGATGTGGAGCAATCTGAGAAGGTATGGACTCATGGGAGGACAAAGACCTTTAATGTGAGGGAGTCTTCTCTTGAGTATGTGTTCCTTTAGGATAAAGGGTATCTTCATGAACAAGAAATTATTTTGGGTTATGAATCTCCTCTAATATGATTTCTTCTTCCAATAAAAGAGTGTCATTGTGAGGAGGAGACTTCTCAATAGTTGGATTGCAAACAAGATCTTCCTTTTTGAGTTGGTTCTTCTTGAGGAATCTCATTAGTAGGGCTTTGAGGAGGTTGCTACAATTGTTCTGGAACATCTTGTTGAATGGGGGAAATGTCAGTTGCATGATGCTAAGGTGGTTTTTGAGGGGGTAGACATGAAGGAAGAGAAATTCAATGTAGTGTCACATATTGTTTTTTAACTTTATTATAAATTAGATCCTTGGACATTTTTACTATGGTTGATTTACTATGAGTGATTCTACATGTGTGAAAGTAACTGTTATGGATGTTATAAATGTGTGAATTTAAAAGTTGATTTTAATAATGGATATTATTGGTACGATCATGGATGATTCATTATCTTTTGCTTCGGTTATGATTTTGGGGAACTAACCTATTAATGTGGAGTTGAGTGCAACTGAATGCAGGTACTCGTTGAAGACGAGAACATGGTTGAGGTAGAGATGTTTTAGCCACTTGGGAAGAATTGTTGGGATGGATAAATCCGATGCATACACACACTCACGTAGTTTCATGTCATATTGCATCTCTGAGTGGCTTTATTTATGCATCGTGTCATGGTTTCTAATCTTGTTTGAGCATTTTATATAGTGAATGAATGTGATTGATGCCTAATAATTAGATGAAATGTGATTCCATTGCTTCAAAATGTTCTTTGAATTGCATAAGTTAGTCATGTAATTATAAGTTCTTCGACTTTAGATTTAATGAAAAATATATGAGTTGTTTTCGAATTAATTTATTTGTTGTTTATTAAAAGAGTTTATTTAGAAATATATATATATATATATATATATATATATATATATATATATATATATTACCCTTGCTTGAAAAACAATATCTTTGATAGGTTTAAAATAAAAATATAGTATTTAAAATATATTATTTAATTCTAGAATATATTAACAAAACTAAATATAATGATGTATAATATGATTTTATTTAATTATAATTAATTAAAGTGTTTCTTCTTTATTTAAATAAGTTTATTAATAAATATATTCTTGTTAGATTAAAATAAATCTGAAATATTAAAGACAAATATATTATATTAATAATATATATATTATTTATAGAAATCCAATAATGATAGACTGCCATGCAAATTCTGAATGGCGGTTAAAAAGTCTTGTTTTTGAACAGAAGTGCATGCAAAACAAACAAAAATTGGCAGTCATGAAAAGGGAACTCCCATTTTAATTATAGGAATGCCATTGTTAGAGGGATGGATTCATGGCTTTCAACATGAGAAAGAAGGGGGGTCACCATTGTTTTTTAGTGTCAGAAAGGAGCATGGAGAAGACTTTTTTTAGCGTCAGGAGACAAAACTCGACCCCTTTGGCAAGCAAGTGAATCCGGGTGTTTTTCTTGATTTTATTAGTGCAAATCTTTTCCTGTGAAAATTGTTAAGGATCTTGATCAATTATGGCCTACTTTATTTTTCTGTGTTGTCTTGGATTCGACTTTTCTTATGCTTGGCTCAGCTTTAAACACTTGATGGTCAGTACCTTTGTGGCGGCCTACTTATGCATGTTAAACTTCCTTCTTTACTATGGCTTGAGTTTTATCCACCTGCCAGTGTATGTTTTTTTGTATCAACCTCTTGCAAATGATTTGGCCTGCCTCTTTCTTTTTGGTTTGTATATTATTATTCTAGCCTACATTTTGGACTACACATTATTCTCTAAATTGGTATCATCCTACGATGAAAGAAAGACTGAGCAACTTCAAAATGCTAATGTAATACTTCTTATGTTTTCTTGTTTGTATGGAACTCTCATCTACTCCTACTTTATTATACTGGTTACGGCAACAAAAGGATGCATGAGTTCACTTTGTGAGTAGTATGATAGTGTTTGAACCAATTAAGGATACCTATAGTATAGATGTCCTTAAACTTGATTTTGTTGTCCTTCCTTTCTGAATTCCTGTCGTAATGGCTTGTTGTCTTCTATAGCTGATTTTAATGCCTTTCTGTAGCATATTTTACTGCCTTTCTATAGCAGATTTTATGTCTTTTTGTAGCAGATTTTTATGTCTTTCTATAGCATATTTTATTGCCTTTTTGTAGCAAATTTTATTGCCTTTCTGTAGCAGATTTTACTACCTTTCTAGAGCATATTTTATTCTTTTCCTGTAGCTTGTTTTTTGCTATTCTTGTAGCAGATTTTACTACCTTTCTAGAGCATATTTTATTCTGTTCCTGTAGCTTGTTTTATGTTATTCTTGTAGCAGATTTTACTACCTTTCTAGAGCAGATTTAATTATGTTCCTGTGGCAAACTTAGGATATGTTTAAGCCATCTGATTATACTTATGCCTTCTTTTTTTTTAAAATGTTTTATTGGAAAATATTACACACCTTTTTGGAAACCTAGTTACAAATTTTAATTGCATGAAAATTATAAACTAGCTTGTGGATAGAAAATCTTAATCTAGATTTATATTAGAAACTTTTGAATGGAATATGGATTATAGTATATACCCTATTTAATAGTTTCTCATATGTTTCTTGAATGAATAAATTATTAAGGCATGGTGTTCTCTATTAGAATTATAACTAGCTTTATCTCTTTCTATGTATGTCTTGAATGATTAAATGCCATTTATTGTTATAAATATTGTTTGAAATGTAATCTAGTTGATTGAACAAAGTAAAGAATTAATAAATTATATTTAGGCAAAAGTATGTGTTATTGATTTGGTTATGAAATCATAGATCAAGCTTAAACCTTAGAAATCATTGAGCATATTTACCTTATGGATATCTATGTAAATGCCATCTTGTTAAAGTGGAAGAGGCATACATCATTACTGATTTTATTGCTTGAATTGTATTTCCATTGATTGTGTAAGGGAAAGGGATTAGAATGGTTTAGGTGAATATGGGATGTTTATCTCTTATGTATGTTTGGGGTGACTTTTGGGCTAGGATGTCGAATGTGGATTATCAAAGATGGCTTTTCCTCTTTTCGGGAATTGAACCTATAACTATTTTTCTAAGGCTTAGATCTAAGTGAGGAGTCGTTGAAAAAGATGAATATTTTGTCTAGCAAAACTTTATTTATATATATCTCTACCACATCCTGTTGTGAGACAATTTGCATATCATTATTTAGATTTGCACATTAGACTTCAAGTTGCATCGAGTGTTCCCTCCTGCCAGTTGTTTCCAAGTTGCTAGACATTTCGTGCAGGGTTGGGTTTCCTTCATGTCATGAAGGGATCCGGGGAAGCGTAATTGCATCATGGTTGGGAGGAAAAGTGCCTGAGACATGTTCCTGTCTCTTGGCTCGTAGGAGGACCATGTGGGTTCGTGGCGACTGTAGAGTTTGTTTGATTTATTATTTCTTATATTGTACATGATTATTATACCTTGTTGGATGAATTATGGCAAGAAAGCCAATTAGATTTTGTATATTCTTTTATAGTGCTAACACCTAGTTTAAGCACTTGATTTTGTAAGATTTAAAGACTTTTATTGATTCATATTTATGATATTTATCTTTTACTTGAGATGTTGTAATTAAGTGGATTATTTACTTCATGTAACTTTTGTTATGGATTGAGTACTTTACATGCAGTCATGGCTAGAGGGTCCAATGAAGGATTATCCAACCATGCATCCAAATAACAAACACACAACAAAACTTAGTGGAATAGTAAAATAATAATATGTTCTTTATTGATTCATAGTCACAACAAAATTATAATCTACCACAATGGACTTCCCACATGTTAGGCCTCGGCTATTTGATTACAAAAGGGAAAATTATAGAATTCGAATGATATTACAATAAGATGCCATGCCAAGCTATCTTCTACTTTCTTCACTGACCTCCAATGATCTTCCAAGATGTTTATATATTAGATACTAGCCTTAAGAGTGATGCACAAGAATTCTAGGGTGTAAGATCAATCTTGCATAAACCAAAACTATTTTCTTTTACTTGTTTGTTTTGTCTATAGATTTTCATTTACATTCTAGTCATAACTAGTTACTGTAGATCCTATTGTGTTTCATTGTTACTACACATCTCACCTTGCAGTTGGGAGAATATGTTCCACAATGATCCTTCAACATCATATTCACTTTTCAGAAGTTTGTTATCATCACAAAGGCTAATTTGATTTCTGATATTTTGCCAAAATTGATAGGCATGCACTCAATTTCATTGTTCATGGCTTGTGGTAGCTTTCCATGGCATGTGGCAGCAAAGGAACACATATCAAGGCACATTAGACCTAGAAATGATTATGTTATGAACCACAAGGAGATTCATCAATCCATGATCACCATGTTTAATTTGGGAGTCATCTATATGTTTGTCCAACTACATGTTTCATAGGAATTGAGGTTTGCACCACCTTATGGCTAACTGGGATCATTTCTAAGGATTGAGATTACTATATAAACATCATTCATAATCACCTGAAGGCAAATCATTAAGCATAGAAAGTAGAAGATAGCTCGTCATTATATTGTATTGTAATATCTTTCGAAGTCTGTAATTTGTAATCAAATAACTAAGGCCTACTATGTTGGAAGCCCATTGTAGTAGATTTTATACTCTGACTATGAATAAATGATCATATTGTTGTTTAATGTGTAGTTGAGTTTTATTGTGTGTGTATTTGTTAAGGCTACATTGTTGGATGGTCATTTATTAGACCCTCCATCCATGACTACATCAAGTGGTATCAAAGATAAAGATTTGAAATCTTGAAAGTGGAAGAGAGCACAAGTTTGGAATCCTAAGGAGAGGGAGAGGGGGAGAGAGACAGCTAGTATCTTGAAAGTTTTGTTTGTAAATAGATCACCAACTTTAGGTGGCTTAAAAGAAACTTGACAATAGGTCGTTGATTGAGAGGGAGTTACAAGGAGTTATTGTAGACCAATTGTCAACTTGAGGTAGTTTGCCCCAGATCCTAAGGAGAGATGCCACCTCCAAAGAGTTCAAGGAGTTACTAACATTACTAGAAGGATGGAAGAAATGTTTGAAATGAGGGTGATTAAAGTTTGATTGGATGCTATAGAAGAGGATATGAAAAGAGGCCTAAACCCTAAAAATGATGATGAGAGTGATTAAGATGTGAGTGAAAGAGGAGATGTGCAAATTTTTTAGCAAGATCTAGAAAACCTACAATAAGAAGAGGCATATCAGGTGAAAATGTTGAAGTCCATTTTAAAAATTGGTAAGAGACCTAGAATTGATATTTCTAATTATTCTGGTGATTTGAATCCTAGAGAATAATTGTTTGGATAAATGATTTGGATGAACATTTTGAGTATGAGGTAATTGTATATCTTTAAAGGGTTATATTTTCAAAAACTAAATTGAAAGTACATGTGATACTATTTGGTGGAAAGAAGTACGGTTAGAGAGAAATGGTATAGGAAAAGAAAAGATAACAAAGTGGGACAAAATGGTTGTAATATGAAATAATTTATACCTATTAACCATGAATTGTAATTGTTGAAAAGACTAAAAATTTTGAAACAAAAAGATAGGATTGTAAAGGAATATACTAAAATAACTTACAAGATGATCATTAGGACTAGACATAGTGAATCGAGTAAGGAAAAGGTTACAAGATATAGCAATAGATTGAGAAGGAGTATTTAGGAGGAACTAAGTTTGCTAAGATTGACAACCATAGAAGAAGCATTTCAATTTGCAATGAAGGTTGAAGAAAAGATGAATAAAATATTTAAGAGTAGAAAAAATTAGCAGAGAGGAAGAGGGGGAAGGTTCCAGAGAGAAAATCATAGTGTGGTGATAGAAAACCATATGTAGAAGCAAGGAGGACTAATAATACATACCACAATCACAATAGTACATACCACCATGAGGAAGCAATAATACCTACCGTAGAGATAGAGATGATGGTAATTCCTATCATAACAATAGAGAAGGTAGTAATTTATAACACAATGATAGAGTTGATGGATATCAAAGAGTTAGAGGAAGATGTGGAAACAATCATGGAAGATCTTTTAGAGGTACTAATTTTAAGTGTGGAGGAGGACGTCAAGTATTTGAATGTTATCAAAGTCAAGGAAACACAAATAAGAAATTAGAAGGTAGCGCAAGAACCATGTATGCAGATGAAGAACCCAAGAGATCACCTAACTTGGAGGATGAATTGGAGAATGGAGAACCATTTATCAAGAGAAGAGCTTTCTTAAATTACGATGGTGAAGAAGAACTAGTACAAAGGAAGAACTTGTTTAGGACTAGATGCAAATCAGGTGGTAAGTGTTGTAAAGTTGTTATTAATAGTGTCAAAACTGATAATTTATTATTTGGATAAATGGTAGATATGTTAAAGTTGAAGAGGTTAGAACATCCCAATCTATATAAGATTGCTTGTTTAAAAAAGAAACATAATATGTTGGTAAATGAATAATGTTTGGTGAAATTGAAGATAGGAAGATATCGTGATGAAGTCTTGTGTGATATCATGCCAATGAATGTATGTCATTTATTGTTGGGATGATCATGGTAATTTTATAGGAGTTATATACATGATGTGAGAGAAAATACCTATACTATAATAAAGAATGGTAGAAGAGACAAGTTGGTTCCATTAAAAGACAAAGAGGATCAAGTTTACAGTAATACCAAAAAAATTTGGTAGATGAGAGGAAGTTCTTCAATGGATGGAGACATGAGAATGTATATTTTTCTTTGATTCCAATGGTATGTGGAACCACAAGTACAATAGAAACCACCATAGATGAAAGGAAGATATTGCAAGAAGAAATATTATAATTGTAGACAAAGTACAAATATATCATATCAAACAATATGCCAAATGGATTACCACTAGTTTGGAGTATCATTCATCATATAGATCTGATTCTAGGAGAAAGTTTACCACATAAAGCACCACATAATATGACACTAGTAGAAAGTTTACTACCGTAGAGATAGAGATGATGGTAATTCCTATCATAACAATAGAGAAGGTGGTAATTTATAACACAATGATAGAGTTGATGGATATCAAAGAGGTAGAGGAAGATGTGGAAAAAATCATGTAAGATCTTTTAGAGGTACTTGTTTCAAGTGTGGAGGAGGACGTCAAGTATTTGAATGTTATCAAAGTCAAGGAAACACAAATAAGAAATTAGAAGGTAGCGCAAGAACCGTGTATGTAGATGAAGAACCCAAGAGATCACCTAACTTGGAGGATGAACTGGAGAATGGAGAATTACTTATCAAGAGGAGAGCTTTCTTAAAATACGATGGTGAAGAAGAACTAATACAAAGGAAGAACTTGTTTAGGACTAGATGCAAATTAGGAGGTAAGTGTTGTAAAGTTGTTATTGATAGTGTCAAAACTGATAATTTATGATCTGAATAAATGGTAAATATGTTAAAGTTGAAGAGGTTAGAACATCCCAATCTATATAAGATTGCTTGTTTAAAAAAGAAACATAATATGTTGGTAAATGAATAATGTTCGGTGAAATTGAAGATAAGAACATATCGTGATGAAGTCTTATGTTATATCATGCCAATGAATGTATGTCATTTGTTGTTGGGATGATCGTGGTAATTTTATAGGAGTTATATACATGATGGGAGAGAAAATACCTATACTATAATAAAGAATGGTAGAAGAGACAAGTTGGTTCCATTAAAGGACAAAGAGGATCAAGTTTACAGTAATTCCAAAAAAAATGGTAGATGAGAGGAAGTTCTTCAATGGATGGAGACATGAGAATGTATGTTTTTCTTTTATTCCAATGGTATGTGGAACCACAAGTACAATGGAAATCACCAAAGATGAAAGGAAGATATTTCAAGAAGAAATATTATAATTGCAGACAAAGTACAAAGATATCATATCAAACAATATGCCAAATGGATTACCACTAGTTAGGAGTATCATTCATCATATAGATCTAATTCTAGGAGAAAGTTTACCACATAAAGCACCACATAATATAACACTAGTAGAAAGTTTACTACCATAGAGATAGAGATGATGGTAATTCCTATCATAACAATAGAGAAGGTAGTAATTTATAACACAATGATAGAGTTGATGGATATCAAAGAGGTAGAGGAAGATGTGGAAAAAATCATGGAAGATCTTTTAGAGGTACTTATTTCAAGTGTGGAGGAGGACGTCAAGTATTTGAATGATATCAAAGTCAAGGAAACACAAATAAGAAATTAGAAGGTAGCGCAAGAACCATGTATGTAGTCCAAGAGATCACTTAACTTGGATGATGAACTAGAGAATGGAGAATCACTTATCAAGAGGAGAGCTTTATTAAAATACGATGGTGAAGAAGAACCAAAACAAAGGAAGAATTTGTTCAGGACTAGATGCAAATCAGGAGGTAAGTGTTGTAAAGTTGTTATTAATAGTGTCAAAACTGATAATTTATTATTTTAATAAATGGTAGATATGTTAAAGTTGAAGAGGTTAGAACATCCCAATCTATATAAGATTGCTTGTTTAAAAAAGAAACATAATATGTTGGCAGAAAAATAATGTTCGGTGAAATTGAAGATAGGAACATATCGTGATGAAGTCTTGTGTGATATCATGCCAATTAATGTATGTCATTTGTTGTTGGGATGATCATGGTAATTTTATAGGAGTTATATACATTATGGGAGAGAAAATACCTACACTACAATAAATAATGGTAGAAGAGACAAGTTTGTTCCATTAAAGAACAAAGAGGATCAAGTTTACAATAATGCCAAAAAAATTTGGTAGATGAGAGGAAATTCTTCAATGGATGGAGACATGAGAATGTATGTTTTTCTTTGATTGCAATGGTATGTGGAACCACAAGTACAATAGAAACCACCATAGATGAAAGGAAGATATTGCAAGAAGAAATATTATAATTACAGACAAAGTACAAAGATAGCATATCAAACAATATGCCAAATGGATTACCACTAGTTAGGAGTATCATTCATCATATAGATCTGATTCTAAGAGAAAGTTTACCACATAAAGCACCACATAATATGACACTAGTAGAAAGTTTACTACCGTAGAGATAGAGATGATGGTAATTCCTATCATAACAATAGAGAAGGTAGTAATTTATAACACAATGATAGAGTTGATGGATATCAAAGAGGAGCACCATTGAAAGATATTTGTCAATTAAGGAGTAGGCTCTAGGTGTGGAGTCATTTTTGCTTAAAATAAGGTCTTGAAAGACCATTTATTATTGTAATAAAGCCCAATGGAGGCATTTTTGTAGTGGAGGTTTAGAAAAGGCAATTCTTGTAGTGGAGTCTTAAGTTAGGCTTAAAATTAGGACAATCTAATTTTAGACAGTCAACTTTTTTATGGAGAACAGTCTAATTTTTTGCCTTTATGATGGATTTTCCACAATGGGAGTGGAAGAAAAATGTGGATTCTCATTGTAAACATATATAATATACCTCTCTCATGGAGAGGAGTGGTGGTTATTGAAGATTGGAGGAGAAATAATACAGAAGTTCGTTGTTTTTCTGCATTTTTTACTATTTTTTCACTGTTCTTGTGCCTGGTATGTGACCGTATAGTACAATCAAGGGCTCTAATGTATAGAATCTTTAAGTATGCAGGGTAACCTTTCATTTGAATCCATTTTTATAGATTTTCATTGTTGTTGAAGACATTTATAGTTGTTTTTCTGAAAGTGGGTTCCAAAACCATAGGTTGGAGGGTTTTGATAGATTTTAAGAGCATAATTGACCCATTTCACTGTCTGTGACCACTGTAACTCATGGAATGGGTCCAATACATTAGTAAATAGGTGTGTATTTGTTCTAGAAATACAGGGGAGTCACTTGGTGGTTTTGGGCATGAGGCCTTAAGTGAATTTCTTGAGGTTTTTGCATGGAAATGGAGGTTTGAGGTATGCATTTGATGAAACATTGTCGATGAAGGCTATATGATGAACTTGTGAGCATGTGTTAGTGTATTTAAGGGTGTTTGAGGTGGTTGTAGGTCGTGAGAAGTCTTGGAAGGGTGGTTTTCAATAAATCCTCATGAAGATTGCTAAAAGCAAGGGTTTGTTGGTCAGGGCTCTAGAAGGCCGTACTATGAAGTATAAATTGTGAAATTAGAGGTTTGAACACCCATTAATTGCTGCCCCATTGTGTTATTGGATTGGAGAGAAGTTTAGAGGGCACTTCCTTTGCAAAAGTGGCCTAATTAGGCCTCTTGACAAATTGAGACAGTCCATTTTTGGGCCATTTATTTCAAAGAAGTCCATGTTGCATGTTTAGTATGTTTTAGAAATCAATAATGGGTATCCAAATATGTCAATATTTTTGGGTTATTAGTCTTGGTTGGAGAAATAAAGAGCAACAGTCCCTTTTAGAGGGCTACAAGCAATAAGTATTGTTTGCAAGCAAGTGACTAGGAATGCATGGTGTTATGAGTCTTTTTGACCTAGAGTGGTCTTAGTCTATCAAAAGAAGGTGTTTCATGGTGTTTGGAAAGGTCAGCAAGTTGGGGTATATCTCTATCCTTCCTTTGTGCATTTATTCACACTTGTTAGCCATGATAGTCAAGAGGACAGTCTGCCCCTTTAGGACAATCAATCATGAAATCTGATGAAACCTAGTTAAGAGTCTCCCCACCTTTGCATCAAGTGGTATTAGAGCATAGGAAGTAGGTCTCTTGAGAGTTAAAGGTTGGAGTTTGAGAAAAGTGGAATATGAGGAGTCAAGATGCCTCCTAAAGGAAGTTCAGTTGCAAGGAAGATTGATCAACAGGCTAGAGAGCTAGAAGCCTTGAAGAAGGAGATTGTTGCATTGAAGTCTAAAGCTGGAGGCACCATGAGTGAAAGTGAGTCTGAAGAAGAAGAAGAAACTTCTGGTGAAGAAGAAGAGTTGGATCCAGAGGATGTGAGGATGGTAAAGTTCTTGAAAGCTGTGAAAGGTGATGGACATAGCAAAATGGATTTGCCAATGTATGGAGGCAAACTAGATGGTGAAGAGCTCTTAGACTGGATAGGAGCCATGGAAAATTACTTTGAAAGTGAAGAGATAGATGAAGATCACAAGGTGAGGAAGGCTAAAACCAAACTAAAAGGACATGCTTTGTTGTGGTGGAACTCTGTGCAAGATGAAAGACAGAAACAAGGGAAGAACAAGATCACTTCTTGGGAGAAAATGAAGGCAAAACTGAAAGGTAAGTTCCTTCCTGGTGATTATAATGTTCAATTGCTTAAAAGACTACAAAATCTTAGGCAAAAGGACTTAGATGTGCAAGCATACACTAAGGAGTTTTATAGGTTAAGTATAAGAACAAAGCATGAGGAGGATGAGGAAGAAAGAGTAGCTAGATATCTCAATGGCCTAAGGTATAACATTTAAGATGAAATCAATTTGTTGGCACCAAAAACAGTGGAACAATGTTTTCAAATGGCAATGAGAGTAGAAGAAAAACTCAAGAGGAAACAAGAGAAGGCAACAAGAGGAAGAGGTAGTACTTCTAGGGGCAGAGGTATATTTTCAAAACCAAGACAGTCCAAAGAAGATCTTGAAGAGGCTGATAAGAGTAAAGAACAAGCACATGAGTCTAGAGGTAGATGGAGAGGTGGAAGAACAAGTTTTAGGGGCAGGTATGCAGATCAAGGAAGAGGTTCAAATATGTTTTCAGGAAAGTGTTACAACTGTGGTGAGTTTGGTCATCCAGCCTACAAGTGCCCTGACACGATTAGTACTACTTCAAGTGGAGGTGAAAAAAGAGGTGAAAATAGAGTCCAAATTGTGCAAGAAGATGAAAGATAAAGTGTCAAAGCTACACCAGAGGTGGGTGAGTCTTTGATGGTGAGAAGAAAACTCTTGAAGCATCCATGGAGAAATAGCTAATTCAAAGAAGAGCCTTGTTTAGGATAGCATGCAGATGCAAAAATAAGGTATGCAAAGTAGTAGTTGATTCTGGATGCACTGATAATATGGTATCTAGTGATATGGTGTACAAATTGAACTTCCAAAGAGTGCCTATTGCAAATCCTTATCAAGTGTCTTGGGTTAGTGAAAATCAAACCATTTTGGTGAGTGAACAAGCGACTGTTGAATTTCAAATAAGTCAATATAGAGATAAAGTTGTTTGTGATATTCTACCTATGAGTTGTGTTACCGCCTGCATGAGCAGTCCGATTTCAAGCATTTAAATATGCAAGCACCTTCCCAAAAAATCCAAAATTCTAACTCTTTCGGCCTCTGCAGTGTTAAAAATGCAAAAATCATTTATATGCATGTCACTTTGTATATACAAGGGTGTTTGTCTATACATGCAGGTAAAATGTACATTCGCGGGCTTGCAAAAATCTCCATCGGCCTTCAAGAATGGTGAAAAATGAGTTGTATGCATTTTTAAATGCATATCGAGTTGCACATACAAGGGGGAATCTTTCATAGATTTCGGGGAATATTCGCTGCTTGCATATTGGGTTGCATGTATATTTGGTTTGTATGTTCAGACATACAACGGTTAGATACAAGGAAAAAATACATTGCAAGTATATTCTAAAGTGATTCCTGCTTGTATATTGGGTCTTGTACATTGTATTTGTATATTCGGCATGCAAAGAGAAATGTACATTGAAAAACATACAAGGGGCTTTGTATGTTCGGCAACATACAAAGAAGCGGAGGTGCAATTGGTGGGGCTTGCGGACAGGACATACAAAGGCGAATGTATGTGAAGTATACATTCGAAATATACAAAACAAAGGAGGACATACATTCCGGACCCGAGGGATAAATCAGCTAAAGTTAATAATATTTCGGGTCCACTACATGTATATTAGGCACTTGTATGTGCTGATATACAAGCGAAGATACAAAGGTTAAGATGCAAGCCAGACCTGAATAAGTTTCTAATCTGCTTCATAATATTTTGGGGTCCGCCTTGTATATTAAACTGTTGCATGTATATGCATTTTGCATATACAAAGGATTTTCGAAAGGTGAACAGTGGTGATTGTATATGCATATGTTTTTTGCATATACAAGGGCGAAAGTGGCAAAATTGAAGAAGGGAAAAGCCAGCAATAGAAACATAAGGTGCCTTTGTGACACAATTTCACTGGCTGACGACTTTTCAACATTTTTTGGCACCATTAATCCTGGCGACAGGAAGTAGATCAGCGGCCAAGTTTTAAAGTTGCAACATGGGTTTTCTTTGCATCCGCAGGCATTGTTTTGAGTGGGAAAACTCCATGGACACACTATTGTTGCGTCTTTAGAGGCTGCGTGTAGCTGAAGCTTTAATGGTGGTCCTGCAGAGGATGATCGATGGAGTTGACAGGCCAACCATCATTTTTAAGATGAAAATCTGGAAACAGCGGCACATCTCCCGATTCTACCTGCTCCCTCTCCTTCCTCTGCTTAGTGCATTGATGTTTTTGAGTGCCATTTTCTCATGAGATGTATCTGGCAAATTTTTGACTTGCCTTGTAATTAATTTTGTTGAGTACACAGTCTTGGTATAAAAGGCCAAACTGTGTTATTCATTGTGGTGGAAGACCAGGGCAATTTTTTGTGTGAATAACAAAAAACAGAGCATTTCCTGTTTGTTTTATCTCTGTGGAGTTTATGTGTTGCATCTGTAATGTATCTTGCACATATGTTTAGTTTCTTGCAATTGTATATGAAAAATGCATTATTGCATGTATTTATCTGTCTGTCTCCACTTGTTGCATGCATTTTCTTCTTTTTGAATCTGGTTGCTAAGGGTTTCTCAGATTCTAGGGTATAGTTTTGTTGTATCACATACTTGATCTCTAACTTCCATTCAAGGAGTGGATTAAATTGTTTGAGGTTGAGGTATGGAGAAGAATGTATGTCAACTGGGATATCTATAAGTATGGATAGTTAAATACCTTTTCTTGGGTGGTGTTTGTAAGGCAAACACCAGTCCTAACCCCTTGAAACTTGAATGACAGTTGCAAGCCATTCTCATGTATACGTCTATGTGACTCCTCGCTCTGAGATAGGCACCGATCTGCCCTTGTGAAGTAGTTATGATCCAAAACCCCTGTCTTGCACCCAAACCATCAAATTCAAACCATTCCACTATTCCAACATGTTAGTTGTAGGAATAGGATTAGGACCCATGCATACTCTCATCCACAACCAGACAAACATGTCCAAGAATGTTGCCAACCTTGTGATGTACCATGCACATCTTGGTCCACACAAGAGAGTATTCTGCCTGTTATCACAAAGCTAAATCTTCCTGTCATAGGGCAAGTCAATGTCACATCTTTAGCAAATAGGGACACCCCCTTGGTGCGGCAAAACCAGAAGTGAAGGGGAGGCCACTCACGCAACCTCCTGTATTTGTTGACTGAATCTGCCCGTGCATTGGAACTGGCAAACCCTTTGCCGATTCGGGAGGTAAAAGAATTGGTGATTCCACTGGGAAGTTAATAAAAAAGAATAGTATCTGTGTGCCCATCTGAGTCACTAACAGATTTTGGCGACTCTACTAGGGAGACAATGTCATATCCATGAAAGTTTGAGTCTAAAAGATTGAAGAATCAGACCTGGAAAGTGTTTGTTGCAGCAAATTTGAAACAGTTGTATGTGTGACTCTACTGTGGGAGAACCCAGAAAGAAAGAAATTAATTTACAGCTACAGCTTGTTTGAAGCTCATTCCTCTGCTAAGGAGGTGGCGACTCTACATATAAAGAACCTGATAAGAGGACATCAAAGGTGTTGAATTTGCAGTTGCTGCAACATATCCAGGTATTTTCATAAGTTTTAAAAGATTCCCTATTTGGTCAAACCGTACTGGTTAAAAGGGAGATGATAGTGAAAGACTGCATGCTATTGTAAGAACTTAGTTTGTATTTCCAAAGAGTATGCAATATTGTTTGAAAGACTCATTTGGAGGACTTTAGGAAAGCTAAACAACAGTCTGAATTTGTAAGGCCTAAGGTCATTATTGACTAAAAATCTGAGTTGAAAAGAAGAGGGTTGCAGAAACACATAATGATGTATTATCAGCCCATGAACCCTAGTGAGGTGTCAAATGCAATAATACATAATAATTAGTCCCAACCATGTAATAGAAAGAGTTTCATACTTGACAGATATAAGCCCATAAACTTTGATGGCATCTATGGCTATCCAAATGCTTTTCCATCTAAAATCAGAAAATATTTGCCCAAATTTAATGGTGCAAAGGATGAATCAGCTGAGAAACACTTGCAGCAGTTTATAAATGTTATAGATGATTTTGAGATTGACCATGAAGATGTAGTTATGAGATTATTTGTTCAATCTCTAGATGATGATGCAAGGGACTGGTTCTCCTATCTTCCAGCTTACTCTGTCAGCTCTTGGCATGATTTTAAATCTGCATTTCTAGATCAATATGGTGAAAGAATTTCTGAATATGCAGTTATTAGTGATTTTATGTATATCCATATTGAAGAGGATGAGTTGATCCTAGCCTTTAACCTCAGGTTTATGAGGACATTGAATAGAATTCTAGAATGCATGAGACCAAGTGATGCACTGTGCCTAAGTGTCTATTTGGAAGCATTTGATAGGAAAATGAGCTATAGATTGAGAGATAAAGAGCCCACCACATTGCATCAGGCACGACAGTTTGCAATAGACATTGAAAATAACTGGAGGTATGGGATTCAAAAAGGGTATTTCTCTGAAAAAAAATTCTGCCCTGTAGTCCCAAATGTTAATAAGGGATATAATCTAAATGTTGAAGATGAATGTCAAAGTACTCACACCCCTACTGTCCCAGTTTTTGCATCATTCCAAGTTGATGATGTTTCTTTTATAGAGGAGGATGTCCTATTTTGCCCAGCAAATGAAGTTGACAACAATAATTTCCTAAGTAATATTTGCATGCCAGTCCTAAACAAAGAGCATTCATGTTTAAATGATCCAGTTGTGCAAAGTTTTGATCGTATGGATCAAGAATCAATATCAGTTTCATCAGGAAGCATTGGAGGGCTGGAAAATGATGTAGATTGTTCAACTTCAGAGTGCATTGAAGTAGCAAAAAAATTGTATGTGGGGCAATCAGATATTAAAGATGATAAAGATGATATCCATGACTAGTTCATGGATCAGGTTTGTTCTTCTTATGACTCTAGGTCTGATAATGATGAAAAAGAAATGGATTGTCATGAAGAAGAAACAGAGACCTTTGCAATGAATATGAATCCCCTTTATGATGAGCCTGTGGATGCATTTGATTTTGTGAGTCATGACTTTCAGTGGTGCAGAACTAACCCTCTATTTGAAAATGATGATACTGATTTGCAAACTGTGGATGATAAATGCTTAGCATCATTTGTTTTAGACATGTGCAGTGATGGCAATGGGTGTGTAGATCAGGATTTATTTTCAATGTCAATGAGTGATGTAAATGATATGGAAGGTCTCATATATTATGTGTGTTTTTAGTTTTTTGATCAGCTGGATATGTGTTTGGTTATATGCAATAGCCAGGTAGATAATGAATATTGCCAAATGCAATATGAGGATATACTACTTGAGGATCATAACATACATATGTTACCTAATGCTGAAGAATATTATAATGTGTATGGTTATATCTCTGATTGTAAGATGCAGAGTGACAGAGGCTACACTGACAGGGGCAAGTTTTCAAAAATGGTGAAGCATGTAATTCATAAGATCAGCGTGTGGGTAGATTGTTTTAATTTTTTCAGCCATGCTTGGGATTATTTAGTTTGGAATCAGGCATTTGACAAGATAAAGTTGTGGTTCTTCATTTTTGGCTGCCCGGGGCCACCAAAATTAATGATTGAAAATATAATTTGTGTGCAGGTTGGTGGAATGATCGACTCTGTTGCCCAATAGATATGGCCCAATCTGCAAAACTAGAGATTCTGAGGTCCTCGCCATGCCTGCAAGAGGCATGCGTCCCCAATCGGAGCCTATGTTACCGCCTGCATGAGCAGTCTGATTTCAAGCATTTAAATATGCAGGCACCTTCCCAAAAAATCCAAAATTCTAACTCTTTCGGCCTCTGCAGTGTTAAAAATGCAAAAATTATTTATATGCATGTCACTTTGTATATACAAGGGTGTTTGTCTATACATGCAGGTAAAATGTACATTCGTGGGCTTGCAAAATTCTCCATCAGCCTTCAAGAATGGTGAAAAATGAGTTGTATGCATTTTTAAATGCATATCGGGTTGCATATACAAGGGGGAATCTTTCACAGATTTCGGGGAATATTCGCTGCTTGCATATTGGGTTGCATGTATATTTGGTTTGTATGTTCAGACATACAACGGTTAGATACAAGGAAAAAATACATTGCAAGTATATTCTAAAGTGATTCCCGCTAGTATATTGGGTCTTGTACATTGTATTTGTCTATTCGGCATGCAAAGAGAAATGTACATTGAAAAACATACAAGGGGCTTTGTATGTTCGGCAACATACAAAGAAGCGGAGGTGCAATTGGTGGGGCCCGCGGACAGGACATACAAAGGCGAATGTATGTGAAGTATACATTCGAAATATACAAAACAAAGGAGGACATACATTCCGGACCCGAGGGATAAATCAGCTGAAGTGAATAATATTTCAGGTCTGCTGCATGTATATTGGGCACTTGTATGTGCTGATATACAAGCGAAGATACAAAGGTTAAGATGCAAGCCAGACCCGAATAAGTTTCTAATCTGCTTCATAATATTTTGGGGTCTGCCTTGTATATTAAACTGTTGCATGTATATGCATTTTGCATATACAAAAGATTTTCGAAAGGTGAACAGTGGCGATTGTATATGCATATGTTTTTTACATATACAAGGGTGAAAGTGGCAAAATTAAAGAAGGGAAAAGCCAGTGATAGAAACATAAGGTGCCTCTGTGGCACAATTTCACTGGCTAATGACTTTTCAACATTTTTGGCGCCATTGATCCTGGCGATAGGAAGTAGATCGACGACCAAGTTTTAAAGTTGCAACATGGTTTTTCTTTGCATTCGCATGCATTGTTTTGAGCGGGAAAACTCCATGGACACGCTATTGTTGCATCTTCAGAGGCTGCAGGTAGCTGAAGCTTTAATGGTGGTCTTGCAGAGAATGATCGATGGAGTTGACAGGCCAACCACCATTTTTAAGATTATGGTATTTGTAGGTCTAACAAAGACTAATAAGTGTGATGGTACAGTTGACAGTGAGAAAGATGCAGATAAAAAGAACATTGGACAGTGGTATAAGCAAGAAATTGAGAGGGAAGTGATGACAATTGATAGAAGGTTGAGTACAGAGGTAAAAGAGAGTGAGAAACACCCCATAGAGCAGAGTATATAGTTGGAGCAAGAATCAAGTGATGATGATGGCAAATATGTCAAGGACAGTGAAGAATCAAAACAAGATGAACTTGTTGAAGGCAAGCATGAAGGTCAGAGATGTGAAAAGCACAAAGGTGGACAAGCTACAACAAACTTTCCAATGGACTTGGAAACATTACAAGGTGGGGTGTATGGTGCAGGAGCACCATTGAAAGATCTTTGTCAATTAAGGAGTAGGCTCTAGGTGTGGAGTCATTTTTGCTTAAAATAAGGTCTTGAAAGACCATTTATTATTGTAATAAATCCCACTAGAGGCATTTTTGTAGTGGAGGTTTAGAAAAGGTAGTTCTTGTAGTGGAGTCTTACGTTAGGCTTAAAATTAGGACAGTCTAATTTTAGACAGTCAGCTATTTATGGAGAACAGTATGATTTTTTGCCTTTATGATGGCTTTTCCATGATGGGATTGGAAGAAAAACCTGGATTCTCATTGTAAACATATATAATATACCTCTCTCATGGTGAGGAGTGCTGGTTATTGAAGATTGGAGGAGAAATAATATAGAAGTTTGTTGTTTTTCTACATTTTTTACTATTTTTTCACTGTTCTTGTGCCTGGTACGTGATTGTATGGTATAGTCAAGGGCTCTGATGTACATAATCTTGAAGTATGCATGGTAACCTTTCATTTGAATCCTTTTTGATATATTTTCATTGTTGTTGAAGACATTTATAGCTATTTTTCTGAAAGTGGGTTCCAAAACCATAGGTTGGAGGGTTTTGATAGATTTTAAGAGCATAATTGACCCATTTCACTGTCTGTGACTACTGTAACTCATGGAATGGGTCTAATACATTATTAAATAGGTGTGTATTTGTTCTAGAAATACAGGGGAGTCACTTGGTGGTTTTGGGCATGAGGCCTTAAGTGAATTTCTTGAGGTTTTTTCATGGAAATGGAGGTTTGAGGTATGCATCTAATGAAACATTGTCGATGAAGGCTATATGATGAACTTGTGAGCATGTGTTAGTGAATTTAAGGGTGTTTGAGGTGGTTGTAGGTCATGAGAAGTATTGGAAGGGTGGTTTTCAATAAACCCTCGTGAAGATTGCTAAAAACAAGGGTTTGTTGGTCATGGCTCTAGAAGGCCATACTATGAAGTATAAATTGTGGAATTAGAGGTTTGAACACCCATTAATTTATGCCCCATTGTGTTCTTGGATTGGAGAGAAGTTTAGAGGGCACTTCCTTTGCAAAAGTGGCCTAATTAGGCCTCTTGACAAATTGAGACAGTCCATTTTTGGGCCATTTGTTTCAAAGAAGTCCATGCTGCATGTTTAGTATGTTTTAGAACTCAATAATGGGTATCCAAATATATCAAGGTTTTTGGGTTATTAGTCTTGGTTGGAGAAATAAAGAGCAACAATCCCTTTTAGAGGGCTACAAGCAATAAGTACTATTTGCAAGCAAGTGACTAGGAATGCATGGTGTTATGAGTCTTTGTGACCTAGAGTGGTCTTAGTCTATCAAAATAAAGTGTTTCATGGTGTTTGGAAAGGTCAGCAAGTTGGGGTATACCTCTATCCTTCCTCTGTGCATTTATTCACACTTGTTAGCCATGACAGTCAAGAGGACAGTCTGCCCCTTTAGGATAGTCAATCATGAAATCTAATGAAACCTAGTTAAGAGTCTCCCCACCTCTGCATCATATTACCACTAGTTAGGAGTATCATTCATCATATAGATCTGATTCTAAGAGAAAGTTTACCACATAATATAACACTAGTAGAAAGTTTACTAACGTAGAGATAGAGATGATGGTAATTCCTATCATAACAATAGAGAAGGTAGTAATTTATAACACAATGATAGAGTTGATGGATATCAAAGAGGTAGAGGAAGATGTGGAAAAAATCATAGGTACTTGTTTCAAGTGTGGAGGAGGACGTCAAGTATTTAAATGATATCAAAGTCAAGGAAACACAAACAAGAAATTAGAAGGTAGCGCAAGAATCATGTATGTAGATGAAGAACCCAAGAGATTACCTAACTTGGAGGATGAACTAGAGAATGGAGAATCACTTATTAAGAGGAGAGCTTTCTTAAAATATGATGGTGAAGAAGACCCAATACAAAGGAAGAACTTGTTCAGGACTAGATGCAAATCAAGAGGTAAGTGTTGTAAAGTTGTTATTGATAATGTCAAAACTGATAATTTATTATTTTAATAAATGGTAGATATGTTAAAGTTTAAGAGGTTAGAACATTGCAATCTATATAAGATTGCTTGTTTAAAAAAGAAACATAATATGTTGGTAAATGAATAATGTTCGGTAAAATTGAAGATAGGAACATATCGTGATGAAGTCTTGTGTGATATCATACCAATGAATGTATGTCATTTGTTGTTTGAATGATCGTGGTAATTTTATAGGAGTTATATACATGATGGGAGAGAAAATACCTACACTATAATAAAGAATGTTAGAAGAGACAAGTTTGTTCCATTAAAGGACAAAGAGGATCAAGTTTACAGTAATGCCAAAAAAAATTGGTAGATGAGAGGAAGTTCTTCAATGGATGGAGACATGAGAATGTATGTTTTTCTTTTATTCCAATGGTATGTGGAACCACAAGTACAATAGAAATCACCATAGATGAAAGGAAGATATTGCAAGAAGAAATATTATAATTGCAAACAAAGTACAAAGATATCATATAAAACAATATGCCAAATGGATTACCACTAGTTAGGAGTATCATTCATCATATGGATCTTATTCTAGGAGAAAGTTTACCACATAAAGCACCACATAATATGACACTAGTAGAAAGTTTACTACCGTAGAGATAGAGATGATGGTAATTCCTATCATAACAATAGAGAAGGTAGTAATTTATAACACAATGATAGAGTTGATGGATATCAAAGAGGTAAAGGAAGATGTGGAAAATATCATGGAAGATATTTTAGAGGTACTTGTTTCAAGTGTGGAGGAGGACGTCAAGTATTTAAATGTTATCAAAGTCAAGGAAACACAAATAAGAAATTAGAAGGTAGTGCAAGAACTGTGTATGTAGATGAAGAACCCAAGAGATCACCTAACTTGGAAGATGAACTGGAGAATGGAGAATCACTTATCAAGAGGAGAGATTTCTTAAAATACGATGGTGAAGAAGAACCAATACAAAGGAAGAACTTGTTCAGGACTAGATGCAAATCAGGAGGTAAGTGTTGTAAAGTTGTTATTGATAGTGTCAAAACTGATAATTTATTATTTGAATAAATGGTAGATATGTTAAAGTTTAAGAGGTTAGAACATCCCAATCTATATAAGATTGCTTGTTTAAAAAAGAAACATAATATGTTGGTAAATGAATAATGTTCAGTGAAATTGAAGATAGGAACATATCGTGATGAAGTCTTGTGTGATATCATGCCAATGAATGTATGTCATTTGTTGTTGGGATGATCATGGTAATTTTATAGGAGTTATATATGTTATGGGAGAGAAAATACGTACACTATAATAAAGAATGGTAGAAGAGACAAGTTTGTTTCATTAAAGGACAAATAGGATCAATTTTACAGTAATGCCAAAAAAAATTGGTAGATGAGAGGAAGTTCTTCAATGGATAGAGACATGAGAATGTATGTTTTTCTTTGATTCCAATGGTATGTGGAACCACAAGTACAATAGAAACCACCATAGATGAAAGGAAGATATTGCAAGAAGAAATATTATAATTGCAGACAAAGTACAAAGATATCATATCAAACAATATGCCAAATGGATTACCACTAGTTAGGAGTATCATTCATCATATAGATCTGATTCTAGGAGAAAGTTACCACATAAAGCACCACATAATATGACACTAGTAGAAAATGAGGAATTAAAATGGAAAGTGTAGTTGTTAAGGAAATTTTGGATCAAAGAAAGATTGAGCCCATGAGCGGAACCCTTGGTACTAGCACCCAAGAAGGATGGTTAGTGGTGGATGTGTACTGACTCTAGAGAAATCAATAAGATCACTATATGATATAGATTTCCATTGCTAAATATGGATGACATAAGGGACTGTCTTAGTGGAGCAAAGTACTTTACAAATATTGACGTAAAGAGTGGTTATCATCAGATAAGAATCAAAGAAGGAGATGAATAGAAGATAACATTTAAGACTATGAGGGATTGTATGAGTTGGTGGTTATGCCTTTTGCATAAACTAGTGCATTGAGTATAATTATGAGGTTGATGAATGAGGTATTGAAGAAATTTTTAGGCAAGTTTGTGATTATTTACTTGGATGACATTTTGATTTTTAGTAAAACTAAGGAGGAACATATAGAACATATCAAACTAGTGTTGTATATGTTAAAAGAGGAGAAGTTGCTAGTCAATTTGAATAAATGGTTTCATAAAGAAGAAATTGGTATATGTGGGATTTGTGATATCAACTAGAGGTCTGAAGATAGACCTAGAGAAGGTTGGAGCAGTTGTGGAGTGGCCTACACAAGAAAATGTTGGAGAGGTAATATATTTTCATGGTTTGGCAAGTTTCTATAGGAATTTCATCAAAACATTTAGTGGTATTTTTTCATTGCTAACTAAGACAATGAGGGAAAATAAAAGGGAGTTTAAGTGGACATCAACAGAAGATAGAAGTTTTGAGTTACTAAAGAGGAAAGTGACAGAATAGCTAGTGTTGGCATTTTCAAATTTTGACAAGGTATTTTCAAATTGATTATGATGCAAGTGGGAATGTAGTTGGAGCAATATGAAGTGAAGAAGGAAGGCCAATAGCATATTTTAGTGAGAATTTGAATGATGCAAGGAAGAGATATCTAGTCTATAACTAGGAATTTTATGTCATAATTCAAGCATTGAAGAAATGGAGACACTACGTGTTGCCAAAGGAGTTTGTGTTGTACACTAATCATTTCTCATTATAGTATTTAAATAGACAAGGTAAGTTGAAACAAAGACATATGAGATGGGTAGAGTTTATGCAAAGATATAATTTTGTGTTGAAGCATAGGAGTGGAAAGTTAAACAACATTGTTGATGTGTTAAGTAGGAGATATAATTTTTTGATAGAAATGAGAGTAGAAGTAGTTGGATTTGAAGAGCTAAAGCACTTGTATAAAATTGATCCTAATTTTACAAAAGCATGGAAGGCATGTAATGAACTAGTAACCATAGATAGAAACAAATGATTAAATTACTTTATTCAAAATGAGATGTTTAAGGGTAGCCAATTATGTATTCCTAGAAGCTTAATGAGAGAAAAATTGATTGGTAGGATCTATGGTAATTGGTTATGACTAAAAGCCAAACTAAAACTTATAAACAAAACAAACAAGTGAAAGAAAATATTTTTGGGTGATGCAAGATTGCTCTTACACCCTAGGTTTCTCTTGCATCAGACACCCAGGGTTGATTGAAAAGTGATTCACTCACTTTCCAATGGTTAGAGGGAAACAAAGATGGTCTACCTCAACATTTTAAACCCACGATGAATCTTCTCCATCCCTTCCTTTTCACTTCACCAAATACTCCTCATATTATCTATTCCTTATGCTTCTCCCAATCCAACTATCCAAGTTTCCTCAATCTCTTCTTTAGGCTATTGTGGTATATAATTTTCCCATTGCACTTCCAAATTACTATCTCTATACTTTCCTTCATGGTAGTGATACAAATCTACAATGTTGAATAATGGTGATATGGCCAATCCCTTCATAACTCTACTTTATATACATTTGTTGAATCAAACTTATTGGCAATTCTACAAGGACCAAACTTCCTTAGCTTTACCTTGTTGTATGTCCCAACTAGAAATATTTCCTTCTTAAGATACACTGTTACTTCATCTCCAACTGCAAACTCCTTATACCTTCTTTTTTCATTAGCTTTCTCCTCGTATTTAACATTCATCTTTTCTTAGTGACCTGTTACTTCTGCATGCACTTCCTTCACATTTTATGCAAACTTTTCCACTTTTGCACTCTTCTTTTCCTCATTATTGATTTCTCTCAAGTCTCATACATTTCTTGGACAACTATCATAAGCAACCACAGACATTTTTTCCCTATACTCCTATTCCCTATCTTCTCTCTGACCAAACATCTTAACAAATTACCCAAGCTCCTATTTACCACTTTTGTCTATCCATCAATCTGTGGGTGATATGGTAAACTAAATTTTAAATTTGTCTTCATCATCTTCCATAATATCCTCCAAAAGTAATCAACAAAATTTGCATCCCTGTCTGAAACTATACTCCTTGGTAATCTCACAACTCTGAAAATAGATCAACTACATGTACTACAACATTAGTTTTCTTACATGGAATGAAATGCATAATTTTAGAGAATGTATCCACAACTATAAATATGAATCATGTTCCCTTTAAGTTCTAGGCAATCCCTGTTACAAGTGTGTGCCTAGTCAGTGTTGTCATTGATGTCAACATATTTGTGTTGTCATTGGTGTCAACTGTGCTCTTACTTTGTTGAGGATATTGAGAAAATTAGCCCCTCCGGTGATAACAATGTGTTGTAGTAGAAACAGTGCATTACATGCAGAAGAGCAGTCCAGAAGAATGCTCTGCATTTCCTGTATAATTAATATCTTTGCCTGTGGATTGGAAGTTATTTAGAAGCCTATCTGAAGATGTTATATTCTGAGTTTGAGCCTTCGGTATGAAGAATTAAGTGAGTTATGTTCACCAGAATAGAAATAACTTTTTTTGTATGTTTAGTGGTGACAGGGAGAAAGTGTTTTGCTCTGCATTCCTCCGCATTGAAGTACTTTGGTCTGTGGTTCTAGAATTAAGTCAGTGGTGATGTTAAGTGCCTTCAAATGCAATGGTTTGTGATTTGGTGGTCTGCAAGCTATCTTTTACTCATGATAGTGGCTGACAGTGTTGTTCTTGTACTCTAGTTTGAAGAATCTTATTGACAGAGTGATTAGAGATCATGTAGTTGTTCCTGGTGATTACAATGTGCTTGTGGATGTCTCTTGATCATGCTCCTACATTCGGACTGGTCTACAAGGTGTAATTCATATCGTTGATGAAGCATGTTCTTGATAATACTTGTGTTAGCATCAGTCTTAGCCAACTTGGTTGAATTCATCATCTACGGAGATGCATTGAAGATTGTGATAGTATGTTGTAGCATGGAAGATTATATTTGAGTCCCTGCTAAGGCGCGACGTGATCCGCATTCATTTCTTTTCTTTATAAATCAGTTTAGGTCCAAACCTATATGATGTAACATATGTTTGCCGACCTTGGAGATTGTTCCAACGATTGATGATTGTAATGCTGACCTTGATGATCATTCCAAGATTGATGAAGTGTATAAATACTTGTAATTGAGTCGTGAAAATGTATCAAAGTGCGAAGATGTGAACATAAAAGAGAAGTAAGGTAGCAAAGTAGAGCAGATGTGTTTGTGCTTCAATGGAACTGAACCCTGGCATGGAGTAGATGATGTTATCTCAGTTCAACCTTTTGGCAGTGAACCTCCTTTTGGCAGTGAGCCTCCTTTTGGCAGTGAGCCACCCCTAGGCAGTGAGCCTTTTTTTGCAGTGAGCCCTGCAGACACTGAGCCTCTATTTTTCGGTATTGATATAACTTATATATTTTTGTGGGCTAACACCCATCATGGTTTTTCTCTTTTAGGGTTTTCCATGTAAAATTCTGGTGTCTCCTGTGTTGATTATGCTTTTGTGTTGAGCTTCTCATTTTATGCTTTCATGGTTATATCTAAATATAAGTAATTGATAAGTTGATGATCATAATTGGTTAAAAGTTTTAGGACAACTGATTCACCCCCCTCCCCTCTTAGTTGTCTGGTGCAGTCCAACAATTGGTATCAAAGCTAGGTTCCTTGGAAGAAAGCCTAACAGCTTGAGGTTGATCCAAGATGTTACACAAGGATGAATTATCTTTCAATTGTTCCAAATGTGGTGAAGTTGGTCACTATGCTTCCAGATGTCCAAAAAGAAACTCAAAATTTTATGATGAAGAAGGCAAACGCAGAAAGTCCAAGAAAATATTTTATGAAGTTGAAGAAGATGAAGATGATGACTATTGTCTTAATTCAGAGAATGACAATTGCAAAGATGGTGAGATTTTTGATCCAGAGGCAAGTACTAGCATAAGGAACTATTGGGTTATTGATAGTAGCTGCTCAAATCATATGACTGGTGATAAAGGCAAGTTTATTGAATTTGTGAAGAATGAAGAAGGACTAGTTAGATTTGGAGATGATCGTACTGCCAAAACATGTGGAAAAGGTTCAATAAGTTTTGATAGAAAACAACATACTAAAGATGTTCTCTATGTTGAAAGCCTAAGACAAAATCTCCTGAGTGTTGGTCAATTGTGTAGAGAAGGATATAGCTTTATAGTTCAGAATGACGCTTTTGAAATCAAAGATAAATTTGGAGCTATAATAGCTGGTGGAAAAAGGATAGAAGAAAATCTTTATCATCTTAGAGAAGATGACATTATCTGCTCTGTAACTTGAAATCATGTAAGTTGGCTTTGGCATTGGAAATTGTGTCACATTAGTCCAAATGACCTAGTAAGGATAAACTTAGCCCAAGCTGTGAAAGATATGCCAAAAGGGATACACTTCAACAATTTCACCTGCAAGATGTGTCAAGCTGAAAAGCATACTAAAATAAGCTTACAGGTTGAAGAAAAATCCTCAAATGAATTGCTGGAACTGATTCATACAAATCTCTGTGGCCCCACAAAATTGAAAAGTCTCCATAATGATAGGTACTTTATGTTGTTTGTTGATGACTATTCCAAGATGATTTGGGTAAGTTTCCTCAAAGAAAAATCAGAAGCTCTAGAAGCATTTAAAAACTTTAAATCTATGGTTGAAGATGAGTTGAATATGAAGATCAAATTCTTGAAGACTGACAAAGGAGAAGAATTTACCTCTGGAAAATTCAATATGTTCTGTGAGACTAGTGGGATAAAAAGACAACTATATAAAGAAAATAGAATGATGGAAACAATGAGCAGAACCGTTCAAAAAGTTGCCAAGACAATGATTAAGGAAGCTGACCTACCAGAAGACTATTGGAAAGAAGCCATGCATACTGTTGTCTACACTCTAAACAAAATTCAAGTCAAGGGTAATGATACAAAAACTCCTTATGAATTGTGGTATGGTAAGAGCCCTTTCAGTGAAGTATTTTAAAGTTTTTGGAAGCAAATGCTATATCAAAAGAGAAGAAGTGGTTGGCAAAAGCAATGCTGAATATGATGAAGGGATCTTCCTTGGATATTCTACCAAGAGTAAGGCCTATTAGTGTTACAACAAGAAATTGAAAAAGATCATTGAAAGTGCAAATGTTAAGGTTGAAGAGGAAGGGACTGAACAAAAAGGATTGCAGACAACTAGACACAAATCTACTGAAATACAAACAAATTGGTGCTTGATTGCTAAATCACCAACTGAAATCAACAACACAATGGAAACTCCTGAAGATAGAAATTTGTCCTCTAAAAGTGAAGGGTCTCAGAATAATCTTGAAAATCTTGAAGAATCTAGATCTGAGAGTATGGACTTGAAGGGAAACTTAACAAAAGCAAATGAATACATCAAGGAGCTAAGTAAGAAAATCAAAGAGCTCAAGCAAAGACTCAAAGAGAATAAAGAAGAATTAAGGTTAGTAAATGAAGAGAAAGCAAAAATTGAAGAATGACTAAGAAACAAAACCACAGATTGCATAAAGCTTGTAGAAGAAGTTGTTGATCTAAAAATAGAACCGAAACACTCATGGGCTGAACAAGACAAACTCAGTGAAAGTGCTACCAGATGGAATAGGCAAATGGCTATGGCTAGTCATGGAAAACAGGATGTGATTTCTAAGATAAGTGGAAGTTCCAAAGAAAGTCAAGAAGAAAATGTTGAAGCCAAGAAGGACAAAGGCAAATAGACTGAAGCTCAAAGGAATAGATTAAGAAGACCACCAGTCGGGCAACCAAATGCACAAAGGTACCCATATTTCAATGGCTATTATTTTAATTGCAAAAAGTTTGGTCATAAGGCTACTCAGTGTAGGAGTAGAATAGATCAGAATGCTCCATCATTCGCTAGTCAATGCTTCAATTGTAAGAAAATTGGTCATAGATCAAATGAGTGAAGAAGCCAAGTAAGAAATGACTTTTATAATGCAAGGAATACTCAATCATTCAATGGAAAGTGCTTTGCTTGCAATAGATTTGGGCACATGGTTAATCAATGCAGATCAAGGATGAATTCTTTCAAAGGAAGGAATCAAGGACATGAAAGTATTGTGTGCTATGATTACAACAAACTTGGACATATGGCAAAATTTTGCAGAAGCAAGAATGTGAAAGAAAACTACTATGTTGAAGAAAAAAGACCAGATCAAAGGAATGATGAGGGAAAGGAAAAAGTTGATCCGGTTGAAACTAAGAAAGAAATGAGCAAGATCTAGATCAAGAAAGATGTGATTGAAATTAAAGATGGATCTGCATCAGCTTCTGGTGTAGATACTTCCTCCGGGAAGTAAATCAGGAGCTCTGGCTCAGGGGGAGTCTTATTGAAAATCTTTCCTCCCCAACCAAAAGATTAATGCTAATGATCTAGCATAAAGAGACAAGGTCAAGGATCAGTAGCAAAAGCTAAGTCAGGACTGAAACTGTATTTGTGAAGGATAAAAGAAAAATTGTGCAAAAATTTGGGTTGATAGAACAAAAATTGTTCCTAGTACAAAGCAAGTTTTCATGATGATTGATAGTACCTAATGAACTCTGAGGAGAATGGATATGAACAAGTTGTATCATTATAAAGCAATGAAGAAAGAGGAGAGAAAAGTGCAAGATGAAGAATCTCCGAAAGGGATTTTTAAGACCCATAGGACTTGTGCAAGAGCATCACACTGAAGATCAAACCATTTGTGACTGACAAGAACAAGGGTTACAGAAGTTTAAATTTGATCAGAAGTAGCAGCATGCAAGTATGTGCCCTTTGCCATTGATGTCAAAGGGGGAGATAAATCATGTGAAAAACTCAAGGGAAAAAGAATGCAGATGTGTGAAAAGAAAGGGGGAGAATCTTGTCTTGATGGTCTTTTCAGCTTTTCACATCACATGTTGCCATCAATGACAAAGGGGGAGATTGTTGCAAGTATGTGCCTAATCAGTGTTGTCATTGATGTCAACATATCTATATTATCATTGGTGTCAATTGTGCTCTTACTTTGTTGAGGATATTGAGAAAATTAGCCCCTCTGATGATAACAATGTGTTGCAGTAGAAACAGTGCATTACATGCAGAAGAACAGTCCAGAAGAATGCTCTACATTTCCTGTAGAATAAATATCTTTGCCTACGGATTGGAATTTATTTAGAAGCCTATCTGAAGATTTTATATTATGATTTTGAGCCTCTGGTATGAAGAATTGAGTGAGTTATGTTCACCAGAGTAGAAATAATTTTTTCTGTATGTTTGGTGGTGATAGGGAGAAAGTGTTTTGCTCCACATTCCTCTACATTGAAGTACTTTGGTCTGCGGTTCTAGAATTAAGTCAGTGATGATGTTAAGTGCCTTCAAATGTAATGGTTCATGATTTGGTGGTCCGCAAGCTATCTTTTACTCATGACAGTGGTTGATAGTGTTGTTCCTGTACTCTAGTTTGAAGAATCTTATTGATAGAGTGATTAGAGATCGTGCGATTGTTCCTGGTGATTACAATGTGCTTGTGGATGTCTCCTGATCATGCTCCTACATTTAGACTGGTCCGTAAGGTGTAATTCAGATCGTGTATGAAGCATGTTCTTGAGAATACTTGTGTTAGCATCAGTCTTGGCTGACCTAGTTGAATTCATCATTTACAGAGATGTATTGAAGATTGTGATAGTGTGTTGTAGCCCGAAAGATTGTATTTGAGTCCCTGCTAAGGCGTGACATGATCTGCATTCATTTATTTTCTTTGTAAATATGTTTAGGTCCAGATCTATATGATGTAACATATTTTTTTTGACATTGGAGATTGTTCCAACGGTTGATAATTGTAATGCTGAGCTTGATGATCATTCCAAGGTTGATGAAGTGTATAAATACTTGTAATTGAGTCATGAAAATGTATTGAAGTGCGAAGATGTGAAGATAAAAGAGAAGTAAGGTAGCAAAGTAGAGCAGAGGTGTTTGTGCTTCAATGGAACTGAACCCTGGCATGGAGTAGATGTTGTTATCTCAGTTCAACCTTTTGGCAGTGAGCCACCCCTAGGCAGTGAGCCTTTCTTTGTAGTGAGCAATTAGGGCAGTGATCCCTGTAGGTAGTGAGCCTCCATTTTTTGGTATTGATATAACATATATTTTTGTGGGCTAACACCCACCGTGGTTTTTCCCTTTTAGGGATTTCCATGTAAAAGTCTGGTGTCACATGTGTTGATTACGCTTTTGTGTTGAGCTTCTCATTTTATGCTTTCATGGTTATATCTGAATAAAAGTAATTGATAAGTTGATGATCATAATTAGTTAAAAGTTTTAGGACAACTAATTCAACCCCCCCTCTCAGTTGTCTGATGTAGTCCAACAATCCCAATACAAAATTCATACTTATATCCTCCTAAGGTTTCTCTGGAACTAGTAGTGATTGAGACAACCCAACATTTTAAATGCCTCCTTTTGCAACTTGACAAGTCTTATAACCTTGAACAAATTTCCTCACATTCTTATACATTTGTGGAAAAAATTAAATTTTCACTCACTAATTCAACCATCTTATCTACTCCAAAATGTCTTAATAAACCACCACTATGTTTCTCCTCGATCAAATTCTCCCTCATTGAGCTTCTAGGAATACACAATTGACTCCCTTTATATACAATTCATCTTTAATTATGTAATCAAGCCACTTAATCCTATCTATACCTACTGGTTCTTTACATTCCCTTCATGCCTCCACAAAATATGGATCAACTTCATATAAATGCTTCAATTCTTCAAATACAACTACCTCTACCCTCATCTTAGTTATAAAATTTTGTATCCTACACAACACATCTGCAACCTTGTTTGATTTTCCACTCAGGTATGCTTCAACACAAAAGTATAAATTTGCATGAACTCAACCCATCTCATGTGTCTTTGGTTCAACTTACCTTGATTGTTCAAATATTGCAACATCTGATGATTAATTTACAACACATGCTCTTTTAGCAATAAGTAATGTCTCCACTTCTTCAATGCTTGGATTATGGCATAAAATTCTCTATCATAGACTAAATATATTTTTCTTGCATCATTCAACTTTTCATTGAAATAAGATATTGGTTTGCCTTCTTGGCTCAACATTAATCCTATTACACTCCCACTTATGTCATAGTCAACTTGAAATACCTTGGTGAAATATGCTAAGGCTAACACTAGTTGTTTTGACACCTTTAACAACTTAAAACTCCTATTTTCTCTTGATTTCTTGTTGAACTCCTTCACATCTCCCCTCATTGTCTTAGTTAGTAGTGCACAAATACCATTGAAATTTTTTATGAATTTTCTATAGAAACTTGTCAAACCATGAAAGATTTTACCTCTCCCACATTTACTGGCATAGGCCATTCCACAATTACTCTGACTTCCTCTAGATCCCTCTTTAATCCTTCGACTAAGATTACAAATCCCAAGTATACCAATTCCTTCGTCATGAAACTATACTTCTTCACATTGATCAACAATTTTTGTTCCCTCGATCTCTATATTACTAATCTTATATGTTCTTAGGTGTTCTTCCTCGGTCTTAATGAAAATCAAAATATCATCCAAGTAAACAATTACAAACTTACCCAAATTTTGCTTTAAGACCTCATTCATCAACCTCATAAATGTACATGATGCATTAGTTAATCCAAAGGGCATAACGAACATTTCATATAGTCATTTATCTTGAATGTAGTTTCCAACTCATCCCCTTCTTTGATCCTGATCTAATGATAATTGTTCTTCAAATCAATCTTGGTAAAACACTTTACTCCACTCAAACAATCCATTACACCATTCATCCTAGGCAATTGGAATCTATACTTTATGGTGATCTTGTTTATTTATCTAGAGTCTATATACATCCTCCACTCCCCATCCTTCTTGGGTGCTAGTACTATGGATACCACACATGGGCTTAAAAATTATTTGATCAATCCTTCCCTCGATAATTCTTGCACTTGTCACATCAACTCTTCATTTTTTAGTGGTGTCATCCTATGCACCACCTTATTTGGAAAACTTTCCCTTAAAATTATATCCATGTGATGACTAATACTCCTCATTGGTGGTAATCCATCTAACATATTATCTGATATGATATCCTAGTATTCTTTGAACAATTCTAAAACTTCCTCACGTGGCATCTCTTCTACATATATAGTGTTTCTTGCTATGCTTGCATGCCACATACCTTAGGAATCAATACATAACACATATTCTCATCTCTCAAGCCATCTAAGAACTTTCTTCCATCCACCAAATAAATTCTAGCACTAATGCAGATTTGTCCTTCTCTTTCTTTTGGCAAGATCAACACGTGTCTTTACATTCAATGTTAGACTATAAATATTCACTCTTCCATCATGTATAACACTTTTGTCAAATTTTCATGGTCTCCCCAACAACAAATGGCACACATCCATTGGCATTATTTCACACAAAACTTCATCATGGTATGTGCCTATCTTGAATTTGACCCAGGATTGTTCCTTCACCAACACTCTATGCTCTTTTTGCAACCAAGCAATCCTATATGGTTTAGGGTATTCTATCCTTCCCAATTTTATCTTTTCAACCATCTCTTTAGATACTAAATTATATGTACTACCACTATCTATAACAACCTTACAACACTTAACTCCTAATATTGCATATTATTTTTTTGAACATATTTCTTCTCTGTATTGGTTCCTCCTCATAATTATATTTTAATAGATCTCCTTATAGAAAATGACTTGCCTTTCTTCAGTTCATCCTCAAAGTTGTATGCTGTCTCAATCTCCTCATCATCATGTGCAACTCTTGCTCTCCCTTCTGGCCTCTTGTTAAGGCTCCTTGATGGTATTCAAATGCTCGATGTCCTACTTCCCCATGTATAAAACATGTTCCCTTGAAGGGCCTCTCTTTTCCTTCACCATATCTCCCTCTGCATCTTTGATATCCATCAATTCTATCATTGTTGTATGAATTCATGTCATCTCTAGATCCTTGCAGTATAGATTACTACCTTCCGTACTATTGCGATGGGAATTACCGCTTCCACTTTCCTTGTGGTATTGGCTATTACTCTTATTATCCTTTGCATATGTCCCATCACCATTTTGGATCTATCTTCCTAGAATCCTCCTCTTCATCCTTGCTAGTTTTGCTTATCTCCAAATATTTTGTTTAATTTATTTTCTATGGTTAGGGCCATCTGATATGCTTCCTCTATTGTTTAGGTATTTAACATACTCAACACTTCTTGAATTAACTCTCTCAGACCATTAATGTATATTTCCACTTTCTCCACTCCTTCATCACGATGTCTTGAATAGATTGTCAATATATAATACTCGAGTTAGTGTAGTCATTCACAACCATATCCTTTTGCTTTAGATTGTGTAGGTCCTTTAGCAACTCTACAAGTGATAGTTTGTAGGAATGAACTTAGATTTGATTTTTTTCACCATTCTTTCCCATTTCCTAATACTAGGTTTACCCTTCCTATTCCTTTCTAGCTAGACTTCCTTACACAAAATGACAGCATGACCCTTCAACTTAGTCTTAGAAAATTTTACTCTATCTAGGTCATCAATATCTTTATATTCAAAATGTTCTAAATTGATTATCCAATCTATTAATTCTTTAGGATTTAGATTACTAGAATAATTTAGAATATCTACTATAATTTTCTTACCAATACTTGATATAAATTTCAACATGTTTTCTTCCTTGTCTTCTTCTTCACTTTCACTTTTCTCAGAAAGGCTAACTTCTTGTTCTTGATCACTTTCATCATTTCAAGGGTTAAGGTTTCTTCAATGGTCTTCCTCAAAAGAATCCATTTGGATATTCATAGCCTTCATCATCTCAAACATATCTTCCATCCTTCTAGTGACATTAACAATACCATGTCCTCTATGTGGTGGCATCTTAGATTTGGAGTAAACTACCTTAGGTTGACAGTTTGTTTTTAATCACCCCTACAAACTACCTCACAGTCAACATTCTATCTAGAATCTTCTTATCAACTACCTTAGTTCGATGATCTACTTACAACCAATTCAAGTCACATGAATCTTATACCCAAAACTCTCCTACTAGAAGATTGATGATGTGCTTCATCTTCTTAATTTACCAAACTCATATCATGATTCATGAATCTTGCACTAGGTTAGTTAGCACTCCACCTACAAATTTTCTTTCTTCCCTCTCTTTTTTTACAAAACTCGTTCTAAAAAAATGCTCAACTAACTTTGATGCCACCTGATGTAGTCATGGCCAGAGGGTCCAATGAAGGATTATCCAATCATGCAACCAAAAACCAAACACACAACAAAACTAAATGGAATAGTAAAATAACAATATATTTTTTTATTATTTCATCATCACAACAGAATTACAATCTACTTTAATGGGCTTCCCACATGCCATGCCTCAATCATTTGATTACAAATGGACAAATTACAAAATTTGAAAGATATTGCAATACAATGTCATGTCAAGCTATCTTGTACTTTCTTCATTGACCTCCAATTATCTTCCAAGATGTCTATATATCAACTACTAGTCTTGCAATTGATCTCAATTAGCTATCAGGTGCTGCAAAGTTAAATGCCTCATAAAATATGTAGTTGATCAAATGTGTGAATGAGTCTTCTGGAATGAATGTGGTGGTGAATGGTTAATGAATCTTGATGTGGTTCATGCAATAAGATCTCCTGGGTCTAATGTACCTTGGAATGTGTTCCTCTATTGCCATAAGGTTTGAGAAGTTGCTGCAAAAATGACAATGAAACTTAGTGTTAGCCAATAATGCTTGATAAGTAGGTCAGAGACCAAATTAGACCTTTGCAATGATCATAAACTTCACGAAAGTTAATATAACATTGAAGGGTCAATGATAAACGTACATTCTCGATTGTGAAGGGAAATGCATGAGTGCAGTGAAATGTAATAGGATCTTTGGTGACAAATTGATGAGTGAAATGCAAATGAAAACCTACAACCAAGTGAAAGAAAATATTTTTGGGTGATGCAAGATTGATCTTACACCCTAGGATGCTCTACATCAAAATCTCAACAATAACAATGGTAGTTGTAGTTGTTGAACTAGAACACTCATTCTACTCTTTTGTACCTCTAGTTTTAAACTTTAATTTTACTTCCTTCCTATTAGAGGTACATTATTCTCTAAAGATTCTTGTTCATTTTCCTTAATAGTTACCCTATTAGTAGGAATAATTTGTGTAGGTGCATGAGGGGGAGAAATTTCCTTTTCCCTTGGAAGAGGCTTTGAGGTCTTGTCTTTCTTTTATGTCTCATTTTTGCCTTTCCCTTTGACCTGTTTATTATGAACACAAACCTCTAAAATCAATCAAGAGTTGTTACATTGGTTTAGATCAATGGTTGGGAGCTATTTAACAACTATCAATTGCCCATTCAATATTTTAATTTTTCATATTGTTATAGTACATGGGATGATTGTTAATTGAGTGTCTTGGTCTCTTCTTGGTGTTTTTAGACAGGTTTATCTAAGATATCTTTTTATTTTGCTATTACGTGTTTAAGATATTAGATTTCTTATAGGTTAAATTTTATATATAAAATAAATGTATATTATGTAAAATATAATATATAATAATAAACATAACTATAATATAGATTTCATAGTCTATATTATAGAGATAAAAAATAATATATAATGAATTCTATATATAATTAAGATAAATTCATTTTCACTTGTTTATATTTTTTAAATTAATTTGTATGCAAATAAAAATATAATTTAAAAATATTATATTTATACATATACATTATATTTAAAAAATAAAAGTATAATACTTGATATGTAATTACTAATTATTTATTAAAATGATTATAATTGAAAGTTTTTATTAACGTACAATTTGTCTTACCTTCGATGGTAAGAACAAGAAATTACAATTTATGTCTTATTCTAGCCTTCATGTTATTCAATTTTAATAATTATAATCTATATACATTTTACATATTAAAAGAACCCTCCATTAACGAAACATATTACAATTTGATGGGTCCTCAAACTTTCCACTATTATAAATGGCAATGGATGACTACAATTTAATTCTCGAAGGCAAATCTTGAAACCTACATATTGCGAACACAAGCCTTCAAAATCAATCGAGAGCCATTAGATTAGTTTAGATCAATGATTGAGAACTTGATAATTATTAATTGCCCATTCAATATTTTAATATTTTATTAATGGCATCGATGAGGTGAATTTAAGGAAGTTACAGACCATCATTCAATTTTATTTGTATTAAAAGTACAAAACTTTATTATTATTTATATTGTGGTACGTACATGGCACTTGTCAGTTGTCTCTGAATAAGATATTATAGAAAATAAAAAAATTTATAAAACAAGAAACTTAGGTTGTATTATTGCAAAAATGTAATTCAACTGCTAAGACCACATTGGTTGGAAGTAAGGAGACGTCACCTAAAATTTCAATATCAATAATGGGTTGTGGTAGAGTTGCCCAGTCATTATATTCATCTTTATGGGTAAGTGAAACATTGAAATCCTACCTTCAATCTTTGTATTACTGTAAGCATTCAATTTCAAATATTTGATCTTGAGGGTTAAAGGTGAAGAAAAACAAAATGTATAACACTGAACTACTTAAAACCCCATGTTTTATTAATGAATACCATGATATTTATGATCTCATAATCACTAGTAGGTACACCTCACAACTTAGATACACGTGAGAATAAGGCAAATAATGAAAAGTTTAATAACCAACCAAGTGTCATTGCACCTTGGGTGGTATGGATTGGGACACATGATGTTCCATGAGATTTTCCCTTGCCCATAATTATTCATGGGCTATGCCAAGAATTGTAATGAAAATAGAAAATTAATTGTTAACAAAGAGACCCAAGAAGAAATCTTGTCCATTACCACATGAAATATTAGCATTGGGCTGGGGTTTCAACCTCAAGAATTAGGAACCATCCCCATCAACCTAGAAATAATTACTAGTGATTATGAAGTAGTCAGTCAAAGTTCCATAGAAAATTTCTCAAAAGAATAACATTTGATGGTAGCATACCTAACCAAAAAACTCCTTATCAAATTGAATTTTTTTAGCAATGGGTTAAGGATATTGTTTCAATGCTAGCATTTTAACTTCAATTAGATAGTGATAAGCAAGTGGATGGAACTTTCCTTGAAATGGTATACTATATCCATTATGATCAACCACTTGTTAGATATAGGTTTTGTTGAGCACATTACAAAATCCATGCATAAACAATTTCTAATCATTAAAGGAGGTTCCAACATTAAGACCTTTAGGTTCACAACCTACTTGTGCTATTTATTTCTATGATAGTTTAGTGGATTGCTCATGCCCAACAAGCTTCAGATTCATCCCTATTTTGGTGATGAGAGACAAGAAAAAAGTTGCATCCAATAACTGAGTGAACCCATAAGATAATGATGCATGATAATAATAAAAACCACAACCATTTTGTGGACTATTTTTTGGCTCCAATTTATACTGCAATTACAAATACTCAAATTCCTAGATTGCTTATGACTTATAGAGATTCCATTCAACTAGGATAAAAAATACAAATGGCTAACTGGTACTTCATGGAGGAATACAATATGCTAAGATTTTATGGATTGAGAGTAGAGCCCCACAAACTTCTAATACATGTGATAGAGAGGGTTTTTACATTGGAATATATATGACAGGTGGATACTACAAATCAACTATACTTTGTTAGTCAATAAACGAGGACCATATTTCCTTACATTTTTCATATGGAGGGTTCACATTTGAGAGAAAATCATTCATTGTGGCACATGTGATTTATGTTTTTAAAATTTAATGTTGACTCTCATTGGTAATATGACCCATGTGAGGTGATTAAAGAGAAGGTTGTGGCCAATAAGAACTCTATAAGTAAAATTCAACATCAAAGTAAACCCCTGCTAGAAAGATTGAAAAATAAGGAATCTTGGGATGAGGTCAAAAAAGTAATGGAAGAAATTGATATTAAGAAAGGTATTACTTTTCAATAGTTGTCAACATAAATTATGGGATTACATCCATAGATAGAGGTAGAGATGCCAATCATGAGATACAATCATTTTTATACAAAAGCTACTAATAAATCTACTTATAAAAATATGCCACGATCTCTAAAAGAAACTTTTTTATATGCTCATTAGACATAATCAAAACTATCTACCTTTTGGTCTATGAGGAAGGATCTAGGTGATCCAAAAGCTTCTTTAGAATTTGAGGATATCCTAGAAGATGAAGAGTTTAGTGAATTGTGGAATAGAGAGCATCCCTCCCAAATAATTAATGTTGAATTTGATAATGAGAGTTAAGAGTAACTTTTGGATTCCAGTGTAGACTATTCATACAAACCTAGTTTGAGTGAGACCACAAAAGAAACATATACTTCAAAGGTAGCCATAGCCCAAAAAATAAGTTATTAAGGTGGTGTTTTGGGGCCCACGGGACAAGGTAGTACTTGGCTAGTAATAGATGTAGATCCTAGAAAACCTCATGATATGCAAGGCATTAGAGCTAATAATCAAGCCCAAGGGCATACAAGTACATGTAGTATAGTTAAATTTATTCTAGCTTCAAATCCTCGGTGTGAGATACATTCACAACTAGTACCATAAGGGTCTTCGAATCTTCAAGATTCAATTGGTACAAGAGATGGTGGAGAATCTAGTGTTACTGGTGGCAATGGCATATGTAGTAGTAATGGTCAATAACTTCTATAACAAAGAATATTCATAATAGGTCAATACAAATATATGCTATAGAGTATCAACACAAAGAAGGCCATGAGAAGAGGCAAAAGACTATGATAGTTCCAACTATCTCCATGTCAAAAGATTTATTTCCATTAGGAATCCCTCCTGCTGTTATTGGGACTAGGACACGAATGACTAATCCTCATAATTAAACATTTATAAATGTCCCAACACTACAACTACTCCTTTTCCATTCAAGAATTGGATTGTACCAACAGTCCCATGTTTTGACTATAAAGCTAAGTTTAATAATAAATAAAATATATATAAAAGAAATAAGATGTAGATGTTAGAGACTATTATTATTGTAACTTCAGAGCCTACAACAACTAAGGTATTGCCTACATATGACCCAAATATAGATACCATGGAGTATGTCATGCCCACATTTTACACGTGGACATGAAAATCAAACTAACAAAAAATTTCTAAACCCGACGCTAAAACCCTCTCGCACGCAACATGTGCACTCAATGATATACGCACTTAACGTTGTTGCATGAGCAACTAGTGTTGAGCACGCCGCAAGAAAGTGAGGTAGAAACAATGAAGTCAGGGAAGTGCGAAACTCCTTTTGCCTCCCTTACATATGGGGGTTAACTTACAAGGTTAAGGCATCGCAACAAGCGTTGCCATGAGGGAAGGTCTCCTTTGAAGGACTATCTCTAGGGTTTCCTAGATGAGGAGAACTCAATTTCGACCTAAGTTGAAACCCTAACCTTAAAATCTATTTAAGCAAATAATTTTCAAAACTAAAATGTGAAAGCTCAATAAGGTAATAATTTAAACTATTTCACTATCCATAAATCAACACAAGGAAATTAAACTAAATTAAATGCCTTTTCAATAGTCTAAATAATAAATTTAATGGAGAACATTTAAATCAAAACTATACAACAACAAAATTGACCTAACTAGATAAATAATTTTTCGTCACAATATCTGTCACATTTGCCCAACAAAAACTCTAAATCAAATATCTGGTTATCCAAAAATTATGCAACATAACATTGTGAATACATCCCTAGGTTTTAAATAATTCAAAGGTGTAAATATTTAATTAAACAACTATAGAACTATACAAGTAGTATAATATTCACTTAAGTGGGTTTACGAGTAGGAAAAGGTTTAAAAATTGTTTAACAATCTCTAATCATTGGGGCGACACTTTTTGAACCTAAAATAGGTTTATAAAAGCAAATCATGTCCTTGCTTCTCACACATTGGTTTGTTTTTGCAGGTTGAAGGGTGGAGCTCAAGGAAATCTCTTTCCTTTTGGAAGGATTATTTCCCAACTAAGATTTGTCTAACTTATTTCCATGTTTTCTCAAATAGGTTTAATCTCTATGTTTGATTTTAAGCATTCAAGTTTTCTAGTTTTCAATATTTCTAAGTTTCCATTTCTCAGATGCTTTAATTTGCTAAGATTGAAATTTATTTCTCCATTTTTTTTCCAAAGTTACTCCAAAATAGGATATCACAATAGGCTCATAGTTCTCTATAGTTTATTTCAAAGAAAGTTATTTATGTTCAAAATATGTATCCTGTACATATACAAGATAAATAGGGTGCTAAATGGAAAAGGGGCTTTATATATATAACAAAGAAAAAATATAACATACATATTAAAAAAAGGTATCTGTGTATATACACAAAACTCTGTATACACAGTTCTTTGTATATACAGAGATTTGTTAATATAAATATATATATATATATATATTTATACAACAATAAAATAAAAAAAGGATATTACAATCTTAAAATACAGAGGCGACTGATGATTTTAAATGCTGAGGGTTTTTTTGATAGGCGACAATATATACAGAGGGGCTAACCTTGCGTGTGCAGGGCGTGGGCCCCATGCAGGGGTTCTGGCCTGCACCCACAGGTCGACACCCCAAGGCTCTGCAGTGGGGGGTGCCAAAGCCCCCACCCTTCCAAAGCATTGACGACGTTGTGGAAGGATGGGGCCTTCACTCTCTTCCTCCCTACTCTACCGCTTCCATGGGAAGCACGTGGGGCAGCAACAAAGAAAATTATTTTTATTTTTAAAACACTTAACCCTAATATGAATACTTTTGCTCAATTATTATTAAATTAAAACTTTAGCTCCAAATAAATTTACAATTTTATATATATGTATGTATGTATATTCTCTCCTTTGATTTTTTTTATATGAAAACATAGAATATATATGTATATAAACATTTATATACAACCTTAACCCACTACAAAATAGATATTTAAATATTTTTCTTCTTGAAAAGGAATAGTAAGGGTATTTAAAACTTTATACACACAACCAAATCTTAAATTAAATAACCATATATTTTGCTTCCAAGGAAAAATAGAGGTCTCTCTTTTTTTTGACATACATATGTGAGACTTTGTCTTTCCTTTGTAATTAGAAATACTAGATATCAAATGTGAAGTAAAGGGAGAGAGAGAAAGCATTGTACTTGATTTAGATTTACAATAATCCAATTCACCAAGGAATCCCTTAAAGCTCACATTCTAACTACACATTTACAAAGCTCTTTGAGCTTAGGCATTTACATAGCCATTACAACAATACAAAGGCACTACACATAGCCTAGGATCCACAAGGAGACTTTTTCTCTATTCCTTCTTTCTTAGCCCAAACTTGCAATAAGCCAAAACAACACAAGAAGGCTAATGGAGGTGCTCACCACCCAACCATATGCATGTTCACAAGCCTCCCCCAAGCTAGGAGGCCTATAAGTAACCCCGAAATACACACATACACAAGGGAGACAACCACACACACAAGCAAAGAAGCACATTCCCAACCAAGGATATTCACAACACAAAATCCATATACCATGGATTTGAAACAAAGGGGAGAGAGTGGACTACTCTCCTCGAGGGGAAAGACATAAATGTCTAATTTACTCAACTCCTCAATACTACTTTCTCAAATCTCAACTTAATCATTTTGCTGCCAATATCATTTCATGTTACAACTTAACCATCTTATTATTCCAATATTCATAAGGAGGTCACTCTTGCCTCTCACACATAACCACAATCTCAAAATAAGGCCTTAAGCCAAAACAACTCCTCTCAAGGAGAGAGCTTTCCCGAAGGAGGTTCTCACCTCTCTCCAAACCCCAAATACAAGGCAAGCTCTTCCACACAAGTAGTGAGCATTTGCTTAAACAACCCATCCCAAAATAATAACACAACCAAACAAGATCATACAAATCCATGCATTACATAAGCAAATAAACAACTACTAAAAGATTGAAGACTCTTGAGAGCTTACCTCTCAAGATCTCCAAGTATGAGGGAGTTGAAGAAGATATACACAAGAGTTCTCCAACACTTCAAAAATCCTCTCCAAAGCCCAAGCTCCTCCCCAAATCTAAAAGAACAAAAAGCTAAAAGCAAGAACCCTTCTCAGTGCCTCCACAAGAGGGAGATAAATAGGGTTTCAAAAACCATCCCCATGAATGAGGAGGTGACACTTCTCACCTTATCATTCACTCTCACAAGCACAACTCCCCACATGTGTGAGATATTGAGGAGTAGGGAGGTGACACTCGTCAACCTCTCATTCCTCCTCAATAGCACATCTCCCCATATTTCTCCTCACACACGTGTGAGGCATGGGGAAGAGGGAAGCACTTGGGGTTCTCTTCCCAAGGGCTCTTACACTGTGTGCTCACACATGTGAGACCCTTGGGATTCTCCCAATCCTTTACATGAATCTTGGGTTGTGGGATTTGGATGTGACAAGTCACCCAACTCTCAACCCAAAACCCTAATCTCGCCACTTAACTCCCATGGTCAAAAAGAGGGGGAAAATATGAGTTAAAACTCATGAATTGAGGTCTATAAGGTACCTAACCCATAGGTACTTGACCTAGGACCCTTAAACAAACACAAAAATCAATAAAAACCTTTAAAAACCCATTTTAAAATGCCCTAAAAGCCCATGAACGAAAATGGACATGTGGATGACAACTCATCATCTACCTCACTACTTGACAACCTTAGAAGACTCGTAAATCAAAGTATACAAATAAAACATATTACAATCATTCCAATTTCAACAATAACCTTAATCCGCCTTAGGGATTAGGTTGGCATTATTGGTTAAATACATGAGTTACTTGGTAGACCTCCGAAATTCCATTGGCTATGGAAATGCATGCACACTTCAACACACATTAGTATGTCCAATGTATAAATAGCCGAAGCGACAAGAATTAAACACACATAGAGTCACTCAATAACCAAGTGTTTCAAACACAATACAATCACTTTCAAATATTAATGTATAGCCTTATTTCAACCTTTTCACAATTTCTTTTCTAATTATCAAAATAAGGTGTTCTAATAACCATTACAACAATTCAATCTCACTTAGAATAATATACTTTAATTACCATTCATTTTGCCAAAAATCAAGAAGTGACATAATCAATCACATTACAAACTTATCCCTATGTTCAAAGATATAATCCTTTCCAATTTTCCTATATCATTGAAATCCATCCACATTCATAATTGAAACAATCAACGACAAGGCACATCATATTTCATCTAAAAATTGAGAATTAACATAATTACTTTTAACTAATTCATCATAATCGAACAATATATGATTTATCAAGTCAATACATGTATCTCGCATACACAATCAACACAACTACCTTATAAAAAAATCCACGACAAAACTATAATGACTCTTGGACAAGGTCACCATACCATATACAAAAACCTAAGCCTATGTAAAGAAATACAAATAGGTCTAATAGTGCCACTAAAACGGTCGCACAAGGGTGGGCCTCACAAAGTACATGTATATTGTGCCCAGAGTTACAAACAAACCAAAAGATTAGATGCATCGCTCTGACTATGAAGTAAGCACCCCTTCATTGGATTTTAATGGAATGAAAAGTTGTGACAAAATAAATATATAAAGAAGGAATAATGATGTGGTATACACATCATTACTAAGGGTAGAGAGAGAGAGAGGGGAATTGGTGAAGAATCAAATATAAAAATTGTAGGCAGATCTAGTAAATGAGAAAGCAAGGAGGAAAGCAACAAATAACAAGAGAAGTGAATTAGAGAAAAGGATAAAAACATCTACCTCTACATCTACAAGCGATGTGAATGAATAGACAGAGGTGGAAGTAAATGAATTGAAGCAAAAGTGAGAGGAAACTACAAAGAAATATAATAATAAAAGAGCTAAGTAAAAAAAAATTACAACAGACACTGATGGAAGCCAATATCTTAGCAAATAAAATACAAGAGAAACTAACAAAAGAGAAAGCAAAAGTGTAAATATGGGAACATAATGTGGAGGAAGAGATAAAACACAACGAAAAATTACAATTGGAGTTGAGGAAAGAAGAAAAGGAAATAAAGTCTTCCCAAAGTAAAGTATTTGAATTTTATAAAAACATAATGATTCACATAAAACATATAATGTTTGGATGGGAATATGCAAAAGATTGATTATTTGAATAAAATGTTTGAATTCATGGATGGTTTGTAGGCAGATTTTTAGAAGCTCGATCAATACATTATTGAAATCAGAAAAGTGATGGCTTAAAGAGAGCATATAGAAAAACATATTTTGGAAATGAACTATAGAATCGGTGACAATAAATTGGCATCAAAAGGAACTCACAATTGGAGTGATGCCTCAGTAAAGGCATCATCTATCATTCAGAAGTGTATAAAGCTAGGTGAAGCACAATAATTTTTGAATCAATGTGGAATAATGTTACGAAAGCTACATGGAAAGGTAGAATACCTCAAATAACTTGGTTTGCCAATGAATTTTGAAAAATTAAATAGATTCATTACAGATATTACTTTCGAAAGGAAGATGGAGGATAGAATGAAGTGAGCTAAGAACCAATGTTTTGAGAAGCTGGATGAGGAAAACTTTTTGGATTCTATCAAACCATTGATAGCCTTGAAAGTAAGTTTGGATGATACATTAAAGGAAATCCCCACTCTTAATTATGAATTGTTAACAAATTTACAAGTCAATTGCTATGAGTTACAACAAATTGAACTTCTAATAGATGAACACTAGAACATGCTATGGAAGATGATATTATGAGATTCCAATTGAGCATTATGCAGAGTTACTTTTTAGCAAGATATTATAATAATTTTATGTATTTGCTCTTTTGAAAATCAATATAAAACTCAAATCCACTTATGTGTTCAAATTATCTCTAGTATTTGATTACTTCAATAAATATTTGGTTTCTAGAGACAAATTTGTTGTATATGCTACTATTGTTGTATTTAGTTGAATGTTTGTAAAACTTTTCACATGGTACGTGGGGTATTCAATATAAACAAGGGATTACTAAGAATTCTTTGTTATGGTCATGGGATTGCATTTGATGGTTTAAGTACATTTAAAATCAAATTTGTAATCAAATACGATGCTTAAAATTTAGATTCTAAAATGGAACATTAGAAAAATAATAATATGTTAAATTGTTAATTCTTAAATAAAAATTAAAAAATGTGTGCCAATATGTCCATTGTTAGTTTGTTACCAACTAAACACTGCAAGTACAAATGCAATCAAATTTGGAAATCATGCTTAAAATTTAGGTTCTAAAATGGAACATTAGAAAATAATAATATGTTAATTCTTAAATGAAAATTGAAAAATGTGTTTCACTCATAGACAAATAAAATATCATGATCAACAATTTGAAATATGAAATATAGTATAAATACCTATTAACTACTAAATCTCTTCAAATTGCCAAATCATCTGCTCATTTTGACCATGAGATCCATCTCAATCCTGATCTTCATTTTCTTTTGTTTACATACTTTCATTTAATTGCATCTCATCATCGCCACTAGATGTGTTGTTAATTGTGTTAGATGTGTTAGTATTCTTTGAAGTGTTGCACAACCGTCTTCTTTCATGTATGGACCTCTAGATTCCTAGTGGCCTTTCAAAAGGAAAACTCTAGATATCATATCTAGTTGTATACATCATCAAACAAATTTCTAAATTCTTGTCAAGTTTGTAACTTATCTTTGATATCAAGAATTGCAATCCACTAAAAACTCTCTCATCCTCCACCGACCCTAATAGTATGGTTTTACATAGATCAACAAGTTTGAAATATTCTGATATTGAATCATGTAATATTTTTCTTTGACTTAAATTTTCCCAAAGTTTTGTTATTGATCTATCTTGGAAAGGACTATCCATGAGTTTAAACTATTCCATCATTGATATTGCAAAATAGGTTGATTGCTCTGTAAGCATAGATTTATTTATAATTTCTTCCATATGTTGTCCATTGGATTCTAAACTTTTGGAAAACTAATTAGGCAAGGTCTTTATCTTGTTATGAAAATTAGATGGTTGATAGTTGATCTATTATTGAGGATACACAATAGACATGGCTTCAAGTAGTTCATCTCAAGAGAATAGATATTTAATCTCTGAGAAAAGAGATCTTGAAATATCCTTTAAAGTGGTACTTATATATTTAATAATATTGTCAAAATCTTAACTTGTAACAAATTATTATTTGGAAGTGCACCTAACACTATAAAAATAGTGGTACCAAGACTAACCACTATGCCAAAGTTGTGGCGACCTACCACACTATAGCTCTAGCTCAAGCTAAGGATTATAGAAAAGTTTGGGTGGAGGGTGATTCTAATAACATCATAAAATGCCTCAATAATATCACCAAACCTAGTTGGTCTATAGCAACCTTAATCGAAGATGTTATTATGATTATGGGAACCTTTGAAGCTACCCATAGATCTCATATTTTCTGTGAGGGCAACAAGGTGGTAGATATTTTTGCCAACTAGGGGTTAATAGCCAATCAAGGAGCATATGGGAGGAAATTGAAAGAATCCCAAGCAAGGCAAATGAATGTATTTTCAATGATGGAAAGAATGGTACAAAGATCAAAAGTTAATAAGGAAACCATCGTGAACTCAAAGGCTTCGAAGGCTACTCCCATCCAGAAAGGTTTGTTCACACATATTATGGGTAGAGATAACGACAAGGCTCTCCAACATAGGCTTCAGTGCATTCTTATTTTCATTCTGCTCTGCATTGATAGTGAATTTTATAGAGATCAGGGTTTCAGTATGGGAGGAGACATGAATAGAATCGAGTCGTCGTCCTGCGATGGGACCCATCAGAAATAGAAGGTCTGTAAAATTCTAGAGGAAGGGGGGTTAACTCACTATATGGAGAAACTTCATGGTGCAGACCCTAATGCTACTACATTGTTTGTGAAGAGCTATAGAAATAAAAGGGTCTCTGCGTATGGTTGGGAGCTAGTCGTCACTGAAGACCTTATTGCCTCTATTTCTCGTCTTTCGACCAGAGGGAAGAAGTTCTTCCGTGAGAGGAAGTATAGTGAAGAAGACCTTAACAACTTCTTTAAAGGCAACAAAAGGGATAAGTTGGTGAAGATGCAGTTGGGAGGGTATAATCGTCTCTCCATCAAACCTATCTGGGCGGAGGTGGCTGAAGTGATCATGAGATACATTACCCTGGATGGAAGGTACATTGCTATTTACAGTTACCACTGTAATCTACTTAATCACTTCTGCCACGGTATGTTTGTTTCTATCCCTTTCTACCTGCTTTCCTCTCTGGAGTATGGTATTAAAGAAAACAACAAAAACCGTAAGCTGCCTATCTTGCATCAAAGTCTCATTTTGCTGATAATAGAACACATGAAAATTAATACTCCTAGAAAAGGGCCTAAAGTAATTCATAGTGGCAAAAAGAAGGGGTGTGTGGAGTCAAGAATGAGTGAGGATGATTCCCAAAGGGATGACGAAGAGTGGAATCTGGAAGATGAGGATGATAGTGAGGCGGAGTCTTCTAAGAAGAGGAAGAATACTCAAAAAAGGGAACTAAACATTTCTTGGTCTGACGGCTCCAACACCGGTGATGACTCTGATTCCTCCATTAAAGAGGTGTTTGGTAAGAGAGCTATACCTGTGAAGAGGAAAACCACTACTCCTACGAAGAAGGGAAAGAAAATCTTGGAGAAAGACAGCGACGAAGAGTGGGAGGCTCCTGGTTCTGTTAACTTCCCCCAAAAACTTGGGACTTCCCAGAAATAGGGGACTAGTTCAAAGTAGGGGAAATGGGAAAGGCCACGTGAGAAGGGAGTTGAAAGTGGGTTGGAAACCTAAGGCAAAATAATGCATATTCCTGAACCTAGAGTGGACTTGAATTTTCTAGAAATTCATGATCCTTTGACCAACCTTCCTCTTGATTTTGACAATATTATAGCCCAGGCCAGTCACAGAGACCAGATTGAGGAAGTTTTTGATTTGGTTAAGAATGTTGTTAACTCCCAACACAAGATGACTAAATGGTTTTTCCTTGAGATCAATAGGATCAATATTAAATTATAGTTGATGTAGGAAAGCTTGGGGAGAGGGAATAACACCACTACAAGGCATGACACTTTAATCTTCAAAAATTGGGAAGCTATCCTAAAAATGGAGGAGATAGACAGGGAACTGGGCAAGATGAGGGAAGAATTCAGTACCAAAATTCAATATCCGAAGGAGAAACTCATGGAGGTGAATAGCAATCTTGAATTAAAAATGATGCATATTAGTAAACAAACTATTCAAAATAGTCTCAACGGTATGAAGATGTTGACTGAGAAGCTGAAAGAATTGAAGAAAGAGCAGTTTAAAGAGTATAGAGCTGAGGATATATTCAATGTTGAAGGCATGGGTATACAGGGTAAGGAAGAGTATACTAAAGGCACTAGTAAACAGGTGGTTACTGAGGATTCGGGTGGTCCCTCTACCCGCACTAGGGGGAGCAAGAGGAAGCAATTTGAATCTGAAAAGAATGATTTGATCGACTTTGCCAAAATGCATGAGACCTTTTATGAAAAAGAAATAGAGGCAGCTGAGACCCTGAAGAAGATGAATTAGTTTACCCTAGTCTGTGTTCTTTTTTGCTATGTTTTTATGCTTTTGTTGTTCTGGTAGCTTTCAGTTGGCTGTTGGTTGGCATTCAGTTCTTGTTTGCTTCCTTTTGTAAAGGGTTTCTGGGCCCCCTTCAAAACCTATTTGACCACTTTTATCAAAAACACTATAAAAATAGTGCATTGGTATCTCATATCCCCATACAAAGACACATAACTCCCCCTTGCATTAAACTATCAAAAAATAGTAGTATTGTCCATATTTGTCATCAAGTGCCAACTATTAAATTTTGGATTTATGAATGATTACTCTAATAGATATAGATTATCAAGGGTCATGCATATCATTTCACATAGCTTTGTATTTTTTGAATTATACATAGTTCTTTTTTTTTTTTTTCACAAGAATGTTCATTTCCTCCACCATGGTAAGAATACTCGATAAAGTTAGAAGTGTCTCTATGTCACTTAACCTAAACAAGAGGTCAAGAGTTTTGTATACTATGGGTAGATGTTCATACATTACTCCAGTCAAGGATTGATATTCTACAGAAACTCTTTGTGCTAGCCCATGCAAGGAGATCCATCTAGTATCAACATTCTTAAGACATTTGTTTCCTGCAATTATTCCCTCAACAAAATGTTAAAATTCAAAAAACTATGTGGGACTTTGACAAAATGAGTGGAGCTCGTGGACTAGATCTTCAACTTTTGATACTACATAAAACTTGCTCACAATTTTAAATGCAAAATTCATTTAGTGGGCCATGCAATGAATGGAAATCATATATGGTGAACAAAAAGTTTGTAGCTTTACACAAAGATCATTCCTATGGCCTTGCATTATTGAAGCTCCATCCAGCGCTTCACACACCAACTTTTTAGCAATTGTGTAGTCATCCATACCTCCAATTTCATTCAAATATTTCTTAACTAGTTCAAATAGATTATGTGGTGATGCATTCTTTGTCATTTTATGGACATAGAATAGATGAGGGTGTTGGTGTAGTAACCACCCTAGTTTTTTATTTTAATTTTTTAACAGGATGTAAATGCATACAATGCAAACCCTCAACACTTTCTAATCACCCAGATCCTAAGATGGGCAAGGTGAGAGTATATAGTGTGTTGTATTCCACACACAACTATCAAGTGTATCTACTGGAGTAAATGCATTACAATGCTCACTGTGACACACTAGGCGGTCAAGTCGTCCACAATCTACGCTTATTCGGCAGAGTGTGTCGATGCAATCATAAAATGAGTACACAAGGCAATTGAGCTGACCTTATCAATGCTTATTCAGCAGATGTGTGCAAAGCAACAAAATGAAGGCATGCAAGGTGGCAAGCTGACCTAATATGCACCTCTGCAACAGATAGTGTGCATGCAAGCCACTGGCATAATGTCTAAACTCATTCAAACCAAAATGGTTGATATAGCAAGTTTGTTCATGCCAAAAGGGGCTGAAAGAAAATTCTATAATGACTGGCGGTAAACCATCCAATTTTTACAATCATGTAATGCATGAACGCAGGCTACTGGTGGTACTACCATCTGAGGTATTACACATAATTAATTTTGCAACTAGTGAATGATATTACAAACATTAGAAAGCTGCAATATGATTATTATATTCTAATTTTTATAGTAATATATTGTTGCAACAACTTTCAAGATCATTAAGCACATTGATTCATGTAAAATCAAGAAACTATCATACCCAAGTGAAGTTTTGATGTTGTAGTTGATGGAGGATGCCCAAAATCAATAGTAAACTCTTCCCAAGTCACTAAGACTATAGAAACACAGGTCTGATACAAATGAACAACAGAATGGTGATATTGGAAGTACATAGAAATACAAACCAAACAACCCAAAACTCTTCACAAAAGTAAAATGTTCACTCCAAAACATAAACAAACTGATTTATCATGGTTGGGTACCACCAAACAACCCAAAATATCAAGAGAAAGTGAGGCGTTCTAAGCCTCTAAACCCCCACACCTTACTTCAGCATTGTACGACCTGTACATGAAGGGTAAGACCAACATCTAAACAAGAAATCCACCTCTTGAAGATTTCAAACATCAACCATTAGTCATATAGAATTAGCGCAATGAAGAAGGAAAGACATTTCAACCATCATTAGAGAATTTAACCTTCTTACAATAGAAGTATGGCACCTAGGAATGACTACAACCTTCGTGAGATGCATAACAAACTTCAATAATTTGTAACTAAACTAAAATTTAAATCTTTCAATCTGAAACTAATCATTAATCAGACACCAAAATGCATCAAACCCCAGAAAACTCTTAGAAAACATCAAAAAACTCCATTGCAACACAATGTGATTCTTGAAATGAAATCACCATAACTAGCTAGGGGGGTTTTCGTCCCCGAAACCAATATTTTTGAGAGGGTTTTCATCCTCAAGAAAATGGGAGAACAAAGGTTCTAACTTCTCTCAAATGCATAAGAAAAATTCATATCATCGGAAACCTCCACAATGAGCCCCAATCCTCCTTTTATAACTTTTTTGGAGCAAATAAAATATTACTTTTTCCCTTTTTGCTCCAAAAACTCCTTTTTGAAAATAAATAATAAAGTTATTTTCAAAATAATAATTCTTTTTCATGAGCAAAGTTCCCCATGTGCCTAGCGCCCTTATTTGCACAACTTAAAATCCTTTCCAATGAATAGTTATAGACATAGTTGCATGTTTGAATAAAGCCTTTTTAGACAACTTTAGTAATAACCATTTAATTATTTGATTATCCACCCAAGTTGTGGAAAGCATCTGAATAAACCAAATATGAAATTATAATCATACCACAATTCTCCTAAGGGTTAAGGATGATGACCGAAACCAACTTGGGGTCAATCTAAAAATAGCTTGCTTCTCCAAGAAGTGTGGAGAGCTCCCAAAAGACTAGAATTGCATTCTGAAGGAAGCATGGGACTCATCAACATCTCCTAAACCCACTGCCACTGTTAGAAATCCAACCTGACTAATCATGCATTCTCTAAGAAGTGTGGAGTGCTCTTAGAGAGATAGAATCACACTCAAAGAGTGTCATTGGGCTCATGATGCCTTATTGAACTCTCTGCCATGAATAAAACTACTACTAGAATAATATTGTGCTCTCCAAGAAAGTTGGATTTCTCTCTTATATCACCAATTAGCCTATGGGAAAACTCAAAAATAGGCTAATTGTTCTCAAACTAAATATGTTGGAAATAGGGACATTATAGTGATACCACTGTAATAACAACCCTAGTTTATTTTTTAAAATTTCCAACTGATATGAAGAGGCAATCATGCAAAATCCTCAACACTTTATGATCACCCAGATCTCGATGTGGGCAAGGTGAGAGCATACGGTGCGTTGGATCTACAAACTATCCAATTCAGCAACTAGAGATGTATGCAATTAAAAGATCATTGCAACACACTAGGCGGCCATGCTATCCACAATCTACACTTATTCAACGGAGTGGTTGATGCAACACAAATGATTACACTAGGCAACATAGCTGACTACAGCTGCACTTAGTCAGTGGTGTGTGATATACAATAGAATGAGCACATGAGGTAGCTAAATCGACCTTATCAACACTTATTCAATGGACGTGTGCAATACAAGACACTGGCATATTGATTAAAGCTCGATCAGACCAAATTGGTTGATTACATGCAAGCTTGTTCATGCCAAAACAGGTTGAGCTATGAAATGCTATATGAATTGACGGTAAACAGTTTAATTTTACAATATGTAATGTAAGATAATCAAGCCTCCAGTAGTACTACCATCTGGGGTTGCAACATTATGATTTGCCAAACATATTTCATCATGAATTACAACTAAATGGCAAGTATCATCAATATATTCAATTCTAAAATTTATATCAAACTGCTACAACACATCACAAGGATTAAAATCTCATTGAAACATGAAGGAAAACAAGTTTAAATCATAAACAACTGAAAGCACATGAAGTATACCATAAGTAGAAGCCACAAACTGACACTGAAAGGTCTGATTGGAGCTGAAACTATTGATAAGATTGTTGTTGCAGGTTTGATACACTACTGCAACATTGATAAAAATCTAACAATAGACCCAAATCACTTCATAAAACCCTAAACACCACAAATTTCACCTCCAAACCAACACAAATAATAAATACCATCCTAGGTGCAACCTATCAGCCAAGAAAATCAAAGAGAAAAGAGACGCCTAACTCTCCAAAACCCTCATGACTCCTTCAACAGGGTACAACCTAGTATAACAATAGTATGACCAGCAAAATGGGTACCAAAAACATCTTCAAACTACACAATAAACCTCCAAAAATCTGCTAAAGAGGAGTGACCAACAACTTAGAAAGATTTCAATCCATTAGATACAATTATTACCTTCAAAACTTCGCCCAACAATCTATATTATATGCCAAACTTGGAATGAAAGGTATGGCCTACCAAAGGACCTTTGCTTATGCTTTGAGTGAGAACTTGTATTCTTCTCATATTTTCTTGAGGACCAAAGCCCTCTTGAAGATACTAGTTTTGGGGATGAAAACCCTCCTAGTTGGACTTGGTGGTTTCATACAGAAATCACATTTGTGTTGAATGCAGGAAGATATTGGGTTTGGGGATGAAAACCCTCATATCCATTGGAGCAATTTTATACATAGGTTGCCATTGTGCTAAACGATTTGTGACATTGTTTGTTGTGTGAAGTTTTCATGATTTATATTATTTTAGAGATTTGGTTGAGTGCAAATAATTTCCCATTATGTTGCAGGGGATTTGGATAAGTTTGTTTTTATGTTGAGTATTTAATGTATTTAGAGTAAGTCTTTGGAGAAAATGTTTATGTTTTGTTGACATTTTGTGTTGAGTTTTGGGTGTTTGATACAATATAGCAACCAAGAGGTCATATCATCTTGATTTGTTGTAGGGTCGCACCCATTTTTGAGGAAGAATGATTTTGTTTAAAGGGGTTTCTCAACATTTTTTGGTAATCTACCTTGTTGGGAGGTGCCACACTCTATGGAGTGAAAATTTGAAATATTTGAAGTCAAAATTAGTTTCTTGTGGAGAGTACTTTGTTGATTAGGGTTTCACTGTGTCATCTACAAACCCTCGTGCTATTGCAAATTCATATTAGACCTATCCTATAGTGAATTTAGAGGTATCTTGAGTGTTTTGAGTTGTGATTCAACATCCTCCTTCATCTACAACATCAAATCTTTAATGGGTATGCTCCTAATATTGTTTGGAATGGATTTATGTACCTCTACACAGTGATTAATTGTTGCAGCAATATATTTTAGTCTAAAATCATAATATTAAGATTATTATTGTAGCCATTACTCACTGTTATATTTTATTTTAGTTGCAATAATCACATTTTGTAATACCCTAGATGGTAGTACCGCCAATGGTTTTTATTACATGCATTTCATGATTGTAAAAATTGGATGGTTTACCACTAGTCATTATAGAATTTTCTGTCAACCCATTTTGGCATGAACAAACTTGCTATATCAACCATTTTGGTTTGAGAAAGTTTAGACATTCTGCCAATGGCTTGCACGCACATTGTCTACCAAAGAGGTGTAGATTAGGCCGGCTTTCCGCATTACGTGCCTTCATTCTATTGCTTTGTATGTACATTCGCTGAATAAGCATTGAGAAGGTCAGCTCAACCACCTTGTGTGCTCATTCTATGATTGTGGGCATGATTTTCTATAGTATACACAATCATACATACCCAAGAAGTATTATCTATTATGATAATTATTGGTGTGAATGAGGTATATTACCTAACTGGTTTCACATTAGATCTTATTCGCACTAGTTTACTTAAGTTTACTTAGGGCACACTTAGGATACTTATCTCTTTGTGTATCATGTAATATGATCAAGACACTTGTCATCATCCTATGTAGTCCTATCTGTAAATCTTACCTATATAAACAAGGACCCTTATGTACATTTTGTGTGATAATATCATTTCATAATATCACAATTTATTTTTCACCACAATCAAGCAATTCATCCTCTTGTTACTCTCTTGTGGAAGGATAATCTTTGGTTTTGCAAGTGATCTTAGGAGTTTGAGTCTATTGGTGACTCTTACATGGTATAGAGCTTCAAATATGCAAGCTCCTTCTCAAATATGAGAGATAATTAGGCATGAGCTTTTGCTAGGTGCAAATCTTGGTAGATCTTGAAAAGTTGAGTATGCTCTTCTCTTGCATCATATGATGAACTGGAGAATTAGAAAAACTTGATAAAAATACCAAATTTGGGAGAGTTATCTTTTTTTTGGCTTTGTATCTTTCTCGTTCTCCCTGAGTTGCACTTAATGGGGGTGTTAGTGTGAACGGGGTAATTACCTAACTGGTTTCACATTAGGTCATATTCACACTAGTTTACCTAGGACACACTTAGGATAGTTATCTCTCTATGTCTCGTGTAATATGATTAAGGCACTTGTCATCATCCTATGTAGTCCTATCTCTCAACCTTGCTTATATAAGCAAGGTCCTTCATGTACATTTTGTGTGATAATATCATAATTCATTTTGCACCAGAGTAAAGCAATTCATCCTTTGATACTCTCTTGTGGAAGACTAATCTTTGGTTTTGTAGGTGATCCTAGGAGCTTGAGTCTATTGGCGACTCTTACAGTAACTTCATCTAAAGATAATGTGTCATGCCCAAATATTCCATTAAGGACACAACACACATACAACCTAAATTTACATCACAAGAGATAATTATCTCTTAACCAATTAACGTCAACAGGAATATATTGATGACACAACAACAATTTTTGAATACCTTACAAAATTTTGTAATAATAGTTCTAAGTTTCAAGGTTAGAAATTCATTAAAAGGATAACATGGTTACATAAAGTAGTGAAGAGACAGGTCCTGAGGGCTTGACCTATGCCTTGGGGGCTCATCCCAGATGGCCTTGCCTACGTAATGCGCATAGGATTCATAGTTCGCCAACATAAACTTTTCAACTCAACTTGGTTGTCCAATGATGTAACTATCTTCTAGATACAATTTATCCTCGTATTGACATATTTACAAACATAACATCAATCGAACTAACTCTCTCTCTCTCTCTCTCTCTCTCAATTCTATGAGGAACAAAAAGAGTAAGGTAAAAGATTATCACTAGGTAAACACATAGGATCTCCCAAGTTTTCAAAAACAACTAGTTTATACACATAGTTATCTTGTACATCTAGAATTCACTAAGCTCTAGGGTAGAATAACAAATAGCCCAAACAACAAGGTAAATTCCTAACAAGATTCCCCAATATTCCTTCTTTAAAGAAAATATTCTTCCTTTTAAATACAATTTAGTTTTTAGTCTTAAAAGCAAGAATTATGTTTGTGAGGGATTAAGGAATCTTTTATCATAATCATACTTATCAAGGCTAGATAATAATTCAATAGTAAATAGTCTAGTATCCTTTTCTTATTCTAAATTTAAATAAAGATACAAGATTTAAATAAATATACAGCTACCAAATTTAAGCATTGCCGTTAGATCAAAAATACATTCATTTACATGGGAAAATTGCATCATTAAGGAATTAACAAAGTTCATGCACTAAGATATACACCCTGCTCTTTAAGAAAGCTACATGTCACTTAATAGGTAGATTGGGAACCTATTTCATATTACTAAGTACTATCCACCAAAAATAAGGATTTCTATGTGATGTATGTCTTCGACTAGGGACTAGGTGTGTAATTATCATGTTATTAACTCTACATCTTAGAGTAACAACTGAAAGAAACAACTCCACTATATTCTAAACATTATTTGTTTGTACCAACTAAGGTGTATCTATGATTCCCAACAAAGGTTAACACTTGAACTAGTCCAATCTTAAATCATTGAAAACCAAAACAGAGAACAACTTATAAATCTTATAGCCATTGCTACTCATTCATTTTCTATCAAGCCAAGGTAATGAAGATGTGTGATAAAATATCCTTTGATAATCATTCCTATAAGGCTCAAACCATTTGTTACAAGAATTTGTACATTCATTGCTAGACTAGGAAAACTCAAATTAGTTATGTTCCCAACCATTTTAGGAATTTTAACACTAGATGGACTTATTATCACAATGGGTATTATACATTTTGATGAAAACTTGGTTTAATCACATTCTTAAAACATGTTGCAGAAAATTGATTCTTAACAAATCAAGGCATACTACAGTGAGTTTAAAAAAAAACACACTCTCATGACAAACAATCTTAGTCTGAGATTTGATATTGTAGATATTTCTTTGTTTACCACTTGATGGTTGGAACTCTATAGATATGGTCACAAATATATTGTTTAGATGTTTTGAGACATTCCTCACTATGGATTTGCAGTTTCTTTCATGTCAAACCAAAGCATCTCAACAAAAGCTTAATTAGCTTCAATTGTTATTACAGTGGATCCACAATGATCTCAAACCAAAAAGGCCAGAACACCATAAATGCCAAGATTTAAGACAAAAAGGGCAGCAATTTCATAAAACACCAAGATGAGGATTTAAAATGATGTAAAACGATTTAACATGGGATATTATACTAATGTGTATGTAACAATACCATATTGGTGTGATCACATTAATTGTTGAGTGTGATAAAACCCAATGGAAGTCATGGGAGACTCCTTATTTCCTAGTTGTGGGTCCTTTACCAATATTAATAATGTGTAGGGCTTTGAAATGTGTTGCTACATCTATACATAGAAGCCTAGAAAAGTAGACTTATCTTTGGTATGTGCTTGGTATGGAAAATACTTGCATAAGTCTTGTTCACAAAATTGATGTCTCAATTGGTGAAGACCTAGAAAACTACCTTTACCAATTACAAACCTATTTTTGACTTAACCATCAACATAAATTTGACCACTTTCTTTGCTTAAGATTTGATTTATGAACACAAAACCATATGACAACAATGAGACTTGAATGACTGTGCTATCTATTCTGAGGACACCCCAAACTTTATCATTGAGATCCCTATTAAACCTGTAGCAGTTGTATGGATGTGTTTTCTTGGAGCCTATAGATCACATATGAATATAAGCTTGGAGGATTTACAACATCACCATTGTTTTAATTTGGGTCCTAAAAATGTTGCACGACTTATGTTCTTCTCTCAAACATATGTGCAGAAGTGGGCAGGTGTGGTGCGATTGAAAAAGTAAGGAGATTGATGAAAATAGAGGAATTTATAAAGATCCCTAGATGCAGTCAGATTTAAGGCCATAAAATGGCATACACTTTATATGTAGGAGACAGTTCATCCACATGCGCAGGGGATCTGTTAAAGGTTAGGGAAAATGGCTGGAAGATGAAGGCAACATGGTATTTTCTAGATTCAAGACATTTACTTCACGCCGTGGATAAGGAGGAAAAATAATTATTTCTCTATCATCATAGTGAAAAGTTAACAATTTGCATTTGGTTTGTTAAACATGCCCATAGCACAACTATTAGAGTTGTTAAAAACCTTCGAGTATGTGTTGACTTCCACACTGCAACGTAGCTAATTTCCAACATTGTTGCAAGAGAAATTGTTGTGAGAAATGTGAACCATTTCTATCATTTTAAGCAGGGATAATTTTCTTGTGGGGATTATTGGTGAAGCTAAATGAAACAATCTAAAAAAAAGGATCACGCTATAATAATGGACATTGTATCATATCTACAATAATAATGAAGGGAAATCCCTCAAAGCACAACGGAAGGGTTTTTTTTATTTTATTTTAATTTTTTTGCCAAACGTTATAGTTGCCAGTGTCCTGGGAGCCAAGTATACACATGACTTGTTTCACAAAATGCCTAAAAGAAATGCGGTCTACTAGAATGTTATGATTATAGGATATGTTCGAAATGAGATTGTTGAAAAGTCCTTTAAAAACTTTAAGCAAATTCAACTAGCGGGTGTAAAGACCAATTCCTCAACCTTTGTTAACGTCCTCCCTGTTTAGCAGAATGCCTCAAGAGTATTCATTTCATGGACAAAAATTGATTGCAGGAAATGCACAAAATGAATTTTTTGAAAAGGCTTTAGAAACTTACAAGTAAATGTAACTGGCAGGTGTAAACCCAAATTCCACAACTGTGATCAGCATCCTCCCTGTGTGAGCATCAGAGCCTCCCTTCATCTCTACCCTCCTCTCTCTCATTTTTTTAAAAATCCCACGACTAAGTTTCCCAAGCTCCTATAGACATGCATACCAAAAATATGGAATTCTAGACAAATGAAATGAAATGAAAGTTTTTAATGACGTCCACGAGATCGAAACAGTCTATGGGACCCACAATAGCAGCAGACTATGCAAAACAGAAGAACCAACAAGTGGCCTCTAGCTAACCCTGACTGCTGCTCTCAATCTCCTTGCCGATTGTTAATCTTCTTCTATGGATTCTGCCCAAAAAATCAGCCACTCTCACAATCTTTGTTTTAACAAACAGGGCCGTTAAAGAAACAACATTCAAAATATTCTTGAATTTGAAATGAATGTCCTCATAAGCTTTGCACTCCATGATGTAATGCCATTCTGTTTCTACTAACCCCGACGTACAAAGACGACAAATCCTATCCGTCCACTCTTCTTTGGATGTCTTCCATCTTCCCGTTTCACACTTAAGATGGCGTGATCTAGTTCTGCGCTGGGCCAATAACATTTTATATTTCCACTTGATATCCGCCATAATATAGCACTTTTGATTCTGATCACATGTGGGGTTAAAATGAATGACATAATATTCTCTTTTTTGCCCGAGTTGTTGAGACCACATGGCAGCTTTGACTTTCCCTATCACAAAATTTTTGATTTCCACATTTGTTCTTGGGCATCCCTGAATGTCAATGCCCCACTTGTGCAACCACTTGACATTTTGTTGCATTCATGTATTCTTCCTTCTGGTAATCTTTTCCTCCGCTGCAATTTTGGGCCAGCGGTGCTCCCCCATGCTCTCAAGATGAGGAGGCACGATGGGGCACGTGGTGAGTTCGACATAAAACTTTAAGGAGGTGTCATCATGTGATAGTCAGTGTTCTTTAAAAAGCTTTTAATTTAATCAAAATGATTTTATCCTATAAAACATGCTCATATTAAAATATTTCCCTTTTTAATACTACTTATGAGCTCTTTGTGTTTATTTCATGAGGGCTCTACTTGACTTGATTAAAATATAAAATTATTTGATTTTGTTTAAACCTCCACTTATGAGTTTATAGAAATATTTAATCAAAGATAAGGTGGGACTCAATATCTTTTAAGAAAGGAATAAATCCATAATTACTTCTCATTTTCCTCTTTAAAACCATATCGAAGGGTAATATTTATATCCTTGGAAATTCATATTCAAACCTAGCGAAGATTACCATATAAGTGAATCTATGAGTTTCTATTAATGTCTCATGCTTATCAACACCTTTTATGCATACTAGTAAATCAATTAAGGCTTTTAAAACACACTTTACCAGTTTCATCATAGAGGGATCTTAAATCACACACAATTTAGGTAGATGGATAACGAAAGTATATCACATATCTTAGAAGACAAAGAAAGTGTTCATAGCAGGTTACCAATATCATAAGCAAATCACCAAAAAACTAGAATTAATTTGCCTCATCATGAGCAAGGAAAAATTATCACTACCAGTTCTTCACTAAATATATCAATACACCAAGAGCCACAAGGAATGGAATATGGACTAGAAGTTGTATGCTAAGATGAGTAGCTATATTTACATCACTAGGATCTCCCAGGAAGCATGAAGCAAGGGAGAGGTACCAGTGGAATAATCCATAAATTAACAATATGCACACTAAGTACATTATTATCACATGATAGAATGTCCTTAGAGGTGTTATAAGAAGTGGGTTAAGTGACCTTACACTCTCAACCCATTTCATAGACTTCCTCTTGGAAGTCCTCAAGAGAATAGAACTACCCACTTGGTACGACCACAACAAATCTAAGATCAACAAAGATATATACTTCACCACATCATATAACAAAGAAGCAAGAGCCTAAGCAAACATGTTACCTCAAGTATGTGATACAGGGTATCCAACTTGGGGAGATGGGTTTGCAGACGTGATGTGCAATCCACATGTATGCCCTTTGTGATAATTGTACATGTGTGTGAATAACTATGTTTGGCCTAGCATGGAAATTTAAAATGTGTTTTGATGTGTCATTCGAAGAAATATGTGTGAGTCACTCTCCATGTTTTAATGTGTTGTGATGTTTAAGTGTCACCCCTAGCATCGACCCTCCCATTTCGATGAGAGCATGCTGGTGCAACTAGGGGTTGAGCGAGAAGGGACCTCCACTAGAATGTTGTAATTCTACATGGACATTAGTTCCCGATTGACTCCCCCTCACATATAACTAAGGTCTCAGGATAGGCTTTTTGTTGAGGTGTCAAATTTGTTGGTGTGATGATGTGACATCACATGATTGGTTGTTTTTTAAATCTAATGAACTTTTGTTCAATTATAAGTACTTTTTGTAACACTAAAAACCTTAAAGTCACGACTACTAGTACTAAACTTCTAAAAATATTGAGCCTTAAATACACAAATACTATCACACCTATTAAAACAATTGGGTCTCTCCCCTATCTAATTGATTAACAGAGTTTTTGTGCAGGGAACAAGTAATTCAAAGGGACAAAATAAAACAGCGCCAAAGAAATTCTTCTGTTTCCCGCGTACAATAGAGGCAGGCCTGCGTTGGAATTGAGTGTTTGCATTTGCGGAGATGGCAGAAGCAGAAACGGTGGAAATATCTGATTCGGAGGAGGAGTTTGTGGACGCGGAGGAGTGGCAATGGGAGAGTGCATTGGAGGAGCATCTGCGAGGATTGGGTGTGAGGCCCCGAAGGGAATGGCTGCAGCACTGCCTCAACTCCATCGCCAACCCTAACATGACCCTCACCCAACAGGCAGAACACTGTCTCTCCCGCTTCTTGTTTGCGGATTTCAACACAGCAGGAGATGCCATCCTTCCTCCCAATATTCACACATTGCACGCCACCGACATCCCTGGCCCCTTTCTTTTGCAGGTATGCAACTACATCAAACTAAATTTCTCCGCGGGTGCCGCTCAGAAAAATTATCAGTTTTAAAGCAGCTGGTCCCTAATGTTTTTTTTCAGAACTTTAAAAAGATGTCATGCAAGCAGTCACATTGACATTAAACTCCCTAAGCTGGTTGGGGAAGCTTTCATCCCCTCAGCACCAACTTAAAGCATATAATTAAATAGGTAAAACTCCTATCTTATAGGAAAATATTCATACTATTCTCAAAATAAAGCCAGAAGCCCAAGCCCTTCCATGGGACCCCATTGTATTATTTTATTGTGGAAATGGAAATGGATCCTTTTATAGTCTACGATGTTAGGCGACCTGATTTTGGGTCTATAGGTGGCTTATAACATGAGACTACCTCATACTCCCAGTATGCAGGAGGCACCTAACTGTGCTTCTAAAATGAGGCATACATACCTACCCCTGCAGGATTTGAAATTGTGACCTCTCTTTGAAGAGGACAAGTGTAAGACAATGTGCCTCTCTTTGAACTCGTTGAAACGGGTAAAAATAAGTAGTAGGATAATGTGCACGCTATCTGAAACTCAAAGCATTGCTTCTCACATAGTTCGCTTTGTGTTAAAATTAATAATGTGACTCAACATTAAAAGCAGGCTAGTCATGATATCTGTACTCTTCAACTTGTGATTTATCACAATGTGAAAAGACTAGACAAGGGTAATTATAGGTAAGCCGAGCTTCTCATTGTACATTCTACCATAGCTGCTAAAAATGCAGTAGCTATTTTGCAACACATTAATACCTTGAACCCATAGCAAGTATTTTTTGGTCGTTGCTCACCAATCATTCTTTCAAAGCCTTTTTGTATTATAATGTACATGAGATTTCACAGTCAGAAGAGCATCTGTAAAAAACTGTGTATATTGTTTCTATTAACATTTTGGATTATTTTATATTTAAAGCTTGCTTTGTATGCAAGCTTTCTATTTTCAACATTGAATCTTAAGTAGTTTATTTTATATTTATCTTTAACAATTTACATTGCATAAGCCTACAAAACCTCGTAAACACTGTATATTTTGTTTTTATCAACATTTGGATCACCAGGATCAACATGGAGTGTTGTCCAAACTTATTGTTACCAGAAATGAGAAACAATAATGATAATGCGATGAGAAATGGAATTGCAAAGGTTGTGCATAAGAAATGAATATATATATATGAGTATGATTTTCAGAAATAAGAATAAAAAATAGATTCCTCATTTGCATACATTGCCAATGATTCTAGCATAAAGAAGTTTTTTTAAAAGAAAAGTATATAAAAGCTAAAATTTGTAAAAGAAAGAAAATATTGAACAAACAGTTGATAGTTTTTCATAATTTCAATTTAGAAAAATAAAAAACATAGCCATATATATGAATCATGACTCGAATACACTGAATATCATGTCTTCGTTGTTTCTATCAAACTATCTTCATTAACATGAATGCCGGAATTTTAGCAGCATATCCTATTTCAGTCTATCTCTATTTCTTCAACTTTAAGTATTGGCTACTGCTGCCACCCTTATCTAATCACTATTCAGTCTGCGCAGATAAAATGAACAGTTCTTTTGTGCCTCGTAGTTTAAGAACCTTGACTACTTCATTCTATTTATCTGTTGATTTGGCAACATTTCAGTTGAAAAAGCTGAATTTGATAAAAGTTTATAGAATTACTGTAGAACGATATCAATCAATATTTTGTCCACAATGTTCTTTGGAAGTTGATTCTTAGAATATCAAATTTTGTTTTCTTTCAGTCATTAGTGATAGTCTTCATGCTCAATTTCATCCAAATTTGCTCAATTTGATTGCTCCATTATTGAATGCTTACTGACTTTATATAATAGCCACCCTAGTTTTATTTTATTTTTCAACAATATGTAAATGCATACAATGCAAACCCTCAACACTTTCTGATCACCCAGATCCCGAGATGGGCAAGGTGAGAGTATACAATGTGTTGGATTCCACACACAACTATCAAGTGCAGCTACTAGAGTAAATGTATTACAATGCTCATTGTGACACACTAGGCGGCCAAGCCATCCACAATTTGCGCTTGTTCAATGAAGTGTGTCGATGCAATCACAGAATGAGTACACAAGGCGGCTGAGTTGACCTTATCTACACTTATTCAATGGATGTGTGCAAAGTAACACAATTAAGGCATGCAAGGCGGCAAGCCGACCTAATCGACACCTCTTTGGTGGACAATGTGCATGCAAGCCACTGACAGAATGTCTAAATTTGCTCAAACCAAAATGGTTGATAGAGCAAGTTTGTTCATATCAAAATGGGCTGAAAGAAAATGCTATAACGACTAGCGGTAAACCATCTAGTTTTTACAATCATGAAATGCATGCAATAAAGACCACTGACGATACTACCATCTAGGGTATTACAGAATGTGATTATTGCAACTAAAATAAAATATAACAATGAGTAATGGCTGCAATAAGAATCTTAATAATTCTGATTTCAGACTAAAATATACTGCTGCAACAATTAATCATTGTGTAGAGGTACATAAATCCATTCCAAACAATATTAAGAGCATACCCATTAAAGATTTGATGTTGTAGATGGAGGATGCTGAATCACAACTCAAACACTCAAGATACCTCTGAATTCACTGTAGGACAGGTCTGATATGAATTTGCAGCAGCATGAGGGATTGTAGATGACATAGTGAAACCCTAACCAGCAAAGTGCTCTCCACAAGAAACTGTTTTTGACTTCAAATATTTCAGATTTTCACTCCATAGAGTGTGGCGCCTCCCAACAACAAGGTGGACTACCAGAAAAAGCTGAGAAACTCCTTCAAACAAAATCATTCTTCTTCAAAATGGGTGCGGCCCTGCAGCAAATCAAGATGGTACGGCCTCTTGGCTGCTATACTGTATCAAACACTCAAAACTCACCACAAAATGTCAACAAAACATAAACATTTTCTCCATAGACTTCCTCTGAATACATAAAATACTCAGCATAAAAACAAACTTATCCAAATCCCTTGCAGCACAATGGGAAATTATTCGCACTCAACCAAATCTCCAAAATACTAGAAATCATGAAAACTTCACACAACAATCAATGGCACAAATCATTTAGCACAATGACAACCTCTGTATGAAATTGCTCCAATGGATATGAGGGTTTTCATCCCCAAACCCAATATCTTCCTACATTTGGCACAAATGTGATTTCTGTATGAAACCGCCAAGTCCAGCTAGGAGGGTTTTCGTCCTCAAAATTGGTATCTTCAAGAGGGTTTTTGTTCTCAAAAAAATATGAGAAGAACACAAGTTCTTACTCAAAGCAGAAGCAAATGAAGTATCATGTCTAACCTCACAAATGAGCTCCAACACTCCTTTTATAACTTTTTGGAGTGGATATAATAATACTTTTTCTTATTTCCCTCCAGAAACTCCTTTTTGAAAATAAATAATAAACTTATTTTCAAAATAATAATTCTTTTTCATGAGCAAAGTCCCCCATGTGCCCAGCACCCTTGTAAGCACAACTTAAACACCTTTCAAATGAGTAGTTACACATAAGTTGTCTTTTTCAAATAATATTTTTTAGGACAACTTAAGTAATAACCACTTAATTATTTAATTATCCACCTAAGTTGCGGAAAGCATCTAAATAAACCAAATATGAAATTCTAATCATACCATAATGCTTCTGAGGGTTAAGGATGATGACCTGAACCAACTTGTCGTCAATCTAAAAATAGCCTGCTTCTCCAAGAAGTGTGGAGAGTTCCCAAAAGGGCGGAATCGTATTCTAAAGGAAGCATGGGATTCATCAAGATCTCCTGAATTCACTGCCACTGTCAGAAATCCAACCTGACTAATCTTGTGTTCTCCAAGAAGTGTGGAGTGCTCTCAGAGAGATAGACTCACACTCAGAAAGTGTCATTGGGCTCATGATGGCTTCTTGAACTCACTTCCATGAATAATACTACTGCTAGAACAATCTTGTGCTCTCCAAGAAAGGTGGAGTTCTCTCTTACACCACCAATTAGCCTACGGGAAAATTTGGAAATAGGTTAATTGTTCACAAACAAGTTATGCGCAAAATGGGGACATTACACTTTATAAGGTTATATTCCCATCATTTTTCATTTTTTTCCCTTTCTTATCCAACTTCCTAGAATGTTTTTGATCCAACATTGCTGGTTTCAGCTCATCTTCTTTAGAAGCTTACCATTCTAATATTTCCTTCTTTGCTTAGCTTTTTTTTGTTGTCTATAAAGACAAAATGCTTCTCATATAATTGACATAATTGCTGCAATCCTTGTATTTTTTTTTGTATTTGTAATTGGTTTTCAATGGCCACTGTAAAGCAAGAGACTAAGAACTCCATTGGCACCTCTACCTTTTATATGTCCATAGGATGTGAGCAAGTCATCTTTGTGATCCTTCTCTACACAAGTTCTTTGTATGATTAAACAAAAGATCTAATTTGTAAGTTCCCCTTGTTCATTGGCCCTCGGATGACAGGCAAGCTAATTTATACCATTTTACATTTTACTCTGCCATCATTTCTTCAATCACCCGGTCATGAAATGAGTCCCTCATTTACTTGTAATACACAAAGGTGAAATATCCCACCCCTGATAAGATATTTACTTTTTGGATTTTGCCTGTCTGTTTTTATTTGTTTTATGGTTTTCTGATATATTTGCAATGTTTGATACGACAATATAATGCAGCAAAATAGAAGATATTGCAATAATAATTTTCAACTTGAAAACTGAACATTACATAGGGAATACACAACTGAAAATTCCAGATTTTTATATGAGCTTAGATCCGCAGTATTTTCACAAAATATTGACAACCCAGTTCATAAAATATCCCCTATTATCTAAAACAACAATACCCAGAAAATTGGGGGTTACAAATCATGAACTCAAAGGTAAGATATGCCTTGAAACCCTTTGAAATGAATGCCAGAGTGAAGTATAAAGTTTGCAACAGTATAATAACAACAACAACAATGATAATAAACTCAAGCAATGATCACTATCACCAATTCCCACGCCTAGTGCAAAGCTGCATACAATTAAATTGCCAAAACCCTTGCCTGGCTAAAAGAATCTTGTACGACCTGGAAAGAGCTGAAGTACGACCCAACAATGAACAATCAACAATGAATGCATACGACAATGTATATACTTCTGATTTCTGGAAGTAATCTCTTCAAACCTTTTTAAAAACTTCTCCAATTAGCACATTGTGACTATTGATTGATAGCCACCCGGTGTATGCAACCCTTAGATGATCTTTCACTCTCAGGGTGTAGAATCAAAGAGATGCTACGCTCTCCAAGACCCAAATTGCAAAAAACCTTGGTTTTCCTTCTCCAAAACAAAAGCTCTCCAAAAAACATAAGCGTAGAATGATGAATGAATAAACAATGTTTTTTCAAATGCTTTTTATACCTCCTCAAGATGGCACGATTTCCCATGTAGATATAATCATTAAATATAATATAACTTATTTGCTTTTGTCACTTTATATTATTCCTCAAGTGGGCGCCCATATCTAGTACTTTTATAATTTGACTTTATAACATTAATAACCCCCTTTATAATAAAGTCAATAATATATTTAATGTTGTGCATTTTAATAATAATTAAATACCATAACTCCATAAATAAACGTTATTAACCCATTCTGCTAACACCATAGGCAAACCCACAGCTCACTCCGCCCATCTAGATGCCTTACTAAAAATAGTAAGGTTGGCCTCTATCACCCAACTGACTTACTATAAATAGTAAGTGTATAAAAATGGAGCCAGAAACCCCTGAATAACAAAGCCTCTGAACATGCCAGGGGACTGGAGAGAGTAACACCTCAAATTGCCATCTGAAGAGCGAGATAACTCCAACACGAGAGGCCCTCTAATCACCATTATTAACCTACGAGGACCTGGTGATAGGCTAATCCTCCAAACTCTGATGCTTGCTAAAAAAGGGGACATTACAAAAGGTGACCCAAACTGAATAATAATGTTCTTGTAATAAAATTCTGCCCATTTTTTTGATGTATTCTGTTGGAAAAAACTTATACCCATCTTTTAAACATTTGTTGCAGCAGCAAAGGATGTAAAGATGTACAAACTTTCTTGTAGATCTCTTGATTCTTTGACTAGTACCATAACTTAACACTAAAATTATTCATAAAAAATCTTGAATAAAGTTGGCCATCACAATGTAGATAATTTTTTTAATTGTTAGTATTATTAGGTCACATAATTTTTCTTGGTTTTCCTTGATGGATGTCTTTAAGGACAGATTTAATTTTTCTTCTATAACACTTTCTCTCAATAAATGTGTGAGCATTTTAATTTATCCCTTTTAGGACAACACAAAATGGAACAACGTGTAAGGATAAATCTTCTTTCAAATTAGAAGGAGAAGAAACTCCCTTGTAACTAAAAATTAAACTAAACCTTAGAACTTATGGGACGGACTTTAGCTTTTTACAATGTGCACAAGATAGTTTTAGTGTTTTCAGCATTCAATGCAAACGAACTAAAGAAAATACCTGTAATGTCCCCTTTGTTGAAATGAAGAATTACGAAGACCCTTAGCCTATTTTAATTTCTGTAGGCTGATTGGGATGTTGCAAGGGAATAATTAATTAATTAACTTAAGTTGTTTAGAAATGTTTATTTTAAAGGCAACTTATGTTTAATTAATAAATTTTATAAAAGATGTGTGAGAGTCACTGATTGACTCAAGCCACCAGGGTCACTTGTAAAACCTAAGATTTACCTTCCACAAGAGAAAAAAGCAAAGAGGAATAATTTGCACAATAAGGACGTAATTAATGAAATGGATTAATGAATTACATGTGAGAACTTGCTTTTATATTTGCAAGTTAGAGAAAGCCCTAATATGACTTAAGAATAACCTAAGACTAAAATTAGTCTTAAGTAAACTTAATAAAGTGTAATTAAATATTTAATTACACCAACACCCCCCCTTAAGTGCAACTTAGGGAGAAATGAAAAACATGTAACTAATGCAAGGATGGGTCCCGGCTACAAGGCCATGTTAGGTACCCATGAACAACAAGAATCTCTCATAAAGTGGAGAAAAAAGAGAAAAACCCAGTGGGAGAAAACTCCTCTCCAAAAGAGAAAAATACAAGTACATGAACATGTGATGGAAGAAGGACTAACGCTAAGACCCCCCAAGAACTGAATCCATCACAAAAGTACAATCATGAATGCCCCCCATAAGAGAGGAAGAAGAGAGAAGGTTTGGTGACCCCCCCAGAAGTGAGAAGGATGAAACTCCATGCTAGGAAATGCTCCCTCCCAAAATAGAGATGAGAAGAGAGACCATGCAGCCGCTCCTGAAGATGATTCCTGTAGTGCTGGAAGGTGCTTGACACAGAATAAAGATGAAGACCCACGAATGTCAAACAATATTCCTCCCCTTGGGAAGAAATAGAACTGCAGATGTGTGCATAATGTCTTCCCATTCCGGATAGGAATATACATGAAGAAGGATAAATGTCTCTGAACTCTGCACATAATCCAAAGACAACAATGATGCTCCCGAAAACTGCTCAAAAATCTCCAATCCACTGCCAAACTGTGACTGAATAGGAGGATGAAGAACAATCTTTGAAGAAGATTTGGGTGATGCAACTCCATCGAAGCTAACATCAAATAGAAGACATATGTCCTCAATGTGGTCCTCCAAATCTGCAAGGTGGGACTTTACAAACAACAATGATATATCTGGTAGATATGTGCCCCAATGAGCTATCTTTGGAAGACTGATAATGTCTTGCTGCGAAGAATCTGAGGTAACAACAGGTAATAAAGATGTGATCTCGATAAGAGGAGAAGGAGAAGCAAGTGAAGTCTCTGTGTCGTTTGAACTAGCAAGACCTATCAAATATGCAAGCTCCTCAATTGTATCATCATCAAAAGGTATGCAATCTGTATCATCAAGGGGTATGTGGCAATCCATAGCAGGATCATCTGAGAATGGAGAGATATGTGGGTCTCCATAGATCTCCCAAATGCTAGTCCAAAGAGTGCGTGGGCACTCAATATGTGAGATAGAACACAGTGTCAAAATCAACACTAGAACCAATCAATCCTACAATATGATCAATATAATTTCCCCATGCAGATTTCCTCCCAGGTGTATCTGGTTTAGGTATGAGTCAATAAAGATAAGGCAAAAGATTAAGCCACATGAAATGTGTCAAGATGCCCTTTTGCCAAGACTCATAATTATCCTTACCCAATGTTACCACAGAAGGGTGAATAACAAAACCCATGATATCTCCTCAAATAAATTAGATTAGAGATCAACAATTTGAATATGTATTAATGCTGATAAATGAAGCTCAACAAAACAAACATAATTTCTCCAGGTGCCAAAATGTCCAGAATATCAAACAAAAGCTATAAAATCGACAAACTAAATAAATAATACCTGGGGCTGAATCTGGAAAAAGTGCATGGATGGCTGTGTAGAGCTCCTCAATACCTTTCCAATGCCGCAAGAATCACGGAAATCGTGGCAAAAAGATACAAGCTCAGAAGCCAAAAAAGGTATCTGGACTTCATACAACAATAAATGTCACCAATTGAAAAATTTGTAAAAAATACCTGCACCACTGGATTGTTCTCGGAACCAGCTTTTCGATGCCTATTCGATTTCAAAAATCCGATTCCATTTGCTCAAGATATGACAAAAAGAAAACAACCCCCCTGAAGCACAAATTAGGGCAAAAAATGCCCCCTGCTGCTAAAGTTGGCAGAACCTCAGCTAGACTTAGCGGCTCCACTAGAATAGTATCCTGCCAGATAAGTTTAGAACTTCTCCAAAGTTGGAACTCCGGCTAAATAAGGTAGATCTGTGCTAAATTTAACAGAATCGCCAAATATAAGGGAATTGCTGAAGTCTTTGCCAAATGTGGAGGTGAAAAGTTGCATGCACAAATCTCGAGGCGTTGGTACGGATGTTGGTTCATGCAGCTGGTGCAAAGATTTTTTTTTTTTGAGGCAGCGTGTGATTTTTTTTGAATCAATTTAAAAAAAAATAATATGTAAAGGGGTGTTGAGGGGTCGAACCCCCCACACGGCCCCTTTAAGGGGGTGTCGTGGCCCCACTAAGGGGTCCGCGGGCCCTTTATGGACTATAGTCCCAAGAAAGGGACGCGAGACCAGGCCTGTTGACGCCTGCAGCAGGGTATAGGGCCTGCGTAAGCAAGTACCTATACCTTGTGATTTTTTTTTTTTCAGACTTTACAAATCGTTTAAAAAAACTTGCCCTTTTTTCTAATATAATATTTTATCACTATAATTTTTTAAAAACATTTACATATAGGAAAATAATTTTTTTTTACAGTCACTTCGATTTGCGTGGTGGGGAGGTCGTACGGCTTCCCTGGCAAAAAAAAGTTGCCCCAGATGAGCCTGAGGACGATTTGATAGTCGATCTTAAGGTTTTTGGGCCTTCTGAGCGCGATGACAGGGTTAGATTTGGCCCAAAACGCTCCGAAAATTAGTTTTCCTCCAGATCTCGAAAAAAAAAAAGCACCCGCTGAAACCCTTGTAGATCTGGCCTACAAAGCTCAAATCCAGCCAAATAAAAGGCTAATCTGACTATCTTGACTGTTCAAAATCCAATGGAATATTCCATTTTACACAGAAACACACCCAACAAACGGCTCTTGCTTGAATTTTTCTCCAAATTTGAGAAGGGACTTGCAGATCCGCTCTAATACCATGCGAGAGTCACTGATTGACTCAAGCCACAGGATCATCTGCAAAACCTAAGATTTACCTTCCGCAAGAGAAAAAAATAAAGAGGAATAATTTGCACAATAATGATGTAATTAATGAAATGGATTAATGAATTACATGTGAGAATTTGCTTTTATATTTGCAAGTTAGAGAAAACCTTAATATGACTTAAGAATAACCTAAGGCTAAAATTAGTCCTAAGTAAACTTAATAAAGTGTAATTAAATATTTAATTACACCAACAAGATGGACAACATTATAAAAGTGACTTATTTTGGGGCCCAAAAAGTGAAGATAAATTAAAAGAAATTTCAAAAGTCACTTTTGAGGGGGAAAATAAAAAAGTTATGAAAATAATATTTTAGAGGGATATAAAAAGGAGAGCTTGAGAAGAGTAAATTCATTTTGTGCATTTATTAAACCCCAACTTGTTGAGATTGAACTCTGTTCATCTATTTTGCCCTAGGACGAAAATCTTTCGGTAAAGAATGGTTTCAAGGACAAAAACCCTCGCCATTTTGTGAGTGGATTCATCCAGGATTCATAGGTGTGCTGAATTGGTGATAGTTGAAGATTTCAGTTTTGGAGAATATCGATATTTATTTGCATAGCAAATTTCATCAAAACATTAAGGTATATTTTGTTGTTGAGAGTGCTGATTCCAACTTGGCCGTACCATTTTGAGTCTATATTGCTGATCATCCAAAACAGGCTGTACATTTGGATGCATAAGCTGGCCATACATATGTGAAGAGAGATGGGTGGAGTTTATTGAAGAAATCACAAATATCAAGAAGGTTGTGAAGGCAGTTTATACTTTATTGCTGTTGGTCATTTTCTAGCGAGCAGGCTGTACAAGAAGAGGAGGATGTGAGGCTGTTTGAAGGGAGTCGCTGCACTAAACAAGGGTTTTAAGTCCCCTAATCACTGGCCGCCCTACATATATGCAAGTTCCTTTGGTTTTGGAGTGAGTCGCCACTATTTGAAGGAGATTCAAGGGACTGTACTGCTACAGCAGTGCTCATACAGCTTGGTACAAGAGTATTTTAATACATTTTCGGTCTTATATCATTTGGGTGTCAACTGTATTGCAGTCCCAGTGGTTTTTCCAGCATTATTCTACTGTATTTATCAGTATTATGTGACCAGCTCCAGCACAAAGGCGGGTTAGTATATTCTACCAGCATTTAATATAATCTGTTAGTTTAATTGTTGGCTGTTGTAAACCAGTGGTACATTCAATATAAACAGCAATTGTCTTGTTCATTCTAGTGTAATCTTTTTAGTCATTGGCATGTATATCATTTAAATATAGAAGAATCAATCTTGGAATTGCATGGGCATTTCGTCAAACATTTGTCAAAATATAAAACATTAGATTGGGATATTACAATACCTGTCTTTTTGTACTTGGGTATAGGCACAAGGCTAAACAACTCTTCAACACAAAACAAGAGATTTTACATTGTTGGGAATTAAATCCCTAATATACTCAACTGATAGAATGGGACATTGGAACACCTTAAGATTATGTGATCAAGTATAGGTATGTTTGTTATATGATTCAGTTAAGCAACATTAAAGGAAGGACATGAAACAATACACATGTCACAGATACATAGGAGAGACAAATTACATGGGAGACCTGTATTGGGAAAAACCCACTAGCAAAAAGACATTCACAATTGTTTATCTTGGAAAGTTACATCCAATAAAATAGGTCTTTTTCACACACAGTCTCAATCTATAGACTAAATGTACAACCTCCAACTAGGACTTCACACCTTTAAGATAAACCACATTAGACCAAGCAATCCAACCTTGTTCCATCCATATGAGCAAATAGATATAGCTACAAAACCATTCACAAGGAATTCCAAACATCTAATTGTCTAACTGTTCATGTGGAATACCAATAGTCACACAACCATCTCATGACCATATCATGAAATACCAATAGTCACACAACCATCTCATGACCATATCATGATGTCAGCATGCCGCACACTACATGCAACATGACTTCTCCATATGGACGATCACAACAAATCAATGTCGCTCACACTTGTTAAAAATTGTTAACCCACTTCACCTAAACGAAAAACATGTCTTCTTGCACTATAGCCAAACACTCCAATGGATTGTAGTAGTAGAGACTGTAATGTCCCCTTTTTTAGCGAGCATCGGAGTTTGGAGGATTAGCCTATCACTAGGACCTTGTAGGTTAATAATGGCGATTAGAGGGCCTCTCGTGTTGGAGTTATCTCACTCTTCAGATGGTAGTTTACAGTGTTACTCTCTCCAGTCCCTTGGCATGTTCAGAGGCTTTGTTATTCAGGGGTTTCTGGCTCTGTTTTTGTACACTTACTATTTATAGTAAGTCAATTGGGTGATAGAGGCCAACCTTACTATTTTTAGTAGGCATCTAGATGGGTGGAGTGAGTTGTGGGTTTGCCTATGGTGTCAACAGAATGGGTTAATGACGTTTATTTATGGAGTTATGGTATTTAATTATTATTAAAGTGCACAACATTAAATATATTATTGACTTTATTATAAAGGGGGCTATTTAATGTTATAAAGTCAAATTATAAAAGTACTAGATATGGGCGCCCACTTGAGGAATAATATAAAGTGACAAAAGCAAATAAGTTATATTATATTTAATGATTATATCTACATGGGAAATCGTGCCATCTTGAGGAGGTATAAAAAGCATTTGAAAAAACATTGTTTATTCATTATTGATTCTACACTTATGCTTTTTGGAGAGCTTTTGCTTTGGAGAAGGAAAACCTGGGTTTTCTACAATTTGGGTCTTGGAGAGCGTAGCATCTCTTTGATTCTGCATCTTGAGCGTGTGAAAGATCATCTAAGGGCTGCATACACCAGGTGGCTTTATTCCTGAAGTCACATTGTGCTGAATGGGAGAGTTTATTTGAGGGTTTAGAGAAGATTATGAGCAGAAATCAGAAGTATATGCATTGCCGTATGCATTCATTGCTGATTGTTCATTGCTGGGCCATACTTCAACATTTTCCAGGCCATACAAGATTCTTTTAGCCAGGCAAGGGTTTTGGCAATTTAATTGTATGCAGCATTGCACTAGGCGTGGGAATTGGTGGATAGTGATCATCGCTAGAGTTTATTTTCATTGCTGTTGCTGTTATATTGCTACAAACTTTATACTTCATTCTAGCATTCATTTCAAAGGGTTTCAAGGCATATCTTACCTGTGAGTTCATGATTTGTAACCCCCAATTTTTTGGGCATTGTTGTTTTAAATAATAGGGGATATTTTATGAATTGGGTTGTCAATATTTTGTGAAAATATTGAGTATCTAAGCTGATATAAAAATCTGGAATTTTCAGTTGTGTATTACCTATGTAATGTTCGGTTTTCGAGTTGAAAATTATTATTGCAATATCTTCTATTTTGCTACATTATATTGTTGTATCAAACATTGCAAATATATCAGAAAACCATAAAACAAATAAAAACAGATAGGGAAAATCCAAAAAGTAAATATCCTATCAGGGGTGGTATATTTCAGAGACAAACTCCTAATTGCTCTTAGTTGCTTGTGGTACCTTTGAGCATCCCCTAAAACATCACCATGCTCCTAGTCATCAGTGCATGTACTCCAATAATGTTGCAAGTGCACTTGCACTATCATACACACACTAGTGACATACTTAGACAATTATGCGGTTGTGAGTTCTTCAAATAACTTGCGGTTGGGAACATAGCAACACTGAACTTATGCAAGTCTCCATGCTAAACAACAACACTTAAAACTCACTGCAACCTCTACAACTTACCACAACTGTTTAACAATGTGTAATTAGATAAGTGCCAACATGAACTTAAAACAAACTCCATCAACTTCCTCCACTAGAAACCTTACCAAAAACTCTATAGATTAATAGTACACCAAAATTGCAACATTCTCCCACTTGATATTTATTGCAAGAGAACTTGTAGTATTCCAAGAAGTTAACTTCATGTGTGAGATTGGGATAAACCCGTTTCATCTATGCACCACAACTACTTAGTAATGCTTGTAGGTTATGTCAAAGAATCAACAATAGTTATCTGAGTGTCAATTTTCTTCATTTGAACCTTTCTTGACTCAACCATCTCCCTAACAAAATGATAGTGCACATCTACATGTTTAGTTTGAGCATGGTAAACAAGATTTGTAGCCAGACAAATTGCACTATGTGAATCACAATTCAATACTATATGACTTTTAAAACCTAAGTTATCGGGTTCTTCTCAAATGCCCAACGTGCCCATATGGGTTCTGCTCGGGTACGGGTACGGGTACGGTTCACCTGTGGGTTCTTTTTGGGAAGAACCCACAGAGAACCCGGGCAGAACCCAAGGGAACCCAGGGGAGGGATGCACAAAATGATGTCAAAATCAACTTTTTTAAACATTTTTTTAACTTTAAAAAAATCCAAATGAGTCTATTTTGCCCTAAAAGTGAAATTTGTCCAAGTATGACTAAAAGTGAAATAAAGTTTTTAAATCATAACTCAACAGTTATCAAAGTCTACACATACATCTAATCTTAACTCAGTTTATTGTTGATAAATCTGATTTCAACTTAACAAGGTAAACAGGGGGTTCATAATACCTAGTGAGTAAGTATAGAACAACATAATACTTGACATCTGATTTGTTCAACCAACATCTAAAGTATTTAATAATCACCTAGAACTATCCTCTTTCAAGTACTTTCCAATATACGTTAACTAACTTGTAATCATGGTTTAGCAAACAACTTATTTCCTTACAACATTAAACAACATCCCAATGATCTTAAGTATAAGATGTAGTTTAGATCAGTCTGCAACAAGCAACTATATTCCTCATTACTTCATTTTTGCAATGTTCAACAACATAGATGAGCAATACACAACATAACCCATAAAATAAACTGAATTAGCATAAGTACAACCTTACAAGGTCTGATAATAACTGTTATCAATATGCTAAAATTTCTACCATTACCTTCAATGAGTACTCTAGAACGTCACAATTCCTTTGTCAAACTCAACTAATGCAAAGCCAAGTTGCAATTTACATTTATCCCTATTCCAGTTGAGTATTTTGATTTTCCTTATTGCAAGTTATGAAAAATGAGGTATTTTGATATTTTATTTTGTTGTTTATTGGCAATTATCATATTATGAGTATTACTGTTTTTAAGTTTTTTTAGTCTTAGAGTTTACTGTTTTATATATATATATATATATTGCCGTACTGTACCTAGGCAAAAAAAATTTGCCGTATCTGCGTACCCGAACCCCGTATCCGTATCTGAACCCGTACCAGGATCGGCAACTTAGTTTAAAACCAATACTGTTACCTAGTCTTTGTAACCACACAACTTCTTTGTAAGCATGTGTTGTTGCCACATACACTACTTCAGTTGTGGACAAAACAACTGTCTGTTGCCACGTACACATCCAACTTATTGCTGCCCCAAACAAAGTAAAGACATATCTGTTGAGTTTTTTAGCTCAGAAAGGAACTTCCACACAGGTTTAGTGTGAATGTGCTAGAAGTGGTTCAAGTTATTCTATTTTTCATTTCACTTTTATTAAAAAAGGGAAAGTTTTATATTTAGTTGAATGAATCTAATAAAGTGTAGATATGCATTAATGATTTAGACTTATCTTCCATCTCATCTGACCAAAAAATTAGTCTTTTTGAAGATTAGATTTTCAGTTAAATAGTATAAAGATAGACGCAAGATTAAAAACAATATAGTGATTAGTTGAGCAGAACTGAGATGCAAGAAAGGAAGAAGTTTAGAGGTTGTACAATATCCCTACAACATTCGTATAGTCATATGGATTTGTACTATGCCATGTTTTTCCCATCTTTTTTGTGCAAATTTGTTTTATTTAAACTGTACAGCTGCTAGTAGAGGTAATTCGTGGAGGTTTCCCTGTAAGCTTTTTAAAGGAACAGGAAGCTGATTTTTTGAAGGAATAATTATTGGTGTATGTCTGAAATTATTTTATGCTTTCACTGTTTAAATTTCAGCTATTGTGTGATTGTTGCAATGATCAATTTTTTGTTGTTGTTAGTTTAATTTAGTTTTGAGTTATTTAATAAAAACATTAGGACAACAATCACCTAGGGTTTGAAATTTATACAATATCCACTAGTTGAACTCTGGTTATCCAAGTCTTGAGCCCAATCATAATCAACAAACCCCTGTATATTCAACATCTGCCAACATCATATGCCATGGTAACACAAACAATAACCAAAGTTCTTTTAAGTACCTTAATACTCTTTTCTTTGCCAGACTTTGACATGAACCTACTTAGAACTCTCATTGCTTGGTCTATGTTTGGTGTAAGATCCCTGATCAGATCTGCCCTAAAATTCTGATTTTTATTATTGTCAAACCCTAGGCATGAAGTCTGATTTTTCTGTTTCTGAATGTAAATGGTTTTGGACAGAAAAATATATGTATGCCAATTGCTCAAATATAAATGTCATTCATGTGCCTTTGTGAAGAAAACATATACCATATATTCTACCACATAATATGACTTTTCTAATGCAAAATAATGACATAAAGTTCTGATTTCTGAATATGATTAATTGCTGTTACAAATCAGATTGCTCAGAATTGAAATTACATCAAGTTTCAAGGCTCAAACATGCCCAAACATAACTCAGATCTCTGCTGTTCCAAAATCAGACCTTTACAATTATAAACAAAGGTTTCTGCATACCAAAATAATGGAGAATGATGTCTTTACTTCAAACCTTGGATGGGCGATCAGATTTGGCACTTGATGTTGCTCCCATAAACTCCACGATCCCTTCTAAATCGGTTAGGGTTTCCTTCCATAGGGTGGCGCTCCATGGTGAATGACATTGGCATGCTAAATGAGGGCGGCAACTAGGGTTTTGTCCTTCAATATTCCTCAAAGTGTGAATTTTGGCTCCTCATGGATGGCGCTCTCCTAGGGCATAAACCCTTCTAATATTCTTCAAATAAAACCCTCAATATGAAGCTGAAATATTGTCCCTTAGGTCTGATATAAAATCTGAATTAAACTTGCAATCAAATCTGCATATAAATCTTCATTGCCAAAATTGTATTTGGCCACAAATCTCACAATTTTGGCCCTAGGTCTTCTCCACACCAATCTGCAGAAATAAATATGTCTTTGTAGCTCAATCCTCTCCTCCGAATCACCAATGAAGTGCAATTGTGAACTCAGTAATGAGTCCACCTCAAGATGGAATTGGGTTTTTGTCCAATCCACCAATATTCCTAAGGGTTTTCGTCCTTGGAATATGTTGAACCTAAGTTGCAGCCAACAAGAGAAAATCTCCAATGCAAATGACAAGATGAGAATGAATCAAATGACTTGCTCCTCTTGGCCGACCTCCTTCTTGGCCGACCTCCTTTTTGTTTTTATTTTATTTTCTTTATCAAAAGTGACTCACTTTTATAATAAAGTCATTTAATATCACAAGTAGGTCCAGCTTTTAATTAAAAATAAATAATCCAAAATTGACTTAGGATTACTTAGTATTTAATTAACTAGATTATTCCCTTGTAACTCTCGACCTAGACTACGGGAATAAAATAGGCTAGCCGATTCCGTTGGATGATCACTTGGAAAAAGGGGACATTACAATCCTCCCTTACCGTTATTGCTTGCCCTCAAGCAATTGCAAACCTCGATGCTGCAAAATCTGTTCACCTTCCCAAGTAGCATCCTCAAGGGGCAAGTCTCTCCATCTAACCAAATACTCCTTGGTCACCCTATTCCTCAACCTGTGCTCCCTAACATCCAGTAAAGCATCAGGAATAAGTATCAATTTCCCTTCCTCATCCAATGGTGCAAGTTCTGGAGAAGATGTAATGTGTTGCCCAATTGCCCTTTTGAGGCAAGATACATGAAATATGTTATGAATTCGGCTACCCTCGGGCAACTCCAACTCATATGCAACCTCTACAACTCTCCTCACAATCCTGTAGGGGCCATAGAACCGAGGCTTTAGTTTTTCTGCACCACTCTTCTTCATTGTGGACTGTTGGTATGGTTGTAGGCGCAAGAAAACTAGATCACCAACCTCAAATGCCCAACTTATACAAATCCCCCATAACTCGCAATGGAATGATACCGTTTCCTATAAACTGAACTTCTCTCTCTCTCTCTCTCTCTCTCTCTCCAAATCACTTCATTAACAATGACATTGAAACAAAGGTAGCATGAGAAATGTTAAAAATTGATGCTATCAATTATTGAATTAAATAGGTGGAGCAAACTTTGAATCAGTTAAATTTTCATCTTAAAAGAAGTGATAGCCTTCCTGCAGAAGATAATGTGGACGTCAATCTCATTTTGGACATGATGAAGAGCCTCGTTGATGAGATCATGTCCAGTGAGCTGCATTGTGGCTTGGCGCCTGCATTTGTCAACAACTACTATAGTACATATGTCTCCCATGTGGATATTGAGTATCTTCTTAGTGCTACTAATGATGAGCTTGGCAGTCCTCTGAGCCCTAACACCAAGGACCAAGTTGACAACGTAGCTGAGAATCCCATGGCTGATCTATTGGATAATTTGTGGCCGGACTTTATTGGCGAAATACCTTTTCATCTTTGTATTTCGGAGTGCTTGGTGCACTCCATAGGAGTAGGATGACACCTCTTGTCTTGAGTGGTTAGCAACATCTTTGAACACTGGCTCTTCTTCGATGATGGATTAGGCGACATTGTTGTTGTTTGAAGCAAGTGTTGGCATGTAGGGCGAGGGAAATGAATAGTCGTTGCACATGCTACATTCTCTACTTGCCTACCTTGTTCAACGGTGTGAATTCACATCAACTGGTCGGTGAGGGATCAAAGAGTGGAAGCGAGGAACATTTTGGGAAGAGGACATTCCACAAAGACACCATAGAGATAGAGTCCATGCCATCAACCATCTTTTTTGAAGGAATGTTGAGCACCACTTGATGTGTAATATTGTTGATCGAGTGCTCTTTGTAAAACTCAATAACCTTTGTTAGTTGCTCATTAGGATATTGGCACTTAATCGTTGTGCCTAGAACATCCAAATGATTCAAAATGGTCCCATCGTTTGGCCACTTGAAACAAAAAACCAATATTAAAACCAAACATCCCTTTCCCTTTCCACACTCAAATTCTTCGTGGAATAGTTAATGAATAGTTAATGAAGTTTCTAAAGGATGTCATTTATAAAATCAAGTTGTTTCCAGATTTAAAACATTAATTGTTGTTTTGAGTTCAATAGTCGACCAATGGATTTTGTGGCATGCTAATTTCTTGGTAAGCATGGGTTTGAAAGCATTATTTTTGTTACTTCACAGCATTATTATGGGTTTGAAAGCATGTGAAAATGTTGATGCACGATTGACATTAAGATTCTTTAAAATTGCCACTTCCAGATTTGAAGGAAAAATATTTTTATATCCAAATTCATGGAGAATATGCTATTTTGTTGAACGGTGCACACTCCTCCTTTGTGCCTATGCATTTTGTATTCATGTCTAACAATAGTTGCAACTATAATATCATTCTTAATTATATTTTGATGGATGTTCAAACCATACTATATGGTGCCTATCTTGCTACAAGTCATGAGGATGTTGGCAAGAGCCATGGGGATTGACTTTTCACCTAATAATTAAAATTGACTAAAATTTATTAAAGTGTTTCCATCAAATGCATTTGGTGTATATTGTGCAATCAATGTAGTCTTATGTGAATGCATACTTTTGTGGCATTTTGTTTATGTGGATAACATGCCTTATCTTTGTTTTCATCTCTTGTATACATCTCTACCTAGGCTGTTGAAAACAGTGTTTGGTAATAATTCCGTTATCTTTTATATTTTGATGGATGTCTATACTCACTCATAGGCTTGGTAATTTCTTGAAAGTTATTTTGTCAAACAATTTATGTGCATGGTTTGTAGACACACAAATGGATGCTTGCCACAAATTCATTAGTAACAAGTACCCTTAATCCCTTCATCAATAATTTGATAACTAGTCAATGTTGACAAACACAAACATACTTTAGCCCCTTAGACTATGTTTTAATAAACCTCTGATAGGTAAAGATGATTTTTTTTGTGATCTAGTTTTCTATTGTGAGCCTTGCCGTATGGTCAAAATATTATTCACTAGAGTAAGTTCTCCCTACTTTCAAGGTAGAATTGCTTTGGAGTATCAACTTTAAGTAGAAACGAATGTAACATGGCTTTTCACACTCTTGGAGTTAATGACCACTCTTCTTGAAATTGATCTTGATTTTGAGCATTAGATGGAATGCAACTTTGCTCAGCTCTTTGTTCACTTGCACTCATTTTGAATCTCATAAGAGATATAGTTACCTATTGAGGCCTAACTTGGCTTTGATACCAAAATGTAACATTACTTTTCCCTAGAGTTATTTAATTATTTGCAATGGATTTAAATATAGTTATTACTAGAGTTAAACAATTTAAAGTATGCAAAGCTATCAATTCCAATGTAAATTACAACATGGTATAATTTAGTATGAACTCTAAAGCAAGTAATTAACATAGTAAATTGGATAACATAATCACATAATTCAATTAGATTAACATCAAAATTATATATATATATATATATATATTTTAAACATCAACAGTTTCAATACTTATTTGAATCAGAGTACTTGGAAAAACCACTTTCACTCTAGGAAGATATCAATGGTTATGGCCCTCGTAGTTATGGCGCATTTCAGAGAACCTGTGTAAAAACACAACATGTGCCTACACACCACAAGCCCTAGCCAGGACAATTCCAAGTGTACTCTGTACCCCGAGTTGGACACACTCTGTGTGCCCCCTTCTCTAATGTCCATAGCCCACCAAACCACTTTCTTCTTTGAGTGATCTCCATGCCTTTTCCAACTCACATAAAAGCTTTATATAATCCTGTAAGGGGTGATTTTCAAACCATCACACCTTTTCATAAAGGGTTTCTTTAATTTATTTAATAAATACTATTATTCCTCTCTTTTAACCAAAGGGTCATAATACCCTTTATTTTTCTCTCTTTTGAAACAAAGGGTGAAATAACTTTGATTCCCCTTATATTTCAAAGGGCCATTCACATAATAACTTTCTTTTCTATTTTTAGGGAAAAAGTGCCATAACAATATATACAAAGTTAAATATAGAACACAACTGATAATTGATAATTCAATGCCAATTGTGACTCATCTTGGGGTTAGGTTAGGCCCTTTTTGAAATGATTATTGATATTCATAATTACATAATTACAAATGGAGAGAAGAACTCCTTATAAAGGAAATTACAAGACGATGTTTCTAAAAAGAAACCATCGTTAACTGAAGCAAACTAAAACATAAATCAGAAAGATGCTAAAACAACTAAAGCGTAAACAAAAGTTACTAAAAACCGACTAAGTTAACTAAAGTAAACTTACGACTAACTAAAGCTAAGATGACCATTAACATTACAATTAATATTTTAATACCCTCCCTTAATGGTCATCATACAAACAAAAACTAAGTCAACCCATAATCAGATGGTGTGCTGGTCCTTAAAATGCAAAATATGCAGACTCCTTCTCAGTATACTCTGCCACTTGAGCACTTTGCTGAGACTCTTCCTAGTTGGACTTCTCATCGGCCAACCACTTTCAACGAAACTTCTTGATATGACCAATCTTCCCACAGTAATGGCAAGTAATAGGCTTCTTGGAGCCCTCCTCCGAATCGCTTCGTCCTTTCTGCTGAGTGGACTTGCCTTTGCCAACTTCCTTGGCAATAAATGCTTGTTCAACACTAGGAGACTCACTGCTGCTCCCAAACTGCTTCCTCCACCTATCCTGCTGCAAAAGCTTGTTGCACAACTCATCAAATTTCAAGTTATCATTGGTGGATGTAATGTTGAGTGTTTTGATGAAGTGCTCGTAGGAACGTGGCAACCTTTTCAAAGTGATCACCACCATATCTTCCTCTTCCATCTAACGACCAATGGCCTCCAATTGGTTGCGAATATCTTTGATTTTTGTCAAGTGCGCCTGCAAAGACACTTGGTCATCCATCATAATAGAGAACAACATATTCTTCAGGAAGAAAGCCCTTCCCTTGTTTGATGTCTCATGAAGATCTTTTAGATGCTTCCAGACCTCCGCAACAGACTTACCAGATGGTATTTCTAGTAACATCTCATCGATGACAGATAATTTTAGAAGCATAACTGCCTCCCTATTACCTTCATCATACTTGTCCTGATCCTTCCCAGCAGTAGTGGGATGAACATCTATACCTAGAACAAGCTTATTCAGACACTGGTACTCAAAGATGGTAAGCATCCTCTGCTTCCACATGTTGTAATTCTTTCCATTGAACCTCTGTGTATTTTCCAGCATAAAATTGGACAAAGGCACCATCCCTCCCGTTTTCCAAAGCACGAAAAATGAAGTAACTCTGTGATTAGCCGGCACAAACCCTGGACAAGCAGCTGGCACAATTCACGATTTTAAAAATCGTCTAAAAAGAGACTCATAAACTGTAAGATTTTTTTGAAAAACCTTTGAAAACTTTGAAAAAGTAAGATTTTTGCAAAAAAAAATCCTCAAAAAACTTTAGCAAAATTTTTATAGAAATTTTTTCAAAAACTCTTAGCAAAAAATTTTTTAGAAAAAAATTCGAAAAAGTCTTTGCAGAAATTTTTATTTTTCCCAGAAAATTTTGTCAAAACTGGCTCAAAAAATTAACCCTTCACGCTGCCATGAAAATTTGAGGGCTTGACCGTTCGGGACCCACAAATTGCTGCCGACTAATCAAAATTATAAAACGGCAACCAAAGCCTTTGAAAACGCTCGCGATCAACAAAATCTTCTCCAAAGCTGAAGATTTTAAGAGAACAACCAAGATTTTTAGAAGCCGCCAAAACCCATGCGACCAGCACCGGCCAGAAGACGTCGACGATGCAAAAGGATGAAGCAGCGTTCAAACTGAAGACGCGACCCTTAGAAACTCCTAACCCGTCGATTTTTCATGCGACCTCAGGAACTTACGCAACCTTAGGAAAGCCAAGGCGCCAGAAAACACGAAGACCAGGTCGGAAGGAAACAGACGTGATCCAGAAGAAAGATGTGCGACCTCCGATGAAGAGAATCATGACCTCAGAAAATAAAAAAAAAATTGCTGCAAAGAATCACGCCAGGAAATCCACGACTTAGCAAGAAACCGATGCGTTCCAACTAAATCCATCCATGAAACATCAACAAAAGGCTAGATCTAGCCACGACTAGGAATAGAACATAAACCCGCGAAAGAAATCCCTCGAACCAGAGAAAAACGTGTGACCTCAGAAAGGTTAAAAAACAAGACATGATTTCAAAACGCGACCCAGAAAAATTTGTTCTGGGTACGAATTTTTATTACTAAAAATTCGTCAACAAAGTTTGAGCCTTAGCTCTGATACCATGAAATGATTATTGATATTCATAATTACATAATTACAAATGGAGAGAAGAACTCCTTATAAAGGAAATTACAAGACGATGTTTCTAAAAAGAAACCGTCATTAACTGAAGCAAACTAAAACAGAAATCAGAAAGATGCTAAAACAACTAAAGCATAAACAAGAGTTACTAAAAACTGACTAAGTTAACTAAAGTAAACTTACAACTAACTAAAGCTAAGATGACCATTAACATTGCAATTAATATTTTAATACTTTTTAATTATTTTGCATTTTGTCATTAAATGGTGAGTTAATCTTCACAGCAAATATGATGTGTAGATTAACTTTCAAGTCACTGAATAATTTAGGATTCGTACCTGTTGTGATCAAGTTGATATACTTCAAAACTTATAGAGTCTCTCTTGACTCTGATTCTAGTGGACAGAAATATATCTGATAAAATTGTTATAGATTTTTTTGGTTTGAAGTATTTATCAATCATGGACTGCTGTGCTCTGGTTGCTTGTTCGAGATAGTACAAAGGCTTCTTAAATTCTCATAACAGATGCCCCATTTCCTCTTTTGATAACCAGAAGGCTAATCTATACTCAGTCTACTAGGTTGACATTCAAGAATACGCTCTTTATGTCAATCTGATATATCTCCCATTCATCTGAAGAGCGAATGCAAGCCAAGCTTGATCATGTTCATTTTTGTCACCAATGTGAAAATTTCACCATAGTCTATTCATTCTTCCTATACAATATTATTTCTGCTAGTAGTCTCACTTCCTGTTCACCGAGTCATATTTTTTATCAATCAGTCGTAATCTTTAGCTTTTTCACATTCTTGTCTGCCAAACGTGGCTAATTCATTAATTAGAGAATACTTTATAATATACATTCTGTGGTCCTGATACCAATTTTTTTATGGTTTATCTTGGCATTCTTCTATCATTGTTTATAGTCACAATTTGCAAAACTGATGTGTTTCTCTTGTTTTACTGGTGCTGGGACTAAGGTTATGCGATGGCCATTCACCCTCTTATTCTTTTACCGTCATTGTTTTTCTTTTCCATCAACGATTACCTTCTTTTGTGTGAACCAGGGTGCAGCTTACTGATCCTGCATTATTTTTATCATGGTTTCACCAAAATATTACATACATCTCTGCTGACTGATTTCTCTTTTCTCCAAAATGAAAACTTTGTATACTTCGATCGTCAATCATTGTTGATTATGGTGCATTTTTTATTTTTATCATCTAATCTGGATTTTCTTTCTTTCAAGAGTAAAATCAATCACAGAAATATATCCAGAGATACAAGATTGTCGAAATATCTCTATCAAGGTTCTGCACACTTTTGAAATGTTAAAGACTATAGCATAGAAGGTAAACAATTGTTTGAGTGTATTGTATTTTTTTCAGGCTTTATGTAACATTGGGCATTGCTTCCTCCAGGTCGACGAAATTATTAATTTGAGTTCCCCTCTCCGGGATAGGTATAAAGAAATTCCTGCTGGAATTAAAAGATGCCTCAAATTGTCCATGACAGATGGGGTTCAACGTGTTTCCGGTATCGAATACAGGCCAATCAAAGATCTCATGGTGCTTTTGCCAGCAGGAGTGAAGGTAAATGATTGGCAAGCTCTGTTGTTTCCTTAAAAAAGGAGGATGCTGAGGGGATTTTCTTAGTTTAGTATGAAATAGATGTATTAACTAAGAGGTCAATGCTATGGTGTTTGTTCTAATCATTTCCTTCTAATTGCTATCAAGCAGTTATTAAGAATGCGTGAAATTTATTTTTTCTTATTGGCAACATTAGCAGGTGGAAATGACTTTCATAGAATAATCATGCATATTCACGTACCCACTCTAGTAGTTAGCATGTTTTTCATTATTTTTTTTAGAATTACTGTAGATTACTTATTGCTTTTGTGTATTTATGCATGCCCTTATATAAATGTTGTAATATCCAACCCCCTTATGTTTTTGTGGTTTAGTTGTCACCTGGTGCGTTTTGTATTTTTGACATACAATCATGCATGTACATATATTTGCAAATAACAAGAAACAGAAATACCCACAAGCTAGAATTTAAGGGAAATACTTTATAGAACCATTTCAAGCAATACCCATATGAAGAATAAGCCAATACGTCAAGAAACTAACATACCCTTTTCGCTGTCCAAGTGTTACAAGGCTGGAAATGAAAGTACAACAGACTGTAAATGCACAAAGCTCTCCGAATGCTACTCAAAATGAAACTAATACATCAAATGCTAAGGTACAACAGTCAAGAGACTATAGGCGCCTCAAATAGAGGCTGAAAAACAGTCCAAAACACAAGATTTAATTCTGTCTAGCAGACCCACGTCCCTGCTGGTGCAGTACGGCCTTCCTGGGGAATATATCAGCACACAAGCAACATAAATCTGCCCTTGAACACCTCTTAACCCCTCTGCTGTAGCTGCCAATGCCTATCAACCAAGCTGGAAGGAGAAAACCAGCTCAAACGCCCAAGGAAACACTATGAAATCTGCTGCATGGTACGACTCTGTTTGGAGAGGATACGGCCTGGGTTTTTTGGGCCCAAAAGTATATCAGAACTTCCTGAAAATGCAGTCTATAACTTGCAATCAAGTCTCCAAAATCCCTCTGAAATTATAGTGCCAAAATATTGACGATATATCTATGAAAACACTTCCGTGACAAATCTACTATCCTGCAATGAAGCTCAATGGAAACCCCTGAAATGAGGCCACTGAAACAACACCCTGGGAGTGTCTTTCAACCCCGTAGATGTTCTCAACCATGGAGGTTTTCGTCTCCAAAGTAGCTGATTCAAACCCTTGCTCGCATTAACAAAGCTCAGACTTAGAGAAAAAAACAATAGTGAATGAGAAGAATGAAAAGTGGCTTTTCCTTTTTGTTATTCCTCTTTCTTCCTCCAACGCCCTTTTTTGGGAATTATCAAACATCTTATTATTTTCTTAAATCTCTCCTTGGGCGCCCACTTAAGTAGTGACTTTAATAGCTTAGAAATATCTCATAAAGTCCCAACATATAATAAAGTCACTATAATAATAAACATATTAAGTTATATCTTTAATTTAACTTAAATATGTCTATTATTAAAATAATAACTCAAATGATCTCCTCATCATTTCGTAGTACCGTTGAGCTGGCCAATGGAACATCGACATGATTCAGGACCATTGCACCGACTCACTCGGAGTCTCGTGAGCCCTTGCTAAAAATAGTAAGTTTGGCCAAATGGTTCAAACTCACTCCAGAAAGTGCCAACTGGTATATCCCGCCAAGAGGAATCCATCTCACTGCTCTATAGATGCTGACTGAGCTTCGGTGACCTACATCACCGTGGGTCCTCTAACCACACTCACTAGTCTATGGGAACCCGTATAGTAGACTAGCCTGATGCACAAGTGCTGGCCTAGGAAGGGGACATTACAAATGTATATGTGTGTCTTTACATACAACTGTGGATGGGTAGAAATTAGCAGGCTTTTAAATATATAATATGGAGGCCAAATATGTGATTGATAGAAGTTAGGATGATGGTTTGGATTTGAATGACAATCTGGTGAATAACACAATAAATTGTTGGAACTTAGACATATTTTAGTGGAAGCAATAAATTACAATAATTGTTGGATACAGATAATTCTTGAATTATGACAAAATGATGTATGAATGAATGGACGTAAAAATAGTTACAAAGCGAACAATATCTAAGTAAATGAACTAGCTGTTGTACAATTTTACATACCTAGTTTAAGTAAATGAACTAGGTATATACAATTATCTTTAGGAAGACATGCGAGCTATTACTCTTTGATTATTATAAAAAGAGGTTGCAGTCTTTGAGAAGAGGTTTAATGCTATCACACTCTTTTTTCTGCTCTCAGATTTCTGCTTAATGCGAAATGCCATGGACCTCCTTTGTTGTGCTCTTTGCCATGTTCAACTGTATGTGTAACTGCACGGTGACTAGCTGGAAAGGAATGTTCCTGTTTGTTCTGCTGGCAAGTGGGGCACTCTCTAACATATCGCAATACACCTGTTTTGAGCCCTTTCCATGTGAACCGTTTCCGGATTTCTCTGTATGTTTTGAAATAACCCGGGTGATCAGTTATAGGTACATCATGAAATGCTCTCATTACCTTCTTCATTCCCGATCCTGGTACCACTAAGATCCTCCCCTTGTAAATGATCAAATCATTCACAATCGTGTACCTACTGTCCTAAATAGTACCATCGATTATTCCTGTGGCCCACTTATCCTTAACATATTCTGCTGATATCCACTCTCTCCAATCAGCTGTAATCTCACCTAATGAGCACAAGTGAGGTCTCCATGAGAGTGCATTAGCTACCACATTTCTCTTTCCTTTGACATAAACTATGTCAAAATCGTAGACTTGCAATTTTCTCACCCACTTCTATTGCTTGTCATTGAGGTCACGCTGATTTAGGAAATGTGTGAGGCTGTTATGGTCTGTTTTCACCACAAATTTGTTGTTAACTAGGTACTGCCTAAATTTAGCCAAAGCATGCATTATGGCTAACATTTCCTTATCATATATACTGTAAGCTCTCTCTACACCCTTGAGTTTTCTACTCTCAAAAGCAATCGGGTGCTTATCCCGCATTAAGACAACTCCTATGCCTTCACCCGAGGCATCACACTCAAGCTCAAAAGGCTTGGTGAAATCTGGGATGGCCAAAACTGGGCAAGAACTCATGATCTACTTGAACCTATTAAAACACTGCTGTGCCCTGTCAGACCAAACAAATGCCCCCTTCTTTGTCAAGTCTATTAGAGGTGCTACACTTTGCAAAAACCCCTTGATGAATCTACGATGGAACCCACATAAACCAAAGAATCCCTTGAGCTGTGAGAGATTCGTGGGTGGTGGCCAATCAACAATTGCCTTGATCTTCTCAGGATCTACTCTAACTCCCTCGGCACTGATGATGTGCCCCAAATAGAGGAGCTCGGTCATGCCAAATTCACACTTGGATTCCTTGGCATATAAGGACTCCCTCTCCAAAATACTCAGTACCTCCTCAATGTGCTGGAGGTGCTCCTCCTATGTCTTGTTGAAGATCAATATATCATCAAAGAATATGAGGACAAACTTCCTCAACTACTCCCTGAAGACCCTGTTCATACAGGACTGAAAAGTGGTTGGAGCATTGGTTAAACCGAAAGGCATATCCAGAAACTCAAAATGCCCATAGTGGCATCGAAAAGCTGTCTTCTCCACATCCTCCTCTCTAACCCGAATTTGATGGTATCCAGATCTCAAGTCGATCTTGGAGAAGTAGCATGCCCCATGTAGCTCGTCGATGAGCTCATCTATCTGTGGAATGGGGTACCTGTTCTTAATTGTTTTCTTATTGAGAGCCCTGTAATCTATACACATTCTCAACGTGCCATCTTTCTTCTTCACCAATACAACTGTGGAGGCAAACGGGCTCTTGTTGGGACGAATGTGCCCCATCTCGAGAAGCTCCTTGATTGTCTTCTTGATCTCATCCTTCAATCTTTTAGGATGTCTATAGGGAGTGATAATTACTAGCTTAGCTTCCTCCTCTAGCTCGATCACATGCTCAATGCCTCTATCAGGATGCCTCCCTGGGGGTATACTGTTGAACACCTTGGTGTGCTTAGTTATCAACTTCGGGATATCTGGATGATACCTCTGTTTGGGCTGCTCTGTAACCATAGGCATAACCACACACTCAACTGTCCACTCCACCTGGTCATGTCTAAGTAATCTCTCCATTCTCCTGAGTGATACACTCTAAGATCGCCATTTGACATCCCCCTGAGCACATGTTTCCGTCCATCTACCTTGAATTTCATTTTCATGGTTCACAAATTGAGGTAGAACTCATCTATTGCATGAAGCCACTTCATGCCAAGGATCACATCCATGTCTCCCATACTGACCACATAATATTTTGCTTGGAACTCGTAGTCACTTAACTTAATAGTTAAGTTTGGGATTCTTCTCTTGCATGTAATGACAAAGCCATCTACTACTCTGACTTTGAACCCCTCGAACTCCTTAGTCTTGAGTCCCCTTCTTGTCACAAGACCCTCATCAATGAAGTTATGAGTGGCCCCCGCATCAAGTAGTGTGGTCACTCTTTGTCCCTCCAAGACTCCCTGAATCTTGAAAGAACCTTCTTTCTGAATAGCAAAAAAATGGGCTATAGGTATATCATCATCATGTGTATCCTGCATCTCTTCTGCTGTACTTTCACCCTCACTATCCTTTGAGTCACTCTGCTGGTCTGATTTTTCTGATGCTGTTTCCTCGGCAGAATAGTACTCCAATTGTTTTGCTTGCCCCTTCATTGGGCAATTATGATTGGGGTCCCATGGCCCCTTGCATTTGAAACATTATTTTTTCCTCCTATACTCATTCAATGCATCATCATCAAGTCGAGGAGGTGGTTTCTTTTGCGGAATTGTGTCTCGATGATGAGAGTAACTCTTATCCTTCTTTGGAGGAAAGGATTTGGAGACAAACTTGTTCTTCGGAACTGCAAACTCCATACTCTGTGCCTTCTTCATTGTCTCCTGCAATGAAGGTGGGTCAAAAGCCTTAACCCATCCTCGAAGTGGTTCCACTAGTCCTTCAATGAATAGGACTATAAGTCTCCTCTCTGATATACTGGGAACCATAACACTGAGTCTCTGAAACTTTGAAATATATGCCTCAAGTGACCCATATTGTTTCAACTATGCTAGCTCTCTGATTTGTAGTTCGGGGTCCTTGGTGTCAAATCTCTCTATCAGTCTATTGGTGAACTCGTCATATGTGGTGATTAGATTGTGGCCCAAAGTGACCAACCCATGGTACCACCACTCATGAGCTAACACATCAAAATGTATAGTAGCGAAGTTTAGAGCCTCATCCTCCGGCATAGGTTTGAGTGTCAAGTAATTATCCAACTTTTGCACCCATGCTCTGGCTGATATTTTGCCGCTACCATCAAAACGATCCATAGGGACTTTACTTAAGGCATGCTGATAATCCCTGTTAGCTCTATGTGCTCTATGATCTCCTCTATCACCCATGCTCTGGCTGATATTTTGGCGCTACCATCAAAACGATCCATAGGGACTTTACTCAAGGCATGCTGATAATCCCTGTTAGCTCTATGTGCTCTATGATCTCCTCTACCACCCATGCTCTGGCAGATATTTTGCCGCTACCATCAAAACGATCCATAGGGACTTTACTCAAGGCATGCTGATAATCCCTGTTAGCTCTATGTGCTCTATGATCTCCTCTACCACCCATACCTGCCCTCTATCTCCTCTGGTTCATATACTGCTCAAAGGTCGACATGTCCCTGACCTCTAGTGGAAGAGTCACGTACTCTGCATGTTGCATTCTAACATCCTCTGCCATAGGGATTGGTGCCTCATGCTCATGAACCTTTGGTGCCTCCTTGCTGCGTGGAAAGGTAGACTGGAGCGGTCTGTGGTTTAGTTGTCACTTGGTGCGTTTTGGGTTTTTTGCATTTTTGACATACAACCATGCATGTACATATATTTGCAAATAAGAAGAAACATAAATACCCACAAGCTAGAATTTAATGAAAATGCTTTATTGAACCATTTCAAGCAATACCCATATGAAGAATAAGCCAATATGTCAAGAAACTAACATACCCTTTTCGCTGTCCAAGTGTTACAAGGCAGGAAATGAAGGTACAGCAGATTGTAAATGCACAAAGCTCTTCGAATGATACTCAAAATGAAACTAATACATCAAATGCTAAGGTACAGCAGTCAAGAGACTATAGGCGCTTCAAATAGAGGCTGAAAAACAGTCCTAAACACAAGATTTAATGCTGTCTAGCAGACCCACGTCCTTGCTGGTGCAGTACGGCCTTGCTGGGGAATATATCAGCACACAAGCAACATAAATCTGCCCTTGAACACTTCTTAACCCCTCTGCTGTAGCTGCCAATGCCTATCAACCAAGCTGGAAGGAGAAAACCAGCTCAAACGCCCAAGGAAACACTATGAAATCTGCTGCATGGTATGGCCTTGTTTGGAGAGGGTACGGCCTGGGTTTTTTGGGCCTAAAGGTATATCAGAACTCCCTGAAAATGCAGTCTATAACTTGCAATCAAGTCTCCAAAATCCCTCTGAAATTATAGTGCCAAAATACTGATGATATATCTATGAAAACATTTCCGCGACAAATCTACTATCCTGCAATGAAGCTCAATGGCAACCCCTGAAATGAGGCCACTCAAACAACACCCTGGGAGTGTCCTTCAACCCCTTTCGTATGCAAAGTAGTTGGTTCAAACCCTTGCTCGCATTAACAAAGCTCAGACTTAGAGAAAAAAAAAAAATAGTGAATGAGAAGAATGAAAAGTGACTTTTCCTTTTTGTTATTCCTCTTTCTTCCTCCTACGCCCTTTTTTGGGAATTATCAAACATCTTATTATTTTCTTAAATCTCTCCTTGGGCGCCCACTTAAGTAGTGACTTTATTAGCTTAGAAATATCTCATAAAGTCCCAACATATAATAAAGTCACTATAATAATAAACATATTAAGTTATATCTTTAATTTAACTTAAATATGTCTATTATTAAAATAATAACTCAAACGATCTCCTCATCGTTCCGTAGTACCGTTGAGCTGGCCAATGGAACGTTGACATGATTCAGGACCGTTGCACTGACTCACTCGGAGTCCTGTGAGCCCCTGCTAAAAATAGTAAGTTTGGCCAAATGGTCCAAACTCACTCCAGAAAGTGCCAACTGGTATATCCCGCCAAGAGGAATCCATCTCACTACTCTGTAGATGCTGACTGTGCTTCGGTGAGCCACATCACCGTGGGTCCCCTAACCACACTCACTAGTCTACGGGAACCCGTATAGTAGACTAGCCCGATGCACAAGTGCTGGCCTAAGAAGGGGACATTACAAATGTATATGTGTGTCTTTACATACGACTGTGGATGGGTAGAAATTAGTAGGCTTTTAAATATATAATATGGAGGCCAGATATGTGATTGATAGAAGTTAGGATGATGGTTTGGATTTGAATGACAATCCGGTGAATAACACAATAAATTGTTGGAACTTAGACATATTTTAGTGGAAGCAATAAATTGCAATAATTGTTGGATATAGATAATTCTTGAATTATGACAAAATGATGTATGAATGAATGGAGGTAAAAATAGTTACAAAGAGAACAATATCTAAGTAAATGAACTAGCTGTTTTACAATTTTACATACCTAGTTTAAGTAAATGAACTAGGTATATACAATTATCTTTAGGAAGACATGCGAGCTGTTACTCTTTGATTATTATAAAAAGAGGTTTGAGTCTTTGAGAAGAGGTTTAATGCTATCACACTCTTTTTTCTGCTCTCAGATTTCTGCTTAATGCGAAATGCCATGGACCTCCTTTGTTGTACTCTTTGCCATGCTCAACTGTATGTGTAACTGCATGTTGAAGAGTAGATGAGGCAAATTTTATCTTTTATCAAACAAAAATTGATGTCTTTAAGCTGCAAATTCCTTACTCCACCATACAATAGCTGACATGACAATAGGGAAGAATGTGAAGCTGCCAGGACATGCAGTCGTTTTAAAAAAAAAATGGAGAATATTTTGGGATAATAGCTTGGAATTCTGAAATGATGATTTCAGCTACTAAACACATTTTAAAATGTGTATCACAATGTCTAAGAAGTTGATGCATTTTTGTGCTTTTGACACGTCCATAGCAAAGTCATTTTTCCTTTTACCACTTATGTAGGTGGTCCCTTGTTTTATATTTCTTTGCTTTTGTTCTTCCCCTTTGTGGGGCCTTTCCAGGTTTCACTTCCTAGAACTCTCTATTGTAAACTGCTGTACTCTTGCGTTCCATTGACCTACTTTTGGTCATCCGTGGACATTAATATAATTTCTTTCTTTCTTTTACCACCTTAATCTGCCATTCCACTATTCAATGATGGAGATCATAATCCACAAGAAGATGCCGCTATCAGGATATTGAATCATGTTTTAGTTTGGGAGAACAGCTTGGGATAATAACTTGAGAGCATGAAACAAAAATATTAGCATGTGTAATTTAGCTAACTAATAAACAAGTTTTTAGATGTTAATCTCTGAGAAAGATGCAATCATATCCTTTTGACAAGTTTATAAAGACCTAACATGTATATTTTGAATTGATTACACATGTTTGGTTATAGAAAGTGATAATTAACATATCTTTAACCAATTACATGAAAGTCTATTTTTCATCCAATAACATGAAATTATTCATGTCAAATTGTGTTGATGCTTATGGGCAGTGAAGGTGACTATTATTCTTTTACTCAATGAACCTCGAGTTGTGTTGCCATATAAGGTTGAGAGGTGCATTTTCTTGGACTTCGTAGATTGCTATTCGGAATGTGCACGTACGGCGTGGGCTTCTCATGCTTGTTCCAGAAGTAGTTGATGTTCTTGGTGGGTTTGTGGAGCATCTGGAAGCAGCTCGTGAACGACTTGTCCGAGAAGTGAACAAGCCACCACGAGGCAGACGGTCAGTATTTCTTATGACTTGACTGTTTTAGTTTTTTTTCTTCCAGCAAATCTAATTGTTTGAAGGTGATCTTGAATTTCTAATGAGTTATCTTTTATTGAATTGTCTATAATCATTATCTTGGAATAGCTATTCACTCACTAAAAACTATTCGCTTAGGCAGAGCTTGGCAAGGTCTGTTCATTTGCAGAGTCCATCCCAACAAAAATGGTAATTTTCTTTTGTAGCTGCGGGCTTGAAGGCAAAAAGGAAGGAGACATCCCAGAACGGAAAAAACATGCCTTTGCAAGGGCCTACAACTATCAATATAAAGTTATACTATATTAATATAAAATTATAAATGTTTAATATTAATATAAAGTTATACTATATTAATACAAAATTGTAAATGCTGAATATTAATATAAAGTTACACTATATTGCTAACTGCTTTAGGATTATAGTCTTAATTTTTGAATAACAGGGCAATGGTGGAATAATGGGGTGTATGGCAGCAAAACAGTGGATGAGAAATGAAGAACAGGGCAGCAAAGTGGTTAGGGAGCAAAGCACAGCTCAAGAACAGACTTGCCAGAATCCAGGGCAGATATAACAACGCTCTAGCAGCGGTATTCTAACAGCACCATTCAACTGCAAAGATAAAAGAGGAAATTCTTTCCAACCTATCACCCAGTCACCAAATAGTGAATTGCCCTCAACAAAAAGCCCTAATAGAAAATCCCGAAACAAAAAACCTGAACAGCAGATCTAAAGGAGATGATGGCCGGGGAAAACAAAAACCCTCAAAATTTAACATTTTTTAGTGTTCTTGAATAAATTTGTGCGTGTTTGTACTGATGATTTTTTTCAGACAAATATCAACAAATTTTTGGGTTTTCTAATTAAATTTGATAGATTTTGAATTTCTTTGATAGAATGCAGAGAATTCTGCGATTTAGCATTCCATTTTAATAAAATATTATTGTTATGGATGTTGAATTGTCAGTCCCAAAATGCATTCTATTGACATGCATGTATCAAGATTACTCGAAATGTATGTAGGCCATAGCAAAAGTGGGTGGGTTCATACTTTCAACCCAAAGTTAGTTTGCTTGTGCAAGCATAATAATTGCTGCTTTGACTCACTGTGCTTGTGATGAGTTTGCAATATGTAGTCTTGTTCCCAAAGTTAGTTTGCTTGATCAAGCATAATAATTGATGCTTTGACTCACTGTGCTGTGATGAGTTTGCAATATGCAGTCTTGTTTCTTTAAGACTGCACATTTGCAGTCATAGTGGTAACTGGTAAGTTTGTTTCCAATTTATGAAGAAGCGCAATGATGATAACTGAAAGTGAAGCATTAAATCGGGCATAAATCTTTTAATTACTATCTTATTCTAAGTGTAGGGAAAACATGTCTATTGTTTCTGATTTTGTACAACTTTCTGGATTGTTGAGTCCTTTATCTAAGTCAAGATTCACCAAATTAAAAAATTCAAAGAATAAGTTAGGTATTGGAAGCCAACATTTTTTCTTATTTCAAAAGGAGGTATGGTTTGTATTGATTAAAGAAAAGAAATGTAACAAGCTTGTTGAGATTGACTTTAAAAGTGTGATAAATTGTCTATTTGCAATGCTATTTCTTTTCTGGAAACATGAGTGAAAGCAACTGGAACCAGAATAGGGAGAATTCACTGGTTTTTATATATATAATAACATAATAAGGCTGCTTTGATCTTATGTAATTTGAGGACTACATGGATCTTGGCCTGTCAGTATTATTCCACTGACCTATTATTCTAAAATGTATAGAGATCCAGTTCTAGATGTTGTCATTATGGATTACACTGTATATAATTATATGAAATTTGTGGTTATAAAGCAGGAGGTCTTTTCTTTCCATGACAAAGACAACTTTAATCTAAAACATATTTCAGGCTCTAGGCATGATCAAAGGGAAAAAAGGCATCTTGATGGCAGCCTGATAGTTTCTTATGGGAGTCGTGATGGAATATATTTGAGAGGCCAATGCAGAAAAAATATGGTTGTGAGTGTTAAAAAAATATATTAACAGATGCATAAATATCTTTATAGCAAGGTGTTAAAAGTGTGGGATTCAAATTGCAAGGTTCTCTCAACTGTATATGATTTGACTACAAAAGCATTCTGTTCTTTGGATGAGGAAGGAAAAGGTGGTGTGATTCAATGCTTGCCACATCAAGGTTAGTCAATAATGTTGTAGTTTGGGGACTTACTGTTTTAGAATCTAATATGGTTAATGATCACTTTGGATCATAAGTGTTGTGGTCTACCAGTCCATGCAGTTGAGTAATGTTGATAAACGAGAAAAAAAATGATGTTGTATGGTCATCAGCTCCTAGAAACTGTTGGCTGGCCTTTGCAGATTTTGACATGGTCAAGTTCTTAGAAGATAAGAAGGGCTTTGCTGCCCTTTTGTTGGTGTGCCGGGGAAACAAATATCTGTACATACTTAAAGTCTTAAACCCAAATGCATGCTTTATAATTTGACTATACATTGGAAGAAGGTCCATGGATCTGTGTTTTATGGGGTCCAATCTCCATGAAAGAAATCGAAGAGTTTGCATTTGTATTGCTGCTACCAATTAATCATTATTTTTTCAGTCTTCATATTTTTGTTAAATCCCTATTTTTTTCTCCCTTTCTATAAAAAATGTTATAATTTGTTATTGAAAAAACTATTGATGTTTTCCGAAATTTGGTATCATTTTCTGCTTTTTCTTTTTGACTAATTATACATGATTTTGATTACATTGTTCTTAACATGGCCCTGGTTTTGGACTAGAATATCTTTCAGGTTTGACTTCTCAAGTTCTATGTCAGTGTTGAATGTATCCACCTAGACTATAAATCACATCCATAGTTGTACAGGTAATGTTAATGCTGCTTACCCAAAGATCACAGTTTCTCCTTAAGGTTTCAAACCTGTTTGAATTACACAAACACTAAAATGAACTAAAACTCAATCTCCAGGCAACTCCATAGGCCCAAGGTTGTGGCAGGCTGTCAAAAGAATTCTTTAAAGCCTCTCGGCCAAATAGAACTATAACTGTATTAAGGCCATTTAAACTTATGTAGTCTAAAGTGGCATGGGAATTTTTAAAGCATTAGAAAACACTCCACAAATCTTAGTTGAGAAATATGGAACTTCGGGTGGTCTTACAAATTTGTATGGAAAGTTTGTGGTAAGGAATGACCACAACAACTTGAAATACTTTCTAGAGTAGAAGGATTTGAATGAAAGGCAACAAAAGTGGGTAAGTAAGATTCAGGCATACTGTAATGTCCCCTTTTTCGGAGTGATCACCTAATAATAAGGTATGGAACCATTCGTTCCATTCGAGTGTGGGAGTTGGTTTGTCACATTTTTGTAGCAATTTTGGTGTAATCCTTGCTAATAAAATAAATTGCTATGAGGAGAAGCAACCCATGTGGGGAAGTGAAGATGGAGGAAAAGGTATGAAATTTGCCATGGGAAATTAAGGATTAATTCATGATGATTTTATCTTGTGTTGGCGACTTCATTTGAGGTCAAATGTATGAGGTTTCATAGGCATAGGGTGTTCGCCCTTGGTGAGAGAAAAAAATAAAATAAAATATCATGTGCCTAAAAGGAGCGCCCGTGGAAGGATGGAGAATAATAAACAAAATAAAATAAAGTATTTTACTTGTTTTTGGGCGCCAATCTAGTCTAGATAGGGTCAACCTTCTTTGGAGGAACTAATAATGAAATAAAAAAAGAGTTTCTTGCCTAGGTCGGCCAGCTTAAAGAAGAGGCAAAAAACATGTATAAATACAAGGTCATTCAAGGCATTTTCATCATCATTCAACTTGTCTTTTATTCCTTTTGGATTGCACTTGTTTGCATCATATTCCAAGGACGAAAACCTAATTCATCTTGGGAAGACTTCATAACGGAGGTCTACTTGCACTTCATTGGAGATTCACAAAGTTTGGAGCAGAATTTTATATCTTTGGAGCAGCATTTGGATTATCATTTGGAGCAGAATTCTAGTATCTTTTGGAGCAGAATTCTAAGATTATTTGGAGCAGAAATCAAACATCTTTAGAGCAGAATTTCGGAGCAGCCTTGAAGATCTTATTGGGCAGATTGGAGCAGCAATTTATCATCACCTTTGAGCAGAAATAAATCATCTTTTGAAGGAGTGATTGAACGTCACTTTGGAGGATCACATTTGTGGATTGTTGAAGGTGATTTTGGAATTAGGGTTTTGAAGACATTGCAGATTTGTAGCAGCAGAAAGTGCAGACCTGATTCGCCCTAGTTTGTGGAGATTCCTTTGGTGGTTTTGTTGTCATTGCTTAGGGTTTTAACCCTACTTGTGGAGTGCCATCATTGGAGGAGCATTTGTGGTGGTTTGTTGACATCTTTGGCACCATTGATCACATTTTCTGGAGCAGCAGACCTAGCAGACCTGTGTGCCTTAATTTGGAGCAGATTTCTTGGTGATTGAAGATCCTAAGGTTAGGGTTTCATGCTCTAATTGGAGCAGCACTCAGTGGAGGTCTTTTGCTATCATTCGGAGGTCATTTTGCATGTATTTTGGTATGTACAACCCTTAGGATTTATGACTGATTTGTATTGGGCATGTTGGCTTGCGTGTCCATCATACCTATATGTATATGAAGACTTGTTTACATTCAGAATTTGTAGCAGCAGACTTCTGATTTATATTTCAGTCCCTTATGGTTTCAAAATTGAAGTACTTTCATTGTGTAATTCATTGTTGATTTCAAGTATTTTGTTGGTAAACATATTGGTGATGTTTATATGATGAATTGGCATGGTTTATGGGATGTTATAAGTGTATGTTTGAGTCTGATTTTAAGTTTAGAAAATTCAGAAATTAGGGTTTAAGCAGAAATTCAACTTTTAGAAGTTTGGAAAGCCCGTAAATCCAAATTAATAGAAAATGTCCCCATTTGGGATATTATACATACGATTTTGACATTGAGTATGTTAAGGAGAAGAATAATGTGGTTGTCGATGCACTATCTAGGAGACCCACACTTTACTGTATGACAGAGATTTCAGTTGATTGGAAGGCTCACCTTTTGGTTGATTATTCCAAGAATACATTTGCATGCGAGCTCATGGATGGCAAGATTCGGGATGACAAGTATAAGGTGATTGATGATGTGATATACTATAAGGACAGGATCTATTTGGTACCTGAATCTAAGGTGAAGGACAAGGTTTTGAGGGTTGTTCATGACACTCCTTTAGCAGGACATTGAGGGTTCTTCAAGACCAGCAAACAAGTGCGAGAGAGATTCTCTTGGAAGGGTCTCAAGGATGATGTCTTGTGACATGTTTGAGAGTGTATGACTTGTCAACAGAACAAGTCAGAGCATACTTTCCCAACAGGTTTACTGCAGCCATTGCTTATTCTAGAACAAAAGTGGGAGAGTATCTCTATGGATTTCATTACAGGTCTTCCGAAGGTCCAAGGCAAAGATTGCATATTTGTGGTTGTTGACAGGTTGACTAAGTATGCACATTTCTTTGCTATTTCATCTGAGTATAAGGCACCTCAGATTGCAGAGTTGTTCTTTCGAGAGGTGTTTAGACTTCATGGACTTCCAAAGACCATTGTCAGCGATCGGGATAGCAGATTTCTCAATGTGTTTTGGCAGGAGCTATTCAGATTGGTTGGTACGGAGTTGACCCCGAGCACTAGCTACCACCCTCATACAGATGGGTAGACGGAGATTGTGAACAAATGGGTGGAAGGGTATCTATGCAATTATGTTGCGGGGCAGCAAAAAGCTTGGATCAGGTGGTTGTACTTAGGAGTGCATTGTTACAATGCCACCTATCACATGTCGACAGGCATGTCTCCTTTCAGAGCCTTGTATGGTTATGACGCTATTTTTTGTAGACTTAGTATTTGATGACAACATAGCTCCCAGAGCTAGAGAGATGATGCAGGATAGCCAGGAGATCCTTAAGGCACTTAAGGATAATCTACACCGTGCTCAGAATCAATAGAATATGTATGCAGATAGGCATAGGTAGATAGGACATTTGAGGTTGGTGATCTAGTTTTCTTGCTCCTACAGCCATACTGACAGTCTACACTGAAGAAGAGTGGTGCAGAAAAACTAAATCTAGATTTTATGGCCCCTACAGGATTGTGAGGAGAGTTGGAGAGGTTGCATATGAGTTGGAGTTGCCCGAGGGTAGTTGAATTCATAATGTATTTCATGTATCTTGCCTCAAAAGGGCAATTGGGCAGCATATTACATCTTCTCCAGAGCTTCCACCATTGGATGAGGGGAGATTGGGACTTGTTCTTGATGCTATACTGGATGTTAGGGATCGCAGGTTGAGGAATAGGGTGATCAAGGAGTATTTGGTTAGGTGGAGAGACTTGCCACTTGAGGATGCTACTTGGGAAGGTGAACATATTTTGCAGCATCCAGGTTTGTGATTGCTTGAGGGCAAGCAATTCCTGCAAGGGAGGACTGTAATATCCCCTTTTCTCGAGTGATCACCGAATGGAGTCGGCTAACCTATTTTATTGCCGTAGGTTAAGTCGGGATTTGTAAGGGAATAATCTAATTAGTTAAATATTAAGTAATCCTAAGTCACCTTGGATTATTTATATTTAATTAATTAGGCTGGACCTAATTGTAATGTGAAATGACTTTATTATTTAAGTGAAGCTACTTGATAAATAAAATAAAATAAAATAAAATTGCCAAGAGGGAGGTTGGCCCAAAATGTGGATAAAAAATAAAGAAAATTGCCAAAGGGAGGCTGGCCAAGGGAGAAGTAATTTGGTGGCTATAAAAGAAGGCAAAATGTAAGTCATTTTCATCATTCATTTTCATATCATTTCATTGGAGATTTTCTCTTGTGGCTGCAACTTTTGTTCACCATATTCCAAGGACGAAAACCCTTAGGAATACTGGTGGATTGGACGAAAACCCAAGTCCATCTTGGAGGTGGATTCATAGGAGTTCACATTTGCACTTCATTGGAGGTTTGGATAAGAAGATTGAGCTTCAACGACATATTTATTTTTGTAGATTTGGAGACAAAAGCCTGGCGCCAACCTCAAGGAGGGCGATTTCATGTTTGGAAAGCATTTGTGGACCAAACCCTAGCCGTCGCTGTCTTCATTGTGCATGCATTTGTTATCATCGAGGAGAGCGCCGCCTAGTTGGAGGATTCACCCATCTAGGGTTTGCTATTTGACACCATTCTTCGTCAATTTTGGTATGTATAAACCTATGTTTAGGTCTGATTTGTAAAAGTAGAAATCTGGGCTATGTTTGGGCATGTTTGAGCCTTGGAATTTGATGTAATTTCAATTCAGAATAATCTGATTTGTAGTAGCAGTCATCTATATTCAGAAATCAGAACATTTTTATCATTTTGCTTGCCCTTGAATGATCATATAATGTGGTTGAATTCATGGTTGATGTTATCTTCATAAGAGTATATGTTTGGCATGATTATTTGAGCAATTGACATACATTTGTTCGCTGTCCAAAGCCACTTATAATTCATAAATAGAAAAATCAGAATTCAGATTTAGGGCTTGAGAAGAAGAAAAATCAGAAATTTAGGGCAGATTTGATTAGGGATCTTACACTATATGGCATAGAGAGCCAACTACCACCACCATACAAAAACTATATATCAGCAGCAAAAAGGAACCACCCATACTAAAATCAAAGAACAAGAACAATATACGAAGAAGAATAGTAGACCAACACATAGAACATTCAACAATTGTGCATTCCCCACTGAGGTAGTCCTGCAGCTCCAGGAACAAACCGCCAGTGATCACTTTCCTTCGAGGCCATGCCCTCACTAGATATCAAGGTCACTTCACCATATTAGGAGAGGACATAGACTTTTGCAAACCCGTCAATCAAATTCTATCAATTAACTCTGCTCTATGAGTGGCTCTTGTGAGCTTGTCATTTGCATATGTTGGAAGGGAGAAATGAATAGTCACCTCTAGAGTCTTATTATGTTGAGAGACTACCATATGTTTTATCATCGATCTTAAATCATGATTCATGAAACAAGTCCATGAGAATGCCTACATCCTAATTGACCATATTAAAATCAATCTCACATATCTCATTCTTAGTCTCCACAAGAACAAAAATACTTGAATCCTGAATTGGAGCTTGCGTTTCCTCAAAGCCCTCATTTGTTGCTGCATTAAAGGAGGCCATATCCATTTTACATTTTCGCACTGCCACATTGCTCATAGCCACCTCTAGTTTGTTATGGAAGCTTGCTAGGAGATCACCCTTCATTTTCTATTCCCTTGTTTGCTAGGAGATCACCCTTCATGTCCTCTTTTCTGGATTAAAATAATTAATAATATTATTTTAAGTTGGGCCCGATAATTTCTAATTTTAGTGGCAACTTAATAATATTATTATAATTAAAATAAATTTTTTTTTTTTAACACTAATATTAAAATAAAATGTATTTTTAAATACTTGAAATAAAAAAATAAGATAAAAAGTATTTTTAAATACTTGGAGGGAAATTTAGAAAGGGCCCGATTTGGAAAGGAATAAAAACGTGGCGCTTGGTTTCATTTGATCATCAAGATTTCATTTGGCATTTTTCACTTGAGCTTTGTGTTCAAATTTGCATCCAAGGATGAAAACCATTGGCTATTTTCCGAATTTTACGAGGACGAAAAGCCTCTTGGACTTCTACCTTGGAGGTGAGGAGGAATACCCTCATCTCTAGCATTGGCAATTGCACATGAGAGTTGCATGGTGAGCTGATTGGGAGATTTTGTGCATATTTTCTGGATTGGCGAATAGGAATTTGCAAGAAAATCATCTGGATCACTGATTTTTTAGACTTGTGTGGTGCTGCCATTATCATTGCTACTTTCCACTTTGAGCGCCACATTTGGGGAAGCTACCAATATCACATATTTGCAGATTTCCAGGGTTTCATGCACTCATTGCTGCTGTTTATGGTCATTGATTTCATTTTTGGACGTTGCCATACAAAACCTTAGGAGGGAAAATCACATTTTGATCTCCTTTGGTGGGCGACCAGCATATTTTAATATATTTTGGCATCATTTGGTGGGCGAGTAGCATTTTCAGGTGTATTTGTTTGGGCATGACATTTGAGGAGTGTTTCCATACCCTAAATTACTATTTCAGACTTGTTGTACATCATTAATTGCCCATTTGGAGGAGCGACCAACATAGCAAAACTTCATGCCAGCCGTATAAGGGTTTTAGGAGTTCGAATTCATCCATAATTGCTGCTGCGTAACACTTTGAGCACCTTCCTTCCAGCCGTACCAGTCACAGTTGCTAGCCGTACACCCTACAAGGGTTATGAGTTGAATTTCTGAAGTTGTATGATCTGAAAATTGTTGTAAAAATTGTTATTTTGCCATATTTCACCCAACAACAAGGATTGCAATAAAATTTCAATTTGTGGTTCATTTTGGGTGTTTCCAGTTGACTTGGTTAATATTATGTGGCAGCGTTTTAGAGATTATCTGTGATTGTACCGGATGTGACAAACTTATTGTGCTATTTGTAGAAGGACTAATTGAACCTCTCAAGGGTTTGGTTAAGGCCTTTGATTCACCGTCATTATCGGATGCCATCAGGAGAGCTCTAACTTTGGAGAGTTCAATTCCTAATAGCAAGGCACCATCTCTAGCTCCACAAATGAAACCACTTCAGAAGGAAGTCCCTCCTCGGCAAGACATGCCAAAGAGTATCAACAAAGAAGAAGCCACAAAGAATGGGCTGAGGAGGAAGAAATTGTGTTTTACTTGCAAGGAGCCATGGGTACTGGGTCATTGATGCCTTGGCCATGGATAGGTACATTACATAGAGGTACTCTCGGATGAAGAGACAGAAAAAGAGGAGCTAGGACTAGAGGTTGAAGAGATAGAGATTCAGGAGGGTGCCCTTGCTTCACTCTCAGGCACACTTAAGTACCATCCATTAAGAGTTTGTGGGGTTTTGCATGGGCAAAGGATCATAGTGTTGATTGATAGTGGAGCCACACATAACTTCATAGATGAGGACTTGGTATCTAGGAGAGGATTAGATACATATGACTTTGAATGATTCAATGTCATAGTTGTAGATGGTTTCACCATTCCTTGTACTAAGAAGAAACAACAGCTTGACATCACCTTGGGAGAAGATAAGATGCATGATGATTTCTATGTTGTTGGATTGGGAGAGACCAACATGGTTTTGGATGTGCAATGGCTTTATTACCTTGGGGAATTCACCCTAAACTATCAGACTATGGAGCTGAAATTCAAATTGGAGGGGGAGGAGGTAGTGCATCGAGGCATCAAGGATGGAGCTCCAAGAGTCGTCATGGCCAAGAGGATGGTTTAATTTCAGTCAGCTATTTGATTTCGGTTTGCTGCTCCAGTTTGTCTTTTTCTTCAAAAATTCAGAAAATTAGAAAAAAATCAGAAAAATACAAAAATTATAATTTGGGGACATTACATCATCTGCAAAGTTTTTTTTTCTATCCCAATGCATATATTTGACCACCTTGAACTTACAAATCCACATACTTGCCTCTTCAAGATACGACCCCATCATCCGATTAGGACTGTTACCTTTCTGTAATGCAGATATAAGAACTTGTGAATCGCCTTATATTTCTGCTTCTTGGTATAGTTCCATATATGCCAAAATGAGACCCTCAATAAGCACCTCCTATTCCGCTTCAATAAGCACCTCCTATTCCGCATTATTATTTGATTTCAAACCTAGCAGCCGAGAGCCACCACACAAGAATCTACCTTTGGCATCCCGCAATAAGTAACCTGCTTCTGCTACACCTTGATTCTCCCTGAAAGGTCCATCAAAGTTCAGTTTTCATACCTACCTTCAAAGTCAACCAAATTTTATTCCTTTCTTTTCTCTTATTATCTCTTAACCCATTAACATGTTTTATATATTTTAAGTACTACACACACACATGTATGTATGTATAGCTGAACCTAGCCATACCAAACCTGTGGAAAGAAAATGGCAAAATAGTAAAGTGTTCATACCTTTGGCGACTATGTAATATCAAAGTCTGTATAATGATATAAACAAAAGACAGATTCTCAAATCATGCAGACAAGACAAATGATGTGCATAATTATGTGGATGAAAATATGTATTGCGTAGTCTCATCGAATTGACTGAGTTTTACATATCTAATTACAAATTTGTGTTTGCAATCTGGAGATTCATCTGGGGCTAACATCTGCCTCCTCTTTAAGACTATAACATTTCACTCAAGCACAGGATCAGTCATTGGATCTTTGCAGTCAAGGCTGCACTAGAATCAGAAACTCTAGGATTTGGTGCTAAACCCAATGTTTCTAATACCTGTTGCTGGGATCATCGGGGAGCTAGAAACTGGAACTGTGGGATCCTCATGTTCAGTCACAAAACTAATCTAAGCAGAAGTTGATGCTGCTTCTCTCACTGTGGATGTTGAATTTGTGGAAGTACCTTTATCTCTTAACTTCATTATAAATTTCTTGTTTGGATCTTATAAGGTGATCTTCTCTTCTCCAATAGCAGCTTCTTATTCATTATCATTTTAATTGATTAAAAATATTTTGAATTGAAATATCTGAGGTTTGATAAATAGTAATACATTTCCTTTCCTTGCAGAAATAGAAGAGATGAAGAAATTTTAAGTTTAGCTTCCAGAGCACTTGCTGCTGCTTGGCCACCTGAATGTTTAAATAATATACCAGTGACTAATGATGCAGTGTCAACAGAGCCTGCATTGGCTCGGTCATCTTCTACAGGTTTGGAAATACTTGTCTTACTAATGCACATTGATTTTCTGGAATGTGCATGTATAAAAACACATGAATACTGGTTATGACTTTCTGTTGTCACTCTTCGTCATAACCCATACAAAGGACTGTAAATTTAAGGATAAAGAGTGGAAGCAGATTCAATTACGAATTCACCAATGCTGGAATTCAAGTGAAATGCAACTTAAAGGCTTGGAAACAGTTGACTGAGAATCTACAGAAGTACAATTCTTATTAATATTGATAATATTGTTCACAATGCATTTAGGGCAAGGTTAAATTTTAACTTTGATGTGGCTTCACAAAAACAGATCGCACCCTATTAATAGCCACCCTAGTTTTTTCAAAATAATTTAACTGAAATTAAGTGCATAAACAAACTCCGATACACCTTCTGATCACCCAGATCCTGGAGAGGGCAAGGTGAGAGCATACGGTGCCTCAGATACAAGCAACAATCCAACTAGTGCAGCAAATAACAAACATCCACTTGTTCAGTGGGCATCCACTTATTCAGTGGGAATGTGTGAAAGCCACTGGCAAAATTTCTAAGCTTGGCTCAAATCCATAAGGTCGATATTGCAGCTAGTTAATGCCAAAACGGGCTGTGAGTGTGTATGCTATATAAACTGGTGGTAAACCGACCAGTTGTTTACAAAATGAAATGCATATATTCAATTACCCATGGTGGTACTACCATCTAGGGCTTACAACCAATCAAAGATAGATTCTTAGTAACTTTGGAATGCATCCAAATGAAGATTTATGTCTGATAATTATTTCAGATTGGTACAATATGCAAATCAGACTTATAAACTGCCCAGAAAATGCTATATTAAAAGTAATTATATATAGCAATGACTTAGAACTGAGATAGAAGGAATCATTCCACTATAGAAGTACTCCCAATTGATAAAGATGGTCTGATATCGAGTCTAATCCACTGTATACTCTGCTGCAACAATTCTGATGACTGTAACAGCACTATAAAACCCACATCAGCACCACAAACACTCCAATACTCATCAAACACTGAGAAATATCATTGAACAACACTCCCAACCACACCAAACTGCCTCTAACAGACTGGTAAGTATAACATAATAAAAATAAATCAAATCAGACTTGTACCATATGCTGGTACTGTTGTCTCTCAGATTTGCACCCTTGCTAAGTTGTAAAACTTAAGCAATCTGGAGAAACATGGGATCTTTCTATGTCTGTGGGTTACCTATATTGGAAAGAACCTCTGGAGAAGGCCGGCTTCCTATCTGGTATCACCTAAAAATACTGAATCTGTTGAGAAAAAGGGAAAGAAGGATTGCATAAAACAAAATCTATTATCTAAGGTGATGCACCAAATTGAGTCAAAGAAACCTTCATAGAACTGAGAAAAATACATAGAATGACTAGATACAACCCAATCAACATACACAAATCAAGCTGATATTGACAGAGGCGAGGAGCAAGAAATGATTAGAAGGAATTACACATTCACAAACACATCATTCTTAGAACACACAGGGCCAAAATAGCATGAGAAGGTAAAATAACCAGCATGTATTTAATCAAAAGGCAAGATTATAGTCGAGGAAAGCTCTGTTTGGAAACAGAAGCATATATAGCATAAAACTCCCAATGTCCAACCTTTTTTACATCTCCTTATGAACTATATATAGCATTTACAAAAAAGACCTAAGTCAGCTACAATACAATTCAGAGATTGTCGCTCTGTCCAAAAATATCTTCCCAAGAAGGGACGTCCAACTGCAAGAAATAATGGCGTCAAATATCTGGAACTGGGCAAATAGAAGATGTTTTTGAGTCTTAAATGCAGGCTACTGAATCATTGATTTGCAGCAATGAATGCATCAAAAATCTAAGTCTGTATGTGTCACTGTGGTTGCTGAGACGTCCAGTCGATTCAATGTGCAAAGCCAGATCCGACTTTTTGAAAGTGGAAGAAAACCCCCAAAAAGCCCGCCAAATGAAAGAGGAAGCAAAAACATGCACTTTTGCCTTTTGCAACATGTGGAAATTTGCTAAAATGGAGGAGATACGGGCGGTCAAAGTTGCAGTCAACTGTGTGTATATATCGCTTTGCATCTGTGCTTGTATATGCCTTTGCATCTGTCGCCCCTGCCACGTGGCACCGCCTGATTCGCCGTCGAGCTGAACTGAGAAGCGTCGCTGATTAACTGCATCTTCCTCCTTGTATCCTTTCTTTGCATATCGCATTGTATATACAAACATACAATCGCAAATATACAAACCGCGGACTTAACGCTGAATGTGCCAAATTTGATTTCTGGGTCGGGTCCGGTTTGTATCTCCTCCCTTTGCATATCGCTTTGTATATTTGCACATACAAAAATGCAATATGCATAGCGCAAATCTCAAATAATTATGGAGCGGATTGGAATCGCCATCGGGTCCGGGCCTTGTATGTAACTCCTTGTATGTCGGATTGTATAAGCAATCATACAATCGCATATACATTTATCTTTGCATCTGTGGGCCCCCCCCTTTGTATCTTGACTTTGTAACTGGCCTTTGTATGTAGAAACATACAAGCGAACATACAAACAAAGAAACATACCATCGCTTGTGCCTTTGGCGGACCCCACCAATTGTATATATGACCCTTTGTATGTGCAAACATACATGCAAAATATACAATGGAAAACATGCATACAAACCTCCTTGTATCCTTTCTTTGCATCTTTTCACACTTGTATATTTGCCGATATACATTTGACTTTGTATCTCTGACTTGTATGTCGCCGATGTATCCTTGTATCTTTTTTCTTGCATGTGGTCTTTGCACATTTTGTTTGTATATCAGCGATGTACATTTGACTTATGCATCCGCGATACACAACTTGATATACATTCATCTTTGCATATTGCCGATGTACATTCTCTCTTGCATGTTTCCTGCTTTGTATGTTGCCGATATGCAAAAAGCCTTTGTATGTGTTCTTTTGTATGTGCGATTGTATGTAGAAACATACAAAGCAAACATACATTCAAACTTGCGTTCCACCCCTTGCATATGCCCTTTGTATATGGTGCCTTGTATGATGAAAATGCATATCGCCTTTGTATATTTGATCATACAATGGCGAATGTATATCCCTTTGCACAGATCCCTTGCATGATCGGCCATCGGAGAGACAAAAATTGAGCTGCCGATATACATTCTTTTGCTGATGAACCCTTGAATTTTTTCTCTTGCATGCCTGCGATGCACATTTCCATTGTATATCGCCTTGTATGTTGGACAGATCCCTTGCATGATCGGCCATCGGAGAGAAAAAAAATTGTGCCGCTGATATACATTCTTTTGCCGATGAACCCTTGAATTTTTTCTCTTGCATGCCTGCGATGCACATTTCCATTGTATATCGCCTTGTATGTTTTCCAACATACAAGGGTGAATGTATATGCAAACATACATTAAAAAATGCATACAAAAACTAAGCATGAAAATAAGAAATCCTTGCGATAGAAAGCACTTGAAGACAAAAGATTTCTGGGTTTTTGGCAAAGATTCTCTAGGCAAGATTTTGGGAAATTTGGCAAGGCAGAGCATAAGTACTTGAAAGATTTAACTTTGTAGGGTCATTTTGTAAAGGATTTTTTAAGGAATATGCAAGGCGAACTATTTGACTCTGGACAGAGGAAAATAGGTCAACAAGTACAACAGGTCAGAATCCATGGTTTGGTTTGTAACTCCCTCAACTCCAACTATTCACCCCCAAACCATTTGCCAAGCTTTGCCCTAGGCTAGGCGACTCATTTTGGAGTAATAGACTCCCCCAAAAGACAATGCTTTATTTCCTATTTCACACAACCCCCTCTTGGATGATACGGCTCCACAAAAGGGTGTGGACTTACTTTCTATCCAATCTTCTTTACCAAAAAAGGTATGATCAACATTCTTTTTGTCTTTAGTGACCACTAAAAGACAAACAAAACTGAGTCAGCTTCCATCTCACCCAAAAATTACTGTTTTATGCAAAGGAATGAATGGTACAGCTGCCTAGGAAAGGTACGATTTTAGTAGAAAATGTACTGCTATCTCCTGGAACTAACAAAACACTTGAAACCTGCAGTAATGCTCAAATCTTCACACCAAAAAAATTATCAAAATCTGCTCAAACCAAAACAACCTCAAAACACTTCGAAGGTACTCAATCCGAGTTCACTGCCAACGGACTCCATTGAAGCTCCTTGTGATTTCTGAGATAAAATCACCAGATATTCCAGCTAGGGTTTGTCTTTCACAACTAAAACCAAAAGAAGAATGAGGGACACAACCTCACAAAACCAAGTTTGGTAGCTCTCCATAGAAATTCATATCAGAAAATGCGTAAACTCCCATGAGCGTTCAAAACTCCATTTTATAACCTTCTCGTGCATGCCAAGGATAAATAAAATATATTATTGCATTATGGCATCATGGGTATTTATTTCCCACTAAAGTGGGTCGCTCACTTTAGAGAATAATATAATCTTTTTCATCAAGCGCTCACCAAGCTAGAACAAAACACTTTTAAAATAATTAAAGTTGTCAACTTTAAAATATAAAGTTAAAACCAAGGACAACTTAAATTTAATTATTTCAAAAGTCATTTCCCTTAAAATGACCTAGTTAGCCTTCGGGAAATCCACAGAAACAAGGCTAACTATCATTAAGTTAATTACTGACGGAAAGGGGACACTACAATGAAATTGTATGTGGGGTCGAGGGGCAGTGCCCCTAGTAGGGGTTTTGGGCCAACACCCCCAATGGGGTCGAGGGGTAGTGCCCCTTGTAGGGGTCTGGGGGCAACACCCCTAGTGGGGTAGAAGGGTAGTGCCCCTCGTGAGGTCAAGGGGCAGCACCCTTGGTGCACTCCTTGTCACGATATGTGCTGTCCCCATTTTCGGAATGATCATCTAGCGAGGTCCACTAGCCTATTTTTATTCCCATAAGCTAAGTTGGGAGTTATAAGGGAATAATTTGATTAATTAAATAATAAATAATCCTAAGTCATTCTTGGATTATTTATATTTAATTAATTAGCTGGACCTTTTTTTGTTTTTTTGATTGGTGAATGCTTTTTGACCGGAGCTATGAACCGGTGAGGCCACAATATGCGGGACCTCATCCCCAAGCATGAACAGTTTGGGATTTGAACCTTGGTGGCCGCCACTACAACCAAGTGACTTAACCACCCAACCATGCCCTTAATGGCATTAGTTGGACTTATTTTTATTATAAAAGCGACTTTATAATATTATATTGAGAAATTATAAAAATAAGTCACTTTTTAAGAAGGAAAATATAAAATAAAATAAAATAATAAAAGTGAGTCTTCTAGAAGTTCTTTTTAGAAAGTTCACTTGTGGCTTTAAAAAGAGGTGAAGGCAAAACATTTTCTCATCTTGAATTGTTATTTGCATATTGGAGTTTTCCTTGTGAGCTGCAACTATAGGTTCAACGTATTCCTAGGACGAAAACCCTTGGAATTTTGGTGGATTGGACGAAAACCCAATTCCATCCTTTGGTGGGTTCATTTCGGAATTCACAACTGTGCTTCATTGATTCAGTTTGGAGAGATAATTGGGCTTCAAAGACATATATTTCTGCAGGTTGATAATGGAGGGCTTGATTGCCAATTTGTGAGATTTGTTCCGAATACAAATTGGGCAATATATTTAGATTTGTGGAGGTTTATTCAAAGCTGGAATATTGTTATGATAGAGGGTTTAATCCTTAAACCCTAGCGCTGCATTTTTGAGGATATTGTGAGTGGAAATATTGGTGTGGACCATTGCTTGCCCTAGCTGCAGCTATCAAGGAGTCGGCGTCCCCTTCTACCTCATTTGCAGCCATTGATATTGGACGCCAAGGATTTGCAAGGGCTCGTGGACAGTTGTAAGGTGCAGGTCTGAAGTTTGAAGAGAATCACCAAGAGTTTAGGAGGGATTGTGGGCTTTTGGAGCCATAAAAATGCATAAATAAGTGTTATTTGCTGATCGCCCAGCTAGAGTTTGACAAGGACATTGCAATCTGATATTTTGGTATGTGAAAGACTCTTGATTATCATTGTAATAATTTGATTCTGAGCAGCAAATACTTGAGACATATTTGGGCATGTTTAAGATTTGCATTTTGATGTTATTTCAATTCTGAACAATCTGATTTATAGCAGCAGTTGATCATATTCAGAAATCAGATTTATATGTCTTTAAAATTGCATTATAAGGGTCTAGTTATGTGATAGAATATATGTTTGATGAGTTCCTTCATAAGTGCATATGAATTTCAGTTAGTTTGAGCATTTGTCATACATATATCTGTTCAAAACAAACTACATTTAGAAACAAACAAAATTGGACTTGATGCAAAGTGTTTGACAAAATGTCAAACCATTAAAATCAAAAAATTCAGGGCAGAATTAGACAGGGATCTTACACGATATAGGATGGGGTCAATGGGTGGAGCCTCTGCCACCAAGCCCCAATTAAGTTCTTTGAGACCACACAAACCTTCAATTTTGTGTTCTGCTTTTTTGGCATCCCCGGGACGTTTCCGAAGTTTGAAGAAATTGGGGACGGAGGGACGTTTCCTACCCATCCCTGAAACGTCCCCTGTAGGGGATTGGTCCATTTTTGCAGGGGACTTGCCTTCGGGTTACATAGATTTTAAGGCAACCACCATATCCGCTTCTTTTTGCTCTTTGAAATAGTCACGAACCTTTGCTCTTGCCAATCTCTTTCCACTCAGCCCTAGGCCAGCTTTGATTCCTTAGCCAGAAGTTTCATACAAATGGGCTTTCACCCAAGTGTATGGACTCTTATCTATGACATTGCACTGTGTGTAATGCCAAATATAACCTCCTCCACCTGGAACTTGTTCTAACTTCATGATAGACTTAAGAAGGTGCAAAAGAGAATTGGTATTGAAGGTGGTTGTTACCCTTTAACTCATGGAGCTAGTGCTTGCAGCCATTGTAGCAAATACTTGTAGCTACATGATTTTAAAGAAATATAATAGTACTATTAGAAGGAATAAAAGCTTAAAAGAAACCTACTTGTGGAAAGATTGTTAAAAAAGAAAATTGAAAACCACCACCCCATATGAAGATTTAAATTTGAATACAAAATATTGAATTGAACTTTAAAAAGTACAAAACCCCACAAAAAACTTACTTTCAATCAAACTATCCTCGTTGCAAGCTTCTCAATCTCGTTTGCAGCAAATGGACACTTGTAGTGGCATAGGATTAGCAAAAGAATGGAGTTTAAGCCCTAAGAAGTAAGTGTATTACTATTTTTATTGTTTTCTTTAGACGGAACGAAAGTAAGTTTTTATGTTTAGGGTTTGTATTCACTTTTTAAAATTTTTGATTGTCTTTTAAATGTTAGTTCGACTTATTTTTCAGCCAAAATAAAATAAAATAAATGTCATTTACTTATGGGTTTGCCTTGTTTATTTCCTACCTGACCTGGGTATGCGTAGGTCCACTGTTTTAATATCCCAAATGGGGATATTTCTTCTTAACTTGGATTTTCGGACTTTCCAAAATATCTAAATTAGATTTCTGCCCAAACCCTAATTTTTGAAATGAAAGTCAGACTTGAACAAACAACTAGGGTAACCCGCAAAACCTCTCAAATCCACATAATATCATTGCAAACATAATAATCCATAATGTACTTGTATTCCACAATCATATGAGCAATAAATCCACTTAGATGATCCACACAATTGACTGAAATTCAATGAAGAAGTCTGCTGCTAATAAACTGAATATATATTTGTCTTCAAATACAATCATAAACTAGGGCAAACATGATAAACATGCCCATCAAAGTTCTGCCTTAAATATGAAGGTTGTACATACCACAAACAATGCAATTTGACCTTACAAAATGATAGGAAAAGGCCTCTAATGCTACTGCTCCAATTAGGGCATCAAACCCTAGGTTTTCAAGGCTAAATGCAATAGAAGAACCTCCTCAAAGTGGTGTGCTCAGGTCTGCTCTGCTGCTGCAATATTTCTGCTCTGCTCAAACCCTAAATCAACAATGTAATCTTCGCCAACAACCTCCAAACATAGGCGCTCTCCTCCAATGAAGGGCGCTCCAATGCTAGGGCAATCTTCTCCTCAAATGATGGACAATCCACGCCAAAGAAGTGCCTATAAATGATCTTCAAATGAGATGCATAATTCTGCTTCAAAATAATGAAGTGCAAGTGAACTCCTGTCACGGAATCCTCCACAAGAAAGAGTTAGGGTTTCGTCCAACTCCTCCCAAGGACTTGAGGTTTTCCTCCCAAATCCTTCTTAAGAGATAAACTCCAAATGTCGAATGAATGTGTAATATCCCACCCCCTCTGAGATATTTACTAATTGTTCTACCTTGTTTGAGTTTTTGATAAATGTTTGTGTTTAGGGTTTCATGGGTTGTTTTTGCATGTTTGATATTTGCCTTGAATACATGAAATATATAACATATATTGAAAACCCACAAATATATAATGATTTTTGCATAAACTAACAATGACCCAGATTGTATTATAGCAAATTATGAATTACAGTAACATACCCAGATCAAGATTTACAACATGACAGCCATGAAAATACTTCTCAGACTGCTCCAAATGAATAAGTTTGAAATGCAATGAACGGAGGGTGCTATAGGAACCCTAGACGCCTAGAATGAGTGTGTAAGCAACTCCAAATGGTAGAGAATTCATTAGCTGTAATACCCATGTCCCCCTAGAGTGGTATGGCCTCCATGGCTGAAGATATCAGCAACAAACACACATAAATCAGACTGTATTATCTCTGTTATTCATTAGAAAGCTTCACCTCCCTATGGCGACCACAATCAGCCTCAAAATCTGCACAAACAACTCCCAAAGACTATGCCACTATTTGGTACGGTCTGCTAGAAAGTAATGGTACGGCCAGCCTTGGTTGCAAGCAGCAATAGAATATTTCTGTATTAATCCTTCAGATCTGCACAATAAACCTCTGAAGATTTGATCAAAAGTCCCTCCAATTCGCTCAATGTGACCATTGAATGATAGCCACCTGTAAATGCAGCCTTCGAGTGATCTTTCACACCCTCAGGTAGTTGAATCCAAGAGAAGCTACGCTCCCAAAGATCAGATTTGTAGAAGAAAACCCTTGGTTTTTTCCTCTCAAGCAAACGCTCCCAAATTTCATAAGTGAAGAATTATGATAATTGAATGAAATGATTTTCTTTTTCAAACCTTTTATACCTCCTCCCAAATGGCACGATTCCCTTTGCTTTTTGGCATTAAATATCATTAAATATTTGCTTTTGTATTTTGACTTTATAAAGTCTCATTAAGTGGGTGCCCAACAAGTCACTTTATGACTTAAATCAATAATATAAAATGCCCCCCTTAAATAAAGTCACTTTATTATTAATTATTAATAAAGTATAACTCTATTAGTAATTAAAATATCATTTAAGCCATTTAAATATTAATAACTCACATTATTTCTCCATGGCATATGAACCTGGAGGTCAACCACGGTATCCACTGTGCACCCAACTGCCTTACTGAAAATAGTAAGGGTCCATCCCTAACATCCACTGACTTACTATAAATAGTAAGTATATGCAAATAAAGCCATAAACCCCTAAATATCAATTGCCTCAGAACATATGAAGGGTCTGGAGATGGAAACATAGACAACTGCCCTCTGGAGAGCCAAATAACTCCACAACAGGGTCCTCTAAACACCGATATTAGCCTACAAGGACCTAGTGATAGGCTAAATCCTCCAACTTTGATGCTCACGAAAATGGGGACATTATAGAATGTGTGAATGATTGATGATTGCAAATGCCAAGGATCAACTTGTATTTATACATGTTTCATATCCCTTTTCTCTAGGCCGACCTAGGGCAGATATCTTTTTTATTTTTAATAGTATTCTTCCCTCTAATAGGGCCGACCAGCAACAAGTCCCTAGGCGACCATAAAATCAAATTAAAAGATATGATTTTATTATTGTTTTCCCATGCTATCTCCAAGTGCCAAAGTGAGGTGATAGCAATCATTTGATCTCTGTCATAAGTTGCCCAAGGTATAATAAGGGCCTCCATAATGTGATGTGTATAATGTGACCTCAAACTTATCCATGAATGAAAGTGTATGCAAGGCATCCGTATACTCCTCTTGGCATGAATGAAAGCATCTCTTATGTTGAATTGACATCCACACAAAACAAGATTACCTCTTCTCTCATTCCAAAGCAATTCTCCATAATTATGACCCCTCCAAGCGGTTCTCTCCAAGGTAGAAGTATGATAGTAAATGGAATCAACATTAGGAGAGTACCTCAATATGATTTGTTCCCATAGTGAGAGGAACATACTCAATGAAAGGAACATATCCACACCATTCAAACATCTCGGAGAGTGAAAACCAACTCCTCTATCCTCCAATGCCGACCATTCCAAAAATGGGGACATTACAACTGTCCTTGGAGCTAGAGGGCGGATCTGACTAGTACCGGTATCTGGGAAGTGTAGTATCCAGACCATAGGCAGCTGTATCCAGACCACAGGCAGCTGTATCCAGCTTTATAGGTCTTGGATGTATACAATCTAATATTCTAAAGGCTGATGCCCATGTTCATAGCAAGAAGAAATAGGTTGTTTATCTGTTTATCATAGTTTGCAAACTCGACATTTTTTCTCCTTGGTAAGTAACTTGCTAGAGAGCAACATGCCGAGTTTTGTGGAGAAACTTGTAAGATTATTGTGAGTTTTCTCTGCAGATTCGTTTACCAAAAGCTGTTTGCAGACCCTTGATAAAAACCTGAATTTCTTTTTTGTCATTTTTGTCTTCAACGATTAGGATCTCAGTGGCATGAATTGATTGTTGACGGTTGACAAAAACAAATAAAATTATGAAAAATTGTCATGCGCCATGAAGGTCCCTGTGGCCTTGAAGGACTTAATTTGGGCATTGCCTCTGGACCTCATGAGGGGTGCTGCCCCTCGACCCTGCTTGGGTCTACCGCCCCAGACCCTGACTCTGGTTTTAAAAAGCAAAACATAAATAATGTTATGGGCTGTTCCAGAAGGAAAACCAGAATTTTCCACTTTATTTTGATTGAAATAACAAAAACAGCATTTCTCCCCTTATTTTTATGAATTTTCAGCAGTTTTTATTCTGCCAGTTAAATCCTGAGTAGTTGAATTCCATTTATTCTTTTGGTTTGCCGAGTCAATTCTGATTCAGAGTAATGCTAGTATGATCAAAATAAACTTATGTGTTCTCTATATTCATTTTTTATGCATCTCATGTATTATTTTAGTTTATTTTGTGTATTTATATAATTTTTTTATTTGCCGAGTCCTGAGTCCAGGTCAAAAATTTGGGCTGCCAAGTTTTTACTGAGTCTGAGTTTTTGAACCGATGTATATAATTATCAATTAATTTCAGGTATATTTTATGCCTTTGATTGCATGCATATTCCCCCAAATCAGGCACAAGATGTTTTGCAAAACTGCATGGTAATATTTAGATAGGATTATGATTTCACTGTCGTTCATTTTATTTCCAACTTTTGTTTGTCTTTGAAAATGCTCTTACAACATTCTTTTTTATTAGGTCAATTGTTATGTGAAATTACAAGCTAGTTAATTCCAAATTTACAGAATCAAATTGCCTTCTATTTACAAGCATTGATGTGTGTGCCATCTAACTAAATCATGTCATTTTGCAGAAGTTACAGTGATCGATACGGGTGGGGAAACTTATCAAAGAACCCCTATTGAAATACTACCTACTTCAGGCAGCATGGCAAATCATCAACACAATGAAGCCGCAGACATATCCATGGATCTGGACAGGCTTGATTTAGTTGATGAAGGAATCTACAATCAATTACTAGAAAGTGAAGAGAATAAAATCCCTTTTACATATTTAGCTTGTCTGAAGGCAAGAAAACAACTGGAATCTGTTGTCCAGGGAAGGATCAAGGTTTGCATATTCTTTTTTGTTTGAACATATCTTTATATCTATCTATCTGGATATAAAATGCTTGTTTGCTAGTAATTGTGTATCTCCTTAGGCTGTGGTAGAACTAAAAGTTTTGTAGTGAATCGTTCACAAAATATTTATGGTTATGCAGAGGATGTCAGATTATGATAGTCATTTATTTATTCGTATTCCATTTGTAAGACTTCTACAATATCAATGTGGAAATGAGTCATTTGTATTACTCGTAACAAAGCAACAATTGCAACTTGAGTAAAATGATAGCACCGTGTAATATCCCCAATGAGATCTTCCCTAAAATTCTGATTTTTATTTCTGCTGAAACCTTAATTCTGAATTCTGATTTTTATTTTCTGATTTCAAACAATTTATCACAGCGAGCAAGCATATGCCCAGACATGACAAATAAACATGGCGAATGATGCTACCAATGAATATTCATAACAAACATGAAAGCCACCATGAAAAACACAACATAGGGCATCCAAATGCAACGAACAAATCTGATTTTCTGTAGGAAATTCCTGCTGCTACAAATCTGAATAGTCTGGATTGCTTTTACAATAATTTCCAGGGCACAAACATGCCAAACAATTGCCCAGATTTCTGCTATAAAAATCAGACCTAGAAACTATGATAGTACATACGAAATGTATGCAAAATAGATGTCAAATGCTCAACCCTAGCTGGGCGAATCCTCCATGAAGTGTGCTTAGGGTTTGCTGCTCCAAAACATGCCAAAATCACCCTCCAAGATGAGCACTCAAGTCTGCTCCAAATGTGGCCCTCAAATTAGGGCGAACCCTAATGCAATGTGCTCACAAAATGCCACAATAGTGCTGCTCCAAAACTGATCTTCAAATTTGAATTTGCAATGATGCTTAAATCCTCCAAATGTCTCCAATGAAGCACAAGTAGAACTCCGTGATGAGTCCTCCACAAGATGAGCTAGGGTTTCGTCCAACTCACCACATTCACAAGGGTTTTCGTCCTTGGAATGAAGCCCAACCTAAGTTGCAGCCAAAGAGTATAAACTCAAGAAGAAATTATGATATGAATGATGATGAAAAGCTTCCAAATGACCTTGTATTTATATCCAATTCTTGCCTTCCTCAAAGCTGGCCGACCACCTCTTAGAAGCTTTCCTTTTTCTCCTTCCATAGGGCCAACCTCATGCTAGGCGCCCAATTATAGAAATAAAATATTTTATTTTATTTTTCTTTCTCCATCTTGGCCGACCTAGACAAGGTATCTTATTTTTTCTTATTTTTCTTTCCATTCTCCAAGAGGAGCGAACCATCTTGGCAACCCATATTTCATGTTTTTGACCTTCAATTAAGTCGTCCACCTCAAAGGGAAATTATCTTAATTTATTCTTATTTTTTCCTCAAAATATCCAAAGGCATTTCCATGTTTTTTCTTCTTCCTTTCATCCTTCTTTCTCTCTCCTTGGTCGCTCATCTCTAGGGCAAATTATTTTATTTATTTTGACTTCTCCAATAAGCTCACAAAATATACAAAGCCATCTCTCATCATCGATTTGCCCTAATAAAATTGACTAAATATGATATCTAGTCAATTAGGTTATTCCCTGAGCCTCTGGCTTAGCCTACGTGAATAGGATAGGCTAACCAACTCCATTAGGCGATCACTCAAAAAATGGGGACATTACAGTCCTCCCTTCCTCGAATTGCATGCCCACAAGCAATTGCAAGCCTGAATATTGCAAAACATCCTCAAATGGCAAGTCTCTCCATCCAATCAAGTACTTCGTGATCACCCTGCTCCTCAACTTGTGGCTACGTCTCCCATAGTGAATATGAAGAATGATATGCAAAGTGAGTTCCGGTGACCAGCAATGAGACAAAACCAGCCATACACACTCAAACTCAAATCGGCTCCATCCCCCAAATTCTGAAATTTCGCTCCTCCATGCAAACTGTCTGTGTAGCTGTAGGAACAAGAATACCAAATCATCCACCACAAGTGTCATCAACTCTCTTCATCTGAAGGCTTCTCTGTCCACAATGCTAAGTCTAACAAAGACAAAGCATCATACATATCAAAAGCCCGGAAGAATGTCATGCCTACCAACATGAGATAGGTGATATCATGATCATGATCTTTGAAGCACAACCACCTGCACAAAACTTTTCGCTGCTCTACTCTGATACAAGCATCACTCAACCGAAAGTTAGGAAGCAACTCACCAAGATCCCTGTGAAGTATTGTGCCAATCACACCAATACCTGGATCCTAAATTATTACACCATCAAACCAACTGAAAACGAAGAGATAAGTGTCTCTTATCATGTTATCATCACCAACTATCCATCTAAATCTGAATGGTCTCATATGGATGTGAAGAGTGTCCATCACATGTGCATACACAAACATGCCAATCCACAGTAGGCTGCTGATACAAATGAGAGCAGCACTATGTAAACTGAAAATCAGACCTATGATCATACCAAGAATGCTTCTGCTGTCATAGGATGATAAGATCTCATCATCATGCAACCTCCCAACGCTGTAGTGGCAATCCCATGTACACCAATCCATCCAAACAGCTGCAAACATCAATGTATAGTCTGAAAACTTCATGATCAGCAATGTAAAATAACCATCAATCATCAAGGTGTGAGTTAAAAACCAATGGACCAAGTTTGAAAACTTTCTCCTCTCATGCTCATACCCATGATTTAGATTAATGTCCAACTGAAACCCAACATCTACAAGCACATACCACTCAAAATTGAATACCTCCAAGACATCCTCTTCACATACCTCAAGTCCTGAAATTAGGACAGCATTATGCTCCATCAAAGAATCATCATCATAACGGTGTAGTGGCAAAACACAAGTAGACCCATTGAGTTCTCCAAGAATGGTTAAATTCCTCATCAAATGTGAATCAAGAGTGTTCTCCTCTACACGTATGATTTGCTGGTCCACAAAGTGTAGGTATAACTTCCTCTTCCTTGACCATGACTTGATCCTCCAATTGGCTCTCCAAATGATGTGACACATGAGCCCCTTGATTAAGATCATTTGCACAAAATGAAATTTCAGAATCATACCTCTCAACAAGTCCATGCAAATCTGATTGCTCTTCGTGCTCAACTATTATAAGAGGGTCATCCTGCAAATGCTCAACCACCATAGTTTCTTCCCTTGGAAGTATTAGGGCTTGACGAAGAAATGTGTCTAGTTGTTGCCTTCCATGATTCATTGTCATGTCCCTCGAGTTCCGCTCATTCAAATTGAAGATTTGAATGAATAATAGTGAAGGCTCCTTTAAACACATTCCTTTCATGTGGCCGATTCCTCATACATGTCAAGGAAAAACATAAGTAGTGAATTACTACATGCCGCTTAGAAAGTAGACATCCACATAATGGAAGATAACAAATGCAAAGCAAATCGTTTAAGAAGACAACGATCACATGGAAGAGGACAAAACAACAATTATAATGAATAAAGACAAGTTAGAATAAAACAAATCCATAATAACATAAGGAATAAGACAAAACTATAATAAGACAAATCTTATAAAAAAGACAAGTAATAAACAAATGGAGCGCCGATCCTTAAAGAGAGGTGACTATGCATGAAAGGTCGTGGCTATTCAAAGATAGCGAAGGTATATATCAACCATTAATCATAAAAAGCATGATCCCTGCAACAACATCGAATATCATCAGCACATTATATAGTCATCAGCCTGACAAGAAGAATCACAAGTTCTCATTCATAATTCAATTCATCCATCATCGAATAAGCATCTTATTCTTCATTGCATAAACAGTCAGGAAGAGATCAAAATAATTCAGTCTTCAATCAGAATACAAACCAGATCAGATCTTCTACTCAGCAATTTATTCCAGATTCAAATACAATTAAGGACAGAGCATTAAAAGATCACTGGTTCTTCCTCATATCCCACGATCAAGAGTAGAAGATATATAGATACTTTGTGATCATTGAATCCATTTGTCTTCCATCCACATACCATTCGAAGCAGATATATATATACAAGAACTACGAATTTACCAGCATTCGTGTCTTATAGTCCATTGGAGATCAGACACTTACCCAATCAAAGGTATGATCTATCAATTGTCCATTATGAGTTATACGCTGTTAGAATCTGATCTGTGTTGCATTGTGATTAAAGAACTGTATGATATGAGTATCATTGCATGATGTTTGCATTTCTATCTGTATAATAATCTGCATCTGATATTTGTATGGAATCTTTCACCAATCAATATACTATAGTATAGTTCAATAAATGAACTGTTGCATTTATTCGTTCATAACATAACAATCTGCATAAATTGGAATGCACATTATCTTTGTATAACATAATCAGATTTATATGATGTACTTACCATGATAAGTTCTGAGCAAGTCTATAGATCTGCATTAGTAGTAGACATTACATTACTTTATATTCTGAACTTTAGCTCATTGCATATGATAGCATGTAGTATGAATGATCCTCATTATTGCTTATATATATAAAGGAAATAAATGATCATATATACATTTAGGAATGAGTGATTGTCGCAAATGAATGAATATATACGTCAATCAATCATTATATTGGATGAAAGATGTTCAAGCATTAAGATGAATGTATGGCCATCATGATGTAAAGGCCAAGAATGATATAATTATGAAGCACTATGTATAAATATTGATGATGATTTGGAAATCATAGTTTCATGCCATATCCAAAGGAGAATTAAGTCTCATCCTTAATCATCTCGCCAACCTGTGAGTATCGGGTTAAGTTAAGGATGTAAAATTGGACCTATGTCATGTCCCTGCATTATGTATTATTCATTCAAATCAAAGATATGAATGATATTATAAATTGAATATATTTAAATAATATTTATTTAAAACAATTAAAAAATATATTATTATTATATTTATAAATAACACATAAACAATAATAATATATTATAAATATATCTAATAATATAAATATAAATATTCTTATATTTATCTTATATTATATTATAAATATAAATAATATAATATAAATCATATATCATTTACTATGATATAAATGATATAATATAAATAATACAAAATAAATAATATATCATTTATTATAATGATATAACATAAATACAAATAATATAAATAAACTATATGTTAAGGGAGTTACGTATGGTTACCACAGGGAATAACATAAAGTAATAAAAATTATGAAAGGGTAAGTATGTCTTTTACCACCAGGCATAATAAATATCCCTTGAAAGGGAAATAAATAAAGAAAAGAAGATGGGCAATAAATAAATAATATCCCATAAATAAATATATTTAGATCCGCATTATATTTATATATATTTCTGAGTCATAACTAGAAAAGATATCATAAATATATATAGGGAGGAATTATTCAAGTAAAAATAAATATAATAATAATAATAATAATAATATATAATAGTAAATATATATTTATTCATTGCATAATATAAGGGCATTCATATATGCCGATCTCATAATAAGGAGCTCTTAACTAATACAAACAAATATCGAGTATCAAAGTTTAATAATATTTATTTATTAAGGGTGGTGACGGGTGGTGACTTGCACCCCTTCAAACTTATAAATATTAATGGGCCCATCTAACAAAAGGGGAAATGAATAGAAAAAAGGAACGAGGAGAATAAATATCTACCGCATCCAAAAGGTACCTGCAGATCGTCTGAACAGCAGGTAAGTATTTTAATATATTTAATTATTAAGATGTAATATATCTATATATATGTGTGTAAATATATATACATAAATAAATATATATATACAATAATATTAATAACATATATAATACTAACGGAAATTGATAATAGAAATCTGAATATGGAGTCTAGATAATATTAGATAAATGTATATGCACGAAATTGCAAGTCCACTGTAATATAATAAAATATATATTTATTAAGTGAACACTAAACAAACAATAATGAGAAATACATTCTTAATGAACGGCATGGTACCCTGGATAAATGGTGTTTGACCACACTCAGGGGATCCATTGCATAACAAACCCTGGATAAATGGTGTTTGACCACACTCAGGGGATCCATTGCATAACAAACCCTGGATAAATGGTGTTTGACCACACTCAGGGGATCCATTGCATAACAAACCCTGGATAAATGGTGTTTGACCACACTCAGGGGATCCATTGCATAACAAACAGCAACATACACTAAGTAAACATTGAATAATATATATGGTTAAATACATCCTTAGTTAAGGAATAGGAGGAAGATGATATGGGAAGATGAACTTAGAATATTACTTCATTACTTCATCCTTAAAGGAATGTTAGGTCTTGTGGGGAGAGGCGGAGTAATCCCATCCGTAAGAAGGCCCGTAGGCTGGGACAAAGTCTCCCGTAGGCTGGGTCAAGAGATAAGCCCGTAGGCTGGGACATAATTTCCCGTAGGCTGGGTTAAGAGATGGTTTCAGCGCGCCCTATACATGTAAAACCTAGTTCCATAAGGAAAAGTAATAAAGAATATGAATTATGGAATGGTTAACAATCTAGCAAGTAACAATTAGGAAATAAATAATCCTTGGAATGATGTGAATACATTATCATTGATCTTATTTGATCTATTCATCGAAAAATTATTAATCTATAATATTTCTAATGTCTCCTTGAGAAGCACTTTGAATGCAAATTTAGGTTTAAATGTTTCCTCTAGAAAGAGGGACATTACAACCTAGGTGACCCTCAAGAAGATGAAGTACCTTCGGGTGTGAGGTGAAGCCTTGGGCCTATGGTTTGATGAGCTCATCAATCTTAAATGTGCCCTACGGTGGGTGACTCTCAAATGGATGAAGTATGCTCGGGTGTAGCATGAAGTCCTTTGAGCCGAATGGTGAAGTACCTCGGGTGTAGTGTGAAGCCATCGGGCCTCCATATGGGATGGTTAATGGCACCTTAACAAACCATGCTCATGTGGAAGACAAGGTTGATTAATGATAGGGCTAACCAAGAACGCTCTCTAGATAATGCATGGGAATTGTGAATAGAAGAATGTAAATATGAAATGAATATGTTATAAGATGAAATCATTTTGATTAAGATCATAAGGTTATAAGCCTTAAATGTAAATATGGAAAGCATATGGAATTGAAATTTGATTATTAACTCTAATTATGATATGAAAAGAAGAATTGAACACTAATGTTCTCTTTTGGTGAGTTGAAATTGTGCAAGGTTGTGAAAATTTTGGCTTACTAGAAGGGGACATTACATCCATGTGGACTCTTTGTTCTGCAAATTGGAAGAAATGGGCGGAATGAGAAAGACTAAAGGTTTGATAAGATTTGTGGGACTTTCATGTGGGAAAGGAGGTGAGAATCAGATGAGAGGTGAAAAAGAAATGTATGGTAGTCCACTAAAACTCCACAACTTCACAGAAACACCAAAAATGACTTAAAACACCCAACAATTAGATTTTTTTGGATTTTTTGGACACTCAACACATGATAAGGACATAGGGGATACACAAGGTACAACTCCAAGATAAAAATTGACCAAGGGAAGGCGTATTGAAGGAAATCTCAGATCGGTTATCAGTAATGGGTAAAACACTTCCAAGGCAATAGAGGGACTATTACACAGGTAATTGGTAAAATATTGGATGATATTAACAATGAGCGAATGCTCAATAAATAGGTTACAGAATGTACAAGAATAGGCACATTTCTATATTTAGAAACTGCCAAGGATTGACACACGATCCAAGAAATCATTACAAGACCGTTACACTTACACGGTACTGACCATTAACTAAAAATAGATGATTCTAGAAGAATATCTTAATACCCTCCCTTAATGGTCAATCTATTTACAACACCAAGAGACCCCTTGAATTTTACAAACTTGTCAGGACTCAAGGACTTGGTGAGAATATCTGTTGTCTGATCCTCAGTGGGAACATACAGCAATTGAACTGTGTGGTCTTCAACCAGCGATCGGATGAAGTGACAATGTGTCTCGACGTGCTTGGTTCTCTCATGGAAGACCGGATTCTTGGCAAGTTTGAGAACTCCCTGATTGTCGCAGAACAAGGGAGTCGGTCCGGCTTGAGATAGTTGCATATTTGCAAGCATCCGACGAAGCCAAACTGCCTCACATGCTGCCTTCACTGCACCTCGATATTTAGCTTCTGTTGAGGAGAGTGCCACAGCCTGCTGTTTCTTACTAGTCCATGTGATGGCACCGGATCCCAAACTGAACACATACCCAGAAGTTGATTTTCTGTCATCAACTGAACCTGCCCAATCTAAATCTGTGAAGCCTCGAAGGCTGGGATTGGAATTCCTTGTGTAAAGGATACCAAAGTCAGAAGTACCCTTCACATACCGTAACACATGCTTAGCTGCTACCCAATGAGCAGCCTTGGGGGCTGTCAAGAATCTGGAGATGTAGCTGACTGCAAAACTGATGTCTGGTCTGGTAGTAGTTAAGTAGATAAGACTACCTACTAGTTGATAGAACAGAGACTCATCAACCACTGGTGAGTCGGACTTAGCGGACAGCTTAAGTCCCTTTTCCATAGGGGTGGAGGCAGGTTTGCAGTCCTGCATTCGGAACTTATCTAGAAGACTGCGAGCATACTTCGACTGAGAGATGAAAATGCTATTCTGATTTTGCCAAACAACACCTAAACAATAGTGAGAAAGTCCCAAATTTGTCATATCAAAGGTGGTGCACAGGTGCTGTTTGATCTTATCGATCAGGTGAGCCGAGCTGCCAGTAATAAGCAAGTCATCTACATAGACAACAACTAACAGGATATCACTGCCAGTGTTTTTGATATACAAATTTGAGTCAGATGGACTCCTCTTAAAGCCATGTTCTGTGAGGTACTTGTCAATTTTGATGTACCATGCTCTGGGAGCCTGCTTCAGGCCATAAAGTGCTTTGACCAGCCTACAGACTTTATGTTCTTGACCGGCAACCTTGAAACCAGGAGGCTGCGTCATGTAGACTTCTTCCTGCAACTCACCGTTGAGGAATGCACTCTTCACATCCATCTGATGGACTTTCCATCCAAACTGGGCTGCTAAGGCAAGGACAAGTCGTATGGTGCTCATCTTGGCTGTAGGAGCAAAGGTCTCCTCGTAGTCGATGCCTTCTTTCTGTGAGAAACCCCGAGCAACAAGCCTTGCTTTGTACTTGTCCAGGGTTCCGTCAGCCTTGTACTTAACTTTATACACCCATTTGCAGCTAATGGGTTTCTTCCCTGGAGGAAGATCAGAGAGGACCCAAGTGTGATTCTTCTGAAGACTGTGGTATTCTGATTCCATCGTCGTATCCCACTCAGGAATGCCTTTAGCCTCTGAATAAGTCTGAGGTTCAAAGACACTGTGCAAGTTGGCCATGAGAGCAAAATTGACCGTAGGCTGCTTTTTGCTCTTATTCCGAGAAGATCTATCCTCAACAAGTTCATCATCATGAAGATCGGCAATCGTCTTTAACCACCATTTGGGACGACGGGTAGAGGGGCCAACATCAGGTTCATTATCAGGTTCAACAGGAGGCTTTGGAACAGGTGCATCAGGAGGAGGTGCAGCATCATCCTCAGGGATTTCAGGTTGAGACTCATCGGAATTGGAGTCTGAGAAATAATCAGCATCCCTCCCATTAGGTGGACCTAATGGAAGACGAACACCCAGGTCAGAAGCCTTCAAAGGCTGATCCTTGGACGGCTGCACAGAAGAGGGAGAGAAGAAAGGCCCTCGCTCTTCATCAAAAACCACATCACGACTGAAGATGAGACGGTCTGTCTCAATGTCAATTAGCCTGTAGGCTTTGTGGTTATCGTTGTACCTTGTGAACATGAGTTTGGAGCGCTTGGCATCTGGAATCCAAACATAAGCAAGAGAGCCAAAAACCTTCAAATGACTGACCCGCGGCTTGCGACCAGTCCAGGCTTCTTCAGGGGTTTTATCCTTAACTGCATAGGTCGAAGACTTGTTAAGAAGATAAACTGCAGTGAAAACTGCTTCTGCCCAAAATTTCTTAGGAACACATCTGTGCTCCATCATGGAACGTGCTAACTCAGTTATAGTGCGGTTGCGCCGCTTTACAACACTGTTCTGTTGAGTGTAGGGTGTGGTCAATTGGTGTTTGATGCCATGTGTATCACAGAAGTTGGAGAACTCATTGGAACAAAATTCCCCCCCATTATCGGACCTAAGAGTTACAATGGAACAACCAAACTCTTTTTCTACTAAGGCCTTAAACTTCTGAAAAACTGAAAACACATCTGATTTCTGTCTAAGAAAGTAAACCCACATTTTCCTACTGAAATCATCAACAAACAGTAAAAAAATATTTGCATCCAGTAACAGAGGGAGTATTCATAGGTCCACAAATATCAGCATGGACAAGTTGAAGTACCTTGGATGCACGCCAGGAGTCACTAGTCGGAAAAGGAGTGCGGTGTTGTTTGCCAGCTTGACAGGATCCGCAGACACCGAAGTGCTGAGACTGAATCTCAGGAAGCCCATCTACAAGGTGTTGCCGGGAGAGTTGGGACAGGTAGTGCACGTTCAGGTGCCCATACCGCTGATGCTAGAGACTGGTGATGGAGGAGTTCCGAGCTGCGAGGGCTGATTCTGGAGGACCACCCGAATCCACAAGTCTGTACAGACCATGATCCCCAATGCCAACAGCTACAGTGTATTTGGACAGTCGGTCAATGATAGAGCACTGATGAGTGCTGAAGACCACATCAAGGTGCGGTGAGTGTCGCATGATCTGGTTGATTGAGAGTAGATTAAGTTCCATGCCAGGAACGTAATACACATTGAGGAATATGAGATTCCTCCTACCAGACTGGATCTGAACAGTGCCCTTGCCGGCAACTGTGTACTCTTCACCACCACCGAAAATGACATAATCATGGAAAGGAGAGAGGTCGGTGAACCAATCATGTCTGTGAGTGAAATGTCGCGAGGCACCAGAATCTATGTACCAAGCCGAGGATTTGACATGGTCTACTGGTCTTTTAGCCATGAAGGCGTAAAAGGCAGACTCTCTCTGCTCAGTGTGCTCCGCTGTGTTGGCTTTCTGTTGAGACCCTCCCTGCTTCTTCTGCTCAGAAGCCAGACACGCCTGACAGTCTTTCTTTAGATGTCCAAATTTGTGACAATTGTTACACTGCACATGTTTCTTCTTGCTATTGTCAGAGGATGACGTTGAACCCTTTTGTTGATTCTGCTGAGAAGGCTGACTTTTGCCTTTATTCGGACCCTGAAACTGGGCTGCAAAAGCCTGCTCTGAAGAGGATGAAGAAGTACTACTACCAAACTGTTGTTTCCAGCGATCCTGCTGCAAGAGGATAGTACAGAGTTCTGGAAACTTCAGATCAACATTAGCAGATGTAATGTTGAGAGTCTCGATGAAATGTTCATAGGACTTAGGTAGACTTTTCAAAGTGATCACAACCAGGTCTTCTTCCTCCATTTTCTGACCAATAGCCTCCAGCTGATCTCGGATCTCCTGGATTTTGTTCAGGTGCATCTGTAAAGATGTCTTCTCATCCATCATGATAGAAAACAGGATATTTTTCAGGAAGATTGCACAGCTCTTGTCGGAGGTTTCATGCATATCCTTCAGATGGTCCCAAATCTCCTTGGCTATTTTTCCAGCCGGAATCTGGGGTAGCTGATCATCGGTGACTGAAAGCTTAATCAACATGATAGCTTCACGGTTCTGCTCATCAAACTTGTCCTGGTCTTTGCCGGCTGTTGCGGGACGAGTAGCAGTACCCAAAATCATCTGATCGCGGCAGCGATATTCAAAGATTGTCATCATTCGCTGCTTCCAGGTATTATAATTTTTGCCATTAAATCGCTGACTGCCTTCCAACATGATGTTGTTCAAACTCGCCATTTGGCACGCTTTTCGAGGCACTGAGAAGAGGTGGAATACACTGAACCTGAAGCACAAAGTCCAATGCACAGAGGTAGGTACAGGAACAAATTTCAAGACGAACTCACTGGCACGAATTTCGAGGCACGAAGTTCGAGGTAGCCGAAAAATTCTGAAGGCAACCCAGAAAAGAGCGCGAAAAACCCAAAAGGAATATGTTTTCGAAAATTTTTTTGTCAAATTCTGAGGGTGCAAAACCCTAGATGAAAAATTTCCGTGCCCTAGGCACTCAGAAATTTTCAAAAAAATGGAACCCTAGCTGAGTGGAGCCGTCATGAGCAGACAATGGCGGACGATGCCTTTATAAGACACGAGCAAATGTGATCCCGTTTAGAGGGTTGCGCAAGTGTCAGAGGAATGGTGCCCAACAGGAAAGAACCGAGGTCCCGCGGGCAGACAGCAACCAAAAACGCGACCTCAGAAATAAAAGGGTTTCAGACCATAAACCATCCAAAACGCGACCACAGAAGTCTGCACAGGAACCACGACCATAAACAGTGACGCCAACAACCACGAAAATCCGCCAAAAAACAAATCGCCGGCCAAGAAAAATCGCGGCCCAAGAAACCTGATTAGCAGAGGAAAAAACCACGATACTGCAGAAAAAAACATGATTTTTCAAAGCAAAAAGCTTTCACGAAATTCCAAAAACAATAACCCTCAATTTTTAAGAGTTAAGAAAGTCACGAAAACCAGGAGAAAAATCTTCATTGGAGCACACAAAAAACAAACCGTGCTCTGAATCCGCCCAGGAGCTCTAAAGAAGAATTTCTTATTTCGAAAAAAACTGAATAATTTCAAAAAACGAAATTATATTTTCGAAAAAAATGGCTCTGATACCATATTACACAGGTAATCGGTAAAATATTGGATGATATTAACAATGAGCGAATGCTCAATAAATAGGTTACAGAATGTACAAGAATAGGCACGTTTCTATATTTAGAAACTGCCAAGGATCGACACACGATCCAAGAAATCATTACAAGACCGTTACACTTACACGGTACTGACCATTAACTAAAAATAGATGATTCTAGAAGAATATCTTAATAGGGACACTGAAGCTGGAAATTTTCACATTTTTGGGCAGGTGCCGACAAGGACCTTGGGTCGTTCCCCATTTATTGCCCTTGTCCTCCTAGGATTTTCAAGCTTCTATATATTGTAATTTGCCCGTGGCTATGAAGGGTGACATATATGAATGTGATGACATGAGTATTATACATCATTATGTGATTAATTTAGAAGATTTCATTTCTTTACTAGTGTTTTATGTGTTATTGTGTGTAATGTCCCCATTTCTTGAGTGATCACCCAGCCGACAGTGGAATTAGCCTATCCTCATTCCCGTAGGCTAGTTTGTCAACTCAAGGGAATGTTTTGGTAGTGACAAATGAAATTAATTCACTTACATTAATTTATTCAATTGTAAGCAATAAAATAATAATAATTTATTATTATTAATGAAGAAAATAATAAATTAAATAATATTATTTTTAATATTATTTAATTTAAAGGCCAAATTGACAAAATAGGTCTGGACCTATTTGAGCACCCACCTTGAAGGTTGTAAAAGGACAATAAAATAATAATATTGGTCCTCTCATTGGAGTTTGGAATATAATATTGGTTCTTGTTGCAACATTGGAGCATGTAATTCAAATTTAGGTCCCAGCTTTGGATCGTGCGCCATCATGGAGGGAAATCTCGCAATTCAAATCTTTAATTTGAATTGGCTATTTAAGAAGATGAGGAGCTTCATTTTCGATCATCACCATGACTATTATCAAATTGGTATGCTTTGCATTTTTGTTTGTCATTTATCTTTGATAAAATTGGACGAAAACCCAAATTTATCCTCTAGGGCGAATTCATTCATATTTCGTTGTTGAATTTCATTGTGTTGTTGTTGCCGATGAATAACACGGCAGATTGGATTGACTTGGAGGCCGACTAAGCTCCTCAAGGACGCGTCCCCTACCCCAGGAGGCCCCGTACCGTCTCGGGGACATTCCAGGGACGCGGGGACGGGCAGGAAACGTCCCTTGATCGTCCCCGTTTCCCTGGGGACGTCCCCTTTTCTGCAGGAAACGTAGGGGACGGCCGGGACGTCCCCGATGGCCCAACAACGTAAAGACACATTTAAAACAAAAAAACACATTTTTTTATTAAAAAAAAGGGATGGGCGGGGCCCACAAGGAACCCCACCCCCACAGAAACATGATTTTTTTTATGGTATGGAGAAAATATAAATGAGAAATAATAACATGCATATCAAGGAAGATATATGAAAGACTCTTTAGCATAATTGCCTTTTTCAAGCTGGAAGCTAGCTACAGGAAATGTAGGGAAAAGCAGAGGGAACACTAATATACTTTATAGTTGCTATAATTGAAACATGAATGCCATTTCAGAAAATGCAATTACCAGCACATTGCTTATAAATGTCATGGAAAACATGTGTTAGAAATGCTTAACATGGAAAGCTTCTTTTTCAAAATGGGCACGGGCCATAACAACTGTAGAAAAGGAACATAAACAACTAAAATACTTTATAGTACCAAAGGATTTTAAACAGAACATGGCAGAAAATGCATTTACAAGTGCACTGCTCTATGTCTGAAAACTAGCAGGCCAACAAACATAATAGGGTGGCTTTCAAAACCACCTGTTGAAAGTTCTGTTTGCCAATTATCATGTGACAAGTTGAAAACTAAGTTCAAGTGTAATGTTATGGTTATGTATTCATGTTTTAAGGTTCTATAATGTCTATAATGAATGCCTTATCAATGTTATCATATAAATATTTGAAATTTCCTTATATTTAAAAAAAAATCTTATTTTTTAGTAGCCGTCCCCTATAAAATGGCAAAAAAAAATGCCGTCCTCGAAACGCATCCCCCCGTCCCCGCCCGTCCTCGAAACGCGGGGGAGCATAGGAGGCCGATCATCACCATCGACATAGTTGAATTGAAGACTTGAAAGAGACAGGGCAGTTTTGAAGTTATCCTTGGCGCAACTGTGAAAAGACTTAAAAATCATTCGAAGATCACTCATTTCTATTATCTGTAGCATCGGACTATATCACTCGTGGAGGCCGATTAGAAGCTAAACTCTACTCAACAAATTTGTTATAGCATTGCAAGTATAAGGTGGCGGATCCCCATCAGAGATTAGCGATATTGAACATATCACCGAGTGCAGATTCAACCAAGAGATATCACTCGCTGAGGTCGTGACTAGGTGTGAAGCGCAGGAAACATCAAGGTGGCGGACAGTAGTATTGAAGGTGACGGAGATAGTAAAACAACTAACGCATATTGAAGACTCATCTATTTCCTCACGTCGTTGGTTGGCACTATCGGCATCAGCATTTTCAGAGCAATTTAGTGAGATAGGTGACACAATGTGTTACTCAGAGGTGGCGATTGTCATCTGAAATCATCTATACGTTTGCTACAGTCAGTGACAAGGAATTATACATAGCAACGGGTCATTGAAGGTTCAGAGGCAACGAACCAACATCTTGTAGACACACAGGTACTGTATCAACGGTAATATTGGCGATCAATTGCAGCTCTCTTCATATTTGGCGTCATCGGGTATGTTGATATCCATATTGCTTTTTGAATTGTAATAGAGTCATATGCTTGTAATTTGGCTACCAATGCCATTGTGCCTGATGTAAGACTGACATAACAGTCAAAGTTGAAGTACTCCTTGCTATCAATGCATGAGATTGTAATGAAGGATATATATTGTAAGGTGGTCATACACATGCTGTTATAGATTCTCAATTTCTAAGTTCATAGATTTGGTGTCAGAGACACTTAGGAATTGTAATAGATTAGATCATTTTCACTGGTTAATTGAAAGTACATGAAATATTGTATTGCACCGAGAATGACACATTACATTGTGCTACAATGTGTGTGTGTTATTTGTCTAGGTTAGACTATGTATGTATGCTTTCCCACCTACATTTTTGGTATTGTCGACTAGATCAAATTCACATTGTTTGTGTGATGTCAATTCCAAGGTTCATTGTGGACATTGATAAGGAATTTAGTATCCACATATTTTTGGCCATGTTATACTTGGTCTAGGTTTGAGGGTGGAAAAAATATCTACCAAAATTGAGAAAATCCAAAGCTAATGGGAAGAGAGTTTGATTCTAGTAAAATCAATAAATAGGAAGAGCATTCTTTTCTAGAAACAAGCTGAAATTGATGGAGGGGCTTGACATGGTGGAGGAAAAACCACTGTTTATCTGAGTTTCTGGGATGGGGGACACAAGGACATGTTTTTGTGGATGGCAAATTTTTTCCAAAATTTTGGGAATGGCAGGGGAAAGGCTATATATATTATAATATACATACTATAATTTACACAAAATGTCCAAAATTAAATAATAAATAGAGAATTTAGAACACACTACAATAATTGATCAATGATAACTATAAGTTATAACAATTAAACAATGCCAATTGTCAAATCATAAATCAAAAGGTAATCATTTGAATATCAATGGTCATAGTAGTTGAAGATTATAATCCATTACAAATGAGTGGAAATTTTTTAAGTACCAACTAGAGTCTACAAGCAACAAGCATCAAAATGACAAAATGAGATTGCCAAAAAAGATATCAATAGCTATATTTTTAATAGAGCAACAAACTAAAAAATTAGAGGCATCATCATCGACTAGATATCTAGGAAACTCCTTCTAACTGAAATTGTTGGAAGGAATTGTGTCCATGTCCTACAATGTGCTCCCAGTGCCATCCAATTTTGTCTGCACCTCTTGCTCCTCATCAACTAGTCGCGGCTCCTTAGGCTCTACATCTTGTTTCGCTAGGCTTTGCCCATACTCAAGTGTCTTGCGATCAATGAGATGCATGGCACTATGCATATCAACAAGCTTTTCTGCACTCACTAAAATAAGTTTGTTTCTCTTTAGAGACTTTAGAGAGTCAATAAAGCTATATGTGGACCAATTCCTCCTAGCAACAAAGGAACTAGAAACCTATGAGAGTACATGAATGCCAACTGTGTACAGTGATCCTTGAGGTCCATAGATTCACCACCAACTAATTAGCTTGGCTTGTGCCAAAGTGGCCTATCAATTTGCATTGAAGTCTTGTAGCCATCTAGCTCTATAAACTTAATCCACTCAACTATGATTAGTGAAGCTTCTTTAGGTGTATATTTTTTCTTGAAGGCCTTCATGAGGCCATTCCTCACCTCATGGTCGTTTATGGGAAGAAATTTGCTAGGCCTTTCCACATAACACTTTGGATTCAAAGCATATGCAACCATGTGTTGAGGTGTGTTTAGCTTCTTCTATCTTTTCAAGATGATGGGGTGAGTATGCTTAGTGTATAACAATTGTAGGTGGGGTCTTTCTCATGAATAGAGGTCTTCATGTGGCCAAACATGCTACCAATGCACGTGTAGATATCCCTAAGACTAGGACTATCGAAATCCCCAAATTTGATACTAGTGAAAACATGCTATATAAAAGATGTGATGTATTTCACATTCAACCAACAAGTATTACTAACCATAGTCTCCATCCTCTTCCCCTGCTCTATCTTTGACTTTGTCTAGTTCGATTCAAGTGCAATGGTTCTTGCAACTCAAGTATCCTCTATAGGAGAATAAATTATGAAACAAATCAAGTCTCAATTGGTTTGAGAACTTCCTTCCTCGTAAAGGTCTAAACTATAATGTCCCCTTTTTATTGCCTTTCAAACATCTTTGGGAGCTCCAACTTTCTTGGAGAGCGCCAATCTTTTCAAAATGGATTTCAGTTAATGGCATTGTGTTCAGAGGATCAAGATGAGTTCGCTGGTTCTTTCTGGTTGCAATTTCGACATTCTGGGTGCTTTCCACACTTCTTGGAGAAGTATTCTATTTTTGGAAAGTATCAACTTTTCACTAAATTGGATCTCCAGTGAGCTTCAGAGTATGTTGGTGTTATCAGAATTCACTTTTGGGCTATTTTTTAATTTTCCGCAACTTTGGGCAGACGTGCGGAAAATAATTAAAATATTAAATAATCAATATTTAAGTTGTCAAAAGGTGAATTAAAAGACAACTTATGTTAATTATTTAAAAAGGTTAATTTTAAGTGACTTAAGGACTCGAAAAGTAATTAATAAAATAAAGTCACTTATTTGGCGCTGAAGGATTATTATTATTAAAAGTGAATTTAAAATATAACTTCTGGAAAGTTCCACTGGGGTTATAAAAGGAGTTTGAGAGGAGTCATTTGATTCATTTTGAATATTTTTATGAAACCCTCGTTTTTTCTAAGGTTGAATGTTGTTCATCTCTTCCGCTTTAGACGAAAACCTAAGGTAAGATTGGTTTCGGGAGTGAAAGATCTTCTCTAGTCAATATCGTGTGATTCATTCAGGATCACAAGTGTGTGTTGAAGGATTCAATATAGGTGGATTCATTCAGGATTCACGTTTGTGCTGAATATTTGCAGATCGAAGAGTTTGTGCAGAATGATGGAATAATAAAGAGGATTTTGTGTTGAAGAGTTATATCATTTTACCAAGTTTTGTGTTTGATCTACAGGAAGTTGTATTGTGAAATTTATCTAAGATTTGTAGCTAATAATATATTTGGAGGGATTTGAGATTGATTTATTGTTGCGATTGTTTCTTAGAACTTGGTGCTAGGTACAAGAAGGATTTCAAACCCTAGCTGTGGTTTCTCTAACCTAACTGCAACTATATCAAGGAAGTCGCAGCCTCCATTCACCTAGCTGCAGCAGATAAAGGGAATTCGCAGCCCAAATTTGGAGCGTTTCAAACATTAAGAAAGGGTCGTGTGGTTTGTAAGGATGCGTGGGAGCTATATGAAGAAAGCGCTGCCCTCTATTGCTGACATTTGACGCTACAATGCTGGCCGCCCAGCTAGAAGTTATTGGAAGTAAATTTGGTTTAGAGTAATTGCTGTTCCATTGAAGGTTTATGCAGGTTTGAAGAACAAATCTTCATATTCTAAGTGCTGTTCACATTTCTTATCAGCCTAGTAACATTTGCAAGCGTCATTGACTTCTTTGGGAGGTTAGAACTTGAATTCTTTTCATAAATGCAACTCAAATTTCTAAACAACATTTCTATTATTCATTGTATGTATATCCAGCTATATATAGAGAGTTGCAAACTGTTTGATCAAGTGTCTCTATGGAACCTTTGAACATTGGCATGGTTTAATGATGAATATGTGATTCAGAATTTTAGTTGCAACTATTATGATTGTTAGTATTCATAAATTCTTCATATTTGGTTGTATGCAAAGTGTTTGATGAAATGCCAATAAGCTAAAAATCAGAAATATTGCAAGTTTGGGTACAAAGTTTGTGTTAAGGATTTTACATAAACTAATTCCAATGAGGTGTGGTGGTTGCAAATGAACATTTGCACCCCTCTTGCATTCACCACCACTTGTTCGACCCACCAAAATAGAAAATGGCAAGTGCCTCATCTACAACCTCTCTTGCTTGCACATTGAACATATTTGTAATTGGGTTTGGTGATGACGAACCTATGGCTTTTTGTTTCCCCCTTGATTCCATTGCACTCACCTCAAATGTTCGAAATGTAGGTGGTCTAACTGAACCTCATGGTGAACAAGAAATTGCTGGTGCAATAATGTCCCCCTAAAATAATCTAATCATCTTAGCTCTCTCCTCAAGTGTGAGCTTGCCACAAGACAACCCTTTTACTAGGACTAAGTCAAAAGTGTTAATTAATGCTCATAATGCTGCCCCTTTAGTCCTTTGAGAAAATGTTTCATTTCCAATGCCAACTTCTACCTAGATTAACTACTCTGTTTGTGTCAAGCAATGTTGCAAACTGGTGCAAAGGAGTTTTCTTTTTATATGGGCCTTTGACATATAGTGCCAACAACTTAGAAAGGCAATCCAATTGCAATGCACTCCCAATTGAACTATTTGTACCTTTGATTGGGGCTTGGCTGCTCTCAGCTGATTCCCCCACATTTGCCTCAATTTCATCACCTAATTTAAGGTCATCATTGGCACTGAATGAATCCATCTTGACCTTGAAAATAGATACAACCAAAAAAAACAATATGAATACTTAAAAATAGCAGACTTTTTAATACATCTCAACTTAAAAAACGATTAAAAAACAGCAGTATTTGCACACTAAAAACAATAAAAACAGTAGCTTTGCAAGTGTGAACAAGTTTACAAAAATAGGTTTGAAGGTTTAAAAAGTTAAAATTTGTAAGTTTGTAAGATTTGGACATTTGAAAAACTTCAACATGATGTTTGCAAGTTTGTAACAGCAGCATTGAAGGTTTTGAAAAAAAACATTGGAACTCGAAAGCATTTGCAAGTATTTGACAGTTTAAAATAAAACAAATATTGAAAAAAAAAAAACATAAAAATACCATTGACATGTTACATACATTCTTCCTCGTTCTTTTCCTCTTCCTTCTAATGCTTTTTCTTCACCTCTTTTCAGTGTTCAGTTTGTTGAACTCTTCTTGCTTGCAAAAAAAAAAACTGAAGGTGCGATTGAAAAGAATAAAATGATAGTGGGCTGTAGAGCAAATAGAAGTAGATAATATGTTTTTCTATGTTGGGGGGCATTGTGGGGTCCCCAAAAGTGTTTGGGGTTTTTAAAATTTTAAAAGATGTGAGTTTTTTTTTTCATGTTTAAAAAAAGACAGTTTGTGGGGGACACTAGGACATTGTTGGGAGGGTGTCCCCCTTGGGGGACATTCCTGGAGATGTCTCCTATTGTGAAGGGGCATCCTTGGGACGCCCCCAAATTTTTAGGAAAATGAGGGAATGGGATGGGGATTTCTTGATTTTTATTCGCAATATTTTTCTCCATATCTAACACTCTTTGTAATGTATCCATAAGTTCTTTTTATTTATAAAGAAAAGGCTACATGTTGGATGTGTTTTTGAACTGACTTAAAAATGAGAGAAGAGGCAAGATGTTTTGGTGTAATTCTTTCCATACTTTGAGGCTAGGTTTGACATACCTTAGGTTTGGGGCTAGGCAAAACATTTTGATGTCTTCAATTCTCTTTTACAAGACTCCTTAATCTCCTTGCCAAGAGAATTGGCAAGGGTCAACATTAACTCAAAGAGTTAAACTTGAAGGGGCAGTTCTATAATGCCCCCATTTTCGGAGTGATCACCTAGTGGAGTTGGCTAGCTTATTCTATTCCCATAGGCTAAGCCGGAGGCTCAGGGAATGACCTAATTGGCGAGATTTCACACTTAGCCAATTTTGTAGGGCAAAATGATTGTGGGAGATGACTTGGCATGTTTTTGTGAGTCTTTTGGTGAAGTCAACACAAATAAAATAAATTGCTCTAATGTGGAGCGACCAAGTAGGAGGATGAAAAGGAAGAAAATATGGAAAAATGCCTTTGAAAAAATAAGAATAATTTATGATATTTCACCTTGAGGACGACGACTTGGTTTGAGGTCAAAATCATGATATAGCATATGCCTAAGTGGTTCGCCACTTGGAGAGTGGAAAGAAGAAATAAAAAATAAAATAAAACTAGAATATCTCTCTACTCTTGGCGCCCAAAGGGAGGTCGGCCTAGGGAGAAAGAAATAAAAGAAAATAAAAAGACAATATCCAAGGTGGTCGGCCAGCTTTAGGAAAGAAAAGCATGTATAAATATAAGATGTTTTGAGGCATTTCCATCATCATTCATTCATATCTTTTCTTTGGAGATTTATCTCTTTGGCTGCAACTTTTGGAGCAGCATATTCCAAGGATGAAAACCCTTAGGAATATAGGTGGATTGGACGAAAACCCAATCACATCTTGGAGGTGGACTCATACGGAGTTCATATTTGTGCTTCATTGGAGATTTGCAAGGAAAGGAGCGACAAAGCCATATTTGTTTCTGCAGAAACCCTAAGGCCAAATTGTGAGATTTGTGCCAAATACAATTTGGAGGAGTGAAGATAAAATCGGATTTCCATTGATAGAGCTAGGGTTTTCACCCTAGATTGAGCGCCAAGGAGGGCGATTTTACTTTGGAGCATTGCTGATCAGTCCTAGCCCTAGCCGCCCTCATTGTGCATGTGTTTGGTCATTTCCAAGGGAGCGCTGCGTAGCTGAAGAAGTTTGCCCAGCTAGGGTTTGATTTGAGACACCATTCTTCATCATTTGTGGTATGTACAACCTATGATTAGGTCTGATTTGTAAGGGCAGATTTCTCACCTATATTTGGGCATGTTTGGCCTATGTATTTGATGTAATTGCAAACTCAGATTATTCTAATTTGTAGCAGCAGTTTGATATAATCAGAAATCAGATTTGTTTCCCATTTTGTTTGCATTTGGATGTTCATATATGGTGGATGAGTTCATGATTGAAGCTATTATCATAAGGGTTCATTATTGGCATGTTATTTGAGCATTTTGGATACATATATGTTCGCTGTCCACACTTGTTTGTAATCAGAAAAAATAAATCAGAATTCTAGGGTTTGGAGCAGAATTCTAAAGTGCAGAAATCTAGGGCAAAAATCAGAAAATAAAATTCAGAATTTTAAGGCAGATCTTGTTAGGGATCTTACAAGTTCTTACGGGAGCTCTGTCATAGATATAGAGCCATATAGGTCAATGATTTGAACTTTCTCTTTGAAATGATAGAGGACTCAATATTTTTCTTAGATTGATCAATTTTGGGAACTTTTCATTTTTCTGTTGTCTTTCCACCTAAGTTGTTCCTAGTATGGGCACAAGGATTGGGTACAATGATTAGTTGTCTGTTTATTTGACCTAGGTAAAGTACGGCTTAGGTATGGCCATACAAAGACCATTAAGGAAAAAGATATACATATTCTTTCCAAATAACTTTATTTAACTATAATATGGTTAGAATAAACAAAATTAACCACAAAACACTATGGATAAATTGATAATTCAATGCTTTTGTCATTAGGTTTTAGTTTTTGTGGTTTTTAGTTTTTTGACATTTTATATTTCAAATTGTATTTTAATTTTTTTTGGCTGCTTAGAGACTTGGATTCGCCTTGGGTTCAACCTAGGTACGACTTGGGTTTGAATACGACATAGAGTGCCTTGCTCGGCTATGTCCTAGTTTTGTCTCAAACACATTAGAGATAGACCCAGATGTGGCATGAAAGTTTAGGATCTAGGCTGTTTCGGTATGGGAACGACCTCGGAACTAGTACTTGGTTTGGACCCGGTAACAAAGCTTTTGACTGCAAAATATTGCTCCACATTTCTATTGTTCTATAAGAATTCACTTGGTTATGATTCCATTTTTGTAAGATTTTTCATAAGAGTTCACTTGGTTATGGAATGAGTGGAGCCTTCTCCAGACTTTATGAGGGTTTGGAAATAGCACAAAAATCTCCTCCCAATGTCCAATTCTTTGAACGATGGGGTGCTTTGACAGGTTTTGAGATCTGCCAACAAATTCTTGTACCCTTTAAGATTCTAGACCATAGACGTTGGTGATAGTTGTGCCAAGTTTGCCAAATATACTTTGAAACTAGCTTGAAATGCAATTAAAATAGGAGTCAAGTTATAAGCCTCATACATTCTATGGGTTCCATAGAATGACGATATCTCCATAAGCTCCATTTTAAACTTATGTACAAACTAAGTAGTGTTTCCCAACTTTATTATCAATTTCTCACAAGTTTTATGAAGTATGATTTCTTTGAGGATATCAAGATTGCTATCTATAATTTTTTGCCTTAGTTGCTTTTTATGGGCACTAAGGCCACTAACATTCTAGGAGATGATCTTCATGAAGATACAGATATTATGAAAGGCATATCCTTTTCTTACAATAGATTCTATGTTGAGCTCATTTTTCCACGGTTAATATATTTATTTCCTCTTTTTAGGAAGCATTTCCGAGAATTCTTGTTGACTGCCTTTGCCAAAATTTGATTGAGCTTCTACATTTCTTCATAGTGACTTTTGGGGTCTCCTTTTTCTTTCTAGTATTTGCAATTTTGTTTCCCAATTTTGATAAAGATATTTATCCACTTCACTTCTTCGCCTTGATATTGGATATTATCCACAAAGTCATATTCTGTAATATTCTTGATCTTCTAAAGAGTATTCTTCATTTTTTTTCCTATTCTTTGTAACAAATTTTTAATTGATAGAACCTACTTCTCTGGAATATTTTAGTGGTTCATCCCCTTGGGGAGTATTTTGAGCAGTTCTTTCTCTTCTTCCACTATAGAATTAACATTGGTTTCTCGTTTAAGTTAACTGATTTTTAATTTGAGGGTTCACACCTTTGATCTTGATTTTCTTTCTTGACCATAGGCCTCTTAATTTTTGCTCCCCATATGATGTTTTCTTGTGCCTCCAAGAGCCCTCATTTTTTTTGGAGTATTTTGCCTAACATATGATTTATAGACTTATTAGTGCAGTCTCTTCCTAGATGGTCATATGAATGGAAAAGTTGGCATTTAAAGGGCCCTTCAGAATGAAAGCACATGCCTTCACTATGATTTGAAGGGGCAAGCCCATGCCTGGAGCAATAAGGAGTGCCATGTGTAGGCATGCCTTGATTAATGTATCTATTAGCCAAGTTGAGGTGTGTGGCAGTGGTTGTTGATATGGGCTGATACTAGTTTGTCCTTATTATGACTGTTAGTAGTTTAGCTTTGACTTTGGTATGGTGACTTGTAGATGGTAGTGTCGTGGTTTTAGCGGTGTTGTTTTGCTTCAGAATCTTTCAAAAAATTATCTAATTAATAGAATATATATATATATATATTTACCAAGCAAAAATATCTTACTAAATATAGAAATCTTAATAACAAAGATAAAATAGAATGCTACGATCAAAATATGAAACACATATGGAGCACTATGGGGTCGAAAGTTTCATTTGGTAATATATCAATTGTTGAAAATCCTCTACATGATGGTAAGCAGACTCTGATCTTAAAGAACCCTAAACTAGATAGTTTAAAACTTAAAGCCAGTCCAAATTGCTGAACTTTAAATGCGAGAATCTACAAACACATACAGTAGAGAAATACTAACTGATAAGTGATAAAAACTCAGATTTGCTCCAAATCACATCATTGTTTTATTAACTAGCAAATAGAAGCTACAATGCTTTGGAACACACTCTGAAAACTGAATAAACACATACCCTAGGTCTTCTTTAATAACTGAAGAAGAGACCCTAAAAATGGCCTGGATCATAAAACTGGATCCATCAACCCTTGATCTAATTTTATCCTAGGAATCTGTGCCCTTAAATAAATGAAGTCAAACTTGACGAAAGCAAACTGCTAAGTAAAGAACTGCTATTCTAAAACTGAAAAACAAACTACACAAAAGCAACTGCTAAATATGGACAGACATGAATAGAACTGCCAAGAATGGAACTGCTGCTCTCTATGACTGTATGCTCTGCTGAAGTGTGCCTAGGTTCCACATGTGTGCCCTGATGGAGGATGCATTCTGATGAACCATAATCTAACACCAATGCCATTGAAACAACAGATATCTTTCCCTATTACCTTCCCTAAGATTCATCTAAAGGGATTGTCAGCAAATGAATCTATAGGTTTTATTAGCTGCATGTTTTTGGATGTTTTTTTAAGACTAAGGAGCTTATTGTACATCTTGATACAGAATTTGATGATTTGGATTCTTCTCATTTCTCTTCCAGATGCATCTTAGCTGATTAGAATAAACAGTCATGTTGTAACTGTACATCCTTTATGTTGTTACAGTGGATACGTTTTATTTCTTTTTGTTTTGGTCTCGACTTTGAAGCCTTAAAAAGACAATGATTTTTAAGGTTTAATTGTTATTTTCAAATGCATATAATTTTAGGTGTGATTGTATATGAACTTACAACTGGTAATTGATGAAAGTGTAACTACTGTGCCAGATTCTGAAGATTCTTCTAGAACTAAAAGTTGTTTAAAATTGAAGATTTTTTTGTTTGAAGTGATATGTCTATTTTGCAATAAAATTATTACGTATGTTTCTTGTAGTGCATTTTGACTGGAGTAAAGGAATTTCAGTTTAAGGAACGTGATAAATTTGAGCTATTTGTTTACATCGATGACGGAAGCCTCATTTCAGAGGTTCTAATTGACCATCAGGTGTGTTTGAGGCATTTATAATATTTGTCATGTTTGTTTTCTCTATATAGATTCAGTTGTGAATAAACATCCTAGTTTGCATAGTTATTGACTTATTGATGCCCTTTGTTTGTTTGCTTTATATGACATGCTTAGGTAGTGCAAAGAATAATTGGCCACTCACCAAGAGAGGTCACTGCATTGCTAACAAGTGGTGATCGACAACATGTGGAAGCTATAAAGGAGACCATGAAGAGTTTCCAAGTGCTTTTGAGAAAATTTGAGGTAGCTGCTTTGTCATGCAATGTTCTAGGCTTGTATAGTATGAAAGTGTTTTTTTTGTAAGCATTTATTGCCCAATCGTCAATTGCTTTTTTTTAGAAGCTGAGTTACATATTTAGTTGATGATTTTTTTGTTTTTGATAGCTAAGAGACAGCAAGTAAGTTTACATGTACTTGCACGCATTTTCCTGTGGTTTTTGAAATGTTTGGAAGTCTCTTATTCTGCTATTAGCAAACCTCCAATCTGTTGATAAGTGTAATTGTTCACTTTTAGACTTTTAGTGTTATAGATCATCCTACTATCACTTTTTTAATTTAAGCCTCTACTAATTAAAATTCTCCAATGCAAGGCCATTTTCTTTCTTATTAGTGTTGTGGTAATTACTTGGGGAGTTGCAAGCAAGGAAGTTGTGCCAATGAAGATTACATGGATATTATCAGGTGGTTGATTGGTTGTACAGATTCTTGTCTTTGATAGGTTTAATAGTACATTCCATAGTTATTGGGTTTTGTCTGTACACCACTTGTACTTGGACCCAGTTCGAATTGGGTACCAGCCCCAGCCAGTTCCTGATCTGAAACAGCCCTGGGTATTTCCCGTACTGAAACAGCACCGGGCAGTTCCTGTACCGAGACAGCTTGAGATCTTCTGTTTTTTCATCCTCTGCTCATGTCCATCGTGCGTGTCACAGACAAACTCAGAACATACCTGAACAAGGTACTTTGTGCCCTGATTGAAACCAGGCTGTACCTTGGATTGAACCCAGGATGAATCTGGGTACCTAAGCAGCCAAAAATGAAAGAAAAATAAATTTAAATTAAAAGAAATAAAAAATTTAATATGGAAAAACTAAAATCAATTGACAAATGCATCAGTGATGTTTTTTGGTTAAACATTTTTTATTCTCTGCAATTATAGAATATAATTATTTGGCGAATTTTTTTATATATATGATTTTTTTTTGGTACAGCCATACACCCGGGTAAAAATAAAAAAATGAACAAGCCAATGTACCCAAACACCAAATCTGAACCTGAACCCAAACCAAAAACTTAACTAAATCCTCTCTTCTGTTGAATGCACAGTTTCATGATTTCATCTCTCCTTGCATTTGCAAGTACTAGCATGTTAGGTCCGTTTGTTCAAGGTAGGATTTGGTCCTGCCACTTGTATACAGAGCCATATCTATTGGAATACTATGCACCATGCATTCCTCCTCATGTAGACATCCATGGAATTTACTTTTGCAGTGTTGAAAAAAAATTATTATTATGTAAAAACTATTAAAGCTTGATTTTGTTATCATTAAAATGAAGTGTACTTAAACAATATGATGTCCAGACCATTGTTAGAACAAGTTGAATGTAATATCCCGAAATGGGATATTTTAGACAATTTTGGATTTACGGGCTTTCCAAAAGAATCTTGCTCAGAATTTTCTGATTTTAGTAATTTGAATTCTGCTCTAATTTCTACACTTTAGTTTTCTGCTCAAACCTGACTTCTGAACTTCAATTCAGACTTAAACAAATGCATACATCAGCCCATAAATGATGCCAACACATCATAATATCATTGCCAATATGTTTACCAATAAAATACTTGAATTTCACAACCAAATATGCAATGAATCCACTTCAACTGGCAACCGCAAATGATTGAAAATTAAATCAGAAGTCTGCTGCTATAAAAATCAGAATATGACAAGTCTTCAATTACATCAATTGTCTTGGGCAAACATGACAAACATGCCCAGCAATAATCTGCCGTAAACCCTAAGGTTGTACATACCAAAAACAATGCAAAACAACCTCCGAAATGATAGCAAAGTCCTCCAATGAGTGCTGCTCCAATTAGGGCATGAAACCCTAACCCCAGAACCTTCAATCACCAAAGAATTCTGCTCCAAAGAATTCTGCTCCAAATAATATAATCAATGATGCCACGGATGCCAACAAACCACCACAAATCAGTCCTCCAATGATGGCGCTCCAATAATAGGGTAAAATCCTAGTCCATAATGCAACAATCCACGCCCAAGGGAAGCCTCCAAAATGATCTTCAGATCTGATTTAGATTTCTCCTCTTCTTCTCCACTAAAAATCAATGAAGCACAAGTGAACTCCTGTCACGGAATCCTCCAAAGGAAAAGCTAGGTTTTTGTCCAACTCCTCCTAGAAACTCAAGGGTTTTCGTCCTTGGTTATTTATGCCCAACTTTCGTTGCAGCCAAGAGATAAACTCCAAAGATGAAATGAATGATTAATGATTGATGTTGCAAATGCCACCAAAAAACTTATATTTATACATGTTTTCACCTCCATCAAATGCTGGCTGACCTAGGCAGATATAACATTAATGTTATTATCTTTTTTCCCACTTCAAGGGCCAACCTCCTTATGCATAGACTGTGGCCGACCTAGGAAGGTGTATTATGTCTTTCTCTTAACTAGGCCGACCTAGTATGAGACTCTAGGTGCCCAAAAATCAATTTAAAGGTTTGTTCTTTTTGTTCTTCTCCAAAGCGACCTTCCTCCAAGTGCTGACAAATGACAAGGGAAAATATTATTGTAGCTTATCTTTCCTTGAAGAGAGAGAAAACATCCATCACGGCTAACAACTCCAAGGCCAAGGCAAAAGACATGAGACTGCCAACTCTTTCCATACAAACAATTTTCACACCAAATACCATCCTAGATGGTTCGCTCCATATGAGAATAAATTATTTCACCCAAGGAAAATACATGATAATTAGTGGAAGGATATAACAATGCATTTTCCCAAACTCCATATGTCCATCAAAAATCCCTAAGTGTGAAAATCGCCTCTCTAGCCTTCCTTAGTGATCACTCTGAAAATGGGGACATTACAGTCCTCCCTTCTCGAAATTGCTGGTCCTCAAGCAATGGCAAGTATGCAACAAGTGAGATAGTGTCAAATGACATGTATCTCCATCCACCCAAATACTCTGCGTCTTGTGAGATAGTGTCAAATGATATGTATCTCCATCCACCTGAATGCCCTGTGACCTCACAAAATCTCGTCATGTGAGCATAATCAGCCCGTCAACAAAATATGGAGGGTTAAAGGACAACCTACGGGAGTGGGTTTCATCCCCTGCACTTCGAGCTCAGCTTAAACTCTTGAGGGATATTCCAAGGGGTATATCTGAATAGGTATTAAATCCAAACCGGATGAACAACTAAAAACATGGACAACCAAACCCAACTCGCCTTCTCAGCCCCCAAATTTGTCACTGAGCTAAGAACAACTAGCTGTCATAAAACCCCTATAAAGCTGATTCAACTGTGCGAAGTACATGCACAGGAAAGATGGTTTTTTCCCCTAAACCATAGGTGAATAATTTGTTTGTTTTAAAAGGTGATTGGTCCCTTTCCAATATGGACCGGTGCCTATTCCATTGGGCAACTGAGTCATAAGCAATAAAGAGGAAAGAAATAGGCTAAATCAACATCAATAGAAAACTAAAATATATTGACATATATTTCTCAGATTAGATTTCATACCCTAGACATACTTATTTATCCAAAGCCAAACTATAATAACCCATTTGCAATAGAAAAATGACCCAACACAAAGCTTGTATTGATTTGAATGCTTTCATACATTATCAAATCTCATTACAATCGCACCAGCAAATGTGGTCAAGGCAAAATACAAGGCTGCGACAATGTATTCCCCTGAATTATTACAAACAGACATGGAGACATACCATTGTATAAAACATGCATTACAATCCATTCCTACGCTGTATCAACCACATTTCTTCATTCACTGCCCCAGACGTTTTCCTCTGTTTGATGCCCTAAAATCTCCTTAGGTGTTTTCCATACCAGACAATTGGTTTAGCGACCAACCCCCTCCTAACTTTGCATCTTCGATTCATGCATATATAGCCTCTGATTTTACTTGACCTAATCCAGGTTGCAATAAATTCCCTCCTGCGGGCTACGTCAGAAAAAAATCATGGCGAGAAGGGACGTTCATCTACCAGCAATAACTGCAACAAAATATCTGGAAGGGGTAGCTGAGAAGATGAAAATCTTCATTATTCGACCCTTGAATGTTTTTGCCAATTTGAATTTGCAATTTTCCCACCCTCGGGATGCCTAACAGACTTCCTTCGACCGTGGAGTTCTAGATCATATGGCCACGGGCCCTTGATATACACTGTAGCTATCTTTTTCGCAGCCCCACCGAAGTAATGTGACATCACCCCTTTTACTCAGCGCGAGTGCGACAAAACCCCCCATGTGGACCTTCACCCACTACCTTGCAAGGAATCGACATCTTGAAAAGTTTCCTCATGTGCTGGTGAGAAACAATCATTCCGGAGCTTTTGTAAAGTTTGTGCTTCCTTTTAAATTTGCAACCCGAAAAGCCGCCACGTGTCGCAATTCTAGAGCCTCGCGGGAGGAGAAGAGCCATCTCTGTTTGGGCCTTATGGAAGGAATCTGAGCTGTCCACGTGGCACCGTGGTATAGGCGCCAGAAAGTGTGCAGTGAAAAGGTTAAGTCGCTGAGTCGGGCATTTTTAGAACTTTCGAACCACAAGTCGGGAGTTTGCAAGTTAGGAAAACTCCCGACCTCCCGACAACAAAGGCTTGAAAAGGCCTAGAGACAAGTCGGGGAGTCGGGTGGTTCGCTAACTTTCGAACCCACCAACTTAGGTTCTAGAAATTGAAAATGCCCCGACAAAAAAGGAAAATAAAAGGGGCCGGTCACTTCACGGTTTAAAAAGGCTTCAAGTGAAAACTTAAGCGACCGGTAACCGGGACAAACGGTCAACGAAGAAAGATAACATAAAGTAGAGAAATGATCCTAAGCCTTAGAGTTTTGAAAGAAACAATATGAAAAAATTTATGGGGACTAACTCAAAACCCTAAAACCTAAATAGGTGTCAACCCCATCCTCCAGATTCTGAAAATCTGCTCACAACCACAACTACTACAATCTCCAAACCTCCCAAGGCTCCATCCATCCAGAACAAATAGCTAGTCCAATCCGAAGCCCTGAAGAGAGATATGCATGCCAACAAGTGAGGAAGAGTGTGAACTCTGGAACATGTCCACTTGTCTCCAAGCTCCAGCTGCTCCACACTAACAAAATCATCATCTGTGCTCCGAAAATTGTGAAGCAACATGTCTAGATCCCAAATGTCAAACTTGTCACCACCTAGATCCCAAATCACCACATCTCTACATCCATCGAACATGAGGAATTGGAAACATCTCAAAGTGTCATCAACACCGAACCACTCTCCAACTCTTGTGGATCTCCCATGAATGCGAAGTATACCCCACACAGGTGCAAGAAAGTGTATAACAACTCCTCCTAAGTTGCTGATATAGAACAGAACATCAACCTCATGACTGAAAATCAAACCTATGTGGATGTGAATAGTGTCTCGAAGCACATAGGATGATGGAGTATCATCCCTATGCCATCCTCCAATGGTGAGAAGATGATCCAACTCTTCTTCAAACTCCCGAATAGCTGCTGTCCTCCAAGGACTCAATAGGCAATCCATGTACCATGTAGTAGAACGGCCATCTTCAAACCATGTATGGAGTAGATCCTCATGAACTAGGGCTGGAACACGAATGCCATAATCTAGTTGCAATGCAAACATTAATGCCTCAAACTCAAAGATCATAACAATGTTTCCATACCTAGGCACATGAACCAACTGCAACTCCCAAGTGTGCCAGTCAAAAGCAGGAATCTCCATCGCATGCATCCCCAATCTCTGAAATAGAGCAACTTCCAACACTAACAAGGGATCAACAAGATAGGATTGCATCCCATCACCAACCAACTTTTCACCTTCCCCAAGAATGACCAAAGGATTATCAAAGAATGAACCACTTATGACCCCCTCTTCAAGAGGAGACATGACACTAGTGGCTGATCCACTAAGTGTATGCTTAACAACTCCGACCTCCTCTAAGGCTTGAGCCTTCAAGAAGCTCTCAAACAAAGGCAACTCATGATGCAAATCAGGTACACAAATAAATTTTTTTGAATCATACCTTTCCACTTGTTCACCCAAATCTGCATACCTTCCTTGTTTGCTGTCCTCCATAGACTCCTCCTTTGCTCTTTGTAGCCAACTGTCACAAAAGTCTTGAGTTCTTTTGGCATCCTCCATGGTATGATGAACAATTTCAGGCTTCTTGTGGCTTGAATCCTCAATACCTTCCTTATGCTCCATGCCCAGATCACACGTGCCAATCTTGGAATATTCTTCTACCTCACTCTCTTCATGTGTAGTGGCTGTTATGAATGAAGGAAAGGGACTGCTGTCATGAATCAGAAAATCAGACTTGTTGTCATACCTTCTTATGTCATCCTCTAGTTCCTCAATCACGTCCTCTTCCTTGGCTTCATGTCCTCCTACAAGTGCAGATCCAACAGGTGGCTCCAATTGAAACTCTCTTGCCTCCAATCTGTATTGAACCTCTCTTCCTTTGGCTACCATTTTATGATATTGTGAGGATAAGGGACTGCTGTTATACATCAGAAAATCAGTCCTTACCTCATGCCCCGGTGTGATATCATTGTGGTCCTCAGCCTCTTCTTCTTCCATGAATGAGTGCTCATCAATTAGTGCAGGTCCAAGGGAAGATTCTAATGGAAAATCAAGTGTGTCATATGCCATAACTCCTGTCCTATGGCTGCAAGCTGAATCCTCATGTGTATATGTCTCTTCTCTCTTCACAACTTCATCATAGGATCCTTCAAGACCATCCTCCATGCTTCTACTCTTTGCCATCTTCATGTTGCATTGTTTTCCATTGGATGTGGCTGCCATAGAAGTCAGAAATTCTATTGTGTATGATGAGGAATGTGCCAGGCTCATCTCCCAACGAAGATTCTTCACACGATCTTTCGATTCTTGAAGGGCCTCTTGATTGCTCTTCAAGGAATTGATAGTGTCCTTAAGCTCAAAGGTAAGCTTATCCACTTCATCTTCCTCCCTTCTCAAAGCATTAGCGTATATCTCCCCAATTTTGAAGAGATGATCTCTATCCGCAAGTAAATGCAAGTAGTTTGCTTTCACCATAGTCAAGGCCTCTTGGAGCTCTTGAAAACCGGCAAGGTGGAGATCTTCTTCAAAGTATTCATGCCTCTCTAGAGCCTTCCAACACAAACCTGCCATCACTTTATGAACATGGTCAAAAGGGCTGCCACAACCTTACCTCCATTTGTCTTCAATTGTCCTACCAAGTGATGTGACTCATGAGTCCCAATGTCTTCATGCAACATATCATGATCATGCCTTTCCGAATTAGTTCCTTCCTTGACATCTTCTCCATTACACCCATGTGCTAAGTCATCATGCTCGATCCAAGGATCTCCATCAAAGTAGTGGGTAGAATCTTCTACATCATGATCTTCCACAATAGCTGAAACAACTATGACCTCCTTATCCACCAAGGGATCCTTCAACTCTTGACATGTCAAATCAACCTTAACAACATCTCTTTGTCCACTACATAACAATATTTCTGAATTGCCCTCAAATGTATGAACAATATCCATCTCACAAACATCCAAACCACAATTTGATTCTGGTCCAATATGATGTAAAGGTGATGAAGCAATGCTAGGCTCAAGTAACGAAACATCAAAAGAACCCATACCTTCACGTAGCTATTCCAACCTTGTAGGGTTGACAAACTCTATGATAGCATGCCCTCCAACCATGTGGTCATCATGAAGTCTTAGGTGTTTGCCACTTGCAACGTGTGATGTTTCTTCAGCCATGTCCTCATAATGACTTGTAGGATGCAAATCACCAACAAGTAAGCACGCACCGAGTGTGCCCATTTCTCTTCCACCTTCTCAATCTATCCTACCTCAAGCACCTCATCTTCCTCCACATATTGGCAAAGAATACGATCTTGTCAAGCAGCTCCGCACTACTTTGGCTAAGATCTCTCTTTGGTATTTAATACAAACATCGCCTTCATAAAACATAATGCTCCAAGAGGCTCTACAAAAGGTAGTTGTTCCACCTTCTGTTAGACCAAATGATGTAGTGTAATGCCCTATTTCCGTAACAGTCACATTTGATTTGGGTGTTTAGCCTTTTTATTATTCCCGTGGGCTAAATCACATTCTAGGGGAATGATTTGTGGTTGAGCTAGGACTTTGAAGGCTTGGAAACTAGAAAGTTGGCTCAACACTATTTTATTTGTAGTTTTGGCTAGCAATATTTTATAAAGCCAAAAATATTGTTATCTTAGCTAAGGCAAAAATCAAGGGCTTGGAAAATGAAAAGTGGGAAAATAAAAAAAATGTAATTTTTAATTTTATTTATTTATTTTTCCCAAAGGGAAATCGATGCCAAGGAGAAAAAAAAAGAAAAAAGAAAATATTATTATTTTTCCTTCCTAAGCGTTGCTGCCCAAGGAAGAGGAAAAAATAATTTAAAAAATAAAAAAATATTATTTTGCCAAGAAAATTGGCACCTATGGGAAAAAAGGCAAATAATAAAAAAAATATTATTTTATTATTTTATGATGAGGCGTCCAAGGTGGAGAGATGAAAAATATTTAATAAATATCAAATTGAAGATTTGATATTGACGGTGGACTTGAAAATTGATTATATTTTGTCTAATTGGGTCGTCCAAGGGAAAAAGTATAAAAGGAGGTCTTTGGCATCATTTTTGACATCTTGATCATTTGGTAATTTTCCATTTTTGAGTATTTGCTTTTGGCTAAAAGTGATTTTCCGTTTGTTCAAGGTGGTGTTCCCTTGAATTGAAGTGGTTTGGAGATGATCCCAATCCACCATGAGAGATGGATTCATGTGGAGTTCATCATTAGGCTTAATCGGAGGTATTTGATGGAGATATAGCTTCAAACAACTAGGGTTTGATAGAGAATTCAGTTTCAGCTAGGGTTTGAAGGATTTATTTGCAGTTTCTTGAAAATTAAGGCATATAGGGACATAAATTGATGATATTTTGAACCTAGGGTCTCATCGCTCCTCTTTGGCACATTGGCGCTACATTTTGAAGGCATATTTGGGTGTATTTTCATCATACGACTTGCTGGAATTTTATATCAGACATAATCAGGTTCATATCAGCTACATACTCGAGGGTTTGAACATCACATTTCAAAGGCATAAGGGTTTATCATCATTCTAGAGTCAAATCGCCTCAATTCCAGCATATAGCAATCCAAATTGGAGGAGTTCTTGGACACTTTTTGACTAGGGTTTGTTATCAGATCTTGCATCAGCTGTTACAAGGTTTACAACAGTCATATCAGACCTTAGATCTGCTGCTACAGTTGGTTTTTCATGCATATTTTGTTGGGTGTTTCATCAATTCTTCATAGAGCTTCATCTTCACTAAGGCGGCTAGGGCGTGGACCAACATTTGAGCATTTTTAGATGTATTTGGAAGTCTGAAATTGAAATCAGAATTGATTGATTGTAATTCCCAGCCATCTTCATTTGTAATCAACTCTCTATTCAATAAAGAAGATAAGCTTGCATTCCGGGTATGTTCATCTATGTTTTATGTGAGTTGTTTGGTTAAATAATTATCATCTTTTCATGTTGTTTGAATGTGTATTTGCAATCTTTCCATCTCTATGATATTTCAAACATATTGGTAAAAATAAATGTTGAAAACCCTAAGTACATTGCAAGCAAATCAAATCAGAAAATTCAGATCAGCGAAGGAAAAAATTGGTTTAGATAAGATAGGGATCTTACAGTGGTATCGGAGCTCATTTAGAAATTAGAAAATTTATGGTTTTGAACAAGAATCTAGTTTTGGGTTATTACAATGGTATCAGAGTTTGGATCCTGCTAGCCTATGGGGTTATGAGCTACATTGATCTACTTCCATATCATTATCATAGAAGAACCGGTATAATGGGAGATAGAAGAGCAGGTAATCTGCCACGGGATGACATTGGTGAGATGATGAGAGATGATATCTCGTCAGCATATGATGGCAGCGGAACAACATATTGCAAATGATAATATTGCACAAATGATGGCTACCCAAAATCAGATGTTGCAGGTGTTGACACAATCACTGAATAATATACAGGTCAATAGAGCTAATCCAACTAATACAGGTGTTGGTAGTGTTGTTGGATCACCTTGTGCAAGGAGGACACACATAGCTACTACGGATAGTCCTATGCAGCCCACTTTTCTTCCTAGAGAAGAAGAGGTTGATGAGGAGATACAGGTTGAGGGAGAGGAACCACCTTTTGATGAGGATTTGATATCCATGGTTGATGAGTATGATGCACTCCTTGAGCATGTCAATGATTGCATAAACTTCAACAACTAAGTTACCAGTTCGTTAGGGTGCAGGCCTGGGTCCTGGTTCGGTCCGCCCCGGGTTTGGATCTTGGTCTGGTCCTCCAGGGGATCCGGCCAGGTTTCGGCCAGGGGCCTGTGGGTCTGTCCTGGGTGATCCCAGATAGAACTCGGGCAGAACCCGAACAAACCAAAGCAGAACTCGTGGCCTGCCGGCGGAAAAAGTATTTTTTTTAATGTTTATTTAATATTTTTTGGTCAATTTTTTATATTTTTTAATGATTTGACTCCCTCTCTAACCCTAAAAGCATCATTTGGAATCATTTTAAAGACAAAAAACATTCTATTTACCTCATTCTAAATGCAAAATGGAAAATAGAAGAGTTGAAGATTGATCAGTGAAGGATCCAAAGCAATTGTTTTGCTATTCCTACGGGTGTGCAATCGCTGGTTTGCTACAAAGGAGATTGTAGAGGCAGATTTTTGTTTTGATTTTTTTGTGGTCTCTTTCTAAATTCTTCTATCTATTATGAATCAATGGCACATGTGTAAAGCTTTTAAACTCAACTAGGTTCTATATTTTGTTTTTTTTGTTTTCATTTGTTTGGATTCTTGGAATGTGTTGTTTATTGATTTTTTTGGCATAGGGATTACAATGGCAAGTGGTTCAACCTCGTCGGAGAAATCCAAGGTCAAAATAGATCCAAATTCACCCCTTTGGAAATATGTTAATACGTTAGAACCACTTGCAGGCGGTGGAGGTTATATATGGATGTGCGATGGGTGTGGGGTTCATTATAGAAGCTCTTACAGTCGGGTGAAAGTCCATTTGTGTAACATTCCTGGGTTGGGTATCAAAGCTTGCCTTGGAAAAAATGGTGTACCCATCCCACAAGCTCAAGTCCTTGCATATATTCAAGAGCAAGTAAAAGTAGAGGACGCATCAGTTCGTAAATTAAATCACCCTTTGCTAGAGAAAGGATCTCGAGGAATGAAGCCCCCTCAATTAACATCACCATCTATTCTTGAACCTGTAGAGAGCCACCCATTTATGCCCTCAGTTGAAGAACCTGTAGCATGTAAGAGATCAAAGGGACTATTGGAAATGGCATTTCACAATGAGTCTTGTGAGATTGCTGATCAACATATTGCAAGATGTCTTTATGCGAATGGATTAGCTTTCAATGTTGTTCGCTCACCGTATTGGAAACAAATGGTGAAGGCAATTAATGAAGCTCCAAAAGGGTACAAGGGCCCAGGTTTTGAGAAGGTGCGTACCACCTTATTGGAAAAGGAAGTGAATTTTATAGAGGATTCATTGAAGTGCATAAGGGATTCTTGGGTTGAGATAGGTTTATCCATCATTTCTGATGGATGGAAATATTCAAAAAATCGGTCATTGATTAATGTTATTGTAGTGTGCCCTAAAGGGGCCATGTTTTTGAAGGCAGTTGATTGTGAAGGGGAGGTTAAGGATGGTCCATTTATTGCTAATATTCTTTGTCAAGCCATTGAGGAAGTGGGGCCTCGAAACATTGTTCATGTCGTAACAGACAATGCCAAAAATTGTAGAGGAGCGTTACACATCTTTTGGACACCTTGTGCGGTTCACTCCCTCAACCTTATGCTACAAAAAATTGGTAAAAAAATTGATTGGATCAAACAGGTGTATAGTGAGGCAGAAGACATCCAAATGTTCGTCACCAACCAACATATGTCACAAGGCATTTTCAGATCATTTTCAAGATTGGAGCTGCTAAAGGTAAGTGGAGCAATTTTTATTTTTTCTTAAGTTTATGTTTTGAGTTTTGTAAATTTTTTTTAAGAAGCCTTATTTTTTATTTATTTTTATAGGTTGCTGAGACCTGTTTTGCCTCCAACACAATTGTCTTAAGACTGACTTGTGAAGGTTAGAGAGGCACTCTCTAACATGGTCACCAACCAAAATTGGTGCGTATGGAGGCAATCTAGCATTGAAAGGGCAACAAAAATTAAGCAAATGATCCTAGATGACCATTGGTGGGATCGTGTTGAGTATCTACTCAGTTTTACCGAGCCCATATTGAGTATGATCCATTATACCAACATGGATAGGCCTTGTTTGGGAGAGGTATATGATGGCATCGATTCAATGATTGAGAAGATGAAAGCCATCATAAATGAACATGAGCGAGATCCTAGTGAATCTTTCTTCAAACAAATACACCAAATTATTGTAGAGAGATGGGACAAAATGACCACCCCATTGCATCTTCTTGCCTTTGCACTGAGTCCCAAATATTATAGTACTGAGCTCCTTTATGTGGTGACAAGGGTTGCCCCATATAGAGATGTTGAAGTCAGCCGGGGGTACAAGGCAGCATTTCGCAGACTCTTCGTTGATCCTGACATACGAGATGCAGTTAGAGTCGAGTTCATGGATTTTGTGAGCTCCAATGACATGAGTATTGATGCTCTTCGTGACAAATATAAGGTTGATGCTCATAGGTGGTGGTACTTCCATGGCCAATCATTCATACACCTACAACCTGTTGCAATCAAAATTTTAGCGCAAGTAAGTTCCATTATCTTTTAGATTTTTAAGTTTCATTTTATAAATTCTAATTTATAACTCTAACTCTCTAATGTTGTCTTAATAGATTGCTAGTTCATCAGCATCTAAGAGGAATTGGAGCATGTACTCCTTCATCCACTTAGTAAAGTGTAATAGGTTGCACTCAAAAAAGGCAAAGGACTTAGTGTATGTGCATTTCAACTTGCGCCTCCTTACACACAGAGATAGGGACTACAAGGAAGGGGACACAAGGAAGGGGACACAAGGAAGTGGGATATCGAGCCAGAGCATACTGACCTAGATGCTACCATTTCCCACCTTGTTGCACTTGAAGTTGATGCTGATGTCGAGCTTGGTAGTGGGCATGAGAGTGCTAGTGCCAGTGGCAGTGCCACTGCTAGTGCGAGTGCTAGTGCTAGTGCCACTTTTAGTGGTTCTATTAATATACCAATACCCACATCCTCTAATATGGATTGTGGTGATGATATTTTTGAAGACCCATATGACAGTGATGCCTAATTAGTGATGGCTGATTGTTGACATTTGGCATTACATTTTTTATTTTTGAATTGTAATAACTATATATATCATGGCATTCGACATTCGTGTTTGACTAATTGACATTGTAGTGTTTTTAATTTCTAATACTAGTGTGGTTTTGTTTTTTATATGATCATATTCATGATGCTATGGTATTCTGAACTTAATTACTGCTGCAAATATGAATATATTTCTGATTTTTATATGTTTTTGTATGGACGAACCCAAAACAAACCCACACCCAAATTTTTTTTGACCGAACTCGCAAACCGAACCCGAACCAGTACCAGAACCGATAACTTAGTTCAACAACTATATGAATCAAAAGAGGGATCGGCGAAGAGCTAGGGTTGAAAGACAAAGAAGACAACAACGTAAGCAACCTAAAGAGTATAAGGATGCATTGAACAAAATTCCCCTACCTAACTTTGATGGCAGCGGCAAAATCAGTGCTAGAGCATGGGTACACAAGCTTGACACTTTTCTTACACTCAAGCCAATGAGTGAGGAAAAGGCCATACATTTTGCTACTATGCATTTGGAGGGATTGGCCTATGATTGGTGGCACCATGGACTTGTTTCACAACATCATAACAGGATCACTTCATATGATGAGTTCACTAGCAAACTCATTACCAGATTTGACAGGAAAGATGTAGAAGTCTACTACAGGGATTTGGCTCAATTGAGACAGGTTGGTAAGGTAGACTCATATGTTATTGAGTTTTAGAAGGTTGCTGTTATGGTTCCAGACATGTCAGATAGGAGAGTGACTATGTTGTTTGTTGAGGGATTGAATGATAGATTGAGAGGATTGGTCAAAGTTCATACGCCAAGGACACTTGATTAGGCCATCAAGCTTGCACTTGACTTAGACACGACTCCTTCATTTCAGCCTCAAAAGAAGAGTTTCAAAAATGAAAATGCAAATCAGCAATCTCATGAGCAGCCCACTCCTAAAAACAGTTGGAAATACATCAAAGATGGATTTTGAGGAAAGGAATGAACTTTGTAGGAAAAAGTTGTGTTTACTTGCAAAGAACCTTGGGAAATCGGTCATAGATGTCTTAGCAAAGGTAAAGTGCATTGCATAGAGGTGATTGATGATGTGGATGATGGTAACAAAGGATAGCCAACACTAGAACTAGTAAATGATGGTAACAAAGGATCTACTATTGCTTATCTTTCAAGAGTTTCAAGGTATAATCCATTCATCTTTGAAGGCACATTGTTTGGATGCAAGGTCATGGCACTTCTTGATAGTGGAGCTACACATAACTACGTTGATGATGGTTTGGTGAACAAAAGAGGTTTGCTTTGTGTTGACTTTGAGGGCTTTTTGATGTGACTATAGCAGGTGGACTCACTATTCTTTGCAAAAAGAAAGTGAACAAACTTAGTATTTTATTTGGTGAATATACACTTTGTGATGACTTCTATGTTCTTGGTTTGAAGGATAATGAAATTGTGCTTGGTATGCAATGGCTACATTCGCTAGAAAGGGTCATCCAAGATCTACAAGCTATGGAGTTGAGTTTCTAACATGAATGGAAATAAATTGTTATGAAAGCACTCAAGTACACATTGCCACATCAAATAACAACCAAATCTATGATAGCTATGGGCAATGAATTGTCTCATGAAGACATATGTGATGGAGAGCATGCAACAAGAAAGAAGAAAATGTTTGAGATGGATGAAAACATTATGGAGTGGTATGATATTATTCCTGATTTGTTTAACAACAGTCCTACATCTTTGCATTTTCATAAGGTAGACATTTTAACACCTATGGATGATAGTCATTTGAAGTCTACTAATGATAACATACAAAATTGGAGTGTTGAATATGCTGATTATGTTAAAAAACCTTGCACTACACATTCTGATTTTGTATATCAGACTTTAGAAGATGTGGAAATGACACAAGAAAAGTGTAAAAATTGGCTAGAAAGGGCAAGGAAAGCCATATTGATTGTTGCTCAAGCAAAACAACACCTTGAAATGATCAAGGATAAGAGGCAATCAGCTTTGTATACTCATCATGGGCCAGCCAATGATGATATGCATGTATGTGAGAATGAAGATGAAGGAAAATCAGACATACGTGATGCATTAGTTTCTATTGTAGAGTTAGATCAGCATACTATTGATTTGACGCAACATTATTTTGATGAGGCTTTCATATTGGAGCATGTGGATAGTAATAATTCCATTCTAACCCATTGTTTGATAGTTCATTCTCCGTGGTTAGATGGCTGTCTTTCATTGCTGGGTATTGAATTATCTGATTTCACTTTAGTTACAACAATGTTTAGGGCAGTTTGGTATGGTGGAGATCACTATATTCTTGTTGAGGATTGGTATAATGATGATCTCCTATCATCATGTGTTATGGATGACACTTTTTGCATCATTATAGATGATATTTTCAGTTTGTATGTTGCTGTTCTGATTTATGACAGTTATATAACAGGGTTGGATACACCTTTATTTGCACTTGTGTTTGACATATCACTTGTCCATGCTACTATTCAATGTTAGATGGATTTTCAGCTTAGTTGGCACATTGATTGACAACTACATCTTCATTATTGGTTTGATTGGTTACATCATGGTATGGGATCCAAGTGGTAGCATGATTGGTATGTTTTGTGATGTATTGCTTCACATGTTTTGGTGTGATATTGTTTATATCAGAGTGGAGCAGCAGAGGTATTGGTACAAGTGGATATGTTTCAGAGAATATTTCTTTTGTCACTTTTCAATATATTTGTCTCACTACATGGTTTTGGTATGGTACATTATTAATGTAGTTGAGAGATGTGTGATCATTTGGTATTCGGTTGGATGGAGATACTTGTCATATGATGATATTTCACAGGATGCAGGTTTCCCATTAATCGAGGACAAGCAATGCCGGGAAGGGAGGACTGTAATGTCCCCATTTCCGTAATGGTCACATTTGATTTGGGTGTTTAGCTTTTTCATTATTCCTGTGGGCTAAATTGCATTCTAATGGAATGATTTGTGGTTGAGCTAGGACCTTGAAGGCTTGGAAGCTAGAATGTTGGCTCAACACTATTTTATTTGTATTTTTGGCTAGCAATATTTTATAATATTTTATAAAGCCAAAAATAATGTCATTTTAGCCAAGGCAAAAATCAAGGGCTTGGAAAATGAAAAGTGGGAAAATAAATAAAATGTAATTTTTAATTATATTTTTATTTATTTATTTTTCCCAAAGGGAAATCGATGCCAAGGAGAAAAAAAAAGAAAAAAAAATATAATAATGTTTCCTTCTTAAGTGTTGCCACCCAAGGAAGAGGAAAAATTAATTAAAAACAAAATTATTTTGCCAAGAAAAACGATGCCTATGGGAAAAAAGACAAATAATAATAAAATAATATTATTTTATGATGAGACGTCCAAGGTGGAGAGATGAAAAATATTTAATAAATATCAAATCGGCGCCTATGGGAAAAAGGACAAATAATAATAAAATAATATTACTTTATTAGTTTATGATAAAGCGTCCAAGGTGGAGAGATGAAAGATATTTAATAAATATCAAATTGAAGATTTGATATTTACGTTGGACTTGAAAATTGATTATATTTTTTCTAATTGGGTCGCCCAAGGGAAGAAGTATAAAAGGAGTTCTTTGGCATCATTTTTGACATCTTGATCATTTGGTAATTTTGCATTTTTGAGTATTTGCTCTTGGTTGAAAGTGATTTGCAGTTTGTTCAAGGTGGTGTTCCCTTGAATTGAAGTTGTTTGGAAATGATCCCAATCCACCATGAGAGATGGATTCGTGTGGAGTTCATCATTGGGCTTAATCGGATATATTTGATGGAGATATAGCTTCAAACAACTAGGGTTTGATAGATAATTCAGTTTTAGCTAGGGTTTGAAGGATTTATTTGCAGGTTTCTTGAAGAATAAGGCAGATAGGGACATAGATTGATGATATTTTGCACCTAGGGTCTCATCGCTCTTCTTTGGCACATTGGCACTACATTTTGGAGGCATATTTGGGTGTATTTTCATCATACAACTTGCTGGAATTTTATATCAAACATAATCAGGTTCATATCAGCTACATACTTGAGGGTTTGAACATCACATTTCAAAGGCATAAGGGTTTATCATCATTCTAGAGTCAAATTGCCTCAATTCCAACATATAGTGATCCAAATTGGAGGAGTTCTTGGACACTTTTTGTCTAGGGTTTGTTATCAGATCTTGCATCAACTGTTACAGGGTTTACAACAGTCATATCAGACCTCAGATCTATTGCTACAGTTGGTTTTTCATGCATACTTTGTTGGGTGTTTCATCAATTCTTCATAGAGCTTCATCTTCACTAAGGCGGCTAGGGTTTGGACCAACATTTGAGCATTTTTAGATGTATTTAGAAGTCTGAAATTGAAATCAGACTTGACTGATTGTAATTCCCAGCCATCTTCATTTGTAATCAGCTCTCTATTCAATAAAGAAGATAAGCTTGCATTCCGGGTATGTTCATCTATGTTTTATGTGAGTTGTTTGGTTAAATAGTATCATCTTTTCATGTTGTTTGAATGTGTATTTGCAACCTTTCCATCTCTATGATATTTCAAACACATTGGTGAAAATAAAAGTTGAAAATCCTAAGTACATTGCAAGCCTAGTTCCACGGGGACGCGTCCCCCCCTGAAATACAGTCGTCACCAAAGTCTCCCCGTTTCCGAGACGGGGAGACTTCAGGGAAACGTCCCCCACCATCCCCCCGCCGTCCCCTCGCCGTCCCCCCGTTTTTCTTTTAGGCATTATGTCAAACAGTTCACGTGCCTTGTCTATGCTTCCACATTTTGCATACATGTCTAACAGGGCAGTTGCAACTACAACATCTGACAAAATTTCTCTATCCTTTATGTTTTGATGGATGTCCATACCCTATTCCAAAACTTCCATTTTGACACAGGCAAGGAGGATGCTGGTAAAGGTTGTGGTATTTGGCTTTACACCAGTCAATTGCATTTGCTTTAAAATTTGAATTTCTAAAGCCTTTTCAACAAATCCAGTTTGTGCATATCCTGTAATCATTGCAGTCCATGAGACCACATTTCTTTGAGGCATTATGTCAAACAGTTCACGTGCCTTGTCTATGCTTCCACATTTTGCATACATGTCTAACAGGGCAGTTGCAACTACAACATCTGACAAAATTCCTCTATCCTTTATGTTTTGATGGATGTCCATACCCTATTCCAAAGCTCCCATTTTGACACAAGCAGGGAGGATGCTGGCAAAGGTTGTATTTCAGCGCAATATGTTTAAACTCTGAACTTTACTTATTAAGTTATTCCTTAGGCTTCTACAATTATACATCTTTTTATAACTAATTTTTCAAGTACTATATGTATTTCAGCGCATCACTCCCCCGCCGTCCCCCGTCGTCCCCCCCCCCCCCCCGCACCCAAAATTAGACCCCTCGCCCCTCGTCCCCGAAATGTGTCCCCCGCCATCCCCTCGTCCCGGTCCCCGAAACTCCGTGGAACTATGATTGCAATCAAATCAAATCAGAAACTTCAGATCAGCGAAGGAAAAAATTGGTTTAGATAAGACAGGGATCTTACAGTGGTATCAGAGCTCATTTAGAAATTAGAAAATTTATGGTTTTGAACAAGAATCTAGTTTAGGGTTCTTACATGTAGCATCTCTGTTTAGTTGTATGCATGCGACAACATCAGATATATCATTTCAACAACATGCATTACCTCCCATAGGGGTGGAAGACCAATATGAACCTCTTATGATATTCGTCATCATTAATAAAATGAGGGTAAGACGCACTATGATTGATGGTGGATCAGGTCTTAATGTTTGTGGCATAGACTTGTTACATAAATTTATTAAATTCAATATTGATACATCTCTCATCAAACCAGATAAACTCAACATTTGTGGCTTTGATAATGTTGGTAAGTGTTATCCTATTTTGCCCCCTTGGCCAAATAGTCTAAGATCCGTGAGATCCTGGTGTTTCCCCTTCTGAGGATGCAAGGAAAAACATAAAAAAATGGCTAAATCCCAGAAAATTAAGAGTTTTCCTTGTGTTTTTCTGCCTTGTCAGGATGTCGGAGTTCGGGCTTCACCTCTTCACCGTTGTCAAGCCCAAGGTCCCGAACTCCGCCTTGTTCTTTGCAAATTTCTCTAAGTGTTCAACGTTCTTCGGAGGTTGGAGTTCGGATCTTCCCTCTTCTCCCTTCCTCTTTGGAAGGTGGAAGGCCCGATCGTCGAACTCCAACTCTCCCCTTTGCAAAATTGTTCACGTATGGAGGCTTTGCGGAACATCGAAGGTCGGGGCTCTGCTCTTCCACGTTCTTCTTTGAAAGGTGAAAAGCTCGGGGCCCGAGCTCCAATCCTTATTTTTTTGTAAATCTGGCCAAGTGTGGAGTGGCTATCGGACTTCGGAATTTTGTTCTTCTGCATTCTCTTTTGGAGGGGCCGAAGGATGAAGGCCTGACGACCGACCTCTGATTAAACAGGTGGCGTGTTCCCGCCATTTCGTAGGATTATTTTATTAAAGAAAAGGAGGACTGCGGGACAGCAGGAAGCTGACGCGTGGCGGTGACGTCACCAAGAAAAGAGAAGGCGGAAGGCCCTAGGGTCGACTTCTGTCGAAGATTTGTGAAAAAATGCTAAGTGTTTCAGACTTTCGGGGGTCGGACTTTCCCTCTTCCTTCTTCCCTCCTGGAAGGGGGAAGACAGAAGGCCCGAGGCCTGAAGTTCGCCGATAAGAAAATCTTCTAAGTACGAAGCGGAGCTCAGGGGGCAGACTTTCTTCCTTCTTCCTTCCCTCCTGGAAGGCTGAATGTCGAAGGCCCGAGGCCCGATCTCCGCCAGGGTAAACTTCCAAGGGTAAAATGTCGGAGCTCAGAGTTTTCACCTTCCACCTTCTTCCTTCTGCAAACGATAAGGCGGAAGGCCAGAGCCCCGAACTCCGAAACTCCGACGGCTTCAAGTTTTCATTGTGCAAGACACGATTTGATGGCTCAACGACCCTCCTGGTCGCCATTAATGCATTTTTAGAGCTCGTTTTCGTGTGGCAGATGGTTTTCCCACCTCCCCATGTCACTGTTCCTCATTTGCATTGAATTTCATGTACTAAGGCATGGGAGAACCTCCTAATTTCGCGGATTTCCTGCGCAAAGCCATGTGGGCATGCTTCTAGGGACGCCAGTTTGAGTTATTACAGCATGGGCGACAGTTCTTGCTTGTTGACCACTCTTCCTTCTTCCATTGCTGCTACAGTGAAGATGAAATGCTATATATGCATGTTTGAAAGATGTAAAAGGGTTGTTGTTAGTTGTTTTCCTGGGCTGTTATGCTAGGCAAATTTTTTTGTTACTTCCAGCGTAATAACCTGCACTTGTTGTTCTTTTGATTTATCTTTATTTAATGTTATATTTTTTACTTTTTTTGTGATCTTTCAGAACTAGATAGAAGATGCAGAAGGGGGTTTTCATTTTCTTGAGATGTGTATGCCAGAATACAAAGAAAGATAACATGCAGCCGAAACCCAGAAAAACTATGATAGATATGAACTAAATAATCAAGACCTAGTTCATAGAATGACATAAAATAAATATTCAACACATACCCATGTTGTAATACGCATCTTCAAATTTCTGCTGTTGACGGACCAGCTACATGATCTCTTGCAGTTTGCATTAAATATATCAGCAAGAAGAGGAAATCGATCTACAACAATATCATTAGCCTCGAAGGCTGAAAACAAACCAAAATACAAAGTCAAACAGCCCCACGAACTCCAAAGAGGGCTGCCAAGAAGTACGGCCAGCATATGAAGAGGTACGACTTGCACATGAAGAGGTACGACCAGCATATGATGTACCTGTCGCTCACAATACTCCTGGGCAACCCATGAAGTCAAAACACCTCTTTGAAGAATAAATCAGCAACTTGAGCTGCTGTATAAGTGGCTGAAATGGCAAAGAAATGGGCAAACTTCGTCAGCCTGTCAACCACTACAAAGATGCAGTCCTTGCCTTGGGCTTTTGGCAAGCCAGTAATGAAATCCATCGATATACAATCCCACTTCCTCTCGGGAATGGGTAAGGGCTGCAATAATCCACCTGGGTAGGAGTGCTCATGTTTGTTTTGTTGGCATACTGGACACTCCCTCACATACTTCTGTATTTCTATCTTGAGGCCTTTCCAAGTAAACCTCTCTCTAACTTGCCTGTATGTCTTGTAGTACCTTGGATGCCCCGCCATAGGCAAGTCATGGAAAGCTCTCAAGATCTTCTGCTTCATAGCAGAAGCTGGGACTAGAAAGATCCTCCCCTTGTAAATGATCAAGTCATTTACAATAGTGTACCTGTCATTACGGATAGTGCCATCCATAATCCCAGAAGCCCACTTATCCTTTGCATATTTTGCAGTGATCATATCTCTCCAGTCCTCTGCAATCTCTCCTAAAGCACACAAGTGTGGTCTCCTGGATAAAGCGTCAACAACTATATTCTTCTTCCCCTTGACAAAAACAATGTCGAAGTCATATGCTTGTAGCTTGCTGACCCACTTTTGTTGCCGGTCATTTATGTCCTGACTAAGGAAATGCTTCAAGCTATTGTGATCAGATTTGACAATAAATTTTCCTCCAACCACATACTACCTGAATTTAGCCAATGCATGCATGATGGCTAACATTTCCTTATCTTAGATACTATAGCTCCTCTCAGGACCTCTTAACTTTCGGCTCTCAAAAGCAATTGGGTGCTTATCCTGCATTAGCACCGCACCTATGCCTTCCCCTGAGGCATCACAATGAAGCTCAAATGGCTTCTAAAAATCAGGAATGGCCAAAACTGGACAAGTGCTCATCACCTCCTTAAACTTTTTGAAACACTGTTGAGCACCATCTGACCAATCGAAATCTCCCTTCCATGTCAAATCTGTAAGTGGGGCAGCTTTTTGGGAAAAACCCTTCACAAACCTGCGGTATAATCCACAGAGACCAAAGAATCCCTTGAGTTGAGAGAGATTCTTGGGTGGTGGCTAGTCAATTATAGCTCGGATCTTCTCTGGATCCACACAGACACCCTCTGCACTGATGATGTGTCCCAAATACAACAACTCTGTTATGCCAAACTCGCATTTTGACATTTTTGCATATAAGGACTCCTGCTCAAGTATGCCCAACACAATATCCAGGTGCTTCAGATGATCTTTCCAAGTCTTGCTGAATATGAATATGTCATCAAAGAAGATGAGTACAAACTTCCGTAGCTGCTCTCTGAAGACCTTATTCATACAAGACTGAAAAGTGGCAGGTACATTGGTTAAGCCGAAAGGCATAACCAGAAACTCAAAGTGACCATAGTGGCACCTGAACGCTGTCTTCTCCACATCCTCCTCACGTACCTGAATCTGATGGTACCCTGACCTCAAGTCTATCTTGGAGAAGAAACATGCACCATGCAGCTCATCAATAAGCTCATCAATCCTAGGGATTGCGTACCTATTCTTAATAGTCTTCTTGTTCAGTTCCCTGTAATCGATGCACATCCTAAGTGTTCCATTCTTCTTCTTGACCAATATTACAGAAGAAGCAAAAGGACTCTTACTAGGCCTGATGTGACCCATCTTGAGAAGCTCCTGAATGGCCTTCTCAATCTCATCCTTGTACCTTGTAGGATGTCTGTAGGGAACGGTGATAACTGGTTTGGCCCCCTGCTCCATCTCTATAACATGCTCAAAACCCCTGTCTGGAGGTCTACCTGGTGGTATGTCACTAAATACTTTGTAGTGTTTAGTTAGTATCGACTGAATCTCCATTGGATAATCTTGTTTCTGCTGTTTCGGTACCTCTAGCATCACAAGTATCTTAGCTGCCCACTGTACTTGATCATGTCGTAGTATCCTCTCCATCCTCCGAATGGACACATTGCTCTCAAACCCCCATCGGACATTCCCCTCAAAATATGTTTTTGACCATTTACTTTGAACTTCATCTCCATGGTTCTCAAGTTGAGGGAAAATTCATCTATCATGTGTAGCCACTTCATTCCGAGGACTACATCCATGTCACCCATACCGACCACATAATATTCGGCCTGAAACTCGTAGTTATTTAACCTGATGGTTAAATTGGGGATCCTTCGTTTGCAAGTAATGACAAACCCATCCACAACTCTGACTTTGAATCCCTCAAACTCTTCTGTTTTGAGTCCCCTTCGTGCCACAAGCCCCTCATCAATGAAGTTGTGGGTGGCACCTGTATCTAACAAAGTGGTCACTCGTTGTCCCTCCAATACTCCCCGTATTCTGAAGGAACCCTCTTTCTGAATAGCAGAGATATGTGCTATCGGAATATCCTCATCATGCATATTCTATACATCCTGCACCTCCTCTACTACATTCTCCACATCGCTGTCCTCCCTATCACTCTGCTGCCTTGATTGCTCTGAAGCTGCCTCCTCAGCAGAATAATACTCCAATTGTTTTGCTTGCCCCTTCATCGGGCACCTGTGGTTAGGATCCCATTGCTCTTTGCATTTGAAGCATAGTCTCTTCCTCCTGTACTCGTTCAACGCATCATCATCTAATCGAGGTCCTGGTTTCCTCTGTGGGAAGGTGTCTTGCTGCTGAATTGGTATCTTATCTCTTCGTGGAGGAAATGGTTTGGAGAGGAACTATTTCCTAGGCACTGCAAACTCCATACTTCGTGCCTTCTTAATAGTCTCCTGAAGTGAAGGTGGGTCAAATGCCTTAACCCAACCCTTAAGTGGTTCCATTATTCCCTCCATGAATAGGACTACAAGTCTCCTCTCAGATATGTTGGGAACCATCACACTGATTCTCTAGAACTTCGAAATATATCCCTCAAGCGACCCATACTGCTTCAACTATGCCAGCTCTCTGAACTGCAATTCTGAGTCCTTGGAATCAAACCTCTCGATGAGTCTGTTAGTGAACTTATCGTATGTGGTGATAAGGCTGTGGCCTAGAGTGATCAACCCATGATACCACCACTCATGTGCTAACCCATCCAAATGAATAGTGGCAAAGTTAAGTGCCTCATCCTCTGGCATCGGCTTAAGTGTCAGGTAGTTATCCAACTTCTACACCCAAGCTTTGGCTGAAATCTTGCCACTTCCGTCAACTGGTCCATAGGGACTTTACTCAATGCATGTTGGTAGTCCCAGTTAGCTCTATTAGCTCTATAATCTCCTCGACCCATCATAACTCCCCTTATTTTCTGGTTCATATATTGGTGGAATGTCAACATCTCTCTGATATTTGGAGCCAATGTTATGTACTCTGCATGCTGTATCTGAACATCATCAGTCATGGGAAGTTGAAACACTGGTTCTTGCTGAACCACTGCCTCCTCTCTATGCGGAAAAGTCGGCTGTAGGGGTCTAGTAACCGATCCTGGGGTAACTCTGGTGTTGTGCATACCACTTTGACCCGCATGTCCACTACCCTGTCCCGCATGTCCACCACCTTGTCCTGCATATCCACTACCCTGCCCTGCATGTCTGGGGTGACCATCATTAGAGCCACTGGTCTCACTCCCGGGTGTGGTATTGGTGTGAACTACTGGAATTCCCTGGTTAAACTTCCCAAGGAGCTGGGACATCATATCAAGCATAATATCAAACTTCCTTTCTGTTTTTGCGCTAGGACTCTCTGGCTAATCTGGTCCTCTGCCCCCCATACTACGTGCTATGCTATCATTGCCACTGAAAGAGTTCCTGTGCATACCCAATATACCGGAAACTGTTTCACCTTCTGGGAGCTCAGGTGGATGCCAATGTGGAGTGGGTCTAGTGTAGACTCTTCTTCCATCACTCATATAAACTGATCAACACAGGCTGGCAAGATGCACCAGCTCTTATACCACTGTAATAACCTGCACTTGTTGTTCTTTTGATTTATCTTTATTTAATGTTATATTTTTTACTTTGCAAAAGGGGGTTTTCGTTTTCTTGAGATGTGTATGCCAGAATACAAAGAAAGATAACATGCAACCGAAACCCAGAAAAACTATGATAGATATGAACTAAATAATCAAGACCCAGTTCATAGAATGGCATAAAATGAATATTCAACACATACCCATGTTGTAATACACATCTTCAAATTTCTATTGTTGACGGACCAGCAACATGATCGTGGAGTTTGCATTAAATATATCAGCAAGAAGAGGAAATCGATCTACAACAATATCATTAGCCTCGAAGGCTGAAAACAAACCAAAATACAGAGTCAAACAACCCCACGAACTCCAAAGAGGGCTGCCAAGAAGTACGACCAGCATATGAAGAGGTACGACCTGCACATGAAGAGGTACGGCCAGCAAATGAAGAAAGAGCAGTCCCAAACCCTCTCAAATTTGCAATACAATCCATCACTAATACTCTTTCTCAGCTGCAACAAAACTGCAATAAGATATGTCTTGTTATCTCCAACTCCGTCAATAGTGGTATCAAATTGAAGCTCAAATACAGCCACTGAGTATGGCTGCTCCAAAATCCCTTTGGTGATCTTTCACACCCGCGGAAGATTTTTACCAATGGTGGTTTTCGTCACCAAAAGCCCTGGCTGGAAGAAATTCCCCAAACCCTCATTTGCAGAGCAAATAGAATCATAAAATGTAATATCAAGAATGAATAATGCTTTTCACTTTTTTTGCCTTTATAAACTTTCCTTGAGGGTTGACCCCTTTTGAGAGGGAAATAACTTTTAAATTTTTATTTTATTTTCACCACATGAGGCGTCCAAGTCCATGGGTGACTTATTTTTGCCTTTTTAATAATTTTCCACTAAGTCACCCCTTTAATATAAAGTCCAAGCAATTAAATATAAATATTAATTTACGGACTTTAAATTGGAAGGGCAAACAGACTCGGAATCTGATGAGCAATAGACCGTTGGTAAGGTCTCATCGAAACGCTCCACCTGCAATATTGAATTTCCCAAAATAGCCAACTTCCCAACTTACTAAAAATAGTAATTTCCAGCCAAAATGTCAGAAACCAACCAAACAAACTCCTAGAGTTCCCTAACTACATTGGTTAGTCTACGGGAACCAAGTATAGACTAACCTTCTAGGAAAGGGGACATTACATCAAGACCTTGTAATGCACTTACAGAACGACTAGATTTGATGTATTGTGCTCATTTTCAAGCCTTTGATGTCTCTGGTTCACCGTTCAACCATGAATATATGTGATTATTTTGTGTCTATCACTCTACAACGGGTTATTTACTCTTTGTAATGATCATTTGACCTTCATGATCAATATATCTCTGATATTTCACCTCTCTTGCATTTTGTCTCTTTGTTTCATTTGAAGTTGTAATCTATTTTGTGAGTAGAACGGCTCCTTTATAGGTTATAGTCTTCTATCCGAAGCCTCTGTCAAGGTTTTAAGTCTGTGTGAGTTCTTTTTAGGGAGTGAGATCATTGTTGTGTTGATTCAGTTCAGCTAATACACCTCATAACTTTGGTGCATCACTTTTTCTTTTCTGTATTCCTTCTATCCCTTTTCCCTTGGCGAGTTTAGCATTATAGTTAGTTAATTTCTCTAAGTCTTAAGCTTAGAAAGAGGAACCAGCCTTCTCTGGAGGTCTGATCTCAAAATTGCAAGGTCCCACACCTTAAGGTCATTCCCATTGTGTCATTAGAATGCTTGGAAGTCTCCAAGCAGGGTGCAATTCTATGTGATGATAGTAAGCAATCACTAGGTACAATCACCTTAGATGTTAAGGCTGGACTTGTGACATTGCCTACCCTTATCCATGTCATGCCTGATTCTCTTTCATACAATCTTCTTCTTGGTCGACCGTGGATTCATGCCATGCGAGCAATCCCGTCTACCCTTCATCGTTCAATAAAATTCATTTTTGAAAACAAACCTTATACAATTAAAGCTGATTTGGTTAAGGAAAATTGCTTGCAAATGGAAGCAAGACATCAAACTCCCTTAAGTAGTCTGATCTCTTCTTTAACACCACCCTGCATTGCTAATAACAATATTGGTCAGGATAGTGTCGGTCCTTCGAATGCATTTTTTGGTGATGATTAGGGTTCGTTAGATTTTACACCCTCCTTTGCGGGTGGATATAAAGTCTCATACTCACACCCAAAGATCTCGAAGGTAAATGAAATTTCTTCAACACAATTTTCTACTCCTACAAAGCTTAAACTCAAGATTAATGATGATGGAACCTTTAAAATTGATGAAGATCCGCCTTCTTGTACAGAAATGGCGACCATTTGTGATAAAGTATCATCTAATTTTAATACATGTCTTGGTAATGATGAGGTCTCTTTAGATTTCCACCCGCATGGGATTGTTGAAACAAAGATTGACCTTCCTCACCATGATCAAATGTACGATCCTTCTACTTCTTCTTTCAACAAAAATAGTCATTGACCTCTCCTCTTCCTTCGGATTTGGAGAAGCGTTATGGGCGTGGATTCAAAATTCTTTATAAACAAGGATACAATGGAAATGGGTTTGGATGCAAAGAACAAGGAATTAAGGAACCTGTGGAACCAACACCACACTTGTCTAAAGTAGGTTTAGGTTTGCGGCCTTCTCCTATGTTCTCTCCACCATGTTCACAACAAAAAGGACTGCTTCCTACTCCACCTATATCTTCTTTTCTATCTCAAAAAGAGTATGTTGCCGAGTCTTCTCAAAGACCGCTTAATAACTCTTCCTCCAACACACAAAAAGATTCAACAAAATAATCATTCAACACCTCATTATTGTGCATATCATCGAGCACTTGGCCATTCCACTAAGGAATGTCGAGTCTTGGGTGACAAAATTCAACAACTTCGAACAAGGTATGACTCTAGCACTCCTCACCATGCTTGATGTAGTCCCTAGACCACCTTTCCCTCCGTCCATTTTATAATAATCAAGTTGGGGGAGGATAATTTATTATAGGCCAACTCGCAAGAGTGGTCCCTCCTCATTTTTTTTGTTTGTTATGCTTGTATGTACTGTTATCCCCGTATTGTGATGTTGTGGTTCTCCCTTAGCACCCTTGTTAGCACAAAGGTACAAGGAGTAAGAACGCGTTGTGTTATTCCTCTATATGTATCTTCATTCTCCTATATGTCGTGATGTGCAATTTAGCTATTTTTCTTGGATGATTTAGCATCCTTTCATGATTCAATTTATGTGTACTCTCATGTGATCTTTCTTCCGTCATCTTCATATCTATGTGGCACCTTGTTGTAATGCTCAGCGTCATACAATGACTACACAAGCCATTGTGTATCATGTTTATAAGCATCGCCTTGGTTTGTTCATCCTGGTGGCAACTCCTTGTCGCTATGTAGCTTTTGAAAACACATATCATTTGGGCATGTGCTTTTAGAAAGCTCTCGTAACTATTTTATATTTCTTACTCACTCTACCTTAAAGGCAATTGCTCCATGATGGAGTTAGCAATCACTTTAAGGTGGGGGCATACATCGTGCTATGAGCCTTACTCTCATCTTTCTATCAAAACACTTCTGTTTAGATAGATTATGTGTATGATGTGTTTGTATGCTCTTGTGCTTCTCATTTCTAACCCCTTAGCATTCTTCTTATTGCATCGTGGGGAATGATGCATGGTGATTGAGACAACCCTTTAGATTGAGGTCTCTTTTGTTATGCTGACTTGAGGTCTTCTCCTATGTGCTTTTTGTGATTGATGTATGATGTGTGTATTCTCCTCATATATTCTTATTCTCTATATGTTCTTCACGCCTTGTGTGTGCCTTGCATGTATTCTACGTGTTCCTTATCTAGGGTTTGAAGGTCATCATCATCCATTGTTTGTCAATCATATATTGAAGGGGCAGATATGAGTTTGAATGTATTTTGCTAATGTTACTTCATTGCTGGCCGCCAAAACTGGATCTACACATTAATACATGGATGTGGAGTTGTCTTATGCTTTGGTGATTGGTATGTAAGACTTCAAATCTTTAATTTGAAGCATCTATTTCCCATCTACAACCTGATTTAGTATTTCTGAGTATATTACAACGAACTGGATGTTTGTAATTCATTGATTTGGATCAAGTAAAGCTGATTTGGGTTATCCTTTTGTATGACAAATGTTTGATGTAATAACTAGTCATTAGAGGTTGTATTGTGGCATTATTTTTTGTATATCTATTTGATGTTCCAAATAAAAAACTCAGAAATAAACCCTAGCAGCTTTCATGACAAGGGTTTGACTAAATACAAATCAGAAATTCAAGGCAAATCTGATTAGGGATCTTACAGTGGTATCAGAGGTTAGCATCCTGCCAATCTGTTTGGGTTATGTGATTCAGAAAACTTCAGAGTTATGGCAGTGTTTCGAATGGGCAGACTTGACTCTCTTAGAAAAAATCAAAATAAGATGCTTAATCTCTTAGAGAAAGTCAAAATGAGGTGATAAGAACTCTCCAAAGGTTCTTACAAAAGGAAGAGGATGAGGAGGCGGCCACAAAAATTATTGATAAGTACCAGGGTTTACCAGATGATTTTAAGAATCAAGTTTCCTTTGATGCCTATTTGGGAATACTTGAAGAAGGGAATCCAAGCAATAGAGGTCTATATAACTACATCAGAAATTTGAGAAGGGAAGAAGAAAAATCAGAAGTTGTCCAAGAGATAATTGAGAAAAAAGAAGAAAGAGAAGAAAGAAGAATTGCTTCCATGTGATTTGCAGCCTGCAAGTAATTTGTAATATCCCAAATGGGGATTTTTTTGCTAAGTTTGGATTTATGGGCTTTCCAAATGGACCTTACTTGGATTTTCTGCTAATCCCTAAATACTGAATTTTGATTTTTATAATTTTCAGATTGATAACACTTATAACAACCAATATACATCACATCAAAGCATCAAAGGAATATAACATATGATTCGCCCAATTGCATAAGTGAAATACACCATCAAATACACATTGAAACCATCAAATACACATCCACAATGAATATAGAAGTCTGCTGCTGTAATTCAGGATTAATGGAGTCTTTGAGTACAAAGAATAGCTAGGGCAAACAGCCAACAAGCCCAGCAATATAGAAGTAAATATCAATGTCTACATACCAAATATGCATAAAAATGACTTTCAATAGAGGGCAAACAAGGCTACAAGTCTGCTGTCACAAATTCTTCCCAAACCCTAACGCTAGCAGCCAACGATCTCCTCAAATCTGCCTCAAGAATGATTCGCTCCAACCCTAGAGTGAAGCCCCAGTCAATGTGCCAAGAAGAAGCCTAAAAAATGATCTCAAATCTGATATGAATTCTGCCCAAGAAGATGATGAATCACAAGTAGATCCCCATTACAGAATCCTCAAATGAAGAAGCTAGATTTTCGCCCAACTCCTCCTACGATCCTTGAGGTTTTCGTCCCAAGATCCTCTCCAAGAGATCGCTCTCAAGTGTGTATGAAATGAAAATGTTTGAATGATCATTTGCAAGTGCCAAGAGACCTTGTATTTATACACAACTCACCTCTCCTCAATATGGCCGACCTAGGGCATATTCCCTCCAAGAGGGCCAACCAGCCTCTAACATCATGAGCGCCTAGAATAAATCAAATTAAAGATTTCATTATTATTTTATCTCTCCTTCAAGCGCTAGCATAGGAATATTATATTTTATTTCCTCATTGGGCACCAAGGTGAGGTGTTAGAGAATATTCGATCTCCTATCACAAGTCGCCCAAGGTAACAATAGCAACCTCCATAATGATGTGTAGAATGTGACCATGAATGAAAGTGTAAACAAGGCACCCTTATACTTCTCTTGGCATGAATGAAAGCATCTCCTTATGTTAACATGGCATCCACACAACACAATATTATCCCTTAGCATGATGGTGACTCCCCCAAGTAGCTCGCTCCAAGGAAGACAAACTATCTTACCCAAGATAAGTAAATCAGAAAAATATGACAAGTCATCTCCAATAGTCAAGATGTCTCCCAAAAATCCCGAAGTGTGGGAATTAGCCCAATCTCTCTCTAATGGCGACCATTCCAAAAACAGGGACATTACATAATCCTAAGAAGAGCAAAAATCAGTTGAGGAGAGAACAAAGTTGCTTCACACGCCAAGAAGTTTGTGTAATGTTCCATTTTTGGCGCATTGATTATTGTAGTCTTGTGAAGGCTATCTGGCATGTTGGAAGAACTCCAATGTTCTTGGAGTGGCCACAGATCAGTTTTACAGAGCAATTGGTTATGGCTTTGAGCTCAGATGGTGTTCAGGATCGCAATGATGCTTTCTGATATTTGATCGAGTTCCCGGTTTGCTCTCCAAGATTCTTGGAGAGACCGTCTATTTTTAGAAAGTCACCCGGAAGGCATCATTCATCTTCCCAAACATCATGGAGTATGTTGGTATGCTTAATTTTGCAGTTTGGTGATGTTTGGGATTTTCCGCAAAATGGTGTTATTTAATGAGCTATTTTAATTATTATTTTCACTTAAGCTCCTAGGGGTGAAAATAATTAATAAAAATCTAAGTGTTATAGCTCGTTGGAAAGGGGAAGAAAAGTTTTAAATCATGGATGCATCATTTTGGGGCCTTGCGAAGCAAATATTTCCTTTATTTTGATAAAGGGGTCTTTGGAGCTAAAAAGAGCTTTTAATTAAAAATGGTGACTTTAAGTTGTGCACACATAATGAATTATTTTATATTGTTTGAGGAGAAATATGAAGGGATAAAGGAAATAATATTTTATTTCCCTCAAAAAGTTATAAAAAGAGGAGTTGGGCTCATTGTTTGGACATGCTTATGATTTTGTATTGTTATGTTGTTGGAATGAACCTGCGAGTTCTTCCATTTCTCTTGAGGACGGAAACCATCTTGTAGAAATTCTTCTTGAGGACAAAAACCCTCTTGGAGTAGATCGGTTTCAGTGGTGAGAGATCCACCCTAGCTGAAGTTGGTGTGGTTTCATACAGGAATCACCATTGTGCTGAAGACGGTGATTGGAGCAAGCTTATTTAGAGTTTGCCATTGTTCTTTCATGGAGTTTTTGTTGTGTATTCTTGTTATTGTTTGGTGTTGGGATTGTAATATTTTTGGTATGAGACCAATGAAGATTGCCATGTATTTATTGTGTGCATCAGCTGGCCGTACTGTGTTGTCTGTAGCCCTCTAGGGAGTACGATTTTGACATTGGAGCCATCTCTTATTGTTTGGTGCAAATAATGATTGGGATGTGATTTGCTTTTGATTGTATCAATTTCTGAGCAACCTCGAAGTGGTTTGAAGTTAGTTTAAAATATTAATTATTGCATCCGTACCATGACCAGCGCCGTACAGTTCAGGGTATGATTTCAAGTTTTGGACTGTATGTTTGTTGTTTGATACAAATATCTATGGGATACTGTTGTTAGGTGTTGGCAAGTAGTCTTGATCACTCCCTTTGTACTTCTGGGCAGTTTTTAGATTCTTTAATGTTTAAATGCTAATTCAGAGCCATACTTGCTGCTGGGTCGATTTCTTGACTGGGAGTTTTGATGTTGTTTGTCTGATGCCAATAATGGATGTGAAATATTTGTATTGATGTGGGAATGCTGTCAAAGTAATGTCTTTTGAAATCTGGGCAGAATCTTGATGTTATTTGAAAGACCTTGATGACACAGGCCGTACGGAATTAGTAGAAGACTTTGGATTTTATGGTGCAGATTTACTTGTGATGCCAAGATTTATTTAGAGTTGATGTTCTATGTTTAAGACTTGCCATACTTTTCCTTCTGCACCATACGTGAGTCGAGTTGTTAGCTTTCTAAGGGGTAGCTAAAGTGGATTGAGATTTGAAGCAGATTTTATTGTTTGGCATTCAAAAATCAGAAGAAAGGGAGCAGATTTACATTGTTATTTGATCCTTGTATGCTTTGGTTTGAACTTCTTGTGGCAGGATATCCATTCAGGAGGGATCTCTCTGCTATCTCTGAGATATAAATCACAGCAGGTTCATCAGTGCTTATTACTCAGTTTGGGCAGATGTATCATGTGAATAATGATGCTAGTTTCTTATGCAGGGGAGCTTCATGATGCCAAATCTTCTTGGAACTAATATGATGAACTAGATTGATAATTCTTTATTGATAAGCAACTTGTTATTCATTTTTAAACAATCAATTGATATTGCACACTCTATAACCCCTGGATGGTTCAACCGCCAGTGTGGAGAAATAAATAATGCTCTTTCTTTCTTTTACCCACTGAATAAGTGGAGTATTCCCACTGGGTAAGTGGATGACATTGTATATCTTTCTTTATTTCCACTCATTGTTAAGTGGCGAATCCCCACGATATAAGTGGATGCCCGCCGCAGCGAATGAATTGTATTTTCATTGTTGCATAATTGCTTAGTGTAAGCCAATCACTGTATACTTTCACCTTGCCCATCTTGGGATTTGGGTGATCAGAAAGTGTGAGGCATTTTAGTTGTTATACGCAATTTATGTTAACATTGATATCATTGTTCATTATTTTTGAAAAAAATAAATTGGGGTAGCATCTTACAGTTTGAACACCTAGTCATACATGTGGAAACAATAAAGAAGATAAAACAATGATTCCAGGTTTATTTTAGCAGAGTGATGATATGAATAAAGAAAAATCACTTCATGCATGCACAAGTGAAGAGTACATGAGTCTTCATGACACTAACAAGATTGAAGGGTATGCTGATATGGAGTTTGTCAAATCAGCAGCTACTGATCAGCGATATGAAGGTATGGATTCTCTTGATGTTCCATTACTTGAGCATAGCATTGTCTCAACATCTCTGCATTATAGTTGCAAGGAATCAATTTGTGAGTTAGGTGACTTTGAAGGTGATATTGTTCATACTACGAAGGCAATACTGAAAATTTATTATGTGATTAACAAAGTTACTTTGATGAAAGACCTTTAGCATGTCAAGTTTTGAAGGCTCAATTTATGGTTAAGTGTAATAAGCTGCCCTGATTTTTTTTGGAACAAACAACAACACTGAAAGATGAGTGCAATAATGTCTTCAACACTCTTTTGATCACCCAGATCCCAATGTGGGCAAGGTGAGAGCATACAAGTGCTTCAGAGTTAGCATTCAAAACCCAAATCCAGCAATAGAAACAACTTCCACTTATTCAGTGAGCATCCACTTATGCAATGGGCATCCACTTAATCGTGGGAATGAAACATGAAAGAAACATCCACTTATGCAGTGGACAACCACTTATTCAGTGGGATACATGAAAGGAAAACCAGGTGCATCCAGTTATCCAACGGGAACCTAAGCCATGAAAATACTGAAAGGAAATAGGCACATCCACTTATTCAGTGGGAAGCCATTATAAAATAACTAAACAATCTATCCTCACTGGCGGTAGAACCATCCAGGGGGTTACAATGAGAAATGCAACAAATGTAGTAAATTACAATGAAGTACAATATGCTGCATCACAGAAATTAGCTCAACAAACCCCATTCTCATGGATGATGTGCTTCCCTCTGAAAACTAGCTGCATATTGAGAATGATAATCAATAAAACATGAAAGAGGACACTCTAAACTGATGCATACCATATAGTCATCCTGCTATCAAGGTTGCGCCCAAATTGGCTCTGTTTGCTATTGTACGATAGCTCTTGAAAAGGTCAAAACTCATACAAAATGCACATTTAATGTTCAATACCTCCTCCAAAGTAATCTACCTAGCATCCTCCATTCAAGATGCCATCATTGAGTGATATTTAACACATTAAATACCAACGACTAGCAACATGCAGCCTCACGCCTGGGAATAGATGGGACGACCTGTAGAAACAATACGGCTAGGATAAAGTTCTCATAATTGCAACAAAAGGTCTCTAAACATTTATCAATCTGATTGCCCAAACAGGGTTAAAAACTCCATCATAGATGGTATGCAAGAAATCAGTCAAGACTCCACTGAAAATGATGCAAACACCAAATAGTGCGGCTCAGATTGGTACGGCCCAGCATAAGCAACAACAGCAACATCAAAGTAAACTCATAACATCACTTCAAAACCACACTTAAAACCCCACAACAAACAAAACTCTTCAATTCCAAAAACTTGTCAAAAGACATCAAACTCCATTTAGCTCTATTGTAATGTCCCTTTTTTGGCGCATAGATTTTTGTGCGCATTATGCTTGTTCCTAGTCTCTCGGAAGCTATCCGACATGTTTGGGAGAACTCCAATGTTCTTGGAGTGGTCGTGGTTCAGTTTGCAAAGCAGTTGTGTGTCTCAAGTCTTCAATTTCACCAAGGGATGGTCAAAGTTGTTTAATCAGTGCATTTCTATTGCTTTATATAGCTTGGGACTATTATTCAGATAATTAATTAATATTTCATTAAGGTTGCCTAAGGTTGTGTTTAATTATAACAACTTAGTGTAATGTTAATTATAAAAATGATTTTCCCTTTTGAAAATGGATTATTTTTCTATGGCATTGAGTTCAGTGTATGTCCAGGGTTACAGTGATGGTTTCAAAAGTTTGATCGGGCTTTTGGATTGCTCTCCAAGATTCTTGGAGGAGCCGTCTATTTTTGGAAAGTCACCCAGAAGGCATCATTTCACATCCCAAACCTTGGAGTATATTGGTTTAGTTTATTTGGAAGTTGGGTGAAGTTTGAGATTTTTTGCAAAAAGATGATCTTAATGATCTATTTTAATTATTATTTTCACTTAAGCTCCTAAGGGTGAAAATAATTAAAAAGTGACTAAGTGTTATAGCTCATTGGAAAGGGGAAAATATATTCTTTTTGTTAAGCACTTAAAAATGAGTCCTTAAGTGGAGAAAAAAAGAATTATTTAAGTTGGAGGGAAAAAAACTATTATTTCAAGAAATAATTCATTTCTTTTGTAACTCCTAAAGTGCCTTTATAAAGAGAATGAGAGCTCATTTGGAGGGGCTGATGGATGTGATATTGTTTGTAGATGGATTGAACCTGTGAGTTCTTCCATATTCTCTTGAGGACGAGAATCCTCTTGTAGATTGGATGTGGTTTCATACAGGAATCACCATTGTGCTGAAGGTGGATTTTGGAGCAAGCTCATACAGAGTTTGTTAGTGTGCTTGCTATCTTTTGATTTGATGCTTATCATTTTGGATATTGAATATATGTTAATTTGTTTGATTGAATATTGATGTGTTTTTTGGAGTCTTGTGAAGATTGTAAGAAACCCTTATGCTGGTCATACAACATTCGTTGTACCTAGATAGGGGTGATGAAAGTCCATGATTTGTGACTATGCTAAGTCCTCTATAAAGATAGTGAAATTTAAGTCTAATATTGACGACTGGTTCTGAGTAGTTTTTAGCAGATTTGTTGTTGTTTAAACATGGTGTTGGCAAGCCGTACTCCCTAGGAGCGCCGTACCAGTTGAGGTTTTCTGTATGATGCTAATAGAGTAAGTTTTATGCAGTTTGGTCCTTTAATCTGTATTGGCGCCTCTTGTAGCCTACATTGAAGATAAAAGGGTGCAGATTTAACGATCAATAGCAGGCCGTACTCTATGAGAGGTCGTACCTGTATGAGGGCAGTTTGACTGGGTGTTAAGAAGTTTAATGGCATGAGATGATTGGGGTTATGTGCTAAGAAGTAACAACTACATCTGTAGATCATGCTTCAGTTCTAGAGGGCGGTGATTCCTTGTTCCCAGCATGCCGTACATTCCTGGCTGTCGTACAACAACTAAATATATCAATTTTGATGAGTTATTCAATAGTTGAGTGGATTCACTAGTAATGTTCAGAATTTGGGAGATTTCCATCATGAAATGACTAATATTGTTACAAGCATGGTTTGAGCATGAGAATAGGGAATATGGATCTAAATTGGTGATGTCTACAGGCTGCCATGTGAGTCTTCCAGACTTATGAATAGCTAGAACAATGTCAAAATACTCTCTTTCTAAGCTTTTCCCTCTATTCTTCTATATTCTATATATTGGGTCATTTATGATGGAATTTAAGACTCTTATGTTTGCTTAATTCATGTTACCCTTGGCTTTGTACTCTAACTGGTTGCAGCGGTGAAACTTTGTGCAATTCAGGGATATTTGTTTAGTTTGCAAGTTATTCATAACATTGTAATCATTCAATCTTGTTGCAAACACATATTGTAACCCCTAGATTGTTTACCGCCAGTATGGAGGAATAAACAATATTTATCATTCTTATTTCACCCACTGAATAAGTGGATGCCTGCTGAAAAACAGATGCCTGCTATTAGCAGAAGATTGTAATTGGTTTCACTTTCAAAGCATTGGTTATCAACCAAAACACTGTATGCTCTCACCTCGCCCATCTTAGGATCTTGGTGATCAGAGGTGTGGAGGTTCTATTTGGTTGCATGCATTGTTCTAACATTGCTATGATAACATTGCATAAAATTGAAAAAAAATTTGGGGTAGCATACTACATCTATGTGATTCCTGGATGAAATCACCTCGAACCAGCCAGGGTGGATGTTTCACCATTGAAACTAATTTTCTCCAAGAGGGGTTTCGTCCTCAAGAAGGAATGGAAGAACACTCATATTCAATCCAACAACATAACAATACAATCTCAAGCATAAAGAGCAATATGAGCTCTCAACTCCTTTTATAGGCACTTTTGGAGTTGCACATAAAAATGAATTATTTATTGGAAAAATAAACTTTTCCACTCAAACTCAAATATTTCTCTTTTTGACCAACATAAGTTCTCACTTTTATGTGCCTATAAGAAAGAGTGACTTTTCCCCATTCCAATGAGCTATAACACTTAAGCCTTCCTTAAATATTCCCAACCTTAGGTGACTTAAGTGATATTATTAATAAAATAACCCATTTAATCACCAATTTTGCGGAAAGTCCCAAACTGAAGCAAAATGCAAATTAAACCATACCAACATACTCCGAAAGCTTTGGGATGAAATGTGACGCCATCAGGGTGACTTACTATAAATAGATGACTTCTCCAAGAAGTTTGGAGAGCAAACCGAGAAGCCGAAAATGCTTCTAAAAGCATCATCGTGACCTTGAACACCAACCGAGCTCAATGCCAACATCAATTGCTCTGAAAAACTGATCCACGACCATTCCACGAACATTGGAGTTCTCTCAAATATGACGAATAGCCTCTGAAAGACTAGGAACAAGCATAATGCGCACAAAAGGTCTATGCGCCAAGAAGGGAACATTACATTAAGGAAGAGAAAGTTGTGCATACACTTTTTGGACCAGCAAATAATGATAGGTATCCATCAATTGAAGAAGAGCATGTTGAAGAGCTCATGGAGAAGAACGTTCTTGGTATTTCAAAATCATTTGATTCAGATTTGATAAAGAACTCAACCGTTCCGGGAGAACTCAATGAGTCTACTTGTGTTTTGACACCATACTATTATGATGATAATTCTTTGATTGAGTATAATGCTGTCCTAGCTTCAAAACATGAATTATGCAAAGAGGATGTCATGGAGGTCACTGATTTTGAGAGGCATGATTTTGAAGACAAATCAGAAAATTCATTATATGAAGATGATCTTAATCATAGGCCCCACGAGTCACATCATTTGGAGACCCAATTGAAGGTCAATGAAGATATGATTGTTGCAGCCTTAACACATTGTGATAACACTCACAAGATGATTGAAGATCATTTTTGGAAGGCTCAACTTGAGAGGAGACAAAAAGACATTGAAGGAGAACTATCTCTTGCAGATTTGCAAGTACTCAAAGAAGCTTTGGTAGCAATGGAATCAAACTATTCACATCTACTTTCATATAGAGATCATCTCTTCAGGCTGGCTGAAATATATGCTGATGCATTGAGAGGAAAAGAAGAAGAAGTTGATAAGGTTACCCTTGAGCTTAGGACTGCTAAGGATTCCTTGAATAGTACTCAAATGGCTCTTCAAGAATTAGAAAATTAGATTGATGAGCTTTGCTTAGAACTAAGCTTGGTTCACTTTTCATCATACAAATCAGAAAACCAGTCATCTATGGCAGCCACACTATGGAACAAGAATCTAATACACATATTATGGAGATTAGTAAAATAGTTGAAGGAATTGCTAAAATCCATAAGTATGAAGTATTGCATAATGATTCCAGCATTTGTCATACCAAGGAGATTCAATATGTTGACAATGATGGGGAAGTACATCAAGAATGTGAACTCTTGAGTTTGGAGGAGCAATTTTCACATGTAGGTGCAGTTTTCAGCTATGGAATAGGTGCTATAACAAATGATCTATGCAGATTTCAGCTATGGAATAGGTGCTATAACAAGTGATCTATGCAGATTTCAGCGTGATACAACTTTTGGATCAGCCAATGATGATTATCCAGAAAGTGAAGATGTGCATGAGATCTATGATGACACCATCAAAAGGTATGATCAAAATGTTATGAACAACAATCCATTATCTACACATGATTTTGATAATCATAAGATGATACAAATGTTCCATTTGGATGAGGTGGATAAGGAGCATTATTTTGTTGATCTCCAATATTTTATGGCTAAGCATGAGAGAGTGTTTGTCGATCAAAGCTACATACAAGGTATGACATTCCATAATGGGTTTGCTATTCCTTGTTTCATGAGACCATCACTACTTGTGATCACATTGGAAGGACACAAGGTATGCAAAGATTTTGAAATCATGGCCCTAGCAAGAATATTGAGTTTGCATGGGATACATCTTGTTAGAGAGTTGAATATGGAATCTAAGAGATTGCCTTTTAGGAAGATACTACATTTTGATAATGTGTGGTTTGTCATTGGCATCACATCTCTAAGACGGTTATCAAATGAGACATTGATAGTTTCCAACCTTGAACTTGTTGTTCCTCATTCATTAGTAACAAATGAATGAGTGTCTCATACTTTAAGATTGATGAATCTGCAAAATGTCAATATGCAATGAGTTGTGGAAGAAATTTCAGATTTGGTTCAATGCTTTTCACTTTACGCAGTGATGTTTAGTGGTTCTATAATGCTGATCATAAAATTTTCAGACTTTACATTGATGATTGCAACTGATTGCATGGATTTGTGTGCATGGGATTGTCACTATAGCACTTGGAGGTTGAATGATGATGAGATCTTATCAGTCTATGACAGCGGAAGTATTCCCAGAATGATTATAGATCTGATTGTGATCACATTGGAAGGACACAAGGTATGCAAAGATTTTGAAATCATGGCCCTAGCAAGAATATTGAGTTTGCATGGGATACATCTTGTTAGAGAGTTGAATATGGAATCTAAGAGATTGCCTTTTAAGAAGATACTACATTTTGATAATGTGTGGTTTGTCATTGGCATCACATCTCTAAGACGGTTATCAAATGAGACATTGATAGTTTCGAACCTTGAACTTGTTGTTCCTCATTCATTAGTAACAAATGAATGAGTGTCTCATACTTTAAGATTGATGAATGTGCAAAATGTCAATATGCAATGAGTTGTGGAAGAAATTTCAGATTTGGTTCAATGCTTTTCACTTTACACAGTGATGTTTAGTGGTTCTATAATGCTGATCATAAAATTTTCAGACTTTACATTGATGATTGCAACTGATTGCATGGATTTGTGTGCATGGGATTGTCACTATAGCACTTGGAGGTTGAATGATGATGAGATCTTATCAGTCTATGACAGCGGAAGTATTCCCAGAATGATTATAGATCTGATTTTCAGTTTTAACAGTGCCCTCATTATTTGTACCAACAGTCTAGGGAGGATATGCATGCTTGGTTATGCACACATGATGAACACCTTTCAATTCCATATGAAACAATTCAGATTTAGATGGGTAACTTGTGATGGTGATTTGATAAGAGACACTTATCCTTTCATTTTCAGTTTATATGATGGTGCAATAATTCAGGTTCTAAGAGTTGGTATGATTGGTGGGTTGCTTCACAATGTTTGGTTGGATGACAGTTGTATAAGAGTGGAGCAGCGAAAGGCATGGATCAGGTGATTGTATTTAGGAGAGCATTGTTATAATACCACCGATCACATGTCTATAGCCATGACCCCTTTCAGAGCCCTGTATGGTTATGACACTATCTTTTGTAGACTTATGACGCTATGTCTTTAGCAGGATAGCCATGATATCCTTAAGGCACTTAAGGATAATCTACACAGTGCTCAGAATCAATAGAAGATGAATGTAGATAGGCACATGGTGGAGAGGACATTTGAGATTGGTGATCTAGTTTTCTTGCGCCTACAACCATACCGACAATCTACACCAAAGAAGAGTGGTGCAGAAAAACTAAAGCCTCGGTTCTATGGCCCTTACAGGATTGTGAGGAGAGTTGGAGAGGTTGCATATGAGTTGGAGTTGCCCGAGGGTAGTCAAGTTCATAATGTATTTCATGTATCTTGCCTCAAGAGGGCAATTGGGCAGCACATTACATCTTCTCCAGAGCTTCCACCATTGGATGAAGAGGGGAAATTGACACTTGTTCTTAATGCTATATTGGATGTTAGGGAGCGCAGGTTAAGGAATAGGGTGATCAAAAAGTATTTGGTTAGATGGAGAGACTTGCCACTTGAAGATGCTACTTGGGAAGGTGAACAGATTTTGCAGCATCCAGGTTTGCAATTGCTTGAAGGCAAGCAATTCCGGGACGGGGGGACTGTAATGTCCCCTTTTTCCGAGTGTTCACCCAACAGAGTCAGCTAGCCTATTTTATTCCCATAGGCTAGGTCGGAGTACAAGGGAATAATCCAATTAATTTAATACTAAGTAATCTTAAGTCAATTTTGGATTATTTATATTTAATTAGTTAAGCTGGACCTATTTGTAATATAAAATGATTTTATTATAAATGTGAGCGACTTTGAAAATAAACGAAAAAGAAAAGAAAATAAAATATAAAATAAGACCAAAAAGGGAGGTCGGCCAAGTGGAGGATTAAGTGGTGGCTATAAAAGAAGGAAAAACAAGTCATTTGAGGCATTGATATCTTGTCATTTGCATTGGAGATTTTCTCTTGTGGCTGCAACTTAGGTTCAGCGTATTCCAAGCACGAAAACCCTTAGGAATATTGGTGGATTGGACGAAAACCCAATTCCATCTTGAGGTGGATTCATTACGGAGTTAACACTTGCACTTCATTGGTGAATTGGAGAAGAGGATAGGGCTCCAAAGTTATATTTTTGTAGGTTTACATCGAAGGAGAAGATTAGCAAATTTGTGAGATTTGTTCCAAATACAAATTTGGGAAATATATTCAGATTTGTTGGAGGTTATCAATTGCAGGTTTTAAATCAGATTTGGAGGAGGTTTATGTAATATCCCAAAATGGGATATTTTGGACAATTTTTGATTTACGGGCTTCCAAAATATTTAATTTGGATTTCTGCTCAAACCCTAATTTCTGAATTTCTGGACTTCAAATCAGATTTAAATAAAAGCATACAACAACTCATAAACATGTCCAAATCATCATAATACCATTGCCAATATGTTTCACCACAAAGTACTTGAACTCAACAACCAAAAAATTGCAACAAATCCACTTCAATTAATAACCACAAATGACTGAAATTCAGATCAGAAGTCTGCTGCTACAATTTCTGCATAATTCAAGTCTTCAATTACATAGATATATGATGGACACGCAAGCCAACATGCTCAATACAAATTACTATCAAACCCTAAGGGCTGTACATACCAAGATACAATGAAATAGACCTCCGAAAGTGATAGCAAATATTCTCCAAGATGTGGTGCTCCAATTAGCGCATGAAACTCTAGAAAACAAGAATCTTCAAACACTAAGAGGGCTGCTCTAATGAAGTATTTAGGTCTGCTGGGGTTTGCTGCTCCAAAGATGATGACAAATGTCGCCAATGAATGCAAACAACCCACCGACAACTCCTCCAATTGATGGTGCTCCTCAAGTAGGGCAAAACCCTAATCCAATGATGTCGCAAACACCATGTAACACTTCTCTAACAAGGGCGAACTTGGGTCTGCTCTGCTGCTGCTATAAATCAGAAAATATCTTCAAACCCTAACCATCAATCAACTCCAACAATCACCTCCAACAATCTTGAAGATGATCTCTCCAAAATGGCGCTCAAACCTAGGTTGGAAGAAAAAACTCGCAAAAGAAGTTTCTTCAAGTCTGCCCTGAATATCTGATTTAGAATTCTGCTCCAATTGGCCAATAGGATCTTCAATTTCTGCCCTGAATTTCTGCTCTAAATGTAGACAAATTTCTACTCATAAACAAATTAGTTTTCTGCCCTAAATGATGATGAAAATGCTGCTCCAAATGATATAAAATCTGCTCCAACGGGTCTCGAAATCTGATTTGCAAAACTGCTCTTCTGTTCACGAATATCTCCAATGAAGTGCAAGTAGACCTCCATTATGAAGCCTTCCCAAGATGAACTAGGTTTTCATCTAATTCACCAAGTATTCTCAAGGGTTTTCGTCCTTGGAATATGCTGTTCTAAAGTGCAGATCAAAAGGAATAATTGTCAAGCTTGAATGATGAGTGAAATGATCCAAAACTTCTTTTTTTATACATGTTTCTTATCTCCTCCTTAAGCTGGCCAACCTAGGCAGCAATTCTTTTATTTTATTAATTTTTTTCCCTCTCAAGAGGGCCGACCCACCTTGACTGATTCTTGGCCGACCTTAGGTAAGTGAGGCACCAAAGATCACTATTGAATCCCTCTTAGGCCGACATAACAAAAAAGATATTTTCTTGTTTCTTTTTCTCCAAGGAATAATCATTATTTTATTGTCTTCCTTCTTCAATGTGGGCGAATACTTGTGCATGAAAGACCACCACGAGGCCTCCAAATGAATTCGCCAACAACAAGGAATATCATAACAAAGAAATCTCATACCTTCTCCTTCATCTTCACTTCTCCACGAGTTGCTCTAAAGGAGGGCAAATTATTTTATCATGGATGATCACATCAAAATTATCATGAAAATATGCCAAGTCTTCCCTCAAATTCCATTTGCCCTACAAAATTGGCCAAGTGTGCGAACTTGCCAATTAGGTCATTTGTTGGGTGATCACTCCGAAAAAGGTGACATTACATTTTATAATATTCCTATGCTATTGTTACCTTGGGCGACTTGTGATAGGAGATCGAATATTCTCTAACACCTCACCTTGGCGCCCAATGAGGAAATAAAATATAATATTCCGATGCTAGCGCTTGAAGGAGAGATAAAATAATAATCAAATCTTTAATTTGATTTATTCTAGGCGCTCATGATGTTAGAGGCTGGTTGGCCCTCTTGGAGGGAAAATGTTCATTCAAAAACTAATAATAATTGCCTTAGGTTGGCCATATTGAGGAGAGGTGAGTTGTGTATAAATACAAAGTCTCTTGGCACTTGCAAATGATCATTCAAGCATTTTCATTTCATACACACTTGAGAGCGATCTCTTGGAGAGGATCTTGGGACGAAAACCTCAAGCATCCTAGGAGGAGTTGGGCGAACTGGATGTTTGTAATTCATTGATTTGGATCAAATAAAGGCTGATTTGGGTTATCCTATTGTATGACAAATGTTTGATGTAATAACTATTCATTAGAGGTTGTATTGTGGCATTATTTTCTGTATATCTATCTGTTGTTCCAAATAAACAAACTCAGAAATAAACCCTAGCAACTTTCATGACAAGGGTTTGACAAAATACAAATCAGAAATTTAGGACAGAACTTACATCCACAAGTAACTATAGTAGTGGCAAGACCAAGGCCCTCACTTGGAGGCACTCCACACCAAGTACAAAGGCAAGAATGGCGATGTGCAATTAATGTGGCTTGAGAATGGGAGGAGGCATCAATCATCTCATATCATCACCTTGCACGAATCCCTAGCCAAGATATATAGTTGTGTAATTGTAATATCCCAAAGGGGATATTTTGGACAAGTCTGAAATTTCTGCTCAAACCCTAGATACTGATTTCTGATTTTTATAATTTTCAGATTGCAAATACTTATAACATCGCATAAACATTCAACAAAGCATCAAAGGAATATAGCAAATGATTCGCCCAAATACATAGATGAATTACGCCATAAAATACACATTGGCAACCATTATAAACATCTCCACATGAATAAACAAGTCTGCTGCTATAAATCTGAATATATGCGGTCTTCAAATACAAATATATGGCTAGGGCGAACAGCCACAAGCCTCACAATATAGAAAATACTACTAGCAATGATTACATACCAAAATATGCATGAATATAGTCTTCTATGGAGGGCGCACAAGGCTGCAAGACTGCTGCTATGAATTCTGCCCAAACCCTAACCCTAGCAGCCCATAGAACACCAAAATCTGCCTTAGATGCAAGTCACTCCTCCTCCAATAGGTGCTCTCCAGCCCTAGGGTGATGCCCTAGTCAAATAGCCACCAAAAGATACTCTCCAAGCTGATATAATTCTGCCCAATGATGATGAAGTGCAATTGGATCCCCGTCATGGAATCCTCACAAGAAGAAGCTAGGGTTTCGTCCAACTCCTTCCAAGAACGTGAGGTTTTTGTCTCAAATCCTTCTCCATCGAATGAATGATGATTGAATGATGCCTTTGCAATGCCAAATGACCACCAATATATATGCAATTCGCCTCTTCTCCTATAGGGCCGACCCAAGTAGTAAATGATATAATTTGAATGTGAGTTTCCCTCCAAGAGGACCGACCATCCTCCAGTATGAGCGCCAACAATAAACCAAATTAAAGATTTGTTTATTATTATATTTCCTCCAAGTGCCAGCATAGGAGTATTATATTTTATTGGGCGCCAAGGAAATGATAATAGTGATGACCTCCATGATGATGTGTACAATGAGATCACGAGCAAAGCACCCAAATATTTGTCTTGGCATGAATGAGGGCATCTCCTTATGTCCACAAGGTGTCTACACAACACAAAGTGATCTTCCGGCAAGATAGCAAGGCCCCAAAGAATACAAACTGTCTGACCCAAGATAAGCACATCAAAATATAACAAGTCACCTCTCATACTCAAGATGTCCTCCAAGAATCCCGGAGTGGGGTGATAAGCCCAAATCCTCTCTAATGGCGACCATTCCAAGAATGGGGACATTATAATAATTCAATGGAACTTGAGATTCCACAAGAAATGAAGTTTCTCCTTGCTTTGTACGAAGAGAAGAAATTTGAAAAGAAGAGGACCACCAAGGCAATTGCAACTGTGATGAATTCTCCTCCAAACTTAGAGACTGATGTAGAGGGCACTTGTCTTGACCCATGAATATGGGGTTTATCCACTATAATAGTTCTATAGAGGTGCAATCATGCTTAGGGAGGTTTTGTTCCTCATAGTAGTCTTGGCGCACAACCTTCACTCAAAAGTGTTGCATGGAACCAAAAGAAGCATCAAGAGGCAAAATGAAACGTGCTAATTTTTGGTATTATAACAACATATCATTCAACGCTATGAGAACCCATATTAGGATTCATTGGTCAATACATTGACTATAGTTGGAAAGAGGTTCATGTTACAAAGAATCAATGTTGTTCATTATACAGAGGAGACGAAGGCTCCTTAAATAGAATTACAAGGACGATGTTTCTAAAAAGAAACAATTGTTAACACAAGACAAAGTTAGAAACTACTGGATGACCATTAATAACATAAATAGAAAGATATTATTCTAATACCCTCCCTTAATGGTCATCATTCTAACTACCCAGAGAGATAACAAAGAAGGCTGCCTCCTTCTCAGAACGCTTCTGCAACAAAAGACGAGCCTGCCACTGACTCTGCCACCAACCATCCCAGAAACTGTAGAACTTCTGGAAATAACCAAAAACAACAACTGTCCAACCTGATGTTGGAGAACTGTCCCTACCTGTAACCAGAGATACACCAAGAACAACGGCCACGATTTTGAGGAAAAAATCGACAAACCCTCCAAACTTTTGCAAATGAGCACGATGCTCCAGAACAGACTGCAAGAAGTCAGTTGTGCAGATGTTCGCCCCAGCAACTCCAGGTGCGACGAAAACAGACTGCAACAAAGTGCGATTTTTGAGGAAAAAATCGCCAAACCCATGATGCTTACACATGGTAAAAACCAAACATGATTTTTGAGGATAAAAATCGATCAAAACCAGACACAAAATTCGAGACACGGATAAAAATACAAATCATCGTTTTTAAGGAAAAAACGGTAAAACCTGTCCAGAAACCAGAGAGCCCTCCCGAACTACGAAAACCCTGACTAGGGCATACAAGAGCAAACCCTTAATTTTTGAGGAAAAAATTATAAACCCTTCCATGGTTTTTTCAGGCAAAAAATCAGAAAACCATACAGAATTTTTTAAGGAGAAAAATTATTAAAACCCAGAAATAATTTTTTTAAGGAAAAAATTATAAACCCAGAAGCCAATTTTTTTTTTTTTTTAATTTTTTTTTGGTTTTAATAAGGGGCAAAAAATTATTAAAAACTCAGAAGCCAGATTTTTTTTTTTATAAGGGGCAAAAAGTTATTAAAAAACCCAGAACATCGATTTTTCAAGATTGAAAACAGCACCCAACAATGTAAATTGCGACCAACTTCAGCACAGAGTCCTGTCAGAAAATTCACGACTTTGCAGGAAACCCGCGTGTCCAAACAAATGGCGAGTTGAAGCCGTGACCAGGCAAAAACGAGATCAGCGACAGGAAGAAAGTCCGCAACCACAGTTACAAATGTTTCAAAACTCTAGATCGCGCCAAAAAATTTCCGGAAAGAAACGCCAACCACAAACGCGACTGTAAACAGAAGTAAAAATCGCCAAAAAAAAATGGGGCTGATATTTGCAGATTCTTCTGTCGCGGTTGTCGCAGTGGAACAAACAGAGCGTCGCAAGTGAATGAACCCTTCATGCGGTGAGAGCAGGAGACGAAAACGTCTTCACAGTCGCGCGGGCACAGAAGACTTCAAAAACCCGTCGCGATTTTGCAGAAAAGAGGACGTGAAATCGTGCCCTGAAGAATCCGCAACCCAATTACAAAGATTCCTGCAGAGGTTAAACTGTTGACGAACCATCGAAAAAACGCGAGCAGAGAAATCGAGTCACGTGATTTTCAGAAGACAAAGCAGAGAGCCAGGAGCCGTACGGATTCAGAGAGCAGAAAAAAATTTCAAAAACTTGTTTTTCTCACTCGCCCGCTCTGATACCATATTACGCTGAGTAATTGGTAAAATATGATATATTAACAATGAGCACAAGCTCAGATAAATAGATTTACAAATATACAAGAAAGGCAAGTTTCTAAAATAGAAACTTGCAGAAGATCGTAAACACGATCTTACTAAATAATTACAAACAGTTACACTATTGACCCTTAACTACAAATAGCATGAAATAATATTCTAATAGTTCAAGGCACCTAGTCCATATGATTTGAGTGGACCCTTGTTGGAGGAAGTTGTGAAAAACATCAAGGTCGTAAAAAGAAAAGAGGATTTCGCACAAAACCAGCTGCACTATTTTGTTTGATGGGTGAATGGATGGAAAGCATTGCACACTGATCAACTTCATAGTGGCTTTAGGTGGATAGTTGGTGTGTTTGAAATCAATTGATGTCTCTCATTAAGTGAAAACATTGAGACTATATGCAAAATGTTGGACAAAATGGTAACGGAAGTGGGTGTGGAGAATGTTGTTCAAGTTGTAACATTTAATATTGTAGCAGGCACCCTACTATTTTTTGAAAGCCTTGTACAACCCAATGCATTAATCTTCCACTTGAAGATATAGCCAAACTTGAACGGGTGAAAACTGTGATGATAAAGGCAAGAAACATCACAAAATATATTTACAATCACCCTTGGCTGCTTAACTTGACGAGAGAGCACAGCAAGGAGGAGCTTGTGCAATTGTGAACCACACGATTTGCTACCGATTTGCTACCAACTTCACCACATTGTAAAGCAATGCAACTTCATTAACATTTGTTAAGCATGTGTTTGTGAGCATTAAGTAGGCAAACTCTCCTTACTCAAATAAGGCTGAAGGAGAAAGGATTGTGAAGACTATATTTTAGGATATGTTTTTCAAGAGCATGGAGGAGACCCTCCAAGTAACTTTAAACCTGAACATTTTGGAACTTTATCTGGTTATGAGCTTCACTTACTTACAGTGAAAGTTCACCGCAGATTACCTACATTTGCTCTTTTTATATGCTTCCAGGCAGAGACAATTGTTCAAATTATCGTTTCGCTGTTTTACATTCTTCTTTAGAGGTATTCTACAGAGCAATGAAGCATGGCAATGCTAGGTGCATAATGAATTTGATAGATTAAATATTTGGGCACACTGCAAATAGTTTCATTTAAAATTATGGTTTTTTATATATTTCAGCTTCTGATTAAAATTCAGGAATCAGAAAAGCAATGCATAATTTCTTGATTTTTAGGACTGCTAATAACTTTAGATAAATGGCATTCTACAACTATGTCCTGTTTTAATAATTTAGGAGGGAAATAGCAGGCATATAATTGGCCTGCACTTCTGCTATCTTTATGGCAATCAAATGCCCACATGCAGCAATCAACCATAACTGCTACATTTCCCAATCAGTCATCAATCCCATTATATAGATGATACTTGGTCTGCTATGACGAATGCTGATTGTAAAATATACCTTTCAGTATTAAGGACAGAATTTAGTTTACAAGTTTTCTATATTATTATTGTTGTTGCTTAAACTGCGAAGTATTCCTGGATAAGGATTTGTTATTTATTTTCTGACAAATTTTGGCCAAATTCGCTTTTTTCATCCTAGCTTGGGAATTGAGTTTCTAGTGGTAACACTGACTGCAGAAGGATGATGTGCAGTCACATAGCAATCTGGTTATGAGCTTCACATACATACTGTGAAAGTCCACAGCAAATTAGCTACATTTGTTCCGTTTTTATATGCTTTTGGGTAGAGACAACTGTGCAAATTATTTCCATGTTCCCCACCTTTGTTTAAAGGTATTGTGCAGAGCGATAATGTATGCATGTTAACTCCAGGTTTATAGTGGATTTGAGGTTTTTACATATTTGAGCTTCTGATTAAAATATAGGAATCTGAAAAGAAGTGTGTAATATCTTGAGTTTTCGGATTGGCAATCAACTTTAGATAAATCGCATTCTGCAAGTATGTTCCCCGGTTTTCACAATTTAGGAGGAAATAACAGGCATGTAATTTTGGATGCTTTCCATTCATGATCAAAGAAATGATCTATTTAAACCTTCAACAAGGATTTCTTCATTCCAAACTCTCTATTTTTAAATAAGAATAGACATATCAGTTGATAGAGTTTGGTCAGAATTCTTTTGAAGATTTGTGAATCAGTTTTTTGTTTTATAATTAAATGGAATCTGAAAAATATTAACATATAGAGTTTCTTTTTTGTATGTTTTTGACAGGGGCAAATGCTTGTAGAAATAAATGATGAATCGGCTGTCCCTATTGTCATTGAAATGAAAGAAGGATGTGACAATACTTGGCCTTGGCTCTTGTTTCGCAGGTGCAAGTGCAAGTACTACATGTCTCAATAAATCGCTTCGTTCTCCACTAGTATATGTATGATGTATTGGTCATGGAACGGTTTCAAACTTCTTTAAGTAATTGTATAGCTTACACCTGATCCATGGCTTTGTTTTTCAACAGTCATTTCTGGCTACAAAAATGTCTACTCAGCCATTGTAATATTAGCGTCTCTTTACATTTAATTTATCTAATGTATATATCAACTTTTTTGTTCATGTTGGTACTTTTGATATATGTGAAAGAAAACAAGGCATATAATCTTCCTAACCCATCCCGTACAGCATATTTATAGTCCTTAAGGGTAAAGGCAAAATGCTATTTGTATGGATCGGAGTCTTCCAGTTAGATCTTTCCTTAAAAGCATTTGGAGATGACAAACGTAACACATGATATTTAGTACGTGATGTGTAGAGAAGTGAAGTGTATTATTCACAACTATAGCTTAGACATGTAAAATCAATGCATTTAAATTAAAAAGAACAGAATATATTGGGTTAAATATAGTAATATACAATCACATAATTTTACAAAATTGATATAAGTGATGGTACTTCAAAAAATGAGTCTTAAATTGTCAAGATCGTGTCTGAATTCTATCCCATTTGTTGCTTTGTGAATTGTTATCTTGAATGATGTCACACATCTAAAATCTATACAAAATGTGTGTTCTTCTAGGATATGCAAAAGGTTGTCCTAAAAACAATCATCTTGGTACCCAACAGGCACATTAAAAAACTAAACGATGAAATATTTTCATGCTTATAATTAGATGTGGATCAAATTTGGCTCAAGGTAGTTCAATTGTAGTTGCTCGGCTGAAAATTAGCATGAATGTTTTACTCATTGTCTTTGTCACCATTATATTTCTTGCCAATTTTTCGTCAACTATTCACTCTGAGTCGATCTCTCCGTAACATTTTTACTCTGTTTCTCGTCCATTATCTTTAAAAGCAACTGTCACTTTGGACAGCCGACAACCTAAACAAGAATAACGACCAAAATAACTAAATCGACCTGCTCAGAAAGTTGTGGTCAATATGAACTTCCAAGCCAGAATGGCAAAAGGTTGCTAACTGAAAATAAGAATTCTTTCCTCATATCTGCTTTCCATTGAAGGAATGGACTAGGGGTCATGGCATCTTTCAAAGACTGAGATCTCAGGTCTATGAAGACTGGGAACATGTGGATTTCATTGGCGAACTCATGATGGCTAGGGATATTTCATGGTTATTTGTTGTTCTAGAGGTCAGAAAGATGCAATTTTCTGATCTTGTCCATGGTTTTAAATAAATCTGGTTTGTTTATGTAACCTTGAACTTCAACTTTCAGTTCTACTGATGATCTCCACTTCACAATCCCAATTTGGGTTCATTTTCCTTTGCTTCCAAATGAAAACCTGAGTGTAGCCTCTCTATGGAGCTTGGAATAGCTATTGGTGAATTCTCCGCAGCTTTTAAACTCATATTGTAGCTAGGGGTTCCCAATTATGTTATTTGTGTCAATGTTGATTTGGAAAAACCTCTTCCAAGTCAAATCCTTTTGGAATTATGAGGCACTGGATTGGAGCAGCCACTTGATTATGAAAATTTCCCATTCAAGTGAAGAGTGGTCATGAACATGGCCACTTTATTCAGTCTGTCCTACCATTCAACAACAGAAACTGGAGGATGTACCCAGTCTGCAACACAAGCTAAAAGGAAACCTTGAATTCTCAAGTAATAGGCACTCAAGTTCAACAGCTGGATTTGGAGCTAATGCCTCACTTTAGATTACACAATTCAACGGATTCTACTGTTACTCCATCGGAGGAACTACGATCACTTAAGTGCTATCATCAGCACCGTCTTTACAGGTCCACAAAACACAAGCCAAAAATATGAAAAATAAGAAAGATATTATAGCAGTCTTGGAAATCTATAACTTGTGTGAGGTGCTAGATCTCATCGAACATAGTTTCCCTGTGATTGGGCCTTGCAAGAGATTTAAGGATTCAGCGGTTCTAACTTCATCTTCCCATATTTCTCCATATTCATTTAAAACTAATACATTTGAGCTTCCTCAGGTTATCACTCTATCAGTGGTTCCTATTGAGCAACCTCCAGTTAGATTTTTTAAGCGACACTTTGGGAAAGTAGATTTTTTCATATATAGATGATACTGAATATGTCCACTCTTAAAAACCTGAGAAGCACGGATCATCTGTAATAAAGCCACATTCAAATGCCAATTCTAATGAACCTGGCAAGCTGTCTTCGGTTCAAATATCCATGGCAAATGTTGAAAATTATTTAACATTATAGCGGGTCCTTTAGCACCTCCAACCTTTTGTTTACCAATGAAGTTAATGCCTTGGAAAATTAGGCAATTTGGATCTTCAATAAAAGGAAATATTTGACCTAACCTAAAGTTGAATGCTATAGGCTATGGAGCAAGTCTGAAGTTGTCCTCAATATTAACACCATTCATTAAATCTTTGCAAGCTATCGATCTGTGAATGTTCCCAAGGCTAGGCAAGGCCAAGGATTAAGGATGAAAACAAGAGAATATGGTGAAAAAGAGTTGGTTGAGGCTGTAGTGGAGTTTTGATAGGGTCTGATTTTCTCTTCTCCAAATTTTTCCATAGTGAATTATAAACAAGGCATTTTGTAAGCAATGGAGAGGACAACCAAATGATAGGCTCAAGTATCTCTCACATAGGGCCACTTTCAAGAAATTGAGTGAATAGGTGTGGATTTTGGTGTTTGAAATTCGATCATGTTCAAATTGTGTGAAACAAATGCTTTTCAATAATTAGGTGCTTTTTAAATTGTCGTGATGGTTTCGAAATTGTCGTGACCACTAAATCTATTGTAGTGATTTTGAAACCACCATAGCATTTCTCAAATCACTATGGTGGTTGGGAAACACTATGGTGGTGTCATCGAAAGTGTTAGATCTTGCTGGTACCCAAATTTGCTACCCCTAAAAGTTGTGTTTAATCATATTTGTAGCAAAATGTCAAGTCTTTTTTATCACATCAACATCAATTATGTTATTTTTCTTGTCAAAATGTCAAAGTCCTTAGGTGTTGGTTTATCTTGGTTTACTAATGATGTATGTAGTTTGCTCGTCATGAAGTTTATCAAGTTATGGATCCCAAAGGAAGTTCTAGCTCCACCTCCACCACTAGCACCAACAGCGGAAAGAAAGGATGAAGTTCAAAAGAAGACTATGATGGTAGATACCAACTATAGGCAAGAAGGCTTGAGGATAAGAAAAATCTTCTCTAGCACATTGAGTCAAAATCATATATGAGGATCGTCTTCCAAGCATAAAGTTGTCACTTTGGAGGGTCCAAGTTTCATGACAGATAGTTTCAGTGAAGTCCAAAGATCAAACTTTCTATTAAAAAACTCATTTTTGCTTTTTTTTGGTTGTGTCCTGGATTGATGTAATGTCCCCTTTTTTCGAGTGATCACCTAACGGAGTTGGTTAGCCTATTCTATTCTTGTAGGCTAAGCCGAAAGGGCTAGGGAATAACCTATTTGGTCAAATACTATATTTAACCAATTTTAGTGAGCCAATTCAAGATGGGAAATGACTTCTCATATTTTTGTAAGCCTCTCGGTGAATTAAAAAAATAAAGAAAATTAACCAAGAAGTGGGTGACCTAGGAGAGAGAAAAAAGAAAATAAAATAAAGAAGAGGTTGGCCATGTGAGAAGAAAAAGAAATAAAAATAATAATAAATAATTGCCCAAGGGAGGTTGGCCAAGAAGGAAGAGAAAAGAAAACAAAAAGAAAAAGAAATTGCTAGAGGGAGGTCAGCCTTGTTGAGGTCTATTTGGATGGCTATAAAAGAAGAAGTTTGGAGGTCATTTCATCATTCAATCAATTCATTTTTCATTTGGAGATTTATCTCTTTGGCTGCACTTTTAGTTCAACATATTCCAAGGATGAAAACCCTTATGAATATTTGGTGGGTTAGACGAAAACCTAACTCATCTTGGAGGTGAATTCATATGGAGTTCACACTTGCACTTCATTGGAGATTTTGAGGAGTTCTTGAGCTTTTATGCCATATTCTTTGGAGAAGATTTGAGCACCTATTTTGGAGGGAATTGGACAGAGATTGACTAGGGTTTTTGCCCTAGGTTGAGCCCCACTTCCCAAGCAGGGCAACTTCAACATTTTGAAGCACCAAGCCCTAAGCGCTCACCATGGAGGATTTGCCCATCTAGGGTTTGATGTTTGAAGACATTTTTGCATATTTGTGGTATGTATAAACCTAATTTAGATCAAACTTGTATGAGCAGAAATCTAGGCAATGTTTGGCATGTTTGAGCCCATGAATTTGATGTAATTCCATATCAGCTATTCAGATTTGGAGCAGCAGACTTGTTTATACATAAATCAGATTTGTCTGTCATATGTTTGGCATTTGGATGGTTGTTATACATGGTTGGAATCACTGTCGATGTTATCTACATGTTTGGCATATTTATGTGAATGTTTGGCACATGTTTATTCGCTGCCCATAAGTGTTTATAATTTAGAAATAAAATCAGAATTCAATCCTAGGGTTTGAGCAGAAAACTAAATCACAAAATTAGGGCAAAAATTCATAATTCTAGGGCAGATCCTATTGGGGATATTACAGTGGTATCAGAGCGTAGCATCCTGCCAACATGTTTGGGTTGTGTGCTTCAGAAAATGTCAAAGTTATAGCGGTGAATTTCAACAGTGGTTTAGATGGCCAAACTTGAATCTCTTAGAGGAAATCAATATAAGTTGCTTGAATCTCGTAAGAAGGTCAAAATGACGTAATAAGAACTCTCCAAAGGTTCTTACAAAAGGAAGAAGATGGGGAGGTGGTAATGAAAAAAGAGACCACAAGAATTGTTGATGAGTACCAGGGTTTACCAAATGATTTTAAGAATCAAGTTTCTTTTGATGCCTAGTTGGGAATACTTGAAGATGGGAATCCAAACAAGAGAGGTCTATATAACTACATAAAATTAAGAAGGGAAGAAGAAAAATCAGAAGTTGTCCAAGAGATCATTGAGAAAAAAAAAGAAAAGAAGAAAGAGAAGAAAGAATAATTGTTTCCTTGTGATGTGCAGCCTACAGGTGATCCTAAGAAGAGCAAAAATCAGTTGAGGAGAAAACAACATTGCTTCACATGCCACGAAGTTTGGACACCTAGTCATACATGTGGAAACAATAAAGAAGATGAATCGCATGGTGATGATATGGACAAAGAAGAATCACTTCATGCATCCACAAGTGAGGAGTACATGAGTCCTCATGACAATGACAAGGTTGAAGGGTATGCTAATATGGTGTGTGTCAAATCAGCAATTATTAATCAACCATATGAAGGTGATATTGTTCATACATACGAAGGCAATACTGAAAATTTATTATGTGATGAACAAAATTACTTTGATGAAAGACCTTTAGCATGGCAAGATTTGAAGGCTCAATTTATGGTTAAGAGGAAGTTGTACCTACACTTTGTGGACTAGCAAATAATGATAGGTATACATTAGTTGAAGAAGAGTATGTGGAAGAACGTGTAGAGAAGAACATTCTTGGTAATCCAAAATCATTTGATTTAGATTTGATGAACTCAACCATTCAGGGAGAACTCAATGAGTCTACTTGTGTTTGACATACCATTATGATGATGATTCTCTGATTGAGCATAATGTTGTCCTAGCTTCAAAACATGGATTATGTAAAGAGGATGTCATGGAGGTCGCTGATTTTGAAAGGCATGATTTTGAAGAAAAATCAGAAAATTTATTATATGAAGATGATCTTAATCATAGGCCCCATGAGTCACATCATTTGGAGAACCAATTGAAGGTCAATGAAGATATGATGGTTGCAGCCTTAACACATTTTGATAACACTCACAAGATGCTTGAAAATCATTTTTGGAAGGCTCGACTTGAGAGGAGACAAAGAGGAATTGAAGAACTTTCTCTTGCAGATTTGTAGGTACTCAAAGAAGTTTTGGTAGCAATGAAATCACATTATTTACATCTACTTTCAGATAAAGATCATCTCTTCAAGCTTGCTAAAATATATTCTGATGCATTGAGAGGAAAAGAAGTTGATAAGCTTACCCTTGAGCTTAAGACTGCTAAGGATTCCTTGAAGAGTACTCAAATGGCCCTTCAAGAATCAGAAAATCATAATGATGAGCTTTGCTTAGAGCTAAGCTTGGCTCACTTTTCATCATACAAATCAGAAAACCAATCATCTATGGCAACCACACCTATGGATCAAGAATCTAATACAAAGTTGACAGAGATTAGGCAAATTGTTGAAGGAATTGCCGAAATTCATAAGAATGAAATATTGCATAATGATTCCAGCATTCCTCATACCAAGCATATTCAATATGTGGATAGTGATGGGTGACAGGTTGTCATGAGGTCCTAACACTTTAGTTGAAAAATATATCAATGATGTCGATCGGGTAGTGTCCAAATGCTGTATGCAATAGGGGATATTTTTGGACATCTCACTTAGTGCAATTTTTTTGAATTTTTAAAATGTTTGAAAACAGAAATTAAACTAGAAAGCATGAAATTTTTTAAGCTAGGAAGCATTCAAATTCCTATTCTAGAAAGCATGTAAACTATCTAAGAATCAACACTTGCAGTTTAACTATGAAATTAAAATGAAGGCAAGTAACTACTAACAGAAAGTACACCTAACATCTTTTAATCAATAGCTAACAACAGTTTTATGAACAGAGTGGATGCTCCAAAAATTTCAAGTAAATAAAATTCAGAGATCATTAACTTAAAAACACAACTTGCAGGAACAAACAACATAACTAAACATAGCGTAACATTTATCTAAACATAACATGCACAGAATAGAAATAACATTAACGATAAAAATACTTATCTACTCTATGATCCCTCGGGTGGCCAGCGCTTGGGCGTTCCTACTCTCAGTTCAAATCACATGTGGTACTTTAACAGCTTCAAAGTAAATCCCATTCACAATACTTCCATTACTCAGAATCAGATTACTCTAAACAAATTACTCAAAACAATACTGGCGATATTCATTCATTCATTCATGTCATAAAAGTGTAACAATACAGTGAACATAACTGAACAGTATTCAGAATATAGCATAACCGCTTATCCTCATTTTGAGCACTACATATATATAATGCACTAGTACAAAATCCTAATTCGCAAATGGTAGGTAAATGCCATTGAAAAAGTCTTAAACAAAATTACAACTAACTGATGTTCATGACATAAAACATAGTAAAGGCTCTAAGTGGAGCCGTAAAGTCTCAAAAATTCTTAACAAAAAATAACAGAATGCTTTAAAAGAAGTCTTTCACTATGCACGCCTAAATTTTCGACGCCCCAACTTCCGGCACTTTGACTTCAGCCGCTTGAAGTCCACTCCTTTCATAGGCCATGCATAAGTCTTGCACAATTACTCAAAGTCTATACCATTATATCAACATTAGTAGCTAATTCCAATCAATTTGAGAAATAAAGATTTATACACCATTTTATTAAAAGTAGACAATTATTGCTTCTAAAAATAAACAAATTGGCATGGCTGGGGTGGTTGCCAAGAACAAAAAGGGGGTATTTAGCTCATCATAAGAATGAGGTTATTTATACCTCATCATCCTCCCCTTCCTAAGCATGAGTAGGTCCTTCTGCTCTCTGATGGGCCCTCTGTCTCTTTGCATCCCTTTTCCTATTCAATTCATCATATTTGGAGCTAAGATCATACACGTCTTTTGCCTCTTCATCCAAATGATTAGGGTGCTTAAGAAAACCTTTGTTGAATTTAATCTTCATTTGCCATGTATATAAGTCTCCAAGATTTTGCTCTGTAGTAACCAAAATTGCAGGGGGTGGCTGAAGGAGCAAGGGAGGTCTGTATCGCATCCCTATCCACTTGGTCTTGAGCTGTTGTAATATTTCTGTTAATGCCTCAGCCCTTCTGTAGGACCACTTTAGGTTGGTGGGGGAGATCATCTCCCTCCATTTGAGATACATAGGTAGGGGAGTATACCGCTCCTTATAGGCACTCCATGCCCTTTCTATTAACTGTGGCCCATGAACTTTGAAATTTTCAAAGCAAATCCTGATACTATCATTATATTTGTTCTTCATAGCTTCATAGCTTTTAATCCTTTGGAATTGAGCCTTGAAGGCAAAGGGCTTTCGATTAGGATATCTCATTTGGAGTCCTACAATTCTCTCTGCTTGCAAATACTCCCTGGTTCTATCCTACCAATGGATCTGATTCTGCATATTAGACATGAAGGCTCTAAGTTGTACCTCTCCAACAAAAAAGTTGATGAAGAAATCACTGTGTTTTTCCAAAAATAGATTATGTATGAAAAATTCACACAACAGATTTTGCTGAACAAGGGCTGCCGCTTTGAATGCTTCTAGGAACTGTTTATCATCTGGGTCATGGGGTAAATTGCAGGAGATCCTCAAAAGTTTCCATCTTAATAACTGTTCATTGAGAAACATGGAATATAATCAGGATGGCTTTCTACATGCTAGTAACAATTCTCCAATCTGACATGCATCAGTTTTAGCCTAGTAGACTTTGTCATAGGATTCTTTTAATAACACTATTTCTTGCTTAAGTTTGGCATTTTCTACCCCTGCTTGCCTTAAGAAATAGCATCTCTCCATCCATTTGGCCAACATTGGAGGAATGTGAATTTGAAACCATTCCATTTTAGTTGGCCCAGTCTGCACTTCTTTTGATTCCATCATTGGTTTCGCATTGATTTCCTACAAATCCTACTCTATCTCAACAGTTCTGCTCAAAGCTGCATTGAGTTCAAGTTTTTGTTTTTCTTGTTTTTCTACAAATGCTTTGAGAGATTGCACTAGATTATCAGTTAAACTTTTAATCTGTTTATCTTTTTCAGATAAACTAACCAAATACTATTTATCTTTCCCATCAATTTGTTGCACTTGAGACTGCAACTCTCCAATGGTTTTATCCTTTTGCTCTAATTGGGCCCCTAAAGCTATGATTTCTTAATCCTTTTGCTTCAAAAGTTCAGTTTGTGTACTTATTTTCTATTGTTGCTTATTTATCTGCTCCTCATTTTGCTGCAGTTTATCTTTTAACTGAACAATTTTTGCCTTCAATTCTTCTAATTCTGTTTTTATGTGATCATATCTTTCAATTTCTGCATTAGTGGAAAGGGGAAAAATAGAAATCTCTGCGTCACTGCCAGTCACATGTCCTTCATCATTTACTTCCAGTGGACTCTGTTCTGTATCATCGGCAACTAGGGGAGACAATTGTTCACTTAGGGGGATTGTGTTAATTTCTTATGTTTCCAATGGCTGCTGTGAAGGGGAAAGTGGTTCTACAGACTCATCCTCAACAAGTATATAGTTTGGCAATTGTTCACCTATTTTTCCTTGTCATGTCTCCGATGGGACAACCTCCTTTTCAGACTCAGGGGGCTTATTGCTATCCAGAGTTTGCTTTCCACCTAACTGGGCTGTATTTTCACATGGTTGGGCTGCCGTTTCACAAGGCTGCACTACATTTGCACTTGACTGGGGTATATTTTCATACGACTCGGCCACATTCTCGTATGATTGGACTACAGTTTCATGAGATTGCCTATCTTATCTTTTCTTTTTAGGAACATGCGGTTGATCGCAATCTGCAACACAATTGAATTCAGTAGCCAATCGTTTGCTTCTCCTTAAAGGAGGAGGTCTTTGAAATTTCATCTTAGGCCTCCTTTCCTTTTTGTGGGTACGAGTATTCTCATCTTCAGAATTCACTAAATCCACATTTTCTTGCTTCTCTGGGGTCTCTGGCACATTCTGTGGTTTAGGTCTTTCCTCAGGGTCTGAAATGTTTGATGGATTTTCTGGCGCTTTGCCACCAGGAGCTTTTTTTGGCATCTTGAGGCACATGGGATGGTTCTTTCAAATTTTGTGCCGCCAATCCGGATTACTCACCTTCCTCAAAATGTCTTGAGGGTTCAGGGTTTTCAAATTTCCGAAGAAATCTCTGCTATTTTTCTTTTATTTTTCTTTTCTTCAGGAAATGGTGTTTGCAAATTAGATAAATAAGATCATGATGTTTTAATGGCCCTGAACCAATTTTGAACCTTTCTATCATATTGACAATGGAATCACTGAGGAAAGTGGGAAGGTTAACCCTTAATTTGGGGTTTTTAGCGCCATGGCGCAGGTGAGTGAGTAACCGGAAGGGGGGGCGACTATGGTGGCACATTGCCCCTCACATGTAAAGTAATTGATGATCCAGGCAACCGCCGTTCTCCACGACTCTACAATAGACATTCTCTGAAACCCCTTATTTTGTCCATGGGTATTCACAACTAACAGAGGATGAGGTTCTCCCTCCCTTATGAAAAGTTCTATCATTCGTTGATAAGAAATGTTTGTAGTTTCTGTTAAATTCACACTTCATCTTTAATGCGAAACAAGCTAGAAATGATTCGAGGGCTTACCTTAAACTTCTTGCCACACACTATCGTATGCCCATCTAAGAAGTTTTCTGCAAATTCCTTGACCAACTGCGTGTTATGCCCCTCAAATTTCTTCATGAACTCAAGCCAAACTATCCTCTGAAACAACTCAAAAATATTACTCAATGCCAACAATTTATATGGGGAAGTTGGTTCGGATTTGCTCTTAGCTCCTCCCATTCTGTCTCTTGCTGACAATTCTGTTAAGTGTCTACTGAATGTCGTGGCACTCTAATGGTGAAAAAATGTTTCAACAAGACTATTATGTAGACTAAAAGAAATGCAATCTTATGACCACCTGTACTTTGACAATACTGTTGGGACACGGATTAATTCAAGCATTTGACTTTGTTGTATTTTAATCATTATTCTGCATGGGATAGAGTGAATGAGCTGCCACCTCTTTAGTGAAGGTACAGTCCGCACAATTTACTAAATTTGGAAAGGAAGGTGGAATGTGCCAATTCATTTATTTTTATTCACAATAATATACCTACTTAAAATAAAAGATGTACATACCTCATGTCTCGTCATTGATTTGAAAGTTGCCTCATGTATGCTGACGTAATGCATCATGGGTGGCGATGTAATTAAATTTGGATGGGATGGCGAAGGGTTGTAATGAATTTATTATGAATGAAGATGGGATGACTAATAAGTTTTTAAATTATTATGACGAAAAGTAGTCACAATAATTTTGATTTATTATGGTAAGAGATGGCAGTATCGGGCGTGAATTTCAGAAGTGGTGGAAAAATTTAGTGATGATCATGGGTATGTTGTTGGGATTGTCGGAGCATTTGCAAAGAAAGGGAAATCACAAAATTCCGGAGCATCGCTGAAAGATGTGCTCAGAACAAAAGAATAAAATTCTGGAGCATCGCTGAAAGATGTACCCAGAATGCAAAAGCAAAGTTCTGGAGCATCACTGAAAGATGCAGCCAGAATGTAGGAGCAAAGTTCCTGAGCATCGCTGAAAGATGCAGTCGGAATGCATGAACAAAGTTCTGGAGCATCGCTAAAAGATGCAGCTAGAATGCAGGAACAAAGTTCCAGAGCATCGCTGAAAGATGCAACCAAAATGAAGGAGGAATGCAACAAAATGATGCAATTTGGACTTAACACGTTCCAAATCATCGCTGAAAGATGCGTCGGAATGCAAGAATAAACAAGGGAATGGAACCAATCGAACGAACAAGTTTCGGAGCATCGTTGCAAGATGCACTAGAATTTGTATTCTATTAAAAATGAAGTCCTGCAAAAGAGATAAAATTCAGACAAGTTCAAGAGAACGACAATACAATAAAAATGCTCCGAAGTGTCTATAAGTACATACACATGCAGGAATTTTTTTTAACTGATTTAGCTGAAAATTATACTGGATCTGTCGTAGCAGAGTCAATACATTGGGTTTCTCCTTGCATTTCTACCATTCTCGTTCATTCTCCTTTGTTGACAAGTTTGTGGTAGATTCATAATCGATGACCGTTGACTAAGAGAGTTTGAGTGTCACCATCTATGGGTTTAAGTTGCACTGCTCCATTTGGAAATACTTCAGAAATTTCATATAGACCCAACCAATGAGTCCTTAGCTTCCCTTTCTGATCTTTATATCGGGAATCAAATAACAGTGCCCAAACTCCATTGTGGAATTCTCTTTATTTTATGTGTTTATCATGCCAGGCCTTTTGTTGTTGTTGAACTAGCTCAGTCTAGTGGACAGCTTCTAAGCGAAGTTCATCTAATTCACTAAGCTGCAAGACTCTTTCAACCTGAGCTTGGTCAAGGTCTAAACCTAACTCTATTGTCGTTCTTAAAGTTTGAAGTTCAAATTCAATGGGTAGAAGAGATTTCTTCCCAAAGACTAACTCGTAAGGAGTAAGACCAGTGGTTGATTTCCAAGTTGTATTATAGGCCCAAACAGCTTCAGGCAATTTTCTGGCCCAGTCTCTTCTTCTCGATGAAACTATTTTTGTCAAGATATTTTCAAGTTCCCTGTTAGTGACTTCTACTTGACCATTTGCTTGAGGGTGATAAGGTGACGAATTTTTATGGCTTACCTAGAAATGCTCAATAAAGGCTAGCAAAATTTTGGACATAAACTAGGGTCCTTGATTTGTGACAATTGATCTAGGGGCCCCAAATTTGAGAAAAATCATGTTATACAGGAAGTCAACAACTTGTTCTTCCCTAGCAACTCTCAGGGCTTGGACTTCTGCCCACTTAGTCAGATAGTCAGTATAGACCAAAATGTATTCTTTGCCTTGTGAAGGAGGGTCTATGGGACCGATAAAATCTAATCCCCACTTTTCAAATGGTTCAAAAACCACCTGCGGTTGCAGAGGCATTTCATTGGATGTAGTGGGTCTTCCTACCCGTTGGCATTCATCACAACGGCGAACATAGTTTTTCACGTCTTTATGCATCGAGGGCCAATAATATCGTGCACCTAAGATTTTATGGGACGTTCTCTTGGCGGAGTAATGGCCTCCAGAGGGATCATCATGGCAGGCTCTAAGGATGTTGTATGTTTCATCTGATTTGACACAACGTCGTAAAACCAGATCAAAGCCACATCGAAATAGCATTCCATTAATCCATTTGAACTAGGCACTTTCCTCAATAAGGTGTTTCTTTTGTTTTGACGTAAAGTTTGGTGGGAACTCAGAAGTAGCCAAATAGTTGGTGATGTATGCAAACCAAGGGGTTTTAATGGAGATGGCAAATAAATTTTCATCTGGGAATTCATCTTATACAGGAGCACAATCTCCATTGTCTTGTTTGATCCGGGATAAGAAATCTACGACTACGTTGAACTTCTCGGGTTTGTCAATGATGGTTACATTGAATTCTTGGAGAAGCAATAACCACCTGATTATTCTTCCATTTACTGCAGGTTTGTTCATTAGGTACTTAATAGTTGAATGGTCTGTGAACACAGTTACTTTGTACCCTATGATGTAAAGTCGAAGTTTATTGATTGCGTGCACCACAGCTAAGAATTCTTTCTTTGTAGTGGTATAGTTTCGTTCAGTGGGAGTCAAATTCTTACTAATGAAATAGATGGCATATTTTCCTCCATTCTCATCTTCCTGACCTAAAACTGCTCCAATGGCATCTTTAGAAGCATCTGCATAAATATGGAACAGAAGGTTCCAGTTAGGTCCATGTAGGATAGGAGCAGAGATGAGTTTCTCCTTAATGATCTCAAATGATGTTTGACATTTTACTGTCCAGACAAAATGTATGTCCTTTTAGAGAAGGGAGAATGTGGGGGATGCAATCTTGCTAAAGTTTTCTATGAATCTTCGGTAGTATCCAGCATGTCCTAAGAAACTTCTGACGTCAGTTTGGTTCTTTGGAGTCTCTAGTTGTTGTATTACCTCAATTTTCTTAGGGTCCACTTTTATCCCTTCAGCTGAGATGTGGTGTCCCAATACTATCCCTTATTCTACCATTATTAGACATTTTTCGTGACTCAGGGATAGCTGATAGTCCTCACATCACTTCAAATACCTTGTCCAAATTTTTAAGACTTTCATCAAAAGTGGAACCATACACTGTGAAGTCGTCCATATAGACTTCCACACAGTCATTTACTAGCTCAACAAATATGGCCAGAACAACTCTCTGAAATGTTGCAGGAGCGTTGCATAGCCCGAAGGGAAGGACGCAGTATGCAAATGTTCCCCAGGGGTAAGTAAAAGTTGTTTTGTCCTGGTCTTCTGCTGCTATTTGTATTTGGTTATATCCACTAATTCCATCCAGGAATGAGAAATACTTCCTTCCAGCTAAATTATCTAAGACCTGGTCTATGAAAGGTAAAGGGAAGTAATCTCTATAGGTAGCTTTGTTGAGCTCTCTATAATCAACGCACACTCTCCACTTCCCTTTTTTCTTTGGAACAACTACCAAAGGCGAAACCCATTTGCTGTCAGAGATGGGACAGATGAATCCTACTTGAAAGATTTTCTCAATCTCTGTTTTAACAATATCTTTGAGAGCAAGGTTAAGTCTTCATTGAGGTTGACGAACAGGTCTAACATCTTTACTATAGATGTGATGGGTACAAACACTCAGGTGTATTCCTCTCATGTCTGTATAATCCCAAGCAAAAGCTTTGGATCTATTTACCAAAACATCAAACAATTTGAGCTCATCTGACTCTGTCAACCAACTGCTGATATTTAAAGTTTTTCCTGGTAGTAACATGATAGTTTTGGTTCCAGGGTAGTTGGAGGTGATGGTATGAACTTCTCTTCTTAAGGTGTTGAGAGGGTAGCTATGTGGTATAGTTCTGTGAAGTCTGGAAATATCTTTGAATAAGTGATCTGTTTTCATAATGATATTAGCTAGAGGACAAGGTAATGTTGTGAAGTTGGTGTAATCATGTTCGGTGTCATCAGTGTGGATCGGATGTCCTAAAATCTCTTCTATTTCTAAAATTTCTTCATCACTTGAGTCTACGGTAGAATCTTGCATGTTGTTTTCCAGTTCATCTTCCAACTCTTCACCATGTTATTTAATGACTACCATAGCAAGTGAGGCTAGATTCTCTTGTTTGTCAGAACCATCTGGTTCATCAACCCAAACTTGGTTATGCTCAGTAGGTTGAGCGAGGGGATACAGGAATAAGTGTTTGCTATTGGGACCATGTGAAATGGTCATTCCTCCTGCTCTGCAATCAATTTTAGCTACAACTGTAGCTAACCACAGTCTGCCCAATATTATCAGGTAACTGTCCTTAGGTGTGAGGGACTAAATTATTTGGAAATCCACTGGGTATTCTCAATTGTCAACCTTGACAGGAACATTTTCTAGGACACCCTTGGGAATAGCTATAGATTGATTTTCCATTTGCAATACAGTGGTTGTGGGACGTAGATCAGTGAGTCCTAGTTTTTCCATAACATCCACCGTCATGACATTAATGGTTGCTCCCAAGTCCACGAGTGCATTGGGTATTGCTACCTTGTTGATTATCACTGTTATGAGTGGACTGCTTGGGTCACCATATTTTGGGGTTGAGGTTTTGCCAGCCAGAAGGTCAGTAGGTATCCATTGATATGCACAGTATTAATCTATTTCGGTTTCCTTCCTGGTGTTTTTATGCACAACTGTTTAACTAGCTGGTTTAGTTCAAGAATTTCTTTAATCGCTTGTAACAAGGGAATATCAATATAGAGTCACTTAATTTCTTGTATAAACGTGGTTTCAATGGGTAAGGTCATTTCCAGAGGGTTATTTAAAAGAGTTGCTTTGAGGCGCTCGGGAAAAGGTGCTTGAGACCTCTTTTTCAAGGTGGGATCCTCCTTTAAAAGATCTGTTGAACACTGGCCAACTTCTTCTTGAGGTAACTTGAAAGTTCTAGGTGAGGATTGTGGAAGAGGCTTGTCTTGATTACTCAATGGGTTCTTATCTGAAGATATGGAAGGTGTCTCAGTCCCTTCAACAGATTCTGCATTTGGTTCATCAAGGATCTCAACTATGGTAGGTTGTTGGAGTGTTTTTCCTGACCTCAACTGCAGGTTTCCACAATAGATAGCATTTACTCGAGCCATGTTTTCCTATTCTGTGGAATACACTGGTGTGGTTTGACGATTATTATTTGGATTAGGGACAGGTTGTGCTGGGAGTTGTGGTTGGTTGACCTGCTCATTTTGTTGAGGGTTTTGGGGAGCTGGTAAAAGGTTTTGCTGTGGATTAGGCAGCCTCCTTGGTCCATGATAGAATTGATTTGGAGTCTAATTCCATTGAGGCATCAGATTTTGAGGATACCATTGTTGTTGAGTTTGGTTTGGCCATTGAGGGTTTCCCCAGGACTGGTTCACCCATTTAGGTGGTCCCCAAGGGTCAGGTCCCCAAATAGGTGGTGCTTGAGGCCAAGGTGTTGTCCATTGACTATTATTCCAATTATTTGGAGGATGCCAGGAGGGATTTGAATTTTGACCGTAGGAGAAATTCCCTCCAGGTCTTTGACCCACAAAATTGATCTCCTCCTCAGTGTGAGATGACCTTTTCTTAGAATTTTTTATTGCATTTAGGATCTCACATTGATTAGTGGCATGACTCTTTTCACAAATTTGACAATTGTCAACTTTGTCCAAAGGACATTCTCTTAACATATGTTTGTTTCGACACCTAGGGCAGTAGATGGATAAGGTCTTAGGATTAGGTGTTTTGGCCTGTATTCCATCCAGAGTGGTGTTTAGCTGAACAAGAATGTCAATTTTAAGATTTGCTATTTCCTCTCGTAGTTTACCTATTTCACTTGAACCTCTTAAAAGACTAGATTTACGGATACCTCCCTGAGTACGGAAGCAATTCTAGCATAACTCAATGATATCACCAAGTTCAAGTTGGGACACATCCCCCTTTCCCATTAAATCTAAACTTCTTCTAGCATCCTCATCAAGTCCTTTGAGAAATATGGTCTTTAGAATTTCTGGGCTTAAATGGCTTCTTCACCACATCATTTGGTTAAAAAGATGAACCTATCAAGGTAATCTTCCAAGCTCTCATCTTCTTTTTGCCTTAGTTTGAAAAATTCCTCTTTCCTATCACTAACTCTGTAGTAACTCTGATATTTGTCTAAAAAGACAGTTTCCATTTCAGCCCACATAGTTATCGACCCAGAAACTAATCCCATGAACCAACGCAGTGTAGCATCTCTCAGAGTGGAGGGAAATTAAGTTTCTGGTTATCATTTTTGCAGTTGTATGTTTGGCAAAGGATTTTGAACTCAAACAAGAACTGGTCAAGATCTTCAAAGGATAATCCCCTGAAAGTCGATAAAATGGATGGTGAAATGTTTTTCATGGGTGCATCATCATCTTCGTTGAGAGCAATAGGGTAGGTAAATGTCCGTGTTGCTTCTCTTCTTGGGTTATCACCATCTCCTTGGTTTTCTCTCCATTCATTGAAAGGGTTATCATTGTTATTATCATTCATTATGTTAAAAGGAATGGTCTCCTCCTCAAAGATCGGACTTATTGGCTAAATGATCTCTTCAAAGGTCTGGTCTGATGGTTGAACTTTTGGGGTATTTTGGGAGGTCTCAGGTTGATCCTACTCGATCAATTCATAACTAAGTTCTTCAGCTGAGACTTCTACCTCCCTATTTATGGTTGGAACTATTATTGGGGGGGTTCTTGGTATGAATCTTCCATGCGGACCTCATTTTCTAACCATGCAGAAAAAGAAGTCTAACAACTATGTTTTTTTCTAAAAGAGGTATTCTCCTATTAACACTTAGAAAAGAATCAGTCCCCAACAACGACACCAAAAAGTGACAGGCTGTCATGAGGTCCTAACACTTTAGTTGAAAAATATATCAATTATGTTGACTGGGTAGTGTCCAAAGGCTATATGCAATGGGGGATATTTTTGGACATCTCACTTAGTGAAAATTTTCTGAATTTTTGAAACGATTGAAAACAGAAATTAAACTAGAAAGCATGAAATTGTTTAAGCTAGAAAGCATTCAAATTCCCATTCTAGAAAGCATGTAAACTATCTAAGAAACAACACTTGCAGTTTAACTATGAAATTAAAATGAAGGCAAGTAACTACTAACAACTAACTACTAACTGAAAGTACGCCTAACATCTTTTAATCAATAGCTGACAACAGTTTTATGAACAAAGTGGATGCTCCAGAAATTTCAAGTAAATAAAATTTAGAGATCATTAACTTAAAAACACAACCTGCAGGAACACACAATAGAACTAAACACAGAGTAACATTTATCTAAACATAACATGCACAGAATAGAAATAACAACATTAACGATAAAAATACTTATCTACTCTATGATGCCTCGAGTTGCCAACTCTTGGGCGTTCTTCAAAATATAGCATAACCGCTTATCCTCATTTTGAGCACTACATATATATACTGCACTACTACAAAATCCTAATTTACAGATGGCAGGTAAATGCCATTGAAAAAGTCTTAAACAGAATTACAACTAACTGATGTTCATGACATAAAACATAGTAAAGGCTCTGAGTGGAGCCGTAACGTCCCAAAAATTCTTAACAAAAAATAACAGAATGCTTTAAAAGAAGTCTTCCACTATGCACGTCTAAATTTCTAGCACTCTGACTTCAACTGCTTGAAGTCCACTCCTTTCATAGGCCATGCATAAGTCCTGCACAATTACTCAAAGTCTATATCATTATATCAACATTAGTAGCTAATTCCAATCAATTTGAGAAATAAAGATTTATACACCATTTTATTAAAAGTAGACAATTATTGCTTCTAAAAATAAACAAATTGGCATGGCTAGGCTGGTTGGCAAGAACAAAAATAGGGTATTTAGCTCATCATAAGAATGAGGTTGTTTATGCCTCATCAATGGGGAAGTACATCAGGAGTGTGAGCTCTTGAGTTTGGAGGAGCAACTTTTACATGAAGGTGCAATTTTTAGCTATTGGTAGGTGCTATAATAGGTGATGCATGCAAATTTCAACATGATACAACTTTTGGATCAACCAATAGTGCTATGAACAATAGTCCATTATCTTCACATGATTTTGATAATCATAAGGTGATAGAAGTGTTCCATGTGGATGACATTGGTAAAAGGCACTATCTTGTTGATCTCCGATATTTTATGGCTAAGCATGATAGATTGTTTGTGGATCCAAGATATATACAAGGTATGACATTCCATAGTGGTTTGCTATTCTTTGTTTAATGAGACCGTCACTACTCGTGATTACATTGGAAGGAGACAAGGTATGCAAAGATTTTGATATCATGGCTCTAGATAGAATGTTGAGTTTGCATGGGATACATCTGATTAGAGAGCTGATTATGGAAATTGAGGGCTTGCCTTTAAGGAAGATACTACAATTTGATAATGTGTGGTTTGCCATTGGCATTACACCTTTGAGATGGCTATCAAATGAAACATTGATAGGTTCCAACCTTGAATTGACTGCACTTCATCCATTAGTAACTAATGATCGAGTATCTCATACCTTAAGATTGATGAATGGGCAAAATGTCAGTATGTAGCGAGTTGTGGAAGAAATTTCAGATTTGGTTCAATGGTTTCCACCTTACACATTGATGTTTAGTGGTTGTTTTATAATGTTGGTTATAAAATTTTCAGGCTTTACATTGATGATTGCAACTGATTGCATGGGATTGTGTGCATGGGATTGTCACTACAACACTTGGAGGTTGAATGGTGATGAGATCTTATCAGTTTATGATAGCAGAAGCATTCCCAAGATGTTATGGATCCGATTTTTCAGTTTTACTAGTGTTGTCCTTATTTGTACCAGTAGTCTAGAGAGGATATGTATATTTGGTTATGCACACATGATGAACACCTTTCAAGCCCATATGAAACAATTCATATTTAGATGGATAGCTTGTGATAGTGACTTGATAAGAGACACTTATCCTTGCATTTTTAGTTTATATGATGGTGCAATAATTTGGGATCCAGGCATTTGTATGATGGGTGGATTGCTTCAAATGATATGTTGAATGACATTTGTATTAGAGTGGAGCAACAGAAACTTGGTGGTTTGCTTTACAATGTTTGGTTGGATGACAGTTGTATCATAGTGGAGCAGCAGAAGGCTTGGATCAGGTGGTTATATTCAAGAGAGCATTGTTATAATACCACCTATCACATGTCAATAGGCATGCCACCTTTCAAAGCCTTGTATGGTTGACACTAGGTCTTTTGTAGACTTAGCATTTGAGGTCATAAGAGCTCCCATAGTAAGAGAGTTGATGCAGGATAGCCAGGACATGCATAAGACATTTGAGGTTGGTGATTTGGTTTTCTTGCTCCTACAGTCGTATAGACAGACTACATTGAGGAGGAGTGGTGCAGGAAAGTTGAAGCCTCACTTCTATGGCCCTTACAAGATTAAGAGTAGAGTTGGAGAGGTTGCATATGAGTTGGAGTTGCCGGAGGGTTGCCGAATTCATAACGTATTTCATGTATCTTGCCTCAAAAGGGAAATTGAGCAGCACATTACATCTTCTCCAGAGCTTCCACCATTGGATGAGGAGAATTTGATACTTATTCCTGATGCTATACTGGATGTCAAGGAGCGTAGGTTGAGAAATAGGGTGATCAAGGAGTATTTGATTAGATGGAGAGACTTGCCATTTGTGTATGCTACTTGGGAAGGTTAACAGATTCTGCAACATCCAGGTTTGCAATTGCTTGAGGGCAAGCAATTTCAGGATAGGAGGACTATAATGTCCCCTTTTTCTGAGTGATCACCCAACAGAGTCGGTTAGCCTATTCTATTCCCGTAGGCTAAGCCAAAAGGGTTAGGGAATAACCTAATTGGTCAAATACTCTATTTAACCAATTTTAGTGAGCCAATTCGAGTGGGAAATGACTTCTCATATTTTTGTAAACCTCTTGGTGAATTGAAAATAAATAAAGAAAATTACCCAAGAGGTGGGTGACCTAGGAGAGAAAAAATAAAAGAAAAGAAGAAAATAAAATAGAGAAGAAGAGGTCGGCCCTGTGAGAAGAAGAAAATGAAATAAAAATAATATTAAATAATTGCCCAAGGGAGGTTGTCCAAGAAGGAAGAAAAAAGAAAAAATAAATAAAAAGAAATTGCTAGAGGGAGGTTGGCCTTGTTGAGGTCTATTTGTATGCCTATTAAAGAAGACAATTTGGAGGTCATTTCATCATTCAATCAATCCATTTTTCATTTGGAGATTTCTCTTTGGCTGCACTTTTAGTTCAGCATATTCCAAGGATGAAAACCCTTAGGAATATTTGGTGGGTTAGACGAAAACCTAACTCATCTTGGAGGTGAATTCATACGGAGTTCACACTTGTACTTGATTGGGGATTTTGAGTTCTTGAGCTTTCAAGCCATATTCTTTGGAGCATATTTAAGAACCTATTTTGGAGGGAATTGGATGAAGATTGACTAGGGTTTCTACCCTAGGTTGAGCGCCACTTCCCAAGGAGGGCGACTTCGTCATTTTGGAGCACCAAGCCCTAAGCGCCCACCATGGAGGATTCGTCCATCTAGGGTTTGATGTTTGAAGACATTTTTGCATATTTGTGGTATGTATAAACCAAATTTAGGTTAGACTAGTATGAACAGAAATCCAGGGAATGTTTGGAATGTTTGAGCCCATGAATTTGATGTAATTCCAAATCATCATATTCAAATTTGTAGTAGACTTGTTTATTCAGAAATCAGATTTGTTTGTCATATGTTTGGCATTTGGATGGTTGTTATACATGGTTGGAATCATGATTGATGTTATCTACATGTTTGGCATCTTTATGTGAATGTTTGGCACATGTTTATTCGCTGCCCATAAGTGTTTATATTTTAGAAATAAAATCAAAATTCAATCCTAGGGTTTGAGCAGAAAAACTAAATCAAAAAATTAGTGCAAAAATTCATAATTCTAGGGCATTTCCTATCGGGGATATTACAATTCAGGAATAAGCATGAAAATCACAACACTTTCTTTTTAGAAAGTTGTTTTTTTTTCTTTTTCAGCAAATAACAATAGATTCCAATGGTAGAAGGTCAACAATATAGATTCAAGCTTCATCAAGTGAAAATGGTTTCAAGAGGTAGTAAAATGATGGAAAACTCATTAAAGTCAAAGGTTTTATGGCACAACATGTTAGAACAGAAAATGGAGCAATTTTGATGAAAGATTGAAAGTTTCTATTTTGAAGACTCATCAAAAAACACTTCAAGCGCCCATGCCTTGTTCATTTTTATGTCACATTTAATTTTTTTGGTTTTGGCATCCAAGTCATTAGATTCCCAATTTGGAGTCTATTGGGGAAAATCACCAATGAGTGTCAAAATCAAAGTAACTCAAAATTGGTGTCCACATAAGCAAATCCTTGATGAGAATTATATTTAAAAATAAAACTAATAGTTGGGCGCCTAAGTTTTCTGGACACCAACATAACATGTTTTTCTTGCCAAAGTGAAGATAGAAACAAAGCAAAAGTGGCAGCCAAGTTAGTATGTGCACTCAAATGAAGATTGGAAGGAAAATAAAGTGAAATAAAGGAGAAAATAATCAAATTTGAGCCCTTCATTTCAAGTGACACCCAAGCCAAGATTGAGGATTAGTTAAAACAAATCAAAGACAAAATCTAAAGATCAAAGACCTTGATTTAGATGGATGCTCAGGAATGAGAAGTACAAATGAAAAGAAGGTAATATTTTATATTAATTTCAGAGGTTGAGGATAAAATTGCTTTCAAAGAAATTATTTTTATTATTTTTGAAGTTGTAGCTGGAAAACTATAAATGTGTCATTTACACATACAATGTAATGAAAGTTGATGCCAAACTTATGCTATAGAAATTATCATTTAAGTTTGAAGTTAGATTAAATTGTTTAAGTGTTTGTGTGCAGTGACTAATAAATTGAAGCTTGCTTATGCTACTATTATTTCCATTCAAAGTTATTATCATTCAAAGAAGCTAATTAATGAGGAAGATCCATGTTAACTTTGTGTAACTATGGTGTTCATGGTTACAAAGTAGGTTTGAATGTCTAGGTAACAATCAATTGCCTTAATCTTTCTTCTTCAAATTGTTGCTATTTTGTGTGCTATGTTCTCTTTTCCAAATCAAATTATTGATACGATTTCAAAGGATCCCTATTTTACTCTTTGGGTAGTATTCTTGTTTACATTTTAGTTGTCATAAATTGAGAAAATTCATTACTAAGATAGGAGTTCTTCAAATGCTCATGCTTTAACTTCTAAGATAAAAAAAAAATAGATAGGTCAAGTTTGGTTATTTATTTTATCTTTATGCAAAACCCCAAAGAATAAATTGTACAGTGTGCATATTAGTAGGGTTGTTTTTGTTTTAGATTTTATAGTAGATTAAATTAGGGAGCTTACCTTGCAAATTTGAAGAAAGGTTTTCCTCATCTACTGTTTTATTTTGTGTGTTCGCAAAAGTGACAAATTAAAACACCAACAATTTTTGGTGCCCATTGTGGGGCACGTGTTGCTGAAATTTCCAAATCTCATGTATATGACTCTCAAAACCCTTCAAGCTCCAATTTTTCAAGCTAACTTGAATTGGATTGAATAGGATCAAGAAGATATTTTGGACAACTTAAGGCATTTTGCATTTGATCAAAAGAAGAGTCTTGCACATTGGAGAGTTGTTGTTGCCATCTTAGACGAAGAACATAAAGTTGACTTTGTAGCAGGAAGACCCAACTTACCTCCTCCAATGTGGAACTGATCAATCTTGCCTCTCAAAGTTTACAAAAGGAGGAGGAAAGTGGATCTTATTGAATTTGCCTTCCCAGATTTTCAACAAGTATCATCAAGTGAAGGATCTCTTCTATCCATACTCGAACTTGTTGAAGTATCCTTTCCATTGGACAAAGAGCCCCTTAATTATGAAATGGGAGACAACCACAACAATGCAAATGAAGCTGCAATTTGCCCTTTTCCATGTGTGTAATTCCCCAATTTGTAACCCATTAATCTCTAAAGATTTATTAGATCTTATGGTTAAGACTAATGGAAGACTAGCCAACAAACAAGAGACAGGTTATATAGTGCTCTCCCCTGCGTTTCAGGCTCGGCAAAGCCTAGGTGGGTTCCCCTCTAAGACACTACTTGGAAATGATAAGCAATCTCATAATGTAGTGCCAAGCATATATAAATATTCACACATAATGATAGGAAAATCAAAGATTAAACACTCATATGACTCATTCCTTGTAATCTTTAAGACCTGGTGTGAAGAACAAAAATAATTATAGATAAATTACTATGGGATCAAGATTTGTCATCTTAGAATATTTTGTGGTTGGCAAATATTCAGAGTCGAACCGGTGCCTATTTAACTAGCACAAGTCAATATATTGTGCAACGATTCATCCTAACATCAAATACGTCTGATGGTTAACTAAACTTTAATGGATATTATTGCCTTGGCAATAATATGGACCTACTTATGGTTGATACATGTGTAGTCATACTTAGTGATCCATTCATATTGTAAACAACCTTACTATTTTCTGTCAAAGCTTTACCCTATTCCTTAAATAAAAGCTAACACATAGAACAATTCATAGCAGCAAATGTGTATGAGGAAATTAGTAATCCTTGATTATTAATTCAAAGATATGTTGACAACACAGAAATAGAGACAAACGACATAGTATTGCATGTTTTTCATATAAGCTCAATCAGAGAATACATGCTATTATAGAAGACTTACTCAGATAATATAAACAAGTTCTTCCTAATACAAACTATGTTAGGAACCTGTGTTTAACCCTTCTCTTTACTTTGTTAGTATATTGTTGTTGGACGCATATGCTTTGTAAGTCGTCCCATGAGTATATTGTATTATCCCACATTCATGGGAAGTAATAGTTGTTTAGATTAGACTTAGTATATAAGTACATGTTGAGGCCAATGAAGGCATCCACGAATTTATTGTATTGAGCTTGCTCAAAGGAGGTTGCCCCCTCGAAGTGGCCTACGATCAATAAATTGCTTCTGTGTTTTTACTATTTCTATTATTTCATACATTTTTCATTATATTGTTGCAGGAGGTTCCTCTCATCTAGTATCAGAGCGCTTTCTTGGGCTTGCTAGGTGGAATTTTTGCAAAAAAAATTTCTACAGTGGCCTCCAGGCACTGTGATTATTGCAGTAGTTCTTTCTTTTTTGCATCTGTATTGTTCATTTCAATTGCAGGTTCGAATCAAGGAATAACCCTATCTGCTTAATTGTGGGAAGTGCCTGGGCATAGCCCTAAAACTCCTTGTGAGGAGTACCACAGGGACCCCAAAGTAGCTGGCCCATTGAGAGGACCTACCAGCGAAAAGGGCAACGGCCCCTACCTGATTGACTAGTTCCCATCCATGAGGTAAACCAAGAGATGTTGTTTGTGGCAAAGCGGTTATCAGTTTTACCTGAGTCGTGGAGTGAGGGGTACTACCCCAATATGCAAATCGTTACACAGCATTGGTGGCCGAGTGACTCCCCTGAACCTTTAGGCAGTCGAACATACCTAGGGCCCATATCTATCGACAGCCAACAAATCACAGATTAAATCCGTCTAGAGCTGTTTGCATATCGTTTCCAAAAAAAAAATTGTATTTCGCCATATCTTCCTTGCTTTAGCCCCGTTTCCTCTCAAAATTCACGGGAACCCCTGAAATTCATTCTGTATATTTCCTTCCTTGAGGGCCCTATCCCAAATTCCACTTATCGAAGCTAGAAATCCCACATTTGTCTATTTTTAGGGTTTGCCATAACTTCTTCGATTCTCACCCAATAGCCTTCAAATTTTGCCACAGTGTTCATTTCCTATTTCTGCTGCTTTGTCCCTCTTGGACAAATTTTCCCATTCTTTCACCTCATTTCTGAAATCCCCATTTTCTACTTCCCTATCCCTTAGAAAGTGTCCAAAACCTAGTCAAACCCCAATTACCCATCAGAGTTTTTCCCAAATCCAAATTTTCCTTTACTAAAAAAGTTTCCATTTTTATTTTTCTACCCATTCCCAAAAAAAAAACTTTTGGCTATGGTTGTCACCCGCACAGGAGCAAAAAACATGGAGGATGAACTTGTAGCCCTCAAGACCAAACTCCAAGATCTGGATGAAAAAGTTCTCGGCCTCAATCTTCAGCATTCAACCATGAACAATAGACGGCAACCAAAGTCTTATGCAGACACTGGGTTCTCTTCTTCCGACAATTTTCGTGGGCCGAAGCTTGATTTTCCTTGCTTCAATGGTGATGATCCGACTGGATAGGTATACCCGACAAAACAATATTTTAGTCTGCATAATATTTTTTATGTCAACAAAGTCCCACTTGCATCCTTTCATTTGGAACATGAAGCCCTTCAATAGTTTCGTTGGTACATCAAGGCTCATGAAGAGCCCAAATGGACAAATTTTTGCAAACTCATTTTGCAACGATTTGGCCCTAGTTCTTTTGATGACTTCACAGGAGCACTCATTAAACTTTGTCAAACAGGCACTGTGAGAGAATATCAGACAAAATTTGAAAAACTAGCCAATCACATAGAGGGATTGTCTGGTGAATTCTTTAGGAGTTGTTTTGTCAGTGGTCTGAAGGATGCAATCTGATCTGAGGTTAAAATGTTTCATCCCGGCACAAGGATGGAAGCCCTAAGGTTGGCTAAGTTGGCGGAGGACAAGATCACAGCTCAACAACGCTCCAAATCTAATTTTGTTCCATTCAGAAATATGGCTTCCCAAAGACCTCCAATCACGCTAGCTCCTAGAACAACTCCTATCAAGCATTTGTCTGAAGTAGAGATGCAAGCACGTAGAGAAAAAGGGCTTTGTTATAATTGTGATGAGAAATTCACTGGGGGACATAGATGTGTTGAGCAAAAGATCTATCTCTTCGATGTGGATTCTCCATCTGCAACTAAAGTTTATGAAGATGCTCAGGATACAATAGATGATCAGGTCAAAACTCAGCAGCCACCTATTACCCCTACTTCTTAGGAAGACCACCCAGAGATCTCTCTCCATGCTTTAGTAGGAGTCACCACCCCACAAACCATGTGGGTCAAGGGTTACTTCAAGAAGCTCCCTCTTACAATACTCATTAATTTTGGTAGCACTCATAACTTCATTGACCCTCAGATCGCCAAACAGGTTGATTGTTTTATCCATCCTTGCTCCAGCTTTGAAGTCATGATTGCCAATGGGGGCACATTACCTTGCAAAGGGAAGTGTCGCAATGTGCGTATCTCTATTGGAGATTATAACCTACACTCTGACATGTTTGCGTATCTCTATTGCGGATATGGGATTTTGCTGAACTTTGGACGCAGTTTTCAGACAATGGCCAAAAACACACATTGAAGGGCTTACAACCAGGGTCTCTCAGCATCATAAGTTCATATTGCATGGAAAAGCTTCTTAAGAAGAATTCACATGGTGTCATCGCTCAGCTCCATTCCATTCAGATGCAACCATCAACGGTCTCCACTACTCCTTCAGATCTACGACAAATTTTGGATAGGTATGCATGTGTCTTTGCCGAACCCATGGGATTGCCACTTTCACGACTAGAGGACCACCGTATTCAGCTCCTTCTTGGAAGCTTTCCTCCCAACATCAGGCCCTACCGCTACCCATTTCACCAAAAGATAGAGATTGAGATGCTCGTTCAAGACTTACTGAAGCAAGGTATTATTCACCCTAGTACTAGTTCCTTTTCTTCACCAGTTCTTCTTGTCTGGAAAAAAGATGGGTCATGGCGCCTCTGCATTGACTTCCGAGCACTTAATCACATCACAATCAAGGATAAGTTTTTGATTCCTGTTGTTGATGAGCTTCATGGTGCTCATTTTTCTCCAAGTTGGATCTTTGTTTTGGGTATCACCAAATTCGATTTCATGAGGATGATATCCCTAAAACGGATTTCCGCACGCATGATGACCACTATGAGTTTTTGGTCATGCCCTTTGGCCTCACTAATGCTCCTTCAACATTCTAAGCATTGATGAATTAAATATTCTGGCCCTACCTGCGGAAATTCATTCTGGTCTTCTTTGATGATATCCTCATCTATAGAAAAACATGGGTTGAGCATCTCCAATATCTGGATCTCATACTGCAACTTCTATCTAATAATCATCTCTGTGCAAAACAGTCTAAATATGTTTTTGGCCAGGACAAAGTGGAGTATCTCGGGCATATTGTTTCAGCCCAAGGGGTTCAAGTGGATCCTGCAAAAATAGATGCCATGAAAATTTGGCCGCATCTTCAGACACTTAAGAGCCTCCATGGTTTTTTGGGACTAACTGGCTACTATCTCAAGTTTGTCAAGGATTACGGGAAGATTGCAGCTCCATTAACATCTATGTTGAAAAAGGATGCTTTTACATTGACACATGTTGTTGAGTGTGCATTTGAACAACTGAAACAAGCTATGTGTACTACACCTGTTCTGGCTATGCCAGATTTTTCCAAGACCTTCACTATTGAGAGTTATGCTTGTGGCAATGGACTTGGTGTTGTTCTCCTTCAAGATGAACATCCCATTGCGTTCACCAGCAAAGTCGTTTCTAGTAAGAATTTAGTACTCTCTACATATGAGAAGGAAATGATGGCTATTTTGCATGCAGTACAGAAGTGGCGGCCATACCTACTAGGGAATTATTTCTGCATTAAGAATGATCACCAGAGTCTGAAATATTTCCTGGAACAACAGGTCTCTTCCCCAGCACAACATAAATGGGTTAGGAAACTCATGGGTTATGACTATGAGATCACTTACAAGAAGGGTAAGGACAATATTGTGGCGGATGCTCTTTCTCGCACATTTGATGACCAAGATTCTCTTTCAGCTATTTATATGCCTGTTCCAAATTGGTTGGAATCTGTCTAAGAGGGCTATGTCAATAACTCTTCATTATCTCAAATCATCCAATAGTTGGCAAATAACCCTTCTACTATACCGCATTACTCTTGGGATAGTACTTCTCTAAGATACAATAGTTGTCTGGTGCTTCCCCAGAGCACAGATCTTCAACAGGCTATCTTCTATGAACTCCATGCTTCTCCATCGGCAGGGCACTCTGGGTTCCTTAAAACTTATGAGCGGGCACGGCGTAACTTCTTTTGGAAGGGAATGAAAAGGGAAATTCAATAGATGGTGGTTGAATGTGATACATGCCAATGCAACAAGGGTGAAACGACACTCCTTCTTGGATTGCTCAAACCCTTGCCCATCCCTATACAGAATTGGACAGATATTTCTATGGATTTCATTGAGGGGCTCCCTAAATCTGGAGGGAAGATAGTGATCTTGGTTGTGGTTGATGGCCTCTCCAAATATAGTCATTTTTGTGCCCTCAGCCATCCCTATACCACCTCCTCAGTCGCACAAATTTTTATGGACCAGATCTTCCGTCTTCATGGCATCCCTTCTTCCGTTGTCTCAGATCATGATGCAAATTTCACCAGTCATTTTTGGACAGAACTATTTCGACACACTGGCACCAAACTGAAGATGAGTTTAGGGTATCACCACAAATAGATGGTCAGACTAAAATTATCAACAAATGTTTGGAAACTTATCTTCGTTGCTTCACCTCAAAACAACAGCATCAGTGGGCAAAGTGGGTCCCTCTCGCTGAATGGTGGTACAATACCTTCTACCACACTGCATCTAAAATGACTCCATATGAAGTAGTCTATGGTTAGGCACCACCAGTGCTCCTTCCATACGCCCCCAGTAGTTCACCAGTTTAGGCAGTCGACATGGTTCTTTGAACCCGGGATCAGATTCTTCGCATCTTGCAAGACAATCTTCACATGGCAAGAAATTGAATGAAACAACAAGCTGATCAACATCGTTCTGTGCGCACTTTTCAAGTAGGTGATATGGTTTTTCTTCGTCTACAGCCATACAAGCAATCATCCCTGAAACTCAAAGGGCATCATAAGCTGGCTCCAAAGTTCTATGGGCCATATAAGGTTATTCAGAAGATTGGGTCAATTGCTTATAAATTGGATCTTCCTCTTTCTTCCCGCGTTCATCCAATATTTCATGTCTCTTGTCTAAAGAAAGTTCTTGGCACCAACATCAGAGCACAAACTGTTTTACCAGAACTGGATAACGAAGGATCCATCATTTTGGAGCCGGAGGCAATCCTCGACAGGCGCACTCGTCAGCTTCGCTCTCGATCCATCACAGAGGTATTAATTCAATGGCACGGAATGCAACCAGAGGATGCTACATGGGAACCACTCCTTCAGATTTAACAACAATTTCTAAATCTTAAGCTTTGAGGACAAAGCTTTTCTAAGAGGGAGGGGATGTTAGGAACTTGTGTTTAACCCTTCTCTTTACTTTGTTAGTATATTGTTGTTGGACGCATATGCTTTGTAAGTCGTCCCGTGAGTATATTGTATTATCCCACATTCATGGGAAGTAATAGTTGTTTAGATTAGACTTAGTATATAAGTACGTGTTGAGGCCAATGAAGGCATCTACAAATTTATTGTATTGAGCTTTCTCAAAGGAGGTTGCCCCCTCGAAGTGGCCTGCGATCAATAAATTCCTTCTGTGTTTCTGCTATTTCTGTTATTTCATGCATTTTTCATTATATTGTTGCAGGAGGTTCCTCTCAGACTACAGAAACTCTAACATCCCATAGATTTTTCCAACCCTTCTACAAATGAAACACATCCCTTTTATAGAAGGGAGCATTACAAACTCATTGATGAGTGACACGTGTCACTCCTACATTTGCCTCAAATGGACTGCATAACAGAATGGTTGCAACAACTTGAGAACTACTTGATGATGGTTGAAAGAAACCTCTAAACATACTCGTTACAACGACACTTGATACCTTCAATATGGAACCAACAACGCTGCACACACACTGTCACAATTTGTATTTGATCAATTCCTTCGCCGTTTGAAGAATGAAACTGTAAGCTTCAAATACAATCATTGTTACAATTTGAATTTGTCATCTTCATCCTTTGAATGCCCAAATGAGCCAAGCTCTGCATAGCATGTCGTAAACTGCAAGTGCCTTTGAATATTAGTCATTGAATCTGTAATAACCCAAATCAACAGATAGCGCTTACTAAAGCCTTTGGTGCAAGTAACCAAGTAAAGATGCTTCTTCGGTAGGTTTGTAGGTTCATGAACTTGTTGAATCACTTTTGGTAGGTTTGCAAGTTCGGTAGGTTTGTAGGTTCACGAATATGTCGATAAAGGTAATGGCAAGACTTATGCTCAAGTTGTGGCGTGAATGGACCAATTATTGTGAGTGGGTAAACTCACCTTCAAATTTAGGCTCTACAAGGCCAAAGGGGGTGTTCCCTTGGGTCTCAACAATAAGACAATTAAAAAGAAATAATTATTTAATCTCTAGGTCTTTAAGCAGCCATACCCAACATTATATGAACCCCAAGATTATTCACTAATTAAATATCAGCATTAGCTACATACATATCAACAAGACCTCTAATAAATAGATGATAATTTCATTCTTACCATGCACCAAAAGATATAACAGCTATATTTTATTATTCCCTAGTAGATGACTCCACTTAACATTGCATACACATGGGTAAGAGGAAAAAGACACTAGCATGATTATCTAATGATATATTCTAGTTTAGGACCGCATAAGATATAACAATTTACAATATTAAATCATGCAGGTATGGTGGAACCTTACCTACTCCTACAACTAAAAAGAGAGATGATTAAAATGAAAAGTGTTTGGCCCCTCACCAATAAGATTGGTGCCTACTCCATTGGACAACAGAGTCACAATGAGAAAGATGATGGATAATATGTCTGAAATAAACAATGGAGCTAAGTTTACATATGCATACAAACTCATGAGAGAAGGAAACCTATGAATGGATATTCTTAATTATCCATTACAAATTAGCAACATCCCATATGTAACAAAAGAAGACCATTACAAAAGAATTTGTAATGCTTTAGAATGCTTGTCAACATTAATCAAATTTTGTTACAATCATGCCACAAAATGTGGCAAGTGAGGGATGACAACCAGGCTCAAAGTATCTCCTAAGATATTATAGCCTGTCTATGGAGACATACCATTTACAAGCAAAACCTTACTAGATTACACCTTCTCCTAGTTTACAAACAAGCTTCATCATTTACAAATCTAGACATTCATTGTTTGATATCCTAGAACCTGCTTGAGACACTTACAATTAAAATTTGGCTCAATGACCAACCCCTATTACATATTTTCAACATGTAATTATAGCATTACATTTAGTTTTTATGCTTGGATAGGAATCCTAGAGTGGTCAACATAATTTTCCAATTGCCCATGCCTGCTGCATCATCTTCACATGGATTCACACTTGGAGCCATGCCCTCTGCATCAAAAACCCATGCTTTTGTAGACAAATCATGTCCATGCAGGGTCCATAGGTACCTGGAGGTGTTTGAAAGACATCCTCCACCTTATCACATCCATTGGAGACCATTAATAGTAGTTCTAGATAGTGCAGGGGAGTTGTTGAGAAAGGTGGAACTTTGTAGAAAAGTTGTATAAATTTGACATGGGACTAGATATGGGAATAGAGGTTACCAAGTGAAGTTAGCAAACTTATAGAGAAACCTTCCAGAACTTGAGGTGGGAAGTGAAGGTGGAAATGTGTGAAGAAAATCTAGAAGTATATCGAGTTTCTGCAAAGGAAGAAAATGAGCCACTTGATGATGAGGGGAAATGTAGGATTTGGTTGCAGAGTTGGATGGCATGACCGGATATGAAGTGAAGGGATGTGATGCAAGAACATCCCTAGGAACTTAAAGAATATGTTACCATGTCTAAGGAAAGAGGAATTATGTTCTAATTTGATAATTGTGTAAGTGTATGTTTGTGGTTCGCAGTATGTAATAGTAAATGGTGGTACATTTCACTGCATGATGGAATTAAGTTTTGTGGTTGTGGTATAAGTCTCTTATGTAGTTCATGTATCATCAACTAATATTTGAGGTTGATTGGATAACTAGAAGTTGGTTATTTGGTTTGCAGAGTGACTGTGATTTGACAACGTGAATTGTTAGAGTTGTTTCTATTTGTGGAGAGTTTATTTTGGGTTTGTGCCAAAGTAAAATATTTGTGAGGTGTCTAGCATCCATTATGAAGGTCTACAGTGTGCCACATGGAGAGTCTCCATCGCTGAACCATTGTAATTTATAAGATTGTTATATTTAGTCATCAACATGTTTCATCTAGTTTTGGGCTTTGTGTCAACTTGAGGTTAACACAGATCTTATGAGAAGTTTGAGAATGGTATAAATAAGAATATCTGAAATGGTAGAAAGCAAGTGAAGAAGATGAAGATGGACTAGAGGGAGAAGGTAGGTTTAGTAGTGAGGAATAGAAGTCTGAGTGATAGAGTGTGGCAGAGTGAGGAATAGTAATACGATGCGGGATACAATTTGAAGGCATCCAATGTTTTTTGAGTACTTATGTTAGGTCATGTCATAGCCAGTGTGGCAAGTTGTAGCCTTTGTGGCAAGTATGTGGTAACTTTCTCTTGTGTATTACACTAGAGCTCAGTAGTTGGTTGTCTATAATAGGTCTCGAAGTGATGTTTCCCTAGTATAGTGTAGTGTTTTGCATGTAGGAAAGCCCTAGTGGTGACTATCCATTTGTGTAATCTTAGTTAATCTTGGTGTAATAATATGGTTGCAGCATGACCTGTAAGAGGGCCCATTGCAACAAACTATGTGGTTGTATTATGGTGATAATCTTATAAGTTGTTTATTCAATGTGTGTGTTCTTGAGAATTATGACAATTGTGGTTGAATCTTTGTTGCAGGTTGCATAGTTGGATAGTCCTTCATGGACACTCCTATAGTGACTACATTGATGAGTCCTATAATTGTCTTTTTAATCTGTCTTTCCTAGTTTTAAGATACATTCCTATAGACACTTTTATCCTCTTTGAATCAAGACTTTATATGATACTTGGGTAAAACACTATATTAATTATATGATGTGTTAATATATGTTGCATGGTTAAATAGTTGTTTTCATATATAATATGGTGTGAACAAGTGTGCTTACAATGATCTTTATGATTGGAGATTTCTCTAACTCCTTGCATCAAAGAACACTAACATGCAACAAAGCCTGCAGAGCTCATGTAGCCAAGTCAAAAGAAGTTCCTACAACTAAAGGACTGAAGAGTTCCTATAACCAAGGAACCTATCTAGAATCAACCTGCAACTAAATAGGAAGTCACAAACAATTGTCCAACAACAATTATTAACCTCCTTTATGAAGAATGAAAAGAGGATATGTGGCAGTTAGTAGATGTTCGAGGATGGATGAAGATGGAGAATCCATGATTGCTTAAAGTTATAGTTTTAATTAGTTTGTATGTGTTGTAGTCCAATTGGAAATCTTCCTCTTCGGTTATTCTGAAGTCTTAGTTTCCTAGCATGTTTTTACTTTCTTAAAAAAAGAGTCCTTTCCCCTATTTTATGGGAAGTGGACCAAGTAGCATCTAATTTTCATAAATGTGTAAAATTATTGAAGGGTGTATATATCTGTTACACCCAACGTATCTAGGTACATGGATAGATATAGATTTTTCTAGCGATTGTAGCAGATTCTCATTTTCAGTCAATAAACAATGTTATTTCAGATTGTCTATTATGTTTATTCTTGATCTATAGTAAAGAGGGAAATGCATTAATACTGTTGAGTAACTGATAAAAGGAAGGAAGTAGTGAATCCAAGTCAGGGCCCACTTGTGGTAGGCTACCACTTGTTTGCATTAGATTCACATTATCAGGTTTAGATCTTAGAGCTAGATTTGTTGATTTTGTTTCAGTTATTGTTTTGATGCAATTGAGAAATGGTTAATTAGATTACTTTCAAAACTCATAAATAGATTTCTTATTTTAAGTGTTGAATTCCTTTCACTTCCAACATTCTAGTAATTCTTGTTTGTTAGCTATACACAACTACATATCCAAAATTCTTTAGTTGTACATATAGTACTGGCATCATACCAAGAAACACGTCTCTGGGTTGATAGATTAAATGTAGCATGTCTTCACTCGTTGATCTATTTGATTTAGGATGAGTTCATTCATTGGGTTACATGCATGCCACAGTTCCATTAGGGTCAGCGGGAATTGACAATGTTCCACATACATCATATGGTATTAGAGAAAGGTTGGGTCAAAGGAATATTTCTCATGGGATGTGAGTGCACTTAGTCACATTTTACCACATGTGAGTTTGGTGAAACATAGGTTGTGGTGGTGACAACAGTTGTGGTGCACTAGATTTGGCTTTGTAAGAATTAAATAATGTTTAGATTGTGGTAGTCTATGGGTTTGTAGATAGAGTGTCAACTATGAGGTAGTTTATAGAGGGGTAAGTGTGGACAGATCACCAAAGTAGGAAGCCACCAAGAAGAAGGCAAGGTATGTTCAATGTTGCAAGTAGGATGCAGGAGATGTATGAGATGTTGGAGGCCATGTAGAACCAGATGGATGCAATAGAGCAGGACCGTCAAAGGAACCCTAACCCTAAGGCCAAGGAAAGTGATAAAGAACACAAAGCAAATCCTATGGAATCAAGTGGAAGCGAAGAGGATAAGGAGTAAAGGACGTTGAAATTTGGCATTGGTAAGAGGAGCAAGGTGGATATCCCAAACTATTTTGGGAACTTAGACCCCAAGGAGATGATTGATTGGATCATCAATTTGGAGGAATATTTTGAATATGAGGACATTGCAAACCAAGAAAAGATATGATTTGCCAAGACCAAGTTGAAAGGTCATGCAACATTCTGGCAGAAGTCCCGATTGAAAAAATAGAAAGGGGAAGCCTTACATCACAAAGTGAGACCAAGTGATGGAAAAGATAAAATCCAAGTTCATTCTAGTGAACTATTAGTTGGATTTGTTGAAGGATCTACACAATTTATGATAGGGGAATATGACTGTGAAGAGGTACACTGAGGAATAATATCAACTGACAATTAGGTCAACACATCATGAGGGAGGGGCTAAAAAAGTGGCAAAGTACATCGATTGACTAAGGGAATCCATGCAAGGGGAGTTGGATATGTGGAATATCCAGGTAGTTGAGGAGGCTTACCAATTGGCTCTCACCATAGAGAATAATCTAAACTAGAAGCAAGAGGAAAAAAAGAACCACTGGAGAGGAAGATGTTGGTTACCAAAATAGTTGGCAAAACCCTAGAATATGTTTTTCACCTTCCAAGCTAGGGGTGTCATCAAGATGGTGGAACAAAGGCTCATCAATAGGTTGAGGATAATTAAGGGCCAATTGACGAGAGTGGGTATGTTCTCCTACACTTCATGGTCATCTAGACCCAGGAGGATATTCCTATAGGTATACCTTAGCATGGATTGATTGCAACATAAAACATATGAAATAATATCAAAGTAGTAGTACCCAAATTATAGAGTTGACCCCAAAGGTTGTCACTAGATCAAAAGCTAACCTATTGCACTATTAACCTCTTATTAAGCTAATAAGGGCATCCTTGAAGCAATGCAAGATACAGGTATGCATGTTTGGTTCAATAAGATTGGAGCTTGGTTGATTTTCTAAAGATATTCCCTAGTTAAAGTGCATAACCAAAAGATGCATACAGATTAGGACCTATTCCTATTCCACATTTGAATGATATTGTTCATTTAATAAGGTGTGGGTGATCAACACTTCCTAGACCGATGCCTATCCAATGGGCTTTAGAGCCCCTAGTTTATCAAAGGAAAACAACAATATAGAGACATATGAGGGTATCTTTGAATACTTAGATGCACAAAAACATGATAATCAACAATGAATATACTTAGTAATCCCTTATTATACTGCATTTATCCATACAACACAAAAATGATCGCTACAGTGCATGTAATGTTTTAAGAAGTTGTTACATTCATCAAATATGCAATTACATTCATACCATAAAGCATGGCAAGATGAAACCTTAGTTGCAACTTAGGGATTCCATGAAAAAAATACATACAATACTGGAGAAATTTAGATGCTGATATTAGTTACACCTTTCAATCTTCATACATTTCATATCACTACCTCCTAAAGAACTGGAATTGACATTGTTTGAATCCCTAGAGAGTTTTCTACACTTTTGGCACCTAGAAATTGAAAAGATTGATCCCCCTCTAAAAATGAATAACAAGGAAATATATAACTTTATTCGTCCTACCTTAATCTGCATTGAATGAGATCTACACTTGAAATGCTTCCCACCCAAAATGAATGACCTGGATCATGCACATGTACAACAGGTAGTTGAGAAACTCAGCTATTACATTCATGGCATTCCTGGAAGTTGTTGAGGTGGTTGGGGCATTTGAATGCATGTGTGCATTGCATTATAATGGGCTACTTTTACTTTGGCGGCATTTTCCTTTTATCCTCAACATATTTAAAAATTTAAAACTTTGCCTTACTTTATGCTTGCCTTTCGATGGTTCAATGAGTTCGCAAACTCACAAACTAGCCAAAAGGCGTGTTTCTTTTCTTTTTCCTTATTCTTTCATTTTGGTATTTCAATCATTTTGAGAACCTACAAACCTTTTCAAAAAGTTTTCCAATTCACAAACCTACTGAAATACTGAAACATTTCTTCCTTGCCAATTTTCTTCTTATTTATTATCTTCCTTCCTTCTTTCAACATTTTGGTGAGTTCGTAAACTCAAAAAAAAATTGAAAAGTTTTATCTTTGATTTTTTCTCTCTTCTCCTTTTTCATCGTTTAGGCAAGTTCTTGAACCTACAAACTTGTTGAAATGCATGTCTCTTGATTCATTTTCAGTGTTTCGAGAAATCCATGAACCAATGAACCATTTCATCTCTTTGGCTAGTTCACGAACTTGTGAACTTGCTGAAAGCCACTTTTCTCTTTTTCCTTCAGGCCTTCGAATGAGATAAAAACTAGCAAACCTTTCGGTAGGTTCGTCGGTCTACAAACCTCCTGAAATTCTGAAACAAAAATCTTTTCAAGTTTTTGGCAGGTTCACGAACCTGTGAACCTCCCAAAAAGTTCTCTTAGACCAAATTTAACATTTCATCGACATAGGCAAGACATCAGAATGAAAAGGGGGAAACAAGCAAATGCCAAGGGTACATTTTATGCAACAAGGGGGGTCAAAACTTAGAAATTCTTTTGATGCAAATTTAGGTTCATAAAATATGGACGCTAACAATGGCTCTAGTTGGGGGCGTCTTCCTCTTGCAGGCATAGTGAGAATCCATAAGACTCTCCAAGGGAAGACCACAAAAATAGGAATGAGGCAAAAAACACAAACATATATGCATGAGGCAAAACATGAAGGGGAAATATACAAGTCAAAAAGGTACCTCACTACTCAAGAGAAATAATGCTTCAAATGTTGGCCATGAATTGGCAGCTCCACCACTTCTCCATCCAGGTTCTTGAGGTAAAATGTGTCTTGGTTGCTCCTTTCCATAATTTGATATGGACCAACCCATAAGGCCTCAAAATTTCAACATTTTCCCTTCTCTTTTGACCTAGAATTCCCCATGAGGACTAGGTCACCAATTTGGAAGCACCTCTAAACTGCCCTTTTGTCAAACAAATGTTTGACCTTTTAATGCTACAGTAAATTCCTTTCATGTGCAACCCTCCTAGCCTCATCAAGCTTAACCAACTTCTGTATCCTCATGGAGATGGCATCGTCTTCATATTTCTAAATTTGTTGTAGTAGTTTATACATAGGTGATTCAAGGGTGGTTGACACTTTAGCTTCAATTCCATACACTAATTCAAATTTAGTCCTTCTAATAGCCTTCTTGAATGTTATCCTATCAGCCCAAACTGCATATTTTAATTTATCATCCCATCTCTTATTAGTCACATCCAGGGTTCTTTTATGATTTTCATGACGCTCTTGTTGTTGGATTTAGTTTGTCCATTGCTTTGGGGATGGTAAGGAGATGAGTGGATCAAATTAATCCCATACTTAGAACACATATTCAATATATCCTGGGATCTAAAACACATGGCATTATCAACAATAATTCTATATGGCACACCAAACCTGGTTCTGATGTTGTTTGTCAAGAACTCTACCACCACATTTAATGTAGCATTGCGGGTTGGAATAGCCTCAACCCACTTGGTGAAGTAGTCAGTTACCACAAGGATGCACTTGTACCCGTTATTAGTTTTTTCTTGAATTTCTCCTATGAAATCAATCCTCCACTGTTGAAATGGAGCCTCAAATGTAACTATCATGAGAGAGAGGGTGCTTGCAAACTTTAACTTACCTAAAAATATTTGGCATGCATCACATTTTTTTTACTTTTCTAGCATCATCCTTAAATAGAGTTGGCCACCAATACCCTACTCTGATGATCTTATGTGTTGTAGTTTTAACATGAAAATGTCCTCCACATATACCTTGATGGCATTCTTCAATTACCCTCATTGATTGATCTTTATCTAAGCACTTGAGCAATAGCCCTTCATGATTCCTCCACATTAAATCACTTTGAATCAACACATACCTTTGGGACTATAGTTTGAGGGTCCTTTTCTAATTTTCATTCATTCCTAGTGGGAAACACATGTTCTCCAAATAAAAGATGACATCCTTATACCATGGGTTATCAACTACATGACACTAGCTAACAACAAGATTCAAACTTTTTTCATTTATATCTTTGTTGCCTCTAAATTTGCATCTACCATCCACCTAGCCAAGCCTTGACCCCAAACCAATTTGGTGACCTACACCTCTATATCATTTGTTTAGATCCTATTGATCCAAATACATATTGTACCAAAGGCTTGATACTATGTAAAAATTTCCTTTACAACTGTATGTGGCACATACATAATAGTTTTTGTACCCATGAGATATGATTTGAATTTTTTATAGAACTAGGGCATAGACATGTTTTTCCATGGTTAAATACTTTAGTTCAGCAACTTGCAATGATTTACTAAAAAATGCAACAGGCTGCTCATACCCATCCTTATTTTTCTGATGTAGGACAATCGCTATGGTGTAGAATGAGGCAAAAGAAAAGAACTAGAAAGGCCTAATGTAATCTAGGATTATCAAGATTGAAGTATCTTTAAGAGCCTCCTTTATGTCAACAAATGTTACCATTGATTCTCAACTCCATGTGATTGCTTGTCCCTTTTTCAACATCTTAGAAATGGCTTTGGTCTTTTTAGCAAACTTGGGAACACACCTCTACACAAAGTTGATTTTCCCAAAGAAAGATTGGATAGCGTTGGTTGATTTGGGTTGAGGGATTAGGTCAATTGCCTTCACTCTTTCTGGATCTATCCTTACTCCATCCTTTGACACTAAATTTCTCAGTATCTTTCATTCTTCAACCCCAAACATACATTTTTGGGGATTCAAAGAATACTCAAGGCATCTCTCAAATATCATCTCTAGATGTGTGTAATGATCTTTTCTTTCTTTAGATAATGCATTTAAATCATCCTGGTAAACCACCATGATCTCATCTATGAGGCCTGCAAAGACAACATCTATTTCCCTCTGAAATGTTGAAGCTACATTCTTCAAACCAAATGGCATTCTCACATATACAAAAGTGCCCCAAGGAGTAGCAAATGTTATTTTGTATTGTTTTGGCTCCTTGACCATCACTTGGTTATAGCCAGAGAATTCATCCATCATGGACATCAATTCTAATCTAGTCACATTTTGCAATAAATGGTCCATGCTTGGGAGAGGGTAGTTATCTTTGAGAGATTTGACATTCAAGTTTCTAAAGTTACACACAATCTAATCTCTCCATTCTTTTTTTCTCATAGGGACAAGGTTATATACCCACTCTAAATGCCGAATGGGTTTGATTATACCTCCTCATTTTATCTTTGTTAATTGCTTTTGCATTTGAGGAGCAAGAGTAGGGTTGATTGGTCTCTGCTTTTGTCTAAAATGCTTTGCATCAAGCTGGAGAGGAATGGTACGTTGAAACAAGACTTCTCTATAAGCTTTGAGTTCATCATATGACCATGTGAGACACTTTTTAAACTTCTTTAATAGTGCAATCAACATTTGTCTTTCATTTGGTTTCAACCTCTTATCAATATAAATCATTTTGGGGGCAGCTTCGGTCCCCAAATTTACACCCTCAACAATATCTTCCTCAACTAGCTTGCCTTTATTTTTGTAGCAATCTACACTATCAAACATTCTTTCCAATGTTATTGGCCCTTTTGGAATTGTGTTTGTCTTCATCTATACCACCTCATTACCAAATAAGGTCTCTCTGCCATCCTCAATTTCCACCATGGTCTCCAATCTATCAATTGATTATCAAATTCATCCATACAATTCAAGAACCTATAAATCTGATCACTGTCATCAACACTTGCTAGTTATAGATATTGTTAGTATAGTAGGTTTGGTAAGAATCTCAACATATTGAGAATGAGAAGAGGTTGATTATAGATTAAATTTTTAAGCTGCAATAGCTAGAGCATTTGTCTCTACATTTTCAAACCTTTCAATCCATTCAATGCCAATAGCATCAAATAACTCCAATCTATCCCACACTACATTCCTATATGCTCTCAACCTTTTGTCCTTAGTTGTGTAAATATCCTTGACCTACTGCACAACTAATTTAGAATCTCCCTAAGTTCTCAAACATTTGATTCTATGCCTATGAGCAATATTCAAGCCCAATACAAGAGCTTCATATTCAACAATATTATTAGTGCATTGGAAATCAAGCTTGAAGGATAGCCTAGAATGTTTCCCATTTAGCAATATCAAAACAATATATGCACTTGAACCATCTTTTAAGCATACTCCATCAAAGCACATTGTCCATAAATTAGTCACATTATGATTAGGGGCAGCAAAATGGGAAAATCCAACATCAATGTTATGATCATCTTCATTACAATACCTTAATGCCTTCATCAGTTGTCTTGTAATGATCCTTAATGCCTTCCAACATATTCTTCTCCCTATATAACTTTACTTCTACTCCATGCACTAGGATGGTAGCATATGATAAGTCAATTTGGATACTACCCCCCATAGAAGCTACCCATTTTCTAGACAACATACTGCACTTAGCAGGGTAATCCACAATGATGATGTCCATTAGGAATGACTTATCAGGATAAGCAACAAGTTGGAACTCAACATCTTTCACAAGGCTAATTACATTGACTTCCCTAGAATCCATGGAAAAGAACTTGCGATAGGACTTAGACACTTGTAGAGCCAAGTCATTCATGACATCTAATGGCATGACATTACTAGAGTCTCTAGAGTCAAGCATGTAGTTGTGTAACAACCATCAATTAATTATCAATGTTGTGTAGAAAGGATCAACATCCAACCAACCATTAACTATGGATGACCCTAAATAAACCTTTGCAGTCTCTTCTTTATTTTTACCCTCATCACTATCACTTGGAATAACAACTGGCTACTTTGGTGCATTGACAATAGTGATATATGATAAGACCCTATCTCTATGCTCAGGAATTCTAAGGACTTCCCCTACTAGCAATATCCTAAATTAGCTAAAAACATGAGCTATATCCACAGGGTTATAAATTGGTAGAGGTGTATCACATGAGAGGGTAACATCATTTGCATCAAGGATGAAAGGCATCAACTGGTTGGAATAAATATCATTACCTTTCAATTCTCTCTTTTTCTCCTTGCTCTTTTCTTGTTCTTTTGGCAGTTGGGGCTAGTCTTGCTTGGCATCACTCTTTGAATTCTAAATTTCTAGGATTTTTTTGGCAGCTGATTGCACCACATATGCTGGAGATTTATGTACATATTTCTTTTTTGTTGCAGGTTGTTGCATTGGAACCTTCTTCTTTCCCATCATCTTCTTGGGAACATTGGTGTTCTTTCTTTCACCCTCCACTTTCTATTTTTCTTTTTCAGTATCAATTTCATTTCTACTTGATTTTACAGCATGGTTACTTTGTGTAGGTACATGTCTATTTCTTAATTGATACCCACCTTGAACCTGCATCATGGTTGCATTAGTGAGGGCTTTCTCAAATGCTCAAAGTCATGAGTTGGCAATTCATACCTTTTAAGACCTACACTATAATCATATTGAAGAACATGATCATATTCACCATAGTAGTCACAATCAGCATCCTCATTCATTTAATCATAGTCCTTCATATCAAACTAGTTGATTTCATCCTCATGGTACTCAACACCACCCTCTTCATTAGGAGATTCTTCTTCCCTACTCATTGAATGAGCAACTACACATTTGGTTGAATCATGTGGAAGAAAATAGGCCTTGCACCATGATGATACCTCTTGGAAGTTGACTTGATCCCTCATTAGATCTGATATGTCCTTCTTAGGTTTCTTGAAATTCACTTGCTTGGGAGCTACCTTCCAATCATTTTGTTGTGGCCTTTTGGACCAATTAGTGTTATAAGGCCTATTATGTAGTCTTTGACCTTCATTAAAATGTGTTGTTGAACCTTGAAGTGACAACCCCTTCTCATTTCTTGATACTTTATAGGATAAATATTCGTAGCTCCCATGAGCTTATCCAATTTATCTTCAGTTGTGAGAGGCTTATTCAAAGTTGTCCTATTTGGCTATGAGATCTTTACATTTAACCTCTTAACATGTTTACCTAATACTCTCATATTGCTCTCAATATTTATAGCTATAGCATAACCCTCCCTCCATGTTTGAGTATTCTTGTCCCTTAGACAATACTCAATCTTAGAATCAAATGCACCATAATACAACACTAGACACATTAATTCATTTGGTCTAAGGTTTGGAGGTACATTCCTCATGGTCATGATGAACCTGTTGTTGAACTCCACCACTACTTCATTTACTCCTTTCTTGATAGGTGTAAGTTCATGTATGGAAAATTTTGCATCAATCCTATCCCCATAATTGAAGTCTAAAAACTCTTGTGAACTCCTCCCATGAATCAATACTCTTGTCAAGGAGGATTTTATACCATTCCTTGGCACTTTCCTCTAGTGAATGAACAAATAACTTCATCATCACATCTCCATGATCTATCTCATACTCATCTGTGACATTAATAAAGTGTCTCAAGTGATCTTCCCCAGTGACTACATTATTACCTCGAAACCTAGGGACCTTTTCTCTTATCTCATTTGGAATAGGATCTGGGAAATCAGGAATATCAAATAAGTCTAGTTGTTTGTACCTTTTTGAGCTTGTCTTTGAAATGCAGCTCTAGGATTTGGAATGCTCTCAAATTATTGACCCATATGTTGTTGTTGTTGATACTATTACTGATATTGCTACTTATTAGGAGGAATTTGATCATGATAGTGATTTTTGACTTGTTGGGCTGATTGGGCTTGAGCTTATTCTTGCTAAGCAAGTTGAGCTTGCAATAACTCATTTTTTGCTAGGAGCTTTTGTCTTCTTTGTCTTACATGATCCAATAATTATAATTCCTCATACAAGGTTCTTTCTCTTTCTTCAACATCTGAATGCATTGGTTGCTCATCATTACGGGGAACATTTCCATGTTTATTCCTTACTTGACCTAGCAAGTGAAGTAGGATGTTAGGCTACTTGATGTGCCTCTTCATTTTGCACACCAAATGTTCCTCTTTGTGTCTCTCTAAACCTATCTCTACTTCCCCTGTCAATGATGTTTTCAGTTCTTCTAACTTCAAATCCATCTCTATTTACTCTTTTATTTGTCCTTAGTTTATTATTAGTGGAATCTTCTGATGTGTCTTGGTATTGATCTCTCAAATTTACAAATGTGTCATTCCTTCCTAATGTTTCTCCTTGATCTTGACATATGCAGAAGCAATGACATTGGCCTATCGAATAGAGTCTCAATCTTGGCGCAAACAAGGTAAGATGAAGGAAACCCTAGAATTAGAGAAGTTGAAATTGGAATTGGAGCAGTTGAATTTGAGGAAGGAGATATTAGCTAAGTAGGAGGGAAATACACAGAAGGAAAGACCTATTATCTGGTTTTCATACTACATAAGAGAAGGCCACTTGAGAAATGAATTCCCTAGGCTGAGAGGTGAAATATAAGCTACCGCAATAAAAGCAGATACCAAAGCAATAATGAAAAAAGTTAATTCAGTATACAATGGATTATGCGGAGAATGGGATGACCATGAAACACTGAATTGTCCTTCATAGAACTTCTAGAGGAAAAGAGACTTTGTTGATGAAGAAGATGAAGCATGGTATGGTGGAAACAATACAAACTCTGCAGAGAGTAGCAATATGTCATACATGAAAGAAATGAATTCATCTGATCAAGACTGCAAGTAGCCAAGTTGGAGAAATCAAAGGAATGTTAATGCAATACAAAATTCAAATTATGACAACCCATCATATGGGAATAGCTACAATAATGATGACAGAGACTAGTTTGGAGGCTATAGAGGAGGCAAAGGCTGGGGAAGAAATCAAAGGAGGGAGGATGCCACATGCTTTAGTTGCGGTAAGTTAGGATATTTTGCTAATGAATGTTGGGCTAAAAAGAAAAAACAATGTTCCTTTTGTAATAGCATAGAGCATGGTCTATTTTCTTGTGAGAGAGCACAACAATACTTTTGAAATGCACAGCCACAGTCTAAGAGTGATGAATTACAAAACCTCGACAATAAAAAAGGAGCAAGGATCATAAGAAGAGCACTAAAAGACAAAGGAGCAAGAACTTTTTGAAAGAATAATAGAGAGGAGATAGACATGTCTTCAACTGAATCCATAGAAGAAGAAAAGTACTACTAGAGAAGCACACCAAAACTACCAGAAAGGAGAGAAGGAAAAAGAAGGAGAAAGTTGTGGTAGTAACAAGACAAGTAACCAATACTAGAAGGCACTATATCATTGAGACAGAGGAAGAAGATGGTGAGGAGGATGAAGAATTTGTTCCCACAAAGAAACATCATGAAGAAGTTGTGAAGGAGGCTAAACAATATATAAGGAAGGAGCAAGAAAAAGAGAATCAGTACAAGCAATATTTCACTGAAGAAGAAGTGGATGCTCTCAAGCAGTTAGCCCAATTGACACAACAACACGGATTGATTGACAAACTGAAACAATTCTCTAAGTACTGGAATAAGGAACAAGGCCAAAAAGGTCAACTCTGAAGGATGGGAAGGACAGATAGAGAATGGAAGACAAAACCATTGATGGTGGATGTTCACATCAATCACAAAAAGGTCCAAAATGTCATAATAGATTTGGGAGCAGATGTCAACATGATCACAAAGAATCTGTGGGAGTAGTTAGGAAGACCTAAGCTATCAAAAACCACCTACAACATCATCTTGGTGGATGGATCTAACATGCAGACAATGGGAACATGGAAGCAAGTTGAATTTAACCTGATGGGGATCAAACATGTCTTAGATTTCATTGTGGTAGCCATGAAGGATTAGGGAGAAGCATTCAATGCACTTTTGGGCTTGAGATGGTTTATAGATGCAAATGGAGTCTTAGACTCCTGGAGGGAAGAGATATCATTTTCTAATGAGAACAAAGTTGTAAATATCCCTTGGGTTCATCAATGGAGGAAGCATACATAGAAGAAATCAATCAAGATGAATATAGTGACAAGGATGCAAAGAATCTCTATACAATCACAAGGTTGGATGCATAGGAGACAACAAAAGAGCCTAATTCTAAGGGTGAAGTGGAGATAGAAGATGATCACCATAGTATATACAGTGAGGAGGTTTTGGAAGCTTGGATGAGAGAAGAACTGGAACTAAAAACAAGAAAAATGCTTGGATATCAATGCATATTCAAGATCAAGAGTAGAAAGAAGGACATACCGCAATCCTCTACATTCCATCAAAACCCTCTACAGGTCATTTGTGACATGTTTGGGGAGGACAAGGAAGCCATATCTCAGAAATGTCAGAAAAAGAAATAAAGAAGCAGAAAATTCAACACTCCTAGATGACTGAAGTATTGGAGATACAAGCAAGACAGTCACAAGTCAAGAGGATGGAAAAAGGGAGAAGTAAAGTAATGAAAACATTAGAGAGAGGTTGTTTAGGACAACAAATTACCAGATCACCCATTTTCAGAAGAAAGAAAGTGATTGCAGAAATATTTTGCCATGGCAATGCACGATGTCAAATCCTAGCCGCTAATAAGGAGCAGAACTTAAGTCATAAGAAAAGAAGAAATAAAGCAATGAAGATAAAGAAGGCAAAAGCTAAGTGGGAAAAATTAGGGAAAAAAAAGGTATTTAACCCTAATCTCACTAAAGGAACCTCACTTTGCAATCATAATTTGGTGAAATCAGAGATCTGAGAGAAGAACCAAGCAGCGAAGGTAGGGGTGAAGAGAAGAATCACACATGCAACTAGAGAAGAGACAATGGTGACTCCTAAGCTGATAGACATTACTCACAAGCCATGACCAAAATTCAAGACATATCCCTGGAAAGCCCTAGATGTGGATCCAAACAACACATTCTCAAATGTGCCAACAAGTGTGGTGTATGTAGAAGATGCCAAGAAATATATTCATAATACTCTAGCAGAGATCAATCACATGAAGTTTGAAGAGTTGAGAGACACACTGTTGGGAGATACAAGGTATCTACTAGAATATGCAAATATACAAGCAAAGAACTTAGATATATGGAAAGATTAGCCCGACTTTATAGATGCCCACGAGTGGGTAAGGATCATCCTAAGTAGGGTACATGATGAGTTCATATATCTGGACAAACCCTACAGAATAACAAAGGAGGTGATTAGGGCAGTGATAGGGTTAAGTGTCATAGGGCCACTACCGGCAACCGGCAATGAAAGTGATAAGAACAGATCAAGTGAGGGAGCTGACTGGAGCTACAACAGATGGAAGAAACATGCATGTGAAATACATCACAGATCTGGGGGTAAAATATGCTACAATGGGTATTGCTTGCAAAGTCTATTATACCAACCGGGAGGGTTCGGCCACAGCAACTGCAATTCACATGGTCAATCAGATGGTGAAAGAGGGCAAAGATTTTGACCTATGTGAAGTGATGTGCCAACAACTCTTGGAGAACCTACAAAAGATCAAAGACAAACTACAACTTTCGGTATGGTACACTAATCATTTGCCTTGAATTTTACTTTTTGAATGAGTTGCTGGGATATAAGGGGAAACAATGGCAACAGAATATACTGGTAGGGTTAGAAGTCAAACGACACATAGCTTCATTTTTTGTTACCAAAGCATATAATGCCACATATTGGGGGTTTTTCAAAACCCTACAGGAAGAGATGAGGGCAAGGGATAGAATCCCTTATGAAACAGTGAAGAAATACATGAAATACATCACATTCCTGATAGATCGGGATTTTACATACATGGAGGTAGTGGAGCTGAGAATAGCATGGATACCTAAGTTGCCATATGAGATAACTGTAGCAAAAGTTAATATTTATGCACAACATTTATTAAGCAAACCGAAGGAAACAAGTGCTGAGAGATATGGCACTTACGAAGAGGTTATGGATAAGAAACACAAGAAGGATGCAAAGGAAAATATGGAAAAGAATAAAGAAAGGTTGCATAAACTATGGAGAGCTTCGGAAAAGGGAACTACTTCAGCTCATAAGTTGGCAACATCAGCTTGCCTACCTACTAAAGAGGCTCTGATAGTTAGGAGCTTAGAAAGGACAACCTCACAATCACTATCATCCTCTATTGTATCATCCAGAGGAAGAGTAGCATCAGAATTACTATCATGGATGAAGAGGAACACAGAGAAGAAGGCCCTCCAACATAAACAATAGGTAAAAAGAAAGAAAATTGAGGAAATACCAGAGGAAATTGAGTCAGATGAAGGAGAGGAACAACAATCAAAGTTGAAGAGGAAGAAGAAGACACAAAAGAAACTAGAGGAGGAACCAACAACACAACAATCAGAGGATCTGACACAGGATACCTATAACCTGGAGGCACTGATCAATGCAATGGAAAATGTAGGTATGTTAAAAGAAACTGCTCTTTTATATGAAGATTCAACTGAAGAAAATGAACACATGATAGTAATTGCTAGGATACAATACATGAGGGCCAAGAACAAAACATTAGATGAAATAATGGAGGGATTTCCAGAGAGCTTAATAGAAGCACTAAGGGAAAGGAGAAATAAGGCCCTCCAATTGGAAGAACAAATAAGGCAAGATGCTATCAATAAACTCAGTGACACATTGTCACCGGAAGAGAAAAATAAGTTGATACAACAAAACTCCATGGAGCTAAGAAAAAAACATAGGGTAGATACCCTCATGAGTGGGAACAAGAAGGTAGAGGAGAAAATACAAAAAGAAACAGAAGAGGTAACAATAAAGTTATACCAAGCTATCAAAGAGAAAGAACAACAACAACTAACACCTTCACCTCCACATAACACTGAGATACCGACAGGAGAAGACAATAGAGCAGGGGACAGTTTACTGGAAGCTCCGACACAAGGGGTACTCCCTCCAGAGAACACAGGGATGGGTGAGAGGAATACAGAGCAACAAATAGAGAATCTGGAGGATAAGGGAGAAGAAAGAGAAGAGAACACACAGGAACAAAGATAAGCAGAGAAAACTGATATCCTAGAAGCCTCATCTTCTATTGAGTTTATCAAAGAATTTTTGGAACAATAAAAACAAATAACACCAATTTTGACACCACGATTACTATAGCTACCAGTAGTGGAAGGACAAATAAACCTTGCTGGAATATCCCCAATATAGAAGCTACAACTGGGAGATGTGTTTCACTCCTCTGCTAGAGAAGAAATTTTGAAGTAGCATGTGGAAGGCAGTGAACTCCTACAAGATGTGGTGGACACATTGGCAAAGGAGATGTTAGAGACACCAAGATATATTACCATAGCCCTACCAGATCAGTTGAAACAACTAACACAAGAGTTCAAGGAGTACTCTATCTAGCTAGAGAAGAAGGTAATAGAACAACTAAACAAGAAAGGACTGGAAAAAATGACTAATAAGTGTGCCAAAGCACACACTCAGCTGGAGACACAAATACAGAACCTTCAACAGAGCATAGTGGAGGCTAATATACTATACCAGTTTTGTCTAAAATGGCCACAATCCACACAAGCAATAAAAGATCAAACAGAAGCTTTAGAGCTTCAGATCACAAATGTGGTGGCACAGTATGACCCTCTGGCAGATAAGGATGGAGTGATAAGAGCACAAGTGGAGACATTGCATAATCAACATCAACGGCTCCAGGAACAAAGGAATCAAATAAAGGGTCAAATAAAAACTGAGGTGGTAAACCTAAGATTGGCTAACCTAACCAGTAGTTTTGCAGAGGCCAAAACAACCACAAACTATAAAGACACCGGCAAGTTTAGAGGAAGCAGAGAAAACATACATGAAAGTAGGACAGATAGCCATGGTGGCTAAGGCCAAAAAGTAGTGGGATACTAGTTTGACTCAACTCAAGCAAATCTACAAGACTATCCTACTTAGCAGCTGACTTTACATGTCTTGAGGACAAGACATAATTTTGTGGGGGGATGATGTTAGCAGGTTACTTGACAGAGAACAGAGCCAACCAGGGGAGATTGCACATGATGCGGAGGTCAGAAGCCAACAAAAGACACATCCCTCGATGACATAGATATAGTATATATAAATATAGGAGTACTACAATGTAAGCAAGTAAACATGATAGGAGAATAGACATATATTCTGATGCAAGCAATGACATAGAAGTCATGGATGTAACTATGTCAGAGGATGGATATTGATGTATACATTTGGTTGTTGCTAATATATATATGGAGTCTACCAGTACCGGGTAATTATGTGTGTTATCTTATTATGATGTATATGTGATATTCTACTCTAGTATTCTGTATGTTTTGCTGGCAATCTCTAGCTACCTGATCGGGGTATAAACTGACTACAAAGACTTATCTAAGGACCGGATCTCCAGACTGGTAGCCCTCTACATTTCTTGCTAACAATTCTATCAAGAGTGTCAGGCTGATTAGACTGATGAGAAGTCTGATCAACCATGTCAAAATATCTGCATTATAATTAAAATAATAATTTAAAAATTTAACATTTAATTAAATTGAAACTAAAATAAATTTAATTTCTAAGTTTGAAAACCAAAACCCAATTTAACAAATATGAATTATAACCAAATTTAGACCATAATTACAACCAAATTAAATCCTATGATTAAAACACACCATAAATATGAACTTTATGTATTGTACCCTAAATCCTATTTTTCTTCAGATAGTACGTGGGGTATATGTAGTTGAGAAGAATATAGTCATCATCCCATAAATATTTTAAACAAATTGAAAGTAAACACTTCTAAACTAACATCACTTAACATCTTTTAAATAAATATATTTTTAATATCTAGGTCCACGAATTTTAAATATTCTTATTAATATATATATATAAGAAATTTGAAAGATGCATTGATCCAATCCAAATGTACCAAACAACAAGTGTGGTGTATTTAAAGCTAATATGTGTGGACCACAAGTGTGGTGTTGCATCTCTCTTAGTTAGCATCAATAGTGGGCACCATATATCTTATTTTCTAAGGCTTGACTTTTCATTAAGTGCTTACATGGACTCAAGAGTGAATTGTTACTTTTCACACATTGCCTTGTTGGTAGTCATGGGCCCCATGAACTCAATCAATCAATCACCCTTTGCCAAGTGTCTTTATGTTTTCAATGATGGGTCCTCTCCTCTTATGTGGTTCTTATGTAGTTAGGTGAAGACTTTTCAATGAGGTGGTGGATTGAATGAATTGTAGCTGCATAGTTAATTCTTATCAGGCTAGTATCTAAAGTGTTACGAACAACCACTTATAAGTTGCAGGAATCAAGACCTTATAAGTGGATGTGATTTCTTCAACAATTCCATAATTTGGTCAAATACAAGCATGGTTTTACAAACAAGGTGGCGGATATGCTCTCTAGCCTTTTTCAAAATAAGTATGTATAGAATATTATGAGCATGATCTAAATTTCAGCGAGGTATATTAGACCTTATGTAGCAAGAAAAGTGTGGGGTTTGAGCCTCATAATTACTACTACCTTCAAGAAGGTCTTCTCTACAAGGAAAGTAAGCTTTGTGTGATAATAGAATGTAGTCTTATGCTTGAGAGAGGCACACACATCACATGTTGGTGGTCACTTTAAAGTGACAAATATAATGCATAATCTCCAACAGTATGCTTATTGATCATATCTTCAAGTTGATGTTGCAAAGTTTGTTTGTGGTTGTCAATTGTGTAGTGTAGGTAAGCCCAACAATATGAAGTTGGGGTTGTAAAAACTGTTGCCCATGCCTAGGAGACCTTGGGAGAGTGTCTCCATAAATGAACTTTATGGAGGTCGTCCTAGAACCCAGCATGAAAATGATTATATTTTTTTGGTTGTGGATCATTTTATCAAAATGTGTGTTAATGGCTTGCAAGAAGATAAAAACTAAGTGTGACATAGTAGAATTGTTCTTAAAATAGGTGTGCATTCACTTTGGTATTCTAGAAAGTATCATATATGATATAGATGCATGCTTCTTGAGCAAGTTTTGGTGCAATTTGTGGGAAAGAGTGGACACCAAATTAAAATGACCTATCACTTTCTATCCCCAAATGGATGGGCAAACTAAAGTTATGAATAAAATTTTGGTGCAATTGTTAAGGCACCATAATTAAAGGTATCCCAAGGGTAGGGATGAGCATTTGGTATACATTCATCACTCAAACAATAGGGCTATTCATTCTCCAACAAATCTTTCACTATTTGAAGCTTGTTTTTGGTTTTATGCCACCTAACCTAAATGACACTTACTTGGGATAATTAGGAAAGGGGTTGGAAAAAGTAGATTCAAAGGTTGAGAAGATTAAAAAATTCATTAAAAATGTAAGGAAAATACAACTTTGGGTCTAAGATAAGTTGAAAGAGTTAGTTCAAGTACAAAAGAAGACACGATCAACATAAGGTGGAGTACAAGTTTTATGTTGGTGATAGCGTGTAGGTCTACTTGGAAAAAAGAGAGACAAAAATGGCCTTCACAAAAGATAAAAGCATTGAGGTATGGTCCATTTGAGATCATAGAACAAGTAGGATAGAATGTTTTCTATTTGGATTTTTTAAAGTACACGAAAATCTTCGTAGTGATCAATGTTGATAAGTTGCACTTGTTCGAGCCTTCCATGTTGGATGAAGAGAAAGAAGATGTTGTGTTGCCTCCATTAGATGATTGTACACCTAAAAAGATGGAGGAGCTAGAAATGACATAATTCTTGACAAGAAAGTGAGGCAAACTAGGCATGGTGAACGAGAAATATGGTTCATTAGTGAGAAAATACCAAGTAAGGCTAAGTAGATGTCTCCAAACAACATGAGATAAAAGTTCCCACATTTGATTGTGTCTTGAATCTTTTGTGGAACCAAAAGATCCTTGGTTAGGGAGGCATGATCCAAAATTTGGATCAATTGTTTAGATCTTGTAAGTCTAAAGACAATGTCAGTATGGGTATCAAGAGTTGTCAAGCAACTTGGAGATATATTTTCGTTGCAAAAGAAGTTGGACAATGGAATGACACCTAAAAAAATTATTTGAGGATATTTAGGATGGTCTAAAACATCTTCAAGTCTTTTTCATTAAAATTGATGATTTTAGAACCCACTAGGAAGCCAAAGTTAATGTGTTTGTTATTTGCAATAGGAGGCAAACATGTTGAGCACTCTCCATAGAAAACTAATTACTTTGACAAGAAATACAATAGACTTCCACGTGGATGGTGAAGATTCACATAAACTTCAAAATGTTTAATGCCTATGCTAATGAAATATTTAAAACATTATGTGCTCTATTTTTTAGGGTTTCTCCTTTGCACTTGATGTGATGGATTTTTGGACCATGTGTGTAGTTATTGGGCTTATTTTCTACATAAAGACACTGTCTAAATCTTTATCTAGCTATTGATGGTTTTTTATGGTATTTAGGCTCTACAAGGATTCTTTTTTCCTACTTCAATTCCTATTTTAGAGGTTTTTATCTATGTTCATGCCTATAATGGAAAATTAAATGCTTATAGTGCCTTTTTATATTCCTTAGCACCATATATGTACTCATGGTGGCCTATAAGGCTATACATAATGTCATAGGTGTTCTTGATCCCTATGTAGTGTTATTGTGAGGTTCCAAGCAGGTTAAGAAGTCAAGTTATGAACTTTTAATATCAAACTAGTATGTGCCTATTTAAAACAGCCTTTATGAGTTTTTAATATCAAATTAGTATATGCTATAAGTATATAAAGATGATTCAATTTGTGGTTTCAAATGTTACCTGATGATGTTATAAATGGTTGGCATTCATGCAACTCAGTTTTCATCTGAAACCCCCTTGTCACTGTTTAGCAATGGAAAATGCCAAAAATGATTTTTATTTTTATTTTTAAGATCTTGTTTTCAGTTGTGGATGTCTCGAGACGACGTGGGATAAAAGTTCCCACATTTGATTATGTCTTGAATCTTTTGGGGAACCAGGAGATCCTTGGTTAGGGAGGCATGATCCAAAATTTGGATCAATTGTTTAGGTATTGTAGGTCCTAAAGACAATGCCACTATGGGTGTCAAGAGTTGGAAAGCAAATTGGAGGTATATTTTCATTGCCAAAGAGGTTGGACAATGGAATGACACCTAAAAGAAATGATTCGAGGATATTTAGGATGGTCTAAAATATCTTCAAGTCTTTTGCATTAAAATTGATGATCTTAGAACCCACTAGGAAGCCAATTTTAATGTGTTTGCTATTTGCAATAGGAGGCAAACATGTTGAGCACTCTCCATAGAAAACTAATTACTTTGACAAGAAATACAATAGAAGTTTCCACGTGGATGGTGAAGATTCACATAAACTTCAAAATGTTTAATGCCTATGCTAATGAAATATTTAAAACATTATGTGCTCTATTTTTTAGGGTTTCTCCTTTGCACTTGATGTGATGGATTTTTGGACCATGTGTGTAGTTATTGGGCTTATTTTCTACATAAAGACACTCTCTAAATCTTTATCTAGCTATTGATGGTTTTTTATGGTATTTAGGCTCTACAAGGATTCTTTTTTCCTGCTTCAATTCCTATTTTAGTGGTTTTTATCTATACTCATTAGCACCATATCTATACTCATGGTGGCCTATAAGGCTTTACATAATGTCATAGGTGTTCTTGATCCCTATGTAGTGTTATTGTGAGGTTCCAAGTAGGTCAAGAAGTCAAGTTACAAACTTTTAATATCAAATTAGTATATGCTATAAGTATAGAAAGATGCTTCAATTTGTGACTTCAATTTGTGGTTTCAAAAATTATCTAATGATGCTATAAATGGTTGGCAGTTGTGCAACTCATTTTTCACCTGAAACCCCCTCGTCACTGTTTAGCCGTGGAAAATGCCAAAAATGATTTTTATTTTTATTTTTAATATCTTCTTTTCGGTCATGGATGTATCGAGATGACGTGGGATAAAATTTCCCACATTTTATTATGTCTTGAATCTTTTGGGGAACCAAAAGATCCTTGGTTAGGGAGGCATGATCCAAAATTTGGATCAACTATTTAGATCTTGTAGGTCCTAAAGACAATGTCACTATGGGTATCAAGAGTTGGAAAGCAAATTGGAGGTATATTTTCATTGCCAAAGAGGTTGGACAATGGAGTGACACATAAAAGAAATGAATCGAGGATATTGAGGATGGTCTAAAACATCTTCAAGTCTTTGCATTAAAATTGATGATTTTAGAACCCACTAGAAAGCCAATTTTGGTTTGTTTGCTATTTGCAATAGGAGGCAAACATGTTGAGCACTCTCCATAGAAAACTAATTACTTTGACAATAAATACAATAGACTTCCACATGGATGGTGAAGATTCACATAAACTTCAAAATGTTTAATGCCTATGCTAATGAAATATTTAAAACATTATGTGCTCTATTTTTAGGGTTTCTCCTTTGCACTTGATGTGATGGCTTTTGGGACCATGTGTGTAGGTAGTTGGGCTTATTTTATACATAAAGACACTCTCTAAATATTTATCTAGCTATCGATGGTTTTTTATGGTATTTAGGCTCTACAAGGATTCTTTTTTTCTTGCTTCAATTCCTATTTTAGAGGTTTTTATCTATGTTCATGCCTATAATTGAAAATTAAATGCTTATTTTTCTATTCCTTGGCACCATATATGTACTCATGGTGGCCTATAATGCTATGTATCATAGGTATTCTTGATCCCTATGTAGTGTTATTGTGAGGTTCCAAGTAGGTCAATAAGTCAAGTTATGAACTTTTAATATCAAACTAGTATGTGCCTATTTAAAAGTCTATGAACTTTTAATAACAAATTAGTATATGCTATAAGTATATAAAGATGCTTCAATTTGTGACTTTAATTTGTGGTTTCAAATGTTATTGATGATGCTATAAATGGTTGGTAGTCGTGCAACTCCGTTTTTGTCTAAAACCCCTATCATTGTTTGGGCACAGAAAATGCCAAAAATGTTTTTTTTAATATCTTTTTTTTGGTCGGAACTGTTTCGGTTGGAATTGTTTTGACCGAAATAGTTTCACTTGAAACAAGTCTATTGCATATGCGCCACATCAGTGCCACATGGTTTTTCCTAAAACCTTTTTGGTCGAAACAATTCTAATAGAAAACTACATGCTAGGAACATTTTCTTGGTTGAAAGTGTGACACGGGTTTGTGCTTTTACCAAGACAACATTAAATATTCCATCACCTCCATTCACACACAAGTATCACATACCATCAGGGACACCTCAACTCCATTGGCCCAACATCTAAGATAATTAATAGGTGGGATGCTAAGTGAAACTTAGAATTAGGAAGATGCTATCAAGCAAAAACTGTTAGTGATAGTGTAGGTTTTTTATTTTCCTTAGGGATATTTCTTTTTCCTACATATTATTAAGCTTTCTTAGGTTATTAGACTTGGTTATTATGAGGCCACATGGCTAAATCCATCAATTACATGTGTAACTCACCCACACTTGGGTAGTTGAGTTTCACACCCTCTTTTGGATTTTTATGCCACCTCTCATAACCATTTTTCTATTTTTATCTAAGTAGGTATAACCATGTATTTTTGCATTTACCAAGTAGGTAAAACTTCCACCTATTTCAGGTATTTGGAGTTATTACACCTCTTGGATGTATTTGCCCATTATTTGCTATATATACAACACTCTCCTCTCACCTTAACTAGTTTGGTAACTAGTTAGTAAGAGTAATGTGAACATTCTCAAAATTCTCTTGAAGTTCGTCTCTTGATTCTCTCTTTTAGGATTCTCTCTCCATTCTGCTATTTTGATGTTTGATCATTTGCTGACTAGAATGTATGTGATCTACAATTGACATTAGATCCTAGCTTAGTTCTCGCTTCTCACAGAATCTAACATGGTATCAGAGCCTATTTGTTTGGTTTAGTTCATTTTTGTAATCTTGATATTTGAGAGATGTGACACTATTAGATTGCTAATATTTTTATCAAAAACCTAGTATGCTCTTCTCTTGCATCCTCAGATGATCTGGAGAATCAGAACATTTTAGAGGAAAAATAGGCATTTGTATCCTCTAGCATGCATATTTGTGTTCTTGTGAGATCTAGGTGATTGCAGCTTTTTAGTAATCTTGGAGGCTTTTTTGGCCTTTCCATAGCATCCAAAAGGCTCGGAAAAGTCAAGATTGGCTTTTGTTTCACCAAAATCATAGATCAGAGGACTCAATTGCTACAAAGGTTTTTAGAGAGGTTCCTGGAGGTAGCCATCAAATCAGAGCATTTTTGGCCCAAATTGACCTCACCATCACGCTCAGAAGGCATCAAAACCTAAGGATTGACTGCCCAAAAGTTGAATTTTGAAAAGTTGCCCTCTAAGGCAATTTCTTTTTGCTTGGTGAACCGTATGGCCCACCATACTGTATGGATCGTGCAAAAAATATTTAAAAAAATTTAAGCGGGTGTTGCCGCCCTGCCATTATAGCAGCGGCACCAAAGGCACCACCACTCAGTAGACAGGGCACACCGCCAGGCTTGGTGGCCTCCTCCCACAGGGAAAAGAGCCCCCACACCTCCTATGCAGCTCCACCCCTAGCAAGTTCCTCCCTTCGCCTTTGAAACCTGTCACCACCGGTGGTAAAACCCCATCACCGGTTCTATGGCCTCCTGCAACCCTCGACATCACCTAAGCGACCAAACTAGCTCCATCGCCTCCTGCAACCCAATCCACACCACCACATTCTACCTCTAGCGGCCCAAAACCAATCAACGCCACCAAGGCATGGCCCCGTGGCTACCAGCCTGTGGAGACCGCCAAATTTGGTGAAGAATTTAGTAGGTTTTTCCAAATTAAAACCCTCCAAATATATTTGGAGCTTCACCATTTTTTAGTGACATCTAAAACAAAATAGTTGCAACTAAATTTGGAGCTTCTACCAAAATTGGGCATTGTTTCCACCAAATTTGGAGGTGATGTCAGCATGATGTAGGTGGTTTGGTTTTGAATTTTCTTACCCCTGTCCATTGGGCTTTTCAAATTGATAGGCAAACTCTAGAGGGCCCATTCTCGGCCAAACATAGGCCTAATTTGGCAAAAAAATGATTTGGGGTAGAATCTCATACTCTACGCTATGGTGAAATCAATTTTTTTATTTGACTCTCTTTTTTTCCAGAAATTGAAGATTCTATCAAAACTTGCCATATAGTTCTCATTTTGAGACCTTCCAGGAGCCATAACTTGTGCAAATGGACTTCATTTTTTGTGCCATTTTTTCTAGGGTTTATATTTTATGTGTATTTCGTATCAATGCTCTCAATTTGATCTCTTATGTACTTGAACTGTAGTTTCAGTATTCTGGTCATTTTGGGCTCTATAAGAGTATGAAAATCTGGTATATGCATTGTAAATCACACTAATTATAAATTGCCAACATTGTAATTTCTGGGGGGTCATTTCAGAAACTAGTGAAAAGATGTGTCTCATGTGTGTCTCTTTTTCACACTTCTCTTTATGCATTTCAGTTTATTTTTCTGCACAAATGGATGCTTCAATATTTCTTGTTTTAACACCATATAACTATTATGAATGGAAATCAAATATGATAATATATCTCAAAAGGCATGGATATCACATGGTTACAATGGGACTTGAAACAAAACCTCAAGATGTAGAAAAGATAAAATGGTTTAACAAATGTGATGAAGCCTTTGTTACTCTGTGTATGTTAGTTTCACCTGACTTATTTTTTCATATTGAATATGTTAAAATACCCAATGATGTGTGGACCACATTGGAAAGTCTCTTTGGTAATCAAGATGAATTAAGGGGTCATCAATTGGAGAATGAACTCATAGGGTTGAGTCCTAACAATTTTGACACCATACAGGACTTCTTCACAAAATTAAAAGCCATCAAATTTCAGTTGAAAAGGTGTGGAATAGAAAAAGAAAAAAAAATAACTAATCTTAAGTATTCTTTCTAAGCTTGGGCTAAACTATTCTGTGTTTGTTTCTACCTTTTATGCCACAAAATGTGCTCTTGGTTTCAACTATAAAATGCCTTCACTAGATGAGTTTGTTGCAAAACTCACTAAGGAGAAAGATAAACCGGTTCACATGGGTACGATTAAACCCTCAAAGTCACATGCTTTGGCCGCAAATCAAGGCACAAAAGAACATAAAGGGTCTGGAAAATGGGATAAGAAACAAAAGAACCAAGGAGAGAAGAAGAAAGATCAGAACCCTACTACTTCAAATGTAGCTAATCATACCTCTTCATCAAAAGGTGAACAACCTAGAAAGGAGAAGGTCGAGTGTTGTTATTGTAAGAGGCCTAGACATGATGAACACAAGTGTTTAAAGAAACAGATAGATCACCTATCACATCTTCTTGAGAAGAACAATATCAAGGTGCTTAACTTTGTCAAACAAAGTTCATCGGAAGGGTCTTCAAAGGACATAAAAAAGAGTAAGGGGAAAGGAAAGGGCAAGGCCCTAGTTGCAGTTGCTTCACAACTTGATACATGGATCATTGACTTGGGTACTTTGCACCACATGGCTTCTTCACAAGATGGTTTTGCCTCCTTAGAGCCATGTTCTATGCCTACCATACTCATGGGTGATGAAACTCCTATTGAAGTGCATGGGAGAGGGTCTGTTGATTTGGGCAAAGGAATATTTTAGGATGTTCTCTGAGTTCCATCTTTGTCAACTAATCTCCTATCTATCTATCAAATCACTCACATTGGCTTTGGCAAGTAGGTTGAGTTCACTCCAGACAAAGTGGTAATCAGTGAGTTACATGATGGGTCTACAGTTGTTGTGGGAAAAGAAGATCATAATTCTAGATTGTATTAGTTTGCTCACTTTGTTCTTGAATCTCCTTCAATAGTTTTACTCCCTCACTCAGATGAGGTGAGTCATTTGTGGCATCAGTGGTTTGGTCACTTGAATTACCGCTACTTGCAGCAGCTTAGTTCACAGGACATGGTTTCAGGTTTTCCTTCAATTTGATTTTTTGATGGAGTTTGCCAAGGATGCATTCTTGGTAAGCATCCTGAGGAGAAGTATGACAAAGGCAAACCTTGGAGTGCCACACAATTTTTGGAGTTAGTACACAGTGACTTGGCAGGACCATTTCCACATCCTTCTTTCAACAGGGCTAGATATGTTCTGACATTCGTTGCTGATCTTTCTCGATACACTTGGGTTTATTTTCTCAAGCTGAAGTCTGAGGTCTTTGAGTCTTTTCTAGACTTCAAAGCTTTTGTAAAGAAACAATCTAGGAAGGCCTTCAAGAGTTTGCATATAGATAATGGGGGAATATGTCAACCATAGGTTTGAGCAGTTTTGTGCCTCTGAGGGCATTTATCTTTAGTACATATTTCCCTATAGTCCACAGTAGAATGGTGTCACAGAATGCAAGAATAGGTCCTTGAAAGAGATGGTCAATTGTATGAGTCACTCTAGGTCTATGGCAGCTCAATACTGGGAAGAGGCCATCAACTGTGCATGTTACATCCAAAATCAGGTTCTTCACAAAGATGTGAAGGGGGCAACTCCTTTCCAAGCTTGGACCGGTTAGAAACCCACTGTTAAGCACTTTTGGGTGTTTGGTTCTCCTGCATGGGCCCACATTCTAGCAAAGAAATGCAAGGCTATGTATCCATAGAGTAAACCTTGCATATTTGGTGGGTACCCAGATAGTGTCAAGGGCTACATGATTCTTCACCCTACCACACATGAGTTGTTCATTGAAACGAGTGTTCATTTTGAGGAGGACTCATCTGGTTCTTCTCCTATCATTCTCCATCAACAATCACATTGGAGACATTGTGGCATGATGATAGTTCTTCAGAGGATCTTAATCCTCCTGATCATGATGAGGAGTCTTCTTCCTCCACTTCAGATGGTGACAGTGATGATGAGGACCCACCCTCTCATCCTAGTCCTCATTTAGAGGTTGATGATTATCCTCCAGACTCTCCTACCATAGGGCCTCTTTGGGCTCATTAAACTTTGAAATCATCAGGTAATTGGGTTGGTATCCTTCAGATACAAGAAGAACAAGGTCACAATTTCAGCAGGCTCCACATCTCTTTGTTGCTTCAACTTCTAATCCACAAACTTTTCAAGAAGCTGCTGGTGTCCCCAAGTGGGATGTAGCAATGTAGGAAGAGTTTAGTTCCTTAGAAAGGAATCATACTTGGGGTCTAGTCCCTTTTTCTAAGGGAAGAAAACTAGTTCGATGCAAGTGGATCTATCAAACAAAATTTGCAACAAATGACTCAGTTGACAAGCATAAGGCTTGCTTGGTCACCAAAGGATTCTCCCAGGTGCCTGGGATTGACTACTCTGAGACTTTTGAGCCAATAGCCAAAATGAATTCCATCTGACTTGTCTTTGCTATAGTTGCAACCCATCATTAGGAAGTTCATCAGATGGACATGAAGAGTGCTTTTCTTCATGGTGACCTTCAAGAGGAAATCTACATGGAGCAGCCACAAGGGTTTGTTCAGGATCCTTCACTTGTTTGTTGACTTTGAAAGTCTCTCTATGGCCTCAGAAAAGCTCCTTAGTCCAGGGTATGCCAAGATGGACTCCTTCCTTTTGTTAGTTGGGTTCACTCGATGCTATTTTGATCCAAACGTTTACATTCTATAACAAGATGATACTCTCACTTTTTTGGTTCTCTATGTCAATGACTTGTTGATCATAGGGAGTCATTCATCCACCATCAAAGTAGTGAAATTGCTTTACATGATTGATTTCTAATGTTAGACTTGGGTCTTTTGTACTACTTCTTAGGGATTGAGATCACTCAATCATCTTCATGTGTCTTCATGGCACAACCCAAGTATGCACTTGACATGCTCTCTAGATTTCGCATGGCTGATTGTAAGCCTACACCAACGCCATTTCTATTCGGGGTCAAACTTGAGGCTAAATGTTCTTCACCCTTGGTTGATGGCACTTTATACTGACAACTTGTTGGAAGTCTCATCTATCTGACTCACACGAGGCCTGACATTTCCTATGTCATAGGCATGGTCTCTCAGTTTTTGCAGGAACCCCATGAGTTGCATTGGGAAACAACTAAGTGGATTCTCCACTATGTTCAGGGCACTCATAGTTATGGCATTCTATTATGGAGTAAAAAGTGGACACTTACCTTTTTACCTCCTTGTTTAGCTCCTAGGTCCCCATAATTACATTATGCATTATAATTGATCACCCGAAGAAGAGTGCCCAACACCCATGTGAATTTGGGACCTTGGGCCCTTCCTTAATCTCATCCCAGACTAAAAAGGGGCTCCTAGACTTGGGCACCAACTACCCACGTCCTCCTTGATTGGTTGGGGCCAATTAATACTATGTCGGCATAGGACCTTTAAAAAGGTTCCTCTTTGTCAGCTCTTATGATTTTATTTCACAAATGTTAGCGAGAAAGAATATATAAGTGTGTTTTTTAATTCATTATGAACCTAGATGGATATAGCAAACTTTTGATCTTGGAGCAAAGAGCATTCAAAGCATTCGTTGTGTTTCTAGAGCAGATTTGTGTTTGTATTGTGTGTCATTGCAAGTTTGGAATCATCATCCATCTCTTTATGAGTTAAAGGATCTTCATTCTCCTAAGGGTTTCACCTCCAAGGTGATATCATTGTTATTTGAATCATTCTATCATCATTTGGTTTAGCCTCTACCCTACTAGGGCATGCTCTCTTATCTATCAACAATGTTGGAAGGCTTGAATGCCATTCCGGGGTTTGATTGAAGCAAATCCCTAAACACCATAACCTCCCAAACCCTCTCTTGTCGTCTTGTGTGCAGGTTACAAGTATAGGATTCAAGAAAAGTGAAGATACAGGAAGACTGTGCAGGAATCAAGGTTTTGGGATCCAAAAGATATTCAAGAATATTCCCCCGAAAAGACTTAGGCGGTTGGCACCGTAGTCTTCTGGGCATTTCTGACACCAGATCTGGCATCTGGGCATTAGTTACAGCATTTTCTTAGTTCAGACTATCAACAGATTCTCACTTCCAGGACTTGGGTGGTTCCTATTTCGTCCTTCGACACTTCATCTTTCAGGATACAGGTTTTGATATCTCTCTGATCATCTTTGTACATTTAGATTCTAAGTTCCAGTTGTTTTCTATCTATTATAAGTTGATTATCTTAGAACTAGGGTTTTATGCATACTTGACCTAGGGTTTGATAAAAGGCTTGGTTAAATATGATCTTTCCATAGCAAACAAAAGTACAAGATCTATAGCTAAGTCCACCTCTCTTTGGTAGTGATTTAGCTCGGTCTTGTCCTTGAATGTTATTGTGGAAGAGGGTTTGATCTAGTGTGCATACTAGTCTTCATCATTCATCTTTTTCACATTTAACACATTCATTATGCATCGGGCGTGGATTTTGACTTGGTGGGATACATAGATTCAAATTGGGCAAGTGATTCTCAAGATCACAAGTCTACTTTAGGGTATGTGTGAGCATTCTCAAAATTCTCTTGCAGTTTGTCTCTTGATCCTCTCTTTCAAGGATTCTCTCTCCATTCTACTATTTTGATGTTCGATCATTTGTCGACTAGAGTGTATGTGATCTATGACCAACATCAGATTCTGGCTCGATTCTCGCTTCTCGTAGAATCTAATAGTTAGCAAAAGTGGAGAAGAAACAAACTGAGGAAATAAGGAAGAAATGTGTTGCTACACATACCAAACTAGAAGTGGAGGTGTGAAACATGCAAGCAACCACAAATAACATCAACACTCTACCTAATGAAAGTAGATTGTCATTGATGTCAAAAAGGTGTTGTGATTGATAAGAGATGTCAACAGGATATCTTCATGGTTTTATGGTCACATTTCAGAGTTCATACTTTGACATTGTTGGGTTCATGCTTATTGTTGTTAAGTTCTGTGATATCAGTTATTATGATCTTGCTTCATGTTTCACAAAGGCTTCACACGAAAAGGGTTCAGACACAGGTTGATGACTTGCAGATGCATAGAAGGGAGATGTTGATCATCTAATGATTTTAGTGTTGATAGTATGGTGTTCTTCATGTGACTTATGACATTAATGTTACTCTTGATATACAGTTACATTGCAGTTGATAGACATGGCAGTTGATATCTGATATATAGTGGCATGGTCTTCATAATGACAGTGGTTTGGTGGTTTGGTCTTTATTTGATCTCAGTTACATTTGATCTTCATTTGTTGATGTTGATTGTTGTGACATATGCAGAGGTATACAGTGGCTTTCAAGTCTTTTAAAAGTCACATTTTCATGTCTTCATGTCACAAGGTCTTCAGGTATTCATGTCCTTTTAGTGTCTTGATATCATTGGCATTGAGACAATTTTATCTCAAAGTTTTTAAGTGCTTGGTTTAAAAACTAAGGAGCATGGTATATTAAATATTTTTTAAAAGAGGAGCATTCAAATATATTTGGAGATTATTATTTTAATATCATATTCAAAGGGGAGTTTATTTTTATTTAGAGCCCAAAGCATATTAAAGAGGGAAGTTTTTTTAAGCATTCGAAGACTTTTTTTAAAATGCATGAGGAATGGTTATAAGGAGAGTTTGATTTTTTTTAAAAAGCAACAATGCTTTATTTATAAGAGCATCGAATGCTCAAAAAGGAGTCTAAAAAAAGCTATATTAATAGCTCTATTTTAAAGTGGGAGACTTTGTTTTTATCGGCACCTTAAATGTTACATCCTTATGTCATTAAAAATAAATCAAAATAAATCAAAAGGCTTCGAATTGCCTTTTTATGGGAGCTAGAATTGTTTTTAAATTTGGAAGTTGGCCTCCTATATGTCATATTCTTATGACATAAAAAAAATGAATTTCAAATACATTGAGGGCACAAGATTATGTGGCACGAATTTATTAAAAAGCCACAAAAAGTTTTTTAAAGACTATTTTTTTGGCCATTTAAAAGGGCAATTTTTGGTGAAAATTAAAAACTTCTTTTTTAAAGAAGATTTTTTCTATTCTTGTGACATTGGAGATAAGAAGGTGGATTTCTTTTAAAGAAGGCAGTTTTATGCTTTTTTCTTCTTTTGATTTTCATGAAGATAATTTCTTTTGGATAAAGATTGGTTTGAATATGGAAGACATAAAAGAAATTTTCTGAGATAATATTTTTTTTGAGGCAGATTTTTGTTTTTGCACATAATGGATTTTTGGAGAAATTATTTATTTGCAGATTGTCCAAGAAGATTTTATGAAGAAGAATATGAAGAGAATTTGAATGGGGTTTGATTTTGAAGATTTAATTTTTTATGATCTAATTTTTGTTTGGAGATGGTTTTTGCAGAGATGAAGTTGAAGGGGTTTTTACAAAGAAGAGGAAAATTGAATGGGATTAATATTGATTTTTTGATTATGCAAATGAAAGGGTATTTTGTTTGCAGGAGAAAGGCTTCATGAAGATATATTTTTTTTAAGAAGAATTATATGCAGGTGATTGAATTTCTTTTGCAGAGAAAAGAATATGAAAGGTTTTATGCACAGTGAAATTCATTTGCAGGATAGAGAATGTGATTTCCTTTATGAATGGAAATGGTCATACAGAGAAAAGAAGTGATTTTATTTTTGCAGGAGTATTGAAAGGAGAGAAGAGAAATATGAAAGGTTCTCTTTATTTCATATATAATGGTTTTGCAGGAACTGTTGTTGTGTGGATCAGTATACAGGGTTGAATATATTTTGAATATCCTCTTGAAGAGAAAATTCAGATGATAAGTTTTGTATGTGATTTGAGTTGATGAGAAGTATGGTGATATGACAGACACATGTGAAAGAAGAAATGATTTGTATTGAAACAGAGAAACCCTCTTAATTCTTTGTTTTAATCTAAGTTTGTATGTATTAGGGGTTGGTGTTCCTTTTAGTTGGTGCTTCTAAACATTGTTGCCAATGAGGCACAGTGTGCCAGTGAGGCTTGTAGGTCAGTGAGACCTGTCAATTGTGAGTGAGACATAATATTCAGCCAATGAGGCTTTGTAAGAAGTTTTGAAAGTTAAGCCAGTGAGGCACTTCGTGAGTGGTTTTTCTACCCCACACGGTTTTCCACTGCGTCATGCTTCTCATTGATTTCCTTGTGTGTGTGCATATTAATCATTTATCATGAGTTTTTTTGTTTGCATTCTTTATTATAAGTCTTGTGCATATAAGCTCAACAAATTATTAATGTCCTTATCTCTATTTGTCTTGTAAATATAAAGTTTGCAAAAAAGTTAAAATTTATGCAACACTGATTCACCCCCCCCTCTCAATGTTGTCATGGACTCCAACACTACCAATGTTGTCTCAGATGAACAACCTCCACCAAAGCCCTAAAAATTTAGATGGAGATCAAGATATAGATCATTTAGGCATCTACAATATATGATGTGATGAGGGATCTAAATGGGAATGTAAGGGTACAACTTGAAGCTCTCTACAACTAATATTAGCAAGTACATGATCAATGAGAAGGATTGTAGGCACAAATCAAACAATCAAGAGAAGTGGTCAGCTTACAATTTGTGCATGTGATAGGATTATTGATAGATGCTATGAAAGTGACCAATCTATTCAAATCCCAACATACATTACAAAAGGAGAGACTACTCTACTAACCATCACCGGATAAATTTGGTTACTACAACAAGCAATAAAATAATGGGACAACACATATGTACAACTAAAAGGGATCTAAAAGAATATCCTACAATAGGGAAGAGAAGCCATCACAAATTTCAATTTTACACCATAGATTTTTGCAAGATTGACTTCATCCTTTAGAATTTCTTGTCTTTTTGGTAGCAGAGCCAAGATGTATTGAGTAAGGACAAGACATGGTTTTAAAGGGGGGATGATGTTGGTAGGATAGAGTTAACCATGAAGAACAAAACAAGCTAAACCTACTGCAAGCCAACCTGTAGCACATCCAAAAGGCACAACAAGATAAGGGACACATTCCCCTACAATTATATATATATATATATATATATATATATATAAGGATATGAGAGATTGTAAATGGATAGTGTATTAGAGCTATATATATATATTGAATAAAGGACTGTTACATATACTACATGTTGGTAAACAGATTTGTCACTGCAAATTTGAATGTGACTCGACAAATGTTCCAACAATTGGAGAAGTTGTCAACAATTGGAGAAGTTGTTATTGGACTAACAACTTTTCTCTGTGTTTGAGAGGGGCAGCTCCCTCATATGATGGGGTTTTAATAGGTTTTTGTGTACTTTTACCCTAAAAGTACATAAAGTAAAAGGGAAAAACTAAGGAGAATGAATTAAAGAAACCCTAGTGGTAGACACACAAATACCAACTGGGATTTCACAAACTAACAAGAAAGATTATTTACTAAAACCCTAACAGTAGACACATGAATACATGTTTGGATTTCACAAACTTATGACAAATTATAAAGGGGGTTTCACCAAAAAATCTAAAAACCATGTTCCTGAACTTATATGATGAGTTTCATAAACATGCGACAATAATGAAAGAAGGATAACATAGAGATCTCAACACATGAAGAGATAGGTTATCTGAACACATTCAAATCAAGATACCAAGAAATGGTTGTGCTTCATTACATCAATTGCATAGTTAAATGTTTCAATGGATGACCTATGATTTACCTAGTGACACAGAAGTATTACCAATCTAACATATGAGAATCAATAAGAATAACTTAGAAGTACCATTGGAACACATGAACCAACTGCACTCTTTATTATCTTTGTGAAATTATACAATTCAAAAACCTTCATGTACAAAGTGTTAGATCAAAGGTCTCTGAAAAGCTTCTCCATAATTCCCCTCTTGAAAAGACCCCCTAAAAAGTCCCCACTTTACATTTGAAATAGCCTTGTATTTATAGGCTTCTCCCTAGTAACTACCTTGTAACCACCTGATAACTACTTCATAACTACCCTTTTGAAATACAATAATATAATGAACCTTATTTGGTTATGTTTTTCATAACTTTTCCGAGAATAGGGTTCACTTTCTAACTTTTAGTTATAAAGAGTGACCTAAGTCACTTTTACAAAAAGGTAACTAGAACTTGCGACTTTCAAGTTGCGGATTTTGCTAAGTTACTTTCCATCTTCGTCTGCTTCATTTGTGCAACCAAACTTCGCTAGATTTTGACAAATCCTCTGAATACTAAATCTTAGACTCATGTGTTTGCGCATATAAAATATGTACTATGGAAACAATATGCCCTTTACATAGATTGAGTCACATCGCTTATTTTCCTGCTCCTATTACAATCATAAAATGCCATAGCCTTGTGCTAATGTTTTGAGAGCCACTTTCATATCCAAAATGAATGTGTATATTTTCAACACCAGGAACATTTAAACCATGAATAATGTAATGTAGAGGTGGAGAGCCATTAGAAAATATATGACCTCTCATGGTTGAGATTACTTGTTTCTATATTTCCATTGTACTTGGGATACAAACCGTATCTTCAAGTGGGTTAAAATGAAATTTCTCATGAGTTTTAAGAGAACCTTGACATTGGTAGAAACATCTATATTTGCAACTAGGAGATCTATTTATCATCCCATCCATAAGAGTACACCTATCCAATGCACTTAAGTCATACCCATGTTATCTCCCTTTATTGTCGTGGAAATGCAAACCATATTCTTCATCTGCTCTATTACAAATCTTGAATCTTTAGGCTTCAATTTCTTTATACTTTTTGTTGCCACCTTCATTAACACTGGATTGACCATCATTTGTTATTGCATCTTGGTGAGTTCATTTCTTAAATTTTCTTTAAAGCCTTTTCAATAAATCCACTTTGTGTGTAGCTTGTAATAATTGCATTGCATGAGATGACATCTATTCACCTTGTCTCTAATTCCACATCTCTAATTCCACATTTTATTGCATGAGGCGTTCAGTTAGGCTGTTCGCATGTGCACATGTCTACGCTTCCATATTTTGCAAATATGTATGCCAGAGCATATTCCAACTATGATATCTGACAAAAATCTCCTTTGCATTATGCTTTGAAGGATTTCCATACCGATACCAAAGCTCCCATTTGGGTGCTGGCTGGGAGAAAGCTGGCGCAAGTCACCGAATTTGGCTTCACATCTGCAAATTGCATTTACTTGAAATTTTCTAAAGTCTTTTCAACACGTCCATTTGTGCATACCTTGTGTAAGATTGTAGTCCAAGAGACCAAATTTCTTTAAGGGATTTTGTCAAAGTGCACACATTCCATCTATGCTTCGACACTATGCCATATACATCTGCCAGAGAATTTGCAATGAATCCATTTTATACAATCCAACACTAAAAATGATTTATACGCTTTGAAAAAGAGTGCAGGTTTGCAATATTTTGCAGATATCTTGTGTGTGGCGCCTCTTTCAACTAAACTCTCTTCATAATACTGTGAGATGATGTGAGTACCAGATGGAAATGGTATTTTAAGATTGTAAAAATATACTTGTACCTCCATAATTACATACGTGCGCACCAGGGCAGCTGAAACTATAATAAATGGCAAATATCTCATATAAAATAGAGCTTATGGAAAAACTGTGTAGCTTTTTTGGATCGACGTTTCGGATCACACTCGATGATGGATCATGGAGTGTGATCTAAAATGTGGATCTAGAAAAGCTACACAATTTTCCAAAACCTCTATTTTATATTATGGATTGTGGAAATATCATGTCTACAAATATCTCATTTCATTAGGCTTTGATAGATGCCCATGCCTTGGCGAGGATTTTAGCTTTTAAGTAGTTATAATAACTACTTTTCCTTTTAACCATTGGCAGTTTGAGTGTTTTTCACAACTTCACAAGTTATTAAAAATCACAACTTGTGATTTCTACAAACATCATCCCGAAGCTCTATTTTATATCATGGACTGTGGAAATATCATGTCTACAAATATCTCATTTCATTAGGCTTTGATAGATGCCCATGCCTTGGCGAGGGTTTTAGCTTTTAAGTAGTTATAATAACTACTTTTCCTTTTCACCATTGGCACTTTGAGTGCTTTTCACAACTTCACAAGTTATTAAAAATCACAACTTGTGATTTCTACAAACATCATCACATGGGTGCTTTCTCACAAGTTATTGAAAACTATAACCCACACTTTCGTTTGTTGGATATGGGAGTCTTTTAAAATATTCAAATGAGTTAGTCAAATTCACAAGTTAAGATAACAAACTATTGAGTTGTGACTTTCCCTTTTTCATAGCCCCAATTCTTAACTTTAAAGTTATAAGTTATAATTTTTCACAACCCCAACCTTTTAACTAACTTTTCACACCTTATAAATTTGCACAACCCCAATTCACAACCTTTTTCCACAACTTAGAGAAGTTTCGAACTTGTGAAAATTTTTAACTTTGTCATCGGCTCTAATAATAACTTGTGACTTATGTCTTTGACAAACCTTTTCACAACTTGTTAAAAAAATAATAACTTGTTGAAAATTATAACTTTTTCAAAATCACAAGTTGTTCTTGAAATCACCACCAACCCACAACTTCCAAAAGTTATGTTTTCACAATCTGTTGTAGGAAAACCATTTTTTTAATAATCCCAAATGATGAGGAATTTTTCCCTGAAAACTTGTCACATTGTGCGCAATAGAGACATAATCATCTTCGCCAGACCATTTTGCTCCAACTCATATAAAACCCATTATTTAATTGTTTCCGCAAACTCCCTGTTGAAAAATTGAAAGTTTCATATCTCATAACCTGGATGGTGTATTGACCTGGAAACTTGCTAGATTAGGTGAAATGGAGCCATGGACCATTATAAAAGGATTTTACACCAACTATCACAGATTTCAAGATTTAATTGTTTTCATGATTTGTCGCACTGCAAAACTGCTTTCTGGACTTCAACTGAAACAAAGATATGATTCTTTCTTCAAATTGGCAAGCGACTTGACACTGGAGGGTAATTGGAGCATTTATGAATAGGATCAATTCAACATAAGAAATTTGACACAAAAGTTTAAAATTTAGCAAGTTAGAAATGAGGCCAACGCTACATAATGAGATGTTGAGTATTCAATGAAGTATAAATGATGTTATGTGTGTATTCAATTATTGCTTGTCTTATTCTTCCACATCCTTCTATAATTTATCATGTGATCCCTAAACCTTTCCTTACCACTCTTACTAGGGTATAAATATAACTTCCAAGAGACTAAAGCTTAGATCTTTAGTTTGCACCCTATTTTTGCCAATAATCAAACTCTAAGAAATCTAAAAATCAATGCTAAATTAGAATTATATCAAATCAAAAATGTCTAAAATGTTATGTGTGTATTCATTTATTGCCTATCTTATCCTTCTGTATCCTTCTATAATCTATCGTGTGATCCCTAAACCTTTCCTTACCACTCTTACTAGGGTATAAATATAACTTCCAAGAGACTAAAGCTTAGATCTTCAAATTGTGCCCTATTTTTGCCAATAATCAAACTCTAATAAATCTAAAAATGAATGATAAATTAGAATTATATCAAATCTAAAATGTCATAAAACCAAAGGTATAGCTACAAGGTCAACCCCTAGGGGTGTAAGCATGGTCAAACTCACCAAAATGAAAAGGAAAAAAAACCTTTCCCTAAGCTTAATATAGGCCAATCAAACCAAATGCATACACCTTAGCATAAGTCAACCTAGGTTATAATAATAATCAATTGGAAATGATAAATTGAACATTTAAATGTTACTTTAGAAAATTCAATGTGAAGGGGGTTAAGATACTTAGCTCTAGGAACAATGGAGGAGAATAACTTTGCTGGAGAACTAAAATGTGTTTGCTTCGATAATAAAAATTTGATCCTCTTTACTTAGGGAATGCCTTGAAACCAGAATAATTTGTAAACTCTACAAAGGGCCAAATCCAAAACTCTAAGTCACTTCCACTTGAGTGTAGATATGTCTTGTGACCCACATATTTGATTTGGAATACTATGTGATTTTACCCTTTGATTTGTTGAATTCCCTGCATTGCACTGATTGTTAAGGACTAATGATATCTAAAGATACCTCAACGAGATTGGCGGATTGCAAGTCCATGTTCTCTTAGGTCAACCCCCTTGATTAGATTGGCTTAACGACTATGGAAATGATTAAAAAACAACACTTTTTAGTCAAATGATCTAGAATGATGATGCAAGATTACGTTCCTTTTAATGCTCCAAATTGAAATATTCCTAGAATGATACGCAAATGATAATCAAATAATGCTCAGATATTCTTTGATGATAAACAAGTGCACATTGAATTCCTTTAAACACCACTACATAGCAATAAATCACATGGAATGTTTACCAAGTCAACTCATGACAGGAATGAAATAGGAGGAGGGGTAAATTTTGAAATATTAGGGGTTAGTTCCACGTGGTGCCGTGGGATTAACCTATGATACCAAAAGGATAATGTAAAGGTGGAGAATGAATTTTTAAACATAGAGAGTGTAATAAGTATCAAATGTGAGAATATATGTAAAAAACAATGAATTAAAATTAAATATGTAGAAATGTATAGAAATGAAGCTATGTGAAAAATCAAAAAATAAACCCAACTTCACACAGTCATGTACAATTATATTAAACCATTCCACCATTCCATCAAAATGAGAATTGGCATGGAGATGCAAATTTTACCATTATAACTACCATAATAATTATAAACTAGCAATCACACCTTATTGTGCAATGGGTACGCCGTGATAGCATGTAGATAAAATTAATAAGTAATTTCTTGAGAAGAGAGCATACAATTTTGTTGATGGTGAATGGTTGTTATCCATCCATTAGTAGTATTGATAATGGGAAAATGTGTTACATTGTGTGATAGACTTGGGGCTATGGTCAAGCATTGTAATGGAAAACCCTACATTAAAGATTAGGCTATGGTACTTTTACAATGTAAAAGTGGATCTTGGTATGAAATGACACTTTTACAAAAATAGAGAGAGAGAGAGAGATAAAGAAAAGAGAGAGTGAGTTTCCCTTTATATTATCTCTCTCTCTCTCTCTCTCTATATATAGCATATCTCTATCTCTCTCTTGTTCTATCTCTCTTTATTTATTCCTCTTTGTCTATCAATCTCCCTCTCTAAATCTATCTCTCCCCTTCTCTCTTCCTCTATTGGTCTTTCTCTCTCCCATTCTATCTCACTCTCATTTTGTTTCCCCTTCTCTCTTATACTGATGAAGGGGGTAAATCATAAAACACACACAATAGAAATTGCACACAGAAAATAGAACTTTATTTTATTGATTTGGACAACTTATTACACTATAGAAATTCAAATACAATCAGAGGAATCAACCCTCCACAGGTTGCAACACATTACAGCTTCCTCCCACAAGACTCTGGAATCATCTACCTTCTGTGACCCCAAATCAGCTAGGGTTTCTGTTTTCCCGCCTATTCTTGACTCTACACTTTCCCCCTTAACTCCACTACTGCCCAGAGTTCCCAAAAATGGTTATTAATAGTCTTCTTGGCGGCCAACAACCTAATTTCAAAATTTGCATCTCCCTCCAAATATAGGTCAACTTCTGAGAACCATAACTTTTGATCTGGGTGTCCAATTGACGAACTGTTTTATGTGTCAGAAAGCTCGCGGAGTGCTCTACACGCTAAGAATTGGCTCTATCGATTCCGGCCATTTTCGGGCCTGTACAGGGCCATTTAGTGCCTCAAACCTGAGTTTGAATAATTTTTAGGCATTTTTCAGGAAACAGAAACTTTAATATCTTTCAACTCGCAAATGATCTTTGTGTGATTCCTTCGCCAAAGGTCTTATTTTTCAGTTATGAAGCTTCCTGTAAATTTTCACTTCAATTTGTGCCCAAATGCAAACTTTCCTAAAATAGCACGTTGCTATTTTTAGAAGTTTGGAAAAATTGAATGTTCTACATCATTATTCAAGCGATTATGGAACCAGAACCACAAATTTTGAAAAGAAATGGAAAGAACATCAACAATTTTGAAACATTTCTTTTTTTTTTGGGTGATGCAAGATTGCCATTACACCACTAGATGCTCCTGCATCAGACACCCAGGGTAATTTGATAAGTGACCCTGTCACGTCTCAGGTGTTTGTGTGAGGAAAACCCAAATGGTCAACCTTTGCCTTAGACAACCAAGAAGAATCTTCAATAGTCCTTCCTTTCCATTTCACCAGATATTCTTCATATTGCTTGTTCCAAGTACTTCCCACACAGCTATCCAAGATCTCTTCTATCTCCTCTATTGAAGTAGATGCTAGAATACTCCATTGTTCTTTTGTTGGTCCATCCTTTGTTCCACCTTCATGATATTCTGATAAATTAGCAATGTTGAAAACAGGGGAAATGTTGATCCCACTCGGTAGCTCTACCTCATATGCATTTCCTAAATCATGTTTCTTCAAAATTCTGCATGGTCCAAATTTCTTCATTTTTAACTTATTGTATATTCTAATTGGGAACCTTTCTTTTCTCAAGTGAACCATGACTTCATCTCCTACCTAGAATTCCTTATATCTCCTCTTCTGATCTGCCTTAGCCTTGTATTGAATATTCATCTTATTAATGTGCTTTCTCACCTGTTCATGCAAATTCTTCATGTGTTCTGCAAAGTCTTCAGCCTCGGCACTTGTCTTTTCTCCTTTGTCTAGATTCCTTAACTCTAAAGCATTTCTTAGACTATTCCCATATACAATCTGGAATGGTGATTTACCAGTACTCCTATTGACAAAATTGTTGTAAGCAAATTCTGTCTGTGGTAAAATCAAATCTCATCCCTTGGGCTTATCTCCTACTAAGCATCGTAGCAGGTTACCTAAACTCCTATTCACCACTCCGGTCTGTCCATCAGTTTGTGGATGGTGTGCAGAACTGAACTTCAAATTTGTCTTCAACTTCTTCCATAATGTCCTCTAGAAATAACCAACAAACTTCGTATCTCGATCTGAAACTATGCTCTTTGGTAGACCGTGTAATGTCACCACCTCTTTGAAAAATAACTCTGCAATATGAACCGCATCATTAGTCTTCTTGCAAGGAATAAAATGTGCCATCTTCGAGAATCTATCCACCACCACAAAAATGGAATCATGTCCTTTCTGTGTCCTTGGTAAACCAAGAACAAAATCCATACTGATATCATCCCATGGCTTCTCTGGTACATGTAATGGCTGATATAGCCTATATTTTGACTTGTTCCTTTTGCCATCTGACACACTCTGCAACTCTACACAAATTTCCTCACATCTTGCTGCAACTGTGGCCAATATTAATTTTCACCAATAGTAGCAATGGTCTTATCTCGGCCAAAGTGTCCAGCCAATCTTCCATTATATTTCTCCTTAATCAAGTTCTCTCTCATGGAACTCCTTGGAATGCACAACTGGCTTCCTCTAAACATAATGTCATCTTGGATTATGAAATCCAATCATTTTGTCCTATCCAAAGTAATAGGTTCCAAACAAGCTTTCCAGACCTCTGCAAAATCTGGATCTTTAAGATACAAACTTTTGAGCTCATCGAACCCAACAACCTCTATCTTCATTTCTGTCAACAAATTTTGCCTTCTGCTCAAGGCATCTGCAACTTTGTTGGACTTTCCACTCCTGTGCTTCAAAACAAAAGTATAACTCTACAAAAACTCAACCCATTTTAAATGTCTTTGCTTCAACTTTCTTTGACTATTAAGATACTGCAAAGCCTGATGATCAGTATACAAAACAAACTCTTTTGGCAACAGATAATGTCTCCATTTCTTCAAAGCCTGAACTATTGCATAAAACTCCTGATCATAAACATAATACTTTTTCTTGGCATCATTAAGCTTCTCACTAAAATAGGCAATGGGCTTACCTTCTTGGCTCAAAACAGCTCCTATAACACTGCCACTAGCATCACAATCTACCTGAAATACCTTATTGAAATATGGAAGTGCCAAAACAGGTTGCTCTGTGACTTTCTGCTTCAATGTATCAAAGCTTTTATCTGCTCCTTTAGTCCATTTAAACTCTTTTCTATCCCCTCTCATTGTCTTGGTTAGGGGTGCACAAATGCTACTAAAATTCCTGATAAACTTTCTGTAAAAACTTGCCAAACCATGAAAATATCTTACATCTGCAGCACTTCTCGGTCTAGGCCATTCAATGATAGCCCTTACTTTTTCTAGGTCCATCTTAAGACCTTCCTCTGAGACAACAAATCCCAGGTATACCAACTCCTTCTTTGCAAAACTACATTTCTTCAAATTAATCGACAACTTCTCCTCCCTCAGCTTCTCTAGAACTCTTCTGATATGCATCAGATGCTCATCCAAAGTCTTACTAAAAATTAAAATATCATCCAAATAAACAATAACAAAACTTCCCAAAAATTCTTTCAATACCTTGTTCATGAGCCGCATGAATGTGCTCGGTGCATTGGTTAGCCCAAATGACATGACTAACCACTCATACAAACCTTCCTTTGTCTTGAAGGCTATCTTCCATTCATCTCCTTCCCTGATACGGATCTGGTGATACCCACTCTTTAGGTCAATTTTCGTGAAGTACTTGGCTCCACTCAAATAGTCCATTATGTCATCCATTCTTGGCAATGGAAACCCCTACTTGATCGTGATCTTATTGATGGCCCAAAAATCTGTACACATTCTCCATTCTCCATCTTTCTTTGGTGATAGTACTGCAGGTACCAGACATGGACTTAGGCTCTCCCTTATTAGTCCCTTCCTTAACAGCTCTTGAACTGATCTGTTAGCTCTTCACTCTCTGCAGGAGTCATTCTGTGGGCTGCCTTATTCGGCAAACTAGATTCTGGTATCAAATCCATTTGGTGACTTATCTTCCTCACCAGTGGTAAACCTTCTAGTACATTATCAGAGATAATATCCCGAAATTCTTCCAACATATCTGAGACTTCTGCTAGTACATCTTCACATTTCTCTTGACTAATCTTAGGAATCAAAGCAAAGCAATGACGCTCATGCTTCATACCCTCTTAAAATTTTCTACCATCTACCAAGCAAATTCTAGCAGTACTACATACCTTTTCTTCCACCTCCTTCAAGGGCTTCAACATATGACGAACTCCATCCTTTGTTAGGGAATATGTATTTGCACGGCCATCATGGACAGCGCTCCTAACATACTTCCATGGCCTCCCCAATAGCATATGACATGCGTCTATTGGTATGATATCACACAGCACCTCATCATGGTAGTCTCCAATCTTGAACTTCACTAAACACTACTCATTGACCAAAGCTCTATGGTCCTTCTGCAACCATGTGATCTGATGTGGATGTAGATGCTTTCTTCTTATCAACTTCAACTTGTCAACCATCTCCTCTAAAACAAGATTGTCAGTACTTCCACTGTCAATAATAATATCACAACACTTACCTTCACATTTGCACCTTGTGCGGAATAAACTCTTCCTCTGATTAGGTTCTTTCTCCTTATTCAACAAAATTCTTCTAACAACTAGGGTTTCTCCCCTTTCAGCATCTTCAGAACGCTCATATTACGTATCTTCCTCTACATGTGCAACTTGTGCATTACCTTCAGGTCTTCTATCTGTATTTCCTTGATGTTGCGGACACTCGTATGCTCGATGCCCTTCTTCTCCACATTAGAAACAGGTTCCTCTGAAACCTCCTCTTCTGGGTCCTTGCCTAGGTCGGCCTCTTCCTCTTTCCTCACCATTGTATTGGTCACGAGGGCGATAGGCATTATCCCCTCTTTGATTTCGACTGGTGTCAGCTTCTTCACTTTTCTTTTGATCTTCATTACGGCCTCCGTAGGGTCTTCCACCATTCCTTCTGCCTTGACCTCTTCCCCTTTGTTTGCTATTGAATCTTTTATTTAGCTTCTCTTCCACCTTCAGGGAAAACTGATACGCATCTTCTATGTTGGTCATTCTAACCAGGCTCAGCTCCTCTTGAATACTTGGCCTCAACCCATTAATGTAACGGGATACCTTCTCCTTGTTGGGCTCTGCATGACCTGTCCTGATAGTAATCTTATAAAACTCTTCTGTATACTCCTTAACAAACTTGTTACCTTGCTTCAGTCCTTGCAGCTTCTTCAACAACTCCATCACATAGTCCACAGGAATGAACTGCTTCTTCAGTTTCTCTACCATCCGATCCCATCTAGTGATCTTTCCTTTTCCTCTTATGTTCCTCTCTAATTGGAACTCCTTCCACCAAACACTAGCGTGGCCCTTCAACTTTGTTTTTGCAAACTTGACCCAATCTGGGTCCTCCACATCTTCATACTCGAAATACTCCTCCATGTCATTGATCCAATCAATAAGCTATTCCAAATTCAAATCTCCAAAATATATAGAAACTTCGATCTTGGGTCTCTTTTCGATCTTTGAAATGGCCCTCAATAACCTAACTTCTGCAGGATCTCCTGTAGCTTCGTGTTCTTCCTCAAATAGCTCTTCTTCAACTTCATCTTTGCTTTCTTTTCTTGTTCTCAGCTCAAACCCTCTTCGTAGCTCCTCTTGCAATGCATTGATTTGCCTTTGCAGGGCTTTGAAACCCTCTTCCGTCAAAGCATTCCTCCCAATACAATTTCTTCGTGGAGGCATCTTGATCTCCATAGCAAACCCACAACCTCAGGTCCTAGTGCAAATTGCCTCACGGTCGGTGATCTGTCTACACACTCAGGAACCCTTGCTCTAATACCACTTGATGAAGGGGGTAAATCATAAAACACACATAATAGAAATTGCACACATAAAATAGAAATTTCTTTTATTGATTTGGACAATTTATTACATTACATAAGCTCAAATACAATCAGAGGAATCAACCCTCCACAGGTTGCAACACATTATAGCTTCCTCCCACAAGACTCTGGAATCATCTACCTTCTGTGACCCCAAATCAGCTAAGGTTTCTGTTTTCCTACCTATTCTTGACTCTACACTTCCCCCATTAACTCCACTACTGCCCAGGGTTCCCAAAATTGGTTATTAATAGCCTTTTTGGCGGCCAACAACCTAATTTCAAAATTTGCATCTCCCTCCAAAAATAGGTCAACTTCTGGGAGCCATAACTTTTGATCCGGGTGTCAGATTGGTGAACCGTTTTATGCGTCAGAAATCTCGCGGAGTGCTCTATACATTAAGAATTGGCTCTGCCGGTTTCAACCATTTTTGGGTCCGTACAGGGCCGTTTAGTGCCTCAAACCTGAGTTTGAATAATTTTTAGGTATTTTTTGGGAAACATAAACTTTAATATCTTTCAGCTCGCAAATGATCTTTGCGTGATTCCTTTGCCAAAGGTCTTATTTTTTAGTTATGAAGCTTCCTATAAATTTTCACTTCAAACCGTGCCCAAATGCAAACTTTCCTAAAATAGCAGGTTGCTATTTTTAGTAGTTTAGAAAAACTGAAAGTTCTACATCATTATTCAAGCGATTATGGAACCAGAACCACAGATTTTGAAAAGAAATGGAAAGAACATCAACAATTTTGAAACACATCTTTTTTTTTGGGTGATGCAAGATTGACCTTACACCACCGGATGCTCCTACATCACTTACTCATCCTCTATATGATGAAAAAGACTAGATTTTTTCATCATCAGTGTGTCAATGGATCTGGAGATGTACGATACAAATTCCATATATGGTAGTTGTTGAAATTCTTTCCTAATGGGCTATAATATCTTGCTCTAATGAGCCAATATCATTCTGAATGTTTATGAATGGATGGTATAGCAACAGTTCACTCCAACAGAATGCTTGTAAACATTGATCATCTACTATTGGGATGGTGATAAAATGAGGGGAGACTCAAACAGTAGAAGGTGTTAAGTGTTGTTTCCATTTGTTGGACTTTCAAGATGCTATAAGTTTCTATTTTTGAGACACTTCAATCAGTGGCATTGTGCCCAACTGTATTGGTCATGCCATGTATTAATGAATGAAGCTTGGAGATGAGATGTTGCTATTGTTAGAGATAGCTACACTTTAGTGTACAATGGGTACACTAAATAGGTCTGAAAGGTGAATTATTAGGTCCTTAAGAAAATGACGTGTTTCACTAATATATTAAGATTTACTTTTGGTGGTGGGTCTCTTACTCAAAAGCGTTTTCCCTAATATATATGTCATCTTATCTTATCTATCTCCTTCATTTATTCTTGTATGTTTAAATTAGGTTACATGTGTTTTATATCAACAAATTTTATTACTTTCCATTTCTTCTAATTGAGGAATAAGCATTGTAAAACCAACATTTGGTATCAAAGTTTTGTTTCGATTGATCCCATGAAGGAAGGGATACATTTCTTATGTTGCTTTCAATTTTTTTTGTGGAATAATTCATGTGGATTTAAAATAACATTTGAAAATCAACAGTCATGGCCAACACCTTGACAATTGAGATTGAGAAGTTTAGTAGGTAAAACTTTGAGTTGTGGAAATTGAAGGTTGAAGATCATTTAGTGGAGGTAGATTAGTGGATCATAATAATTGTTGCACTTAATTTTCTACCATCGGTAATGGATTAAGATGAATGGGACAAGTTGGATAGAAGAGATAGATCTACTATTAGGTTGTGTCTTTATAATTCAATCTTGATGAATGTTTTAGTACAAAACATTGCTAAGAGTTTATGAGATAAAATTATTGCATTATATCAAACTAAGTGTCTTGTAAAACAATTATTTTTGAAAAGACTTTTGTATTCTTTAAAGATGCATGGAGGAGACTTTGTAACCAAACATTTAAATAATTTTCATCTAGTAGTGAGTCAATTGGATTCTATGGATGTAAAAATGGAAGAAGAGGAACCACTTTGATTTGTTCATTTTTTTTATTTTGAAGCCTATCTATCTAAAGGGGATCAATATCCTTTCTTTATTCACTAGAATTGGGGGTGCAGAAGTTGCTTTACATCATTTGGGTATACCACTATCTGCAAAAATTTGTAAAGAAAACAAGCTTATCCTTAAAAGTTGGGTAGATAAAACACTTCAAAAGGTTAAATTGATTGAGGTGGAAAATGTACAAAATTTGACAAAAGAAAGACTAAATGATTAATTCAATTGGAGATTTTGTTGTGATAATAGGTGGAAGCCCCTATAATAGTCTAAAAGCAACAATGGGAACATAAGGGATGGATGTAATGTATTCAAGTGTAACTTGATAGAATAATGAAACCTTCATTATGTACTAATATAGACTTCAATAGATTATAAATTCCTTATTTTTCATAGCCAAGTTCTTGCCCAAATTGAAGAGGCTACAAAAAATAAGTATTGAAAATTATGGACATTATTATTATTTTGATTTTGTGTAGCAAATTTGTTTGCACAATTAATGGATGTTGCCAATTGTAGGCCCATATGGACATTATTTTTATTATATGGAGAAAATTTGTTTGCACAATCAACATGGGACTAATTGCAAGCTTGGATGTTGCTAATTACAATCCTAGGGTTATTAGTTTGATTAGTCATGCTAACCATAATTTCCTTTTGTAAGGATTGAATGAAAGCCTGAAGGATTGCAAAAGATTAAATTTCATAAAAGAAAGCACTTAGATTTAGAAAATGATTACTATGAAACCCATCACAAGAAACCATTTCAGAAGATAAAGCTCAAAGAAAGTATGTCTTCCAAATGTTTGTCTATAGAAAATAAAGATAAGTTTTCATTTACCACATCTTAAAGGATTGGTTAGATTTGGAGTTTTAGATCACCTTGTGGGTCTGTAGTGGAAGTTTAAAGAGTTTGAGCAAAGTCCACCATACTTTTACTCTGAATATGTGTATAGTATGCCAAAGAGTAACTAAAATGTATGGATTGAAAGTACTTTTCAATTTCAAGTAGAAAACATGGCTACATGCATTATAACCTTCGTATGAATAATTATTTTAAGATTTACTATTAGATTGTGTCTTTCTAATTCAATATGCATGAATGTTTTAGTTCAAAACTTTGATAAGAGTTTATGAGATAAATTTGTTGCATTATATCAAACTAAGTGTCTTGTAAATAGTTAATTTTGAAAAGAAATTTCTAATCTTTAAAGATGTATGAAGGAGACAACCCTAAGCTTAACTGCATAAACATAGTGGCAAAAAGTGTTTCATTGTGTGTGTAGAGTAACTCTACATTTTGTTTCAGTTTCAGTAGTGTTGCGATAAAAGTTACAGTGGTTTATTATATTTGTGTCTCTATGTTTCTATGTGTGGGTCACGCCAAGTGTCAAAGCTACAACAATGGAACAAAGCATAAAATTGTTGCTAGTGGAAGCAGTCTCAAAAAGTTTCTTTTCTTGCTATATGTTTGCGGGTGTCGCTGTGTGTCCTTTTGAATTTTATGTGGATGATACCGCATGTCCCTTTTCAGAATTTATATTGATATCGGTATATATATGGTGGGCCACAATTTAAAGATAGTTTCAAGCTTGCAGAGGGTGCCACGTGGCGATAGCAGAGAAAGGGTTACTTTATTCATAATATTCTTGTAGTGGAGGCATTTTGATTCATAGTTGTAGCAGAATGCGACAAGTGTCAGCTTCTGAAGGATCCTTCAAAAGTTTCATTAGTTTCAACTGTGTCGTCAGAAGTTGCCGTGTATCTAGCTTGTTTGCTGCAGGTGCCACCATCTATCCCAGTTTATTTCCTATGTGGGTAATGAGTTATGAATGCAGTGGGTCCTATTGAGGTTGTGTCTCAGTTTCTAAGTGAAGCGGGTTGTGACAAATGTCACAACGGAAGGCGCCCGGGTATAAAGACATAGTTTTTAAGTGCTTGGTGGGGCAAGACACATATCATTTTGAAGACTGCAGAGTGTGACAAGTGGCTATTTCCTGTGAATTTCTTTGAAGGCAAAAGAGTTTCTAAGTATATGCGAACACTGCCATCTATCATAATTTCTTTTAAGCATTAAGTGTGCGGGTGTCGCCATGTGTCTTAGTCTCGATACAGTTAGCGTGCCACATAATATTATGCCCCAGCCAATGAGCACGCATGAAGGATGGCCATTGTAGATTCAAAAGATCGTAACTACCATGGACTTTCAGTAATCTTCAGTTTTGTTTGGCCATTGAAGACTTGGGTTATTGCAGGCAATCTTAGGTTAAGTCTATGATTATAAATATGTAGAATTTGTAATAGAATGAGAGATTTTTTACTTTTTGGGAATAAGTTTTCAATTAGAAATTTATAAAAGATCTAATAGAGGATCCAGAGACTTTGTTGTGACCAGTTTATGTCATTTTTCCTTTATTTTATTGTTCTTGATAAGAAAGTTGATATATCATTATATATGTTTATGTTGATCATACAGTATCTGCTCTTTAATATAACTGTATCTTGAGAATAGCTTCACTGTGCTTGAATTGAAGGGGTACTTTTTACGTAGACGCATTGCCATAAATTAGATTTGCTTATTGTATCTGTAATCTTGTTTATCTCTTTCCCTTTACTCAAAACCTGATTGAAATAGGAAGAGCCATCTTCTTTAAAATCTAGAGGTTGTTTCAAGTAGCAAGTCTCACATTCTTGAAACTTCCCATGTTGGTGTTGGAACCTGCGCAATTTTATACATCAACAGTTTTTAGCGTGCCCGGTGGGACCTTTCTTGAAGTTCCTATCAAGATCGTATGAGCCAGAGAGTGACAAGGAGCCAGAGCTGTGGACCTACGACAAGAGCTCAGTCTACTGCTAATCCAGGCATTCTTTTTCCACCATTAGTTACTACTCCAAGAAGAAGGGTGAATCAAGTTGCAGTAACACAAGGGATAAATAGGGGAGCACCTATACCTCCAAGGAACTATGGAAATTGGAACACTGGCAGTCCTCTCATTCTCCCAGTACCGCCAACCACTTGGGATCCTATCCTAGCCAATGCTTTGAAGGCTCTACCTAAGTTCAGTGGAGAAGATTTCAAGACACCTAGGGAACATCTACAAGATGTATCTGATGTGTGTGCAGTGCATGTTATTACTGAACAAAATGTGGTAATAAGACTACTAGCAGCTTCTTTCAAAGGAAAGGCTTTGGACTGGTATTGATCTCTGACTCCAAATACAATATCTACATGGGATCAACTTGGTGATGCTTTCTTTGCAAGATTTGAAGAGAAAGGTGATAAATCTTCCCTGCTGCAACAATTAATCACTATCAAAAGGGCACCACAAGAAGCCATGACTAATTTTAACTCAAGATTTCAAAAGACCTAGGATAGAATTCCTACTATAGCAAGACTATTATTAGGTATGGCTATTGTGTTCTACCTCAAAGCTTTTAATTCTAATATATCAGTAATGATTCAGTCTTTAGAAGGTCAAAATCTGCCAGAGGCATATGAGTTAGTTGTTAAGGATGAAAACAACTTAATAGACATTGGGAAACTTCCTCCAAGGCCTCCTATGCCCATGTTTCTAGAAATCTCCTTACCTTTGCCACAAGAAGCTCCAAATCTTGCAACCCCACCTATGTCTATGTATACATTCCCAACGCCTCAACAACCTATTGGGGTGACTTCTTCTCCTCAACCATCTGAAATGAATGATGTCAAGAATATCCTTAGAACCTTTTCAAATGAGATAATTAACCTCAAAAGGTAGCATACTTCTTACCCAAAGCCTCCTTACCAGGGTTTCCAAGGAAACAGACCCCCTTATCAGTCAAATCAATACCAAGGCCCTCAAAGGCAGAATAATCCTCAACCATCAAACCAGCTGGTCACAGTCCCTACCCCTCTATAGGTTGTTCCTCATAACCCCAACAGAGAAATAGTTCCAAGACAAAATAATTTAGCAGGAGATATGCTTGGTGCTTCCCTTGTAACAATGCTCATATGCCCAGAGATTGTCCCAGAGGCAATCTACAACAAAAGATAGCAGAGCAGAGGAGAGGAGAAGGTCAAGATATGACACCTAATGCTCCCCCATATCAGTCACCTGGTGTCCAGAATGTTGTAATGATAGCTCAGATGCAGGGGATGTCTATTCAGCAAGAGGAGGAAATTGCCCCTGAACATGCCTTATTTTCATGGATTGAAGAGGAGGATTCAATGTTCTTGAATGAGGCATCCACTTCAAAACCATTGGTGCAGTCAGACTATTATACCAGATCAAAAAGAAGAATGATGGAGCAGCCTGAAGTCACAAATAATGAGATCATCGGGACTCCTCCATTTCAAAATCATCACAATCTAGTCTCTAGGCAGGAAGTGCCCCAGTCGGTGTAGAATCAGGTAGCCTCGGGTCAAATGCTAGAGAGGTCAAGGTATGCTTACTACCCAAAGACACAAGCATTAGGACCTGTGAACGTGGTGGAGTAGCTGGAAAGAACTCCAGCACACGTATCAATTTGGGATATGTTGGCTATTCCCGAGCAAAATACACTGTTACAAGAAGCTCTGCAGAGTCAAGTGGTCTCTAAATCCACCAATGCTAAAGAATGAGCTACTGATAAAAGGAAAATCCAACATAGAGATACTACACCTCCACAAACAACAACTCTGTTGAACAATGCACTTGAGGTAGGTAAATCTAAACCAGATCCTTTTTATCTAACTTTGATAGTTGGGAAAAAATTGCTGCATAATGCAATGATAGATTTTGGAGCTAGTACTACAGTAATGCCAAAGCAGATAGCAGATGCTTTACAGATAAAGTATGAGCCACTTACCAAAGGAGTTATGTAGTTGGACAGAAAGTCTGTACAAACTATATGAAAAATCAAACAACTTCCGTTACAACTATATACTTGTCCCAACATAACTGTCAATCAGGATGTGGTAGTCATAGATATTCACCCTATTTTTGGTTTATGCCTGTCTAGAGATTTCACAACCAGAATAGGAGGTCACATGTCACTAGATTGGTCACACTTAATCTTAAGAACCAAGTATGGGACAAAGATGAAGGTGTTGTCCGCACCATTATCTAAGGACCATATTACTAATGAACCAACCCCCAAAATAGAAGCATCCCATGCCATGATGAATAAGGAAGAGAGAGTCTTTGTTGAAGAATTAGGTGACTGGACTAAACATGACCAACAAGAAGAAGAAAACAATCAGTTGTTGACCATGATGTAGAGTGATCCTTATGGAAACTATGACTCTACTAGTTTAGGCACTTACGTTATTTTTGAAGAAGACCAAGAAATCTCGAATATTATAAGGAAAGAAGTATCAGAAAGTGGAGGATCTGAAGGAAACTCTAAAATCTGGACCTTAAATTTTGATGGGGCTAGGAGCAAAAATGGTGCTAGAGTAGGTATTTGCCTTAGTTCCCCAAATGGTGAAAAAATTCTAAGAGCCATTCGCTTTCAGTTTGCCTATACCAATAATGATGTTGAATATGAATCTTTGGTGCATGGGCTCATGTTGGCCAAGAAAAAGGGAATTAAGAATCTGATAGTTAGAGGAGATTCAGAACTAGTGGTAAAATAAATCAGAGAGAAAGCGATAGCCAAGAATGTAAGAATGAGGTCCTATCGACACAGGATTTGGGATCTAATAGATATCTTTGATGCTTTCAATATTGAGGTAGTGCCCAAAGCCCAAAATTCAAAAGCAGATAGAATGGCACAAATTGGTTCACAATTTGACCCAGCAAGTGATCTATTAGTTAACAATGAGTTAGTTAAGGTTATAGTAAGACCAACAATTCCAAATAATGATCAAAATTGACAAGTTTTTGATAGTGATCTTTAAGTACTTTCATTTTTACAGCAATCAGGGGAGTTTGTTGACCAATTACACCCCAAAATTGAGGAAGCATATGGTGATCAAATTATCCAGCTAAGGTCAAATAAACTCCCTAAAGGACTGATTACTCTAGAAAATTTGTTTGACCCGGAAGATGCAATAGAGAAGAGGAGGTTTAAGGAAAATAAGGAGGATTATTCTAAAATTCAAGTTAGTGAAAAAGAAAGTTGAAAATAGGTAATGCTACAATCCAAGAGGAAAAGGAGAGGTTGATTACTTTATGTGATAAATATGATAGGGTGATTGCTTGGACCTATGAGGACCTCTATGGCTATAATAGAGATATCATCCAGCACACCATAGAGCTTACTAAAGGGTCAAAACCAATCTGACAGAAGCAAAGGCCAGTGAATCCTAGAATTGAACCTCTAATGGTAGACGAACTGCAAAAGCTTCTAGAATCAAAGATCATTTTCCCAATTAAGCATTCAACCTGGGTGTCAAACCTAGTGCCTGTAAGAAAGAAGAATGGTGACATAAGGCTCTGTGTAGATTTCAGGGATCTGAATAAAGCATCTTTGAAAGATAATTATCCCCTGCCTTCTATGGAACAGATTTTACAGACTGTGGCTGGTTCAGAAAGGTTTTCCTTGCTTGATGGTTTCTTAGGATACAATCAGATTTGGTTAGCAGATGAAGACCGGCATAAGACAACATTCACTACAAAGTGGGGAACATTCGCATATGCTAAGATGCCCTTTGGCCTTTCAAATGCTGGAGCTACTTTTCAGCGTGCAATGGATGTAGCATTTGGAGAACTTATAAATAAGATCATTCTGATCTATCTAGATGACCTGACTATTTTTTCTAAGAATGCTAGAGATCATTTTGACCACTTAGAGACTATTTTCAAGAAATGTCAAGAGTTCAGGATTTCTCTAAATCCTAAGAAATGTATCTTTGTTGTGCCTCAGGGTAAACTTCTGGGACATATAGTATCAAAGGATGGGGTTTCCATCAATCCAGAAAGGGTCACAGCTATAATGAATCTATCTTTACCTGTTAACAAGAAAGCAGTTTAGTCCTTTTTAAGGAAAATTAACTTTGTCAGCCGCTTTATATCTAATTTTACAGGTCTAATTAGACCAATGACACTATTGCTTAAAAAAGACTTGGTCTTTAAATGGACAGCAGAAGGGAGACAGTCTTTTGAAGAGGTCAAGAGAGCCATTTCAACAGCCCCAATACTAAGGAACCCAGATTTCTCTAAATCTTTTATAATGTATGTGTATGGAGGCGAATACAATGTGGCTGTTGTCCTTACTCAGAAAGATGACAAAGGAGAAGGAGAACATCTGATAGCTTTCTTCCCTAGAAATCTAAGAGAATATGAATCAAGATATAATTTCGTGGAGAAACAAGCATATGCTATGCTAAAAGCCCTTAAAAATTTTAGATACTTGGTAACAGGGAATAAAATTTTGATATTAGTGGCCCACCCCAGTGTAAGAGAATATATTATGGAGGGTGAGATCACTAAGAAAAGAGCAAATTGGATAACAAAGATTTTAGAATATGATATAGAAGTAAGACCCACCAAGTTGGTTAGAGGCAAAGGACTGTGCCAATATATGACCCAAGACATAGAAAAATCAGTGTCTAAAGAAAAGGAAAATGAAACAGTACTGAGACTCCAAGAAACAGATCAAGATTCTTGGTTCAAGGACCGAATACAGTTTATGAAAACTAGTGTGTTCTCGAGTGAACTCTCCCCTGATAAGAAAAGGTACTATAGATAACAAGGAGTCCATTTTTCATTACTTGACCATATATTATTCAGAAGAAATGGTGATGGGATATTATTAAGATGTGTAGAGAGGGATGAATCCCAAAATATATTACATGAATTGCATCATGGAGCCTCAGGGGGACATTTTTCAGCAAGGACTACTGCAATCAAAGTGACCCAAGCTAGTTATTTCTGGCCTACCCTATTTGTAGATTGCTATCAAATGGTCAAAGAATGTCAGGCTTGCCAGTTTTATATTGGAAAGAGGAGAAATGCAGTAATGCCTTTAAGCCCCATAGTTGTGGATGAACCCTTTGCTCAATGGGGTTTAGATTTTATTGGCATGATCAATCCTGTGTCGAATATGGGACATAAGTGGATTCTTACAGCAATAGATTACTTTACCAGGTGGAGTGAAGCAGTACCACTCAAAGAGGCAACAAAGAAGGTCATACTCAAATTTTTAGAAGGCATAACTTCTTAGTTTGGTCCTCCTCGTACCATCATATCAGATAATGCTAAAGCATTTTTGGGGGCTAAATTGTCTGAGTTTGCTTTAAGAAATGGGATATATTTGAAGACTTATTCCAATTATTACCCTCAAGGGAATGGCGTGGCAGAGTCCACTAACAAGAACCTTATCAGACTCATAAAAAGAATAGGAACTAATCATCAGAGAGAGTAGCACAATTTACTTAATACAACACTGTGGGCTGACAGGATCACACCAAAGCAAGTAACTAAAATGTCTCCCTATGAGTTGGTTTATGGTAAACCTGCAGTGATGCCACTAAGTTTAGAGATACCTGCTTTATAGTTGTTGAAACAGATAGAAATTGAAGAAAATAGCCTAATGCAAGTTAGACTTGCTGAGCTGTTGGAGGTTCAAGAAAAGAGAGAAAAGGCACATGAATCAGTAATGAAACATCAGAAACTCGTTAAGAACTGGTTTGACAAGAAGACTTCCAATTCCATTTTTGAAGTTGGTGCTCTGGTATTGAAGTGGGATGAAAGAGTTGCCAAGCTGGGTCGACACAACAAATTTGAATCATTATGGACAGGCCCTTATAAGGTTCGTTCTTACAAGAAACAAAATTTATTTGAGCTGGAAACCATGAATGGAGAACCTGAGGAGATTCTGGTAAATGGGATCTTTCTGAAACATTTTACCTAAGAAAGGGCTCATCATGTATCATAGTTAGTTAGTTGTTTCCTTTTCTCGCTTTTTGTTTTCCCGCTTTCTTTTTCAAATAAGTGTTCAATGAACACGTGTTAGAAACGCAAAGCCCCTTCTCTTTTAGCCTTTGCATTTATTAAGATTGTTCAATCCCCAAAATTCTAGGGAGGTACATGCTTTTTCAAAAAGATAGCCACTCTCATAACATATCTGACACTCCGTCCAATGCAGATTTCAAAAACTGTCTCTCGGCATTAATGCCATTAATACGATGGGACATGTCATTTATTGTTCCATAAGGCCCAATAAACTAGGTATTAAGTCCTTGAAAGTGTCATTTGCTCCTATCCTCCTGCCCCAAATCGCTGTTGCATCTGAGTTTCTGTTCCCTGCAAGCATTTTTCAGCTAAGTACAACCTCGCTACAATTTTATTCTTATTTTCTGTGTCAAAACTTTCTAAAATTTTCTCACAAAGATACAGACATGTCAGAGACACAGTCACCATGAGAGGGACTTGGAATTTTTGAGTCAACCAATAAATTGATGAATAACAAATCATATGCTTCTACACCTGCGCAGCCAAGGAAGTCCTATCCAAGAACAAGGGTTTCTGAAGTAGGATTATCTGTTGACTCAGATTAGGTAAAAGACTATGCAGATAACATATATGATACACCTCTTCAAAAAAACACTAAGAATCTTCAGGAGGGAGCACATCAGAGGTACCTCATCTGAGTGAACAAGGGGCACTATGAAACTTTTGGTATGAGAATATGGACTTGTCAATTGGCACAGTTCCTAGTCCCAAATGTGCACTCTTGTCCCGAACTAATTGAATTATGTGCAGAGCTGTTTCATGCACCATCAAATTCTATTCAACAAGGTCCTTTCATAGTTCATATTACGCCTAAGACCATAAGGGACATGTTGGCCCTGTAATATGATAAAACAACAACATTTCCAACTATTGCCAAGATGCAAGGCACATGGACAAACTTGTATAGCACACTAAAATTCTTGAATACAAAGATGCATCTGGGTGAAGATAATACTCAGTTGTCTACGTTACCTACTGGCTGCGTACAATTCAACCCTAATGTTCAGGATGCTCTTTCAATGTTAGCTTTCATCTTTGGAATGAAGGAGGACAACACAATTTATGACTGGCAACTGGCAATCATTTTCATAATGAAAACTGTAGACAAATCTTAGGAGTATCGGCTAGACTTTTTGGAGCAGATCGCGGCAGCCATGATTGACCAGCTTGTCAATTTCTGAACAAAATGAGTGTTCAGGTATTCTGCATATCTGTTTCACCTTATGCTGTATCAAAATTTTGGTCTTTTCACGCAGCATATGCCCCTAAATATGTATGACTCAGATTTAGATCATAGTAAAACCATCCCTATATCCGCATGGACTCATGTGTTGTCAGATACCTCAGACCCCTATGAGTTTTGAGAATTTTTTGTCGCCCCTGCTTTTGGCCAGTAAAGTCCTGAGCCTGTGGAACATAGGATGACACAGAGTATAAGGGGTTTTCTAACCAACTATCCAATCCCCTGTGACTACTTCTTTGGAGCCCATACTACCATAATCAGAGTCCAAGGTTTCATCGGAGAGCCTATGTTATTGCCTAAAGTCTTGACCCCTAGGGTAACATTTTTAGAGGTTTCCCATCAAGTATTTGTTGTAGATAATGACTATGGCCACAAGAAAAGAAAGAAAAAGATGTATAATGTTCCATGGACCAGAGGAAACATAACAATTGAAGTTAGAGGAACAGAGAGCCTCTTATTAAGGAAGTTAACTGCCCATGGTTTTCTTATTATAGAAGATAAATGGAAATATGACCCAGAAAGTTTCTTGTCTTCCTGGATAATAAATAATAAGGTTCGTGCCAAGATGGTACATGAAGGACGCCCATTCTGGGAGGATAGGAGGTCTCCAAAAGAAGATAGCCCAGATTTCTATGTAGAACTAACTGATTTGCCCTATGAGGGGCTGAGGTCATGGGAAACCTTCTATGTTAAAGAGAAAGAGTATGACCCTAAGCTGAAGATGACAGAGGGTCTAAGGAAATCATTAAAATAAAAAGACTGGAGAACAGAAAAGATTGAAGCTTATTGGAAATATAGGCAAGAGATCTCTGAGCTTAAACATTCATTTGGGAATGTTGATACTGATGAGACATTGGAGTCAATCTGGGATGAGTGGCATCCATCCTCAGTCTCAAGTCCAGACACAAGCAGAATTCAAGAAAAGGGTGAGGAATCAAAGGAAGAAACAGAGGAGGCCCCAAGAATGCAAGAAATAGGACAAGCATCATCTGTCGATCCTAGGTCTTCATGGCCTCAATCCCTTAGCACCTTAGAGAAACAAAAAGGAGTTGTGTCATCACCATTTCTTGGAACCCATACAGCTTCAACATCTGGGGGTTCCAGAATGGTCCCTTTGCAACAACCAGTGGTTGTAAATATTGAAGAAGAGGATCGAGAAGAAGAAGAGGCAGGGCCTCGAAAGAAAATAAAGAGATTGATACTGCTAGAGGAAGAAGAAGAAGAAGAAGAAGTAACGGCACCACATCAACAACAAGGGCTAGTTATCTCTTCCATGGCTCAAGTAAGTACTTCTCTCTTCTCTCCTGTGTCTCTTTCTTCTTATTTAGGAGTGGCAATACCAAATACTCAGGTTTCCATGTCTTCTGCCACTTCTGTTGTGCTTACACAAACCTCTGCCCTAACTGCCAGTGCACTGGCCATGTCCTCACAAGCCATAACCCTGCCATTATTTTCTCCATCTGTGTCTAAACGGACCCCACCCCAAGTTTCCCCTAGCCAACAATTATTTTCTATTCCTTATGGCCTGCCTCAAGGTCACCCCTTTGCTCGAGGTTATATTGCATCTCCTCTCACCTTCCAAGCATAAGCAGACACAACAAAAAGGGCCAGAGAGGCCAGGATGGAAAAGAAGAGAAAGAAGGAAAACAAAAGCCCTGTTGTGGCTCACATGAGGTCACTCTTTGACCCTATTCAACAATCATTGACAGTGACACATTTGTCCCCAAATGTGGTAAAACCGAATGAGTAAATGCAACCCCAAGATTATGCTATGAATGTTGTGGCCATGGATATGTCTCTCTTCAGGCCACAGGACAAGGTTGAGTTGATGAATGTGACTGCAACTGCTGTGGCTACAGACTATTTGAAAGTGTCTAAGAGGTTACAAAAGATAGAGAGTGATTTGGCTCAAGAGAAAGTGAATAACAGTAATCTCACTTGGGAGATACAGTCTAAAATAAATGAGCTTGATAATTTGAACAAATAATTGCAGAACACTTTTTCTTTATAGATACATCAGGCTGTACAAGCCCAGATTGCTTCTCTTAAGACTGAGCTAGCATAGGAGAAGGCTGCAGTGACTGTTTTAAGACAGGAAAAAGCCACTATAGAAAAGAAGTATCAAGATAAATTACAAGAGGAAACACAGTTCCAACAAAAATTATTGAGTGAGCAAAATGCCAATAGTGCAGCTCAGGCATAATTCATGGCTGAGCAACAAAGAACAAAACAACTGACAATTGAGTTGGCTAATAGACCACAGAATGCAGTAGTTCTAAATTTGGTAAAAGAGCTATATGTTTTAGTGTGGAAGAGAATCTCTGAGGAGATTATTCAGCTAAAGCCATCTTTGACTTTTCTGTTAAATGCTCAGCAGCTGTGTGAGAAGGTAGAGACTTCTGTGCAAGCCACTTTATCTACTGTTTCACTAAGGGTTTCTGACTCTCAGCTTTTGTTGAAAAAGTTGTATGACACAACAGATGAAGCATTATGAGCAGCGGGTATTGATGATAGAATGATTACTGCTAGGAAGGTCAATGAAGTTTTGAGTTACAATTCTGCAGCTACAAATTGTCAAGAGCTCCTAGATATAGTGAAGGAAGGAGTAAAAAATATGAAGAAACACATAGAAGATTTGGTGCAACTAGGACTTCCTTCACCTTTCCCAGATAGTAACACAGTGTTGATGATAGATGATATCAAGGCCCTTCTTTTGACCAAACAAAATGATCAAACAATTTTCCAAGGTTTGAGTGATTCATCAACATTGAAGGAGGTTGAAACTGTGTTGATACCTATGGCCTAGCTGGAATTTCAATTAAAGGCTGTGGTACAAATTTTGTAAACATTTTTCCATAAAGATATAATTAATCTTGATTTTGCTTTTCAAGATTTTCAGAGTAGACAGGGGCTCTCAGATTCAGAATGGTTTGTATATCAGATAGCGTTGCAAAATCTATAAATCAAGTTTTATTTTCAATACAATATCTTTTTATCAGTTTTGGGTTCTTTCAGAGCAGGCCCAGAAGTCCTGATGGTCGCCAAGAACTGTAGAGTAACTCTACATTTTGTTTTAGTTTCAGCAGTGTTGTGATAAAAGTTACAGTGGCTTATTATATTTGTGTCTTTATGTTTTTGTGTGCGGGTCGCGCCAAGTGTCAAAGCTACAACAATGGAACCAAGCACCAAGTTTTATGCGGAGTGTGCCACGTATTGGGTAACATCTTTTGTTACATTTTGTTTCAAGCTTGCGGAAGGTGCCATGTGTTGCTAGCAGAAGCAGTCTCAATTTTTTTTTCTTGCTATATGTTTACGGGTGCCGCCATGTGCCTTTTGAGTTTTATGTGGATGATGCCGTGTGTCCCTTTTCAGAATTTATATTGATATTGGTATATATATGGTGGGCCACAATTCAAAGATAGTTTCAAGCTTGCGGAGGGTGCCACATGGCGATAGCGAAGAAAGGGTTACTTTATTCATAATATTCTTGTAGTGGAGGCATTTTGATTCACAGTTGCAGTGGAATGCGACAAGTGTCAACTTCTGAATGATCCTTCAAAAGTTTCATTAGTTTCAACTGTGTCATCGGAGGTTGCCACGTATCTAGCTTGTTTGCTACAGGTGCCGCCATCTATCCCAGTTTATTTCCTATGTGGGTAATGAGTTATGAATGTAGTGGGTCCTATTGATATTGTCTCTCAGTTTCTAAGTGAAGCAAGTTGTGACAGATGTCACAACGGAAGGCGCCTAGGTATAAAGACACAGTTTTTAAGTGCTTGGCGAGGCAGGACACGTATCATTTTGAAGACTGTGGAGTGCGACAAGTGGTTGTTTCCTGTGAATTTCTTTGAAGGCAAAAGAGTTTCTAAGTATATGCGGACGCTGCCATTTGTCATAATTTCTTTTAAGCATAAAGTGTGTGGGTGTTGCCATGTGTCTTAGTCTCGATATAGTTAGTGTGCCACATAATGTTACACCCCAGCCAATGACCGCATAGGAAGGATGGACATTGAAGATTCAGAAGATTGTAACTGCCATGGACTTTCAGTAATCTTCAGTTCTGTTTGGTCGTTGAAGATTTAGGTTGTTGCAGCAATCTTGGGTTAAGTATATGATTATAAATATGTAGAATTTGTAATAGAATGGGAGATTTTTTACTTTTTGGGAACAAGTTTTCAATTATAAATTTGTAAAAGATCTAATAGAGGATCCAAAGACTTTGTTGTGACCAGTTTATGTCATTTTTCCTTTATTTTGTTGTTCTTGATAAGAAAGTTGATATATCTGTGAATGTTTCTATGCCTTTTATGTTGCTGGAAGATTAATAAGAAGAACTCTGTTCTATGCCTTGGTTGATATCATCTGTGTCTTTGCAAAGTTGTCTGGTTATAAGCCTTTGATAATATTCATTATATCTATTTATGTTGATCATGCAGTATCTGCTCTTTAATATAACTGTATCTTGAGAATAGCTTCACTATGCTTGAATTGAAGGAGTGCTTTTTACTTCGGCGCATCACCATAAATTAGATTTGCTTATTGTATCTGTAATCCTGTTTATCTCTTTCCCTTTACTCAAAACCTGATTGAAATAGGAAGATCCAGCTTCTTTAAAATCTGGAGGTTGTTTCAAGTAGCAAGTCTCACATTCTTGAAACTTCCCATGTTGGTGTTGGAACCTGCACAATTTTATACATCAACAGTGTGATAGACTTGGTGTTGAGCATTCTTTCCATTTGCTGGAGTTTCGAGTTAGTTGTTGCAAATGTCCATTTTTAAGCTACTTAAATAAGTGACATTGTTTCTAATTATATTGGTCGTGCCATGTATGGATGAATGAAGCTTGGAGATCGGATGTTTCTATTGTTAGAGATAGCTACACTTTAGTGTGTAATGGGTACACTAAAGAGGTGTTAAAGGTGAATTATTAGGTCCTTAAGAAAATGATGTGTTTCACTAATATAGTAAGGTTTACTTTTGGTGGAGGGTCTCTTACTCAGAAGGGTTTTCCCAAGTATATATGTCATCTTATCTTCTCCATCTCCTTTACTTATTCTTCTATGTTTAATTTAAGGTTACATGTGTTTTATGTCAACAAATTTTATTACTTTCCATTACTCCTACTTGAGGAATAAGCATTGTAAAACCAACATTTGGTATCAAACCTTTGTTTGGATTTATCTCATGAAGGAAGGGATACATTTCTTATGTTGTGTTGACGCCTGAATTGACTGGTAGTTTTTTGAAAAATTTTCATTCAGGCACTCTCCCTAAGTATCCAAAAAATGCTCTAAGTAACGGACCTCCTCAGTATTTTTCAGCTGCATCATCATATTTTCTTGAGGAGGAGGTCATCATCATCATGTTTGTTTCCATGAAGGTCAGCATCATCATGTTCTCCTTCGACCGGTTTCTCATCGTCATCATCATATTCAGTCATCGGGTGATGTTTGGTTTTTATCATGATGATGCTGCCGAGCTACAGTGCGCCCTTATCTGCTTGCGAGGGTGATTCTTCAAAGTCTCCGGTGATCTTCCATTTATCACCTTGCGCGGGCATGATGATGATGTTGCTTATTCTTTGAGTTGCTCGACCTAACTTGTTTTATCCTAAGGGTCGTCATCACCATCATTTTTTCCAGTTATCATCCTGCTGCTTGTGGAGGTCATCATATTTTCTGCCTTCATGATATTTCGCCGGGGTGATATTTCTATCATCGGGTGATCTTGGTTATGATCATCCTGATGATGATGTTGAAGAGTTTTAAGTGCGACCCGATATTCACTAGGGTCATCATATTTCAAACGTCAGGATGATCTTAGTCAATATCATCCTGATGATGTTGTATCACTTCTTGTTCTTTGTTTCTCATCCTGATGATGCTGACGTCATCCGTATATCAGGGTGATATTTTTCTTTCTGCCTATCTGCATCATGATATTCCGAAGGAAGGGGTGATATTTTCATATCACCCGGATATATGTTTGCTCGAGCATCATGATGATGCTGATATCAGGGAGATATCCGCCTGCTGGCTTCGCGCATTATCTACTGGGGGTGATCTTTTCAGACGGCATCATCATATTCAGTTATCGCCCCGATCTTACAATGGAGCTACAGTGCAACCTGATATTTGAACATCAGGAGGATATTTCCAAATATCCGGTTGTCTTCCGAATATCATGATGATGTTAATATGATGATGAAGTCATCAAGGTCCGCGGGGGTCATATTTCTAACAACTGATCATCTTGAAGAGACCTCCGGATATTTGCAAACATGATGATGACGTCATCCGGATATGAGGAGGTGCGCAGTAGGCAGATATGATGATGACGTCAGCAGGATATGATGATGACGTCATCAGGATGTTCATCGGCCAGACTTTTGTTATAAGCTCAGCAGGAGGATGTTCCTCCGGAGGATCAGGTTGTGCCGATTATCATGAAGGTTATATTTCAAATATCATGATGACGTCAGGGTGATATTTCGAACAATAGGATATCATGCTGCTGGAGGATGATGATGATGAAGTCTATACTAGTGTCGTCAGGAGCAAAAGCACCGACATGATATATGCTCATGACCTAATATATAAAGTGCAAAAGAGTTTGCTGCGGGGTGCATGTGGGATAATGTTATCCTGCATATTCAAAACATCATGATGATGAATCTCGGCGGGAAGCGGTTGCGACTGTCTGTTTGATGCTCTTCCCGAGGCCGCGGGTTGGTGCGCCATCAATGGCGATTGTTGCAGAGGTATGGGCGATGGCGTGGACGAATGTTGTACCTGATTGAAGATCTGAATCCCTAGGCGGCGGCGCAAGGCTCGAAAAATCTTCCTGTCTCCTCCCCTACCTGCTGCATTCAAGTTCGAGCGCCATTTCTATGGTACTGTATATCTGGCGGGAATTTTGGTCAACCTGGGAGTTGATGCTGAAGACACCCTCCTGCTATAGAATGCAGATGGGGTTATTCTTTTGAGGTGGTTGAAAGTTGATGATTTTGGCTCTGTAATCCATAACCAGCTGATCTGGTTGCTCTGTACAGTTATCTTGTGAGTTTATGTATCTCCTGTTGTAGGACTTGGCATGAATCCACTGGTTTCATGGTTGATCTTATATGAGTAATGCTGTTTAGCATGTGTTGTGTTAATTCTGTCTCCAGTATTGCATGTATCCTTCTTCTGGATCTGGATGTTTGCTTATGTTTAGATTCTAGAGCATAGAATTCCTATGTTGAATGTCTGATCTTTTAACCTCTGCTCAGGGGGCAGATTAAACTGTTTTCAGGTTGAACATTGGGAAGGGTATACTGCAGTAGGGATGCCATAAGTAGAGATAGCTCAACACTCTATATTGGGAGATGTCTGTAAGGCAGATATCATGTTTGTCCCCCTGAAATCCAGTTTTAGCTATTTATGCTGATCATTCACAGGTGTATGTCTACCGACTCCAAGCCCTGGATAGGCGCCAATCATGCTGTGTTCTTGTGTTATACACCATGTCTAGCTTTGCATCCAAATTCATATCAAAACACTTCATACCTCCACCTGTTAGTTGTAGGAGTAGGATTAGGAACCCCCTGCATGCTCTCATACCCAACCAGACATCATGTCCAAGAATGTTGCCAGCCTTGTGATCTATCATGCAGATCTTGGTCCATACATGAGAGTATTCTGCCTGTTGTTGTCAAGTTAGATCTTTCTATCTTTGAGCTAGTCAAGGTCACATCCTAAGTTATAGGGATACCCCCCTTGGTGCGGCAGAACCAGAAGTGAAGGGGAGGAGCTCACGCAACCTCCTGTATTCAGTTGGCCTGAATCTGCCTGTGCATTAGAAGTGGCAAACCCTAATGCTGATTCAGAAGAAATGTCAACATGTTGATTTCAAATTTTTTTGTGGGATCATTCATGTGGATTTAAAATAACATTTGAAAATAAGAAATCATGGCCAACACCTTGACAATTGAGATTAAGAAGTTCAATAGGTAAAACTTTGAGTTGTGGAAATTGAAGGTTGAAGGTTGAAGATCTTTTAGTGGAGACAGATAAGTGGATGATAATAATTGTTGCACTCAGTTTTCTACCATAAAAAATGGATCAAGATGAATAGGACAAGTTGGATAGAAGAGATAGATCTACTATTAGGTTGTGTCTTTCTAATTTAGTCCTGATGAATGTTTTAGTTCAAAACATTGCTAAGAGCTTATGAGATAAAATTATTGCATTATATCAAACTAAGTGTCTTGTAAATAAGTTATTTTTGAAAAGAAATTTGTATTCTTTAAAGATACATGAAGGAGACTTTGTAACCAAACATTTAAATTAATTTCATCTAGTAATAGTCAATTGATGTAAAAATGGAAGAAGAGGAAAAATGTATTGAATTTTATTTGTTCACTATAGGATACAATTTTTTTTTTTGGAAGCCTATCTATCTAAAGGGGATTAATATCCTTTCTTTGTTCTCTAAAACTAGGGTGCAGAAGTTGCTTTGCATCATTTGGGTATACCATGCAATTATGTTGTATCTGTAAAAAATTGTAAAGAAAACAAGCTTATCCTCAAAAGTTGGGTGGAAAAACAAATAAAAAGGGTAAATTGATTAAGGTGAAAGATGTGTAGAATTTGACAAAAGAAAGACTTGATGAAATGATTAATTCAATTGGAGGTTTTGATCTGATAATAAGTGGAAGCCCCTATAATAATCTAACAAGCAACAACAGGTACACAAGGGATGGGCTAGAGGGGAAGCAATCCACCATTTTATATGAATTTTCATGGATTGTGAATTATATAATACATGCAATGCATTCAAGTGTAACTTGACAAAATAATGAAACCTTCATTTTGTACTAATTTAGAATTCAATAGATTATAAATCCATTAGTTTTCATATCCAAGTTCCCATCCAAATTGAAGAGGCTACTAAAAACAAGTATTGAAAAGTATGGACATTATTATTTTTATTTTGATTCTATGTAACAAATTTGTTTGCACAATTAACATGGGACTAATTGCAAGTATGGATGTTGCCAATTGTAGACCCGTATGAACATTATTTTGATTATACAGAGAAAATTTATTTGCATAATGAGCATGTGACTAATTTTAGGTTTGGATGTTGCCATTTACAATCCCAATGCTATTAGTTTGATTAGTCATGCTAACCATGGTTTCTATCTCTTTGTCTTCCTCTCTATCTATCCATGTCTCTATCTCCCCTACTCTCTCTCTCTCTCTCTCTCTATTATTGTCTCTTTATCTCCTCTCTCTTTCCTTCTATCTGTATATATGTCTCTCTCTCTCTCTCTCACTAATGCAAATTTCATTTTTTTCCTAGCAAAATTCCAACACACTAATCATAAAATAGATTTATATATTTTCCAAGAAAAAATTACAAATTATAGACAAACAAATTTTAAAAATGATGCCATGAAAAATACAGTGATGTTATTTTGTATAAAATACTCTATTTCATAAAGAAGCCAAAATAAGGTCTAACCATACAACCATGAAATATAAAGTGATGTTTCAACTGTAAAGAACGATTCACTTCACAAAAGTTGGAACCTTCAAGTCATTACCGATATGTATAGAAAAAATAAAATATCATCGTCAACAGTGCAACCTACCACTAGTTTTTAAGTTAGTACATTCAAATCCATTGCGTGCGACACATTGTAAATTCATTCCAATGTACCCATCAATTTGAGCTACTTTAGTGAATTCAGTTTATCTCTCTCTCACACACACACACACACACTTCAACATCATATTGAGAATGAGAAGATGTTGATTTGTAAACTAAACTTGGAGGCTGCAATTGCCAAAGCATTAGCTTCTACATTCTCTATCCTTTGTGTCCATTCAATACCAGGGGCATTAAATAGCTCCAATGTATCCCAAACTACATTTTTGTATGCCGACGATGGTTGTATTCATTGAGTTCATCATTTTTATCATATAGTGGGTCAATGCATGAGGTAAATGTGTGAGGTTGTAGTGTTGTTTATGCGTAAGCTATGACTCCATGAATAGTTGGCAACTTCAAATTAATTTTTTTTGCAAACATAAATGTTACAAAAGAATTTAGTACTAAATTATTGATATTTTGAAAACACTATTTGTAAATGTAGAGAAGCACTTGTTTAAAACCTTTTTCCAATACATTGAAGGGTAGAGAGAATTCAGTATGGATTTCCCTTCTCCAAAGTGAGTCTACATCCCTTGAATTTTTAAATAAGCATATTCAATTGGAGAAGATAATTGGTAACTTTAATTTCATTCTAAACTCAAAATTAGCTAACAACATGTTGAAATTTTATGAGAGGAGTTTGAATTTGTGGTGATTGTATTTACAAGGTTATTTTATTTCCACATCACCATTATTCCTTTTCAATTACTCCTAAATTTATTAAACCATAATAATGCAACTATCCTAATAGACATGTATGCAAAAATGTGGAACCATACACATGCCATTATAGTTGTGATCACTTCCCTAGTTTTGAAATTTCAATGTCCTATCTTCAAAGGGCAACAATCTCTAGATATGATAGTTATCCATTGGCATATGTGCCAAAAAGCTCAAATTGGGTGTCCAGGATTATGTATTTAAAGTCATCATCCTAAGGGTAGTGGTTGATTCCTGTGCACAATCCTTTGTATCCCTTACCATTTTTGGCAGCGTATAAAGAACAAAAAGTCTTCTACTACCCTTTGTGCTAGATAGATCAACCCTCATTACCGATTAGAACTCCTACAATTAGTACTTACCATTTGTTGCATGCCACAAGAGGTTTGAGATAAGCATATTTTGAATTTCTTCTTGGAAAGAACTCACTTGGTGTTACTGTCATTTGGCTATGTGAAGGTGTTGTAGTGGCTATTGGCTTTAAAAGCTCATGGCTCTCTCACCTCCACATTGGCACTCAATCCATGAGGAACTTAGAATTCCCTCTAATCCCTACGGTACACAAAGTAATGTAAGGTGTAGATTCATTCTTGATAAGTTGATGGCTATGTTATCAGAAATGAGAAATATGACGACAATGGCAACACAATAAGAAACAAAATTTGAAAAAGTTATGCATAAGAAACGACATGTATTTTCAAAATTCATAACATAATTTTTATATTAGTTATATTAATTTTATTTACTATTAATATTATAAACAATATATCCTTATATTAATTGTATCAAAATTAATTTACTAAATTATTTCTTAAAATATTAAAAAAATATATTATAAATAATTATGCCAAAGTTGTTCCCTCTATGAGGTGAACCGGCCTGGCATGTATTATCAATGATTGAGTCATCCTCAAGGGATGCAAGACGATGAAACTGATCTAACACGTTCATTTATTTTCATCGAATTCTTTCGCCATCACCTTCACTCACTATTTTTTGCCCACCAATTTCACTTTATTAATGACATAGTTGGAGCTTCATATCGTTTATTGTGTGCCACGCTTGCAAAAGTTACGATCCAGTACATGATGTTGGGTTGAAGTCGCTATTTTTTTTACTTTTAAATAGTACGTGTTGAGTAAAATGGCCCTTACATGTAGAGACAAAGACAAATACATCTCCCACACAGTATTTTAAACAGGCCTAAAATTTCATCTCAGCTCTATGACTACAATACGAGACTCTATACATGTACCCCAAGTTCTCTGGAATATATCTGCACCTTACACATCCAGTTATTCGAGGTCCTTTAGTGATTGTTGTAGAATAACTTGGGCTAGGAACCCAAGATTATTTTATACATTGATATTTACAACGACAAATAGCTTGGAATTAAAACAACAATTTACAAGATGTTTTGCAGTTGTTGTTGAGAAAAACTTCTGACAAACTAGTGGGAATTCGTTTATGGTATTACTAGCCTTGGGCCCATCACTTTTAAATGGGGACTCTCAACTAACCCAAATAACCAAATTGATTAGAATGGAGGACCTATGCCTAGACTACCACACATGTTTTGTAAATCGGTCACTTCATAGGCAATAGGACTTGAATCTAAACCCTTACTATTCATCTCTTCCATCTCTGTCATGCGGGTAGTTTTCCCTAAATCCATTGGTCTTGCATTTTTTAACTTGTCAAGCTTCAATTGCACCCCTGCACCAAAGGTCCCACTTTTCATGGGGTCCTAGCGATCACATTTTTAGCACATCAAAGTGTGGCCTTTTGGACATTTTAAGTGTGTTTGGAATTATTTTTTTATTATAGTGTAAATGTATTTAATAAGATTTATTAAATTTTAGATGAGTGAGTTGTATTTGAAGGAAGACAAAATTGTAATTGTGAAGAATATGACTAAATGATAATAAAATAGTTTTTTTCTATTCATAGTTAAAGTTATATTATTTGACTAGAATTGTTTTTTTATAGGAAGTTTCTAATAAGGATGCAAGGCAATTAAAATCAATGGATCAGACTTGAGCAAAATTCATGCAAGACAACCTAATGCATCACTACCTTACATATTTTTTACCTTCAATAGTTAATATCGTTTGATCTAGCTCGTCTATTTTTAATCTTCATCAATTGATAGAATGATGATGGTTTAGATTCTTACATACATTGGTAAGATTTAAATTGGCATATCGCTCATTATTCTGCCATTGATAAGCTTTTATGTATACAAAGTAACGTGGTGAGTGAAAGTAGATGACCAAAATTTGATGCAATTTTTTTTATAATGGGAGCTTCACAATCATTATTCAATTAAACAACCATTTTAAATATCTATAGTATATTTGTAAATATTTTTCTTTCTTCTCTAGAATTGAGGGTGCAGAAGTTGCTTTACATCATTTGGGTATACCACTCAATTATGTTGTATCTGCAAAAATTGTAAAGAAAATAAGCTTATCCTCAAAAGTTGTGTGGAAAAAACACATCAAAAGGGTAAATTGATTGAGGTGAAAGATGTGCAAAATTTGACAAAAGAAAGACTTAATGAAATGATAAATTCAATTAAAGGTTTTGATCTGATAATAGGTGGAAGCATTCCTCTATTTTTTGTGAATTTCCATGGATTGTGAATTATCTAAGGCATACGATGTATTCAAGTGTAACTTGATACAATAATGAAACCTTCGTTTTGTACTCATCTGGAATTCAATAAATTATGAATTTCTTATTTTTCATAGCCAAGTTCCTACCCAAATTGAAGAGGCTACCAAAAACAATTATTAAAAATTATGGACATTATTATTATTTTGATTCTATGAAGCAAATTTGTTTTCATAATCAACATGCTATTAGAAGTGTAGTGAGACCTTATAAGAGCACATTTGAAAGTGTAGTGAGACCTTATAGGATTGCATTTTAAAGTTCCCTATTTGAAATGAATTGGCGTGGCATGGAGATTGACGATGTAGGGTTTTTGAGAATGATGCAAGATGATTGAAATCATCTTGCCCATTCATCTTGCCATCGTCGAAAAAATGATTTATCAAACTGGTCACCACCGTCACTCACCCGTTTCATGACAAATTAAATTTGACAACTGTGAATGTTACTTCCCAAGAAGTATCAATGTACACTTGTACAAGGAAAGACAAATGAAGAGGGGCGAAGTCTTTACAAGTAGGAAAATGCCACTTCATAAAGAACTAAAGGAACATTTTAAGATAAAGGGAAAGTGGGAAGTCCACATGATGAAAAAATGAGATGATGTGAGTTAAAAACATATGTAGAGATAAGTTTTGAAAATATATCAAGTTAAATTTGATGTCGAAAAGTCATAATTAATATTTTTTATTTATATTAAGTAAAATTTTAATATATTTTTTTTCAATACTTTTTGAGATAAATAATCTATCAAATATTATATATTTTATATTTATTAACATTAATTAAAAATATAAAACAAATAAAATATTTTTTTAATTAATTTAAAATTACAAACAATAATCATTAATTAAACAATTTTGATTACAATAATATGTTACTAGATGATAGTTTTAATTATGATAGTATGCTACAGGCACTCCAAAATTGTACTACCATATGGTAGATTAAAAAACCAGTTCTCTCAAATTCTGGCAAGCTCATTTTAGAAGCTACTTTTGTTTAGAAATTTATAGCAATGGCCAAATATGGCGAAGATCCTCCACTATGTTTACTTTAGCAAGACTTTTTAGGTTTTACATATTTAAATATACAATATTTCATACTTCTATTTAGAAGTTGACAAATAATTTTATCTTATTCTCATTCATCTCCACACACCCAAGATTTCAAACTCACTTGCTAAATCTATTATTTTCCATCATGGTTCAGATATGCGAGTGTATAATTGACCTAGGTCATTTTCCAACCTCTAGATTTTAACCCTAAACTTTTAAATTTTAACTTTAATAATTGGGCCCATGTTTCCCTCCTTTACTAGCCATTATGAGCTAGCTAAAGTGTAAATTATTTTAAATTACATGTTATGGTGGTGTATTAAAGGACTAGCCCTAATTCATTTGAATCATCTAGGAATGATTTAGGAGAATAAAGAGAACATCAAGGAATACAATGAATCTACCACATATCTAGAAAAATCTTGTTACATCAACATTCTAAGAATATTTTGCATGTTTGCCTACTCTCTTCAAGCTTTGTTGATTACTGTTGAATCATCCCACCTATGAGCTGAACAAAAGGAGAATAAATCCTAATCTAGCAAGCTCCTAAATGATGTCCTTAGACACCATTTTCATAGATACAAATCATAAAAATAGAGGTGAACAAGTTGTAAAAGACCAAATCAAAGAAGTTCAAATTTGTGACCCTAGGTTTAGTTTCACATGTGAGATTCAGTTCCTTCCTCATAAAGATCACTAATGTAATTTTGCAAAAATAAAGGAGAAAAAGAGAGGTAGTGAGATAGAGAGAGAGAAGAGAGAAATAAAGAGAGGTAGTGAGATAGAGAGAGAAGAGAGAAATAAAGAGAGGAAGAGAGAAAGAGATAGAGAAAAAGAGAGAGGTAGAGAGAAGAGAGAGAAACATAGGGAGAGAGAGGAAGTGTGTGAGAGAGAAGGGGAGGAAGATAGAGACAAAGAGAGATAAAATATAATATATAATAAAGACATAATTATAATATTAGATTTTATATATAATTAAATAACAAATATATAACTATTAAATATAATATATGTGATATGTGAAGTGGGGGTGATGCAGTATGTGAATAACTACACTTTTAAGTGTAGAGAAGAAGGATTAAAATAAATAAATTAAAGTTGCCCCACTAAACATATAAAATTTAAGTAGACAGAGCTAAGGTAAATTACGTTAAAAAAATCACAACACAAGGATATTTGAAGTGCATGTGATAACACATGGAAACTCTTGGTTTAGAAAGGGCTTGAAACATGAGATTGTACATGTTATCTAATGACATAGACAAGAGAGTCAATGACGTGGAGTCATATAATTTAAGTATGGTATTACATTATAAAATTATATATTTAGTATTTATATATATTTATTGTACTACATTATATTTAATAGAAAATTATATTTATTATTATACACAATCTTTTCTATAATGTTATATTATAAGACTATATAATTATATTAAATATATTATATGTTTACTATTTATATTTTTTATTTAATTGTATATTTATTTTATATATACTATCTATATTTTAGTCATATTTATTATTGTATATTATACATTATTAAATATAAATATAAAAATATTATATATAATTAATATATAAAATATAATTTTTACACAATACTATTTAAATTAACTTATAAGAAATCTAACTTAACTAACCTCCCACAAAGAGAGATGAAATGAGAAAGAGAGATATAATCTAGGAGAGAGCGATAGTTGGGGAGATAGAGAGATAGAGAAAAGAGAGGAAGAGAAAGGGGTAGATAGAGACAAACAGAGAGATAAAGAGAAATAAAGAGATAGAGAGAGACATAATTAGAGAGAGAGACCTGTGTCATGAGGGGTGTCAAAATTAGCCCTAGTTTTGTTGAAATGACAACTAGTTTATAGGATGGAAATTTTTTATAAATATAACCCTTGGCATAGTGTTTTGATATCATTTGGATTGTATTGTAGGATTTTATTTTAGGTCTAAGTATCAACATGCTATTAAAGTGTTAACACATGGGCTACAACATTAGTGGAGTTTCTCAATCTATTGTAAGCTTATTTTGAAGGAATATATAAAGGTTTACTTTTGGCGGTCGATTTCTTACTCGAAAAGGTTTTCCCAAGTATATATATCATATTGTCTTCTCTATCTCCTTCACTTATTCTTCTATGTTGAATTAAGGTTACATTTGTTTTAGATCAATAAATTTTATTACTTTCCATTGTTCCTAATTGAGGAATAAGCATTGTCAAACCAACATTTGGTGTCAAAGCTTTGTTTGAATGGATCCCATAAGGAATGGATACATTATGTTGTTTTCTATTTTTGTTGTGGGCTAATTCATGTTGATTTGAAATAAGATTTGAAAATCAAAAGTCGTGACCAACACCTTGACAATTGAGATTGAGAAATTTTTAGGAGGTAAAACTTTGAGTTGTCAAAATTGAAGGTTGAAGATCTTTTAGTGGTGAGGGGTCAATGGACCATAATAACTATTGCACTCAATTTTATACCATAAAAAATGGATCAAGATGAATAGGAAAAGTTGGATAGAAGAGATAGATCTACTATTAGGTTGTCTTTCTAATTCAACTTTGACGAATGTTTTAGTTCAAAACATTGCCAAGAGTTTATGAGATAAAATTATTGCATTATATCAAACTAAGAGTCTTGTAAATAAGTTATTTCATACTTGTCTACAATTAAATAGATTAGTAATTTCTTGTTTTTTCATAGTCATGTTCCTCCAATTTGAAGAGGTTAGCAAAAATAAGTATTGAAAATTATGGACATTGTTTTGATTATATGGAGCAAATTTGTTTGCACAATCAACATGGGACTAATTGCAAGATTGGATGTTACCAATTACAATCCTAAGGTTATTAGTTTGATTATTCATGCTAACCATAGTTTCCTTTTGCAAGGATTGAATAAAACCCTGGAGGATGTGCAGAAAATCAAATTTCATAAAAGAAAGAACTTAGATTTAAAAAGGATTACTATGAAGCCCATTAGAAGAAACTGTTTTAAAAGATAAAGCTCAAGAAAGCATGTCTTCCAAGGTTTGTCTGTAGAAAATAAAGATGTATTTTTTTGTGTACCACATCATGTTAAAGGATTGGTTGGATTTGGAGTTCCAAATCACCTTATGGGTCGATAGTGGATGCTTAAAGAGTTTCAAGTACAAAACATGGCTACATGCATAACTTTCCTATGAATAATTATTTTTAGATTTTACCTTTACCACCCATGATAATTGAAGAGACATTTCCTTAAACAAAAAATCATTGCCCATCATGGGATTACAAAACTAAGGTTAACTACATAAACATAGTGGAAAAAAGTGTTCCATTATGTGATAGACTTGAGGCTATGGTCAAGCATTCTAATAGAAAACCCTACATTAAAGATCAAGTTACGTACTTTTAAAATGTAAAAAGTGGACCTTGGTATGGGTTGGTCTAGATCATTTAGATCCATTGGAGCCTCGTGAAATGGTACTTTTACAAAAATAGATAGAGATGAATAGAGAGAGAGAGAGAGAGAGAGAGAGAGAGAGAGAGAGAGAGAGAGAGAGAGAGAGAGAGATGGATGGTGTGGTAAACAAAAATTTAGATCTTTATTTTCTACATAAATTTTTTTGGAAGACATAATTTTTGTAAGCTTTATCTTTTCAATTGGTTTCTTGTGATGGGCTTCATAGTAACCCTTTTCTAAATCTAAGTGTTTTCTTTCATCAAATTTGATTTTCTACACATCTTTCAAGATTTCATTCAATCCTTGCAAAAGGAAACCATGGTTAGCATGAATAATCAAACTAATAACCCTAGGATTGTAATTGACAACACCAAACAATCAAAATAATGTCCATAGTTTTCAATACTTGTTTTTTCTAACCACTTCAATTTGGGGGAACATGACTATGAAAAAATAAGACATTACTAATCTATTTAAGTTTAGACAACTACAAAATAAAGAATCCATTACCAGAATACCATACGAGTCTGCAATTGGCAATATCCATACTTGCAAAAATAGTCCCATGCTGATTGTGCAAACAAATTTGCTACATAGAATCATAACAATAAAACTAATAATTGGATAGATAGAGAGAGAGAGAGAAGAGAAGAGAAAGAGAGACATGCAGACAGAGTGAGGAGAGAAAAGTAATCAGAAAGAGAAAATAATAAATTACTAATCTATTTAAGTGTAGACAACTACAAAATAAATAATCCATTACTAGAATACCATACGAGTCTACAATTGGCAACATCCATACCTGCAATTGGTCCCATACTGATTGTGCAAACAAATTTGCTACATATAATAATAATAATAATAATAATAATAATAATAATAAATAGAGAGAGAGAGAGAGAGAGAGAGAGAGAGAGAGAGAGAGAGAGAGAGATGAACCAAAAAGAGAGAGATAGAGAGAGAATGAATATATATATATATATATATATATATATGAAATTACATAAAAATTATATAGCAACATATATTATATGTTAATTATTATATATGTTTATTAGTTTTAATTATACACAATATAATATAATGATTATGTCAAGCCTTTGTATGATGCAAGATTCGTCCACTGTCGGTCCTTTGCATCTATTATCAATTGCATATAAAACTAGGCGAGCAAAGGTGATAAAAACAAAATTGAGGTGGCCATATGTGAATTTCTTAATCCACAAATTGTTTCCTCAACTCCAGAGGAGTTCAAGCACAAAGTGTAGTGAATTGGAAAATGCACAAAAAGATAGCTTTGATAATCGTGCACTTCTAAACCAAATCTAGAAAATCATGGATGTGATCAACCTGAGGAGATCATTGCATCAAATCAAATTGACAGTTGGGTTGGCTTCAACCAAATTGTGATATTTGAATCAATCCAAGATAGAGACAGGGGTAGAGCTAAGGGGATAGAGAGACAGAGAAATAGAGAGATAAAGAGGGAGACAAAGAGATATATAGAGAGATAAAGAGGCATATATAGAGAGAGGAAAAATAAAGACTTTGAAATGATTAATTCAATTATAGGTTTTGATCTGATAATAGGTGGAAGCCCCTGTAATAATATGACAGGAAACAACGAGAACATAAGGGATGGGCTAGAGGGGAAGCATTCCTCTATTTTCTATGAATTTGCATGGATTATGGATTATATAAGGCATGCAATGCATTCAAGTGTAACTTGATAGATGGACTTAAATAGATTATAAATTCCTTATTTCTCATAGCCAAGTTCCCAATTGAATAGGCTACCAAAAACAAGTATTGAAAATTAATTGTATTAGTTGGATTTGGAGTTCCAAATCACCTTGTGCCCGTCAGTAGTGGAATCTTAAAGAATTTGAGCAAGGTCCACCATACTTATACTTTTACTATGTGTATAGTATACCAAAGGGTGTATGCACAAACCATTTCTTATTTTTGTATGATGTTGAACTAAAATTTGTGGATTCAAAGTACCTTTTAGTTTCAACTAAAGAACATGTCTACATGCATAACATTCTTATGAATAATTATTTCCAAATTTTACCTTTACCACCCATGACAATTGAAGAGACATTTCTTATAACACAAAACCATTACAAAACTAAGCTTAATTGCATAAACATAGTGGCAAAAAGTGTTCTATTATGTGATAGACTTGGGGCTACAGTCAAGCATTCTACCTACATTAAAGATCAAGATATGGTACTTTTAGAATGTAAAAAATGGAGCTTGATATGGGTTGGTCCATATCAACTAGCTCCACTAGAGCCTCACAAAATGGTACTTCTCATGCCAATGATCCAATGATAAATAAAAAAGAGAGTGACTTTCAATTGGTTGTTCCATGCCAACAATCCAAAGATGACATGGGGTTTACTAGAGCGATACAAGATGATTCAAATAATCATTCCCACTCATGCTACCGTGTACCTTCATTTGTACAAGTAGAAAGCAAGGAGAACTTTTAATTGACATTTTCCAACTATTGGTGTCTTAGAATGAATAACGCTTGCATGGTTGAAAGCATTCACTACCTACATGTATCAAATGAAATGCTATGATTGAGTAGTAGAAGTCCGCAATTTTTTTTAGATGGTAGAGGTTGGTTGCTTATGTTGTATGTAGGTGGTGACACCCGTGGCAAAGGTCAAGGTTGTGGGTCCATTGGACAATAGAGATGATCTTAGAAAAAAGTATATTCAAATGGTGATTGTGGACAATCACAAGTTATGGTTCATGGGATTTATTAAATACCACAAACCTCTCAATAACTGAGATACTCTTCCAATGCTACATAATGACATGGACCATAGGGATACAAGACAATCATCATTCAGTTAAAGACATGGTAATTAAACCTCCACAACTCTTTGACGTACCCATTGCACACCAAGGTGCGATTGCTAATTTTTAACACTTATATCATTTAAGGTTTATCCATTTCTAATCTTTTTCCTATCTTCTAAAGACGTAGAAAATCAAATAGATTTAAAAAAGATGCAAAGCAAATTGATGTCCTGTGGATCGGAATAAAGCACCTGGGTTTGTAAAATATCTTGTAGATCTAACATTTAAACATTGAAAGAAGTTTTGAATTTAGACTTTGATTGTTTTGTAGTGTTGAATGAACTTACAATAAATTTTCTGATACATTAGGAACATGTAAATGGATCATACATTTTCTTCCTAACAACAAGAAATTAAGCAGAACAACAAGTGGATGAACAAATGGGATATTAATTCGCAAGATTGTCCTAAAACCAAAGCAGAAATTAAACAGTTCGTGCTAGAAAAATTTAGGTTTGCCATGTGGACTTAACAACTTGGACGAAAAAAAATGAATTATGTCAAAGAGTTCAACCCCACGTGGGAGCATGGGGAAAAAGCCTACCTGCATGCCGCTATTAAGGATAGAGCTAGACTTTTAATTGCATAGTCAAGGACCGGTTCTCATCATTTAAGGTGCGAAAACGGTAGATGGACATTCCCCAAGGAAGTTTGGGAAGATAGGATATGCACTTTCTACAACAAAAGAGTGGTTGAAACTGAATGACACTTCATTTTTGAGTGTGCTGCCTATGACGATATTCACACTCAATATGGAAACAATTTGAAGGGCGAAAGTTTAAATGAGCTCTTTGAGGAAGCGAAGCTTCACATAACGGCCGGCTTCTTGGTCAAGATGCATAGTAGAAGAGTCAACATCAAAAGGACTTTGAAAGTGTCTTAGGGCTGCGGCTCTTGGTCCCTTAGGTTGATTGGCCTCGTGGACGTCATTAAAATTCATTCATTCCATTCCATTCCATGTGTTACCGAGCCCCACATCCCAAGAAAATCAAATATATTTTGAAAAGATGCAAATTGATGTCCTCTTGTGTTTGAATGAGGCACACACCTCTTATTTCTCTTATATTCTTGTGCCTTGTGTTCGAATGCTATCATACACACACTGCTCTCGTCCAGTTGTATTTGTAGAATAAAACTTGACATGCACGACAACATGCATTGCCCAACCTCCAAACAAAACTAACAGGAAAAAATAAAACGGCGAACAAAACAGAAAATGGTGACATTGCAAACGGAAAATATCAACAGCTCAGATGACTTTGATCGTCTCGCATGCTTCATGTGAAATATGAAGCATTGATCTCTCAAACGAGGTCTTGCTTGCCAAAGGGAACACCTTCCGCGTAATTATAAAATAATTTAAATATAAAAAAAAAATATTGGTTATACCGTTGTGCCTTAAAAATAATGAAGCCGGGCAGGCGCAGAACTGTTCTGGTTGCTGGTTGGAATTTGAATTGAAGAGAGGCATGGAATTTGAGTTGGAGAAGAGAGGCATGGAATTGGGGAAAGGGGATGGGAAAGATGCAGTGCAGCAAGCCTCCCTCTTTCTCTCTAAACTTGCACGGGCACGATCTGGGAAAGAGGCGGCGGAGATAGACACAAAGGAAGGCCTGGCTCTTTGCTTGGGGCTTGCCCACAACTTACACCAAAATGCCACTTCTATGGGCACTGAATTCACTATTGCTGACTGCGCTGTTGTGAAAGGCATTATCGAACTCATTGTGCGATGGGGGATTCGACCCTATCTCCTCTATTCCCCCTCACCTTCACCTTCACCCTCACTGTCATCCTCATCCTCACGCTCACCCTCACCCTCACCCTCACCCTCATCCTCATCCTCTCTCTCACCCTCACCCTCACCCTCACCCTCATCCTCATCCTCAAGTGATGTTCTTCTCACTTCCTGTAATGTTCTTGCATCGTTTGCTCTTGAGAATCTTCACCACAAAGGCTTCTGCATCTCGGTAGTGGTGCGGAACTATTATCTACCCGACATTATGGCAGGCTTTCTACAACTTGCATTTGCCCCCCCTCTAAAACATGAAAAGCAGATGAGTGTTGCTGTGGCTAAATTAGAGGAGGCGGTGGCAGCACTGGAGGTTGGAGATATGGTGGAAACGTTTTTAGTGTTGGTAGGGCAAAGAGATGGCCGCTCTCCTCCGCCATGGCTAAAACATGAAGCAGGGAAGATTCTTTCCAGACTTGTCATCAAGGATGGGGGAGTGCCTGCCGTAATGCACAGATTACTCGGCGCTGGGGTTAAGGTAACACTTGCTATTCATGTGCCACTTACAGCATGGTTTGATGCAGCTGTTTACTTCTTTTTTTCTTTTAAAAAGCTTAGGTAGTCTATGCACACAGTGTATAATTTTGAATCTAATTTTAAAATAGTGGGGAACTATAGTTTAGGATTGAAAGTTCAGCTGTAGATGGAAGGGTGGCTGAAATATGCTGCCACTGCTTAACCACAAATTTGCTACCAGGCTCCACAGTTTTTATTCCCTCTTTTTATTTTCCCCTCTCAAGGTAATCTCCAAGAACTAGTAATTACATAAAGATCATAATTTAGTAATTACTTAAAATAAACAGGAAAAAAATCATGGGACCATTGGCCTCAAAAAATCTCTCAAAGACTTTGAGCAGTGCATATATGCATGCTAAAAGAAGTGATGCAATATGGGACTCCCATCCGCATGCCATGACTCAATGCTCACAACAATGTGCTTAATAAAGCATGCAGAGATTCTCTTTAACACACACAGACTAAACAGCAAATACAAATTCCATTTATTTTATGCAACTTCAATAAACAAATTATATTACTTTTTCTACAATCATAAATCTGCAACACAAAACAAACTTGGCTTTCTTGGCCTCTCATTCCTTCTACAGGAAACTTCTTTCAATTCGCTCTGTCCTCTGGCACCTCTGAAACCATTCCTCTCTGCTGCATTCTTTCATTCTTTTCCTGCCTCTAAATGTTCCATTTTGCTGTTCATGGCACCATTTCTACAACATTTTCTTCTCTTTCTCCCTCTTCAAGCCTGCCACATCATTCCATGCTGGGCGCTCCTCTCTCCAAACTCTATTCTCTGGATTATTCCTTCTTAAGTTTGCCGCCCACTCCCCCTCTCAAATTTCATATTAAAAACAATATATATGCCTCCAAACTAGGCGTCGCAACCACACTCCTCTCTGCACATTAAATAAAAAAATAAAAGAAAAAGAAACTTATCTTATTTTTGACGCTTTTTCATAGCATTGTTTCCCTTACCAACGCTGCCCAGAAAAGCATAAAAAAATATCTTTTTATTGCCTCAAATGTGGCGTTAACTTCTGCATAAAATAATTAGATTAAAAACCATTTTTAAAGCCTCTAAAGAGGCATTGAAATCTGACATGGATGTCTGATTTTCACCTTCAAAACCTTCCTTCTTTTCCCTTTTCAGCGCTGCAAGAATATAAATTAAATGTTTTTAATATGCCTCAAATGAAGCATCTCAACTCTCACGCAGCCTCCTCACATCTGGCGCTTTAAAACTTCTGATTTCTGCATTGAAATTTATCTTTTAACTCTGATTTATTTACTGTCTAAATGAGGCATTCAAATCCCCATGCTGGAGCTGCCAAATGATGTTGAGATTCTTATCTTTTTCCTGCCTGTTATCATTCATAATCTGCAGCTATACTTTAATAAAGATTGGGCCCAAAATAGGCACCCCATAAAGCAAAGTTTAAATGCCTTTTAAAACTGATTTTTGTCCTGCTGTGTGAGGCATTAAGTTTCCTCCATGGCCTTGCTTTTCTATTTTTTTATTTCCTCCTTTTCATAAAATGAAAACCTTCCCAGAATATGGGCCTCATTGATATATATCAAATGCTCCAAATAACTCACATAACATAATAAATAATACCTTATGGAGCTGCATTATCACCTTGGGAGAAAATTGCTTTTTGTGACTTCACCATGTTACGCTGGGGAGCTGAAAACCGACTTCGGCCATATTATTTCACCAGGAGCTCGAAACCTCACCAAAATGGACAGGGATGAGTGTATCAGCATTCCTAAGGTTTCCACCAAAGCGTTTGGTCTTAACCATGACAAAACTTGAGATATTAATCTTTTGCCAATTTGCCAACATAAGTCGGAAAACATTAAAATCTTCAAAACTTGAAGGTATTTGCTCACGAAACCTTCGCGTATAATTCCAGGATGGAATCAACAATTTCCCTGTAGAGGGATTTGCCATGAAACTTCACCAAGCTCCTGGAACAATTGTTTTACGGAAATTGACTTCACGTGCGTCAGGACTGAATTCAAGCAACACTGCCAAATTGCCTCCTTGATTGTGCCAAACACACATAGTGCCGAGAAAAGATAAAGAAGGCCAAACCAAACAAAACTGAAAAAAACAAACAAACCGCATTCTGTTTTTGGTTGATGCCGATTGCACGTTCGCTCGGATGCTCCTGCATCAAGAAGTTACCTAAGTGGCTGTAGGGGACCTTGTTGTTAGCCAAATACATATCCATCACAACTTATGAATGGTGATTGTTCTCTCTCATTGCCTCTTTCTACCATCTAGTATTTGATGACGTTTCTTACAAAATAGCACCATGCTAACTTTTGTTTCAATTATTTTCCTTTTTTTAAAAGGAGACATCCGACTATGCATATTAGGAATACTTGTTAGAACATGCATACAAGCCTCCTAAATTCTTGTTTGTGTTAACAAATTGGGGAGACGTAGAACTGGCAAAATAAAATTAAAAAGGACATATTCACCTCATCCCTCAACTCATAGACCTTTATAACATTGCGCAATACTAGTTTCTTGTTTATTAGATAGATGGGATGATGGGCCTATTGACCCTGTGTGGTTTTGCTGACCCAGGGACAAAATCATTGACCTGAGACATCTCACTTTGTTTGGGATAAAATTGTAATTCTTTCGAACAGGACTTAAGGCATCCATAAAGAACATAAGCACCTCTAAAGGATGCTAGAATTCTCAAGAAGGAAAATGCCAACTATTCAACACATCTAAAAGTTTGTTTCCAAATTGGCAAGGTTTTGCTACACCCTTAATATTGGTGTACATCGGGTTATGAATAGTCAGCTTGTGGCTATCTTAACTCTTAATTAAGTCATTTTATCATTATTATATTATTATTTAGTTAGTTAGGTCGGTTTAGGGCTTATATAGGGGTGTGTCTATTCGGCCTAAGCATAATTAGGTATATATAGGAGGATGTGAGTCTTATTTCATCATCATATTGTGAAGTGTGTTTTCATTGGAGATATTTGGAGGTTTGCCGCCTTGAAGTGGCCTGTTATTCTTAGTTATTATCAAGTATTTGCAACATATTTCATATCATCTTCTTCTATTGTGCAAGTTATTTCATTACAAGTGGTATCAGAGCATGATCTTGGCACCGTAGAGGCAAGGTTTTTTTCTCAATATTGGAGGTGATTTTGGGAAGAGCATATCTTTCAGATTTTAGAGAATTTTTTTTTCTGATTTTTAAAGGGTTTTTGAAGACCATATTAAAGAAGCTACAATCCAGATTTCAGAGGAATTAGACTAGAATTGAGCGAATTATTGTAGAATTAAGGTTTCTACACAATTTATTTGGGATCTACATATCTCACATCCTGCCGAATTGGAGCTTGATTTTTATTGGGTTTTTGAAGACATACTAGAGGAGCCTACAGTCCAAAATTTGGAGAAATTGGAGCAGAAATAAGCGAGTTATTGCAAAATTAGGGTTTCCACAAAATTCGCTCTCAAGGCTGCAAATTTGCTTATTTCTTGGAGATTTTTCTAGGTAAGAGGTATTTTGGCCCTAGTACGTGTTGATGTGTTTTCCTTGCACAGACAACGCAGCATAAAATACTCGCGTATTTTATCCTCTTTTGAACAAAATCACTTAGATGCTAAACTTTATGATCAACTGAGTAGACTCCAAGGTTCCTTATCTTCAATTCTCGACTTAGGATAGCTTGTTTGGCAAAGATGTGATTTGCTGTTTCATACAAAGGGACTTACACTTTGGTGTTCAACGGCAGGAAAATATCGTTTGCACTCGCACAGGTTGTAACAATCGCTTCAAGGCTACGCGCTATGATAAACTTATGATATGGCAATTCAGCTCTTGGTCCTACTCTTAACAATGTTTTTTCAAAAAAAAATGCAAAAGACTGGGTTTAGAAAGAATATCTAATCTAAGTGCAAGCTATCATCATCAATTCCTGGAAATCTCAACCACGCCTTGCTTCGCCATGAGACAACAACTCCACAAAGGTGATGCAATCTTCTAAGGATAAGCTAAAGGTTTTCAAATTGTTCAATGAACAATCAAAGTGAAGCTTGTGATGTGTTCAGACTAACCTTACACTACAACTTGCCAGCGACAAATCATAAAAGGTATGAACATATGGAGATTTCACTAAGTAATCGAAAGACAATGACTTCCACAAACTAAAGCTAACAAAATTTGAAAGAAATAAACTAAGTTAAAACATTGAATGCGAGTGAGTACTTAGCAACCATGCAACTTGCAAAGAGAACACAATATCACCATGAATAGCTCAACAATGAACTTGTATTGATCTCAGCAAAATCTTAGCAACAGCTCTAATTTGCTCAAAACTCATTATGCAAAATGAAGAGGAATGAGGCTTATATAGCCTTCAAAATACAATGAATGGCCAGGATCAATTTGGATTCGATGGCCCAGATCATGCCACATCAAAGGTGGTTATAACAACTTTCTATTATTAGAGATATACAAGAAGCAATAAAGGCACGTTTTCCAAGGTGACACCTTGGCGCCTATGTGGACTGCCAACGTGGCATTTATTTTTTATGTTTATTCTTTTCGACCAATGCCACGAACTTTGGAACAACCTTCGCCATGTCAGCAATTGGTACACTTGGCGCGTTCTGAACGGTTCCTTTTGCCTTCTTCACATCTCGTGTATGCTCATCAATTGTCCTCTCCCACTCTGCTAGACTAACCTGCTTACCACCAACTAGTGAGATCAAGGAGTAGATATTGTTTAGCTGTTCACCAGAAATGAAGTGAATAGAGTTGAAGTAATGAGAATGTAGGTAATTCTTTACGTCATGAAACGCAATCTCTCTTGAGAGTACACACATATCATCCATTACACCAACTATCTTATTATGAGCTCTCTGAAGCACACTATCCACTCGAACACAATCCATTTTAACCTTGTCAAAAAGCTGATCTCTTATGTCCATAGTAAAGTACCAAGTAGAGAAATCATATGATGAACCTTCTTCAACTACTCCTTCCTCTATCAATGCTAACAGTGGAGTGTTCATCAAATCTTCCAAGTGTGGCATATATTCTCTTTTGACAGCATCGAATTGGGAACATGCTGCTGAAACTGCTTGAAGTCTTTCCAACAATTGAGCAACGGTTTCATACTTTTGGATGAGTTCATCGATGAATGTATCTATTTGATTTCTAACTCTTCCTATCCAGCTTTTCAATTCTTGGGACTGTGATTTCATACCCTCTAACTGAGCAACAGATTCCTGTGAAAGCATGGGAGGTGGAGTAGACGTCCCTTCATGCTGTCTAATTGGATTCATCAATTGCTAGATATATTGCTTGAAGGCGAGGTTTTCTTTCTCCAATCGATCTCCTCTTTCCCTCTCATGCTTCAATCTTTCTCTGACCACTGAAACTGATTCTTCCAACTCTTCAAACTCTTGCTCTTCTGTTGTTGGTCCCAAATCCATAGTAGTCACGTCGTAATCTTCAGGAGCAATATCATCAATTGTTTTCTCTACCCTCGGCGCTGCAATATGCACTTTCTTGGATCCAGAACTGTCTTTTGTAATCTTGGAGAATCTAGTCGCCTTCTCCTTTCCTTTGTCTCGCCTGGTCCTGCCTAACAACTCTTGTATATTGACCTCTGGCGCTACTTCCACGATCGAAGTTTCTTGTACTCTCTTCCTCAACCATTCTGGCAAGGCAGACAAATCTTCTTGAACATCTTGTTCTTGAGCTTCAACTTCTAATTCCGGTGACGATGCTTCCTCATCAGACAATTCAATGTGTATATCCATTTCAGCTTCTTGATCTTTGGAGGGACTTGATCGAACTTCTTCTGCTAGAATCTCATGCATGTGTTCTTGATCTAATGCCTGTGGATCTCCTTGGTTTTCTCTTTCTTCATTCTCCACTACTGATGTTACATTCATATCTTGAGAAAGACCACCTTCTTGCCTGGAAGAAGTACTAACCTCATGTTGTGAACTCAACTTTGTCTTCTTTCGACTACTTTCTCCATGTGAGTCATCCAGACGCTTCCTCTTACCAGGCTGAGCTTCTTCTCTGGAGCTTATACTATATCCACTAGACTCACTGTGATGTTCGCTGCTAGATTCACTATCATCCGCCTCTTGTGATTGCTGCGAGTCAGCTCCTCCCATCTAGTCATATGTCATGTCCTTGATTGTATTCTTGAGCTTCTTCACTTGACGATCTACATACTTTTGGGTGATATGTATGACTCGCTGTATCCATTCATCATGACCATTTTCTCTCTCAGCCCAATTGATAATGATAGGTCCTTCCTTGTCAAACATCTTTTGCACGAAAAACTTGTCAGTTTCCTCTAACTGATCAGGAATAGGCATTATATTACAAGATCTTACCAAACCCCAAGCCATTCTTGAACACCTTTTCTCTCTAATGTGCTCATCATCGTCCGCATCTGCCCAATGATCCTCTTGGTGCTCTCAATGTCTAAACTTCTTCCCAAATGCCTTCCGAATCGTGTTAAATGGATCAAAGTGATCTCGATTCGTGTCATGAAGCACAAGATTGTAAGCTTGAAGTTCATATTCTGAATGCTGTGCAGCTTGCAGTGTTGGGCAAGTCTCCAACTTTCCAACTCCTATCAGAAAACTGATTCCGGCTTTCTTCTTATCTTTCTGAATTTTGTCCCAAGCCAACAGTTGCCTCGTCACCTCTAGTAGTACCATCTTGTCGGTAGGATACCTCGGCAAGCGGCAAGGATAAGATGAAAATCCTTGGATCCTCAAGTAGGTGAACTTCGGAAATTGGATGTACCATCGTCCATATTTACCAATCAATCTCTTTGCATCCTTCGATAACCTCTCATGCATATTTCCTTGAAGCTTCCTTATGATGAACATGAAGAATGCATCATTCACACGCTTGTAATGGGCGATAGACTTTAGCTGCAACTGCGGGTAGCAATTCAATCCATCATACTTTCCACACATCGCGAGGATATAGATGACATATGAGCTCATGTAGAAGGACTTAGTCTCCTTTAGCTTGATCATCTGCTCATGAATATTGTTGCTTATGATGCCGGCCCAATCAATCATCACTTCACCCTTGACGATCTCTTGCATGAATACAAACATCCACGCATCGAATGTTGACGATTGTTGACAACCCATGATTCTGTTCAAGAAGATCACCATGTAGCCATACTCCATGATGAAATCTGATTTATGAAGTTTCTTCGGCAATTTGCTATGATGACTCCTTGGTTGCTTTACCCACTTGACGTTTATCTCTTGCTTACAATTACTTATTGCTCCTTCAAACACCCTTTGAGTTTGCTCTCGAGTGTAGACGGTGACCTTCCTATGCTTCGGGATGTTGAATGTTTCAGCGATGGCCTCCCTTCTCAAGTGAGCTAAGACTTCTCCATTGGATGTCTCAATGCATCTAGTCTCTTGGTTGTAATGATCAGCACACTCCCACATAAGCTCGACACTTGGCAAGGTGGGCAGAAAACAAGCTGCTTGAACAATCCCATTGCGAAGCATCTCATGGATGACCTTGGAGTGAGTTGGCTTGTAGAGCTCCCTCTTGATCTCCTCCATGTCGATGTGACCCAAGTTAGTGTCACTCACGTTCATCCACTTGGACATGATCTTCGTCTCCGGCATGACTCCTTGCTTGTCACTCTTGATCAAGGCTTGCCTTTCTTTCGCATTCATCCTCTACCTCTTCCTACAAGAGAAAATAACCTATGTCACTAGGCTGATGTGACCTCTTAAAATATGAATTTTTTACTATTTTTCCTACCTCCTTGTGCATGTGGGATAAAAAAAAAAATTAATTTCAAAATAACATACCTTAGAAAAAGTAGATTTTATGAAAAAATCAGAAATTTAGGAAAATTTGATTTTGAAGATTCTTGAAATTTTACTTTTCTCCTTGAAATCTGCTGCTCCTCCTTGCTGCTCTGCTGCAAAAATCAGAATTAAAATTGTATTTGTTTTGATTTAAAATGCATATTCAAACCTTCTTATATATCAAACGCTGCTTTTACTTCAAGCAGGTCGGCCTAGTATGATGAGGTCGGCCTAGAAAGAGGTAAATTCATTGTTTTTAGACATTTTCCATGCGTTTGTGCTCAGAGCGCCCAGCATGGGCGGGTTTGGAAGGTAAGTATGGATAATTTCATGTGCAGGAGATAGTGTCCATGTGAGGAGTCTAAAGCCGCCTAGGAAGGGCGGGTTCAAGGAGGGTGTATGGATTTTCAACTTGAATCCTTATTTGAGTGTTCATTTCCTCCTTTAAAGTTGAATGAGATATATAGGATGTTTAATGCCTTTGTTTATGAGACATGACGAAACCATTTGAGAAGGGCGGCTTTGAAGATGATAGGTGGATGAAATGGTGTGAGGGACTTGGTGTTGTCCTTGTGGAAGGCTCAAGGCCGCCTTGCATGGGCGGGTTGGAAGGGTAGGTATGGATTTGATGTTCATTTCTCCCATTTGATAGGTCTTCTCTATCAATCTAAACACTTAGTGGAATCTTGAGATGCTTATGAATATGAAGACACCTACTAGATGTTGGATGATAATGTCCATGTGTCTTGGTGAAGTCCACCTAGCAAGAGCAGTCTTGAAGAGGTTGTATGGAGTGGATGATGTAAAAGAGGTGAATGAAAGTGAGTCTCATAGTCTTGAGAATGTACATGGATTACTTCACTTAGCTCATCCTCATGAAGACTTCTTTTCAGCACCCTGGGCGGTTTTGAATGTGTTGTATGGAGTGATGCATATGAGAACATGGACTTGTCCACCTGTCATAGTGAATACCGCTTAGGAAGGGCGGGATTAGGGGTGTTGTTTGGATCTTACAACTTAGAACCTTTTGAACCTCTCCATACATGATCACCTCATCATTAAAGTGCTTTGTTTCATTAGTTCATTGATCTCTCCTTGTAATTTCAATTGTCTTCTCCCCTGGGCGGATTTGAAGGTAATACATGGAAGATTTCATGTGAAGGTAACATTGTCCAGAGGAAGGTTCCTAAGCCGCCTAGGATGGGCGGATTCAAGGAGGATGTGTGGATTGTTTTGCTTAGCTCATTCATTTCCTCCTGAAGACCTTCTCTCCAACACACTTAAGACTTAAATGATGCATCATGGATACTAATTGATGATGTTATCCACCTGTCAAGATGAAAACCGCCTAAGGAGGACGGGTTTGGATAGGTAGCAAGGATTTTTGCAATGTTTGAACACTTCTCTATCTGACACTTATCTTCCATCTCCATGATTTAGTGACTTTCTAACTTCCTTCTTCCTAGAATGACCTTCATTATCTCATCTCTTGAGTATGATCAGAACTTGCAAGTTATCCATATGCCTTCTTCTCTCCTAGGTGGGTTTGAGGTTGATGCATGGAGGATATCATGTAAAGCAGATAACTTTGTCCAAGTGAGGGTCCTAAATCCGCCTAGGAAGGGCGGGATTCAAGGAGGTATGTGGATTGTTGTCACTTAATGTTCATTCCTCTCCTCATTGAAGTTGCCTAAGACTTAGCCACTTTTAAGATGCTTGTGATGTGAGAAGGTAAACTTTGAGATGTTAGATGATGATGTCCATCTGCATAGGTGAAGTCTGCTTTGGAAAGGTAGAATTGGAGTTGTTAGTTAGATTTTGCAACTTAGAATATCCTCCACCCATCTAGGCCTGATTGTCATACCTATGAAATACTTAATTCACTGATCTCTCCTTACAACTTGCAGTGTCTTCACCCTCAGCGGCTTTAAAGGCAATGTATGGACTTTTTCATGTGGAAGAAGGTATTATCCACAGACATCCCTTGAGGCCGCCCAAGTAGGGCGGGTTTAAGGGTACCCCTTGGATTGTGACTTGAGAATGCCTTAAAACACATTCAATCTTATGTAATTTCATCATAATCTCACTATACTTCAACTCAAAACATTGCAAATTGGATAGATAGTCTCCTTGAGCGGGGTTCAAGTGTGTTGTTTGGAGAGTGTGATGTGCAGGTGGTGAAGGTGTTTAAGCATGGAGCTCAAGGCCACTCGTGTAAGGCAGGTTTAGGAGTATGATGTGTATTTCATCACTTAGAAACTTCTTAGCCTTTGGACTTGACTATCTCTTTCCCTTGTGATATCATCTTGATCATTCTCATTTAACAACATTACAAATTGCATTGTCCTTCATCTTGGGCGGTTTTTGAGTAAGTGTCTGGAGAGTTTCATGTGCCAGGTGACATAGTCCACAAGGGGCTCTTGAGGCCGCCCAAGTAGGGCGGGTTTGAGGGTGTAGTGTGGATTTTTATCACTTAGAAACTTTTCACCCTTGATCTTGACTATCTTACCTCTCCTTGGCGTACCTTGATCAAACAAACTCAATAGTGTGTGTTACCCTTCATCTTGAGCGGCTCTGGAGAGAGTGCTTGGAGGATTTCATATGTTTGGTGATGCAGTCCACAAAGACCCCTTGAGGCCGCCCAGGAAGGGCGGGTTAAGGGTGGCCTTTGGATTTTACCTTAAAACTGACCTGATGCATTCAAACCTCCATGTTTTCCATTCAAACTTCATGATATTCCAATGCTTTGTGTTTGAAAGACTTCAAAACTTAATACTTTCTACAAGGGCGGGTTTGGAGACACTGTCTGGAGAGTTTCATGTACAGGAGGTAAAGTTGTCCATAAGACCCTCTTGAGGCCGCCCAAGCAGGGTGGGTTTGGAAGAAATGCCTGGATTTTCAACTTCACTTGATTGTTCATTCCTTAATCTTCATGACTTATTGATTTTTCAAGCTTCTCTCTTCTCGAATGACTCTCTCTAGGATGTGAGATAAGTTACGATGTTTAGATACCATACCTCTAGGCTTACCTCTCTAGGATGATCCTCTCAAACATATAAGGCATCATGATGAGTTAAGGAACCAAGATATAGTATGTGCCTTGTTTTGACATCAACATTCCAAGCTGACCTCTCTAGGCCGCCTAGATAGGGCGGGTTTGAGAGGTATGTGTGGATTTTGGCACTTAGCCACTTCTCATCTCTTGCTCTTGACTATTTCCTTCCCTTGTGATGTCATCTTGAACATTGAAGCCCAACAAACTTTGCATTTTACATTGTTCTCCTCCCTGGGCGGTTTTGAAGCAAGTGTCTGGAGAATATCATATGCCAGGTGACATAGTCCACAAGGTCTTCTTGAGGCCGCCCAAGTAGGGCGGGTTTAAGGGTGTAGTGTGGATTTTGTCTTGAAATTCATTTGAACCTTCATGTTTCTCTTGAATTCCATCACCTTCTAGTGTTTTATACATGAAAGCCTCTACACTTAACCATTTTTTCTCTAAGGCGGCTTTGGAAGCTAGGTTTAGACAGAATCTCCTGGGACAAGACACAATCCATGGACACCCTATGAAATCGCCTAGACTGGGCGGCCTAGGACACCACCCTTGGATTTTAACTTGAAACTCATTTGGTTCTCTTCATACCTTCAAGTTTGCATTGACATACCATCACCTTCTAATGCTTGGCTTTTGAAACATTTAATAAATTTGATCTCTTTCACCTAGGGCGGGATTAGATGCAGTGTGCGGAGAGATTGATGTGCAGTAGATAGTGTCCAAGACCACCTTGTGAAACCGCCCAGGAAAGGCGGGTTTAGACATGTCCCTTGGATTTTCACACCTAAAGCATTCTAAAACCTTCAAATTTCATCAATCTTTATCACCTTCTGATGTTTTGTATTGAAACACTTTGAATTTTGCACAATCTTACCTAGGGCGGGATTGGAGGGACTATTTGGACTAAATGGTGTGGAAGGAGATGAAGCTGTCCATATGAACATGCTAAAGCTGCCCAGATAGGGCAGGTTGAAGAGTGACCTTTGGATTTGAATTTGAAAGTTACTTGAACTCAATCCTTGCCTTCAAACCATCACATCTCAGTGCTCCATGTTTGCAAAACTTCAATACTTCACCATTTTCCTTGCAGGGCAGTTTTGAGACCAGTGTGTGGAGAATTTCATATGGCAGGAGACATCATCCATGAAAACCCTGTGAAACCGCCTAGGAAGGGCGGGTTTGGACATGACCCTTGGATTCTGCCTCTTATAGCTTCAAACTCACTTAAACTCAGAGCTAAACATGAAGTCCTTCAATCTTGAGTCAGAACATTACAAGCTTTAATATCAACCCTTTCACATGAAGACTCTGACTGAGGAGATGTACCTTGTTTACTCCGATCTCGATCACTCAAAGTGCCCTATGAGACATTCTAAGGTATGACACATCTGACTTATCTAGTGTCCCTTCCTGCATGTGTTTGAAGTAGGACTTAGCTAAGACTCAGAAACCAAACCAAACTTAAGCAAAAATTGGGGGGGGGTCCCCATTTGCAATGGGGCGATGTGTGATGAGGTCACAATAGTACGTTATAGTAAAAATTTCAGAAAATTTAGGTTTCATTTGTGTGATTTATTTCAAAATTATTGTTTCCAATCATGACGGGGCCTACAACAAGGGGCAAAAAGAATGTTGTCACATCGGAGAAGACTCCTGATAAGGATGGGGTAACAATAGAGGATATTAATCCTAATGAGGAAATAAGTAAGGTCAAGGAAGACATTTCCTCAATGAAGGTGGATATGTGTAACCTAAGAGGAGATATATTAGATATACGAAGCATGTGAAGTGCCTATATGAATGAACCAAGAAAAGAGTTCTCAAGCAACCAAGGTGAAACCTCCAAGTTGGCTAATATTGACATAAATTTTAATACTCCTATAGGATATAGGAATTTGTTTCCAAAGGTGGATATGCGCAAATTCGATGGCAAGGATCCTCTAACATGGATAAACCAAATGGAGAATTTTTTTGAAGTACATCAAATCCCAAATGGACAAAAGGTCACGATGGCTTCCCTATATCTAGAACCAAATCAATTAATTTGGTATCGTTGGCTTTGTACTCATCGAAAGAAGGGTCTCACTGTCTCATGGTCATTTTTTACGGAGGAACTCCAAGCACAATATAGCAACAATGTGATAGACAACTTATTTAGCCAACTAGCTAAACTTCAACAAATAGGATCAGTTAAGTATTATATTCAGCAATTCCAAAATCTATCCTTAAAAATGGATACAATTACAGAGGAGAACTTGAATGATTTATTCTTGGGTGGTCTCAAGGATCACATTCAACATGAGGTACGCATGTTTTGTCCAAATTCTATCTCTGAAGCAATGATTATGGCGAGACAAGTGGAGGAAAAAATTTTGGCTAATAGAAGGGAGGAATTACCTAGTAACAAAGTTGACAAGGCTCTTGCATCATCATTTACTCATCCTATTAGGTTGACACCTCAACAATTGGAATAGAAAAAGGCCAAAGGGTTATGTTTCAATTGTGATGGAAAATATCATAAAGGACATAAATGTGATGAGAAGAAGTTGTTCTACATTGAGGCTACCTATGATGAAGATAAGGATGAAGATCCAGTGGTGGTGGTAGAGGACTCTGAAGATGTCCAACCAACTATCTCTTGTCATGCATTATCAGGTATTAATAACCCACAAACACTCAAGGTAAGGGGTTTTCTTAAACAACAAATAGTGACAGTATTGATTGACTCAGGGAGTACACATAACTTCATCAACAAGCAACTAGCAACAATGTTAAATTGTTTTGTCTACCCTACCCCTGAATTCCAGGTTATGATTGCAGATGGTGGTACAGTCAATTGTTTAGGGAAATGCCATAGTATTAAACTCACCATGGGAGACTACATGATAGATAGCCTTATGTTTGCTATACCCATGGCTGGAGCAGACATTGTTTTGGGAGTTCAATGGCTTACTACCTTGGGCACAATTGAGATGAATTTCTAGGAACTTTTCATGCGCTTCTACTCCGGGGATAAAAAATATGAGCTAAGGGGTGTACGTGCAAAGAGTCCACAATTGGTAAGTGCACACCAAATGTCACTAAAAAAAGATGTGGATAAATGTGTGGCTCAATTATTGTCAATGGAAGTGCAAAAACCAAAGATTCCTGCTTCACCTTTCGGGAAAGTAGTTACAGTTTTGGATCACAAGGGGAACTTGATTTGTACGGGCCTCATAAAGGTTCAAAAAAGGACTGACAACATAGACTTCAAGTTGAGGTTACCTAAATAAAAAATCATGCAACCTTTCTACCATATCTCTATCTTGGAGAATGTTAGTAGACTCAAAAGTCCATCCAAGACAGTGTTACCAGAGCTCGATGAAGAAGGAAGAATAATTTTGGAACCAGAGTGCATTCATCAAACACACACGAAGAAGTTGAGGAATAGAACTCTCACTGAGTATCTCATTCAATGGAAGAATTTACCAGTTGAAGAGGCCACATGGGAGGACGAGGAGTTCATTCAAAAGAATCCACACGTGATTAGCATTGAGGACAATGCTTCTTTGAAGAGGGGGGCATGCTACGCCCTTAATATTGGTGTACATCGGGTTATGAATAGTCGGCTTGTGGCTATCTTAACTCCTAATTAAGTCATGTTATCATTATTATATTATTATTTAGTTAGTTAGGTTGGCCTAGGGCTTATATGGGGTGTGTCTATTCGGCCTAAGCATAATTAGGTGTATATAGGAGGATGCGAGTCTTATTTCATCATCATATTGTGAAGTGTGTTCTCATTGGAGATATTTGGAGGTTTGCCCCCTCGAGGTGGCCCGTTATTCTTAGTTATTATCAAGTATTTGCAGCTTATTTCATATCATCTTCTTCTATTGTGCAACTTATTTCATTACAGGTTTTTAGTGGATGTAGTGCCATATTGTCTCAATATTATTAATGCGGTATAAACACATACACCCAACACTTTTTTCATCCATATTAGGGACATGGGCTTGGTAAATCACTTTCTAGCTGGCTGCACCATATTGCTAACCGGTGGTGCAAAAAGTTGATTTATTATATTATGATTATGATTTGTCAAGGTGAGAAAATCAGATATTATAAAATAAAGGTAAAAAGGAAATGTACAATGTTGGTCTACTAGATTATCTAGTTTATTGAATTTTTGGCATTGCACAGAAATAAAAATACATATTCTTCGGAGAAACCAAGTAGCCCTTAGCAGGATCCACTTTTCCAAAAGAAATCCCATACCAAAAATACTTAATGGCTTTGAGAGTCATATGAATGTTGCTGAAAAACAGAACCACTAAAATGAATTGTAAAGCAAGTTTTTAATAGAATAGCATCAATCATTAGGGGCACACCTTTTCCCATTTAAAACTAACATAGTAAAAAAAACTATAGAAACAATAAACTTAAGTCCAAATTATGTAATATACACCCCCAAATTTTTTGATTTTCTAAACTGGAAATAAAATCTACAATGCAAACCCTCAACACCTTCTGATCACCCAGATCCCAAGGTGGGCAAGGTGAGAGCATACAGTGTGTTGGATTACTACCCAATCCCAACTAATTGCAGCAAATATGAGTATGCAATGTGAATGCTCACTGTGACATACCAAGCGGCAAGCCATCCATCTCTGCGCTTATTCAGCGGAGTATGTCAATGCAACACAGAATGATGCACACTAGGCGGCAGAGCTGACCACCTCTACACTTATTCAGTGGAGTGTGCTTATGCAACAGAATGATACACACTAGGCGGCAAAGCCGACCACTTCTACACTTATTCAGTGGAGTGTGCTTAATCATAAAATGCTATATACTGGCAGTAGACCTTCCATTTTTTACAAAGAATGCAATGCATGTGAACCCACTGGCGGTACTACCTCTAGGATATACAAACAATGATTATTGCAACTTTAAAGAGATTAAAAAACATAAGTGGTTGCAACAATAATCGTCATAAATCTGATTTCAAACTGAAACAACACTGCTGCAACAAATATCACGAAGATAAGGTATTGAAAATCACTCAAACACAATAACAAGTCATACCCACTGAAGTATTAATGATGTTGATGAAGTTGATGGCACAAACTTGCTGTAATCACACTGAAATCACTGTCGAAACTGAAAACACTGATCTGATATAAAATTTGCAGCACTGTAGAATCACAAACCAGCATATAGACTCATCCAAACACCCCAAACTGACCAAAGTTCACCCCCAAACACATGGAATCAAACATCTACAGCAAAAGCGCCTCAAAACACACCAAAATAGACCCCAAAGGAGTCGTTCGTTGCCTTAAGTTCCCACGCCCTCACATACATAGTACAGCCTTGTCTAGTTTGTACGGCCAGCAAAAACCAAAGCTCTCACTCATTTCTTGTATGGCCTGCACAGAACAGCAAGGTATGGCCAGCAAGAATAATATTAAACAGTAAATCTTTCCCAGCTGTTAAGCAGCAAATGGTATGGCAACCCTGGGTAAGGATGGTACGACCCAACAAGGAAGAAAAACTTAATACAACCAAAATATAATCACGAACTCAAGAAATAACTCCAAAATCAGACTTCAAACTCTCACCAAAACCAAACATTCAAATCAAAAAACATCAAACTCCATTATAGCTCCAATGTGATTTCTATAGTGAAACCACCATAACCAGCTAGGGGGGTTTCGTCTCAGAAACCAGTAATGTCAAAAGGGTTTTCGTCCTCAAGGGATTTCGAGAAGAACGCAGGTTCTCTCCATATGCAGAAGCAAATATCAAATCATGTGTAACCTCAACAATGAGCTCCAATCCTCCTTTTATAACTTTTTGGAGCAAATAAAATATTACTTTCCTTTTCCCTCCATAAGTTCTTTTAAAAATAATAAGTTGTTTAATGTGTGCAAGTCCCCCTTAGACTAGTGCCTTTGTACGCACATTTTAAAAAACTTTTAAATGAATAGTTACACATAAGTTGTCTTTTTCGAATAATTGCCTTTTTGGACAACTTAAGTTATAACTATTAAATAATTAAATCGTCCAACCAAGTTGTAGAATGCATAAAAATGAACTAAACATGAACTTCTTATCATACCCTTATACTCCTTAGGACTAAGGATGATGCACTGAACCAACTTGGTGACATTCTAAAAATAGCCTGCTTTTCCAAGAAGTGTGGAGAGCTCCCATGAGGCCAAAAAAGCATTCTAAAAGTATCATTGAATTCCTCTTGGACTCTTGAACTCACTGCCATTGCCAGAAACCCAATATGATTAAACACACGTTCTCCAAGGAGTGTGGAGTGGTCTCAGAAAGATAGAATCACACTTTGAAAGTGTCATTGGACTCGCTAACATCTCTCGAACTCATTGTTATTAATAAAACCACTCCCTGATCCCCTCTGTGTTCTCCAAGAAAGCTGGAGTTCTCCCTTGCACCACCAATTAGCCTATGAGAAAACTCAGAAAATAGGCTAATTGTTCTCAAACTGATTATGCGCAAAATGGGGACATTACAAATTAGTTGGGCCAGCTGTGAAGACCGTGTTGCCGTATATTTTTTTTCCATACAAACTAACAGCTTTTCTCCAGTTCTAGCTGCCAACCACATGTCTTGTTGCTGCACCAAGTCCTTCATGAAGGGCTTTATAACCAAATGTAGGTGGAAGGCTGTAAAGAGTAACCCATGTATATGTATGTCTTTTGCTAATATCAGAAAGGCACCTGAAAATCTGTTGAATTGTTTTAGAAACATCCTGCTTGAAATCATCGAAGTCTGGAGCCTCCTTTAGGGTGACAAGAGCTTTGGATAGAGATTTGGACATGTCTCCAGTAACCTGGCTAGCTTCATTCAGCCCAGCCTGCTGCTGAATGACAATTGTTTTCAAGTTCTCCACCTCCTCACTTAAAATACACAACTGCTGGGAAGGAGCTGGAGCTTTGTTAATTGTGCTAAATGAAGCTTCATGGGGGAGCCTAGATTGAGGAACTTTTGCTTGTACATATGGAAGTCAGGTGGTCTTCTATGCTGGCAAGTTCCTCTGCAATAGATGTGTGTAATGTCCCCTCTTCTAACTTAAACTATATCCACAACCTATGAACCAATGATTGGGTGCATAAAATATACTTTAAAATCTAACAAATGAATTCTCCAAGACAATGCAACTTCCGGCATTAGAAAAGACAAAAAATTTAAAATAAAGTAAAAAGGACGTAGCTGAAGGAGTTGCTCTTCAATGAATTTGCAGTTTTATGAAATAAGAAGGAATCGGCCTTTTAAAAGAATTGCAATAGTTAAGCCAGCCACTGCCAAAGAGAATTTAGTCATATGCCTGCGATTTCCTTAAGGAAGAGTTAAGTAATAATAAACTGAAATTATAATTAAAATTTATTTGTAATAAATGTCAAGGGACATGCAAAGGGTTATGTCTATTGGAGGAATAAGGTATATAAGGAAGACCAATCAAGGAGAAGGAAATAATCAATGATGAATATATTTTATATCTGATTTTTATTCCTTGTGGAGCATGAACTATGGTTCAACCAACCTGAGGATGAAACCCCTCTAGGTCAGAAATTAAAAGGACGAAAACCCCTTAATTTCTAACGCTGAGTTAGTGGTCGAAAACCCCTGATTCAAGCAGATTTAAAGACATTTCAAAGGCACTTTAGTAAAGAGAAATCATTGCAGCTTTGGAATAAGTAACAACAGATACAAAGAACAAGCTCCATCTTCCCTATTCTAAATATTATTTATGAGTTAAAATAAGCTGTTCAAATTGCAATTCTGAAGTCGATATCATATTCATAATTAATCTTGCTGTTATGATTGTGAGTTAAATTTTATTATACTTAAGAATTATATATAAAAATCCAAATGGGACATTACAAATGGTATCAGATTGTTGAGCTGCTGCTCATATGAACCAACTAGGACTCGAACCTAGGACCTTCCATTTGCTGCTGGAGTGCTCTACCAACTAAGTTACTGGCCCCTTGTGGCCAGCCCATCGTCGGTCTGGGCGTGGCTTCCTTTCAAGACCCCCCCTTAAGCGACACTACAGGTGCTTGGGGCTCCTAGCTTGGCTTTGATACCAATTGTTGAGCTGTTGCTCATATGGACTAGCTAGGACTCGAACCTAGGACCTTCCATTTGTTGCTGGAGTGCTCTACCAACTGAGCTATTGGCCCCTTGTGGCCAGCCCATCGTCGGTCAGGGTGTGGCTTACTTCCAACAGTTGGATCTTGCCAGCCCATGAAAGAGAAGCCAACCCTATGATGTAGAGAACTTATTTCATATAAATGATAGAAGAAGTGAATATGACAGATAGAGAGGAAAAAACTCTTTTGGGCTAAGTTACCGGTTCTGGTACTGGTTCAGGGTCGGGTTCGCGGGTTCGGTCAAATTTTTTTTTGGGTGTGGGTTCGTCCATATATATATATAATTTATTATATTTTTATTTAATAAATATTTATTTTTATTTTTATTTAATAAATATAAATATATAATATATATAATAATAATAAATATAAATATAAAAATATATTTATAATTATTAAATATAAATATTTATATTTTATTAAATATAAATAATAAATAATAAATATAAATATTATATATTTACTTAAGCATCTAATTTAATTTCTAAATGGTAAATTATAAAAGACTTTTCTTTAATAAATAATATATTAATAACTAATTAATAAATAAATAAATTTTTATGGTCATGAAAAATGAACATTCATGGATTTAATTTTTTAAGCCTTAATAAATTATAAATAAATTTTTTATTAATAAATAAATACACTAAATAGTGGAAAGATAAAACTAAATAAATAAATAATACACTAATGCTCGTGGCCCATAGGATATATCATACATTTTTTCGTAACTATGATAAATATATGAATATTTGCTCAACCAGCCTTCACTCCGTTCAGACCTGGTGAAGACATTTGTTCTGCAGAAGAGAAAGAGGGAGATTTGTGAGTTTGTCCAGCAGTCATCCCTTAGTATTAGGGATTTGTTCCATTTAAAGTTAAAAAAAAAAACAAAAAGAATGCACAGCTCTGTGATGGATTCGCACAGAATAACCAAAAAAAATTTGCAGGTTTGTGACAAATTCGTGCTGGTTCGTATAGAACGAACCCACAGACCAAAAAGAGAACACCGACCAACTCCCCTGCCGGATCGACCCAGAATCCGAACCAGGTTCGTATCACACCGGGATCCAGGGCTTGCAGTGAGCGAACCGGTAACTTAGCTTTTGGGGAAAGTTCTTACAGATAAGTTTGAAAAAAGTATTGATACAATGATAGATATGTTGGGTCAAATGCTCTCTCTACATGAAGCAAAATAATATGAATGCTTCCAGAAATCAGAGAAAAAAAGTTCATGTGAGGAAATCATAGAGTCCAATATAAGATGATATTCATGCCATGTATGCAGATTATAAAAATCTTCCTACCGAAATCCAAAAGGCCATGTCTTTCACAAATTTCATGAGTATGAAGGGTGTAAACGGTTAAAGCAGATTCTGCCAACCCTCCTCCTGTAATATCACAAAAGGCATAGTCTAAAACAAATGTTCTTGGCAAGAGTTCTTTGCCAATGACCATGACTAGGGCTCCTGTTATACCCAATGGGAACTCATCAAGTGTATACACTCCACAAGTTCAAGCTCCGGTAGGAGGTTGGAGTACTGCTACTAGAAATAGCACTATGGCTGATGTCCTGAAGTCAAATAATACACAACAAGTTCAAACTCAACTGCATTGTGCTCCCTCTGCAAATATACATCTCATTTCTCACAGTCAGCTTGTTGGTAAGTCTCAAACAATGGATGGGGATCATCATTTATCAAAAGGGCAACCCCAAGCATCCAATTCTATATCAACAGCATTTTCTATGGGCAGGTCTCCTGCCATGGCTAACCATTATAATGTTAGATATCAGCAATTTGTTGATCCTCAGAAAGCAGTTGGACCTAACGAGGAATGGAAGCCAAAACCAACAAATCAGATTGCAAGCGTTAGTCCTGGAATAATAAGTGATACAAAGGCGAAAACTCAATTATTGAAAGACTTCGAACTAGATAATAGCATCTCTAGTTTAAGAAACCAGATACATCTGCATACAGTAGTTGATAGTGATGATGAAAGTGGTGGGGAAACTGTAGTCTTCAGTAAAGATGATGATGCATCTGATGGTAGTCCATAGAGAGTGGATGAACTGAAACACAATCAGTTTCCAGTTGAAGCTGTTGAGTCTGTCCTAAGTAATAACGTAAAGACTCCAAACTCTTTGGAGAATATTTCTCAATGCAACAAAAGGGAGTGTTCATTTGTTGGCAACAACAAGGAACAAGTCTTGAAGGAACGTGGAAAAGTTGATGTTGTTGAACCTGTACCACATAATCTAGTAAGGATCCAAATCTTTTTGCAGATTATTGCTGAACCCAATAAACAGGAGTGTGCAGTTACTGGTGAAAACAAGGAACAGATCTTAAAGGAACATGGACAGGTTGAAGCATTTATCATTACGCAGGGGCATGAGGATCACATTGGTACCTTGCCAGCAACTGGCTCAGGATATTACTTTGAATTTCTAGGTTGTGTTTTAAGTACACATCTAATTTAACGCATTTGAAATTATAAATGTTTTATATACTCCTACCTCTTCTGAGGTATGCATTTCCCGATATCCAATATAGATAATGGTTGGGCAGCCGCACACATGGCCTGGATACAGCTTGCATACCTTTTTGTATCCAAGTACCTGTACAGTCCAGAGATGCATTGGATATGATCTGTACAAAATCTATGACGTATCCCACAAAAACTGAAAAAGAAGAAAATAACAAAACTGAAATGAAAATAATACCTGAAACTATTATGAAGATTTAAAATTACTTTCTTCTGTTACTACCACTCTTGAGAAATTTGATTCTGAATTTTTTAAAATGGTATGCTCTTGTTGCTCTCTCACTTATATTTGTTTGTTTATTTTTTATTTTCTTATATGCCATATACCCAGCCACCGCGTTACCGAAAATGCCTACAGCTGATGGTGTTTCATGTTTCTGAAACATCTTGGGAATGGAAACACTTCTGAATGTGTCAATTATGCTGGTAACTGCAGGCAAATTTGGAAACGGTCCTTGCCAGTAGAAACAGAAACAGAAATGGAAATGTTTTGTGTCTGACAGAAATGGCCTTAGATACAGCTTTGGAAAGGGGTTGACTACGACATCAGGCCTGCTTTTCATGCTTCGTTGTTTCACATTTCTAAGTAAAGGCTTCTCTTTTCCCATTTGTATTAGCTGATTCCAACCTTATTTCTTTGTCTTTAAGCTAAAGAAATCCAAACACTTTCTGAGATCTTTTAAAATCTAAGGATAGCTGATGTTTAGAAACTGTGTTTAATTGATCTTCTGATTGATTTGGTGCTAGGATGGCACCCTTGAGGTAGGGCTATCTGGCTCTAATGTTCCTGGAGAGGGTGGAGTACCCCATTGATGTAGAGCTTCAATATAATCATGATATGCAGCACAAGACTGTTAGGGATCCATTTGATGAGTATGATACATTGATATGTATTTTGAACAGCTAAATATATGTTATGAAACTTTTGAATTGTCCTAAATGGATTTTCATATACTTAAGTTTCTATTCCTGTATCCAAAAGATTCAAATATTGTAGACTATTAATTTCCCAATGATATTATGTAACATTAATTTCCTTTCAAATCAATGTAGAGTGTAGACATGTGATGTATATATAGCCTCTAGGAAGCATTGCTAGCAAAATATAACTTTGGTTTCTAAATATAAATCCCACAAAAATGAACATCTAAATATAAGATATTGTGGAAGCTCCAATTACTTATATTGAGAAGCTTTATGGACACACTTTTATTTGATCATTTCATATGGATATTATTAAATTTGGATAGAAATCTTCAGGTGATCATCTGTGGGATTAACGATTTTGATCACTAGAGCTTGGGAACATTTGCGAGAAATGCTCTATCTAAATGAGTGTATATCTTGCATTTTCAGGGTGATGTTCAAGTATATAGTAATGTGGCTGCACATTTAGCCAAGGTGCCAAAGTCTGTTACTAACAGTGAAGATTATTACCGGGCAGTATGTGCTCAGATACTTCCTTTTTTATCTTATCAAAATCTTGCAAAAAAGCAATCAGGGGAAGGCAAATCCGCACAGCAGATACTCCAAAACATGCACCATACTTCGTCATTACTGGCCTGCACCATGATTGTTTGCGAACCAGAGCTTTCTGATACTTATCTCTTCAAACCTATATTGGTCCATCTGGTAAAGTGGTGTAAGTTACAGACTCAGAGATTGTACTGTCAATATACGTGGGATGAATGTGAAGGGGAGAAACTGACAGAAACATTGATTATGCAGAGTTTGATGCAAATCCACACCTTATTAACAGCAGGTCATAAAGAAGCAAAAAAAGTTAGAAAGCAGGTGCTTGAAAAAACCCGACCTGCCATTCCTGCCTTGATGATGTTACATTATTTACTTGAAACATCTGCAACATCCGAGCCTTTCTGCACTGGAGCAATGCCTGCAAAAACAGAATTGTGTCTTTGCAAAGTGAAGCAAGGTGATCAGAAAGGACACGGTGAAACTGAAGAGGAGACAGATATGAAAGTTAAACAAAATGATGCTTCTTTTAATGAGAAAAGAGATAAGAGCACAGGGTTAAGAAAGGGCTTTCTTGATGGATATGCTACACAAACATTAGATGAAGATGAAGATCTTAGTCCTCTTGGAAGATTGAAAGTTATAATTAGCGATTTGATGATTGCACATGTTTGTGAATTGCCTGAAGATTTCACTCATCTTTTGTTAGATTTCCTATCTGATTTGGATGTAAAACAGTTTAGATGGCCTTCTACAGAGGGAGACATTTGGAATGCTTTGAATGTTACCAGTTCACGTTCGCACACCCCGACTGAGTGAGTTGCATTTTACTGTTCTTTTGTGGCATCTCTTTTCTCGTTGAAGTCCATCAATTTTATGGTATTTGCTAGACCCTGAATGAATTATTCTTATGTTGCATCTATGCTTGGCAGGTATCTCTCAAGATTGTTACTGGCCTGTGAAAAGTGGTCCTTAGTGGTGAGACTTATGGGTGAAATCTTGAATAAGGCTTTTCATCTCCAGCAGTCTCTGAAGACGCAACTGTTCTACAAAGACAATGATGGAGAAATTTCTCCATGGACCAATATGCTGCAAATGACTCAGTCTTTTGAAACTCTGAATGAGGTTGTAGGATCAAAAGCTTTGCAATATGATTCAGTAGCTGCTTCCACATTAGTACAGGTAATAATGCACCTCCTTCGAAATGTTCTAATATCTAAAGGGATAAAGCATAAACAATTTAAATGTACACCTGGGTATCTCACTGCAGGAGACCACTTTAACAGCCAGTAGATGCCCCTTGAAATCTCCTAATTCTTCAACGAATATCTTCTACATGCAACAAAAGAAAAGCTAAAAGACAAAAAGTAAATGAAATTTCTCTATTCCCAAAGTCAAAAGACACCTTCCCAACCATTTATGACTTATTGAAACAAAGGAATTAGCTGGAAATTTGGAGGTTATAAATGGAGCAAATGCTTAAAAATGCAGATTTGGGCAGCATAGACTGGAAAGGAAGATTATTGCTAACAAAGGACATCAAAACAACAAAAGGACTGGAAAGGAAGATGATTTCTGAGATTCTTCTAAGCTGTTCTATAAATGTTCAATCCCCAGATATTGCTTTCTTGCTCAAAACAAGCCAAGACACTGATTTTAGCAAATGCTCAAGAGCATGCAATTGAATTGGAGGATAGTATGATCACAAGTGGCAAAATTCAGAAAGATTCCATCGGGTCACTGTTACAAAGTTCAGCTGATCTTTGCTGCAAAGGGTTGTCAATACTGTAACTCTCATGAAGAGGCAGATGCCCCAGAGTGTGCTCAAGTCCAGCAATATCACAGTCCATCTCCAAGAAGGAACACCTTGTAAAGTACTAAAGACCCACACCAATTTTTTTTAAAATTTTTTTACAATATATAAATGCAAATGCAAGTCTGGGCACTTTTTGATCACCAAGATCCTAGTGTGGGCAAGGTGAGGGCATACGGTGTTTGGACAACACAGTTAACTAGATGAATGCATTGCTGAAATGAAAAGACGGCAAGCCAATTGGAGTATGCAGGCGGCACAACCGACCCAAATCAACACTTCTTCAGCAGACAAGCATGTGTAGAAATGCAAAGCCATTGGCAGAATAACTTAAGTTTGATCAAACCAAAATGGTTGATTGCAATGCAAGCTTGTTCGATGCCAAAACGGGCTATGAAATGCATCTAAGTCTAGAGGTTAACCATCCAGAGCCTACAATGTTGAAATGCACATTAATCGGCGGAATACCATTGGATTTTACAATAATATGAGTATGAAATGCAATGCCTCCAGCAGTACTACCATCCGGGGTTACAATAACAATGTAAAATGCATTATAGAATACTAAATAACAAAGTAACTGGCTGCAACATGCTGTTATAATATTCTGATCAGTAAATCAGATTGCTGCAACAACAAAGATTAGTCCAGAAACTCATGAATATCACAAGTAAACATGCTTGCATAGGCTGGGTAAGCAAGGCCACTGAAAAAGAACACTGATTGTTGAAGAAGATTGCAGATTGCAGACTTAGAGCTCATCATACTCTGCTAAATTCTGACTGGACTGAACTGTACAGACTGAGAATGCAGTCGACTGGTCTCTATTGAAGGCCCAATCCACTAGAAAACTCTCCACCCATAATGTAGGTAACAACAACAACTACCGTACGGTCTCCAAAGGTCAAGGACAACACACCAAATGAAACTATATGCTGCTACAGTTGTATCCAGAACTGGATAGACCAGAAAAACACAATACAATGCCTTTACAAACACATATACGACCTGCTGGAAGACGTCAGCTATCATAAAACATCACCTTGATTGGTACGGTCTCTTCTAAACATCAACACACCCCCATCAAGACACTCCAAACATGCTATAAATCAATGAAAACATGGCACAGTCCTGTGCACATAGTTCAGCCCTGCTAAAACAAGGTACAGAAAGGCATTTCGATGGTATGGCTCAGTTTTTGGGCATCCACAAATAATTCTATACAGCAGCAACCCCTCCTTGAGTGCTCACGCCTCCTTAATGAGGCTGTTCGACCAGCTAAAAACAAGATATCACCAACGAACAGTGGTACAGCCTCCTCTTGAGATGGTACGACCCTTCAAAAAACCTTCACAAAATTCACCAAAACAGCAATGAAACTTAAGATATCAAACATGAAGCCTAGCCTTCACCAACAACTCAGAAAATGTCAAAAATCTTCATGATAACATCAGGAACTGGAAAAACTAAACTCCATTCAAACATATCAAATTGCAAAAACTTTATTTTCAGCTCAATGGTGATTTCTGGATGAAACCACACAACCAGCTAGGAGGGTTTTTGTTCCCAGAACTGGATTCACCAAAGGGTTTTCATCCTCAGGTAAATGGAAGAACTTGCGTTCTACACAGAGCATAAAGAAATGAATAGATAGTCCCCCTTTTCTATGTGCAACTCCTTTTATAGGCACTTTTAGGGCAACCAAATATTATCTCTTTTATTTCACTTTTCCCCTCCATAATAAAATAAAGTGACTTTTCAAAGTCTTTTAAATTTGATAACACTTTTTAATCTTTATTTTCAACGTCACTTTTAAAATAACCTTTTAAGTCACCATTTTGTGCCCCATGCCTAGTGTTATCACTTTTGGCCCTCTTTAAAAAACACTTTATGACATTGGCCACCCTTCATTTAAAATAAATAACTAAACATAAGTTGCCTTTAAAAAATAATTAATACCGAAACAAGAATCTGGGAAGCAAAACATTCTTGTTCCGTATCTAGCCGTATCCATATAGGGGGTCTTGAAAAATAGCCGTATCCGTATCCGATACCGTATCCATGTCCATGTAACTCTGCAAACATTCCAGCAATCAACAAACAGCCAGCAGAGACACACATTCTAAAATATCATTAACAGTACCAGTGAGATATTTCTCCATTGATCACAGCCTCTTTGTGGTCGATAGCAGTCTGTCTTGTTCCAATTCTGGAAGTTGCAAATTCAGTTATCCTTCATACAACGGAGAGGAAATCCTCAAGACATTTCTAGTGTTATTTATTGACATCAAGTCTCCAGATCTGTACAGTAGTTGAGATATGGACATGGAATGGAAATAGAGAGTTCTTCAGTACTTGAAGGAGTGCAGACCTTCCATAATGAGGCCAAGGCACAGACAGTATTCTGAATATGGAATCAAAAAACAAAAGCAGAAAGAGGTTGATAGAAAAAATCTCTATCTGCTTTCAGTAAGTTCGATGTAGGACAGATGCAGCTTTTCAATGGTGTGGGTATGCAGACACCTAAAAAACCTTATTTCAGTTTGTTTATCTGATGACCAGCACTTATAAAACTTGGCTTCAAAGATTTCTGATATTTTTGGAATCTGTGAATAGAGATGAACTAGATTTCTTCTGTACTTTTCTTTTTTTGGGCTTGTATGATCATCCGTAGTGCACAGAGCTGCAACAACCTTGGCCTAGTCTGAATGCAGCACATTAAAGGAGAATAGAAAACCCTCATTACTCTCATGGGCTAACCATTGTTAAGGCTCTGATATCACTGGTGGGATCGAAAAGCACAGGGAATGAAGATTCTTACCCCATGAATGAAAAATAATATTAATATATAACTTCGTGGGAAATGTACAGTTTATTACAAGGATTTATAAAGGCTTCCCGTGCAAGTACCTTACCAGACTAACCAACCAACATATTAACTATTACATTAACACCCTTGACAACTTACACCCTAAACATAACACATAACTAGAACTTTAGGTTACAATTGAACATAACTATTACTAAAACTAATATTACAAACATACTAACACAACTTTTGGATCATAAATACCCCCCAAACCAACATAGATCATGGGAAATGAAATGAGACCTGATTAAGTGTACACGTTTTGTTCTCAATATGTGAGGTGTAAAAGTAACAGCAACCGATCTGATGTGGCAATTGATGTCATTATAGGGGCTCCTGCGTTTATTGTTTGCAGCTCAATAATTTTGTTTTCTTGTTAATTGTCAGGCATTGTTATTATATCTTTAGTGAAATATTGATTAGTGAGAACTGAGAAGTATTCTGGAATTTTACAAAGTTTAGAAGTTTTAAAATATTGTTCATTTTGAGGCCTGCTGTTATATTACAGAAACATTTGATTTAGACGAGCAGAGTTTAGACTTGGTAACAAAATTCGTAGTCTAATTTTGTTTATATTGAAAGAAAATTTGTAAATTATGTATGAGCCACCTGAATAAACATAACTGCTTCCTTAGGAAATTAATCAGTTCATATTGGCCCAAAATCACCAAGGTGTTAGCGTATTTACCAGTAGATAAATATTAAATATCATACTTGGAATCAGTGTTCCATAAGGTAGAAATACGTTGTCAGTTTTTCATCCATCTATTTCCTTATAACAGTTGTTAAATTCCTGGTTGGAAAGAGAATGGAAGTTATAACCGAAACAAGAATGTTCTATATAACTGGATTTCTTGAAGATTTGCGTTTGGGTTTCATTCTTCACAAGGTTCTTGTTTGGATTTATTTGTAAAGGTTTTGATGTATTTTTGTCTTCTTGTATCAGAATTTGTTGAATGAGCAAGCTCTACTGAACGACGAGGACATGGTTATGATAGTGCTGCATATGATACATAATGTTTTAGATGGTTTCAGTTCAAGGTTTTCAGAAGAGGACCCTTATAAACAAGGAACAGAAGTCTTGATCTGCATGTCATCATCACTTGAAAGAATTTGCTGCAGTCAATCTCTGACACAGAAAGTGAAAACAATGTCATCTACTTTGAATACAAGGATCTGTTCACTTTTGGCATTGTGAAAATTACTAGTGCTGCAAGTACAAAAAAAAAATAAAAAAATTGTACTGTTCATTTTGTAAGATAACTGCAGTTGTAGTGGTGTTAAAACTTAAAATATCTATGATGTACAGAGGAGCAGACCACAAAATGCACATTCTTCGTTTGGCATCCCTATTTGAAGTGTATATGGGTAAGAAAAACTAGATATTAATAATAGGAATTTAGGTGAAAGCACAGCACAATATTTAATTATTTTGTTTCTGATGATTTTAAGAATGATCAGAGATTTGGGGTAATCATGGGGCTTCTCAGACTCAGTAGGTGTTGCTTTGAATGAAGGGGATTAGTTAGCATGTTAAATTGCAAAATAGTAGTAGATTGGCAGCTTATAATGTAGGTGGAGTTTCTGGTGTGATGAAGGACATTGGTGTTCTATTCAAAATTTTAGTAATCATCATAGGGATAGGTTGGTAGTTTTGGTACATAAGCTGCATATGGTACATAATGTTTTAAATAATTTCAGTTCAAGGTTTTCAAAAGAGGGCCTTTATATACAAGGAAACGAAGTCTTGATCTGTATGTTATCATCTCTTGAAAGAATCTGCAGCAGTCAATCTCTGACACAAAAAGTGAACATGATGTCATCTCCTTTGGATCTGTTCACTTGTGGCATCATGAAAATTAACAGTTTTGAAAGTACAAAAAAAAATTGTACCATTCATTTTATCAGATAAGTGCAGTGGTGGTACCGTTAAAAACTTAAAATAGCTATGATGTACAGAGGAGCAGACCACAATGCAAATTCTTTGTTCGGCATTTAAAGTGTAGATGCATATGAAAAACTAGATATTAAGAGGAATTTAAGTGGTAGTACAGCACAATATTAATTATTTTGTTTCTGATGATTTTAAGAATGACCAGAGCTTGGGGGTAATGACCAGAGCTTGGGGGTTAACTATGCGACTACTCAGACTCAGCAGGTGTTTGCTTTGAATTAAGGTGATTAGTTGGTGTGTTAAATTGCAAAATTGTAGTAAAGTGGCAGCTTATGATGTACTTGGAGTTTCTGATGTGACGAAGGAAATTTTGTGTTTCATTCAAAATTTTAGTAATCCTCATAGGGATAGGTTGGTAGTTTTGGTACATAAGCTGCATCCGGTACATAATGTTTTAATTTTTTAAATGGTTTCAGTTCAAGGTTTTCAGAAGAGGCCCTTTATAAACAAGGAAAAGAAGACTTGATCTGCATGTCATCATCTCTTGAAAGAATCTGCAGCAGTCAATCTCTTACACACAAAGTGAAAACAATGTCATCTGCTTTGAATACAAGGATATGTTCACTAGGGGAGAGGGACCCATAGTGGATCACCCTAACTTGACCCCTTGACCTGGTGCACCACGTCATCCGAAAATAAAAAAAATTGCATTTGCCAGCGTGTCGATTACGTGGACTCCCTAAATATTTTGTTTTACGGGGTCAGGTTGCTTTTTGCCACATGGATGACGCGTGTTTTTGGTGGGGGCAATTTTCCGACCCGTTTTTAATGCCGATTGACGACTGGACACAAGTAATCCCGGTGGCAGGGACTTGCATCGTAGGTTGTGCTCAGCATGCTGTGTGGCATGCGAGCATTCCACTACCTTTTCTTCTCACACTCGCATTTACACAGCACCACTCCCTCACTTACTACTCTGCTGCCACATTAACCGCTCTTCAAACCGCATTTTGTTGGGTATTGTGCCGCCACATTTCAGAGCTATGGAGCATTCAATGCTCCCGTCCTTTCCATTCATCAAATGTCGGCACACCATTACCAACTCTGCGCTCCGCGTTTTGTCATTGCAGATGGCACCGAAACTGGGTCACTTAGGTTTTGTCTTAGCCGCTTTTTGCGTTAGAGATGGCTCGACTTTGGCGATTGCTCCACTCATTTCTCCTTTGACTCTGTTCCTACTTGGCTTCCCGCCTGACCCTGGTAAGGATGTTATCCTGCTAAGGCAATGATCTTTCTAGCTCAAAAAAAAGAGGATTTTTTTTCTTTTTTCGGTTTATTTGTTGTATGGTTTATGCATGCAATATCTCAGTTTGGTTTTTTCTGTTTGCAATGGGATTTCTTCCATATATTGCTATCTGTGGTTGTAAATGGAAGGCTCTTTTCGTTTTCTGTCTGGTTGTAATCATTAGGCTTTGGTATTCAAATGGGTTTATTGTTTATCCATGGGTATTAATTTTTATTTTATTTTTTTGACATGGGATTTTTTCCATCGATTGTTGTCTTCATAAATGCAAGGATCTTTTCATTTTCTATTTGGTTGTAGTCATGACGGTTCGGTGTTAAAATGGGGTTATTGCTTGTTAATGGGTATTTCGTTTAGGCATTGAAAATGGCTTGGCTTTGGCGATGGCTCCGCTCGTTTCTCCTTCGACTCTGTTTCTACTTGGCTACCTGCACGACCTCGGTAAGGATATCTTATCCTGCGAAGGCAATGATCTTTTTAGCTCGAAAAAAAAAAGGATTTATTTGATTTTTTCGATTTTTTTTGTCATATGGTTTATGCATGCAATATCTCGGTTTGTTTTTTTCTCTTTGCAATGGGATTTCTTTCATATATTGTTGTTTGTGGTCGTAAATGGAAGGCTCTTTTCGTTTTTTGTCTGGTTGTAATCATTAGGCTTTGGTATTCAAAAGGCGAAACCAAGCAAAACAGAACAAAGGCAACACAAACAATGCACCAACAACACACTGACAGTAGAAAAAACACAGACCGGGGATCTAAACAATAGCAGATCTTGGGCAATCAAATCTAACACCCTTAGCCCTAGGACGTAGCTCCCTGACAGATTTGAGGAGCCCCTTCTTTCTACGTTGAACTACAGTCCAAGAAACCTCAGAGTCAAAGTCCTCTGAGCGAGGAGAGGGGCGGGGGGAGGGGGATCCTCTCGAGCCTCAATAGCCATGGAAGGCGCCAACGAAGCCGAACTTGAAGAAGGCCTAGGCGGAAGAGTGACTGGAGAAACGGAAAAAGTAGCCCGACCAGGAGCTCCCGAGGGCCTAGTCAACAAGTTTGAAGTAGGCAAGACCGAAGGAAAACTCGAAGCCGAAACAATAGTGGACCGTTTAATAGTAGTAGGAGCCGAGGTCGGAGCTAAAGAAGGGACAAAAGAAAACACCTCCACCAACCCCACCGGAGCAGAATCAGGGATCACTTCCTCCTGAGAGGAATCAGCACCACAAGACAAACCATCCTCTTGAGAAGCACTGATAGTTAAGTGGTCCTCAAGAGCATCCTTCCACCAAGTTGCAGCGCTTTTACGCCGCGAAAGAGAACATCCAGCAGCCATGTGACTGACAGCGAAGCAACGCTGACATCTGAAGGGGATACCCTCATAATCCAGCAGTTGTTTCCAAGACCGATCACCAACCATCAAAACGTCTCCAAAGAGGGGTTTGGAGACGTCAATATCAAGTATACGAGCAACCGTGGAGTGACCCATGAAAGAGGTAGTAGCATCTACCTTTAGAAATCAACCAATGGCATTGCCAATGCCCTCATAGCAAGAATCCTCCCAAAACTGGAGGGAGAGGTTCAGGAGTCGCACCCAAATCGGCCGAATATTAAGCGGCTCGGTAAGGGGATTAAAAGCCAGAGTCCATGGCTTAATGGACAAAGAATGCTTCCCCCACATCCAAACCCTACCATCGAACACTAAATCTCGTTGCTCAGAAGAAGCAAAAGCCACAATGAAAAAGCCTCTAGCACTGGGAAAGAGCTCAATCTTTCCAGCAACCAACGGCTTCCAAGGCTCCAACACCCAATTGTGAAGGTCGGGCAGAGAGGGCCACAGTCCATTAAACCTATAAATTACTCATGTATTGCGGTAAAACTCTTCATTTTCAGCAATCTCGGGGCCGCACACCACAACAGGGGAAGAGCGGGCACATGGGAGAGGTCGGACTCCCCTACCCATCCCCCCCGAGGCACGCAGAGCACCCGGACCAGCAACCCCCAAACCAACAACTGCAGCAAAAGACTTTTTAGGGACAGCCAGCCACTCCTCCCAGGAACGGACGCACCAGTCCCATCCACCCCCTGCACAGCGTACGTTCTAGAGTTCACGTTTTCCTTAGGATCCCAATCTGAGGGAGTGCACTTCCCCTCCAGCCCACTGTTTTCTATAGTAATCATATCCTTTTCAGGATGCACGACCCTGCCAAGAGGAACACTGGCAGCGGTGGCAGCAGAGACAAGCACAGCAGACCCAACGCCAACGGTCGAGTCGAGCAGTTCGCTCCCGCTTCCGTTGATTTCAAAAAAGGTATTAAAATAAAATGGGGTTATTGTTTGTCCATGGGTGTCAAATTATCTTTTATTGCTTGTAATATGATTTTTTCCATCTATTGTTATTTGTAATCGTAAATGGAAGGTTCTTTTGGTTTTCTATCTGGTTGTAATCATGAGGGTTCGGTATTAAAATGGGGTTATTGTTTATCCATGGGTATTAAAATATTTTTTATTGTTTGCAATGAGATTTCTTCTATCTATTGCTGTCTGTAATCGTAAATGGAAGGTTCTTATGGTTTTTTGACTATTTGTAATCATGAGGGTTCGGTATTAAAATGGGGGTATTGTTTATCCATGGGTATTCAATTATTTTGTATTGTTTGCAACGGGATTTTTTCCATCTATTGTTGTTTGTATTCATAAATGGAAGGTTCTTTTGGTTTTCTGACTGTTTGTAATCATGAGGGTTCGATATTAAAATGAGATTATTGTTTATCCATGGGTGTTCAATTATTTTTTATTGTTTGCATTGGGATTGTTTGCTATCTATACTCATAAATGGAAGGTTCTTTTGATTTTTGAGTAGTCATGAGGGTTCTATATTCAAATGGGGTTATTCTTTATCCATGGCTATTGATTGTTTTTTTTTGTTTGAAATGGGTTTTCTTCCATCTTTTGCTGTATGTGGTCGTTAATGGAAGGTTGTTTTGTTTTCTGTGTGGTTGTAATCATGATGGTTTTGTATAAAATGGGCTTCTTGTTTATCCATGGCTATTATATTTTTTCTATTGTTGTCTGTGGTCGTTAATAGAAAGTTCAAAGTTGTTTTGTGGTGGAATGTCTAGTTCAAAGCTTAAGACTCTTTGTTTCTTTAACTTTATACTGTAGAGATTCAAAGGATTTCAAATATCAAAACTAGTGTTCAATGGTGTTTGTTGTAACACTTTATCTACTTTACGAGTAGTGTTTATCAACACAACTTAATGGCTGTTTTCTGTTATTTGTAACACATTTATTGGTTTTGGAAATTGCAAAATTTTGTTCGAGCATCACTGTGACTCTTTAATTTAAGTTGCAAATTTTAGTTTATGGTTTGCTATCGTAGAAATGGATTGACAAATGTTTTAATGGTTGACAATTTTTATCTTAGAACTAAATTTACTGTTTAATTTAATATCATATTGAATACCTTGTAAAGCATGTTTACTTCAAAATTCAATCTGCAATATGTCCTCTTTTCATAGTGGGTCACCCTAACTTGACCCCTCCACCTGGCGCACCATGTCATCCGAAATTAAACAAATTTGCCTCTGCCACCTGGTCAATGATGTGGACACCCTAAATATTTCGTTATGTTGTTCATGCCCTTGCTTTAGCAATCTACACCCTCTAGTCACAATCTTCATTCTCCATGCATTATATTTCACAACAAATGTTTATCATTTTGAATAAATTAACATGATCTACACATACAATTCCTATTGGTTTACTAGTGGATGAGTCTGATCTCCTTTATCTACACACACGCGCGCGCAATCTACACCCTCTAGTCACAATCTTCATTCTCCATGCATTATATTTCACAACAAATGTTTATCATTTTGAATAAATTAACATGATCTACACATACAATTCCTATTGGTTTACTAGTGGATGAGTCTGATCTCCTTTATCTACACACACGCGCGCGCGCGTGCGCGTGTGTGTATACACATAAAACCAAAAGAACCTATGACTACAAACAACAATAGATGGAAAAAATCCCATTGCAAACAACAAAAACCAAACTGAGATATTTGTCTATATAATCACATTGATATAGCTATTGTCCATTGGATTCTACTAAAATTTCTATCCTAGGGTAATTTCTATAGTAGAAGGGTCAATCCCATGATTTCAGATTTGGACCTACCTTTTCAAAAATCAAATTCAAATTTTGGTCAATTGTGCCCCTTCATTTTCCTACTTTGAGCCTAACTAAGTACACATTTTACAAAATTTGACACTGTCCTAGTAGTGAAAGATTCTCTTTAATTTATCATCCACACATATCAAATAATTGATTCTCATCCTAGAGCATTCAAGGAGCAAGCAATAGCAAAACACTTGGATTAGGTGAATTAAAAGGACTAACAAAGATGCATATCGTCATTCTAGGGCCCTTTCCTACTATCTTTGATTTTTTACACACTTTGAAGGGTTGACCTAGGAGAACATGTCTCCTTGTGTCATAATGTTAAACCATGCAAGGTATTTCTAAATACCGACAATCTTCATATATCATAAGAGAGTAGGAGCAGAGTTTGCATAGGGTCAAGTCTGAACTTAGAGGACAAGTCTATAGTCATTGAATCAACTAAGATGTTGGACTAGATTCTAGATAGAGTAAAGATTCTATATCAATTACTAAACTGAGATATTGTATGCATAAACCATACGACACAAAAATAGAAAACAATCCCATTGCAAACAATAAAAAATATTTTAATACTCATGGATAAACAATAACCCATTTTAATACCGAACCCTCATGATTACAACCAATCAGAAAACCAAAAGAACCTTCTGTTTACGAGCAGATAAAACACTGTCACACACACACACATTCATATGTATGTATATATGCATATGCATATGTATGTATATATTACATTATGAACAAACCATTCTACTAGAGAACTGCATTGGGGAGACTTGGTTACCCAAAGGCATTTTGGCTTAAGCTATGTTGCAACCTACATATCAAATTGATTTTTGGATAACTGCAACATAGCTCAACACTAAAACAGCTTTAGCGTTATTAAGACTCCCCATCTCAACTATTATATAGGGTCATAGAAAACTATATGTTAGCATGAATAAGTAGTGAAAAATATGGTTTCAAAAACCAGATCTAAATGCATGAACATCCTATTAACTAGGACTACATTCTATTAGACAACATGGCTACATGAACAAACCATTCGAATACCTAAAGTTGAACATGAAGAAACCTAAGCTACTATGAGGTGGTAGCATTGGGGAGACTTGGTTACCCAAAGGCATTTTAGGTTAAGCTATGTTGCTGTCTACATATCAAACTAATTTGTTGATAATTGCAACATAGCTTAACACTAAAAATGCTTTACCACTATCAAGTTTCCAAACAATGTCCAACTTCATACGAGCTATCACCAAAGAAGAGCCATCTCCAAAGCCTAAGTGACCTTGTTTTGGTGCCATCTGCAACAACCATACATGTTAAGTAGCGTCGGTAGCGGGGTGCCAGCGTTTGATGAATGGAAATGATCGGAGCATTGAACTCTCCATAGCTCTAAAATGTGACGACACAATGCCTAAGGAAATGCAGACTGCAGAGTAGTAAATGCGGCAACAAAGTAGTGAATGAGGGAGTGGTGCTATGTTAATGCGAGAGTATGAGAAGTAAACGTGGTGGAGTGCTCGCATGCCAAACAACATGCTGAGCACAACATATGATGCGGGTCCCTACCACTGGGGTTACTTATGTTCGGTCGTCGGTCAACATTAAGAAAGGCCCAGAGAATTGTCCCCGCCAAAAACACATGTCATCCACGTGGCAAAAAACAACCCGACCCCATAAAATGAAATATTTAGGGAGTCCACCTCATTTCACGAATGTTTGAGTATAAATGCATATGACTCAAATGAAGAAATGTCATCTAAAACAGTAAAGAATATGAAGCCCATGTCGACCTTGAAAGTTAGGTTGCACCACTATCATGCCCTCAACATATCATTGTACTCAAACACGTTTTATGTTGACCACTGGATATTTACAAAATGCAAATCATTAACATATGCCAAACATAGATCTGAAATCCCCTTTCATTAATATAAGCCAAAATACAAATCGTGGTAGTATAAAATGTAAAAAAATACTAGAATTTCAAACTTGTTTGTGTACAATGATTGGTTGCTACCAATCTCATTCAAACCATGCTGGAAAAACTAGTGGACTTGATGTGACATAGCTTGTTGTTGCCTAACTGCTTGACAAATTAATCCCAACCATGTTCTCCTCCCTTGGTGGTGGACTTAGAGTGTTGCTGAAATGGGATGGGGTTAGGGCTAGAAATTGAGTATTGCTCACATGGGATGGGGTTAGAGTTGGAAATGGAGTGCTGTTGACATGGGTTGGGATTAGAGTTGGAAGTGGAGTGCTGGTCACATGGGATGGGGTTAGAGTTGGAAGTTGAGTGTTGGTCACATGAGATGGGGTTAGAGTTGTAGGATAGATAGGGACAATGTTCATCATCTCTCTAAACAATGCATGATTTTCTAGCAAAGGGTTTAGGGGGTTGGTTAAACGTCTTTGTCTCTCTAGATTCTTCCTTACCATTTCAAGCTCTCTTTCCTTTCTATCCTTCTCCCTTTGAATCCTCTCTTGCTCCTTTTTCTGCCTTTGTAAAACTTTTCGTTGTTCTCTTGCTTGTTGTGCAACATCTCTATCTAATTTGGCTTGATCCTTCAATTCCCTTGCAACAAGAGGTGCTACCTTTCTGTCCTCAATCTGTTGTCTCTTTCAAAGTTTTATCTCAATTTCTTTCTCCTTTGCTCTTGTTGCATTAAAAGGTTCATGTAGTCGTCTGTTGTTAAGAGTTGGGACTGTCGGCTCAACCGAATTCAACTATCCTCTGCAGTCTTGGGTCTTTCCTTCACAATGTGAATGAGTAGTTTAAGGAACTTACTAATGCATGAATCTACTTGGGAACCCAATGATTGATTAGATTCAACTTTGTTGCAAACTGCCTCGGTATCCTGGCTCAAATCTGCAATATCTCCACCATCAGCTTCTCCACACTCGGCATAGTAATGTATCATCTTAGGTACATTCAACGTGGGCAGTGGAGAGGGGAAGGAAAACGTGTTGTCTTCTTGTTGGGGATGCAAATCAATTCCCAAATTCATGGCTTCCTCCACCAACCATGATGGTTAGCTTGGTTAAGACGGAAGGCTAAGTCCATCTAGGCTTTGTTCTTGTTGACTTTCAGCCATGTCATCAAGCAGTTGACCCTCCACCGTAGGTTCAGGTGAATCATGAAAAGCGCTTTGAGTTGAATCCTGCACTATGTCTACTGTTGTAGGATGTAAATCAACATCGACAAGGTCTGATAGCAATGTGTTGGCAACTTCCACTTGTGAAACATCAGCCCTAGAAAGACCAAGGATGTTCTGCATTGCAGAAGCATCATCGTGCATGCTGAACTAAAAAGCGTCGCTAGGGTGCATGTCCTCCATTAGAGCATCTGGATTGAGGGGCCATATAACTGTTCTTTTAAATCTAGCTATGATGTTTGAAACTGAGTGCTTTCTGAAATGACTTGTTGCCCAATTCTACCAATTCTACTATTTTTATTTCTATGTTTGGAAACTTTGCCAACCACGCCGCTCTTTCCGATTTGAAGTATGATTTAAATGTTGAAAATACACTCACATCCAATCGCTATAATTTGTGTGAGGTATGCGCTGGTAGTGTCAGCAAGTCAATACCCAAAGCCTTGACTTCTTGGATGATTGTCACAACTACATGGCTTCCATGACCATCAAATATCAACAAGTGCTTATTTTTTGGCGATACACCACCTAGAACTGATAGTGCAAAATGATGCAGCCAGTTCGTAAACAACTCTTTAGTCATCCAAGCATGGAGTTGGACAACCATGCAAGCACCCAGTTCACAACCAACAATGTAGTTTTTAAGCTACTTTTTACCTTTGAAAAGATAGAACCTTAGTATGCTCTGTCCGGCAGCATCAACACAACACAAAATTGTTATCCATTCCCTGCTCTTCGGAATTATGTATGAAATGCTTCTACTACCTCTTTTGGCCAACACCCGCATGGCTCCATTTCTCTTAGCCTGAATTTTAGTTTTGTCACAATTCCAAATTCTATGTGGTCCGTATGGGTTGGCTTCATACACTTTGGACAATGTGTCGTAGAATGCAGCTAAGCTTGAGGTTTAGAGCTTTGTCTCTATCAAGGTCTTTTGTTGTCCTCAATGTCAATTTAGGATGGCACCTTTTAAATCCAATCCACCATGACTTGCCAAGCAGCCCATCCTTAAATGGGTTTGGTCATGTTTGGCAAATCTGCATGACTTCTGTTTTGAGATTAATAATCTCTAGCCCATGGCCCATTGCTACCATTTTTTTACACCATTCCACTATCAAACCCTCTTCATCTGTTGTCAAGACTGTGGGAGGACCTTTTTTGATGTTCATGTTAAACTACCTAACCAGTTGCTGAGCTTTGTGGTAGGGATTCCCCACTTTTTGGTTGCATTCCTTGTCGACATGCCATTATCCTCCACATCTTTCAATGCTAGTTCCATATCCTATTTCCTCCACTCTTGTTGAACTGAAACCTTCTTGCTTCTAGTAGCTGCATTGACTTGAATAACTGGCTCAACTGGCTGAGGACTGCTCTCGTTAGTAACTTGAGTGTCTTCATCCGGCAGGAATCTAACTCCTCTTTTTTCTGGAGGCATGGTTGTCTTTAGTCTCTTGGTTCCACGACGGGTCCACATTTGAGCTTTGTTCTTCATATGCAGATCAGAACAAACACCTTTGAACACCAATTTTGAAATTTGGAATCTTTTGAAGCTTTTCAGTACAAAGTTGAAGAAACAAAGAGCCTAAAGCATTGAACTAGACATCCCACCAACCTATGTTGATTAATAGAGAGGCCTGCATGGTGGTGTAGCCTAACTATCAGAATCTACTTGGGCTTATACATGACAGGTACAACAATTATGTTTACTTGAGCATGCATGCAGTGAGGTTGACAGTGTAAACTCTCTGTAGCAAGATAACAATGAAGAGCAACAATCAACTTTAATAATATTAATAATATATTTCACAAACAATACAACAATTGTCATACCATTTTCTTCATCTCTGTAATTGCAATTTGTAACTTGAGTTTGTAAGTTTAGTCAGAGAGTTCACAGTGATGCTCTAAACAGAAGATTTGTGATGTTCTATGTTTGATTTGACAGTTTGACATTTTGATTTTGTATGTTCTATGTTTGATTTTATAGTTTGACATTGTGATGTTCTATGTTCTATGTTTGATTTTACAGTTTGACATTTTGATTTCCTATGTTCTATGTTTGTTTTTTATAGTTTGACATTGTGATGTTGTATGTTGTATGTTTGATTTAATAGTTTGACAGTTTGATGCAATATGAATATATGAGCAGTAGTTAGGTAATTCCATATTAATTGTATAATCTTGTTAACTAAGTGCACAATCTCATCTTCTTCGTGTCAATTATGGATCTTGTCTTGTATAATCTTGTTAACTACCTAGACAATCTCATTTTCTTCATGTCATTCTCGTTTTGGCGAGAGTAAATTGAATTTCAGATTAAGATTAACAATCACACCTTCTTCTTGTTTTAACTCTGCACCATCATTTAAGGGGTTTGTATAATAGTTGTGGGTTTGCAAAGTCTACAATGTCATCAAACTAAATGCCTACAAGCTTGTCAAGACCAAAAGAAACTATGTCAAGAGTTCTCAAAGTCCATTAATAGGTTTCAAGCATTATCAGACAGTTTGGAGTATTGTCAAACATTGTTAAGTCTACATATCTTGATTGAACAAGAACATACAGAGGATTGTGGCAACCATTCGAAGGACTATGTGAGGTATGATCATCATTAGCGGTCCTATATCAAACCATAGCAGGTCCAAGAGCATGCAAATTAGTGGAAGACCATGCACAGGCTTATGAGGTCCCTGAGTAAGTGTTTCCTATTGTGCATAGTTATGTATACTTATTAAAAAGTTTTAGAGATCAACCCACTATTTTAGGCAGGCAAATGAATTTTTATAGGTCTGTGAAGGCACAAGAGAGTCCATTTTAATCTCTACAAGGTCTATTATGGACATATAATTCTGTGAGGTTTTTAGAAGGTCTCATAAAATCTTGAAACACTACAACATTGTTGCAGACCTTTGGCAAGGTATCTATGAAACCTATACATCTGCTTACAGTCCTACTTTGCTACCTAAACATTCCAATGAGTGTCCATGTTGATTGGGAAAATGCAAAACACAGTCCAAAAAAATCTTGAATTGAAGATTTGGAAACATTAGAAGACAACAAACTCAGGTCTAGAGACACAAATCAAACTCATCCAGAAACCTAAATCAATCTAGCCTCACTATATTAGGGGAAACCATCTTAACAGAAGGGCTTGTTGAGAATTTTAAGCATAACCACCAAAATATGAGATGTAGAGGATATGACAATTTTGAATGGAGAATAAAACTCAGAGCTCTTACTGCTGGAAATAGCAAACCAAAAATGTCAAGAAAATTTTCCTCTTTGGTTATTGGTTATTTTAATAGTTTGGACTTAGATCGAGATGCAGAGAAAATAACCAAAGTGTATTGCATGTCCAATTTCAAAAATTAAAAGCTCTTGCATTGAGTTTACCCTTCTAAAATTTGATCATTGTTCACTAGCTTGTGTTCCAAAACACCTTGATTTGAACATCTAGGATCATGTATCTATAAACAGTCCTAGGTTATTAGACATCATCAAATCGGATAAGAAAGTATCATCAAATCATATTGCAAGGCATTATTTACACTATATTATCAACATTACATAAGTGCATACATCAACATCAACATTATATGCATTAGATTAATTTCTTGGCATGTCTTTGATATTGTTTCATGGGAAAGGGATTTGATTTATTATTAAGTCATCAACCTTCCCTTTGCAAACAATAAACAATAAACTTAGAGCTCTTGCTACTAGAAATAGCAGACCAACAATGTCAAGACATTATTTCATTTCAGTTCAATAACACATAGTTGCAGCTCAAAAAACCATATTTGCCCAATTAACATGAATAAAAGTTAAATCCAGTGATGAACTCGGAAGTAAAACTAAATTCAATCACTTTAGAGGCTTCTTTTTTGTTGTTGTGAAAGTATTGATATCCCTAGAGGCTCTATAAAATTTAAAGTTGGTTGTGCTCAAAATAGGGATATCTGCCAAATTTAGAGGTTATTTAGATTCACTAAACATCTACTAATTTTAGTAAAGGTTATAAATACTCAAAACCCTTGTTTCAAGGCTTATAAAAACACAGTCCAAAAAACATTCGATACCATTTTCCCAATCAACTTTGCCACCTTTAGGTAGCTCTAACTCATATGCCATTTCAACTATTCAGGTGGAAGTTTCAATTTCAATGGTTGTTTCGAAAACATTTTAAACCAAAACAACAATACAATTTAAACCAAAACAACATTTTGTGAGCATTGCACCTCCTTTATTTCCCACACTCTCGCATTAAACAATATGTGTGTTTAAACTGTATTGCTATTTGGTTTAAAATGTTTGTTGTTTTGGTTTAAATTGTATTTCTATTTAGCTTAAAGTGTTTAAACTGTATTGTTTTTATTTCCCCATAATTTAAGCTAAACAACAATACTGTTTAAACAATTTAAGCTAAAACACATTAAATGAAAACAACAATACATTTTAAACAATTTGAGCTAAAACACTTAAAACGAAAACAACAATTTAGTTTAAACAATTTAAGCTAAAATACTTAAAACCAAAACAACAATACAGTTTAAACTAAAACAACATACATTTAAAACCAAAACAACAATACAGTTTAAACTAAAACAACATACATTTAAAACCAAAACATACATTTATGGGATGTTGGAATATTGAACTTACAATAATGTTGATAGCATTGTGCAATTTGAAGCCTTCAGGACTCTTCTGTATGGGATGTTGGAAAATTAAACTAGAAAAACTGGGGTTTATGTAAGAAAACTAGGAAGGAAATGTTTGTGATCTATGTGCTCTCATTTGATTGGTTCAAATAGTTTTTAGTGCACTTCATTTGAATGATTTGATGGATATCTATAAATTTGAATTTGGTTTGAATTTGGTATTAAATATGATAAAATTTGAATTTGGTATTAAATATGATAGGTGATTGATTTGGTCAAATGCTTATTTGGTCTAAAGTGTTTGAATTCCTTTAATATTTTTTTGACAGCTTGATTGGTGAGCCTTAAACCTTCGATTGTGTGAAATTAAATGGAAGAGTTGATTGATTTGGTTGAATGCTTGTTTGGGTTGGATTAATAAATTTATGCCCTCTTGTTTTGACGACTTGTTTGGTGAGCCTTACACCTTTGATTGTGTTCATTTTTGCAGGTATTAAGTTGAAGGGACTAGTAGTTGGTCATTTATCAGTCGATAGTGTGCACTTCAGGAGGGGTCATCTCACAATAATGGATTACACTTTTTGGCCAAACTTGGCATTGAAATCAACATTTTGAATTAAATCTTCACTTTTTGACACCTATAGCCGCTAAACCGTTAGGAATTTGAAGATGATGCGAACTGGTGATTTGTGAGATTTTGTTTGTAGATTCTAAATATATATATTTTTAAAAATTGGAGTTAAATTGTAAAATTTTTTGCATCTCCTTTGATAACTAGGTTTTAATAGTAAACAACATTTTTTAAAAGTGATGTGTATTCTGTAGCACATAACATTTTTTCTACAAAGGATAAAATTCTGATTCTTTTGAATTTAGATTGGTAACACTGATATATAGGGCATGCATTTGGTTTCATAATGTTTTGTTAAATATATATTTTTTTAATTAAGTTTTGAAGTCAAACCGGTTATAATTTAGACATAGGCGTATTCCGTAAAACATAACTTTTTTTTTATGTATCAAATTTCAATTTTTCTTTTTTTGTTGAAACAAGGACATCAATACCTAGGGCATAGATATTTTTTAGAAATTTTTTTCACTAATTTACTAATTTTCCATGTGTGTAGAACAAAGAATTTGATGTTTGGTGAAAAACCTACATTCACAAGAAATAAAAAATAAATATAATAATCAAATTACATATATTTGAAATTATACTTTTTGGGAAGCTTATAATAAGGACTACATACTTACAAAACATAAATTTTAAATGAATTCATTTGATCCCCCAAAAGGTAAATCAAAAGTGGTTTTTTATCAGCATTTTGATAGGTGTAGAGGAGACTCCATTATAGGTATGGTTTAAAACTAGCGGGGTTCTATCAAGGGGGTTTGAATCTAAGGGGGTTTGGTCAAACCCTGTTCAATTAAAATCCTTTAAATGGAACCTTTCAAGGCTTAAATCATTATATTTTCTAAAATTATGTGATTTCAGCAAAAATCAGGATGTCCCAGAAAGTGTAACCCATTATTGTGGCAGCACTCGGAGGAGTAATGAAGTGGCTCGCCATGTTGGATGTGACACTTTAGCATTACTCGTTTTTACTTGGGACTCCAACTTTTGAAAATGTGAAGCTTTTCTGGGACAGTGGTGGATATTGGATGGGACAATTTTTAATGATAAATGTTTTAAAATGTTTATTTTAAACCAAAAAGGAAGTTAGTCTAGGTTGATCGCTAGTCTTAATCTTGGAAGAAAGTACTATTAAGTTTTTAATATAAACTCTATTATTATCATTTTGGCTTATGTTGGATCCACTTGCCTACATGTACAAATCATGTTAGTTGCATTTATGTTTTGCAAATCCTTGTAAATCATTTGTGTATGCCACATAATATGAATAATAAAATACTAATGAATAAACAAATATGATGTGTACATTAATTGGTCCCTATTTGTGTTTTTTTAGAAATATTTTTAATATTAATTAGACTAATAAAAGCCAACTTGTGGCCCCATTTTGGTCAACTCCTATACCACGTATAGGCCCGACCCACTATGGGGCCCTCTCCCCTAGTGGCATTGTGAAAATTAACAATTGTGCAAGTATAAAAAATAATTTGTACCGTTCATTTTGAAAGATAAGTGCAGTGGTAGTACTATTAAAACTTAAATAGCTATGATGTACAGAGGAGCAAACCATAAAATGCACATTCTTCATTTGGAATCCATACTTGAAGTGTACATGGGTAAGAAAAACTAGATATTAATAGGAATTTAAGTGAAAGTACAGTACAACACAATATTGTTAATTATTTGTTTATGATGATTTTAAGAATAACTAGAGATTGGGGGTTAATCATGCAGCTTTTCAGACTCAACAGGGGTTTGCTTTGAATGAAGGGGATTACTTGGCATGTTAAATTTCAAAATAGTAGTAAAGTGGCAGCTTATGTTGTAGGTGGAGTTTCTGATCTAAAGGAATTTGGTTTTTGTATTTTTAGTAATCTTGCACACCAAATTGGTGTTGAGCTTGGTAGTGATTTTAGAAATTGTTAAACTTTTCATGGACCAGCTATGAGTCAAACTTAGGACCTCCCATTTGCTACATGTACTTGGGGATCTTAGCTTGGCCTAGCTCTGCTAACCTGGGCTCTGATACCATGTTAAACTTTTCATGGACCAATTAGGATTTGAACCTAGAACCTCCCATTTTGCTGCTGGGGTGCTTTAACACGAAGCTATTGGCCCTCTTGGAGACTGATCCATCTTTTGTTTGGGTGGCTCATTTTCCAACACCCCCCTTGAGCCACACTGTAGGTGCTCAAGGATCATAGCTTGGCTTGGCTCTGATACCATCTTAAAATTTTCATGGACTAGCTAAGAGTCGAACCTAGGACCTTACATTTGTTGTTGGGGTACTCTACCACTGAGCTCTTGATCCTCATGGTGACTGGTCTATCTTTGGATCGAGTGACTCATTTTTGAACAAACACTATTTTCACATTTATTTATTTATTTTAATGATGAAATCAAGCTTGATGACTTAGATGGACAAACTTATTTCAGTACTACAAATTTGAAATGAAGCCAATCATACAAAGTTCAAAGATTTTGTTATGATTTTAGATGCTAATTAAAACCACCATTCAAACAATTTACTCATGTTACCTTGATTAATTAAGCCAAGTTTAATGGGATATTAATAATTACTTTTCTTATATTAGGGATGATGATAGACCTGGCTTATAACCTCCTTTAGGCTTGAAAATAAATAATTTCTTTATTATTTATTTTATGTGCTAAGGGCAATCAAACAATAATTAGTAGATACCTTAGGACTATGAGTTGGGACAGATTATGTATACCTAATTATATATGAAAATAAGATCAAAATAATAACAATTATAAAAGCGTACCTTGGAGTTGGAGGTGAAAAAGATTGTGTCATATAACTGAAATTTGTAATTTGATACTATATAAGGATGAACATAATATAAGATTGGGTTATGTTAAAACTGGAACTATTTGTAACTTTGGGTTGAATTTACACATGTGAATATGATCTCTATGCATGTAGATTTAAACCTAGCACCAAAAAAATGAACTTTGACTACAAAAATGAACATGACACTTGTAGAACTTGTATAGCTACAAACAGGGATTTGTTTTGGTGTCTATACTTGTAATGACAAATTAACAATATTGATCAACTTTGGGTGCTTTCTAAGTGGGAATCTTCTCTTTATGACAATCCACTTGATTTGATTAAACCATTTTTATAAAATTAAGGAAGACATCATGCAATGATTGTATTAGGCATTGTCCTTATGAGGGTAACTTGGAATTTGGAACTTGAAACAATATGCAAAAGAGTGATGCAAAGACCTAGTATGGAACTAGGGTTTCATAATTTGGTTCAAAGAAGCAATGCGATCAGAATGTGGTGATGTAGCATGATGATGATAAAGGCAAGAATGATTTTGAGAGGAACTCAATTGAATAATGATCTCTCTGTGAGCTTGGGTGATTGATGGTTGATGGATTCTAGATGATCCAAATGACTTAAGGGGTGATGATCCAAATGACTAATTGAAGGGGGCCGTCTTGAGTGATTAAATTTAAATTTGAAAATTTGGGGTTGAATTTTTTTTAGTAGGAAAAGAGGGAAGAGGAGGATTTGTTAATTAGATCCTCCTTTCACTACTAACATTCAAGGACGTTTAACCAAGTTGAATCATAAATTTTGCAAGAAGATTCACCTACAGGTTGGTTGTCACTTGTAATGATGTGAAAATTCAAAAATTATTGATTAATGTATAAATTTAATGCTCAAGTATGGTCAAAACCCTAATTATGTAAAATTGTAATTAAATGGATAAATTATGACAAATGCTCGCAAACCAAGGCAATAGACAAAGATTAGTTACTAACCATTTTTTGAAGTTTGAGAATTTGAACAGTCGGGGGCTTCGTGATTAGCGCTCTAGCCCAATGCAGTGTTTTCTTCAGGGGGCTCTGGACTCCTTCCGATACTAATGATCACTGTTCAGTCTATTTTTGGCTCTGTAGATGCTAAGGGCATTGTGACTAGCGCTCTTGCCCAAGGTAGGATGTTCTTTAGGATTCTAGACTTCTTCTGATGCTGATTATCATTGTCATGGAGATTTATGTGCCTGCAACCTCAGAGGGTTTTATGACTAGCGCCCTAGCCCTGACAGTGCACCAAACTGCTTCTTTCTGCCTGATCCGGAATCCTTATCTTCCGCAACCTTCCTCTGCAACTTCACTCCATGAAATCTAATACCTGTAACCTACAATCACAAGGAGTGTAGCTAGGGGTTGTGGTGTTTAGGAGCTTGCCTCAGTCAAGCCCCAGAATGACATTCAAGCCTTCCAACACCGTTGTTTGATAAAGAGTGCATATCACTGCGCGATAGAGGCAAAAATAAATTGATAAATGATTGATTCAACACAAATAGATATCACCTCAGAGGTGTAGCTTGCATGTAGATGAAAATCCTTCAACACATGAGAAGATGAAGCTAAATCTGCAATTTCAAACATAACAACAATATTCTTCTATGCAACAATGAATATCTTGAATGCTCTAAAATCATAAGTTTGCCAAAAGTTCATAATCATCTTCTAGTTTGCAAATGAATCCCTAAACATGCTTATATATGTATTCCTGCTTTAATTTCGTAATTCAAACTTAAGATGTCGGCATGGGACACCTTTAACGATCACATAACCGACATTCAAATTTGGGACCTGCCTAAAATAGGGTAGTACTAGGGCGTGAGTGCCCAAGCCCCTAGGTCCTATTTTAGGGTAGGGTCAAAGTTCACAATGTCCCTCAAGCCCCATTTGTCATGGGTTTCAGGTCATTTTGTCTCGGGAGTTAAAATGAATATGCAAGATGTAAAACAAGGGACCTGAGAGCTAAACTTAGAAGGTAAAAGTCCTTGAGGGACATTTTACAACATAACATTTAGCCCCTACTTTAATGTATGTATGATCCTACGACCCATACATGCATTAAAATACAGTCAAAACACAACAAACACGCCAGACACTTGAAGCTAATGCATACACAAAGATTGAGGAACTATTTCTAGCCCCCAGTCTCAGGTAGACATTCGAGAAAACATGCCGCAGACACACCAAACACATTGGAGACAATAACAGGCACATAAAACACGGAGAAGACAGTAACAGGCACACAAGACACGAAGAAGACAATATTGAAGACACGCAAAACACGATAAATACAATGAATGCAGTGATTTTCTTTTTCATTTTCATATATATGAATGCAGATACATAGAAAGTAAAAATGCAACACACAAACCCAAAATACAGGAGGGGCATTTCACCATGCTCTTTGGACTACATATGGGGGAGAAGACATGCAATACAAATCTTAGAGTGTAGGAGGGGCATTTCGCCACGCTCTTTGGACTACACTTGAGAACAAGCACACCATACAAATCCCAAAGCATAGGAGGGGCATTTTGCCACACTCTTTGGACTATACTTGGGAACAAACACGCCATACAAATCCCAAAGCATAGGGTATTTCTCCACGCTCTTTGGAGTATACTTGGGAACAAACACACGGAAGACACATGGAAAACACGAGCACCGTATAGCATGCCAAAGACATATTATATGTCTTAAACACAACAAACAAGGCGATGAAAAAACTTATTTCTAAGCCCCCACCATCTCAAGCACACTACAGGCACACCTAACGGTTGGGTTTATGCTACAACAACCACCAAAGACACGCTTAAGGGAGGATACACCAAACTCGCCTACTCGAAGGACTTTTGAAATAAAAAGGATGTGGTCTAGCTCAAGAGATACACCATCCCCACCTCTGCAAAGGGCTTTAAATAAAACTATATGCATGATATCCCGCCTCCACAGAGGGATTTTTGATTGCAATATAAAATAAAGATGTGCACTCATGCCACATATACAACATCCCGCCTCCACAGAGGGCTTACAAACACGCTTCGTTAGTACCAAAATCATCAGACAGCTTACCTTATATGCCCCCACCTTAAGGTGGTTGATATCATGTACCAATATCATGCATGTTAAGGTAGAGAGAAAACACACAAGGGAACAAGAGCTCTCGCAAAGCCCATGCCTCCAAAGGTGACATGTGCTTCACGATTGTCGAATGTTCCCACAAACAAATAATTTCTTGCAAGAAGAGAGGTTAGAAGTCTTTCTCTAGGATAATAACCACATAACATGTTAAAAGCAATGCATGAAAGTAATCATATCAAAATCCAAAATTATACTACGGATTTGGAAACCGAGTATAACCGTGGGGCTATACTACAAAGATCTCAGAGCTGAGTGTAACCAGGGCGAGACCTGAGATAAAAAAAGTGTACGGAGTAGCTATATTGTTATGGTTTGTTAGAAAATATAAGACACCATCAAAATATTATACGGAGTGATTCTACTAGCCAAGTGTCAAATAATATATATCAACCCCATCGTCATGTATGGACTAGGTCCATTTTTGCTTACTCGTTGAAGGGACACATGGTCCGTATCAGTATTATTTACTTTTCATCATCCGCTAGCTAGATAGAACCACTAGAAGAAGGTAAACAATAAATCAAGAGAGGAGAATAAGTGCCTTAGGGTCATCATATAGGAAGGTACCACTAGGTCACCAACCGCAATGCTATGCCCCTAAGGCATGACACACAACAATAAAAATAGAGGAGAAGCAAGATAGAAGAATGATGATACAAATAGAAGAATGGTCACAACAGAGGCGGTCTCCTAGTATCCTTGACCTTACAAGAGTATCAAGGGTCATCCCAGGAGGCCTAAACAACACATAACACATCATGAGGGAATCGCAACACAAAGGCAAAGGGTTAGAAATACTTACCTGAAGGCACAACTGAACTAGTGGTTGTCGTCAAGCAAATCATTGTCTTCCCAATCTCGAATGTTAGAGGAAAGAGGTGCATAAGGTACCATAGCCCAACTTTTGTTTTTGTCTTTAAATTGTTCATTCTTAAGCTCTTCTTGGTTTGATTCAATGTCAAGTGGAATATTTTCTTGTTGAGGTGCACTTCGTTGGGCAAAAGCTTTTCTTTTCCTCCTCCTTTCTCTTGCTTGTCTATTTCTTCTTGTCCTATTGCTTATATCTTCAGAAGTAGTATCATGTTTTTCTATTGGTCTTTTTGTGTTAGAGGAGGAAACTTGTTCAAATCTCATTTGTTTTGATGAAGTGTTTTGTTCTCGACGACTCACTCCCTATCCTTGTAAGGATGATAGAGTAGGAACCTTAGCATAGAGTCCTTTACCTTTTTCTCTAGGAAGTTCTTCTAATGCGGGTTGTTCTTCTCTTAGTGTTTGCATATGAGGCCCGACCACTCTAGATATAAGTTTTGCTTTGTATTGTTTGTATTGTAGGAAAGAGTGGTCTCTTCGTGGCTCGGGGTCTCTATCAGGTTGTAGCCAAAAGTAATCAAGAGTAAAGTTCTTTTCCATAACCATGGGTTGCCATGTATTACGTCGAATAGTACACACTTGTCCATGTAAAGGGAATTTTATGCAATTGTGAATAGTTGAGGGGACAACATTCATAATTTTTAACCATGGGTGTCCTAGTTTTATGCGAAAGAGGTCAGATTAAGGGATAACATCAAATAATTGATCCACGGCTTTATCATAGATCGTAAACAATAAGGATATTTTCCCAGAGGTAGGCATGAAAGCTCCAATGTGTGTCTTAATCATTAAATCCAAACGTTCATAAGAATCTTGTGTCAAATTATATGAGAGGAGGAACTCTTTGGTTACCACATTAGTTATGCAATTAGGATCTATAAGTGTACCATGCACCGAAATCTCCATTATACTCATGGTGATGTAAAGAGGCCCTTCATTATCTACAAATGTTTTATCATGAGGTATAAATGTTATTTCAGGTTCAATGCTCCTTCTTTTCAAATAAGGCCTAGGAGGGAGCCTAGCATTATTGTTGCGATGAGAATCCATGTATATATGTATTCAAATGAATGCAAGATCAGATTTTAAAATATTTTCAATACTTATGCAAGGAGCAAGTGCAAAACTCTGTATGCTTATGACCTAAAGTGCTTGATTTTTCTGCTTTTTTCAATGCATATGCCTAAAAGAAGTAGTGTTGTGAAGAAATTAATGAGGGGAAGAAAATTAAATGCTTATTATCAGTCCACTAATGCAGCAATATCCTTCACAACACATCTATAATCTAAATCTAGATGAAAAATAGTCAAAATCCAGTGAAAATGCAAGGATTTTAAACACTAATTGTGAAATTAAGGCATGAAACTATGCAAAATGATGTATGAATGAACTATAACCAGATTTATGATGTGAAATAGCTTAGCTCAGATCTGAAAATGACACCAACATACTATAATGCTCAATGCAAGTGCAATTTTAAAGAGAGATGAATGAATATGCTAGTTTTTGTTGAAATTGACTATGTGAAAATGCAAAATCTAAGATGTAAATGCAAAAACACACTATGATGAAACACTACAATCAGAAATCAATCCTAAAAGAGTGTTTAAAAGAGTAGTAAAATCTGAAACAAGATTTTAACTACAAATCCTAGTTAATGCAAAGACTAGGTTATATGAACAATGCACAATTTCAATCAAAATCTAACAATTTAAGCATGAAAATGTAATAAAAATTATTGTAAATTCATGTATTACTGTAATTTATATCAGATCTAATGAAAATATCAGAAATAAAATGAAATTATGTCAAAATACAAGCCTAAGATGCCAATTTTTTTTCAAAATTTTCACTAGTACAAAAACAACAATATATGATTACAAAAACTACTAAAAACTGCTTATAAATGACTAAACATGGTCACGTGACCATTAGTAGTTTATTTTCGTTCATTTATAACACGACCAAATTTATGACTAAACCATTTTTAGTCATTTATTGGTGGTTTTGATTGATTAATTTGATAGTATATTTAGTTGTTAATTTAGTCATATATTTGTTACGTTAGAAAATGTCCCCTTGGAAGCTTTTCCCTCTTAAGGTTTAGCTCCTGGGTCCTTTAGAATGCATTTAGGACATCTTGCATGTTAATTTGACATCTCGATGAGAAAACCCTGAAGTTTCATGGCAAATGGGACCTAGGGGGTGCATTTATAACAAATACTGTCTGAAATAGGGGGGAGGACTTGGATACCCGCTCCCTTGTCCTGCTCTATTTTAGGTTAGGCCCAATTTCAAAGTGTCAGTTTATGATTGTTATTTAGGTCATATGTCGACACGGTAAGTTTGAATTACAAAATTCTTAGTGGGAATGTTTGTAGTTACATATATAAGCATGATTAGGTTATCATTTGTAAACTAGATGGAAATTAGATGGACATTTTGATTGACAAGCTTATGTTAAGGTGATTCAAGGCATTCATTGTGTTGCAGAGTAGTACTTTGTTGTTATTGTGTTTGTATTTGCAGATTTGACATCCATCTCCTCACGGGATGAAGATCATCTTCCTTCCATGAGATCTTCACTACAAGGTGATATCAGTTATGTTTTCTATCATTTATCATTTGGATTTTGCCTCTATCTCGCAGGGATATGCATTCTTTATCTGACAACAGTGTTCGGAAGACTTGAATGTCTCTCTGGGGCTTGATTGAGGCAAGCCTCCAAACACCACAACCCCCAACCCATTTTTTCGTGATTGCAGGTTACAGGTTGCGAAAGCAGAAAAAGTGGAGTTGCAGGAGAGTAGTGCAGACTGTCAGAATTGTAGATTAGAGAAGAAAATAGGGACCTGGACGTGGACGTCCACTCATTAGTCCTTCGGATCCCACAATAGGAAAATCTTTGGAACAACAAGCACATGTTACAGGCAAGGTTTCCAGATCTTGACAAAAACTATGGCACTGGACTAGGGTGCCCACTCATTAGTCCCTGACTTTTTCATTTTCCAAACTTCAAAATCTAGTACGCATTTGATATCTCTATGTGCGATCATTTTCCATAATTTGTCCATTTGTTCACGAATTCCTATAATTAGGGTTTTGAGCATAATTGGGCTTAATTGAACAACAAAATCTCACAATTCCAATCTTCCCCTATGTTCCAAGTGATAGACGGTCTATAGTAGGTCCTTCTACTCGGCTGAAAGTCCTTGAATGTTTAGTGGTGAAAGGAGGATTGACACAAACTATCAAAATCAAACCTAAACAAATCCTCTTCTTTTTTCACCTTAAACATTTTGGTGAACCCATGTTTTTGGACTTTTTGGCACCTTGCTGAGTGTTGTGCTTCATATTTGCATTCATCTCATTCATTCATATCATTGTTCATCTTATTGCATTTGAAAAATTACAAAAAAATTGAAAAATTTGAAAAAATTTGAAAAAATTAACATTTTTAGCTTGCATTTTCAAATAATTTGAATTAGTTGGCATTTAATTTCAATAAATTTCTGCCATTATCATCAAATCTGATTTAAAATATAGAAATTTTTCATTCATCACTCATTTATATTACATTTTCATGCTTAAATTGTTGAAAATTGCTTGAAATTGTGCATAACCTAGTTTTGCATTAGCTAGGGTTTGTAGTCAAAATCTTGTTTCAAATTTTATTACCCTTTTAAAACACTCATTAGGATAGATTTATAACTATAGTGTTGCATCATAGTGGTTTGGTTGCAAAATTTCATACCTAGGGTTTGAAAACCTTATTTTTCACTAGATTTTGGCCTTATCGTCTCTCTAGATTTGCACCATAGGCGTGTTGTAAAGGATTTTTCTGCACTAATTGGATTTTATCAAGGTTATTATCTTTTTCCCCTTCTAAAATTCTTTACAACACCTTTTTATCGGGCTCTTACATTGAAAATTTGGTGAAAAATTGCATATTTTGGCTATATTTTCACTAGGGTTTGACCTAGATTTGCACTCCAAGCGTGTTGTGACAAATTTTATGGCTTTAGGTGACTGATATTACTGTTATAATTTGATTCACCTCCTAAAATTATTTACAACACCTCTTTTATTGGGTCTTGGCATTGAAAACTTGTGAAAAAATTGCATATTTTAGTGTATTTTCACTAGGTTTTGACTTGTCATCATTTTAGGTTTGCATAAAAAGTGTGTTGTGAAGGATATTGTTGCTTTATTGGACTAATATCAGACATATTACTTTCTACACTTCATCAATTTCCTTACAACACCTTTTCTTTCACTTATTTGCATTGAAAAAAGTTGAAAAAATAAAGCATTTTAGGTCATTTTTACACATAGTTTTGCACTTGTCTTTTGCATAACTTTTGAAAAGATTTTAAAATCTGATTTTACATTGATGTTACAAGAAATTTCACCATGGAATCTTCATCTCATTGCTCTTTGTTATCTTTACATGCATATATCAAAAACTTTGAGAGTTTCTACAAATTTCTTAATATGAACCCTCATGTTCTCACTTATATACAAGCTATGTATCACAAGGATATATTTAAATGATCTTCATTTTTAATCCTTAACTATGTATTTGATTATGACAACTTCATATCTCTCATGAGTACATATCCTTGGGTAGTAGAAGATTTAACAAGACACATTGAGAATAATGAGTGTGAAACTCCTCTTAACATGTTGGAATTCATAGCTAAAACATCTGATGATGACATAGAAAATGATTCCTCCTATGAGGATATAATAACACAAGAGGATGAAATCATTGACACATTCTTAAACATTACCCTACCCTCTTTGGAAAATGAAACACCTGTGGATAAAGGGCTCCCTCTCAAGAAGGATTCTTCATGGGTGGAAAAAGACTATTCACCTAACGATCATTTGGTGCATGAGACCTCTACGGATAATCCATTAGACATTCTACCTTTGATTGAAAACTCAAGAACCATCGATGAGAAGACTGTGGATAGCTCTATTCTGCCTAACAACACCATACCTTCCTCTCATCCCAATGCTCTCCCTGGCCAAGATGTAGCATTAGTGGATGAGACAAGGTCTCTCACATTAAATCCTCTAGGGATAGATGTTGGGTATAATCAAGAGGAAAAAAATGTTAATTCAATATTCACTAACAAACTTTGTAGCAATCTTCCTAAGATGATGGTGCGGGGGGCACCTAGTGCACTTTCTTACTTAAAACCAGTTATAATAGTTCAAGGACCACCTCGACCTGAGGATTACATCTACAAATATGCACAACAAATTTCTCAACCGAGTAAAGGTGTTCAAAATGTGTTACAACAACCACACCGCAATGTGATTTCTCACACATACAACACCTGTAATAACAAGCAAAGTAAGCAAGCACCGCATGTGCTTGTCTCTCTTCCATGTTCGTAACCTATGCTCCCTCCACCACCTCGTCTTACTCATAAAAATGGTCAAGACTATGATCTTGTCGAACAACTTCGCGCTACTTCGGCTAAGATCTCTCTTTGGGATTTAATACAAACTTAGCCTACATACCATGGAATGCTCCAGGAAGCTTTATAAAAGGTGATTGTCCCACCTACTACTAAGTCTAATGATGCAGCAACTGTATTGGATAGTATGCATGCGACAAAAATGGATATTCTCTTTCAACCACATGAATTACCGTCAATTGAAGTTCAAAACCAATATGATCCACTTCTAATCTTCGTCACAATAAATAAAACATTGGTAAAATGAGTTATGATTGACAATGGATCGGCTCTTAATGTTTGTAGCATTGACCTACTACACAAAATCAAGGCTGACACATCAAAAATCACACCGGATAAACTTAGTATTCGTGGGTTTGATAATCATAGTAGTCAATCACTGGGTACTATAACCTTACCTGTAAAGGTGGGTCCTACGATTGTATCTACCCTGGTTCATGTCATGCCTAGTTCTTTATCTTACAACATGATTCTTGGTAGACCTTGGATTCATGCATTGGGGGCAGTTCCTTCCACCCTACATCATTGAATCAAATTTATATTCAAAGATAAACTTCATACCATTCATGTTGATCCTAAATCGGATAACTACTTACATATTGAAATGCAAAAACAAGTTTACAATAATATGAGCTTAAACAATTTACGAGCTGATTCATCAATGCTTCCTACCATGAATAGTATTATGCAAGATTGTACACAATCGAATGCACTCTTTGGTGATGATTGGGGCTCATTAGATTTTAATCCTTGCGGTATAGGGGAATATAAAATCAATAGCCTTGACACATAAAAAATAACATCGATCTCATCTAAGCAATCTTTTGAAGCACCTAAAAAACCTAAAGTCCCCTTGGTAGAAAATAAAGAAAATACTCACTTATACTACAAATTACGAGACCTATGAGGCTTCACTATCCCTTAAAGAAATGGCATCCCTCTATGATCAAGGATTTAAAATCCTTTATAACAACTGTGAATATGTAGGTAAGGGATGTGGTGTAAATCAACAAGGGATTTGAGTACCTATAGAATCTTCTTCAAGACATTACTCAAGTGGCATTGAATATAATCCTTTTAAAGAAAAGAAAGATTCTTGTTGTCCTAAAATCAATGTTAATACAATTTCAATAGGACCAAATCAACATGTGAGATATCTTGAGCTGATAGGACACACTTGTAGAAATTATTATAATTTCTCTCAAGAGTGGCCTCCTCCTAGATATGTATGTCCTTAACATTGCGATGAATCAGGTAAGTATTTCTAACCCTTTACCTCTCGTGTTGTGTTTCCCCCGTGATGTGTTATGTGTTGTTTAGGCCTCCTGGGATGACCCTTGATTCTCTTGTAAGGTCCAGGATACTAGGAGTCTGCCTTTGTTGTGACCCTTCTTCTATTTGTATCATCATTCTTCTATATTGCTTCTCCTTTATTTTTCACTGTTGTGTGTTGTGTCTTACGGACATAGCGTTGCGGTTGGTGACTTGGGGGCACCCTCCTACGTGACTGTCCCTGAGGCACTTGTTTCTCCTCTCTTGATTTATTGTTTCCCTTCCTCTAGTGTTTCTATCTAGCTGGCAAATGACGAAAAACATATTATACTGATGCACACCTAGTGTCCCTTTAGCGAGTAATCAAAAAATGGATCTAGTCCATACATGACGATGGGGTTGTTATATATTATCCGATGCTTGGCTAGTAGAATCACTCTGTGTGATCTTGATGCTATCTTATCGCACTTACAAACTGCTACTCCGTGTACTTTGTCTATCTTGAATCTTGTTTCTCTATGTGATTGATCATATGCATTGATGTTGTTGTTTATCATGATTATATGGGCGCTAACACTTTTCTTGCAAGAATGTGTTTGTGGGAACATTTAGCGATCGTAAAGTACACGTCACCTCCGAGGGGCATGGGCTTTGCAAGAGATCGTGTTCCCTTGTGTGTTTTCTACCTACCTTAATGTGCTTGCTCTCAGTACATGATATCAACCACCTTAAGGCGGGGGCATATATAAGGTAAGTTGTCTATTTTAGATGCTAGAAAAGTGTGCTTGTTCTCAGGTGCGGTCTTAAAGACTGGTGGTGATGAGTCCCTCCTGCACTCTGAGATTTGTTTGAAATCAACTTGCAATCATTTAAGCCCTATGTGGAGGTGGGATATTGCATCCTTTTTATCTTAAGCCCTTTGCAGAGGCGGGGATGGTGTATTTCTTGAGGAGAGTGCACATCCTGTCATTTTCTAAAAGTCCTCTATGGAGGCGGGGAGCGGTTCTGTGACTAACTCAACCCTTAAGCGTGTCTTCGGTGATTGTTGTGGTGAAGTACAATCGTCGGTGTGTTCCTGTAATGTGCTTGAGATGGTGATGAACCTAGAAATAGGAACACTCCATCTCTTGTCTACCGTGTTTTCTCTGTGTCTTCCAAGTGTGTGTGTATTGCATGTTTGTTCCCAAGCATACTCTTAAAGACTGGTGGCGATGAGTCCCTCCTATGCTTTGGGATTTGTATGGTGTGCTTGATTTGTTTGGCGTGTCTATTGCCCCATGTGCAGTCTTAAAGACCGGTGGCGATGAGTCCCTCCTACATTATGGTGGTGTGTTTACTTTCCTTGTACTTGCATCTGCATTTCATATATATGAAAAATAAAAAGAAAAAGAAAATAAAATCATCATTGTCTTCATTGCATTCACTATATTCATTATGTTTTGTGTGTCTTCGATGTCATCTTGTCCGTGTTTTGCGTGACTATAATTGTCTTCTCAGTGTTTTGCATGCCTGTTACTATCTTCTATATGATTGGCGTGTCTTCTCCATGCTTGGTGTGTTTGTTGACTATGCTTTAATGCATATATTGGCCTTGCGTTTATACATACATTAAAGTGGGGGCTAAATGTTACGTCAAAAAATGTCCTCTTGGGGGCTTTTCCCTCTTAAGGTTTAGCTCCTGGGTCCTTTAGAATGCATTTAGGACATCTTGCATGTTAATTTGACATCCCGATGAGAAAACCTTGAAGTTTCATGGCAAATGGGACCTAGGGGGTGCATTTATGACAAATCCTGCCTGAAATAGGGGGGAGAACTTGGGCGCCTGCGCCCTAGTCCTGCCCTATTTTAGGCCAGGCCCAATTTCAAAGTGTCAGTTTATGACCATTATTTAGGTCCTATGCCGACATGGTAAGTTTGAATTATGAAATTCTTAGTGGGAATGTTTGTAGTTGCATATATAAGCATGATTAGGTTATCATTTGTAAACTATATGGAAATTAGATGGACATTTTAATTGACAAGCTTATGTTAAGGTGATTCAAGGCATTCATTGTGTTGTAGAGCAGTACTTTGTTGTTATTGTGTTTGTATTTGCAGATTTGGCATCCATCTCCTCATGGCATGAAGAGCATCTTCCTTCCATGAGATCTTCACTACAAGGTGATATCAATTGTGTTTTCTATCATTTATCATTTGGATTTTGACTCTATCCTGTAGGGATACACACTCTTTATCTGACCATAGTGTTCAGAAGACTTGAATGTCTCTCCGAGGCTTGATTGAGGCAAGCCTCTAAACACCACAACCCCTAATCCATTTTTCTGTGATTGCAGGTTACAAGTTACGAAAGTAGAAAAAAGTGGAGTTGCAGGAGACTAGTGCAGACTATCAGAATTGAAGATCAGAGAAGAAAATAGGGACCTGGACTCAGGCGCCCACTCATTAGTCGTCCGAATCCCGCAACAGGAAATTCTCTGGAACAAGAGGAATAGGTTGCAGACAAGGTTTCTAGATCTCAACAAAAACTGTGGCACTGGACTAGGGCACCTGCTCATTAGTCCTCAACTTTTTTGTTTTCCAAACTTTGAAATCTGGTACGCATTTGATTGTCATTTCATATCTTTGTGTGCGATCATTTTTTGTAATTTGTCCATTTGTTCACGAATTCATGTAATTAGAGTTTTAAGCATAATTGGGCTTAATTGAACAACTAGATCTCACAATTCCAATCTTCCCCTATGTTCCAAGTGACAAAAGGTCTGTAGTAGGTTCCTCTACTTAGGTGAAAGTCCTTGAATGTTTAGTTGTGAAAGGAGGATTAACACAAACTATCAAAATCAAACCTAAACAAATCCTCTTCATTTTTCAACTTAAACAATATTTAATCATATTTATTCATTGAGCTTGGTCACGTGACCATTAGTAGTTTATTGCCGATCATTTATAACGTGACCAAATTTATGGCTAAACCATTTTTAGTCATTTATTCACTGATTTTTAGTCATTTATTCATTTTGTTCACTGATTTCTGCCTAAATGTGCTAGAAATGAGACAATGCTTTTGAGGTTTAAAAATAAAACATAGAAAAACATAATCAATCATTAATTTGCACATAATGAAACAACTATTAAGAAGGCAAAATAATGAAATTTTATTGAGAAAAGGTGTTCTTACAACAGATACAAGACTTAAATATGTGCCTTTGCTTTGAAAAATGTGTTACAAAGTGTGTTTCTCAATGCTATGACTGATAAAACTGAGTTACAATGCTCTATTTTTTGCTTATACAGCTCCAAAACATGAAAGAACTACTTGAAAAATGAAGCCTAAGGGTCCTATATCTCATCCCAAGCATGGGAGAGTGTATAGGAACTAAAATTGACTAAGTTCTCATGCTTAAAATTGACTAAGCGATAAACATTTATTAGTGGATGAGCATTTGGAAGTCTTGCTTCCATAAGAAAGTTCTTTATCTTTTCAGCATCATAGAAGTTTGATTCTCTGGTTACATCTTCCACCTCCTTGATTTGTCCAGTTTTGGCTGTTGCTTCAATATATTTGAAGTGAATGTCAGGATCCTCATTGCCAATGACATTGAAAATATAATTTACCATATAAGTACAAGGTTCCCAAGCTACTAAAAAATTGCCTCCTCAAATAGATCAATGAATATCAGTGACAAAATGATACAAGTGACAATCCAAAGTCAAATCACCTAGAGCTCAAATATGCACCCAAGAAGAAATATAGCCCTTCATAAGACTTGAACTGATGCATGAATCTACACCCAATTGTTCAAAATATTCCTTGGGAGCCTGTGTGACATGAAAGAAGTTAACATCAAAAATAAGAGAGCAATTATCAATGTCATCTAGAGCCAACATTATTAATTTGAAATAAATAAAAGGTGCACAATTTTTACCTAGACAATTATTTGGAGATACTTCACTCTACTCCACATACCACTCCACTGTGCTATACAAACAATCATAACACTTCCAGTAGAGACCCGCAACTAATCATCTGAGTAGAAGGGATATAAGGACAAGAAACATATAGAAGCACTGTCTAAAATCATGAAATGGAACCGTCAAGTTAGAAGGCTTACTGTCACACCATCAAAGAACTGCTGCCAGTAGGAACATGATACATAATACACATGGATCTGTATATTGTCTTTTTAATCACTGCCATTACAAACCAACTACAAATAAAGACACTTATGTTTGAAACCAATGATGAAAGCATTCATGTCTGAAACCAAGTAACCACTGTTAGAAGAAAATGAAGTAAATATGTCATTGTTCACTGTGCATTGACAATATAACTGTCTCAAAAGACCATATCTATTCACCTTTGATCATATCAAAACATGACACATCCCAGCCTTGTATCTCTTGTAATCATACAATCACACCTCTTGTAACTTTTTGAAGCATAAATAACAATACTCATTTCCATTGAATATTTGAATGATCAAGAAACAACTATGTCATACTTATATGTATAAGTACCTCACCTTGCATCAAGTTTTATCAACACCTTTGAAACTTACCTTGCATCAAAAAACACCATTACCTTTGACACCAATGATGTGCAACCAATGATCAAAGAAGGATGCAGATGCATATCACTGTCACAAGCAACCACTGTCATTAGCAAGCCACTTTTTCATTGTCACAAGAAAGAAGTATAAGACCATAACTGTCACAGTTAGGGAATTGCAAACTGTCACTGTCATACCAACTATTGTCACTTATCATTGATAGAATACTGTATTAGGCATACCATTCACTGTGTATTCACTATGATACTCCATCACTCCATTGTGCATAGGCAAGATGATAGTTTCATTGTAATCCATATCAACTGTTAAGAATATGCAGACATGTAGGTTATAATATAGGACCTCCAAGATGAATTGATAAGTCTTGAGAGAACCTATACAAACTTTGAATGACTTCCAAACCTACAAACACTTTTTAGGACTCTTTTGGGTTTTCATGAAGACTTTCAACTTATACAAAGCTTATGCAGGAGTTTTAGAACCTTCATTCATATTAGATATATTTGTATTCTTTTTGTAATTATTATAGACTTTCACTTACTACCCATGATGTCTCTTTCCTCTGCATCTTGCTACTATTATTAGGTTTCTACAATACCCTCATAAACCCTTAAATATCTTGTAGAGTTTCAAAATGTTTTTGACATTGATGCATGGGCCCTTCATGTCTTTTGGTATGGTTTCCTAAACTTGAACAAGTGTTTGACAATGTTGACATATCTTTAGGTTCACTATGCAGACCCTAAACTATCGGTAGAGTTCTTTACTCTTGACAACTTCATTGGCAGAGTTCAATAACCTTAAGAAGACCTCTTTGTGAACTAGGTTAAGGTATGCTTAACTTTAACCTCTGCCAGACTTATGAAAGCTTATAACTTTTACAAACCCCTTAATATTTTATAAAAAAATTATATAGCATCATACAATTGTAAGAAAATAGAGGTATCAATACAAAACTCCACAAGATATCAATACAGTGCTTATGCTTTCTTCCATCAAAGAGTAAAGGATAGAAAAAATTTGTCAAATGTTGTAGTGGCAACTGCCCTAGTAGACATGAATGCAAAATGTGGAAACATAGACAAAACATGTGAACTGTTTGACAAAATGCCTCAAAGAAATGTGGTCTCATGGACTACAATGATTGCAGGATATGCACAAATTGAACTTTTTGAGAAGATTTTAGAAACTTTCAAGCAAATGCAATTGGCAGGTGTAAAGCTAGACTCCACAACCTTTGCCAGCATCCTCCCTACCTATGCCAAAATGGGAGCTTTAGAACAGGGTATGGATATCCATCAAAGCATGAAGGATAGAGGAATTTTGTCAGATGTAGTTGCAACTACCCTGGTAGACATGTATGCAAAATGTGGAACCATGGACAAGGCACATGAATTGTTTGATAGAATGCCTCAAAAAAATGTGGTCTCATGGACTGCAATGATTATAGGATACACACAAATTAGATTTTTTGAAAAATCTCTAGAAACTTTCAAGCAAATGCAATTGGCAAGTGTAAAGCCAGATTACACAACCTTTGCCAGCATCCTCCCTGCCTGTTCCAAAATGGAAGCTTTGGAACAGGGAATGGGCATCCATCAAAGCATAATGGATGGGGGATTTTTGTTAGATATTACAGTTGGACAAAATGCCTCAAAGAGATGTCATCTCTTGAACTGCAATTATTGTTGGATATGCATAAAATGGATTTATTGGAAAGGCTTTACAAAATTTCAAGCAAATGCAATTGACAGGTGTAAAGCCAAATTCCACAACCTTTTCTAGCATCCTTCTTGCCTGTGCCAAATGGGAGCATTGGAACAAGGTATGGACATCCATTAAAAAGTAATGGATAGAGGAATTTTGTTAGATGTTGTAGTTTCAACTACCCTGGTAGACATGTATGCAAAATGTGGAAGCATTGACAAGGCATGTGAAATGTTTCTCAGAATGCCTCAAAGAGATGTCATCTCATGGAATGCAATGGTTACGGGATATGCACAAAATGGACTTTTTGAAAAGGCTTTAGAAACTTTCAAGCAAATGCAATTAGCAGGTGTAAAGACAAATTTGACAACCTTTGCCAGCATACTTCCTGCCTGTGCCAAAATGGGAGCTTTGGAATAGGGTATGGACATCCATCATCAGAGAGATTGCACCATATCGGTGGGAGCTACTTTCATGTCTTCCTGATAAAACAATCATCATCAAAGAGGCTATACTATATCGGTGGGAGGTAATTTAATGTCCCTCCAATGAAAGACTGTGCATGAAAGAATGTGATCATCATCAAGTAGACTACAACACATCGGGAGGAAAAATCTTAGAGTCCCTTCGATAAAAAAGAAAATGATTCGCATTGAATATTATCGAAGAGATCGAGTCATATTGGAGGGAACTTGTGAAAGTCCCCCTGGTCTAATAATACAAAACTACAAGGAACGTCAAATCTCATCTACACATTATAAGCTACAAATAAATTGATCATAATTTGAAATCATTCAAAAGAGTGCATAAATTCTTCGTTATTGAATTTTGTGCAGAAGTTTTTGTGAAGGCTTTGGTGATCCAAAGTGGAACTTGTAACTACAATATCTGATAAAAATCCACTTCCGAATATGCTTTTGATGGATGTTCATACCCTCATCCAAAGCTCCAATTCACACACATGCCTTCTCAACAACAACAATTGGATGAGAAATAATTTTACAATGCTGGATACAATTGGATCAAATTCACATTCTATTACTAGGTGCACTCGTTTTCATGACTTGTCCTCTATGGAATGTGAAACAAAGATTTGTGAGAGCTCTTTGTTTGAGTATTATGAACTCGCAGCACTTAAAAAGCAACTTGAGCTTGTGTGTTGGGGAACTGCTAGTCCAACTTATAGAAAAGAACTCCCCATGAATAGGAAATCATGGATGGATCATGTCATTTGTCTTGACCTCTACATTAAGAAGCCAAAGGCTAGGTTACCAAAGAATTTTTCTCAGGTAATGATTCATGGATACATTAATGGTAGGAAAAGTTTGGAGTCTAAGAAGAAGTATCACCACTAGAGGTTCTGCCATTTGGAGTTTCCTCAACTCATATGTAGAATTGAGCTCAATTTGGTGTGGATTTACATTTACAAGAAAATAGTTCCATCTCTTCTGTGGATTTAGGCTCCAACCTCCTTGAAGTCCTTTCCATGTTTGAAAATGTGAGACAATTGGACATTTACAGGGATAGTTGACCCTTTCTAGTATTATATCTAATGGCAGGGGCTTGGATCATGAAGATGGCATGTGTATCCTCTGCTAGAGAGTTGCTTTTCTACAGAGCTTTAAACTCGAGGTTGTCCTTATAAATGTGGGTTGTCCCTGAAATTGAAAGAAACATTGCTTAGCCTTACACTCTACATTAAAAAAGAGTTCTTCACATTTGAGAGACCATCCATGTAGGGTAGAGGTATCCATATATTAATTGAGATTCTCTTGTTTGTTAATGACATCATGCTTCTCTTTATGGTGGTTTGAGAATAGAATTCCTAGCTATGAAATCCATGGGGAGGTACTATTGTTGATACTAGATCTACCAAATTGATTGCTTCTTTCAACCCATAACAGATATTGGAAGCATTACATGCTCTTCGGATACTATTGATTCACATACAAATGGAGGTAGATCGTTGAGGAACTGCTCAACCTTGTGGTGTACTAAGGATAAGGCTACTTGGCACCCTAACTCATTCTAATGGTTGTGGATACATCTCTTTTTGATTTTGAGGACCCTCTCACACCCAATCTCAAGGGCAATCTCACATTACCAATTTCTTCCCTAGCACCACTAGTTCTTCAAATTTGACTATTAGTAAATATTTTAGTTGGTATCAACTACCTCCTAGGATTGTCTAGGTCAACCCCCTTAGCCCCAAAAAGCATTCTCAAACCTTGCATTGGTACTCCTATAATGATCAATGATAATATTAATGGCTCCTCCAATCCATCTGAGAATACTGACACTTCAAGATTTTGGTTCCCCCTTGGGTTGTCTTCTTTTACTTCCACTACCTTGTGGGGTCTTCCCCTTGCACATCTATTTAAATTTTATACTCGTACTAGTTTGGTGGTTACTCTTTTTAGGTTAATCCCTTGTGTGTTTGTTTATTTTCTTTTCCTACTCTTCTTGCTTTATTGCATTTGCTTTAAATCTAAGGCCTCTTTTTCCTCAATTCTTTGTTATTGTACCCATTGTACATTCCAGTCCCTTTGATCTATTGTTGATCATTCATGGATATTAATATATTTTCTTTCTTTCTATTAATTAAACCATTAAAGGTGGAGAAAAGGGGTAATGAATTCCTTGCATTCAAATGTTCATAGCTATCTATCTTAAGATTGTAATATTTCTTTGAGTCCCCTATTCTAGTAGCATGAATGTATGTCTTGACATGCAAACTTAACAAACAAGGATGGGTTGCTGTACACTTGTACACATAGTCAAATAATGTGTTGAAAACATTATGGGAAGATCTTTGTCCTTAAAGGACTCATTGTACTATGCATAATCTGTAATCTATATTTTGCTTCATGATGGAATATTTAATGTGATTTGTGAAGACCTTGTAAGAATACTTTGTTATATACTTCATTATTAAATGAGACGGACAGGGCCTAGAATGTTCATAAATTATCTTGTTTTAGTTAAGACTTATGATCTACTATAGGAATTGTAAGTTGTATTCCTTGTGAAAATGGGTCTGAATTTATAGCCTGCTTATGGAAGTCATGGTAGCTTGACATTGATTGGGATAGATGGTGTGAGTCATCTATGGTTTCAAAGTACCTCCCCATGGATGTCATTCTGTAATTGAGAATACTTGAAGCTAGGCCATATGCTATACATATATGTTCTAGGAAAACCAGCATATACTTCCCAAGCCTAGAATAGTATCATTGCCTCGAATGATACATAACTATTTTTTCACAAGTGTTGGCACAAGCCATCTACCCATAGGGTCAATCAAAATTGTCCAAATAGAGGTTATCTCCAAGCCAATACATCTAAAAATTACCTGCATCTTTTGAAAGATTTCCTTGGTATTCAGTGTAAAGAAGCATAAAACACCTGGCAGAGGAAAAACATTTATTATTCACCAAAATTGTTTAAAAAATTGTAATATTTATCCTTGATAGTTCTTCCCTACCTTTCCAAAATTGTCTATTTACTTCTTGTTCCCTATGCTATACCTTGTATATGTTAGAATAAAGTGCTACACTCTCATCAAAGATGCCTTTTGCACTCTCAATGTCATCCCTGATAGCAAAGTATGCAGAAAGCATTGTTACTGCTTTTCATCTTCAATAGGCATAAATATAGACTTATAATCCAACTATCTTTAATCTATTCCCCAATCAACCGAAAGGCCTATCATTCCACTCCTATGAATGGTAGATGATTCCCACAACAACAATCCACTTTTTCAAGACCTAATGAGCAGTCTATATATAGACCTGAGTACACAAAACCCACTTTCAAGTATGCAAGAGCAAGATTTTTCGGCTCCTACTATTGGAAGAAATAGAGTAATTCTTAGGTCAATGGAATTCCCTGCCCTCTAGTAATTGGTTTGTGCTCCCTGCCAGAAATTTATTCGCAGCCTAGGTTTGAGCATGAGTGCCCAAGTAATTTTAAGCTAAGGTTCAAAGCTTAAAAAAATAACCTTTCCTCAGTTGAAAATCAATCATGGTATCAATTTCACAACCTAGCCTACATAATAGTATATTCCATCTCAAGACATGTTTTTATTTTTCTAAAAGTGTAAAACAAACAAGACCTTAAAAAATAACAAAAAGAAGTCCTTTACATACACAATAGAAAGGGTATAAACAAAACCCGCACCATGCATACAAGAAAGAAACTTTCCAAGATCAGTTGTGGGTGTCACCAATATACAAACATTCTTCCCAGCCAAAGTCATTATGCCCACTATGTTCTCAGGATTTGACTGCACAAATAAACGAACATATGCCGGATCCAACTTTTATTTCCATAAATCAATTTATAACATAACCCAAATGATGAACCAAAAATATAAACAGATGGGGTAATAAAAATAACCAAATTTGGGTTTTTGCCCTGCATATAAGATGATTACACCTGAAATCTAGAGGAGTTGTAATCCCCATTTCTCATCCACTTCAAATTGTATATGCATATCATAGTAGCCTAATAGAACACACATGATATATATTACTTAATAGATTTGAATTAAACTACCTAGGGCAAGGATTGAATGCTTTAATATCAAATTGAAATTGTGAGAATGATGTATACCTCAAGAACCATGGTGCATAATGAATTCAATTAGCAATGGAGATGAAAAGAATCAAAAATCTGTGTGAGAAATTTGCCTTGGCCTCACTGTATCTTTATGAGCTTTTATCTTTTTAGCTTTCCCCGCTCTCTTTTTAGCTTTTGATCTATACTTTCTCGCCTCCATAAACTAAACATATTTTTAAGTAATTATAGGGAGGGCCTAAATTCGATGGCCGTATGATTGTTTTTAAACATTTTTGTCGTAAAATAACAATCAAAATTTTAAAAAGATTGTATCACATGAAAGGGGAGATTTTGGATAGACCATCAAAATTTATATGGAATTATAATGATATATATATATATATATATATATATATATATATATATATATATATATTTGGTTTTTATAAATTTTACTTATACTAAAATATATCATAGTATTTTAAGGTCATCTTTGAATAGATAACCATCATTAAAAATTGCTTGACAGCCAAAGTTGACCGTCAAATTTAATCCCTGATTATAGGTTGTTCAAGTCTATAATAAAGCAAAATAAAACGACAGCACTTGCCCCTTTTAAGAGTTGCTATATTAAGTAATATTAGGGATGTAATTATTATAAAATTATATTGGGAAGTGCTTTTTTATTATTTTTAGATGTTATAGTTTAGTTAAATTAATATGTATTTTTTAAATATACTATATTTAAAAGATGTGGAAAAATAGTAATATATATTATTTTAAAAAAGTAATATATATTGTCTAATTTTTATTTGTGTGACTAATTATTTAGTTGTGTTTTTTAACCGATGATCAAATTAATCATTTATTTAGTCATTTATAGCTGTGTTGCAAAAAATTAGTAGAATTTAGTCATTTTTAGTTGTCGTGACTAAAATTTTTAGTCACGTTGTCATTTATTTGCCAAATTCTACTAGTGTTTTGTATATTTTCAAATGCAATAAGATGAATGAATATAAATCTAAAGTACAACACTCAACAAGGTGCAAAATTCAATAAAAAATAGGTTCACCAAAATGTTTAGTGGGAAAAGAGGGAAGAGGAGGGTTTGTTAATTAGATCCTACTTTCACTACTAACATTCAAGGATGTTTAACCGAGTTAAATCACAACTTTTGCAAGAGGATTCACCTACAGGTTGGTTGTCACTTGTAATGATGTGGAAATTTAGAAATTGTTGATTAATGTATAAATTTAATGCTCAAGTATGCTCAAAACCCTAATTATGTAAAATCGTAAGCAAATGGATAAATTATGACAAATGCTCGCAGACCAAGACAATAGACAGAGATTAGTTACTGACAATTTTTTGAAGTTCGGGAATCTAAATAGTCAGGGGCTTCGTGATTAGCACCTTATCCCAATGCAGTGTTTTCTTCAGGGGGTTTCAGACTCCTTCTGATACTAACGATCACTATTCAGTCTATTTCTAGCTCTGTAGATGCGGAGGGCACTGTGACTAGCGCCTTGCCCAAGGCAGGATGTTCTTTAGGATGTTGGGACTTCTTCTGATGCTGATTATCACTGTAACAGAGATTTCTATGCCTGCAACCTCAAAGGGCTTTATGACTAGCACCTTAGCCCCAATAGTGCACCTAACTGCTTCTTTCTGCCAGATCCAGAATCCTTATCTTCTACAACTTCACTCCACAAAATACGATACCTGTAACTTGCAATCACAAGGAGTGTGGTTGGGGGTTGTGGTGTTTAGGAGCTTGCATCAGTCAAGCTCCAGAATGGCATTCAAGCCTTCCAACACTGTTGTTTGATAAAGAGTGTGTATCCCTACGGGATAGAGGCAAAAACAAATTGATAAATAATTGATTCAACACAAATAGATATCACCTTGGAGGTGTAGCTCTCATGTAGATGAAAATCCTTCAACACATGAGAAGATGAAGCTAAATCTGCAATCACAAACACAACAACAATATTCTGCTCTACAATAATGAATATCTTGAATGCTATAAAATTATAAGTTTTCCAAAAGTTCATAATCATCTTCTAGTTTGTAAATGAATCCCTAAACATGCTTATATATGCATTCCTTCTTTAATTTTGTAATTCAAACTTAAGATGTCGGCATGGGACACCTTTAACAGTTACATAACTGACATTCAAATTTCGGACCTGCCTAAAGCAGGGCAAGACTAGGGCGCAAGTGCCCAAGCCCCTAGGTCCTATTTTAGGGCAGGGTCAAAGTTCACAATGTCCCTCAAGCCCCATTTTTCATGGGTTTTAGGCCATTTTGTCTCAGGAGTTAAAATGAACATGCAAGATGCAAAACAAGGGACTTGGGAGCTAAACTTAGAAGGTAAAAGTCATAGGGGGACATTTTATGACATAACAAATTTGTGGTTGTAAAAATGAACTTGGGAGGATATTGATATTTTATGGTTTAGAAATAGTCTAAGTAGAGGTTAGGTTTTGTTTGTGATGGTCAAATGGGAATTTGGGTAAAAGAAGACATTAAATTAGTTAAAATCGTGTGCTAACAAAATAGTGTAAAACAAACAATAAAAATACATGCTATCTACTTTTCACCATTACAGCTAGATTGGTAATTATGATTTATTAAAAACATCATTCAATTATATAAATTTAATATTTGTATTTACTTGGTTTATGTAATTGGAGTTTCTCTTGTTATACTCATTCCATTAAAAATCCATGTCCATAACTCTCATGGATGAAATTATAGTATTTGTGCTTGCTCTTGATATGCCATTTTCTATATTCTCCTAATTCCCTTGCGTTGTCATGTCTCTACAATGTATTGTAGAAGAAATTTGATGTAAAATATGTTAACCATTTATACCCATATCAATGAAATAGAAGGCTTACTATTTTTTGAAACAATTTCATTAACTAAAGTATGAAGGAAAGAGGGTAAAGAAAAGTTAAACATAACATTAATCTAATAAGGATTTATGTTCTTTGAGAGGCCTTATAAATTAGTTAAGAAGAATATTAAAATTAGTTATAATCATAATTGAATATAGTAGTCCCTACCTAATGTGAGGACTAATGTTTTTAGCTCTCTAAAATGTATTTCTTATTACCTTCAAAATCGTGCAGGTGCTGATAAACCACTATTTTGTTAACGTTTCCTGCACTCATATTTTAAAATTGATTTTTTCCTTATTTTTTAATTTTCTCTGATTTGTGTGTTCTTTATTACTGGGGTTTCATTTTTTTTTCTGTTTGTAAAAATGGGGAGATTTTTGTTGGGCGAATGAAGCATGAGTAGGAGAGAAATTTTTTGGAGGGTTTCTAAAGTTTTAATGCTATAGACATGTTGGTGCAGGAGCACCATGTCAAGTTCAAGCCTCCATGAGGCAACTTTGGATTTTTGGTTTAAGGTTGATGATTTAATGATGTAATAAGGTCTTTTAGACCATGATGAATGGCAAGCTTGTTTCAAGATTTTTACACGTGAGCACGTATGGAGGTATGTGTTGTGGTCTCATGCATTGTTGGGCTCCCTAGACCTAGGCGTATGGTGGATGTATATCTTATTCCATTTTTAATCTAATTTTCCCATTGCAACATTTTAGAGGTGTAGAAATCAGTTCAAAGAATTCACATTCGTAGAAATATAGTAGGCAAATGCTAAGCTTCCCCTATTATTCCGCTATTCGAATGGACTTGGACTTCTTATAGAAATTTGTAGCCAAAACCTTAGCTACAAGGGGACAACCTTTGCTTATGGTACTCACAATTTTGCAGCAAAAGAGTATGTTGTGCTACATAGAGAGAGGCTTGTTTGCAGTGCAAATGATATGCTTTTTGCTAGAGAGCAAGAGTATAGGGTTGTAGAGCCTACCAAGGGAAGTATTGGTATGCAATTGAAAAAGTTGTCAAAAGGGTATGCACAACTTGTGGATTTGATGCAGGAACATGCCCAAATGGAAGAATGAATTATTTTCCCTTCTCTAGAAATTGTAGATAGAGGTAAGGAATGAAGTTGGTTTAAACATCACTTAGTTGTCAATATGTACCACGCAATATTTTGTATTTAGAAGGATTCAACAACCAATAGGTTAAAGACTTGAACATCTGTTGTCCATAGTTGTTTAGATAAAGAGTTTCTACATATAATTTTGCTACAAAATTTATTGAGAACCTTGATATTTTGTCTTACGCTTTGTAGCTATCATTAAATCCTAATGACGGTTCACAAAGTGCAACCCAAATGGTGTAAATGTTCTGCAAACTGTGGTGATCAATTTCATCTAGAAATTCTCTTTCCAAAGCAACAGGTTATCATGGACAAAGATGAATGAATCATTACTTTTTAACTAATACCTAAAATTGTTACAGGTATCACTAAACTTGCAAATGATGAACATGCACAAGATTTTCTAATAATGAATGGCATTCATGAATATGTAAAAATAGTCAATGTTCTTGAAGCTGGTAGCCTAGATCAAAGTTAAGCCCTTCTTAGGTTGTCTATACGGATAAGAACCCTGGAGGTATTTGTTTCATCTACTCTGATTCTTCTTTGGTGACTTGGTCAAGTTTATGTTCTATAGTGAGATATTATAGTGGAAGTAAATCTCAACCAGTTGGAATGGGGATATTGTTGAACACAATAGGGTGCTGAAAGGGGGGGTGTGAATCAACACACTTAAAAAGTTTAACCAAACATTTGCTGATAAAAATGAATAACTTTGAGAACATAAGGGAAAACATGCAATTCAAGAATCAACACATAACACCAGTGTTTTACGTGGAAAACTCTAAAATAGGGAAAAACCATGGTGAGGATTAGCTCACAATATATTATGCTCACAACAAAAGTATTACAAAATTGTTTTAGGGCTACAACCCAAGGAAGCTACTACTCCCTAATTTAATGCTTATAGCAATTACAACTTTGATTTAGGGCTACAACCCAAGGAAGCTACTACTCCCTAAGTGCTCTACTCACTGCAATGGGATTTACAAAAGTAAAGTATACATGGACTACTACAAGGAACACATCTGATTTACGCTGGTAATGAAATCTACTTTTCTGTTCAATACATATCTTCAAACTAATTCTACACACTTCATTTCTTGCATTCTGCTTTGCTATTTTCACATTCGCATTGTTACTTTACAAATGAAATTTCTGTTCTATAAATATCCTTCGCATCATTTTGAAACACTGATTAGGTCAGCATAAAAACATCATTTAGATGAAACATATAGCTCTTCACAAGTCAACCTCAAAATATGCAATATGATAACAAACACTTGTTGCAAACCTCAGTGCATCATTAAGGGGACCAATGCACATCTCTCCATACATTCAAAGATAAGGAAACTAGTAAGGATCCTCCGCACATGTCAGATACTTAACCATTCGGCTCAAACTGTTCAACACTACTAATTGTTCATCTTTATTCAGCTGGGGAGAATCCAAAAACTCAATGTGGACCAAGAATTCTTTCATACATGAGCTTAACAACATCCATATACCTTACTGATCAAGTATCATATCAAATTATGCATCCGTAAGTCAAGAAACATGTCTCTCTATAGAGTACAGAGTATTCCGGACCTTGTAGTATACTTCACATCTCAAAATATGATGTTGCAGTGAAATGCAAGGCTTGAAACCTTTTGAGAATGAACTTGGACATCAATATAGGCTACTTATCAAATCTGCACACTTTTATCTAATTTTTCCAGAGGAATTCAAAAGAAAACTTGGACATCTAGGGTTTCAAAGGATAGTTATACTTAAAACTTTACTTGTAGCCATGATACTTTGATGTGGTACCAAAAAATGAGAATTGTCTGCATACGAATCATACCGAATGTACCTTGGACCATATACTACCTCTGCATATGTTTTGGTGATAGATTTATACATGTTTTAGCTTTTGCAGAACTCAACTTGTGTATTTAGGCTCCTGAACGGACTGTATTGCTTATGTTGCTTAAGTGCAGACCACCAAACCAATTGAAACTCCATCAAAACATGTCTCATACATTTATTAGTCATTCCCTAGAACCGCATGACAAATAGATCTCTTCCGGAGGAATGCGAAGTAGTCCATTATCTCCCCATTACTACTTTGCTTTGTCTAGGTGATGGCCGATATACTGTCCCTTGTAACTTTTCATGCTGAAGATGTGAGGAGCTAAAAATTTGGATATATCATGTCACTATATACAATAAGCTACCTTTAGAACTGCAAGATCAAATCTTTCTTTGTGGAGAAGTGCGGACCAACGCAAGTTGACTTTGTCTTAAGATGTGCACTATGAATGCCCTAGTTTTCTGCTTCTTACCAAAAGGTGAGGTACTCTCAACTGATGAGATATGTATGTGTGGATATAGGGAATATGCAAAGATATGAGTGTTTTCCTCCACACCATGCTCAAACCCAAAACCAATCATCTCCCCATACTTAGATTGTTTTCTCTTTTCCCGAACTGGTTTGCCTTAACCATACTATCTCTTTGTACAAGTTTGTCTATACATTTCCATCTGCTATGTTGACATCAATGACAACACATATTTCCAACAATCTCCCCCTTTGTCATTGATTGCAACATATGCTTCCCCTTAGACATATGTTTCTCTCTTCCCCTTTGACATCAAGGACAAAGGGATTGATAACCTTTGTATCAATTCAAAAACTATATGTACTCACCCTTACAAAAATATATCTGAACAATGCTCCCCCTGACTGTGTTATTTAGTTAAAAAATTGTACCCTTGAAAACCAAAATGGCACTGCCAATCTACTCAATACCTCCGCAATACTATATACATCAAAATTGTCTTACCTAACAACTCATTTGGATGGTATGATGGCTTTGTAGATTATCTTGAGTTGTTGAACAGTTGTGGTCCATATGGCACATTCAGAGGCAAGCATGTAGTTTTGAAATTCACAGTCCATGCACATTTCTTTAGCTTCTTCTAAGCTTCTTGAGGTCTTCATCTTTTGATCTGCTCTTTCTGTCTCTCCTAATAGATCAAACATTGAGGAAATTCTCAAATTTACTGCTTCTCTAATGGACCAAACTATTTCTTCAAGTTTTCTCTTTGGTCCTGTAGTTGAGACAACTGTGCATGCAAGTTTTCCACTTGTGCCCTTGTTGTGCCCATCTTGTCCTTTGACAGATCATATACTTTTGGCCACCTTAGAGATCTGTGACTCAATAGATTCAATTTGTGCCTTGATTTTCTTTGTTGAAGTAGGCCATTTTAAACAAAATAGATATAAGGTTGTGGCTACATCAATGCAGATTTTTAAGCTTATTATGTACACTAGCACATTTTTCCAACATTTCAACTATTTTCTTGTCAGTTACTCTTCTTGCTGCCTCTTATTTTGCTTTTTGTTTTAAGTGAGAAGAGTGATCTTTGAAAGAGTCCATTAATAACTTGAGCTTTTACTCAGTAGGCAGAGATGGGTCAATGGTTACCTCCAATAACCCTTCTTGTATAAATTTTACTACATCCTCTATAGCATTGGATTTCTTCAAGTTTTCTTGTAAGAACTCTTTTCTTGCAAAGGCATGTAGTATGTCACCAAGTTGCAATTTATGTAGAGGACAGATACCTGTCAGATCTATTTGTCCCTCATTAGTTGGAACCTACACTAGTTGAGGAGTGATGACTGGTTGAAATTTTATTTGTAGATTCAGTAGGTTATAAAGATAATCTGTCTCAGATGCACTTTTACCTATGTCATCTATCCCTTCTAATTGCTCTTCCTCTCCAACTTTTTCTTTATCCTCTTCATTCTTTTCTTCCTCAACATTCTTTTCCTTCTCTTCTTGACTCTCCTTAGGGGTAACTTCTCTCCTTATTTCCATACTTCTTATATTCTCTGAAGGAGGTACAACACTATTTTTATCTTGACCCTCAATGTTATGTGCCTCGGTAGTTTAAGGAAGAGAAAGACTTTTCTCTGTAGGAGTATCTGAGGGAGGTAGACTTTCCTTTCCTTGGCCTTCTGTAGATGATGCTCCCTTATCCTCGAGAGTGGCAATTTCCTCATTCATTTCAGGCATATCAATACTTTCTTCAGATACATCTTCAATGATTCCCATCTGAATATTCATCTCCTTGAGAACTTCAACAGTTTTCTTTAATGTTTCCCTTCTCAGTTTCATTATCTCCTCCTCATTCCTTAACATCAGAGTGTTTAGTCTTCTTTTAGTTCTAAATTCATTTGTTAGAATTTTAAAAACCTTGACACTATCTTCCTTGGAGATGGTAGGACAAGTTATTTCAATTGCATTCCTTTTTATTTCAACTTCTTCACTTAATGCATCATTCCTTCTTTTCGTAAGGATATCAGCCAGGATTTTGGGGAGTTGGTCTATAATATCAATTAAGCCTAGATTGTGGGCTCCCATGTATCTGACTACTGCTTCTTCAAGAGTGGATTTATCATTGACAGGTCTTTCATCATAGATTCTTGCAACTTCTCTTAGTGTTGTAATTGCATTTACAGTTACTTCCAGTTGCAGGGGAATATAATCAGGTTTCTTGACCTTCTTTGCTTTTCCTTTGTCTTTCTCCTTTGAGGTCTCACTTTCTTTTCTTGTTCTTTTCTTCAATAAAAATGATTTCTGTATTTCCTCTTCACCTTCATCATCCTCAACATTCACTAGATTTATTATCTTCATCTTTAACTTCTTCCTCTTCTTTAACATCTTTGACATTTTCTCTTTTTCCCTTACTTTTTTGCCTAGGCTTTTTCTTTTCAGTAGTTTGTACTGGGATTTCAGAACCAATTCTTTTGGCAGATAGTGAAGATCCGGAGGCAATAGAGGAAGTGGTTATAGCAGATGTTGATCTACTTGTTCTTCTTGGCAGTTGTGTAGAGGGAATTGTTTGTGCCCCTCCTAAGGAACCTTTAGGAGACCTAAGTATCTCCTCTAAGTTTGTTTTCATTTCCCCATCTTTGGATTTATTCTCTTTTGTTTCCTTTACATCCTTCTTAACATATTTGTACATGATCTCATCATATGTGCCAAACATTCCAGTAGAGAGATCCTTTGGCTTGCTAAGAAGTATGTTAGCATACCCTACCAAATCAAACCCTAAAACCTCATAGGGCAAAGTTGTGATCCAAAATGTCCTTGGCTCAACAACCTCCATATAACAATTGTCTTTATCTACCATGAATGCGATATCATCTTTATATTTTTCTACAACCTTGGTAGGTATCCTTTCTCTAGATTGCATATCTTTCTGGAAAGTCTTGAAGAACCCCCAAAATAAGGTATCACAGTGCTTATGATATGAAAAAATTCTCATGTAATTCTTGATTTGATGGGCAACATGAGTATTTGTATTCCACACTACTCCTTTCATTGAAGGTAATTCTTTCAAAAAGTAAAACATATGACATATGATTATGGAGCCATACCAGAATCTGTATTTGGTTTCTTTTGTCATTTTTAGATTGTCTATTAGCTATTGTCACAGGAGCTCACAAAGATCAAAATCTTTACCCTCTTTAACCATCTAATATGCTGTGTAGATTGTTGTTGCAAAGGCAGAATTATCCCTGTTTGTAAAGTGGATTTTATATGCAATGCTCATGGTTGCATACCAGACCCCCACGTCTTCAATATCATTCACTGTCAGAGTTCTCTTATCAAATTTAGCTCTAGTGAGCCTCATTACTTCTTCATTCTTTACAAACTTCAGAATAGGCACTGGTCTGAAGGAACATAAACTAGTCGCCTTTATTGCATCCTATTAAGAAAAGTGTCTCAACCTTACAACTTCAAAAGGTTACTATTCTTCCCAGTTTTGGTCTTTTAGAATACCCTTTATCTTAAAGAATGATCTAGAACTTTCAAAGTTTCCAAAAGGGCTAAAAATGGCGAGACTTACTATTTTTAGTAAGTTTACATTTGACCTTGGATTGACCTAAAATTTTATTTGAAGGTGCAGAACAGCTAAGTAAACATCTCAGGTGAGTTTTGACTCAAGATCATATCTGGATTGCGAGATATTAATGTTTCTATTTTTTGAAACCCCCGAAAAAGTTTTGAACTCAATTTTGAGGCACCTAGAGGTCCCTAAATGCTCCAAAAATTGTTGTAACTGATGATGTGGGTTACAAGGGTATAGATCTCTTCACGGGATTTCTGATGCATCAAACGGTTCGTCAATCAGACACCTAGATCAAAATTTATGGCCTCCGGAAGTTGGACCTCCTATTTTTGGGAAATGTAAAAATGTGTTGGACACTTAAAAGAGCTATAAAGGGGAGAGTTACACATGTTGGTGTGTGTTTTGGCACATCATAAAGCATATTTGATTGGAGATAATTTGGGTGCCACTTTTGGGTGGTTTTGGCTCATGGTTTTTTAATTACTGTTGATGGTTTACTATATTGTATCTCCTATATATCAGGAGCTTGGGATGGAGGTTGTGTGAATGAGTCTTATAGATGTTGAGTTACCTCCTAGATCTCTAGTTTGATATACTCCTATGAAAGCTTGCTCTGTAAGTATATTGTAATCTTTTGGATTCCTGAATAATATATTGGGCGCCTTTGGAGTGTGGGGTTTTTTACCTGAAAGGGTTTTCCCCATGTACATCTTGTGTTTTGAGATTTGTGTTTGCATTTTATCTTTCTATTAATGTGCATCTAATAACCTATAACTGCAAAAGTTAAAATTTACATAAATCTTTCCTCAGTAGATTGGTGTAGTAAGCGTTTCCACATACCTTGCTTCCTTTCACTTGGTATCAGAGCCTGATCACCTTTGGTTCTAGTTGTTGGGTAAAGGGCTTTTTGAGCTGATCTTCATTTGAGTGGAAGTTTGTGCAAAGGATTTTGAAATCTTTGTTGTAGGAAAGAGATGGCGAGCACATCTGGGAGGTTTAGGATAGAGAAGTTTAAAAGTAGTAATTTTGAGTTGTGGAAACTCAAAATGGAGGACATGCTTGTAGATCAAGATTTATGGGATGCCATATCTGGTACAAAACCAACGACAATGTCTTAAGAAGATTAGGATCTCAAAGATCAAAAATCTAAGGGTTTTATAAGAATCTGTTTGGCTGATTTAGTGCTCTTGAATATCCATGAAGAGAATACTGCAAAGGATCTTTGGAAGAAGCTTGGAGATGTTTATCAGGCTAAATCCCTGGTGAACAAGTTATTCATATGAAATAAATTATATTCTCTGAGGATGGAAGATTGAGGATCTGTCGATGATCACCTGAATACATTCAATATGCTTGTTGCCCAGTTGACCTTTGTTGGTGTGAAGATGGAGGAGGAGGATCGATGCATAACATTACTGTGTTCCTTACCAGGTTTGTGGGATCACCTTGTTATGGCCATTGGGAGTACCATCACCACCTTCAAGATGGATGAAGTGGTTTCTTCATTTTTGTTTGAAGAGATGCGGAGAAAGTCTTCTGAATCGGCTAAGGAGGCTCTTTTGGTTTGTGGTAGATCTAAAGAGAAGGGAAAGAAAAAGGATAAGAAGGAAGAAAAAGGAAAATCCAAATCCCATGGGAGATCTAAGTCTCCCGGAAAGTCCAAGGCCTTGTGTTGGAACTGCGGCAAATTAGGTCACTTTCGCAAGGAGCGCGAGGAGAAAAAGAAAAAGAAGAAGAATTATGATTCGGATTTTGACAAGTCCTCTCAGGATGAAGGAGAAGTGTTTGTTGCTGCCTTGGAAACACATGCATCTGAGGATGTGTGGCTTATTGACTCTGGTGTATCTTTTCACATGACCTTGCATCAGGATTGGTTTTCTAATTATGAAGAATACGATGGTGGAAAGGTGTACTTGGGTGATGATTTTCACCTGAAGATTGTTGGCTGTGGAAGAGTCTTGATTTGATTCCCTAATGGACAAGTGAAGGGAATCAATGGTGTTCTGCATATCCCTGGTTTGGCACAGAACCTTCTTTCTATAAGTAAGTTGAATGATGTGGTTCTCCAGGTTGTTTTCTCGAATGGAGGATGCAAGATGACTAGAGGATCTATGGTGTTGGCTAAGGGTGTTCAGATTGGCATTCTATTTCAGCTTGATGCATGCGTAGTTCAGTGCAATAGTGCCTATGTTTCGAAGAAGAGAGCTTCAGAGTCTTCATCCTCACCATTGGAACCAACAGCGAAGAGGACTGTTGCATCTACTTTCAATGGTCATGCTTTCTGGGTACCTAAGGGTGCTCATTCTATGGAGATGAAACTTCCAACTGAGAAGACAATGTTATGACATCAAAGGCTTGGTCACATTGGTGAAAAGGGTTTGAGGACCCTAAAAAAAAAAATCTTGTTGAGGGTATGAATGACTATAATCTTGAGTTTGATTTCTATGAACATTGCATTTATGGAAAACAAAATCATGTTTATTTTTATTCCAGTTCTCACAAATCTTCTGAGGTGTTGGACTTGATTCATTCTGATGTGTTTGGTCCTGTTAATGTTCCTTCGATTTCAAAATCTATTTACTTTGTTTCATTCATTGATGATTACTAGTAGAAGGATATGGGTGTATTTCCTTAGAAGCAAATCTGAAGTCTTTAGTAGATTCAAAGAGTTCAAATCTCTTGTAAAGAATCAAAAGGATATAAAGATTAAGTGTTTGAGGACTAACAATGGTGGTGAGTTTTGTTCAGTAGATTTTGACAAGTTCTATAAAAAATAGGGGATTAAGAGGCATAAGACAACTCCATATACCCCTCAGTAGAATGGAGTTGCAGAGAGGATGAATAGAACGTTGATGGAGAGCGCAAGGAGTATGCTAATTGGAGCTAGCCTTGAACAAAAGTTCTAGGCTAAAGTTGTTGCTACCGCTTGTTACTTGGTTAACAGGTCTCCTACATCAGTGCTCATTGATAAGACACCTATGGAGGTGTGGTCTGGTAAAAAGCCTTCATTAAGACACATTGAAGTATTTGGTTGTGAGGCATATGCACATGTGCCTAAGGAGAAGAGGTCTAAGTTGGAGAACAAGGATGTGAAGTCTATCTTCATCGATTATGGCATCAGTGTAAAAGGGTACAAGCTTTGGGATCCAGTGGCTGAGAGAGTTCTATATAGCAGAAGTGTGATCTTCAGAGAGCTCAATCCTTCTTCTATTGTCTTGCAGCTAGAGAAAGAAGAGAAGAAAGAGGATGTGGTTTAGCTTCCTTCCACCCCTGAGAGAGTTGAACCAAAAACATCTATTGGACCTAATAATGAGGAGAGCTCTAGTAGCTCTACAAATTCAGAAGAAGATGAAGAACCTCAACCTCAATCTTTGAGGAGGTCCACGCGGATAAGGTGGCAACCTGATAGGTTTGGTTATTCATTGCATGATTCCAATTGTATTTTTGCTTTGATTTCTAACACTGATGAGCCTAGAAGTGTGAAAGAGGCTATGGGTATGAAAGATGTAGGTTCCTGGAAGGAGACCATGGAAGAGGAGATGACTTCTTTGGAAAAAGAATAATACTTGGGACCTGGTGCCTTTGCCTGAAGGAAGAAAACTTTTTGGATGCAAATGGGTGTTCAAAAAGAAATTTGGTGTAGATGACAGTGTTGAGAAATATAAGGCTAGATTGGTTGCGAAGAGTATTCTCAAGTGGAGGGAATTGACTATGGTGAGATTTTCTCTCCCGTTGCAAAGCTAACATCTATTTGGTTCCTATTATCTCTTCCAACAAAGTATGATCTAGAAGTGGAAGAGATGGATGTGAATACAACATTCCTTCATGGTGACTTGGAGGAGGAAATCTATATGTCACAGCCAGAGCACTACGTGGTGAAAGGTAAAGAAAATTTAGTTTGCAAGTTGAAAAAGTATTTGTATGGTTTGAAACAGTCTCCTAGGATGTGGTACCAGAAGTTTGATGCATTTGTGTTGAGTATTAGATTTTTGAGATCAAAATTAGATCATTGTGTTTATTATAAGTTGGATAATGATCACATTCTCATTATTGCATTGTATGTCGATGATATGTTACTCATTGGGAATGGTAAAAGTTTGATTTCTGATTTGAAGTCTCAGTTGTCAGCACAGTTTGAGATGAAAAATCTAGGGGTAGCTCAATACATTATGGGGATGGAGATCAAAAGAGAGAGAAAATAGAAAACTTTGGTTAGGCCAGAGTAAGTATATTAACACTGTGTTGGAGAGATTCAGCATGGTGGATTGCAGACCTTTGACTATTCCTGTTACAATGGGGATAAAGTTATCTATTGTAGATTGTCCAAAGTCTCCTTTTGAGATGGAGGATATGAGCAAAGTTCCTTATTCTAGTGCGGCTGGTAGTTTGATGTATGTGATGGTCTGTACAAGACCAGACATTGCCCAAGCAGTGGGAGTCCTTAGTCGGTTTATGGCTAATGCTGGATGGGTACATTGTGATGCAGTGAAGAGAGTGTTTAGATATTTGTGGGGTACTTCTGAGTATTCCTTAAGTTATCATGGTTATCCTAGGACCTCAACATTCACTTTGTATTCATGGATTTGTGGATTCAGATTGGGCCGATGACATTGAAAGCAGGAGATCCACCAGTGCTTATGTGTTCACTATGTTTGGTTGTGCTATTAGTTGGATGAGTAAGTGGCAACATGTGGTCACTTTGTCCACTACTGAAGCTAAGTTCATGGCAGCAACTCATGCTTGTAAAGAATCCATTTGGCTTAAGAGATTCTATTCTGATGTTGGGTTTGATGCAGGGAAAATTACTATTTGTTGTGATAGTCAGAGTGCCATATGTTTGGCGAAGAATCCTACTTTCCATGTGAGGACTAAGCATATTGATATCCAGTACCATTTTGTTCATGACATGGTAGAGGATGGGAAGGTAAGCTTGGACAAAGTTGACACTTTGACAAATGTTGCAGATTCCTTGACAAAACATGTGAGCACAGAGAAGTTTAGATGGTGTTCAGAGTCTATGGGCCTCCACCCCTAGCGATTAAATCATGGTGTTGATAATCCCTTTGCTCTTGCAAGGTGTTTGACAAGTGGGAGAATGTTAAGAAAAGTGTCTCAACCTTACAACTTCGAAAGGTTACTATTCTTCCCAGTTTTGGTCTTTTCGAATACCCTTTATCTTGAACAATGATCTAGAACTTTCAAAGTTTCCAAAAGGGCTAAAAATGGCGGGACTTACTATTTTTAGTAAGTTTACATTTGACCTCGAATTGACCTAACATTTTCCTCGAAGGTGCATAACAACTAACTAAACATCTCGGGTGAGTTTCAACTCAAGATCATAGCTGGATTGCGAGATATTAAAGTTTCTATATTTTGAAACTGTCGAAAAAATTTTGAACTTAGTTTTGAGGCACTTATAGGTCCCTAAATGCTCCAAAAATTATTGTAACTGATGAAGTGGGTTATAGGGGTATAGATCTCTTCACGAGCTTTTTGACACATCAAATAGTTCATCAATCAGACACTCGGATCAAAAGTTATGGCCTCCAGAATTTGGACCTCCTATTTTTGAGAAATGTAAAAATGTGTTAGACACTTAAAAGAGTTGTAAAGGGGAGAGTTACATGTGTTGGTGTGTGTTTTGGCACATCACAAGGCATCTTTGATTGGAGATAATTTGGGCACCACTTTTGGGTGGTTTTGGCTCATGGTTTTGTAATTACCGTTGATGGTTTACTGTATTGTATATATCAAGAGCTTGAGATGGAGGTTGTGTGAATGACTCTTATAGATGTTGAGTTACCTCTTGGATCTCTAATTTGATATACTCCTGTGAAAGATTGCTTTGCAAGTATATTGTAATCTTCTTGATTCCAAAATAATATATTGGGCGGCTTTGGAGTGTGGAGTTTTTTACCTGAAATGGTTTTCCCCACGTATATCTTGTGTTTTGAGTTTTGTGTTTGCATTTTATCTTTCTATTAATGTGCATCTAATAACCTGTAACTATGAAAGTTAAAATTTGCATAAATCTTTCCCTAGTAGATCAGTGTAGGAAGTGTTTCTGCATACCTTGCTTCCTTTCACATCCTTAGTGATTATATAAGGGTGGTCTAAGTAGAAGATGTCTTCATGAAGTTGGCTTAGGGAAATTCTTACCCAAGCATCTTCATACCAGAAGTTCAAAAAACCCTTCCAGATGTCTAGGTTTTTGGCAGTGATGTTTGCAAATTCTGGTTTTAACTGGAAATCATCTCGCAAAAAATGTTCATTTCTGAATTGTTCAAGTTTGAGATGATCAAACTCATCAATTAGTGAGTGAATGTAGATTCGAACGTCCTCCATATGTAAAACATTTTTCTTGAATTTTGGCCTTGGCCTTTCAACTATATCTATCACAACCGGTGTTGCCATTGCAATATCTTCAGGAGCTAGGGTTTTAACCAAAGAAATTAAAAAATACTTGGATATGTGGTAATGGGGTTGCTCAATTGATTTGTTGAGTGCCTTTAGTTCTCCTTTATCTCTTCAAATCTTTTGTATTCGATCAAATGTGATAAAAAATGATCAGGCATTGCTTATATAAACATTTCACAAAACAATTTTACTATGCATTAATTGCATCCTCTGTATTAACTGAATTTGCCCTTTTCATATGCAAAATCTTATAAACTTTCAGAAATCCTCCGCAGATCAATTAATTGTTCTGAATTTTTTGTTAAGTTAATCTATATGATGGATGCTTTCATCATCAAGAAGGGGAGATGAAGAATTTGTAGAAACAATTCCCCTTGAGTTCATATAACCTCTTGGCAGAAGCCCATATCACAGTAAACCCTAAAGTCTTCTGTAATCTACCGCATTTGAAGATTTTTCTCCATAATTTTCATCAGACTCCTTTAATTCCTTATCTTATCATTCTCATGCCAGCACTAATCAATATGCTGAGAACTCAACATCTTTCATATTCAGGGGTTTGAAAATTTTACTATTGTAACTCCCCCTGACCTAGTATTTACTTTTTAATTACTGGAGGATCCATTTGCACTAGGCAGAGGTCCAAAAATATCACATACTTCCTTCTTCTTCCATACTTTGTTCATTTCCACCCTTTGCTGAGCAACATCAATTTTCTTTTGGAACATGGGCTTCACATTCTTTCCAGAGTGCCTTGTTTGATTGCACTCATGATAGGTGCACTTTGTTTGCTGAGCATTTCTATTTCTTCTCGCCCTTGATCTGTAGTTAGCTGCTTTGTGGCCAAACTTATTACAAGTATAATAGTATCCATAAAAGGATTAAGCATTATCCCTGTTATACTTTGGCACTTTACTTCTACACTCATTTGCCCTATGTCCCATCTTATTACATGCATAACACCTAATAGAGTTCTGGGTTATCATACTTCTACATTCAACAACTTTATGACCAACTTTATTGCAAGTGTAACATCTTAAAACATTTTGATTCATCTTGTTTCTACAATCCACAGCTTCGTGACCAAACTTATTGCAAGTAAAACAATTGCCATTAAAGCCTTGAAAATACTTGATGTGAGTTGGTTGCCTTGTAGGAGGATTTTTGAAATTCTTCTTCACATTCTTCATTTGTCTTTGGACAAGAGTGAATTCATCTTCTCTTGTAACTTTGTAAGTTTTTTTCTTAGGATCTTTAGTGTAGGTTTCTTCCTTCTTAGTTTTAGACTTTCCTCTTGAATGAAAGTTATCATATAAGTTTGTATAGCTATTGATCATAGGACTATTTCCCTTTTCAAAACCAAGAACTATTTTTTATTTTGCTGGCCTTTGAGAGCTTATTATTTCATCAAGAATATTAGTTCCTCCTTTCACTTTTAGTCCCTTGTCAATCTATTCTTTTTCCTTTTCCAGTTCTTTCCTTAGAGTGACAACTTCTTCCTCAAGTTTTAAACATTTAGCCGATTCCTCACTGAGCTTGATATTTAATCAATCTTCAATCCCTTTTCTAATTCAACCATGACCTTTAAATTTGAGATCATGTCTTCAACCTCCTTGAGCTTGTCACCTCCTTTATCTCCTTCTATCAAAGCTTTTAGTTTGCCAATTTCTTCTTTTAATTCTTTGGCTTTTGTCTTTAATTTGTCAATTATCCCCTTTGCTTTTTCAAGCATATCTTCATATTCTAAGTTTAGATCTTTTGCTTCCTCAAGATAATTAAGGGCTGACTTGAGTTCTTCCTTAAAATCTATTTCACACTAATTAAATTCAAAGTCCCAACCTTCAGGTTCCATTGCTTCTAGATTGGGTTCTGGTGCAAATATATCATTGTCCATCACTTCAGATTCCATGTGTTCAAGTGGAGGATCTACCTCAGCAATTAAGCTTCTCAAAGGTACTTGGCTCTGATACCAATTGTTGAATAGAATAGGGTGCTGAGAGTGGGGGGTGAATCAACACACTTAAAAACTTTAACCAAACATTTGCTGATAAAACTAAATAATTTTAAGAACATAAGGGAAAACATGCAATTCAAGAATCAACACATAACACTAGTGCTTTACGTGGAAAACCCTAAAACAAGGAAAAACCACTGTGAGGATTAGCTCACAATATATTATGCTCACAACAAAAGTGTTACAACATTGTTTTAGGGCTACAACCAAAGGAAGCTACTACTCCCTGATTTAATGCTTATAGCAATTACAACTTTGATTTAGGGCTACAAAACAAGGAAGCTACTACTCCATAAGTGCTCTGCTCACTACAATGGGATTTACATAGATAAAGTATACTTGGACTGCTATAAGAAACACATCTGATTTATGTTGGTAATGCAGTCTACTTTTCTATTCAATACATATCTTCAAACTAATTTTGTACACTTCATTTCTTTCATTCTACTTTACTATTTTCACATTCGCATTGTTACTATAGCTAGGGTAAAAATTAGGGCTAAATCACAATGAAGTAAAAGATAGCATAGAAATCGAAATAACAAAGCAAACCAAAACCAAAATCTACACTAAGCTTGGCTCGCCTCCATTGCTCTTGTCAATCTTGCATAGGCATGCATGATTTCGAAGGATGAATGTTGGGTGCTCACTATTTCAGCAGCATAATAGTACTTGAAAACTCATTCTATGCAAATGGTTTGGGTGAGGGTTGATTTATAGGAAGTGAGTGATTTGAATGAAGGGTTATGATTGAAAGTTGGTTTCAACGATGTGGATGGCTAGGATCGAATAGGATTTCCCACTCCATGAGGAGTTGTAGTCATGTGACAAGTGTGTGAAGGAGAATAAAGGAGACCTAATTTAAATAAAAAAATTATTTAAATTAGTTGTGCATGTGACATGTGTTTGAATCTGATGAGAGGTGAGGGAATAATTCAAATATTTTATTTGAATTATTTGGGGCATGTGAAAGGGGGATTAATTAAATAAATGGGATTTATTTAATTAATTGATTAAGTGATTAGGATGGGATTAGGAGTGGGATTATGCAAGGGACCTAGGACAAAACATTGCAAGATGTCTCACAAGGTGATGTTGCAAGACATGGACAAATTTGTGTCTACATTTTGCCCCTCTTTGAGATGATGTTCGAGATGATGAGATTTATGTCGAGTAACATCATTTCAAAGAAGATAAGGTTTGGATAGAGGAAAAGGATAATGATGTAAGGAAAGAGTGATGATGCCCCCTGAGAGTACAGGTGGGTTGGACAAACATGGGTAGGTTTTTGAAATGAAATGAAAGGGATTGGTCAAGGAAGAAAGATAAGGGAATGGATAGAAGAAATGAATGATGTGTTATGTTGCAATGAAAGTGAGCAACCATGAAGTTTGATATAGCACTAAACGTTATGCACCAAGGTATAAGGACCAAGGTGACGATGTCTCTTATGCACCAGCATAATACAACCTTGTCTAGACGTATGAGGTAGTAAACTTAAATCATTAAAGTCCTAATGCACAAAAGGTATGATATGACCTTAGATGCAAAGGTTAATGCAAAAAGTTATTCCAACATACACAAGATATGAATATTAGCTGGAAATGAGAGGGATTTGAAACAAATGCAAGATAAAAATGATAACACACCAAGCAAGCAAGCATGCATGCATGCACAAATGATACAAAACAAACAATGAATTGCCCCTGTCAAGCTATAAACCATTGATTGATTGATTGATTGATGTCTGGTTTTAGGAAATGAAACATGTCGTATAAGACGCCTGGTCTAGTTTCAACAATGCAACATCTTGTATAAGACAATTGATTGATCGATTGACACTAGTGTTGTTGGCCATGCGAATCAACACTAGGATTTGACTAATGATTGATTTATTTATTGATTTAGTTTACGACAAGGCTAGGATCAAGACCATTGATGTAATTGGATAATTTGACAAGATTGATTGACTTGATTGGTATGGATTAAGGATGACTTGCATTTGGATATATTGCTTGGAATTGATTGATTGATTTGGATTGATTTGATTTGAGGAATTGGAATGATGAATTGACTTAATGAATTGATTGAATGATTTGAATGATGATTTTGATTATTGAATTTGATTGGAATGATTCAAGAGTTGAGTTGATGATTTGAAGAATTGATTGAAGTGATTTGAAGAATTGATTTGGAGAAATGATTTGATAAATTGATTTGGAGAGTTGGATTTTGATGAATTGACTTGGTTGATTGATTGGAAGAATTGATGAATTGAAAAATTGGGTAATGTGATTTGAATTAATTTTATGATTTGATTAGAAGAATTGATTTGATTGATGAAGATGTTGGATTGATGATTAGATTTGATTGAGTTGAATTGATAGAGTGATTTGATTTGATTTGATTTGATGGATTGAATTGATGAAATGATTGGATTGGATGTATTGATTAATTTGAATGATGAATTGAATTGATGTGATTGATTAGAATGATTGAGGAATTGGATTATTGAATTGAAGGATTTTGATTGGTTTGGATTGAATGGATTGAAGAATTGATTGGAGAATTGGCTGATTGAATTGAAGGATTTTGATGATTGGATTGGATTGATTTGAAGAATTTGATTGATTGTTGATGATTGGATTGGAAGAATTGAAGGATTTTGATTGGTTTGATGAATTAATTTTATTTGATTAGATTGAGTGATTTATTGGAATTGATTTTATTGCTTGGGTTTTTGTTGGATATTTGATTTTTTTTTGTATTTTGGGAAATATTTGATTTTTTGTATTTTGGGAATTTTTGATTTTTTTGTATTTTTGGAATGTATTAATTTTTTGGATTTTGGAATGTTTTGATTTTTTTTGGATTTTGGAATGTTGTGATTTTTTTTTTGTATTTTTGGAATATTTGATTTTTTTGTGTTTTGAATGTTTTGGGATGTCGATGGATGACAATTTGAATAGCCTTTGTGCTAGGTATCAATGACAAGGGAAAACCAAGTCTAGGTGCAAGGGTGAAGGTAGGACTGGATGAATGGATAAAAAGAGGGGCAATAGGATATAGTGGAATAGATGTAGGCATCATAAGGGAGATAGAATGTGATTTCCAAAGGCTATGTCGCATAAGAATAACATGCCCCATTCTAGGTGTAATGCTTAGGATTTGACATGACAAAGCCTATGAAGATAGGATAATGATATGATTGGTTGGAAAGGATGAGGTATATCAAGGGATATCCACAACATGTGTCAACACTTTGCCCCCATATCTTCATCAACATGAATGGTTTCAATAGGATAGGTATATGTATGTGTATAATGGCTAAGTATGGTAAGATAGGGTAAGATTGGATATGATAGGATGGAAAATGATACTATGGATGATTTGGATGAGACAATATGCCCCCAAGTGTAAGTGACATAGAAGATCAACCTACACATGACACCTGTTTGCCAAGTTTTCATCATGGTACTTATCCAAGGTGCCACCAAGGGTAGTTTTCATCGTTGGACGAAGGGATTTCTCTTTACTATTTTGATTTTTCTTTTTCTTTTTCTTTGTTTTTTGACTTTTTTGACTTTTTTGATTTTATGATAGAAGGGGAATATGGATAGGAGGGACTCAAATGTCTAGTTCCATGAAAGGTGATAGTCCCATTAGAGATGGATGTCGTCGCATGGACCATGTCAAATGTCATTATGCTCATAGATGTTGGTAAGAGATGGCATGAAAGTGAGATGGAGTAGGTAGATAGTGGATTATGGAAGGACAGTGGATTATGTAGGATTTATACAAAAAGATGGATGAAAGGCTTATGCAAAAGCATGGACCATAGGAAGGTGATGGGTGAAATATGTAGGATAATAGTGAAATGATGGGGAGATGGAGGTATGGAAAGGAATCATGACCAACGGTTGCACACACCATGATAAACATTGAATCTTTTGATTGGAAGGTGGTGTAAGAAGCAATGGGGATGTTTTCTTTGGGGATGGTTGATTTAGTGATTTAGGTCCCCACATAGACTTAGGATTTGTATGGATTTTGTTTTGCTTGTGGGATGAAGGAATTTGAGATTTTGGAATGGAATGGGTTTCTTGGATAGAAGAGGATGGTTGGGATTTTTGAGATGTGGATGCCTCATTTGATTTGATTGTTTTTTGCTTAGGGACCCAAACCATTTTAGTTTTTGACTTTTCTTTTGAAGGTATGTGCTTGGGTAGCTTTTTGGATGGATTTTGCTTTTATTTTTTGAATCGATGTCCTAAGGTATGAGGATCCTTAGGATTTTTGGCTTTATGAAAGGAGGCATCCAAATGTTTATTTTTGAATCCCATGGACATGGTGGAAGCTTCTTGTTTAGACGATGTGTGCATTGATTGGTCATGATTAGGAATGTGAGGGAATATGTAAAGGATGGATTTGGCATTGGGAGAAGTGGTGGTAAAGTGGATGGAGAGATATTAGGAGTTGGAAGTAGTGGAGGTAAAGTGGATGGTGGAAGGTGTATGGTCACATGCTTTTGGCACTTGTAGGATGATGGAGGTGGAATGGCAACATATGCTTTGGGAATATGATAGGATTTATGATGGAAAGTGGTAGACTTAGGAGGCATAGAGGAAGTACCAACATCTTTAGATTGTTTACCTTGGGGTGTATATCCAAGGCCATATGAGTGTGGAGGGACATTGACATGGATGGGCTCCAAAATACCTTGTTCATGAAGGCCTAAGCCTTTACCTTGATATTTCATGTTTTGGAGTATGCGATGGACTATGGGACTAGGTGTGTTTTGGGAACTAGAATTGAGCTCATTATTGGATGGAGAAGGTGAAGTGGTAGACAATGGTTGTTTTTGTCCTAAGGAAGAACATTCATGGATGAAGGTGGATAGGCCAAGGGGATATGATGGTGGATTTGAAATGGGATCGATAGTAGATGATGAAGGATCATTAGGAGAATGATTATCATTATGTTCACTAAGATCCAAGGTATTTGTTTGATCTTCTATATTTTCTTGGGAGGCATGTGTCTCATCATGGGAAGTGAAAGTTTGTGTATCATGGATAGGTGGAGTGATAAGCTCTTGACCATGGAATGCATAAAGTGTACTAAGAGGATCAACATGGCTTTCTTGATCATAGAGGGGATCTTGATCATAAATGGGATTATGTGTGCTATGGATGGGTTGGATGGAAGTGATTTGATCTTGATTAGGATTAGGGACTAATGCTTCCTCATGCTTAGGATTGTGCTCTTGACATAGCTCTTGAATTTCAGTGGAAATGGAAGTGGATAGCTCTTGGGGAGGCTTGATATGCTCTTGATGGTCAACTGCAAGAGGGCATGATGGAGGTTGACTTGGACTCATGGGGGGGGGAACTCTTGAATAGGCTCAAGGGGTTGTGGGCTATATGAAGGGGTTGTAGGAATGGACATGGTGTTGGAAGGTTCCTTGGTAGGCTCAAGGATAGGACTTAGATGACATGGTGATGATTGATTCCTTTCTAGTAGCCCTTAGATCACATCCTTTGTAGGTGTATGGGTGGTGGAAGTTGAAGGCGTAGTATTTTGATTAGGTGGAAGGATAATTGGATTGGATGGGTTAGGAGTGGATAGATCCCATAGTAGAGGGATGAAATGGGTGTTGGATGTGGTAGGATTAGGGTTTTGAATTTGATTAGGTGGAGGATCAAAGGGGTTGAATGGATTGGTGGGTTTGGATAACTCCATAGGTTTACTTTTGTAATGTTTTAATTTAGGGCATGGAGTTGATGGAGGTTTAGATGGTGATGGGGGTAATGAAGGGTTTGATGGGTTAGAAGGTGGAGGGACCAATAGATTAGGACTAGGACATGGTGGCTTTAGGATAGGCATTTGATTGGATGGTGGTATAATATACTTATAGGTCCCATAAGCTAGAGTGGTGTTCCCCTTGTCAAAGGCATGAAGATTTAAAGGCACTTGATCTTGTTTCAAGGGGTGACTTAGGCTCACATGTGCTTGTTTGGATGTGACTTGATATGAATGTTGATTTACATGGAAAGAAGTGGGATAGGTTGATGTGGCATCGACTTGATAGGTGGGTGGACTAGGTTGGTATGAAGTGGAGGGGGATGACACATAGGATTGAAGTGGAATTTGTGGTTGTGTTTGTTGAATTTGACAAGTGGCTATGAATTGTTGGGCTTGAGCTAGGAGGTGTTGTATTTGATGTGATTGGATTTGTTGAAATTTTTGAATGATGGCATGTAGTTGTTGTATGGTTTGTTGGTCTTGGGGTTGTGGTACTTGGTAAAGTGTTTGGATAAGGTCATGTAGTTGGGGTGCTAGGACCTTGTTCTCTAGTGTTAGCATGGTGTCACACATGTGTTTAAGTCTTTGCATTTCATCTTTTTCCTCAAGGTATGCAACATGATTCTCATCATTATTGGAAGTAGGAGGATGGGCCCCTCGAAGTATGATTTTGGGTCTAAGATTTGTCTCATTGTTGGGATTAGAGGAAGGGCCTCCTCGAAGTATGATTTTGGGCTTTGGTTTTGTCTCATCATTAGGATTAGAGGGAGGGCCTCCTCTAAGTATGAGCTTAGGTTTTGCATTGTTCTCATCATTAGTATTAGAGGGAGGGCCTCCTCTAAGTATGAGTTTGGGTCTAGGATTGTCTTCCTGATTGGGATTAGGGGGAGGGCCTCCTTGAAGTATAAGTTTGGGCTTGTGATTAGGATTGGGCATAGGCTTGCTAAGGATTAGAACCATTTTGGCAAGTGATTGGCTAGGATGATGATGTGGAGTGACTAGGATGAAATTGATTGGATATGATTAGGATGAAGTGATTGGATGAGATGACTAGGATGATTAGGGTTTTGATTAGGATGAAGGTGACAAGGATGATTAGGGTTTTGACTAGGATGAAAGTGATAAGGAATGAATGTGTTGGAAAGAATGTTTAGAATAACCTATTTATGTGTGTGTTTATTGCTTGATGTGGCAATTTGCAAACAAATGATTACACATGAATCACACACGCAAGACACATAAGCAAGTTTGAATTTAAAATTTTGAAGAATGTGATGATTAAGAAGGCGCTTGAAGAAGACACATCAACAAGCCCTAGATTAGTCAGGTAGGTGTGGCCAATTAGGTCTTACTCTAGGATGCACAAGGTTGACTAAGGATGTCCCCAATATACTCGAGGTACGGGGGGCCCAATTCCATGAAATGAAAGTGAAATGATGCCAAACAACTGGGAGAAAGGGGTAACCTAGCCTTCACCTTCACTTCCCAAAGGTATAAAGTTCTTTGGGGTTTAGCCCGAATGGCAAGATTTTGACTTCCAAAGAGGGTGTCTTTCGATTCACACCTCACTATTTATATTCCGCTGGAATGCTAGAGTTGAGGTCGTCCCTTGGAGTGGTGTGTCTCCAAGCAGGCCTCCTAGGAAGGGTATGACAAAAGAAAACCAAGTGGGTGTTTTTGATCTCCAAGATCGCCTTGTGGTGTGAGGAGAGAGAATACACACGTACACTTGATTCACACTTGTAAATGTTAATTTCCCTTAGAAAATGAAATGTGTGGTGTGAAATTGAATGGATGAGAGGTGTTTTTGATTCTTAAGGTCGCACAAAACGCATGAGAAGAGCATACACACCTCTAATCTCTCTCAAGTTCACTAAGCAATGCAAGCACTAGTTATTTTTAATCCAAAGTCAAATGTGTGAAAGGAAGATAGTGGTTCATTTTATGCCCAATTTTAATGTGTGAGTGAAGACAAGAGTTTGTTTTAGTGCCCAAAATCCAAATGAGAGAGCAAACAAATGTTCTTTTTATGCCCAAATTGAAGTGTGAATGCAAGCAAGATTGATTGAAGAAATGAAAGATGGAAAGATGAAATGAGTGCACCTAAAGTTTTCCCTTTCCAACCTGCTATCGTGACTAATACAAACGTTGCTACAACTCCATGTGATCACCTACAAGCCACCAAAACTGAGAAAGAACAAGTAAACTTGCATAGAAATGCATTATGGGAAAAAGAGGAAATCTAATAAAATCTACTATAGATGAATAGTGATAGGAAAATTAATAGCATGAGCAGATTGTAGATGAAATTCTATGCACTTTTTTAAAATTTGTGAAAAATGGATCAATTTTGCAATAGTTATGCTCATTTGAAGTTTGAAACTAGGGTTGACTTTGACTAAAAAAAGTTTGATAAAATGATATAGTCACCTAATGAAACATATGCCACAACGAAGTTGGTTGAGTCATCTTTCCAACAAGTCATTTTGTGTGAATTTTTGACCCCGTATGACGAAGTTATGAGGAAAAGAAAAAAATGCCCTATTAGGGCATGAGGAGGAGGAGGCATAGTCCTGGCAATTTAAGGCTGACCACTAGTGTTCAATGATGTCGTGGTCATATGGCGTGGTTAAGTATGGCAGTGGTTAAGTTTAGGCAGTCTAAGTTAGCTGGAGCCCCTAGTCGTCCATACGACCAGGGGTCTGGCAAGAGCAAAAAATAAAAAAAGGAAGGGGTTGTCTTAGCCCCCCTCCCTGCGAAACCCACGACCAAGGTTTAAGAGTAACCATAGGCCACACTATCAGGAGGCAATTGAAGGCTGTACGGTGGTGACCACAGAAAATAGAGGCAAATCGGTGGTGACCACGGCAAACAGATGCAACCAGATGGTGCCAAAGCCACCCGAAGGAGGTGACATGAGCCGATAGGTAGAGGGAGTTTGGTCGGGCGGAGGAAATAAGCCTCAGATCAGTGGTGACGAAGACTTTGAGGGGTGGATGGAATTAGGGTTTAGGAGGCCAATGAAGGTCACAGTTTTTTAATGGTGGTGACTGAGAGTAAAGGAGGTATCGACAAAGAAAATGGCAGAGGAGGGCTTGAAGCAAGAGCTGACTCGGATTTAGAGGTGGTGGCACGATGGTTTAAACATAGGGGTGGAGGGAGACTCCATAGGCGGCGGGAGTATTAGGGTCGAACGGTCCCAAAGGTGATTAGGGTTTTCCAGGAGGTGGGAGGAGGATGAAGTGGCAACGACAGGCTTGAACACCAGGTGGTGACTGTAACTTCAAAGGTGGCAACCGTTAGGGTTTGGTCGATAGGAGATTTTCACAGTCCCCTGTAAATAAACCCTGCAACATTTAACCTGCAACAATGTTTAATCGACGACATATAACAAAAAACTTGCAATATGTTAAAAAAATCAAATCCTGCAATGTAGACCAACAATAAAATTTCAGCAATCTAACACACTGCCCTTGCACAGGGACCATACGGGTCCATACGGTACGGCCCGGCGACAGGGGCCAAACTAAAAAAAATTCATTTTTTTCCTACAACAAAAAATTAAGTGTTATATGTCAATTTTTGCCTTTGAGGCCTCCCGGACGCAATGTCGAGGTCTGTTTCAGGCCAGTAGGTCACCTGCAAAAACTAATTTTTAGAAATCAACAAAAAAAGTGTTAGATTTGCAACTATTCACGTCGGGTTCACCAAATGTAGCTAGGGTAAAAATCAAGGCAAATGCACAAACAACAAACTATCAAACCCTAACAAGCACAATGAAGTACAAGATAGCATAGAAATTAAAATAACAAATCAAACCAATACCGAACTCTACACTAAGCTTGGCTTGCCTCCATTGTTCTTCTCAATCTTGCATACGCATGCATGATTTAAAAGGATGAATGTTGGTTGCTCACTATTTCAGCAGCATAATAGTACTTGAAAACTCATTCTGTGCAAATGGCTTGGGTGAGGGTTGATTTATAGGAAGTGAGTGATTTGAATGAAGGGTTATGATTGAAAGTTGGTTTCAATGATGTGGACGGCTAGGATCGAATAGGGTTTCCCACTCCATGAGGAGTTGTAGTCATGTGACAAGTGTGCGAAGGAGAATAAAGGAGACCTAATTTAAATAAAAGATTATTTAAATTAGTTGTGCATGTGACATGTGACATGTGTTTGAATGTGATGAGAGGTGAGGGAATAATTCAAATATTTTATTTGAATTATTTGGGACATGTGAAAGGGGGATTAATTAAATAAATGAGATTTATTTAATTAATTGATTAAGTGATTAGGATGAGATTAGGAGTGGGATTATGCAAGGGACCTAGGACAAAATGTTGCAAGACATGGACAATTTTAATTATCTACAGTTACTTTACAAATGAATTTTATCTTCTATAAATATCCTCAACATCATTTCAAAACACTGATTAGGTCGGCATCAAAACATCATGAAACGTGTACGTCTTCACAAGTCAGCCTCAAAACATGCAATATGATAACAAAAACTTGTTGCGAAGCTCAAGGCATCATTAAGGGGACCAATGGACATCTCTCCATACATTCAAAGATAAGGAAACTAGTCAGGATCCTCCATACATGCCAAATACTTAACTAGTTAGCTCAAACTGTTCAACACTACTAACTGTTCATCTTTATTCAGCTGGGGAGAAGCCAAAAACTCAATTTGGACCAAGGATTCTTTCATACATGAGCTTAACAACATCCATATACCTTACTGAACAAGTATCATATCAAATTATCCATCCGCAAGACAAGAAACATGTCTCTTTATAGAGGACAAAGTATTCCGGACCTTGTAGTATACTTCACATCTCAAAGTATGATGTTGCGGTGAAATGCAATATTTGAAACCTTTTGAGAATGAACTTGGACATCAATATATGCTACCTATCAGATCCACACACTTTTGTCTAATTTTTCCATAGTTCAAAAGAAAACTTGGATATCCAGGGTTCCAGAGGATAGTTATACTTAAAACTTTACTTTCAACCATGATACTTTGATGTGGTACTAGAAAATGAGAATTGTCTGCATACAAATCATACCTAATGTACCTTGGACCATATACTACCTCTGCATATGTTCTGGTGATAGATTTATACATATTTTAGCTTTTGCAAAACTCAACTTGTGTATTCAAGCTCCGAAATGGACTGTATTACTTATGTTGCTTAAGTACGGACCAACAAACCACTTGAAACTCCATCAAAACATGCCTCATACATATCTTAGTCATTCCTTAGAACCACATGACAAATAAATCTCTTCTAGAGGAATGCGGAGCACTCCGTTATCTCCCCATTACTACTTTGCTCTGTCTAGGTGATGGCCGATATACTGTCCCTTGTAACTTTTCATGATGAAGATGTGAGGTGCTAAAAACTTGGATATATCATGTCACTATATACAAGAAGATACCTTTAGAATTGCAAGATCAAATCTTTCTTTGCAGACAAGTGTAGACCAGCTCAAGTTGACTCTATCTTAAGATGTGCACTATGAATGCCTTAGTTTTCTGCTTCTTACCAAAAGGTGTGGTACTCCCAACTGATGAGATATGTATGTGTGGATACATGGAACATGCAAAGATATGAGTGTTTTCCTCCGCACCATGCTCAAACCCAAAACCAATCATCTCCCCGTACTTAGACTATTTTCTCTTTTCCCAGACTAATTTGCCTTAATCATGCTATCTCTTTGTACAAGTCTATCTATGCATTTCCATCTGCCTTGTTGACATCAATGACAACACATGACCCTTTGTTTTACAAGAAGATTGTAATTTTATTACCTTAGCAATATTCACAAGGCAAAGGGAACAACATAGCACATAAGTGACTCTAAGAAATGTTATCCCAAATAGGATGTGAGAATTTTACTATTGTCTATTTTTGTTCTAGTTGAGATTTTAGTCTATCTGTAGTCTAGTTGCGGTTTTAGCTTTGTAGAATCCATGACAATATGACAAATCATAGGGAAGACAAATCATAAATGACCTTAATTAATAGATATATGAAGACCAGAGGCAAGATACAAAAGAAAATAAGGGCGTATTGACCCAAACATTTCCCTAAAAAGGGTCTCTAAGAAGACTAGAAATGTTAAAAAGGAATAAATTGACAATGTTGCATACATATATATGTTCTCGGAGTGCTAAAGATATGGTTAGCTATCTTTGTAGATGGAAATTTTGATCTTATTATTGCTTGTAGAAAGCATGATTTCTGTATCTATTCAATAGTATTATACAAATTAATTTCATCATATTATTAAGCATTGGATTTTTCTTCTATTTGGTTGCATGGCTTCGTGATTATTCAATGTTTGGACAGGCTTTTTCTCATTGCTCTACCAGATCTTCTTTTCAATATGAAAATGCAGTTACACTAAACATATTTGAAACATGGTCTAAGCTTATGTCCTATGTTTGGCAAATACTATTTTGGCTATTAACTGTGGACGTCCAGAATTGGATGATTATGCTTTGTCCATTCATTATGAAGCGGATCAAAATCCACTAGGAGCTTCATCATTCCACCTGAATGAAAATGGAAGTTGGGCAGTTAGTAACACGGGAAAATTTATGGAGAATACAAGCCAAATAAAATATATAGAAACAACTACTACAGAAACAATCATAGAAGTGTACATGATAACATGTTTGTCTAGCACCTCCTTGAGATACTACGCATTATGTCTTTGTAACAGATAATATACAGTACAACTCCACTTCATCCAAATAATATTATCAAATGAAAAATCTAACAGAAGTCTTGGAAGGTGCATCTTTGACATCTTTATTCGGGTTTACCATGATGTATTCATTCAAGTTTAAAGTTTCATTGCAATCTTTTTATTTTTGGACAAAATTGAGATTGTTTTTGATAAAGGGTAAAAGTAGGGTTGAGGATTTGAAATTGAGATTGTTTTTCTTACTGCTCTACCCTTCTTAAATTTTACACAGGGAACCAAAATATTGCCCAATTTTAACATTGAAGAGGCTATTGGAGTTGCATACAAAGGACTAGTGAAAAATTTCACTGTGAATGTGACTGATAACACCTTGAAGATTCATTTTTTGTGGGTTGTAAAAGGAACGTATAATGTACCCCATGAAGGGACATATGGACCTTTGGCATTGGCTATTGTCGTCACTCCTAGTAAACAAACATCTTTATGTAAATTTATCGATTACAAAAACTTTAAATTTTCATGAAATGAAATGCTTTGTTATTTAGCAAATCAATCTTTTCTTCTTTTGACAGACTTTACAGTCAAGGGAAGAAAAAAAACTCCTATGACTATTGGTATTGTTTTTGGAGTAGTAATTTCATTAGGCTTGGTGGTGTTCTTATTTATCTTTATTAAGAAAAGAAAGGGAATTCAGAACAAACTTCCAGATGACAATAAAGGTGATGTGGGATGTTCTTAAAGTTAGAATTATATTTTATGGGGAATATGACTCTATTTCTACTTCTAATATTCATGGCACCTACATATCCTATTGATAATTTTTTTCTCTGTGTAATGGTAATACCTATAAAATAACTTCTACATTGATTTTTTAGTTATTTTGGGATAGTATTTTCTAAACTTCAGCATAATGAGTTGAGAAACAATTACCATCACAGTGACATAAAATTTGTCTATCACATACAAAATTCATAGAGATGAATGTTGGCAAGAGACACTAGATGGATTCATGATTGTTGTCTTTGATGGCAACAAAGTTCATCCCACACATCCGCAGGACATGGTATGTCTCTACCGGAAGTCAGAGTGAAGAATGTTGTGGTCCGGTAAATAGGAACAGAGCATGTGGCGAGGTCCAACAGACAGGTCCGGATCTCTCAGAGGAAGTATCTTGGTGAAGTGCGGATTTGAAGCAGTCAAGAGGACTACTTTGAGTGATAGATTCCAAGGTTTTAGCCTCCGGTGATAGATGAGGTAAAAGATATGAATACTTGAGTACTGGGTTCCTAAGTGACAGTGTGAACAGAGGAAGAACTGACTGACAGAACATCAGACTATTTTTCGGATGTGTTTCTGATGGTGGTAAAGGTTATGAAGACATGAATTATGTTTGGCCGACATGATTAATGATTTCTACAAGTATATGCTTGACCCGCATTACTTGATGTGCAAGGATTCAGCCGACAGAACAGAGTTTGTGAAAAGATTAACTGTTCCAAGTGCCGACTAAGAAGATAATGAAATCATTTGTGCAGATATATATATAGGATGGATTTAGTTGTGAGAGGAGTGTTTGGTGATATGTGATGTGCGAATAAAAGTAGAGCAGAGCAGAAGCAGTAAGGAAGGTCCGGTATGTGAAAGGAAAGCAACATAAGGAAAGAAGAAAGATGAAGTGCAACATATCAATGTACCGAGCCTAACCGGAACTGAACTCCAGCATATGTGGATGCTTCCAATCAGTTCAAGTATTGTATAAAATTCTTTTGTAGACAGTGTGTCTCTTTGAAGGTAGTGTGCCTCCTTGTGAGCAGTGTGCTCGGGCAGTGAGCCCTAATTGGCAAGTGCCATTTTGTAATTCCTTATTCTTCTAACAGAGAATAATTTTTGGGTTAATCACCCCGTGGTTTTCTCCCTTAATAGGGTTTCCACGTCAAAATATTGTGTCATGTGTATCTCCATTTCATGGTTATGTTTGCTTGTTTGAATTAATGTTGCATTAAATAAGAAAGTTCAAAAAGAAGAAATAATTTGGATAACTAATTCACCCCCCCTCTTAATTATCAACAATTGGTATCAGAGCTAAGTTCCTTCTAACATAGCCTAATAGCTTGAGGAAGATCTAGGAATTCAAATGGATGCATATGGTTTAAGGGAGCAACTCAAGACTGCCCTTGATGATCTTGAACAGTCAAACTCTGAAGTAAATGAATTAAAGGAAAGACTCAAACAGGCTGATGATTTCATGAGAGAACTAAAAGACAAATTAAGTCTCTCTATGAAAAAGAGGAAGGAGCTGCTTCAGCAATTGGCAAGACAAGGTGAAGCAAATAATGCAAATGAAGAGCTAAAAGAAAAAACTGAGTTGTGTGAAAAGTTATCAAAATAAATCATCATGGTAAGACATGAAATGGAATCAGGAGTCATGAAATTTACCCAAGAAGTTGAAGAGAAAAGAAAAACTGAAGATAATCTGAGACAATCTCTCAAGGAGAAATCAGAAGATTGCCACCAGATGGATAGAATTATCAGACATCTTGAATCTGATCTTGAAGATGCTAAAGATAATGAAGAAAAACTTGAGGATCAAAATGTCTCTCTCAAAAGGGATCTTCAAACAGCAAATGAGTATAAAGAGAAATTCAAGATAAGTTCTGCTCAACTTGAAGTTCTTCTTGGAAGTCAAAAGAAGGTAGATGACAAGTGTGGTTTGGGATATGAGAAAGGAGAAAGCTTCGGATCCGGTTAGAAGAATTTTGGATCAGAAAATCTAAGGAATAGGTCTAGAAGACCTCTGGTAAGACAGCCTAATGCTCAAAGGTATCCATCCTTCAATGGATATTGCCACAACTGCAATCACTTTGGTCACAAAGCTAATCAGTGCAGAAAGAGAATGAATCAAACTAATTCAACCTTCTCCGGACAATGTTTTAACTGCAAAAGGTATGGTCACAAATCTCATGAATGCAGAAATATGCAAATGAACAAATCATTCAATGGTAGATGCTTTGCATGCAATAGAATAGGTCATATGGCTAATTAATGCAGATCAAGAGGATATCAATCAAATATGCAAAGAAATATTGTTTGCCAAATTTGCAATAGATCCGGTCATATTGCAAAATTCTGTAGAAGCAAGAATCAGGACAAAAGAGGTCTGGTATATCATAATCAGAATCAAGATAAGGGGAAACAAAAAGTGAATGCAGATGAAGTTAGGAATGAGATGAACAAGATTTGGGTGAAGAAAAGTTCAGAGAATGTAGAGGTTGGATCCACACCAGACTCTGGTGCTGATATTCCTTCCAAAAATTAAAAGGTGAGCTCTGGCTCAGGGGGAGACACAAAGAAAACCTCGTTCCCCCAGCCAGTTAAGTAGTGCCTGAAATTGGCACATGAGAAGCTACGGATCAAAGGGTTTCTAGAGAAACATGTAAAGAAGGTCAGGTAAAGATCTAAGAGATCCGCAAGAAAATTTAAAAAGTTTAATTCCTTCAGAATTGGTCTGGTTGAACAAGTCTTCCAGGAAAATAGGTTTCTCACAAGGTTGGTCCGGTATGAATCCAAATTGAAATAGCCTGATCTGCGGATATATGAGATGATCAGGAGAAGAAGTGGACATTGTGATTCATCACTAACATCGATCACAAAGGCATCATAATGATCCGGATGAGTTTCTTCCTCCTTGAACAAGGAAAACCAGGCAAACCGGAATGAATTAGGTTGCGCATTTATTGCAGGGTGAAAATTAGGGCTTCTTGGAATAAAAGAGTTTATTTATCTGTCATTTACACATTTGTACACTCACATGCGAAGAAGAAAGAAAAGAAGCTCTGCAAACAACTTCTCCCAAAAGATCAAGGCAACTCTTCATACAACTCTATTCGGATTTCTTCGTGTGCCCTAACCTGTGTCAAAGGTATTTATCATTCTTGATATCCTTCAATAAGATTGTTTGATGATGGCTACTTTGAATATAGTAAAGATCTTTGATAGACCTCGGCCCTCATTTAAGAAACATCTATATAAATCCTTGGAGGTAGATCCCCTAGGAGCATTTTCCAGTGTTCCGCATGGCGTTTTGCATACAGAAGACATTAGGGTTTACATACACGCAAATTTTGAAGAGTTTGGGGAATTCAAACTAAGAAATATCTACCACAAACAAATGTTAGATGATTCATTTGAGCTCAAACCCCAATACAAGGGCCTCCGGATTAAGCACTTTACACAATTCATACATTTCCCCTATTTTACTGAGGATGAATGGGGCAGGTACATTTTGAGCAGAATTCACGACAACTTCATGTGGTTAAATGGACCATTCAAAATCACAAAAGACGCCATTAAGGCAGTTACCAGATTACACTCATCCGGTGGGATTCCTATTCTTAAATCTGTGAAGAATCAAACTGTGAGTGAGGCTACCGGATCCAAGTTTGACAAAAGAGCAATGACAGTAGATGACATCTCTGATCCGGATGTCAAGTTTGCCTCCATGATCATTGGGTATAAAATATACCATTCTAGCAGAGAAAATTCTGTACTTGGAACTGCCATCTACACCGCATATGAAATGCTAAGAAAGGATGCAGACTATGATCTTTGCCAGCTTCTCTTGAACCAACTCATGGAGAATCTGCAGAAAATAAAGAAAGATAAAAAGAATTCATTCAAGTATGGTGGATTGATATTATGCTTATTCTTCTACTTTATGAATGAGCTTCCCGGATCTAGTGGCTGGGTATGGGAAAATGATAGACCGGTAGCTATCCAAATCAAAGATTAGACCGGTAGCTATCCAAATCAAAGATTATTTACATGGACTTGGTGACAACAAAGCACAAAATACAGGTCTGTGGGGATATTTCAAGAACTTTCAAAACATGATGCAAGCAAGAGAAAGGATTCCCCAGTCTCTTGTTAAGAAATACAAAGACACAATTTGCTTTATGGTAGAGACTGATCAGTGCCTAATGGAGGCAGTAGAACCAAGAACTATATGGATCATGCCCATGGGGTATGAGGTTGATGAACAAATTGTGGAGTTGCATGTCCAACACATGCTAAGTCAGCCTAAGGATCCAAAAGTAGAAAGGTTTGGAACCTTTGAAGAGCTGAGTATAAAAATTCATATTGAACTCAGAGAACCAGAGATCAAGAGGAAGGTGAGAAAAGAAGTAGAAAATATTGCCCAAGGCCTTGGCATCTCAAAGGAGGCAATTGATGCCCACAAGAAAAGGATGGAAAGGGCTAAGGAAGAGAAGAAAAAGGTAGAAAAGAAAAGCAAGGAAAGTGCTCCGGTAGAAACCTCAGGCCAGACCAGATCAACAAAGAGATCTACACCTGTCACAGCCAAAAGCTCAAGAACATCAAAACCGGAAGTCCGGGCATCCAGCAAAAGAGAGAAAAGATCAAAGACAAAAGCCACAAGGGCTTATGCAAATCAAAAAGATGAAGAGGAAACCGAATCAGATGAGGGGGTAAAAGAAATAAAGAAGCAGAAGAAGAAAGGATCCGGTAAACCCTCCACAAGCCAAGACAAGGAAGAAATGGCAGAGGAATTTGTTGAAAAGCCCACCCTGTCGCTAGAAAGTGTAATCAAATCAGTCACTGTGGATGGAAACCTTCAACCAATGGCTGAATTCTATGATGATTACAATGAGGCTGACCAAAAGATCTTGCAGGAAGCTACAATCAGGTATCTAAACATATACAATAAGGCTTTCATTGAAATTATATCTCTAATTCCTAAGAGCCTAGAAAAGGAGTTAGAAATGAGAAAGAACAATGCCATGGCAAAAGACATTGAGATCCAGGAACAGATAGCTATTCAGCTATATCCTTCAATCGATCCCAAAACAATGAATATGATATTCAAAGATTGCAAGGATGAGTTCCAGAGCAAAGCCAGGATGAATCAGCTCATGCTTGGTGAAACTAACAAAGTGGCAAAAGAGACTGAAGAGATTCTCTGAAATACTCTTAAAAAGTTCAACATTCCCATCGCAGAGGACTCTGGTAAAGACAAGGGCTCAGAATCCCCTATTCCGGAAGAAATGGCTCATGGACAAACAAATATCTCTCCTCTGGTTTCCCCTACAGCTTCCGGATCTAAAGGAGAAGACACAATACAGGAGAAAGAAGCAGGAGTGGAAGAAAAAGAAGTTGACAGTACCAAGGTAGCAGAGGAAGAGAAGACCCCAATAGAGAAAACCACAACTGATAGTGGTGAGAACGTAGAAGGAGAGAAAGCTCCAAGGGACAGTCCTAAGAATGCAGAAGAGAAGAAACATCTGTCTCCGGCAAGAGACACTGCACAAACTATCCAAGAATTCCTGAGCAAAGAAATAATGGAGATTGATGAACCGGAGCTTCTACAAGGTCCATTCAATTTTGATTCTCTCTCTCCGGTACAGACAATGAAGATTGCTTCATTTGCTAATGCCAATGTTAAAGAAAAACTCCTAAAGTCTCACATGGAAGACTGTGAGTTGATAGAAGCTGCTTCCGGAGTGCTTGAAAAGATTATGCCATCGGTTCAGAAAGATCCCACAGCCTCCACTTCCGGTAATCTCAAAACTCTAGTCAACAATGTTAATACACATTTTGATTCACTAGAGAAGTCAGTAGAAGATAAGGTCCGGAAGGAATTTCTTGCAAAAAGATTATCAGAGGTACAAGGTTTGATAAGTAATGATAGGAGAAATATGAGTATAGGCATAAAGAGCTTAGAAAATGCTCTTAAAGATGGCAGAGAAATATACAAATTTTGTTTATCATGGTCCAAAGCAACAGTGGAGATTGAAAAGAAAAAAAAAGAGCAAAAGGATAAACTACTAAGTTTGTCTCAAAGTTTTGATCCTCTCTCTTCCTCCATAGTCAATCAAGAGTGTCAGACTATTGCAATCACAAATGCAATAAAGAATTTTGACAAGGAAAGGAAGAACATGATCAGCCAAATGGGTGAACTTAGGAGGATCATTGTCCCTAAGTTAGAGGCCATGCATGAGGCCATAAGTGAAGCTCAAATCATAGCCCAGACAAATGATCCCACAGATCTAAAAAGGGCAAATGCGTTTGCATTCCTGTTGAGCAGTCATATCTCAATTTTGGACAGAATGAAGCAGAGTTGGGCGACAGAAGTTGTACAATTGAAGACAACTTTTGCAAACATACTTAAGTATATGTAAGTATGTCATATGTATATACTTATGCGGCTAAGTATAGTTGAAATTTTGAAAATTTTGGTATGCGGACCCTACCCTTTGCCATTGATGTCAAAGGGGGAGTAAGGAGCAGTGAAAAATGAGGAATCCAACTAAGGGGGAGTTTCAGAAAATGTATATAAAAAATAGAGCATCAGCTAAGGGGGAGCATAGTGTATACACTTAGTCATTTTTCACTAAGTGTTGCCATCAATGCCAAAGGGGGAGATTGTTGGCAAGAGACACTATATGGATTCATGATTGTTGTCATTGATGGCAACAAAGTTCATCCCACACATCCGCAAGACATGGTATGTCTCTACCGGAAGTCAGAGTGAAGAATGTTGTGGTCCGATAAACAGGAACAGAGCATGTGGTGAGGTCCAACAGATAGGTCCAGATCTCTCAGAGGAAGTATCTTGGTGAAGTGTGGATTTGGAGAAGTCAAGAGGACTACTTTGAGTGATATATTCCAAGGTTTTAGCCTCCAGTGATAGATGAGGTAAAAGATATGAATACTTGAGTACCGGGTTCCTAAGTGACAGTGTGAATAGAGGAAGAACTGACTGACAGAACATCAGACTATTTTCTGGATGTGTTTCTGATGGTGGTAAAGGTTATGAAGACATGAATTATGTTTGGCCGACATGATTAATGATTTCTACAAGTATATGCTTGACCCGCATTACTTGATGTGCAAGGATTCAGCCGACAGAATAGAGTTTGTGAAAAGATTAACTGTTTCGGGTGCCGACTAAGAAGATAATGAAATCACTTGTGCGGATATATATATAGGATGGATTTAGTTGTGAGAGGAGTGTTCGGTGATATGTGATGTGCGAATAAAAGTAGAGCAGAGCAGAAGCAGTAAGGAAGGTCCGGTATGTGAAAGGAAAGCAACATAAGGAAAGAAGAAAGATGAAGTGCAGCAGATTAGTGTACTGAGCCTAACCGGAACTGAACTCCAGCATATGTGGATGCTTCCAATCAGTTCAAGTATTGTATAACATTCTTTTGTAGACAGTGTGTCTCTTTGTAGGCAGTGTGCCTCCTTGTGAGCAGTGTGCTAGGGCAGTGAGCCCTAATTGGCAAGTGCCATTTTGTAATTCCTTATTCTTCTAACAGAGAATAATCTTTGGGTTAATCACCCCGTGGTTATCTCCCTTAACAGGGTTTCCACGTCAAAATATTGTGTCATGTGTATCTCCATTTCATGGTTATGTTTGCTTGTTTGAATTAATGTTGCATTAAATAAGAAAGTTCAAAAAGAAGAAATAATTTGGATAACTAATTCACCCCCCCTCTCAGTTATCAACAATGAAAACAATTTCCAATTCTTTTAGTCTAGAGGAGATAAGAAGTGCCAAAAATGACTTTCACTTAGAGAATAAGATAGGAGAAGGCGGGTTTGGTGTTGTTTTTAAGGTATATCACAATACGCCCTAATAATTAAGTTTAGTTATTATAATCTATTTAATAATAAATTTTTACTAAAGTATTCCCAAATTATATAATGATTCATTTTATTTTATTTTATGTATTAATGTCTACTCTCTTCCTAGGGTATACTACCATAAGGAAGAATGGTTGCAGTAAAGCAATTGTTTTCCAAATCAAGATAAGGGAATCATGAATTTTTAAATGAAATAGCTACAATCTCTGCAGTTCAGCATTCCAACCTGGTGAAACTATATGGTAGTTGTATTGAGGGAAAATAAATGCTCTTGGTATATGAATACTTGGAGAACAACAATCTTGCTCGCGTTTTGTTTGCTAAATCCATATTTCTTTGTTGTCTACTTTTGTTCTACTGCAGTAAGGAAATTTTAAATAGATAGACTCATTTTCTTCAACAATAAGCTATATACCTTACACATTTGTGGAAACATCGTTATATTAAAAACTCACACACAGAAGGTTTATAGTTTAATGGTGGACCACCCAGCACATGGATGAGAGGTTCTAGGTTTGATACTTAACTAATCTATAGAAAATAATATGTAGAGGGTCAAGTTAGGAACTGATAGAAAACTTTTAAATACCAATGGACAACTAATTAAAATTGTGAGTTAAATAAAAAATAATATAAAAAAAAAAGATTTTACCATTTGAGATCAGTAAGAAAGATAACAATGGAGACATGAGATTTTGAAGGGGGGAAAAGCAAAGAAAAAACCCCCATAAATTATGAAAAATGGCATGAAACCAGAAATAAAAAAAATATTACAAAGAGAGGGAGGAGCTCCTTAAGAAATGAACAAGAAGAGAAAAAGGAGAGAGGAATAATCAATTGAGAGGAGAGGGCACCTCATAAATAGAGGTGAGAGGGGGAGTTGCATGCAACTCCGATATGCCACCTTTTATGTGAGTGAGTGCAAAGTGTCAACCTCTTAAGGAGGTGGCTAAATAAATCAAATATTCCTCCAAGAGGAATATTGACGTGAGTTATCCTCACACATGTGTGAGGATACTCACATTAAATAAAAATACTTTGTATTTATAAATACAACTATTTAATAGGAAATAAATATAACCTTTACCTAAGTACCAAGTAAAGATTAATTTTTCTAACATCCCCCCTTAAGCTTTATTTGGGGAAGATTACATCAAATCCAGCAATGGGATGATTACAACATTTACAAGAATGGCATGAAAGCCTTGATATTACAATGAAAAAGAACAGATTTTGAGAAAGAAGCTTGAAGAAGAGGCTAGATGTAGTTTGAGGTAGAACCAAGTCTTCAAGTCTTCAAATAATTGAGTGAACCAAAGTGCTTGTAAAGATGCCTTTGAACAATCTGAATATTGAGCTCCTTTAGAGCCAAGAGAAGTGGATTGATGGTTCTTGGGCTTTCAATATATTGAACCTATTTCATCAAAGAAACCATAACCACAAATGGATTTCCCATCATTGGGATCATCTCCTAAATCTAAATTAGTATAATCATATAAAGAGATATAAATTGCATATTGCATAACAAAAGTTTGTGGATCAAATGAATCCAAATTTGAGTCATAAAGCCAAGAAGCAAAAGTTAGCTTAGCTAACATAAGAGTGATTCAATGTAGATAAAATAACCTTAAGTCTTGAATAAGAGTGCTAGTAAAAGGTGTAGTACAAATCATGGCTTATAGCCCAAATTATAAAATGTCAATATATAGACATAGCAATAATAGTTCTAGGTTTCTTCTCACTACATTATTTGTTGAATTGTAAAGGGAAATTATATCAAGATTAATAATAATGGACATTGAAAATTAGTCCTAAAGATCATAGTGCCATCATTTTAAGTTTCAATATCAAGGACTTTGAAAAACAGTCCTATAGATGGTTTAAAAAAAAAATAGTGCCTTCATCAAAAATTATAATATCAAAGGACTTTGAAAATAGTCCAAAAAAAATGGTATAAAAACCATATTGCCTTCAATAAAATTTTAAGAACTTGATCCCAACAATTAGTTCATCATAAATAAGTAAGTGCACACCATCAAAGTGGATGGAAATATTTTCCATGGGGCCCAAAAAAACTCCAATGAGACTTGATTAAATATATGATTCATTATAGATAAGGCTCCCTATGCAACATTACTGCAAATGCATCTAGCGCAAAATATATAATGGCTCCATTGAGACTAGATAAAAGCATTTACTTTTCAAAAATTGTATAGATGGAATAAATCCATCAAGAAGGTAGATGCTCCAATGAGCTTTTAATGGAATAAATCCATCAAGAAGACAGATGCTCCAATGAGCTTAGATAAAATATTTAAAGTTCAAAAATATATGGATTAAATCCATAAGAAGACAAATTTACCATTAAGGCACAATATCATATTAATGAGGCACAATAAAATATCAGATTCCCTTTATCAAAACAACATAATTGTAGTTGAGAAGGAAACTCTAGATTTGTTTTAAATATTGTGATAAATCAAGACTTAGGTTGAGAGAATGAGAACTTGACTCAAATTGTGATAGAAAGTGCTTGGAGATACATTGATATTTCAACGGGCACAAATCAAGCCACCTTAACAAATAAAATTTGTGATTTAAAAAAATAGGATAACTAAAATATTCCAAAGTGATATTCATGCTTTCACGACTACATGAATATCCCTAAAATATAATTGAATGGAACAAGTACAGAATTATTGGGTTGATCAAGTCCAATAATAAGGTACATGTGTAAATATTTTTAAAAAATTATGAAAAATGACTAATTTCGGAAAGAAAAGGCAATTTTTTTAAGAAATATCGAATTTCCATAATAAAAGGCAAAAATAAATATTAAGAAATGTCTAATTAAAAAAATTAATAAAATATAAAGGCAAATTAAAGCATGTCCCTAAATTAGCCAATGAAAAAAATTATTCCTCCCTATTTAGTAGGGAGTTGATTTGAAAAAAGTATCCACTAAATAAGGAATCCATTTTTTAAAAGTTAGGATATGGTTGCTTAAAAAAAGAAATATAATTTTAAAATATATAACAAACTAAGAAACTACAATTCATATCACATAAAACAATGAATAGTGGCTATTTTCCAAGGATATGATTTGTGAAACTAAATACTAAAATACCATTTTAAATCTCACCTAAAAATCATAAAAAAAATTCTAATAATTTTTAATATTTGTTTGTTTAAGTTAAGGAAGGGCATAGCCCTCAAGGCCATGAAACCTAAAATAAATATATATAAACTTTGAAAAAGATTTAAATTATTTTATTTAGAGAAGCTGCGAGCAGCAAAGGGTATAAGCCCTTAAAAATATATATTTTTTATTTTAATTTGAATTATTTATTTTTTATATTATTTTTAAAAAGTTGTAATTTTTATTAAAATTTTGTATATTAAAAAACTTTGATAAAATTTTTTTTTTACTGAATAGGGCACAAGCCCTAAAATAATTTTTTAATAGAAATATAGATTTTTTTAAGAAATCTTAAAAAAAACATTAGATAAGTTTAATTTGGTTGAGAAGCCAAAGAGTTTTTGTTAAAACAGATAGCAACTGCTAGTAGAGCAAAGCCCTAAAACTTAAAAAAAAAGAATGAAATTAATTGTTTTATAAACCTGCAACATGTAGAAAAGGCAAAAGCCATAAATTTTTTTATAATTAAAAAATAAAACTTAGGTTTAATTGAAGAGTAAACAATTTTTTTGCATTTTAAAAAAATGTTAGAACTGAACCTGCAACCAAACAAAAAAGAGAGATTTGATTGAAATGATTTTTTTTAAACAAAAAGGAAATACCATTAGCAAGATTTTTTTAAAATAGATTAATTTTTTTAAATAGATTGTTGAAATAGGGTTAAAAACAAATTGATTTTTTTAATTTGATCTGAAATTTTTTAAAAACCCTTGCTATAAAAAACTGAATGAAAAAGGGTTAGAATAAAAAAAATGAAAGGGTTAAAACCCTTGAAGCAAAAAACTGATATAATCTGCATGCAAACGGGTGAGATGAAAATGAAATAGATTTTGCAATAGGATTTAAAAAAATATTGATTTTTTTTTAAACAGATCAACTTTGCACAGCAAGCAATTGAGTGGATTTGGAAACATTTCTTCCAGTAAACCCTTGCATCCAAAAAATATGAATAGAGTTACAAAAAAAAATGAAAATAAAAGGTTTAGAACCCTTGATGTTGCATTAAAAAAATTCCTCTCAATTTGCAATTAACTCCACAAAATGTTGTTGAAAAAAACAACTCACAAAAATATTAGTTTTTTAAATACCAGGAAACAACTAATTAAAATTGTGAGTTAAATAAACAATAATAAAAATAAAGATTTTACCATTTGAGATCAGTAAGAAAGATAACAATGGAGACAGGAGATTTTGAAGGGGGAAAAAGAAAAGAAAAAACCCCATAAATTACGAAAAATGGCATGAAGCCATGAAATAAAAAAATATTACAAAGAGAGAGAGGAGCTCCTCAAGAAATGAAAGAGAAGAGAAAAATGAGAGGAATAATCAAATGAGAGGAGAGGGCACCTCATAAATAGAGGTAAGAGGGGGAGTTGCATGCAACTTTGATATGTCACATTTCATGTGAGTGAGTGCAAAGTGTCAACCTCTTAAGGAGGTGGCTAAATAAATCAAATATTCCTCCAAAAGGAATATTGACGTGAGTAATCCTCACACATGTGTGAGGATACTCACATTAAATAAAAAATACTTTGTATTTATGAATACAACTATTTAATAGGAAATAAATATAACCTTTACCTAAGTACCAAGTAAAGCTTAATTTTTCTAATAAGAACCCCATATGCACACCAAATTGTGGTGAGAAAGGGATAGGTAGCTTAATGGTAGTCCTATCAGAAATAAAATGTATATGTATTTTCATTATATCACCTACAAACTCAGTCACAATGAAAACATATGTGTATTTCTCTTGCCTCACCTTAAAAATCTTGTCACAAAGAAATAGACAACTCAATAGTAATTTGATTAGAAAATTTAAATCATAAATTATTTATTGAAATATTCATAGGTACCCAAAAATTCAAACTTTATCTCAATTAGCTTGCACAGTACAGAGGTACCAAACAAGCATGGTTACAAAGAGGTATGGTAATTTTCTAACCATTGATTATGAAATGCTTTGTATTAACAAAGAAAACTAACAGAGCTTTGAGAAATTTCCTTGAATGATGTATATTGCAATAATATTTAGTCTTTGTTTCAAGTAGTGTGCTTACAGTGGGGTTGGAACAATGCAAACAATATGGCAAATGCAATAATACTTAAACATAGAAATGAATTCTCTGAATGACATTCCAAACCATATGTAATGTCCCTTTTTTGGGACAACACTAATTTTATCCTTGCACACGATTTTGACTTATATGGTCGATTTCCTTGGATATGTATATGTACAAGACTGCTTTTGTTATGGCTTGTTGATATAAGCTTCTTTGCGGATCTTATGACTGATCTGATACTCTTTGAAGGATATATTGCTCCTTGAATCCTATGAAGGTACTCAGATTGCTGATGGAATGATAGATGATCTATTTCCAAAGTATACAAATGTGTTATGAGAGAATGATGATGAGATTCGATGATTGCCAAGGACGGAGATATGCATGTAATTCAATGCTTGACTGTCTCAAACGCAGATAGGAGAGATGATTGTGAGAGATGCTTGAGTTCCTGTTATTCGATGCTGTGATATTCGATGATTACTTCAATTGCCGCCTCTGGTCTATATACCTTCTTTGTTTAGTGTCAAATTGATCCACCAAAGTCTATCTAGGATGGCGCTCCACAACGACCTCTCAAACAAAGCCAAGGTTCCAATTTCCGCTGCCACCTACTCAGATTGATTGATGATTGATGACGTAGACTTGGTATTGCAGAGATATGATGTGAATGCTGGTAATCGATGATTGGATTCGAATGCTATTTTAACTCTTATATTTGATCTGTATTGGATGCTGAGCTTGAGTTGTTCAATGATGAGATGCAATAAAGTTGATGGTTGTAATTCGATGATGATCCCCATAGCTAATGAAGAGATCCTATTCTTATATCCTGGACGTCTTGTAATAAGTTGCGTCCCTTCTGCATGACCCTTAGCAATAACTAGCGCCTCTTAATCATCCACTATTGGCTTTCATTCATATAATCGTTATTTCATAGTTGCTAATCATTCTTAATCGGCGGTACCTTAACCAATCTCCCTTAATGGGATCGATTACTCCCTCCCAACAGAATCGGGACATGACAGCCCTCCCCACTCGAGATTGCTTGTCCTCAAGCAATCATGAGTTCTTTCATTACCTTGCACTTTTAGCGTTTACCTTTCGATGTGTTGAGATGAAATCGTGGATTTGATCTAGAATGAATATTGCTTTAGTGAAAAGAAATTGATTGTGATTCCATGAAAGAGAATTTGTGATCAAAAGAGCATTTGATGTTTTGAATAATAATGATGGGATGCAAGTATCATAGATTAAGAAGATTGAGAGTATTGAGATTCCAAGATGCATCTTGAGATTTGGTCTTGTACTTGTCATATGTTATTGACCTAAAAATTGAGAAGAGTCATGTTCTTGACTATATGATGGATTAAAGAAGATTTGGTAAGCTTGAATAGCGATGTGCTTGATGAAATATAAGTGTCATAGATGAAGAATGATCCTGAGAGTTTGTGGGTTATAGACCCATAATATAAGTATCAGTTTTATGTTACTTAAATCAATAGAAGAATTCAAAGAGATTCATGGAAGAATTGGTCCACTATAGAAATGAATTTGATTCATAGGTTTTTGTGATAATGAAATTAACTTTTTATGTTCTATACTTCCCTAATGTCTCTTTGAAGGATATACTGATTTTTTCTTAGGTCTCAGGGTGGATAACCCATCCCTCCCTAGTCTCCATGTGGCTCATGCCATTCATATGGAGTGTCATAGTCCTTATGTGGCGCATGCCATTCATATAAGGTCCTTTCAATCTAATGTGGTGCATGCCATTCATAATAGATCACCATTTGTTCTTACCTTATGTGGCGCATGCCATTCATATAAGGTACCTTCGATCTAACATGGTGCATGCCATTCATGATAAATCGCGTCAGACTCATGTGGCGCATGCCATTCATATGAAATCTGCCATTTGTTCTTACCTTATGTGGTGTGTGACATTCATATAAGGTACCTTCGATCTAACGTGGCACATGCCATTCATGAAAGATCACCTCGGACTCATGTGGCGCATGCCATTCATATGAAGTCCGCCCTTTGTTCTTACCTTATGTGGCGCATGCCATTCATATAAGGTACCTTTGATCTAACGTGGCGCATGCCATTCATGATAGATCACCTCGGACTCATGTGGTGCATACCATTCATATGAAGTCTGCCCTTTGTTCTTACCTTATGTGGCGCATGCCATTCATATAAGGTACCTTCGATCTAACGTGGCGCATGCCATTCATATGAAGTCTGTTATTCTCGTGATTGCCCTCTCTACATATGTCATGCTAGGAGAGTGAGATTACTAAGGTGTCTTGGTAGCCACTCCCTAAGCCCAGAGGCAAAACCCTTCTGGCCCATGTGGGCTCATTATGTCCCCCCCCCGGGTGGCATACCTAGAAGAGGGCTCTCGCACTGTTTCCTTTGTTTCTTCTTCTCCATCATAGCGAAGGTATATGTAGAATAGTGTAATCAAAATCACATCATTATTTACTTACAAATATAGGTAACATATTATACTCTCATATGAGTATCCTCTTTCTTACTTGCTATTATGCTTTCCTCGATATTTTTCTTTTGGTTTCTTGGTCCTTGAATCAATTTTCTTTCCTTCTTTTATTTGCACTTATTTCATTGTCCTCTTGTATGTCCAGGTTTGATATGACTTCTATAATCTGCGCTTGAGCTTGTTTTCCATATTTATGCCTTGGTTCCCATACTTCCTTGCATTTGTAACATATCCTTTCCTCTCTTCCACAAATATGCCCTTTCCTCCATTCTTTCTTACAATCATAACAAAGGCCCTTTTTTCTAAGCTCTTTTCGGTCATGGTAAGAAAGATACGGTTTTTCGTGTCTGTCTTCCCTTCTGAAAGGTTTACCCTTTGAAGTGAAGTCTTTGGGAAAACTCTCCTTCTTGTGTAGAGAGGGTTTGCTTTGTTCTAATTGTGTTGCCATTTCTATTGCATCATCAAGTGTAGTGGGTCTAAGGGCCCCCACTAATCCTCTTAGTTTTTCATACAATCCTTGAACAAATAAGAAGGTGAGTCTTTCGTCATTCATTTCGGGGACTCGAAGAGCTATCTTCTCGAATTCATTTACATATTCATCCGTTGTTCCTCTTTGTCTTAATAGGGTTAGATCCTTGAAGTCTTGTTGTGGATGTCTTCTATCAAATTTCTTAAGGAATCTCTTAGAAAATTCTTCATAGGATGTAATGTTCTTATGACCCAAAGTGTGCTTCCCGTGATGCCACCATTCATAGGCCAAACCCTCTAGATGTAGGATGGCGAATTGAAGGGCATCTTTCTCCGTCATGGGGTTAAGAAGAAAATAGTCATTTAGCTTTTGCAACCACGCATGCGGAGATATCTTATGGGTTCCATCAAAGTGTGGCAAATTTACCTTATTGGCCTTTTGCTTCAAGTCTTTGTTCGCGGGTCTTTTCTCTCTTCTTGTTAACTCGTTCATTTTTGAATTGCTATATTCGGTAAAGGATATCATTCTTCTTAGTTCGGGCTCTAGGTTGGCATAAGCTCTCATCATATCTTCCATGCTTATGTTTTGGGGGTTATCATTTTCCATTCTTGGATTTTCTTCGCTTGGTAGGAATGGTGATATTGGAATCCTTGTGCTTGTTGAAGAGTTTCCATTTTCTGCTTGGTTAGAGGCTACTTCCTTCCCATTAGTTGATTGTGCCTTTAAACTTTCCATATCCATATCATTCCTTAATGTTTGCATGGTTTGTAGTAGAGCTTGTGTAGCTTGGTTTTGTTCATTCATGCCCTTGGTGGTTGCTTCAATGAAGGTTCTCAATTCGTTGTTCATCCTTACTTGGCTGCTTCTTGGCCTTCTATATGTTTGCATACAGTATCCTCACAGGTTGGCAGGATGCAGCTCTGATAACACTTGTAATGTCCCCTTTTTGGGACAACACTAATTTTATCCTTGCACACGATTTTGACTTATATGGTCAATTTCCTTGGATATGTATATGTACAAGACTGCTTTTGTTATTGCTTGTTGATATAAGCTTCTTCGCGGATCTTATGACTGATCTGATACTCTTTGAAGGATATATTGCTCCTTGAATCCTACGAAGGTACCCAGATTGCTAACGGAATGATAGATGATCTATTTCCAAAGTATATAGATGTGTTATGAGAGAATGATGATGAGATTCGATGATTGCCAAGGACGGAGATATGCATGTAATTCAATGTTTGACTGTCTCAAACGCAGATAGGAGAGATGATTGTGAGAGAAGCTTGAGTTCCTGTTATTCGATGCTGTGATATTCGATGATTACTTCAATTGCCGCCTCTGGTCTATATACCTGCTTTGTTTAGTGTCAAATTGATCCACCAAAGTCTATCTAGGATGGCACTCCACAACGACCTCTCAAACAAAGCCAAGGTTCCAATTTCCGCTGCCACCTACTCAGACTGATTGATGATTGATGACGTAGACTTGGTATTGCAGAGATATGATGTGAATGCTGCTAATCGATGATTGGATTCGAATGCTATTTTAACTCTTATATTCGATCTGTATTGGATGCTGAGCTTGAGTTGTTCAATGATGAGATGCAATAAAGTTGATGGCTGTAATTCGATGATCCCCATAGCTAATGAAGAGATCCTATTCTTATATCCTGGACATCTTGTAATAAGTTGCGTCCCTTCTGCATGACCCTTAGCAATAACTAGCGCCTCTTAATCAGCCATTGTTGGCTTTCATTCATATAATCGTTATTTCATATTTGCTAATCATTCTTAATCGGCGGTACCTTAACCAATCTCCCTCAATGGGATCGATTACTCCGTCCCAACCGAATCGGGACATGACACCATATCTCTAGAGTTTGAGCATTCCTATGTAGTCTGGCCCTTAAACTAGCTAAGACAAACATCATATATCAAACTCAAGTATTGCATCCTGCAAATTCTATGCAGGAATTGGCATTCTCCTTGATGTCACGAGCATTTGCTTCTGTAATATTAATTTTTAACTCCTCACGAATAAACTTTTGTGCATTCCCAAGAAAGAGGAATAAATAAAAATTGTGGGTGGGGTATTTGTTGTATTTTTGGTATGTTTTACAGCTCTTATAGACTCTATCCCCTGCCCTAAAGATTTTTTTAAGGGGCCCTTAAAGATGGATTAGAGGTACAAGTCCGTGATCAAATAAATAATAAATTGCACAAGCATAGAAAGAACACCAATATGGACAAGATGGATTATTATTAAACGCTTTTCCTTGGCCTGACATCAAGGAATTCTATAAGGCTTTTCTATTTCCCATAGTGTGGAGTCTAATAGACAACAACTTCATATTTCAGTGCTTTAGAACGTGCCTTACATAACGATTGCTAGGGGATTCATGGAACTTCAGTGAACCATACGTTTTGTAATGTGTAGCAATTTATGTTACTACATTGGGTTCATGTTTTATATTTGGTGTAGATGCCTTCAGCCACTATTTCACATTGGGTCACTTGCTATAATTTCATTCTAAATTTCATGCATAGTTTACGGTGATTGCAGACTAGATTTATGTATTGTAAACGATTTTACTTCATTCCCTGCAAGTGAGAAATGCTCTATTTGGATACTACAAATGTTTTCCTCAGTTCAAACTTCATACAAGTGAAGAACTTTTGAAATCTATAAATTTATGTAGATTACAAAGCTCTGTTTCTGCATTCATTTGTTTTATAATAAATTGTCATCTCGTCAGTGTTGATAATGAGGTGTTGTGTCATTTCATTGGAGATGTGAAGATAACAGTGTTTAAGATTTTCTCCAGTGACATAGAGACGAGCCTGATATGAAGATAACAGCATTTTTTTTCTCACCCTGTTGTTTTCAATGATGAAAAGGACCCAATAGGGAGTAGTTTTACTCCATTTGGAGGAGGCCTCAGACTTTGCCCAGGCGTCGAAATTGCAAGACTTGATTTATTTATGTTCTTGCATCTGCTAGTTACCCAATACAGGTGTGTATGTGTTTGCTTTTGTGTGTATATTAACTTGGATGCACATCAATATATACATATATATGTTTGTTAATCTTTAAGTATCAACAAAAAAATTAGGACTGCACAATTAAGCCAATTGATCTTTTTGGTTACTATATTGTTATGAAGTAATACTGCATTATTCACTCGGGTGCATATGAATATATGCATATATATTTGTTGTGATGCGGTCCTTTTTTTTATAATTGTTTTCATTATAAAGCAATTCTGCATTGCCTTTTTTGCTATAAACTAATCCCCATCATCATTATTTTTTAACATGATATAGATATACATTTTTATTTTTTTGGCAGTTGGGAAGCAGAGGAGGATTCAATTGTAAGTTTCCCAACAATTTACATGAAGAAAAGGATGCCAATCAAGACCAAAAAGATCACAATCACCGTTAACTACCTTAGAGCTTTTTGAAAGCATGCAAAATATGACAAATGAAAAGCTATGGTGTATAAATTAAGGTGGCCATTATCCGTCACTTAGTTTCCTCAAGATTATATTTATTCTTCAAATGCATATCTTTACCATGATAGTAATTTAATTATTCTGCTCTTTTTGGGCAGGTAGAAGATAGAAGAAACTAAACTTTATAACAATTTTCCTTCAGTAGGCATGACCATTGCCCATGTCCAATTGTTGGTTTTATTTTAAAACCATATTCATATTAGAATTATTGAGTATTAGGCATAAAGTCATTAAAATTTTTCGTTTGCAATAATACTTAATTTCACAATTAATTTGCACGAGGAAATTACTTTTGAATCACAAACTGCTTGCTTTCCATTGCTGGAAATTTACAATTTTAATTCAATTTTCTATTTTTAATTTAATTTTCCAGGTCTTTGGTTTTGCCTTCTTCACATGCTTTTGCAACCCTGCAACTCACAAGGACTCTAGCTGCATAGCTCTTGTTTTATTAAGGAATTATTTCAATTTCTTCTCTCACTAAGATTTTATAGTAAATGTGGGTTATTTTTATGTACAGAATGAGAATTAAATAATGGTAAGAGATTTTTTTGTCGATCTCTTTATGCATGTGTTTATGTACATATAAATACAAGAATGTATATGTACACGATATTGTAACATAGAAAATTGTATACCCTTGCAATTTCATGTTATATTTTGGGCTTGTTTTAGTGTCCATTCCCTTAACATGTTTTTGGGATCATTTTGACCCTTGCCTTGGCCTTTTTTCAACCAGATTGTTAAATTTCTTTATCAGATTTAGATTCTACTCGCAGACCTCAAACCATGTGCTAAATTTTAAGCAATCTTTTTAGGACACTAGTGTTACTCGTAGACATCAGCATGATGTGCTAGTGTCCCATGAGTTTATAAAAAAACAAATGTTGGTTTTCATCTAACTACCTGCTACCTCCTGCTATAACACTTGTCTGTTAGAAAAAATGCCTTCTGTATTCTAATCTCACCCTTCAACGTCCTCATAACTCTCATGTAAAGTAATTTTGAACTCTATCACATTTCTCTCTTGCAATTTGAAAAATATCTCTATAACTGGAATACAATATCTATTTCTCAACTTCTATTGACTCCATACTGCTACATCTCCACCATTATTGAAGCTCTCAAGGATTCATGTTGTTGCCCTACGATTGACTCCTCCAAAGAGCTCACCTCTTGTCTTCTACACCATGTGTTGGTAATATTGTTCTTTCTAAATTATTTTGAGTAATAATGTTGCACTTTCTATTGCATTTTTGTTCTTTATTTCCAAATCTCTTCATGTCTATCACCACCCTTTTATCCTATCACACATACTTGGATATTCTTCCTCGTAAACTAGGGACTAGTCCTTATAGATTGATTTTATTGTCACCACTCTTAATTCCTAGACGTATATAGGATAAGGGCACACACTATTTTCCAATCTCTATCATTAGCTATCTGTGGAAGTCGAAAGACCAACATAGGGGCTTGGCCACTATTGGCAAGCTCCCAAACAACCCCAACCATTTTTCTTGTCTTAGCTAATTCACACGGTGGTTTGCATCCTCTCATCTCTCTCTTGTCATTTCAGTATTTCATTTGATTTTTTAGTTTAACTTCATTCTATCATTTTTTGTATTATCTAGTATCCCTTGTTTTTTACTTTTACTCTCCATGTTTTATGTTGTACAGTTGAGTTCAAAATCTGGTGAACACTTTGTATTTTGCAATTTTTCGGGACAACAACATGGAAGGACAACAATGCATTACACGGACATCCATGCATCACGATAGCATCTGAGATAGTGAACTCCATCTTTCAATGTCATGTTCTTTATTTTCTGTAATTTCCATTTTTGTATCTAGTTGATTATTTCAACACTTCTTTCAACCTCATTCATTCTAATTTCATTAATGCAATATTAAATTTAAGGTGTCATAATTTTTATATTATATTTTAGTGAACCTACTGCTCTTACACTTAAAACACCACCCTTTTTGTTCCATTTTCTTGCAAAAGCAAAAATAAAAATTTCTTTCCTCAAAACTTTTTTGGGGCAACCCCATTCCATAGTCCTAAAGGAGAAAAATGGTGGCCTTCAATTGAATTTTTCTACACCTTTCTTAATCTTCTCCTTCTATTCTTCACAAGGACATGCTATCTTTTTATCTTACATGACTTTCGAGCTTTTCTCAAAAATTTCATGGTAGTGATACTTCATTTCATACATATGATAGTGACTTAGCTCTTCCTATGTCACTCTATTCTCTTGATCTCTCTCCCAAAACTCCTACTTCTAGAGATATTTTAGGGGATACATAAATAATTTTCTTAACATTATCTTACCTGTTCTTCATGATAATTCTCTCCCTCTAAGTGATGAAGCATTGACCAATGTCGACTCTTGTCCCACATCGGATGATAAGCGAAGAGATATTGAAAACTTGTCCCACATCGGATGATGAGCAAAGAGATATTGAACATACTCTTTGAGCTCCTTTTACTTCCATTACCTCTCCCATAGTTCATGATGGTACCATGTCTGTTCCCACATCTCTCCCTCCTTTGGCTGCATGTTCAAACTCCTTAGACATCGCAAAGGATGTCCAGAGACCTATTTCTCTTCCTTCATCACTTGTGAAGATCTATTCTTATAGTTGATGATACTTCTTTACCACATGGTTCTCAAACTTCTATTCATTGACCAATGCCGAATCTTGTCCCACATCGAATGATGAGCGAAGAGATATTGAACATACTCTTTGAGCTCCTTCTACTTCCATTGCCTCTCCCATAGTTCATGATGGTATCATGTCTTTTCCCACTTCTCTCCCTCCTTTGGCTCCATGTTCAAACTCCTTAGACATCGCAAAGGATGTGGAGACCTCTTTCTCTTCCTTCATCACTTGTGAAGATCTATTCTTACAGTTAATGATACTTCTTTACCACATGGTTCTCAAACTTCTATTGATAACCTTTCTTTCAGTGCCTTTGATGACTCTCCTTTGAGGGATGATGAGCCTCATGCTTCTATTGATCCTTTCTTTTGGCAAGATGGACTCTTCTCTTGTTCATCTCCCCCTCTTTCTTTGGAGCATGAACACACTCTTATGGACAATGTTGAACATGCTAGCATCATTCATCACTCCCTTAAAGTCACATTGGCCGAAATTTCTCCTTCGATAGATATTGAGCATCATTCAAATGATTCTTTATCTTCTATTTCCTCTCCTACATTACAACCATGTCTCTCCTAGACCTTGACCCTTGCCATTATATTTCTCTACCTTCTTTCCTACTACCACTTCTATATCATTTTCTTTTTTGAAGGCATCACCATTTATTTCTTGTGAGCTACCTTTTGTGGCTCCTTTTGCATTTACATGGATATACTCTCCTTTATCTTCTAAGATTCTTGCATACCCTTCTCTTGTTGGTATGGGAAATCTTTCTTTTAATGGATCACTTCTCCACCACATGCTTGACTCATAGATGTGATGGCTATGCCTTGGCAAAATTATTTCCTAGCACATTGAGAGATATTGCTTTAGACTAGTTCTACACCTTGCCTGTCGATTCCTTTCACTCATTGTCTGATGTTGCTCATGCCTTTGTATCTCATTTTCAATATAACATGGAGCCTAGAATCTCTCTTACACACTTGGTACAATGTAAACAAGGTGTTAATGAGAGTGTTCAGGGCTTCACTTCTCATTTCTTTCCCTTGATTATTTTATGGGGTTGATGTCCCCTTACTGGACTTCTTCTACCTCTATTTTGTGAGAAATTGTTGTCACATATCCAACATGTTATGTTGTTTTAGCAGTTTTGTTCTCTTTGTGACTTAGTTCTTCATGCTCTTGAAATTGATCAAATCCTTCTAGAGCACCCCCACCTCAAATATTCATATCATTACTAATACGCTTATCTCTTCTTGTGATGAGAAGTTTTTTTAGTCCATTGTTGACGTTCCTTCTATAACTTCTTCATTCACTCATGCTACATCTATACCTTCGAAGAACTTTCTTCTTCATTCTCCTTGTGAGGTGGACTTCATAGCATCGTCAAATCACTTCACCTAAATATCATTGCTTGATTCTACTATCACTCAGCTGTGATGGTGCCTATTATGTGGCACATATAGCTTTCCTTCTTTGCTTGTTGCCATTCATGGTGGTACAATTTTAGGTGCAACCACCTTCTGTTCTCTTGGGTAACAACACAACCTTCTTCATCTTTGTTGTCTTCACCCATTTTTTGGGGGGCAATGACAACCCTTTCTGGGGGAAAACATCCTACATGAATCCTTCATAAGGACCTTTTCATTCTCTATCCCCTTTCATCTACCTTAAAATCAATTACATACACTTCTTTTATGCAATTATTTTAGGGGGGGATACTTTGCACTCTCACATATGTGCATCCACACACATTCATAGAACACTCCTTGCAACATTAGTAGCTTGTGGTCCCAAGTATAGACACTTGCTTGGATTGAGCGCACTTATCAGAATTACCTAGCCACAACACATGATAGTTCATGTAATCTCTAATATTGCATTGACATGTGAGCCACCTAGTGACACATTATGTTAGATTGTGTGATGCATATGGGCTACTTTTCATACTTATTGTGAGTTGCCTAGAAACATAGTTTTCTAGTGCTTGTGACTCATGAAAGTATTGAATGATTCCTAAGAATAGACTAAGCTAGACCTTGATTCATGCCATTTTTATTAACAACTTTCCTTTCTCTTCATTCTCTCCTCATGACCCCTAACAACAGAGCAAGCTAGAGCCTGATTCATGTGTTCTCTTTTGTATCGATTGTTTCCCTTTCTCTTTGTATACATCAATTAATTCTCTCTAAAGCAATCAATTGGCTCGTTACATTCTTCTTTTCATGTAAGAATTCACCTATTTGTCATCTCTTTTGTTTTCATTGCATTTTTGGGACGATGTAAAGCATTGAGATAACTTTCACATCTAGGTCTCTTTCATGTTGACCCAAAAGTTTTCTTTGTTTATTTACTATGTGCCTTCTTCCCATGTGTTGTTCATGTATTGTTTCTTTATTTATGACATTTGTGATGCAAATTTATGTGTTTTTGACACTTTTTTTTTGTAGGTTTCATGTTGTACATGCTTTCATACATATGTTTGTGATGCTCTAACACAATTGTTTTATAGGTTTATGCTATCTAACCCTATAGTCTTGCAAATTTTATTGTCTAACATACTTGTTTTTCAAGTTCTCAGCTTGGGGGCATGATTCCCTTGCTTGAAGAGCTCTCTATGCCCTCTACAATATCCTTTTTCAGTATCCTTTCATGATGTTATTTACTTTCAACATTTCATTTCTATACTTTAGCATAGTTTATCACCTAGTGTCATCAGTTCGCTAAAGTGGGGGCAAAATGTAACATAGAAAAGTGCATACCCTTGCAATTTCATTCTATATTTTGGGCTTGGTTTAGTGTTCATTTCCTTAAGCATATTTTAAGGATCATTTTAGCTCTTGCCTTAGCCTTTTCATTCACCAGATTGCCAAATTTCTTTATTAGTTTCTTATTCTTCTCACAGACCTAAGGCCATGTGCTAAATTTTGAGTGATTTCTCTAGGACATTAGCATGATGTGCTAGTGTCCTTGTTGATAACTGAGAGGGGGGGGTGAATCAGTTATCCTAATTATTTTCCTTTTGAACTTTCTTATTAATTAATGCAGCATTGAATCAAACATAAAAACATTACCATGAAATAAGAAAACACATGACACAGTATTTTTGACGTGGAAACCCTGTTAAGGGAGAAAACCACGGGGTGATTAACCCAAAGATTATTCTCTGTTAGAAGAATAAGGAATTACAAAAATGGCACTTGCCAATTAGGGCTCACTGCCCAAGCACACTGCTCACAAAGAGGCCCACTGCCTACAAGGAGACACACTGTCTACAAAGTGATAAGAATCACAGTCTTGAACTGATTGGAAGCATCTACATATGCTGGAGTTCAGTTCCGTTTAGGCTCAGTACACTGATCTGTTGCACTTCATCTTTCCTCTGTTCTTTATTCTGCTATCCTTTCACATACCGGATCTTTCTTACTACTTCTGCTCTGTTCTGCACTTATTCGCATATATCTTCACATAATCACACACTTCACAACTAAATCCATCCTCTATATATATCCGCACAAGTAATTTCATCACCTTTCTAGTCGGCATCCGGAACAGTCTAGTTTCTTACAAACTCTATTCTGTCGGCTGAATCCTTGCTCACCAAGCAATGCGGATCAAGCATATACTTGTAGATATCATTAATCATGTCGGCCAAACATGATTCATGCCTTCACAACCTTTACCATCAACAGTAACACATCCGGAAAGTAGTCTGATACTCTGTCAGTCAGTTCTTCCTCTGTTTTCACTGTCTCTCAGGAATCCGGTACTCAACTATTCATATCTTTTTCCTTGTCCATCACCGGAGGCTAAATCCTTGGAATATACCACTCAAGGAAGTCCTCTTGACCTCCCCAAATCCGCACTGCACCAAGACACTTCCTCTGAGAGATCCGGACCAATCTGTCGGACCTTGCCATATGCTCTGTTCTTGTTCACCGGACCACAACAATCTTCATTCTGACTTCCGGTAGAGACACACCATGACTTGCGGATATGTGGGATGACCTTTGTTGCCATCAATGACAACAACCATGAATCCATATAGTGTCTCTTGCCAACAATCTCCCCCTTTGGCATTGATGGCAACACTTAGTGAAAAATGACTAAGTGTTTACACTATGCTCCCCCTTGGCTGATGCTCTATCTTTATATACAATTTCTGGAACTCCCCCTTAGTTAGATTCCTCATTTTTCACTGCTCCTCACTCCCCCTTTGACATCAATGGCAAAGGGTAGGGCCCGCACACCAAAATTTTCAAAAATTTTCTATACATAGCCGCATATTTACATACTCACATATACTGAAGAATGTCTGCAAAGGATGTCTTCAATTGGATCAGTTCTGTAGCCCAACTTTGCTTCATTCTATCCAAAATTGAAATGTGACCACTCAACAAAAATGCAAAAGCTTCTACCCTCTTGAGATCTGTCGGATCATTTGTTTGGGCGATGGTCTGAGCATCACTGATGGCCTCATGCATAGTTTCTAACTTAGGGATTATAATCCTTCTAAGTTCTCCCATCCGGTTAGTGATATTCTTCCTTTCCTTCTCAAGGTTCTTTATTTCACTCAAGACTGCAATAGTCTGACATTCTTGATTTACTATGGAGGAAGAGAGAGGATCAAAACTTTGAGATAAACTTTGTAGTTTGTCCTGTTCCTCTTTTATTTTCTTATCAATTGTTGCTGTTGCCTTTGACCAGGATATACAAAATTTGTAAATGTCACCGCCATCCTTAAGAGCATTTTCTAAGCTCTTTATTCCAATACTCATATTTCTCCTATCGTTAGAGATTAATCCTAATACTTCTGAAAATCTTTTATCCAAAAATTCCTTCCGGACCTTTTCTTCAGCAGATTTTTCTAGAGATTCAAAATGTGTACTAACACTGCTGACTAAGGTTTTGAGATTACTGGAAGAGGAGGCTGTGGGATCCTTTTGAAAAGATGGCATGATCTTTTCTAGCACTCCAGATGCTACCTCCATAAGCTCACAGTCTTCCATGTGAGATTTCAACAGTTTCTCTTTGACTTTCTCATTTGCAAATGAGGCTATTTTCATTGTTTGCACTAGTGACAAAGAGTCAAAATCTAATGGTCCTTTTAGCAGGTCCGGTTCATCAATTTCTATAGTGGCTTTTGTCAAGAATTCTTGAACAGTTTGTGCAGTGTCTCTTGCCGGAGACAGATGTTTCTTCTCTTCTGCAATTTTGTCCTTTTGAATCTTTTCTCCTTCCTTACTCTTACCACTTTCAGTTGTGGTTTTCTCTGTTGGGGTCTTTTCTTTCTCTGCATCCTTGGTGCTGTCAACCTCTTTTTCTTTAACTACTGCTTCTTTCTCCTGTAGTTTCTCTTCTTCTTGGGATCCGGAGACTGTAGGGGAAACCGGAGGAGAGATGTTAGTCTGTTCAAGGCCCACTTCTTCCGGAGCAGATGATTCCAAGTCCACAGCTGTTTCTGCACCTAAGTCCTCTACAACAGGAAGATTGAACCTTTTGAAGGCCTTCTGGAGGATCTCTTCTGTCTCTTTGGCCACTTTGTCAGTCTCACCAAGCATGAGTTGATTCATCCTGGCTTTACTTCTGAACTCATCTTTGCAGTCTTTGAAGATTATGTTCATTGTCTTGGGATCAATTTGAAGATATAGCTGAATAGCTATCTGCTCCCGGATCTCAAGATCTTTTGCATGAGCATTATTCTTTCTTATTTCTAATTCCTTTTCTAGGCTTTTAGGAATTAGAGATATGATCTCAATGAAAGCCTTATTGTATATGTTCAGATACTTGACTGTGGCTTCCTGCAGAATCTTTTGGTCAGCCTCATTGTAGTCATCATAAAATTCAGTCATTGGTTGAAGGTTTCCATCCACCGTAACCGACTTGATTACACTCTCTAGAGACAGAGTGGGCTTTTCAACAGATACCTCTGCCATTTCATCCTTGTCTTGGCCTGTGGAGAGTTTACCGGATCCTTTCTTCTTCTGCTTCTTTATTTCTTTTACTCCCTCATCTGACTTAGTTTCCTCTTCATCCTTTTGGCTTTCATAAGCCCTTGTGGCTTTTGTCTTAGATCTTTTACCGGATGCCTGGACTTCCGGTTTTGAACTTTTGGTTGTGGGAGGTGCAGATCTTTTTGATGATCTGGTCCGGGTGGAAGTTTCAACCGGAACACTTTCTTTACTTTTCTTTTCTTCCTCAGCCTTCCTCCTCTTTTCCCGGCTGGCATCAAGTGCCTCTTTTGAGATGCCTAGGCCTTGAGCAATATGCTCTACTTCTTTTCTCACCTTTCTCTTTATCTCAGGTTCCCTGAGTTCTACATGGATCTTTACACTCAGCTCCTCAAAGGTTCCAAACCTTTCTGCCTTTGGATCTTTGGGCTGACTTAGCATGTGTTGAACATGCAGCTCCACTATCTGTTCATCCACTTCATACCCCATGGGCATGATCCAGACAGTCCTTGGCTCCACTGCCTCCATTAGGCACTGATCAGTGTCCACCATAAAGCACACTGAGTCTTTGTATTTTTCAACAAGAGACTGGGGAATTCTTTCTCTTGTTTGCATCATGCTTTGGAAGTTTTTGAAGTATCCCCATAGGGCTGTATTTCTTGCTTTGGCATCCCCAAGCCCATGTAGATAGTCTCTTATTTGGACTGCAACAGGTTTGTCATTCTGCCATACCCATCCACTTGATCCGGGCAGCTCATTCATGAAGTAGAAGAATAGACATACTATAAGAGTACCATACTTAAAGGAATTCTTCTTGTCCTTCTTGATTTTCTGTATATTTTCCATTAATTGGCTTAAGAGCAGTTCGCAGAGATCATATTCTGCATTCTTCCTTAGCATCTCATAGGCAGTATATACTACAGTTCCGGATACAGAATTCTCCCTGCTGGAGTGATAGATCTTGTATCCTATTATCATGGATGCATACTTGATATCCGGATCCGAAATATCTTCAATGGTCATTGCCCTCTTATCAAATTTTGATCCGGTGGCCTCAGTTACAATGTTATTTTTGACAGATTTGAGGATAGGTATTCCTCCGGAAGAGTATAGACCAGTTACTGCTCTAATTGCCTCTTTTGTGATCTTGCAGGGTCTATCCAGCCATAGGAAGTTGTCATGTATCCTGCTCAGTACATACCGGACCCATTCATCTTCTTCAAAGCAGGAGAAATGAATAAATTGCTCAAATTGTTTCTTCTGGATACCCTTATACTCTGGTTTAAGCTCAAAAGCATTGTCTATCAGTTGCTTGTGATAGAGATCTCTCAATTTGAATTCCCCAAATTCCTCAATGCTTGCATGTATGTAAACCCTAATGTCTTCTGTGTGTAAAACTCCGTGAGGAACACTGGAAAATGCTCCTAAGGGATCTACCTCCAATGACTTGTATGGATGTTTCTTAAATTCAGGTCAGGGCCTATCTGAGATTTTCACTATATTTGGAGTAGCCATTTCTTCAAAGATTTGCAGTGAGATAATGAAAACGGAGAATACCTTATGCGCCTTCGGTTTGCACGGAGTGGTTGGATTGATTTCTTTATGCAATGACTTCGGCAGGAGATCTTTGGTGTGCTTGATGAATCTTGTTGCAGAGCTCCACTTTTCGCTTCTTCTTGAGTGCAGAATGAGCAAATGCTTTTTGAGAAATCCCTTATATTGCTCCGCAAACCCTAATATCTGATGGCAATAAATGCTCGACCTATATTATTCTGGTTTGCCTTATCCGGATAGCTTGGAGTATCCCGGATCAGTCCTGATCTGTGAACATCATCCGGATCTTTCAATCATGAATAAATTGAGGTGACACATTACAAGAACATCCCAAACACTCTGTCCAATCCGCAGAATAAGACAATGCACTTCTGGATCTCTCCGGACCTTTTTGTAATCCTCTGTCATACTAGAGCATCTCCCGGAACAGGTCTTACTTGATGGATCACAACTTCTTTGCATCTTCATGCGGACCTCTGAAATCTTATCTGGATTTACTTAGGACTTATATCTTCAAACCCTTTACTCTGCATCTTGTGCCACATCCGGCACCACTTGATTGGCTGGGGGAACAGGATTTTCTTTGAGTCTCCCCCTGAGCCAGAGCTCACTTTTTAATTTCTGGAAGAAATATCAGCACCAGAGTCTGGTGCGGATCCAACCTCTACATTCTCTAAACTTTTCTTCACCCAAATCTTGCTCATCTGATTCCTAACTTCATCCGCATTCATCTTTTGTTTACCCTTGTCTTGATTCTGATTATACACCGGACCTCTTTTGTCCTGATTCTTGCTTCTGCAGACTTTAGCATTATGACCAGACCTATTACAGATTTGGCAAATAACATTTCTTTGCATATTTGACTGATAACCTCTTGATCTGCATTGATTAGCCATATGACCTACTCTATTGCATGTAAAGCATCTACCTTTGAATGATTTGTTTACTTGCATATTTTTGCATTCATGGGATTTGTGTCCATACCTTTTGCAGTTAAAGCACTGTCCGGAGAAGGATGAATTAATCTGATTCATTCTCTTTCTGCACTGATTAGCTTTGTGACCAAAGTGGTTGCAGCTGTGGCAGTATCCATTGAAAGATGGATATCTTTGAGCATTGGGCTGTCTTACCGGAGGTCTTCTAGGCCTATTCCTTAGATTTTCTGATCCAAAATTCTTTTGACCAGAACCGGAGCTTTCTCCTTTCTCATATCCCAAACCATACTTGTCATCTGTCCTCTTTTGACTTCCAAGAAGTACTTCAAGTTGGGCAGAACTTATCTTGAATTTTTCTTTATATTCATTTGCTGTTTGAAGATCTCTTTTGAGAGAGGCAATTTGATCCTCAAGTTTTTCTTCATTATCTTTGGCATCTTCAAGATCAGATTCAAGATGTCTGATAATCCTGTCCATCTGGTAGCATTCTTCTGATTTTTCTTTAAGAGATTGTCTCAGATTGTCTTCAGCTTTTCTTTTTTCTTCAATCTCTTGAGTAAACTTTATAGTTCCTGATTCCATTTCATGTCTTAACATAATGACTTCTTTTGATAACTTTTCACATAACTTGGTTTGCTCAGTCAATTCTTCATTTGTATTGCTTTCTTCACTTTGTCTTGCCAATTGTTGGAGCAGCTCCTTTCTCTTTTTCATAGAGAGACTTAATTTGTCTTTTAATTCTCTCATGAATTCATCGACCTGTTTGAGTCTTTCCTTTAATTCATTGACTTCAGAATTTGACTGTTCAAGATCCTCAACAGTCTTGAGTTGCTCCCTTAAACCATATGCATCCATTTGAACTCCCAGATCTTCCTCAAGCTGTTAGGCTCTATTAGGAGGAACCTGGCTCTGATACCAATTGTTGATAACTGAGAGGGGGGGGTGAATCAGTTATCCTAATTATTTTCCTTTTGAACTTTCTTATTAATTAATGCAGCATTGAATCAAACATAAAAACATTACCATGAAATAAGAAAACACATGACATAGTATTTTTGACGTGGAAACCCTGTTAAGGGAGAAAACCACGGGGTGATTAACCCAAAGATTATTCTCTGTTAGAAGAATAAGGAATTACAAAAATGGCACTTGCCAATTAGGGCTCACTGCCTGAGCACACTGCTCACAAAGAGGCCCACTACCTACAAGGAGACACACTGTCTACAAAGTGATAAGAATCACAGTCTTGAACTGATTGGAAGCATCTACATATGCTGGAGTTCAGTTCCGTTTAGGCTCAGTACACTGATCTGCTGCACTTCATCTTTCCTCTGTTCTTTATTCTGCTATCCTTTCACATACCGGATCTTTCTTACTACTTCTGCTCTGTTCTGCACTTATTCGCATATATCTTCACATAATCACACACTTCACAACTAAATCCATCCTCTATATATATCCGCACAAGTAATTTCATCACCTTTCTAGTCGGCATCCGGAACAGTCTAGTTTCTTACAAACTCTATTCTGTCGGCTGAATCCTTGCTCACCAAGCAATGTGGATCAAGCATATACTTGTAGATATCATTAATCATGTCGGCCAAACATGATTCATGCCTTCACAACCTTTACCATCAACAGTAACACATCCGGAAAGTAGTCTGATACTCTGTCAGTCAGTTCTTCCTCTGTTTTCACTGTCTCTCAGGAATCCGGTACTCAACTATTCATATCTTTTTCCTTGTCCATCACCGGAGGCTAAATCCTTGGAATATACCACTCAAGGTAGTCCTCTTGACTTCCCCAAATCTGCACTGCACCAAGACACTTCCTCTGAGAGATCCGGACCAATCTGTCGGACCTTGCCATATGCTCTGTTCTTGTTCACCGGACCACAACAATCTTCATTCTGACTTCCGGTAGAGACACACCATGACTTGCGGATATGTGGGATGACCTTTGTTGCCATCAATGACAACAACCATGAATCCATATAGTGTCTCTTGCCAACAGTCCTATGAGTTTCCAAAAATTTAATATGTTGGTTTCTCACCTAGCTACCTATTGTCGCCTGTTGTAACGCCCATTTGTAAGAAAAATACCTTATGCATTCAAATCTCACCTTTCAGTTTTGACATAACCCTCATGTAAAAGTAATTTTGAAATCTATCACATTCCACTCTTGCAATCTAAAAAATCTCTTTGGCTAGAATACAATCTCTCTTTCTCAGCTTTTATTGATTCCATATTGTTGCAACACCATTGTTGAAGCTCTCAAGGATTCACATTGTTGCATTATGGTTAACTCCTCCAAAGAGCTCACCTCTTGTGTTCTATACCATGTGCTTGTAATATTCTTCTTGATTTTATTTCAATGAGTAATATTGCTTCACTCTCTATTACATTTCTATTCTTTATTGGTAAATCTCTGTGTCTATCACCACCCTTTTATCCTACCACACATATTAGAATATTCCTCACCATAGACCAGGGATTAATACTTATAGATTTATTTTATTGTCACTATTCTCAATTCCTAAATGCATGTAGGATAGGAGCACACATTATTTTACAATCTCTTTATCATTGGCTATCCGTGGAGGTTGAAAGATCAACATAGGGGCTTGACTGCACTTGGCAAGTTTCCAAACATTCCCAACCATTTTTCTTGTCTTAGCTATAGGTTTCTCAAGGATCAATTCACATGGTGGTTTGCATCGTCTCATCTCTCTCTTATCATTTCAATATTTCATTTGATTTAGTTAGTTTAATTTCATTGTATTATTTTTGTATTATCTAGTATCCCTTGGTTTGTTGCTTTTGTTGTTCCTATTTCTTGTTGTGTAGGCGAGTTCAAAATCTAGTGAAAACTTTGTATTTTACAACTTTATGGGATGACTACACAAAAAAAGGATGACAATGCATCGCGTGGACACCCATGCCTTGCAATAACATTTGAGACAATGAACTCCATCTTTCAGTATCAGGTTCTTTATTTTTTACAATTTCAATTTTTGTATCCAATTTATCATTTCAACACTTCTTTCAACCTCATTCATTCCAATTTTATTAATGTAATATTAAATTTAAGGTGTTATAATTTTTATATTATAGATATATATGTGTGTATATATTTACATATGTGTATGTATACACACACAAATACACATATATACATTTATATGCATGCATCCATACATATACATATATACATTGTATGCACACATGTGTACACATCACACATATATGTAATTCTCAATTTTAATTTTACGATAATCTAAAATGATTTGTATGAACTTTGAAGCTTACCATAAAAACTATGACGAATGTCTCATATTGTGGTTCATCAATATTGCAATCACTTGGAGGAGGGAAAAACTACAAATATTAACATACAAGCCATAAACACATGAAGAATGCAAATTTACCTTAGGAAACCCATGTATGGAAAAAACTCCATGCAAGAGTGAGGTCAAATGGCCTCTTCATCCACAATCTCCATAACTAAAAGTACATATAGGCCTTTACATAGTTTAAAGAATAATGTTAAAGATCTTGAACCCTTCCTAAGGACTACTATGGTTGTTACAAGACACTCATTTGCTCAAATAGTTTGTACAACATTTATAATAACATATTCAAGAGATCACAACTATGGCAATCCCCAAAATGGGCCTTACAATAGATCTTCCAACTTCCATGGGGCTTCTTGGATCTACTTGACCTATTCCTTGGGCTCACATAAGATCTCCCTTTACCTCCATGACTTATAGATCTTCCATGGATCTTGGATGCCAAAACTATACCTCTCCAATGCTCAAAACATGTCTAGTTTCCTCCCTTTGTTGCTTTTGAATTGCTAACATTTATATAAACCTCATAAAAACCCTCTGAAAACAAAATAGTCAAATAAATGACTAAAAATGAGGATTTTGGAATGATATTAAATATTTTTTCCACGCATAATGAAATTGATTTTTTTTTTTGCAGATTCAAGGAAACAAAAACACTCCAACAAAAAGGAAAAACCTTTGCAAAAACAAAATTGCCTTGGAACAAATGAAATCAACCCTAGGGAATAGATAATTTTGCCATAGAGCATTGAATACCTCCTTTCTTCAATATTTCTCAATTGCCAAAGCTAGAATTGAGATGTCCCATAACCATTTGACCATCTTCAATAGTCTTAGCCTCTAAATTTGACGAAACCTTGCAAATCTTCACTTGGGATGTCTCAAAACCATGTACTATGGTCCTAATGGAATGACACTTTTAAATCCTTTTCAAGTACCTCCTTTATAGATCATACCTCCCTAATATAGAGGCTTTTGGTCTTTGCAAACTCAACAAACCATGAAATGAGAAATTGCCTTAAAAAATAGAGGAATGAACACCACATCATATGCCACAAATGATTACACCCTACTATTATATCATCTAATCTATAAAAACTATGTAGCTTACCATAAAAACTAGGATGGATATTTTGTATTGTAGTTCATCAACATTATAGATACTTGGGAGAAGGGAGGAAACTACAAATATGAACTTGCAAGCATCTAAACAAGCCATAAACACATGAAGAACACATATTTACCTTAGAGAAACCCATGTATGGGATAACTCTAACAAGAGTGAGGTAAAATGGCCTCCTCATCCACTATCTCCATAACTAAGAGTACATATAGGCTTTTCCATAGTTTGAAGAATAATGTTAAAGAATTTTAACCCTTCTTAAAACCGAAGACACTCATTTGCACAAACAATTTATACAACATTTACAAGAGCATATTCAAGAGATCATGGTACAAATAAGGGGATGTTTTTATTAGAAAGGTCTATTAGGAGGCTTTTTTAAATACGGTATTAAGAGGTAGGAATGAAATTAGGGATATTATTTAGTGCCTTGCAACTAAATGAATATTGAGAGGGGATGGTTAACTATAGTATTGAGAGGTAGAAATTAAATTAGGGTATTATCTAGTGCCAATTAAATTTGGGTATTATCTAGTGCCTTAAGATTAAATCTAATATGATGTGGGTTTTCTAAGGTATTCCCTTGTGGGTATTTCAACACAAAAGTTTTTAAAAAGTTTATCAACTATAAATAAATGCTAGAAGGAAGTGTGGCAACACTTGCATGCGTGTCTATTTAGTAATAGATGGTTAGTAAATGCACAAAGTAGACAATGATTACATAAGTTACAAATATTACTTGCATCAAATATGAGACAATGAATGGACACCAACAAGGAATGAAAGTGAGCTTGCACTTGCTTGTTAGGGTTCACATAGGGGAGTGGTTAGGAAATAAATGTGTAATTAAGGTATAATTAAGGTCTAATATGCTCATTTTCCCATCCAAAGTTTATAAAATTTTGAGTGATGAAACTATGAAGAGTTCTAAATGTACATTGAAGGATTCAAGTGATAGCAAATTATTGTACACAAAAGTAATTCACTAGATTTGGTGTAAATAGATATTTATTTATTAGGTATCTAAATCACCCTCTAACTTACACTCCTTACACAACCTCTTTCACAATCATGAGCCCTCTTCATAGTGCATTTGCCTCTACAATATTATTGGTGGCTAGTCTTGGCTCACCTTTATTTGCAACTCCATGAAAAATGATTTAAAGGGTTCTATTTTTCAAAGGGACACATTTTATTTTCACCTTTTTCAAATTTCTCTCCAATACTTTTATCTAGGATTCAATAGGATCTTTAAAACCAATGTAAAAGAGAAAATTTGTTTATTGCACCAGTAATGCATATAGATTAAAAATTAATCTATCAACGATAAGTAACATTGTGAGGGCTTGTTAGCTATTTCACTGGAACTCACTATGTGGGCGATACTATATCATGTTCATTCATATTGAGGTTTTTTAAATAAGAAAAATAGAGAACAATACCCTCCTAAGTATTATGGGTGTAGGGGATATTTTCAATTCTTTATTAATATGTATTAGAGGTGGGGTGCATGCCAGTAAATATAAATAAAATGTACACGCATTCCATGTTAATCTTACTTGAGCCAAGGTTTGTAGAGCATTTCATAAATGTATAAACACAATGATTCATAATAGGTATTTACATAAAGAGAGAATGCAAGTTTAAGAAGACTAATAAAGGAAAGGAATTAGATGATGGTTCCTTTTCATATTCAAATTCCTCTAAAGAAGAAGATGATGAAGAATTGTTCATGGCATTTTTAGTTATGTGTGCATGGGATAATGCATGGTTGATAGACTTTGGGGCTTAATTTCATATGACTCCTCATAGGAAGTGGTTTATAGAATATGAGAGTTATGTTTTCTTCTTGGGTGATAACACAACTCATAGGATTGTTAGCCAAGATAAGGTCAAGTTGAGGTTTATAGATGGTGAATTAAGATTCTTTGTGGTGTTATGCATGTTCCTAGATTGATTAGAAATCTAATTTCTATGAGCAAGATAATTGATGTAGGTGTGGAGGTTGTCTTTTAGAAAATAAGTGTAAAATGATTAGAGGAGCTATGGTGTTAGCTAAGAGGATTATCCATGGGAGATTGTATAAAGTAGATGCTGATACTATGAGTGGTGGATGTGATCTTGAGCTATCTACTACAAGGAAGTCTTGTGTGTTTTAGATAAAGAACAAGTTTGAGGATCTTCAAGGTATTGAAGATGTGAGACACCCTATAGTGAAGAAGGTATTGATAGATTGCATGGGTGTTGTTGATTTTATGAAGAAGTTAGTGAAGAAGGTTTCTTGGTGCAAGATTGAAGCTATGGGTGTAACTTCCCTTGATTGCTAATCTTTGTTTTGTTTAACCCCTTTATGCAATGTATACAACAAGTGGGAGAATGTTAGAAAGGTGTGTTGTACACCTTGCATAATGTCATTCTAAAGTTGATGTTATTAGAAGGTGTGTTGTGAGTCTTGTCAATAACATCAAATATTTGTTGCTAGATGTGGTGCATTTAGTGTTGGGGGACTCCACACTTAGAGATCTGAGTACTTGTTATGGGAATTTATGCCTCATGTGAAAGGATATGCCACATTTAGGGTTTAATAAGTTTTCTCCTTGGAATTTGTTGTATGTAACATTGGATAAAGTATCAATTCATGTTAAGCACCTAAATTAAATAGGAGGGTATATGGGTTTTCCTTGAACGTTGTAATGATGGTTGAATGAGGAGTTAAACTTGGGTTCCCACCTTGGAAAATGTCAGCTGGAGGCACTAAGTTTTATACTAAGATTTCTTGTTGACCCTTGTCTATATGTAGAGTACTTGAGATGGTAACATTGAGAAGTTGGTAAAATCTTGGAGAAGCTAGGAGATGCTTAGAGAAGCAAATATAGTAGGTGTGAAGGGTTGATAAGTTGCTAGAATGCTATTGAAATTCTACCAAGAGTAGGGCATGGTAGAAATTAGCGTTGTTGAAAGTCTCATTGTATTTGTAAGCACATTAGGCATTTATATAGTGAGTGGCGCTAATTTTATGGCTAAGTTTCTTTTTCCCTTTGAAGGTTTTCCTAAGATACACATCGTGTAATCGCTGCTTTATTCCAATTTATTTAAGCTCTAAATTAGTTATGTTGTTGATTTATACCAATCCTAAATTTGATTTAATATCACTCTTATTGCTCGTCCAATAAGATTATCTATAATTCCTTAAGAAAAGAACCAAGGAAAAGAAGGTGCAATTTTTTCCTTCACAACTAAGAACCATTGTTCATTTCCCACAAGCCTTTTCAAAAAATCTTTAGAATGTGACCCAAGTGACTAAAAGAAGATGACAAATCCTCTTCTTCTATCCAAAATGTCACATCCCTATTATTCTAAAATAATTGAAAAACCTTCCTTCATAACTAAGAACCTTTATTCATTTCCCACAAGCCTCTTCGAAAAACTTTAATGTGACCTATGTAAATAAAAGAAGATGACAAATCCTCTTCTACCCACAATATCACATCCCTATCATTCTAATTTAATTCAAAAACTTTCCAACCAATTATAATTTAATGAATCCACTAGACAAAAAGATTTTTTTTTTTTAAACTTGATTTCTACTTATTTAATTAATAAAAATCCAAAAGACAAGAAAAAAAATGTAGGAGATAGTACATACAAAAGCATAACCAAAGGCTTGTAGTGAACATGGTGATGGAAGAGGAATATGTAGGGAGCCATATCTCACACAAAACCTTTGCACACTAGCAATAGTCATTTTCCTTGTCGCCATCATCCAAATGAGAAACATACGAAGACTACAAAAATATAAATATTTTTCCATTGCGTAGCGTGAGTGGACATTCAAAGGGGAAAATCAATCAATAATAAGCAACCTTAATCATTAGTAAAGGTCAAACTTTAATCTTAATAATTTTTGGCTGAATTTAAGATGAGGTTCCCTAAGAAGTGTCTTGGATAATCACATTATTACACTAAATATTTAACTCCTGGCAAATAATTCCTCACATTAATCCTAAATATGTCAATGAGTAGCCAAACATCCATTCATTTCAAAAATCAACTTCTTTGAATTGGGACTAATATTTTTAATTGGCGATTTTCAAAGTTTGATTTTATGAGTTCTCAATCACCCTAACTTACATCCCTTAATCCTTTCTTTTTCAATGACGAGCCGTCTTCATAGGGAGATGGCCTTGACAATATTATTGGTGGCCAATCTTGGGTCACCTTTCTTTGTAGCCCCATAAAAATTGATTTGAAGGGTTCTGTTTTCCTAAGGGACTCATATTTTCTTTCACCTTTCTCATTTTTTTCTTCAATACTTAGATCATTGTTCTCTGAAATTAGTTATAAACTTTAAAACCAAAATTAAAAATAATCTATCAGCTATAAATAACATTCTAAGAGCTTGTTAGGTATTATCATGGAGGAATAATTAGGTGGGCAATACTATATCAATAATAAGTAGGTGGTACTTTTTTGCATAGTGTCAAATTATGATGTTTATCATGATTTAACAACGTAGTTTTTGAGTGAAAGTTATTGACCAATATTTTGTGAGTAAGGATTCACACGAATTCATCTCTCATGAGCACAAATGGTCCACTTAACACCCATCTAGGTGATGCTCACAAGGGTGAAGTATCGAGACTTCCCAAAAAGTCACCCATCTTAGTACTACTTTGACTCGAGTGCGCTTAATCGTGGATTTTCCCCTAAGATCAAGCCCACATAACTTGCTACCCCATTTGGAAAACCTTCGACAAGTGTTGTGCCTTATCACTAAAGATCCCTTTTAACTCATTTATTGATAAGGCACAATGCTTATTGAAGGTCTTGCAAATGGAGTAGCAAGCTATGCAAGCTTGATTTTGGGGGAAGCTCTATAGTTAAACACGCTTGAGTTAGAGTAGTACTAGGATGGGTGACCTCCCAAGAAGTCTCGATGTTTCACCCTTATGAGTATCATGTAGGTGCAATGGGTGCTAAGTTGACCATTCTTGCTCATAAGAAATGGGTTCATGTGAACCACTACTCGTGAAATATGAGTCCATAAAATTGACTTAAAAACTATATAATTGAATCTTGATAAAACATTTAGAAAGCAATACTCCCCAAATTAAATGATGGGGTGCATGATAAAATGTACACATTTCACCTTAATCTTATTAAATTTGTAGAGCAATTCATAAAAAATATAATGATTAATAATAAGGTATTTCCATTTTAAGAAAAAAACTTTCTCACAAGTGTTTAATATATTTTTCAATACAAAAATTAAAAAATATAGTTGACTAAGTTGATAAAATTTGTAAAGAGATGAAATAACAATGAAACCTAGAATAGAAATAATTAGCATTAGAATGAATGAATGTAAGTTTTTAATGACGCCCATGAGACCACGGTCTATGGGACCTAGAGGTAAAACATGCCAAATCAAACAAGGAAACAAAGGAACCACTACTCTTGGCTGCTCTCCAATTCATTGTTGATCCCCTTTCTTCTGTTATGAATCCTGCACAGGGAATCTGCCGCTCTAACTACCCTCTCCTCTTCAAACAAGGTCGTTAATGACCCCACATTTAGCACATTAGTGTAGTTGATCCAGATGTCCTCATAAGCCATACATTCCATGATGTAATGTCATTCCGTTTCCACTAAACCCGATGTACATAGACGACAAATCCTATCCGCCCATTCTTCTATGGGTGTCTCCCACCTTCCTATTTCACACCTAAGATGGTGTGAGCTAGTTCTAAGTTGGGCCATTAACATTTTAGCTTTCCACTTGATATCCGCACCTATGTAGTACTTTGGCTCGTGATCAAGAGTGGAGTTAAAATATTTAACATAATGCTCCATTTTTCATGTGTTGTCTAGCCCACATGACTGCCTTGCTTTCTCTCTTAATACTTTTTAATTTCCACATTCGTGTTTGAAAAACAATGCCAACAAAAATATGCATGTGGCACCATTTCGTAAGACTGTATCCTGGTTTGCCCAGGGATCTATGCGCAAGAGGAGAAACTTAATTCCAAAATTAGGGTGAATCTTTCGGATACGGCGCTCACTCAAAAAAACCAGATTCCTCAAATCCGTCAGAATCATTGGCAAATTTTCCAATCTCTGGTCTTCTAGAGAAAGCTTAGAAGATTGGGTCGCCACCAACTGAGGACATAATTATCCGGTGCAGTTCCTGCCGGAGGGATTCTTCATTGTTACATGCCCTTCAGAAGAAGACAGACATTCCTAGTATTTTGAAAAACGGCTCTTGGATAATGGATGAAACAGGGCTGTTCACTCAAGCATGAAAACCAAATTTCGATCCTCTAACCTGCAACATCGATCGAATCACTGTTTGGATTCGGCTTTACAATGTACCCACAAAATATTGGGATGTTTCAATCTTGGCTAAAATTGGTAACTCGCTTGGAGAATTCATCAGTGTTGATGAAAATGTTAAGGAACGCAAATCCGGTCCGTAGGTGTGCATTTGTATAAAATTTGAATTGTCCAAAGTGCTCCCAAAATTCATTGTTTTGGAATCACAAGCAGGGGAATAGAAACAAAATATTGAAATGGAAGGCCCTAGCCCTAAATGCTTCTTCTGCCACAGAAAATCTTCGTCCCCAGATTTCATAAAGCCAGGGTTTCATATTGATGAAGATAAGATTTCTTCTCCCACTCTGAATGAAGGTCTCTTTTCCTCTGTATTGCAGGATGCGAAGACTCTGGGTTGGGAACCTACCATCCTGTCTGATTATATCTGTTGAGATCCTTAACTCCGGCATTTTGAAGAGTAAATTTCAAGCATAAATCATCTCCCATCCCCCATTTTGGATTTGGACGCTGGCCGTGTTCTGGTCCTTACTTCTGAGTCTTCTCTTTCTTGCAAAAATGGTGTTGGGGAACACTCTCCTGCAAACCCTGGTTCTCCTGATGAGAGCTCAGATGATGAAGATAATCTCATGACTACCGAAATTCCCAAGATTTCCCCAACTAAAACACTGAAAACCAAGGCAAACTGTACTAGAGGGAACAGAGGCAGGAAATCAGATAAAGACACAACCCAAGAGGATATTCAAGTCAGGACACAAGCAGTTGGAAGCAACTATCCAGCTCTGATGGCAAGGAGGTGAAATCATATATTATAAGTTACCTGTAGACCCAAAATCAGGTCTACGAATCAGATCGCCTGACATCATAGACTATAAAAGGATCCATTTTCCTCTCAGAACAATGATTGTCTTCTTCCAATTAGGAGCTTGAACACCCTAACAAACGACGCATCTGCCTGCCTGGTACGCTTTGGATTCCTTTTTCTATTCTAGATCTAGTTTCTGTTGTTGGATCTGGCTAGAATTGGCAAATGTGTGGAATCACTAGTCATTTTTCTAATCTTGTCTTTTCTATTTTCAATGTTTATGGTCTGATCGGATCTGACTTAAAAACAGTGTGTCAACAATTGGGCACAATCTTGTCATACATGGATGATGAATTACTTCTATTGGGTGGTCCTATCTTCAAGCGATAAACTTGGTGGGTGTCAGGCCTACCCAATCTCAATTTGATTTTTCAGCCTTTGTGAGAAAAGAGAATATGATTTGATGTGATACCCAAAAATGTTTCTTACGATTGATGTGATACCCAAAAATGGTTCTTACACCTGGAACAATAGAAGGTTGGGATTTAGAAATGGACATAACTTTTGGATGCACAGAATTTGGATTGTGGAAAGTAACATTTCACCTAGATAAGGATAAGGATTAAGGATCAGGGTATTTTCCAATTTTGCTCATATTTTGTGAGGGCATCTTCCCCTTGAAGAGCTTTCAAAATTGAAAATATTGTGATTTCGGGATCTCTCTTTTTAGGATTGCATCAACTCTTTGGCTTAATGTTACTCCTCTCAAAAGGAATAAAATATTTAAATCGGCTAAGAAGTTAACTGCTTGAAGGATTGCCTTCGGTGATGGAATGCAAATGATTTCATTTTTTTTTTTTTTCAAAATCTAAGATTGGAATCGGAATGAGCAATGTTGAATGAGACTGTTCTTTTTTGTTGGCATGGATTAGTCCTCCTTTTCTTTTGGAAAAATCGTTAATGGTTGAAATGTTTGAAGTTTTATAAGATGAAATATTTTGGAAACAAAAGTCTAGGGAGTTATGGTTAAAGATGGAGACAAGAATACAAAATACTTTCACAAGTCCACAAAATATTGTAGATTAGTCAATTGGATCTCCTCCATCTCCTCAAAAGATGGAAACATAATGGTAGATCCTTTAGACATTAGATCTAAAGTTGGTTCATTTTTTTGAGAGCTTTCTTTGCTACCAAGATACATCCGAATTGAGAAGTTAGAATATTATGCTCAACAATATTCCTCCTCTAATAACTACTGATTAAAATGTTGCTCTCATGACTCCCTTTTTTGAAGACAAAATAAAATTTGCTTTGTTTCAAATGCTTCCATACAAAGCCCCTGGACCTGATGACTTCTTGCAATGATTTTCCAAAAATATTGGGACACAATTACGAAGGATGTGTATGATGCAGTGGAAGAATCTTGTCACTCCAAAAATATCCTCTGAGATCTTAATTGCATCTTCATCACCTTATTCCAAAGAAATTAGCACCTACCTCTTTTGATGATTTCCAACCTACTTCTCATTGTAGCACTATTTACAAGATTATTGCCCAAGCAATAGCTAAGCTTGAATGCTATTCTTCCTTCCTTAATTTCAGTTGAACAAGGTTGTTTTGTTCTTGATAGAGCAATTGTGGAAGGAATAGTTATCATTCATAAAGTCATTCATTTATTTGTGACAACTAAATTTAAAAGCATGGTAATTAAATTAAACACTAGTAAGACCTATAACAGGGTTGATTGGATATTTCTCCTTAAAACCTTGAAATGTTTTGGTTTTAGTTTGAAATGAAGGAAGAGGATCTTCAATTGCATCTCTAGCCCTAGATATTTGGTTTTTACAAATGAGAGTTTTGTTGGCTTCTTGGAACCTACCATAGGTTTGAGGCAAGGTGTTCCACTTTCCCCCTTTGTCTTCATCCTTACGAAAAAAGCGTTGGGTAGATCCATTAGCGTTGCTCACAAAATTGAAAGATGAAGAGGTATTTTTAGCATGAATAGGATCAGTGCTATTACACACCAAATTTTTTGCAAATGACACCATTCTTTTTGGGAAAGAAATCCTTTTGGAAGTGGAGACAATCAAGGAAATCCTCTTTAATTATTTAGCTATTTTAGGTCAAATCATTAATCAAAACACATATGAAATTTTTTTTTTTAACATTTCTCCTATTCTATAAAGTCATAATGTAAACCTTTTGGAATTCAAGATAGGAGAGCTTCCCAATAAATATCTTGGTATCTCACTTTTTGTTGGGTCTACTAAGATTCCCCTTTGGTACAAGCTCATTGATTCTTTTCAAGCTCAACTTAACTCTTAGAAAGGAAAATGGTTGTCATTAGTTGATAGACTTTTAATGACAGAATCTATTTTGACTTCCCTTCCCATCTATTTAATGCCAACCCTTGAAGCTCCTTTTGGTATCATAAAAAAAGAAAAGCTCTTGTGTGATTTTCTATGGAAAGGCATTGAAGATGAAAAGAAAATTGCTTTGGTTGCTTGGGATAAAGTGGGCTTATGGAGTTTGGAAGTTAAGAATCAAGGCTTGGGTGTCAAACTTGTTTAGGGCATGTTTGCCAATCCTTCAACAAAATGGAGCACAATACCTCATAAAAAATAATATTGACATTGATGGTCCTTGTTGTATTTTCATCATTTCTAATCCTGCAAAAGGATCCCATTTATGGAATTATCTTATTCACTACAGACCACTTATCACAAATTACCTCACTTGGGAGATTAGAAATGGTACAAAGGTAATTTTTGGAAAGAATCATGGAACAATCTTCGCCCTTTAGCTGGCATTAAAAAATCGATAGAAGCATGAGAAATCCTCTCATTGGTGTGGGGAAGGAAATTATGTAATTATACAATAAGAGTACTCCAAAATGACATCAAAATTTTTGAAGGAAAAAAGTTTGATGATCTTCCTTTCCTAGAGGCACAAAAGAGTAGGCTAACAAAAGAACTAAAGGGACACAAACTTGTTTTTGGAGAGGAGGATGACATAATTAGACGGGTTTGTGCAAAATCTGGAAACTATTAAGAAAAATTGGGATATTTGAAATATTCTGCTTCCATGTAAAACATTGAGTGGCTTGAAAGGAAACAAAGGTGCAAAATACACTTCCTACACTAATCTATGAGGGGAGATATGTGCAAAAATAATTTAATCTTATAGTTACAAGGAAAAGTAAAACAAATGTATATACCCATAACACAATAATTACACAAGGAAAACCCTTTTGGGAGAAAACCCCCACACTCTAAAACATGAACCAATTGTATTATTAGCAACTAAGGTTACCATACAATATCCAAGGACATGACCTTATAGGATTATTAACATCAGATCTGGAGAAATTCTAGCAATATAATGATACTTGCAAACTCAATATCAAACCCCATCTCAAGCATCTAATAAATAGAGAACTCAAAACATGAAACCATGAGTGGTAAACCACAAACCATGGGCTAAAACCATGACCCAAAAATGACACCCAAATCATGGGCCCAAATCCCAACGCCCTCCTTGGTGTTGGTCTTCTAGGCTTAAAATAGAATATACTATTATATCTGTCATACCATGTCATAAACTGTCATATGTTACTCCCCAAGTCAAATACTCATTTTGGGTCCATTTTCTCCATTCAAAGATGCCTTATGACACATCATAACATGTGTCATAAGTTGGTCAACTTAGTCAAGTCAACAACGTAACCCCCTCTTACATTCTCTTACACATGTCATAGATTCTCTTACGCTAATATGTTTGTCAGAGATGCTCTTATATGTCCTTCATGACTAGATATTCTCTTATACAACACAATAAGGCATACATATGGCATAATGGATAAGTCATAACTGAGACACCCTTTTCCATGAGGGCTCACAAGTAATAAACAAATAATAAATTGATTGTTAGGATTGCAAGGTGTATGCCACACCTACCCCAATGTTTTTCCACTTGTCATATATCTTGCAAGAGCAAAAGGGGAATGTCAATATTGACACCTAATTGCTAGAGGTCGAGAGGCCCATAGACTCGCATCACCACTTGAATTTCTTTGTGTTCACAGGCTTCATCAGTGCATTTACAACATTCTACAAAGTGTCAACTACTTCTAGCATCACCCTCCCATCCTCTACCATGTCTCGAACAAAATGGTACTAGACATCAATATTCTTTGTCTTCACTAGACAAATGACACTCTAACTGCCACATTGAACTAAAGTAGCTCTCTGACTCAACGCCACATCTAAACATAGTCTAGAAGCTAAATGGCCTCCTTACATGTATGAGTAACTACCATATAATATGCCTTTATAGTGGACAAAGCAACCATAGCTTGTCATTTGCTCAACCAACTCACCGCTCCACCAAAAAGGAGAGACACATATTGGTTGGTAGACCTCCTGCTATCAACATCCCTTACCCAATATCAATTCACATAACCTTGTATGTCCACTAAGTGCTAGTCCCTGAAATTCACCATGATAACAAATGGAATACTCAAAAGTACCCCAAAAATACCTAAAGACCCTCTTCATTGCAACCCATTGTTCTTGACTAAGATTAGCCATAAAACAACTCAAGAGTCCTACTACTTGGGCAATGTCTAGTTTGGTGTAGACCATAGCATACATCAAAGCACCAACTACACTAGTATAACCTTGGAACACAAGCCATATCCTCTATCTCTACAAGTATCATAGGACATTGGTCAACTGAAAGCTTGGTTCTCACAAAAATAGAAACACTTAATGATTTTCTATCTACCATGCCAAAACACTGCACCATAGAGTTCACATACTTATTTCAAATGGCCCAACCAAACTTTTCTATTCACTCTATCGCTTATGATCTCCATTCCTAAGATATACTTAGTAGTCCCCAAGTCCTTCATATCAAACTATGTTGAAAGCTGAGACTTAAAATCCCTAATCACATCCTTACTATTACCAAAAAACAAAGTATCATCTATGTACAATGTGATAACAAGGAAATGATCATTGTCCTATTTGTAATACATAACGATATGATTTGGATTTCAGAAATCCCAGTCCTAGCACACAAGAATCAAATTTTTGGTACTACATCTTGGGAGACTCTTTGAGACTATACAAAGATTTTTTCAATTTGCAAACTAATGACTCCTTATGTTTTTCAACATAGTTCTTTGGCTATGTCATATAGATCTCCTCCTCCAAGTCACCATGTAGGAACGTTGTTTTCACATCCATCTATTCTCTCTCTAAATCAAAAGTTGCTACTACAAATAACAAGAATTTGATAGATGTTACCTTAGCAACTAGAAGAAAACCGAGCACCAAAATTTATCCCCTCAACTTGAGAATGTGCTTTCACAACGAATCTCACCTTGCGCTTTTCAACACTGTCATCTAAACTTGTCTTCTTCTTGAACACCCACTTACAACTAGTGGGTTTATATCAACTGGGCAACTATACCAAGTCCTTGTATCATTCTTTTTCAATGTAGCCATCTCCTCATCCATAACTACTCTCCAGGAATTATAATCATCCATATCCATTACCTCCTTAAAAGTTATAGGCTCATCAATGTTAGTAAGCAAAACAAATATGCATCTTTAATCAAGTGGTCTATACTTATCTGGTTGCTTTACTTGCTAAATGGAGCTCCTTAAAATATGAGGTGAAGGTTCTACTTCATCTTTTGAATTCTCTAAGCTCTCCTCCTCATCTAGCTCTCCATGAACTTATAGTTCATCTTTTGGTTCAATCTTCTTGGTCTTGGGTGATAGATGAACAACTAACTTCTTCTCATCCTCTTCTAGCTTCACAACTATGGGAGAAGGCCCGATTTCTCTATAACACTTCTACTATACAAAACTCTCTTAATCATAGGGTACCAAAGCTTGTGCCCTTTCACATTAACACCATAGTCCATGAAGATACACTTCATTGCCTTGTTACTCAACTTCGACAACTTCTTCCTAGGCACATGAGCATATGCCTCGCAACCAAAAACATGAAGATGTTGAACTGAGGACTTTTTGCCTAGGGAGAAGTTGTCAAAGTTGGAGGAATCTTATCATCTCGAGCTAGCTTCTCACTCAGAGATGGTACTTTGCATTAGAAGCACCAATTCTACATTTATGTTCCTTCATGGTGCAAGGGGGCTTGGTAGTTTCATGTGTCGTATTTGTGGATAGTTGCATATGTCTTGATCCATAGAGTTGGTGATTTATATCTATAAATAATTGAGTATGTCTTGATCCATAGACTTGGAGGCGTGTACTTATGGACAGTTGAATATGTTTTGGTCCATAGAGTAAGTGTTGTTATGGATGTTTGAGTATATCTCAATTCACAACCGGTTGGTGGTTTTGCATTATGGATAGTTTAGTTTGTCTCAATTCACATGCAAAGTGTTATTGTTATCCTATTTTTTGCCCAGGCCAAAATAATTCAAAAATCCCATATTCTTCCATCAAATATATCTGATGTAACATGTCATCTCATAATACCCAGAAAATGCATTCCCATTTTACCATCAAGTAAACAAAATATCAAATCATGATTATCATAATCGCATGTTTAACTAACATTAATCATTTGCATAATGATTACATAAAGAGCATACTTTTTTTTGTAATATTTCAAATTGAAATGTACAAAAGTTTAAGATACATGAAAGAGAGCTTCCCTTACATTCCAACATAATGTTTTGCTCATGGTAATAATGTTAAGTTTACATAGAAATTGACTATTAAGTCAAATAATAAAATGTACTATTTCTGGAGTTTTGATATCTATCTTCATAAGTCTCAACTTGTCATCTGCTTGGGAAGGAGAGCATCACCTGAGTGCTTTTCCTCCAACCACAGACTGGCGGTCCCCCGCACAACTTCCTTCCTGGAAGTGGCCTTACCCTTCACGAAGGGAATAGATAAAGAGAACCAATAGATTTGTCATTTGAGTCTCTAGTGTTGTGTCCTTCATAACTCTTCACAGTCATACAACTATAAATCCACTCTAACTATGTATGACACTACTGGAAGATTATGCCATCTGGGGCATAGTGAATCGACTAATGCATGCTAAGATAGATGCATTACTTTGCCCAAAGATTTCATATATATACGTTTCGCAATGAACGTAGTCAATTGTTCACCCACATCTGACTAACTTAGAAGTTATCTCATCCTACAGTAACTTTTGTTTCAATTCATCCCAGTTAATGGGTATCATGAAAGTTCACTGACTCTCATTAACTACTTCGACATCTAGAGTATAATATTAAAACAAACCACATAGGTCATTAGAGCTTTAAAGATGTTTATTTGTTGCCACTGCAATAGAAATATGTGACTTCACATCACTCTATTCCATATTACAAATAATTTGGTTTCTATGTCTTGTCTTGACATAAAAATAGTTTTGTTTATAATAATAAAATGAAAATAATAATCCATGCATGTTCTTCTAAGGTTATTAACGGGATTCATATAACCTTGTCTAATCCACTTAGACATTGAATCTCTTGTTTAACTCTTTTATCGATGATAGAGTCATATCGTCTATTGTTCACCTTAGTCATAAAAGAAGTTTGTTGTCTCGAAACTCTATAATAACATAGGCTTGACAATCAAAGGTAGTAATATATATCCAATATATAGCAATAGTAAGAATGGTTTGACCAAAGTCTTGCCACCTTTTACCTCGATGGTAATAAGAACTCTTAATCACGAGTCCAAGAATATCATAGTAAAGTATCTTTATCTCGAATTCAAAACATTCTCATAACAACACTGCTTCGAGTTTTTATCCCCATACAGAGATATAATAACAAGATACTTATTGCAAAGTATGCTAATAGTTATCACATAATAATATAACTTCAGCACAACTTAATCAATCATGAAACCATCTTGTTCATACCAAAGTTCCATTCGAAGGCTAAGACATCATCCTCGGCCTGTGGTACCAGCCACATTCGGTTACCCCATTCAGCCTGCATGAAGAGAATAATGCACTCTTTCGAGGGTCGGCATGCATTTCATTTAATTGAAGGTGGTTATACAAACCATCGAATAGTTTACAAATATAAAAGATTCGATTAACTCAGGCCTGGTGAGCTTGTAAGCTCCCGACCACAGTATTACAATACCATGGAAAATGATAGACGCAGTATTGTTCACTGTGTATATCACAGAAAGAACCATAAGTTTCGACTGAACTTAGCCGCCACCCTAATGGCTTATGCCATGAACCAGTCTTAACAAGAACCAAAAGACTTTTGGTTTTCATACATACAGTAATGAATGGTTAGAAAATAGGGTGTCGTCGACCACCTATGGTCACGAAAACATAATTCAATAGTCCCTGTAACGGGTATAGCAATATCTAAACATTGTCATCTACAATTCATTGATAATAGACAATACCATAGTCCCCATAACAGGGTCATAGCAATATCTAAACACTGTCATCTACAGTTCATTGATAATAGATAATACCCGTGTATTGATAATATCAATTTTCCCAGCTGAAATATTTAGTCTTTCAACTGATATCTCTTTTGCCTCCTCAGTGTTTCTCTCTCGAATGCCTTTTCCGTTTTGTTGTGTGTGTGTCTCACCCCAACTCTCACAACTACTATCTCAAATAGCATAACTCACCTGACTCCCGCTCTCAAGGAGAGCATGCCGTCAAACAAGGCACTCCCACTCAACATGACTATCACCGCGCGTTGTGCAAAACCGCACTCTCCATATTCTCCATTCTCATGGAGTACGGAGTGTGGTTAGGAGACGGTTAAGTGGTCTGTCGAGACCCACTTCTTGGTTAAGAGAAATTTCAAGGCACAAAACAATATCCCCTTATCTATAAACATAGTATATATATATATATATATATATATATATATATATTCAAAAATAATAAAATTCTTTAAAGTAAAAAATACATTTGTTGCACTATATAAAAGTTGTATCGAAATTATTCTTGCAACAAATGTTAATAAGGGGGTCGGGATCTCTGCTTCCTCGTCGCCCCAGACTGACATCAAAAGGATCAAGTCAGTCCTTAAAAGAAAATAAGTAATTATATATGAACATAAAACAGTTCAACATAAAAGGGAAAATAGGATTTAGTCTATCCTTAAAAAAAACCCAGAGCATCTCTCGAACAATGTAACAAAATTATCGTCGGAATCCTTTCCGAATCGAATCTCGTCAATAGTCGATCTGAGATAATCTCAAGATAGCAAACTATTTGACACATACCTTAACTTCACAAGGGTTCACATAATGGTCAATTTGAGACTTCAAATGGCAAACCCATATTTACAAAATATCTGTCCCCTTCTTTATGGTGATACTCTCCTTCCACTCTTGAAGGTAGATTCTTTGTCCCTGGTTACACTCACAGTAATACAAACTATGATCAATGTATCATCCATAAATAAAAAAGCATCATGATAAAATAATCTCAACAACATATAATCTCATGTCTAATCTAAGCATTAATCATAATCCATATAATCAATGATTTGTCTTGACATTTCCCGTAAACATCAAATCATTAACCTATGATTATTTATCCAATTTATCACATAAAAAGTAAAATTAAACTTAGTCAAGATTGGGGATGTAACTGCCGATGATGGCATGGTTCGGTGGTTAAGTCGCTCGGTTGTAGTGGCGGCCACCAGAGTTCAAACCCTCGCTGGGCCAACGAGCTCGCAAGGCTTTACGCCTTCGCTAGGCCAATGAGCTCGCGGGTTTGAAGTGTTCTTCCTAGGGGATGAGGCCCCCCAGTTGTGGCCTCACCGGTTCATTGCTCCGGGCAAAAGCATTCACGTGGACCTGGAGGGCGTGTCGCACCAGCGTCGCCGGTCACGTTAAAAAGTTTACCAGGCGCATTTTAAAAAAAAAAAAAAAAAAAAAAAAAAAGATTGGGGATGTAACATCCAATTTGAGAAAGTCTAAATGGAAGAAGTCTCCCTTCAAAAATCCCAAAAATTCTAAGTGTTTTGCCTTTTTTCTTTTGGCCTTAGTCTGCAAAATTATGGTTTGGCGAACTCAAAGTTCACCACTCGGCTAGTTCGCCAATTCACCAATTCCCTGACTAAGGAAGAGCAGGCAAAGGAAGCAGTTAAAAAAAAAAAGAAAAAGGAGCACTTTGTCGACAAATCTCAAGGTTTGCGAACATCTCGGTTCGCTGATCAGCGAATTCACCAACTAAGCAAAACAAAAGGGGACAACTCATCGACTAAGAAAAGAGTTGGCAAACCAAGTGGTTCGCTGATTGGTGAACTTGCCGACTAAAGAACACAAAGGGAGAAAAGAATAAAAAAAGGTAAGGCAGGAGGAGCTTTGTCGAGAAACCAAAAAAAACTCGAACTTGCCAAATAGTTCATGATTTCCAAAGTTCGTCGATTCACCGACAAAGGTAAAGGTAAAAGGCAAAGCCAGGGTAAAGTTCACAAAATGAAGAAATCACCAACTGAAGGAAATGCATAGAAAGAAGAAAGAGGCCAGGGCAAGTGGTTCGTGAAAGTGATATTTTGCTGACCAAAGAGGAAGACGAGAACACAAGCCAAGTTCGCAAAATTAAAAAATTGCCAACTAAAGAGCAGAGAGGAAAATGAAGAGAATGCAAAGACAGAAATGGTTCATGATGGACAGATTTTGCCAATGAGGCAAAATAAAGGCTAGAAAAGTGAAAATAATGTAAAAATAAAGCATGTAATATAATATAAAGCTTTAAAATGTTTTAAATTTAAAATATATTGAAGTGTTGTAAAAGCTTGAAGGACTCAATTCTCTGCATCATGCCATTATTCCAGAAGGAATTTAATACCTGAAGTACAATGTGGCAGATCAGTTAGATTAAGGTAGCTGAAATAGTGGAAGACTTCAATGCAAAAGGACCAGAATTTAATGAATCAGATGAAGTACCCTCTGCAAACCATGCTTCTGCAAGTCCTTCCAAGGACAAATTAGAGCCCACGGCATGGACATTCCTAAAAATTTGCAGATTTCCTGATAGGGCCATGGGCCTAAATTGAATGCAGTGTGGGCACCTAGGCAAGGTAGTTGACTAATTTTTAGTGCCTATTGCTACATAATGTATTCAAATGCTATATATACATGTAAAAAGATGAAAACAATGTTAGTTGTTCTTCTGGGTTGTTATGCTAGTTAGATAATTTGTTGTCACAGACCTTGTAACACATTTACAAAAACCAATCAAATCTGATTCATTGTGCTCGAAGCTAAGCCTTTGTTGTCTTTGATAGTGGTTCACCAATGAATGTAAATGGTTATTTTGTGTGGTTATTTTGTGTCTACCCTTCTGTAACAAATTGTCTTTCTTTTGTAATGGCTATTTAGCCTCTATGATTAATACAAACAACTAATTATGTCTCTCTCATTATCTTCTACATTGTGTATGTTTGAATGTTGTTCATTTATTCTGTGGATAAAACAATCCCTTTATAAGTTTTAGTATTTTGTTTTGGCCTATGTTAAAGATTGGATGAGTTTGTGTTAGTTTATTCAGCCTTTGAAATCACTACTTAGTGTCAGTCCCAGCTAAACATTATAAATCTGGTGCATCACCTCTTTTAATTTCATTATTCTCTCTTTCCCTTTCCCTTGTGAGCATGGCATTAGATTTAACCATCATTCTCTAAGCCTTAAGCTCAGAGAGAGGAACCAACCTTCTCTAGAGGTCTGATCTCATTTGCAAGGTCCCACACCTTGAGATCATTCCCATGTTACATTGAATTTGTTGGAACTATCAAAAGCTTCAACAACAAGGTGCAAATTCAGGTGATAATAGTTCTGGCAAGTCCAGTGGGACCAATTTGATGGGCTTTATCATCCATTGAAGGATTTGGTGTGTTCTTCAGTGTATCTTGCCATTTGGGGTAGTCTTCTTCAACACCATGGCGACTCTACCGATCAGTTTCTTGGTTTGACCAGTCCATGCATTCAAAGATTCATCAAAGATTAAAGTTCAGTGATGCCTTTGGTCTTTTCTAGCCTTCAGGGCTCCCAAATCACCTGGCGACTCTTCTTGGTATGTATCCAATTTTCTCCAAATGCAGACCTATTTTCTCTCTTTCAAACATTTTCTATGATTATCTAGCATTTGGATGCGCTAAAATGTCAAATATTTATGGGAATTATGGTTACCCTCCTCTTGGTCAAAACACAAGTCATTGGCCTCCATACTAGCAATTTCAGACCCAAGACGCCTCTGTTTTTATGCCATATACATCCACTGCAGAATATCAGCATCCTCATGATACTTGCCTCCCTCCCACCCTTGCTTATGCTTATGATCAGCCTCTAGAGGTCCCCTTTGCTCCTAATTAGTATAGCTACCCTTCCAGTCAGTCCCAAAATATTGACAATGCGGATGCCAATGAGTTCAATGGTCTCAGATATAAGCTGCTAGAGCTTAGGGAACATTTGGACGACATTAAAAGAAATAAGGGGTATAATCAGCTATAGGAAGCCTTTAATTTTAGCAACTGAAACGAAGGTGATGTGATGGAGATACTTTGAGATTTCCAAAGGGAGTGGGATGAAGTTCAGGGAATGATGGAGTATGACCGACAACAAGAGGAGCTTGCTTATCAAGCCCATCTTCAACAACAACAGATGGAGGCGGAGGAAAGAGCTTATTGGGAGCGAATTAAAATGCAGCTTGTAAACTTATTTGAGGAGTAGTTAAGGCAAATGCTTGCTGATGTAGAGAGGCGGGAAGCTCAATCAGTCCCCTCCATCCCCAGTTTCAAAGGCCTCCAGCCTTCACGAGAGTCTATTCTTGCGCAAGTCCAACCTATTATTCCTTAGGAATGACCCTCTCAAGGAGCTTTTCCAGCTTCCATCCCATGTCATTCCTCTTGCCCTGACACTATTTCACTTTTCAAGGGTGGACCTATTGTTTATTGGGCTAATTGGAGGGATGAGCCAAAGAAGGAGGTGTCTATAACTAGGGAAGAGCCATAGGATAATAATGGACCCTCATGCACTAGCTCACTCTATACGGACAAACCAGGTTTTTGGCGAGACACTAGTTCTATGAGCCAGAAAAGGAAGTGTTTGAGGCTACTGTGAAGCAGCCTACTATTTGTGAACCCTCACATACCATTAAACTGAAAATTCAAACCTGTTGCAAGAAGTGAAGCCAAATTATCTAATAGAGTGGCAGTACACAGAGCATAAAGTTAGTGTTGATTTAGCTACAGGGTTGAGTCCCCTGGATTTTAGCTCATTTGAAGAGTTTTCCCATGCTTTGAACAAGAGGAATGAAAGCAAAATGCAAAGAAGGCATGGTGAAGAGGTCCAATTATAGAGGCAGTTCAAGCAAAATCCAGTGGGGTTGCAGTCAAATAATGAAAACATGGTGGAGGAGAATGCTCCAATAGCTCCAGAGGTTAATGAGGCCATTTTGTTTCATGAAATGCCCAACTACATTGAAAATGAAGAAGGCATGCAAATGCCAACATTAGCTGCAGTTCTGGAGCAGCATATGGACATTGAAAATGATGGTCAGTTGCTGGAATGTGAGGCCAATTGTGGCATTGAGGTTCCATCTCATGAGGGAAAGAACGTAGGCAGCCCTACATTGGGAAGTGCAGAAATTGATAACACATACCTGTTTGAGGAGCTCCCATCTTTTACAGAAGATAATGATGTAGAGATTGAGCATGGGCAAGAACAAATTGAACATTTCTTCTTGATTATCCAACAGGGATATCAGCTTCTTGGTGGAGAAGATTTCACCATTGGGCATATGTAGGGCTCATTTTCTGAACCCAATTTAGAAAATCATGAGGCTAGGGTGGATCTTCTCGTGCCTGTGTGCATTGAGGAGCTTGAGGACCTCTTTCGAGATGAGATAGAGCTTTTCTGCTCAAAATGTGACATCAAACTGGCATCTCCTAAGGATGATTTCTTCTTTGAGCAGATTCCAGGCTCATTTTCTGAGCCTATTTCTGATGGCCTCCTTGAACAACATGATCACAAGGTGGAGGCAGCCATATTTCCAGTTGAGCCACAAAAGCCATAGCATTCAAACCAACAAGAAGAGAAAGAAATAGAGCAGAGACATGAGATCAACTATGTTAATTTGCATGTCATTTCAAGGGGATGTCCTATTAGACATCTGGCCCAGCTGGAGACAAATAATGAAGAGTCACCTCTTGTCATACTCACTCTTGAGCATGAAGTTGATCATCCAAATAAGTGGGATCAACCCCTTTACACTTCCAGGCAGCTGTATCGACAATCAGTTCAAGTGGGTGAGTGTGTTTGTTCCCATTCTTGGGGAAGTGTTTTCTCAATTTATTGTATGCCCATCCTTTCCCCACCTCCTATTAACTGCCCACAAGCATCTAAAGCATTGTAAATTGTTGAGAAAGGGCAGTTATTTTGGAAAACTAGTTAATGGCTTTGTTTAAGGTCATTTCTTGTTGGTTATTTTAGGTTTAGAGTAAGTTTTTTTTGTGTAGTTTCCCTTTTATAAGTGCTCTTGCATAGGCAACATTCTCATTAGGAGATTGTTTGCCTTGTTTTTTGTTTTGTTTTGCTTTCTGGAGGTAGTTTTTAGTTCTGTATGATCATGTTGTTGTAGCATCCCTTTTTGACTTTGTGCCTAATGGATTGTATAAGGCCATTCGATCCCTGTGTTTAGCAGGCAAACACCATTGCATAGTCGCCAAAATGTTATCCAATTTTTTGCCAAGGCCAAAATAATTCAAAAATCCCATCTTCTTCCATCAAATATGTCCGATCTGAGAAAGTCTAAATGGAAGAAGCCTCCCTTCAAAAATCCCAAAAATTCTAAGTGTTTTGCCTTTTTCTTTTGGCCTTAGTCGACAAAATTTTGGTTTGGCGAACTCAAAGTTTGTTGCTCGGCTGGTTCGCCAACTAAGGAGGAGTAGACAAAGGAAACAGTTAAAAAAAAGGAGCACTTTGTCGACAAATCTCAAGGTTTGCGAACTTGTTGGTTTGCCGACTAAGCAAGACAAAAGGGGACGACTCATCGACTAAGGAAAGAGTTGGCGACCAAGCAGTTCGCCGATCAGCAAACTTGCTCACTAAAGAACACAAAGGGAGAAAAGAATAATAAAAGGTAAGGCAGGAGGAGCTTTGTTGGGAAATCAGAAAAAACTCAAACTCATCAAATAGTTCATGATTTCCAAAGTTCGTCGATTCGCCAATTTACTGACAAAGGTAAAGGTAAAAGGCGAAGCCAGGGCAAAGTTCACAAAATGAAGAAATCGTTGACTAAAGGAAACACATAGAAAGAAGAAAGAGGCTAGGGCAAGTGGTTCGCCAAAGTGATATTTCGCTGACCAAAGAGGAAGACGAGAACACAAGCCAAGTTCACAAAATTAAAAAATCGCCGACTAAAGGGAAGAGAGGAAAACAAAGAGAATGCAAAGACAAATGGTTTGTGATGGACAAATTTTGTCAATGAGGCAAAATAAAGGCCAGAAAAGTCAAAATCAATGTAAAAATAAAGCATGCAATATAATGTAAAGCTTTAAAATATTTTTAAGTGTTGTAAAAGCTTGAAGGACACAATTCTCTGCATCATGCCACTATTGCAGAAGGAATTTAATACCTGAAGTACAATGTGGCAGATCAGTCAAATTCAGGTAGTTGAAACAGTGAAAGGCTTCAATGTAAAAGGACCAAAATTTAATGAATCAGATGAAATACCCTCTACAAACTATGCTTTTGTAGGTCCTTCCAAGGACATATCAATGCGCAGGGCATGGACATTCCTGAAAATCCACACATTTCCTGACAGGGCCATGGGCCAAAATTGAATGTAGCGTGGGCGCCTAGGTAAGGTAGTTGACTGATTTTTGGCGCTTATTACTGCAGAATGGATTCAAATGCTATATATACATGTAAAAAGATGAAAACAATGTTAGTTGTTCTTCTGGGCTATTACGCTAGTTAGATAATTTGTTGTCACGGACCTTGTAACACATTTACAAGTACCAGTCAGATTTGATTCATTGTGCTCAAAGCTGAGTCTTAGTTGTCTCCAATAGTGGTTCACCAATGAATGTAAATGGTTATTTTGTGTCTACCCTTCTGTAACAAATTATGTTTCTTTTGTAATGGCTATTTAGCCTCTATGATTAATACAAGCAATTGATTCTGCCTCTCTCATTATCTTCTACACTATGTCTGTTTGAATGATGTTCATTTATTATGTGGATAAAATGGTCCATCTATAAGTTCCAGTATTCTTTTTTGGCCTCTATTAAAGATTGGATGAGTCTGTGTTAGTTTATTCAGCCTTTGAAATCACTACTGTGTTATGTCAGTCCCAGCTAAACATTATAAATCTGGTGCATCACCTCTTTTAATTTTAGTATTCTCTTTCCCTTTCCCTTGTGAGCATAGCATTAGATTTAGCCATCATTCTCTGAGCCTTAAGCTCAGAAAGAGGAACTAGCCTTCTCTAGAGGTATGATCTCGTTTGCAAGGTCCCACACCTTGAGATCATTCCCATGATACGCTAAATTTGTTGGAATTGTCAAAAGCTTCAACAACATGGTGGAAATTTAGGTGATAACAGTTATTCTTGTGGATAGTTGAGTATGTCCCAATTCACAAGAGAAGTGGTGTACTTGTGAATAGTTTTTTGGGGATTTGTACCCCTATTGCAGACGATTGATAGACTGGGATAAAGAAACTTAAGGTGTTGTGACTAAAAAATAGTCATCATTATTTGTAAAATCTATCTAACAATATTGACAGAAGTAAATGGAACAATATGCATAAAAAAATTTATACAAGACTCAAATATTTATATGGGAAAACCTTATGAGATAAAACCCACCACCAAAAGACATTCATAATTATATTAGTCAAAATCAAGGATTCAAAATCAGTCTTTTTTATGGAGTGTCGATCTAAAACATACTCTTCTACAATTGTTCTAATGTCTTACACCAACAATATTCTATTCAACACTATCCTTTTCAATCTATCCAACCTTTACACCTTCTCACGAGATGATGCATATAGAGTACACATAGAATTCCAACTTTCTAACTACCAAACCAACACATGGAATATCAAGAGTCACATAACTATATCTCGACCATATTATGACAATAACTTACCGCACATATCACTAAACATGATGTCTCCATGTGGATAGTCACCTTGTATATGTAGCCATTTCCGCACACTATGAATCAATAGTTGTACACTCAACACTGTCGATGAATTCATGTTTTCCTGTATAGCCACCACTACCAGCTCCATGCTTACAGTAGCACATACAACCATTACATCACTTCTAACTGCTTGCAGTACCTTGTGTCATCTTCTAGAACATTATCCTACTCTTAAATTATTCTATGAACATAAGCTCTGCTGCAAGTGCTCCATTGCTATTCATGCTTCCAACAATATTGTTTTCCATATGCGATTATGAGTTCTCCAAATGTCTTGTAGTTGTTGTCACAACACCACCACATGTAAACCAACATGCATACTATACCACATCATCTAAAACTCATTGCATCTTACCACATTTCACTTTGTAGATAAAATCTAACTTTAGGAACTCTTTGTAGGTGAATATCACCCAAGTCCCAACATTCTCCCTCTTGATATTTACCACAAGATATATTGCAATATATAACCCAAGAAGTTAACCTCATGTCTAGGAATGGGACAAACCTATTTCATCCTTACACTACATGAACTTGGTAGTACTTACATATTTTGTCAAAGAATCGACAACATTTACCTGATTGTCAATATTTTCTATCTAAATTTTCCTAGTCCCAGTGATCTCCCTTACAAAATGATATTGTACATCAATGTGCTTGGTTCTAGCATGGAAAACATGATTTCCTTCCAAATAAATTACACTTTGTGAATCAAATTTCATCACTGTATGACTCTTAAAACCAATACTGTGACTTAACCTCTTTAACCACACTACTTCTTTACAAGCATGTGTGATAGCCATGTATTTTGCTTTAGTTGTGGATATCACAACTATTTGTGATCGCTTGCTCATCCAACTAACTACTCCACCAAATAGAATAAAAGTATAACCGCTTGCTGATCTCCAATCATCCAGATCTCCATCCCAATTAGAATCTACAAACCCCTATATACTCAATACTTTATCCACATCATTAGTACTAGTAAATTAAGCAATAATCCAAAGTTCCTCTCAAGTACTTGGACACTTTTTTCACTTATGTCCAATGATCCTTACCTAGCTTTTCTATGAACCTACTTAGAACTCCCACTTCTTGGGCAATGTCTTGTCTTGTGTAAACCATCACATACATGAGACTTCCTACCACACTCGCATATGGAACATTTCTCATTTCCTCTCAATCCTTTGCAGACTTAGGATATTGTTCCAAACTCAATTTTATGTCAACTAATAATAGTGTACTTACCAATTTATTGTCTTGCACTCCAAACCTTTGCAAAATAGTTTCAAGATACTTCCTCTTGAATACCCACTTGCACCCAATGGGTTTCCTATCCTCAAGCAAATCTACCAAGTCCCACATCTTGTATTGCTTCAATGCCAACATCTCCTCTTTCATGGCATTCTTCCAAGACTTCTTTTCTTCTGAAGTAAGAGCTTCTTCCACATCACTATCAATACAAGTTAGAGCAAAAACACAACAAAAATTTGGTGAACTATACTTGTTAGGTGATCTTCATTGCCTAGTAGACCTTCTCATAATTACCTGTGAAGAATTTCTTGTTGCATCTACACCCTGTTCTTCTTCAGAGTTTGTGCTAGATCATGTGCTTGCCTCATCTTCTTCAAAACTATCATGCCCACTAAGCTATTCATCTTTAGATGCATTTCACTGCTCTATCTCTTATTCAAAATGAACCTTTTCCCTTCTATTTTTCTTTGACTAATTTTCTTTTGACAAGACTCTAAGTTCCTTGAATTTAACATCCCTTGAATAGAGAACTTTCAATGTTTCAAGATTCCAAAGTTTGTATCCTTTAATATTTTCACCATATCTAATGGAAATACAGCTTTTAACCTTTAAATCCAACTTAGATTATCTCTCCTTTGGAACCTGAACAAATGCCTCATAGCCAAAGACCTTTAAATGTTTTACAATTTTTTTTTCCATTTCACATTCCATATGGTGTATTGATTTCTAGCACACAAGTAGGAGACCTATTTTTCAAGTAGCATGTGGTACTTACTACTTCAACGCATAACTCCTTTCCTAGACCAACATTACTTAACATACTTTTGGCTTGATCCAACAAGGTTTTATTCAACCTCTCAGCTACTCCCTTTTATTATGATGTACAAGGAGTTGTCCTTTGCTTCATAATTCCAATGTTTTTTATAGAATCTCTCAAACTCCTTTGTGTAGAATTCACCACCATTATCTATCCTAAGCACTTTTATTTGCTTACTAGTCTGATTCTCAACTAGAGCCCTAAACTCCTTAAACTTGAAAAATACCTCAGACGTTTTTCTAAGAAAATACACCCAATAGTATCTAGAATAATCATCACTGAATGATATATAGTATAGAGACTTACCAATGGACTGGATTCCACATGAACAAACACATCACTATGTATCATCTCCAAAATCTCCTTTGCTCTTGTGCTTCCAAAGATAAACTACACGATATTATGTTTTCCTAGCACACAATGTTCACAAAAGTCAATACCAACAAAACAACCAACAATTCCATCCAATATATGTTTACTTACCAAGGTTTTCAAACCTTTTTCACTCAAATGTCCCATTCTAAGATTCCACAACAAAACCTTAAATTAGATTGAGTTACACTGGCACACCTGGACAATGTTAATGCATCTAGCTTGAACAAAGTACCATGTTGCACTTCTTTTGCAAGTACCATCTTGCCAACTTGTAACCTTTACCATCAAAGGTAACATGTATCCCAGAGTCGGTCATTTTAGACAGACATAAAGTTCCTAGCCAAACCTGGAATATGTAGAACATCGTAGAGTGTCCTTACTCTTCCATCCATGAAGGCTACCTTTACCTTTCCTCGACCAACTATCTTCAAAGAGCTACTATCATCAAGAAAAACCTAACCTTCATCACACTTTGTGTATTCAAGGTAGCACTTTCTGTGAGGTGTCTATGATAAGACAAACTTGAGTCAATCAACCAAGAGTCATCACTAATGACATTAGTAGAAACAAAAGCATAGCTGTTATACTCATCATTGTTGGAGGATCTATTAGAAGAATCATTCTTCTTTTTGGGTTTGTAATCCTTCTTAATGGGATATTTCTTGCCATAGTTCCAACATTTTACTTTTGATTGCCTGGAGATTTTGATTTGTCCATGCCCTTAGACTTCTTATCCCCATTCTTCGTCTTACCCTTTTTCTCCTTAGGCATGCCTCTGACAATTAGGGCATCGGGAGAGTTTTATCCATAGACTTCTTTCTGATTTCCTCACTTAACAAAATTCCTATGACATTCTCTAGTTTTAGTGACACAACATTACTCCTAATAGATATTATCAAGTTTTCCCATGGATTAGGTAGAGAACAAAGCAATTCTTCATCCATTTTTACTCCTATTGAAACAAGTTGACTTAAAAATAGATTGAACACTTGTTCAAGAGATTAGTTATTGAGTCTCCTCTCACTTTCAGAGAACATAACTTCTTTTTAAAGACAATTTTATTAACCAGACTCTTGGATTGTTATAATGTACCTATCTTCTTCAAAAATTAATTGACAATATGTTTCTTTAGACACATTCATAAGCACAAAATTTGAAAGACATAATCAGATAGTACTTCTATCTTTCTTATCTAATTTTACCTAGTCTTCATCAGACATACTTGAAGGTTTAGCCGAAGAAGATACCACAGTCCACTGATCTCTTTCCACTAGAAGATCTTCCATCTTCAACTTCCATAATTTTATGTTCTGACTGTTGAATCATTCATTCTCAGACCTTGAAGTGCTAGCCATAGATTTAATACTATTACGTCTTCTCACAAAATATTTCAAAGTTCTCCTTTGTGACTAGTTATACACAAACTGTAACAAATTGACTATTGTAGGGTTTACCATTGTACATGCTAGGGTTTGGATTCCCAATGATGTAGTAACTTCCCAAATAATAACCTATGCTCTAATACCAAATTTTGGAGATTTGCGCCCCTTGTTGCAGATGACTGATAAACTAGGATAAAGAAACTTAAGGTATTGTGATTCAAAAATAGTCAATAGTATTTGTAAAATCTATCTAACAACATTGACATAATAAATGGAATAGTATGCATACACAAGATTACACAAGACTCAAAGATTTATGTGGGAAACCCTTATGGGATAAAACCCACCACCAAAAGATGTTCACACTTATATTATTCATAATCAGGGATTCAAAACAACAAATCCTTTTTACAAAGTCTCAATCTACAACATACTCTTCTGCAATCGATCTAATGTCTTACACCAACAATGTTCTATCCAACGCTATCCTTTTTAATCTATCCAATCTTATCACCTTCTCACGAGATGATAAATATAGACACACATAAAATTCCAACTGTCTAACTATCCAACCATGTCATGTCCCCTTTAAATTTTCCTTATTTTTCTTTAAATATGATAAAATTTGACTCACAATTATAGTAGCACAATTAGTTGTAAATATGATATCAATTTCAAAAATTGCAGTTTTAATAGTTTATTTTAATTCAGATATAATATATAGAATATATCTCAAAAAATATGGAACTTATCCTTTGTATCTGCTATTAATTATCCCAAATTTGTAGTGATCTTTCTTCACTAAAATGCCTTTGAATTGTCTCCAAATCTGCCTGAATCAGTGGTTTTCGTTCACTAACTCAACAATGGAAATTAGGGGATATTTGTCCTCTAATTTCTAACCTAGAGGGGTTTTGTCCTCAAGTTGTTTGAACTATAGTTCACGTTCCACAAGGAGTGATAATTAGATATAAAATATATTCACAATCATTCTTTCTTCTCTTTGCTTGGACTCTCTTAAATAGATTATTTCTCCAAGAGTCGCCACTCTTCAAATGTCTCTTGATTAAAAACTTAATTATAATTTCATTTGGTAATATTATTTAATCCAAGTCCCAATTATATCTTGATTCACATGTATTGTTTTAAAGTTAGGACATTTGTTGATGTAACCAATTTGGTGAGTTCTAGGTCAGTGAGGAGATTTGGAGGTGCTTCATCAGATTTTTAGATGGGCTATTGTGTATTATCCACGTAATGTTCCATCCTTTGTTTGATTTGATGTAATGAGGGGGTGTTGGCACTTGCCCAAAAATGTGAAAACTTTTTTCTTTAGTGTCCCTTTGTTGTCTTGGAAGTGTTTTACCCATTACTGATAACTGATTTGTGATTTCCTTCAATGGGCGTTCCCATGGTCAATTTTTGTCTTCGAGTTGTACATTGCCTTCCCTATGTTCCTATCATATGTTGAGATGTCCAAAAATTAAAAAAAATCCAAGTGTTGGGAGTTTTAAGTCATTTTGGTGTTTTCTAAGAAGTTGTGGGGTTTTACTGAACTACTAGATGTATCTTGCTATTCCAACATCTGGCCTTGACCTCCAATCCTGCATGAAATCCCTGCAAGTTTATCGAACCCTTCATTCCCTTTCATTTCCCTCCTTCCCATTTTACGAAATCCTAATGGACTTTTGGACATTTCCCCTTCACATACAGTCATCATGTTCCCTTCTGCATTACTAGAAATCATTTATTCCTTCATTCCCTTGTCCCCATTTCCTCTATTTTGTAGAATCCCGTTGGACTGTCATACTTCAATTTTGTTGCTACGACATCTAGTCCTCTTGTCCCCTTCCACTTTTCCGCAATATTTGTTCCATCCTTTCATTTCTGGTTTCCTTCACTTCGCATTTTGCAAAAGTTTAACGAACTTCTTCCATTTCCATCCACTTCCCAAACCTCCTGATAGTTGTCATTTCCCACTTTCTTTTAGTTCGCCTTCCTTTCTATTTTGCAGAAATTCCCTGGCCTATTGGAAATTTCCACATCCGATCCTCCCTAGCTTCTCTGCTTTCCTCCTGACCCCTTTTTGCTGGAAATCTTCGTACTTTTGGATCTCCTCTATATGGTAACCTCCCCTTCTCACCTTCAATCCATCCTCTCTTTCCTACAACTTTCTTGATCTCTTTTGTGGGAAATCCTTGCACTTCCAAACTTCCTCCACTTGGTCCCTCCACTTCCCACCTCCTGATCCACAATGAAATCTCACAACCTTCCCTTAGCTTGATTTCCCACTTCCTTCTTATATGTGGAATTCCTATTGACTTCCAGATGTGTTCATATTCGGTCCCGACATCCTATTCTATAACTTTTCTGCATGTTTCTCCCATCCATTTTCCCACATCCTCTCCTCCCTCATTTCCTTTCATTTGCAAAACTTCCTAAGGTTGCAATATTTCTTCTTGCGATTCCAACTTCTAGTTTCTCCTTTCAATCCCACATGCTTTTCCCACACCTTCATATATTCCACTCCTTTCCATTTGCAGAACTTTTCCATCCTTCCATATTTCTTCCTTTCACCCTACATGTCTTGTTGTCCAGCTCTGCAACTAAACCCCACATTTTCCCATGTTATCAAATCACTTTGTTTCTTCCTTTGCAGAAATCTGATAGATTTTTGAATTTCCTTCACACATTTCCCTTGCTTCCGAATGTCTGGATGTCTGGTTCTTCCTTGCATTCTTGCATTCACTTCTTCTGATTCCATGTCAAATTCTTACAACTTTTCTAGAAAGCTTCACTCACCTCAACAACTCCCCTGGATGATCCATGATTGCTATTAATGATGTCCAATGGACTCAATAGGATGGAAGATGACTCCCATACACCTCTTGACACCTGTGGACCTTGCATAAACATCATGTGTATAAAAGAATGGTTTGTTGATGCAAAGGGCATGGCTCTAAGTGCGAATTGATGTGAAGATGATGCAAATAGGCATGGGCAACTATAGAATCATGTTGACCACTCCAAGATTCCCATCGAGGCAACAAAATTAAATGTAATGCTATATGTACATGTTGAAAAGATGTAAAAAGGGTTGGTCATTGAGCCAATTTTTGACTCTCTCAAGCAGGTTCTAGGGTATCAAATGATGAATGTCTAGCTTTGTAAATGATGAAGCATGTTTGTAAATTAGGGAAAGGGGTAGTCTAGTAAGGATTTTCTTGTAAATGGTATGTCTCCATTGACAAGATGCAATATCTCATGAGGGGCTTTGAACCTAGTTGTTTTTCTCGCTTGCCATATTTGTTGGCATGATTGTAATGTAATTTTATTAATGTTGACAGGCATTCTAAAGCATTGCAAACTCTTTTTCAATGGTTTTATTTTGTTGCATGTGGTGTGTTGATGATTTGTAACAGATAATTAAGAATGTCCATTCACAGGTTTCCTTATCTCATGATTTCATATGCATATGCAAGCTTGGTTCCAGTGCTTATTTATAGACATATTCTCCATCCTCTTTCTCAGTTGTGACTCTGTTGCCCAATGGAGTAGGCACCGATATGATTGGAGTATTTACATATGAAGATACTCATAACTTGGTGATAATTATTTTGATAAACAGGCTTATCTCTATCTCTCCCTCTCTCCTTGTTATCTTTTTTATTTTCTTTTAAACTCATTAGATAAATTTAGTTTAGGAATAAAATAGATTTAATTTTAAAATGGTTAAAGTTAGGTGGTGGTGATTTTTTTTGTTAATGGTAATTTGAGTAAATTTAGATTTGTGCTTTAAAATGAATAAATTGAAGAAAGTAGCCAAAGTGAAAGTGATTTGGGAAAGCATTAACTTGTTTATATAGGCCTAGAGTATAATCAAAATTTTCTTATGGAGTAGTTAGTTAAAATATTACATGTTTAAACTAACTTTAAGAAGGAATCTTGAGCCTTGGGGGAGTAAAATTGATGTCAAAGTGAGCACTAACTTGCTCTCCAAGTTAGTGTGTTGAAAAACACACTAACACTTTCTTGTTATGATTAGTGACCTAGGGTGTGTCTTTAAACATTATAACCAAGACTCCAATTTGAATAATTTAGCATGCAAGTTGATAAACAATGATTGTGTTTTTAAAATTTAAATGGCCCAAAATGGACATAAAGTGAGTTTGAAATTAGGTGGACATGATCATGCTACCGATCCTGCTAGAGATAGAATCATGATAGTGATTGCTTCCAAAAGGTGCAAATGGATGTGAGATGAGATGCATGGATAAGTAAGGGTTGGATAATCCAAATCAATTGCTAAATTGACAACTCTTAAGGCATGGTTAAAGTGAGTACAAAATTAATTAAAAAATAAGAAGTATGCACTTTTCTCCTTTACAGTAAGTAGAAAATAAATATCTCCCTTATAAAAAAAATTCTTGAATGATAATATTTACCATATTAGCAAGTTGGAATTTCAAACTAATTATTCTTATCATATAAAATTGTTAAGGGTTGTAAGTTTTCATTGCTTATTCATTTAAATAACTTTTTAAATAATTATTGAGTAATACTAATGAAATAATTAATAATGTCAACTAATTATTTTTTTCAATATTTTATTCAGTTAAATTTATAATTCTATTTTTTTAAAATATTTCAAAGAATATGCATAACTATTTTAGTTTTAAACTTTAAAAATTCACAACACGTAAGTATCGTGATGATAAATAAAGTGTTGGATATATTTTTCATGGCATCAAGGAGTCTTGTGTCATTACCATGTACATAAAAGTTAAAACACAACAAACATATATTTAGAAAATTAAAACTATAAAATAACTCTTAAGTACAAAGAAGCAAACAAACTATAAAATAACTCTTAAATAAATAAAAATAGCTCTTTAGATAAAAAATAAAGTAAACAATGCAAATGAAATAAAATAATTCTTAAATAGTTCTAAAGTAAAATAAAATAATTCTTAAGTAAAAAAAATCTCAAAACTAATATCTCTTTGGGATTGTAAGAGCTTCTAGAGAAAAATTGTGTATAGCTTTTTTACATCGACGTTTTAGATCACACTCCATGACCCATCATTAGGGAGAGCATCTAATCCCCAACTTTTCAAAAAGCTTGGCTTTTAAATAAATATCCCTCCCATGAAGAGTAACAATTAAAGACATGATATTTTCACAATCCATGTAATGAATTTGTAAGAGCTTTTGGAGAAACACTATGTATAGCTTTTTTGCATCAATATTTCAGATCACACTCTATGATCCATCATCGAGAAGACGTCAACTTTTCAAAAAACTTGGCTTTGAAATAAATCTCCCTCCCATAAAGGGTAATGATTAAAGACATGATATTTCCACAATCCATGTAATGAATTTGCAAGAGCTTATAGAGAAAAACTATGTATAGTTTTTTCCATCGACATTTCAGATCACACTCCATGATCCATTATCAAGAAGAGGACAAATTTTTAAAAAGCTTGGCTTTGAAACAAATCTCCCTCCCATTGATGCAGGTGTTGGATCTAGGGCATACAACTGAGAGGGGGGGGGTGAATCAGTTGTATAGAACTTCTTCTTTTTCAAACACTTAATTCTCTGTTGTTAGTTAGCAGCATATCAAATAATCATTCATGGAAGCATAATACATAAACATAAGAGCAGATAAGCATCAACACATTGAACACCAAGATTTTGACGTGGAAAACCCGGTTAAGGGAAAAACCACGGGGTGATTAACCCAAGAATTATTCTCTGTTAGAAGAATAAAGAAAAATGAATGGCACATGCCAATAAGGGCTCACTGCCCGAGCACACTGCTCACAAAGAGGCCCACTGCCTACAAGGAGACACACTGTCTACAAAGTGATAAAAATCACAGTCTTGAACTGGAGAATGACATCTCTACCATGTCCGGATCAGTTCCAATTAAGCCCAACAATCTCTGCTCTGCCTTTCGCACCTTTCTTCGCTATATCATGCTCATCTTCACACCACACCTTGAAATGAACTCACAAACCGTTATTTATACAAGACATCAACTTAGGAACAAACATCTAAGTCGGCAAACAACCATAGGAGTATCCGCAAGATGAATAACACATCCGGTCGGCCATCACAAGAACATTCGCAGGATGAACAACTCATCCGGTCGGCTAAACAGAGCAATAACTTTATCCGGAAGAATAACTTCAATTCCGGGCTCTACCATCAATGCGGACCAACAACACAACCTAAACATGATCCAGGAACCTTCACAAGCCTGTCTGAATGTCCGGATACATCCGCACTTCCTCTGCTTACTGGGATCTCTTGTCTTCCTCATCCAGAACTTCAAGAACACAGTCTGTCGCCACTGTCATAATGCAAGAGGTACTTCCGGACCTCCAAATCACACACAAATCAGGATGACACATCACAAGGACATCTCAAACACTCCTTCCAATCCGCAAATTATGATAATACAATTCCGGACCTCACCGGACCTTTTTGTGATCCTCTGTCACCTCCGGATACTTGCCGGACCCGGTTCTATACCGACAGCCATAACTCCTTCAGATCTTCATGCGGACCTCTGAAATCTTAACTGTAGCATCTCAAGACTCATATCTACTAACCCTTTAATCCGCATCCTCCGGTTCTCATCCTATACAGTAATTTTACCTTCTTCTCATTACTGTTCTTCACTGTTCCTGACTGAGGCTAATTTTCTCAATATCCTCAGCACAAAGCTCATCAAATCCTTCTTGTCAATGCAGTATGAGTATGTTGACATCAATGACAACACTGGCTAACCTCATACTTGCAACAATCTCCCCCTTTGTCATTGATGGCAACATATGATGTGAAAAACCATCAAGACAAGAACTTATCTTTTCTGTCACAGCTCCCCCTATCAACAACAACTCTTCACATGTCTTCCTTTGCTGCTCCCCCTTTGATCATCAACCACTTGTTTTTCACATGTCTTCTCTCCCCCTTTGACATCAATGGCAAAGGGCTCATACTTGCAATTCTCATGCATCAGAATCATACCAGCTGCTCCCCCTTAGTTGCAGCTCCCCATTCGTCCGGATCACAAGATATGACTGTGATAGCCACCGGACTGATGCACAACAGTGCATCTTAGTTCATTACCGGAGGGGCCATGACCCCTAACTTCTCCCGGAGATATTCAAAAGAGTCCTTGGGAAGAGGTTTTGTAAAGATATCTGCAATCTGATCCTTGGAGGGAACATACTCCAATCTGACTTCTTCCTTGTTTACTTATTCTCTCAAGAAGTGAAATTTGATAGATATGTGCTTAGTCTTAGAATGCAATACCGGATTCTTGGAAATATTAATTGCACTTGAATTATCACAGAAAATTGTGATAGGCTCCTCATATTCAACTTTGATGTCTCTTAGCATCTGCTTCATCCATAGGATTTGAGTACAACTACCTGCTGCTGCAATGTATTCTGCTTCAGTTGTAGACAGAGATATTGCATCTTGTTTCTTGCTTAGCCAAGAAACCAATCTCTTTCCCAAAAAGAATGCTCCACCACTAGTGCTCTTCCGGTCATCCACATCTCCTGCCCAATCTGCATCTGTGTAAGCATGAAGAGAGAAATCCGGATCTCTAGGATACCAAAGACCATACTCAACTGTTCCTTTCAAGTATCTAAAAATTCTTTTGATTGCCATAACATGAGATTCTCTAGGATCAGCCTGGAATCTTGCCACAAGACCAACAGCCTGCATTATATCAGGTCTAGTTTGAGTGAGATACAACAATCCACCAATCATTGATCTATACTTTGTCTGATCTGCCTTTGGAGAATCATCATCTTTGCTTAACTTACATCCGGTTGCCATAGGAGTGTTCATAGGCTTTGAGTCTTCCATACCAAATTTCTTTAACAATTCTTTCGCATATTTGGTCTGAGAAATGAAGATCCCTTCTTTTGTTTGAGTAATTTGCAGACCCAAGAAGAAATTCATTTCACCAAGCATAGACATTTCAAACTCACTTTTCATCTGATTTGCAAAAGTTTTACACATACTATCTTTTCCTCCAAAAATGATATCATCCACAAACACTTCAACAATCAGAATGTTCTCATGATCAATTTTGAAATATAAGTTGCTGTCAGCAGTACCTTTGTTGAATCCAATCTGCACAAGATGCTTATCCAACCTTTCATACCATGCTCTTGGGGCTTGCTTCAATCCATACAAGGCTTTTTTCAACTTGCAAACCATATCATTATTATCAGACAATTGAAATCCATCCGGTTGTTCAATGTAGACTTCTTCTTCCAGATCACCATTTAGGAAGGCAGGCTTGACATCCATCTGATATACCTTGAAGTCTTTGAAGGCAGCAAATGCAAGAAGTAATCTGACTGCTTCAATTCTTGCTACCGGAGCAAAAGTCTCTTCAAAGTCAATTCCTTCTATTTGAGAGTAGCCTTTGCAGACCAATCTAGCTTTGTTTCTGATTACTTCACCAGCTTCATTTAGTTTGTTCCGGAAGACCCACTTGGTTCCAATTACATTCCTGTCTCTAGGTCTGGGAACAAGATCCCAAGTATGATTTTTCTCAATTTGCATCAGTTCATCTTCCATTGCTTTGGTCCAGTTTTCATCATTGCAGGCTTCATTTATTGTTTTAGGTTCAATCTTTGAAATCAGACAACATTCATTCTGATCTTGAGCAATATTCCTTCTAGTTTGTACACCTTTGCTTCTGTCACCTATGATCTGATCTTCAGAGTGATTCAGTCTTACATACCTTGGAATTTTGGGAGTATCCAGCACTGCTGTTTCTTGATCAGCCTCATTCAAATCTAACTCTTCTTCCTGATTTACCGGATCAGGCTGACTCTGTCTCACTGGAGAGGATTGAGGTCCTTGAACACTGTCTTGGTCATCTTCATCAAACTCATAAAATCTTGAAGGCTTCTCAATTCCTTCATCAACCTTTACATTGGTGCTTTCTATCATTTTCCTCAATCTCTTATTGTAACATCGGTATGCTTTGCTTTGAGTGGAGTAGCCCAAGAAAATTCCTTCATCACTTCTAGCATCAAACTTTCCTAGATCTTCATCTCTTTTAATATAACACTTGCTACCAAATACTCTGAAATATTTCACAGTAGGAGTGATGCCAAACCAGAGTTCATAGGGGGTCTTACCGGTGTTGTTTCTGATTTGAACTCGATTGAGAGTGTAGACTGCAGTGCTGATAGCTTCTTTCCAAAACATTTGAGGAACATTTGCTTCCAACATCATTGTCCTAGCAGCTTCCTGGATGGTCCGGTTCTTTCTCTCAACTACTCCATTCTGCTGTGGAGTCTTAGGAGCAGACAACTGTCTCCTTATACCCTGTTTCTCACAAAAGTCAATGAATTTACCAGATGTAAATTCACCACCTCTATCAGACCTTAGACACTTTAGTTTCAATCCGGTTTGATTCTCCACCATAGCTTTGAAGATTTTGAACTTCTCAAAAGCTTCTGATTTTTCTTTTAGAAAGGTAACCCACATCATCCGGGAATGATCATCAATTAACAACATGAAATATCTATCACCTTGCAGACTCTTGATTCTTGTTGGACCACATAGATCAGTATGTACTAATTCCAATAATCCGGTAGAAGACTGATCTTTGCTTTTAAAAGAGACTCTGCTTTGTTTGCCTAACTGACATTCTTTACACACACTATTTGTAGGTTTTATCAACTTTGGAAGATCTCTCACAGCCTGAGTATTGCTTATCTTGATGATGTTATCAAAATTTACATGACACATTCTTCTATGCCATAACCAACTCTGATCAATTTGAACAAACAAACAACTTTTATTTGAACCAACCAGATGAAAGATGTTATCTCTTGTCTGAGTACCGGATGCAATTTCAGTTCCGGAGCTTGTAAAGATTTTGCATTTTCCATTCTTGAACCGGAGATCATAGCCTTTGTCCACTAACTGACCAACACTGAGAAGATTGTGCTTCAATCCTTCAACATACAGTACATTACCTGTTTTGCTCTTACCATCAAAGGAAATAGTTCCCCTACCTCTGATTCTGCCAGCAGAATTGTCACCAAACTTTACCATTCCTCCTTCATATCTTTCCAAGTCTAAGAACTTATTCTTGTCACCAGTCATATGGTGAGAACATCCACTGTCAATAACCCAATCATCCTTTTCTTCCACTTGAGCAGCCAAGGCTTTTTCAACAACTTTGTGATTGACAGATTCAGAGAGCAAGGAATCTTCTTCCTTGATGGCTATAAACACCCACTCATTTCCGGATTTGCTTCCTGGATCTGATTCATCATCTGTTACTCCTTCATTGTCATCTTCTTCATGAACATAATAGCAATTCTTTTGAAACCTTTGTCTGTGAGTATTAGATCTTGCAGATCTCTCCGGACATCTTGAGGCAAAATGACCAATCTTATTGCAGTTAAAACACTTAAAGGGTAGTTTTCCTTCATACTTACCAGATCCTCTTGGCAGTCTCTTTGCAATGAGGGCTTCAAGTTGAGCTGTTTCTGCTTCTTCTTCTTCCATGTCTCTTCTTGCTTGATCATACCATGACATTTTCCTTGATGAGTTTTCACCCGGATCAAATCTCTGTTTGCCTTTCACATAGGCACTGGCTTTGAAAGCAGATTCAGTCTTGGGAGGATCATCTCCAAACTCGGTCATTTCAAATGCAGCTAGTTTGCCAGCCAGTTGTTCTCTTGTGACAGTTGTGTGGGCTCTGAATTCATCAATGGCAGCAACTTTGATTTTGTAGGCAGCAGGAAGGGATCTTAGGATTTTGCAGACAATCTCATTTTCATTTAAAGTTCCACCAGCATTTCTGATTCCACATACCAGCTCATTTACTCTTGGCATAAAGGTAGTAATGTTTTCATCATCTCTCATTTTCAATCTTTCAAATTTCCCTTTCAGACTTTGCAACCTTGCACTTTTGACAAACTCATCTCCTTCATACAGAAGTTCCAGTTTAGTTAGGATCTCATATGCAGTGGGTAGGTCAATGACATTCGAGAGATCTGAGTCATTCAATGCACTTAGAAGAGCTTCCTTGGTCTGCAGATTGTTTTCAGCTTCTGTGATTTCATTCAGAGTTGTCGGACCACCTTGTGGAGGTACATATGGTTTTGAAATCATACCCAGATATGCTTTTCCCATGCATTCCAAGTGACACTTCATGCGACCTTTCCAGAGAGTAAAGTTGGTTCCATCGAACTTTGGACTATCCTTCTTGTAAGACGACATCCTGGATCTCCTCAAGCGGTTAAGCTCTTGTCAGAGGAACTTGGCTCTGATACCAATTGTTGGATCTAGGGCATACAACTGAGAGGGGGGGGGTGAATCAGTTGTATAGAACTTCTTCTTTTTCAAACACTTAATTCTCTGTTGTTAGTTAGCAGCATATCAAATAATCATTCATGGAAGCATAATACATAAACATAAGAGCAGATAAGCATCAACACATTGAACACCAAGATTTTGACGTGGAAAACCCGGTTAAGGGAAAAACCACGGGGTGATTAACCCAAGAATTATTCTCTGTTAGAAGAATAAAGAAAAATGAATGGCACATGCCAATAAGGGCTCACTGCCCGAGCACACTGCTCACAAAGAGGCCCACTGCCTACAAGGAGACACACTGTCTACAAAGTGATAAAAATCATAGTCTTGAACTGGAGAATGACATCTCTACCATGTCCGGATCAGTTCCAATTAAGCCCAACAATCTCTGCTCTGCCTTTCGCACCTTTCTTCGCTATATCATGCTCATCTTCACACCACACCTTGAAATGAACTCACAAACCGTTATTTATACAAGACATCAACTTAGGAACAAACATCTAAGTCGGCAAACAACCATAGGAGTATCTGCAAGATGAATAACACATCCGGTCAGCCATCACAAGAACATTCGCAGGATGAACAACTCATCCGGTCGGCTAAACAGAGCAATAACTTTATCCGGAAGAATAACTTCAATTCCGGGCTCTACCATCAATGCGGACCAACAACACAACCTAAACATGATCCAGGAACCTTCACAAGCCTGTCTGAATGTCCGGATACATCCGCACTTCCTCTGCTTACTGGGATCTCTTGTCTTCCTCATCCGGAACTTCAAGAACACAGTCTGTCGCCACTGTCATAATGCAAGAGGTACTTCCGGACCTCCAAATCACACACAAATCAGGATGACACATCACAAGGACATCTCAAACACTCCTTCCAATCCACAAATTATGATAATACAATTCCGGACCTCACCGGACCTTTTTGTGATCCTCTGTCACCTCCGGATACTTGTCGGACCCGGTTCTATACCGGCAGCCATAACTCCTTCAGATCTTCATGCGGACCTCTGAAATCTTAACTGTAGCATCTCAAGACTCATATCTACTAACCCTTTAATCCGCATCCTCCGGTTCTCATCCTATACAGTAATTTTACCTTCTTCTCATTACTGTTCTTCACTGTTCCTGACTGAGGCTAATTTTCTCAATATCCTCAGCACAAAGCTCATCAAATCCTTCTTGTCAATGCAGTATGAGTATGTTGACATCAATGACAACACTGGCTCACCTCATACTTGCAACAGCAGGAGCATCTCAGGTGAAAGGGCAATCATGCATCACCCAAAAACATTTCATTTTCATTTTAGTTTGTTGATTATGGTCTCTGTAAGGGGAAATGGAAGGATAGGATTCCATGCGTATATGATAAAATGGGATTGAAATATCACGTATTATCAAACAAAGTTTGTTTACACATATGCAAAGTTTAGGAATTTGGGGGACGCGTTTCAAATGTTTATGTGTTTCAAATGTTTTAACAAAATTCCTAATCCCAATTTGTTTTGTGGACTATGATTGGAGTTGAATGAATACAGAGTTTGAAATATTCATATAACCAAGCGTGCCTCTAAAAGTGAATGCCCTATTGAAAGAGTTGAAATAATGTTAGAAACATATTAAGAAAAAGGAGAGTAAAGTCTGCGGCCTTGTGGAAGAATATGAAACGCAACAAGGAAGGTGGCTCGAATGAGAAATAGAGATCAGGTTGCTTCAGTTTGGGGAGGCGTGCCACTCTTCATGTTGGATATGAATCCATAACAAAATAAAGGGGAATGGAATTGAAAAAGGAGGGCGTCGACCTTTTTGAGAAGATATAATATCCACAAATCTACAAAAAGGAGGTAAGTTGGGGAGTTGGGGCGATCGGTTAGGGTCACAGGATAGCAAATAAAAGGAAGGAAAAAGAGGGAATGGAAGCACTCAAAGGCATTGAAAGAGGCACTTAGCAAGGAATACCTTGTATTCATAATAGATTAGATAAAGTGTTAAAAACAAAAACTCTTGGGAACAAAATAAAGAGGAAATAGCCAAGGAAAAGAACTGAACAAAGTGCAGAGGAAGGCCACAAAGGTGTGTGTAAGGATCGGCCCCTGAAGAAGACTTATGTGTATGCAGATTGGAGATAGATGTAGGCCAGTCTATAATGTTAATGTAAATTTGTTTGGTTGTCTGAATTGGAATAAATTGGGATAATTTCTTGTTGAAATCTTGGAATTGGTTTGGGGAATAATGATGCCTGTAAGTGTTTTGTGAATGTGGTAATTCTGTGTGTTTTCTATGTGAGAGAAGTTTCCTCTTGCATCAATTGGTATCAGAGCCAAGTTATCCTGAGTGTGGAGAGTATCCACCAAGATCTGTGGGAGTGAGTAACAGTTGAGGACTGCTCAAGAGGATTGTTGTGGGTGTGTGTGGAGTCCCAAACAATTGAGAACTAAAGTTGTTGATTGATAGAGATGTCGCCACAAAAAGGAAGACCCAGAATAGAGGCAGTGTTGGAACGATTTCAAGACATGATAATGGAAGATATCGGAAATGATATCAGAAATGAAGTGAGACTGGCTACTGGTAACGCCAGAGATGCTGAGAATGAAGAAGAATTTGAAGAGGAAGAATAGGGAAGGGAAGAAGAAGGAGAAGAACGACTAGAGGATGCCGGAGAAGAGAGATTTTTGAGATCTCTTTCAAGAATAACAAAGAACAGTAAAGTAGATGTGTCAAATTTCTCTGGAACATTAAATCTAGAATAGTTAATTGATTGGATTGGAGAACTAGAGGAGTATTTCAAATTGGAGGACATAAGAGACCCGCAGTGGGTGAAGATAGCCCAAACAAAATTGAAAGCGCATGCTGCACTATGGTGGAAAAGGTTGCAAAGAGAATGGGAAATTGATGGAGATCCCCAGATAACAAGGTGGAATCAGATGGTGACAAGACTAAAACGTAAATTCATTCCTGGTGATTATGAATTGGAATTATTCAAATAGTTCCAGAACCGGAAACATAAAGATATGAGTGCAAAAGATTACACGGAAGAGTTTTAGAAGTTAACCATTTGGTCAGGGAGACATGAGGTTGACAAGGAGAAGGTAGCCATGTATGTGAATAGCTTACGGTATAACATTCAAGATGAGATGAGCATGGTGAAGCTTACTTCAGTGGAAGAAGCTTACCAATATGTGTTGAAGGCATAAGAGAAGGTAATGAGAAAGCAAATAAGTAATTCTAAAATTTGGGGAAGATTTGCAGCTGAGAAGGGGTAGGCAAGTAGCAGCAAAGGAAACTAGATTGAAGAAGAATCCAAGCCCAGATCAAGCTAGGAAATGGGCTACAATACGAAGGCAAAAGATATACCAGGAAGAGGGCGTGGTAGCAACAGCAGAGGTTTTATGGGAAAATGTTACCAGTGTGGAGAAGCTGAACATCGTGCTTATGAATGTCCTTAAATACAAGAAGGAAGCAAGAGGAGCACAACAAGAAACCATTTGGTACTTGAGGATGTAGAGAGTATTGCCTCTGCGAAAGGTGAAGATCCTTAGGGCGGTGAATCTCTCATGATGAGGAAAGTGTTGGTGAACCCAAAGGTGGTAGAGGAAGAACCATCCCAACGAAGGAGTCTCTTTCGAACTGTGTGCAAATCTAGAGGTAAGTGTTGTCAAGTTATAGTGGATAGTGGTAGTATGGATAACCTAGTTTCTGAGGAAACGATAGACAATCTAGATTTAAAAAGGTGTAAACACCCTAATTCATACAAGGTTTCATGGTTGCAAGAAGGGCATGAGATGATGGTGAGTGAACAATGTTTAGTTACTTTCCAGATTGGTTTTTACAAAGATAACGTGTTGTGTGATGTGATGCCTATGAGTGCTTGTCATATGTTGTTGGGTAGACCATGGCAATTTGACAGGGAGGCCATTTATGATGGCAAAAAGAATGTGTACACCATCCAGAAAGATGGTCAGAAGTATGTATTGAATCCTCTCAGGGAGAAGGTGAGACAAATCAAAGAATCTAACTTCATTGTTTGATGTAGTGTTAAGAAGCAGTCAATAGAGAAAGAGGAAGAGGTTAGACATCATGATTTGAAGACGTTCAAAGGATAGTTTTCTAAATAGAACAACCAATTGGACCTCAAGCTCTTATAGCAGCACCATAAAGAGGAAAGAAATATAAGTCCAAAGGTATTTAGAGGACAGCAAGGTGAACCAATAGAAAGAAGTAATTTAGAAATTCAACTCAACACAGATGGGGCTAACTACTTGAGTGTGAATAATGGTGAAGGATGGAAGGATAGTAGAAGGAAAGCTCCCATGGATAAGGAGAAGATTTGGATTAAAAAAAAAGCATGGGATTATAGTCTCGTGCACATCTCAATGTTCATGAGTTCTCCAACTTAGAAACATTTATTTACCCAGGGTGTTTAATGCAGGAGCCTCTCAGGTGAAAGGGCAATCATGCATCACCCAAAAACATTTCATTTTCATTTTGGTTTGTTGATTATGGTCTCTGTAATGGGAAACAGAAGGATAGGATTCCATGCGTATATGATAAAATGGGATTGAAATATCACATATTATCAAACAAAGTTTGTTTACACATATGCAAAGTTTGGGAATTTGGGGGATTCGTTTGAAATGTTTTAACAAAATTCCTAATCCCAATTTGTTTTTGTGGACTGTGGTTGGAGTTGAATGAATATGGAGTTTGAAATATTCATATAACCAAGTGTGCATCTAAAAGTGAATGCCCTGTCGAAAGAGTTGAAATAATGTTAGAAACATATTAAGAAAAAGGAGAGTAAAGGCCGCGGCCTTGTGGAAGAATAAGAAACGCCACAAGGAAGGTGGCTCGAATGAGAAATAGAGATTAGGTTGCTTCAGTTTGGGGAGGCGTGCTGCTCTTCATGCTAGATATCAATCCATCACAAAATAAAGGGGAATGGAATTAAAAAAGGAGGGCGTCGACCTGTTTGAGAAGATATAATATCCAGAAATTTGCAAAAAGGAGGTTAGTTGGGGAGTTGGGGCAATCAGTTAGGGACACAGAATAGTAAAGAAAAGGAAGGAAAAAGAGGGAATGGCAACACTCAAAGGCATTGAAAGAGGCACTTCAATAAGGAATACCTGGTATTCATACCAGATTAGATAAAGTGTTAAAAACAAAAACTCTTGGGAACAAAATAAAGAGGAAACATCCAAGGAAAAGCACTGAATAGAGTGCAGAGGAACGCCACAAAGGTGTGTGTAAGGATTAGCCCCTAAAGAAGACTTCTGTGTATGCAGATTGGAGATAGATGTAGGTCAGTCTGTAATGTTAATGTAAATTTGTTTGGTTGTCTGAATTGGAATAAATTGGGATAATTTCTTCTTGAAATCTTGGTATTGGTTTGGGGCATAATGATGCTTGTAAGTGTTTTGTGAATGTGGTAATTCTGTGTGTTTTCTGTGTGAGAGAAGTTTCCTCTTGCATCACCCATGAAGGGTAATGATTAAATACATGATGAAATATCGATGCAAAAAAAATATATACATTTTTTCTCCATAAGTTCTTACAAATTCATTATATGGACTTTGGAAATATCATGTCTTTAGTCATTACCCTTCCCAAGATTTTTGAAAAGCTGACCTTTGTAACATGCCATCTCATATTACTCGGAATTAGATGCATAATTACTAAGAAAGTAAAGAACATGATAAACACGAGCAAAATTTATTTATTGTATCATTTGCATAATCACAAGGAAATAAAAAGCATATATTTTCTGAATATTTTTCAACCTTGAAATAAAATATATTCAAAGATAAATCATAGTGAAAACATTTCACTTTACATTTACAAAAATGTTGCACTTGGCAACAAGAATAATTTTACATTATAATATAAAGAATATTGCATCTGGAATCTTGATATCTATCACTCAAGTCTTGGCAAGTCTTCTTCTATAGAGGGAGAGCATCATCCGAGTGCTTTACCTCCAACCACAGACCGGCGGTCCCCCACACACCTTATGTCCTAGAAGTGGCCCTACCCTTCACAAAGGGTATATAAATGAGGAATCAACAAGTTGGCCATCTGAGTCCTAGTGATGTCTCCTACGTAACACAATCGACCATACAACTCTAGACAATCTTCTAGCTAAGTATGATCCTACTAACAAGTTACGCCATCTAGACATTGTGAACCGACTAATGTATGCAGAGACAAATGCATCACTTTGGCCAAAGTTTCTATATAAATAGACGTTTGCAATAAACGTAGTCGTGTGTTCACACACTTCTAACTTGACTTGGGAACTATCTCATCCTACAGTTTGACTTTCATCATTTAGGATCTCTAGACATAAATTGTCTAAACTATATGCAAATCCTAGTCATTCTGACTTAGAAATATTCCTTATCTAAGATATACATAGAATATGTAAGTTTGGATAATTTAATATTTTCTGAGAGTCCCTTATTGCATATCTGCAATTTATCAGGGTCTATAACTTCCTATCATTCTGCTCACTGACTCAACAATAACCACACTTGGTTTATATAACTAGTATCGACTCTAACAATATGCTTCTTAGTCTCTTTATATGCCTTGATCTATGGTTTTCTCGACCTTATGACTATCGACCAAAATATACAATAGAATAAATGAATATCATAAATGACTTAAGAGTTAAAGTTTTCTAAACTCTTCGGGGTAGAATCTAAGATTTTTAACTCTCCCCTAATCCAATACTTCGAAACATCAAAATACCCTTACTCTTCCAAAATAAGTTATATCAATAATATAGCATGAATAAGATAACCACTCATCTAATCTTGACTACTTGGTCATTGATCGAATTCCCCTTTTCCCATATGACATGAAGCATAATACACAAGGTTTTTCCTCTTCCATGTGAGGTCTTAATGAATACTAACAAAAACATAAGTACTCTCTACTAAGTTCAATCTTTCAATCTGAATAGGTTTTAAGTCTAAAAAGATAATATAGTGATGTCTTTGACCTAATGATCTCCTTTCGTCCAACAATTCGAGATATAGAAAGGTTAAGAACTATAGCATATCAACCTTGCATAATAGAAATACACGATCTAGTTGAAGAAAGCATATATGTTAATATATTTCATATCTTTAAGTGCTTCTAATGATATCTAAATCATTTCTATACACTTTAGAATAAGTGAAAACCTTTCACAAAATCTTGGATTCAAAAGAATAAAACTTAATGAGTTAAAGAGATAAAAGAAACATCTTTACCAAACTTACTAGCCTTGACTTCTAAGTCTTAAAACAATGATCTCAAGAGGCTCGGTTTTGAAATCTAAAGATAGATTCAACAAGTTTTGGTAGTAATAAAACAACATTAGCATCCTTTGCTATCCCGAGTGTAAATAAAATAAGAGGTAACCAAAGACAACCCAGAACTCTCGAGTATCTCTGTGTCTAACATTTCTCTGGTTACTACGCAGACACTCTCAAAGAATTCAAAGCACGACAGGGTTATCTATCCTTAGCATTAAAACATACTAATGCTTAGTTCAAACTGTCTTCTCAAACTGCAAAAGTTTACTAGCTATATTCAGTAGCTATCTTACTAAGATTACTAGTCTTTCGGCATATTACAGATAATTTCTCAATGACCTTTCGGCTTGCACAGGGTTACCATACTTTAAGATATAGATGAACCACAGAGTTCTCAATATTTAAGGCGTAAATCAAAAGAGTTTAGCTCTAACTAGTCTTGACCAAAATATGCAGAGTGTAAGGCTATTTGGCCTCATATTCCCACTGCTATACACTATGCTTCTGGCCTCTTACTTCACAAAGAAATATTCTAAGTTCAACAACCTTATATACATAGTGATTTACTAAGCTTATCAGCTATATAAACACAATGATGTTCTAACTTATCGACTACACAAACACAGTGATGTTCTAAGCTTATCACAAACATAGTGATATACTAAGCTTACCTATTTCAAAAACACGGTGCTATTCTAAGCTTATCGGCTTCACAAACATATCTTCAGGGCCGATAACATGCATAACATTTCTCAAACTTATTATAACCTTTTCTAGAAAAGAATGAACTTGTGAGATCGAAGGTGTAAGCAAGGCTTTCTTTGATCCTTCGACAACTTCTTTCCTTCTATTGGCGACGATCCCAAAACCTTTGTCCTCTGTCGTCGTTCCTCACGTAAAAACTTACAACAAAGTTCTCTTTTTGTGTCTCTGTCTGTCTCGAAAGAATTTGATGCGGTGATAAATAAAACTCTTTTCTATAACCCCATCCATTAACTCTTATAACAATGCCTATCTTAATTTCTATGAATGCATGCAAATTAAAGGAAGTGATGGTCATAAAAGACCACTCCATTAACCAGTCAAAAAGCTCCTCCACTCTCTAAAATAGTTAAAGAGTAAAAGGAGGTCGAGCAACCAGAAACTAAAATGTAGCTTGCACTATCATGGAATCTTTACCACTCCCTAAAGAAGTTTATCGACCTCAATACAAAAGGGTCTCACTTAAATATCACATTATATATATATATATAAAGAAAGTATACGCAACGTATACTTACGTTGTTTCAAACGCTTGACCAGATACAAGAATGGGGTCGAGGTATTCTCCCCCCTCTCTATCATATAGAAAAATAGACAAATATAAATAGCATGATAGGATACCATAATGAAATTTCAACCAGAAATTACCAAAAATGAGATAGTTAACCACTAACATATATATATATATATATATATATATATATATATATATATATATATATATATATATATATATATATATATATATATATATTCTCTCTTGAATATAAACTATATTCAAAACACACAAGAACTAACAACTTTTGACCATCCTTGTTGACGGTCATACTTTCCTGACTAGATTCTCGACAAAAACCTATTATAATAGATCTTGACGACAAATCGATAACTGACGAGTCGAAACCAACTTAGACCAAAAAGGGTCAAGCACAACTTACCCAACTCGATGAGGGCTCACTAAACTGTGTAAGCACAAGACTAAGATGGCAACAACCTATTTTATCCATATGTCTATTCACTTTTCTCTGATGATGCTCTCCCTCTCTTTTCTTAGAAGGTGGTAAACTCGTTTCCTGGTTACAACTTGCATTCACCAACTGGGATTAGTGCATCGTTATTAAATCCACAAACCACATGAATAAATAATCTTATCATCAAATAATCACATGTCTAAATTCTAAACATATAAACTCAAACTCATGAAATCATTGATTTATCCTGACATTTCACTAAACGTCAAATCATTAATCCATGCAAAATTATCTACTAATTACATACAAGTAAAAAGTAAAACATAGCCAAAATTTGGAAAGTGAGATATCTCCCCCCATAAGATTCATTGTCTTCAATGATCCAGTGTATCCAAAATAATAATAACATAGAGTTTTTGTGTTCAACTTTGAAAAGCATAAAACAAATGAGGAAATCTATGATAAAAATCATGGTAATCTTCCGATGTGGCACTATCCTCTACATACTGGTCCCACTAGACCTTGCACTAAGTAACCTCTCTGTTATGCAAGCAGACTTGCGAACTTCGAGTACCTTGAGAGTCTTGATCATGACCACTCCTGGGTCCTATACCTGTAAAGCATTCCAATCAAGAATATGATTATTACCTATTATATACTTTTTCAAATACGAAACGTGAAGAACATTATGCATCTTGGACTCATATTTGAAGGGTTCTATTTTCTTTGACCTTTCTCATTTTTTTTCTTCAATACTTATATCATTTTTCTCTAAAATTAGTTATAAACTTTAAAACCAAAAATTGAAAATAATCTATCAGCTATAAATAACATTCTGAGAGCTTATTAGGTATTTTCATGGAGGATTAATTAGGTGGGCAATACTATATCAATAACAAGTAGGTGGTACTTTTTTGCATAGTGTCAAATTATGACGTTTTATCATGATTCAACAATGTAGTTTTTGAGTCAAAGTCATTGACCAATATTTCATGAGCAATGATTCACACGAATTCATCTCTCACGAGCACAAATGGTCCACTTAACACTCATTGCATCTAGTTGATGCTCACAAGGGTGAAGTATCGAGACTTCCCAAAAAGTCACCCATCTTAGTACTGCTTTGACTCAAGCGCGCTTAATCGTGGATTTTCCCCTAAGATCAAGCCCACATAACTTACTACCCCATTTGGAAAACCTTCGACAAGTGTTGTGCCTTATCACTAAAGATCCCTTTTAGCTCATTTATTGATAAGACGTGACGATTATTGAAGGTCTTGCAAATGGAGTAGCAAGCTATGCAAGCTTGATCTTGGGGGAAGCTCTATAGTTTAAACATGCTTGAGTTAGAGTAGTACTAGGATGGGTGACCTCTTAAGAAGTCTCAATGCTTCACCCTTATGAGTATCATGTAGATGCAATGGGTGCTAAGTTGACCATTCATGCTCATAAGAAATGGGTTCATGTGAACCACTACTCGTGAAATACGAGTCAATAAATTTGACTTAAAAACTATGTAATTGAATCTTGATAAAACATTTAGAAAGCAATACTCCCCAAATTAAACGATGGGGTGCTTGATAAAATGTACACATTTCACCTTAATCTTATTAAATTTGTAGAGAAATTCATAAAAAATATAATGATTAATACTAAGGTATTTCCATTTTAAGAAAAAAACCTTCTCACTCTAAGTGTTTAATATATTTTTCAATACAAAAATTAAAAAATATAGCTAACTAAGTTGATAAAATTTGTGAAGAGATGGAATAACAATGAAACCTAGAATAGAAATAATTGGTATTAGAATGAATGAATGAAAGTTTTTAATGACGCCCACGAGACCACAGTCTATGAGACCCAGAGGTAAAACATGCCACATCAAAGAAGGAAACAAAGGAACCACAGGAACCCCCTGTTACTCCTGGCTTCTCTCCATTTCACTGTTGATCCCCTTTCTTCTGTTATGAATCCTGCACATGTAATCTACAGCTCTAATTACCCTCTCCTCTTCAAACAAGGTCGTTAATGACCCCACATTTAGCACATCAGTGTAGTTGATCCATATGTCCTCATACGCCATACATCCCATGATGTAATGTCATTCTGTTTCCACTAAACCCGATGTACATAGACGACAAATCCTATCCGCCCATTCTTCTTTGGGTGTCTCCCACCTTCCCGTTTCACACCTAAGATGGTGTGAGCTAGTTCTAAGTTGAGCCATTAACATTTTACCTTTCCACTTGATATCCACACCTATGTAGTACTTTGGCTCGTGGTCACAAGTGAGGTTAAACTAGCAATTGGACCTATATAGGTTCAATGGGCACGCCGATAGTTTTATATGATATTAAAATATAGTTAGAGTTAGATAGTTTTGTAATAGTATGAGTTATAGCAAGTATTAATCATTATACATTATTTTTATTATATCATTTGTTACTTTTTATTTTTATTTTTATTTGTTAACTCTATGTATACTATATAGGTATAATATAGGAACTAATTGAGTCTAATAATAATACTATAATCTAAGACTAACATGGACTATTGTAGGGAAAGGATGCAATATGCCAATACAAAGTGTTGTGGCTCGACTTCAAAGATATTAATAGAAAGATAGTATGTAATCCTAATTATTGGACTACAAGAACCTATAGAGGAATAAAAGATAACAGAGGAATAAAAGATAATTTAGTTCTCCATTGTGTTAGATTGCTTTTCACAAGAATATGACCTATAACAACACATGACAGATTGTATTTATCTATTATTTTGTATCTTTTACAACCAAGCAATATTCAAAGCTTTGGCTTACTTGCAAGGCACCTACAAAGGCAACACCATTTACACCCCTAAGACAAAATAAAAGAACAAAAATAAAGACCACTTTAATATGTACCTCAAAAATTTCAAAAACTTCCATTGACAAGCACTTAAACTCTCTAAGGATTTAAACTTGTTTTTAGGGTTGTGTGTGAAGCTCTCTCTTTCATCCCATTAACTCAAAAGGACCTAATGTTGAGAAACAAGGGTAAGTGACATGCGTTTAGGGGTACCATTAGCTGCATGGCCAAACATGTGGCCATGGTCTCCCACTCTAATATGTTCAAGGTGCTAGTAGTGAGGTGGCCACAAACACCCTGTTCAATGTCAAGAGTATTATTCAATGTTGAAAAACACTCTACATTGATTGATCTCTAGATCCATGATTGCCCAAATGGCTGCATCAACAAATCAAATGGTGAGCGATGTGAATGTATGAAAGAAAGGAAGGAAGGGAGTCAACTATTTGTTTGGTTACATTGAGGGCAATGAAAGGCTACCTTAAGCAAGAGGAAGCTTTTGACAAGAAGCAAGTGGGAGTTCTCATTGAATTTGGGACCATTCAATATGAACGAACATGTGCTTATTACAGTTTCCCCTAATTTAGGGGTTAGAAGTATGTATGTTATTCATATAGTCAGTTCCATCGAGATTGCTATTCATATAGTTAGTGCCATCAATATTTTCTACAAGAAGAGGTTGGATCTGTTCATTGTTTTTCTCATTGTTATGACAACCCAATTTCCTTATTGAAACCATTTTACATGAAATAAAGTTTTGCTCTATGTAGATTGTGGTGTGACTTGGCAATTTCTTTGAAGCCATTTAAAATTTTAGATGAATATTTTTTTCTCTATGTAAATCATGGTGTAACTTTACAATGCCCTTGATTTGCAGATACTGGGATTTGGATGGGTAGGGATTTTTAGAAGACATTTGGTGGAGACCGTTGCCATGTGGCTTGCTAACCTTGTCTAGGTTTCTCTCTTCAAGTGATTTACCTTCTATTGGTAGATGAAGAAACAAGAAAAAGAAAACTCAGATTTAAAACATTAGTGTCTTTTAGTTGGGTTTGCAACAATCCTGGAGCTCCACCATATACTTGCAGACTCTAGATAACCCATTGTGGGAGAGACCTTAAAATCACGTTGCATCTTAGATAGTGCAAACCTCAAAATCCTTAACCAAATATGAGTACAAATCTTAGCCTCAAACATCTAGAGTGTTGCAAAGTTTGATTAATTTAAGCCACAACTAACCTTCGAATCATACACTATACAGAGGACTCAAAGGTTTCAGCTCAATAATAGTACAAACATTAAAAATCACCATGGCCACAAATGTCCAGGATTTCATGGACTTTGGATACCCATAAGCAGAAGACGGCTTGGAATCTTATTGTGTCTTTAAGTAAGCTAGACCTCAAAGGCCTTGTACAGATGTTGGCATAAACTTTAAAAATTCACCACATGATCTAAAATGTCAAATGTGTTATAGACTTTAGATATCGCATGTTGTAATACAACTTTATACTCTCTTGGAATCACATTATTTCTTTGGCAGAATAGACACAACAATAGGGAGATAACTTTCTCCTTTTGACAAATCAACCAGGATGTAGTCTCAGTCAAATATCAACAAAAACCTTACAAGTTGTAGCCTCAAACATAAAAAGTGCTACAAACTTTGAATACCCCATTCTGTAAGAGACACCTGAATCACATTACATCTTAGGCTGAGTAGACTTCAAAGGTGTTAGCTAAATATCAACATACATCTTAAAACTCACCATGACCTCATATTTCAAGTTTGGCGCTGGATGGCATTTTTGGCATTTATCTATATTCATTGTTATATGTTTTTGAACATTTTCAGAAATTCAAATCCTGTGTTTGGTAGCAAGAAATTCAAATAGAGGGGATGATACATACACACATGAATAATAGTTGCAAAAGCCCACTGGAATCGTTATACCAACACAAGATCAAACATTTGCAGGTGCATAAAAATACCAACTCATTTCTTAGTAAGGATATGGGCTCCTAACCAAAAGACACCGTAGAAATAAAGCTCTCCTGGCTCAAGATCTGGTGACGATAGAAGACCGACTTTGGAGAAGCCTGAAGCTTATAATTGGGAAGAGAATGAACATAAATTAAATACATTCCTTCATGCCCATCACAGAATTTCTTCCACAAAGGCCAGGACGAAATGGGGCCCTTGCTAAGGATGATGAAAGCAACCTTGGACACACGCTTGAAAGGGTATTGCTTCCCGAACAGGGGTTTCCTTCTAATCGATCTGTGTATTCACTAAACTTGACACCCTTGGCAAACTTTGTGGACTGGCCTGCTATGTCCTTGAGATAACACCAGCGCTCTCTAATTTATAGACTTCGATCACAATCCAATTTGATAGAGATGACGATATGATTTGATTTCAAACTGCAATCATGTAAGGAGTAGATCATTCCAGGTGTAGATTGAGTCGGCGGAGTTTGGAGTAACTGGTCTATGGCGCTTGAATCATTGTGAGTCATCAATTTTGGAAAGAATCAAAGGTAGCAAGTGCTACAAACTATTGCAAAAATGTCATGTTCGGAGTGGCTGGACAAGTAACAAGAATCATCAGTGATATGTGTGCTTTAGCAGCATCACTGTTTTATCAAACGAAGAACTTATGGAGTTCGCTTGTGGTTTGGAGGAAAGCAATCAACCATTCTTGTGAGCTATCCGCCCTGATCTTGTCCAAGGCAACTCTATCACTCTGCCCAGTGAATTTATGAAGAGAACAAAGGTGCAAGGTTCTATCTCATCCCTCTATGGGACAATTTCTTATGCACAATGGGTTGAACTCCACAATTGAAAGCTTAAGCTCGAGCGTGCCCATGATATGCTGGCCATTCTTTGCAGAGCAACCAACAAACAAGAGATTTGTAGATGATGTCTGGAAGGTCGGTTATGAAATGAGGGATAATGTTTTAAGAGAAGAGGTGGAAACATTGGTGAGGAATTTGATGAATTTGGAGGAGGAACCAGGTATAAAAATGAGATTATCTATACAACATTAAAAAAATCGAGCAACTTACACAGCCAAGTATTAAATCAACAACAATCACTGAATCGAATAGTTTGAAGAAAATAGCTAAATTAAAATTTGAAGCTTCAATGCATTTCAAAATCTTTGTAACCTTTACAACATGAATTTTTTACTTTGGTTATGTCTGGTATGCAAGCTCCACGCTCTGTAGCTTCGGCGAAAGTGAGAGCAATGACAAATAATCCTTTGTAAATCTTAACAAAGATACAATAGTTTTATAGATGAGTTTGATGCACTGTTCAGTACTCAAAGGTGGCAGACGATATTTATGTGTCTTTAAAGCTAGTTAATGGCGCATGCTCTGAACAGTTGTTTCATTTCCAAAATCTGCCAGCGTGAGGATGTAATGAATTCATTGCACTATTTTGACACTGAGATTTGTCCAAATTATAATATCTCCAACAGTAGGTGTAGTTTAACAGATTGAGCTGAAAGGTGAGAGCTCAATAAAAATCGCAGATGGGAGGGGATGGTGAATAGTTCCATTCGGGCAAAATTCAAACGAATTTAAGGGGTTATTTATTGTCAAGTTGGTGGTGGAAATCTAAGTGGACTGGTTCAATTTGTCTTGGAGTGATTAATTTTTTTTGTTTTTTATCATTTATTATTTGTTTGAAAAAATCAATGGCTAAAATCTCTTTCATAGTAGTCTTTTTAATCTAGACCATTCGTCTATGTATTTGAAGTAGTGCTGCTCACTACGGGAACGCCTATCAGCGTAAATATTTGACATAATGTCTAGCCCACATGGCTACCTTGATTTTCTCTCTTACATACTTTTGAATTTCCACATTTGTGTTTGACATAAAGACAAATTTGGCAGTTTTGGAGCCAAAAGCAGGCAAGTAAGACGGGAAAACAATGCGAGCAAAAATATGTATGTGGCACCATTTCGTAGGACTGTATCCCGGTTTGCCCACGGATCTATGCGCAGGAGGAGAAACTTCAGAGGGAAGGATCCACCTAATTCCAAAATTAGGGTTAATCTTTCGGATTCAGCGCTCAATCAAAAAACCAGATTCCTCAAATCCGTCAGAATCATTGGCAAATTTTCCAATCTCTGGTCTTCTAGAGAAAGCTTAGAAGATTGGGTCGCCACCGACTGAGGAGATAATTATCCGGTGCAGTTCCTGCCGGACGGATTCTTCATTGTTACATGTCCTTCAGAAGAAGACAGACATAGTATTTTGAAAACCGGCTCTTGGATAATGCATGAAACAGGGCTGTTCACTCAAGCATGAAAACCAAATTTCGATCCTCTAACCTGCAACATCGATCGAATCACTGTTTGGATTCGGCTTTACAATCTACCCACAAAATATTGGGATGTTTCAATCTTGGCCAAAATTGGTAACTCGCTTGGAGAATTCATCAGTGTTGATGAAAATGTTAAGGAACGCAAATGAGGTCCGTAGGTGTGCATTTGTATAAAATTTGAATTGTCCAAAGTGCTCTCAAAATTCGTTGTTTTGGAATCACAAGCAGGGGAATAGAAACAAAATATTGAAATGGAAAGCCCTAGCCCTACATGCTTCTTCTGTCACAGAACAGGCCACAGAAAATCTTCGTCCCCAGATTTCATAAAGCCAGGGTTTCATATTGATGAAGATAAGATTTCTTCTCCCACTCTGAATGAAGGTCTCTTTTCCTCTGTATTGCAGGATGCGAAGACTCTGGGTCGGGAACCTACCATCCTGTCTGATTATATCTGTTGAGATCCTTAACTCCGGCATTTTGAAGAGTAAAATTCAAGTAAATCATCTCCCAGCCCCCATTTTGGATTTGGACGCTGGCCGTGTTCTGGTCCTTACTTTGGAGTCTTCTATTTCTTGCGAAAATGGTGTTGGGGAACACTCTCCTGCAATCCCTGGTTCTCCTGATGAGAGCTCAGATGATGAAGATAATCTCATGACTACCGAAATTCCCAAAATTTCCCCAACTAAAACACTGAAAACCAAGGCAAACTGTACTAGAGGGAAAAGAAGCTGGAAATCAGATAAAAGACACAACCCAAGAGGATATTCAAGTCAGGACACAAGCAGTTGGAAGCAACTATCCAGCTCTGATGTCAAGAAGGTGAAATCATATATTATAAGTTACCTGTAGACCCAAAATCAGGTCTACGAATCAGGTCGCCTGACATCGTAGACTATAAAAGGATCCATTTTCCTCCTCAAAACAATGATTGTCTTCTTCCGAAGTGTTAGGAGCTTGAACACCCTAACAAACGACGCATCTGCCTGCCTGGTATGCTTTGGATTCCTTTTTCTATTCTAGTTCTAGTTTCTGTTGTTGGATGTGGTCAGAATTGGCAAATGCGTGGAATCACTAGTCATTTTTCAAATCTTGTCTTATCTATTTTCAATGTTTATGGTCTGATCGGATCTGACTTAAAAAACAGTATGTCAACAATTGGGCACAATCTTGTCATACATGGATGATGAATTACTTCTATTGGGTGGTCCTAATCTTCAAGCGATAAACTTGGTGGGTGTCAGGCCTACCCAATCTCAATTTGATTTTTCAGCCTTTGTGAGAAAAGAGAATATGATTTGATGTGATACCCAGAAATGTTTCTTATGATTGATGCGATACCCAAAAATGGTTCTTACACCTGGACCAATAGAAGGTTGGGATTTAGAAATGTTTCTTATGATTGATGCGATACCCAAAAATGTTTCCTCTGATTGATGCGATACCCAAAAATGGTTCTTACACCTGGACCAATAGAAGGTTGGGATTTAGAAATGGACATAACTTCTGGATGCACAAAATTTGGATTGTGGAAAGTAACATTTCCCCTGGATAAGGATCAGATTATTTTCCAATTTTGCTCATATTCTGTGGGGGAATCTCCCCCTTGAAGAGCTTTCAAAATTGAAAACATTGTGATTTCGGGATCTCTCTTTTTAGGATTGCATGAACTCTTTGGTTTAATGCTACTCCTCTCAAAAGGAATAAAATATTTAAACCGGCTAAGAAGTTAACTACTTGAAGGATTGCCTTCGGTGATGGAATGCAAATGATTTCATTTTTTTTTTTTTTGAAATCTAAGATTGAAATCGGAATTAGCAATGTTGAATGAGACTGTTCTTTTTGTTGGCATCGATTAGTCCTCCTTTCTTTTGGAAAAATCGTTAATGGTTGAAATGTTTGAAGTTTTATAAGATGAAATATTTTGGAAACAAAAGTCTAAGGAGTTATTGTTAAAGATGGAGACAAGAATACAAAATACTTTCACAAGTCCACAAAATATTGTAGATTAGTCAATTGGATCTCCTCCATCTCTTCAAAAGATGGAAACATAATGATAGATCCTTAAGACATCAGATCTAAAGTTGGTGATAGATCCTTAAGACATCAGATCTAAAGTTGGTTCATTTTTTTGAGAGCTTTCTTTGCTACCGAGATACATCCGAATTGAGAAGTTAGAATATTATGCTCAACAATATTCCTCCTCTAATAACTACTTATTAAAATGTTGCTCTAATGACTCCTTTTTTTGAAGACAAAATAAAATTTGCTTTGTTTCAAATGCTTCCATACAAAGCCCCTAGGCCTGATGACTTCTTGCAATGATTTTCCAAAAATATTGGGACACAATTACGAAGGATGTTTATGATGCAGTGGAAGAATCTTGTCACTCCAAAAATATCCTTTGAGATCTTAATTGCATCTTCATCACCTTATTCCAAAGAAATTAGCACCTACCTCTTTTGATGATTTCCAACCTACTTCTCATTATAGCACTATTTACAAGATTATTGCCCAAGCAATAGCTAAGCTTGAATGCTATTCTTCCTTCCTTAATTTTAGTTGAACAAGGTTGTTTTGTTCTTGATAGAGCAATTAATGTAGAAGGAATAGTTATCAATCATAAAGTCATTCATCTTTATTGCCTTTATTGACAATCTAGTCAAAACATGAACTTTTGACTTTTGAGTCTTTATCGCCTTTATCGACGAATCAGAGAATATACGAACTCCCAAACGAGTTCAAGAAATAACAACTTCCCCGACTATGTCATTCTCCCGACTAAGTCTTTTTCTTCAACACTTTCTCTCTATTGGTGAACTGGTCAAACCATGAACTTTTGACTTTGGGAGCCACTTGTTGCCCTATTGGTGAATCGACAAAATGTCTAACTCTCGAACTAGTTCTCAAAAAGAGAACTTTCCCGACTAAGTCCTTTTTCCGATTAAGTCATTTGAACACCTTTCAACTCTTCTTTTCATGCTCCCTTTTGTTGTCGACGAATCAGTGAAACTTTGTAACTTAAGAACTAGTTCTCAAAATGAGAACTTCACCAACAAAGAGAAACTTTAAACAAAAAACACAGTTTTTTTTTCACTGCTGCCCCATGTCACCCAGTCGGTGAATTGGTGAACTTTAGAACTCTTGAACTAGTTCTCAAAAAGAGAACTTTGCCGATAACGCAGTTTTTCCTTCTAAGTCGTTAACTTTTCTTGTAAGTCTTTGTTGAAAAAGACTTTCTGACTTGTCCATTATTGTCGACTAAGGCAAAACACAAAAAGGTTCAAATTTAGCCATTTTTGCCGACTAAGAGAAAAATACACAGAGGTTTGGATTTGGCCATTTTTGCTGACTAAGGCAAAATTCGCAAAGTTCTTAATTAGCCATTTTTGCCGACTAAGGCAAAATTCACAAGTTCTTACTTGGCCTTTTTTTTCGACTAAGGGCAAAACTCAAAGAGTTCTTCTTTGGTCATTTTTGTCGATTGACATCCAACTTTGACATCAATGACAATATATATATATATATATATCATATTTTTAAGTGCTTCTAATGATATCTAAATAATTTCTATACACTTTAGAATAAGTGAAAACCTTTCACGAAATCTTGGATTTAAAACAATAAAACTTTATGAATTAAGGAGATAAAAGAAACATCTTTATCAAACTTACTAGCCTCAACTTATAAGTCTTAAAACAATGATCTCAAGAGGCTCAGTTTTGAAATCTAAAGATAGATTCAACAAGTTTTGGTAGTAATAAAACAACATTAGCATCCTTTGCTATCTCGAGTGCAAATAAAATAAGAGGTAACTAAAGAAAGACCAGAACTCTCAGGTATCTCTGTGTCTAACAATTGTTTGGTTACTACACAAACACTCAAAGAATTCGAAGCACAATAGGGTAATCTATCCTTAGCATTAAAACACACTAATGCTTAGTTCAAACTGTCTTCTCAAACTACAAAAGTTTACTAGCTATATTCAATAGCTATCTTACTAAGATTACTAGCCTGTCGACCTATTACATATAATTTCTCAACGACCTTTCGACCTGCACAGGTTTACCATACTTTAAGATATAGATGAACCACAGAGTTCTCAATCTTTAAGGCGTAAGTCAAAAGAGTTTAGCTCTAACTAGTCTTAACCAAAATATGCAGAGTGTAAGGCTATTCAGCCTCATATTCCCACTGCTATACACTATGCTTTCGGCCTCTTACTTCACATAGAAATATTCTAAGTTCAACAACCTTATATACACAGTGATTTACTAATCTTATCAGCTATATATGATATACTAAGCTTATCTATTTAAAAACACATAGTGTTATTCTAAGCTTATCGGCTTCACAAACATATCTTCAGGGCTGATAACATGCATAAGAATTCTCAAACTTATTATAACATTTTCTAGAAAAGAATGAACCTATGAGATCAAAGGTGTAAGCAAAGCTTTCTTTGATCCTTCGAAAACTTATTTCCTTCTATCTGTGATGAGCCCAAAACCTTTGTCCTCCATTGTCGTTCCTCACAGAAAAGCTTACAATAAAGTTCTCTTTTTGTGTCTCTATCTGTCTCGAGAGAATCTGTCGTGGTGATAAATAGAACTCTCCTCTATAATTGCATCCATTAACTCCTATAACAATGCATATCTTAATTTCCACGAAGGCATGCAGATTAAAGGAGGTGATGGTCATAAATGACCACTCCATTAACCGGTCAAAAAGCTCCTCCACTCTCCAAAACAGTTAGAGAGTAAAAGGGGGTCGAGCAACCAAAAACTAAAAAGTAGCTTGCACTATCATGGAATCTTTACCACTTCCCTAAAGAAGTTTATCGACCTCAACACAAAAGGGTCTCACTTAAATATATAACAAACGTAAAGAAAGTATACACAACGTATAATTATGTTGTTTCAAACGCTTGACTAGATATGAGAATGGGGTTGAGGTATTCTCCCCCTCTTTATCTCCGTATATAGCAAAATAGACAAATATAAATAGCATGATAGGATACCATAATGGAATTTCAACTGAAAATTACCAAAAATGAGAGTTAACCACTAACATATATATAATATTCTCTCTTGAATATAAACTATATTCAAAACACATAAGAACTAATGATTATCAACCATCCTTGTCGATGATCATACTTTCCTGACTAGATTGTTGAAAAAAACCTATTCTAATAGATCTTGACGACAAATCGACAACTAACGAGTCAAAACTAACTTAGACCAAAAAGGGTCGAGCATAACTTACCCAACTCGACGAGGGTTCACTAAACTGTGTAAGCACAAGACTAAGATGGCAACAACCTATTTTTATCCATATGTCTATTCACTTCTCTCTGATGATGCTCTCCCTCTCTTTTCTGGGTGGTAAACCTGTTTCTTGGTTACAACTTGCATTCACCAACTGGGATTAGTGCATCGTTAGTAAATCCACAAACCACATGAATAAATAATCTTATCATCAAATAATCACATGTCTAAATTCTGAACATATAAACTCAAACTCATGAAATCATTGATTTATCCTGACATTTCCACTAAACGTCAAATCATTAATCCATGCAAAATTATCTACCAATTACATACAAGTAAAAAGTAAAACATAGTCAAAATTTGGGTTGTGACAACCATTTCCTATTGATGGATCACAAAGTGTGATCCAAAACATCTATGCAAAAAAGCTATACAAAATTTTTCTCCAAAAGCTCTTACAAATTCATTACATGGATTGTGAAAATATCATGTCTTTACTCATTATCCTTCATAGGAGGGAGATTTGTTTCAAAGCCAAACTTTTTGAAAAGCTAACCTCTTCCTGATGATGGATCATGGAGTGTGATCCAAAATGTTGATGCAAAAAACTATATAGTTTTTCTCCATAAGCTCTTACAAATTCATTACATGGATCGTGGAAATATCATGTCTTTAATCTCTCTAGGTGCTTTTTAGATAAATGTATTTAAGATATCTATACTAATTAAACAATAATAAAAGTATAGAATTTAGGAGTTGAAACTGATAATTGAAACAAATATATAAATTAAATGCTTGAATACATACATGAAATGAATAAATTAAATTTGTGGATATTTAACTTTGATTTTGATGTAAATATTTTTGTTTAGGTGTCAGAAAGTTGTTCGCCAAGGTTTTGAAATTTTGTGGCTGACCTATGAATTTGGTTCCACATTATTTGGGTTCACTTATGTTAGTGCAACAGTGATATTCACATTTGTGGACTTAAATCGGGTGCATGGATTTGAACATGCAGGTCATAGATCTAATATGAGACAATTCTATAGATCAGAACTTGTTCACCTTGAGTTTTGGTGTCTGGATTTGTGTAAGGATAGACGGTGTTTACAAATACCTTTAGGGAATTTGTCCATTTACATGGGTTAAGTTCTCTTTGGTCATACACCTAACAGATCGAATTTACGATTTTGAGTCAAAGATGAAAAATAATGAGCAAGTGTGCAGCGGACTTAGGATGAGGTGTGTTGATGTGATTCTTTGATAATGTTGCTAGATTCCTTTAATCCATTTTGTAAATCAAATTCTAGATGAGCTTAATAGATTACTAGGTGGTTTCAGAATGAATGGATGAATGTTCTTTAATACAACAACCAAATACACAAATTAACATAAATGTATGGTAGGTCAACTCACAATGGCTAATAGGAGGGAGTCCACATAATTTATTTTAAATTTAAATTTTAAAGGTTAAGGGTTCTACAACTATGGAAGTGACTTGGGTTAAGTCTTCACCCCCAAAATATAATTCAGGGTGACAAATAGGGATCTAGAAATCAAAGTTAAATCTCTAAACATAAGTGATAATGAAAAATATAATATAAAATTTTTATAAGCCAAATTCATGCAAAAATATACTACTTATACACTTATTATTACATTTAAAACATTAATCAAAATAGAACCAAAATATAAAGGAAAGGACATAAATATATAATTTTCACCACTAAAAATATCTTTTAGAACACTTAAAAAATTAACCTACAATTAGAGACATCAAGTTTCCATAGTTTATAGTGTTGGATATAAGTGCTTTTAGATTTTTTTGATGAATAAGTGTTTGTATTACTATTTATAGAATAATATTCACATATTCACAAAAAGGGTGGGTGGAATACGTCACACTCCAAGGTCGAAATGGGATAAAACCTAAACTAAAACACACAAGTAGGCCACTACACGACAAGAGCTAAAGCACTAGTAGGAGGAGGAGGGTCCCAGTCATCTGGTTTACCTCATACATTAAGAAGGTTGAGAGTGTCCACAGTGGCCTCCCAAGTAGCATTATAATCATCATCATCTTTTTTATCTTCATCTAGAGGCTGAGTGTCATGAATAGGCGATATACCAAGAGCTAAGTGAGGAAATTTGCTAGAATATAGGCAACCACTAGGCCCACGACCAAGGACTTGGGGAGAAGTAGAGTGGTGGTGGGTGGGTTGAGACCATCCTCTCTGAGACTGATCATTGGATCTTCTCATAAGAGGCTAAGAGGCATGAGAGTGTGCATCTTGGTCACCATGAGCAGAGTGATTATGTCCCCAATGATGCCCATGAGGCAGAGAATGGCCTCAGTTGGAGGCAAGAGTTAGAGGGACTCTAGCAATGGTGCATGGGGCATTACCCCAATGATTGAGTAGCACTTGAAAATGTGCCACCTCAAGTGTAACCTTGTTGTAAATCAAATTCTTTGCTAGATTCCTTTAATCCCTTTTGTAAATCAAATTCTAGATGAGCTCAATAGATTACTAGGTGGTTTCAAAATGAAGGAATGAATGTTCTTTAATACAACAACCATTTATACACAAATTAACATAAATGTATGGTAGGTCAACTCACAATGGCTAATAGGAGGGAGTCCACATAATTTATTTTAAATTTGAATTTTAAAGATTAAGGGTTCTACAACTCTGGAAGTGACTAGGGTTAAGACTTCACCCCCAAATCTAATTCAGGGTGACAAATAGGGATCTAGAAACCAAAGTTGAATCTCTAAAAATAAGTGATATAATGAAAAAATATGATAGAATTTTTTTATAAGTCAAATTCATGCAAAAATATACTACTTATACACTTATTATTACATTAAAAACATTAATCAAAATAGACCCAAAATATAAAGGAAAGGACATAAATATATAATTTTCACCACTAAAAATATTTTTTAAAATACTTATAAAATTAACCTTCAATTAGAGACATCAAGTTTCCACAGTCCATAGTGTTGAATATAAGTGCTTTTGGACTTTTTTTGATGAATAATTGTTTGTATTACTATTTATTGAATAATATTACACATATTCACAAAAAAAGGTGGGTGAAATATGTCATACCCCAAGGTCCAAATGGGGATAAAACCCAAACCAAAATACATAAGTAGGCCGCTACAGGCAAGAGATAAAGCACTAGTAGGAGGAGGGTCTCAGTCATCTGGTTTACCTCATACATCAACAAGGTCTAGAGTATCCACAGGGGGCTCCCAACTAGCATTATAATCATCATCATCTTTTTTCTCTGCATCTAGAGGCTGAGTGTCACGAATAGGCGATATACCAAGAGCTAGAATATCTAGGCAACCACTAAACCCACAACTAAGGGCTTGGGGAGAAGTAGAGTGGTGATGGGTGGGTTGAGACCATCCTCTCTGAGACCGATCCTTGGCTCTTCTCGTAAGAGGCTAAGAGGCATGAGAGTGTGCATCTTTGTCACCATGAGTAGAGTGACTATGCCCCTAATGATGCCCATGAGGCAGAGAATGGCCTTGGTTGAAGGCAAGAGTTAGAGGGACTCTGGAAATGGTGCATGGGGCATTACCCCAATGATAGAGTAGCACTTGAAAATGTGCCACCTCAAGTACAACCTTGTTGTAAATCAAATTCTTTGATAATGTTGCTAGATTCCTTTAATCCCTTTTGTAAATCAAATTCTAGATGAGCTCAATAGATTACTAGGTGGTTTCAAAATGAATGAATGAATGTTCTTTAATACAAAACCAAATAGGTCAACTCACAATGGCTAATAGGAGGGAGTCCACATAATTTATTTTAAATTTGAATTTTAAAGGTTAAGGGTTCTACAACTATGGAAGTGACTTGGGTTAAGTCTTCACCCCCAAATCTAATTCAGGGTGACAAATAGGGATCTAAAAATCAAAGTTGAATCTCTAAAAATAAGTGTTAATGAAAAAATATAATATAAAATTTTATAAGCCAAATTCATGCAAAAATATACTACTTATACACTTATGATTACATTTAAAACATTAATCAAAATAGATCCAAACTATAAAGGAAAGGACATAAATATATAATTTTCACCACTAAAAATATCTTTTAGAACACTTAAAAAATTAAAATACAATTAGAGACATCAAGTTTCTACAGTTTATAGTGTTGAATATAAGTGCTTTTGGATTTTTTTGATGAATAAGTGTTTGTATTACTATTTATAGAATAATATTCACATACTCACAAAAAAAGGTGGGTGGAATACGTCACACTCCAAGGTCGAAATGGGGATAAAACCTAGACTAAAACACACAAGTAGGCCACTACACGACAAGAGCTAAAGCACTAGTAGGAGGAGGAGGGTCTCGGTCATCTGGTTTACCTCATACATTAAGAAGGTCAGGAGTGTCCACAGTGGCCTCCCAAGTAGCATTATAATCATCATCATCTTTTTTATCTTCATCTAGAGGTTGAGTGTCACGAATAGGTGATATACCAAGAGCTAGGCGAGGAAATTTGCTTGAATATAGGAAACCACTAAGCCCAAGACCAGGGGCTTGGGGAGAAGTAGAGTGGTGGTGGGTGGGTTGAGACCATCCTCTCTGAGACCGATCCTTGGCTATTCTCATAAGAGGCTAAGAGGCATGAGTGTGTGCATCTTGGTCACCATGAGCAAGTGACTATGCTGCCAATGATGCCCATGAGGTAGAGAATGGCTTCAGTTAGAGGCAAGATCTCAAGGGACTTTAGCAATGGTGCATGGGGCATTACCCCAATGATTGAGTAGCACTTGAAAATGTGCCACCTCAAGTGCAACCTTGTTGTCTTGCACCTAAATCTACATAAGCACATTAGAATAAATCATAGCTTTACTGTAGAGTGAAAAATTAGAATCCACTGAACATCTAGAAAATAAAGCAGAATTCCTATCCTTTCATATGCTAAAAGGAATTTCCACCCTAAAAGCATGCCAAATCTGGGTATATTTGGAGGGGATTCTAGGCCAATCCCCTAATAAAACCATATGCCAAGAGAACAACTTAGGCCAAAAGGGTCTAAAAAATTCATGAATCTAGGCTTGAGTAGCTTGAACTCTGGCACAAAACCAAAAAAGGTGCTTGAGAGTTTCTTGGTGACCACAAAACGGGCATTGAGGATCCTTGATCCCAATATGAGTTAATTTGGAACCAATAGGAAGGCCTTGGAAAAAGAATATACCAGGCAAAATGGTCAAGCTTCAGCTCCAAAATGGTCGGCCAAACTATTTGAAACTACACTGCCAAACACTCATAAGAGACTGCATCAACTATCTTTGGTTTAAAATAGGCACCATGGGAAAATGAGGAGAGAGCCATGAGTGGCCCTTATGAGGCTTGTAATTGTGAAATGACGTATCGAGATACCATTTCCAATCCTTCCACAAGGCTTGAAACTATGAACTCGTACTTTGTGAATCATATCCGGTGGCATAGAGTTAATAACAACCTAGAAGGTTTCAAAGTTCTAGTTGGATAAATGAATCTTTACTTTGGCTTTAGATCAAGTAAGAAAATTCTTGGTTTCTCTAGAAAAAAGATGTGGAAGGGTTTTATGCCCTTCTTGAAGAACCTCAAAGCACAAACCCAAGGAGTTCTAGCCAGAGGGTGCTCTTGACAAGAGATATAGGAGACCACCATATAGATTGTTAATTAATAGAAAGACAAGTGTGAAAGCCCTTAGCATTCCAAACTAACCAAGGCTTGATGGCTTCCCAACCTCTCCAAATGCTTTTCATCACAAAAGTACCTTGAACTTGGATGGGCTCATGCATTTAATAAGAATGGTGTGAAGGAGAATCCCCTTCCAAGCATGTCTCCCTTGAGGAACACCTGTAGAAATGCAATGACACACCAAAATTTTCTAAGCTTCACTTCCTTCAAGAGCCTAGATAATCCATTTGGCACACAAGGCCAATCCCTGATGTTGAGTGGAAATTAATCTCAGCCCACCAAAATCACGTGGGAAGCAACAAAACTCCTAGGTCATAGGATGGAAACCTTTATGATTTTTGGAGGAGGCCTAGAAAAAATCCTTGAGGAGTTTTTAAAGCTTTTGGCAAGAAGCTTTAGAAGGAACCTAGCAGGAAGAATAATATACATGAGTAGCTACCAAGATCTTAGAGCACACTTGGAATTTCCCTGCCAGGGAGAACAACTTGGTAATCTAATAAGCTAGCTTCTTCTCAATTCTAGAGATAATAGCCTGCCATAAAGAGGATGGGGAAACTTGAAAAGTAAAAGAAATGCCTGGGAATCTAAAAACTTCTCCATGCTCAATCCATTTCCACCCAAAAGTGTCCAACCAGGGAGCCTTAGGTGAAAAGGATTTCCTATAGCCTTGATTTTTTTTCATTGAATGCTAGAACCCAATGCCCTATAGAAAATAGCCAGACAATGCAAAGCTTGTTTGATATTGCCTTCTTCTTCCAAACGAGTAAGAAAAGAGTCATCAACAAAATGCTCATTCACTAACTGAGTTGAGAAATTAGGAAAAGAAATGCCTTTGACCAGGTTCTAGGCCACAGAATTGGCCAAAAGATGACCAAAGCCTTCAATAATAAGCACATAAAGAGCAAGGGCTAAAGGACATCCTTGGCATATAGAATAAAAAGCCTAAATGCATTGGATTGATGGCCATTGATAGTGAGGTAAGTAGAGACATCTTGAAAAAGCATTCAAATTGATTGCACAAAGTGGGGACCAAACCCTAAAGCTTGAAGCATGTCAAGGATAAAAGGCCATTCATGTGATCATAGGCTTTAGCAAAGTTAATTTTGATGAACATAGCTTGTTGTTGTTAATGTCTGGCCTTCTCCATTCCTTCCAAGATCGTAATGATATTGTCCAAAATATACCTAGACTTAATGAAATTGGTTTGCTCAGGACACACAATTTGAGGAAGATGGCATAGCTTCAAAGAAAGAGCCTTGGATATGATCTTGTAGGAAACATTAAGCAAAGTAATTGGCCTATAGTTGCAGATATCCTTGGGATCGTCAGACTTAGGTATGAACTTAATATTTCCTTTGTTCATAATTTCTCCTAAGGAGTTAGAATGAAAGGCTTCAAGATAAAATTTATGAAGATCCTCTCCAACCAAGTCCTAGAGAGTCTTGTAGAACTCTTAAGGAAAACCATCACGATTGGGAGCTTTGTCATTGGCCACGAAAAACACAACTTCTCTAAGATCAGCAATGGAGAGTATTGATCACAAAAGGTCACTAGGGAGAAGAAAGCTAACAAGGGTCAACCTTTAGGCATTCTTGAAAAAGCCTGTTCACATTTAGGACAATTCTCTTGAGCTTTGAAAACCTACTCATAATGACAAATAAAAGCCTGAAGGATATTAGGAAGTTTAGTCAAGAACTAACGACCATCTTTGATTTATTTAATGGCCTAGGAAGTGTAGAGCATGAAGAGCTTGGAAAAATTCTTTAGAGGCTCTATCTCCCACTTTGAGTCGATGCAAATGAGCTTTGATCTCAGCACCCCTAGTTGTATGATTGTCAGCAATTTGCTTCTGTTGACAAAGCTCGACCACCAACAATCACAAAGTTGGAGCAAAGGGATTGGATGCCAACACGATGGTGGCTTGGTAGAGCTTTGAGGTGGTTGCCTCGTATTAGTGACGGTGAAATTGAGCCAACTGGTGGCCATAGATCCACAAGAAATGGGAAGTGTGTTTGATAGCACTATTCCACCAATCAATCCAACTTGTTTGTCAAGTAGGCTAAGGATTGTGGTTCCAGACACATCGGATGTGGGCCAATGTGGGTTAATGAGTCAACAAGGAAGTGTTGAGAAAAAAACTAAGTCTTGTTGCCCTTGGGTTTAGCAAGTTGTCACTCAATGCAAAAATGAATGGGAGAATGATCGGAAAGGACATCTAACAAAGGCTCCACCGAAAGGGAGAAACAACTAGCAAAAGAAAAGGACTATGATGAAATCATAGCATGATCAAGCCATTTGTACACTCTATCAGATTTGACTTGTAAATTGATCCATATATACCAATGGGGATGATTATGACAGTGACCCATATTAGGATAAAAAAGTCCCAATTTATTGTGCATGAAATACCAAGCTTCCCTTTCACCAACTATCTAGTGCATGGGAAGAGTGCCATCCTTTTCATACTCCATCTCTACCATCTTAGGGTCTCCACAGAGAACCCAAGTGGTAGTAGGCATTGAATCAACAATCCAATGTTGGAGGGAAGATCGCTCAACAATATCATTGGAGGTGTAAACATTAATAATTCCAAAGGAATATTTGTCAATGTTGAAAAGGGCCCATAACACTCTGTTAGTGGGGTCACATCCATGATCAACTAAATGTGGATGCCACTTAGGAGAGAGAAAAATGATGACTTTTCCAAGACTTGTATCATGATTTCTACACAAAAAACTAGCTAGCCAAATAACACGACAAGCAACATAAAGTAAAAAACTAGTAATCTTAACTTCTTGTAAATAAAGAACATTCAGATTTGGAAATCTTTGTTGAGTGTCTCTAATAAAATATTTTTTGAGGAGGTCTGTAAGACCTCAAACATTCCAAGAAAAAAATCATTGGTGGAAGTTAAGAGTCATATCATCACTATCCAACTCATCAAGAGTGGCATAGCGATTTTGCAAAAAAATCATCTCGAGAAAAACTACCCAATTGAATGTCGGGAATACTCACCCTTCATTTCTTTGAAATATATTCCCCCTCCCCCAAGTGCATAGGTTGATTGTGAGAATGTCATTGGACCACAACAGGGGGAGAGGAAGGAGAACAGACAAAATTTTTCAACAGAGAAGATAAGATTGCTGTTGGCTGAGGTATTTTGGTAAACTTAGGTTGATTGGATGACTCTCCATTAGAGAGCACCACCTCTTTCCCCTTGTCTAAATGGTTTGAAACTATGTCAGGTTTAACAGCTTGATTTCCAATGTTACTTGGAGTCTTAACATGAGCTCCACTATTGCTAGTGGTTTCAAATTTTTTATGGTTCCCTACTGTGGTCCACCCTTTATTCTTTTTAGGAAGGGGAGCCTCTAACAATCGAGAAATAGGCTTGTTGGGGGGGAAACCAAGGGACAATCCTTAATCTTGTGATTAGAAGATTAACACCTGAAGCAAGTGTTTGGTAGATTAAGACAAAGGACACACCAGGTATGACACACTTGACCAATTTGAATATCCATAGTTTCTTTTAAATATCTAGAGAGGTCAACCTCGACACATACTCATTTTTGGGGACAGGCCAAGAGGAACTTGTTCGACTGGACACAAAGAACTTTACTAAGTGAGACAACAATAGTGGTCAAGAAATGCCAACACGACAAAGGCAAACCCAAGAATTCCACCCAAACAGGGACACAGAGAACCCTTTCATTAGAGAGAACAAAGCTTGAGTCCAGGGTTGGAAGACCAAAAGGGAAGCATGAACAAACTAGGGGTCATGTTTAAGGATGATCTCCACATGGCTAGCTTCAGTGAAGTGAAACAATAAAAACCCCTTAGTGAGGTTTTGGACGGCATCAAGGCGGACCCCATGCAAGGCCGAAGTTTTGTCGATCCAATCTCTAAACATGCTTTCAGGGGGAACCCTCCCAACAAAATATTATATTAAAGTAAAATGTTCTATCCATTTACAAGCACTATCAAACTCTAGGATGAGTAGCACCACATCTAAAGGGGACTTAGAGTCCATACCTCATGGAACATCTTGGGAACGAACTTCCTTAGATGCTTGTTTGTTGGAGCCATCCTTGAGAGTTGTCAAACCATCAACACCAACATAAATTGTCGAGTTGATAAAGTTTGAGGCCATTAAGAAGACTAAGGGGAAGCCCTTAGCCATGACAATCTAAAATTTCTCTTAATAAATGCAGATGAATAAAGAAATTTCCCGTGTAAAGGTGCAATATGACATCAAAAAATTAAATGACACAAGGTTAAGACCGAAACCCTAGCATAGTTCATGCAACCATTCATGTAATAATTTTAAGTGATGATAAAAACTACTATACAATTAATAATCATAAGCACTTATATCCAAATTAACCTACATTAAATATTTACAATTTATTAAAATTAATAACAATTTATAATTTTAAAGAAATTTATTACATGTAAACATTTACCACTACTTTTTAATTTAAATGTACTAGCATACCCATCTTTTGAAAAATCTACATGTAAAAGATTACACAGTACATAAATCCTTTTACATAGTACATAGATTTTTCAAAAGCAAGCTCCAGTAGGGGTTTAAACTCGATGGCCCCTTATCAACTTCAAATAATTATTTTTACTGTTATAATAGAAATAGTAACAAAACAAATTATTATATAATTTAATAAATAAAATAGTAAATAATTATATACAGTAACATACTTTATAAATAAAATAGTAAGTAATAATTTTGAATTAATTATTTATTTTAACTTTTACTTAAGAACTATTGATCTATTTTATTTTTCAACAGCAATACTGTTTTTCTTTATGGATATCATTTCTAATGTCTATCTAAAACAATGTTTATTCAAGAGTTAATTATTGCATCTAAAACAATGTTTATTCATATAAACATTTACAAGTACTTTTCTACTAGCATACCATCTTATCTAAAACAATGTTTATTCATGAGTTAATTATTGCATCTAAAACAATGTTTATTCATATAAACATTTACAAGTACTTTTCTACTAGCATACCATCTTATCTAAAACAATGTTTATTCATGAGTTAATTATTGCATCTAAAACAATGTTTACCATCTTATCTAAAACAATGTTTATTCATGAGTTAATTATTGCATCTAAAACAATGTTTATTCATGTAAACATTTACTGAGTACTTTTCAATTTAAACAGTACTAGCGTACCCATCTTTTGAAAACACTACTTTTCAATTTAAACAGCACTAGCGTACCCATCTTTTGAAAACACTACTTTTCAATTTAAACAATACTAGCGTACCCATCTTTTGAAAACACTACTTTTCAATTTAAATAGCACTAGCGTACCCATCTTTTGAAAAATCTACATGTAAAAGATTACATAGTACATAAGTCCTTTTACATAGTACATAGATTTTTCAAAAGCAAGCTCATAGCCATTGCTATGTGCTAAAGGCAAGGTCACTAACGGCCTTGTTTGAAGAGGAGAGGGTAGTTAAAGCGGCAGATTCTTTGTGCAGGATTCATAACAGAAGAAAAAGGGGATCAACAGTAAAATGGAGAGCAACCGGAAATAATTGGGGGGCTGCTTGTGGGTCCTTTGTTTCCTTATTTGATGCGGCTTGTTTTCCCTCTGGGTCCATAGACTACTTCTTGTGTACGTCATTAAAAGCAACCAATCAATCAATCATGAGTTAGTTATTGCATCTAAATTATATTTATATTTTCTAATATCTATCTAAAAGAATATTTATTCAAAATTAGTTATTGCATGGATTTATATTTTACTTTTATAAGATTAATTATTTTAAACTTATTTTATAATTAATTTAACTCGATTTTATTTTATATTTTTTATTATTTTTACATATAAACTCTTCAAATTGTTTTTAACACTCCATCCACTCCTTGCTGCCATTGCGTCAATTTCCAGGCCTGTAAGCAAGACACAATAATGCACATGTTTTGGAATGTAGTGCTGATTCGTATTTACCATAGAAGCAAGACACGAATAATGCAAATGTTTTGGGACGTTGTGCTGATTCGTGATCTAATACCTACGCTTTTGGGGCACATGCTCTGAACTGTGGATAGTGTTACTGTCAGCAAAAGCAAATAGCGAAGAAGCTTTAAGCTTTAATGGTATGGATTGCCCTGCTACAGTGCCCAACAGGGAGAGGGTGATCTTATTGAGGTTTGAGTTTGCAAGAGATAAAATGGAAGTCAAGATTGTGTTACTAGAGCATATGTGTATGTGTATGGCTTGAGGGAGTGTGGAGGAAATGAAGAAGGGGGAAGAAATGGCGTGGAGTGTGAAGAGAGCAGGAGGAGGAGGAGGAGAAAGAGAGAGGGTGATTGCCCAAACAAGAGTGGATGCGAGGCTGGACGCACAGTTCGAGCAGGGGCAGTCGGGAGAAGGGCAAGAGGAGAGTAGCGAGAGGGCGAGCGTGAATACTTACCTGCAGAGGATGCAGAGGGGGATGGAGATTCAGCCCTTGGGCTGCCTGCTGGTGGTGGCTGACAAACAGGGCTTTGCACTGCTAGCCCACAGTGAAAATGCGCCCGAGATGCTTCACTGCCATGACCTACAGGAACAGGAACAGGAAGACCAATTGCAAGCAGCAAATCAAGGGCTCGCCATGGGAATGGACACCCGGAAGCTCTTCAGTCCTGCAAGTGCAGCCGAGCTCGAGAAAGCTGCAGGTTCTTCTGACCTACAGCTTCTGAATCCTCTTTTGCTTCGTTGTGCTTCTTCTGGAAGGCCTTTCTACGCCATTGTTCATAGAATTGAAGCGGGAATGGTGATGGACCTTGAGCCGATGAGGTCTCCTGATGTGGAGATGCCCGTATGCCTGCCGGGCGCATCGCAATTGCAATTGCAGTCGTATAGGCTTGCGAGTAGGGCTATATCTAGGCTGCAATGCCTGCCCGGAGGGGATATTGGTTTGCTGTGCGAGATTGTTGTGCAGGAGGTGAGACAACTGACTGGTTATGACCGGGTTATGACTTATCGCTTCCATGATGATGATCATGGTGAGGTGGTTGCAGAGACGCGAAGACCTGATTTGGAGGCCTATTTGGGGCTGCATTATCCGGCCACTGATATTCCCCAGGCTTCCCGGTTTCTGTTCTTGAAGAACAGAGTGAGAATGATCTGTGACTGCAGGGCTCCTGCTGTGAAAGTGAGGCAGGACAAGAGGGTGGGGCAGGCATTGAGCTTGAGTGGGTCGACTTTGAGGGCTCCCTATGGGTGTCATTCTCTGTACATGGCCAACATGGGTTCCATTGCGTCTCTAGTCATGGCTGTCACAGTTGGGAACAGCGAGGAGGAAGGCAGGAGGCTGTGGGGGCTTGTTGTTTGCCATCACACAACTCCACGGTTTGTTCCATATCCTTTGAGGTATGCTTGTGAATTCTTGATGCAAGTTTTTGGGGTCCAGCTAAAAAAGGAGGTGGAGCTAGCCGCTCGCTTGAGGGAGAAGCATATTTTACGCACTCAGACTGTGTTGTGTGATATGCTTCTAAGGGATGCACCAGTCGGAATTGTCACCAAGACGCCCAACATTATGGATCTTGTGAAATGCGATGGCGCTGCACTTTTGTATGGGAAGCGCCTTTGGCTCTTGGGGACGACTCCCACCGAGGCTCAGATACAGGAAATTGCAGATTGGCTTCTGGAGCACCACAAGGATTCAACTGGTTTGAGTACTGATAGCCTTGCAGAAGCAGGCTTCCCTGGTGCTGCATCGTTAGGTGATGCAGTTTGTGGAATGGCTGCTGCTAGAATCACTTACAAAGACTTCTTATTCTGGTTCAGGTCTCACACTGCCAAAGAAATAAACTGGGGAGGTGCGAAACATGATCCAGATGATAAAGATGATGGCAGGATGATTCACCCGCGGTCCTCGTTTAAAGCTTTTCTGGAAGTGGTTAAAAGTAGGAGCATTCTTTGGGAGGATGTTGAAATGGATGCCATTCACTCCTTGCAGCTGATTTTGAGGGATTCCTTTCAGGAAATTGATGACAATGACACCAAAGCTATGATAAATGCAGGGCTAAATGATTTGAAGGTTCAAGGAATAGATGAATTGAGTGCAGTGACAAATGAGATGGTGCGTTTAATTGAAACTGCAACTGTGCCAATTTTGGCAGTAGATGCTGATGGACTGATAAATGGGTGGAATGCTAAGGCAGCTGAACTTACTGGGTTTTCAGTCGATCAAGTTATAGGAAAATCTTTAATTGATCTTGTTGAGGAGGACTCAATTGGAATTGCAAAAAACATGCTCCTCTTGGCTTTGCAAGGTGATAAAAGCACTCGCAAATTGTTTGTATGGATTGCTTAACTACCATTTTTTTGCCATTTAGGTGCCTTGATGGTTGCAAACAATGATCCACACGTAGTAGCCAACTGTTGGAATAAAAAAAAATCTCTTATTTTAAAATAGTATAATATGGCGTTCAGTTCCTTTGCCGTCTATGTTTCTTAATTCCTCCTTCAATGAGTTTAGGATCAAATATAATTTACAACTTTGGTTTTAACTACAGGGGAAGAAGAACAAAATGTTGAAATCAAACTGAAAACTTTTGGTGCACAGGAGGACACAGGATCAGTTGTTTTGATTGTTAATGCATGCTCAAGCAAGGACCTGAAAGATAACGTGGTAGGGGTGTGTTTTGTTGCCCAAGATGTGACACGTCAAAAGGTAACAATGGACAAGTTCACTCGAATTCAAGGTGATTACAGGGCCATAGTTCAGAACCCCAGTCCTCTAATACCACCAATATTCGGGACAGATGAACATGGATACTGCTCTGAGTGGAATGCTGCGATGGAAAAGTTGTCAGGATGGCAAAGGAAGGAGATAATTGGTAAAACACTTGTAGATGGGGTTTTTGGTGTTCATCCAATTTGTTGTCAACTCAAAGGTCAGGATGCATTGACAAAGCTTAGTATTGTTCTTAATAGTGCAATGACAGGGCAGGAGATAGAAAAATTTCCGTTTTCCTTTCTTGATTGCCATGGCAAGAATGTAGACACTTTGCTGTCTGCAAACAAAAGAACAGATGCAGAGGGAAGAATAACCGGAGTATTCTGCTTTTTGCATGTTGCTAGTCCAGAGCTTCAACAAGCATTGCAAGTTCAGCGCATGTCAGAACAAACAGCTATTAGTAGACTTCGGGAGTTGGCATACATTCGGCAGGAAATAAGAAATCCATTGCATGGAATTATGTTTACTCAAAAATTGATGGAAAGTACTACTTTGACAGAAGTACAGAAGCAAATTGTGCAAACAAGTACACTATGCCAACAGCAACTGGTAAAGATTCTTGATGATCTGGATTTAGACAGCATAGAGGACGGGTATGTTGATGGTGCTGTTCTCATTTCCTTTCAGATGCATTAAAATAGCTGTTAGTAGTCCGTTGAATCTATGAGAGTTTCCTTACATTATGAAAACCCATAACAGATATTCAGAAAGGATCAAATATGTTCACATTTTTTGGCCTTTGATGTTGTCTTTCAATTTCAGTAGTGATTAATGATTTTGCAAGTGTAACCTTCTAGACATGGTTTCTCTATCAAGCATGCCAAAGTTGTCTAAAAACAATTAGCAATTTTCATCTACTTTCACTAAACTTTTCAACAAGGGATCCATGCTGTTGTTAAACATTATGTACGTTTGTATGAGGAACCTTAACAGACGGAATGGTTGGATAATGCTCTTTCCATATAACATGTTATGCTGACATTTTGCCATCCAAGGTGCATACGATATTAAGCAATGTAGGAAATATGCTGACAATGTGTGCTCTAAGAGAGATTATGTTGATTTGCGACAATGGTACAGTAGCTATAACTATGTTATTTTTTAATATTGGAATTTAATTTCTACAAAATATGCCCCAAGCTTGGGATGGTAAAAAATAGAATCAAAATTTCTCACAAAATTCAAAATCCTAGCATAGTAATGACAGGAAGAGAGTCAAGTTCTTGATCAACACCTACATTAAGTCTCAAAATGTCTAAACAAAACATGAATCTCATCCATAGTTACAGGTCAGTTTTGCAACAAATTATGGAGTCTGAAGCAATTAATAAATTATCAGCAGCAGTATAGATCCCTGAAGGAGCCTTCAGAGACTTATTATCTGTGTTCTCTTTCTTCCAACAACAGCATCCATGACTGAAGGAATAGCATCATCATCCAAAGGACCAAAAGCCTACAAGCAACATGGGAAGCATCGCTTATCCCAACAACTAGGAAGAGCAGTAGCAGTCACACCCTGGGCAGGAGGTCATATCACATGCTCACTAATCTTTCTGTAAAACCTCATTATTCAAACCCATGGACCTAGCAAGCTCGCCAACATGCCTTATAAAATCTGAACCCTGCCCTGCCTGTGAAACAGCAGTTGGAAGTCCAGCAAGAGGATCTGAACTTGGAAACAAATCTCTCAATTCAAGAATAACCCCACCTTTATTACTTTCACGCTTAATATGCTGCAGCAGAGCTTCTGTATTGCCTTTTGGGGAATCACCTTAAGAGCACACCAACTGTTTCTTACCAAATCCAATGTTGGAAAACAACTTACCAATGTCACAGATGCAGCTTCCATAAATTCACATGAGAAAAAGAAGGCCGAGGAAGCAGATTTAGAACCAGTTTTACCTTTATCACTTGAGATTTGAACCTTTACTTGTTGCTTTCTTTCTTTTTTTTTCCCTCTGAATCTCGTCTTAGAATTATTCATATCATCAAGTGAAAAAGGCCATTTTACTGCAGGCAGGAACAAGTGCAGGGCCAGATGTAGCATGATGAACTATGAAGCAATAGGGCATCAGCAATTGGGCTGAGAGTGGCCAGAACAAGCTTGACTCTATCAGCAATGCTTACCAAATCCAACAAAGGGTTGACAAGGGATCAGATAACCTGCACTATCATACTCAGAACTAAGAGAATGAGTTGAACTGAAAACTACAGTAGCACCTTCATTGATAGACATTTTTTCATCAACACCCTGTACTTATAAATTATTTAAAACCAGTAGGTCTTGTTGAAGATCAGCTCCAAAGCTTCAATATTATTCTAAACAAATTTTGTGTCCTATCCAACTGCATAAAACCTTGATGGTTCACATCCAAGTCTGATCTTTATTCTGAAATAAGAACATCGATATTCAATAATATTAACTCTTTTACACTACTATTGCCCTGACCAGGATCCCTTTTCGAACAACTGGAACCAACACTGCTCAGACTGCCAGATAATGCAGCTTTTAGGTCCACTTATAAACTGTACCCTGTTCATCAACACCCTGTACTTATAAATCATAAACAGTATAATTTCATGTTATGTTAATACTTTTGAGGTGGACTTATTTTGTTATTTAATTTTTGGCTAAAGGTAGTAAGTTAGTAAATGGTTATAAAGTTTAAACGGTTAACCCAATGGTTGTGGTCTAACTGACAACTGTTGGTTCTTTAAAAGAAGCTTCCATGGTCAGGGAAGGGCACCGACTTATACATGGTCCTCCCTGTACTGCTTTCTGTGTAATTGAACACCATCTTGAAATTAAAGCATCAATTCTTGCACAATTGTTCCTGGTATGAACTGTACAAAATAAGAAAAACAGTTCATATCAGGATTGATTGTAGGCAGCTTTGGGTGAAAATCCAAAACATGGATGACCCTTTCAGATCATAATCAGTTTGGGGTGTCAGGAGGTGCAAGTTGGAATATACATACATCAAGTCCTCCACCTTTTTTACTCGTAATCATTTGTGTATTGTTCTTTTTTTATAGGCAAACTGTGGGTTCTATTGAGGCCCACACCCAAGAAAAAACCAAGTAGCAACATACATTCAAAAACCAAAGGGTTCTCAAAGCCATCTACAGTCCACCAGCAACAAAATTGGATCCATCGAAGTCACAAAAACTTTAGAAAATCTAAGTATCTAAAACATATATTTTCTTTTTACATATCTAAAATCTATCCTAATACTAGATATACATAATACATATATTTTCCTTTTACATATTTAAAATCTATCCTAATACTATATATATATTTTGCTTGTTTTTATTGTAACCCGAACGGGGAACCTAGAGTAGGAACAAGAATGAAACTGCTAGAGCCAGAGCCATGTGATTGAATATGAGGGTAGAAGGAAGACCAAAAAGATGTAAGACATCTGAAATATGCTTCAATTGCTAATCTTAGACGCTCATTTGATCCTGATGTATATGAAGAAGCCATAGGTAGACAGGACTGGAAAGTGACTATGCAAGCTGAATATGAAACTTGGATGAAGAACCAAACATGGATCCTAGAAGATCTACCTATTGGGAACAAAGCTATTGGTTGCAAATGAATATCCAAGGTCAAGTATGAAGTAGATGGAACACTTGACGAATATAAAGCAAGACTGGTTGCAAAAGGCCTTGCATAGAAGGAAGGGATTGACTATGAGGAGACATTTGCTCCTATTGCAAAATTGGGAACAATCTGATTGTTTCAGGTCATGACAGCACAATTCGGCTGGAAACTATATCAAATGAACATGAAGAGTGCCTTCTTCAATGGAGATCTAGAGGAAAAAGTATACATGTACCAACCACAAAGATTTGAGATTATAGGGAAGGAACAGATTGGAATGATAGAGTAAAAAACAAAAAAAGACAATGTTAGGAAGAACTGAGCAAGGAAAAATGCTTAGAATGATCAGCTCATAACCGATCATGTTTCAAACAAAGAGATTACAAGATAATATACATGGCCGATATATATATCAATACATATATGATGATGCTAACTAGCAAAGCATCGATTTGGAGTAAGTCATCAACTCAGATCCAAAGAGGCAATTAATGATAACTAATACTTGATAGTCTTTGCAATGTAAGCGGACAAGGAAATGCGATCTAGGAGATAGCGCTTAAGATAAACAACGAATATGAATAGCGCTTATCTGGAATAAAGGACAAACAACAAATATAAATAAAGTGATATCGAATATGTTAAGAGTTTAACTAACAATAACTAAAGGTAGCAGCCTGTCATAACCCGTTGCTTTCAAGATTAAAGAACATCTCAAATGAGGACAAGAGTGAAATCAGAGCCATAACATGATGGTAAGAGATAATCTATCTTCATAAGCAAAGCCGATAGTGAAGTTGGCAATAAATCACATCATAGAGCATCTTAAATAACCAACGAATGGTTAATGATAAATGATAAGCAAGAAATAAGAATCGATCCATATTATGTTAAGATAACTAATGGTTGATTAACCAAAAGAGGCAAACATCATGAAACAACACGTCGTCTCAAGAGAAATCCATCATATAAAAAGGGGTCGAATGGATGGTAGGAGGACATTCAAGTTTGCAATTCAAAAAAACACATCAATAACAAAAGCATCGAATCTTAAGAGATCGATCACAAGAGATCGATCACGAAGAGAGAGCCGCGATCCTTCCATCTGCAGATATCACTATTTACTCATTATTACAGCAGATAACAAGTATAAGTTCCAGCAAATTGCATCCATAACATTATAGTGAAACGCCTTGCCACACATTCGGCCACCTTTTCATAATCAGAAATCGAATAATTGTTGATCATTGTCATAGCATAATACATATATTATCATTATTTCTGCAGGCCGAACCACATCTATTCAACCATAGAGTCATATCGACCATAACAAGGTATGTAATTTACATTCAATATCTCTTTGCTGCATTATATTGTTTAATGTCTAATTCAATGATATGATGAACATAAATAAGTGAATTTCTCATAATGAAAAAGCTAGATATTACATGAAATAAGACATAACAGTTGTGAAGCATATTGAGCAATGAAATTTATGCATTAACTTCATAGGAGAGGGTGAGTATGAGATGTCCATTTAGCCAACCATGGGTAATTAGTGGCCCTTGTCTCAGCTGGTACAAAAGGTACCCCTCGAGGCAAGTGGATAGTGGCCTTTGTCACAGTTGGTACAAAAGGTACCCCTTGTGCAAAGGATTATTATATAGTGGCCTTTGTCACAATTGGTACAAAAGGTACCCCTCGTGCAAAGGATTATTATCTAGTGGCCTTGGCTACAGCTGGTGCAAAAGGCATCCCTCGTACCAAGGATTATCATAGTGGCCTTGACTCAGTGGGTACAAAAGGTACTGCTCGAGTCAAAGGACAAAAATAGTGGACCCATAATGGTAAGTGGCAAAGACATCATATCACTCCTCTCATATGAAATTAATCATATGAAATTAATGATTAATGCATGGGTAATGATAGAGACTGTGAAATGTAAATTGATAGTGATCATGACATTTAATGATAGAGAATATGAAATATATATTGATAATGAACTTAAGATTATTTAGGGAACATGTGAAATATATGATGATAATGATTATAAGATTAGTAATAGAAGTGTGGAGTGATCATAAGTGATGCAGAGGCATCCACACTAAAACTTTGACATACAGCATGTATGTCTACAACCCATCATCATCATCATATTTTCTGTTAACATTGTCAGCATCATCATATTTTCTCTTGCCGACCGATATCCTCCTGCAGACAAACCTTCGACCTTTCGCCTGTCAGCAGCATCATCATATCCGGCTATCGGCAGCATCATCATATTCGGCAAGCGCAATCATCCTCCTGACGATCACTGTTCATCTTACCGCCAACCTCTATCTGCAGCATCATGATGTTCAACATCATGTTCATCAGCAGGATATAAAATATCCGGTTCCCTCCATATATCCTGATGACGACAACTTCAAGCACCTTTCCTTCGATGCTTACGTCACCCTGATCTCCGACCTACTTAAACAAGCAGCATCAGGATATGACTTATCCGGTCATATTGAAACATCCTGATGATGATACTCAACTTTATACTGATGACGAATATTCTGCCGAATATCCTCCTCCCGATCCACTTAACTCCTTGATGCCTTATGCCGATACCAAAACACTTATGGTCAGCAGGATAAACCTTTATCGGGTGATATTTCGGAATGTCCTGATGACGATGACGTCATATGCAGTTCCTTCAATATCCTGTTGTCGGCCAAACTTAACATTATCGGCCCGCAATGATTTTATCAACCCGATCGACTAACTTATGCCGATATACTCTTCCTCGACAACGCTTGATGATGATCACCCCAAAATGCATTCACCTTATGCAAACAACTGTATCATGCTCATCTCCATCTACTCGGATGACGCTCGAAGTAACTGCAGGATATACACAGAAATATCCTGATGATGCCGTTGTGACGAATTTCCAACCTTAGCGAATTTCGATCCGCCGAACCTCCTGAGGTGACCCGATCTGCTTCCTGGACAACTTTCCAGACTCAAACTATCAGCACGACCTAGCACATACCCATGCTAGGGTTCTCAACACATCTCGACTGCGATCCTGCAAACATACATGTGAACAAATAGAAAATGCAAACTAAATCCTAAACTATTGTACATAGCCATTCCACCGATTCGACGAATCAACCGGTGGAATGGATCAGCGAATCCATGCAACCACCAGAACAGCAACTCGATTACACAATGGAATTCAAAACAGAGAATGGACACAAACAGGATCTCCTTATTGATTTCAAAAGATGCAAGTACAATGCTCAGTCTCTCTCTCTCTTTGTCTCACTCTCTGCAATGTCTGATCGATGATCTGCAATACTACCTAAAACCAACCGATCCTAATGCATAAATAGGATCTCCTGCGAGTACTACCGACCTAACTCCAAGCGGCTGGGAGCTTCCAACCGGACATACAGCATAACAGCTGTCCTAACAACCTAGCTAAAAATAGTAAAGTCTGGTCAACATGACCTTATTACATGCATTGGTCTTACAAGACCTTCTTGGAAACATCAACAAGACCTAAAACAAACTAACTGCCTCATGGAGGCCAGCTGTCAGGTAGGTGCTCCTGCACCAATAAGATTATTGATAAAAGATGTGAAATGTATATTTGCTGTTAATCATAAGATTATAAGAGCAATTTTACTATATGATTTGAATACTTCTTAACATCTATTGCAAATAGTTGAAAATCAAAGAGGGTTTAGTGTGCTAATGTTCTCTTTTTGCGAGTTGAAATCGTGTGCAAGATTGTGAAATTGGGACTTGCGAGAAGGGGACATTACAGTGGTATCAGAGCTATCGACCTGCCACCCTGTGAGGGAAATTGATGCAAGCCTACTCAAGAAGGAAAGAAAATTGATCTTAGAAGAAGTAGGAATTGCTTGAGGACAAGCAATCTCAAGAGGGGAGGCCTGTCATGTCCCCTCCAAATTGATCACTTTCATTCCAATTAAAGATTGGAATGATAGAGTAAAGAACAAAAAAAGACAATGTTAGGAAGAACCAAGCAAGGAAAAATGCTTAGAATGATCAGCTCATAACCGATCATGTTTCAAACACAAAGAGATTACAAGATAATATACATGGCCGATATATATATCAATACATATATGATAATGCTAGCTACCAAAGCATTGATTTGGAGTAAGTCATCAGCTCAGATCCAAAGAGGTAATTAATTATAACTAATACTTGATAGTCTTTCCAATGTAAGTGGACAAGGAAATGTGATCCGGGATATAGCGCTTAAGATAAACAACGAATATGAATAGCGCTTATCTGGAATTAAGGACAAACAACAAATACAAATAAAGTGATATCGAATATGTTAAGAGTTTAACTAACAGTAACTAAAGGTGGCAGCCTGTCATAACCCGTTGCTTTCAAGATTCAATAACATCTCAAATGAGGACAAGAGTGAAATCGGAGCCATAACATGATAAGAGATAATCTATCTTCATAAGCAAAGCCGATAGTGATGTTGGCAATAAATCACATCATAGAGCATCTTAAATAACCAACGAATGGTTAATGATAAATGATAAGCAAGAAATAAGAATCGATCCATATTATGTTAAGATAACTAATGGTCGATTAACCAAAAGAGGCGACCATCATGAAACAACATGTCATCTCAAGAGAAATCCATCATATAAAAAGGGGTCGAATGGATGGTAGGAAGGCATTCAAGTTTGCAATTCAAAAAAACACATCAATAACAAAAGCATCGAATCTTAAGAGATCGATCACCAAGAGAGAGCCGCAATCCTTCCATCCGCAGATATCATTATTTACTCATTATTACAGCAGATAACAAGTATAAGTTCCAGCAAATTGCATCCATAACATTATAGTGAAAACGCCTTGCCGCACATTTGGCCACCTTTTCATAATAAAAAATCGAATAATTGCTGATCATTGTCATAGCATATATACATATATTATCATTATTTCTGCAGGCCGAACCACATCTATTCAGCCATAGAGTCATATCGACCATAACAAGGTATGTAATTTACATTCAATATCTCTTTGCTGCATTATATTGTTTAATGTCTAATTCAATGATATGATGAACATAGATAAGTGAATTTCTCATAATGAAAAAGCTAGATATTACATGAAATAAGACATAACAGTTGTGAAGCATATTGAGCAATGAAATTAATACATTAACTTCATAGGAGAGGGTGAGTATGAGATGTCCATTTAGCCAACCATGGGTAATTAGTGGCCCTTGTCTTAGCTGGTACAAAAGGTACCCCTCGAGGCAAGTGGATAGTGGCCTTTGTCACAGTTGGTCCAAAAGGTACCCCTTGTGCAAAGGATTATTATATAGTGGCCTTTGTCACAGTTGGTACAAAAGGTACCCCTCGTGCAAAGGATTATTATCTAGTGGCTTTGGCTACAGCTGGTGCAAAAGGCATCCCTCGTACCAAGGTTTATCATAGTGGCCTTGACTTAGCGGGTATAAAAGGTACTCCTCGAGTCAAAGGATAAAAATAGTGGACCCATAATGGTAAGTGGCAAAGACATCATATCACTCCTCTCATATGAAATTAATGATTAATGCATGGGTAATGATAGAGACTGTGAAATGTAAATTGATAGTGATCATGACATTTAATGATAGAGAATATGAAATATATATTGATAGTGAACTTAAGATTATTGAGGGAACATGTGAAATATATAATGATAATGATTATAAGATTAGTAATAGAAGTGTGTAGTGATCATAGTAGAAAAACTCGCGAAAAACTTGCAAGACTCGCGAGTTCTCGTGTGGCAAAACTGTAGGCTTGTTTTTCTGCATAAAACTCGGCACGAGTTATTCAAAAACTCAGCACGGGTTATTCAAAAACTCAGCACGAGTTATTCAAAAACTCGCGGCGAGTAAAACGAGAGAAAATCGCGAGTTTTTCCATGTTTTTCCGCGAGTCAAAAGTAAAATGCGTTGCAGGGAAAAGTCGCCCAAATTTTGAGCTATTTTCGCGAGTCCTAGCAGAGAAAACTGATGCCCTGCGCCATGAAAAAACGCCATTTTGGGTGCGAGATCGGATTTTTTGCAGATGCGAAACCCTCAAACCAGAAAAATTCGCCCAGGAGGTAGGTTTTCTTCCGTTTTAGTTTTTTTTAATTTTATTTCTTAGTTTTTTTTGCTGTAAAATACATTCGAAATTTTAAAAAGACTATCATATGAAAGTAGATTTTGGACGAATTGTCAAAATTTATATAGGATTATGATGATACTGTTCTTGTATCATATGAAAGGAGAGATTTTGGACGAACTGTCAAAATTTATATAAGATTATGATGATATTAATTTTTGAAATATTTAAAATTTTAATAGACTGTGTCATATGAAAGGGGAGATTTTAGACTGTATCATATGAAAGGAGAGATTTTTAAAATTTTAAATATTTTAAAAATTAATATCATCATAATCTTATATAAATTTTGACAGTTCGTCCAAAATCTCTCCTTTCATATGATACAGTAACAGTATCATCATAATCCTATATAAATTTTGACAGTTCGTCCAAAATCTCTCCTTTCATATGATACAGTGACGATTGACCAGTCTAAAATCTCTCCTTTCATATGATACAGTCTTTTTATAATTTCAATTTTCGATTGTTTAACTCTTTTTTTTGTCTATGATATGTATTAAACTCTTAATTTTGATTTTTTATATGAAGGAAATTAGCAATGCATTCTACAATTTCAGAAATGTGTGTTTTTTAAGAATATTTTTAAAAAGTTATGCATTTTTAAATGTTCGATAAATTTGCCGAGTTATTGCCGAGTTTTTCCCTGAGTCTTTGGCAAGTCCCGAGTTTTTAAAAATTTTGGGTCTGCCGAGTTTTTGCTGAGTCGGAGTTTTTCAACTATGGTAGTGATCATAAGATTATTGATAAAAGATGTGAAATGTATATTTGCTGTTAATCATAAGATTATAAGAGTAATGTTACTATATGATTTGAATACTTCTTACATCTATTGCAAATAGTTGAATCAAAGAGGATTTAGTGTACTAATGTTCTCTTTTTGTGAGTTGAAATCGTGTGCAAGATTGTGAAATTGGGACTTGCGAGAAGGGTACATTACAGTGGTATCAGAGCTATCGACATGCCACCCTGTGAGGGAAATTGATGCAAGTCTACTCAAGAAGGAAAGAAAATTGATCTTAGAAGAAGTAGGAATTGCTTGAGGACAAGCAATCTCAAGAGGGGAGGCCTGTCATGTCCCCTCCAAATCGATCACTTTCATTCCAATGAAAGATTGGAATGATAGAGTAAAGAACAAAAAAAGACAATGTTAGGAAGAACCGAGCAAGGAAAAATGCTTAGAATGATCAGCTCATAACCGATCATGTTTCAAACACAGAGAGATTACAAGATAATTTACATGGCGGACATATATATCAATACATATATGATAATGCTAACTACCAAAGAATCGATTTGGAGTAAGTCATCAGCTCAGACCCAAAGAGGCAATTAATGATAACTAATACTTGATAGTCTTTGCCATAGTTGGCAAACTCGCAGAGAACTCGCGAGTTTTTTTTCGAAAAGAGTCTTTTTGACTTTAACTCGTAGAGTTTTTCTGCCGAGTTTTTCCGAGTTTTCGCCGAGTTTTTGCCAAGCTTTCTCCAGAGACTCGCCGAATCCGTGCAAAAGACTCGCGGGCGCAGGTATATGTGGATTTCGCGACCAGAAAAGGTAAAACATAATCAGAAATTAGATTTTTTGAGCTCTACATAGAAAAAAACCTCCCCCAAGCAAAAATAGTTCATTTGCAACGTTGTGGCATCGAGAAGATTGGATTCAAACGCCATTTTTTGCGGATTTTGAAGGCAAATTCGAATCCCAGGTAAGTTTTTGTTTTTCCATTTTTCTTTTTGTTTAATCATTTTTTTTGGTTCTTGTTGCAAAATATTGAATCCAAATTGAAAACAAAATCTTCATAGAGCAAAAAGAAGCTTCATTTTTGCATTTAGATTCCAAAAAACAAGATTCTTCACTATTTTTTGTGGATTTTTTCTGATTTTTTTCATGATTTTCGCTGTTTTTTGAAAATTTTAAACCTAGGTTCATTTTTTTATTGTAAATCTATTTTGTTGTTTAGATTAGTTAATTTATTGACTGATTTAATCATTGAAACACATTTGTATCAATTTAAATCAATTTTAGAGAGATTTTTTCGTATTAAAAACCTAATATGTTGTACATTTTTTTTGTATGTGTAGGTTAAATTCGCACTATAATGGCTTCAAGTTCAGCCTCAGGCTCCACCCCATCCATGCCCATGACATCGTCATGGGTTCCAGGCACTCGTCCTCCAGGAGCTAGAGACCCAACATGAAAGTATGTTGTGAGAGGACTGAATCCTGGAACGGTTGTTTGCGATAAATGTACGCGGGTATTACATGGAGGCATAAATCTCCTCAAATACCATCTTGCAGGCATTGGTTGTCATGATTCCAAGGGTTGTCTTAAGACCACAGAAGAGATAAAAGGGAGATGAATTCCTTACTTGCAGCTGCCGAAGAAAGAAAATTGCAAAGGGAGAGGACAAAGGCAGCCATAGCAGCAAGCATAGCTAGTGCCGGTGGACATGGTCATGAGCAAATGCAAGTGGACATAGAGTCTGAATCAGATGAGGAGACGAGTGGAGCTGATGTTAACATTGTGGGCTCTCTTTGTGGTCCACGCATTCGTGGCACATCGGCCCCTCGGCCCCCCATTTCCTCTACTTCGAGTAGAATGCCACCGCCGGGGTCTACATCTTCAGGCTCACCACATAGGTTTTTTTGTGCCAAGAAACACACCAGGAGCACATACATCATTGGAGGCTACAGGGTGGAATAGGGAGATGCATCAACATGCTGACATGGCATGTGCAGACTTTTGGTATTTAAATAACATTGCATTCAATGTGTCAAGTAGTTATTACAATAATTAAAATCTTATTTAATGGTCAATAATCTAGTTTTAGATAGTTTCTATTTCCTTGTTTTGTTTTCGATTGTTTCTTTATAGAAACATCGTTTCTGTATATTTATGTAAAATTTCTTTCTTTGTGAATAGAATCTAATCATTATTTTTTACCAGTTACAACCCGTAACATGGTATCAGAGCTGAAAGGTTTTTTGGGTGCGAATTTTTTTTTTCTTCGCAATTTGCTTCTCTTTCTAGTTCGTCGCCATTCCTTTGGTCGTGGTCATGGATTTTGCTTCTGCCGTGGAAGATCGACGAAAATTTTGTTGGTCGCGTTTTTCTTAACCCTAGGCCGTCGGCCTTTCCTTTCTGGGTTTTGGGTTATGTAACCTTGTTGAGGTCGCTTCTGGTCGGGGTCGCGATTTCAGTTCTAGAGCTTCCTTAAAAACGTGATTTTTGGACGTAGTTAAGTTTTTTTTGGACTCGATTTCTATGTATTTCAATCGTAACTTTCATCCTGGCCGTGGCTTCGAGATTTTCTTGGCGTGTTTTGGGATTTTCTGCAAGAATAAAACCCTACATTTCTGCTATCTTTGACGGCTCAGGTTTCTGAATTCGGCTAGGGTTTTGACCCTCCGTTTCAAGTTGAAAAATTATTCTGATCACAAGTTATTTGTGGGTTTTTTGAGACAATTTCTGGGTTGACTACAAATTTTTCTGGGTGCCTTGAAATCTGTGTGTCCAAATTTGTGCCAAGGGATTTGTCTTGAAATTTGAACCTGTACCTGCCTCAGTGTTTTGAAACTCGTGCATCGGGTTTTGAACATTCAGCCTCTTCTCCGTACATTGTTTTTCGCGCCTTGAAAAACATGAAGATGGCTTCTTTGACCAACATAATGTTGGAAGGTAGTTAGCATTTCAACGGCAAAAATTATAATACCTGGAAACAACGAATGATGACTATTTTTGAATATCGCTGCCTTGATCAGATCATTCTAGGCAATACTACTCGTCCAACAACGACGGGTGAAGACTAGGATAAGTTTGACGAACAAACTCGTGAAGCAGTGATGCTCATTAAGCTTTCAGTTACGGATGATCAACTACCTCAGATTTCGACTGGAAATTCTGCAAAGGAGATTTGGGATCATCTGAAGGGTATGCATGAGACCTCCGACAAGAGCCGTGCATTCTTCTTGAAAAATATGTTGTTTTCTGTCATGATGGATGAGAAGACATCTTTGCAGGCGCCCCTGAACAAGATCCAGGAGATCAAAGATCAGCTGGAGGCTATTGGTCGAAAAATGGAGGAAGAAGACATGGTCGTGATCACTTTGAAAAGTCTACCTAAGTCTTATGAACATTTCATTGAGACTCTCAACATTATGTTTGCTAATGTTGATTTGAAGTTTCCGGAGCTCTATACTATCCTCTTGCAGCAGGATTGTTGGAAACAACAGTTTGGTAGTAGTGCTTCTTTGTCCTCTCAAGAGCAGGCTTTTGCAGCCAAGTTTTAGACTCAGAATAAGGGCAAAGGTCAGCCTTCGCAGCAGAAAGGCTCAGGTCCACCTCAGGACAGCACCAAGAAAAATAATATTCAGTGTAATTACTGTCACAAATATGGTCACATGAAAAAGGATTGTCGTCAGCGTTTGGCGTCTGAACAGAAGAAGCAGGGAGGGTCTTAGCAGAAAGCAAATGTTGCCGAGCACACTGAGCAAAAGGAATCTGCCTTTTACGCTTTTATGGCTAAAAGACCTGCAGATCATGTAAAGTCCTCTACCTGGTACATTGATTCAGGTGCTTCGCGACACTTCACTCATGGACGTGATTGGTTTACAGACTTTACTCCCTTCAGTGACTCAGTTATTTTTGGAGGAGAAGAATATACAGTTGTTGGTAAGGGCATTGTTCAGATTCAGTCTAGTGGGAGGAATCTAATATTCCTCAATGTTTACTATGTTCCTAGCATGGAACTTAATCTTCTCTCTGTCAGTCAGATCATGCGACACTCTCCTCAGTTGGATGTGGTGTTCAGTACACGCAAATGTTCCATTGTTGATCGAGAGACTCATAGCACAGTGGCTGTGGGTATTGAGGATCATGGTCTATACAAACTTGTGGATACAGGTGATTCTCCAGAGTTAGCCATGGCAACCCGAAATTCTTCCATTACTAGTCTTTGGCATCAGGGTTATGGGCACTATCTTTCTCAGCTATCTCGGGATAGACTTGTAGCCGGTTTACCTGAGATCCAGACTCAGCATCATGGTGTTTGTGGAATTTGTCAGGCTGGGAAGCAGCATAGGACACCGTTCCCGCATGGTGACTCTTGGTGAGCCTCCAAGGTACTACAATTGGTTCATGTTGATATATGTGGGCCAATGAATACACCTTCTGTTACTGGTTGCAGGTACTTCTTGCTTTTTGTTGATGATTTCAGTCGTAAAATGTGGGTGTACTTTCTTAGACAGAAATCAGATGTGTTTAATGTATTTCAGAAGTTTAAGGCCTTTGTAGAAAAAGAGTCTGGCTGTTTTATAGTCACTCTTAGGTCAAATAATGGGGGGGAATTTTGGTCTACTGATTTCTCCAACTTCTGTGATTTTCATGGCATCAAACGCTAGTTAACCACACCTTACACTCCTCAGCAAAACGGCGTTGTAGAGCGGCGCAACCGCACAATCACTGAAATGGCCCGTTCCATGTTAGAACACAGGAGTGTTCCTAAGAAATATTGGGTAGAAGCAGTCTACACTGTAGTTTATCTCCTTAATTGGTCTCCTACATATGCAGTTAAGGGGAGGACTCCTAAGGAAGCTTGGACTAGTCGCAAACCTCGAATTAGTCATTTGAAAATATTAGGCTCTTTAGCTTATGTATGGATTCCAGATGCCAAGCGCTCTAATTTGGATTCCAAGAGTCAAAAGCTTATGTTCACAGGGTACAGTGACAACCATAAGGCTTACCGGCTGATTGATATAGATATTGATCGGCTTATCTTCAGTCGGGATGTTGTTTTTGATGAAGAACGAGGGCCTTTCTCTCTTTCCTCGTCTGTGGATCCGCCTTTGAAGGCTGCTGATTTGGGTGTTCATCTTCCGTTAGGTGCACTTGATGGGAGGGATGATGATGCAGATTCAGATTTTGATGATGCTCAACCCGAATTTCCTTCAGATGATGTTGATCTTCCACTTGTTGCAACTGTTCCAGCTCCCCCTGTTGCATCTGATGTTGGCTCTTCTACTCTCTGGCCTAAATGGTGGGCTAAGACTATTGGAGATCTTCATGATGATGAGCTCATTGAGGGTAGATCATCCAAAAACAAGAGCAAACAGCAACATACAGTTAATTTTGCTCTCATGGCTAACATTCACAGTGTCTATGAGCCTTAGACATATTCAGAGGCTAAAGGAATTTCTGAGTGGGAAAAGGCTATGGAGTCTGAATACCAGAGTTTTCAGAAAAATCACACTTGGGTTCTTTCTGATCTTCCTCCAGGGAAGAAGCCCATTAGTTGCAAATGGGTGTATAAAGTGAAATACAAAGCTGACGGAACCCTTGACAAGTACAAAGCTCGTCTAGTTGCTAGGTGGTTCTCACAGAAGGAAGGCATTGACTATGAGGAGACTTTTGCTCCTACAGCCAAGATGAGTACAATTCGGCTTGTCCTTGCCTTAGCAGCCCAGTTTGGTTGGAAAGTCCATCAAATGGACGTTAAGAGTGCCTTTCTCAACGGTGAGTTGCAGGAAGAAGTCTACATGACGCAGCCTCCAGGGTTCAAGGTTGTTGGTCAAGAACACAAGGTGTGTAGATTGGTCAAAGCACTCTATGGCCTGAAACAGGCTCCTTGAGCTTGGTACATCAAGATTGACAAGTACCTCACAGATCATGGCTTTCAGAGGAGTCCATCTGACTCTAATTTGTATGTCAAACGCACTAGTAGTGATATTTTGATTCTTGTTGTCTATGTCGATGACTTGATCATTACTGGTAGCTTGACACATTTGATCGCTGAGATCAAATAGGATTTGTGCAGCACATTTGACATGATAGATCTAGGACTCTTGCATTATTGTTTAGGTGTTGAGGTTTGGCAGATTGAGAGCAGTATCTTCATTTCCCAGTCCAAGTATGCTCGAAGTCTTCTGGATAAGTTCCGTATGCAGGATTACAAACCTGTCTCCACACCCATGGAAAAAGGGCTTAAGTTGTCAGCTAAGTCAGACTCACCTGTAGTGGATGAATCATTGTTCAGGCAACTAGTGGGCAGCCTCATCTATCTCACTACCACTAGACCTGACCTCAGTTTTGCAGTGAGCTACATTTCACGCTTCATGACAACCCCCAAGGCTGATCATTGGGTAGCAGCGAAGCGTGTGCTGCGTTATGTGAAGGGTACTTCTGATTATGGACTTCTTTACTCAAGGAGTCACGATCCTAGACTCAGTGTTTCACAGACTCAGATTGGGCAGGTTCAGTTGATGACAGGAAATCTACATCTGGGTATATGTTCAGTTTGGGATCTGGTGTAGTCACATGGACTAGTAAGAAGCAGCAGGCAGTGGCTCTCTCCTCAATAGAAGCAGAGTATCGGGGAGCAGTTAAGGCAACTTGTGAGGCAGTTTGGCTTCGCTGGATGTTTGCTGATATGCAAATATCTCAAGCAGGTCCGATTCCCTTGTTGTGTGATAATCAGGGAGTTTTCAAACTTGCCAAAAATCTAGTCTTCCATGAAAGAACCAAGCATGTCGAAACTCATTGTCATTTCATCAGAAAGCTTGTTGAAGACGGATTAGTTCAGTTGTTGTATGTTCCGACAGAGGATCAAACAACCGATATTCTCACCAAGTCCATTAGTCCAGATAAATTTGTCAAATTTAGGGGGTCTCTTGGTGTAGTTAGTAGATTGACCATTAAGGGAGGGTATTACAATAATTAAAATCTTATTTAATGGTCAATAATCTAGTTTTAGATAGTTTCTATTTCCTTGTTCTGTTTTCGATTGTTTCTTTATAGAAACATCGTTTCTGTATATTTATGTAAAATTTCTTTCTTTGTGAATAGAATCTAATCATTATTTTTTACTAGTTATAGCCCGTAACAGTAGTCCCTATTGACACAATTTGGTTACCGCATTGACAGTTGCGGGAAAAGGCTACAAGCCACCTTCTCGCAAAAACTTGAGTGGGAGGTTAGTGATTAGTCATTAGTCAATTTAAATTTTATGCTAAGTTTATCATTTAAATTTTATGTGATTAGTTAATTTATGTTAAGTTATTTTTTGTTTAAAAAATAAAATTTTGTACTTATTTTAATTTTTACTTGTAGGTTGCTCACAAATGCAACCGAAAGGGCGGTGCAAGTAGTTGAAGATCAAAAGAAAGAATGGAAGAAACATGGCTGCACCATTCTTTCCGATGGGTGGACGGATGGGAGAAACCGCACCATCCTTAATTTTTTGATTTCTTCAAAAGGTCAAGTTGTGTTTTTGAAATCGGTGGATGCCTCCAACAAAATAAAAAATGCAGAAACATTGTGTACATTGTTGGAGGAAGTTGTCATGGAGGTGGGGATAGATAATGTTGTGCAAGTCATCACGGATAATGCAGCAACATATGTGGCAGCTGGGAGATTGTTTGAGGATAGACATCCTACACTTTTTTGGACACCTTGTGCGGCACATTGCCTTGACCTTCTTTTGGAGGACATAGGAAAACTTGATTGGGTGGCACCAATTGTAAATGATGCAAGGAGCATAACAAAATTTATCTACAATCACCCTTGGGTTCTTAGTTTGATGAGGGAACATACGAAAGGGAAAGAGTTGGTGAGATCGGGTGCCACAAGGTTTGCAACGGTTTTCCTGACATTGCAAAGCATTATTGGTTCATTGAATGCTTTGAAACAAATGTTTGTGTGTCTAGCATGGCTAGAATCATCTTATTAAAAAAACCCTGAAGGAGAGAGAGTTGCAAACATAGTGTTTGATAAGCTCTTTGAGGAAAGAGCTATAGAGATCGTGAAGGTAACCTCAAAACTTTGATTTTAAATTCAAATTGAGTATTTTATTTCTTAATTTAAGCTTTCATTATAAATTTGTAATTTTTAATTTTTAATCTTTTTGTATTTGTAATGTAGGTGTCGGAGCCCTTGGTTAGAGTCCTTCGCTTGGTAGATGGGGATCAAAACCCCATGGGATATATTTATGAGGCCATGGACAGGGCCAAAGAGGCTATAAAAAATTATTACATGGGGGACAGCCTCAAATTTGATCCCATATGGGAGATTGTTGATATGAGGTGGAACAATCAACTCCACCAACCCATCCATGCTGTAGTGTACTTCCTCAACCCTCAATTTCACTTCTCAGAGAACTTCTCCGATCCTAATGGAGGGGCTCACAACATGCATTCAGAGGATGGAACCCATGGTTGAGGTGAGAGACCTCATTGTCCAAGAGTTGGATCTTTACAGTAAAACGAGGGCTAAACTCTTTTCTTCAGATCTAGCTATTCGAGGAAGAACCACTCAGACACCAGGTATAAAATTCAAAGTCTTTAAGTTTATTTCACTGTCACATCATACATGCATCTTAATATCTAATAATTTGATAAAATGTGTTTTGAGTCTTGACTTTGTTTTCTAACTCTTCAATATTTTTTTTGCAGAGGCTTGGTTGAAAAGTTGGGGCAGAAATACCCTACATCTCCAAAAATTTGCCCTCCGCATACTATGCCAGCCTTGTAGTGCATCCAGTTGTGAGTAGAATTGGAGCTTGTTTGAGGCCATTCACACGAAGAAGAGGAACAAACTAGCCCAAAAGCGCCTCAATGACCTTGTCTTTGTGCAATACAACCTTCGGTTGCGCACAAAAAAGGTAGAGGACAAATCACTGGATCCTATTGATTTAGATGAGATAGATCCTTACAGTGATTGGACAGGGCAGGATGAGCAGCCTCCATTGTTTACCACAGACGAGATTCTTGATTTCGAGAGACAGGCAATGGAGGATCTGGATGCAACAAGAGATGTAGGGTTGGAGGACATTCACGAGGATGAGGAGTCATTGCCAGACCCAGAGCCAGAGCCAGATAGTTCCAGGATGGTGGTCGAGCCTCAGCCACAGCCTTCCATGCCAACCGAGAAGCCACAGGGACCACGCACTCGCAAGACTAGAGCATCTGCCTCTTCCCTAGCTTTGGCTAAATTAGGGAAGAGGAAGATGTAATATGTTGTATTTACTTTTAGTATTTACTTCTAGTTTTACTATTCTCATTTTCAGCTATCTATTGTAATTTGTATCAGACTATCAAGCTTTCAACCATCAGGATTCCGCATGAGAATGCGATTTTGTAATCAATTTGCATTGAAGTCAATCAAATCTAATAGAAAACACTTTTGTACTCATTTATGGACTCATTGGATTCATCTTGTCATTGAATTTTGCAAAAAAATGCATTTCTAATGAAATCTTAGCAATTTTTTAAGTTCCTAAGTTTTTTGCCGAGATTTCTCCGAGTTTTTTTTACTCTCCAAAAATTGGCTTGCCGAGTTTTTTGGCGAGCCGAGTTTTCCAACTATGGTCTTTGCAATGTAAGCGGACAAGGAAATGCGATCCGGGAGATAGCGCTTAAGATAAACAACGAATATGAATAGCGCTTATCTAGAATAAAGGACAAACAAGAAATGTAAATAAAGTGATATCGAATATGTTAAAAGTTTAACTAACAATAACTAAAGGTGGCAGCCTGTCATAACCCGTTGCTTTCAAGATTAAAGAACATCTCAAATGAGGACAAGAGTGAAATCGGAGCCATAACATGATGGTAAGAGATAATCTATCTTCATAAGCAAAGCCGATAGTGAAGTTGGCAATAAATCACATCATAGAGCATCTTAAATAACCAACGAATGGTTAATGATAAATGATAAGCAAGAAATAAGAATCAATCCATATTATGTTAAGATAACTAATGGTCGATTAACCAAAAGAGGCAACCATCATGAAACAACACGTCATCTCAAGAGAAATCCATCATATAAAAAGGGGTCGAATGGATGGTAGGAGGGCATTCAAGTTTGCAATTCAAAAAACACATCAATCACAAAAGCATCGAATCTTAAGAGATCGATCACCAAGAGAGAGCCGCGATTCTTCCATCCGCAGATATCATTATTTACTCATTATTATAACAGATAACAATTATAAGTTCCAGCAAATTGCATCCATAATATTATAGTGAAAACGCCTTGCCACACATTCGGCCACCTTTTCATAATCAGAAATCGAATAATTGCTGATCATTGTCATAGCATATATACATATATTATCATTATTTCTGCAGGCCGAACCACATCTATTCAACCACAATCATATCGACCATAACAAGGTATGTAATTTACATTCAATATCTCTTTGCTGCATTATATTGTTTAATGTGTAATTCAATGATATGATGAACATAGATAAGTGAATTTTTCATAATGAAAAAAGCTAGATATTACATGAAATAAGACATAACAGTTGTGAAGCATATTGAGCAATGGAATTAATACATTAACTTCATAGGAGAGGGTGAGTATGAGATGTCCATTTAGCCAACCATGGGTAATTAGTGGCCCTTGTCTCAGTTGGTACAAAAGGTACCCCTTGTGCAAAGGATTATTATATAGTGGCCTTTGTTACAGTTGGTACAAAAGGTACCCCTCATGTAAATTATTATTATCTAGTGGCCTTGGCTACAGCTGGTGTAAAAAGCATCCCTCGTACCAAGGATTATCATAGTGGCCTTGACTCAGCGGGTAAAGGTACTACTCGAGTCAAACGATAAAAATAGTGGACCCATAATGGTAAGTGGCAAAAACATCATATCACTCCTCTCATATGAAATTAATGATTAATGCATGGGTAATGATAGAGACTGTGAAATGTAAATTGATAGTGATCATGACATTTAATGATAGAGAATATGAAATATATATTGATAGTGAACTTAAGATTATTGAGGGAACATGTGAAATATATAATGATAATGACTATAAGATTAGTAATAGAAGTGTGTAGTGATCATAAGATTATTGATAAAAGATGTGAAATGTATATTTGCTGTTAATCATAAGATTATAAGAGCAATGTTACTATATGATTTGAATACTTCTTACATCTATTGCAAATAGTTGAAAGTCAAAGAGGGTTTAGTGTGCTAATGTTCTCTTTTTGCGAGTTGAAATCGTGTGCAAGATTGTGAAATTGGGACTTGCGAGAAGGGGACATTACAGTAGGCAGACAGAAAAAAACCCTTTATGGGCTGAAACATGCTCCTAGGGCACAATACATCAAATTTAATAGGTATTTGGGAGAACAAGGATTCAAAGGAAGTCCTTTTGACCCCAATTCTATGTCAAAAGCGAGAATGGTGATGTGGTAATTCTAGTAATATATGTTGATGACATCATCATCATAAGTAGTGAGAATAGAGCAATTGAAAAAGTAAAAACTGATTTATGTTTTTTTTTTGACATGATAGATCTAGGCTTGCTACATTATTGCTTAGGTGTACAAATTTGGCAAACCAGTAATCATATATTTGCTTCTAAAACAAAATATGCAAAATGTTTGTTAGACTCAAAGTTGCATGGACACGGATATGGTATCTGATACGGGTACGGTATCCGATACGGATACAACTATTTTTTAGGACCTCGTAATATGGATACGGCTCTCTCTCTCTCTCTATATATATATATATATATACAATTCAATAATATTATTATATGTAATATAATAATTTAATAATAATATAATAGTATTACTATATATAATATAAAATACAATAATTTAATAATACTATTATATATAAATTTTAATCATATTACTTATATATAAGTAATATTATTAAATTATATATATATATGAAAAATAATATATTATATTATTACTATATATAATATAAAATATAACAAGTTAAGTAATATTATCAAATTATTATATTATATATAAATAATATTATTAAATTATATATATAATTGAATAATCTATTATATTTAAAGGTAATTTATTATACCTAAATATTATAAATTTAATAATCATTAGCCGATAGGCTTTTATATGTGAGCATTATAGAATGCTTGAAATTGTCTGGACTATCGACCGGTTTAGAAAATTTTCGGGAGTGAATTTTTGAAGGGAGTGAAACAAATCCCTACCGATGGGTTTAGAAAATTTACCGATGTGAATTTTTTAAGGGCGTGAAACAAATCCCTATCGACGGGTTTAGAAAATTTTCCAGCGTGAATTTTTTAATTGTGTGAGACAATTCCCTATCGACGAGTTTAGAAAATTTTCCTCCGTGAATTTTTTAAGGGCGTGAGACAATTCTGAGCATTCGCCGATAGGAACAACCGACGAGTTTAGAAAATAGAATATAATGTGCACAGCTCCACCACAGGAATAATGCATAGCTCCTCCACGCATTGTAATACCGCGGGAAAACTGTGTTCTCAAGCAAATCACAAATCGTAGCAAATCGCGATTCATTAAAAAAGCTGATTTTGTTTATGTTATAGGTTTTTTTTTTTCCTAATTTTTTAAAGAAACGGCACCCTCTTTTTAGACGCCGAATCTTTTAATTGTGTGAGACAATTCCCTATTGACGAGTTTAGAAAATTTTCCGTCGTGAATTTTTTAAGGGCGTGAGACAATTTTGAGCATTCGCCGATAGGAACAACCGACGAGTTTAGAAAATGGAATATAATGTGCACAACTCCGCCACAGGAATAATGCATAGCTCCTCCACGCATTGTAATACCGTGGGAAAACTGCGTTCTCAAGCAAATCACAAATCGTAGCAAATTGCGATTCATTAAAAAAACTGATTTTGTTTACATTATAGGTTTTTTTTCCTAATTTTTTAAAGAAACGGCACCCTCTTTTCAGACGCCGAATCCAAGCGTATTGGGCACGGGTGAATATTTGCCCTAATTTTGGGTACGACCGGGTACAGTATTCGAGCCGTATCCATGCCGTATCGTACCCGAATTCGTCCCAGGTATGCTGGTACGCGTACCGGGCGAAAGGGGGTGACGTATCCTGCAACTTTGGTTAGACTCGTTTAGGATGGGAGATCGTAAAATCGCGTCTACAACTATGTAGACTGGGCTGAAACTTTTAGACAAGACTGATTCAAAAGTAGTAAATGAGTCAGTCTATAGGCAACTAGTTGACAGTTTGATCTATCTTACAACCACTAGGCCTGACTTGAGCTATGCCGTCCTATATCACTTGATTTATGACAGCTCCAAAACCAGAACATTAGACAACAACAAAGAGAGTGCTTAGATATGTGAAGGGAACATTAGACTTTGACATTCTATAAGGTACAAGTAAGGAGATGTGACTATGTGGATATTTAAGTTCAAACTAGGCAAGATCCGTGGATGATAGGAAATCTACATCAAGTTATGTGTTTAGTCTTGGAATAGGAGCCATTTCAATCTGTAACATGGGGTACAAATATCGATAGCGATACTCAATGGAGTATAATGCCTCCAAATCCTTACAATCAGAATGTAATATCCCAAATGGGATATTATGCAACAATTCTGATTTTTTTTCTGCTCTAACCCTAATTCTGATTTCTGATTTTATATTCACCAGTCTAATACTTATGAGATACCATAAATATCATACCAAAACATCAAAGGAACATTGCATATGAATTTGCCCAAGCATGAGGAATAGATTTCACCACGAAATACATCATTACAACCATAATATCAACTCACAAATGAAGAAATCTGATCTGCTGTTATAAACTGGAAATATGCAATTCAAAATGACAAGTAATTGACTAGGACAAGCAGCCACAAGTCACAAATGATATAGCAAAGTATCTACTATCAAGTTACATACCAAATATGCTAAAATATGCCCTAGAAGGAGGGCGAATGAGGTCTGCCCTAACTGCTGTAACATCAAACCCTAGAAGCCATTGTATCCCCCAAATCGCCTCCAATGTAAGTAGCCTTGACCTCCAAGAGGTGCGCTCCAAGCTAGGGTAAACCCTAGATCAATTTGCCCATGATGAATGCTCTCCAAAGCTGATGTAATTTTCTGCACTTGATGATGATGAAGCTCACTTGAATTCCCGTCACGGAATCCACAATATGAGAAGCTAGATTGGCGCTCAACTCCTCCTTAGTCTCTTGAGGTTTTCGTCCCAAGCTCCTAGTAGAGATCGCTCTCCAAAGTATGAATGAATGAATGCTGAATTGATGTGTTTCCAAGTGCCAAATGAACTAGTATGTATACACAACTCATCCCTTCTCAACATGACCGACCTAGGGTAATTATGCTTTGCTTTTTGAATGATATTTTCTCTCCAAGAGGGCCAACCAGCCTCCAATCACTAGAGCGCCTAGATATAATCAAATTAAAGATTTCATTATTATTTTATCTTCTTCAAGCGCTATCATAGGGATATTATATCTTATTTCATCATGAGGTGTTAGTGAGTATTTGATTCCTCATCCCAACTCGCCCAAGGTAACAATAGCAACCTCCATAGTGATGTATACGATGTGACCATGAATGAAAGTGTAAACAAGGCGCCCTTATACTTCCCTTGGCATGAATGAAAGCATCAACATGGCATCCATACAAATATGACAAGTCATCACCCATGACGTCCTCCAAAAGTCCCGGAGCGGGGAGAAAAGCCCAAATCAACTCTAATGGCGACCATTCCAAAAATGGGGACATTACACACAACCACCAAAGGAAGGAGGTGTCCATATTGGAATCCACTGATGCTTCATGCATGTGTCTCTTTGGTAGGCCACCCATGAGAGATAAATTTTTTGATGAACTCTTCATGGCATTCACCCTCAACAAAGCGTTGGATCCGTCGAGCTTCCTGTAGGACCAGTGGGGAATGGATGTCTAATTTTCGTGCTATATCAGCTACCTCACACATACTGTGTGCCATCGGCTCCAAGCCCTGAATATACTATTGGATAGTACCAAGTGGATCACTCGAATCTGGTTTGGATAACTAAATAGTGATCTCATTGTTGGCACTAGGGGCTAGGCTATGTGATTCCATAGGTGATACAGTCTCCTGACCAAGCTACTCTGGAAGGATGTTAGGCTATGTAGGCGACTCTATCGGCTCTAACTCAGATGGAGGACTCACAGGGGGGAACTCAATAGGATCAATGGGAGCCCCTAGTTGGCTTAGCCATTTGTCAATGTGCTGCGACGCCTCTTTGGATAGTTCTACTAGAGTGGTTAGGGAACAAGGTGTAGTTGCAAGCTCAATCTCTTCCTCCCCTTCATTGTTCCCTTCCTCCGACTCTTCTTCTTCAGAGGAGGACTCAACTTGTATTTTCCTGTGCTTTCTTGAAGCATGGCCATTCTCGTCCTCTTCTCCTTTTCCTTCTGTTAGTTGTGTGCTTAGGGATTTCCACCTAAAAATAAAGGGAAAATTGGAGTTATACTCTGCATCAGGCTGAATATTTTTGGCTGCCAAGGATGGTACTTGGTTATGAATGGCATCTAGGAACATTGCAACTACATGTTGCGTCATATAAAATCCCTTGTGCTTGAGAGAGGAATTGATGAATTATTATTGAAAGCAACTCTGCCCAATTGTATACTTCCCCTTTGTCAAGCCCAATCATATAATCTTTCATCCAAACTGCAATGTCTAATGCTCTGGTGGCTCCTATTAGCCGGCTCTTAGTAAGATCAAGGATGCACCGCCACTCATCATTAGTCAGGTGGTCTTTTCTTAAGCCTTTGTTCCCCTTGTTCCAGATATTGGCCTTTTCTTGGTTGGTTAGATTATCTCTACACAATAATTGTATTGCCATTTCCTTCTGTGCTTGGTTGATATTGACCATTGGTATCACTATTGAGGGTCTTGTGCATGGTACTCCGAAGACTCGAAAGAAATCATTAGGAGTGTATGTGATAGTCACTATACCATCCATATATATTGTATTACTGAATGATGTTTTTTTAATCATAATTGGAGACCATTTCAGAAAATATGACTCAAATCTATAAATAAAAAAGGTGCTTGAATTATTTTATCTACCTTTGTTGATACCAATGCAGCCTTTAGAGGATGGTCTTCTAGATTTGCTGCCCACCACATTCGACACTCTGTAGCCGTAAGGCTTTCCCATGTGAGTACTTCTATAGGATTCTTGTTTTGTGAATCCTACTTCCCTTTCCCCTTTGTTTTGGTACCAGGTGACTGTCCCTGCATAGTATTCTCTTTTTCAATTGCTTTGTCAATGGATGTTCTTAAGATCCTTGGATTGTATGAAGAAGGATTTCCTGCATTGGTGTTCATTGAAACTACTTTCTTCCCTTTTCCTGCCATGACTGATACTAGACCTTGTAGCTGTTGCATGTCTTGAATTGCAGTGGCTCAAAATAAGTGTGCTCTTGACTCCTAATGAATGTAAATGCTCGAAACTCAAACAAGTAGTTATTGCAACTAACTTCGAATACTCCCCTCCTATGCCGTACTACTGATAAAAATTATGTACTTGGTAACTCCATTTTGTCCAATTGCACTTCTCTAATTTAGGAGGGTGTACGGTAGGTAGAGGATTATCACTGTACGACGAACAATGATCAGAAATTTCCACTAAACGAGGTCGTACGACCAAGAAGTTACCAGATCGTATGACGAGCAAGGTATGAAGTGTGAGGCGTACGACGATCAAAAGAATAAAGTGTACAACAATCAAAAGAATGGATGGTATAGCAGGCGATTAGCAGAGAAGAGGTCATATGGTGCATCTGCAACTTGTACAACTACCAAAGGTACATATGTAGGTCGTACAATAGAAAGGACGTATGACAAACAAGCAGCAATTCAGACCATACGACAAACAATCCAAAATAGATTGTACGACCAAGGCTAACAACTTATTAATCAGGTTGTATGGCTTAGCAAGGGGCATCCTTCTCATTTTATTTTTTAATTTATTTATTTTCTTTTTTTCCTTTTCGGTAACATTTTTTCATTTTTCTCATTTATTTTCCTATTTATTTATTTATTCTTTATTTTGTGGGGTCCACCTTTTTATTTTTTCTTTCCAACTCTTCTTTGCTATTTTCCAAGTCTCTACCCCCACCTCAATATTGTGTCGGAATATGCAACTTGCGTACGCTGCCTTATAACACTCATTAATACATGTTTGTGTACTCCAATTAAAATTTTTATCATCAATATTAAATTGAGCCATACCTTTTGATGTTTGCCTTGAATCTATTAATTGTGGCCCTTCTGGTTGTTGGTACCAAATTACTCTTTCGTCTCGCATGGATAGATTTGTTACAGAATTATGTACTGTCTACCAAACTCTAAATGGTGGTGCAGAGGGACTTGTTAATTGACATCTTTCTCTAGCCTCTTGGACAACTGGCTTGTATTCCAAACGTTCCACCACAAGTGAACACTTTGTGATGAAAACTGGTTGATGCGGAGTAATTGTTTCTTTTGGGAGTAGGAAAGGATACCTGTCAATGAAATTTTGATATCCTTCGAACAATTCATTTGAATCTTCCACAATACTCTCGTCTCCATGGTATCTGGTGTAGGAGCACCAAGAGGCTCATGAAGATTCTTGTTTTGGTTTTGATGTTGTCTCATGTTTTGTGATGTAATAAGGTCCATTGGACCATTTCAAGTTGATTTCATGTTGATTGCAAATGGTGTATGGCCATGGTTGCAATAGTTTCAAGTAGGCAGTCAAGTCATAGTTGGTCTAGGACAGTCAAATCCTCCATAAGTCTCCAACGGAGTGACAATTTGTCATAGGTGTATGGTGTGCATCTCATTTTCATGTTTAGAGGCCATGTTAACATTGTCCTAGAGGGGTTTGTAGTAGTGATATTGTTCATATTGTAATCAACCTCTAATGCACATTGTAAACAGTGAAAACAATAGACAGTTTGAGAGGTTGGTGGGTAGTTTTCAGTTGCCCCAATCGATTCAAACTGATTGGGAGGCTTGTAAATAGGTATGTAAAACTCCTCAAGCTCGTGGAAGAAGTGTGAATGAAGATTTGGAGAAGAAATAAACAAAACAAACTCTGGTTTCTGTCTTTTTCTGTGTTATTTTCCTGTTCCTACCTGTACTCTGTTCTTGAACGAATTTGTCATAGATTCTCTTCATGCTGGTTTGAAGGTAGGATGAATCACCTTTGATTTGAGTGGGGTTTGGGATCTTGACACTAGACTAGAAGGGAGTTATAAGTCGTTTTCTCAGAACTGGTCGTGAAACCCTGATTTAGGGCTTTGTGTTCAAACGATGGATTCTTCATCCATTCCACTGATCTCCTCTTCCTAGAATCAGTGGAATGGATTGTTGTCATTGCATATTTAGGGTTTATGAATGTTTCAAGTGCAGAGAACCGAGTTAGAGTGAGTTTGCTATATGAAAGCCCAACAAGACCATGTGTTGTGGCTTTATGAACGGTACAACATCGTGAAATTTGCACACAGTCCATTGTGGAAACTTGATATCTGCGGAAATTGTTGTTTTGGCATGTAATGGAAATGTCTCAATAGGTTAGAAGTTTCTGTGAGGTGTTTGAAGGGTAGTCTCTTTGGAAAAGAGACCTAATTGGGGGCTTTAGGCTAGTAGGACAGTCCTAAGTTGAGGCACACCTTCCAAAACACCCTAGACCCATTTTGGGATATGTAGAGGGCAGTCTAAATGGGTGTCTAAAAGTGGTCTAAGTTTGTGGAAATTAGGCCTCTAATAAAAGTTATTCAAGACTGTTCTTTTTCCAAGGACTGCAAGGAATCTAGTAGGTTGTGAAGGAAGTACTAAGCCTATGTAATGTCCCCTTCTAGTAAGCTCAAATTGTTCTCGAGCTTGCACAATTTCAACTCACAAAGGAAACATTAGTATTCCAAATTTTTCTCTTTCATATCATAATTAACATAGATCCATATTCTTTCCATATTTATCCATAATCACATAATTCATATTCATAGTCATATTCATATTCATATTCATATTCATATTCATACACTTCTCATGCACCACCTTGAGCATATTCTTAGTCGCCCTCTCATTAATCATTCTTACCTTCCATAGGAGTATAGTCGTATTAGGGCACAAACCATCCCTACGGAGGCCTAAAGGTTTGTCCCAACACCCGGGGTCCTTCACCATTTGGCTCGATGGAACTTCACACAACACCCGGCATTCTTCATCCCATCGAGAGTCACCTCATGTCGGGCACATTGTTATGAGCTCATAACTACCATAGGCCCAAGAGCTTCACTCACACCCGGAGTTCTTCGTCTCTTGGCTCAAGGGACTTCACACACACCCGGTGTTCTTCATCCACTTGAGGGTTACCTAGGTCCAATAATACATCCCTAATTCGATTTCTACTTCGCTCGATGGTAAGACAATTAATGAGGAGACTCAAACACCTCTCTCGGCTAGATTATGAGTCGTGTCCTAAAATAGTCTAATGTTCTCATCTTGTGATCCCCCTTGGATCGCAAGATGCCATGATTTCATAATGAAGCTTGTCAGTTCCATATGTTCTTATCATAGGGTCATCTTGACCTCATACCATAATCATTTATTCACATATGCTTAAATGTCATAGATGTCATATATTTCTATCATAATATTATGTGTATCAAATCGTTCTCATGTCTATATTTGATTAAATATCCAGCTTATGACAATATTGCTTTAATCATATGAATCAAGTCATAATTCACATACTAAAGTGTAGTCCTACATTGTTTGATAGATGATTAGTTTATGAGAACATGTCAGCAATAATCCATATCAGTTTAAACTGTTAAATGTTATTCCTAGAGCATCTAAGGTCAGCATTTAACGTCGCAATGTAAACATATATATATACAGATCACATTATATACTAGAATGCAGTCATACTTATTCATTTGATGCAGCAGCGTATTCAATAATGTAAATAATATCCATTTTCTATTTATGATAAGGACCATATACATATCGACTTAAGTCAGCAGATGGAAGACATGGAAATGACATTATGAATAGAATGTATTTCATACCTTTGAACTCAATTCAGGGAGTTTGCTGATGGCATTTCTATCTGATCTGATATGATGAATTGGGTTTATTCCTCCCTGAGATATCAATTAGATGAGGCACTTGATTTGCTATCTGGATTCGATTTATGATTTCCTTATGAGTGCGCTGGACTGTGTATGGTTTTTATCTCTAAATCCGATTGCTAGATTATATTGGATCGGTTGTAGATAGATATTTCTGCTTCCTAGTAATTCTTCTTCCTATGTACAAGTCGATGAGCAATGTATGGCTGTTATATTGCTGCTGTGTCTTGACGTCTGGTAATCACTGATATTCGTTGTACCAAGAATATCCCCAGATCCCTCGCTTTGGTTCCTCCTTATATTGTCTTGAATAGACGTGGGAGTCAGCGGGTGGGACCTTTAGGCCTTCGTGCCTCTTCATAAAACGTGTTTATAATCATATTTATCTTCTTATGAGAATCGCGATCCTTTACTGCCTTGTTCGATCCTCTTTAACTTGTTCTTATTGCCTTTTTAACATGGGTTGTCTTTTCCTGCCAAATCATACTTGTTTTATCCATCTTGTCTTATCCCTATCTTGTCTCATTTGATTTTTGTCTTGTTCCTAATTTGTCTTTTCCTCTTGCCATGAAAGTTGGCTAAGCTATGAAATAGAGCCTAAGGAGAGTTTATTGTCATAGACGTATGAAGCCTTCAAGATCGAACTTCCAAAGATTATTGTTTGTCTAGTCTTCTTTCCAAATCTTCAATTGAAAAACTTCGAACTATTACAGGCTGGAATTGAGGGATATGACAGTATCCTTTAGGACTCTTAGGGTCTAACTCCTTCCATCTATGCTATTTTGCTTATTCATACTTGTATATTTATTGCTATATGATTATATATTCCTCATATATCTTGTAGATCTGCTATCCCTGTATTTTCCAACTCAGACATATAACCTTTTTATATCTATATATCAATTCATATATATTCATAAACTCCGCCATTCTCTATCATGATGTTTAAATCTTTAATTTAAACGCCATAATATGGGGACATGACAGCCTAAACTTGTCAAGCCTTAACCAATGGTCTGGATGGGTCCTATGAAATGTCAAACACGCCTTTACATGATGGTTTCAAGAAAACTAACTGCTGTTCCCAATCTTTCATGTGAATCCATGATTTAGGTTCTTGAATCTTTGAAAGAAAGTCTTGTCAAACTGTGAGATCTCTCCTTTGTCCTAGGTCCTCTACATCATAGTGGTATCAGAGCCATAAAAGGTTCTGTTTTTTTGGTTGTGAGAATGTTCCTTGTGTATGCCAGCAGAGGAGAGTGAAGGAGAGGCTAACATCATGCCTCCAAAGGGGATGACCACTGAGGTGGCCAAGAAGTTTCAAGAAATGAAAGAGATGATCAAAGTGGGAGTCAAGGATGCACTCAAGGCTGAATTGAAAGCCTTGAGGATTGGAAAGAGTTCAGATGAAGAGTCTGATAGAGAAGAAGGGGAAGAAGAAGAACCCCAAGGGCAGGCAGAAATACCTGTTGATCAGAGATATTTTCTTGAAGCCATCAAGACACTTGGCAAGGATTCATCAGAGGCTCGGATGGAGATCCCAATGTTTAGTGGGAAGATAGATGCTGAGGAGGTTATGGAGTGGATTGAGGCCCTGAATAACTATTTTGAGTACAAGGAAGTACTGGAGAACAAGAGGGTAAAGTTTGCCAAAACAAAACTCAAAGGTGCTGCCCTTACATGGTGGAATTACACCCAAGGTGAGAGGGTGAAGAGTGGGAAGCGTATGATTGCTTCTTGGAGCAGAATGGTGGAGAGGATCAAGACTCAATTCCTACCATCAGATTATGAGGTTCAGATCTACAAGAAGATGCAAAATCTGAAACAAAAAGATATGGATGTGGCTGCATATACCGAGGAGTTTCACAAACTCAATTTGAGATCTGGACAAGAGGAAAGTGAGAAGAGAAAGGTGGCCAGGTACCTTAATGGGTTAAGGTATAATATCCAAGATGAAATCAGTCTCCTAACCCCTAAGACCGTGGATGAATGCTTTCAAGTTGCCTTGAGGGCAGAAGAGAAGTTGAGAAGAAAAGGTGATCAGCAAAATAGGGGTAGAGGGGGCAGAAATTTCAGAGGTAGGGGCAGTTTTGGGGGCAGAAATCAGTCCCAAAGAAGTCAAGGGAAATCTAGTTCCCAAGAACAAAGTGGAGAATCAAGTTCAAGAAGAGGCTTTAGAGGAAGGAGACCCAATGGAAGGGGTAGATTCGGTGGACCATGTAGAGGTCTTAGTGTCTTCACAGGGTGATGCTTCAATTCCAACCAAGTGGGACACCCAGCCTTCAAATGTCCTTAGAAGCAAGCCTCAAGCTCTCATGGTGGAGAGAGAAGGAACCAGTTGGTACAAGAAGATGATTGCCAAAGTGTCAATTCCCCAATTGGAAGTGCAGCCCCAGTCCATGATGGAGAAAGCTTGATGATGAGGAGAACCATGTTGAAGGTGCCTCAAACACAAGAACCCCCTCAGAGGAAGACATTGTTCAGGACAACATGCAAGGCCGATGGTAAGCTATGCAAGGTAGTTGTTGATTCAGGTTCAACTGAAAATTTAGTTTCTATTGAGATGATAGACAAGTTGAAGTTGAAAAGAATTCCTCATGCTAGTCCCTATAAGGTGTCATGGTTGAATAAGGGGCAACAAGTCTTGGTTGATGAGCAATCATGGGTAGAGTTTGAGATAGGAGAATATAAGGATAAGATTTTGTGTGATATAATCCCCATGGATGCTTGTCATTTGTTTTTAGGACGTCCTTGGCAGTATGATGTGCAAGCCCAACATGATGGGAAGTTAAACTCTTTTGTCATAACCAAGAATGGGAGGAAGTATAAAATGGATCCTTTGCTGGATGAGAGTATGGAGAAGAATGTAGGGTCAAGTGTCATGTTGGTGAGTGGTAAAGAGTTTCTTAACACCCTCAAGGAGGAAGGAACCCAAGGCTATGCTCTGATTTTAAAGCCTACAAATAGTCCTAATTTGCATGATCCTAGTGAGGAAGAGATTCCCAAGGAGGTGCAGCAATTGTTAGAGAAGTATAAGGGTATCATGGTAGAGGATATGCCTAATGCATTACCACCTATGAGGGACATAAGTCACCAAATTGATTTCATTCCTAGGTCTACATTGCCAAACAAAGCAACCTACAAGATGACACCATCACAAAATGAAGAGATTGCCAAGTAAGTACAAGAGTTGTTGGATAAGGGTTTAGTGAGAAAGAGCCTTAGCCCATGTGCTGTCCCAACAGTCCTAGCCCCTAAAAAGGATGGTAAATGGAGACTATGTACGGATTCTAGGGCTATTAACAAGATCACCATAAGATATAGGTTCCCTATGCCAAGGATTGAGGACCTAATGGACAGTTTGGGAGGGGCTAGATACTTTTCCAAGATTGATCTTAAGAGTGGGTATCATCAAATTAGGATAAAACAAGGAGATGAATGGAAAACTGCCTTTACAACAAATGAGGGTCTTTATGAATGGTTGGTGATGCCATTTGGTCTATCCAATGTCCCAAGTACTTTCATGCGTCTCATGAATGAAGTGTTGAAGGATTTCATTGGCAAATTTGTTGTGGTGTACCTTGATGACATTCTTGTTTTTAGCAGGACCAAGGAAGAACATTTGCAACACTTGGATCAGGTTTTGAAGAAGTTGCATGATGAGAAATTGATGATTAACTGTAATGTCCCTTCCTTAGTTTGCTCAGACTTTAGCAGAGGTTGACTTACTATTAGGGTTCCCGTAGGTCAACAGGTTGGTTAGGGGACCCAACTGAGGGCAGTGGAGCTTTGCAGGGAGCCTTCCGAGTCCTTCAGTTCGGTGTCAGATGATGAATACAGGAGTTGAATTGAAAATATTAAAGGTTTGCCTTAATATGAATAGTGAAAAGTGAATAGTAACAGAGAATTAGAAGGTGAATAGTGAAAAGGTCCCCATCCTAGTAGCCCCAATGTTGTTTTAAAAAGGTGGCACTTCTTTTTCATGAGAAAGAGACCCTCAAGGTGGGCGTCCCATTTTGGAGGGAATATTTTATTGTTTTTTGTGGAAAAGGGAGGATGGAGGCTATAAAGCAATGTATTGGGCTCACTTTTGAGCATTCTATTCTCATTTTTACAAAACTAAGTGCAGGTTTGGAGCTCTGGATAGGGTTTTAGTAGGTTGCAGCTCTTCTGAGGTGGAAACCCCTTGGAGGATAGTGGATTGGACGACAACCCAGTTCACAATACAGGGAAATCTACTTTGGGTTTGCGTTTGGGCGTCATTGGACTTCATTACAGGGTAATATTGCATGTTGGAGAGGTTGCAACAATGGTTTATCATGACCTAATTGCAGAATGGGCTTCTTATGAGCATATAGCCTTTTGTGCATTCACTTGTTGGCCGTTCAATTTGGGAGTTATTCTCAGCCAAATCCTAGCCGGGAATTAGGATTTCAGCCACCAATTGTTCCACAAATTAAGCATTGGCTCTCGGGTATGTGATTGTCATTTGGATAGTTTAATATTGCATCCCATTGAGGTCTTTTGGTTTCTGTTATAGTCTGATATAGTGGAAATCAGACCTCTGAAATTGTAATCAGACTTGATATAATCAGTTTAAAAGGGTCCTATTGATTTGCAAGTGTTGTCTTTTTATTTATTCAATAGTTCTCTTTCATTTTCTATGATTTCCTTATGAATTGGCCATAAAACAAAACAATCATTTAAACTCAAACGACAAACAAATCAGCAAACAAGCAAAGACACCAAACTTACCTTCGCTGGTCAAAGATAAAAAATTGAAACAAACAAATTAGTAGATCCAAAAAAATCAGAAAATTTGAGATAGAATTGGTTGGGGATCTTTCACTGGTATCAGAGCCATGATCTTGCCAGCTTGAGGTCGCTCTAATCAGTTCTATGCATCCTAGAGAGGTTGGGCCACATAGGTATTATACTCGTAGAAGAACACACAGACAATTTGGGGTTGACACTGGTATTCAGGGTTCAGCCATGGGGGATAGCCATGATGGCAATAGAAGTCCCCGCTAGGGGGGAAGACAGAATCAACAGGAGGATACTGATCGTGAGTTATTCAGAACTCTCGCTAATACACAACCATGGATTGTACAGGCATTAGACAGACTTCAGAATACCCCTGACAGAATGGATTTGGGTCGACATAGGGATAGGTGTGGCAGACATGATAGACGTGATAGGGTTGACAGGTCTGTTTCAGTTGCAGACAGCCGTGGGAGTAGTAGGGCTTCCTCGTCGATGGATAGTGGTCTTGGTTCTCCTAGGCGTGACAGGACTCATTCACGTACAACAGATAGGCCCATGCAGCCCCATTTTCCTCCTAGAGATGAGCCACCCCTAGTTAACCCGCTTGAGGGTGTGGAGTTCTAGGATGTTGTTATGGTAGCGAGTGATGAGTGGGCACGTCTTCTAGAGCATGTTAGAGAGGCCTTCCCTCTACCTCAGTATTGTTCTTAGCGTAGAGATAGCATGAGGAACCGTGGTGATAGGGGGCAAAGACAATAGCATAATGGTGACCTCCATCGAACTACTAGCAAACTCACTATATCTTCCTTCGATGGTAGCGAGATCACCGCCTAAGCTTGGGTGCACAAGCTTGACATCTACCTCACTTAAGCCGATGCCTGAGGACAAGGCCATTTAGTTTGCAGTGCTACATTTGGAGGGCGTAGCTTATGAGTGGTGGCATCATGGTTTGGTTACCCAAAACCATAGACTTATTCATTCTTACAGGGAGTTCACTAAGCGGCTGATTGCTAGATTTGACCGTAAGGATGTTGAGTTGTACTACAGGGATTTAGCACTACTGCGACAGACTGGACATGTTGAGACCTACATTAATGAGTTTCAACGCATTGCTGTTATGGTTCCTGAGATGCCAGAAAGACGAGTGGTGATGCTTTTCATAGAAGGATTACATGACAGATTACGGGGTTTGGTCAAGGCTCTTAAGCCTAAGACTTTACATGAGGCTATTCAGATTGCCCTAGACCTTGATACTTCACCACCTCCTACTTATCAGCAGAATAAGAAGTTTTCCAAGGGCTCCAAGCCTTTTCAGAGATCTTCGACACAGCATAGGAGTGCACCACCTCCCCCTAGGATGGACTAGGAGACACGTAATGAGTTGAGGAGGAAGAAGCTATGCTTCACATGTAAGGAACCTTGGGAGCCTGGACACCGATGCCTTGGGAAGGGCAAGGCGCATCTCATTGAGGTTGTGTCTGATGTGGAGGATGAGCATATACAGGATACCGATTTAGAGGGCAGTGATGGTGAGGACGAACAGGATGCCCCACAGGTGGAGCTTGGAGTGGGTGACGCATTGGATGCACCCAATCCTGTCATTGCCACCCTTTCAAGAGTCCCCAGATACCATCCCTTTCGCTTGAAGGGAGTGATTGAGGGACAATGTGTGACTTGCCTTGTTGACAGTGGTGACACGCACAACTTTATTGATGAGGGACTGGTTGCTAAGCAAGGATTGCAGGCGGAGGATTTTGCTGGTTTCAGTGTGATAGTAGCAGATGGATTTTCTATGAGGTGCACCAAGGTAGTTCTGCAGATTAGTATATAGTTGGGAGATTACACCTTGACCGATGATTTTTATGTTGTGGGTTTGGGTGACATTGATGCAATGCTAGGTGTCCAATGGTTGCGGTCACTTGGCCAGTATATACAGGATTTTCAGAGGATGGAGCTGGAGTTTATAATTGGGGGTAAGAAGGTTGTGCTAAAGGCTCTTTCTGATGGTGGGCCCATGGTGGTTTCAGCACGTAGGATGGAATCCGTATTCAAACATGGAGATGTGGCGTGGGCGGCACAGTGTTTTATTTCATCCAAGTCACTTTCTTCATAGGATGACCAGCCATTCCACATTGATGTCCAGACAGTATTGGACAAACATGGAGCAGTATTTGGTGATATTCCTTCTGGCAGACCTCCTAACCGTGGATTTGAGCATGTGATAGAGTTAGAGGAGGGCGCCAAGCCTGTGATTACCACTCCTTATTGTCATCCTAAGAGATTTAAAGATGAAATAGAGAAGACCATCCATGAGCTGCTGGATATGGGGCACATCAGACCTAGTTCTAGCCCCTTTGCTTCTTCTGTGGTGTTAGTGAAAAAGGATGGCACTATGCGCATGTGCATTGATTACCGTGCATTGAACAAGAAAACAATCAAGAACAGGTATCCTATTCCGCGCATAGATGAGTTATTGGATGAGCTTCATGGTGCAGTGCATTTCTCGAAGATTGACCTTCGATCAAGGTACCATCAAATTCGAGTGCGTGAGGAGGACATACATAAGACAACATTCAGATGTCATTATGGGCACTATGAGTTCTTGGTGATGCCTTTTGGCCTTACTAACGCACCTACTACTTTCCAATCATGCATGAACCATATATTTAATAAGCAGTTGCGTAAGTATGTACTTGTGTTCTTCGACGATATATTGATTTATAGCAGGGCTTGGGAGGAGCAAATGAGGCATCTGGATGAGGTACTTGGCATTATGGAGGCACAGTCTCTATTTGCCAACATGTCCAAATGTGAATTTGGACTTACAGAGATCTTGTACTTGGGGCATGTGATTGGTAGTGATGGGGTCAAGGTACATCAGGAGAAGATTCAGTCCATCCTTGATTGGCCATCACTTAGGAACATTTCAGAGTTGCGGGGTTTCTTAGGCTTATGTGGTTACTACAGGAGATTCGTGAAGGGGTACTCACAGCTTGCGGCCCCTTTGATAGATCTCACACGGAAGGGTGCATTCATATGGACAGAGGAGGTACAGGTTGCATTTGATAAGCTCAAGCAGGTCATGAGCACTTGTCCAGTTTTGGCACTTCCAGATTTCTCTCAGCCCTTTGTGTTAGAGTGTGATGCATCCGGAGAGGGTATTAGAGCGGTTCTTATGCAGAATCGTCATCCCATTGCCTACGAGAGTAGGAAGTTGAGGGATAATGAGAGATTGTACTCCACCTATGACAAGGAGATGCTCGCCATTATGCATGCTTTGGCGAAGTTTCGGCAATATTTGGTGGGTGGGAAGTTTGTGGTGAGGACCGACCACAACAGTTTGAAATATTTCTTGGAGCAGAAAGAGCTTAACGAGTGCCAACAAAAATGGGATACAGGCATATGATTTTGACATTGAGTATGTCAAGGGGAAAAGGAATATTGTTGTTGATGCACTTTCTAGGAGGCCTACAGTGGCTACACTTTGCTCTTTGAGTGAGATTTCAGTAGATTGGAAGTCTCAACTATTAGTTGAGTATTCCAAGAATCAGTTTGCATGCGAGATTATGGATGGCAGGATTCAGGATGATAGATACACAGTGATTGATGATGTTATCTACTATAAGAACAGGATTTATTTGGTACCTGGATTAAAACTAAAGGATAAGATCTTAAGCGCCACCCATGACACACCATTGGCAGGACATCTTGGATATTTTAAGACATCGACAGGTGAGAGAGAGATTCTCATGGAAGGGTCTTAAGGATGATGTCTTGCGCTATGTACGTGAGTATGTGACTTGCAAGCAGAACAAGTCAGAGCATACTTTTCCGGCAGGTCTTCTGTAACCATTGCCTATTCCAGAGCAGAAGTGGGAAAGTATATCGATGGATTTCATTATTGGTCTTCCGAGAGTTAAGGGAAAGGATTGCATTTATGTGGTTGTGGATAGGTTGATGAAGTTTGCACACTTCTTTCCTATTGCAGCCAACTTTACAGCATCTCAGGTGGCAGAGTTATTCTTCCGTGAGGTGTTTAGACTCCATGGACTCCCTAGGACCATTGTCGGTGATCGGGATAGCAGGTTTATGAGTATCTTTTGGCAGGAGCTATTCCGATTAGCAGGTACAGAGTTGTGATGTCCCCTTCTAGCTAGATACTTTAGTCTAGCTATGGTTTAGCCTATTATTGGACCCTTGTAGGCTATTACAGATGGATAGGGGGGTCAGTTTGGACACAGGAGGTTTGGGTTGTTCAGTGTTTTTGGCTTTCTCAGAGTTCAGTGGTTGGTTTGAACCTGGAGAGTTTGATTTAGGCTTCATTTGAGTGATTCTTGCTATTTTTAGCATGTCTTTTCAGGCACTTGGGAAATAATGTCTTGGACTCCAGTTTCAGACGGTTTGGCCAGATTCTCAATATTGAGAGAGTTATGATTATTTTAGTGAATTCCAGCATGTTTAATGATTAATGATTAAATATAAAGTTAAATTGACTTTATATTTAAATCACTTAAGTGATGGGTTTATAACACATCGAATGGGGCCAATTGAGTATTTTATTTTGGAGGAGAATTATTAAAAGCTTTCCCTAAGTTTAATTCAATTAAATGTTAATGATTTTATTTAATGTTATTTCATTAAAAAAAAATCGCAGCCTTGAAGAGGAATTTCGATTAGGGTTTTTGGGGGCATATATTTGCTTGAGAAAAGAAGAATGGGGTATCCATTGTTATTGCTATCATTTTGAAAACAGGTTTTTGTGCTTTGAGAAGGGTTTCAGCTATTGCCATTGAAGAACGTAGTTTCATCTGTGAGTCTCCATTTGAACTGGTGAAATATCCAGCGAATTTGGTATCCATAGAGTTTCATACAGAGACTTTGATTTGTGCTTCAGCAGTTGTGAGGAAGATTCAGAAATTTATAGGGGTTTCATTGCAAATCAGAATATTTAAAGATTAATCATTTGCTTATTAACAGTGCCCGTGAACAGTGCTCATGAACAGTGCGCTACAGTACTTGAATCAGCAGTTAGGGCATTTATATCAGGTTTCCTATTAGTTACAATTGTTTTTGTATAAGCATTCAATAAAAAGTTATAGTTTTCCATTGTAAGAATGAGTATTTGTTTGCATTCAATATAGTTGTCTATCATTGCAATTTCTCTTCCTTATAATCAGTGTATTAGAAGTAGTTTGCTTTTTATGTCAAAACCCTCAAAGCACAAAAAAATCAGAAGATACAAAAACAAAAGAATTACAAACAAACCAGCACAGTTGCAGCTGATAGTGAGTTCAGTGATTGAACCAGTTGGGGTTTTTACAAGAGTTGACACCCAACACTAGTTACCACCCATTAGACGGATGGACAGACTGAGATAGTTAATAAGTGGGTTGAGGGTTACGTAACTACGTTTCAAGACAGCAGAAGGCTTGGGTGCGATGATTGTATTTGGGCGAGTATTGTTATAATACCACGTATCACATGTCGATCGGTATGACTCCCTTTCGAGCGTTGTATGGTTATGATACTTTATCTTTTGTGGACTTGGCGTTAGGTGATAGCAGAGCGCCCAGAGCTCGGGATTGGTTATAGGACAATCAGGATATCCTTAAGGCACTTAAGGATAATATTCAGCATGCATAGAATCAACAGAAGATGTATGCTGATCGACATCGAGTTGAGAGGACCTTTGAGGTTGGAGATATGGTTTTCTTGCGCCTATAGCCCTACAGACATAGTACCCTCAAGAGGAGTGGGGCGGAGAAGCTAAAGCCTCGGTTTTATGGTCCATACAGAGTATTGAGGAGGATTGGTGAGGTCGCATATGAGCTTGAGCTACCTCCCGAGAGTAAAATACATAATGTCTTTCATGTATCTTGCTTGAAGAAGGCTTTGGGACAGCACGTTATCTCTTCACCTATTTTGCCCCCATTGGATGAGGAGGGCCGATTAGTTTTGACACTTGCAGAGATTCTTGACATGAGGGAGAGGAGGTTGCGTAGCCGAGTGATCAGAGAGTATTTGGTGCGATGGAGGGATTTGCCGTTGGAGGATGCCACGTGGGAAGGAGAGATGATACTTCAGCATCCAGCTTTGCAGTTGCTTGAGGGCAAGCAATCCTGGGAAGGGAGGGCTGTAATGCCCCTTCCTTAGTCCGCTCAGACTTTAGCAGAGGTTGACCTACTATTAGGGTTTTTGTAGGTCAACAGATTGGTTAGGGGACCCAACCGAGGGCAGTGGAGCTTTGCAAGGAGCCTTCCGAGTCCTTCAGTTCGGTGTCAGATGATGAATACAAGAGTTGAATTGAAAATATTAAAGGTTTGCCTTAATATGAATAGTGAAAAGTGAATAGGAACAGAGAATTAGAAGGTGAGTAGTGAAAAGGTCCCCATCCTAGTAGCCCCTATGTTGTTTTAAAAAGGTGGCACTTCTTTTTCATGAGAAAGAGACCCTCAAGGTGGGCTTCGCATTTTGGAGGGAATATTTTATTGTTTTTTGTGGAAAAAGGAGGATGGAGGCTATAAAGCAATGAATTGGGCTCACTTTTGAGCATTCTATTCTCATTTTTACAAAACTAAGTGCAGGTTTGGAGCTCTGGATAGGGTTTCAGCAGGTTGCAGCTCTTCTGAGGACGAAACCCCTTGGAGGACAGTGGATTGGACGACAACCCAGTTCACAATACAGGGAAATCTACTATGGGTTTCCATTTGTGCGTCATTGGACTTCATTACAGGGGTAATATTGCATGTTGGAGAGGTTGCAGTAGTGGATTATCAGGACCTAATTGCAGAATGGGCTTCTTATGAGCATATAGCCTTACTTTTGTGCGTTCACCTATTGGCCGTTCAATTTGGGAGTTATTCTCAGCCAAATCCTAGCGGGGAATTAGGATTTCGGCCACCAATTGTTCCACAAATTAAGCATTGGCTATGTGATTGTCATTTGGATAGTTTAATATTGCATCCCATAGGGGTCTTTTGGTTGCTGTTATAGTCTGATATAGTGGAAATCAGACCTCTGAAATTTTAATCAGACTTGATATAATCAATTTAAAAGGGTCCTATTGATTTGCAAGTGTTGTCTTTTTATTTATTCAATAGTTCTTTTTCATTTTCTATGATTTCCTTATGAATTGGCCATAAAACAAAACAATCATTTAAACTCAAACGACAAACAAATCAACAAACAAGCAAAGACACCAAACTTACCTTTGCTGGTCAAAGATAAAAAATTGAAACAAACAAATCAGCAGATCAAAAAAAATCAGAAAATTTGAGATAGAATTGGTTGGGGATCTTTCATTAACATGGAGAAGAGTGTCTTCATAAAGGAATAACTCACCTACTTTGGTTTTGTCATTTCCCAAGGCAATTTGAAGATGTATCCAACAAAGTTAGAGGCTATTTTGTCATGGCCAACTCCTAAAACAGCAGGTGATGTAAAAAGTTTTCATGGATTGGCAACCTTTTATAGGAAGTTCATAAGAGGTTTTAGCCATCTATGTGCACCCATCTTGGATACCATCAAAGGAGGATAGAAATGTAAGTTTTCTTGGACAAAGGCAGCCAATGATTCTTTTGAAATTCTGAAAAGGAAGGTAGCACAACAACCTATTCTCCTTTTGCCTGATTTCAATAAGTTGTTTACAGTGCAATGTGATTCTAGTAACCTTGCTATAGGGGCTGTCTTGAGTCAAGAGGGCAGACTAGTTGCCTTCTTTAGTGAAAAACTAAATGATGTTAAGAGAAAGTATTCTACTTATGACTTGGAGTTGTATGCCATCGTGCAAGCCTCTAAGAAATGGAGGCACTATCTCTTGCCTAAAGAATTCATTGTTTACACTGACAATCATGCACTTAGTTTTTTGAATTCACAGGAGAAACTCAGTCATAAACATATGAAATGGGTTGAACAAATCCAAGCCTACACATTTTCCATCAAGCACAAGAAAGGGCAGGCCAATAAAGTGGCAGATGCATTAAGTAGAAGGGTGTGCATGGTTCAAGAAATTCAGTTGCAAAGTGTGGGGATTGATTCCCTCAAGCAAATGTATAAAGATGATGAAGATTCTAAGGAGGTATATGAAGTTTGTTCTCAGTTTTTGGACGCTTATCATTCTGATTTTTCTGAGTTTTTGTTGCAGCAGGGGTTGTTCAAAGGCAGCCAATTATGTGTTCCTAAGTGTTCCATGAGGGAGAACATCATAAAGGAAAAACATTGTGGTGGTCTAGGAGGTCACTGTGGGCTGGACAAAACATTGGATTAAGTGAAAATATTTTATTTTTGGCCTAAAATGCAATCAAACGTTAGAAAATTTGTTGAGAGTTGTAGTATATGTCAAAGGGCAAAGGGTGCTTCATCTAATGCTGGTCTATATCAGCCACTTCCTATTTCTAATAGGCCATGGGAGAGTATTAGTATGGATTTTGTCTTGGGTCTTCCTAGGACTAAAAGAGGTTTTAATAGCATATTTGTTGTGGTGGATAAGTTCAGTAAGATGGCTCATTTCTTGCCATGTAAATGCACTAATGATGCTTCACACATTGCTGGTTTATTCTTCAAAGAAATTGTTAGAATCCATGGTTTGCCCCTTAACATTGTGACTGACAGAGATCCAAAGTTTGTGGGCCACTTTTGGCGTACTTTGTGGAAGAAGTTGGGCACTCAATTGTCATTCACTTTAGCCTATCACCCTCAGACTGATGGCCAAACTGAGGTAGTGAATAGGTCTTTGGGAAATCTTCTTAGATGTCTTACAAAACAGCATGGAGAAGCATGGGATATGATCATCCCTCAAGCTGAATTTGCTTACAATGACTCACAGGAAGGAGTCCATTTGAGATTGTCTGTGGGATTCACTCAAGAGGCATTCTTGAATTGAGGGATCTACATGGATTGGAGAGGAAGAGTGCTCAAGGTGAAGACTTTGCATTGGCCATGAAAGACATCCATGATAATGTAAGAGAAACTCTTGAAAGGAACAATGAGAAGTACAAGGAGAAAGCCAGTGAGAGAAGGAGAGACGTGCAATACAAGGTTGGGGATTTGGTCATGGCACATTTGAAGAAGGAAAGACTTCCAAAGGGGCAGCCAACCAAACTCTTCATGAAGAAGATACGACCTTGCCAAATTGTGCACAAGTTTGGGCCCAATGCCTATGAGATTGAGCTTCCTCAAGGCTTGGCCATATCTCCTATCTTTAATATCTCAGATTTGTTTCCTTACAGGGGTGGTAATGATGCAGATTCAGAGCAGCAGGAAATGAGGAATGGGTTAAGGGTCTCCCACCCAATCAACCCTTAAAATTGGAATGCATCTTGGACACCAAGGTCTTGAAGAAGACTAGAAGGAGGACTTACAAAGAGTACCTTGTCAAATGGAGTGGCCTACCTGCTGAAGATGCCACTTGGATGAGTGAAGAAGACATTTTGAAGCATGGTACCACTGTTGCTGATCTAGTTCCTCAAGGGGCTTGAGTTTTTTTCCACCCCCGGGAGATTGGTGCAGGAGTACCAAGAGGCTCATGAAGATTCTTGTTTTGGTTTTGATGTTGTCTCATGTTTTGTGATGTAATAAGGTCCATTGGACCATTTCAAGTTGATTTCATGTTGATTGCAAATGGTGTATGGCCATGGTCCCAATAGTTTCAAGTAGGCAGTCAAGCCCTAGTTGGTCTAGGACAGTCAAATCCTCCATAAGTCTCCAATGGAGTGACAATTTGTCATAGGTGTATGGTGTGCATCTCATTTTCATGTTTAGAGGCCATGTTAACGTTGTCCTAGAGGGGTTTGTAGTAGTGATTTTGTTCATATTGTAATCAACCTCCAATGCACATTGTAAACAGTGAAAACAATAGACAACTTAGACAGTTTGAGAGGTTGGTGGGCAGTTTTCAGTTACCCCAATCGATTCAAACTGATTGGGAGGCTTGTAAACAGGTATGTAAAACTCCTTAGGCCTGTGGAAGAAGTGTGAATGAAGATTTGGAGAAGAAATAAACAAAACAAACCTGGTTTCTGTCTTTTTCTGTGTTATTTTCTTGTTCCTGCCCGTACTCTGTTCTTGTACAAATTTGTCATAGACTCTCTTCATGCTGGTTTGAAGGTAGGATGAATCGCCTTTGATTTGAGTGGGGTTTGGGTTCTTGACACTAGACTAGAAGGGAGTTATAAGTCGTTTTCTCAAAACTGGTCGTGAAACCCTGATTTAGGGCTTTGTGTTCAAACGATGGATTCTTCATCCATTCCACTGATCTCCTCTTCCTAGAATCGGTGGAATGGATTGTTGTCATTGCATATTTAAGGTTTATGAATGTTTCAAGTGCAGAGAACCGAGTTGGAGTGAGTTTGCTATGTGAAAGCCCAACAAGACCATGTGTTGTGGCTTAATGAAGGGTACATCATTGTGAAATTTGCACACAGTCGACTGTGGAAACTTGATATCTACGAAAATTGTTGTTTTGGCATGTAATGGAAATGTCTCAATAGGTTAGAAGTTTCTGTGAGGTGTTTGAAGGGTAGTCTCTTTGGAAAAGAGACCTAATTGGGGGCTTTAGGCTAGTAGGACAGTCCTAAGTTGAGGCACACCTTCCAAAACACCCTAGACCCATTTTGGGATATGTAGAGGGCAGTCTAAATGGGTGTCTAAAAGTGTTCTAAGTTTGTGGAAATCAGGCCTCTAATAATAGTTATTCATGACTGTTTTTTTCCAAGGGCTACAAGGAATCTAGTAGGTTGTGAAGGAAGTACTAAGCCTAAACTTGTCAAGCCTTAACCAGTGGTCTGGATGGGTCCTATGAAATGTCAAACAAGCCTTTACATGATGGTTTCAACAAAACTAACTGTTGTTCCCAATCTTTCATGTGAATCCATGATTTAGGTTCTTGAATCTTTGAAAGAAAGTCTTGTCAAACTGTGAGATCTACCCTTTGTCCTAGGTCCTCTACATCAATATCCTTTTGCAAGTTCATTATTTGGATCTTCTACAATGCTTCTTTCTCCAGAAGGTCAATCGGAGTTATCATCTCCAGAAGGGAGGCCAAAATTGACATACCCATAACATTGGCCATAATACAGTGAGTGCATGTACCAATCGTTATATATCTTAATTAACCATGTAGATGGGCCAAACAATCACAGTTAAGTCTGGATGTGTAGTTGGTATTGCACTTCCGCCAATTTCTTTATCATTATCCATCATTTTCTCACTCAGTTCTTTATCTTCAGTATCTTCCCAATCTAAGTCTATCATATTTATTGCTACGTGGGCCTCTTGCCTCTCATAAATTTTTAATTTGGAACCATTTACTGCATCTTTTAACATGGTCCCATCTAAATTTTCTAGTCTTATGGACCCATTTTCTAATATTTCTTTGATTTTGAATGGTCCTAGCCACATTACTTAAAACTTGGTTTGTTCTCATTGTGACCATTGTATTTTAATACCAATTGTCCAAGTTTGAAGTTCATTCTTCGGAGATGTTTATCGTCCTAGTGTTTTCTCCTTTTTTGCATAACTTCAATTGTCCACTGTGCCATAATTCTTCGTTCGTCTAGCTTGTTTAAGAGGAGTAATCTTTCTTTGAGACTTTCATTGCCCCCTAGTCAATTTTTTATGGCGATTCTTAAACTGGGTACCATGTGTTCCATCAGAACCATTTCCTCTTGACCGTACATCAGTTGAAAAGGTGTGTCTTGTAGTTACCTTAAATGTTGTACGATAGGCCCATAGTACTGTAGACAACCTTTCCTCCCAATCTATACCCTTGATCCCACATGATTTGTGGATAACTGAAATAAGTACCGTATTTGTTGATTTTGCTTGGCCATTGGCTCTTGAATAGTATGGGCTAGAGAGGGTATGGAAAATTCGGAATTCACTCATCACTAGTTTGATCATATGGTTGACGAAATGCCCACCTATGTCACTGGTTATTTGTATTGGAATCTTGAACTTGGTAACTATCTGCTTGTAGATAAACCTTGCCGTACTTAATGTTGTGTTATCAGGTAAGGCTTGTGCTTTTGCCCACTTTGTTAGGTACTCGTTTTCCACTATGATGTATCTGCATATATGTAGCTAACTGACCTTGAGAGAACCTATGAAGTCTAGTCCCCACTATTTGAACAATTCTTGCGGTCGGGATGATGAGAGCGACATGAAGTCTCTCTTTAGTGGCTTTCCTACTCTTTGGCACATATTGCATCTCACTACCCATTCTCTCGCATCTATGTGGAGTGTTGGCCACCACAACCCGGCTAGGAGGATTTTTCTTGTCATGGCATCAGGCGCCATATGGCCACCTGCCAATCCTTCATGTGCCTCCAACACACCCCTTATCTCTTCCCGCACTACTCATCGTCTCAAGATTGTGGTCTAGGCCCATTTTGTAGAGGAGTCCATTGATCAATTGAAATGTTTTTGCCTTGAGTGCTAATTTTCTTCTTTCTCTTGGTGGCATATCATTCAAGAATGAATATGTTGAAAGATATTCTCTGATATTCTCATACCATGTTGGTAGTACGACTATTTGGAATAAGTGGGCGTCAAGGAAGTCTTCATTTACACCTTCCAGGGGTTCTTCTGACTTGATTCTTGAGAGTTGATCTGCAATGACATGACTCTTTCTTGGCCGAACAATGATTGTAAAAGTAAATTCTTGAAATAAGAGTAACCACCTACTTACCCGACCCTAGATAATTGGTTTGTTTACCAGATACATTAGCACCTAATGGTCCACATGGAAAGTGAATGGAGTTGCTAGTAGATAGTGTCGAAACTTCTGCACTAAGTAGACCACGCCCAATGCTTCTCTTTCCGTGGTGCTATAGTTGTGTTCTGCACTTGATAATAATCCGCTTGAAAAGAAAACTAGGTGATCAAGCCCTACTTGTGCTAGTGTGGCTCCAATAGCAAAGTTAGATGTATCCACATGTATGTGGAAATCCTTGTCCCAGTCGAGGTATGCTAAAATCGGAGAACTAATGAGTTGTACCTTTAGTTCATTGAAGACTTGTTCTTGCTCCTCTGGTCATATAAATGCTACCCCTTTTCTTGTGAGTAAATCTAGTGGATGTGAAACTAGAGCAAAGTTCTTGATAAATCATCAATAGTAGCCCACATTGCCCAAGAACGATCTTACTCATGTAATATCCTTCAGGGCTTCCATTTCTACATCACTCTTATTTTGTCAGGATTTGTCTTCAATCCCGCCTTACAGACAATATGTTTGAGGAGTTTACCTTGTGGTATGGTAAAACGACATTTCTTTGGATTTAAGGCTAGGCGTGCTGATTTGCATCATTCCATGCATTCTGCTAGGGCCTTTAGGTGAGTTTCTTGGTCGTTGGAGATTGACTAGTCGTCCAAGAATGCCTTAAAATTTCCTACTGACATCTTATCAAAGATGTGGAGGATTATTTTCTAAAATGTTGCAAGAGCGTTGCATAGGTTGAATGGCATTCTGTTATAGGCATATACTCCATCTTCTACCACAAAGGTGGTCTTGAGTTTATCTTCTTTGGTTATGCTTATCTAGTTGTATCCTAAGAAGCCATCCATAAAGGAGTAGATCTCGTGTACTGCTACTTCTTTGAGAATAGAGTCTGTGAAGGGGATTGGAAACGAATCCTTAGTAGTGACTGCATTGAGGCTTCGGAAATCCACACATTCTGATTTTCTCGGATTCCTTCTTCAATGAGATAACTATTGGTGACACCCAATCACTTGTTTCCACTTTGAAAATAATTCCCGCTTCTAACATTTTCTGTATTTCTTCTTGAACCTTGGCTGCATAGTTTCAATTCATCTTGCAGGGTCTTTTTCTCACTGGTTGTGCTCCTGGTACTCAGGGGTCCTATGCATACACAATTTTGGTGGCACTCCTTTTAGGTCTTTGTATGTCCATGCAAAGACATCCTATGCTTCATGAAAATTTTGAATGCTGCCGCCTTCAACACAGGATTCTAGTTGTCCCCAAATGTTATGACTTCTGAACTACCTTCTTCTCCCAAGTTCACTTTCATGGTTGTAGGTTCCTCATACTTTATGTCCTTATCTTGTTCAAATTTATATGTAGGTGTGTCATCTAACCTTGCATTCCCTTATTTGTATTCCCATACTCTGGTGGGAATGTATGACTTATTGGTGTCGAATGGTCTTCTTGTTCATTTTCCTTATCTTTCTCATTCTCTCCAATTTCTTTGATCTATATCATGTTACATTCTAGCTGAAATAACTCGTAGTCTTCCATTTGCCAATGGAATAATCCGTTGAAAGAACTCGTTTCATCCTCGGAGCAAGGTTGGAGATCCAAAATTCCCTCATCACTTGGCTCCATAGGGCCCTTTTCTTCCTTTGCCCATGTTTCTCTTGTGTCCGAGTCTGAGTCTGATGAAGGTACTTCCTTGCTCACGACCCGATTTCTCAAATCTATTACATATTTCTTTCTCCTATTTTCAATGGATAGGGTGTTCCTCTTCCAATTATGGTTGGCTTTGGCTGCTATTAGACATCCTTGACCCAATAATGCATCATAGGCCTTTTTGTGTAATGAAATAATTACAAAATTCAAGAGAAATGCTTGAGTTCCTATCAGTACCTTTTGAGCCATTAGGACCCCTAACACTTTGATTCCATGTTGATCAAATCCCACTAGTTGGAAGGTTGGTCACCAGAGGGTAGGTTCCCTGAGGTTCTTCCACGTATTTTTCGGAAGTATGTTCACTCCTAATCCTCCATCAATAATTGTGTTCGTAAGGTTTTTCCCAAGGATCTCCATATGTACTATGGCTGGTCTCTTTGCCACATTGATCATTAGTAGCATCGGGTCTATTACTTGGTCGCCATGCCATGGAGGTACTACTATTAAATCTTCACCCTTCTCCTTGGCGATTCTTCCATCACTTCGGCCATAGTCTATTGTAGTGGCAATTGCAACTCTCAATTGTGGCATGCTCTATAAGAGACTTGCTATTTTGATGGGTATAGTAGTTTGCAACACTTGCCTTGCAATATTTTTATTTGATTCAAATCTTATGGAAGTGCTTGCATTCTCGTTAGAACGCTGTTGTTCTCTTGTCATAGCTTGTTCCACCTCAGCTCTCGCTTCTCAAAGTCTTTCTTTTTCCGTACGTGGGTCTGGATACACAACTTTCTTGGTTTGTGCTTGGGTGATGGCCAGAACTTCATTATTTTATTGTTCTACACAATCATATTGATGTTGGCTTTTTGCCTTGGACAATCAGTATCCTCACAATCTCGTGGTCCACACCATTTGCACAATATTCCCACTTTGTTCTAGTTCTTTTGGCATTCTCTAGCGAAATGCCCCACTCATTGCATTGTTGACATTGTATAATAGGGCATCCTTTTGAGTCATTGTATACAACTCCTTCCTCCACTGTTATTGTTATTATTAAATCTATTTTTGTTTCCTCTTTTATTCCAATATCTGCCTAGGGATGCATTATTGTTATTTTGTTGCTTTGGCGGTGTACTGGGTGGAGTGGATTGCTCCCCTTGTCTGAAGAGCACTTGTGTACTCCTTAGTTTTAGATTGTATGGGCATTCTTTTATTGAGTGGCCCAGGACTTGACATATATCACAAAGTAATTTCTTGGGATGATTTGTTTTAATGTGACCCTCACCTTTGCATTCTGTGCACCAGAGTTCCATTGTTTCTTTACTGGCTTCTTTTTTTGCCTTTAGTTCCTTCATTATCCGCATGATATCCCTTTTCAGAGCTTTTATGGTTCCTGATTCATTATCGTTGTTGTTATTTGAATTTTCATCTTCCTCTGTTTTCCTTTTGCCACGAGAGGATATTTTATCCTCACTCTAAATATCCATTGCCTGATTGTAGGCTTCTACATAGGAAGAGGGTGGTATTACCTTCACCTTTTTTCTTGAATCTTAATGAAGGAATTAGACCTTTGATGAACCACCTTTTCTTGAGGCTGTTGGCCGGTTCCTTCTCTAATTTTACTAGGAGTTCCTTGAACCTACAATTGCAAGCTTTGATGTTCTCGTGTCCACCTTGCTTGGTGTTATAAATTTCTGCTACAATTTTGTTGTTGTCTTGAAGTAGTTTTCAAAAGCTTTGTTCAATCTTTCCTAGGTAGTTTTGGAAGTTGTTTCAAGTTCTATACCAGTCGATTGCTATGCCCCTTAGAGTTGCTGGGAAGGATCATAGTCAATAGGATCTATCATTGTGGCCGTTTGCTATCCAGATTGTTTCATAGGTTTTGCAATGCCTCATAGGATCCTATGATCCATTACTTATGAACTTGGGCAGCTTTTGCCTCTCTACAATGGGACTTGATGGGGAGTCACCATATTGCTGTTATGATGCAATCTCAATGTCTATAACTTGCTTACCAGGGAGTTTTGATTTGGACGTTCCAGTGCTTCTCTTGCACTCTTGGCCATGTGGGAATCATCAACTCATCTCGCTTCAGCGTTTTGGACCTTTGTATTGCTTTCAAATTCTTTCTTGTGCACCCTTGGCCTAGGAGTTTTGGGCTCAGTTCCTTCAATTACCAATTCTTCTTCAATCAACAATTCTTCAATGCGTTTGATGTTACTCTCGTACGCTTCTATCAATGAATCTTTAGATTCTATCTCCCACCCTTCCTTGTTTGATCGTGGTCGTACTAATGACTTTTCCACTTGGTCGGCAAGATCGACCCATGCTTTGTTGGGGAGTGGTAAGTGCCTTATTATCTCTTCCCACTCTACCCTTGTATGCTTCTTTGTAGTGGAAATGTTTTTGTTTTCTCGACTATGGCTTTGATTTCAACTCACGCATTGGCTTCAACTTCGTTCTCGAGATAGGCTCCGACTTTGGAGTAGTATGCCTTGGGTTTCTTGGATTACTTCCCTTAGTTGTCTCCTTCATTCCCTTTGTTCTACTATCCTCAAGGATTGTCTCACTTCTTGTTCTATTGTTCTTTGACCACTTTGTGGTCTCTTCCCGTTCTTATTTGGGTATAAGGGCATTAATTCCAGGAAGTACGACATTGGTTAGTGTTGCGTTCCTCTTCTTCATGTCGGTTTTGCTCTTCGTAATGTTGATTTATTTGTTGTCGATGTAGTTCTCAATCTCTTTTCGCACGTTGATCTTGCAGAATTATGAAATGTTGTGTGAGGAGTCTCAGAAGATGGTCAAGAAGATTGTCCACTTCTTCATTCACTGTCAGATTATTCCAAATTTCGTCTTGTGGTACCTATCTTCTTTTAGCTTCCTTTTGTATGTGCTTCTTTACTAATATATCCCACAAATGTACCAAATCTTCTGTGAGGTCGTCTTCCCTTTCTTGGTTAGATTGTACTGGCTCTTCAATCGACTGTCCCATTTATATGGCCATTTCAACCCGACTTTGTATAGGCAACAACACCATATGTTTACTTCTTTTTAATATATCTCTGTTTATTGCAGAGTAAACAAAAGAAATACACATCAAGGATTCATAGCATAAATTCTAATTCAGAAGAATGTGAACAATCCTTTCATTCATATATATTCATGCTCTTATACAATTGTGTAGTACAGGGAATATCATCAACATGAGGTCCCTTTCTCCCGACTACCAAGGACCTATATAAATCTTTTGACGGTTGCTCAAGACTGCAACTGTAGGCAACTAATCACAAAATTGTATCCTCTAACTACCTAACGACAAGATACAAACGTAGTCGGAAATAACTAAGTACATAAACACAACTAAGCACATAAAACATAACTATAGTAATTAATACATACTACAGTAATATAATATTCTTATAAGTTATGAGTTGTAGTTGATAGTCTAGGTTCAAACTTTGAATTCGAGACAAATTTTACATTGTATTTGGAAAAAGTAATGAATAAATTCCATCTTTCATGCCTTAGACTCTTTATGTTTGTTTCACTTTTGCCTCTACACGCTTTATTTGGCATGAAATAACAAAAATAATGTCCTTTTTCCTGTTTTTTTGAGATTTCAGTGTTTTTTAGTTTGCCTATATTTTCCTCAGTAATTGAACTCCATTTATACATCTGTTTTTTGAAGTCAATCCCTAGTAAATGTACTGCTACTATAGATTGCCTATGGCCATGGGCTATAAATTATAATATGGTCCATTGTATACCTTTGGAGTAAAGAAACTGTTGGTCACAGCCCTTGTTGAAACCTATTGTAAGTGTGTCAATATTTTTACCATAATGTCGATTTTGTGAAGCTGCCTTCGCCTAGCAGTTCATAAGCATCATCTTCATTCAATGAAAGCTCTTATCACTACATATTACAGTAAATTTCTCTGCAGTGATTTACTATCGTTTCAAGGTTGTCATTAGCCTCAAATAAAATAATACAATCCACTATAAAGAGATATTGAAGGGGAAAACGTTCTTGTCACTCATCACCCACTAGCTTAATCACACAACTGTGAGCAATGGAATAATCTCTCTCTAGGAGCTAGGCAGGGCTTGCAGCTCGAAACACAACTAAAGTAATCTTTACATGTGATTCATGCTGCCACTTGATATCTATCTCAAACTCAATTAATTAGCCAAACCACCCTATTGCTGACAGGAAAGGAAGAGTGCCATAGGCAAATATACTGCCATATAGAGTCCCTTGCACATGAGATGAAGGATGTTTGTTAACATAATAACAATAGCTCGTCTTGTCAAGCAAATACACATCATTAACACAGGGTCTTATTCCATTAGGTAACCTAAAATACACTCACACACCCATGCAAACATGTGCACAAACAGGCACATGTGCATTCTCACACACATGCACATTGTATAAGTACAGGGCCATTTTGTTGCCATTATCCTTGGTTTGACTATTATGATTATTATGTATAGGTTTGTCCACTGTCTTTTTCTTTTGTTCTTACAATTCTTTATTTAAATACATGGTAATATCATTTTCGAATGTTTTCTGTAGCTTATGTCCTTTTGCTTAAAGCAGTTAAGTAATACCACAGTGAAATTGGCCTTGGGCTCATGATATCAATGCCACTGAATCAACCATGGCTTGGTTTCCAATTATGAATACTATGTTGTAGATGGGCTTCTTCAGTGGCCTTGTAGTGTTTCGTTCTTTTTCCCTTGTTAGGTCTCTTTGCTTCAAACTTGATCAAGTTGCTTTTGGTTCATGATAAATAGTTGATTAAATTGTATGCCAGACTAACTTATATATTTGTATATTCGTTTTTATTGGTTGATCAGATATTTGGAACTGGACACGGTTGAGTTTACTCTGGGGGCTGTACTTGATGCAGTCATAAGTCAGGGGATGATAGTAAGCAGGGTGAAGGGCCTGCAGCTGATATGTGATTCAACAGAAGAGATCAAGACGATGTACCTTTTTGGAGATCAGCTGAGGCTCCAGCAAGTTTTGTCAGAGTTTTTATTGAATGCCTTGCGGTTCACTCCACCAGAAGGATGGGTTGAAATCAAGGTTATTCCAAATAAAAATCATCTGGGCGTTGGTTTGCACATTATGCATTTGGAATTCAGGTATATTGCTTACTGTGGCTTTTCTGTAAATCTGGATTATTTTAGTTGTTCATTCCCATATGTATCATTTTAATAAGTCGAATGTGCTTCATATACCAGTAATTTGCTATTCAATTCTTTGGATTTGTTTCAAGCTTAACAGGTCTCAGTAATTCATTGTTCATCTCCATTAAGTTAACATCCTTTAGGTCGATCAATCAGAAAAACTGCTTTGGGGTCATGTAGTATTTTCTTTAATTTGTGCTTAAAAAAGATAAAACTCGTCCACAACGCCTGCTTGAACAACTGTCTCTTTGAAATTATTAATTTGTAGCTGAAATCCAAAGTTCTCTCTGTGGTGTTTGTTTTTGTCTTGCTTGTTCTTCCATTCTGTTATTTTGCAGGTTATATGCTGCACACTTTTAAATTTGTAAGTTCATTTAGAAACTTCTCTGGTTTTTTAATTTTTTTTTTTACTGCAAATAGAAATTGTCTCTGGACGTGTTGCAGCACCTGTATGACCTTCTCTGCAGCATTTCCGAGTGTAAACTTAATGTGACATTTGTTGACTGTTCTCCAACATTTTCAATCTTAGAAGTCTGCACTCTCCTTGAGGTGTGAACAACAGTGAACCGCTTCTCTGATGCCAGGGCATCAATCATATGGTAGGCACTTACTTTCTCGACCAATGGTTGACTGGTGAGCAATAGCAAATCACTTGAGCACTTCATTTGAAAGCTTAGCAAAAATGAGCAACTTGCAAAGTTATTGCTACCTTCTCTCCCTGTTGGTCAAGCTACTCAATATTGCTTTGCAAAATCAAAGACCCCCTCTCTTTTTTATTGGGTTCAATTAGGGTCCTATGAGAAAACTCATATACCATACTGTGTTAGGATAACACCACAAGAAAAACAACAGATTGACAGATTAAAGCAATAACATTTACCACAGATATGTCATGTAGGAAGCAGAGATGTGTAGAATCTCAGGGCCATTACCCAAAATTACTTTAAAATTAAACGAGGAAGCATTGCTGTTTGGATAGAGGTTTCATCTGTTGTATTAGGGGTTCTCTCTCCTTGGTCCTTTTGCTAGTGCTCCTTTCCTTTTTAGCTGTATAAAGGATTTGTGTGCATGCATGCATGTGTGTGTGTGTATACAGCTACATACCTATATACATACACATATCTATCTATCTATATATGTATAACAGTATATGTATATATATAGAAGACTTGTGTGTGTTCACATGCACGTGTTTATATATGTATATACATATATGTTGTATATATGTGTATGTGTGTACACGTGTATATATACATATATACTATGTTACTGATTCGTTTTGCTAAACCCTTGGATTCGGGTTTGGTTTGAACTAGGTCTCGGTCTTGGTGCAGATCCCCTATGGGGCCATCTAGGGCTCTACCAAAGGGCCTTTGGCTAGGTTTGTTGCAAGGTGAGCCCGAGCGAATCCAGGTACATTTTATAGGACCCAGACAGAATCCGAGTGAATTTGTCTTGAAAAGATGCCTTTTTTATTTTTTATTTTTTTCCTTTTCTTGGACTTAAAGGTTGACTAAAAAACATAAAAATATGAAAAAAGTGCCATGTAAGCCATAGTTGGCGAACTTGGATTCGACTCGGACTTGAAAGACCAAATTTTTTTGACTCAGCGAAAACTTAGCAACTTAAAATATACTTAAATTTTTGGAAAAAAACATAAATTTTATGCAAAATACAGCTACAAAATGTACCAAATGAGTTTGGTGGGCGTTCAGGGGCAGCACACCATTTCCATAATTTTTTGAAAGGCGAAAAACCATGTTTTTTCAATGTTTTTTTAGTGTTTGAACCAGTGTTACAAGACTCAGACTCGCCCAAGGCTCAGCAAGCTGATTTTTGACTTGGACTCGGACTTGCCACCCAGACTCGCCAAAGACTCGGCAAATTGAAAAACTCATGAAATTCAAAGATTTTTAAGGATTTAAAACTTGTTTCATGCACCCTTTAATAAATAAACCTTAAAGACACAATAAACTCATCAAATAGAAGCTACTTTGATCACATACACAAGTATACATCGATCACATAAGTATGAACACAAATTTTAGCTGAAGGAAATAAGACATTTAGATATATAAATATTGGCAAATGTATACAAAACTCGTGGAATATGAAATCCATGGCATTAAAAGTTCAAAACAAATATCAAAACAAAAACTAGAAGTCTATGGCTCAGAGGGGCCTGCATCACTCGACCCAATATTACGGCAAGTCTTGTGTGGGCATCTAAGATAGGTCTTGGATGATGATGCAACCATGATATCTGCTTGTGTCTCAGTAACACTCATGCCAACATCCAAGGTGTCTCCTTGTGCTCTAGCCTCCTCTGCCATGACTACTGTCTCTGCCTCTCTATCCACCTGATCAACTGTAATGTCCCCTTTTTCCGAGTGATCACCCAACGGAGTCGGCTAGCCTATTTTATTCTCGTAGGCTTAGTCAGAAGTGCAAAGGAATAATTTAATTAGTCAAATACTAAGTAATCCTAATTATTTTGGGTTATTTATATTTAACTAATTTTGCTGGACCAATTTGTGATATGAAATGACTTTTACTATTTTTGTGAGCCTCTTGGTGAAATAAAATAAAGAAAATTGCCAAGAAGGTGGGCGGCCAAATTGAGGATAAAAAATATAAAATAAATTGCCAAGGGAGGTCGGCCAAGAGGGAAGAGAACAGAAAATAAAATAAAATATATATTGCTAGAGGGAGGTTGGTCATGATGAGGTCTTAATGGATGGCTATAAAAGAAGGCAAATTGGAAGTCATTTTCATCATTCACATCTCATATCTTTTCATTGGAGATTGTCTCTTTGGCTGCAACTTTGGTTCAGCATATTCCAAGGATGAAAACTCAATTCCATCTTGGAGGTGGACTCATACAGAGTTCATATTTTTGCTTCATTGGAGATTTGGAAGGAAAGGAATGTCAAAGACATATTTGTTTCTGCAGAAACCCTAAGGCCAAATTGTGTGATTGTGCCAAATACAATTTGGAGGAGTGAAAGATAAATTCAGATTTTCAGATCAGACTTGGAGCGCCATCATTTGGAGGGTTTTGAGCATTGATTGTGCTTGGGTTTTAACCCTAGGTTGAGCGCCAAGGAGAGTGATTTCAGTTTTGGAGTGTTGGAGTCAACCCTAGCCTCCGTCGCCTTTATCTTGCATGCCATTTGTCATTTTCAAAGGTGTGCCGCCTTGTTGGAGGAATTCGCCCATCTAGGGGTTGCTGATTGACATCATTCTTCATCATTTTTGGTATGTATAAACCTATGATTAGGTCTGATTTGTAATAGCAGAAATCTGGGCTATGTTTGGGCATGTTTGAGCCTATACATTTGATGTAATTTCAATTCAGAATATTTTGATTTGTAGCAGCAGACTTTCATATTCAGAAATCAGAAATATTTGCCATTTTGATTGCACTTGATTGGTCATATCATGTGGTTGAGTTCATGGTTGATGATATCTTCATAAGAGTACATGATTGACATGTTTATTTGAGCATTTTGGCAAATATATGTTCACTGTCCACAATTATTTGTAATTCAGAAATAAAAATCAGAATTCAGATTTAGGGTTTGAGAAGAAGGAAAATCAGAATTTTAGGGCAGATTTGATTAGGGATCTTACATCAACCCAATCAAGGTCCTCATCACCAAAGACAGGATCCCCAGCCTTAGTGATCCACTCTGATTGTGGATCAACCTCCTCTAGTAATATTGGTGATAAGTCACTGCCCAAAATATGTTTGTGGCAAAGGTGAAGGTTGTAATGAACATAAACTAGATCATTCAACCTCTACACTGATAGTCTATTGCGCTTCTTGGAGAGTATGTGCTCAAACATACTCCAATTGCGCATACAACCTAAAGCACTGCATGGTTGGCACAAGATTCAAACTGCAATCCTCTGAAGATTTAATACCTTAGCACCAAATCCTTCCCACCATGCATCTGAGATGAGAAAAAGAAAAAATCAATCTCATTGTCCCACTTTAAGTTTCAATATTTAATAATAATGTAAAAAAGGAAAAGTTTTAATTTTTAAACTTATATTATGCCCGTAATAGATTTTTACCTGGCTGCAATGTCGTCCGAGTGGACTTGCATATATCTCATGCAAAGAGATCTCCTTGTGCAAGTCTAAAGATCTCAATCTCGGTGACTATTTGTGCTTCAAGAAGAGAATCAAGCACCATTTGCTCTATGACTGTGTAGAGCCCACTCAAAATCTCCTCATCTGCCTTAAGATCAGGGCGGAATTGGAATGCCGGATTGAGGAAATAAACAGCTACGTGTAGGGGCTTGTGAAGCTGGAGGTGCCATCGTCTATCAATGATTTCCCAAATGGGGCGATATGTAATGTCCCCGTTTTTGGAATGGTCACCATTGGAGAGAGATTGGGCTAATTCCCACACTCTGGGATTTTTGAGGGCATCTTGGGTAATGGAGATGACTTGTCATATTTTTATGATGTCTTTGATGCACTTATCTTGGGAGAGTCTTCCTTGGAGCAAACTACTCGGGAGAGTCACAATCATGCCAAGGGATAATATGGTGTTGTGTGGATGCCATGTTGACATAAGGATATGCTTTCAGTCATGCCAAGAGAAGTATAAGCTCGCCTTGTTTACACTTTCTTGGATGGAAAATAGTATTCAAAATATAATAAATATGCCTAGGTCGGCCCTATTGTAGGAGAGTCATATTGTGTATATATACAAGGTCACTTGGTATTGGCAAATCATCTATTCAACATTCATTCATTCATCTTTGGAGAGCAATCTCTAAGAGGATCTTGGGATGAAAACCTCAAGTATCCAAGGAGGAGTTGGGCGCCAATCTAGCTTCTCTTATTGTGGATTCTGTGACAGGGATTCAAGTGAGCTTCAAACCATCAAGAGCAGAACTCTACATCAACTTGGAGAGCATCTAGCACGGCCGAATTGGACTAGGGTTTACCCTAGCTTGGAGCTCACCTCTTGGAGGTAAAGGCAACTTGCATTGGAGGCGATTTGGAGGATATTATTGGCTGCTAGGGTTTCATATTACAGCAGCTAGGGCAGACCTCATTCACCCTCCTAGGGCATATTTTGGCATATTTGGTATGTAATTTGATAGTAGATACTTTGCTATGTAACTTGTGACTTGTGGCTGTTTGCCCTAATCAAATATTTGTCATTTTGGACTGCATATACTCAGTTAATTACAACAGATTGGATTCCTTCATTTGTGAGTTGTTATCATGGTGGAAATAGTGTGTTTCATAGTCTAATATCTTCCTATGCTTGAGAGACTTGTGTTTGATGATCATTTGATGCTTGAGATGCTTTATATTGGCTGTTATAAATGTTGCAAACCTGAATATTGTTAGAAATCAGAATTTAGTCACCTAGGGTTTGAGCAGAAATCGAAGTAAAGTTATTTGGAAAGCCTGGAAATCCAAACTAGGGCAAAATATCCCCATTTGGGATATTACACGATACTTATCCTCAACTCCCACATAAACGGATCTAATGGCCTCCTTGGCCCTATCCATACTCTCATATATGTAGCCCATTGCAGGCTTCTCCCCATCAGCAACTCGTAGGAGAACCACTAAAGGCTTTGTGAACTGTAATTATTGTGAAAAAGTTGAAAGCTGAAACATTAAAATAAAGTGTAATGTTCCATTTTTGGCGCATTGATTATTGTGAGCATTTTGGCTTGTTTTTAGTCTCTTAGTGGCTATTCGACTTTGTTGGGAGAACTCCAATGTTCTTGGAGTGTCCACAAATCAGTTTTACAGAGCAATTGGTTCTGGCTTTGAGCTCAGATGGTGTTCAGGATCGTAGTGATGCTTTTTGATGTTTGATCGGGTTCCCGGTTTGCTCTCCAAGATTTTTGGAGAGGCCGTCTATTTTTAGAAAGTCACCCGGAAAGCATCATTCATCTTCCCAAACATCATGGAGTATGTTGGTATGCTTAATTTTGCAGTTTGGTGATATTTGGGATTTTCCGTAAAATCAGTTGATTAAATGAGCTAAACAATTAATTATTGCACTTAAGTTAAAAAGGTTGAGAAATTTTCATTTAACACTTAAGTGTTATAGCTCGTTGGAAAAGGGATGAAAAGCTCTAAATCATTGGATGCATCATATTGGGGCCTTGCGAATCAAATATTTCCTTTATTTTGATAAAGGGGTCTTTTGAGCTAAAGGGGAGCTTTTAATTAAAAAGATAACTTTAAGTTGTGCACACATAATAAATTTTTTTTTTTATACTTTTGAGGAGAAATATGAAGGGATAGAGAAAATAATATTTTATTTCCCTCAAAAAGTTATAAAAGGAAGAGATGGGCTCATTGTTTGATCATGCTTTGGATTTGTATTGTTATTTTGCCGGATTGAACCTGAGTGTTCTTCCATTTTCTCTTGAGGACGAAAACCCTCTTGTAAAAATTCTTCTTGAGGACGAAAACCCTCTTGGAGTAAATCGGTTTCGGTGGTGAGAGATCCACCCTAGCTGAAGTTGGAGTGGTTTCATACAGAAATCACCATTTGTGCTGGAGCTGGAGATTGAGCAAACTCATACAGAGTTTTGCCATTGCGCTTTCATGGAGTTCTTTTGTAGAGTGATTGTTTATTTGAAGTTTTGATGATATTATATATGAGACTTTGGAGTTGTTTTGGAGTATATTATTGTGTTTTGTGTTTTTTCTGAGTGGTCGTACCTTGCATGGCCGTACATGATGTCTAGGTCGATTGGTTTTTGTAAATTAATGGCAGTGATTTGTGGCAAACTTGGTATTTGATTGTTATTGTCTAGCTGTGGCGACACCATTCTAGTAGTTTTTAGTGATTGCTGAGCATTGTTTTGAGTATGCTAAGGAATCCGTACCATAGCTGGCTGTACAGACAGTTTGAGGGGTTTTGAAATATAAATTGATTAATGTTAGATATGACTTCAAAATTGTTTATGATCAGATTTCACTGCCTAGGTGTCTCTTTTGATAATGATATGCAATGGTTTTATGAAGTTTTGTGTATGCTGGATTGAGGCCATACTTTTGAGCCGTACAGATCAGATATATATACAGTTTTTAGTGTGCAGTGATTTGTATCAGATGAACATTGTTTATTTGCAAACTGTTCTTATATCAGTCTTTGTAGTATGCAGTAAATTTGTGGGGTGAATGTTGAAGTTTCTTGAGAAAGACTACCTTAAGTGAGTCTTCATATGCATTCATTAATGGAGGCATGGCAGCCGTACTGGTGCTAACAATCAGATTTTCTGCAGCAATCAGATCAGTAAAGAAAAAGAAACTCAGTATTATGGCATTGGCATGTTAGCAATATGTTTATGGATTGATGCAATGCAAGGTATATTCTCATTGGGCTTCATGATTTTCAGGGGTTTAACAAAGCAAGCTCTAATCTTTATTCCTATGTTATTTTGGCATTGAATCTCATTGTAATATTTTCTTAATGTAATCATATAAGGACCCCTGGATGGTTTACCGTCAGTGTGGATAAAGAACCTTTATTATTTGCTCTCACCCACTGAATAAGTGGAGTATTCCCACTGAATAAGTGGTAGCTTTGTAATCTTTCCTTTTGTTCTTTACCCACTAAAAGTGGTGAATCCCCACAACTTGTGGATGCCCGCCGCAGCAGATGAACTGTAATTCCTTGTTGCATAGTTGCTCATTGTAAGCCAATCACTGTATGCTCTCACCTTGCCCATCCTAGGATCTGGGTGATCAGAAAGTGTGAGGCATTTAGTTGGTTTTGTGCAATTGATGCTAACACTGCTATATCATTGTTGTAAAATTTTTAAATTTTTGGGGTAGCATCTTACATAAAGTAAGTGTGAACAAAAATAAGCAAATAAAATATAAATATGAATGGAAATATGATGTAGATTTACCTCTATGATCTCCTCGATCCGTACCTAGAAGCTTTGCTCATCAAAAATATAATTAGCCACATCAACCCTTGCATTGGTTTTAACATATGATGAGGAAGTCCACTCTTCACTAACAAACATGCGCCTCAAACCCCCCTATGCCTTAAGCAAGGATTGTAATGTGATAATTAGTTGCAAAGCGGGTTATTCTAGGATGAGCCAACTCCTTCTACCCTGTGAAACTCCTCATTAGGTTGAGGACCCAACTATGATTATAAATGTATTTACACATATTTCTAGCTTGCTCCACACATGATTTGATCCATAGAATCTTGTCAAGATCCTCCAATATGAGGTCAAGGCAATGAGCAACACAAGGAGTCCAAAATAATGATGGGTGCCTATCCATGAGTAGTCTACCTGCAGCAACATAATTTGTTGCATTATCTGTCACTATTTGCACCACATTCTCCTCACCCACCTTAGCCAAGATATCCTCCAAAACTTCACAAAGGAATTCAACATTTTTTGTGTTTCCTAAAGTATCAATAGATTTAATGAACACTGTGGCACCTGAGAAAGAAACAAAATCAATGATTCAATAAAGTAGAAATAAAAAATCTTAATCACTAAATCAATGCATTTCAGGAAGTACAATCACCTGAGGAAGAAACAAGAAAATTTAGCAATGTTCTATTTCTTCTATCGGTTGAACCATCAGTCATGATAGTGCAACCCTTTTTCCTCCATATCTCTCGCTGCTCGTCAATTGTGGCTTTCACATCATCCACCTTTTGAATCAAAATGGGGCCCTTTATCTCCTCATCATTAGGGGCTTTGAACCCCGCCCCACAAACAGTAATGGCATCCACCATGTTTTGCCAATAAGGAGACCTAACACAAATAAATTAAATAAAATAAGTATTGTAAAATTGAGAGTTTAACTTTGAATTCTACATACCTCTAAAATTCAAAATTCAAAAGATAGAATCAAAGTTTCAAACTATATATTTTAAAACAAAAAAAAAAAGAATTACTTGGCTGCGTGGAATGGAATGGTGCAATAGAACCAAAAGTCTCCAATTGCACTTCTAGCTGCATCATGTTTATCTTTGTTCCAACCCATGCTCTCAAGTGACGGTTGGGAACTCGGAGTAGTGTGTGGCATAATATATGAATCTAACCTAGATGCACGAACTCTAGGCCCAATGCTAACACTGCCACTGCCACTACCAGTACCTTTTGATGGACTAACTGGAGGAATGGGACTAGAAGACTTTCCACTTGCAGTTCCACCAATGGCTGCCATCTCTCTTTGCCTCTTTTTTAGTTCTTTTTGCTCATGAAAGGTTTCTAATTGAACTTGCACTTCATGCATAACTTCAACAAGCGCTGCTTGGCATGGTTTAGCATCTTGGCATGGTATATGCACAAGATGGTATTTCAATTTGTTGATGCCTCCCCCTCCCAAAGTTTTTTTGCAATGAAAACAAATTCTCTCTCCTCTCTTTTCCCCAAGGATGACATGTTTCCAACAAGAGTCCCTTCTAACTGGGTTTGACATTGTGATTAAGACAATTTATAAATCTAAAGAATGTTGCAATAACATATAAATAGAAAAACAAATAACATTTATGGTTTATAATTAAACTAATATAAAAAATCTAGGGTTTGCAACTATAAAACTAATTTTCTTTTTCTAAAACATCTAAGGTTTGTTCAACAAAAGAATTGAACACACCTAGGGTTTGTTCTTTGGTCCACTAAAACAAAATAGAAAAAAGAAAAAAGAAATGTAAAAGAGAAATGGAATTTTTATTAAGAAAAACAAAAAAAAAACTTTAAAATACAAGCTTACCTCTTAAATCTTGCTTGAAATCAATGGTGAGCTCTTCCCAATCCTTTGTAGACTCCTCTAGATGCACCAAAAGTAGCTACAAACCTGCCCAAATGTGATTCAACCACCGATTTTAGCTTAATCTCCTTGCTGATTTCCCTTCAATGCAATCCAATTTTGGCTCAAAAGTCTCTTTTTTCCTTCTCCTTTGGCTTGAAAATGAATTGAAGTTGCTTTTAGGCCCCTGTAGGAGACAAATATAAGAGTCTTTGTTTTGAGTGATTTTTTTTTTTTGCTTTTTGCAACTCTACAGCTGCGACCGACTCTAGTAGTCGAGACTCGCCCAGACTCGACGAGTATGGTGAGTACTCGATTGCTGAGTCTCCCAGACTCGCGACTCACCGAGTCTGGGCGAGTCTTGTAACTTTGGTTTGAACCATGTGCAAATCGCACCTCCCGAGTTTTTCAGACAGACTCGCCAAAACTCGACGAGTACTTGGTGGGTTTCACTATATATACTCACCAAAAACTTGTCCCATTTGACCCACAAGTTTACTCTGTGAGTACTCGTCTTGGAAAAAAAACCTGCGAGTACTCAACAAGTTTTCCAACTATGATGTAAACCGTTTGAAACACTAAAACAACTCATTTTACCACATTTTGAATGCAAAAGACAAAGCCAAATACACTTGCCAAACTTTCATTCTAGCTTGTCATTACACAAATAGAGTTGAAGATCATTGATGGATCCAAAGAGGTTGGATTGCTATTCCTACGTGTGTGTAAGAGCCCATTCAATGCCAAAGAGATCAAAGAGGTCATTTTTGGATTGGAGGTAAATTTTTTTCTTCGTTTTTTAACAAATGAACTCTCTTGTTTTGTTTTCATTTTTCTATGTTTAAAATATTAAATGACTTGTGTGTGTGTCTGTTTCATTTGTTTGGAATGCGTTGTTTTCCAAACTTGTTGCCATAGGGATTACAATGGCAGCTGGTTCTAGCTCCGTGGGTGAACCCCACTTCAAAGTAGACCCAAATTCACCACCATGGAAGTATGTTGATAGGATACAACAGGTTCTACGTGGTGGGGGATATGTTTGGGTTTGTAGTGGGTGTGATGTGCAGTATACAAGCTCATATAGTTGGGCGAAAGCCGATTTGTGTGATATTCTTGGAATAGGCATCAAAGCTTGCCCAAGCAAGAAGGGTGCACTTATGCCAACATCTAAAGTGATAGAATTTTTTAGAGAGCATGAGTAAGTAGATGAAGCAATTGCTTGTAGAACAGGTCATCCTTTGGCAAGGAAATGAATCTTGAGCAATGAGGCCCCCTCCTTCACCATCTATTCTTGAAGTTGTAGAGAGCCACTCATTTTTTGGCCATGTATCAAGAAGAGCCTACTTCACATAAGAGAGCAAAGGAATTGTTGGAAAAGACATTTCAAAATGATTCTCAAGAGATTGCCAATCAACACATTGTAAGATTCATCTATACAAATGGTTTGTCTTTCAATGTTGTTAGCTCACCATATTGGCAAAAAATTGTGAGCAAAATTATTAAGGCTCTAAAAGTGTACAAGGGCCCAGGCTATGAGAAGGTGTATAACATCGTATTGGCAAAGGAGGTGAAACTTGTAGAAGATTCTTTGAAACTCATGAGGGATTTGTGTGTTGAGATAGGGGTGTTCATCATTTTCGATGGATGGAAGTATACCTAAAATTGGCCTTGGATCAATGTGATTGTAGTGCCCCCTAAAGGGTCAATGATTTATTGTCGATAACCTTGTAGGGGCTATTGAGAAAATGGGGCATAGTAATGTTGTTAAAGTCGTGACTCATAATGGACAACGCAAACTATTGTAGAGTGGTTCAAGCATTGGTTAAGGCATGTTATTCACACATCTTTTGGACACTCTGTGCTTCTCATTTGCTCAACCTTATGCTACCAAAGATTGACGACAAAATTGATTGGATCAAATAGGTGTATGTCGAGGCCAGAGATCCAAATGTTCAACACCAACCACCAAATGTCGCAAGGCATATTCAAAACACTCTCAAAACGGGAGTTGTTGAAGGCAAGTGAAACAATATAAAATTTTATGTTTCACTTTAGTAATTTAGTTTTTAAGACTTAAGTATGTTTTCTTCTTTGTTTTTAATTTTTTATTTTCAAATAGGTTGTTGAGACTCATTTTGCCTCCAACACAATCGTCTTGAAGTGATTTGTGAATGTTTGGGAGGCACTTTCTAGCATGGTTATCAACCAACTTTGGTTCCTATGGAGGCAATCCAATAGTGAGAGGGCAACAAATATAAAGCATATGATCCTAGATGACACTTGGGATCGTGGGGAATATCTTTGTAGTTTCATTGAGCCCATCTTGAGTATGACTCATTAACTGAGATGGATAAGTCATGTTTGTGAGAGGTATATGATGGCATTGGCTCAATGATTGAGAAGATGAAGACCATCATAAATGAGAAAGAGCAAGATCTTGAAGAAACTTTCTTTAAATAGGTGCAAACAATTCTTGTTGAGCGATGGAACAAAATGGCCACCCCACCATATCTTCATGCCTTTGCATTGACTCCAAAATATTGTAGTGCTGAAATCCTTTCTTTGTTGATGAGGGTTGCACCATACAAAGATTTGGAAGTCAATGAAGGGTACAAGCGAGCATGTGCTAGACTCTTCCTTGATCCTAATTTGGAGGATGTTGTCACCAATGAGTTTGCTGATTTTGTACACTCCAATGGTCAAATTATTTCTGATCTTCGTGACAAATATAAGAAGGATGCTCACACTTGGTGGTATCTTCATGGCTAAGCATTCTAACACCTACAACCTCTTGTGATCAAAGTTTTATCACAAGTAAGTTTTTTTATTTTTTATCTAAAACTCTCTAAATTTTACTTTCTTTTTATTTTGGATTTTCTTTTTCAAATTTGAAATTTCATTTATAATTTTATAACTCTTTTTAACTTTGCCTCAAGTTGCTAGTTTGTCTTCATTTGAGCGAAATTGGAGCACTTATTCCTTCCACTCAGTAAAGCACAATCAATTGAAATAAAAAATGACAAGGTAGGGGAGTTAGTGTACATACATTCCAACTTGCACCTTCTTCTGCACAAACAAGATGACTACAAGGAAGGGGTAGTGAAGTTGTGGGATGTAAGGCCAAAGCATACTATCTTGGATGCTTTTGCTTCCCAATAGTCTTCATTTTTGGAGGAGTTAGATAGCTAGCAGCATACTTTTAGTGGGAGTACGAGTGCTAGTGGCGCTCGTTGTGGTTCTTCTAATCTACCTACATCATCTAATGTCAATGATGATGATGGTGATCTTAATGAAGACCCATATGACTTCAATTGCTGATTTTATTATTTTAATATTGAACAATGAATATCTATCATGATATTCGAGTTTTGACAAATTGACATTGTAGTATTTTTAATTTTTATGGTCGTTTGTTTGTTATATGATGCTATGTGGTATTCTGAACTTAATTCTTAGTTTTCAGCTGCAAATATGTACATTGTATATATTTATGATTTTTATATATTTATGATGACTTCAATTGCTGATTTTATTATTTGAATATTGAACAATGAATATCTATCATGATATTCAAGTTTTGACAAATTGACATTGAAATAGTATTTTTGATTTTTATGGTGGCTTGTTTGTTATATAATGCTATGTGGTATTCTGAACTTAATTCTTATTGTTCAGCTGCAAATATGTACATTGTATATATTTATGATTTTTATATATAGTTTTTTTGTATGGACGAACCCAAAACAAACCCAACCCCAAATTTTTTTTGCCATACCAATGTACCTAGACCCCCGTACCCAAATTTGGACCTGAACTGGTAAATTAGCATAATACATATACATATATGTGTACATATATACATGTGCATGTATGCACGTATATTTATACCAGCATTACAGAAATCAAGGAAAAAAATGAAAAATGCTCAAACGTAAAAGCGTGAAAGTCAAACATTTTTTGAAGGGTTTGGAGGACTTTTGAAGGCTGTTTAAAAGCGATAAAATTATGAAAAATAACATACGCCATGAAGTCTAAGTCGTCTCAAAGGCTTTAATTTGGGCTTGGTGGCGGGGACTCTGCCCCTCGACCTCGCCTTGTATTGCAACAAGGAGTGCGCTAGGGGCATTGCCCCTCGACCCCACTGGAGGGGCGCTGCCCCTCGATCCCATTAGGGGCACCACCCCCAAAACCTTGCTCTAGTTTTAAAAAGCAAAAAATAAAAATCATGTTGGGCCATATTGGATGGAAAAGCAACATTATTTTATTCTTTTGACTTTTTCCCAATCAAATGCCAAGTATTTGAATTACATTCATACTTCTGGTTTGTTGAGTCAATCCCTATCCTAAGTAATGCTCCTATGTTGTAGTAGCATTTGTAGACTTGTCTGAGATACAAGCGCATTACTCCACGTAGAGCTAGTAATGCTTGGCTGAGCAATACAAGCCACTTTCTACCATAGTCTATGACTCCATATTGCGATTTTTGTTTTTGATGCCATGGATATCATAATCTGTAAGAACCCCTAGTAATTCTGATCTGATTTTTAACTCGCTGTCCTGAATTTTCTGATTGAGTTTTTTGATGTTTTAATGCCACATAGGTTTTTGCAATGATATGATGATGGAAAAATAACAATATAGCGTTCATATAACACCAAATAGACGACTGAAATAAATTGGACCAGCAAACAAGCAATTCCAAATTGAAGATATGGAATTAGGTAACACAATTAGACATACCCGAATAATGAAGCTTGGCAGTTTTATTCAAATGATGACGGCTGATTACAACAGTCAGGTCTGATTTCAAATTCAGACATACAAATGCATACAAATGTGATCCAAATATGATCCAAACCCTCCTCCAATGATGAAATGTTGTCCTCTTTTGATAGCCACCTTATATATGTTGATCTCCTATGAAGAAATGAAGACAAAGCCAACAATATATGACTGATATGAAACCTGTAGCTGCCGATGGAAAGTCTGATCACAAACCCTAGCCGATTCTAGCCCAAAAACTCCTCAAATGCCAAGCGGCTATGCCCAAAAATGAGGCAGTTGGGGTTTAAGATGATAGTATGACAATCTAGCTTCAATATTTGATCATAAAACCCTCCGATCTGTACCTGTTATTAATTTGCAGAGGTCTGATATAAAAATCAGAATACCAAATTGAGTTGCCAATCAACAAAAATGCCTCCAAATGTCAAGCACTCCACCTATAAACCCTTATTCAACACTTATTGATGAAGATGTGCCAAAATATCACTCGGATCGGAATTGTTTTGCCTTCAACCTGCATAATATCTTCAAACCCTAGCTGATTATCCATTCCTCTTTGAACCCCTAGCTGTTTGAAGCTCCAATTCCATGAAAAACCTGCAATTAAACTCAATAATGGATACTAGGTGAATCCATCTCTCAAAGTGGGATGGGTTTTCGCCCAAACAACTAAAATCCAAGGGTTTTCATCCTTAGATCACGCTGAAACAAAGTTGCAGCCAAGAGAAATTCTCCAAGAAGTAAAAATGTCAAATGATTCAATGATGAAAAAGACCTCAAATGACCTCCTTTTATTTTTCTCCTCTTGGGCGCCCATATCAAACATATTTTTATGATTTTTGAAGTCCACCGTCATAGCAAAATATTTTTATTTAATTTTCTTTTTGATTCCACAACTTGGACGACCTCATGGGAAAATATAAAAATAATAAAATAATATTATTTTATTATCTCAACTTGGGCGGCCACTTGGAGAGATAAAATATTAATAAAATATCAATATTTTATTTTTATTTCACCTTTTTGACTTGAGCGACCACTTGTGGGAAAATAATATAATATTAAAATAAATAAAATATAATATTTTGCCTTTTATTTTATTTTTCCATTTTTTCCCATATTTTATAATTTTCCTTTCCTCCAATTGGGTCGCTTTTCTCCTTGGCTAATTTTTAAACCAATTTTGACTTTTCCATAATTACTACAAAAATACCAAAAGTCATTTGCCAACTTTGTTTCATCAATAAAAAATAGTTGAAGCCATAAAAATCAACATTCCGTTCTCCAAGCTTCAACAACAGTCTCTTTTCCAAGCCAAGCTCAAAATGGGGACATTACAGAATCCATGAGTTTTGTGCACTTACAACACTTGACAATATTTGTATATCTAAAAATGTTGTTTCCTTCAACTAAAATCCACTTTTATATTCGTGATCGATGTATACTTGTGTATGTGATCAAAGTAGCTTCTATTTGATTAGTTTATTGTGTCTTTAAAGTTTATTTAATATTTATTGAAGGGTGCATGATAAATGACATGTCGTCGTTTTCGACATGATCACTCAGCGGAAGACTGAGTTAGCCTAATTTCATTCCCACAAGGTAACCCACCAGTGCAAGGGAATATTCTGGGGAAGGCAACTAATGAATTAATGCACCTTGCATTAATTATCAAAATTAAGACAATTAAATAATAATAATTTATTATTATTTAAATTAGAGCGCCAATGGAGAAAATGGTTTAAATAATATTATTTTAATATTATTTAATGAGAAGAAAAAATAATAATAAAATAGGTTTGGACCTATTTTGGGCGGCCACATTGGAATGATGAAAAAAGGACAAAGAAATAATAAAATATAGGTCCGCCTATATTGGAGTTTGAAATAAAATATTGGTTCTTGTTTGCACATTGGAGAATGAAATTCGATTTGGTCCTAGCATTAGATCAAGCACTCAGTTGGAGGGAAATTGCAAATTCAAATCTTTAATTTGAATTGGAAGAGATCTTATAAATAAGGGGCTTTGGGCATCATTTGGATCATCTTTTGGCATGGCAATTATTGTATTGTTCTGCAATTTATTTGCAATAATTCCAAGGATGAAAACCCTTGGGAATTGAAGGTGTGTTGGACGAAAACCCAACTGCATCTTGGAGGTGGATTCATACGGAGTTCGCACCTGCACTTCATCGGAGAATTGCTTGAGTTTCATCGATTGATCTATCAGATATTCGATCTGAGTTGATTGAAGGTTTTGTATATTTGAAGATTTCATTGAAGGAGTGACAAAACATATTTGCAACTTGTTTGAAGACGTTGAAGACTCGATCACTTGCTGAAGTCATCGATCATACTCCTTGGAGCGCTGTATTGGTGTATTGAGGGTGGCAGATATCTAGTGAAGAATTGTTTGAAGTTTGTTGCAGATATCTACTGCTTCATTCGAGTCCATTTCATCATTGGCAGATTAGAGACGTTGACTGACTCATACTTCAATGTGGAAACATATTTACTGTGCTGCCGGATTTTCTTGTAGAAGATCGCCATTGAAAGTTTTGTTGGAGCGCCGATCCCTGAGAAGTGTTCGCTGATCCCTGGAGACTATTTGCAGGTGGTTACACCAATGAAGGATTGCTATCGATGATATTCTCATCTGTATTTTGAAAGCCGATTCAAGAAGGAATCGAATTTGAATGAACCATCACCGAATGGTATTGGAGGTATTACATGTGAGCGGAAGATATCATGCATTGAAGAAGTGATAGATGGCATATCTGTGGACATCGCACTTAAAGAGTCGTGGGAGTCTGAGGGTGGCAAAGATACATCGTGGAAGTTCAAGGCAGGCTCCTTCGTCAGAGCTGAGAGTCGTTATAAGATATTGTGAAGACATCGAAGTGTAATATCTGAGTGCATTCGAAGACATCATTAAAGTCACGGACTCATATTGTATGTTGTGCGCCAATTGGAACCTGAAGATAAATTAACTCATCATCCGGAAACTTGATTGAAGACACTTAATGCAAATTGGCAAAGATATTCTTAGTATTGAAGTTTAGTCAAAGGAGCAACAAGTCACCATCGTTGGATCATGGGTTTGCAAACGTCACCTGTAGGGTGGCGGTAGTAAAGATCCAGCGTGGGAATCATCGCATCTTCAGAGAGTCCGCTGATACATACTTGGCATCATATTTGCTCTTCAATTTCGTATGTTGTAACACATCTATTATCTCTGTTTTATCATCAGCAGTGTAAGACTTGTATTGTGGCTTGAATCATATAGCCGAACTGTAGTGCAAATTGAAATAATTGAAGCCTGACCTGTAATAGCTGGTTCTGAGATAGTTCTTATCATTGTAATCTGCAAATTGTTATTGTAATTCTAAATTGAAGGCTGCCAAGATCTATCCATTGTCATAGAATTGCATTTTTATATTTCATAGATTTTGTGTCGGAGACAATTGAAATTGTAAGAGATCAGATCAGTATCCTTGCATAATTGAAAAGAACATAAAAATATCACATCACACCAAGAACGGCACATGTCAATAAAAGTTTTAAATCCTTAAAAATCTCTATATTTCATGGTTTTTTCAATTTGCCGAGTCTTGGCCTAGTCTAAGCGCCGAGTCCGAGTCTGGATCTAAAATCAGCTTGCCGAGTCTGAGCCGAGCCCAACTCTAGTAACACTGATATATACACACACACACACACACACACACACACATATTTATACATATGTGTATATACATATTCACACATACACATATATGTATGTATATAGGTGTGTGTATATTCAAAAAAAAGGAAGCAGTGCCATTTGGATAGGACAACTATTAGAATCTAGAAACATTTATATGATTAAGATTAAGTGCTCAGCAGGCACCATTTGGGCTCCTTCATAACCCATCTGTACACATGTTTTGTTATATATATATATATATATATATAATTAGAATCGTTGGAGCAGACAATTATTAGAATCTAGAAACTTTTATATGACTAGGATTAAGTTCTCTGGATGCACCATGTAGGCTCCTTCATAAGTCATTTGTACATGTGTTGATTTGTTTGCAGTGAGTTCTCAAGTTTCTTCTGCATATTTTCCTATTTTTAGGAATTTCCATTCTTATTAACTTTCCATTTTTATAAATATTTGCAGTTTCAAACCAGAAGTCTACATATAGTTTGTCTGTTAATTTTGATGAGATGTTTTTCTCCACACTTATGACCCTTGCTTCATTTATTGTCACAGTTATGGCAAAGGCTTTCTGCCATTTTTCTCATCCAATTGTTGTGGTGTCAATTGTGTATGCAGTATTTGATTGTGTCGATTCTTGGCTGCAAAGGAGTATTCTCTTTGTAAGCAGAAGTGCAAGATCTCCAGCATTCCATATTTTGTGACTCATTCTCGGGCACTGTGCATAGCATTCTCCATATCTGTGGGATTTTGGAGACAAATGTCATGCTTGATGCTTCTCTTTAAACCTGGATTGAGCAAGTCCAAAAAACGGGCTTCCTTGGTGGAATACTCAAAGACTTTGCTTTTCATCTCAATATATTGAGCTATTGAATTTGCTTGCTTAAAATGTGCTAGCTGACTAAAGAATGATATATCCTCCCTTATCTCAGAATGGATGTTTAACTCAGTGAATATGTTGCAATTAAGAAAAATTTCTCCCTTACAGTTGAGTGCCCTTTGGTGCCATTTGTATTTAGAATTTCTGTGTAAGGAAGCTAGTGGCAAATTCTAGGATAATAGAGTTTGGGGAAGCGTGAAACTTTTTCTTTTCCTCCATCTGACAAATCCAAGATGGAAGACCAGACAATCAGACTTATGAATAGCCAACTTTGACACAAATTGAGGCCTAGAACTTGCATTGAAATCTGTCTTCATTTTGGAAAGAGGAAATGGAGAGAGTCATTGGGGGAGGAGAAAAATGGGTGTTCTATCATGGAATTATCACAAAAAGATGGAGCTGTCCTATAAGTAAAAAGAGAATTGGTCAAATTTTGAAGCGATGCTACTATACTATGAAGCATTATTTGGAACTTTGCCTCTACGTCATTACTTGCCACGGGATTCTTGAGCATTGCTAGGTTTCCTTTACATGCCATAGTGTTTTCTAGTGTCAACAATCTTGAATACAGTTAACACATTTTGGGACACATGATGGATTACTCCATCTTGGAGCATTGAGATTTGTAAGTTGAAAATCGAAAAAGGTTAGCTTACAAACTCTTCCCATAAGGTGAAAACCTGAAAGGGCGGCTTACTGAAGACTCATGATGAAGAAGGATATTTGTAATGTCCCCATTTTCGGAGTGATCACAAGAGAAGACCTAACTGGCAATTTTCCACACTTCATGATTTTTGGAAGGCAATTGGTGTGCATGGGATGACTTGTCATATTTTTCTGATGTCTTTGATGCATTTATCTTGAATAAAATAATTTGTCTACACATGGAGCGAACGATCTTGGAGATGGGTGGAGAGTGGAAATTGGTCTTTGAAGGGATATTTTGGTAAAGGTGAATTTGATATCTTTTCATCATATATTTTGTTGTTCGTTGTGAAGGAGATAAAAGTTGGCAATTGGAGGAATGATAATTCTTTGCTTGATGTGAGTTATTTCAAATCTTTAATTTGAAATTGAGCGTCCAAATAAAGAAGATCTAACACTAAAAGGGGCGGCCAAAACGTGGAAAAAGAGCTTCATACCTAGGTCGGCCTAGGGAAGAATTAAACAAATAAAGGATGTCAATTTTGGGTCGGCCCAAAGTATAGTGTACTTGTGCGCCAAGTTTGCGTAAGGAAGGTTGGCCCTGTGAGAAAAAAAATGATAAAATATTAGTATTTTGCCTAGGTTGGCCAGCAAGAGTAAAAGGTGAAAGATATGTATAAATATAAGCTTTTGTGAGACATTTCACATGATCATTGCAGCTTATATCATTTTTATCTTCCCTTGTGGATTTGCAACTTTGTTTGCATTTATTTTCCAAGGACGAAAACCCTTGTGAAAATAAGGTGAATTGGACGAAAACCTAATTCATCTTTGTGGAGGTTTGTGAAGAAGAAGAGCAGAAAATTAATATTCAGATTTGCAGATCAGAATTGGAGCAGCATCTATTGGCGAGTTTGAGTTGATATTAACCTAGGATTTTCATCCTAGTTTGTAGTGCCACCATTTGAGAGAAGGGCGATTTTAATTAGAGGGCGAATTTAGAGATTGGAGCAGGTTTCACATTGATTGGAGTTCCATTTTCAAATCAGTTTTGGAGCAGATCTGATTCACCATCTTGGAGCAGCCTTAGATCATCACCATTGAGCAGAATTCAACATCTTTTGGAGCAGCATTTGGAGCAGACTTGTGCGCCACCCTTGGAGGATGCATTTCTTGGTGTTTGGTGTATTTTCTTGCCTTAAGGTTAGCCCTAATTGGATCGCTGCATTTGTGGAAGGCGGATTGGCTTTTAGAGGTCACTTTTCTCATTGCTTAGGGTTTCTAAACCCTAAACCTAGCAGCAGACCTGTTCGCCATCTTTTTGGAGGTTGTGAATCATCATTTCATCATTGCTTGGTATGTATAAACCTATGTAATTGGTCTGATTGAAACAGCAGCATTCCAGGCCTGTTTTGTCATGTTTTGGATGTAATAATCAGACTTTACATTCTGATTTATAGCAGCAGACTTCTAGTCAGAAAATCAGACTTTATGTATGTCATTTGATGGGTCTAAATTGTGTATTTCATGGTGTAATTCATGGTTGATGTGAGTGTCATTATATATTATCATTTGCCATCATCATTTGTCATGTTTGGATATGGATTTGTTCGCTGTGATCACATGTTAAAAATCAGAAATAAAAATCAGAGTTCTAGGGTTTTGAGCTGAAATCAAAAGTGCAGAAATTTAGGGCAGAATTCAGAGTTTAATATTCAGAATTTTAGGGCAGATCCCATTTGGGATATTACAATATTGGCCCTTGGAGTTGTTGGTATGCATTTTTCAATTGTTGATATGCCTTGTTTGGCTACTTCCCTTGGAGCATGCATCTTGTTATTTGTACTGATATTATTCATGTCAGCTACTTCTGTTGATTTTGTGACCAGCTGATTGTGTTGATATTCGAGAGTTACATGTGGACCTGTCATTGATTGTCAGCATGGCACTTGACCTAGAGCATTTTGTGATACTCCTACTAAGAGGATTATTGTTGTGGATCAGAGGTTCTACAGTTTGTTCATTTGGATATGATAGTTGTTGATAATCTAACACTTCTGTTGATGCTGTGAAATTTTCGAAAAAATTTAGGGGTGGTTTATTACAAGAGTGTACTATTAATGAGTTTCCCAAGAAAAAAGAAATAGACAACAATTCAAAATTACTAAAAAAAGAAGAAAACACTAAGGCGACAATAACAAGCTTACAAAACAGTAATGACCAAGGAGCCAAAGATCAAAATTATTGCAATAAAGACTAAAATCCACAGATGGCACATTGGAGAGAAGAATATGAAGTGTAACCAAGATGGCGAGGAGTACTAATCAGATTTGAATTTCAGTAGAAGGTGGAGCTCCAGAAGCAATGATGGAGGATCACTTTTCGTTTTCCTCACGACCTTCAGAGCATCACTCTTTTCCTCCCCCTCTTAACTCCTTTTGGGATATTCTAGACGTGACACCTGGATATATCCTAATCATTTGAGTACAAAGTTTTTGGGTGTAGACTTGTTCAGTTGTACTACCTGTAAACTACTTGTTTTCTCCTCTAAGACTGGTTCGTTTTTGATCCCTTGATTACAGAGTTATTGCACACAGTTTCATAGTTGTCCCAGATGTGTTGGTGGCTACTTGCATTGACCATTGAGGATTGGTTAGACTATTACAGCATTGCAAAGTGATTGCAACTTACTGCTTAGTGTAGTTTTGGAGATTGAGACATGTTAGTCTATGGAGATGGTCCGATTAACAACTGATGCATCAGATTAATTGAGTGATTGAGATACTGCTTCAGATTGAGATTGCAGTCTCGGGGTTTGCATTTTTGCAGCCATTTCAGGGTTTTCAATGACCATGTCCAGCGCTGGTTCATCAGATTTTAAAGTTTCGACACAGATTTTCTGCAAGAGCAGTTTTTATTTGTTGACATATACCTTCATTTTTTCGGTTCAATAACTTTGTATGTTAGGACTTTAATAAATGAAAATCCATAGGTGATATGATGCAGATGTGCACAACATCTATAATGGGGTTTTGGATCACTCAGTGGTGCTAGCTTGAGTATCCATTTTTGCTCTCTTTTGGAACATGATATATTGGGACAAACTACATGTAGGTGCGATTCATTAGAGTGTGGAAATAGATCATAGGGAGTGATTCCGTCTTAATTTGGGGCTTTCAAAGTTTAAGCTCACCATCTGCATCACGACTTGCAGAGGATTATTGCTCAGTGGACTTAAGATTACAGTGGAGTTTGTTAGAAATAATAAATTGTAATCCCAAGTCTAAGACCATTTATGGTTGGGTGGTTGGTTACTCCCAGTTGGTTCAGGGAGTTACATTTACTATTTTCTATAAGTTATTAACATATTTGTGTGTGAATTCCTATTGTCAATTTTTATGTTTGTCTATGTTTTGCTCACGAGCCAACAATAGGTCAATCTTTTTGACAGTCTTACTCTTAATTTATTGTGTGAAAATTTTCTTCAATAGTCGTTTAGCTATTCTATTAAAATGGCCTTATGATAATTGTTTGGTCAACCGTCAGTCAATTGAATGGAAGTGTCCTTTGCTTGGCGATACTTGCAATTTTCTCTTGTTTTTACAATAAACCTCTATAATTATTTTTACAGTTCAATATAAATTTCACTTAAATAAATAATGAAAGAAAATTTAGTTTTTTGTTTATAGTTAATTGAGAGACTATTAATAAGGACATTTCCTAGAATGGAAATTAGAGTCATAGGTGATTCCAGTGTGAATCTGAGTATCTGCACACCCTAGAAGAATTGGTGCAAATGTGGGGAACAAAGGTGGAGGATCCACCAACATAGCTCGCAACTATATTCTTTTAATTGATGTGGGATGAACCTCCAACAATTCAAGCAATCTTTTAATCTTTACTAACCTTGGGCTAAAAATTTTCAATGCTTCAAAGACATGATTAAGCAAATGCTACTTTCTGTAATGATAAGTGGTGGAGATTGAGCTTGGTTTTTTAGGATGAAGGAAGCCGCACCTGATATATTCCTAGATCTGTTCTATTGGAGGCACTTGAAAGTTATGGTGAGCAGTATGTTAGTAGGATTTATGGGCCTGTGGGAGTTGCACATGCACAAGCTTTTTGGGATAAATGGACAATGCATCTTGAGACTTGTAACAAAACTTGTGTAACTACTAATTAGTAACTATAGGAGATTGTCAACAAATTAGAAGTTTTCTAGGCATTTGAAAAAGCCTTCAAGCAATTTGGATTAACACTGATGTTGTCAGTGGAATATTGATAAGACTGATTTGCAATAGCTTCCAACTGAAATCTCTAGCGACTTGTAGTAATACACAAAGTGACATTAAAAAAAATGATATGCAAACCAAGTTTTAATAATTGAAAGCTAGCTTCCATCAGTGATTTGATAGGCCAAGAATCTATATGCTATTGCAGTCTTGTGCTGTTCTAGGGGATTGGACAATATTTGAGCTCAGTGGTGAAAGGATAAAGAGACCAGGCTATGTTTTGAATGCAAGGAATCAAGGGTTACAGTGATAGGTTCTAGAGGCAAACCATACAGGCCACATTGAATCTTGTCAATGGAATAAAAGATTTACACATATGTAGGTGTGCTGAATGGATGCTAAATGAGAATTAAGGTATCCTGCTGTTTGGGAACCTATGGTGGGTTTGCTTATATTGATTTAGTTTATGAAGCCTAAAGTGACAGAGATTTTCTCATTGCTGGGGCGATTCTTTGTTTCGTCTTGCCCTTACTATTCTAAATATGAATGGAGATTTCTTCCTTTTATTTGTTTCTGTTATTTTTTTTTGGTTCTTTTAAGTATTTTCAGGAATTTGAGTCTACACAAGATGAGGAAAGTAAGGAAACAAGGTTCTCAACATTTAAAAAAAAACTTCAACAGCAAATGTTCTCTCTCATCTGACAGGTTTCTATTTATCTTCATCTTTCCTATATATCTCAATTAGCTCTTCCAAAGTCCATGTGTGGTACAATCTATGTATTCATCAATGTTTATATTTTTTGTTTGGAATCAGGTTTTCATAATAATCTTCATTGTCTCTTTATTTGGAAAATCTACTTGCAAGAGTCTTCTAATTTGAATGCATTCGACACATTTCGGAAATACATAATACTCATGCCTCACAAACTTTGCTTATTTGTGCTTCTAATGATATTGGAGTTTTGTTTCTTAGATAATAAGCATTGGATGTTGAAATTTTGGCTAAGGTAGGTGCATATAAAAACCTTAAAACTACATTTTTTTCCTTCACAAGTATGTTGTGTTTGCTGGACGCGTAGGATTACTCATCCAGGACAAGGGATTCCAGACGAATTGATAAAAGAAATGTTTGATCATGACCAAGATATGTCTCGGGAGGGTTTGGGGCTGCACATCTCTCACAAACTCGTTAAAATAATGAATGGAGAAGTACAATATTGCAGGGAAGTAGGAAGGTCATCCTTTATTTTAACTCTTGAATTACCTTTAGTGCAAAGTGAAGAGCAATAGGAGTGTTTCAATTTAACTCGGAGAATGCAACATTTTTCTATGAACCCTTTGACAAGATTAAGTGCAAAGTCTTGTTTACTAATTTTCTCATTGAGAGGTCAAGTTCTCACATCTTAGAGGAGCCTATTAAGTGAAACTGCAGAGTTGCATTAACGATGTTCTGTATAAACATGTGTATATAGCGTATTGGGAAAAGTTTCCCTTGTAGATATTTAATTCTATTTTAGCACGGGATTAATTGATTGGGCATTGACTCAACATATTATTTACAGACTTAATGCTTGATGTTCACTAACAGAGGTCAAGGTGCATTCATAATGTACACATGATTGTATCTTGAGATTCCTTTACCCATTTCATCGCGTGAGAGACATCTCACAAAGAAATACTCTGCTTTCTGACATAAAAATGTTGTATAATGGTGAACAATTTTAAGGCAAGACATCTTGACCATCAAATTCACTCTTATCTTGTAAAGAGTAGTATTTTCTCAAATATGCTGTAGAAGAATTACGTTGCATATGGCAAAAGGATCTTGGATACAATGAAAAAATTAAATTAGTTTTTCAGTGAGTGCTTCCTTTCCAATGCAGCATTGGCTTTTACAGCGATTCTTATTAGTAAATTCATTGATCTTCTAAGACAAATGCCTTTCTCTATAAGAACAATCATTTTCATGATAAAAGGGAGCATGGTTATACCTATGCGACTCTTAGCCTCCTTGACATTTCATCGTTGAAAATTATGGCTGAGTTGTAAGGTGATTCTCATCCGATTTTAGGCTTGTTATAGTAAATATCATAGTACTAAATGGCATCTCAATCGATTTTGTGCAATATCCCGAACACAATAGTAATAGAAATTTAAAGTTAAACAGTTGTTCTTGATAATTAGCTAAATATATTCATCGACATTTTTTTCGGTGTGCTAGAAAAACTAAGTGTTCTTTGTAAAGCTATAAGATTTGCCCTGTGGTAAATTAATTTCATCAAATCTTCTAAAATAGAAATGTTCTCTTAAAATTTCTTAAATATCTTCTTCACTGAGAAAGTGGCATACAGTTTATTGCATTTAGTTTTGTTTTTTGATGGGATAGAATCCTTTTGACATTGTAACTGTTGATTTAATGCATGTTGTTTTAATGTTGATATTTGTGCTAAAATATAAATTGAATGAGATCTTTTATAGCCAAAAACACACAAAATAAAACTGGTTTGCTGCAGATCAATTTTGTGTTTGATAGGTAAAAATAAAAATGGGCAGCAGAGGTCAAAGACAGATATAAATGATTGAATTAGGTCTACGAGGGATCCCCAATTGAAAAAGATACAGAATCAGTCTTTCCATTAATGTGATAAAAAATGATATCAGCATGCTATCTATACATACAATCCTTTGAGCCATTTATTCTATTTAGCAGAAGTAGACCATCCTCTAATCAGCCCATATAAGATAATTTTGACTTTGAAAGAGATCCCCTCCATTCATCAAGTGTGAAAAAAAGCAAGATGTAACTTGGGAGTGAAACCTTGACATCATAATAGACTAGTTGCAAATGCTGCCCCGCAAAATAGTAGTCCACAAAATTCTGCCTGTGGAAGCAGAAACAGTGTACCAGTTGCATTCTACATCCCTTCCAAACAGTGTTTGGACCAGACATTCCAAATAAACCAATAAAACTAGTTGTTTATCTGCAATCAAAATCAATATTTCAATTTTCAAATAATTCAAAACCGGGCTCCCAACCCACATTTCAAAAGGGGTATCAAAGGGGGAAGCCAACTTGCCAACACAATCTCTTCATTTTTCAGAGAACATAAAAATTTCTTCATAGCCCCCAATTCTCAAACGTAGTTTCTGAGAAATCAAAATTATCTTCTACTCAATTAATATAATAAATATTTTAGCCTTTGTGTGTTGCCCAAAACCTTGAATTATTTAAAGTCAAACTTGTTCCAAATGACCTCCACCTCCATTTGAACTTGATATGCAACATTAGTTCAGTAAATCATCATTTTCAAACCATTAGCTTGACCAGATTTATGCAGGCTTGAATGGGTAATGTTTTGGTCTGTCTTGCATGGCTGCTACAAATTTAGCTGCAGCACTTGTCTTGCCCATTTTCCCTCATATGTGCGTGGAAGGAATGTGAATCTAGCAACTTTAATTGCTTATCGCTAATTCTTTCCTTGATGGACCTCATCCAATCTCGCAATGCTAATCTTGTTTCCTAATGGGCAAATGAAAAGCTGCATGTTTTTGTTAACACCATCTTTGCTTGTGGCATGAGGTCTCCATTTTCTTCAGCAATGTCATCAATGGTAAAATATTTCTTTACTTAGCGATAGCCCATGCCATGGTTTTTGTGATTGATTCCTCAACTTACACATTATGCCCCTGGGAGTGTGAAGAAGAGATCCTAGCATTGTTGAACTTTCCACATCAATAATATCAAGCTTCTCCATTGTGGAACAACAAAGATCAAACCCCAAGACGTTAACCCTACCACAATGCATTGATTTCTCTTGTAAGACATAGCTAGCTGGTATTTGAATATAAAAATGGGCATGATTTTGCTTAATTCAAACCAGTTTTAAAAATGCCAAATTCCCAAGTTGTATGGTGTTGTGAAGGATAAATGACTAAATGTTTTTGAGCCTTCTCATGATAGCACAAAGGCTGTCTTAATATCACCCATAACACATAATAGGGCTCAAAGTTATATCTTAAGCCAATAACTCAATAACATGTCGAATTGCCTCCCTATAGAAACAAAAAGTTGGACATCAAGTTTGTGAGGTGGTAATCCACATTGTTGCCTCCCTTCTAAAGTGTTTTATGAACATCATATTTGCTAGTTTGGATAATAGAAAAGCAATCCTAGACTACAATGGATTTGCTGATTTGGGTTGAAGCCTTTCAAGGCTGCTGAATGATAATAGGTGAACCTCCCTTTATTTTCTCAAGTCCTTTTTTTTAACTATTTTCATTCCTTCTAAAGCACGAGTGCATGTGTGAAGTTGTTAAACATACACTCCAAGGCATAATGGTAAACAAGGATTGACCTTCCCTTGCTATCCCAAATACTCTACCTGCCACTACAAGACTCAGGTTTATGTTAGTTGCCCCATCGAGATTGAGCATTATAACATCATCCTCAAGAAACATCCATTTAAAAGTGTATCTTTTTGAGTTGACTCTAAAGATCCATTTATCAGGGACCCACAAGTCAATTAATTACTCACAAATGGTAATGTTACTTATCTCCTATGAAATTGAGGCAACTCTAACATGCCAGAACATTGAGATGAGACAACATCTAGATCAATAAAAGTCTATTACTTAGGTTGACTGATGCTTGTTTGGAAGAGATGATAGTGTTGAATCTTCATGCATTGTTGGACAAAGAAAGAACATATTGCTCTACAAGGATCTAGGAGTGTGTGATTCCATGTTGAAATGCTACAAGTGCAACCATTTGAATCATGTTTTGGTTGGTATCCATCATTACATAATAACAATGATGTGGTATGAAGACAACCGAAGGAAAGACTCTTTACTTGATATCAAGTCTATTTTCACTTATTGTTAAAAGGTAATCTACCATGCAAATGATATATGCTATGGATTAAAAAAAAAACTTACAAAAAGAATAGGAGAGCCATGTAAAAATAACAAAAAAAATGTCCAATAGATTTATAAAGGACATAATAGTTACAAATTGAAATAAAACAAGACATGCCTTAGAGACTAGAAATCAAACAAAATTGGTAGCATGTAATATCCCAAATGGGGATATTTTTGCCAAGTTTGGATTTACAGACCTTTCCAAATGAATTTTCTACTCAAACCCTAGTTACTGAATTCTGATTTTTATAATTTTTAGATTGAAACACTTATAACAACCAATGTACATCACATCAAAGCATCAAAGGAATATATCACATGATTTGCCCAAATGCATAAGTGAATTACACCATGAAATACACATTGACAACCATCAAAGCTACATCCACCACGAATATAAAGTCTGCCGCTGTAAACACTAAATATATGAAGTCTCCCAGTACAAAATATGGCTAGGGCGAACAGCCACAAGCCCAACAATATAGCAAATACAATAGCAATGTTTACATACCAAAATGTGCATAAATATGGCCTTCCAAAGAGGGTGAACAAGACTGCAGGTTTGCTGATATAAATTTACCCAAACCCTAACCCTAGCAGCCGGCAATCACCAAGAATATGCCTCAAATGCAAGTCGCTTCTCCTCCAAATGGTGCGGTCCAGCCCTAGGGTGATGCCCTAGACAAATCACCACCAAAGAGTGCTCTCAAAGCTGATGTAAAATCTGCCCTAGATGAGGTTGAAGCATAAGTAGGTCCCCGTCACGGAATCCTCCAATGAAGAAGCTAGGTTTTCGTCCAACTCTTAGGATGCTTGAGGTTTTCGTCCCAAGATCCTCTCCAAGAGATAACTCTCCAAGTGTGTATGAAAATGAATGATTGAATGATGTCTTTCCAATGCCAAATGACCTTGTATATATATGCAACTTGACTCTTCGCCCATAGGGCCGACCTAGGCAAAGGATGATATATTTTTGAATGTAAATTTCCCTCCAAGAGGGCTGACCACCCTCTTTGCACATGAGCACCCAAACGAATTAAATTAAAGATATAATTTGAGTATTGTTTTATTTTTCCTTCAAGCGCTAGCCTAGATGCATGGAATATTATATTTTTATTTCTCCATTGGCGCCAAAAAATAAGTGACCTCATTATGATGGTATGTAGAATGCAACCTCAAACTCGACCATCTCTAGGCATGAAAGAAGATATTATATCACTTATACAAACATCCAAGTGACTTCCATATGAAACCATATCCTCTCTTGGCAAAATTATAACAAGTTTGCATATCCCATAGCATATGTCCATATAAGTAACTCTCCCAAGTGATTCACTCCAAAGGTGGATGAATTATTTTATCCAAGGTAAGTGCATTCAAGTCATATCCAATACTCAAGATGCCTCCCAAAAATCTCGGAGTGTGGAGATTAGCCCATCCTCTCTCCCATGGCGACCATTCCAAAAATGGGAACATTACAATCCTCCCTTCTCGGAATTTCTTATCCTCAAGCAATGACAAGTATGTATCATGTGAGATAGTATCAAATGACACGTATCTCCATCTGCCCGCATACCTGGTGGCTGTACAACTCCTCTACTAGTGGCCGCATCCTCCAAGAAGAATGTGAAGAATGCAATGCGAAGTGAACTCTGGTAGCCTAAGCCATACACACTCGAGCCCAACCAAGCACCATCCTCTAGATTCTGAAAGTAATCCTGCAACCACAAGTGCAACACTCTCTAAATCTCCCAAGGTGCCACTCCTCAGAAATGAAGCCGCGAAGAGAAATAGGCCTGTCAACAAGTGGCAAAGAGTGTAGTCTCTGTGACATGTCCACCTGTCACCCATCGTCGATTGCCTCACGCTGTCATCATCTGTGTCCCAAAGGCTATGAAGCAACCCAAATAGATCCCTAGTGCCACCGCCTAGATCCCAAATCATCACTCCTCCACATGTGCAAAGCATGAGGTAGTGGAAGCATCTCGGGGAGTCCTTAACACCAAGCCAACCTCCAACTCTCGTAGACCTCCCGTGAATGTGAAATTTGCCCGGCATAGGTGCAAGAAGGTATATAATTGCTCCCACTAAGCGGCTGATATAAATCCAAACAGCAACCCCATGATGGCAAATCAACTTCATGATAGTGCAAAGGATGTCACTCATGACAAGGGATGATAGGCTATCATCATTGTGCTGCTCTCCCACGATGAGGAGATGATCCAGCTCTCCTCTCAACTCCAAAACCATTGTTGTCCCCCATCTACTCAGTATGAATCCATGTACCATGAAGTAGAATAATCATCTCCCATCCATATATGCAAAGGGACCTCATGTACTAGGGCTAGAATATCCATGGCATCGTGCTCACCTCCCTCTCCAAGGTCAAAACCCAACCATGAAGCAAGCCCTAGTGCCTCAAAATCAGAAATGGGAACATCTCCATACTTTGGCATATGAACCGATTGTATCTCGGAAGTATGCTCCTCTAATGCAAGTGCCTCGGTATTATGCATCACCAAGCTCGGACATAGGACAACCTCCAATGCTACCAAAGGATCAATAGAATGATATAATTATGTCACAGTATCAACCAACTCTACATCTCCCCGATGAATGATCAAAGAATCATCCCTTATGACTCCCTCTTCAAGTGAAGTCTAGATATTAGTGGCTGATCCACTAAGTGTAGCCTCAATAACTCCACCAAACTCCCAAGCAGTTGCTGTTCGCCAAGAACTCTGAAGGGAATATATGCACCATGAAGCGAAACATCCATCTCCTAGTAAAGTGTGGGATATATCTTCATGAAATAGGGCTGAAACATCAAGATCTTCATGCTTCCTTCCAATCCCTGTGCCATCACCTAGCTAAAACACAAACTCCAAACCAAACATCATAGCAATACCCTCATACCTTGTGTTATAGTTCAGCTGTACCACCGTAGTATGCCCAACAAAAGCAAGAATCTCCATGGCATATATCTGAAATAAAGCAACTACATACTCCACCCAAGAGTCATCAACATGATGGAACCCCTCAAACTCCTCAAGTGCTCCATGAAGGACCAACGATTCATCCTCATCACGCTTATCAACATAGGTAGTCACAACACAAGTGGCTGATCCACATAGTGTGTACTCCATGATGTTATCCCAGTCCATGATGCGAGTCTTCAAGTGGCTCTCCACAAGGTGTGACACCAACTCCTCATGAAGCAAAGACTCATTCCTCAGATGCCATATGCCATGTCGAACTAACTTGGCTCTCTTGGGTCTTGGACACAAATAAGACCCCATGTTTGGCTTCAACATGAAAGTCAACAATAGAAAAAGTCTTCCCAATCTCATTCACGTGTGTAAGGGCTGCCAAACTATGATTATGCAAGAGTAAAAGGTGGTTGTCCCAATTGAAATCAGAACTGTTGTCATACCTTTCTGTAGTACCTTCACACTTGTCCTTCATCGATGTTGCATGCTCTCCATCCAAGGTTGATCCAACATGATTCTCTCCATGGAAAGCACATGCCTCAAGGTCGATCCTCATGGTTGTCATGTCATGATGAGGTGAAGACAAAGGATTGTTGTTGCAATTCAAAAAATCAAGCCTTACCTTGTGCTTTTGAGAGATGTCTTCGTAAACCCTAATCTCCTCTTCCTCCATGATTGAGTGATCATCAACTAGGGTAGGTCCAAGGCATGTTTCCCATGGAAATTCAAGAGTGTCATGTGTCACAAACTCTATCTCATGGCTGCAAGTTGAACCTCATGCATGTCCATCCCTTCTATCTTCACAACCTCGTCATAGGATCCTGCAAGCTCTTCCTCCATGTCTCCACTCTTTGCCCTCTTCATGTTGCATTGTTCTTCCTTGAATGTGGCGGTCATAGAAGTCTGAATTTCTGATGTGTATGATGAAGATTGTGCCATGCTCAACTCCCAATGAAGCTTCTTCACTTGATCTTCCAATTCTTGAAGGGCCTCTTGAGTGCTCTACAAAGAATCCACAGTGTCCTCAAGCTCCAAGGTGAGCTTATCCACTTCATCTTCCTTCTCAAAGCGCCAGCATATATCTCGCCCATCTTGAATAGATGATCTCTATCCGCAAGTAGATGCAAGTAGTTTTACTTCACCATAGCCACGACCTCGTGGAGTTCTCGAAACCTGGCAAGGAAAAGATCTTCAAAATGCTCATGCCTCTCTAGGGCTTTTCAGCACAAACCTGCCATTACTTCATGAACATGATCAAAATGATCTAGGGCAACCACAAGCTTACCTCCATTTGCCTTCAATTATCCCTCCAAGTGATGAGACTTATGGGATCCAAGGTCTTCATGCAATATATCCAAATCATGCCTCCACAAATCAACTTCTTCATTACACCCATGTGTGAAAGCTAAGTCTTCATTTTGTTCTATCAAGGGATCTCCATCAAAGTAGTAGGTAGAATCTTCTACTTCATGATCTTCCTCAATGGCTAATCTAGAAGATGTGTGCACCGCTATGACCTCTTTATCTTCCAATGTCAAATCAATCTTATCCAATCCACTTTGATCACTTCCTGCTAAAATTTCTGAATTGTCATTATGAACAACATTCATCTCAAAGATACCCACACCACCATTTGATTCCATGCCAATGTGATGCAAAGGTGCTGAAACAATGCTAGGCTCAATCAAAGGAACAACAAATGAACTCATACCTTCTTGTAGTTGATCCAACCTTGTAGGTTTGGCAATCTCCATGATAGTGTACCTTCCAAAAGTGTGGTCATCATGAAGTCTTAGGTGTTCGCTACTTGCTTTTTCACCCATATCCTCATGATGCAAATCATCAACAAGTAATTCTTCCTCCATGGCAGCATCTTCTTCACCCATGTAGCTATCATGAAGTCCCCCTTCTCTTCACTTGTAACCTCAAAAGGCGACTCTCCTTCGTCTTTATCCTCATAAGGATGAAGTGAACTCTTGTCTTCATCTTCTATAAGGCTAGGAGTCCAATCTTCAATACATGTTGACTATTTTTTGTCTCCCTCATGATTATTTGTAGGTTGCAAGTCACCAACAAGTACTTTCTTCTCTAGCCTTTCTTCAAGGGTAACTTCCGATTTTTTCTTCTCTTTTCTCAATCTTCTGATGTAATCATATAGATCCTTCTTTCCCAGATTTCCATGTTCATGAACCTTCAAGTAAAATTCAAAAGGAGTAGCTATCTTGGAATTAAAAGCATTGTACTTTTCAAGGATTTGTGTAGCCTCTTGTCCATACAACCATTGTTCGAGCTTCTTCAATTCAATTTAACCTTGTCTAAGAGTTTCAAGCAAAGATCTTTTTTCTTCCATGATGTATGATCAAACCCTCCAGGCTGGGAAGATCATGGCTCTGATACCACCGTAATATCCCAAATGGGGATATTTTTGCCAAGTTTGGATTTACAGGCTTTCCAAATGAATTTTCTGCTCAAACCCTAGTTACTGAATTCTGATTTTTATAATTTTCAGATTGAAAACACTTATAACAACCAATGTACATCACATCAAAACATCAAAGGAATATATCACATGATTTGCCCAAATGCATAAGTGAATTGCACCATGAAATACACATTGACAACCATCAAAGATCATCCACCACGAATATAAAGTCTGTTGCTGTAAACTCTGAATATACTAAGTCTCCAAGAACAAAATATGGCTAGGGCGAACAGCCACAAGCCCAACAATATAGCAAATATAATTAGTAATGTTTACATACCAAAATGTGCATAAATATGGCCTTCCAAAGAGGGTGAACAAGACTGCAGACCTGCTTATATAAATTTGCCCAAACCCTAACCCTAACAGCCAGCAAATCACCAAGAATATGCTTCAAATGCAAGTCGCTCCTCCAAATCGTGCGCTCCAGCCCTAGGGTGATGCCCTAGACAAATTGCCACCAAAGAGTGCTCTCAAAGCTAATGTAAAATCTTACCTAGATGAGGTTGAAGCACAAGTAGATCCCCGTCACAAAATCCTCCAATGAAGAAGCTAGGTTTTCATCCAATTCCTAGGATGCTTGAGGTTTTCGTCGCAAGATCCTCTCAAAGAGATAACTCTCCAAGTGTTTATGAAAATGAATGATTGAATGATGCCTTTCCAATGCCAAATGACCTTGTATATATATGCAACTTGACTCTTCTCCCATAGGGCCGACCTAGGCAAAGGATGATATATTTTTTAATGTAAATTCCCCTCCAAGAGGGCTGACCACCCTCTCTCCACATGAGCGCCCAAACAAATTAAATTAAAGATATAATTTGAGTATTGTTTTATCTTTCCTTTAAGCGCTAGCCTAGATGCATGAAATATTATATTTCTATTTCTCTATTGGCGCCAAACAACAAGTGACCTCATTATGATGGTATGTAGAATGCAACCTCGAGCTCGACCATCTCTAGGCATGAAAGATGTTATATCACTTATCCAAACATCCAAGTGACCTCCATATGAAACCATATCCTCTTTGGCAAAATAATAACAAGTCTCCATATCCCATAGCATATCTCCATATAAGTAACTCTCCCAAGTGGTTCGCTCCAAGGTGGATGAATTATTTTATCCAAGGTAAGTGCATTCAAGTCATCTCCAATACTCAAGATGCCTCCCAAAAATCCCGGAGTGTGGAGATTAGCCCATCCTCTCTCCCATGGCAACCATTCCAAAAATGGGGACATTACATAACATGTTCAAGATATTTTCTTAAAGCAAGATTGAAAGGGATTAATTTTGGCCTTTAGGTATAGAGTTGGAAATTGCCTACTTTGCAATTTCTACTCTATATTGCGCACTCATTTTAGTGTCCATCCCTTTAGTATGTTTTTGGATTCATTTAGCCAATTCCCTAACGTTAAAACCCATTGTCAAGATGCCATCTGGACTCAACTCTATCCAATATATGTTTCTGATTAATTTTCTATCTTTCTAAAAATTAATCCCCACTTGGACACCAACATAATCACAGTAGTGTCTATCCACAGTGTTTTAAAATGGACAAAAGTTGCATTTGGTGGCGTTTTTGTATTTTTGAACAACTATTGGTGTGAAAATTTTATAAAAATATCATTTCAAATTTCAATATGGACATCTCTTTCTTGCTTCCAATATTCCCTAGCAAATTTAGAATTCCCTCCCCAACATTTTGAATTCTATTTTTTGGCTATTATTTTTCCATGAGCATTGTGAAGCTATTTTCTTCGGTTCTAAAGAACTCCCACAACCTTCCTCCATAGCCTTACACTTCCATAGCTTTTATTCATTTTTAAAACCTTTAGTCTCACACCCCTATCCTTGGTGTCTTGACAATTTTCCATTTCCAACATTTTTTTCTATACATAGAAACACCAACACACAATTGTAGAAGCTTTTAGGATTTGTAATCTTTAAAGCATTTCTATTTACTCACACCTTTGCACCTAGATTGACATGCACTTTCAATTTTCCATCTATTGCAGGTTGAGGTTGGAACATACCATTAAGGGGTTTGACTAAGGTAGATTTCTAAGTAGCCACAACTATTTTTCTTGCCCATTCTACATATGTTAACCCCCATAACTTCTTGCAGGTAAATCACATCCATAATTTGTAAGCACCTTGACAACCAACAAAAGATCACAAACATGTGAGTTTTTAGGTTTATTGCCTATACCAAGTCACTATTGTAGAAAGACACTTAAAGCAATGATCTAATTTTGAGTAGAGGCCATTTTTTAGTTCTTGAGGACTCATCTTGTTTGTAATTATGTGTTGGTATGGTCACAATTTCTTTGTATGTCACACTATGTCAATCTTTGTCACTTGTTACTTGTGTGGTCCACAATCTATTTTTGAGTGCTAATGTAGTACTTGTAATGAATCGAATGAACTAGTTAACAAACACATAGAGTACACAACAAAAGATGGAACAAGGTGTTTGGAGACACAAGAACACATTTTATTAACTTGCAAAAATATTTTAGGTTACAATCATGCTACCTATTGGTGCTCCAATCAATTTATTGTATTTCAAAAAGATGTAGTTATGTAACCATGTAGCCTTGAGGTATAGAGTTAGGGTAAAATGATTAAGTGAACTTTACAATTGAAATACAGGCAAGTTGAGCCAATTGACAAGAGTAGGTACAACTCTTCTATGCAAAACTTAGGACGGCAGTCCTTTGGAGATCTCATAGGACAATTAAAGAGAAACATTTTAAACTTGTTGTAGACAAAAAATTAAACCTTTAGGTACAAATTTGAATTTTATTTTACTTTGTCATTAACTCTTTTTGTGTTAGTATTTGTGAATCTGCAAGTTGAGATCTTTTAAAACGATTTAAAATTATTGATCTACATGTGTATGATAAAGAATTCCTAGATTATCCTTTTATACTAATCATTAAATCCCTTGATAACAATTTGTAGATCTAAGACACTAAATATAAATTAAAAGCATGGGATATTCATTTGATTAATACTTAAGACTAATGCCTAGTCCTTTGGATATAGAGTTAATAAAATGAATCTTAATTGCAAACAAAGCACAGATTACTTTAATTTCATACATGCTTAACAAAAAGTTTGTCTTATGAAACTTAAACCTTCAAAGACATTTTTAAGTAGCATTTACAAACTATTCTTAGTAATCACACTATTTATCATAATACAAAGAATGTTATTACAACCACCTTGATGAAATACTAATTATTTTTAATAAAAGATTAGTAAATGTAAGCTTAGAGACTTGTTCAATCACCTGAAACTATTGAGAAAATAATGGAGACAATATGTAAACAAGCAAAAATCTATTTTATATTGATTTCTTGAAAATTGAAAATACAATTCTACTTTGATGCAAAAGAATCCAATTTACAACACGGCTTTGGACTCTCTAGGAGCCTCTTAATGGATAAAGTACAACGTACTTATAAAATAGTTAAGTATTGATGATTAAAACATGCATGATAAACTATATTTATAGCAAAAGAACAAGGTTCAGTTCACTTGGATGATTGATGCTTTCTTACAAGCCTTATAATAATGAAAAGTAGGTTATTACTCAAAAGTAAAACTGAGATCAAAGCCAAAAATCGGTTGCAATAGAAGCTCTCACTCAAGGGAAAACATTCAAGCATTGCACTAGAAGATGCCCCCCTCCCATTTTAGGGATCAAATTTCCATTGCTTGGTAGATCCTTCTAGTAGCTTGTCAATTGTTTGTATGTGTTGTTACAGCCTTTGTTGTGTATTGAATTTGACTACACCAACTTTGGTGCATTTTTTGATCTCTAATATGTTGCTCTTGATGATCTTTAGATGACGAGTCATTATTGATTATTCCTTCTACTCTACCAAGCCCACTTCTAAGAGAAATGATGTTTACTTTTAACTCAAACAACATTTCTTTAATCTCCTAAACATCTCTTTTGATTTTTTCAAGATTAGACTCTTTATTTCTCAAAAAACCAACTTCATTCCTTACCTAACATTCCTCAAAACTTTCTTCTGTTGGAATTAAACCGGACAACTGAGAGGGGGGGGTGAATCAGTTGTCCCAAAAATTAACCTTTTCTTCCTTTTAATCTCCTTTGACAATTTGCAAACTGATTAATGATGAAAACATTAAAGCATGAAACAACATCACATAAGCAGAAATATAATCAACACATTTGACACCAAGATTTTTGACGTGGAAACCCGGTTAAGAGAAAAACTACGGTGGGTGTTAACCCACAAGATTCGTACCCTGTTAAAAGTACTTAAAAAGAATGGGAAGGCACTTGCCTTCGAGCTCACTGCCTACAAGAAATTTAAGTTTAACACAGAAGGAATTAACTGAGAAATAGCATCTACTTCATGCCTGGTTCAATTTCATTGAATGCTCGTAAAGCTTCTATTTTACTTCCAAACTCTTCTTCACTAACTTTTCACTCTTTTGCTTTTGCTCTTCTGCTCCTCTTCTTTGCTCTGCTCTTGATCCTTTCTTCGGATTTATTATTTTCGCTCAAGGATAATTTTCAACAACTCAACTACACTCCTTTATATACTTCGTCAACCTTGGAATAAACATCAAGGTCGGCACACCAAACATCTTACTTAATGCGAATCACTAAGCTGTCGGCCAAACATTGCTAAGACTTGAATCTTCTTTCAACAATATACCACGCTCCAGAGAATTGCTTCTAGAACATCCGCAATAAGCTTGAATCATCCAGTCGGCCAAGACTGGGAAGAATAGCAGCACCAAGAAGGAAATCTTCACCAACAAGCTCAAACTTCAATGCGAACCTCCAACACAACAGTCACACGATCCAGAGACCTCCACAAGCACAATGAATTCTACAAAAACATCTGCACTCCTCCAAATCATCAAAATCACTTGCATCTTCATCCGGAACCTCAAGAATATTATCTGCCATGACTGTCATCTTAGAAAGATTGCTTGCGAACCTCCAAACCACGAACCACTTGAATGGATGATACACACTGACTTCCCAAACATGCCTTTAGATCCACAGATCATTATTTGACATATCCAGAAGGATCTAGACCACTTCTCTGATGCTCTATCTCTTCTAAATATTGCAAAACCGGTACTACTCAGATGGCCATAGTTTTTTCAAATCTTCATGCGGACCTCTCAAACGCCGACTGGAGTTACTTCACACAATCCTCTATACTGCCGTAAGATCCGCATCCATTGAGCTTTATTAATTTTCTCAATATCCTTAACATTCCAATCTTCTAGTTAGGCAACAAGATAAGATACAGTTGACACCAATGGCAACAAGAATATGTTGACATCAATGACAACACCGATTAGGCACATATTTGCAACAATCTCCCCCTTTGTCATTGATGGCAATACATGATGTGAAAAACTGATTCAACCATCAAGACAAGAACTTCTCCCCCTTTTTCTTATCACTTTTGCAACCACTATCTTCACTGCTCCCCCTTTCACCAGCAACTAGTTCTTCACATGACTTCTCTCCCCCTTTGACATCAATGACAAAGGACACATATTTGCAGTCTTTTCTCCTTAGTTTTGTTTCAGATCAAACTCAAAAATTGCATGCAGACTACTCCCCCTAAGTAGTGCTTTCTTAACATCAATCCAAATCACGAGATATGACTGTGAACTCCATCGGACTGATGCACTGTAGTGCATCTTAATTCTGATCAGGAGGGGTAATAACCCCTAACTTCTCTCTGGGATACTCAAAAGTATCCTTGGGAAGAGGCTTAGTGAAAATATCTGCAATCTGATCCTTTGAAGACACAAACTCCAACTTGACTTCATTCGCATTTACCTTTTCTCTCAAGAAATGAAACTTGATGGATATATGCTTTGTCTTTGAATGCAACACCGTATTCTTTGAGATACTTTTGTGCTTGAATTATCACAGAAGATTGTGACAGGCTCCTCAAACACAATTCTGATGTCCTTCAACATTTGCTTCATCCATAGGACTTGAGTACAATTGTTTGCTACTACTATATACTCGGTCTCTGCTGTAGATAGGGAAATTGCCTCCTTTTTACTTAGCCAAGAAACCAATCTACTTCCCAAGAAGAATCACCACCACTAGTGTTTTTTCTGTCATCTACATCTCCTGCCCAATCAGCATCTGTATATGCATGAAGAGTGAAGTCATTATCCTTTGGATACCATAATCCATAATCAATTGTCCCTTTGAGACATCTAAGAATTCTTGTGACTGCTACAACATGGGATTCTTTAGAATCAACTTGGAATCTGGCGACAAGCCCAACTACATTCATGATATCAGGGCTGGTCTAAGTCAGATAGAGCAGTCCTCCAATCATTGATATATACCTTTTCTAATTTGCCTTAGGGGAGTCATCATCTTTACTCAACTTACATCCGGTTACCATAGGCGTACCTACTGGCTTTGAATCTTCCATTCCAAACTTCTTCAACAATTCTTTCAGATACTTAGACTGAGATATAAAGATACCTTTGTCTGACTAATTGATTTGCAGACCTAAGAAGAAATTCATTTCACCAAACATGGACATCTCAAATTCACTTTGTATTTGATCAACAAATGTTTTGCACATACTCTCATTTCCACCAAAAATGATATCATCAACAAATACCTCAACAATCAGAATGTTCTCATAATCAATCTTGAAGTAGAGATTACTGTCAGCAGTGCCTTTATTGTAACCTAGTTTTAGCAAATACTTATCTAATCTTGCATACCAGGTTCTTGGAGCTTGTTTAAGTCCATAAAATGCTTTCCTTAATCTGCAGACCATGTCTCCCTGATCAGACAACTAAAATCCTTCCGATTGCTCGATGTATACTTCTTCTAACTCTCTATTTAGAAATGTTGACTTGACATCCATCTGATAGACTTTAAAATCTTTATAAGCGGCAAAAGCAAGAAACAATCTGACTGCCTCTATTCTTGCCACCGGAGCAAAAGTTTCTTCAAAATCAATTCCTTCCACTTGAGAATATCCTTTGCATACCAACCTTACTTTATTTCTTACAATTTCACCTTCTTCATTTAGCTTGTTTCAAAAGACCCATTTAGTTCCAATCACATTTTTGTCCTCAGGTCTAGAAACAAGATCCCAAGTGTGATTCTTTTCAATTTGCATTAATTCTTCTTTCATTGTCTTTACCCATTTTTCATCTTTGCAGGCTTCACTTACTGTTTTTTGTTCAATCTTTGAGATTAGACAAGTCTCTTCTTGATCTTCAACAATTCTTCTTCTAGTTCGAACACCTTTATTTCTGTCTCTTATAATTTGATCTTCAGGATGATTCATCCTTACATACCTCAGAGTTTTGGGAATTGTTTGAGCTTCTATTTCTTGAGCTTATTCCTCAACTTCTGCACTATCCTCTTGAATTACTAGATTTTCTGGATCAATCTGGATCTGGATCTGAGTTTGCACTTGCCTTTCTTGACTAGGATTTTCATCTTGATCATTTGAATCATATCCGCATGACCTGGAATGTCCTTTGCTCTCATCAACTCTGACATTAGCACTTTCAACAATCTTTTTCAACCTCTTCTTAAAGCACTGGTATGCTTTGCTTTGAGTAGAGTAACCCAGAAAAATTCCTTCATCACTTCTTGCTTTAAACTTGCTTAGATCCTTATCTCTTTTGATGTAGCATTTACTACCAAAAACTCTGAAGTATCTTACAGTAGGAGGATGACCAAACCATAGTTCATAAGGTGTCTTACTAGAATTGCCTTTGATCTACACTCAGTTAAGAGTGTAGACAACAATACTCACAACTTCTCTCCAATAAACTTGAGGAATATTTGTTTCCATCATCATGGTCCTGGCAGCTTCTTGAATGGTCTGGTTCTTTCTTTCCACAACTCCATTCTGCTACGAATTTCTAGGAGCAGATAACTGTCTTTTAATTCCATGCTTTCAAAAAATGAATCAAACTCACCGGAGGTAAATTCTCTACCTTCGTCGGATCTCAGACACTTTATCTTCACACCAATCTCATTTTCCTCCGTAACCTTGAATACCTTGAATTTGTCAAAAGATTCTGATTTTTCTTTTAAGAAGGTTACCCACATCATCTGGGAGTCATCATCAATCAACAACATAAAATATATGTCTCCTTGTACACTCATAATTCTAGCATGGCCACATAGATCAATAAGAACAAGTTCCAACCGTTCACTTGAAAATTGTTTTTTACTTTTGAATGAAATTTTGTTTTGTTTGCCCAATTGACATTCTCTACATATGTTATCAGGTTTCATAAGTTTTGAAAGATCTCTTACAGCTTGAGTAGAACTTATCTTGACAATGTTATCAAAATTTACATGACACATCCTCCTATGCCATAACCAACTTTGATATGACTGAGCAATCAAACAAATTTTGCTAGAACTACTTAAATGAAAGATGTTACCTCTAGTTTGAGTGCCAGATGCAATTTCAGTTCCAGAGCTTTCCAAGATTCTGCATTTTCCATCCTTGAATCGGAGATCATAACCCTCGTCAACTAATTGTCCAACACTGAGAAGATTATGCTTCAGTCCTTCCACATACAGAACATCATTAGTGTTATTCTTACCATCAAAAGAGATGGATCCTCTGCCACAGATACTACCAGCTGAGTTGTCTCCAAATTTCACAATTCCACCTTCATATTTTTCGAAGCTTACAAACTTACTTTTTTCACCAATCATATGATGAGAACATCCACCATCAATCACCCATTCATCCTTTTCAACAACCTGAGCAGCCAAGGCACTTTCCACATTTGTATAACTAGCAGATTTAGTAGACACCGGATCTTCTTCTTTGATAGCAATGAACACCCAATCTTCAATGGAACCTCCATGATCAGATTCATCATCTATGACTCCTCCAGCTTCTTGGACATAGTAACATTTTTCTGACCTTTATAACTGTTAGGGTTTGGTTTTGAGAACCTCTCCGGACATTTTGAGGCAAAATGACCAATCTTATTACAAGCAAAACATTTGAGTGGCAACTTTCCTTCATACTTACTGGATCCTCTTGGTATTCTTTTGGCAATAAGAGTTTCAAGATCTGCAGTCTCAATTTCATCATCTTCAAGATCCTTCCTTGTCTTCATAAATTAGTTTGATTTTCCTGAAGAACTTTCACCAGATCATATCTTTGCTTTCCATACACACTGGCCTTAAATGCATATTTAGACTTAGAGAGAGAATCACCAAACTCACTTATTTCAAATGTTGAAAGCTTCCCAACTAATTGATCCCTTGTGACAGTTGTTACTATCCTAATTTGTTCAATGGCTGCAGCTTTATGCTTGTATGTTGCAGGTAAGGATCTGAGCACTTTGGCAACAATTTCTAATTCTTCCAATACTCCACCTACATTTCTGATACCGCACAAGTTTATTTACTTTCTGCATGTAGGAAGTAATGTTTTCATCTTCCCTCATTACCAATCTTTCATATTTACCCTTCAGGCTTTGTAGCTTGGCACATTTAACATATTTGTCACCTTCATACAGATTTTCCAACTTTTTCCAGATTTCATGGGCAGTTTTCAAATCCAAGACATTTGCCAATTCTGTATCAGACAGGGCACTCAATAAAGCTTCTTTGGCTCGAATATTGCATTCAGCTTCCCTGAGTTCATCTAGAGTAGTAGGGCCATTCTTCAGAATCTTATATTCATTCTTTGTTATCGACCAAAAGTCATTACCAATACATTCCAAATGACACTGCATGCGTACCTTCCAAAGGGAGTAATTTGTTCCATCAAATCTCGAACTTTACTTCTTATAAGTCGACATCTTGGATCTCCTCAAGCAGTCAAGCTTCTTTTAGAGGATCTGGCTCTGATACCAATTGTTGGAATTAAACCGGACAACTGAGAGGGGGGGTGAATCAATTGTCCCAAAAATTAACTTTTTCTTCCTTCTAATCTTCTTTGACAATTTGCAAATTGATTAATGATGAAAACATTAAAGCATGAAACAACATCACATAAACAGAAACATAATCAACATATTTGACACCAAGATTTTTGACGTGGAAACCTGGTTAAGGGAAAAACCATGGTGGGTGTTAGGCCACAAGATTCCTACCCTGTTAAAAGTACTTAAAAAGAATGGGAAGACACCTGCCTTCGAGCTCACTGCTCAAAAGAGAGGCTCATTGCCTACAAAAAATTTAAGTTTAACACATAAGGAATTAACTGAGAAATAACATCTACTTCATGCCTAGTTCAATTTCATTGAATGCTCATAAAGCTTTTGTTCTGCTTCCAAACTCTTCTTCACTAACTTTTCACTCTATTACGCTTTTGCTCTTCTGTTCCTCTTCTTTTCTCTGCTCCTGATCCTTTCTTTGGATTTATTATTTTCGCTCAAGGATGATTTTCAACGACTCAACTACACTCCTTTATATGCTTCATCAACCTTGGAATAAACATCAAGGTCGGCACACCAAACATCTTACTTAATGCGAATCACTAAGCTATCAGCCAAACATTGCTAAGACTTGAATCTTCTTTCAACAACATGCCATGCTCCAGAGAATTTCTTCTGGAACATCAACAATAAGCTTGAATCATCTGGTCGGCCAGGGCTGGGAAGAACAGCAGCACCAAGAAGGAAATCTTCACCAACAAGCTCAAACTTCAATGCAAACCTCCAACACAACAGTCACACAATCCAGAGACCTCCACAAGCACAATGAATTCTACAAAAACATCTGCACTCCTCCAAATCATCAAAATCACTTGCATCTTCATCCAAAACCTCAAGAATATTATCTGCCATGACTGTCATCTTAGAAAGATTGCTTGCGAACCTCCAAACCACGAACCACTTGAATGGATGATACACACTAACTTCCCAAACATCCTTTAGATCCGCAAATCATTATTTGACATATCCGGAAGGATCTAAACCACTTCTTTGACGCTTTGTCTCTTCTGAATACTGCAAAACCGGTACTACTTAGATGGCCATAGTTTCTTCAAATCTTCATGCGGACCTCTCAAATCCTTACTGGAGTTACTTCACACAATCCTCTATACTGTTGTAAGATCTGCATCCATTGAGCTTTATTAATTTTCTCAATATCTTCAACATTTCAGTCTTCTAGTTAGGCAACAAGATAGGATACAGTTGACACCAATGGCAACAAGAATATGTTGACATCAATGACAACACCGATTAGGCACATATTTGCAACATCTTCAACAAGTCAAAACTTGAGAACTCTTCATTTCAAAATTCTTGCTTTAGATATTGCAAGCTTTGCCCCCTTTTGAAGGTCTAAATGCATGACAACTGGCCACTATGTTTAAACACGTCTTGCCATGTCTTATCTTTTTGAACACATCTACTCTGTACAAGAAATCCTAAAATAGAAAGCGTAGAGCTAGAGGACTTGTCAAAATTTGCAAAAATACTATTGCATGTCTCCTTTTTACATTGATCTGACAACAACTTTGAAAGAATACAAAACTTGACTGGTTTTTAGAAATACATTTTAATCCATTGGCCCCATTCCGGTCATCTAGCATAACAACCTCTATTATTACTTTGGCTTTATTTATGTTAGTGTCATTTGGCATCTAACATAATCTCTCTCTCCTTGATGAAATTGCTAACCCTTGTTTCTAGTAACACAAATTTGTCTATTTGATGACTAAACAAAAGTGGATTTACCTTATCATCAATTAATAGAGGTTTAGTAAATAAAGAAATTAACCTTGTAAGCTCTTCTTTCGAAGCCACCAAATCTTCGTTGGTCCCATTATTGCTTTCAATAGCAGGTAAATGTGATTCATCCAAATGTTTAAATTCTTCCTTCCTTTTTGCCACATTAGCTCCTAACTTCTCAATGAAAGAAGTTGTATAATATAACAGGTCATATACATTATTAGTTGCTGATATCTTAGGAATGCTGCTAGGAATATACTTAGTATTTTCATGAATTCTGCCAATTTGGTATAATCTTGGGAATCCATTTATTTTTGTTCTCTATCAACTTTGGCTCAATTTGATTCCTTTAGAGTGATGTTTCATTTATGTCAAAATAACATTTCCACAAGTCATCACCCAATCTTATGAAACTTTGCTCTTACATTGAAAACACCTTTCACCATTTTTTCTGGATTTGTCTTATATACTCTAGCTTTTTTCAAGGTTGTTTCTTTATATTCCTTAGCCTTTTTCAACATATCCTTTAATTAATTTATTCCTTGTTCTTGATTAATGCTTCCTTGTGAAGTGATTACTTGAGGAGGAGTCATCAATGTTCTTTGTTTAGCAACCTAAATTTAAGCTTGCAACTTGTCTACCAATGATTTTTGCAATTTCAAGGTGTCCAACTTCAAGTTTTCTTCTTCTACCTTGCTATAGTCTTTGTGCAATTTCTTAGTACCAGCCTTGCTAAATTGTGCAGTATGTACCACCAATGTAGTTGCATATGAGGCTTATGCATATGCTACTCTCTTTAGCATTAATTGGCCCACAAGCTCTCTTGGCATGTAATTAATGTGAAACTTGTCTTTTGTAGGGGCCAATGCCCAAGATGCCAATGTTTGTAAGTTAAGGTTAAAATCAAATCCTTGGAAAAACCTGCTTGCTTCATCCTAGTTGTTGAAAAGTCTTCATCACCTTCTCTTCTATTGATAGTATCAGTGGCCATAACCTCAACAATGCTCCACTAAGACAATCATTGTAGTAAAAAACTATAATAGGGTCAAGACTCTTTGTTATGTCTTGATATTATGCATTCAATACTTCTTTTCATTTCTTGTTCTTTGCCAAAAGTCTCTTTTTATTTATCTTCATCATTAGAGCAAATGCTTGGAATCATCGATTCTTGATGTAGAGATAATGCGCCATGAACTTGTCACATGCTCTCTACCTCACATATTTCATGTCAGTGGGATTAATGGGTTTTCCCACCATGGTAGGAGAACTAGACATGACCGGTTCATCCTCTTCTTGGCATGGTAGAGACTTAATCATAACTATCAAAGGATCCTTTTGAAGGAATACATTGGCCAGTCCCTTTAGTACTTGAATAGTCAACTAAGTGAGGAATCTCAACTTGGGCCATTTTATCTTATGTCATGTACTTTTCATGCGAGGCTACCGATGATGTTGATGTTGACAACCTTGGGAGGTGGTCCTGTAATTTCCACATAATTAGATCCTTGCTTTTCTACCTATTCTCTTATTGATAAATCAATTGGTGGTTTTTTCAATATTATACAAATCTCAAGGGCTAGTTACAATTTAGATGTTATTTGCAATTGTGTCATTTGAATATTGAGAGTATGTTACAATGTAGGCATTTTTAGTAGTACATCCTACTATTTTGGCATCTTTCCAATTATTTCAAGATTGCCAAGATCTTTATTCCCTCAACCATATTTGAGATAATGGAAAAAGCTCCAAGATAGCTTGGGTCCATCATTTGTCTCTTCCTCTAAGCTAATCCTATCTTCAACCATCTCTACCTCTTGATGACTTTATCTGAGTCATTTTCACAACTCCTTATCTAATCCTCACCTTAGTATTGCCACACAGAAAAAGCAAAACTAAGAATTACCATCAACCCCATGCTTGGTAAGGAAATTGGACATCTCCTCATAGTCTCCAAGACTATCAACACCTATACCTTGAATCTTGTTATCAAACTCCTTTAGCGCTGAGAAAGTAGTAGCAGAGCGGTGAAGAACTTTAGCTACAAAACCAACCATAACCTTCCAATTCTTCTACAACTCCATCGCCTTAGAATTGAGATCAGAAACCTCCTCCGCAGTCTTCTCACACAGAGCACATTTACTCTCATCCTCCTGTCGAACATGGGTGTCCTCATCTTCCGAGTATGGGGTATTCATTTATAGAAAGTGACTGGTGCCTTCTTATTCTTGCAAATAGACCTTGGGGTACCAACATCTTCATATCCTAGGGTCTCTTCAAATTCTTACTCCCCCAAAATCTCAATCCCTTGAGGATTTGCAGAAGGGATACCCACTATGCGGCTAGACCTTATAACCCGCTGGGTCATTTTACTAGTAATTCCCGTTGAGTCACCACCTCCACCCTTCTTAGCAACCACGTCCAAATCCATAAATTTGGAAACTGACACCTCATACTAAACAACCTCCTCCTCCTTCAATTTTGTGGGTCCTTCCCTCCTCTAGTTCAATAGCTATCTCAGCTGAGGAAACCTCACCCTTTTTAGCAACAGTTGCTTGAATTTTGGGACTCTTGCTTTGCTTCTTTGGAGTGGTTTTACTTTTAGGGGTTTTAGTAACAGGTTTGAGATTGGGAGTATCAGTCGACGGGACATCCTGAATCTCCTCAATTCTTGGCCAATCCTCGAGGACATTGATCATTCCAAGAGAGGTTACCCCCTCTTTTTGAAACACCCAGACTTCTCTTTACCCTTGACATTGGGACTAACAACAACAGGATTCAGAAGGGATTCATTGAGGATAATGACTTTAATGGCCTTAGGACACAATGCCAGATGGAAATGGTAAAGGCAAAAGATAAGACCCTGATGAAGGGGGATGACTGGGATACTGGGATTTCTAGCATGAGTTTCCCTTGCCACCCTTATGGAATTATTCAAGGAAGATAAGAGAAAAAATGGAAAACTAATCTCAAAACTGTGACAGAAGTGATTGAGTAAGGTGAAATGATGGTGAAAATAGACTTTATATCGCCCTTTGAGGATAAAACATTTCATTAACATCAAACACACCTGGTCCCACAAAGTTAGAAGCTTCTCTTGCTCAAATCCCCCCTACATTTTGGTCACAGATTCCACTTCTCTGAAGAGGCTGTCATACTTTTTGGGTCTGGGACTCTGCTCTGATGGCACAACTTCCTTCCTTTACTGGGCATCCCCGTCACCTGACCGATGACATCTTCAGTGACCTCGAAACCTATATCGCTAAGACGAACATTCCGGTTATCCGAAGAATCCGCAAATTGACAAGATAAGTTCTCGTCATGCCCTTTCAAACTTTCAAGGAAAGAGGTCACCCCACCTTCTTGTAAAATATACCAAATGGTAGGGTCTTGCTTAAATTCATTAGGGGAAGAAGGTTTAGTTCTCACAATATCCCCTCCCATGTCAGCACTTCTATTTTTTTCACAAAGCAGCTGATACAAAATCAAGGGCGTCGCAGAAATAAGCAACTTGTCTTTTCTGCAAAGATTTAACAAAGTTAAATGGTGAGAGGCATGATGGATTCTTGATCCTTCTGTGTTCATCATATCACAAAAATGAGTGTTGGATTGGATGGGAATTGAAATGATGAATGATACGCGGGGAGCACCTAACACCTTGCTTTGCCACCAGGAGGAGAACATACGCCCGTCACCTCGTGTCAAAATCAATGCAAATGCGATAGGGGATTATAACATAATTATTTCCATTCTGCCAAGATGTCTACCAACCATCCCCAACATGTGGGCTACCATCCATCCCAGTAGTCCAATCAACAACCAACCATTCAATCTTAACTTTTTAATCCACGTCAACTAGCCCACTTTTTTGAATTTGAATCATTCTATCAACGGATCTAACATCCATTTGAATTTTATTCCCAAGGACATTTTTTTCCCCCATAGTCCTATCAACAACCATACCTTTCAAAACACCTAAATTTCTTCCAACACCCAAGCAGAGGAACATGACCTAGATAACCCCATCCAGGTGCATACTAGGTCTCCCCCAACTGTAATTCCTCCCGCAATGAGGCTTGTGATCCATAATTAGTAGGGCCTACTACCATGCTTAACAATGAGAGATTGAACTCTACTAGGCAGATTCATAGCCTGTCTCCAACATCTCCAAGAGGTGTTGTTAATGCCAACATTAGCCATAGCATCCGCAACAATATTTCCCTCTCTAAAAATATGGGAGACAACAAATTCCTCAAATCCACTTAGGAGAATTTTTAAGTCCCTAACAACACCCATTAGTTGCCAACCAGGATTTAATTTACCAAGGACAACATTAACTAGGAGTTTGGAATCTCCTTCCACATGGAGTTTTTTAATGCCTAGAGAATGAGCTAGTTTAACTCCCCATAACATGACAAGAGCCTCAAAATCATAATTACTTCTGATCCCTAAACCTCCAGCATAAGTAGCCTTAAGGGCACCCTTATTAGATCTAATAATACCTCCACCACTAGCTTGTCCCAGATTGCCTTTAGCTATCCCATCAAAGTTTAATTTGCACCAATCCTTTTAAGGGGTTCTCCAATGAGTATTGGCTATGGCAAGCTTTCTAGAGTTATCCACTTGACAAAGACCCTTCGCAACATCCCAAGAGTTCACAAGATCCACTTCAACCTAGCTAGGAGGAGAATCAACATACTCAAATTTGCAGGTGGATAGGTTTTAAATTAGAAGTCTGGAAAAGGCTTGAAAAAATTCAAGGGGGGTTCTAGAGGTGTCCCTAAAAATCATATTATTCCTCTCCTTCTAGATATTCCACCCAAGATGAGGAGGGATCTATCTCCAAAGCTCTTTGACCACAGGGAAGGAAAAAGGGGAAGACCATTCTTCTGCAACATTAAACCCCAAACTTCCCTAGAAAATTCACAAAAAAAGAGCATATGAAACACAAATTCTTCTGCTTTTTGACATAAAACACACCTATTAGAGAGTTGAAATCCCCTTTTCTTAAGGTTGTCCAATGTGAGGATTTCTAATTATTCTTTGTGAATTTTCATACATGTTTTTGAATGGAAACCTCCCAAAATTTGAGGTAGTGGCATCCTCGATGTTTTCTTTCTCATCCACAAAATGTTTTATCAATATGACTCCCTTCCCAATAGTTTTCTTGTCTCTTTTTGTGACCCAAGTGGTTATTTTTGAAGTATCTTCACTAGTAGTTTGTTTTAGGGCCATCTTGAAATCTTACAAGAATAGTTATAGGTTTTTTTATAGTTGTACTAAAATTTTGAATATGTCGTTTGGAAATTTTGAGTCCCCCATGTGTTGTGAAATGGTCTTGTTGATTATTGCCTTGTTTATTAGAATCATTTGTGAAGTCGTGAAGTTGAGTCTTAATTTTGGGCAATTAAAAGGTGAAAATTCATGCATCAAAATGTTTGTAGTTAGAGGTGTGAATTTGATCATTTACAATTAGTAAGAAAATCCTAAGTCAAAGTCACAAAATGAATCTAGGAGGGAAAAGTAGAACTTTCAAGTAGTTGTGCAATTTTTACAAAATTACACTAGAGTTTTGAAAGTCTAATTTGCTTTCAAGGCAATGAATTAGAGTTTTCTTTTAGTTGTGTAGTTTGTACAAAATTATACAAAGGTTTTGAAACCTTGGTTCACACTATCCTGTTGAGAAAGCAGGGCTCACGTGCAATTGTGTAGTTTTTGCGAATGTATACCAAAACTCTAAAAATATGACAAGCTCTCTATTGATGAGGAACCAAACCTTTCAAGAAAGTTTGTAGTTTTGAAAAACTACACAAAATCTTGAAAGTTCACTAACATACCATAAAGAAGAAAAGTGGAGATCTCATGCATGTTTGCAATTTTTACAAAGCTATTAAACATCTCCAAAATCTTGAGAGGCACTTAAGAGGTGAAGAACTAGACTTTCCATGTAGGTTGGTAACTTTTGTAAAACTACCTAAAATCCCTGTAGTCCCACCAAAACCAACCAAATGTCTTGATATATTACCAAGCATGTGGAAACCTTGAATGTGTCCACAAACCCTATTTCATGTTTTATGAAATCGTTTGAACATTTCATTTAGCCAGCATACTCCCTCAAGCCCGCAGGCCCTTTTGCTCTTGCTTGGAAAACTCTCATTCAAAACTCAAAACTCTTGTGCCCATGTTTTTACCATTTCTCACTTGATAGGGTTTCTCCTTGCCATTGCACTAAGTTTATTTCCCAAAACCCTATCCTTTTTTCCCTTTAAAAATTCTTGATTATTTAGAGGCTAGGGTTAAGTTGTTTTCTTGTCAAGTAGAGATTTCAATCTTGTTTGCAGTTGCAAGTTTTTTTGAGTTGCTTCAATATTACAAGGCCTAATAAGTTTTTGAGAGTGGGAGAGCGGAACCTTCACACACCTTTACACTTCTTTCCAAACTACATTAAAGCTCCAAAAGTCCAGTTGACATGGAAGTAGACATTCCAAGTATACTTGCACTTTTACAAAATTGCTTGCAACTCTCAAATTTTTGAAATCATTGATTTTGTGGGAAAGTTGAGGTTCTCATCTATCTTGTAGTTTGTACAAACTTGTTTGAAACTTTCAAATGTTTGATAAGAAATGCCTAGCGGCGATTTAAACTTTCCATGCACCCTTGTAGTTTCTACAGAACTACCCACGAGCTCTAGATTTTTGCCAAGTTATAAAGAAGTAGATTTTTCAATCACTTGTGCACTCCAAAGTTTTATGGAGGGACTTTTCATTGCTCAAGTAGTCCAAAAGCCCCCCCTCCCACCTCTTGCATTTGGTTTGCAAATTAGGTAATGCGATAAACCCCAAATTTATACCTTTAATTTTTTTTTGGAGAGAATACTTGTATTTAAAGCACATACCAAGTCTCATAAATCGAGTTCACCCTTAATGAACTTTAGGAGATAAGCTCAAACACAACCACAAAAATAGATTTACTCAAAATCTTACTTCCTTAGAAGTGTTTCTCACATCCCCAATCATAGTTAGAACTAACATTGGTTTGTGAAACTCAATACATCCTTGTGCCACAGGTCTAGTTACCTAACTTACTACATTTGGAGTTACACATTTATGAAGTGTCACTTGATTAAATAAAACTCATGTAGGCACCAAGTGTTACTTGACTGACCCATTTTAATGCTTAACCAAGTGTCATTTGGCTAATCATGAAACTTTACACTGTGTTAATGTCACTTGATTGGGTTCATAAAAAAATACATGAATCAAGTGTCACTCGATGCCATCATGAATTATTCACTATATCAAACATCATTTGATAAGTATGAAGCTCAAGTAATAGTAAGACATGCCATTCTTTCATGTTATCCCCATGTTCTTTCAGTTGCATAAAAATTTAATTAGAATTGAACATCTTATTTATGAAGACATGTGATGCCTTCCATACATTGATAAGTTTCTTGAATTGCATCAAGTGTTAATTGATCAATATGAAACTTCTATCATAGAGAACCTTACCGTGTCCCTTTTTCCACCATGGAATCTTTACCATGCTTCAAGTGTTACATGAACATGTTTAAATCCCTATTACTACATGTTAGGACTTGTTTAAATTGCCCACTCATATTGTGATAAATTAGAGTGCTCTAGTCCTTTCCTCTCACACTCAACCTCCAACTATACTTCTATAAGTAGAAAAAAATGACCTTTTTACCCCCTTTATGAGTTGTTCCTACCAAATCAAATACTCCATATGTTATAATTTATATTGATAAGGTATGGTTTTCTAAGTTTCCCTTATAGTCGATGTTTAAGTATTCCCATGTTTGATGTATAGTTTCAATAATTTTGAGGATAAAATGTTTCATCCCTTTAAATCTTATTCCTTGTAGTCAAGACTTCACACTAGTACCATGCTTTGCATACATCATTACAAGTAAGGAGAAACAATCAATTTAACGTTAATTGTTATTAACCCACACAAAGGGATTCTTCTACAATGAGTTTGATGCAAAGTTCCACATCAAAACCAAAGATCAAATCACATATGTAACTAGTATTTTGTTATAATAGTCAATTTATATTTACAAAGAACAAGGAATGTACTTTCTTGCCCATTGTTAGTCATCTTTTATCACATAATGATAGTTTACCCATGACACAATTTTACTTTCAGTTTCCTTTATCCATTAATAGAAATTCACTTATTGCCTATAGTAAGTTTACCATTAGTGCTTTCAAACACAATACAGTCACATGCATGGACACCTTGCTACTAAATTCCACATGTACCCATTATTGTTGAATACATTAACAAGAGTAATACTAATCCAAATAAGATCATTGAATTTTTACCTAACCCAAACAAGGTTACTTAAATGTCAACTCTTCCTCAACAATTAGCTTTGCACTAGGTGCTAAAATAGAGTATAACATAACAATTCCACTAGCAATCATTGTCCATAGTTTGCTATTTACTACATGTCATTCACCATGCAGAGCTCTGAACCTAGTTTTACAAATGATTTCTCCTTCCTATTTAGCATAACATAATTAATTATCTTGTCTGGAAGACCTTTGTAAGTTACATGTTAAGAAAAGGTTCACATGCTCAAGCCAAACTAGTAGACATGTCACAATATGTAGTTAACCATGATTATCATATGCCATGCAAAGCACAACCCATATGCATAGACCAAGACACTATGCTATATCATCTTATTGCACAAAGCTCCATCCATCACAACCCTATACAGTTTGTAACTTGAAAATCTCAAGCCTTTAGTTTAGTTACTGTAACCCAATGTCATACTACTAACAAAACATAGTAATAAAGACTATAACTTTGTTTCCTTGATAGGTCACTAGTTATAGTAGCACTAGGGTCACCATATACACAATTGACTTAACATTATAGTTCACCACTTAACAATTATGGATAAGTTACAACCCATTGTTCCACATTTGACTAATTATTTACATTTGACAATAGCACTAAGCAATGGTTACTGACTTATAGTCATGCTACATTATACACGTCTATTAGGCTACAATAATTCTTTGCACATAGCTATTGTCAAATTTCAATAGTATCCCCTATTAAGTGTAGAGTTAGGAACTACAAATTATCTTACTAGTAAGTACACATAGTGTCCTTTGTTGGTAAGCAACTGTCACTAAAACTCAAGTGCAATACCCTATATAGGAATGCCATCTACAAATCTTTTCTAAATACAACTTTTATCATGATTCAATGTTATGCATTATTAATGGAAAGGTTATATTCCATGAGTCTTGCAAAGACTACATAGAATCTACAAGATGGCCCCATTATCAACAACCACTAGCATCTACATGATGATTCTAGGGTTAACATAATATCATGGTGACCATTATAAACAACAATTAAGCCTTCAGGAGCACAATATTACTATAGTCTAAAACTTAAAATTCAAGAAAATAGGATTTACAAGGTTAAAAAACAAAGCATCAACACAAATGCCTGCCAAGAGGCTATACTAATATTTGCAAAAAAGATCACTTTGCAGACTCCTAAATAGGAAAAGACTCTATAACGTCATAAATTTCATACCCTTGCAATTTCACGCTATATTTTGGCCTTCCTTTAGTGTCCATTCCCCTAGTTTATTTGTAGGCTCATTTTAGCCCTTACATTAGCCTTTTGCCTTCCCATGGTGCTTAGGCTTTGTTTTTAGTGTTATCTTTTCATCAAATTATTGTCACTTTTGTGTTGGTCATTTGATGTTCTAGTGTCTTGTCAATTTCTAGCCTAAACTATCTGGACACTAGCGCTTTGTGTGGATGTTCACACAACATGCTAGCGTCCCATGACATTTTTGTGTTTGGTGTCAATTTTCAAGCATTTTTCCATTTGTTAGTTTTGGTGGTCAGTTGTAACGCCTTGAGAATCTTTCAAACGGCGTGTTGGCTCTTCCTCTTCCTTCCTTTCCCTCTTTTTTGAATCCATCTTTTCATCTTGGCATTGTGTATAGGAATAAAATCGAGATCGAATGATATCAAAAACAATGAAATAATCAACAACTCAATCCTATAACATCAAGATAATGATCTAAGAAAATAACCAAAATAATCAATGAATAACACGAAAACAATGAAAGCTTTCACGTAGATTGTATTGTTATTTCGGTCGAATGTGGATTGCTCTTTAAATTGTAAAACCATGTTTGCAACAAGCGGATGTAGATTGTGTTTGTGCTCAATGTGCTCAACAATGTGATGTATGCTCAATGTGTTGTAGGGAGGCAAAAGCTTAAATGATCGAAGAGGATTTGTTATGGAGATGAGGGGGGGTTATATAGGTTTCAATGAAAATCGATCAACGGTCCATATAATTCAATGGAATCAACAGATGAGATAAATCTAGAATTCATGATGAATGTACACCTGACATGTGTCACTCTAAAAAGGTATTTTTATTTGAGTTAACTGCTTGATTTGGCTAAAAGACATGGAACAGACATGAGATATGATTAGATTTCATAAAAATAGAAATATTTTTTTCTAATTTATGAGCTAGTGATAAAAACAGTATTGATTAAGTCAGTTAACCCAACTTATAATTTGCTTTTTGCATGATTTGAATAAAATTAAATAATAAATTATTTAATTTTGTGTGCATGATGAACAAAATTTATTTTTAGAGGAATAGAAGATAAAAAAGTAAATTAAATAAATAAATTTATTTAATTGTTTGTGCATGATAGAAGAAATAAATTAGATTTGAAGATTTTAAATAAATTAAACCAATAAATTGATTTAATTTATTTTGCATGATGAAGGATAAATAAAATATTTTATTTTATATTTTATTTTTAGAAGAGAGATTCAATTTAAATAAATTTGAATGATTTATTTAAATTTGGAAGAATAATTGATTTAATTAAATAATTTAGAAATTATTTGATTATAGATAAGAGGATTTAAATGATAAATTAATTAAATAATTAATTTATTCAATTGATATGGATTTGAATTTTAAAAGAAGATAATGATTTAATTAAATAATTAAAATTATTTAATTTGGAAGAATAAAGTTGATTTTAATGAAATTAATTAAATAAATAGAATTTATTTAATTAATGTCGAATTTAGGAGATTTGAAAGAATTTGATGATTTTGATGAAATTAATTAAATAATTAGATTATTTAATTAACGTTGAAATGCAGGTGATTTGATGAATGTAAGTGATGCAATGACATGGTCATTTTTTGGTGTCTACATTTTGCCCCTCTTTGATGCAATTCAGTTTATAGTGTTGTATCAAAGAAAATGATTGTTGAAGACATGATACAATTTTGATGCCCCAATGTAGCTAGTTGCCCAAGTGTAGCTGGCGTAGGATGCCCCCTCGAGAGGGAAGACAGGGAAGCGACAGAAGAACTTGGTTGATGCTCGACTAAAAGATTGTGTTGAGAAAGACAGACGAGGTTGGATAAACAAAGGTTGACATGATGAAGATGATTAGCAGGTATGAGGATAAGACTGGATTAGGGGTAGGAAGAAATAGGGTTGGGACAGTATAAATAGGGCCCAAGGGGTCAACACACCTCATTTGGACACCTAGAGTTCACAAAAATCAGATCCCTTTGCCTCTTTGCTTAGTTGAGTGCTTCCTATGTAGAGTGAGTTTATAGCTTGCAGACATGTCGATTCCTATGATGACCTTATGATATGATATAATGATGATATTATATGAAATGTGATGTTTAACATGTGGTTTTGCAGATATGCGTCAGATGTTGATGATAGATAGAAGACAAGAGATAGAAGAGACATGATAGAAAAGACTGTTGATCGATCTTTTCTTGAAAAACTATTAATGACATGGATAAATGGATGGGACATGGATAAGCTTGTTGCAATGGTTTCACAAATGTTTATAAAGAGCAATCCTTATTTTTGATATAGCACATGGATAGTTTACCACCAAGTTATAAAAGACTAAGGTGTTGTGATATCCTAGTGCGAGGATGTTAACTCTACAAGCAAGCGGTTTGAACTTAGATCCCTTAGACATAATATAACCTTGTTGGATATGTGAATGAGCCATAGTCTTGAACATAAAATAAACTTCAATACATAAATGCAAGAAGGATATTAATATGTAAGATGCTAGGTTGTAACACACACACAAGATAAAATATGTTGCTAAGAAAGATACTAAAGATCATTCCTCAAACACGGCACACAAAAGCAATGACTATTCCCCCAATCTGTGCCGCATCGCAACATACCAAGATATAGACAAATCTAGGTAGTCTTGAATAGGTAATGGTAAAAGAACAAAAAGATAAACCAAAAAGCAAATTGACTGACTTATAAAGTAAACATACAGCGAACATATTCTCTTGCCAAAGAGGTTGCTCAGGATAGAATGGAATGGTTGGGTAGATTAGATAGATAACAGCCTTATTGTAGGAACGATATATCTGTTAAAGGGTGTTGATATGTCGATAGGATAATGTTTGGTTTCAGGAAATGCAACATATCGTATAAGACACTTGGTCTGGTTTCAACCATGGAACATCCTGTATAAGACGAGTGATTGATGTAGCAGATGTTGGCAATCGATATGTAGGACAACATATGGCTCTGCAAGTAGGTGTTCTTTGCTTCAGGTTGGTTAAGGACTTTTGCTTTGAAAGGATGTGTAGTTTAGTTTCTGCTTGAGTTAGTCAAGTCTAGGTGGATGGATGGATTGTGATAAATGAAAGATAAGAAAGATAGAATGTCAATGGATTGATATGGAGAATGATGAATCGTATGTGATTGAGTACTGGATACGTCCTTCGTATTCCAGACTGCCTACATACCCATATCCACGGGATCAAGGCACATTACGATGAAAGATAAAAATGATAATATGTAGTTCTGGGTAGAATGATGAGTGGGTCAAGGTGTGAGAGCTTGGGTAGATGAAATGATGATATCTTATATGTACCTGAGTACTGAAAACTTCCTTCGTATTCCAGACTGATCCATATCCATGGGATCAAGGTACCTGAAGATTGAGATGAGATGATATGTAGTTCTGAGTTTTGTTTGATGATGTAGGATAGGATGAAGTGTTTTGGGAGATGGTGATATCTTATGTACCTGAGTACTGGATACTTCCTTCATATACCAGACTGCCTACATACCCATATCTATGAGATCAAGGTACCTTTAAGATTGAGAAGATGATATGTAGTTCTGGTGAGAGTGATGATGTGATGTGTTCTTGTTTTTTGTTTGATGATTGAAATGTTTTGTTTTTGTTGTTTCTGGTTGAAGTGTTTTTGTTTTTGTTTGATGGTTGAAGTGTTGTTTTTGTTTGAGATGGTTTATGAACCACAAACAAGGATCCATTCCTAGACCTAGGTTAAGGAAAGAGTTGCCTCCATTCTGGTAGAGGTGTTAATATAGATAATTGACATAGGATAGCTGACGATTTGACATGGATAACTTGTCATAGGATAGGCTGACGAGACATGGGTAACTTGACATAGGATAGGCTAACGAGACATGGGTAACTTGACATAGGATAGGTTGACGAGACATGGATAACAATGATGAACATTGACAAATTTCCAAGCTATTCTAGATAGGAAAATGCAAAAAGGTCAATGGTTTTATTATGGATGGATGGATGATGTTTCATTATGAAATGGAGATGAGATGAACAAGACTCAATAGATGATGGATGTTGTCTCTACACATAGCGCTTGTTTGCTAGGTTTTCACTATGGTACTTATCCAAGGCACCTGTTTACTAGGTTTTCACCAGAGGACGAATTATTTTTCGTTTCTTTGATTTTTTTTTTTTTTAATTTTTTGATTTTTTTTTTTGACATGGATACTCTGAGGATTAGGCAAAGAACTTCTTGAGATGAACACTATTGAGTGGTTCATCTAGAGGAATGCCTTTAGGTGTTGGTAAAGTATAAGCTCTTGATCCATATGATGTTGTGATAATAAAGGATCCTAACCAATTAGGCTCGAACTTGTCCTTCTTTTCTTGATCTGCTTGATTCTTGTGATTTTCCTTTAAGACAAGATCACCTACTTGAAACTATCTTTTCTTGATCTTCTTGTTATAGTTGTACCGGAGGTGGTTTTGATAGACATAAAGATGATTAAGCGTTGCAAGGCGCCTCTCATCCAATAGTTCTAGCTTAGCTAATCTAGAAGCGTGATACTCCTCTCCATCAATCAGGTGCTGCATGGATACTCTGAGGGATGGGATCTCAACCTCTATAGGTAGAATGGCTTCACAGCCATAGACCAAGGCATAGGGTGTTGCACCAGTTGATGTTCTGATACTAGTGCAATAGGCCCATAGGGCAAGATTGAGTTGTAGGTTTCAATCACGACCAGCTTCATTGACCATTTTCTTGGGGATTTTCAAAATGGTTGTGTTGGAAGCCTCAACTTGGTCGTTACTCTACGGATAGTAGGGAGTGGAAAAGCGATGTTGGATATTGTATTGTGTGCACAAGGCACATACATCTTGATTCTTGAATGGTCTCCCATTATCAATGACAATGGCTTGGGGAATATTGTACCGGCAAATGAGGTAGTTAAGGATAAACTTCGATATTTGCTTGTCGGTAATATAAGTCATGGGAATGGCTTCGACCCACTTCGTGAAGTACTCAGTGGCAGTGATGATAAACTTATGGCCATTGGATGAGGATGGGTGGATTTGTCCTACGAGGTTGAGACCCCATTGTGAAAAAGGCCATGGAGTTGTCACAGGTTGTAGTTCATGAGTTGGTGCGTGAATCAAATCTCCATGCTGTTGGCATTGTAGACACTTCTTAGCAAACTTCATTACATCTTGTTCTATGGTGGGCCAGTAATAACCTGTTCTGAGTATATTTTTAGCAAGATTAGGACCGGTAGAATGTACGCCACAAACACCTTCGTGTATGTCTCGTAAGGTGGCATCAGCTTCTTCTGCGTTAAGACATCGTAAGAGGATACCATCGAGACTCTGGTGATATAGTGTATCACCCAAAATGGTGTAACGAGAGGATGGACAGATAAATTTTTTGTCTTGGTTTGTGGATAACTCAAAGGGAAAGGTACCATGTTTGAGATATTCATAGATATCTTCGTACCATGGGGAATTGGGACCAACAAGTTTGTAGATGATTTTAGTAGTTGGAACATCGACGGCTGGTATCAACAATTGCTCGATCAAGAATTCACATTTCTGTGTTTTTGCAAGCATGTCTATAAGCGACCCCACAGAAGCCATAGAATCTGCATCTTTGTTATGCTCTCTTGGAATTTGCTCAAAAGTGATGCTAGAAAAGTGTGGTTTGTAGGCATCCACTAGTTGCTTGTAAGGGACCAACTTTTCATCTTTTGTTTGATACTCATATGTGACTTATCGACTGACTAGTTGTGAGTCTCCATATACCTGTAGTTCTTTGATGTCCCATTGTACTGTTGTATGGAGACCTATGAGGAGTGCTTCATACTCGGCTATGTTGTTGGTACAAGGAAATGCAAGCTGATATGACTTGGGGATATAGTCATTTCGTGGTGTGATAAATAGGATGCCGGCTCCTGATCCATGATGTGTGTAGGAACCATCAAAATACAACTTCCACACTACCGAGGTAGAGAGATTAAAGAGATTTTCATTCAAAAAGTCAGATACCATAGGATGTACATCTTTCATGGGTGCTTCTGTTAGTTGATCTGCTATGGCTTGTCCCTTGATTGCCTTACGATCCACATACTCAATGTCAAACTCACTAAGGATCATGACCCATTTAGCTAGTCTGCCTATGAGGGTTGCTTTTGCTAAGAGATATTTTAATGGATCAATTTTGTCTATTAGATTTGTTTGTTTGTTTAGCATGTAATGCCATAACTTTTGGGAAGCGAACACTAAGGCTAAACAAGCTCTTTCCATAGGTGAATAATTGAGTTCATAACCCACCAAGGTTCAACTGATATAATAGATTGCATGCTATTTTCTTGACTCATCATGTTGTGCTAGAAGAGCCCCTAGGGCTACAGTTGTAGTTGAAATGTACAAGATCAAAGGCCTATCAGCAATTGGTGGTACCAAGATAGGAGGTGTAGCTAGATATTCTTTGAGCTGATCAAATACTGCTTGACACTTAGCATCCCATCAAAATGAGACATCCTTTCAAAGAAAGTGTTGAAATGGTTAACATTTATCCGCTAGCTATGAGATAAAATGCTTGATGGATTGTAACCTTCCTTGAAGGCTCCTTAATGCTTTCAGATTCTTTGGTGGAGGCATCTCCACTATAGCCTTGACTTTTGTTGGTCTACTTCAATGCCTCTGTGAGATACAATGTATCCCAATAGTTTTCCTAAGGTTACCCCGAAGACACACTTCTTTGGATTGAGTCTTACTTGATATTTTTCTAGTCTGTCAAAGATTTGTCCTAGAACCCGTATATGATCTACCCTAGAAGACTTTGCTAGTATATCATCAACATAGTCCTCCATGATGTGATGAAAGAGAGTGTGGAATATCACTGTCATTACTCTTTGATAGGTTGCCCCTGCATTCTTAAGACCAAATGGCATGACGCACCAACAATAGGTACCCCAAGGATAAGTAAAAGTTGTTTTATGCTGATCTTCTTCTGCTATCATTATCTGATTATAGCCAGAAAATCCATCCATTAGAGAAAGCATTTCATGACCAGCAGTCAAGTCTACTATGAGATCAATGTTTGGAAATGGAAAGTCATCTTTGGGACATGCTTTGTTGAGATATCTAAAGTCAGAACATATGCGGATGCCCCCATTTGGTTTAGCCACAGGTACAATGTTTGAGACACATTCTGGATAATCAATGGGCTTCATAAATTATGCATCTAGCAACATTTGTATTTCCACTTTCACCAAGAGAGTGATCTATGGGTGCATCTTTCTTAGCTTATGTATGATTAGTTTAGCTTTTGGATCAACTGTGAGATAGTGAACTACTAGTGAAGGGTCTAACCCTGGCATATCAACATAGGTCCATGCAAAGTTGATGGTTCGTTGTAAGAAGAAGTTGGTATGATTCTTGTGCTCTTGTTCTGATAATGATGCTGCAAGGAATGTGATTTTAGGATTTTGCTCTGTGCCTAGATTTATCTCTGTAGAATCTTCTACTAGGAGAGTTGATTTCACTTAATACTTAGATGGTAAGGGAAGGTCAAATCCTCCATCCTTAGGTGCCACAATTGGGTTTTCACCTTCGGATACATCCTTTATTTTTACTGTTTTCTAATTAGGAGGTGCCACAGTGTGGTTTTCACCTAGAGATCTTTCTTTATTTTAATTTTTGCGACTGGAGGATTTGGCATTCTCACCAAAATAAGTAGTTTGATTTAGTTCCATTACAAAACCAGCTTTGTGATCGCCAAGAGGGATACCATCTCAGAGTCCCATGAACTCAACAATAGATTCGTCATTCTGAAAAATATCTAGAACGGGGGACCCTTGTTGGTCCCAATCAATAAGTTCAGGGTAGACAAGTGTTACAATCTGGGTGCTAGTGGTGGATGTTAAGGATACGGATGATAGCATAAATATGGAGGATTCAGTGAGTAGGTCAGTCATATGGAGGTAAGAGTCGTCGATGATATCCTCTTTAGACGTTGAATCTACATGAGAATTTTGTGCTACCTCGTCAAGAATACCCTCGATGTCCAAGGCGCATGGTACCTTCCTACCATATCCTAACCCCTTCTTGTCTAGCTTCTTTTTCACAATAATGGGTTCTATTTCACCTTGCTTATCTTTCCCAAGGCCACCTTTGCCTTTGTAGCCCATGTTCTTGACAATTCTTAGACCACTGCCATATTGTTTGACTGGTATGGTTACTGGTTCTTTCTCTTTGTAGAACTAAGATGAGATGTCTTCAATAGTTTCCTCTGCCAATAATTTTCCCTCTTGGAACTAGGTTAGAGATGATGGCGAGGGGATAGCTACTTTTTTAGTCACTTTAGCTATAGGCAGTTGGCTATACGACTTAGCGGATAAGGGCATCTGCCCTACACAACAAGATTTAGAGATATCATACTCACCAAAGCCTATATCACGGATGTCAGCATTGATTTCGGCAAGAGGATTAGGTTTAATTTTGGAGGCTTTTTTCATATTTTTAGAGTCGACATGCAATGGGGATTCATAGGCTTTGTCATTATTTGGCACTTGGTTGTTATAGTTATAACTCCCTTGCAAGATATGATAGAATTCAAAGGGATTAGGGTCTCCTGGGATGGTGATCTCTATACCATTAAATGGGAACTTGAGAGACTGATGATACATGGAGGGAACAACTTTCATAGCATGGATCCATGGGCGACCTAAGATAATGTTATAAGGTAGCTCAATGTCGAGAACTTGGCACCTAGTTTCAAGCACGATGGGGCCTACTTGTATAGGCAAGTGTATAACACCCTTTGAACGACACTCAGCATCATCATACCCTTTGATTGTAATGCTTTGATCAATGTTGACATGATCCTCAGAGTATCCCAATTGTCTAAGTAACTTAAGAGAATAGATATTGAGACCAACACCACCATCTATAAGTATGCGTTTGATCTTTCATTTATGGATGAAGACTTCAATGTGAAGTGCATCATTGTGACATGGATCATGGGATGGGAGGTCCTTTTTAGAAAAGACGACATTGTAAGGTGAGATGATGTTACCTATTATATCTTGGAAATTTGTGACCGCTATGTTATTAGGAACAGAAGACTCTTGTAGGGCTTTTTCTAGCACAACTTTATGTGCAGGTGATGACCGTAGAAGGTCCAAAATAGAGATCTGTGCAGGGGTTTTCCCTAGATATTCAACAAGATTGTAATCAGATTGGGTTGGGAGACTTGGTGTAGGCCCACGAAGGGTAACATGACCATGACGAATTGTGACGATGCAATCCATAGATTTACCTTTGATAGTGAGGGTAGACACACGACTTTCTTCAAAATAACCTACAATAGAGTCGTAGGAAGTGGAGGCTTTGTTAATACCTTTACCTTTATCAAGATTTTGACCTTGACAATGGTTAAGGAATGGTTCCTTGTACATGTTGAGATCTTTGTTGGTGTTTTGGTTAGGAGGTGCATCAAAAGTGACTTCGCCTCTATCAATAAGGTTTTGGATCATGTGCTTGAGTTTCATGCATGATATGGTTCTATGTCCTTTGGTCCTATGGTATTTGCAATATTCATTGTCTTTGTACCATGTGGGTTTGTAAGCAGGTTCGCCATATGGGGGAGCGTCTGGTAGCATGATGAGTCCATTTTGCACAAGTTTCTTTAGAATCGACTCTATAGGCTCTCTCAAGGGAGTAAACTTATGCCTTGGAGGGTAATTTTGGGGAGGCCTCTCTTGTTGATGTTGTTGGTTTTGGTTTTTTTGTTGTTGTTGTTGTTGAGGCGGAGGTTGGTTTTATTTGGATGAAAGATTTAGGGGTGTTTGCAGTGTTTGAACATGTTTGGAATCCACCACACCATTATTGACCACATTTTTGTTTTTGTTCTAGTATTTGGGCTTATCATTTGATTGTTGTTGAGGAGTATTGTCCTTAGTTTCTTTGAAGATTTTTACCACGCCTTTAGCGATGAGGGATTTTTCGATGTTGATGCCTTTATAGGTAATCTTGTCAAAGGTTGTAGCACTTAGTATTTGCAAAAGGAAACCCAATTCTTGGTTAAGGTTCTGCACAAATATGCTAACAAGCTACTTTTCAGGTATTTTAAATGGGAATTTGCTAGCCATGTGTCTCCATCTTTGAAGGAAGGAGATAAGAGTTTTCCCATTTTTCTGTTTGTTTTTACATAAGTCAGTGATGGACACTTCATGTTCTATGAACTGTATGAGAAATGGGCAGAAAATTTTTCTGCAAGGTCATTAAAAGATTTGATACCTGTAGGTAGATGCAAGAACCATTCTATAGCTTGACCTCCAAGGCTGTGAGGAAAGAGGCATATGAGATATGTGTCATTATGTGGAACCTCTAAACAAGCGAGATAGAATTCTCTAAGGTGGTCTTTTGGGTCTCCTCTTCCCTTGTATTTATCAAATTTGGGTATTGTGAAGTTGTGAGGAAAAGGGATCATTTGCAATGACCAATCAAATGGATAAGGACAAACCTCCTCCAAGGAGAAGGTTTTCTTAGTATGACCAAATGTAAGATCAGCTACTTGTTGTAGCTCGGCAAGTTTAAGCTCCATAGTCATTAGGGGTGTTGGAAGAATCCCCTGTTGCACTAAGGGTGGTTGTTGTTGCCCATAGGGAAGATTGTAGTTGAAGCCATAGGAATTGATGTTATATGGGTCATATTATTGATTTGGGTCATATGATAGATTTGGATTAGGTTGGGTTTGGTTGTTTTGATTTTGCATATGTGGAGGTGGTGCTAGATAAGAATGTTGGCTTTGTGATTGTTGAGGAGGGATGATGAAAGAGTTTTGTTGTTGATTTTGTTGAGGAGGGGTGATGAAAGGATTTTGTGGAGGAAAGTTGAATGTGGTTTGATTTGATTGTGATGGTGGAATATAGCCATAGGAAGATTGGTTTTGAGAATGTTGAGGGTTATTGAGATAGGTGTTGGTGAGATTGATCGTGGATGATCTTTGTGGTAGAGGGACATAGGTAGACGTGTTTTGAGATGGTTGGGGTTGATTGAGATAGGTGAGATTGAGTGGGGATGACCATTGTGGTGGAGGGACATAGTTTGTGTTGATGTTTTGGTAGTGTTGTGGGGGAGTGATGATGTTTGTGTTGATGTTTTGGGAATGTCGTTTTGTGTTTGGATTAGTGATATGGAGGTTTGATGACGTTGGGGGTGGTGTCGGTTGTGACCCTTATTGATGGCTACATAAGTGTTTCCCAAATTGTAATTTGAGGGAAAACCGTCTCGTGATGGGGTGGCCAATGTTCCACTTGCAATTGATACGGGCATTTGTGATATGCTAGGAGGTTGTTGTTGGTTTTGTTTAGCTCGTGTGGCTTGTCTTGCTAATTTTGCTTGATGGTGAAGAGTCTCTTGTTGTAGTTTATAAATCTCCATAGGAGTCAAGAGTGGTGATATTGGTCTTTCTGCTATTGGATTTTGATTTTGATAGAGAGGATTTTCATATTGAGCGTCAAAAGGATTAGTCGTTCTCCCTTGTGAGACTTGTTTAGGTATGGGAGTGGATATGGTTGACATAGTTTAGATAGCAGACATAGCGTCATGGGATTTGTTTTGCTCTTTAAGATTAGATAGATCAAAGTCTTGGGGTAGTTTAGCTCCTTGTTCCGCAAGTAAACAAAAGAAATTATCTTGATTCTCACTAAGGAGTTTGTCAAACGCGGCTATGGCTCTAGGATCTTGCGTGACTTCATCAAGGTCTTGTCTATCTTCTTGAGAGGATTGACCTTCTTGAAATTTTCTTTCTTCTTGAGATTGGACTTGACCTATGGTGTAACCGGGTGTTGCAAAATCATGAGGCATGCTAGTAGTAAATTGAGTTACATCTACTGAAAGGACATTACCTTCTTGGGGATTAGTTGGTTTGTCATGCTGCGACTTGTTTTGAAAATTGGTTGGTTTGTCAGTTGGTGTGTGGGGAGTACCTTTTTGAGACATGGTGGAATGACTTGGTTGAGGTGTATGAGGAGGTGATTTGCGTTTCTTTAGGGCAGTTTGCTTAGCCTTCATAGATTGTTGGAGTCTAGTGGTTACCATGGGATGCACTAAGACAAGACAATTTGATTGATTTTAGAATCAGAGGTAGATGTTTGACCAAAAAAGGTGTGATTTTGTTGAGATTGGGCAAGACAGTTTGATAAATAGTTTATTGGACCAAAGGTGTTGGACTATGTTGCAAAGGCGTGGGACTGTTATACCAAAGACAAGTCACTATGTTTCAGAAGCACTGGGTTGTGCTGCCAGAGGCGTTGGACTATTCTATCAAAGGCATTGGACTATTATACCAAAGGTGAGCTACTATGTTTCAAAGGCGATGAAATGGTGTCTGTGATGTTTATAAGGCAAATTTTGATAGATTTGGATTGATTTTTTTGATTGGTTTTTGCTTTGACAAAAGAAAACACAACAAACAAAGTGGCAAAAAGGATTGACACAACAAATAGTGTATGTTCTAGGCTCACAAAAAGGCCCAATGCTTCCACGAGTATAAAATAATTGCAAATAGTTCAAGTACTTTTTATCCCTAGAGACATGGTTTCATTGCAATAGATCAGCTCACAACTTAGTTCTCTGTCAACCAAATGTCATTCCATATAGGTGTCAAACATTTGTATCTTTGCGAGAGACGATAGGTAGGGATATCTCACCCTCCCCTCGGAAAGCTACAAGTAGGTCACAAGAGCTTATGCTAGTCGAGGGAATACTATCTCTTCTCAAAGGAGTCAATGGTGAGTAATCTTGGGGGTTTGTACCGATTTCCCCTGCACTGATGATTACCGCAACATTCAGAGGTGAAATGGGTAATCACTATCTAGATGGTTCTTAGTAGCTTTGAGGGACCAACGCCTTGCGAGCATGCGGCAAGCTACTAAAAGATTTGACCAATCCTACTAAGAGTATCAAACACTTCGCACAATGTGAAAATCATTTTCACAAAGTGCTAGTACACCTCTTTTTGATTTGGCAGTGTCAGGCAAGGCTGACGCTAGTTAGGACTTGGCTTTCACCTTATCCCTCTTATATAGTGGTTCAAAGGAAAACTTTGCTTAGTGTCATCCCTTTTGGATGAAGCGCAATCCAAAAGCAGGCCCTTCTAAAGGAATAACTGAAAGTAAGATCAAGCACGTCAAACAAAGGTTCAATTGTCCCGTTATAAGAAAATGAAGGTGCAACTAGATTAGGCACACACATAATTGTAGTTGTCAGTTGTCCCTTAAGAAATTGAAGTGTTTTGCATTCATGTCAATTTACCCCTTAAGAAATTAAAGTATTTTTTTTGCATTCATGTCCATTGTTCTTTAAGAAAGCAATTTGTTCCTAAGACTTAGATTGCAAAAAGATGATTTGTTCAATTGTCCCTTAAGAAAGCAATATGTTTCTAAGACTTAATGTGATAGGTTTGCAATTCTTCAACGCTCGTCCTACATGAACATGTTAGAAAAACACATTTGCTCTATTTGAGTAATAAGAGGCTGCAAAAAGTTTATTAGTTCCACCAAAGACTCAATAGTTAGTCAAACAAACAAATCAATTGACCAAAAGCGCTTAACTTGTTAGATGAAAAATGAGCAATCTGGAAAAAATTTGATAATACTGATTAGGTATAGCATATTGGATATTATAATCAGATTCTACGCAAAATTCTATGCAATTTCAAAAATAATTTTGTGAAAATTGAATAAATTTTGCGTAAGTTATGACTGTTTGAAGTTTGCAAAGAAGGGTTGACTTTGACTGATTGTACCTGACAAATATGATAAAATTACCTCAAAATTCTTTCACCACAGAAAAGTTGGGAGAACTAGGTTTCCAACGCCACTGGTTTCACAAAAATCTGACTCCGTATGCAAAAGATATGCCCAATTTTATGAAACTACTTTAAAAAAGCAAAAAAAACAAGCAAGCATAGGCCAAAAATAGGGACACGGATTTGTGATTTATTTTTCTTGAAATTCGTGCACTTTCTGCAAAAAATAAAAGATACCCAGATAGGATTTCAATGCTGCCGACAAAACCTAGAAATCTTTTGAGCTAAGGTTACAAAGATATGCCTGATTTCATGAAATTACTCTGAAAAAGCAAAAAAAACAAGCCTGGGTTAAAAATAGGGATGTAGATTTGTGATCTATTTTTCTTGAAATCCATGCAATTTTTGTGAAAAGTAAGAGGTACCCAAATAGGATTTCGATGCTTTCGACAAAACCTAAAAATCTTTTAGCTAAGGTTAACTGTTTGAATGCTCATTGTCTATTCTTTCAAACTAGTGAACAAGGATCTTTAGATCTATGTTGTGATTTGTGCTTTTCCGTACCTAGCTTCCAAAAACTCAAATTTTTTTTTTTTTAAAAGGTTAGTGGGTCCCACTAGGCGTGCCAAAATGTGTATAGGAATAAAATCGAGATCGAATGATATCAAAAATAATGAAATAATTAACAACTCAATCCTATAACATCAAGATAATGATCTAAGCAAATAACCAAAATAATCAATGAATAACACAAAAACAATGAAAGCTTTCACATAGATTATATTGTTATATTGGTCGAATGTGGATTGTTCTTTAAATTGCAAAGCCATGTTTGCAACAAGCAGATGTAGATTGTGTTTGTGCTCGAAGTGCTCAATGTGCTCAACGATGCAATGTATGCTCAATGCGTTGTAGGGAGGCAAAAAATTAAATGATCGAAGAGGATTTGTTATGGAGATGAGGGGGGTTTATATAGGTTTCAATAAAGATCGATCAACGGTCTAGATAATTCAATGGAATCAATGGATGAGATAAATCTAGAATTCATGATGAATGTGCACCTGATATGTGTCACTCTAAAAAGTTATTTTTATTTGCGTTAACTGCTTGATTTGGCTAAAAGACATGAAACAGACATGAGATATGATTAGATTTCATAAAAATAGAAATGTTTTTTTTCTAATTTATGAGTTGGTGATGAAAATAATATTGATTAAGTCAGTTATCTCAACTTATAATTTGCTTTTGCCGATAAGGGCGTGGTTCGGTGGTTAAGTCGCTCAGTTGTAGTGGTGGCCACTAAAGTTCAAACCCTCGCTGGGCTAATGAGCTCGTAAGCTTTACGCCTTCATTGGGCCAACGAGCTTGTGGATTTGAAGTGTTCTCTCTTGGGGATGAGGTCCCCCATGTTGTGGCCTCACCGGTTCATAGCTCCGGGCAAAAGTGTCGTGGAGCTGGAGGGCGTGTCGCACTAGTGTCACTGGTCACATTAAAAAGTTTACCAGGCGCATTTCAAAAAAAAATTATAATTTGCATTTTACATGATTTGAAAAAAATTAAATAAAAAATTATTTAATTTTGTATGCATGATGAACAAGATTTTTTTTAGAGGAATAGAAGATTAAAAAATAAATTAAATAAATAAATTTATTTAATTGTTTGTGCATGATAGAAGAAATAGATTAGATTTGAAGATTTTAAATAAATTAAACAAATAAATTGATTTAATTTATTTTGCATGATGAAGGATAAATAAAATATTTTATGTTATATTTTATTTTTAGAAGAGAGATTCAATTTAAATAAATTTGAATGATTTATTTAAATTTGGAAGAATAATTGATTTAATTAAATAATTTAGAAAATATTTAATTATAGATAAGAGGATTTAAATGATAAATTAATTAAATAATTAATTTATTCAATTGATGTGGATTTGAATTTTGAAAGAAGATAATGATTTAATTAAATAATTAAAATTATTTAATTTGGAAGAATAAAGTTGATTTTGATGAAATTAATTAAATAAATAGAATTCATTCAATTAATGTTGAATTTAGGAGATTTGTAAGAATTTGATGATTTTGATGAAATTAATTAAATAATTAGATTATTTAATTAACGTTGAAATGCAGGTGATTTGATCAAATGCAAGTGATGCGATGACATGGTCATTTTTGGGTGTCTACAGGCATGCTTCTAGGCTCTCTTTTATCTCCTTCTTGCAAGTTCTTGCACTCTACATATTTCTACAACTTTCTACAACTTGTTATTTCATCTCCTTCATCCTCTTGGCTTTCTCAAGCCCTTCCAGGTAATATTGTTCTTGTTTATTATTGTTGCAAGCTTTTCCATTTGTTATGCCCTTGAGCACCTTGGGATTCTCACATCCTACTAGTCTTTCATTTGTCACTGTTCTTACTTGTAGATGCACTTAGATTAAGAACACACACACTATTCTTTATCTACCTATTGGTTGTTGTGGAGGTCGAAAGACCAAAGCATGGGTTTGACTAAGGAAAACCCCCAAACAACCCCAAATATTTTTCTCATTTTGTGTGGTGCAGGTTGTGGAGAAAGAATCAAATGCACGAGAGTTTGTTTTATTTTCCTTTATCTTCCATTAATTTTCTCTTGTTAAATTCTTTTTATTCATGTGATTTCTTGTTAAGTTTGACATTTGCGATTTTATTTCATTTTTTTATGCAAACTGGTTGAAACAATAGACTCTTGTTAAGTCGTACAATACAGATTTATAAAAATTGTTGCTACTTGGACAACAGTGCTATGCGGTGACTTCCTCACGATGCCTTGCTATTCGAGGCCAAGGCTTCCCTGCTTTAGTGACAGGTTCTTATTTCCTTCCTCTTTATTGCTCTGTATTTAGTTTTTGGAATTTGTACTTCTATTTTCAGTTAGTTCATGTTTTCAATTTCAGCTTATGTAATGTAATGCAAAATGTAGTGATATCACTTTTTCTTCATTACAGAAACAAGATTCCACATGAAAAAGGAAGGTTCGACTCTCAATATGGAAGGTTCCAACAACAAAAATATTGGAAAGAACCACAATAAAATAGAGATCAAATTAATATCCCTTGAGAGATCTTCTAACTTTATTCACCTCATGTAGGATATAGTACAGAGCTCATCAAGTCTCATACAACAATACATGATCTACCAAAAGAGAATCCTCTACCTAACTAAACACCTCACAATTTTCCTTATAACTTATTTGATATAATAGCTTCAATGATACATTTGATACAATGTTTCCAATATGATAGTTTATACAACTAATGCAAACAATACAAATATGTAGAAGACACATTCCTACAAAGGGGTGAGTCTACTCTACTCTTTTAAAACCACCCAAAAGAGATAAATACAAATACAACATAAGCAACATAAATAAGTTATAGTATGACCTAGTGATTTTACTACATAATAAAAACTTTAACCCTGCCATCTTCCTACACAACATTGAAAACCCTCATTTCTTCATTTGCTCATCAATCATTTGTAAACCTTGTTAGGGGTGTAGGGGTGCAAGTTGATCCTAGCCATAGGATTTCCTTAACCAACCCAAAAACCCCCACCCAAGGATGACAAATCCAACTTCATTTGAACCATATACCTAATTTAGAGAGAGAAACTCTAAATGGATTAAGTTATTCAAACATTTAGGGTTTGATGCCATGGCTAGTATGGTATCTCAATACTCCGTCATAATCCTCATGTAAGAAGTCATGGTAAGGACCAGAGGTATCATATTGGCCACTAACCCAAACTTTGACCAATTACCAAGCAACCCAAATAAACTTTAGAAAAAGAATCAAACCAAATAAGGACTCATAGTCACCCATAAGGAAAAATCCCTAACATTTATCATGCCTTCATAATAAAGTATCAATGCTAATCTTTTCAATAAAACCTTGGATAGTCCAAGAGTACTTTATTCTTTACAAGAAACCTTCAATAGTATAAGAGTACCAAAGACAACTCAAAACAAAGGAAAACATTATCCTCAACAAACCCAAAATAAAATTTTAGGACCTCATCAAAGAAACATCCATTCACTTTGAGAGTACCAAAGACAACCCAAAATAAAGGAAAACATTATCCTCAACAAACCTAAAAGAATATTTTATGATTGCATCAAAGAAACATCCATTCACTCAAGTCTCAACTTCAATATATATGAACTTGTGAAATGGTTAAACAAGCCATGAACAACCCAACATTCCACCAGACATATATAAAGAAGAATACAAAGCAATGTTAAATCAATGACAACAAAAAAATAAACTTACTAAAGTATTAACTTGACTGAAGTAAAGTCACAACTTCCTTTCTCTACATGCCCTCACAATGCCACTGTCACCCCATTCTTCCTTCTTTCTTCCTCTCCCTTTTCTTTTTTCTTCCCAAACTTCTCTTCTTTCTCCATACTCATGATTCCAAGTCTAGAAGTTAGGATAAGATTCCAACTGATGGCCATCATTCTTGGCTTCTCTAAAACCATTCAAAGCCAAAACCACCATGAACTATGATCAAGAATAATGCCATACAAAACCAACCCTTTGAGATATTTTCCAACATCAACACCCAATGATTCATAAGTGTTACATACTCCCTCTTTAATGTGTGACAATAATGAATCAAGTTCTTCACTTATTCCTTTTTCCAAGGTTGGTAAAGCCAACTTAACCAAAAATGAAATTTAAAACAAACTCCCCACATGAATCAAAATAGGTTTGCCTATAGGACCTTAAACAAAGCCATCACATTCAACAAAATGAGATCAAAATAAATTATATTTCATAAGTAATTGCCTTTAAAGGAAAATTATCTCCCAAACAACACGTGACAATGTAAGCATTACAAAGTTGGCAAAAATAACCACACAAGGAAAAAAAACACAAATAAGATAAGATAGAATTGATCCATAAATAAAGTTATCAAACAACAAATTATGACCCAAGTATGTTGTGTTTCTCTCTCTTAACAATTATTGGTTAAGTGAAGTTGCCATGTCAAACCCAATCAAAATGTACCCCTACACTCATAATAAGTGTTGAGAATGTAGACTTGCATAGTAAACGAAAATATTACATCAACAACATTCAATCTTATCAAAATACAATAAAATTTATAATTGTATCCTCAATAATTCCGAAGTATAAATTAAAATATTGAAATTGTAAATACATTACAAATCATACTGTATATGATTCTTTCTCCATTGAAAACCTATCATACCAAACATATCATAACATAACCTATACAAAATACATAAGCATATGTTGGAAACAAAATAATAATGTCATTCTTTTCAAATGATGTCAAAAACAAGGTTATCTTAAAGGTAAGACTCATGTGTCCTACTTATCCCATTTCATGTCTACTTTTCACTCAAAAATGTGTGGATAGATAATAGATAATTTACTCAGTTTAAATATGTTAAATTATTTTTAACTATCTATCCTAGAATTCCACTAGCATTATATCATAAAAGAGTCTATTTAAGTTAAAGCAAACTCAAACAACTTCTTTACCAACTAAATAACAAGTTATTTTTCCTTTTACTTAGATTGCTAAAGGTATCATACTCAAATTAAATTCTTAATCTAAATAGGTTTGAGTTGGGAAATGATAACAAAACATAATCCAGCCCCGACCCCCCAAACCTATCATTGTTGGCGTCGGAATTGGCATTTATGCCTCGGTTATTGCCAAAAAAACTTTCAATTCGGTGGGTGGGAGCCAATAATATGAAAGAAGGGCATCCCAACTATCTCCTCCACACCCCCCCCCCTCTATAGAAATTGTGGGTGGGAGTAACTTTGGAGGCCTCCCACAATAATATATATTCCCAAACTTTTATATTGATTTTTGGGTTGTTAATTGAATTTTAGTGGAAATTAAATGTATGAATGACAAGAGTGTTTAAAGATATTTCACAAGTACAAGAATGAAATATGTCAACTAGATAAACCCATTGATGCATAAGATCAAGAGTCCTGTAAAATGAATTTAGATTGTTGGCAGGAGGAATAGGGTTAGATTTTGATGTCAGGATGTCGGTGCACTTGTAGGGGGCCAGGGTGACCACACCCATGTCTTTCGCAAAAAAAATAAAAAAAGAAAAAACAAATAACAACAAACAAAAGCATGCTAACAATTTACAGAAACTATGAATAAAATAAGGACAATGAATTCTTTGTAAATGAATAACAAAAAAAGGAAAGAGGAAGTGGGTAGCAGTTCATTGATTTTCTAGAGAGGAAATTCCTTTTGAAGTGTAAATCATGTGAGCTAGAAAAATAGTTAAGATTGTTTGGGAGCTTGCCAAGGTGGTCAAACCCCAATTTAACCTTTCAACTCAATGACAATCAATAGTAAAAAATGTGTGTGCTTAGGAATGTGGGTACAGTTAGTCAAGATAAAATGTGTGTGATCATGCTAAATGCTTAGAAAATCAAAGGATATGGATAATCAAAATACAATACCAAATGTAAATAAGATTATATTTTTAATATAAGAAAATGGAAGAATGAGGAAAAATAAAGGAGAAGAGACCACTACAAAGGGATTTTTCAATATGTTTTTAAAAAGAAAAGCAAGTCTCTACAAATGAAGGCTTCCCCAAATCAAGATTGACTCAAGAGGATAGAAATCCTAGGGTATAGAGGAAGGAGAGGAAATAGGGAAAATGGAGCTCAAGAGAGGAGCTTTAACTCCACTTGTTTCTCTCAATAAAAGGAAGAAGAAGATTTTAGATTATGGAATTTAACAATACAAATCTTATGTAATGGATGTAAAAAGCAACATAATACTTTAGTGGCTTCCCTTAATGTAAAGACCTACAAGATAATTCAATGGTGAATAATAAAATTAGAAATAAATCAAACAAAGCTTTTACGAATGAAACCCCAAATGGTTCTCTTGAAGAGAAGGATCTTGCCAATATGGATGCTCAAGATGCTTGAATCTCTTCAAGAATGTATTAAAATTATAAATCAAAGTAAAATCTCTAGAAATGAGAGATTCAAGATCTTCAAGATTGCTATAGTGTGTAATATGAGAGTTGAATTATCAATCAAGAGAGCGTGAGAGATTTCTTGGAGAGCAAATTGTAAGAGAGTGAGCTTGTAAAAACTTAATATGCAAAAAATGGAGGAAAATGACTATTGAATAGCTTGGAACCCTTTGAGAGAACTTCATTTCATGTTTTAAAGAAGAAAGCAAAAAACATTTAAAATAGAAGAAGATGATAGGGGAAATTTAGTGTCAATAGGAAGCCAATGAGAGATTGTATTGGGAAATCATGATATTAAATCACACTCAATGAATAGTTTGGGGGGTTGTTGGAAGATGTTGATGTGACTCTTTTTTCTTTTCTTTTCTTTTTTCTTTTATCTAGGGACATAGTGTGGGCAAGCTAGATTCCCATAATTAAGATTTTGAAAATTGTGAGAAAAAAAGATATAAATGCTTAGAAGAACTTAATATTTGACAGTCATAAATTTTAACATAATTTGACACTTTTTGGACTAAGTTTTAGGCTAAAGTAATTAGCTAAATGTGGTATAAGACATACTATGAGAGAGGAAACTAAAGTGAATGCACTAATAATGTGGAATTTGTAGGGTATGCACTTTTTGACATTACAAGAAATAAAGATAAAGTACAAATTCTAGAGGGTCACACCCCCTTCGAAGATAGATTCTAAGCTTTACTAGATCTTAGACATAGACTTGGGACAAATATATATGAAGTATTTTATTTTAAGAATGAACAAAGAAAATAAAACCCCACTAGCTAGATGCGTTCTTGCAAATGGAATTATTCAAGCAACTACTTTCTCCACCTCGGTCTAATGCCCTAAATTGATGATGGTATGCACACAACACTACACCCTTGAAAATAGGTAAATATTGAATTCTTCAAATGAAGCAATGCTTGATTTGATTCCATAGTATATTAATAACATGCTAGAGATTCCTAATCATGAGGAATATTTAGAGTTGATAGTGGAGACTACAAAGTAGAAATGGGAAGAGGATTCATAAAAGTGCTTGTGGGTAATCAACAATGAATAGATAAAGACTTTGAGAATCAATGTAAAGAGAATGCCTAAAGCCTTAGTGAGAGGTGATTTTGGATAATTTAGTGACATGATCATCACCTTGTTGAACAAAAATTTGGGAAACTTGATAGCTCAAGAATTTCAATCATGGATGCATTGATTTATCATGATCGTCATTGAGAACAAGCATCTAATTGATTTGGGAACACTGACCAACAATCACCTCCAAAATTAGTTATGTGAAGCAAGACAATCTAAATGCTTCGACATGACTTCCTATCTTGTCTACTCCCTTGCCAAAAAATAAATCTTCCCCGACCTAGAGAGAATCGATGGCATGGGTCCTTGTCAACAAAAACTCTATGATTTCTATCCTCAGCTAGAACTAAAACCAAGCATGAAATATTTTAGGCATGTCAATGATGCCTTCCATTTATACGCTATTAGAATGTTAGAAAATGATCTCAATAAATGCCTCTCAATTCAAACTATAACAATAATGACACAATGTGGTAAGTGGTTTATCCAATTCTTGACTTTCACTTACATTAGAGTGTGTAGATTCAATGGAACTCCATACAAGCTCCCAAAGTATGTAAGTGACAAGTGGATCCTTATAGAGACTTACAAGGAATTGTATAAGGTCCACAAAATTTTCCAATCAAGCATAGGTTAGGAATATGTTTCCCCATTTCAATTGGTAACTACGCTTGCTCTTTTTTTGGCCAATGCAAAATAGGTAGATTCTAAGATGACAAGAATGACCATTCATTATTTTGAGAGGAGACTTGCTTTTGATGCCAAGGGATTTATGGAAAAGACAATTAATACTACCTACAAACATATCCCAACTCTGGAGGATTATTGGTTGATTGTGATGATGAACATATGCATCGTAAAGACTATTCAAGGATGACATCTTTCTAGATTCATAATTTTGGTCTAAAGAAAGTCTTAAAAGAAGTAACTGATGATTGTGCCAACCTAATTGATCTAGTCAATAATGATCAACAAATTTTCTTGAATCCTATTCTAAAGATGGATTGGTTAACACCAGAGGTTACTTACTTGGAGGAAAGAACTAATTATTTGCTCTCATTTTGTCTTGGCTTGTGAAGAGGATCAGATAATTTAGGGTGTTGAAGGCTAGTCTTCGAAGAAGTAGGTATCAATGTAGGAATCTTCCAAAGGTAAGGACACTAGTGCCACTTCATATCTTGTGTCTCCACCTATGATTCCTCAAATGTAAATTATTTCCAAGGGCAATGGTGGTGTACACTCATTTGAAAATTATAGAAGCAATGACAATATTACCACGAGGAAATCCACCAAATTCACTTTCAAGGTGTGAGGAAAGTCCAAGGAGGCTCAAATATCCCAAACCTTATATTCCCCATTGTGATTCCTTCTTCTTCTCCTCCTCCTTTTGTACATCCTCCTTCTCACTCTCCTCTTTTTTTAAATCCTCCATCTCCTCCAAAATCCAATCCAAATCTTGGGGATTTGCCTCCACCAATTTTATCATATGGCACCCTTTTAGATCCTCCTTGACAATAAATGCCTTAGTCTTCCTCCTCTCCATTGGCACATACCTAAATTAGAGTTGTTTGACATGTTGATTCAATTGTGCTTGGAGCACCTATTTAGATGAATGAAGCTATGAAGAAAACAAAGTGTGTGACCAAGCCAATCACAATCAACATTTAAGCCATGGCATCCCTCCTTTCTCTAGTTCAAACCAAGAAAGCAAAAGTGATCTCCGCCATCTCTACAGATGCTCAAGGAATCATGTATATTGAAATAGCTACCCCCATTGGTGATAAAGATAAGAAAGACATGGAGGTTTTTTATTACCAAATTTATAGGGTGGATTTTGGAAAATCAACAAGAGGAGATAAGGAGAACATGAAAACAATGATGATTTCTATTTTCAATAGAATAGACAAGGATAAGGTAATTGAAGTACAACTGAAAGACAAGATTGATCAACTGACATCATATGTACAATATTTGGTTAGAACAAATCAATCTTCCTTGCATCACAATTGTAGATAAGTTTACTCTTTTCCAATTATAGGAGAAGTGGGTATCATTGTAAATGCCAAAAAGACATGGGCAAAAAATCTGCTAACATAGGGATCTAATTTGATCAATAAGACAATCCAGTTGTACCACAAGATTCATTTAGAACTCTTGATTCTTCTAGCCAATTGGAAGCTAAATATGTTAACTTCTTTGGAATCAAACATGCCACATTTTGAATTCATGGAAAGTGCAATTTTTTTAATTTTTCCCTCAAAGGGTATTTTTAGTAAACATAGTTGGGTACTTAGGTTGAATGGTATGAAGCTGGTAAATGGAGAATGTAAATACTTAATAGAGGCAAGGAAATATTCAAGAAGGCCAAAGAATTAAGTTTTGATATAATGACAAATATTCAAGAATTATCAAATAGATCCCTTGTGACTATTACATTGATCAATGCATAATCAATTTAGCCAACAATTTGAAGGAACAATTGGCTAGACTTATCAAAGGTGAATTATCCAAGACATTAGGCTTTGATGTGTCTTTTATTGTGAAGTTTGTCAAATTGTAGAACACGTTTAGTGATTTTGAAATAGAAATGGTTAAATATCATAGGAAACCTTCGATTGTGATTGATACTCAAACTACTTGTACAATCCACTGGAAACATTCAGATGGACCAAATAAAGAAGTGTTGTTGGTGAGGTAATTGCCAAATCAAAGAAGTATTAGAGGGACAAGTTAAATTTAAGATGTACTTTTTTAATCAGCCAAATTTAAGTGTACTTTAATATTATAATAATAAATCACTTTTTCAATAAAGTTATTTATTATAATATTTTAATTCATTTTATAATATAAAGTGCCTTTTAATTCAAAGATATAAATTTGAGCTCTAACTTTAAAATTAGTTATTATGCCTAATTAAGGAATAATTTGAGCATTACACAAGACTTTTGATATTTTACACAAAAATTGTATAGGAAAGATGAGACTTTGATCTCTAATTTGGAGAGAATAATGAGAATTGAATTGCTAAACTTTGTGTTTACAATTATTCTCAATATTTAATATCATTCTTAAGTTTGGTGTAAATCATATTCTTTCACTCTTTTTTGATAAAATTTGTGGAAGTGATTAAATGTCATTAAAAAACATAAATTCACTTGTATGTTATTAAGTTAAACTTTTCGTTTATTCAACTTAATACACATTCCTTTCTTTTAAATTTTTTTCCTATTTTTTATTTTTTTATTTAAGTTTTTTTCCTGTTTTTTATTTTTACAAGTTGTAAACCCTACCTCCTTCCAAATACAAATATGTTATTGTCTCTATAAATTTTGTGAATAGTTAGCTTAGGATTTTGGTTTTCAATAAGTGAGCCCCTCCTAATAGAGGAGATTTTTTTTAATCTTAAAAAACTATTGATAATTGATAACGTACCAATTTACTTCCCAACAACACAAGATATTATTCTAGGGGTTCCTTAATAACTAGGGTGCAATAGCTTTGAAAATCATTTCCTGCCCCAACATACAAATTGTGAAATCAATTAAAATTCTTGTACAATTGCTTGGCAATTTCTCCAAACCCTTACCCTTGCAAATTTACAATTTATACAAAGTTATTTCTAGTTTCTTTAGAAAATATGAGCACATGAAAACCTTTGAACTTACACAAAAAAATGCACCCAAAATTTTCTTGAGAGCTTTGTTTGATTTATAGAGGACATCTTCACAAATTAGGGTATAACTAGGTAAGAAAGCAATCCATGATTGATAAATTCATAGGTGTTTGGAATGAATATTTTGGTTGCATTTTAATGAACTCCATTAATGGTGCCTCCATGTCTTTGGGATTGAAGAGCCAAAGTTGTCACATAATTTTTAACCTTTTAAAAATTGTTGCAAATCAATGACTAAGAAAGAGAACTTGAAAATTATATTAGATCAATGGCTAGTGGGCTATAAGAAATCATAAACTGGTAAGCATATTAATTATGTGCAGGCTCATATCGCCTATAGTGAATATAAAATTTTTGCACTTACAATCATAGGGAAAAGTGCCTTTATTTTAGTCCCACCACATGCCACACCATCAGGTGCCAATAGTATCCATGTACAAACACCTTGTTTGCCTAGCTTTAAGAAGTTCTTGCCACATCATACTCCATGTCTTCTCTTTTGACCAAGAGGGAAAGACCACATATTTCTTTATCGTATATCTTCACGTCTTTTATGTGTAATATCCCTCATTTTTTACCTCTTTTAGATGTTTATTTAGGATGAGATTGTTGTCAAACTAAATTGCACCCTTGAGAGAGTGATGAAGTAACTCTCTTCAATTGACACCATGGAAACAATCCTAGGTTGTGGGTGACCTATATGTTGGAGTGAATCTCTAGAGAGGGCTGGTTCCCCTAGTGTAACACCACATAAAAATGAACTTAAAACTGAAAAAGAGGTGATACACCAGATGTTTGTGACTTTACTTGTTTGACTATACACAATCTGACCAATAAATCAACCACACCATACACAACTTAGAATTTGATATGTTTTACATAAGTATTTCATAAGGAGGTTTAGAATCTATGATAGTACTGAGAAGAAAATGCAAATGACTTTTTAGAAGTTCAAATGGTGGAGTTTCACAACTGCATATTGTATAAATCTGATACACAAACTATGACCTGCAAAGCATATGTATTTATGCGTAAAGGTAATGGAAATGAGACTTGAAATCAAGGATAAATTGTACTATCACAAAATCACATCAATCACTTCTATAATTTTAGACAAAATGCAGCTTTGAGAAGGAAAAAATGACTTATTTTATTGATCAAGAGGTACCATAAATTGAGTACAAGTTTGAGAATGAACATATATTCTCTCAAATCAAGTTTTTTTTTACCATACTTTTTCTGAGAAAATTGTTGTTACAATAAGTTGTCCTTCAATATTGTCCTTCAATAAAAACTAAGTTACAATGCTTGAGAGGGTTACAATGAATGAACTTTTTCTTATTCTAGGCGACCATCTTGCTTATACAACATTTTGAGGGAATCTAGGACATGTTTTCAAGAAGTAAAGACTACTTTCTGTGGAAAAGACTTTGTCAAACCTCTCTTTTGGGCACTTGGAAGAATTTTATCCTGATTTTGCTCCTTAAAAGATTCCATAATGGCGTTGACGAATGAAGTCCTTTTTGTATCCACTAAAGATGCTTCTTGAAAATCCACATCAGCCTCCACTCTCCTAGATAGGTAGATGATGGTCAAACTACTTTCTAGGTCCTCCTAACTGCTCCATCTCATCCCAACTGCCATAACTCCTCTCTAACTTATCTGATCCTCGAAGATAATAGGACATGTTTTTCATGAGTTTGAACTGATCAGGACTCCTTGGAGGCGTGGACAAGGAGTTTGGTCCTTTTAGGACTCTAAACCACATTTGGAATCATCCTTTTATACCTCTTGCACTGTTCTCTCAAAGACCATTGTCACACTATTTACACCATCTTTCAACTCTCCTCTGCCCCATCAAATCTGTATCAGACTTTTGATTAACATTGATGCATGATGACTGTCCCTATAAAGGGAGACAGACTTTTGTTATAGTGTATGGACTTCTAGGCTTTCTATGGTCCTCTCAAAACTGTATTAGGCATCTTGTCCGTCCCTTTATCAAACCCTGCAAATTGTCTTGAGCTTGTTCCTCCTTCTTTGTATGTCTTCATTCTTCTCTAATCTCTATGTTGACTTTGAAGTCCTCTTATTGTCATTTCATGACAATCATGTTTACAATCTTCTTCAAAAAGAATGAAACCCCATAGTTATCACTTCATTATCTTTGTATTATAAAACCCAAATCACTTGACTGTCCTCAACATGATTTGCCACTGTCTTCTCCTTGTGTGCAAGTTGATAAAACTGTCTTGGAGTTCATCATTGCAAGGTTTCAATGATAAAAAAAATCACTCACTAGGTTCATTCATCTCTATTAGGGTTTAACAGAGTTTGCAATGAGCATGCAGGTTTCTTACACTCTTGACAGAGCTCCTAACCTTTTGACAATTCTAGACTACAATGATGAATGCATTTCCTTTATGACTCAAAGTTTGATTGAAATCTTTTGTAGGCCATGTGATGAATAAGCTCATCCTCTAACAGCTTCATAACCTTTCGGAACTGTAGACGCCTTCCTAGGCTTGTAAAGAGTTTAACAAGCTTAACAATACCTATGATTTGTAAAGTTTGTAGGACTATGCATGCTGATCTGGGCCTTCTTAGGGCTTTACAAACCTTTCATTACTCTCCTTCTTAGCAAAACTGTGTACAATCCCTAGCAATGACCTCACAAGACTATGTGCATACCTGTCTTCATCCTGCAAGAATTTTTGATGGTATTATATAGGTGAGAGAAAGATTTCACAGACCTAACAAGCTTCTCACAGGGTCCTATGGATTTAATAGGCTTCTTGATGACTCAACAAGGTATTGAAATAGGTTTGATAGGGGTATCTCATCTTGAATAAATGGCAGTTGACAGTCCTTTATGATTAGAGTATACCTCTGTGAATCTGCATTAGGTAAACTTGTCCAAGATCTAACAAAAACTTTTAAACTTTCTACCAAACCCTCTATGCTCTTCTTACCTCATATCAAATCCATGATTGATCATCTTCTCCGCCTCTATGACAGTAGTATGAGACCAATGTGAATAAATGCAAGATCAAACCTTGCATAACTGTCACCATGTTTTCTTCTAATATCTGTCCAGTGAATCTCTCTGTCACGTTCATGTCAATGCATCCTAAACTTGCAAACTGCATTACACAATGAGTAGGCCACTGCTCTCCCTATAGACTATGACTTCATATAACCATCCTTTTGACACTTGTCTTACACCCCTTTGTCAAGGTTTGCACGGGCTCAGGGGTATGTAGAGTGCATAGACCTTTACCATCTTCTTCCCATTGTATGCAGGTGAGAATGGAATTGAGTACTATAAACCATAGTAACAGGGCTTGATGCATACTCCATTGAACTCTGCCCACTGTATTTCCTTCCTTCAACTAGTTTGCAGGTCTTTCACATGACAAGACATCCTCCAAATTGTATACAAGCAGCTAGACTGTCCTCAACAGATTTAACAGAGGTATAAACCCTTTACAAAACCCCTTTTCACTGTATCATGTCATACCTCTAAACTCTATCCACTATTTTAGATCTCAGTACAATGTTTTCAAACATTTGATAGGGTTTTCAAGCTTCAAGCCTTTCAATTGGCTTTAAAGATCGTAGTAGGGTTAGATAACTTTCAACTTTCACAAATGGTAAATAACGCTCATTGACTCGACAGAGACTTCTGAGACTTCTTCCTTAGCCTTTCGTACCTCATGTGACTGTTATATGCCCTTGGAATACATCACTACAAGGTCTTATATGGTCACACAAGGTTTTGACATGATATCAGATCTTTGTAACAGAAATATACTTTGATTGAATCAAGGAAGACCACTATGAGCTGGAGCAGATCTTGGTGTTCATTGTGGATGCTTCTTAAAACTTGATCAGACTTCCACCATGCCCTCATACCTTTGATGATGCCATTACTAATGATGAAATGACTCTGGATTCTGCCATGTCCATGTTGTTCTGAATGCATTTGGTTTACAATCATATCAACCTGGAACTTCATTGTTGCAACCATTTAAGCTCAACCCACGTGAAACTTGGACATTTGAAGATATCTGCAATCATAAAACTTATATTGATGAAATCTAGAAACCTTCCTCCTTGTTTTTTAACTATGTCATGCAAAGGAAACTATCCACATATTCTCCAAGATTTAACACAGTTTACATCCGGTATAGCATGTAGAGCTTCCAAAATTGTCTTGTACATGCCTATGTCTAGACATTATATGATCCTCTACATGTTTCTTCATAGCTTCTGCTTCTCTTTAATGGCCTCCAGGGAAACATACACCTGTTAGGCTATCTTCAGAGACTGATACCTGTCCAATTAATGAAAACCCTAAAAACATGACATAAGCCCCAAAAGACTCGACCTAGTCCTAAACGGCAACGTCTATGCAACCCTCAGGATGCACATTTGACCGTATTTAGTTGGATAGACAATTCGGTCCTAAACCTCCCTTGAAAACATTGATCATTTTTCAGAAAGATGACTCCCTCCAAAGTGAGTACGGGATTTTGGATGGAATAAGGTTTTAAAAATCAAACTCTTTGACTTCCAAGTGCGAATAAATCAAGACACCACCTATCTTATGCATTATAAGACTTGACTTAAGACCTCCATAAGGACCTATAACCCAGGATTATCTTATAAAAACTCTAAGGACTAAGGACCACTTTTGTGACTTTTTGAGCCTAAGAAGCGAAAATATGTCAACAAAGATATTTGTCTGGTTCCATGGTAATTTGGATGTTGATTGTTTCTTTAGTGAATTACGTTGGATTTGACTTTGAGACGAGTTTACTTCCTTGTGTGCTTGGTTTGAATGAATAAATGAATGAAGGCTTTAATAATGTCCATGAGGCCAGACAGCCTATGGGACCACAGAAACCAAAACACGTTGCAAAGAAGCCAAAGCCCGTAGGAAAACCACGAGCCGCAAAAGTGATTTATGACACTAGTATACCTATATTTAAAAAATTATATCTAAAGTACACCCTTCTCGAGGCACCTATTCCACCTATGTGTGGTAAATTGATTAAAAAACAGGTGCCTCGAGAAGGATATCTCTCAGCGTACTTTATATATATTTTTTAAATATAGGTAGTAACATCCGTAGTGGCAAGCCTAATTCTAACTATATTATATAATTATAAGAATTATTATAATTATATAATATAATATTATAATATATATGATCATTATAACTATAATTATTAAATAATAATTATATTATATATTATATTTAGAATTAGAGTTAGGGGATAAAATTAAGGTTAGGGTTAGTGTTTAGGTTAGGATTAGGGTACCTAGATTCAAATTTAGAATAACCCTAACCCTAATTCTAATCCTAACCTTAAACCCAATCCTTATTCTAACCCAAACCCTAATAATAGTAACCCTAACCCTAATTGTAACATTAACCCTAAAGAAGGATGTCATAATCCTAATTTTATCCATAACTCTTATTGTAAGGCCAACCCTTTGATTATATATCCAGCCTAATTTTAATTCTAAGCCTTATTTTAACCCTAACCCTTATTGTAATTGTAATATTTTTTTCGTTATATATTTGCACTAATTGAAACCCTAATTATTCTTTGTGCAAATTTTAATCCTGATTGTAATTGTATCCCTAAACCGAACCCTAATTGTAATGCCAACCCTAATTGTAATTCGAACCCAAATTATAACTATAACCCTAACCCTTAACCTTATTCCTGACAATAATCTTAACCCTAACTATAACCCTAACCCTGATACTAATCGTAACCCTAATTCTAACCCTAACCTTAACCCTTACCCTTATTTTAACCCTAGGTCTAATCCCAATTGAAACCCTAATAATAGTAACCCTAACACTAATTGTAACATTAACCCTAAAGAAGGATGACATAACCATAATTCTATCCATAAGTTTGATTATAAGGCCAACCCTTTGATTATATATCCACCCTAATTCTAATTCTAAGCCTTATTTTAACCCTAACCCTTATTGTAACCGTAATATTTGTTTTGGTTATATATTTTCACTAGTTGAAACCCTAATTATAATCAAACCCATTATGAGTGAGTACATGATCATGATGGGCCAAACACTACCCCTAAGTGGCAATGTAAATGTGAAAAACAGACTTAAGTAACTTCATGTCAAAAATTGAATGAGTTATCTACACAATCTAGAATTAAGGTGTAATAAAAGTTGTAATTAATTGAATGTAGTTTATTTATTATAATTATATAAGATAATATTATAATATAGATTTAACATATTATTATAATAATTATATATAATATTATATAATATATATAATAATTACAATTATATATTATTAAATAATAATTATAATTATAATTATATTATATATTATATTTAGGATTAGAGTTAGGGGCTAAAATTAGGGTTAGGGTTAGTGTTTAGGTTAGGATAGGGTACCTAGATTCAAATTTAGAATAACCCTAACCCTAATTCTAACCCTAACCCTAACCTTAACTCTTACCTAATCCTTATTCTAACCCAAACCCTAATAATAGTAACCCTAACTCTAATTGTAAATTAACCCTAAAGAAGGATGTCATAACCCTAATTCTATCCATAACTCTTATTGTAAGGCCAACCCTTTGATTATATATCTAGCCTAATTTTAATTCTAAGCCTTATTTTAACCCTAACCCTTATTGTAATTGTAATATTTTTTTGGTTATATATTTGCACTAATTGAAACACTAATTATAACCAAACCTAATTTTAATCCTGATCGTAATTGTATCCCTAAACCGAACCCTAATTGTAACTCCAACCCTAATTGTAATTCGAACCCAAATTGTAACTATATAACCCTAACCCTTAAACTTAATCTTGACAATAATCTTAACCCTAACTATAACCCTAACCCTGATACTAATCCTAACCCTAATTCTAACCCTAACCTTAACCCTTACCCTTATTTTAACCCTAGGTTTGATCCTAATTGAAACCATAATAATAGCAACCCTACCCTAATTATAACATTAACCCTAAAGAAGGATGTCATAACTATAATTCTATCCATAAGTCTGATTATAAGGCCAACCCTTTGATTATATATCCACCCTAATTCTAATTCTAAGATTTATTTTAACCCTAACCCTTATTGTAACCGTAATATTTGTTTTGGTTATATATTTTCACTAGTTGAAACCCTAATTATAACCAAACCCATTATGGGTGAGTACAAGATCATGATGGGCCAAACACTACCCCTAAGTGCCAATGTAAATGTGAAAAATGGACTTAAGTGACTTCATGTCAAAAATTGAATGAGTTATCTACATAATTTAGAAATAAGGTGTAATAAAAGTTGTAATAAACTGAATGTAGTTTATGGGCTACTATTTAAAAAAAATTAAAAATAGTTTGGTGAAAATTGGATATTTCAATGAAGCACTACTAAAATTTTTAGAAAAACGTAAAAAGTATGTGTCATTCCGGCCAACATAAGTATGAGAAAAATATAATATTTTTCCTCCATGATTTGTATTTAAGTAAAGGACACATGAGCGAATGTGACACATTTTTTTTAATTTTTTAAATAAATAAATAATTTTTTAGGAATTTTTTACTCTGACTTTTTTAAAATATTAAAAATTAATTTTGCAGCCAACCTAACTTGGTCAAAAATATATGAAATTAACATTTTTTTAATTTTTATGTATACCCAATAAATCCTAGAATGTGATGCATCTTTTGGATTTAAAAGAGGATCAATATGTTGAAAGTTATGGATGTTTTTTCAATATGTTCTACTTTGCTCTATATGTTCTACTCTGTTTTGTATGGTCTGCTTTGTTCTATTTTATTCTGTATGCTCTACTATATTCTTATGCTATGCTTTGCTCTATATGATTCAATTATGTGTATTTATATTAATAATAGGGTGAAATTGAGTTGCTTTCAGATAGGTATGCCTATGTCCCTAAGTTATCACTATCAATCTACTATTTGACAAATTTATTCTATTGTTTGTAAATGATTTTTTCTTACCGTGTAATATTTTTAATAATTTTTTGGCTTAGATATCGATGGTTTAGTTTCATTGAATGATCGAGCACATGGGTTGAAGCAAACTCTGTGCCACTAACTCACTAAGTCCAACAAAATGAGCATAATCAATCAATTTATTAGAGGTAGACAAATTAAATTATTATTATTATTATTACTTTACTCTCAGTCCAATAATTCGATTCCATCCCCTCTAGGGATTTAATTAAGTTATTTTTTTAAAATTTTAAAGTGCAATCTATTTAGTGGATTTTAATAGTATAGTGAAAATAAATGTTTTACTTATATTTCTATAATATAATTTTGAAGTGTTTATATAAAAAATTTACATAATATTTTTAAAATATATTTAAGATCTGTAAATATATTATGAATATATAAAAAGAAAATTTCTAAATTCAACTATTTAAAATGATGGTATAATTTGCATCCTAATCTATTTATATGGACTCAGGCTTAACAAGTTTCAATCAAAAAAATTTAAGAAATAAATATTAAAATTCTAATTACGCCGAGAAGTGTTCCTACATTCACAACACAGATGGAGAACAAGAGCTGAAAGATTCCATAATTTTCGTGTAAACAAAATTAAAAATAGGAAATAAGATTCCACATTTAAAAATATACGAACGGATGGGCACGAAGGTGGATGGACACTAATGGCATATCCACTAACATCAAAGAAAGGAGGTAGGTGGACAGGAAGGCGGTTACATGAATGGCATATCAAAGGATGCATAATAATCTCTTAATTGTTTAAAAGGGTTGAAAGTAATTAACTCTTGAGAACATATCAAATTGGAGGGTTTGAAGGCTATGGAGGATTTTTTTTTCAAAAGGTATTTCATTTTAGTATAATAATAATAAAATTTTTAAAAAATAAAATTAAAAATAATAAACAAATGAATTTAGGTTACCAATTTATTTACTTAGTGGTGTTTTTTAGGAATGTTGCCTTTAAATTTAAATTTATTAGAATTAGTGCTATTTTTATTATTTCTGTTTAATATGTTTTTCTTTTCAAAATTACATTTAAGTGAGAAAGTTATTTAATTGTAATTAAATTATTTAAATTAAAATTAAATTATGTAATTAATTTAGTTGTAGAATAAATATAGGTGGAATCAAATGAGATTATTGGTTTATTTAAATTAATTTAGGAGTGTGTTATATTTAAATTAATGCATGTAAATAATTTTAAAAGGGTAATTATTATTTTATTTAATGCAAACAATATTAGGGTAAGTCACATTGAGTGCAAATGAAATGAGTATCTAAATTATTTTTGGGTTGACATAATACATTAATTAGTATTTCCTTTTTATTAAAATAGAGCAAACTAGAGTATGGAATGCACTATTTTTAATTAAGGTTAGGGTTACCCTGAAAATTAGGGTTAAGGCTAAAATTAGAGTTAGAAATAGGGTTAGGTTTAGTGTTAGAATTAGGGTTAGGGTTAGAATTATGATTATGGTTAGGGTTAAATTAGAGTTAGGGTTATGATTATAATTAGGGTTAATGTTAGAATTAGAGACAGGGTTAGGGTTACAATTAGGGTTAAGGTCAGTATTAAGGTTAGGGTTAGGGGTTGAATTATGGTCAAGGGTAGGGTTAGAGTTAGGGTTAGGGTTAGGGTTAAAATTAGAGCTATGTTTAGGGTTAGAATAAGCTTTAAGGTTAGGGTTAGAATTAGGGTTAGGGTTAGGGTTAGAGTTAGAATTAGGGTTAGTGTTACAATTATGGTTAGGGTTAGGGTTAAATTAGGGTTAGGGTTACGAATATAATTAGGGTTAATACTAGAATTAGGGTTAGGGTTAAAATTAGAGTTAGGGTTGGGATTGTAGTTAGAATTAGGGTTAGGATAGGGGTTAGAATTACAATTAGAATTAGGGTTACAATAAAAAATAGGGAGATAATTAAAATGAGAATTAGGGTCAAAAGTAGGGTTAGGGTTATAATAAGGGTTAGGGTTAGGGTTAGAACTAAGGTTAGGGTTATGTTAAGGTTAGGGTTAGCCTGAAAATTAGGGTTAAGGCTTAAATTAGAGTTAGAAATAGGGTTAGGGTTAGTGTTAGAATTAGGGTTAGGGTTAGGGTTAGAGTTAGAATTAGGGTTAGAGTTAGAATTATGGTTATGGTTAGGGTTAAATTAGAGTTAGGGTTATGACTATAATTAGGGTTAATGTTAGAATTAGAGACAGGGTTAGGGTTACAATTAGGGTTAAGGTTAATATTAAGGTTAGGGTTAGGGGTTGAATTATGGTTAGAGGTAGGGTTAGAGTTAAGGTTAGGGTTAGGGTTAAAATTAGAGCTATGTTTAGGGTTAGAATAAGCTTTAGGGTTAGGGTTAAAATTAAGGTTAGGGTTAGGGTTAGAGTTAGAATTAGGGTTAGGGTTACAATTATGGTTATGGCTAGGATTAAATTAGGGTTAGGATTAGGGTTATGAATATAATTAGGGTTAATGCTAGAATTAGGGTTAGGGTTAGGGTCAAAATTAGAGTTAGGGTTGGAATTGTAGTTAGAATTAGGGTTAGGATAAGGGTTAGAATTACAATTTGAATTAGGGTTACAGTCAAAATAGGGAGAGAATTAAAATGAGAATTAGGGTCAAAAGTAGGGTTAGTGTTATAATAAGGGTAACGGTTTGGGTGAGAATCAGGGTTAGAGTTAGAACTAAGGTTAGGGTTAAGGTTAGCTTGAAAATTAGGGTTAAGGCTAAAATTAGAGTTAGAATTAGGGTTAGGGTTAGAGTTAGAGTTAGACTTAGGGTTAGGGTTAGAATTATGGTTAGGGTTAGGGTTAAATTAGGGTTAGGGTTATGACTATAATTAGGGTTAATGTTAGAATTAGAGACAGGGTTAGTGTTACAATTAGGGTTAAGGTTAGTATTAAGGTTAGGGTTAGGGGTTGAATTATGGTCAGGGGTAGGATTAGAGTTAGAGTTAGGGTTAGGGTTAGGGTTAGGGTTAAAATTAGAGTTATGTTTAGGGTTAGAATAAGCTTTAGGATTAGGGTTAGAATTAGGGTTAGGGTTAGAGTTAGTATTAGGGTTAGGGTTACAATTATGGCTATGGTTAGGGTTAAATTAGGGTTAGGGTTACGAATATAATTAGGTTTAATGATAGAATTAGGGTTAGGATTAGCGTCAAAATGAAAGTTAGGGTTGGAATTATAGTTAGAATTAGGGTTAGGATAGGGGTTAGAATTACAATTACAATTAGGGTTACAGTAAAAAATAGGGAGAGAATTAAAATGAGAATTAGGGTCAAAAGTAGGGTTAGGGTTATAATTAGGGTTAGGGTTAGGGTGAGAATTAGGGTTAGGGTTAGAACTAAGGTTAGGGTTAGTGTTTGAATTAGAATTAGGGTGAAGGTTAGAATTAGGGTTAGGGTTATGACTATAATTAGGGTTATTTTTAAAATTAGAGTTAAGGTTAAGGTTACAATTAGGGTTAAGGTTAGTATTAAGGTTAGGTTTAGGGTTTGAATTATGGTCACTATTAGGGTTAGAGTTAGGGTTAGGGTTAGGGTTAAAATTAGAGCTATGTTTAGGGTTACAATTAAAAATAGGGTGGCAATTACAATGAGAATTAGGGTCATAAGTAGGGTTAGGGTTATAATAATGGTTAGGGTTAGGGTTAGGGTTCATATCAGTGTTAGAATTAAATTTATGGCTAGAATCAAGTTTATGGTGAGGGTTAGAATTAGGGTTAGTGTTAAGGGTAGAGCTAGGGTTAGAATTAGGGTTAGGGTAAGAATTATACTTACAATTTTAGGGTTAGGGATAGAATTTGGGTTAGTGATAGACTTAGGGATAGGGATAGAATTAGAGTAATGGTTAGGGTTAAATTTAGGCTTAGGGTTAGGGTTACATTTAGAATTAGGGTTACTATTATAATTAGGGTAAGAATTAGACTTAGAATTAGGGTTACTATTATAATTAGGGTAAGAATTAGACTTACAATTAAGGATAGGGATAGAATTTAGGTTAGTGATAGACTTAGGGATAGGAATAGAATTAGAGTAATGGTTAGGGTTAAATTTAGGCTTGGGGTTAGAGAAAGAATAAGGGTTATGACTATAATTAGAGTTAATGTTAGAATTATGGTTAGGGTTAGAATTAGGGTTATGACTATACTTAGGGTTAATGTTAGAATTAGAGTTAGAGTTAATGTTACAATCAAAGTTAAGGATAGTATTAAGGTTAGGGTTTGGCTTTCAATTACGGTCAGGGTTAGAGTTAGAGTTAGGGTTAGGGTTAAAATTAGATCTATTTTTAGGGTTACAATTAAAATTAGCATGAGAATTAGAATAAGAATTAGGGTCAAAAGTAAGGTTAGGGTGATAATTAGTTTTAGGGTTACAACTAAGGTTAGGGTTAGGGCTAGGGTAAGAATTATACTTACAATTAGGGTTAGGGATAGAATTTGGGTTAGTGATAGACTTAGGGATAGGAATAGAATTAGAGTAATGGTTAGGGTTAAATTTAGGGTTAGGGTTACGGTTAGAATTAGGGTTAGGGTTAGAGTTAGAATTAGGGTTACTATTAGAATTAGGGTAAGAATTAGACTTAAAATTAAGGTTAGGGATAGAATTTGGGTTAGTGATAGACTTAGGGATAGGAATAGAACTAGAGTAATGGTTAGGGTTAAATTTAGGCTTAGGGTTAGAGTAAGAAAAAGGGTCATGACTATAACTAGGGTTAATGTTAGAATTAGGGTTAGGGTTAGAATTAGGGTTATGACTATAATTAGGGTTAATGTTACAATCAAAGTTAAGGTTAGTATCAAGGTTGGGGTTTGGATTTCAATAACAGTCAGGGTTAGGGTTAGAGTTAGGGTTAGGGTTAAAATTAGAGCTATTTTTAGGGTTACAATTAAAAAGAGCATGAGAATTAGAATAAGAATTAGGGTCAAAAGTAGGGTTAGGGTGATAATTAGTGTTAAGGTTACAACAAGGGTTAGGGTTAGGGTAAGAATTATACTTACAATTAGGGTTAGGGATAGAATTTGGGTTAGTGATAGACTTAGGGATAGGAATAGAATTAGAATAATGGTTAGGGTTACATTTAGGCTTAGGGTTAGGGTTACAGTTAGAATTAGGGTAAAGGTTAGGGTTAGAGTTAGAATTAGGGTTACTATTAGAATTAGGGTAAGAATTATAATTAGGGTTAGGGTTAAAATTAGTGCTATTTTTAGGGTTACAATTAAAAATAGCGTGAGAATTAGAATAAGAATTAGGGTCAAAAGTAGGGTTAGGGTCATAATTAGTGTTAGGGTTACAACTAAGGTTAGGGTTAGGGTTAGGGTTCAAATCAGTGTTAGAATTAAAATTATAGTTAGAATCAATTTCATGGTTGGGGTTAGAATTAGTATTAACGTTAGGGTTAGTGTTAGGTTTAGAATTAGGGATACAGTTATGATTAGAATTTAAGATAGGGTTAGAACTAGGGTTGCATATAGGCTTATGATTAGGGTTAGAATTAGGGTCAAGATTCATGTTAGGATTATAATTATAATTAGAGTAAGAATTAAAATTAGGGTTACTAATAGGGTTAAAGTTATCGTTATAATTATTAATCTAACCCTAATTCTTACCATAACTGTAAGATTACACTCAACATTGTTTTATAAACACACTCAACATTGTATTATAAACCTCAAAACCCTCAATCTAATTGTATTTCTAAATCTATCCATATTTAACATAATTATAACCATAATTTTGGCCGTAACTCTAATACTAACACTAACCCTAACCCTAACCCTATTTCTAATCATAATTCTAACCCTATTTCTAATCATAATTCTAGCCCTAATTGTCACCCTAACTCTAATTCTAATCATAACCCTAATTCTAACCTAAACACTAACCCTAACCCTAATTTTAACCCCTATCTCTAATCCTAAATATAATATATAATATAGTATAAAATTTTGATTATTAATATATTATAATAATATTTTTATAAATAATATATATAATTAGTATATAATATATTATAATAATATATTATAATTAATTATAATAATTCTTATAATTATATAATATAGTTAGAATTAGGCTGGCCGCTCCGGATGCTGCTAGCATACCTATATTTAAAAAATATATCTAATGTACGCTGAGAGATATCCTTCTCGAGGCGCCTATTTTTTAATCAATTTACCTCACATAGGTGGAAATAGGTGCCTTAAGAAGGATATCTCTTGGCGTACTTTAGATATATTTTTTAAATATAGGTATGCTAGTTTAATTAGATAAATATAAATAAATTATGGATTTAACCTACTCCTCTATGGTGATCTATAACAATTAACAAATTCAATTAAAAATAATAATAATTAAAATCCATTACTTTTATAAAGCAAATAAAATTAAATTCCCATCTACATTCAAAATGTAATAAAAAATTTTAAACATAGAATAAATAAATCCAAATATGAAGAATAAACCAAATAATTAAAATTATTAAAAGCATCACTAAAATTTAATAGCAATTATAAATTAATTAACACTAACATAATATGAATTAATAATATATAAGAGTTTAATACTTAAGAGCATATCTAAATTTTAAATCAATTTATTAACCACATCACTCACTCTAATTTGAGTGGGCTACTTTTAGGAATTAATAAAACAACTTACTAAATTTCTAAAACTTTCAAAGTTAATTTAAAAAACAAAAAGCATAAAAGCTTTTCTTCCCACTTACCATTCATTTTCTCTTAAATTAATTTTGTTGGAAGACTGCACAGAAAATGAAAAATATGTGAGAAAGGATGAAGAATTCAGGCTTCTCTTTGGATCATGCACATTGGTGTTCTTCTTTTGAATTTGTTTTATCAATGTGTTCTTCTATTTGCTACAGGTTTGGAGAGCAAGAAATGTTTGCAAGCCATTTTTTTTTTCTACAACCATATCTAATGTGCAAATGGGTTTTCCACTTGAATCTACTGTATGGGATCTGAGTTAATCTCAATTGGGATTTTCCACTAAGAGAGAATTTGATTTAAAACAATTTGCACAGAGAATAATAATTTATCATCTATTATTTTATGTTAACATTTGTTTCTCTCTTCATGCTAATGGTGTATGGGTAGTCATATTGTTTACCAAAATTACAGAGCCTATTCTTTTTTGGAAAGGTGAAAGAGAATTTTTTTTAAATATAAAAATAAAATTATAGAAAAAAAATGTTGGTAAAATGGGGCCATGAGACTCCCATCCCACGCCCTCCATGGCTGCATGTAATGTTCCTTTTTTTGGCACATAGACTTTGTTCACATTATGCTTGTTCTTAGTCCCTCGGAGGCTATCTGACATGTTTGGGAGAACTCCAATGTTCTTGGAGTGGTCATGGTTCAGTCTGCAGAATAGGTAAGTGAGTTTCCATTCCAGAAGTGGAGTAATTTTCTATAACATTGAGCTCGGTGATTGATCAAGTTTCATAGATGCTTTCTGATGTTTGTTCAAGCTCACGGATTGCTTTCCAAGATTCTTGGAGGAGCCATCTATTTTTGGAAAGACACCTGAAACGCATCGTTGCGCATCGCAAACCTTACATAGCATAATGGTTCAATTTATTTGGCAGTTGGGTGATGTTTGGGATTTTCCACAAAAAGGTGTTATTTAATGAGTTATTTTAATTGTTATTTTCACTTAAGTTCCTAAGGGTGAAAATAATTAATAAGCCATTAAGTGTAATAGCTCATTGGAAAGGGAAAAACATATTCTTTTATTTAGGCACTTAAAAAGTGAGCCTTAAGTGGAGAAAAAAAAAATTATTTAAGTCGGAGGGAAAAGGTTATTATTTTCAAGAAATAATTCATTTCCTTTGTAACTCCTAAAGTGCCTATATAAAGAGGTTGTGAGCTCATTTTGAAGGGTTATGCTTTTGGAATTGATTTTTGTTTGTAGATGGATTGAACCTGTGACTTCTTCCATATTCTCTTGAGGACGAAAACCCTCTTGTAGAATGCTCTTGAGGACGAAAACCCTCTTGAGGTTGGGTGTGATTCATATAGGGATCACCTTTGTGCTGAAGCTAGAGATTTATCAAACTCATACAAGGTTTGCCATTGTGCTTTCATGGACTTTGTGGTATTTTGATTAGATGATTGATCAAATGAGGTTTTGTTTATATTTGTGGCTTGCTTTGATGAAGTATTGATGAAGTTGTGTTGGAGTTTGTGAAGCAAGGAGGGTTTCTATGCTGGTCCTTCATACTCAGGCCATACTAGAACACAGGATTGATGGAGTTATTGATCTATTTTTATTATTTCTTTGAAGTTTGGATTGAAGATTGTTTCCTGAGCTTTTTAGTGCAGCTTTGAGTGTAGTTTGGATGTATGAAGTACCATTCGTACCTCCTAAGTGTCGTACTTTGTGAAGGAGTAATGAATCTATTTAGATTTGCTCTTTTGTCATTGCAATCTTCATTGATGTTAGTGTTTTGAATATTTAGTGCTTGGCGCAGAGATATTAGACTATATGTTGGTCTTTTGAAGTCAAAAACATCTAATGTATGATGTCTGTACCCTAGTAGAAGTACAACTTTGCTTGTGAGTTAGTCTTCTTTCTGTGTGTAGATTAAGGTTGCATTGTTATTGTTAATCATTGGCTCCTATATGCAAAATGCTTCCTTGTGAGCTGGGCTTAGATTGGGCTGATTTGAAGTGTATGTGTTGTCCTGGAGTCGTATGGCCCTATGTAAGGGAAACTTGAGCTTTGGAACAGACCGATGGTCTTTGGGAAGTTTTCTTACTTTTGTTTCATTATTGCAGGGATATAAATATTATTATGGTAGAGTTGTGAAGATTTCTGGTGGTTATCATGCTTCTATATGTAGTTGAGTTGTTCAATGGAAGCCATACAACAGTGATAATGGGAGTTTGTATGCAAGTTGGGTCTGTATCAAAGTTGTGTGTTGAGTTTAAGAGCATAAATATTATTTATTTTGAGTTGCAACATCTATTAAGAGTTTAGTGGGTTCATTCTTGAGTTTAGTGTCATCCATTTATGTTTGGCTAGCCATGCCATTGGGCATATGACAACAGACTCAGTGACTTGCCTTTATCAAGCAATCACATATTTATATCAGTTGAGATTGAGTTAGAGCAAGAAGTTATGATTGACATTGTTTTTGATGCAGGTTATCTTCATGTTTCATGTCTTCAATGTCACTTGCTTAGTACCCCAGATGTTATATCTGATTTGGAGTTGCAGTATTCTAAATCAATGTAATTTCTTCTTTATTTTGCAAACTCACTAAAGAACCCCTGGATGGTTTACTACCGGTGTGGGCAAACTAAATCCTTATCTTTCTTTCAACCCATTGAATAAGTGTTGAATACCCATTGGATAAGTGGATGGTTTGTAATTTTCATTCTTGTATTCACACCCACTGAAAAGTGGTGAATCCCCACTGCAATAGTGGATGCCTGCTCATAGCAGATGAATGTATTTAATTGTTGCACAATGCTTTAGATTGTAAGCCAAAGCACATTATGCTCTCACCTCTCCCAATTGGGATCTTGGTGATCAGAAGTGTGGAGGCAATTTAGTTGTTCATGCTTGATTGTGCTAACATTGATTATCATTGTTCAATTTTTGAAAAACTTTGGGGTAGTTTATTACAATGGTATCAGAGATGGTGCTCTTGCCATCTTGTTTGGGTTGCTACACATTTCTTGTAGATTTTTAGTTGTGGGTCAAAAATTTTAGCCTTGCATGTGGGTGATCACCACTTACATGTATGTTCAGTGATTGGAAACTGAAAGAAATTGTTCAGTGAAGGTGAGATCATGGCATCTCTCATGGTGAGAAGAATTGGGACAGATGTCTTGATTGAGTCTCTTAGAGAAAGTCAGGATGAATTGGAAAGAGTAGTTCAAGAGAAGTTGGATTGAAGGAAGTACGATCGAGAGGCCACCAAAATTATTGATGAGTACCAAGGTCTTTCATATGATTTTAAGCATCAAATTTTAAGGGATGCTTTCTTGGAAATAATCAAAGAGGGAGATCTTGACAAAAAGGGCCTTATAGATTACATTCGAAGGAGGAGGAAGGAAGAGGAGAAAATGTCTTTATGGAAGCCTGGGTTACCTACTCTAGTGGCAAAGACCAAGAACTATTCCAAGACATCACCTTCCAACCAACAGAATAAGAACTTTCTCAATTCAAGAAAGAAAGAGGACATCAAAAATGAACTTAGGAGAAGAAATATTTATTTTCTATGCAAAGATTCTTGGGATCCTAACCACCAATGCAAGAACAAAGAAGATGAACAAGTAACCTTCACCACATATTATTTCTTTCTAGATGATGTGGAATCCAAAAAAGGAGAAGATGAAGACATGTTTGATGGTAACAAGTTGTCATTGATGTTAAAAAGGTTCATCAAGAATGTGCTTGATTAAGGTGTCTTGATATTGTTTGCAGGATGATATTGTGGACTTATATTCTTGATCTTCACATATGTGGTCTTCAATCAAAATATCTCCAAGCATGAGAAAGTTGAAATGATAAGATTCTATTAGGAGACAGTATGATGCAATGTTATGATTTGACATTGTATGACAGGTTGAGTATGATGTATGATTTTGTGTATTTGTTTAAGAACATCATCAAGTTATCTTCATTGAGGTACTTCATTGATGTCATCATTGAATTAGGTTCTTCGTTCTCTCAAGGATATGTTTGTAGTTCTTATAAGGTCCAAATACCTTGTTCAAGGTATGATGTGTGTCTTGTTGACATAATCAGGAGTTGCATAACAAAGGGTCTCAAAACATAGTTGATACTTTGTGAGAATGTGTTTGATTATGACATTGCATGTTGCTAATGCTTGTGAGAAAGGGTTATCATCATTTTGATGGAATCAGGGATTGTTTGATGTCAGTAATTGAAGTGGAGATTGTATATTCTTCATTGGAGAACATTATGTTGAGGAATGTTATGCTTCATGCTTCAGTGTGTTCAGGACATCTTCATATTGATAATGTGTTCTCAAGGGCACAAGAGCACAATGTTATCCATAATGAGATTGCTTCAGTGATTAAATGTTATCCACAAGTGATTGGAGATCATGGTCTTCATATCTTTTTCAAGAGTTTGCTTATCATTTGAATGGACTAATTTTGATGTTATGTTAAGGCTTGTAGAAAGTGGTACTTGCAGATATATTCAGAGTTTGACAGAGATATTTCAGATATAAGTTGATGTGCCTAGAAAATAAGGTTGTGAATGTGTTGTTTTGGAAAAATGATATTGGTCTTGCTTGTCATTACAGTTCACTTGGCAGATTCATGCTCCTGTGCAGAGGAATTCTTAACATATATTTGCTCAAGATGTTTTTGAGTTTTCAAAGGGGTCTTAATTCTTGAGAGTTAAAATATTCATAAATACTAATATAAGACATCCTAATCTGCCCGTATCTTTTGAATTGCAATTTTGTTTTATTTAAATGTTGACTTGTGCTTGCAAGTTAAGTCACTTAAAGTGACCTTCTAATGGGTTGTTAGAACATTGTAAAACGCCCCCCTCGACCTTGACAACATGCTATATCGGTTGTAATTAAACAAATAGTGAAAAGGTCGATGGAAAAGTATTAAAAAGGAGGCCATTTTATGGCATAAGAAATCGACCCACCCTATGTGCTAAGGAGGAAGCCCAATTTTTAAGCCTTTTATGGCTTTATCTTATTTTTAGAAACTTCTTTTTTAACCACACTTTGGTCGGCCTTTCTTTATGTCTAAATAAAGGTTCTTTTTCCATCAGATTTTTAAGGAGTTTTTTTGTATATTAAGGGATTTTTTTTTACGAGTATCTTTATGAGATTTTCTTCTTATCTCGGTGCATATGAAGAAGCTTTAATATTTATTTTGCAGTGAGAAGGATTTCAAAGAAGATGATCTTGCAAGATAACAGTGATGGAGAGGAGAAAACTTATTTGAATATTTTTTGATGGAATGGAAATGAATTTTCAAAGAAATATGAAGAGTTCTTGGAATTAATTTTTTTTTGTGCAGATATATTTTTTGATGCAGGGCAAAATTGATTGAATTTTTTTTAGAAATGAACTCAAATAGAGGAATTTTTTGGGGGGACAGTTTGATTAAGGATTTTTGTAAAAGATAAGAAAGATCAAATTATGAAAAGTCAATTGAAGAATATCAAAGATTGAAGATATTAATGGGGAAGATGAATAGATTGGAGAAGAGAGAAAAATTGAATTGTATAGGAGTATTTTGTTTTTCAGATGATCTTTTTGTAGAAGTATATGAATTGATTTTTGAATTGATAATACAGAGAAAAGAAAGATATGAATGATCATGTTAATTTTTTCTTTGCAAGAGAAGGAAGAATGTGAAAGGACTATTTTTCCTTGCAGGTGAAAAATTGAATATGAAAGGTCATTTCATATTTAATGGTATTGCAGATGGATTGATTTGGGAGAGTAGGGTTGTAGATCAATGATGAAGACAATTTTATGAAAATTCTGTATAAAATGTGAAAAACCAATTTGTAATGAATTAGATATATTTCTCTGATCAGGTGAATTAGATGATTCAAGGATAAAATATCAGAGGATTGGAATGATGGAATATATGTTGCAGATGAGTTGATTTGAATGGTGCAAATCAGATTGAGCAGCAATCACTTCTTGCACATGAGATTTTTAGTTTTGATTGATTGAGAAATGCCAGTGAGGCACAACAGTATGCCGGTGAGGCTTGTAGGTCAGTAAGACCATCTGTTAGTGAGACACTTACATCAGCCAGTGAGACTTGTAAAGATATTTTCAAGGTTAAGCCAGTGAGGCAGTTTTGGAGTGATTTTTCTACGCCAAGAGGGTTTTCCACTCGTGCAAATTTGTGTTATGTCTCATATTGTTTTCATTTGTATGTGTGTATGTTAATACTTTGCTCAAGAGGTTTTGTTCTCTTTCTTCATTCTCAGTCATGTGATTATGTCTTTGACAAATCAATGATATCTTTCTCTCTGTGTGTCTTGAAAGTTAAAGTTTGCAAAAAGATTTGAAAATTTACACAACACTGATTCACCCCCCCTCTCAGTGTTGTCCTGGACTCCTACACTATTAGTTGAAAAAAATGGGTCCAAGCCTCTATATGATGAAGACAAGGTCACAAATCAAGAGGCATACATAGAGGAGCTAGCTGGTTTGGAAAGGACTACAACATAAATTAGTGAAGCTGAACTTTGTTTTGATGAAGTTAATGAGCCTAGAGTGTTGGACTTTGCAAGTCCTTCATTTGATGAAGACCTTGAAGATTCCACTACATTTGAGGAGTTAAAGATTATTGATAGATTGCTAGCAGGTGGCTTTGCAAGCGAGGCTAAGAGCATAGAAGCAGAAAGTCTGGATGAGTGCATGGGAAAAGGTGAATTTATAGAGGTTGCAAAAGTTGATGCTGCTAAAATTTTTAGGACAACACCTAATGAGGAGTATCTTCACCATGCTTGTGAAGGTAATTCAAATTATGAGTGGGAAATTCCCATGCCAAGTGAAGAACTGATTGATTCCTCAAAGATCTAGGATGAAGAGTATGCTAATGAAGACTTTAAATCAGCCATTAGTGATGAATTTGATGCTGCCACAACATTTGATCATAGTGACGAAGAAGAAGATTCATCTCCCTTGCAAATTGAAGAACCAAGTGTCCTTTCAAAAGAGTCAGTTGATAAGCATGTTGATGGGAAGCTTGTTGAAAGCTTTGGATCAACCTTCATTGGTGGTTCATCATTGGAATTACAGAATCAGTTGTTAGCCATCGATGATAAAGTTGTACATTCCTTAACTCACTTGGATTGCATACATAAGTTTGTTGAGGATCACATTTGGAGGGCACAAGTTGAAAGGAGACAAATGGGTATAGAAAGACGATCTTCACTTGAAGATTGGTGTGTAGTCAGAGAGGATTTAGAAACACTAAAATCAAATTATTTGAACCTGCTTTCTGATAGAGATCATGTCCTTGAGTTTGTTGGTCGAATATGTGATGCATTGAAGGGAAGAGAGGTTGAAGTTGATAAGATTGCATCTAAGCTTAAATCAAAAATAAATTCTTTAGAGAGTACCCAAATGGCTCTCTTAGAAGTTAAAAATTAGCTTGATGATATACATCAATTCAGGGAGCAAGATAAAGTTGCAAGAGCGGATGATATCAAGCTGGTGACTGAAGAGCTTGGTTTGTTACAAGAAGGTTTTGACTTAGGATAATCTCCTAAGTATGATGATGTAGAGTTGGAGCAAAATGATGTTTTATCTAAACATGGAGATGGGAACAACTTCCAATCATTTGATCATTTCCTTTTTATGATGGCAGTTGAGTTAACTCAAGACAATCCTCTCCTCAAGTTGAATGATGAGGACCAATTTGATGTTAGTAACATGGAGGAGTATAGTAACATGATATGGGATCCTAGCGAAAAGCACTCATGGAAGGTTATATTGCACAAAACTTCATCAACTGGAAGCCTTCATCAGTTGTTGAAGTTTCAAATAAGGTTCAAGTATGTAATGAGTTAAGTGCAATGATGGCTTATTTTCATAATAGAGTTTATCCTTAGGGTTTTGTAGGGGATAGTGATGATGGGAGAACTGTTTCATGGATGATTTTGGAGTCTAATTTCTATCATAAAGTTGTTGTCCTTCATCCAATCAACCATCATAAGTGTTCATTTGCATACATAATGATGGATTGGAGAGAAATTTTGGTCATGACTTTGATGTATGTTGGCTGGAGATGGCCTAAATTTCTTGTTGTTTTCATAAGATTTCAATTTTGTTGTGGCTGTCCCATTATAAATTTAATGAAATCTCATGAGATTATTTCAAATTTTTGCAGCCATGAGATTGATCTTTTTGTTGTTTTTAGCTCTTTGTGGGAAGGTGGCAGAAGGGTTCGCCTAAAAAGGACAAGTGTTTTAGCTAATATTACTCTTTTGGATGGTAAAAAGTAGGTGATTCATGGTTGTTCGGAGTTACTTTCAGCTTGTGTTCAAGTTGATTTATGTTCTTCCCTGGAGGAACATTTTAGGTTTTGGTTCCCAACAGTAGTTTCAGGTTGGATAGATTGTATTGATGACTTGTTGGAGGATGCTAACTCCTTCACTTTCAGGTTTAATGATGTTACAGATGTTTGGGATCCAAAGGGATGTGTCTTTAGAAGAATGTTTTAAAGGATTATACAGAATGTCAGCTGTGTAGTTCCTAGTTTTATCAGAGTAATCAGAGTAGCACAGCAGAAGTGGTTTGAAGCATTCTTGAGGTTGATTTGCGATCCAAGTATATTATTGCCAATCATGCAGGTATCTCGATTGGATAGCATGTATTGCTTGAGGACAAGCAATCTTGAGTGGGGAGAACTATAATGTCCCTTTTTTTGGCACATAGATTTTTGTGCACATTATGCTTGTTCTTAGTCCCTCGGAGGCTATTCGACATGTTTGGGAGAACTCCAATGTACTTGGAGTGGTCATGGTTCAGTCTGCAGAACAGATAAGTGGGTTTCCTTTCCAGAAGTAGAGTAACTTTATATAACATTAAGCTCGGTGATTGATCAAGATTTCATAGATGCTTTTTGATGTTTGTCCGGGCTCACAGATTGCTCTCCAAGATTCTTGGAGGAGCCATCTATTTTCGGAAAGTCACCTGGAAGGCATCGTTAAGCATTCCAAACCTTACAGAGCATAATGGTTCAATTTGTTGATAACTGAGAGGGGGGATGGTGAATCAGTTATCCTAATAATTCAAATTTTTGTGCTTTCTTGATAGTTAATGCAACATCAGATTCTATAAGCAAGCATACCTATGAAATGTAAATAACACCGATGCACATGACACAATGATTTTGACATGGAAACCCTGTTAAGGGAAAAAACTACGGGGTGATTAACCCAAGATATTATTCTCTGTTAGAAGAATAGAAGATACAAAATGGCACTTGCCAATTAGGGCTCAGTGCCCGAGCACACTGCTCACAAGAGGCTCACTGCCTACAAGAGACTCACTGTCTACAGAAAAGGAAGGTAACTCAATGTTTGAACTGATGAGAAGCATCCACACATGCTGAGATTCAGTTTCGATTAAGCTCAATAAACTAATCTGCTGCACTTCATTCTTACTCTCTTTTGATGTAGCTGTACTGTCACATTCAAGATCTCTTTTACTATCTTTACTCTGCTTTGCTGCTTATCTTCGCACCTCACCTTCACATCCACACACTTCACATCTAAATCAATTATGTATATATATATATATATATCCTCACAAGTGATTTTGTCACCCTTCTAGTTGGCATCCAGAATAGTTAATATTTTCCTCAAACTCTGATCTGTCGGCTGAATCCTTGCATACCAAGTAATGCGGATCAAGGACATACTTGTAGAAGTCATCAATCATGTCGGCCAATCATAACTTATGCCTTAAGAACCTTTACCATCATCAGTAACACATCCGGAATAATGTCTGATGTTCTGCCAGATAGTTCTTCCTCTATTCATACTGTCAATCAGGAACCTGACACTCAAGTATTCATATCTCCTCATCCTTTCAACACCGGAGGCTGAATCCTTGGATTCTATTTGTCAAGGTACTCCTCTTGACTTCCCCAAATCCACATGTTACGGAGATACGTCTTTTGAGAGATCCGGACCTGTCTGTCGAACCTTACTGAGTGCTCTGCTCTTGCTTACCGGACCTCAATACTTCTTCAATCTGACTTCCGGTAAAGACTCATCATGTCTTGCGGATGTGTGAGATAACCTTTGTTGCCATCAATGACAACAATCATGAAGCTCCAATGTGTCACTTGCCAACAATCTCCCCCTTTGGCATTGATGGCAACACTTAGTGAAAAATGACTAAGTGTTATACTATACTCCTCCTTGGCTGATGCTCTGTCTCTATGTACATTTTTTAAAGCTCACCCTTAGCTGGATTCCTCATTTTTCACTGCTCATCACTCCCCCTTTGACATCAATGGCAAAGGGTAGGGTCCGCACATCAAAATTTTCAAAAATTTAACTTAGTCACATAGGTATATCATCCGGTTGTACTCTACATATACTTTAGTATGTCTACAAAGGAGGTTTTCAATTGTACAACTTTGGTCACCCAACTCAGCTTCATCCTGTCCAAAATTGATATGTGACCACTCAACAGGAATGCAAAAACTTTAGCCTTCTTTAGATCTGTCAGATCATTTGTCTTGGTGGTGGTTTGAGCATCACTTAGGGCCTCATGCATGGCTTCCAACTTAGGAATGATTATTCTTCTAAGCTCATTTAATCTGGCGATTCTATTTTTCTTTTCTTTCTCTAGCTTCTTAATTTCATCCAAGACTGCAATGGTCTGACATTCTTGATTTACTATGGATGAGGTAAATGAATCAAAATTTTGAGAAAGTTTTGTTAGTTGGATCTCCTTTTCTTTCATTTTCTTCTCAATCTCCATTGTTGCTTTGGACCATGATAGACAAAATTTATATATTTCCCCGCCATCTTTAAGAGCATTTTCTAAGCTCTTTATCCCTATATCCATATTTCTTCTATCATTTGATATTAAACTTAGTACTTCAGAGAACCTTTTATCCAAAAACTCTTTCCGGACCTTTTCCTCAGCTGATTTCTCTAAGGACTCAAAATGAGTGCTGACTGAACTAACAAGAGATTTAAGATTACCTGATGAGGAGGCTGAGGGATCCTTGTAAAAAGATGGCATAATCTTTTCTAAAATGCTGGATGCACCTTCTATTAGCTCACAATCTTCCATGTGAGACTTCAGAAGTTTTTCTTTTGCCTTTGCATTGGCAAATGAAGCTATCTTCATTGTCTGAACCGGGGAGAGAGAGTCAAAGTTAACTGGACCTTGAAGTAACTCTGGTTCATCAATCTCCAATATTTCTTTTGTCAAGAAGTTCTTGATAGTTTCTGTATTGTCTCTTGTCGGAGACAGAGATTTCTTCTCTTTTGCACGGTCACTTATGTTCTTCTCAGCTTGACTTTCTTCTCTTCTTTTCGCTTCTTCTTCTTTCTCCTCTAATCTTTCTTCTCCTTTAGATCCGGAGACTGTAGGGGAAACCAGAGGAGAGATATTTGTTTGTGCATGAGCCACCTCTTCCAGAGTAGAGGATTTTAAGCCCTTGTCTTTACCTTCACTAGAGCCCATTACTTCTTTTGTCATTGCCTCAGTAGATTCTTTTTCAACACTTGAACCCAAGGGATCAATACCCAAGTCCTCTATAATAGGAATGTTGAATCTTGAGTATGCCTTCCATAGGATTTCTTCTGTTTCTTTTGCCACTTTATCAGTCTCTCCAAGCATGAGTTGATTCATTCTAGTCTTACTCCGGAACTCATCCTTGCAATCTTTGAAGATCATATCCATTTGTTTTGGAGTAATTGAAGGGTAGAGCTGAATAGCTATCTGTTCTCTGATTTCTAAGTCCTTTGCCTTAGCATTTTCTTTTCTCATTTCAAGTTCCTTTTCCAAGCTTTTAGGAATTAGAGAAATTATTTCAATCAAGGCTTTATTGTATATGTTCAAGTACTTAACTGTGGCTTCCTCCAAGATTTTTCTATCTGCATCATTATATGCATCATAGAATTCTATTATTGGTTGTAGGTTTCCATCCATAGTAACAACTTTGACTACATCATCTGGGGACAGAGTGGGCTTTTCAACAAATTCTTCTGCCTCTGCACCAGATACTTTCTTTTTCTTCTTCATCTTCTTGATTTCTTCATCGGATTCTGTCTCTTCTTCATCATCCTTCTGACTAACATAAGACCTTGTGGCCTTTGTTTTAGTTCTTTTCTCTCCTCTACTGGATGATTTTGCTTTTGGTTTTGATGTCCTTAAGCTTTTAGCAGTGGCAGGTGCAGATCTCTTTGATGATCTTGTCCAGGTGGAAGATTTTACCGGATCACTTTCCTTTTCAGCTTCTTCCTTCTCTTTCTCTGCTCTTTCCCTCTTCTCCCTGTTAGCATCAAGTGCTTCTTTTGATATGCCAAATCTTTTGGCAACATCTTCTACTTCTTTTCTCACTTTTCTCTTCATCTCCAGTTGTCTAAGTTCCACATGGATCTTTACACTCAACTCCTCAAAGGTTCCAAACCTTTCTACCTTGGGATCTTTGGACTGACTTAGCATGTGCTGAATATGCAACTCCATAATTTTCTCATCTTCATACCCCATTGGCATGATCCAGACTATCCTTGGCTCCACAACCTCCATTAGGCATTGATCAATTTCTACCATTAAACAAACTGTATCTTGATACTTTTCAACTAGAGATTTGGGAATTCTCTCCCTTGCTTGCATCATGTTCTGAAAGTTCTTAAAGTACCCCCAGAGTGTTGTATTCTATGCCTTGGCATCACCAAGCCCATGTATATAATCTCTGATCTGAATGGCTACTAGTCTATCATTCAGCCATACCCAACCACTAGATCCGGGAAGCTCATTCATGTAATAGAAGAAAAGATAGAGTATCAAACCACTGTATTTGAAGGAGTTCTTCTTATCCTTCTTTATCTTCTGTAGATTCTCCAAGAGTTGGTTCAGAAGGAGCTCACAAAGATCATATTCTACATTCTTTCTCAACATTTCATAAGCAGTATATATAGCAGTTCCGGAGACTGAATTTTTCCTGCTGGAGTGATAGATCTTATATCCAATTATCATTGATGCAAACTTGATATCTGGATCTGTGATATCCTTAATAGTCATAGCTCTTTTATCAAACTTTGATCCGGTAGCCTCACTGACAATTTGGTTTTTGACAGATTTGAGTGTAGGCATTTCACCAGTTGAGTGTAACCCGATTATAGTCCTAATGGCATCCTTAGTAATCTTAAATGGCCTGTTTAACCACATGAAGTTGTCATGCATTCTGCTCAAGATATACTGGACCCATTCATCTTCTGGAAAACAGGGGAAATGGATGCACTGTGCAAAATATTTTTCCCGGACAGCTCTATACTAAGTTTTGAGTTCAAATGAGTCATCTATCAAGTGCTTATGATAGATATCAGCTAGCTTAGATTCCCCAAATTCTTCAATATTCGCATGAATATATGCCCTAACATCTTCTACATGCAGAACTCCATGCAGAATACATGAAAAGGCGCCTAGGGGATCAACTTCTAGGGATTTATATGGATGTTTCTTGAACTTGGGTCGTGGCCTCTCAGTGATCTTTACAACATTCGGTGTATCCATCTTCAAAAAGACTTACTAAGAAATATTTAATAACGGAAAGTACCTTTTGCGCGTCTAGGGTTCGTGAAAAGATCCAGATTGATTCGCTGGATGAATCGACTTCTGTAGAAGACCTTTGATGGGCTTTAGGAGATTTGATGCAGAGCTCTTCTTTTTCTTCTTCTTTAATGTAGAATGAACAAGTGTTTGATAGGAAGAACCCTTATATTACTCCGCAAACCCTAATACCAAGTTGCAATAAATGCTTGACCTAAGTCATCCTGGTTTGCCTTATTCAGATGACTTGAAGAACCGGATCAATCTTGATCTGAACATCTTGCAGATCTTCCAAACCATAACCATAGTTTATTTGGATGTTTTTTTATGAACCCTTTAATCCGGAACTCTCCTTGTGCCAGTCCGGCACCAATTGACTGGCTGGGGGAAAATGGTTTTCTTTGTGTCTCCCCCTGAGCCAGAGCTCATTTTTTAATTTTTGAAAGGAATATCTATACTAGAGTCTGGTGCGGATCCATACCCTATATTCTCTGTACTTTTCTTCACCCAAATTTTGCTCATCTCATATTGAACTTCATCCGCATTCACTTTTCGTTTTCCCTTGTCTTGATTCTGATTATGATGTACCAGACCTCTTTTGTCCTGATTCTTGTTCATACAGAATTTGGCAATATGACCGAATCTATTGCAAATTTGGCAAACAACATTTCTTTGCATATTTGATTGAAATCCTCTTCATCTGCATTGATTAGCCATATGACCCATTCTATTGCATGCAAAGCATCTACCATTGAATGAATTGTTTATTTGCATGTTTTTGCATTCATGAGATTTGTGACCATACCTTTTGTAGTTGAAACACTGTCTGGAGAAGGATGTATTAGTCTGATTCATTCTCTTTCTACACTGATTAGCTTTATGACCAAAGTTATTGCAATTGTGGTAGTATCCATTGAAGGATGGATATCTTTGAGCATTAGGTTGTCTTACTGGAAGTCTTCTAGGCTTGTTCCTTGGATTTTCTGATTCAAAAATCTTCTGACCGGATCCAGATCTTTCACCTTTTTCATATCCCAGGCCACACTTGTCATCTACCCTCTTTTGTCTTTCAAGGAGAACTTCAAGTTGAGTAGAACTTATCTTGAATTTCTCTTTGTATTCATTTGCTATTTGAAGATCCCTTTTAAGAGAGACAATCTGATCCTCAAGTTTTTTGTCATTATCTCTAGCATCTTCAAGATTAGATTCAAGATGTCTGATTATTCTATCCATTTTGTGGCAGTCTTCTGATTTTTCTTTGAGAGATTGTCTTAGATCATCTTCAGTCTTTCTTTTTTCTTCAATTTCTTGGGTGAATTTTATAACTCCTGATTCCATTTCATGTCTTATCATAATGAACTCTTTTGACAATTTTTCACATAACTTAGTTTTCTCCTTCAAGTCTTCATTTGTATCATTTGCTTCACCTTGACTTGCTAATTGCTGAAGTAGCTCCTTTCTCTTTTTCATAGAGAGACTCAGTTTGTCTTTTAGTTCTTTTATGAAATCATCAACCTGTTTGAGTCTTTCTTTTAATTCATTAACTTCAGAATTTGACTGCTCAAGATCATCAAGGGCAGACTTAAGTTGCTCCCTCATACCATACACATCCATTTGAATTCCTAGATCTTCCTCAAGCTGTTAGGCTCAGTTGGGAGGAACTTGGCTATGATACCAATTGTTGATAACTGAGAGGGGGGTGAATCAGTTATCCTAATAATTCAACTTTCTGTGCTTTCTTAACAGTTAATGCAACATCAGATTCTATAAGCAAGCATAACTATGAAATGTAAATAACACCAATGCACATGACACAATAATTTTGACATGGAAACCCTGTTAAGGGAAAAAACCATAGGGTGATTAACCCAAGAGATTATTCTCTGTTAGAAGAATAGAAGATACAAAATGGCACTTGCCAATTAGGGCTTACTGCCCGAGCACACTGCCCACAAGAGGTTCACTGCCTACAAGCGACTCACTGTCTACAAAAAAGGAAGGTAACTCAATGTTTGAACTGATGAGAAGCATCCACACATGTTGAGATTTAGTTCCGGTTAAGCTCAATAAATTGATCTGCTGCACTTCATTGTTACTCTCTTTTGATGCAGCTGTACTGTCACATTCCGGATCTCTTTTACTATCTTTACTCTGCTCTGTTGCTTATCTCCGCACCTCACCTTCACATCCACACACTTCACATCTAAATCAATCATGTATATATATATATCCTCACAAGTGATTTTATCACCTTTCTAGTCAGCATCCAGAATAGTCAATATTTTCCTCAAACTCTGATCTGTCAGCTGAATCCTTGCATACCAAGTAATGCGGATCAAGGATATACTTGTAGAAGTCATCAATCATGTCGGCCAATCATAACTTATGCCTTAAGAACCTTTACCATCATTAGTAACACATCCAGAATAATGTCTGATGTTCTGCCAGACAGTTCTTCCTCTGTTCATACTGTCAATCAGGAACCCGACACTCAAGTATTCATATCTCCTCATCCTTTCAACACCGGAGGCTGAATCCTTGGATTCTATTTGTCAAGGTATTCCTCTTGACTTCCCCAAATCTGCACGTTACAAAGATACGTCTTCTGAGAGATCCGGACTTGTCTGTCAGACCTTACTGAGTGCTCTGCTCTTGCTTACTGGACCTCAATACTTCTTGAATCTGACTTCCGGTAAAGACTCATCATGTCCTGCGGATGTGTGAGATAACCTTTGTTGCCATCAATGACAACAATCATGAAGCTTCAATGTGTCACTTGCCAACACAATTTATTTGGCAGTTGGGTGATGTTTGGGATTTTCCACAAAAAGGTGTTATTTAATGAGTTATTTTAATTGTTATTTTCACTTAAGTTCCTAAGGGTGAAAATAATTAATAAGTCATTAAGTGTAATAGCTCATTGGAAAGGGAAAAACATATTCTTTTATTTAGGCACTTAAAAAGTGAGCCTTAAGTGGAGAAAAAAGAAATTATTTAAGTCGGAGGGAAAAGGTTATTATTTTCAAGAAATAATTCATTTCCTTTGTAACTCCTAAAGTGCCTATATAAAGAGGTTGTGAGCTCATTTTGAAGGGTTATGCTTTTGGAATTGATTTTTGTTTGTAGATGAATTGAACCTGTGACTTCTTCCATATTCTCTTGAGGACGAAAACCCTCTTGTAGAATGCTCTTGAGGACGAAAACCCTCTTGAGGTTGGGTGTGATTCATATAGGGATCACCTTTGTGCTGAAGCTAGAGATTTATCAAACTCATACAAGGTTTGCCATTGTGCTTTCATGGACTTTGTGGTATTTTGATTAGATGATTGATCAAATGAGGTTTTGTTTATATTTGTGGCTTGCTTTGATGAAGTATTGATGAAGTTGTGTTGGAGTTTGTGAAGCAAGGAGGGTTTCTATGCTGGTCCTTCATACTCAGGCCATACCAGAACACAGGATTGATGGAGTTATTGATCTATTTTTATTATTTCCTTGAAGTTTGGATTGAGGATTGTTTCCTGAGCTTTTTAGTGCAGCTTTGAGTGTAGTTTGGATGTATGAAGTACCAACCGTACCTCCTAAGTGCCGTACTTTGTGAAGAAGGAATGAATCTGTTTAGATTTTGCTCTTTTGTCATTGCAATCTTCATTGATTTTAGTGTTTTCAATATTCAGTGCTTGGTGTAGAGATATTGAACTATATGTTAGTCTTTTGAAGTCAAAAACATCTAATGTATGATGTTCATACCCTGGTAGAAGTACGGATTTGCTTGTGAGTTAGTCTTCTTTCTATGTGCAAATTCAAGTTGCATTGTTATTGTTAATCATTAGCTCCTATACGCAGAATGTTTCCTTGTGAGCTGGGCTTAGATTGGGCTAATTTGAAGTGTATGTGTTGTCCTGGAGTCGTACGACCCTGTGTAAGGGAAACTTGAGCTTTGCAATAGACCGATGGTCTTTGGGAAGTCTTCTTACTTCTCTTTCATTATTGTAAGGATATAAATATTATTATGGTAGAGTTGTGAATATTTTTGGTGGTTATCATGCTTCTACATGCAGTTGAGTTGTTCTATGGAAGCCATACATCAGTGATAATGGGAGTTTGTATGCAAGTTGGGTCTGTATCAAAGTTGTGTGTTGAGATTAAGACCATAAATACTATTTATTTTGAGCTGCAACATCTATTAAGAGTTTAGTGGGTTCATTCTTGAGTTTGGTGCTATCCATTTATGTTTGGGTAGCCATACCATTGGGCATATGACAACAAACTCAGTGACTTGCCTTTATCAAGCAATCATAGATTTATATCAGCTGAGACTGAGTTATAGCAAGAAGTTATGATTGACATTATTTTTGATGCAGGTTATCTTCATGTTTCATGTCTTCAATGGCACTTGCTCAATACCCCAGATGTTGTATCTGATTTGGAGTTGCAGTATTCTGAAACATTATAATTTCTTCATTATTTTGCAAACTCACTAAAGAACCCCTAGATGGTTTACCACCAGTGTGGGCAAATTGAATCTTTATCTTTCTTTCTACCCATTGAATAAGTGGTGAATACCCACTGGATAAGTGGATGGTTTGTAATTTTCATTCTTGTATTCACACCCACTGAAAAGTGGTGAATCCCCACTACAATAGTGGATGCCTGTTCATAACAGATGAATGTATTTAATTGTTGCACAATGCTTTAGATTGTAAACCAAAGCACTTTATGCTCTCACCTCACCCAATTGGGATCTCGGTGATCAGAAGTGTGGAGGCAATTTAGTTGTTCATGCATGATTGTGCTAACATTGATTATCATTGTTCAATTTTTAAAAAAATTTGGGGTAGTTTATTACACTGTAATGAGTCGTCCCTTAAGTGGGACATCAACACAATTTTTTTAAAAACATCTACAACCACTTCAATTTTTCACAAACTTTACTGATGTTAAAGCTTTAGCTTGGTTATGCTTTATCTTGGTTATTCAAGTACATATAAAAGGATATGTATTTCTTTCAAAATAGATGTAGATACATAGATAGACATTTATATGAATTTTTTTTTCTGGCATAAAGTTGCACAGGTATGCTTTATTTTATATATATATATTTATTTGTTTTTATATTTATAAACATAATTGATAGTAAAATATATAATATATAATATATAATATATAATATTATTTTATAATATTATATTATATATTATATAATAATTGGCTGCATGGTATGTAATGGACACCATAAATTGAAAGAGTGCTCTCCATTAATTTGTAACTGACAACATTAATCTTAAATGGTAGGGATTATAACTTTTTTTTTAGTTTTTTTAGAGTAGAATCTTATTTTTTTAATTTTTAGATTAGAATCTTAAAAAACTTCATAGAATCTAAGGAATCTTTGAGCTCTTCAACTCCCATCCTGTGACTATAGGAACGCCTCTCCGCGTAATGATTAATTATTAAATGTTGATTATAGATTTATTGTGATTCTCTAACAATGTTATTAAGGTATTTTGTGGTGAGTGTGTTGTCCAATAGGAATAGGTATTGGGGAAGGTGAACTAGATCTTGGTGTTATATTATTTCATCTATGATCCAATTATGTGGAAAAGATTAATTAATTAGAAATAGATAAATTAATAATGATGATTAATTTATGAGTGCATAGAATTACTTTTGTTTAATTATTTATTTTGCTAATTAATTTCTAAAAGAAAATAAATTAGATGTAATCTTATTTATTTTAATTTATTTAAGTATTGACTCTACAAGTTGCATAATAGGAAATTAAGACAATAAATTATTATATTTATCCTATTTGAGAATTAAAGGTAAATAATTTTCTAGAATTAGTTTATGAGTGAGTTTTACTATTTTAATATTAGATGCTTTTATAAGAAGATGTGCATGAGGGAAGAAAAATATTTTAATATAAATTCTTTTAATAAAAGATAAAATGATAATTTCTTGATTTTATTCCTATAATTAGGATTAGAATGAGAAAAAGAATGTTTTATAAAATAAGGAAGAATTTCTTTAGAGGAGATTGTTTCATTCTAGTAAAAAAATAAGGTTTTTGAAGATTGAAGAATTAGAAGTGCTTTTATTGAAGTTCAAGGATTCTAATTGAGAGTTTGGTTCTTCATCAATTTATCTTCAAATTGGTAAAGGAATTGAGGTAGGATCTTGACATAGAATTACTTTAATAAAGAATTTTGGATCCTAAATGTGAAAGAGGTATTGTTTTGATTGTATGAGTGTTTCTATTTTTGTTATCAGTAAGGAGGGATTATTAGGTTGGCTCCACGCCAATGGAGGTCACAAGGGGGCCTCCTCCCCATCCACATTCAACTTAGAACATTTATTCAACTTTGAAGCCACAATGGAAGTCCAAGAGCTACAACTTGAAATTCCAACTATAGATGTCACTTGGGGGATTCGAACTTGGATCTCCATCTTGAGAACCTTATGCCTTTCCATTTAAGCACAACCCATTTGACAATTGTATGAGTGTTTATTTTCCAATAAGAAACCAATGAGAAACTTGTCAATTTATTGGAATTAGAAATTAGGATTTCAATTTGGAAAATATTTTGATAGTGAAGAGTGATAGAATGTTTCAAAAAAGTTCATTAGAAGTAAATTTTCAAAATTACATTGAGTTAGTTGAAGAAATCTAGAGTTATTTTCATAGAAAGAAATGTGGAGAAGGAATATGGGATTAGATGGATTGAATTTCAAGTTCTCTAAAAATGATTTATGAATGAATTCTGATCTAATAGAGAATATGAATTAATGATTCAATAAGGGATCTAATGGTGTTGAAAATCCTATGATGGTGCATGAAGTTTGTGTAGAAACAACATAGGGAGAAGGGTTTCTTAGTAAATAGGGGTTTTGGATTTATTGTATTTTTTGTATGGATGAATCCACAAATCAAATATGAATGTACTTAATATTTAATTACTGATTTGGATAAGTATGTTTATGATTTACATGAAACTGAGTGAATTTGGAACAGTGAAAAGAGTGTTAACCAGTGAGTTAGTAAACCCTAATTGATAGATCTAAACTATGTGTTTAATTGAATTTGTTGTACAATCATGAACTTGAGAATGATTAGATCTATTGAATAAAATATGAGTATCTAAATGTATTGGAAATTGTATTTTCAAACATCTAGGAAACATTTTTTGCTATCTATGTATTCTAAATTTGTCAAGTTTTTGAGCAAATTATTAGAGAAGATTTAGAATAGACTTAGGAAGAGTTATGGGTAGAAAGTTCTAAGAAATTTGATTAAGAAAAAGCACATATGGATGCCTACAACACAATTTCTCTAGTATCTGGCAATTGTGCTATAGTCTATGAATTGCTCTTGTATTTTTGACTCACTCTAGTATCTTCTAGTTGCTTTAGTATCCTTGAATTGTGCTAGTTTTTGTCAATTACTCTAGTGTCTGTGAATCACACTAGAGTCCTTGAATTACCTTGTAGTCTAGCATGGCTAGTAAATATAAACATGACCCAAAGCTCTATATTGTTTAATAGTATGTACTTTGATTGTATGAATGGATAAAAGTCAATACATGTTGTTGAGTGTGCATTCTTTGACTGGATTAGTTAGGATGAGATTGTCCTAATGTTTACATGTGATTCCAATTTTCTTTGGTAATGTAATGTCTCCTTAGAGAGTTCAAACCTGATTGGTTATAAGTTGGATTTGTGAGGGAGCATATGATGAGAAGTCTATAGTGAGCTTCTCCGCATCTATTTGTCTTATCATGAGACATTGAGTATCTTGGTTACCATTAAGGTAACATGATTATATTGGAGTGAGAGAATTTGGGTGTCCTCATCAAGGATAGATACATACTGACATCAATTTCTCTACTTCATGTCTAACACATTTTAAAATCATGATTCCCATAAGATATGATTGCATGAGAATTTGAGATTGTTCTTCTTGCCATAGACTCACATCATAGAAGCTCTAGTGCTCTCATTGGTAGAGCATCCATTGAATATGTTACACATTATTGATTGGCTTCCATCACTAAGTAAGGAAATTCTCCATATCTTGTTGTTGTGCACACCTATTCCACCTGGTGAGGTGGCATGCTCTATTATTTTTGTATGTGAGGAGGAATTATTTAGATAGCCCCACACCAATAGAGGTCACAAGGGGGGCCTCCTCCCCATCAACATATTCAAGTTAGAAGCCAGTTACACAAATCAAGTCAACATAGAAGCCACAATGGAAGTTAAAGAGCCACAACTTGGAATTCCATCTATATAGATGTCACTATGGGGATTCAAATGTGGATCTCCATCTAGAGAATCCTATGGCTTTGCCATTTAAGCCCAACCCTTTAACGAGGTGGCATGATCTATGCTTCTTATGGTTAGCTTTCTTATGTGAAGTAGTTTGTACAAAGGTACACTACACAATTGGGAGTTAACATCCTAGTGTGGTATAGGCATTTAGGAGTATGTGGTATGGTGGAGTCACAATGTGATAATAATTTGTGTGTATGTTATTGTTATCATAATTATGTCTTGCTTTGTGTGTTTGATATTTCTTTATATGTTGTGTGTTAAAATGGTGTGTTGTAAAGTGTTGTAAGGCCTTGATTGGTTTGGTATTATTCTTTGGTATGTATTTGATGTTGTGAATTTGAATGGACTTTGTTCAATTGCTTGATCTATGGTTTTGAATGAATGTCTATGTATTTGTTAAGAGGAATGAATTAATAAGATAATCACTAGTGTTAAATTTATTCAACACTATTGAGTTATCAATTAAATACTTCATTGTTGTATTGATGATTGGGGAGGAAAGGAATTTCCTCTAATGTGTTGGTTCAATACCTGTCCTAGTGGCAACTAGAGCATGGATGGATTGACTTGCAAATCCAAGTTGGATCCCTTCGTATTTTAATATTGTACCTTAAATATAAGACCGCTTTTGCATATGTGGCAATTTGGCTCATGGCCTATATTATAATTAATGTAATTATTTATGAGGCTTGTAGTATTTGACCCATTTTATATTTTAATATGTATGTTGTACTATTTATGTACTTGTGGCATTTTGAATTTATGGAATTCATGTTATTGAATCTTAGGATTATTTTACATGCATAGTTTGGGTTATGTGTTATAATTACTGCCTAGTTGAAAGAATTTTTTCTAGCCACTTTTTAGGGTGTGACATTATGCCCTCACCATACTTATGAATTAATTGTTGGCACAATCAACAAATAGAATTGAGCAAGACACGAAATCAATAGTTGGTGGGCTATGGGCAATTGGAAGAAGCATGAGATTTGATCACTTGTAGTTTAAAATTACTTCGAACGATGAGAAAATTCCACATATCATCTTTTGAAATTTAGAAAAAAAAATCCACAGGACCGCCATGTTTTATATTGAACCAATCATATAGCGCCACCATTCAATAAACCTACCATTTAATATTAGAAAAATACATGGGCTATAGGTTACGATTAAACACAAAAGGAAGACTATTTTGATTTCTCATAGTTTGAAGTTACCCACAATGGAACAAAGATTTCCATATGTACTCATTTGAATTTTGACTAGATAATCGTGGGGTTTCTATTGTGGAGAATTTCCTTGACACCTTTAGATTTAGCACGAGCTTGAAATAGAAGCTTTGGATTTTCCAATTGTGTACTATGCCATAAAACAAGTGCATACCTAGACTAGTGACATAATTTTACATTGATCAATTTACCCATGCATCTTCCACATCAAAAACCTAGTACACAAAAACATAAACACACAAACAACACATACATGTGCACAAAAAGTGACTTATGCACTGAACATATTTTTGGGTGATACAAGATTGCATGACTCTTGAGATGTTCCTACATATGACACCTTAGGTAAAGACATTTTGAGACATGTACTCAAGATTAAGGTTTGCACAAGAGACTAATTTGGCCACTGAAGATGACTTTCTTCTTCTCCATAAATCCATGAGTCTTCTTTGGATCCCTCACCCTACCAATAAATTAGATATTATTTATACTTAGTCTATTGGGTCTTCTTTTCAATGTGCTTGTCCAAAATCTACACAATATTCAATATACCTTTCCAATCTAGCTCTTCTTGCTCCTATGCATATAAATCTTCATACGAGTGTCTTTCTCTAGCCCAAGGTTTTATGTATATGCACCATGCATCTAAAATTTTTTGGTCTACACTAATTACTTTTCCACTGGCATCATAATCAACTTAAAAAACATCTAAAATCTAAGAGCGTTAGCATGGACTCCTCCATCAATTCTTCATGGGTGTGAAACTCTTAGAAGTAGCAACTGTCCACTTGAATCCACATTTCTACATGCATTACATCAAGGGTGTGCAAAGACCATTGAAGTTCAAGATGAATTTTTTATAGAAACTCACCAACCAAGAAAATTATGAACTTCCATTATGCTCTTTGGTTTGACTAGTCAATAATTGTGCAAACTTTCTCTAGGTTGATACATAATCCATCTTGAGATATGATGAATTCCAAGTATGCTAACTTCTTCACCATGAATCTACCCTTATTCAAGTTCATGTGTAACTCCTCACTCCTTAGGAATATGAATACTTGTTATAGGTACACAAGATGTTCCTTCCTCATCTAGATAAACACCAAAATGCCATCCAAATATATGACCACAAATTTGCCTAGAAATAACTTTATAACCCGTTCATCAATGTCATGAACATTCTTGGTGTGTTGCTCAACCCAAGACATCACCAAGCATTTGAACAAGCCTTCATTGGTTTTTAATGTGGTATTCAATTCACCCTCTTGTCTATTTTAGATTTGATGGCATCCACTCTTAAGATCAATCTTCAAAAAATATTTTTGGCAACTTAAACAATTCATGAGATCATCCATACGTGATGATGGGAACTAGTACTTAATAATGATCTTGTTTATTGTGTCTAGTAGTCTATTTACATATTCCATTCTTGACCCTTCTTTAATGCAAGTACTATGAGCGCTATGCAAGGGCTCGTAGTTTCTTGAATGAGACCTTGTTCTAGTAATTCTTCCACTTTCATACTCAATTCTATGTGCATATTTCAAGGCTTATCTTCTATGATGCTTATTTGGTAAAATTTTACTTAGAATAAGATCCATATAGTGAGATATGCTACACATTTATGATAATTATTTTGGCATTCCACCATCTATTTCATTAGTTAATTCTTTGAGTAGCACTTCAATAGTTGGATCCTTAGAGATGCATGACTCTATTTCATTTCCTTCCTTTTGTGTGTGCCCGACTACTAGCACATAACAGTCCTAGAAGTATTTCACTTTTTGAGAATTTTTTTTTTGAAATCAACATCACATTACCCTCTACTCATTCTTACTTAGCCTTTATTGTCACCAATTCAAAGTTCTTCTCATCCTTCATGATGGTGAAAGTATTTTCCTCTTGTTGTGGATTACACATTGTCATATTACTAAGGTCTACCTAACAACACATGGAAATCATCCATTAGGATCATTTTGTACCATACTTCATCTGTATATTCTCTAATAAGGAATGCAACTCGCCATTGCTCTTTCACCATGATCTACTACCCCTTTTGTAACCAAGAGAATCTGTATGGTGTGGAGTGTGCAATAGTTTTCAACCACAGTTTTTTGAAACATTTCTATAGGCACTAATTTGTTTGTGCTACACTAGAAATGGTCAACTTACAACATTTTCCTACTTACTTGCACTTAGTAAGAAAGATGCTCCTCCTCAACCATAGTTCCTTTTCATTAGGTATGAGTTTTAGTAGATTCTTATGCAGCATCAGATTTTCCAAACTCTAAGGTGACACTTTCTACTTCACATCCTAACTCATTTTCTCCTTGCGTAATATATATTCACCTCTTTGCATGACCTTGTAAGTACCCAATTTTGCATGCCAACACATGGGTTAAAATTTTGAGCCCAATAATGACCACTACCTAAAGCACCATTATGGTATAAAAATAAAAATCACTTGCAATGCCTAGAGTATCCCCTTAGCTCCATTTGTCTTTTTTCATGTGTGTTCACTCCCCTTTTTCCTAGCAACCCATTCTCAATTTGTTTGCCTTTCAAAATTTGTCATTTCATGTATATCAGAAAAACTATTGGTGTTGATCAAGTACTAATTGCAAAATCACCAAAGTGATTCACATAGTTGTCATGGTGGTCATGTAACTATTCCCACAAGTTTTTAATCATGTAGGTGATTGTATAAGTGTCATAAAATTGCACAACCACCATGGTAGTTTTACAACTATCTCTCTATCACGATTGGTGATTTCACTTGAATATTTGAAAATGTTAAATTTAAATGTTTTATGACCTTGTTTCTTTGTTTTCTCCATATCTTGGCCTTCCCTTCACCCTTAATCTATCTAGAATCTTTTTTCTTTTTGTTAAAATGTGTTATAATGTGTTTGTTGGCCTACATCCAAATCTTTGACTGATTCTAGTGTTTTTACTTGTTACACCACCCCTATATCAATCCAAATGTCTGTTATAGGCCTTATTTTATTATTTTTCACACCGTAAATCTTGTAACAATATTTTCTTCTTTTGTAGTGTTGGGCGGTGTTGTTTTGTGGTCCTCACGTCTTCCTACTATTATGTGATGCCTTGTTTTGCACTGCAGTGTCACCCCATCCCTTGTTGTAGCCCTTTTGTTGTTTGCTTGCCTTGTGGGTTATTATTGCACTTCTTCACGTTGCTATTGTTACCACATGGTCTTTGATGAGGTCGAAGTAGGCTTTGTTAATGCATCACCATTTACTTTTATCAATCTGGAGATGTCTGGAGCGATTTGCGATAAGACTTCTTAGAATTGGGGGGGGGTTGGTCGAGTGTTTTGGTGAATAGGACTTGGTTTGTTGGTCTCGCCAAAATTGAAAATTGCATGCAGAAATAAAGATCTATCTAATTGCTGAGAAATGAACACACTTTGCTGGAAAGGAACTATCTTAAATTACTGGAAAGGAAACACACTTTGCAAGAAAGGAAACTATCTTAAATTGTCGAAAACAAACACACTATGCTGGAAAAGAAATTAATCTATTATGCAAAAAAAGTAAATGAAGGTCAATTGAATCTACTGTTACTCTATAGCAATGGAACACTCTGAATATAACAATGCTGATAAGAAACATAACTATCTCTTTTTGGTATTTTTAGGATTTTTAAGAACTAATCTGTAGGGAACAACTAACAACAATCACACAGAACATAAAGGAAAAATTTAACAGAGACTAGAATAGAATTGCATAAATACCAAATAGTCAAGGGATCTTCCCTTAGATGGGTAAGTGAGCCCTACTTCCCCAACCAGAGATAATCCTCTTGTTTAACTAACTTCTTTCAACAAAACTTTCCCTTCATATTAAATCTAAGTCCAAAAAATGAACAGAATTACAAGCATGAGGAGTTTTCCTCCTGTTACAGTGATCTGGTGATAACTACTATGAACTTAAAAACTTAGAACTAACTGGAAAGAAAAATGCATTGCTCCTACTTATACAGTCGAGCATTATTTGAAAGAAGAAAATTATCAATAAGTCTAACTAGAGCGAATTGAAACTAAGGCTAGTTGCATGGTTTTATTAGATTCAGAATTCCTAAACAAAATTGTAGATTAGTGATCTGTGTTTATTCTAACTGTAGATTTGAAGCACAAGTTATGTTTGCACTCAGGAATGGACTTGTGGCGATCATCGACTCAAGGGGAGGATGATCTGAGGGAGGTTTTTAGCATCTGGAGCTCTCTAGAGTTCAGGTTCTTCTTAGGACAGAGGGCTCTGAAGGGATCTGGAGACTACTGGTTGTTCATATTGCTGCAAGCCTTATAAGAACATTCACAACTTCGCACCATAATTCATAAAATATGCACATTTGAAATGTAATCCAGTAAAATAAAGCAAGGGATTTCATCAAAGGAAATGAAAACTAATCATGTGCATAATCTAACCAAAAGACAAATATAATTATAATAATATGTATTTATATATGCCAAAGTGTCTGTGAAAGTTCTTAAAAGCAGAAATAACATGAAATAGATGAGTCAATTATATGGCTCATCAGTCTTATGTTTTTCTGTCCAATCTTATTTCTCCCGTTGTGGTTATCCTTCCTTTGCATGGAAAGTGTGTTTGGTTTTTGGTGGGTTCAACTTGTCTTTTAACCCATTCCATATATTTATGGTAGGTTGCATCACTCTTGATGGTTACTCCACTTTGTGGTTCTCTACGGTTCCCTTGGATCCTCTTGTGATGGTTTCTTCTTCTTCTTTGTAATGTGTTCCTTACTTTTTAGTGGCCCATCTTCAGCCAAGGGTGATCTTGTGAGTGTATGGTGGCTAGTGTTGCTCATGGTTTCTCTTGTTCCTGCTATGACATCTTTCATGGATATGTGTACCTTTGTGGTAAATTTATAGTTTTCATGTAGCAGTGTTCTAGTGAAGACTACGTGGTGCCTTAACCTTTTGATCATCAAAGATAGTTGCTTGACATTTGGATATGTTTGGTTTATTTTTTATGCTTGTTTGTTGTTGATGTTCCTAGTTTCCACATGGAAAATTGTTATTCAAAGGGGATTCAATATGTTTACCTACCCCACCATCCACTATTTATTTCACCTACCACGGTCTTGTGCTTCAAGTTCATGGGTTATTTTCAAATGTTTGAGCCTTTATGGCTGGCCTAGTTGGTCTTTGACAATCTCTTCCTTTATTGGTTTTTCCCTAGTCTTTCTTGGGAGTTGGTGTGTTGTTGCAAGGTATGGATCAAGTTTCTTCCTTAAGCCCCATGCATGATGTTGGTAGGGTCATTCATTTCAACAATTTATTCTTTAGCTTGATGGTGTATTTAATGTTGTGCTGCAAGGTGGTTGATCCCAAAGTAGTTTCTTTGGGGAATTCGTGGCTTCTCTTTAATTGTGGGCTATCTTGATGGTTTACATTCATGTTTTCATGTCTTGAATTTATCTCAAGACCAATCTCACATGATCCCAAGTGATCTATTTGTAGTTTTCTATTTGTATCCCGTTTGTGGTGATAAGAAGCATACATCCAAGTATATAAATAGATCACAAATCTTAAGGGGTTACAAAGCATACATACAAGTCTCCATATGCCTACCACATCTTCTTATAGAGGTGTTATACCCTTGGTTTAAGGTAAACCAACATATTTGGTACTTAGTGATAAATTGATAAGAGTTTTGTGTGTCTAGGATATGGTTTTTCTCAAGGTCCATTTTATCATTGTTTATTTCTTGTCTTATCAGTGAACACACCTCAGGGAATACCCCCTTGGTTTAGTAGAGCCTAAATAAGAAGGAAATATCCATCCTTATCCATTGGTCCTTTCATGTTGTAGTCTAACCATAAGCCTTGTTTTCACCTCTAATGGCATTCACATGGCCTCAAGTGATAGCACAAGTCTTTAGGATTTGTAGAACCAAATGTTTGAGCACAAATAAAATGGTGTCATTGCAAGGGAGATAGAAGTATGCTTATATCTTGAAGAAATTTTCCAATAAAGAAAGTATTTCTCTTCTAGGAGAAGAGTGTTTACTTTGTTGAAATAAACCTAGTCTAAAGATCAAAGAATGAAGTTGAAAATGGAAAGGAAGAGGAAGTCTAGAGGTTTTGAAGAACATGAAGGTACCAAAGCTCATGTATGAAAGCAATAGCCTGCATGGAGAGAAAAAAATCCAAGCTCATTAAATCTTCATGCCTGGTATAAATAATACATTTATTGATTTTAGATATCAATACCAATGCACCTATGATGACTTTGCCAACAATATGATAAAAACTCATAGATGACCCCTTAGACATGAACATGATGTGCAAATAAATGAGATGCCACTAGGAAAAAGACATAGATATAGATCTAAAAACTCGTAGAGTTGGAAATGTTTGATCCTAGTGTGAGAATGTGACAAGAAGGCTCTCTCCCTACATCCCTTGTTCCTTCACACATGAATGAATTTGAACATGACAAATTTTCATGATTCTAGTGAACCCAAGCAAATAATAAGTAATCACTGAGAGAGAGATAGAACAAGAGTTCAATTTATTAGACCATATCAAATAAAGACATCAAGAATTACAAGAACAAATTGAAAGGTAGCAAGTTGAATTGCTAGATGAAAATGTTAACCATCATAATTAGAACCATGGTTGTTATGCTCAATGTCATCAAGATCAAAATCAACATCACAACCCCTATCATAATTATGTCGCAAAGTTCCATTTCAAAGGAAAGCACAGAGATTCCCACTAGTAAGGAAACATATTGGAATGAAAATATATCATTAGTTGGATATCTTTAGAATCCCTGACTATCCTAATGCAACCCCCAATGAAAACAAGGGGAAGATCCCAAAGTTCCAAGGTAACAATGTGGTTATAGGAGACTTGAGATGGTTCATCAACATCACATATGAGTATGATATTGAACATGAGGATGTGGTGATGAAACTATTTGTTCAATATTTGGAAGAAAGTGCTACGAAGCGTTACTGCAGTTTGTCAGATGAGAATATAGATTCATGGGAGTTCATGTAAGTTTTCAAACTATAGCATGGGGATAGAATTGTCCCCAAATTTGTAATCCATTACTTGACTACAATAAAGAAAAGAGTGAATGAAGTGGTGGTTGATTTTAACAGTAGGTTCATCATGACCATGAGAAAATTCCCACCTAATTTAAGACCAAATTAATCAATGTACATGGTCTTGTATTGTGACACATTTGATGAAAAGATTAGACATTGTTTGAGAGACAAAAATCTACAGACATTGCAAGAGGCCTTAGATGCTATTGCAATCCATATTGAAAGAAACATGCCATCATCAGACAAACATGTCAAGAGAGACTTGATGTAAAGATATTACTACTAGATACAGGTGAATTTTTAGGAGGATTTGTTTTGGTGTGAAGCATGTTATTTACTGCATGATCCTATAAAGTGTATAGTTGCACTTGTGGTGGTGAAGAAAAATGAAGTACCTAATCAGGATGGTGGTAGTGAGTACTATAATGATAATGAGATCAATCATCTTGATACATTTGAATATGTCCCAGAAGATTATGAAAGTGAGTATGTGACACAAGATGACAATGAAGAACTATTATAATACAACTATGACAATAGTCCCACTTCCTATGAGTTTCCCAAACATGATTTTTAACATCTTAAGGAATTCATGTGTAGTGGTGGTACAAAAGGAATATGCCATCTTGTGAAGATGTTAAGACCCTCATAGATGTTGTATTTATGTAGGTTCAAGGTGATTACGAGTTGAGAAGCTGACAGGTGCAACCTAAAGATAATGTGTGCAATGCAGTTAGGCCTGATACACACACTACACAAGGAGAGAATTTTAAATAGAAATAAAATGTAGAATTCACGGGTGGTAGTTCCATAAAGAAGAATATTGAGAAGCGGAAGGTTCTTGCTAGAGATTCCGTAATTCAAAAGAGGCTTGTACCAAAAGAAAACAAGGTTGTGATGGCTACAAATAGTGCAGAGGTTCCAACTATGAATTACTCAAGAACCACATCTAAATAATCTTATATTGTACGACATAAGGAGCAGGGCGAGGCTAGGTATAAAGATGATGAAATTAAAGGCAAGGATCTATTTATTAGCAACCAAATTATTCCATTTATCCCTACCATGCATGATGTGATAATACCATAGTCATCTCCTTTGCCTATTTATAACCCTGTAGATATGGCTCAAGTCTTGAGTCAAGTCAGGATTTATGTTCTTATAGGTGAACTCCTTAGGATTCCCAAACACACAGAGAGAGTTATAACCTATGTTACTACCTTATATAATTCTAATCCTTCCACTGGTGTTCCCACTAGTGTCACCATTGAAAAATATACCCAAGATGTGCCTGAGATTTATCTAGGAATTTCCCCTGTAGAAAGTTAGTTAAGTGTGGGTCCCTTCTATACCCCTTTGATGATAAATGGGTGGCTAGTCCATGATTATATGTCATATTATGGAGCTTCTAGTAATGTGATGCCCCTCAAAGTTATGAATGTTTTAGGCATATAGGTGTCCAAATCTTGTGGTACTAAATGTTTTTCCATGGATTCTAAGGAGGTGAATTTTATAGAAAATATCAAAGATATAGAGGTCTAACTTGCTGCATATCCAGGAAAGTCTTTCTTTAGGATTATTATTATTATTGACTGTCTTGTTAAGTGGGAGATGTTGTCATCTAGAAAGTGGGCAACATCCATGGGAAACAACATATAGATGGACTTATCATATGCCACCATACCTTTGTGTGGTAAAAAAGTCAAGTTACATTGAGAGAAGAAAATGATGCATACTATTGAAAACCTAGAAAGGGCTACAAATGAGGTGCTATATTTAGATGATGGTCCTAATCAATTTATTAGGTTTTGTGGTGATTAGGACAAATACACAAAAGACCTTCCTCCCTACCCTATTCCCATAACAAATAGATAAGAATTGTGGACCATGTTATTTTATGGTGCATGCTTGAAGTATGGTTTAGTTGTAGGTGTTATATTAATATCACTTAGTGGTAGAAGGTTCAAATTTTCTTTCAAGTTATCTTTCCATCACACTAAAAACATTATGAGTATGAAGCTCTCATGTTAGGCTTGAATATTGCACATAAGTGTCGGGTGAGATTCTTGAAGATTCGAGTTGATTCAAAATTGGTTGTCTCTCAAGTGAGAGGAAAGTATGCAGTGAAAGATAAAAGACTTAAGATGTACCATAATGTAATGTGGGACACCCTTGAGTTTGAGGTGGTTGGAGTTGATTGGATTGATAGAAAAGAAAACACTATAGCTAATTCTTTAGTGATTGTAGCATCCAAATTTTATGTGTAGATGGCCTCCCCATGTTGTATTTATAGTATTGAGGTGCTCACAAGGCCCATTGTATCAAAAAGTATATATAGTTAGATATTCTTTGAAGATGATTAGAAGATCCTTAGGTTTATGACTAATTTAGATGAATTTGTTGATCAATTGATTGACTAGAAGCCTATGGTGGAAATGGATGATGGCCAAGAAACATTTTTTGGGAATGAGATAATACAGTTTGTTGGCACTCCATTCAAATTTTATATGAAATCCTAAGTCATGTGCTCAATTATTGTTTGGCCCCTTCCCCATGTTGTGAACATGTGTTAAATTGCCAGAAAATCCCAAGAAAATCAAAGTTGGGCCTTCCCTTAGCCATTTTTTGGGCTTTGCAATTTTTTCAGGGACAAAGGGATGTTTTAGGATCAGGGATTTTCCCATCCTATAGACCTTGTCCTCATGTCTTCGCATTCCCTAAGTCCCCAGTTCCCCTTCTCCTTTTTGGGTTTTTAGGTTTTCCTAAAAACTTGGAACCTTGTCCCTATGTCCCTTGGTTCCTTGGTTCCACAAAAGTCTCTTTTCCTTGCCTTCCTCTTCATTTTTAGGTTTTCGAGAACCCAGGGGTTCTTGGGACGTTTGCACCTGATTCTAAGGTCTACTCATTCCCCGGTTCCCTAGAAACCTAAAAGCATGCGACTTTATTAGGAAAATGCGTACTATTCTAGTGACTCCTTTACATGACCTAGGTCACCATTAATGATGTTAGAATTGAAGGTGCAAACCACACAATGGAAATCTGATTCAAACCTTATTATCCTCTAAACAATGTAGAATTAATGGAGATTGCAACAGAAATTAAAACCCATTACACAGAAATATCATGCACTAAGAATTGAACACATAACACAGTATGTAACATGGAGAAACCCCTTTCAGGTAAAAAACTCCACCAGGAAAAAAGGCTCCAGGTTCTATTATCTTCAAATATGAGATTGCAATAATACACTTCTTATGTTTCTTTAGTCTTCAATCCAACAACGCTTATTACTCTTCAATATGATAAAAATGTAGTACAAATATCATTATAAAAGGGGGTTGCCTTCTAGGGCAAGATAACCGACAAAATATCGATCGTCAGATCTGTAACCTAATGATGAATGGTCTAGATTCATAATGATAAAATATAAATAAAATGTGGTTTTAGCAGTAGCGGGCGTGCGGCCCCCGAACCCCCCACTGGGAGGATGATCCCCCGTACCCCTCGCAGGGGGGAAACCCCCTTGCAACACCCCATTGCGGATGAAGTAGCGTCAAGGATAGGATATAAACATGTAGTTGAAACAAGATCGTTGTTGATGAAACTTTTCATCCCTTATGGGTGATTTACAAACAATATTAAGAGTAATTAATTACATAGGATTTACAAGGTTGATGGCACCTTAATCCTAACAAATGATTCAGTAATGACCTAATTGAAGGATTGAGGAACTCCATTCACCCAAGAATTCATGTGCACTCCTCAAGGATGGATTTTCATCACTCAAGCATGGACGAAGTCTCCAAATGGGTACAATTTCAGGTGTTGGACCATGTGAAGATGATGCAACTGGTATGGGCAAGTTGAGATCATGTTAATTGTTCGTGATCCGCAAACATGCTGCATATTTGGATGTGGATGCTGCATATTGGGATGTGAATGCCACATATATACTGGCAAAAAGGAATGTAAAATGGGATGGAATTTGGGGTTGTAGAGCATAAGTAAGAAAAAGAAGAAAGTTTGTAAAAACTAGCGGTTTCTCCCAATAATAGGATATAGAGTGCTCTTATTGTAATATGATCTGAATTTTCTATCAAGGGCTGTGAGAGGACATTGTAATATCCAAAGAATGAACTCAATGTGCATATTTCACATTATCTCAAGCCTCTCCATGAACATTCTATGAGTTTTTGGTATTCTGGCAATGTACCCTAATCACATTTGTTGATTTGAATGTTCTTCATGATTAGTTGATTGTTGTAAATTTTAAAACACCTTTTTAATGCTTTTTAAAGGTATCTTTTCATGAGAATGCATGAAATTTGTGGGTTGTTTATGGATCTTTAAAGCATGCTTGTGATTATGTTATGCAATCTTCTAGTTGCATGTTTGTTTGTATAGAGCCTAGCTTATGCAAGAAATTATCAGTTACAGTCTTTGTTGATATCTTGTTTAGGTATTGAAATTGATTACAACTATGTCCCCTTTGATTGAATGTCCAGATTTTGATGCCCTAACTAGATGTAGGCACCATTCTGTTGTCTGTCAACCTTTCTTTCCTTCAACACACTCAAACACAACAAAATTACAATCTCTTATCCTTTTGTGTTGTTTTGGTTTACTCACAACCATGTCTAAATAAATGCATGATAATTAGGGGCTTGTTGATGGTTGTTTTGGCACATCAACTCAAGTAGAATGAAGATCACTCTACTTCTCCTAAAAAGGGTGACTAATCTGAGAGATTAGTTGCCTCTAAGGTCCCTATTGGCTAGGTCACAACAATGTTGGAATACTAAGTGGTCTATGTGAGTATTTGTTCAAGAGGCATGTGTTGGTAAACGTGATCTTAGACTGAATAGATGAAGTCTTTCTATAGACAAGTGTTATCGTTAATCTCAAAACTCCTGAATCTAATCCTAAACTATCCTAATATTGAAGAAAATACAAAAGGTGGGCTAGGGATTGAAAGAAGAAAACATAAAAGCAATGGACAACCTTTGTATTTGATCCACTTTACTTAGTAAATCTAGTAAGATTTAAAATAACCTGAAATACAATGGTCAGTATTTCACACAATCATATACATCTCAGATGCAATAATCTAAGGAATTGTTGAGAAATTAGAATGAAAAATATGAAAACACCATATCACATGCACAATAATCAAACTTTATTCATCAATCTCATATTAAGATATGACAATTAAGCTTTATCTCACCAAGATACACCAAATACAAGTAAAAATTCAAACACATTACCACCAAATGGTAGGAAAACAGAGAAGACTAGATGCTTTCTATTAATTGGCAACAAAAATTGGTGGATTACATATAATAGTAGGATTCCCACACTGCAAATGATTTACAATTTGCCCTTACATGCCTTGTCAAAATTGCAAAATTCTAGCCTTCTTGCAAAAATGTTTATGTTCCCCCCACCTTTTCTATAGGTCTTCTGGGGTGTTATTATATACCCCTCTTATGCATTACCAAAATTGAAAATGTGACATAGGTCGACCAACCTGGGCCCAAAATTACAAGTTTCTTATGGTGCCAACTCCTTAGGACCTATATCAATAATCAATTTAATTTGAATTGAGCTATTACATCAATGTTAAAGAATAAAGAACAAATGAATCTGAAATGAATCACAAGGAGATTAGGCTTCTCTAAGAAAGTGGCTATGATTTGTCGATGTTCTAAAGCTCCCATTTGGTAACAAGCCAAGAAGATATTAATAAAGGTTATCGAATTCAAGTTTATTGCAGCTAATTGCATTTGCCTGTAGGTTTCGAAATCTTCTTCAACAAATCTTTTTAGCGTACATTCTACAGTCATGGCAGTCCATGAGACCGAATTTCCTTGAGGCATTTTATCAAACAATTCATTTGCTTTGTCTAGGCTACACAAGGATGCTGGCAAAGATTGAGTATTTCAAATTTACACCTGCCAATTTCATTTGCTTGGTAGTTTTTGAAAACCTTTTTTTAACAAATCCATTTATACGCTATTATGCAATCATTATCATCCTTGAAACCATATTTCCTGGGGGCATATTCTATTAAATGGTTCATATGCAAAGCATTTGCATTTTAAAATATCTGATAGAAATTATCCTTCCATCAATGCATTTGGATGAATCCCTAAACCATTTTCCAAAACCGCTACTTGAGAGAAAGTTGGTAAAGGTCGTGGAGTTTGGCTTCAGCATCAACCAACTGCATTTTCTTAAAAGTTTAATCCTAATATATGTTTGTTAACTTTGGTTTTATGTTCTACAAAGGCGAAGAAGAGGAGGAGCAAATCATAAGTTGCAGTCCAGGAATGTCAACGTTGAAGATAAGAGATCTACCTAGTTTTGCAAGGGCAAAAGACGCTTCAGATTTCATGTTCCAACACCTCAACAAGCAAGCGCAGGCCATGCTGAAAGCCGTCATAGTTGTGATCAACACATTCGATGAGCTAGAGCGGCCTGTCCTCAACCAGTTGTCCTCATATTTTCTGGTTATGGAGATTGGGCCTCTGTTAAACCAAGGCAAGGAGAGCATATGGAGCGAAGAAGAGGAGGAGCAAATAATGCAACTAAGAGTCTTTGCCTTTCAAACAAAAACATTTTGTGCATGTCATGCGTTCATTGCATATTATGAGAAAACACTTCTTTAGGGTGGGCTGCCAAACTGTCTATGTGCTTCATCTGTCTACCAGAGTATTTCAAACTATAAAATCTGACAAAAATCTCCCTTTCATTATGCTTTGATAAGTGTCCATATCCTGCTATAGAAGATCTAATTTGGTAGATTGTGAGGCTGTGGTTCCACACCTGTGAATTGTATTTGTTTGAAAGTTTCTAATGCCTTGCACTCACTGCATTCCATGATACAACATTTCTTTGAGGCATTCTGTCAAACAGTTCATGTGGCCTATAAATACTTCCACGTTTTGCAAAAACATCTCCCAGAGCATTTACAACTTATGCTAGCACTTGCACCCATAAGACGTTTCAAGGAATTCGCCTCTAGGAACTATCGATGGCATGAGACAAATTTTTTGAATATTATAATGCTCACATATGAAGTCCATCAACTAAATCTTTGAGACATACTGTTAAACAGTTTTGCACCTTCCATACACTTGTTCTGTGGCTTTTAATCAAACACATGCAAGGAGAAGGCTGGTAACGATGACCCAATTTGTCTTCATGTTTCAAAGAATGCATTGCATGAAGTTTGGGTAGTTATAATAACTAATTCTTGTTTTATTCATCGGCTCTTTTACAAGTTTTATAACCTTTTAACTTCTGCAAAGAAAGTTTGAAAACAACTACTCCTTTAGTTTGCTTTGGTAGTTAGGGTAACTACTTTTCATTTTGGTCATTGGCTTTGGAAATGTGTTTCGAATTATTAAAAGCCACAACTCATACTTTCCTTTTTCAAAACTTACAACTTCATGGGTTTTGAAAAAGTGAAACTTCCAAGAAGTTATTAAAAATTGAAACCCACACATTCGTTTTAGTTAGCCAAAACTGAAAGTTAATGCAAACTTTGCAAAAAGCAAAAGTTGGTGTGAACTTAGCCGAATTCAAAAGCAGACTCCAACTTAAGCTTGACTTGCATTAATTTCTCCTTTTCGCGGCTTGCCCCAGGTAATTTAGAAATTAATTTCTGCACATGGGAAAAATGTATCTTGCATCATGTAATCAAATGAAGCATTGTATTATTTTTAATAAACTCCACCCCACGAATCTTAGCTTGATCAACCATGCAAGTGTGAAAACTGATAAAACTTGCATAACTTTTGACTGGAGCGTCAGATCTTTATGAAATTTTGGCCAGTTGTCCATAAAAGTGATATAAGGCCGTAGATAAAAGGATTCCTCTTGAACTTCAATAGAATTGCCTCTTTAATTATTTCTAGAATCCACGCACAAAAAAATTTAACTTTTAATATCTCGCAAACTGTGAAGCATACGGCTCTGAAACTTTGCCACATTTTGCAAAATGGACATAACAACACCCCTATAAGAGGATTTCCTCTCAACTACTTGAAATCTTCAATTTTAATTATTTTTCTGATTTTGCCACGTAACAGACCAGCTTCTGGACTACAATTGAAATAGGCAAACAATTTCTCCTTCAAACTAGAAAGAAACTTGACACTCTGGGAGAATCAAAGAGAATTATTGACTAGGGATGACTCGACATAGTAATTTTGACGCAAAAGTTTAAAATTTGGTAGGTTGAGAACGAGGCCAACAGACCTAAAACTGTGAGCACAAAAATCACGCACAGCCTCTATGAGGACCCCTATGATGATTTTAATCCTTGTCAAGTACATGTAAGCATGAAATAATGTCCTTTAAGAAACAAACCTCTTGATGACGTGTCTTCTTTCTTGTGTTGTTTCCTCTTTGTCGATTTCTCTCTCTCCCTATTTGCGACGCTTTTCAACACCATTTGCGACACTTGTTGATTTATATTTTTTGAGCTTTCGACCTTGCTCCTAAGCCTTGTAAGCGTCTTGTAGGTGAATTTTCACCTTTCCCCTATGTTTTTCATCTTTTGCACCCTCTAGAAGCCTTCTAGAGGTCCTCCCTATCCATCTCCCACTTTCAGTTTTTAGTTCCACTCAACGAATCCAAATCTCCCCCTATTATTTCTAGATCTCCCCTGGGAGATCCTGTAGGTGCAAGTGGAGATTTAGATTCTTGCACATGACTAACCTGATTCTAGAGGCAGAACCCCTCCTTTTCCTCTCTTCTATCATTTCCCACCTTGCAATTCCTCATAAAACCCTGTCCAACCTAGATCTCCCTTGGGCAACCCATGGTCGCCCAGGGGAGACCCTACTGGCAAAAGGGGTGACCTTGTCATGTTTTTAGCCGCAGAAAAACTCAAGTTTCTCACTCATTTTAGCTCCGTTTTCACCCATTTTTCTTCCAGTTTGCATGATTTTTGATACCTAATATGGAGTTGACTATTTCATGCACCCACACATGCATAATTAACTCCATTTGATCTGAAATTAACAACTCAATCATTCTCATGCATTCTACTAACTCCATTTCTTCTTCAATGATAAGCTATCATTGCTTCATCACTCTCTAATCAATTGAGTTCACTAGGTAATCAATCCAGTTCACTCCCCAATCAATCCTTGTTAACTCTTCAATCAATTGAATTAACTTCTCAATCAATTCCACCTCTTATCCCTTCTTCAAACCTATAAATACCCCTCACCTCTTCATGATTTTCTAAGTTGAGCAAGTTGGAGAATACTCTTCTCATCTTCACAAGCTTTTTCAAGCTTCTTCACAAGCCTTTGAGCCTCTTTCCTCATTTCTTTCTTTATTTATTCAAGGCTTCAAAGCTTTCATTGTTGTATAGCTTTAAATCTCTTCCATAGAGGCAAATTCATTGTGCACACAGCTTTTGCCAGTTTTTGCTCTCCAACTTAGCATTCAAATGCTCTCATAGGATGAAGGTGCCTTTTGCTTTATTCATTGTTCAACCAAGCATCGTTACGCTACTTCATTCAATGCCATTGTGCTCAACCAAAGCTCTCATTGAGCTCTTTCAAGCTTCAACAAGCTTCGTTTTGCTTCTTTGTGTCATTTTGTTGTTAAGAGGTTCTCCTGCTGCTTCAAAAGGACTCGAGGTTGCCAACATCAAGGATTTATGAGGGTAGTGGAGTCACACAAATCTTCATTTCTTTCAGGTTCCTTCATTGCTTTATTCAATTCCTAGTAATTAGAAAACCAAATTTGCTCTTGGGAACAGTAAATCTTTGATTTTTCCTTGATAGTTAGATCTTGCATGTTAGAATAATTGTTTTCATATTCCTAGATCTAGATTATTTGAAGAAGAAATTTCCCTTTTTAGTTTAGTTTACTTCAAAACAATCGAAAACCCAAAAACATAGATTAATATTGCACTAGGAGAAGTCATATTAGCTTGCATTCATATTTCCCTTTCATAGATTAAAAAAGTACTTTTCATTTCCAAAATACTAAAAAAGCACAAAAAAATGTTTGCATATCATTTAGCTTTGCATGCATATAGAAACCCTAGAAAAGATAGACAAAATTGCAAACCCTTGATACCATCATGAGGTAACCACGATTAAATGATTCAATCAAACCCTTGATCACATCACAAGGTAAAAACAAGTCAAAACATAGCCAAACCCCAGGTCAACTAAACCCTAGGTCAAAACCCTAAGTCTAGTTAAGGTTGGTCATCACACATTTACCTCTATCTTGGCTCATGAATGTGCCTAGGAGTGAGAGGAGAGTGGGTGAGGACTATTCGTGACGAGATTGAGGAAAACAATCCATGACAACAACAAGAGACATTTACTCTACCACAAGGAGACCCATTTGTCCTCTTATTGATAGAAGAAACTAGGCAACTCCAAATACAATGAGAACTCATTCAACGCATTGAGAGACAAGAGGACATAAATGCAAGAAACTGCTTACCCACACAAAGGTGGAATAGAAGAAACCCTAATAGGAGAAGAGAAACTAATGACCCTTCAGGTCATACAGTTATCTCAACAACAACTACCATCGAACGAAACATTCAACTAAGCACACAACAACAAAGGCCACAGGATTTGCCAACCCCTCTCTGCGAAGTCTAGCTCTCCAATGAGCCAAAACCCCATCGTGTCTCGCCTCCTCTTGACTGGCTACTTCCACGAGAGCGAGAGTGACATGGCAAATCACCCCGTGGAAAGGAGGGAAGGGTCCGTGTGTGTGCCAAAATTTGACCTGACAACCCCAGACAATCGAAGTCATGATTTTGAGCATACAAAATTTACATAAAATACTTATCCCTTTCCTCAAAAAATTATTTGAAAATTTGATTTTTTGCACCTCCAAATTCATCTTGAAAAATCAGGGGGTCTAGAAAGATTTTGAACTTAGAATGTACTCTTTTGTTGGCGGGTCCTGAGGTCGTGGAGGGATTTTGGAACTTTTGGAAAATGTCCAAAAGTCTCTATAGGTCCTAAAATCCTGACAGGACAATATATTTTAAAATAACATTTAAGTATAAGTTTGTATTTACCTTTTATCATTTACCTTTCTTATAATTTAAGTTATTTTAAAATATACTATCAGGGTATTTGAGAGGGGTTTTGAATCCATAAGAGTTAAAATGCAAAATTTAGAATTTGGAGGATCCATCAAGTTTCAGACTTAGCCAAATTTTTAGGGTTTCAGGGTTTCAAACTTAGCCAAAATCAGGGGTTTAGTAACATGCATCAAGGTAAAGGCATAGGGACCCCTTAGGAAAATTTTGAGGAATTTGACAATATGGTGCAAATATCAGGCTGAAAATCTAGGTGCCAACACTAGCTCTAGTTGGGGGCATGTGTCAAGCAGTGGCACAACGAGACTCTAGAACATCTCTAGGTAGACCAAAAGGTAAAAATGAATAGGGGAACAACATATTTACAATAAAGGCATATATACAAGACAACATATAATCATAGGCATGAGGGCACAAAAGGAAAGTTGGTTGTAATTAAAATTTGCAGGCACATGCAAGTCAAACATGTAGTACAAGACTGCTAAACTACTTGCCTCAGTCAAAGACAAGCTGAATGAAGGATCTAGTCTCCCTCAAACCAAAACAATTTTCATCACCTAGCTAGAACAACTGATGTCTTTCATCTGCATGATTCAATTTGCAACCACTGCACATGACATGAAGACAAACTTCACCATTGAAAACATTGCTATAGGGCAACCACAAATAATAGGCGCTCAACCTATTCCACACATCATATTTGTTTCGAACAACAAGGGGTGAAAAATATAGAACCATGTTAGCACCAAAAGAGACAGACGAAAGGATGCATCCATCATCAATTGTCACATTGTCATACCTACTAACCTCTTCATGCAAATTGAGGGAAAAGAAGAACACCTCCAATTCACATGGCAAGGAGAACTGTGCCTAAATGTACTGTTGATCTACAAGAGGAGACACTTCATCTTGTAGAGCAAACTAGAAATACTCTAGCTTGGGTATACCTTCAAGTTGGGTTGCCATCTATTGAAGTTCAGGCATACACATGCCTTGTTGCTCATTCACATAAATTTCCCATACAAAGGACTCAACCTCTATTGCAGGACCAACACATTTAAGAACTGAGAAACATTCCACATCAAAATAAAAAGACTCATATTCATTTACATTTCCACCAAGCTCTTGAACACAACTTTTACATGTGCTGCTACAAGTTTCAATTTTTGAATCATAAGCATGACTCGATCCAAAATTTAAAACATTAGCACACAAATTAGAACCATGAGACACCTCACATGAAGAATCAAATTCTTCTAATTGTCTCTCTGTTTCAAGTTCCTTGGCAATTTGATGTGTCATACTCACTGCTGCAAGGAGACTAATGACACACTTCTTCTTCCACATTCATTTCTCTATCATTTATTAGTGGCTCAGATGAAGCACACTCTGCATGAGAAACAAAACATACCTTGCACCAAAGAAACAAGTTCTCATATGCATCCACATGATCACCATGTTCACAATCTAGGCCAAACTCTTCACACCAAAACTCCATGGCTACACCAACAACTATCTCTGATCGGTTATCATCATGTGCAACCGCCTCTACAGTAATCTCATGCAAGCAAATATCAATTGCTTCATCATCACAAATGAGAACAAAGGAGGACATCAAATCAAACAAGAAATTAGTTTCTTGCTCATCCCATGTTTTACTTACTTGTGCATACTCAACATGATCAACCTTACAGGGTGATCCCATTGATTGTTCATCCTTGTACACAACATCCTCATTGTTCAATGAGCCACATACATCAACATTAGGTTGGAAGTCACCATTAGTTTCATCATTTTCACTTTCACTCGATGAGTTACCCAACTGAAGGTAGGTGCATATACTATCCTCATCATCTACATTATTATCATATGATGCACCATCATCCACTTCTACCCTTCTGACTACACAACCATCTTGATTGGATGTCATACTCATTTGATTGTTTGTATCCACAATGTTGCTATTCAAATCAACATGTTTATTACCAAGAGTTACAAAACTTGTGGACATCAAACATATTACATAGTCATCTCTTATCTTCTCCATGGAGTCTAGGAACAAATATGCCTATTGCATACTTGTTATTTTGAAATCTTCCCGCACATAGCTTAATCCAACTTCATATGCTTCAAAAAACATATCAATGTAAGTGGGAGTGTTAGGTTTGAAAACATTTGGAATATGGGAAAGAGAAACATCAAACCTATGACCAAAATCCTTGCTTGACTCTCCCTCTTGTCTTTTAATTTTTTCTAGCTCTATGACAAGATCAGCAGGGTCAAGACCTTTGGCAAATACATTTTCAAACACTGCCACAAGTTCATTCCACAAGCAAAGGACTGCCTTGGAAAATTTTGGATCTATTATTTTTCCTTTCCATGCAATGACCTAAAAAAAAACCTCATCCACATGTCCTCATCCTCAAATTGATGTTCTTCCATGAGTTTTGAGAATACATCAACATGTGTGTCCCCTTCCCAAATATTGTACCCATCAAACTTGGGCAACTGGTTGTAGACCTTGGTTGGCATGCCTTGTGTTTTGTAATCAACCCATGAGAGGTCTACCTGATTGTATAATGGATCTAAGGGAGGAGCAGGGGATTGAGCAATTTGATTTTTTGGGGTGGCAGGGAATGCATTGGACTGCACCCTACACTCTAGCAGCCTAATCCAAATTTCTATTTCTTGTTGTTGTTGCCATAAGGACTCTAGCAACTTTTGAGTCTTATCAATTTTACATTATTGCATTGCTACGTCATTTTGATTTTGTATGGGTGCATATAAGTTTTGGTTTGTATAATATGTAGAGCAATGATTGGAATATGCATTGCCATAATGGTCAAAAGCCAGATAGTTTCTAGGGTCTACAACATAAGAAGATGCATATGAAGAAACATCCCTAGGGTATCCATGTTCATACCAATTGGCCATGACTTAAGCATTCTACAATGTAGGGCAAAAAGCAAGAGACATACAAATTTGTTTCTTCAACATGACAAGAACAACAAACTTCAAAGGTCAGGAAGAAAACCATGCATACCTTTATTTCACCAACTGTTGCACCTTGAAATAGGGTCTTTGATTCAACAACAATAGACAACAAATTTATTCATGTTCTTTGACAACAGAGTCACCACCTCTTCCAAAGAGGAAAACCTTGAAGTGTGACAATCTTCAAGGCTGTCAAATAATTTTGGGCTCTCCACCTAGCAAAGTCTTCAAAATTTTTCCAACCCAACAATAATGCCAAAATTTTGGCATAAGTTGATGAGAGCCCAAACTTACCAAAATAAAATGCACAAATGTAGACCACTGTTATAGAGGCATGAAAAATGCTCGAGTTGCCTAAAACTTGATAATGGCTAAAGTAACTTTTATCCCTGACAATAATGCCAAAATGTTGGTATAAGTTGACAGGAGACCAAACTTACACAAACAAAATGCACAAATGTAGATCACTGTTATAGAGGCATGAAAAATGCTCCAACTACCTAAAACTTGACAATGGCTAAAGTAACTTTTATCCCCAACAATGGTGCCAAAAGGTTGGTGTGAGTTGATGGGAGGCCAAACTAACCCAAAGAAGATGCACAAATGTAGATCACTTTTACAAAGGTGTGAAAAATTCTCCAGTTGCTTAAAACCTGATAATGACTAAAGTAACTTTTATCCCCAGCAATGGTGCCAAAATTTTGGTTCCCAAAATCACTACAACCCAAAACCCTAAAACATTACTCAATCACCTAGGCTAGGGGTGTCATCAAGGTGATTGGAAAGAGGTTTTTCAATAAGTTTAGGGAGATTTTGGCCAACTTACAAGAGTGGGTAAGCTCCTCTACACTTTGAGATCAGATAAACTTTGGAGGGATATTCCAAGGGGTAAACCTTAATAGGTATTGAGTTCAAACTAGATGAACAACTAAAAACCAATGAACAACCAAACCCAACTCGTTATCTTGATCCCAAAAATGTCACCGAACCAAGAACAACTGGCTATCACAAAACCCCTATATAGCTAATACAAATTGTGCAAGTGTATGTGCACACGAACGATAGTCCTTCCCCTAAACCACTGGTAAATTTTTGTTTAAATGATTTGAGATTGGTTTGATAGAGCCAAGACTGGTGCCAATCCAACTGGTCTATTGAGTGTCAGGTGACAAACAAGGAAATAATGGAAAGGAAACAAAGAAAAATGATCTAGGCATATGTTGTATCAGATTGCAAGTTTTGTGCTTCAAACATACTTAGTTATCCAATACAAACTACATGCATTCAAATGGAGAGAAAAAATGACAATTACAAAGACTGTAATATATTTAAAATGTTTACATTTTCAAATGTCTAATACAAACTTATCAAAAAAAGTGATAAGAGGAAAACCCTAAATACATACAAATGAACATGTAGACATTATTTGCATGACCCTAACAATACACTATCTTTCATCTATGTCACCACTCCATTACTTCTCTGCAACTGGACATGGCATAATTTGGAGCCCTAGATACATTACTGACATGACAATATATTTTAAAATATCATTTAAGTATAAGTTTGTATTCACCTTTTATCATGTTTACCTTTCTTATACTTTAAGTTATTTTAAAATATATTGTCAGGATGTTTGAGAGGGGTTTCGGATCCATAGGATTTAAAATGCAGAATCTAGAATTTGAAGGATCCATCAGATTTTAGACTTAGCCAATTTTTTAGGGTTTCAGACTTAGCCAAAATGAAGGGTTCAACAACATGCATTAGGGTAAAGGCACATGGATCCTTTAGGAAAATTTTGAGGAATTTGACAAGATGGTGCAAATATGAGACTAAAAATTTGGGTGCCAAAAAGTACTACCTTCATCCCCTACAAAATTGGGAGGTACTCCTCCCATACCAACAGTTCTTCATCAATGGAACTCCCCAATTCTTGTAATTTATTTGCCTCATCACTAGTGGTGTGATAGGCTTTCATTGCCTCCTAAATAACCTTGCTACCGAGAGCTTCTAGTGCATCTCTCTAGGTAGTAGTAGCGGGGATGATTCCTTCAAAATTAGTAGGTGTATTATCTTTATGCATGGCCTTCAGTATAGTTGGCACTGTACACTCAAAAACATGATTTGGTTGCACGGGGCGATCGAGTCAGCTTTGACAAGCACATGGACCCTTCTCCTTGCATGGGGTGAACCTCCACGTCACTCTCACTCTCAAAGAAAAAGGAAATAAGTTAGTAGAAACAAGCAAACAACAATCCTCTATAGATCAAGTGTTGATTACTCCTACATCAACTTAAATTTTGGATCTTATTGCCAAGATTAAGGAGTCCATTGTTCAACAAAAACAACTACAACCTATGGTTATCTTACCTCCAACACTCTTTACATCTACACCATCAAGCCAACAAGTGGACTTAAAACAAATTTCTCCCATTTAGTAGTTTCAAATAGGATACATTATGCATACTAATGCGAGGGAAAGACTTTTGACTCAATACATGAATATCAATGAGTCTTTAGAGAAAATAATAGAAGATGTTCAAGTGCACTTACCACAAATATCTATATATTATTCTCTACATTTATAATAATAATTAAGATCAGTTATCAGTGGGGTTATTGCCAAATTTCAGACTTGGAGATATACATAAAGATAAATTAAAGCATGAAATCAAGGTAGAATAAGAGAAAAAATAACTGGAGGAGGTTAGATTTAAATGTGCCATAGCCCAAACAAAGCTAAATAGTAAGATCAATAACATGGAAGGAACTTCTGCTAATGTTAATACATTATATCAATTCTAATTGAGTAGGCCTGCATCGACAAAAGCTTTGAAACATCAGTTAGACAACTTGGAAAATTAGATAATGCGTGCTTTAATCTCATATAACACAATGCAATATCTAGATGGAACTATCAGGGTGCAAATTAAAAATTTGCATACTCAATTCCACTAGGTACAAGAGCAATCAAAAAGTTTGATTTCACAAATGAAATATTTTAAAAGGGAGGTAGTCAACTTATGGTTGGCATAGTTAACAGGTCTTTTAATAGATGCACAATAGATAACAAATTCTATTCAGGTTCTAGACTCTATCATAGAGGGTGAATCAATGTTGATCAAGATAAATGGAGATTTCCACCTTCTACAACAGGCCATCTTACAATGGACAAATACATACAATCACCACCACAAATAAGGTTTATTGATTTGAATTTTGACCAATGTCATAAATTTTTGGTACATTTTGATAGCATCAACTACTTTTTTAGCACTGGTAGACAATACCATCATACCTTGAGGATACACCATGGGTTTAGCGTGGGGATGATGTTGGCATGACATATTTTCACCATTCCAATTAGGTTGAAAACTTGAAATGTTAGCCTGATGTAAGAAAATAGTGAAAACCCGCAAGGACACCAAAGGTTGGTAGCACGAGGACACATCCCCAAGAAGGACAAAGCAAGCTAAAGTCACTACAAGACAAAGACATACTAGTGTAGCACCTATAGCCAACCTATGACACTTACATAAAGACATACCGATGAAAGGAGCATAAAGAGGGACACATCTCTATACCTAGCCATGGACATATATGTACTACATATAAGATATAGAAGATATAAGACATGTGAGAGGGACATAACAATTAAAAAGAAAGATAAAAGAGAGAAATATATGAGAGGACATTGTATGAGATGAATATGTATATTAATATAATGAAGATATAATGATTTATGTGTATATGGTGCATGAATGAATATTTTATTTTATTTTTGTATGCTATAATCCAACACACTAATATGTAATCCACTACATATGTTCTAATCCTCTTTCTTATCCAGCACACCAGGGTATAAATACAATAGTAACAAAGAATAGGGCTTAGAACTATAGATTGCACTCCCTCTAGTCAACACACTTTCACTAGAGCATTGTGTCAATATTTGATTTGGGAAGCATACTACTCCAAGATGGCATATCACTTTGGCATCACCAAAACCCTTGCAATATTTCAACATATATTCTATTGGCCTCACATGCACATCGACATTGAGTGCCACATTAATTCTTATGTCGTATGTTACATCGCCAAGCCTACTAATAAGAAATTAGATCTCTACACTTCCTTAATGGTACCACAACACCCTTGGGAGTCCATTGTCATGGATTTCCTCAATAACCTTCCAACCATTGAGCATCAAAATGACTTCATGTTTGTTGTGGTTTACAGGTTCCTCAAATTGGCCATCATGGTGGCTTGAAAGAAGACAATCATCATGCTAGACACTACACATGCCTTCTTTGATCACATGTGGATTCATTTTGGGCTCTCAATGCCTATTGTCTTTGATGGCGACCCAAGATTTATCAACACTTTTTGGTAAACTCTTTGGACCATGTTGGACACACAATTGGACCATTTTATAGCCTTCCACTCTTGGATTGATGATTAAACATAAGTGGTCAACCAAATGGTCATACACCTCTTGCACATTCAAAAAACATGCATCCACACATTTGGAATGATATTCTCCCATACATCCAACATGCTTACAATAGAGCTCTCCACAATTTTATGGGGCATAGTCTTTTCTAGACATGTCTTGGGTTTCAATCACTGACACCCATTAGCATCTCCTACCATGCACCATTGACATCTAATATGTGCACACATGAATGAGACATGGATAAAGTGTAGTGGTTCATTCAATGCATTTGAACCTCCATTCATCAACAAGTCTAAGATATTCTTCTACACTAATGATAGAAGTTTAGAAAGACTACTTCAAGGGTCCTCACTATAAGATCAAGTTACTACACTATGGTCCTTACACCATTTTACATGTAGTTGTTTAGAGAATTCTTTCATTCTTGATCTTCTACAATACTTGGGCCTCCATCTTGTCTTCAACATGGAATTTCTCAAACCATAATTTTCTCCAAGTTTAGAGCTAATAGAATCTTAACATTCCATAGGTTTGGATCCTACTCATGTTAATCTAGTTATAATGGATGAGATCGTCAACACCACAATGACTTGTACTCACATCCATAGACATAGACTATTTTGTATAGTCAAGGCTTGATAGTATGTTGATCAAGCCAAATTGTATAACTTGCAACAACTCTACACATAATTTCCTCAACTTAGCTCCAATTCAATAGGGATAGTTTCTTTTCAAGAAGGGGTGAATGATTCAAGTGCAACCTCATGTGTATCCTCATTCTCTTACATTCATGCATAGCCTTAATCTCATACATTTATGTAGCCTATGTCTCTTCCATTCCTTTCAACAATGTCGTCTACGTGCTTAGCTTCACTCAATGTGTGCAACATAGTATTGGTGCACTTATACACAACACTACTTATGCACCTTCACGCAACACTACTTGTGTACATTGTGGCCTTGCACATAGCTACACATGGTGATATTTCATGAAACCATACAAGGATGATATGTGGGACATTCACATCTACATGAAATGCCACCATACATGTTGAACACATGGTCATGCCCATACCACATGCTCTTGCCAAATAACTGGCACCATACAGTTCAACACTTACCATCACCCTATCCACACGATCAAGCATACCGTACATATGTGACACTTATTAGCATATTGTGGAGGCCTAGCTATTGATCCATTTATATAAATACCTGCACTATATAAATATAGGCAAAGAAGAACCAACCACATCTCTACTACATACATGTCATTGTACATAACTTCTCTATTTTTAATATAATAGTTTACATTCAAAGTCTTTGATGCCTTCAAATGTGTATTTATGATTCTAGATTAGGGTTTAATATACATGTTTTATAAACTTGTATATTATCAACTAATTTATAGGTTTTCCCATTGATCTACCTACGAATCAAATCATGTTCTTTGCATGTCATATTTACATATAATAGGTTTAGTATCCTTATTAGCCAACCATGGGTTGAGCAATGCCAAACAATACTATCTATCTTATGGTAATTTGTTAAATTTATAAATGATGATGAAGTTATAACTATACCACTCAATGCTTAACAACCTTTATCGATGTTGGGAAACTTGACTATTGATGCATCCATACCTGAGCCTAAAGAGCCTCCAAATGAATGAAAAGGTACACTTTTTAACTTATGCAAATGTTTTAAAGAGCAGTAGATGAGGATCAATGAAGACAAAACTATATTAGATGAGCGACCAATGGTGCCTAATATTATACAAGGACATGTAGTAAAAGCAAAGACTTATGGATTCTTTACACCACTTTTTATGCCTAAAAATAATACATTTCAAATGAGAAATAAAACAAAATATGTGGGAAAGAGAGGAAAAGTATGTAGAACAGAAAGAAGAAAAGGAAGTGGAAAAGCAAGAACAAAAACCATCAAAGCCTAATTCAAATACAAGATCAAACATAGAAAGTGATGATGAAAGAAGCAAATCAAAAACATAATTGGGTATAGAAAGTTAAATTAGAAATAATTCTATTACCCATATGTTTGTAAAGCAACCAACATTACATGGTAATCTTGGCCCATCACAAGAAAAGTCTTGCATGATCACTTTTGGAGATTTAAATCATTGGCGAGTGGGATGAGGATGACATCCTAGTGGAAAATGATTATGACAATCTTATTGCTTGATCATTACCCATTTACTATACTTTTTGACATTTCATCTTTTTACTTTGTCTTTATTTTGATTGAATTTTACATGTTCTTAGCTAGCATGTGGATAATATGCATACACTTTTATTTTGACACAAGTAGCCATGAACAATCCTTTTTGGTTCATTTCCCTTTTTTTATTTTATTATATTTCTCTTTCCTATCCTTCCCTCCCTATGAATTTGGGATGATGCAAATCCATGGAGTGTCCTTAACAACATTTTCATCACATTGACCAAACACATAGTTGCTTTCATTTTTTGGTTTTGTGGCTTGGCCTTTTTGATTGAGCCATGAATGTTGTGATTCTCTTTCTTTTATCACTTATTTCTTTTCTCTTTGCCTTTCTTACTGGACCTTTGTTCTCAACCCTTGTTTATTGTACTCCTCCTCTTATATATTTCTTGTTGCATGATATACTTTGGCCTTTTTAATGCCCTGTTTGTTGCTTCACCTGCTCACATTTCACATTTCAGAATTCACTTTACACTTTCTCCTTTTCATTTATGGCACTTGTCATTTCTCCCTCACTTGGAGGATTTCAATCATGATATTTTCACTCTCCTTTTTGGAGAGAACACATGGATGCACTTTCTACTACATTTTTCATGATCACATCTTATATTGCCCTTTTTTCACACGATAACATCTTTTTTGGCATTTTATAGCACTTATGCAATGATACCTTACACTATTACATCTATGGCATTCTTCCATGCTTATATAATACATCACATTCTTACATTATTATACAACATTACACTTACATGATTTATCTTTTTTATGTGACTTGTCCTTGCAATTGGGTGCAAAATATTTTGTTCTCCATTTATACATGTACTTTCATTGCTTTATATTTTTCACATACTAGGGCCAACACATTATCATATATGACTATTTTAGACTCTTCTCTCCTCAAATCAAATCTATCATAATGTGTGCATCAAATTTGAGGGGGAACATTTAATATCTTATTATGCTAGCTCAGGTTCATCCATGCATAATTGAGGAAGCCACACCAATTCCAACACCTCGATAATGTTATGCATGGGGATTATTATTTTTAGTTTTTTACTTGACTTCGTGTTGTGTAGATTGAGGGGTTCACACCAATATTGACTCCTTGAAAACCCTACACACCATGTTGTCTCTTTTTCAACTTATGTTTATATAGTTTGAGGGGGCCACACTGGTTCCAAATTCTTGAGGACCTTATACAACATGGTGCCTTCTTCCTTTTCACAAACAATCACATGGTTTCATTGGGTCCAACTTGGTAACACCCCATGACTCCATCTTGACTCCTCTTTTTGATAGTATTCACTTGAAATGAAAGTTCATAACATGCAATGCAAAGTTGTTATAATTTTTATTTTCAATTCTAGTGTGAGTGCTAGTAATGTCTTGTCATGTGTATGTTGTTGGGATTAGGTGTGTCATACACATTGCAAGTCCTAATGTTTGAACTATTTAATTATCTATTAATTTGTAATATTTTATGTGACTTCACGGAAAAAGGGCATCCCACTTATGACTTGGCTATTATGCCATGTGTGTTTTGTGGTATGATGTGTGTGAGAATTTATAAGAGAATTATGTCATGTGAGACATGTAAGAGTATCAATGACATTGTAAGTACGTAAGGGATTATATGATGCACATAAGAACATGTAAGAGGGACGCTACAAAGAGGACTAAGAATCTTGACCAAATTATGATAATCTATGATACATGTCATAAACCATCTTGCTCAATGTGGAATATGACCAAATGAGGCACCCAAGTTTTGTTTGTAGCTTAATGACATGTGAGAATATTGTATTCTTGGTTTGTTGACCCATGATGGAGTATGTGCATTGAAATTTGTGCCATGAGGTTGGGCCTCATACTTGGGCTCATGGTAATGGCACATGATTTCTTGTTTGGTCATTGGCTATGTATTTGGGTGCTTGGGCTGAGTTTGAGAGAGGATTTTGAATTGCAAGATTATGCTATCATATTTCCTTTGGAGGAACGAGATGTTTCTCTCCATGTTAAGGCTCTAATCTCGATATTATATTGTGACTATTTTATTTCTATGAATACATTGGTTCATTACTTTGGAGGTTAGGTATTTCTTGAGAGGGTTTCTCAAGGTATATATTGTCTCACCTCTTTGATGTTGTCGTTTCTTCTTCTTCTCTCATTGTTTCTTTCTAAGTGTTATTTTGGATGTCATTATGCTACTATTTTTTTTGTAGATATGATATCTTGCATTTTCCTCCTCATAGGGTTAATTTAGAAAATGTCCATGTCCTACTTATCATTTATGGTATAGTTTGTTTGCACTTGAACTAGATTTTTGGTAGTAAATATTTTAGTATTAGAAGTTCATGCATGGTGTTTTCCTCAAATTTGGTATTAGATATGAGTTGGTTATCTGGGTTTCATGTGCTTGCATGTTGTTACATAACTTGTTTTGGTTGTAGGAGGGTTGTCTCCTTGTGATATTAATCCTTGTTCAAGTGGGAGTCTTGCAGTTGATCTATCTTTTTTAGGGAATAATATGACAAACACTTCTAGAATCTATAAGGTGGAGTATTTTGAAGTTGGTCACAAGGTTTCATGTTTTATCCAATGTTAACTTGGAGATTCCATTTGGTAGTATGGAACTACCCTCTAGTGTGGTGGCTATGCAAAGTTTTCATTTTGTAGTCATATGTAACAAAGTGCTTATGTTGGGTGCTTAGCCTTGGCTCCTTGGTCATATGGGGGAGCATTGGTTGTTTTGCCAACTATTTGGAGTACTTATAATGGGTGCTTGGTTTTAGCCCCTAGTGTTGGAAAGTATTGGATGCTTAGCCCATAGATGCATGTAGGATGTGGAGTTGGTATTTTGGTAACTTGAAGCTCCTAGAACAACCTAGTTCCTTAGTTTTACTTATACATGGTGAAGGTTGTGTACTTGGCTTGTTTTGTGGTATGGAGTTCCTAAACAACCTCTTGATCTTGTTGAATGGTTCTTGCATGTTTCAGATTCATGTTGATTAGATTTGTGGGTTTTGTAACTTTTTATTGAAGATTTATGGTTTTGCTTAAATTTGTGATATTCCATTGTTTCAGTTTATAGATTTGACATGTTTTAGATTTGTGTGTTTTACAAATAATAAGTGGATTAAAATTTGCATGGATGTCTTTAACATGGGCAGTTTTACATGTTTTACATGTTAAGCAAAGTCTATGGTTTTATAGATTTGCAAAGAGAGACTATTTTTCAAATTGTGATTCCCATGGGGTTTTTCTAGATGGAGATAATTATAGATTTACATGAAAGGATTGAGGAGGTTGGTTGTAGTTTTCTTAGTTTAGATGTGTTGATCAACATTTTTGTGGTGGTTTTTGTTGGGTTCCTGAACTACTATTGTTCCTGTTGTAGATTTGTGACATATTAGATTTGCATTTGGATTTGTTGTTGGTGTCATGGAGAATCTACATTTTGTCTTTGATTGTGTTGGTTTTGCTTGTTATTGATGCAAAGGAGAATCTATTGTTGTACAATTTTAAGATTTATGAGTTTTATAGTTTCCTTAGTTTTAGTTGGAGCATTGACCACACTTTTTATCACCTTTGGATGCCATGTTTGTTCTAGGTTTTATGGGTTGTTTGTACATGATTGTTGTATGGAAAACTCAAATGTGGGTTTCTTGTACCATGGATCTTTGGTGTGTTATTAGTGTCTTGTTGCAACATAGTTTTGTTTAAATAGATTAATGTTCAGTTGCCATGGAGTTGTAGATTTTAGTTTTTTGGCCCTTTGATCATCATGGTCCATTGGTGTGTTGTGTAGTAGTGAGATGGTGAGATTGATGGATGGAGTACTTGTGATTAATGTTGTAGTACTTTGGATCACTTGTAGTTGTGATTTGGAGCCTATAACAGTTGATTATGGTGTTATTAGAGGCTTCAAACTATGGTTCTTATGGAGCTATATATAGAGACATAATTAGTGGTGGTAGATTGTCTTCTTGGTGAAGATGATGATCATGGTGTGATTGAAGCTCTTGTGCACATTTTGGAGATTTGGCATGAAATATATATTTATCATAATGCTTGGGTAGCTCTGTATCACTTTCATTAGGAGAGTTAACAATGATGTGTTATTATGCCATGGCAGACTCTATATCTTTTCCATTTTTTGTAGTCTTGGCATGATATGGGAACTCTTGGGAGTAGATATGTCAATTGGAAATGTATGGTCTTTTATTAAGGAGATGAAAATCATGACATCATGGTGAATTCCTAGATTTTCTATTAATCAGATAGATGGAGCTTTGATAATGATTTGAGGTGGTCTTCTAGTAGAGTGTTGTCATCATTTTGCCTTGGGGAGATTCTAGATATTGCAGTGATGTAGATGGAGTTTAGTTGACATGAGATGATCTATTGGGTGCTTGTCCTTGTTAGATAGACTTGGGTGAGGTTGGAGATCTATAGATTTTGGAGATTGAGTGTTGGAACATGAATCTTTGATGAGGTTTCAACAAAAAGACTAAGGAGCCTTCATCTAGAGTGGAAGTGAGTTCAACATGGACCTAATGAGGAGATTATTCATGGAGACAGTTGATTGTGACTCATTGCATCTCAAGAGGAAGAATCTCATACCCCACTTCTGGTCCACTTAGTGGAGAATCATCTGATAGGTATTTCTCACCTAGTTTCTCAAATGTAGTTTTTTTTGTGCTTTATCTTCTCATGTGAATGAGTCTTGAGTTGTGGATGTCAATACTAGAGGGTTAGTTTGAGGAGTACTTGGATTGGTCTCATTTTCCTTTGTGTTCTTATGTGCATGAGCTTGTTCTAAGGATAATTTTAAGAAGTGCAGGGGATGGTTCTAGGAATGATTGTTAGTTTGATCCTCCTTCACTTAAGAAGCTTACATTCTTGCTAATTTATTGATCTATTATTGTTGTGTTTGACCTCAAGGTTGAACAATTGGATGTTGTGAAGGCTTTTATGTTTAGGATTTTGGAGGTGAGGATCTTACTTGTCATAATTGGAGAACTCAATGGTGTTGGTGAAAGGACATGGTATGTGGTATAATTTGTAGATTTTCTATCTATGGTCTATCATTTCTTCTTAAAGGATCGATTCATATGACATTATAGTTGGTATTTATGTCAAGTTATTTTGATCACTATGTTTCTAGTCATTTACTATAATTGCACTTCATTGTTCTAGCTTTTTAATCTCTATCTTTTGTGATGTTGAGAACTCGGGAGAGTTGAGGAGATTAGGGGTGAGAGAATGAGCAGTTGTGCAGATCATTGTGTGTGTTCTTCAACATTGGTTTTAAAGACATGAGCCACACCATTTATGTGAGTACTATTGGTGAACTTTTGTGTTGCTTTGGTTGGCACTAGACTAGACATTGCACATGTAGTGGGAGTCCTAAGAGGTATATGTGTCCTTGGTGGACAAGTTTTCATTCAACTGTAGTATTGAGGGTGTTTATGTTTTTACACATTAGTGTGTTTGCTATCAAGGAAGATGGTAACATATACAAGGGCATGAGTTGTAGAGTGGGATAGAGAATGCCATGAGCGGAAGGTCTACTAGTGGTTGCAGTTAGTTAGATGTGAGCAACTGCTTGTGGTTGTTGTTCTGACTAGAGTTGACTATGTGGACATACTTGATCTTATTTTGGAGAAGATTAGACTTCTAAGTTTGTGTTCTGGTAATAGGTTGAGGATGGATATAATGGTGCATTTGTGTTATAATTAGTGTGTCATCTTGGCTTGGGGTTCTTATCTTTCATGCTTTGGCATGATGGAGGGATGAGATTGTAAGCACTAAAATCATGCATAGCCTCCATGAGGACCCCATGATGACTCATAATCCTTGTCACGTATATGAAAACATGAAATAATTCCCTCTTAGCAACAATTCTCTTGGTAACATATGGGTTTTCACTTCTCTTTTTGTTTCCCCTTTGTTGTACTAACCTTTCCCCCTCTTTCAACACCTTTCGACACTTGTTGATTTTCACTTTTTGTGCTTGCAACTTCGTCTCTAAGCCTTTTATTCATCTATTTGTTGTAATTTGAGCTTTCCCTAGTGTTTTTCATCCAACCCAACCCACAGGAGCCCTCTAGAGGACTTCCCAAGCCATCTCCAACTTTTAATTTTCATTTATGTTCAACTAAGATAAATCTCCCCCTATTATTTCAGGATCTCCCTCGGGAGATTTGACATTTGCAAGAGGAGATTTGGTTTTTGATCACCTTTCGATTGGTTTTTGGAGATGATTCACCTCCTCATCACCTGACTAACCATCTCCCATCATGCATTTCAACATAGGTCCACTCCTCTGTGGGTCACCCATGGGTCACGCTTGGGAAACCCAGGGTTGCCCTTGGGCGATTTGGATTGGAAAAAGGGTCAACTCTACCGTCATTTCTAGCTACAAAAAAACTCAAGTTTTGGACATGACAAAGCTTCATTTTGACCCATTTTTCTTTTTGTTTGCATGTGTTTTTGGCCTAAACATAAAATTATCTATTCCAAGCCTTCAAACATGCATAATTAGCTCCTTTTAATCTATACTTGTCATCTCATGCACTCTTGAGGACTCCATTTTTGCTTTAGTGATAAGCTATCTTGGCTTGTTCACTCCCTAATTAGCCCAGTTCACTCCCTAATCAAATGAGTTAACTCTCTAATCAAGGGAGTTAACTCTTCAATCTCTCCCACCTTTCATGACCCCTTTCAACCTATAAATACCCCTCACCTCTTCATTATTTTTCAAGATGGAGAATGCTATTACCTTCTTCACAATCTTTTTTAAGCTTCTTCACAGGCCCTTGAGCCTCTTAGTTTCTTTCTTTAGTATTTCAAAGCTTCCAAGCTTTCTTTGCATTAACTTTCATTGTTGTCAAGTTTCAAATTTCTCATGAGAGGAAATTTCATTTATGCATCAAAGCTTTGTAGGTTTTTCCTCTCCACATAGCATTCTTATGCTTGTGCATGACTTATGTGCCTTTTATTTCATTGTTGTTATGCGAAGCTTTGCTAAAATCTTCTCTTTGCATCGTTACGTTTCCCGTATTGCAAGCCATAGTGCTCATTAGCTCACGTTGAGCTCACATCTTGAAGCTTTCTTAATCTCTTTTGCATCCCTTCCCAATTGTTGCCAAGAAGAGATCCCCACTATTGCAAGAGGACGAAGAGGTTGCCTACACAAGGATTCCTGAGGTTAGTGGAGGCTCATGCGTCTCACATTCTAGGTTCTTTAATGTTTTTTTCATTGTGATAGTAATTAGTTAATCTAAATTTGCTCTTGGGAATAGTAAATTCATGTTACAATTTCTTTTATAGGACAGATAGAATTGCATTGGTAAATTAGTTTATTTCCAAGTTCTTTTGCATTTTTAGATTAATTTGTTCTTTCATTTTCTAGAATAATTAGATTTAAAATACCAAAAAAATACAAAAACATAGATTAAGATTGCATTAGGTAAACACATTTAGAATTGCATTCATATTTATATTAATTAAAAGCACTTTCTTTTTGAAAATCATAAAAAGAACAAAAACACTATCTTGCATACAAATAGTTTGGATACATTCAAAAATAGAAAACAATAAAAACATAGGCATAACAAGAAACTCACAAACCCTCGATTTCATCATGAGACCAGCCAAAGTCAAAACAAGACGAAAACTCAAGTAAACCCTTGATTTCATCATGAGGTCAACACTAGTCAACCAACACAAAGCAAAGCAAGTTAAACCTTAGGTCATAAACCCTAAGTCAAACCTAAGTCAAATCAAGGTCAACTCCAACCATCTCTCTCTCTCTCTCTCAGTTTGGGCTCACAAACGTGCCCTGGCCTTAGAGGTGAATGGGTGAGGGTGATCCTCAAAAAGATTGAGGAGATACACCCAAGGCCACAACATGATCAATTGATGATCCACAAACAACAACATAGGCTAAGGTTACTTCAAACATGAGTCATCATACAATGATTTGAAGAGAGACTCCAACTTGACAGAAACATAAACGAAAACAATCGACGACCCACTCAATGTTGGAATCTTTGAAATCCAAATAGGAGAACAGTAACTAGTGACCCTTTAGGTCATATAGTTATTTCAACTACAACGGTCACATATCACTACATTAAAATCAATACCCAAGAAATGCCCCAGGACCAGCCGTCCACTCTCCGTGAAGTCCATCTCTCAAGCGAGCAAGATTGCCCTCATGTCTCACCTCCTCTCGACTGGCTACTTCCACGAGAGCGAGAGTGACGTGGAGGTTCACTCCATGGCAAGGAGAAGAGTCCATGTGCTCGTCAAAGCTGACTCGACCACCCCATGTAATAGAGTCATGTTTTTGAGTGTACAAAGATACGTGTAGTTAGGGTGGTGGTCACTTAGAAGATGTTGATCCATATGCTTCTATAAATCCTATGAGCATAAAGGAGTTAGTTGATGTAGCATGCTTACACCCTTGGCAAATAGTTCATAGATTAGTTGGACTTTTCTTTTGCTCTTGCAAGATATACGACAAGTGGGAGGATATTTGGATTAGGCGTGTCATACACCTTGCAAGTCTTAATGTTTGGGCTATTTACTTATTTATTAATTTATAATATTTTATGTGCCCTCATGGAAAGGGCATCCCACTTATGACTTGGCCATTACGCCATGTGTATTCCTTGGTATGACATGTGTGTAAGAATTTATAAGAGAATTATGTCATGTAAGACATGTAAGAACATCTATGACATTGTATGTGTGCAAGGGATTATATAATGCATGCAAAATCATGTAAGAGGGAGGTTACAAAATGGACTAAGAATCTTGACCAAATTATGATAGTCTATGATGCGTGTCATAAAGCATCTTGTTAAAGATGGAATATGAACAAACGGGGTGCCTAAGTTTGGTGGGTAGGTTTATGATATGCAACAGAATAATCTATTCTTGGTTTGTTGACCCATCATGGAGGAGGGCATCAAAATTTATACTACAAGGTCAGACGCCATACTTGGGCTCATGGTTTTTGCACATGGTTTTCACTTGACTATTGCCTATATATATGGGTGCTTGGGTTGAGGTTGAGAGAGGCTTTTGCATTGTAGGGTTATGTTATCATATTTTCTCCAGAGAAGTAGGATGTTGATCTCCATGTTAAGGCTCTAAGCTTGGTATTGTATTGTGACTTTTGTTGCTAGGAATGCATTGGTTCACTGCTTTGGAGGCTGAGTTTTTTTTGAAAGGGTGTCTTAGGGTATAACTTGTGTCACCTCTTTGTGGTTGTTATTTCTTATTCTTCTGTCATTCTTGTTTTCTAAGTGTTGTTTCACATGTCAATATGCTCATAGGATTTATGGACATAGTTTTTGTACTTGTATTAGGTTTTGTTAGTAAATCTTTCAGTATTGAAGTGTATGTATAGTATTTTCATCACATGTGTGCAAGTGTGAAGATGCAACCTTATGAAGAATACAAAGAAAATGAGGGAGATCATCCATATTGCATTTTTTTGGATATTACTTGCTACTTAATTTACTATCTTGTTTACTTTGCCATGTATGATTCATGTAGCTCACAAGCATGATAAAGTGGAGGCAAAATGTAGAGGAGAAAAGTGCATACTTCACCCTTTTCTCCACTAGTTTTACACTCATTTTGGCCTTGTTTTAGATATGTCTTTTTTGTGCTCAATTCAATGTATTTTTATGTGTAAGTGGACAAAACACAGAAAAATCTTTAATCTTTAACCAATTCATCCCCAATGGTTTGGACCTAGTTTAATTCCTATCAATTTTCCCATCCTAGAATAAATCACAAGTGGACAGAAAATACTTATGATTGTGTCCAACTTATTCGAACATAATGAGTTGACTCCTTTCCAAAAGTGGATCAATGCCCATTGGTTTACACATGAATTATTTTATTTAATGCTTAGGATGTCATATTTAAATACATATCCTAAGACATTAGATCATCATTAGAGAGCATATCAGATTACATAGAGCATTTTGCATTTGCATTAGTGGATACTACACTAGGCATCTTGCATGTTGTGTGTCTTCCATACTTTCAAACTGTTGTGGAAAAGTAAAAGGGGGTTGAGTAAGGCTTAAGGAAGTTCAAAACTTCAATCCTACCACAACAAACTCCTAAAGGTGTTCATTAACACTCTTATAGTGTGAGAACATAAGTGACAACAATAAACATAATTGTGACAGAGAAGACAAAATCACATATAATAAAGAAAAATTCATGTATGATCGTGTGTGACAGCAAAAAAACCACATAGACACATCCCCTCTAGGAGTCACACTTTAAATTTAATACTAGAGTCTAAAAATACACAAATATTTATATTAAAATATCTAAAGTACGCCAAGAGATATTCTTCTCAAGGTGCCTATTTTTTAATCATTAATCCTAACATTAGGCACTTCGAGAAGGATATCTCTCGTGTACTTTAGATATATTATATTTACTATAAATATGCTAGTTATATCCTTAACTATAACCCTATTTCTAATCATAATATTTTTAGTTATATATTTCCCTAATTATAACGAAACCCATAACCCTAATTCTAAACATTACATAACCCTAATTATATTTGTAATCCTAATTCTATCCCTAACTGTAACCCTAATTGTAACTTTAACCCTAAACTCAACCCTAATATTTTTTTGGTTATATATATTTGCTCTAATTCTCTCTCTCTCTCTCTCTCTCTCTCTACATAGTAGTCACTACACAACACTTGTTTTATATAAAATTCTATAGTTTATGTGATTAGATTTGTTGATTTGTTTTCAAAAAATTGACGTGATTACTTGGGTGTTAAGTTTTTCATTAAATTAATTATTATAGTGATTGTTTGTAGGTATAAATTTGTTATTTTCATTCCCTTTGTAATTAATTAATTTTTTTAATGATTATTTCTTATATAACATTCCTTTCAATAGTTAAAGGTAAATTTTAGGTATTAAAAATAGGACAACTATTTATCACTTATTATATAAAATTGCTACTGACTATTTGATAATTAAATTGGATGAAGTTTAAGTTCCCTAATATAATTATAATTAAAATTTTAAAAAATAATAGTATCCAAATAAAATCCAATTAACTAATAGAGATGTTAAAAAATAAACATTATTGCAAATATATACTATCTATACATTTCACAATTCACATAAAATTTAACATATAAAAATAATATAACAAATTTTCAAGTGTAATTCATCTTATTCAGCTTTAACATAAAATACAATAGAGTTATTACATGGAATAAGTTAAGAAATAAATATTTAGTGTCAGAAATAAAATCAGAAATAAAAATTATAACATGTAATTGGTTCATGAAAGAATAATTTTCCCATAAAATAGGGAAATAATAATTTTCCCATGAAATAGTGAATGATAGAGAGAATATAGAGGAGAGTGGAAGAGACATTTAAGAAAGATAATGGAGAATAACAATATATCTTATAAATCAATTAGCTAATTAAATTGTAGATAATTTTAAAAAAAAATATTTTTGTTTAAAAATTTGCATCTTTATTTTGAGAAAACTTAATATAAATTGAATGTCCACACAATGAACATCCTTATCAAGGCAAGGGTTTTTTAATTGAATACTTTACAATTATTTCAAAAATAATAATAATTTTTATAGTTTGATTAATATAACTTTTTATATTAAATTACGTAAAAACAAAACTGTCAAAATGAATAAAATAAAAAAATTGAACATTCAAAGATAAATTGTAATATGTTTTCACTATATAAATAATACCATGTTTCTATCAATTAATTACACGTTGAGATAAAGTCGAGTTCCCTAGAATTTCCTCTTAGTACTTTAAATCCTTGTTTCAAATAATTTGATAAAATTTAATGGTTAACAATTTTTAAAATTTTAAAATAAGTTGATTATTTTTTTTTAAGAGAGAATGAGGTGATTGGTAAAATGGATAGCTATATTTAAATATTAAATGTTTAAAATAACAATTTTACACTTTATTATATGTAAAAAAATAACAAATAATAATTTTTTTAACTATGATTCCATATTTAAAAATAACTCAAATTATAAACATTCTACTAAAAATTAAAAAAATGAATCCATTAATCTTCAAGTACTCCTTCCTAAGTCCTGCAATCACAAAAATAATTAAAATTTGAATACACACAGATGGAAAAAATAAAACCTAGCCACAAGGAGATTAGTAATTAGGAAGATTGGTTTCAATTTATAAATGAGGGGAGGATTCATAAATGACTAAAAATAGCTAGATTATTATTTTTTTTTAAAATGAATTTTACAAATTTTTTTTAAATACCTAAAAATAGATTCTTTAATAATATTTTTCTAAAATAAAAACATAAAATTTCTAATAATATTTTTCTAAAATAAAAAAATAAATTTTTAAAATACATTTTATTATAAAAACATAAAATTTCCACTAATATTTTTCTAAAATAAAAAAACAAATCTCTAATAATATTTTTCTAAAATAAGAAAACAAATCTCTAATATAAATAATGTAATTAAAATATTATTATATTTAATAATAATATTTTTCTAAAATAAAAAAATAAATCTCTAAAAAAACAAATCTCTTATATTTAATAATGTAATAATAATAATATTTTAACACTCCAATAATATTTATAAAATTAGATTTAATAATTAGATCAAAAAAAATGTTATTTTATTTACCTTGCACCCATAAGTAATAATGACAAAAGACATCTTCAAAGCACAAAGCTAGGCATTAATTTAGAACCTAAATTTAGAATGCCATTGAATTCACCTTTTTTTAATCATTTAAAAAATACTAAAATTTCATATACTCGGGTTGATTTTCTTTCTATTAATAAATTGTCACCTTTTTTTAATCATTAAAAAAATACTAAAATTTCATATACTTGATTTTATATACTATGATTTTATATATGGAATTGATTTTCTTTCTATTAATAAATTGCAAAAGCATATCAAATTTAGAGATAAGTTTATGTCCATTTGATAAGTTTAAATATAATACTCTGACTATATCTCTATTATAAATTTATTAGTGGATATATTTTATTTTTTATTGATTTAGACCATCTACAGTTTGGATTTTAATTTTTTTCTCTCTATGCAGAACATTTTGGAGAGCTTGGCAAACAATGTTAATATTTAAATATTTGAAATTTTATTATTTTTTATGTTACTTTTATTCTTTCCCTGCAGAAAGACAGAAAAGCTCGGGCAAACTGGAGTTGATTTTCTTTCTATTAATAAATTGCAGAAGCGTATCTTTGAACTGCAGACTTCCAAATGAGAGTCCATTTTGATTGAAAAAGAACATAATCATCCTCAATATTCATGAGACAGATTTAATCCACAATCTGTCATATTTGTAAGGAAAGCTCTTTGATGGATGCTTGGGTGAGTACGAGATTTTCTTTTGTATTGCTTTGATATTGATGCTTTATTTGAATGCAATAAGAAGTTTATATAATCTTGTTTCTTTTATTTTTTGTTCAGAAGAAAATGGTGCTAAGATTCCTATAAACTGATTGTGAGCACAAGCCTTCAACAGAAGAGCCTCTGCAGATTCATCACACTCCTTCCTGCAGACAGCTTCGAATACAAATCTCTTGCTTTAAGTTCATCAGATTCACTCAAAACAACAGTGCAGTTATTAAAAATAGGAGGAATAATTAATTCCCCATCTTTTAATTCCATTTTTGAAACTCCCACTTGGAAACAATCAAACCTGGAGAAAGAGGCAAAGAAATTATTAATTACCAGGCAAATCGGAAGTGAAGACATGAGCTTCGGGGGTATCTGTTGAAAAAAAAATAGTTTGCCAGTCGACAACCCTACGACAGTAGCTGTTGCTGCTGACAGATTAAATAGCAGCAATAATAATATCTCTGTCAAGGCTGAGGACATCATCGTCAATACCATCAGAAAGTCTGGGTTCTGTGCAACAAATTCACAATCCTCTTCCCTTTCATTCACGGATTCCTCTGGAAAGACACCATTTAATGCTCAAGAAGAACAAAACCCTGAGAAATTTTCATCCCACACGCAGGAAATGGGAAGTCACAGATCGAACATAACCAATGTAGCGGGTTGTAGGGTGATAAATCTCTTCACGAGCTTTCGGACGCATCAAATGGTTCGTCAATCGGGAGAAACGATGAAGGCCTATATCAATTCTATTGGAATAGCTGCACCAACAATCTCTTGTTTATAGAGCTTAAAACGCCTCACCACTCCTGCCATATTATCTAAACAATAATGCACAAGATTCCGGAGTTATTTTTAGATTTTTATTTTATTTTTTTGTTTGCAATTTAGTTTTTCATATTTTTTAAAGTTTATATTCTAAATTGTCCAATGCATATGAGTTTTCTTTATTTGTGAGTTTTCTTTATTTGGCTCTGTCAACTTGACAATCTTTATTTATTTTAAATTTATATTTAATTTTTCATTTGCAATTTATTTTATTTTATTTTTGTTTATAATTACAACCAAAAAATTAGAGCTTAAAACAGTAATCACTCTTGCCATATTATCTAAAAATAATATTAGAGTTATTTTTAGATTTTTATTTTATTTTTTTGTTTGCAATTTAGTTTTTCATATTTTTTAGTGTTTATATTGTAAATTGTCCAATGCATGCAGAGAATTTAATATGAGTTTTCTTTATTTGGAGCTGGCAACTTGACAATCTTTATTTATTTTAAATTTATATGTAATTTTTCATTTCCAATTTATTTTATTTTATTTTTGTTTATAATTACAACCACAATATGAGTGCTCTCATTTCCACCAACTGCGTAGGCAAAATTATTTATTTTAAATTTATATTTAATTTTTCATTTGCAATTTATTTTCATTTTTTTTTGTTTATAATTACAACCAAAAAATGAGTGCTTTCATCTCCACCCCGGAAATTAGTTATTATATTATTATTTATTATTTATTATTTATTATTTATTATAGGTTTAGGTGGAGGACTTTAAGGTTTACTTATTTTTCCTCCCCAACAACACAACCTTTGCTTTTTACAAGCCAAGCTTGGATCATATTTAATTTGAAAAACTCGTAAAGTTCTCTTGGACTGTCTGGGCTACTCGTGGACCTTATTAAAAGCCTTCATTCATTCATTCTCGTTGGCAACGAATTTGAATAAAAGAGGCGTCATATTTTAAAAACGAGCAGAAAAAGATGGACGAAGGCGAGTTGAGCGGTAGACAAATTTTGGATCACTTCGCAACTCGGCTTCATTCGGCGGAAGCGTCACTAACTCGTATTTTCCACGTCAGACGCCTTCCACGAGCCCCGTCTGATGTGGCAGAGCTGGATAAGTTGCGAAATACGTATGACGCAGAACCTGTTATATTTCCTGCCACGTGGATTCCTTGCTGGACTAATGTTCTGGAGAGTTCGTCTGTGCTCCATGGCCTGGAGAGCCTCTTGTCCGGCATCGTACAAGTTTGTTTTTTTGGCCCTAACTCATAATCAAAATATATTTGTCAAAAGAGGGCTGCCAGCCTGCCATAAGCCTGGTAAAGGAAATTAGGGAAGATATTTAAACAATTTCACTGCGAAAATTTGTAAATGATATGAGAATTTCTAAATCCACTGTGAAAATTTCTTTGTTTGCAATTTGGTGACAAAAACCGTTCTCCAAGGGTAGATGACTTAATGACATATGTAGCATTGTAGAAGCCTTTAATACAATTGTGCGATCCCCGATTACCAAGATTACTTGGCCTCATGTAACCCCTTACATGGGATCCTGTCCTTACTAAGAGTTGAAGACTCTGTAGCTAACAAGTCTGTCTTATAGGTTTGAGGCATGGATAAGTCTATAGATTCTTCGGCTTTTGAAATTTTATGTCAAAAACAAAATTAGGATTTTCTTTCATTGGCCTTGGAAATTGAAGAAAGCAAGTAATATTTATTTCGAACAAAAGAAAAAGAATAGAGTTTTGAAACTGGGAAAGCAATGAGCAGTTTATTATTGAAGGAAGATTTCAATATATACAAGGAGAAGTCAATTAGCATGTTAACTGACCAGGCTAGGCATACCTGACCAACTACCAAACTGCCTATGTTATTAATAATAATAAGGTTTATTATTATTGTTAATCATTATTAGATTATTACAATGATGTACTATTAAATATGTATTTATTCTAACAATCCTCCCTTATTACATCATTTTCTCAAGAGTACAAATCAAGAAGTTTCAAAAAGCTTAGAACTTCACTGTTGGAAGTGGTTTAGTAAAGATGTCATCACATTGCTCTTAAGTTGAACAATATTCAAGATCTAAGTTACCGAATACAAATCGGGTACTAGATGCTCCGAAACATGACTCAAGCACAACATGAATGAGTCAGCCCCGATATCACACATGAACCGTCTCCTTGCAATGGGCGACCTCCAAGTCACTCTTGCTCTTGTGGTAGAAGTCAGTCGAGTGGAGGGGTAATCTAGATGTGGTTTTGTTCACGTGAAAGCAAAACGTCGTGGAGGGCGGTTGGCCGGTCTGTGGGCTGAATATGTATTGATGCTTGATGAGCACGTTCTATGACTGTTGTTGTGGAGATAACTATGTGACCCGAAGGGTCCCTAGTTCGACGTCTCCTATTGGGGTTACGTAAATTCCAACGCCTAGTGCTAAGACCGTTTTGTTCGTTGATTATCCTAAGGCATTTTAATCTGTTCTCGTGTGCTTGTATGATTTGTTGTATGTTGTTCTTTTCCTGAATGATTAAGAGTGTGTTCTTGTTCTTCAACCATTGTGGTGTATGCTGTGGTCTAGGATGGATTGCCTCTATCTCTTCGAGAATAGCTTTAACCCAATCCCCTCTAATCCCTGGGCACATTGAATGCTTGGGTGTGAGAGAGAGAGTTTGCTATGTTGACTTATGTTTGACCAAGTGTTGACTTTGACTTTGTGTTGTAATCAAAGGTTTGCTATACTTTTGTTTGATTGTCGACCTCATGATGGAATTGAGTAGTTTTTGAATTCTTTTTGTGTTTTCTATGTTTTTGTGATTTTTTATGTATGCAGCTATTTATGAATGCAAAATAATATTTTTGTTCTTTTTCTGATTTTTGAATGTTCTAATTACTATGAAGTAAATATCAATGCAATTTAAGATTATTTTTCTTATGCAAAGTTTAGCCTATGTTTTTGTGTTTTTGTGAATCGATTTTTGCATTTAAGCTAATGAAAACAAATAACAACTAACTTAAAGAAATGAAGGAAATTTAACTAGGAAAGAAAATAACAACTATGCTAAGAAATGGAAAGCAATTCTATTCTAACAATGTAAACCCTATCAAGAGAATAGCAACAATAAATATTACCTTCCCAAGAGCAAATCGGTGATCTAATTAACTGCTAAGCATATGAAAAATCTGGCATGAATTCGGCGCATGAGCCTGTCGTATCCTCAGAAGTCCTTCTTTCGTGGCAACCTCCTCTCCTTTGCAGTAGCGGTTTCCTCCTCTTGGTAACAAGGACGAAGATAGAAGCAATGGATTCGAGTATGAATTGAGCAATGATGCTATGATGATATGAATCAAGCTATGGGAGCACTATGGCTTGGGCTTTTGAAAGCAATTGGAGAGCATAATGATGCTATGAAGCTATTGAAGCTTGGGCAACTGAGCTAAGAAGAAAGCAAAAGGCTCACAAAGTCTTGCAATGAGCATATAAATGCTATGGAGAGCAAAAAGCAAAGCTTGAGCGAATGAATGTGCAACAATGAATTCGCCTCTCATAATGCATATAGGAGGGGGGTATTTATAGGTTTGAGAAGCTTATGAATGGTGGAATTGATTGGAGAGTTTACTCTCTTGATTAGGGAGTTAACATTGTTGATTGGACAGTGAACTGGGCTGATTAGAGATTGAATAAGCTTTGAAAGCTTATCATTGGAGGAACAATGGAGTTAGCATGAGACAGGTAGGGAGATAAGAATAGCTTAGTGGGAGCTAAGAATGGAGTGATTGAGAGTTTAGAATGAGTTAGAAATAGATTAGGCTCAGTTAGAGTCGAAGAGCCATGCAAACTGGAGCAAAAACAAAGCTATTTTGGGCCTGAACTAAAGAGAAACATGCATATCAAAACATGGCAGGGTCGTCCAGTTTGCTAGGGTAGGTCGCCCCGGAGGGATTCATTTAAATTGTAGGGTCGCCCTTGGGAGATTCAAAAGTCAAAGTGGACGACCCATAGGGAATAGGTTTTGTAGGTGGTTTCAGGGGTTGAGATTGGACCTAGGGGGCTAAAGATGACTTTAGGACCCTGAGACAAATCATTAGACTTCAGGAGAGTGGGTCGCCTAGTTCACCAGGGCAAGTTGCCCTTGGGGGATCCACTTCAGTGGCAGGGTCGCCCTAGGAAATCCAGAGTCAAAGTGGGCAACCCAAAATTGAGGGAACGAGTGTTCAAACTGATGATTGGAGATGGTCTGGGAGGTTAATTGCAGGCCTCTAGAGGGTTGAAATGGTTGAAAGGGGCTTAGGGAAAGTGAATTTCCCATCTTGTGATGCAGGTAGGTCATGTTGATAGGGCTAGAAAGCGACATAAATGAATTGTCGACATAGGGTAATTGGCGAAGATGCAAGACCTTAGAAGGTTAGCTAGGGGACAAGGGAAGTACAAACAAAGTGAAGAACATCAATCCACGTGTCGCCAAGATAAATACTGTCGAGAGGTCATATTTACACGCTTACATGTACATGTTTAGGACCACAACTCATCATCGGATTACCATGTAGCCTCATGCACTTTTTTAGTGTTTATAGGTACAGATATAGGTATGTGGGTACGATATGTTGGTACAACAGTTTTTTTGGAGGTGCTAAGTACATTTTGGGAATGTCTATACAAAAAAAATATAAAAGTCATAATACATATATTGTTATGTGTGAAAAAGATGAATGGTGACAACTAGCATGCACACTAGATCAAACCCTTTTTCACAATAACATTCAAGGACAAGACCGAGCCAAACCACTACCAAAAGGTGGACTTAGCTACAGGGCTTGTACTCAGGAGTGCTATGGAAATATTTGATTTAATCAAGCCTTTTTATCAAACCCTAGATCAATAATGCAACAAACCCTAGTTCTATGATAATCGGATTATAACAAAAGATGTATAACAAATCTCCATAAACCAATTATATAGGGAGGATTAGGAAGATGATAGAACTTGTGTCCCGGAAGCAGAGATGTCGGAGGACTATTTCAAAAGCGCCCAAGTCTTGAAAGGTTGAATCTTCAGAAACTGTAAAATGGAGGAATGTTGTAGAGATTGCCTTGATGCCAGATTTGAAGTTTGCTGGGGCAGAAAGACTAGGGCGCAAGTGCCCAAGTCTTGCACTGAGGAATATTCCCAAAATGTCATCGGATCCCGAAACCCCGATCTTTGCTCAGTCTTCTTGTATCTTCATATTTCCCGGATCTCGCACCTGTACCCTGCACACAAGAAGAAGAGAAGGGGTTTGGGGGTTATGGTGTTTAGGGACTTGCCTCAGTCAAATCTTGGGATAACATTCAAGCTTCCCAACACCGTTGATAGATAAAGAGAGCGTGCCCTTGCAGGGCAAAGGCTAAACACAAAATCAATATGATGAATCAAATGATGATAAATCACAATGAATTCACCTACGTGATGAAACCCTTAGCGGGATGAAAGCTCTTTAGCTCATAAGGGGAGATAGATGATAACTTCAAACCTACAACAACACACACAATGACAATACAAATCTGCTCTAGAATCACGATGAATGCTTTGAATGCTCTTCAATCCAATGCTTCAAGTTGGCTATCTCTATCTGGGTTCATAATGAATTCAAAAACACACTTATATATGCTTTCCCGCTAACATTCGTGAAATTAAACCAAAAGAGCTGGCAAAGAGAAACCTTTTTAAAGGTCCTATGCCGACATACATTTAAATTTTGCTTTGACCAATTAGGGAAGACGCGCCCAAGTCTTGAGGCTCCTTTTTGGTTCGGGGCAAGATAAAATATGGGCCCCTTGTTCCTAATTTACATTGGTTTCGGGCAATTTCACATCGGGATGAATATTTAGAATGTATAATGAATTCATGGGGACCTAAGAGCTAAACAAGGAGGTAAAAAAGGCACGTGTTCTCTTTTTATTCCATAACATTTAGCCCCCACTTTAATGTGTGTATGATCTTACGATCAATACATGCATTAAAGTATGGTCAAAGCATATCAAACACATCAAACGCTAGAGCGAAGACACACCCTAAGTTTAGAGGACCATTTCTAGCCCCCAAGCTTAGGCAAACATAAGAAAACACTTGACCGTTACGCAAAACACATAGAATACAATAAGGAAGCACGTAATACACGAAAAACACAATAAACAGGCATGCAATACACAGAGAAGGCATGAACGTAATCACATAGTACACAAGGCATGCACGAAGAGAAAACATGATTAAACAATTATATAACCCTAACTAGGCGATGGGGGGAGCTCATCGCTACGCACCGCCACTAAAACATGCAAGACACACGGTGTAGGGGGAGCTCATCGCTACGCGCAACCACTAAAACACGTAAGACATGCAAAGAAGACACACGGAAAACACACGGAATACACGAGTGCCGTAGAGTATGTCGTCGACACACTATATGTCTAAAACACATCAAACACAGGCGATGGGGTGGAGCTCATCGCTACGCGCCACCATCTAAGACATGCCAAACGCACCTGACGGTTGAGCTACACTACCACAACCACCAAAGACAAGCTTAAGGGTGAATAACTCAAGATCCAACCCCACCTCTACAAAGGACTTTAAAAGGATGTGCAACCACTCAAGGGAATACACAATCCCGCCTTCCGCAGAAGGGCTTTCAAAAACATACAATCCCACCTACATCATGGAGACGCCTTACAGTGAAAAGGAAGCATGTGCACAAAGTATACAACCCCACCTGCATCACGGAGACGCCTTACAGTGAAAGGAAGCATACGCAACACACAAAACAAAGTATACAACCCCACCTGCATCATGGAGACGCCTTACAGTGAAAATGAAGTATACACAAACACGCTTTATCACAATATCTAAGATATCCAAGCATTTACCACAATATATGCCCCCACCTTAAAGTGGTTGATCCCGCTTGCCGGTAGCAATCACATTTAAGGTAAGGTTGAAAACATGCGAGGGAACAAGAGCTTTCGCAAAGCCCATGTCCCAAAGTGACATGCTTGCAATCGCCGATTGTTCCCAACAATCACAATAGAAACATATTAGTATTATATGTTAACAATTAACAAACTTCGGTTAGAAAATCTTAGGCTAAGATAATAACCAAATCATCTTGCAAACAAAAATAAGGCAATATAGCACTTAATAAACTAAGGCTACACTTGCGGGTTCGGGATTGAGTATAGCCGTGATGTTATACTTCAGGTATCTCAAAACCGAGTGTAGCTACAAGGTGAGATACAAAACATTCCAAAGTGCCTAGAAGCAGATTTAGAGTACTGCAAAGGCTTGTTACAAGAATTTCACAACACAACACATGATCGCATCACAACACAGAGTGATTCTATTAGTCAAGCATCAGTATCAAATCAACCCCATCTTCATATATGGACTAGGTCCACTTTTGTTTCCTTGTTTAAGGACACACGGTCCTTATCAGTAGTTATTTGTTATCATCATCTGCCGACCAATAGAGGCACGAAAGAATGAAATCATGAAAAAGTGAAAGAGGAGACAAAAGTAACTTAGGTTTACAATATGGGAAGATGCCCCACGACACCATCCACAATGTTATGCCCCCAAGGCAATGCACACAACAATTGCAATAAGAGAGGAGAATAGAAGAATATACAAACAAATAGAGGGAATTTCACGACAGAGGTGTCTCCATGTATCCTTTACCTTACAAGAGTATCAAGGGTCATCCAAGGAGACCTCAACAACATTTAACACGATACGGGGGAACACAATACAACACATAAGAGGAGGCCACCGTGAGAGCAACTTAAAGAGGTGCTACATCATAGGTGGCTGAATAGATGAGAAATGCTTACCTGTGATAAAATGCAACTGCGTTAGCGGTTATCTTTAATCAAGTCATCTTCTTCCCAATCTTGATCTTCAATAGGTGGTACATAGGGCACTATAGCCCAACTTGAAATTTCTTCTTTTAGCTCTTCTTTTGTTTCCATTTCCATCGGTGGGCTGTTCTCTTCTTGCGGAGACATCTTTTGGGCTAATGCTTGTCGCTTTCTCCTTTGCCTTGCATTCCTGTTTCTTCTTGTCTTGTTAGTTATATTTTCCAAGGGAACTTCTTTGTCTACCACCGAGGGTCCATGATTTTTCACATTCTTCGACATTTTTGAAGAGGAAGCTGGTACAAAATTGATTTTCTGATTTTGTAATGAATAGCTTTGCTCTTTAAGGTTATCTCCCGATCCTTGTAAGGATGGCGGAGGAGGAACCTCGACAAAAATTCCTTTTCCTTTTGGTCAAGGTGAATCCTTCAACTCGGGTTCCTTTTCACTCTCTATTTGTTTGATAGGAGGAATTGTAGCCTCAGGGGACCGAGAGGGTCTAGGAGTGTTCTTGCCATATGATAATTCAACTATTTACTTTGCTTTGTACTTTTGATATGCTATGAAGAATTGATCTTGTCGTGGTTGATTTGCTTCGATAGGTTGTGGCCAAAAATATCAGATTGGAACTTCCACGAGTGGCTAATGGTTTCCATCCACTGTGATGAATAACACGCACTCGACCTTTATGAGGGAACTTTAAGCACTTGTGAATAGTAGAAGGAACCGCTTTTATGGATTTCAGCCAAGGATGTCCTAATTTCACACGAAAGAGATCCGAGGTGGGAATGATGACAAATGGTTGTTCTAGGGCTTTTTCAACCACCTTAATTAAACGTGTTATCTTTCCATTTGCCGGAAGAAAGTAACCATTATGTGCTTTTATCATTATGTCTGTTGGATTATAAGTATCTTGCGCTAGATCATTCATGTATAAATATTCTTTCTGTGATTACATTTGTCATACAATTAGGATCAATAAGAATTGCTCTTGTAGGATTCCCACTTATTCTTGCTGTGATGTAAAGAGGACCATCAATATTTCTAATAATGACCTCCTGCGGTGTGAAAGATATGACGGGTTCGGGATCCTTCCTTTTCTTGTTAGATCAGGGAGGAACCACACCACCCTTGTTTTGATTGGATGCCATGTATGTGAGACTTTTGAACAACAAGGCACTAGTTTGAGGAAATCAGGTTTTTGAATCTTTTTGCAAAGATCAAGAACACACAGGTATTACTACAAACCATGTGATCCCAATGTTAAAGTGCTGCACAAAAGGCACATATAGATCTCTTTAAGATGTATTGCAAAATGTGAAAGAGAGAGTATCTTCTTATGTTGAAATACACTGTGTAATTGCAAAATTATGAATTTTGAAACCAAGGATATGAAAACGATGCAAGATTTTCAAATGAGTAATGTAAAATATGCTATAAATCAATGCAAGATCTGATTTGAACAATCAACAAGATGGAAATGCTTGAAGCTACGGGTTCACCAAAATGTTAAGTGTGAAAAAGATGAATGATGACAACTAGCATGTATACTAGATCAAACCCTCTTTCACAATAACATTCAAGGACAAGACCGAGCCAAATCACTACCAAAAGGAGGTGGACTTAACTATAGGTCTTGTACTCAGGAGTGCTATGGAAAGATTTGATTTAATCAAGCCTTTTCATCAAACCCTAGATCAATAATGCAACAAACCCTAGTTCTATGATCATCGGATTATAACAGAAGATGTACAACAAATCTTCAAAAACCAATTGTACAGGGAGGATTAGGAAGATGATAGAACCTGTGTCTCGGAAGCAAAGATGTTGGAGGACTATTTCGAAGCGCCCAAGTCTTGAAAGGTTGAATCTTCAGAAACTGTAAACTGGAGGAATGTTACCTTAATGCCAGATTTGAAGTCTACTGGGGCAGAAAGACTAGGGCGCTAGTGCCCAAGCTTTGCATAGAGGAATATTCCTGAAGTGCTGTTGGATCCCGAAACCCTGATCCTTGCTCAGTTTTCTTGTATCTTCATATTTCTCGGATCTCGCACTTGTAACTTGCACACAAGAAGAAGAGAAGGGGTTTGGGGGTTATGGTGTTTAGGGACTTGCCTCAGTCAAATCCCAGGATAGCATTCAAGCTTCCCAACACCGTTGATAGATAAAAAGATCGTGCCCTTGTAGGGTAGAGGCTAAACACAATCAATATGATGAATCAAATGATGATAAATCACAATGATATCATCTATGTGATGAAACCCTTAGGAGGATGAAAGCTCTTCAACTCATAAGGAGAGATAGATGATAACTTCACACTTGCAACAACACACACAATGACAATACAAATCTGCTCTAGAATCATGATGAATGCTTTGAATGCTCTTCACTCCAATGCTTCAAGTTGGCTATCTCTATCTAGGTTCATAATGAATTCAAAAACACACTTATATATGCTTTCCGGCTAACATTCGTGAAATTAAACCAAAAGAGCCGACAAGGAGAAACCTTTTTAAAGGTCCTAAGTCGACATACATTTAAATTTGCCCTGACCAATCAGAGAAAACTTGGGCGCAGACACCCAAGTCTTGAGGCTCTTTTTTGGTCCGGGGAAGATAAAATATGAGCCCCTTGTTCCCAATTTACATTGGTTTCAGGCAATTTTGCATTGGGATGAATATTTAGAATGTATAATGTATTCACGGGGACCTAGGAGCTAAATAAGGAGGTAACAAGGGCATGTGTCCACTTTTTACTCCATAACACACACACATATATATTAGAATATCATATATCATGCATATACTAAACAAAACCACCATAAATTTTACAAATTTCAAAATTTGAAATACAATATACTAATTCGATATCAATTTGTCAAACTTGAATGTCATGATAGATAATCATTGTTCAATATTAAAATAATAAATTAGTAATCGACATCATATGGGTCATCATTAAGACCATCATCATCATCATTAACGTTAGATGATATAAGTATATTAGAAGAACCACATGGAACTCCATTGCCACTCGCACTATAAGTATGCTAGCTACTCAACTCATCAAAAAATGAAGATTGTGTGATAGAGCAAATATCCAAGTCAGTTTGCTTTGGGTCTACATTCCACAACTTTGTTGCCCCTTATTTGTACTCATTATCTTTGTGAGTAAAAAAGCACAAGTTGGAATGCACGTAAACTAGCTCCTCTACTTTACTTGATGCCAATCGGTTGCGCTTTATTGAGTGGATGAAGTAGTATGTACTCCAATTCCGTTCAGATGAAGAGGAACTAGCAACCTATTGAAGCAAAGTGAGAGAGTTAGAGTTGTTAAATTAATAAATTGTAATTCAAACTTCAAATTTGAAAATAGTATTTTTAAAATGAAAAAAATCAAATTTAGAGAGTGCGGTAAAAATTAATAAACTTGCAATAAAATTTTGATTGCAAGAGTCTAGAGGTGTGACAAATTATGGCCATGAGGTACCGTCAAGAGTGAGCATCCTTCCTATACTTGCCATGGAGAGCGGAAACACTTTGACCAATGGAGGCTACAAAATTAGCAAACTCACTCATAATTGCATTCTCCATATTAGGATCAGGGAAGAATTTAGTAAATGCTTTCCTATACCCCTCGTTGACTTCTACATCACGATATGGTGGGACCTTTGTCGGCACAGCAAGGATGTCTTTGCTGTAATATTTGGGAGTCAACACAAAGGCAAGAAGATGGAGTGGGGTGGTCATTTTGTTCCACCGCTCAACACAAATTGATTGTACCTCTTTCAAGAAAGTTACTTGAAGATATTGCTTTTTTTCATTTATGATGGACTTCATCTTCTCAAACATTAAGTTGATGCCATTGTAAACCTCTCCCGAACATGGCTTATCGATGTCAGTAAAGCAGATCATACTCATGATGGGTTCGGTGAAACTAAGATATTCCATGTGTTTACACCAAGTGTCATCTAATATCATTTGATGCCCTTTCATTGTTGAATTGCTTCCATATGGACCAAGATTGGCTGATGACCATGCTAGAAAGCACCTCTCACACCTTCACAATTCATCTCAATACGATTGTGTTGGATGCAAATTTGGTCTCAATGTAATGTCCCCTTTTTCCGAGTGATCATCCAATAGAGTCGGCTAGCCTATTTTATTCCCATAGGCTAAGTTGGGAGTTGCAAGGGAATAATCTAATTAATTAAATTCTAAGTAATCCTAAGTCAATTTTGGATTATTTATATTTAATTAATTAAGCTGGACCTATTTGTAATATACAATGACTTTATTATAAAAGTAAGCCACTTTGAAAAAAGAAAATAAAAATTATACAAAAAGGCGGTCGACCAAAAAGGAGTTCGGCCAAGAGGAGGTTTATTTGGTGGCTATAAAAGAAAGTAAAAAGCAAGTCATTTGCATCATTCTATCTTATCATTTTGCATTGGAGATTTTCTCTTGTTAGCTGCAACTTAGGTTCAGCAAATTCCAAGGACGAAAACCCTTAGGAATATTGGTGGATTAGATGAAAACCCAATTCCATCTTGAGGTGGATTATACGGAATTCACATTTGTACTTCATTGGTGATTCAGAGGAGAGGATTGAGCTTCAAAGACATTTATTTCTGCAGATTGGTGTGGAGAAGACCTAGGGCCAAAATTGTGAGATTTGTGGCAAAATACAATTTTAAAGATTGAGAGATTATATTCAGATTTTATATCAGATTGGAGTGCCATCTCTTGAAGGATTTGATTGAAGATTAGTGCTAGGGTTTTTACCCTAGGGTGAGCGCCACCTCCAAGGGAGCCGATTTCAAGTTTGTGGAGCATCTGAAGACAAACCATAGCCGCCGCCCTTCACTTAGCATGCCATTTGCCATGTACAAGGGAGCACCACCTAGTATGGAGGAGGAATCATGGGTCTTTGAGTCCCAAGGGTGTATAAGCAAGTGCCAAATCTGATTGCCCATCTGGGGTTTGAAATAATACATCATTCTCCACTATTTTGGTATGTATAAACCTTTGTTTATCAATGTAAAGGTCTGATTTTAGAACAACAAAAATCTGAGTTATGTTTGTGCTTGTTTGAGCCTTGAAACTTGATGTAATTTCAATTCTGAGCAATCTGATTTGTAATCGGCAGTTAATCATATTAAAAAATCAGAACTTTATGTCATTTGTTTGCATTAGAATGGTCATATTATGTGGTAGAATATATGGTTGATGTTATCTTCACAAGGTTTATGAATGACATTTATATTTGAGCAATTGACATGCATATATTCACTGTCCAAAACCATTTACAATTCAGAAACAGAAAAATCAGATTTCATGCCTAGGGTTTGACAAAAATAAAAATCAGAAATTGAGGGCAAATCTGATTAGGGATCTTACAGTGGTATCAGAGCAAGAGATCTTGCTAGCCTGAAGGGTTTATATGACAGGTTTATCTACAGAATGTTGATTTATGAATCCTGAGGATAGAGAATTTACATACAGGAGAAGGCAACAGTTTATTGGCTTAGATTCTGAAGAAGAAGACATCGTGGGTGGCAGGAATCATGAGGATCCCAACACTAGAGACATCCTCAATGATATTGCTAGAGGACAACATGATCTAATGTAGCTTTTGTCTCAATTTGTGCAGGATAACATGGCAAACAATGGAAATCAAAATAATAATAGGGACTATCAGCATGCAGGTGGAAACAATGGAAGCAATGAGGAGGCTAGCAATTCAGGAAATAATACCAACAGTCACACTAGAAGCACTCAAGCTTCCGTAATTAGGCCTCTTATGCCTACTTTCTTGGATCAGCAAGGAGCACAAGAGGGTGGACAACAGGTTGCAGGTGAGAGCTTTAATGATTACATGAGGGAATGACAATCTCTAGGTGATGAGTTTCAAGCTGCATTGTCTCTACAAGATTTTTGGCAATTGAAGTATAGGAACAAGCCTAGAGTGGAAAGAAATCACAACCATGATTTGCAAAGAAAATTGGGAAAGGTAACTATTACTCCTTTTGATGGTTCGGGTAGATGCACGTCACGTGCATAGATTTAGAAGATGGATAACTATCTCACTTTGAACCCTATGTTTGAGAAGGAAGCAATTCAGTTTGCTACTTTACACTTGGAGGGAGATGCACATGATTGGTGGTATAATGGGATGTTACACAAGGTCATAGCCTTATCACTACTTATGCTGATTTCACTCAGAGGCTGATTGATAGGTTTGACAAAACTAATCCCGAACAGTTTTTCAGAGAGTTGGCCCAACTCAAACAGAAGGATTCAGCGGATGCCTATATATATGAATTTCAAAATCTTACACTCTTGGTTTCGAATGTTTCTGAGAACAGATTGACTTATCTTTTCATTGAGGGTTTAGACGAGCCTCTTCATGGTTGGGTGAAAGCCCTACATCCACCTTCATTGCAGAATGCTATCAAGAGGGCTAGAGGCATGTAGTTTTCAGCACCTTCCAAGCACAAATTTCAAAGCAAACCTTTCTCTTCCTCAAGAAAGGATCCCAAGAGAATGTTTTAGAAGGAATGGCCTAGAAGGACGACTCCAGACATGGAAGCTAAAAATGAACTAAGGAGGAAAAGCTTGTGTTTCTCATGCAAGGAACCTTGGGAGCCCGGTCATAGATGCCTTGGGAAAGGCAAAGCCCATTACATAGAGGTCACTTCCGATATTGATGATGATGGTGTCCAAGACACTAGTTCGGAAAGTGAGAATGAGGAGTAGCAGTTAGTGCTTGATGCTACAGCTACAGGTGACACAGTACTTGGTGCTATTGCTACATTGTCAGGAGTTCCTAAATATCATCCTTCTAGAGTGAGAGGAGTCGTGAAGGGACAGCGATTCACATGTTTGGTTGACAGCGGGGCCACTCATAACTTCATTGATGAGGGTTTGGTGGTGAAGAGAGGATTGCAGGTAGAGGAGTTTTCAGGTTTCAGTGTGATGGTTGCGGATAGATTCAAGATGAGTTGCACTAAGAAGATTTTGTAGTTGAGTATCCAGTTGGGTGACTATACAGTTACCGATGATTTCTATGTGGTAGGGATTTGTGATACTGATGTTGTTCTAGGAATCCAGTGGTTACATTCACTTGGCAGGTACATTTAGGATTTTCAGAAGATGGAGTTGGAGTTAATGTCGGATGGGAGGAAGATAGTTTTGAGAGCATTGGCGAATGGAGCGCCAAGAGTAGTGACGACAAAGAGGATGGAAACATTGTTTAGATATGGTGATGTTGCATGGGCAGCCCAATGCTTTGTGTCTTCTAAATCCTCTTGTAGTAGTGACCAGCAGTATCATGTGGATATCCAGTCAGTGCTAGATAAGCACATCATAGTATTTGGAGAGATTCCTCCTGTTAGACCTCCTGATCGTGGATTTGAGCATGTGATTGAGTTAGAGGAAGGCTCCAAGCCTGTCATCACCACTCCTTATCGTCATCCTAGGAGGTTCAAGGAAGAAATAGAGAAAACGATTAAGGAGTTATTGGATATGGGACACATCAAGCCTAGCTCCAGTCCCTTTGCATCTTCGGTGGTCTTGGTGAAGGAGGATGGCACGATGAGGATGTGCATTGATTACCGTGCCTTGAATAAGAGGACCATCAAAAACAGGTACCCCATACCCAGGATCGATGAGTTATTGGATGAGTTACATGGAGCAGTGTATTTTCCAAAATTGATCTTCGTTCAAGGTACCATCAAATTAGAGTCCGTGATGAGGATATTCATAAGACTGCATTCAAATGTCATTATGGGCACTAAGTTCTTGGTTATGCCCTTCGGTCTTATTAATGCTCCTGTGACTTTCTAGTCTTGCATGAATCATATCTTCAATAGGCAATTGTGGAAGTTTGTATTGGTATTTTTTGATGATATCTTGATATACAGTAATACATGGGAGGATCACCTTAGGCATATTGACAAGGTTTTGGGCATCATGGAGGCACAATCCCTATTTGCTAAGGCTTCCAAATGTAAGTTTGGGATGACCAAGATTTTATATTTGGGACATGTGATTGGCGTTGATGGAGTTAAGGTACATTAGGAGAAGATACAGGCTATTTTGGATGGGCTGCCGTTGAACATTTTAGATTTGAGGGGTTTCTTTGGGCTATATAGTTACTACAAGAGGTTTGTGAAGGGGTTTTCACAGCTGGCAGCATCTCTTACAGCTCTCACTAAGGATGCATTCAGATGGTTGGATGAGGCTCATGCTACATTTGATAGACTGAAGGAGGTGATGAGCACTTGTCCAGTATTGGCTCTACCCGATTTTTCTTAGCCGTTTGTGTTGGAGTGTGATGCATCAGGTGAAGGGATAGGTGCCGTCCTCATGTAGAATAGACATCCCATATCCTATGAGAGTAGGAAGGTGAGAGATGCAGAGCGGTTGTATTCCACCTATGATAAGGAGATGCTTGCCATCATGCATGCATTGGCAAAGTTCAGACATTATTTGGTGGTTGGAACATTTGTGGTAAGGACGGACTGCAATAGCTTGAAATACTTTCTAGAGCAGAAGGATTTGAATGAGAGGCAACAAAAGTGGGTGAGTAAGATTCAGACACATGATTTTGATATTGAGTATCTTAAGGGGAAGAAGAATGTTGTTGTTGATGCACTATCTAGGTATCCCACACTTTGCTCTATGACAGAGATTTCAGCTGATTGGAAAGCTCACCTTTTGGTCGAGTATTCCAAGGATACATTTGCATGCGAGCTCATGGATGGCAAGATTCAGGATGACAGGAATAAGGTGATTGACGATGTGATTTACTACAAGGACATAATCTATTTGGTACCTGAATTGAAAATGAAGGATAAGATTTTGAGGGTTGTTCATGACACTCCTTTAGCAGGACATCCAGGGTTTTTCAAGACCTACAGGCAGGTATGAGAGAGATTCTCATGGAAGGGTCTCAAGGATGATGTCTTGCGACATGTTCGAGAGTGTATGACTTGTCAGTAGAACAAGTCAGAGCATACTTTCCCAGTAGGTTTACTTCACAACCATTGCCTATTCCAGAACGGAAGTGGGAGAGTATATCTATGGATTTCATTACAAGTCTTCTAAAGGTCCAAGGCAAAGATTGCATATTTGTGGTTGTTGATAAGTTGACTAATTATGCACATTTCTTTGCTATTTCATCTGAGTATAAGGCACCTCAAGTTGCAGAGTTATTATTTAGAGAGGTGTTTAGAGTCCATGGACTTCCAAAGACCATTGTCAGCGATTGGAATAATAGATTTCCCAGTGTGTTTTGGCAGGAGCTATTCAGATTAGCTGGTAAGGAGTTGACCCAGAGCACTAGCTACCACCCTCAGACAGATGGACAGACTGAGATTGTGAACAAATGGGTGGAAGGGTATCTACGCAATTATGTTGCGGGGCAGCAGAAGGCTTGGATCAGGTGTTTGTATTTAGGAGAGCATTGTTATAATACCACCTATCACATGTTGACAGACATGTCTCCTTTTAGAGCCTTGTATGGTTACAACGCTATGTCTTTTGTAGACTTAGCATTTGTTGACAGCAGAGCTCCTAGAGCTAGAGAGATGATGCAGGATAGCCAGGATACCCTAAAGACACTTAAGGATAATCTACACCGTGCTCAGAATCAACAAAAGATGTATGCAGATAGGCACAGGGTGGAGAGGACATTTGAGGTTGGTGATCTAGTTTTCTTGCGCCTACAGCCATACCGACAGTCTACACTGAAGAAGAGTGGTGCAAAAAAACTAAAGCTTCTGTAATGTCTCCTTTTTAAGCATGGCTTCAAAAGAGAATGTTGTTGAGGCTTGGAGAATGGAATGTTGATTTTTATAGCTTCAACTAATTTTCTATGGTGAAACAAAGTTGGAAAAAGACTTTTGGTATTTCTATAATATGTTTACAAAAGTCAAAAATATTAAAATAATTAGCCAAGAGGTGAGATGACCCACATGGGAAAAATGGAAAATTGGAAAAAGGTGGAAAAAGAGAATATTGAAGGTGAAATGAATATTATAATATTTTATTGTTAAAATATTATAAAATATTGTGAACGGGGTTGTGCTTAAATGGCAAGGCCATAGGGTTCTCAAGATGGAGATCCAAGTTTGAATCCCCCAAGTAACATCTATGTGGCTTCTAAGTTGGTTGAGTTGACTAAGTGGTTTCTAAGTTGAGTATGTTGATGGGGAGGAGGTCCCCCTTGTGATCTTGAGTATGTTGAAATTACATCAAGTTTAGCATATTCCAAGGACGAAAACCCTTAGGAATATTGGTGGATTCATATGGAATTCACATTTGCACTTCATTGGTGATTTGGAGGAGAGGATTGACCTTCAAAGACATTTATTTTTGTAGATTGGTGTGAAGAAGACCTAGGGCCAAAATTGTGATATTTGTTGCCAAATACAATTTTGAAGATTGAGAGATTATATGCAGATTTTATATCAGATTGGAGCGCCATCTTTTGAAGGATTTGATTGAAGATTAGTGCTAGGGTTTTTACCCTAGGGTGAGTGCCACCTCCAAGGGGAGCCGATTTCAAGTTTGTGGAGCATTTGAAGACAAACCCTAGCCACCGCCCTTCACTTAGCATGCCATTTGCCATCTACAAGGGAGCGCCGCCTAGTTTGGAGGAGGAATCGTGGGTCTTTGAGTCCCAAGGGTGTATAAGCAAGTGCCAAATCTGATCGCCCATCTAGGGTTTGAAATAAGCATCATTCTCCGCTATTTTTGGTATGTATAAACCTTTGTTTATCAATGTAAAGGTCTGATTTTGGAACAGCAGAAATCTGAGTTATGTTTGGGCATGTTTGAGCCTTGAAAGTTGATGTAATTTCAATTCTGAGCAATTTGATTTGTAATCAGCAGTTAATCATATTCAGAAATCAGAACTTTATGTCATTTGTTTGCATTAGAATGGTCATATTATGTGGTAGAATAAATGGTTGATGTTATCTTCACAAAGTTCATGAATGGCGTTTATATTTGAGCAATTGGCATGCATTTCGCTGTCCAAAACCATTTACAATTCAGAAACAGAAAAATCAGATTTCATGCCTAGGGTTTGACAAAAATAAAAATCAGAAATTTAGGGCAGATCTGATTAGGGATCTTACACTCAACAACTTATTTGAAAATAAAAAATTAAAAACAAAGAAGAATGCATACTTAAATTTTTAAAAATAAATTACTAAAGTAAAACATAAAATTTAAAAATTGCATCATTCCAATTATCTTCAGCAACTCTAATCGTGAGAATGATCTAAAAATGGCATGTGACATGTGATGGTTTGTGATGAACATTTGGATCTCTTCAGCCTCAACATAGACTTGTTTGATCCAATCTATTTGTAGTGTATGAAATTCAACCTGGCAAAGAAAAGCGTGCTTTCCCTTACCTGATGATCTCAATGACTACACTAGGAACAACTAGCTCACCTAGATGACTCTAATCTGCTGCTATCTTACCAGGAGCAGATTCTTACTAGATGAACCTATGTGTTTTACCTTTGATAAAACTATGTTTTCGAATCAAGTTAGAACACTATGCTGATCAACATAAAGTGAACTTTTAATAGAGACAAAATATAAATTTTAATTAAAAATAAACAGAAATAGAAAGAGGGAACCGAGGACCTGTGATAGGAGTACAAAGTCCATTGGCTTGGACATTTGTGCATCATACAGACATTTGGACAGTACGAAAAATTAAGAATTTTCAACTCTGTTCTCAATAATCTCACTCAATCTGCATAGGGAAAAACAACAACAAACCTAGGTGTTTCTAGATAACAAAAACAAGCTAAAATCAAAGAGATATTATTAACATGCTTAAAAGAGATGAATGAAATGACAAGAAATGAAAGGGGGAAATCTACAAAATCAGCGTGTGGTTGAAATCTCCTCCTTTAAATCTACAACTTGTAAGAGAAACAAAGAAATGTTGGGGCTGTTTGGGGGCTTGCTTTCAGGTCAAGTCCCTATGTCAGTCTCTTGACCTCCACGAATAGGCAATAATGGAAAGTATTGAAAAGACATGCGTGTGCTCTTATTTTCTAAGTGTATCTAGAAAAATAATAGCAGTGACAATGATAGAAATAAGAATGCAAAAACAAACTAATCTACTCAAGCTAGAGCAAACCAGTGTGCTATGGAAAGAGAGATAGGAAACGGAGGAACCCACAAGATGCTACACAAACATAAGTGGATTGCACAAATGGAATAAACAAAGAGAGGGCAAGAATGGAACACAATCACCTCAAAACTGTAGATGAGAGCTACCCAGCCCAGAACAGGGCCCAAAGAAGAGCCCAACAACAAGTAGCGGTTCCACAAAAACCCTATGAAGGTGCAAAGATTCAAAAGATGATTACATGAGCTTGAGAAGTGCGACACAAGTTGGTTGCACGTTGTCGGAGATTGCCAAGAATGCTGATCAAATTACTTAAGGATGCAAGAGTATGTAGAAATCAACAATGAAGTTGTAGAAAATGTTTTACACAATGAGCAAGAAAAATTCAAAAGAGTCACTTGGAGGGAGAAAAGGAGAGCTAGGTCAAATTAAGCCATTCGAAGGTCACAAAGGCATTACATAAGATCCTACATGTTGTGGAAGGTGGTAAGAAATGCTTAGAAACGGTCACTGGGTGCTAGATAGGCTCGAGATGCTAGCGCGCCTCGCGGACGTCCGTGCTAAGCGCTAGTGTCTGAGTGACATCAACTTCTGAACTCTTAGAACACCTTAGGACAAGCAAAGGATTATGACACTTAAACAAAATTTTACAAAAATGAGCACAAAGGCTGAAACATAACACGAACATAACATTTTGTGGGTTGGAAAAAGGCTAAGGTAGGTTTAAAAATGGATCTATAACATGGTAGAGGAGTGGACACTAAAATGAGCGAAAAACGTAGTGTGAAATTGCAAGGGTATGCAATTTTCTACGTTACACTATTTTTCTACCCAAGTTTTGTAGCTTGAGGTTGAGCAAGTGGATAACACGAGGTGTCTAAAATATATGTGAGAACCATGTGTCAACCAACATACTAGTTGCTCAGCAATTCTTTGCATTGTATGCTATGACTTGAACAACATTTTGAGGAACCACTTCTTGAATGCATTGTATAACGATGTTAGCAATAAATTGTGCATCATTCACCTGCACCTCACAATCCATGAATTTCAAAAACATTGCCCCTTTAGGGCACACTGCAATCACATTGATTAACAGCCTATTTCTTACATCCTTCCATCCATCTGAAATGATGGACACCCTTGTTTGTTTCCATGAGGCCCTAATGGGTGCCAATGAAGTTTTTATAGTTTTGACCTCCATTGACAATAAGGTGTTACACATCTTCTCATAACTTGGGCCTGTGTACTAGCATCATTTACTTTTCTCATCGTATCTTGCCAATATGGTGATCGAACAACATTGAAGGACCCTGCTGGCTGTTCTCTTATGCTGATCTGTTCTTATTTCTCTGATCTGTCCTCATCATCATTTGTTGCTTCTGTCTTTACTTGCTTGATACTTTACCATTGCTTACTCTTGATCAGATTGAAGTGATTAGTTTTACCCTGCAAAAATTGTTGGTTTGAAAGACTAGGATGAGACAATCTTCATAAACTTACTGGGAGGACAACTGACTTGTACTTGATGCAAACCTGAGGATTTACTGCCAACTAACTGACAAAGAAAGCCTAAAAATGGAGTTTCGTAGGGGTACCAACAAATAACATGGCCATTCGATGTATTACCTATATGGGATGAACTTGAACTCTGAAAGCAAAAGAGACTAGCTGAGATGAGTGATTCCTGGTGGAGTCTTTGCAGATTTTTCAGGACTTCCAGGAAAGCCTGCAAACTTTCTTGCTGTCTGTTTATTTTTGGGGTTAGCTTTGAAGTACAAAAAAACATTTGAAATGTTTTGGAAGTAAGAAGGGTTAGGTTTACAATAGCATTGTTTTGTATAGTTGGCTTTCAAGCATGATGGACCGGTACTAGATGGAGAAGTTTAGCATGGTACTGAATGTGTAGTCCAACACATACCAAAATATTGTTATTTTGTAAGGATCAATTGTTGGTGACTATTGTCAATGCAATAAAGTCACTGCCTTATCTGCTGATAGTTTATTTTATTTTATTTTTTTGTAAATTTCTAGTAGGATATCACCCGGGGAGATAGAAATGTTGATGCTTGCCAGGGGCATTTAGTTTTTCTTAGCAGACAGACACTTTACGTACTTAGCAGGTTCCCAAGGCCATGTGCCTTACTATATATTTAGCATTAATGTGAATCACACTTAAATCATGATGGCACCGTCATGTTCCCTTGCTTTCTATTTGAGAGCAGTGATTTCTGTCATTAGGTATCATGATTTATAATTTGTCATGTCCCCATTTTCAGAGTGATCACCTAGTGGAGTTGGCTAGCCTATTCTATTCCCATAGGCTAAGCTGGAGGGCTTCGGGAATGACCTAATTGGTGATTTTTTCATACTTAGCCAAATTTGTAGGGCAAAATGAGCATAGAAGATGATTTAGCATAGCATATTTTTGTGGTATTTTTGATGAGGTCATCACTAATAAAATAATTTTCCCTACTATGGAGCAACCCAATTGGAGAAGGGAAAATGAAGGAAAATATGGAAAATGCCTTGGAACAAAATAAGAATAATTTATAAGGTTTTTCCTTGATGTGGATGACTTCAATTGAGGTCAAAAATATGTTGTCATGTGCCGAGTGGGTCACCCTTGGAGGATGGAGAGATGGAAAAATAATAAAAATAAAATAAAATGTTTTATTTATGATTTGGGCGCCCAAAAGGAGGTCGGCCTAGGGAGAAGAAAAATAAGGAAATAAAAAGGGAAATACCTCATGAGGTCGACCAGCTTGAGGAAAGGAGAAAAAAGCATGTATAAATATAAATTGTTTGGAACTCATTTCATCATCATTCATCATATTCCTTTCATTTGAGATTTATCTCTCTTGGCTACAACTTTTAGTTCAGCTCCTTCCTAGGACGAAAACCCTAAGGAAGATAAGTGGATTGGACGAAAACCCAATCACACTTTGGAGGTGGATTCATACGGAGTTCACAATTGCACTTCATTGGAGATTTGTGGAGGAGAAGGGCAGATTTGCATATTCAGATTTGAGATCAGCTTTGGGGGAGATTTCATTGTGGTATTTGTGCATCATTGGAGCTAGGGTTTTACCCTAGATTTGTGCGCCACCTTTGGAGGTTCATATTTGTGGCATTTTGTATGCATTTTTGCATTATGCTGCGCCCTTAATTTCTAGTACCATTTTGGAGCAGATTGGAGTGCCCACTTTTGAGGGCGAATTTGGCATGTTTTGGAGCAGCAAACCCTAGGCACACCTCATGGAGATTTCGCCCAGCTAGGGTTGATATTCTGTCAACTATTTGCTTGTAATTGGTATGTACAATCATACTTATTTGGTCTATATTATAGTGTAGAATTTCTGGGCATTGTTGTCATGTTTGAGCCCATGAAATTGATTTAATTTCCAATCAGCATATTCATTTTGGAGCAGCAGACTTATTTAAGCAGAAATCAGATTTGTTTGACACATGTTTGGCCCTTGGATGATTGATTTTCATAGTTGATATCTTTGTCAATGATTATACTTATTTGGCATGCATTTTATGATGTTTGGAGCATATTTGTTGGCTGCCTATGAATGTTTACAATTCTGAAAATAAAATCAGAAAATCAAAGCAGAATTCTAGGGTTTCAGCAGAAAACTAAAAGTGCAGAAAACTAGGGCAGAATTCAGAATTTTAAAATCAGAATTTTAGGGCAGATCCCATTGGGGATATTACATAATTATCATTTGTGAATAATCATGCAGCGCAGGTTGTTATTGATATTTGACCAGAGAGTAAAATAAATTCTTTTTTCTCCCAATTTTTAATTCTGAATACATGTTTTTATGACTGCAATTCTGGATATAAGATAATTTTGTCTTCTCAAAATGCATGAAATAAAATTCACATTGATTAGCAAATGATTCAGTACGATTTGTTTATCTGCAGTAGGCCCTACCTAGACAAAAGAGTACAACCAAAGTATAAGAACATGTTAAAGTTTATGGTTTTGCAGGTTGAAGCGTTTCAACTTCAATATAAGGCTTGTAATGAGGAGGAAAGCAAAAATGAATTTCAGGGAGACACTTTGCATATATCAACTCCAGAGAGTCAGGAACAATTGTGTAAAATTAATGATCAATCTAAGAGTTTTTGTAGTTTCAGTTTGGTTGGAGAGAGAGAGGATACACAGGACATCAACTTCAATATCTCCTTAAATAGAAGCCGTAATAGGGGTTTTAGCAATGATGAAGATCAGAATGACAGCTCTATGGTTGGAAACACATATAGTAGAAGTCTGACTGCCACAGCTGGAATGTGTGTTGAAACTACCTCTGTCATCAGACTTTACCATCCAATTCCGTCTAGCAGCTCTGAGGTCATTGATTTTGGGATTTTTATGTCAGAGTTGAACTCTGCATTACTTCATAAGCGGGATCAACTTTGGTACCTGACTTGGAGAGGAATTCCATCTTTAATAAATTTAGAAAGTTCTTTAGTTTCAACAGAATTTGATTTCTGGATAAGAAGCCTGTTTTATCCTACAACATCACCACAATTTATTTCTGAAGATGCAATAGTGCAGAGGAATCTTTGGGTAGGGGCGATAGTGACAAGCAGAATCCATTTTGATGCATTGGATAATATACATGTGTGTATATCGGGAAAGAAACTAATCCATTTGTATCCTCCATCGGCACTTCTATATATACATCCAAAACCTTGGAGAGCAGGTGACTTTGTTATTGCTATCTCACATTGAAGTTTAAACATGTTTTGTCTGGCAGATTTTGAGATGTGATGAGTATATCTTTCAATATATTTGGTGAATTCCCTTTTAATTTCCTCTATATGAGTTTGGTGTTCAAGGATATTAGAACATTTCTACCATTCTTTCTATTCGTGGTCTATCTTGTGTCTTGCCGAATAGCATCTTTTCAATGTTTTAACTTGTAACTTATATAAATATTTTCAAGTTTTAGAAGTCCACTGGAAACATATCAGAAGCAGTAGTGGTGCGTATAATGAGTTGATAATGTCACAGATACTCTATAATAATTATTTTATGCTGCAGGAGACTCTAGAATAAGGCTCATCAAGCAGTTTGATTTTCATTTCTAGGTACGACTATTAGGTTTATACATATCACCTGAAATGGGGAAACAACCACAAGTTTTAAAAATTTTATACACGTCACCTGAAATGGGGAAACAGCCACAAGTTTTGGAAATTTTATACACATCACCTGCAATGAGGGAATGGCTAAGTTTTGAAAATCTTATCTATGTCATCTGAAATATGGAAACAGCTACATGTTTTAAAAATACTACTTGCAAGATTTTGGGAATTGACGAAAAGCCACTCAAATATGCATATATAAAATTCATAAACATTTTTAACTTGTACATTTTGTAATTTTTAAGTTCTAGAAGTCCACTGGAAACGTAGCAGAATCAATAGTGGTGTGTATAATGAGATGATTATGTCATTCAGATATCACCTGAAACAGGAAAACAGCCACAAGTTTTGGAAATCTTATACATGTCATCTGAAATGGGGAAACAGCTACAAATTTTTGAAATATCACTTGCAAAATTTTTGTAATTGAGGAAAATTCACTGAAATATGCATATATAAAATTCATAAACATTTTAAATGTAGGAAAAAAGCAAAAGAACAAAACACTCAACCTAAAATATATTCATACGACTCGTACAATTATTTAAACAGCGAAGTATGTCACAGCCCAAATTCCCCACTTCTTCCTGAAGCAGCTTAGCATCACCTTTGATTATGAACCTTGATTGAATTATTGAACTAGCTATGTTTTGAATTCTGGTTAATGGCGATGCTTGATTCAGATTGTGAAATTAATATTTGAATTTTTGCACCATGGCAGCAAAAATCTTTTGGGGAAAAGATGGCAAACCAAAAGTTTAAGAATTTTCAAAAAATTGGGATGTAATTGAGTGAAAATCAGATTAAAAAAACGTTGAAAAACACAAAAAAAGAGAGAAAAACCTGTTGTTTTTTAAATTTAAAGGCATTTTAATAGCATAAAAATATAGAGAGCAAATAAAAATGAGAGTTCAGCGCATGAATTATGGAATATAGATTTTCTCATTTATGTCCATATCGCTGATTACATTGCATTGCACAATGCATACTACATAGTGCATTAATGATAACTAGATGCTAATAGTTTTCAAATTTTCAATTGCAATCTACTTTGTACAAAGTCAACCGTCAAACTAAGTACAAGGTTCCAAAAAATCAGATGTAGCCAATGACTCTTGTTGCTACGAAGAGAGCTACACTAGAGGGCTGCAGGTCTTGATGATGAAGCTCCTGGGTCAGAGCCTCTCCTAAGTTGTTCAACCACATCACTATCATAGTTGTACTCCCTAAGGAGATTAAAATCATTAGCATTGTGAAGGCCATCATCATTTGCAATCCACTTAGAATATGGATCCACATCGTCAAGGTTAATTGGCTGGTTTTCCTTGACAGTACCTGATTTTTCCATATAAAAATTAGATTTGGCAATTGAAAATGAAACAAAAACAATCATTACAATTTAGAATTACAATTGCAAGTATTTTAGAACTCTAATCTTGAGCTTTCTTCAGCTTCAAGCGGAGGTTGTGATGAATGAACACCAAGTCGTTCATTTGTTGTGGTGTTAGATGGTTGTGTATCTTGGAATCTGTGTTCAAAAACACTCCAAGTATGCTCTCAAGTGGATGAATTGCATGGCTGGTTGAAAATGCGCATTGCCATCTATGGAAGGTTTTTGACTTCTTGGCCACAAAAATCCCACTATTGCGTTGGAAAACACAAATTATTTTGATATGATATCATATAAGATCTACTAAAAGCTTAACACCTTTAATGTGCATGTCTACAATATAGAGAGAGAGAGTCAAAAGCTAAGTCACAAGGTTTGAGTTTGAGTTTGAGTTTGGCAACGATAAAATTTGGATCAAGTTCGGCAAGGGAAAAAAAATTCAGAAAAAAATCGCCTAGTATAAATTTAATTTTTTTAAAAATATAAATAATAAATCCATAAAATTGTCAAAATAGTTTAACATTGCTAAATACTAATTTTAAAAAACGAAATAAAAAATACTATAGTTTATTTTTAAAAAACATAAAAATAAAAACATATTAGATTTTTTAATTTTTTTAATAAAAATATAAAAATATAAAAATAAAATATATTAAATTTTATATTTAATATAACAAAAATTTATTTAATTTAAAAATACTAAATTTTATTTATAAAAACATAAAAATATAATAGTTAGTTAAACATACTACTTTAGTATAATAGTTAATTTATTTAGTAAATTAAACAAAAAAATATAAAAAATACTAAATTTTATTTTTAACTTTAAAGAAAAAATAAAAAATAATTTATTAAGTAAATTAAACATAAAAATATAAAAAATACTAAATTTTATTTTTAACTATAAAGAAAAAAATAAAATATAACAAATAAAAATTAAAAATATAGATCTTAAATTTTATTTAAAAAGCAAACAAACAAAAGTAAAATCTAAAAATTAAAATGTTAAAACTTAATACACAGGCTTCTGTTGCCCGCGCCCACAACTAATTTAGTTACCACTCGCCACTTCGTCACGGACTAGGTCAACAGGTTCGCGATCACCAAACAATGGCAATCTCGACTCTCCAGCACCAAAAACAATAATGATATAAATATTTGCAGTTGTCGTGTTGGTTTAAAGGTAACAAAACAAGATAAAAACCTTTAAAAAGTGCTTTTTCGAAATATATTTAATTAAAGAAATGTCAGCCTTTATCTGTACGAACTTAAAGGTGAATTTTAGCGAATTTTTAATATTGTTTTGAAGTCCTCTGAATTTCAAACTCCATAGCCGAAATTCAGTGAACCGTGTGACTTAGGTCAAAAGTTTATGGAGTCTATTTGGTTTGAAAGTCTTCTTGCCTTTTACGACAACCATATTTGAGAAAAGACCCCTTGCCTACTTGTATATTGGTAGCTTTTACATAATTGCATCCAATGCTGCTAGCATAGGGAACTTTTTCTCCATGCACTTGAGTAGGCTCTATGTGACCTCAACATCATCTTTGAATAAGGGGTTATAGAACAATGATGAATTCATACAGTATACGGGTAGCATGGAGAGAAGTGCATAAGGAGATCCCCTCTCCTATTGATTATGTCCCACAATGACATATACCTGTCATTATTTTCCATCCTACCCCTCATCACCTCCTTGGCCTTATACATGGCCTCATACAAATAGCCCATGGGGGATTTTTGTAATGTTTCCATTTTTCGAGTGATCACCTAGTGGAGTTTACTAGCCTATTCCATTCCCGTAGGCTAGGCCAGAGGGCTAAGGGAATAACCTAATTGGCTAGATTTCATACTTAGTCAATTTTATTTGGGCAAAATGATTGTGGAAGATGACTTGGTATATTTTTGTGAGTCTTTTGGTGAAGTCAACACAAATAAAATAATTTTCCCTAATGATGAGCGACCAAGGGGGAGAATAAAAAGAGAAGAAAATAGATGGAAAAATGCCTTTGGAAAAATAAGAATAAATTATGATATTTCCCTTGGAGGAGGACGACTTGATTAGAGGTCAAAAACATGATGTAAAAGATGCCTAAGTGGTTCGCCCCACTTGGAGAAGGGGAAGAAACAATATGAAAAATAAAACATCTTGTCTGGGTCGGCCAAGGAAGAAGAAGAAAAAGAAAATAAAATATTTCCATTGTGTTTTGGGCGCCTAGCATGAGGTCGACCCTATGAGAGGGAAAAAAGTGAAATAAAATTACAAGAGGTGGTCGACCAGCTTGAGAAGAGAAGAAGATTTATGTATAAATATAAGATCATTTGAGGCATTTCCATCATCATTCATTTATATCATTTCTTTGGAGATTTATCTCTTTGGCTGCAACTTTGGTTCAACATATTCCAAGGACAAAAACCCTTAGGAATATAGGTGGATTGGACGAAAAGCCAATCTCGTCTTGGAGGTGGACTTATGCGGAGTTCATATTTGTGCTTCATTGGAGTTTTGGAAGGAAAGAAGGTGCAACAAAGTCATATTTGTTTCTGCAGAAACCCTAAGGCCAAATTGTGAGATTTGTGCCAAATACAATTTGGAGGAACAAGGATATATTCAGATTTTTAGATCAGACTTGGAGCGCCATCATTTTGGAGTGTTTGAGCATTGATTGTGCTAGGGTTTTCACCCTAGATTGAGCGCCAAGGAGTGCGACTTCATTGTGGATGTTGGGAGCCAAGCCTTAGCCCCGTTGCCCTCATTTTGCATGTGTTTTGCCACTTCCAAGAGAGCACCGCCTAGCTGAAGGAGTTCGCCCATCTAGGGTTTGATTTGTGAACCGTTCTTCATCATTTTTGGTATGTACAAACCTTAATTAGGTCTGATTTGTAAGGGCAGAATTCTGGGCTATGTTTGGGCATGTTTGAGCCTATATATTTGATATAATTGCAATTCAGATTATTCTGATTTGTAGCAGTAGACTTATATATTCAGAAATCAGAATTGTTTGTCATTTGTTTGCATTTGGTTAGTCATATCTTGTGGAAGAGTTTATGGTTGATGCTATTATCATAAGGGCTTATTATTGGCATGTTTATTTGAGCATTTTGGCATATATATGTTCGCTGGCCACACTTATTGTAAATCACAAATAAAAATCAGAATTCAGATTTAGGGTTTGGGAAGAAGAAAAATCAGAATTCTAGGGCAGATCTTGTTAGGGATCTTCCAATTTTTTCCCATCCACTAGTCTCAAAACTATTATTAAAGGCTCCAAAAATTCAACAACTTGTTCTGCAACATTCCAAAAACTTGTAAAAAAATGTAGTTTGCTACTATCCTGCCATCCATTTGATTGGTGAAGTCAGACTCCATCCACTAATTTGAAACAAACGTTGGCTTCAAATTCGTCTCGAATATACATAGGAATTTCTTATGGGGTGGGACAAAGGATAAGAGGAAATTCAATTTGATTAAATGGGAGACCATTTGTAGAGAGAAAAAGGAGGGAGGCCTGTTAGCGTTTAATTTCACACCTTTTGGTGAGAAAGAAAAATGGACAGCGTGTATAGTAGGACTGTTCTTCAAATTAGGAGGGGAAGCTCCCTCAACAAGGAAATTAAAAAGACGTTTACAAAATAACCTATCTTTTTTGGTTTCTCAGGGCACGAGCACAAGGCAATGAAGCTCTTCTGCGAGGCTATAAGATTTTCTAAAGCATTATAGAAGAAAATAACTAACTCTATCTTAAAACACTTCCGATTCCTTTAAGTAAATCCAGAGCATAAAAAAATCGAAGGAACAACTTGGAGATTTTCAACACAAAAGAACAAAGATAATTCGACAACAATCGTTCATGCACAAAGTCATGAACGATTTTCACAACTCTCGACAACAAGATAGATCTCAGAAACCATGATGCATATTCTCATTAATCAAAAGACAAGAACAAATAACACTGCTTGAACAATAAAATGCGAGCAAATATTAGTCTCAGCATTTACCATTAGCGATTTTAAGTGTGTAGAATACACTTATTTATACCTAAAAAGCAAAGATGCAAGGAAATAAAAGGAAGAGTTAACTAACACTCTTCACTCTAGATCTAATTGCTGCATGGGAAGCATGCAAGCTTATTAGCAATTAAAACTAAAAGTATCTTATCATGCAATTGTTAAGTGAACTTGCATGTTATTACACAATGAGTTCCAACTCAAAGAAAATTTGCATGATTTCCAAAAGCAAATTCCAAAAATAAATTTAACTCTAGATAACAAAGTCAGTTCTCAAAATAGAAACTGCTTTGGAAATCTCTCCTGCTGCCAAAAATAAATCCCTCCTGCAGATAGTGAAAAATTGACTAAGTATGAGAATTGAGAATTTTCTCAAATTCCTCAATCCTAGCCTCATCTGGCATAATCATGGATTCAAGGTGAACCGTTCTCATCTGTAGGTCAATGGCAGCATCCTCTGTGATTTTCGCAAAAACTTTAAAATCTTTTTCAGCCTTGGCAAATTTTGATGCAATTTCAACCACGAGGTACATCTTGTCTACGTGAGGATCACCACAAAAACCTTCCGCGGATTAGCTGAATGAACTCCTCCTGCAAATTATGAACAAGGCAATTTACGCCTTCATCGCTGAAATACCTACAAGGAATGTTTTGGACAAAATCAATGGCATATTTTTCAATACCCAGAAGTTTTTCTTTCCACGTAGCCAACTCCATCGCTATATTCTTCGAGGTGAAACTTGTCACAAGTCTGTTTCTCTGATCTTGGAATATTCATGTTTGAGCAAAGATTTGGCCTCAATGGTGACTGATGAATATTGCATGATGACTTGGAGGGGTTTTGTTCTGATGCCTTTTTGCCTTAAAAATTGCCAATCTGGACCTCTGTGTGTTCGCTGCCCAAGAAAAACAAGTTCTTTTTTTGCTGTCCAAATTTTAATTTTTTGCCCTTGGAAAATGAAAATTTGGAGTTGCACCCTCAAAGATTTGACAGATCTGAGCTCAAACTGGTCCAGGATGATGGAAGATGCCTTTTGCCAAGGTGGGTATGTGTCGGAAATGAGAAATTTTGGACATATAGGCCTCAAAAATCACTTTTATTTTGGCTGTAGGTGGTGATTTTGCCTTCAAACAGTCATGACCAGAGAAGAAAATCCTTGAAAAATCACCGAAAATGGCTTCCTGGGTATGGGCGCTGCCTTAGGAGTATGAATATGGACCCTGTGAAGGAAAAGAATGAAGAAAAAAAAAGGATGGCTTAGAAATGGCTGATTTGTCTTCTTTATGCTTTGCTGGTCCGAAAAAGCTTCAAATCTGCAATAAAAAGTTTGAAAAACCTTCAACAATGGCTGCCAGTGCAAAGAAATAGCCTTCCTATGAACAAATTTGCCTTGGAGTGTGATAGAAAGGTGTAGAATGATGCAAGAATGAATAATCTTTGCCCCGTATGTGAAGATCCACTCCTTAGTGCCTTAGAATCCGTCCCATGCAAGCTTTTATTCTCCCATTTATGGCCGCCATGTGTGAAGTGCAGCCTTTGCATCCTTACCTTTGGAAAATGATAATAACAATGCTAGAGATCTTCTTTATAGTGGACGCCACCCTTCTAGGGTTTTCAATGTGCTTTTTCCTAAAAATAAGATGCTCTTATTTTTGGCTTCCATGTACAAATGAAAGAATGAGAAGTGAACTTCTAATTATAGCTTTGAAGATTGCCAATCTCAAAAAGGAGTGCTTTTTTATCAAATTGAGTGCCTTTTTTCAAAGGCCAAAAAGGCGTGAGAATTGGACAATTTGAGCGCCTTTTATGGATGCCAAAAAGGCGTGGAAAAAGGGCAATTTAGGCGCTTTTTAGAAAGGTTGAAAAGGCGTGAGTTTTGAGGGATTTAGGCGCCTTTTGGAAGGTATGGAAATAGGCGTGCATTTTGAAGAATTTTAGCGCCTTTTAGGATGATGAAAAAGGAGTGCAAAACCACGAAAGAGCGCCTTTTGGAGGTGTTTGAAAAGGTGCGGATTTTGCTTGAAATGAGTGCCTTTTGCAAGGCACGAAAGGGCATGCAATCTCCTCAAATTGAGCGCTTTTTGGAGGTGATTTGGAGTGTCCTGGGTGGAAGTATATTTCAAAATATATTTAAGTATATGCTCAAATATGCTTTAAATATTTTGAAATATACTTCTAGGATGTTTGAGATAGGTCCCAGATCCATGGGATTTAACATGTAGATTCTAGATTTTTGAGGATCCACCAGATTTTAGACTTAGTTTTCAGGATATCAGAACATCAGGCTTCAGGACACCAGACTTAGCCAATTTTAGGGCTCATATTTATGATTCTTGACCTTGGAAAACTTTGAACTTTTCCTTGGCCATTTTGACGGAGGCTGCCTAGATCACTGCCGTTTGCCTCTGCCTCTGAAGCTTCTTCGCCGTTCCTTTGCGTCATTCAACAGTTCCACGTCCTCTGAAATATCAGCCAATCAGAATCAAGCAGGACTCCTGAATTAGAGTGTCCATTTTTAGAAAATTTTGCTAGCATCCATATCTCAAGAAACCCAGAAACCTAAAATTGACGTCTATTTTTAGAAATTTTGACTTTTTGACTTTTGACGACCAATCTTTTGAATTCTCACAAAAATGCCTTGATGAAGCAAAAAATTTGATTTGGCATAACATAGCCAATTTGGCTTCTTTGAATCCTTCTCCATTCGAGCCTTGTAGCGATTTCTTTTGATATATCTTGTACTTGCAAGGTTAGCAAATAATGACAAGGCGACATGGTGCTTGAGAGGTGTGTTTGGGCACATATACGAAAAATTTCGTATGGGTACAACATTAGGCTCTGTTTGGGGACCATGGTGTATACTTGCAGCATAGAAGGACCTCAGAATCTCTAGGTTTATAGTGCAGACCAGTGTCTTATCAATTGGGCAATAGAGTCAGTATATTTTCCTAACCACCTAGAACAAGACTTTTTCCTAAAATCACCTAGGACCGGACTTCTTAAAATCACCTAAGAGTGGAACTCTGGTCTACCTAAGGAAACACGACAAATAAACAAAATGTGAAAGGGAAACACAAAACTACATAACAATACATTACTGAAAGGGAAAACACAGTACAAAACAATTCGACACACAAAACGCTCCTTTTTCGAGCGAGGACAAGAAGAACAAAAATTGTTACACAAAATCATCAACAGGTTCAGAAAAATAAGAACCTCTTCTCTTGAGTTGGGAAATTTGTCTTGGTAGCATAGTCTTTCTTCCTCTACAACACCTTCTCGAAGAGCCATGATTCAGGTGGGTAGACTCGATCAGGCCATGAGAAGTTCATGATGAATTGATTGATGCGCATGAGCTCTGTTGTATCATCTTCTTCCATAGTGAAAAATCTTTGCAGCAGGTGAAGGTATAGAACCTCCTGAAGGTATGAAGCAAGATCCTGTGGCCAAAGTATGCTTGTGGGAACGGTAACCACTACATATAAAACTTGATGTTCTTCATCCATGTCTTCAACATACGCAACCTTGAACTCGGTCCATGAGATCTTTTGGAAAAGATCGAAGCTGCTCGTACAGAATGTCCATCACTGGTTCTTGGCTCATCGGATTCACAATTGTTATCATCAATTTATCTAGTGATTCAGGTACTTCTTCATCATTCCCATGAGTCATGTCTTCATCTATCCACTCCTCAGAATCTGAATGTGATAAATAATCAAGATCTGAATCTTCGGGGTCCTGATCATTATCAAAGTACACTTGCCGGATAACATCTTCACTAAGTAGCTCACTCCACCATCCATCATTTTGAGTCTTATCAACCTCCATAGAACAATCTCCTTCAACAGATGTATCTTTGAGACCATGAATGCTGATATCAGGCAGCATCTCATCTTTGGCGACAACACACTTCTCTTCTAACATGCGAGCAAGATCATGGACAAATTCTTCTAAGCTTTGTGTTTCTTCATCTACTTGATTGATCTCACACGACATATCTCACCACACACTTGTCGAGAATTTCTGATTTCTCCATATGATTCTCCTGAGTGACCAACAGTGAATACTCCATGAACTTTTCTTCTCTACGGGCTTCTTCACATTTTATGTGTTGCTTTGGTCTTGTCATATCCGTGGTGTCTTTTTCTTGCACAGGTTCATGCATAACCCCTAAAGGTCTAGCATTATCCTTTTCTAAGTGATGTAGAAAACCATCCAAATCTGGTAAAGATCCTTCCATATGGTCTTCTGATTCGACAAGTGCCTTCAATGATGAATCACTTTCAACGTGAAAATATTCCTCTTGCTCTAGCTGCAATGCTTCTTTGATATCTTGAAAGAAAACACCAACTCTTGACAACCAGACCTTGGTCTCTTCTCCTAACATCAACTGAGATTGTTGATCATTAGTACTTGCAGAAACTTCTACCTTCAGAGCTGAAAAGTCTTTAGAAAGAGCATCTTGGTCACCTCCTTTGATTGCATCAAGCACAGGTTCTTCAAACCAACCTTCAAAAGAAGATAAGAACAAATTGGATTCATCATTGCTCTCTATGACTTCCTTGCAACTCTAATCTTGAGAGGTTCGTCACATTTCTTCATCCTCAGAGAAAATATGCAACACTTGCATTACATCAGGTCCCTCTTTTGTCCACAATCCTTCTTCCACCTCAAAACATGGGCGCAAAATAGGCAAAACTTCAGCTTCTAATTTTTGTTCCATTTCTAGATCTTGACTATGCAGACATATGTGGTCTTTTGAAAAATGATTATAAAAATCATTCCTTTGGATATTCGATTTACACTGTGTAAGTCCCATCATAGAGCCGCCATCGAATTTGTCAAAAAGATGTTCAGGACCATCTGATAATCCTTGATCTTTACTTGAAGTTTTTGACATCTGCATGAATCTTCTCATCTCAGGGCAATTTTCTCCATCATGTTGGTTTGTGGTATGGAACAAACAATACACTTGTATTGTAGAAGGCACATCTGCCCCTTGACGCACAGGTGAAGTAGGTTGATCACTGACATAGTTAATGAAAGAATCTTGCATATTTGAAGATGGAACTTGCCCAAGTGGAGCAATGTTCAAGGGCGTCGATGGCTTGATTGAATCTCTCTATATCTTTCCTAAAGTGATCATATGATCCTCTAATTCAACAGCATACTCCTGAGCTTCTTGCAGTTCTATAGCTTGTCTTTGCTTGAGATAGAAAGATATGTCTAGAGACTGGATTTGTGAAACAACTTAGTAGAATTTCTGATGAAGGATTCAGGGTGTTTGCAACTTTTCCAACCAGACGATTGAATTTGGCCACGAACTCTCGCATTGCCTCACTTCTGTTTTTCTTGATGTTTGATAGTTGTGCAAACAAGATGTGACTGTCTTCTGCAGGCTTGAAACGAGCAAGAAATTTCTCTCTCATGGACTCCCAACTCGTGATCGAACCAATAGCTAGGTGACAAACCAATCAGTTGCGGTGCCCCGCAAACTCTTCACAAATAAGCGGACTGCAACATCTTCATGTGCAACGCTAAGAATCCCACAGGAGGTGGTGAAGGCAGAAATGTGCTCATCAGGATGTTGTTGGTCATCACCATGAAACTTCGGAAATTTTTTTCTTGATCCTTAAGGAAGTTCATGGTTACCGGTGAGAGCTAGAGGACCAATAGTATTTCCCCACGGCAAAGGAGGTGCACGCCTTCGGTTGCCGTTATTGTTATTGTTGTTGTTGTTGGCATTGTTGCCAACTCCACTGTTGTTATCACCCATGTCTTCTCTCGTCAAATCTGGTATATCAGGATTGGTAGAAGATGAGCCTTCAGCGTCTGCAGTACTGAAAGTTGAAGCAAGTGGATCAGCAAGACTCCTATTCCGCCTCTAGTATACTTGGTACACCAGATTGCTTAATTCCATGCAGGTGGGGGTAACACCGGTCTTCCTGCTGCAAGATCTGCCTTTCGTTCTTCTTTGTCAAGGATCATGGCAGCAACTCTCCAATGTGCAGGATTCTTTCTTTCAACGAACACAAATCTTCTCAAGCTGTCAACAATATCTTCTTGCTCCTGTTGAACTAGAGTCGTATGCGGCTACAAAACATGTGCAATAGGTCTCCAGATGGTCATATATGCAAAAAGACAAAGCGTTAGCTTCAAAGTAAAAATCTCGTGCCCCACGGTGGGCGCCAAAAACTGTTAGCGTTTAATTTCACACCTTTCGGTGAGAAAGAAAAACAGACAGCGTGTACAGTAGGATTGTTCTTCAAATTAGGAGGGGAAGCTCCCTCAACAAGGAAATTAAAAAGACGTTTACAAAATAACCTATCTTTTTTGGTTTCTCAGGGCACGAGCACAAGGCAATGAAGCTCTTCTGCGAGGCTATAAGATTTTCTAAAGCATTACAGAAGAAAATAACTAACTCTATCTTAAAACACTTCCAATTCCTTTAAGTAAATCCAGAGCATAAAGATATCAAAGGAACAACTTGGAGATTTTCAACACAAAAGAACAAAGATAATTCGACAACAATCGTTCATGCACAAAGTCATGAACAATTTTCACAACTCTCGACAACAAGATAGATCTTAGAAACCATGATGCATATTCTCATTAATCAAAAGACAAGAACAAATAACACTGCTTGAACAATAAAATGCGAGCAAAAATTAGTCTCAGCATTTACCATTAGCGATTTTAAGTGTGTAAAATACACTTATTTATACCTAAAAAGCAAAGATGCAAGGAAATAAAAGGAAGAGTTAACTAACACTCTTCACTCTAGATCTAATTACTGCATGGGAAGCATGCAAGCTTATTAGCAATTAAAACTAAAAGTATCTTATCATGCAATTGAGTTAACTGAACTTGCATGTTATTACACAATGAGTTCCAATTCAAAGAAAATTTGCATGATTTCCAAAAGCAAATTCCAAAAATAAATTTAACTCTAGATAACAAAGTCAGTTCTCAGAATAGAAACTGCTTTGGAAATCTCTCCTGTTGCCAAAAATAAATCCCTCCTGCAGATAGTGAAAAATTGACTAAGTATGAGAATTGAGAATTTTCTCAAATTCCTCAATCCTAGCCTCATCTGGCATAATCATGGATTCAAGGTGAACTGTCGTCATTTGCAGGTCAATGGCAGCATCCTCTGTGATTTTCGTAAAAACTTCAAAATCTTTTTCAGCCTTGGCAAACTTTGATGTAATTTCAACCAGGAGGTACATCTTGTCTATGTGGGGATCACCACAAAAACCTTCCGCGGATTAGCTGAATGAACTCCTCCTGCAAATTATGAACAAGGGAATTTACGCCTTCATCGCTGAAATACCTGCAAGGAATGTTTTGGACAAAATCAATGGCATATTTTTCAATGCCTAGAAGCTTTTCTTTCCACATAGCCAACTCCATCGCTATATTCTTTGAGGTGAAACTTGTCACAAGTCTGTTTCTTTGACCTTGGAATATTCATGTTTGAGCAAAGATTTAGCCTCAATGGTGACTGATGAATATTGCATGATGACTTGGAGGGGTCTTGTTCTGATGCCTTTTTACCTTGAAAATTGCCAATCTGGACCTCTGTGTGTTCGCTGCCCAAGAAAAACAAGTTTTCTTTTTGCTGTCCAAATTTTAATTTTTTGTGAAAAAATTAAAATTTTTGCCCTTCGAAAATGAAAATTTGGAGTTGCACCCTCAAATATTTGATAGATCTGAGCTCAAACTAGTCCAGGATGATGGAAGATGCCTTTTGCCGAGGTGGGTATGTGCCGAAAATGAGACATTTTGGACATATAGGCCTCAAAAATCACTTTTATTTTGGCTGTAGGTGGTGATTTTGCCTTCAAATAGCCATGACCAGCGAAGAAAATCTTTGAAAAATCCCCGAAAATGGCTTCCTGGGTATGGGCGCTACCTTAGGAATATGAATATGGACCTTGTGAAGGAAAAGAATGAAGAAAAAAAAAAGGCTTAGAAGTGGCTAGTTTGTCCTCTTTATGCTTTGTTGGTCCGAAAAAGCTTCAAATCTGCAATAAAAAGCTTGAAAAACCTTCAACAATGGCTGCCAGTGCAAAGAAATGGCCTTCCTATGAACAAATTTGCCTTGGAGTGTGATAGAAAGGTGTAGAATGATGCAAGAATGAATAATCTTTGCCCTATATGTGAAGATCCACTCCTTAATGCCTTAGAATCCGTCCCATGCAAGCTTTTATTCTCCCATTAATAGCCGCCATGTGTGAAGTGCAGCCTTTGCATCCTTACCTTTGGAAAATGATAATAACAATGCTAGAGATCTTCTTTATAGTGGACGCCACCCTTCTAGGGTTTTCAATGTGCTTTTTCCTAAAAATAAGATGCTCTTATTTTTGGCTTCCATGTACAAATGAAAGAATGAGAAGTGAACTTCTAATTATAGCTTTGAAGATTGCCAATCTCAAAAAGGAGTGCTTTTTTATCAAATTGAGCGCCTTTTTTCAAAGGCCAAAAAGGCGTGAGAATTGGACAATTTGAGCGCCTTTTATGTATGCAAGAATAAATAATTGACGTCTATTTTTAGAAACTTTCTAAAAATAAAATTTTATTTTTTTAGAAATTTTGACTTTTTGACTTTTGACGACCAATCTTTTGGATTCTCACAAAAATGCCTTGATGAAGCAAAAAATTTGATTTGGCATAACATAGCCAATTTGGCTCCTTTGAATCATTCTCCATTCGAGCCTTGTAGCGATTTCTTTTGATATATCTTGTACCTACAGTGTTAGCAAATAATGACAAGGCGACATGGTGCTTGAGAGGTGTGTTTGGGCACATCTATTAAAAATTTCGTATTGGTACAACAAGGCCTTTGTCATGTCCCCATTTCTGGAGTAATCACCTATGGATGAGATAGTTAGCCTATTCACCATCCCCATAGGCTAACTCTAGTGGTAAGGGGATGATTTTGGTTTGAGCTTGGATATTGAAGGATGGAAAACTAGAATGTTGGCTCAACACTTGATTTTATTTGGATTTTGGCTAGTATTATTTTATAATATTTTTCATATAGCCAAAATGTCATCATTTTCAAGCCAAGACAAAAGTAAAGGATGGGAAAAATAAACATTGGATAACTTGAAGATTGAAGGTGGTGAAAAGATGGAAAATAAAATACAATCTTCAATTATATTTTATTATTATTTTTCCTATAGAAATTGACGCCAAGGAGAAGGAAAATAAAAAATAAAAATAAAATATTATTTTATTGCCAAATTGCCGCCCAAGGAAGGAATTGAAAAAATAAATTAAAAAATATTATTTTATTTGGAGAAATTGGCCTAAGTTACTGGATTCTTCTCAAATGCCCAACGTGCCCGTATGGGTTCTACTTGGGTACGGGTACGGGTATGGTTCGCCTGTGGGTTCTCTGTGGGTTCTTCCCAGGCACCCTGGGTTCTCTGTGGGTTCTTTTTGAAGAACCCACAAAGAAACCAGGGTGCCTGGGAAGAACCCACAGAGAACCCGGGCAGAACCCAGGAGTACCCAGGAGAACCCAGGGGAGGGATGCACAAAATGATGTCAAAATCAACTTTTTAAAACATTTTTTTAACTTTAAAAAAATCCAAATGAGTCTATTTCGCCCTAAAAGTGAAATTTGTCCAAGTATGACTAAAAGTGAAATAAAGTTTTTAAATCATAACTCGACAGTTATCAAAGTCTACACATACATCTAATCTTAACTCAGTTTATTGTTGATAAATCTGATTTCAACTTAACAAGGTAAACAAGGGGTTCATAATACCTAGTGAGTAAGTATAGAACAACATAATAATACTTGACATCTGATTTGTTCAACCAACATCTAAAGTATTTAATAATCACCTAGAACTATCCTCTTTCAAGTACTTTCCAATATACGTTAACTAACTTGTAATCATGGTTTAGCAAACAACTTATTTCCTTACAACATTAAACAACATCCCAATGATCTTAAGTATAAGATGTAGTTTAGATCAGTCTGCAACAAGCAACTATATTCCTCATTACTTCATTTTTGCAATGTTCAACAACATAGATGAGCAATACACAACATAACCCATAAATTAAACTGAATTAGCATAAGTACAACCTTACAAGGTCTGAGAATAACTTCTATCAATATGCTAAAATTTCTACCATTACCTTCAATGAGTACTCTAGAACGTCACAATTCCTTTGTCAAACTCAACTAATGCAAAGCCAAGTTGCAATTTACATTTATCCCTATTCCAGTTGAGTATTTTGATTTTCCTTATTGCAAGTTATGAAATATGAGGTATTTTGATATTTTATTTTGTTGTTTATTGGCAATTATCATATTATGAGTATTACTGTTTTTAAGTTTTTTTAGTCTTAGAGTTTACTGTTTTAAATATAAATATATATATTGCTGTACCGTACCCGGGCAAAAAAAAAAAATTGCCGTATCCGCGTACCCGAACCCCGTATCCATATCTGAACCCGTACCAGGATCGGCAACTTAGAAATTGGCGCTTGGAGAGATAAGGAGAAAAAAATAAAATAATATTATTTTTGGCGTCTAGAGGAGAGATAAAAAATAATAAAATATTATTATTTTATTGTTTTTTAAATGATGGTGGTTATGAGGTGAAAATCATTTAAAATCATCAAATTGAAGATTTGATTTCATTGGTGGAATTGAAAATGTATAGAATTTGTCAAATTGGGACGCCCTTGGAGAGAAGAGGATAAATAGAGGGCTTTGGCATCATTTTGTACTTTTTGATCATTTGGCAAATTTTACATTTGAGTGTTTACTCTTGGCTGAAAGTGAATTTCAGTTGTTCAAGGTGGTTTTCCCTTGGCATTTTTGTGGTTTGGAGATAATCCTAATCCACCATGAGAGGTGAATTCGAATGGAGTTCATAATAGAGTTTGATTGGAGTGATTTCATGGAGTTTCTTTTGCAGATTTGGCTTGTATTTGGAGTTATTTTCATTAATAATTGATATTAGAAGGTTTATTGTTGGATCGCTTGGCAAGAAGAGGGTTTTTTGTGATTTCGAGCCATCATACATAGTCTGATTTTCTATAACAGAAGCTACAGGAGGGTTTCAGTTTCAGATCTGAAGGTTATTGGGCAGCTACAGGAGGTTTTTACCATCAATACATCTTCATAACCCTAATCGCCTTCATCCTATGCATGGTTGCTTGAATTTGGAGCAAGATTTTGGCACTTTTTGTTGACATTTGCATCAGGGTTTCATATGAGCAGTGGTTACAGGTTTACATTAGACATATCATACTTTCATAAGGCCATTTCAATTATATATCAGTCATACCCAGCTGAAGATTTCATCATACTTTCGTAGAGCTTCATCTTCCATTCACTTGGGTAGGGTTTGGGCATATAATTTGGCATTTGTGGATGTAATTGAAGGACTGATTTGCAAATCAGACTTGGCTGATTGTACTTTCCAGCCCTCTTCAATTGTAATGTGCTTTCAAAATCAATAAGGAAGAAAAGCTAACATTGCCGGGTATGTTCTTTCATGTTTATGTGCATTGTTTGGCTGCCTAATATCTATGTTTCATGTTCGTTATTTGCTATTTGGACCTATGCTTTGAACCTTTCCATCTACATGATATTATTAACTCATTGGTGAAAGTGAAATTTGAAAATCTTAAGTGAATTGCAAGAAAACTAAATCAGAAAATTCAGGTCAGCAAGGGAAAAAATTAAGTTAGAACAAGTAGGGTTCTTACAACCTTGGCTTTAGGGACTGCAAAGGAATGAATAAAGCCTTGGGGATGAAGCTAATTTGGAGAATGCATTGCGAAAGAGATAGATTATGGAGCAAAGTGTTACATGCAAAGTACATTGAGAACAATTAGTATGGTAGTATCTTCTTCCAAGCTTCTATGCCACTAGGCTCCAATATTTGGAATTTCTTGAGGTGTATGGTACTTGTGGCCAAGGATCTTAGATGGAAGTTTGGAAATGGAAGCCGTATCTCCTTTTGGAATTTAGCCTAGATTAGGGATAAGCCACTTGGGGCGAAAGAAACTTTTGGCAAAATTGTGCATTTTTTTGAAGATACAGCTGGGTTTAAAGTAAGTGACTACATTAAAGTGGTAAATGGGCATAAGGAATGAATCCAATTTCCTCAGGCATCCTCGGCTTGGAATAATGCTATCAACAGAATCATAGAGCTCTTGAGGAATTGTCCTATCCCTTGGACCCCTTGGGAGGATTAGTTAGTCTAGAACGGGTGCCCCTTCATTCAGTTTCAATGCGTTTAGCATATGCATCTCTTCCACATTTGTTGGGCCTGTGCCCCCATTCCCTGCAAACAAGATTTGGTTAGGGCAAGGCTTACCTAATTCAAATGCCTTTTTGTGGTTGGCTGCTAATCAGGAAGCCTTAACTTGGGACAGATTGCTCACCCTTGGGATGTCAGGCCCCTCTCATTGTGTTTTGTGCCAATAGAACGAAGAATCAAACTCTCAGTTGTTCATCTCTTGTTCCTTTGCTGAGAAACTATGGTCGTGGACAATGAATCATTGGAATTCCCCTTGGATTCCGCTAGCTTGTGATGAGTCCTGATAATTATCATTTACTTTCATATAGACATTGTTGTGTTTCCTTATTCTCTATGGACTTGGTACGCTTAATACATAATTAAATACCTATAACTGTTTCAAAAAAATGGATTGATAATGTGTTTTGGTGCTTATTCTTTCAATGATTGAATTTGTTTGAATGTTTCTATGACTTCTTGTCTCTATGCACATATATTTGTGATTTTGTGACAAAAGCAGTTGCTGGATCCAAGGATTGAACATTCCGGATCTCTCCGGAGCCGAACATGAAGGAAAGACAGCTAGCTCTGGAGTAGCACTCTGTATCATAACCATTCATCCTTCTTCCAGGCTGGTGTTTGCTTGACAAATTTTGCGCCTAACTTCAGTCTTGGTATGTGCCTCACAAAGAATAAGGTGACCCCAAACAACTTTAGCTGTCTAGCTGGTCATCATAATGCTCCTGACTGACTTCAGTTCTTTTCTTCCACACCCTGTTCTTTCCTGTTCAAAGGTTAAGTCATTTGAATAACTGAAGTTCTTCTTCAGTAAAGTTTCCTCTAATGTAGGCTTTGCCTGCATGACCTTGTGCCTTCAATCAAGGATCTCTCTTGGTTGAATCGGTGGCATCTCTTGTTTTGAATAAATGACTATTAATCTTAGGAATAAAGGAAGGGAAAAGTTAAGTTCAGTTTGGTTTTTAGTCCAGTTCAGTCCAGTTATGAAATAAGGCTCAAGTGTATAATAGCGAGCCATTGGAGTAGAAAGACAATTCTTTTTCCAACATGTTTTCTAGTGACAATTGCATTCTCTTTTTGTAGTATGACTGTATGAGTTTCCCTTGGATGAAAATAAGAAGCAAATTGTCTTAATTCTGTGGTAGCTTAAGCAAATCCTTCCAGAAGGGGAGTTGGGCCCACTCCACCCGAAGGAGGTGATCTACTGGTACTTCTTTAGTTTTTGTGATTAAATTTCTTTATTGTGTGTTTGAAATTAGCTGTTTTCTTGTGACATGATCAGAATAGTTTCTGTATTGTTCATTTGTTGCCGTTGACCTGCAGGAAATTAAAAGAAAATCATAAAAATGTTTACTCTTTCCAGCATTGATTCTGTTAAGCATTATTTTCAGCATGTGTGTTTAGCATAAATTAAGTTTTCATTTCAAGCTTTGGTTTCGATTCAGTATTGCTTTAATTCTGATTCAATATTTGTTTTTGTATGTGTGTTTCATTGGCAGTAGTGTAGATTGTTATTTCAAGCATGACTCCTTACATTTGCAAGCAAAGTAATGTAGAATAATGTAGAGAATGTTAGATTTGAGTTTGATTTACATTTTCATCATCAAAATTTAGGAATAGGAACACAACTTTGAAACTCCAAAACCTTGTTGCAAATAGCTCCAGACACTGCCCGGATTGATAAAAATTAAATGATAGGAAATTAGACGACTACAATGACCTTGTCAACTTGTGTGTCAGATCTCTTAAAAGGTTGGAAGTTGAGTATTCAAAGCTTGGGCCTCAAATTAATTTGGGCTGTTCTACCTTCATTAATCATATGGAATCTATGGCTCGAAAGGAACCAAAGAATTTTTGAGAAATCCAAATCGGTGGAGAGCAATTGGGACCATGTGGTCGATCTATTGGCTGAAATTGGTGAGTGCAAAGGAAAGGGTGTGGGTGGGATTCACCTGAACAAGATTGGTTGGGCTAGCAAGTGGCCAAGGTTGCACTAGCTTTTTAAAAAGCTCAAAAAATTTAAAACTCACCATACATTAGAACATAAAGTGGTATCCCCTAGAAATAGAATGGCTAATGATGAACTTCGATGGCACGTCCAAAGGAAATTTGAGCCCTATAGGGGGGTGGATTTGTCTTCAGGGATCCCATGAGGAACCCTGTTTGTCTTTAGGCAATATATTTTGGATAGGAGTCAGAGTTGCATGGACACGGTTATGACTATTTTTCAAAACCCCAATATGGATATGGTTGGATACTGCTATATTTATTACTAATATAAATAATATATATTGCAAGGGTAACTTCTTTTCTTTTCTATCCTTCCTTCAAGGGTAACTTCTGATCTGTCAAGAATGCAATTTCATTTGATTTTTGTGGCTTCTTCTCTATCTTTCCATCTATCCAACTTTCTTTCTAAATCAGCTTGAATTTGCCACAAAGATGCAAGCAAAGATTCCACCTTTTCAATTTCCATGATTCATAAGCAAAAGTAGGGCACTAAAAATAACTTCTCCAATGATGTATGATCAAACCCTCCAGGCTGACAATATCAAAGCTCTGATACCACTGTAATATCCCAAATAGGATATTCAGTAATTTTCTGATTTTTAAACTTCTGATTTTTACCCTAAATTCTGATTTTTCTGATTTCTGCTCCAAACCCTAATTTTCTGATTTTCTGATTTTTATATCAGACTTGATAAAGCATTCATAACAGCCAATTAATCATGCCAAATGGTTTGCCAACATCATAGATGAAACACAATGAATTACACAACGAAGGAGCAATGAAATGCAACCACAAGGCTGAAAATCTGAGGCAAATCTCTTCTGTTACAAATCAGATTAATAAAAGTCTGAAATTACATCAAATCATGGGCAAACATATGCCAAACATGCCCAGAAGTTTTCTGTCCACAAATCAGAAATAAACCCTAAGGTTTATACATACCAAACATGACAAAATGACCTTCAAATGGTGAAATTGCCTCTCAATGATATGGCGCCAAGATGAGGTTTGGAAACCCTAGCGCAAGTGAATAAAAAGACACCAAAATGCTGTCTCCAAAAATGTGAAAATGCTTCCTCAACAGCCTAGCAATCTCCTCCAAATGATGGCGCTTCAATCTTAGGGCGAAACCTGTAATAAACAACCCCAAAATTTTTCCAAAATATTGAACAATGATAAACAGTGTTAGCACAACTAAACTCCTCCGCACTTCTGATCACCAAGATCCCAATTTGGGCAAGGTGAGAGCATACGGTGCTTTGGCTTACAATGAGCACTATGAAATCAAGAGCTACAATTCATCCGCTGCGGCGGGCATCCACGTTCGTGGAAATACACCACTTTCCAGTGGGTATGATGCAATAGGAAAGATACAAATCATCCACTTATTCAGTGGGTATTCTCCACTTATGCAGTGGGTGAGAACAATAAAGAAAGAGTTCTTTCTCCACACTGGCGGTAAACCATCCAGGGGTTAATTAATGTTGTTGCATAATAAAAGATTGTCAACAAGAATCAAAACATTGAAGTTCAGTGATGCTAGATTTAGACTTGCTAATGATCTTCCTGAGGCAAGAATATCATCCCCTGCATAGATGACTTGAAGGATTTGATGACATCACTGGAATTGATTGCTGATCATCTCTGCTGCAACTCAGAAAATGACGTATTAGACTGCCCTGCATAGTCTAGTAACTTGAATGGAGAGACCAATGTACTCTAACACATATCACTTGGCTTTCTATTAACTACAGAGACACTTAACAAGGCTTATCCTGAGATCATTGATCAGGACACTGACAGAGAACAGGAAAGCAATGAGAAAGATGCAAGACTCAGGCTGGTACGGCTCACATATGATTGATATGGACTGCAACAACTCTATTATTATCTGCCCATTCCAAGAACACTGATATTACATAAATTTCAGTTCCCAAAACATGGATATGGGATGCATTAAAGGATAATACTAACAACTAACTGAAATCTGAGTTAGCACTTATTTGCTGTCTGTCCCCTGCTGGTACGGCTGCCATGAATGAGCATGGAAAAACACATAAACTGATCCATACAACAACTGACCATAACAACCATTCCAAACTGATAAACTGACCATATAAGGTAATTCTGAGCAGTCAAACAAGTTTCATATCAATAAAATCAGATCTGCATACTTAATACTCCCTGACTGAACCGTACGGCCCAGAAATGGTACGGCTATCATTAAAAATTCATCTCTGCCTTAATCAACTCCAAATTACTTCCAAAATGGTTGTCTCAAGCATGCAAAAAAAAATACAAACAATAGACATTCCAAACATCTCCACATTTTTTCCTTATGAGCATCGATTCACATCTGCATTGTACGGCAAGAAAATGTACGGACAACTCCAGAAATTACCAAACAGCTTCAATTCACTTCAAATCACTTGTAATGAGGTCATCTACAATGGATAATAACTATGCAATCAACAAAGGATTCAAAGACACTAACATCAAATTTCCATGCTCATCGACTTGCTTCAGCAATGTACGGTCATTCACATGTACGGATAGCAATTAAAATTCAATCTTTGCTTTAAAACTTATCAAATTGATTTAGAATGATTAAATTCCCTCCTACAAAGACATCATTAAAGCCAAAATGCATACAAACTTTATTTATATTTGAATTCTCAGAAAAATGAGATTTTTACTGTACGGCCAGCCCCAGCACACCATCAAACATAGAAGATGTTCTCAATATCAACACCAAAATTGCATCTAATTCATATGACAATCCAATCTATCTGAATCACAACCCAAACTTCACAAAAACACGCAACTCTAAATTAGCTCCATGTGGTTTCCTGGATGAAAACCACCATTACCAGCTAGGGTAGATATCTCACTACCGAAACTGATCTTCTTCGAGTGGGTTTCCGTCCACAAGAAGGAAGGAAAGGGAAGAACACGCAGGTTCAATTCCAACAGAGTAACAATACAAAGTCCAAGCATAGCATCACCCTTCCAAAAGAGAGCTCATTCTCTTTTATAAGGCACTGGAGGAGTTACAAAGGAAATGAATTATTTCTTGAAAATAATAACATTTTCCTTCTAACTTGATTTATTTCTTTTTTCCTCCATTTAAGTGCTCACTTTTATGTGCCTACATAAAAGAATATGTTTTCCCCTTTCAAATGAGCTATAACACTTCATAATATTTTAATTATTTTTCACCTTTAGGAACTTAAGTGAAAAAAATAATTAAAATAGCTCATTAAATATTAAATTTTGCGGGAAATCCCAAACGGCCTCCGAATGCCAAAAAAACTAAACCAATATGCTCTGTAAGGTTTGGGATGAGCAACGATGCCTTCTGGATGACTTTCCAAAAATAGAAAATTCCTCCAAGAATCTTGGAGAGCAAATTAGAAGCCCGATCAAACTTCAGAAACCAACACTGTTACCCGGAACATCAACTGAGCTCAAAGCCATGAGAAATAATCCATCTACACAAGGGAAACCCAAAAAATTGTTCTGCAGACTAAATCAAGTCCACTCCAAAAACATTGGAGTTCTTTCCAAACATGTCGGATAGCCTCCAAGAGACTAGGAACAAGCACAAAACTCACAATATTCAATGCGCCAAAAATGGAACATTACAAAACCCTAATACAATGACAACATCAAGCACCAAATATGCTGCTCCAATGATGGCGAATCAGACCTGCTCTGATGCTGATATGAAATTCAAACCCTAACTCATAAAAAATGCCAAATTCACCCTTCAAATGCAAATTGCCCTTCTCCTAGAATGTGGTGCTCCAAACTAGGGTTAAAACCCTCAATCAAATGATGCACAAACCATCGATCTGCTGATCCAAATCTGATCTAGAAATCTGATTTACAAATCTGCTCTTCTTCTCTATGAATCTCCAATAAAGTGCAATTGTGAACTCTGTATGAATTCACCTTCAAGATGAGATGGGGTTTTTGTCCAATCCACCTTATATTCTCAAGGGTTTTCATCCTTGGAATATGATGCAACAAGCTACAGCCAAAAAGGAATAAAATGATATGATGAAAAAATGATTAACAAATGACCACAAATGAACCTTTATTTATACATGATTTCCTTGTCATCTCCAAGCTGGCCGACCTATCTTCAAACACCTTTTTATTTCATTTATTTATATTTATCTTGGTCGACCCTTCTTAGGTTAGGTTGGCGCTCAACAAAACAAATTAAAGATTTGTTTTTAGTCTTCATTCCGTGCTTATGCCGACCTCCATTGTGGGCGCTCCTTTATGCCTTTCCACGTTTTGGCCGACCACTTAAGAAAATATCTTCTTTATGCTATTCCTTTATCTCCAAGGGCGAACCTAATTGTCACAAGATACCTCAAACATTTGACCTCAAGTGAAGTCATCAACAACAAGAAACATCATCACAAATTATGTCTTATTTTTCCCAAGGCAATTTCATATTTTTCTCCATCCCATCTTTTATTCTCTAAATGGGTTGCTCTCCTCTAGGGCAAATTATTTGACCAAAATTGACCCAACCAAAATTACCACAAAAATATGTCAAATCAATTCCCACACTCAAATTGTTTTACAAAATTAGCAAAGTGTGCAAATTGGCCCATTAGATCATCATTAGGTGATCACTCCGAAAAAGGAGACATTACAATCCTCCCTTCCCGAAATTGTTTGTCCTCAAGCAATGGCAAACCTGTATCCTGCAAAATATTGTCAAGTGACAAGTATCTCCATCCAATCAAATATCCCGTGATCATTGTACTCCTCAACCTGCGGCTGCATCTCTCAAAGAGAATATGAAGGACATGCAAAGTGAGCTTCAGTGGCAAAACTAGCCATACACACTCGAACTCAACTTGGCTCCACTCCCCAAATTTGGAAATCCTGCTCCTCCATGTGCTCTGCTTGTACAATTGTAGGACAAGAGTGCAAAACCCACAACCACAAGTGCAAACAACTCCATGCCTCCAAAGGCTCCGTCATCCATGAGTGCTAAGTCTATCAAAGCCAAAACACTATACAAAACCAAGGCCCTGTAGAGAGACAAGTCTACCAATAAGTGATGAAGGATATGACCTCTGAAACATGCCCACCCGTGCCAACACTTCCTCTGCTCCACTTTGATACAAACATCATCAAGCCAACAACTGTGAAGCAACTCCTCATGGACTATCTCAAATAGTGTACCAAATACACCACCTGGATCCCAAATCATCACGCTATCACATCCATCAAAATTGAGGAGATAAATGTCTTTGCAAGAGCTATCAACATCAACCAACCCTCCAACTCCAATGAACTCCCATGGATGTGCAAGATGCCTATCATAGGTGCATGGAAGATCATATCAGCTCATCCTAGGTTGCTGATGTAAATCAAAACAACAACCTCCAAACTGAAAATCAGACCTATGATGATACAAAAAGTTCCTCTAATGACATATGATGATAGTGCCTCATCATTCTGCCAACCTCCAATGATAAAGTGATGATCCACATCTCTCCAAAACACCCAAACAGCCGCTGTCCTCGAAGTACTCCCTAGCACATCCATGTCTAAGAATGTAGAACAGCCATCTCTCAACAATGCATGAAGTAGTGACTCACGAATTAGGGCTGGAACACCTATGCCCTCATGCCCATGCTCATACCATATATACCATAGTCCAGCTGGGAATCACACATTCACAACTCAAAATCAAGTATCCTCATGTCATCATCTCCATACCTTGGATCATATATCAGCTGAGACTCCATTCCTTCAAGTACATACCAAACAAAAACAAGTGACTCCATGACATATGTCACAAATCCTTGAAGTAGGGCAGCCTCATACTCTACCAAGGGATCACCAACATGATGGGATTGTGTCTCATCACAATTAGTCTCCTCGAGCTCTCCATGGATGGCTACATGCCCAATCAAATCTGAACCATCAATGTCTCCATCTACACACGCGTGCATACCATTGTTGGCTGGTCCACAAAATGTATGTTCAACTATCCCATCCATGTCTACGACTTGAGCCTTCAATGGGCTCTCCAAATGAGGTAACTCATGATCCTCATGATGCAAACTGTATGTACAAACAGAATTTTCTGAATCATACCTCTTCCCATGTCCACATGAATCTGATTGTTCTTCTTGCTTGCCCATCACAAGAGGCTCATCCCTCTCATCACATATGCTTTGGATCTTCTTAACTTCTTCCATGTTATGATATACAAAATCAGAAGCTTTGTGGCTTGAATCCACAACACGTCTCATGTTTAACACCCAAATCTTGAGTGCCAACCTTAGAAGACTCCATAACACTATCATCCTTATGTGAATTGGCTGCTATCTCACAATGATTCAAATATACAGAACTGTTGTTGCAAAAATCAGAACTGTTGTCATACCTTTGTGTAGTGTCCTCAAGCACTTCAAACACCTCCTCTTCTTTGGTTGAAGGTTCTTCATCAAATGCTGATCCAGTATGTGTCTCCCAATGAAAATCACATGCCTCAAGGCTGATCCTCTTGGCTGTCATGTCATGATTAGGTGAAGATAAGGAACTGTTGTTACAAGTGAGGAAATCAGACCTTACCTCATGCTTTTGTGTGATGTCTTCATAGGTCTTAATCATCTCTCCTTCCATGAGTGGATGATCATCAAAAGTGCTGGTCCACGAGATGTCTCCAATTGAAAATCAAGGGTATCACTTGTCACAACTTTTGTCCCATGGCTGCAAGCTATATCTTCCTTGTCCCTTCTCAAGACTTCACCCATGTGTCCAAATTGTATGTTGAGTTGTTGTTCTTTGAATGTGACTGCCATAGAAGACTGAAATTTTGCTGTGGATGATGAAGAATGTGCCAAGCTCAACTCCAAACAAAGCTCATCCACTTGATCTTCCGATTCTTGAAGGGCCATTTGAGTGCTCTTCAAAGAATCCATAGTATCCTTAAGCTCAAAGGTGAGCTTATCAACTTCATCTTCCTTTCTTCGTAATGCATCAAAATATATCTCATCAAGCTTGAGGAGATGATCTCTATTTGAAAGTAGGTGTAGATAATTTGACTTCATTACACCCAAAGCCTCTTTGAGTACTTGTAAATCAGCAAGAGATAGTCGTCCTTCAAAGCCTTTGTGTTTCCCTTGAGTCTTCCAACAAAGATCTGCCACCATCTTATGAACGTTATCAAAGTGAGTTAGGGCTGCCACAATCATACCTTTATTTACCTTCAATTGTCCTTCCAAATGATGTGGCTTATGGGACCTAACATCATCATACAAAATTTCTGATTGGTCTTCATAATCATGCACCTCCAAATTAGCTTCCTTCATGACATCTCCATTACACTCATGTTTGGAAACTAGGTCATCATCATGCTCAATCAAGGGATCACCATCAAAATAGTAAGTAGAATCATCTACATCATGCTTTTCCTCAATGGCTGGTCTAGCAAGTGTATGAACAGCTATGACCTCCTTGATCATATCGTGATCCTTCAATTTATGCAATGCTAAATCAATCTCATTCAAGTCTTTTTTTGTTCACTACATAACAAAATTTCTGAATTGCCCTCATATGTATGAACAACATCTTCTTCAAGGTTTCCCAAAATTGAATCCTTGCCAATATGATGTAAAGATGGTGAAGCAATGCTATGCTCAAGTAATGGAACATCGAAAGAACTCATACCTTCATGTAGCTAATCCAACATGGCTGGTTTGGCAAACTCCATGGCAGCATCCCTGTCAACCTTGTAGTCATCATGAAGTCGCATGTGTTCTTCACTTGTAGCTTCAATAGGCGACTCTCCTTTGTCCTTATCCTCATAGGGCTGAAGTGAACTTGTGGCTTCATCTTCGTTAGGGCTTCCACATGTATGAATAGGCGTCCAAACTTCAAGGCATGTGAAGCAAAGTTGTTGTCTTCTTAACTGATTTTTGCTCTTCTTATGATCACTTGTAGGCTGCAAATCACAAACAAGTAATTCTTCTTTCTTTTCTATCCTTTCTTCAAAGGTAACTTCTGATTTGTCAAGAATGCAATTTCCTTTGATTTTTGTGGCTTCTTTATCCTTCCATCTATCCAACTTTCTTTCTAAATCAGCTTGAATTTGCCACAAAGATGCAAGCAAAGATTCCACCTTTTCAATTTCCATGATTCATAAGCAAAAGTAGGGCGCTGAAAATACCTTCTCCAATGATGTATGATCAAACCCTCCAGGCTAGCAAGATCAAAGCTCTGATACCACTGTAATATCCCAAATAGGATATGCACTAATTTTCTGATTTTTAGACTTCTGATTTTTACCCTAAATTCTGATTTTTCTTATTTCTGCTCCAAACCCTAATTTTCTGAATTTCTGATTTTTATATCAGACTTGATAAAGCATTCATAACAGCCAATTAATCATTTCAAACACATCAAATAATCATGCCAAATGGTTCAACATCATAGATGAAATACACAATGAATTACACAATGAAGGAACAATGAAATGCAACCACAAGGCTGAAAATCTGAGACAAATCTCTGCTGCTACAAATCAGATTAATGAAGGTCTGAAATTACATCAAATCATGGGCAAACACATGCCAAACATGCCCAGAAGTTTGCTGTCCACAAATCAGAAGTAAACCCTAGGGTTTATACATAACAAACATGACAAAATGACCTTCAAATGGTGAAATCGCCTCCCAATGATATGGTGCCAAGATGAGGGTTGGGAACCCTAGCGCAAGTGAACACAAAGACACTAAAATGCTGCTCCAAAGTGAGGCGCTCAGGTCTGCTCCAATCTGCTAGGGTTTGCTGCTCCAAAAATGTGAAAATGTTTCCTCAACAACCTAGCAATCTCCTCCAAATGATGGCACTTCAATCTTAGGGCGAAAGCCTAATACAATGACAACATCAAGCACCAAATATGCTGCTCCAATGATGGCGAATTAGACCTGCTCTGCTGCTGATATGAAATTCAAACCCTAACTCATCAAAAATGCCAAATTCGCCCTTCAAATGCCAATTGCCCTTCTCCTAGAATGTGGTGCTCCAAACTAGGGTTAAAACCCTCAATCAAATGATGCACAAACCATTAATCTGCTGATCCAAATCTGATCTAGAAATCTGATTTACAAATCTGCTCTTCTCCGTGAATCTCCAATAACGTGCACTTGTGAACTCCATATGAATTCACCTTCAAGATGAGATTGGGTTTTCGTCCAATCCACCTTATATTCTCAAGGGTTTTCGTCCAATCCACCTTATATTCTCAAGGGTTTTCGTCCTTGGAATATGATGCAACAAGCTACAGCCAAAAAGGAATAAAATGATATGATGAAAAAATGATTAACAAATGACCACAAATGAACCTTTATTTATACATGATTTCCTTGTCATCTCCAAGCTGGCCGACCTATCTTCAAACACCTTTTTATTTCATTTATTTATATTTATCTTGGTCGACCCTTCTTAGGTTAGGTTGGCGCTCAACAAAACAAATTAAAGATTTGTTTTTAGTCTTCATTCCGTGCTTATGCCGACCTCCATTGTGGGCGCTCCTTTATGCCTTTCCACGTTTTGGCCGACCACTTAAGAAAATATCTTCTTTATGCTATTCCTTTATCTCCAAGGGCGAACCTAATTGTCACAAGATACCTCAAACATTTGACCTCAAGTGAAGTCGTCAACAAGAAACATCACCACAAATTATGTCTTATTTTTCCCAAGGCAATTTCATATTTTTCTCCATCTTTTATTCTCCAAATGGGTTACTCTCCTCTAGGGCAAATTATTTGGCCAAAGTTGACCCTACCAAAATTACCACAAAAATATGTCAAATCAATTCCCACACTCAAATTGTTTTACAAAATTAGCAAAGTGTGCAAATTGACCCATTAGGTCATCATTAGGTGATCACTCCGAAAAAGGGGACATTACAAATTGAAGAGTTGCTTTGAAGGAATATGCTTCAGTCATATTAAAATAGGGGGGAATGCAATTGCAGATTGGGATGCAAACCAAGGAATTCTTCAGTGGAAAAAGATGGATTGAATTCAAACAACTGGTTGAGCCAATTCCTTGATGAGGTTTTGCCTCTATTAGTGAAGGATCTCCAAGTCTCTTGTACCTAATAAGGGGCCTGGGTGGTGCAATGGAAATGTTCATATAAAGCAACCATTTTGTGGTACGAGCCAGTGAAGGCATGTGGTGAAGGACAAAAGCATTCATCATAACACTTGTGCTATGATGTTTGAGCATTGGAAATATTACGACAAGATTTCGACACACACTAATCATTGTTTGATGACCTTAGGAGCATGTGAATTGTTTTGGCATTCATTGTCTATCCAGGCTCACACATGTTAGTGGGTGTGAGGGGTTATTCAAGTTGATTTAGATAATTTGGTGTTCTATATGCAATGAAAACTAATGTCATGGTGCTTGGTTTGGCTACCGGGGAGAAACTACATGAAGGTGGTAAGAGGCCATGGAAGGAAGCAGAGATTGAGACAGAGGCCATTTTGGGGGTGGGTAGGTTGAGTGTTGGCAGGGTGGCAAATTGTTTTTTGGACTACATTTCTAGAGAATTTTCCAACCCCAAGCTTCATATTTGGATGTTGAGGCTTTGGGGGTTGGCTAAAGAAGTAGACAATGATGATAGTGTGGCCATTTAGGGTGCAATGTTGTGTATGATTATTGATCTTGGCCAATCTATGGGCAGAAGGAACGTCTTTGATATTGCTCAATCTCTTTCTTGCATTACTATTCTTTCTTTGGTAGCTGGAATTTATATTTTGCATAAAGATTTTGAGCATTTCAGTGACCAAGCAGAAGTCCACATTGACTATATCATTGAGCATCTCCATACGATAATGCAAAATCAAGGTAAGATTTTCAAATGCCTGTCAAAAATTAGAGAGGTCCTGCACATGAAATTCCTCGAAGTTACCATTGTGGATGAGGTAAAATGCTATGAGAAGGTCACTGAGTAGCCGAATGCTGCTGTGTAGTCTCTAGGGAATTATGGTGGTTCTATGTTTTTGGCCTTGTTCAGGTCCTTCGTGTATCTTGTCTAGCAGTAGCATTGTCATTGGGCAGTCAGTTTATTTTGTAATCTGGGAAGGTTTAGGCTTGAGGCAGTATAGTCTTGCCTGAAAAATGTAATTATTGTAAATAAATATATTTGGCAGTGTTCTATTTTGGGCTTGTTTTGGCAAATTTGCAAGTTGATAGGATAAGTTGTTTTTTTGGATGGATTTGGTGAACATCATGTTACCAAAATCCAAGCTTCAATGCTCTTTTTTTTGCAGCTCCTAGGTGCCTAACCTAGGTTTATTTAAGCCAAAAAAATATCCATCAATATGTATAATGTCCAAGTGGATATGATCTGAAAGCACATGCTCGTTCAACCTCTGCAATTGGGTATAGTATAATGATATATTCCCTGGAGCTAAATGCAGTTAGTTATGGAAGCATAGGTGTAGACAGCAAATTAGTTAAGTGAATAAATAACATAATAAGATGTAATTAGTTGTCAGTACCAACCGACGGGTCGGTAGTTTGGAGTCGGTACCAACAGTTGGCATCACAACCAACCTTGGTGATGAGTATTTAGAGCGTCAATACATTGTAGTGGGGACACATGTGATTTGATATGAGTTGATATGCAGACATTGGAGTCATAATGAGATACATATTTTGCTGTCATGAACATTGTAATGGTTCCTGTGAATCAATGATGACTACAATGGTCTGTTCTGAGTAATTTGTCTAATGCACTATACTACTACTTCTGTATTTCCGTTTACTTCATATTCTGTGAAACACACCATATTGCGGTAAACATTTGGCGCCGTTGCCAGTTCGAAAACGGGTCGAGGGTGACAAGTCGATGACAAGTTGAGTTGTCCGAGGCCATCAGATGACAAGTTGAGTCATCAGAAACCATCGGACAAGTGGCATCATTAGAAACAAGCAAACCGTTGGGTGTAACCAAGGTCGAGAAAAACACAATGAAGATGGCGTCGTGATGGGGCAGCGGACCGAAGAGCCAGTACAAGCAAACGAGGATCGTGAAGACGCTCTGACGGAAGACCTCTGCAGTTTGTGGGAAAACTCGTTGAAGGACCACGTACGAAGGGAGGCTCTCAGACGAGAGATCCCTCAGTCTGTCATCTGGGATCAATTGCACCTCGACCAAGAGCTCGACCATCTCCTCACCCGAGTAGCAATTAATGCCATACAACTCAATAAGGATAAGAACCGAGTACCAAGTGGGCATGAAACACCAGAGGAAAGAACATGAAGATCATTGAGATTTAAGGAACAAGAAGAATGAAGAAAAACACTGAGACAAATTGTCAATGACCATCATCATGCCGACGAAGGAATTTTCAAGACACCGCTGACAAATAAAGAAAAAGGGAATGAAAATGAATTGAAAGAAGAAATTGAAACCAACATACGCCGCATCGGAGAGTTATCCATATCGGACAACGAAGGGCCGAGAGTTGGAAGATCTGAGCCTAAGACCCCAGGGTAGAGGGAGTATCGGAACGAACCCGAGGAGACTCAAAGTGTAGAGGACGCTAACAGAGGACGCGAGGAAGACTCGAATGTGGCCGAGAGTGCAAGTGACGCACCGGGACGTTGCGAGAGAACTAGTCCAGTCAGGTCCAACGCACAAGGAGGGCATCGGGAAGGATGGTAACGCCAGCCGAGAGGCAGAAGTTGCCAAAATTTATGGGGAATGGGTTAGAAGATCCAGTACGACATTGTTAGACGCGCGAGACGATTTGGATAGCCAATGGCCAAGATGATGTGGACTATTGGCTGAAAGCATTTCCAGCGACACTGAGAGATAGTGCCATCGATTGGTACACAGAGTTGGAGCAAGCACATAGGGCATCATGGAGATTACTTAAGAAGGCATTCCAAGACGAATTCAAACTTCTGAGGGATGACAGTGAAATTGTAGTGGAGATCTACAGTACGAAGCAAGGGAAGCACGAGAACGTATGAACCTACAACTGAAGACTGAAAGAATTGTTGGGAAAACTGGAGACGTAGCCGGCCGACAGGTTGAAGAAGCGATGGTTTGTTGAAGGTTTGTGCCCATCGCTGAGAAAGAAAATGAAAGTCGTGCCTCCGTCGTCATACGATGAAGCGTACAATCGAGCGATGGATATAGAGAGTGAAAATAAAATATTCTTCCGAGGGAAAAGGAAGATGGACGAGAGGAGAGTACGGATGACAACAGCGACAGTGAGTCCAAGACTGTGCAAGCACTTAGGAAGGACATGATGAGAATGATGAAAGAACTGAAGGTCGACAAGGAGAGTACGAGGGAAGCCAGAGAACTGTGGTGTACAAATGCAAGGGGGAAGGTCATACAAAGGCAAATTGTCCGAAAAAAGTGTTTTGCGATATCTGCCAAGTGATGGGACATTCCATCAAGGAATGCCCATACAATCTGAAAGCATGGGGTACACAAGTACTCTTCACTCAAGGAGAACCGTCAAGACTGCCGAACACACCACCAAAGCCCCAGTACAATAGCCATGCATCCCCTGGAGGTCACCAAAGCAATAGAAGTCTAAGAAACAGATTGCAGTACGACAGCAAGGGGCGACCCATGATACAGTGCCGACAATGCAACGAGTGGGGACACTTTGCAAGAGAATGCCCGAACAATAATCAAAACACAATAAATGCATTATGCAAGTGGTGTGGGCCTGGAGATCATGAAGAAAAAGATTGCCCAAAGGGGTGAACCTCATCAATCTCAAGGAAAATGATGAAGAGATCCTTGCTGTCACCCGAGCACAATGGAAAAAAGCGACGTATCCAGATCCCAGAACCGAGGAGAGACTTTGGGAGGCTAGAAAAGTAGAGATGGCAATGGAAACAGAGGAGAAGAACAGAAAAATAACTACTATACGACCAGAGTCAGACAAGAGTATTGTGAATCAGGTGTTACAAACCACTGTATTGGTTCGAATAGCGGATCTTCTACAGAGCATGCCGCAACTGAGGATGGCAATCTCGAAGGCGATGGAAGGAAACCCAAATGGGCAAACAAAAGACGAAGATGTCATAGTAGAGCCACCGCTGGAAGGAGAACAAGTCATCGACCCGAGACTGTTGGCAATTAACAATGGCAAGAATCCAGCCGTCGTACACATGGCAATCGGTGGATGTCACCTGATGAACACAATAATCGACGGTGAATCGGGAGTGAATGTGTTGACAGAAGATATGTGGAAGTGCTTAGGAAAACCTACATTATGGCCACAAAATTTCTAGTTACTGGGAGCAGACCAGCACGAAATTAAAGCCCTGGGAGTGCTAATGGCTCAAAAAGTGAAGATTGGCACCCAACTCATTCGGTTAAACTTTGTAGTCATAACAACACAAAATGCATCGTATGATGCATTACTTGGCCGAGGGTGGCTGATAGCCGCCAAGGCCAACTGCAACTGGAAAAAGAACACATTGTCAATAGAGAACAAAGGTAAGAAGATCGTCATAGATCTGAGAACACAGGTTGTAAGTGAAGAATTAGCATCAGATTCCGATTCAGACGGAGGGGAGTCAGTTGGCAGAGGACCAATGGAACCTGATGAATAAGGAGTATTAAAACTGCAAGAATGTTCTGAAGATGAAACTAATTCCTTTAGTGGGCTCTTCCACTGGCAGATGGAAGACTATGAATTCTTCAAGCCAGAGTGTAACATGATTTCAATAAAAGAAAGTGGCGAATGCTCTCGGGCGACTAGTGAAACACTTGGCAATATTGGGCCCAGTGAAACATTGTTGATGAATGAAGCACTGGATGGATTGACAAACACTCGACCACTTGGCAAGAGGGAACTAGTAATGAGTGACAAAGGGGAGGAAGGTAATAATCAGCCGGAAGTAACAGAGCAAATAGTGGCAGAGACAAGTCGACCAGAACAGACAAGTCGACCAGGAGAGGTACAGAAAGAATATACAGAGGGTGAAGCCAAGATAGATGATACACTTGCACATACATTTGAACCAGACAAGGTGATCAGGTATGAAGAGTCATTGACAAGCAAGGTGAATCAGGGTGATGAAACTAACGACGGGAACACAACATTGAAAACATCGGCCAGAAAGAGACCATACAGAAAGAATAAGGACTATAGAGTATTTCTGTCGACTTGCAATGTTTTGGCGATCGGTGACAATCAACAGAGAAAAAATAATGTTCAAAAGTTAGATAGTTTATTTTTTTCGAAGACAACAATTCCAATCGGAGTTGCAGATCGAACGTGGATCCCATCGGGAAAAAATAGACAAATCAGATTCAGTTTGACATGGAAAAGACGAAAAAAATAAAATGTCGGAAAAAAAAATTAAACGCAGGTCGTATGACGTACGGCCTGGGCCAATTTTTTTTTTCAAAAAAAAAAAATGCAAAAAAATGCAAAAAAAAAAAAAATCCATATGACGTACGACCAAGCTGTACGACGTACGACCTGGGCCGTACGGCGTACGGACCCACCACTTCAGCCTCATAAAAGGCCATCCCGGACCCCGAGCACTCAATTACAGTGTTGGACAGAAATTTTTTTATTTTTTCCTCTTGGAGTGCAAAGGGTAAGCATCCAGTCAGGAAAACATGGACAGAGGAAAGAAGATTGCATCAGAGGAGAAGAAAAAAAACCAATTGCCGATACAGGAATGGAAGCCATTACTTGGGAAAGTCTGACGGGAAATGAGTGCAAGCAATGGTGAAGGCAACAAGAGAGCGAGAGCTAGTGGCCCAACACTAGCTGCGGCAAAGGACCGAGGAAGCAAGGAAGTTATAGGCACAACAGCGATCAGCCACCCCAACCTCCTCAGTACATCCAGGGACGTCCTTTCAACCTCCCCACTCTTAGTAGGATGTTTTTGAGTTTTTGTCATAATTTTGTTGTTTTGATGTAAATGTCGTCTGGAAGACAACCAATTTTGAGGGGGGGATAGATGTAGACAGCAAATTAGTTAAGTGAATAAATAACGTAATAAGATGTAATTAGTTGTCGGTACCAACCAATGGGTCGGGTAGTTTGGAGTCAGTACCAACGGTTGGCATCACAACCAACCTTGGCAATGAGTATTTAGAGCGTCAATACATTGTAGTTGGGACACGTGATTTGATATGAGTTGATATGTAGACATTGGAGTCATAATGAGATACATATGTTGCTGTCATGAACATTGTAATGGTTCCCGTGAATCAATGATGAATACAATGGTCCGTTCTGAGTAATTTGTCTAATGCACTATACTACTACTTCTGTATTTCCGTTTACTTCATATTCTGTGAAACACACCATATTGTGGTAAACAATAGGGAGATGGATGGGGATCTCTGAGGAATGCATTCTACTATGACACACAAAATTCTTCTACTTTATAAGGTACTTTATGATTTGTGGCCAACATGACAGACTCATTACAATATTCATTATGTTATTTCATTATTCCATGCTTAAGAGATCACTTTAGGTATTTGGTATTTACACTCTTTGCTAGTCTTAATCACAGTGATTTTAAACTCTATTTGTCAAAATTGATGCTTGCTTAATCATGACGATTCATTAACATGCTCATTGATGATTAAGAACATGCTTTATTGCAGCTATTTGCAAAAATCAAAGTCTAAATACAATATATACAAGTGAGATTTGTTTAAGGCATTCTTCTCTTTTCACATATTAGCACAATATTGAGGCCATGCATAGATATTTAGTATTTTTTGTACCTGCATAGATTTCTCTAATGTTACTCTTGGAATCATTTTTATATGTAATAAAAAAAGAGAATTCTGCACAGGAATCCGTTGCATCAGGAAAAGAAATGGAAAGAGCAGTTTACTTGATGCTATCAAAATTACATTGTATTCTTAATCTTTTTCTTTTATTTTTTGAAAAATGTTGTGATATGCTACATAAGAAAAAACATGAATGTAAGAGTAAGGGATATACAGAGGTTTAGTCTTCCTATATACCCAAGCAAAGAGAGCAGCATCTTTGATTGAGCCTCTGAATCTGTTGGAATATTATAATTTTAAAGAAGATTGGAGTTTGGCACATACTTCTGTTGTTGGACTTAGTATATCCATAAAATAGTGGAAGAGTTGCAAAAACCTTTCGTAATTCCATAAAAAATAATTTACTGCTCACAAACCAGTTGCAAGGAATATCCTTGTTATCTTGTAAACGCTGAATCTTCAAAATGAAAATTCTCCAAAACCTCTGAAATACTCATTCCATGGCTGTCATGTGAAATTACAATCCCAAGAAATATGCTTAACATCCTCTGATCTCCCATATTAAATACAATTTTCATATTTTAAGACTGTTAATCTGTGTTTGTTACCATTGCAAAATTGCAAGGTTGCACAGAGATGCGTCTCCGACCCCTTGAGACGCGTCTTGGAGATTGGTACACGTCTCCTGTCTTGGAGACTTGACTGAGTACGTCTCCCTTCACAGGAGACTTCTGGTCGCATCTCCCACTCATCTCCAAGTACCCTACATGAATAAAAAGGCGTCTCCACTTTTTTTTCTTTTTCTACCTTTCATTTTTTCCGTCGTTTTTGCACAAGCTCAGTGGATTCTTACTCCTACAAACTTCAAACCTCAATACTAGTGTCAATATATATACATTAAGCTATATTAAATTGTTACAAGTAAGTTATAAGCCTATAAGTAATATATATACAATAAGCTATATTAAATTGTTACAAGTAAGTTATAAACTTAAACTTTACCAGTTCTCTTGTTTTGAAAGTTCAATATCATGATATTTCTAGTTTTAATGTTAGCATATTAATAAATTTATTAAACTATATATTTTTTTAAAAAAGGTGTCTCCAAGTACCCTCGTCTCCTATTTTTCAAAAACAGACGTACCGGTACCAGTCTCCCGTACCAATACTAGTACCAGTCTCCATGCAACCTTGCAAAATTGTTAAGCTTCCTTTGCTGTTTGACACATCATATACAGCTGATAGATTTAGATGCATTTTCCGGCCTTTGAAATATCACTTTTCTATCCTAGATTTCTTTTAGTCCTCTATTAGATGTGTTTTTGTTTTATTCTGATTAATATTGTTTTTATATTGTATTTAATCTAGAGATTAATACCTTTTCTTTGTTTCAGGAGCTTTAAATAACTTTTCCTCAATAGAGTCTATCTTCCTAGTGAATTGGAGGCAACATGCCAATTTTTTGCAAAATGCAAAGTGCTGGCGTGCAGAGGTACTTAATATCCTACCATCCACTATCAAATTGAAGTAATCTTCTCCTTCATAAGTGATTGTTTGAGAATATAATACATATGACTGTTATTAATATTTTGCTTATGCTTCTCTTCATAAGTATATTTGTGCCATGCCATGATTTTTAGATTAAGCACTTGATGAAATGCTTCTCTATTCATCCAGTGGATATTTCCTGACAGTAATGTCTCGTAGTTGAATTGCATATGAAGAGATAGGAATCTAGCAATCCTAAAAGACTGGTTTACTGGTACATGGATGGCCTTGTTATGATCCCTCAATTTGAATGTAGTAAGTGGGAAAGACAAGATAGAAACATCGAGTGTAACTGCATTGGGGGCATAGCAATTCTGACAAAACACAACTCAAACTGTCCCTTAACATAATAGTTTCATTTGATCCTTTCTTCTGTTTTATTATAATTGTCCCTTTGCCGAACATAACAAGTACACACTTTTTGACATAACACAGAAAATGTGACTGTTGTGAGTGCTGAGAATAAGGAAGATTGAAGAGAACTGTAGAAACATAATGAATCATTATCAAGTAGGGGGTGTTTTTCAGTGTAACAAATTATGTGATGCTTTATCAGGATTCAACTGTGTAGTTTGAGTCAAATTCACTAACCCATATTTCATGATGGTTCACAAAATCCCATCTCTCATGAGCATGAATGGACCACTTAGCACTCATTGCATATAGTTGATGCTCACAAGGGTGAAGCATCAGGACTTCCTGAGATGTCACCCAACCCAGTGCTACTCCGATGCAAGCACATCTAACCATGGAGTTTCCCCCAAGATCAACTTCACTTCTCTTGCAATAAGATTGATAATGGGTAATCTTTCCCAGGGAAACTTGTTGCAATTCAGACATTGGAGGTGCTCACTTTTTCTTGTAATTTTATCTGCTATTTTTATGAGAATCTACATATCTGATGGAAATAAAATTCAGAAAATGTTTATCAAAGAAAAATAATTCAATAAAAGTCATCCCTTTTTTGCCTTGTGCCATTGCTCAGGTATGGGCTAGTGCAAGTTTTGATAAGAAGTTATGTGATCTGACTTAGATTATGTGATGCTACCCTTCAGATCAAGTTTATGATAGTGTTTTGCATATGGAAAATAGGCAATTTTTAAAACTCTATTCTATTATTTTATATGACAATGGTAGTCTGAACATTATATTATAATATTGATAATATTCTCACTCAATGTCATAGTAATCTCATGAATAGGGATGTGCTTTATCCTCTTGTATTACAATTTACAATGCAATCAGGCAGTGTTCCTATTTTAGTCTTTTAATAGTTTGATTTTGTCAGTCTTGTTTTATATTTTCTTTGAAGCTCCTAGGCATTTGTTACTCTAATTGATCATTCTCAACAATGTTTATTTCTTTCTTCTACTATTCTGAAACTTCTCATTATTCTTAGTGTGGCAGTATGGGTTGCCAGTGTCCCATGGCTGTTCGGGACAGGTCCCCATTCCCAGTTCTGAGTGCCAGAGTATTATAGAATGTAATTCGTTCCTTATTATTGGAAAATGGATGACATTTGATTCCACTCTGTCGCCATTGTGATTGGCACAAAACATATTACCTTAGTGTTTCGAATCCTTCTAACATGTAGGTGTAGGGGTCAATGATTCCTGAAACAGGGTAGACTCCTCTCTTTCCCTAGTTGGGTTTTCCTCTGAACCAAATATGTGTAATGATTTACTTTAAACCTCACTAAGTTTTGCAGAAATTTAAAACCAATTATAGTGTAAATGATCCATACAACCAGTTCTACCAGCTAGATTTCCATTTAATCAATATAGACCAACATTTTACCATGTCCAAAATATATTCCAAAAACAATATATTATGAAAATTTTCTCCTATGAATCATGAGTTGTATGTAGGCAACAATATAAACCACCACATGATTCACAATGGCTGCTTTCATAGGCCAGATTCTTCAGCTGTTACGATAAAATGAGCATGAAATAAAATAAAATAACAAGATTGTAAAAGAATAAGTAAATGAAAAGCATATCAGCTCCTCGATTGAAGAAAAATATATGATATTGCAACTGGGAGTAAAATTGGTACCTTCTAATCTAAGTTGCTGAGGATTCAGCACCCTTATGTCATTAAACTTTTGTCCTTCCTCTTATTTAGCTTAATATGCTTCCTTATAAATGAATTGGAACTCTTTTCTACGAGTTCGAAGATGTGTGGCAATTTCCATGGTTATGGTGGGTTTGTCTAATTGAGCCATCAAATCTGTTTAAAACTTTGTATTAATAAGCCTAAGTCCAATTTCTTTGTCTAACATGAAAATAGGACGTCTTCCTAGCATCTTGGTAGCATGGCAACCTGTTGCTGAAGATTTCTATTTTATGAAACAAAAACAAGGTCACCATACACCATGAACAGATTTTGGGGACACAGACCACACCTCTGGCCAAGTAAGAAAATGTTGTAGGAAATACCAATAGAATATTTCCATCCATACATGGAAGATTGCATGAACATCAAGATTCTAGCACATGACCATTTGGTGAATAGTTAAATCAGAAAGACAAACTTTAGTAAATAAACTAATTCACTATTATCAAGAGCCATTTAATAGTTAAATCAGAAAGACAAACTTTAGTAAATAAACTAATTCACTATTATCAAGAGCCATTTTACATGCGTATCTTCCATTACAAAGTGAACTTATCTAAGGTTTAATATTTTCAATGTTTCTCCAAGTTTTCAGGATAGGGGGACAGGGGGAGGCGGGAATGAGTTTCCAAGGATGACAAAAAATTTCCTAAATTTTGGGACAGTGAGGGGACAACTATATATAAAAATATATAATTATATACCATAATTTACACAAAATGTAAAAAATTAAATAAAAAATGTAGAATTGAGAACATAATAATTAATACAGAAAAAAGGAGTTTAGAGGCATTGTCAATCGGTGAGCTGGTTGTCATCGAGCCAAAATTGAGAAGTTTCATGATAGTTTTCAGAGGCTTTTCTTTTCGGTAGCCAACAAACTATATAACACGTTTCAATTCTATATTTAGAAATCTGCTCTTATATGTAGAAGAGGACAAGATGGCTTTAGTAGCTAGTTTTGGTATGCGAACATGAGTGGGTTGGAGAAGCCTCGTGTTGTGGCAGTGCCATTCCCAGCCCTTAGTCACTTCATTCCTTTTTCTCGACCTCACAAAGCTTCTTGTTTGCAACAGCCTCATTGTCAGTTATGTTACAATGCTTGCTAACATCTCTGACTCTCTTGCTTGCAATTGCAAGGCTACCTTGTTCAAGATGTGAATGATGGTCTTGATATTTGCTTTGTAGCCCTTCCCTCCCTTGCTATGGAGTTCTTAGATGGATGTGAGAGCAATGACCTCCTTCAATTGGAGTCGAGGGGTCTTATCTTTGAAGAGGCACAAAAACTTCAATAGTAAATTTATTTGGCAAAGCAAGTAATGTTAACATGCAAGGGAAAATGGCGGACATCAACGATCAAGAGCCACTTTGCTGGTTGGATTTGTAAATCCCTTGCTCCTTATTAATAATTCTTTTTGCATGACATAAGTCTGCAAGTCTGCAGGGGATGTCGGGGATGCCTTGGTGTCCCCTTAAGGTCCCCCATTATGGGACATTCCCAAGAGATGTTTCCTATGGTGAGGGGGTGTCCCTATGACATCCTCATTTACAAATAGAGGGGGATGGGGTGGGGATGTTTTGTCCTTTCCCCCTTGTCCTCAAAATGTCTCCCTATCCCAGAATGACTGAAAACCCTTGGGCATGTGTCCCTAAGGAACATTGATTATTTTTGTCATTTTTAATGCCTCCAAGTCTTGAAATTAGGAATGGCTTTTTGTTCTAATATTTATAGATAAACAAATACATAATGTTTTGAAGTTAAGAAACCATCCTAACTTTGAGGTGTTTCTTGGAGATGACGTTAGTAAATTAATCCTGAAATTAAAAATGGCTTTTTGTTCTTATGATATGGAAAAACACAAATATATAATGTTTTGAAGTTTAGAAATCATCCTAGCTTTGAATTGTTTCTTGGAGATGTCCTTGTTAATGTAATGTCCCCTTCTAGCAAGTCAATTTTCTTAACCTTGCACAGAATTTCAACTTGTAAAAGAGAACATTAGTAATCAATTCTTCTTATAATATCAACATATATCAATAATTCAATTATTCAATCCTTAAGTGGATTCATACTTAGGGTTGTCTATTATATGTTAATTTTATTTATTTTCAAACCCTAGTGGAGATGGGGTACTATCTCTTGTTAGGTTGCATGAATCATCTTCTACGGGTAGTGCCTTTGTATGATGTAACACATGCCCATTCCACCTTAGGTCTTACTAAGTGCCTTTGTATGATGTAACATATGCCCATTCCACCGCAGGTCTTACTTATTGCCCTTGTATGATGTAGCATGGTCCATTCCACCGCAGGTCTTATCCATTGCCTAAGTATGATGTAACATGGTCCATTCCACCACCGGTCTTATCTACCTTTGAGGTATTAATGCCACTTCTTCCCAACAAGTTTACCTCCAATCTCTCAATGTATGCTATGCTCTTATATAAATCAAATACGATTACTCTTTATTATATTTATTTATTTTCAATATCAAAATTGTATTTTCAGAAGTGTTATCTTAAAAAATATCTTTTTTTCTTGTTCCTCTTACTTTCTATCTTATAACCTTTATTTATTTCCCTTTCAAGGGATATGTTCTAAGAGACACGTCTCTTATTATTCTTGGTGTAAAATACATATGTACCTTTTTATAATTTTTATTACTTTAGTAAATTACATACGTACCTCTTATAATTTTTATTACTTTATATTAATTCCCGTTATCATAAGAGGATAGGTTAAAAGATGTTTATTTATATTATTTGTATTTATATTATATCATTTATATTATAATAAATGATATATTATAAATTTTATATTATTTATATTATATCATTTATATCATAATAAATGATATATGATTTATATTATATTATTTATATTTATATTATAATATAAGATAAATATAAGAATATTTGTATTTATATTATTAGATATATTTATAATATATTATTATTATTTATGTGTTATTTATAAATATAATAATAATATACCTTGTTAATTGTTTTAAATAAATATTATTTAAATATATTAAATATATTCAATTTATAATATCATTCATATCTTTGATTTGAATGAATAATACATAATGGATTCAATTATAAATTACTAGTATAGGGACATGACAACCCTCCCCACTCAAAATTGCTTGTCCTCAAGCAATCACAATTTGGATTAAAGGATTAGGCAAAAGTATTTTTATTTTTATTTTTTTAATTTTATAGTTATCTTTAATAAGGTTGTGAGATGATCACAAATTTTATATTTATATAGATCATCGTTAATTTATATAGACCATATATCATTGATTAACATATAATATTAATTGAATTTACTATATGGGGTTGTATATTATGATATAGAAAAAAACTTTGTCAAGTATATTTACTTAGAGTTGTTTTATTTTTATTTATTTTTACCTTATTTACTCATTATTTATTACATATTTGTAATAAATTTTAATTTTTTTAATCTTGCATGATTTATTTTTATTTTATTTTATATTATTATTTTTATTTTTATTTTTTTATTTTTTATTTAACTATTATTCACAGGATGGCAGGATGACTGCTCTGATACCACTTGTAATGTTCCCTTCTAGCAAGTCAATTTTCTTAACCTTGCACATAATTTCAACTTGTAAAAGAGAACATTAGTAATCAATTCTTCTTATAATATCAACATATATCAATAATTCAATTATTCAATCCTTAAGTGGATTCATACTTAGGGTTGTCTATTATATGTTAATTTTATTTATTTTCAAACCCTATTGGAGATGGGGTACTATTTCTTGTTAGGTTGCATGAATCATCTTCTACAGGTAGTGCCTTTGTATGATGTAACACATGCCCATTCCACCTTAGGTCTTATTAAGTGCCTTTGTATGATGTAACATATGCCCATTCCACTGCAGGTCTTACTTATTGCCCTTGTATGATGTAGCATGGTCCATTCCACCGCAGGTCTTATCCATTGCCTAAGTATGATGTAACATGGTCCATTCCACCGCCGGTCTTATCTATCTTTGAGGTATTAATGCCACTTCTTCCCAACAAGTTTACCTCCAATCTCTCAATGTGTGCTATGCTCTTATATAAATCAAATACGATTACTCTTTATTATATTTATTTTCAATATCAAAGTTGTATTTTCAGAAGTGTTATCTTAAAAAATATCTTTTTTTTCTTGTTCCTCTTACTTTCTGTCTTATAACCTTTATTTATTTCTCTTTCAAGGGATATGTTCTAAGAGACACGTCTCTTATTATTCTTGGTGTAAAATACATATGTACCTTTTTATAATTTTTATTACTTTAGTAAATTACATACGTACCCTCTTATAATTTTTATTACTTTATATTAATTCCCATTATCATAAGAGGATAGGTTAAAAGATGTTTATTTATATTATTTGTATTTATATTATATCATTTATATTATAATAAATGATATATTATAAGTTTTATATTATTTATATCATAATAAATGATATATGATTTATATTATATTATTTATATTTATATTATAATATAAGATAAATATAAGAATATTTGTATTTATATTATTAGATATATTTATAATATATTATTATTATTTATGTATTATTTATAAATATAATAATAATATATCTTGTTAATTGTTTTAAATAAATATTATTTAAATATATTAAATATATTCAATTTATAATATCATTCATATCTTTGATTTGAATGAATAATACATAATGGATTCAATTATAAATTACTAGTATATGGACATGACAACCCTCCCCACTCAAAATTGCTTGTTCTCAAGCAATCACAATTTGGATTAAAGGATTAGGCAAAAGTATTTTTGTTTTTATTTTTTTAATTTTATAGTTATCTTTAATAGGGTTGTGAGATGATCACATTTTATATTTATATAGATCATCGTTAATTTATATAGACCATTATCATTGATTAACATATAATATTAATTGAATTTACTATATGGGGTTGTATATTATGATATAGAAAAAAGCTTTGTCAAGTATATTTACTTAGAGTTGTTTTATTTTTATTTATTTTTACCTTATTTACTCATTATTTATTACATATTTGTAATAAATTTTAATTTTTTTAATCTTGCATGATTTATTTTTCTGTTATTATTATTTTTTTATTTTTTTATTTTTTATTTAACTATTATTCACAGGATGGCAGGATGATTGCTCTGATACCACTTGTAATGTCCCAAGTCAATTTTCTTAACCTTGCACATAATTTCAACTTGTAAAAGAGAACATTAGTAATCAATTCTTCTTATAATATCAACATATATCAATAATTCAATTATTCAATCCTTAAGTGGATTCATACTTAGGGTTGTCTATTATATGTTAATTTTATTTATTTTCAAACCCTAGTGGAGATGGGGTACTATCTCTTGTTAGGTTGCATGAATCATCTTCTACGAGTAGTGCCTTTGTATGATGTAACACATGCCCATTCCACCTTAGGTCTTACTAAGTGCCTTTGTATGATGTAACATATGCCCATTCCACCGCAGGTCTTACTTATTGCCCTTGTATGATGTAGCATGGTCCATTCCACCGTAGGTCTTATCCATTGCCTAAGTATGATGTAACACGGTCCTTATTGCCCTTGTATGATGTAGCATGGTCCATTCCACCGCAGGTCTTATCCATTGCCTAAGTATGATGTAACATGGTCCATTCCACTGTCGGTCTTATCTACCTTTGAGGTATTAATGCCACTTCTTCCCAACAAGTTTACCTCCAATCTCTCAATGTGTGCTATGCTCTTATATAAATCAAATACGATTACTCTTTATTATACTTATTTATTTTCAATATCAAAGTTGTATTTTCAGAAGTGTTATCTTAAAAAATATCTTTTTTTTCTTGTTCCTCTTACTTTCTATCTTATAACCTTTATTTATTTCCCTTTCAAGGGATATGTTCTAAGAGACACGTCTCTTATTATTCTTGGTGTAAAATACATATGTACCTTTTTATAATTTTTATTACTTTAGTAAATTACATACGTACCCTCTTATAATTTTTATTACTTTATATTAATTCCCGTTATCATAAGAGGATAGGTTAAAAGATGTTTATTTATATTATTTGTATTTATATTATATCATTTATATTATAATAAATGATATATTATAAATTTTATATTATTTATATTATATCATTTATATCATAATAAATGATATATGATTTATATTATATTATTTATATTTATATTATAATATAAGATAAATATAAGAATATTTGTATTTATATTATTAGATATATGTATAATATATTATTATTATTTATGTGTTATTTATAAATATAATAATAATATATCTTGTTAATTGTTTTAAATAAATATTATTTAAATATATTAAATATATTCAATTTATAATATCATTCATATCTTTGATTTGAATGAATAATACATAATGGATTCAATTATAAATTACTAGTATAGGGACATGACAGTTAATAGATTAATATTTATTAGGTAGGTTGAGTTGCTGGTTATGCAGTTGGAAAAATCTAATTGTTCTGTCTAAACAAGTATCCTTTATTATGTCTTTTCTAGTTTTGTAAGCATAAGAATATATGCTTTGATCTTTCAATGGAAGCAAAGGCAAAACCATAGTTTGAAAATGCGGACTTGGCACAAACTCATTAGCCCAAAAATTTGACTCGAACTCGAGGCTTGACAAAAATGTGGCCAGAAAAAAAACATAATTATACAAAAAATAGAAAGTAATGCATTTAGAGAACACAAAGTCTACTTTGATAATCAATTTACCATAATTCAAACATTACATATGTCATATGACCCTCAAATGCACAAAATTTGAAATTTTAAAGATTCAAAGTCAAACAATACATTGTAATACAACATAATTATAAATAATAATTGTTTAACAATACATATGTCAAAAAACAGCCAAATACAATCTGCATCCTCCTCTTCCACCTCCTAGTGTAACTTAATTTTTCAGGTCTCAAACTAGAAGGTAAGTCGGTATCACCACGAGGACTAATTGTTTCCTCAAAAATGTCTTTGTTTTCCTCCAATGCATCCCGCTTTTCTACTGCTCTCTCCAATTCAGTAATATCTTTATCAATAAACGTGATATCATTACGTTTTTCAACAATCCAATCAATATAAGGGTCAATGTAATCCGAGTCAATGGCATCATGAGAAAGACTCTCCACCTTTTTGGTTTGAAGGCGAAGGTTGTACCTGACGAAGGTCGTTGAAGCGCTTCTAGGTCAACCCGTTTCTTTTCTTTGTGTGAATGCTCTCAAATAGGCTCCATTTACATTCACACCCAGAAGCACTACAATGTTGAGACAAAATATGGATAGCTAGCCTTTGAAGATTTGGTGTGCCAACATTGTAATTCTCCCACCACAAATCTAAAAATGAAACATTTAAAAAATTATAAGAATTAAGTGAAAAATTTAGAACTTATTCAACTTCGAAATTTCAAGTTTCTAGTTTCTACTTCGTAGTATAAGCTAAAAATTAAAGGATTATATTTTTACCTAGTTGTTTTTCCGTCCTTTGAGTTGCTTGAAGTGAAGAAAAGAGCCTCCCCTTCGTACCTTTGTAGACCTCCAACTCATCAAGAATTATGTCTTTAATTCTAAGTTACCGGGATCTTCTCATATGCCCGCCGTGCCCGTATGGGTTTGGTTTGGTTCGGGTATGGATACGGGTATAGTACGTTGGGGTTCGCCCTGGGTTCTTCCTGGGCACCCTGGGCAGAACCCTGGAAGAACTCGAGCAGAACCCAGGAGAACCCAGGAACCTAGGGTGCCTGGGCAGAACCCTGGAAGAACCCGGGAAGAACCCAAGGGAGGGATGCCCAAAATGGTGTCAAAATCAACTTTTTAACACATTTTTTTAACCTTTTTGTAACTTTAAAAAAACCTAAATGATTCTATTTCTCCCTAAAAGTGAAATTTATCCAAGTATGACTAAAAGTGAAATAAAGTTTTTAAATGAACATTTTAATGATTTGGCATTCCAAAATAATGAAAATAAGATTTTTTTGATAAGTATGAAGTTGAAATGTAAAAGAGATATCATCTATTTTTTTGGGATAATCTTGTTCTTATAGTTTGATAAAGCAATTGGGAGGTATAAATCCAATCTCCATAACATTTTCTAGCATCCTCTAAGCCTGTGAAAAAATGAGTGCTTTAGAATAGGGTGTGGAAATGATGCAGGGGCATCCTTGTCCCTCTCATTTTTGGTTTGGTTTTGTTTAACATTTTGGGTTTTGTAGGTGAATAAAGCAGGTTTCTTCTCTGCAATTTTGGTGTGTGTTTGCAGCTCCTGTCGCCTTGCTTATTCATGCTTCTGTCACATTATCTTGGACCTCCTGTCGCACACATGATGGAAGTTTAGTTGGCTAATATATTTTACTATTGTTGGGAAGACAATAATTTTCTAATTCTTTCTGAGGTCATGGCTTTCTATTCTTTTAGTTACAAATCATAAAGGCCACAAATCGTGCATAAGGTGGATGTTTCCTAGCTGGCTGATATGGCTCGATGAATTTAGAAAATGCTTTAAATCAGCATGAATTCCTTTTGCTGGTGAGAGGTTCGTGCCTCTGCTTTTCTGGCGGTTCCATTCTTCTGTTGAAGCGATGGCGTTGAATATCTATTTCTGCTACTCATTTATGCTTTGGCAGCGACGTGGTCTATCTTTTCCTGGCGGTGTCAGTTTGTATTCTTGCTGCAGAATTGGTTATGGAGATCGTGGGTTGTGGTTCGCGACTTTGGCAGTCCATTTTCTTTGTTGAGAAACGGCTCTTTCCTTTGGACGGTTATAGCATTAAATGTCTGCTAAGCTTGGGCAAAGACAAACAGAAGAAGGGTGATAAATTTTGTGGAGGTCGACGGCTGGTGGAGGGAACAGTGGAGGGATTGGAAAGAGGCCGATTGGAAGGACAAGGAGACCCAAGAGATGAATTTGGTGAGAGGTTGATAAGGTCGGTGATGAATTTGGGTTCCCAACCCAAGATCAATGTACCAACATATGCTGGAAGTCTGAATGGAGAAGAACTAATCGACTGGATAAATGATTTAGATAAATATTTTGAATATGAGAATGTCGCAGAAGAGAAGAGAGTCAAATTTGCCTGCACAAGATTGAAAGGTCATGCTGGCATGTGGTGGGACTTTGTCCAGACCGAAAGAAGAAAGAGAAATAAGGAAAAGATTAACTCATGGGATAGAATGGTGGCCAAGTTGAAGGCTAAATTTTTGCCTAGTGATTATCAGGCTACAAAATTTGAAGCAAAAGGAGATGACAGTAAAGGATTACATAGAGAAGTTTTACAAGCTCATCATCAGATCTGGACATACTGAAGAAGATATGGAGAAGATAGCCCATTACGTGAATGGTTTAAAATACAGTCTACAAGATGAGATGAGTCTTTTGTCTCCTAGAAGCCTGGAAGAGGCTTACCAACTTGCCTTAAAGGTAGAAGAGGAGCTGCAAAGAAAGCAGAATCAGCAAGAAAAGAAGAGAGGAAGAGGTTTTAGAGGAAGGGGGCAACAATCTGGTAGAGGACAGCAACATCGTCAAAATGAAGAAGCTAGAAGTTCTAGTGGGACAGCCCACAATGATAGAGGTGGATTTCAAAATAGAGGAAGATCTTATGGAAGAGGTGGTTCTCAAGGAAGAGGAAGAGGATTTTCCGGAAAATGTTACAAGTGCAATCAAATTGGGCACAAGAGTTGGGATTGTACTGAATCATCACAAGGAGGACATTCAAAATTTGAAAGGAACAATCAAGTTGTTCAAGCTGATCAAGAAAGTTTAGGATCTCCAATTCATCACAAGGATGGAGCAGAACGGAGCAGAATCTGGAGAGTCCTTGATGCTGAAGAGAACATTGTTGAAGCCACAAAAAGAGAGTCAAGAGCCAATTCAAAGGAGAGCATTATTCAGAACATAGTGTAAGTCTCATGGTAAATGTTGCAAGCTCATTATAGATAGTGGTAGTAATGACAATATTGTTTCCAATGAAATGGTAGAGAAGCTGAATCTTAAAAGGATCAAACACCCAACTCAATATAAGGTAACTTGGTTACAAAAAGGCCATCAAATTTTGGTGAGTGAGTAGGCTTATGTTGATTTTCAGATTGGTAGTTATAAGGATTGTGTTTTATGTGATATAATGCCCATGGATGTGTGCCATGTTTTGCTTGGAAGACCGTGGCAATTTGACAGAAACTCAATCCACAATGGGAAGGAGAATACAGATACAATTATTAAGGATGAAGAAAAGCATACCTTGCTGCGTATAAAGGAGAAAGAAGAGGACAGCAGCAGCAACAATCAGGTAATGTTGGTAAGTGGTAAAGAATTCTTGAAAGATTTGAAGAATGAAGAAATTGGTTTTGCTTTGGTTCCTAAACCACATTGTGTTGTGACTTCTACAAAGATGGATGATTTGCCTATAGAGATACAAGATATGTTGAATGAGAATATGGATATTATTGCTAATGAGTTACCTAATGGGTTGCCTCCTATTAGAAGCATAAGTCATCATATGGATTTGATTCCAGGAGCTAGCCTTTCAAATAAGGCTGCATACAGATTAACACCTATGGAGAATGAAGAGATGAGGAAGCAAGTGGCTGAACTTTTGGAGAAAGGTTTGATAAGAGAAAGTCTAAGCCCGTGTGCTGTGTTTGCAGTATTGGTGCCAAAGAAAGGAGGAGAATGGCGTATGTGCACTGATTCAAGGGCTATAAAGAAAATCACAATAAGATATAGATTCTCGATCGCTAGGATTGAAGATCTAATGGATTGTTTGAGTGGGTCTATGTATTTTTCTAAAATAGATTTAAAGAGTGGTTATCACCAAATTAGAATTAGACCAAGGGATGAGTGGAAAACTGCTTTTAAGACTGTGATGGGTTGTATGAATGGCTGGTTATGCCTTTTAGGTTGTCTACTGCTCCTAGTACTTTTATGCGTTTAATGAATGAAGTGTTGAAACCATTTATTGGTAAATTTGTGGTTGTGTATATGGATGATATTTTGGTGTTTAGTAGGTCAAAAGAGGAGCATCTTGATCATTTGAGACAGGTTATGAAGAGACTACAAGAAGAGAAGTTGCAGATTAATTTGAATAAGTGTTTGTTTTTGCAAACTGAACTTGTTTATTTGGGTTTTGTTGTGTCGAAGGATGGATTGAAAATGGATATGGAGAAGGTTTAGGCTATACTTGATTGGCCATCACCAAAGAGTAGCATGGAGGTAAAAAGTTTTCATGGTCTTTCTAGTTTTTACAGAAAATTTATAAGAAATTTCAGTCATGTTGTAGCACCTATTTTGGAGACAATTAAGGGAAGCAAAAGACCATTTGTGTGGACTAAAGAGGCTGAAGAAAATTTCAGATTTATGAAAAAGAAGGCGAGCGAACAACCCATACTTGCTTTGCCGGATTTTGATAAATTGTTTCAAGTAGACTGTGATGCTAGTGGTTTGGCTATAGGGGCAGTATTGAGTCAAGAGGGTAAGCCAGTTGCTTATTTTAGTGAAAAATTGAATGATGGAAAGAGGAAGTATTCTTCTTATGATTTAGAATTTTATGCTTTGGTTCAATCCCTCAAGAAGTGGAGACATTATCTTTTGCCCAAGGAGTTTATTGCAGTGTTTCTCAGGTTTTCGGGACAGGGGGACGGGTTTCCGGGGGCGGCAAAAAATTTCCAAAAGTTTGGGGACGGCGATTATAATATATTTTAATAAAAATATATATATAAGTTAAAAAGTTAAAATCTAAAAGGAGATACATGTTGAGGTAACTTAAACTTATAGTAAACACTAACAATAAACTTTAAACATTGAATAATTGAACAAATATTATATCAATGATCATTCAACAATCAAATTCATAGCATACTCATAGTAGGTAGTTGCCAATAGCTGAAAATCGTGATCCATTTCAAACTTCAAATTGAAATGTACTAATATTCAAGTAAGTATAAACTTTAAAACTTATAAGAAGTTTGAACTTTGAAAGTTCAAAGTACAAAGTAGCTACTAGAGTCTCATAATCTCATTACACAAGTGAAAAACATCAAAATGACAAAATTAAATTGCCAAAAACGATATCTATAGACTATAACTGAACAATGAAAACTCAATAATCAGAATCATCATCATCAGCAGCAGCATATGTAGGAAACTCCTCAGAATTGGAATTGTCAGAAGGAAGTGCATCCTCTAATGCCACCTGCACATCGTGGTCATCATCAAGTTGTTCTGGGTCCTTAGGCTCTACATCCCACCTCTGCGCTGGGCTCTGCCCATACTGAGGTGCCTTGCGACCAATCAGACGCAAGGCACTATGCACTATTACACAGGTAAATGGAAGAATGCTGGATACTATTCAATAGAGCAAAGGCTCTTAAAAAGGTTACAAGTAATTACAAAGAAAGCAAGTTTCTATATTTAGAAACTGCCAAAGACTGCCAGAGATCGACACACAATCTTGTCATAATTACATACCGTTACAAGAAACTGACCATTAACTAAAAATAGGAGATTCTAAGTGTCAACAAATAAAAGAATATCTTAATACCCTCCCTTAATGGTCAACCTATTCACTACACCAAGAGACCCCCTGAATTTTACAAACTTGTTAGGACTAAGGGACTTGGTGAGAATATCAGTTGTTTGATCCTCAATCGGAACATATAGCAACTGAATTGATCCGTCTTCAACCAACGATCTGATGAAGTGACAATGCGTCTCTACATGCTTGGTTCTTTCATGGAAGACTAGATTCTTGGCGAGTTTGAGAACTCCCTGATTGTCACAAAACAGGGGAGTCGGACCTGCTTGAGATAGTCGCATATCTGCAAGCATCCGACGAAGCCAAACTGCCTCACAAGATGCCTTCACTGCACCGCGATACTCAGCTTCTGTGGAGGAGAGTGCTATAGCCTGCTGCTTCTTACTGGTCCATGTGACACCGGATCCCAAATTGAACACATACCCAGAAGTTGATTTTCTGTCATCAACGGAACCTGCCCAATCTGAATCTGTGAAGCCTCTAAGGTTGGGATCAGAATTCCTTGTGTAAAGAATTCCAAATTCAGAAGTGCCTTTCACGTACCGCAGCACATGCTTAGCCGCTACCCAATGAACAGCCTTAGGAGCTGTCAAAAATCGTGAAATGTAGCTGACTGCAAAACTGATGTCGGGTCTAGTAGCAGTCAGGTAGATAAGGATGCCTACTAGCTGTCTAAACAGAGACTCATCAACCACTGGCGAGTCAGACTTAGCGGACAACTTAAGTCCTTTTTCCATCGGGGTGGAGGCTGGTTTGCAGTCCTGCATTCGGACCCTATCCAGAAGACTGCGAGCATACTTCGACTGAGAGATGAAGATGCTATTCTGAGTTTGCCAAACCTCAACACCTAGACAATAGTGTGAAAGTCCCAAATCTGTCATATCAAAGGATTTGCACAGGTCCTGTTTGATCTTATCGATCAGGTGTGCCGAGCTACCAGTAATGAGCAAGTCATCCACATAGACAACGAGCAACAATATATCCTTGCCAGTATGTTTGATGTACAAATTTGGGTCAGATGGACTCCGCTTAAAGCCATGATCTGTGAGGTACTTGTCGATTTTGATGTACCATGCTCTTGGAGCCTGCTTCAAGCCATAAAGTGCTTTGACCAATCTACAGACTTTTTGTTCTTGTCTGGCAACCTTGAAACCAGGAGGCTGCGGCATATAGACTTCTTCTTGCAACTCACCGTTGAGAAAGGCACTTTTGACGTCCATCTGACGGACTTTCCATCCAAACTGGGCTGCTAAGGCAAGGACGAGCCGTATGGTACTCATCTTGGCTGTAGGAGCAAAAGTCTCCTCATAGTCGATGCCTTCTTTCTGTGAGAAACCCCGAGCAACAAGCCGTGCTTTGTACTTGTCTAGGGTTCCATCAGCCTTGTACTTAACTTTATACACCCATTTGCAGCTAATGGGTTTCTTCCCTGGAGGAAGGTCTGAAAGGACCCAGGTGTGGTTCTTCTGAAGGCTCTGGAGTTCTGATTCCATCGCCGTATCCCACTTTGGAATACCTTTAGCCTCTGAATGAGTCTGAGGCTCATAGACACTGTGCAGGTTGGCCATGAGAGCAAAGTTTACTGTATGTTGCTGTTTGCTCTTATTCCGGGAGGATCTACCCTCAACAAGTTCATCATCATGAAGATCGGCAATCATCTGAGACCACCATTTGGGGCGACGGGTAGATGGGCCAACGTTAGGTTCAGCAGGAGGTTCTGGAACGAGTGCAACAGGTAGAACAGGTGCATCATGTAGATCAGGTGCATCAGGAGGATACTCAGGATCATCCTTAGAGATGTCAAACTGAGAATCATCCTAATCTGAAGAATTATCAGCATCCCTCCCATAAGGTGGACCTAATGGAAGACGGACACCCAAGTCAGGAGCCTTCAAAGGCTGATCTTCAGATTGCTGCACAGAAGAGGGAGAGAAGAAGGGTCCCCGCTCTTCATCAAAAACCACATCACGACTGAAGATGAGACTGTTTGTCTCAATGTCAATGAGCCGATAGGCCTTGTGGTTATCACTGTATCCTGTGAACATTAATTTTTGACTCTTGGAGTCCAGTTTAGAGCACTTGGCATTAGGAATCCAAACATAGGCAAGAGAGCCAAAAATTTTCAGATGACTGACCTGCGGCTTGCGGCCAGTCCAGACTTCTTCTGGAGTTTTATCCTTAACTGCATAGGTCGGAGACCGGTTAAGGAGGTAAATTGCAGTGAAAACTGCTTCTGCACAAAATTTCATAGGAACACATCTATGCTCCATCATGGAATGGGCTAACTCAGTTATAGTGCGGTTGCGTCGCTCTACAACACTATTCTGTTGAGGAGTGTAGGGTGTGGTCAATTGGCGTTTGATGCCATGTGTATCACAGAAGTTGGAGAACGCATTTGAACAAAATTCCCCCCCATTATCTGACCTAAGAGTTACAATGGAACAACCAGACTCTTTCTACTAAGGCCTTAAACTTCTGAAAAACTGAAAACACATCTGATTTCTGTCTAAGAAAGTAAACCCACATTTTCCTACTGAAATCATCAACAAACAGTAAAAAGTATTTGCATCCAGTAACTGAAAGAGTATTCATAGGACCACAAACATCAACATTAACCAACTGAAGTACCTTGGTTGCGCGCCAGGAGTCGCCAGTCGGGAATGGCGTGCGGTGTTGTTTCCCAGCTTGACACGATCCGCAGACACCGAAGTTTTGAGCCTGAATCTCAAGGAGCCCATCTACTAGGTGCTGTCGGGAGAGCTGAGACAAGTAGTGCACATTCAGGTGCCCATACTGCTGATGCCAGAGATTGGTAACCGAAGAGTGTCGAGCTGCTAGGGCTGATTCAGGAGGACCATCCGAATCCACAAGTCGATAAAAAACATGGTCCTCAATGCCAACAGCTACAGGGCATTTGGTTTCCTGGTCGATGATCGAGCACTGGTGAGCGTTGAACACCACATCAAGTTGTGGAGAGTATTTAATGATCTGGCTGACTGAAAGCAAGTTAAGTTCCATACCAAGAACATAATATACGTTGAGGAATATGATTTTCCTCCCACCAGACTGAAGCTGAACAGTGCCCTTACCGGCAACTGTGTACACTTCTCCACCACCGAAGACCACTGAATCACTGAAAGGGGAGAGTTCTATAAACCAGTCACGACAATGAGTGAAGTGACACGAAGCACCTGAATCAATGTACCAGGCAGAGGATTTTGCATGGTCGGCAGGGCTTTTAGCCATGAAGGCGTAAAACAAAGACTCCTTTTGCTCAGTGTGCTCCGCACTATTGGCCTTCTGCTGAGACCCTCCCTGCTTCTTCTGTTCAGAAGCGATACGTGCGCGACAATTTTTTTTTTTGTGTCCAAACTTGTGACAATAGTTACACTGAATGTTCTTACCGCTGTCCTGAGATGGCGCTGGCTGATTCTGCTGTGGAGGCTGACTTTTGCCTTTATTTTGAGCCTAAAACTTGGTTGCAAAAGCCTGCTCTAAAGAGGACGAAGAAGCACTACTACCAAACTGTTGTTTCCAGTGATCCTGCTGCAAGAGGATAGTACAGAGTTCTGGAAACTTCAGATCAACATTAGCTAATGTAATTTTGAGAGTCTCAATGAAATGTTCATAGGACATAGGTAGACTTTTCAAAGTGATCACAACCAGGTCTTCTTCCTCCATTTTTCGACCAATAGCCTCCAGCTGATCTCTGATCTCCTGGATCTTGTTCAGGTGCGTCTGCAAAGATGTCTTCTCATCCATCATGATAGAAAACAGTATATTTTTCAGGAAGAACGCACGGCTCTTGTCGGAGGTTTCATGCAAACCTTTCAGATGGTCCCAAATCTCCTTTGCTGTCTTTCCAGCTGGAATTTGAGGTAGCTGATCATCTGTGACTGATAGCTTAATGAGCATGACTACTTCACGGGTTTGTTCGTCAAACTTATTCTAGTTTGTACCCGCCGTTGTTAGACGAGTGGTAGTGCCTAGAATGATCTGAGCGAGGCAGCGATATTCAAAGATGGTCATCATTCGTTGCTTCCAAGTGTTGTAGTTGCGGTCGTTGAACCGCTGACTGCCTTCCAACATAATATTGGACAAGCTCACCATTCCACACGCTTTTCGAGGCACAAAAAAATGATGCACAGAAGTGGATGCGAACTGAAATTCCGGACAAAACACTGCAGGTACGCCGAACAGAACTGAACTGGCACAAATTTTAGAACAGGTACGCTGCACGAAAAATGGTGCACGGAAAACGATGCACCCAAAAAAACGGACGAAGACCCAGAAATCTGCTCGAAAAACCCACCAGGAATGTCTTCGAAAAAAATTTCGTCAAATTTTTGAGGGTCAAAACCCTAGACGAAAAAATTCCATGCCCTAGGCATTCAGAAATTTCGGAAAACTAGAAAAAAAATTCGAACGAAGACCTAGAAATCTGCTCGAAAAACCCACCAGGAATATGTCTTCGAAAAAAAATTTCGTCAAATTTTTGAGGGTCAAAACCCTAGACGAAAAATTCCCGTGCCCTAGGCACTCAGCAAATTCAAAAACAGGAAGTCTGTAGAAAAAAAAAATCCGGCCTCACCGAAAAAACAAGAACCAACCAAAGAGCCCAAAACAAATTCGAAATTTCGAAAAAAACTTGAATAATTTCGAATGAAATTATGTTTTCGAAGTCGAAGCAAGCTCTGATACCATATTACACAGGTAAATGGCAGAATGCTGGATACTATTCACATAGAGCAAAGGCTCTTAAATAGGTTACAAGTAACTACAAAGAAAGCAAGTTTCTATATTTAGAAACTGCCAAAGACTGCCAAAGATCGACACACGATTTTGTCATAATTACATATCGTTACAAGAAACTGACCATTAACTAAAAATAGGAGATTCTAAGTATCAACAAATAAAAGAATATCTTAATATGCACTGCAACAAGCTTTTCCGTTCTCGCATAGGTAAGTCTATTCCTCTTTAGAGAGTGGATAAAGCTATATGTGGACCAGTTCCTCTCAGCCGCTGAGGAACTAGAAACCTATGAAAGAAGATGAATGGCAAGTGTGCGCAATGGTCTTGGAGGTCCATAGAGTGTCCACCAACTAACTGGCTTATCCTGTGCCAGGGTGAGCGTATCAATCCTTGCCGAACTCTTGTAGCCATCTAGTTCTGTAAACTTAATCCACTCAACTCTGATCAATGAAGCTTCCTCAGGACTATACATTCTTTTGAAGGCTTTCATGATGCCATTCTTCACCTCATGATCATTAATAGGAAGAATTCTACCAACTCTTTCCACATACCACTTTGGATTCAACGCATACGCAGCCATGTGTAGAGGGGTGTTCAACTTACTCCACCTTTTCTGGATGATGGGGTGAATATGCTCATTGTACAACTCTAGGGTGGGGTCTTTCTCATGAATGGCTGCCTTCATTTGGCCAAGCATGCTATCAATGCACTCATACATCTCCCCAAGGCTAGGACTATCAGAATCCCCAAATTTGATAATAGTGAAAATAGGTTGTACAAAAGATGTGATGTATCTCACATTCGACCAAAAAGTATCAGTAATCATGATCTCCTTCACCCTCTTCCCCTGCTCAGTCTTTGACTCCATCCACTTGTTCCAATCTTGTGTCATAACCATAAGTTGCAATGGCTCTTGCAACTCAAGCATCCTCTCTAGTAGAATGAAATAGGAAGCCAATCGAGTCTCAACTGGTTTGAGGAATTCTTTTTTTGCAAAGGTCCGAAACAATGCCAATGACATGTGGTGGTTGCAAATAAACATTTGCACCTCCCTTGCATCTGCCACCACCTGTTTCACCCACTCTATCTTTCCAATGTCTTTGAGTGCATTGTTCATAGCATGCACACAACAGGGGGTCCAACAGATGTGCCTATATGTAGACTGAACCAACATACCTGCTGCCCTACAAACATTTGCTACATCAGTAATCACTTGCACCACATTTTGAGGACCAACCTCCTCAATGGCATCTCTCAAGATCTGAAACTGAAACTCGGCATCTTTGCGTTTTCCTGAGTAATCAATTGCTCGCAAGAAGTAAGGTCCATCAATGCATGAAACTATAACATTGATGAGTGGACGGTGTCTAATATCCATCCACCCATCCATGATTATGCTACAACCATATCTCACCCATTTGGCCTTCATCTCCTCCATCAACAAGTTAACCTTGGAATAACTTTTATCCAAGAGTGTGGTTCTCAATTTAGTCTCACCAGGACTGGTTTGCCTTACCTTCTCAAGCATTTCCCTGTACAAAGGAGATCGAGCAACATGGAAAGGAATGCCGTTGCCAAAGTAGAAATTGGCAATGGCCTCATTTGCAGCCTCCCTTGCTTGCACATTAAACATATCTGTGATTGGGTTTGGTGAGGATGATTCTGTAGCTTTCCGTTTCCCCCTTGACTCCACTGCACTCACCCCAAATGACGGACTAGGATATGAAGGTGGTAAACTTGAACCTCTTCGTGACGGTGTAGTAGAAGCTGATGGTGAAGTGATTTCCCTTGAATATAATTTGATCATTTCAGCCTTCATTTGAAGATTGAGAGCCTTACAACCCCCAACTCCTTTATTAGGGATATGCAAAAAGTGTGCATTGGTCCTTGTTATGCTGCCATACCACTTACCCTTTGGACAAATGTTGCATTTCCATAATCACCTTCCCCCTGAATGAGGTGTTTTATTTCTGTCCTGTATTGTTGCAAACTGCTGTAAGGGATTTTTCTTGCTAAAAGGCCCTTTGGCATATCGTGACAACAACTCTGAAGGGCAATCAGATTTTAATACACTTGCAGCTGTACATGAACTGCCTGTGCTTGGAGTTTTTGTTAGGCTAACCGATTCTTCATCCTCATCAATTGGTATTTCTGTTTCATTCTCCATATCTAAATCAGCAATCACATTGGAAGGATCCATCTTCAGTTTTAAGTTATGAACTTTCAATCAGCAAATCTGAAATCTTGGAATGTAGACCCTGAATCCTGATTCAAAATAAAGTTAAAATGATTATATAAAATTACTGTTATAGCAGCATACTATAGACTCTGTTCACTCTTGTTATAGTAAGTTTTTCTCCTATTGATGTTTACCTTTCTCTCAAGGAATTTTATTTATAACATTGTAATGAAATTCAGAAATTGAAAAGCTACAAATTTGAGGTAAACATTTATTAGATTACAAAAGATATGATTGAAGTTAAATTAGAACATACTACAAGAAGAAAATAATGCACAACAAGAAGGCAAACAGAATTAAAAGAATCAAATTTCCATAAAAGACTGTTGAAAACTCTAACAAAAGAGGCACAAATAGTCAATACCCTTGTTGAGTACAAAGCCAATGTGAAGAGACACCAAAGATCACCAAAAACACTAAGATTAAATTCTTACAAAGCCTGTTCCAAGACCTAGACAAAGTATAGAATTGCAGTTCTCAAAAATACATTTCAAGAACATATAGGTCCTGCAAATTTCAGGCAGAATTTACTGAGCCACACATTTGCAGAACATAAAGACACTCCATTTGCAAGAACAAAGAGCCCTCAACAATGAACAAATAAAAAACAATGTTACTCCTTCAATGAATGGAAACCGAAAAATAAAGGAAAATTTTGCAGATCCCTAACCACCAACAATCCACTAGGGGTACTAATTTTTCAGTCTCAATCAAACTTATTTGACTATTTCAATTGACTATCAAAAGACATGAAATCCCCATTTAATTTGTTTGACTGAATTACTTCTAATTTGAAATTTTAATGTTTTGTTCTCTAGGTTGTCTTTTTAAGTTTTTAACTGAGTATATCTATGATTCTATTGTTTACTTACTAACTAGGAGACCTGAGACCCTGAACAGTTATTTGCAAAGAGCTATGTGTTCTCCATGAATTTACTAGTTGCATAATGTCAAATGATAAATCATAATACATATTGATATTATTAATTATAGTTTATAGTATATTAAATTTTAATATACTTTATAACTTTATAAGTTTAAAACTTTAATTTTATTAATTTATCATTTTCTTGCCTTTGAAGTTTGTAATAACTAATAAGTTAATAACTAATATAAATTATAATATATTGTATATACTATATAGTAATATACTATAAAATAATAAAGTATTCATAATATTAAAAAATCTTACTAATACGTTAGACACTCAGAAATCCAAATAACAAATATTAAATAATACTAATAGTAATACTTAGTAAAACTAAATATAAATTTAAAAATTAAAATACCTTTGCTCGGCTAGGCGCTCGGGTCTCAGGAGTCCACGACTGAGAAAATGACAAAATGTCCTCTGCTCGTCTGAGGGTTTGGTCGGCTGGGCGCTCGGGTCTGAAAATGACAAAATGTCTGCTCGTCTGCAAACGTTTGCAAACGTCTGTTTGGCGGAATAGATTTTAGGTTTTAACTTTTCGGTGGACGTTTACCTTTTCGGCGGACGTTTTCTCCCAACTGTTGTCGGCGGAATGAAATTTAGGTTTTAACTTTTAGGTTTCCATTTAATTTTTATCTTTCATTCAAGGCATTTGGACTTAGTTTTTAACCGCGATTTTTTTTTTTAAAAGTATTGACGAGACTTTCTAATGTCCCCGGAGCGCGTGACAGTCCCCAAATCGGGGGACGTTCCCAGGGGACGTTCTTTGAGTGGAGGGAGCGTCCCTGGGACGTCCCCTACAAACTGTTTTTTGGGGACGTCGGGGGGGCGTTCTGTACCCGTTCCCGAGTCCCCATAACGTTCCAAACGTTCGGAGCTGCAAAAAAACCCCGGGGACGCGTGTATTGTGTATACTGATAATCAGGCTGTGCAGTTTATTAATAGCCAACACAAATTGAATCAGAGACATTCTAAATGGGTGGAGTATATTCAGAGTTTTAATTTTGTTTTGAAGCATAAAAATGGACAAATGAGTAAGGTTGCTGATGCTTTAAGTAGAAAGAATTTGTTGTTGTGTGAGATTAAGACTAACAGTGTGGGTTTTGAAAGCTTGAAAGAGTTGTATGCAGAAAATGCAGATTCTGGAGAAGCATTTGTAGCTTGCAGTGATCTTGTTTGCAGGAGTAAAGAGCCATGGAATGAATATATGATACAAGAGGGTTTGTTGTTCAAGGAGAATAAGTTGTGTATTCCTCAAGGCTCTATGAGAGACAATTTGTTGAAGGAAAAGCATAGTGGCAGTCTTGTTGGTCACTTTGGACAAGATGAAACTTTTTAGCAGTTGAGCACACATTACTATTGGCCAAGGATGAAGGCAAATGTGAGAAGATATGTGGAGAGATGCAGAGTTTGTCAATATGCTAAGGGGAAGAGTCAAAATGCTGGTTTATATCAGCCATTGCCGGTTCCAACCAAACCTTGGGATTCTGTGAGTATGGACTTTGTTTTGGGTTTACCTCGTACTCAAAGGGGTAATGATTCAATCTTTGTTGTTGTTGATAGATTTTAAAAAATGGTTCATTTTATACCATGTAAGAAGACTAGTGATGCAACTAACATTGCAAATTTATTCTTTAAAGAAGTTGTAAGGCTGCATGGGATTCCTAGAAGTATTGTTTCTGACAGGGATACAAAGTTTGTGGGTTATTTCTGGAGGACTCTATGGAAGAAGTTGGGCATAAATCTGAGTTTCAGTTCAGCATATCATCCTCAAACGAATGGACAGACCGAGGTTGTCAATAGAAGCCTTGGAAATTTGTTGAGATGCCTTGTTGGTAAGACAACTGGAAGTTGGGATCTTATGTTAGCATAAGCTGAATTTGCTTATAATGATTCCCCAAATAAAAGCACAAGTTTCAGTCCTTTTTATGTTGTTTATGGTATGCATCCAAGAGGTGTGTTTGAGCTTCGTGATCTTGCTGGAATGGAGAAAAGAAGTGCAGATGGGGAAGCGTTTTCTCAAGTCATTCATGACATTCAAGAGAAGGTGAAGAATAACATTGAAGATAGCAATTTGCAATATAAGAGACATGCTGATTTGAAGAAAAAAGAGCTGCAATTTCAAGTTGGAGACCTTGTATTGGCACATCTCCGAAAGGAAAGATTTCCTACAGGGACATACAATAAACTACAGATGAAAAAGATTGGTCCTTGCAAAATACTGAGGAAGTTTTCAGCCAATGCTTATGAGATATCACTGCCAGAAGAATTGAATATATCTCCCATTTTTAATGTTGCAGATTTATATCCATATAAAGGAGATACAGAAGTTGAAGAAAGTGAAGCAGCTGATTCATCTCAAGAAGAACAAGTTGGGACAGCCAATGTTCCACAACAAATAGAATGCATTCTTGATCAAGAAGTGCTGAAGAAGACCCGTAAGAAAGAATATTATAAGTATTTTGTCAAATGGTGCAATCATCCTATTGAAGATGCATCATGGCTTACTGAGGACGAGACTAAAAATTTGGGTCATTTAGTTGAAGACCTCATGAGCTGGAGCTCATGATTTCTTTTCAGCCCGGGAGTTTGATGCAGGGGCATCCTTGTCCCTGTCATTTTTGGTTTGATTTTGTTTAACATTTTGGGTTTTGTAGGTGAATAAAGCAGGTTTCTTCTCTGCAATTTTGGTGTGTGTTCGCAACTCCTGTCGCGTTGCTTATTCATGCTTCTGTCGCATTATCTTGGACCTCCTTTCGCACACATGATGGAAGTTTAGTTGGCTAATATATTTTACTATTGTTGGGAAGACAATAATTTTCTAATTCTTTCTGAGGTCGTGGCTTTCTATTCTTTTAGTTACAAATCATAAAGGCCACAAATCGTGCATAAGGTGGATGTTTCCCAGCTGGCGGATATGGCTCGATGAATTTAGAAAATGCTTTAAATCAGCATGAATTCCTTTTGTTGGTGAGAGGTTCAAGCCTCTGCCTTTCTGGCGATTCCATTCTTCTATTGAAGCGACGGCGTTGAATATCTATTTCTGCTACTCATTTATGCTTTGGCGGCGACGTGGTCTATCTTTTCCTGGCAGTGTCAGTTTATATTCTTGCTGCAGACTTGGTTATGGAGATCGTGGGTTGTGGTTTGCGAGTTTGGCAGTCCATTTTCTTTGTTGAGAAACGACTATTTCCTTTGGACGGTTACAACATTAAATGACTGCTAAGCTTGGGCAGCAACAGACAGAAGAAGGGTGATAAATTTTGTGGAGGTTGACGGTTGGTGGAGGGAATATTGCAGGGATTGGAAAGAGGCCGATTTAGAGATATTGAGGCCGATCGCTGTGAGACAAAGCAGGCCGTGAAGAAGGAATAGAAACTTTGTGAGGAAGTCGACATAGGGAGTGTAGGAGATTTTGGTATTTTGGATTCCTGTTTATATTCTGCATATAGGCCGACTGTAGAAGGCCGATCATGAACTTTGTAATGAATTGTTAAAATCTATAATAAGAATCTCTTTGAATCTTCCTGTCACTCTTGTTGAGTCTCCTGTCATTTGTCATAAAAATTTTTGTGGTTTTTGATTTCTGTTTTGGATTGGTGAGGTGATTGGCAAGGCTGTGCCATCAGATTAGTATTAGAGCCAGGTTAGATAGAAACTGGTCATCGAGGGTGGTCAATATGCCTCCAAGAAGGATGGGCATGGGTAGAGGCCGAGGAAGAGGCCGAAGGGACCAAGTAGACCTTGAGTTGATGCAGACTTTGATTGAGATAATGGATGCTCTTGAGAGGGCACAAAGGAGAGGAAATCTGGGCATTGAAGATGTCAGTGATGAGGAAGAAGAACCCCAGAGAGAATAAAATGTGGAAGGACAAGGAGACCCAAGAGATGAATTTGGTGAGAGGTTGATAAGGTCGGTGATGATTTTGGGTTCCCAACCCAAGATCAATGTACCAACATATGCTGGAAGTTTGAATGGAGAAGAACTAATCGACTGGATAAATGATTTAGATAAATATTTTGAATATGAGAATGTCGCAGAAGAGAAGAGAGTCAAATTTGCCTACACAAGATTGAAAGGTCATGCTGGCATGTGGTGGGACTTTGTCCAGACCGAAAGAAGAAAGAGAAATAAGGAAAAGATTAACTCATGGGATAGAATGGTGGCCAAGTTGAAGGCTAAATTTTTGCCAAGTGATTATCAGGCTACAATATTTGAAGCAAAAGGAGATGACAGTAAAGGATTACACAGAGGAGTTTTACAAGCTCATCATCAGATCTGGACATGCTGAAGAAGATATGGAGAAGATAGCTCGTTATGTGAATGGTTTAAAAGACAGTCTACAAGATGAGATGAGTCTTTTGTCTCCTAGAAACCTGGAAGAGGCTTACCAACTTGCCTTAAAGGCAGAAGAGAAGCTGCAAAGAAAGCAAAATCAGCAAGAAAAGAGAGAAAGAGGTTTTAGAGGAAGGGGACAACAATCTGGTAGAGGACAACAACATCATCAAAATGAAGAAGTTGGAAGTTCTAGTGGGACATCCCACAATGATTGAGGTGGATTTCAAAATAGAGGAGGAAGATCTTATGAAGAGGTGGTTCTCAAGGAAGAGGAAGAGGATTTTCCGAAAAATGTTAAAAGTGCAATCAAATTGGGCACAAGAGTTGGGATTGTACTGAATCATCACAAGGAGGACATTCAAAATTTGAAAGGAGCAATCAAGTTGTTCAAGCTGATCAAGAAAGTGTAGGAGCTCCAATTCATCACAAGGATGGAGCAGAATGGAGCAGAATCTGGAGAGTCCTTGATGCTGAAGAGAACATTGTTGAAGCCACAAAAAGAGAGTCAAGAGCCAATTCAAAGGAGAGCATTATTCAGAACAAAGTGTAAGTCTCATGGTAAATGTTGCAAGCTCATTATAGATAGTGGTAGTACTGACAATATTGTTTCCAATGAAATGGTAGAGAAGCTGAATCTTAAAAGGATCAAACACCCAACTCCATATAAGGTAACTTGGTTACAAAAAGGCCATCAAATTTTGGTGAGTGAGCAGGCTTATGTTGATTTTCATATTGGTAGTTATAAGGATTGTGTTTTATGTGATAAAATGCCCATGGATGTGTGCCATGTTTTGCTTGGAAGACCGTGGCAATTTGATAGAAATTCAATCCACAATGGGAAGGAGAATACATATACAATTATGAAGGATGGAGAGAAGCATACCTTGCTGCCTATAAAGGAGACAGAAGAGGACAGCAGCAGCAACAATCAGGTAATGTTGGTAAGTGGTAAAGAATTCTTGAAAGATTTGAAGAATGAAGAAATTGGTTTTGCTTTGGTTCCTAAACCACATTGTGTTGTGACTTCTACGAAGATGGATGATTTGCCTATAGAGATACAAGATATGTTGAATGAGAATATGGATATTATTGCTAATGAGTTGCCTCCTATTAGAAGCATAAGTCATCATATGGATTTGATTCCGAGAGCTAGCCTTGCAAATAAGGTTGCATACAGATTAACACCTATGGAGAATGAAGAGATGAGGAAGCAAGTGGCTGAACTTTTGGAGAAAGGTTTGATAAGAGAAAGTCTAAGCCTGTGTGCCGTGCCTGCAGTATTGGCGCCAAGGAACCGAGGAGAATGGCGTATGTGCACTGATTCAAGGGCCATAAAGAAAATCACAATAAGATATAGATTCCCCATCCCTAGGATTGAAGATCTAATGGATTGTTTGAGTGGGTCTATGCATTTTTCTAAAATAGATTTCAAGAGTGGTTATCACCAAATTAGAATTAGACCAGGGGATGAGTGGAAAACTGCTTTAAGACTAGTGATGGGTTGTATGAATGGCTGGTTATGCCTTTTGGGTTGTCTAATGATCCTGGTACTTTTATGCATTTAATGAATGAAGTGTTGAAACCATTTATTGGTAAATTTGTGGTTGTGTATATGGATGATATTTTGGTGTTTAGCAGATCAAAAGAGGAGCATCTTGATCATTTGAGACAGGTTATGAAGAGACTACAAGAAGAGAAGTTGCAGATTAATTTGAAGAAGTGTTTGTTTTTGCAAACTGAACTTATTTATTTGGGTTTTGTTGTGTCAAAGGATGTATTGAAAAGGGATATGGAGAAGGTTCAGGCTATACTTGATTGTCCATCACCAAAGAGTAGCATGGAGGTAAGAAGTTTTCATGGTCTTTCTAGTTTTTACAGAAAATTTATAAGAAATTTCAGTCATGTTGTAGCACCTATTTTGGAGACAATTAAGGGAAGCAAAAGACCATTTGTGTGGACTAAAGAGGCTGAAGAAAATTTCAGATTTCTGAAAAAGAAGGTGAGTGAACAGCTGATACTTGCTTTGCCGGATTTTGATAAATTGTTTCAGGTAGACTGTGATGCTAGTGGTTTGGCTATAGGGGTAGTATTGACTCAAGAGGGTAAGCCAGTTGCTTATTTTAGTGAAAAACTGAATGATGCAAAGAGGAAGTATTCTTCTTATGATTTAGAATTTTATGCTTTGGTTCAATCCCTCAAGAAGTGGAGACATTATCTTTTGCCCATGGAGTTTATTGTGTATACTGATAATCATGCTTTGCAGTTTATTAATAGCCAGCACAAATTGAATCAGAGGCATGCTAAATGGGTGGAGTATATTCAGAGTTTTAATTTTGTTTTGAAGCATAAAAGTGGACAAATGAATAAGGTTGTTGATGCTTTAAGTAGAAAGAATTTGTTGTTGTGTGAGATTATGACTAATAGTGTGGGTTTTGAAAGCTTGAAAGAGTTGTATGCAGAAGATGCAGATTTTGGAGAAGTATTTGCAGCTTGTAGTGATCCTGTTTGCAGGAGTAAAGAGCCATGGAATGAATATATGATACAAGAGGGTTTGTTGTTCAAGGAGAACAAGTTGTGTATTGCTCAAGGCTCTATGAGAGACAATTTGTTGAAGGAAAAGCATAGTGGTAGTCTTGCTGGTCACTTTGGACAAGATAAAACTTTTCAGGAGTTGATCACACATTACTATTGGCCAAGGATGAAGGCAGATGTGAGAAGATATGTGGAGAGATGCAGAGTTTGTCAATATGCTAAGGGGAAGAGTCAAAATGCTGGTTTATATCAGCCATTGCCGGTTCCAACCAGACCTTGGGATTCTGTGAGTATGGACTTTGTTTTGGGTTTACCTCGTACTCAAAGGGGTAATGATTCAATCTTTGTTGTTGTTGATAGATTTTAAAAAATGGTTCATTTTATACCATGTAAGAAGACTAGTGATGCAACTAACATTGCAAATTTATTCTTTAAAGAAGTTGTAAGGCTGCATGGGATTCCTAGAAGTATTGTTTTTGACAAGGATACAAAGTTGGTGGGTCATTTCTGGAGGACTCTATGGAAGAAGTTGGGCACAAATCTGAGTTTCAGTTCAGCATATCATCCTCAAAGGATGGATAGACCAAGGTTGTCAATAGAAGCCTTGTAAATTTGTTGAGATGCCTTGTTGGTAAGACAACTGGAAGTTGGGATCTTATGTTAGCACAAGCTGAATTTGCTTATAGTGATTCCCCAAATAAAAGCACAGGTTTCAGTCCTTTTTATGTTGTTTATGGTATGCATCCAAGAGGTGTGTTTGAGCTTCGTGATCTTGCTGGAATGGAGAAAAGAAGTGCATATGGGGAAGAGTTTGCTCAAGTCATTCATGACATTCAAGAGAAGGTGAAGAATAACATTGAAGATAGCAATTTGCAGTATAAGAGACATGCTGATTTGAAGAAGAGAGAGCTGCAATTTCAAGTTGGAGACCTTGTATTGGCACATCTCTGAAAGGAAAGATTTCCTACAGGGACATACAATAAACTACAGATGAAAAATATTGGTCCTTGCAAAATACTGAGGACGTTTTCAGCCAATGCTTATGAGATATTACTGCCAGAAGAATTGAATATATCTCCCATTTTTAATGTTGCAGATTTATATCCATATAAAGGAGATACAGAAGTTGAAGAAAGTGAAGCAGCTGATTCATCTCAGGAAGAACAAGTTGGGATAGCCAATGTTCCACAACAAATAGAATGCATTCTTGATCAAGAAGTGTTGAAGAAGACCCGTAAGAAATAATATTATAAGTATTTTGTCAAATGGTGCAATCATCCTATTGAAGATGCTTCATGGCTTACTGAGGACGAGATTAAAAAGTTGGGTCATTCAGTTGAAGACCTCATGAGCCGGAGCTCATGATTTCTTTTCAGCCCGGGAGTTTGATGTAGGGGCATCCTTGTCCCTGTCATTTTTGGTTTGGTTTTGTTTAACATTTTGGGTTTTGTAGGTGAATAAAGCAGGTTTCTTCTCTGCAATTTTAGTGTGTGTTCGCAGCTCCTATCGCCTTGCTTATTCATGCTTCTGTTGCATTATCTTGGACCTCCTTTCGCACACATGATGGAAGTTTAGTTGGCTAATATATTTTACTATTGTTGGGAAGACAATAATTGTCTAATTCTTTCTGAGGTCGTGGCTTTCTATTCTTTTAGGTACAAATCATAAAGGCCACAAATCGTGCATAAGGTGGATGTTTCCCAGCTGGTCGATATGGCTCGACGAATTTAGAAAATGCTTTAAATCAGCATGAATTCCTTTTGCTGGTGAGAGGTTCGTGCCTCTGCCTTTCTGGCGGTTCCATTCTTTTGTTGAAGTGACGGCGTTCAATATCCATTTCTGCTACTCATTTATGCTTTGGCGGCGACGTGGTCTATCTTTTCCTGGTGGCATTAGTTTGTATTCTTGCTGCAGACTTGGTTATGGATATCGTGGGTTGTGGTCTGCGACTTTGGCAGTCCATTTTCTTTGTCGAGAAACGACTCTTTCCTTTGGAGGGTTACATCGTTAAATGTTTGCTAAGCTTGGGCAACGACAGACAGAAGAAGGGTGATAAATTTTGTGGAGGTCGACGGCTAGTGGAGGGAACAATGCAAGGATTGGAAAGAGGCCGATTCAGAGATATTGAGGCTGATCGCTGTGAGACAAAGCAGGCCGTGAAGAAGGAATAGAAACTTTGTGAGGAAGTCGACATAGGGAGTGTAGGAGATTTTGGTATTCTGGATTCTTGTTTATATTCTGCATATAGGCCGACTGTAGAAGGCCGATCATGAACTTTGTAATGAACTGTTAAAATCTATAATAAAAATCTCTTTGAATCTTCCTGTCGCTCTTGTTGAGTCTCCTGTCATTTGTCATAAAATTGTTTGTGGTTTTTGATTTCTGTTTTGGATTGGTGAGGTGACTGGGAAGGCTGTGCCATTAGGAAATCTATTAAATCAAAATGGAAAGAGGATTTTTTGTCTGACATAGTAACTGCAAATTCCTTGGTACATATGTATGCAAAATGTGGAACAGTGGAAGCATACATAAGGCAAGTGAACTATTTGACAAAATACATCAAAAGAACATGGTTTCATGGACTGCAATGCTTATAGGATATACACAAAATTGGTTTGTGCCATTAATTGCTATTAATGACCATTCTTTTTATCAAGTGTTTTATTGTTAGGACATATAGTTTGTATAGAGTGTAACATTGGTTTTTGGTCTGAATAAATTAGATATAGCTGTAATGGTTGGTCATACCGTCATAGTCTTTACAATATTAAATAGTCCTCCATTAGATGGAGCTTCTTTTAATCAACAATACATATATTACATAATTGGAACTTGATTTCTATTGCTTTGATGGTGCTACTTGGATTCAATTATGACTTTGAAATCACTAAGTTATGAATTTCAATTCATGAGTATTTTAAATTTTCATTATTACAAGTTGTGAAGTAATTAATATATATATATGTATGTATATATGTTTCCGTACTGTACCCATGCCAAAAAAATTGTCATATCCACGTACCCGAACCTCGCACTAGTACCCGAACCCATACCAGGATCGGCAACTTAGCTTTAATTTCATTATCTAGTACCATCTTGTCAATGCATAAAATAGTCTTGCCATGACCTCCTCATCAACCCTAAATGCATTAGAGAAGTAGAACTTTGGGTTTAGGTAGTAGGCCAAGTTGGTTCCTCCATCTGCGATCAATGATGCACACAATGATCTCGTATTTTCTTTTGTTTCCACCATAGTAATGCAAAATGGCCTCTTTGGCCATATCCATGGATTCATAGATATAACCATCAGCATGCCATCCCCATCCACCATATGCAGAAGCTTGCCCAAAGGTTCTATCACCTAAAAAATCAATTATTTTTTAATAATTACAAATTTAATTAAAAAAAACTGCAAATAGATAATTCTCTATAAAATTTATGTTTGTAATTGTTACTTACCCTAAGTATCCCCTCTGCATATTTGATAAATAGCTCATCAAAGATTATTCTTGCAGCCTTCTCCCCTTTGGGTTTTTCTGGAATATGAAGATTCCATTTAGGAATTGCTCACAAACATCTACTTGAGAGAAGGACTTGCAGCTACAATGCTCTGCAAAGTGAGGAAGTGGGTGGCAGTTCATGTCATTCCTGGTCACACAAGCTCCTTTCTATTCATGTGATCTCTCATCAAAGAAAGGACCCAAGTATGGTTGTAGATAACTTTTGTAACTTGTCTAGCGCCTTCAACCACATTTTTGACCCATCCAATCTTCCCAATGTCCTCTAGCATCAAATCTAAACAATATGCAGCACAAGGAATCCAAGAAATAGTGGGATGCCTCTCCATGATAAGTTTCATTGTGGCTACATATGCTGTTGCGTTGCCCACAACAATTTGGACAACATTCTCAACCCAACTCCTTGGATCACCCTATCCAACAAATTGCACAAAGTCTCAGCATTTTTGACTTAATGTATGGCATCTATGGACTTCAAGAACACAAATGTGCCATTCAAAGCCACTAAAAAGTTAAGGAGAGTCCTATTCCAACCATCTAATAAGATGTTACAGCCCTTTGTCTGCCATGCTTTCTTTTGATGATCAACCACAAGTTGCGTATTTTTGATGGCTTCCTCTAGCAATGGCCCACTCAAATCCTTAGTCGTTGGAGTCTTAAACTGCTTACCAACAATTGCCAATGCATTTACTAACCCTTCCCTATATGGGCTGTTCGCTACGTTGAAGGGTACATTATTGTAGTACCAAAATTTTGCTGCTGCCATCCTAGCCTCATGGTGTTTCTCTTATTTCAAGTGGTAGCTTAAAGTGAAGGTTGTGCTCTCGGAACATTGCATGGAATAAAGATATTGGGTGAAGAAAAGATGGCTAGAACTCTCAAGAGTCTCTCTAGTAGAGGAAAGTAGATGATGAATGCGTGGGGCAACAAAGGAATTTGTAGATGGATCGGGATTGGGATTCATCACCACTATCATTTCTTCCCTTGCCGTCTTCTTTTCCATTTTTTCATATAAAAAATGGTAAGTAGGGCATCCATTTCTCTCATAACCTCTTCGGATACATTAGAGCACGCCTTCACATCATGTCCAAATATTTGAACAAGGTGGTATTTTAATCTATTTCCTCTTGTCATAAGAAGCTTGCAAAAATTACAGTGGACCTTGCCGCTACCATCACCTGGTGTCCAATGCTTCCATGTAGGGTCTTTTTTGCTGCTACTTTGTGCTAATCAGCAAGGTTTTGAAAAAACTGTTATGGCAAACATTTATAAGTTAAAATAGAATTAAACAGTGTGGTAGGGTTAGGAAATGAGTGGGGGAGGGGGGCGAGGCGAAAGAAGCAGCATCTCCCCTAGGTTTTCAACCTTTGTAATTTCAATTTTGAAAAAAAAAAAGAAACATAGATACATACCTTGTAAAAACAATCCAAACTAGTTTGAATCTTCAAAACTGCCTTCAAAAATCATTCCAAACCCTTCTCTTAGGTCATTCTACCACTTGGTTGCAAACCTCCACATTTGCTGGTCGAAATCAGAGATAAAATAGAATGAAAAATGACAGCGTTTGGTTTTTTTTGTGTTTTTCATTAGGAGAGTCCACACAAAGACTCATGAATCATAGCAGGAAAATTGGCTAAGTTTTGTGAAAAAACATGTGAGTTTTTGGCGAGTACATGACTCGGACTCTGCTTGTGAGTCGTGTCAACTTGGTACGTTTTGCTAGCCGACTCGCAAGTCATATTGAGTCCACACGAGTTTTCTAACAGAGGGCAAAACCACTCTCATTGGGTCATTTTGAATTCATAATTTTTTTCAAATAAAATAAGTATTGTTGTAAGAAGGAGAAGACGGGCACATCAGGAATGTGTGTGCACACTTATTTATTAATTAATAGTAGTTTCTGAGTCAAAAAGGGTTGATAAAATGCTGTTTCAAACTTGTTGGAAGTTTGATCAACTTGATAACAAACAAACTAGATATTGCTTTCACAGTTGGATTGGTCTCAAGATATACATCTAGACTGTAAGTTACTCGTTGGAAATCAACCAAAAACATTTTAAGATATACGAAGGGAACTTTGAATTTTGACAATAGTTATTCTACAAGAGTTGATACATGTTTGACAGGGTATACAGAATCGGATTGGGCAGGTTGTGTTGATGATTGGAAATCGACATCAGGATGTGTATTCAAGCTTGGTTTAGGAATCATCTCATAGAGCAGTAAAAAGCAATCCAACATTCTTTATCAGAATGCAAGGCTACAAGTTTGGCAGCTATAGACGCAGTTTGGTTGGGAGGAATTCTTCATGACTTAGGACTTCATCAAAGTCATGCTACATTTCTGTTTGATGACAACTAGAGTGCCACTGAACCAGCAAAGAATCATGTATTCCATGCAACAACCATACACATTGAGATCCACCATCACTATGTTTGAGAATTGATTCAACAAAATGACATTCGACTTGAATATTGCAAAACAGAAGAACAAGTTGCATATATCTTCACAAGGATTTTTAGTAAAGCAAAGTTTATAAAATCTAGGGATTAATTGGGTATTATAGAAATTATGTAAATAGGTATCTAATCAACTATAAGACTTAAAAAGGCAGGTGGACCCATATATTAGTAGCTCTCATTAAGTAAGTTTTTAGATAGTGTGAACTTTTTCTCTCATATTGTAGTTCCAAATAAAAATTAAGGGGTATATCACTAGATTAATGTTTATTAGGATGGTTGAAATGGTGGTGATGCAATTGGGAAAATCTGATTGTTCCGTCCAAATCAGAATCTTCTTTATTTTTTCTTTTCTAGTTTTGTAAGCCTATAAATATAGGCTTTGGTCTTCCAATGAAAGCAAGGCAAAATCATTCTCATTATTTTTTTTGTTTTTTTGTGTTTTGAATGAGTTTTTCCATCAATCCCGAGCAGCCAGGAATGGCCAGTTGGGATTTCTGGCCACTAGCTGCGGGAAATTTGCAGGACACTAAGAGCGTGAAAAAAATGTGTCATCTTGGTTCAGCTCTTCCAGTTTGAGGAACATCCCACAACCAGAGACGTAGCCTGATTGGGGATTTCCTGTTTCCTTGTATAAAATTTCATGTCATTTGAAAAATGACAACTTGTTTGTGATATGTGATGTGCAGTCTTTCGCACTTTTATATCCTCATGTCATTTATACTGATTTTGACAGGTCAAAGCTGGGGAAGCTATATTTATTCCAGCTGGCTGGTGGCATGAGGTAATCCTTGCTTTTGTGTTTTTTTTTGAAATCCATGCAGAGACTTTCTTTAAGGTATTTTTGCTTATTTCACTCAATTCAAAACTTAACATTTTCCTAACTTATGCATAAAAGGAATGTAAATATTGAAGTAAATCAAGATAATTAGCTACAAATTCCTGTCTATCTATCCTTCAAGTTCAGAAACTATTGCTTATACCACTATTCATTTCCACTTTTGACAGTCTGCAAAACACCTATAACAAATTAAAAGTTTAGAACTTTAGTGGTTCCGTTCTGCATCTATTACAGATTAGGCTAAAACAATCTACAATAAGTTGTATAAATGTTGAACTCGCTATTCTTAATTTTAGTTCATATAGTATTTTCCTTTTCCATTCCCAGGTTTTCACCTTTGAAGAAAGTGTATCAGCAAATGTTTGGTTCAAGCCTAATCAAGTGGCGAGTTTTCGTGCAACCTTGATGCATTTGAAATCGGTATGTCTTGTCCATATTTAATGAAATCACATGCTAAACAATAAGCTGGAAAATGTATTCTCCTCTAAGGAGAAGAGTATGTTTGTATTATAAATGTTTAGGAGACACTTTCAATATCCAGATATTGAGTTTTTAAAATTCTGTTGCACAATGCATACTATAAAGTATAAATAAATATTTGTATTTTCAAATCTTGCCTCAAATGCTTTCTTTCTTAGTCTTTTTTGGAAATTGAAGAAAGTAATTCCTGAAAGTAAATTATGAAAATATTTCGCATATTAGATATATTTTCCCTGTGCCCATGTTATATGCAAAGCATTCGATCTATGTCACCACATTCAATTATTATATCGAAAATACCAAGATATCTGTGTTCATAGTTTATTAATCAAATTTGACTCATGCTATTTGATCTTCATTTATTTGGAATAACAAACATTCACTAAGTTATTTATGAAGCAGATTTTCAGACTTCATAGATCTTTTTATCTTACCCTAATTTTTTTGCAGGAAAGTTACTACAAATTCATGTTGCAACGCACAGAGAGATGGCATCAAAGTTGATCCAGACACTTTCTCAAGATTATTTTTGTGAATTTATTAGTAAGCCCGACAGTAATGCGTTTGTTTGGGTAGCACCCATATTCAATAGTTTCAAGTCTTATGCAATTAAAAGTAAGGTATGTTGCTAAAAGCTTTAGAACATGTTATTTTGCTAATAGTGTAGATATTTTGCTGAAATCTTCTAATATCCTAATTTTGAAAAGAACAGGTGGAAAATTTTATTGATTTTCGAAAGCTAATTTTTAATAATCACAAATTTTGAAAAACTGCAGATTTGTTCTTGTTTTTATACATTCACATTTTTTGCAAAAATAATCAGTAATTCCATATTTCCTGATTAATCTTTTTGGGACCCTTAGCAGATTAATTTTCATTCGCGACTTGAGTAATATTGTCTTGGGCAATCTTTACCTGCAGTAGAGAAACTTGTTTGACCTTAGACAATCACAAGTCATAATTATGAAGTATTAGCCTAGCTCAATTAACATATTTATACAATCGTCTGCCTTTCAAAGAAAATTGTCTCCTATTTTGCTATTGTAGTGTGAGAATTTGGTCTACTATGCTTATGTACAACCAGTTATGATGCTTAGAAAAAGCCAATAGCTTGGCACATTGGTAAAAGACAGCATGAACCTTCTTAGCAGTTTATCTGTCTTTGGTAATGATGCTCAATGTCTAAGACAGTTCAAAAATTTGGACTTGGCTAAAACTCTGCAGCCCAAAAAGTTTACTTGGACTTGGACTTGGCAAAAAACTTCGAAAATAAATTAAATTACATAAATACATAAAATAAACTTAAATAATGCATGAGAAGCATAAAGAATGATTCGAGAGAACACACAAGTCTATTTTGATTATCAATTTGTCATGACTCAATGATTACATATGCCCCAAACATTCAAAATTCAAATACTGTATAAATGTAGTCTACAACTTCTTCCCCCTCTTAGAACTCGTCTGCTTCAAGCTATAAGGTAAATTTGAATCGTTCACCTTTGATATGAATGATTCATCAAGCATGTCATCTCCTAGTGCTTTCGCTGCTGCTGCTACTTCTCTCTCCAATTCAATTAGATCTTCATTAGTGAACGTGTCATTTGCATCCTTGGCAATCAAATATGAATATGGATTGATGTCATCCAAGTCAATGGCATCATGAGACTTCTCCCTTCCACCTTTTTGGTGTAGAGGTGAAGATTCTATTGGATGAAGACAAGGTCATTGAGGCGCTCTTTGGTTAACTTGTTCCTCTTCTTGGTGTGAATGTTCTTAAATTAGGTCCAATCTATAAGGTTAGTGCTGTCACAAACCATAGATGGCTAGCCTCTAAAGATTTGGTGTTCAAGCACCATCATTTTTCCACCAAAATCCTACAAATGATATATTTATATAATCATAAGTATTAAGTAAACCTTAGTAATATTAAGCTAAAATTGCATTTATCAAAGAAGTGTACAATTAAAGGACTCAAATATTTTTTACTTGGCTGCTTGTTTGCTCTCCTTCAAATGCATAGAGGTGAAGAAAAGAGTCTCTACTCCACAACCTTGTAGACCTCCAGCTCATCTATAATTTGGTTTCTAAAGATTTCATTGGATGTTGTCCTCTCTATGCATGTGATGAGGCTACCATAACCTCTTCATCAGCCTCAAAGGAATTAGAGAAGAAAAAAATAGGGTTTAAGTACTACATCATGGCATGTATTAGTTATTGGAGTTGGTTGGTCCACTTGCAATCAATTATTTGCCAAATAACTTCATATTTTCTCTTGTTTCCACCATAGTAAATACAATATGACCTCCTTGGTCCTATCCATGGCCTCATAGAGATAGCCTATTGGCATTTTATCCCCATCAACCAAATACAAAACCTTGAACAAAGGCTGTATTATCTAAAAATTTGAAAATGAAATTTAAATTAAAAAGGAAACAATAAATTAAAAATTCATAAATCACAAGTTTGTAAGTTACATTGAGTGACTCTTTTGCGCTCTTGGCAAGCACATCATAAAAGACTGTCCACATGACTTTCTCCCTCTATACTCCCTACAATACAAAGATTGCAACCATCGAGTGCTCACAAACATTTACTTGAGAGAAGGTATGTGCCCTTGCAATACTTTTCAATGTGATGAAGTTTGTGGTGAGTTGTGTGACCCTCAATTGCACAAGCTCCTTTTCTTTGGTGTGCTCTCTCACCAAGCTAAGAATCCAAATGTGATTGTAGATAAATTTTGTCATGTTTCTTGAGTCTTTGACCACACTTTTGACACATCTAATATGAACCCAATGGCCTAAATCAATGGCTTCAAAAGTGTCTTGACCATTAGATGGTGGAAGACAAGTGTCAAACGTGTCCTTTAATGGCTTCAAAAAATGGTGGGAGCCTTTCTTGAAGAAGTCTTCCTATGGCTACATATGTGGCTATGTTGTTGGTGACAACTTGAACGACATTCTCCACACCCACCTCTTGGACCACTGCCTCCAACAAATTGTACAAAGTCTTTGCATTCGTTTATTCATGCAAGACACCTATGGACTTCAAGAATGTTGTAAGGAACCCCCATTTTGGATAAATGAATTAGGTATTAGTTTGGGTGCATATGCTTTGTAAGTCACCCATATGGTAACTTACAATAAAAGTATTTATCCCACTTGCATGGGATAGTAGTACTTGCCTTTCGCAAGACTATATATATTGTAATGACTTACCAAGTGTAAAGCACCTTGAATATTGTGATTGGAGTTTATGCTCTATTGGGAGGATTGCCTACTCAAAGTGGCACCGTAAACATAATATACAAGCATTTTATTGCTCTTATTCTTTATATATATTTGTATACTATCTTTATTTTATTATTAGGTTCCTTGCAAGTGGTATCAAAAAGTGGTGAAGTAGTGGGTACTAACCCCTTTTTCCCCTATTTTTTCTGCAATAGATTGTTTAGGTTAGAATAATTGTCTTTTTTGGCTAAGTTAGATTCCCTATAAAGGGTCTTGTGAAGTGAGGGGTGCTTCGACTCCAAAACCTAGGCCTCAGACAACATTTGTATATAGCTTTGAGCTTCCACACACTTTTAGGTATATCAAAAGACCTTATAGGGTTAGGAGAAGCCTCACCATAGGAAGCCATTGCTTGTTTGAAATCTATAGTGCACTAGTTAGTGGTTAGTGCTAGGAAGTTACTCTCAGCATACCTCGAAGATAGGATTGTATGACTACGGGATGGTGGAATCCTCTATAGTTATAGCTTTAAGTACTAGGTTGGCTCACTATTTATGAATGAGTCAAGTATATTTGAGAACCTATAGACCAAACACACCCTGGCCTAATGTTTCCCTCTTTTCCCCTCACTATACATAGATGTGGGCATCGGTGGTCAGGTGTGGCAACAGAGCAAACCATAAAAAATGAGTAGTTTTGTTGTAGTAAATCAATTGGATAACACACCACATTGTTTAGAAACCAGACGAGTTTCTAGATTTTCTAGAGAGAAAAGAAAAAATTTTAGGCTAGTTTTTACTCCATCTAGACAGTTGTCTCCTTGCAATCCCCTCTCTTCGAGGTGATCATTTTCATACAAAACTTTGGGAACTCCATTTGGTTGGCTTGAGTAGTTTTTCATGTCATCCAAGCACTTACCCATTGTGATTGTCTCTTTGCACTGATCATTTTGTCATATAACTTCAGTAACTCTTCATGTAACCCTGAGTGTCCACCATAGATGGTGGTCATTGATCCGAGGACCAACCAGAGCTTTCTTTGGAATCAATAGTAGATATAGTCCACCAATTGAAGTCTAATATGGAAGAACATCCCTCCAAGATCAACAAGCTAGACAAGCTAGATGACTTGGACTTTTGGTTGGATGCCCTTACTACCATGTATATGGACATCTCCACACAACTCAATGCAATACTTATTCTTATATGGGACAAAACTCATTGAGGGTTTTTCTGACCACTAAAATCTTGGCAAGCCTCAACACTCATCTAAATTGTACTTTCCAAAATTTGATGACACCTACCCTACCAATTGGTTATATAGAGCAAAGTAGTATCTTATAGTTCATCAAATCCTTACAAGTCAAAAGCTTTCTATCACCTCTTTTCATTGGGAGCACACAACTATTTAATGGTATTAATCATAGTTACAAGACTCAGACACAACTTGGATTTGTTTGGCTGATTTTTGATCCAAATTTGGACTTGACACTTAGACTTGACAAATATTTGACAAGTTGAAAAATAAGAAAACCATGAAATATTAAGATTTTTTAAGGATTTAAATCTTTTATCTGTTCCATTTACACTCCTTTCCCATTTGTGTCTAAAATGTGAGTAGGCCACTATTGCATAATTTGTCTTCTATACTCAACTTTGTAATGCTACAATTGAAACCCAATCTATAATATTTACTCATAGGATACACTAATGATGAGTAGACACATTCTCAAATAGTCTTTTAAGGGCATTATGAGATCTTAAAAGAAAGTTCAAGAAGATAATTTAGGACCTTGATTAATGCACATTGAGGCAAATTATGTGGTCATATTCTATCAAGTTGAGAAAACATGCATCAACACTAAGACAACATGAGCAGAGGCATGAACAAGAATTGTGAACATAGGTGCACATGATTTGCATTGAAATATTGGAGATAGGGCACACAAAATACTAGTTGTTTGGCCTTTTTATAGTTGTGTTTGGTCATGTTTGGCACATCTACACAAGTGCATCATTTCTAGTCATAGGTAGAAGAAATGGCATTTTGTAGTCGAGTTTTTAGGGGTTTCTACAGTTGCAATAAAAAATTGGTTTAATGTTAAGTGTGACGATTGAGACTACACGATGCAGTTCGTTGGCTTTAGTGAGTCTGACTAAACTCATTGTGTTTGACAAGTCTAACCAGATTTGCTGAGTACCTAGGTACCGAGTCTTGTAGCCTCAGATCAACTCAATTGGATTAGGACTTGTTGAGTTTCAGTGAGTTTTCTTTGGTATCAATGGTTGGAAAAATCCCAACCTTTTTTTCACATGGGTATCTGACTTTTGTAGGGAGGTCCTTAGCTGCATTGGTCCAAGTGTGTATGAAGATTTCACTGGAGCCTTAAGTAAATTACGCTAGACACATTCAAGTTGTGACTACCAAACCTAGTTTGAGAAATTAGCCAATCAAACAAGTGGCTTCGATATTTTTTTTTAGAAGTTATTTTATCAATGGTCTCAAAGACAATATTTAGGTAAAGAGCAAATATTTAAGTTTGCCACTTTCTAGGATGCTCTCGGGAAAGCTCACTTAGTTGAGGATAAATTTGCTACACAAATAATCTTTGAGGTCGTCTTCTCATTCATTTATGTTGAAGGATATTGTGAATAGAGAATAATAAGCCCACCACTATTCACATGTTATCTCAAGATGAGCTAGTTGAGAAAAATGCCAAGGTGATTTGTTTCAATTGTGATAAAAAAAGGGAGAAAGGCTACATATGTAGTGAACAATGGTTTTATCTCATTGTGCCTAGTGACATTGAGGAGTCTTCAAAAGAGGAAGAAGAGGTAGCTTTACTAGACAATGAGTTAACAAAGGAAACACATCTCTATTCATGCTCTTGCAGGATTCTCTTGTCCCAAACTCTCAAAGTCATTGGTTACATCAAACACGAATGGGTTGTGGTCTTGATTGATGGTAGTGTTATCACTTGGAATTGCACCCTGCTTGAAGCCTGTTCAAGCATTCTAATGACATAATGGACTGATCTCAAGGTGTGGGACCTTGCAGATGAGACCAGACCTCCAGAGAAGGCTGGTTCCTCTTTCTGAGCTTAAGGCTTAGAGAAAATAACTAAACCTATGCTACTAATCACCAAGGTAAAGGGGAGAGAGAAACTAAAATAAAAGAGGTGATGCACCAGATATAGCTTGTTCAGTTGCAACTAACATAGCACAATAATGATCTTAAACACTGAAGGGAACTCACAGACTCATGCAGGTTCAAATAGAGGTTTGGGCAGAAGGATAAAACTAAGAAAGGGACTGTTTTATCCACTACACATCTTGCATCTATCAAATAAACACAGTGTAAGAATAACGAGAGAGGCAAAACATCAGCTTATATTGATCATAGAGGCTAAATAGCCATTACAAGGCGAAGGTAGACTCGTTACATGTCTGAAATAAACACAAAATGATAGACTCTCCTTCATTGATGAACTGATATAGAGACATGAGAGGCTTAGAAGAGAGCACAACCCATCACATCCACCCAATTCTAGAGAAAACCACAAGGTCCAAACATGCAAAAGAACCTTCCGTCTGTGAAAATGACCCAGAACAGGCAACACAAATACATCTTCAATACATGCATATATAGCTTTTCAAATCATACTGTAGCAACCATGGACGTGGGGAAGCATGGTCAACAAGGAAAACCAGTCGCCCATGTTGCAATAAATTCATCTCTGTGTCCTTGGTGTGCGCCCACATGGCTTTGGAAACCTATTGAAGAAGAACATTTGCCCATGCCCTGGGTATAAGAAATTTAATGAAAAAGGAGTAACAGTGGTATTGGGGTGTGGGAAATCAGTTTCCACAAGCAATCAGGCTCTGAAGAAGCATTAATGGCTGCCAGGAAGGTCGTTGAACAGTCCCATTGCATTCTGAACAGTGGAAGGAGCAAGAAGGGGAAAATAGTTGGGCCCTGATCAATCGAGATTCCACTAGGCAATTGGCCTCTAAAAGGGTGAAGAAGGAAACCATAATCTCCAAAGTCCGAAAGAAACAAAGGGAAACCATCGGGTTTTGGAGACCGAACCTTCACCATATATCGTGCATTTGGAAGAGAAGAAAGGGAACCGCTCGATTCCTGGATCATGAAAAACTTAGAAGAATTTGAAGATCGTTGGGATCAGGCATCGGACCTTGCCGCTAACGCTTGTAACCTACAAGCAAACAAGAAACTATCTGGACTCTGCTGCTCGAACACTTGGCACCCTAGAGAAACGATCGGGGTTCGAGCTTCAGACCTTCACCCTTCTGCCTTCAAAAAGGAAAGAGGAAGAGAAACCTCCCAATCTCTGACGCTCGAAAGAGTTATAAAATTTTGGAGCTTCATCAGACTTCAGCAATTGGGCTTTCAGCTTACTACCTATTCGGAAGAAGAAGGAAGACCACCATCTCGACCTCCGAGATCCGAAACACTTTGGGCAATTTACGAATAATCAAGGCGGAGTTTTTGGAGCCGATAGGAATGGTATGACAGAAGAGAGAACCCTAAAACTTTGAAGCTTTGAAAAAGGCAGAAAATACAAGGGGCCAAGAAAATTTGGACTTATCTTTTTTGTGGGCTTCTTCCTTGGAAAACAACTATTCTTTTGCCTTTGTCTTCATCCTGAATTTGGGGGGATTTTCTCAAGGCAAATCACACAACAGGTATGTGATACATTGAAGGCAATCTTACAACATATTGCATAATTTAGGGGATCCTTGGGCTATTTGGCCTGGGGCAAAATAGGACAACATTTTGGTGACTATGTAGGGGTGTTTGCCTGCTAAACATAACGATCCAGTGGCCTTATCAATCCATCGGGCATAGATTCAAAGGGGACTGCAACCTATCCGAAACAAGGGTTGGCCAGGCCAACATAAAATTGAACATGCCTCCAAAAACAAAACAACACTAAACACACAAAACAAACAAGGCAACAACCTCCTAATGAGGATGCAACCTATGCAAGAGCACTTATTGAAAGGAAACCTAACACAAAAACAAAACTAACCTAAACCTAAACTAACCAACCAAGAAACTGACTTAAACAAAACCATTAATAGGTTCCTCAAAATAACTTGCCTTTCTCAACAATTTACAATGCTTCACATGCTTGTGAACAGTTAACAAGAGGGGTAAAAGAGTAGGCATGCAACAATATGATGAAATTCCACTCTAAGAACAAAATCAAACTCACTTACCCACATGAATTGATTGGAAATGCAGCTGTTGGGAAGTGGATAAGTGGGCTGACTCATCTCATCTTGATGCTCAACTTCATGCTCAGAGGTAAACATGACAAGTGGTGACTTTTCTCTGTTTGTCCCCAGCTGGGCCAGATGCCTGATAGGGCATCCCCGTGAAATATCATGCAATTCATCACTGTCGCATTCATGTTCATGCTCTGATTCTGTAACCTTTTACTGGTCTGAATGCTCTAGCTCTTGCATATCAATTGGAGGAATGACTGCTTCCTCAATTTGCTCATGATCTGCCTCACTAAGAGGACATGATTTATCATCTAGGTTTGAACAGAAAACATCAAGCTGATCCTAGAAATGCGCCTCCTCATCTTCTGCACTCTTCAGTATAGGGTTGCTTAAATGCTCTTCCTCATAAGATGGAACTTCGTTGTCATTTTTGGCCCCATGTGCCAGCAACTTGCCATCATTTTCAATGCCCTCATGTTGTTGCGATTCATTTACTTTGGATACTTCCTTCCTCAAAATATGATTGCCTTCATGCTCTTGCCAATTCAAAAACACAAATTCAACTTGTGTTTGCCCTTGTCCTCCCATAGCCTGCTGACTAGGTCCAATCTACTGTTTTGGAACTGCTGACTGATTCTGGACTATTGAGGCTTGATTAAATTCTCCATTTTGACATGTGTTTTGGCTATGGGATTGATTGCATGGATGTGCCACTCATAACCTTGAGCCAGGTTGTTCTGAATTGAAATCAGTGCTTCTAATGTACTTGCAACAGCTGAGTTTATGGAATTCAGGGGCCTGACATAGCTCAGTTGATTTTGTCTTTGACTGCTCCCCTGACAAGGTTGCCCGCTAGGCTGATAGGGTTGATTGGAAGCTTGGTATGGCCCATTAGATGTAGGAATTGGTGCCATAATTGACTGAATGACCGGGGCTTCTAGGAATAATGGCATTGGAGGCTTGGGAGCAATCTTTCCAACCATAATCAAACAATTATCTACCCTAATAGCTACCTCATAGGCATCAAGTAGCACATCCCCTCCTAGAGACTGGATCATGATAGTGATATCACTATTCAGGGATCTCAAATAATACAAGAAGGCAACATTAGGGGAAGGTCTCACCAATGGTGGGATTCTAAACCAAGTATTTTGAAACTTGAAGTTAAAATCCACCATGAATTCATAAGGAGCCCTTTTAATAGTGGTCAATTGCTCTATCAGGGACAAATGATTACCGTTATCTTCAAAACGCTGACATAGCCTATCTTGTAACTCATCCCATTTATGAATAGAGTTTGCAGGTAACCCCCTGTACCATTAGAGAGCTTTTTCTTTCAAGGAATAAGCAAGGAGCCTTACCGTGACATTGTTTTGGGTAACTGTGAACAAAGCATACATTGGCACAGTCTTGGATGTGCTTAGCAAGGGTAGTGGAATTTTCACTAGTGAAAAAGGGAATAGCCTATAGAGCTGAAATTGGGTTGTCATCATATTGTGCAAGGTCGAGAGGGCTTCCACCATTGAAGGCCACAAAGGTTTTGTTTCTTGGTAGAGGCATGATAGTGATGTGAAAGTTATGATGGGTATATGGAAGCCTATTCTTGACGGAGGGAAAAGGCCATGACTTCCATAATAGCTTGACATACTAGAGCATTGAAATGTAGAGATGCATCAAAATATTCTTTTGGGACATGGCTAACAGGCCTACATCTAAAGAAATTTGGATACATACCAAGAAGAGTCGCTAGGTGATTTGGGAACCCTAAAGGTTGGAAAAGACCAAGAGCATCACTGAACTTTGATCTTTGATGAAGCTTTAAGCACTTGGGCTGCTTTCACTAGCAGATTTGATCAGTAGAGTTGCCATGGTGTTGAAGTAAACCTGCCCTAAATGGAAAGATACACCGATGAACACACCAAATCCTTCAATGGATGATAAAGCTCATCAGTTTGGTCCCATTGGGTGTGCCAGAAACTATTATCAACTGGAATTGCACCGTGCTTGAAGCCTGTTCAAGCAATCCAATGACACAATGGGACCGATCTTAAGGTGCGGGACCTTGCAGATGAGATCAGACCTCTAGAGAAGGCTGGTTCCTCTTTCTGAGCTTAAGGCTTAGAGAAAAATAACTAAACCTATGCTAGTAATCACCAAGGAAAAGGGGAGAGAGAGAAACTAAAATAAAAGGGGAGGTGATGCACTAGATTTAGTTTGTTCAGCTGCAATTGACATAACACAATAATGATCTCAAATGTTGAAGGGAACTCACACAGACTCATGCAGGTTCAAACAAAGGTTTAGGCAGAAGGATAAAACTATGAAAGGGACTGTTTTATCCACAATATACAGCTTGCATCTATCAAATAAACATAGTGTAAGAACAATGAGAGAGGCAAAACATCAGCTTATATTGATCATAGAGGTTAAATAGCCATTAGAAAGAGAAGGCAGACTCGTTACATGTGTGAAATAGACACAAAATGATACTCTCCTTCATTGATGAACTGATACAGAGACATGAGATGCTCAGAAGAGAGCACAGTCCATCAAATCCGCTCAGTTCTGGAGAAAACCACAAGGTCCGAACCTGCAAAAGAACCTTCCATCCATGAAAATGACCCAGAGCAGCCAACATAAATACATCTTCAATACATGCATATAGAGCTTTTCAAATCATACTGTAGAAACCATGGACATGGGGAAGAGTGGTCAATAAGGAAAACTAGTCGCCATGCTGCAGTATATTCATCTCTATGTCCTTGGTGTGTGCCCACATGGCTCTGCCTTGGAAACCCGCTGAAGAAGAACATCCGCCCATGCCCTAGGTACAAGAAATTCAATGCAAAAGGAGCTATAGTGGCATTGGGGCACGAGAAATTAGTTTCCACAAGCAATCGGGCTCTAAAGAAGCATTAATGGTGGCCAGGAAGGTTGCTGAACAATCCGATCGCATTCTAAACAGTGGAAGGAGCAAGAAGGGGAAAACAGTCAGGCTTCGACCAATCGGGCTTCCATTAGGCAATTGGCCTCTGAAAGGGTGAAGATGGAAACCCCGATCTCTAATGTTTGAAAGGAGCAAAGGGAAACAATTGAGTTTCAGAGATCAGGCCTTCAACATATATCGTGCATTTGGAAGAGAAGAAAGGGAACCTCTCGATTCCCCGATCCCAAAATACTTAGAAGAATTTGAAGATCCATCGGGCATCGGACCTTATTGCTAACGCTTGTAACTTGCAAGCGAACAAGAAACTATCCGGAGTTCGCCGCCCGAACACTTGGCACCCTAGAGAAACGATTGGGGTTTGGGCTTTGGACCTTCACCCTTCTGCCTTCAAAAAGGAAAGAGGAAGAGAAGCCTCTCGATCTCTAACGCTCGGAAGACTTAGAAATTTTTGGAGCTTTGTCAGACTTCGGCGATTGGGCTATCCACTTATTGCCTGTTCGGAAGAAGGAAGACTGCCACCCCGATCTCCGAGATCCGAAACACTTGGGCAATCTATGAATTATCAAGGCGAAGTTTTTGGAGCCAACAGGAATGGCATGACGGAAGAGAGAACCCCGAAACTCCGAAGCTCTGAAAAAGGTAGAAAATACAAGGGAAAAGCCAGAAAACTTTGGACTTAGTTTTTTTGTGGGCTTCTTCCTTAGAAAACAACTCTTCTTTTGCCTTTGTCTTCATCCTGAATTTGGGGGGATTATCTCAATGCAAATCACACAACAAGTATGTGATATATTGAAGGCAATTTTACATCATGTTACAGAATTCAGGTGATCCTTGGGCTGTTTTGGCCTGGGGCAAAATAGGACAACATGTAGCAACACTCATAACTTCATTAGTAGGGAACTTGCCAACCAACTCCATTGCTATGTCCATTTTACAAAAAAATATGAATAATTGTGGCTAATGGGAATACCATGTCCTATGGTGGCAAGTGTTGTAATGTGAAACTCACTATGGTTGAATATCAATTGACCTTTGACATGTATGCTCTTTCGTCAAGGGGGAAGCTAATGTGGTGTTGAGAGTGCAATGGATGTAAACATTAGGGCCATTCACTTGTGATTATTCCCAACTTTGGATGAAATTTAACCAACGAGGAAAGGAATGTACTTTGCAAGGTATGAAGACTAGAGATGTTTAAATGTTAGTTTTCATCACTTGGTAAAGTTGTTAATGAAAGGGTGTTCTAGAATTATTTCACATTGCCACTATACGAATGCTCAAACTTCTTCACATCCTTCTACTATAAATTTGTAGGGGATAGTGGATTAGTATAGCCATGTTTTTGAGGAACCTAAAGGGTTGCCTCTCTCGTGGTCCCATGACCATGCATTCCCTTAATTCTTGATAGTCAACCTCCAAATATTCAACCCTATCGCTATCCTTTTGAGCAAAAGAATGAAATTGAGAAGAGGGTTAAGGAGCTCATGGAGGTAGGTGTCATTGGACCTAGTACAAGTCCTTATTCATCCCCTATGGTGATGGTTCTTAAGAAAGGTAATAGATGGCAAATGTGCCCAAATTTTTGGGAACTTACATTGACCATCAAGGACAAGTTCCCTATTCCCACCATTGATGATTTGTTGGATGAGCTCTTTGGATCCAATTTTTTTACCAAGCTTGATCTTCATTCTAGATATCACCGAATTTGAGTTAAGGAGGATATTCCCAAAACAACTTTTAGGACACATGAAGTTCACTATGAATTTTTGATGACACACTTTGGCTTGATTAATGCTCCCTCTACCTTTCAGAGTCTGATGAATAAGGTGTTCAAAGGTTGCCTCTGCAAATTCATCTGTCTTTTTATGGCATTCTTATTTATTGTTGTAATTGGGCTAGTCATCTCAAGCATGTGGAGATTGCCCTCAAAATTTTAAAGGATCATTCCCTTTTTGCCAAGCACTTTGAGTGTGCTTTCGAGGCACGACAAGTGGATTATCTTGACCACATTGTTTTGTAAGCAGGAGTGCAAGTGGATTCAAAAACGATTGAGGCAATGTAGGAGGGCCTAAACCTAAATCCATCAAGAGTCTTTGGTATTTCTTAGGATTGATTGGATACTATCGCAAGTTTGTTCGAAATCATGGTAAAATTGCAGTACCTTTGATCATATTATTAAAAAGTATTCCTTTCTCTAGATTGTAGAAGTTGACATCGCCTGCCTTGCCCTCAAAGCTATCTTGTGTTCTACCATAGTTTTGGCCATGCTTGATTTTCAAAAACCATTTGTCCTAGAGTGTGATGCCTTGGGGATAAGTATGGGTGTTGTTTTGATGTAAGAGAGTCAACCACTTGCCTTCACAAGCAAGCAATCGACATTGCAAAATCACACTAAATCCACTTGTGAGAAAGAGATGATGTCTATTCTACAAGTTGTTTAGCAATGTCGTCCTTACCTATTGGGCCAAAATTCCAAATCAAAATTGATAGTCATAGACAAATATTTTTTGCAGCAAAGGGTGTTGTTCGCTAAACAACAAAAGTGGGTAACTAAGATTTTAGGTTATGATTACGAAATCATTTATAATAAAGACAAAGAAAATGTAATGACCAATGACCTTTCATGCAAATATGAAGGGAAAGGTTCATTGTTTTCTCTATTGGTGTTAATACCCACCTAGATGGAAGAGGTTAGTTAGGAATGGGTAGCTAATCCCAAAATTCAGGATATTATTTTCTAGTTGGAACAAGATCCTCAGTTAGTGTTGGTGTACATGGCAGGGACAAGTACTAAAATATTATGATTGCATTTATTTGTGTCACAACTCCCAAATAAAGCTTCATTTGCTCATAGAACTTCATTTGTCCTCCACACTATAAGTCACTTAGGTTTTTTGAAGACATGAGTGCATCGAGCAAAATTTCTTTTGGGATGTACTTAAGCATGATGCCAAAACTTTCATGGCAAAGTGTGATGTGTGTCAGCTCAACAAAGGGGAGAGTCAAATTGCTAGGATCTTTACAACTCCTTCCTATACTAGACATGGCTTGGATATATATATCTATGGATTTCATTGTTGGGCTTCCTAAGTTTGGTGTTAAACGGGGCATTTTGGTAATTGTTGATTGTTTGACTAAGTAAGCCTATTTTTTGTGCCTTACTCCAACCTTACATAGCTGCCATCGTAGCATAATACTTTTTGGATAGTCTTCAAGCTTCATGGTATACCTTGCTCCATTGGAAGTGATCGTCACCTACCATTGGAAGCAACTTTTGGTAGGAATTATTTAAATTGTAGGGCACTCAATTGAATGAGTTCAACTTATCATCCTCAAAATGATGGCAAAAATGAGGTTATAAATTAATGCGTAGAAACCTACCTGAGATGTTTTGTGTTAGAGCAACAAGTGTAATGACCTAGGTGGTTGCCACTAGGAGAATGGTGGTACAATACCAGTTATCACAGTGCATCCAAGTTGACCTCACATGAGGCTCTCTATGGTTAACCCCCACCTTTTTTAGCTACTTATGTTCCAGGTTCTTTTAGGGTGCAAGTGGTTGACAACTCCCTTTTCCCAACAAGATAAAGGTCTTAGGGTCCTTAAGGACAATTTGCTATAGTCACAAAATTGCATGAAGCAATAGGTGGATCAACATAGCTTTGAGAATATCTTTGATGTTGGTGATAAGGTCTTTTTGCATATCTAGACTTACAAGTGTCATCCTTGTGTGATAAGGTAGGCCATAAGTTGGGTCCAAAATTTTATGGCTCATATTAGGTGGTGCAATGCATAAGCTAGGTGGTGTATAAGCTCGCATTTCCCTCCTCTTCAAAGATCCACCTAGTTTTTCATGTCTCTTGCCTCAAGATAGTTATTGGACAAGCTACATAAGTCTCGACAGAACTTCCCACATTGGATGAGGAGGGATCCATCTTGGACAAGTGCATGAAGCAAATTTGCACTTGTGCTATTGAAGAGGTTTTAGTCCAACGGAAAGGCATGCAACTTGAAGATGCAATTTGGGAGCTGACCAACATTCTATCCAAGTTTCGCCATGTCAAGCTTTAAGGACAAAAAAAGGGGGGGGGGGGCAATGTTAGGAACCTCCATTCTAATATATGTATTATGCATTAGTTATTATTAGTTTGGGTGCATATGCTTTGTAAGTCACCCCTATAATAAATTAGAATAAAAATATATCCCACGTGCATGGGATAGCTATAGTTGTCTTTAACAAGATTATATATTGTAATGACTTACCAAGTGTAAAGCATCTTGATCATTGTAATTGGAGTTTATATTCTATTGGGAGGATTGCCCCCTTGAAGTGGCACCGCGAACATAATATACAAGCATTTTGTTGCTCTTATTCTTTGTGTATATATGTGTATTGTCTTTACCTTTCAAATGCCAATATGCCACTAGGAAGTTAATTAGGGTCCTATTCTTTCCATTTGTCCACGTGGTCCATCAAAGAAAATGTTGTAGTGCTTTTTGTGTCATATTCTTTATTGATCTTTATATTATTATCCATGCATTTTTTACACCTTGCTTTAGTAACAACCCATTGAGATCATGTGGAGTTGTTATCATATACCTTGCATAGGCAATAGTCAATGCATTTACTATTGCATTACAATATGGGCTAGTTGCCACATTTAATGCAATTTTATTATATTGCCAAAAAATTGCAACAACTATCCTCAATGTGAGTGGAGGAATGCCAAATCCGTGGACCAATAGAAAATTCTCTTGCTAAATCAGGGGTGGAATTCATCATGGATGCAGTGGTTTCCCTCATCCTGTTGGTATCAATTTTCTTTTTTTCATAGCTAGAAAAAGCCATTGATTTCTCATTTTAGTTCTTTCTCCACTTGGTCACAAAACTTGACATCTTGGTCAATGATTCGAGCTAGGTGGTATTTGAAGCAATTGATCTTATTCGACGTGTCATGCTTCCATGCATGGTCCTTTCCACCTTGCCTAATGTCTTGCACATTGTAGATATTCTAGACAATTGAAAAAGATAATAAGTATCACAATTTTTGAAAATAGGAAAGAGAAAAGAATAAAAACCCAAGGAAATGTGTATGAACTCGCAGTGCAATCATTAATAAATCCTTCCAATTGCTTAATAGTTACTTCACACTGTTTAGATTTGATGGAAGACAAAAAGATAAATTGCAAAAGCACAAATTTTTTAGGGCAAAATGACAAATTTTGGAGGTTTCAACACGCGGCCTTGTTCTATTTTCTGTTAAGCATGTTTTTAGCTGACACCTGTCAAGTTTGAGTTTGTAGGGTGGATTAGTTAGGTAACTTGCGAGTTACTCATAAGTTTTGATGTCTGACTAAACTCACACGCTTTTGGCAAGTTACTCACTTATCTGATAAGCTTGTGAGTCCATCAAGTACTTGCTGAGTTTTTGAACCATGGTATAAGATACTACTTTATAACTTTAATTTTGTATTGTTAATCTTATAACTTGTTAGTCATGTCTCTAATCCCTAAAATTTGATAGGGGACTCATTTTAATTCAATACTATTTTAACTATACCCAATTGTGAGTGATGCTTGGTATCCTAATTTTGGTATTAGTGGTGTAGTAAAACTATTATGTTGAAGTCCTATGGGTTGCATGTACAAGATCATCAAAACCTAAAAGGAAGCTATTGAACCAAACCCCAACTAATCACATAAAACATCAAAAAGCAAAATGCGAGATAAAATAATTTAGAGAATCAATTGAGCTCTACAATTCCTGGTCTTTTTTATTTTTAAAATTATTTCAGATGCTCAAAGAATCAAACAATTTCTTCAGTTCATGTTCTTTTTCATTTTCAAATAAGCAATGAGGACAACCTTTTTTCTATTAGAATGATAAGGAATAATGGCCCCAGATAGTGTGTACCTTAACAATGTTTGGCTGAATATCTTAGTGGTGAGATAGTATGACTAGATGAGATAGTGCGTAGCTCAACAATGTGGTTGAATATTTGAGTAGTAAGATAGTTTGATTGGATACACTTGGGGATTACTTGGAATTTAATTTGATTGCATGCATCACCCATTAGGGATGAGAGCTTAAATTATAAATATATTCATGTAGAAAGATGTTTCTTAATTTAATTTTAGTGCTCATGCATTTGTTTCATGGGAGATATCAATAGAATAACTTTATAAAGTGCTATTTAGAAGTTTAATTTTTGTGGGTTTTGACTTGGGTGTATTTTAATTCATCTCAAGATGACCTCTATGAATAGCTTTGGATATTGATAAAAAATGATTTTTGAAAGGGTTTGAATCCTTTTACATAGAAGCAGCTATTAGACAAGTAGAAAAAGTTCCATGAGATATGGAACCACTAAGGCCAACCAAAATTACATGAATAGAGCAAAAGAAGAGGAACAACATCACAACAATAAGATAGAAAAGAGATAACACAACACCACCTATTTGTTTTCAGCAAGTTTTTGCAGCCCTGAGGTTGCCTGTCATTCTTCGGCCAAGAAGTTAATTTGATCAACTACAGAGACTTCTAGGGGGTCCTCCTCAATGACAATGGTGTCATCTTTCTAGGCAATAGTTTTAGCTCTTGTTATTCTAGATAGTCCCTCTTGCTTGGTCTCCCTTTGTGTTTTTTGGAGCTTGTTCTAAAGCACATAAAGACTAGTGGTAGAGTTCTTTACTAAAGACAAGTGGCAGAGTTCTTTATAGTGTGTTTGTTGAAGGCCACCACTTGAGTTAACTTCTTATTTAGTTCCTTTAGATTTTTCTACAGAATGAGAACCTTTTGCTCTAGGTTTTCCCATGTATGGAAAGTGGCAAAGAAATTGTTCACTTCTTGCCAAATCTCTTCATCTACTTGGGCTTTGGTTAATTTGTTAACCTATTTGAAGAGCTCCATCATAATCTCTTAAATTCTCTTCCTAGTGTTTTGGTGTTTCCAAAGGAACCACTTTATAACATTGTTTTGAAGATTAGACTTTCCTGTAGATTGTCAACACAACCTTTCAAGTTGGTGCATTTGGGGCAATCCAAGACTTGCTCATTGTTAGGTTGACAAGAGGGATCAAGTCACTTCATCTCTGGGGTTCTTGGCCTTAGGGGTCAAACACTTGGCCTTGTCCTTCTTTGACTTAGAGTTCATGTGCTTTGCATTGACCTTAGGAAGATTAACATGGGGGGTGAAAGCCTCAACATAGGGAATAAATGAACTAGGAATGGGGCTAGCACGGGGGTTGTCCTCCATAATTTTCTTTCCCTTATCAACATGTTGAAACTTGTTATACTCTAGGGACATAGTGTGGACGAAGGCCAAGGTTGAATTCTCTTGCTGAGGATTGATAACGGGCACTAGGATTTTGACCATAGGAGTGCGTTTAGGAGCTTGATCCTTAAAGTGGAAGATTATGCTTATCCAAGACCCCAATGCCACAACTCTAGGATGCATGGGAGGGGAAGAAGCAACAACACCACCCTTAGGGTTAATATGGGAAGATGATGAGATTGGGTGGGAATCATCCTTCACTTTAGGTAGAACCATAGAAGGGCTTATAATCCTAGGGAAGAATAGGAGGGTAGGAGTTTTAGCTTGCTCAAATCTATAAATGCAATAGATTAGGCCCTTATGAAGGGGCGGTTTAGTTTTGCCAAGGAACACATTTCTGAATAGGAATCTCAAGAGAACATAATAAGAAAGGGAAACTCATTTTCTTCCTATGGCAGAGGTGGTTAAGCATTGGAAAATGGTATGAATAAATTCTTTGGTACCTGCCCTCAAGAGTAAAATACCTCATTGGAATTCTACCACATTCGCCCAAGGGTTAGAAAGGTCTTCTCTTTTGAATTCGTTTGGAATCTTGAGATCTTTTCCCCCTTTTGCAGAATCACCTCCATGTGCTGATGATCCCTAGTTTTAATTGTTTTATGTAGTTTCATTCCTTTCATTTTTAACCCCGTAGCTATGGAAATTAGTTCCTCTGAGACCTTGAACGAGATTCCTCTAACATACACCATTCTGTTCTTCCAGTATTTGGCGAAATCGTAGGAGAGGGTCATACTTATTGATGGCTTCCAAGAACAGGGTGAGACCTCCCCTCAAAATGTTCCAGATGACAGTCTTTTTTCTAACCTTATCACAGGACGAGGGCTCTATCCTGAGATATCTCCACCCATGTCTCTGTTTCCTTCAAGAACCTTGCAAAGCTTAATTAAACTCAACCCATCACCAAAGCTTTTTCAATGCCAAATCACAAGTATGCTATTGAGAGGTTTCTTGTTGCCAGTTTGGAGGGACCTGTCATGATTGTGAATCTCTCACTCCATGGTGAAATCTTTGCTATCATTATTGCTATGGTACCTATCTTAACTTCCTCGTGACAAACCATTCCTCAAAAATTGGCGTATGGGAGTTAATGGGTGCTTCTTGATTCATTATTAATGCTTTGTTTAACATTAGGAGGAAGTGACCGCTCATGCCAATAGGAATAGTCCCTAATTATACCACCCAATTTAGCAAGAAGGTCGGTGATATGATTGTCTTCTTTATAAACATGTATGCTTTTAATATTTTGGAATGACTTTAGTAGTTCCTTGGCATCATCAATAATGTTCTTATATGGCCAATGTGAACAACCTTTGATTTTAGCATGTCTACAATGACTTTTGAGTTTTCTTCTAGCTCATTGTTGACAATGTCAAGGTTCCTAGCCATTGTTAGACCATGAAGAGCCGTAGATGATTCAACATTGTTATTGGTTTGGACTCCCAAGTTCTTAGCAAACACAACAATGAACACCCCCTTGTTCCTAAGCACTCCACTTCCACCACCCTGTGCAAGATTTCCTTTTGAAGAATCATCAAAATTCATTGTAATCCATCCTAGATCAGGGGGAGTCCACATCGTAGTTGTTCTTCTTTGAATTTTGACTGTGTCCACATTATCCAAAATGGATTGAATGTTTCAGTTGATAGCAATTTCTTTTTCAACAATTGTAGGCAGATTTTTGGGTCTTTTGATTTGGGAGGAATCGACATTCTCTTGAATGACTTGACAAATCTTTGGGAGCACCACATCCCAAAGCCTACATTTGTTTCTAGAAATCCTGTTATTTCTTTCCTTGCAGATGCTCCAATATATGTGTGGAAGGGCTTGCATCCAAATTTCTCTAATAGTATGATGGCCAAAAGGAGGAACCCAATTAAAAGCCAAACCTTTGATATCCTTAGGCCAAACCCATTGGGTTTTGAATCTTCTCAAGATAGTTTGTCTGATACTCCATGCAAAGGGGTATTTGATTAACAAATGATTAATGGACTCCTTAGCTTTTTTGCATAAGATACATTTATTAGCAAGGGAGAATCCTCTATTTTTTAGATTGTCAATTGTGAGTATCTTTTGTTGACAGGTGGCTCACTAGAAAAAAAATAATTCTAGGGATGAGGTTGTGATTCCATATAAATCTCTAGTTGAAATCAGGTACCAGGGAGTCTATTAGCATATTGAATACAAATTTGATTGAATAGTTTCTAGTCAGGTTTGCTATCCACACAATTTCGTTTTGTTTATGAAATAAATTAAATTTGCAAGGACTAATTTTAGCAATTAAATAATCCAGTGCAGTTGAATTAGAGATACTTGATAGGTTTCTAGAGATTTTCCATGAGGTATTATGTATGTCATGGTTCCAGTAATCCTTAATGTATCTTCCAAATCTTTCACAAAGCTCTTCTTTGGTTCGAGCACAAGGAAAAGAGATATCAAGAGGCACTTGAGAAATCCAATGATGCACCCAAAACTGGATGCTTTCCCCATTACCTATCTTCCATCTAATGCCTTTTCTTTGTATCTATTTATACTTTATAATATTATTCTAGATTGCTGAACCAATAGAGAGACTAGGTAGAGAAATGAGAGATAGGCCATCTTGATTACTCAAGTATTTAGCCTTCATAATTTTGCTCCACTCATTGTTGGTAGTCACGAGTTCCCAACCAATTTTTGCAATTAGGGACTTGTTCATGTCCTTAATTTTATGTAGCCCCAATCCTCCGAGTCTCTTAAGAAGGAAAACACTATCGTAGGCCACCAAAGATAGTCTTTGCTTATCCTTCGTCCTTGACCATAAAAATCTTCTTTGTGTTTGTTCCACTTTTTTTGCTAAGAAATAAGGGAATTTACAAAGGGATAAAAAATACACAAAGATACTCTGAAGAGAGGTTTTGATAAGTTGTAGTTTGCTTATTTGACTTAAGAAGCATCCTTTCTAAGCCACATGATTCTTTTGAATTCTCTCTATTAAACTATTCCAAATGTTTTGAATTCTTCCCGAACTCAAGGGCATTCCCAAGTTCATGGTTGGGAGTTGATTTATGTTGTGGCTTATGGTAGCAACAATTTGGATCTGTAAAGATTGATTGGTATTAAAGAAAAATAACCCGCTTTTGTCTAGATTGATTTGTTGATCAGAGACTACAATATATTGAGAAATAATCTTTTTCTAGCCTTTGGCTTTAGATATTTTGGTTGTCCCAAAAAGAATAGTGTTGTCTACAAACTGTTGATGAGAGCTAGGACTTAGGGAAGGAGCTAGTTTGAAACCTTTTATGATGCCTTTACTGATAGTTTGAGTTATATTTCTGCCCAACACCTCAACCAAGATGATGAATAAGGAGATAATAAATCTCTCCATCTAAGGCCTCTTTTAGAGGCAAAATGGCCATTAGGGGACCCATTAATTATCACAAAAAACATTGGGGTAGTGAAACAACTCTATAAGAGGTTTAAAACTTTACCATGAAATCCAAACCTGTGCACAACTTTCAATAATAATTCCATGAGACTTTATCATAGGATTTTGAAATGCCCAACTTTAGTGCCATGCGAGCTCCTTACTGTTGTCCATGGAATGAAAAATCTCATGGATTGAAATAACATCTAAAATTATGACATTCAACAATGAGTGGAGCTAAATTATGAAGGCCAAATATTTGAGCAATCAAGAAGGCTTATCTCTCATTTCTTTGCCAAGTTTCCTGCCGGGCTTAGCTATATGGAACAACTTTATAAAATCTAAACAATTGTTAAGAATAGACAAAATGGAAAGTGGGCAACAAGGAGAAGATCTAGTTTTGGAAGGATCTTTGGATTTCTTAGGTGCCTCTTGAGATCTCAATCCCTTGTGCTCAGATCAAAGAGGCATTGTGTAAAAGATTTGGAAGGTACATTAAAGACTATTGGAACAATGATAGGCATGGCACCTCTTGGAAGATATCCACAATCATGCCAGGTATTTTGGACTTAACTACTCTGAATGATTTAATCACTAAAATCAGTCCTTACAAAGTTAACCTTTTTCATAGACAAGATCAAAATTGTGTGGACAATAGACCCTACTAGTAATTATTCAGTTAAATCTGGTTTCAATATTCTTATTGATTCTCTGATGCCTGACTTCAATTGGCGTTTAATATGGAATCACAATCACATCCCTAAATTTTTTTTTCCTGGTGGGCCACCTGTTAGGAAAATACTCACAATTGATAACTTCAAAAAGATAGGTTTTTTTTTAGCCAACAAATGTATTTTATGCAAACATGCTAAGGAATCCAGCAATCATTTGCTAATAGAATGCTTGTATGCTTGGAATATTAGACAAGCCATCTTGGAAAGATTGAAAACCTAATGGGTCTAGCCTAAGGATGTTAGGATGATGGGAACTAGTTGGGTTCCTCCTTTTAGTCATCCTACTATTAGAGAAATATGGATGCAAGCCCTTCCTCACATTTGTTGAGGCCTCTAGACTTGGAGAGGAATAACAAGATTTTTATAAATAAATTTAGGTCGTAGAATGTGTTGTTTGTAAAAATTTGCCAGGATATCCAAGAGAATGTTGATTCTTCCCAAATTAAAAGACCTAAAAAGATCCCTATTGTTGATGAGAAGGAAATTGTTGTTAGCTGGAATATCCAATATAATTTGGATAATGTGGATAACACCAAACTTTAGAAAAGAAGAAGCACAGTGTGGATCCCCCTAATCTAGGATGGGTCAAACTAAACTTCAATGGTTCCTCTAAAGGTAACTCTAGGTAGGCTGGTGGGGGTGGAGTGCTTAGGAAAAACAAAGGCAAGTTTATTGTTGCATTTGCTAAGAACTTAGGAGTCCAAACCAATAACTATGATGAAGCTTCAAGGACTATATATGAGTTAGCTCTAGCTAGGAACCTTGACATCACTAATATTGTAGTGGAAGGAGACTCAAAAATCATAATTGACATGCTTAACTCAAAGGTTGTTCCTCATTGGTCTTATAAGAACACTATTGATGATGCCAAAGAGTTGCTAAAGTTATTCCAAAATATTAAAATTTTGCATGTTTATAGAGAAGGTAACAAGACTACCGACCTTCTTGAAAATTTGGAAGGCATAATTAGAGACTACTCATATTGGCATGTGGAGGAGTCCCTTGCCCCAAACATTAAACGAAGCCTTTGATAATGAATCCATAAAATTCCATTAGCCCCCTACCGCTAGTTTCAAAATTAGCTTGGTTTATCATGAGGATGTTAAATGAAAAGTACCATAGTAATCATGGCAACATAAATAGCATAGCGCAGTGGGAGAGTAGTAATCATGACAAGATTAAGTTAAATTGGCAACAAGAAATCCCTCATTCCAATGATTCGGCACTACAAGATTTTGATGAAGGGTTGAGATTGGTTATCAAACTTCATAGGTCTGTTGAAGGAAGCTGAGCCATGGGAGATGACATGCTTAGGATTGAGCCTTTGTCTTATGAGAAGGTTCGTAGCAATGCCACCATTTGGAATATCCTAAGGAGAGGAGGCTTTACCTAGTTCTTGGCAGCAGTTAGTGGGTATGACCCAGTGTTATCCTATGAATTTGCAAAATCATGGAAGAATAGGACTAGTGTATGTGCATGGTATCTCTTTCAAGGTTTCAGAGGAATTAATCTCCATGGCCATAGGGTTAAGCATGGAAGGAATGAAGCTTCAGAAAACTATAAAAAATTAGGACCATCAACACATGGAAGTTTTCCTCAAGCGAGGAGAGAAGATATCAAGGTTCTAAAATGACTTCAAATGTGAAGACTTACCTAGGATGTCGCAAAAGTTCTTATGAGATACTTCACACTTGAGTGCAAGTACAAAATAATCTACTCTTCTCACTTCCCTATGCTGAATCACCTCTGCCATAACAAGAAAATGAGTTTCCCTTTCTTTTTGTTCTATGTGTTGGATGATTATGTTCTGAATGTGTTTATTGGCAAGTCTGAGATGCCCCTTCATCATGGCCTTATATACTGCATTTATAGATATGAGTAGGCTAAAAATCTTAACGCCTTGTTCCTTCCTAAGATTATTAATCCTACCTTGGTTTCACCCAAAGTGAAGGAGGCTTCCCACCCCGGTTCGTCTTCGTCCCTTGCTAATTCTAAGGGTGGGGCTGTGGCTTCTCATCCTCCCTTGCCCCCTATAATTGTAGTCCTTGATAAGTCCAATCCTAACCCTGTGGTTAAAATCCTCATGCCCCCCATTAAGCCTCAATTGGATTCTACCTCGGTCTCCATCCATCCCATGCCCCCTGACCATAAGTCTCAACCGAATGATAAGGGGAAGGCTATCATAGAGGAAGTCCCACTTACGAACCTCGCTCTCAACTCTAGTCTCCCTATCAAGCTCTCTAGGACTAAGCACTCGAGATACAAGGTTAAGAAGGACCGTCCTACCCCCAACCTAGGAACTCAATTGATAATGGCATTGTGCTTGAACATTCTATTGCTCCTCCCTACAACCATAATGTTCAACAAGACATGGATTGCCCTAACTGCAACAATCTAAAAGGCCGTGTGGACAAACTAAATGAAAGCCTTAATCTCCACAACAATGTCATGAAGTCATTCTTAGCCTAATATCATAACACTAGGTTGAGAATTCAGGAGATTAAGATGAAATTATTCAAATAGGCCAAGGATCAACTTAAAACCCAAATGGATGATACATTTGGCAAGAAGTGAAGAAATTCTCTACCACCTTTCAAAGTTGGGAGAACTTGGAGAAGAAGTTCCTCACCATGTAGAAGAACTTAGAGGAATTGAATGAGAACATGCCCCAAGTTGTGGCTTTCAACATGTAAACTATAAAAAACTCAACAACTAGCTTCTATGTGTTCCAAAATGAGCTTCAAAAAAGACAAAGGGAGCCCAAATAGGAGGGCCCGACAGAATGACCAGGGCTAAGACTACTGCTTAGAAAGGTGAAACCATTGCTATTGAAGAGGATCCTTTGAAAGTTTCATTTGCAGATCAAATTAATTTCTTGACTAAAGTATGGTAGGCAACTAGTGGGCTTCAGAAATTTGCTGATAACAAATAGGTGGTGTTGTGTTTTGTCTATATTGTTTTGCTGTTGTGTTGTTGTTGGTCCTCTACTTTTCTCTGTTCTTGTTGTTTTGGCATGTTTTGTTAGTCCCATTTCTCATGGGACTCGTTCCATTTTCCTGAAGGCTACGACTATGTAAAGCGGTTCGAGCCCTTTCAAAAACTCACTTTTTATCAATATCAAAAACATCTAAAATTTGTCTTCCTGAGACAACCACTTTTATTTAGATGTATGATTTTCTCTAGGGAAGGTTGAATTCTCAACACTAGCAACTTGGCTAAAATTTTGTAAACCGTGTTGCATAGACTTATAGGACGAAAATCCTTCATTTTGTTTGCCCTTGTCTTCTTGGGTATGAGGACCAACAAAGTGTTATTAATTTCCTTTAGGATGCACCTAGAATCAAAGAACCTTCGAGCATCTTTGATGACATCTTTGCTAACAATATCCCAATAAGTTTGGAAGAAGATTTGAGGGAAACCATTTGGGCCTGGGGTGTTGAAGGGATCAAAAGAGAAGACAACCACTCTAACCTCCTCCTCTCGTCTCATCTCCTCAATACTACTTGTTGAAAGAGAACAAGGAATAGTAGCCAAGATATCCTATTTGTTGGAAGGGTCAGTGCTAGGGGTAGAATTGAGTAGATTTTGGAAAAACCTTACTCCTTGTTGAATTTCTCTCTTTAGAGGTTTGTGTCCCATCCTCTTTGATCAACTTTGAAATTCTATTATTTATCTATGTTGTAGGACTGATTGATGGAAGAAATTTGTATCTTCTAATGGTCTATTAGTATCCATTTCATGTTGAATTTCCTATAGTTTATGTTTGGCCTCCATTTTTTGTTCAAAGATGTTACCGAAAGAGTGCTTATTCTAGAGTTTTATGTTTCTCTTGACATTTTTGAGTTTGTTGATTAGTCTGAACATTACTTTCCCTTTCACCTCAACATTCTACCAGTTCTCAATGAGATTTTTATATTGGGATGGAGGGTCCACATTATTTCAAATCTAAAGGGGTAATTCCCTTTCCTAATATTCATATCCCAAGTCATTAAGAGAGGAGTATGATCTGATCTAATTCTTATGAGAGCTGAGAGGCTACATTTGTCCAATATTTGACCAATTGGAAGAGATTAGAAACCTATCCAATTTGACTTGAATAAGGTTGTTACTTGCCCTTTTATTAGATCAAGTGAATGAGGAACCCCCTAGTTATTAGGCTCCCTTTTGAGAGAAAATTAGCTAGATTTACCATATTATCCAAAAAATCCATCACTTCCCCCATTGTTTCTAATGGGTAAAGGGGGGAATTAAAATCTCTCACTACCATCCATTTGTAGTTCAGATAGCCTTATTGACCTCTATGAATTGTTATTTATACTGATGACATTTTATTTCCTTGAGTATGTTGGTAATAATTACAAGGTAGGTATGGGGTCTCAGTTAGTACACAAGTACCTCTATGTATTTGTTAGTAAGGGAGAGGAATGATGAACTTTGGAATTTTCACTCTTCAGCCTAAAAAATGAATTCATGCAAAAAGTTATCAGATATCAAGATTCAAATATTCAAATTAGAAGTTAATGATATTATTGAGTACTCCATTAGAAATTTTGAATTTAAAAGTCACAAAGAGGTTTGACCACTTTATGATCAAAGACTTTAGAACATGTGGCAACTACTGAAATTTAGAGATATTATGGTTCAAGCTTGTCAAATATAAGGTGGCAATCGAACTTGCCAAAAGTAATTAAATGCTCTACCATCAACCATCAATGTAGATATTTCCTTAGAGGCACTTTCATTTTACAAAGGGACATAGAAGCAAGGAATATCAACACTTCAAGCTCATTATATGATGTAAGTCAACCTCAAATAATAAAAATATAACAAATTGAATAACATAAAATTGTAGAATTGAGGGGGGTCAATTTTTTGAAATGAAATCTTCAAGTTTCAAGCGAGAAAGATTTGTTGTTGTAGATGGTGACCATGGAGGTAGGGTACCTCCACATGGGTCCTCACTTGCATCGACTGGGAGGTCTATTTGGAAAAAGTCCAGACTTGATGAAAATTAGGCCACAAATCCCTGGACAAACTTATTCAAATTGCCTAGTCAACAAGTCGCTAGAGAGGTAGGGGTGTCACTCAATTCTTCAAAGGAAGGCATTTCCTTGAAGATTGTGAACAAAACCATTGGCAAGCTTATTTCCAAAATGGATAATGGGTTGGTAGGCAAGTTTTTTGGGAGACGTCCTAACATAGAGTTGGTACACAGATGGACAAGCTCTAAATGGAGAGTAATAGGGAATGTGGAGGGGAGTGTCCTACCCAAGGGGCTCTTGCTATTTTTGTTTTCTTTTAAGGACTGTACCCAGACTCTGGTGAGTGGCCTTTGGTTCTTAGGGAAATTCAATCTTTCACTTTGTAAGTGGGAGCTAGGTTTTGATCTGGACAATAACCTTTCCACAATTACCCCAACATGGATCTAGCTACTCGGCCTCCTGTTGGAATACTGGGATGAAGAGATTATTGAAGGCATAGCAATCTCATTTGGGCATTTCTTGACCCTTTGACAATGTCACAAGATGCATAAGTAGAATTGTTTTTGTGAGATGCTATGTAAATTTGTAGGTTAACAAAGTACTCTCGACCTCCATCTTGCTGAGGTCTAAGCTTGGGCGATGGATGCAAAACACTCTATGAAAATGTAACCCTTTTCTACCAAAATTGTTCTAAAACGGGCCATTTGATTGATGTCTGTCCTAGTGTGGAAAAAGATAAGAGAGACAACGTTGAAATGGGAAAGAAAAATAGAGAATAAGTATGTGAGTCGAATGTTGGGGAAGGGGAAACCTGTAACTCAATCCCAGAGGTCTTTGTCTCTAGCATGACATAGATTCTAGAGGAGGGAGAAACAGAGCCTCATAAAATGGATTCAAATCCTAATGCAATTTCTATTAAAGGAGAGAAATAGGGCAACAATCTCAGGGAAACTTGGATCCTTCTGCAGAAGGGTGCCCAACAAATCTATTACATAAAGCTATGATGGAACCTTCATCTACCATTGTTGAAGATGAAGGGACGTCTCTTCAGAAGGAGATTATTATGAAGATTGAAATCTCTTAAATCAGCTTTCCCCCTCTTCTCCACATTTGGGAATGGGCGGAGGTGAAGGACTACCTCGTCATATGGAGGAGGTCGGAAAGAAGATTGAGATCTCTCTAAATGTGGCTTCCCCTACTACTCCACAAATGGGAAAGGGTAAAGGCATATAGAAAAACAAAGAAACAAGAAAAATAGTAGATGTGGATGTGGATTCAAAACCAGGAAAGAAGTCCCTCAAGAAAACAAGAGAGAAGGAAGCAACATGAGAAGTAGCCAATGGGAAACAAAAACCCTGAAGATGTCATGCTCCAAATAGACAAAAATGTGAAAATTATTTCATGGAATATACGAGGGCTCAATAGCCCTCATAAGCATAACATCCTAAAGAATTGCCGAAAAGATCTCAATTTGGACATTTTGCTTTTACAAGAAACAAAAATGACTTTAAATACTTTCTTTTCTATCAGTAAGAAGATTTGGCCTTATGTGGTGTATCAGATTGTGGATGTAGGAGTGTTGGAGGGTGTCATCATCATGTGTAGATCTTCGTGATTTGAAGGTACTTTAATTTCTAAGGACAAGAATTTCCTCAATGTTCGTTTCACACATAAATGTTTGGTGATTCATGGTTGTTATCCAATGTTTATGCCCCCAATACTAGACCTCTTAGAAAACACTTGTGGTAGGAATTGATTATGTCTAGAAAAGTTATTTGAACTACAGATGGATGGTGGTGGAGGATTTTAACTCCCCACTTTACCCCTAAAAAAAATGGGGGGTGTTATGGACTTCTTGGATAGTATGGTAGATTAGGATAATTTTCTGTTAGGAAGGGGCTTGATGGATATTGAGCTAGGTAGTTTCTCTTTCACTTGGTCTAATAAAAAGGTAGGTAACAACCTTATTCAAGTTAGATTGGATAGGTTTCTAGTTTCTTTTAATCGGTCAATATTGGATAAATTTAGCCTCTTAGCTCTTATAAGAACAAGCTCAAACCACGCTCCTCTCTTGGTGTTTTGGGAAATGGGTATTAGGAAAGGGAATTACCCCTTTAGATTCGAAATAATGTGGACCCTCCATCCTGATATAAAATATCTCATTGAGAACTAGTGGAATTTTGAGGTGAAAGGGAAATCAGTGTTCAGACTAGTTAGCAAACTCAAAAATGTCAAGAGGAACATTAAGCTCTGGAACAAGTACTCTTTTGGGAACATCTATGAACGAAAAATGGAGGCCAAACAAAAACTTCAGGAAATCCAACATTAAATGGATACCAATAGAGCTTCAGAAGAAATTTGTCGAGAAGAAAAATAAATCCTTTGCAATTTGCATAATATCATTGAAAAAGAGGAATTTTTTTGGAAACAAAAATAAAAAATCCAATGGCTTAAAACTAGATATAGGAATACAAAATTCTTCCATCAACCGGTCTTGAAACATAGAAAAAGTAATAGACTTTCAGAGTTGATCAGAGAGGATGAGACAAAAATCTCGGAAGAGGGAGAAATTCAACAGGAAGGGGTAAGGTTTTTCCAAAATCTGCTTAATTCTATCCCTAGTACCGACCCTTCCAATGAAGAGGATCTCTTGGCAGCCATTCCTTGATCTCTATTTGCTAGTGATATTAAGGAGACGGATCAAGATGTTTCTGAGGAGGTTAGAGCGGTTGTCTTCTCTCTTGACCCCTTCAAAGCCTTGGGCCCAGATCGTTTCCCTCACGCCTTCTTTTAGACTTATTGGGATATTGTTAGCAAAGATGTCACTAAGGCTATTCAAGAATTCTTTGATTTTGGATGCATCCTGAAGAAAATTAATAACACATTCTTGGCCTCATACCCAAGAAGATAGGGGAAAATAAAATGAAGGATTTCTGACTAATAAGCCTATGCAACACGGTCTACAAAATTTTAGCTAAGCTGCTGGTGATGAGAATTGAGGCTTTGCTAGAGAATCATACATATCAACCAACGTGGCTTTCTCCCAGGAAGACAAATATTAGATGTTATTTCAATCCATGAGATTTTTCAGTTCATGGATAGGAGCAAGAAGGAGAGCATGGCACTAAAGATGGACATTTGAAAAGCCTATGATAAAGTCTCTTGGGACTTTTTACTGAAAGTCTTAGACAAATTTGGCTTTCATGGTAAAGTTTTAAACCTCTTACAATGTTGCTTCACTACCCCAATTTTTTCTGTGATAATTAACGAATGTTCTAATGGCCATTTTGTCTCTAAAGGAGACCTTAGACATGGAGATCCATTATCTCCTTATTGATTCATCATCTTGATTGAGGTGTTGGGCAGAAATGCAACTCAAAATATCAATAAAGGCAACATAAAAAGGTTTCAAATTGACTTCATCCTTGAGTCGTGGTTCTCATTTGCAGTATGTGGACGACACTATTCTTCTTGGGTCCATCACAATATCTGAAGCTAAAGGATAGAAAAAGATTCTTAATATGTTGTAGTCTCTGGTCAACAAATCAATTTGGACAAAAGCGCTTTATTCTTCTTTAATACCAATCAAGCTTTATAGAGTCAAATTGCTGCTACCATAGGCTACAGTATAAATCAACCCTAGCCACGTATTCGGGAATGCTCGAGTTCAGGAAGAATCCAAAACAACATTTGGAGTAGTTAAATAGAGAGAATTCTGAGGAAACTTGTGGCTTGGAAAGGATGCCTATTAAGCCAATGAGATACACTACAACTTATCAAAACCTCTCTTCAGAGTATCCTTGTGTATTTGTTTTTGATATAGATAAAACACGGGAAAGGGCCTGGACCCATTACATAAAGCGACCATAAAGGCAAGAGAAGAGAGTCTCACGAGAGATGAGACTACCAAGCATCACAACCTAGAAAAATAAAACAGAGAATATCGAAGAGACCAACAAAAAACACCAGAACCAACACAAGTACAACTGGGGACCGAAACAAAGAGGATAATTATTGATCAACAAGCTTCTTGAATCCACTTATAGCCCACCATTCGCGGTTGAGGAAGTTGATTTTATCAATGAAAGTAATCCCCCAGGACTTTCCTCCGCATCGTTGGACTTGTCTTTAATTTCCATCCTCTTGGTTGTAGTTTTGTTGGCTGGCCCTTCCTGCATCACAGTTTCACTGTTGTCCGGTTTCTTGTCTTTCCTCTTTTCCAGCTCAGCTTGGAGAACATACAGGGAGGTTGCATAATTTTAAATAGTTTCCTTACTAAAAACAATTATCTCTACCATAGTACCTTTTATAGTGTCCTGATTTTTCTTTAGCTCATTTATGTCTTGCTCAAGAGCTTCCCACTTTCCAAAGGTGCTAGAAAACTTCTTAACCTCTTCCCAGATATCTTCCTCAACTTCTTATAGTATCCTTGTGTATTTGTTATCTCTTTTTAAAGCCCCTCATTTCTTGGATGAAAAAGTGAAATGGATTAAGAGAAGATTTTTATGGTCATGGACGGAGGATAAGCAAAGACTATCTTTGGTGGCTTGGGATAGTGTTTGCCTTCTAAAGAGACATGGAGGATTGTGGCTATGTAAAATTAAGGAGATGGACAAGGCCCTAATTGCAAAAATTGGATGGAAGCTCACGACAACCAACAATGAGTGGAGCAAAATTTTGAAGGCTAAACACTTGAGTAATCAAAATGGTCTATCTCTCATTTTTCTACCTAGTCTCCTTGTTGGCTCAACAATCTAGAATAGTATTATAAAGTCTAAACAACTGTTAAGAAAAGACTTAAGATGGAAGGTGGGTAATGGGGAAACCATCTGGTTCTGAGAGGATCATTAGATTTCTTAGGTGCCTTTCGATATCTCATTTCCTTGTGCTTGAATCAAAGAAGAGCTTTGTGAAATATTTGCAAGGTACATTAAGGATTACTGAAACCATGACATGCAATATACCTCATGGAAGATCACTAGAAACCCATTGAGTATCTTTGATTTAGTTGCGTTGGATGATTTAATTACTAAAATCAATCCTTACAGATTTAATTTATTTCATAGACAAGATGAAATTGTTTGGATAATAGATGCTACTCGCACCTATTCAGTCAAATCTGGATTCCTGATTTCAATTGGAGCTTTATATGTAATCACAACTTCATCCCAAAGATTAATTTTTTGGGCGGGCCACTTGTAAGGAAAAGATACTCATAGTTGATAATCTAAAAAATAGAGGATCCTCCCTTGCTTGTAGATGTATCTTATGCAAAAAAGTTGAGGGATCCAACAATCATCTGTTAATTGAATGCTTCTTTGCCTAGGATATTAGACAAGCTATTTTGAGAAGATTCAAAATCCAATGGGTTGGGCCTAAGGATATTAGGATATTGATTGCTAGTTGGGTTCCTCCTTTTGGCTATCTTGCTATTAGAGAAATTTGGATGCAAGCACTTCCACACATTTGTTGGGGTATCTAGAAGGAGAGAAATAACATGATTTTCAGAAACAAATGTAAGCCTTGAAATGTGGTGCTTATGAAAATATGCTAGGCCATTCAAGAGAATATTGATTCCTCCCAAATCAAAAGAGCCAAAAATCTCCCTACAGTTGTTGAGAAGGAAATTGATATCAACTCGAACATCCAATTCATTTTGGATAATGTTGACTTAGTCAAAATTTAGAGATAAGAGCTACGGTGTGGAACCCCTTGATACAAGATGGCTTAAACTAAATTTTGATGGATCCTCTAAAGGAACTCTTGGGCAGGCCGGTGGAAGAGGGGTGCTTAGTAACAAGGGGGAGTTCATTGTTGCTTTTGCTAAGAACTTGGGAGTCCAAACCAACAATAATGATGAAGGCTCTATGGCTCTTCATGGTTTAACAGTGGCCATGAACCTTGAAATAAACAACATCGAGGTAGAAGGGGACTCAACAATCATTGTAGACATGCTAAACTTGAAGGTTGTTCCTCCTTGGTCATACAAGAACATTATATATGATGCTAAGGAACTTCTAAAGTTTTTTCAAAACATTTAAATCCTACACGTTTACAGGAAAGACAATTAGATCGCTGACCTTTTTGCTAACTTGGGTGGCATAATTAATGACTGTTCCTATTAGCACAAGGAGGGGTCCCTTCCTCCTAGCATTAGAGAAAGCATATTTAATGAATCCAGAAAGATCCATCAACTCCTAGCCAATAGTTTATGTGGAGGAATGGCTCGTCACGAGAAAGTGAAGAGATAGGTACCATAGCAATCATGATAGCATAGATTTCGCTATGGAGAGGGAGATTCATAATCATGGCAGGTTCCTTTGAAGTAGCAACACGAAATCTCTCAATAACATTCTTATGGTTTTGTGTTCTATAATCTTTGGTGACGGTTTGAGATTGAATATCAAGCTTTCTAGGGTTCTTAAAGGAGACATAGTCACGGGAGGAGATATGCTCAGTATTGAGCCCTCGTGTTGTGAGAAGGTTAGTAAAAATGTCGCCATCTAGAACATTCTAAGGAGGGGAGATCTCACCTTGTTATTGGAAGCCATCAACGTGTATGATCCCATGCTCTCTTATGAGTTCACTAGACCTTGGAAGAACATAATGGTGTATGTAAGAGGAATCTCATTTAGGATTTCAAAGGACTTAACTTCCATGGATATGGGGTTACACATGGAAGGAATTAAATTCCAGAAAATAATTAAAACTAGAGATCAGTTGTTGGCCATATGTGTTGTCATTGATGTCAACATAATATATATTGATGTCAACATATCAGATGGACAGACTTGTACAACGAAGGAATTAGTATAGTTAAGGCAAACCAATCTGGGAGAAGAGTAAATAAGCCTAAGTATGGATCAGTTTCGGGTTTCAATATGATGCGGAGGCAAACACTCATCCTAGCATGACATCTGCAGATACACATACACATCTCATCAATTGGGAGTACTGCACTCAAAGGTAAGAAGTTGAAAAGTGTCTAAGGCATTCACAATGCACATTCTAAGGCAAAGTCAACTTGAACTGGTCCACATCTCTCCACAAAGAAAGATTTGGTCATGTAGTTCTAATGATAGCTTATGACATGAATTGACATGACATATCCAAGTTTTCAACCTCTCACTCACTCAGCATGAAAAGTTACAAGGGTTTGTACATCGACCGTCACCCTGACAGAACCAAGCAGTATTAAGGAGACAATGGAATGCTCTGCACTCCTCTGGAAGAGATCTGTTTGTCATGCGGCTCTAAAGAATGACTAAGATCACTATGTTACATGTTTCAATAAAGTTTCAAGTGTTCTAGTGGTCGGTAAAGGTAGTACTCAAGTGAAAGAGGTATCACACTGTCTTTTGGAGCTAAAAACACTTAAGTCATTTCTGAAATTCCTTCGGAAAATCCATAAGAAGTTGTGTGGATCCAATGACTTGCGTAATTTGATATCTTTGATCATTTTCAAAAGGTTTCAGGCCTTATACTTTACCACAACTTCATATTTTGGGTTGAGAAGAATTGAATAAGGTCCGAAAGACTCTGTTCTCTATAGAGCAATACATTTCTTGTCTTGTGGATGCATAACTTAGCATGATACTTCTCTGGAAAGGTGCATGAACGTTTTTGAGCAGGTGTATGACTGAATCCTTGGTCCGCATTGAAGTTTTGGCTTCTCCCCGATAGTTGAAAGATGAACAGTTGACAGTGTTAAGCAGTATGAGCCGACTGATTAAGTTCCCGATGCATGCAGAGGCTCGTAATCAGTTTCTCTAAGTTTGAAAGGTATGGATCGATGTGTCCTGACATGTTTCTTAAGGCCTTGAGGTCCGCAACAAGGTTGTTGTCAATTTGCATATGTTTTGGCTGACCTGTGACTTGCTACACGTTCCATTCAATGTTGCTTTGGATGCCGACTTAATCAACATTTCAAGGTGTTGCGGAGGATATAAATAGAAGATATAATTCATTCAAAAGGTAATTAAGGTGAATATGAAGATAGTGGAATAGATATGAAATGTGTAGAATCAATTTGAGGACAGATATTGAGCAGAAACAACAGACTGCATCATCAGCATACAACAAATGTATTTCCCTTAGCAGTCATTGTATTTATACTATCATTGTAATAGCAGTGAGCTGAACTTTTAGGGAGTAGTAGCTTACTTGGGTTATAGCCCTAAATCAAAGTTGTAAATAAGGGAGTAGTAGCTTCCTTGGGTAGAAGCCCTAAAACAAAGTTGTAATACTTTTGCAGTGAGCTTATTATATTGTGAGTTATTCCTCATCGTGGTTTTTCCCTATTTTAGGGTTTTCCACGTAAAATCTTTGTGTCATGTGTTGATTCTTTTGTTGCATATTTTTTTTCATGTTTTCAAAGTTATTCAGTTTCATCAAGAAATGTTTAAGCAATTCTTTTAAGTGTGTTGATTCACTCCCTCCCCCCCTCCCTTAGCACCCCATTGTGTTCAACAATTTGGTATCAGAGCCAAGTACCTCTGAGAAGCTTGACTGCTGAGGTAGATCCTCCACTTGAACACATGGAATTTGGCGTGTTGGTCAATGATATATTTGCAACTGAACCTGATCTTTAAACAATGGATCCTGAAGGTTGGGATCTTGAATCCAATGAAAATATTGTGGATTTTGAAGGACTCAAGACAACTCTCATTGATCTAGAGGAAGCAAAAGAACTAAACCTAGAATATGAAGACATGCTTGAAAAGGCAAAAGAAACAATTGACAAACTGAAGGCAAAGGCCAAAGAATCAAAAGAAGAAATAGGCAAACTAAAAACTTTGATAGGAGATGAAGGAAGTGACAAGCCCAAGGAAGCTGAAGACATGATCTCCAAGTTAAAGATCATGGTTGAAGAAGAAAAAGGGTTGAAGATTGCTTGAATTTCAAGCTCAATGAGGAATCAACTAAATGTTCAAAACTTGGAGAAGTTGTCACTCTAAGGAAATAACTCGAAAAGGCAAAAGAACAAATTGACAAGGGTTTGAAACTAAAAGGAGTAATTGACATTCTTGATGAAATAATAAGCTCTCAAAAACTAGCTAAAGAAAAAACAGGTCATGGTTTTGATAAGGGAAAGAATCCTATAATCAATGTTTCTGCAAACTTACATGATAACTTTCATACAACAGGAAGGTTTGAATCTAGGAGAGAAGAAATCTACACTGAAGATCCTAAGAGAAAAACTTACATAGATTCAACAGAAGATGAATTCACTCCCGTCCAAAGACAAAGGAAGAATGTGAGGAGAAATTTTATGCCTCCTCAACCTACAAGGCAATCAACTCACTTCAGGTATTCTTAAAGCTTCAATGGTAATTGTTTTGTTTGCAACAGGTTTGGTCACAAGGCTGTGGATTGTAGAACCAAGATGAATCAAAATATGTTAAGATGTTACACTTGCAATAAAGTTGGCCATAAAGTTGTTGATTGTAGAAATAGGATGAACCAGAACTCTATTAGATGTTATGCATGTAATAAGATGGGACATAGGGCAAATGAATGCAGCAACAAAATGGCTTGAGGTATAACATGGATAATGCTTAGTCATTCTATGGTTATTGTTATACTTGTAATAAGTTTGGCCACAAAGAAGCCAACTGCAGATCAAGGGAATGGAGTGGACCTGTCATGAGTGCAATCAAACAAGGAATTCTGGAAAGAATGTGAAACCCATTGATGTTGACCAACAAAGAGTGGAAATGAACAAAGTATGGAAGAAGGAAGTGAGTGGTATTTCCGGACCTTTGCCTAGTGCAGGTGGATCCTCTAGCAATTAAAAGATAGAATATTGGGTCAGGGGGAGTTACAACAATAAAGTTTTTTTAAACCCCTGATTTTTCAAGATGTTGAATTTTCGACATATGGATCAGTACTGACATGAAAATGATAGGATTAAGGAATTGAAGAAATCTTGTGAAAAATCTCTAATTGCGGCAAAATGCGAAGGATTTTAGGGTTTGCAGAGTTTCCACCAAGAAATTACATGGACTCAGGGGAGTTGATTCTAAAAATTTGTCATCCTCGCTTCAGAACAAGGAAATCATTCAGCATGTAGATGACTTTAACAAAAGTCACAGAGCATTTGAGTAATCTGTGGAGGATTGTTGAAGGTTTACAAGGCTTTGCATTTGATAAAAGCAAATTAGGTCAAAACAAGAACTGCAATTAATGCGGAGGAAAATTGTTTGGTGGAATACACACATAAGTGATGATTGATCATTTTCGATCACATTTGAACAAAGACAAAAGCCTTGAAGAGCTAAAGGAGAACCAAAGGCACTCAACAAGTTAATTGAGCAAAATTCATCACCGCATATCTAGGTATTCTTCATCTATCTGGTTAAAACCCTAGATTAGTGAAATTATGGCTACATCATTTACTCCTCAATTGATCAACATAACTGAGCAACCCCAACCAAAATTCAAGAAATATCCATATAAGGCATTGGAAGTTGAAGTAGCTGAGCACTATCTAATGTTCCTGCCTTTGTGATATACACGGAAGATGTTAGGAAATACATTCATGCAAAATTTGAAGAAATTAATCATGAGAAATTTGAAACCCTAAGGCTTGACCTATTGGATGATGACAAAACACACTACAAGCTTGAATATGCCAATATTGGAATAAAACGACTAGATGTTTGGAAATATTTTCCAAATTTTCAAAATGAGCATGACTGGATTAGATACATTCTCAGCAGACTTCATGATGAATTTATATATCTAGACAAACCCCATCAAATAACCAAAGAAGCCATCAGGGCTGTCACAGGATTGTGCTCTACCGGTTCCATACCACAACTGAAATCAATTAAGAATGAAAAGGTCATCGAATTAATTGGAGCTAAATTTGACAAAAGGGCATCAACAATTGATGACATTATTGATCCCAATGTAAGGTATGCGGCAATGGGAATTGCCTACAAGGTATATTACTCCAATAGAGAGGGATCTGTCACAACCACAACCATACATACTGCCTACCTAATGGCTAAAGAAGGTAAGGACTTTGATCTATGTGAAGTAATGAAACAACAGCTGCTGGAAAATCTGATAAAAACTAAGGAGACATGATATCAATTCAAATATGGCTCATTGATCATCTGTTTAGCATTCTATTTCATGAATGAGTTACTAGGGTTTAAAGGGAAGATATGGCAACAAGATAGACCAGTAGCAGCACAAATAAAAGAATACATAAGAAACTTTGATGCACAAGATTATAAATTTGTTTTCTGGGGCTTCTTAAAAATTTTCAATGTAAAATCCATAAAAGGGAAAGAATTTCCTTTGACTTGGTTCAGAAATATAAAGATGATATAACATTTCTTGTGGACAAAGATTGATGTTATATGGCAGCACTTGAGCCTAGAACTTCATGGATTCCCAAGCTTCCTTATGAAGTGCCTGATGAGGAAGTTAAAGCATATGCATAAATTCTGCTAAATTTGGCAAAAGATCCCAAAGGTGAAAGATTCAGAACTAGTGAAGAAATTCAGGACAAGCTATTCAAGAAAGGGGCAGAGGAAGAGGTAGAAAAGAACAAAGAAAAAATGTTCAAGAGGGTAGGTACTCCTCCCAGAGGCTTTATTGCTCAAGGTACCACATAACAAGATATGCCTCTCATTTTTGAATATTCTGCACCAAGAAGATCTGGTAGAACTACCTCCCAATCAATGGCCAACATTCCTCAATCAAACTTTCTTGAAAAGACAACTCCCACCAAACAAGTTTCTGAAGAGCAAACACAGACAAAACCCAAGGGCAAACCTTTAAAAGAGAAGAAAGAAACCATTGTAGAAGAGATTGAAAGTGATAAAGATGAAGAAGTGATTTCTAAGAAATAGAAAAAGAAAAAGAAGAAAAGGGGTTCAAGAGTCAAAGTGAAAGCCAAAAGGAACAAGAAACAAGATGTAGAAACAAGTGAAGAAGTAGAAGAAGAGGAACCAATCTCTTCTCTTCCCAAAAAGAAAAAGAAGAATGACTCTCAGGATCCTCCTATGTCTCTAGAAGCAGTCTATAATGCAATTGTTTATCATGACTTTTTTAATGTTCCAAAACTATAGTACTCCATCCTGAGTCCTCACCTGAGAATCAAGCCATCATTCAAAAGGCTATTGTTATGTATATGATGAAGTACAACAAGTCTCTAGAAGAAATTTTGGTTAAGGCACTGGAAAGCCTTTAGAAAGCCTTGAGAAGGGATAGAGATGAAGCTGTGACACTTGATGAAAGACTCAGACAAGATGCTTTGACTAAAGCCATTGCTTCACTTTCTAAGGAAGAAAAAGAAAGTTGATTGAAAGGCAAGCTCAAGAGCTTAGGACCAAGCATAGAGTAGACACTCTCATGCAAAATGAGGACATCGAACAAATTATGAAAGAAATTGAAGAAGTTACCCAGAGGGTCCTTGGTGAAGTTAGATAAGTAAAAGATACAAAACTATCACATATCTCACCACCATATTCACCTCATAATGTTACAGCATCTCCTCTGGAGAAACAAGAACAAGTTGAAAAGGAAAAAGCCATGAATGTTGATCCGACTTCCCAAGAGAATCTACAAAATGAACAGAGTATTTTAGAAAACATTGAACAAGTGGAAGATCAGGCAAATATGCAAGATTCATAGATTGGTTCAGAAACCTCAAGGCAACATGAAGATCCTGCAATAGACAAAGAAAAGTCTCTAGAGAGAAGTCAAGACATGACAGAAGAAACTGATCAAGACTCAATTGATTCTCTCACTGAACTATTAAACTTGTAGGTTCAATTTCAACTGGTTGTTACTCCCTAATTGCTGCAAGTTCCAACAAATGAAGGGCAACTTGATTTATCAAGCATATCTCCTCTACACAACTTGCAGCTTGGAGACATATTGCATGCCTCTGCAAGGAAAGAATTTATACAAGAAAATTTGAAGAAATCCAGTGCAGTAGAAGTGTGATGTCCCAATATTAAGGCATTGTTTAAATTAAAGATTTAAACATCATGAGAAAGACGGAGAAGTCGCTTTCGTCAAATATGGTGTTTGTCATCGTCAATTTGGATGATAATCATGAATAAACATATAGAATATTATTAATATATAATAATATTAAATAATATTATTTTATAAATATTTTTATATAATTAAAATATAATATATTTATTTTATTTATAAATCATAAATACATATACCAATATAAATATTATTAATGTAAATATTATTATAATAATAATAATATAATATATAAATAAAAAACATAAAATATAAATAATAATAATACAAATATAATATATAATATAATAAAATATAAATAATGACAATATAAATATAAATATTTATATGTATTAAATATACATATATAATCGCATATATAGAACAACGATCACAAAGGTTAAGGCAACAATAAGGCTATGATTTATGTGATGATTAAAGGGGCAACAAACTATTCACATATGGGGTGCGATCATATCAAGGGGTGCGATCTCCAAGAGGAAAGGCTACGTAGCTTTTCATCAAAGTAGCATCTCTTAAAAGGTATTAAAAAAGGGAACTCCTCCCTCATTGAAGGAAATAGATAGGAGGAAGAAAAAGACAATATTATTCGATTAAAAGAAGACCAAAAAGCAGATTTAGAGATGATAAAGAGCAGTTTATACATGCAGAATAAAAGGGAAGCATATGCAGATTTAGAAGAGTATAAGTGGATAACGAAATATCTATTATAAGGCAGATTTGATGAAGATATAGAAGATCATTCAATACATACGGATCTATCATAGGAAAATAAGATATGATTTTAAGAGAAATATAGAATAAGAATCATGACTGAATTTATAATATATATTTCAGCATATATATATTTCTGGGAATATGGAAAATGCAGTTATAGATTTGAATATGAAAAGCTAGAGGAAATAATAATATATTTTTTGAGTATAATAAGGAAGATAAGAAGATATCTGATTTGAATAGGCAGATAAAGGAAATATAGATGGAAATAAGAATGATATGCATTCTAAATCTGAAATATATAAGTAGCTACAGATCGCATAAAAGGAAGGAATAAATCCTTAAGAGTTCTAAAGGATACAAAGGCAAGAATTATCTTCCTGGTATGATGTATCTATCCCTATGTTTCTTATGATGAATGCCATGTGGTAAATAATGACAAATGAAAGATTATCATTAGTGACATAAGCATTATGAAACTTGCTATGAAATATATAAGGAAAAACATCAATAGATTATCTTCACAACACATTGGTAAGTTCAAGCTCAATGCTTATTTATTTCTATTGCCTGCAACCCTAGGGTAGGTGGTGTTGTTAGGGAGAGGCAGAGTAAATCCAACCATGAGATGGTGTCATCGCGCCCTAGACAAGTAAAGTTGTTAGGGAGAGGCAGAGTAAATCCAACCATGAGATGGTGTCATCACGCCCTAGACAAGTACATTTCCATCCTAGATCAAGGATTAGAAAGGAAGTAAGGATTAAGACTTGAACATAGTCGATACTGAATTGTGTTATGAATTGAACTGAATGTGGATTATGCAATGATGATTTGATCTCATTATTTGTTTTATGTTGTATTGTTCTCATTATTAATCATGCTATGATGCTACAAACTGAATATTATCTTAACTCATTGATCTTTAATATTTCTAATGTCCCTTTCTAGTGATTTTATTGTATGCAAGTAAAGAAAACAGGAATATCCTAAAAGGGGACATTACAAGAAGATGCTGTGAAGTTGGTGCAAGAAGGGTTACCGGAGGTAACCATTGATCCCTCACTACCTCAAGAACTAAAGCTAAAGCTTCTAATGGACTCCTTTAAGGATCATTCATTCCTGATAGAGCAAAAAGCAGAGAAAGAGGCAACACAAAGGATTAAGGACAAAAGAATGGCAAATATGGCCGATAAGTGTGCTAATGCACATAACAAGCTCAGAGAAAATATGAAGAAATTTAAAGCTTGCATTGAGGAGGCCACAACCTTGTACTTATTTTGTCTGAATTGGCCAAACTCCACATAACAGATCAAAGCTCAAATGGACTCTAGTGAGTCGTAGATTTCCAAGGTGGCTGAAGTATATGACTTGTCAAAGGACAAGATGGGTGCAACAAGGGCACAAATTGAGAATCTACATACACAACTGTCCCAACTACAGGACCAAAGAGAACATATAAAGAAGCAGTTTGGTTAGTTGAGAGAGGCAGTGAATTTGAGACTAGCCTCACTGTCTGGTTTGTTAGGGGAAGCAAAAAGGGCAAATAAAAAGATGAAGCCCTCGAGAAACTTAGAGGAAGCTGAAGAAATGTGCATGGAAAGTGAGTGCCAAAACTATCGGCTTACCTCAGAATGCACTATCTAGACTTCAACTATCCAACAAATCAAGGTAATTTACAAAGCCATCCTACGATCCAAATGAGTTGTTAGTGTAAATAGAACAATTTGGATGAATACAATATTGCGAAATTACTAAGTAGCATGGCAATACCATTTTGGTTTTCAAGGGTACAATTTTGTAATTAATTCATACAGTAAGGGGGAGCACAGTTTAGATATCTTTTGTAAGGGGGAGCACATATAGTTTTGGATTGATACAAAGGTTATCAATCCCTTTGTCCTTGATGTCAAAGGTGGAGAGAATCTAAGGGGGAGCATATGTTGCCATGAATGACAAAGGGGGAGATTGTTGGCCATATGTGTTGTCATTGATGTCAACATATCAGATGGACATACTTGTACAACAAAGGAATTAGTATAGTCAAGGCAAACCAGTCTGGGAGAAGAGTAAATAAGCCTAAGTATGGATCAATTTTGGGTTTCAATATGATGCGGACGCAAACACTCATATCCTAGAATGACTTCTATAGATACACATACACATCTCATCAATTGGGAGTATCGCACTCAAAGGTAAGAAGTTGAAAAGTATCTAAGGCATTCACAATGCACATTCTAAGGCAGAGTCAACTTGAACTGGTCTGCATCTCTCTGCAAAGAAAGATTTGGTGATGCAGTTCTAATGATAGCTTATGACATGAGTTGACATGACATATCCAAGGTTTCAACCTCTCACTCACTCAGCATGAAAAGTTACAAGGGTTTGTACATTGACCGTCACCCTGACAGAACATAACAATATTAAGGAGACAATGGAATGCTCCTCACTCCTCCGGAAGAGATCTATTTGTCACGCGGCTCTAAAGAATGACTGAGATCAATATGTTACATGTTTTAATAAAGTTTCAAGTGTTTTAGTGGTCCGCAAAGGTAGTACTCAAGTGATGGAGGTATCACATTGTCTTCTAAAGCTGCAAACACTTAAGTCATTTATGAATTCCTCCAGAAACTCCATAAGGTGTGCGAATCCAATGACTTGCGTAATTTGATATCTTTGATCATTTTCAAAAGGTTTCAGGCCTTATACTTTACCACAACTTCATATTTTGGGCTGAGAAGAATTGAATAAGGTCCAGAAGACTATGTTCTCTACAGAGCAATACATTTCTTGTCTTGCATATGCATAACTTAGCATGATACTTCTTTGGAAAGGTGCATGAACGTTTTTGAGCAGGTGTATGACTGAATCCTTGGTCCGCATTGAAGTTTTGGCTTCTCCTCGGTAGTTGAAAGATGAACAGTTAATAGTGTTAAGAGTATGAACTGACTGATTAAGTTCCTGATGCATGTGGAGGCTCCTAATCAGTTTCTCTAAGTTTGAAAGGTATGGAATGATGTGTCCCGACATGTTTCTTAAGGTCCTGAGGTCTGCAACAAGGTTATTGTCAATTTGCATATGTTTTGGCCGACCTATGACTTGCTACACGTTACATTCAATATTGCTTTGGATGCCGACTTAATCAAACTTTCAAGGTGTTGCAGAGGATATATATAGAAGATATAATTCATTCAAAAGGTAATTAAGATGAATATGAAGATAACCGAGTAGATATGAAATGTGCAGAATCAGTTTGAGGATAGATATTGAGCAAAAACAACAGATTGCATCATCAGCGTACAACATATGTATCTCCCTTAGCAGTCCTTGTATTTATACTATCATTTTAATAGCAGTGAGCTAAACTTTTAGGGAGTAGTAGCTTCCTTGGGTCATAGCCCTAAATCAAAGTTATAAATCAGAGAGTAGTAGCTTCCTTGGATAGAAGCCCTAAAACAAAGTTGTAATACTTTTGCAGTGAGCTTATTATATTGTGAGTTAATCCTCACCGTGGTTTTTCCTTGTTTTAGGGTTTTCCATGTAAAATCTCTGGTGTCGTGTATTTTTTTGTTACATATTTTCCTTCATGTTATCAAAGTTATTCAGTTTCATCAAGAAATGTTTAAGCAAAAATTTTAAGTGTGCTGATTCACCTCCCCCCCCTCTCAGCACCCCATTGTGTTCAACATCAGCAACACATGTAGACATTTCTGTAGAAGGGGGGAATGATCTCAAGATTCAAGAATGACTTCAAAAGAGAGGATCTTCCTAATCCATGTGTTGAAGTAGCATAAATTCTCATGAGGTATTTCACTCTTGAGGGTAGGTACAAATGAATTTATTAATACCATTATCCAATACTTAACCATCTCTGCGATAAGAAGAAAATGAGTTTTCCATTCTTAGTATGTTCTCATGAGATTTTTGTTCAAAATGTGGTCTTAGGGAAATTTGAAGTGCCCTTGCATCAAGGCCCAATCTATTGCATTTACAAATTTGAGCAAGCTAAGACTCCTAACCCCTTATTCTTCCCTAGGATTATTAACCTTGCTATGGTCCCGCCTAAAGTGAAGAACGATTCCCACCTAGCCTCTTCCTCTTCCCCTATTAACCCTAAGGATGGTGTTATGGCTTCTCCTTGTCCCTTACATCCTAAAGTTGTGGATTTGGACAAGCCTAATCTTCCCCACTTTTAGGATCATGCCCCTAAACACAACCCTATGGTCAAAATCTCGGTGCCTCCCATCACTCCTCAACAGGAGAATCTTTGAACCCCTGTCTCCATTCACACTATGCTCCCTAATCATAACAAGACCCAAGCCGCTGATAAGAGAGAAAATCATGGAGGAAGACCCCCTGCCAACCCCCTTCCTAGTTCCTCTATTCCCTATGTTGAGGCTTCTAGCCCCCCTTTACCCTTCCTGTGGACAAAGCTAGGCACCCGTCCTCCAAGTCTAATAAGGACAATGCTAGGCATTCAACCTCCAAGTCCAAGAATCCCAATGATGATGTGACTGTGCAAGAAGAGGTCGTTGACCCTTCGTGTCAACCTAACAATGCGCAAACCCCAAACTACCCCAACTGTATCAGATTGAAAGGTCGTATTGACACTCTTCAAGAAAGTTGAAATCTTCAAAACAATGTGTAGTTGGTCTTATGGCAGCACTAGAACACTAGGAAGAGATTTTAGGAGATTGAGATGGAGCTCTTCAAGAAGGATAAGGAACACACCAATGTGCATGTAGATGAAGAGATTTGGTAGGAAGTGAACAATATCTTTGCCACTTTCAATAGATGGGAGAACCTGGAGCAAAAGTTTCTTACTTTGTAGAAAAACTAGGAGAAACTGAATGAGAACTTAACTCAAGTGGTGGCTTTCAATAAACATACTATATAGAACTTTGCTACTAATCTCCATGTACTTCAAAATGAGCTCCAAAAAAGGCAAAGGGAGACCAAGCTGGAGGGACTAGCCAGAAGAACAAGAGCTAAGACTATAGCTCAAAGATATGATACCATTGTCATTTAGGAGGACCCCCTGGAAGTCTCTTTTGTTGACAAAGGTAACTTCCTAACCAAAGAATTATAGACAACTTCAGGATTGCAGAAACTTGTTTTTGATTATGGTAAGCTACATATGAATGAACCTCCTAATGAACCTCAGAATGAACCTCCTATAATGGCCTGCATGGCCTAGAAAGCTTTTGACAGCTTTTGGTTTTTGTTGTACGAGAAGTATAGAAATTATCTCAATTTTATTGGGATCCACTTGAATGCCATCACTTGATATAAAGTGTCCTAAAACAACCCCTTGAGTCATCATCATAAAACATTTTTCATGACTCAATGATAGATTATGTTCTTGACATATTTTTAGGGCCTTCTCTAGATTGTTGAGTGTTGTTTCAAATGTTTCTCCATAGGTGGTGAAATCATCCATGTAGAACTCCATAGAGTCATGAGCATAGTCTGAAAAGATACTTAGCACTGCCCTCTAGAAAGTGGCTAGGGCATTGCATAACCCTAAAGGAAGGACAGAATAAGCATATGTACCCCAAGGGCATGTAAATGTGGTCTTATCCTGGCCCTTTGGAGCTATTTTTATCTGATTATAGCCACTAAATTCATCTAAGAAGAAGTATTGTTTTCCTGCTAGCGAATCTAGTAGTTGGTCAATGAAAGGTAGTGGAAAATGATCTTTTCTAGTGGTTGTGTTAAGTTCCCTATAGTCCACACATATCCTCCACTTGCCTCCTTAGGGACAATAAATAAAGGTGACACCCATTGATTGTTAGAAATATGGTAAATGAAACCGGCATCAAGGAGTTTTTGTAGCTTAGTTTTAACTATGTCTTGTAAGGCAGGGTTCATTCTCCTTTGTGGTTGTCTAATTGGATTGAAACCATCATTTATGTAGATCCTATGCATGTACAAGTCTGGATCAATTCCTTTCATGTCATTGTAATCCCATGCAAAAGCTGATGCATGTGCCTACAACAAAGTGTTCAAGGCAGTCTGTTGTTCCTCAGTTAGGGTATTGTTAATATTCAGCATTTTGCCTGGCATGATTTCCAATGTTTTAGAAGCTGGTTGTACAGATGAAAGGTCACATCCACTAATGTTGGGAACACATTCCTGAGGTAGTAAAGAGTGGAAAAGTTGGGATAATTCGTCTGAGGAATGTGTAGGTATGATATTTTGCAATGGATCTTGCAGACATGACAGACATTCTTGTTGCTGCGGGTCCCTACTGCAATGGTTTTGTATAATGTGGTTAATCAAGTCATCCTCATCTTGGGTTGCTAACAAGGGGTTGCATTCAATGGTCATGAGAGTTTGCAAGGAATAGTGGTCTTCTTCTTCTAAGGTAGGCCATATGATTTGCTCTAGATTGTCATGAGGTTGAGCTGGTGGATACAGGACCAATTTCCTGGCTATAGTTCCATTTGAGACTATCATGTTTCTAGACCTACAACCTATGAATGCATCCATTGTTGCTAATCATGGTGTGCCTAAGATAAGTGGATAACCTGCAAGATTGACTTTTGGTTGCAAAACTATGAAATTTGCAGGGTACTCCCATGAGTCTAATGCTATGACTATGTCCTCAATGATCCCTTTAGGTTTTATTGTAGACCTATCTGCCAACTACAAAACAGTTGGTGTAGGCCCAAGGATAGGTAGATGAAGTAGTTGCATTGTTTCTTTAGTCATGACATTGATGGTTGCCCCTAAGTCAATCAAGGTATTTTTTATGAGAGTTCTATTAATCTTAACATTCACTACTGGACTGCCAAGGTCTGTGTATTTAGGGACAATTATGTTCCCTAGCATGATATTAGAGAGGTTCCCTAGGACATGGACTATCTGAGGGTCCTTCCTCTTTCTTCCTGGCTTTTTAAGACAAAGGTCTCTCACTGTCTTGGTATAGATTGGAATGTCCTTGATAGCTTGGATAAGGGGTATCTTGATACTAGCATTTTTAAGTTGACCCAATAGGTCTGTCTCTGCTTGGGTTTGATGTTTTGGAATGGCTAGATGTTCAGGGAAAGGAGGCTCTGGATTTGAGATAGTCTGATTTACCTGGTTTGATTTAGGCTCTAGAGGTGAATTGTCTAAAGCTTCAGCTATGGGCTGTTCATCCACCACCTTAGTGATTTGGGGAGATGAAGGCCCAACTAATGTTTTCCCTAACCTGAGGTGGACATCACTCACCACTACCCCATAAGTGGGGTATTGAATAGCCTCATTAGTGTATGCATGTTGAACATGCTTGTTATTGGGGTTAGGTACAGGTTGGGTAGGCAGTTGTGGTGCTCTTGGTGGCTGAGTTGTAGGACTAGATGGATTTGGCATAATAGCTTGTTGTTGTGGCTGAGAAGGCAGCAAAGGTTGTGAGTAGTTCATATTCTAGTTTTGCCATTGCTGTCCCTTTTGCCATTGTGGCTACCATTGGTTTTGTTGTATTGGCCATTGAGGGTTGTAGTTAGGTCCTTGGAAATTTTGTTGAGGCCATACATTTGGTTGTTGTTGATTCCAATTTTGCTGAGGGTTTTTCCATTGTTGAGGGTTTTGCCATTGGTTTCGGGTATTTGGCCAAGACTAAGGGTTCCAACCAGAGAAATTATGATTACCTAATGGAAATGATGTATTGAAAGTTAGAGGGTCTTGTGGCATACCTTCATGTCTTTGTTGCCATGGTTTCCTTTGTGCAACATAAAACAACTACCCATCATCACCTTCAAATGGTTGAAAGTGTGGTTTCTCTTACTTATCTTATGTAATACTGGCCACCCTTCTGCACTTGCAATTGGCTTTTCTTTGTCTGCAAGTGGGATAGTATTCAGTGAGTATTGCATCAACCTCCTCTTGCTTCTTCTTCAAGTGTAGAGTATCCAATTTCGGGTGTTTGGCCAAGGTAGAGGGTTCCAACCAAAGAAATTATGATTACCTACTAGAAATGATGTATTGAAAGTTAGAGGGTCTTGTGGCATACATTGTCTTTGTTGCCATGGTTTCCTTTGTGCAACATAGAACAACTGACCATCTTCACCTTCAAATGGTTAAAAGTGTGGTTTCTCTAACTTATCTTCTGTAATACTGGCCACCCTTTTGCACTTGCAATTGGCTTTTCTTTGTCTGCAATTGGCTTTTCTTTGTCTGCAATTGGGACAATATTCAGTGAGTATTGCATCAGCCTCCTCCTGCTTCTTCTTCTTCAAGTGTAGAGTATCCAGTTGAGTAGCTAGGTGACTGATAATATCTTCTTTCATGTTGGTCAATAGGTTGCTCAATTCCACCCTTGAAACTGAATTAGATGTCTTGCCAATGGTAGATGTTCTCTCTCCCCTTGTCCTCTTGGTGAAAGTCCTTGATTAGTTTCTGCAAACTCTGTAGACATCCTCAAGGGGTAATTGAGATACATCTCTTGTCCCAATAAGATTAAGGGCATCCATGCAGTCATCATTGACTCCTCTCATTAATACAAGCTTCAAAGATTCATCTGAGAGTTTATTCTGTGGGTTTTTCTTTAGGCAGAACTAGAACCTTTCTACATAATCCTCCAATGGTTCATCCTCTTTTTGAGTCATTTTGAAGATGTCATCTCTTCTCCTATCAATTCCTCTGCAATAATCTTGGTATTTCTCAAAGAATTTTATTTTCATTGTGTCCCAATCTGGAATATCATCCTTACCTAGTCCCATAAACCATCTCAAAGCAGCATCATTCAAAGTAGTAGGAAATAGCTTGAGCCTATGAGCATCAGTTGTGTAGTCATAGCTTCTACACAGGACATTAAACTTGAACAAGAATGTATCTGGATCTTCAGTCACCAAACCATAGAAGATTGGTAATGCTGAAGGAGGTATATTCTTCATAGCAGCAACCCTCTCCTAGTTGGTAATTGGAAACTCAAAAGTCACATGCTCGGGTGGATCATCCACTGCATCAACCATGGTTAGGAAAGTTCTTTCTATATTATCAATAGATGTTGATGAGGGAAGATTCTTCTTCAGTAATACCCACTCTCTGATCACTGTAGTCACCAATATCTATCGTAGCTTGTTGGGTTGATGGAAGAAACCTTCCCAAAGCGTCTCTCTGCCTCTGCATACAATAGGTATGACTTTGTGTAGCAACGACTCCTGCACAATGTTAGTGAAACTTTTCTGGTATTTGGTGAGGTGAAACCTAAGTGTCCTATCTTCTGAAAATAAATTTTTTATACTAGGAAAGCTTGGAAAGAAAAGGACTTGGTCTCTGAAAATAGTGTCATTCCCAACAACGGCGCCAAAAATGTAGTGTCTTTGCTATGTCTAGTAAACTTGGTGGTAATCACACAATTCAAAGGAATAACCTACTGAACAATCGACTATAACCCTTGAAAAGACCTTCATTGAATTATTGACCAAGGCTAGTAAGCTTGTGATGGCACTGGCACTGTATGTGCTTTCAAAGATCAAACCATCTAACTCATCTAGTACAATATCATAAATCAAACTACTCAATGACAAAAGAAAGTAATGTTGCTACTATTGCTACGGGTACTTGTAATGTAAGACTGTAACAATGACTGTTAAGAAATGAACTCTAAGAATTAGCTTGGTATTGATAATTTATCTACCCTCTGGAGTATCACAAGTCAAATTAACTAAAACAACTTAAGAATCTAATTGATCTTGCATTCATGAAATAACTGCTACAACAATAATAACATGCAAGAAATAAAGTGAAGGACAGTTATCCTAAGTGGCCCTTGCTCAAGTGACTGCCTCACTGCTTTTCACTCAAATCTAGTTCTCTAGATTAACACAATCATATTGATTCTAACTCATTCATTACACAGTCTTCTTAAATCACATAAAATCTTGCTAAACTATTTTATTCATAAATTCATAATTAAAATATCAACATTGTCTGCATAAATCTGGAAATGATTCAGATTGCTATATCTGCGACAGATAAATCTATTTCAAACTTGAAACTTAACTACCTCAACCACCGAGTCATACATATAGGCACATGGGAGGTTATTGAAATGGGTCTCTTAACTGAAATCATAAAACACCACTCCGTACAAACCAGAGTGTGATAAACGCTGACAACAATAACTAAAAAAGAAGGAAAGAAGAGTCCTAATAAAATTGGAACTCCTTGCTGAAACAGGGGAACGCGGACTGGTTGAATCAGTCACGTTGGTCTTCTAGTTGCAACAGAATCCTTCAAACTTTCAATCAGCTTTATTGATTACCATCATGTAATGTCTCCTTCTAGTGAGTCTGAATTTTCCTTTGACCTTGCACAATTCAACTCACCAAAGAGAACATTAGTATACAATTCTTCTTAGAAATCACATGTCCTTATTCATAAACATAAACCATTTGTTATCATAGATTGATTGCATTCATTTCATGATTCCCTATAAGAGATTTACTTGGGCCCATTGTTAATCAAATTCTCCATCTTATGAGAGTGAATTCGTTAGGGTGCAATGCCAATGGTATAGGTCGTTCTTCCTTCGAGGGGTACTCTAGACCCATGTCACTCTAGGACCTTCCTTTGACTCGAGGTTCTCTAGACCACTCAAGTCAAAAGACTACCTCTTGCTCCCTAAGGTACCATCTTGAGACAAGGGCTCGAAGGGGTGCTCTAGACCAATGAACCTGTACCTATCCTTGGTTGATTGCCCGCCCCTAATCTTCCCTACTCCTCATAGTGGCGAGTTGATTAACACTATTGCCTTCCTCTATTTTAGGAATTCATGCCTTTTTTGTACTTATACTCTTTGTATTCATTTAACCTTTCCTTAGTTCATTATAATGAAAATGCACATAAATATTTCATACTCATTACATAATCTAACTAAACTTATTGCAATGTAAACAATTCATAATTTATAATGATTTCATGCTATCACAGTCATCTATTGGTACTATTACACTATGCAATTCATATGTTCATTGTTCACCATTTATCATGACATTTCACATGCTATCTTTATGATCTTATCAACATAAACTTCTTCTCTATAACTTATATACTATTCCTTAACACCATATGGGGTAGATAGGGTGTAGCATGCTGTTGTTCATCGTAGGCTATGTTTGTCTCCCATCCTTATTCAAGAACTACTTGGTGTATTCTTGAGGCTAAGGCATCCGTGAGAATTCTTGGTACTCTAGGTAGCCAAGACCAATACATTGACTATGAATGATATACTAGACATGTCACCCTTCATTGATCCCATATGTGGTTAATGAATGGTATATAGATTACATAGTTACATATGATTGTCCATGAATTATATTGCTCAGGCTGTATTATATCAGTTCCTACTTAATAACCTTATCATTTATATCTTACAAGTTATAAATTGAACAAGTAAATATAAATTCTTACAAATCATAAATTGAATAAGTAAATATAAATACTTACCTGCTGGAGCTTTACCTTGTATTTCTTACCTTGCTCGATGGAATGACTGATATTATTTTTATTATATTGCTGCTGTATATATATTTTATAATATATATATTTTCACTTCCCTTTTACTGTTGATGTACATATATATATAATGCAGATCTAAATATATGTATTTATCCGATACTCTTTTTATATTTTCTTCGGATGTTCTTTTACTTCTATCTCACAACCTTTATTTATTTCCCTTTCAGAGGATATGTTCAAAGAGGCACGTCTCTTATTATGCTTGGTGGTAAAAGACATACTTACCCTCTTATAATTTTTATTATTTTATATTAATTCCCTTTCGTGGTAAAACTAGTTCTAACCATACATAACTCCCTTATCATAAGAGGATAGGTTAAAAGATGTTTATTTATATTATTTGTATTTATATTGTATCATTATAATAAATGATATATTATTTATTTTATATTATATCGTTTATATCATAATAAATGATACATGATTTATATTATATTATTTATATTTATATTACACTACAAGATAATAATAATAATATTTGTATTTATATTATTAGATATATTTATAATATATTATTTATTTATGTGATCGCTGGTGTCAACCAATATCCTCCTTCAGCCTCCCCTTAAATCTTTTTAAAGTACATTATTTATATACTATATATAGTATAAATAAATATATTTGTTATTAATTATAAATAATATTTTTGTCTTATTAGACTTTTATCTTTATATGATTTTATTTTGACTTTGACCTTTTGTTTAACCACTTTGCCTTATTCCAAATTATTTTACTTTCTAACTTTAATGGGTAAGACTCTTCATAATATTTATTTTTATATATAGTAATATATCTTATTAATTATTCACATAAATATTATATTAAAATATTTATATTTATAATATGTCTAGTTAATTAAATATATATATTTCATATATTTTATAATATTTAAATTATATTAAATTAATAATATTATTTATTAACTAATACATATTAATAATATATTTTAAATAAATATATTATATATTTAGTTTATATAAGGCTAACTTATTATTTAAATAAACAATTCAATAAATCATTATAGGGACATGACAACCCTCCCCACTCAAAATTGTTTGTCCTGAAGCAATTATAATTAGGTATCCTAAAATAATATTTAATAACATTATAATTTATTAGGTTTCCCTTATATAAAATAACATTACACTTACCAATGATATAAAATAACCGCTATAAAATGTGACAAATTAATATAGCTAATAAACTATAGTGCCATAAAATAATAATTTATAAATTTGGGTTTACCCTTTTAAATTTTCAGCACTAAATTTATAAATAATTTATTTTATAACTTTGGGTTAGTTGTTTAGGTATATTTTAATTTGTTTTTTCACCCATTTCACCCAGCCCTAGGTTACCTATAGATGAAAATAACTTTCTGAAATATATTACTTATAAGAACTAAATAGAGATGTCTTAATATATATTTATTTATAAATTATATTTTAATTATAAATTATATTTAGTATAATTTTTTTTGATGGGTTTTCATTTAATATAATTTTATTGTTATTACGAGTTGTTTTATTTTTATTTATTGTTTACCTTATTTACTCATTATTTATTACATATTTGTAATAAATTTTAATTTTGTAATGTTGCATCATAACATATTTAATAGATTTTAAATTTTTTTATTTTTATTTTTTTTTGCATTTAGCAATGTATTAAACACTATTATTCCAGCAATTCATGAAATTCATACCTATGATTTTCATTCATTCCTTTTTCTTTTTAATTGTTAATTTTTAATTTTTATTATTTTTTACTTAACTGTTATTCACAGGATGGCAGGATCACTGCTCTGATACCACTGTAATGTCTCCTTCTAGTGAGTTCAAATTTTCCTTTGACCTTGCACAATTCAACTCACCAAAGAGAACATTAGTAGACAATTCTTCTTAGAAATCACATGTCCTTATTCATAAACATAAACCATTTGTTATCATAGATTGATTGCATTCATTTCATGATTCCCTATAAGAGATTTACTTGGGCCCTTGTTAATCAAATCCTCCATCTTATGAGAGTGAATTCGTTAGGGTGCAATGCCAATGGTATAGGTCATTCTTCCTTCAAGGGGTACTCTAGACCTAGGCCACTCTAGGACCTTCCTTTGACTTGGGGTTCTCTAGACCACTCAAGTCAAAAGACTACCTCTTGCTCCCTAAGGTACCATCTTGAGACAAGGGCTCGAAGGGGTGCTCTAGACCAATGAACCTGTACCTATCCTTGGTTGATTGCCCGCCCCTAATCTTCCCTACTCCTCATAGTGGCGAGTTGATTAACACTATCGCCTTCCTCTATTTTAGGAATTCATGCCTTTTTTGTACTTATAGTCTTTGTATTCATTTAACCTTTCCTTAGTTCATTATAATGAAAATGCACATAAATATTTCATACTCATTACATAATCTAACTAAACTTATTGCAATGTAAACAATTCATAATTTATAATGATTTCATGCTATCATAGTCATCTATTGGTACTATTACACTATGCAATTCATATGTTCATTGTTCACCATTTATCATGACATTTCACATGCTATCTTTATGATCTTATCAACATATACTTCTTCTCTATAACTTATATACTATTCCTTAACGCCATATGGGGTAGATAGGGTGTAGCATGATGTTGTTCATCATAGGCTATGTTTGTCTCCCATCCTTATTCAAGAACTACTTGGTGTATTCTTGAGGCTAAGGCATCCGTGAGGATTCTTGGTACTCTAGGTAGCCAAGACCAATACATCGACTATGAATGATATACTAGACATGTCACCCTTCATTGATCCCATATGTGGTTAATAAATGGTATATAGATTACACAGTTAGTGAATATTACATATGACTGTCCATGAATTATATTGCTCAGAACTGGCTGTATTATATCAGTTCCTACTTAATAACCTTATCATTTATATCTTACAAGTTATAAATTGAACAAGTAAATATAAATTCTTACAAATCATAAATTGAATAAGTAAATATAAATACTTACCTGCTGGAGCTTTACCTCGTATTTCTTACCTTGCTCGATGGAATGACTGATATTATTTTTATTATATTGCTACTGTATATATATTTTATAATATATATTTTTCACTTCCCTTTTACTGTTGATGTACATATATATATAATGCAGATCTAAATATATGTAAAAATATATATTTTTCACTTCCCTTTTACTGTTGATGTACATATATATATAATGCAGATCTAAATATATGTATTTATCCGATACTCTTTTTATATTTTCTTCGGATGCTCTTTTACTTCTATCTCACAACCTTTATTTATTTCCCTTTCAGGGGATATGTTCAAAGAGGCACGTCTCTTATTATGCTTGGTGGTAAAAGACATACTTACCCTCTTATAATTTTTATTATTTTATATTAATTCCCTTTCGTGGTAAAACTAGTTCTAACCATATGTAACTCCCTTATCATAAGAGGATAGGTTAAAAGATGTTTATTTATATTATTATTTATTTATATTATATCATTATAATAAATGATATATTATTTATTTTATATTATATCATTTATATCATAATAAATGATATATGATTTATATTATATTATTTATATTTATATTACAATACAAGATAATAATAATAATATTTGTATTTATATTATTAGATATATTTATAATATATTATTTATTTATGTGATCGCTGGTGTCAACCAATATCCTCCTTCGGCCTCCCCTTAATCTTTTTAAAGTACATTATTTATATACTATATATAGTATAAATAAATATATTTGTTATTAAGTATAAATAATATTTTTGTCTTATTAGACTTTTATCTTTATATGATTTTATTTTGACTTTGACCTTTTGTTTAACCACTTTGCCTTATTCCAAATTACTTTACTTTCTAACTTTAATGGGTAAGACTCTTCATAATATTTATTTTTATATATAGTAATGTATCTTATTAATTATTCACATAAATATTATATTAAAATATTTATATTTATAATATGTCTAGTTAATTAAATATATATATTTCATATATTTTATAATATTTAAATTATATTAAATTAATAATATTATTTATTAACTAATACATATTAATAATATATTTTAAATAAATATATTATATATTTAGTTTATATAAGGCCAACTTATTATTTAAATAAACAATTCAATAAATCATTATAGGGACATGACACATCACGATGCATGATTATCTCCATCAAGTGTCTTCATGCCTTGGTTGCTGCACTTAGTTGAGTTTGGAACCTTCCCTGCTCTGTTGCCTGGAAATGTTGTGGTTGTGGGCTGCACCTTACAATTGCTGCGGGTTATAGTCCTTTAGCTGCAGGAGTTAGTCCACAAACATGTACAAAATACTAACAACCATAATCAACACAAACATTTTCTACAATCCATACATTCTCACACATAACATACAATATTCATCATATTATAACCATATTCCCATAAAGTTAATAACCAGGTTCATGTCTGCATAATGATCATAAGGGATAACATAATATAGAAATATGTTTAAGATAATGTCTAAGAATGTCTTTCAACTTGCATAAAACCATAACAAAATAGGCTAATAACTAGGCTCATCAACATGCCTTGTTTAAGTCTCTAAAATTTGTGTAGATGTGGATGCCCCTAGTGACTTTTGATATAGGTACAAGATTAGAAACCCATTCTAGATAGTCAATAGGATGAATGAATTTCACGTCTAATAACTTTTGGAGCTCTTCCTTGACCAATAATGTTATCTATGGATGCAACTTTCTGAGTTGTTGTTTGACTGGTTTAGCATCAGGAAATACTACTAAATGATGTACTACTAGAGAACGATCCAGTCCAGACATGTTTGCGTAAGACCAAGCAAAGTTTACTGTCCTTTTCAAAAAGAAGGTTGTGAAGTCCTTTCTCTCTTGTTCAGAAAGTGATGCTGCTAGAAATGTGAGTTTTGGATTCTGTGTGGTACCCAAATTCATTTCCTGTGATTCCTCCACCAAAAGTAGATATTTCTCTTGATATTTGGAATTGGTGAGAAGGTCAAATCCTCCATCCTCAGGTGCCTCATAGAGGTTTTTACCTTCAGATACATCCTTTATTTTAACTATTTTTGAATCTGATAGAACCACATCGTGGTTTTCACTAGGGGATTTTATTTCTTTATTTTGTTCACTTTTCAACTAGAGGATTTGGCTTTCTTGCCAAAGTATGTTATAGAGTCTAGGTCCATGATAAAACCATCTTTATGGTCTCCTAATGGAATACCATCTCGAAGTCCCATGAATTCGATGATAGCCTCATCTTTCTAGAAAATTGTCGAGAACTGGAGGATCTTGTTGGTCCCAATCGATAAGGTTAGGGTAAACGAGTGTAAGGCTCTTAGCTTTTGAGGTGGATGTGAAGGAGACATAGGATATTATGAAAATGGAGGATTCTTGGAATAGGTCTACGATATGCATAAAGGAGTCATTGATGGTATCCTCATTAGAACTCTCAACTATGGGAAAAGCTTTCGCTACTTCATCAAGGATATACTCAATGTCTGAGGACTTTGGTACCTCCTTTCCGTACCCTAACCCTTGTTTATTATACCTCTTGGTCACAAATATAGGCTCTAATGTTCCTTTCTCATGAACTCTGAGGCCGCCTTGACCCCATGTTCTTGACAATACAAAGACCTGTAGTATACTTCTCTACTGGTAATGGTGTTGGGTCTTTTATTTCTTTGTATAACTAGGAGGAAACATCTTCATTGATTGAATCTTTATCCAGAACCCCTGAACATGTAAAAGTTATGAGTTTACCTTGTATAACAATTCAAGGAGCTGATTTTACTGGAGGTGGTTTACCATAGGATTTTGGTGATATTGGAAGATTTCCTACATAGCAGAATTTTTGTAGTTCATATTCACCAAACCCTTTGTCTTTTTATTGGACCTTGATCTCTGGGATAGGTACATCGGATGTAGCTTTGGTTAAGGAAGATGGATCTATAGATGATGAAGATGGTTGAGTTGCATCATTCTTAGGAACCTGGTTTGAATTACAGTATCTTCCTTCCATGACTCTAGAGAATTCAAAAGGTCAAGGATCTCTAAGGATAGTTATTTCAGTACCATTATATGGGAATTTTAGGCATTGATGGTATGTAGAGGGTACGTCCTGCATGGTATGGATCCATGGGCAACCTAGAATGATATTAGAGGGAGATCAAGGTATAAAACTTGATAGCAGGTATCTATTATAGTAGGACCAACTTGAATAGGTAAGTGAATAACACCTTCGATCTCGCACTCAGCATCATCATATGCTTTGATAGTTATACTTTTCTATGGATCAATGACATCCTTAGAGTATCCCAACTGTTTTAGAAATTTGAGAGAATAGATATTTAGGCTAGTACCACCATCTATAAGGACTCTTTTTACTTTACGTTGATGGATACAGACTTCTAGATGAAGGGTGTCATTTGATATGGATTGTTGGATGGAAGGTCATTTTCAGTGAAGACCAGGTGATGGGGTAATGGAATGTGCCCTATCATGGCTTGAAATTGATCAACATCAATGTTATTTGAGATAGATGACTCTTGAAGAGCTTTTTCAAGGATTGCTTTGTGTGCAAGAGATGCTCAGAGAAGGTCTAAAACAGAAATCTGAGCAGGTGTCTTTCCTAAATTTTCTAAGATATTATACTTAAAGGATGGATGGGTATTATATGCTGCCCCATGAAGGGTGATACAACCACGACAAGTAGTAACTACACAATCCGAGGCTTTTCCCTTGATAGAAACAGTAGACACATGCGTATGACTCTCCTCTACATGTCCCACAATGGAATCATATGAAGTGGTCACATGATTGGCATTCTTATTGGTGTTTCCTTTATTGGGGGCATTTCCTTTACCATGTGGAGGGAATGGATCCTTGTTTATATTGAGATCATTATTAGAGGAACATTTTGGACGATCATCAACAGTTATGTCTCCTCAGTCAATGAGATTCAGAATGAGGTTCTTTAGTTGCATACAACCGGTTGTTTTGTGTCCTTTAACCTTGTGATATTCACAATATTCATTGTCTTTGTACCATGAGGGTTTAAATTGGGGCTCATCATACTGTCTCACTTCAGGTAATGTGATGAGACTTGTCTGGACTTGTTTTCATAAGATTGATTCAATGGATTCTCCTAGTGGAGTGAATTTTCGTCTAAGTGTTGAATCTTGTCTAGGTTGTTCTCTAGGAGCAAGCATAGTGTTCTTGATGGGTTGTAGATTGACTGGTGTTTGGACATTTTGAATGTGTTTTGCATCTACAAAACCATCATTTACAATATTTTTGTTTTTAGACCAAAATCTAGGTTTTTTGTTGGATTTTTTAGGGTTGTCTTTGTTGTCTTTGAAGATTTTAAGTAAGCCCTTAGCAATAAGAGTTTTTTAAATGGTTATTCCCTTGTCTATGATTTCATCAAATGAATTGGCGCATTGTACTTGTAAGTGGAAACCTATCTCCTAGTTTAAATTTTGGACAAAGATGTGAACCAATTGTTTCTCTTGGATAGGCCATGGGAACTTGCTTGCCATATTCCTCCAGCATTGTAGGAAGACTATAAAAGTTTCTCCATTTTAATGTTTGTTATTGCATAAATTAGTCATGGAGATCTCGTGTTCTATGTTGTAGGAGAAATGAGTTATGAACTTTTCAACCAACTCATTAAAGGACTTAATCCCTGGTGGTAGGTGAGAGAACCACTCAATAGCCTATCCTCCTAGACTGTGAGGAAAGGGGCGCATAAGGTAGGTGTCATTGTCAGCTACCTCTAGGCAAGCAATAAAGAATTCTCTAATGTGTTCTTCTGGATCTCCTTTTCCGTTGTATTTGTCAAATTTGGGTATTTCAAAATTATGGGGAAAAGGGATCATAGGTATGGACCTATCAAAAGGATAAGGACATATGTTCTCTACTGATTAAGTTTTCTTTGGTTGTCCTAGTGTGACGTTTGTGATTTTCTTTTGCATGTTTAAAAGATTCTGTTCCAAATCTGGTGCAGTGTTTTGAATAATTGCAAGACCCTGATAGTTGGAGGATGATGGAGGTTGTGATATTTGTGGTGGATTTGGTTGAGATATAAAAGGATTGGATGTGTGAGATGGATTTGATTGATATGAATATGGGTTGGGTATTTGAGTTTGTGACGAAAGATATGAGTATAGGTTGGATACATGGGGTATGGTAGAAGAATTGATAGGTACGTTAGGTGGAGCCATGGAGGATATAGATGAAATATTTTGGGAATAGTGGATGGAATATTTGTGGAAATATGACTAGAGGTGATGGGAGGTTGATATAGAGGATTGACATATTTATTAATGAATGGTAGTGAAGAAATGTTATGAGACAAAGAGACACTTGTAACGAGGGTGTTGATGATGGATGACACATGGTAGAAATAATAGGAAGTAATCTTTCCATTTTTGCAATAGCAAGGTCAATAGGGTCTTGTTCTTTAATGGTAGAAGTATCAAAACCACTTGGTAATTTAGCACTCCTTTGAGCAAGCAAAAGGAAAAATCAATTTGGATCGGATGCTAGAAGATGGTCTAAAGCCTGTAAGGTATCAGGATCTTGAAATTCCTTTGGGGTACTCTCTTGTGAAGGTGGAACCATGTCTGTGGATGATTATTGACCTATGGTATATCCACTTGGGAGAAAGATGTGAGGAGGCAAACCCGTCATGAAGTGACTAGCATCTATGGGTGTTTTAGGGTTGTTTTGATTGGTCTCCATGAGTTTTCTATATTGAATCTTGTTACTGGCATAAAATGATTTTTAGACCTTTGGATGATAGGGGTGGATGATTGATGAGCTAGGACTTTGTTTGAATTATTGATATGGGTAATTGGATATGAGGATGTTGATAATTGATTTTTTTTTATTGGATAATGATGACAACCAAAATAGTTTGAGGTAAATCTAGATCTTTGATAGGATGGGATCGATATTATCTCTCTAGAACTAGACTAATGAGTTCAAGAGAAGACAAGATGAGGAGTGAAGTTCACTGACTCAAGAGTAGCCAATTCTCATAAGCTAGCTAATCCACTAATGATAGATACTAACTTGGTTCCAATGAGAGAGGCAATTTTCCAAGCAAGTAACAAGCTGGCGAATAAGATCTAGATCTAGACTCTAAAAAATATAGTTGGGATAGTTGGATGATAAAAAGATATTGTTGATTGGGGATGATGATGATGTCCAATGGTTACCTAAAGTCTCAAAAAGGATAAATTCTCTAAAGTCTAAAGGATGTGATGAAAAATTGTGATGGATGGATGACTGATAAGATGTCGACTATGTTGGGATGTTCTTAGGTCGTTTAGGTCTAATTGATGTAAGAATCTCAAAATTAGAATATGAAATTCCTGGAAACTCAAGTTTACTCAGAAACGTCAGACTGTTGATCTAAAGCGCAAAAGGATAACTTAGAAGTTTACTTAGGATAGCTCAGAGATGCAAGAGCATAAATCAAAACACAATTATGTATGTCAAAAGTGCACAGAGAATAGCTCAAAACCGTATGCGGGATAACTTAAAGCGCAACTCTAATAGTAAATTGGGTAGGGTATGAAATTGAAAGCGCAACAGTGTAAATCAATAGCACAAGACTGTCTATCAAAAACACAATTCTAACTATCAGAAGCACAAAACTGTCTATCAAAAGCCTAGTTCTACTAGTAAAAAACACAGAGGTATGGATCAAAAGTGCAACTCTACTGATCAAAAGTGCAATTCTATCTGATAAAAGTGAAAATAGATAATTGAGGTAGAATTGGATGACTCAGAGGTAGACAACTTAGAAGTGCAAAATTATGTCAATAGCGCAATATTGTAGCTCAAAAGCGGTTTAAAGACGGATCAAATGCACAAAACTATAGCTCATAAGCAATTTTCTATAGATCAAAGGTGAATACTGTAGATCAAAAGTGAATTATTATGGCTCAAAAGTGAATTTCTATGTGTCATTTGTTTGGACAATTTGTTTTGGTAAATTTTGGTAAGAGATACAAACAAAAGGCACAATGGTTGTTGAATCTTAATGGTATTAGGTGCAAAAGGTTGTTAACCCCCGCGGATACAAATGTTTTGTACACGTATATCACATAAAAGACATGCCAAACACTTTAGAAAATTCCTAACTTTATCCAAATAAGGTGTGTTTTCCTAATGTGGGCCCACACTCAATTCCTCTCAATATTCGTACGTACTAATCTAATACCTTTAAGAGTTGATAGCTAGGGATCTAGTGGGTCACAACCTCACCTTTGCCCTTTCTTTGGAGGTTTTTACACCCTACCCAAAGAAAACATCTATCTCATCTCAACAAGGAACATGGTGAGTAACTTCAGGGTAGATTATGTCACCTTGCACCACACTAGAAAAATGGTCGATGGTCTTAAACTAGGATTTACAAGCATCTAGGGAGTCCTCAATATACACTGGGTATGATGAGGCACAAGTCTGTGAACAAGATTCCAAGTGACTCACCACAAACTCTCACCAAAATTCTTGGCAAACTAAGGGTCCCGTGGATTAGTTTAGTACAAAAGTCATGTTCACCATTGAGGTACAACTTTCACTCCCCCCCCTTTATATACTCTGCTAGAACTCATGGTTGAGGTCATCCTTAAGGGTGATGAAATCCTTTAATGGGCCTCCTAGAGAGGATACCAAGTGCTTTTGATTCTCAAGATTGCCTTTCGATGCGAGAGAAGAGCATACACATTGATCTTGGGTCCCCAGGATTGAAAGTAAATAAAGCAAGTAAATAAACTAGATAGAGCTTTTGATCTCCAAGATCACCTTTTGGTGCGAGAGAGCATAGGCACTAAATAGTCTAACAAACATGGCATACAAAGTTCATTCCCTTTAAGAAATCAAAATGTGCAACTATACTAGTGGTAAAAACAAGTCTTCGTCAAACGTCCTGCACCAAATAGTATTAGTAGTTTATTTTGTTGTCTTTGATTGGCAATAGGACAAGCTGCACAAATCAAGTTAGCTTCCAAAAACTAATTGTTAGATTGAAAAATCAAAAACCCAAAATCAGAATCAGAAGTGAAATAACAATGATCAAAAGCACAATAAATTTAATTAGAAGCACAATAATTCTAATCAGAAGCAAACCAATAGCTATCAGAAGCAAAATTTTGGAAATCAAATGCACACTTCTAGGAATCAGATGTGAAATTATACCTATCAATTATGCAGTTATGTTGATCAGATGTGGCAAGGTTGTCTATTAGATGCACTAGGTGGTGAATCAAATGTGCCAATCTTTTAGATTTGTAAAAATAGGACACAAAACCCACAACCCAAATGATTAATCAAGTCAAAAAAATTGCAGGGGTTTAGACAATAGTGGAATGTTTGCAAATACAATAGCTTGTAAAACAAAATTGTGCTTGCAAATAAATCAGCTTGCAAATAGGGATCAAAAGAAAGCACAAAATACTCCTACAAATAGAAGACTTAGATTAGAAGCTTAGTAAAACCAAATCAAAAGCGCATAAGATCAAATCAAAAGCACTGATGGTCAGATCAAGAGCACCTTTCTGCTGGTCAAAAGTACCAAACTATCTGTCAGTAGCATTGTTATATTCATCACTAGCACCATTATGCTAGTCAATAGCGTCTCTTTGTACTTGTACGCTCAAAAACCTAAAATTCTCAAGTAAAAAAATGTTAATATCAAGGACGTGGGTCCCACCAGGTATGCTAGAATGTGTATAATGAAATTGGAATGCAAAAGAGACAATAACAATCAAAGACTCAAAACTAAAATCAATCATAACCTCAAAGAATAATCAAGAGCATAACCTAAATCCATAATGCATAAACAATAAAAGATGTTACCACTTGATATTTATTCCTTGGAATTGATGTGGATTGCTCAAATATGTAGCATAACCATGTTGCAATGATGGATGAATGTGAATGCTCAAGGTACTCAATGGATGCAAAATGCAAAGTGCTCAATGAATGCTCAAAGATCGATATGGAGATATGAATGCCAAAAGGTCAAAGTTTGTGGAGGGTTTGTGAGATGGAGAATGGACATATTTATAGCTTTCACAAGACATTGATCAACGGTGGAGAAAAATATAATGAATCGACGGATGAGATAATTTGAGAGGACATGAAGAATGTGCACATGACATGTGTCCATGCAAAAAGCTTGTTTTAAATAGTTAATTGCTTTCATGGATAATAAAATTGATTTGATTTAGAATAGATTTTTCTATTTGATGAATTGTTTGATAAAGATAAATATTTAAAAGCTAAGTTAACTCAATGCATGATTTGCTTTTTGACATGCAAATGGATTTTGGGAGAAAAACAATTAAATAATAAATTATTTAATTAATGTGCATGAGTGATTTATAGGAAGAAAAAGATATAATTAGAAGATAAGAAGATTTTATTAGAATTAAATAAATAAATTTATTTATTTAATTCATGTGCATGATAGAAGAAAACAAATAAATAAAAGATTTGATTTTATTTATTTGAGAGGAAAATAGAAAAATCAACTAAATAAATTATTTTAATTTATTTAATTGTGGAAGAAATATTAGTTAATTAAATAATTAAAAATTATTTAATTATTGTGGATAAGAAGAATAAAATTGATGAAATAGTAGATTTAATTAAATAATTAAAATTATTTAATTAATGTGGAAAAGAAGACATGTTAGATTTAATTAAATAATTAAAATTATTTAATTAATGTTGGATAGAAGAATAATGAAGAAAATGATGTAAATGGTGAGATGATAATGTGTTAGTCATTTTTAGGTGTCTACATGGTGCAATTAAATAATTACACCAAAACCCCCCTCAAGTGCAAATTAGAGAATCGAGAAATGGGTTTTGCCATGACAAGCCATGTGAGGTACTCATATACAATCTAAAGAACCTCAAGGTACAAAGAGAGTGTAGCCCTAAAGATAAGGACAAAACTCCCTCCCAAGGAGAGAAAAGATGGAGGATGAGAGAGTTTCCTCAAAGTGTGTTGCTTCTTACACTAGTGATGGAAGGATAGAATTGAAGGCTAATGAAGACCCATGTGTGTTGAACAACATTCCTTCCCTTAGGTAGTATTAGTAACCCATAGGTGAATGTAGGTCTTCCTAATCCAAGAAATAAAATGAGAGAAGAAAACACAAAATATGCTTTGGAATATGTACAATGGTCCTGATGTTGGTGATGTGTAGTGCCAAGGTTTAGACCTACCTTAAAAGGATGACAACTCAAAACTAGGTGAAAAGTGATATACATGTGCCAAAGAAGTAGTGTATGGATGTGGAATCTGATTTATTTCCATGTGGATACACTACTCATCCCATAGGATGTCCTATTGTGAAGAATCATTGGAAGACCTCAATGAAGCATCTCTAAACTCTATAGAAGCAACAACTAAAAGTGGAATCTCAACTCGTCATGTGACTACACTACTCATCCCACAATATGTATTGCTACAAAGAATCACTGGAAGCCCTTAATGAAGCGACTTTGAACTATGCAATGTTAGCAAGATGAGGTGGAATCATAGTATGTCATGTGACTACAATACTCATTCCACAATATGTCCAAATTAAATGCTTAAGTTGAACAAGTGGCAAAGCTACTAGAGGTGGAAGAATATTAGTGCATGTCAGATAACTACACCACACATCCCATGAGCTACTCATATTGGTGATGTGAGTGAAAAAATGTAGACGGGGCATCAAAATGAGGATTAGTTGTTATTTCAATTTCATCCACATGTGCAAGGTTCTATAAGCAACATCACAGTCTATTGGAGGTTTATGATCTTCATATAGATACTAAATAATTGTCCAAGTAGTGAAAGGGAACTCAATGTGTTCTATGTGATGTAGGATGTCCTCAGAAACTGTAAGATATATTAGTCCATAGACCGTGTTATTATAGTTTAACCAAGCACATATTTATTTAGTCACTCAGCTCAAGAACAAATCCATGGAGATAGGGCAAGAGATCATTTTATCCCTTCTTTCTAGGATGAATAGTTTCCTTTGCCTGGGATGAAAATAGAAGAGTGAAATAAAATGTCAAAAAATATGTTTGTAACCCCCAAGAATGGAACTTTATCTTAGCACGTTGATTACAAAATTCTCATGTATAATCCCCAAGACAAGAACATGTGATGATGCTTTATAAATTGAATGTTTTTGCATTAATAGCCCACCAAATTAGTTCGATTAAGACATCCTTAGCAAGTTACAATGTTTAACAATTTATAAATTAGTGTGATTACAAAGGTGAAGCTAACTTTTTAGAGTTTTACAACATCCAATGTGGATCAAAAAGATGAAAGTACAATAAAATGATAGAATAAGAACAAATAATCAATTTGAGTCCATTTATGAAAGTTATGAGGTTTGGAAGTTCAAGAACTTAGATTATGTAGCAAAATCTATAAGAAAATTGACATTTTAAAAAATATGAGCATCATATATAGAAATGGATTACATCAACATGAAGTATGTGAAATTTTAATCCATTTCAAAAAATGTACCAAAAATACCTCTATATGGTTGAGTTATGGGCCTTCAAAGTTGGCCTTTTAAATTTAAAAATGTAATGGAGAGCGCCTAAGTGGTGGATTGATGGCTCCACTAGTGGTGCACTAGTAGTAGAGGTGGTACATCATGAGTTGGGAGGTGGTAGTTTGCAGGTCAAGATCAAATGGAACCACTTGGTGGCATGGTTGAAAAGGTTTCCAAAATAGTGAAAGGTGGTCATAGAATTATTGTCTTTATTTTTAAGTGGGTGGCTAGTGGGGTTGACTACCCCTACCACCATTGTAGTGGTAGGTGGGGACCATCCTTTCCATGGTAGGGTGTGATGTACCCTATGTTAGCGAATATACACTATAATTCCTTTCTTAAATTTTTTTATTTAAAACCAAAATATAAAAAAATAAATTCTAGTAAGTATTAATGTGCAATAGATTTAATTGTGGACCTGTATGCCTACACGGTGCTTGTGCAAGCAATTGTATGACCTTGAGCTATGAGCTTGGGGTTAAAAAAAATATCTTTTAAATCAACCGCTCCAATTTGGATCAATTTCCTATTGATCCATAGGTTTGATGCCCTTCAAGATGCACTTTAGAGCTATCTATTTTTTCTCAAAATGCATGCCATTTCTAAAAATAAAATAAAACCCTATAGACAAATCTTTGCTAAATTGACTTCATGATATTCGATGGAGAAAAAATGAAAGCCTATCCTAGCTAATTTGTGATGCAGGAGCATCCCTGGTTCAAGACTAATCTTGCATCAACCAAAAACATTTGTATTTCAATTCTTTCATTTTCCAGTTCAGTTTAGGCAGTCCAGTCAGTAGCAGTTTCCAGCTTGTGGTTTGGTTTTGGCAATTCACATCTTGCGAATATGGACTTAGCATCTACATCATATCAAGAATTCAGAGCATTTGGGTCAGTCACCGGAAAGATATCGCTCTCAAAAGATCAATTGTTTTCTTAGAGCAGAGCATTCTGACAGTTCCTGATAACTAGCTGAAGGAGAAGGCTTGCGGATCATTCCTTGACTTGCGGATCTCAATGACACACCATTCAATGTCCTGTGGTTCATGGCCGATCTTCCCCAAGGGTCCGCACGTTGTTCCATTCATTTGAGGAAGTGTTCTATGCATTAGATCCGACCTATCTGTGAACACGTTACGACTCTTCATTGGAGTTTGTGACCTTCCTTGGCCGACGCGGAGGAATCTATTGGTCCGAAAATGATATTTAAAGATGTAATAGATCCTTAGGAAAGTAGCTATTCACATAAGAAAGATCTGATAGTTTAGATTTGTGCGAGAGAACTTCAAAGATTTATCTTGCGCATGTATGCAATCAGGACTGTGAGCCCTAATTGTAAGCCTGCATGTTGCCGACGAATCTCTATTTTGAATTCTTTGATATATTGAAAAATTGAATGTGCATTTGTTCCATTTCTTTGAGTTGTTTCCATTGTGTTTACTCTTGCTACACGGTTTGGATAGTTCATTCTGTGAACCCTCCTACCGTGACTGCACCAATTTGACCCTTCTAAATGTAATGAAATAGTCTATTTTTGGATGCATCTTACAATGAGTGATCTAAAAACATCCAATTTGCACAAATATACCCTAGGTAAAAGAGGACTAAACAAAATCCTAGATTGAATTAATTTGCACCTAAACTACCTTACTTTGATACCATGTTAGATTTAATAAAGAACTTACAATAATTAGATCTCCTTAGCAATAAAAACAAGATGACATTAATTCAAATGCAAACAAGATAAGAATAACAATATTCTAATATTTTTATTCAAGGAGTGTAAAACAAAAGAAATGGACTGCAATATATACACTCTAAGATGGACAAGTCATGGTGACAAGTATCCTAGAGGAGGTTGAGTTAGCCATAGTGATCTATGGATTGAGTCAACATGTAGGAGTAGAGGTGTCTAGTGAACTCATCGTGATGAGGGAGAGCTAGCACCTAACTACTATCAATCAAGGAGATGAATAAGATAGAGGTGGCAAAGAAACTTGTCAATGAAATGAGTTGACATGTGCTCTTATTTCCTAATTTACCTAACTAAATAAATTAAATTACCCAAGAAAACAAAATATAAGATGTAATTAAATAATTACACCAACGTAATTGCTTCTTGTGATCATCATTAGAGATATACATATTACTTGAGAAACAATTGATAAAGGCATTAATAGTAGCCAACGATGGACATCCAAGAATCAAAGGATGTCCTCCCAACTTAACCTTATGCTACAAAATCACAAAGTCAATAGGATAGTCCCAAGAATCAATAGAGATAGTGACATCTTCTATAATACCTTTAGGCTTGACCAACAAACAATCAACCATATGGATCGTGGTTTGTGTGGGACTTAACCCTTACAAACACAACTTTTCTTTAGGTTCACTAGTTATAAAATTTATTTCTACACCTAGATCAATGAGTGTGTTAGGATTAGAAATTGTACCGATATGTACCTTCAGCATGGGGATCCTAAGATTTAAATTCTATCGAATAGAAATATTTTCAAGCAAGAGGTCAGCAAGTTGACCAATTACTTGGATAGTTTGTGGATCCTATTTATTCTTATTTTTTCATACAAAATCCTTGAATTGTCTTTGTGTATATTGGTACATCCTTTATCACCTATAAATAGGAATTTTAACGCACATTTCTGAGTTCATTAACAAAATCAAATTTTGATCTAGGTTCTTATTTCTGTGTGGAGCCACTCTAGATATACAGGTTATGTTTATTGTTTAGGAAAATAATAAGAACCAGGCTAAGGGTCTTTTGATTAATTAAGTTGGTCTTCTAGTTCAGTTATTATAGGAGCACTTGGCCCCTTTTTTCCCAATCTCGGTTGTAAGCCATTGATGTCAAGCATGTTTATGGGATACAAAGGAAATCTTGAAATATCATTATTATATAATTTAAGCCACCTTATTGTTTGGATATGGTGATGGTTTTGTAGGAATTACAATTATCCTTTGTGGCTATTGAAAGGAAGCTAAGTGTGCAGAAATTGCTTCCTACACTAATCTAATGATGTGAGAGCTATACAAATTCAATTTAATCCTTGCAATAATAGCAATATGAAACATGTAAACGAGATATTGCAGCAATACACATGAACCGGAAAGAAGACAGAAGAAGAGAGACAAAGATATACGGTGGGGAAAACCCTTATCAGGTAAAAACCCCACACTCAGAAACCTGCACAATGTATTAACAAATCTGAAAGTTGTTTACAATACACTTGCAATGCAAGCTTCAATGGTCTTCGACACTCATGTCTGGAGTCAATCTGGCAACATAATAGTACCTGTAAAACCTGTAATACATTTTCTCCTCCGAGCACCTATTTATATAGAATATACAAGGCAATATAGATCCTATCTTGGAATGGGCGTCCAAGTTGGCCTCATGGCCCAAAACCCACGCCTAAGGACACTTGGTCAACATTGTAGAATGTGTCTGACACTTGTCCATAGCTCTCATCCCAAAGAGGTTGCCTATTTCCAAAATGGGCTATGACAGATGCTCTTATGACCATCGTAGAATCTGTCATAGCAGTTACAACTTACAGTTGCAAGAGAATCTGTCATACACATGCTATAAATAGCATATTCTCTTACATGTCATAGTCCACCTTGGGGCACCCAAATATGCCTTTTTCAAAGATGCTTCATGACACGTCTTCACCTGTCTTACAACCTTCTATTTCTGACTCTTACATGTCATAACTTCGTCATAGGAATCCATCATAACTATTTCGGTCAACATTCCCTTACACAACATCTAAGATGCCAACACATGGCAAAATTCTCCTACCACTAAGTGGGACGCCTATCTCCTCATGTGAGGACAAAATTACAAGTTGTCATCTTCCATGTAGGATGCAACATCACCGTGCCACATCCCACAACATGACAATATGGAATTTACAATTAATTTACAACATAGGCAAATGAATTAATAAATACAAACATAACAAATGCAAGGAATTACCAAGGTTGAGACACCTTAATTCCCAACAACTATGTTAAAGGGGATGGTTGATTATTTAGCTGGGATGACAAAGGTGGTAAAAGTTGTTGTGGATATGGGGATACAGTAGGTGGTATCAAATGGGATGTATATTTTTGGTATGATGGAGTCTCAACAACATTCAAATCGAGAGTGATTTTGGAAACATTATGGTACCTACAAATTAACCATACAAATTGCAACTCCAAGCACCGATAAATAGGCAAGGTTCAAACTAGAAACCATTAATGGTTTTGGAAAACCATTAGCAATGTCATAGGAGGTATGGAAACCAAACAAAGAAACCAAATTCCAATGCCCTCCTTGGTTAAAGATCCTCCAAGCTATTTTTATCATATTCTCTTACACTCTTATATTGTCATAAACCATCTTAATTGACCACCCAAACTTGGGCACCCCAATTTGTCCTTATTCAACCCATTCAAAGATGGTCCATGACACGTGTCCAAACCTATCATGACATTGGTCAAGATTCTAATGTAACCTCCCTCTTACATGCTCTTACACATCATAAGAATATGGCATGTTCATAATGATCTTACAACTCCACAAAATGTCAACATATGGCCAAACTATGCCACCTCAAAGTGGGATGCCTACCTTCTCATGTGAGGACAAAATCCACTAAAGACAAATTCCATGCCACCTTAAAATTGGATTCTAACTCTCCCACAAGAATACAAAATACACAAAAGACAAGATATTGAATACATACAAAAAGTGTTAAAACAAACATTAGGAATGCAAGGCTAAGACACCTTTTCCCAACAAATTACTCAAGTAAATTACCTAATTCATTTTTAGTGACACATATAGTACCACATGAAGTTTGTCCTCAAACTTCACTAAATGCTTTTGTGGATCGATAAGACATTGAATAATTCTTGTAAATTTCAAAATCTTCATCAAATTTTAGCTTAGAAATGTCACCTCCACCAATAAGATCCAAAGATTCTATACATTCATTGTGGATTCCTCATGAAAATAGAATCTTAATTATTTCCAATCATGATCTTTGAGGATGGAATATTTATTTTGTAGAATTTTTTCTAAATCTTCTTCCTCCCATTGTGACATTTGAAAGATCTCATCCTAGACTTCTTTTGTTTTACAATAATCTTGATACTTTGTTAAGAAGCATTCCTTCATATTGTCCCACATTATATGGTGTCATCTAAGCCCCATGAAACACCATAGTGCTACATCCTTGAGTGTGTCTAGAAATAGTTAAAATTTTTGAGCATCACTTTAATAATCATAGCTATGACATAACACATCAAACTCAAACAAAAACATGTTAGGGTCCTCAATAGATAGTCCATGAAAAAGTGGCAATGTAGAATGAGGAATATTTTTATAGGTGTTTCACAATCAAGAAGATCAATAGAGAACTCAAACATCATGGACTCATTATCAGCCAAGGCTCTATCCATTTGATTATTGTTTTCTCCTATTCTTGTACTATATTTTCTTTGAATTCCCAAGGTGCCCAATGGATGGTAAATGAAGAATACCATGGATTGTATTGACTTATCGAAGTTTTCTAAGAACTACCTTGGTGTAATGCACATGATGCTCAAAATGCGTCTAGAAAATAAAGTGCCACAAGAGTGAGTGGATTTTTTGGATTAGATAATAACTCAACCTCACTAGGTTCGTCTTTAAAAATAGATGAGTGGTATATGTTGGTGATCTAAAATCATCTGATTCTATCTCATACTTATTTATTTGTTCATGTATTAATTTTAATGGAACCATAGTAGGCTCAATCACACACTTTTCTAGATCATGTTCAACTTGCTTCTTTTCCACTAATTTATTCACAAGACATGGTTTTGATGCACAAGTAGTATTTCCTCTTTTGGACGTACCTAAACCATTGTTCAAAATAAGTTGTATACTAATAAATATACTTCTATCGTCTCAGTCTTGACTTATGCATATATATGACCTATACTAAAATAGCACAAATCAAGGATAATCACCCAAACAAGGCCAACAATTGCGCAAACTTTCTTTTAATGCACTAGTCCCAACTCAACTCACTAGGACCTTCCCTGCAAATAATGTTACTCAAATGAATGGATAAATTGAGCTGGTTATAGCACAACTTAATAGGCCAAATTTAATATTTGAGTTCAATATCAATATGCTATAAAAGATGAAGTTCAATTCTATCCTTAGTCAATATGAGAGTGTAAGCTTATGAATACATAGTGGCACTATGCTCAAGGGTTGTAGGTAATGAGGTTGAATGTAACTATCCTATGAAAGAAAGATAGATACGTGTAATGCATATATTTTAAAAATAGTGTAAGAGAAAAAAGCATTTGCTATAGAAAATAATTTATAATAAGCTACACAAAATAGTTTATAATGCAACTACATGAATAATTTATAATGTATCTATACGAATAGGTTATAGTATGATAATATGATTATTTCTAAAGAAATAAAGAGTATGAAAGTAGTTGTTATAATATCTAGAATATGCAAACTTAACAAAATAACTTATTAAACCCCATAACAAAATTCAATCCAACATAAATAAACATAAATGATGTACTAGTTAATCAACACAAACTGTCCAAAGTATAATGTAAATCAAACCATATAGCATCAAATAAAAGAACAATCGATCAACAAAATGTGTAGTCTAACGAGTGGGCCATGCCTCAAGTTCCCATGCTAGCTCAATGATCTCCACTGACATGTACTAATGTTATTATCACTTTCGATCTTTAACATTCAATCAACATAAAAGTAGACAAAACATATTCACTATATTCAACACCAAGTGCTATATTATTCTTCTATTATATTATTTAGACCATCCTTAGAAACTCTTATATAGGGAATGGTGTATAACAATTTACTTAAAATGAGTCCACTTTACTAGGCCAATGGCCTTAGAATAAATATAAAATTAAACAACAAAATATTTTTAATACATGTCTATTGGAATTAGGGCTGACAACTGAGAGGGGGGGTGAATCAGTTGTCTTAAAACTATAACACTTGCTGTAGTTAATTCTTCTTTACCACTTCTTAACAAATTAATGATATAATCATGAAAAGCAAAAATCAATAACACATGAGCATAAACACAGATAACACACTTGACACAAAGATTTTTAACGTGGAAACCCGGTTAAGGGAAAAACCACGGTGGGGGTTAACCCACAAAGATTATACTTTGTTAAAAGTATTACAAAAGGGGAAGGCACATGCTTTCGGGCACATGCCTTCAAGCTCACTGCTCAAGAGAGGCTCAATGCCTACAAGAATGATAGAAAAGAGGATTATTGATTGTTTGAACTGATGAGTAGCATCTGCCAATGCAAGAATTCAGTTTCGGTTAGGCACAAAATACTGATCTTACACACTTCATCCTTACTCTACCCTATTTACTACTCTACCATGATCTGGACCTTAGATCTCTTCTCTTTCACACTTCTTATCTGCCCTTTTTGCACTTACTCCATATTCACACCTCAACATCACTCAATATACTCGAATCCATCGCCTATATATATCTACCTCAAGAAATTCAATCACTTTTATGTCGGCCTTATGAAGAACTTAACAAACAATACAAGTACTCTATTCTGTCAGCTGAATAATACACCAATATTGATGCGTACCAGAAATAATACTTGCAGATCACTATACATGTCGGCCACTAACATTATATCCCATACGTCACTCACCAAAACACTTCTACTAGATCCACATTAGGATCTAACACAAGTCAGCCTGTTCTTCACTGAACTGTTCTGTCATATTAGGACCTGGTACTCAGATGCTCATAACTTTTAATCCCTTTGTCACCGAAGGATGAAATCTTGGATTTAGATTGTCCTGACATTCCTCTACACTCCCTCAGATTCGCACAACACAATGATTAACTAGAGAGATCTGCTGACCAAAATACTGAACTTTGCCATATACCATGTTCCTATCTATCCAGACTAGACAAATCTTGGAACTGACTTCCAGTATGATCTGATATTGTACCGCGGATGTGTGGAATGGACTTAGTTGCCATCAATGACAACACATGACATGTCTTGTAGTGTCTCTTACCAACAATCTCCCCCTTTGGCATTGATGGCAACACTTAGTGAAAAATGGCTAAGTGTCATGACTGACTCCCCCTACTGTGTACACTTGTATATTCTTCCACTATTCCCTCTTTGATGGATTCTTCATTTTCTTTCATTTTTCATTGTCTCTCACTCCCCCTTTGACATCAACGGAAAAGGGTGGGATCCGCAAACCAAAATTTAGATAAGAATTCTGTATACAAGGTCGACTATGTACAAATAATCCATGTATTATATTTACATGAACTTGAGAATATCTGCAAAACTATTTTTCAACTGCACAAGTTCAGAGGCCCAACTTCTTTTCATGCCATCCAAAATTGAGATGTGTCCACTTAGCAAGAATGCCTGTGTTTCTACTTTCTTCAGATCTGAAGGATCACCTGTCTGGACTGCAACTTGAGCTTCTGATAAAGCAGTAAACATTGTTTCTAACTTGGGGGCAATCAATCCCTAGAGCTCACACATTCTCTTCATAATATTGCTCTTTTCTTTAACAAGTTTCTTTATTTCGTCAGTCAAGCTGATTGCTTGACACTCTTTACTTACCGGAGAAACTGTTAGAGGATCAAAATTTTGAGATAGATTCAACAAATTTTGTTCCCTCTCCTTCATCTTCTTCTCAATATCCTCAATAAATTTGGGCCAAGATAGACAAAATTTGTATACATCACCTCCGTCATTAAGAGCATTTTGAACTCTTTATACTGATATCGAGTACCTTTGTATCATTCCCTATTAGGCCCTTTAGCTCACTAAATCTCTTATCCAAAAATTCATTCCAGACTTTAATCTCTGCAGACTTCTCAAAGGACTCAAAGTGTGTACTTACAGAATTTACAAGGCTCTTCAGATTTCCGAAGGGAGAATCAGATGGATTCTTCTGGAAAGTTGGCATTGCCTTCTCCAATATACCGGATGCAAGGCCTAACAACTCACTGTCCTCATGTGAGACTTCAATACCTTTTCTCTTGCCTTGGCTTGTGTGAAAGATGTTATCTTCATCATTTGGACTGGAGAGAGAGTATCCAGGTTGATTGGTCCTTGAACCAGTTCTAGTTCATCAAACTCTAGCATTTATTTACTCAGGAAACTCTTCACTGCATCTGTAGTGTCTCTTGCCACAATTTCTGGACCACTTTCCTTTCCTTGAGTTTTCTTAGTGTCAGTAACAGGACTATTTTGTTTGGGTGCATCAACATTTGCACCATCTTCTTCTGCTTTATCTTCCTTACCCTTGACTTCTTCTTCTTCTTGGTTCTTAGCTTTTTCTATTTCATGCTCTTCAATCTTCAATTTGATGATCAGCTTCAACATTCATCTTTGTATCTTCTTTGGATTGATCTGGAGGAGTTTGAATACCTCCTGCATCATCAATTTCATCTGTCATCTTTTCATCTTCCTTGTTCATTGTTTCTCTTTCCAGAGCAGAGGAGTCATCTAACTCAATTTGCTGCTCATTGATCTTTAATTCTTCAACATCTGGAATTGAGGAGTCAATTCCATCATCAGTCTCTTCTTCAACAATGGGAAGATTGTGTCTTTTCAATGCATTTAGGAGAATATCCTAAGTATCTTTGACTATCTCACTTGTTTCACCAAGCATGAGTTTATTCATTCTCTTTTTGCTCCTAAAGTCATCCTTCACTTCCCTAAATATCATGTTCATCTAATCTGGAGTAATCTGAGGGCACAGATTTATCAACACCTGCTTTTTAATCTTAATGTCTTTACCTTCAACATTTTCTTTTCTTAACTCTAAAATATCTACAAGACTTCTTGTAATTTCAGAAGTTATTTCAATCAAAGCCTTATTGTAGATGTTCAGATATTTGATAGTGGCTTCCTCTAGGACCCTCTTATCAGCATCACTATAATGATCAAAGAATTCAGTCATTGGCCTTAAATTCCCATCTACAGTGACTGATTTGATGATGCCATCCATAGAGAGAGTAGGCTTTTCAACAAATATTTCAATCTTTTGCCTCTTGCTTGCCCTTTTGCTTACGGAGGGGTTTTACTTAGTTACTTTGGTTGTATTTGTACCTGAGGTCTTCAACTCCTTGATCTCAATATCAGAATTAGTTTCTTCTTCATCATTTTCCATGCTTGTATATGTTCGGGTGGCCTTAGTTTTCACTCTTTTCCCTTCTTTTCCAAATGATTTTCCTTTTAGTTTCTTAGGATTTGCAGGTTTTGGGGAAACAGGGGCAGCATCAGAGCTTCTAGTAGTTCTTGATGTGGAGGAGGATTCTATCGGAGCACTTCCTTGTTTCTTATCCCGCTTGTCCTTTTCTGCCTTTTTAGTTCTTTCCCTGAATTGCCTCACAGCTTCCTTTGTGAGGCCTAAATTCTCAGCTAACTGCTCAACTTCTTTTCTTACATTCTTTTTGGTTTCAGGTTTTCTGAGCTCAACATGCAGTTTTGCACTTAGCTCCTCATATGTACCAAATCTTTCAACTGTTGTGTCTTTTGGCTTGCTCAAAAGGTGTTGAGCATACATATACAAGATTTTTCCATCTACCTCATACCCCATGGGCATGATCCAAACAGTTCTGGGTTCTACTGCTTCCATTAAGCACTGATCGGTGTCAACCATAAAACATATCTCATTCTTGTACCTCTCAACAACCGATTTAGGGATTCTTTCTCTAGAATGCATCATATTCTGAAAATTCTTGAAATATCCCCAGATTGCAGTTTTCTGTGCTTTATAGTTACCAATGTTGTGTAGATGATCTCTGATCTGAATAGAAACTGGCTCGTCATTAGTCCATTGTACACCTTTTACTCCAGGTACCTCATTCATAAAGTAGAAAATAAACACAAAACCAATGTACCATATTTAAACGTGGTTTTCTTATCTTTCTTGATTTTGTTCAGGGTCTTAATTAGTTGGTTCTGCAATAATTCACACAAGTCATAATCTGCATTTCCTTTATCATTTTGTATGTAGCATATATGGTCGTTCCAGAGACAGAGTTCTCCTTGCTGGAATGATAAATTTTGTAGCCAATTACCATTGAAGCAAACTTGACATCCGGATCAATAATATCATTGATGGTCATTGCCCCTTTTGTCGAATTTGGCACCGGTTGCATCAGTTACAGTCTAGTTCTTCACGGATTTTAGCATGTGTAAACCACCGATTGAATTCAACCCAGTCACAATCCTGATAGCATCCTTTGTAATTTTGAATGGTTTCAACAGCCACAAAAACTCATCATGCATTTGGCTTAAAACATACCAGACCCATTCCTCTTCATCGAATGTTGGAAACCCCACAATCTGAATAAAATGCTTATCATGCGGTGCCTTATATTCGGGTTTAAGATCGTAATTTTCATCCCATAAATGACTCAAACAAATCTACATACCTTGAGTCCCCAAATTCATCTATGTTCACATTAATGTAAACCCTAATATCTTCAACATGTAGCACACCATACGCAACACTTGAAAATGCACCTAATGGGTCAACTTCTACTGATTTGTGTGGGTGCCTTTTAAATTTGGGTCAAGGCCTTTCAATAATATCAACAACCAAAGGTGTAGCCATTGTAAGAGATTTTAAGTTCAAAGCTTCGCAGATAAATACCTTTTTCACGAAATTAGGGTTGGCGGGTGAATTCCCTGATTGCACTTCAAATACTTGAAATCTCTATTCAAACACTATCCTTCTTGCTTTCTTTGAATGCAAAGTGATTCAAATGAAGAGTGAATGACCCTTTTATGCTCCGCAAAACCTAATTTGCCTTTGTAATAAATGCTCTACCCTAACACATCCGATTACGCTATTTCTGCATACAGTCGACCTTCAATTGCTTCGCAAATCATCATATCCAATTCTTTTATTCCAGAAATCCTTTCAAATGATCTATAATAATCCAAATTATTTTCTCTCATCGTGCCAGATTTAGGCACCTACTTACTGGTTGGGGGAATTTTGATTTTTGATACTTCTCCCCCTGAGCCAGAGCTCCTAATTCAATTCCCGGAGGAACTGTCAGCATCGGATTTCGGTGCGGACCCATTACTATTGATCATAACACTTTTCTTTACCCATGTCTTGCTCATTTCATTTTGGATCTCATTCACATCAATTTTGCCCTTGCCTTTGTCTTGTCTCTACTCATTTGGTTTTCTGTGTACCAGACATCTTCTTTCATTATTCTTGCTTCTGCAGAATCTTGCAAAATGACCGGATCGATTACAATTGAAGCACACAACATTTCTTTTCCCATTTGATTGATTTCCTCTTGATCTACACTGATTAGCCATATGTCCAAATCTATTGCATGCAAAGCATTTGCCATTGAAAGAATTGTCATTTCCTCTATTGATTGAGTTATTCATTATCATACTTCTGCATTCATTGGATCTATGACCTTACCTCTTACAATTGAAGTATTGACTAGAGAAGGATGGACTATTTTGATTCACTCTACTTCTGCATTGAGTAGCTCTTGAACAAATTTATTACACTTGAAACAATTTCCATTGAAAGATGGATACCTTTGAGCATTAGATTGTCTTACTGGAGGTCTTCTAGGTCTATTTCTCCTGTTCCTTGATTGAGAACTTCTTTGTCTAGATCCAGAGCTTTCACCTTTCTCATACCCAAGACCATGCTTATCATCAGCCTTCTTTTGACTCTCAAGCAGCACTTCAAGTTTAGCTGAGCTTATCTTGAACTTCTCCTTGTATTCATTTGCAACTTCTAGGTCATGTTTGAGAATGACAATTTGCCTTTCAAGCTCTTCCTCATTGTCTCTACTTTCATGTAGATCAGACTCTAGATGGCTAGCAATTATGTCTAATCTGCAGCATTCTTATGTACTTTCTTTTAGAGATTGATTCAGTTTTTCTTCAATCTTCTTCCTTTCTCCAATTTCCTTGGTTAGCCTCATCACCCTGGATTCCATCTTATGTTTTAGGACAACTTCTTTGGCTAACTTCTCACATTCTTTTGTTTCTTCTTTCAAGGCCTTATCCTTGTTATTGTCTTCATTATGATTTCCTAGTTGAAGAAGTTACTCCTTCCTCTTTTCATTGGATTTGCTCAATTTTTCTTTTAAAGTCTCAATGAAGTCTTTAGCATCTTTAAGGTTCTCTTACAGTTCTTTGACTTCTACTCTGGATTGATCAAGATCTTCTAAAGCAAATTTAAGTTGTTCCTCGAGGTTGTATTCATCCATTTTATTGCCTTCCTAGATCTTCCTCAAGCTGTTAAATTTTTTCAAAGGAACCTTGCTCTGATACCAATTGTTGGAATTAGGGCTGACAACTGAGGGGGGGGGTGAATCAGTTGTCTTAAAACTTTAACACTTGCTGCAGTTAATTCTTCTTTACCACTTCTTAACAGATTAATGATATAATCATGAAAAGCAAAAATTAATAACACATGAGCATAAACACAGATAACACACTTGACATAGATTTTTAATGTGGAAACCTGGTTAAGGGAAAAAATACAGTGGGGGTTAACCCACAAAGATTATACTCTGTTAAAAGTATTACAAAAGGGGAAGGCACATGCCTTTAGGCTCATTGCCCAGAGCTCACTGCTCAAGAGAGGCTCACTGCCTACAAGAATGATAGCAAAGAGGATTACTGATTGTTTGAACTGATGAGTAGCACCTGCCAATGCAAGAATTCAGTTTTGGTTAGGCACGGAATACTGATCTTACACACTTCATCTTTACTCTACTCTGTTTACTGCTCTACCATGATCCGGACCTTAGATCTCTTCTCTTTCGCACTTACTCCATATTCACACCTCAACATCACTCAATATACTCGAATCCATTGGCTATATATATCTGCCTCAAGAAATTCAATCACTTTTATGTCGGCCTTATGAAGAACTTAACAAACAATACAAGTACTCTGTTTTGTCGGCTGAAATCTTACACCAATATTGATGCGTACCAAAAATAATACTTGCAGGTCACCATACATGTCGGCCACTAACATTATATCCCATACGCCACTCACCAAAACACTTCTACTAGATCCGCATAAGGATCTAACACAAGTCAGCCTGTTCTTCACTGAACTATTCTGTCATATTAGGACCCGATACTTAGATGCTCATAAATTTTAATCCCTTTGTCACCAGAGGCTGAAATCTTGGATTTAGATTGTCCTAACATTCCTCTACACTCCCTCATATTCATAACACACAATGATTAACTGGAGAGATCCGCTGACCAAAATACTGAACTCTGCCATATACCATGTTCCTGTCTATCCGGACTGGACAAATCTTGGAACTGACTTCCGGTATGATTTGATACTATACTGCGGATGTGTGGAATAGATTTAGTTGCCATCAATGACAACACATGACATGTCTTGCAGTGTCTCTTGCCAACAATGTCTAGCTTAAATTGAAACTCAACAAAGCATTCTAAACTAATCAAAATATCTATATCTTCCATGACATCCACATATCTCTCAACTATCTAGAAATTGGTGGCAACTGGAATAGCCATGATCTCACATTTTTAGCATCATCAACAATTTCCCTTTTTCCATTAATCTATTGGTACAAGAGCTATCCATATGAGTTGTCTTCAAAATTGAACTCTTGTCATCCTACAGGATGGCATAGCAACATTCATTAGTAGACACAATCAAGTTAATATCTCCCTATTATGTTATCTTATAAATTGATTAAATCTTCCTAATTCTACTTTAACCATATAAGCAACTAGAATGGATAAAAGGAAAAGTGTGATAAGAATATAGGTGCAAGGGTATCCAACATGGTACAAGAAATGGTTTTAAACATGGGGAAAATAGGTAGATATTTCAACCCCGTCACAATCCTATTTCTAACATCACATATCATAAATAGGAAATAGGAAACAATGAACTTGAAAGATCCTTTATAACCTCATCATAATATAACATCAAGTTGTTGAATAATATCATGAAGGTGTCAAGTATCACCAGAAAGGTTGCATAATAACATATAATCTTGATATAAAATGCATAATAAGGGGTAACAACATATGTAGTCCTTATAGTTGATATTATCTTGGAATGTATATTTATTAGAATTTACACTTGCCTAACTATCTAAAAAGTGTTTTGCAAAGCCTTGTCTTCCAGCTAAGGAATAGGCATATGTCATCATTCTATTGGGTGAATCTTTACAAACTTGAGTTGAATTTATTTAACTATGGGAGGGGTTAAGAAGACGGGTCACCTCCTTTGGGATTTCATCATTGCTTTTGTGGGGGAGGAATTGGGAGATCTTGGAAAGAGGAATGTGAACAAAAGCAAGAGGGTTTGAGATTTGACAGGGGTGTTGGAAATCTTTCAAAGAGCACTTGGATTGGAAAGGAAGCTAGGAGCTTGTAGAAGTTAGGGAAATCTTGGAAAGATTTTGGATATCTCCATTGTGCATCTCTTTGGATTATTGAGATTTTAAAGAGGTAGGAATATTTTGTATTTAAAAAATTCATTCATGCTTATTTGTCTTAATTTTTGTGAATGAACCTATGCAATGGCATAAGTTTGTAGAAAATAAAAGAAATGATTCTACCCTTATAAACTCTCTTTGTTGAAAGAAAGACATGCTTAGCATGGTATTGTATTTACTACATAATTGTATAGAAAGTAAAATAAATGTTTATACCCTTATGTATTCTCTTTGTGAAAGAAAAACATTCTTGACATCCATTAATGAGGTTTAAAGATTTATGTATTTTTCCTCTTTAAATTTTTTTATTTAAAATCATGGATGTGTATCCTTTTATTTTATAAATTTTGTTTAAACCTAGTTAAGAGTCTATCCATGGGTTGTAGACTTGTCTTAATATATTTAGGATTGTCACTGTGTGGGAGGCAAGACTATATGGAATCATGTCCATGATGGATATGAACTTATTTTAAGATTCTAGGGAAAGGAAGGTGGGTATGAAAGTTTGATGTGTCATTATGTTTGCCTAAGATCATATGATAATGTCTTTAAATATCATGGATATTGCTACATATAACATCATACACTAGTTTTACCCCTAATCAAAAACATCATGCACTAGTGTGTCATAATATCATTAGGTATTGCCCACATATGATATTTATGCTAGTGTCTTGAATACCATCTCAAGGAGGAATTGCTACTCTCTAGTCTTGCTCCCAATGACTTTCCCTTTGTATGGGTTCCATACTGTTCCATATTATGATTGATAAGCCTCATATTTTGGTGTGTATTTAAATGTTTCCATGAGCCTTTGAGATTTTGTTTGTGAACCCATATTTTACTCTATTAAGCAAGGTGGGGAGAGAATTACATTGGTTGGGAGGTAGTTGTTGATGGGTGTTCTAACACACTCAACAACTTAAGTGAAATACAAGGTGTACCTCACCTCTTCTAAAACAAGATCAACAACTCCAAGGTCTATGTAACCAGGTCTTGGCGATGTAGGATGAATCAATGACCTATGCATTTTGTTTAAAATCAAGGGGAACATGGTGTTTTAGAAGCTATCTATATAACTAGGTAGTTAGATGCACAAATATAATTAGTGTTTCAGATTTAACAAGCCTACACAAACTGATTTAACATTCATTACATTCAAATATATCTCTAATAAGTCAAATTAGCAATGAATTTGTTCCTGAAATCATTAGATTTCAACATTACAATAGAAAATTGTAATTTTATATCCTAAAACTAACCCTAACCTACTTAGATTTTGTTTAGTGGAAAATTGGATTTGTCAATGTTTTAATGTTTAAGTGTTTAAATCCACCTCTCCACTATACATTGAAGGATCTAGGGTCGAAGGCAAGCACTATCATACCCTAGAGTCACTTTCAGATGTAGGGAAACTTGGATTAGGGAATTAATTATCAATTTTTTCTTCTCCTATACTCAATTGACCATTAAAACCCTAATTATGCAAATATGACAACAAATTAATGAATTATGGAAAAAGCTCTTGCAGACGGGAGTAAAATGCCAAATTACAGAATACTTGTTTTCGGGGTTCTGAAGCGGAACAGTCGAGGACACTGGAGCGAGCGCCCAAGTCTAAGGTACTTGCTTTATCAGGGAATCTGGACCTCCTACAGACACTGATCATTCATGTAACTTCTATTTTCTGAAATCAGTCTGCAGAGGACACTGGAGCGAGCACCCTAGTCCTGGAAGTGCTCCTTTGTTCGTCTTTCCTTCAGATGCTAAATCCCTGATGTCTTCCTAGCCTTCCTGCAACTCCACTTTTCCCAAATGCGACACCTGTAACCTGCAATCACAAGACTTGGTTTAGGGGTTGTGGTGTTTAGAGGTTTGCCTCAGTCAAATCCCAGAGGACACTTAAGTCTCCGAACACTGTTGTCAAATAAAGAGGGCATGCCCTTGTGAGGCAAAGGCCAAAAACCAAAGGAAACAATGATAAAAACACAATGATATGTCACCTCGTAGCGAAGCTCTCATGGAGGAAGATGCTCTTCATGCCATGAGGAGATTGATGCTCAAATCTGCAAATATCAACACACAAAACACACAAGTCTGCTCTTGCAACACAATAGAAAGCCTTGAATCACCTTGAGAACATAATAACTTGCTAGTAATCATCTAGTTTACAAATGAATGCCTACACATGCTTATATATGCATCTACAAGCACTCCCGCCAAAATATTTGAAATTCAAAGTTACCGTGTCAGCAAATCGACCTAATAATTGTCACTAACCAACACTCGAAAATTGGGGCTGCCCCAAAATAGGGTAGGACTAGGGCGCGGGTGCCCAAGCCCTCCCCCCTATTTTGGGCAGGGTACAACTCAAGGGGTTCACCTAGACCTTATTTGCCAAGAAACTAGGTCTCATTCCATCGGGGTGTTAAAATATGAACTAAAATGTCCTAAATGCATGCTAAAGACCTGGGAGCTAAACCTTATGAGGGAAAAGCCCCCAAGGGGACATTTTCTGACGTTACATTTAGCCCCCACTTTAATGTATGTATGAACATGAGGCCCGTACATGCATTAAAGTACGGTCACAAACACATCAAACACGGAGAAGACACGCCAATCACATAGAAAACAGTAACAGGCACGCAAAACACGAAGAAGACAATTACAGTCATGCAGAACACGGAGCAGACAGTTAATGCATAGAAGACACATTAATGCATGGAAGACAGAAATGATATCTTTTCTTTTCTTTTTCTCATATATATGAAATGCAAATGCAAGTACTGGAAAGTAAACAAACCTCCCAAAATGCAGGAAGCACTTCTCGAAGGCACTGGTCTCTGCATATGGGGCAACACACACGCAATACACGCAAAACCTCCCAAAATGCATACCGCATATGGGGCAACAAACAAGCCAAACAAAACAAGCACGCGAAAACACACACACTTGAAGACATGGAGAAAGCACAGTAGACAAGCAATGGTGTGTTCCCTATTTCTAGACTCATCACCATCTCAAGCACATTATAGGCACACATCGATGATTGGGCTTCGCCACAACAATCGCCGAAAACACACTTAAGGGTTGAGTTAGTCACAAAACCACTCCCTGCCTCCATAGAGGACTTTTGAAAATGCAACCCCACCCGCGTCATAGAGACGCCTTACAGTGAAAAAGAAGCATGGAATACCATTCCACCCGCATTACGGGGATGTCTTACAGTGAAAAGGAGGTATGAGCTAAAGTATACAACCCCACCCGCATCACAGAGATGCCTTATGGTGAAAAGGAGGTATACGCAATAGATAGATTGATTGATTGAAAACAAACTCAAGATGTAGGAAATACTCATCGTACTAGCCTACACCTGAGGACAAGCACATTGCTAACATCTACAATAGACAGCTTACCTTATATATGCCCCCACCTTAAGGTGGTTGATATCAGTTATCGATATCAAACACGTTAAGGTAGGAAGAAAACACACAAGGGAACACTGACTTTCACAAAGCCCATGCCCCTCGAAGGTGACATGTACTTTACGATCGCCAAATGTTCCCACAAACACATCCCTGCAAGAAACATGTTAGTGTCTACAAGATCATAATAATCAACAACATCAATGCATATGATTAACCACACAAAGAGCCAAGGCTATACAATGAATTCGAAGTTTGAGGATAACCGGGGGCTATATCATGAAGCTCTCCGAATCGAGTACCGCCAAGGCTAGATTCAAAGGAAAACTAAGGTGCATAGAGTAGCAATATTGTTAAGGTTTGTAAATGCGACAGAAACATTATCAAATTCAATACGCGGAAAGCACAAGTGCTTCCACTAGCCAAGCATTGGATAAGATATACGACCCCATCGTCATATTAGGAACTATAGTCCATTTTTTTTATTTCTCTCGAAAGGGACACTAGGTCCACATCAATATAAATTTTTTTCGTCATCTGCCTGCTAGATGGAAACACTAGAGGAAAGGAAACAATAAATAAGAGAGGAGAAAACAAGTGTCTTAGGGACAGTCATGTAGGAGGGTGCCCCCAAGTCACCAACCACGATGCTATGTCTGTAAGACACAACACACAACAATGAAATGAGAGAGAGGCAATATAGAAGAATGATGATACAAATAGAAGAAGGTCACAATAGAGGCAATCTTCTGGTATCTTGAACCTTACGGGAGAATCCGAGGTCATCCCAGGAGGCCTAAACAACACATAACATATCACGGGGGAAGCACATCACGAGAGATATAAAGGGTTAGAGATACTTACCTGTTAGGGTTAGGGTACCACCGCTAAGAACCTGCATATCTAGGATATCTATCATGTTGTTTTGATCTTGTTGAATTAACATTAAGTGTAGGACGACGAGAGGCTTTCTTTTCTTTAAAAGGATTATATCCAATGCCGCTTGAGTAATGTGTTGAAGCGAATTCTATAGGTACTTGGATCCCTTGTTGATTTATACTACATCCCTTACCTTCATATTCACAAGTGTTATAAAGGATTTTAAATCCTTGACCATAAAGGGATGTCATTTCCTTAAAAGAAGGTGAAGCCTCATAGGTGTCATAATTTGTAGTGTAAGTGAGAGTATTATCTTTGTTTTCTATCCAGGAAGCTTTATTTCTCTTAGGTGCTTCATAAGATTGCTTAGGTGAGATCAATGTAACTTTTGATGTGTCGAGGCTATTAATTTTATATTCCCCTATATTGCAAGGATTAAAATTTAATGAACCCCAATCATCACCAACAAATGCATTTGATGGTTGAGAGTCTTGCACAACATTAGTCGTTAATGGATCACCTCAAAATTTGTTTAAGCTTATATGGTTGTGAATGGGTTTTTGCTTTTCAGTATGTAACCAGTTATTTGGTTCAGGATCAGTATGAATAGTGTGAAGTTTACCTTTGAATATAAATTTGATTAAACGATGCAAAGTGGAAGGAACTGCCCCCAATGCATGAATCCAAGGTCTACCAAGAATCATGTTGTAAGATAAAGAACAAGGCATGACATGAACCAGGGTAGGCACAAGCACAGGTCCTACTTGTATAGGTAGAGTTATAGTGGCCACGGATTGTCGTCCAACGTTATCAAAGCCATGAACGCTAATGCTGTTTGGTGTGATTTGTGATGTATCGACCTTGATTTTGTGTAGTAGGTCAATACTACAAACATTAAGAGATGATTCAATGTCAATCATAACCTGTTTTACCAATGTTTTGTTTATTGTGACAAAGATTATAAGTGGATCATATTGGTTTTGGACTTCAATTGACGATAATTCATGTGGTTGAAAGATAATATCTATTTTTGTCGCATGCATACTATCCAATATGGCTGCTACATCATTAGGCTTAGCAGTCGGTGGGACAATCACCTTTTGTAAAGCTTCTTGGAGCATTCTATGGTATGTAAGCGATGTTTGTATTAAATCCCAAAGAGAGATCTTGGCCGGAGTAGTGCGAAGCTATTTGACAAGATCATGCTCTAGACCACTTTTATGAGTAAGACGAGGTGGTTGAGGGAGCATAGGTTGAGAACATGGAAGAAAGATAGGCACATGTGGTGCTTGCTTACTTTGCTTGTTATTACAGGTGTTGTATGTGTGAGCAATCACATTATGGTGTGGTTGTTGTAACACATTTTGAACACTTTGAACCGTAATCACCGGTTTTAAGCAAGAGGGTGCACTAAGTGCCCCTCAAACAATCATTTTAGGAATATTGCTATGAAGGCCATTAACTATTATTGGATTAACATTGTTTTCCTCTTGATTGCACCCAATATCCATCTTTAGAGGATTTAATGTGAGAGACCTTTTATCATCCACTAATGCTACATCTTGGCCAGGGAGAGCAATGGGATGAGAAGAGGGTACATCATCACCATCATCATCATACTATGTGGTGGAAAAGGGCTTTTCTCTCTCATCTTTCTCATGAGTGTTCCTAGAGATGAATTTAGTTAAATCTTCTAATATCAAAGGATGTTCACTCATGAGGATTAGGAATTCTTCAAAATCAAGATCTTTGATAAATGCATGCAGAGATAGCATGGAGAAATGACATGAAGGTGCCATTGCATTGTTTTCAATGTAAACTTGGATTTTAAAAGTTTTTCAAATTTGATGCAAAAGACAAGTGCAAAACTATATGTAAAAATGATCTTAAAATGCTTGATTTTTTGTACTTTTTTCAATGCAAATGAATAACACAAAAGGATGATGTAAGGATTTCAGTGAAGAGCCACAAGTTATATGTCTGATATTAGTCCAAACAGCAGTATAATCACTCTCAACATACTCTTGATGCAAATCCAAGATAATGCCAAGTCAAAATAGGCACTTTTTTCACCAAAATTCAATGCCAAAGAGCATAACAAATAATATTAGTAATAACAGCCACTTGGTGCCAAAATACCCAACACAACATGATTTTAGCGTTGCTTAAGGTAAAACCCTAGTGAAAATATAGCGAAAATAGGCTATTTTTTATGGTTTTTCAATTCCAAGACCTAGCAAAGGAGGCGTTGTAATGAATTTTAGGAGGTACAACAAATAATATCAATAATATCAGTCACCTCAATCCACAAAATTGCTCACAACACACTTGGAGTGCAAACTAGGTCAAACCCTAGGGCAAAAAATGTCAAAATGTGTATTTTTTCATCGATTTTTTACTACAAGAGCCTGTTAAAAGGGTGTTGTGAAGATATTTATGAGGTGCATCAAATCATTACCCTAATAATCAAATTAATGCCAAAATATCTTTCACAACACACCTATAATGCAAGTTTGGAGAGTCGATAAGGCCGATTTTAGTAAAAATTGATGTTTTTGAAGCCCTAGGTTTTAGATTTTGGGATAAAATGCTATGCGAATGGTTTGAAGTCTGATATTTTTATGGAAATTACATACTCTCAGATCTGAAAATGATTTTGAAGTTTAATCATGCAAAATTCCCATGCAAATTTAATGAAAATGCACCAAAATTGCTAGTTTTTTGTTGAAATTTTCTATGCAAAATTGTAAATAATTTAAATATAAATGCAAATTCACACCAAAATGCAAGACTACAACCAAATGCAAATTTGAATGAGCCTCTAAAATTAGTAGAAAAATCTGATAAAATATTTTGCCTACAAACCCTAGATTTTGGAATTACTAGGTTATAAAAAATTGTCAAAATTTCCACAAAACCCTAGCAATTAAATGATGAAAATGCAAAACAAGATTTTGAATTTTTGTATTTTTCTGTTGTTTATATCAGATCTGATGCAAAAATCATGAATTAGGAAAATTTAAGAAGAATTGACACAATTTAGTAAGCCCAACAATGGAATTTTTTTGTTTTTTTCCAAATTTTCAATTTTTTTGAAATTTTCTCAATGCAATATAGTAAATGACCAAATGAATGAATGAAATCACACCAAATCTGCAGACAAACACTCAACAAGTTGCAATTTAAGTTCAAAAACACAGGTTCACCAAAATGTTTAGTGAAAAATTAGATTTGTCAATGTTTTAATGTTTAAGTGTTTAAATCCGCCTCTCCACTATACATTGAAGGATCTAGGGTCGAATGGAAAGCACTATCATACCCTAGAGTTACTTTCAGATGTAGGGAAACTTGGATTAGGAAATTAATTATCAATTTTTCCTTCTCTTATACTCAATTGACCATTAAAACCTTAATTATGCAAATATGACAACAAATTAATGAATTACGGAAAAAACTCTTGCAGATGAGAGTAAAATGCCAAATTACAGAATACCTGTTTTCGGGGTTTTGAAGTGGAACAGTCGGGGACACTGGAGCGGGCGCCCAAGTCCAAGGTAAATGCTTTTTCGGGGAATCCGGACTCCTTCGGACACTGATCAGCCCTGTAACTTCTGTTTTCCAGAATTAGTATGTGGAAGACACTAAAGCGAGTGCCCTAGTCTTGGAAGCGCTCCTTTGTCCGTCTTTCCTTCAGATCTTGAATTCCTAATGTCTTCCCAGCCTTCTGCAACTCCACTTTTCCCAGATGCGACACCTGTAACCTGCAATCACAAGACTTGGTTTGGGGGTTGTGGTGTTTAGAGGTTTGCCTCAGTCAAACCCCGGAGGACACTTAAGTCTCTGAACACCGTTGTCAAATAAAGAGGGCATGCCCTTGTGAGGCAGAGGCCAAAAACCAAAGGAAACAATGATAAAAACATAATGATATGTCACCTTGTAGTGAAACTCTCATGGAGGAAGATGCTTTTCATGCCATGAGGAGATTGATGCTCAAATCTACAAATATTAACACACAAAACACACAAGTCTGCTCTTGCAACACAATAGAAAGCCTTGAATCACCTTGAGAACATAATAGCTTGCTAGTAATCATCTAGTTTACAAATAAATGCCTACACATGCTTATATATGCATCTACAAGCACTCTCACCAAGATATTTGAAATTCAAACTTACCATGTCGGCAAAGGGACCTAATAACGGTCATTAATCGACACCCAAAAATTGGGGTTGCCCCAAAATAGGGCAGGACTAGGGCGCGGGCGCCCAAGTCCCCCCTATTTTGGGCAGGGTACAGCTCAAGGGGTCCACCTAAGCCCTATTTGCCAGGAAACTAGGTCTGATTCCACCGGGGTGTTAAAATATGAACTAAAATGTCCTAAATGCTTGCTAAAGACCCGAGAGCTAAACCTTATGAGGGAAAAGCCCCCAAGGGGATGTTAGATCTAGGGCACACAACTGAGGGGGGGTGAATGAGTTGTACAAAAACTTGCTTCTACTTCAATCACTTGATTCTACTTTGTTAGTTAACAGCATATCAATTAACCATTCATGAAAGCAGAAAGCATAAACACCGGAGCAGATAAACATCAACACATTAGACACCAAATTTTTGACGTGGAAAACTCGGTTAAGGGAAAAACCACGGGGTGATTAACGCAAGAATTATTCTCTGTTAGAAGAATAAGATAAATGAATGGCACTTGCCAATTAGGGCTCACTGCCCGAGCAAATTGCTCACAAGGAGGCACACTGCCTACAAAGAGACACATTGTCTACAAGATCATAAGTATCACAAACTTGAACTGGAGAATGACATCTTCACCATGTCTGGATCAGTTCCATTTAAGCTCGAGTCACACCTGCTCTGCCTTTCGCTCTTTTGCTATACCACACACATCCGCACACCACACACTACAAAATGGATTCACAAACCTTCATTTATACAAGGCATCGACTTGGGAACAATCATCCAAGTCGGCAATCAACCACAAGAACATTCGCAAGACAAATAACTTATCCGGTCGGCTAGTCTAAGCAAGAACATCTTCATCCGGAAGAACTCATCCAGTTGGCCAACAAGAACATCTCCATCCGGAAGAATATCTTCAATTCTGGGCTCTACCACCAATGTGGACCAACAACACAACCTCAACATGATCCAAGACCCTTCACAAGCTTTCCTGAATGACCAGGTACATCTGCACTTCCTCTATTCACTGGAATCTCTTCTCTTCCTTATCTGGAACTTCAAGAACACAATCTACCGCCACTGTCATACTGAAACATGTGCTTCCGGACCTCCAAATCATGAACAAATCGAGAGGACACATTACAAGGATATCCCAAACGCACTATCCAATCCGCAGAATAGGACAATACACTTCCGGATCTCACCGGACCTTTTTGTAACACTCCGGAGCATCTCCCAGAACCGGTTCTACTTGATAATCACAACTTCTTCAAATCTTCATGCGGACTTCTAAAAACTTAACTGGATCATCTCAAGACTCATATCTACAAACCCTTTAATCCGCATCCTCTGATCCTCAACCTATTGAGTACTTTTGCCTTCTTCTCATCACTGTTCTTCATTGTTCCTGATTGAGACTAATTTTCTCAATATCCTCAGCACACAGCTCATCCAATCCTTCTTGTCAATGCAATATGAGTATGTTGACATCAATGACAACACTGATTAACCTCATACTTGCAACAATCTCCCCCTTTGTCATTGATGGCAACATATGATGTGAAAAACCATCAAGACAAGATCTTCTCCTTTTTGTCATAGCTCCACCTATCAGCAACAACTCTTCACATGTCTTCTCTTCCTTTACTGCTCCCCCTTTGATCATCAACCACTTGTTTTTTACATGTCTTCTCTCCCCCTTTGACATCAATGGCAAAGGGCTCATACTTGCAATTCTATTACATCAAAATCATACTAGCTGCTCCCCCTTAGTAGCAGCTCTCCATCATCAATCCAGATCGCAAGATATGACTGTGATATCCACCGGACTGATGCACATCAGTGCATCCTAGTTCATCACTGGAGGGGCCATGACCCCTAACTTCTCCCTGAGATACTCAAAAGAGTCCTTGGGAAGAGGTTTAGTAAAGATATCTACAATCTGATCCTTGGAGGGTACATACTCCAATCTAACTTCATCCTTGTTCACTTGTTCTCTCAGAAAGTGAAACTTGATAGATATGTGCTTAGTCTTAGAATACAATACCGGATTCTTAGAAATATTAATTGCACTTGAGTTATCACAGAAAATTGTGATAGGCTCCTCATATTCAACTTTAATGTCTCTTAGCATTTGCTTCATCCATAAGATTTGAGTGCAACTACCTGCTGCTGCAATGTATTCTGCTTCAGTTGTAGACAGAGATATGGCCTCTTGTTTCTTGCTTAGCCAAGAAACCAACCTTTTTCCCAAAAAGAAAGCCCCTCCACTTGTACTCTTCCTATCATCCACATCTCCTGCCCAATCTGCATCTGTGTGTGCATGAAGAGAGAAATCCCGATCTCTAGGATACCATAGACCATATTCAACCGTTCCTTTCAAGTACCTAAAGATTCTTTTGATTGTCATGACATGAGATTCTCTGGGATCAGCCTGAAATCTTGCCACAAGACCAATAGCCTGCATTATATCTGGTCTAATCTGAGTGAGATACAATAGTCCTCTAATCATTGATCTGTACTTGGTCTGATCTGTCTTAGGAGAGTCATCATCTTTGCTCAACTTACATCCGGTTGCCATAGGAGTGTTCATTAGCTTTGAATCTTCCATTCTGAATTTCTTCAACAATTCTTTTGCATATTTGGTCTGAGAGATAAAGATGCCTTTCTTTGTCTGAGTGATTTGGAGACCCAAGAAGAAATTCATGTCACCAAGCATTGACATTTCAAACTCACTTTTCATTTGATTTGCAAAGGTTTTACACACTGTCTTTTCCTCCAAAGATGATATCGTCAACAAATACTTCAAAAATCAAGATGTTTTCATTATCTATTTGGAAATATAGGTTACTATCAGCAGTACCTTTGTTGAAACCAATCTGCACAAGATGCTTATCCAACCTTTCATACCATGCTCTTGGGGCTTGCTTCAATCCATACAGTGCTTTCTTCAACTTGCAGACCATATCATCATGATCAGACAATTGAAATCCATCTGGTTGCTTAATGTATACTTCTTCTTCCAAATCACCATTTAGGAAGGCAGACTTGACATCCATCTGATATATTTTGAAGTCTTTGAAGGCAGCAAATGCAAGAAATAATCTGACTGCTTCAATTCTTGCCACTGGAGCAAAAGTTTATTCAAAATCAATTCCTTCTATTTGAGAGTAGCCTTTGCAGACCAATCTGGCTTTGTTTTTTATTACTTCACCAACTTCATTTAGTTTGTTCCGGAAGACCCATTTGGTTCCAATCACATTCTTGTTTCTAGGTCTGGGAACAAGATCCCAAGTATGATTTTTCTCAATTTGCATCAACTCTTCCTCCATTGCTTTGGTCCAGTTTTCATCATTGCAAGCTTCATTTATTGTCTTAGGTTCAATCTTTGAAATCAGACAGTATTCATTTGAATCTTGAGCAATTCTTCTCATTGTTTGTACCCCTTTGCTTTTGTCACCTATGATCTGATCTTTAGAATGATTTAGAGTTACATACCTTGAAACTTTGGGAGTTTCTTGCACTACTATTTCTTGATCAGGCTCATTTAGACAAACTTCTTCTTCCTGGTTTACCGGATCAATCTAGATCTGAATTTCAGAGGAGGATTGAGCTCCTTGCACCAGAGAATCATTCTGATCATCTTCATCACATTTATAGAATCTTGAGGGCTTCTCAATTCCTTCATCAACTTTCACATTTGTACTTTCTATCATCTTTTTCAATCTCTTATTGTAACACCGGTATGCTTTGCTTTGAGTGGAGTAACCCAAGAAAATTCCTTCATCACTTCTAGCATCAAACTTTCCTAGATCTTCATCTCTTTTGATGTAACACTTGCTACCAAATACTCTGAAATATCTCACAGTGGGAGTTATACCAAACCAAAGTTCATAAGGAGTCTTACTGGTATTGCTTCTGATTTGAACTCGATTAAGAGTGTAGACTGCAGTGTTGACAGCTTCTCTCCAAAACATCTGAGGAACATTTGCTTGCATCATCATTGTCCTGGATGGTCCGGTTCTTTCTCTCAGCTACTCCATTTTGCTGTGGAGTCCTAGGAGCAGACAACTGTTTCCTTATGCCATGCTTCTCACAAAAGTCTATGAATTCACCGGATGTGAATTCACCACCTCTATCAAACCTCAAACATTTCAATTTCAGTCCGGTTTGATTCTCTACCATAGCTTTGAAGATTTTGAACTTCTCAAGGGCTTCTGATTTCTCTTTTAGGAAAGTAACCCACATCATTCGAGAATGATCATCAATCAGTAACATAAAATATCTATCACCTTGCATACTCTTGATTCTTGTCGAACCACATAGATCAGTATGGACTAATTCCAATAATCCGGTGGAGGACTGATCCTTTGCTTTTGAAAGAGACTCTGCTCTGTTTACCTAGCTGACATTCTTTGCACAAACTATTTGTAGGTTTCAGCAATTTTGGAAGATCTCTTACAGCCTGAGTATTGCTTATCTTGATGATGTTATCAAAATTCACATGACACATTCTTCTATGCCATAACCAACTTTGATCAACTTGAACAAACAGACAACTTTTATTAGAACCAACTAGATGGAAGATATTACCTTTTGTTTGAGTACCGGATGCAATCTTAGTTCCGGAGCTTTCAAAGATCCTGCATCTTCCATTCTTGAACCGGAGATCATAGTCTTTGTCCACCAACTGACCAACACTGAGAAGATTGTGCTTCAATCCTTCAACATATAGTACATTACCGGTTTTGCTCTTTCCATCAAAAGAAATAGTTCCCCTACCTCTGATTCTGCCAGCAGAATTATCACCAAATTTTACCATTCCTCCTTCATACCTTTCCAAATCTAAGAACTTGTTCTTGTCACCGGTCATGTGGTGAGAACATCCACTGTCAATAACCCAATCATCCTTTTCTTCAATTTGGGCAGCCAAAGCTCTTTCCACAACCTTATGATTGACAGATTCGGAGGATATCGAATCTTCTTCCTTGATGGCAATAAACACCCATTCATTTCCGTATTTGCTTCCTATTTCTGATTCATCATCTATTACTCCTTCATTATCATCTTCTTCATGAACATAATAACAGTTCTTTTGGAACCTTTGTCTGTTAGCATTTGACTTTGTAGATCTTTCTAGACATCTTGAAGCAAAATGACCAATCTTGTTGCAATTGAAGCACTTAAAGGGTAATTTTCCTTCATACTTACCGGATCCTCTTGGCAGTCTTTTTGCAATGAGGGCTTCAAGATGAGCTGTTTCTGCTTCTTCCTCTTCCATGTCTTTCCTTGCTTGATCATACCATGACAGCTTTCTTGAAGAGTTCTCTCCCAGATCAAATCTTTGTTTGTCTTTTACATAGGCACTGGCTTTGAATGCAGATTTAGTCTTGGGGTGATCATCTCCAAACTCAGTCATTTCAAATGCAGTTAGTTTGCCAGCCAATTGCTCTCTTGTGACAGTTGTATGGGCTCTGAATTCATCAATGGCAGCAACCTTGATTTTGTAGGCAGCAGGAAGGGATCTGAGAATTTTGCAAACAATTTTATTTTCATCCAGAACTCCACCAGCATTCCTGATTCCACACACCAGCTCATTCACTCTTGGCATAAAAGTAGTGATATTTTCATCATCTCTCATCTTCAATCTTTCAAATTTCCCTTTCAGACTTCGCAACCTTGCACTCTTAGCAAACTCATTTCCTTCATGTAGAAATTCCAGTTTAACCCAGATCTCATATGCGGTTGGTAGGTCAATAACATTTGAGAGCTCTAAGTCATTCAATGCGCTTAGAAGAGCTTCTTTTGTCCGCAAATTGTTTTCAGCATCTATGATTTCATTCAGAGTTGTCGGACCACCCTGTGGAGGTACATAAGCCTTTGTGATCATGGACAAGTATGCTTTTCCCATACACTTCAAGTGACATCTCATGCGACCTTTCTAGAGTGAGAAATTGGTTCCATCAAACTTCGGACTATCCTTCTTGTATGATGACATACTGGATCTCCTCAAGCAGTTAAGCTCCTTTCAGAGGAACTTGGCTCTGATACTAATTGTTAGATCTAGGGAACACAACTGAGAAGGGGGGGTGAATCAGTTGTACAAAAACTTGCTTCTACTTCAATCACTTGATTCTACTTTGTTAGTTAACAACATATCAATTAACCATTCATGAAAGCAGAAAGCATAAGCACCGGAGCAGATAAACATCAACACATTAGACACCAAGATTTTTGATGTGGAAAACCCGGTTAAGGAAAAAACCATGGGGTGATTAACCCAAGAATTATTCTCTGTTAGAAGAATAAGATAAATGAATGGCACTTGCCAATTAGGGTTCACTGCCCGAGCACACTGCTCACAAGGAGGCACACTGCCTACAAAGAGACACACTGTCTACAAGATCATAAGTATCACAAACTTGAACTGGAGAATGACATCTTCACCATGTCTAGATCAGTTCCATTTAAGCCCGAGTCACACCTGCTCTGCCTTTCGCTCTTTCGCTATACCACACACATCCGCACACCACACACTACAAAATGGATTCACAAACCTTCATTTATACAAGGCATCGACTTGGGAACAATCATCCAAGTCGGCAATCAACCACAAGAACATTCGCAAGACAAATAACTTATCCGGTCGGCCAGTCTAAGCAAGAACATCTTCATCTGGAAGAACTCATCCAGTCGGCCAACAAGAACATCTCCATCCGGAAGAATATCTTCAATTCCGGGCTCTACCACCAATGCGGACCAACAACACAACCTCAACATGATCCAAGACCCTTCACAAGCTTTCCTGAATAACCAGGTACATCTGCACTATCTCTATTCACTGGAATCTCTTCTCTTCCTCATCTAGAACTTCAAGAACACAGTCTACCACCACTGTCATACTGAAACATGTGCTTCCGGACCTCCAAATCATGAACAAATCGAGAGGACACATTACAAGGATATCCCAAACGCACTGTCCAATCCGCAGAATAGGACAATACACTTCCAGATCTCACCGGACCTTTTTGTAACACTCTGTCACTCCGGAGCATCTTCCAGGACCGGTTCTACTTGATCAATCACAACTTCTTCAAATCTTCATGCAAACTTCTGAAAACTTAACTGGATCATCTCAAGACTCATATCTACAAACCCTTTAATCCGCATCCTCTAATCCTCAACCTATTTAGTACTTTTGCCTTCTTCTCATCACCGTTCTTCACTGTTCCTGATTGACTAATTTTCTCAATATCCTCAGCACACAGCGCATCCAATCCTTCTTGTCAATGCAATATGAGTATGTTGACATCATTGACAACACTGATTAAAACCTCATACTTGCAACAGGGGACATTTTCGAACGTTACAGATTTATAAAAAATCACAAAAGATATAATGGTCTAAAGGGAGAGAATGGTATTATTTTCTATGAATTGCATCCTGATCTTGGTTAAGAAGAGAAAGCCCTAGATAAACTAGCTTGGTATGATCAATATTCTACACAATTAGGTATAGAAAATGGTGCAAGAGTCTAAGGAACTTTGACAATGAGATAAAATGCATGAAGCCAATATATTACACACATAGATCTCACACTTGAATTCACAAAGTCATCCACTTCATGTGATCAACATTCAACACCTATAGAATTTCATCACGCTCATGTGAACTACCATAAGTAAGTTTCAAAATAACAAGCACATTGATTGGAAAACTTAAAGAGATAGAGAGAAAAGATTGAAAATTAGAAATTATATTAAGAGAATTGAGTTTCCAACACCTGTTACATACAATGACTGCCTATTTATAAATAGAGGAGATCCAAAATACATCTTTACATAGCCACCTACTTGGGCACCATAATTAAATGATAGTTAGATCAACAAGCAAGGTTCATTTGATCTAATGGCTATAAATATTTGAACATTACATTTTTGTGGCAATAGATCTCCACCCTTGAAATCCACCTACCAAACTATCTAAGGCGTCCAAAACATTTACACAATTTCCAATGTCATTAATTTTTTTCCATAACCTTACAAGGCACTTTTTACAATAAAATAAAATTTCCCCACTTTATACACTTTCCCACATCTCAGCATCCACTTTTGGCATTCAATTACTTATTTTGAAAATCTATAAGAGTAAAGTTTTTATTTCATAATTACAATCTAGGTAAAATTTGGTAGTCATTGCCTTTTTTGCTCAACTTCTTGGACCATTATCTTCTTATTTATCTCTCATTTTGTCGACTCTATCTCCAAAAATGATTTTGTAAAACAATAACAATAATCCATTAAGAAACCTTAAAATTCAATAATCTCTAATACCAAAACTTGCAAGAGAGTGGAATTGTCTTGGAGGATAAAATTGGCAATAGGAGGTAAGAGAAAGCCCAAAATCAAAAAGGATGAGATAGTAAAGTAGGCAAGGATTGGAATGTCAGGGTACTAAATGTAAGTCTTCCAAGCAAAGAAAAGTTTGAAGGCCTGCTTTAAGAGTTTACACTGAAGGGAAGTCAAGACTTCAAGATAATCTCTACCATTCTATCAAAGAGACTAGCAAATCTTAATAAGATGGTAGTTTTTATGACCTGGGGATACTCTGTGCAACTTGGGACTGGGGAATAAAAAGATCTGAAAACTTGAAAGTAGCTTTCAAAATGTGAGCAGGGATCGAGAGTCTAGGATACTCGATACTAAGCTTCCAAGGAAAGGGAAACTCAAATGTTTTCCAGGATGGTGGGGGTTGGAGGTCTAACATACCACCAAGCCCAAGCATATGTGCAAGAAAAATTCTAGACACCCAACACATTACAAAGATCGAAATTCCAAAATACCCAATAACATAGAACTAAGGAAAAGGAAAAACTAAAAGCTTGTTGGGATGGCAAGGTTCGAAAGTCTAAGATGCAATTGGTTTTAAGGATGGTGGTAAGGAAAATTCTACAATCCTGCTATATGGTAGAGATAAAAATATGGGCAATGAGGTCCTAAGGTACTATAGTAAAGAAAAGTTTGCATGTCCATGAAGAGACGAGAATTAGAACTTGGAAAGATCAACGAAGGATAGACAGATTGGATGTTAGGGATTGGGGTTCAGTCATGATTCATGTAACTAATATCCTAACACTAAAAGGTCTAGGCCCTTTAATTGAGCACTAGATTTTAAGCAATTCGGATTCTAAATACACTCCAATGATTTGTGAGTTGGGTAAAGAAAAGCTTGCAACTTTGCAACCAAAGGCAAGGTTTGGGGTTTTGAGGAAATATATGATTAGCAGATGAGTAAGAGAAATCTTAGATTCTTGTGAACAAAGGAAAAAGTTGGGTTTTCAAGGAACTCTTTGGTTTGATATAAAAATAACAAAAAATCTTGGATCCCCATGAACAAAGGAAAAAGTTAGGGTTTTAGTAGTCATACTACCCGATTACCTTGGAAAAGAAAAGATGGAACTTCCATGCCTTAGCCATAATTGGGAAAGTAGGACACTAAATGCATAGTGACTTTTTAGCATGAAGGGAGGCAAAAGTCTAAAACTCTAGACATAAATCAGGGCTCAAGAGTTCAGGGGACTTTGTGATGAAGTACTTAGGTAAAGAAAAGTTTGAACCCTTGAAATTCATAGAATACTCAAATTTGAATTCAAGACAAGATTTTGGTCAAGTTGTTTATTTTAAAGCCCTTAAAGATTGAAAACCTTCCCCCTTGAACTAATATGGATAATGTTACATCCCTCTTTTTGGAATTGATAACGCTATTTACTTTTCTTGCAAATTTCAGTTATATAATATGTTGTGGACGACATGGAGACTGGTGATGTAAATAGACAAGTTAGTTCTATGAAATTTTGGAATCTATTGATTATGATCAATGTGATATTATAAACTAAAATGCCTTTGAGTTAGGAGAAAATGATGTTTGGATATATATTATGCTTTGATTTGGAATATAGGTGCTTTGACCACAAAATTGTATGTGAGACTGTCGTTGCAGGAATAGGTGGACCATGTTCGACAGGAAGAGAAAGTATCTTTGAGAGAGAGTATAGACTCTGGAAATTAACCATGGGTGTTTGTTACTGAAAATGCCAAGAAGGTAGATAAACCTTGAAGCCATCAATTTAGTCATGTTTACGACTGAGATAGTTTGAGACTAGATGTCGACGTCTGAAGATAAGGTTTAACACCCTTTTCGTAAGTCGTCATATAGAATTTTGGAATCGACGTTGTTGTCACAAGTCCTCCAAAGCGAGTCGTCTTATATAGATGATTATTATTTCGTTTGTAGGTAAATAAATAAACCTATTTGTGGCGGATTTGTAAATCATGTCTCATAGTCGAAAGGTGCGAGAAGTCGTTTTTGTGTGTCAAACGATTTAGAAAACTTATTTTGCGTTATGACCAATCCGTCGTGATTGCCGTAAAAATGCATTGATCATGTGTTGTGAATTTATTCCTTTTTGAAAATCGATAGAAGTCGAATGTGAAGTCGATATAAGCTATAACTGTTTTGGTCGTTATTTGGAAGGATATTCCAAAATCGCCTTAGTCATAACTTGGTTAACGGGAGGTATTTTTCGTTAGTTTGCTTGATGTCGGTTTTCTCGTTAAGTCAAGTTGGTTTACGCCCAAGCTCTGTCATTTCGGATGTCATCCTTTGTGAATACGTCTTTTCCTTTCGAGCTTAAGACTTGAGTTATCATAAGTCAAACCCATACTTTCTTACTTTAGTCGGTCTTGATTCTTTCTCTTTTTCGACCTTGGAGTCACTTTGTGCATTTATTATTTATCACCTTGTAAGAGTTTTATCCCTTGAAGCGGTGTTAGTTGCTTTTTCGAAGGTTAGAAGCTTTCTTGTGGAGAAAGTGGACGAGGTTGTTGTGCCACGTCACCATCAAGAAGCCTCCATCTTGTAGTGGTCGCTGCAAGTAAGGAGTCGGGTAGCATATAGTTATATCGACCACCTTTTGCTAAGGCATGGGACGGCAGTAGTTAATGCCTTATCTCCCATCGTCGTGGGTAGTTGAGTGGGTGGTTTTTCTGTTGTTAATAAGTGTAACCGTGTGATAAAGGCCCTAGAATCTTGTTCGCTGTGCGCGCCTTGAGGAGGAGTGTTCGTTTAGAAGAAATGGAAATGATGCAGAGGCATCCACACTATAACCTTAACATACAGCATGGATGTCTGCAGCCCATCAGCATCATCATCATCATCATCATCATGTTTCTTGCTAACACTGTCAGCATCATCATATTTACTGTCGCCGACCGATATCCTCCTGATGACAAGCCTTCGCCCTTTCGCATGTCAACAGCATCATCATATTCGGCAGCATCATCATGTTTGGCAAGCGCGAACATCCTCCTGACGTCCACTGTTCATCTCACCGACAACTTCCGTCTTCACTATCTTCAGCATCATGATGTTCAACATCATGTTTCATCAGCAGGATATTGAACATCTGGTTCCTCCCATTTATCCTGATGATGACAAACCTTAACTCCACGCACCGTCCCCTCGACGCTTACGTCACCCCAATATCCTGATGACGTATATCCTGATGACGATGACGTCACATGCAGCTCCTCAATATCCTGCTGCTCCGAAATATCCTGCTGTTGGCCAAACTTAACTTTTTCGGCCCGCGATCAACCTGATCTTCTTACTTATGCCGATACGCTCCTCTTCGGCACCTCCTGATGATGATCACCCCGACGCACATTCACTTCATGCACTCGATAGCATCATACTCACCTCCACTTATCCGGATGACGATGCCCGAAGCGACTGCAGGATATTCACCGAAATATCCTGATGATGTCGTTTTGACAAACTTCCAACCTTAGCGAATTTTCACTTCGCCGATCCTCCCGGGATGACCCGATCCACTCTCAGGGTGATCTTCCAGACTCTATCAACTCGACCTAGCACATACCCATGCTAGGGTCTTCAACACCTCTCGACGGCGATCCTGCACACCTGCATGCAAACAGAAAGCAAACTAACACCTACCCTACTGTACATCGCCATTCCACTGATCCGACGAATCAACCGGTGGAATGGATCAGCAAATCCATGGAACCACCAAAACAACAAATCGATTAAACAATGGAATTCAACAGAGGATGAACAATAACAGGATCTCTTTATTGATTTCAACAGATGCTATTACAATACTCTATCTCTCTCTCTCGCAAAGTCTGATCGATGATATATGCAATACCAACCGATCCTCATGCTTAAATAGATTTTCCTGCGAGTACTACTGACCCGACTCCAAGCGGCTGGGAAATCTCTCCAGGCGGCTGGGAGATCCAACCGGTCCTACAGCATGACAGCTGTTCTAACAAACTTCCTAAAAATAGTAAAAGCATGATCAGCATGACCTTAGTACAGTCAGCATGACCTTATTACATGCATTTGGTCTTATCAGACCTTCTTGAAAACATAAACAAGACTCAAACTAACTAATTGCCTCATGAAGGCCAGCTGTCAGGTAGGTGCTCCTGCACCATACTCCCCAACAGAAAAGAACTCATGTCCCATGAGTTTGGGTTGTGGAAGTCCTCCACCTTTACACTTTGCCTTTATAATATTCTGACCTGTTCCAGCTTTGTCCTCTGCTGGCTCTTGGCTGCTCCAAGACTTCTGCACTGTAACTTGCTTTCTGGCAAGTAAATCCTCATGCCTGTCAATGTAGGCCTTTCTCTCACATACCCTGTGTATGTCAGGTTGTCTGACTAGAACCTCTGTCTGAACTGCCTCTTGAACTTCTGAAATGTTCAACTCTGTCTTCCTTTCAATCTTTATAGGACAAACAATAGTCCCAACTATGACAACATCCTTGTCATTCCTCTCAACTGGTTGCTATTTGCAAACCTGTTCCTGCACCTGCTGCTGACCTCTGTCAGTCAAAACTGAAACTTTCTTCAACCTGTTGTCCTTAACAACTCTTTTTCCTGCAGTATCCTCAACTGTCTTTATGCCTGCTCCTATAGGCATCTGCACATACTCCTTTCCCATTAAAATGATTTTGGCTACCCCCTGTGCTGCAGCATCTGCCTGCAATGGCATCAGCAGAATAGTTTTCCCATCTTTCTTGATGGTGTAGGTATTAGCATACCCATCATACAGTACCCTTCTATCAAATTGCCATGGTCTACCCAACAGTAGGTGACAACATTCCATGGGCAAAATATCACACAAAACCCTATCCTGATATGCTCCAATCTGAAAATCCACATATGCCTGTTCATAGACAAAAAGTGATTGACTATCACTCACCCAAGATGCCTTGTAAGGGTGTTGATGTGGAATCCTTTCCAGATTCAGTTTATCCACCATTTCCTGAGATACCATGTTGTCTGTTGAACCAGTATCGATGACAACCTTACATATTTTACCTTTGCTCTTGCATATGGTCTTGAAAAGAGCTCTTCTTTGCATCATATCCTTTGATGCCTGCAAACTAATTCTCCTTAGCATCAATGATTCTCCCTCCTCAGGATATCCATAAAGTTCAGGAACTTTATCTGTTTGCTCTACTTTCTCTTCCTGCACAAGTTGTACTCTCTTGTCATTTGTTCTATCATTTCTGGATGATGAACCTTTGTTTTCTGGACATTTGAAAGATGGATGACCAAACTCACCACAGGTGTAACACTTTCCTGAAAATGTAGTAGAACCTCTACCACCTCCAAATCTGCCTCTATTACCTTTCCATCCACCTCTGAAATCAGACTGTCCCTGTCCTTTACCAGTGTCTTCTTGACCCTCATTGGTTTGCTTTTGTGTAGGGGCTGATCCTCTTCCCCTCATATGACTGCCTCTTCCTCTCAAGGACTTATCTTGAGTCCTATTCATCTTTTCTTCAATCCTGATTGCCATTTGATAACAATCCTCCACATTCTTAGGGTTAGCTAAAACTAACTCATCCTGTATGTTAAATCTCAAACCAGCCAAGTACCTAGCCACCTTTTCTACCTCATTCTCATGATGACCAGATCTCATACTCAACTTATAAAACTCCTCAGTATATGCCTTCACATCCATTTCCTTCTGCCTTAAAAATTGCAGCTTCTTAAACATCTGAATTTCATAATCCCTTGGCAAGAATTTACCTTTGATCCTTGCTACCATCTTATCCCATGAAGTGATCTTTGACTTCCCTTGTTTCCTTCTCTCAGATTGTACATAATCCCACCATACCAAAGCATGACCTCCTAACTTGGTCTTTGCAATCTTTACCTTCTGATCCTCAGCAACATCTTCACATTCAAAGTGATTATCAAGTGCAGCAATCCAATCCAGTAACTCATCTTCATTCAAACTTCCATTATACTTGGAAACATCAACCTTTACCTTAGGTTTATCACTCTGTACTGCCTTTAACAGTTTTGCCAATCTCTGGTCTTCAGCATCCAGATCTTCAGCTACCTCTTCATACTCTTCTACAGCATCTTCATCTTCTTCAGACTCACTGTCTTCCACTTCCCTCTTTTTGTTCTTTTCTAGGGCTACAAGCCTGGCTTGAAGTGCTTCAGCAAGCTCCTTCATCTTCCTCATCTCTCTGGCATGTTTTTCCTTCATCTCCTACAATTCCCTTGCAGTACCACTACCTTTTGGAGGCATTTTGTCAACCTCTCAATCAACACACAACACACAATCAACTCTACCTCTGCCCTTTCGGTGACAGAATCAACACACAACAGCCCAGACCTTTTGCTGAGCTTTGATACCACTATGATGCAGAGGCATCCACACTATAACCTTAACATACAGCATGGATGTCTGCAGCCCATCAACATCATCATCATCATCATCATCATGTTTCTTGCTAACACTGTCAGCATCATCATATTTACTGTCGCCGACCGATATCCTCCTGATGACAAGCCTTCGCCCTTTCGCATGTCAACAGCATCATCATATTCGGCAGCATCATCATGTTCGGCAAGCGCGAACATCCTCCTGACGTCCACTGTTCATCTCACCGACAACTTCCGTCTTCACTATCTTCAGCATCATGATGTTCAACATCATGTTTCATCAGCAGGATATTGAACATCCAGTTCCTCCCATTTATCCTGATGATGACAAACCTTAACTCCACGCACCGTCCCCTCGACGCTTACGTCACCCCAATATCCTGATGACGTATATCCTGATGACGATGACGTCACATGCAGCTCCTCAATATCCTGCTGCTCCGAAATATCCTGCTGTTGGCCAAACTTAACTTTTTCGGCCCGCGATCAACCTGATCTTCTTACTTATGCCGATACGCTCCTCTTCGGCACCTCCTGATGATGATCACCCCGACGCACATTCACTTCATGCACTCGATAGCATCATACTCACCTCCACTTATCCGGATGACGATGCCCGAAGCGACTGCAGGATATTCACCGAAATATCCTGATGATGTCGTTTTGACAAACTTCCAACCTTAGCGAATTTTCACTTCGCTGATCCTCCCGGGATGACCCGATCCACTCTCAGGGTGATCTTCCAGACTCTATCAACTCGACCTAGCACATACCCATGCTAGGGTCTTCAACACCTCTCGACAGCGATCCTGCACACCTGCATGCAAACAGAAAGCAAACTAACACCTACCCTACTGTACATCGCCATTCCACCGATCTGACGAATCAACCGGTGGAATGGATCAGCAAATCCATGGAACCACCAAAACAGCAAATCGATTAAACAATGGAATTCAACAGAGGATGAACAATAACAGGATCTCTTTATTGATTTCAACAGATGCTATTACAATACTCTGTCTCTCTCTCTCGCAAAGTCTGATCGATGATATATGCAATACCAACCGATCCTCATGCTTAAATAGATTTTCCTGCGAGTACTACTGACCCGACTCCAAGCGGCTGGGAAATCTCTCCAGGCGGCTGGGAGATCCAACCGGTCCTACAACATGACAGCTGTTCTAACAAACTTCCTAAAAATAGTAAAAGCATGATCAGCATGACCTTAGTACAGTCAGCATGACCTTATTACATGCATTTGGTCTTATCAGACCTTCTTGAAAACATAAACAAGACTCAAACTAACTAATTGCCTCATGAAGGCCAGCTGTCAGGTAGGTGCTCCTGCACCAGGAAACCGACAGAGTAAAGGCCATTATGCCACATCGTGGTAGGCGCTTTTGGAGGCATGAGCTTTCTGTTGTTAAGAGATGGGAAACCGGAGTGAGAGGCATTGATTCTTCTTCTTCATTTTTGTGCGGCCTGAGCATTGGTTTTTCGGTGGTTAAGATACTAAAACCAGAGGAGGACATGGGAGGAGAGTGCTGTGAGTCTAGAGTCGGAGGAAGATCCTTCAGGGACGTCGCCGAAGAGCTCGATAAGGACGAGCTATCGACAACAGACCTCATAGATCATCGACAGGTTCCTATTCTCCCACTTTGCGCAGTCTATGATTGATATGTGTGTCTTATTCTGCAATGAAAGTGTAGGAATCATGCAACGTAGATGATAATGATAGTGTAAGCCTTAGTTTCTTTCATGATTCGACGTAGTTATGAATGTTAGACAGCCTGTGTGTTATATTGTTGGGCAGTGGTGTAGAGGATTAAACTAGTATAAGATCATACAACAAAAAGGATTTGCAAATAACTTCATCTTATTGTAAGCTCAGATTGTGGGTTGTTTACAAGGAATGTGTATTATTGTCACCTTCTCAGAAAATGAAACCATGCTATCTTCTTAGGAAATGATATCATTAAATATCATGAAACAGATCATAACAATCATAGAACACAGTTTTTAAATGTATTTATACACCAATGCTGATATACACATGATGCAAGTTGTGAACGAGATTTTACTAGGTGTCGGTATGGATGTATGCATTGAGTTGTTTCTATATGACTGTGTTACCAACTCAAATCAGAGAAGGATAAGATTTTAAAACATCTCTCTATCCAAATAGATTAAGATTCCAAAAACAAGCCTTTGAATGTCGACAAAAGAAATGAGCTAGTATCTTATTCCGGGTTTAGACCTTTAGTTAGAGGTTGACAAATGTGTTGGATCATCTCTAGAGTCTAAAGTTAGTTTCTAAGTCTTTTTATTATCTTATTATATTACTCTTACCTCATTGAACCATGTGAAACCATTTGACTTGGAAGGAGGAGTAGAGTTGAAGTATTAGTATTGGTCGAAAACCGTCATGCTTTTGAAATGAAAAGATAAGGGTGGGAAACCCACATTTTGAGTCTAAATTAAGCTGCATGCGATGATTCTTGTGTCACTATTACCTTGTAGACCCTTATGAGTCTAAAACTTTAAATTTCAGGCTTACGGGAAATTGTATTATATACTTGAGTATGTTGTATAAACATATGGGAACCGAATAGCCAAGTTTGAAACCATTTAGGAGTGGGTATTTTTAAACGATGTTTTATATGAATATGGGATTATGAATTGCATTACAAATTCTATCCATATAAACAATGAAATAGAAAACCCATTGTACAACGTGTAAATGGAAATGAATCCATAAACTCGGGAATAGAGTAAACATTTGCAGCATGCACTATTGCATGAGGAAATCCAAATACCTTGAGGTCATCGAGGTCAACATTTATACAAACCTTATAATAGGAACACTGTAGGATTGCGAGTAGTTCAAGTCGAGTAGGGTGGGTGAACTATATTCATGCATTCATACAACGCTATTTAAAAACAAATCCTTTGGCCAAGGTGATGCACGATCCTCAAGTGCATTGAATGTTCACTGTGACTGGATGGCGTTTCTTGTGGAGAGTCGTGCATGACTAGAGGGTATCTAGGGATCTGCATGATAACAAGATACGTAAGTTACAACACCAGAGCTCAGATGGCAAACACTGATGGTTATCCTAAGTCTATCATCTTGAGTAGGGTAGGGCCACTTCCGGTTAGGAAGGAGTGTGAGAGACCGACGGTCTGTGGTTGGAGGTTAAGCTCCTTGAAGATACTCTCTTCCAAATATTGAGGATTGCCGAGTCTTGAATGTGATGGGTTGATAATCGAGATGCATGATAACAGTATGTTTCCAATACTGTATTTGTTTCAAGAAAATTTCATATTGTGAGAAAACAAAATGTTTATGATTTATCATTTCTTTCAGCTTTGTGAAAAATGAAATCATGTTTATTGTTAAAGTGAAAAATGTTATACATGATAGTAGTTAAGTTCTTTTGCATTTGATTACATAGAAAGAAAAAAAAAATACCTATGTTAAAACCTAGTTTTCAGGTAAAATCAGGTATGGATGTTACATATGGTATCAGAGCTAACTAGGTTCAGCACTAGGGCTGATGAGTCCACTAACCTGATTAGGAAATCAACATTATGCAGGTAGCTAATGATTTGATTTACTGTGCCAGGATGGTACGCATCAAGAAAACTGCAAGAAAATCCTTCACGGGTAAGGAACTTTATTTGCAAGCTAAGCAGAAATGGCTTGCGATGATCAAGACCATTGAGAAAACTAATGACGAAAATGACATTTGGCTTGATGATGTGGAAACCTTTGCCAATGCCTTGTCATGACTTAAACGAATGAGAAGAGAACTCCTAGAGGTAGCGACGACGGCGGCTCGAATCATGATCAACTGCTGCCCCATTATTGTACCTATTAGTATACCTATGAGTGTACCTATTAGTATACCAATGATCACTAGGGATCCTCGTATAGCGCCTAGAGCTGAGATCATTGAGCTATCTTCCGATAGTGAGTCTGAGGGGTATACACCTCGTGATTATGAGTCGGACAATGAATCCGAAGGTTACACCCCACTTGATAATACTAAGTAAAAACATGAGATATGTCTATCTCTAATGATGTTGGAACAATTTTGCAAATTGAATAAAGACAAATTTTTGGTTTGAGAACAATTATGATTATGATCAATTGTTGTTTCTTTTGATGATATATAAATGATAAGCATAAAACTGATTAGTATATGTTTAATCAGGTGAGAAACTAAACTATCATGGACAAATCAGAGTTTAACGAGGGGGAAGATGGGGAAGGTCATAACTCTCGGGAAAACTCCACTGACAAGTTGAATAGGATTCTAAATATGCTTACTGAAACCAAGGAAAGGTTGAACAAACTGGAAAAGAAAATGGATGAAACTGGCAACACAGAGGGTGAAAATGAGAACTCACATAATACAAGCAAAAGTAAACATTGGGAAAATGGCACGTCAAGTGAAAATCCTGACGATAGTGAAGTTCAAAGAAAAACCAAAGATAAACTTGCATTAGAGTTATCTAAGGATATGAAGAAGGTTAACCCTCCTAAGTTCGATGGAACGAAAACCGGAGATGCAGCAGAAGCATGGTTAACAGAGATGGAGAAATACTTTGAGATCAGAAATTACTCTGAGGTTACTAAAGCAGTGTGGGGAGCATATCAGCTTTCTGGGGAAGCGTCCACTTGGTGGATGAATAAGAAAATGGAGCTGGAATTAAGTCCCTTGAAGGTGACATGGAATGAGTTTGTGGAACTATTCCAAAAACGGTGGTTACCTCAGTTATATTTTGATCAGAAGTTAACAGATTTCCAAAACCTTAGGCAAGGTGAACTATCTGTGGTCGAGTATGCAGAAAAATTCACTAGACTATTGAAGTATGTTCCTCAATACCAAAAGGATGAAAGATTTCGAATCAGAAAATTCATCATGGGACTCAATCCTCAGATTGGCGGTGAGGTGGAGGTGCATGGTCCAAGCACAATGGATCAAGTATATGAGAAGGCAATTAAGTAGGAGCAGAAGATCAAATCTATCTCTGCTTACCGTGATAAGAAATGCAAGAAGTTTGATAAGAACTACAACGATTAGTCATATAAAAGGAAGAATGAGAAGGGATATGGAAACAGGAGGTTTGATAAAGGAAATCGAAAGAATCAAGGGGGATTTGGTAATGAGTGAAGAGGTGAAGATTATAAGAGAAATGTTAATTTTAAGAAGAATGATTATTCTGCAAGTAGGCCATCTGAGAAGCGAGGACCTATAGGAGGATGTTTTTCTTGTGGAGGAGATCATTATGCCAACCGTTGCCCTAACAAGAAGCAGAATGGGAAGCCTAGGAACACGGAACTTCCTTCGCAACAGGAAGCATTTCAACAAAGGATTCATGCCGCTCTTGACAATCGACAAGTGGAGTATCAGATCACCCCTATTGAGATTACAGGTACCTTATTTGGAGTTCCTATTTCTATTCTATTTGATACTGGTGCAACAGAAAATTTTGTCACCTAGAGTCTTAGGTAAATTTTCTAGAAAAGTTGGTTTTATGTCAAACCCATGGACAGTTGAGTATGCAAATAACTCAAAGGCTCAGGTAGAGCAATGTTTGTTCAAAGCTAAGATTGATATTTCTAACTTCACCACTGAGGCAAATTTATACGTAGCGCCTTTAGGGTCCTACGATGTCATCTTAGGAATGAATTGGTTGTGGAAACATCGAGCCAAGGTAGATTGTTTTCATAAAACAATGAGTGTCTGGATGAGACGAGCAATTCTGTAAATCTTCAAAGAATTTAAAGGGAAAGAAGGATTAGATCCATTTCATCAAAACAACTAAAACGGGCTAGGTGAAAGGGATGTCAACTTTTTGCAGTCAAAATGGGTCTAGTAGAGGAAACCTTGGAGAAGCAAACATTTGAGGAAAAATATCCATATCTTTGCAATTTCAGGGATGTATTTCTCGAGGAGCTACCAGGCTTGCCTCCAAAAAAAACATTTGACTTTGGCATAGATATTAAACCAGGATCGGAGCCAATCTCTAAAGCTCCGTATCGTATGACCACCACTGAACTTATGGAATTAAAAGCTCAATTGCAGGAGCTATTGTCTAAGAATCTAATCAGGCCAAGTGTATCACCATGGGGAGCCCCGGTTATATTTGTCAAGAAGAAAGATGGAACTCTAAGGTTGTGTATAGATTATAGGATGCTTAATAAGGCAACAATAAAGAACAAGTATCCCTTGCCACGTATTGATGATCTATTTGACCAAATGCGTGGTGCATCAGTCTTTTCTAAGATAGATCTGAGATCTGGATACCATCAGTTAAGGTTGAAAGATGAAGATATTCCCAAGACAGCATTTAGAACGAGATATGGTCATTATGAGTTCACAGTGTTGTCGTTTGGATTGACCAATGCACCTGCTGCTTTCATGAATCTCATGAATAGTGTTTTCAGAGATTGTCTTGATAAGTTTGTGCTAGTTTTCATTGATGATATTCTGATTTATTCCAAAAATGAAGAGGAGCATAGACAGCATCTTCAAATAGTCTTGCAACGATTAAGAGAACACAAATTGTATGCGAAACTCTCAAAGTGCACCTTCTTTCAAAAAGAAGTGCAGTATTTGGGGCATATAATATCAACTGATGGGATATCAGTTGATCTAACCAAAATAAAAGCTATTATGGAATGGCCTGAACTTTCCAATGTTTCAGAGGTACGAAGTTTTATGGGGTTGGCAGGTTATTACAGGAAATTTGTGTTGAATTTCTCAAGCATTGCTAGCCCAATTACCTCCTTGCAAAGAAAAGGAAAAAGGTTTGTTTGGACGGATGAATGTCAAAAGGCTTTTGACTTGTTAAAAGAAAAATTAACAATCGCTCCAATTTTGAAAGTTCCTGATCCTGAGGGAGATTTTGAGGTTATTACGGATGCCTCGGGGGAAGGATTAGGAGGTGTGCTTATGCAAGATGGCAGGGTAGTAGCCTATGAATCAAGGAAGCTGAAAAACTATGAGCAGAACTACGCTCCTCATGACTTAGAAATGGCAGCAGTAATTCACGCCCTTCAGATGTGGCGACATAGTTGTTGGGAAAGACTTTTATACTAAAATCTGATCATCAAAGTCTTCGCTACATATTTACACAACCTAATCTCAATGCAAGGCAGAGGAGATGGTTGGAATTAATATTAGATTATGACTTTGAGATTTCTTATATCAAAGGCAAGGAAAATAGAGTAGCTGATGCCTTAAGCAGAAGAAGGCACATAGCTTCTATAATCTTCATACATGCTAACTTTAAAGATTTAGTAATGCAAAACTTATCTGGAGATGAGTATTATGAAAAAGTGAAACAGGCTCTGCACTTAAACCCTAAGGACCCAAGATATGACGAATTCAGTTTTGAATCGAATGGATTGATGAGATTCAAGGGAAGAATCTATGTTCCTGATTCAGTAGAACTTAGAAACCTTGTGTGGAAGGAAGTTCATTGTGCTCCTTACTCTAGACACCCTGGTGTAACAAAATTGTTAGCGGATGTTAAGCCGCTATATTTCTAGAAGGGAATGAAAAGCAATGCTTCAAGGTTTGTAGTTAGTTGTTTGGAGTGTCAGAGAGTTAAGGCGAAACACCAACATCTTGCTGGATTGTTATACCCGCATGATATTCTAGAATGGAAATGGCAAGTTGTTAGTATGGATTTTGTCCAGGGGTTACCAATGTCTAAGAATAGGCATGATGCAATATTGGTTGTTGTGGATAAACTAACTAAGGTCGCACATTTCATACTGGGAAATTTGACAGATGGAGCTCATCTTTTGGCTCAGAAATTGGTACAGAAAATTTTTAGATTGCATGGTGTACCTGAAAATATTATATCTGATAGAGATGCTCGGATAACTTCACGGTTTTGGCAAACCTTATTTTTTGCATTAGGGACTAAACTTAATGTGAGTACTGCTTATCATCCTGAAACTGATGGACAAACAGAAAGAGTGAAGCAGGTATTAGAAGACCTCTTGAGAATGTATTGCATGGATCAACAATACAGATGGGAGGAATATCTACCTCTTGTCGAATTTGCCTATAACAACTCCTATCATTCTGTCATTAAGATGGCACCATTTGAAGCATTATATGGAAGGAAATGCAGAACTCCTATAAGCTGGGATAAGCTGGAAGATAGGATAAGCATTGGCCCTGAAATGCTTGCTGATATGAAAGAAAAAGTAAAAATGATTAGGAAGAGGTTGGCAGAAGCCAATGACAGGCAAAAGAGTTATGCAGATCGCAAACAAGTGCCTAGACACTTCTCTATTGGCGAGAAGGTGCTTTTGCGAGTGAAACCCCAAAAGAGTTCAATAAAATTTGGTAAATCATCAAAATTGGCTCCTCGTTATGTTGGACCTTTCGAAGTTCTTGAGATTATCAATCCAGTTGCCTACAAAGTTGCTCTACCTCAAGCCTTGTCCAAGATGCATAATGTTTTTCATGTTTCATATTTAAAGAAATATTTTGTAGGTAATAACCACATCCTTAACTGGAATTCCTTATAGATGCATGAACCCAGGGTGGTTGTGATCAAGCCACTCAAGGTGCTCGAAATGCGTCAACTTCGTTTACGTAATCGAGAAGTTTTGAAATGCAAAATTCAGTGGGACCAATATGGCGAGGATAGCGCCACTTGGGAAGACTATAAAGACATTTACCAAAGATTTCCTAAACTTTTCAAAGACATTAATGTTAAACTATAAAAAGTTTGTTTTAAGTTTAAATTTCTGCATGATAAACTTAATCATCGGGGACAATGATTTTTAAAGGGGAAGGATATGTTACATCCCTCTTTTTGGAATTGATAACGCTATTTACTTTTCTTGCAAATTTCAGTTATATAATATGTTGTGGATGACATGGAGACTGGTGATGTAAATAGACAAGTTAGTTCTATGAAATTTTGGAATCTATTGATTATGATCAATGTGATATTATAAACTAAAATGCCTTTGTGTTAGGAGAAAATGATGTTTGGATATATATTATGCTTTGATTTGGAATATAGGTGCTTTGACCACAAAAATTGTATGTGAGACTGTCGTTGCAGGAACAGGTGGACCATGTTTGACAAGAAGAGAAAGTATCTTTGAGAGAGTATAGACTCTGGAAATTAACCATGGGTGTTTGTTACTGAAAACACCAAGCAGGTAGATAAACCTTGAAGCCATCAATTTAGTCATGTTTATGACTGAGATAGTTTCAGACTAGATGTCGATGTCTGAAGATAAGGTTTAACACCCTTTTCGTAAGTTGTCATATAGAATTTTGGAATCGACGTTGTTGTTGCAAGTCCTCCAAAGCGAGTCGTCTTATATAGATGATTATTATTTTGTTTGTAGGTAAATAAATAAACCTATTTGTGGCAGATTTGTGAATCACGTCTCGTAGTCGAAAGGTGTGAGAAGTCGTTTTTGTGCGTCAAACGATTTAGAAAACTTGTTTTGCGTTACGCCCAATCCGTCATGATTGCCATAAAAACGCGTTGATCATGTGTTGTGAATTTATTCCTTTTTGAAAATCGACAGAAGTCGAATGTGAAGTCGATATAAGCTATAATTGTTTTGGTCGTTATTTGGAAGGATATTCCAAAATTGCCTTAGTCATAACTTGGTTAACAGGAGGTATTTTTCGTTAGTTTGCTTGATGTCGGTTTTCTCGTCAAGTCAAGTTGGTTTACGCCCAAGCTCTGTCATTTCGAATGTCATCCTTTGCGAATACGTCTTTTCCTTTTGAGCTTAAGACTTGAGTTATCATAAGTCAAACCCATACTTTCTTACTTTAGTCGGTCTTGATTCTTTATCTCTTTTTCGATCTTGGAGTCACTTTGTGCATTTATTATTTATCACCTTGTAAGAGTTTTATCCCTCGAAGCGGTGTTAGTTGTTTTTTCAAAGGTTAGAAGCTTTCTTGTGGAGAAAGTGGACGAGGTTGTTGTGCCACGTCGCCATTAAGAAGCCTCCATCTTGTAGTGGTCGCTGCAAGTAAGGAATCGGGTAGCATATAGTTATATCGACCACCTTTTGCTAAGGCATGGGACGGCAGTAGTTAATTCCTTATCTCCCATCGCCGTGGGTAGTCGAGTGGGTGGTTTTTCTGTTGTTAATAAGTGTAACCATGTGATAAAGGCCCTAGAATCTTGTCTGCTGTGCGCGCCTTGAGGAGGAGTGTTCGGTTAGAAGAAATGGAAACCGACAGAGTAAAGGCTATTATGCCACATTGTGGTAGGCGCTTTTGGAGGCATGAGCTTTCTGTTGTTAAGAGATGGGAAACCGGAGTGAGGCATTGATTCTTCTTCTTCATTTTTGCGCAGCCTGAGCATTGGTTTTTCGGTGGTTAAGATACTAAAACCAGAGGAGGACACGGGAGGAGAGTGCTGTGAGTCTAGAGTCGGAGGAAGATCCTTTGGGGACGTCGCCGAAGAGCTCGGTAAGGACGAGCTATCGACAACAGACCTCATAGATCATCGACAGGTTCCTATTCTCCCACTTTGCGCAGTCTATGATTGATATGTGTGTCTTATTCTGCAATGAAAGTGTAGGAATCATGCAACGTAGATGATAATGATAGTGTAAGCCTCAGTTTCTTTCATGATTCGACGTAGTTATGAATGTTAGACAGCCTGTGTGTTATATTGCTGGGCAGTGGTGTAGAGGATTAAACTAGTATAAGATCATACAACGAAAAGAATTTGCAAATAACTTCATCTTACTGTAAGCTCAGATTGTGGGTTGTTTACAAGGAATGTGTATTATTGTCACCTTCTCAGAAAATGAAACCATGCTATCTTCTTAGGAAATGATATCATTAAATATCATGAAACAGATCATAACAATCATAGAAAACAATTTTTAAATGTATTTATACACCAATGCTGATATATGCATGATGCAAATTGTGAACGAGATTTTACTAGGTGTCGGTAAGGATGTATGCATTGAGTTGTTTCTATATGACTGTGTTACCAGCTCAAATCAGAGAAGGATAAGATTTTAAAACATGTCTCTGTCCAAATAGATTAAGATTCCAAAAACAAGCCTTTGAATGTCGACAAAAGAAATGAGCTAGTATCTTATTCCGGGTTTAGACCTTTAGTTAGAGGTCGACAAATGTGTTGGATCATCTCTAGAGTCTAAAGTTAGTTTCTAAGTCTTTTTATTATCTTATTATATTACTCTTACCTCATTGAACCATGTGAAACCATTTGACTTGGAAGGAGGAGTAGAGTTGAAGTATTAGTATTGGTCGAAAACCGTCATGCTTTTGAAATGAAAAGATAAGGGTGGGAAACCCGCATTTTGAGTCTAAATTAAGCTGCATGCGATGATTCTTGTGTTGCTATTACCTTGTAGACCCTTATGAGTCTAAAACTTTAAATTCCGGGCTTACGGGAAATTGTATTATATACTTGAGTATGTTGTATAAACATATGGGAACCGAATAGCCAAGTTTGAAACCATTTAGGAGTGGGTATTTTTGAACGATGTTTTATATGAATATGGGACTATGAATTGCATTACAAATGCTATCCATATAAACAATGAAATAGAAAACCCATTGTACAACGTGTAAATGGAACTGAATCCATAAACTCGGGAATAAAGTAAACATTTGCGCCATTCGCTATTGCATGAGGAAATCGAAATACCTTGAGGTCATCGAGGTCAACATTTATACAAACCTTATAATAGGAACACTATAGGATTGCGATTAGTTCAAGTCGAGTAGGGTGGGTGAACTATATTCATGCGTTCATACAACGCTATTTAAAAACAAATCCTTTGGCCAAGGTGATGCACGATCCTCAAGTGCATTGAATGTTCACTGTGACTGGATGGCGTTTCTTGTGGAGAGTCGTGCATGACTAGAGGGTATCTAGGGATCTGCATGATAACAAGATACGTAAGTTACAACACCAGAGCTCAGATGGCAAACACCGATGGTTATCCTAAGTCTATCCTCTTGAGTAGGGTAGGGCCACTTCCGGTTAGGAAGGAGTGCGGGAGACCGACGGTCTGTGGTTGGAGGTTAAGCTCCTTGAAGATACTTTCTCTTCCAAATATTGAGGATTGCCGAGTCTTGAATGTGATGGGTCGACAATCGAGATGCATGATAACGATATGTTTCCAATACTGTATTTGTTTCAAGAAAATTTCATATTGTGAGAAAACAAAATGTTTATGATTTATCATTTCTTTCAGCTTTGTGAAAAATGAAATCATGTTTATTGTTAAAGTGAAAAATATTATACTTGATAGTAGTTAAGTTCTTTTGCATTTGATTACATAGAAAGAAAAAAAAAATACCTATGTTAAAACCTAGTTTTCAGGTAAAATCAGATATGGATGTTACAGATAACTCCCTGAAAGACAAAGGATTAGAGACACTCCTTAAAGCACCACTATGAAACAAGGGAAACTCAACCAAACAAACAAGCAAAATTGGGGTCCTAATTTTTCTTGGACAAAATGGGATATTTTGTTTGAAGCACAATAGTAGCCTTACTCTCATTGGCCTGGATCTTGAAGTTTGTATGCCATGGAAACTTAGAGGCCTCTTTCCTAGCTTATAATTGAGAAATCTATATTATGTTGAAATTATTTTACAAGTTTAATAAATTTTGTTCCTTAAACACACTCAAAAGTTGTCAAAATATATTCAACCATGTCTTCTATGGAGTTGTAATGGAAATGGTAAACTATCTCATGTATATCAATTTTGGAGAAAATGGATATTAAATGTATTAAAACCATTTAAGTGACCTATGGGCATTTTCTTATTATTTTTATAATTCCTTAAACTAAGGTTTTAATTTATAAATGTATGGATGGGTAAACTTAGAATTGAATGGGACTATGGACATATCTCTAATGATTTGGAATCAATATGTTATGCAACAAACTGTGAATTAGGTCTTTGTGGACATGAAAACCTTACATTTGTTGTTAGATGCTTAAAATTGTGTTTATTTACGTTTCAACACACTAGGAATGTGTAGGAGTTAATTTCATGTTATGTTAGTTTAGTAAGAAAAAAGCACCTTTTATCATCTTGAATGAGATTTTGTCAAAATTGCCAAAAAATGCATACTTGTTTGTATCAAAAGATGTTTATTGATTTTCTAGTCAAGTTCACTGAGTGGTGAATGCAAGTCCACTACAATGAGTGGCTGACTATGGAGTGGTGAATGTAAATTTGTTACAATGATCTTAGTGTTTTCCAGGGTGAATGATCTCTATGAAAGTAGTGAACACTTACTTCCCTATAGGGGTGAACACTTCATTGAGTGTTTATCATTGTTTTTGTTGGAAATTTACAAAATACAATTTATTTCTATAGTTTCTTGATGCTTTATCAATGTTCTAGCATGTTCTTAATGCATGTTTATGTAGATTTTAATATGATTAAAATGTTGTATTAAATTTAGTTATTTCTGATGCAGAAGCATCCAAGGTGTATGGGCAATCCTGTGTCACCAAATAAAAAAATTTAATTTTCAGTTGTTTGGTTTTTCAATAATGTTGGAGCTTTGAGAAAATCATATTTTTTATTTGCAACACATATTTTCATGGACCACTTTGTAATTGTAATTTTGCAGAAAATTACTCCAATATTTTGTAATTTCCACCATTTGTGGGAGAATCTTTCCCAGGCATCCACTTGGAGATATGCATTAATTTGTATTTTGGTGGGGCTGATTTGGTGGGTGAGATGCCGTCATAAAGTGGGTCACCAACTCCTAATTTTAGCAAGCACTTATTTTGTAACCTACATCATGTAAGGAATCTTGTAAGTGGTCTTTATGGCCAGGTTGGTGGACCTAACTCCAAGAATTTTATTTTATTAATTCCAAAATTTGCAACTCCAAGATGGGGGGTCGTAATTATGAGACCCAGTCTCGGTAAAATGGGAATAAATTTCTCATTTTAGATCAAAATTGAAAATTTTAAAATGTTCTAGAAATTTGGGAAGGAGATGCACGAAACCCAAAACCGATTTTAGAAAATCCCAAAAATTGAGGGAGAAATGATAGGTTGGAAGTGACGGGTTTTCTTATGGATTTGTGGAGGTTGTTTTGAGAAACCAATTGTGTTTTCTTCTCACACAATTTCTACATATTGAGGCTTGCTCATTTGGGAGGGGGAGTGCTTTGGATGAAGATATTTGCATAGCCAGATCCTACCAGTGTGTGTCCAGATTGATGAAGACATAAAAATTTGTTACAAGTGTGGATTGTAATCTTCTCAGAAGCTCAGCTTCATGATTTTGCAATAGTTTTCAGATTCAACAAAAGTGTTGGTGTAAATTTCTCTTGTATTTGTTCCATTTTATTTTTATCTTGCTTTCAGAGGCTTGTGAAGTGTTGTGTTGCAGATTTTCAAGGGAGAAGATCCCTTTTGTAATCAATGGTATCAGAGCCAGGTTGTTCCTGAGTCTGTAGGCAGAGCGCCAAACGTGAGGCAGCTTGTAGCAGGACGTGTGTTGTGGGTGAAGATCAATATGCCTCGTAGACTTGCTGTGCATGGTGGAGGAAGAGGCAGAGGTGATGGAGGAAGAGATCAACCTAGAGAGGAGATTAGAGCTCTTCAAAGACAGTTGGATGCCTTGTGAGCAGATATGCATACAAGAAATTTGCACAGAGAAGAACAAGATAGTGAAGAAGAAATTGAAGAAGTAGAAGAAGAATTAAATCCTAGAGAAACCAAATTATTGAAAGCCATTTCGCAGATAGGGAAAAAGCCAAAGGTAGAGGTTTCAAATTTCAATGGAAGCCTAAACCCAGAAGAATTGATAGACTGGATTTATGACATGGAATAATTTTTCGAGTTTGAGGAGATTGAAGACCCTCACAGAGTGAGATTTGCTAGAACAAAATTAAAAGGACATGCCAGCATTTGGTGGAGAGAAATTTAGCTTGAAAGAGGAACAAGGGGAAAAGATCCAATTACCAAGTGGGATAGAATGGTGGAAAAGATGAAAAGATAATTTATTCCAGTGGACTATGAGTTGGAGTTGTTGAAAAAGATGCAAAGCCTAAAACAAGGAACCAGAATAGTGAAAGAGTACACGGAGGAATTCCACGAGGTCCTGATCTGAGCGGGACATTCTGAAGCAAACAAGGAGAAGGTAGCTCGTTACATAAATGGGTTAAGGCCAAGCATACAATATGAATTAGCATTGGTGAGGATGAACACCATTGTGGTTGCTTATCAATTTTCGTTGAAAGTTGAAGAAAGCTTGAATAAGAAGTTTGAGAACAAACGAAGAGGAAGAGATCATGGTGAGAGAGCTGGAGAAAGACCTTATGAGGAACAAGACAATAATCTGAAAAATCATAAATTTGAAGACCACGACAGCAACAACAAAAATAAAAAATCAGAAAATTATTATCCTACAAGAGATCAAAATGTAAGAGGTCGAGGAAGATCAGGTAGAGGATTCGGAAGAGGCAGCTTTCTAGAAACCTGTTACCGATGTTGAGAAGGACATAGATCATATGAATGTCTAGAAAGAAACAATAGAGGACCTGAGCATCATGCTAGGATAGCAAATGTGAATGAAGAAGATACAAGATCATCGCACTCCAAAGAAGCCGAAGAAGGAGAAATCTTGGTAGTTAAAAGAGCCTTGGTGAGTGAAGACAAAGAACCAGATCAAAGGAAGACATTGCTCTGAACAAGATGTAAGTGTGAAGGTAAAGCATGTAATGTGATTATTGATAGTGGTAGTACTAACAATCTTATTTCTGAGGAGATGGTAGAAAAATTGCAGGTGGAGAGATGAAAACATCTACATCCATATAGGATAGCTTGGCTACAAGATGACAGGAAACTTTTGATCAGCGAACAAAGTCTGGTAAAGTTTAAGATTGGAGATTACCATGATGAGATTTTGTGTGATATAATTGCTATGGATGCTTGTCACATGTTATTAGGGAGACCATGGCAATTTGACAGAAGGTCACACATGATGGGTATGCTAACACATACTCACTAATGAAGGATGGAATTCAACATAAGTTGAAGCCACTTAAAGAAGGTATGACATGTAAAAACACTGGTAATTGTTTGACTTATGGAATTAAAGAGTTAGTGAAAGAGAGTGAGGATGATGAATCTAAGTTACTAATGCAAGTTGCAGCCATGTTGATTGAATTCAAGAGGAGTGGAATGGAAGTTTCGGTGGAGAGAAAAGAAGAAGAGGTAAAATTTGATTTTTGTGAAAATTTTGTTAAATCTGATTTATTTGAGGAGGATAAGATCAGCAAAAGGAAGGATATTGCAGCAAAGGACACATTGGGAAATGAAGGTACAAGAGAGAAAGAAGATGAGCAAATGAAGGCTGAATTATTTGATGATCTCTTGGTTGATGAAGAGGTTATGAAAGATGAAAATCTTAAGACTAATAGCTTGTTGTTGCAAGATGAGAAATCTAAATTTTCTTATTATTTTACTAACATTAATGTGAATGCAGAGGAGAAAGAGTTTGCAGTTGAACGTTGTCTCTTAGGAGACATAGTGAAAGAGGAACACAATGTTGCAGAAGAGAAATATGATGGACAAATTGTTACAGCAGTTGCAAGGAAGGAGATCAAGTATAAATTTGATTATTTTATTGACAAAGATGACATTAAAGATTGTGATTTTCCAAAGTTTCCTAGTGTACATTAGTGGGAGTTGAGTTATGTGAAAAGAGGGAGAAAGAGAGGAAAAATGAAAGAAGGAAGAGACATCAAATTTCAGAGAAATCCGGTGAAGCACATTTAGGCAGATAAAAGGGAGAAGTGGATTTAGAACAAGCACAAAATTTACAAATGTTTATGAGTTTCACTCATGAAACATTTTTTCTTCTACCCTGGGTGTCTGATGCAAGAGCATCCAAGGTGTATGGGCAATCCTGTGTCACCAAAAAAAAATATTTTAATTATCAGTTGTTTGGTTTTTCAATAATGTTGGAGCTTTGAGAAAATCATATTTTTTATTGCAACAAATATATTTCCATCTACACTTTGTAATTGTAATTTTGGAGAAAATTATTCCAATAATTTGTAATTTCCACCATTTGTGGGAGAATCTTTCCTAGGCATCCACTTGGAGATATGTATTAATTTGTATTTTGGTGGGGCTGATTTGGTGGGTGAGATGTTGTCATAAAGTGGGTCACCAACTCCTAATTTTAGCAAGCACTTATTTTGTAACCGACATCATGTAAGGAATCTTGTAAGTTGTCTTTATGGCCAGGTTGGAGGACCTAACTCTCGGAATTTTATTTTATTAATTCCAAAATTTGTAACTCCAAGATGGGGGGGTCGTAATTATGAGACCCTATCTCGGTAAATGGGCATAACTTTCCGATCAAAATTGAAACTTTTAAAATGTTTTGGAAAGCTAGGAAGGAGATGCACGAAACCCAAAATAGATGTTAGAAAATCCCAAAAATTGAGGGAGAAATGACAAGTTGGAAGTGGCAGGTTTTCTTGTGCATTTGTGGAGGCTGTTTTGATAAACCAATTGTGGTTTCTTCTCACACAATTTCTACATATTGAGGCTTGCTCATTTGGGAGGGGGAGTGCTTTGGATGAAGATATTTTCATAGCCAGATGCTGTCGGTGTGAGTCCAGATTGGTGAAGACATAAAAATTTGTTGCAAGTGTGGATTGTAATCTTCTCAGAAGCTCATAGCTTCACGATTTTGTAATAATTTTTAGATTCAATAAAAGTGTTGGTGCAAATTTCTCTTCTTTTATTTGATGTTCCATTTTATTTTCAGCTTGCTTTCAAAGGTTTGTGAAGTGTTGTGTTGCATATTTTAAGGGAGAGGATCCCTTTTGTCATCAATTTCACTTATTGTAAGTATGAATTGTATGTTGTGGATAATGAAATGGATGTAGACCTCATATTCTTTTTTGTGATATCACCTTAACCTTTTGAGAATGATTTTATGGGTGTGTATTAACCATTTAATATTTTATCTCTCTTGTACCATTTCTTAATTAAAGGAAAGAAATAATCATGTCTTGTGGGTTTAAATAATTTGGGGAATGTTAGCACTTCCTAGTGTACATTGAATTAGTATGGTATGTGAAATCATCTCATTAGTGTGTTTATGCAAATGTACTTTCTCTACTTATCACTCTATTCTTATGGTGATGCTTATGTGTTAATAAGAGATCAATAAAAGTGTATGTTATGATATCCTTATCTATCTCTTCATTTGAGTGTTTGCTTGTGTGGATAAGATAACCTTAAATATGTACTTTCATGTATAGCTTGTTGGCAAGAGACACTATATGAATTCATGATTGTTGTCATTGATGGCAACAAAGTTCATCCCACACATCCGCAGGACATAGTGTGTCTCTACCGGAAGTCAAAATGAAGATTGTTGTGGTCCGGTAAACAAGAACAGAGCATGTGGCAAGGTCCGACAGACAGGTCCGGATCTCTCAGAGAAAATATCTTGGTGAAGTGCAAATTTGGGGAAGTCAAGAGGACTACCTTGAGTGATAGATTCCAAGGATTTAGCCTCCGGTGATAGATGCGGAAAAAGATATGAATAGTTGAGTACCGGATTCCTGAGTGACAGTGTGAACAAAGGAAGAACTGACTAACAGAACATCAAACTACTTTCCGGATATGTTACTGATGGTGGTAAAGGTTATGAAGGCATGAATCATGTTTGGCCGACATGATTAATGATTTCTACAAGTATATACTTGATCCGCGTTACTTGATGTGCAAGGATTCAATCGACAGATCAGAATTAGTGAAAAGATTGACTATTCCGGGTGCCGACTAGAAAGGTGATGAAATTACTTGTGCAGATATATATACACGATGGATTTAGTTGTGAGAGGTGTGGTTGTTGGAAGTGATGTGCGAATAAAAGCAGAAGAGTAGAGCAGAAGCAGTAAGAAAGGTCCGGTATGTGAAAGAAAGCAGCTTAAGAGAAGAGGAAAGATGAAATGCAGCAGATCAGTGTACTGAGCCTAACTGGAACTGAACTCCAGCATATGTAGATGCTTCCAAATCAGTTCAAGTATTGTATAACTCTCTTTTGTAGACAGTGAGTCTCTTGTAGGCAGTGTGCCTCTTGTGAGCAGTGTGCTCGGGCAGTGAGCCCTAATTGGCAAGTGCCATTTTGTTTTTCTATTCTACTAACAGATAATACAATCTTAGGTTAATCACCTTGTGGTTTTCTCCCTTAACAGGGTTTCCACGTCAAAAATATTGTGTCATGTGTACTTCCATTTTCATGGTTATATTTGCTTGTTTGAATTAATGTTGCATTGATTAATAAGAAAGTTCAGAAAAAAGAAATATTAGAATAACTGATTCACCCCCCCCTCAGTTATCAACAATTGGTATCAGAGCTAAGTTCCTCCTAACAGAGTCTAACAGCTTGAGGAAGATCTGGGAATCCAAATGGATGCATATGGTTTAATGGAGCAACTCAAGACTGCCCTTGAAGATCTTGAACAGTCAAACTCTGAAGTCAATGAATTAAAGGAAAGACTCAAATAGGCTAATGATTTCATGAGAGAACTAAAAGACAAATTAAGTCTCTCTATGAAAAAGAGAAAGAAACTGCTTCAGCAATTGGCAAGACAAAGTGAAGCAAATAATGCAAATGAAGAGTTGACTGAGAAAACCAAGTTATGTGAAAAGTTATCAAAAGAAGTCATTATGGTAAGACATGAAATGGAATCAGGAGTCATAAAGTTTACCGAAGAGATTGAAGAGAAAAGAAAAACTAAAGATAATCTAAGACAATCTCTCGAGGAGAAAGTAGAAGATTGCCACCAGATGGATAGAATTATCAGACATCTTGAATCTGATCTTGAAGATGCTAAAGATAATGAAGAAAAACTTGAGGATCAAATTGTCTCTCTCAAAAGGGATCTTCAAACAACAAATGAATATAAAGAGAAATTCAAGATAAGTTCTGCTCAACTTGAAGTTCTTGGAAGTCAAAAGAAGGTAGATGACAAGTGTGGCTTGGGATATGAGAAAGGAGAAAGCTCCGAATCCGGTCAGAAGAATTTTGGACCAGAAAATCCAAGGAACAGGTCTAGAAGACCTCCGGTAAGACAACCCAATGCTCAAAGATATCCATCCTTCAATGGATACTGCCACAGCTGCAATCACTTTGGTCACAAAGCTAATCAGTGCAAAAAGAGAATGAATCAGACTAATTCATCCTTCTCCGAATAGTGTTTTAACTGCAAAAGGTATGGTCACAAATCTCATGAATGCAGAAATATGCAAATGAACAAATCATTCAATGGTAGATGCTTTGCATGCAATAGAATAGGTCATATGGCTAATCAATGCAGATCAAGAGGATATCAATCAAATATGCAGAGAAATGTTATTTGTCAAATTTGCAATAGATCCGGTCATATTGCAAAATTCTGTAGAAGCAAAAATCAGGACAAAAGAGGTCTGGTATATCATAATCAGAATCAAGATAAGGGGAAACAAAAAGTGAATGCGGATGAAGTTAAAAGTGAGATGAACAAGATTTGGGTGAAGAAAAGTACAGAGAATGAAGAGGTTGGATCCGCACCAGACTCTGGTGCTGATATTCCTTCCAAAAACTAAAAGGTGAGCTCTGGCTCAGGGGGAGACACAAAGAAAACCTTGTTCCCCTAGCCAGTCAATTGGTGCCGGAACTGGCACAAGAAGAGCTACGGATCAAAGGGTTTCTAGAGAAACATCTAAAGAAGGTCAGGTAAAGATTTGAGAGATCAACAAGAAAATTTAAAAAGTTTAGTTCCTTCAAAATTGGTCCAGTTAAACAAGTCTTCCAGTAGAACAGGTTTCTCACAAGATTGGCCCAATATGGATCCAAATTGAAAGAGCCTGATCTGTAGATACATGAGATGATCAGAAGGAGAAGTGGACATTATGATTCATCATTAACATCGATCACAAAGGCATCATAATGATCCAGATGAGTTTCTTCCTCCCTGAACAAGGAAAACAAGGCAAACCGGAATAAATTAGGTTACGCATTTATTGCGGGGTGTAAATTAGGGCTTTTTGGAATAAAAGAGCTCATTTGTTTGTCATTTACACATTTGTACATGCGAAGAAGAAAGAAGAGGAGCTCTGCAACTACTTCCCCAAAGATCAAGACGATTCTTCATACAGCTCAATCTGGATTTCACGTGTTTGCCCTAATCAGCGTAAAAAGAATTCTTCGTTCTTGATATCTTTCAATAAAAATCCTTGATGATGGCTACTCCGAATATAGTAAAGATTTCTGATAGACCTCGCCCCATTTTTAAGAAGCATCCATACAAATCCTTGGAGGTAGATCCCCTAGAAGCCTTCTCTAGTGTTCCGCATGGTGTTTTGCACACCAAAGACATTAGGGTTTATATACATGCAAATATTGAAGAGTTTGGGGAATTCAAACTAAGAGATATCTATCACAAACAACTAATAGATGATGCCTTTGAGCTTAAATCAGAATATAAGGGTATCCAAGAGAAACATTTTGATCAATTCATTCATTTCCCCTGCTTTGAAGAAGATGAATGGGTCCGGTATGTGTTGAGTAGGGTGCATGATAACTTCCTATGGCTAAACAGACCTTGCAAGATCACAAAGGAGGCAATTAGGGCTGTAACTGGTTTATACTCTTCCGGAGGGATACCTGTCCTCAAATCTGTCAAAAACAACATTGTAACTGAGGCCACCGGATCAAAATTTGATAAGAGGGCAATGACTATTGAAGATATTACTGACCCGGACATCAAGTTTGCATCTATGATAATAGGATACAAGATATATCACTCCAGTAGGGAGAATTTAGTATCCGGAACTGCAATATATACTGCCTATGAGATGCTGAGAAAAAATGCAGAATATGATCTCTGTGAACTTCTTTTGAGCCAATTAATGGAAAACATACAAAAGATCAAAAAGGACAAGAAAAACTCTTTCAAATATGGTGCACTAATATTATGTTTATTTTTCTACTTCATGAATGAGTTGCCTGGATCAAATGGATGGGTATGGCAGGATGACAAACTGGTAGCAGTTCAGATCAGAGACTATTTGCATGGGCTTGGGGATGCTAAAGCAAGAAATACAGCCCTGTGGGGATATTTCAAGAACTTTCAGAGCATGATGCAAGCAAGAGAAAGAATTCCCCAGTCTCTTGTTGAGAAATACAAAGACACAGTATGCTTTATGGTAGAGACAGATCAATGCCTAATGGAGGCAGTAGAACCAAGAACTGTGTGGATCATGCCTATGGGGTATGAAGTTGACGAACAAATTATGGAATTGCATGTTCAACACATGCTAAGTCAGCCAAAGGATCCAAAGGCAGAGAGGTTTGGAACCTTTGAAGAGCTAAGTATAAAGGTTCATGTGGAACTCAGGCAACCGGAAATGAAGAGGAAAGTCAGAAAAGAAGTTGAAGAAATTGCAAAAGGGCTAGGCATCTCAAAGGAGGCACTTGATGCCAATAGGGAAAAGAGGAAAATGGCTGAGGAAGAGAAGAAAGAGGTAGAAAAGAAAAGTGAGGAAAGTGCTCTGGTAGAAACTTCCACCCAGACCAGATCATCAAAGAGATCAGCACCTGTCCCTGCTAAAAGCTCAAAACCGGAAGTCCAAGCATCCAGTAAAGGAGAGAAAGGGTCAAAGACAAAAGCCAAAGGGCTTATGCAAGTCAAAGAGATGAGGAAACTGAATCTGATGAAGAAATCAGGAAAATGAAGAAAAAGAAGAAAACATCCAGTCAACCCTCTACCGGACAGAAGGAAGAAGAAAAGACAGGAATATGTTGAAAAACCCACTCTTCACATTGACGACATAATCAAATCAGTCACAGTGGATGGAAATCTTCAACCAGTGGTTGAGTTCTATGATGATTATGGTGAAGCAGATCAGAAGATATTGCAAGATGCCACAGTCAGGTATCTAAATATCTACAACAAAGCATTTATTGAAATTATATCTCTGATCCCTAAAAGCTTGGAGAAGGAACTAGAAACAAGAAAGAACATTGCCCAAGCTAAAGACCTAGAAATCTGGGAACAAATAGCAATTCAGCTATATCCTTCAATCGACCCCAAGACAATGAATATGATATTCAAAGATTGTAAGGATGAGTTCAAAAGCAAAGCAAGGATGAATCAACTTATGCTTGGTGAGACTGACAAGGTAGCCAAGGACACAGAAGAGATCCTCTGGAAGGCCTTCAAAAGATTTAATCTTCCTACTATAGAGGACTTGGGTACTGACCCCTCGACCACAAATGTTGCAGAAGAAACTACTGAGAAAATGACAGAAGAGGTGGGCCCTGAACAGACTAACATTTCTCCTCCGGTTTCCCCTACAGTCTCTGGATCTAAAGGAGAAGAAAGATTACAGGAGAAAGAAGCAGAGGTGAAGGAAAAAGAAGATGACAGTGCTAAGGTTGCAGAAGGAGAGAAGCCTTCAACAGAGAAGACCACAACTGCTAGTGGTGAGAATGTAGGAGAGAAAGCTCCAAGGGATAGCTCTAAGATTGCAGAAGAAGAGAAACATCTATCTCTGGCAAGAGACACTGCACAAACTGTCCAAGAATTCCTGAACAAAGAAACAATGGAGATTGATGAACCAGAGCTTCTACAAGGTCCATTCAATTTTGATTCTCTTTCTTTGGTACAGACAATGAAGATAGCTTCATTTGCTAATGCTAAGGCTAAAGAAAAACTCCTAAAGTCTCATATGGAAGATTGTGAGTTGATAGAAGCTGCTTTCGGAGTGCTAGAAAAGATTATGCCATCGTTTCAGAAGGATACCACAGCCTCATCCGGTAATCTCAAAACTCTAGTCAACAGTGTTAATACACATTTTGATTCTCTAGAGAAATCAGCTAAAGAAAAGGTTCGGAAGGAGTTTTTGGATAAGAGATTATCATAATTACAAAGTTTGATCATTAATGATAGGAGAAATATGAATACCGGGATAAAGAGCTTAGAAAATGCTCTTAAGGATGGTGGTGAAATATACAAATTTTGTATCTCCTGGTCCAAAGCAACAGTGGAGATTGAGAAGAAAATAAAAGAGCAAGAGGATAAACTACTAAGTTTGTCTCAAAGTTTTGATCCTCTCTCTTCCTCCATAGTAAATCAAGAATGTCAGACTATTGCAATCACAAATGCAATAAAGAATTTTGAGAAGGAAAGGAAGAACATAATTAGCCGGATGGGTGAACTTAGAAGGATTATTATCCCTAAGTTAGAGGCCATGCATGAGGCCATAAGTGATGCTCAGACTACCGCCCAAACCAATGATCTGACAAATCTTAAGAGGGCAGAAGCTTTTGCATTTTTGCTGAGTGGTCACATCTCAATTTTGGATAGAATGAAGCAAAGTTGGGCTGCAGAACTCATCCAACTGAAAACAACTTTTGCAAACATACTGCAGTATATGTAAGTACTCCATATGTATATAATTATACGGCTAAGTATAGTAAAATTTTTGAAAATTATGGTATGCGGACCCTACCCTTTGCCATTGATGTCAAAGGGCGAGTGAGGAGCAGTGAAAAATGAGGAATCCAACTAAGGGGAGCTCCAGAAAATGTATATAAAAATAGGGGCATCAGTCAAGGGGGAGCATAATGTAAACACTTAGTCATTTTTCACTAAGTGTTGCCATCAATGCCAAAGGGGGAGATTGTTGACAAGAGACACTATATGAATTCATGATTGTTGTCATTGATGGCAACAAAGTTCATCCCACACATCCGCAGGACATGGTGTGTCTCTACCGGAAGTCAAAGTGAAGATTGTTGTGGTCCGGTAAACAAGAACAGAGCATGTGGCAAGGTCCGACAGACAGACCCAGATCTCTCAGAGGAAATATCTTGGTGAAGTGCAAATTTGGGGAAGTCAAGAGGACTACCTTGAGTGATAGATTCCAAGGATTTAGCCTCTGGTGATAGATGAGGAAAAAGATATGAATAGTTGAGTACCGGATTCCTGAGTGACAGTGTGAACAGAGGAAGAACTGACTGACAGAACATCAGACTACTTTCTGGATATGTTATTGATGGTGGTAAAGGTTATGAAGGCATGAATCATGTTTGGCCGACATGATTAATGATTTCTACAAGTATATACTTGATCCGCATTACTTGATGTGCAAGGATTCAGCTGACAGATCAGAATTAGTGAAAAGATTGACTATTCTAGGTGCCGACTAGAAAGGTGATGAAATTACTTGTGCGGATATATATACACGATGGATTTAGTTGTGAGAGGTGTGGTTGTTGGAAGTGATGTGCAAATAAAAGCAGAAGAGCAAAGCAGAAGCAGTAAGAAAAGTCCGATATGTGAAAGAAAGCAGCTTAAGAGAAGAGGAAAGATGAAGTGCAGCAGATCAGTGTACTGAGCCTAACCGGAACTGAACTCCAGCATATGTAGATGCTTCCAAATCAGTTCAAGTATTGTATAACTCTCTTTTGTAGACAGTGAGTCTCTTGTAGGCAGTGTGCCTCTTGTGAGCAGTGTGCTCAGGCAGTGAGCCCTAATTGGCAAGTGCCATTTTGTTTTTCTATTCTTTTAACAGATAATACAATCTTGGGTTAATCACCTCGTGATTTTCTCCCTTAACAGGGTTTCCACGTCAAAAATATTGTGTCATGTGTACTTCCATTTTCATGGTTATATTTGCTTGTTTGAATTAATGTTGCATTGATTAATAAGAAAGTTCAGAAAAAAAGAAATATTAGAATAACTGATTCACCCCCCCCCCTCTCAGTTGTCAACATAGCTCCTTATTCTTTGTTGCTCCTAAGTGTAGGGAAGAATCTTGGCTATACATGCTAGTGAAGGGTAGTAAGAAGAATGTTGTTAGTCCTTAAATATTTTCTTTCTTATGAATAAAATGAGGAGAGTGGCTCCATTTTAGGTAGTTGATAGAAGTGCCTGAGAAAATATGAAGTGTACTTTCATTGAGTATACTATATATGTGTGCCTCTCTTGCACCCCCTTGTAAAAGGTTAAATGAATTATCATTGTTTATATCATGAGTTGATCTCTCTCTTATGCTTGTACAAATAATTGATGAATGAATCTAATGGAAAAAAGATAGTAGATGTATTATGTGATCAATGGTAGGAATATAAAATAATTCTTATTGTATCTACTTCATCTCTTCATCTTGATTAATGGTTGAAAGGGCTAAATCATATTGTGCTTCCTTAATTTTAGTATTATGTTGGTGTGTGTGGTAGTGCCACATTGAGATGTGTGTCATCGAACATATATTGAGGTGATGTAATCTCTAGTGTTTGTTTTTCTATATGTTAGAAATAATTTTATGGAATTCCAAACATTGTGTGACTTCTTGAGGTCATACCAGAGAAAACCATAGAGTCCTAGATAAAGATTAAACTAAGGACCTAAATTCAATGCTCTAGGATCACCTACTAGGAGACCTCAAATATAAATATCAAGAGTGAGTCATGTTAGGATTATCTTGACAATGAAGTATAATCTAATATGCTTATGGATAGATTCAAGTTCACTAGGTGTGTTTCATGGCTACACCATGTTGCATAATAAAAAAGTCAAACATAGAAAGAGAGGGCATAACAGTTGATTAAAAGATGTTTAATATTCTCATGAGGTAACAAAAAGGTAATTGTTGGAGGGGCATCTAAGTAGCATTCATCTCCATGCTCTCATGGGAGAAATGCAGTAGTGATGTGTGGTGCTTCAGGGAAGCAATCGTCAATAGGCAAAAGTGGGAATTTTTTATTAGCTCTAGCTCTATAATTAAGTCAATGAGAAATCCCTCAACTTCAATGAGGAACTCAAAAATTGTCATAAGTGAGGGAAGGAAAATTCTCTCTTTTATCAATTATAAGGAAAGATTGTATTGGTCTTTTGAGCGCATGGATGTGTATAAGTGCAAGATGTTTCAATCTAATATTTTTGGTGTTTTCAATATTTCAATATTTTTTGGGGTTTTCTATTTAAGAAATTGTTTAGATTCACCAACATAGATGTAGGTGACATAAATGCACTTCCATTAATGCAATATTCCTATATGGCCTTTTCCCATATGAAATTCATTAATGCACTTGTGTTTGTTTTAGTTATGTAGAAAGAAAACAAAAAAGACTTAATTGCAATATTTATGCAAGCTACTATGTAGCTTATGATTAGTTTCAAATTTTCCAACAAGAAATTAACAAGGAGAATGATTAAAGCTTCAAAGGAAAATTAAATACAAACTCCTATACAATTGTTCTAACAAAATGGCAATGAAAATAACAAGCTAAAGAATTTGTTCATAGCCCAAAATGATATATGAATACTAATAATTCCAAATAAGCAACATATAAGGAATATATGCACCTTATAGTGGTTACTCTAAAGTGTTTATCAATACAAAATAGTAAAAGTAAATAAGGACAACAATTGATGGGTGCTCAAAGAGCAACCCAGGGCCTTCCTCAGTGGGAGGTATCATTAGGGGTGAAAAAGGAAGTATAATAGAATGCTATGCTAAATAGATTGGAAGTGTAACTAATAACCTAGTTGAGGTCTATGCATTATGGTGGGGTCTTCAGAGAATTCAATTGTATGGCTTTTAGAATGTTGAGGTTGAAGGAGACTCAAAGGTCATTTTGGATCTTATCTTGAGTTCTTCCAACATACCATGGCAATTAAGGGACTATGTGGATGCTATTAAAATTTCCCTTATAAACATTAGCAATGTTATTGTTCAACATGTGTTTAGGGAAGGAAATCATGTTGTGGACAAGATAGCAAACTTGGGCTTAACTTTAATGAGTGGTGGTATACCACCAACATGGAGGACCTCCCTTAGGATATTCAAAGCACTATATCTAATGAGGGAAATATGACCCCTAATCTTGAATCTAATAAAACTATTGGGAACAGGGATGAAGATTCCCTAGAGAATATCTTACTTTCCTTGAAAGAGAAGGGTGGGGTATCATCCACTAAGGGGTCGGGTAAGAAAAGAAAAATTGTTTAAATTAAGTTTGCCTCTACCAAGGTGAATTTAGATGCTAGGTTTGCAAATTTTCAGCCACAAGATAACATGAAGAACATTTATCATCATGCTACTGCTATAGGAAGAAGATCTGCTAGGATTGCTAAGGCTGCTATGCAAAAGAATAATAAAAGCACTAAATAGAATAAGAATGTGGATATTTCCATAGAAGAGATTGTCTCAGATACCTTATCTGATGACATACCTAATATGGCTAATGAGATTGAAGAAGACTTAGACTTAGACATTGTAGAGGAGGCTCAAATTGAGAGGGAAATTGAAGTTGAGATTAGTGATCCTGACCAACAGATACAGCATGAAGAGGAGGAGGTGAGGACGGAAGCTAACCTGAACTTCCAAGTTGAAACAATTTTGAAACACATCTTTTTTTAGGTGATGCAAGATTGCCCTTACACCACTGGATGCTCCTGCATCAATGTATGTGCTTTGGAGGCTAGTTTTTTTTAAGGATTTTCCCAAGGTATATATATGTCATTTATTTTCTTTCGATTGCTTCTATTCTTTTTCTCTCATTATTTTTTATTTTTAAGTTTTTTTTTACATTCCAAAATATTGCTTATTTTTTTATAGATTAATTTCTATATTATTCTCCCCATAGGGTTAATGTGGAAATGCCTACATTTTAGTAGTTGAGCTTTGTTTTATGTTTAATTGCTAAGGGGTTTGTGGGCACTTTTCCTAACACTTGGTAGGAGAGAAGAGGTGGTTCTATGGTTTGCATGTGAGTTGCATGTATAGGCATGTGGTTTTCATGTACTTGTATGTTCTCACATGTGGGTTGCATGTGCTTACATGTCATTGCATGTGATGGATCCATGATGATTTAGTTTTGGGTATTCCTTTGTTGTTAATTTCTTAGCTTATAAATCTCATGTGAATCTATTAGAAGGGATTGGTTGTTTATTGATCCTTATGTGAGTGGGATTTTGTAGTGGATCTATTTTGATATATTCAGGAAACAATATAGTGAGCATTAGTAGAATGGTAGAGAGGTTCAATGGAGCCAACATTGGGCCTTAGAAGCTCAAGGTGGATTATTTTGGAGTTGGTCATGTTTTTGTATGTTGCATGGTTGTGACTTGAAGCTCATGGAAGGGGGATAGAAATTAAATGGAAATGGAGACATAGGAACTCTAAATAAGACCGTGGATCAACATAAGAAAGGGGAAATGGATGGCTAGGGATGACTTAGGCAAGGGGTAAGAGGTCAAAACATGAAAAAAAACACATGGGCTTGGGCTAAACTAGACACAAAAAATGTAATAATGAAGTTACAAGGGTATGCAATTTTATTATTACATTTTTTCGACACTTTAGTAGACTTACAACATGTTATGAGAGAAAGTTTGTTAAGGAAGAGTATAATAACATAAATTATGAAATGTAAAGGATAATTGATACTAAAAAAGAGAGATGTCGGTCTTTGATTTTATCTTTAGTCTTCATTCCGGCTCTTATACCTATTCTTGTAAAGCACCCAAGGAAAGTAGTCACTATGTGCTAACAAAGCAAACTAGGATAAAAAATAAAAATAGGAACTAACACTATCATAAAGGATTCAACATGTTCACACGATGAAAATTTCATGATCTTGAGCATATCCTTAGAACACATCTGGTATCTGTGTCGAAATAAGCATGATCTTAACCACTTTTTTTTGTGGGAAAGATCTATGGAGATCTACTCGGGCTAAGAAAATTTAAGGATGGAAAGCATGGTAGGGACCTATGTTGAATAATGGAATGGAAACCTTGGCAATGGTCAAAGGAAAATTGGAAGGCTAGGATAATGGAATAACAATGAGGGTTGTAAAGGAGCCACCTATAAAAGAGTCCAATCCAAACTAATGTGAGGCAGTATGATGATGATTAGAAATTAGAAATTTGGTAATTTGGTGCGAGCTACCCCATGGATAAAGATAGTAGCCAACTCAATGGAAACTAGAATCTAATCTAGAAATTTGTTAGGAACCGCCCCATGGCTAAAGATTGTGGCTACCACTATGGAAACTAAAAACTTCTTTGGCAATTTGGTGGGAGCCACCCCATGGTTAAAATGGTAGTTTGCCCTATGTAAATAGAGAATTATCATCAATGGTTAATCGAATAAAAGGGCTAGATGAGCTAGTCATCATTGAGGATAAATGGCAATGGACAAATGTGGATGGCTAGTCACCTTCACAAATAAATGGTAATGCTCAAACAAATAGCTAGTCATCAAGGTCAAATGGTAATTCTCAAATGTATAAAGGAGTGAATGTGAGTGATGTAGGATATATGCCCCCAAGTTGACTAGAAAAATATTTAAGTGAATAGATCTAGTCGACATAAGGTTAAATGAATATGATAATGCTGGATGAAATAGGCCAAGGTGAGACCCCCAAGAGGATCATGAGGGAAGCTAGTATCGTATGCCCCCAAGTGATGACATGACAAATCAATGGGTAAGTGGAACATTGTGGTTATGCCCCCAAGAGTGTTTGAATGATGTGATGGTAAAAGCAAAAGATCACAAGGAAAGTTGATAATGGATTGAAATAATATGGCAATGATGATTCTCGATGAGAGTGAATAACAATATCATGTCATCAAGGTGATCAATATGAGTAATCATTATGATATATTGGTATATAAGTTGATTATGAGGCATAGAAGGGGGACACGAATGTTATGCCCCCAACAATGGTTCAAGTGATGATCCATTGGGAGATCTCAAAATATAAAAGCAATTATGGTGCTAGAAGGGGACTCTAGGCTAAACATCAACATAGGAAATAGGTGGTGAGATGAGAGAAGAAGCACAAAGGAGACCAAATATAAGATGCATGAATTGGGATGATACAAAAGAGAACCCAAAATAGATACCATTATGATATCAAGAATGGTTAGAAAGGAAAATCCAAAGATGCATAGGATCTCAATCAAGGAAACAAGTCAATGGAAACATAGGTTAAGATAATCAAATGATTTGGCAACAAAAAACATGTGCATGAAATCTCATCTCCCTATGTGGTTGAAGTGAATCCTAATAGTAGTATGTAATAGTAACTAAACATGGATCATCATTTTCTAACTCATAGTATGGGATATGGTTCAAACATGTGGAAAGGTGAAAAAAATAAAGTGGCAAAAGTGGAAAATCACAATCAACAACAATAAAGGCAATCCATGGTAAAATCTCAATCATAGATGAAAGGTGGCAATGGTCAAATCTTTCCTCTAGTGCATTTAGGATCAAGTACTTGGGTCAAGGGATTTTAACAGGACTTCCTAAGCTTATGCACCGGTTCAAATAGGAATTTTGCTTGGTCTATCTTTATTATATACTTGCTCTATGAAATGGAATGGAGGGAAATGTGGTAATGTGGTAATTGTAGAGGAAAACTAATGCGTTGTAGACTTGACACAATTCAGGGGTAAACCTATTTGAATAGTCCACTTGACATTATACACCTACATTAAATTATCAACCAAGGAGCGTAAACTTATGATGGCACTGCACTATATGTGCCTTCAGGGGCTCATATTCTCCTAAACTATCCTATTCAAACCTACTCAAATTATTCTACTTCACTGGAATTCACAGAAATGCAAGAACAATAAAAATAGTTACAAAACCTAGTGGCTACGAGTACCTGCAAGATAAGTTGTAGATAACTACTAACTATAGAAAAATACAAAACTAATCCAAAACCATTCAAAATGATGAGAAAGCTAATGCTAAGCTCCAGAGGACTACATGGATCAATTATATATTTGTTCATGAACCACAACTACTATAATTAACAAGAGTATTCTACTTAACTTCACAATGCATTTATAAAATAACGAGAAACAACTTTAACAAGAATGCATAAATGAATAAGAAAAAAAATGAAGTGAAGATCAGTACCTTGAGTGGCCGACTCAGGGGACTGACTCACTTAGCAGGAAATAAAATCTAACTCAGATACTCATGCATCCACATAACACATAGTTCCTTTCATTCCATATCACAAAATACTTCAAACAAAATCTTCTTTGCAGATTATATTCAATAATTGCATTTCAACAATTCATGTCTGGAGAAATAACTAACTGTTGTATCTTCCAATAGACAACTAAGTAACTAACTTGACTCTGAGCTCATCCCCCTAACTTATACAAAATGGGAGAATATTATTCAACTACCAACTAACTACAATCATTAATCCATTCCTAGATATTAGGATACAGAGTTAAGATTGATTTATTAATTCCAACTGAACAAAGGAAGGAGAATCCCATTCAAATAAGAATTCCTATGCAATGGCTCATATGAGAAACACATAAGTTGCGTTTAGAATCTTGGAACAAGTCTACTTCTGCATTTATTTCTTCCCATAATGATTCACGTTCAGCTTCTAATTGCCTGCACTTTTGGTGGCCTGATTTCAACTTCCTTCAATTGCCCTGTTCTGCAACTTGCTGCAAATTCTCCTCTCCTTGATGCCACATGCTTGTTGCTGGACAAGGATTAATCCACAAAACATATGCACACAAATAACCTTCATAATTAAACCATAGAATCTCATTTGTATTGCATACATACTCATGTTCAAATCATTCAATTGATAAATATCATCACCATATTTCATATTAACAAAATAGGTTCAAGGTTTTGCAAAATATATAAAAAGATAGTATATCATGATGGTAATGTTTGAAAAGTATCTGGAAGATCATGTGCAAAAGGTCTGAAAGTATATAAAAACAACACAAAAGAGGCCAATATTTAAACCCATCATTTCCCCCAACTATCTTTTTGCTTGTCCTCAAGTAAAACACTTAATTAAACATCTAGGGGAAAAGATTGTAATGCAAGGTGATCTACCTAATGTCCATCATTTCTCTGACCCCCACCCCCTACTTAAGATAGAAACCATTATAACATGCAAGCCTATCCATCTTAACTGATTCTGCACTCCTACATTTATCATTCTTTTCTCTTGTCCAGTGTAGTACTTGATGGAGGAGAATAGGAGGATGGTAAGTAAGTGGTAGCCATCCCACTCCTTTTTGTTCTGAAACTTGGATGTACTTGTGCAATCTTTCAAGCATATTTATAAAATTATGGAAAGAGTGAGGCTCTTTCCTTTGCAACTCTGGGGTCAGACTATTCCATCTGCTTTGTACATACCTTAGGCAGTTTTGAAGGATAGGCACTATCAACTGTTGTATCCTTCTGTAATCTCATATCTCAAATCCGTGATTATCTTTCCTGGACCCTTGTGAGAAAGGAGTTTCAACCATTGAGTAAGGATAACATCAGGATTTAGTACTTCTTTTCTGATCTGTAGTGCCACTGTTTTCTCTTGTTCTTCATATCTGTCCATTAATTCACCTTTGAGCTGCTCATTCTTGAAATAGGATGATAGTGCTCTAACTTGTAAATTCCCAACATAAATTAAGGGGTTCCATTCTGTATCCTCTTCCATCAGATAGTTGTGTAAACAATACTCACACAGCTGATCTTGCTCCTCTAGGTTGACTTCTTTGAAATAGCTGAAAAAATTATGTCTCAAGTGTAAAGCAGGCTCATTATTAATGAACCTATTGAACTGAATACTGGGAAATTTTTCTTTTAGAAACAATGCATACACCCTAGGTGGAGGTCTACACTCAATAATTTGAATGGCTCTGTTTATTACCTCTGTCAATTTACCTTCCAACCTTTTCAATTCCAAATTCTTACCTTCTAGTGATGCATTGAGAGTTTGTTTTTCTTCCTCCCAGCTTTCTTTTTCTTGTTTGAATTTGTTAGTAAGTTTCATCAATTCAAAGCCCAAAGACAAAGTCATGAGATATGTTGGAGACCTTGCTACATGAGGTTGTGGATTTAATGTTTCATTCTCTTCAGTTTTTGTTTTATTCTCGGCCATCTATGCTAATAGATCCAAGTTGGTTCCATGGCCTTAGGTTTGGATTTTCTCCTCCAATTATTGTATTCTTATCTCCTTCTCTTTGTCCTTTTGGATTTTCTCCTCTAATTCCTATATTCTTTTCTCCTTCTCTTTGTCCTTTTCCTCATATCCTTTTACTTGCTCTTCCAATTGTTTTATCCTGACAAGAGCTTCTTGAAGCTCTTTCCTTATATTTGATGCAGAGGGATACTCTCCATTTCAAATCTGCAACACAACACTTCACAAGCCTCTAAAAGAAGGCTAAAAATAAAATGGAATGGCAAATAGAAGAAGAGAAATACGCACAATAATATTTATTCAATCTGAAATTTCATTACAAAATATGGAAGCATATGAGCTTCCGAGAGATACAATCCACACTTACAACAAAATTTTGTCTTCATCAATACTGGCAGCATCTGGCTATGCAAATATCTTCATCCAAAGCGCCCCCCCCCCCCCACAAGGGTTCCCAAAATGGTCATATATAGCCCCTTTTTTGGCGGCCACCAGCTTAATTTTGAAATTTGCATCTCCCTCCAAAAATAGGTCAACTTCGCGGGGCCATAACTTTCAATCTGACTGTTGGATTTTCAATTATAATACATTTTCGGAAAGCTCTCGAAAAGACGGTTGTGCACAAACAATGCTTAAAGGTAGATTGCTTGGGTTTCCCACCAAATTTCGGGCCCATCCGGAGCCTCTAAGTGCCTCAAATTTGACTTTAAATATTTCAATAGGATTTCTGGAATTTAAAATTTTAATATCTCACAAATGACAAATGATATTGAAGTGATTTCTTCACCATTAGCTTCAATACACCATTCTGGAGGTCTGTGTAAGATTCTGTATCCAAACGTGCACAAATACAAACTTACTAAAAATAGTAACCCTACCAAATTTAGCCCTTATTAAAAAAGAAATAACATTTTTTTTTGGTTGATGCAAGATTGCTCTTACACCCTAGATTCTCGTGCATCAATGATGTAGAGTAGGGGAACACTTATCAAGACTCACAATCATGAGTGACTGATCTTGGAGGGAAGGACATCAAACTTGCACATCATGACACCTACAACCTCCATTCATGAGCCTAACTTGGTATGGATGTATGAGATGATTGTCAACACTTGAGGAGGGCATGAGACATGTTCTTTTGACCAATGGAAGCTTACCAAACTCATAACTTAGCCTAGCAAGTTGTCCTACCCAAGGTTCCTTCACAAATGGTCTATTTTCCTTGTAGCCCTAGAAATGCGGTTTAGAGGGCTTAACTCCAAAATTTTCCAAACAACTCCCAAAACTCTTTAGCTTTTTAGATACCCATTAAGGCCCTCTATAACATACTTGACATGCATGATACATTGTTTTGGAACACAAGCCTACAAAAATGATTGTTCCTGTTGTTCCAAGAGGCAATTAGCCCTAGGTTTACAAAGGAAGTACCCTACTAGAGTGACCCAAAACTTTCTAACCAATTCCAGAAGTTAGTATGGATTGCAAATGGATGGATTCAATAGTTTTTGGACCTCCATGGGCATTTGAAACTAGTTTTCCAACTATATCTTCCTCTAGCTATCACCAATGGCTTAATACATAGAGATATCAAGCCAAATCTTCCTCAAATCTTGTCTTGGACTACTCCCCTACACCTGCACACAAAACCCATTGTAGAATATACCTATACAGACCCAAAAAATCCATTTTGGGGCTCTAACTGAAAGATTTAGGTCAGAACCCCATAAAACTCCTAAAACCCTACCAAACCCTCCTAGAAACAACAATTTTGGGACAACATTTTGTTCTTCTTTCTCCTGTAATTTCAATACACCCAAATAGACTCAAATGAAATTTAAATCATGAATTTAAATCATCCATAATGTGAGAGCCCTTGAAATGGCTGTACGGGCGAGTACTATAGCAAAGAACATCAAATTTCACAGTAAAAAGCAGCAAACAATCTTATTTTCTATATTTTCTCTTTTCCAACTTCAATGATATGTTTTCCATGACCTCTAGGGGATAAATACAATCCAAATCATCACTATATTTCGTGCAAGATTCGTTTCCTATCTAAAAAGGCAAAAAAATCACTAATTTTAGCCTCAAGACTATTTTTTTCCAAACATAGCACATGCTATTTGGAGTTCCACTACTAGTTGACTTCTAGAATAGAGGGAGTGGTTTTTAAAAAAGACAGAGTGGTTTGACTCAGACCTTATTACAATAATAAATTAATACATGACTCCACCTAGGCTCATAATGAGCATAAAATCTAAAATTTAAGCCTCCTAGTGAGCATACAAGTCAAAATTAACTATGGTGGTCTCTGCACCATACAACCGGGGTAAAAAGATTTCAATCTCCTGATGAAATGAGCTCTTGGATAAAGCCTCCATGCTATTTGATATCTTCTTCTATCATCCATGTAGCATCTTCAATTGGCAAACCATGCCATTTCACCAAATGTTCATTATAGACTTTATTTCTTGTCCTCTTAATCTCTATTGTGTCTAAAATAGTTTCAACTTTCACTGGCTAACTAAGTGGAAGATCCCTTATCCAATCCTCATCAGTAACATCTTCAGCTTCTTCATCTACAACATTAGATGCTTTGAAAGGATACAGGTCTACAACAGTGAAAATGGGGGAAATAGCAACTCTAGGACGGAGTTCTATCTCATAGGCATTCTGACCAAACTTGTGGACCACTTTGCAAGGTCCTATCTTCTTCATCATCAGCTTTGTATATCTGCCCTTGGGCAGTATCTCCTTCCTCAAATGAGCTAGCACCATGTCACCTACCTTGTATTGAACATCTCTTCTTTTTAGATCAGCCTTCTCCTTGTACTTGGCAACACTCTTTTCAAGAGTTTCTCTTACTTGGTGATGTATCTCCTTCATGGCTGTGGCAAAGTCTTCTCCTTGTGCACTCCTATTGTCTACTCCCCTTAGGTCTCTCAGCTCATAAATGTCTCTTGGCTTCATGCCATACACCACTTCAAAGGGTGTTTTTCCAATGCTCTTGTTAATAGAGTCGTTGTAGGCATATTCGGCTTGGGGCAGCACTAGATCCAATGACTGATTATGCTCCTTTGTTAGGCACCTTAATAGGTTTCCCAAAGACCTATTTACAACCTCAATTTGCCCATCTGTTTGGGGATGGTAGGCAGAACTGAAAGTTAGATTTTTTCCCAGCGTCTTCCACAAAGTTCTCCAAAAGTGACCAATGAACTTGGAATCTCTGTCAGACACTATTGTCAAAGCCAATCCATGGATTCTTACAATTTCCTTGAAGAATAGACCAGCAATATGAGAGGCATCATTAGTGGACTTCCAAGCAATGAAATGTGCCATCTTACTAAATATATCTACAACAAAAATGCTGTCATAACCTCTTTGTGTCTTGGGCAGACCTAGAACAAAGTCCATGCTGATAGACTCCCATGGCTGATTGGGTATTGGTAAAGGCTGATATAAACGTGCATTATAACTTGATCCTTCAGCCCTCTAGCATATCACACAACTCTCCACAAACTTATTCACATCATTATGCAACATAGGCCAATGATAAAACCTCTTGACCTGCTCCAAAGTTTTGTCATAACCAAAGTGACCACTCAGGCTGCCATAGTGTTTTTCCTTGATCAAATTTGCTCTCATGGAGCATCTTGGCACACACAACAGAGCTCCCTTGAATAGTAGACCATCTTGTACCACAAACTTAGAAAATTCATTGTGAAAACATCTTGGGATTGATTGCAAACAACAAAAATAGTACTGAAATCTTCATCATTCTCATACATACCTTTAAGTGCATCAATACCTACACTTTGCAACTTGATTTCCTACACCATCATGGACCTTCTACTCAGAGAATCAGCAACTTTGTTTCCTTGTCCTTTCTTGTGTTTGATGGTGAATGTGTAGGCCTGCATATACTCCATCCACTTCATGTGTATGTGACTTAGCTTATCTTGGTTGTTCAAGAAACTCAAAGCATGATTGTCTATGAAGACAATAAACTCCTTAGGCAATACATAGTGCCTCCACTTCTTGAGTGACTGTGCCATAGCATAGAGTTCAAGGTCATAGGAAGAGTACTTCATCTTGGCTTCATTGGGTTTTTTCACTGAAGAATGCAACCAGTCTCCCATCTTGACTCAGGACTGCACCTATGGCATATCCACCTGCATCACATTCAATTGTGAACACCTTGCTGAAATCAAGGAGTGTAAGAATAGGTTGTTGAGACACCCTTGTCTCCAAGTATTCAAAGCTTTTCTCAGCTTCTTCTGTCCATTAAAATTTTCTCTTCTTATCTCCTTTGATAGTATCCAGAATAGGAGAACAAATGTGACTGAAATTCTTGATAAACTTTCTATAAAATGTGGCCAAACCATGGAAACTTCTTACCTCTGCTACTGTTTTAGGAGTTGGCCAGCTCAGTATGGCTTCTACCTTGGATGGATCCATCTTTAGTGTACCTTTGGAGATCACAAACCCAAGATAGACAAGCTCCTCTTTCATGAATTCACACTTCTTGAGGTTGATCATCAATTTCTCCTCATTCAATCTTTTCAACACCGTGTCTAAATGTTGCAAGTGTTCTTCTTTGGTTCCATTGTACACAAGAATGTCATCTAGATAGACTACCACAAACTTGCCTATGAAATGCTTGAGAACTTCATTCATAAGTCTCATGAATGTACTTGGGGCATTTGATAACCCAAATGGCATTACTAGCCACTCATAAAGACCTTCATTTGTCTTGAATGTTGTCTTCCATTCATCACCCTCTCTTATTCTTATTTGATGATAACCACTCTTTAAATCTATCTTAGAAAAGTAACATGCATCACCCAAACTATCCATTAGATCTTCTATATGAGGTATTGGGAATCTATACCTAATGGTTATCATGTTGATGCTTCTAGAATCAGTGCAATGTATCCATTCTCCACCCTTATTAGGTGCTAGGACAGTTGGAATAGCACAAGGACACAAACTCTCCTTGATCAACCCTTTGTCCGATAGCTCTTGGATCTGATTTTTGACCTCTTCATTTTGTTGTGGTGTCATCTTGTATGCTGCCTTGTTTGGCAAACTTGCACCAGGGATGAGATCAATGTGATGGCTTACATCTCTAACAGGAGGCAATGAACTTGGTAGGTCTTTCACCACTATGTCTTCATACTTGTCCAATAGGACCTACACCTCCTCTAGTATCTTTTCTACCTCTGTTTCTACCTTGGATGATATAGGCTTACCAATGATGGCATATCCTACCTCTTCTTCTTTCAGTGTCTTCAAAAATTCTTTTTCTTTCACCATCATCACGCTTGGTCCTTCATGGATTGCTGCACCATCTACTTTTATGGGTGTAAGATTGTAGGTCACTCCATCCTTCACAATCATGTATGTATTCTCTTCTCCATCATGTTTGGCCTTTCGGTCAAATTGCCATGGTCTACCTAAGAGCAGATGGCATACATCCATAGGGATGATATCACACAAGATCTTGTCCTTGTAAACACCAATGTTGAACTCCACCCAACCTTGTTTATTCAAAAGTACTTGTTGACCCTTATTGAGCCATGATTCCTTGTAGGGTGTAGAGTGAGGAATCTTCTTTATCCTCAACTTTTCTACTATTTCTAGAGACACAAGATTGTCAGTAGAACTAGAATCAACAATCACCTTACATACTTTTCCTTCTGCTTTGCAGAGTGTTCTGAACAAAGGCTTTCTTTGTGGAGGCTCTTTGGCTGATGGTACCTTCAGCAATGTCCTTATCATTAAGGATTCTCCTGTCTCTGGGCATGCACGCACAGAATGTGAGTTTACACTCTCTTGGTCCTCCTCTTGCACTATGTGGACTCTTCTATCACCTCCATGTGAACTTGATGCTTGTTTGTCTAGACATTTGAATGCAGGATGTCCAACTTGATTACAGTTGTAGCACTTGCCTGTGAAGGTGCTTGACCCTCTACCATGGCCTCCAAACCTGCCTCTACTATTTGATCTCCTTCCTCTAAAGCCGCCTCTTTCACTTGACTCTCCTCTTGGTTCATGGTTCTCCTTGTTGCTGTCATTTGTTTCTCCTTGCTACTTTTGTCCTCTTCCACCAAAGTTTCCTCTTCCTCTGAATTTCTTTCCTCTACCCCTTCCATTTTGTTCTTGTTTCCTCTTGATCTTCTCCTCAAATCTTACTGCCAACTGGAAGCATTCTTCCACATTCCTGGGTGTAGTGAGACTTAGTTCATCTTGGATATTGAACCTAAGCCCATTCATGTATCTAGCAATCTTCTCAACTTCATCCTCATTATGGCCAGTTCTCATACTGAGCTTATGAAACTCCTCTGTGTAGGCCATTACATCCATCTCTTTATGTTTCAAGTTATGCAACCTTATGAAGGTTTGAATGGCATAATCTTTTGGAAGGAATTGACCCTTCACCTGGGACACCATCGGGTCCAATGAACTGATTTTGGTTTTTCCTTGTCTTATTCTTTCTGACTGAACATAGTTCCACCATGTCAGTGCTGCTCCCTTCAACTTGGTCTTTTCCCATTTGACTTTCTTCTCTTCAGGCATCTCTTTGTACTCAAAGTAGTTACCTAAAGAATCAATATAGTCTAGTACCTCCTCACTATTCATCTTACCCTCATTCATGGGCAACTCCATCTTGACATCAGTGCTTTCTCCTTTCACAGTCTGCAGCATCTTCATAAACCTTTTTGCATCTGGATCCATCTCTGTCTCACTGGATCCCTCTTGAGGGTCTACATTCTCACCCTCACACTCTTGGTCACTGTCTTCCTCAATGACCCCACCTCTTCTCAGGTTTTCTTCAATGGCTGCAAGTCTGGTTAGGACTCCTTGAGATTCCTTCATCAATCTCACTTCTTTAGTGAGGACTAGACTGTTCTTAGGAGGCATCTTGTACTCCTTCTTCACTCTTTCCCAATTAGAACTTGTACTCTGATACCACTTGATGCAGAGTAGGGGAACACTTATCAAGTCTCACAAACATGAGTGACTGATCTTGGAGGGAAGGACAACAAACTTGTACATCATGACACCTACAACCTCCATTCATGGGCCTAACTTGGTTTGGTTGTATGAGATGATTGTCAACACTCGAGGAAGGCATGAGACATGTTCTTTTGACCAATGGAAGCTTACCAAACTCATAAGTTAGCCTAGCAAGTTGTCCTACCCAAGTTTCCTTCACAAATGGCCTATTTTCCTTGTAGCCCTAGAAATGCAGTTTAGAGGGCTTAACTCCAAAACTTTTCAAACAACTCCCAAAACTCTTTAGCTTTTTAGATACCCATTAAGGCCCTCTATAACATATTTGACATGCAAGGTATGTTGTTTTGGAACACAAGCCTCTAAAAATGATTGTTCATGTTGTTCCAAGAGGCAATTAGCCCTAGGTTTACAAAGGAAGTACCCTACCAGAGTGACCCAGAACTTTCTAACCAATTCTAGAAGTTAGTATGGATTGTAAATGGGTGGATTCAATAGGTTTTGGACCTCCATGGGCATTTGAAACTAGTTTTCCAACTATATCTTCCTCTAGCTATCACCAATGGCTTAATACATAGAGATATCAAGCCAAATCTTCCTCAAATCTTGTCTTGGACTGCTCCCCTGCAATTGCACACAAAACCCATTGTAGAATATACCTACACAGACCCAACAAATCCATTTTGGGGCTCTAACTGAAAGATTTGTGTCTATTGTACCCAATTAAAATTTTTTGCTTCATTAAGGCATTTTGAACAAGTCTAGAAAATTTTTCGTCAAAAAGTCAAAAAAGAAAAATTTCTAAAAATAGACATCAGATTAGGTTTTCTAGGTTTCTTGAGATATGGATGCTAGCAAAACTTTCTAAAAATAGAATCTCCGACTCAGGTGTCGTGCTTGATTCTCATTGGTCGATTTTGCTTCACGATCGGCGCGGTCCAGACGGAATCTTCAAAAGGTCAAGTTTTCTCTACTGGATCATTTCTGCTTTTTCAGAAGGCGAAGCATGAGCTCGAAGGTCATCAACAGAGGAAGTTCATCTGCTAGAGCTTGTCAACGAGTTTTCAACGTTGTTTCAATGACGTTGAACCGACGAACAGTCGTCAACTCGATGATGCACGCAAAACGATGTAGGATGGATCCCAGGTGGAATGAAAATCTGGAATCAAATAGAGGCTGTAGGCACAGAAAACGAGAAAAGGTATAAAATTTAAGTTTTTCAAAAAAATTTCTAAGGCATGGCAACCTAGGAACCCCAGGTGACTTGGGGCACCCAAACTCACTAGAGTTAGTTTATTTTTGAATTTTTCCTCGAAAAACGTGAATCTCCTTCCGTCAGCCCGGTCCAGTTCAGAGCAGATCAGTTTGGCATGTTTCTCAAGGTAGACAGAGAGTATAGTCAGCTCAGTTTTCATTAGGCCTGCCTATCTGCCAAATCATCAGACTAAATTTTATCCCAAGTGGCATAAATCGATAGTCGAACAGGAGTCCTCCGCCACCAGAACGCGCACGCAAATCAAAAAATTGAAGAAGTTGCCATTTTCAGAAAAATGGCTAAGGCTGGTGAAACCAGGTGCCCCAGGTGACTTGGGGTGCCCAACTTGGCCAGAGTTAGAAATTTTTTAGATTTTACAGTTTTTTCTGACAGTTATTTCCTAATCTTCGCCAGTTGGCAGTTTTCAGGAGGTCAAACTTGATCAAACGATGCTAGATCGTCAGTCAGAGGCCAGAAATGGAATCTCAGTTGATAGGTCTCCAAAATGTCAGGACCACTCCGCTTTTTCAGTCAACAGTGACATTTTGCCACCTTGTTGAAGTCAAAGACAGGCCATATTTAAGTCAAAACGAGTGTAGAAGTGTCGAAAATGAATAAAAATTGGCTAGCACTTCTTTCAACTCGTGTGTTCGATGACATCATCAAAAGAAGCTATTTTTCGTCATCTTACGCATGAAGCCATAGGCAACTAGAAAATAGGGATTCTTCCTATTTGAAGACATCCACTTGGATTTGTGCTTTAAAAGTTGCTTTCTTCATGGATGAGGTCCAAGTTTTATTCTCTCACAAATAAAGCTATTTTTTCGCCCTAAAGATCTATAAAGACAAGCATTTGGCTTCTTTATTTCGTTATCTTTTGCAGGTTGCATCCAGAGGAAAGATTTTTATTTTTCTTTCAACGAAGATTCGAAGACCCAAATGAAGTGTTTTTTTAGTGTTCTTCATAGTTTCGGGTTGAGGAAGCAGGGAGGCTCACTTTTTCAGGGTCCTTGTTTCAAGGGGATCGTTTTTCAAAAATTCGACTAAAGCTTTTTCAGTTTTCGTCGAGATGGGTCCATCTAGAATATCATCCTCTTGAAGATTGGAGTTTTGCTTTTTTTCAGGAATCTGTTGTTTTCCTACTTTTTCGAGAAAATCTCTGCTTTTTTAAAATCTGACAATCTGGGTTGCTTCAAAACAGAATTGCCTACAAAACCCATGTGCTAGCTTTTTTGCTCGGAATCCGCTTTTTTCTAAAAATCAGCAATTAATTTTCAGCCACTTGTCTAAGATTTTTCCGACATAGGCGTGTTCACAGTCAATTTTCAAATCTTTCAATATGCAGTACTCTCCAACACAAATCCGGCCCAAAACGGCGTTGGTTCACGATTACCTGAGAACTTGTGAACAGACTTGCATAAAATTCTTCCAGTGATCAATTTACATTCCTTGGAGGATGCAGGAAATAATGCTATCAGGAATCTAGGACACTCCGGTTTGCTTGCAGCAACATCCTTTCCCATCACAGTGCAAATTATCAAATTTGTAAATCAAGCGATGGACGTGTGCTCTGCAACCTGAGGTCAAACGACATTGGGAAGTGTTTTACAATACCTATTTGGAGAGAAAACTTAATTGTTTCACTTGAAGAATGCAAGAGGGTTTGGAACAATGGTAAAGAAAAATACCAGAAAAAGATTGGTCAGAGGTGGTTAAAAGAGAAGTAGAATGTCATGCCAAAGAATGTTGGACGTGGAGAATTCAAGGAGAAACATGCAATAATGATTACTCTGCTAAGTCAGATCACGGGTCAAGCAGATGCTAACAAGTTACAGCCTTGGATGTTTTACATCATGTCCCAGATTATTGATGGAACCGAATTATATGACTGGTCGACACTCATCAGTGATGGTCTCCACCAACAAATAATTGATTTTCAAAGAGCCCGTGAATTCCACATGATATCATACCTTGTGTATTTGATAGTTTTTCAAGGTCAATTCAAAGGTTTGAATGTTGTTGGAACTCTGGGTATTCAACATGAATATCACCATTTCCCACAGCTAGAACTTTCTCAAGCTGAACGACATTACAGGCAGGTGAATGATGCATTCCTAATGCATGTAGTGTGAGATATGGATAATGAGTTGCATATATGGTTTTTAGTAGATGCTAGAATAGCAATGGCAGAATGGGCTAATTGGTTTATCCAATTTCCCACTTTTTCCTACATCAAAGTATATGGCTTCTCAGGAGAGCCAGCCATGTTACCGAGATATCCTACAGATGAAATAGCATTTATGAAATTTTTGAGGCAAGCCTATGAAGTTCATACATTTTTGTGTAGTAGACACAAGACAGCTTTTAATTTTCCACTTGGGATGAGTATCTATAGATGCATATCTGGAGCAGATGCTAAGGAAATTGGTAATGAATCATCCAGATATGGTCTCAAGTTTTTTGATAGGTCTTCATATGATCCTCGTGGTGCTTTTGCATCACATCTTGGTCAAAATTGTACGCACAGGCATGCGGTTGAAGACTTCTGGGCTAATTGTGCTGATGAGTTTGAAGTGCAAGAACGTAGTTACAATAGGTTCACTCTCCAGTAGATGTATGATATCCTATCAGAAGATACAGAGGGTTTGATAGTGAGTGTTCTTCTAGAAGGATCAAAAATAGCTAAGTTAAAGAGGAAAAAGGATGAGTCTCCAACTCATGTCCAGTAGGAACACCCAGCAGTTGAATCAGAAATTCCTGTTGAAGTGTTACCTTTAGATCATGTCTCCCCTCCTTCACCGTGCACTTCTCCTCTCCACATAGATTTAGAGCCAAATTCACCGGTTCGTAACTCTGATGCACACATTGGTTCATTAGGAGCTGATGATGTTAGAACCGAGTTTTCAAGAGAGGATGGCTCATCTTGGCTTGAAAAGATTCTGGGAAGGAAGAGGAGAAAGCCCTCATATCAGCTAGATTTAACAGAGCTTAAAAGCATCTACCAAGACACACCAGACAAGAAGTTGAAGAAGCAGGTTCGCATTGAGAAGAATGCAAATGGAGAAATAATCCTTGAAACTGCAACACCGCCAGAAAATAGAAGTGCTGATGATGTCGAGGTTAATGACTTCACGGTTGTCAAAGCTAACCTTGGTAGAAGTACCCTCCATACAGATGTAAATCTCTTCGAAGTTGCAATGGATAATTTGAAGGAAAGGGTGTTGAAAGATGGAGAGGACAAAGCAGCTCTCAAAGATAAAATTAGACAGCTGCGGTAGTACATTTCCAACCTTTTCCATGGCACATCATAGGCTGATTTATCGCTTCCACCGAATCTTGAATCACCAGCCGATCAGCAGTAGTTCAATCAGTTGGTCCTCTATGGGAGGCACATGAATAGTTGGGTGGAAGAATTTGTAGCCAAAGGGAGAGTTGTACTTTCAGAGATTTATCAATTAAAGTACAACACTCATGATTTACGCAAAGGCATCCAGGGGTTGCAACAAACCATGGTAGAAAATAGACCGGTGTTTGAGATCATTATCTCCGACTTGAAGATTACATTTGATTCTGTTGATTCAGCCGATGATAAGAAGACAATTTCTACTTGGAAGGCGCAATACCTTTTCACAGTAAAAACTTATGACAGTATGATTTCAGAGTTGACAGAATGGAAAGAAAAGGTAGTAAACATCCTCAAGTTCGTCAAATCTTTTGTTTCTCAGATCTCATGTTCATATGAAAGAGAAGATGGTACCCTGTATGATCTCAGTGAAGTGCAAGCAGATTTCCAGACTCTTGTCCGCAGCAATTTTAATGATGATATCAGTGCCGGCAAGATGTGTCGTTTTGCCACAATGATAGTGAAGTTCGACAAGGTTGTGGGTGAAGTTCATGAATTTCTTCAGATGGTTGCCAATGGTGAAGAAATGTTAGAGAATCAGAATATCATTCTAGAGAGTATCAGTGTTCCTGGCAGAGATGCAGTCACTCGCTTTTTAGAATATATTGTTTCCTAGAATATCAACAGATGACATCACCAAAAAGCAAGAATGTTGATGAGGACGCATTTTAAAAGAAAGCAGCTTTAAAACAGATGCTTTTTGTTTTAAAGCATTTGCTTTCATCCTAAGCTCATCCATTCTATATTTAGAAAGAAATCACTTTGTAATAGTTGGAGTTTTCTTTGCTTTAAAGCAAATCGCTTTAAAGTGTTTGTTTATTGTATCTTTGTTTTAGAATAGTAATAATGCTTGCGATTTGGCAAGTTAGGGTTAATCAAGGAGATTTTAGGGTTCCCTGCTCCTTTGATTTTAGTATAAATAAGGGCATCCTTGCCTATTGTATGTAATGGTAATTGTGATAGCAAATTTGATGTGCCTATTCTAGCTTGCAAATCTTGACATTCCAAGAGTCTATTCACTCTATGTAATATGTTCTCTGGTGTTTGATTGTTTTTTGTATGCCTACCTTTTGCTGCAGCATTGATGTCTTGGAGTAGTACAAACTTTGTGATATTGAATAGAAGTCTCATGCCTATTTTGCTCTGATTTTCTATCTTGATTCATTAAGTTTTCGTCATCAGATGTGTGGCTTTTGCAACTTTCATTTCAGCTTTCATCATTAAAGTACTATAAGTCTTGTGGTGTAAATCTAGGAGAAAAATTACTTAAGTTTTTGTTAAAACAATCATTCCTTGTTCACTTTTAATTTCCTTTGATCTGAATTTACTCAGGAGATTGAAAGCGTCATTTGTCTATGCTTAGTTGTAGTGGAAGTTTTAAAAAAGGAAAAAACCTCTTCTGCAGCGTTTAGAGTTTTATAACCTTGTGCTCGTAGCTGAGAATCAAAAAGAAGATAAGCAAAATTTGGTTTTATTTATCTTTTTAGCGAACATCAGCAAAAAGGGAACCCCCCTTCCAATAGGAGAGTAGTTTATCTGTGCATAGCTGTCCATTTCCAACTCGCATTCCAGAGGTGCGAATTGAAACGCCAATAGTTTTTTGGCGCCCACCGTGGGGCACGAGGCATAAAACTTCAAGCAAGCTTAGGCTTATGTCACGGGAATGACTCTTTGGCGTCCTTCTGCTCTAGTTCAATAACCAAATCTTACACCACCTATTATTCAACCAAATGTTGTACGAGTGGAAGGAGAGCAAACAGACATCATTAGCCGCCTGAGGAGTTTCATATTTGCGCAAAAGGAAAGTCCTGATCAGTGGAGAAACATGACTGTTATCCTTGACAAAGAAGAACACAAAGTGGATATTGTTGCAGGAAGACTAGTATTACCACCTCTCGCGTGGCAGTAGATAATCTTGGCTCACAGGGTTTATTCAAGAAGGGGAAAAGGCGATGCTACAGATCCTTTCTTCTAAGATCTTGATTCTGCAGAAGTTGGAGAAGCATCCAACATAGTTCCTGAAGTTCAGACAATTCATGAAGTCAAGCAGGAAGAACCACTAGAAGAAGCAGTAATCCAGCCTAGAGCAATGGGTGATGCAAATACCAACAATCACAATGATGCAAATCAGAGGTGACCACCACCATTGCCTTGGGGTAATAACATTGGACCTTTGGCCCTATAAGCACATCATGAGTTACCAAAGGGGTCAAGGAAGCACTTTCCCTGGTTCCACGGTGATGGAAGTCAACATCCCGATGAACACATCTCTACATTCACAACATCTTGTGCTGTTTTGCATGTATCACATGAAAATGTTGCTATGTGTCTCTTCGTTGAGACTCTCATGGGAAATGTTGTCGACTGGTTCAATCATCTGGAACGAGGTATCATTACAAGTTGGGCGACTATGAGTGAAAAATTCTTGGCAAGGTTCAAGCCTGCTGAAGATGGTCACAGATTGTTTGCCCAACTCTTAAATTCAAAGATGGAAAACAATGAACCAATGAGGGAGTTTGTGGCAAGGTTTAATCGCCTGGTTACATGCCTTTCTCATACACTTAATCCATCTCCACAAATTCTGTTGAGCAGTTTTATTAATGCTCTTCCTTCTGAGATAGCCTTCTTTTTGAGATCGGCTAATGAAACAGAATTATCTAATGCACAAGAAAATGCCATCAAGTTAGAGGATGACATGATCACCTCTGGCAAGATGAAAATGGATTCAATCAGGCCTCTTCTATAGAGTTCTATAGATCCACTGCTACATAAGGTAGCAAATGAAGTGACTATCATGAAGAGACAGTTGCCTACTCAGGGGCAACCTGCGCAATAACCATATCAGTCTCCGCAACAACAATACCAACCACAACAATAGTACCGACCACAGCAACCATATCAGCCTAAGAGGAACAATTTTCAGCCTTTCAATAATTACAAGCCCAAGTTGCCAGCACCACCACCAAGACAAGCAGTTGATGCTGCTCAAAATGCAGTGTTTTGTTCCTTTCATGAGACAGATGCGCATACTGGAGCTACATGTCCTAAAAATTTAAGGATGAATCAAATCATGGGATACACTAATGTTGCACCTATTTCAAACATTGTCCCTTCCCCAAGTGTGAATGTTGTCTTACCACAGACGGACAACTTCGATGGCGACTCTACTACGGGATACTTCCATAATGAACCTGTTATAATGAAGGAAGAACAAGAGGATCTTCGTCAATATTCTCTTGTAGTGAATCATGAAAATCTTTCGACTCCTGTGTTTACACGTACTCAGCATTTTAAAGCACAGAAGGAAGGAGAGGATAGACAAAGATCAAAAGAAAAGGAGAAGGAAGTGGCTTCCACTTCCAATGCTAAGCCACCACATGAAAATGTCAAGGTGACTCAAGACTCATCTTCAATGAATTTTGATATAGTGGATTCCATGATGAAGACAAAGGTACAGATTTCTCAGCTAGAGTATCTTCAAGACCATCCAGATCAGCTGGATAGAATTGTTAAGTATGTCAAGAAAGAGACTGTCGTACAACCTATATTGCTTGAATCTTCCGTTCCAGCACGAGAGAAGCCAAAGCCCTTCTCTATCTCTCTATATATAGGAGGCTATAAATTGAGTAATTGTATCATTGATTCAAGAGCCTCAGACAACGTCATGCCTTTGCAGGTGATGAACACTTTGGGACTCTCGTGCACCAAAACACATGACAAGTGTTATTCGCTTGAGTCGAAGTCAGTGTCATTGGTTGGACAATTGAAGGATGCTCAAGTACGGTTGGCGGATTGCCCAGAGAAGAAAATAATGATGACTATCTTAGTAGCCGACATTCCAGCCAGTTACGGGATGCTGCTAAGTAGAAGTTTCTACAAAGATCTCGGAGGAGAAATACAATTGGATTGGTCATCTACGACCATTCCATTAAAGAAAGGTAGTTTCAAATTGGAACCAGAAACCAAGTCACGGTTCACCGTGGTGAAATCTCAGGATCCTCAAGCACAAGTGTTATATCAAGAAATGGGTCCTGGTACATATGTTATGATGTCTGAGATAACCGAAAAGAACCAGGAGGTAGTCTATGTGGTTGACGAATCAGAGGAAGAATCCGAAGAAATGTACAACTTACAAACTTTCTTTGAGGAGGAAAAGGTGTGACAATCTTCTCAAGAGCAAAATAATGATGAATCAGATTTGTTTTTCTCATCTTTCGAAGGCTAGTTTGAAGAATCTGTGTCAAATACATCCGAAGAAGAGACCAAAGAAGTTTTGCAAGTGGAGCAAGAGCATGATCTTCTTTTTGAAGATGATTTCTTCCTGGAAGAATTTTTCAGAACTGGAGATCATATGGAAGTTTCATTATCAGATCTAAATTGTTTTCAACATCAGTGGGAAAGTGATTATTCAACAGAAGATACTGCAAACTTTTCTTTACAATATAGCCCATCTTCACCTGCATCTCAAGAATCTTTCATACATACTAGTGAAGAGGACGATGTTGAATCCATCTATGAACCTATGCAAGGAAAAGACTTTACCAAAACTATGCAACCAGTGTGGAACGCAACATATGAAGAGTTTGATGGAGAAGAGGAGTTCATGGAATATTCAGTTTTGGTCACTAGAGAGGATGATATTGAAAATTCAGAAATTCTTGACAAATGTCTTGTGAGATACGTCATGTGTGAGATTGATCAAGCAGAAGAAGAGGAAGCATATGACTCAAATGGATCTTTCTTTGATTCTACTTACTGAACAGAAGAAGAAAGATACATGAATGCTGAAGATGAAATGATGTTGGATATCCGCATTGAAGAAGATTACTCTACACAGGATGAGGAGATTCCAGGTAATGAATGGGAAAGTGAGCTGTCAGGTGAAGATGTTCAAGAGTTTGAGCATTTAGATCTTGATGATTCATCAGACTATGGAGAGTGGATGGACAAAAACACAACCAATGAAGAAGAAGAAGCTCTTGAAGCACTTGAAAAATGGGCAATGATAGTTGTGGATCCTATAAGCCAAGAATCAGTAATGAGATTTGTGTATGAGCAGCTTGCGCCTTTTCTGGAAGATGATGCGTTCACTGAATATAAAGTTGCGTGTGTACAAGATATAAATGAAACTCATATTCAATATGTGGTGATAACCATTCCCACGGATATACTTTGGCCACAAGACTTTCCTATATATCTGCAAAAGGAAGTTTTGTACCTTCACCTATTGCAGAGGTTGCTTGCTTTAGAGGACGATGCTCCACCTGATCTCTGGCATATCAACCTGTTCCTCAGGAATTCTCGTGGCCTGAACGTGAATACCCTCCTGAATCGTGGCTCTTTGAGGAGATGTTGCAGAGAAAGAAATTTTTTGTGCTACCAAAACAATCTTCACAGCTAAAGAGAGATGGTTCTTACTTTTCTGAGTCGATTGATGGTTTTATGTAACAGTCTTAATTTCATCTCATCCTTGCTTAGGAAAAAGAGCACGTGAAACACTCTCTATCCTCGTATTGTGTTTCCCCTTTCTGTGATGTGATCGTTATGTCGTAATGTTTTTCCCCTTTCCCTAATATGATAGTTGTGTTCGTTGTGTTCTGGAAAGTTCCAACTCTTAGGTGTTTTTAGGAGTTCCAACTTTTTAGGCGATTGTAGGAAGTCCGGTTTTAGGAGATGTAGGGAAAAGTCTTGTTCTAGGTGATTAGGAAAGTAACCTGACTCTATTGCCCAACTGATAAAGCACTGGTCCAAGCTTGAAAAGTCCAAAGATTCTCAATTCTCCTATGTCGTAAGTATCCGCCATGGTCCCCAGACAGAGCAAATTGTTGTACCCAATTAAAAAAATTTGCTTCATTAAGGCATTTTGAACAAGTCTAGAAAAAATTTTCGTCAAAAATGCAAAAAAGCAAAATTTCTAAAAATAGACATTAGATTAGGTTTTCTAGGTTTCTTGAGATATGGCTACTGGAAAATTTTTCTAAAAATAGAAAGTTTCTAAAAATAGAATCTCTGACTCAGGTGTCGCGCTTGATTCTCATTGGTCGATTTTGCTTCACGATCGGCGAGGTCCAGACGGAATCTTCAAAAGGTCAAGTTTTCTCTACGGGGTCATTTTTGCTTTTTTTGAAGGCGAAGCATGAGCTCAAAATTCATCAACAGAGGAATTTCATATGCCAGAGCTCGTCGACGAGTTTTCAACATTGTTTCAACAACGTTGAACCAACGAGTAGTCGTCGACTCGACGATGCACACAAAACAATGCAGGATGGATCCAAGCTGGAATGAAAATCTAGAAAACATGAAATTTGACTAAGTGTTGAGAATCCAAGCACCCCAGGTGACTTGGGGCACCCAACCTTTCAAGTGTTAGATTTTTTTTCATGTTTTCTAAGAAACGTCAAAAATGCTTCCGTCAACCTGTTTCCAGTTGGTCAAACTTGGTCAAATGTCAGTCAAAGCTGGGATTTCATCATAGATATGTTCAAGATGCTCAGATCACCCTCCATTCCGCCTTGACAGTCGTTCAGACAACCAGAATCAAAGATCAAACAGAGGCTGTAAGCACAGAAAATGAGAAAAGGTACAAAATTTGAGTTTTTCAGAAAAATTTCTAAGGCATGGCAACCTAGGCACCCCAGGTGACTTGGGGCACCCAAACTCACCAGAGTTAGTTTATTTCTAAATTTTTCCTCGAAAAATGTGAATCTCCTTCTGTAGCCCGGTTCGGTTCAAAGCATATCAGTTTGGCACATTTCTCGAGGCAGACAAAGAGTACAGTCAGCTCAGTTTTCATCAGGCCTGCCTATCTGCCAAATCATCAAACTTAGTTTTATCCTAGCTAGCAGAAATTGACAGTCGAACAGGGGTCCTCCGCCACCCGAATGCGCACGCAAATCAAAAAATTGAAGAAGTTGCCATTTTCAGAAAAATGGCTAAGGCTGGTGAAACCAGGCGCCCCAGGTGACTTGGGGCGCCCAACTTGGCCAGAGTTAGAAAATTTTTAGATTTTACAGTGTTTTCTGATAGTTATTTCCTGATCTTCGCCGGTTAGCAATTTTCAGGAGGTCAAACTTGGTCAAACGATGCTAGATCATCAGTCGGAGGCCGGAAATGGAATCTTAGTTTATAGGTCTCCAAAATGTCAAGACCAGTCAGCTTTTTCAGTCAATGGTGACATTTTTCCACCTTGTTGAAGTCGGAGACATGCCATATTTAAGTCAAAATGAGTGTAGAAGTGTCGAAAATGAAGAAAATTTGGCTAGCACTTCTTTCAACTCGTGTGTTCGATGACATCATCAAAAAAAGCTATTTTTCGTCATCTTACGCATGAAGCCATAGGCAACTACAAAATAGAGATTTTTCCTATTCGAAGACATCCACTTGGATTTGTGCTTTAAAAGTTGCTTTCTTCATGGATGAGGTCCAAGTTTTATTCTCTCACAAATAAAGTTATTTTTTCGCCCTAAAGATCTATAAAGACAAGCATTTAGCTTCTTTATTTCGTTATCTTTTGCAGGTTGCATCCAGAGGAAAGATTTTTATTTTTCTTTCAATGAAGATTCGAAGACCCAAATGAAGTGATTTTTCAGTGTTCTTCATAGTTTCGGGTTGAGGAAGCAGAGAGGCTCGCTTTTTCAAGGTCCTTGTTTCAAGGGGATTGTTTTTCAGAAATTTGACCAAGGCTTTTTCAGTTTTCATCAAGATAGGTCCATCCAGAATATCATCCTCTTGAAGATTGGAGTTTTGCTTTTTTTCGGGAATATGCTATTTTCCTACTTTTTCAAAATCTGACAATCTAGGTTGCTTCAAAACATAATTGCCTACAAAACCCATGTGCCAGGTTTTTTGCTCGGAATCTACTTTTTTCTAAAAATCAGTAATTAATTTTCAGCCATTTGTCCAAGATTTTTCTAACATAGGCATGTTCACAGTCAATTTTCAAATCTTTCAATATGCAGTACTCTCCAACACAAATCAGGCCCAAAACGGCATTGGTTCATGATTACCTGAGAACTTGTGAAACAGACTTGCATAAAGTTCTTCCAGTGATCAATTTACATTCCTTGGAGGATGCAGGAAATAATGCTATCAGGAATCTAGGACACTCCAGTTTTCTTGCAGCAACATCCTTTCCCATCACAGTGTAAAGTATCAAATTTGTAATTGCTTGCATGACGCATTACAATTCGGTCACAAGAGAAATCCAATCAAGAGATGGACGTGTGCTCTGCAGCCTGAGACCAAACAACATTGAGAAGTGTTTTACTATTTACAATACCTATTTAGAGAGAAAACTGTTTCACTTGAAGAATGCAAGAGGGTTTGGAACAATGATAAAGAAAAATACTGGAAAAAGATTGGTCAAAGGTGGTTAAAAGAGAAGCAGAATGTCATGCCAAAGACCGTTGGACATGGAGAATTCAAGGAGGAACATGCAATAATGATTACTCTGCTAAGTCAGATCATGGGTCAAGCAGACGCTAACAAGTTCCAGCCTTGGATGTTTTACATCATGTCCCAGATTGTTGATGGAACCAAATTCTATGACTGGTCGGCACTCATCAATGATAGTCTCCACCAACAAATAATTGATTTTCAAAGAGCCTGTGAATTCCACATGATATCATACCTTGTGTATTTGATGGTTTTTTAAGGTCAATTCAGAGGATTGAACGTTGTTGGAACTCTGGGTATTCAACATGTATATCACCATTTCCCACAGCTAGAACTTCTCAAGCTAAACGACATTACAAGCGGGTGAATGATGCATTCCTGATGCATGTAGTGCGAGATATGGATAATGAGTTGCATATACGGTTTTCAACAGATGCTAGAATAGCAATGGCAGAATGGGCTAATTGGTTTATCCAATTTCCCACTTTTTCCTACATCAGAGTATATGGCTTCTCAGGAGAGCGAGCCATGTTACCGAGATATCCTACAGATGAAATAACATTTATGGAATTTTTGAGGCAATCCTATGAAGTTCATACATTTTTGCGTAGTAGACGCAAGACAACTTTTAATTTTCCACTTGGGATGAGTATCTACAGATGCAGATCTGGAGCAGATGCCAAGGAAATCAGTAATGAATCATCTAGATATGGTCTCAAGTTTTTCGAAAGGAGGTCTTCATATGATCCTCATGGTGTTTTTGCATCACATCTTGGTCAAAATTGTACGCACAAGCATGTGGTTGAAGACTTCTGGGCTAATTGTGCTGATGAGTTTGAAGTGCGAGAATGCAGTTACAACAGGTTCACTCTTCAGTAGATGTCTAATATCCTATTAGAAGATATAGAGGGTTTGACAGAGAGTGGTGAAGTTCCACTTCTCACATATTTCAAAGATCAAGTTGAGCAACAACCATTGCCACCAGTTAATTGGTCAGTAAAAGAGAGCACTTCCATTGAAGAAAGAACAAGTCGAGTTGTTACAAATAGTTTGATATTCTTGAAGACTAAGCAAAAGGATGATATTTCATTAGCAGAGCCGCCAGTTCTGCAACCATCAGAGCCTTCCACTTCCAAGCCAAAATGAAGGGTAAAAGCTATGAATGTTCTTCCAAAAGGAACAAAAATGGCTAAGTTAAAAGAGGAAAAAGGATGAGTCTCCAACTAATGTTCAGTAGGAACACCCAGCAATTGAATCAGAAATTCATATTGAACCAACACTGTGTGTTGAAGCGTTACCTTCAGATCATGTCTCCCCTCCTTCACCGTGCACTTCTCCTATCCACATAGATTCAGAGCCAGATTCGTCGGTTCGTAACTCTGATGCACACATTGGTTCATCAGGAGCTGATGATGTTAGAACCGAGTTTCCAAGAGAGGATGGCTCATCTTGGCTTGAAGATTCTAGGAAGGAAGAGGAGAAAGCCCTCATATCAGCTGGATTTAACAGAACTTAAAAGCGTCTACCAAGACACACCAAACAAGAAGTTGAAGAAGCAGATTCGCATTGAGAAGAATGCAAATGGAGAAATAATCCTTGAAACTGCAACACCACCAGAAAATAGAAGTGCTGATGATGTTGAGGTTGATGACTTCACGGTTGTCAAAGCTAACCTTGGTAGAAGTACCCACCATACAGATTTAAATCTCTTCGAGGTTGCAGCGGATAATTTGAAGGAAAGGGTGTTGAAAGATGGAGAAGACAAAGCAGCTCTCAAAGCTGAAATCAGACAGCTGCGGCAGTACATTTCTAACCTTTTCCATGGCACATCACAGGCTGATTTATTGCTTCCACCGAATCTTGAATCACTAGTTGATCAGCTGCAGTTCAGTCAGTTGGTCCTCTATGGGAGGTACATGAATAGTTGGGTGGAAGAATTTGTGACCAAAGGGAGAGTTGTACTTTCAGAGCTTTATCAATTAAAGTACAACGCTCATGATTTACGCCAAGGCATCCAGGGGTTGCAACAGACCATGGTAGAAAATAGACCGGTGTTTGAGATCATTATCTCCAACTTGAAGATTGCATTTGATTCTATTGATTCATCCGATGATAAGAAGATAGTTTCTACTTGGAAGGCGCAATACCTTTTCATAGTAAAAACTTATGACAGTATGATTTTCAGAGTTGACAGAATGGAAAGAAAAGGTAGTAAACATCCTCAAGTTCGTCAGATCTTTTGTTTCTCATATCCCATGTTCATATGAAAGAGAAGATGGTACCCTGTATGATCTCAGGGAAGTGCAAGTAGAGTTCCAGACTCTTGTCCGCAACAATTTTAATGATGATATCAGTGCCGGCAAGATGAGTCGTTTTGCTGCAATGACAATGAAGTTTGACAAGGCTGTAGGTGAAGTTCATGAATTTCTTCATATGGTTGCAAATGGTGAAGAAATGTTAGAGAATTAGAATATCATTCTAGAGAGTATCAATGTTCCTGGTAGAGATGTAGTCACTCACTTTTTAGAAGATATTATTTCCCAGAATATCAACGGATGACATCACTAAAAAGCAAGAATGTTGATGAGGATGCATTTCAAAAGAAAGCGGCTTTAAAATAGATGCTTTTTGTTTTAAAGCATTTTCTTTCATCCTAAGCTCATCCATTCTATATTTAGAAAGAAATCACATTGTGATAGTTGGAGTTTTCTTTGCTTTAAAGTATTTGTTTATTGTATCTTTGTCGTAGAATAGTAATAAAGCTTGCAAGTTGGCAAGTTAGGGTTAATTAAGGAGATTTTAGGGTTCCCTACTCCTTTGATTTTAGTATAAATAAGGGCATCCTTGCCCATTGTATGTAATGGTAATTGTGATAGCAAATTTGCTATGCCTATTCTAGCCTGCAAATCTTGATATTCCAAGTGTCTGTCCACTCTATATAATCTGTTCTCCGGTGTTTGATCGCTTGTTGTATGCCTATCTTTTGCTGCAGTATTGCTATCTTGGAGTAGTACCAACTTTGTGATATTAAATAGAAGTCTCATGCCTATTTTGCTCTAATTTTCTATCTTGATTCATCAAGTTTTTGTCGTCAGATGTGTGGCTTTTACAGCTTTCATTTCATCTTTCATCATTAAAGTACTATAAGTCTTGTGGTGTAAATCTGGGAGAAAAATTGCTTAAGTTTTTGTTAAAATAATCATTTCTTGTTCACTTTTAATTTCCTTTGCTCTGAATTTACTCAAGAGATTGAAAGCGTCTTTTGTCTATGCTTAGTTGTAGTGGAAGTTTTAAAAAAAGAAAAAACCTTTTCTGCAGCGTTTAGAGTTTTATAACCTTGTGTCTGAGAATCAAAAAGAAGATAGGCAAAATTTGGTTTTATTTATCATTTAAGAGAACATCAGCAAAAGGGGAACTCCCCCTTCCAATAGGAGAGTAGTTTATCTCTGCATAGCTGTTTGTTTCCAACTCGCATTCCAGAGATACAAATCGAAACACCAACAGAGTCAGAACCCCATAAAACTCCTAAAACCCTACCAAACCCTCCTAGAAATAGCAATTTTGGGACATCGTTTTGTTCTTCTTTCTCCTGCAATTTTAAGACACCCAAATAGACTCAAATGAAAGTTAAATCATGCATTTACATCATCCAAAATGTGAGAGCCCTTGAAATGGCTGTACGGGTGAGTACTGTAGCAAAGAATAGCAAATTTCATAGTAAAAGCAGCAAACAATCTTCTTTTCTGTATTTTCTCTTTTCCAACTTCAATGAGATGTTTTCCACGACCTCCAGGGGATAAATACAATCCAAATCATCACTATATTTCATGCAAGATTCTTTTCCTATCTAAAAAGGCAAAAAAACTCACTAATTTCCCACTAATTTCACTAATTTTAGCCTCAAGACTATTTTTTTCCAAACATAGCACATGCTATTTGGAGTTCCACTACTAGTTGACTTCTAGAATAGAGGGAGTGATTTCTAAAAAAGAGAGAGTGGTCTGACTCAGACCTTATTACAATAATAAATTAATACATGACTCCACCTAGGCTCATAATGAGCATAAAATCTAAAATTTAAGCCTCCTAGTGAGCATACAAGTCAAAATTAACTATGGTGGTCTCTACACCATATAACCGGGGTAAAACAATTTCAATCTCCTGATGAAATGAGCACTTGGATAGAGGCTCCAGGCTATTTGATATCTTCTTCTATCATCCATGTAGCATCTTCAATTGGAAAACCATGCAATTTCACCAAATGTTTATTATAGACTTTGTTTCTTGTCTTGTTAATCTCTCTTGTGTCTCAAACAGTTTCAAGTTTCACTCGCTGACTAGGTGGAAGATCCCTTATCTAATCCTCATCAGCAACATCTTCAGCTTCTTCATCCGTAACATTAGATGCTTTGAAAGGATACAGGTCTGCAACATTGAAAATGGGGGAGATAACAACTCCAGGAGGGAGTTCTATCTCATAGACATTCTGACCAAACTTGTGGACCACTTTGCAAGGTCCTATCTTCTTCATCATCAGCTTTGTATATCTTCCCTTGGGAAGTATTTCCTTCCTCAAATGAGCTAGCACCATGTCACCTACTTTGTATTGAACATCTCTTCTTTTTAGATCAACCTTCTCCTTGTACTTGGCAACACTCTTTTCAAGAGTTTCTCTTACTTGGTGATGTATCCCCTTCATGGCTGTGGCAAAGTCTTCTCCTTGTGCACTCCTATTGTCTACTCCCCTTAGGTCTCTCAGCTCATAAATGCCTCTTGGCTTCATGCCATACACTACTTCAAAGGGTGTTCTTCCAATGCTCCTGTTAACAAAGTCGTTGTAGGCATATTCAGCTTGGGGCAACACTAGATCCTATGACTGATTATTCTCCTTTGTTAGGCACCTTAATAGGTTTCCCAAAGACCTATTTACAACCTTAGTTTTCCCATTTGTTTGGGGATGGTAGGTAGAACTGAAAGTTAGATTTGTTCCCAGCTTCTTCCACAAAGTTCTCCAAAAGTGACCAATGAACTTGGAATCTCTGTCAGACACTATTGTCAAAGCCAATCCATGGATTCTTACAATTTCCTTGAAGAATAGACCAGCAATATGAGAGGCATCATTATTGGACTTACAAGCAATGAAATGTGCCATCTTACTAAATCTATCCACAACAACAAAGATGTTGTCATAACCTCTTTGTGTCTTCGGCAGACCTAGAACAAAGTCCATGTTGATAGACTCCCATGGTTGATTGGGTATTGGTAAAGGCTGATATAAACCTGCATTAGAACTTGATCCTTTAGCCCTCTGGCATATCACACAACTTTCCACAAAATTCTTCACATCATTATGCAACCTAGGCCAATGATAAAATGTCTTGACGTGCTCCAAAGTTTTGTCATAACCAAAGTGACCACTCAGGCTGCCACAGTGTTTTTCCTTGATCAAAATTGCTCTCATGGAGCATCTTGGCACACACAACTGAGCTCCCTTGAACACTAGACCATCTTGTACCACAAACTCATAAAATTCATTTTGAAAAACATCTTGGGACTGATTGCAAACATCAAAAACAATACTGAAATCTTCAGCATTCTCATACATACCTTTAAGTGCATCAATACCTACACTTTGCAACTTGATCTCCTACACCATCATGGACCTTCTACTCAGAGCATCAACAATTTTGTTTTCTTGTCCTTTCTTGTGTTTGATGGTGAATGTGTAGGCCTACATATACTCCATCCACTTCATGTGTATGTGACTTAGCTTATCTTGGTTGTTCAAGAAACTCAAAGCATGATTGTCTATGAAGACAATAAACTCCTTAGGCAATAAATAGTGCCTCCACTTCTTGAGTGACTGTACCATAGCATAGAGTTCAAGGTCATAGGAAAAGTGCTTCGTCTTGGCTTCATTGAGTTTTTCACTGAAGAATGCAACCGGTCTCCCATCTTTACTCAAGACTGCACCTATGGCATATCCACTTGCATCACATTCAATTGTGAACACCTTGCTGAAATTAGGGAGTGCAATAAGAGGTTGTTGAGCCACCCTTGTCTTCAAGTATTCAAAGCTTTTCTCAGCTTCCTCTGTCCATTAAAAGTTTCTCTTCTTATCTCCTTTGATAGTATCCAAAATAGGAGAACAAATGTGACTAGAATTCTTGATAAACTTTCTATAAAATGTGGCCAAACCATGGAAACGTCTTACCTCTGCTGCTCTTTTAGGAGTTGGCCAACTAAGTATGGCTTCTACCTTGGATGGATCCATCTTTAGTGTACCTTTGGAGATCACAAACCCAAGATAGACAAGCTCCTCTTTCATGAATTCACACTTCTTGAGGTTGATCATCAATTTCTCCTTATTCAATCTTTTCAACACCATGTCTAAATGCTGCAAGTGTTCTTCTTTGGTTCTATCGTACACAAGAATGTCATCTAGATAGACTACCACAAACTTGCCTATGAAATGCTTGAGAACTTCATTCATAAGTCTTATGAATGTACTTGGGGCATTTGATAACCCAAATGGCATTACTAGCCACTCATAAAGACCTTCATTTGTCTTAAATGTTGTCTTCCATTCATCACCTTCTATTATTCTTATCTGATGATAACCACTCTTTAAATCTATCTTAGAAAGGTAACATGCATCACCTAAACTATCCATTAGATCTTCTATTCGAGGTATTGGGAATCTATACCTGGTGGTTATCCTGTTGATGGCTCTGGAATCAGTGCAAAGTCTCCATTCTCCACCCTTATTAGGTGCTAGGACAGTTGAAATAGCACAGGGACACAAACTCTCCTTGATCATCCCTTTGTCCAATAGCTCTTGGATCTAATTTTTGACCTCTTCATTTTGTTGTGATGTCATCTTGTATTCTGCCTTGTTTGGCAAACTTGCACCAGGGATGAGATCAATGTGATGGCTTACATCTCTGATAGGAGGCAATGAACTTGGTAGGTCTTTCACCACTATGTCTTCATACTTGTCCAATAGGACCTACACATCCTCTAATATCTTTTCTACCTATGTTTCTGCCTTGGCTGATATAGGCTTGCCAATGATGGCATATCCTACCTCTTCTTCTTTCAGTATCTTCAAAAATTCCTTTTCTTTCACCATCATCACGCTTGGTCCTTCATGGATTGCTCCACCATCTTCTTTTATGGGTGTAAGGTTTTAGGTCACTCCATCCTTCACAATCATGTATGTATTCTCTTCTCCATCATGTTTGGCCTTTCGGTCAAATTCCCATGCTCTACCTAAGAACAGATGGCATACAGCCATAGGGATGATATCACACAAGATCTTGTTCTTGTAACCACCAATGTTGAACTCCACCCAAGCTTGTTCATTCACGAGTACTTGCTGACCCTTATTGAGCCATGATACCTTATAGGGTGTAGAGTGAGGAATCTTCTTTATCTTCAACTTTTCTACCATTTCCAGAGACCCAAGATTGTCATTAGAACCAGAATCAACAATCACCTTACATACTTTTCCTTGTGCTTTGCAAAGTGTTCTGAACAAAGCCTTTCTCTGTGGAGGCTCTTTGGCTGATGGTACCTTCAGCAATGTCCTTATCATTAAGGATTCTCCTGCCTCTGGGCCTACATGCATAGAATGTGAGTTTACACTCTCTTGGTCCTCCTCTTGCACTATGTGGACTCTTCTATCACCTCCATGTGAACTTGATGCTTGTTTGTCTGGACATTTGAATGCAAGATGTCCAACTTGATTACAGTTGTAGCACTTGCCTGTGAAGGTGCTTGACCCTCTACCATGGCCTCCAAACTTGCCTCTACTATTTGATCTCCTTCCTCTAAAGCTGCCTCTTTCACTTGACTCTCCTCTTGGTTCATGGTTCTCCGTGTTGCTGTCATTTGTTTCTCCTTGCTGCTTTTGTCCTCTTCCACCAAAGTTTCCTTTTTCTCTGAAGTTCTTTCCTCTACCCCTTCCATTTTGTTCTTGTTTCCTCTTGATCTTCTCCTCAGCTCTTACTGCCAACTGGAAGCATTCCTCCACATTCCTAGGTGTAGTGAGACTTAGTTCATCTTGGATATTGAACCTAAGCCCATTCATGTATCTAGCAATCTTCTCAACTTCATCCTCATTATGGCCAGTTCTCATACTGAGCTTATGAAACTCCTCTGTGTAGGCCATTACATCCATCTCTTTTTGTTTCAAGTTTTGCAACCTTATGAAGGTTTGAATGTCATAATCTTTTGGAAGGAATTGACCCTTCAACTTGGACACCATCTAGTCCAATGAACTGATTTTGGTTTTTCCTTGTCTTATTCTTTCTGACTGAACATAGTTCCACCATGTCAGTGTTGCTCCCTTCAACTTGGTCTTTTCTAGTTTGACTTTCTTCTCTTCAGGCATCTCTTTGTACTCAAAGTAGTTACCGAAAGAATCAATCGAGTCTAGTACCTCCTCACTATTCATCTTACCCTCATACATGGGCAACTCCATCTTGACATCAATGCTTTCTCCTTTCATAGTCTGCAACATCTTCATAAACCTTTTTGCATCTGGATCCATCTCTGTCTCATTGGATCCCTCTTGACAGTCTACATTCTCACCCTCACACTCTTGGTCACTGTCTTCCTCAATGACCCCATCTCTTCTCAGGTTTGCTTCAATGGCTGTAAGTATGGTTAGGACTCCTTCTTGAGATTCCTTCATCAATCTCACTTAGTGAGGACTGGACTGTTCTTAGGAGGCATCTTGTACTCTTTTTTCTTAACTCTTTCCCAATCAGAACTTATGCTCTGATACCACTTGATGCAAAGTAGGGGAACACTTATCAAGTCTCACAAACATGAGTGACTGATCTTGGAGGGAAGGACAACAAACTTGCACATCATGACACCTACAACCTCCATTCATGAGCCTAACTTGGTTTGTATGTATGAGATAATTGTCAACACTTGAGGAGGGCATGAGACATGTTATTTTGACCAATGGAAGCTTACCAAACTCATAACTTAGCCTAGCAAGTTGTTCTACCCAAGGTTCCTTCACAAATGGCCTATTTTCCTTGTAGCCCTAGAAATGCGGTTTAGAGGGCTTAACTCCAAAACTTTCCAACCAACTCCCAAGACTCTTTATCTTTTTAGATACCCATTAAGGCCCTCTATAACATACTTTACATGTAGGGTACATTGTTTTGGAACACAAGCCTCTAAAAATGATTGTTCCTGTTGTTCCAAGAGGCAATTAGCCCTAGATTTACAAAGGAAGTACCCTACCAGAGTGACCCAAAACTTTCTAACCAATTCTAAAAGTTGGTATGGATTGAAAATGGGTGGATTAAATAGGTTTTGGAGCTCCATGGGCTTTAGAAACTAATTTTCTAACTATATCTTCCTCTAGCTATCACCAATGGCTTAATACATCGAGCTATCAAGCCAAATCTTCCTCGAATCTTGTCTTGGATTGCTCCCCTGCACTTGCACACAAAACCCATTGTATACCTATATAGACCCAAAAAATCCATTTTGGGGCTCTAACTAAAAGATTTGGGTCAGAACCCCATAAAACTCCTAAAACCCTACCAAACCCTCCTAGAAACAACAATTTTGGGACATCATTTTGTTCTTCTTTCTCCTACAATTTCAAGACACACAAATAGACTCAAATGAAATTTAAATCATGCATTTATGTCATCCAAAGCATGATAACCCTTGAAATGGCTGTACGGGTGAGTACTGAAGCAAAGAACAACAAATTTCATAGCAAAAAGCAGCAAACAATCTTCTTTTCTATATTTTCTCTTTTACAACTTCAATGATATGTTTTCCACAACCTCCATGGGATAAATACAATCCAAATCATCACTATATTTCATGCAAGATTCTTTTCCTATCTAAAAAGGCAAAAAAACTCACTAATTTCACTAATTTTAACATCAAGACTATTTTTTTCCAAACATAGCACATGCTCTTTGGAGTTCCACTACTAGTTGACTTCTAGAATAGAGGGAGTGGTTTCTAAAAAAGAGAGAGTGGTCTGACTCAGACCTTATTACAATAATAAATTAATACATGACTCCACCTAGGCTCATAATGAGCATAAAATTCAAAATTTAAGGCTCCTAGTGGGCATACAAGTCAAAATTAACTATGGTGGTCTCTGTACCATACAACCGGGGTAAAAAGATTTCAATCTCCTGATGAAATGAGCTCTTGGATAGAGGCTCCATGCTGCTTGATATCTTCTTCTATCATCCATGTAGCATCTTCAATTGGCAAATCATGCCATTTCACCAAATGTTCATTATAGACTTTGTTTCTTGTCCTCTTAATCTCTCTTGTGTCTCAAATAGTTTCAAGTTTCACTAGCTGACTAGGTGGAAGATCCCTCATCCAATCCTCATTAGCAACATATTTAGCTTCTTCATCTGCAACATTAGATCCTTTGAAAGGATACAGGTCTGCAACATTGAAAATGGGGGAGATAGCAACTCCAGGAGGGAGTTATATCTCATAGGCATTCTGACCAAACTTGTGGATCACTTTGCAAGGTCCTATCTTCTTCATCATCAGCTTTGTATATCTGCCCTTGGGTAGTATCTCCTTCCTCAAATGAGCCAGCACCATGTCACCTACTTTGTATTGAACATCTCTTCTTTTTAGATCAGCCTTCTCCTTGTACTTGGCAACACTCATTTCAAGAGTTTCTCTTACTTGGTGATGTATCTCCTTCATGGCTATGGCAAAGTCTTCTCCTTATGCAATCCTATTGTCTACTCCCCTTAGGTCTCTCAGCTCATAAACACCTCTTGGCTTCATGCCATACACGACTTCAAAGGGTGTTTTTCCAATGCTCCTGTTAACAAAGTCGTTGTAGGCATATTCGGCTTGGGGCAACACTAGATCCTATGACTGATTATGCTTCTTTGTTAGGCACCTTAATAGGTTTCCCAAAGACCTATTTATAACCTCAGTTTGCCCATCTATTTGGGGATGGTAGGCAGAACTGAAAGTTAGATTTGTTCCCAGCTTCTTCCACAAAGTTCTCCAAAAGTGACCAATGAACTTGGAATCTCTGTCAGATGCTATTGTCAAAGGAAATCCATGGATTCTTACAATTTCCTTGAAGAGTAGACCAGCAATATGAGAGGCATCATTAGTGGACTTACAAGCAATGAGATGTGTCATATTACTAAATATATCTACAACAAAAAAATGTTGTCATAACCTCTTTATGTCTTGGGCAAACCTAAAACAAAGTCCATGCTGATAGACTCCCATGGCTGATTGGGTATTGGTAAAGGCTGATATAAACTTGCATTAGAACTTGATCCTTTAGACCTCTGGCATATCACACAACTCTCCAAAAAATTCTTCACATCATTATGCAACCTAGGTTAATGATAAAACCTCTTGACGTGCTTCAAAGTTTTGTCATAACCAAAGTGACCACTTAGGCTGCCACAGTGTTTTTCCTTAATCAAATTTTCTCTCATGGAGCATCTTGGCACACACAACTAAACTCCCTTGAACAGTAGACCATCTTGTACCACAAACTCAGAAAATTTGTTTTGAAAAACATCCTGGGACTGATTGCAAACAACAAAAATAGTACTGAAATCTTCATCATTCTCATACATACCTTTAAGTGCATCAATACCTACACTTTGCAACTTGATCTCCTGCACCATCATGGACCTTCTACTCAGAGCATCAGTAAATTTGTTTGCTTTTCCTTTCTTGTGTTTTATGGTGAATCTGTAGGCCTACATATACTCCATCCACTTCATGTGTATGTGACTTAGCTTATCTTGGTTGTTCAAGAAACTCAAAGCATGATTGTCTGTGAAGACAATAAACTCCTTAGGCAATAAATAGTGCCTTCACTTCTTGAGTGACTGTACCATAGCATAGAGTTCAAGGTCATAGGAAGAGTACTTCATCTTGGATTCATTGAGTTTTTCACTAAAGAATTCAACAAGTCCCCCATCTTGAATCAGGACTGCACCTATGGCATATCCACTTGCATCACATTCAATTGTGAACACCTTGCTGAAATCAGGGAGTGCAAGAATAGGTTGTTGAGCCACTCTTGTCTTCAAGTATTCAAAGCTTTTCTCAGCTTCCTCTGTTCATTAAAACTTTCTCTTCTTATCTCCTTTGATAGTATCTAGAATAGGAGAACAAATGTGACTGAAATTCTTAATAAACTTTCTATAAAATGTGGCCAAACCATGGAAACTTCTTACCTCTGCTATTGTTTTAGGAGTTGACCAGCTGAGTATGGCTTCTACCTTGGATGGATCCATCTTTAGTGTACCTTTGGAGATCACAAACCCAAGATAGACAAGCTCCTCTTTCATCAATTCACACTTCTTGAGGTTGATCATTAGTTTCCCTCATTCAATCTTTTCAACACTGTCTCTAAATGTTGCAAGTGTTCTTCTTTCGTTCTGTTGTACACAAGAATGTCATCTAGATAGACTACCACAAAATTGCCTATGAAATGCTTGAGAACTTCATTCACAAGTATCATGAATGTACTTGGGGCATTTGATAACCCAAATAGCATTACTAGCCACTCATAAAGACTTTCATTTGTCTTGAATGTTGTCTTCCATTCATCACCCTCTCTTATTCTTATCTGATGATAACCACTCTTTAAATCTATCTTAGAAAAGTATCATGCATCACCCAAACTATCCATTAGATCTTCTATCTGAGGTATTGGGAATCTATACCTGATGGTTATCATGTTGATGGCTCTGGAATCAACGCAAAGTCTCCATTCTCCACCCTTATTAGGTGCTAGGACAGTTGGAATAGCACAGGGACACAAACTCTCCTTGATCAACCCTTTGTCCGATAGCTCTTGGATTTGATTTTTGACCTCTTCATTTTGTTGCGGTGTCATCTTGTATGCTGCCTTGTTTGGCAAACTTGCACCAAGGATGAGATCAATGTGATGGCTTACATCTCTAACAGGAGGCAATGAACTTGGTAGGTCTTTCACCACTATGTCTTCATACTTGTCCAATAGGACCTACACCTCCTCTGGTATCTTTTCTACCTTGGATGATATAGGCTTACTAATGATGGCATATCCTACCTCTTCTTCTTTCAGTGTCTTCAAAAATTCTTTTTCTTTCACCATCATCATGCTTGGTCCTTCATGGATTGCTGCACCATCTTCTTTTATGGGTGTAAGATTGTAGGTCACTCCATCCTTCACAATCATGTATGTATTCTCTTCTCCATCATGTTTGGCCTTTCGGTCAAATTCCCATGGTCTACCTAAGAGCAGATGGCATACATCCATTGGGATGATATCACACAAGATCTTGTCCTTGTAGACACCAATGTTGAACTCCACCCAACCTTGTTTATTCACAAGTACTTGCTGACCCTTATTGAGCCATGATACCTTGTAGGGTGTAGAATGAGGAATCTTCTTTATCTTCAACTTTTCTACCATTTCTAGAGACACAAGATTGTCAGTAGAACCAGAATCAACAATCACCATACATACGTTTCCTTGTGCTTTACAGAGTGTTTTGAACAAAGCCTTTCTATGTGGAGGCTCTTTGGTTGATGGTACCTTCAGTAATATCCTTCTTATCATTAAGGATTCTCCTGTCTCTGGGCCGGCGTGCACAAAATGTGAGTTTACACTCTCTTGGTCCTCCTCTTGCACTATGTGGACTCTTCTATCACCTCCATGTGAACTTGATGCTTGTTTATCTGGACATTTGAATGCAGGATGTCCAACTTGATTACAGTTGTAGCACTTGCCTGTGAAGGTGCTTGACCCTCTACCATGGCCTCCAAACCTGCCTCTACTATTTGATCTCCTTCCTCTAAAGCTGCTTCTTTCACTTGACTGTCCTCTTGGTTCATGGTTCTCCTTGTTGCTGTAATTTGTTTCTCCTTGTTGCTTTTGTCCTCTTCCACCAAAGTTTCCTCTTCCTCTGAATTTCTTTCCTCTACCCCTTTCATTTTGTTCTTGTTTCCTCTTGATCTTCTCCTCAACTCTTACTACTTACTGGAAGCATTCTTGGGTGTAGTGAGACTTAGTTCATCTTGGATATTGAACCTAAGCCCATTCATGTATCTAGAAATCTTCTCAACTTCATCCTCATTATGGCCAGTTCTCATACTGAGCTTATGAAACTCCTCTGTGTAGGCCATTACATCCATCTCTTTATGTTTCAAGTTTTGCAACCTTATAAAGGTTTGAATGGCATAATCTTTTGGAAGGAATTGACCCTTCACCTTGGACACCATCTGGTCCAATGAACTGATTTTGGTTTTTCCTTGTCTTATTCTTTCTAACTGAACATAGTTCCACCATGTCAGTGCTGCTCCCTTCAACTTGGTCTTTTCCCGTTTGACTTTCTTCTCTTCAGGCATCTCTTTGTACTCAAAGTAGTTACCTATAGAATCAATCTAGTCTAGTACCTCCTCACTATTCATCTTACCCTCATTCATGGGCAACTCCATCTTGACATCAGTGCTTTCTCCTTTCACAGTCTACAGCATCTTCATAAACCTTTTTGCTTCTGGATCAATCTCTGTCTCATTGGATCCCTCTTGAGGGTCTACATTCTTATCCTCACACTCTTGGTCACCCTTTCCCAATCAGAACTTGTGCTTTGATACCACTTGATGCAGAGTAGGGGAACACTTATCAAGTCTCACAAACATGAGTGACTGATCTTGGAGGGAATGACAACAAACTTGCACATCATGACACCTACAACCTCCATTCATGAGCCTAACTTGGTTTTGATGTATGAGATGATTGTCAACACTTGAGGAGGGCATGAGACATGTTCTTTTGACCAATGGAAGCTTACCAAACTCATAACTTAGCCTAGCAAGTTGTCCTACCCAAGGTTCCTTCACAAATGGCCCATTTTCCTTGTAGCCCTAGAAATGCGGTTTAGAGGGCTTAACTCCAAAACTTTCCAAACAACTCCCAGAAAGCTTTAACTTTTTAGATACCCATTAAGGTCCTCTATAACATAATTTACATGTAGGTTACATTGTTTTGGAACACAAGCCTCTAAAAATGATTGTTCATGTTGTTCCAAGAGGTAATTAGCCCAGGTTTACAAAGGAAGTACCCTACCAGAGTGACCAAGAACTTTCTAACCAATTCCAGAAGTTATTATGGATTAAAAATGGGTGGATTGAATAGGTTTTGGACCTCCATGGGCATTTGAAACTAGTTTTCCAACTATATCTTCCTCTAGCTATCACCAATGGCTTAATACATAGAGATATCAAGCCAAATCTTCCTCAAATCTTGTCTTAGACTGGTCCCCTGCACTTGCACACAAAATCCATTGTAGAATATACCTATACAAACCCAAAAACAGACCCAAAAAATCCATTTTGGGGCTCTAACTGAAAGATTTGGGTTAGAACCCCATAAAACTCCTAAAACCCTACCAAACCCTCCTAGAAAGAATAATTTTGGGACGGCATTTTGTTTTTCTTTCTCCTACAATTTCAAGACACCCAAATAGACTCAAATGAAATTTAAATCATGCATTTACATCATCCAAAATGTGATAGCCCTTGAAATGGTTGTACGGGCAAGTACTGTAGCAAAGAATAGCAAATTTCATAGTAAAAAGCAGCAAACAATCTTCTTTTCTGTATTTTCTCTTTTCCAACTTCAATGATATGTTTTCCATGACCTCCAGGGGATAAATATAATCGAAATCATCACTATATTTTGTGCAAGATTCTTGTCCTATCTAAAAAGGTAAAAAAACTTACTAATTTCACTAATTTTAGCCTCAAGACTATTTTTTTCCAAACATAGCACATGCTATTTGGAGTTCCACTACTAGTTGACTTCTAGAATAGAGGGAATGGTTTCTAAAAAAGAGAGAGTGGTCTGACTCAGACCTTATTACAATAATAAATTAATACATGACTCCACCTAGGCTCATAATGAGCATAAAATCCAAAATTTAAGGCTCCTAGTGAGCATACAAGTCAAAATTAACTATGGTGGTCTCTGCAACATAATCAATATTCCTATCCTCTAACAGTTCTTTTTCCTTTTCAAAATTTAAACCTTCATCATCATCCCCAGTGATGTCAAAAATTTCCCTAGTAGAGCTACTAGGAACTGACTTCCCCATCTTCTTTGCAATAAAAATATCTTTTGAATTAGAGTCAGAAGCTGAAGAAACATACCTTCTCCTCTTAGCAAACACTTTAATATTTTCTTGAACATCAGCAGGGACATTTTCAAGGGCGTCCCCTTCTTTGTCCGTGTCTGTGTCTAGCAGCATTGAATCATGGAGTTGTTGTCCTTCACCTTTTTTCTCCTACCCCTATTCCTCAACAATTCTTTCGTCAACATTCTACCTTTTCAACCTTCCTAAGTGCCTGGGAGTAGCAGTTTCCTCTTTAACTTTACTTTTCCTCTTCTTTTTACTCTCCTTTTTCTCCCCTGCATCCTCTTCTTTTGCAGTGCTCTTATGTTTCTCAACACCTTTCTTATTCTTCTTTTTCTTAGTAGATGTTGAAGTAGCGCCTCTCATAGCTTTAGGGTTTGTAGAAGATGAGGGTTTCTTTGTTTCCACCGGCTTGTTTTCTGGAGTATTTTTCTCATGTGGCTCTTCTTGCTCCAGTTCTTTTTCAAGTGCAATCTCAGGTTCTGATTCATGTTGAGGTTCATCCTCTGCTTCAGGAACTTCCGGCAGATTTGTGATATCTGTGCATTTCTTAAAGGCATTCCAATTAACCTGTGGATGTTGAATTCTCAGACTTCTCTTAACCAATAGGGCTACTAAGCAGTGATGAGACAACGTGGTGTCCATTTTCTTTCTCTGATATTCAGATGCCATACTCTTCAACATGTTATAGAGGAAATTAGGAACATTGACTAACTTATCATGGTGTAAGTGATTTAGCAACTTAAAGTGCACAGTATATAACAAATTGTACCAACCATCAAAAGTAAAGTATTTAATGATATAAGAAACACATTTTCCCCAAAAGAATGGAATGGACAATCTCTTTGTACCTTGTGATGATGAGTCTAGGTTTTCTCCACGCTCGGTGATTTAGCAACTTAAAGTGCACATTATAAAACAAATTGTACTGACCATCACAGGTAAAGTATTTAATGTTATAAGAAGCACATTTTCCCCAAAAGAATGGAAGGGACAATCTCTTTGTACCTTGTGATGATGAGTCCAGGTTTTCCCCACGCTCACAGAATTCTTCTCTTGTTGCAGTTGCATCAGCTCGAGCTGGATATTTAGACCCTATACGTGGCAATCCTGTAACTTGGGCAATGGCCATTTCATAAACATCTACAACCAATCCCCTGACTGTTGCCTCATCATACTATAATGTAGCTGCAAATTCTTTCGCCATTTCATTGTCATATTCTATTAGCTTCAAGAAGTAATCTAGCCATCCTACTCTAGTGAAGAGTGGTAGAACCATTATATCCTCTAATATTTCCTTGTGCGCAGATGGTTCTCATCTTACAACATCACCTCGCATTGTCTCTGTACTTTGCAACCTCAAAAGGTTTCAATTTCTGCTCAACTTCGATTCCACCACCTTCAGAAGAACCTATAATTTGCTACCTTTTCTTGTGTCTTCCTCTATTCCCCCCAACTGTAACTTTTGGAGCTCTCTTGTATGAAAAATTTTGTATCGCAACTCTCCCATAGGGTAATAAGTTCACAATTTGGATGAAACAGGGTAGGTCTACTAATTTTGGAAAAATGGCATAGAATTCTATCTGATAACTCTAAAGACTTAGGTGGTGAAAATAAAAAAAATTAAATAACCATTATGCCCCTCCCCCCAACTAATGGGTGAAGTGACCTCACTTCATGTGTGAATTAATAGGGTTGAAAGAGTAATTATGAAATGTAATGGTCATATATATTTTTGCATGCATGAATTAAACAAAGAGTAATAATGAATATAAAATGAAATCTAAGTTAATCATTGAAGGTTACCTTTTGTACATACGTTATGGAAGTAAGTGATCAGTGCACCTTGGAACTAGAGAACACATACTTGGCATTTATTTGATGTCAGCAGAATGAAATGCATGAGAGTGAATGGTAAGGCAGCGGGTACTTCAGAAGTGATGTGATGTGACAACTTGCAATACTTGATCTAACAACTCGTGAGTGTGAGTTGAACATTTTTTCTACAGGTGTTTGATTTATTCAAAATAAATCACAAATGTGTGGAAGAAATGGAATGCACGGGAAAATATTTTACTTTTTGCCAAAGTGTTGAAGACTTCTACAGACAGAGGTTGCTATGGGTACCTCCAGTATAGGTCCCGTTTGAATGTTAATATATTCATTATTTCAGGTCCTGACTATAATAGGTCCTAATTGAGACTAAAGAATAGGTCCCTCTGGAGGTAACTATGTTCACCATGGGTAGTGTGTTATGTGTGCATGTGAAGTGTAAAGCAATAAAAATTAAGTCTCAGTGACAAGGGTTGAGTCATGCAACTCAACCTCTACATCACTAGACATGATGGGTGGATCACTTTCTGTTGCTACATCATTGTGTGTTTTAGAGCCTTCATCAATATCACTATGGGCACCATACATGTTTGTTAGAGAGACAATAAAATCATCTTTTTGAAGCGGTTTCTTATAAAGTTTCAGCCTATGTCCATTTACCAGTAATAAAAATCTGACCTCATCAATGGTTTGTAGTTGGATTGCACCATTAGGGAATACCTATTGAATCTCATATGGTCCCATTCATCGAGATTAAAGCTTGCCTTTGAAATTTTTGTATCTGGAATCATAGAGAAGGGCCCAATCACCAACATTGAACTCTTTAGTCTTTATATAATGATCATGCCATTTAATTCTTTGTTTCTGAATAACCTTTATGTGGTGTATGGCCTCTAATATGATTTCATCAAGAGCATTCAAATGATATAACCTTTCTTTTTGAGCGTCTATTAAGTCCATCCCAAATTCCACTGTTGTTCTCAGAGTTTTGTATTCAAACTCTATAGGCAATACTATTGTCTTGTCATCAACCAATTCATAAGGAGTGAATCCTGTAGTTGTCTTCCATGTGGTTCTGTATGCCCAAATAGCTTCTTGTAACCTAGGAACCCAATCTCTTTTGTGGAGCTGTACTATTTTTATCAATATATTCTCAATCTCCATGTTTGTAACCTTGACTTGACCATTAGCCTGAGGATGGTATGGGGTGGACTTCTTGTGTCTGATCTGATACTCCTCCACCAGTTTAGTGATTAAGTCTAATGTGAATTGTGGTCCTTGATCAATCACTATCTCCCTAGGTACACCATACCTAGTGAAAATTTCCTCATATAAGAATTTTGCCACATTGCCATATCTGGCAAATTGCAAAGCTTTAACTTCTACCCATTTGGTTAAGTAATTAGTGCATATTAGTATATATTCCTTGTTTGAAGTGGGAGAGATAGGTCCAACAAAATCCAACCCTCACTTATCAAAAGGAGCTAATGCTATTTGGGGCTACAAAGGCATTTCATCACTTCTTGTAGGTCTCCCCATTCTTTGGCATCGATCACAGCTTCTAGTATACTTGACAGAGTCTTTATGTAGTGTTGGCCAGTAATATCTTGTTGTCAATATCTTGAAGGTTGTCCTTTTGGATACAAAATGTCCACCACAGGGTTCATCATGGCATGCCTTCAATATGTCAAACACTTCATCCTCCCTGATACATCTTCTCATAATGTTATCTGGGCTAGTGTAGAATAGGAATCTAGAAATCCAAGAATAAGGGAAGCATTTGTGAACTAACTGTCTTTTCTCCCTTGGAGAAAAGTAACCTGGAATCTACCCTGTCACCAAATAATTAGCTATATAGGCATACCATGGAGTGTGTATGTTTAGAGAAAATAGATGCTCATCAGGAAAAGAGTCATCAACCACTCCTACTAATTGTGTAGGCAGTCTAGACATAAAATCAACAACCACATTAGCCTTTCCTGGTTTGTCAACTATTGTTATGTCAAATTCTTGCAATAACAACAACCACCTTACAAGTCTTCTTCCCACTATTGGCGTATTCATCAAATTTCTGATTGTTGTATGATCTGTATGTATGAACACTTTATAGCCATTAATGTAGTGTCTAAATTTGTTAATGGCAAAAACAACAGCTAACATTTCTTTTTCTGTCACAGTGTAGTTCAACTTAACTCCCTATAGGTTTTTGCTGATCTAGTATATTGCATACTCTTTATTTCCTTCTTGTTGGCCTAAGACTGCTCCAATGGCAAAGTCTAATGCATCAGTGTGGATATGAAAGGGCAATATCCAATTTGGACCTCTTAGAACTGGAGCTTGTGTCAAGGCTACTTTTAGCTTCTCAAATGAATTTTGACAGTCTGAGGTCCATTCAAAGTCAATGTCTTTTGTCAACAGACTAAACAAAGGGGCAGCAATTCTGCTAAAATCTTGAATGAACCACCTGTAATAACCTGCATGTCCAAGGAAGCTCCTTACATCCTTTTGTCTCTGTAGAATAGGCAGGGTAGATATGATTTCAATCTTCTTTGGGTCAACTTGTATTCCTGTACTTGAGATAAAATGTCCCAAGACAATGCCCTGTGTCATCATCATAAAACATTTTTCATTGCTCAAAGATAGATTGTACTCTGTGCATCTCTTTAAAACTTTCTCCAAATTGTCTAAAGCTTCATCATATGTTTCACCATATGTGGTGAAGTCATCCATGTAAATCTCCATGTTATCATGGGAAAAATCAGAGAAAATACTAAGTACTGCTCTTTGAAATGTGGCTGGAGCATTACACAAACCAAAAGGCAAGATAGAATATGCATAGGTCCCCCAAGGGCAGGTAAACGTTGTCTTATCTTGATCCTTGGGTGCAATCTTTATTTGGTTATAGCCACTGAAACCATCAAGAAATGAGAAATATTTCTTCCCTACCAAAGAGTCAAGAAGTTGGTCAATAAATGGCAATGGGAAGTGATCCTTCCTTGTGGCAGTATTTAGTTCCCTGTAGTCAACACAAACTCGCCATTTGCCACCTTTCTTGGGAACTATTACCAATGGTGAAATCCATTCACTGTATAAAATGGGGTATAAATCCTACATCCAAAAGCTTTTGAAGTTCAGATTTCACTCTCTTAGAGCAAGGTTCATGCATCTTTGCTACTACCTTATAGGTCTGTGGCCATCATCAATGTAAATTTTGTGCATGCATAAGGCAGGATCAGTGCCTTTCATTTCACTGTAATCCCATGCAAACGTTGCTATGTGTGCCTGCAACACTACGTGCAGAGATTGTTGTTGTTCATCAGTCAATGCATTATTAATAGTCAACGTCTTTTCTGGCTTGATTTCTAATTGTTTAGACATTTCTTGTATAGAGGACAAATCAAGGTTAGGTATGACTGGTAAGCATTGCTAGGGTAATAAAGTATGAAATATTTGGGATACCTCCTCTGAGCAATCGGTGGGTATTATGCTTCTCAAGGGGTCTTGTAAGCAGGATAGATAGTCCTGTTGATGCGGGTGTTTCCCACGGTCATTTCATATAATGTGAGCTATCAACTCATCTTTATCCCAGATATCCAGCAAGGGGCTACATTCAATGGTCATCAAGGTTTGCAGTGAATAGTTGTCCTCATCATCCAAGGTAGGCCAAATGGTTTGCTCAAGTTCATGGTATGGTTGGGATGGTGGATATAAGATGAATTTATGGGTCATAGTCCCATTGGATATGGTGATATCTCCCGACCTGCAACCTATAGATGCATCTGTTGTGGCAAGCCATGGCCTGCCTAGTATAAGAGGATAACTAGCAAGATTAACCTTGGGCTAGAGTACTATAAAATCAGCAGCGTATTCCCAAGAATCTAATGCAATTACCATGTCCTCAATGACTCCTTCAGGCTTAACTGTAGACCTATTAGCTAATTGCCAAACTATCTGAGTAGGCCTAATGTTGTTTAACTGCAACATCTACATTGTCTCTTTGGTCATTACATTAATTGCAGCACCCAAGTCTATCAAAGTGTTCTTGATTAGAGTCCCATTTATTTTTACATCCACTACTAGACTACCTGGATCTGTATATTTGGGGACAGTTATATTCCCCAACATTATGTCAGCAAGGTTACCCAAAACTTGGACTGTCTTGGGTCCGTTCTCTTCCTTCATGGTTTCTTTATGCAGAGATCTCTAATAGTCTTAGTATAGATAGAAATATCTTTGATAGCTTGGATTAAGGGAATCTTTATGCTTATATCTTTTAACTGGCCTAGAAGATCAGTGTCAGCCTGTACTGGTTGCTTCTGGATAGCCAAGCGTTTAGGGAAAGGAGGCTTTGGATGTGAAGTGGTCTAAGGGTCCTGATTTGATTCAAGTTCCAAAGGTGGCTCATCTGAGGATTCCTCTGTGGGTTCTTCATCATCAAGTTCTGTAATTTGGGGAGATGAAGGGGCCACAAGTTGCTTCCCTGATCTGAGGTGAACATTACTCACCTCTACCCCATAGGTGGGGTATTGCATCACCTCGTTAGTATAAGCCTATTGATTAGGCTTGTTGTTAGGGTAAGGTGCAGGTTGGGCAAGGAGTTGGGTAGGTCTAAGAGGTTGAGTTTGAGGAGTGGATGGAGGCATTATTGTTGGCTGTTGGGGCTGAGATGGAAGCATAGGTTGCTGGTAATTTGTATTTTGCTGCCATTGTTGGCCCTTGTTCCATTGGGGCTACCACTGATGCTACTGTGTAGGCCACTAGGGGTTATAGTTGGAACCTTGGAAACTTTGTTGGGGCCATGGGTTTGGCTATTGTTGGTTCAAACTGGGTTGTGGATTAGGCTATTGTGGGTTAGGCCATGGTTGAGCATTCCAAGCAGAGAAATTTTGGTTTGCAATAGGAAAGGGTGAATTAAAATTAAGTGGATCAGAGGGCATACCTTGCCTTTTCTGCCAAGGTCTCCTTTGAGTTATGTAGAACAGTTGTCCATCCTCTCCTTCAAATGGCTGAAATTCTGGCCTTTCAACCTTCTCTTGCTGGATACTCGCCACCCTCTTGTATTTACAATTAGCCTTCGTTTGACTATAGTTGGGGTAGTACTCAGTAAGCATTGCTTCCACCTCTTCTTGTTTCTTCTTGATATGAAGAGTGTCCAGTTGTGTAGCCATATGGCTAATGATATCCTCCTTCATGTTGGACATCAAGTTACTGATTTCCACTCTTGAAACCCCATTAGTTACTTTGTTTGTGATGGATGTTCTTTATCCCCTTGGTCATCTGGTGAAAGTTCTTGAATAATTTCTGCAAACTTTGTAGATTGATTCAAAAGGTAATTGAGAAACATCACCTTGCCCAATGAGATTCAGGGCATCCATACAATCATCATTAACCCCTCTCAAAAAGCCCAGCTTTGGTGATTCTTCAGACAATCTGTTTTGGGGTTTTTTCTTCAAGGCAAACTGGAATCTTTCAACATAATCTTCCAATGGCTCCTCCTCTTTCTGTGACATCCTAAAGATGTCATCTCTCCTCCTATCATGTACTTTGTAGTAATCTTGGTATTTCTCCAAGAATCTCTCCTTCATTGTATCCCAGTCTGGAATGACATCTTTTCCTAGCCCCATAAACCATCTCAAGGCTACAATCTTGAGAGTGGCAGAAAAGAGTTTAAACCTGTGAGCATCTGAAGTGTAGTCATAGCTCCTACACAAGATATCAAACTCAAATAGAAATGTATCTGGGTCCTCTGTCACTAGTCCATAGAAGACTGGTAATGTTGAAGGTGGAATGTTCTTCAGCACTATAGCCCTCTCCTGATCAGTGATAGGAAACTCAAACGTTGCTTGCTCTGGTGGATCCTCCATCTCCGCATCTGCCATGGTTCTAAAGGTCCCTTCTGTAGTTGTGGAAGAAGCTGATGAAGATGTAGAAGGTGTTGATGAAGAAGGAAGAATAGGTCATTCTCCTTTAGCAATTCCTACTGTAGAGTTGATAAAGTTAGTAGTATCTTCTCTATCCTGATAATTTGAAGGGAGGAATCTACCTCGATTGTCTCTCTGCCTCCGCACACAGTGGATTTAGCTTTTGTATATCAATGGTCCTACACAATTTTAGTACAATTTCTAATGTTTCTGGAAGAGTGAATCTATCAATCCTAATGCTGGAATCATAATTTAAGCTATGAAAACATGTAAAATGAGCCTATGAAGGTAGCACCATCCCCAGCAACGGTGCCAAAAATGCAGAGGAAAACTAATGCATTGTAGACTTGACACAATTCAGGGGTAAACTTATCTAAACAATCCACTTGACATTATACACCTACATTAAATTATAACCAAGGAGTGTAAGCTTATGATGGCATTGCACTATATGTGGCTTTAGGGGCTCATATTCTCCTAAACTATCCTATTCAAACCTACTCAGATTATTCTACTTTGTTGGAATTCACAGAAATTCAAGAACAGTAAAAATAGTTACAAAACCTAGTGGCTATGGGTACCTGCAACATAAGCTATAGATAACTGCTAACATCATAAAAATATAGAACTAATCCGAAGCCATTCAAAATGATGAGAAAGCTAATGCTAACCTTTGGAGGACTAAGATGGATCAATTATACATTTGTTCATGAACCACAACTACTATAATTAACAACAAGAGTATTCTACTTAACTTCACAATGCATTTATAAAATAACAGGAAATAGCTTTAACAAAAATGCATAAAGGAATAAGAAAATAAATGAAGTGAAGATCAGTACCTTGAGTGGCTGGCTCAAGGGACTGACTCACTTAGCAAGAAATCAAATCTAACTTAGATACTCACGCATCCACATAACACATAGTTCCTTTCATTCCATATCACAAAATACTTCAAACAGAATCTTCTTTGCAGAATATATTCAATAATTACATTTCAACAATTCATGTTTGGAGAAATAACTAACTGTTGTATCTTCCAATAGTGAATAAAAAAACTAACTGAGTAACTAAGTAACTAACTTGACTCTGAGCTCAGCCCCCTAACTTATACAAAATGGGAGTCTTATTCAACTACCAACTAACTACAATCATTAATCCATTCCTAGATATTAGGATACAGATTTAAGATTGATTTATTAATTCCAATTGAATAGAGGAAGGAGAATCCCATTCAAATAAGAATTCCTATGCAACGGATCATATGAGAAACACATAAGTTGCATTTAGAATCTTGGAACAAGTCTACTTCTTCTACATTTATTTCTTCCCATAATGATTCATATTCAGCTTCCAGCTGCCTGCACTTTTGGCAGCTTGATTTCAACTTCCTTCAATTGCCCTGTTCTGTGACTTGCTGCAAATTCTTCTCTCCTTGATGCCACGTGCTTGTTGCTGCATAGGGGTTAGTCCAAAAAACATATGCGCGCAAATAACCTTCATAATTAAACCATAGAATCTCATCTATATTGCATACATACTCATGTTTAAATCATTCAATCAAGATAAATATCATCACCATATTTCATATTAACAAAATAGGTTCAAGATTTTGCAAAATATATAAAAAGATAGTATATCATGATGGTAATGTTTGAAAAGTATCTGGAAGATCATGTGCAAAAGGTCTAAAAGCATATAAAAACAACACAAAAGAGGCCAATATTTAAACCAATTAGTAATGTAGAATGGGAATGGGAGTGTGAATTAGTATGGATCATAGTGGTAAATTTCCATGAATTGTTCCAAGTGTTGATCATTATTGGTTTTGGACTTTGAGTGAAATTTGGGAAAGTTAATTGTATGGGGATTAGGAGATGGTTGTGTGGAGGGGATATGATTAATTGTATGTGCACTTGAATGCCATGGGTACCAAGAGAATAGGCAAAGAAAGCATCCTAGCTTAGGGGATAATCATATAATGACTCATAGTGCACCAATAAATGGGGATAGGGAATGGGTTGGGAATGGGATAATTGGGAGACCTCAAGCTTGGTAGAGTGATTTTACTTTGATTTTGTAATGCCTTCAAGTTACGTTGATATAGAATTTAAGTACATCTCTCAAGCTTGCATGTTTTTTTCTTTCAATTTGATTTTATGTTTTATTTTATTTTTGGATGTCACCCTCATGTGACCTAATCCAATGCAACTAATAATGTGCAAGGGCTCATCACTAAGGATTATATTGAGTAATTATGGACATTTCTTTTATTTTTTTGAAAATTGGCATGCTTTTGATCAGTCTCTATGCAAGAAAAGTAGCAATGGGGAAGGGTTATCCACTTATGAGGTTCTAAGAGTCGCAATTGAGTTTTGGATATTAGGGTAAATAGAGAGAGAATAAGATTCATGGACCTGATTGTATGCATTGTGCTTAGCATATGGGATAAGACCATGAGTAAATAGCTAATTAATGGTGTTTGTGTGGAGGGCTCATATGTCCAAAGTTTATATGACTGTAGCTTAGAAACTTGACATAGAAAGCTATGGTATGGAATGTGCAAATAGGCTTAAATATGCATACATGACATGCAACATGAATGATGGATGGCATATGGCAAGTAGTGAATGGTGGGATCAAGTGAGCATGTGTAGAATAATAGATCGAGAAAACTCTTGGTTGATGAGCCAAAGAATTGACTCATTTATTGATCAATGTTTTCATGTTTTGATAAACTTTTAACAAATATATCGACATATAAATACATATTATTATAGTTATATTTGTCTTGAGAATTGTTTATGCTTATGTTTTGTTTACATTATACTTTGATGAAATCTCTTTAGCTTTGATACTTGAATGACATTTTCTATGTGCGTATCTCATAATTTGTGACATAAGTTGTGGATGTTAAATAAGGATTGCAGCAGTTGAACTCCAGATAGCTCCGGAGGCTGATACTTTCTAAGAAACATCCTTCCCTCGAGTCGATGACCTCCAACAAACATTCCTAGGGATATTCTAAGTCTAGCAACACATCCAAACGAGCACCTCAATCCTAGTTGCAGCTCTTGAATCACACCATCATGTCACTGAACTTTGGTGACTCAGATAATTGACAGCAAACATCAGTTCCATCTATCGTTGCCACCAGGCACCCCACTATTTTAGGGAACTCATGAAGTTCACCCAGCTAATCACCTTATTCAGATCGTAGATCTGGAGTTCTCTGCAGTTGATTGTGTAGTTAAGTAAATAATACAACTGGCTGTTCCAATTCGTAGGAATTAGTTAGTAGCTAGATTTTCCTTTCAATAAGCATGCAACTGGCTGTTCCAGTTCGCTGCAGTTAGACTTGCAATTAGTATCTCTTTCCAATAAGGCTCGATTGTATAAGTAGGAGAGGGCTCAATTGTATAAGTAGGAGAGCCATCGCATCTTTTTAGTTAGTTCTTGTTTTCATCCAATAGTTGTTCATTGCAGTTTGTTTCCAGTAGAAGGAAAACTTCTAATTTTAGGCATGTATGTTCTTTGACTAAGAATAAAATGCAAATGAAGGGAGATTTCTTCTGAAAGAGTTGTTAAGCAAAGAGGATCATCTCTTGCTGTGAAAGTAGGGCCCGCTTCCCCATCTTGGAGGAGATCTCTCAATATTCTATTTGTGTTATTTTTGTTCCTGTCTATTTCCTTGATGCAAATTATTGTGTGTTTCCACTATTATTTGTTCTTACCTGAAGGTTTATTCTTCAAAAATATAAAAATCATAAAAATTAGATTTGTTATCTCTTAAAGCACTATGATGTTTAGAGTATTGCATGGCTAAGAAATAACAATAGATTACATTCCTTTTCATTTACTATTTCCCCAAGTGTGTTTATTTCCAATAATTAGATTAACATTTATTTCAGCAAGTGTGTTTGTTTCCAGCAATTAGATTAACGTTTATTTCACTAAGTGTGTTTATTTCAGCAATGTTAGAATAGTTTCATGCCAAGCAAGTGTGTTTCTTTCCAAGAAAATTAAGGTAGTTTATTCATGAGCAAGAAGACCAAAACTCCAACACTACAAGGGTCCATAAACTTATCCTTGGTCATAAACCATTCCATTCAAACCCCCACCACCAAACAGTCTTAACGTAGATCACTCCAGACACCTCCAGATTGATAAAGATAAACAATGATGTATTAACAAACACTACAACGACCTCATCATTTTTGGCGTTGTTGCTGGGGATAATCTACAAATCATTGTAGTTTTAAGGTGTTGATAAGGCTTTAAGATCCATTAGTTTATGAGTAGACATAGGGACACCTTAGGTTGATTCATTAGACATCCTATAGCAGATATACATCTGGAGGCTATTTTGGAAGAACCTCCAGATCATCCGATCAATCAAGAATCACCTGTACTATCAAAGTCTTCCAACTCATTTGCTACATCCTCAACAATGGGTGATCAAGAAGATCTAGCTAATAATATAAACTTCTCTTATCTGATCACCATCATTCCTGGGGTAAATGAGCCCCCTATGAAAAACATGTCCCCTACATTTTTACCTACCTTTATGGGGGGAAATGTCAGAAGATCCAGACCAATTCCTATTTGAGTTCAAAGTCCTCTGTCAAACTTATGATTATGCTAAAGATAACTAGAAGTTGAAACTGTTCCCTTCCACTCTTAAGGATTCAGCTTTAAGATGGTTCATGGGCTTGGCAGCAGCCTCTATCACTACCTGGGATGATATGAAAATAGTTTTTCTTGATAAATATCAGGATTACTGTAGAGTCAGGGATCGAAAAGATAAACTTTTCCGCATGAAATAAATGGAGGAGGAAAACTTAGAAGACTATGTGGATAGATTCATATTTGTCCATATGAGGTGTGGAAACAACCTAGATGAGGAATTAAATAAAACCATCTTTCTAAGAGGGATTGATGATGAGAGCAGGGAAGCACTAAATCTGATGGGCAAGGGAGACATTAATAAACAAACTTTTGAGGAAATTGTGGAAGTTTGCAGAATCTATTCTCGTACAAGAGAAGGTAAAAGAATTTTAAAAAGGGCAGTAACAATGATGTTACAAAAGTAATGGAGGAACTAGCAAATCTAAAAACTGACATCCTACTTCATTTGAATACCATTTTGGATGGCATGTAGGCTAGTAAAAAGAGTACTGAACCCTTAGCTATTTATTGCCCTCGTTGTAGGGAGAAACATTCACTTAGGGAATGCCCCTTGAATAGAACTAAGTTGTGTAAAATCTTCGAGAAAAATCATCCTACCAATGAGTGTGGCCTGCTCCCTGAGATTAAAAACATACCAAAAAAGGTTCCAATAGATGAGGAAGAGCTGAATTTTATTGCTCAAAAACAACCTACTTATGGATTTAATCAGTTTCAAAACCAATATGCTCCAAGAGGAAACTCTTATAATCGGTCATGGGGAATGCAAATGCCAATGCAATGGGGTCCATGGCCTCAGCAGGATTGGACAAATCAATCCTGGTCCAATCCACAATGGTCAAACTAGCAACAGTATCAACAACAATGGGTTCCTTAATATAGCCAAGGAATGAGGAGATTTGGAAACCAACCTCATGCCTTACTCCTTAGACCTTCACAGCCTGCGAATGCAAATCCCAATGAGCAGGTAAACTAGCCATCAATGCCTGCACAACCAGTTCCAAACCCCAAGAACAATAGGCCACAACAACAAGTGTACAATACTGATCCAAATATAGCAAACCTGAATGTTGTGGAGATTAATGATATCCAACTCCAATCTAGAAATGTGCCTGTAACTATACCTATTGAGGAAGTCATTGAAGAAGAAGAAGTGAGTCCTAAAGACGATACACAACAATCCAATAAGAAGGCTAAAGCAAAAGAGACAGAAGAGATTTTGAAGGAAACCTCTGTTCCATTCCTAGAACGATTGAAACAGGTTCCTTCACAATCTAAGGAAAACCAGCCCTCATATGATGACTCCCAATTAATTAGGGAACTTAGAAAATGCACATTGAAGTTCCTTTGTTACAGGCGATAAAAGAGATTCCTAAGATAAACTAGACCATTAAGAGTTTGTGTCTAAAACTTCTAGGCAGAAAAAGAAAATTACCCAACACTATCCAAGTGGAAGGAAAGCTTATGGATGTCCTATCAGGCAAGTTAATCCCTCAAAAATATGGGGATCCTGGGAGCCCAGTCATTATGGTAGACATAAAAGGGGTATCAATTTCAAATGTTTTAATAGATTTGGGGGTTGCCATTAATGTAATGACATTAGAGAGTATAGAAGCTTTGACATTAACACACATTCAGCCAACATCAATTGTATTACAACTTGCAGACCTATCTATTACCAAACTAAAAGGAATTTTGGAGGACGTCATAGTCACTATTGACACTTGGGACTATTCAGTTGATTTCCTTATCCTACAGACAAGAAAGAAACATTCAGTATACCCAATAATCCTAGGAATACCTTGGCTGGCTATAGCAGCAGCCCTTATTGACTGTAGATCTAGAAGTATGACCATTTCAAACGGAAAAAGACTTAAGGAACTTTCTATCTATCCTCTGGCCAAACCATTTCTGTAATATGAAAACAAACCATGGATAGATGACTTGATGGATTCTGATGATGAAGATGCCTCCTCATTGGTAATGGTAACAATCATAGAACACTTTGAAGAATGTAATGAGGAGTATAAGGAGCTGGAACCAAATGCTAAACTCTCTTTATATAGTGCTACCTAGCAAGAGGTCTCCAAATGGCTCTGGAGAGATCCGAAGGGATCCTTCAAAGATTTTAATTGCCCATACTCTGAAAAGATTGCCTCCCATATAAGTTAGCAACAAGCGAAAACTCTCCACCAACTTATACCTCACCTTTGTCCTTTAAACACAGTATTAAGTCCTTATAGAGAACTTTTTATCCATGCTCGTACGAACCAAATCCCAGTCCAAACCAATAAACAACTTTCTATCAGCAGTTGGTTAATAGAAGTGGAAGAAGTTCGGTTGGCAAAATTGTTACAAAACCACACCTAGGCTTTTGCATGGGAATACAAAGACATGAAAGGAATCCATCCCAGTGTGTGTACACACCATATTTATACTGAGGATGTCTGACCTGGTAGGCAACCACAACGAAGGATCAACCTAACCTTGAAAGACATAGTGAAGGAGGAAATAGAAAAACTATTGTAGGTAAGATTCATTTATCCCATCTCTGACAGTCAATGGGTATCGCCATTAGTAATAGTGTCTAAAAAGAATGGAAAATGGCAAGTCTGCATAGATTATAGGGAGCTGAACAAAGCTACAAAGAAAGATTATTTTCCACTCCCTTTTATTGACCAAGTTCTAAACAACCTAGTTGGAAGTCGCTATTTCTCCTTCTTGGATGGTTTTAGTGGCAACAACCAGATCCAGGTAGCTCTAAAGGATCAAGATAAGACAACCTTCACCTGCCCATGGGGGACATTTGCCTACAGATTCTTGCCATTTGGATTGTGCAATGTGCAAGCCACTTTTCAACGTGTTGTTTTGGCAATATTTGTTGATTTAGCGAATACATGTGTAGAAGTCTATATGGATGACTTCACAGTGCATGGAAAAACCTTTGATGAAGCCCTAAATAGTTTAAATAAGGTGCTTGAAAGATGCAAAGAACACCAGCTGTCTTTAAACCATGAAAAATGCTTCCTCATGATGACTAAGGGAATTGTACTTGGTCACCACATCTCGGAGGAGGGAATGAAAGTAGATCCCAAAAAGGTCAAAATCATTATACAAATTCCCCCTCCTTAAATTCAAACCAAGGTAAGAAGATTTCTGGGACATGCTAGATATTACAGAAGGTTCATTGAAAATTTCAGTTGAAAAGATGACCCTATGTTCACTTTGCTAAAAAAGGATTCTGAATTTAAATGGACACTAGAATGCCAACAATCATTTAAGGCCATCAAAAGTACCCTCATAACAGCTCTGGTAATAAAAGGACCAAATTGGGGAGAGTCATTTCACATCCACACAGATGCTTCCAATTAGGCCATTGGGGCAGTGTTAGGACAATTGAGTGAGTCTGGAGGTATGCATGCAATATATTACATCAACAAAAATTTGAACCATGCAAAGAAAAATTACACAACTAAAAAAGAATTTCTAGCAATAGTTTACGCTATCAACAAATTTCGCCACTACATAACAGGCTATAAAATCTTCATACACACTGATCATGCAACCATAAGATATCTGATGAAAAAGGTTGTAGTAGCAGGTAGAATTATCATATGGCTATTATTATTGCAAGAATTTGACATAACCATTGTTGATAAACTAGGCAAAGATAATGTTGTTGCTGACTTCTTGTCTAGATTGAATGTGCAGGGAAATAACAAACTAGTGGATGATGCCTTTCTTGATGAACATTTGTTCGCTATCTCTATACAATCTCTGTAGTTTTCCGACCTAGCTAATTATCTAGTTTTGAGGAAATGCCCACAACACTTCAATTCAAAAGAAATTAGACGGCTAGTTTGAGAAAGGTCCAGACACAAGTGGGTAAATGGTATTCTGTTTAAAAATTGTCCTGATCATGTATTACGTCTATGTGTGCAAGAAACAGAGGTGTATGACATAATCCATGCATGTCACGATGAACCTTCTAGTGGACACTTTTCAGCCATCAGGATGGGGCACAAGATCCTAGGAGCTGAATATTTTTGGCCAACAATTACCAAATATATTCACCAATAGTCAAGAAATGTGATCAGTGTCAAAGAATGGGACGTCCAACTTCCACCACAGAGATGCCACTCCATCCTCAAATGGCTTTAGAGCCATTTAAAAAATGGGGAATAGATTTCGTCGGACCAATTGATCCACCATCCAGAGGCACTACATTCTAGTCTGCACAGACTATGCCACCAAGTGGATTGAAGCAAAAGCATTACCAGTAGTGAAGGAGGAGAAAGTTGCAGATTTTCTATACAAACACATCTTGTAGCGGTATGGAGCACACAGAACGCTTGTCTCTGATCAAGGACCACAATTTATGTCTGCTATGATCAAAGCATTCCTGGAAAGATACCAAATCAGTCACAGGAAATATTCACCATATCATCTGCAAAGCAATGGTCAGGTTGAAGTAACAAACAGAGAATTGGAGAATATTCTCACCAAAACAATCTCAAGCAAAAGGACAAATTGGGCCGATAGAATGATAGAAGTTGTTTGGGCTTATAATACTACCTAGAGATCAACAACTAACTATTGGCAAGAGACACTGCAAGGCATGTCATGTGTTATCATTGATGGCAACTAAGTCCATTCCACACATCCGCAATGCAGTATCAGATCTTACCGGAAGTCAATTCTAAGATTTGTCAAGTTCAGATAGACAGGAACAAGGTATATGACAGAGTTCAGTATTTTAGTCAGCGGATCTCTCTAATTAATCATTTATGTGTTGCAGATTTGAGGGAGTGTAGAGGAATGTCAGGACAATCTAAATCCAAGATTTCAGTCTCCGGTGACAAAGGAATTAAAAGTTATGAGCATCTAAGTACTGAGTCCTAATATGACAAACCAGTTTAGTGAAGAACAAGCTGACTTGTGTTAGATCCTTGTGCAAATCTAGTAGAAGTGTTTTGGTGAGTTACGTATGGGATATAATGTTAGTGGCCAACATGTATGGTGACATGCAAGTGTTATTTTTGGTACGCATCAATATTGGTGTATGATTTCAGCCGACAGAACAGAGTACTTGTATTGTTTGTTAAGTTCTTCATAAGGCTGACAGAAAAGTGATTGAATCTCTTGAGGCAGATATATATAGCTGATGGATTTGAGTGTATTGTGTAGTGGTGTTGAGCAATGTAGTAGTGCAAAAAAAGGCAGATTAAAGAGCGAAAGAGAAGAGATCTAAGGTCTGGATTATGGCAGAGCAGTAAACAGGGCAGAATAAAGATGAAGTGTGTAAGATTAGTATTTTGTGCTTAACCAGAACTGAATTCTTGCATTGGCAGATGCTATTCATCAGTTCAAATAATCTATAATCCTTTTGTAATCATTCTTGTAGGCAGTGAGCCTCTTTTAAGCAGTGAGCCCGAAGGCATGTGCCCTCCCCTTTTATAATACTTTTAACAGAGTATAATCTTTGTGGGTTAACCCCCACCGTGGTTTTTCCCTTAACCGGATTTCCACGTCAAAAATCTTGGTGTCAAGTGTGATTCATTTGTTTCTACTCATATGTTGTTGATTCATGCTTTAATAATTTCATCATTAATCTGGTTTGAGTAAAGAAGAATTAATTGCTGCAAGTATTAAGGTTTTAAGACAACTAATTCACTCCCTCTCAGTTGTCTGCCCTAATTCCAACAATTGGTATCAGAGCAAGGTTCCTTGAAAGAAGCCTAATAGCTTGAGGAAGATCTGGGAAGGTATTACAATGGATTCATACAACTTCGAAGAACAACTTCAACTTGCTTTAGATGATCTTGACCAATCTAGAGCAGAAGTCAAAGAACTGCAAGAAAATCTTAAAGAAGCTGAAGACTGCATTGAGATCTTAAAAGAAAAATTAAGTAAATCTAATGGGTAGAGAAAGGAGCTACTTCTTCAACTAGGAAAGAAGAATGAGGACAATGACATGGATAAGGCCCTGAAATAGAAGACAAAGGAATGTGAGAAATCAGTAAAAGAAGTTGTTCTAAAACATGAAATGGAATCCGGGGTGATGAGGCTAACCAAGGATATTAAAGAAAGAAAGAAGACTGAAGAAAAATTAAATCAATCTCTGAAAGAAAGAAATGAAGAATGATGCAGATTAGATAGAATAATTGGCCATCTAGAGTCTAATCTACAAGAAATCAGGGAAAATGAAGAAGAACTTGAGAGGCAAATTGTTATCCTCAAACATGACCTAGAAGTTGCAAATGAATACAAGGAGAAGTTCAAGATAAGCTTAGCTAAACTTGAAGTGTTACTTGAGAGTCAGAAGAAGGTTGATGATAAGCATGGTCTTGGATATGAGAAAGGTGAAAGCTCCGGATTCGGACAACCAAGGAATGGAAGAAACAAACCTAGAAGACCTCTGGTAAGACAACCTAATGCTCAAAAGTATCCATCTTTCAATGGAAATTGTTTCAAGTGCAAAAAATTTGGTCATAGAGATACTCAATGCAGAAGTACAGTGAATCAAAGTAGTCCATCCTTCTCTGGTCAATGCTTCAAGTGTAAGAGGTATGGTCATAGATCCAATGAATGCAGAAGTGTAATAATGAACAATTCTAACAATAGAGGAAATGGTTATTCCTTCAATGGCAAATGCTTTGCATGCAATAGATTTGGACATCTGGCAAAATAGTGCAGATCAAGAGGAAATCAATCAAATGGGCAAACAAATGTTGTATGTTTCAACTGTAATCGATCTGATCATTTTGCAAGATTCTACAGAAACAGGAACAATGAAAGAAGAGGTTCGGTAAACAGAAAACTGGATGAGCAGAGACAAGATAAAGGCAAAGGCAAAATTGATGTGAATGAGATATAGAATTAAATGAGCAAGACATGGGTCGAGAAAAGTGTTATGAACAAAAGTAGTGGGTCCACACCAGAATCTGGTGCTGACAATTCCTTTGGGAATTGAATTAGGAGCTCCGACTCAAGGGGAGAAGCATTAAAAATCAAATTCCCCTAGCCAATAAGTGGGTGCCTGAATTTGGCACATTGAGAGAAAATAATTTAGGTTATTACAGATCATTTGCAAGAATTTATGGAAGAAAAGAAGTAGATATGACGATTTGCGAAGCAATTCAAGGTCGATTGTATGCAGAAATAGTGTAACTAGATGTGTTAGGGCAGAGCATTTATTACAAAGGCAAATTAGGTTTTGTGGAGCTTTAAAAGGTCATTCACTCCTCATTTGAATCACTTTGCATTTGAAGAGAGAAAGAAGAATAGCATCTGAGAAGAGAATTAAAGGATTTGAAGTGCGATCGACAAATTTGCCCGCCAACCCTAATTTTGTGAAAAAGGCATTTATCTGTGAAGCTTTGAACTTGTGATCTTTTTTGCAAATGGCTACACCTTTGGTTGTTGATATTACTGAAAGGTCTCAACCCAAATTTAAGAAGCACCCACACAAATCAGTAGATGTTGATCCATTAGGTGCATTTTCAAGTGTTCCATATGGTGTGCTGCATGTTGAAGATATTAGGGTTTATATTCATGCAGGCATAGATGAATTTGGGGACTCAAGGTTTGTAGATTTGTTTGAGAGCCATCTAAGGGGTGAAAATAATGATCTTAAACCTGAGTACAATGCACTACAAGATAAACATTTTATTCAGATTATGGGCTTTCCAACATTCGATGAAGATGAATGGGTCTAGTATGTTTTAAGCTGAATGCATGATGAGTTTTTGTGGCTATTGAAACCATTTAAACTTACAAAGGATGCTATCAGGATTGTGACTGGGTTGAATTTAACCGGTGGTTTACCAATGCTAAAATCTGTGAAGAATTAGACTGTAACTGATGCAACTGGTGCCAAATTCGACAAAAGGGCAATGACTATCAATGATATTATTGATCCAGATGTCAAGTTTACATAAATGGTAATTGGCTACAAAATTGATCATTCCAGCAGGGAGAACTCTGTCTCCAGAACAACCATATATGCTGCATACAAAATGTTAAAGGAAAATGCGGATTATGACTTGTGTGAATTATTGTAGAACCAACTAATTGAGAACTTGAACAAAATCAAGAAAGATAAGAAAAACACCTTTAAATATGGTACATTGGTTCTATGTTTATTTTTCTACTTTATGAATGAGGTACCTGGAGTAAAAGGTGTACACTAGACTAATGACGAGCCAGTTGCTATTCAGATCAGAGATCATCTATGCAGCATTAGTGACTATAAAGCACAGAAAACTTCAATCTGGGGATACTTCAAGAATTTTCAGAATATGATGCATTCCAGAGAAAGAATCCCTAAATCGGTTGTTGACAAATACAAGAATGAAATATGTTTTATGGTTGACATTGATCAATGCTTAATGGAAGCAGTAGAACCCAGAATTATTTGGATCATGCCCATGGGGTATGAGGTAGATGAGAAAATCTTGAATATGTATGCTCAACACCTTTTGAGCAAGACAAAAGACACAACAGTTGAAAGATTTGGGACATATGAGGAGCTAAGTCTAAAACTACATGTTGAGCTCAGAAACCCTGAAATCAATAGGAAAGTAAGAAAAGAAGTTGAGCAGTTGGCCGAGAATCTAGGCCTCACAAAGGAAGTTGTAAGGTAATTCAGGGAAAGAACTAAAAAGGTAGAGAAGCGGGATAAGAAACAAGGTAGTGCTCTGGTAGAATCCTCCTCCACATCAAGGACTACTAGAAGCTCTGTTGCTACCCCTATTTCCCCAAAACCTACAAATCTTGAGACACCGAAAGCCACACCATGTGGTGAAGAAGGAAAGAGAAAGAAAACAAAGGCCACAAGAACCTACAAGAGCACAAAAGTTGATGTAGAAGAAACAAATTCAGATGCTGAGGTAAAGGAGTTGAAAGCCTTTGAAACACAAGATGCCAAGGTGACTAAGGAGAAGCCCTCCAGAAGCAAAAGGACAAGAAAAAGGAAGAAGATGAATACATATGTTGAGAAGCCCACACTTTCTGTGGAAGATGTAATAAAATTAGTCATTGTGGATGGAAATTTGAAACCCATGACTGAATTTTATGATGAATATAGTGATACAGATAAGAGGGTGTTAGAGGAAGCAACTGTTAGATATCTAAATATTTATAATAAGCCCCTGATTGAAATAACTTCTGAGATCCCTCAAAGTCTTGCAGACATTTTGGAGTTGAGGAAAGAAAATGCAAAAAGCAAGGATATAGAGCTTAGAGAACATGTATTGATAAACTATGCCCACATATCACTCAAGTTCAAATGAATATGATATTCAAAGAAGTGAAGGATGAATTTAGGAGCAAGAAGAGAATGAACAAACTGATGCTTGGAGAATTAGACAAAATAGTTAAAGAAACACAGGAAATACTTCTAAGTGCATTAAAGAGACACAATCTTCCATTTTTTGAGGAGGAGACTGATGATGGGATTGATTCATCAATCCCAAATATTGAAGAAATGAAAACTGATGAGTAGTAAACCAAGGTTGTTGACTCCTCTATTTTGAAAGTGGAGCAAATAAACAAGGAAGATAAAGAGATGGTGGATAAAACTGATGATGCAGGAGATACTCTAACTCTTCCTGATCAATCCGAAAAAGAAGACAATGTTGAGAATACTGTTGCTACACAAGATCCTCTGGAATAGATTGCAAATGGTGAGGACAAAGGAAAGAGTCCCCCTGCAGATGACACAAACAAAGGTGAAACAGAGAAAGAAGAAGTCAAAGGTAAGGAAGATAAAGCAGAAGAAGATAGTGCAAATGTTGATGCACCCAAACAAAATAGTCCTGATACTGAGAAAACTCAAGGAAAGGAACGTGGTCCAGAAATTGTGGCATGAGACACTGTAGATGCAGTGAAGGGTTTCCTAAGTAAAGAAATGCTAGAGTTTGATGAACCAGAATTGTTTCAAGGACCAATCAACTTGGATACTCTCTCTCCAGACCAAATGATGAAGATAGCATCTTTCACACAAGCCAAGGCAAGAGAAAAGATATTGAAATCTCAGATAGAGGACAGTGAGTTGTTAGGCCTTGCATCTGGTATATTGGAGAAGATAATGCCAACGTTCCAGAAGAGTCCATCTAATTCCCCCTCCAGAAATCTGAAGAGCCTTGTAAATTTTGTAAGTATACACTTTGAGTCCTTTGAAAAATCTGCAGAAGTTAAAGTTCAGAATGAATTTAATAGCAAGAGATTTGATGCACTTAAAGGCATGATTTGGGTAGATAGATTGGTGCTAGATAACAGTATAAAGAGTATTCAAAATGCTCTTTCAGAAGGAGGCAGTATATATAAGTTTTGTTTATCTACTCCTAAAGTCATAGAGGATATAGAAGATAAAATAAAGGACTCCAAACAGAAATTGTCAAGTATGTCCCAATCTTTTGACCCATTGACAGTATCAGTGGCAAGTAAGGAGTGTCAAGTAATCATCCTGATGGAAGAAATAAAGAAATTGATAAGAGAAAAAGAGAACATTAAAGCAAGAATGGGTGAGCTCTAGGGATTGATTTCTCCTAAGATAGAAGCAATGTTCAATACTGTAACAAAAGCCCAAACTGCTACACAAATAAGTGATCCCATTGACCTCTGGAAGGCTGAAGCACAAGCATTTTTTTTCAATGGCCACATTTCAACTTTGAATAGTATGAAGAAGAGTTGGGATATAGAGTTGGCCCTGCTGAAGAATATTTTTGGAGATGCACTTAAGTATATGTAAATATAACTTAAGGATTGGTTATACATATGCGGCATTGTATATAGAATTTTTCGGTGAATTTTGGTTTGAGGATTTCATCATTTTCCATTGATGTTAAAGCGGGAGTGAAGAGTAGTGAAAAATGAGGAATCCAGCAAAGGGGGAGCTTTGGAAACAGTGGAGAGCACAAGTGTATAGAGTAAGGGGGAGTAGCTCCGACACTTAGTCATTTTTCACTAAGTATTGCCATCAATGCCAAAGGGGGAGATTGTTGGCAAGAGACACTGCAAGGCATGTCATTTGTTGTCATTGATGGCAACTAAGTCCATTCCACACATCTGTAGTGCAATATCAGATCTTACCAGAAGTCAGTTCCAAGATTTGTCAAGTCCAGATAGATAGGAATAGGGTATATGACAGAGTTCAGTATTTTGGTCATCGGATCTCTCCATTTAATCATTGTGTGTTGCGGATTTGAGGGAGTGTAGAGGACTGTCAGGACAATTTAAATCCAATATTTTAGTCTCCGGTGACAAAGGAATTAAAAGTTATGAGCATCTAAGTACGGGGTCCTAATGTGATAGAATAGTTCAGTGAAAAATAGGCTGACTTGTGTTAGATCCTTGTGTGGATCTAGTAGAAGTGTTTTGGTGAGTTGCGTATGGGATATAATGTTAATGGACGACATGTATTGTGACCTGCAAGTGTTATTTTTGGTACGCATCAATATTGGTGTATGATTTCAGCCGACAGAATAGAGTACTTGTATTGTTTGTTAAGTTCTTCATAAGGCCAACAGAAAAGTAATTGAAACTCTTGAGGCAGATATATATAGCCGATGGATTTGAGTGTATTGTGTGTTGGTGTGGAGCATGTGTATATGGAAAAATGGATTAAATTCTAAACTAATAAAAACCAAAAAAACCAATAACATAAAGGAAACGAATTTAAATAAAAGCCATAACAAACACTCAATGAAATAAAGACTTTTACCGAAATTTGTGTTGTTTCCTTTGGATTGAATGTAGAATTGCTCAATGAAATTGCAAAGCCATAGCTGCAACAAGCAAGTGTAGTGTGCTCAAGAGATCAATGTCAAATGATCGTAAGGTTGCTCAATCGACGCGTTGTGTATGCTCGAAGCGCTGTTAAGTATGCCTGAGAATACGATCGAAGAGAGAGGGGTAATGAAGGAGATGAGGGGGGTTTATATAGATTTCAAGGAAAATCGATCAACGGTCCAGATAATTCAGAAGAATCAACGGAGGAGATAAGTTGAGGAATGTGCAACGAATGAGAAGAAGACATGTGTCTTGCTTTCTTTTGTATGAGAGGAGTTATCAAGAATAGAAGAATGAGTTAACTGAAGAGATAAATCAATTAAAAGAATAAAGCAATCAGTTAAGTGATTTAAAACAAGAAGAGATTTGCATGAGAATAGAAGATATTTTGCTTTATTAAATATAGAAATATTTAATTGATGAGCAAGAAAGCTTGAGTTATTTTAGAGATAACTCAAATTAGAAGAAAAAGCAATTTAAATAAATAATTGATTTATTTAAATTTAGAGAAGATATTATTGGAAGAAGTAATTAAATAATTAGAATTATTTAATTTAGAAGATTTAAAAACAAATTAAATAAATAAATTTATTTAATTGTTGTGCATGATTTTTGGAAGAATAAATTTTTGATTTAATTAAATAATTAAGAATTATTTAATTTTAGATAAGAGGGAATTTGTTGAATTAATTAAATAATTAATTTAATTAATGTAGATGTGAATTTTGGAAGGTGACAATGATTTAATTAAATAATTAAAAATTATTTAATTGTGGAAGAATATAGAGGAATTTGATTTAATTAATTAAATAATGAGGATTTATTTAATTAATGTCGCAATTTTGTGATTTAGAAGAATTTGATGATAATTAATTAAATAATTAGATTATTTAATTAATGTGTGAAATGCAGGGGATTAGGAAGAAATGATGAAATGCGAGTGCTTTGACAACTTGGTCATTTTAGAGTGTCTACAGAGCAATGATGTAGTAGTGCAAAAAAAGGCAGATTAAAGAGAAAGAGAAGAGATCTAAGGTCTAGATTATGGAAGAGCAGTAAACAAGGAAGAGTAAAGATGTAGTGTGTAAGATCAGTATTTTGTGCTTAACCGGAGCTAAATTCTTGCATTGGCAGATGCTATTTATCAGTTCAAATAATCTATAATCCTTTTGTAATCATTCTTGTAGGTAGTGAGCCTCTTTGGAGCAGTGAACTCTGGGCAGTGAGCCTGAAGGCATGTGACTTCCCCTTTTGTAATACTTTTAACAGAGTATAATCTTTGTGGGTTAACCCCCACCGTGGTTTTTCCCTTAACCGGGTTTCCATGTCAAAAATCTTGGTGTCAAGTGTGATTCATTTGTTTCTGCTCATATGTTGTTGATTCATGCTTTAATAATTTCATCATTAATTTGGTTTGAGTAAAGAAGAAAAATTAATTGCTGCAAGTATTAAGGTTTTAAGACAACTGATTCACCCCCCCTCTCAGTTGTTTGCCCTAATTCCAACACTAACTTCACACCATATGAGTTAGTTTATGGAAAGCACCTAGTGTTGCCCATTGAATATGAAGTGGAGACATTAAAAACAACACTTGAAGTAGGTATCGATTTGACCGAAGCACATCTACAAAGGATATTGCAATTAAACAGATTGGATGAGATGAGGATGGAGGCACTACAACATACAGAGTTAATTCAACAACAGAGGAAAGAATGGCACGACAAGCACATCATCAGCAAGCACTTCAAGCAAGGAGATTGGGCCCTATTGTATGATTCTAAATACCAAGATCTAAAAGGGAAACTACAAACCAAATGGTTAGGGCCCTATGAAATTCAAGAAGCCTTCAGCAATGGAGCTGTCCAGTTAGTTCCAATTGATGGAGATCGCAGAGTTTTTCTAGTCAACAGATAGATTGAAGCTGTATCATAAACTAGCCTCTAAAGAAGAATTCTTTGTCGAAATTCAGTCTCGGATAGAACATTTTTTCGTGGAAGATCTTTCTTCCATGCGAATCATGCTCTAAATGATGATTCTTGAATGAATAAAGTAGTTGATTGAAAACTAGAATTGGCGGCCTCTCCTGACAGAAAACACAAAAAAAAAATCGGGCAAAAGTTGAAAACTAGCAATGGCAAATTTACCTAGAGGAAAGACTGAAAACCAGCAATGGCGGTCTTTTCTTCAAAATTCCCTTCCCTTTTAATAAAATTCTTTTGTAGATTCTACAGATCTTCTGGTGATATAACAAGCTCCAAGTGGCTCCAGACAACTCCAAATAGCTCCAGATGAATACCAAGTGGGTGTCGCCTTCTCAAATAGCATCAGGCACAAAGACCAATGTGCAATAGAAATTAATTCGGTAAAAAGTTGAAGTGACATAGTCAAAGTCATGGGTACTTTACATAGGTATACTCTCTTCCCAAAACTTATATAATTATTCTAATGTGTATAAATATGCCACGTGTTTCAAAAAGTAACATCATGCAAACTTCAACTTTTCGCACTCAAAAATAGCAGTCTCAGCAATGATTATGGGCTAACAAGTGGCAATAGAGAGTACTTGACAGCGGATCTTACATATTCCCCAAGGAGATAGCAGTACTTGGTCATTAAAACGGGTGAGATTTAAATTATTGCCAAAAATGGAATAAATGCTTGATTTGCAAAATCATAATAACAGTAATGATGACCAATTAAGGGGGGTACATCTGAATTGACATGAGGACATAGATAGATGGCATCAACTCTAGAAATGCATAGAAGGCAATTAAGATGGTGGCTCTGAAGCAAAACTTCGCACGTGCCACCCTGTGGCAGCACTCCGGAGTACATGCCATGAGTACCGAAAGGACAGCCAGAACAAATGCCAACCTGCATGCAATTATTTCTTCCAACAAACCTGCAGAAGGCAACTCATACTTTGATAACTTCCTTCTTTGTCGAACCAAAACAAAGAAATTTTCAAATGAACCAAAGTTGCAGTGCAAACCCTTGCTCTGGATTGAATTTCTCCAAACCAGAGTAGCAAATAGAAAGATAGTCGTCAGACATGGGGAACAAAAGAAAAGTAGAGCTAGAAAATGCAATCATCGATGACACCAATGCTCATATTTTCTAGGAAGATGGGTGGCTCGAGTTCTTACAGAAATTTGAAGGGTTCGAGGAGGAATTGGTTCAATAATTTGTCAAAAAATTGCACAAGACCTTCGCAACTGTAAAAGGGGTAAGAATTCCAATCAATTCCACTATCATTAGTCAAATTTCTAGAATAGTTGTAGTAGGAGTTGATTTGTTTGCCACTAAGCCCTCATATGAGGAGTTAATTCAAAACTTCCATGTTGATCTAGAGCCCTCGCCTCGGTACATTGTTAGCAAAGGTGCCATAAAAGGCATCGACAGGACTAGTCTTCCGGACCCATGGAAGACTATAGTCCTATGGATTATGAAGGTCTTTACCTATGATGGCTAGTATGGGATAGTACTTAGCCCTGGAATGAGGTTTAGGCCTCCATTGTTGCTCATGCCAACACCTAGACTCAGCCATCCTCAAGGTGAACCAATGCGGCAGGAAAAATTTAGCAATGGTATAGCAGGATTCAAGATAATGACGGGTTCCATCCCAAGGGAAGACAGTTGTTCCAATATAGTGATGACGACTACAACTGCAGCACAATAATGGAGGGGAAGAACATACTTGATGAAGCAGATTAGTAGATGACATGAGGACATGGCATAATCTAAGTGGGGAGGAGATGATGAGCCAAAGAATTGACTCATTTATTTATCAATGTTTTCATGTTCTGATTAACTTTTAACAAACATATCGGCATATAAATACATATTATTATAGTTATATTTGTCTTTAGAATTGTTTATGCTTATGTTTTGTTTCCATTATGCTTTGATGAAATCTCTTTATCTTTAATACTTGAATGACATTTTCTGTGTGCATATCTCATAATTTGTCCTAGGGATATTCTAAGTCCAGCAACATGTTCAAACTAGTGCCTCAATCCTAGCTGCAGCTCTTGAATCACACCACCATGTCACTAAACTTTGGTGACTCAGATAACTGATAGCAGACATCAGTTCCAGCTATCACTACCACCAGGCACCCCACTGTTTTAGGGAACTCATGAAGTTTGCCCAGCTAATCACCTTATTCAGATCACAGATCTAGAGTTCTCTACAGTTGATTGCGTAGTTAAGTAAATAATACAACTGGTTGTTCTAGTTCATAGGAATTATTTAGTAGCTAGATTTTCCTTTCAATAAGCATGCAACTGGATGTTCTAGTTCGTTGCAGTTAGACTTGCAATTAGTATCTCTTTCCAATAAGGCTCGATTGTATAAGTAGGAGAGCCATCCCAACTTTTTAGTTAGTTCCTATTTTCATATGATAGTTGTTCATCGCAGTTTGTTTCCAGTAGAAGGAAAACTTCTGAGTTTAGGCATGTATGTTCTTTGACTAAGAATAAAATGCAAATGAAGGGAGATTTCTTCTAAAAGAGTTGTTAAGAAAAGAGGATCGTCTCCAGCTGGGAAAGTAGGGCCTGCTTCCCCATCTTGGAGGAGATCTCTTGATATTTTGTTTGTGTTATTTCTATTCCTGTCTATTTCCTTGCTACAAATTATTATGTGTGTTTCCATTGTTATATGTTCTTACCTGCAAGTTTATTCTTCAAAAATATAAAAATCATAAAAATTAGATTTGTTATCTCTTAAAGCATTGTGATGTTCAGAGTATTGCATGGCTAAGAAATAAAAATAGATTTCATTCCTTTTTATTTACTATTTCCACAAGTGTGTTTGTTTCCAGCAATTAAATTAACGTTTATTTCAGCAAGTGTGTTTGTTTCTAGCAATTAGATTAACATTTATTTCAGCAAGTGTGTTTATTTCAGCAATGTTAGAATAGTTTCATTCCAAGCAAATGTGTTTCTTTCCAAGAAAATTAAGGTAGTTTATTACATGAGCAAGAAGACCAAAATTCCAACACTACAAGGGTCCATAAACTGATCCTTGGTCATAAACCATTCTGTTAAAAACCCCCCACCAAACACTCTTATTGTAAATCGCTCCAGGCACCTCCAAATTGATAAAGATAAATAATGATATATTAACAAACACTACAACAACCTCATCATTGGTCACTCTTGGTGCATAAATAAAAAGGTGTCTCTATTGGAATCAATCACTCTTAGTTCTAGATCTTTGGTACATTTGGAGGAAAGGCAATGCTAGGTGGACACACACTTGCAAAAACAAAGGAAAAAATAAATCAAGTAAAATAAGCAAGGTGGAATAAAATACTTTGGGTCATCTTGACTAGGGTTATGAATCATTCATACTTTACATCCTCCCCAATTTTTTTAGGCATACAACAACATGCATATAATAGGAGGAAACATGGGAAGGAAAAATTTAGAAAGGAATGATAAAATAAACAGGATGTATCACATCACAACAAAACATCAAACACTGACTCTCTTTAGTGCATGATAAAATAAGATGAGGAACTAGCACAAAGATAAAATAAAATGGTTTATTTCAAAGGTAAGGCTATGGTATAAGCATCTAAGGTGGGGGTTCCCCAATGATAGAATCATAATCAACCAAGGCTACTAGGTGTTTGAAATATGTATAAATTTATGTGTTAAGGCACTTTTCATTATTATTAGCAACTTTGGTAGGACCATGTGTCATGAGTGTTTCATATGTAGTCACTTTACCCAACCATTATGTGTTAGGACCTGTTGGTTCCCAAAAATGTAGGTCCAAAATCCTATAGCTTTTCTCCTCCTTCCAGGCTAGGGGTGTCGTCAAGAAGGTGAGAAAGCGACTTATCCACAGATTGAGGATGTTTAAGATCAACTAACAAGAGTGGGTATGCTCTCCTGCACTTTGGGCTCAGCTAGACCCAGGAGGGATGTTCCTAGAGGCATGAAATGGAACACAAATTGATAACCACAGCCATACCTAATGTAAACTTGACCCTTGTAATTATCACTAGGACAAGACAAACTTGATGTATAAAACATCTAATAGAGTTGATTACTACACCTTGTAGATACACACCAACAAATGAAAATAACACGCTATCCCTTGAGATGAATCCACTTAACTTCACATACACAAGCTACATGGTGCATTCATGCATGAACATGATTCCAAATGATTTAAACAATTTTATATTGCTTCAAATTGATCCCTGGTTATAATACTGAATCACGAATAGCATGTGGAACCTAATCTAATCCTACTCCTACTCCTACAACTAATAGGATAGAGGGTTTGATCAATGAAAGGTGATTGATCCTTCCCCAATACGGACCAGTGCCTACTCCATTGGGCAATAAGGTCATGAATAGAAAAGAGGAAGGAGATGCATCTATTAAACATCAACAGAACTAGATGTGCATTTGCATAAATATCAAAGATTGCATCCCACATACAATGGACATACTTAGTGATCCAAAATAGAAACATAACAACCCATATGTAACAAAGAAAATACTAACACAAAAGCTTTATATCACATTAAAATGTTGTCATAAATTTATCCAATCACTATTACATTCACACCAGCAAGTATGGTGAAAGAAAACATATATCTATGAATATACATTCCCCTGAGCTGTTATAAAACTACCATGGAGACATACCACTGCACAGATGCGCTTTACAAACCATTCCTACAATGTACCAGATGCATTCTCTCATTTGTAGCCTAGATTGGCTTCGCTTGATGCCCTAGATTCACCTTGAAGCACTTGTAGACTAGAAAATTGGTTCAGTGACCAACCCCTTTTTACATCTTTTGATCACGTATATAGCACTACTTTTCACTGCTACATTTTGGGTAGGAATCACCTACCCATCAACCTCAGTAACATCATCATTGAATCCCACCTACTTATCCACCTACCTATACTTCATATTCATTGCATTAATGGCATGCTGGGCATAGGTGAACATTCAAACTAGAGAACCCACAAAAAACACATTTTTAAAACACATTACATTAGCTTTTAAAATCTCTAAGTGAAACTGGAGGTTCACAAACTATTGAAACCACCAAAAAACCATCTTTATGTATTCATTACTTGTCCATTTAAATGTTTTGGCACTTTGGAAAACCGACAAACCATCCCATCCTTGTTCTCTTTTCTTTGTTCTTATCTTTCTTTTGTCTTTTGGAAATTCAACACTTTGGCCAACTAATGAACCTTTTCAGCATTTTGGCAAGTTCATGAACTTACAAACTCGCCAAAACATTTCACTTCCTTATCTTTCCCATCCCTTTTCGGTCTTTTAGAGAAATAATGAACTCATGAACTATTTCATCATTTCTGTGAAGTTTGCGAACCTACAAACTCACCGAAACATTCTTTCTTTTCTTCATTCGCTATATTTTCTTTCTTTTTCAGTGTTTCAGCAAGTTCGTAAATTAATGAACTTGTTGAAACATTTCTTCATTTTTCTCTCTTTCTTGCCAACTCTTCCCTCTTCCTCTTTCGGTGTGATGCAGAGGCATCCAGACTATAACATTCGCATATAGCATGAATGTCTGCAGACCAACCTCATCATCATCATCTTCGCCATCATCATCATATTCCCTAAAACTACCAACAGCATCATCATGTTCTGCGTTACACAGTCAGCATCATCATATTTCGGACGATCGCAAACATCCGCCTGCCGACTACTGTTCACCTCCGCTTTCCTTCTAACATCATCATCATGATGTTCAGCGGGCGCACACATCCTCCTGTTCCACTGTTCATCGGGCTCGAGACACTATCGTCATCATCATGACCTTCGACACTACCTTCGTCAGCAGGATATTCAACATCTGGTTGCTCCAAATATCCTGATGACGTTCACCTTCAGCAGCTTACCTTCGATGCTCCGCTACCCGACGACACAAGCAACAGCATCATGATCTACTTTATCCGGTTGTCTTCGAAACCTCCTGAGGATGCTAATACAACCTTCTGCCACGGACTTCTGCCGATACCTTAGCACTTTAACGACGGCAGGATAAACTCGCATAGGGGGAATATCTCAATATCCTGATGACGATGACGTCATATCCTGATGACGATGACGTCACCCAATATCCTGATGACCTCTTCAACACTTAGTCAAAAAAAATCCGAACTTTCTCTCCCACATCTACTCGCGATACGCGGATGGTTGGCACTCTCAATATGATGATCCTGATGCCGATACATGCACTTAGTCTATGTCCAACTCAAAACATCCTGATGCACTCGCAACATGAAAACTCCAACAGTTTCATGACCCGATCTTCTACCTGATGCCGATGCACTCCTCCTCGGCTCCTTCTGATGATGATCACCCCGACAAACCCGCACTTCATGCGCTCAACTGCATCATGTTCATCTTCACTTATCCGGATGATGATGTCTAACCCGACTGCAGGATATTTGCAGAAATATCCTGATGATGCCGTCTTCACGAACTTCTTCACTTAGCGAAATCTCTCTTCGCCGATCCACCAGGGATAACCCGATCCAACTCAGGGTGATCTTCCAACTCAGTCAGCTTATCAACTCGACCTAGCACATGAGGATGCTAGGGTCTTCAACATCTCTTGACCGCGATCCTGCACACCTGCATGCAAACAAACAAACTACTACCTACCCTAATGTACATTACCATTCCACCGATCAGACAGATCAACCGGTGGAATGGATCAGGAAATCCATGCAGCCACGCAACCAGCAGATCGATTATACAAAGGAGATCAACAGAAAACGAAACAGGATCTTTATTGATTCAAAGATACAATATGATGTTCCTCACACAGAACACTCAACTCCTCTGCTTGATGCAACACTACACTGCCGATCGATCCCCTCCAATCAACCGATCTCATGCTTATAAAGATTTGCCTACGAGTACTACTGACCCGACTCCAAGCGGCTGGGAACTCTCCAAGCGGCTGGGAGATCCCACCGAACATACATCATGACAGCTGTTATAACTAACTAGCTAAAAATAGCAAAAGCCTGGTCAGCATGATCTTATCATGATCAGCATGACCTTATTACATGCAATTGGTCTAACAGACCTTCTTGGAAACATAAACAGGACCTAAACTACTAACTGCCTTATCCAGACCAGCTATCAGGTAGGTGCTCCTGCACCACGGTGATTCAAAAAGCCGAAACATATTTCTTTTCTTCTTCTTTCTCCTTTTCCTCTTTCCTTCAGTGTTTCAGTGAAAACATGACATGACGAACCATGAATTGGAAAACCATTTTTGATAGGTTCACAAGTTCATGAACCTACCAAAACATCAAAACACAAGGCATTCTAGGCTTTCAGTAGGTTTACAAACCAGTAAACACTTAGAGGATTTTTGACATGGGAAACATATGAAGGACCTAGAGGATTTTTATACTTCGATGATTTTACGATGGGGGGCCATATAAGATCTCTCTGATCGGATATAACTAACCAAAAAAGTAGGGATGCCAAGGGGGCATAGGATTTAGGATTTTACAAATTTAGTGGCCCAAAAATTTGGGTGCTAACAGAGCCTTTGGTTGGGGATGTGTGCCTCTTGCAAGCATAGCAAGAACCAACTATCTCTAGGGTAGACCAAAAGAAAAAATATGAGGAGGAATAGGGGAAAACAAACACAAGACAAGCATATGTACAAGGGAAAAACACATACAACCAAAAGCATGAAAGCACAAAGGACTTGAGGATGGCTATAGTCAAAACTTACAGGCAGGTGCAGGTTAAACCCTATAAAGGAATCTATGGAGCAAGTCCATGGACAAACTATACATACTTCTTGCCTCTATCAAAGACAAGATGAATGTAGTTGATCTCCCTCGAACCAAAAGACAACTGCCACATGTAGATAGCAACCTACAACCACTACTTGGGAAACAAAGACAAGCTTCACCATTGAAAACACTGCTGCAAGGCAACCACAAGTAATAGGTGCCTGAACTATTCATTATCAAATCAAGCATATTCTTAGCAGCAAGGGGTGAGACTCTAAAAGTTTCTTAACATCAAAACATAAGGATGAAGACAAACATTCATCGTTAAGAGATGCAACACTGTAACATCTGTTGACCTCTTCATGCAAATTGAGAGAAAAGGAGAACACCTCCAATTCATATGGCAAGGAGAAATGTGCTTGACTACACTAATGATCTACAAAAAGAGACACATCTTCTTGCAAATCAAACTAGAAAAAATCTAACTTTGGCATATTTGCAAGCTGAGCTACAACATGTTGATCCTTAACTTGGTATTCATGTTGCTGCTCAACATCATTTTCATCTGTATGTTGGGCCTATACAAATGATTCCATCTCTAGCACAACACCATCATCCACAACATTTGAAGCACAAATTTCAAAAAGGAAAGCTTCATAGACAACCAAGTCCTCATCAAATTCTTAGAACAATGGGCAGCCAACATACACAACTTTCACTTGTGTTGATACATTCACCAATATCTAAATCATGAACATGATTCAACTCAAAATTAAAATCATCAACACACAAATCAAAACCATGAGACACCTCATATGAAGAACCAAGTTCTTCCGATTTTCTCTTTGTTTTAGGCTCATACTAGCAACTTGTTGTGTCATACTCACTGTTGCAAACTCATTGGTGACACACTTCTTCTTCCCTGATTATTATAACATATTTTTATGGCCCAATTGAAGCACACTTTTCATGGGGAATTAAAATATTTCACCAAATAACTAGGTTCTCATATGCGTCCACATGATCACCATCTTCACATTCATCGAAGGCAAGTTCTTCACATCGACATTCCTTGGCTACACCATTACTTGTCTCTGATTAGTTATCATCAAGTGTGGTCACATCTCTGTCTTTCTCATGCAAACAAATATTAACTACTTCAACATCACTAATAGGAACAAAGGAAGACAACATGTCAAACAAGAAACTAGTTTCTTGTTCGACTTGAATTTCACTTGCATGTGCACACATAACATGATCAACTTCACAATTTGATCCATCTAACTATTCATTCTTGTACACATCTTCATCATTGTCCATTGGTCCATATACCTCATTATCAAGCTAGAAGTCATCATGGATATCATCATTTTCACCTTCCAATTGAAGGTAGGTGCAAACATTGTCTTCATCATCTGCATTGTTGTCACACCATGAATGGTGCAAGAGCACCCAACACTAGGTGGCCTCCATGAGGCATTCAACCTCACATTTTGTTTTGATGTTCATTTTTGGCTTTGTTTTGTTTCATAAGGTCCTAGAGACCATTTTAATGATGTAGTAAAACTATGATACTATGTTGTAATAAGAACTTTGTCCCAAAATCTATTGCTGTCATAAAGAGCCTATAGAGGACAGTCATGTAATCTTTATGTTTTATACCTTGTTAAGGCATATGCAAAGAACCTAAGGTATGTCCAATGAAGTCTAAGGCATGTTCAAAGCATTGTAAACATGTTTGGAGGTTCATAATCACTAATGATTATGCAAACAAACAAAAGGTTGGTTGAAATTTGTAAACTGTCCAAAAGACAGTTTTGGGAGTTTGAGTAGTTGTGGTCTTCTCCCATCGACCAAAACTAATTCATTTAGAAGTTTCAAGGAATATACAACCATATATATCCTTGACAATGATCATTGTACGAAAGAGAGAAGTTTTAATAAGAATACAAATTAGTTCTGCTGTCTTTTTTTTCTGTTTTTTCTGATTTTCTGATTTTTTCTGGAAAAACAGTCCGTACCTCTCAATAGTACGGAACTGTGATGTCCTCCTTGCTATTGGGAAATGAAGAACACTGAATCACCTTTCCCTTGAATGTGTTTTGGAGCAGTAATCTTATGTTATGGGGAAGTTTTAGTCTAGTTTCATAAGACTATTTTTTTTTCTGAATTTGCTGTCTCATCTGGAAAAGGCTTGTAACAGTCCATACTAGTGCAATGTACGGCGCTGCCAAGAAGTCTAACTTGTTTGGGGTTGAAGTATAGTGGAATACCTTTCTTTCAAGAGTGTTTTGAGGTTTTGAAACTGGAAACAAAGGAAGTTATGATAGATCATTGAAAGGTTGCTCTTTACATTCCTATTTCTAGTGAAGTTGTTGTCCCAGGCCGTACAAAGAGAGTACATTGAGTTGTTGTCATTTCTCCTTTCTTTGAGTGGTTAGAATATTGAATCCACTTTCATTTGAATAGATTTTGGTGGAGTGAAGTGATAGTATAAGGGAATTACAAGAGTTTGTTTAAAATAGCCCACATAGGTTCCTAAGCAAGGATTTTGCCTCTCATAATGAGGAATTGACCATCCCACAGTCTTTCAAAACCATAAGACCTATGGGATGGATGTATTTGATTTTATTTTGAATGTTTTGGTTGTCTACAGGGGTGGAAGGACTGATTTGGGCAATATTTGTGGAGTGGCTTAATAAAACCATGTATTAGGCCATTGAAGAAGCTTGTATGAAGCAACTGTGGTAGGGGATTTGAGGACAGTCAACTCTAATAGCAAATGAATAGTGGATCCCATAGTTTTGGCATGCCATTGACATGTCTGGGTGGTCTAGAGAGTTTCAAGTTGCCATTTGTGGGTACTTGCTTCACAAACCAGGTCTAATTAAGGCATAAAACCACTAGGAGGGTATTGGTTGAGACACACTTTCCAAAACAATCCAACCCCATTCTGGAGTATGTTGTGGGAAGGCATAATGGGTATCTAATACATGTCTGAGATTTGCATTTGGATGTTTATACAGAAAGTTATTGGGATTGTTCTCTGTTTGTAGGGCTACTAGCCTTTCTTGGGTTTTGTGAAGGAACTAGTAGTTCGAAGTTTGATCCACCTTTGCCAATGGATGGGATGGGCTCTAATATATCTCCAAACACCATTTCCAAGAAGAATTCAAGAACTTTAACTATTGTTCCCACTTTTCCATGAAGATCCTTATTTTTGGGCTCATTGGTGTAGCTGAACCTTGCCGAATCTGTCCTTCTTCTTGTATCTAATTTGCCTCTACATCATAGTGGTATCAGAGCCATAAAAGGTTTTGTTGTTGGCCTGGTATATGTCAGCAGAGGAGAGTGAAGGAGAGGCTAGCAATATGCCTCCAAAGGGGATGACCACCGAAGTGGTCAAGAAGTTCAAGGAGATGGAAGAGAAGATAAAAAGTGGAGTCAAGGAAGCACTCCAAGCAGAGTTGAAGGCATTGAGGATAGGGAAGAGGATAGATGAAGGTTCAGATGAAGAGGAAGAGAAAGAGGAAGAAGAACAAGAAAAAGAAGAGGTAGAGATACCGACTGATCAAAGGCATTTCCTTAAGGCCATCAAAGCAATTGGCATGGACTCTTCGGAGGCTAAGGTGGAGATTCCTATGTTTAGTGGGAAGATGAATGCTGATGAATTTATGGAGTGGATTGAGGCTCTAAACAACTATTTTGAGTACAAAGAAGTTCCTGAAAGTAAGAGGGTTAAGTTTACAAAAACTAAACTCAAAGGTGTTGCCCTTACATGGTGGAATTACACCCAAGGTGAGAGGGTAAAGAATGGGAAGAGCATGATCTCTTCATGGAGCAGAATGTTGGAGAGGATTAAGTCCCAATTCCTTCCATCAGACTATGAGGTGCAGATCTACAAAAGGATGCAAAATCTCAAGCAAAGAGAGTTGGATGTGGCTACTTACACCGAGGAGTTTCACAAATACACTCTTCGTTGTGGGTACATGGAGGATGAAAAAGCCAAGGTGGCAAGGTATTTGAATGGTTTGAGGTTCAACATTCAAGATGAAATCAGTTTGTTGACCCTTTAAACCATGGAGAAGTGCTTTCAAGTAGCACTAAGGGTTGAAGAGAAGTTGAGGAGGAAAGGTGAGCAGCAAAGTAGAGGAAGAGGTGGCAGAAATTTCAGAGGTAGAGACAGTTTTGAAGACAAAAATCAGTCCCAAGAAGACCAAGGAGACACAAGAAAAGGTAAGGACCAAGTTTCTGATTTTAGAGGGGAATTTAGAGGCACAAGAGGTGGAGGTAGACGTTCTAATGTTTTCAATGGGAGATGTTATCATTGCAATGAGATTGGTCATACAGCATACAAGTGTCCAATGAACCAAAGTTCTACATTCGGTGATAATGAAAGGAGGAATGAAAAGAGGGTTCAATATGTGCAAGAAGAGGAGGTAGATGAAAGTGTTGACTCTCCAATTGGGAGTGCAGCCCTAGTTCAAGATGGAGAAGCATTGATGCTAAGGAGAACACTCTTGAAGACATCCAAGGAGATGATACAAAGGAGAGCACTTTTCAGGACCAACTGCAAAAGCAAAGGTAAAATATGCAAGGTAGTAATAGATTCTGGTTCAATAGATAATATGGTGTCTAGGGAAATGGTGGATAAATTGAACATAGCAAGAATTCCTCATCAAACTCCTTACAAAGCATCTTGGGTAAGTGATAGTCAATCACTTTTGGTAGATGAACAAGCATATGTTGATTTTGAAATTGGAGAATATAAGGATAGAGTTTTATGTGACATTTTGCCCATGGAATGTTGTCACCTACTTTTAGGTAGGCCATGGCAATTTTATAGGCAAGCATTATATGATGGATATGCTAACACATACACCATCAAGAAGGATGGGATGAATTTTTTGATGACACCATTGTAGGAGGATGCTGAAGCAAAGAAGGCAGCCAAGGTCATTTTGGTGGGTAAGAAAGAGTTTGTGAAGAGCAATGAAGAAAAGACAAGGAAGGTTGAGGATACCTCAAGGAGTGGGGTTGCCAAAGATCAAAGTTTGAAGGTGGTTTCAACTTTGAATGATGGAGATCAGATGGTGATGTCTGGGATGGATCAAAATAAGGTCAAAGAGCAAGTCCACAAGCAGCCACAAGGTGGTTGGAAAGAAGAAGATGCTATCATAGTAGGGACCATTGTTTGTCCTCTAGAGCCAATAAGGGTTGAAAGACCATCACATTCTGCCATAGCAGCAGTACAAGAAGCATCAAACAAGGTTTTGAATGAAGGTGTTCAGGCAGATATAACAGCAAGGAAGAATAGCAAACAAAATATAGGTTTGGTTGCAAGCATTCACTCATGGCAAAGTATGAGTAGAGCCTACAATGCTAGGCATGAGTTTTTGATTCCATGGAAGCAAGTTGCAGTCCAAAGATCATGGGGAAGACATGAGGCAACCAGGGAGAAAGATGGAGCAAGACATAGCATCAACTCATGTGGCATGAGTTCTTTTCTAGGTGGGGTGTATGGTGCAGGAGCACCCAACACTAGGTGGCCTCCATGAGGCATTCAACTTCACATTTTGTTTTGATGTTCATTTTTGGCTTTGTTTTGTTTCATAAGGTCCTAGAGACCATTTTAATGATGTAGTAAAACTATGATACTATGTTGTAATAAGAACTTTGTCCCAAAATCTATTGTTGTCATAAAGAGCCTATAGAGGACAGTCATGTAATCTTTATGTTTTATACCTTGTTAAGGCATATGCAAAGAACCTAAGGTATGTCGAACGAAGTCTAAGGCATGTTCAAAGCATTGTAAACATGTTTGGAGGTTCATAATCACTAATGATTATGCAAACAAACAAAAGGTTGGTTGAAATTTGTAAACTGTCCAAAAGACAGTTTTGGGAGTTTGAGTAGTTGTGGTCTTCTCCCATCGACCAAAACTAATTCATTTAGAAGTTTCAAGCAATATACAACCATATATATCCTTAACAATGATCATTGTACGGAAGAGAGAAGTTTTAATAAGAATACAAATCAGTTCTGCTGTCTTTTTTTTGTTTTTTCTAATTTTCTAATTTTTTCTAGAAAAACAGTCTGTACCTCTCAATAGAACGGAACTGTGATGTCCTCCTTGCTATTGGGAAATGAAGAACACTGAATCACCTTTCCCTTGAATGTGTTTTGGAGCAGTAATCTTATGTTATGGGGAAGTTTTAGTCTATTTTCATAAGACTATTTTTTTTTTCTGAATTTGTTGTCTCATCTGGAGAAGGCTTGTAACAGTCCATACTAGTGCAATGTACGGCGCTGCCAAGAAGTCTAACTTGTTTGGGGTTGAAGTATAGTGGAATACCTTTCTTTCAAGAGTATTTTGAGGTTTTGAAACTAGAAACAAAGGAAGTTATGATAGATCATTGAAAGGCTACTCTTTACATTCCTATTTCTAGTGAAGTTGTTGTCCCAGGCCGTACAAAGAGAGTACATTGAGTTGTTGTCATTTCTCCTTTCTTTGAGTGGATATAATATTGAATCCACTTGCATTCGAATAGAGTTTGGTGGAGTGAAGTGATAATATAAGGGAATTACAAGAGTTTGTTTAAAATAGCCCACATAGGTTCCTAAGCAAGGATTTTGCCTCTCATAATGAGGAATTGACCATCCCACAGTCTTTCAAAACCATAAGACCTGTGGGATGGATGTATTTGATTTCATTTTGAATGTTTTGGTTGTCTATAGGGGTGGAAGGGCTGATTTGGGCAATATTTGTGGAGTGGCTTAATAAAACCATGTATTAGGCCATTGAAGAAGCTTGTATGAAGCAACTGTGTTAGGGGATTTGAGGACAGTCAACTCTAATAGCAAATGAATAGTGGATCCCATAGTTTTGGCATGCCATTGACATGTCTGGGTGGTCTAGAGAGTTTCAAGTTGCCATTTGTGGGTACTTGCTTCACAAACTAGGCCTAATTAAGGCATAAAACCACTAGGAGGGTATTGGTTGAGACACACTTTCCAAAACAATCCAACCCCATTCTAAAGTATGTTGTGGGGAGGCATAATGGGTATCTAATACATGTCTGAGATTTGCATTTGGATGTTTATACAAAAAGTTATTGGGACTGTTCTCTGTTTGTAGGGCTACTAGCCTTTCTTGGGTTTTGTGAAGGAACAAGTAGTTCAAAGTTTGATCCACCTTTGCCAATGGATGGGATGGGCTCTAATATATCTCCAAACACCATTTCCAAGAAGAATTCAAGAACTTTAACTATTGTTCCCACTTTTCCATGAAGATCCTTGTTTCTGGGCTCATTGGTGTAGCTGAACCTTGTTGAATCTATCCTTCTTCTTGTATCTAATTTGCCTCTACATCAATGCACCACCTTCAACTTCCACCCTTCTGACAACACAATCATCATGAATTAATGTTGTACTCATTTGATTATTTCTATCCACATCATTGATGTGCATATTATCTTGTTCATCACTAGTAGTGAATGCATTTGTAGATAACAACCTCATTATGTAGTCACTCCTTACCTTTTCCATGAAGTCTAAGTATAAATAGGCCTGATGCATGCTTGTTAGTTTCAAATCTTCCTACACTAAACTCAATCCAACTTCATATGCTTCAAAGAACATATCAATGCAAGTAGGAGTGTTAGGTCTGAAATCATTTGGAATATTAGAAAGGGAAACTGCAAACCTATGAGTAAGATCCATGCTAGACTCTCCTCTTGTCTTATGATTTTTTCTAATTCCTAGACAAGATTGGCAGGGTCTAAACCTTTCACAAATTCTTCTTCAAATGCAACCACAAGTTCATTCCAAGAGGCAAATGACTACCATGACTCCAGTATATGGATTGACTGCCTCCATGGATCAAATCACAAAATAGGTCATGATTTTACCAGGGAAGACACGTAATATCAATACTCAGCTAACAACAAATCAGGAAGAAAAACTTATCCAACTAATTTCCCATTCAGTAGCTTTTACTTGGGAATACCAAGATATGAAGGGGATTCCTCCTGAGATCTGTACCCATCATATATACACTAAGGATATCAAACCTGTCAGACAACCCCAGAGAAGATTGAATCCTGCTTTAAAAGACATTGTTAAGACTGAAATAGAAAAATTGCTGCAAGCAGGGTTTATTTATCCAATCTCAGACAATCAATGGGCCTCACCCCTAGTCATAGTGCCTAAAAAGAATGGGAAATGGAGGGTGTGTATTGACTATAGGGAACTAAACAAAGCTACAAAAAAGGACTACTTTCCCTTACCATTCATTGACCAAGTGTTGGACAACCTTGCTGGGAGAAAGTATTTTTCTTCCCTAGATGGGTTCAATGGGTATAACCAAATCCAAGTAGCACCTGAAGATCAGGACAAAACCACTTTCACCTACTCTTGGGGAACTTTTGCCTACAAAGTTCTTCCATTTGGACTATGTACTGCTCCAGTTACATTTCAGAGGCTTGTTTTAGCATTTTTTGTTGAATTAGCTAATGAGTGCATGGAGGTCTATATGGATGACTTTACTGTGTATGGAGACAACTTTGAAGAAGCTCTCACAAACCTTGAGAAAGTACTAAAATGTTGTGAGAAGAATCAATTGTCTTAGAGCCATGAAAAGTGCTTCATGATGGTAGAGGAAGGAATTGTATTAGGACACCACATTTCAACAAATGGGATCAAAGTGGATCAAAACAAGATAGAAGTGATCAAACAATTACCTTCACCCAAAAATCAGACTGATGTTAGAAGTTTTCTAGGTCATGCAAGCTACTATAGGAGATTTATAGAAAAATTCAGCAAAACAGCTGCCCCCTATTTACTCTGCTTAACAAAGACAGAATTTCTATGGACAAAAGACTGTCAATCAACATTTGAAACCCTAAAAGAGAAGTTTACTGTCACACCTATTTTGAGAGGACCTAATTGGACTTTGCCATTCCATATACAAACTAATGCTTCAAATGAGTCCATTGGAGTAGTCTTAGGACAGAAGGAGGAAGGGGAAAGTATGCAGAAAGAAATTACACCACAACTGAAAAAGAATTCTTTGCAGTCATCTATGCCATAAACAAATTCAGGCATTATATCACTAGATATAAAATATTTGTTCACACTGATCATGCAACCATCAAATACTTAATGAATAAGCCAGTAGTGGGTGCAAGGATCATTAGGTTGTTATTCTTATTGCAAGAATTTGACATTACCATAGTTGATAATCTAGGCAAGTTTAATTTGGTTGTTGCCTTTTTGTCAAGATTACATACAGGAGGAGAAAACCATCTAATGGAGGATAGGTTTCCAGATGAACATCTTTTTGCTATCTTCTCTACTATACCTTGGTTTGCTAACATAGCTAATCTCTTAGCTATAGGCTTGTATCCATCCCATTTTACCTCAAAATAGAAAAAATGCTTAGTTAAGGAAAGCTTATCTTACAAATGGTTAAATGGTTTGCTATTTAAATGTGGTCCTGATTTCATTTTACACAGGTGTTTAAAAGATGATGAAATTATTGATGTGTTGAGAGCATGTCACGATGAACCATCTGGTGGGCATTATTCTTCCCACAGAACTATCCACAAGATCCTAGGAGCTGGTTACTACTGGCCCTCTATTCATAAGGATACCAAGAAGTATGTGCAGCAGTGTGACCAGTGCCAAAGGATGGGACATCCAACCTTCACTCAGGAGATGTTACTACATCCTCAAGTAATGATGGAGCCATTTGAACAGTGGGGTCTAGACTTTGTTGGACCAATTTCTCCACCCTCATTAGGTAAGGAGTATATTATAGTATGCACAAACTATGTGACTAAATGGGCTGAGGTTCAAGCTTTGCAATTTGCAAGAGAGGAGAAAGTTGTTGATTTCCTTTATAATAAGATTTTCTTGAGGTTTGGAGCCCCAAGATCCATAGTTTCAAACAGAGGACCTCAATTTACTTCACAAGTAATTAGAGCATTCACAGATCTATATCAAGTCAAGCATAGAAAATATTCACCTTACCATCCTCAAGCCAATGGTCAGGTAGAAGTAACTAATAGGGAACTTGAGAATATTCTGACAATGACAGTGGAAATGAACAGAGAAGATTGGGCTAACAGATTACCTAAAGTAGTTTGGGCTTACAATACCACTTGGAAGTCCACAACAAAGTTCTCACCATATGAATTAGTTTATGGGAAAAAGCCTATTCTCTCTATAGAATTTGAACTCCAGACACTTAAAACTGCATTGGATATTGGTCTACCATTGTCCATAACCCAACAGAACATAATTCTTCAGCCCAATGAGTTGGATGAAATCCGGACAGAAGCCATTCAGCAAACAGAACTGATTCAGTATCAAAGGAAGCAATGGCATGACCAACACATCAAGAGGACATTTCAACAAGGTGATTGGGTTCTTCTTTATGATTCTAAATTCAAAGAGTTCAAAGGAAAACTACAAACTCATTGGATGGGTCCTTATCAAATAAAGGAAGTTTTTGAAAATGGAACAATGCTGTTGGAACCTATTGATGGAAGCATAGACACATTTTTAGTAAATGGCCACCAAATCAGACTCTATAAAAGGCCATCCACTATAGAAGAGTTCATCAAAGATTTGTGTTTTGTTATAGGGGACGCCTCCTCTGTCACATCTTTGGACTGAAAAAAAAAAGAAAGAGAAGGTTGAAAACCAGTAAATGGTTATTTTTCTCGACCAAGGGGATTGAAAACCAACAAATGGTGGTTCCCTTCTTCATGCCAGCTAAGAATAATCAAGCTACAGAGGTGATCAAGTGCTGGGAGTTACTCAAACACACCTCCGGCACTCGCAAACTAGGAGCACCTCTGGCGCTTCACAGACTTGGAGCACCTTCGGCACTTGCAAACTAGGAGCACCTCCAGTGCTGCACCAATAAAGAGTTATTCACAACCATAATAAGTGGGAGGGGACCCACCTCTAAAGGTAATAAAGTAGAGATGTCATTTGATGAGGTCATCATGACTCATCCTCCACTTTATGACAAAAACAAAGATGAAGTCATCACACATCTCAAGAGAAATCATTACTCTCATTTGCACAGGTACTTACAAGGACTGTGTTGATGTCACCTGGATACATGGATTCTTGAACCACTCAATGGGAATGATTGCAGGTTGTGTGACAATGAAGATGATTGACCTCATTTCAAGCCACAAAAAGCTAGTCAAGTGCCACGTCCCATCCAGTCTCATCAATGCTGCAGCATCTCAGCCAAGTACATTGCGCCCTCATCATTAAGAATGATTCAAGTAATTCTCTCTTAATTAAGCATTAATTAGCAATTGTCTTGTCGTTTCTATTTTTAGGTGTCGTCATTATGACATGTCCTGCCATTAATTTTTTTCCCAAATTCATGCATACGGCCATCTTTGTTGTACTATCACCATGCCTATGAAGTATTCCATCACTCTGCTACAATTATGACCACATAGGCACTAACCAATTTGTAAGTCTTTTTCCATAAGCCTAAGCCGTTAAACAAATTGACATAATAATCCTCATTCAAAGCTACAAAATACCCTGATGAACAAAGTCAGCTGATACAGTCCTCTGGAGCCTACGGAGTGAGGAAGAATTGTAAGCACAGAGGATAGAAGAAGAATTTAGAAATGGGGGTTAAGAAGAAATCAGAGCTAGAAAGTGCTACAGGGCTTTTGCAAGATGAAGCTGCAGCAGACATTCTGAGGAATGCAGGATGGTTGGAGTTTCTGGAAAAGTTTGAAGGGTTTTAAGAAGATATTGTTGATGATTTCCTAAGAAACCTGAGGGACAATCAAACAGTTGTAAGGGGAGTTCAAGTCAATCTCTCTGCAACCACTATCAGTCATATTTCTAGGTTGCCTAAACAAGGTGAGAGGTTCTATCATCTGAAAACTTTATATGTTGATTTGATTAAGAATTTCTCTGTTGAAGGTGAACCTGCAATACAATTGCATTTAAGTAAAAATGAGGTTAAAGGAATTCTTAGGTCCTCACTTCCAAACCCTTGGCAATTTGTAGCTACATGGTTGATGAAATATTTCACATGTGATGGTCAATTTTCCTTAGTTTTAGGACTAATAATGAAAATGTTGATTTTTCTGAGGCATGGGAATGGATAGCCTAAATTCAGCATAAATATTCCCAACTTTCTATACTCTACCATTAGGGCAACTACAGAAAAGTATCAACAAAACAAGGGTCCTATGAAACATCATGGCCTCATTTTTCTAATAGTTAAACACCACTTTCTGTCTCAAGCTGATGAGGAAGAATTATGGCAGACATTTCTTGAACAAAAACCCCAGGACAAAGAGCCAGAGAGGGTATAGGAAGAGGGTGAGGGTTCCTCTACCTAGAAAGAAGAAGAGACAACCTTCAACCTCCTCTCCATCTATTAAAAAAGGTAAAAAGTCCTCACAAGAGGCAACTTCATCTACTACCCCTGTTTTTGATAGGAAGAGGAAAGGCAAAGAAGTTAAAGAGCCTATTCTTGAGAAAACTCCATACATGACTCGCTCAGCTAGGAGGAAGATGACTTTGGCTGAGGAGTCTTCTCCTAGGGGACCAATAGGGGAGAGGTCAGGGTAGAAAGTAAAGAGAACCCCAAAGAAAACTAACTCTAGAATACACTATTGGGCTAAAGAAGCATCTCATGATTCTGATGAGATCCCTCTAGTGAGAAAGAAAAGACAAAGAGAAGTTTCCCCAAAACCATCTGTCCATCTGGGTTCAAGTCCAACTTTAGAACAATCTCCTGCTTCGAAGACAAAACACAGGTAGACTTTTACTATTTCCTCTAATTCTGAGGATGAGATACCTACTCCAGAGGCACCTGCCCCAACTATGCTACGGAGAAGCAAAAGGAAAAGGCAACTCTCCCAAGCTGAGAAAGATACTGCTCTCCTAGCTGAAGTGCTTCTAAGTTTCAAAACTTTTGAGGAGAAAGGTGGGCCTTCATTAATGCCAGCAGATACAGAGAAAACCCAAGAAGAACCTCACGACAGAGAGGCTGCAGGGAAAGATGAAATAGAGCAATTAGGTGCAGCTGACAGTGCAAAATAGATGGCTATTAAAGATCATGATGTGTAGCAAATAGAAGAAGAAATAGGAACTTTCTCTCACCCCTCTAATCAAGAGGATATTTAGATTTCAAAAGAACAATAGAATTGGAAGCCCAGAAGACTGAGACAGCTCAAATCATTAAGGAAAAGAAGATAGAGGCAGCACAAAGTATTGTTGATCTTACCAAGGCTAGAGACAATAGCCTCATGATAATTGCAGCATTAATTGAGAAAGTACAGAGCCAAGATAAACAATTGACTTGGGCCAACAACAAAATAGATGATCAAGAGGAATATATTCATGAGTTAGCTGGCCCAGGGGCAACCAATGAACAGGAGGTATAGAAAAATCCATATGTGGGTATAATCCCCATTGATATTCCTAAGGCTGTGTTCCACTGGGAAAGGAGATGTAGAGAATATGAGGCTTCTAAGCCTATGCTGCAATTACAGAGGGAAGTTACTACCATGACAAAAAGAGTAGAAACCCTAGAGGAAAAAGTCATTCAAATGGCCTCCATTTCTTTTGAAATCATCTTGCAGGCCTCCAAGTGCCAGTTACGCTATATTTTTATAGGAAAGAGTCTTGCAGAGGCAGTTATCTTTAATCCTGTCTAATCTAACTGAGAATACAGAGACAGCAAAGGGGTTCATGGAAGCATATACAAGGAGTTCTGATGAAGACACAAATTTTCTGTGTGAATTATATCTGCATGGTTTCTATGTTGACGATATGACCTTCATTCTTAATTATTTTGTAGGGGAATGCTAGCTCAAAACATTCATGTCACTGATGAGGAATCATTAGATTTGGAATGAGCAAATGGAGGTTCATCTCAAAAAGGATACAAAAACAAATCTTTTCATCAGAAAGGAGTGTCCAAACTCTTATGCTTTTGAGGTCCAATTCAAAGCATATGTCTATCACCCTGAAAGTCAGAACAAAATTTTGCCATTGTATCTAAAAAATTTGCAAGAGTGCTCCATTGATTTTGGTCTTTTTATGAATAGTTCAGCTAATCTAGTGCTTGCAGTAGCAAAGAAAAGGTGGAACATTCTGACTTCAGAGTGGAAAATGAGAGAAGTGGTAACCCCTGCTAACTTAAGGTTTTTTATGAGGAAGGCAAGGTTAATATCCAAAATGATGGATAAACACAAACATGAGTGGATAGGTGGGCATTTCAGTCCCCCTCTCATAATTGAGCCACTACCTTTTTGGGCTGAGCAAATGGAAGATGATAAGTTGCAGGAGTGGTTGAAACAGGTTGATCAGTATAGGGGAAATACTAATACCAACCGCACCACTTGGACTACCTATGCACAGGACTACAGCTTGACTGACAGGCTACTCCACCAGAATAAGTCCAGATTGTGAGAAGCAGGAGGACCTACTAAACCTTAAGTATGGGGGGATGATGAGTGTCAGGTAGCACCCATGAAATACAATATTTTTACCTCTCTTTTTCTCCTTTCTAATTCCATCTTCTTGATGATTGCACTCGAATAGGCTAGCAAGATTGTTCTAAATAATGATTAATAGGAGATGAATTACCTAAGATCATGATTTCTGATGAAAGGACTAATATGCATGGAATCGATGGAAATATACAGAAAAACTTCTCTTTTTGAATCAACAGGTGCAGGTGTTTAGGTTAGCAATTTTGTGCATCTCCGGAGGTAGTCCTAAATGATCTCCAGAGACAATATCAGAATAACATGACATTAGAAGTTTTGGAACAAAGAGGAAAAGCATCTCCGGAGCTGGACTGAAGTATGGATCATCTCTGGAACTGAGAAAGAAGGCCACAATTATATCTCTAGAGCTACAGACAGAGACATACATTTTCGATGCCTCTTTAGTATAGAGCAGATTTCCAGCACATCTATCGGTCAGACACTTTTAGTGGTGATTGTGATACCACTGATATTACTCAAATCATCACCTGAGTGATTAAGGGCAATCTACAGTTAACTGCTGGAAATTTTTATCTCTTTTTAGTTTTTGCATGAGTTACTAATAAAACTGATTTAATATCCATATTTTCAGGGCCTCGCTGCCCAAATGTATTAAGACTCAAATTAGATTTAGAGTGGACTTCTATTCCACTCAATCTATTTTTATTGCATGGTTATTTTCTATAGTTAGACAGATAGTATAATAAAGAGATGAATGTCATCTCATAGAAGAACTGGTAGATAAGTGATATCTCATCATTAATTTTATATATGCTGATAGAAAAAGTAGAAAAAGGACACTGATTATTTCTTCTGATTTCTATAATCTCATTTTGATATCAATATTTTGCAATTTACAAAGCTAATGAAATTGGACTGAATTAAGTTGTAATATCATTCTCTTGTGCTAATTCTTTACTTTAGTCTTCAGCCCTAAGGGTGTGGAGCAAGGGCCCACTCTCACCACCAAGGCAGAAGGCTAGTACTATTGTTTTGTTGTTTTAGATTTTGTTTTAAAAGATATTTATTATTTTCATAGATAGATGCATGTTTCAGTTTGTAAATTTGCTTTAAGTAATTCACTGTTTAATTCTATTTTCAACATTCTTGGAATTCATTTCATAGTAGATAGATCAGTTCCTTTAAATTAGTAGAAGTCATTAGAGTTAGTTAGATAATATTGGAAACTATAGGATTCCTAATTGCAGATAGCCAAGGACACAGCCCTGGATTTGACAAAAGAAATATGATTAAATGATAATGTATAATGACCCTTGTCACCCAAACTTGCCACAGTTCCAATAGAAATCCTTGGACTTTCCAGGAGATTTGGATCTCCCACGGGATTTGGATCTACCCTTCTCAGCTTTCTTGTCCTTCTTCCCTTTGTCTTTGGGTCTTCTACAAACCGCAAGAGAATCTTTGGCCGACTCAGTTGTTTTCCTCCGCATTTCTTCAGATAATAGCAAGGACACCACATCTTCCATCTTGAAGGTGGTAGTGGTGCTTCTGATAGCCATGACAAGGTGATCCTATGAATTTGGCAAAGAACAATGTAGGGTCATGCAACGATCCTCCTCTATTTTCACACCCACAAATGCCAACTGTGCAATGATCATGTTGAAAGCATTCATGTGGTCCGCAACTGATCCTTCGTCTTCCATCTTTAGAGCGAAAAACTTCTTTTTTAGGAAAAGTTTATTTACCAAGGACTTGGCCTGATAAACATCACCCAACTTCTTCCAAAGAGCTTTCGTGCTCTTCTCCTTATGAACATTCAATAGGATAGAGTCAGCTAAACAGAGTCTTATGAGACCCTTATCTTTTTGATCTTTGAGGTCCCAATCATCTTGTGACATTATTGTAGGTTTCACACCAGATATGGTTTCCCATAGGTCACGATCAACAAGTAGGTCCTCCATCTTGAGTTTCCACAACTCGAAATTAGTGCCATTGAATTTCTTAACCTCTAACCTTCCAGATGTGGTTGCCATTTCCTTGCTACAACAAGATATAGAATACTCTGTGCAACACTCCCACTCAACCTAATATTATCTCAAAAAAAATCCTACCCAGCAACTAGAACTAAAACTGGTCAGGCTCTGATACTAACTGAAAGGAAGCTAGGTGTGCAGAAAATGCTTCCTACACTAATCTAATGAGGGGAGGAGAGTGCAGATTCAATTTTATCCTTACTATTACAACAATGTTAAACCCACTAATAGAGATATTACGACAAACACATAAACAAGAAATTATGACAGAAGATGAGAGACACAAGATATGTGGGGAAAACCCTTACGGGTGAAAAACCCCACACTTCAAAACTGGTGCAGGAGCACCAAGATATCTATGTCTTTTTTTGATCTTCAAGTTTGTTTTGTTTTGTTCAATAAGGTCCTAGAGACCATTCTTCTGATGTAATAAGGCTATGTGCCATGATGTAAAGGACTATGTCCATATGTCTATAAACTGTTGTCATAGAATCAAGGAGGACAGTCATGTAGTCTCTATGTTTTCAAGCCTTGTTAAGGCATGCTCAAAAGGTCTAAGGCATATTCAAGGAACCTAAGGCATGTTCAAATCCTACTTTACATTGTAAATATGTTTGGAGACTGTTTTAAGCCCAAAACCAAAGAGGTAACTCTGCCAAACAAAGGTGATTAGTTGTTGCAGTTAAACACAGAACAGTTTGAGAGGAAGTTCGATGGTTGGGGCAGTTCCATTGACCCCAACCACTCTTAAACTACCTCATTCAATTGGAGAAGGCTTCTTAATGCCTTAAACATGATGATTGTAACATGTGTGGAAGAATTCAAGACAATACAAATCAAGTTCTTTGCATTTTCTGTGTAATTTCTGAATTTGTTGTATATCAACCCGTACTTCTCTGTGGTATGGCTCTGTCATGGGGTCTAGATCATATGGGAGTGGAGTATGATGGAATAACTATCTACCAAGTGTAGTTGAGTTCTTGTCATTGAAGGTGATGTTGGCAAGAGACACTGTGTGGCTTCATTGGTGTTGTCATTGATGGCAACAAAGACCATTCCACACATCCACAGGACATGGTGTATCTTTACCAGAAGTCAGATTGAAGAATACTTTGGTCCGGTAAGCAAGAAAAAAGCATGCAGCAAGGTCCGACAATCAGGTCTGGATCTCTTAGAGGAAATATCTTTGTAAAGTACGGACTTGGGGAAGTCAAGAGGAATACCTTGACTAATTGATTCCAGGGATTGAGCCTTCGGTGATGAAAGACTGAAGACATATAAGCATCTAAGTATTGGGGTCCGGTTTGGCAGAGTAGACAGAGGAAGAACTGACCGACAAAGCATCAAAATTATTCTGGATGAGATATTGATGGTTAAAAAGGTTCTTAAGGTATCATTCATGATTGGCCGATATGTCAGATGACTTCTATAAGTATCTCCTTGATTCGCATCAATTGGAAAGCAAGGATTCAGCCGACAGACTAGAGTTTGGGAAAATATTGACTATTCCGAATACCAACTAGAAAGAGGACGAAATCCTTTGTACGGATATATATATATATATATACCAGATAGATTTGGATGTGAAGGCGTGTGTGGTGTATTTTGTTGTGTGAAGAAAAGCAGAAGAGTAGTGTGAAGGCAGTAAGACAGGTCCGGAATGTAACAGGACAGCAGCACCCAAAAGAGTAAGAATGAAGTGCAGCAAATCAGTATATTGGGCTCAACCAGAACTAAACCTCAGCATATGTGGATGCTTCTCATCAGTTCAAGTATCTAGTTTCCTTGTATAAACTATTATAGGCAGTGAGCCTTGTGAGTAGTGTGCTCATGCAGTGAGCCCTAATTGGCAAGTGTCATTTTGTACTATCTTATTCTTCTAACAGAGAATACAATCTTGGGTTAATCACCCCGTAGTTTTTCCCTTAACAGGGCTTTCCACATCAAAATCATTGTGTCATGTGTATTTCCATTTTATGATTATGTTTGCTTATTTAATTTAATACTGCACTAATTGACAAGGAAATTCAGAAAGCTGAAATAATTTAGATAATTGATTCACCCCCCTCTTAGTTATCAACAATTGGTATCAGAGCTAAGTTCCTCCAAAAGAGCCTAACAGCTTGAGGAAGATCTGGGAACTCAAATGGATGTGTATGGTATGAGGGAACAACTTTAGTCTGCCCTAGATGATCTTGAGCAATCAAACTCTGAAGTCAATGAATTGAAGGAAAGACTCAAACAGGCTGATGATTTCATAAATGAACTAAAAGGGAAACTGAGTATCTCTATGAAAAAGAGAAAAGATCTACTTCAGCAATTGGCAAGTCAAAGTGAAGACAATGGTACAAATGAAGATCTGAAGGAGAAAACCAAGTTATGTGAAAAGTTATCAAAAGAGGTCATTATGATAAGACATGAAATGGAATAAGGAGTTATGAAATTCACCCAAGAAATTGAAGAGAAAAGAAAAACTGAAGATGATCTAAGACAATCTCTCAAGGAGAAGTCAGAAAACTGCCACAAAATGGATAGAATAATCAGGCATCTAGAATTTGATCTTGAAGATGCTAGAGATAATGAAGAAAAACTTGAGGATCAAATTGACACTCTTAAAAAGGATCTTCAAATAGCAAATGAATACAAAGAGAAATTCAAGATAAGTTCTGCTCAACTTGAAGTTCTTCTTGAAATCCAAAAGAGGGTAGATGACAAGCATGGCTTGGGATATGAGAAAGGTGAAAGCTTCGGATCCGGTCAGAAAAATTTTGGATCAGGAAATCCAAGGAATGGGCCTAGAAGACCTCCGGTAAGGCAACCTAATGCTTAAAGATATCCATCCTTCAATGGATACTGCCACAACTGCAATAACTCTGGTCATAAAGCTAATCAATGCAAAAAGAGAATAAATTAGACTAATACATCCTTCTCCGGACAATGCTTTAATTGCAAAAGGTATGGTCACAAATCTCATGAATACAGAAATATGCAAATGAACAATTCATTCAATGGTACATGTTTTGCATGCAATAGAATGGGACATATGGCTAATCAATGCAGATCAAGAGGATATCATTCAAATATACAAAGAAATGTTGTTTGCCACAAATGCAATAGATCCAGACATATTGCCAAATTCTGTAGAAACAAGAATCAGGACAAAAGGGGTCCGGTGCATCATAATCAGAATCAAGACAAAGGAAAAGGAAAAGTGAGTGCAGATGAAGTTAAAAGTGAGATGAACAAGACTTGGGTGAAGAGAAGTACAGAAAATGTACGGGATGGATCCGCACCAGAATCTGGTGCTGATATTCCTTCCGGAAATTAAAAAGTGAGTTCTGGCTCAGGGGGAGACACAAGGAAAAATATTTTTCCCCAGCCAATTGGTGCCTGAAATTGGCACATGGGAAGTTGCGGAATAAAAGGATTCTCAGAGAAACATCTAAAGAAAGATTGGTAAAGATATGGAAGATCCGCAGGAAGATTTGAAGAGTCTAATCTTCCAAGATTGATCCGGTTTAACAGACATCCCGTAAAATAGAATTATCACAGTTAAATCTGGTATGATTCAAATTCAAGGCATCTTGTTTTGTGGATAGATCAAGTGTTTGGGGAAAGTAAGATAATTTGTTATTAATCACCAAGGATAACTCTAAGTATATCTTAGTGATCCGGAAAAAGATCTTTCTCAAAATAAGAAGAACTAGGCAACCAGAATGACTTGTGTTGCACATTTATTGCAATATGAGATTAGGGTTTTCCTAGAAATAAAAGGGTTCATTTGCTCATCATTTGCACATTTGCATTCAAGAAGAAGAGAAAAGGAGTTTTGCAACAAATTATCTCAAATTCTCAAAAGATCAATAGTTGAAGTCGATTCATCCAGCAAATTAATCCAGCTCATTCAGCGAACCCTAGAAGCGTAAAACGTATTTTTCATTATTGAATATTTCTCTGTAAAATCTTTTGGAGATGACTACACCGAATGTTGTAAAGATCACTAATAGGCCGTGTCCTAAATTCAAGAAGCATCCATATAAATCCGTAGAAGTTGATCCCCTAGGCACCTTTTCAAGCATTCTGCATGGGGTTCTGCATGTAGAAGATGTTAGGGCATATATTCATGCGAATATTGAAGATTTTGGGGAATCTAAATTGGTTGATATCTATCACAAGCATTTGATAGATGACTCATTTGAACTCAAAACTCAGTATAAAGCCATCTGGGACAAGCATTTTGCACAATGCATTCATTTCCCCTATTTTGCAAAAGAAGAATGGGTCTGATATATTTTGAGCAGAGTGCATGATAACTTCATGTGGTTGAATGGAACATTTAAGATAACCAAGGATGCCAGTAGGGCAGTAACCGGATTGCACTCATCTGGTGGGATTCCTGTTCTCAAATCTGTCAAGAATCAAACTGTGAGTGAGGCTACCAGATCAAAATTTGACAAAAGAGCAATGACAATAGAAGACATCACCGATTCGGATGTCAAGTTTGCCTCCATGATCATCGGTTATAAGATATATCACTCTAGCAGGGAAAATTCAGTACCCAGTACTGTAATTTACACTGCTTATGAAATGTTGAGAAAAAATGCAGATTATGATCTTTGTGAACTCCTTCTAAACCAACTAATGGAAAACCTACAAAAGATCAAGAAGGAGAAGAAGAACTCCTTCAAGTATGGTGGGCTATTACTGTGCTTGTTCTTCTACTTCATGAATGAGCTTCCCGGATCCAGTGGTTGGGTATGGCAGAATGATAGACCAGTAGCCATCCAAATCAGAGATTATATACATGGGCTTGGTGATGCCAAGGCACATAATACAGCACTCTAGGGCTACTTCAAGAATTTTCACAGCATGATGCAAGAAAGTGAGAGAATCCCCTAATCCTTAGTTGAAAAGTATAAAGATACAGTATGCTTTGTGGTAGAAACTGATCAATGTCTAATGGAGGCAGTAGAGCCAAGAATAGTCTGGATCATACCAATGGGGTATGAAGTAGATGAGAAAATCGTTGAGCTACATGTTCAACACATGCTTAGTCAACCCAAGGATCCTAAAGCAAAAAGGTTTGGAACCTTTGAAGAATTAAGTGTGAAGATCCATGTGGAGCTAAGACAACTGGAAATAAAAAGAAAAGTGAGGAGGGAAGTAGAAGAGTTTGCCAAGAGGCATGGAATCTCAAAAGAGGCACTAGATGCAAATAGAGAAAAGACAGAAAGGGCAGAAAAGGAAAAGGCAGAAAAAGAAAGTGCTCCAGTGCAAGCCCCTTCCCAGACCAGATCAACCAAAAGCTCTACACCTACCACTTCCAAGGGTCAAAAGGCTTCAAAACCGGAAGCTCAAACATCCGAAAAAGGAGAAAAGAGAACCAAGAAAAAGGCAACAAGGTCTTACACAAGCCAAAAGGATGAAGAAGAGACAGAATCAGATGAGGAAGTAAAGAAAATGAAGAAGAAAAGGAAAACATCCGATGAACCCTCTACTGAAGAAGTAACAGAAGAATTTGTTGAGATGCCTACTCTGTGCATTGATGACATCATAAAATTAGTTACTGTGGATGGGAACCTTCAACCAATGGCTGAATTCTATAATGATTACAATGAAGCTGACCAAAAAAATCTTGCAAGAAGCCACAGTCAAGTATTTGAATATCTACAACAAGGTTTTTATTGAAATCATATCTCTTATTCCCAAAAGCTTAGAAAAGGAATTAGAAATAAGAAAGAATAATGCTATGGCCAAGGATCTTGAGATCTGAGAACAAATAGCTATTCAGCTATATCCTTCAATCACTCCTAAGCAGAAGAATATGATCTTCAAAGATTGTAAGGATGAGTTCTAGAGCAAAGCTAGAATGAATCATCTTATGCTCGGAGAAACTGACAAAGTAGAAAAAGAGACAGAAGAGATTCTCTGGAATGCATATAAACAATTCAACATTCCTATTATAGAGGACTTAGGTGATAATCCCTTAGCCTCAGATGTTGAAGAAGAATCTACTAAGATAGTGGTAGAAGAGGTAAAGGAGACAGGTGAACAAAAAGGTAAGGACTTAGATTCCTCTGCTCTGGAAAAGGAGGTCCATGATCAAGCAAACATCTCTCCTCCGGTTTCCCCTATAGACCCCGGATTCAAAGGAGAAGAAAGAGTAGAAGAGAAGATCAGTCAAGAATCAAAAGAAAAATAAAATGACAATAGCAAGTCTACAAAAGGAGAGAAAACTCCAACAAAGAAGTCCACAGATGATAGTGGTAAGGCTGCAGAAGGGGAGAAAACTCTATCTCCGACAAGAGACACAACAGAAGCAATCAAAGAGTTCTTGACCAAAGAGATGATGGAATTTGATGAACCAGAATTACTTCAAGGTCCATTCAATTTTGATTCCCTCTCTCCGGTCCAAACCATGAAACTAGCTTCCTTCACTCAAGCGAAGGCAAAAGAAAAAATGCTAAAGTCTCACATGGAAGACTGTGAGCTCATAGAAACTGCATTCGGTGTATTGGAAAAGATCATGCCATCCTTCCAAAAGGATCTTACAGCCTCCACATCCGGTAATCTAAAGTCTCTTGTAAATTATGTTAATACACATTTTGATTCTTTAGAGAAAGTAGCAGAAGAGAAAGTCGGGAAAGAATTTTTGGTAAAAATATTATCAAAGGTACAAGGGTTAATATCAAATGATAGGAGAGTTATGGATATCAGAATAAAGAACCTAGAAAATGCTCTCAAAGATGGGGTTGATATATATAAATTTTGTTTATCTTGGCCTAAAGTGACCAAGGACATTGAGAAGAAAGTAAAAGAGCAAGAGGATAAACTGTTAAGTTTATCTCAAAGTTTTGATCCTCTATCCTCTTCCATAGTAAAATAAGAGTGTCAGACTATTGCAGTCATAAATGAAATAAAGACACTTGAGAAGGAGAAGAAAAATAGAATAAACAGGTTGAGTGAACTTAGAGGGATCATTATCCCTAAGTTAGAGGCCATGCATGAAGCCCTAACTAATGCTCAGGCCACAGCCCGGACTAGTGATATGACAAATCTCAAGAAGGTAGAAGCTTTTGCATTCCTGTTGAATGGTCACATCTAAATTTTGGACAGGATGAAGTTGAGTTGGGCAATAGAAATTGTACAATTGAAAAAAAAATTTGTAGATATCTTAAAGTATATGTAAAGTATAACCGGATAATATACTTATGCGATTAAGTATAGATTGTTTTTGGGAAATTTTGGTGTGCGGACCCTACCCTTTTCCATTGATGTCAAAGGGGGAGTGAGGAGCAGTGAAAAATGTGGAATCCAGCTAAGGGGGAGCTCCGGTAAAATGTACAATAGAACAGAGCATCAACTAAGCGGGAGTGTAGTATAACACTTAGTCATTTTTCACTAAGTGTTGCCATCAATGCCAAAGGGGGATATTGTTGGCAAGAGACACTGTGTGGCTTCATTGGTGTTGTCATTGATGGGAACAAAGACCATTCCACACATCCGTAGGACATGGTGTATCTTTACCGAAAGTCAGATTGAAGAATACTTTGGTCCGGTAAGAAAGAACAGAGCATGCAGCAAGGTCCAACAGTCAGGTCCAGATCTCTTAAAGGAAATATATTTGTAAAGTGCGGACTTAGGGAAGTCAAGAGGAATACCTTGACTAATTGATTCCAGGGATTGAGCCTCCGGTGATGAAAGATTGAAGAGATATGAGCATCTAAGTATTGGGGTCCAGTTTGGCAGAGTAGACAAAGGAAGAACTGACCGACAGAGCATCAGAATTATTCCGGATGAGATATTGATGGTTATAAAGGTTCTTAAGGTATCATTCATGATTGGCTGACATGTTAGATGACTTCTATAAGTATCTCCTTGATTCGCATCAATTGGAAAGCAAGGATTCAGTCGACAAACTAGAGTTTGGGAAAATATTGACTATTCCAGATGCCGACTAGAAAGAGGATGAAATCCTTTGTGTGGATATATATATACCAGATAGATTTGGATGTGAAGGCGTGTGTGGTGTATTGTGTTGTGTGAAGAAAAGTAGAAGAGCAGTGTGAAGGTAGTAAGACAAGTCCGGAATGTAACAGGACAGCAACACCCAAGAGAGTAAGAATGAAGTGCAGCAGATCAATATATTGGGCTTAACCAGAACTGAACCTCAGCATATGTGGATGCTTCTCATCAGTTCAAGTATCTAGTTTCTTTGTATAAACTATTGTAGGTAGTGAGCCTCTTGTGAGCAGTGTGCTCAGGTAGTGAGCCCTAATTGGCAAGTGCCATTTTGTACTACTTATTCTTCTAACAAAGAATACATTCTTGGGTTAATCACCCCGTGGTTTTTCCCTTAACAGGGTTTTCCACGTCAAAATCATTGTGTCATGTGTATTTCCATTTCATGATTATGTTTTCTTATTTAATTTAATACTGCACTAATTGATAAGGAAATTCATAAAGCTAAAATAATTAAGATAATTGATTCACCCCCCCTCTCAGTTATCAACAGGTGAAACGTTCTACAATGATTGGACATCAAACTAACCACTGAACTTGTTGTCTCCTTAAGGAATTTGTTGTTTTTGTGCATGCCCCGTACCTGTACGGTCAAGTGGTGACTAATGGCTATGGTGGAAAGTTAGGTTGGTAAGCCACCTCTCAATTGTAAGTAGTTTGAGTTCTTGACATTCACTTATATTGTTGTATTCCTCTTTCCTCTACAAGTGGTTTGGAAATCCTCAACTAGGGTTCTGACAGCAACCTTTAAGATGTTTTCTCCATTCCACTAAATCACCAAACTCTGTGGTCAATGGAATGAGTTATCTAGTGTTTGTTTTCATGTCTTGTAAGGTTTTTATGGGCAGAGGACTGTTGATGTTGAGATTCCATTGATTGGACTTAGCAAAACCATGTGCTAAGTGACTGACAGAAGCTACAGTAGTATGATTTTTGAGGATAGTTGGTCAAGACAGCAAAGTGAGTTGAATCTTGTGGTTTTGGGATGCCATTGAGATGTTTAAATGGTCAGCAGAGTTTCAAGCCACCATTTGAGGGTACTTGCTTCACAAAATAGGCCTATTTAGGGCTTAAAACCACTAGGAGGGTTATTGGTTAGGGCATACTTTACAAATCAACCCAAACCCATTCTTGAGTATGTTGTGAGTAAGCATAAAGGGTATCTTCCAATTGTCTGAGATTTACATTTGGATGTCAGTGCAAGAAAATATTAGGATTGTTCTTTGTTTTTAGGGCTACTAGCGATTTTTGAGGTTTGTGAAGGAAGTGTTGGTCTTATAGGTGATCTGCCTTAACCAATGGTTGGAGAGAGTCCTCTAGCATCCTAATACAATCTTTCCATAAAGAACCAAGAGTTTCTTTATGATGTTCCGACTTTTCCATGAAGATCCTTGTTTTTGGGCTTTTGGGGTGAATAGAACCTTGTCAAGTTTGCCTATCCTTTCCCATCCAACTTGCCTCTACATCATAGTGGTATCAGAGCCATAAAATGTTCTGTTGTTGGCCTGGTATATGTTAGCAGAGGAGAGTGAAGGAGAGGCTAGCAATATGCCTCCAAAGGGGATGACCACCGAAGTGGTCAAGAAGTTCAAGGAGATGGAAGAGAAGATCAAGAGTGGAGTCAAGGAAGCACTCCAAGCTGAGTTGAAGGAATTGAGGATAGGGAAGAGGATAGATGAAGGTTTAGATGAAGAGGAAGAGAAAGAGGAAGAAGAAGAAGAGAAAGAAGAGGTAGAAGTACCGGTTGATCAAAGGCATTTCCTTGAGGCCATCAAGGCAATTGGCAAGGATTCTTCGGAGGCCAAGATGGAGATTCCCATGTTTAGTGGGAAGATGAATGCTAATGAAGTCATGGAGTGGATTGAGGCTCTAAACAACTACTTTGAATAAAAAGAAGTTCCTGAAAGTAAGAGGATTAAGTTTGCAAAAACTAAACTCAAAAGTGTTGCCCTTACATGGTGGAATTACACCCAAGGAGAGAGGGTAAAGAATGGGAAGAGTATGATCTCTTCATGGAGAAGAATGTTGGAGAGGATCAAGTCCCAATTCCTTCCATCAGACTATGAGGTGCAAATCTACAAGAAGATATAAAATCTCAAGCAAAGAGATTTGGATGTGGCTACTTACACCGAGGAGTTTCACAAATACACTCTCCGTTGTGGGTACATGGAGGATGAAAAAGCCAAGGTGGAAAGGTATCTAAATGGTTTGAGGTTCAATATTCAAGATGAAATCAGTTTATTGACCCCTGAAACCATGGAGAAGTGCTTTCAAGTGGCACTAAGGGCTAAAGAGAAGTTGAAAAGGAAAGGTGAGAAGCAAAGTAGAGGAAGAGGTGGCAGAAATTTCAGAGGTAGGGGTAGTTTTGGGGGCAAAAATTAGTCCCAAAGAAGCCAAGGGGAATCTAGTTCCCAAGAGAAAAGTGGAGAATCCAGTTCTAGAGGAGGCTTTAGAGGAAGAAGGCCTAATGGGAGAGGTAGATTTGGTTGGCCAGGAAGAGGTCCTAATGTCTTCATGGGAAGGTGCTACAATTGCAACCGAGTGGGACATCCAGCCTTCAAATGTCCTGAAAAGCAAGCCTCAAGCTCTCATAGAGGAGAGAGAAGGAACCAATTGATCGAAGAGGAAGATTGCCAAAGTGTCAACTCTCTAATTGGAAGTGCAGCCCCAGTCCATGAAGGAGAAAGTTTGATGATGAGGAGAACCATGTTGAAGGTGCCTCAAACACAAGAACCACCTCAAAGGAAGACATTGTTCAGGACAACATGCAAGGCCTATGGTAAGATTTGCAAGGTAATTGTTGATTCAGACTCAACTAAAAATTTGGTTTCCATTGACATGGTAGACAAATTGAAATTGAAAAGGCTTCCTCATGTTAGTTCTTATAAAGTATCATGGTTGACTAAGGGGCTACAAGCTTTGGTAGATGAACAATCATGGGTTGAATTTGAGATAGGAGAATATAAGGGAAAAATTTTATGTGATGTGATTCCTATGGATGCTTGTCATTTGTTGTTAGGATGCCCATGGCAATATGATGTTCAATCACAACATGATGGTAAAACTAATTCTTTCATCATAACTAAGAATGGTAAAAAGTATAGAATGGATCCATTGCCTGATGAGCATGTAGAAAAGAATGTTGGGTCAAGTGTCATGATTGTGAGTTTGAAAGAATTTATAGATGCCCTTAAGGAGAAAGGAAACCAAGGGTATGCTCTAATTTGAAGCCTAAAAATAGTCCTAGTTTGTATGATCCTAGTAAGGAAGAAGTTCCCTATGAGGTGCAACAATTGCTAGAAAAGTATAAGGGGATTATGGTAGAAGAAATGCCTAATGAATTTCCACCTATTAGGGACATAAGCCATCAAAGTGACTTCATACCAGGATCTACTTTGCCAAACAAAGCAGCCTACAAGATGACACCTTCACAAAATGAAGAGATTGCCAAGCAAGTGCAAGAATTGTTGGATAAGGGATTGGTGAGAAAGAGTCTTAGCCCATGTGCTGTCCCAACAGTCCTAGCCCCTAAAAAGGATGGTAAATGGAGGTTGTGCATGGATTCTAGAGCCATTAACAAGATTACCATAAGATATAGGTTCCCTATGCCAAGGATTGAGGACCTAATGGACTGTTTGGGTGGGGCTAGATACTTTTCCAAGATATACCTTAAGAGTGGATATCATCAAATTAGAATCAAACAAGGGGATGAATGGAAGACAACATTCAAAACAAATGAGGGTATTTATGAGTGGTTGGTGATGCCATTTGGTCTATCTAATGCTCTAAGTACTTTTATGTGTCTCATGAATGAAGTGTTGAAGGATTTCATTGGCAAATTTGTTGTGGTATATTTGGATGACATTCTTGTTTTCAGCGGGACTAAGGAGGAGCATTTACAACATTTGGATTAGTTTTTGAGGAAGTTGCATGATGAACAATTGATGATCAACATGGAAAAGAGTGTCTTCATGAAGGAAGAACTCGCCTATCTTGGTTTTGTGATTTCACAGGGTAGTTTGAAGATGGATCCAACAAAGGTAGAAGCCATTTTGTCATGGCCAACTCCAAAAACAGCAGGTGATGTGAAAAGTTTCCATGGTTTGGCAACATTTTATAGGAAATTTATAAGGGGTTTCAATCATATTTGTGCACCAATTTTGGATACCATCAAAGGGGGGCAGAAATGTAAGTTTTTGTGGACAAACGCAGCCAATGATTCTTTTGAAATTCTGAAACAAAAGGTAGCACAACAGCCCATACTTGTTTTGCCCGACTTTAATAAGTTGTTTGTGGTAGAATGTGATGCTAGCAATCTTGCTATAGGGGCTGTCCTAAGTCAAGAGGATAGACTTGTTGCTTTCTTTAGTGAAAAATTGAATGATGCTAAAAGAAAGTACTCTACTTATGATTTGGAATTGTATGCAATGGTGCAAGCTTTGAAAAAATGGAGACACTATCTTTTGCCAAAAGAATTTATTGTTTATACTGACAACCATGCACTGAGTTTTCTAAATTCTCAAGAGAAACTCAATCATAGGCATATGAAGTGGGTTGAGCAACTCCAAGCCTCTACCTTTTCAATCAAACACAAGAAGGGGAAGGCTAACAAAGTGGCAAATGCATTGAGTAGAAGAGTGTGTATGGTTCAAGAAATTCAGTTGCAAAGTGTAGGGCTTGATGCTCTCAAGCATATGTATCCAGATGATGAAGATTTCAAGGAGGTATATGAAGCTTGTTCACAATTTTCAGACTCTTACCATTCTGATTTTTCTAAGTTTTTGTTGCAACAGGGGTTGTTGTCCAAAGGCAACCAACTATGTGTTCCTAAATGTTCCATGAGGGAGAACATCATAAAGGAAAAATATTGTGGTGGACTAGGAGGTCATTTTGGATTGGATAAAACATTAGATCAAGTGAAGAGGTTTTATTTTTGGCCTAAAATGCAATCAGATATCAAAAAATTTGTTGAATGTTGTAGTATTTGTCAAAGGGCAAAGGGTACTTCATCTAATGCTGGTCTATATCAGCCACTTCCTATTCCTAATAGGCCATGGGAAAGTATTAGCATGGATTTTGTGTTGGGTCTTCCTAGGACTCAAAGAGGCTTTGATAGTATATTTGTTGTGGTGGATAGATTCAGTAAGATGGCTCATTTCTTACCATGTAAATGCACTAATGATGCTTCTCACATTGCTAGTTTGTTCTTCAAAGAAATTGTTAGAATCCATGGTTTGCCTCTTAACATTGTGATTGACAGGGATCCAAAATTTGTAGGCCATTTTTGGCACACTTTGTGGAAGAAGTTGGGCACTCAATTGTCCTTTACTTCAACCTATCACCCTCAGACTAATGGCCAAACTAAGGTAGTGAATAGGTCCTTGGGAAACCTTCTCAGGTGTCTTACCAAGTAGCGTGGAGAAGCATGGGATATGATCATTCCTCAAGCAGAGTTTGCCTATAATGATTCCACCAATAGAAGCACAGGAAGGAGTCCATTTGATATTGTTTATGGCCTTCATCCAAGAGGTGTTCTTGAATTGAGATATCTCCATGGATTGGAAAGGAAAAGTGCTCAAGGTGAAGACTTTGCATTGGCCATGAAGGACATTCATGATAATGTCAAGGAAACTCTTCAAAAGAACAATGCCAAGTACAAGGAGAAAGCCAATGAAAGAAGGAGAGGTGTGCAATACAAGGTTGGGGATTTGGTCATGGCTCATTTGAAGAAGGAAAGACTTCCTAAGGGGAAGCCAACCAAACTCCTCATGAAGAAGATAGGACCATACCGGATTGTGCACAAGTTTGGGCCCAATGCCTATGAGATTGAACTTTCTCAAGGCTTGGCCATATCTCCCATCTTTAATGTTTTAGATTTGTTCCCTTTCAAAGGTGATTCTAATACAGATCTAGAGGTAGATATGACAGTAGCAGGAGATGAAGATTGGATCAAAGGTCTTCCACCCAATTAGCCATTGAAGTTGGAATGCATTCTGGACACCAAGGTTTTGAAGAAGACATACAAGAAGTTTCTTGTCAAATGGAGTGGCTTGCCTATTGAAGATGCCACTTGGATGTGTGAAGAAGACATCTTGAAACATGGTGTCACAATTGTTGATCTACTCCCTCAAGAGACTTGAGTTCTCTTTCCACCCGGGGAGTATGGTGCAGGAGCACCAAGATATCTATGTCTTGTTTTGATCTTCAAGTTTGTTTTGTTTTGTTCAATAAGGTCCTAGAGACCATTCTCCTGATGTAATAAGGCTATGTGCCATGATGTAAAGGACTATGTCCATATGTCTATAAACTGTTGTCATAGAATCAAGGAGGACAGTCATGTAGTCTCTATGTTTTTCAAGCCTTGTTAAGGCATGCTCAAAAGGTCTAAGGCATATTCAAGGAACCTAAGGCATGTTCAAATCCTACTTTACATTGTAAATATGTTTGGAGATTGTATTAAGCCCAAAACCAAAGAGGTAACTCTGTCAAACAAAGGTGATTAGTTGTTGCAGTTAAACACATAACAGTTTGAGAGGAAGTTCGATGGTTGGGGCAGTTCCATCGACCCCAACCACTCTCAAACTACCTCATTCAATTGGAGAAGGCTTCTTACTTAAACATGATCATTGTAACATGTGTGGAAGAATTCAAGACAATACAAATCAAGTTCTCTGTATTTTTTGTGTAATTTATGAATTCGCTATATATCGGCATGTACTTCTCTATGGTACAGCTCTGTCATGGGGTCTAGATCATATGGGAGTGGAGTATGATGGAATAACTATCTACCAAGTGTAGTTAAGTTCTTGTCATTGAAGGTGAAACGTTCTACAACCATTAGACATCAAACTGCCCACTGAACTTGTTGTCTCCTTAAGGAATTCGTTGTTTCTGTGCATGCCCCGTACATGTACGGTCAAGTGGTGACTAATGGCTATGGTGAAAATTTAGGTTGGTAAGCCACCTCCCAATTGCAAGTAGTTTGAGTTCTTGGCATTCACTTATATTGTTGTATTCCTCTTTCCTCTGCAAGTGGTTTGGAAACCCTCAACTAGGGTTATGATAGCAACCTTTAAGATGTTTTCTCCATTCCATTGAATCACCAAACTCTGTGGTCAGTGGAATGACTTATCTAGTGTTTTTTTCCATGTCTTGTAAGGTTTTTGTGGGTAGAGGGTTGTTGATGTTGAGATTCCATTGATTGGACTTAGCAAAATCATGTGCTAAGTGACTGACAGAAGCTACAGTAGTATGATTTTTTAGGACAATCGGTCAAGACAACAAAGTGAGGTTGAATCTTGTGGTTTTGGGATGCCATTGAGATGTTCAAATGGTCAGTAGAGTTTCAAGCCACCATTTGAGGGTACTTGCTTCACAAAATAGGCCTATTTAGGGCTTAAAACCACTAGGAGGTTTATTGGTTAGGGCATACTTACAAAACAACCCAAACCCATTCTTGAGTATGTTAAGAGGAAGCATAAAGGGTATCTTCCAACTGTCTAAGATTTACATTTGGATGTCAGTGCAAGAAGATATTAGGATTGTTCTCTGTTTTTAGGGTTACTAGCCATTTTTGAGGTTTGTGAAAGAAGTGTTGGGCTTGTAGGTGATCTGCCTTAACCAATGGTTGGAGAGAGTCCTCTAGCATCCCAAATCAATATTTCCATGAAGAACCAAAAGTTCCTTTCTATTGTTCTCACTTTTCCATGAAGATCCTTGTTTTTGGGCTTTTGGGGTGAATAGAACCTTGTCAAGTTTGCCTATCATTTCCCATCCAACTTGCCTCTACATCAAAAACACAGCTCAAATGTATTACGTAAACAATGAAGGTTACAATACAACATAGAGCCAATGCTCTGGTAGGAGTCTTTGACACTTGTATCTAGAGATGATGTGGTAGCATAACAGTACCTGTAAAACCTATAGTACATCACCTCCTTAAAGCACCTATTTATATAGAATATACAAGGTAGTGTTGGCTCTATCTTGAAATGGGCATCCAACATGGCCTCATGGCCCAAAACTCATGCCTATGGACACTTGTCCAACCTTGTAGAATGTTTCTAACACTTGTCAAGTCACGCCATCCCAAAGAGGTCACCTATTTCCAAAATGGGCTATGACAGATGCTCTTACGACTCTTAGAACCATCATAGAATCTATCATAGCTATCATAACTTATAGTTGTAAGAGAATCTATCACACACAGAATATAAATAGCATATTCTCTTACAACATGTCATAGTCCACCTTGGGGTGCCCAAAGATGCCTTTTTCAAAGATGCTCTTTGACACATGTCATCACCTATCATAGAATCTCCTATTTCCAAGTCTTACATGTCATAACTTTGTCATAGGAATCTATCATGACTGTTTCAGTCAATATTCCCTTACACAACATCCAAGATGCTGACACATGGTAAAATATTCCTACCACTAAGTGGGATGCATATCTCCTCATGTGGGGACAAAAAATATGTGGTCATATGCCATGTAGGATGACACATCACCATGCCAACTCCCACAATATGACAACATAGGATTTGCATCCAATTAATACAATAGGCAAATAATAAATAAATACAATATAAAAATACACGGAATTACCAAGGTTGAGACACCTTAATTCCCAACAAAGGTCAATTAATGAGAGTGGGTATGCTCTCCTGCACTGCAGGATCAACTAGACCCATAAGGGATATTCCTAGAGGCATGAAACGGAACACAAATTGATAACCACATCCATACCCAATGTACACTTGACCCCTATAACTGTCACTAGGACAAGACAAACTGGTTGTATAAAACCTTTGATAGAGCTGATTAATACACCCTACAAATGCACCAACAAATGATAACAACATGGTATCCCTTGAGATGAATCCACTTAACTTCACATACACAACCTATAGGTCACAGGCATGCATGAACATGATTCCAAATGATTTAAACAATTTTATATTGCTTCATATTGATCTTTGGTTATAAGAATGAATCAACATATAGAACCTAATCTAATCCTACTCCTACTCCTACAACTAACAAGACAGAGGGTTTGATAAATGAAAGGTGATTGATCCTTCCCCAATATGGACCAGTGCCTACTCCATTGGGCAACAAAGTCATGAACAATAAAGAGGAAGGAGATGCATCTAATAAACATCAACATAATTAGATGTGCATTTGCAAACATATCAAAGATTGCATCGACCCACATATAATGGACATACTTAGTGATCCAAAATAGAACGTAACAACCCATATGTAACAAAGAAAAGACCAACACAAAAGCAAGTTGTATTGCATTAAAATGTTATCATAAATTTATCCAATCACTGTTACATTTACACCAGCAAGTATTGTGAAAGAAAACATATATCTCTGAATATACATTCCCTTAAGCTGTTACAAAACTACCATGGAGACATACCACTGCACAGACGCAGTTTACAAACCATTCCTATGTTTTACCAAATGCATTCCCTCATTTGAAGTCTAGACTGGCTTTGCTTGATGCCCTAGATTCACCTTGAAGCACTTGCAGACCATAAAATTGGTTGAGAAACCAACCCCTTTTTACATCTTTTGATCATGTATATATAGTACTACCTTTCATTGCTACATTTTGGTTGGTAATCACCTAACACATCAACCTCGATAACATTAGCATTGAATCACACCTACTCCCCCACCTACCTATACTTCATCTTCATTACATTAATAGCATCCTAGGCGTGGGTGAACATTCAAATTGGAGAACCTATGAAATACACATTTTTAAAGCACGTTACATTAGCTTTTAAAACCTTTTAGTGAAACTTGAGGTTCACAAACTATTGAAACTGCTAAAAACCCATCTTTGGTTATTCATCACTTATCCATTTCGATGTTTCAACACTTTGGCCAACCGACAAACCATCCCAGCCCTGTTCTCTTTTTCTATTCTTATCTTTCAGCAATTTGGCAAGTTAATGAACCTTTTCGGCATTTCAACGAGTTCGCAAACATATGAACTCGTTGAAACATTTCACTTCCTTAGCCTTCCATTTACCTTTTCGACTTTTTGGCAAAATGGTGAACTCACAAAATATTTCAGCATTTCAGTGATTTCGTGAACCTACGAACTTGTCAGAACATTCTTTCTTTTCTTCATTTTTCATTCTTTCTGTTACTAAATTATGTTCACACCTAATTTAGCAAGGCCTAAAGATCAGTTGTTTAGAGGGGGTACACAAATTTTGTCTTATGCAGGATCATCCAGTCAATGTCTGATGTCTTGACAGAAGATAAGTGCAAAATCACTTATCAAAATCATGTAATAGCTCAAGCTGAGTTGTTCCATCATCCTGGTAAGGAAAATCATCTACGGTCAAGAAAGCAGACATTCAAAGAATGAAGAGAATTGATGGATTTCATGTTTCAATTGTTGATTATTCATTATGGTTCAGTGCAAGTAAAAGAGGTATTTATAAACTGTCATTTCATCATCATGTTTTAAACATATGTTTTAAAGCAGATTCAGTTGTTTTATGCTATGTATTTGATTCAGAAAGAAAAACATACATAAATCATTGCATAAAGTAAAATAAACTAATTATATTCAAGAGAGTGTTTAAATATGTCCCACACAAGCCGTGGGAATGACTAAACTGAGCCAATGCAACAAAGCATGCAAGCTATACATCTGAAGATAAAGTAAGGAAAAGGAACATATGAGGAGAGTGATATCCATCATTGCCTTGAAGTGTTGGTGTTGATCCTCCTATCTGCAACTTGATCTTCATGTTTTCAACTTCCTACTCTTGATCAAAATGATGAACCTGCAATGTGTGAAAGGTTTGGTTAGAGCTCTGGATATACAAACTCATCATATGCCTTATCAATAGATATATAAATTGTTGCAAGTATGGGTTAAACCAGTGTTGTCATTGATGTCAACATACTCATGTTGCATTAATGAGAAGGATTGGATGAGCTGTGTGCTGAGGATATTGAGAAAATTAGTCTCAATCAGGAATAGTGAAGAACAGTGATGATAACAAGGTAAAGTCCAAGATAGGTTGAGGATCAGAGGATGCGGTTTAAAGGGTTTGTAGATATAAGTCTTGAGATGTTCCAGTCAATTTTTCAGGGATCCGCATGAAGATCTGAAGAAGTTATGGTCGCTCAAGTAGAACCGGTTCAGACAAGTGCTCAATGGTGACAGAGTGAGATAGATAGGTCCGGTAAGGTCCAGTAATGCATTATCCCACTCTGTGGATTTGAGGAAGTGTTTAGAACGTCCTTGTGAAGTGTCAAGCAGATCGGTTTGTGGTTTGAAGGTTCGGAAGAACCTATTCCTTTGTGACAGTGATAACAGACTGTGTTCTTGAGGTTCCGGATGTAGGAGAGAAGGATTTCAATAAGTAGAGGAAGTGCGGATGTTCCTGGTGATTCAGGAAAGCTTGTGAAGGTCCTTGGATTATGTTCCGTTTGTGTTGATGGTCTGCATTAGAATTGGAGCCCAGAATTGAAGAAATACTTCCGGATGAAGGTGTTCTTTCTATGACTGGCCGACTGGATGAATTATACACCTTGCAAATGTTCTTGTGGTTGCTTGTCGACTTAGATGTTTGTTCCTAAGTTGATGTTGTGTATAAATAAAGGTTTGCGAAGTCATTTCAATTGTGTACTTGTGGAGATGAGTGTGTGGTAGCGAGGAGAAGAGCGAAAGGAAGAACAGAAGGATTTGGACTTCAATGGAACTGATTCAAGCATGGTGACGATGCTATTTGCTAGTTCAAGTATGTAATACTCATTTATTGTAGACAGTGTGTCTCTTGTAGGCAGTAAGCTTCTTGTGAGCAGTGTGCTCGGGCACTGAGCCCTAATTGGCATGTGTCATCTTATTCTTTCTATTCTTCTAACAGAGAATAATATCTTGGGTTAGTCACCCCGTGGTTTTCCCCTTAACCGGGTTTTCCACGTCAAAATCTTGGTGTCTCATATGTAGATGTGTTTTCTGCTCTTGATTAATTACATTAAGTTTTCATGATTGATTTATTGTTAATGCTAAGTGAATACAAGTGTTGAAAGAAGAAAGTTTTGAACAACTGATTCACCCCCCCTCTCAGTTGTTTGTCCTAAATCTAACATAAACTTACAATCATGATGCATCAATACAATTGGATCATTATCAGACAGATGCAAAGATCAAATAATCAGATGAAAGGCCAAAATCATCATAAGAAAGAGCATTAAACTTTCAAAGGTATGTTTTTATGCTAACTTGTTTTCTCACTATGCAGGTATAGGAGAAATCATGTTACTAATTCATTTTTATGAAATAAGCATGTGGAGAAAAATGTGGCTTCCACAAGGGTAGAGACCAGCATGCTTCCTTCTTTATTCATCTAAGAAGGATATCAGGTTAAGGACAGCAAAGAGTACACTATCATGCAATGAGTAACAATCAATATGCATGGAACAATCAACACATCAAATGAAGTGACAGGCTATCATAGAGAGGTGAAGAGAAGCAGTTGCTCCTATAAACTATGCTCACTTCAGCAAAAACTTGTCAAAATTAAGTAATCATGTTCAAAAATGCTACATCATACACTTATTCTTTTGCCTTCATCATACACATGCTACAGGAGGAGCAACCAATTTCAAGGGAGCAATGATTTCATTCAAGAGATGACAATATACAAGGACAGAGAGGTTGGAATATCAAAAACACAACAAAAACATTGCATATAATAGGCGTGAGGATAGCTTGAAAGATTAAAGAATAGTCCATAATGTTAAGGGCAAGTACAGTATAGTCTTGAGGAAGGTACAGGTTACTGCCATATAAGAAGCATAACAATCACATCAAAGTCATCAATGATCAAGCATGAAGAACATTTAAGCTATTGTTGAATCCATTTCACATGATTGAGATTCATTTATGACTGTATCCATGATTCTCAAATACAAATGAAGTCTTACTCACTTTCTAGAGCAGTGATATCATGAACACATAATGTTGCAGTTAAAGTCATTTCTCCAAAAAGAACTAATTACAATCACTATTTGGGCTATGTTATGCAAGGATATAGTCATGGGAAGCTTATCATCTCCAAATGTGTATTGAACATACAAAGTTGCAATCAATGATATCATAATATATGTTGTCACCTACGAAGTATCAGTCATTTGTAGAAGTAGCATGTGCAATGTCCATAATGTGCAGGTATAGTGGAAGATATATAGCCTTTAACCAGTGACAAACATATATGAAACCACAAAGAAATGATGCAATTATATGAGACAACATATTGTGTGAGACATAGAGTCATCAATATGGTGGTTTTATTGTGTCACCTAGTATGACATAAAGAGGCATTGAGACCTATGTTGTACACCACCCAGGTGAGGAAGATTAAACATTAAGTAATATAGTTACCGAGGTTTGCTACTACAAGAGATAGCAAAGATCAATATCATTGCCAAGTAACAAAGAGACATATACTAAATGTTATTATCAACCATCAAAAGAACATGAACCTTTGTGAGAAGGTATTAAAAAACTATAGTGGTATAATTCTAGTATAACAGTCAGCTTCAGCAATGCAAGTTAAGGTTCTTTGGGAACAGTCAAAACTCAGCCTAAGGAAACAAAAATGAGAGCAATATCATTTCAATAATGGCTTTATTTCCACAATGTGAGGTCATTTTCAGTCAAGAGTTGCTTATGTGTTTGGCTTCATAATAAGGCAAAACATAGCGACAGTACCATAATCAGAGGTAGACATATGGGAAACTAGAGGTAAATACCATTATTTTCTCCATATAGAAATGGAGAAAAACACAGTTCATATTTCTACCTGAGTGTCCTTTCTTTTGTAAAACCTTATCACATTTTGCATAGTGAAGAGCAGATACAAAGGAGATACATGGTTTGAACCCTCAAGGGTTTGTTAAAGTACAAGAAATGATAAAGAACTAGTAGTGGAGCCACGGATCCATAGAGAGTAGTGAAAGGTTTATCTTTTGCATTTTCAAGAAATAAAGAAGGTGTGATTTCATTATCTTCAATATATAGAAAAAATGGAGAAAACCAAATTCATATTCTTGAGATTCCTTGCCTAGGAGTTCATTTTTTTACAAACCCTTATCATAAAATATGGAGTCAAATTGCAAATATAGAAGAAGATAATGAGGGTTTGAACCCTATGGTTTGATAACATTCAAAAATGACAGAGATGCCAAATATAGCTCACAGCCCAGTCAAAGATCAAAGCCATCTAGGGTTTCAAGAAGAAAGTCGCATATAAACAGAATAATGGAGGTTCGATCACACAGTCACAAAGAATGCCTAGAAATAATGAAACTAGCAAGTATGGCCATGGCCTCTAAAGCCATATCAAGCCTCATGCTACAGTGAAATGCAAAGGAGTGTATACTGAGTTCAAGAATTAGAAACTCACCTTTGTTTTGAGTGGAGAATATGCACAGAGCCATGGGTTTTACCCTTTTGTTTTGCTTTTATTTTGCATCAAATTAGGCTCAGATAAATTATCCATGGCGGTCTGAAACACAGAGACAAGAGTGTGTCATCAAAAGGAGCAGAAAGCAACAAAAGAATGCATCAAATGAGTCACCAATCGCAACTTAAAAGCCAAAAATATACCTCCAGAATGAAAGAAAATGATTCAAGCATGTGCAGACTAGTATTACCTTTCACTTTCAGTGAAGAATCCATGGAAATCCATCAGAAACGGCAGAGCACCATGGTTTTTTCTTCAAACCCTAATAGGCATGGCGGTGGGTGCAATAGAGCAACAGACAGAAGACAAGTGCAAATGATGATATGTTTTTGGTTTCACCTCCTTTTTGGTCAAATGCCATAGCCACGATGGGTTTCTTTTTTATTTTTTGACTTTCTTTTGGTATCATTGTTATCCACAAATCATGCTTGAGTTCAACACTTATGTGTTCGATCCTAATGATGCCAAGGAGCCCATGAGGGCCTTTTTTCAAAGAATCAAATGATGCTTGTGTTGAAAGGTCTTTTTGACCTTAGAGATGTGCAATACAAAAATCACATATAATGCATGAAAGAACAATAATGATGCCTTAATATGCATGGAGATGGAATTCAAAAGGAGTAATAAGGTGTTTTATATGTGGTAAGGTATGATATATTTGCATGGAGAGATAAGGTGTTTCAAAATTGTAAAAGAAATGATGCAAGGAAGGGGAGTCATAAGGTATGTTTTGAATATGTAATTCATGTATGTGTGCATGGGAGACATAAGTGAGTAAAATAGTGATATTTTGTAACTCTTGCATGCATGGGGTTATTTTGGTAGCATCATTGGATGCATTGATGTAATTGTGCAAATCCAAAAGGGAATATAAGGAGTTTATTATACTTTTTTGCATGAGTTAGAGATAAATAAACAAATGTAAATAAATAATAAAGTGATGATCTATAAATTACTTTATTATATATCATAGAAATGCAAAAATAGTGAAATTAGACAAGTCTATAATAAATAAATAAAGTAAATCATCTTGAATACTTTACTATTTATTTTTACTTTGTTTACACATGCTCAAATCATGAATTAGGAGATAGAGTTAACTGAGGTTCTTTGGAGTTCTTTGCATGGTTTTTTGGTCAAAATTGGAGAGTTTGGTCCACCTCTTGGTCAAACTAATAGAGAGGGGTAGTTTGGAGCTATTTTAGCTCAAACTGGATCAGTTATAGCCCTTATTTTTAGGGATTTTCATGCTTGCTCGTGGATCAGTTTTGTGGAGTTATTTTTAGAGGCAGTTGACTGTAGTTGACCTTTCTATGTCTTTTTGAGAGAATATTATATATTGTAAGAAAAACTTATGTTTTTTTGGTTCTTGCCTTCTTGCTCTCTTATACATAGCAGAGAGAAAGAGTGTTTGTAATGCATATTTTGCAAATTTATAGAGATTACAGTAGGTTACGGGTTCTATTCTTTGTCTTTTGATGCAAGTGTTCCTTTTATTTTCAACTAAATCAAGTGTCTACCTTTTCATTAGTGCTACTTTTGTGAATGATTTGATGAGATTTTATTGTGTTTAGTATGAGAACCTTTAAAATCATTGTCTCATTTGTACTTGCATGTATTGAATAGCATTGAAGTCATAGGTCTTAGGGTGTGCAATTGGAATAAATTTCCTTTCATGTTGTGAGAACCTTATTTTCCTTCAAAAAGAAAGTTATTTCTAGCCTCCCTTAGAATCATTTTTGTGATCATATTGCCAAAATTAGATTGTGTGGATAGATTTTCTGAGATTCATTGTGAATTAGAGTTGCATTTTTCCCATCAAATTAGGTACATCACCACACTTTTAAAGTTTCAGTTTAGTGCTTTTAGTAGTTCCTTTCAACCCTTTTCCTGCCAATACATTAGCCCATTAAAAAATTACAAGGGAACCAACCCATAATCTGTAGGTTCAAGTTCACGATAGGTCACCCACAGCCTGAGTTTGATCCCATGTTACATAGGATTGTTGAGCTTCACAACTTTGCATAATAGGTGCAATCCTACAGATTAACAGTTTTTGGCACACCCGGTGGGACATTGAACTGATTTTCAGTTCAATAAAGAACTTATTCTTTCTATTGTTTTTGTAGTAGTAGTAAATACAGCTTTTTAGAGGTTTCAATTCAAGTATCTGGCAACTTTAAGTTTCTGGTTTGATAGATCAGATCTTTTCAGCCTTTGGAGGCAAAATCATCAAACACCATGGTGACTCTGAGTATATATTAGCTGGTTTTAGCAGCCCAAGAATCTACAAGGAATCGTGTTGGTGCAGTCTTTTAATGTTCATGTTTTGATGGTCATATGATTTAGAAATTTCATGTAAAATGTCTAGAGATTGCAGCAATTACGGGTATTCTCCACCATATCATGAAAATCCAAGCTCTTGGTCCCCAAACAATCATTTTCCTCATTATAACCAACATTACCATCTTTCTAGCTAGCCATATCAAATTGAGAATGTTGTTGGTTTTATCCCAAACAGCCATGCAACAACAGTATATCAACATGCTTGTGAGGCTGATTATTTTTCCTTCCTTATTTTGATCGTTATGCATTTCAGTTGATGACATTATCAGACTTTTAGAGACTATGATTTCATTTTGCAGACTTCATTATATCTCCTGATTTTGATATGACATTGATTAGACATATGGTGATTCTATTTGATCATATTTTGATGCTATTTTGTGGTCCGACATACGATATATATTAGATGATGTTTTGTGATGTGATTTCTAGTTATTTATGTGATGATGACTATTTGACACTTGATAGAAAAATGCAGTTTAATTCAGAATTATGTTATAGATGATTATTGTTGTATTCAATGGCATAAATTTAATTCCAGTTGCTTCGGCTATGATTATTCATGACATGATTGACACTTGATCGAGATGTGCAAGAATTACATTCTCAGGCCACAGAAAATTGGAGGTAGAATTCACACATAAGTTATTCCCTGTGAAACTAATCCATTCCCTAGAGGGATGAGGATCACGTTTGAAATTGAATATTGATTTAAGTGCTTGCTTAAATTTATCATTTTGGCCTAGTACCCTTTGTTTAATTTAATTATATCATGTGTTGTATAATCCTTATTTGAATTATGCCACTTGGTAATTATTTTTTATTTTTGAGGCCATTTAAAGTGGATTTATGACCCCCTAGGTGAACCTTAGTGTCCCAAAATTTACCCTAGGTGGTTACCCATGGGTCTAGTGTCAATTTTGACTAACTAAACCTTGGGTTAACTCACGTTTGGTCACTCTAAACTAAGGTTTAGTCAAAGTGACGAAATTTGAAATTAGATAAGGTGGGAGATGAGCCATGCTTTGGGAAAGACTCATCTCCCTTCCCAAAGTTTGGGAATCCCTTCCCTAGGAAGACTTGGGAGGTCTCCATGACTCCCAAGTGTGTGGGATCTTCCTCTAAGACTCTCACACACGTGTGAGAGCATCTTAGAGGGAGATGGCTCTCTTAGAGAATAAGAGGATGCCATATCGCATCCCTTATCCTCATGGAGGTTTGAATGGGAATGCCACCTCACCCCTTGTTCTCTCACACATGTGTGAGAGCACAAGTGGATAAGGTGAGGATTGAGATAGAATTGGAGGATGACACTTGTCACCCTCACACTTCCTCTCCCTTGCAAGTGGCATAGGAGGAGGAAGGTGGTGCAGGAGCACCTACCTGACAGCTGGTCTTGATGAGGCAGTTAGTAGTTTAGGTCCTGTTTGTGTTTCCAAGAAGGTCTGTTAGACCAATTGCATGTAATAAGGTCATGCTGATCATGATAAGATCATGTGACCAGGCTTTTGCTATTTTTAGCTAGTTAGTTATAACAGCTGTCATGATGTATGTTCGGTGGGATCTCCCAGCCGCTTGGAGAGTTCCCAGCCGCTTGGAGTCGGGTCAGTAGTACTCGTAGGGAAAATCTTTATAAGCATGAGATCGGTTGATGTTGGACAGACAGACAGAAATCATCGATCGAGCTTGAGTGAGACTAAGAGAGAGATTGATCATATTGTATTGCATCTTTGAAATCAATAAAGTGATCCTGTTTGTGTTCTTGCTCTGGTTGCATTCCATTACTTGATTGATCTGCTGGTTTGAGAGGGTGTCATGGATTTCCTGATCCATTCCACCGGTTGACTCATCTGATCGGTGGAATGGTAGTGTACAGTAGGTTAGATGGTAGATTGTTTTCTGTTTACATGCAGGTGTGCAGGATCGCGGTCGACAGATGCTGAGAAGCCTAGCATCCTCATGTGCTAGGTCGAGTTGATAAGCTGATTGAGTTGGAAGATCACCCTGAGTTGGATCGGGTCATCCCTGGAGGATCGACGAAGTGAAACTTCGCAAAAGCTGAAAGTTCGGTAAAGACGGCATCATCAGGATATTTCTGCAAATATCCTGCAGTCAGGTTAGGCATCGTCATCCGGATAAGTGAAGATGAACATGATGCAGTTGAGCGCATGAAGTGCGGGTTCGTCAGGGTGATCATCAGCAGGAGGAGCCGAGGAGTGTATCGGCATCAGGATCATCATATCGGGAGTGCCAAACATCTGCATATCGCGAGTAGATGCGGGAAAGAGAGTTTTTTTTTTTTTACTAAGTGTTGAAGAGGTCATCAGGATATTGGGTGACGTCATCATCATCAGGATATGACGTCATCGTCATCAGGATATTGAGATATCCCCCCTATGCGAGTTCATCCTGCTGTCGTTAAGTATCGGCATCGGCAGAAAGTGTATTAGCGTCATCAGGAGGTTTCGAAGAGAACCGGATAAAGTAGATCATGATGCTGTTGCTTGTGTCGTCGGGTAGCGGAGCATCGAAGGTAAGCTGCTGAAGGTGAACGTCATCAGGATATTTGGAGCAACCGGATGTTGAATATCCTGCTGACGAAGGTAGTGTCGGAGATCATGATGAAGACGCTAGTGTTCGGCGCCCGATGAACAGTGCAGCCGGAGGATGTGTGCGCCCGCTGAACATCATGATGATGATGTTAGAAGGAAAGCGGAGATGAACAGTAGTCGGCAGGCGGATGTTTGCGATCGTCCGAAATATGATGATGCTGACTGTGTAACGCAGAACATGATGATGCTGTTGGTAGTTCTAGGGAATATGATGATGATGGCGAAGATGATGATGATGAGGTTGGTCTGCAGACATTCATGCTACATGCGAAGGTTATAGTGTGGATGCCTCTGCATCATAGTGGTATCAGAGCTCAGCAAAGGGTCTGGGCTGGTGTGTGTTGATTCTGTCACCGAAAGGGCAGAGGTAGAGATAGAGTTGAGTTGTGTGTTGATTGTGAGGTTGACAAAATGCCTCCTAAAGGTAGTGGTACTGCAAGGGAGTTGCAGGAACTGAAGGAGAAACATGCTAGAGAGATGAGGAAGATGAAGGAGCTTGCTGAAGCACTTCAAGCCAGGCTGACAGCCCTGGAAAAGAACAAAAAGAGGGAGGTAGAAGACAGTGAGTCTGAAGAAGATGCAGATACTGTTGAAGAGTATGAAGAGGTAGCTGAAGATCTGGATGCTGAAGACCAGAGGTTGGCAAAACTATTAAAGGCAGTGCAGAGTGAAAAACCTAAGGTGAAGGTTGATGTTACCAAGTATACTGGAAGCTTGAATGAAGATGAGTTGTTGGACTGGATTGCTGCACTGGATAATCACTTTGAATGTGAAGATGTTGCTGAGGATCAGAAAGTCAAGATTGCAAAGACCAAGTTAGGAGGTCATGCTTTGGTATGGTGGGATTATGTACAATCTGAGAGAAGGAAGCAAGGGAAGTCTAAGATCACTTCTTGGGATAAGATGGTAGCAAGGATAAAGGGTAAATTCTTGCCAAGGGATTATGAAATCCAGATGTTTAAGAAGCTGCAATTTTTAAAGCAGAAAGACAGGGATGTGAAATCATATACTGAGGAATTTTACCTGTTGAGTATGAGATCTGGTCATCATGAGAATGAGGTAGAAAAGGTGGCTAGGTACTTGGCTGGTTTGAGGTTTAACATACAGGATGAGTTAGTGTTAGCTAACCCTAAGAATGTGGAAGATTGTTACCAAATGGCAATCAGGATTGAAGAAAAGATGAATAGAGGACATGATAAGTCCATGAGAGGAAGAGGAAACAATAGGGGAAGAGGAAGAGCCCCTGCACAAAAGCAAATCAATGAGGGTCAAGAAGACACTGGTAAAGGACAGGGACAGTCTGATTTCAGAGGTGGATGGAAAGGTAATAGAGGAAGATTTGGAGGTGGTAGAGGTTCTACTACATTTTCAGGAAAGTGTTACACCTGTGGAGAGTTTGGTCATCCATCTTTCAAATGTCCAGAAACCAAAGGTTCATCATCCAGAAATGATAGAACAAGTGATAAGAGAGTACAATTGGTACAAGAAGAGAAGGAAGAAGAAAGTGCACAGAGTTCAAACAAAGGTCCTGAGAATTTTGGATATCCAGAGAGTGGAGAATCACTGCTATTAAGGAAAACAAGTTTGCAGGCATCAAAGGATATGATGCAAAGAAGAGCTCTTTTCAAGACCACATGCAAGAGCAAAGGTAAAGTATGTAAGGTTGTCATTGACACTGGTTCAACAGACAACATGGTATCTCAGGAAATGGTGGATAAACTAAAGCTGGAAAGGATTCCACATCCACACCCTTACAAGGCATCTTGGGTGAGTGATAGGCAATCACTTTTTGTCTCTGAACAGGCATATGTGGATTTCCAGATTGGACCATATCAGGATAGAATCTTGTGTGATATATTGCCTATGGAATGTTGTCACCTACTGTTAGGTAGACCATGGCAATTTGACAGAAGGGTACTGTATGATGGGTATGCTAATACCTACACCATCAAGAAGGATGGGAAGATTATTAAGTTGATGCCATTGCAGGCAAAAGCTGCAGTACAGAAGGCAGCTCAAATCATTTTAATGGGAAAGAAGGAGTTTGTGCAGATGCCTAGAGGAACAGGCATGAAGGCAGTTCAGGACACTGCAGAGAAAGGAGTTGTTAAAGACAACAAGCTGAAGAACGTTTCAGTTGTGACTGACAGAGGTCAGCAGCAGGTGCAGAAACAGGTTTGTACACAGCAACCAGTTGAGAGGCATGACAAGGATGTTGTCATAGTTGGGACTATTGCTTGTCCTATGAAGATTGACAGGACGATACAGTTGAACACCACAGAGGCAGTTTAGCCTGAGGTTCTGGTCAGACACTCTGACAAACACAGAGACAACCTGGGAAAGGCCTACATCAACAGGCATGAGGATTTACTTGCCAGCAAGCACGTTACAGTTCAGAAGTCTTAGAGCAGCCAAGAGACAGCAGCAGACAAAGCTAGAGCCGGTCAGACTATTGACAAGGCAAAGTGTAAAGGTGGAGGACTTCCACATACTAAACTCATGGGACATGAGTTCTTTTCTGTTGGGGAGTATGGTGCAGGAGCACCTACCTGACAGCTGGTCTTGATGAGGCAGTTAGTAGTTTAGGTCCTGTTTGTGTTTCCAAGAAGGTCTGTTAGACCAATTGCATGTAATAAGGTCATGCTGATCATGATAAGATCATGCTGACCAGGCTTTTGCTATTTTTAGCTAGTTAGTTATAACAGCTGTCATGATGTATGTTCGGTGGGATCTCCCAGCCGCTTGGAGAGTTCCCAGCCGCTTGGAGTCGGGTCAGTAGTACTCGTAGGGAAAATCTTTATAAGCATGAGATCGGTTGATGTTGGACAGACAGACAGAAATCATCGATCGAGCTTGAGTGAGACTAAGAGAGAGATTGATCATATTGTATTGCATCTTTGAAATCAATAAAGTGATCCTGTTTGTGTTCTTGCTCTGGTTGCATTCCATTACTTGATTGATCTGCTGGTTTGAGAGGGTGTCATGGATTTCCTGATCCATTCCACCGGTTGACTCATCTGATCGGTGGAATGGTAGTGTACAGTAGGTTAGATGGTAGATTGTTTTCTGTTTACATGCAGGTGTGCAGGATCGCGGTCGACAGATGCTGAGAAGCCTAGCATCCTCATGTGCTAGGTCGAGTTGATAAGCTGATTGAGTTGGAAGATCACCCTGAGTTGGATCGGGTCATCCCTGGAGGATCGGCGAAGTGAAACTTCGCAAAAGCTGAAAGTTCGGTAAAGACGGCATCATCAGGATATTTCTGCAAATATCCTGCAGTCGGGTTAGGCATCGTCATCCGGATAAGTGAAGATGAACATGATGCAGTTGAGCGCATGAAGTGCGGGTTCGTCGGGGTGATCATCAGCAGGAGGAGCCGAGGAGTGTATCGGCATCAGGATCATCATATCGGGAGTGCCAAACATCTGCATATCGCGAGTAGATGCGGGAAAGAGAGTTTGTTTTTTTTGACTAAGTGTTGAAGAGGTCATCAGGATATTGGGTGACGTCATCGTCATCAGGATATGACGTCATCGTCATCAGGATATTGAGATATCCCCCCTATGCGAGTTCATCCTGCTGTCGTTAAGTATCGGCATCGGCAGAAAGTGTATTAGCGTCATCAGGAGGTTTCGAAGAGAACCGGATAAAGTAGATCATGATGCTGTTGCTTGTGTCGTCGGGTAGCGGAGCATCGAAGGTAAGCTGCTGAAGGTGAACGTCATCAGGATATTTGGAGCAACCGGATGTTGAATATCCTGCTGACGAAGGTAGTGTCGGAGATCATGATGAAGACGCTAGTGTTCGGCGCCCGATGAACAGTGCAGCCGGAGGATGTGTGCGCCCGCTGAACATCATGATGATGATGTTAGAAGGAAAGCGGAGATGAACAGTAGTCGGCAGGCGGATGTTTGCGATCGTCCGAAATATGATGATGCTGACTGTGTAACGCAGAACATGATGATGCTGTTGGTAGTTCTAGGGAATATGATGATGATGGCGAAGATGATGATGATGAGGTTGGTCTGCAGACATTCATGCTACATGCGAAGGTTATAGTGTGGATGCCTCTGCATCAGAAGGAGAAGGTGACAAGTGTCACCTTCTCATTCCTCAAGGCCAAAATTGATAGCCTATATTACCTCCTCTTGTTGAGGAGTGTGGGATTCTTGCATTTTGGAGTTTCTTTCTATTTTGAGCAATTTTTTGGGAAAATTAGAGGAATTTTGGAGATTGGAAGGTTTGGAGAGGCTTGGAGCTCATCACCAAATGTGGTTCCATTATTAGGGCTTTTGAAGGTAAGCTCTATGTCTTATTATTTACCCTTGCTTATTTATTATTGATATGGTTGTGGATTCCATTGTTTCTTGTTTCATTTTTTTTGTGTGGGATGGGAGTTTGGTGAGAGTACCTCCATTTGGAGGTAAGGCTCAACTTGTTTGGGGTAGGGGAAAGGAACCTCCTTGAGGTTACTTCCATTTTTGGTGCTATTTATGGCTTTGACGGTTTTTTACTTGTTGTGAAGATTGATTGGATGGCAAGAGTGCCATGGAAGTTCATTTTGAGATATTTGAGGAGTTGTGGTTTTGGAGGTTTTGGCTTGAGGCCATGAGACTTGGTATTTTGATATTTTGGTGTGGCCTTTGAAGTAGAGGGGTCCATTCCCTACTCCCATCAAACTCATTTTCATGAGTTGTGTTATGTGATTATCTTTGGGGTTGATTTTGTATTGTTGTTTGATACTTGTTGAGTATTTGCAACCATGTGAATCCCTACCTCCCTAACTCGGGGGTGACCCATTTGCGGGTCTACGGTAGGGAGGAAGGCATTTCGAAGTGGCTAGGTTTTCCCTTGTTGTTGTGATTTTTTGCAGGTGTTTAAATGAAGAAATAGAACTTAATGAGAAATCCATTTTTGTGCTGCTTGTCCTTTGTTGTTGGTTGTTTGAGCCATGGCCATTGTGGCGCTATTGTATTTATTTTTATCAAGTTATTATGTCCTTGGAGTTGGCTGTAAAAACAAGTATTGAAATGAAAACACTCTATTTATTTATGAGTTGTTTATTTCATATGTTGTGGAGTTGGGTATTTTGAGATATGCATGTGAATGTAAATATATTTTTGCTGTCATTATTCTTATATATATATATATAGTGGTTGTAAAAGTTTTATTGCATTCAAAGGAAAGAAGATAGGAATTTAAGATATTTTATTCTATTAAGTTGTTTGGAATGTTATGTGAATAAGTTGATGTTCATGTATGTAGGTTATTGAATATTTAGTGGAAGCTGTAATATATACCTTACGAGCTCTTTCAAAAAAAATATATATCTCTGTTATTTTATGTTCCAAAAAGAAAGTTAATACTAGGTTATCTATTTATGATTTAGAAATGAAATATTAGTATTCATAAAATAAAATAAATTAGAGTTAAATGAGAAAGTTAGAAATCTGTTATTTAGACCAATGTGTTGGAAAATAAATGCAATGGGTATATTTTATATATTTATACATATATATATGGGTATATATATATATATACTTGGTTGTTTTATTCATTTAAAAAAAATCTATTGCTGTTCATTTTATTTTTCCTTATCACTGTGTAAATGCAGAAAAATAGAAGAAAATACATATGTTGTATTTTTGTTGTATATATTATATTATGTATATACACATATATATAAGCACGTACATATATATATATATACAATAAAAAAAAAGTATATTTACTGTGAGATTATGAAAATATATTATGTATATATATATATGTATATAGACACATGTATATATGTATATGTATATATATATATATATTCAGATATACATATATAAAAAAAATCAATACACATTTTATATATATCATACCAGAATTTTAAGTATATTTACTGTGAGATTATGAAAATACATTATGTATATATATATACATATATATGTATATATATATGTATATATGTATGTATGTATATATATATGTATGTATATGTATATATCTATGTATGTATATGTATATATATGTATGTATATATATATATATATATATTTAGATATACATATATAAAAAATCAATACACATTTTATATATATCATACCAGAATTTTAAATATTGTAAAAAAAAATTAGAAATCAAATGTTGGCAGACTGTGGAAGCTCCGCAGGGTTTATGCATTGAAAATATTAAAAAAAAATAGAGGGGTATGGGGGACGGCAGCCATGGCAGCCGCCACCCACCATACCTTTCTTTATCAGTCCGCAAGGGGTGTGGGGTGGGGGCTCGGCCCCCACCCCACACCCCCTACCCTAACACGCCAACATACTCCCACCCGTCACTTGTGTTGACCGCGCAACACTCCTTCGCTACCTGTTGCTCAAACCACCGCCGATGCCCTCCCCTTTCGCCTCTCTCAACGCCACCACAACCCATACTCTAGTCTCTAATCCCTGCAGCAAGAGATTCATTTAAAACACTTACTATATATATGTTTAATGATATATATATATATATATATATTTTTTAAAAATATATATATGGTGATAACCTTGCTGTGTATACCTCCGTGAGAGGTAGCAGCAACTCCTTTCATGGCCTCCATTGTTGTTTTCAAAACCCTAGCCTACATAAACAAAGAGACAAAAACAAAAGAAAAAGGATTAATGAGATAGAGAGATTAGGCCAACAATGAGAAAACAATAGCATAATATTAGGGCTATTCTATTTTAGCAAACCAATTTTAAAAAAGGAGTTAGGGCAAGAGGATAATGTGAGAGAGTTTATTTTATTTCTTATTTTTAAATCCTCCATTTTGCCTTGCCTTTAATTTTTTTCTTGTGCTACTTTTAATTTTGTTTAATTTAAATGGAATTGGGTATTTTTGTTTTATGCCTTGTGAATTATATTTTAAAAAGGGAATGTTTAATTTTGTTATTTTGTGAAGTGTTTTCCCTTCGCTTTTTTATTCTTTTTAATTAGGGCATTTGTTTTAATTTCCTAGCATGATTTAAACATTTTATTCAGCAATTTTTATTATTATTATTTTACGAGAATGAGTATCTTAATCTCTCCCCTTCTCTATTATTCTAAGTTCGTTAATAAATTTAATGTTGAATTTATATTGATTAACGGACTCAAATTTGAAATCCATTTGGCGTCTTGTTATTATTTTATTATTTTATTTCAAATTTTTATTCTTTTATGCAAGGTTGATTTATTTGACCTTGGCAGGGTATTTATTCTGTTATTTTAATTTGTTTTAAAGTTTAATTTTTTTTATTCTTAAATTTTTGTTTAATTTCTTATTGGTGTTTTATTTTAAAAAAATTTAATGTGATTATTGAAAACGCGTTATGTTGTCGGATTTTTCCTAGATTTCTAAGGTTTTAATTTTTTGTTATTTTATTAATTTTTATTTCACCATTCCACATTAATCATGCATCCATCATGCGATTTTTCTTAATCATTATTTCGTTTTCATTTTGACCTGGGTTAGAGTCAGGTTTCAAAGCTGGCAGAATCATCTTCACACCTAGGAGACTTAGGGTTCGGATTAAATCATTCTAACCCTAAAAGTGACACACTTCATGTCGCATACCCCCTAGACAGCTATCATCACGTAGGGGACTACGTGGGACAACGCACCTCCCCGAATTCTGTTGACATGTTTACGCCTTATGCGTATTACCACCAAGCATGCAGACGCGTGCGAGGGGGTTCCTAGGGATAGGCAGAAAAGTTTTTCATAATTCATGTCATGACCACATGGCAAATGTGGACATGACATGTGTGTTGTGTTTTGTGACCGCATGGGAAATGCAGGCATGACAATGCTCAACTTGCTTACCTCCCACCCACCCCAATTTAGCCTTGCTGGCAGCTTGTACATAAACCAAATCAGCTTCAAGAAGCCTATTTTCTTCAAAACTAACTGTATATATTTCCCAACCAGCTTCAAGTGAGTGAAAAGAAAGAGATTGCAAGCATAAAGAGTATGTCGCTTAATCTCAATAACACATTATTAGACTTTACAAAGTAGATAGAAGAGATCAAGAGGCAGTAAGAGTATGAGTAGCAACAGGAAGAGATGACTTATTAGGCCTATCTCTATGAGCAAGACTTGTTGATTCAGAGGACAATATGAAGAAGATCTTGCAAGGGAGGTTGTAGCCAAAGAAGAACAAATAAAACACTTGCTTGCACAAGAACAAAGGTATGAGCTTCAAACAACTCATTTCATTCCAGATCAGCTTGTTCAAAATGAGGTTAGTAGGTATCAAATTCTAAGTTTTGATTTTGCTCAGGAGCCTGTTTGCATTCAAAATCAGTCCATTAATCCTCAATGTCAATCATATCAAATACTTGAACCAAGTCATCAAAGTTTTGAACAAACATGGTAGCCTTCTTGGACTAAATATCCTGACTATAAAATGCCAAATCTTGTTAAGTCTACCCCCCCATACCAATCCAAAATCAGAAAAGGAAAGAGGTAGTAAAATTTGAACCAATCAAAATTCTAAGTTTCAACCCAGTAGCTGAAGGTTCTTTCAGTCCTTCTTGTGCCACCAAATCAGAAAAATTAGATGTGGAGCAAGAGGTTTCTGTTGTTTTTCCTGTGTCCCCAGCTGAAAAGGAACATAATACATATGTTGAAGGGTCTGACTCACATTTGATACTCAACCCTTTGCGTTTCGATTCATTTGAAAAGGTTTCTAATGTTGTTTATAAGATGAATTAAAACAGAGTACAGAAGTCAGAAGGTGAAATTCTTCAGTTGCAAAGAAAGAATTCCCATGTTTCATTGGAGAAAGCCCCATGTGAGGAGGAAGAACTGGTTTCTTTGCTTGATCAGCTACCTGGTTTTGTTGACCCAGATGAGGAAGGCATGCTCATACCAAAGGCAACAACAAAAGTATAGCAGGAGGATGTAAATAATTGTGATAGTGTGCTAACCTACTAAGAACAAAATGAGAATAGTCTTGTTTTGGAAAATGAAGAGATTGTTGTTCCTAAAAGCCTTCAAAGATTTGATAGTTTTGATGAGTTATTGACTGTCATAACGGAAGAAGATGATTCATTAACCATGGAGGAGGAATTGATATGGCAGGTTATCATGCAAGGTGAAATTAATGAACAACACGAAGGAAAGTTTGATGAAACTCCATGAGCAGAGTGAGGAAACTCGTCTAGATTTAGCGCAAAATTATGAGTTAGATGAGAACATGTTTTTAGACATCATAGAAGTTTTTTGTTCTAACATTGATGATAAGCTAGTATCTTATGAGCCAACAATATGTGATCAGCCTATACAGGTTAAAGAGGCAAGCATTCCTTCATTTCATTCATGTGAGGAACTTTTTCAAATCAAGTTGAGACTGCAAGTGAAAATAGGACAGCAAATCTCAATAAAGAAACAAGGAGTATTAGTAGAAAGTTCATCCTTTCAAGATGGTGTCCAATCAGGGATTTAGCTGGCAAAGAGCTAAAAAAGGAGACATATGTTACTGTTGTACCCAAAGAGGAGATTGTAGCCCTTGAATAGTAGAACCAAATCATTTATTCACCCTATAATAGCAGTGTCAATGATCATATTCAGATGGTGAGTGATTTTGTTTTAATTCTTTAGAGAGTGTTGCAACATTCTGCAGGGTATATTCTCATCAATCATATCTTATCAGTAATTCATAACCTTGCAAAACATCCTCTCTTAATCAAAAAGGGGAGTTATTTTATAAGGCTAGTTAATGGATTTGTTTGACCAGCTTTTATGGCTAGTTAGTGTAGGGTAGAGTAGAATTTCAGTTTAGTATTTTGTTTTCCAAGAAGTACACATGCACATTTTGCTAGCCATGTCCTAAACAGGGCTAGATTAGTTTAAATTTTAGTATTGTTTTGTTGTTGTATTTTTCTAGTAGCTGAGTTGCAATGAAAGTTTTCAAGGTTTCAGGCAAGAAATGACTCATATGCCCAATGGATTTGCAAGGCTACTGGTTTTGTTTTGTTTAGCAGGCAAAAAACCCTGAGAGGTCACCAAAAATGTTACTAAATTATGTTCACACCTAATTTAGCAAGGTCTAAACATCAGTTGTTTAGAGGGGCTACAAAAAAAAATTCTTATGCAGGATCATCTAGTCAATGTCTGATGTCTTGACAGAAGACTAGTGCAAAATCACTTATCAAAATCATGTAACAGCTCAAGCTAAGATGTTACATCATCCTGGTAAGGGAAATCATCTATGGTCAAGAAAGAAGACATTCAAAGAATGAAGAGAATTGATGGATTTCATGTTTCAATTGTTGATTATTTATTATGATTCAATGCAAGTAAAAGGGGTATTTATAAACTATCATTTCATCATCATGTTTTAAAGATATGTTTTAAAGTAGATTCGGTTGTTTTATGCTCTGTATTTGATTTAGAAAGCAAAACATACATAAATCATTGCATAAAGTAAAATAAACTAATTATATTCAAGAGAGTGTTTAAATATGTCCCACACAAGCCGTGGGAATGACTAAACTGAGCCAATGCAACAAAGCATGCAAGCTATACATCTGAAGATAAAGTAAAGAAAAGGAACATATGAGGAGAGTGATATCCATCATTGCCTTCAAGTGTTGGTGTTGATCCTCCTATCTGTAGCTTGATCTTCATATTTTCAACTTCATGCTCCTGATCAAAATGATGAACCAGCAATGTGTGAAAGGTTTGGTTAGAGCTCCGGATATACAAACTCATCATATGCCTTATCAACAGATATATAAACTTACAATCATGATGCATCAATATAATTGGATCATTATCAGACATATGCAAATATCAGATCATCAAATGAAAGGCCAAAATCATCATAAGAAAGAACATTGAACTTTCAAAGGTATGTTTTCATGCTAACTTGTTTGCTCACTATGCAGGTATAGGAGAAATTATGTTGCTGATTCATTTTTTATGAAATAAGCGTGTGGAGAAAAATGTGGCTCCCACAAGGGTAGATCCCAGCATGCTTCCTTCTTTATTCATTTAAGAAGGATATCAGGTTAAGGACAGCAAAGAGTATACTATCATGCAATGAGTAACAATCAATATGCATGGAACAGTCAACACGTCAAATGAAGTGACATGCTATCATAGAGAGGTGAAGAGGAGCAGTTGCTCCTATAAACTATGCTCACTTCAACAAAAACTTGTCAAAATGAAGTAATCATGTTCAAAAATGCTACATCATACACTTATTATTTTGCCTTCATCGTACACATGCTACAAGTGGAGCAACCAATTTCAAGGGAGCAATGATTTCATTCAAGAGATGACAATATACAAGGACAGAGAGGTTGGAATATCAAAAACACAACAAAAACATTACATATAATAGGTGTGAGGATAGCTTGAAAGATTAAAGAATAGTCCATAATGTTAAGGGCAAGTACAGTATAGTCTTGAGGAAGGTATAGGTTATTGCCATATAAGAAGCATATCAATCACATCAAAGTCATCAATGATCAGGCATGAAGAACATTTAAGCTATTTCTGAATCCATTTCACATGATTGAGATTCATTTATGACTATATCCATGATTCTCAAATACAAATGAAGTCTTAGTCACTTTCTAGAGTAGTGATGTCATGAACACTATACTGTAGTCAAAGTCATTTCTCCAAAAAAGAACTAATTACAATCACTATTTGGGATGTGTTATGCAAGGATATAGTCATGGGAAGCCTGTCATCTCCAAAGGTGTATTGAACATACGAAGTTGCAATCAATGATATCATAATATATGTTGTCACCAACAAAGCATCAGTCATTTGTAGAAGTAGCATGTGCAATGTCCATAATGTGCAATTTTAGTATTGTTTTATTGCTATATTTTTCTAGTAGTTGAGTTGCAGTGAAAGTTTTCAAGGTTTTAGGAATGAAATGACTCATATACCCAATGGATTTGCAAGGCTACTATTTTTTTTTGTTTAGCAGGCAAAAACCCCTGAGAGGTCACCAAAAATGTTACTAAATTATGTTCACACCTAATTTAGCAAGGCCTAAACATCAGTTGTTTAAAGGGGGTACAATTTTTTTTACTTATGCAGGATCATCCAGTCAATGTCTGATGTCTTGACAGAAGACAAGTGTAAAATCACTTATCAAAATCATGTAACAGCTCAAGTTGAGTTGTTACATCATTCGGGTAAGGGAAATCATCTACGGTCAAGAAAATAGACATTCAAAGAATGAAGAGAATTGATGGATTTCATGTTTCAATTGATGATTATTCATTATGATTCAATGCAAGTAAAAGAGGTATTTGTAAACTATCATTTCATCATCATGTTTTAAACATATGTTTTAAAGTAGATTCAGTTGTTTTATGCTATGTATTAGATTCTGAAAGTAAAACATGCATAAATCATTGCATAAAGTAAAATAAATTGATTATATTCAAGAGAGTGTTTAAATATGTCCCACACAAGCCGTGGGAATGACTAAACTGAGCCAATGCAACAAAGCATGCAAGCTATACATCTAAAGATAAAGTAAATAAAAGGAACATATGAGGAGAGTGATATCCATCATTCCCTTGAAGTGTTGGTGTTGATCCTCCTATCTGCAGCTTGATCTTCATGTATTTAGCTTCCTGCTCCTGATCAGAATGATGAACCTGCAATGTGTGAAAGGTTTGGTTAGAGCTCCAGATATACAAACTCATCATATTCCTTATCAACAGATATATAAACTTACAATCATGATGCATCAATACAATTGGATCATTATCAAACATATGCAAAAATTAGATCATCAGATGAAAGGCCAAAATCATCATAAGAAAGAGCATTGAACTTTCAAAGGTATGTTTTCATGCTAACTTGTTTGCTCACTATGCAAGTATAGGAGAAATTATGTTTCTGATTTATTTTTATGAAATAAGCATGTGGAGAAAAATGTGGCTCCCACAAGTGTAGAGCCCAGCATGCTTCCTTCTTTATTCATCTAAGAAGGATATCAGGTTAAGGACAGCAAAGAGTACACTATCATGCAATCAGTAACAATCAATATGCATGGAACAGTCAACACATCAAATGAAGTGACATGCTATCATAGAGGGGTGAAGAGGAGCAGTTGCTCCTATAAACTATGCTCACTTCAGCAGAAACTTGTCAAAATGAAGTAATCATGTTCAAAAATGCTACATCTTACACTTATTATTTTGCCTTCATCATACACATGCTACAGGAGGAGCAGCTAATTTCAAGGGAGTAATGATTTCATTCAAGATATGACAATATACAAGGACAGAGAGGTTGGAATATCAAAAACACAATAAAAACATTGCATATAGTCTTGAGGAAGGTACAGGTTACTGCCATATAAGAAGCATATCAATCCCATCAAAGTCATCAATGATCAGGCATGAAGAACATTTAAGCTATTGATGAATCCATTTCACATGATTGAGATTCATTTATGACTATATCCATGATTCTCAAATACAAATGAAGTCTTACTCACTTTCCAGAGCAGTGATGTCATGAACACATAATGCTGCAGTCAAAGTCATTTCTCCAAAAAAGAACTAATTACAATCACTATTTGGGATGTGTTATGCAAGGATATAGTCATGGGAAGCCTATCATCTCCAAAGGTGTATTGAACATACAAAGTTGCAATCAATGATATCATAATATATGTTGTCACCTACAAAGCATCAGTCATTTGTAGAAATAGCATGTGCAATGTCCATAATGTGCAGGTACAGTGGAAAATATATAGCCTTTAACCAGTGACAAACATATATGAAACCACAAAGAAATGATGCAATTATATGAGACAACATATTGTGTGAGACACAGTCATTAATATGGTGGTTTTATTGTGTCACCTAGTATGACATAAATATGCATTGAGACCTATGTTGTACACCACCCAGGTGAGGAAGATTAAACATTAAGTAATATTATTACCAAGGTTTGTTATTGCGAGAGATAGCAAAGATCAATATCATTGCCAAGTAACAAAGAGACATATGTTAAATGTTATTATCAACCATCAAAAGAATAGGAACCTTTGTGAGAAGGTATTAATAAAGTACAGTGGTATGCTACCAGTATAATAGTCAGCTTCAGCAATGCAAGTTAAGGTTCTTTGGGAACAGTCAAAACTCAACCTGAGGAAACAAAAATGAGAGCAATATCATTTCAATAATGACTTTATTTCCACAATGTGTGAGGTCTTTTTCAGTCAAGAGTTGCTTATGTTTTTGGCTTCATAATAAGGCAAAACATAGCAACAGTGCCATAATCAAAGGCAGACATATGGGAAACCCAAGGTAAATACCATATTTTTTGCATATAGAAATAGAGAAAAACCTAGTTCATATTGCTACTTGAGTGTCCTTTCTTTTACAAAACCTTATCATATTTTGCATAGTGAAGAGCAGATACAAAGGAGATACATGGTTCGAACCCACAAGGGTTTGTTAAAGTACAGCAAATGATAAAGAACTGGTAGTGGAGCCATGGCTTAGTAGAGAGCCAGTGAAAGGTTTATCTTTTGCATTTTCAAGAAATAAAGAAGGTGCGATTTCATTATCGTCAATATACAGAAAAATGGAGAAAAACCAATTCATCTTCTTGAGATTCGTTGCGTAGGAGTTCATTTTTTTACAAACCCTTATCATAAAATATGGAGTCAAATTGCAGATACAAAAGAAGATAATGAAGGTTTGAACCCTACGGTTTGATAACATTCAAAAATGATAGAGATGCGAGCGGCCCAATCAAAGATCAAACACATCTGGGGTTTCAAGAAGAAAGTCGCGTAGAAATAGAATAATGGAGGTTTGAATACACAGTCATAAAGAATGCCTAGAAATAATGAAACTAGCAAGTATGGTCGTGACCTCTAAAGCCATATCAAGCCTCATGCTACAGTGAAATGCAAAGGAGTGTATACTGAGTTCAAGAATTAGAAACTCACCTTTGTTTTGAGTGGAGAATATGCAAAGAGCCGTGGGTTTTGTTGGCAAGAGACACTGCTACGCATAATAGGTGTTGTCATTGATGGCAACTAAGTCTATCCTACACATCTGCATAACACAACTTGTTCATACCGAAAGTCAAAGTGAAGATTTGTCTAAGTCCGGGTAGTCAGAAACGGAGCATGTGACAGGGTCCAGTATCTTGGTCCAGATCTCTCCAGTGGTAAATCACAATCTGTTGTGGATCTAAGGGAGTAATAATGATTGTGAGGACTATCTAAATCAAGGAATTTAGCCTCCGGTGATGAAGGATTCAAAAGTTATAAGCACCTAAGTATCGAGTTCCAGTTAGTCAGTACAGTCAAAAGAACAACAGGCCAACCTAGTATTTGATCTTGGTTCGGATGAAGAAAAGTTGTTGGTTAAGTAATTTGTGATAACCAGTGGTATTGGCCGACATGATTGATGATTTGAGAACACAAGTTTTTGGTCCATGTTGTTGTTTATGCATGGATTCAACCAACAGAGAAAAGTTCTTAATAAATGTTCTAAGTTTTCTTGAAGCCGACTACAGTTGATTAAATCTCTTGATGCAGATATATATAGCTGATGGATTCAAGTGTTTTAAGGGGTGTGTGTGTGGTGTGATGATGGGGTAAGTGTGAAAAAGGCAAGTGCGAAGGTGAAGATCTAAGCTGAGATTATGGCTAAAGAGTGAAACAGGGCAGAGTAAGGATGAAGTGTGTAAGATCAGTATTTTGTACTTAATCAGAACTAATTTTTTGCATTGGTAGATGCTATTCATCAGTTCAAACATTCTGTAATCTTCATGTAATCATTTCTTGTAGGCAGTGAGCCTCTTTGAGCAGTGAGCTCTGGGTAATGTGCCCTGAAGGCATGTGTCTTCCCCATTTGTAATACTTTTAACAGAGTATAATTTCTTGTGGGTTAACCCCCATCGTGCTTTTTCCCTTAACAAGGTTTCCACGTAAAAATCTTGGTGTTATGTGTGTTATGTTTCTGCTCATGTGTTGTTGATTAGTGCTTTCATGGTCATATCATTAAATTGTTAATAAGTGATAAAGAAGGTAAATTGTTGCAAGTGTTAAAGTTTGTGACAACTGATTCACCCCCCCTCTCAGTTGTCTACCCTTAGATCAACAATTGGTATCAGAGAAAGGTTCCTTGGAAGAAGTTTAACAACTTGAGGAAGATCCGAGAAGGTATTTCAATGGGTTCACTTAGAGAACAACTTCAATTGGCTTTAGAAGATCTTGATCAGTCCAAAGCAGAAATAAATGAACTAAAAGTGAACCTTAAAGATGCTGATGATTGCATTGAGATGTTAAAAGAAAAACTAAAAAAATCTATGGAAAAGAGGAAGGAGATACTTCATCAGCTAGCTAATTCTACTGAAGAAAATGGCATGAATGAAGCTTTGGAAGAAAAGACAAAAGAATGTGAGAAGCTAACAAAAGAAGTTTCTATTCTTAAACATGAGATGGAATCTGGGATGATGAAGCTAACCAAAGACATTGAGGAAAGGAAGAAGAATGAAGAAAACTTGAATCAAACTCTGAAGGAAAGAACAGAAGAATGCTGCAGAATGGATAGAACAATTGGTCACCTAAAATCTGATCTATAAGAATGCAGATATAATGAGGAGGAGCTTGAAAGACAAATTGTCATTCTCAGACATGACCTAGATGTTGCAAATGAATACAAGGAGAAGTTCAAGATAAGATCAACTAAACTTGTAGTGTTGCTTGAGAGTCAGAAGAAGGCTGATGATAAGCATGGTCTTGGGTATGAGAAAGGTGAAATCTCCAGATCTAGACAAAGAAATTCCCAATCAAGGAATGGAAGAAACAGACCTAGAAGACCCCCAGTAAAACAGCCTAATGTTCAAAGGTATCCATCTTTCAATGGAATTTGTTTCAATTGTAATAAATTTGGTCATAGAGCTACTTAGTGCAGAAGCAGAATAAATCAAAGTCGTCCATCCTTCTCCGGTCAATGCTTCAAGTGTAACAGGTATGGTCATAGATCCAATGAATAACTCTAACAATAGATGAAATGGCAATTCTTTCAATGGCAAATGCTTTGCATGCAATAGATTTGGAAATATGGATAATCAGTGTAGATCAAGAGGAAATCAATCAAATGGGCAAAGAAATGTTGTGTGCTTCAATTGTAACCGATCCGGTCATATTGCAAGATTTTGCAGAAGTAGGAATAATGAAAGAAGAGGTATGGTAAACAAAAAACTGGATGAGTGGAGACAAGACAAAGGCAAGGGCAAAGTTGATGCAAATGAGATCCAAAATGAAATGAACAAGACATAGGTGAAGAAAAGTACAAGTAATGATGGTGATGGGTCCACACTAGAATCTAGTGCTGAGAATTCCTCTGAGAACTAAAATGGGAGCTCTGGCTCAGGGGGAGCTGCAATGAAAATCAAATTCCCCCAGCCAGTAAGTAGGTGCCTGAATCTGGCATGATGAATGAAGATAGAAAAGCCTATTGCAGATTATTTAAAAGGATTTCTGAAAGAAAGGAAGTGGATATGGCGATTTGCGGAGTGATTCATGAGAAGCTGCATCAAGAAACAAAGTAACCAGATGAAGTTAGGGCAATGCATTTATTACAATAGATAATTAGGTCTTGCAGAGCATAAAAGGTCATCCTCTCATCATTTGGATCACTTTGCATTCGAAGAAAGCAAGTAGAAGAGCACCTGAGCTAAGATTTCAAGGATTTGAAGGGCAACTGGCAAATTCATCTGCTAACCCTAATTCCATGAGGAAAAAGGTATTTTCTATGAACTTTGAACTTCTGCTTTATTGCAATGGCTACACCGTTGGTTGTTCATATTACTGAAAGGCCCCAACCCAAATTCAAGAAGCATCCACACAAGTCAGTAGAAGTCGACCCGTTAGGTGCATTTTCAAATGTTTCATATGGTGTATTGCATGTTGAAGATATTAGGGCCTATATTCATGCAAGTATGATGAATCTGGGGACTCAAGGTTTGTAGATTTGTTCAAGAATCATCTAAGGGATGAAATTCATGATCTTAAACCTGAGTATAAGGCACTGCACGATAAACATTTCATTTAGATTATAGGGTTTCCAACCTTCCATGAAGATGAATGGGTCTGGTATGTTTTAAGCCAAATGCATGATGAGTTTATATGGCTAATGAAACCTTTTAAGATTGCCAAGGACACCATCAAGGCCGTGACAGGGTTAAACTCATCTAGTGGACTGCCAATGTTGAAGGTTGTAAAGAATCCAACTGTGACTGATGCAACCGGTGCCAAATTCAACAAAAAGGCAATGACTATCAATGACATTATTGATTCGGATGTTAAGTTTGCTTCAATGGTAATTGGTTACAAAATTTATCACTCCAACAGGGAGAACTCTGTTTCTAGAATGGCCATATATGTTGCATACCAAATGTTAAAAGAAAATGCAGATTATGACATGTGTGAGTTGCTACAGAACCAATTGATGGAAATTTTGAATAAGGTTAAGAAGGATAAAAAGAACACCTTCAAATATGGTACACTAGTCTTGTGTTTATTCTTCTATTTCATGAATGAGTTGCCCAGCAAGAAAAGCATGTGTTGGACAAATGATAAACCTGTTGCTATATAGAAAGAGAGCACTTAAACAACATTGGTGACTCTAAAGCATAGAAAACTGCAATCTGGGGTTACTTCAAGAATTTTCAGAGTATGATGCATTCTAGGGAAAGAATTCCTAAATCGGTTGTTGAGAAATACAAGAATGAGATCTGCTTCATGGTAGATACATGGAAGCAGTAGAACCCAGAACTATTTGGATCATGCCCATGGGGTATGAGGTAGATGAGAAAATTTTGGACATGTATGCTCAACATCTCTTGAGCAAACCCAAGGATGATTCTATGGAGAGATTTAGGACATATGAGGAGCTCAGTTTGAAACTGCATGTTGAGATCAGAAAGCCTAAAATCAAGAGGAAAGTTCAAAAGCAAGTAGAAATGTATGTTGAAAGCATTGGCATAACTAAGGAAGTTGTGAAGAAGAATAGACAAAGGATAGAAAAAGTTGAGAAGGAGATGCAGGATAAGAAATAAGGAAGTGCTATGGAAGTCTATACCAGCCAGCCAAGAAAAACAAGAAGCTCTGCTGCTACTTCTGTTCACACAAAACCTGTCAGAACAGAGAAACTAGAAGACAAACCATCCGGTAAAGATGATAAAAGAATGAAGACTAAAGCATCCAAAACATATGTGAGCATTAAAGATGATGAGGAAATAGAATCAGATGAATCAGTAAAGGAAATAAAGACAAAGAAAGTAGAAGCTTCAAAGGCTGCAAAAGATAAGCCTTTTGGAAGTATGAAGGTAAGTAAAAGACAAAAGACTGAAAACCAAGCTAGAAAATCCACTTTGTCTATAGAAGAAATTGTGAATGTTGTGACAATTCATGGGAATCTAAAACCCATAATAAAATACTATGACACTCTTGATGATGCAAACGAGAATTTTGGAGGATACCACTGTAAAATACTTGAATACATTCAATAGAGCTCTCGTGAAAATTTTATGTGAAATTCCTAAGAGTCTGAGTAACATTTTGGAAATGAGGAAAGAGGCTACTAAAGCTAAAGATTTGGAGCTGAGGGAACATGTGTTATCTAGTTTGTGTCTGGTGATCTCCAACAAAGAAGCAGATAAAATTTTTAAAGAGGTCAAGAATGATTTCAGAAGCAAAACAAGGATGAACAAGCTGATGATTGGAGATATTGATGAAGTTTTTAAAGAAAAAAATTGATTCTGAAGAAAGCATTGGACAAGAAAAAGTTCTATGTAGTTACAGAAGAACCAACTGATACTGAGGATGCATCAATTTTGAATGATGAAGAGTAGCAGAGAGATGAGCAGCAAACTGAGATAGATGACTCCTTTGTTCCGAAAGAGGAAGCAATAAACAAAGAAGATGAAAAGATGACAGATAAAACTGATGATGCAAGAGGTATTCAATCTCATTTGGATCAATCCAGCAAAGAAGATACAAAGATGAATGTTGAAACAAATGAAGATGATTCATTGAAAAATAAAGAGCATGAAATAGAAGAAGCTAAGGACCAAGAAGCAGAAAATGTCAAGGACAAAAATGAAAAGGAAGAAGAGATTGCAAAAGTTGAGGAAGAACCCAAGCAGGACATCTGGTTGACAGTACCGGTAAGGATCAAATAGATACATCATCTTGGGCAAGAGACACTACAGAAGCGGTGAAAGAAATTTTGGAAAAAGATAAACTAGTTGCAGAAGAGTTGAAAGGTCCATTCAATTTGGACAGTCTTTCACCAGTTCAGAAGATAAAGTGGGCCTCTCTCACACAAGCTAAGGCCAGAGAAGATAATTTGAAGTCTCACATAAAAGATAGTGAGCTACTTGGTCTCGCATCAGGGATTTTGGAGAAAATCATCCCAACATTCTAGATGGACTCATCTGCATCCCCCTCTGGTTAGTTGAAGAGTTTAATAAATTCTGTAAGTACTCATTATGAGTCCCTTGAAAAATCTGTAGAGGTTGAGGTTCAAAATGAATTCAATGATAAAATATTTGATGCTCTAAAAGGGATGATTGCATTAGATAGAATTGTGTTGTATACCGGTGTAAAGAGTATTCAAAATGCTTTTATAGGAGGGAATGTATATAAATTTTGTTTATCATGTCCTAAAGCTATAGAGGACATTGAAATAAAAATAAAGGAGTCTAAGGAAAAATTGTCAAGTGTATCTCAATCTTTTGATCCTCTGACAGTATCAGTGATGACCCAAGAATGTCAAACAATCAGCTTGATTGAAGAAATAAAGAAATTGATGAAGGAAAAGGACAACATTTAGACAAGGATGTGTGAGATTATGGAATTGTTACATCCAAAAAGTCTAGCCCTTGCCATTGATGTCAAAGGGGGAGTGAAGATCAGTGAAAAATGAGGAATCCAGCAAAGGGGGACCACTGGAGAACAATGAAGAGCATAAGTTCTCATAGTAAGGGGGAGTTGTTCCGATACTTAGTCATTTTTCACTAAGAGTTGCCATCAATGCCAAAGGGGGAGATTGTTGGCAAGAGACACTGTTATGCATGATAGGTGTTGTCATTGATGGCAACTAAGTCTATCCTACACATCCACATAACGCAACTTGTTCATACCGAAAGTCAGAGTGAAGATTTGTCTAAGTCTAGGTAGTCAGAAATAGAGCATGTGACAGGGTCCAGTATCTTGGTCTGGATCTCTTCGATGGTAAATCACAGTATGCTACAAATCTAAGGGAGTAATAAGGATTGTCAGAACTATCTAAATCCAAGAATTTAGCCTCCGATGATGAAGGATTCAAAAGTTATAAGCACCTGAGTATCAGGTTCCAGTTAGTCAGTACAGTCAAAAGAACAACAGGCCGACCTAGTATTTGATCTTGGTTCGGATGAAGAATAATTGTTGGTTAAGTAATTTGCGATAACCAGTGGTATTGGCCAACATGATTGATGATTTGAAAACACAAGTTTTTGGTCTACGTTGTTGTTTATGCATGGATTCAGCCGACATAGCAAAGTTCTTAATAAATGTTCTAAGTTTTCTTGAAGCTGACTACAGTTGATTAAATCTCTTGATATAGATATATATAGCTGATGGATTCAAGTGTTTTAAGGTGTGTATGTGTGGTGTGATGATGGGGTAAGTACAAAAAAGGAAGGTGCGAAGGTGAAGATCTAAGCTGAGATTATGGCCGAAGAGTGAAACAGGGCAGAGTAAGGATGAAGTGTGTAAGATCAGTATTCTGTGCTTAACTGGAACTGAATTTTTGCATTGGTAGATGTTATTCATCAGTTCAAACATTATGTAATCTTCCTATAATCATTTCTTGTAGGAAGTGAGCCTCCTATAGGTAGTGAGCCTCTTTGAGCAATGAGCTCTGGACAGTGCACCCTGAAGGCATGTGCCTTCCCCATTTGTAATACTTTTAACAGAGTATAATTTCTTGTGGGTTAACCCCCACCGTGGTTTTTCCCTTAACCGGGTTTCCACGTAAAAATCCTGGTGTTATGTGTGTTATGTTTCTGCTCATGTGTTGTTGATTAGTGCTTTCATGGTCATATCATTAAATTGTTAATAAGTGATAAAGAAGGTAAATTGCTACAAGTGTTAAAGTTTGTGACAACTGATTTAGCCTCCCCCCCTCTCAATTGTCTACCCTTAGATCAACAGGTTTTACTCTTTTGTTTTGCTTTTATTTTGCCATCAAATTAGGCTCAGATAAATTATCCATGGCAGCCCGAAACACAGAGACAAGAGTGTGTCATCAAAAGGTGCAGAAAGAAACAAAAGAATGCATCAGATGAGTCACTAGTCGCAGCTTAAAAGCCAAAAATATACCTCCAGAATGAAAGAAAATGATTCAATCATGTGTAGACTAGTCTTACCTTTCACTTTCAATGAAGAATCCATGGAAATCCATCAGAAACAGTAGAGCACCATGGTTTTTTCTTCAAACCCTAACAGGCATGGCGACGGGTGCAATGGAGCAACATATAGAAGACAAGTGCAAATGATGATATGTTTAGGGTTTCACCTCCTTTTTGGTTGAATGCCCTGGCCACAATGGATTTCTTTTTTATTTTTTGACTTTCTTTTGTTATCATTGTTATCCACAAATCATGCCCGAGGTCAACACTTATGTGTTTGATCCTAATGATGCCAAGGAGCCCATGAGGGCCTGTTTTCAAAGAATCAATGATGCTTGTGTTGAAAGGTCTTTTTGACCTTAGAGATGTGCAATACAAAAATCACATATAATGCATGAAAGAACAATAATGATGCCTTAATATGCATGGAGATGGAAATCAAAAGGAGTAATAAGGTGTTTTATATGTGGTAAGGTATGATATATTTGCATGTAGTGATAACGTGTTTCAAAATTGTAAAAGAAATGATGCAAGGAAGGGGAGTCATAAGGTATGTTTTGAATATGTAATGCATGTATGTGTGCATGGGAGACATAAGGGAGTAAAATAGTAATATTTTCTAACTCTTGCATGCATGGGGGTTATTTTGGTAGCATCATTGGATGCATTTATGTAATTGTGCAAATCCAAAAGGGAATATAAGGAGTTTATTATACTTTTTTGCATGAGTTAGAGATAAATAAACAAATGTAAATAAATAATAAAGTGATGAGCTATAAATTACTTTATTATTTATCATAGAAATGTAAAAATAGTGAAATTAGACAAGTCTATAATAAATAAATAAACCAAATCGTCTTGAATACTTTATTATTTATTTTTACTTTGTTTACACATGCTCAAATCATGAATTAGGAGATAGAGTTAACTGAGGTTCTTTGGAGTTCTTTGCATGGTTTGTTGGTCAAAATTGGAGAGTTTGGTCCACCTCTTGGTCAAACTAATAGAGAGGGGCAGTTTGGAGCTATTTTAGCTCAAATTGGATCAGTTATAGCCCTTATTTTTAGGGATTTTCATGCTTTCTTGTGGATTAGTTTTGTGGAGTTATTTTTAGAGACAGTTGACTGCAATTGACCTTTCTAGGTCTTTTTGAGAGCATATTATATATTGTAAGAAAAATTTGTGTTTTTCTGGTTCTTGCCTTTTTGCTCTCTTATACACAACAAAGAGAAAGAGTTTTTGTAACTCATATTTTGTAGATTTATAGAGATTACAGTAGGTTACAGGTTCTATTCTTTGTCTTTTTACGCAAGTGTTCCTTTATTTTTCAACTGAATCAAGTGTCTACCTTTTCAATAGTGTTGCTTTTGTGAATGATTTGATGAGATTTTATTGTGTTTAATATCAAAACCTTTAAAATCATTGTCTCATATGTACTTGCATGTATCAAATAGCATTGAAATCATAGGTCTTAGGTTGTGCAATTGAAATAAATTTTCTTTCATGTTGTGAGAACCCTATTTTTCTTCAAAAAGAAACTTATTTCCAACCTCCCTTAGAATCATTTTTGTGATCATATTGCCAAAAGTGGATTGTGTGGATAGATTTTCTAAGATTCATTGTGAATTAGAGTTGCAATTTTCCCATAAAATTAGGTACATCACCACACTTTTAAACTTTCAGTTTAGTGCTTTGAGTAGTTCCTTTCGACGCTTTTCCTACCAATACATTAACCCATTAAAAAATTACAAGGGAACCAACCCATAATTTGGAAGTTCAAGCTTACCATAGGTCACCCACAGCCTAAGTTTTATCCCATGTTACACAAGATTGCTGAGCTTCACAACTTTGCATAATGGGTGCAATCCTGCACGTTAAAACTTTCTTTTTTGACATTTTAGAAAATTCACGAAGTAACAAACTTGCCAAAACATTTCTTCAATTTTCTCTCTATCTTGTCAACTCTTCCCTCTTCCTCTTTCGGTGATTCAACAAGTTTGCGAACTTGTGAACTTACCGAAACATTTTTTTTTCTTCTTCTTTCTCCTTTTCCTCTTTCCTTTGGTGTTTCAATGAAAACATGAACCGACGAACCATTTTTCGGTAGGTTTGTGAGTTTGCAAACCTACTGAAATGCTAAAACACAAGGCATTCTAGGCTTTTGGCATGTTCACGAACTAGCAAATTTTTCAAAAGGCAAACACTTAGATGATTTTTAACGTGGGAAGGATATGAAGGACCTAGAGGATTTTTGTACTTAGATGATTTTAGGATGGGGGCCCATATAAGATCTCTCTGATCAAATATAACTAATAAGTAAAGTAGGGATGTCAAGCGGGCATAGGACTTTAGGATTTTTGAAATTTAGTGGCCGAAAATTTTGGACACTAATAGGACCTTTGGAAGGGTGTAATTCTAATTTGCTAGTTTTGACGAGGTATTGGATGTAATTAATCAAGGTCTGACACTGATTTATGGAATTCCATAATTTATGATGGTAAGAACAAGACAACATGAGTATTGGATGAGGTTTAGGTCTTCTTTGTTCAAATATATATTATGGTAAATTGATCAACCCTCTTTCTAAGACAAAGGAAAATAATGTTCAGTAGGGTTGTGGATTGATGTGAACTTGTTTAAACTTATCCAATTGTAGGAGGGAGAATTTTGTCTATATTCCTTAAAGATGTAATTAGTTTTAATGGCCCCTAGGGCTAATTCTAATAAAAAGTAAATTTTCCTAGATGTGTGGTAAAATATTTTTAAAATAGATCACTTGCACCACATCATTAGGAGGATGAAATCTCATGTGAATGAATAGCAAGAAGAACCTAGTTTTGAATTCATGAATAGTCTCTGGTGGATCTTGTTTGTAATGTGTGAGTTACGCTAGGGAAACCTTGGGCTTCTTGTTGAATTGGTAATGGCTAATAAAATTATGTACAAGGACTATAAACAGGGGAATGGAGCCTATTGGTAACATGTAGAACCATTCAATGACATTTTCTAAAAATGTAATGGAAAAATATTCATAAGGAAAACATCATCAATGGTGATGGTTGTTGCTAGAACATAAAATTGTCTCAAATGTTATGGGATCCCCTTGGCAATTACACATAACTTTTTAGTGAAATCATCTAATGGGGGATTGATGTGAGATTATGTCAAGAAAAATGGTGATTTTATCCATTCTATTGATTGGCAAGCAGGAGGGGTGAGATCTTCTAATTGTACATCTAACTCCTTGAGTTTTGTGTATATGTAGGTCCAACTAGGAAATGGGTAAATGTCATATGGTAAAGGGATCATGTTTGGATGAGTGATGAATTTTGTGTCATATTCATGGTCAAATTGATTATGAAAAGGAGGTGATAACATAGGCAATTAATGATTAATGTTGGATAAAGGTTGCCATGGATGTAATAAAGGAGGGGAAGTGTGTGGAGATAAAATGTCTCTAGGTGTGGGGGAAGAGGGTGGTTCATAGGATAATGTGAAATATGATGGTAAGGTAAATTGGTATGGCGATATGTGTAGGATATCATGAGGTAAGTCATATGTCAATGATGATTGTGGACAAGGAAAGAGGTGGCATGGGTATGAATAAATGGAGGAGTTTGGTTAGTCAATAGGTGGTGGTCTAGGTCAAGGTCAAGTGATGGATAGAGTGTCCTCTAGGGTCTCAATAGAAAGTGTGATAGGCAAGCATGGGGAGAGTTTAGTGTCATCTTCTAAGTGTGTAACTGTGGGGAAAGCATAAGGTGGAGATAAGGAATGAACCTTAGTCTGATGGTCATTCAATGGGGTCCACTAAAGTGATCACCAATAATGGTATTAATAAGAGGAATGGAGTTTGTGAATTTACGTGTGGGAATAAGGGATATGGCATTGGGATTATATTTGATGGATAATAAAAATAAGGATGACTGGTGACAAAAGAAGAGATATGGTCATATTAGGTGGGGAGGTTTTTCTTAGAAAGGTAAGAATTTGGGTGAGGATCTAGGGCTTGGTGGAGAACTTATGGCAAAAATGGGGGTCATTGAAAGGCAAAAGTTAGGGTTTTAGTAAGCAATGCTCAACAACTCAAGTGAAATACAAGGTGTACCTCACCTCTCCTAAAAGAAGATCAACAACTCCAAGGTCTATGTAACTAGGTCTTAGCCATGTAGGATAAATCAATGACCTATGCATTGTTATTTAAAATCAAGGGGCACCTGGTGTTTTAGAAGCTATCTATATAACTAGGTAGTTAGATGCACAAATATATTTAGCGTTTTAGATTTAACAAGCCTGCACAGACTTATTTAACATTCATTGCATTCAAATATATCTCTAATCAGTCAAATTAGCAATGATTTTTTCCTTGCGATCATTAGATTTTATCATTACAATAGAAAATTGTAAGTTTATATCCTAAAACTAACCCAAACCTACTTAGATTTATAAAAAAAATCACAAAAGATATAATGGTCTAAAGGGAGAGAATGGTACTATTTTCTATGAATTGCATCTTGATCTTGGTTGAGAAGAGAAAGACCTAAATAAACTAGCTTGGTATGATCAATATTATACACAATTAGGTACAGAAAATGGTGCAAGAGTCTAAGGAACTTTGACAATGAGATAAAATGCATGAAACCAATATATTACACAACAGATCTCACACTTGAATTCACAAAGTCATCCACTTCATGTGATAAACATTCAACACATATATAATTTCATCACTCTCATGTGAAGTAGCTTAAATAAGTTTCAAAATAACAAGCACACTGATTGGAAAACTTAAAGAGATAGAGAGAAAAGATTGAAAATTAGAAATTATATTAAGAGAATTGAGTTTCCAACACTCGTTATATACACTAACTGCCTATTTATAAATAGAGGAGCTCCAAAATACATCTTTACATAGCCACCTAGTTGGGCACCATAATTAAATGATAGTTAGATCAACAAGCAAGGTTCATTTGATCTAATGACTATAAATATTTGAACATTACTTTTTGTGGCAATAGATCTCCACCCTTGAAATTCACCTACCCAACTATCTAAGGCGTCCAACACATTTGCACAATTTCCAATGTCATTATTTTTTTACCCTAACCTTACAAGGCACTTTTTACAATAAAATAAAATTTCCCCTCTTTATACACTTTTCCCACATTGAAAATCTATAAGAGTAAAGTTTTTATTTCATAATTACAATCTAGGTAAAATTTGGTAGTCATGTGGTCATCATTGCCTTTTTTGCTCAACTTCTTGGACCATTATCTTCTTATTTATCTCTCATTTTTTTGACTCTATCTCCAAAATAGATTTTGTAAAACAATAACAATAATCCATTAGGAAACCTTAAAATTCAATAATCTCTAATACCAAAACTTGCAAGAGAGTGGAATTGGCTTGGAGGATAAAAATTGGCAATAGGAGGTAAGAGAAAGCCCAAAATCCAAAAGGTTGAGATAGTAAAGTAGGCAAGGATTGGAATGTCAGGATACTAAATGTAAGTCTTCCAAGCAAAGAAAAGTTTGAAGGCCTGCTTTAAGAGTTTACACTGAAGGGAAGTCAAGACTTTAAGATAATCACTACCATTCTATCAAAGAGACTAGCAAATATTAATAAGATGGTAGTTTTTATGACCTAGGGATACTCTGTACAACTTGGGACTGGATAATAAAAAGATCTGAAAACTTGAAAGTAGGTTTCAAAATGTGAGCAGGGATCGGGAGTCTAGGATACTCGATACTAAGCTTTCAAGGAAAGGAAAACTCAAATGTTTTCCAGGATGGTGGGAGTTGGAGGTCTAACATACCACCAAGCCCAAGCATATGTGCAAGAAAAATTCTAGACACCCAACACATTACAGAGATCAACACTCCAAAATACCCAATACCATAGAACTAAGGAAAAGGAAAAAACTAAAAGCTTGTTGGGATGGCAAGGTTCAAAAGTCTACGATGCCATTGGTTTTAAGGATGGTGGTAAGGAAAATTCTACAATCCTGCTATATGGTAGAGATAAAAATATGGGCAATGAGGTCCTAAGGTACTATAGTAAAGAAAAGTTTGCATGTCCATGAAGAGATGAGAATTAGAACTTGGAAAGATCAACAAAGGATAGACAGATTGGATGTTAGGGATTGGGGTTCAATCATGATTCGTGTAACTAGTATCCTAACACTAAAAGGTCTAGACCCTTTAATTGAGCACTAAATTTTAAGCAATTGAGAGTCTAAATACACTCCAATGATTTGTAAGTTGGGTAAAGAAAGATTGCAACTCTGCAACCAAAGGAAAGATTTGGGCTTTTAAGGAAATCTATGATTAGCAGATGAGTAAGAGAAATCTTAGACTCTTGTGAAAAAAAGGAAAAAGTTGGGTTTTCAAGGAACTCTTTGGTTTGATATAAAAATAACAAAAAATCTTGGATCCCCATGAACAAAGGCAAAAGTTAGGGTTTTAGTAGACATCCTAACCAATTACCTTGGAAAAGAAAAGATGGAACTTACATGCCTTAGCCATAATTGGGAAAGTAGGACACTAAATGCATAGTGACTTTTTAGCATGAAGGGGGGCAAAAGTCTAAAACTCTAGACATAAATTAGGGATCAGAAGTTTAAGGAACTTTGTGATCAAGTACTTAGGTAAAGAAAAGTCTGAACCCTCAAAATTCATAGAATACTCAAATTTGACTTCAAGACTTAGGATTTTGGTCAAGTGGTTTATTTTAAATCCCTTAAAGATAGAAAGCCTTCCCCTCTTGAAATAATGTGGATAACTCCCTAAAAGACAAAGGATTAGAGACACTCCTTAAAGCACCACCATGAAATAAGGGAAACTCAGCCAAACAAACAAGCAAAAAGGGGATCCTATTTTTTCTTGGACAAAACGGGCTATTTTGTTTGAGGTACAATAGTAGCCTTACTCTCATTGGCCTGGATCTTGGAGTTTGGATGCCATGGAAACTTAGAGGCCTCTTTCCTAGCTTATAATTAAGAATTCTATATTATGTTGAAATTATTTTACAAGTGGTTTAATAAATTTTATTCCTCAAATCCACTCAAAAGTTGTAAAAATATATTCAACCATGTCTTCTATGGAATTGTAATGGTAATGGTAAACTATCTCATGTATATCAATTTCGGAGAAAATGGATATTAAATGTATTAAAACCATTTAAGTGACCTATGGGCATTTTCTTATTATTTTTATAATTCCTTAAACTGAGGTTTTAATTTATAAAGGTATGGATGGGTAAACTTAGAATTGAATGGGACTATGGACATATCTCTAATGATTTGGAATCAATATGTTATGCAACAAACTGTGAACTAGGTCTTTGTGGACATGAAAACCTTACATTTGTTGTTAGATGCTTAAAATCATGTTTATTTACATTTCAATATACTAGGAATGTGTAGGAGTTAATTTCATTTTATGTTAGTTTAGTAAGAAAAAAGCACCTTTTATCATCTTGAATGAGATTTTGTCAAAATTGCCAAAAAAATGCATACTTGTTTGTATCAAAAGATGTTCGTTGATTTTCTAGTCAAGTTCACTGAGTGGTAAATGCAAGTCCACTACAATGGGTGGCTGACTATAGAGTGTTGAATGTAAATTTTATCACAATGATCTTAGTGTTTTCCAGGGTGAATGATCTCTATGAAAGTAGTGAACACTTCCCTATAGGGGTGAACACTTCATTAAGTGTTTATCATTGTTTTTGTTAGAAATTTACAAAATAAAATTTATTTATATAGTTTCTTGATGCTTTATCAATGTTCTAGCATGTTCTTAATGCATGTTTATGTAGGTTTTAATATGATTAAAATGTTGTATTGAATTTAGTTATTTCACTTATTGTAAGTATGAATTGTATGTTGTGGATAATGAAATGGATGTAGACTCATATTATTTTTTCTGATATCACCTTAACCTTTTGAGAATGATTTAGGGGTGTGTGTACTAACCATTTAATATTTTATCTCTCTTGTACCATTTCTTGATTAAATGAACTAAATAATCATGTCTTGTCGGTTTAAATAAGTTGCCTGGAATGTTAGCACTTCCTAGTGTACATTGAATTAGTATGGTATGTGAAATCATCTCATTAGTGTGTTTATGCAAATGTACTTTCTCTACTTATCACTTTGTTCTTATGGCCATGCTTATGTGTTAATAAAAGATCAATAAAAGTGTATTCTATGATCTCCTTATCTATCTCTTCATTTGAATGTTTGCTTGTGTGGATAAGATAACCTTAAATATGTACTTTCATGTATAGCTCCTTGTTCTTGGTTGCTCCTAAGTGTAGGAAAGAATCTTGGTTATACATGCTAGTGAAGGGTAGTAAGAATAATGTTGTTAGTACTCCTTAAATATTTTCTTTCTTATGAATAAAATGAGGAGAGGGGCTCCATGTTAGGTAGTTGATAATACCTGAGAAAATATGAAGTGTACTTTCATTGAGTAAATTATATATGTGTGTCTCTCTTGCACCCCCTTGTAAAAGGTTAAATGAATTATCATTGTGTCTATCATGAGTTGATCTCTCTCTTATGCTTGTACAAATAATTAATGAATGAATCTAATGGGAAAAAGATAGTATATGTATTATATGATCAATGGTAAGAATAGAAAATAATTCTTATTGTATCTACTTCATCTCTTCATTCTGATTAATGGTTAAAAGGAATGAATCGTATTGTGCTTCCTTCCTTAATTTTAGTATTATGTTGGTGTGTGTGGTAGTGCCACATTGTGATGTGTGTCATTGAACATATATTGAGGCAATGTAATCTCTAGTGTTTGTTTGTCCATATGTTAGAAATATTTAAATATGGAATTCCAAACATTGTGTGACTTCTTGAGGTCATACCAGAGCAAACCATAGAGTCCTATATAAATATTAAACTAAGGACATAAACCTAATGATCTAGAATCACCTACTAGGAGACCTCAAAGATAAATATCAATAGTGATTCATGTTAATATTATCTTGGAAATGAAGTATAGTCTAGTATGCTTATGGATAGATTCAAGTTCACTAGGTGTGTTTCATGGCTACACCATGTTGCATAATAAAAAAGTTAAACATAGAAAGAGAGGGCCTAACAATTTATTAAAAGATGTTCAAAATCCCCATGAGGGGCCTCTAAGTAGCATTAATCTCCATGCTCTCATGGGAGCAATGTAGTAGTGATGGGTGGTGCTTCAGGGAAGTAATCGTCAATAGGCAGAAGTGGAAATTTTTTATTAGCTCTAGCTCTATAATTAAGTCAATGGGAAATCCCTCAACTTCAATGAGGAACTCAAAAATTATCATAATTGAGGGAGGGAAAATTCTCTCTTTTATCAATTCTAAGGCAAGATCGTATTGGTCTTTTGAGCGCATGGATGTGTATAAGTGCAAGATGTTTCAATCTAATATTTTTGGTGTTTTCAATATTTTTTGGGATTTTCTATTTAAGAAATTGCTTAAATTTCACCAACATGGATGTAGCTGACATAAATGCACTTCCATTAATTCAATATTCCTATATGGCCTTTTCCCATATGAAATTCATTAATGCGCGTGTGTTTGTTTTAATTATGTAGAAAGAAAACAAAAAAGACTTAATTGTAATATTTATGCAAGCTACTATGTGGCTTATGATCAATTTCAGATTTTCCAACAAGAAATTAACAAAGAGAATGATTAAAGCTTCAAAGGAAAATTAAATACAAACTCCTATACAACTGTCCTAACAAAATGGCATTGAAAATAACAAGCTAAATAATTTGTTCATAGCCCAAAATGAGATATGAATACTAAAAATTCCAAATAAGCAACGTATAAGGAATATATGCACCTTATAGTGGTTATTCTAGAGTGTTTATCAATACAAAATAGTAAAAGTAAGTAGGGACAACAATTGATGGGTGCTCAAAGGGAAACTCGGGGTGTTCCTCAGTGGGAGGTATCATTAGGGATGAAAAAGGAAGTATAATAGAATGATATGCTAAATCTATTGGAAGGGCAACTAATAACCTAGCTGAGGTCTATGTGTTATGGTGGGGTCTTCAGAGAATTCAACTGTATAGCTTTCAGAATGTTGAGGTTGAAGGAGACTCAAAGGTCATTCTAGATCTTATCTTGAGTTCTTCCAACATACCATAGCAATTAAGGGACTATGTGGTTGCTATTAAAATTTCCCATAGAAACTTTAGTAATGTTAATGTTCAACATGTGTTTAGGGAAGGAAATCATGTTGCAGAAAAGATAGCAAACTTAGGGCTTAACTTTAATGAGTGGTGGTATACCACCAACATGGAGGACCTCCCTCAGGATATTTGAAGCACTATATCTAATGAAAGAAATATTTAAGTCTAGCCTTTACATTATAATGATGATTTGTCGAAGCATTGGTTTTGGTCTAAATTTTAAGAACAAGGACAGAAATTTAAGAGGGGTGCAGATTCATGATTGCTATTTCTTTACTTGTACGAAGTGGGGGGAAGCTTTGAGATGTCCTAATAATAATTATTCTGGAGGCATGTATGAAATTAATATCTTTGTCCCTAGGATATTGAAGTTTAATGTGCTATATTTTCTCCTTTGGAGTTGTGAGTTGATTGGGTTGTGGTCTCATATCTGTAGCTGTATCTACATTCTGCTTATCATGGGTGGCCAACTTTTGAGGGTTGATCTTGCATCCTATGTAGGACTCAAAAAGAATGCACAAATTTTGGGGATTTTTTAGGAGGGGGGTATTTCAACTTATGTGTAGTCAATGAGGGGTGATGACCAGTTGGTCATGGAGAAATTTCTCAACAATTGGAGGAATAGAGAGGTCATTGGTAATGGTATCTCTTTCATAATAAATGAGGATCTCATTGTAAAGGCTACAGGGCTAAGTAACAGTGGGCGAAAGGTTCAAAAAGTGGGAAACGGAGATTACAAAAGCTTCATTGAAATCTTTTTTAAAAGCAAAAAAACTTGTCAAGCACCAACACAGCTATCAACGCATGGAACTGCCACCTCCATGGGGAATTGTGAGCTATTAAATTATGAAGTACTTCACCTTAAAGGGAAGGTATGAGACAATCCATGGTTATCATTTTCCTTTACTGGATCACTTAAGACATGGCAACTATATTAGTTTCCCTTTCTTTATTTTGTTATCTCTTCAGAAAAGTATCATAAAAGGTGCAAATCCCCCTCTGCATCAGGGTTTAATGTTAGTCCTGTATTAGTTTAATGTGTTGTTGAATCCCCATATTCCCCATAATGTTGTGGGTAGAAACCCTAGTACTGAGAGAAAGAGGAAGGGTAAGACTGCTAGTATGAAAGCTATTCTTGGGTGTTCTGGCCCTAATTCAAGCATTTATAAGGATAACCTTGAAAGTTCTAACAAGAAGATTATGGGCAAAAAAGGCAATAAAAAAGACCCACATAGTTATAAGGGTAAAGATTTGGGTACGAACCCCTCTCCACAAACCCCTAATCGTAAATTTGATAAAATTGTTAGGAACAGGGACCAAGATTCCCTAGAGAATATCTTACTTTCCCTTAAAGAGAAGGGCAAGGTATCATCTACTAAGGGGTTAGGTAAGGAAAGAAAAACTGTTAAAATTAAGTTTACCTATGCCAAGGTGAATTTAGATGCTAGGTTTGCATATTTTCAACCATAGGATAACATGGAGAACATTTATCATCATGCTACAATGAAGAAGATCTGCTAGGATTGCTAATGCTACTATGCAAAAGAATAAAAAAAGCACTAAACAGAATAAGAATGTGGATATTTCTATATTAGAGATTGTTTTAGATACCTTATCTGATGACATCCCTGATATGGCTGATGAGATGGAAGAGGACTTAGACTTAGACCCTATAGAGGAGGCTCAGATTTAGAGGGAAATTAAAGAAGTTGAGATTGGTGATCCTAACCAGCAGATACAACATGAAGAGGAGCTAAAAACAAAAGCTAACCTAAACTTCCAAGTTGACCAAGGAGATTTGGGGGGTAATTATTTTGGTGAGAATTACTTCGATGATTTTGGTAATGACATTGGGACATTTGGGAATGACTTGAATAAATCTGAAAAGAATGAAAAACAATACAGAGATCCTAAGTTGAATGAGCTATCTATCAGAGTGGATAAAATGGAGAAAGTTTTTAATAGGAGAGTAGATTGTACTACCTGTCAGAAAATTTAGACTAATATGTATGATATTCTTCAAATTTATCAGTAGAGAATTGTGAGACTGGAACAGGGTCTCGAAGATCTGGCACAATTTTCTAATGATATAATGAGGACTACCTCTGAGGTGAAAGACATTTAGACCCAACTTGAGAAACACAAAATTCAGCAGGAGACCGATGCTGGTAAAAGATAGAAGATTGAGATTCACAAAGGCTCATCTTCATGGGATTAGATGATGACCCAAATGTGCAAGAATTGGAGTATGTCTAATCTCTAGTTTAATGGTCAATGTTTGGTTTTTTTTCTATTGGTTGTTTTCTAAAAACTGTTGTTATCTTGTTGTATCTTGGCTACTTCCCTAGCCCGATTGGGTTATTATTAGGGTTGAATGATAGTATGTTTCTTAAGTTATTGAATTATTGGTTCTTTCATGGTTATGTTCCCTACTCCATTTAGTGTTATTATGAAGGAATATGATGTTTTAGTGGACTGTTTTGGTGGACTGTTTGGTATTTTGTTCAGGAATGGTTCTGTTGTGGTTCTCTTCATTCCCTGGCCTAGGTCGGGTTATTATCAAGGATTTTTGATGTAATGATGGTCTATTAGAACTTCTCTTGTATGGGATTGGGACCCTTTTCCTAGCTAAACTTAATCAAAAATAATTGTTGTGATCTTCGAAGGAAAGATATCAATTGATACTTCAATACTAAACAGTAACTTATTCAATGATTGAATGCTCAATTTGAAACATAAATAAATAGAAAATAGCTTATAAAGGAGCCTTATAAGGCTACACCAAATATTTAAGTACAATAGTTTTTAATGTTTAACAAGTCTACTTAATGATCTATCAATTATTTATAGCATGTAGGAGGTATTGTTAATGTAGTAAAGCATACAAATGAGATTTTGAAAGCTTGTAGATCACCTACAATAAATATTACATATTCAAATGTGTTTAGAAATGCTAGTATGGTTGTCTTGTAGAAATCATTAGTATAGAGTAGCACAAACGGAAAAGGACAATTATGAAAATGGTTAGAAGTTGAGAATACCAATACAATGTTCAAATGTTCAATTCAAAGTATGAATGGGCTGATATAAGAACATGGTAGTAATAATGACTACCTTGGAAGGCATCATTTCAATAAACACCAAATTTCAATAAGAGTGAAGCCTAAGTATTGTTCCAATATTCAAATTCAATTCCAAAGGGGTTTTATAAACACCAAAACTACATTTAGGTAATCTTGGAAGGCTTTCAATGGAGCAACAAGATAAAAAAATTTATGTTTATAAAGTTTGTTTGACATTCTAATGGGTTGTAATAGCAATCCTCGACATGTACAAAAGTTGTCAAGGGGATAAAGAGTGTGAATTAGGTTATAAAGCACCTGCAATATATTATAAATCTTCAAGGTATGCTTCTAGTGTTCCAAATATGGTTGTCAGGGACTCAAACAGCAATAGGAAGGGCTTAGAAGTTCAATCAAAAGATGTGTAAATGGATTTACAATATTTTGTGGTTGTCTTGAATGTAGAGAAACATAATTTTCAAGGTTGAGAGACCTTATAAATGTTAGGATTATATGTTCTATTCAGCTTACATATCCTAAGGTCTAATGTAACTTAGATGTTCTTAGACAGGTCAATAATTTATGTATCTCAAATAATCATGGAGTGAGCAAAATGGGATGCCTGTGTGAGGGTGGCGACATGTAATTATTTTATTATTCTCTAGGGACTTGAAAATATTATTGTAATGAGGCATTGATGAGGGGATTACACTATGGGATCGTAAGATCATCTTCCATTATTAGTGGGTGTAAGATGTAATTAGTGCTTTGTGGGGGAGTTTTTGGTAGTTACATATACCAAGTTGGGTGGTGGAAGTTAAATATGCTTGTATAAGAGTTATTTTCTATTCCAAGATGGCTCCACACATGTGAGGATCATGAGAATTATATTTTGGGACCTTTCTTGGGCCCATGATATTATTTTTTGGTGGTTTTTTAGGCTTCCTTAAGTCTATATATTGGAGGCATGGGATAGAGGATGTAAGGAACATATTTTTGTAGGACTATAGTACTAGTTTTCTTTCAAAGTTTAAAAAATGTTGATCTCATTGAAGCTCACATGGACATCCTATGAATGCATTATAACTATTGATGTTGTCAGAGAATACATTGGATGTATGTGCTTTGGAGGCTAGTTTTTTTAAGGATTTTCCCAAGGTATATATATGTCATTTATTTTATTTCGGTTGCTTCTATTCTTTTTCTCTCATTATTTTTTATTTTTAAGTGTTTTTTACATTCCAAAATGTTGCTAATTTTTTTATAGATTGATTTCTGTAATATTCTCCCCATAGGGTTAATGTGGAAATACCCACATTTTAGTAGTTGAGCTTTGTTTTATGTTTAATTGCTAAGGGGTTTGTGGGCACTTTTCCTAACACTTGGTAGGAGAGAAGAGGCAATTCTATGGTTTGCATGTGAGTTGCATGTATATGCATGTGGTTTTTATGTACTTGTATGTTCTTACATGTGGGTTGTATGTGCTTACATGTCATTGCATGTGATGAATCCATGGTGATTTAGTTTTGGGTATTCCTTTGTTGTTAATTTCATAGCTTAGAAATCTCATGTGAATCTACTAGAAGGGATTGGTTGTCTATTGATCCTTATGTGAGTGGGATTTTGTAGTGGATCTATTTTGATATATTTAGAAAACAATATAGTAAGCACTAGTAGAATGGTAGAGAGGTTCAATGGAACCAACATTGGGCCTTAGAAGCTCAAGGTGGATTATTTTGGAGTTGGTCATGTTTTTGTATGTTGCATGGTTGTGACTTGGAGCTCATGGAAGGGGGATAGAAATTAAATGGAAATGGAGACATAGGAACTCTAAACAAGACCATGGGAACAACATAAGAAAGGGGACATGGATGACTTAGGCAAGGGGTAAGAGGTCAAAACATGAAAAAAAACACGTGGACTTGGGCTAAAATAGACAGAAAAAATGTAATAATGAAGTTACAAGGGTACGCAATTTTTATTATTACATTTTGTCCCCACTTTAGTAGACTTAAAACATGTTATGAGAGAAAGTTTGTTAAGGAAGAGTATAATAACATAAATTATGAAATGTAAAGGATAATTGATACCAAAAAAGAGAGATATCGGTCTTGGATTTTATCTTTAGTCCTCATTCTAGATCTTGTACCTATTCTTGTAAAGCACCCAAGGAAAGTAGTCACTATCTGCTAATAAAGCAAACTAGGATAAAAAATAAAAATAGGAACTAACACTATCATAAAGGATTCAACATGTTCACACAATGAAAATTCCATGATCTCAAGCATAACCTTAGAACACATCTGGTATCTGCGTGGAAATAAGTCTAATCTTAACCACTTTTTTTTGTCAGAAAGATCTATGGAGATCCACTCGGGCTAAGGAAATTTAAGGATGGAAAGCATGGTAGTGACCTATGTTGAATAATGGAATGGAAACCTTGGTAATGGTCAAAGGAAAACTGGAAGGCTAGGATAATGGAATAACAATGAGGGTTGTAAAGGAGCCACCTATAAAAGAGTCCAATCCAAACTAATGTGAGGTAGTATGATGATTAGAAATTAGAAATTTGGTGATTTGGTGTGAGCTAGCCCATGGATAAAGATAGTAGCCAACCCAATGGAAACTAGAATCTAATCTAGCAATTTTGTAGGAGCCACCCATGGCTAAAGATTGTGGCTACCACTGTGGAAACTAAAAACTTCTTTGGAAATTTTGTGGGAACCACCCCATGGTTAAATGGTAGTTGGCCCTATGTAAATAGGGAATTATCATCAATGGTTAATTGGATAAAATGCCTAGATGAGCTAGTCATCATTGAGGATAAATGGCAATGGACAAATGTGGATGGCTAGTCACCTTCACAAATAAATGGCAATGCTCAAACAAATATCTAGTCATCAAGGTCAAATGGTAATTCTCAAATGTATAAAGGAGTGAATACGAGCGATGTAGGATATATGCCCCCTAAGTTGTCTAGAAAATATTTAAGTGAATATATCCAGTCAACATAAGGTAAAATGATTATGATAATGCTGGATGAAATAGGCCAAGGTGACACCCCCAAGAGGATCATGAGGGAAGCTAGTATCGCATGCCCCCAAGTGATGACATGACAAATCAATGGGTAAGGGGAACATTGTGGTTATGCCCCCAAGAGTGTTTGAATGATGTGATGGTAAAAGCAAAAGATCACAAGGAAAGTTGATGATGGATTGAAATAATATGGCAATGATGATTCTCAATGTGAGTCAATACCAATATCATGCCATCAAGGGTGATCAATATATGAGTATCCACTAGGATATATTGGTATATAAGTTGATTATGAGGCATAGAAGGGGGACATGAATGTTATGCCCCCAATGTGTTAGACTTAGGGCATACAACTGAGAGGGGGTGAATCAGTTGTACGAAACTTTCTCCTTTTTAAACACTTGAATCTTCTTTAGTGATTAGCATAATATTAATCATGAACCATAATGCATTCAAATCAAAAGTAGAAACATATCAACACATATGACACCAAGATTTTGACGTGGAAAACCCGGTTAAGGGAAAAACCACGGGGTGATTAACCCAAGAATGTATTCTCTGTTAGAAGAATAGAAAGAACAAAATGGCACATGCCAATTAGGGCTCACTGCCTGAGTGCACTACTCACAAGAGGCTTACTGCCTACAAGAGACACACTATCTACAAAGGAATAAGTATCACCTTTATGAACTGGAGAATAGCATCTTCAGCATGCTTGAATCAATTCCATTTAAGCCCAATACTTCTACTCTGCCTTGCGCACTTCTCTTCACTACCACACACTCATCACCACAAGACCCACTTCAAAATGACTTCACAATCCCTTATTTATACAAGGCATCGACTTAGGAACAATCCTCTAAGTCGGCAAACACCTACAAGAACATCCGCAAGACGTGTAATACATCCGGTCGGCCAGTCTCAAGAAGAACACCAATATCCGGTGGTAATTCTTCAAATGCAAACTCTAACTTCAATGTGGATCACCAACATGAACTGGACATGATCCAACAATCATCATAACATTCCTTGAATCACCAAGAACATATGCACTTCATCATCCTACTGGAATTCTTCTCTCCTTCATCCGGAGCTTCAAGAACACAATCTGTCATCACTGTCACAAATGAATAGGCTATTTCAGACCTTCAACCCACGAACCAATCTAGTTGATAATTCATAGGAACATCCTCAACACTCCCTCAAATCCGCAGAATGGGATAATGAAATTCTGGATCTCACCGGACCTATCTATGGCACTCTATCACCTCTGAACACCTACCAGAACCAGTTCTACTTGAGCAACCATAACTTCTTCAGATCTTCATGTGGACCTCTGAAAACTTGACTAGAGCATCTCAAGACTTATATCTACAAACCCTTTAAAACGCATCCTTTGATCCTCAACCTATTAAGGACTTTTACCTTCTTGTCATCACTGTTCTTCACTATTCCTGATTGAGACTCATTTTCTCAATATCATCAATACACAGCTCATCTAATCCTTCTCATTAATGCAACATGAGTATGTTGACATCAATGACAACACCGTTTAGGCCTATACTTGCAACAATATCCCCCTTTGTCATTGATGGCAACATATTATGTGAAAAACCATTAAGACAAGAACTTCTCCTTGCTGTCACAACTCCCCCTAACAGTGACAACTATTCACATGTCTTTTCTTTCTTTATTGCTCCCCCTTTGATCAGCAACCACTTGTTTTTAACATGTCTTCTCTCCCCCTTTGACATCAATGGCAAAGGGCTCATACTTGCAATTTCATTACTTCATAACATACTAGCTACTCCCCCTGAGTAGCAGCTCCCTTATCATCAATCCGGATCACAAGATATGATTGTGATATCCACCGGATTGATGCACATCAGTGCATCCTAGTTCATCACCAGAGGGGCAATAACCCCTAACTTCTCCCTGAGATACTCAAAACAGTCCTTGGGAAGAGGTTTAGTAGAAATATCTGCAATCTGATCCTTGGAGGGCACATACTCCAATCTGAATTCATCTTTGTTTACTTGCTCTCTCAGAAAGTGAAACTTGATAGATATATGCTTAGTCTTATAATGCAACATCAGATTCTTAGAAATATTTATTGCACTTGAATTATCACAAAAAATTGTGATAGGCTCCTCATATTCTACTTTAATATCTCTTAGTATTTGCTTCATCCACAAAACTTCAATGCAACTACCTGCTGCTACAATGTATTCTGCTTCAGTTGTAGACATGGATATTGCCTCTAGTTTCTTGCTTAGCCAAGAAACTAATCTTTTTCCTAAAAAGAATGTTCCTCCACTGGTACTCTTCATGTCATCCACATCTCCTACCCAATCTGCATCTGTATATGCATGAAGAGAAAAATTATGATCTCTAGGATACAGTAGACCATACTCAATTGTTCCTTTTAGGTACCTAAAAATCCTTTTGATTGCCATAACATGAGATTCTCTGGGATCAGCCTGGAATCTCTCTACAAGACCAACAGCCTGCATTATATCTGGTCTAGTTTGAGTGAGATACAATAATCCTCCAATCATTGATCTGCACTTTGTCTGATCTGCCTTAGGAGAGTCATCATCTTTGCTCAACTTACATGCGGTTGCCATGGGAGTGTTCATTGGCTTTGAATCTTCCATTCCAAATTTCCTCAACAATTCTTTCACATATTTGGTCTGAGAAATAAAGATTCCTTTCTTTGTCTGAGTAATTTGCAAACCCAAGAAGAAATTCATTTCACCAAGCATTGACATCTCAAATTCACTTTTCATTTGATTTGCAAAGGTTTTACACATATTGTCTCTTCCTCCAAAGATAATATCATCAACAAATACTTTGAGAATCAAGATGTTTTCATGATCAATTTTGAAATATAGGTTACTATTAGCAGTACCTTTGTTGAAACCAATCTTCAAAAGATGTTTGTCCAGTCTTTCATACCATGCTCTTGGGGCTTGCTTTAGTCCATACAGTGCCTTCTTTAATTTGCAGACCATATCACCATGCTTAGATAACTGAAATCCATCCGGTTGTTCAATGTACACTTCTTCTTCTAAGTCACCATTCAAGAAAGCAGATTTGACATCCATCTAATACACCTTGAAATCCTTGAAGGCAGCAAATGCAAGAAATAATCTGACTACAATTCTTGCCACCGGAGCAAAGGTTTCTTTAAAATCAATTCCTTCTATTTGAGAGTAGCCTTTGCAGACCAATCTGGCTTTATTTCTGATTACTTCACCAACTTCATTTAGTTTGTTCTAGAAGACCCATTTGGTTCCAATCACATTCTTATTTCTAGGTCTGGGAACAAGATCCCAAGTGTGATTTTTCTCAATTTGCATCAATTCTTCCTCCATTGCTTTGGTCCAGTTTTCATCATTGCAGGCTTCATTTATTGTCTTAGGTTCAATCTTTGAAATCAGACAATATTCATCTGAGTTTTGAGCAATTTTCCTTCTAGTTTGCACACCTTTGCTTTTGTCACCTATGATCTGATCTTCAGAGTGGTTCAGTCTTACATACCTTGGAATTTTAGGAGTTTCTTGCACTTCTGCTTCTTGATCAGAATCATTCAAACCTATCTCTTCTTCCTGATTTACCGGATCAGTCTGAATCTAATTTTCAGAAGAGGATTGAGCTCCTTGAACTAGAACACCATTCTGATCATCTTCATCATATTCATAAAACCTTGAGGGTTTCTCTATTCCCTCATCAACCTTTACATTTGTGCTTTCTATCATCTTTCTTAGTCTCTTGTTATAACACCGGTATGCTTTGCTTTGAGTAGAGTAACCCAAGAATATTCCTTCATCACTTCTAGCATCAAACTTGCCTAAATCTTCATCTCTTTTGATGTAACATTTGCTACCAAAGACTCTGAAATATCTAACAGTAGGAGTAATGCCAAACCAGAGTTCATAAGGGGTCTTATCGGTATTGCTTCTTATTTGAACTCGATTAAGAGTATAGACTGCAGTGCTGACAGCTTCTCTCCAATAGATCTGAGGAACATTTGCTTCCATCATCATAGTCCTAGATGCTTCCTGGATGGTCCAGTTCTTTCTCTCCACTACTCCATTCTGCTATGGAGTCCTCAGAGCAAACAACTGTCTCTTAATTCCATGTTTCTCATAGAATTCTATGAACTCACCGGATGTGAATTCTCCACCTCTATCAGACCTTAGACATTTCAACTTTAATCCAGTTTCATTCTCTACCATAGCCTTAAATATTTGGAATTTCTCAAGAGCTTCTGATTTCTCCTTTAGAAAGGTTACCCACATCATCTGGGAATAGTCATCTATTAGCAGCATGAAGTATCTATCACCTTGAATACTTTTGGTTCTTGCCGGACCACAAAGATCAGTGTGAACTAAGTCCAATAGTCCAGTAGAAGACAGTTCCTTGCTTTTGAATGTGACTCTACTCATCTTACCCAACTGACATTCCTTGCACAAGCTGTTAATAGGTTTCACCAATTTTGGAAGATCTCTTATAGCCTGAGTATTGCTTATCTTGATGATATTATCAAAATTCACATGACACATCCTTCTATGCCATAACCAACTCTAATCAACTTGAACAAATAAGCAGCTTTTACCAGTACCAACCAAGTGGAAAATATTACCTTTAGTTTGAGTACCGGATGCAATCTTTGTTCCGGATCTTTCAAAGATTTTGCATTTTCCATTCTTGAATCAGAGATCATAGCCTTTGTCCACCAGCTGTCCAACACTGAGAAGATTGTGCTTCAAACCTTCAACATACAGTACATTACCAGTTTTGTTTCTTCCATTAAAAGAAATAGTTCCTCTTCCTCTGATTCTACCAGCAGAATTATCAGCAAACTTCACCACTCCTCCTTCATACCTTTCCAAATCTATGAACTTATTCTTGTCACCTGTCATGTGGTGAGACCAACCACTGTCAATGACCCAATCATTCTTTTCTTCAACTTGGGAAGCCAGAGCTCTTTCTACAACTTTATGATTGATAGATACAGAGGATATTGGTTCTTCTTCCTTGATGGCAATAAACACCCATTCACTTCCGGATTTGTTTCCTGTCTCTGATTCATCATCTGTTACTCCTTCATTATCATCTTCTTCATGAACATAGTAACAATTCTTTTGGAACCTTGATCAGTTATGATTTGGCTTTGAAAATCTTTCCAGACATTTTGAGGCAAAATGACCAGTCTTATTGTTGTTAAAACACTTAAAAGGCAATTTTCCTTCATACTTACCGGATCCTCTTGGTAGTCTCTTTGCAATGAGGGCTTCAAGTTGAGCAGTTTCTACTTCTTCTTCTTCCAGGTCTTTTCTTGCTTTTCCATACCATGAAAAATTCCTTGATGAGTTCTCTCCCAGATCAAATCCTTGTTTACCTTTCACAGAGGCACTGGATTTGAATGCAGATTTAGTTTTGGGGGGATCATCTCCAAATTCGGTCATTTCAAAAGCAGCCAGTTTGCTAACCAATTGGTCTCTTATGACAGTTGCATGGGATCTGAATTCATCAATGGTAGCAACCTTGATTTTGTAAGAGGCAGGAAGTGATCTGAGAATCTTACCAACAATCTCATTTTCATCCAAGACTCCACTAGAATTTCTAATTCCACAAACCAGCTCATTCACTCTCGGCATAAAAGTGGTAATATTTTCATCATCTCTCATCTTCAATTTTTCAAATTTTCCTTTTAGACTCTGTAACCTTGCACATTTAACATACTCATCTCTTTCATGCAGAAGTTCCAATTTAATCCAGATCTCATAGGCAGTTGGTAGGTCAATAACATTTGAGAGCTCTGATTCAATTAATGCGCTTAGAAGAGCCTCTTTGGTCCACAGATTATTTTCAGCATCTATGATTTCATTTAGGGTTGTTGGACCACCCTGTGGAGGTACATACGCTTTTGTGACCATGGACCAGTACGCCTTTCCCATACACTGCAAGTGACATTTCATGCGACCTTTCCAAAGAGAAAAGTTAGTTCCATCAAACTTCCAACTATCCTTCTTGTATGATGACATCCTGGATCTCCTCAAGCGGTTAAGCTCATTTTAGAGGAACTTGGCTCTGATACCAATTGTTAGACTTAGGCCATACAACTGAGAGGGGGGGTGAATCAGTTGTATGAAACTTTCTCCTTTTTAAACACTTGAATCTTCTTTAGTGATTAGCATAATATTAATCATGAACCATAATGCATTCAAATCAAAAGTAGAAACATATCAACACATATGACACCAAGATTTTGACATGGAAAACCTGGGTAATGGAAAAACCATAGGGTGATTAACCCAAGAATGTATTCTCTATTAGAAGAATAGAAAGAACAAAATGGCACATGCCAATTAGGGCTCACTACCTGAGCACACTGCTCACAAGAGGCTCACTGCCTACAAGAGACACACTGTCTACAAAGGAATAAGTATCACCTTTATGAACTAGAGAATAGCATCTTCAACATGCTTGAATCAGTTCCATTTAAGCACAATACTCTGCTCTGCCTTGTGCACTTCTCTTCGCTACCACACACTCATCACCACAAGACCCACTTCAAAATGACTTCACAATCCCTTATTTATACAAGGCATCAACTTAGGAACAATCATCTAAGTCGGTAAACACCTACAAGAACATCCGCAAGACGTGTAATACATTCGGTCGGCCAGTCTCAAGAAGAACACCAATATCCGGTGGTAATTCTTCAAATGCAAACTCTAACTTCAATGCGGATCACCAACATGAACTGGACATGATCCAACAATCATCATAACATTCCCTGAATTACCAAAAACATCTGCACTTCATCATCCTACTGGAATTCTTCTCTCCTTCATCCGGAGCTTCAAGAACACAGTCTGTCATCACTGTCACAAATGAATAGGCTCTTCCAGACCTTCAACCCACAAACCAATCTAGTTGATACTTCACAGGAACATCCTCAACACTCCCTCAAATCTGCAGAATGGGATAATGAAATTCTGGATCTCACCGGACCTATCTGTGGCACTCTGTCACCTCTGAACACCTGTCAGAACCGGTTCTACTTGAGCAACCATAACTTCTTTAGATCTTCATGCAAGCCTCTGAAAACTTGACTGGAGCATCTCAAGACTTATATCTACAAACCCTTTAAACCGCATCCTCTGATCCTCAACCTATTGAGGACTTTTACCTTCTTGTCATCACTGTTCTTCACTATTCCTGATTAAGACTCATTTTCTCAATATCCTCAGTACACAACTCATCTAATCCTTCTCATTAATGCAACATGAGTATGTTGACATCAATGACAACACTGTTTAGGCCCATACTTGCAACACAACGGTGGTCCAAGTGATGATCCACTAGGAGATCCCAAAATATAAAAGCAATGATGGTAGTAGAAGGGGACTCTAGGCTAAACATTGACATATGAAATAGGTGGTGAGATGAGACAAGAAGCACAAAGGAGACCAAATCTAAGATCCATTAATTGGGATGATAGGATAGATACCATTATTATATCAAGAATGGTTAGAAAGGAAAATCCAAATATGCATAGGATCTAAATCAAGGAAATAAGTCAATGGAAACATAGGTTAAGATAATCAAATGATTTGGCAACAAAAAACATGTGCATGAAATCTCATCTCCCTATGTGGTTGAAGTGAATCCTAATAGTAGTATGCAATAGTAACTTAATATGGATCATCATTTTCTAATTCATAGTATGGGTGTGATAGGTAAAAATCAAGTTAATAAGATCAAGCATAGCCATGAAAATCGAACCCTACCATCATCAAAGAATCTAATCTAAATGAAATCAAAAGCATACAATTCAAGAACAATATCACCTAGATTGTATGATTCCTTGTTTATGATGTGGATTGCTTCTTCAACAATGAACAATTATGATGATAAAAGCTGCCATGATGGATGGATGATAATGATGATATGTTCAATGGATGCTAAAATGCTCAATATGCTCAAGATGATAACGTAAATGCTATATGAATGCTAGATAGATGTAGTATGGCATGAGAGGATGTTTATATAGAACTCAACCAAAATCAATCAAAGGTGGAGATTTGGAGGCTATGTGAATGGCTAAGATTAAAGGATAAGCATAGGTTAATGTGAAGATGACAAGTGGAGGGAAAATAAGGCTTATGTATGACCATGTACATAAAAAGTACTACATGTGAAAGCTATTAAATAAAAGATGTAGTACCACTTATCTTTTTAAATGAGAGAGGCACACATGTCGGCTCATGAAGATGAATGATAAGAAGAATTAGTTAAATAAATAAAATTTATTTAATTAATTAGAAAGTGGGTTTATGAAAGGGAATTTTAATTAAATAAATAAGATTTATTTAATTAAAATAGATAGAAGTAGATAATTAAATAATTATAGATTGTTTAATTATAGATTAGAAGAAATAGATAATGAATTAATTAAATAAATATAAATTTATTTAATTAATAGAAGAAATATGTGATAGGGATATTGTTCAAGTGTGTTAGACAAATGTAGATGATGGATAATGCAATATTTGAATGCTAATGATAATTAGGTTAATTTTGGGTGTCTACATTTTGCCCCTCTTTGATACAATGTTCGTTAGAATGTTGTGTCAAAGAAGATACGATAATCACTTGATAAACAAGGTTATACCCCAATGAAAGTGGTAGGTGATGCCCCCTCGAGAGGTAAGCCAGGCTAACTAGGAAGGGTTGGGTTGACTCGTGATAGATGACAGGCTAGAAAACAAGACTGACACGAAGAAAACGAGAGTTGGGAGGGGATAAAATGGGATGGTATAGAAGAATTAGGGTTTGGAAGCTATAAGTCGGTCTCTCAAGGGCAAATAGGCTCATTTGTGCTTTTTGTGAGTAGAAATCTAGAGCTGAGGAGTGTGAAAAGGTTTTAGAGTTCTGAGAGCTTTCAGGATGGTGATTCCATGCAAAGACCATCGTGCCAAATGAGTGAGGACACATGGATGACCAAAGGGAGTAGGCGCACTAGTATGTTTCGAAACTTTTGCTAAAAGCATGATTTAAATAGGCTAAAAGTGTCATAAATGCACACACGTCACCATAAGCGACTAGGTTTGGAGTTAGGCAGGTCAAGTCACTTGCAGGCTAAAAGCAGTCACTTAGGGTAGTGGAGGTCGCTTATAGGCACAGCTTACTCGCATATAGAAAAAGTAGGTCGCTTCTAGTCAGCTAGTGGAAATAGGTAGGTGAAATGCGCATATGGCTAGAGTAGGTCACGTATGGAGAAAAAGGAATCACATGTAGAAAAAGAGTTTTCTTGTGAAGGATAGGCGTACGCATATGGAAAATGAGTCGCTTATAGGCTGAAAGCATGCGCATGTAGATAGTTAGCTCATGTTTAGTCAACAGTTAGGCGCATGTGGTAAAGAAGTCACATGTAGGCTAGAAATAAGCACATATAATAAATTGAGTCGCTTATGATAAGAAGATGGTTGCATATAGGAAAATGGGTCACTTATAGCAAAGATAGTCAAGTATAGCATGTAAAAGGACAATTTTGATAGCACAAAGACTGATATAGTGAGTAGAATGATGCAAGATGTACTACCACCATTGTTATCCCAAAAGCCACATCCCAGAGATTTGCGGTTAGTTCGATTACTGGATACAGAGGAGCAGCTAGTGCTAGAGATCCTTGAGTTAGAGCATGTGTCTAGATTGGAGCCAGTGCAGGCACATCAAGGATTGATGACGGTGATGGTAGAGCAATGGAGGAGTGAGCACAATTCATTCTTGTTGCCGACAGGAGAGGCCACGATCTCACTAGAGGATGTGTTCCAAATTCTACGTGTTCCTATTGATGGAGATAGGGTGGATTATGATCCTGATATGGGTCCAGCTGCATTTAGGAGATTGTCTGGGACTCCAGATATTAGAGAAGAGGGCTCAGAGATTCCTATGGTCAGGATGGAGGAGCTATGCGACAGGTTACAGGAGGTAGTAGTAGCGATCATCAGATGGCTGGTAGGAGACAGATGGACTAGAGGTTTTCTGGTTGGATAGGGGATAGTGATGGAGGGAATGTTCTCCTATGGGACAAGATATACATGGGCGGAGTGTGTACTTGGGCAGCTCTATCATTATCTACATAATTGTGCATATATGTTCGCAGCGAGTATGTCTACTAGAGTCACAGTTTTGCTTGTGTGGGCCTATGAGCATATTCCAGTGACTAGACCAGATGGATGGGTGGCAAGAGTAGCAAGAGAGCCTTATGCGAGGATGTATAGAGGAGCTTTGACATACCAGCAGCGCAGAGGACTAGTGTGCTGGTGGAGGATATTGGATGAGGTGGATAGGTTTATATGGAGTCCATGGCTAGGATGTGAGCGGTGAGGAGGATAGAGAGCTTGTCTATGCTAGGCAAGCGAGATATATTTTTGGATGCGGTATATATATTATAGAGCACTATTTTCCTGAGAGGGTGTTGAGACAGTTCAGGTTGGCACAGGTAGTACCAGTTGGTGATGCCATTTTTGGGAGGACTCGACAGGAATTTTTTGATTGGGGGCCTAAGGTGGTGGTTGACATGGCTTTGGCAGAGAGAGAGGGGTTACATCCAGTTGTATGGCAGTGGGGACAAGGTCCTGCAGATCCAGGTATGCTACCAGATTATGATGCATACTGGGTGACAGTGAGACCGACTCGACTGATGAGGGTTGGAGAGATAGCAGAGATAGGGATGGAGAGACCAGTGAGGAGGAGGCGATGACGGGCTCCACCAGCACAGGCAGTAGTGTCAACAGCTCCTAGGATACAGGTACAGGGACAGGCACAGGGGCAGCCTCAGATACTAGCACAGCCTCAAGGACATATATTAGGAGGTGATGATGTTGGGATTTAGCAGCTGCGAAGGAGGATTAGGGAGGAGAGGAGATGGAGGCAATGGGCTCATATGAGGTTGAGGAGAGTGGAGTTGGATAGACACTAGGTGGTGATTGGCTTGTGGCATGCGAGAGCACAGGCACATACATACCAGGCTTAGTTATAGGCTAGAGCACAAGCTGGGGATGGACAGGATGATGGTGCACTTGCTAGAGTGACAGGAGAGAGAGATGCAGCTAAGCAGAGCGAGCAGATGATGAGATTGGAGTGAGATACTACTGTAGACACCCTAAAATGACCGTGTCGTCGAATCACTTACATTTCATAATATGTCTAATCACCTGCATTTCAACGTTAATTAAATAATCTAATTATTTAATTAATTTCTCCAAATTCTTCTAAATCACATATTTTCGACATTAATTAAATAAATTCTCTTTATTTAATTAATTAAATTAAATTCTTCTATATTCTTCTACAATTAAATAATTTTAATTATTTAATTAGACCATTATCTTCTGTCCAAATCTCAAGTCTCCATTAATTAAATAAATCCAATTATTTAATTAATTCACCACAAATTCTCTCTTATCTACAATTTAAATAATTCTTAATTATTTAATTAAATCAAAACTATTCTTTCAAAATCATGCACAACAATTAAATAAATTTATTTATTTAATTTGCTTTCAAATCTTCTAAATTAAATAATTCCAATTATTTAATTATATCTTCCAAAATATCTCCTTTAAATTTAAATAAATCAATTATTTATTTAAATTGCTTTTTCTTCTAAATTTGAGTTATCTCTAATATAACTCAAGCTTTCTTGCTCATGCAATTAAATATTTCTAATATTTAATAAAGCAAAATATCTTCTTATTTTCATGCAAATCTCTTCTTCTTGTTTTAAATCACTTAACTGACTATTACATTCTGTTAATTGCTTTAACTCATTCTTCTATTCTTGATAACTCCTCTCATGCAAAAGAAATCAAGACATGTTTTCTTCTCATTCATTGCACGTTCCTCAACTCTCCTCCATTGATTCTTCTGAATTATCTAGACCGTTGATCAAGCCTCGTTGAAATCTATATAAACCCCCCTCATCTCCTTCATTAATCCTCTCTCTCTTCAATTTTATTCTCAGGCATACTTAACAGCGCTTTGAGCATACCACGATTCGATTGAGCAACCACATGATCTCTTAACATTGATCTCTTGAGCACACTACTTGCTTGTTGCAGCTATGGTTTCGTAACTTCATTGAGCAATCTGTTGATAACTGAGAGGGGGGGTGAATCAGTTATCCTAATTATTTCTTCTTTTGAACTTTCTTATTAATCAATGCAGCATTGAATCAAACAAACAAACATTGCCATGAAATGAGAAACATATGACACAGTATTTTTGATGTGGAAACCCTGTTAAGGGAGAAAACCACGGGGTGATTAACCCAAAGATTATTCTCTGTTAGAAGAATAAGGAATTACAAAATGGCACTTGCCAATTAGGGCTCACTGCCCGAGCACACTGCTCACAAAGAGGCACACTGCCTACAAGGAGACACACTATCTACAAAAGAATGTTATATAGTACTTGAACTGATTGGAAGCATCTACATATGCTGGAGTTCAGTTCCGGTTAGGCTTAGTACACTGATCTACTGCACTTCATCTTTCCTCTGCTCTTTATTCTGCTTTCCTTTCACATACCGGATCTTTCTTAGTACTTCTGCTCTGTTCTATACTTATTTGCATACACCATCACACACCACCTTCTCATAGCTAAATCCATCATGCATATATATCCGCACAAGTAATTTCAACACCTTTCTAGTCGGCATCCGGAACAGTCTATTTTCTCAAAAAACTCTGTTCTGTCAGCTGAATCCTTGTACATCAAGTAATGCGGATCAAGCATATACTTGTAGATATCATTAATCATGTCGGCCAAACATGATTCATGCCTTCACAACCTTTACCATCAACAGTAACACATCTGGAAAACAGTCTGATGTTCTGTCAGTCAGTTCTTCCTCTGTTCTCACTGTCACTCAGGAATCCGGTACTCAACTATTCATATATTTTTCCTTGTCGATCACCGGAGGCTAAATCCTTGGAATATACCACTCAAGGTAGTCCTCTTGACTTCCCCAAATCCGCACTGCACCAAGACACTTCCTCTGAGAGATTCGGACCAATCTGTCAGACCTTGCCACATGCTCTGTTCTTGTTCACCGGACCACAACAATCTTCATTCAGACTTCCGATAGAGACACACCATGACTTGCGGATATGTGGAATGACCTTTGTTTCCATCAATGACAACAACCATGAATCGATATAGTGTCTCTTGCCAACAATCTCCCCCTTTGGCATTGATGGCAACACTTAGTGAAAAATGACTAAGTGTTTACACTATGCTCCCCCTTGGCTGATGCTCTATCTTTATATACAATTTTCAAAACTCCCCCTTAGTTGGATTCCTCATTTTTCACTGCTCCTCACTCCCCCTTTGACATCAATGGCAAAGGGTAGGGTCTGCACACCAAAATTTTCAAAAATTTACTATACTTAGCCGCATATTACATACTCACATAAACTGAAGAATGTATGCAAAGGATGTCTTCAATTGGATCAGTTCTGTAGCCCAACTTTGCTTCATTCTATCCAAAATTGAAATGTGACCACTCAACAAAAATGCAAAAGCTTCTGCCCTCTTGAGATCTGTCAGATCATTGGTTTGGGCGGTAGTCTGAGCATCACTTATGGCCTCATGCATAGTTTCTAACTTAGGGATTATAATCCTTCTAAGTTCTCCCATCCGGTTAGTTATATTCTTCCTTTCCTTCTCAAAGTTCTTTATTGCATTTGTGATTGCAATAGTTTGACATTATTGATTTACTATGGAGGAAGAGAGACAATCAAAACTTTGAGACAAACTTTGTAGTTTGTCCTGTTCCTCTTTTATTTTCTTATCAATTTCTACTGTTGCCTTTGACCAGGAGATACAAAATTTGTAAATGTCACCACCATCCTCAAGAGCATTTTCTAAGCTCTTAATTCCAATACTCATATTTCTCCTATCATTGGAGATTAAGCCTAGTACTTCAGAAAATCTCTTATCCAAAAACTCCTTCCGGACCTTTTCTTCAGCTGATCTTTCTAGAGAATCAAAATGTGTACCAACACTGTTGACTAAGGTTTTGAGATTACCGGAAGAGGAGGCTGTCGGATCTATCTTGACCGATGGCATAATCTTTTCAAGCACTCCGGAAGCAGCCTCTATCAACTCACAGTCTTCCATATGAGACTTTAGGAGTTTTTCATTTGCCTTAGCATTTGCAAATGAAGCTATCTTCATTGTCTGTACCGGAGAGAGGGAATCAAAGTTGAATGGACCTTTTAGAAGCTCTGGTTCATCAATCTCTATTGTTTCTTGGTTCAGAAATTTTTGAACAGTTTGTGCAGTGTCTCTTGCCGGAGACAGATGTTTCTTCTCTTCTGCAGTCTTGGAACTATCCTTTGGAATTTCCACATTCTTACCACTATCAGTCGTGGTTTTCTCTGTTGGAGTCTTCTCTTCCTCTGCACCCTTGGTGTTGTCAACCTCCTTTTCTTTTACCGCTGCTTCTTTCTCCTATAATTTCTCTTCTTGGGATCCGGAGACTGTAGGGGAAACCGGAGGAGAAATGTTGGTTTGTTCAGGGCCCATCTCTTCTGTTGCTTTCTCAGAAGTTTCTTCTGCAGCACTTGTGGATGAGGGATCAGTACCCAAGTCCTCTACAACAGGAAGATTAAACCTTTTGAAGGCTTTTTGGAGGATCTCTTATGTCTCTAAGGCCACCTTGTCAGTCTCACCAAGCATGAGTTGATTCATCCTTGCTTTACTCCTGAACTCATCTTTGCAGTCTTTGAATATTATGTTCATTGTCTTGGGATCAATTTGAGGATATAGCTGAATAGCTATCTGCTCCCGGATCTCAAGATCTTTTGCCTGGGCGTTGTTCTTTCTTATTTCTAATTCCTTTTCTAGGCTTTTAGGAATTAGAGATATAATCTCAATGAAAGCCTTATTGTATATGTTCAGATATTTGATTGTGGCTTCCTGCAGAATCTTTTGGTCAGCCTCATTGTAGTCATCATAGAATTCAGTCATTGGTTGAAGGTTTCCATCTACCATGACTGACTTGATTACACTTTCTAGAGACAGGGTGGGCTTTTCAACAAATACCTCTGCCATTTCTTCCTTGTCTTGGCTTGTGGAGGGTTTACCGGATCCTTTCTTCTTCTGCTTCTTTATTTCTTTTACTCCCTCATCTGATTCCGTTTCCTCTTCATCTTTCTGACTTGTATAAGCCCTTGTTGCTTTTATTTTAGACCTTTTCTCTCCTTTACCAGATGTCTGACCTTCCGGTTTAGATATTTTTGAGCTTTTGGTTTTGACAGGTGTAGATCCTTTTGATGATCTGGTCCGGGTTGAGGTTTCCACCGGAGCACTTTTCTTGCTTTTCTTTTCTGCCTCTTTCTTTTCTTCCTCAGCCTTTCTCCTCTTTTCCCGGTTGGCATCAAGTGCCTCCTTTGGGATGCCTAGGCCTTGAGCAATATGCTCTACTTCTTTTCTCACCTTCCTCTTTATCTCAGGTTCTCTGAGTTCCACATGGATCTTCACACTCAGCTCCTCAAAGGTTCCAAACCTTTCTGCCTTTGGATATTTGGGCTAACTAAGCATATGTTGAACATGCAGTTCCACAATCTGTTCATCAACCTCATACCCTATGGGCATGATCCAAATTGTCCTTGGCTCCACTGCCTCCATTAGGCACTGATCAGTATCCACCATAAAGCAAACTGAGTCTTTGTATTTTTCAACAACGGACTGGGGAATTCTTTCTCTTGCTTGCATCGTGCTTTGGAAGTTTTTGAAGTATCCCCACAGGGTTGTATTTCTTGCTTTGGCATCCCCAAGCCCATGTAAATAATCTCTTATCTGGACTGCAACAGGTTTGTCATTCTGCCATACCCATCCACTTGATCCGGGCAGCTCATTCATGAAATAGAAAAATAGACATAATATGAGAGTACCATACTTAAAAGAATTCTTTTTGTCCTTTTTGATCTTCTGTATATTTTCCATTAATTGGCTTAAAAGAAGTTCACAGAGATCATAATCTGCATTCTTCCTCAGCATCTCATAGGCAGTGTATACTACAGTTCCAGATACAGAATTTTCCCTACTGGAGTGATAAATCTTGTATCCTATTATCATAGATGCATACTTGATATCCGGATCAGAAATATCTTCAATGGTCATTGCCCTCTTATCAAATTTTGATCCGGTGGCCTCAGTTACAATGTTATTTTTGACAGATTTGAGGATAGGTATCCCTCCGGAAGAGTATAGACCAGTCACTGCCCTAATTGCCTCTTTTGTGATCTTGCAAGGTCTATCCAGCCATAGGAAGTTGTCATGCATCCTACTCAATACATACCGGACCCATTCTTCTTCTTCAAAGCAGGGGAAATGAATGAATTGATCAAACTGTTTCTTCTAGATACCCTTATACTCTGGTTTAAGCTCAAAAGCATTGTCTATCAGTTGTTTGTGATAGAAGTCTCTCAATTTGAATTCCTCAATACTTGCATGTATGTAAACCCTAATGTCTTCTGTGTGTAAAATGCCATGAGGAACACTAGAGAATGCTCCTAAGGGATCTACCTCCAATGACTTGTATGGGTGTTTCTTAAATTCAGGTCGGGGCCTATCTGAGATCTTTACTATATTTGGAGTAGCCATTTCTCAAAAGATTTGTAGTAAGATATCAAAAACGGAAAATACGTTATGCGCCTTCGGTTACACGGAGTGGTTGGATTGATTTCTGTATGTAATAACTTCGGCAGGAGATCTTTGGTGAGCTTGATGAATCTTGTTGCAGAGCTCCACTTTTCGCTTCTTCTTGAGTGCAGAATGAGCAAGTGATTTATGAGAAATCCCTTATATTGCTCTGCAAACCCTAATATCTGATGGCAATAAATGCTCGACCTACATTATTCTGGTTTGCTTTATTCGGATAACTTGAAGAACCGGATCAGTCCTGATCTATGAACATCATGCAAATCTTCCAATCATGAACAAATCAAGATGACACATCACAAGGACATCCCAAACACTCTGTCCAATCCGCAGAATAAGACAATGCGCTTCCAGATCTCTCCAGACCTTTTTGTAATCCTCTGTCATTCCGGAGCATCTCCCGGAATAGGTCTTACTTGATCAATTACAACATCTTCACATCTCCATGCGGACCTCTGAAATCTTATCTAGATCATCTCAAGACTTATATCTTCAAACCCTTTACTCCGCATCTTGTGCCACATCCGACACCACTTGATTGGCTGGGGGAACAGAATTTTCTTTGAGTCTCCCCTTGAGCCAGAGCTCACCTTTTAATTTCTGGAAGGAATATTAGCACCAGAATCTAGTGCGGATCCAACCTCTACATTCTCTGAACTTTTCTTCACCCAAATCTTGTTCATCTGATCCCTAACTTCATCCGCATTCATCTTTTGTTTACCCTTGTCTTGATTCTGATTATACACCGTACCTCTTTTGTCCTGATTCTTGCTTCTGCAGATTTTTGCATTATGACTGGACCTATTACAGATTTGGCAAATAACATTTCCTTGCATATTTGACTGATAACCTCTTGATCTGCATTGATTAGCCATATGACCTATTCTATTGCATGCAAAGCATCTACCATTGAATGATTTGTTTATTTGCATATTTCTGCATTCATGAGACTTGTGTCCATACCTTTTGCAGTTAAAGCACTGTCCGGAGAAGGATGAATTAGTCTGATTTATTCTCTTTCTGCACTGATTAGCTTTGTGACAAAAGTGATTGCAGCTGTGGCAGTATCCATTGAAGGATGGATGTATTTGAGCATTGGGCTGTCTTACCGGAGGTCTTCTAGGCCTATTCCTTGGATTTTCTGATCCAAAATTCTTTTGACCAGATCCAGAACTTTCTCCTTTCTCATATCCCAAACCATACTTGTCATCTGCCCTCTTTTGACTTCCAAGAAGAACTTCAAGTTGAGCAGAACTTATCTTGAATTTTTCTTTATATTCATTTGTTGTTTGAAGATCTCTTTTGAGAGAGACAATTTGATCCTCAAGTTTTTCTTCATTATCTTTGGCATCTTCAAGATTAGATTCAAGATGTCTGATAATCCTATCCATCTGGTGGCATTCTTCTGATTTCTCTTTAAGAGATTGTCTTAGATTGTCCTCAGCTTTTCTTTTCTCTTCAATCTCTTGAGTATACTTTATAACTCCTAACTCCATTTCATGTCTTACCATAATGACTTCTTTTGATAACTTTTCACATAACTTGGTTTTCTCAGTCAATTTTTCATTTGTATTACTTTCTTCACTTTGTCTTGCCAATTGTTGGAGCAGCTCCTTTCTCTTTTTCATAGAGAGACTTAATTTGTCCTTTAGTTCTCTCATGAATTCATCAGCCTGTTTGAGTCTTTCCTTTAATTCATTGACTTCAGAGTTTGACTGTTCAAAATCCTCAAGGGCAGTCTTGAGTTGCTCCCTTAAACCATATGCATCCATTTGAACTCCCAGATCTTCCTCAAGTTGTTAGGCTCTATTAGGAGGAACTTAGCTCTGATACCAATTGTTGATAACTGAGAGGGGGGGTGAATCAGTTATCCTAATTATTTCTTCTTTTGAACTTTCTTATTAATCAATACAGCATTGAATCAAACAAACAAACATTGCCATGAAATGAGAAACATATGACATAGTATTTTTGATGTGGAAACCTTGTTAAGGGAGAAAACCACGGGGTGATTAACCCAAAGATTATTCTCTGTTAGAAGAATAAGGAATTACAAAATGGCACTTGCTAATTAAGGCTCACTGCCTGAGCACACTGCTCACAAAGAGGCACACTGCCTACAAGGAGACACACTGTCTACAAAAGAATGTTATACAGTACTTGAACTAACTGGAAGCATCTACATATGCTAGAGTTCAGTTCCGGTTAGGCTCAGTACACTGATCTGTTGCACTTCATCTTTCCTCTGCTCTTTATTCTGCTTTCCTTTCACATACCGGATCTTTCTTACTACTTCTGCTCTATTCTGTACTTATTCGCATACACCATCACACACCACCTTCTCATAGCTAAATCCATCATGCATATATATCCGCACAAGTAATTTCAACACCTTTCTAGTCGGCATCCGGAATAGTCTATTTTCTCACAAACTCTATTCTGTCGGCTGAATCCTTGTACATCAAGTAATGCGGATCAAGCATATACTTGTAGGTATCATTAATCATGTCGGCCAAACATGATTCATGCCTTCACAACCTTTACCATCAACAGTAACACATCCAGAAAATAGTCTGATGTTCTGTCTGTCAGTTCTTCCTCTATTCTCACTGTCACTCAGGAATTCGGTACTCAACTATTCATATCTTTTTCCTTGTCAATCACCGGAGGCTAAATCCTTGGAATATACCACTCAAAGTAGTCCTCTTGACTTTCCCAAATCCACACTGCACCAAGACACTTCCTCTGAGAGATCTGGACCAATCTGTCGGACCTTGCCACATGCTCTGTTCTTGTTCACCGGACCACAACAATCTTCATTCAGACTTCCGGTAGAGACACACCATGACTTGCGGATATGTGGAATGACCTTTGTTGCCATCAATGACAACAACCATGAATCCATATAGTGTCTCTTGCCAACATAATCTACACTTCTCCAAAAGGGAACAATACAGGTTTTGGTAAGAGCTTTCATTTTTACTTTGATTTGATGATAATGGCTTTTACTTAGATTGGTTCACTTTATGTGATTGGTTTTTGGTTTTATTAGTTTAGATTTAATCAATTTTTCCTCATACACATTCTAGCACGCCCGGTGGGACCCACTAATCCCTTTTTTTCTTTGAGAAATTGATTTTTGAAGTTACAGTACGGTACAGCGCAAAATACATAGAAAATCACTTTTGGAGGTCTCCTGCAGCGCTTCTGGAGGTACTGTGCAGCGCCCTCGGTTGATTATACAGTGCTTCTGGTAACACAGAAATGCACTTGTGGTAATACAGAACGGCGCTACTGGTAGTATTATTAAGCGCCTTTGGTTAATGGGGTTTTCTGACTTTGTTTGGTATTCACAGGGTTTTAATTCATTATATATCTGTTGATTTGTTTGACAAGCTGTTGTATTTGTCTTTCAAACTATCTTTTGATACTTCCTAAGCTGACTTATTTAGGGGTATTTTTAGCATTTGTGTTAACCCATCTATTCCCGACACCTTTTGCTAGTTTGGTTGCTTGCAGGATATAGATCTAACGGATATTACTTCTCAGAACAACAGATCAATCCTAAAATCCCCTTTAGATCTGTTTATTGTTGACAAAAGCTAATCTATTTGTGATTTGAGACAGTGCAGCACCTTTGGTATAACCGTATCACGTTTTTGGATGCACAGTACAGTGCTTTTGGATCCTGTTCAACGCTTTTGGTAGTATTCTACGACACTTCTGGTATGTATTACATCGCTTTTGGCATAACGGTATCACACTTTCAGATGCACAGTACAACGCTTCTGGATCAATGTCAACGCTTCTGGTAGTATTATACAATGCTTCTGGTTGGTATTGCATCGCTTTTGGAAATACAGTAAAGCGCTTTCGGTATAGCAGTAACTCGCTTCTGGTCAAATTGATTTGTTTTGCTAACTTGTGAATCTTTGTGGAACTAACTAACTTGTTGCAGCTTCTTATTACTCACACAGAGCAAATAGGTGTTTTTAACATGTTCATGCAGGACGAGCGTTGAAGAAATCTTGATTTATCTCACTAAGTCTTAGAAACACATTGCATGCTTAAAGGGATAATTGAACAAATCATTTTTTCTTGCAATCTAAGTCTTAGGAACATACTGATTTTCTTAAGGGACAATGGACATGTATGCGCAAACACCTCAATTTTCTAAGGGACAATGGACATGAATGCCCAAACACTTCAATTTCATAAGGGACAATTGACAACTACAAACGTGTGTGTGCCTAAATTAGTTGCACCTTATTTTTCTTATAACGGGACAATTAAACCTTTGTTTGACGTGCTTGCTCTTACATTTCTGTATTTCCTTTAGAAGGGCTTGCTTTTGGATTGCGCTTCATCCAAAAGGGACGACCCTAAGTAGAGTTTTTCTTTGAACCGCTATATAAGAGGGATAAGGCGAAAGCCAAGTCCTAACTGACATCAGCCTTACCTTGTGGTGCCAAACTGAAAAGAGGTGTACTAGCTCTTTGTGGAAACAATTTTCACATTGTGCAAAGTGTTTGATACTCTTAGTAGGATTGGTTAAAGCTTTTAGTAGCTTGTCGCATTGCTCGTAAGGTGTTGGTCCCTCAAAGTTACTAAGAACCATTCTACATAGAGACTATCTGACCTACCTCCGAACATTGCGGTAATCATCAGTGCAAGGGGAATCGATTTAAGCCCTTAGGATACTCACCATTGGCTCCCTTGAGAAGAGATAGTATTCCCTTGGCCATAAAGCTCTTGTGACCTACTTGAGCTTTCCAAGGGGAGGGTGAGATATCCCTACCTATCGTCTCTCGCAAAGATACAAAATATCTAACACCTTTATGGAATGATATTTTTATCGACGGAGTATTAAGCTATGAGCTGATCTACTGCAATGAAACCTTGTCTCGAGGGATAAAAAGTGCTTGTTATTGTTTGCAATTATCTTATACCTGTGGAAACATTGGGCTTGTTTTGAGCCTCGAACATACACTATCTGTTGTGTCAGTCTCTTGTTTTTGCCAACATTGTTTGCTGTGTTTTCTCTTGCCAAACAAATCCAATCAGAAACAGAAAGAATCTATCAAAAAAAATTTGCCTTTTAGAAGCATCAGACACTACTTCAGTGCCCCTGGTATTACAGCAACTCGCCTTTGGTAGTACAGTAGATCGCCTTTGGTATAGCAGTACCTCGCCTCTGGCAAAAATCTACTTCAGTGCCTTTGGTATAACAGTAGCTCGCTTTTGGTCACTGTAGCTCGCCTTTGGCATAGCAGTACATTGCCTTTGGTAGTTCAGTCCATCGCTTTTGGTATCATAGTAGCACGCTTTTGGTTGCACAGTCCTGCGCCCTTGGCCAAACAGTATAGCGCCTTTGGTCCAGATACTTGTGCATCAACAATTTATCTTTCTTAAGCGCACAAGCAGAATCTCAGCATTACCTTTTGTCCTAGTGTATTCCATGGTAACCACTAGGCTCCAGCAAACTATGAAGTCCAAGCAAGTTGTCCATAAGAAGTGCAAGTCGCCTCCTCACACACCGCAGTCGGGTCATCTCAACATTACTCCCAAAGTCACTCCTAGTACACCCACGGCAAAACCAATCAGCTCTCTGAACATGCTGCACATCGACCAACCAAGCAATCCTCATGAGGGTAGGGTCCCTTTGGTAAGTACACCCCAATACACCACCGGCTTGCCTCCAGATTTTGTGCCACAAGGATATACTATTGAACAAATCCCATCTCAGGAGGAAAGGGTCCCTTTGGTAAGCATTCCTCACTATACTACAAGCCTACCTCAGGATTTTGTGCCACAAGGTTATACTGCAGATCTAGCCCCATCTCAAGAAGAGCGACACTTTGAAATAGGTCAATCCTCTCAAGAAGATGGGCAAGATCTTGATGAAATCATACTGTGAGGGGGAAATTTGGTTATTCAAATCAATAAAAAATAATCCCAAACATCTACAGAATAATAAAGATAAAAGAGATTTAAAATAAAGAACAGACAATACCTTCACCTTTTACCTTTTTGCCTTCTGTAGTTCGCCTATCTTCATTCGATCTTGATTGTGAAGCCCTCAGAAGCTGTTGCTTGCTTGCTTGTTTGAAGATGACAAATGAAGAATGGCTAGGATACTTTGGTATTTGAAGATAAGCTTCAAATACAGAAATGGAGGATGCTATGAAGTGCTCAAATATAATGGGGGTGCCAAAGGCATGCTTAGATTCCTGCAGCATAAGTTTACACAAACTCCAGATATTGAAATGAAGAGAAGAAGGTTATATTTATAGAAGAGAGTGAGGGAAGATCAATGGTTGAGAAGAAAAGAATGAATCAATGGAGGAGGATTGTTGAGGAACGTGCAACAAATGGAAGAAAGACGTGTCATTCAAAAAGAAGCTTTGTTGAGTTAAAAGCTTTCTTGATGAGTTTTTATTTTCTTTAAATTAGAATTTATTTTTCTAATTTAAGAGCAAAGTTGCTTTAAAGTTGCTTTAACTCAGCTTTTACTTTTGTATGACAAGAGGAATTTATTTTTAGAAGATATTGAAGATAAGAAAAAGAATTAAATAAATAAATTTATTTAATTTAGAAGATAAGAAAACAAATTAAATAAATAAATTTATTTAATTCATTTTTATAAGATTTGGAAGATAAGAAAGCAAATTAAATAAATAATTTTATTTAATTTAGAAGATAAGAAAACAAATTAAATAAATAAATTTATTTAATTCATTTTTAGAAGATTTGGAAGATAAGAAAGCAAATTAAATAAATAAATTTATTTAATTTATTTTTAGAAGATTTAGAAGATGAGAAAGCAAATTAAATAAATAAATTTATTTAATTTATTTTTAGAAGATTTGGAAGATAAGAAAGCAAATTAAATAAATAAATTTATTTAATTTAGAAGATAAGAAAACAAATTAAATAAATAAATTTATTTAATTCATTTTTAGAAGATTTGGAAGATAAGAAAGCAAAATAAATAAATTTATTTAATTTACTTGCACATGATTTTGGAAGAATAAATAAAATATTTAATTATATTTTATTTTTGGGGATTTTAATTTAAATAAATTTGCATTTTATTTAAATTAGGAAGAATGAAAGATTTAATTAAATAATTAAAATTATTTAATTACTTAGAAGAATGGATGTTTTAATTAAATAATTGAAATTATTTAATTATTTAGAAGAATAAAATTAATGTAGATGAAATTAATTAAATAAACGAAATTTATTTAATTAAATGGGAGGAAGTGAATCAAATAAATAAATAAATTTATTTATTTATTGATAGAGGACTATGAAGATGAAATAAATATTTAAAATATTTATTTAAGTAGAGTGATGTCATTTTTAGGTGTATACATTTTGCCCCTCTTTGATGCAATGTGTTTTATCACGTTGTTTCAAAGAATAAATTTTTTGACAATGATACATACCCCAGTTTTGCCCCTGGTACAATTTGAACGACAGGATGCCCCCTCGGGAGATTGGACGAGGAGACGGCAGAAGGCATGAGACGGACAATCTCACGATGAGAAGAAATGGCTGGATGCAGAAGAAAGAGGTGAATGATACGAGATGCAAGATAAAAAGATAACTCACACAAGCAAGAAGCAAGTAAGCACAAATGATACAAAAACAGGCAAGGTATTGCTCTAGTCAAGTGGTAAACCAAGGATATAGATTGATGATGTCTGGTTTCAGGAATGAAACATGTCATATAAGACTCCAGGTCTGGTTTCGATAATGCAACATCCTGTCTAAGACACTTTGATATGATAACGATATACGATAGTGTTGTCATGGCGGGGAACGATATATCCCTAGAGCAACATGAAGGATAGTTACGACTGATTGATATGGTTTACGACAAGATTAGGATCAAGACCACTGAGTGTGATTGGATCATTCGACAAGATTGGCTTGACTCGATTGGTATGGATTAAGGATAGACTTGCGTTTTGATCACTGCTCAGATTGACAGGTAGAACTGTTGATGAGCGATATGAGGACAAATAGAAATTTGATTGATAGAAGAATGACTTGATAGAAGAAATTTGATTGAAAGACTGACAAGCTACTGTAGGATTTTCTTATTGCATGGGATATGGATATGGATATGGAATGGAATTGGATACGGTATGGATATGGATATGGAATGGAATGGAATTGGATACGGTATGGATATGGATATGGAATGGATGTGGATTTGTCATCGTGATATTTGCAAGGCTTTTTGCTTTCATCATTGGGCTTTATTATGTTGTAAGAAAATACAAGCATCTAAGTATAATTAGACCGAGATGACCTGAGTATCGCGTCCCTAGATTTTGATATAGCAAGTTGATACAAGCATCTAGTCAAACTTGAAGCTAGATGACCTGAGTACTTCTTGCATTTCAACAGACAAGGATTTCCCCTTTTCATGTTTAGACCTCAGAGTCCTCGATGATCTTTTGCTGATCATGTCGTTAGACAGAAGTCGTCACATTACTAAAGTTTAATCCACAAGCAGTAGACAAGAAAAATTATGCCCCCATCATAGCATCTCTAGCTTTTGGCATCCTTGAGTAGCATAGGAAGACATAATGACAAAAATCCAAGACCTTGTAAATTAACCCATTGACAAAACTTCTTTGCATTAGATGTGTCTTTTGCCATAATTGATACAGAATTAGTCTCAGTGTCTTTGGTATGGTGCCGCGCTTTGGACAGGTGGATGTTTTGAGTCAAGGACCTTTGTTTAAGGAACGCGTTGTGCTGCACTTGCTTGCCTGGTGAAAGGTATCACAATCCTTATTGGTATCCTCTTAGAACAGTGGCATTCAAGAATCCAAATCCGCAACTAGGTCGAGGAGTTGCCCCCAGTTTAGACAAGGATTGACTTATTGTGAGTGAGACGACATACAAACACGGAGAGACGGACCCTAAGGGACTGACCTAGTGCCTCGGGGGCTCATTGCTAAATGGCCTTGCCTACGTGACGACGCAGAGGCAACGTAGTTCGGGATAAACCCTAGCGAACCTAAGACCTAGGCGATGGCAAAGGACTCAAATTGACAGAAGGACTAGATATGGGACTAACGGGACAGTGGAGTGGAGAGAAGAGGAGCGAAGTGAAGTGAAGCGAAGCCTTGAGGGCGCATTGAGAATGGCCTTGCCTACGTGATAACTCAGAGGTGACGTAGTTCGAGGAGAAACCTGATGGACCTAAGATATGGAGTGGATGAGACACAATATGGACCAGATATCGAACAACTATGGATTAGATATGGAACAGAGATGGATCAAATATGGAACAGATAACATTGATGATAGAGGCTATGTTAGGCTGACACTGCAGACAAGATACTGAATAAGAATTTTGGATAGCCTTAATGCTAGATACTAATGACAAGGGAAACACCACGGATAGGCAGATGGATGGGTGATAGGGGATCAATGGCAGGTAGGTAGAAGGAAACAAGGATGTGATCTCCAAGGACTATGTCGCATAAGAATAACGTGCCCCACTGTAGGTAGAATACGTAGGATTTTTCATGACAATGTTTATGACGACAAGAGGATGAGAGGATAATGAAGGAGTTGCTTGGTTTGGGAGGGATAAGGTATGTCAAGAGACATCTAAAGCATTTGTCACCATTGTGCCCCCAAAAATGTGAGGGGGAAATTTGGTTATTCAAATCAATGAAAAATAATCCCAAACATCTACAGAATAATAAAGATAAAAGAGATTTAAAATAAAGAACAGACAATACCTTCACCTTTTACCTTTTTGCCTTCTGTAGTTCGCCTATCTTCGTTCGATCTTGATTGTGAAGCCCTCAGAAGCTGTTGCTTGCTTGCTTGTTTGAAGATGACAAATGAAGAATGGCTAGGATACTTTGGTATTTGAAGATGAGCTTCAAATACAAAAATGGAGGATGCTATGAAGTGCTCAAATATAATGGGGGTGCCAAAGGCGCGCTTAGATTCCTGCAGCATAAGTTTACACAAACTCCAAATATTGAAATGAAGAGAAGAAGGTTATATTTATAGAAGAGAGTGAGGGAAGATCAATGGTTGAGAAGAAAAGAATGAATCAACGGAGGAGGATTGTTGAGGAACGTGCAACAAATGGAAGAAAGACATGTGTCATTCAAAAAGAAGCTTTGTTGAGTTAAAAGCTTTCTTGATGAGTTTTTATTTTCTTTAAATTAGAATTTATTTTTCTAATTTAAGAGCAAAGTTGCTTTAAAGTTGCTTTAACTCAGCTTTTACTTTTGTATGACAAGAGGAATTTATTTTTAGAAGATATTGAAGATAAGAAAAAGAATTAAATAAATAAATTTATTTAATTTAGAAGATAAGAAAACAAATTAAATAAATAAATTTATTTAATTCATTTTTATAAGATTTGGAAGATAAGAAAGCAAATTAAATAAATAATTTTATTTAATTTAGAAGATAAGAAAACAAATTAAATAAATAAATTTATTTAATTCATTTTTAGAAGATTTGGAAGATAAGAAAGCAAATTAAATAAATAAATTTATTTAATTTATTTTTAGAAGATTTGGAAGATGAGAAAGCAAATTAAATAAATAAATTTATTTAATTTATTTTTAGAAGATTTGGAAGATGAGAAAGCAAATTAAATAAATAAATTTATTTAATTTATTTTTAGAAGATTTGGAAGATAATAAAGCAAATTAAATAAATAAATTTATTTAATTTAGAAGATAAGAAAACAAATTAAATAAATAAATTTATTTAATTCATTTTTAGAAGATTTGGAAGATAAGAAAGCAAAATAAATAAATTTATTTAATTTACTTGCACATGATTTTGGAAGAATAAATAAAATATTTAATTATATTTTATTTTTGGGGATTTTAATTTAAATAAATTTGCATTTTATTTAAATTAGGAAGAATGAAAGATTTAATTAAATAATTAAAATTATTTAATTACTTAGAAGAATGGATGTTTTAATTAAATAATTGAAATTATTTAATTATTTAGAAGAATAAAGTTAATGTAGATGAAATTAATTAAATAAATGAAATTTATTTAATTAAATGGAAGGAAGTGAATCAAATAAATAAATAAATTTATTTATTTATTGATAGAGGACTATGAAGATGAAATAAATATTTAAAATATTTATTTAAGTAGAGTCATGTCATTTTTAGGTGTATACACATACAAGAGCCTAGAATCGTGGTCACCTTTGACAAAATCCTTAGTGATAACCAAGATCATTTCTTTCGCTTGCTTGCAGAGCAAGGCGCCAAGTTACCTCAAGATTTTGATTTATCCACTCTCAAGGAGAACAACAACACCCAAGCCACCATACAAGCGATGCAAACCATGTCAATTGTGACCACGCCCCTACCTGAACAGAGCTTGCAGTATAGGAATCCCCTCTATCAAAACCCCATGGGAAAGAGGGCCGTATCACCGCTTCTGACTCCTATGGAGATCTACAAAATCCAACAAGAAACTCTCCAACATCAAGCAGAGTTAGCTAAGCAAGCCACCTTAGCTCAATCGAATATGCAACCACCTCCTAAAGTGTCCACCCCAATCGCAAGTGGAATCTTGGTTACCCCATCACGAATAGGTTTCCCACGAAATTACAATCCGGGGAACAACTATGTAGCCATGCAACAAGGGTCTCAACAACTACCACCTCCTATATCATTAAACCTTCATGTCTCTCAACCAATTAGAGTCATGCAAACCCAACCACAACATTCTTCTACGCTCGTCATCAAGCCACCTCAACCATCGCGAATCACTTCGACCTATGTCCCTCCTCCACAACGTTCATCCTCGCTAAATTTCTTTCACACATTTCCTAGCCACTCTCAACATTTCCAACATCAAGTTTCCCAAAGCTATGTGCCACCATCACAACCTAATCAAACGCACTTTAGCTTTCCTCCACCCAATTCTTTTCTTCAACCATCACAAAGCCAACATTCTTACCTAGTGCCACCTCCACCTCTGCCAAATCAAAACCTCCAATTCCAACCCAATCTGAACCAAACGTACAACCTATATGATCCCAACCAATCTTACGACCCTTATCATACCAATGCACAAGGCTTACAATACAATCTTCTGTATGGGCAACAACAACTACTGCTAGGACAACAGGAGATGTTTCCCACCCTTCCCACGGCGATGGAGCTAAAGATCGCAGAAGTTCAACAACAGCTATCTAATCTCACATTTGGCCACACCAAGAAGACCTTCTCTTTAGAGGAAGTGTGTCCTTATCCTTTTGATCGGTCACTACCAATGATCCCTTTTCTGCAAAATTTCACTATTCCCAAGTTTGATAAATACAAGGGAAAAGGTGACCAAAAGATCATCTTAGAGAATTCTATCTCGCTTGCTTCGAGGTCTCGCATAATGACACGTATCTCATGCGTCTCTTTCCTCGCAGTCTCGGAGGTCAAGCTATAGAATGGTTCTCACACTTACCCACGGGAATCAAGTCTTTCAACAAGCTAGCCGAGAAATTTGCCACCCATTTTTCTTACAACGCAGAGCATGAGATTTCCATGACTGATCTATGCAACAATAAACAGAAAAATGGTGAAACTTTCATTTCTTTCCTTCAATGGTGGAGACAAATGGCTAGTGGAGACAAATGGCTAGCAAATTCCCTTTCAAGATTCCTGAGAAATAGCTTGTTAGCATATTTGTGCAGAACCTCAACCAAGAGTTAGGTTTCCATTTACAAATTCTTAGTGCTACAACCTTCGACGAAATCACATACAAGGGAATCAACATTGAAAAAGCCCTCATTGCTAAGGGTGTGGTCAAAATCTTCAAAGAAACGAAAGATAATGCTCCTCATCAACAATCGAACGATAAACCCAAATATTGGAAAAAAAACAAAAACGTGGTCAACGATGGGGTGGTCGATTCTAAACATGTCCAAACGTTGCAAACACCACTGCAACTCTCCAAACCAAGTCAAGCTCCACCTCAACAACAACAGAAATAAAGGCAACCTTATCAAAACCAGCAACAACAACAACAAGAGCGGCCTCAACAAGATTACCCTCCGCGACGTTAATTCACTCCCTTGGGAGTGCCCATCGAATCGATCTTACAACAAATTTTGCAGAAAGGGCTCATCACCTTACCCGATGCTCCCCCTATGGAGAACCTGTTTACAAAACTACACGTTACAAAGATAATGAATATTGTGAATTCCATAGGAGCAAGGGACACAGAACGACATCGTGCATGAAACTCAAGCATCTAATCCAAAATCTCATCGAAGGCAACCAAATCACTTTTGAAAATGAAACACCAGTTCAACACACGAACAAAGACCTCGATATGTACAAGGAACCATTCCCTCCTCATGGTCCACCTCCTCCTCAGGATAGAGGTAAAGGTATCAATCATGCTTCTACTTCCTTTGATTCCATTGTAGGTCATTTTGAAGAGAGTCGAGTATCTACCCTCACAATCAAAGGCAACTCTACGGATTGCGTTGTTACAACTCGCCGTGGTCGTGTCACCATTCGTGGTCCTACACCCAGTCTTCCAGCTCAATCTGATTATAATCTTGTGGAACATCTAGGGAAAACACCCGCACAAATCTCTATCTTGGACCTTCTACGGTCATCACTTGCACATAGAGTAGTGCTAGAAAAAGCCCTCCAAGAGTCTTCGGTTCCTAACAACATAGCAGTCACGGATTTCCAAACTATAGTAGGTAACATTGCTTCACCTTACAACGTGGTCTTCTCTGAGAAGGACCTCCCATCCCATGATCCTTGTCACAATGATGCCCTTCATATTAAGGTTCTCATCCATAAGCGCAAAATCAAACGTATACTCATAGATGGTGGTGCTGGTCTCAACATCTGTTCTTTAAAGTTACTTAAGCAATTGGGATACTCTGAGGATCATGTCAACTCTGATCATAGTATTACAATCAAGGGGTACGATGATGCCGAACGCCGCTCAGAAGGGGTTATCCACTTGCCTATACAACTCGGCCCTGTCATACTTGAAACCAGGTGTCAAGTTCTTGATATTGAGCTGCCTTACAACATTATCCTAGGCCGCCCGTGGATCCATGCAATGAAAGCTGTTCCCTCCACGTACCATCAGTCTCTCAAGTTCCCATACAATGGTATGGAGATAACTATCCCAGGAGACCCCAATCCTTTTGAATTCTACTGTGTCTTGCAAGGCAGTTATAAGAATTGCAACCAGGTGCCTAACAATGAAAAAGCTCTTAAATCCCCACTATATGTTGACCCTGCAACGTTGACTCCAGCCTCTACAAGTAACCCTAATCCTCTTCCTGAAATCAAAGCTCACATCTGTGATATAGGCTTTGGAACATATGATATCTCAAAATCTTGTTGTGTAGGGTGGATGCCTTTATCTCCAAAATCTTACGGCCAACCACCCATTGCCAAAGTAACTAAAAAAGTAGCTATTCCTCCCCCAATGTTTTTAACCAAATTCCAACAGGGAAATTTATTGGAAGAGGAAACTATTGAGGACATTTCTTCTTGGCTCTATAAGGAGAAAGAACCAGTCACAATACCAGTCAAGCAATATGGCAATGGCTTAAGGATAGTAAAAAACATGGGCTACAAAGGCAAAGGTGGCCTTGGGAAACAGAATCAAGGAACTATGGAACCCATTGTTGTGACAAAGAAGCTAGACAAGAAGGGATTAGGATTTGGTAAGAAGGTACCGTACGCCTTGGACATCAAGTATATCCTCGATGAGGTAGCTGACACTTTTCCCGCCAATTCGACGTCTATAGAGGATATCATCGATGACTCTTCCCTCCATATGACTAACCTCTTCGTAGAATTCTCCATTTTTACGCTATCCTCCGTATCTTTAACCTCCACCACAAACACCCAGAATGTCACACTTGTCTACCCTGAACTTATCGACTAGGACCAACAAGGGTCCCCCATTATAGATGTATTTCAGAATGACGAAGCTTTAGCTGAGTTCATGGGACTTCGGGAAGGTATCCCTCTTGGCAATCATAAAGCAGGCTTTGTAATGGAACTAGAGCCAATAGCTTATTTTGGTGAGAATGCCAAATCCTCCAGTCGCAAAAGTACAAATAAAGAAAGATCTATAGGTGAAAACCACACTGTGGCACCTCCCGATCACAAAATAGTAAAAACAAAGGACGTATCCAAAGGTGAAAACCCAACTGTGGCACCTAAGGATGGACGATTTGACCTTCCCCTACCATCTAAGTATCAAGAGAAGTCATCTCTCCTAGTGGAAGATTCTGCAGAGATAAACCTTGGCACAGAGCAAAATCCAAAGACCACATTCCTAGCAACATCATTATCAGAAACAAAGCACAAGAACCTTAACTCATTCTTCTTACAGAGAACCATCAACTTTGCATGGACCTATGCTGATATGCCAGGGCTAGACCCCAAGCTAGTAGTTCATTATCTCACAGTTGATCCCAAAGTGAAACCAGTCAAACAGAAGTTGAGAAAGATGTACCCACAGATAGCTCTCTTGGTAAAAGTGGAAATACAGAAATTATTAGATGCAAAGTTCATACGACCCATTGACTATTCAGATTGGGTCTCAAACATTGTACCTATGTCTAAACCCAATGGGCGCATCCGCATGTGTAATGATTTTAGAGATCTCAACAAGGCATGTCCCAAAGACGACTTTCCACTACCAAACATTGACATTATAGTGGACTTGACAGCAGGTCACGAGATGCTTTCTCTCATGGACGGATTCTTGGGCTACAATCAGATAAGGATAGTAGAAGAAGACCAACATAAAACAACATTTACTTACCCTTGGGGTAACTATTGTTGGTGTGTCATGCTGTTTGGTCTGAAGAATGCAGGAGCAACCTATCAGAGAGCAATGACAGTGATATTCCATGATCTCTTTCATCACATCATGGAGGACTATGTGGATGATATACTGGCTAAATCTTCTAGGGCAGATCACATATAGGTTCTAGGACAGATCTTCGACAGGCTCAAAAAATACCAAGTAAGACTCAATCCAAAGAAGTGTGTATTTGGTGTGACATCAAGGAAGCTGTTGGGATACATAGTATCTCGTAGAGGCATCGAAGTAGATCCAGCGAAAGTAAAGGCTATAGTGGAGATGCCTCCACCAAAGAACCTTAAAGCATTAAGGAGCCTTCAGGGAAGGTCGCAATCCATTAGGCATTTCATCTCACAGCTAGCAGATAAATGCCAACCATTTCAACACTTGCTCTGAAAGGATGTCTCATTTTGATGGGACGACAAGTGTCAGGCAGCGTTTGATCAACTTAAAGAGTATCTAGCTACACCTCCTGTATTGGTTCCACCAGTCACGGTTAAACCTTTGATATTATATATCTCCACTACAAATTCAGCACTGGGGGCCCTGCTAGCACAAAATGATGAATCAGGAAAGGAGCATGCAATTTATTATATCAATAGAACCTTGGTGGGATATGAGCTCAATTATTCACCAATGGAAAGGGCTTGTTTAGCAGTAGTGTTTGCTTCTCAAAAGTTGCGGAATTACATGCTGAACCAACACACAAATCTGATAGCCAAGATTGATCCCTTAAAGTATCTACTAGCAAAAGCAGCTCTCACAGGCAGACTAGCTAAATGGGTCATGATCCTTAGTGAGTTTGATATTGAGTATATGGATCGCAAAGCAATCAAAGGACAAGCCCTAGCAGATCAACTAGCAGAAGCACCCATGACTGATACACACCCTATGGTAGCAGACTTTCCAGAGGAGAATCTATTCACTCTTACCAACTCAATAATGTGGAAGTCGTACTTTGATGGTTCCTATACGCAGCATGGATCAGGGGCTGGCATCTTATTCATCACACCTCAAAATGACTATATTCCTAAGTCATATCGGCTTGCATTCCCTTGCACCAATAACATTACCAAGTATGAAGCACTCCTCATAGGTCTCAATACAGCAGTTCAATGGGACATCACAGAACTACAGGTTTATGGAGTCTCACAACTAGTCATTCTCCAAGTCACAGATGAGTACCAAACAAAAGATGAAAAGTTGGTCCCCTACAAGCAACTAGTGGACGCCTACAAACCACACTTCTCTAGCATCACATTTGAGCAAATTCCAAGAGAGCATAACAAAGCTGCGGATTCTATGGCTTTTGTAGGGTCACTGATTGACATGCCTGCTAATACACAGAAATGTGAATTCTTGATCGAGCAATTGTTGATACCCACCGTCGACATTCTAGTTACTGAAATCATCTGCGAACTTGTTGGTCCCAATTCCCCATGGTATGAAGATATCTATGAATACCTTAAGAACAAAACCTTTCCCCCTGACCTATCATCCACCCAACGCAAAACCTTTATCCATTGATCCTCTCATTACATCATTCTGGGTGATACACTATATCGCCGGAGTCTCGATGGTATCCTCTTACGATGTCTTAACGCGGAAGAAGCTGAAGCTACCTTACGAGACATACATGAAGGTGTCTGTGGCGCACATTCTACCGGTCCTAATCTCGCTAAGAAGATACTCAGAACAGGTTATTACTGGCCTACAATAGAGCAAGATGCTGCACAGTTTGCTAATACTCTACAATGCCAGCAGCATGGAGATTTGATTCACACACCAGCTCATGAATTACAGCCTGTGACTACTCGATGGCCCTTTTCTCAATGGGGTCTTGACCTTGTAGGACAAATCCACCCCTCCTCTTCCAATGGCCACAAATTTATTATTACCGCCACTGAGCATTTTACGAAGTGGGTTGAAGCCATTCCCATGGCCTATATCACCGATAAGCAAATAGCCAAGTTTATCCTAAACTACCTCATATGCCGGTATGGTATCCCCCAAGCTATTGTCACTGATAATGGGAGACCATTCAAGAATCAGGATGTCCGTTCCTTGTGCACACAATACAATATCCAACATCACTTTTTAACTCCCTACTATCCGCAGAGTAACGGCCAAGCTGAGGCTTCCAATAAAACCATTCTCAAGATTCTCAAGAAAACGGTCAATGAAGCTGATCGTGATTGGCACTTGCAACTCAATCCCGCCCTATGGGCCTATCGCACTAGTATCAGAACACCAACTAGTGCCAGACCATATGCCTTGGTCTTTGGCTCTGAGGCCATCCTACCTATAGAGGTCGAGATCCCATCCCTCAGAGTATCCATGCAGGACCTGATCGGCGAAGACGAGTATTGCACTTCCAGATTAGCTGAGCTAGAACTACTAGATGAGAGGTGCCTTGCCGCACTTAATCATCTCCATGTCTATCAAAACTGCCTCCGGCGTAATTACAACAAAAAAATCAAAGAAAGACGGTTTCAAGTTGGTGATCTTGTACTTAAAGAGAATCAGAGAAATCAAGCAGATCAAGAAAAGAAGGGCAAGTTTGAGCCTAACTGGTTAGGTCCCTTTATTGTCACAGCAGCATATGAATCAAGAGCTTATACTTTAGCTACACCTAACGGCATTCCTCTGGATGAGCCACTTAATAGTGTCCATCTCAAGAAGTTCTATGCCTGATCCTCAGAGTATTCCAAAAAAAAACAAAAAAATCTAAAAAAATCCGTCCTCTGGTGAAAACCTGGCAAACAGGCACTATGTGTAGCATCAGCATCCATCGTCTATCGAGTCTTGTCCACTCCATGTCCATAAAACCATTGACCTTGTTTGCATTTCCATCTCCCTATCTAGTATAGCTTGGAAATTTGTCAATGTCCACTGTCGTCATCCCACGTCTTGATCTGTCTCAACAGTGTGCGCTGTTTGGTCCTAGGTCACAACTTTCTAGGTCTTCTTCGTCAGTCATCCATATAAATTCCTCTACCGGAATGGGGGCAACTCTTTCCTTAACTTAGGTCTAGGAGTGGTTCCTTGTTCACGGTTCACAATCACATCGATCTTTTCTCCTTTCCGCAGATAACACCCTTTAATGGACACAGCGCTCCTATGATAAGACTGTTATCTTCTCAACACTTTTCCTATATCATCAAAACACCACCCAGAACTACATATTATCTCATTTCAATCTTAAGGTACCTTGATCCCATGGATATGGGTATGTAGGCAGTCTGGAATATGAAGGAAGTTTCTAGTACTCAGGTACATAAGATCTCCCCCTTCCCCCTTGACCCATTTCATCACTCTAACCAGAACTACATATTATCTCATTTCAATCTTAAGGTACCTTGATCCCATGGAGATGGGTATGTAGGCAGTTTGGAATACGAAGGAAGTATCTCGTACTCAGGTACATAAGATCCCCTCCTTTCCACCTTGACCCATCTCATCACTCTATCCAGAACTACATATTTATCATTTTCATCTTTCCTTGTAATGTGCCTTGATCCCATGGATACAGGGTATGTAGGCAGTCTGGAATACGAAGGATGTATCCAGTACTCAGGCACATACGATTCATCATTCTCCACCCATTTCACTCCATCAAACACTATCACCTTTCTAGTCTTCCGTTTTTCAAAATCCATTCGCCTCGACTTGACTAACTCAAGCAGCAAGCTAGCGCATCCTTTCAAAGCAAAGGTCCTTAACAAACCTGAAGCAAAGCAGCTTCCTTCCAGAGTCCTCTACTATCCTACATACTGATTGCCAACATCAGCTAAGTACTGCTTAACCAAAGCCCTAGATCAACAAGCTTGTCTTCTGCGCAGTGTTCCATTGTCGAGACCAACACACGCGTCTCCTGCGACATGTGGCATTTCTTGCAGCGAGACATTATCTTTTTAGGTAGATAACCCCCTTTAACAGACATAGAGTTCCTACGATAAGGCTGTTATCTTTCCTATCCACTCTATCCTAAGCAACCTCTTTGGTAAGAGAATATGTTGGCTGTATGTTTACTTTGTATGTCAATCAATTTGTGTTATGGTTTATCTTTTGTTCCTTTATCCATTACCTATTCAAGGCTACCTTGATTTATCTATAATCTTGGTATGTTGTGATGCAGTATGGATTGGGGGGCATAGTCATTGTTTTTTTTATGTGCCGTGTTTGAGGAATGATCTTTAGCATCTTTCTTAGCATTCTATTTATCTTGTGTGTGTTACAACCTAGCATCTTACATATTAATAATTCTTCTTGCATTTACATGTATTGAAGTTTATTTTATGTTCAAGACTATGGCTTATTCACATGTTCCAACAAGGTCATATTATGTCTAAAGGGATCTAAGTTCAAACCGCTTGCTTGCAGAGTCAATGTCCACGCACTCAGATATTACAGCACCTTGGTCTTTTATACCTTGGTGGCAAACTATCCACGTGCTATATCAAAAATAAGGATTGCTCTTTATATACAACTGTGAAACCGTTGCAACCAGCTCATCATCTACCCATCCATTCATCCAAGGCCTTATATAGTTTTCCAGCAAGGATCGATCAACAGTCTTTCTCTCATGTTCTCTTCTATCTCCTTTCTTCTATCTATCATCAACCCAACCTCGTCTGTCTCCAACAAAATCTTCTAGTCGAGTGTCAACACAGTTCTTCTATCGCTTCCATGTCTTTCCTCTCGAGGGGTATCCTACAATAACTACGCTGGGGCAACTACCTACACTGGGGCATCAGTAAATTGTATCATGTCTTCAATAATCATTTTCTTTGACGCAACGCTATAGACTGCATTGCATCAAAGAGGGGCAAAATGTAGACACCCTAAAATGACCGTGTCGTTGAATCACTTGCATTTCATAATCTGTCTAATCACCTACATTTCAACGTTAATTAAATAATCTAATTATTTAATTAATTTCACCAAATTCTTCTAAATCACATATTTTCGACATTAATTAAATAAATTCTCTTTATTTAATTAATTAAATTAAATTCCTCTATATTCTTCTACAATTAAATAATTTTAATTATTTAATTAGACCATTATCTTCTGTCCAAATCTCAAGTCTCCATTAATTAAATAAATCTAATTATTTAATTAATTCGCCACAAATTCCCTCTTATCTACAATTTAAATAATTCTTAATTATTTAATTAAATCAAAACTGTTCTTTCAAAATCATGCACAACAATTAAATAAATTTATTTATTTAATTTACTTTCAAATCTTCTAAATTAAATAATTCCAATTATTTATTATTTCTTCCAAAATATCTCCTTTAAATTTAAATAAATCAATTATTTATTTAAATTGTTTTTTCTTCTAAATTTGAGTTATCTCTAATATAACTCAGGCTTTCTTGCTCATGCAATTAAATATTTCTAATAATTAATAAAGCAAAATATCTTCTTGTTTTCATGCAAATCTCTTCTTCTTGTTTTAAATCACTTAACTGACTATTACATTCTGTTAATTGCTTTAACTCATTCTTCTATTCTTGATAACTCCTCTCATGCAAAAGAAAACAAGACACATGTCTTCTTCTCATTCGTTGCACGTTCCTCAACTATTCTCCTCCATTGATTCTTCTGAATTATATGGACCATTGATCAATCCTCGTTGAAATCTATATAAACCCCCCTCATCTCCTTCATTAAGCCTCTCTCTCTTCGATTTTATTCTCAGGCATACTTAACAGCGCTTTGAGCATACCACGATTCGATTGAGCAACCACACAATCTCTTAACATTGATCTCTTGAGCACACTACTTACTTGTTGCAGCTATGGTTTCGCAACTTCATTGAGCAATCTACACTTCTCCAAAAGGGAACAATACAGGTTTTGGTAAGAGCTTTCATTTTTACTTTGATTTGATGATAATGGTTTTTACTTAGATTGGTTCACTTTATGTGATTGGTTTTTGGTTTTATTAGTTTAGATTTAATTGATTTTTCCTCATACACAACTACCTTATAGCAGGTGCAGGCGATGAGGGCTGAGAGAGATAGTCTGCGGACAGAGAGTTATATAGTTGTTCAGCAGCTACAGGTGATGACCAGTGAGCAGGATAAAGTAGTGGCTGCATTGGATACAGATGGAGCGACTATGTATATGGCCACACAGCTGACACAGGTACATGGAGAGTTGAGGAGGGTGCAGGGTGAGGCTGAGTATTATAGAGGCCTATATTATGGAGTTGTGCCAGTAGAGCAAAGGTAGCCTTGCTTCAGGAGCAGTTTAGGAGCTTCAGGGTCACGGAGGACAGGTGGATCTCAATCTGTTGCATCAGTGATGGGACCTCAAAGAGATAGGGGGATAGGTGCATGACCCAGTGGTGGTGGTCAGGGCGAGGGAGCTGCCAATAGTCACTGGGGCTACTTTGTTTGTGTATATTATGTTGTATCATGATGAGGCCTAGAGCCAATTGTACATACATTCTTTATGGCTCATGGATAGACCATGTTGTATTTGTAGACACTTGTATATTGACACATTGATGTGTGTGTATATATATATATTGGCCTTGATTCGATATGATTATGGATGCACTTATGGTGTAATGATGGTTACGCATGTTATATTTATACTTTCATGGATGATATGGTACTTACATCATAAGCCAAGGAGTAGTGATAGATTAAATTTCATGTGCTAGTGCATGTATTAGATCTCCATGTTTCTGACATTGTAGACATCTTTTGGCAAATTGTTGTGCATCTTTCTCCATAGTTGGCAAATAGTATCCAGCTCGTAAAATTTTCTTTACAAGGCCAAGGCCAGTGGAATGCAATCTGCATACACCTTCATGTACTTCACATGAGGCAACCTTTACTTCCTCAAAATTAAGACATCTAAGAAGGATACCATCAAGACTCTGGTGATATAGGGAGTCTCCTAAGATAGTATAGTGAGAGGCTCGACGGATAAAGGTTTTGCGTTGTGTATTAGATAGTTGTAGTGGAAAGGTTTGATGGCAGAGATACTCGTATATGTCCTCATACCAAGGTGAATTGGGACCAACAATCTCATAAATAAGCTCAAACTATGGTACTTCAAATGCTGGAATCAAAATCTATTCAACCAGGAACTCACACTTATGTGTATTAGATGGCATATCTAGAAGAGAACCAATCATAGCCATAGCATTTGTTGCTTTGTTTTGTATCCTTGGAATCTGCTCAAAGGTGATAATGTCAAAATATTTCTAAAAATCATCCACCATTAGCTTATATGGAAGGAGATTCTCATCTTTTGTTTGATATTCATCTAAAACCTGTCTGATAACCAATTGGGAATCACCAAAGACTTGAAGTTGTTTAATAGCCCATTGTACTGCCATGTGTAATCTTGTGATTAAAGCCTCATATTCTGCTATGTTATTTGTACATGGAAATGCAATTCTCTATGATTTTGGGATATAATCTCCTTGAGGGGTAACAAACAATATCCCCACTCCTGATCCATGTTGTGTGTAAGATCCATCAAAGTATAGCTGCCACAGTGTTGGTGAAGTTAAATTGAACAATTCTTCATCAGGAAACTTTGGACGAATTGGTTGAATATCTATGATGGGTGTTGCGGCTAACTAATTAGAAATAACTTGTCCTTTTATGGCCTTACAATCCACATATTGTATGTCAAATTCACTTAAGATCATAACCCATTTTGCTAGTCTTCCCGTAAGGATTGCTTTAGAGAGAAGATATTTGAGTGGATCAACATTAGATATGAGTTTTGTTGTTTGGTTCAACATATAATGTCGTAACTTTTGGGAAGCAAACACCAATGCCAAACATGCTTTTTCTATAGGGGAATAATTAAGTTCATATCCCACAAGAGTTTTGCTGATGTAATAAATGGCTTGTTCCTTTCCTGAATCATCATGCTGAGCTAACAGGGCTCCCAATACTGTTGTTGTTGAAGATATGTAGAGCAATAATGGGAGATCAAGTACAGGAGGTACTAACACAAGAGGTGTTGCTAGATATTCTTTTATTTTTTTGAAGGCCTATTGACACTTCTCATCCCACTTAAATGGTTCGCCCTTGCGAAGAAGGTGTTGAAAAGGATGACACGTATTTGCTAGTTGTGAGATAAATCTGTGAATGGATTGTAACCTTCCTTGTAGACTACGTAGCTGCTTGAGATTATCTAGAGGAGATATTTCCATGATAGCTTTTACTTTGTCTGGATCCACTTCTATTCCTCGGCGAGATACAATGTATCCCAACAATTTTCCAGATGGTACCCCAAATACATATTTCTTTGGGTTCAGCCTAACTTGATATTTCTCTAGTCGATCAAATATTTGCGCCAATACTTGTAGATGTCCTTCCCTTGTGTTGGATTTCCCTAGAATATCATCAACATAGTCTTCCATGATAGTATGAAAGAGGTCATGGAAAATAACTGTCATGGCTCGTTGATAAGTAGCTCCTGCATTCTTGAGACCAAAAGGCATTACAACCCAACAGTATGTACCCCATGGACAAATGAATGATGTCTTGTCTTGATCTTCCTCTACTATTCTGATTTGGTTATATCCTCAGAATCTGTCCCTCAAAGATAACATTTCATGTCCAGCTGTGAGATCTACAATGTTGTTTATGTTTGGTAATGGAAAATCATCTTTGGGACATGCTTTATTAAGATCTCTGAAGTCTGTACAACAGCGAACTCGTCCATCAAGTTTTTCTACAAGTACCAAGTTTGAAACCCACTCTGGATAATCAATAGGCTTTATGAACTTTACTTCTAAGAGCTTTTGAATTTCTACCTTAACCAATAGAGCTACTTGTGGATGCATTTTGCATAATTTTTGTTTGACAGGTTTTGCATTAGGAGATATTGCTAAATGATGTACCACAAGTGATGGATCTAGACCTGGCATGTCAGCATAGGTCCATGCAAAATTGATGACTCTTTATGAAAAATGTTGTGAAATCTCTTCTTTCTTGCTCTGATAGTGATGCTGCCAAATATGTGATCTTTGGATTCTACTCTGTACCCAAGTTTATGTCTTGTGATTTTTCCACTAGCACTATTGATTTCTCATGATAGTCGGTGGCAACAGGAAGATCAAATCCTCCATCCTTAGGTGCCTTAGAGAGGTTTTCACTCTCAGATACGTCCTTTATTTTTACTTTTTCACAATCAAGAGGTACCTTCCAGTTTTCACCTAATGACCTATCTTTTTTTATTTTATTTATTTCACTTTTGCGACTGAAGGATTTGATACTTCCGCCAAAATATGCTAGTTTAGGGAGATCCATCATGAAGCCTGCTTTGTGATCACCCAATGGAATACCTTGATGTAAACCCATGAATTTGACAATAGCTTCGTCATTTTCAAATGTGTCCAATATCGGTGCCCCCTGTTGGTCCCAATTGACAAGGTCAGGATATACAAGTGAAAGGGTAAAGGACAAAGGGTGTTGGCTAGATGAAGTTGTGGAGATCATGAAGATGGAGTTTTCTTGAAAAAGGTCAGTAATATGAAGGGAGGAATCATCGATGGTATCCGTATTAGATGTCTCTCCTACCAAGGAAGGTCTAGCTTCCATATTAGAAATACACTTAATATCTTTGGAAGGCAGTTCCTCTAGCTGATAGCCAAGGCCTTGTTTATTAAACTTCTTAGACACAACAATGGGTTCGAGAGGTCCTTGTTCCTAGGATCCCAATCCACCATGTCCTTTGTAGCCCATGTTCTTGATGATGTGGAACCCATTGTTATATCGTTCTACTTCAAGTTGGACTTGGTCGTTCTCATCATAGAATATCCAAGAGTCGATATCATCAATATCGTCATCATCGAGGAATCAACCTTTGATGAATACTATGGGAGGTGCTTTTATGACAACTATGGATGAAGATGGCTTAGATGTAGAAGGTTTACCATGAAATTTGGGAGATAAGGGAAGAGTTCCACACAACAAGATTCTTGCAATGTGTACTCACCCGGACCGTGCTTGGTGTATTTGATATGGAGATTGGAAGCGGCTTTGCTAGATGATGGCTTGAGTAGGGCAGAGGGATCAACTTATGAGGATGATGGATATGCTTCGGTGTTGATAGGAATGCGGTTAGGGCTGTGATATTTGGCTTGAAAAGCATGGCAAATTTTGAATGGATTGGGATCAACATGAATAGTGATCTCAACACCGTTATGTGGAAACTTGAGACATTGATGGTATGTGGAAGGAACGGCTTTGAGAGCATGGATCCATGGACGACCAAGAATGATGTTATAAGGAAGTTCAATATCAAGGACTTGACAACGTGTGTTAATGGTGACCGGTCCAACTTGGATAGGCAAGTGAATAATCCCTTCAGTATCTCTCTCGTCATCATCATATGCTTTGATAGTAATGACCTTAGAAGTGTCAACATCTTTCTCAGAATATCCCAATTGTTTTATTAATTTTAAATAACATATGTTAAGACCAACTCCACCATCCACTAAGATTCATTTGATACAGCATTGTTTAATAAACACTTCTATGTGGAGGGCTTCGTTATGTGATGGGTTGATGGAAGGCTGAAGATCTTTGTCAGAAAAGGTGAGATGGCAAGGAGCTACAATGCTAGCTACCATAGATTGAAATTGAGCGGTATTGATATCATTGGGCACCAAAGATTCTTGCAAGGCTTTATCAAGGATAGCTTTGTGGGCAGGGGATATCTGAAGCAATTCAAGGATGGAAATATGTGCAAGTGTTTGCCAAGGTGGTCAAGGATGTTTTAACTAGAAGATGGTCGAGGAGGATGGACAGGTGCTCCTTGAATAGTAACACGACCTCTTTGGGTAGTCACAGCACAGTCAAGTGCTTTGCCTTGGATAGTAATAGTAGAAATGTGAGCATGGTCAATACGGCCAATAGTAGATGACTCATAGTTATATTGAATGGCATTCCCAGTGTGGGGGTTACTTGGTTTGTCATGAGATGGAAGTGGATTCTTGAAAGCATCTAGATCATAATTCGATGTTGGTTGCTGTGTAGGTTGTGTCGTTGGAGGCATGATTTTGATTAAACTTTGTTTGATGAAATCTTGAATAACATGCTTTAAGCGCATACAACCGTTTGTCTTATGTCTTTTAACTCTATGATAATCGCAATACTCATTTTCTTTGTACCAAGGAGCTTTAAAGAGTGGTTTGCCGTTAGGTGGTGCATCCGATAAAATGATATCTCCCACTTGCAGAAGCTTTCAAAAGATAACTTCCATAGGTTCCGCTCAAGGTGTAAATTGGCGTCGAGGATTTGAAGTTTGTCGTTGTTGAGTTCGTTGAAAAGGTTGAGTTGTTGTAGATGCGGCTTGGATATTAATAGGAGCTTTCACTATTTGGATGTTCTTTGTGTCTACAACCCCGTCATTGACAACGTTCTTGTTTTTGTTCCAAAAGTAGGATTTATCATTGGAGTTTTGAGGGTTGTCTTTGTTATCTCTGAAAATCTTGATAGTGCCTTTAGCAATTAAAGCTCGTTCAATGATGGTTCCTTTGGAAACAACTTCGTCAAAGGTGCTAGCACTTTGTAGTTGTACTTGGAAAGAAAGCTCGGGATGAAGATTTTAAACAAAGATATCAAGCTGTTGCTTCTCAGGTATTTCCCAGGATAATTTGCTAGCCATATTATGCCATCGTTGAGTGAATGAAGAGAAGGCTTCATCGTTGTGTTGTTTATTGTTGACAAGGTCATTCATGTTCACTTCATGTTCAATGTTAAAAGAGAAATGCCATCAGAATTTACTTGCTAGTTCTGTGAATGACCTAATGCCCAAAGGTAAATGAGAGGACCATTCAAGAGCTTGTCCCGCTAAGCTTCGGGGAAATAGTCTCAAAAGATATGTATCATCTTGAGCAACATCAAGACATGCGACAAAGAATGCTCTAAGATGGTCATCTGGATTTCCTTTTCCTTTGTACTTGTCAAATTGTGGAATTTCAAACTGTGGTGGAAAAGTTGTCATATGAAGTGACTTGTCAAATGGATAAGCGCATATGTCTTCTGAAGAAAATGATTTCTTTCCGTGGCCTACCGCTTTGTTAATCATTTGTTGAACATCCGCTGGAGATAATTGTTGTTGTTGCAAAGGGGGTTGTTGGTTTGAAGGTGGAATGTAATATGATGTATATTGTGGTTGTTGTTGCGGGATATATGAAGCCATGACCATTTGTTGAGGTTGTGAACTCACAATATATGTCATAGGATTAGTATGTGACACATATGTGTTTGAAGATTGTCGTCCATGAGACACAAGCGGTGGTTGAGTATATTGCGATGAATTAAGACCAAGGTTTTGCATCACATGGGAAGTATAGGATGGATTGGAGTTGGTCAATGGTTGCGAGTTTAGAGTTGGGTTTGTGATATGGTAGGTAATAGAAGGATTGGTAGATGTGAAAGAAGGATGGATATTCAGATTTATATTTTGGACAACATGAGGATTGGTATATGTCACATATTGGGTGACGATGGGCAATCCTTGAGTGGTATAAGATGGATTGATGGCTTGTGAAAGATTGTAAGAAGATGGTGGAAGTGATGTAAGTTGGTCAACATGAGAGACTGCAGAGCTGAGATTTGCTTGTGAAACAATTGGCGGGTCATTCATGTCAATGAGACTAACATTGGGGTTATATGATGTGTTTGATAGATCCGTGGAAATCGTGGAGACGATATTAGTGGTGGTAGGGATATGAGATGTGGTTTCTGCATGTGATGCAAGAGGAGTAGTGGATTGCAATGGTTGCGAGACATGGACAAGTTGTGTTGTTTGAATAGCTTGGGAAACTTGTGGAATATGAGATTCGGGGATAACTTGTGATGTGATAGGAGTTTGCTCTTGGACAAGATGGACAGCTTGTGTTACTTGACTTACAGATACGATCATAATAGGAGAAGGGGTATGTTGTGAAACATGGAATGGTGGAATATTTACATTTTGTGAAAGGGGAGTACATTAGTTGGAGTGATCAAAGGTTCTAAAGTGTACTCCGAACATGGTGGGTCGAAGGAAGTAACAATGGGCAATGAAAGAGATGGGTTGGAAGGTGGATTTTGCAACATGGTATGCGATGGTGTGGCTATGGTAGATGGTCCCTTTGCAACAACAGCGGGAATGCTTGGATCATGCTCTTGAATAGCAGATATGTCAAAGTCTCTTGGTAACTTAGCTCCCATGCATGCTAGTTGCAAGAAGTAGTGGTTAGGATCGGATAAAACAAGTCTCTCAAATTGATCCCATACATGTGTATCTCTAAATTCTAATAAGTCTTCTTGGGATTGTTCTTCATAAGTCTCAGAAAATTTTTGAGGTTGCATTTGTTGTGAAGATGATTCTCCAAGGGTATATCCCTTGGGCACAAACATATGAGGAGGCAAACCAAGTGTAAATTGAGTTGCATCTCTAAGAGGTGTTGATCTAGATTGTTGCATCTTGGCTTCCATCTCAACTCACAATTTTGCTTCTATTTTAGCTCTATATTGGCTCCTAGTTTGAGGCATGATTGTTGATGTTGAAAGTTGGACTTTGGTTTGCTAATGTTGAGACCCAAAGATGATGGTTTGCTAGTTGGTTGATCGGTTGTTGGTTTGCTTTGCTAGTTTGTTGTTTGCTTTGTTGTTGGGTTGCTTGGTTGACTATTGATGTTGCTTGGTTGTTGGTTGCTAATTGTTTGATAGTTGGTTGATAGACTTCCCTAGAGGATAGCTCACACACTCAAAGGGAAAAAGTTGGTTGATGTTGTTGTTTGCTGATATTGCTAAGCCTAAAGATGTTTTGCTGACGTTGGATTGATTGTTGGTTGTTTTGATTTGCTGATTTGAGGTCTCAAAAAGATAGAAAGTCCACAAAGTCCAATTGTTTGTTATGCTCAAGATAGAAGACAAAATCTAGGTGTCTATAAATGCTCAGAAGTGTGTTGAAGCTAAGCAAGCTGAAAATGTAGCCGGTTTGGCTAAATTATTGGGTTTTGCTGATATTTAGCCAGAGGTGACAGATAATAGCTCAGATGTGACACAGAAAAAGCCAAAGGTGATTAAAAATAGCTCAAAAGCAATCTAGTTTCAGTGCAGGTAACAGGATATAGTATCAACCAGAAGCGAGCTAGTTTACTATAAACGAGCAGTTTTGGTTCAAAACTCAGTTTGTGCCAAAGGCAAGCGACTGTTGTTCAAAATTGACTGGATTTAAGCAAGAGGTGACTCAATGTTGTTCAAAAGTGATTTGGTTGTCTGTATGCAGGCAGTAAAGACTCAAAAGTGATCTGTGTCTGTCAAGGAATATGTTTGATTTGTGTTTTTGACAAGAAAATAGTGATTTCAGTCACTCACACTCACAACAATCACAAACTTGTACAACCTAGGCTAGGAAAGGAATGTATTTGTTGAGTCCCCTAGTGGATAGCTTCAGGATCTTAGTAGCACCAGCTCCCCCTTACAGTGCACACACTTCTCACGCATACCAAGATCCAGGTTTCCCAAGGGTCGTCCCCCCACCAAACCTTAAGATTGTCCCTGCTATCTCCTCTAAGAACCACGTGAATCAGGGTGGCTTCAAAGGTCCCACCTTTTGTGTCAACAAATAGAGGGTTTTTGGCTACTACACAAAGTTGCTAATAAGGGCATATGTTTAGGTGGCTATACGTGCAGTAGTGCTACTCTCCGTTATGGAGTCTCCTAGCCTTCAAGGGTTATGCCTTGGAGGGTTTTGGGGGAGGTTGGCTATCAGTATAACACAACAACACCCATTGTTTGTGGCTTTCGACACAAACACTTTTCTTATATAGCAGTTTGGAAAGACTTGGCTTTAGCCCGTTACCGCTTGGGTCGTATCCCTTCTCACACAAGGAAGGAAGGCCCTCTAAAGATAATAACAAGTTCTCATACACCCAAGATCCATTTGATAGGCAAGGGGAGAGGATACTTTTGTTATTAAATTTGGGTTACAAGCGTGCACATTCAAGCAATCAAGAAAGATAAATCAAGCACGAAGCAAACAATGATTCATTTTAAGCACCAAGCCCAAATGTTCCTAAATTAGTGATAAACCACAAATCTTGGACCGATCGAAGCTGCAACAGATATGTTAGTAGTTTGATAACCTCCTTTTCTTAGACAATCGATAGGATGCTGCACAAATACCCAATTAGTAACCAATAAAACCAAACTGCAAAATGATACAGACAGAAAGTGACCCAGTTACTAGAGGCGATCAACTATTGATCATAAGCGACATGTATTCTGCTGAAAGTGAACTGTTACAAATCATAAGCAACACCGGTAAGACCAGATGCAAATTGATGAAGCTCATAAGCGATGCAAAAAGGCAATAGGCGACTACTTACAGATCATAAGCGAGCCAAATCTATGACAAAACCAAACATAACAAAAAACCCTAATTTTGCAAAAAGTAACGTAAATAGCTAAAAGCAATCACTGTCAGATTAAAAGTGATGGAAATGAGGACATAAGCAAACACTGTTAGCTCAGAAGCGATGCAAAAATGGTAATAAGCGACTACTATTCACTCAAAAGTGATCTGGAAAATGCTGTAAGCGGCGGGTTTCAGCTTAAAAGCGATGCATATATTTGGACAGCGAATGGTTTTCACACAAAAGCAACTGAAACTTGCCGTAAGCGCTCGAAAAATCTAATCTTCACAAAAACAACTTCAACTAACAAAGTTAATCAAGGACGTGATTCCCAACGGGTGTGCCAAAATGTGATAGGTAAAAATTAGGTTAATAAGATCAAGCATAGCCATGAAAACCTAACCCTACCATCATCAAAGAATCTAATCTAAATGAAATCAAAAGCATGCAATTCAAGAACAATATCACCTAGATTGTATGATTCCTTGTTTATGATGTGGATTGCTTCTTCAACAATGAACAATTATGATGATAAAAGCTGCCATGATGGATGGATGATAATGATGATATGCTCAATGGATGCTAAAATGCTCAATATGCTCAAGATGATAACGTAAATGCTATATGAATGCTAGATAGATGTAGTATGTAATGAGAGAGTGTTTATATAGAACTCAACCAAAATCAATCAATGGTGGAGATTTGGAGGCAATGTGAATGCTAAGATTAAAAGATAAGCATAGGTTAATGTGAAGATGACAAGTGGAGGGAAAATAAGGCTTATGTGTGACCGTGTACATAAAAAGTACTACATGTGAAAGATATTAAATAAAAGATGTAGTACCACTTATCTTTTTAAATGAGAGAGGCACACATGTCGGCTCATGAAGATAAATGATAAGAAGAATTAATTAAATAAATAAAATTTATTTAATTAATTGGAAAGTGAGTTTATGAAAGGGAATTTTAATTAAATAAATAAGATTTATTTAATTAAAATAGATAGAAGTAGATAATTAAATAATTAAAGATTGTTTAATTATAGATCAGAAGAAATAGCTAATGAATTAATTAAATAAATATAAATTTATTTAATTAATAGAAGAAATAAGTGATAGGGATATTGCTTAAGTGTGTTAGATAAATGTAGATGATGATGGATAATGCAATATTTGAATGCTAATGATAATTAGGTCAATTTTGGGTGTCTACAATGGGATATGGTTCAAACATGTGGAAAGGTGAAAACAACAAAGTGGCAAAAGTGGAAAATCACAATCAATGACAACAAAGGCAATCCATGATAAAATCTCAATCATAGATGAAAGGTGGCAATGGTTAAATCTTTCCTCTAGTGCATTTAGGATCAAGTACTTGGATTAAGGGATTTCAATAGGACTTCCTAAGTTTATGCACCAGGTCAAATAGGAATTTTGCTTGATCTATCTTCATTATATACTTGCTTTGTGAAATGGAATGGAGGGAAATGTGGTAATGTGGTAGTGTGGAACAGGAATGGGAGTGTGAATTAGTATGCATCATAGTGGTAAATTTCCATGAATTGTTCCAAGTGTTGATCATTATTGGTTTTGGAATTTGAGTGAAATTTGGGAAAGTTAATTGTATGGAGATTAGGAGATGGATGTGTGGAGGGGATATGCTTAATTGGATGTGCACTTGAAGACCATGGGTACCAAGAGAATAAGCAAAAAAAGCATCCTAGCTTAGGTGATAATCATATAATGATTCATAGTGCACCAATAAATGGGAACAGGGAATGGGATAATTGGGAGACCTCAAGCATGGTAGAGTGATTTTACTTTTATTTTGTAATGCCTTAAAGTTACTTTGATATAGAATTTAAGTACATCTCTCAAGCCTGCATGTTTTTTCTTTCGATTTGCTTTTCTATTTTAAATATTTATTTTTGGATGCCACCCTCATGTGACCTAATCCAATGCAAATAATAATGTGCAAGGGCTCATCACTAAGGATTATATCGAGTAGTTATGGACATTGCTTTTATTTTTTTGAAAATTGGCATGCTTTTGATTAGTCTCTATGTGAGCAAGGTAGGAATGGGGAAGGGTTATCCACTATGAGGTTCTAAAAATTGCAATTGAGTTTTGAATATTAGGGTAAATAGAGAGGAAATAAAATTCATGGACCTGATTATATGCATTGTGCTTAGCATATGGGATAAGGCCAAGAGTAAATATCTAATTAATGGTGTTTGTGTGGAGGGCTCATATGTCCAAAGTTATATGACTGTAGCTTAGAAACTCAACATAGAAATCTATGGTATGGAATGTGAAAATAAGCTTAAATATGCATACATGACATGCAACATGAATGATGGATGGCATATGGCAAGTAGTGAATGGCGGGGTCAAGAGAGCATGTGTAGAACGATAGATTGAGAAAACTCTTGGTTACTCTTGGTGCATAAATAAAAAAGGTGTCTCTTTATAATCAATCACAATTAGTTCTAGATCTTTGGTACATTAGAAGGAAAGGCAATGCTGGGTGGACACACACTTTCAAAAACAAAGGAAAAAATCAATCAAGGAAAATAAGCAAGGTGGAATAAAATACTTTGGGTCACCTTGACTAGGGTTACTAATCCTTCATACTTTGCATCCTCCCCAAATTTTTTAGGCATACAATAACATGCATATAATAGGAAGCAACATGGGAAGGAAAAATGTAGAAAGGAATGATAAAATAAATAGGATGTATCACGTCACAACAAAACATCAAACACTGACTCTCTTTAGTGCATGGTAACATAAGACGAGGAAGTAACACAAAGATAAAATAAAATTGTTTATTTCAAAGGTAAGGCTATGGTATAAGAATCTAAGGTGGGGGTTCCCCAGTGATGGAATAATAATCAACCAAGGCTACTAGGTGTTGGAAATATGTATAAAGTTATGCGTCAAGGTAATTTTCATTATTATTAGCAACTTTGGGAGGACCATGTGTCATGAGTGTTTCATATGTATTCACTTTACCTAACCATTATATGTTAGGACCTATTGGCTCCCAAAAATGCAGGTCCAAAATCCTATAGCTTTTCTCCTCCTTCTAGGCTAGAGGTATATTCAAGAAGGTGAGAAAGCAGCTCATCCACAGATTAAGGATGTTTAAGACCAACTAAAAGAGTGGGTATACTCTCCTACACTTTGAGCTCAGCTAGACCCAGGAGGGATGTTCCTAGAGGCAAGAAATGGAACATAAATTGATAACCACATCAATACCCAATGTAAACTTGACCCCCATAATTATCACTAGGACAAGGCAAACTGGATGTATAAAACCTCTGATAGAGTTGATTACTACACCCTGTAGATGCACCAACAAATGATAATATCATGGTATCCCTTAAGATGAATCCACTTAACTTCACATACAGAACCTACAGGGTGCATGTATGCATGAACATGATTCCAAATAATTTAAATAGTTTTATATTGCTTCAGATTGATCCCTGGTTATAATATCGAATCACAAATAGCATGTGGAACCTAATCTAATCCTACTCCTACTCCTACAACTAACAAGACAGAGGGTTTGATCAATAAAAGGTGATTGATCCTTCCCCAATATGGACCAGTGCCTACTCCATTGGGCAATATAGTCATGAATAGAAAAGAGGACGGAGATGCATCTAATAAACATCAATAGAACTAGATGTGCATTTGCATAAATATCAAAGATTGCATCCCACATACAATGGACATGCTTAGTGATCCAAAATAGAAACATACCAACCCATATGTAACAAAGAAAAGACCAACACAAAAGCTTTATATTGCATTAAAATGTTGTCATACATTTATCCAATCACTGTTACATTCACACCAACAAGTGTGATGAAAGAAAACATATATATGTGAATATGCATTCCCCTAAGTTGTTATAAAATTGCCATGGTCGAGACATACCACTACACAGATGCGCTTTACAAACCATTACTACATTGTACTAGATGCATTACCTCGTTTGTAGCCTAGACTAGCTTCGCTTGATTCCCTAGATTCACCTTCAAGCACTTGTAGACTAGAAAATTGGTTCAGTGACCAACCCCTTTTTACATCTTTTGATCATGTATATATAGCACTACTTTTCACTGCTACATTTTGTGTGGGAATCACCTACCCCATCAACCTTAGTAACATCATCATCGAATCACACCTACTCCCCCACCTACCTGTACTTCATCTTTTGTCATGTCTCGTTTTTATGAACAATATGATTAATCTAGTTTAGTGAACAATCATCATGATTTATTTTACTTTGAGTAATTTTCTTTATGTGGATGTAATCATTATGAGTTAATTGATGAAATTTAGAAATTATTTTAATACAGAATATTGATGCAATGATTTGCTTCGGCTATGTTTTGAGATACTAACCTATTAACGTCGAGTTGAGTGCAATTGGTTGCAGATACTCATAACAGACGAGAGTATGACTGAGGTAGAAATGTTCTTGCCACTTGGCAAGAACTAATGGAAGGGTTTACCTGATGCAAACACACACACCACTTAGTTGCATATGCATTATCAAATGTTTTTAATTGAATTAATGTGTGGTTATTTAATTGCCTTCGAATGCATGATGTGTTTACTTTAACTTAATATCTTTTCGAAATATGCTCACTTGGTGTTTTGTGCGAAAGTTATTTAAATAATTAATAAAATAATTGATTTAAGATGGTTGGAAGACAATATGTCTTTAAAATAAATAAATAGATTAAATTATTTATAATCGTGTAAATTGCAATGCATTCTCTTTGTGATTATTAAATGGTTTTGTTTAAATTAATATTAGCATTATTATATTTAGAGTTTTGACAAAAGAATTGAATATATTTTTATTCCTGTCATCTATGCAACAGTAAGTTGTAAAAGAAGATTTTTGTTTTCTGTATTGTTTTAAATAAAGCTTTTTGTTTTTAAAATAAAAATATATTGTATTATTAATATTTTATTCTATCTTTTATTCATGCAAACTAAAAATAAGAACTGTAGTTTTAAACCTAAAAGCCAGATCTCTAAAAATAAGAATAGGCAATTTTAATAAAAAAAAAGGGGCAGTAGTTCGCACAACAATATTGACGATTTTGGCAGAAAGAAAGAGCCACGATTTGCAGCAAGAACCATTTAGCTCGCAGTGACAGGAGAGTATAGGCTACGACAAGAAAGAAGAAAATGGCAGCCACTTCATCTGTCAATTCTACTTCAATCAGCATCTTTATTTCCAGGTTTTTCATTATTTTCCTTGTGTTAAAATACTATGTTTTGACTGTAAAAATGGTAGTATTCAGATTTGATTGGTAAGCGTTTCAATCCTTCCTGCCTAGACGAATGCACTGTAGATCAAACCATGTTTTATCTGGCTGCCTACCCTATCTTCTTTGCCATGTTTTTTCTTTTTTTTTCTGGTCGATACTTACTCTGCCTAGTCGTCAACCTTTCTTGGTCGCTCCATTTAATAGTGCCGCCTATGTTTTGTTGGTCACTGACTCATTTCATGAGTCGTCATGTCCTTATTTTACTTGGTCGTCCATTATTCTCATGGACGTGGCCCCTTTCTTTTTACGGGTCATCGACTGTAATTCTGGCTGCCAAGTTTTGTATGGCCTCTTTGCTTGTACCTTGGCCGATCTGAAAGAATAGACCCTTGTATATAATGTTGTCGCTAGTCTCGGATTGGTCTGTTTGTTTTCAGACTTAAACTCTTGTCTTTCCATGGCATACAATCTGCTTAAGAAATGAGTGTAGATTATGTGTGTGTGCAGATCTAGATTTTAAACTAAGATAGAAACCTATGAAAACTCCATGTTGTTTTATTTTATGATTGGTAAAATGAGTTAAAATTCTCTGTATATGGCTGAGAATGAATTATTTCAAAACTATAGACTCCTGTAGCAGTGATTGGAATGACTGTAACTTATATGCATGATCGTTGTATTTGAAACTATATACTTGGTAGAATAAATAGTAGATAAGTAAATCAATTTCCTCCATGCTGAAATCAGTGAAAACCTTTGTTTTAGATAAATTATGATGCCTGTAGTGTCACCTATGACTGTATTTTACTTGCATGCTGGCTTAGTTAAATAGTAGATATATAAATTGACTTCCCTTCATTGTTGAAACAATTAAACCTTTGGTGTTAATTGAAAGTTCATGTAGCTGTGTTAAAAATTGTGAAGAAACTTGTGAATTGTTGCCAAATCAAAGAATAGAATGAATACCTTATAAATCTTATTTCTTGTTTGATGTTAAAGGAATGATTAATTGACAATTATTTCACTATTTTTAGCATCTCCTGTTGCCACAGCGATAGGAGGTCTGTTTTCTTATTTTCTTTTGTTTATAAACACCTCTTGTCACAGAAATGACAAGAAGGCAGATTTGTGAATTTACATTGATTTTTATTGAAAGATTAAATGACGGAATTAATGAGTTTCTTTATAGTATTATTTCCTGTATTTGATGTTGGGAAAAGGGAATGGATTGATTTATTGAACTTGTTCTTTTAATTCCTTATTTTATTCCTTTATTGCTTCTTGGGGAAAGAAGTAGATTTTTATTAGGAATGTGTTGGGTTACTTTCAGGACTAGGATGCTGAATGTGGATACTCAGAGATGGCTTTTCCTCTTTTTTCAGGAATTGACCTAGTTACTTAAATGACTATGCATAATCAAGATGACATTGAAATAGATGTTTACTGTCTAGCAAAGTTTGTATTATTGATATCTCTACCACATCCTGTTGTGAGACAATTTGCTTTTCATTACATAGAATTACACTTTTAGACATCAGGCATGCATCAAGTGTTCCCTCCTGTAGTTGTTACCAGGTAGCTAGACATTTCATGTAGGGTTGGGTTTCCTTCATGTCAGGAAGGGATCCGAGGAAGTGTAAATACTTCATGGTTGGGTGGAAAAGCACCTGAGTCATGCTCCCATCTCTCAGCTTGCAGGTGGTGGACCACTTGGTTCGTGCAGCTTGAGAATGTATTTGATTTATTGATGTACTTTTTATTGTACCTATTTGGATGTATCATGACATGTTTCCAAAGGATTTATGTATATTGATTCATAGTGCTTATTACCTGGATTTGGCACGTGAATATGTGAGATGTATTGACATTGCGATTTTTATTAAAATGATTATCTTTTATTGAGATATTGTGATTAAGCGGATTAATTACACATTTTATCTTTGAAGGTTGTATTTAAATGGATTATTTACTTCTTTTTTACTTTGGTTATTGCGATGTTGTATTTAAGCGGGTTATTTACTTCATTTATTTTTGAGTTGGTTTAAATTCTTTTACATGATTTGTGAGTCTTTACATTTGGTATTAGAGCTCTAGGTTTAACACTAGGGCCTTTGTTTCCGGGACTATTGTGCTAAAGTTGCAAACTTGATAACAGATTATCCATCATGAATACAAGAAACACTGATCATGGTGATGGATCAAGAAGTAGTCAAGGTAGAGGATCACGTGGAGGTGCTCATGGTGGTTGAGGTGCTGGGGATCGTGGAGATGCTAGTAATGACCACGATGGAAGATTTGACCATATTCTTGATCTCTTGACCTGACAGGACACAAGGATGAATACTCTTGAGAAAGAGATCAGAGGAATCCCTAGAGGTCAGAATGCTATCAAAAATCTAAGGGTTGAGACAAGAAATGAGAACACAAGGAGAGAAGTTCTAGTTCCTGAAGTTGGAACTATTGTTGATAATCAAGCAAATATAGCTGAAGAACTAGGGAAAGATCTCAAGAAGTTATCACCACTGAAATTTGATGGAAAGACCCTAGGGGATGGAGCTGAGTCCTGGATAATAGAAATGGAGAAGTACTTTGGACTCCGGAACCTTTTAGATCACACTAAGTCTATGTGGGGTTCTTACCAGTTGACTGGTGAAGCAGCAACTTGGTGGGACAATGAGAAGGCAGATAAAAAGTTGTTACCTGGTGAGATAACATGGGAAGTTTTATTACAACTGTTCAGAAAAAGGTAGTTACCGCAGTTATTCTTCCACAAGAAGATGATAGAGTTCCAGAGCTTGATCCAAGGAGGTATGTCTATGACCACTTATTGGGAAAGGTTTTCTCATTTACTAAAATATGTTCCTCAATATCAGACAAATGAGAGATTCAGGATAAGAAAGTTTATTTTGGGATTGAGGCCACAAATTGGAGCCGTGGTGGACATTCATAACCCACTCGTGATGGATGCCGCCTTTGAGAAAGCAATAAAGCAAGAGCAGAGATTGCAATAGATAACAAATTACCATAAGTAGAGAGATGCTAAGTTTTCCAATAAGAAACCATAGAATAATTAGCAAAACTATCAAAAGAATAACAACCAAGGCAACAATAAACAGATCAGGAATCTGAAGTGAGGCAATAATTCTCAAGATGGGAATGGTGGAAACAAAAGAGGTGGCAAAAACAATAGAAACAACAATCAGAGGGAAAGAGCTGAAGGACGGAGAGCACCTAAAGGTGGATGTTATACTTGTGGAGGAGAGCACTATGCAAACGTGTGTCCACGGAGAAGAGGAATTAAGAATCAACAAGGAGCACCACAACATCAGATTCATGCCTTAGTGGATAATCAGAAAGCAGAGTTTCAAGTAGCACCTATTCAGTTCCAAGGTAAGATCTATGGACTACCTGTTTCTATTTTGATTGATACTGGTGCCACAGAATGCTTTGTAGATCCTAGAGTAGTATCTAAGTTATCTATTAGACCTGGTCATATGGAAAACTCTTGGATGGTACAGTATGGCAATAGTGTAGAAAAGAGGGTAGACTCATGTCTATCTTGCAGTGAGTTAGAGCTTCCTAGATTTCAGGCACAAGTGAATCTGTATGTAGCACCTTTGGGCTCTTATGATGTAATTTTGGGAATCAATTGGTTAACTGAACATAAGTCTCTAGTAAATTGTGAAGAAAAGGCTGTTAGATGTTTGGATGACCTAGGGAACCAGGTGGAAATTAATAGAACTAAGAGACCTTTAGAGCTTAGACAAATCATAGCTATGCAATTGAAGAAAGCCAAAAGGAAAGGATGTTCCATTTATGTTGTCCAAGTAAAGGACCTTGATAAAGAAGAACCAGTGTTCAATGACTATCCAATCCTTTGAGATTTTAGAGATGTTTTCCCTGTAGAGTTGACAGAGTTGCCGCCAAAGAGAGAGTTTGACTTCTTGATTGCCTTGCTACCAGGGACTGAGCCACAATCTAAGGCACCCTTTAGAATGACTACAACAGAGTTAAGAGACATCAAATTTCCACAGTCCATGATGTTATAAAATATAGTACTTCAGGAATAAACTATGTGTGAGTTTTAATCTCAACGTTTCGGATCAAACTCCATGATCCATGTATTCTACAATAGAGTTGTATGAGCTTAAGGCTCAATTGCAAGAGTTGCTAAATCAAGGGTTCATTAGACCTAGTGTGTCACCATGGGGTGCACCGGTCATCTTTGTAAAGAAGAAGGATGGTACTTTGAGATTATGTATTGATTATAGGATTCTTAACAAAGCTACTATCAAGAACAAGTATCCACTTACAAGAATAGATGAGCTCTTTGATCAAATGAAATGAGCAACGGTGTTCTCGAAGATAGACCTTAGATCCGGTAATCACCAATTATGGATTAAGGATGAGGACATCTCTAAAATAGCTTTTAGGACTTGATATGATCACTATGAGTTTATAGTAGTACAATTTGGGTTGACTAATGCTCCAGCAGCTTTCATGAATTTGATGAATAGCATTTTTAGAGATTTCTTAGATGATTTTGTGTTAATCTTCCTTGATGATATTCTAATATACTCTAAATCAGTGGAAGAACATAGTGGTTGAGAGAAAGAAAACTTTATGGTAAGTTATCTAAGTGTACATTCTTTCAAGATAAAGTACACTACCTTGGTCATTTGATCTCAGCTGAAGGGATTGCAGTTGATCCTGAAAAGATAAAAGCAATAATGGAATGGCCTGCACCACAGAGTGTGATAGAAGTTAGAAGTTTTATGGGACTTGAAGGTTACTATAGAAAGTTTGTGGAAGGTTTTTCAACCATAGCAGCACTGCTTACCGCACTTCAGAAGGAGGGTAAGAAATTTGAATGGACAGAAGGGTGTGAGCAAGCTTTCCAAGTGCTTAAGGAAAAGCTCACAACTGCTCCTATCCTGACCATACCAGATCCTAATGGGCATTTTACAGTTATAACAGATGCTTCAGGGGAAGGATTAGGAGTAGTGTTGATACAGAATGAACAAGTGGTTGCTTATGAGTCAAGGAAGTTAAAGCAACATGAGTTCAACTATGCATCGCATGACCTTGAGTTAGCTGCCATAGTTCATGGACTTCAGATGTAGAGGCATTATCTTCTTGGTAATCCCTTTGAATTGAAGACAAATCATCTTGGGCTCAAGTACATATTTACTCAACCTAACCTCAATGCAAGACAAAGAAGATGGTTAGAGTTCCTTAGTGAGTATGACTTTGGGATTGAGTATATCAAAGGAAAAGAGAATAGAGTGGCAGATGCTCTTAGTAGGAGAAGACATTTGGCTGCCATTGTTTCTATGAGATCCAATTTGAAGCAAAAAGTGATTAAAAATCTTCAAGGGGATGAGCATTATGAAAGAGTTAAGCAAGCTTTGGAAGTAGACCCCTTAGATCACTAGTTTGATGGTTATGTGTTAGAATCATATGGACTTTTGAGATATCAGGGGAGGATGTACATTCCTAACTCAGGAGAGTTGAGGAAGTTGGTGCTTGAAGAGATCCACAATGTACCCTATTCAGGTCACCCTAGTGTGACAAAGATGGTCGAAGGTTTGAAACCTTTATACTTTTGGCCTAGACTTAAGAGGGATGTGACGAAATTTGTAGCTCAATGTTTGGAATGCCAGCGAGTCAAGGCTGAGCATGTGCATCCAGTAGGTTTATTGTATCCACATAGTATCCCTGAGCATAAGTGGCAAGTGATTAGTATGGATTTTATTCAAGGGTTACCTATGTCTAAGAATAGGCATGATGTCATCTTAGTAGTTGTAGACAAGTTGACAAAGGTAGCACATTTCATTCTGGGAAATCTTTCTGATGGTTCAATGGTCTTAGCTAAGAAGTTTATACAGGAGATTTTCAGATTGCATGGAGTGCCTGACATGATCATTTTAGATTGAGACACTCGCATGACATCTAGGTTTTGGACAACTCTTAATGTAGCTTTGGTTACCAATATGAATTTCAGTTTAGCCTATCATCCTCAAATGAATGGTCAAATAGAAAGAGTTAATCAAGTGGTAGAAGACCTTCTCAGAATGTATTGTATGGATCAGTAGTATAAATGGGAGGAGTATCTTCCATTGGTTGAGTTTGTATATAACAATTCATACCATGCATCTTTGGGAATGGCACCTTCTGAAGCTCTTTATGGGTGTAGGTGTCGAACACCTATCAGTTGGGATAGAGTGGAGGATAGGATTGTGATTGGTCCTGAAATGTTAAGAGAAATGGATAATCAGATGAAGTTGATCAAGGAGAAGTTGAAGCAAGATTCAGATAGTCAAAAGAGCTATGCAGATAAGAATAGAACTCCTAGAGAATTTTTAGTTGGTGACAAAGTCTTTTTGAGGGTCAAACCTCATAAGAGTTAAGTGTCGTTTGTTAAAGCGTCCAAACTGGATCCTTGTTTTGTAGGACAATTCAAAGTTTTGGAAGTGATTAATACTGTAGCTTATAGACTTGCTCTTCTGCCTACACTTGCCAGAATCCATAATATTTTTTATGTGTCCTTACTTAAGTTGTATAATCTTGATGCATCACATATTCTTGATTGGCATGCTTTACAGGTTTAGGATCCAGGAGTGGTGCTAGTGGAGCCCACTCGCATTCTGGGGAAGTGCAACATTAAGTTGCATAGCAGAGATGTGGTAAATTATAAGGTCCAATGGGGCCAATATTCAGAGGATAGTGCCACAAGGGAGGATGCAGAGGAGATTGATAGATCTTTTCCTCATTTGAGGATATAGCTTAGATTTCTTATTCATGCATAGATTATGATACTTGAGTTGACTATTGTTTGAGATACTTTAGTTCAGCTATGCTTTAGTACTTAAGTTGGTGTTATTGTTTTATGACATCTTGATACACTATTGGTGCTTGATAGACACTTTATTGTTTTGATGTTTAATAAGACATCGGGATGATGTCTCTTCCAACTGGGGAAGGATGTCACGTCTCATTTTTATGAACAATATAATTAATCTAGTTTAGTGAACAATCATCATGATTTATTTTACTTTGAGTAATTTTGTTTACGTGGATGTAATCATTATGAGTTAATTGATGAAATTTAGAAATTATTTTAATACGGAATATTGATGCAGTGATTTGCTTCGGCTATGTTTTGAGATACTAACCTATTGATGTCAAGTTGAGTGCAATTGGATGCAAATACTCGTCGAAGACAAGAGCATGACTGAGGTAGAAATGTTCTAGCCACTTGGCAAGAACTAATGGAAGGGTTTAACTGATGCAAACACACACACCACTTAGTTGCATATGCATTATATGGTTTTAATTGCATTAATGTGTGGTTATTTAATTGCCTTTGAATGCATGATGTGTTTACTTTAACTTAATATCTTTTCAAAATATGCTCACTTGGTGTTTTGTACGAAAGTTATTTAAATAATTAATAAAATAATTGCTTTAAGATGCTTGGAAGACAATATGTCTTTAAAATAAATAAATAGATTAAATTATTTATAATCATGCAAATTGCAATGCATTCTCTTTGTGATTATTAAATGGTTTTATTTAAATTAATATTAGCATTATTATATTTAGAGTTTTGACAAAAGAATTGAATATATTTTTATTCCTGTCATCTATGCAACAGTAAGTTGTAAAAGAAGATTTTTGTTTTCTTTACTATTTTAAATAAAGTTTTTTATTTATAAAATAAAAATATATTATTTTATTAATATTTTATTATATCTTTTATTCATGCAAACTAAAAATAAGAGCTGCAGTTTTAGACCTAAAAGCCAGATCTCTAAAAATAAGAATAGGCAATTTTATTTAAAAAGGGGGTAGTAGTTCGTACAACAATATCGACGATTTTGGCAGAAAGAAAGAGCCACGATTTGTAGCAAGAACTATTTAGCTCATAGTGACAGGAGAGTATAGGCTACGACAGGAAAGAAGAAAAGGGCAGCTACTTCATCTGTCAATTCTACTTCAAATTAGCGTCTTTATTTCTAGGTTTTTCATTATTTTCCTTGCGTTAAAATACTGTGTTTTGACTGGAAAAATGGTAGTATTCAGATTTGATTGGTAAGCATTTCAGTCCTTCCTGCCTAGACGGCTGCACTTAGATCAAACCATGTTTTATCTGGCCGCCTACCCTATCTTCTTCGCCATGTTTTTCTTTGTTTTCTAGCCGATGCTTACCCTACCTGGCCATCAACCTTCCTTGGCTGCTCTATTCAATAGGGTCGCCTGTGTTTCGTTGGTCACTGACTCATTTCATGAGTCATCCTGTCCTTATTTTACTTGGCCGTCCATTATTCTCATGGACGTGGCCCCTTTCTTTTTACAGGTCGTCGACTGTAATTCTGGCTGCCATCTTTTGTATGGCCTCTTTGCCTATACCTTGGTCGATCTGAAAGAATCGACCCTTGCATATAATGTTGTCGCCAGTCTCAGATTGGTCTGTTTATTTTCAGACTTAAACTCTTGTCTTTTCATGGCGTACGATCTGCTTAAGAAATGACTATAGATTATGTGTGTGTGTAGATCTAGATTTTAAACTAAGATAGAAACCTATGAAAACTCCATGTTGTTTTATTTTATGATTGGTAAAACGAGTTAAAATTCTCTGTATATGGCTAAGAACAAATTTAATCAAAACTATAGACTCATGTAGCAGTGATTGGAGTGACTGTAACTTATATGCATGATGGTTGTATTTGAAACTATATACTTGGTTAAATAAATAGTAGATAAGTAAATCAATTTCCTCCATGATGAAATCAGTGAAAACCTCTGTTTTAGATAAATTATGATGCCTATAGCATCACTTATGACTGTATTTTACTTGCATACTGGCTTAGTTAAACATTAGATATATAAATTGACTTCCCTTCATTGTTGAAACAATTAAACCTTTGGTGTTAATTGAAAGTTCTTGTAGCTGTGTTAAAAATTGTGAAGAAACTTGTGAATTGTTGCTAAATCAAAGAATAGAATGAATACCTTATAAATCTTATTTATTGTTTGATGTTAAAGGAATGATTAATTAACGATTATTTCACTATTTTTAGCAACTCTTGTCGCCATAGTGACAGGAGGTTTGTTTTCTTATTTTCTTTTGTTTATAAACACCTCCTGTCACAGAAATGACAAGAGGGCAAATTTGTGAATTTACATTGATTTTTATTGAAAGATTAAATGACAGAATTAATGAGTTTCTTTATAGTATTATTTTCCTGTATTTGATGTTGGGAAAAGGGAATGGATTGATTTATTGAACTTGTTCTTTTAATTCCTTATTTTATTCCTTTATTGCTTTTTGGGGAAAGAAGTAGATTTTTATTAGGAATGTGTTGGGTTACTTTCGGGACTAGGATGCCGAATGTGGATATTCAGAGATGGCTTTTCCTCTTTTTCAGGAATTGACCTAGTTACTTAAATGATTATGCATAATCGAGATGACATTGAAATAGATGTTTACTATCTAGCAAAGTTTATATTATTGATATCTCTACCACATCCTGTTGTGAGATAATTTGCTTTTCATTACATAGAATTGCACTTTTAGACATCAGGCATGCATCGGGTGTTCCCTCCTGTAGTTGTTACCAGGTAGCTAGACATTTCATGCAGGGCTGGGTTTCCTTCATGTCAGGAAGGGATCCGAGGAAGTGTAAATACTTCATGGTTGGGTGGAAAAGCACCTGATTCATGTTCCCGTCTCTTGGCATGTAGGTGGTGGACCACTTGGTTCGTGCAGCTGGAGAGTGTATTTGATTTATTGATGTACTTTTTATTGTACTTATTTGGATATATCATGGCATGTTGCCAAAGGATTTATGTATATTGATTCATAGTGCTTATTACCTGGATTTGGCACATGAATATGTGAGATGTATTGACATTGAGATTTTTATTAAAAAAATTATCTTTTATTGAGATATTGTGATTAAGCGGATTAATTGCATATTTTATCTTTGAAGGTTGTATTTAAGTGGATTATTTACTTCTTTTTGACTTTGGTTATTGCGATGTTGTATTTAAGTAGATTATTTACTTCATTTATTTTTGAGTTGGTTTAAATGCTTTTACATGATTTGTGAGGCTTTACATCTTCATTGCATTAATGGCACCCTAGGCATAGGTGAGCATTCAAACTAGAGAACCCGCGAAAAATGCATTTTTAAAACACATTACATTAGCTTTTAAAAACTTTTAGTGAAACTGGAGGTTTGCGAACTATTGAAACCACCAAAAAACCATCTTTGTGTATTCATTACTTATCCATTTCGATGTTTTGGCACTTTAGCAAACCAACAAACCATCCCATCCTTGTTCTCTTTTCTTTGTTCTTATCTTTCTTTTGTCTTTCGGCAATTTGATACTTTGGCCAACTAATGAACCTTTTTGGCATTTTGGTGAGTTCATGAACTTACAAACTCACCAAAACATTTCACTTCCTTATCTTTCCCTTCCCTTTTCGTTCTTTTAGTGAAACAATGAACTCCTAAACTATTTCAGCATTTTGACATGTTCACAAACCTACGAACTCACTGAAACATTATTTCTTTTCTCCATTTGCCATATTTTCTTTCTTTTTAGGTGTTTCGACAAGTTCGCAAACTAACGAACTTGTTGAAACATTTCTTCATTTTGCTCTCTTTCTTGCCAACTCTTCCCTCTTCCTCTTTCGTTGATTTGAAAATTTGAAACATATTTCTTTTCTTCTTCTTTCTTCTTTCTCCTTTTCCTCTTTCCTTCAGTGTTTCGGTGAAAACATGACTCGACAAAACATGAACTAGAAAACCATTTTTGGTAGGTTCACAAGTTTGTGAACCTACCAAAACATCAAAACACAAGGCATTCCAGGCCTTCAGTAGGTTCGCAAACTAGAGAACCTACCGAAAGGTAAACACTTAGAGGATTTTTGACATGGGAAACATATGAAGCACCTAGAGGATTTTCATACTTAGATGATTTTAGGATGGGGGCTATATAATATCTCTCTGGTCGGATATAACTGATGGGAAAAGTAGGGATGCCAATGGGGGATAGGAATTAGGATTTTGCAAATTTAGTGGCCCAAAAATCTGGGTGCTAACAGAGGCTTTGGTTGGGAATGTGCGTCTCTTACAAGCACAACGAGAACCAACTATCTCTAGGGTAGACCAAAAGGAAAAACATAAGGAGGAATGGGGGAAAACAAACACAAGACAAACATATTTACAAGGGTAAAACACATATAGCCAAAAGCATGAATGTTGTAATGTCCCCATTTCCGGCATGATCACATAATAGAAGTTTGAGTTAGCCTATCCTCATTCCCATAGGCTAATTCATGAATTGAGGGAATGTAGTGGTTGACCTATGGAAATGTAGAAAGTTGTTTTTATAAGGCTCAGCTAATTTTCCTAGTCTTGGCAAAGTTGGAAAATTAATTAATGTATTTTTACATTAATTGTTGAAAGGGTAAAAAATTTAAAAAAAATTGTTTTTGAAATGGGACGACTCATCCATGGAGATTTGAAATAAATCAAATATTATTATTTTCCTTTGAGAAGTGCAACCCACTTGGAGGTGAAGGTCGGCTAAAAAGAAAATAAAATAATATTATTTTGGAGTGCTCAAATAGAGAAAAATAATAATTTAATTTTGGGCGGCCACTTGGGAGAAAGGAAAATAAATAAAATATTGTTTCTTTGGCCATCTTGGAGAAAAGTAATTTAAATCTTTAATTTGAATTTGAAAATTAGGTGCCTAGACTTGGTCGGCCAACCTTGGAGGAAAAAGGAAACTCGAGTATAAAAGAAGGTCTTTCAAGCTTCATTCATCATCCGAAACTTATGGCAACTTTGGTATTTTGAATTGGAAATTTTATTGCAGGTCTTTCCAAGGACGAAAACCCTTGAGCAAGAAGGTGGAATTGGACGAAAACCCAATTGCATCACGGAGATGGATTCATATGGGGTTCACACTAGCACTTCATTGAAGATTTTGAAGGATTCTTGAGCTTTCATGACATATGTTCATAGCAGATTTGTGATGCCATTTGTTGAAGATATTAAAGATCCATTGCATCATCTAGGAGCACCGATTTGAGTTCTTGTTTGAGCACCATAAATTGAATTCTTGTTTTACATTTGAGCATCGATTTTGAGATAGGGATTGAGGCAATTTTCCATAGCAATTTGGTGATAGCAACAACTTCATGTTAGATCTAGTGGGGCAACGAATTCATACCCTAGCCACCAATTTGCATCCTTAGAGGAGTTTGCCCAAGTTTGGGCCTTCATTTGGTTACTTGAATTGCATTCACCATCATGAAAAGAGGTCAAATAGCATAGGGATGAATTGGAAGAGGCGAACAACATTGAGGATCTTGTCATCACCAATCAGCTTTGAAGATTTCATTGTAGACATCCATTAAAGGTTTTAGATCTGATATTGTAGAGGTTCGCTCACCTTGAATTGCATTTGACACCTAAATTGGTATGTGGAAAACCATCATTCATATCTGAATTTGTAGTAGTAGTTTGTGGATGAATTTTGGCTATGATAGAACCATGAATTTGATGTAATTGATCATTGAACAATCTGATTTCATAACAACAGTAATCTAATTTGACTTGTCCATCATTTTTCTATCTCCCTAGTGTGGTTCTTATGTAATTCATTGTGTAATTCAACTAGGGTTTGATTGCATATTTTGGCATGTTGATTATGATGTCTTTAGCATGATAATTGGATGAGATAAGTGTATGTTTAGATCTAAAACAAAAAAAAATCAGAATTCAAATATAGGGTTTCAAGATTCAGAAATTGAAAATTCAAAAAATTTAGCGTAAACCCTAGTTGGGATATTTTAGTGGTATCAAAGCTTGGATCCTACCAGCCTAGAGGGTTTGAGAAAAGACTAAGTTAAGTCTTATCCTATTAGCATTCCTAAGTATAAGATCCACAGCTAAGTCCTCCTACACTTGGATGTGATTTGGCGTAATTTTATCCTTGCATGTTATGTGGACAAAGATTTGACCTAGTTTGTAGGTTGATTAGGTTGTCCGTATGCAGTCTCCTTATTAGCAACACTATAGAAGAAGAGCAGGACAATGAGAAGAACAAGAAGTTCCAATTACAGAGGACATGGATAGAGAAAGAGGTACAAGTCCACCAAGAGATGATAGGGATGTTGACAATATTTTGAGGTCTCTAGCAATAAGACAACAACAAACAAATAATGCTTTGCACAAATGATGCATTTTATGACTCAAGCCATGGGAAATGTGAGAGTTAATTCAACAACTACGGGTGAAGGTAGTGTGGTAGGAACACCTCAAGTTGACAGAGCTTGTACTCCCACAACTAATAGACCCATGCAACCTATATTCCTTCCAAGGGAAGAAGAATAAGAAGAAGAGGTTGTTGAGATTGAGTTGGTACAACCAACGGATGAGGACATGATCGTAGTTCATCAAGCATATAGAGCACTTCCAGCACTTCTTAGAGAGGATCTTAGCTTTCAATAATATTGGAATCAAAAGAGAGAAAGAGGAAGACTTAGAGGAGGGTCGAGGCCTAGAAGACAAGAAAGGCTACATCAAGAATTCAAGGAAGCTTTAAACAAGGTACCTCTACCAAACTTTGATGGTAGAAAAAAAATAAGTGCAAGAGCTTGGGTTAATAAGTTAAATACATTTCTCACCCTCAAGCCTATCCAAGAAGACAAAGCTATTCAACTTGCAACCATGCACTTGGAGGGAGCAACTTATGATTGGTGGCATTATGGACTTGTGACACAAAACCATGCAATGATCCAATCTTATGAAGAGTTCACAGCCAAACTCATCGCTAGGTTTGACAAGAAGGATGAAAAAGTTTACTATAGGGAGTTGGCCCAGACGAAACAGATTGGATGTTTGATTGCCTACATTGATGACTTCTAGAAGGTTGTGGTTATGGTTCCTAATATGACCAAGAGAAGGGTAATCATGTTGTTTGTGGAGGGTTTGAATGATAAACTAAGGGGTTTGGTGAAGGCTCATAAGCCTAGCACATTGGATGAAGCTATTCAGCTGGCACTCGATCTTGACACTACACCTTTGTCATTTCAGCCACAAAACAAAAGTTTTCAGAGCTCTAATTCAAATCAGAAAAATTTCAATCAACGTAAACATCAACCTCCTAGAATGGACTATGAAGCAAAGAATGAATTAAGGAGGAAGAAATTTTGTTTTTCTTGTAAGGAGCAATGGGAACCAGGACACAGATGCCTTGGGAAAGGAAAGATACATCTCATAGAGGTTATTTCCAATGATGAGAGTGAGATTATTGAAGACACAAGCTTGGATAGTGATACAGATCATATGGAGCAGCAACCACAGTTGGAGCTTGATCTAAACATTGCAAACGATGCAGGACATGTCACTATTGCATATATTTTAGGAGTGCCAAAATATCATGCCTTTCAATTGAGAGGAGTTGTTAAGGGACAGAGGGTCACTTGTTTAGTTGATAGTGGAGCTACTCAAAACTTCATCAATGAAGGTTTAGTTGTGAACAGGGGACTTAAAGATGAGGAGTTTTTAGGGTTTCAGTGTGACAGTTGCAGATGGCTTTACTATGAGTTTCACTATGAAGGTATCTCAGCTTACCATTCAGATGCATGACTACACATTGACTAATCATTTTTGTGGTAGGATTGTGAGAGATTAATGTTATTTTGGGAATTCAATGGTTACAGTCACTTGGAAGACACATACAAGATTTCTAGATGGAACTTGAGTTCATACATGATGGAAAGAAATTTGTGTTGAGAGCACTTTCAGATGGAGGACCTAGGGTTGTTTCAGCAAGAAGGATGGAGATATTGTTTAGGCATGATGATGTTTCTTCGGAAGCTCAATGTTTTGTATCATCCAAATCTTCTTCCAGCAAACAGGAGTATCAGGTGGACATCTAGTCAGTGCTTGATAAGCATAGTGGAGTGTTTGGAGAAATTCCTCCTAGTAGGCCACCAGATCATGGGTTTGAGCGTGTCATTGAGTTGTAGGAGGGTTCCAAGCCTGTCATTGCTACACCTTATCATCATCCGTGGCACTTCAAGGAAGAGATTGAGAAGATGATTAAGGAGTTGCTTGATATGGGACACATTCATCCTAGTTCCAGTCCTTTTGCCTCTTTAATTGTTTTGGTGAGGAAGAAGGATGGCACCATGAGGATGTCCATTGATTAGAAAGCTCTAAATAAGAAGACAATCAAGAACAGGTATCCCATTCCCAAGATCAATGAGTTGCTTGATGAGTTACACAGGTCCGTGTACTTCTCTAAGATTGACCTTTCTTCAAGGTATCATCAAATTCATGTTCATGATGAGGATATTCATAAGACAACATTTAGATGCAATTATGGACACTATGAGTTTTTGGTTATGCCCTTTGGTCTTACCAACACTCCTGCTACATTTCAGTCATACATGAATCACATATTTCATAAGCAGTTACGTAAGTTTGTGTTAGTGTTCTTTGATGACATTTTTATATACAGTAAGACATGGGAGGAACATCTGCAACATATTGATGAAGTCTTGAGTATCATGGAGGTGCAATCATTATATGCTAAGGTATCCAAATGTGAGTTTGGTATGACTAAAATCCTCTACCTAGGACATGGATTGGATCTAATGGAGTCAAAGTTCACCAAGAGAAGATACAAGCAATTTTGGATTGGCCACCACCGTGCAATATTTTATATTTGAGAGGATTTCTTGGGCTATGTTGTTACTACAGGAGATTTGTTAAGGGATTCTCACAGTTAGCAACACCTCTCATAGATCTCATGAAGAAGGGAGCATTCAGATGTGGCTCGGGCTACTTTTGACAAGCTCAAGAAAGTGATGAGTTCTTGCCCAATGCTAGCATTGCTAGATTTCACGTAGCCCTTTGTGTTGGAGTGTGATGCATCAGGAGAGGGCATTGGTGTGGTGTTGATGTAGAATAGACATCCCATTACTTTTGAGAGAATGAAGTTGAGGAATGTACAGAATCTCTATTCCACCTATGATAAAGAGATGCTCACCATCATGCATGCATTGGCAAAGTTCAGACAATACTTTGTGGGTAACCAATTTGTGGTTAGGACCGACCACAGTAGTTTGAGGCACTTTCTATCACAGACAGATTTGAATGAGAGGCAATAGAAGTGGGTGAGAAAGATTCAGGCATATGACTTTGACATCGAGTATGTTAAGGGGAAGAACAATGTGGTTGTTGATGCTCTATCCAAGAGGCCTACTCTTTGTTCTATGTCAGAAATTTTAGCAGATTGGAAGGCTCATCTTTTGGTTGAGTATTCCAAGAATACTTTTTCTTGTGAGATCATGGATGGCTAGATTCAGGATGACAAGTATAAGGTGATTGATGATGTGATCTATTATAAGGACAAGACCTACTTGGTACCTGAGTCAAAGTTGAAGGAGAAGATTTTGAGGGCTACTCATGATGCTCCAGGGCATCCAGGTTTCTTCAAAACCTACAAGAAGGTGAGAGAGAGTTTCTCATGGAAGGGTCTCAATGATGATGTATTACAGCACGTCAGAGAGTGTATTACTTGTTAGTAGATCAATTTGGATCATACTTTCCCTGCAGGATTGCTTCAACCATTATCGATTCAGGAGTAAAGGTGGGAGAGTATTTCAATGGATTTCATCACTCGTCTATCGAGAGTCCAAGGTAGAGATTGTATATTTGTTGTGGTTGACAGATTGTCTAAGTATGCACACTTCTTTGTGATTCCATCAGACTATTCACCTCTTCAGGTTGCAAAGTTATTTTTTAGAGAAGTGTTTAGGTTGCATGGACTCCTTAAGACCATTGTTAGTGATTAGGACATCAGGTTTCTTGGCATATTTTGGTAGGAGTTATTCTAATTGGCTGGAATGTGTTGGAAATATGTGTTTTCATTGATGTCAACTCTATATGTGTCAACCTGAGGTTAGAGATATTGAATCTAATGAACAGTGAAAGATTTGAGAGAGACAGTTTGACTAAGTTAAAGACATAGGATCAACATGCTTAAGGGAGGTCGGTCTGGAAGACCTAGCAGATGAAGAAAAATCTAGACCGTTGTCCAAGTATAAGAATGGTAATCTTCCTAATGTCTAATTATGATGCAAAGGTGAGTACATATGTTCTAACATGTTTCCAGCATGCCTACATTGATATCCTACCATTTTGGTGTACCGCACTTAGAGAAAAGTTACAAAAATTTTGCTAAGGCATTTACAATGCATACCCTAAGGTAGAGTCACGGTAGTTTGGTTTGCATTCCTCTGCAAAGCAATTTTTAGTCTTGTGGTTTAGAAGATAAGTTGATCTACATACTAACATGTTATATCCAAGATTTTAGCTCATTACACCTTCAGCAAAGAAAGTTATAAGTGGCAAAATTCTAGACTGTGATTTGGCAGAGTAATGCAATGATGGAGACCTATTGGAATGCTCTTCATTCCTCTAGAAGAGAAGTTGTGCCCATGTGGTTTTGAGAATATGTTCAAAGATGTGTAATGCATGCTTCCTTATAGTATGAGGTGTTCTTATGGTCCGCAAGGTTAGCTTTCAAATGATAGAAGTAATACAGGCAGTTCTAGATGCAAAAGTATTCTATAGAATACATGCTTGGGTACTTGCAAAAGATGGAGAAGGTATAGATCAGCTATATGAGTGTCTATGAAGACTCTACATGCTTCGTAGTATCTTAGGTTTGAGCAACATTCAATTCTCTCTTAAATCATGTACTGCAAGTTAGTTAGTAAAGAGTTGTATATGACTATCCTCTGGATTACAGTATACCTGAGTTAAGTCTCTGATTTTCTCTGGAAGTGATAGATGAGGTTGTGTGGATCTGGGAATGTGTTCATAATAATGCATAAGTTCATTTCTAATAGTTTTAGATGTTTTGGTGTATTGCAATGCAAAATCCTAAGTCTTGGAATATCACAGTCTATCCAGAATACTCTGGTTTCATTAGTTCAACATGTTTCTTGTTTTGCAGATGCATATATTGATTAGATACTTCAAGAGAATGGTGTATGGATAGTGTTGAGAAGATACATGGTTCAAAACTTGGTCCATATAATGTTTTTTGCTTCTCCCCGGTGATGTGAAGATGGTCAGTTAGCAATGGTACTGTTGTTTGGGCCGACAGTCCAGTTTCCTTCATATGCGATGGATCTTGATTGGTTGGTTTGGCATTGGAGGATGTGTAGTTATGATTCTTGGATATTGTTATGAAGTGTTGTAGTCTGCAACTTATTTTCTTTTTGATATGTGTTTTCTCTATGCAGACCTATACAGTAAATTACATGTTTCAACTAAAGGTCTTTTTAGTGTCGACCTAATCAATGTTTTGAGATGTTGCAAAGGATATATATAGAAGACCAAATTCAATTGTGGAGTGTATGAGTGAGAGTGAATATGATAGAGTAGAATGAGAAGGATGAAGTGTGTGAAGTAAGTATGATGAAGTAATTATGCAGAAAAGAAGGACTGCAACATCAGCATAAGTCAGATGCTTCTTCCATAGTAGTTCATAGTTATGTTATCATTGTAATCTTGTTTAGTAGTGAGCTTTCTTCAGGGAGTTGTAGCTTCCTTGGGTTGTATCCCTAAAACAAAGTCAGCGGGGAGTTGTATCTTCCTTGGGTTGTAGCCCTAAAACAATGTTGTAAACTTTTATAGTAGTGAGCATTATATTGTGAGCTAACACTCACCATGGTTTTTCCCATATGTAAAAATCCTGGTGTCAATGTGTTGATTAATGTGGTGCATGTTTTACTTTCAATTCTCTAAGTAGTTTGATTTGTTTTTCAAATAAATTAGTTAAGTATATGTTGATTCACCCCCCTCTTATCATCTCAGTATGTTCAACAATTGGTATTAGAGCTAAGTGTCTTTGAGAAGCTTAACAGTTGAGGTAGAAACTACTCTTGAACACATGGAATTTGAAGCTATGTCTGATGATGTTTTTACTTTGGAACTAGATCTAGAAGCTATGGAACCTAAAGGTGGGACCTCAACCTAGATGAATTAGACCTTGAAGGAGAGCTCTGGTCTATCCTTGAGGATCTGGATGAAGCAAGAGAACTAAACTAGGAATATGAGGCCATGCTTGAAAAATCAAAGGAGACAATTGTGAAATTGAAGACAAGAGCTAAAGAATCAAAAGAAGAAATTGGCAAACTAAAAGATCAAATAGAAGGAGACAAAGGATGTGACATCAAACTCAAGGAGGTAGAAGATATGATCTCTAATTTGAAAGTCATGGTTGAATAAGGCAAGATGATTGAAGATTGCCTAAATATGAAGATCAAGGAGAAAGCAGTTGAATGTTCAAAACTTGAGGAAGAAGTTGTCACTCTGAGAAAAGAATTAGAAAAAGCAAAAGAATAAATTGACAAAGGATTAAAACTGAAAGGAGGTTCTGAGATTCTTGATCAATTGATCAATTCTCAAAAGCCATTAAAAGAAAAATCTGGTCTTGGTTTTGAAAAAGGGAAAAGTCCTATCATCAGTGCATCTGCAAACTTTTATGATAACTTCAAAGTAGAAGGAAAGTTTGAAACAAAGGAGGAAAAAGCCTGCACTAAAGATCCTAAGAAGAATGCCTCCAAAGATGCAAAAGAAGATGAATTCATTCTTGTCTAGAGACAAAGAAAGAATAAGAAGAAGAATTTCATAAAGTTTGCTCCGAAACAAACTGCTCCTAGTAGGTATCCTCAAGCTTTCAAAGGTAATTATTATGCTTGCAATAAGTTTTGTCACAAGGCTGTTGAATGTAGAAGCAAGATGAATCAGACTAAATCACTAGGTTTTTCAAAATAATTTTAACTTAAAATAGTCTGCAATAATGGCATCATTTTGTTAGTGTAAGCTGACAGGCTACTAAATCACCCAAACATAATGCACAACTTTGAATCTCTATTATTGGGGCTTTGAAAATAATTCAACCTTTTAATTCATCCCTAGTAACGGTGTCAATTTGTTGGCGTATCTTGATGGGAGGTCAAACACCACACATATCTAAATGCACCTAGCAACAACTGTAAACTTTCTTCAATAACTATTGCGAAGGTTTTCAAAATAATTTCTAGATTAATAGGTTACTTGCAACGGCACCATTCTATTGATTTGCAAAAATGCAGGTCCAAAATCCTAGAGCTTTTCTCCTCCTTCCAGGCTAGGGGTATGATCAAGAAGGTGAGAAAGGGGCTCATCCATAGATTGAGGATGTTTAAGGCCAACTAATGAGAGTGCGTATGCTCTCCTACACTTCAGGATCAGCTAGTCCCAGGAGGGATATTCCTAGAGGCATGAAATGGAACATAAATTGATAACCACAACCATACCCAATGTACACTTGACCCCTATAATGGTCACTAGGCCAAGACAAGATGGTTGTATAAAACCTCTAATAGAGATAATTACTACACCCTATAGATGCACCAACAAATGATAACAGCATGGTATCCCTTGAGATGAATCCACTGAACTTCACATACACAACCTACAGGGCATAGACATGCATGAACATGATTCCAAATGATTTAAACAATTTTATATTTCTTCATATTGATCTCTGGTTATAAGAATGAATTATGAACAACATATGGAACCTAATCTAATCCTACTCCTAGGTTTGATCAATGAAAGGTTATTGATCCTTCCCCAATATGGACCAGTGCCTACTCCATTGGGCAACAGAGTCATGAACAACAAAGAGGAAGGAGATGCATCTAATAAACATCAACAAAACTAGATGTGCATTTGCAAACATATCAAAGATTGCATCCCACATACAATGGACATACTTAGTGATCTAGAACAGAAACGTAACAACCCATAGGTAACAAAGAAGATACCAACACAAAAGCAAGTTGTATTGCATTAAAATGTTGTAATACATTTATACAATCACTGTTACATTCACACCAACAAGTGTGGTGAAAGAAGACATATATCTATGAATATACATTCCCTTGAACTATTACAAAACTACCATGGAGACATACCACTGCACAGATGCACTTTACAAACCATTCCTACATTGTACCAGATGCATTCCCTCATTTGAAATCTAAATTGGCTTCTCTTGATGCGCTAGATTCACCTTGAAGCACTTGCAGACCATAAAATTAGTTCAGTGACTAACTCCTTTTTACATCTTTTGATCACATATATATAGCACTACTTTTCATTGCTACATTTTGGTAGGGAATCACCCAACCCATCAACCTCAATAACATCAACATTGAATCACACCTACTCCTCCACCTACCTATACTTCATCTTCATTACATTAACAGCATCCTAGGCGTGGGTGAACATTTAAATTGGAGAACCCACAAAAAACACATTTTTAAAAAACATTACATTAGCTTTTAAAAAACTTTTGGTGAAACAAGAGGTTCACAAACTATTGAAACTGCTAAAAAACCATCATTGTTTATTCATTACTTATCCATTTTGGTGTTTCGGCACTTTGGCGAATCGACAAACCATCCCAGCCTTTTTCTCTTTTCTTTATTCTTATCTTTCCTTTGTCTTTCAACGATTTGACACTTTGGCAAACTAATGAACCTTTTTGATGTTTCAATGAGTTCGTGAACTTACAAACTCGTCGAAACATTTCACTTCCTTAGCTTTCCCTTCGCCTTTTCGGCTTTATGGAAAAATGGTGAACCTAAAATATTTCAACATTTTGGTGAGTTTGTGAACCTACGAACTCATCGAAACATTCTTTCTTTTCTTCATTTGCCATATTTTCTTTCTTTTTCAGCATTTTAGAAAGTTCGTGAACTAATGAACTTGCCAAAATATTTCTTCATTTTTCTCTTTGTCTTGCCAACTCTTCCCTCCTCCTCTTTTGGCGATTCAGCAAGTTTGCGAACTTGTGAACTTACTGAAATGTATTTATTTTTCTTCTTCTTTTTGCTTTTCCTCTTTACTTTGGTGTTTCAGTGAAAACACAAACCGATGAACTATTTTCGATAGGTTCGTGAGCTTGAAAACCTACAGAAACATCGAAACACAAGGCATTTCGGGCTTTCAGTAGGTTCACGAACTAGCAAGTTTACCAAAAGGCAAACACTTAGAGGATTTTTAACATGGGAAGGATGTGAAGGACCTAGAGGATTTTTGTACTTAGATGATTTTAGGATGGGGGCCCATATAAGATCTCTCTGATAAGATATAACTGATGAGCAAAGTGGGGATGCCAAGGGGACATAGGACTTAGGATTTTGCAAATTTAGTGGCCGAAAAATTTGGGCACTAATAGGACCTTTGGAAGGGTGTAATTCTAATTGGCTAGTTTTGACGAGGTATTGGATGCAATTAATCAAGGTCTAACAATGATTTATGGAATTCCCTAATTTATGATGGTAAGAACAAGACAACATGAGTATTGGATGAGGTTTAGGTCTCTTTGAAATATATGTTATGGTAAATGGATTAACCATCTTTCTAAGAGAAAGGGAAATAATGTTCAACAGGGTTGTGGAATGATGTGAACTTGTTTAAACTTATCCAATTGTAGGAGGGAGAATTTTTTCTATATTCATTAAAGATGTAATTAGTTTTAATGGCCCCTAGGGCTAATTCCAATAAAAATTAAATTTACCTAGATGTGTGTTAAAAGATTTTTAAAATAGATAAATTGCACCACATCATTAGGAGAATGAAATCTCATGTGAATGAGTAGCAAGAAGAACCTAGTTTTGAATTCATGGACAGTCTCTAGTGGATCATGTTTGTAATGTGTGAGTTACACTAGAGAAACCTTGGGCTTGTTGTTGAATTGGTAATGGCTAATAAAATTTTGCACAAGGTCTATAAACAAGGGCATGGAGCCTATTGGTAACATGTAAAACCATTCAATGACATCTTCTATCAATGTAATGGGAAAATATTCATAAGGACAACATCATCAATGGTGACGGTTGTTTCTAGAACATAAAATTATCTCAAATGTTATGGGATCCCCCTGGCAATTACCCCTATAACTTTTTAGTGAAATCATCTTTTTAAGGTGGGTTGATGTGAGATTGTGTGAAGAAAAAATGGTGATTTTATCCATTCTGTTGATTAGAAAGCAGGATGAGGGGTGAGATCTTCTAATTGTACATCTAACTCCTTGAGTTTTGTGTATATATAGGTCCAATTAGGAAGATGGGTAAATATCATATGGTAAAGGGATCATGTTTGGATGAGTGATGAAGTTTGTGGCATATTCATGGTTAAATTGATTATGAAAAGGAGGTGATAGCATAGGCAATTAATGATCAATGTTGGGTAAAGGTTGTGGTGGATGTAATAAAGGAGGGGAAGTGTGTGGAGATAAAATGTCTCTAGGTGTGGGGGGAAGAGGGTGGTTCATAGAATAATGTGAAAGATGATGGTAAGGTGAATTGGTATGGAGATATGTGTAGGATATCATGAGATAAGTCATATGTCAATGATGATTGTGGACAAGGAAAGGGGTGGGATGGGTATGAATAAATGGAGTTTGATGAGTCAATAGGTCAAGTGATGGATACAGTGTCCTCTAGCATCTCAATAGAAAGTGTGATAGGCAAGCGTGGGGAGAGTTTAGTGTCATCTTCTAAGTGTGCAACTGTGAGGAAAGCGTAAGGTGGAGATAAGGAATGAAACTTAGTCTAATGGTCATTCAGTGGGGTCCACTAAAGGGATCGCCAATGATGGTATTAATGAGAGGAATGGAGTTTGTGAATTTATGTGAGGGAATAGGGGATATGGCATTGGTATAATGTTTGATGAAAAATGAAAATAAGGATGACGAGTGACAAAAGAAGAGATATGGTCAAATTAGGTGGGGGGAGGGCTTTTCTTAGAAAGGTAAGATCTAGAGCTTGGTGAAGAACTTATGGCAAAAATGGGGGTCATTGAAATTGGCACAGATGGAAGCAGTAGAGGCCATGGCTGAGGGAAAATGTAAGATCAAAATAGGATAACTAGAGCTAAGATAATGAAGGTGGCAAGGAAATCCAACGAAAGGTGGCAAGGAAAGTCAACAACTTTTGACAATCCATTACATCTTAGATTGCAATATTGATCAAACCCCTATCTCTTACTAGTCAACAACATCTTCATTGAATATTGACACATACATCAATATAAACACACAAAGATACAATTCTATTCAACCTAAAACCAAGTGCATTTGATTTATATTGACAAGCACATAATTAAAACTTCACCACCTAGCCATTTTCACATTGTAAGTTATGCAAACACACCCTGCTACCATATTTGGTACTATGTACTTGCCACATAATTAACCTCCCGCATGTTAGATTATGCGAACAAAGGTGATGGTGATTTAAAATTTAGTGGTGGGTGAGGCTTCATATGATAGGGATCTAAAGCAATAATATTCTCAATTGGCCAATCCATTACATCTTCACCAACCTTAGTGGAGAAAGGGGTTTGATCAATGCCATAATTGGCTACGCTTACTACTAGCGTATTTTTCCCTCTTTAATAGTGAGAAAGCTACATCCTTAAAGCTTCATGCTATTGTTTTCACTTTGTCTATATAATTCTTTAGGTTCTAATCCTTATTTTTTACCTTTCTTGCACCCCTTAATGATTAAGAGAGAATCTCCCTCTACCTCCAACTTACTACAATTGGTTGATTTTGCTAACTTAAATCTTCCAAAAACATCATTGCTTTTTCTTCATTATTGGATTTGACACCTAGATAAAAATATCTTCCTTTAACAAGACACCAAGATAAAAAGATCCTCCTTTAACAAAACATCTTGAATCTAATCTTAACATCACTCCTGCTCCTGTAGGGCCTAGATTTCCTTTTACAACATTGCTTAATTTTAATTTTAGGTATCTAGTGCGAGGGTAAGTTCATATACTTTTTTTTAATATTAATTTCATCTATTACCGCATAAACATGGAACCCTACATGCACATTTAACAATAATAGTTAGTTTTATTTGGATTAAGGTCAAAAACATAATTCGAATGATTATATTTAATGGTTGGTTGCTTTCATTATTTTATTTTCGTTTTCATACATATTAATTACTATGCCACTCGAAAAGAGTTACTAATCATTTATCTACTATATTATTTAAGACTACATAAAAGAGTTTTTTTTCTAATTTAGGAAGCTTCGATTCAAAGTTGCATAAATACGACCTCTAAACCAATTATTTACATATCTAATTTAAAAATTATTAGATCTTTCATTTTTAATAAAATGAGCAGTTTCAATGTTACTCTACTTATTATCATGCTAGATACTCATGTTCAAACCCTACTTAGTTCATAGCACTTATATGTAGGTCAATATAACTTAAAGAGCATTAATCACCATTTTTTGTTATAGGGTTGATTGCTTCATTGAATGCCTCTGTTTGACAAGGGTATATGGATGAAATATTAGAATTATATGTGGGCATATTAGTTCTATGAGAGGTGATTTGCCATGTTTGAAGAAGAGCTTTAACACTCACCATCATGTTCAAAGAAGGTAGAAGACTTGATGAACATTCAAAGTATCTTTCTATATTTATACTCAAAACAATAAATATGTAAATATGATGACATCTTCTTCCACCCATGCAGCATTAGGGACTATATCTATTCTAAATGTATGTTGTAATAGTTCTCATTTTTTTTGCAATTCGACCTTCAAAGTCAAGCCTCAACCAAATGTAGGTGGGTCAAGCCTCAACCAAATGTAGGTGGTAAATTATTTTGTCTGCCATACGTAAAATGTAATCTTTTGAATATACATTGATTGAATTCCTCAACTTATTATTGTATGATGAAATTTGTAAACATTGTTTTCCACTATATGCTCATGAAAACAATATTTACTTCAAAAAAAATTCTTCATATCAAATACACACTTCTACATACTTGAATATAAATATGTTGCACAATATCTTATCTATACCTTATTATAATATTATTTATAAACAAACTTATTTATACAAACTAATCACAATAATAAAAAAACTAACCACCATGGAAACACTCATCATCATTCTTCAAAGCTTTCAAAATAATTTATACATAAAATAATTTAAAGCCACTAAATTCAAGGTCCATGTTATATGCAACTTGTTACCCCATTTGTGAAAATTTACTAAAGCATCCATGCCTTAGAAAATTTTCCATTCTTTACTTGCCACTATTTGTTTTCTTTCTCCAAAGTTGAGTCTTCACTTAGTTGTTTTCACGTATTTTTAGAAATTATTTATGTTTTTGAACCAAAGTCAACGGATTCAAGAGTTCATAAACCTCCTGACTCCCCGACTAGTCATGAAATCTAGTGTCTAAAAGTTTTTCCTTCGTCAGTCTTGGTCACTTTGTGTCAAGAAAAGTCTTTGTTGTCGAGAGGTCGGAAGTTCTTTGAACTTCCAAACTCTCAAAATTATGGTTCAAAAGTTCCTTAAATCTCTGACTTGTCAACCAAACATGCTTGTTGCTCCCATGGCACCTTTTTCTGAGTTGTCATGCAGTACGATGGAATGGAACATGTCATCTCGCATTTAATTTGGAATGCGTGTAAATACATTGGCACACTTTTTAGAGGGAAACCCAAGGAGATTTTATGAATTTCAAAGCTTGATAGGCTGCCATCAATTAATGAAATTTATGAATGGATTTATGAGAAGTGACATGCAACTCAAATAAGTTAACCACCCTACTAGAAATTTTCATAATTCTATGAAGAAGATACGTTGCAGAGCAGAGAACAGCTAAACCACTATGCACGAGGAGTCCACAGAATTCTGGATTTATAGGTTAGCACGATTGGCCTTCTTTATTCCATTTTCCCCTCTCTTGCTATAAGAACACATCATTTCATTTGGGTGGTGGAAATATGTTATTTTCATGTATCTATATAATGATTCTCCTATGAGTGTATTGCATTTTCCTTCTATGTCTGTGAATGTTTCAGAGTTTCTGGCTGGTTGGGTTTTCAAATTGGTAAAAATGAAATTCAAATTTCAAGGAGCCCCTATGGTTCCCATGGTGGAAAATGGGTTGTCTGGTGTGAGAGATACAAAACTAGGTCATATTGACTTTGAAGATTTTTGGAAAAGAATGCAACTCAAGGGTCGAACTTCCTTGGCTAACAAAATTGTGAGCATCAGCTTAGACTGAGCTGGGAGTTTTCCACTTGCAGTGCGTTGTCCTGACTTGGTGGTTGCTTGTGCCAATAATTATTTCCCGCAGTATCAAGAAAGAAGAGCTTCAGATGGCTCTATTGTTACTAAAATTGACTTAGAATCCATTGTTCTTGCTTTGAATTTGGATGAGTACAAGGAAAATATTGATGGTTCTGTGTCTTCTGCTTGGGGATATTATAATGAGAGAAAGGATTGGTGCCAGAATTGCATTGCTAAAACTTGGTTAGAAGCTGAGAAGAAAGGGAAGTCAAGACTCCTTGCTAGTCTGAAGAGAAGACATTTCAAGGAAGACATTTTAGACATGATTACTTATTTGTGGAGATCACCATATAGATTGGGCAAGGGTAATCAGTGAATGTATGCATGAACAGTTGGTGAATTTCCGTCGGACTTAAGATTTCACATGTGTTCTTAGCTGATATACATATTAGCTCATAGAGAGGCTGCTTGGCCTGATTTAAGAGCTCAATGAGCACCCATCCTAGCCACACCTGTGTACCAAACTTTCCCACAGTTGCAAAAGAATGAAGGCATGAAATATTTTCGGAGGGTTATTGATGCCTTTTCTATGTGGATTAAAAAAATAATTGAGGGTTCACTAGAGCAGAGATTCTCTGTAGAGGCTGCTGCCTTGGTGATAAATTTTGGAAGTTTTTATGTTCAGTTTGATTGTTTCTCCTACCTGAGAATTGGGGGTTATGAAAATGCCCCACTGAAATTGCCACGATATCCATTAGATTATCTCATATTTTTGGAGGTGTGTCGTCAAATGGCGGCCGTGAATGCAAAGTATCACGCAATGAAAAAGAAAGGGTATTCTTTCCCTGTGATTGTTTCTTTCTATTCTTGTAAAAGTAATGACAATGCCAAAAGTGTGGACAAGTTGCTAGCAGAATTCAACCTTCATAGTCTATCTGCTCGAGCAACCTTTGATAGCAAGAATTTTGTGAAAAAAAACATGCATGGTGGAGGTTCATACCAATACAAACCCTAGCTAAAAGATTTCTGGGAAGACTATTTAAATGATAGGGAAGTATAGAGGGGACGTTTGATGAGATTGACCATTGATCAAGTTCTTTCTTTTGAACTGCCTATGCGAGTTCCTGATATGGTTGATGATAATTCTAATTTTCTAGATGAGGATTATCATGATGCCTCATTGCAACCCTTGACCCCCATAAAGTGGTCAAACAAAGAGATCACTGATGGTAAGTTCTACTCCTTCCATGTGCTAAGACAAACAAATAAATGGTTGGAAGGAAAAAGAAGAGAACAAGTTGGTTCAGCAGCACTGAAGGATTCATCCGCTTAAGGATAGAACACATCTTAAACCACTTATACTCAAAAGAAGACATCTAGTTTGGACCCAACTTTTCAAAGATTTGGCTCACAATCGAGTGAAGATGGTGAGTAGCCTCCTGAGGATGTTATCAAACTAAAAACAACCTGTGAGAAGGATGGCCAACTAGTGAAGAGTAATACCAGATTGGTTTCTTCTCCACCGGGAGCACACCATGTGCCCCTTGTCAACAATCTTGTAAGTGATAGTGATTCCTTAATTTTTACTCAGTTAGGAGAGGGTAATGTGCTACAGATTTTGTTAAGTACTCCAAATTCACCTAATCTAAGCAATCCTCTGGAGCACAATTCCCCACCTTTGCGTTTGAATGGTGTAGTAAGTGTGGTTGATAACACAAATGTTTCTTCTTCATCCCCGCCTGGTTAAGAAAGGTAGTTGAGAAAAAGAAAAGGTAGTTGAGAAAAAGAAGAGGTACACCCCAATGGTAGATACTAGTGCGGATACTGTAGCCAAGCTTTTGGGGGAGACACCTAAGCCTAAAAGGGCTAGAAGAATGTCAAGAATGGTAACTAATTCTGTCATAGAAACCTAGATTCTGGATATTGCAGATCCAGTGGGAAATAAAAATGAGAATGAAGTGACTAGGGCAGATTTTAATCTAAGCAGAGTAGACATGGGACCCTCAACTGTTGAGGGGGATATATATCACATAAAATACTTAGTTAGCAATCTATCAAAAAGAGTTAAAAAGGAACAAGAAGAAAATACTAAGTTGCATGCACAAGTAAGTTCCCTATCCCTCTTTGTTGGTATGTGGCGACTGATCATGCAAATACTATACACTCATAACGTATCCTTGTCGGGGTTCGGGGCCAAGCTGGGCCCCGAGCGGGGGTTTGGGGGTGGTAGCCCCTAGAGTAGGGGTTCGAGGGCGCAACCCTTGATTTTTTTCCCTTTTTTGCATGTTTAGGGTCGGTAGTTAATTTTTGTTAACCGACACATAAAAAACAACTTTCTAAAACCCTAATTCTAGAAGCTTCCAAAAAGCTTGTTATAAGTGGTTGGGATGTATGTTGCGGGATGGAATTTGTGAGATTATGATATGTTTTGCATTGGGTAATAAAATCATTGGATGGATGAGTTTTTGTGGATGTAGCCCATATTGGGTGAACCACATTAAAATTGTCTCTTTCTATTTTATTTCTATGTATTTTTCATTCCTCTGTTTTAATCTTTATTTGCATTTAATTAATATCTTCTACATGTTATTCCTAACACTCTTCATTCAGTCAATTTTGAAGATAACAACACCATCAGCTAATGCCTTGCTTGATATGAGTGTTAGTGCCCTCGACCCTAAGTTTACTAAAACAAATTAAAAGATCACAAGCCCTGAGTAGTGCTGTTGAGCATGGGATAGAGAAGGTGACCCTAGATGGCCTGATATTTATTGAGGAAGCTTATAAGCTATTTAACTCCATTTCTAGTAAGAGGGAGACTATGATAGCTAATTTCCAAACTGTCAGAAGTGATCACAATAGCCTATTCTTTGTCTCAAAAGAAATACAAGATATGGCTGAAATGGATGTTAACATTTTAGTGGTCAAGGAAGTGTTAAATGATCCTAGGGAAATGAACTTTGTTGCTTGGTTTGATGTAATTGAATGGAAGTTGTCTATTGTGGGTGCACTTGAAGATGAAATGAGAAGTGCTCTGGCTCTTTACTACATAGAACTCAAATACATTAAAGGTAATTTTGTTATCTTTGAAGTAGAGGTTGTTGGTGATGATGAGGACAAGTTGCTTGATGTTAAAGAAATTAAACAAAATTTCAAAAAGATGGTAACTGATGAAATGGCAAGTTATGATGTCGTCACAGTAGAGGCAATTGGCAAGGTTGCAAAAATATCCTCATATGTTAAAACACTCAAATGTGGGCTGGATGACACATAAAAAGGTGACTAATGCTGACAAGGCAGTAAGCAAGAAGAAGATCTGAATCAATATGACAGGAAGTCCCAGCAGCATGGCGTTATCATCAATCATCAACAAGTACAAGGCTTACAAGGCAAAGTTAAGGGCACAAGAAGCTCAAGCAACACAAGGTGACTTGTGTAATGAGGACGCACAGGTGAAGGAGAAGGAAGTGACACAAGAAGACAATGTTGAGGAGGAGGACATGGCAATCATCAATTAATTCTTTTTTCTTGTGCTTTAGTTTTTTTCATATTTGCACAAAACTATTGGCTCTGGAGGGCCCTTATTTTAAATGATGTTTAATTTAAGACTTCTTTTAATCAGTTGTCTTCAAGAAGCCATTAGGTTTTAAAGATAATTTTTGGGTGACTTGGCTATAAATGTAATGAGTTGGTTGATGTAGGAATTTTTTGGCAAACTTTGTGTTGGTGATAGATCAATTTTGCTTTCCTATTCAATTGTTTTAATATATGAAATAGAAATCAATGCAGTGGAGTTTGGATGATCGTAAACTTTGTGTTATGGTTATTTGAATTCATATTCTTCCTATGTTGAATATATTGTTGTGGATTGGTTATCTTTCTTTATTGGAGTAGTTGGATATTTCAATTCCTGCTCACTGTTGTGAAACCTTTATCTTTGGGTGAATGGTTTATGGTGGTGAATGTATGATATATGGTGTAACTTTTATTTATTGATTCATTATAGTTGTTGCTATGGAAGTCTTTGTGCTTTATTCATTTCAGTTGATTTTGGGAATTATTGTCTTTATTTCTTTCTAGTTAAAAGCACCACCTTTTCCTTTGCTTTCTGGTTAAAAGCAATTTGAGTTTTCATTCATTGAATATTATAAGAAGGTAGTTGCACCTTAGTAAATAAGTAGAGAATCATTGTAAAATACCATTGCAATCTATTCAACTGTTGTTACATTTGTCACTTGTATGGGCGTGAGAATATAGAGTTAGGTGGTGTTGGTTAATAGATTTGTCACCTCAAGTTTATACTCCTTTGCCCATACAAATGACAACTTGACAAATAGTTGAGTCACTTGTAATGATAGTTGCAAGTGCTCTCTACTTGTTTTACAAGGCGCAGCTACCTTCGACAAATATGCAATGAATGAAAATACAGGGTATGCTTTTCACCAGAAAGTAGAAAAGGTAAACTAACACCTACTCCTAACTATGAAAATAGATGTGAAAGATTATTTAGAAAGAAGTGAATGCGAACAAATAACACCCAGTCCACCTATCCCACACCCACGAACAATACTTAGGGAAAGAAAGAACAGTAAATTCCTTTCAATAGATGGATTACTTTGAATTCAAAGCTTCAGAATTAAACACATACACAGTATGAAATAACAAAAAAACACTGAAGAGTAATTATAAAGAAGCACAGTTCATTGCAATCAAAAGATGACATTAATAAATTCAAAGACTTAGAAATATCTTCCTTATTCCTCCAATGTCAAAATATGAGTTCACAGACTCAAAATCTTTGTACAAATAAACTATGTGAAAAGAAAAACTTTGTTGCTCCCCTGTTCCCCGAATAGCTAAGAAACGATCCCCTCCTCATGCCTACAGATTACATATTTATAAGCTTTCCCAATCTGACTCTACAGTTTTTTGTAACCGCTCCTTGAAATATAGTTTTAAATGAAAAATAAAATCTTTCCTCTTCCACCAGAATAACTGTTTCTTGGTAGCCTTTTTGAATTCTTGATTTTATTCATGATTTGCAATGTGGTCCACGCTTTTTGTATATTTTTCCAATAATATCATCACTTCATTTGGGCTTTATAATATTTGATACTTGCCTTCTTGCTATTCTCTTGGAGAGAGTTCAAATGTCGATTGATGAGATTAAATCTCAGTTTTTTCAAGGATGATATGCAAAAATAAACCAGTCTCATTGTACCACTATCCAAATTTGAACACCTTTTAATATCAACAACTTCAAAATCACATGAAATTACATTCTCTTACTGCACAAAGTTCTACACTTAATGCCTCTATCAGTTGAGAAAGATTTCCATCATTGATGTCTCCATGTCCTAACTAGCTGCTTATATTTCTACCTCAAGAAAACACACTATATCTATCTATAACCACAACTATATGTCTCCATCCATATGACATATGAACAACTTCCTTGTTTCATTCTCAACCATATACTTGTCCTTCTTTATCAAGAGTCATTGTATGTCGCTAGCCCCTAGAAATCTGAGTTATATGATCATTTCTCACCTTTCACTCAACATTAAATGGGATAATTCTTAAAGTTACCATGTCCAAGCTGCACATACTTACTCCAACCATATGTGTACAAATTATCAGAATCTAAAAGATTTCAACCAAGCCTCATTCTCAAGTGTTGATTCAGCAGCACATTCAATCTTTATGAGGATTACAGGATGATGGCGAAAGTTCTGGTATTTGATGTTACAATTGAAAGTTTCTAAACATACTTCTGATGAAACTAAAGCATCTCCAACTATGATATCTAACAAGAATCTTCCTTTTAATATATTGTTACTATTTTGATATGGATGTGGGCAAGCGTGTGATTCTCATTGCACCCTGATTCGCCCCTGCTATTTCTAGCTATAGTATCTGACAACATTTGCAACTTCTAACGTTTCTTATTCTAACTTCAGACATGGTAGAGGTGTGTGTGGCAATAATGACGTTACAACTGCAAATTACATTTGTATAAGAGTTTCTAAAGTCATTTCAACAAATCCATTTTATATCATCATGCAATGATGTATATCTGAAGGTATCTCCTCTTGTTTTAATCAGGTTGCGGCTCTTTCAGATTGCCTTCCTTATTTCACACAAATGTCTATCAAACATTTTCAAATATAGTATATGGCAAAACCTTTCATAAAGCAATAAAGCCTTTTTAACAAGTCCATTTGTGCATACACTGCGATCATTGCATTCCATGAGACTGCAATATTTCAGAACATTTTGTCAAACGATTCATAGCCTTTGTCTTGCTCAAAAACTCTCTTTCTGGCGCAGGCTTGGAGTGTGCTACAATCTACCTTTCATCATCATTAAGTGACCTTGTACTTTGCAATCCCATATGATCTTGAGTGTTCAATGGTGGAGCATGTAAATAAGATGGCCTATGTAGATATGAGATTGCATAGGCTACCAGAAGATACATTTATTCGGGACTCCAAAGGAATAGCTCAAAAATTAGAAGAGAGCAAAGGAGAAACATCAACAAATGATTCATCAATTAGGGTAACTACTAGTTGGGTACACACACCGGCCGCGTTCTCATCAATTCCACTTCCAGCTGTTCTTCTTGCCATGTGACTTATTGTGTGTAGAATGAAGTATAATTGGGAAAGAAGTCCCATAACAGTCATCACTTGTAATCCTAAGTTAATAGCAGCAGCTTCCTTGATGACTGAAAACCCCTTATAATGCTCAGCGCTACTCCTCAAGAGGTGTCAGCTAAAATAGGAGCTCAAGAACCTTGAAAACGACGATCAAAAGAAGTTCAAAAACCTTTGGCATCTCTGACAACAAAGAAGTCAGGAAATCAAGCCCCGTGAGAACTTTTGAACCATTAGTTATGAGTTTGGGAGTTCTTGAAACTCCCAACCTCCCGACATCTTATTGTTGGGCGTCGGTCTTTCCTCCAAACCTTGAACTTAAAATGTATTTGGTTGAAATATTTCACAAACACTTGACACTTAAAAAGCTGGTTGGTGGGACCCTCCTCAAGATTTGAAATCCATAGGAATATATGGCTTAAATAAAGTGATTTATTTCAAACATTAACTTCATAACCATGTCTATATCTCACATGTTTCTGCCCTTTTGAAAAACCAAACTTTATAACCTTTATGAAGACTCCTATAAAAATGACATTAATAAAGTCCTTCATTGCTATAAACTTGTGGCTTTTTCAAGAAATCATTCACCCTTATGACTATGGGACTTTTCAAAAGTTTCCAAAATTATTTCCAATGCTACTGTACTTTACCCGTATTTTGACTTCAGAAATAATATTTTGAAACCCCATAGTGATTAATCAAACTTTAATTTCAACATAGGATCCAAGATGAAAAATTCAATATCTCTCTCTTAGTGGCTCCATTTTTTATGAAATTTGGACAACATGGTGATGAGATATCTCCAAGAAAAACCCAAAAAAAAATTAGCTCCAGCAATCTGGAAGTTAAAATTTGGCTTCGTTTGCGAATCACGAATGGGAAAAAGTGAACCTAAAAATCTTGCACATGGTAAAGCATTTTGACTCAAAAACTGGGCATTTAGTGTACAAAGAGATTAGGACTAGGCCCGTAGAAGGATTTTGCACCAGCTTACATTTATTTTTAGATTTAATCATTTTTGTGTTTCAGTAGTCTCAAGGGTATATTAGGGAATGCACTAAAATTTAAAAAAATTCAAGTTTAAATTTTCAGCCAATAGGTGGCAAATCTATAAACCAACACAGCTACAACCTTGGCCTACAATAGGGTGTGGGTTTTCAAAAGGTGTGTATGGGTGCAAAGCTCTTAATGAGGTTTTGGTCGGCTCAAGTATAGGGCATCCTTCAGTTAAATGGGTCCTACTTCCTTTCCAGGTTTGCCCCATGGTCCCACACTTTTTTTTCTCCTTTTTGTTTGGTGCTCTGTTTATCCATTCCTGTCAAACAAACTGTCAAAACAACAAGAAAGAGATATTTAAAATGACTAAACGAACGGGTGATCTGAAACCCTCATTTAAACAAAAGGCAAGATCTCAAAATGATACTGACAAGGGGACACATGGGTTTGTAACAGATAAAATGCAAGTTTCAAATGTAAAAAAACACTTGGTAACCCTAGGGCAAGGGAAACTTGGCTTAGATGGCCTTGGGGCAATAGATGGATCCCAATCATAGATTTCTAGTTCTTTGGTTAGGATGTTTTTCTAGGAGGGTGACATTCCCTGGAATCAACCTCTTCAACTTTCATAAACACCTGCAAGGTCATACCTTAACCCACAGGTTGAGAATATAGAGGGATCATAGGGATCTCTCTTACTAGGGTATAAGCAAGGGGGTCCAGATGTAACAGGTAAAAGGTTGGTTTTTGTAAACCCTAAGGATTATAGGGGATCTTAAGGCGCAGGCAGATTTGGAGGTTGAGGCACTGTAAGCACAAAATCACGCACTGCCTCCACGAGGACCCCTCTGATGAGTCAAATCCTTGTCATGTACATGTAAGCATGAAAATAAATCCTTTAGGCAGCAGGCCTCTTGACGACATGTCCTCTCTTCTTGTTTTGTGTCATTTCTACTTTGTCGATTCTCCTTCTCCTTCTTTCCCCTTTGCGACACTTGTTGCGACACTTGTCGACTTGCGTCTTCTGGCTTTTGATCTTAATCCTAGGCCTTGTGAGTGTCTTGTAGGTGAGATTTCACTTCGTCCCTTTGTATTTTGTCTAGTGCACCTAATAGAAGCCTTCTAGAGGTCCCCTGATCCCTCTCCCGCTTTCCATTTTCGATTTCAACCTTCCTATTCAAATCTCCCCCTATTATTTCCAAATCTCCCTAGGAGATCCTGCAGACACAAGTGGAGATTTGGATTCTTCCTCATGATTGACCTGTTTCTTGATGTAAAAATCATCTTTTTCCTCCCTCTTTCCTTCTACCACCATGATTTCTACATTCTGCCCTGTTTCACGCCGGATCTCCCCAGGAGACCCATGATCTCCCTTGGCGACCCTGCTATCTTTTGTTCCACGGAAAAACTAAAGTTTCTCTCGCGTTTTCACCCATTTTTCTTTCTGTTTGCATGATTTTTTATCTTTGATATAGAGTTAACTATTTCATGCACCCACCCATGCATAATTAGCTCTATTTGATCTCAAATTAAATCTCCAATCAATCTCATGCATTTCTCCTATCTCCTTTTCTTCTTCAGTGATAAGTTATCATTGATTCATCACTCTCCTTCTTACTGAGTTCACTGGGCAATCCACCTTGGTAACTGCCCAATCTATTATTGTCAACTCATCAATCAAATGAGTTAACTCTTCAATCCAAACCCTTCTTCAAACCTATAAATACCCCCTCCCTCAAGCACAAAGGGAGGCAAATTCATTATGCACTAGCTCTTGCCAAGTTTGCTCTCTAATCGAGCATTCATATGCTCATACATGATGTAAGTGCCTTTTACTTTGATTGTTTGGACAAGCAGCACTATGCTGCTCAATTTTTCAGCCATTGTGCACAATTCAAAGCTCACATCGAGCTCACACAAGCTTCACAAAAGCTTCTCTTTGCTTCTTCGGGTCATTTTGTCGTCGAGAGAACCAACTGTTGTCACAAAAGGAATTAAGGTTGCCTACACAAGGATCACTGAGAGATAGTGAAGTCTTCAAATCTTCATCTATTTAGGTTCTTTTATTGCTTTCATAGTAATTAGACAATCATCTTGCTCTTGGCAATAGTAACATACTTGCTTTTTCCTTGATAGATTAGATCTTGCATGCTAGATTAATCATTTGTGCATTCTTAGATCTATTTTGTTAGAAAAAGCACCTTTCCTTTTTATTAGATTAAACTGCATTGAAAACACCAAAAACCCACAAAAACATACACTACACATTGCATTTGAAAAAGACATATAGGATTGCATACATATTTCTTTCATATATTAGAAGCATTTTCCTTTCCAAAAATACTCTAAAAAATACCAAAAAGGCACATTGCATGTCATTTAGTTTGCATTCATATAAAGTAGACAACATCGAAAACCCTTGATTCCATCACGAGGTAAACACAATTCAAGAGACCTTAAACAAACCCTTGATTACATCACAAGGTACAAACAAAGTCAAAACACAAGTCAAATGCCTAGGTCAAAACCTTAGATCTGGTTAGAGTTAGCAATAGCATGATTTCCTCTATCCTGATTCATGCATGTGTTTAGGAGTGAGGGGAGAGTGGGTGAGAGCTGTCTGAGATGAGATCAAGGAAATTCATCCGCAACCACAACAACAAACACACATTCCACCACAAGAGGATCCATTTGTTCTCTTGTTGATTGAGGAAATTAGGCAATTGTGACAACATAGAGCATTTCTTAGAGACATAGAAACAAGAGAAACCATCAACGAGACTAATTGTTTGCCCACACAAAGGTGGAATTCAAGGAGTCCAAAAAGAAGAGAAGAGAATAGTGACCATTTGGGTCATAGGGTTATCTCAACCACCACAACAATTGAATGAAACATACAACAAAATGCACAACAACAAAGGCCATAGAACTTGTCGACCCCCCTTCGCACAGTCCAGCTCTCCAACAAGCTAGACCCCCACCGTGTCTCGCCTCCTCTCGACTGGCTAATTCCACGTGAGCAAGAGTGACATGGCAGATCACCCATGGCAAGGAGGGAAAGGGTCCATGTGCGTGCTGAGATCTGACCTGACAGCCTCCAGGCAAACGGAGTCACGATTTCGAGCGTACATATTTTGGTGAACCCGACGTGAAATACAGAATCTTCTAATCTTGTAGTTTGCATTCCCATTGCGAAAACATTCTGAAAATGTTCAAACATTCCTTCTTTACTTTTTCATAGCCATTTTAAACTCCCATCGTCTACGCCATCATTCATTCCATTTATTCTGCAGTGTCTATGATACCCCCGAAAATGACGAAACCAAACTTGAACCAGGGAAACTTTCCCTCAAATGAACCTGAAACACCTTCTTTTGATAGGTATGTGCCACCTCATCTAGATGCACCTGTTACCAACTGTTATGACTATGAAGATTCTAATTATGAACATGAGCCAAGAGAGTCCAGGTGCTCTCTATCCTTCAATAACCTAGCTTGGAAAAATGATTCAGCCATACCAAATGCCCCTCATAAAGCCAGAAGGGAAAGATCAGAAATATGTTGACCAGAACAACCTTCCACAAGTACATTGAACACTCACCTCAATGAAGAGGTCAGAAGATTAGAAAGGTATTTATAGGAAACCAAGGATTCTCAAGAAGCATTAAGGATAACCTTGGAAGAAGAACAAAAAGAGAAGGCCGCATGAGAAGAAGCCCATCGCTATGAAACTAGTCGAAGAGAACATCCTAGAAATGAAGAGAACCCTAGAGCTGCAACTCCTGCAGATGTAATTGCAACCTTAGTGCAAAGAATTAAGATCCTAGAAGCAGAACAAGTTGCTCCAAAGAAAAGAACAAAATCTCACGAATAGGACCAGGGGGCATTATATAATCCTCCTTACCTCAACTACTACTCATGACATGCTAGCAACGAAACTTGTCTGAATGGGAATCCTCCTATTCAAAACAATCCAACAAATCCAACAATGGGTTATCAAAACCCACCCACAGGGTTGTTATTAACAACCCTGCAATCTTAGAGTGCTTTCCTAGGAACATACCTTGAATATTTAAAGGAGCCTCTAGACCAGAACATAAGGAGTGTGCAACTACCTAGGCCATTACCTGATCTCCCAAAGTTTAAGGGAGAGGGAGACCCAAATTCCCACATCAAAGCTTATACTACATCCATAAGGGAACTCCTTCCTTGGGATGGAGTTGTCGCGAAGATCTTCCCAAAAATGCTCGAAGGCATTGCCCTGGATTGGTATTATCATCTTCCAGAGGCTTCTATCCACTCGTTCAAATAACTAATTGGAGAATTTGTCATGGCATTTGACATGAACAAACTCATAAAAACAGGGATTAGAGAGTTCCTCACGATGAAGCAAGAATTGAATGAATCCATAGCACATTTCGTCACCCAATGGAGACAAGTGCTCTACTCTTCAACCAGTGCTCCTAACATGGACCATCAAGAACTGTGCAACCTCTTCTTGCATGCCCTTAACAAAGACATGAGAGAAGATGTCCAAAAACTTCCATACAAATCCTATAAGGAAGCATAGGAAAGTGCCTTAAGAATTGACCAAGCTGCCATCGACTGCAGTAGGAAGGTCTATGGTCTAAATGGAAAAACAACAAAAGAAGACATGGGAAATAATACCTCTACTGTCAAAATTCTCAAAAACAATAGGAATGCAACCACAGATGGGGTGGTCCACGAACCCCCGGTCAAAAGGATAAGAGATGATTACATTGGGAGAGATTATTATCCTCCTAATGTGAATGCCATAGATCGACCTAGGAACAATGGATTTTGCCTGCGAGATAACTATCAAAGCTGGAACCGCGACAGAAATGGGAATGGAAATGATGGGAGGTATGAAAGACCCACTTATAAATACAACCAGTATTGTGCTTTTCATATAACAAAATGGCATAGTACAGAATCTTGCAGGGAATATGATGCAGAGGCATCCACACTATAACCATAACATACAGCATGGATGTCTGCAGCCCATCATCATCATCATCATCATCATCATATTTGACTTAACACTGTCAGCATCATCATCATATTTCACCTGCCGACCGATATCCTCCTGATGACAAGCCCTCGCCCTTTCGCATGTCAACAGCATCACCTTACTCGATTATCGACAGCATGGTATATCTTGATGATGATGATGATGATGGGCTGCAGACATCCATGCTGTATGTTATGGTTATAGTGTGGATGCCTCTGCATCAGAATACAATAGATTCATAGAAAATCTTCCAGAGGATCAACAACGCTTGTTCATAGAAATGTTCTTGAACAGGCAACAGATCACCCCTGACATTAAAGATACAAGGCAAAACTAGGCCCCCATAACACCTCAAAATGCAAACATGAGGATTTATCAAGACCCATTCCCTGCACACAAGAGCACTGAGACAACAAACACGGATAAGGAAACTAAAAGCGAAAATCCCGAAGTCCCACCTCAACTAGGACAAAAAGGAGAAAGTAAATTGTTGGGGTTGGTTGAGATCACGCATGATGAAGAAAAAGAGAGTCATGAGGAAGACAATAAGCAAATTGAAACATGTGAAGACACCGTTTTGGTAGTTGAACCAAAACCAACTCCTATTAGGCCTTATGAACTCATAGAGGACCTAAAGAAAACATATGCTCATATCTCATTCATTGATTTGCTCAGAAATTCACCTTCACATTGCTCAGCTCTGTTAAAAGCCATAGGCTTGAGATATCTTGACCAAATCACACTGCCACCGAGTGAACTAATCAATCACGTTAACTACGATCTTACCCCACCAAACTTGGAACTTAAAAATCCAGGGTTCTTCTTTGATTTACAACAGATGCCCTCTGAGGTAGAATTAACAAAAAAAGGAGACCCCGCACTATATCTTCAAGTTTGGGTCTATGACACGTGTATCAAACAAGCATTGATCAATGAAGGAGCTGCAGTGAACATAGTTCCTTTTTCCCTTTTGGAGAGAATGGGCTATGGATACACCAACATCACTGCTTTAAGGGACACCTTAAGCAGATATGATAATCTGAAGGTAGCCACCATAGGAAAAATCACTCTCCTAGTGACCTTGGGTCTTAAGATGATCCCAACTACTTTTTATGTCATAGACAAAGATACATGTTACAATTTAATTCTTGGAAGGCCATGGATACATAGGATGAAAGTTGTGTCATCTACGCTTTTTCAAGAAGTCTGATTCTTAAATCTAGGGAAAGTGTATGTTGCACAAGGAGATCCGAAACCTTTCAGCATGATAAAATCTAGCACCCCAAACAAATGCATAGGAATTTTGATAGACTATGAACTCCCTACCAACAAATTAATAATCCTAAGTCCAATACCGCAATCAATATGTATCAAAAGGATGGGAACCTCGGAAAAGACTGTGAATACAACAGACATCAAAACTCTGGAAAATAGACCATCATTAAAGCAGAAAGAAGTGCTCCCCAAGGAAAAGACAATCGAAATCATGGAGTTGATCGAAAGGGATGGACCACTCCAATTCCCCCTAGAGATACTCACCATTGGCTTTCATGAAGCCTATAAACTTTTCCCATGCATAGGGGAAAAGCCTCATAGAACTGAAGACCAGATATTTCAAACTGCAACACTAGATATAAGTAATGCACCCCCACATGCTTTCTTAGATGCCGAGGAAGACATGACAGAAGTGTACACCCCACTGTCATCACTGAGTAAGTCACATCTCTCTGATACATCTGAAGAAACGGAATTGTATGATCCCCTCACCCCAACAGAGGACTCGCATCAACCAATATTACCCATGGAAGAGGAATATTTACTTAACAACGAATCAACCAATGTTATAGGGGTGTTACCTAAGATGTTTGTAGTATCCAAACCACAAGAAAAACCAACCACTTTCGCCTCGGTTCAATCAAACGAACTTGGTGAATGGGAAGCACCTCGAGTACAAATAGAAATGGTGGAAAGGTTGCCTGACAAAGATGAATAAAGCAAAGGAATCTTTCATAGAGAATGGAAGATGAGAGTGTCAGTTAGTATCGATGATCCTGTCATCTTTGAGCTACCAAAGAGTTACATTGGGTATGCCATGGATTTGAGACCAGAACCCAATGGGAGGACAAGTATAAGCTTTGTCCTGCCTGATGAACAAAGGGAGCCACAAACTCCCCTTGAACTATTCCAATTCTTGCAAAGAATCCAAGAGAGACCAGAGACGAAAATCTACATGCAAGAACAATTCGATCTATTGATGGAATTACTCAATTGTGAAGGAGTCCTATACTGGACCCCCTCCCACCAACATGCTTTTCAGGATCTATTACGGCTCACCATGCCTAGAGAAACCATAGAATTGGAAGCAGTAGACTCGAGTAGTAAACCATACCGCATAGGAGAACTAGTCCTAAGAAGAGGTAACATGAAAAATAAGAAAAAGAGACAAAAGAGAACCTTTTCAAAAGACTGGAAAGGCCCATACATGGTTAAAGAAGATATTGGAAATGGTGCTTATCTCTTGTGCACAATGGAGGGAGAGGAATTTGGCGAAATAGTCAATGCCTTTCACCTCAAGAAATATTATGTCTAAAAGACCAAAAAAATCATAAAACATAAAAATACAAAAAAAAATTATAAAACTCAAAAATGTCAAAAAACAATTTGTTCCTTGCATTTCAGCATCATTCTGTTCATCTTGCATTACTATTTGTGACTTGCTCTTATGTTATTTTCCCTTTAGTAAGGAGTCTAATGTTGCCTAGATATATGTCATCCTTTCAAGACCTAGAGATTCCACTTCTTTCACAATCGCCATTATCCCGCTTCACTCCCAGTGAATCTAAAATCAAAGCCTAGCTCTTAGCTTTACACTGATCCCAATCTTAATGAGTTAAGATGTTAGGTCTAAACAGAGTCAGTATTCAAACCTATAGTGTTCAAAGGAAGCTTGCAAGTAGACCTTCCCAATTCTTCCCTAGTAGAAGAGAAGTCTGACTAGATTATGAAAGCTTTAGGTGGCGCTTAGCCCCTTATCTCTCTTGGCCAAAAACGTCAGGAAGATCAAAACTCCGAAGGAAACAATCTAAGATACAAGTGAATAAAAAAAAATGAGTGAACAAAATAAGAGTGTAGAAAAGTGAGAATTGAGAGATTAAAGCATTGCATAGCAAAATTTCTAAAAAAAGTATTCATTTTTAGAAAAGTCAGAAAATCCAAAAAAAATGAGAAAAGATAAGTGAGGAAAAATACAAAAAAAAAAGTGAAAAGTAGAAAAAGAGAGATACAAAAAAAGAGTGAAAGAGAGAAGATTTCTAAATGTCTATACTCTTGGGTGGAGAACAGTCTAAGCTCAAAGCCTCAAGAGTGACATTCTAACAGAGAAAGTAAGGTACAAAGCACACACACACATTAGGTTGAGCAAAGCTGAAAAGTCTAGTTGTCTCTAGGATCATCTTCTATCTAAGGACCCTTGTTCTTTCCTATTTTTTTATCCTTTACCCTAGGTCTATCTTACTTACCATCTCTGATCTAAGTCTAGCAAACACCTATAAAACTTGATGATCGTCTAAGTTGAAAGCCTATCAAATTATCTTATCTAGATAAGGATCGGTGTTTAGCCTTTAGCAAAGCCTAGAAATTAGAAGCACTCCATAATTCATTTTTCATTCCCCGCTTGAGTTTTTCTAAAAACCCATCTCATAGCCCTGAATAGATTCCTTATATCAAGACAACCTGCAATCCCCTAAATTGAAAATGGTGTTTAAGAGCAGTCACTCTGTTTGTCCCATTTTGCATTCATATCAAAATCATCAAGTGTCATATCTCATGACATTTAGTAGAGTATTGTAGTTTCATTTACTGCATTTCTTGTGTGCCTGCATTATCATATTGTAAACTGCATATCATACATTTGTCCTTCAAAATTACAAAAACATGTCATCATTGTCATAATTGCATTTGGTAAAAGAGTTGAAAAGGTCAAAACATAATCAAAAGCTTCCTCAAAACTTCCAAACATGCACAAGAGATGAGTACAGAGTTCCACTAGGGAAAAACCATAGAAAAATATAAGCTTTCATAGATGTATCTCAAGTTTTCACATACAAATGATATCATAGAGCTAAGACAAAATGCTCTCAAAAGAAGTAGAGGCTCCCCATGCAAGGGGACACAAGTTTGAGAAAAACAAGTCAAAGTTGGTTCCCTCCAATAGAACCCTCGGGGCTTCGGCTCCTCCATCTACAAGTACCACTTTTCGCTCCATGGGACCTATGAGAGTGATGTTCTCTATTGTGGGCATGCAATTGTGAAGGCCCCGCCATGCTAGTGCCAGAACGCCCAACATTAAAGCGAGCCATCTCCCGAAGCACTTTGTTCTCACCCTGAAGCATGCTAACCTAGGTCTTCAAACTTGTGATCATCTCACACCCATGGTAGATAGGAGCAAAAATGCTTATGTGTCACCCTGCAGCAAGGGGCACACCAGGACCATCCAAGAGATGATCATGGGTCATCATAGTAAAAGGGAAGGTTAATCCAACATTAACCTTGCGAACCAGGTCCCTCCACTCTTCGACATTGCCTAAAAGGCCAAAACCAAAGTCAGGATCAAGTCAGTGCCAAAAAGAGAGAGAAGACAAAGCAAAAGCCAAAGTAAAGTGCTTGTAGAGTAGAACTCACATGGATCTCCAAGCTTCCAATTATAATCAAATTGACACATCACCTCATTTGAGTGAGGAGGATGAGGAACAACAGGGGGACTCTCAGGAATGTTAGGAGCCTCATGCGAGACATCAATGTCCTCAAAATCCTCATCCTCGAGAGGGGCCTCGTCTGACGAATCATCGCTATCAGGAACATAGTCCTTGTCAATGGACTCTGAATCAGCGGCCATAGTCATAGATCTAGAAGGAGTCCCTCTCCCTCCCCTTCATCCTCCTCTAGAAGCTTTAGTAATGAAAACACCTGGAGTCAAGGGTGTCTAGACAACGCTCCTCTGTCCAATCTCCCTCATCTCCTGAGTAGTCCTATAGCAGGTGGACACTGGGGGCAAGTCCTCTGGGACATCCTCGCTGAACTGCTGCAAGACTCGATCTACTTGATAAGCCTCAACTTGACCATTGTGATCTGTGATCTCTAGAACCTCATGGCAGTATGCTCTCACCTCACCATCTTGGGTCCAAGCCCCCTCCATCTCATGGTAAGGATAAAAAATCACATCATCATCTGTGAGGGTGGCAACAGTGGGAAGTGTAGCATCACAATGACCAATATGTGCCCACCTCGCTGCTCTTAGTAGTCACCTATCTGGAAGAGGAATAAGCTTCTGATAAGGCCTCATGTGCTCAAAGATCCATGTCATAATCAAACAAGAGTGGCTAAAAGCTAGAGCCCCTCATCGAGAGATTTGATAAAAATCTCTGTAGACCATAGCCAGGATGTTGAGTCCCCATGCGTAAATTATGTCACCATCTCAAACGAGCTGAGGCTTTGTCTCCTGACAGCCTCGAAGCGATCAAACCGATCCGAAACCTCCTTAGAAGTGGGATGCGGAGCCGAGACACTAAGGAAAGTAGAACTCCTATCTGGTCTCTGGGATGTTTAACCCCCATGAAAGCAACCTAAGAAGCTTTGTTCTCAAAAGACTCACTGGCAGGAAGAAATAGAGTTTGTCCCCTCACAGGGACACCAAGAATACAATATACATCATATAGAGTGATAGTCCACTCCCCTGAAATCTACAGGAACCTGAATGTGTTCCTATCTGGATCCCAGTAAGTCAGAATATCACAACATATTTGAGATACAGGATGGATCACAGGAACATGACAAACTCTGCCAAGGCATGTCCTCTTTAGTATGGAATGATCCTCTGCACTTAGGAAAGCAAACATCCCTGAAAGCCACCCTTGCTCGCGGCCAGCATTCCATCGAATGTGCCCCTCCTGTAAAATCCAAAGAGAAGTTTAGATTAGATCTCGTAAACTCGTAAAAACAAAAAAACTCGTATAAACCATCAAAAATTGTAATAAACAGGCAGATTAAGTGACCAAGTTCATGTCAGTTCAAAGAGAAAGAAGTGTTAAACAACATCAATTGCAGCCAAAAATCAGTCCTATAGGGTCGCCCCCCTGGGCTACCCAGGTGTCAGTCAGGATCCCCCTAGGTGACCCTGTTGTCAGACAAGATCCCCCTAGGCAACCCTGCCTGCCAAAAGGGGCGACCCTATGAGAAATCCCCTCGAGCAAAAATTAGTCTAAAAACCTGGTTTCTCGGCCAATTTTAGAAAAATGAAATACTAGTCCTACTCTAAATGACGAGACAAACACAATGCAATAAGAAAAATCGCCAAAAATAGACGATTTCAAAAGATTTTTGCAAAATTCAACTTAGGGTTTACATAAGAGTTTTTCACTAATTACTTACCCGGTTCTCCACGACTGAGGAAGAGGTGGCCATCTCTGCAATCCGCTCAATGACTGGCAATCCGCTCAATGATACTTCTCTATCGACTGCTCATTCGAACGATTTTGTCACCATTTCTCTTTGATCTCACAATTTGGCTCTCTTTGTTTGCCCTTAGCTTAGTTTCATTTTATGCATTTAGTCTAGTTTGTTTATTTTTATGCATTTGTTTCGTGCATGCTCTCATCCCCACAGGTTCAAACCATCAAAAGCAAGCGACTAGTCAAACTCAAATGATCCATGGTAAGTTCATCATTTCATTTTTCATTATTTGTTTTGATATATTTAGATGTTGGACTGATACTAGTTATTGCAGGTACAAATTGTGGAAAATCAATAGGGAAGGCCTAGTTCAGAAACAATATCTACCTTTCATGTAGACTATCATCCTCGAAGGGGGCAAATATGTAAGCACAAAAATCACGCATTACCTCCATGAGGACCCCTATGATGAGTCAGATCCTTGTCACATACATGTAAGCATGAAAATAAATCCTTTGGGCAGCAGGCCTCTTGACGACATGTTCTCTCTTCTTGTTTTGTGTCATTTTTGCTTTGTCGATTCTCCTTCTTCTCCTTCTTCCCTGTTTGCAATGCTTTTCGACACTTGTTATGACACTTGTCGACTTACGTCTTCTGGCTTTCGACCTTAATCTTAGGCCTTGTGAGTGTCTTGTAGGTGAGTTTTCACCTCGTCCCTTTGTATTTTGTCTAGTACACTTCTTAGAAGCCTTCTAGAGGTCCCCCGATCCCTCTCCCACTTTCCATTTTTTATTTCAACCTTCCTATTCAAATCTCCCTCTATTATTTCCAGATCTCCCCGGGAGATCCTACAGATGCAAGTGGAGATTTGGATTCTTCCTCATGATTGACCCGTTTCTTGATGCAAAAATCATCTTTTTCCTCCCTCTTTCCTTCTACCACAGTGATTTCTACATTCTGCCTTGTTTCACCCTGGGCAACCTATGATCTCGCTAAGCGACCCTGTCTGACGAAAGTGGCAACCCTGCCATCTTTTGTCCTGCAGAAAAACTAAAGTTTCTCTCACGTTTGTGCTCTATTTTCACCTGTTTTTCTTTTTGTTTGCATGATTTTTTATCCTTGATATAGAGTTAACTATTTCATGCACCCACACATGCATAATTAGCTCTATTTGATCTCAAATTAACTCTCCAATCAATCTCATGCATTTCTCCTATCTCCTTTTCTTCTTTAGTGATAAGCTATCCTTGCTTCATCACTCTCCTTATTGCTGAGTTCACTGGGCAATCAACCTTGTTAACTCCCTAATCAAATGAGTTAACTCTTCAATCCAATCCCTTCTTCAAACCTATAAATACCCCCTCCCTCAAGCACAAAGGGAGGCAAATTCATTGTGCACCAGCTCTTGCCAAGTTTGCTCTCCAATCTAGCAGTCATATGCTCATACAAGACGTAAGTGCCTTTTACTTTGATTTTTCGAACAAGCAGTACCACACTGCTCAATTTTTTAGCCATTGTGCTCAATTCAAAGCTCACATCAAGTTCACAAAAGCTTCACTTTGCTTCTTCGGGTCATTTTGTCATCGAGAGAACCAACTATTGTCACAAAAGGATTCGAGGTTGCCTACACAAGGATCACTGAGGGATAGTGGAGTCTTCAAATCTTCATCTATTTAGGTTCTTTTATTGCTTTCATAGTAATTAGACAATCATCTTGCTCTTGGAAATAGTAAAATACTTTCTTTTTCCTTGATAGATTAGATCTTGCATGCTAGATTAATTGTTTTTGCATTCTTAGATCTATTTTGTTGGAAAAAGCACCTTTCCTTTTTATTAGATTAAATTGCATTGAAAACACCAAAAACCCACAAAAACATAGACTACACATTGCATTTGAAAAAGACATATAGGATTGCATACATATTTATTTCATAGATTAGAAGCATTTTCCTTTCCAAAAATACTCTAAAAAATACCAAAACCACGCATTGCATGTCATTTAGTTTGCATTCATATAAAGTAGACAACATCGAAAACCCTCAATTCCATCATGAGGTAAACATGCTTCAAGAGACCTTAAACAAACCCTTGATTTCATCACAAGGTACAAACAAAGTCAAACCCCTAGGTCAAAATCCTAGATCTGGTTAGAGTTAGCAATCACACAATTTCCTCTATCTTGATTCACGCATGTGTTTAGGAGTGAGGGGAGAGTGGGTGAGAGTTGTTCAAGACGAGATCAAGGAAATTCATCTGTAACCACAATGACAAACACACATTCCACCACAAGAGGATCCATTTGTTCTCTTGTTGATTGAGAAAAGTAGGCGATTGCGACTACATAGAGCATTTCTTAGAGACATAGAAACAAGAGAAACCATCAACGAGAATAACCGTTTTCCCACACAAAGGTGGAATTCAAGGAATCCAAATAGAAGAAGAGAGACTAGTGACCCTTCGGGTCATAAGGTTATCTCAACCACCACAACAATTGAACGAAATATATGTTGGCAAGAGACACTGTGTCGCTTCATCAGTGTTGTCATTGATGGTAACAAAGTCTATCCCACACATCCACAGCACATAGTATGCCTATACCAGAAGTCAGATTGAAGATTGTTTTAGTCTGGTGAACAAGAACAGAGCATACAACAAGGTCTGATAGTCAAGTCCGGATCTCTCAGATGGTGTAACCCAGAAAGTTGCAGATTTGGACAAATCAAGAGGAGTATCATGACTACTATATTCCATAGATTTAGCCTCTGGTGATAAAACATAGAAAAGATATGAGCATCTGAGTGTTGGGTCCCAGATAGGCAGAGCAAACTAAGGAAGAACTGACTGTCAGAGTATAAGACTTCAATCCAGATGAGAAATTGATGTTGATCAAGCTATTTGAGGGATCATACATGGTTGGCCGACATGATTGATGACTTCTATGTCTATGTTTTGATATGCATCTCAAATCATGCATGAATTCAGCTGACAAAGTAGTAACTTGTAAATATCTTGAGTATTCTGGTTGCCAACTAGAAAGTTGTTGAAATCCTTGATGCGGATATATATACTAGATGAATTCCAATATGTAGAAGTGTGAGTACAGATATGATAAAATAAAGTGCGAAGAAAGGCAGAGATAAGTGTGGAAGCAGCAATACAAGTCCGGTATGTGACAGAGCAACAACACTAGAGCAGAGGAAGAATGAAGTGCATCAGATCAGTATATTGTGCCTAATCGGAACTAAACTCTAGCATTTGTAGATGCCTCTCATCAGTTCAAACACCTGGTTACCTTCTATAAGTTCTGTAAACAGTGAGTCTCTTGTAGGCAGTGTGCCTCTTGTGAGCAGTGTGCTTAGGTAGTGAGCCCTAATTGGCAAGTGCCATTTTGTACTTCTTATTATTTTAACAGAAAATACAATCTTGGGTTAGTCACCCCATGGTTTTTCCCTTAACAAGGTTTTCCACATAAAAATCCTTGTGTTATGTGTGTTGATTTTATTTCTGCTCTCATGATTATATATGCTTATATGTTTTGATGCTGCACAAATTATAAAAGAGAAAAGAAAGTTAAGATAATAGAGATAACTGATTCACCCCCCCTCTCAGTTATCTGCCTTGTTTCCAACAATTGGTATCAGAGCTAAGTTCCTCTAAATAGAGCCTAACAACTTGAGGAAGATCTGGGAATCTTAATGGATATGTATGGTATGAAGGAACAACTTCAGTCTGCCCTAGATGATCTTGAACAATCTCACTCTAAAGTCAATAACTTGAGAGAAAGACTCAAACAAGATGATGATTTCATAAATGAGCTAAAAGAAAAACTTAGTATCTCTGTGAAAAAGAGAAAGGAACTACTTCAAAAATTAGCAAGTCAGAGTAAAGCCAATGATACTAATGAAGATCTGAATGAGAAAAAAACAAGCTATGTGAGAAGCTATCAAAAGAGGTCATTATGGTAAGGCATGAGATGGAATCAGGGGTAATGAGATTCACCCAAGAAATTGAAGAGAAAAGGAAAATTGAAGATAATCTAAAACAATCCCTCAAGGAGAAGATAGAGGACTGCCACAAAATTGACAGAATAATCAGGCATCTTGAATCTAATCTTGAAGAAGCTCGAGATAATGAAGAACAACTTGAGAATCAGATAGACACTCTTAAACAAGATCTTCAAATAACAAATGAAAACAAAGAGAAATTCAAGATAAGCTTAGCTCAACTTGAAGTTCTTCTTGAAAGCCAAAAGAGGGTAGATGACAAGCGTGGCTTGGGATATAAGAAAGGTGAAAGCTCTGGATCCAGTTAGAAGAACTTTGGGTCAGGAAATCAAAGAAACAGGCCTAGAAGACCTCTGATAAGGCAACCAAATGCTCAAAGATATCCATCCTTCAATGGATACTGCTTCAATTGCAACAACTTTGGTCATAAAGCAACTCAGTGCAGAAAGAGAATGAATCAGACTAATCCATCCTTCTCCGGACAATGTTTTAACTACAAAAGGTATGGTCACAAATCTCATGAATGCAGAAATATGCAAATAAACAATTCATTCAATGGAAGATGCTTTGCATGCAATAGAATGGGACATATGGCTAATCAATGCAGATCAAGAGAATATCAGTCAAATATGCAAAGAAATGTTGTTTGTTACAATTGCAATAGATCCGGTCACATTTCCAAATTCTGCAAAAGTAAAAATCAAGATAAAAAGGGTCTGGTGCATCATAATAAAAAACAAGATGAGGGAAAAGGCAAAGTGAATGTAGATGAAGTTCAAAGGGAGATGACCAAGATTTGGGTGAAGAAGAGTACATAAAATGTTGGGGATGGATCCACACCAGCATCTGGTGCTGATACTCCTTCCAAAAACTAAACAGATGAGCTCTGGCTAGGGGGAGTCACAAAGAAAAATAAATTCCCCCAGCCAGTCAATTGGTGCCTAAATTTGGCACATGGAATGTTGCGGATTAAAGGGTTCTCAGAAAAATATCTAAATAACCCTCAGTAAAATTATGAAAGATCCGCATGGAGTTTTACAAGAGTTTAATCATCCAAGATTGATCTGGTTTGACAGCCATCTGGTAAAGTAGGATTTTCACAGACATATTCGGTATGATTCAAAATCAATATACTTTGATCTGCGGATCCATGGCATGATTGGAGAAAAGAAGATACATTGTCAATCCTCACTGAACATGATTCTAAGTGCAACACAGTGATTCGAAAAGATCTCTCTCAGAATAGGGCAACTGAATAACTTAAGCTGTGCATTTATTGCAAAAGGAAATTAGGGTTTGCAAAAGAATAAAAGGGTTCTTTCACTCATCATTTGCACATTTGCATTTGAGAAGAAGAAAAGAAGAGCTCTGCATCAAGTTTCTACAACTCTCTCAAGATCAACTGCAAAATCCAATTCAACCAGCGATTTGTTCCAGCTCTTATTTTGAACCCTAAAGCGTAAAAAGGTACTTCCATTCTTAATATCTCTCTTTGAATCTTTTGCAAAAATAGATACTCCAATGGTTGTTAAGATCACTGATAGGTCGCGCCCAAAATTCAAGAAACACCCCTACAAATCCCTAGAAGTTGATCCTTTAGGTGCTTTTTCTAGCATTCTGCATGGGGTATTGCACGTAGAAGATGTTAGGGTCTACATCCATGCCAACATTGAGGAATTTGGTGAATCTAAGTTGATGGACATCTATCATAAACAATTAATAGATGAAAGTTTTGAACTCAAACCTCAATACAAGGCCCTCCGGGATAAGCACTTTGGACATTGCATCCACTTTCCCTGTTTTGCAGAAGATGATTGGGTTCGGTATGTTCTTAGCAGAATACATGACAATTTCATGTGGTTAATGAATCCCTTCAAGATAACAAAAGATGGCATTAGGGCAGTAATTGGACTGCACTCATCTGGTGGGTTACCTGCACTCAAATCTGTCAAGAACCAAACAGTTACTGAAGTTACCAGATCTAAGTTTGACAAAAGAGCAATGACAATTGATGACATCACAGATCCGGATGTAAAGTTTGCTTCAATGATAATTGGATATAAGATCTATCATTCTAGTAGGGAGAACTCTGTGTCTGGGACTGCAATATATACAGCATATCAGATGTTAAGGGAAAATGCAGATTATGATCTATGCGACCTTCTCTTGAATCAACTATTAGAAAACTTGCAAAAGATCAAAAAGGATAAGAAAAATTCCTTCAAATACGGTTGTCTAATACTATGTTTGTTCTTTTACTATACGAATGAGCTACCCAGATCAAGTGGTTGGGTATGGCAAAATGACAAACCGGTTGCCATACAGATCAAAGACTATATGTATGGACTTGGTAATGCTCAAGCCCAAAACACAACTCTCTGGGGTTATTTCAAGAACTTTTAGAGCATGATGCAAGCCAAAGAAAGAATTCCTCAATCCATAGTTGAAAAATACAAGGATACAGTGTGCTTCATGGTTGACACTGATCAATGCCTAATGGAGGTAGTTGAGCCCAAAACAGTGTGGATAATGCCAATGGGTTACGAAGTAGATGAGAAAATCTTGGAGCTACACGTTCAACACCTGTTGAACCAGCCAAAGGACCCTGAGGTAGAAAGGTTTGGTACCTTTCAAGAATTAAGTGTAAAGATACATGTTGAGCTGAGAAAACTAGAGATAAAAAGGAAAGTTAGAAGGGAAGTAGAGGAAATTTCCAAAAGATATGGCATATCAAAAGAGGCAGTTGATGCAAACAAAGAGGAAATAGAAAGAGCTAAGAAAGAGGAACAAAAAGCAGAAAAAGGAAGTGTTTTGGTACAAGCCTCCTCCCAGACTAGATCCTCCAAGAGCTCTGCACCTGCCACTCCTAAGAGCTCAAGAGCCACCAAACCAGAAGTCAAGACATCTGGAAAGGGAGAAAAGAGAATGAAAACAAAAGCTACAAGGTCTTACACATGTCACAAGGATGATGAAGAAACAGAATTTGACGAGGAAATTAAGAAAATGAAGAAGAAGAAAACATTCGGGGAATCCTCTGCAAGTAAAAACAAAGAAGAAGAGGCAGAAGAATTTGTTGAAAAGCCCACTCTTTCCATTGATGATATCATCAAGGAAGTCACTGTGGACGGGAACCTGCAACCAGTCAAAAAATTCTATGATGAATATAGTGATACTGACAAGAGGATCTTGGAAGAAGCTACAATCAGGTATCTAAATATTTATAATAAAGCATTCGTTGAAATTATTTCATTAATTCCCAAAAGTCTAGAGAAGGTACTTGAACTTAGAAAAGAGAATGCAAAGGCAAAAGACTTAGAGATCTGAGAACAGATTGCAATTCAGCTCTATCCTTCTATTACTCCAAAGCAAATGAACATGATCTTTAAGGACTGTAAGGATGAATTCCGGAGCAAAGCAAGAATGAACAAACTTATGCTTGGAGAAACTAATCAAGTAGCAAGAGAAACAAAAGACATCCTCTTGAATGCCTTCAAAAGATTTAATCTTCCTATTATAGAGGAAATAGAAGAAGAACCCTCTACCTTGGATGTTGAAGGATTAAATTGATCCAATGAAGAATCTTCTGACAAAAATGTAGAAGGGTTAAAAGAGGTAGATGAAGAGAAGTCTAAGGACTTGGATTCCTCTATTCCGAAAGAGGAAGTTCATGAAGCAGTTAACATCTCTACTTTGGATCCCACTGCAAACATTCTAGATCTAGGAACTGAAGGAGAAGGAAGAAAAGAGGAGAAAGTGAGTCAAGAAGAGGAGGTAAAAGGAAAAGAAGAAGAACAAACAGAGAAGATCTCTGATGCTAGTTCAAAGATCCCAAAAGAAAAGAAGACTCAGTCACCGGCAAGAGACATTGCAGAGGCAATAAAGAACTTCTTGAACAAAGAAATGATGGAGATAGATGAACTGGAACTATTCCAAGGACCACTAAATTTTGATTCCCTCTCTCCGGTCTAGACAATGAAAATAACATCTTTTGCCCAAGCTAAAGCAAAAGAAAAACTTCTGAAATCTCACATGGAAGACTGTGAGATGTTAGAGATTGCATCCGGGATGCTGGAGAAGATCATGCCATCCTTTCAAAAGGATCCTTTGGCCTTTCCATCCAGTAACTTGAAATCTCTAGTAAACTCTGTTAGCACTCATTTTGATTCTTTAGAGAAATCAGCAGAAGAAAAAGTTCGGAAAGAGTTTTTGGGAAAACGATTCACTGAAGTACATGGATTCATTTCTAATGATAGGAGGACCCTAGATATTGGGATAAAGAGCCTTGAAAGTGCTCTTAAAGATGGTGGGGACATGTACAAATTTTGTCTATCTTGGTCTAAAGTGATAGAGGATATTGAAAAGAAGGTGAAAGAACACGAAGGTAAATTGTCAAGTTTATCTCAAAATTTTGATCCCCTTACTACATCCATAATGAATCAAGAATGCGAGGCTATTGTCATTATAAATGAAATAAAAAGGCTGGACAAAGAAAAGAAGAATATAATAAACAGGATGAGTGAACTTAGAGGGATAATTATCCCTAAGTTAGAGGCAATGCATGAGGCCTTAATAGATGCTCAGACCACAACTCGGACTAGTGATCCGACAGACTTAAGAAGGGCAAAAGCATATGCATTCTTGTTGAGTGGTCACATCTCCATTTTGGATAGGATGAAGTAGAGCTGGGCCACAGAGTATGTACAGTTGAAGGCCACTTTTGTGGATATACTCAAGTATATGTAAGTATAACATGTATATACATACTTATGCAGCTATGTATAGGTTAATTTTTGCAAATTTTGGTGTGCGGATTCTGCCCTTTGTCATTGATGTCAAAGGGGGAGTGATAAGTAGTGAAAAATGTGGAATCCAGCTAAGGGGGAGCTCCGGTAAAATAGTGCATAAGATAGAGCATCAGCCAAGGGGGAGTTTGCTGCGACACTTAGTCATTTTTCACCAAGTCTTGCCATCAATGCCAAGGGGGAGATTGTTGGAAAGAGACACTATGTGGCTTCATGAGTGTTGTCATTAATGGCAACAAAGTCTATCCCACACATCTGCAGCACATAGTATGCCTATACCAGAAGTCAGATTGAAGATTGTTTTGGTTCGGTGAACAAGAATAGAGCATACAACAAGGTCTGACAGTCAGGTCTAGATCTCTTAGATGGTATAACCCAGAAAGTTGCAGATTTGGACAAGTCAAGAGGAGTATCATGACTACTATATTCCAGAGATTTAGCCTCTGGTGATAAAACATAGAAAAGATATGAGCATCTGAGTGTTGGGTCCCAGACAGGCAGAGCATACTAAGGAAGAACTGATCGTCAGAGTATCAGACTTCAATCCAGATGAGTAATTGATGTTGATCAAGCCATTTGAGGGAACATACATGGTTGGCCAACATGATTGATGACTTCTATGTCTATGTTTTGATACGCATCTCAAATCATGCATGAATTCAGCTGACAAAGCAGTAACTTGTAAATATCTTGAGTATTCTGGTTGCTGACTAGAAAGTTGTTGAAATCCTTGATGCGGATATATATACCAGATGAATTCCAGTATGTAGAAGTGTGAGTACATATATGATAAAATAAAGTGTGAAGAAAGGCATAGATAAGTGTGGAAGCAGCAATACAAGTCTGGTATGTGACAGAGCAACAACACTAGAGCAAAGGAAGAATGAAGTGCATCAGATCAATATATTGTACCTAACCAGAACTGAACTCTAGCATTTGTAGATGCCTCTCATCAGTTCAAACATCTGGTTACCTTCTGTAAGTTCTATAGACAGTGAGTCTCTTGTAGGCAATGTGCCTCTTGTGAGCAGTGTGCTCAGGCAGTGAGCCCTAATTGGCAAGTGCCATTTTGTACTTCTTATTCTTTTAACAGAGAATACAATCTTGGGTTAGTCACCCCGTGGTTTTTCCCTTAACAGGGGTTTTCACGTAAAAATCCTTGTGTTATGTGTGTTGATTTTATTTCTGCTCTCATGATTATATATGCTTATATGTTTTGATGTTGCACAAATTATAAAAGAGAAAAGAAAGTTAAGATAACATAGATAACTGATTCACCCCCCTTTTAGTTATCTACCTTGTTTCCAACAATATACAACAAAACGCACAACAACAAAGGCCTCAGAACTTGCCGACCCCCCTTCGTGAAGTCCAACTCTCCAACGAGCCAAACCGCCGCTGTGTCTCGCCTCCTCTCAACTGGCTAATTCCACGTGAGCGAGAGTGATGTGGCAGATTGCCCTGTGGCAAGGAGGGAAAGGGTCCGTGTGCGTGTCGAGATCCGACCCGATAGCCTCCAGGCAACCGGAGTCACAATTTCGCGTACATGCACACGCTAAAGAAAAAAACTCATCACAGTCCTACCGAAAATGCAACGTTTAGTAGGAGAACAAGCAAGGCTACGAGATGATAAATATAATAAGAAAGGGGTTTCCTTGGCTCAAGGGGAATTTTGGACAAAACAAAACAAATCTGGAACTCTCACAACATACAACGTTGAGAGAGGTGAAGGGTTTGAAAGGTGTCAAAACAATAAAGGCCAATACAACCCCACAACTACACGTTTATTGTGGTCTTTAGAGCTCTATGTAATTGAGCTCATGAACATGAAAAAGAGAATTGAAGCTATCAAAGCAAATCAGCAACATGAAAGGATTAAGGTAAAGGAAGTACTAGAAGCTGGCTGAAACTTAGAGAAGGAAAATAGGTGGCTCAAAGAACAAGTTATAAACCTTCAAAACAATATGGAAAGAGGACAGCATGAGCTGTTCACTCTAAAACATGAATTAAAAAAAATGAAAACAACAGACAAAAAGAGTTCAGAGACAAGGATAATCGATGATTCAACATAGTTGGAAGAAATTCAATCAACATTGGCAAGCTTGGAGGTCTAAGAAAACTAGTTGAAAGACTAATTAGAAAAGGCCAAATCTTGGGCGCATGTTGTAAATAGACAATCAAATGAAGAAATCATAGAGAAACAAATAAAGAGGCAAATGAGAGAAATAAAAGAAAAACACAACATGGCTATGAACCTCATCATTAAAGGTTTGAAAGACTTTGGTGAGAAGGAGAGAACTGAAATTCTAGCAAGAGACTTCTTTAAGGACAAGTTGAAATGGATAGGTTATATTCAACAAGTGAAAAAAATTGGAAGGAAAATAGAAGAAGGAAGGAATAGACATTTCGAATAGGCCTGAGAACCATGGAAGACAAGAACGTGATCCTAAAAAATAGAGGGTTGCTTAGATGCACTCGTATCTTTTTAGATGAAGATTTGACATTTGCTCAATAGGAAGAGCGAAGGAAGCAGTGGGAGAAAGTGAAAACAAGAGAGGCAGGAAAGTGGGCATGGTTGAAAAATGGGAAAGCTCAAATCAGCAAGCAGTTTCCACACAAGAAATAGGAATTTGGGGCCCCACATGAGTATCTACAATTGGTAAGTTGGAATTGTAGGGGTTACCCGTGGAGAAGAGGACCGGGGGTTGGGGCACATTGCAAAGGGGAAGGACATTATTATTATTATGGAAACACATGAGCATGATGGTTGTAGAGTCCAAGATTTTGAAGGATACAACAAAACTTTAGTTTGGTACAAAGGGACTGAAACATGCAAAATAAATTGAGGGGTTACAGTGCTAGTTCGGGAAATATGGATTGGAATAGTAATAGTGGAAAAAGAAGACCCAAATAAACAATTCATATGGCTAAAAATAACAGATAGGGAAGTCACAATAAGGGTGGTTGTGTGTTACTTTACTCCAAAAAGTTTAAAGTTCTACAAGAAGAGAAACCTAGATAGCGAAGATCCTTATGTGACGTTAAATAAAGACATTTATGTTTTTAGCACTTTAGGAGACATAATTTTAATAGGGGATTTTAGTGCTAGGACAACAAACCATCAAAGCCCACAGTTGGGCAGCGAAGGAGGGGACGCCAATCCCCTATGGCTAGAAGAGAATGGGGACCAACTTTGGGATAGAACTTCAAGTGATGGAAATGAGAGTGTGACTCATTTTGGGGCTGGGTTTCTAGGTCTTTGTAGCTTGTATAACATGGTTATCTGTAATGGTATGAGAGCTTGGCTGAGGTCAGGTTGTATCACTTGTAAAACTTATAATAGGCAAAGTGTGGTGGACTACATAATTTGCTTTTGGAGTTCATTAACCAGGTTGTTGGAGTTTACTATTGGGAGCTATTCCATTGAATTGAATTCTGACCATATGCCTCTCCATGTTAAGTTTGACTTTCTCGCAAACAAACAACAAAGAGGGCAATGCCAAAACATTCAAAAGAAGGCCCACATACAAGGTAAAATCATCGTGAGTCAAGAATATCAGGAACTCTTCACTGCTGCCCTTGAACAACACCTGCAGATGGCAAAAAACAACAGGGGAAAAAAATAATGAAACTAGTGAATGTGTTGGCAACAATATGTTGATCCTTTTAATCCACAAAGCTTTAAAGGTTTGCAAGAGATCTTAGCCTAACAAGGGGATTTCAAATGTACGTTCTTGACTAATCCTTGGTATGACGAAGAGTGCAAGGCTACAAAAAGATCCCTCAAAGAGAAGAAGACTAATAAAGATAGCAAGAAAAAATATGAGTAGTTGATAAAATCCAAAAAAGAGAGCTATGCGATCTCAAGAAGGAAAGAACTAATATCTTTGGGTAAGCACAACCCTAAAGTCTTTTGGAGAGAGCTGCAACAAAAGATAAAACAAATAGAAAATAATATCACAGATGCCCAATGGTTAGGGTATGTGAAGCTCCTTTATGAGCGGACACAGGTGAAAGATAACCCTCCCATAATTAACACGTCAGCTGAGCTCTTCTCGGTGGAAGATATCAAGTAGGGTATAAATAAATTAGTTTGTGGTAAAGCGTAAGACATTGATGGGTTGCAAGCTAAATTTTTAAAGTGGGGTGTTGATCTCCTTGCTCCACACATCAAACAAATCTTTAACAATGTCACACAAGTTGGCTTCCTGATAGAGTGGGTAACTAGTGTCGTTATCCCTCTTTTTAAAAGTGGGGACAGCAATAACCCCTCTAATTACCGCACTATTATGGTCAATCCTCTTCTTGGAAAACTATTCGAGAGCATGATAGAACACAAAATTAGTAGTTGGGCTGAAAAAGAGGGAAAAAGAGCAAAAGGGAAGGCTGAAATTAGACCAAAGCACTCTACCATTGATCATTGCATTTCTCTTAGACACTTCATCGAGAAAGTTTGGGACACTTAAGGGAGAGAAGCTTTATGTTGCTTCGTTGATTTTAAAAAAGCCTTTGATACAATTCCCAGTAACAAACTTTGGAGCATGATGGATGAGCTTGGGATTCTAGATAATTATCAGGTAGTAGTGCATAAGCTTTATGAGTAAGTCAGGGCTAAAATCAGAACTAGAGAGGGTATGTTTGAGTGCTTTGGCATTGACATTGGAGTCAAATAGGGGCGTCCCCTATCCCCCACCCCATTTGGTTTATATATTGATAAACTTGAATAATAGTTAAACAAAACCAACAGAGAAGACATACATCTATCATGTTATGTGGTGAAGTTACTTTTGTATGCGAATGATCTCATTTTAATGGCAAAAACAACCAATGGTTTGAATGCACATTTAAAGGCTTTAGAACTATTTTGCCAAGAGGTCAGGATGCAAGTGAAAACCGGCAAGACCAAGGTCGTGATTTTCTCATTAAAAAGGAAGAAGTAGTAGGTTAATTTCATCTTTAAAATTAACACGTTGGAGATAGTGGAAGAATACAAGTACCTGGGAATTGATTTTCAAAATAGGCTCAGCTGGGAGACTTGTAGAGTGAAAAAGATTCTAGGTGGGTGGAGAGCTTCTTACTTCAGAACAGGTGTAGGAAATCAAAACTTTGGGATTGGAAAACCAAGAAAACCCTTTTTGGTTTGTTGGTCACACCAGTTGTTCTTTATAGGTGTGAGGTTTGGGGGAGCAACATGTCAAATCACAAGTGGAAACAATTAGAAAAAAAATCAAAAACACCTTATCACCAACAATTTTAAAGTCAAACCAACGATCCCTTATGAGATCCTTTTAGCTGAAGCATAATGTAACATACACCCTCAGATATATGTTTGTTCCGTGCCAATTTTCTTGCTTTTTTGACTATGTGATGTTTAGGGTTTTATAGCATGTCTTTGCATATGTGTTTTTGCATGAAATACATAGGAAATGAAGCATATAACAAAAACCCAGAAAATATAAAATGAATTCTCATAAACTAACAATGACCCAGTTCATAAAAATTGCTAAAACTAATTACTGTGACATACCATTTGAAAATCTTCAACTTCGTTTTATTGCCGAATTTGCACCAGCATTACAAGGCTATGGAAATCATCAAAAGTCTGATACAATGCAAGTTCTTATCAACAACAAGGTTGCAGCAAAATGTACAGTCCTAAACGCCAATAATGAAGACTTCAGATGCCACCAATGACAGTCAAATCAACATTACAAGTACCCGTGTCCTCAGTAGCAACACTGGTACAGCCCAACAAGTGAATATGCAGCCACACAAATTAGAAATGACCATACAACCTGCTCAGAAATTGTTGCAGTCTTCCCACAACTACCAATGCCTAGGAATTTCAGCCAATGAACCCCCAACTATTTCAGAACTTGCACTTTCCTTTGGTATGACACCCTCTATGCAGTACGACCAACATCATGGAGAGTACGGCCTACATTAATGTTACTGCAACAGTAAGAAATGCTGGTAAAAACCTTCAAAATTGATCCTCAAGTCTCTGTTAACAACTGCAACTAATAAACTCATGAGAAGTTCTCCATTTTAGCTTTAAACTCCATCAAAATGTATTCTTTTGAAGCACAACTGAAGCTCCTAAATGAAGCCTCCAAGAAATCCTCCAAACTGAAATAAATCTTCACAAATAAGCCCAATTGTGATTTTCGTAATGAAACCACCAAGAAATCCTCCAGATTGTGTCTTTCAACAATGTAGAGAATGTTGCCTGTAAGGGTTTTCATCCTCACAAACCTGAGATGAAACTTAAGATGAACCAAGTTCAAACTCTAGAACCACAAGGGTTTTGATCAAAGAAATAGAATAATCTTCCTCTATAGCTGGCCTAGGACATGCATGTATCACTATGACTTCTTTATTTTGTAATGACAAATCAAGATTATCTAATCCACTTGGATCACTTCCCGCTGAAATTTTTGATTTATAATCAGCACCATGCAACACCAAATCATATTTGTTTTCAAGGTTAATATCAACATCATCAATGTCATCAATGCTGTCACTCCGGTCCCACTGTGTAGATGAAGTAGGAACTGTAGTATGACCACAAGTAGATCCATCCCAAATAGGACTCACATCAAATGTTGGGACCATAACATCCGAATCCTACATGCTAAAGTGTTGTTTGCTCAGTTCAGGAAAAATGTGATCACTATTTTTCTCATGATTGGTGCCCTTTGTGAATAAATTATTCCCCACCATAGGCTGGGTTTGAGAGTCAAACCAACAACCACCTGTGTTATCAGCACTGGAATAAAGAAAATAAGTCATCCACTAATCTCATCTCTACACAAGGCCTATCCATAACCACCTCTAACTCACCAACACTGGTGTCAATGTAAGTATCTCTCTCCACAGGCTTGGATTGAAAGTCAAATCCAAGGCCACCTATATTACCATTACCAAAATAAGATAAAGGATTATCAAAAGTTGTTTTACAGTCATCATCATATTTGCTTTCTCCATGCCCTTCATCTGAAAATGCATAGGTGAGCTCAACACGGCCATCTCCCCCATAGGAATCATCAAGGAAGTCATTGGAATCATCACTAGTTGAATCCGAACTAGGATCCAAAGCTGTTGTTTTATTCATGTCTTCAAGCACCACCTTGTCCATGGTAGTATCTTCTTTCATCTTATCTTCATAAATGTTATTAATACCAAGATTCCTTAGGAAATAACTGTCCACCACTTGTACTGCTTGATTAATATTTTGTTGTATCTCTCTCTGTCTCCTTTCCCAATTATTCAAAATCTCTTCCCATTTCCTGTACCAATTATTCAACATTTCTTGGATACTAGGCTCTTCCCGGTCTTTATCACCCATTTCCTTTATCGCTATTGTATCTGTACCTGCAAAGGGATCAATAAGGAGAACTTGTATGTTTACTAAGCTGCATGCCTTAGTTTATCATCTGCATGTCAGTGTCAATCTCACAGGATGGCAAGATCTTCTGCTCTGGTACCACTGTAACATACATCCCATTGTATATGTCTTTGCACTATGTTTTTGCACTGACTGTTTTTGTGTTGTCACTGGTTAGAAGTTTAGGTTTTCATTGCATGTGTTTGCATGTATGGTTTTGCAACAATAACATATAAATTGCAACATATATGGAAAACCCAGAAAAAGTAAAATAGATATCAACAAACTAACACCAACCCATATTGTATTTAGCCAAGATATGAATTACGAGTACATACCCATGTCACAGTTTACAACTTCATCTCGATGCTGTAGCCAGACCAGCAACAATGGCCATAGGAAAATGCTTACAACTGTTTTCCCAGACTGGATGCTTTTTCCCAGTTATCCCTACAAGGTAGCCATCAATGATCAACAAGATCTCTGGGCTAGGGGCCAACAGTGTAGGAGATAGACTCTATAGATATCTCCTCTTCTTCTTCAGGCTCTACAAAACCTAGGGGGGTATTCCCTATTCAACATCCATAAGGTATGCTTGTGAACTGGGGGATGTTGACACAAAGCAGATAAATCCTCCTTTATGTAGACCAAAACTGTAAGATAAGTGCAAAGGGGCTAGCTTTGGGCCTATGTTTAGTTGTGAGACAGAGGATTTTGATCCTAAAACTACTTCTAAGGTCCTAAAGGTTTGGTTTTGAAGTTTTAAATTGGATTTTTATTTGGATGCAAAACTAGGACCTGGGGTGTAACCTCAATACAAGACTAGACTGGTGCCTATCTAAGGCTTGGAGTCAATAGACATACACATGTGAATGATTAGCACAAACATATACCAAAGACTGGATTTCAAGGGGGGTTGTTTGGCACCTGCCTTACAGATACTTCCCAAGACTGAGTATTCAGTTATCTCTGCTTACAAACATCCTCACTACAGTACATTCCTCCCAACACTTGATCTAAAACATTTAATCTACTCCTTGAGCAGAAGTAAGAAATCAAGCGTTCAATACAGTAAACCTATATTCTAGAACCATAAACACCTCTTAGATGCTTAAATTCAGAAGAAGAACACATTCAATTTGGAGATAGATAACATAACACATGCAATATAGCATTACTCATTTAAATCAACATGAAACTAGTAAATTTATGCATGAGAGATACAACATGAGACTCATAAACTCACAAGACATCCAGAACAGGGCCACCAACGAAGTTGTATCTTATCACAACACCAAAATTTGTCTAGCTTTCAACAACCTTGAAAATGAGTCACACAGCCTGCTATATACAGCAAGGAAGGTAAACTCAACATTAATTGTACATGGTTGACTCAAAATTTTCGCTAGATGCATTGCATCACGAGAAATGGCGCTCAACATTGAATGCAACAGGTGGGAGAGGAGATAGGGTGGTTGAACTCGAGCCCTGTGCCGCCGCCTAGGGATTCACATCTTCAATCGGGTACTTGATCCATCCATGCCTTCGCCCATACCCTGTAACATCCGCCATTAAAGGCATACCAACCCGCGGCCTTGGGAAATGCAGTAGACTATGCACTTTGAAATTTTCCCGCCAAAAATCATGTGGGAACTAATTATCCCACATTTACCTCGCAGCGACCTCCTCAACACTTTATAAGCATGACCACATTGAAAGACAATAGTCGGTGATTTTGCTCCCGACGACGCTAGTATAGACCCCATCATGATAGCTCATGCCATCAGAAAAACACTCCTCATTTGCACCGATATTGCTTCCCCCACTGATGACCCACCTGCATGATCACCCGACATGTAATATCACCTCGATATTTCATATCACCCTGATATGAAATATCACCCTGCGGGAAACATCACTCGACCGACCACATCACCTGATATAAAACATCACCCCAAGGGAAAAATCAACCTGATAACCAACCTCATCAGTGCAACCTAATGCATCGGAGAAAAATCCTCCTCATTATATTCATACCAAATACCTCATCGATGATCCTTTCGCACTTGCACATGTCCTCATTGGCGATCAGTGGGACCCCCACATATCTACTGATAATAACTGTCATGCCGAAGACCACATGATGCACCCCACCGGATCCAGATGATGTCACCATCATATTGACAAAATAGGGTGATATTTGTAAGATGACTGATGTTTGGAATATCACCCCCCGCAAGAAAATTAGGTCGCAAGACAGGCAAATACCGATCCTTATGTAAAATTGACGTCCGCACTATTGGGGTGATCAAGCGAACATGAGGCAATAGAACAACATAGGGGGGATCGAACATAGGGGTGATCATAACAAAGATCACCCAACATTTGAAACATGACCCCCCCCTTTTGGAATATCGAGTCATATTGAAACTTTGCAGTAGCATCAGGGTGATCATCCTTAAGATGATTGATATTTAAAACATCACCCCCCCGGGCGGAAGATCAGGTCATATATGAAATATGAACCCCGCAAGAATATCAGGGTGACAGAAACCCTGAATTAGAACTTTTTGGATTTTTTGGGAAGGTGCCTGCAAAATTAATTGCTTGAAACCTGAATATTCATGCAGGCACCAACATTGGCTCTGTCTGGGGACGCATGCCTCTTGCAGGCATGGCGAGAACCACAAATCTCTGGGATGTAAACCGGCCCCTTATCCATTGGGCATAGAGTCATGAAGCTGCATTGACCTACATCACAGATCACCCTTGGTGGCCCAGGGCCACCAAGAAAGGAAAAACTTGTATCTGCCTTTGTCAAATACCCTGTTTTCATCTGATATCACTAGATCAAGCCTGAAGATGCTGCCATGATTCATCCACAAACAACCCCTGTCATTTGCATATTCAACCATCTTATCTAGCTTGTCACTATCAACCTTATGCAAACAACCATCATCATCAAGCAGCATGTGAATGCCATATTTATCAAATAATGCAATCCCGTATGGCATATAACACTTATCATCATCTATATCAGCAACATACATTGTAAAATGATCTCCCAGCTGGACTGAAAATTGAAAGCATTCAAAGTCCACCATGTAGCTAGGAGCATTAGGCCTCATTGTATCATAAGCTGGCATATCAAAGAAAAAGCTTTCAAATTCACAATTGTGTACATCATGCACACAACCATCAGCTGCACCAAGCTAGAAAGGATCAGGCTCTGGCACCTCTCTACAATAACTTTAATGATGTATGTTGGTTTCTCTTTCATCAGGATGAAAAACATAATCCATATCAACAACAGTGCTACGACCTTCACCATACTAAGACAGATCCTCATCACTATATGTGTCAAAAAAGATTGATCCAAGTGTATCAGCTTCATTATGGTATGCCACTGGTTCATGGGCAGCAGAACATGCATTTTCATTCCCAATGAATTCCTTGTGTGGAGGAGTATCAGCCTATGTACCATAAGCAAAACTAAAATCAAACAAAGAACAATCATGCTCAGCACCACTACTTGTTTCAATCCCTGATTGCTCTTCATCATCTCCATGTGTCTGAATAAAAGGTAGTGATTCAAACATGGGATTGCCCCTCTATTTGCTTATTTCTTCTCTATCTTGTGCACAATACTCACAATTATCTCTACAAATCCACTCAAACAAGTATTCATTGCTGTCCATAACCACATCATTGCTTTCAAAACCATATACCTCAACCTTGCAATGGGAGTCATCATTGATCCTTTCATTGGCATCCTCAACTGGTATATTTTCATTTTCATTTTTATCTTCACATGATGCCATGATCACTTTGTCATTTGCAGCCATGCAACTGTTATTCACACCCAAGCCTGTGGACAGGGAATCCATCATGTGCTCATTTCTCATTTTTTCTATACTTTCTAAAAACTTGTATACCATCTGCATACTTGTTATCTTGAATTCCCTCAACAATGCACTAGAGCCCTCCTCAAAACCTTCAAAATATATGCCAATGCAGGCTGAAGTATCAGGTCTGAAGTCTTCAGGGATTTGTGAAAGGGCTACTGCAAATCTATGACTGAAATCAGTACAGGGCTCTTCATCTTGTTTTCTGATTTCCATTAATCTTGCAACAAGATCAACAGGTTCTCTTGCAAATTCTTCTCTGAAACAGTCAACAAGTTCATCCCAATAGGAAAAGGATCTCTTTGGAAAGCTCAAATACCAACCTCTAGCTCTAGCACCAAAGGATCTAACAAAAAATCTCATCCACATATCCTCATCTCTAAATGAGTGTCTCTCCATAAAGCTATGAAAATTTTGGATATGTGCACCCCCATCACACACACTGTGTCCATTAAATCTGGGCATCTGATTATAGATCTGAGTAGGCATACTTTCAACTTCATAATCAACCCATGACAAATCTAGTTGGTCATACAAAGGATCAAAAGGGCTGACAAGAGGTTTAGCATTTTGGCTCGCAGACACAACAGGTTATTACTATTTAATTGAGCTTGCCTAGCCTCTAAGGATATCAACTTATTTTTTATCTCTTCCATTCTTTTACACAGCATTTCATCCCCCTCTTGACTGAGTATGGGTGAATACATACTTGGATTCATATAAATTTTACTCTTAGACATCCTATGTCTGCCTAAGACCTAAGGCTTCCCCTGGGTATCTAGCTTATGCAATAAAACAACAAATATAAATGGGAAGAAGCTAGGTACCTTTTCTCATCCAGATGCTGAAACCATGAAGAAAACATTCTTTTATCACAACATACATCAACTTTTCATGTGCACTTAAATCTTATTTGCAGAGTCGCCACCTCTCCAAAGAGGATAAAATTTTCAAACAGCTGAAAGCTTATCAAATATTTTTCCAAGTTCATTCCACCAGCAGAGCACCATATTGTTAGTGACTCAGATGGGCAAAACTTCACCAGAGACTGCAGGATAACACTTTCAAATCACTTCCCCAGCAGAGTCGCCAAATTTGTTGGTTCCCAGATCAGTAGAGGGTTTACCAGCTCCAATGCACAGGCAGATTCAGCCAACAGATACAGGAGGTTGCGTGAGTTGCCTCTCCTTCACTTCTGGTTCTGCCACACCAAGGGGGGTATCCCTATAGCTAAAGATGTAACATTGACTAGCCTAATGACAAAAAGATTTAGCTTGACAACAACAGGTAGAATACTCTCATGTGTGGACCAAGATGTGCATGATACATCACAAGGTTGGCAACATTCTTGGACATATTTTATCTGGTTGTGGATGAGAGTATGCAGGGGTCCTACTCCTACTCTTACAAACTAACAGGATGGAAGTATTAAAAAGATGGATTTTATGTTTTGGATGCAAGACAAGGGGTTTTGGATCATAACTACTAACCCAGGAGCAGACCAGTGTCTATCTCAGGGCAAAGAGTCAACTAGACGTATACAAGAGAATGGATTGCATTTTGGATTCAAGTTTCAAGGGGTTAGATTGATGCTTGCCTTACAAACATCACCCAAGAATAGGTATTTAGCTGCCTCTACTTATATATATCCAGGCTGACACACAACCCTCTCCATACTTCACCTAAAACAATTTAATCCACTCCTTGAATGGAAGTTAGAGATGAAGCATGTGATATAGAAATCCATACCCTAGAACCTGAGAAACCCTTAGTAGCCAGATTCAAAAGAAGGAAAAGCATGCAACACATGGAGACAAGCAGCTAAACACATGCATAAGAGCATTTTTCATATAGAATAACAATGAAACTGAAAATATCTGCAATGTACATTCATAATGCAACTCATAAACTCCAAAATGAGATAAAACAGCAAGGAAATGCCCTATTTTTCGCTATTCACACAAAAATGCCCAGGTCTTCAACCACCACAAATGAGTAACACCATCTGCTAAATATAGCAGGAAGGTGTACTCAGTATTGAAAGTACATGGTTGACTCAAAATTTCACCAAATACATTGTATCATGAGAAAATGGCACTCAACACATTGAATGCAACAGGTAGAGGAGGAGACAGGGTGGTTGAACTCGAGCCCTGTGCCGCCGCCTGGGGATTCACATCTTCAATCGGGTACTTGATCCGTCCACGCCTTTGCCCATACCTTGTAACATCCGCCATTAAAGGCATACCAACCCGCGGCCTTGGGAAATGCAGTAGACTGTGCGCTTTGAAATTTTCCTGCCAAAAATCATGACCTAACTTTTTCAAATCATGTGGGAACTAATTATCCCACATTCACCCCACAACGACCTCCTCAACACTTTATAAGCATGACCACACCGAAAGACAATAGTCAGTGATTTTGCTTCCGACGACACTAGTATAGACCCCATCATGATAGCTCATGCCATCGGAAAAACACTCCTTATCCACACCGATATTGATTCCCCCACTGATGACCCACCTGCATGATCACCCGACATGTAATATCACCCCGATATTTCATATCACCTCGATGTTTCATATCACCCTGCAGGAAACATCACCTGGCTGACCACATCACCTGATATAAAACATCACCCCAAGGGAAAAATCACCCTGATAACCAACCTCATCGGTGCAACCTGATGCATCGGAGAAAAATCCTCCTCATTATATTCATACCAAATACCTCACTGATCATCCTTCCGCACTTGCACATGTCCTCATCGGTGATCAGTGGGACCCCCACATATCTGCTGATAATAACTGTCATGCCGAAGACCACATGATGCACCCCACTGGATCCAGATGATGTCACCATCATATTGACAAAATAGGGTGATATTCATAAGATGACTAATGTTTGGAATATCACCCCCTGCAAGAAAATCATGTCGCAAGACAGGCAGATATCGATCCTTATGTAAAATTGACGTCCGCACTATTGGGGTGATCAAGCGAACATGAGGTGATAGAACAACATAGGGGCGATCGAACATAGGGGTGATCATAACAAAGATCACCCGACATTTGAAACATGAGCCCCCCTTTTGGAATATCGGGTCATATTGAAACTTTGTAGCAGCATGGGGGTGATCATCCTTAAGATGACTGATATTTAAAACATCACCCCCCAGGCGGAAGATCAGGTCATATATAAAGTATGACCCCCCACAAGAATATCAGGGTGATAGAAACCTTGACTTATAACTTTTTGGATTTTTTGGGAAGGTGCCTGCAAAATTAATTGCTTGAAACCTGAATATTCATGCAGGCACCAACAACTTCATAGAAATGTAAGATTTTGTATTACAAGAAACAACAACAATATACTTGACTCTAGACGCCAAGGATGAGGGCAATAGCAACCTCGAACCCAAAAGAAATGTCACCTTTAAAGCCCGCCGTCCTCTGTGAGATGTACGACCCAGCTAGAAAGGAAAATACATTAACAATCACCTGAAAACTCCATATTCTATGACTATTTTGTATCAGACTTGACTACTACCCAAAATTGACCAGGCTAGAATGAAGAGACAATAATGAAACCACCAAAAATCTCTTAAAAGTGCACTATGAAAAGGTACGACCCTGCTATGATGGTACGACTTGCCTTGGAATGTCTTATCAGCCACAAAATCACTCTATTTTCCTCAAAATCTATTCCTTTATAATCCTCCTTCAACTGCAAGTAGAAACTTCATCAAATATGTTCATTATCAACTCAAAACTTCCACAAAATGATCTCGATGAATGCACAAATGAATCCTCTGAATGAAGACTCCAATAACCTCTCCTGATACGATCTCCCATGCACGAGGAAAGGGATCAATGAAGGGGTTTTCGTCCCAACACTGTCAATATCAAAACCCTGGAGCCAAGCTCTCGAACCCTCACGGGCAAATCTCAATAATAGAGAAATTATCATAAACCAAGCATATCCAAATGAGAGCTCTTTTTCTTCTTTTATACTTTTTCAATTAGGAGTCTCTAAAATCCTCTTGCATATTGGATAAAACATGAGAGGGAAAATACATTTTAAAATATTATAATTCTCTTTAATTCTTTTCTCAACATCACCCCCAAAGTCCCCCATTTAAAACAACATTAAGTTGTTGTACCTAGGCACCAAGGTCCAATATTAAATAATAATGTTTAATTTACGGACTTTAAAATGGAGGCCAAGATGATGTCGAAAACCAATGATTTATAGCTCGTTGGAAAAGTCTTGACAAGACGAATCCAAACCCACTCTCAAAATCCCGATCCGACCTCGACCCCAAACCCGAACTTACTAAAAATAGTAAGTATCGACCATAAGCAACTGAGCCCATATAGAGGGTGACAACTGGACTCACAAACCATCTAATAATTCTGAGCTCAATGCAACGCCAAGAAAAGCCAATAGCTGACTGCTAAGTCACCGAAACAATGCCAAACTGACACTTACTAAAAATAGCAGTGTACGCCGGGGACCAAAGAGAACAAACCCAGAAAAACCCAGAAAGATCAACGACATGCAAGCACTTACTATAAATAGTAAGTATGGACAAGTGGTCAGAAATCTCTTTGAAAAGTGTCAACCAACTCCACTGGATCACCCGAACACCCTCGTGACATCAAAAAACTCCTCTGATTATGCTGTCACCAACTCAAAAAGTCAGCTCTGACTGAATTGTAAGAGAACTCAAAAATGGGGACATTACACATAAACTTTCCCACTAGAGGCGTCAACGATAATAAGACTGCTAAGCTACTTAAAAAAGGTGGAAAATATGGATAAGTATCGCTGGCCCAAAATGGTGGTGGGGGAGAGATTAGACCGTAGGAAGAAGACATGGATGAAATAAAATAACAAGTGGATGTGCAAGTGGGACATTAGCTTGCAAGATTGCTCTGTTAATAAGGAAGAAATAAAAAAGTTTGTATTAGATAAATTCAGGATTGCCATGTGGACAAAACTGATTGACCGGAAAAAATAACATTATGTAAAAGAGTTCAATCCTACGTGGGAGCATAGTGAAAAAGACTATGTGCTGGCTGCTTTCAAGGGAAATGCTAGGATTTTAGTTGCTCACATCGTCTTAGATGTGAGACTCATAGGTGGACAATCCCCAAGGAAGATTGGGCAAAAAGAACTTGCATTTTCTGCAACAAAGGGGTGGTTGAAACTCAATGACATTTCCACACCAAGTGTGTTGCGTATGCGGATATTCGAAGTTAGTATGAAAATAGTTGGAGTGTGGACAACCTTAGTGAGTTATTTGAGGAGGCAAGGATTTACAATACCCCTGGTTTATTGATCAAGATTCATGACAAAAAATCTAACCTTGAAAATGTCTTGAATTGTTTTGCTTGGTGGACGTTAGTAAAATCTTTCATTCATTCTCCTCTTCTTCACCCAAATCAGAGGAAGAGGCATCCTGTTGGCTCTTTCGCCCTCGAGTTTTTTTATTGGCACCGTGTTGGGCTGTTTACCCTTCCCTCTTTTGTATTGCTAGTTTTTCCGGTCCCGACCAATTATCATGAAGCCTAGGACGAGGTAGGGGCGGCGAGCCTCTCCACCCAACTGAAAATTCCTCCTATGTCCAGCCATAACATCCGAGGAAGAAAATGGCCAACAATTTCTCATCTTCTTCGCCTAAAAGAAGAGGCATTTTGGAATGTGACGAGACACAAAAATGGAAGAAACAGAAACAGAAAGAGTGGGGTCATGCTTATCTGGTGCGCCCTCTGAGTGTTCCAATGTTCTCTGCAAACACCATCTGCACTCAATTAAAAATAATTCCAGGCAAAATTTATACGTTTGGCAGGTCTAAGAGTAGCTGTGATGTCGTTTTTGAAGACACAAGGGTGAGCAGGCAGCACTGCCAACTCTATTGCCATTCTCTTTCACAAGATCGAAATAAACTCTTTGTTGTCGATGGAACAATATTAGATAACTATGTTACGTTAGTTCAAAACAGTATGGAACAAATGCTGAATTGTTCCACTTGTAATGAGGAGGAGGTTTCAATGATGAAATATGTGAAACCCTCGGCGAATGGGGTGTATGTGAATGGAAAGCTAATGAAGGCGGGGCATTGCAGGGCTTTGTGTAGTGGGGACGAGGTTTCTCTCGTTTCTCACCCTTCCCTTCATCCCACTTTTGGACCCTCTATTGGCTTTGTGGTGGAGGAGCTGGTGCACTCTGTCATGCCAGATTTGAATTATGATAATATTAGTGGCCAACAAACAGTGAATGAAAGCCGTGAAATTCAAGAACCATCTGCTATATGTCAATTTCATAAAAAGGAGGATTTGGAAAACAACGGTAGACAGGATAACTTAGATTCAGGGTTTGTGCAAAAATATGTAATGGGAAATTATGATCAGATGGGAATTGCCCATCCGCAAGAAATGTCAGAGAAGAATCCGTTTATTGATTCTCTGAAGATGTACACTGAAAAAGGAGCAGAAAGTATTGATAAACCTGTCATTGACAATATATGTGAGAAAGTTACTTCTCAATGTGCGGATGAAAATGGGAAACAGAAATTGTCCATGTCAAATTGGGAACGGTTTGAAACAAAAGAGAAGCGATCTTGTACCAGCGTAACTAGACAGAATGCTTTCAGTTACATGAAGGTTCAAGAAGACATCAGTGCAGGGAATAATTTGAACATGCTCTCCTCTGAAGCTGCTCCATGTCCTTCAAATGAAGTACGGGAAGAGTGCCATGAGAATGTCAACATCAGATTAACTGATGAAATGCATTTAAAAAAGCAGGCATCTTTAAGAGAAAGAAATACTGTGCATGGGTTTTGTCCTTCAAATGATATAGTGGGTAAATTGAAAGACCGGGAAACTAATGTCAAGGAGTTTGATGCATTATTGAAGGAGATACATACTGAGATCCATGAGGACAAAATAAGTTCCAGTGTTGGCGAAATAAGAGAAGAGGGTAATGATTTAGGTAGGGAAGAAAATGCATTGCTAAAGGGTCCTTCAATCAATGATCCTGTCCTTACTGGAAAAACCTTTTGTTTGAATCGTCTCGAATTTATGGAACCGAATTCATGGAAACATCCTGGAACAATTTCTCTGCGTGATCTTATGGTTCCTGTGGATAATCTTGTAGGCCTATTTTGTACAACCCTTTCTAGTGATATTCTATGGTATGTAAACAATTTCTTTCTTTCTGTGATTTTTTACTTTGAAACCGTAAGATGAATGTTGTACCTTAAAGCATTATCAAAGTTGTTTCATTGCAACGATACATAAAATGTACTCCAACAAACATGTTAGCTGCAAGTCTTCAGTTTGATATGTTTTAACTAAATTGTAAATATTGCTTGAATCGGCTATTTATGTTGTCGCTTTTTTGTCATTGCCTGCCTTCCTATTGATAATGTTCCAAGTCCAACATACATATACCAAGTTAATGAAAGACATAAGGCTCATAATATGCACCTCTGTAATTTTTATTGCTCATTCTTTCATCATTTCTAAACCTTCTCCTTTGGGATATTTTGCCCGTCCCTTGTTTTTGAAAGACAGTTTTTGGTGCTTGTTAAACTTGACTGCTATAAGGAGCTTTCTGCATCTACTCATTCCCCTTTTACTCATCCTTTGCAAATATACATGATCACTACCTATTGTATTATTATAAATATCAACCATTTTAATAGTCAAGTGTTACATGCATGGTACGTACCTAAATTTTTCTCTAATTGTTTGTCTGTTAGTATAAGTTAATATTTATGCTAGTTGATATTCTGGAAGACAGAAAACCAACTTCCCGACCCTGTTAAGCACTTGCTACCATATAAATTGATGATGAACTTTAATGTGCTTACTTTTGGCATGGAACTTGGGATTTGTTGTTGGTTCAATAGTTTTATGGCTGTCACACAGTTTGTAGCATAGCAACATTAATTGGGATCAGTCCATCATTTGGCAAACTGTAAGATCCCTAACCAAATCTGCCCTGAATTTCTGATTTCTATTGGTTTGACATTTTGTCAAACACTTGGCATGAAGTCTGATTTTTTTTTTGTTTTCTGAATGTGTTTTGTTTTGAACAGCAGATATATGTATGCCAAATGCTCAAACTAAATGAAAATCATATGCACTTATGAAGGACTCAACAAACAAGCAATCTATCACATAACTAGGCCCTTATAATGCAATTTTAATGACATGTAAATTTGATTTCTGAATATGATCAACTGCTGTTATAAATCAGATTATTCAAAATTGAAATAACATCACATTACAATGCCTAAACATGCTCAAATATGACTCAAATATTTGCTGTTCAGAAATAGATCATTACAATGATAATCAAGAGTCTTTTACATACCAAAACAATGAATGGCAATGTCTTTTTTTCAAACCCTAGCTGGGCGGTATTTCTCTTCAAGCTTCAGATCTGCACCATTTCAATGGTCCACGTGCCATACCAAAGGGCTGCGATTCCTCCAAACTAGGCGGTGCTACCAATGGGAATGGCTGTGAGCAAGTTCGGCCTGCTAAAGGAAGTGGTGGCGGCTAGGTTATGGCCTTCAAGGTTCCACAAAACTGCAAATCTCGCGCCTTAATAATGGCGCTCACCCGAGGGTAAATCCCTTATGCCAATCTCCAATCAAACCCTCAATATAAGGCGCTAAAATATGTTGCCCAAATCTGATGTAAAATCTAAAACAACCAGTGATGAAATCTGAATATGAATCTTCAATCACCAAAATTGTATTTGGCCACAAATCTCACAATTTTGGCCCTAAACCTCCTCCAACACCAATCTGCAGAAATATATATGTCTTTGAAGCTCAATCAACTCCTCCAAATCACCAATGAAGTGCAAATGTGAATCCTGGGATGAATCCACCTCAAGATGGAGTTAGGTTTTCGTCCAATCCACCAATATTCCAAGGGTTTCGTCCTAGGAATATGTTGAACCTGTAGTTGCAGCTCACAAGGAAAACCTTCAATGAAAATAACAAGCCAAGGATGATGAAGTGACTTGCCTTCACCTCCTTTTAAAGCGACAAGTGAACTTTCTAGAAGTAACTTCTAGAAGACTCACTTTTTTATTTTATTTTATTTTATATTTTTCCTTTTTCAAAAGTGACTTTTTTTTATAATTTCTCAATATAATATTATAAAGTCACTTTTATATAAAAATAGCTCCAGCTAATTTTTAAAATATAAATAACCCAAAATGACTTAGGATTATGTAATGTCCCAAATGGAACAATTATGCCCTAGTTTGGATTTCCTGCTTTTCCCAACTTATTCTCTGATTTCTGCCCTAAATTTCTGCACTTATATTTCTGCCCTAACCCTAATTCTGATTCTGATTTTTATATTTCAGATTGCAAATACTTGAAATAACTCCACAAACATTACATCAAAGCATTAAAGAAAATACCACACACGATTCGCCCATTCATAGAGAGGAATTATATCAAAGAATACACATGAACATCCATAATATGTACCTCCAACTGAATAATTCAGGTCTGCTGTTATAAATCAGAATATAAAGGCAGTCTTCTATTACAATTTCATATGGCTAGGGCAAATCCTTAAGCCTCACACATGTTGAATGATAGTAGCAACAATTACATACCAAAGGTTGACAAAATATGCATGAATGGAGTCTCCCAATGAAGTCGCACCAGGCTGTAGGTCTGCTGCTATAAATTCTGCCCCAAACCCTAACGCTAGCAGTCCATAGCATGCCAAATATCCTCCACACATGCAGGTTGCTCCTCCTCAATTAGGTTCGCTCCAACATTTAGAATCAAGATGCCACCAAGAATGCTCTCAAAGCTGATAGGAGATCTGCCCTATGAAGACATGAAGCCCACTTGAATCCCCGTCACAGAATCCACAAGAAGAGAAATCAGATTTTCGCCCAATTCCTCTTAAGAGACTTGAGGTTTTCGTCCCAAGCTCCAATTGAGATCGCTCTCCAAAATGTGAATGAATGAATGCTGATATGATGCTTTTGGGATGCCAAATGAACAAGTATATATACATGATTTGTTTTATCTCCTCCTCAAGGCCAACCCAGGGAATTAGCATATGTTCAAATTACAAGTTTCCCTCCATGGCCGACCCATGTGTGGGATCCAAGGAAAGCGCCTAGACTTAAATCAAATTAAAGATTTGATTTATTGTTTCTTCTTTTCAAGCGCTAGCATAAAGAGGAGTGCTAGTTAATTACTTTATCCCACCAATTATTAGAGTATATAGTAATTTATTGTGGAGCGCATGAATAGAGCGTGTCTTGCCCAAGGAATACCCATGATGAGGACTGATTGAGTGCTAGTCTCCACGGTAATACGATTACGAACAGTGATTTCCGTGACCATATGACAAGGTACCCAAGCGAAGCATCCCAAAGTGTGATAATAGCATCCATGCAACCTATGATGTAGCCCAATCTCTCCAAATGCCTCAAGGCCAGCTGGAAAGTACAAACTAACTCTAATGGTGACCATTCCCAGAATAGGGATATTACAGATTATTTATTTTTTAATTAATTAAATTATCCCTTTATAACTCCCGACTTAGCCTACGGGAATAAAATAGGCTAGTCGACTCTGTTGGATGATCATTCGGAAAAAGGAGACATCACACAAACCAAAAGTATAATTGTAAGTAAATTATTTGGGATTTAATCAGGAAAAAATTGGGAAATAAAAAATGCTGAAAATTTCATAAAAATAGAGAAAAAGATGCTATTTTTGTTATTTCAAGCCAAATGAAGGAAACAAATGTTGCTTTTTCCATCCAGTGCAGTCCAAAACATTTTTTATTTTTGTTTTAAACCAAAAGGTTTGTGGGAGGCATTAGCTCTCAAAATTTGGGAGTAATGTGTAATGTTCCCAATTTGTGGAGTATTCAAAGAAGAAAAGTTTCAAATATTTAATTCGGCTTCCTTGGAGGAATACAATAAAATAAGGATAAATGAGCTCTGGTTGGCCATGTTGAAGAAATTCAAGTCGGCCAGTGGTGGAAGTTGGCTCTCTGGAAGATAAGGAAATTTGAATTAGTTTTGAGCGCTAAGAAATATGGTTTTAAGTCGGCTAAAATGCTAAGTCGGCCTATTGAAGATTGTAATGTCCCCAATTGGAACAATACTAATTTTACCCTAAAAATTCAAATCCCACAAGTTTAGGGTTAGGGTTTCTAATTCCCGGAACAAAATGGTTTAATAGGGTGCCCAAGAAACCCTCTACCTAGGCCCAAGAGCGGGTGCTTCACCCCTCTTGGCCCCATGTGACCTCTAGCCATCCATATGGGGTGGTGTGCCTAGTGAGGCATCCTATCACCGTTCCCCTTATCAAAACCATTCTGCTTCCTCTTATGATTCAATCAATTTCCATGATGGAAGGTTAGGGGTGCAGCTACAGTAGGGTGTCCCGGAAATCATTCCTTCTAAGCCCAAGGGCAGCCTCTCATGCCCCCTTGGCCCACATGTAGCAGGCCTCAGCCATCCACCATGGGGTGGCGTACTTAGAAGATGATCCCAACGCCGTTTCCCCTCCTCGTAGGTCCTCGATTCCCTCATCACAGAAATCATGACATTCATACAAAAACATGAAAGATCTTATATTATTTCACATTCACATTTAATGGTAAACAATAATTCATGTGTCAAATCCCTAAGATATATTCTTGTTAATGAAAACTCATCACTAATAATTATTGTCTGCTGAGTGTAATTAAGCTAATTTGATTGATGTAATAATAGAGCAATAGAATAATAGAAATATAAAAGAATAGAAGAATAATCGAATGATAGAAGAAGAGAATGATCGAAAGATAGAATGATAGAGTTATAGAGTGATAGAAGAGTAGAACGAAAGAATGATATAATAGAATGATGGAATAATAGAATGATAGAATAGGATGACATAATGATAGAAGAATAGAATGAGGAACAAATAATAGAATGATAGATTGATATAATAGAATGATAGAATCATAACATTCACACAAATCTTCGTATTAACATATTAGTTCAACGTATAAAACTATGAAGAGATCTTATATTAATTTATATGCTCATATGATGATAAAACAATAATGCATATACTAAATTACTAATATATATCCGTACCTATGAAAACAATTATTAATAAACTATATGTTAGACAATCATATTAAACTACATACTAAATTAATACTAATTTACTACTAAGTTTTTGCTGATTACTGCAGACCAGAACTTAATCCCTGCTGTAGATTGGAATTCAGTCCTATATATATTCTTTTTATTCCACCTTTTCTCTGAATTTATATCATATATCCCTTATGAAGGGAGGCATCTATGCTACGGTGAATGGTTGTGTTTCTTCTTAAATGATATAACCCTTGGTTCATAACAGATCGCTGCCTTAATCTCTCTCTCTCTCTCTATATATTTTATACTATTGATCACTGCCTTTTACTAAAACAATCGGTGCTCCTTTTAATTAAAGTCGTCACTCTCTTAGGAGGAGGTCAGCTATATTGAAAATAAGTTTAAATAAAAATTAAACTTCATTTTGATATGTTGTCCACTTTATATTAATCGCACCTTTATTATCTTTCAATAAGACTTTTGTCTTATGTGAAACTGCTCTTATAATTCTAAATATATTTATTTTATATTAGTTTTATTATAATAATATTTAATTGTTAATATTTATATTAATATTTATTAATAATATAAATATTATTATATTATATTAAAATATTCATATAATAACATTATTTAATATCATTTATTAAATAATATATATATTAATAATATGTGTATACGTAATTATCATTTGAAATGATATTTTACGAAAGCAACTTCACCGTCTTACCATGACGTTTAAATCTTTAATTTAAACAATGCCTTGACATCGGGACATCACAAAGACAAGTCAGCTTTGAGGAAATAAAATAAAGAAATTCAAATTAAATTATGAGCGCCCAAGCCATAAAAAGAAAAGAAAATATTATTATTATAATATTATTTGATTGGAGCGCCAAAAAAGGAGAAAATAAGTAATAATATTTTATTATTATTTTGGAGTGCTCATGTATGGGAGAAAGAAAATAAAATAATATTTTTCTTGGGTGGCCAAAAGGTGGATTTAATAATAATATTTTATTATTAAATAAGTGCGCTCAAAGGGAGAGTAAAATAATATTAAAAAAATCAAATCTTTAATTTGATTTTCTCATTCGCCCAAGGTTTTTGGTATGGTCGGCCTCATGGAGATTAAAAGAAGGATTTCAAATTCAAAATTTGAGCGCCTAAGTATTGGTCAGCCAAGCAAGAGAAAAAAAAGAAGAAACATGTATAAAAGCAAGTTTGAGAAGGCATTTTGGACATCATGATTCTAGTTTAATTTTCTGATTTATCCCTCTGTGGATCTGCAACTTTGTTGCACTATTCCAAGGACGAAAACCCTTGCGAATATTAGTTGAGTTGGACGAAAACCTAGCTCAACTTGTGGAGACTTCATGATGGAAGTCTAATTGCACTTCATTGGAGGATTCGAAGGATTTTGGAGCATTCATGACAAATTTGTTGAAGGCTTTATTGAAGATCTTGTTGAAGACGTTGAAGACTTATCTTGAGCACCATTGTTGAGTGATTCAGATCAGTTTGTATTGCAGATTATTGTTGAAGGATTTGCATCACCTAGAGCGCTGATTTGTGAGCATCATTGGAAGATGAAATCAGATCAATCATATCTATCATCATTGTGAAGAGTTGTTAGCGTTATTGGAGACCATGCGGTTCCTCTTGGAGAGCCATTTGATGTGTAGTTTGGTTGCATACTTGAGCGCCAACCCTATGTTTGGCTGCGATTTTCCTTGTAGACCTGAGTGCTACAGCGGCAGATATTGGTGATCCCTGTATTGTTTGGAGTGTCAATTTGTGAAGATAACCTTGCCTAGTGGAGCGCAGCCATATTCATTCATCCTTGGGTCTGTTTGGCATTGTGGAGGAGCGATCTGCATATTCCAGTGGCAGCGATCAGGTTGCAGGCAGCGATCAGCACTTTGAGGCACCATTGCATTCATTGGACAGTGACCAGCAATTTGAGTGGAGCGAACAGCAGTTGGGAGACTCCTGACATTGCATTTAAATCATTATAAGAAGTTCGATTTGCTACAGCAGTCTTGTTATCATCATTGCATTGCAATTGGTCACCAAATTTGGTATGTTGTGATCATCATTCATTCTCTGACTTGTAACAGCAGTGACATGCATAATTGTATTGCTAACTTGGAGCCTCAATATTGATTGCAATTCCATTCTATGATACTATACCTTGGAGCAGCAGTCTTGCATATGTACTTTGCATATTGGAATGTGTATTTCATGATGTAATTCACCTTGATAAGGCTGCCAATCTATATTTTGTCTATCATCCATTTGTATATGTTAGTTCATGTTTTATACTTGGTGAAGACATAATTGAAAGGCGCAGAAATAAAAACCAGAATTCAGTCCTAGGGTTTGAATTGAAAATTGCAAATTCAGAAATTTGTGTGGAAATCTAGAATGGGACATTACAGTGGTATCAGAGCTTGGATCCTGCCAGCCTGTTTGGGTTAGAGCTTAGATCTCGCCAACCTCATTGGTTAGAGCATTAGATCTTGCCAACCTATTGGGTTTGTGCTCGGTTCTTGTCAGCCTTTTGATTAATTGGTAAATCAGTTTCAGCAGTGGGTTATACATCAGCTTGGTTGCATATCTATTTGGGTATGAATTATGGCATCATTCAATGAAAAAGATGTGGGAAAGAAGCTTCATGGAGCAGGTAGTAGACTTGAAAATCCATCTCAGCCAAAAGATACACTTCTCAGCACGTTGGAGGAAGTAGAGGAATGTCTTCACATGGTGGATCAGTCACCCTCTCTGGCAATGATAGCAGCCTTAGTCCGGACGAAATATTCCTTGGTTAAGAAAAGGTTGTAAGACACCATGATAAGGAGATAAGACTTCTTGTTACTTGATGTTTGAGTGAAATCATGAGGATTTCAGTACTTGAAGCTCCTTACGGTGATAACACATTGAAAGAGGTAATTTGGTTGATGGTGGATAGCTTCCAGGATCTTGATGATATCACATGTTCTCACTTCTTCAGAAGGGTTGTTATACTTGAAACTTTTGCAAAGGTCAGATTGCATACTATCGTGTTGGATTTGGAATTGAAGGTATGGATCGATATAATGTTTCTCCATTTCTTTGACGTGGTCAGAAAAGAACATGCTGATAATGTCATTGCAGCCATGCAAGACATCATGGTTTCGACTATTGATGAGAGTGATAAGGTGCCACAATCACTTCTTTTTATTCTACAGGATAACAGGAAGAAGGATGACCATGTCAAAAGGGACTTAGCTAAAAAGGTGATTGTTGGGAGTGAGAAGAAGCTGAAACCTTTCTTGGTTCATGAGGAATTGATGGATGAAGAGGAGTTCATAGCAGATCAGTTGCATGAAGAAAAATCACTTGATTGTGATTTGCATAAGGAGAACAAAAGTCAGTCAACATGCAGCCCTAAAGAAGATGTAGGCACAAGATCATTTCAGCCCTATAAGGACAAGATTGAAGAAGATTTATCTATCAAGGTTACAAGTAAAGAACACATTGAAGAGCACAAGACACTTCAAGATGACTACGAGGTTAAGGAGATTCACCTACTGAAGCCACAAGTGAAGAACACATGACATTTCCAGATAGCTACAAGATTGAAGAAGAGTCACCTATTGAAGCTATAAATGAAGAGCACTTGAAGATTGAGGAAGATACTGCTATGGAGTTTGTCAAACCAGCCAAGTTAGATCAGCTACCTGAAGATTTCTCAAAGGTTAGGCACTCTTTTCTTGAAGGTTTGTGACTTTAGATATATCAAACTGCTCCTAGGCGCACCCTAGGGTCATTCATTCCACTTAATTGACTTTCAAACACACTTAGGCACATATTTCATCAGTTTCTGCCACTTGAAACTTGTTTTTCTTTCTCCTAGGTGCTTCCTTTGCTCATACTTGTCACTTTAAAGATCTTGTCATGCACATAAGTGTGCCATTCCCTCATTGCTGCCACTAAACTAGCATCCAGGTGTGCATTTGGATTGGTTGTGTCACTTGAAACTCATGTTATCTTGACTTGGTGTGCTTTGCATCCACTCTTGCCACTTAAAAGCTACCAGGTGCTGATTTCAAGTGTCTCTATCACTCAAATAAGACCTAGGCATACTCTTAGCATGATTTTGTCACTCAAATGATGAATGAACTCTTCTTAGGTGCCTATTTAGACAGGTCCTATCATTTAAAGAGCACATTTAACTCATTGAGGTTCCTATTTCATACATAATAGTCATCCAACTTACTCTATTCTCCTCCTCAAGTGCCTATGCTGCTCACATTTGTAACTCAATTGTGCCATAGCTGATCTAGGTGCTTCTATCGCCACTCTTGTCATTTGAAATGCACCTTTGGTGCCCTAGGCACCTATTTCATCCCATCCATGCCATTTGACTTGTCCAAAATTAGTCTCCATGATTTCTTGTTCCTACACATAGCTTTACTGATGGAGAAGACAACCTTATGACAAGCGTACTTTTAGACAAGGGCAAACATTGAAGACATAACCACAACACTAAGTCCTAATTGCGATCACTTTGACAAGCAAAGACGTCGAAACCCAAGACAACAATCTCTCGAAGCCGAGTTTCGTAGGGGTGCAACAAGGCACAAAAACAAGTAGAACTGCCAAAAACTTCTTTTAGAGAGAGTCATCTACCTAAGAAGTTTTCAAGTTATGGGTAGCTTTTCAAATGTGTTGCCTGGCTATTGTTTTTCTACAACTGGGTGCTGAAAGCAACTTGAAGTTTTAGGTTTAGTTTTTTTTTCTTTTTTTCCCTAATTTTAGCTAAGTACTAGACTCTTCTAGATTTTCTAACTTTTCGTATATCTAGAGGGATTTTAAATTCTAGAAGATAAGTTGTTTTTGTTTCTATAATAAGGAACCAATTGAAGTTTCAGTTTGTAGTTAGGATTTTTTTTTGAGTGCAGAATCTGCTTACCATCGTCTAAATTTTAACAATTTATGTACTCCAAGGGGCAAATAAGGAACCAATTTTGTTTGCCTTTTTCAATATGTTCTTGGAACTGCTCTAGCCACCTATGCTTCTGTACCAACCTATGACTCTCCTGTGACTACTGCTACTGAATATGGGTATGGAATTGAGTGAAAGGAAAGGAAGTCGGGTCGTCTAATAAATAATGGAACCAGATATGCTACTACATCTACTAGTCTTGGGTATGCTTCTAGGTCTGCTTCAAGCTCTCGACCTAGTTAAGATGCTGCCCTTGCTTTTGTATAGAGAACATGCCACATGGAATGGGATGGCGTGGGCGTTAAAATTTTTGGCCACAACATTAGTAGCCTCTTCATGTGATTGCAAGTTTAACATCCTTGATATTTTAACCCTTGTTGGTCTGCTCCTAGTTGAAAAGTTGGAGGCCAAATAGTAGGCTTGCCCAGGTTTCACCAAGTGTCTTTTGGAAGTACATTCATGCTGGATCCACCATCAATAACTGTGTTAATTTGTCAGGTTCTTCTTGAGAATCTCCATGTGTATCATCGTTGTTCTCCTTGCCAAATTAACTGTCAAGAGCATGGATCAATCACTTGATCACTAAACAATGGAGGATTGATTATTGGGTCCTTGTTATTCCTACTTCTAGATGTTAAGTGGGGTATAACATGCTTTATGTGACCTTTCCCACTTACTGTATTGGCTATAGTTTCCCTAAGTTCAGGAATACTTTGTCATAAATCCACAACTCTGATTGACATGGTGGTTTGTAATACTTGCCTTGTGATAGTTTTATCTGACTCTAGACAGTTTGTTACTGTACTTGCATTTTCATTAGAGTGGCAGCACTCATTCGCAATGGCATGCTCCATATCTGCTCTTTTTTCAATAAGCCTTTCTTTTTTTGTTTGTGGGTCTGGATATATGACCTCTGCTTGGGCATGTGTAATGGCCAATGCTTCTTCATCTTGGGCTACATCAATCATGTTGATGTTCACATTGGATTTCTACTTCGAACACCTAGTATTGTCATGATGCCTAGGCCCACACCATCTACAAAGTAATCCTGTACTGTCCTGATTTCTTGTGCAATCCCTTGCAAAGTGGCCCCATTCACTATGTTGTTGCCATTGTACGACAGGGCTACCTTTTGAGTTGTATTATATTCGACTCTAACCTTCCCTTCTCTTATTATTTTGTCTTCATTTATTTTTATACCTTTGATTATAATAGTCGCCTAGGGATGCATTTTTGTTGTTTTCTGGCTTTAGAGGTGTAGTGGGTGGGTCATTTGCTCTCCCTAAGTAAAGAGTACTTGCGTACTTCTATTCTTCAAGTTGTATAGGCAGTCCTTGGTGGAATGGTCCATTATTTGACATATTTCAAAAAAATACGTGTGGGGCAGTTAGCCTTGGTGTGACCCTCTATCTTGCAATTTGTACCCCATAGATCCCTCAACTCCTTGCTTGACTCTCCTTTATCTCCTTTAAGTTCCTTCATTGTTCGAAGCATATGCCTTATTAGTGCGTGGACAGATCTTGGTTCATTATTGCTACTTGCATCTAAATCATCATCCACTTAATTTTTTTGTCAAGAATGTGAGGACATTTTATTTTTGCTTTCAACATCCATCTCTCTATTATACACCTCTTTGTGTGATAAAGGTGGCATGACCATTATTCTTCATAATGAGGGTATCAAACTTTCAATGAACCAATGTTTCTTCAGTCCATTGGCCGGTTCTTTCTCTATGTCATGTCCCCATATTAATCGAGTACGTACCATTCATTCAAATTAAAGATATGAATGATTTTCATTTAATATATTATATATTATATAAATCCTTAAAAGCCATAAATATAAAATAATTAAAATTTAAATACATATTAATAATAATCTATAATATATATTATCATAGATATAATATTATAAGTAATTGTTATATAGTAATAAAGAGGATCGATAGCCTCTAAACCACGGGCGACCCAAATAATAGAAGGTATCAGGAGTCAAAAGAAGTCAGCAAATCCCCGATAATAATAAGAGATAATTAATTTAAAGACCAGCGCTGAATACCTTGTCTTATGCATAGTCAGCAGTCCATATGACAAGTGCGATTACAAGGAGTACGATCCCTTAAAATCCAATGCAGCAAGAAAGTCAACGATCCCATAATATAAAGCAGAGTATATATTAATAATGATTAAGTCTTAAGGCAATCGATTATCATACATGGTACAATTATGATCTTAAAGAAGAGAATGATTCACAAATGGAAAAAATCAGCTTAATGAAATCAAAAGTGCCGCCGGTTATGAAGGGACAGATTATAAGGTTGTGACTTTTGAATAAGCTCATTGATCAAAGATACGAAAGGATCGGGAGGAACATCATCTGGGAGCAGCATAGAATAGGATATTAGAAGCAGCGAGGAGTAAGGTAGAAAGGCAGCACTCTATTAAGAAATGCCACGATCCATATAACAAGGCAATGCAAGGAATTATATTGCTGTTGGATAGCAGACTTAAATCTGCAAAATACATAGATGAAGGGAGAATAAGATAAACACTTCAAATGTTATCATATCATCTCCTAACATCATCGAATATCATTGGAATTATCATCACATTACACCATTCAATTCAGACATTCAAATCTTATCTCAAGCCTTCAAATATTCACATCAGATCTACAAATCAACTCATCTAAATTTGTATCTAAGACATCGTTAGAGCATTAAAGTAACATATCCATTCAGTAGATAAGAGTAATCATAAGTCAGAATATAGAACAGCGATGCCAAGTGGATAGTCACAGAAGATAAATAAGTTGTTACTACTCTTTGACAGCGAGGATATCATTCGAATCATCATCTCTCATTGGATAGCGATCTTCTAGACCAAGGTATGTTTCTTCATCATAAGTTAACTTAGAATCTTAGTGAAGAACTACATGGAATCTCAATATGTAAATCAAATGAGAATATATATATATCATAATAGAATGAGAATGGTTATGACATAATAGGATGAGAATGTTTATAATCTTAATAGCATAAAAATTTTCATAACCATGATAGAATGAGAATGTCTATAACATGATAGACTAAGAATGCTTATGACATAAGAATGTTTATAATCATATTAGAATGATGAATGTTATTCCTCGAAGGAAGAATATTGTATGATGCCAAATTAATTTGAATAGCAAACAATGAGATAGTAAGGATAAGTTCTTATAAGGCAGGTAACTCTAAACATGGAATACCTAGGATGAGAATAAGAGCCTCACCATTAATCTATCTAAACACCCTACGAGTATGGGAGTGGAGTTAGGGAAGGGCGGTTAGGATCTAGCACCTAGGTGACTCTCAAGTGGGTGAAGAATCGCCGGGTGTAGCGTGAAGCCCCTTGAGTCAAGATGGCGAAGAATTACCGGGTGTAGTAATGAAGCCCCTTGGGCCTAAGGTAGCGTACACCTAAATATTATTAATGGCTTAATGGTAGGTGACTCTCAAGTGGGTGAAGAATTACCGGGTGTAGTAATGAAGCCCCATGAGCCAAGAAGGCGAAGAATTACCAAGTGTAGTAATGAAGCCCCTTGGGCCTATGGCAGTGGGTGTTGTTACACTAGCGCCCTAACATATCCAACTCATATGGGGTGAGTGGCATAGAGTAGATTAACGATCAGGTTCATGGATAACTCTCCCGAGGTATATCATGGAAACCTCTATAAGATAGAAATGAGAAAAAATGTGAAATGCATATATGAAATGAACTTTGATATTGATTGTGAATATGTGGTTACTAACCCTAATTACAATATTATGATGTTATAAGGAATTATTGGTTACTAATGTTCTCTTTTACAAGTCAAAATTGTGTGCAAGGTTAAGAAATTTTGAACTTCCTAAAAGGGGACATTACACTCTAGTTTCCCCAATACTTCTTTGGGTCTATGATTGTATGCTTGAACATTCTCATGCCTTCCTTGCCTCATGTTATATCTTTGCGACAATTTCATTGTTGTCATGAAGAGGGCTGAATTGTTTCTCAAAGGATTTTTGTAGCTTCTCCCACATACTTTTGTTAGGTGGTTAGACCTTGGTAATCAATTGCCACTCCCCTAAGGGTGGCTTGAAATGCACACAACCAATGATTTTGATTAGTTTACCCATTAGTTGTCCAAATGGTTTCACAAGTTTTACAATGTCACATTGGATCTTTAGATCCATCACTAGTGAACCGAAGCAATTTTTGCCTTTCCACATTTGAACTAGTTGGTGGAGTCACCATTGCTAGTTATCCTTGATGCGATTGGAGTAATGGAAATCTTCTCCTCAAGAAATCTCTCAGCACTATTAGATACATTTGAATCCTTGACCGTTTCAGTGACCTCGGTGAGCCGTACACTATTGATATTGCCCTCAAGCTCGCTTCTTTCCAATCTAGCCCCCTTTTGCGGTGTCTTTGGCCTATGTCTCCTTAAGTAGCAATTCCTCGCTGCCTTGAATATTGCTCTTGTATGCCTCGTTTTCTTCTCCTGTGAAAAAGTTTTCTTACTCCATTTCAGAGTGAAGACTTCCCTCACCTGGAGGGAGTTCTATTGGTTTCGATGATTTGGTTGACTCTTCTTCTAGAACTTCTAACCCCACTTAGTCAAAAAGATTAACACTTTATTCTTCAGGGAAGGGAAGTTGCTTGGCAAACTTTATCCACCTTTCTTTTGTTTTTTGTGAGCTATTCTTCGAGGTTGGTTGGGTATTTAGATTTCTTTGTTCGTGATTCCAACATTGACTTATGCTTTTTCTTCATCTTATACTTTGTGTCATGTCCCCATGCTAATAATGTATATATTAATATTTAATAAATAAATATATTATTATTAATATATAATACTTAATAAATAATATTAATAAATCCTATTATAATATTTAATATATAATATATTTATTTATAAGGATATATATTATATTAAATAAATAACAAATATAAATAATATTTAAATATTATTATAATTATTATATATTATAAATAATATAAATATAAGTAATGATAATATAAATATATATTATTATCATATATTATAATATATAATATAATATAATATTAATGGTATTACAAATATGATTAGTAATATATATAAATGAATATTATTAAATATATATATATATATATATAAAATAGATATGAATAAATATAAATATTAATTATATTAATATTATTATAATTCTAAGCAATACCAAACAAATGGTAATGAGCTGCGATTCATTAAGCAGCGATTAGTAACAACAACAAATATTAGTATAAGGGTTGCATTCATTATTATGCAACGGTCCATAAAAGGGGTGCGATCTTTCTTAAGAGGTACGCTCCTTTATACCCTTGGCAGTTATAAAATGAGGTCAGTCCATCATTCAACGGAGGCACATTCCATCAATAAAAAACATTCGATCTGCAATAATATATATTAGGTCTGCAATAATATATATTAGGAATCATCATCTCACCTCATACAATATCATATCATCGAAGTTTACATCTCATTCAGCATTTGCAAATAAGACAAACTCAGTCCATTAAATATATATATTCTCAGCCGATCATATCCTTCATCAGCAAACACTTATACAGATCTTAATCAAATACATATCATTCCGCGATCAACAATTAAAAGCAGCAAAGGCATTATATCAAGCAATCGATTAACAAGGTATGAGCTATCCCTTAGTCCAATTTTATAATGATAGAATAACATAAGCATATATGAACAATTAAAGGTATGAAAGATATCTACCAATGAAGAATAACATAAATTGCATAATCATATGAATAGCATTATCATAGACCACATGATCATATGGATAACATAATATAGATAGTATAATCACCTATGTTGAATACATGATATGAATAATATGATCATGAATGAATAACATGAATATATATGCATAACGACTGCATCATTATAGGACTAAGTCCAAACAAGGAATGACTATACTTGATCTATAAGGATCCATAAGAATATAAAGGCAAAGTCCATAGAAATGAGCTCATAATATACTAGGGTCTAAAGGTTTCAAATTATAACATTAATCTATCAACCACCTGGTGAGAGTAGGGGTTAGACTCGGGAAGAGCAGTAATAGTATATAAGTCTCACACGGTAGGTGACTCTCAAGTTTAGCGAGGGACCACCGGGCGTGTGGCAAAGCTTTTGGGCCTACGACAGTGGAGATAGGCTTTACTCAAGTGGGTGAGGGATCACCGGGCGTGTGAAGAAGCCCCTTGAGCCAAGTGGTGAGGGATTGCTGGGCGTGCGTAGAAACCCTTGGGCCAAATGTTACTAACATGCACCCTATACCTACACCCTATCTCCACTAGGGTTTATAAATGGATAGGATTAACGCATAGTGGACAACCCTAAGTATATCATGAGGCTCAAAAGAATGATTAAGAATTGAATTAGGGAAATGAATACTTGAATTATTGATTTATGATGAGATTGATTATGTGGTTACTAATCCTAATTTGGTTATTTTAATATGATTTATTGATCTTATTTATTACTAATGTTTCTTTTAAGGAGTCATTCTTGTGTGCAAGGTTAAAAATAAGAATCTTCTTATAAGGGACATTACAAGTGGTATCAGAGCAGTCATCCTGCCATCCTGTGTATACTACGTGTGCCTTACATGTATTCAAGTGTATACTTTGTGATTTATGTGTATTCAAAAGTTTACTTTGTGACTTATGTGTATGCTTTGTAACATATGTTCATGTGAATACTTTGTGTATTACGTGTACTTGCATGTATGCTTCGTACTCATGTGTATACTTGATGACCTTGGGATGGTGGATGGGTCCACGGTGTAGTATGGGATGCACCGAATCCCCTTCCCAATTGTCCGACGGTATACTTCATTCGAGGATACTTGTATTCAAGTGTGTACTCTGACTTGACTATGTATTCGAGTGTATGCTCTATGACTTTGTATTTTTAACCGAGTATATATTCTATGATTGTATTTGTATACTCTATGCCTTGTATTTGTATTTGAGTGTGTACTCTACGATTGTATTTGTATTTGAGTGCATACTCTATGCCTTGTATTTGTATTTGAGTGTATACTCTATGATTGTATTGTTGGAGTACAGGACAACACTAAGAGAGGGGGGGGGGTGAATCAGTGTTGTCTAGTTTTTAAAATCTTTTTGCATCTTTTAATTTACAAGACAAAGAGAGAGAAAGACATCAATAAACTGTTAAACACAAATGCACAAGTATAATAATGAAAGGCATGAATTAGAACTTGTAAGACATTAGAAAACACACACATAGAGGCAAATCATAACACAAGGATTACTGGAGTGGAAAACCCTCATGGGGTAGAAAAACCACTCAAAATTGCCTCACTGGCATACACTGTGCCTCACTCGCTGATACAAGTGTGCATAAGAAAACAAATCAGTTTAGGGGGTTACCCTGTTTCACTCCATCACAAAACCTTATTCCTCCTTTAACCCTCACTTGACAAACTTTCTTTCAATTACAATCTATTCAACCTGATAAAGAATCAACATTTTACCATATCAAAACTTGCAAAATACAATCTCTGCAAATTACCATCTCAAGACACATTATACAAGCTCCTGAATTGATCAAGCATAAAACAATTTCACTCTGCAACAATCATCTGATTCCTTTGTCTGCAATAGTTCCATTAACTTTTGTATGTTGTCATCTCTGCACATGAACTTAACAATTCCTTCACAAAGACATTGAAAACAATTATCTCTGCATCTGCATATTTCTCTTATCCATTGAAAATCATCTCCACATCATAATTTATCTTCATTCTTTAAGACATACTAATCTTCATTGAATCCTCTGCATTCTTCATTAAAAACACAAAAACCATTCTTTTTCTATTTTCGCATGCAAGAGTTTTTATCTTCATTCTTTCATGTTTCAGCACCTGCAAAAATAAAATCATATTCATGCAAAAACCATTCAAATTCTTCTTTCTCTTCATTTGCAAACATTTCTCCAATCTGTTCATCTTCTTTTATTTGAAATCCATCTTTTGCAAAAAAAAGATTTCTTATCTGCAAGAAGACCTTTCATATTCTTTTTCAAAACTCTTCAATACTTTCAATCTGCAATTTTTGTCTTGAATAAATATCACAATGAACCTGTAATAAAAAAAATTGAATGACCCTTGATATTCTCTGCAATGAATATAGAAACTTTCCCCTTAAACAATGCAATTAATATTGCATATAAATCCTTAAAAAGAATCTCCTCCTTTATAGCTTCTGCCACGACATGTATTAAAAAAAATAGAAAGGAATCTCTTTAAAATCTCACAAAAAGATCTTCTAAAAAACATCTTTAAAAATCCTCAAAATCGGCCTAAAAATAACCTCATAAAAACACTACACTGCAGTCAAAGGTCTTTTGACGGCCACGGGCACGTCAAAGGAGATGCTTAGAAGTCGGGTTTACACATTTGAATAATAGCCATTGATTGGACTTCGCGCGCTCCTTACAATTTCAAACATGACCATTGATATTATATTTCGCGCCCATTGCATATAAAAGGTAACTGATGCAGTCGGTTGAGCTAGGAGAGGGCCGGTCATACAACGAACCAAAGACCCATAAGATGTAACTTAAGTCACTTATGACCTGCTACAAGAAGTCACCGACAAAATAGAAAAAGTGCACAACAGGTAAATAAGGATTATAAAACAAAGTGTCTTAGACATCATATTTAGGGCTTTTAATCCTTAGTTCTAAGAGATGTGAAGAACTAAGCCACATCATGATCCAAGATGATTTCCACTGAAAGTTGGATATTTGAAAAATTCCATTACGAGGCAGAAACTTTACTCATCATCAGATCATGTATAAGCAACAATAATACCACTTACGATTTTGGATCTATATCAACACCACAAACTTTGTCTATAGAGGCATTAAGCATCAACACATATACCAAGACTAAACACCATCAGATCCTGTTCTAAATACCATCAAATTTTGTTCAAAAATACCAACCAATGATATCATAATCAACAAGCACCTCTAGAATAAAATACACATCTGTAAAGTGTAGAAGATTGCCTCAAACATCATGGCAGAGTCAAGTGCCACAACAACTCATATGAGATCAACCATATTAATCATAACACTATATCAGCTGCCAACAAGAGCATATCAACCGTCATAGAGTATTTAGAAGATCATGAGAACATCATGAGAACCTGTGCCAAGCATGTGATAACTGATGTGCCAAGTGAACCATGAGAGTGCCAAGAACCATGAGAGTGCCACAAACCAATACAACCATAGAATATGTAAAGAGGCCATACCTCAAAGATCATTACAAGTCTTGTGCTGATTTACCTTGAGATGTGTCTTGTTGTAGAAACATGTGAACTATTTATGATGATGACATCCATAACATAATGATCCTGATTGAAGACATAATCAATATCAACATCATCTGAACCGCATCAGAATTCTCCTCAACCATATGAAGACCAATTGTGAGTTCTCTTGGTAACACATTATGAAGAATTGCATCTTGATCATGAACCTATGAAGAGGCATCCTATTGAGACACAATCAACATGAAGATCAAATCTTTGCATATCTTGTCATGACAACACAACACCTTTTTGACATCAATGACAACCAATCTCCATCATGTATTGTATTTGAGTGTATACTCTATGCCTTGTATTTGTATTTGAGTGTATACTCTATGATTGTATTTGTATTTGAGTGCATACTCTATGGCTTGTATTTGTATTTGAGTGTATACTCTATGGTTGTATTTGTATTTGAGTGTATACTCTATGACTATATTTGTATTTGAGTGTATACTGTATGACTTGTATCTATATTTGAGTGCATACTCTGTGACCTTGTATTTGTATTTGAGTGTATACTCTATGATTTTGTATTTGAGTGTATACTCTATGACTTGTGATTGTATTTAAGTGTATACTTTACGACTTAGATGTATGCTTTGTGACTTGATGTATTCATACGTATACCTCATGTATGCTTCATGCTTCCTGTATATACTCTATTTATACTTTATGTATCATGTGTATTGAGGTGTTACTCAATGTATCCTCAACAAGATGTGTTCTTATAATTACTTTATGCTTAAAAACTATGAGAATGTTAAAATGTTGGCTCAGGCTACTCGGTTGTGTGCTTGAGCTACTTGCTTGTCCACTTGAGCTACTTGCCTAATTGTTTAAGCTACTTGCTTGTCTACTTGAGCTACTTGCCTACTTGCTTGATTTACTTGCTTGTCTACTTGAGCCACTTGCCTAATAGTTTAAGCTACTTGCTTGTCTACTTGAGCTACTTGCTTGTCTACTTGAGCTACTTGCCTACTTGCTTGAGCTACTTGCTTGTCTACTTGAGCTACTTGCCTACTTGCTTGAGCTGGTTGCTTGTGTTCTTGAGCTACTTGGTTGTCTACTTGAGCTACTTGCCTACTTGCTTGAGCTGGTTGCTTGTGTTCTTGAGCTACTTGGTTGTCTACTTCAATTTTATTATGTAAATTGGTGTAATCACTTCTATATTTAACATCCTGAGGAGATCACTCACCACCATTCGACCTTGAGGCGAAAAAAGGAAGAACATTTCATCATTAAAAAATTCAATTGAGTTTCAGGACCATTAAGGTATCATATCAATCTTGGAGGGTCAATCTCTTAAAAACCAAAACAACAAATTTGAGAAGACATAATAAAGACAACTAGGAACCCACAAATGGGGAGAAAGATCTTAAAAGAAATGTGGAAATTTATAATAGGATATATTCATCAAACTTAAATGAGATCAAATGTACTCTCATTGAAACAAAGACGAAGCAACCCAACCCATATCATATGATCTACCTTGTAACCTATAACATTGATATAGTGAACTTTGTCTTATTTTAGGGTAGATCATTTCATCCGAGGATCTTTTCTTTTAAGAGTAACCCTTCATTCATGATTAAAAGATCAAGATATCATTCATTGGAATCTCAAGTGCCGGAATAGTTTTATTACCTAAAATCTCTGATACTTGCATCACATTATTGTTATTCAAAACATCAAACAAATGCTTACCTATACATTTGTCTTCATTAGACCTTTCGAGTATTCTTGGTCACAAATTCTTTTCATGGACTCACTATCGCTTACTCTTCATTAAAAACATGCTCATAATAACGTGCATTCTAGATCAAATCCGCGATTTTGTCTCAACACATCAGAAGGTAGAAAGTGCAAGGTAAAGAAAGAACTTGTGATTGCTTGAGGACAAGCAATCTTGAGTGGGGAGGACTGTCATGTCCCCATGCTAATAATGTATATATTAATATTTAATAAATAAATATATTATTATTAATATATAATACTTAATTAATAATATTAAATAATCCTATTATAATATTTAATATATAATATATTTATTTATAAGGATATATTATATTAAATAAATAACAAATATAAATAATATAAATATAAGTAATGATAATATAAATATTAATTATATTAATATTATTATAATTCTAAGCAATACCAAACAAATGGTAATGAGCTGCGATTCATTAAGCAGCGATTAGTAACAACAACAAATATTAGTATAAGGGTTGCATTCATTATTATGCAACGGTCCATAAAAGGGGTGCGATCTTTCTTAAGAGGTACGCTCCTTTATACCCTTGGCAGTTATAAAATGAGATCAGTCCATCATTCAACGGAGGCACATTCCATCAGTAAAAAACATTCGATCTGCAATAATATATATTAGGTCTGCAATAATATATATTAGGAATCATCATCTCACCTCATACAATATCATATCATCGAAGATTACATCTCATTCAGCATTTGCAAATAAGACAAACTCAGTCCATTAAATATATATATACTCAGCCGATCATATCCTTCATCAGCAAACACTTATACAGATCTTAATCAAATACATATCATTCAGCGATCAGCAATTAAGAGCAGCAAAGGCATTATATCAAGCAATCGATTAACAAGGTATGAGATATCCCTTAGTCCAATTATATAATGATAGAATAACATAAGCATATATGAACAATTAAAGGTATGAAAGATATCTACCAATGAAGAATAACATAAATTGCATAATCATATGAATAGCATTATCATAGACTACATGATCATATGGATAACATAATATAGATAGTACAATCACCTACGTTGAATACACGATATGAATAATATGATCATGAATGAATAACATGAACATATATGCATAACGACTGCATCATTATAGGACTAAGTCCAAACAAGGAATGACTATACTTGATCTATAAGGATCCATAAGAATATAAAGGCAAAGTCCATAGAAATGAGCTCATAATATACTAGGGTCTAAAGGTCTCAAATTATAACGTTAATCTATCAACCACCTGGTGAGAGTAGGGGTTAGACTCGGGAAGAGCAATAGTAGTATATAAGTTTCACACGGTAGGTGACTCTCAAGTTTAGCGAGGGACCACCAGGCGTGTGGCGAATCTAATGGCGAGGGACCGCCGGGCGTGCATCAAAGCCAACTTGAGCCAGACGGTGAGGGACCACCGAGCGTGTGGCGAAGCCTTTGGGCCTACGATAGTGGAGATAGGCTTTACTCAAGTGGGTGAGGGATCACCGGGCGTGTGAAGAAGCCCCTTGAGCCAAGTGGTGAGGGATCGCCGGGCGTGCGAAGAAACCCTTGGGCCAAATGTTACTAACATGTGCCCTATACCTACACCCCATCTCCACTAGGGTTTATAAATGGATAAGATTAACGCATAGTGGACAACCCTAAGTATATCATGAGGCTCAAAAGAATGATTAAGAATTGAATTAGGGAAATGAATACTTGAATTATTGATTTATGATGAGATTGATTATGTGGTTACTAATCCTAATTTGGTTATTTTAATATGATTTATTGATCTTATTTATTACTAATGTTTCTTTTAAGGAGTCATTCTTGTGTGCAAGATTAAAAATAAGAATCTTCTTATAAGGGACATTACACATTGGCTTTGACAATTCTTCAATGCCTTGAATATTGCTCTTGTATGCCGCTCTTTCTTCTCCCGTGAAGTTCTTTGACTTTATTCCTTAACGAAGACTTCTCTCACTTGGAGGGGGCTTTTTTGGCTCCAATGATGCAGTTGACTCGTCTACTAGAACTTTTGACCTAACTTGGTTGAAAAGATCAACACTTCCTTCTTTAGGAAGGGGAAGTTGCCTAACAACCTCTACCTACTCTTCTTCAGTTTCTTGTGGGCTATTCTTCAAAGTTGGTTGGATATTTAGATTTCTTTGTTCATGACTTTGAATCTAACTTATGCTTTTGCTTTGGCTTATACCTTGGCTCCAAAAATTCATTGATGGATTTTTTTGCCTACCTCTACCAGTCTCCTTTGTTCTTGTTGTTCCACCAGTCTAAGAGATTGTTTGATTCCTTGGTTCACCCTCTAACCACCTTGTGGTTTCCTACTACCTTTGTTTGGGCTTAATGGCATTAATTTCCCAGAGCATGATGTTGGTCTTCGCTTTGATCCTCTTCCTCTAGATGACATTGTTGCTCGTACCACTATATTATTTGTTGTCTATGTACTTTGCAGTCTTGTTCAACACAAAGATCTTGTAAGATTATGTAGTTTCTTGCTAGGAGTCTGAGCAAGTTATCTAACAAACTATCTACTTCTTTGGTTACTACCAAGTTACCCTAGATGGAGCCTGTGGGTACTTGGTTTCTTCTTGATTCTTCTTTGATGTGCTCTTGAATCGAAAGCTCTTGCAAGTACTTGGGGTCTGGTATAAGTTGATCTCTTTCTTTTTTGTGTTAGAATATTCTTGTATCGGTTGGCCCATTTACTCCTATAATTTATTGTGTTGTCAATAGTTATGATCAACTTTGATTCTTTTCAAATCTGACATGACTTTTCAAAGGCAATGGCACCAAATGTTACTACTTGCTACACTACCAATTTTAGTAATGTATAGATAAAGAACAATAGATACCAGATTGATTGTACAAGAATAACACAATAAATGCTTTATTGAGGGCAGTGCTTGATTACAATGAAAGTAGATTAGGGAGGATTGTCCATGGATCAAACACCTTTCTTGACTATGACAATTTTATTTGAAGGGCCCAACAGAAGTTGGTTAGACCACAACTGTTGGTACCATATAACTATTTATTAAAAACTACCCAAAGATGACAAGGAACTATCAAAATAAATCGGCTTTACAAGCAAAACATTATTTATTGCAATGGCACTTGGCTTACTTGCACTACATAGCACATATGATCTAGAAACATCATTTGAATATTAGGCCAATACATACCTTATATTTGCAATTGTCCTCCCTCTCCAAAGTGATATCTAATTTGGAAGCTGTACTTCCCTCAAGATGAAGCCTACTATCCCCCTTGGGTATGCAAAGCTTACCCAGCTTGTATAGAATCATATTTTACCTAAGGGCATCTAGGGAGATATTGAATATTTTTGCTTTAGATGAATTATGTTCACCTGAGGGGGTAATCCCTTCTATATGATATTTTTGCTTTTTGCTTATAATTTCTGCTTTGTATGGTCATTAGTGAATTTTAGAATTATAGGAACCTAGATCCGCTTTTCACCATTGGGCAATGGGGTCCTGCTAATTTGTTTTAAAGAATTTAGATTGAAGGTGAAAATAAAATTAAAAAACTAGTTTGTAGAGATATTATTATATTAAAAATAATTCCACAAATCATGAAAGGGAAAGTGCATGAGTACTAAAGAGAGCAAGTTCACACACCTTAACAAATCACACATAAGATCAGTACAAAATATTGTTCAAGCAATAGATAAACTGAACCAAAATGACTTTAAATAATTCAAAGGCCTGTAAATCGGGAATTCTGGGTACAAAAAAGGCCTGTAGGGCATCAAATTCACAATTTAACTTTGTAGCCAATTTTCAATTTTTTAAAGGGGAGAACAAATCTACTATATTCTAGGTCAGCTTTCTTATGTTTTCAAATATATGTCTTGAAAGTCCTGCATGTGAAATAGGGATATGCCGAGTTTACTAGGTATACACTAAACAAAGAAACAAGGAAAAATCCTTTTTTGTTTGTGTACCAGTCTCTAATGATTCTAGAAATTATCCTCTTTTTTCCTTTCTTCTTCCTTTGCTTGCTTTTTCTTTTATATCTTTTCAGGGCAATTGCATATTGATGATGCGTCACTTTTTTTTGTCTTGTTCTTGTTGTCAGGGTACAATGAAAAGAGAAAGTCAAAATGGCCTAGCTGAGCATGACACCCAATCTTGGGCAATTAAACTCCTGCATACAAATTAACTCCTGCACTGTAGTACTAAGTATATGCTTCCCTAGGTATGATTATATGATATTGCCCTAGTTAAATAGCACTACACTTTTGTGAAAACTAATATGCTGAGAGTTAGTGTTTAGCATTCACAAAAGATTTGCACCTCAATCCTCATATCGCTTAATGATTAATTTGTGGTTCACCATAATGAAGTGGGATCAATGCCTAATATTATGGACTCCTCGAATAGTTCAAATCTTTAAAATTTCCAAGCCATTCATCACTTTTAATTGCCTATAAGCTTGGCACTAAAATGTCTGTTTTTTCTTTCATGATATAATCAAGTGGTAGAGAAATTACATTAGTTGAAAGCTTCAGCGCTTTCCAAGTTCCAATAGTGCTTTCTTTTTAGTTTATGTCGTTCTATCCATGTTTTCTCTATTTGTTTCTATTACTAAATATGAATATATAGTTTGTGGTTTGGTCATATATTTATGGGTAGCTATTGTGCCCAACTCTATGACAAACCAAGATATATTTTTTTTCTATTCATCACATACTACTAATGAGAATGTGCATTAATAGGTCAGGACTTAAAGAGTTACAATTACATCTTGACAATCTAACAAGGCTTAACAATGTCATAGAGTACATTATTGATGAGAAAACACACAGATAACATCATTTACATGGAATGATAATCCTATTCATCATACATGAGAGTCATGCTTTGCAAATCATGCTAGAAATAGGTAAGGTCAAGTTAGAAGAATTGGTACTGGGGTTTGATAGGAAAAATGCACTCCCTGTTGAAAAACAGTTAGAACACATGCTATGGGTAGAATCAGACTAAAATTTCATGAGCAGAGTCCTTGCATTGTAAGCTTACCAAATTTTTGAAGTTGATTAAAGAAACATGGAATTTGGAAGAAAAACAAAAGTAGGTCAATGGGAATGGGAAAGTATGGCCAAAAATGATAGCAATAGGATGGAGTGAGTCCAAAAATAGAAGAAACAAAAGTAACTATATTAAATAGAGCATAAGTACCAAGGAAAAGTAAAGAAAAAGCCCTAAGAAATGACAGGAGTAGGTCATAGCTGTAAGGGTACAGTCTATAGGGAACATAAAAATGGGAAAAACCGTAGTCTTCTCTATATTGGTCATTAAAATAGGCGTTTTTGTAATAAATACTATGTAATTATGTAATATCCCCAATGGGATCTGCCCTAAAATTCTGAAATTAATTTTCTGAATTCTGCCCTAATATTCTGCACTTTAGATTTCTGCTCAAAACCCTAATTTCTGATTTTATTTTCTGCTCTTAAACAATTTATTGCAGCGAACATAAACATGCCCAAACATGACAAATAATGATGGCAAATGATACTACAAGTTGCTAATTATCACAAGCATGAAATCCACCATGAAATACACAATGTAGGGCAACCAATTACAACAACCAAGTCTGATTTTCTGAATAAAGTCTGCTGCTATAAACTGAAGTTCTGATCTGATTTTTACAATGGAGCCTAGGGCACAAACAAGCCAAACAAATGCCCAGAAATTCTGCACTACAAATCAGATTGATAAGTATGATTGTACATACCAATTACAAGCAAAGTAGATGACAAAACATCAACCCTAGCTGGGCGAAATCTCTAGGAGGTGCGCCTAGGGTTTGCTGCTCCAAAATATGCCAAATTTGCCCTCAAAAGTGGGCACTCAGATCTGCTCCAAAGTGATCTTCAATGCTGCTCCAAAATGATCTTCAATGCTACTCCAAAATCCTCCAATTCCAATGAAGTGCAAGTGTGAACTCCGTGTGAATTCACCTCCAAGATGAGATTGGGTTTTTGTCCAATCCACCTAATATTCTCAAGGGTTTTCATCCTTGGAATATGTTGCCCTAAAGTGCAGCCAAGAGTAAAAACTCCAATTGCAAGAAATGATGTGAATGAATGATATGAAATGAGCTCAAGACAACTTATATTTATACATGTTTTTTCCTCTCCTTCCTCAAGGCCGACCTAGCCTTGATATTTCTTATTTTATTTCACTTTATTTCCCTCTCCTACGGCCAACCTCCTCTTGGGCGCCCAAATCACAAAATAAATATTATATTTTATTTTCTCCTTCCTTGGCCGACCTAGCCTTGGTATTTTTCCTTTTAATTTACTTTATTTCTCTCTCCTAGGGCCGACCTCCCTTTGGTGTCCAAAACATAAGAAAATATTTATTTTTTATTTTTCTAATATTTTTGTTTCCAACCTCCAAGGGCGAATCACCAGGCACATGATATAATATATTTTTGACCTCAAATGAAGTCGTCCTCCTTAAGGAAAAACACCATAAATTATTCTTATTTGTTTCCAAGCAATTTTTCCATATTTTCCTTCATTTTCCAATCTCCAATTGGGTCGCTCCACCTTAGGGCAAATTATTTCATTAGTGATGACTACATCAAAAATACCACAAAATTATGCCAAGTCATCCTCCATAACCATTTTGCCCTCCAAAATATGCTAAATTTGCCCTCAAAAGTGGGCGCTCAGATCTGCTCCAAAGTGATCTTCAATGCTGCTCCAAAATGATGTTCAAATGCAGCTCCAAAATGATCTTCAATGCTGCTCCAAAATCCTCCAATTCCAATGAAGTGCAAGTGTGAACTCCGTGTGAATTCACCTCCAAGATGAGATTGGGTTTTCATCCAATCCACCTAATATTCTCAAGGGTTTTCGTCCTTGGAATATGCTGCCCTAAAGTGCAGCCAAGAGTAAAAACTCCAATTGCAAGAAATGATGTGAATGAATGATATGAAATGAGCTCAAGACAACTTATATTTATACATGTTTTTTCCTCTCCTTCCTCAAGGCCGACCTAGCCTTGATATTTCTTATTTTATTTCACTTTATTTCCCTCTCCTACGGCCAACCTCTTGGGTGCCCAAATCACAAAATAAATATTATATTTTGTTTTCTCCTTCTTCCTTGGCCGACCTAGCCTTTGTATTTTTCCTTTTAATTTACTTTATTTCTTTCTCCTAGGGCTGACCTCCCTTTGGTGTCCAAAACATAAGAAAATATTTATATTTTATTTTTCTAATATTTTCGTCTTTCCAACCTCCAAGGGCGAATCACTTAGGCACATGATATAATATATTTTTGACTTCAAATGAAGTCGTCCTCCTTAAGGAAAAACACCATAAATTATTTTTATTTGTTTCCAAGGCATTTTTCTATATTTTCCCTCATTTTCCAATCTCCAATTGGGTCGCTCCACCTTAGGGCAAATTATTTCATTAGTGATGACTACATCAAAAATACCACAAAATTATGCCAAGTCATCCTCCATAACCATTTTGCCCTACAAAATTGGCCAAGTGTGAAAACTCGCCAATTAGGTCAATCCCTAAGCCCTCCGGCTTAGCCTATGGGAATGGAAATAGGCTAGCCACTCCACTAAGTGATCGCTCCGAAAATGGGGACATTACAAATTAATTGACAGAACATTATTAGATGTTATAGAACATATTGTTTTGACCTTAGTAAAGATAAATTATATATGTCTCAGCAGTAGTATGAGGAACTCCCTACAATATATCACCTTGTCACGTGCTGTATTCATTTTTACATTGTCAACTCAAGCATGATGACATAAAATCCCCGGATTTGATTAAAAATTTCATGCTCACAATACCCTAAAGTGTTTGTCTGGTCCTTTTTTATATTGACATGAAGGAATTTATTTGTCACTTTTTTCCACATCCAATTTAGGATCTTTGCAAAATCTCTTATACAGTTTTCCTGTGACACTATGAAATATCACAGAAGATATTTATTATTTCCTGATCATCGTTAAATCTACATTGCATTTGACTAAATATTACAGTCAGGAAAGCCTTGTCCATGCAGCAAATATTTTCCTGTATTTTATGCCTATGTTGTCAATCCAAGATATGATACGATGCAATAAAATTGAAGTTGTTAATGAATTTCATTCTTACCATGCAAAAGTTCTACCTTTCTCATGGTAGTCCTGCCTTGGCATTAAAATGCAAGGGTGAACTAAGAAAGCGCCGCATCAAACATGGATAGCACTTTGGTTCAGAATCTGTTTCCAAGGATATAATACAACAAAATTTGTCTAGAACATACACTTGGCCTGGTCTGCGGCCCCCCATTAACAAATTGAATCTGCTTTTCTTTACATTGAACCATGGCCCTTTGGATATTGCCAGTTCTAACTTCATAAAATGCAATGAACTTGCATAAGTTGGTAGAGGATTGCATTTGATCCATAAGACCTAGATGGTCTGCTGAAGAAATGAGACAGGACGAGTGAACTTATGTTCTGCTACCCAAAAAATGCATTGTAATGAGTGGTCTTGCAAATAGTTTTCAGGGCATATAGGCAGAGATTTTTTTACCTTCGATAATAGGTCTTCATGATGAACATAAGGTTAGACGTGGAATACATATAATTGTATCTATATTGAGGAGAATTATGTTGAGAGCAAGAGCACTTAGTTATTCAAAATACTTGCTTCTAAAAAAATCTGTTTGGCATTCATAAAGAGGCATATCCATAACAATTCTTATCTTGAAAATTGATGTTTTGTTTTGATAAATATAGTATTCTAGTATCCACAAATGTCAAAAGTATGATAGTATGCTTGACAGTAATCAGATTTATCCTGTGGCCTTGTTCCAGTTCATTTTTGCTATGTCAGCATCTTATTACAGGAAACCTGGCAGGTTTTTGACTTATTGCAGAGTGCCAACTTATCTACCTGTAACTATTGTATGCCACAACACTGAGCGCTGCTGGAGTAGATGTGATGACCAACGATGGTCCAGACCATATGCTGATTGGCCCAATCTGACAGTTGTGTGAGTTGAAAAACTATTGCATTTTATTTTTTTAGCAAAAGCTCATGGATGTTTCTGTTATTTTATTTTATTTTGTTGGTCAGGTTTCTAAGGTGATATTTTCCTTCTATACAAATTGCTACTATATTACAAGTTCATACAATAATAGTTGTCAATCCTTTGCTGTTCAGATACCCACCCTTTCCTGAGACAATTGCCTTTGGTAAAGGTCCACGCCAAGGTGTTGGTTGTCATCATTCAAAGATGTTTCTTTTATATCGCAAGGAAAGCCTCCGCCTTGTCATTACTTCAGCAAATTTAGGTCCTCGTCAGGTAGTAGCCAGCATGTTTATATACTATTAGAAATAGTTGTATGGCATTGTTTTCTTTTCATGTTTCAAGGAAGCTGCAGTATGAATAAGGGTATGAGTTGCATTTTCTTTTTAGCATATCAGATTATATTACTCTTTACTCGATCACTTGTTAGTTTCACAAAAATTGTGGCTTTGTAGAACATGCTCATGTCTTCAAGGTATTGAATTTGTTGCATATGGAAACTTTTTTGGCTGGATTTTCCTAATTTATTGTTGCTTGTGCTTGTTATTTGTGATTAAGTTTATATTTCCTTTTGAACTTAGGGATCAGCAATAACCTAAAGGCATATAAGGAGAGCAATGCTAATTCGGAAAGGGTATAGATTCCCAAGAAGTACAAATCTACTCTATTAATGCCTGAGTGCAAGTGCTGTTTTTTTCCTTCAGAATGAGTTTCTTGTTCAGGTGGACACAGATTGGAGCAGAATCTGTTGCCTTAACTTCTTTATGATGCACTTAGGGACTTGATTAATCCTATCTATTTACTTATGCTGTTCTAGATTTGGATATTAGTATCATCCTAGCAGAATATCATGCAGAAATTGTATTATAGAATATCAGATTACAACACAGAAAACACAAGATGGAGAAATGAATTGTCTTTTCCATTATCACAATATACTGCACACTGCCTGAACTATGTTGTAATATGATGAAATTCTGTAATGGTAACTATATCTCCAATTAACATGTATACTATGCTTTGAAAATGGTTATGACAATTGGGAACAACCACTAACTAGTCAGAACAAACCATAATTTTGAAACATGAAACAAATCAAAATGCATAGCTCTCAATATAACATGATTCATTCTTTAATTCCATTTAGTGTCATGAACAACTATTGCCTCCTACATCTATCCCCCCTTCTAAGTGAGTTGCCTTTGTTGATGACTATTCTGAGTTGGATGGGAAGCACAAATTGTAGTGTCTTTCTATAATTCTGAAGACTTAGGTAGGTCTGTGCCAGAAACAATAGGTGCAGGAGTATAAGTAAAACTTGATGAAGGTGGCACTCTGTCTGCTTTAGGAGTCGGTGATGGGAAGGTGATATACAACCCTTATCCATTCTTTCATCATTTGCTTCATCTCTGGTTCGACGTTACTGCATTGCTCATTGATTTTTTTCTTTGATTGCTGCCTCAAATTCCAATTCCAACTCTGACTCTCAATTGGTTCCTGAGTTTTCCTTTCCTGTTCTGGACTTTGTCCAACTCTAACTCTAAATTTGAGTTTCTCTAAGCATCCTCATATTGCTTCCTTGCCATTTTGTATGCTCCCACAACAGTTTCAACTGCATGTCTGCCAATCTGACCTGGTTCTTTGACTCTGCAAGATTATTCACCCAAAGCTTGCAATTCAATTCTCAATTTGAGGCATGGTGCGTATGCCTAATTAGTAATTATGCATCTGCACAGGTAGCTTGCTCTGTTGAATGGCTGGATCATAGTAGTCCCAAAGGTTAAGTTTTGTTCTTTCTGCTACCATTGCCATTAGAAAGTGTCATTTCTAATACAAAATCCAATAAAATAGTGGGCCAGTAGTTGCTTGAATGGTTGGGCACACATTAATGCGAGTAGTTCCTCTTGGGCACACATTAATGGTGGTGACTTTCATCAGTCCTCCATGTCAGCACAGATCAGATTTGGTGTTGGCACTATTTATTTTGGATGAATGGCCATTTGAAGTGGTTCAGTCAGTTCGAAGAGAGTTGATTCAGATTAGTTGAGTTGGGATTTTGGGTAGAGCTTTGAGTGGACTTGAGTGATTGTATTGCAAAGTCTGCTAGTATTTATCAAGGACTGGGTAGCATAGCGGTTATAGGTATCACATATTGGTGGCCCATTTGTAATTCTTTCATTTTCTGCAATGAACACATTCTTTTCTCTTTCAACCTCCATTGTTCTTCCTTGTTGACTTATGTTTGCGCGCTTTGTGCATCTGTTCGCCTGTTATTAATTTGACCTATAGATGGTTGCTGCACTATTCTGGTATTAGAGAGAGCATTTTGAGTCCTAGAGGTGAGCTTGCATTAACAAAAGCATTTTGTTGCATTGCAGGTGAACTAGGGACAATGGCTCACAGAGTTGGAAGAGGAGGTGCAAAAAATGATTGAGCGACCTGCATCGTAGATCTAGCTGATATGTTGAGATTGATTCAAGCTCGTCTTGAAGTCACTGAGGTTGTGTAGTAGAGAGGAGCAGTGGTAATGGAAGATATTAGTGACAATTAAGGGGATAATCGTGATGTGACGGATGGCATCGATCTAGATGATGTCAAGGAGAACATCACACTAGAAGAAAGATTTGCAATCACCTTGATGAAAGCCAAGAACAAGATGAGGTTTGACCTCTCAAGCTACCTAGGAAGCTTAAATCCATAATTGGTCAATTGGATCACTGAGCTGGAGAAATATTTCGAGTTTGAAACTTTGAGGACCCAAAGAAAGTCAAATATGCAACCACAAAGTTGAATGGGCATGTTGCCATGTGGTGGGACTTAGTCTAGAGGAATTGCATGTAGAGGAACAAGCGCAATATCTCATAGTGGGTTTGCATGGTGACGAAACTCAAGGGGAATTTTATGCCAACCAACTATGCATTGGATTTGTTCATGAACCTCCAAAACCTATGAAGGAGTTCTATAGACCATTCATGCTAGTCATGTGAAAGATGACACTGAAAAGGTGCCTAGGTATGTGAATGGTTTGCACATCTCTATTCAAGATGATATGTGTTTGCTAACAATCTATTTCATCAAGGAGGCCTATCGACTAGTGCTCAAAGTTGAGAAATTGTCCCTCAGACAATAGAATGTGTGCAATAGTGGTAAGGGCAAGGATAGAAGGGGCAAACCTAGTGGTGGTAAATAGACCTATGTGCGCAAGAATGGCATAGAGACAGGTGGTGCCATGTAAAACTCGAAGGGCAAGCAACATTCTAGCTAAGGTAGAGAGGAGGAAAGGTGGCCACAACAAAGGCTTTAGTGGGACTTGTTTTAGATCTGGACAAGCAAGTCACTGGATGCTTGAATGTCCAGACATTGCACGAGAGAGAGGTCACATAGAAAAGCATCTACATGTGTAGGTTGGAGAAGGCACATTATGAAGTGAAATAAAAGTGCATACTCAGAGGTTGGGGAGAACTTGATGATGCACAAAGTTCTATTGAAACCTGCATGTGAGGATGGGGGGTCATGGCTAAGGAAGAGCCCCATCCACACTAAGTGCAAATCGGAAGGAAAGTACTACAAGATGATCATCGATGAAGGCAATTGAACAACTTGGTGTACATGGAGATGGTGCAGAAATTGAGACTGAAGACATTTGTGCACCTCACACCATACATAGTCTCTTGATTGCAGAAGGGACAACAATTTACAGTGTAAGTTGCATTTTGCATTGGAGGATGCATGGATGAAGTATGGTGTGATGTGGTTCCAATGGATGCATGCCATATATTATTGGGAATGAAGGCTGTGGCAGTATGACCATTGTGCAATACATGATGGATGCACGGACACTCACCATCAAGAAGGATGGTAAGAAATTTGAATTATTTACCATGAAGGATGAGGAAGAAAGCATGTAGAAGGGCATGTGATGTTGATGTCAGCGAAAAATTTCTCAAAGACGTGGACCACTTGCAAGACTACTATATGCTAGTAGTCAAGCTTGCCTAGAATGAGTAGGAGTTGCATAGCTCTAAGGAGCCAAAAGTTGCCACATTGCTTGAAGAGTTTGTAGATGTGATTGGCACAATGCTAGACAGATTGCCATTGATGCACAACATCTCACACTACATGGATCTGATTTTGGGTTCTTGTTTGCCAAATAAGGCACTTCACAGAATGAGCCTTGACATGAGTGTGGAGTTGAACAAGCAGGTTGAAGAACTGTTGGAATGAGGTCTAATAAGGGTATGTTTGAGTACTTGTGCAATGCTTGCAGTAGTTGTGCCAAAGGATGGGCATTGAAGAATGTGCATAGATTCCTGCATCGTCAACAAGATCACCATCAAGTATAGGTTTCCATTGTTGTGCATGGATGACTTGATGGATTGCTTAATGGCACACATTACTTTTCCAAGATAAATCTCAAGAGGGGATACCATCAAATTAGGATCCCAGAATGAGATGAATGGAAGATCAGATTCAAGTGGAAGGCTTGTATGAATGGCTTGTGATGCCATTTTGTAATGTCCCCATTTTTGGGTTCCCTAGTAGTGCAGTTGTCATTGGCCTTTTGGGTTTGTGTCAGCTTGTTTAGAGGGGTAAATTGATGTTGCCAGTGAACTCTGATGGTTTAGAGGAGTCATGTGATGCTCTCAGATGTTATTTTCGTCTTCCAGTTTGGGCTCCAAGATTCTTGGAGGGAGCGGCTATTTATAGTAAGTCAGTTGGTTGGCTTGTTTATCATTATTCTTCATCGGAATCACTACAGTGCAGTCAGTTTTCGATTTTGATGCATTCCGGTAGTTTCTGCAAAATGGGTGTGTTAATGACTTTATATTAATTATTTTACTAGGGTTGCCAAATATTTGTTAAAATATTTATAAAGCACCTTAGTATTATAGCTCATTGGAACCGGGATGAAATGTTTTACATTATGGATGCATTAGACAGGGACCTTGTGTGTCGAATTAATATTATTTTAATAAAAAGGTCTTTTTCGGAGCAAAAGGGGAGTTTAATTGAAAAGTAAAATAAATCACTTTTTTTGGAGCAATATGGTTTAATTATTTATAAAGTGATTTTTAATTATATTTTCCCCAAAGTTTCAATATGTGCTTATAAAAAGGGAAGTTGGGAAAAAAAGAGCTCATTCTTGACTTGATATTTGACGGGAATTTTCCATGAGAGTTGGAACTTGCAGGTTTAGCAAATCCTAGGACAACAACCCTTGGGTCTTTGGCTTTGTGGACAAAAACCCACTTGGTCAATCCTTGGCGGATTCACATAGAGTTCGCAGGTGCACTTATTTGGTTCAGATTTGAAGGTTTGGAACAGAGAAATGCATATATATATATTTGCAGGTTTTGTGTTTTGGCTTCCAGAGCATTTTGATGATGACTTGAGAAGTTATTGCACACATAATAATGCAGATTTTATGAACAGCATGAGAAAAACATTGTAGTGGCAGTTTTGGGCAGTTTTGAAGTGGTTTATTGGGACTGTACTTTCTATCTTGCTGGCCGTACCATTCTACAGGTAGTCCGTACCATCATAGCAGCATATACTTTGTGTTTTTTAGTGGATTTTGTCCTTCAAACTTGACGCAGGACTTTTGTATTTGTTTGCATATTCAGATTGAAGGATTTGAAGGAGATTTTGTAAGAGTTTAGGGTGGATTCGCTGCTGCAACAACCTTCAGCTTGGCTGTACAACAGCTAGAGGAAAATGATCTCCATTTGGACTGGTTCGATCTCCTTTATGGCTTCTATCTCATTCATTATTGGTGCCTAGAGTTGCAAAACACATTTCTACATCTGTTTGAGTGAGATCATTCATCTGTATGCAATTTGGAGGTGATTCATAATACTTGTATTGCTGGTCCATGTACAACAGACATACAAAGTTGAAGAAATGCAAATGGGTATGTCATTGTAATTCATTTTGAGTGATTTTATGTCATTCTTATTTTGTGCATATCTATTATAGTTTTTTTGGGTATTGTTGCATGCTTCGTTTTCATTGTTATATTGCAAAAACACAACAAACCCTCAACCAATCAGCATAATAGAAAACAAAAAATATTGGCATAAAACCCTACTAGGATAGGGGACATTATACATTTGGGCTAATGAATGCTCCAAGCACATTTGTGGGGTTGATAAATGAGGTTTTGAAGTTGTTTCTTAGCAAGTTTGTGGTTGTATAGCTTGATGACATTTTGCTATTGAGCAAGACAAGAGAGGAGGATCTTGTGAAACTATAGCAAGTATTGGCACAATTGAGGAGAGAAGACTTGTGCATCGACCTAAAGAAGTGCATGTTCATGTAGAAGGAACTTGTATACTTGGGGTTTATAATATCCCCAGAAGGATATAAGATGGATCTAGAGAAGGTCTGCACAATTGTATGTGTTCCTCGGCGTTTCGGGGATGGTAGTTCGAGGGCCATTTTTTGGGGACGGCGGGGGGTTGCTCACAAATTTTCCAATTTATAGTATGCTGACATTTCGTCAAACAATTTGTAGAAAGTAAACCACAACTTCTCTAGATAAAATATGCATGAGCAGCTGCAACTATGATGGTTAAACACATAATCTCATTCACAACATTTTATGCCAAGATCTTGAAGGGACAATTCGTCAAACAGTTATCCAATCATTCAATTAGCTGAAAATGTGTACAATAATTTCTGGGAAGTGCTGATAATAAAATCAGAAATATAAATAGACTAAAATACTCAATTTTTTGACCTCAATATGTATCTATGAAGTTTATAGTGTTGCAAATATGTGCCTAATCGGTGTTGTCATTGATGTCAACATATTCTTGTTGCCATTGGTGTCAACTGTATCCTATCTTGTTGCTTGATTAGAAGACTGGAATGTTGAGGATATTGAGAAAATTAATAAAGATCAATGGATGCGGATCATACGACAGTATAGAGGATCGTGTGAAGTAGCTCCAGTTAGGATTTGAGAGGTCCTTATAAATATATGAAGAAACTATGGTCATCTGAGAAGAACCGGTTTTGCAATATTCAGAAGAGATAGAGCGATAGAGAAGTGGTCCGGATCCTTCCGGATATGTCAAATAATGATCTGCGGATCTAGAGGCATGTTTGGGAAGTCAGTGTGTATCATCCATTCAAGTGGTTCGTGGTTTGGAGGTCCGCAAGCAATCTTTCTAAGATGACAGTCATGGCAGATAGTATTCTTGAGGTTTCGGATGAAGATGTAAGTGATCTTGATGACTTGGAGGAGTGCGGATGTTTTTGTTGAATTCATTATGCTTGTGGAGGTCTCTGGATCGTGTGACTGCTGTGTTGGAGGTTCGCATTGAAGTTTGAGCTTGTTGGTGAAGATTTCCTTCTTGGTGTTGCTGTTCTTCCCAGTCCTGGCCGACTGGATGATTCAAGCATATTGTGGATGTTCCAGAAGCAATTCTCTGGAGCGTGGTGTGTTGTTGAAAGAAGATTCAAGTCTTAGCAATGTTTGGCCGATAGCTTAGTGATTCGCATTAAGTAAGATGTTTGGTGTGCCGACCTTGATGTTTATTCCAAGGTTGGTGAAGTATATAAAGGAGTGTCGCTGATTCGTGGAAAATTATCCTTGAGCGAAAATAATAAATCCAAAGAAAGGATCAGGTGTAGAGCAAAGAAGAGGAGCAGAAGAGCAAAAGCAGAACAAAGTGAAAAGTTAGTGAAGAAGAGTTTGGAAGCAGAACAAAAGTTTTATGAGCATTCAATGAAACTGAACCAGGCATGAAGTAGATGCTATTTCTCAGTTAATTCCTTCTGTGTTAAACTAAAACTTCTTGTAGGCAGTGAGCCTCTCTTTTGAGTAGTGAGCTCTGAGCAGTGAGCCAGAAGGCAAGTGCTTTCCCATTCCTTTTAAGTACTTTTAATAGGGTACGAATTTTGTGGGCTAACACGCACCGTGGTTTTTCCCTTAACCGGGTTTCCACGTCAAAAATCTTGGTGTTAAATGTGTTGATTATGTTTCTGCTTATGTGATGTTTCATGCTTTAATGTTTACATCATTAATCAATTTGGAAATTGTGAAAGAAGATTAAAAGGAAGAAAAGGTTAATTTTTGGGACAACTGATTCACCCCCCCCTCTCAGTTGTCTGGTCTAATTCCTACAATTGGTATTAGAGCTAGATCCTCTAAAAGAAGCTTGATCGCTTGAAGAGATCCAAGATGTCGACTTATAAGAAGGAAAGTCCGAGATTTGATGGAACAAATTACTCCCTTTGGAAGGTACGCATGCAGTGTCATTTGGAATGTATTGGTAATGACTTTTGGATGATAACAAAAAATGAGTATAAGATTCCGAAGAATGGCCCTACTACTCTAGACGAACTTAGGGAAGTTGAATGCAATATTCGAGCTAAAGAAGCTTTATTGAGTGCGTTGTCTGATACAGAATTGGCAAATGTCCTGGATTTGAAAACTGCCCATGAAATCTGGAAAAAGCTGGAAAATCTGTATGAAGGTGACAAATATGTTAAATGTGCCAAGCTACAAAGCCTGAAGGGTAAATATGAAAGATTGGTAATGAGGGAAGATGAAAACATTACTTCCTACATGTAGAAAGTAAATGAACTTGTGACCGGTATCAGAAATGTAGGTGGAGTATTGGAAGAATCAGAAATTGTTGCCAAAGTGCTCAGATCCTTACCTACAGCATACAAGAATAAAGCTGCAGCCATTGAAGAAATCAGGACAGTAACAACTGTCACAAGACATCAGTTAGTTGGTAAGCTTTCAGCATTTGAAATGAGTGAGTTTGGTGATTCTCTCCCTAAGTCTGAATCTGCATTTAAGGCTAGTGTGTATGGAAAGAAAAGATATGATCTAGGTGAAAGTTCTTCAGGAAGATCAAACCGATTTGTGAAGACAAGGAAGGATCTTAAAAATGATGAAATTGAGATTGCAGATCTTGAAGCTCTTATTGCCAAAAGAATACCAAGAGGATCTGGTAAATATGAAGGAAAGTTGCCACTCAAATGTTTTGCTTGTAATAAGATTGGTCACTTTGCCTCAAGATGTCCGGAGAGGTTCTCAAAACCAAACCCTAACAAATATAAAGGTCAGAAAAAATGTTACTATGTCCAAGAAGCTGGAGGAGTCATAGATGATGAATCTGATCATGGAGGTTCCACTGAAGATGATTGGGTGTTCATTGCTATCAAGGAAGAAGATCCAGTGCTTATTGAATCTGCTAGCTGTACAAATGTGGAAAGTGCCTTGACTGCTCAGGTTGTTGAAAAGGATGAATGGGTGATTGATAGTGGATGTTCTCATCATATGACTGGTGATAAAAGTAAGTTTGTAAGCTTTGAAAAATATGAAGGTGGAATTGTGAAATTTGGAGACAACTCAGTTGGTAGAATTTGTGGCAGAGGATCCATCTTTTTTGATGGAAAGAATAACACTAATGATGTTCTGTATGTGGAAGGACTGAAGCATAATCTTCTTAGTGTTGGACAGTTGGTTGATAAGAGTTATGATCTCCGATTCAAGGATGGAAAATGCAGGATCTTGGAAAGCTCCGAAACTGAAATTGCATCTGGTACTCAAACTAGAGGTAACATCTTTCATTTAAGTAGTTCTGGCAAAAGTTGTTTGATTGCTCAGATAGATCAAAGTTGGTTATGGCATAGGAGGATGTGTCATGTAAATTTTGATAACATTGTCAAGATAAGTTCTACTCAAGCTATAAGAGATCTTCCAAAACTTATGAAACCTGATAACATATGTAGAGAATGTCAATTGGGCAAACAGAACAAAGTTTCATTCAAAAGTAAAGAACAATTTTCAAGTGAACGGTTGGAACTTGTGCATACTGATCTATGTGGTCCTGCTAGAATTAGGAGTGTGCAAGGAGACAAATATTTTATGTTGCTGATTGATGATTACTCCCGGATGATGTGGGTGACCGTCTTAAAAGAAAAATCAGAAGCTCTTGACAAATTCAAGGTATTCAAAGTTACGGTGGAAAATGAGATTGGTGTGAAGATAAAGTGTTTGAGATCCGATAGAGGTGGAGAATTTACCTCCGGTGGGTTTGATTCATTTTGTGAAAAACATGGAATTAAAAGACAGTTATCTACTCCTAGGACTCCTCAGCAAAATGGAGTTGTGGAAAGAAAGAACTAGACCATTCAAGAAGCTGCCAGGACCATGATGATGGAAACAAATGTTCCTCAAGTTTATTGGAGAGAAGCTGTGAGTACTGCTGTCTACACTCTTAACCGGGTGCAGATCAAAGGAAATTCTAGTAAGACACCTTATGAACTATGGTTTGGTCATCCTCCTACTGTAAGATACTTCAGAGTTTTTGGTAGTAAATGCTATATCAAAAGAGATGAGGATCTAAGCAAATTTGAAGCAAGAAGTGATGAATGAATTTTTCCGGGTTACTCTACTCAAAGCAAAGCATACCGGTGCTTTAACAAGAGGTTGAAAAAGATTGTTGAAAGTGCTAATGTCAGAGTTGATGAGAGCAAAGGACATTCCAGATCTTGCGGATATGATTTAGATGATCAAGATGAAAATCCAAGTCAAGAAAGGCAAGTGCAAACTCAAATCCAGATCCAGATTGATCCAGAAAACCCAGTAATTCAAGAGGATAGTGCAGAAGTTGAGGAACAAGCTCAAGAAATAGAAGCTCAAACAATTCCCAAAACTCCTAGGTATGTAAGGATGAATCATCCTGAAGATCAAATTATAGGAGACAGAAATAAAGGTGTCCGAACTAGAAGAAGAATTGCTAAAGATCAAGAAGAGATTTGTCTGATTTCAAAGATTGAACCAAAAATAGTAAGTGAAGCCTGCAAAGATGAAAACTGGGTAAAGGCAATGAAAGAAAAATTAATGCAAATTGAAAAGAATCACACTTGGGATCTTGTTTCTAGACCTAAGGACAAAAATGTGATTGGAACTAAATGGGCCTTCTGGAACAAGGTAAATGAAGAAGGTGAAGTTGTAAGAAATAAAACAAGGTTGGTATGCAAAGGATATTTTCAAGTAGAAGGAATTGATTTTGAAGAAACTTTTGCTCCGGTGGCAAGAATAGAGGCAGTCAGATTGTTTCTTGCTTTTGCTACTTATAAAGATTTTAAAGTCTATCAGATGGATGTCAAGTCAGCATTTCTAAACGGAGAGTTAGAAGAAGTCTACATTGAGCAACCGGAAGGATTTCAGTTGTTTGATCAGGGAGACATGGTCTGCAGATTAAGTAAAGCATTGTATGGACTCAAACAAGCTCCAAGGGCTTGGTATGCAAGATTAGATAAGTATTTGTTAAAGTTAGGTTACAACAAAGGCACTGCTAACAATAATCTCTATTTCAAGATTGATCATGAGAATATTCTGATTGTTGAGGTATTTGTTGATATCATTTTTGGTGGAAATGAGAGTATGTGCAAAACATTTGCTGATCAGATGCAAAGTGAATTTGAGATGTCCATATTTGGTGAAATGAACTTCTTAGGTCTGCAAATCAATTAGTCAGACAAAGGTATCGTTATATCTTAGTCTAAGTATGTGAAAGAATTATTGAAGAAGTTTGGAATGGAAGATTCAAAGCCAGTAGGTACGCTTATGGTAACCGGATGTAAGTTGAGTAAAGATGACTCCCCCAAGGCAAATGAGAAAAGGTATAGATCAATGATTGGAGGTCTGCTCTATCTGACTCAGACCAGACCTGATATCATAAATGCAGTTGGACTTGTCGCTAGATTCCAAGTTGATCCTAAAGAATCTCATGTTGTAGCAGTCAAAAGAATTTTTAGATATCTCCAAGGGACAATTGATTAAGGATTATGGTATCCAAAGGATAATAACTTCACTCTTCATGCATATACAGATGGTGATTGGGCAAGAGATGTGGATGACAGAAAAAACACTAGTGGTGGTGCATTCTTCTTGGGAAGTAGATTGGTTTCTTGGCTAAGTAAAAAGTAGGAGGCAATTTCCCTATCTACAGTAGAGGCTAAGTATATAGCAACAGCAAACAATTGTACTCAAGTCTTGTGGATGAAGCAAATGTTGAAGGACATCATAATTGTGTTTGAGGAGCCTGTCACAATCTTCTGTGATAATTCAAGTGCAATAAGTATCTCAAAGAATCTGGTGTTGCATTCAAAGACAAAGCATATATCCATCAAGTTTCATTTCTTGAGAGAGAAGGTAAATGAGGATGAAGTCAAGTTGGAGTTTGTGTCCTCAAAGAATCAGATTGTGGATATTTTCACTAAGCCTCTTCCCAAGGATACTTTGGAGTATCTCAGACAGAAGTTAGGGGTTATTACCCCTCCTGATCAGAATTAAGATGCACTAGAGTGCATCAATCCGGTGGAATTCACAGTCATATCTTGTGATCCGAATTGATGTTAAGGAAGCACTACTCAAAGGGAGTAGTCTACATATAATTTTTGAGTTTGATCTGAAACAACACTAAGGAGAAAAGACTGCAAATATGTGTCCTTTGCCATTGATGTCAAAGGGGGAGAGAAGTCATGTGAAAACTAGTTGTTGGAAAAAGGGGGAGCAGTGAAAATAGTGGTTCCAGAAGTGATAAGAGAAAGGGGGAGAAGCTCTTGTCTTGATGGTTGAATCAGTTTTTCACATCATATGTTGCCATCAATGACAAAGGGGGAGATTGTTGCAAATATGTGCCTATTCGGTGTTGTCATTGATGTCAACATATTCTTGTTGCCATTGGTGTCAACTGTATCCTATCTTGTTGCGAAACTAGAAGACTGGAATGTTGAGGATATTGAGAAAATTAATAAAGATCAATGGATGTGGATCATACGGTAGTATAGAGGATTGTGTGAAGTAGCTTCAGTCAGGATTTGAGAGGTCTGCATAAAGATTTGAAGAAACTATGGTCATCTAAGAAGAACCGGTTTTGCAGTATTCAGAAGAGACAGAGTGTCAGAGAAGTGGTCCGGATCCTTCCGGATATGTCAAATAATGATCTACGGATCTAGAGGCATGTTTGGGAAGTCAGTGTGTATCATCCATTCAAGTGGTTCGTGGTTTGGAGGTCCGCAAACAATTTTTCTAAGATGACAGTCATGGCAGCTAGTATTCTTGAGGTTCCGGATGAAGATGCAAGTGATTCTGATGACTTGGAGGAGTGCGGATGTTTTTGTTGAATTCATTATGCTTGTTGAGGTCTCTGGATCGTGTGACTGCTGTGTTGGAGGTTCGCATTGAAGTTTGAGCTTGTTGGTGAAGATTTCCTTCTTGGTGTTGTTCTTCTTCCCAGTCCTGGCCGACCGGATGATTCAAGCATATTGCAGATGTTCCAGAAGCAATTCTCTGGAGCGTGGTGTGTTGTTGAAAGAAGATTCAAGTCTTAGCAATGTTTGGCCGATAGCTTAGTGATTTGCATTAAGTAAGATGTTTGGTGTGCCGACCTTGATGTTTATTCCAAGGTTGATGAAGCATATAAAGGAGTGTAGCTGAGTCGTGGAAAATTATCCTTGAGCAAAAATAATAAATCCAAAGGATCAGGAGCAGAGCAAAGAAGAGGAGGAGCAGAAGAGCAAAAGCAAAATAGAGTGAAAAGTTAGTGAAGAAGAGTTTGGAAGCAGAACAGAAGTTTTATGAGCATTCAATGAAATTGAACCAGGCATGAAGTAGATGCTATTTCTCAGTTAATTCTTTCTGTGTTAAACTAAAACTTCCTGTAGGCAGTGAGCCTCTCTTTTGAGTAGTGAGCTCTGGGCAGTGAGCCCGAAGGCAAGTGCCTTCCCATTCCTTTTAAGTACTTTTAACAGGGTACGAATCTTGTGGGCTAACACCCACTGTGGTTTTTCCCTTAACCGGGTTTTCCACGTCAAAAATCTTGGTGTTAAATGTGTTGATTATGTTTCTGCTTATGTGATGTTTCATGCTTTAATGTTTACATCATTAATCAATTTGGAAATTGTGAAAGAAGATTAAAAAGAAGAAAAGATTAATTTTTGGGACAACTGATTCACCCCCACCCCCTCTCAGTTGTCCGGTCTAATTCCAACATATAGCAGATGTTGGATTGTTTGCAACGTTGGACAACATTTTAATATAGCAATTAGATCTCTCAGAACTCCTATAGCAGCAAGCTCCACTATAATTTGCACCTGGAGAGTAAAGTCACCATCCAAAGTCATCATATTGACTTCCTTGTTGGCAGCCATCTCATAACAGGTAGAAAGCTCACAAGAAAGGCTGTGCTTCACTTCACAAATACTCACACCCCTCACAAAAAACTACGTCTTCTTTCAAGCCTTCCAAAACATTCAAAATATATTAGCAAGTCTTCAATATGAGGTGCAACTCCTTTATGAGACTCACATATTCTTTCCAACACTTAATGAAGACTCCAAAAGGTGGTGGTTGAGAAGATGAGGGTCCCACGACTCATACACATCAGCATTATCAATCTTCAAGTAGCTGCGTCAACCTTGGAATAAGCTACGACAGTTTTGGAGAAGACTTTCAAGCCTTAAAAATATGTATTCGCTCCCTTAAGATGTGAGCGCTTCCTTTATAAAGGGTGTACGGTCAAGAAATATGTGCCTCCAATGGTACGATTGGTCAAGCTGAAGATGTTTTCAAAGAAAATATATTTGATCCCAACTCACAGTGCTTCAGACAAATTCTGAATAAACAGATCTTCCAAAATATATTTGTTATTTGCTTGCCAATTGACAAATATGCAACCTTGCTCAAACACCTTGTTGGTTCCCAAAATAACTACAACCCAAAACCTTAAAACATTTCACAATCATCTAGGCCAGGGGTGTCATCAAGGTGACTGGAAAGAGGTTTATCAATAGGTTTAGGGTGATTTTGGCCAACTTACAAGAGTGGGTAAACTCCTTTGCACTTCAAGCTCAGCTCAACTTAGGAGGGATATTCCTAAAGGCACAAATAGAATCACAAAGACATAACTACAGCCATACCCAATGCATACTTGATCCCCATAACTGTCACTAGGTCAAGAAGACTGGCTGCATAAAACCTCTAATTTTAAGCTGATCATTGCACTATACATTTGCACCCAAATATGACAATATTACATTCCTTAAGATGACTCCATTTAACTTTACATACGCAAGATACATAGTGCAGGCATACATGTTCATGGTTCACAAATGATTCGAGCTATTTTGCATTACTTCAGATTTATCCCTGGTTATAGAACATAACCACGAACAACATGTAAAACCTAAACTAAACCTATTCTTTCAACGAAAAGGTCAAAGATTTGATTTAAAAGTAGTGATTGATCCATCCCCAATATGGATCGGTGCCTACTCCATTGGGCAAGTAAGTCATGAACAAAAAATGGAAAGAAAACATCCAACAAAATATCAACATCATGAGTTGCATTCACATACAAATCTGAAATATATTTCATACGATGGACATACTTATTAATTGAAATACAACTGCAATAATCCATACATAATAGAGGAAAGACCCATACAAAAGGTTTGCATGATTTAAATGCTGTCATACATTATCCAACTTGTTTTACATTCGTTCCAGCAAATGTGGCAAAAGAGAATACAAAACTGCGATTCAATATCCCCTTGAAGCATTACAAAGTATCATGGAGACATACCATGATATGAGAATATTCAATGAAGACCTTTCCTACTTTCTACTGGATGCATCCCTTCATTCCCAGTTTGGACGTTATGCTCTGCTTGATGCCCTAAAATCTCCCTTACGCGTTCCAAACTAGGCAATTGGTTCTGCCATAGTTGGAAGACTCGCCGAGTCTTTAAAAACTATGAGTTTTTTTTTGCAAATGAGTTTTCTTGACTTAAACTCGCCGAGTCATTTTGGTGAGTCTCTACCAAGTTTTCGGCAAAGACTCGCAGCCTACGCAGGTAAAAGCATAACAGGGTTGTGACAGTATATTTCAAAATACATTTAAGTATAAGTTTGTATATTGCATTTCTTATAGTTTAAATATTTTGAAATATATTGTCAGGATGTTTGAGATAGGTTCCAGATCCATGGGATTTAACATGCAGATTCTAGATTTTGGAGGATCCATCAGATTTCAGATTTAACCAATTTTTCAAGGTTTCAGGGTTTCAGAGTTAGCCAAATTTAGGGTTTTAGGAACATGCATCAGGGTGAAAGAACAAGGACGCCTTAGTAAAATGTTGTGGAATTTGACATGATTTTGCAATTTTGAGGCATGGAAAATAGGAGCTTTGTAGTGCATCTAGTTGTGAGCGGAATTGGACCTTGTTTGAGGCCATTCACATGAAGAAGAGGAACAAATTAGCTCAAAAGTGCCTCAATGACCTTGTCTTTGTGCAATACAACCTTCGGTTGTGCACAAAAAGAGTAGAGGACAAATCACTGGATCCTATTGATTTGGACGAGATAGATTCTTATAGTGATTGGATAGGGCAGGATGAGCAACCTCGATTGTTTACCGTAGACGAGATTCTTGATTTCGAGAGACAGGTAATGGAGGATGTGGGTGCAATAGGAGATGTAGGGTTGGAGGACATTCATGAGGATGAGTCATTGCCAGAGCCAGATATTTCCAGGATGGTGGTCGAGCCTCAGCCACAGCCTTCCATGCCAACTGAGGAGCCATCGACACCGCGTACTCGCAAGACTAGAGCATCTACCTCTTCCCTAGCTTTGACTAAATTAGGGAAGAGGAAGGTGTAATATGTTGTATTTAGTATTTACTTCTAGTTTTACTATTTTCATTTTCAGCTATCTATTGTAATTTCTATCAGACTATCAGGCTTTCAGCCATCAAGATTCCACATGAGAATGCGATTTTGTAATCAATTTGCATTAAAGTCAATCAAAATTAATGGAAAACACTTTTGTACTCATTTATGGACTCATTGGATTCATCTTGTCATTGAATTTTGCAAAAAAAAAGCGTTTCTAATGAAATTTAAGCAATTTTTTAAGTTTTTGAGTTTTTTGCGAGTTTTTGCCGAGTTTTCTCCAAGTTTTTTTTGACTCGCCAATTTTGGGCTTGCCAAGTTTTTTGGCGAGTCGAGTTTTCCAACTATGGGTTCTGCCACCAACCCTTTGAATGTAAGAACCCTGATTTGTCTAAACTGAATTTTTTTCCCTTGCTGGTCTGAAAATTTCTGATTTGTTTTTCTTGACTTTGGTTTAGATTTTTGACATATGGTTTTCAATGATGTGTTTGTAATGCAACGAAGATGGAAAGGTTGCAAACATACATTCAAACAACATGAAATGATGATATTATGTAACCAAACAACTCACACAAAACATAGGTGAACATACCTGAAATGAAAGCTTGTAATCTTTTTTGAAATAGATGGCTGATTACAAATGATGATAGCTGTAAGTTACATCAGTTAAGTCTGATTTCAATTTCAGACATCCAAATACATTAAAAAATGCTCAAATGCTGATCCAAACCCTAGTTGCTTTAGGGAAGATGAAACCCTATGAAGAAATGATGCAATACCCAGCAAAGTATGAATGATAAACCACTTGTAGCAACTGATGCAAGATCTGATAACAAATCCTAGCCAAGAAGTGCCCAAAAACTCCTCCAATATGAATGCTAGAGGCTAGAAATGAAGCGATTTGACTCTAGAGTGGTTGTAAACCCTTATGCCTTCGAAATGTGATGATCAAACCCTCTAATCTGTAGCTGTTCAATGAAGCTCAGAAGTTTGAAACACAATCAGCAAACTTTAGGCTCAAATAAAACTCATATTCAACCTCCAATGCAAATCGCCTATGCCCAAATGTGAAGCAATTTTTGCCCAGCTTGCCAAATATGATTTGATAATGCCAAAATGCCTTCAAATCTAAAAATGAATGCCTTAAATATGCTCTCAGCTTCAAACCCTAGCTACTGATATGAAATTCAGTCCAAACCCTAGCTGAAATGAAGGCAATTCTCCTCCAAATACCTGCAAATATGCTTAATGATGAATTCTAAGTGAATTCACCTCTCATAGTGGATTGGGTTTTCGTCCAACCACTCAAAATCCAAGGGTTTTCGTCCTTGAATCACGCTGAAACTCTGTAACAGCCAAGAGATAGCTCTCCAAATGCAAAATGCCAAATAACCAAGATTTGAGAAATGATGCCAAATGATGTCCTTTTATTTTTCTCAAGTTGGGCGACCCAACTAGCTATAAAATAATGAATTTTGGAGTCCACCGCCAATTTTATTTGATATTTATTAAATATTTTTATTATTTTCCTCCTTGGGCGGCGGCTAGGAGAGAGAAATAATATTTTATTATTTTCTTTTTCTTTTATTTTTTCCTCTCAATTTTGGCCGATTCACTTTATGGGAAAATATAATATTTTAATGATAAAAAATATCATATTTTATTTGCTTTTCGAACTTTCCCATTTTCTATCTTTAAGTTCAACCTTTCAACTTTCAATACTCCAATTTGGCCTTGGCTGAATATTATATTATTTTTGGCTGTATAAAAATATTATAAAATATCATTAGCCAAAAATACAAGTGAAATTGAGTTAGTTGAGCCAACTTTATGTTCTTCAAACCTCCAAGTTCCTAGCTCAACCACAAATCATTCCCCTACCATTAGAGTTAGCCTACGGGAATGGTGAATAGGCTAACAAACTCCTCCAAGGTGATCACTTCGGAAGTGGGGACATTACATTGAATGAGTTTCAATCTTCCATTTATAGCCTTCACAACTCGGATTTGAGGGAAAAAAGGGCGGAGAAACCTCAACAACTCCACCTACTGCAATAAAAACTTAATTTTCAACCTACCCATTTCGCATTAATAGCGATTTGGAGAGTTGGCAACACATTTTTGCGTGATTCCGGGTGTTTCTGGGCTCTTGGCGAGTGGCGAGACGGCAGGAGAACTTGGCACACAAGAACTAGTGCTAAGGTGTCGACAAGACCTGAAGTCTTGTCAGAACCAAAAGTGGCCAGGTCAAAAACTAAAAGTTGATTCGAATCTTCATGAAAAACTCAGCCATAATCTCAAAAAACTAATAAAAACTTCACTCATTTGCCCCTTTAAATTTGTTGTGAAAGAATAGGGGGTCCGGAAGGATTTTGGACTTAGAAGATCATTTTTGCTGGGGGAGATCGGGGTTGCGGAGGAACCCGACCCTTAGGAACAGGTGCAAAAGTGCCAGTGGAACTCAAAGTCCCATCGAAACCTCCTCTACATTGCGAGTTCTAGGTTATCGGGTGGACGACAAACATCAGGATCAGGTTCTTGGGTTACGTCGGGTTCTGAAAACCTGAAGGAACGAAAGAGGGGAAAGGGAAAGCGAGAAAGCGGGGGAAAGAGGAACAAAGGGAAAAGTGCCTAAGTGCCGGCAGGACCCGAAAGCGTGTAAGGACAATATATACATAAAATATAAAATATAAGTATAAGTGGTATTTAGTTTAACTTTCCTCTTTGTATTTTCTTTCTTATACTTTAATTTAATATTATATATATATATATATATATATATATATATATATATATATATTGTCAGGATGTTTGAGAGTGTTTTCGGATCCGTAGAAGTTAAAATGCAAAATCTAAAATTTGGAGGATCTCTCAAATTTTAGACTTAGACAAATTTCAGGTGAATTATCACCAGACACTAGACAACACTAGACACACAAAAACGAGGCGAATACACAGGAACCTCTTGGAAAAGTTTTGAAGAAACCACGAGCAAACTTTAAACCTGAAACATAAGGTGTCAACACACTTGCAAACTGGATCAATTTGGAAACTTGTGAATCCTTTGTGGCAACACAAAATGCCACAAAACAATAACCAAACATTGCAGAATCAAATGGCACAAGTGTTCAGCACAACAGTGAACTCTGTATGAATCCACTCTATATTGGCTAGGGAGAAATCCTTCCCAAAACCAATCTTCACCTTAGGGTTTTCATCGTAGACTGTTGTTGAACAAACCTACTCAACCTCCACAACTGGGGTTTCAATAAAATGCAAATACCAAGAATAATTCAAATGAATTCCCAAATCTCCTTTTATATCTTTTTGAGAGGAATTACTTTTATTTTCTTTTATTTCTCCTCTCAAAATATAAAGTGTCCCCTTTTTAAAATAAATTCCACTTTGACACTTTATAAAGTTACTTTATTATTTTCCTTTGTTCACCACAATAATTAATTAAATATAAAGAAATCCTTAGAAATACTTAGGATGACTTATAATTTAATTAATTAAATATTCCCTTTATTAAATAATTAAAAATATTTTCCGCACATTCTTCCAAGTTCATGGAAAATATTAAATGGGCCAAAAAGGGACATTACAATATATTATATATAGAGAGATATGTCAATAACTAATAACAACAATATCAATATTTGAATAAATCATGACAGCAGTAGTATAACAGCAGTATAAACTTCAATAAAGTAGTACAACAATAGTATAACAGTAGTATAATAACAGTATAAACAACAATAAAATCAATCATGAGATTCATGAGAGCGATATTAAAGCATTTTGTTCAAATTCTAAAATTAAAGTTAAACTCAAAGTCTCAAACTTCAAAATACAACAATCTATACCTCATTCGGGCTATCAATATCAAAAGAACTATTCGTGTGACTGTCACTCTCAGACATTTTCATTTCCCTTTTACATTTATGCATGAGTTTAGGAACTTCCTCGATCCTCGACACTTTATAACTGCCAAGTCTTTTGGTGTCATGGGTTTGGTCTTCCTCGGTTCTCTTGACCTTTCAAGCATATGCTTCGTGGTAGCCCCAATCTTCGATCCCCGACGCTACATATTTGCTGAGTCTTTCGAGATCGTGAAGTTGGGGAGGTGCGTGTTTCTCCTGAAAAGTGGAAGGCGATTTGGCGGAGGCTTGATTTGGCAGAGGCCTGATTTGTTGGGGCTCAATGAATTTGCCTTCTAGTTATTGCGCCCTTTGTTTTTCTTCGGATTTCGGACTTCGGGGAGTCTCACACTCCTATTCAAAAAGTGCAAAGATGTTTGGTGATGGCCCGAATTGTCGAAGCCTGATGAAATGGCCTTGCCTTTGTATTTCATTGGGGTTGTGGAGAGTCTCCTACTCCCGATCCTAAGGAAGATAGTTTGGCGGAAGCCCGATGTGCTGAAGTCCGATTTGCCGAAGCCCGATATGGTTCACCTTCCTTTGTGTTTTTCGAACTTCGGACTTTAGGGAGGTGCTTGACTCTCTTGCTCAAGTGGAAGAATATTCATCGGAGCCCTGGTTGCCGAAGCTCGATAAGTTTGTTCTTCGGACTTCGGAGATCGGGAAGTCTTTTGCTTCGGTTCAAAAGAAGATGGATGTTTGGTGATGGCCCGATCGTTGAAGCCTGATAAATTGGCCTTCCCGATTAGTGCACCCTGTGTGCTTGTCAGTGGTGTGGGGAGCTTCATAGTCCCGATATAGAAGGATGCTTGGCGAAGGCCTGATTTGTCGGGGTCCGATGAATTTGCCTTCCCAGTGCATTGGCCTTTAAATATGCGACAGGATGCTCTAGCGACTCTCTAGGTCATTATTAATGATCATTTTGGAGCTCGATGGTATGGTGGTTGAGCTCCATATGCCCCAGGACTACTGTGGATCCTTTTCATGATGAATTTCTATACCAAGGCATGGGTGAACACTCCAAATCTGTAGAGTTTTCTGGCACAACCCATGTGGCCCTGATGCAACATTTATGGGCGACCTGCAAACGTGTTCACTACTCCAAATCCATGTCCAAGATACTATAGTGATTTGTAATGCTATATATACATGTTCTAAATACATAATATGGGTTGGTCATTGAACCAATTTCTTGACTGCAAGTGTCTCAGTAGTGTTCTAGGGCATCAAATGATGTAGTCAGATTTGTAAAGGGGTAAATGTGCACCTTGTAAAGCATAGGAATGTGATTCAAAGATATATGCATGTAATGGTATGTCTCCAGTGTAGTTTGTAGTTATTTAGGAGGGTGTTTGAACCTAGTAGCTCATCCTCTCTTGCCACATTTGCTGGTATGAATGTAATAGAGGTTAGAGAAATAAATGACAATATTTTAATTCATTGCAAAGCTTTTGTGATGCTTTCTCTTTGTGTTCCATGTGGGTTTTTGCATTATTGTTTGGATTACTAAGAATGTCCGTTGCATGAGATGCAATATATGCATTGTATGATGATGCACATGAGATTCCATTTGTGTTTTCACCACTGCACCTCTTTCCTTTATGCAAATCTATGACTCTATTGCCCAATGGAGTAGGCACCGATCTAATTGGTGAAGGGCTAACAACCTTTAAAATTATTAAATCTCCCCCTGGTTAGTTGTAGGAGTAGGTTTAGGTTCCACCACATATGCATGAGTCAATATTGTGAACTCAGTTATACCTTATGTAATTTTGAAATTGAATATTGTTAGAGAATCATGTACATGTGTTCTCTCTTATCCTTGTGTATGCAATGTTAAGTGGACTCATCTGCTGGGGAAACACAATATAGCTGCCATCTTTGGTGCAGGGTAAGAGTGAATTTTCATCTATTTATTAGAGGTCTGATAGGTTTGTATGTAGCTAGTGCTGACACGAACTTAGTGACAACTATGGGAGTTCAGCACATTGGGTGTAGTTGCTTAAAGACCTAGTGTTTAAATTGTTTATGTTGTTGAGACCTCAGGGAATATCTCGTTGGCCTTGCAGAGCCTAAAGACGAAGGTGAGTTTGCTCACTTGCAGCAATTGGTCCATTCATGCCACTTTCTGATCATAAGCCTTACTCATTGTCTAAGTGCGACATATCCCTGGCCTTAGGTTCTGGTGTTGAGTATTTAGGATTAGTGGAACTGCATGTTTGAGCACTAACAAAATGGCACTGTTGCTGGGGATGTGTTGATCTTAGTGTATTTCAAAGGCCCTTGCAATTGGAACGACTTTATGTTTGGTAAGTTGGCAGCTCATCAACTTACGCCAACAAAATGGCGCCGTTGCCGGGGAGAAGTTAAGGGTTTGAAGAATTTGAAGACTCAGCTAGTAATTAGACCCAGAAAAATTTTCAGCCTTGGTGGTTCTATCTACTCCAAGGATCTCCTCATTCAATGAGGTGGCGACTCTGCAAAATTATTCAGTGTTTTTTTTGTAGTTGGTGCTTACTGGTGGTGCAACAAGTTTTGTTCATCTGATGCAGTAGCAGGTTAAAGGTACTTAGAATTGTTTCTTCTTTCGCTCTTCAAGCAAGACTTGTTGTGCAAGAGATATTTTGGAAAGAAATGTAGTTCTATTTTAGCATGTCATGATTTTCTAGTCACGGCCTTTAGGTTCGAATATGTTGATAGGGCAACCCCTCCTTATGTTCCATCTTATGATTCACACTCTAGGCATTATACAGATGAGTATGACTCAAATTATTTCAGTGATACTTCATATTTCAGCTCTAGTAGCTATACCTCATCTCCAACATATTCTCAAGGTCATGCATCCCTACATCAAAATGAACTTGAGAGCAAAAAGAAATTGAAAATCAAATCAGGTTGCTTGAGTCCAGTGTGCAGTCAGATACTCTCCTTGCCGCCTCAAATTGTTTAAGTGCTCGTGTAATGACCCCTTCTCAAGCCTAACCAGTTGTGGGTCTGATAACCTATTTCCTTGAGTTTCAATAGGCTATTTGGTATGGTAAGGGACTCCTTGTTTTGTGGAGAACATCGGTTCAGTTATTTTTGATTCGAGTTGATGGCATTGCGTTCAGTTGTTGTTCAGGATTGCAATGCAGCTTTCAGAAGTTTTTTCGGCTTCTCGGATTGCTCTCCAAACTTCTTGGAGAAGCCGTCTATTTTTAAAAAGTCTCCCGAATGACACCGTTTTTCATCCCAAACCAATTGGAGCACGTGGGTATGGTTTATTTTGCAGTTTATTTATGTTTGGGATTTTCCGTAAAGTTGGGTGGATTAATGAGCTATTTAATTATTATTTGCACTTTTGTCTCCAAAGGGTGGAAATAATTAAAAAGTGTTATAGCTCATTGGAAATGTTAAAAGATGTATTAATTGTTTAGGCACATAGAGTGAGTGCCCAAGCTTGGGTAAAGGTAAATTATTGATGTGAGGGAAAAAATTGATTATTTTCAAAAAATAATTAATTTCCCTTGCAACCTAAAAGGTGCCTATATAAGGAGGATGAGAGCTCATTGTTTGGTTTATGCTTTTTCAATTGATACTGTTATTTTGCTGGATTGAACCTGCGTGTTCTTCCTTCCCTTCTTGAGGACTAAAACCCTGTAGAAGAAGATCAGTTTCGATGGTGAGAGATCCACCCTGGCGGCTGGTTCAGGGTCATTTCATTCAGGAATCACACAGAGCTAAATGGATTTTGATGTTTTCTAAATATTTTAGATGAAGTTTGATGCTACTATATTTGCTGAGTATTTTGGAGTGATTTAGAATGAGATTGGTGAATGTTCTTTGAAGTTTTTTTATGAGAATGATGCAGTCTGTACTTCCTACATGCCGTACAGTTGCAGCCATGGCATGGGAAACATTTGGTGATTTGTCTGATGTTTATCATTTGCTAATGTTACGGTAATTTCCTATTCACCTAGCCGCCTCGGTTTTTGAGATTAACATGAGTTTTTACTGCTGTTTGGAGTCCCTTTCATGGCAGGCCGTACTATCCATGCTGGTCGTATAGGCATGAATTTGGCGTGTGTGGACTAGGGAGGAGAATCGCCTAAGTTTGGATGCTTATTTCCTTTGGTTTTGAGGTGCCAATGATAGTTGATGACATTACCATGAGATTGGAGGTGGAAAATCTATGTTGTGGGACTGATGTTAGGGTTTATGCATTTGCTGTCATGAAGTTTTCAGACCCGCAACAAAGTTACAGCAGTGACAAAAAAGGCTTCAATCAGAATTTCTTTCATAGCTTCTAGTATAGTATATTTTGGGTGTTCATGTTGATCAACTAGCATATTTTCTTTCATCATTCATGTGATTTCCGTGAGCTAACCTGTTGCAGCAGTTCAAACAAGTTGGAAATTAGGGTTACGAAATGTTATTGCAGCCTATACTCTTCATTGTGAATATTTAATTAGTTGCAATTTTTTTATTGTAACCCTTGGAAGGTAGTACCGCTAGTGGGATTGATAGTTTAATGCTTATGGTTTCTTACCCCTCCGAATAAGTGGTTTATTGGTAATGGCTTCCCGCTGAAAAGTGGATGTGCCTAGGTTTCCTTCCTATTTCTCCCACTTAACATGTGGTTGCCCACTGCATAAGTGGATGCCCACTAAATAAGTGGTGGTTGTTATTATTGTTGGTTTGGATTTGAATGCTAACTCGGAAGCACATGTATGCTCTCACCTTGCTTGCATCGGGATCTAGGTGATCAGAAGAGTGTGGAAGAATCATTGCTGCACTTATCTTCAGTGTTGTTGTCTGGTTTCAAAAAAAAATCAGGGGTGCATATTACAACTCAGTCTCCTTCCATTCCCCTTGACACCATCTACAAACAATTGGACTTCTCATGGGTCGGTTATGAAATGCAAACTATGACAACCAATGTTTACAACTAGATGCCTATCTTTGATGGGTACAATATTTGGGAAAGGGGACACACATGTTGATGACTTCTCCAATTTCATGGATGAGTTTCATTTTGAGGATGAGGACATGTTGATGAGATTTTTTGTTAGGTCCTTACAAGGAAAGACAAAGAATTGGATTTAGAGTTTTCCAGGGCAATCCTTTGCCTCTTGGAATGAACTTTTGGCTGCATTCGAGGATAAATTTGCAAAAGGTCTAGACCGTGTTGATCTTGTCAAGGAATTAGAAAAAATCAGAAGACAAGAGAGAGTCTGGTATAGACTTCAGTCATAGGTCTGCAGTTGCCCTTTCCAATATTCCAGATGATTTCAGATTTGAGACTCTTGCCTACATTGATATATTTTATGAAGCATATGAAGTTGGATTGAGTTTAGTGCAGGAGGATTTGAAAATAACAAGTTTGCAGCAGACATTTATGCCTAGACTACTTGGAAAACATGAGGGATGACTACATAGTAAAGTTGTTATCTGCAAGTGCAAGTACTACTGGTAAGGAACAAGCTAATATGGACAACAGTCATGTGGATACAACATCAAATGAATATGATAGTGTAGTTATGTCATGTCCCCATATCAAGATACTGTTAAAGTAAAGATTTGAACACGATAAAGATGGTTTGTAAAATATTATTTCGGATGATAGAAATAATTACATACATTATATATTATTTAATAAATAATATTATTGTATGAATATTTTATTATAATTAAAATATAATATCCATATTATAAATAACAATATATATAAATATAATATATTATAAATATATCTAATAATATAAATACAAATATTCTTATAATTATCTTACATTATAATATAAATACAAATAATATAATATAAATCATATATCATTTATTATGATATAATATAAATAATACAAAATAAATAATATATCATTTATTATAATGATATAATATAAATACAAATAATATAAATAAATAATAAGATAAAATAAATATTTTTTAACCTATCCTCTTATGATAAGGGAGTTAGGTATGGATAGAACTAGTTTTACCACAAAAGGGAATTAATATAAAGTATAAAAATTATAAGAGGGTAAGTATGTCTTTTACCACCAAGCATAATAAGAGAAGTGCCTCTTCGAATATATCTCTTGAAAGAGAAATAAATAAAGGTTGTGAGATAGAAGGAAAACATCATAGAGGAAAAAAAAATATTTTTTAAGAGAAACACTTCGGAGTTAAATACAACTTTGATATTGAAAATAAATAAATATAATAAAGAGTAATCGTATTTGATTTATATAAGAGCATAGCACACATTGAGAGATTGGAGGTAAACTTGTTAGGAAGAAGTAGCATTAATACCTCAAAGGTAGATAAGACCGGCGATGGAATGGACCATGTTACATCATACTTAGGCAATGGATAAGACCTGCGGTGGAATGGACTATGCTACATGATACAAAGGTAATAAGTAAGACCTGCGGTGGAATGGGCATATGTTACATCATACAAAGGCATTTAGTAAGACCTAAGGTGGAATGGGCATGTGTTACATCATACAAAGGCACTACCCGTAGAGGATGATTCATGCAACCTAACAAGAGATAGTACCCCATCTCCACTAGGGTTTGAAAATAAATAAAATTAACATATAATAGACAACCCTAAGTATGAATCCACTTAAGGATTGGATAATTGAATTATTGATATATGTTCAGATTATAAGAAGAATTGATTACTAATGTTTTCTTTTACAAGTTGAAATTCTGTGCAAGGTTAAGAAAATTTTGACTTGCTAAAGAGGACACAGTGATCCTGCCGTCCTGTGAATAATAGTTAAATAAAAATAAAAATTAAAAAATTAAAAAATTAAAAAAACAAGAATCAATGAAAACCTAGGTATGAATTTGCTGGAATAATAGTGTTAATACATTGATAAAATATTTTAAATACATAGATGTAACATTCAAAAATAAAATTTACTCAATATGTTATGATGCAACATTAAAAAATTAAAATTTACTTACAAATATCTAATTAATAAATAATGAGTAAATGAGGTAATAAAATAAATAAAAATAAGACTACTCTTAATAACAATAAAATTATATTAAATGAAATAGTAAAATAAAATAATTAAAATATAATTTATAAATAAATATATCTTAAACATCTCTATTTAGTGTAATATATTTCACATAGTTATTTTCATCTATGGGTAACCTACGGTTGGGAAAAATGAGTGAAAAAAAAACAAATTAAAATATACGTAAACAATTGTTTACCCAAAGTATTTATGGTGTACATAAACCTTACTAAAATATAATTATAAAATAAATTATTTATAAAATTAGTGCTGATTTATAAATTATTATTTTATGGCACTATAGTTTATTAGCTATATTAATTTGTTACATTTTATAGTGATTATTTTATGTTATTGGTGAGTGTAATTTTATATAAGGAAAACCTAATAAAATATAATGTTATAAAATATTATAGGATACCTAATTATAGTTGCTTGAGGACAAGCAATCTTGAGTGGGGAGGGTTGTCATGTCCCCATATCAAGATACTCTTAAAGTAAAGATTTGAACACGATAAAGATGGTTTGTAAAATATTATTTCGGATGATAGAAATAATTACATACATTATATATTATTTAATAAATAATATTATTGTATGAATATTTTATTGTAATTAAAATATAATATCCATATTATAAATAACAATATATATAAATATAATATATTATAAATATTTCTAATAATATAAATACAAATATTCTTATAATTATCTTACATTATAATATAAATACAAACAATATAATATAAATCATATATCATTTATTATGATATAAATGATATAATATAAATAATATATCATTTATTATAATGATATAATATAAATACAAATAATATAAATAAATAATAAGATAAAATAAATATCTTTTAACCTATCCTCTTATGATAAGGGAGTTAGGTATGGATAGAACTAGTTTTACCACAAAAGGGAATTAATATAAAGTATAAAAATTATAAGAGGGTAAGTATGTCTTTTACCACCAAACATAATAAGAGACGTGCCTCTTCGAATATATCTCTTGAAAGAGAAATAAATAAAGGTTGTGAGATAGAAGGAAAACATCATAAAGGAATTTTTTTTTTTTAAGAGAAACACTTCGGAGTTAAATACAACTTTGATATTGAAAATAAATAAATATAATAAAGAGTACTCGTATTTGATTTATATAAGAGAATAGCACACATTGAGAGATTGGAGGTAAATTTGTTAGGAAGAAGTAGCATTAATACCTCAAAGGTAGATAAGACCGGCGGTGGAATGGACCATGTTACATCATACTTAGGCAATGGATAAGACCTGTGGTGGAGTGGACTATGCTACATCATACAAAGGTAATAAGTAAGACCTGCGGTGGAATGGGCATATGTTATCAGAGTAGTGATCCTGCCGTCCTGTGAATAATAGTTAAATAAAAATAAAAATTAAAAAATTAAAAAATTAAAAAAACAAGAATCAATGAAAACCCAGTATGAATTTGTTGGAATAATAGTGTTAATACATTGATAAAATATTTTAAATACATAGATGTAACATTAAAAAATAAAATTTACTCAATATGTTATGATGCAACATTAAAAAATTAAAATTTACTTACAAATATCTAATTAATAAATAATGAGTAAATGAGGTAAAAAAATAAATAAAAATAAGACTTCTCTTAATAACAATAAAATTATATTAAATGAAATAGTAAAATAAAATAATTAAAATATAATTTATAAATAAATATATCTTAAACATCTCTATTTAGTGTAATATATTTCACATAGTTATTTTCATCTATGGGTAACCTACTGCTGGGAAAAATGAGTGAAAAAAAAATAAATTAAAATATACGTAAACAATTGTTTACCCAAAGTATTTATGGTGTACATAAACCTTAATAAAATATAGTTATAAAATAAATTATTTATAAAAATTAGTGCTGATTTATAATTTATTATTTTATGGCACTATAGTTTATTAGCTATATTAATTTGTTATTATTGGTGAGTGTAATTTTATATAAGGGAAACCTAATAAAATATAATGTTATAAAATATTATAGGATACCTAATTATAGTTGCCTGAGGACAAACAATCTTGAGTGGGGAGGGTTGTCATGTCCCCATATCAAGATACTGTTAAAGTAAAGATTTGAACACGATAAAGATGGTTTGTAAAATATTATTTCGGATGATAGAAATAATTACATACATTATATATTATTTAATAAATAATATTATTGTATGAATATTTTATTATAATTAAAATATAATATCCATATTATAAATAACAATATATATAAATATAATATATTATAAATATATCTAATAATATAAATACAAATATTCTTATAATTATCTTACATTATAATATAAATACAAATAATATAATATAAATCATATATCATTTATTATGATATAAATGATATAATATAAATAATACAAAATAAATAATATATCATTTATTATAATGACATAATATAAATACAAATAATATAAATAAATAATAAGATAAAATAAATATCTTTTAACCTATCCTCTTATGATAAGGGAGTTAGGTATGGATAGAACTAGTTTTACCACAAAAGGGAATTAATATAAAGTATAAAAATTATAAGAGGGTAAGTATGTCTTTTGCCACCAAGCATAATAAGAGACCTGCCTCTTCGAATATATCTCTTGAAAGAGAAATAAATAAAGGTTGTGAGATAGAAGGAAAACATCATAGAGGAAAAAATTTTTTTTTTTAAGAGAAACACTTTGGAGTTAAATACAAATTTGATGTTGAAAATAAATAAATATAATAAAGAGTAATCGTATTTGATTTATATAAGAGCATAGCACACATTGAGAGATTGGAGGTAAACTTGTTAGGAAGAAGTAGCATTAATACCTCAAAGGTAGATAAGACCGGCGGTGGAATGGACCATGTTACATCATACTTAGGCAATGGATAAGACCTGCGGTGGAATGGACTATGCTACATGATACAAAGATAATAAGTAAGACCTGTGGTGGAATGGGCATATGTTACATCATACAAAGGCACTTAGTAAGACCTAAGGTGGAATGGGCATGTGTTACATCATACAAAGGTACTACCCGTAGAGGATGATTCATGCAACCTAACAAGAGATAGTACCCCATCTCCACTAGGGTTTGAAAATAAATAAAATTAACATATAATAGACAACCCTAAGTATGAATCCACTTAAGGATTGGATAATTGAATTATTGATATATGTTCAGATTATAAGAAGAATTGATTACTAATGTTTTCTTTTACAAGTTGAAATTCTGTGCAAGGTTAAGAAAATTTTGACTTGCTAAAGAGGACATTACAAGTTAGAAGGGTTGAGCTATGTGATGCATCATCATATGATAGTTGTGTGGAAATTGAAGATAGTGTGGCCACCTGTCTTCAGTTGGATGGATCATCCTTTGGGGATGATGTTTCTTTGCCATTTGACTCCCAATCTGAGGTCAAAGATGATAGTGACATATCTGCACTCAATGATAACTGATCCAAGACAAATGTTGGTGCAGACATTGGTGTTCACTTTGAAGGCCTTGCCTTGGAGGATGGTGTTGTTATTGTGGAGAGAAGTAAGAAAGATGTAGTACAAGATCTTTGTTATTCACTAGATGTGCTTCCTTTCTTCGTTGAAGATGATATTCGTGAGTCCATGACCCCCTTGTTGCAAATGAGAAGGAATATGAGGGTGTGCATGATCATGTTGTTCCAAGTCAGAAAAATTTGAATCTTGATGAATTTTTAGAACTTCGTTTGGAGCAATTGTTTTATGCTAATGTGAGTTGCATTGAGGACACCTTTCTGGGCTCTTTGGTTGAGCATGTTAGTATCGGTATTGTGTGTTCTCATGAGGATCAGGTTTCTTGCTTGCATGAGGATGAAGAAGATCAGATCATTGATAAATTTCTTGACAATAGTTTGGTTGCAGCAGGGTGCATTGAAGGGCCTAAAACAATGAGGCAATTTGAAGATTATGAGTCTTCATTTGAAGTGTCTCAAACTTCTAATTTATGTGTTGATGGGGTTGAATTGGATTTGAATCAAGTCTTTGATTCAATCATGGAATAATACATCATCGTTTGTGGTGCAGCTGGGTTGCAGGAGCTTGAACAATCAAATGACATTGCCCAGCTTGAAGTTGCACCTGAAATTGACACTTTTCAACTTGTTGTTTAGGAGGATATGTTTCTTCATGCTGATTTGTGTGCAGGTCTAGTTATGCATCATGATACCAAGGATCTTGAAAGTGAATATTTCTATGCGGGTTAGCATGATGATGGGTATTATTATCTATGGCTGCCATGTCCCGATGACAATCACTTCCATTTCCAACATGATGATATGAATAGTTGCAGTTTGCTTGCACATGCTTGGAAGAAGCCTCATTTGTTGCAGCTGATTGAAGGATGCAATTTCAACTTGAGTATGCTAAGCTCCTTTAGTAGGCTTGTGTTTGACAGAGGCAGGTTGCATGCATTAGTTTATCCATGGCCTGGTCCCATGGATCTTTTCTGCAGGGTCTGACCTGCATGTGTTTGAAGTTTGTTGCCACTATAAATCCTTTTCCTTGTGCTTACATGTCATTGTTTGTAACTATTTTTGTACATAGTCTCTGTGTTGTTTTTCCTTGTACATATTGGCTTGCTTTTGTTTCCCCTCCCTCCTCGGCTCCTTTTTGGTGTGTTGGTCTGCAACCCGAAAACAACTGGATTCTTGTTGTGCCTGCAAGAGGCAAACGTCCCCAACAAGAGCCAATTTTGGCATGTGCCTCAATTTCTTTTAAGGTCCCAAGTTTATGCCTTTGAAGTGCTTGAAAAATCCTTCACCCATTGCGGATAACCAATCTGAGATATCCTAAGTGGGTTCCTAGTGTGTCAAAATGCAAAAGAAAATCCATAAAAATCTAAGTTTGGGGTGTTTCTAGCCTTTTTCCCTTGGTTTTGTGCTTTTGTCAGCTTTTTGGAGTTTTGTGTTTTTCCATACCTGCATACCATCCTTATTGGCCCCAAAGCTTCGCCTTGGATCCTTGTTTGTTTTGTCTAAGTCTTTCGGGTTTGCAGTGTTGGGTGTTTCTATTTCCTTTGATATTTAGGCACAAGTTTAGGAACTTCCTCGATCTTCGACACTTCATAACTCCCTCCGACACTTCATAACTGTCGAGTCTTTTGATGTCGCGGGTTCGGTCTTCCTTGGTTCTCTTTACCTTTTGAGCATATGCTTCGTGGTAGCCTCGATCCCCGATCCTTGATCCTCGACACTACATATTTGCCTAAATCTTTCGGGATCGCGGAGTCGGGGAGGTGCGTGTTTCTCTTGAAAAGTGGAAGGTGATTTGGCAGAGGCTCGATGTATTTGCCTTCCAGTTATTGCGACCTTTGTTTTTCTTTGGATTTCGAACTTCGGGGAGTCTCACACTCCCGTTCAAAAAGTGGAAAGATGTTTGGTGATGGTCCGAATTGTCGAAGCTCGATGAAATGGCCTTGCCTTCGTATTTCATTGGGGTTGCAGGGAGTCTCCTACTCGCAATCCTAAGGAAGATAGTTTGGCGGAAGCCCGATGTGCCGAAGCCTGATATGGTTCATCTTCCTTTTGTGTTTTTCGGACTTCGGACTTTGGGGAGGTGCTTGATTCTCTTGCTTAAGTGGAAGAATATTCATCGGAGGCCCAATTGTCGAACCCAATAAGTTTGTTATTCAGACTTCGGAGATTGGGGAGTCTTTCTTTCTGGTTCAAAAGCAAATGGATATTTGGTGATGGCCCGATCGTTGAAGCCCCATAAATTGGCCTTCCCGATTGGTGCGCCTTGTGTGTTTGTCAGTGTTGCGGGGAGCCTCATACTCCCTATTGGGTCCCAAAACCACAGCTCCACCTCCTAGAACGGAATCACACTCACAAGGCCAGGGTTGTCGTCATGCAAGTGTAATCAGTCCACCAACAGAATGTGGAGGGTTTAAGATCAACTCTACAGGAGTGGGTTTCAACCCCTGTACTTTGAGCTCATCTAAACTCATGAGGGATATTCCAAGGGGTATACCTTAACAGGTATTGAGTTCAAACAAAATGAACAACTAAAAACCAATGAACAACCAAACCCATACCGTTATCTTGATCCCAAAAGTGTCACTGAACCAAGAAGAACTTGCTATCACAAAACCCCTATATAGCTGATACAAACTGTGCAAGTATACATGCAAATAAATGATGATCCTTCCCCTAAACCACTGGTAAATGTTTTTTTGTTTTAAATGGTGTGAGACTGGTCTGATGGAGCCAAGACTGGTGCCAATCCAACTAGGCCACACAATCACAGATAACAGACAAGAGAACAATGGAAAGGAAATAAAGAAGATTTGATCTAAGCAAATGTTGTATCAGATTGCAAGTTTTGTGCTTCAAACATACTTAGTTATCCAGTATGAACTACATGCATTCAAATGGAGAGAACAAATGACAATTACAAAGCTTGTAATATATTTAAAATGTTGTCACATTTTCAAATGTCCAATACAAACTTATCAGCAAATGTGATAAGAGGAAAACCCTAAATACATACAAACAATCATGGAGACATTATCTGCACAACCCCTGCAACACACTATCTTTCATCCATGTCAATGCCCCATTACTTCTCTGCAATTGGACATGGCATGATTTGGAGCCGTAGAAACATTACTGAACCTGCATAGCCTCCAGCTGCCACCAAAGAACCAACCCTTTGAATGAGTTTCATTCCTTTATTTATAGCCTTAGCAGCTCGGGTCTAATGATGAAATGGGAGGAAAAACCCTAACCCCACCAACTACAACAATACATCATTTTCAACCATCCATTTCTCATTAATGGCGACATGGTATGGTTTTGCTTCCATCTAGAAGTCATAGGAGACCGTCACTTTTCATTTTTACGTCCTTTTTGGCGAATTGCGGGAATCTAAGGGGGTCCGGAAGAGGGACTTTTGAGGTGCTCCAAATGCTGGAGTTTTGGGGGGGTTCAGACATGTCCAAACCTAGGCAAAACCTCTGCAAAAGATAGGGAAATGAAGCTAGCGAAACTTCTAGGGGTAAGTGGAAATGTCCAGACATGGATGAAACTTCCGCTAAGGAATGACAAAGGAGGAAAGCGGAAGTTTAAGGGGGGCAAGGGAGTATCCTAACATGCCAAGAAACTCCGCCAAATCCAGAAGCACATGAAAGTTCCACCTGAAATGGAAGAAGGGAAAAAGCAGAAATCTTGGAGGGACACAGAAATGTCCTGAACCAGGTGAAAGCCTCGCAATGTCCAAGAGTGGGTAAAACTTCCGCATCCTGAAGGGGGCAAAGTTCCGCAATTCCTGAGGGCATCCAAACTTCTGCCAGAGACAAAAATTTACGACTTTTAGGATTTTTGCAAAGTTCAGGCAAGTATATACATAAAATATAACATTTAAGTATAAAAAGTTATATTTTATGTATATATTGTCAGAATGTTTGAGAGTGGTTTCAGATCTATAAGAGTTAAACTGCAGATTCTAGAATTTGGAGGATCTCACAAATTTCAGACTTAGTCAAATTTTAGGGGAGACAGCACCAGACACACAAAAACGAGGTGATACACATGAACCTCTTGGGAAAATTTTGATGAATTTGACATGATTGTTCCAAATACGAGGCTTGAAAATAGGAGTCCCAACACTTCTGATATAGAAGGATGCTTGGCGAAGGCCCGATTTGTTGGGGCCCAACAAATCTGACTACTCGATGCATTGGCCTTTCAATACGCGATGGAGACTTTCTGGGTTGCCATTAATGATCATTTTGGAGCCCGATGGCATGGTAGGTGAGCTCCATACGTCCTAGGACTGTTGTGGATCCTTTCCATGATGACTTTCTGTACCAAGGCATGGGTGAACACTCCAAATTTGTAAAGTTTTTTGGCATAGCCCATGTGGCCCTGATGCAACATTTATGGGCAACCTGCAAACGTGTTGACTACTCCAAATTCATGTCCAAGATACTACAATGATTTGTAATGCTATATATACATGTTCTAAAGATGTAATAAGGCTTGGTCATTGAACCAATTTCTTGACTGCGTCTCAGCAGTGTTCTAGGGCATCAAATAATGTAGTCAGATTTGTAAAGGGATAAATGTGCACCTTGTAAAGCATAGGAATGTGATTCAAAGGCAGATGCATGTAATGGTATGTCTCCAATGTAGTTTGTAGTTATTCAGGAGGGTGTTTGAACCTAGTTGCTCATCCTCTCTTGCCATATTTGCTGGTATGAATGTAATAGAGGTTAGAGAAATAAGTGATAATAGTTTAATTCATTGCAAAGCTTTTGTGATGCTCTCTCTTTTTGTTCTATGTGGGTTTTTGCATTATTGCTCGGATTACTAAGAATGTCTATTGCATGAGATGAGATATATGCAATATATGATGATGCACATGAGATTCCATTTGTGTTTTCACCGTTGCACTGCTTTCCTTTCTGCAAATCTATGACTCTGTTGTCCAATGGAGTAAGCACCGGTCTAATTGGTGAAGGGCTAACGGCCTTTAAAATTATTAAATCTCTCTCTGGTTAGTTGCAGGAGTAGGTTTAGGTTCCACCACATATGCATGATTTAGTATTGTAAACTCAGTCATACCTTACACAATTCTGAAATTGAACATTGTTAGAGAATCATGTGTGTGTTCTCTCTTATCCCTGTGTATGCAATTTAAGTGGACTCATCTGCTGGGGAAACATAGAATAGCTATTATCTTTGGTGCAGGGGTAAGAGTGAATTTTCTTCTATTTATTAGAGGTCTGATAGGTCTGTATGTAGCTAGTGCTGACATGAACTTAGTGACAACTATGGGAGTTCATAGCACAGTGGGTGTAGCTACTTAAAGACCTAGTGTTTAAATTGTTTATGTTGTTGAGACCTCAAGGAATACCCCCTTGGCCTTGCAAAGCCTAACGACAAAGGTGAGTTTACCCACTCGCAACAATTGGTCCATTCATGCCACTGTTTGATCATAAGCCTTACCCATTGTCTAAGTGCGACATATCCTTGGCCTTAGGTTTTGGTGTTGAGTCTTTTAGGATTAGTGGAACTGCATGTTTTAGCATCGACAAAAACTAAAACTGATCCAAATTTGGGAATTGACACCTTTAGTTGCATGTATGTGTATGTTCATGGTTAGAAAGTGAGTTTATCCAAAAATCTTGGGACTGATTTATATAACTAGGGAAACAGTTGCTACTATAGAAATGTATTAAAATTTATTTCTAGTCGATTGGAATTACAAATTACAATAATGAAAGCTTTCTCCAATGGATGAGCATTTTTTATGTAACCTCTTGCAGGCACAACATTTTGTTTTTATGAAGGAGAGACTCTCTAATATCTCAAATGCCAATCTGTGCACTATGACTTTGCTCTTTGAGTGTATTAAGTTTCCTAACTATATTGTACATAACAGTACAAGGTTGTATTTATAAACTTAAATGGTTGGAACGTTGGACAATTACACAACATAATAGACTGAATGAATCCATTCCATTTTCTTGTCCCGTTTTTCTAATTTGTGGACAAACAGACATGTCAATGATACTGTTGGGACTCCTATTTTCCAACCCCATATTTGCAACATTATGCCAAATTCATCAAAATTTTCTAAGGGGCTCTTGTGTATTTGCCTCGTTTTGTGTGTCTGGTGCTATCTCCCCTCAAATTTGACTAAGTTTGAAATCTGTGAGATCCTCCAAATTCTAGAATTTGCAGTTTAATTCCTATGGATCCGAAACCACTCTCAAACATCTTGATAGTATATACATAAAATATAACTTAAAGTATAAGAAAGAAAATACAAAGAGGAAAACACCAACTTATACTTTATGTATATACTTCATGAAAATCCTAAGTTTTCCTGTCCCTGGCGGAAGTTTGGACCCCGTCAAGAATTACAGAACTTTGCCCCCCTTCGGGATGTGGAAGTTTTACCCACTCTTGGACATCGTAGGACTTTCACCTAGTTAAAGACATTGCCATGCCCCCCAAGATTTCCGCTTTCTTCCCTTCTTCCATTTTAGGCAGAACTTTCGTGTGCTTCTAGATTTGGCAGAACTTTCATGCATGTTAGGATACTTCCCATTCCCCGTGGAACTTCCGCTTCTTGACCTCCCTTATTCCTCCGCCCCCCTTTGCACACTGTTCCTAGTGGAACTTTTAGTCCCTTCAGGACTTGGCGGAACTTAGACTTGGTCGTGGATATTTCCAGATACACCTTCTAGGCCCACTTTTCCCTGCCACCCTCATTTCTCCGCAAGCCTCCTTGTCCCTCCCTCCAGCGCGGATTCCATATGGATTAGGACATATCTTGCCCTTCCTTGAACTTTTGCCTCCACATCCCCTTTCCTTGCGCCCATCTTGAACCCTCCTGAAGTTTTGCCTCTCTCTTCTAGTCTTTCCAGGCTGAATTGTAATGCAAAACCAGATATATTCAGATCACCCCAAAACTCCCGCTTCCGGACCCCCTCAGATTCATGCAATTGACCAAAAATGGCGTAAATCGGAAAGCGGCAGTCTCCTACAACTTCCAAATGGATGCAGAACCGTACCATATCGCCATTAATGCGAAATGGGTGATTGAAACTGATGTTTTTAATACAGTAGGTGAGGTTGTTAGGGTTTTCTTGCCAATTTTACCTTCAATCTGAGTTGCTAATGCTATAAATACATGAATGACACATTCAAAAGAGTTGGTTCTTTGGTGGTGGCTAGAGGCTGTGCAAGTTCAGTAATGTTTCTAGGGTTCCAAATCATGCCATGTCCAATTGTAGAGAAGTAATGGAGCAATGACACAAATGAAAGATAGTGTGCTGCATGAGTTGTGCTAATAATGTCTCCATGTATGCTTGTATGCATTGAGGGTTTTCCTTTTATCACATTTGTTGATAAGTTTGTATTGGACATTTGAAAATGTGACAACATTTTAAATATATTACAAGCTTTGTAATTGTCATTTGTTCTCTCCATTTGAATGCATGTAGTTCATTCTGGATAACTAAGTATGTTTGAAACACAAAACGTGCAATCTGATGCAACATATGCTTAGATCAATTTTCTTTGTTTCCTTTCCATTGTTTTCTTTTCTGTTACTTGAGACTCTGTAGCCAAGTTGGATTGGCACCACTCTTGGCTCCATCAAACCAATCTCATACCATTTAAAACAGACATTTACCAGTAGTTTAGGGGAAGGACCATTGTTCCTGTGCATGTATACTTGCACAGTTTGTATCAGCTAAATAGGGGTTTTGTGACAGGCAATTGTTTTTGGTTCAGTGACAGTTTTGGGATCAAGATAACAAGTTGGGTTTAGCTGTTCGGTGGTTTTTAGTTGTTCATATTGTTTGAACTCAATACCTGTTAAGGTATACCCCTTGGAATATCCCTCTAGAGTTAGTTGAGCTCGAACTGTAGGGGATGAAACCCACTCCCATAGAGTTGACCTTAAACCCTCCACGTTTTGTTGATGTACCGATTATTCTAGCATGACGACATCCCTGGCCTTGCGAGTGTGATTCCATTCTAGGAAGTGGAGCTGTGATTTTGGGACCCAACAGATACCAGTTGGAGCCCATCGATATCAATTCAAACATATCTGTAATATCAATGTAGAACATGTTGATTATGTCATGGAATTGGTGAATCCATTAGGATGCATCTGCTTTATTACAGGTTCAGTGTGGTCGTTGCAGGCTCTCATGTGAAAAGGAAAACAGGTAAGAGTCTGTTCAAGTTTATTGACAGTTGCAACCAAGTTGGATTTGTCATATCTTGGCTGATGTCGGTAAGTATACAGGTAAGTTTGCAGGCTCCACAAGATTGGACATGAAAAATGAGGTTCCAATAAGGCGGTAGTAGTATCCTTTAGACAAACTGAGTATTCATCGATTAAGGTTGTGGAAATTGGATCATTAAGACAAATGGCTGATAGGTTTTGATGAGGTGATGGATATATGTTACTCGAGAATGTTGATACCATATCTATAATGTCCCACCCTAGTTTGAAACAATTTTTTCTCAAATACCCGGAAAGTTTACTGACTTCTAACATGCAGGCATTTCGTCAAACACTTTCTTGTTTGAAGTTTTGATGATGTTTTCTGTGTGTTTCAATGTATTTGTGCTCGGGATCATTCAATATGCAGATTTGAAAAATATTTGCTCAAGAAATAACTTAACAATGCATATAATCATCATAGACATTTTAACTAACATGTTGCATGAAAGGAAAGTAACAAGTGAAACTCATTCTGATCTCAATCCCAGCAATACTTTATTGATATGTAATAGAAGAGTTTGCTGTACAATATCAGGAGTATATCAGCTGAGATACAAGGTATAATAATAATGTCCACAATGCTAATGGACTGCTGTTATGCAGATGCTAGTAGATGCAACTCTCAACAACAGTGCTGTAGCTGTTTATTTTATATATACTGCTTGTCAACCCCATCAAACACTGGCAGCCAACATATGCTTGCTGCTGTAGCTACACACCCAGCCAAACAAGGGTTAATACACCCCACTAGAGCTATGTAGCAATAAGGAAAGACTCCAAGCACATAATATGGGAGGCGGCCAGCTCCAAGATGCCCACATGGCCTCTCAAACTCCAACACAACAACAAAAAGGGGAGTATTTCCCTCCACGACCCTGCAACAACTAGAATTGCCCACCCTCGACTTAGACAAGGAATGCATCACGTGATATGAGGAGAGGAGTGGCCAACAAGAAATATCCAACGCAACCCAAGAGGAATAGCGGCCAAGGGAAATAGAGAGCTTACAATATACATACTCATATAAAATATTTCAATAGCTTCCAATCTTCATACCCCTAAATCGCCAATCCATCAAACAAATTTATCATTTGTCTCAAATCTTCGATAAATTTGATCTTTCTAAACCCTTCTGCACAATGCCAAAATCCTGCAATGAAGCACAAAGCGTAAACTCTGAATAAGTTTACCAACAATCAACTTGGGAGGGTCTTTCACCACCAGAGTTGATCATCTCCAAGAGAGTTTTTGTCCTCAAGAACGCTGAGATGAACCAAGTTCGATCTCCAGAACCACAATGGTTTCAATCAGAGAAATAGAATAAACTCTGTAATCCCCAAATGAGCTCTCAATCCCCCTTTTTATATGCTTTTTAGGGAACTTTCCAGAAACTCCTTTTAAATTTTTTTTAAAAAAATTTATTAAGCCTTTTAACTCCAAAAAGTGATTTATTTTACTTTTAAAACATTTTCGATATTGAAAGTCACTTTTTAGCGTCTCATCATTTAAATCTTTTCGTTCTCTTTCCAACAAGCTATAATACTGAGGTGCCCGATTAAATATTTTAATTAAAATGGCAACCTTAGTAAAATTAATTGAATATGGCTCAATATTACACCCAATTAGCGGAAATGGCCAAAATGTATTGTAATTGAAAACTGACTGCGTAGGAGTGATCCTAATGATGAAAGATGATAAAAGGACCCGACCGGGTGACTTACTAAAAATAGACGCTCCCTCCAAGAATCTTGGAGACCACACCGGAAGCCGGAAATCATATCTGAAAGTGGCATATGAGTCCTCTAGACCACCTGAGCTCACTGGAAACATCAAATAACTCCTTTGATAACTTTGACACACACCTAGAAGGTCAGTGCCAACTGAATGCAAGAGAACTCGAAAATGGGGACATTACAGTTCGCCCTCCCCAAAGATTGCTTGTCCTCAAGCAATGCCAATACAACCCCACAATCATCAGATTGATCCAAACTGAAACCAAAATAATCCTAGGTTCCCAAGTCAATCTCAGAACAGAACCACCATGTTGACACTGTGTCACTTTGATAAAAACTGTAAAAACATCGTGCCACAACAACACTCTCCTCTCTTCGAACCTAGGAAGGTAATCATCATCACATCCCAAGCTGAGACACCTGTAAGAGCTGAAACCTATACCATGAAACATCTACTACCGAAGCATCCCAGTAAGGTCCATAACTGCAATCCTTGTACCTAACATGATATTGGGCAATTGGAAGAAATATTTGCTCAACCCAAAACCATACTCCTCAGTATACCTCCTCAAGGTGTCATGCAAAGTCATAACTGCAGATGCGAACTCCTCCAATCTTCTTGCAAAAAGGAAAGCAATCCTTTGCAAGAGTTCAACAAACTCAACAACATTACACCATATGGATCTAACATGTCTCCTTTGTGCTAATCTGATACAACCATGATGACTAGCAAAAACACTTACTGTTCCAACTCCAAGGGTCACTGAATGATGAACCAAAGCATGCGGAAGTTCGCTGTCCTAAATCCACACTGAGAGTAAACTATCAAAGTTTACATCACAAACCTTCATAAGATGAACTCCTTGAGTTAGGAAGGTCTGGAGTAAACAATAATGTCTGTTGTTCAAAACTGAAATCAGTAGAGTACAATCTGATTTTAGTGCTCTACATTTCCCAAGTATAAGCATGAGTGAAAAATATTGTGTTGCACCAAAATATCTCAGAAGTGGCAGAGAAACACCTCCAAGCAATATCCAACTGAAATCTATTACTTCCTTGACAAAGAAGAAAGTGCCAACTCCCTTGAGTGAGAGCAACCCAAAATGTGAAGTGACTGACCTGCAACCCAAAAACAAGCTCAACACTGAAATTCTGATCCATTCTTTGCCAAGTAACACTCCCAAAAGTAACCATTCGTTCATTACTCCAATCCTTACTTAAAAATCTCTCTCCAATCCATTTGTAGATAAGCAAAGGGAATCACCAAATGGGTGGTAAAGAAAGGAACAACATTGTTAATTCTGAAATTTTCATCCTTATACCTCCAAAGGTCCTCCCTTCCATTCCCAATTAACTTCATCAATCCTTCTTGAGGATCCCAAGCATGGGTACCCAAGTAGGAATGATCTCTAGCATGCCTAGAAAGGTGCACAACATAACTTCAAGTGCCATCGAAATCAACATGCACATCATGGAAATTTGTGACTTATTTGGTAATCCCTTGTAGCCCATCCATGAAAGCACCAACAACTGAAATGCAAGGAGCAATTGTTGTCATCAAAACCATCCCTAAAGAAAGATTAGTATAATATATAACATCACTCAATCCAAAGGATGGATTGTCAAACATGTTGATGTCATGTTTAAATCCTTCTTTCTTCAAAGCTATGTAAGTAAAAAGCTTTAAACCACCTTTCCTTGTTGCTGCTCTGAAATTTCCAGCAAACTCTAGAACATTGTTTGGAAACTTTTCAAAATCTGAAATGTTAAAGTCTCCATGAATCAATACATCCCATGAAGATACTGCATCTCCTAGCGTCATAATACTCCCTATGCAATCTTCATTTGTCACCTCCTTTGCATATTTCATATCCGGTGGTCTCCCAGGAGGGTAACCAGTCACCTCATAATGTGAATCTAAATCAAAACCAAGCTGAAAACCACACTCCAACTAAAGTTCTGATTCTTCTCCCGGATCCCATACCTTGCTATTTTCACCAAGTGCAATGCTACAACCAGGAGTAGTCCCATCATCCAACTCGAAGAGTGGATTATCAAATGCCAAATTAGCACTCATCAGAAAGAGGATTACTCATTAACTGAAAATCATCATAATTCACATGCTCCACCCACACATCTTGCTGATCCAAACTCCTATTTTCAGAATTTTTGGAACAATTAACAAGATCAAACTCCTCCTGAATGTAATCAAGCTCCTTCATTACTTGTTTGATCTTCGTGGCCCTTTCTCTATTCTCCTGCTCTCTGAATTGTTTGGCCTCATAGAGCTGTTCATTTGCTTCAAGAAGTGCTTCTTGGACACTTTTCAGAGCAAGCTTCGTGGATCAAGCTCAATGGTGAGCTCACTAACCTCTCCCCTTAACCGCTTAGTCATAGACAAGGTCTCATCTGTAAGCTTGGTGGCAACATCTCTATCATGCATCGTGTGTAAGAAAACCGATTTTATTCCCTCCATAGTGCTTTTTATCATGTGCAAATCAACAAGGGAAACATTTTGCTCATATTGGTCTCTTGGTATCATGAAGATGAATTTTTCAACAAGGCTTCTAATGTCATCCAATCTAGTTAAAGTGTGCACTTCATTTTCCATAGACACCAAAAACTGATTTTTCCAATCTTGTTCAGGCAAGGATAGTGAACTGCTGTTATATTGCTTACCAAAATCAGAACTTTCATACCTTTCGTCAAAGTCTCCAAGGCTGTCCCAAATCATGTATGCCTCTTTCTTATCATCCTCAACAGTGAACTGTGGATCCAAAACAACAAGGTTACTAGGTCTCTGTTCGAGATCAGCTAGATGTAATGTGAATTCAGATTTGCTTTCAAGATCAAAAACAACACCATCAATGCCACCCTCCATGCATAACTGTGGAGATGAAGTTAGAACAGCACTACAGTCAAAAGGAAATTCATCTCAAACAGGATCTTGGTCATACTTAGGTGCCAACACACCCGGATCCCAAGTGCTAAAAGGGTGATTGCTCTATTTAGAAAAAATGTGCTCCTCATAAATGGTTGCCTTTGTGAATAAATCACTCTCCAACTCCCTAGTACTGGCATCATCATAGTCGTTCCTCTCCATAGGCTTGGTTTGAAAGTCAAACCAAAAACCACCTGTGTCATCATCACTGAAATAAGATATGGAATCATCTTTAGCTGGTAAAAAGACATCATCATATTTGCTCTCAGTATGCCCATCATCTGAAGGTATATTAATGATCTCAACTATCCCAACATTCGCACTAGGGTTATTAGCTTCATTGGATAGCTCTAAATGTGTATTCAATAACCAAGAAAGGTTAGATAGCTACTATATCCTCTTGCAACTTAGCACCTTCCAAGATTAAACCAAAATTCACAAAATTGCAGGAGGATATAGTAGCTATATCCAAAGAAGTTGAATACACATTTAGAGCTATCCAATGAAGCTACTATATCCTCCTGCACTTAGCACCTTCCAAGATTAAACCAAAATTCACAAAAGCGCTGCAGTCAGTGTAATGTCCCCATTCTTGGAATGGTCGCTATTAGAGTTGAATCGGATCTTTCACATCGCTCCGGGACTCTTGGAGGTTTGTTTCGCATGGAGCGAGTCATTTATCTTGTCAAGAGATCATATTGTGTTGTATGGATGTCATGCCGATATGGGAGAATGTTTTCTTATGAGTGCCTTGTCCACACTTTCATTCATGGTCAAATCATACGGGGGTTGCTATTGTCACCTTGGATGACTTATGATAAGGAATCCCATATTCTCTAACACCTCATAAAGGAATATAATATCCCTAGACTAAGCGCTTGAAGAAGAAGGTAAAATATTAATCAAATCTTTAATTTGATTATGTCTAGGCACCCTATTGTTTGGAGGCTGGTCAGCCCTAAGGAATGATGCCTAGGTCGGCCTCTTTGAGGAAACATTAATGAAAATAAAGGGAGAAACAGCCAGGTTGGCCAGCTGGAGATAAGGCAGCAAATGGTGTATAAATACTAGTTCATTTGGCATTGCAAACACATCAATCAATCATCATTCATTCAAGCATCTTATGGAGAAAGGTTTAGAGACGAAAACCCCCAGTCGTTAGAAAGAGTTGGATGAAACCCTAGCTTCTTCATGAGGATTCCATCACGGGAATTCACTTGTACTTAATTGTTTGGGCAGATCTATAGAGCAGAATTACACATCAGCTTGAGAGCATTTATTTTAGCTTCTTCATGGCACATTTGAGTGGAGCTTCATCCTAGAGCTGGAGCGAATCACCCTAAGGAGGAGCGACCTGCCTTTAAGGCAGATTTGTGGCAGATTTGGGACTGCTGTGCATTAGGGTTAGAGCAGGTCTGTAGCAGCAGTCTTGTTTCTCCATCATCAGCTCACATTGAAGCCTATTTTACATAATTTGGTATGTACTTATCATATTAGTATTGAGTCATAACAGCAGATATATATATAGTTTGTATTGGACATGATTATCTCTTGATTGCATGTAAAAATCAGACCTTTATATTCAGTTTACAGCAGCAGATTGGTTACTCCATTTGGTCATTGTTATCTTGATTGCAAATGTGTATTTCATGGTGAAATGTATCCCTCTTGATTGGGCGAATCATGTGTGGTATTCTCTTTAATGCTTTGATATAATGTTTGTGGAGTTATTTCAAGTATTTGCAACCTGAAATATAAAAATCAGAATCAGAATTAGGGTTAGGGCAGAAATATAAGTGCAGAGCTTTAGGGCAGAAAATCAGAGAATAAGTTGGAAAAGCCGGAAATCCAAACTAGGGCATAATAGTTCCATTTGGGACATTACAGTCAGATACAGCAATTACCTGTCATATGCTTGCAGACAAATCAATTGGCAGGGGTGTACCCTGCCTTGTCACTGGAAGAATGCATTTTGACAAGTCCTCTTCCACTCATGTCTCTGGTTCTGCTTCTGCCATCTTCGACAAATATAGAGCTTCTGCACATCCTAACTCCACCTTCTCAGCCTGAGGTGCAGTTTCTTTTAGGTCAATGTATAATTAAGCACATATTGCATACAATTTTCTTCCTTGAATAATCATCTTCTCTGTTGAGGTTTTCTGCAACTTCCAGTTTTCTCCTGGAGCATGATTAATCCTCCCTTGAACTGCTGGATATTCTCATGGATGGTCCTACTTCACTCTTTTCAATTTCAAACCTTCAACATAAGTCCAAAGCCCCAAAACCCGTCTCTAGTTTAGATCCATTAAGTATCTTCACAATTCTTTTTGTTAAGAGAGAAGAATAACTAGTGGGGAAGATGAAACAATCTCTTTTAGTTTTTAAACAAGATCATGGATGCTTGGGATGAAACTTTCCCAGATAACAATTACAGATGGATGAAATGGGCAACATGTCTAATTTGGCATCTTGTTGTATTTCCAAGTATCATGTGACATGTGGCGTACATTTGTAGGTGGAAATTAACTTGCTGAAGTGTTAATGAAATAGCTCTGATGAAGGGTCAATTGGTGAATAAAACATGACATGATTATTGCATTGACATGTGCTGATCCTCTTGCATTTGGGCATTTAATATGGTATCTTTGCCATAAAACAGTCAATTTGTTGACCATCTAATCTTTTACATGACCATAACCATACATGACCAGAAAGTAACCCACATGGTGTTGCCTACACACTGTGACATAATTGTTTGCATAGAGATGTGATGCCTTGAAATTGTCTTCCTAGGTGTTTGCAGTACTACTAAAACTGTTTTCAGTAGGTTTCACCCACGCAATACCTTATATTAGAAATTTGACTTGCCAATTGGACGACTCCTTGAAAAATGCATGAATTTTGAAATTAAAAATAATGACACTTGATTTGGTGTTTGTATGAAGAAGTTATGGTCTCTGCAGGGCATTGCTGCTGTGATACCACAATGATTGCTTCCACACGGTGTTGCCTAGGCGATACCTCAACCAATGTCAATTTTGATGGCATCATAGGATTTCTCTTGAAAACTTATATGATTTCAAAAAATAGTGGCACTCAAATTTGAGTCAACAAAGTTATGGCCTTAGTCGCAGGGCTTTGACCAAGAAGTGATCTCTAACATGGTCATCTCAAGATGATTTCAAACACAGTCCTTAACTCAAATTCCAACAAAATGATATTCAAAAGATATCGACTCTGCGAGAACATAGAATGGTCTTGAACATGCAGGACCACATTATTTTCCATGATGCTCATGCATTGGCAAGCCATTAATTTTATGTGACAGACTGCTCAAGTTCAGAGGAAGGTCTAAAAAATTTAACTCCTTGCTTTATGGGGACCCACTTTTCATTTAGAGAGTCAGCATCATTCCAAAATATACAATGCTACATTATTTTGTGTTCATGGTTTTATTTTTAATACATTTGTTCAGCCATGTTGGAACTTCAAAAAAAATCTAAGTTGCTGAATTGGAATTGGGTATTGATACGGGAACGTGGATGTGATATGCTGGTATGGTGAAGTTTTTTTGGGGCCGGTACATTCTGGGTATGTCTGTACCAAAAAAATATAAAAATAATAAATAGATAGATATTTGTATCCTAAAAACTATACTATATTAATACCATATTAACATAAAGCTATACTAAAGCATATTAGCAAACATTTATCTTAGTTTCGAGAACCAAAATACTTCATCTATACTTAAACTTTCGGCAAAATTTTGATGAACTATACCAAGTCTTTTAACGGCTTAGTAAAGCTATACCAAAATATGTGCATTAAATAAAGTTAAAGCTATACCAAAATATGTCAAGTAAAGCCATACTAAAATTAATGAATATACCAAAATTTAAAATATACTAAACTTAATGTTAATGACTATACGGAACTTTAATGAAAGTCTTTTGCCAAAATAGTAAATCTATACTAAAACTTTTATCTTGACTCGGTTTTGGAAATAGAATGCGTGGAGTTGAGAATGAGTCGGGAGCCTTACTTTCTATGTAACGTTCAGTGATTTAGGGTTTCATTTGCCTTTTTTGACAATAAAACATTTTGGTTATAAATCTGGTTCAAGCAGAAAATATTCCCCATTTGCTGTTGCTGCAACTCTTTACCACACACAAAATGCCTGTTTGCTGTTGCAGCAACTCGTTACAACACACAAAATGCCTGTTTTCTGTTGCTGCAACTCGTTACAAAATGTGAAATGCCTGTATGCTGTTGCTTTGAGTTGCTAAACACATGAAATGCATTATATCCCAGCTGTTTAGGGTTTCAGGATGGTTGTTTGGGGTTTCAGACGGCTAAAAAGTCAGAAGACTTGCATTGAAAAGTCCACCTGCCCTAGGAATCACCTTGAAATCGATTTGGAAACATCACATCTAACACAAAATCGCTTGGGTACACCCTTCATCGATTCCATATGATTTCAACCAAAAAAATCCGAACCCTACCCGATTGTATAGTCGAATCGCACCCAAATCCAATTCTGGGATGAATCGTACCTGGAAATGCAAGGTTTTCCTGCCGATTCAGTAACATTGTGAAAAATAGTACATAAAACTTGGCTTAAACATGTAATTAGTAAATTTTGTACTATTTTCTAAAGGCAATACTTGGTTTTACATTTGCTTATTATGTGAATGTTTTTTAAGAATCCAAATTTAGTTTATATTCTGTGCCAGAATATGGAGAGTTTCTCAAATTGAGTTTCTCTGAATTCTCCTATTGTTTGGATCTTGACAGGAAGGATTTGCCATATGAGTTATTATTGATTCAATCTATTTTGCTCATAACACATATAATGAGTCTATTAGAAATATATTATAGTTTATCAGTCATTTATATTCTCAGTGGTCTAACTTCTTTGATCTTCTTTTTTTTGCATGTTATTTCAATTCCTTCTTTGAATTGCTTTTAATCCCCATTTAAAAAAATCATAAGTTTCATGTAAGTATTTTTGTGTCCTAATAGATTCGTGTCTAGTTGCTGACAGCATTGCCTTGGTAATATATGATTTATCTTTTAATCACACATTAGTAGTCAAATGGGTTGTGAGATCTGCACATTGGTGTCTAATTTATTAAATGTATGGTGCAGTGGCTTCATGTGACAAACACTGTCTGGTGGCAAGATTTTCCTTTCAGAAGTACAAAGAATTTTCTATCCCTGTTTACATCTTCATCAGTTTTTGAATCAAAGGGTACCGTTGATGGGGATTTCGCTGCTCATTTGGCTGGTTTTCTTGCTACCCTCATTTCTTGTGTTCCTACTGAAGCACATTGGGTGGAAGAATTGACTCAGTATGATTTCAGAAAGGCTTCTGCGTATTTGGTTGCTTCTGTTCCAGGCATGCATGGATGCCCTCATCCTCGTCCTCAGCTTCCTGTGAAATTCCAACCTGTAAGGAAAATTTTAGATGATTTAACATGTATAGTCAATGATTTGTTTACTGTATTGTGAGCATGGAAAAGGATGCCTTTGTCAAGACACCATAATAGGCCCATATCAATGATTGAATATTCTTAAAGGTGAAGCAGAGCTAGGTACAACTTGAGTTGGCTTGATCGTGAAGGCATGTGTGTTCTGTAGTGGAGGACACATCAAATCTGGAGGTGAGTAGGTTTGTATACTTCATTTAACAATATACAAGGTAAATGGAAAAATATTCCCCTTGTGGAATGCTTACATAAGGGGGGTCTCCCACACCAAGTTGGTTTCTTGCTTGGCAGGACCAAAAAAGCTACCTTTACATTATATGAGTTGAATCTATGCAGTATCTAACTCTATAGTCTTAGCTACCTTTACATTATATTTATTTTTCAGTTTATGGGGTGAAAGCGGGGAGGAGGAAGGTTTAGCAAGTTTTGAAATCTATACTTGCTAGAGCATATAGCATGGTTTTTGTATACAATGAAGATGTTAAATAAACATTCCTATATTTTAAATAGAACAATGTAGACTATAATATTAGAATGGGTGATTATGCCAATTTTCCTAAATTGTGGGCCATGATAAATAGGTAAAAGTAAAAGTCATTTTTGAGGTCATAGGAAAGTTGGACCTATATTGGCATATGTGAACTCCCATGTGGAAGCTCACAAGGGGATTTCTTTTTTTGTTAGTCTTATATATTGGTCGAAGTTTCAAACTTCAAAGTGGATATGGCAAAACAAAAATTTGCAAAAGAGCAAATACACTAGAATAAGTACAGCTTGAGTTGGCCAAATGATGGAAGAGAATTTTGGAAGGGGGGAAGGGTTGTACACTTCTTTGAACAATATATAAGGTAAAAGAAAATTACATCCTTTACCGATGGTGTGATGATGAGTGTAAATCCCTTCATTAGAGACTTTGGTTTTTCCTCACCCATGACCTTCCCTCCATACACTCCATCTATAGGGAGTATCATTGTTTGCTCCTCGTTTCTTGTGTCTAGACGACTTCCCGTCCTTGCTGATCTCCACCACTCCCCCAAGAGCTTTTGTTGCACTCTTCTCCTGAGAAAAACCACCGCCTTTGACATCAAACTCGAGGCATGGGTTTCCTATGCTAGTTCTCTTTCCGATGTACCCGACAAACTTGTTATTGGCCCCCTCTCCACCGCTATCTACTGTTTTCTCCATTTGTACTGTCAAAAGGGCTATTTTGAAGTTGTGTACAAGCAAATTAGTAGATTGTGAAGGCCTCCAAGCTAAGTTCTTCAAATATTATGGGGAATCCATTGCCTTCCCTTTGGCAAAACTTTTTAATGAGGTGGTTTGTTTAGGTTTTCCTTAGCTTTGGTCCCAAAACATAATTCATCCTATTCATAAATCTGGAGATGTCTCCAACCTTGCAAACTACAAGACCATTATGATTGGGCATACATTTGCCAAACTTTATGCCACGGTGTTAGACATGCAACTTTTAGAGCACTTGGAGAGAAGTAATCTCAAAGCTAGGGGCTAAGTTGGCTTCGAGAGAGACTACTAGACTATTGACCACATCTTTACGCTCTGGGACATTATTAAGGCTTGTCACCGATCTTCTGAAGTCTTTTGCTGTTTTATAAACCTCAAGAAGGCGTTTGATTCGGTTACGAGACACGTACTTTTCTAGAAATTGCATACATTCTAGATTCTCTCATCACTGCAACTTGGAGGCCTTATGAGACAATTATTGGATAGTTCCATACTTCTCATAGTCTTTTTGGCTTTGTGAAGAGTACCATTGGGTCAAGTAGGGATGTCCTCTCTCATTGACCCTCTTCAGCATTTACGTTGATGAGTTTGAGGAGTTTCTTGAGCAACATATCGATATTGATGATGGTTGTCTTTTACATGGGGTGGTTATAGCCATACTACTTTTTGTTGATGATGTTGTTCTCCTCTCTCATTCTACTAAGGGCCTACAATGACAACTTGATGCTCTTGCTCCTTTGTGTAAGCATCGCCAACTTGTGGTCAACCTTAGTAAAACTAAGGTCATGATTTTAAACATCTCCAAATGCTCTTTTCTAGATTCCAGTTCTTCTACAAAGGGGAACCTTTGGAGATCACATCAACATACACCTACTTGGGGGTCCCATTTTTGGCCCATCCATTAGCATGAAGCATGTCTCTCAATCGTGTGTTTGCAAGGGATATATGTCTCTCAATCGTGTGTTTGCAAGGGATATGCCTCTCTTTTTGTCTTGGAGTGTCAGTGTTTCTGGGTCCACTTTCAAGATATCCCTTCAAATATACACCTTTTTGATAAATCGTCAAACCTATAGTTTTATATAGGTTTGAGGTTTCGGGACTTGGTTTGGGGTTCGTTGATTGGGTTCGTATTGAGAGAGTCCAAATTCTCATGTTGCAGGGCAGGAAGCATTGCAAATAGATTGTTCCTCAATACATCGTTCATGTTGAGTTTGCTGCCCAACCTTTATGCCTTGAGACTATCTTCTACATCCACAAATTTAGATCCATGGGAGATTTCACTTTAGGTTGTGAGAAAAAAAGAAAAAAAGAAATCATATTAATATCCATGGATGATCGAAGGTAGGTCAATGGACTTGAGAGTACACCGGATTAAAATAGAAAATTCTAGGAAGAGCAATTTAGAGAGGCCAACAAAGGGGAAGAACCAAAAACAAAAACACAACATTGCTAGGGACCACCAACACATATGGTCATGGAACCAATACAAATAGCCAAGTAGGGGGAACAAGAATCCCAAAGAGCATAAGCCGAGGAGTACTGGAGAGATAGGAAAGTCTCATCGAGTATCATTGTTCGAGCTCGAAATAGAATCGCTAGTGTCATTGTCGATCACTATGAAAGGACCAATACAAGATTTGATAGTGCTCAGTGGTTAAAGCTGCGAGGGCAAAGTTGGGGGATTCTAAGAGGAAGCAAGACACTCCCTCACACCTAACATCCAAGGCCAAAGTAACTCCCATAGTAGTGAAGAAGCTGATAATATGTGTTTGTCCCTATGGTTGGGGTGTGCTAGAGAGCTGAAGATCTATGTCGTCGAGAAGGAGCCGAACATTTCCAAAAGAAGCAAACCCACATTGTTGAGGGGGAAAATGTTGGGGCAAAAGTTGTGAGAAATGTCATCTCACAAGTCTATCCACATCTATGTGTGAAGTAGCAGTATCTGAAGGCCGTTTAGAGCCACTAGTCTATTGGATGGGCTAGAAGGAGGCAATCAACCTAGGGGATCTACGATCCCTAGAGATCCCCCTACAAGACTCTGTGCCAAAGGGTGAGGCGCTCCTATAGATAAAGGACCAAGCACCTCTAGTCTAGATATCTAAAGAAAGTAGATAAGAGTGTTGCTTGGGTGCTTGTAGTGGTAACAGTATCTCTCTCATATCTTATAGTAAATGTGGCATCTAAAGATGAAGTGCTCCTTAGTCTGCACATCTTGGAGGGAGTAAAGATGACAAATCCAATCTTGGTGAGGAATATAGTGATCCATCTCAACTTGTAGTTAGAGGGAACACACCCTTAGTTGGCCAAGGGGAAACCTTGAGCAATGTGACCAATGATGCTTGAGATAGTGAGGACAACATATGATACCATCGTTTACCTATAAGAAATGCTCAGTGTAAAAAGCAAGCTTCCGACTAAGTGGCATAAGATGTTTACTGCCTAATTGAATATGCTTGAATACACAGAGTAAACAAAATTTAACTATACCAATAAATATAACAGATTCATAGCCAATGCTCATAGAAGATTCATACCAGAATGATATCACAATCTTTTCATTAATATGCTCTTATACAGATGTAGTATATGTGGTCCCTTTCTCAATGACAATGAAAGTATATATAAGTGGCCGACGGTTGCTAGTTACTTCCAACCGTTGGCAACTACCCAAGTAACTACATACAATGAACAAGATGACAACTAATCTTCCCAACAAAGTGAAACATAATTATATACTATAACTAATTTACTGTCTACATGTATTGTCTGTAAATGTTCTCTTTGGTAGCTCCAATCATGGTCTCCTTCGGAGGAAGGAGCTAAGTAGGAGCATCCAAGGAATACATGAAAAGATGTAGTCTATCAGTAGAGATGCCAACGAAAAGAAGAAGCAACCTAGTCTCCAAGTACCAACAGTGCCAATGTTCGGTAAGGACCAATGAAATAGTGGGGGCAAGTGAAGCAATCCTCTCTGAAGAGCATCTCTCATGACCAGAAGATGAGGTCTCCATGGATCTATAAACCTAAAGATGGTCTCAAAGTGTAGCGGCTGGGTGGCAAATTCAATTTGGATGATGCATTGCGGAATTTTCTACTTGCAACGGATCTCATGCTGTAGCATGAGAGTCTGGACCCTCTAAATACAGGCCCAATCAATGGCCCTTGAGCTAGGTACCCAAACCTCTAAACCATATAAAACTCTAGGATTGATGATTATATCAAAAAGGTATAACTTGGAGGGGATGTCTTGGAGATAGATCTGAAAACACTAACATTCCAAGACAAAAAGAGAGGCATACCCTTTGCAAAGGCATGAGTGAGGCAATCTTCATGCTAAAGGATGGACCAAAAAATTGGATCCCCAAGTAGTTTAGGCTAATGTGATCTCTAGAAGTTCCCCTTGAAAAATTGGAATTTGGAAAGAGTGCTTGGAGATATTGAAAATCATGACCTTAGTTTTACTAAGGTTGACCACAAGTTGTTGAAGTTCACAGAACAAGCAAGGACATCAATTGTCGTTGTAAACGATTGATAGAGTGTGAGAGAACATCATTGACAAAAAGAAGGATAGCTATAACCACCTCATGTAAAATACAACCATTATCTAAATGAGTATGTCGCTGAAGAAACTCCTCTAACTCAATAATGTAAATGTTGAATAGGGTCGGTGAGAGAGGACATCCTTGTTTGACCCCAATAGTACTCTTCACAAAGTCAGAGAAATTGCTTGACAATTTTCCTTAGATACTGCAGTTATGGTTAATTGGTAGTTTCTAACATATATATCAATCAATTTTTTTTTTTTGAGAACAGTTACCAAGTTTCACAATCTGGATTTGAACGGGAAGGGAAACAAATCCAAGAATCCAGAATTCCTTAAAATTCAGACAGTCCAGTTCAGAATAAATATGTGTGTGTGTGTGTGTGTGTGTGTGTAAAATAGTAATAGCATAGACACATGTAAAACTTTAAATGTTGGATGGATCAGAGCAATTCAGCTGGGACATTGAAATATTCCACATGGATATTGCTCTGAAATTCTGAACTTTAACTTTCAAATTCTTCCCTAGTTTTCTGCACTTCAGTTTTCTTCTCAAAATCCTAAGCTCTGCCTTGATTTTTTCTGATCATGAACATGTCACCACAGCGAACAAATAGACATCCAAAACATGACAAGATTGATGGCAAATGAAACTAAACAATGACATTCATAACCACCATGAATTACACAATGAAATACACAATCTAATCTCACCAAAACTCACACACAAGCCTGATTTTCTGAGTGGAAGTCTGCTGTCATAAATCAGAATGTTAAAGTCTAATTATTACATTCAAATCAAAGGCCTCACATTACACAAAATGCCGGAATGCTGCTGATTAAAAATCAGAACCAAATGCATAGGTTGTACATACAATTATGGATGGGATGTCACTCCTCAAACCTCCAAAGAGATGGCACTAAATCTGCTGCTAGGGTTTAGTGATTTGAAACCCTACTCAACCCAATTCGCCTTCCACAAATTCAGTGATCCACTTAGGGCTAACCTTAATGCAAGGAAAATGCCAAAAATGCAAAAGAATGTATCCTCCAAGGGTGGCGCACAGATCTGCTCCAAAAATGATGCCAAATTATGTTCAAAGATGATGATTAATGCTGCTCCAAGGTGGCGAACAGGTCTGCTCCAATCTGATGCAGAAATCCAAGCCTAGAACTCTTCAAAGATGCTCAAATTCGTCTTCGATGCAAAATCGCTCCTTCTCCAATATGTAGCGCTCCAAGTCTAGGATGAATCCTAGTCAAATATGCCATGATCCACACCAATGAGAAGCCCAAATCTGTGCCAAGGAAATGGCGAACCAATATGATCCAAATGTGCAATTCAAACAAAGGGAAAACTGCCCAATTTATCCAAGATTGACCTCCACAAGTCAAATCGCTCCACTCCTATGGATTGCACTTAAGATCTACGGTAAGCCCTAGCCAAATCACATCACAAACTCGCCAAATGGTGAAGCTATCAAATCTGATCTAAAAATCTGATTATGAAATCTGCTCTTCTTCACCCACGAACAACAATGAAGTGCAATTAGGGCACTGTCACAAACTCTCCACAAGATGAGCTAGGTTTTCCTCCAACTCACCAAATATTCGCAAGGGTTTTCGTCCTTGGAATAGTTGCAACTAAGTTGCAGATCCACAACGGGAAAATTAGGAAACAAACTCAATCTTGATGATGAAAATGCCTTAACAAACCTTGTATAAATACCTGAATTCCCCTTTTTCCATAAGCTGGCCGACCGAGGAAGAAATGCTATAATTTTTATCCTTTCACAAGGCCAACCCACAAAAGAGATATTGGTGCCCAAAAAAAGATTTGAATTCCTTATGTTCTACTCCTCAAGAGGCTGACCCTCAATACACAAACTTGGCGCTCACAAAGAACAATATAAACTCCTTACAAACTTGGCCGACCGCCTTGGAAAGTTGGTGCTCAAGGTAATTATATATAGGCCAACCAACCTTAAATTCAAAATAAATATTTGAATTAAAAATATATATATATTTTTAATTTCCCTCCAAGAGCACACCAAATCAAAATAATATATATATACACACTTATTTTTGCCCACCTTAAAACCTCAAATGGGTCGTTTCTCTATGAGGGCAATTTATTAATTCACAAGAAATACACCAAAATTATGAGAAAAATATGATAATCCGCTTTTCATGCTCAATTCGCCTACCAAAAATTCCGAGATGTGAGAATTGGCCTTATAGGTCTTCTTCTATGAACACTCCGAAAAAGGGGACATTATAGACATGATTTGCAGGGAAATGAAATTTTAATTGGAAAGGAATAAAAATAACAAAAATGTTTAGATTGGATTAGTTTGATGTGGTATGTCAAAAAATCTGGATCTGACAGGGAGGCCATATCCGGCAGGGTTATAGAGCTAGCTTCAACCTTTTTATCTTTGCTTTAAGTTCAATCTATTATTAGTGGTTATAGATGAATCCATGACATACATGATGATCAACTCAACTTCCATATTTCTGCAGACACTTCCTCTGTTATGAATCCATTATTAATTAACACTGCTTGTGTTGTATTGACAGGAACCCACCCAGTCACTTTATAAAGCATATATATGTTGGCTCTCTCTAATTGTTCATCCTCATTCATCTGTATTTGTTCATTATATCACTGCTGTGTGCATGTGAACTAATATCAAAACTAAATGTTTTGGCTCCTGAGACTTGTAATAACTCTTTCAATCTGAATGTGTCTGGCATTTCCAATATGTTGCGAGTAAAACATCAAGAAGAGGCCATTCTTGATCTGCAAGAAGGCGTCCGTAAGGGCCCAGTAGAGGACTGTGTGAGGTGTTTGTGAGGCCAGTCTAGTGTTCTATCTGTTATCTAAGAGAACCATTTGGTGCCTGCAAGGTTTTGGTCTGTGCATGGTTTAATTGTGTGCGACTGTCACCCTGATACGGCCTAGTAATGATGTTTGGCAGCACCAACCACTCGAATTTGTATGGGTCATCAAGGTTGTAGGCAGGGTATCTAGGTGTGCACACTTGGTCAAATTTTGGCAACACTCAGTATGCATCTGCATCTGATAAACATACCATCTTCTGAGATGCACATGATCAGGCACTGGATGTAGGCTAAACTTAAGGTGCATTTTTGACATGTGAAGTAGTCCTTATGTGTGCACCTTGTGCAAAAAGAGGATTAAAATGAAAAACTCAAGAAAGTAAAACTGAACATTTTATAAGGGTTTCAAAATCCTACAAGTCATTTAGCTTACATATAGTTGAATATTTGATATGACACTTGTAAGTTTGGAGTTTGAGTTTGATAATTCTTCACTTTTATCATAACATATGTGACATTTGAGGTTTATTATTTTGTATTTATTTGTGTTTTAAATGGTCAACGTCATAGCTACATTTTCTATTCTTTTTCATGCACGACTGCACCACAGTACTGTGCATCTATGTTTTGTGTGTACATACGTATCTGACAATCCTGCAGCTGGATCAGGGATTCCTTTGGCGAGCCCAATAAAGTTTTGTTTCACTATGACAGCATCTCGGGCCTTCCACTTGAGCCCAGAGGTTGGGTTCTGAGATGTCAGAAGGTTATAAGATTGGGGAATAGCTGAGCCTGAAACAGATTCTGTAAGTGTAGCCTTGATCCTGTTCCATATGAGGTTCTCTCCTTTCTTCCTCTCTTTCAATATGATCCAAGGGGTTGTGGTAGACAAATCCTCTACTTACTTTTGCTTTCATCAAGCCCTTTTGAATCCTTAGGTTACTGGGCAAGGCTTCTAAGGGAGCCCTGTGAGACCCAGCTCAGTTGAAGGAGAAAAATGATTAAATGAACTTATCTTTGTCCATATCTTCCAAGCATATGGACAGTTGCTAAGATTGTGGTCAATGACATCTTTTGCATTCTTGCACATGGGACATCCTGAGGGGCCCTGACTCTCTCTTGTTTAGGTGATTTGAGAGTAAGAATTTTTAAACAGATAACCAAAGGAAGTTATTGCTTTTGGATAGGGCTCAATGATCCAAGCATTTTGTAAACAGATTCTTGCTCTGGAACTGATTGCAATATGTAATGTCCCCTTTCCAAGCCTAGTCATTGGTGGGCCCTATAGCCTATTTCCGAATCTCGATAGGCTATGTGGTATGGTTAGGGGTTCCTCTTTATGATGGACTTCTAGTTCAGTTGTTTGTGTATTCTGATGTTGGTTTTGAGCTCTGTGTTGTGCTAGGACGACCTTGCCACTTTCAGAATGTTGTTCGGGCTCCTGAATAGTTCTCCAAGATTCTTGGAGGAGCTGGCTATTTATAGAAAATCATCCAATTGGTTTCATTTTCCATTCCAAGACATTTGGAACATTTTGGTTCGGTTTAATTATCAGTTTGATGAAGATTGGAGATTTCCACAAAGGTGATAATTAAACAAGCTTTTTTATTATATTTTTCACTTAAGTCTCTAAAGTTGGAAACATTAAAAAGTGACTCAAGTGTTATAGCTTTTTAGATTGGGAAAATATATTATATTTTGTCTAGGCACATTAAAGTGAGCAACATCTCTTGGAAAAGGGGACTTCTTCTAAGTTTGAGAAAAAAAGTATTATTTTTCCAAGAAAGAATTAATTCTTGTGTAACTCCCAGGTGCCTATAAAAGTAGCGTGAACTCATTTTGAAGGTTTATGCTTTGGATTTTATACTGTTATGTTGCTGGGATTGAACAAGAGAGTTCTTCCTTCCTTCTTGAGGACGAAAACCCTCTGGAAGATGTCCAGTTTCGATGGTGAAAGATCCTTCCTAGCTGGAAGATGGTGACTTCATTCAGGAGTTGCATAGAGCTGATTTGGATTTTGAGGTTTTGATCTGAGATTTTTGTTATTTCCCTTGAAGTTGGTGATTGAAGACTGATTATGAGCAGTTTATGCAGATTTTGGTGAAGTTTTTAATGTGTTTATGGCAGGCCGTACCTCCAGGTGCCGTACCATTCATGAGAGGGGGCGATTTTAATATTGAGTGGTATATTCTATATTGGTTGTAAATATAGCTTGGGTTATTATTGTTGATACTAAATGTCTATTTCAGAGGCTAAAGTTTGTAGTTTGGGCCAGCATTTGTAATGTTTTGTAGCTGCCGTACAGGCCTGGTGCGCCATACAGCAGGCTGATCTGAGCAGTTTTGATTGTGTTGGTTCAGATTTGAGTTAAAGTCTGAAATATGCTCCTTATTTATCCTCCAATATGCTGTTTGGAATATGCAGTGATTTGAAGATGGATTGAAATCCTTGTATGATGGATTCGTGGGTCTCATTTGTGGCTGGCCGTCAGCAGGGGTACTTTCAGCTATTTCTGAGACATTACAACAACAGTGTTCATCATGCATATTGATCAGTTTGGGGCAGATATTATCATATGAATGATGATACTAATGCTTGTGCAGGTTATCTTTGTGTTGCCAAGTCTTATATGATGCTGATATGATGATCTAGATTGTTCTTTCTGAGTAGTATGCAGCTTGTTACTTATTTGTAATCATTCATTTAGTGTTGCAAAAAAAACTCTATAAACCCTAGATGGTTTACCATCAGTGTGGAGAAATTGTAGAGCTTATCTTTCTTGTTCAATTCACCCACTGAATAAGTGGAGTATCCCCATTGAATAAGTGGATGCCTTGTAATGTCCCCTTCTAGCAAGCCAAAATTTTTGCAACCTTGCACAATTTCAACTTGCACAATGTCATTATTTATAAACATAAGCCATTTGTTATCATAGATTGATTGCATTCATTTCATGATTCTTTAGAAGAGATATACTTGGGCCTTTGTTAATCAAAACCTCCATCTTATGAGAGTGAATCTGTTAGGGTGCAATGCCAATGGTATAGGTCGTTCTTCCTTCGAGGGGTACTCTAGACCTAGGCCACTCTAGGACCTTCCTTTGACTTGGGGCTCTCTAGACCACTCAAGTCAAAAGACTACCTCTTGCTCCCTAAGGTACCATCTTGAGACAAGGGCTCGAAGGGGTGCTCTAGACCCATGAACCCGTACCTATCCTTGGTCGATTGCCCGCCCCTAATCTTCCTTACTCTTCATAGTGGTGAGTGGATTAACACTATTGCCCTTATCTATCTTTCATATTTCACATGCTATTCTTACGATCATTATTCATATGCCTTGCATATTCTCTATCATAATATTTCACATGATCTATGATTTTTATCTATACATATTACACACTTGCTATCTCTCATATGTCATTTATTAACAACTTATGTGAGACGAGATGAGAGTTGCCGTTATCCATCATGGGGCTTTAATGTCTCCCATCCTTACTCAAGAAGTACCTTTGTACTCTTGGAGCTAAGGCCTCTGTGAGACTCCTTGGTACTCTAGGTAGCCAAGGCCATTAATTCACAATCCTTGCACTATGGGTACCTCATACCTCATGTGACAAGGCCTCTAGGTGATAAATATCCATGAATGGCCTCTTGGCACTTTCTACTCTTTCCCACATATGGTGTTAATAAATCACTTATGAATTCAAATCATAAATTGAATAAGTAAATATAAATACTTACTTACCTGTTGTAGCTTTACCTGGAATTCCTTACCTATGTATAATTTTTATTGTATTATTGTTGCCGTTTATTTATTTTATAATATATATTTCACTCCCTTTTACTGCTGATGTACATATCTCTATATATTAATTTATGATATCTTTCCTACTTATGACTCAGAAATATATATATATATATATATATAAATATATATCTAAATATATGTATTTTTCCGATACTCTTTTTTTATATTTTCTTCCGATGATGTTTTCCTTCTATCTCACAACCTTTATTTATTTCCCTTTCAAGGGATATGTTCGAAGAGGCACGTCTTTTATTATGCTTGGTGGTAAAAGACATACTTACCCTCTTATAATTTTTATTACTTTATATTAATTCCCTTTTGTGGTAAAACTAGTTCTAACCATACGTAACTCCCTTATCATAAGAGGATAGTTTAAAAGATGTTTATTTATATTATTATTTAAATATATTAAATAGATTTTACTTATAATATTATTCATATCTTTAATTTGAATCAATAATACATAATGCATTCAATTATAAATTACTAATATAGGGACATGACATGCCTGCTGAAAAGCAGATGCCTGCTATATATTGGATGATTGTATTAGTTTATTTGCACAAGCTTTAATTTGTAAGCCAAAGCATTGTATGTTCTCACCTCGTCCAATTTGGGAACTTGGTGATCCAAAGTGTGGAGGTATTCTTTTTGGTTGCATGTATTGTGCTAACCCTGTTTGATAGTGATTGAAAAATTAAAAAAATTTGGGGTAGCATATTACACAATAGTACTCTGTAGCTTACATTTACTGAAAATTTTCCTATTTTAGAGTCTTTCGAAATTGACACATCTTGATCACTTCAGCAGCAGATCCTAAATGAGTTCATTAAGTTCCACAGCCATCCATTCTTTCCTGAACGTGTCCTCTCCTTAGACATTTGAAGTTTCCATCTTTGGTCCCAAAGGGTGCCCTCTCAATAGCCATCCCAAAAGTAGCGACAATTGTTATTAGCATAAACACTCCAAGTTTTACCATAGTTGACTTATGTTGACTAATAAAATGATGTGCTATTTTAAAAACAGGAAAACTTTTACGGATTTTCGAATCACATCTTTTTTGAAATGGAAAGATCCAAAGGAGCATTGTGAATAATATCAATATCTAGTAAATAAAAAAAATCCAGGCATGGTGGCCTATAGGTAAATTTTTGGACTAGTTAATTGTTGCGAATTGTGGAAATTACTGACTGATATTATGTTCTTGTCTCCACAATACAGTTAAGTCCCAAGTCCTCAAACTGCACATCTGCCAGTGCAAATTATCTTGGTACTGTACCAACATCTGTTGTGGGATTAAGCTTTCGTTTTCACGCTGCAGCTGATCCAAAGGGAGAAAGGTTGAAGGCTCTTAGAACTCTACTTATAAGTTCAAGGCCAAATGTGGATGGTATGATGCCAGTGTTGCTGAGGAGGACTCTTAATGTGTCTACTGATCCAAATGCTATTAGTGTCATTGTCTGTGACATTAATGGCTCTTCTGAAGATTTCTTCGTACAAGGTTTTATTTAAGAAAATGTTTGATGTCTTTTTTTTCAGATAGAGAAAGAGTGTATAGGTTTAATGAACCAATAGTAGGTTTCCTTTGTGGTTGATGAATTTTAGTCTGAGATGGTATGTTGCTAAGTGTACTTCATAGATTATTAAGTTTAATCGTTAAATTTGATTATTTCTATATAGTTTCAATATTAGATTGTAATCCAACATAAATCTGAAAGTTGAGTTGACGCTCAATGGCATGTAGAATTTTCGACTACTCAGAGTCCTAGAAGATTCTTGGATGCTAGTAGTGTGAACCTTGGTTTTCTTCCCAAGAATGTTGCAAAATGGATTGCACCTTTATGGGATGCTGGTATTTTCATCTTTTCTGCCTATATGTGCCCTCATGAGGCTCTCGAAACTGCTTCAGGAAGAAGCAACAACAAAGTCAATCTCATACTTAATGTCTTTTCGGTATGTTAGTTCTTGATATTTAGTTAATATTTATCATTGCATAGTAATATATGTTGTAATGAACTCACTTTCTAGGGAACAATAAAAGCTCCTATTTACACTATAACTGAATTGCTTACTCGGTTCCATGGTTTTTGGCTGAAGTATTTGTTTGCAAATGCATTCAGGGACACAACTTTTCCCAACTATCTGAAATGCCAATCTGCAGTCAACATAGTTTTTTCATATGCAATCTTCTTGGGTCTTTACAACGCCCTTATGGACTTTGGCGCCTTCAAGAGGTATGAATGCAATGCATTTTCCTTAAGAATATTTCGAAAATACCATAGTAGAAGGGAAAAATTTAATCATGCCCTACATTTAACATTAAATTAAAGTTTAGAACATGTCACATTGCAGTTTATTGTTAGTTGTATGGAATGTGTAAGGTTAGGAATGCTAGAATCAGAAAAAAATATTGAAATTGAGTAGAATTAAAAAATTTTGTTTAAGAAGAGGATAATATGCTGGAAAAGCTCTTAGTCTATATGGAATAATTAGGTAGAAAGGATATGAGTGCTGTGGGTTAATTTGTTGTGTCAGTAGTCCGGATTAGGAAATCACGAGGTTAGGAAATCATGACAACAACAAATCACCCAAGTAGTTTGGCATTGGATGTGGACATGGTTGGAACTGAAGAAAAAATGACAGTTGTGACCCTGGGACAAGTAAAGAAGAATCAATACACTGATCCAGTGGTAGAAAAACAAAGGCTTTTAGAGGTTTGATCAGATATTCAAAAAGGCTATGAAGGAAGAAGGAAGATTTAAGAAACTGGAAGAAGAAGCTTCAACATTGAAGAGCCATTCAGCCCAGAAATTGATCCCTCACCATCTATTAGATGAAGCAATAATAGAGTAGGTATGACAGACTTTGGTATTGGTAGAAGGGACAAAATTTCTCTAGAGAATTGCAAATGTTTAGGAAGTTAGAAGTGGAATGACCTTTTTGACAAAAAAATTTCTAATGATAGGTGAGCAGGTGTTTGACCCTATGTTTTTAATGATTAATTAAGGATAGAAAGCTGGAGCTATCCATATGGAGATATTGGGAAAGACCTTGATGGAGGTGATCATTGATCTATGTTAAAGTGTAAATGGTCTGTCAGGGCAGATTTGGTAGATCCACTTTGTGGCCACTAACTTTCAAATCACTAGAAGATCAATATAGGATAGGGAATCTATGTGTGCTAGTAGTACAAAAGGCAATTCTTAACACACAAATTCTTATCATTAATTTGTTGTCATTGCATTCGGTGGACCAGCTTAAACAACTATCCTCCGCCAAGGTTGGTTCTGGATAGCTGAGGTTGACCATGATTGGAAGAAATATTTGTCATGTAATGTCCCTTTTTGGAATCATCACAACAATCTTGGAAATCTCCAAGACTCTTGGAGAATTCCATCATCCTTGGAGAGCACCAATTTTCTTTGAACGAAGTTATGTACTGCAGGCCGTTGGTTGCAAAGTTATGTACTGTAGGCCGTTGGTTGCGAAGTTATGTACTGTAGGCCGTTGGTTGCGAAGTTATGTACTGTAGACCGTTGGTTGCGAATTATGTACTGCAGACTGTTAGTTGCGAAGTTATGTATTGCAGACCGTTCATTGCGAAGTTATGTACTGTAGACTGTTGGTTGTGAAGTTATGTACTGCAGACCGTAAGTTGGGAAGTTATATTCTGCAATACATACCGTAAGTTAAATAATTATTTTAAGTTGTCAAAAAGTAACTTTATTTTATATTTCTATTTGACAACTTAATTAATTATTTAAAAAGGTACTCTAAGTTGTGCAGTTAAGTGGCACTAGGCTCAAGTGGACAGAAGAGGACTAATACACACAATAAAATGTTTTATTTATTATTTTGAGGAGAATATGAAGGAATAAGGAAATTAATATTTTATTATCCCAACGAGTTGCCCTAAAAGTGATTTTATAAGGAGGAGTTGAGCACAGAGAAAATGTTAGACTGAATATTGCTATTTGCTAATTGCTCTAAGTGAGAACCTGAGTTTCTCGATATTTCTTGAGGACAAAAACCCTCTTGGAATACTAGTTGTGAGGACGAAAATCCTCCTAGCTGGATTTGGTGATTTCAACCAGAAGTCACATTTGTGTTGCAAGTGTAGTTTTCCCAGTTGATGCTGATAATGGTTATTTTTTATGTATTTTAATGATATTTTTGTAGTGCAGATTTCAGAAGTTTATTTGTCTAATTTTTTAGTTTACTGTGATGGTTTTACAGTTGAAAGTTTTCAGTGATAACCTTTGGAGTGATATGTTGAAACAAGCCGTACTTTTTCTAGTCCAGTCCGTACCTTGTAGAAGCAATCAAATAAAATTAAAGTGAAATTTCTGATGATGTTTGCTAGCCGTACTTTTTCCCAGTTGGTTGTATCTTTTAAAAGTTATATCATAGATGGCTTTGTTGGCTTATGTTATTCCTAGATGTACGTGTGATTGAGAGGGGGTTGTGGGAAGTTAAAGGAGCGATTCATAATATCAAGGAAGTGATTTTATGTTAAGAGGAATCATGGGATTTAAAAAGGAAGTAGCACTCCCTCTGTCTTTTGTGGAGCCTTGGTGGGGACTGCCACTCCCTAGTAGCTTGTCGCTTCACTTTCTTAGAATTTTCTTTGGTCTATGTAAATCTTTGTGAGAGACGTTCAAATGAGAAGAAGGTGCATGGGATTGTAATAGGGGAAGCGCTTCATTCTTTGGTATTATGTGGGTGTGGTGGGGGGCCGCCTACCAGTATATTTTAAGGTTTCTGGGTGTTGGGATTGAACTTTGATGTTTGCTAATATTTTGTGGTGTTTTTTTGGTAATTCTGAAATAGTGTGGAATGTTGTTCAAGGCAGCATATAGGCAGTTTAATTCTGATTTTCTGAGATGCACCTGGCTTGAAGTTATTTCTAATTAGAGTTAGTCATATTTGGAGACTTGGGAGTGCATTTCAGTAGTAGACCAGTGTTGGGTTTTTGCCATCATCTATGGTTATTATTATCAGCGGTTAGAGTGTTTTCTGATGGTTTCAGTTCTGATATACTAGTGATAACAGCGGAGTAGAGTGATTTCAGACTTATAATTGTCTTCTCCATCAGTTTGCAGAGTTGTTCTTCAGTATGCTTCCATTATTTGCCAATGTAAGCATGATTATATGTGATTTGATGGTCTAACATTGTTGTTGCAGCAGTGTTTCAGTTTATCAGTAATCATATTTATCAGTGTTTGTAGCAGTTGTCTCATTTCTTAAAAATATTGTATTGCATTCATGCTTATGTATAACCCCAGATGGTAGTATCGCCAGAGGTATCTCATATTGTAAAACTGGATGGTCTACTGCTAGTTTGTATAGCATTCAATTCTGGCTTGTTTGGTATTGAACAAGCTTGCTTGCCATCAACTATTTTGGTTTGATCAAGCTTAGACATTTTGCTAGTGGCTTTGCATCAAGCGTACTCCGCTGAAGAAGTGTAAATAAGGTCAGCTCAGTCGCCTTGTGCAACCAATAAACATTCCTTGCTCAAAAAGGGGACATTACACTAATTTTGTAGGGCAAATTGAGTATGGGAGATGATTTGGCATATTTTTGTGGTATTTTTGATGTAGTCATGATTAATAAAATAAATTGCCCTAAGGTGGAGCGACCCATTTGGAGGATGGAAAATAAGGGAAAAATATGAAAAAATGCCTATAGAAGAAATAAGAATATTTTATGATCTCTTACCTTGAGGAGGAGAACATGATTTGAGGTCAATTCATGATGCATAATATGGCAAAGAGGTTCGCTCTTCTTGGAGAAGAGAATAAAGGAAAATAAAGAAAATATCCCTTTTATGGGTTAGCCAAGATGTGAAGGGAAAGACAAAAAGATCATAAGTGGGCGCCTAGGAGAGGGTCAGCCTAGGAGGAAGGAGAAAATAACACAAAGGACAAATCTTTAATTCGTATATTGAGCGCCTATCTTACCTTGAAGGAGGTTGGCCTAGGAGATAAGGAATAAAAGAAAAATAAAAAGGAAATATGACATGAGGTCGGCTAGCTTTAGTAGGAGGTTAAATCATGTATAAATATAAGGAGATTGAAGCTCATTTCATCATACCATTCATTGATATTTTCATAGAGTTTATCTCTCTTGGCTGCAATGAAAGTTGGGCTTGAATCCAAGGACGAAAACCCTTGTGATTCTAGGTGAATTGGATGAAAAACTAATTTCTGTTTGTGGAGGTTTCATAATGGAAGCCTACTTGCACTTCATTGGAGAGTCGTGAAGGAGAAGAGCAGATTTGCATATTCAGATTTCAAGATCAGATTTAGAGCAGTAGATGTATGGCAATTTGTGCATCCTTTGACCTAGGGTTTAACCCTAGCCTTGAGCGCCACCATTGGGAGATGGGCAATTTTGGAGTTGAAGGGTAGATTTCATCTTTGTTAGGATTTCCTAAACCCTAACTCATTGCAGCAGACCAAGCGCCAACTTGTGGAGGAGTTTTGGAGCCTCATTCTTCATCAAAGCATGTGATTTGTCATCATTGCTTAGCTGATGTAATTCGCCCAGCTAGAGTTTGTATTGGAGCATCTTTTTCATCATATTTTGGTATGTATCAACCTATTTATAGGTCTGATTTGTAACAGCAGAGATCTGATTGGTATTTAGGCATGTTTGGCCTATGCGTTTGAATGTGATTGCATTCCCAGAATTTCAGTTGTAGCAGCAGAGTTTAATTCAGAAAATCAGACTTGTTGTTGCCATTTTGGTTGCCCTACATTGTGTATTTCATGGTGTAATTCATACTAATGATGAATGCCAACTTGTATTATCATTTGTCATTATGATTTGCCATATTTGGATGTGTTTATGTTTGCTAGAACAATTTAATTAAGAGCATAAATTCAGATCAGAATTCTAGGGTTTCAGCGGAAACTTAAAGTGCAGAAAACTAGGCAGAATTCTGAAAATAAAAATCAGACTTTAGGGCAGATCCCATTGGGGATATTACAATATCTACCCAATTCTATAGCTAATGTAGGAGGGATGTGCATGGTAATGCAGCCTATTGTGTAGATGTGCCTTGCCAAGCTATAAATTTGTCTCATTTGCCTAATGCAAGAATGATGTATCAGTTATCATTGAAAGTTTTTTAGATGCCCTTCTCTTCTTTTAAGCCGGTCATGAAATGTATTGAATTATTGCTCATTTTTCCCTATTCTTAGTGAATTGCTCACATCTCCATGCCTTTCAGGTGCTTTCACAGTACAAATGGCCTAATTCCATGGAGACAGATTTTCTATATGGTAAGGGTTAAAGATTACATTAAAATGTGTACGTTGAAACTCATCTCAGTATTGTTTGAGTTATGTTGTAACTACTGTCAAGATTTAAATGCTACAGAGTATAGTGAGAAATCCTGATCTAAATGGTTTAATGCTGCTCTGAAGGTTCATCCTCCATTGGGATGTCTCTTGATGCACGTTTTCTAGCTGCCTTTGCAGCAGCTGCAGGTAGAAAGTCAACTCCATTTGCAGCATCTGACGAGACAGACCCAGAGGTGTGTCCATTTTGTCCTAGTATGACACAAAAATATTCTCATATTTTTCTCATTAATAGTTTGTCTTGTACAGTGGGGGTGCTGGGATGCTCAACATGAATCAGAAGATCCATCAATTGGAATTGTGTTTCCTACAATTGAACGAATAAAGAGTGGGAAAGATGGGACTCTTCCATACAGTCATCTTCTCTGTTTTGCAGAGGTTTGTGAGCTAATTAAAAGCTAGGTTGTTCTTGCAGCATCTTTGTCTTCTGTCCTTGTAAACTTGAAATTTAATGGTAGAATTTTTGAAGCTAAAGTTATCAATTTCCTTGTGAGGATTTCTTGAATGTTATACAGAGTACATGGGAGAGATTGAAATCTGCTAAATTTCTACATGATGCTATTCCTTACCCAAGAGAAAGAGTTGGTTCTCCAATGCATACAAAGGTAGACTTGCTTTATTTCTGTAAGAAATACAATTATTTCGTGACCTTGCCAAATATTTCTTTGTCCAGGATGTAAACAACTATGTCCTAAAAATGAATTGAACATGGAAGCCTTAATGATCGTATTAAAAACATGAAGCTCACACAATGAAAGTGGTAAATTAATGCACTTGAGCTTTTATAGTGACAATAGCTCAGAAATCTTGAATCCTGTATTCTTGAATTCATGCATAAGAGGAAATACTTATTCTTAGCCCTTTTTGTTTTAGTACCAAATTTTTCTATAGAAAAAGTACTGTTTTAGAATGTTAACGTTAGAAAAAGACATTAGAAAAAGACGTTAGAAATATCTCAACATAAATAATGCTTCATGATGGACTTCATGAATTTTTATTTGAATGTCAATTCTAAAACTCAGTCAAACATGATGTTTACAATGCCCTTATTTCTCAGTTTTTGGGAGGATGTAGGTGGAATTTCTATTAGTTACATACTACTTCCACTACATAAGAAGACATACTAATTATTGTAGTGTAACACATTACATCACATCACATGAACAAAGAGGAGAAGACAAATACCAAAGAGCGTCGATGCATTTTATTTTCCTTGTATTTATTTTATTACTTTATTGCATTGTATGCACCTAGGATAGGATAAGCTTGCTTAAGTAAGTATATATTTGGGTACATAATATTTCCCTTACACATTAGTAGGCATCTACTAAGGGAGGTAATATACATTTACTACATGTGACTTATACTTTCCTAGTTTCATGGAGACTTGAACTACATGTGTATTTTCTCCTTTATCCCACATTGGTTGTACATTCACAATTTTTGGTGGAGTGTCCTATATATACCCACTTGTAGCTCACTTTTGAGCATCCTTGTAAATACATTTGCATTCATACTGGAATAGCAGTCATGTTGCATTTCTGCAATCTTTAGTTGTGCTTTGGCTATTGTGGCTTGTTTATGTCATTAGATTTTGGGAGGTTTGCCCCATTGAAAAATCTTACATGGTATCAAAGCAGTTGGTAACAAGGCTTGCCCATCTCCAAAGAGGATAGCAAATCTTTCTAAGAAGCTAATATGCTCTTCTCTTGCATTTATAATGATTTGGAGAATCAGAAAGTTTGAAAGAAAGATCAAAATTGTGGGTTTTGTTTCATGGCATTGTTTTGCAAGTACATTTGGCTTGAGTTTAGAGGTTTTGAAGTTGCTGATTTTGCCTTTATTTTGGTTTGGATTAGGCTATATAGGTGAGATCTGCACTTATTTTTGCAATTATATATGGAAATTGACTTATTTCAACACTTATAATTTCACTATACCAAATCCCTCTGACCCCTTTATTTTCCAAGTGAATTGTAATAATTCTAAGAGATGCAAGACAATTTATAAATCTAAAGAATGCTGCAATAACCTATAAATAGAAAAAAATTAACATTTATGGTTTATAATTAAACTAATATAAAAAAATCTAGGATTTGTTCAACAAAAAATTAAACACACCTAGGGTTTGTTCTTTGGTCCACTAAAACAAAATAGAAAAAAGAAAAAAGAAATGTAAAAGAGAAATGAAATTTTTATTAAAAAACCAAACAAAACTTGAAAACACAAACTTAACTCTTAAAGCTTGCTTGAAATCAATCCTGAGTTCTTCCCAATCCTTTGTAGACTCCTTTAGATGCACCAAAAGTAGCTACAAACCTGCCCAAATGTGATTCAACCACTGATTTTAGCTCAATCTCCTTGTTGGTTTCCCTACAATGCAATCCAATTTTGGCTAAAAACTCATCCAATTTTGTCTCAAAACTCTTTTTTTTTTCTCCTTTGGCTTGAAAATGAATGAAGTTGCTTTTAGGGTGTTGGAGACAAATATAAGACACTAACTTTTGAGTGAATTGCTTTTTTTTTTCTAATTTCTACTTACCTAGCCGCTGACCGAGTCTTTCAGTCGGGACTCACCCAGACTTGGCAAGTCTGCGAGTACTCGATTGCTGAGTCTCCCAGACTCGCCTAGGGTTGCCCGGCTCGTGACTCGTTGAGTCTGGGCAAGTCTTGTATCTATGGTTTTAACTATAGCTCATAATTACTTTAAATTTGACGCGTTGGAAATAGAACAATGAAATATAAATTGAGTCACCCTCAAAATTTGCCGATAAGGGCGTGGTTCGGTGGTTAAGACGCTCGATTGTAGTGGCGGCCACCAGAGTTCAAACCCCCGTTGGGCCAACGAGCTCGCAGGTTTGAAGTGTTCTTGCTAGGGGATGAGGTCCCCTGTGTTGTGGCCTCACCGATTCATTGCTCCGGGCAAAAGCATTCGCGTGGAGCCGGAGGGCATGTCGCACGAGCGTCGCCGGTCATGTTAAAAAGTTTACCAAACGCATTATCTTAAAAAAAAAAAAGTCACCCTCAAAATTTAATGAGGGACACAATCACCCTTGATTCTATCTAGGATGGCACGATTTTGTCCTTCTTGAGCGATTTGTTCCTTTGTAGAATTTGAACTTCAATACTTGCAAAAGATGTTTGCCATATGTATATCTATATAAGGAAAAACTAGGTGGCTCTAAGAAGCACCATTGGGACCTACTATAATAGTGGGGAAGAGCAATTGACTTCCTTGTTAGCAATCAAGCCTCAAAACTAAGTCAATAGTGGTAAAAACAGACAATAAACTATGGAGTTGGATGCCGATGTAAACAGAGTAGTTGATAGCTGGAACCTACAAATATCTAGTGATAGATATATAAATGTGTTGTCCTGATTAGATGCTCTCTCATTGTATGATTAGCATAACCCAGGGTGATGCCTTCAAATATACAACCCTAGACATCTAACTCTAGGCCTTTTAGGACCTAGGACCACTTAAGAACATAAACATGCGTGCAAATTGGTTAATTATAGAAGCCCCCCTCAAGAACATAAACATGTGCAAAGTGGTGTAAAACAAAACGAGAAAAGTGCAAGGTATGCACTTTTGTCCTCTACAAGTTGTATGGTGAAGTCTTATGCTCCATTTATCTTGTAATTTTAAGAAATTGTTTAGTCTTTGCATAATGTCAATATCGAGCACTACATGTTTATACTAAAATCTGATGATCAAATAGATTGCTGTCCAAGAAAAACATCTACAAGAACTTTGGGAAAAATTAATGTACTCTTGTTTCCAAGTTGAAATCAATAAAAGGTGCAGATCTCAAGTCTTGTCTTCAAATCTTTATCTAGATTAGTACTTAGTGAAGATATTTCGTGGAGGTGGAAACCCTAGCTTCAAATGCTGATGAGATTAAAGTTTTAAACAGTAGCAAAAGTGATATTGTTGAGTAAATTTTAGACTTTAAAGTTTAGATGTCATCTGTTTTATGGTCCATGTTTCTGTGTATGTATGTAGTAGTTGACATGTTGTGGCTGGCCAAAGCTTAAGTAAATGGAGAACTCTAAAGATGCTATCAGTCTGATGGATCTGACTCAAGTCAACCTAATCCTGCAACCTATGGTCAAAATTGTCATTTGTCACTCTGAGGATTACATTGTGGGCTGAAACAATTGTTCTTTGCCTTGTTACTTTGTTTAAAATGTTGCCCCTTGATGACTTGAAAATTCAATTGATTCTGGTGGTTGTTTCTTTCTTTTGTGAACTGTTGTGAAGATTTTCCAAATATAAAAATGGCATTTCCTAACATCAATCTCCTCTTGTCAGTTATTTTTGATAGATTTTTTACTGCATCATTCCATTATTAGACATCATTTGCGGTGATGCCTATTGTAGAAATTACTGCTTTTTATTCATAATCATTTATATGACTAGTGATGTGGCATGATTTTATTTTCCTGATATGATAAATATTCTAGAAAAGGTCCAAGATGGAGTTGTGTTTGCTATCATGTAAGATCCCTGTCTTGTCTAAACTGAATTTTTTACTCGCTGCCCTGAATTTTCTGATTTGGTTCTAGAGAGTTTTGTTTGGAGTTTTGAACTTTTGTTTGCATAAAGATGTTTGCAATGAAGTAAGGATTGAAAGGTAACAATATCATAGAAAAACATTCACCAAATATCATATCATACATGCCTCAAATTACAATACAAAAAGTAGAAACGTACCCGGATAACAAAAGGGTCTTCTTGATTGCAAAGAATAATGCTGATTACAAATGAATCTCACTACTGTCATAAATCAGACTATTCTGATTTGAAAATCAGACCATAAAATGTTTACAAATATGCCAATATCATGCATGAAACCCTAGCCAACTCATTGAAGATGAAGCCTTGCAAGTGTAGAGGTTGAAACCCTATGTTTGTTGGCTGTAGCAGCTCCTGTAGGTGCTCAATAAAGTCTGATTATGACTGATACCACCGCTGATGTAGCTGATTATGACCCAGATTTGAAGTATATCATGAAACAATGCCAAATGATGACTCCCAATGCTGATCGCTATGCCCTAGATGTCAAATATTATCATATGCCCATGAAAACCCTCCACAAATGACTGATATGCAATCTGTATATGACTGATTTTACCAATAACAACCCAGATTTTTGCAAATCTTGTTCCAAAGTGCCAAAATATGCCAAAAGGTGAAATCAGGTATGTCTGGGAGATACTTGATTTGACCCAACAAGCCTGTAGATGACAGATAATGCCAAACTATGAAAGTATAACCCTCTGAAATGCAATTCCAGCAACCTGTCATAAAAATCAGACCCTCTAATTTTGATGCCACTCCTAAAAAATGGCTTCAAGTGATGGGCGATCCACTTGGAAGTGCTTGCTTGATATCAATACATAAAAATATGATGAAAATTTGTCCCGATCTGCCTTATTCTTCAAGAACCTGCAAATAAATCTTTCAAACCATAGTTGTAGATGAATTGCTCATAAAACCTTAGTTGTTTGAAACCATATCTCCATTAAAATCCTCCGGTTAAGCTCAATGATGAACTCCACATGAATCCATCTCTCATGGTGGATTGGGTTTTCGTCCAAACCACTTCAATTCAATGAATCATCTCCTCGAATAAACTGAAAATCACTTTCAGTCAAGAGCAAATACTCAATATGCAAAAATACCAAATGATCAAGATATCAAAAATGATGCCAAAGGCCTCCTTTTATACTTTTTTCCCTTGGGCGACCCAATTAGACAAAATATAATCAATTTTCAAGTCCACCGTCAATATCAAATCTTTAATTTGATATTTATTAATTATTTTCTTCTCTCCACCTTGGACGCCTCACCCAAAAACAATAAAATAATATTATTTTATTATTATTTTTACTTTTCCCATGGGTGCCGATTTTTGAGGGAAATAATATTATTTTTTATTATTTTTTTTTCCCTTTTCCTTGGTTGCGTCGATTTCACTAGTGAAAAATAAAATAAATAAAATATAATTAAATACTACATTTTATTTATTTTTAACTTCTACTTTCCAAGCACTTGATTTTTGCCTTGCCTAAAAATAATATTATTTTTGGCTTAATAAAAATATCATGAAATGTCATTAGCCAAAAATACAAATAAAATAGAGTGTTGAGCCAAATTTCCGTTCTACAAGCCTTCAAGGTCCTAGCTCAACCACAAATCATTCCCTTAGAATGCGATTTAGCCCGCGGGAATAATGAAAAGGCTAAATACCCAAATCAAATGTGACCATTACGGAAATGGGGACATTACATATCATTAGTCATCTACATGGATGTGAGGTATTTTTTCTTTCCAACCAGCTCTTCCTGTGTTCCTCTATTCTCTTTTCAGCTGGGATTTTGAATCATCCTTTTCCACTTTGACCATCTCAGTGGGAATTTTCCAAGTAATCCAGCCACTCCAATTCAAGCCTCCAGTCATGCCATTCTCTATTCCTCATACCAAGTTTGTCCATCTGTGCTCAATCAGGTCAGAATATGATCTCCCACAAACTGCTCGCTAGTGGCCAACTTGAGCCATCCAATATCCTTGCTTCTCAGGAAACAAAACAATCAGACGCTGAAAATATTTTTGACCAGCCCACTTATCTTGGATTAGCTCCATCTTCAGTGGAGGAATATCTGGGGCCTTCAACGTCATTTTTGATGGATTTGTTTTTTTAACATTTCATGTTTAGACTTCATTTTGGGTGTGCCTAATATATACATTGTTTGAGATTTCCTTTGTAATCATATATGTCATTATTGATTTGCCATGATTTTATTTCTCATAAGATGCATATTTGAAAAGGCCATGCTGTAGTTGTGGCTACTACCATCAGTTTGCCAGGTGTATTTTCTCGTAATCATTTTCTTCTCTTATTTTCTTATTAACCCAGTGTAATATCCTAAATGGGATATTTGACTGTAATTCTGATTTTTCTGCTTAAACCCTAATCTTCTGAACTTTAGTTTTCAAATCAGACAAACATATGCTTATAACAGCCCAAAAGCATGTCCAATACATTACAAAATATCAACAATATGCTGTCCAATAGTATATTTGTAATCCACAATGAATTATGCAAGGAAAACTATTTCAAATTGCAACTTTAATGGACTGAAAGCAAATCAGATGTCTGCTGCTATAAGTATGAATATATAATGTCAATTATAAAGCAATTAGACCTTACAAAAAGATAGGAGAAATGTTCTAACGCTGCTGCTCCAAATTAGGGCATAAACCCTAGGTCTTCTAGACTCAAAAGCACTAAGAATACCTCCTCAAATGATTGCACTCAAGTTGCTCTGCTGTTATAATAAAGTCTGCTCTGCTGAAACCCTAAATATGCAAATAAACTCAAAAGGCAATCACCAAAAATAGACGCTCTCCTCCAATGAAGGGCGCTCCAAGTCTAGGGCCAACTTCTCCACAAAAGATGCTCAATATCATGCCAAGAAGTGCCTGAAAATGATCTCTAAATCAGATATATAATTCTGCTCCAAAATCCATGAAGTGCAAGTGAACTCCCGTCATGGAATCCTTAAAAGAAGAAGCTAGGGTTTCGTCCAACTCCTTCCAAGAACTAGAGGTTTTCATCTCCAATCCTTCTCCAAAAGATAGCTTGAGCAAATGACGATTGAATGATGATGAAAATGCCTTGAAATGATTTCATATTTATACCTCACTTTTGCCCTCTCAATCAGGGCCGACCTAGGCAATAAAATATATAATTAAAGTATGCCTTTTTCCCTCCAAGAGGGCCGACCTTCCTTCTCTACTTGGGTGCCAAAAAAATAAAATAAAATTAAAGATATAATTTATTGTTATCTTGTCTCCTTCAAGCACTATCATCAAAGTATCATATCTCATTGGGCGCCTAGAGAATAATGATAGTGATGACCTCCATGATGATGTGCATAATGAGATTACAAGTGGAATTATAAACAAGGTGACCAAACGTTTGTCTTGGCATGAATGAGAGCCTCTCCATAACACCAAGTGAACCTCCAAAGTCCTCGGAGTGAAGTGATAAACCCAAGTCTTCTCTAATGGCGACCATTCCCAGAATGGGGACATTACAGTCCTCCCTTCTCGGAATTGCTTGTCCTCAAGCAATGGCAAGTGTGTATCTTATGAGATAGTGTCAAGTGACATGTATCTCCATCTGTCCACATGCCCGGTGGCCGTACAAATCCTCCATTGGTGGCTGCATCTTCCACGAAGAATGTGAAGAATGTAATGCAAAATGAACTTCAATAGCTGCAACCATACTCTCCCGAGTCCAACCAAGCACCATTCTTCAGAAAACATACCCGCAATCACAAGTGCAGCAAACCCTAAAGCTCCCAAGGTGCCACTCCTCGAGAAGCAATAGCTGGTCTAATCTGAAGCCTCGAAGAACAAGTGATGAAGACTGTGATCCCTGAAACACAACCACAAGTCTCCAAGCTTCCGCTGCTCTACTTTGATATAATCATCGGCAATACTCCATGAGTTGTGAAGCAACCCATCAATGCCCCAATGAAGTGATGTATCAAACATACCTCCACCTGGATCCCAAAGCATCCTATCATCACATCCGGCAATCAAGAAAAGATGAAGGCATCTCAAAGTGCTAGCAACATCAATCCATTATTCAACTCTAGTCGCTCTCCCGTGGATGTGCAAAACGCTCATCATAGGTGCAAAACAATACATATCAGCTCCTCCTAGGTTGCTGATGTAGATCAGAACAGCAACCTCCCAACTGAATATCAAACCTATGTGGTTGCAAATAATACCTCTAATTACATATGGTGATGGACTATCATCCATACGCCATCCTCCAATGATGAAGAGCTATGAAAATGTAGGACAGCCATCTCTCATCCATGCTCGAAGTAGTAACTCTGGAATTAGGGCTGAGACACCAATATCTTCATGCTCATCTCCAAACCTTAGGCCATAGCCCAACTGAAACACAAGCATTAATAACTCAAAATCAAGCATCCTCATAAGTCATAACAATACCTCCATACCTTGTGTCATAGCTTAGCTGAAACTCCGTTCCTTCAAGTGGATGCCAAACAAAAACAAGTGTCTCCATGAAATAAGTCTCAAATCCCTTAATTAGGGTGGCCTCATACTCCATCAAAGAGTCATCAACCTGTTGGGACTCATCACAAGCAAACTCCTCAAGTACTCCATGAACTAAGGCAAAAAAGCCAATGCCATCGTGCTCACCACCAAGTCCAATATCATGGTCTAGCATCAAGGAATCAGCAAAATGATAGGGCTGCATCATATTACTACCCAACTCCTCATCTTCTCCAAGGATGTCCAACAGACCATCAAAAGTTGAACCACTTATGACTCCCTCATCATGTGAAGACAAGGCACTAGTGGCTGATCCCCTAAGTGTGTGCTCCAACACTTGATCCATGCCTATGATTTGAGCCCTTGAATGGCTCTCCAAAAGATATGACACCCATAGTTGAAAAACTCGCCAAAAGCAAAAACCCGCCAAGCCTGAAAAATTCGACTCGGCAAAAAACTCGGCAAAAAACTCGCAAAAACTCCGCAAAAAACTCGGCAACTTAAAAAATTGTTTAAATTTCATTAAAAACACATTTTTTTTGCAAAATTCAATGATTAGATGCATCCAACAAGTCAATAAATGAGAAACAAGCTGAGTCTAGTTGTATTTGATTGATTTCAAAGTAAATTGGATACAAAATGGCATCCTCATGAGGAATGCGCTGATACTGATAGTCTGAAACAAAATAGAAATAGCAAATTGTTTTTGTAAAACTGAAACTGAAAGTAAATACTAAATACTACATCTTCCTCTTCCCCTTCCCCTTCCCAAGTCTACTGAAAACTAGGGGAGTGGTAGAACTAGGTCTAGTCCTAGGAATCTGCTGTGGCTCCTCCCTCCTCGGCATGACAAACCGTGGCTCAACCTCCATCCTGGATGTAGATGCTGGTAGTGGTCCTGGTGGCAATGTCTCCTGACTCTCCTCATCCTCCTCATCCTCCTCATCCTCAATGTCATCCAATGAGAATCCCAATCCATCGATTCCAGCGGCAGCCCCCTCCTCCATTGCCTGTCTCTCCAAATCATAGATCTCATCCTCAGAAAACAATGAAGGCTGCTCATCCTGCCCTGTCCATTCACTGTAAGGATCTATCTCATCCAAATCAATTGGATCATCTGATATTTCCTCTACCCTTCTTGTGCGCAGCTGAAGATTATATTGCACATAGACAAGGTCATTGAGGCGTTTCTGAGCTAGCTTGTTCCTCTTCTTTGTGTGGATGGCCTGAAATAAGCTCCAGTTGCGCTCACAATTGGATGAACTACATGGTTGGCATAAGACACGGAGGGCAAATCTCTGGAGATTTGGGGTATTTCCACCCCAATTTGTCCACCAAACCTCTGCAAAAAAAATATTGAAGAGTTAGAAACTTAGAAAGGAAAGTGAAAAGTTCAAAACATATTAAATATCAAATTATCAATAGTTGTAACTTGTAAGTTTGTAACTTGTAAATTTGAAATTTTATACCTGGTGACTGATTGTTTATTGCTCGTGTAGCCAGGTCTGAAGAAAAGAGCCTACCCCTTCTTTCCCTATAAGCTTGCAATTCATCAACAATGAGGTCTGCCACCTCAGCCTGGGGTGTCATCCTCTGAATGCAAGAAGTGAGGCCCTCCATAACCTCTCCAGTAGGATCTGAGAAGGTGCCTGAATGGAAGAAATGGGGGTTCAAAAAGTACCCTGCTGCATGGATGGGTTGGTGGAGTTGATTGTTCCACCTCCTATCAATAATCTCCCATATGGGATCAAATTTGAGGCTGTCCCCCTTATAATAAGTTTTAATAGCTTCCTTGGCCCTATCCATGGCCTCATAAAGATACCCCATTGGGGTTTTATCCCCATCTACCAAGCGGAGGACTCTAACCATGGGCTCCGACACCTACAATATAAAAATGCAAAAAGATTAAAGGTACTAATTTACAATGAAAGACATATTAAAAATAAATAAATATTCAATTTGAATTTAAATTCGAAGTTTTGAAGTTACCTTCACAATCTCTGTAGCTCTTTCTACAAATACTTTGTCAAAGATAATGCATGCAACCTTGTCTCCTTCTGGCTTCTTCGCATAAGATGATTTTGTCCATTTTGGGCACACAAACATTTGTTTCAAAGCCCCCAATGCACCAAGAATGCTTTGCAACGTTAAGAAAACCGTTGCAAACCTTGTCACACCGGATCTCACCAACTCTTTCCCTCGGGTGTAATCTCTCATCATGTTAAGAACCCAAGGGTGATTGTAGATAAATTTTGTGATCCTCCTTGCATCCTCTACAATCGGTGTGACCCAATCAAGCTTGCCTATGTCCTCCAAAAGAAGGTCAAGGACATGTGCTGCACAAGGTGTCCAAGAAATTGTGTGGTGTCTCTCTTGGAGGATTCTACCAGTTGCCACATATGCTGCTGCATTGTCAGTAATTATTTGCACAACATTTTCAATCCCAACCTCCATGCAAACTTGCTCCAACATTTTAGCCAAATTTTCTGCATTTTTCACTATGTTGGAGGCATCCACTGATTTCAAGAACACCACTTCATTCTTGCAAGCTACCAAAAAATTAATGATGGTGCGGTTTTTACCATCCGTCCACCCATCGGAAAGAATAGAGCAGCCATATTTTTTCCATTCATTTCTTTGGTCTTCCACCACTGCCCTTGCCCTATCCCTTGCATTTGTAAGCAACCTACAAGTACAAAGTGAAATTAAGTACAAAAATTTTGTTTGTAAACAAAAAATAGCTTAAATTCATCATAAATTTCTATAAATTAAAGAACATAAATTTATCAAAAACTTAAAACGTAAAAGATTATCATTAAATTAACTAACCTCCCACTCAATTCTGTGCGAGAAGGTGCCTTGAAGCCCTTTCCTGCAACCGTTAGTGCAGTAACCAAATTATGCCAATAAGGAGAATTTGCCACATTGAAAGGGATGTTGTTGAAATACCAAAAATCGGCACAAGCAATGTATGCATGCTCATGCACCTCCTTATTCCACCCAGTTGCCTCTAAGGAAGTTTGTGATCCAGGTGTGTTTCTAGGCACAAAAAAACTATCTACTGTGTGTGTAGGTGCTGATCCTGGTGCTCTACTGGAAGTAGATGAAGGGCTCGCAGTGGTGGTGGGTTGCCTTCGGTTACGTGGACCACGAAGAGAGCCCACTATGCCCTGAAGTGCATCATCATCTGACTCAAGGTTGACTGGAGCACCTTGAGAAGAAGCTATGGATGCTTGCATGGCTGCCTTTGCCTTCTCCCTTTGTAATTTTCTTTCTTCTGCGGCTGCAAGTATGGCATTCATTTGTCTTTTTATTTCTTCCGTGGTTCCAGTACAGGCCTTCGCATCACGACAACTGATGCTTGCAAGATGGTATTTGAGGCGGTTAATGCCTCCACGGTATACGTTTTGGCATTTGATGCAAAAAACTGAGCCAGGGTACGGTCCTAGATAAGCATATTTCCACGCAGGATCTCTAGCTCCTGGAGGACGTTTGCCTACAAATGATGATGATGCAACAGGGCCTAAGGCTGAACCGGATACAGAAGCATCTCTATCTGCCATTATAAATTAACCTGCACATACAAAGAGAAAGCACAAGTTGTTAGTTTTTTAATAGAAAATTAAAAAACAACCTAAATTAGATTTCTACTTGATAGATTAAATTTAAACTAACGTAAAATTCTAAAGTTAAACATTTTGTTCCAAAAAAACATGGATTCAACAAAAAAAAAATTAACTAGGGTTTGGAAAAAATATGAAAACAATGAAGAAATAAACAAATTACTCTAAATTACTAAAAATGCAAACTAATCTAAGACTTCAACAAAAAAAAATTGGATTGAAATAAGAAGAACGAAGAAAAATGAAAAAAAATGAAAAAAATGTGAAAAAAATGAAAAAATCAGAAAAAATGCAAACAAAATAGTGATGAATCTTGTTTTTATGAATATAAATCTTGTTTGGATCAATACAAATCCATTTATACTACATTCATGATGTTTTTTAAACTTAGATGCTTCGAAAATGAAGAAGAAATTTCAAAAAAAGAAAGAAAGAAAAAAAACAAAAACTTACCTGAAAATCTGATTTGCCTTTCAAATTTGATTCGAATCCGCCTCAAAATCTTGTTCGATCGATGCCAAATGCTGCAAATAGGTGTAAAATGGTTTGGAGGAGTTTTTTTCTAGTTTGGAGCAAGTAGAATGACCAAAAATGAGTCAAAATGAACCTTTAAACTGCGCCGAAATCACCTTTCCCCACGCGGGCGAGTTTCCTCTGCGGACTCGTGAGTTTTTCACAAAAACTCTTGTTTTTTTTTTGCGAGTTTTTGCTTGGAAAACTCGTTTCTTGAAAAAACTCGCGAGTTTTTGGCGAGTAATGCATCTATGATGACACCAAATCCTTATGGAGCAAGCAATGTGAATCAACAAAGATTTCTGAATCATACCTTACATTATGCAGATTTGATGGCTCCATTTTGACCACCGTGCAATGCTCATCCCTTTGATGGCACGTGCTTGGAACCTTATTTGCCTCTTCCATGTCACTGTATAATAACTCAATCATCTTGTGCCTTGGACAATCCACAAAGTCTTCATGCTTGATTTCCCACGGAGTGCCAACAACTGAGATCTTCCCACTCTCATCCTCAAGTGTAGGGGCTGCCAACCTATAAGTATGCAAGAATGGAAGATTGCTGATCCAGTAAAAATCAGAACCTTTGGCATACCTTTCTGTAGTGTCCTCCTCTATGTCAAACACCTCTTTCATTACTGTTGCATGCTTTCCATGTAGTGCTGATCCAATATGAGAGTCCCCATGAAATCTACGTCTCAAGGCTGGTCCTTTTGGCTGTCATAGCATAATAATGTGAAGATAAAGGACTGCTGCCATACATCAGAAAATCAAGCCTGTTATCATACCTTATCTAGCTGTTCTCTAGCTCCTCATTCACTTCTTCCTTTGCCATGTGTCCTCTCACAAGTGCAGATCCAAAAAGGGGCTCTATATGAAATTTACTTGCCTTAAATCTAAACTGTACCTTTTTTCCTTTAACTGTCATGTCTTGATATTGTGAGAGTAAAGGACTGCTGTCCAATCTCCAAAAATCAGACCTTACCTCATGCCTTTGAGTGATGTCCTTCTAGACCTTAACCTCCTTTTCCTTCATGAGTAAGTGATCATCAACTAGGGTAGATCCATGTGATGCCTTTAATTGAAAATCAGGTGTGTCGTGTCACAAATTCTGTCCCATAGCTGCCAGCTGTCGCCATGTGTACCATCAACTCTTTCATCCATGTGTCCACTTTTCACAAACTTTGTGTTGGCCTGTTGTCCCTTGCATATAGCTGCCATAGAAGATTGAACCTCCACTTCATCTTTTCTTCTCAAGGCATCCAAGTATATCTCACTTAGTGTGAGAAGATGATCTCTATCCACAAGCAAGTGAAGGTAGTTGTACTTCACTACCATCAAGGCCTCCTTGAGCTCATGTAGATCGGCAAGATATAGGTCTTCAAAGCCTTCATGTTTCCCTAGAGCCTTTCAACACAAGCCTGCCATCATCTTATGAACATAATCAAAAGGAGTTAGAGCTGCCATAATCATACCTTCATTTACCCTAAGTTGATCTTCCCAAGGATGTGATGTGTTGGGCCCAAGGTCTCCATGATCAACTCCTTCCTTGACACCTTCTTCATTACACTCATGTGTGAAAACCAGGTCATCATTATGCTCTAGCATAGGGTCTCCATCAAAGTAGTAGGTAGAATCTTCTACCTCATGATCTTCCTCAAGGGCTGATCTAGAAGATGTGTGCACTGCTATGACCTCTTTATCCACCAAGGGATCCTTAACATCTTGCAATCCAAATCAATCTTATCCCATCCACTTTGATCACTTCCCATTGAAATTTCTGAATTGTCCTTAAGAATAACATCCAACTCAAAGATACCCATACAATTTGATTCCTCGCCAACATGATATAGAGGTGATGAAGCAATGCTAGGAACATCCAAAGAACCCATACCTTTATGTAGCTGATTCAACCTTGTAGGTTTGGCAATCTCTGTGATAGCATGTCCTTCCTTCATGTGATCATTATGAGGCCTTAGGTATTCGTTCTTTGCAATGTGTGATACTTCTTCGTTCAAATCTTCCTCTTTCATGGCGGCATCTTCTTCAATCTTTTCTTCATAGGGATGAGGTGTACCTTTGGCTTTGTCTACTTTAGGGCTTGGAACCCAATCTTCATTCTTCTCTACCTTGGCTTTCATGGAAACTTCTGATTTTTCTGTCTCTTTTCTCAATTTTCTGATGTAATCATATAGACCCTTCTTTCCCAGATTTCCTTCTTCATGAACCTTCAAATAAAATTCAAAAGGAGTAGCTATCTTGGAATTAAAAGCATTGTACCTTTCAAGGATTTGTGTAGCCTCTTGTCCATACATCCATTGTTCAAGCCTCTTCTTCAATTCTATTTGATCTTGTATAAGAGTTTCAAGCAAATATCTTTCTTCTTCCATGATGTATGATCAAACCCTCAGGCTGGCAGGATCATGGCTTTGATACCACTGTAATATCCTAAATGGGATATTTGACTGTAACTCTGATTTTTCTGCTTGTTGTACCCATACAAAATTTTTCGTATATGTGCCCAAACACACCTCCCAAGCACCATGTAGCCTTGTCATTACTGCGCTAACCCTGCAGGTACAAGACATATCAAAAGATGGCGATCCAAGGCTCGGTGGAGGGAGATTCTGACAAGCTAATCAGGCACGGGGCAGTGAAAGAACGTCAAAAAAGAGGAAGTCAAAGTGGTGAATTGGAAGCCAAAATGACATAAAGGAACCAAGGGAAGCAATGCAAATACATTTGGCAAGTCAAAATTCAATTTTGAAAATTTTGAAATTTTGGAAAATTTCGAAAATTTTTCTAAGGCATTTTTGGGCGTTCTTGCCTTGAATGAGCACCATTTTTGAGTATCATCTATGGAGGAAGAGCTTCAATGATAGTTTCAGATCATATGAGCTTGGTTTTCAAACTTCAAGACATTCCGTCATCAGATGAAGAAGTTACGGCAAAAATAAGCTCCAGAGGCAGAGGCAGAGGCTTGCAACGGCAGTGATCCAGGTAGCCTCCATCAAAATGGTCAAGGCCAACTTCAAAGTTTTTCAAGGTCAAGAATCACAAATTTGAGCCCTGAAATTGGCTAAGTCTGGTATCCTGAAACCTGTTGTTCTGAAATCCTGAAATCTGTCTAAGTCTAAAATCTGGCGGATCCTCAAAAATCTAGAATCTGCATGTTAAATCCCACGGATCCGGGACCTATCTCAAACATCTTGGAAGTATATTTCAAAATATTTAAAGTATCTGAGCATATACTTAAATATATTTTGAAATATACTTCCACCAAGACACTCAAAATCAACCTTCAAAGGCGCCCATTCTACCCAAAACCCATGCCATTCCTTGCCTTCCAAAAGGCGTGCATTATAGCTAAAACTCATGCCATTTCTAGACCTCTCAAAAGGCGCTCAAATCTACAAAAAGCCACGCTTTTTTCCTTGTCTATAAAAGGCGCTCAAAACACCTAAAAGCCACACCATTTCTCATCCTACAAAAGGCGCTTAAATGAGCTAAAATCCACGCCTTTTTGTCATTGATAAAAGGCGCTCAAATCCTCTAATTCTCACGCCTTTTTGAGGCATTCCTAAAAGGCGCTCAAGTTCACTAAAACCCACGCCTATTTGGCTCATGCAAAAGGCGCCTAAAATACATCATTTGCACGCCTTTTGGAAGGAGTCTTAGTTGTATGGAAATTGGTGTTGAGGAGAGAGAAGATTGGCTCCAGGAGAGAGAAAGGTTAAACCTATAAATATACCTCTTCACCTTTCTCATTTCATTCATTGTTTGTGCAAAGTTGGAGAGGCAGAGCAAAGTCAAAGTTGGAGAATGAAACCCTAGGAGGAGGGCGCTCACCATAAAGAAGGCATTTGGCATAGTTTTCATCATTTGCTTAGCAAGAAGATGATACATGGAGCTGAACCTCTCACATGGCGGCCATTAATGGACGGATGAAAGCTTGCATAAGGCGAATTTGAAGGCTTTGAGAATTGGATCTTCACACATAGGGCAAGGATCATCCATTCTTGCATCATTCTACTTCTTTCTATCACACTCAAAGGAAAATTTGTCCACCAGAGGGTCTCTTTCTTGCACTGGCGGCCATTGTTGAGGGTTTTGAAGCTTTTTCGAATCAGCAAAGAGTAAAGAAGGCATTTCGATCAATTCTTCCCTTCTTTTTCTTCATTCTCTTCTTTCACAGGGTCTATTTGCATGTTCCCAAGGCAACGTCCAAACCCAGTAGGCCATTTGTGGCAAATTTTCAAGGATTTTCACTGCTGGTCATGGTTTTTCAAAGGCAAAATCACCACCTACAGCCAAGATAAAATTGATTTTTGAGGCTTATTTGTCCAAAATTTCTCATTTCTGACACATACCAACCTCGGCAAAAGGCATTTTCCATCATCCTGGACCGGTTTGATCTCAGATCTGTTGGATCTTTGAAGGTGTGGCTCCAAAATTTCATTTTCCAAAGGCAAAATTTTAATTTTTTTTTTACAAAAAATTAAATTTTGGACAGCGAAAAGAAAATTTGTTTTTCTTAGGCAGCAAGTACACAGAAGCCCAGATTGTCCATTTTCAGTGCATAAAGGTCATCAGAGAAGGCTTCTTTAAGTCATCATGCAATATTCATCAGTCACCATCGAGGCCAAATCTCTGCTCAAACACGAATATTCCAAAGTCAAAGAAACAGACTTGTGCCAAGTCTCACCTGAGGGTTTTGATTTAGAACCACTGATAAACTCAGGGAATGCAGCTGCAAGAAATTTGAAGAACTCTGGGCTTATTCAAGCCGGATCATTTCCCATCTCTGCACATAGTCTCGAATTTGTACTCTCGTGCATTCAACACTATGTTCCTGAATCAAGAGAAGTCAGATCAAGGGACGGAAGATTGATTGCCAGTTTGAAGCCTGATGACATAGAGATGGCCCTCGGCATTCCTCTTTTTTGAAGAATCACTCACCCTGGACCTTGAAGAGAGTGACAGAGTTTGGGCCACCGCCACTGATAAATGTCAAAAGTTAGCTTGCAAATGGCTAAAAGAAAGAAGGAATACACTCCCAAGGAACGTGGGCCGAGGTCAATTCAAAGATGAATATGCCATCATGATCACCATGCTCAACCGGATTACAGGCCAAGCTGAGGGAAGGAGTTTTAGGACATGGATGTTCTATGTGATCAGTACCATTGCCAATGGAAGCACCACTTATGAGTGGGCCACTCTCATAAGTGATTGCATTCACCAACAAATCATAGACTTCACACGAACTCATGAGTTCAGAATGGTGTCCTATTTGCTATTCATGGTGGCCAAACAACACCACTTTGCTGGGTTGAACTTTGTGAGCTCTTTGCAAAACACCAGGATCGTCAGGCTGTATCCTCAGCTTGAGATTTCAGAGTCTCAGAAGCATTTCCGGCGAGTCAATGATGCATTCCTGATGTTCACAGTACGTGACTTGGAAAACCAGATGCATGTCAGGATATCAGGAGAAGCCAGGGCGATAATCTCGGAATGGGCGGATTGGTATATTCAATTCCCTACCTTCTCCTATATCAGAGCCTACGGGTTTACATCATATCCATACATGCTCCCAAGATATCCATCCGATGAAGTTGTCTTCATGGAGTTTCTGCGTCAGATAGAAGTACACAGTTTTCTACGCAGTAGACATAAGACGGCAGTGATCTTTCCTATTCAAATGGGTGTTTTCAAGTGCAAAAGTGCAGCCGATGCAAAGGTAATTGGTGAAGAAATGTCCAAATTCGGCCTAAAGACCTTCAAGGAGAAACGTACATATGACCCTAATCAAGTGATGAAATCCAGACTTAGCGGCAAATTTGCTCATGTACCTACTATGGAAGACTTCTGGGTTAATTGTCAGGATGAGTATGAGGTTCGGCGAAGGAGTTATAGTCGCTTCACCTTAGAGCAGATTCCAGTTATCCTTGACGAGAGTGGCAAAGACTTGCACGAAGATGGTATAATTCTCTCCCCAAAATTTGTCAAAGAGGGAATTGATTCACAACCATTGCCGCCAATGGATTGGTCACTTCAAGAGATCACCTCCATTGCAGAAAGAACCAAAGGAGTGGTGAAAAGAAGCTGGATGTTCATTGGCAGTCAAAGGAGCAAGAGGACAAACACACCCAAAGACAAGGTATCTATAGTAGAGCCGCCATCTTCTCCTACTTATTTGACTCCACGCTTGAAATCCAAGGTGGTGAGTGAGAAAGCCCAAGTGACCAACATTATCAGGGAAGAACCCTTGAGGGTGACCCCGAAGAGAAAGGCTCAAACCCCAGCACAGCAACAACCAGAGGCAACCCCTTTGTCACCAGCTGAGCCTAGTTCGCCTACCACTTCTATTTCTACTTCTTCCTCTTCTTCCTCTTCAGAAGGAGGGAATTTGCTGACACCGCAGAGGATACCTGAGCCTCACCAATCTCCTATACCTATTGATTCAACACCACTTAACTCATCTGGAGTTAACAATGCAGGAGAACCTGAGGTCGTACAAGGAATTGAAGTGAACACTATGATGGAGGTAGACCTAGAGTTCGAACCCAACATAGTGTTGGATTTTGACCCAGAGATGGATATTCATTTTGCACCTCCTGAGGTCGAAGTCACGCCAAATTTGGGTGCTGAAAAAGAAAGTCGTCCAAAGCCAACATTTCAAGAGTCTACTTCAGCTTGGCTTCATACAGCAGTTAGTGAGAAAAAGAAAAGGCCATCCTATCAGCTGGATTTCAATGCTTTGGCAAAGACTTTCAAGGAGCCATCTATAAAGAAGCCCAAGAAACAGTCGAGGATTCTAAAGACAAGTGAAGGAGAGTTGGTTTTAGAGACAGCTATTCCTCCTCAGGACAAAGCAGTTGAAGAAGTTGAACCTGAGGATTATCATATTGTCAAGACTTGTTTCGGTCATAACACACGACAGACAGCAGTGAATATTTTGGAGGCTGCTACAGATACTATGAGAAACAGGGTAATGAAAGATGGAGAGGACAAGGCTGCCTTCAAATCAGAAGTCAAGCAACTACGTCAGTACATATCGCAACTTCTGCATACTCCTTCGCCTCCTTCACTCTTTTTGCCACAAGTGATGGAGTCTGCTGATGAGCAAAAACAGTTAAGTCAGCTGGTGGTGTATGGCAAGCACACTAGGGATTGGGTGGATCATTTTATAATAAAGAATGTTAACTTTCTAACAAAGTTATCAGAAGTGGTGTCCAATTCTAAGGATGTCCTCCTTGGAATCCAGAATATGATCGAGTGTATGAAGGACATGGAACCAGTATATGATAGATTGATGGTCAGGCTGCGTGCACTTGGTTTGAGGCCTATAACGGCAGATCAAAAGGCTGCAATTTTCTCCTGGACTCACCAGTATTCCTTCTTGGTTTATACCTCGAAGAATATAGCCTCGGAGTTGGCTATATGGAAAGAAAAGCTCCTAGGCATTGAAAGATATGCCATTGATTTTGTCCAAAACATTCCATGTAGGTATTTCAGTGAGGAAGGCATAAATTGCCTCATTCATGTTTTACAGGAGGAGTTCATTCAGCTGATCCGTGGAAAGTTTTGTGGAGATCCTCATGTTGACAAAATGTACCTCCTGGTTGATATTGCATCAAAGTGCGCCAAGGCTGAGAAAGACTTTGAAGTGTTCGAGAAAATCACAAAGGATGCTGCCATAGACCTGCAAATGAGGACGGTCCACCTTGAGTCCATGATCATACCAGATGAAGCCAAGGTTGAGGAATTTGAGAGAAATCTTAATTCCCAGACTTAGCTTATTTTTCACATTTTGCAAGAGGGAATTTTTTTGGCAGCAAAAGAGATTTCCAAAACAGCTTCTATTTTGAGAACTGTCTTTGTTAACTGAAGTTAAATTTATTTTTAGATTTTGCTTTTGGAAATCATGCAAAATATCTTTGAGTTGGAACTCATTGTGTAATAACATGCAAGTTCAGTTAACTGAAATTTGCATGACAAGATACTTTTAGTTTTAATTGTTAATAAGCTTGCATGCTTCCCATGCAGCATTAGATCTAGAGTGAAGAGTGTTAGTTAACTCTTCCTTTCATTTCCTTGCATCTTTGCTTTTTAGGTATAAATAAGTGTATTCTACACACTTAATTTCTCTAATAGTAAATGCTGAGACTAATTTTTGCTCGCATTTTATCGTTCAAGCACTGTTGTTGATTCTTGCTTTTTGATTAATGAGAATACAAATCATGGTTTCAGGATCTATCTTGTTGTCAAGAGTTGTGTAAATTGTTCATGACTTTGTGCATGAGCAATTATTGTTGAGTTGTATTTGTTCTTTTGTTTTAAAAAAACCTCCAAGTTGTCCTTTTGATTTCTTTATGCTCTAAATTTACTTAAAGAAATCAGAATTGTTTTAAAAGATAAAGTTAGTTATTTTCTTCTGGAAAGCTTTAGAAAATCTTATAGCCTTGCAGAAGAGCTTCATTGCCTTGTGCTCGTGCCTTGAGAAACAAAAAGATAGGTTATTTTGTAAACGTCTTTTTAATTTTCTTGTTGAGGGAGCTTCCCCTCCTAATTTGAAGAACAGTCCTACTGTACACGCTGTCCGTTTTTTCTTTCTCACCAAAAGGTGCGAAATTAAACGCCAACACTGCTTAAACCCTAATTTTCTGAACTTTAGTTTTCAAATCAGACTTAAACATATGCTTATAACAGCCCAAAAGCATGTCCAATACATTAAAAAATATCAACAATACGCTGTCCAACAGTATATTTGTAATCCACAATGAACTATGCAAGGAAAACTATTTCGAATTGCAACTATAATGGACTGAAAAGCAAATCAGATGTCTGCTGCTATAAATCTGAATATATAATGTCAATTACAAAGCATTTAGACCTTACAAAAAGATAGGAGAAAGGTTCTAATGCTGCTGCTCCAAATTAGGGCATAGACCCTAGGTCTTCTAGACTCAAAAGCACTAGGAATACCTCCTCAAATGATTGCACTTAGGTCCGCTCTGCTGTTATAATAAACTCTGCTCTGCTGAAACCCTAAATCTGCAAATAAACTCAAAAGGCAATCACCAAAAATAGGCGCTCTCCTCCAAAGAAGGGCGCTCCAAGTCTAGGGCCAACTTCTCCACAAAAGACGCTCGATATCATGCCAAGAAGTGCCTGAAAATGATCTCTAAATCAGATATATAATTCTGCTCCAAAATCCATGAAGTGCAAGTGAATCCCAGTCATGGAATTCTCAAAAGAAGAAGCTAGGGTTTCGTTCAACTCCTTCCAAGAACTAGAGGTTTTCGTCTCCAATCCTTCTCCAAAAGATAGCTTGAGCAAATGATGATTGAACGATGATGAAAATGCCTTGAAATGATTTCATATTTATACCTCACTTTTGCCCTCTCAATTAGGGCTGACCTAGGCAATAAAATATATAATTTAAGTATGCTTTTTCCCTCCAAGAGGGCCGACCTTCCTTTTCTACTTGCGCGCTAGAAACAATAAATTAAATTAAAGATATAATTCATTGTTATCTTGTCTCCTTCAAGTGCTATCATCAAAGTATCATATTTCATTGGGCGCCTAGAGAATAATGATAGTGACGACCTCCATAATGATGTGCATAATGAGATTACAAGTGGAATTATAAGCAAGGTGACCAAATGTTTGTCTTGGCATGAATGAGAGCATCTCCATAACACCTAGTGAATCTCCAAAGTCCCCTGAGTGAAGTGATAAACCCAAGTCTTCTCTAATGGCGACCATTCCCAGAATGGGGACATTACACCCAGTCCCTCCAGTTCAAGCCTCTTCATGGGCAATGCCCTATTCCTCATACCACCAAGCATTTTTCCTCCAACAATCTCGTGGGATGCAGGAAGATTGGGCCTATTTGTGAGTCAGCTATGCTCAACCAAATCTAAATTTGGTTGCCCACAACCTGCTCACTAGTGGCCACCTTCAGGTATCCAATATCCATGCTTCTCAAGAAACAACCAACTCGATGCTGGCATATTTTTATCCAGCCCACTGATCCAGGTTTCACTTCCAATCCATAGCAACGGTTAGCATTCCAGACCACCCTAACCTGGGTATTTTATCTCCCGTTTCAATCTGTCATTGTTCCTCATGAAAATAAGTGATAAGTTGAATACGATATAATACAGAAGCTCTTACCAATACAATACATGTGAACAAGCCACTCTCAAAGCAAATAAGTAAATCATAAGTTGGATTGCCAAACTAAGGCTAATAAAGTCCGTAAGAGACTTTTCCCCAACATAGTTAGGCTTTGGTGAAGCACCAAGCCATCTTGGGTAATTTGCCAGAGGATGTTTACAAGAATAATGAATTACTGGCATTTTCAGTGTGCCCGAGTGTACTGAGCACCAATCCTGCTTCCAATGCACCTTTTCACAAAAAGCCAAAACTGTCAGTTTGTAATTCTAGGATTTCATCTAGCACAATCAATATGCATCAATCCCCAGCCAGATTCCAGGGGCAGTGGACAACACTGAACATCAGGATTCCCAAGATCCATCTGCACTGCTTACAGGGCAGTTTCTTTGCCTGTAGCATTTTTTAAATGTATTGTAACAATCTCTTTTTATTAATGAAAATGATTGAGTGGTCACAAGATTTTGCAGGACTAGATGCTGGCAAATGCATTGGCACAAACTTTTTAATAGTCTAAGTTCCTACAAGTAGTCTTCATATATGAATGATACTTAAACATTTACAGAGTTGCATGCAAAACCAAGGGCACATTAAATTAGGTAGTTGGAGCAATATCGATCTATCCATCAAAATTGCATCTTCTATCTCTTTTCTGTACTTTATACTAGATAATATGCTCTTTTCATTTTCAGGTTGCAAGACGGCGCTTCCAATATTGTTCCAGCATGCCATCTTTTGGGTGGATATATTGTGGCTCTCACAATTTTAGCCCTGCTGCATGGGGGCGTCCTTTGTTTAAACCTACAGACAGTAAGGCAGCAACAAGTGCCGGCTCAGTATTGGGTTCAACTCTTCATATTTGTAATTATGAGATTGGACTTGTTTTTATTGTTCCACCTCCTGCAGACCCAGATTCCGATTCAAAGGATTATGGAGATCTGGACAATTTTACTCTTCCGTTTGTTGTACCACCACCTAGATATAAAGAATCAGACCGACCGGCAACAAACAAGGCTATGCGTGAAGCTAGGATTGAGATGATGAATTTGCAGCAAATGAATGAAATAAAGGCTGTAGAATGTTTGGAGGTAGTCACTGAGGAAGCTTTAGTCGATGAGGACATTCCAATTGAAGATGCACATGAGGAAGGCTTGGATGATGGTGGGCAGGAGGAAGAGGAAGAAGAACAAGTGTATGCAGAAACCCTTTGGAAAGAAGTTGACTGTCCATTTCAGCAGGTAATCTAGACTGATTCATTCTTTCCATTGTTGGCCTCCAGTTCATTTAGAGGCCATTAAATTGTACATTATTCATATCCAATCTATTCTTTCCCAATTATTGTAACGTCAAGTTAAATGCAGGTCTTGTTTACAATGAACTGCATCAAAAACAATGGTCATTGTATTGTAGATTTAAGGCATGAGTAATTGTATCTATTCAGAAAAGGAATTGAAGTTTATTGGCATTATGTTGAACAGTTTAAAATTGTTTATTGCTATTGTGTGCCTTGGAGAATGGATTTTGTATGCATAGATTAGCTTAAGTGTACTTTTTTTTTCCATATCTTTTGTCTGTGAAAATAGATTTTACTGGAATTGACACTGACAGTAGACACCCCTAGCTGAAAGGTTTACGGATATGGATATGCAATCTATGATGTAATCTGTCAGTAGAAGCGGGCATCAGCGTCATCACTGATATCAGCATTAGAAACACACCATATCATTTTTAGCTCCCTGCAATATTGAGGTTTGATATAATTGTGTACGAGGTTCAATAAATAGATTCTTTCTGCTGAATCCCTAGTTATAATAGTGACAAGTTGCTGTTAGACTAGGTTTCATAGGATTGCAGGGTTCAATTGCTAATTTTAGAAATTAGTGTGCCTTTTTTAGGATACAATTTAATAGTTTTCAAGAAATGTAAACTGTAACTCAGTACCTAAATACTGTAATTAACAATGAAAACATGGCCATGCTTAATGGAAGATGCCGGCCAGGTTATGATTTTGTTAATGTGTTGTACTTTTTTTTTTTTTTGGAAAGCTCTTAAAAGAGTGTGGCAGTAAAAACATATAACCAGTCAAAGCCTTACTCGAGAATGTCATTCATACAATTTTTAACCAGAAAAAAATCATAAAAAAGGTACTTCAACTGTAATCTGTGTATTGAATGCAAATGTACTTCCCTGACAAAAGAGGGATGTTGAACTATTTGGGCAAATGCAGCTTAGATCTTTTTTCATAATGATGAAATATATCTTCGTATCATTCATATAAACTAATATAAAATATAAAATATAAATCCCTCTTAAATAGAGAAGAAAGCTAATGATGCCAATCCTCAATAATTTTGCCCATGGTTATTATCTTTTTAAAAATAGATTCTGATCCTTCACTACTATTTAACTCTAATAATGTCTTACAAAAATGATACCAGGTCTCATCTTTTTCCACTTGATATCAATTTCAAACTTTTAATTTTAGGCTTGAAAAAATCTGCTAGGTGTTTTTCTTCTTCATTTCTATGCAGATCTAAAATATTTATTATTATAGAAAACTCTTTAATTTTCTTGATTATTTTATTTTATAGGAGGTTCTAACAGGAGTTTTTTCTATGGTGATTTTATTTTTCCCTTAAATTCTTGTGTATTTTAGTTACAGATCAGGATTTTTTCGTACCATTAAAAATAAATAAAAAAATTAAGCATCAAAAACCATATGGCATTCCACTTGTCCTAAATAAATGTTTGGGCATGCAAAGGTGTTGGGATGAAGCAAAGGAAATGAATGGCTTGATGTTATGGAAGAAGAAGACAACTTATGCCAATGGCATTATAGAAGTTGTGAATGCAAATGAGTGTTGCAGATGGTTTCCAAGAGGCATGCTTCTCCACAACATTAAGAGAGAATGAAGCAGGTACAACTCACTTGTTTCTATGACCGTGGTGGGGTCACATTGGTTGTCAGTGCCTTCATGGATGTGGAGTGTAAAACACTCCAAATTTTCTTTTAATTGGGGATTAATTTTAAGGAATCATATTCTGACAAATCATTTCAATATAGCGCCCCCTTTTAGTTGAAGATTATTTGGACACCACTTTTGGAAAGAAGGCAACACTATATAAAGAAAGAGTGGAATAGAAAACATGCAAGGGAACACTATGCAATGATGAGAGGGGAAAATGGACCATGGAACGATGAGAATGGAATTGGTGACATCTACTAATAATATATGTATGATAATGAACGTGCAATAGCAGGATAAAGAAATGACACAGGTTTGAAGAAAGAGTTAATCAGTTATAGAAGTAGATGATTCTAACAATGCAGAGGCAGGGGAATTGAATCCTGCAAGAAATAGCCATGAGTTCTTTTGTGTTTCGTAACTGCTATTACGTGGCATGGCTAATAGCAGTTAAAAAATTGTGCAGCTTATGTAAATAGTTTTATAGGTGCTCAAGCTACCTTGTGTTTCCATAATTCTCATGGGAATTCTTGTTCACTTGGGACTATTCAGTGGGATCACATCAACAAGTGATTGGCAAACATTGAGAAGTAATTATAGACTTGGAACATCCATTGAAATGCTATTAAAAAAAATATATAATATTTGCAGAGTGAAGTTGTATTCAAAATATGTATGAACTTCAAAATTTTCATTAATAAGGCCATGGTCCCATGCGGCTGCTTAGCTTATTTTGTTTAACGATTAGTTGTCACATCCCTCTTTGTAGGTAGGGTAGGAAAATAAATAAAGATAATTACAAGCTGATGGGGGGACAAAATATTAAAGGAGGCATGGGTGGCAGGAAATACTAAAGTGATTGGACAGAAGTTTGGTGGAAGGAGAGGGGAGTATGGTGTGACTGATGAGAAGCTTTGGACACAGTATGGGCATCCATCAACACATAAATCAATTTGATAGAAGTTTGGTGGAAAAAATAGGGTGTGGATGTCCATGAAAGCATAAAGGAGTTTCATCAAATTGGAGGAGGAAATGGGCAGGCCCCTCCTCTACGTTGTCTTCATTGCCTTCTTTGTGTGGTCAATCTATAGTTTGAGAGGGGCATTTTTGATTGAGTAGTGGGGTGTGGGGGGGTAGGATTTCAAGCATTACAAACCTCTTTCATCACATACACTTCCCACCACAAAAGACAGTGAGTGATTGGAAAAGGGCGACAACATTGGAATCAGTCTACAGTGTGCCTTTCCAAGCTCGGCAATCCAGATACCTATAGCTCAACTCACCATGCCAATTGACCATGGTGTCTCAAGGAGCCCTCGTTATGTGGGATTTCAAGTCAATATCCTTAGGCACAACTATCATCCCCTTGTTTATAACGTATACCATAATAAGAAGGGTGGTCCATATGTTGAGGCTTTCCATAAATATTATCGTGAAGGCAGCTATAAAGAACATGTGATCACCGTGTGGGAAGTGGCATTGCACCAAGTCTCTTATCTCTCAAGCTGGTCTCTCACTGAAGTGGCATGAGAGAATAATACACCACCGTAGTTTCTTCAAGAAAATAAGAGGAGGTGAACTACCGTTAGTGTTGTATTTGCTTAAATAAATAAAAATATCTTCATTACAACCAAGTCAAGATAATAGGAGTGTAATGTTGGAGTCTACATTATTTCAAACTCCGAATGCCTTCGTATATAGGTTTGCCATTCATAAAGGATTTTGTAGTTTGTGTGTTAAATGATTATCATTTTTGCAAATCACATGTAGTACTAGGTAAGATGCAAAAGCTCGGACACTACTATTAGTTATGTGAAACTGTAATGGATCATAAACTCACTTATGTAATGTGCAAGACTTAGCTCTACAATGGGTGTTTGAACCAATATTTTATTTTTTCTCAAAAGTCATTGCACGGATAAAATAAATTTTAGAGGACCAAACCTTAATATCATCTATTTTTAGTTCTTTAACTATTATAGTTCATGTGTACTTACCTTGGCATAGGACTAAGTGAAAACAGTTAGAAATGGGAAGGATAATATTGTATAAGCTATTTCATGATACTCCTGCAAGCAAGATGATTAAGTAACACTATTGAGTATGTTGCTATCTCTCTTTAATTCTCTAACCATTAAGCAACCATTATAGTTCGTGTGAGCTTACCTTGGCATAAGACTAAGTGAAAACAGTTAGAAATGTGAAGGATAATACTCTATAAGCTATTGCATGATACTCTTGCAAGCAAGATGATTCAATAACATATGTTGAGTATGTGCTTCTTGTGAAGGTAAATGTGATCCAAGAGAAATATCGGATGTTTTACCCCTTCTCTTAGACAAAATGGTATTTTATGTATTTTCCTTAATCAGAATTAATGACATCAACTAGGACAATAATACAAGCCTAGAAATTTACTTAGGGATTATAATTATATTGTCAATGTCCAAATTGTTGCTTAGCTATATTTTGTTTTCTTGATCCACGACATAATGACTTAATAATTACTGTGTAGTGAAAGGTAAGATACCCATGTGCTATGTTGTGAGTAGATGTAGGGTGTAATGGTTAGATTGGTGGCATATTGGTGACCTCATATTCAACTTTCCATAGTGTTGCATAATTATGTTTTGAATCGGTAAAATAGTGAATGGTATGGTTATTAGTTAAATGAGAATATAGTTGGTTGTATGACTAGAAAGAAGAAATAGTACCATCACAATATTTTGTTATTATTGTTTATGAATTTTGCGGTTATGAATAAACTTGTTGACTATCATTAGCTTGTGCAAGAGTGGTAGGATGTCCCACTTTTGATCATATCATTGATATGATTAATATGCTAAAAGATCTTTGATGTGATCAAGGTTGGGGCTATGAAAGTCAATTTGTCTTTAAAAGATTGTGACAACATTTATATCCTTTGGTTCCTCTATGTGGTCCTTGCTGAAATTGACCTTGCTTAATATCATTATAGTTTTTTTTTGTATTAGAGATCATTCACAGAAAGATGAGGTACAATATGGAGCATCAACGCCCCATTAACAAATACAAGCTAAAGATCATAGAGAAGCTAGTATCACCAGTTTAAACAAAAGCACAACATAAGCTGTAAAAAGAGCTAACAATATCATCAGAGCTCAAACATAGAGGACACCAAAAAACATATACAAAGATATCAATAGAACATTGAATTATTCCCAACAACACCACTGGTTGCTGCTAGATGTATAGTTATTCATCTCATAGGTACTGATAACTAGATCTGTCATATCCTTTGGATCTAAGTCCTTGACAATAGGTTCAATTTGTCTTTCATGGCAAAATTGACCATCTCAATTTTTTCAAGCATGTTAATACTGTTAGACTTCATATACTCCCATAGAACCTCCAACTCACTCTTATTCAGATTGCTCCTATCATGGGGCCAAAAATGAACTTTTTTGATCTCTTTCTCGTATACCAAAGTGAGACCCTCCTACAACAAAATTAGAAACATGTCCTTAGGAATCTCAAGGATCATAGAAACCTGCATTAATATACTGAGAAGGGTGAGCTCACAATGTGACTCGGTAAGGCATCTTCTTTTGCCTTGGAAGACCTCCTCATTCCTATTTTTCTAAATATACTACAAAATTTCATTCGTTAAAACAAGCCAAACCTTATTGAATTCTTTAAAGAAAAATTTAACATAACCAAATAAAATTTCATGCCAAGTAAAACCTTCTTTAGCATCGCATCCCAGACAGTCACCAAGAAAAGAGGACCATAATTGAAAATCATAAAGATAGCTAAAGAAGAGATGCTCAATATTCTTAGGCTTAATTACACATGCTACACATTTTAATAGGAATACCTAAGGAAGTCAACCCATTATTCACAACAAACTTTTTGAGAAGTAGCCTTAATCGTAGAAGATAAAAAAATTACCCAAAACACAAGACCATTTGAAATCGAACCACTTAAGATTCCAATTCTTATTAAGACTATCAATAATATCTCTTGTATCAAGAAGTAAACCATATAATTTCTTAGCAAAACTTTGATCAAACATAGAACCATCGCTCCAACAAAAGTTTTCCAAAATCTTAGTGTTCAGATTCAAAGAAATAGGAAATTTCACATTATAAAAGGCCTTTTTCAACACAGAATAAGTCCTCTTTTGATTAGTAGGAATTTGGAACTCGTTTCTAAGAATATCCCATTCTTTGATTTTTCCATTAATGAAAATATCCTTGAACTCAAAAATACCTTTAGAATCCCAATGCTTAGCAAAGCACCCTTGAGTTAGGGTAAGGGGTTTATTATTCCAATCCAACTTTCACCATACCATCAGCTCTAGAAAAGACATTTTATTTTTTTACCAAATGCTTCACATTTTCAATCCCTCCAAATGCAACTAAAGACATTGGAGCCAAAGGGTTTAATAGAAAACTTGCTAAGTAACAAGTCATGAGAATGCAAGACAATCCAGTTTCTACAATTTTAGGTCTTGAGAGGGCAATATTATTCCTAACCAAGACTTTCTAAGGTTTAGAACCAACAAGAGCTTTTATGATCCATTTAATAGCCAAAGAGATCCCTTGCAATTTCAAATTCTTCAACCGTAAACCCCCTTGCATTTTGGAAGACAACACTAGGCCCAACTAGTTGCATGCCTTTTTTTTAACCCCCTTACCATTAGACAATAGAAAATCACTAAGCATCTTTTGATTTTTTCAAAATGATAGCAACCAAACAACCAAGTAGAATAGTAGATGCTATAGGAGGTTAGAATCTTCTAAGTCACTTGAAATCTCCATGTTAAAGCCAATATATGGGTCTACCATTTTGAATTCTTCTTCTCAATTTTCTTAAACATCCATTCCCACATCTCCTTCAAAGAAGGTTCAACAGAGAAGGGAATACCAAGATACTTAACATCGATATTGGGGCCACCCCATTTCCAGTTGTTCCCTTTAAGCCAAACAGGGGGAGAATTGCTCCATCTTAGAATAGTAGATTTGCTTTCTAAAATCTTGGCCCCAGAGGCTTTACAAAAAATACTCAGTCTTTCAATCATATTAGAAAGATTATCCTCTGTTTCAATAAAAAGCGCTGTATCATCAACAAACTAAGCATTCATTGTTATCAAGAAGCCAAATACCATTTATAGGAGGGCTAATCAAATTTGTCCTTAGAATATAATGCAGGGCATCAATAACTATAACAAACAAGGTAGGGGCAATAAGACACTTTTGACTTATAGACCTTTGCAAAAAAAGGCTCAGTTAAGGAGCCATTTATTCCGATCTAAGTAGAAGAATCTTTGAAAAGAATTTTAATCCATTTACAAAACATCTCTGGAAAACCAAAAACATCTATCACAACAAACACAAATGACCATTCAATCCTATCATAAGCTTTTTCAAAGTCCAACAACAACATACAAACATCTTGATTAGAGTGCTTCACCTAATTCATTCCTTCCTAACTAGTGACCAAATTTTCAAGAATATATCTTCCTTTTATAAAATGAGTCTAAGTAATAGAGACAACATTTTTAAAACATCAGTCAATCTGCGGGAAAAAGCTTGGCCAAAATCTTAGAAGAGGCATTAAGAAGAGTGATAGGTCTCCGTTTTTTGACTAGAGACCTATACCCTTCTTTTGGCAATAATTTTATGACCCCTTTATTAATACTGCAACCTAAAGTTCCCTTATCAAAGGTCTCTTTGCAAATTTCCAACAGATCATCCACAATCCAATCATTATTGGCTTTATAAAACTCAATGGGAAGGCCATCAATACCTGGGGACTTTCCATTACTAAAGGAATTAATAGTTCTAATAATTTCATCTTTAGTAATGTCTTCACTAACCTTAAGGGCTTCTTCATCATTAACCTTTTTAGGAATGACTCTTTTACAGAATTCCCTTGCAACCTCACTCTAAATACTATCTTCAGAAGAGAACAAAGTGTGTGATAAAAGGACTGAAAAGCATCTTTCATGAAGTTAATGTTCTCAGAAATAACACCACCATGCTCAATTGGGCCAATTCTTTCTCTAGTCTATTTGGATTTTAAAATGTTAAAAAAATACTTGGTGCCTTTATCACCTTCTCTAATCTAGTTATGCCTAGCCCGAATTTTGCCCCCTCATTTTATAATTCTGTAAACATCTCAGAGGGTTCATAGATTTCACCATATTATCAACTAGTCTTTTATCACTACAGTTATTTTGCAACTGAATATTTGCATTCAGAAGCTTCTCCTTTAGAATACTTTCAATCCTCCTCCTATCTAAGGCCTTTTTCTTCCCAACAGTCTTGAAAAGATTACTCCAGACTGACACTAAAGTGTCCCATCTTTTAATGGTAGAATCCTCCTTATAACAAGTCTTAACAATATTTCTAGCACTTAATATACCATCAAGACAATCTTGGTCTTTGAGAAAAGAGACATTAAACTTAAACATTTGGCTTCCAAAGCTTGGCCTTAATGAAAAAAATTACCAATCAAAATAGAGGCTTTAATAGGAGAATGGTTAAACATGGTGGAAGGAGAAACTTGAACTGGATTACAACCATTGTCATACACAAAAGAGAAGACCTCTTTATTGACATAAAACTTGAGTCTAGAGTAGACTCTCTTCCCTTGAGCTTGATTATTGCACCAAGTAAACCATATATTCTTATTTCTAGACTTGTTCCTATCCAAGGGATCCATAAGACTATGAAATCTCTTCATTCTAGACCAGAAAAAAGTTCATTACCCTTCCACAGAGCATCTTTACCCCCAATTTTATCTTACTTGCACACCATATTAAAGTCTCCCCCAAAGATCCAAGGAGCCTTGGGCAAAGAATGCACCATCCAGTTTCACAAAGAGCATTTGTCCCTATAGTCATTAAGGGCGTAGATGGAGCATAAGCCAAATTTTCACTCCTCCATTTCAGAAATGACCCAGACTAACCTATTGTAGAGAGAGGAACCATTATTGACAACAAAAGCGACCCTCTTAGAGTCAATAAGAATGGTAGAGCCACCTTTGCCTTTAACATGCAAAGTAGAAACGAACTTAGAGTTCTTCCCCACAAACTTCAAAATACTTTCCAACTAGAAACCCATAGCCTTAACATGTTGTAAATAAAGAAAGTCTAGTTTAGGCCTACTATTACAGAAGGATCTAAGGATATATATTCTATCAAGGGACTCAAGCCCCCTAACATTCCATCTGACACAATTTAAAACAATTTATGAGCTTCAGTAGAAGCCCCAGACTTCCGATTCTTGTACAACCATCAAAACATTTTGGTAATTTATCTTCTTTTCCCTTTTTGGAAGATTTTTTTAGCATTAGATCCCTGCTCCAACTACTTTCTTTTTTTCAAATCCTCACTAGACGTCACTTCACCAGTTTTATCTATTTCCATATACCCTCCTTAATACAGGGGATTATTACAATTTAAAACAACCTTTTTCTTCTTGGATTTTTTGGTAGAAATTGTAATGTGTTGCTTCTCAGCTGACTCAATGTCATCTAGCAACATTTGGGGGATATTGACAAGTTTATTTTTTTCAAGTTGAGCCTTGGCATTTAACCTTTCTAATGCCAATTGTTGGGCATTTTTCCACTTGGGACTTTTAGAACCTTTTGGATTTTCTAGGAATTCATAAACTTCCTTGGGAGTTTTCTTTGCTTCAATTACCACAAAATTTCGCTTAAACAAGGGATCCTTTAGAGTAGAATCCTCAACCTCAAGACTTTGGACAATATCCATCTCAAAAGGCAATCTTTGTTTGAGAAGGGGCATCATTCCCTTTTTCACTTACAATCCCTATTATCAAGTTTTTCTTCAACCACAAGTTTATGCATATCTTCTTTAGGTTCAAAGACCAAGTTAGAATTTTTAGAAGCAAATTCTTTAACAATTATATTTTCACTCCTAAAAACCCTATCAGAAGTTTTAGGAATTATAGGACAATATTTCCTCATATGACCATTTTTTTAAACAAGAAACAAGCATTTAGACTACCCAATAACTCAATTTCACAATTTATAATATTGTCCTCAATTTGAATACTTAAAATTTTAAGAACTTTAACTGTCGGTGCTAGAGAGATTAAAACTCTAGCATTTAAATGAGGAAGGACAATTCTACTTTCTTCAATCTACATTACATTGCCCAACTTTAAAATCTATGGAATAAGTTTCTTCTCTCTGTGGAGAACAAGGTGAAGGTGCTTGCTACCGTGTGCTTGAAGGTGATCCACCGTGCGGCTACGATGCTAACTGTTTTGTAGGATGCTCATAATGAATAGGCTGATAAGGAAGGAAAGACTGCGAGCAAGGAGGAACAATCCCAAAATTCTTTCTTGACAACTCTCTCTTGCATACCATGGGTTTTAAAGAAAATGACAAACAACCCCTTTTGAAGCACTCCACAAAATTTACATATATTCCCATTTTTCTCTCCCAAACATTACCAAGCCAAGTCATAAAAACATTTCCTAGAAGGCAGAAAGTTTGTATCCAAACAAACAAAAAATACTACAATATTCCTTAATTGACTTTCTTCACTCTTAACTACTTGAGACATCTCTGGATTAGGAGAAATAGAAAGAATTCTAGGGAGAAGATGCCTTACCATCATTTCTTCTTCCGGATTCTCCACCCCTAACGACATCGTTTGCTTCCACTCCATAGCATCCTCTATCCCCAAACCTCTTCCATCTTCAAGGACTAAGAAACCGATAGCTTCGGGTACCACCCACCACGTCTCTATAAACTGCCGTTCCCTTTCCTTTTTCTTTCTCTGAATTAATTCCTATATTAGAACCAGGTTTATCTAGGCTGACATTATCCTTACCATTATTATTATTTTTTCCGCCGTATGAAAGCCCATGTGCATTCATAACTTATTGATGATATGAGGGAATTAAAAAACAATTTGATCGCTAATACAAAAACTTAATGTTCCCACACGCCAAAACCCTCACGTCACCCCACACACCAGACCACCAAGCACTTCTCCCAATGGAACGTCAGGAAAATTAAAAAAACAACCAAAATATTGCCCCCCATACAGGAGCATGGGGAAATCAAAAGGATATAAATTATAATCAAATTCAAATTTAAACAACGTCCCACCCACCCGAAACCAAGCCAAAAAACACCACAAAAAAACTGTGGCAAATCAAGAAAAATAAGGACAAAGACGACCAAGAATGACAAAGAATACTAATCTAGATCACCTTCCATGATAATAGGAGCCCCAGAGAATAGCAATGGAGGATGACCGTTTGTCTTCCTCACCTCTCAAAGCTCCTTCCTCACCTTTCTATCCAAATGTGCCTCCTAATATCATTATAGTTGGGAAATATTTTTATATTATTAATAGCAATTGTTGGGCATCTCAAAGGTATAGGAATCTCTAAGTGCCAAGCTATGATATATAAGTTCTGATAGTGTATCTTGTAGTTGTTGGAATTTGGGAAACCTTGTGATGGAATTCATTCAATATAAATTAATGATTGATTTTAGGCCTAAAGATTTTAGGATCTCTATCCTTCTAAAATGCTTGAACTCGGTGATGTTCATACCATTGTGGGGTACTAAATTGTGAGGACTAGCCATTGAGTTTAAAGACATTGCATCTTTATTAAGTTGTGTCATGTTGCTTGCTGGTCACATGAAGTTGGGTATAGAAAATGTGTTGTGAATTTGTGATGTTTTTGCATCTTATGAACATTGATATCTAAGTATAAGTGTTGTTTTGCAAAGATATTGCTACTATATGGGATAACTTATTCCTAACCACTAAGATCATATGTAGTTATATGTGGCAAGGGAAAATATTTTCTAGTCAATAAACTAGACTATTACAAGAATATGTAATAACCACCCCAAGTTACTACTACTATTTTTGAAATATATCTAATACTAACTTAATTGACCAAGCATCTTTTATCTGATCTAGAAGTGTCAACTTCATAGACTTACCAATTGTAGTTGTGGTTACAACTCTATGCCACAACTAATTCCAATGTTAGGGTCATCCCTAAAACCAGACCTAAACCTCGAGGATTCATTCGTAATGGCCCTCCTATGTATCCCTTCCTAAGAATTAGAGGCTCCATAGTCCGTACTCCAGTAATATAGAAGCTTCATCCTCTCCTTTGATATGGGACCTCTGATCTCACTTTTAAATCATAGCCTTTAAACTCGAACCTTATGATTTCAATTTAGTTCATATGCAATAGTATGATAGAAAATGCAATCAAATCAAATGCTAGTTTAATGCCAACATCAATGTACGAACACACACAAAACCACATAGTGACCATCTCATATAGACATCACCTGTTCACACATAGTGGTTGGCTCAAGAATACATTACATGTACACAATGTGACTAACTCTTGCATGCATCATACATACACAGTTTGACTAGCTCATGGGTACAACACATTTACAAAAAGTGAATAACTCATGCATGTGTCACGTGCATAATGCGACTGGCTCATGCATACCACATATACATAGCGTGAATAACTCATGCATGTGTCACATACACACAGAATGACTAGATCATGCATACAACACATACACAGTGTGATTAGTTCACACATACATCCCATATACACAATGTGAATAGCTCATGCAGATGTCACATATACACAATGTGATTAACTCATGCATGCATCACATACACATAGAGTGACTAGCTCATGCATACAACACACACACTGTGATTAATTCACACATATATCACATATACACAATGTGAATAGCTCATGCATGCATCACATATACACAATGTGACTAGTTCACTTATACTTCACATACACAATGTGAATAGCTTATGCAAGTGTCACATATACACAATGTGACTAATTCACTTATACTTCACATATACACAATGTGAATAGCTCATGCAGATATTACATATACACATGCGATTGTCTCATATGCACATCATAGGTACACAGTGACCAACTAGCAAAAAGGAATGGTTGTAACCTTATTGAAAGCATCTTCCCCTTTACTTGGTTCACTAACCCATAAGTCCTCAAATATATTCTAGCTAGAAAAAGGAATGTTGGTGCATCTCATGCTACACCGTGGGTCCCATCTTTTTTTCTCGATTCACTACTAACTATGATGAAAAACAAGCATCCTAGACTACGTGTGGTCATCACTAGCAAGGGTTCAAGTGTAACTACACACAACACATAAGGTCTTTAATATAGATGCACACAATGATCGACTCACACATACATGGTGACCAACTAGTAATAGGAAGTATATGCAACCTACTAAATGCATTTCTTGGTTACCTGGTTTAGTAACACATAAGCCTTTAAATACATCCTAGAAAGAAAAAGGAATATTAGTGCATCTCATGCTACACCATGGGTCCCATCTTTTTCTCGATTCACTGGCAACTATGATGACAAGCAAGCATCTCATACTACTTGTTGTCATCACTAGATAAGGGAACACGTGTGACAATGCACAATAGATAAGGCCATTGAAATACACATGTACATAGTTATTGACTCACACAAATAGTGACCAACTAGAAATAGGAAGTGGATGCGACCTACTTCATGCATCTTCCCATCACTTGGTTCACTAGCACTTACCCTATAAGTACATCCCAATGAGAAAAAAAATATCAGTGCATCTCATGCTACACCTTGGGTCCCATCCTTTTTCTTGGTTCAATGCCAATTGCGAAGCAAGCAAGCATCCCATACTACTTGTTGTCATCATTGGCTCAGGTGTAAGTGTAACAACATATAATCCATGAGGTCATTAATAATATTTCCATAGCCCGTTGAACATGTTGAGTCAGTGGATCTTGACATCTATTGCCTCCATGCCACAAGCGAAAGTCATTCCAACTTAATATAGGGTACCTCCTGGCATCTATCACCTACATGGTACTGGTGAAAGATAGTTAAGCCCTATCATACCATTGGGTAGCTCCTGGCATCTGTCACCTCCATGCCACTGATGACAACTAGCTAAACCCTAAGATACATTGGTTAGCTCCTAGCATCTGTCACTTGCGCGGTATTGGTGACAACCAACTAAACCACTCATGTATCATAACATGGATAGCTCCTAGCATTTGTCACCTTAGTGCCACTAATGAACCAACTAATCCTAAGATATGGTGGATAGCACCCGACATCCGTCCCCTACACAGTACTAGTGACAATCGACTATTTCCACCTATATCAGACTCAGTTCTAACATGTGGGATGATCTTCTACTCAAGTACACATAATCAACACATCTAAAGGATTCACAATTAATAGGCAAGTTGACTTGGATACATGCCACGTAGAAGTCTATAAACCTATTCACATGGTTATATGTTCTAGGGTCTAAATTACTGTCAACACACGAGATACACATTGAACCCTCATGAGTTGGCTTCTATCTGGTCACATATGCATAATTAAATACAAACTCTTGTAAAGTAATCTCAATGGTCATTCCATAAATTTAATTGTTACTTGGAAACACAGTATCCATTATACAAAAGTCAAACCCACAATAGTAATATTAGACAATATTCTATTTATAAGTGTATAAAATCTGCATATTAACAATCACAAAGATTAGCATACAATTATCCACCAGCCAAACGTAAAGGAAAAACACCATACATAGTTGGTAATTCTCCCCATCAATTGCCCATAGTGTTCAACATAGAAAACTCTAATAATTATAGTTATACAAGTCTAGAGGCACTCTTATGCATTCACATTAGAGACGGACCATGATGACAATGACTCTAAAAATTCATCCAAGATTGGAGAAGATTGTGGAAGACAAACTCCACAGACCTCATAGTAGATAAACTTGATGATGATGGAGTGTCTTTTATTGTCTCAGGCTTATATAGTGAGGACATATCAATTGGAAGGTGAGTTCATAACCATCTAATGCAATTTTATCCTCAAGTTGAAACTTACTAGAGAGGGAAGGTTGATCAAGTTTAGGAACAACCCATACCTTGGAGCAAATTCCATAAATCCCTCCCCTACAAACTTGGATCTAGGGCCATCCTTCACCCAAAGACTACCTACATAACTACTTTCAAATTGGATCTAAGTCCCATGTAGTTCTCCTCACAATAATCTCTTTAGGACATACACATAGATTCCCATACTTGGGGGTTTCATACCAACAATTACTATCATCGCCATAAACAAATCCAAACATAGAAGTCATGGCCAACAAGGCCATCAAAATAAAATAAGTCTAGTCAAATTAGATCACAAGACATTAGTAGTCAGGCATCCTCACTATGCAACAATAAGGCAAAAGCCCTAGTATTGATCCACGTGATGTCCTACTATAATATGATGTAATGTTATCATATCATAATCATATTATATTATGACATCCCATAATTGGAAACATAACATGCATCAACAAGACCTCATAAAAGCTATCTAATATTTCGAAAGACTTACAACAATAATTATAAACTTTCTTTAAGCATAGTCAATACACGATTCATACTCTAGATGGTTGGCAACACTATATCCATTGGACCAACAATATTGTTCTTAATATTTTAATTTCATTTATCTTAGGGTGCAACCCCACATTCCTATGATAGTCTAGATCATGGTCTAGATAATATTCACACTTTCCATTTATATTAAATATAACCTTAATGGTCATCAATAAGATATCTAGAGAAGCTATATAGCATGATCACATCTATTTTAAGATCCCTAAACTCAATCTCGAAAACACCATCAAATTGAAGAACATATTATCTTCCATTTAGCACAGAATCATACAATAGTCTGATACAACCATAGTACCCTTCCCTTCATACACATGATAGTTCCAATATTAGGGTTCTAATACATAAGAGGTCATTAGGGATCATGTATTTAAATAAAGGCTTTACCCCCAAATCTAAAGTGTGTTACCAAAAGTATTGATTTGGAACATTAAAGATATGTTTGATACAATCTAAGGGATATTTATATATGGGAGCAATGATGTTAAACAAATGACAATGATGTCCCATTCAAACAATTTTAGCTTTAAGCCTTAAGGTATAACAATCCAAGTCACTAATAGATCTAAAATGTAATGAACAAGTTATGCCATTAGACAAGGTTCAATACTAGGTCCTTGGTTTCAGTTATAATAGACAACATGTATATGTTGTACTCTAGATACATCTGATTTCAAGTGCTTCAAACCCCATAGAATCATTAATAGAAATTAGAAACCATTTAAAAGGATTTTTTATCAACACTACAATTGTATAAACCTCGGTATATGAATTTCATCGATGTTTAATGAACATGAAATTGAATAGATCCCAGTAAGTCATTAGAGTCCCAATTTCACACTCACATTAGGTGTTACGAAACCATGAGGAACTTCACACAATATAAGTGACAAGATAATTAATCATACTTTGAAATCATTCAAGAAAGAGTTTGTGCATAAGTTCCTCTTTATTAAATTTTGTGAATGAGTTTTTGTGAAGGCTATGATGATAGGAAGTGGCACTTGGAATTTACAACATTTGACAAAAAGCCTTTTCAGATACGCTTTGATGGGTATCCATACCCTCTTCCAAAGCTCCGATTTGAGTGCAAGCAAGTAGGATGTTGATTTTCATTTAATTAAATGTTTCCAAGGCCTTTTCAACAAACCTATTTTGAACATATCCTGCCACTAGGACATTCCCTAAGGTCACATTTCTTTTGAGGCATTTTGTCAAACAACTCATGTTCCTTATCTATGTTTCCTATTCTTTGAATTCCTATTTACACTACATGTGAGAGGGGATAGAGAAAGAGGTTGTTAATTTCTTAATTGAATTGTCAACTAAAATTTTCCCTCATTTGTTATTTCTTTGATTAAAATTTAACCTACACGTCTCTGTAATAACCCACCCCTAATTTTTTTTTGAAATCTTCAATGCTATCACAAACACCATTATAATTGAAATGCATCAATTAATTCTTTCACACCTTCTGATCACAAGTTCCCAAACGAGCGAGGTGAAAGCATACAAGTGCTTTCTAGACTGAGCAATTATAATGTAATGCAAAGTAAATACAACTTCCGCTTATTCAACATGCATCCACTTGTGCAGTGGGCATCCACTTATGTAGTGGGTATTCTCCACTTATTCAGTGGATACACTGAAAGTAAACATAGGCACATCTACTCATTTAGTGGGAATCCCTTACAAATAAGGCCACTTATTCAATGGGGTAAGAAATAACAAAAAGAACAACAACCTCACGGGTGGTTAAACCATCCAATGAGTGATATAGAATGTTTGCAACTTAACAAGGAAATTACAATGATTTATGTAAGCTGCAATAAACATGTAAACTACTGATTTAGTTTGTTCTGTACTGCTGTAGCATCAAATCATGATGAAATATTACTATTCACACATACCAAAACCAAGCAACAGTCATACCCCAATGAAGACTCAACTGAAGTTGATGTAGATGCTCAACATATACTGAAAACATCAATGAACATTCTGAAATCTTTATCATGTGTAGAGCTGAAATTGTACTAGTAGATAATAGGTCTGAAAATGCATTCAAACCCTAGCACCACATGCTGAGATCCCTTCAAATCTGCCTTGTCCAATCCCTATCCAACATGGGGTAATAAAACACACCAAGGCACCTCCCTAACAACCAACAATCACAAGAAAAGTAAGGCAATTTCAGTCCAAAGACTTAGACGCCATCCCAAGATTGGTACAGCCTTGCAGGGGTGTACGACTAGCAAGAGACAAGTCTAAATCAGAAAAAAATCTCCAAAAATCCTTCTAACTAGAGCAATTAGGTATTGTGAACATTAGAGCCTTCATTCCAAAAGCTAATAAAGATATTTTGCAGCAATACCCACCAATAAACATATCCAAAATGGTACGGCCTACATGAAGAATGGTACGACGAGTAAGAAGTCTTCACTAAAACCCTTCAAAATTCACAAAATGTTATAGAAAATTTTCCCATAGTAATATGCAACAAAAAATACTTCAAAACATATCAAAACCAAATGAATACAATGGCAAACTCTATATGAGATTGCTCCAAGACTCCGCATTCAGCACAAATGGTGATTCATGTATGAAACCACGCCAACTTCAAGAGGCTTTTCATCCTCAAGAAGGAATCTACAAGAGGGTTTTCGTCCTCAAGAGATGGAAGAACACGCAAGTTCAATCCAACAACATAACAATATAATTCTCCAGCATAACCAAAACAATGAGCTCCTATCCTCCTTTTATTACATTTGAGGGAAATAGAATATTATATTCTTTTTACCTCTTTATATTTCTCCTCAAATTTATAATACTTTTTTCCTCTCCAAAAGACCTTTATTTGAAATAATATTAATATTTCATTGCAAGGTCCCTTTTTTAAGTGTCTATCTTTTAAAACACTTAATTACCTTTCCAAAGAGCTACTACACTTAAGTTATCTTTTAAAATATTTATGACATTAGATAACTTAAGTGAATTTAATAATTAATAGCTCAATAATTTACCCAACTTTACGGAAAATCCCAAACTGAAGCGTATTGTAAAATAAATCATTTCAACATGATCTTGAAGGTTTGGGATGAAGAATGATGCCAACTGGGTGACTTACTATAAATAGATAGCTTCTCCAAGAAGTTTGGAGAGAAAATTGGAAAGTCGAAAGTGCTTTTGAAAGCATCACTATAATCCTGAACACCATCTAAGCTCAATGCCATAGAAAAGAATTCACTCCAAGAAGAGAATGCCACTTTATAATTAATATTACCTTAGGCAACCTTAGTGAAATATTAATTAAGTTGCCAGATAATAGTCCCAAACATGACGAAAAGACTCCAAAAGACTAGGAACAAGCATAATGTGCACAAAAGTTCTATGCACCAAAAAGGGGACATTATAGTCCCACATCCAACTTTGATATGTCAACTACTATGTTGGACACAAGTTTCATAAGTATTATAGATTCTATCAAAATATATGTTTATATACAATAGAGCATATGGAGTCTGAATATAAATGTCAATACACAACCTAGATTAATTATTTTTCAGCTACAAGAATGAAGAATTCAGAAATAAATACTATGTAGCAAAATAATGTGAAGAAGTGTACTCAGTTCCAGGGATGATGTTGAAGATAATTTTGTTGCAGGCATTGAAATTTTCCTTCCTCCTTTCCTTGTGTTCACCTTTCTCCACCACTATGAAATGCGAGGGGCTTGAACCATATGTCTAAGAATTTTCATGACCACACAAACCATCCATCCCAAGCCCAATACATAGATCTCTCCAACATCTAACTCCATTCCTTCCTCTCCAGCTAGCGTGATAAATATGGGATTTAGCACCCTCATAGCTTCTTCAAAAGTCCCTACATACAATGACCCTAAAAAGGAAATCTAGAGCCCTCTTATGGTGATCTAGTAACAATAAATTAATGGTTCCTTTGAGAAGGTCATTTGTAGAAAAATGACACCAAAATAAAAAATAGATTACCCCCAAGTAATGGCACCATTCAAGTGATTAAAAGCACCGATATGGCTCCCAAAAATAGTAACGAATAGCCTTCATGGGCCTCCCTTCTTGTCTCACAAAATTCCTCCATCCTTAATGTTGTCTTAGTTTTCTCCCCAGCCAAATAGCCCAAATCCATAAAATTCTCTAAGTCTTTTCCCCTTTAGAGATGTAAGGAAAAACATCCAAAATCGGCTAAGTCCCAAAAATATTGAGTTTTCATTGTGTTTTCTATCTTTTCAGAGTTTCGGAGTCCGGAGTTCTACCCTTCGTCCTTCTATCCTGCACTGCCCCAAACTCCGATCATTTCCCTTTGAAAGTAAACTAAGTGTTTTAAGTTTTTTGGACTTTTGGACTTCGGACTTTTCCTCTTCCTTCTTCCTTTCCTATTGGAAGGCGAAAGGTGGAAGGCCCGAAACCCGACTTCCACTGAAGTCTTGTAAAATAATGCTAAGTGTTTCAGACTTCAGGGATCGGACCTTCCTTCTTCCTCCTTCTCACTGAAATCAGAAGATGGAAGGCCCGAGGCTCGAACTCCACCGAAACTTTCAAAAGATTGGAGGACTTGGATCTTCTTTCTTCTTCCTTCACTAGGAAGGCGTAAGGATGAAGGCCCGAGACCTGAAGTCCACCGGTATCAAAATTCTTCTAAGTACAAAGCGGAGATTAAGGGGTGGACTTCCTTCTTTCTTCATTCCCTTCTGCAAGGCAGAACGCCGAAGGTTTGAGGCCCGATCTCCAACCATTCTCGTGATCTTCAAAAACAAAGGAAATGAAGTGGAATCAAAGGTCCACCATGATCAATCTTTTTAAAATCTTGATTCTAAGGCAGAAATCTAGTCCAGATAAAAGTCAAACATCCAGCTCTAGCTGGGGATTTCTTGTTGAGAATTTATTGTGCAAGTGGAGGTTCAAGCACTAGTTTTCAACACATATTTGAAGATATTTGTTCAACCACTTCATAAGATATTTTTCTGCATTTATGACATTCCCTTTGTAAAATATCTTTTGACAAAGTCCATGGGGGTGAATTTATTGATGAAATGACTAAGGTCAATGTAATGAATTGCTATATATGCATTTTTGTAAGATGTAATGAGGGTTGAAAAACAATGGGAAGATAGTGGAATTTCTTGATTCAACTATATTTTCAAACAAAGCCCTCTATTGTAACCATGCCTTCTTGTTGAAATACACATTGTGTTTTACCTCTTTATGTTGTTTTTTAGCACTGTGTAAATTAGGATTGATTTGTATGTGAATGCTTTGTTCCTTACAATTATGTTCTACTTCTTACCTCTGTTAGAATCAGCTAGATCTGTGTAAGTTGATCAGCTGTATTTCTTTATTTTGTGCATTTTCAGTTTAGTGAGAGCTCCTTATTCAAACCTGGTGTATCACCTTCATTAATTTCTAGTTTTATCTCTCTTTCCCTTTTCCTAAATGGTGGATAGATTAGGTTTAGTATTAGGAATAGCTGAATCTCTCATTCAACGAAGGAACCATCTTATCTCTAGAGATTTGGCCTCCTTGCAGGGTCCCACACCTAGAGGTCATCTCAATGTTTCACTGAATTACTGAAGACTATTAAACCTCTCCAACACATGGTGCAAATCCAAGTGACAACAGTTTCTGGCATGCCCGATGGGAGGGTGAAAAACTCTAAATCAAAATTAGGTTGAGAATCTGGTGTTCTTCTCAGTATTTTGCACTTGGGCAAACATTTCATGCACCTAGCGACTCTACAAGCTCCTGGTTTATGATCGGTGCCACCTTTTATGCCTGTGCAAACAAGGGCTTCTTCAAGAGATAACTACTAATTTACTAAATTACCTGATGTTGCTTCAAGGAGAAGGTCTAAGTTATCTAGGTCTCATGTGAGAAGGAATAGCAGTCCTGTTCTACCTCACCCAAGAGCTCAATCTACACCCCCTCCTGTTAGGTTTCAATATACTAGGAGAAGCATGCACATACCTATATTAAACTTAAATATCCCTAGGATGAAAAGGAATTTACCTTTGTGATCTTTAATGGAGGCAGCCCTTTAGATTTGGCTGCATACAATGATATAGCAGTTGCAACCCTATAGAGTATTTCACCCTTTATGGGTGATGGTTCTATAACCCCTGTTGAGCACATCAAAGACATATCCAACGTGTGCTTAGTTCATCATATCCAGCATGAGGATATTGCAATCAGGCTCATGGTTTCATCTTTTAAAGGGAGGGTTATTCAATGGTTTAGGAGCTTGACCCCTACTTCAATACATGACTGGGACGAGATGGGAGAAGCCCTCTACAAGCAGTTTGGAGAGAGGAAAGATAATGTCTCATTGTTAGAGCAATTGAAAACAATCAAAAGAGCCCCAAGTGAGATGCTAGCAGATTTTTCAACTTTACATTTCAGAGGACTTGGGAAAGGATCCCAACTCTCCTTAGGCCATCTCCACAAGGTGCCTTCTTATATTTTTTAAGAGCTTTAAATTATGATATTGTTGTAATGATGCAATCTATGGGTGTTGAAACCCTACACGCTACTTATGAGACAACTTTAAAAGATGAAAATTATCTAATACAGGCTGGGAAAATTCCTCCCAGACCTCATGTACCTCTTTTTCCAAAGATAACTTCATCATCCCAGCAGCCTATTATTGCTCCCATCCCAGAGCCTAAAGCTTCAACGTCCTCTCTTTCTCAAGAAGAGAGTGATCTTAAAACCCTAATGGCCAATTTGACCAACAAGGTAAATAGCATTGCTATTCAAATTGCTCCCAAACCCCTTCAGAATTACAATCAAGGGCAGTCATCCAACCGAAATTGGAATCAGGGTTATAATACCAATAGCAATCAAAACTGGAATTAGGGTTATCAACAAAATAGATATCTTAACCCTAACCCTATTCAACCTTTGCAAACAGTCTGACCTATCCAACAGATTCTGGCTATGAATCTAGTTAGGGCTTTAGTCCCTACTCAAAATAATCTGGCCCAAGAGGTAGATTGGTGCTACCTGTGCAACCAACCTCACAATCAGTCCACTTGTACTTTTGGAGCACAAGAAAGAGCTTTAATGGTGCAGAACTTTCATACCCAGTAGACATCATTATCAGAGGTAGCCAATAGTAATCCAGAAGTATCACATGAGGCTACCTCTAATGCCAATATGATGCTATGGACTTCTGAGGATTTTTGTGTTGTCAATAAGCCTATGGACGGTGTTATCATGCTCATAAGTAGTATTGTAGACAACACTAGATCCAAAAAGAGGTAGTTGGAGGATAGCCCCATGCCTACCATGTTACAAAAAGAGCCTATTTCAAAGGCAAAAGTGGCTAGTGCTACAAATCTAATTCATAGCAGTAGACCTATTACTACAAAAGAGCTTCCAACATCTTCAAAAGTACCTAAACAAGCTACAGAGCAGTTAAAGTGGGCAATATGGATCCCTTCAATGCATAAACAACAAATGTTCCCTTGAACATTGTGGAAAAAATGAAAAGGACAAACATAAATGTCTCAATGTGGGAAGTAATGTCAATCTCCTCTCAAACGGATTTATTGCAAGAGGCCTTAAGGCAATTCCCATTAGCTGAATCAGTAGCAATTGACTCATCAACAAAATAGAAGGAAAAGAGCCCTGTCAGTCTTGTGCAACCAAGGGAAGAACAAGTAAGTTTAGCAAAGAAACCATCCCCTTTCTACTTGTCTCTGATCATTGGAAAGTTTCTAGTGCAAAATTGCATGATAGATTCAAGGGCCAGTGTTTCAGTTATGCCCAAGAAGATAGCGGATGCATTAGGCATTAAGTATACCCCTGTTTCATCAGGAGTATTACAGTTGGATGGCACTTCTGTAAACACTGTAGGAGTGATCAAAGGACTGGATCTAACCTTACATGCTTGTCCAAACTTGACTATTAGTCAAGATATTTCGGTCATTGATCTTCGTCCTCTCTTTGCTATCTATTTGTCAAGAGATTTCACAGCTAAGGTAGGTGGCTACCTTTCTTCTGACTGGTCTCATATGCTTTTGAGGACCAGATATGGTACAAGGTTCACCATCAAGGCTGAACTGATTTCAAACTATCATATAGAAGAATATGACCACAACCTGGTGACCCTCATGTTATAATTCAGGGCGAGGAAGTGTAAGATTCAGAGTCTCTTGAGGCAGAATCTTCACCTCTTCCTACCCCTGATGTTTCTTGATGAGTGGGCAAGGGATCACTGTGATTTCGATCCTTATGATACCATAGAGGTAAATAACTTGGGCACCTACATGATCCATGAAGTGGATCTTCAGTCCCTTATGTACTTAAGCCAGATGATGACTCCAATGGCCCATGGAAATTGTTCTTTGATGGTGCAAAGAGTAGAAATGGAGTTGGTGTAGGGATTTTATTAGTCTCTTCGACTAGTAAGGAGCTGCATTTTGCTCATAGATTACATTTTTCTTGCACCAACAATGTAGCAAAGTACGAACCATTGGTTCATAGTTTGCTAATTGTTGAGAAGAAAAACATCAAGCATTTGGAGATCTTTGGAGACACTGAGTTGGTGGTCAACCAAGTCAGAGAAAATGTGCAACAAAAAATTAGCTCCTAAGAGTTTACATACATAGGGTTTGAGGCTTGTTTGAGAGTTTTGATGCTCTCAACCTACGGGTAATCCTAAGGAAGCTTAATGTTGAGGCAGATCAACTGGCAACAGTTGGGGCCCAATTTTCTCCACCTACAGATTTGTTTTAGGGTCCTAATTAGCATGTGAAAATAGTAGTTAGGCCCTCTGTTCCTGACAATGACATACATTGGTAGGTCTTCAATAGCAATGAGCAGATTGCAAGCTTCATTCAGAATGAAACAGAGTTTTCTTCCATGGCGCAGCCCAGGCTATAGGAAAGTTATGGCAACCAAATCATTCATCTCAAATCAAACAAGTTGCCCAAGGGTTTAGTCACCCTTGAAGCCATTTTGAGCCCAGATGATTAGTTCAGGGGCGAAAGAAAGAATATGACATTAAAAAAGGAAGATTATTGGAAGATTGTTGTCACCCAAGATAAGGAATTACTATTGGGAAAGGTATGTGGTGACACCGAGCAACAAAAATTCATACGCCTTTCCCACAAATACAATGATTTTCTAGCATGGGCATATGAAGATTTAAAAGGTTTCAATCCAGACATGGCTCAACATGCCATATATCTAGATCCAAATTCCAAGCTTGTCCGTCAGAAGCAGTGGCCCATAAACCCTAAGATTGAGTCGCTTATGAGAAAAGAGCTTTCTAAGGTAATCCAGGCAAGGATCATCTCCCCCATCAAGTATTCCACTTGGGTTGCCAATCTAGTGCTTGTGAGGAAGAAAAATGGGGAAATAAGGCTCTGTGTAGATTTCAGAGACCTAAATCGGGCTTCTTTGAAGGATCATTACCCTCTGCCCTCTATGGATCAAATTTTGCAGATTGTTGCAAGGGCAGAGAGGTTTTCACTATTTAATGGCTTTTCTGGCTATAATCAGATCTTTGCCAAAGAGGAAGATATATTTAAAACAACATTTACAACCAAATGGGGAACCATGGCATATGCAAAAATGCCATTTGGTCTTTCTAATGTCGGTGCCACATTTCAAAGGGCAATGGACATTGCCTTCAAAGGTTTTATAAATAGGTTCATCCTAATTTATCTAGATGACATTACAATCTTCTCCAAGAAGGGAGAAAATCATATGGAGCATCTGGAGAAAGTTTTCCAAAGATGCAGAGAGTTTGGGGTGTCTCTGAACCCCAAGAAATGTATTTTTGCTATTGCTCAAGGTAAGTTGCAAGTCCATCTAGTATCTAAGGATGGGATCTCCATAGATTCTGAAAGAACATTAGCTCTTCTTTCTCTTCCCTTGCCTGCTCACAAAAAGGCTTTACAATCATTTTTGGGGCAAATTAACTTTGTTAGGAAGTTCATTCCTAACTGTTCTAGCTTGGTGAAGCCTCTAACCCTTATGCTCAAGAAAGATGCTATTTTCAGATGGACTAAAGAAGGGAAAGATGGTTTTGAGAAGATCAAAGAAGAGATTGCCTAGGCACCTACTCCCATGAACCCAAATTATGAGGACTTCGTCCTTTATGCACATGGAGGAGAGAGCAACATTGTAGTTGTCCTAATGCAACAAAATGACCAAGGTATGGAGTAGCCCCTGGCCTTCTTCAGTCAAATCTTGAAAGATTACGAGGTCAGGTGCAATCTCATGGACAAATAGGTTTTTGCCATTGTTAGAGCTTTAAAAAAATTTAGATATATGCTGGTAAATAATCATATCAAGGTTTTAGTTTCTCATCCTAGTGTGAGAGATTACATAATGGGGATTGAAATTAGTGAAAAGAGAGCGAGCTGGGTCACTAAGATCTTAGAATACGATGTGACTATCAAAGCCACTAAGATGGTTAGAGACAGAGGGTTATGTGAACAACTAGCTCAACATACAGTGGATGAGGTGAACTCATCCTATCACTTGAATGAGGCAGAACCTACAGATGAACCAACAGTTGTGAGTTCCTGGACAACAGCTATGGCCAAATTCCTATCTGCTAGTGAGTATCCCTATGGACTGGACAGAACCAAAAGAAGAAATTCTAGGTTGTAGTCCATTCCTTATGCCTTGGTGGATAGTGTTCTCTTTAAAAGGAATCTAGATGGAGTCTTGCTGAGATGCATTGAAGAAGATCAAGTAGATAGACTACTCAGTGAATTCCATGCTGGTCCAGCTAGAGGCCACTTCTCTACAAGAGCTATAGCAATGAAAATAATGATGGCGGGTTACTTTTGGCCCACATTATTTAGTGATGCCCATGTATGGGTAAGAAAAATCAAAGAGTGTGCTCTCATTACAGGAAAGAAGAGATTGGCAGCATTCCCAGTCCATCCTATTCAGGCTGATCAACCCTTCTCACAATGGGGACTAGACTTCATTGGCATGATAAACCCCACTTCTAGTGTTGGTCACAAGTGGGTTTTGATTGCAACAGACTACTTCACCAGGTGGGTTGAAGCAGTCCCACTCAAAGAGGCCACTGAGTCATCAATCATGGATTTCTTGGAAGAAATCATGACAAGGTTTGGAGCTCCTTGCACTATCATTTCAGATAATGCAAGAGATTTCACTGGTTTTAGGATAGTTGATCAAGCCTTGGAGTACAATGTGTTCTTGAAGACTTCATCCAACTATTACCCCCAAGGTAATGGCTTAGTTGAATCTACCAATAAGAACCTGATCAAGGTCCTAAACAGGACCTTGGAAACAAACTAGAGGCAAAGGCATAATAAGATCAAATTAGCTCTTTGGGCTGATAGAATCACCTATAAAAGAGCCATTCGAAATTCTCCTTTTATTCCTGTGTATGGAAGAGAGGCCAGATTGCCCATATCTTTGGATCTTCCTTCATTGGAATTGGCTCAATAATTAGAATTGGAAGGAGAAGATGGTAGGTTTGTCAGAATGGTTGAATTGATTGAACTAGAAGAACAAAGGCAGTTAGCCATGAATACATTGGAAGAGCATCAAAGGTAGACCAAAGAGTATTTTGATAAGAAGGCCAAGGTTTAGACCTTCAATGAGGGTGATCTTGCTCTAAAATGGGATGCTGACTGATCCAAACCTGGAGGCCACACTAAGTTTGATGCACTTTGGAGTGGACCATATATCATCGTCAGTTGCAAGAAAGCAAATGCTTTCATCCTTTCAAAGCTGGATGGTGAAGTTCTACCAATCTCAGTCAATGGGATCCATCTCAAACCTTTCCATTAAGGCTGGTCTAAGATTTTGTACATATTGTTTTAGTTTTACTTCTGCTTTAGTTTTCCCTTCAATAAGTGCTTTTGCATAGGCCACATAGTCATTGGGAGAATACAGACCTTGTTCTTTTTTGTGTTTTTGGAAGGCAGGGTTTCAGTTGTTTTAACCTATTGCAGTCCCTTTTGACTCTATGCCCAATGAATGCTTAAGGCCACTGGTTCCCTTTGTTTATCTAGCAAACACCCCTAAGAAGTCACCAAAATGTTGTCCTATTTTTCTCCCCAGCCAAATAGCCCAAATCCATAAAATTCTCTAAGTATTTTCCCCTTTAGAGATGCAAGGAAAAACATCCAAAATCAGTTAAGTCCCAAAAAACTTAAGTTTTCCTTGTGTTTTCTAGCTTTTCAGAGTTCAAAGTTCTGCCCTTCGTCCTTCCATCCTGCACCGCCCCAAACTCTAATCCTTTCCCTTTGAAAGTAAGCTAAGTGTTTTAACCTTTTCAAAGTTTCAGACTTTGGACTTTTCCTCTTCCCTCTTCCTTTCCTATTGGAAGGCGAAAGGCAAAAGGCTTGAAGCCCGACTTCGGTCGAAGGCTTGTAAAATAATGCTAAGTGTTTCAGACTTTGGGGATCAGACCTTCCTTCTTCCTCTTTCTCACTAGAATCGGAAGATGGAAGGCTCGAGGCTCGAACTCCGTTGAAACTTTCAAAAGATCGGTTGTCTTTGACTTTCGGGGCTTAGATCTTCTTTCTTCTTCCTTCACTAGGAAGGCATAAGGATGAAGGCCCAAGGCCTAAAGTCCGCCGATATCAAAATTTTTCTAAGTACAAAGCAGAGCTCCGGGGATGGACTTCCTTCTTTCTTCCTTCCCTTTTGCAAGGCAGAACGTTGAAGGCCCGAGGCTCGATCTTTGGCCATTCTCGCGATCATCAAAAACAAAGGAAATGAAGTGGAATCAAAGGTCCGCCATGATCAATCTTGTTAAAATCTTGCTTCTAAGGAAGGAATCTAGTCCAGATAAAAGTCAAACATCCAGCTCCAGCTAGGGATTTCTTGTTGAGAATTTATTGTGCAAGTGGAGGTTCAAGTGTTAGTTTTCAATGCAGATATTTGAAGATAATTGTTTAACCACTTTAGAAGATATTTTTCTACATTTATGACATTCCCTTTGTAAAATATCTTGTGACAGAGCCCATGGGGGTGAATTTATTGATGAAATGACTGAGGTCAATGTAATGAATTACTATATATGCATTTTTGTAAGATGTATTGAGGGTTGAAAAATAATGGGAAGATAGTGGACTTGCTTGATTCTTCTGTATTTTTAAGTAGAGCCCTCTATTGTAACCATGCCTTCTTGTTGAAATACACACCATGTTTTACCTCTTTATGTTGTTTTTTAGCACTGTGTAAATTAGGATTGATTTGTATGTGAATTCTTTGTTCCTTACAATTATGTTCTACTTCTTACCTCTATTAGAATAAGCTAGATCTATGTAAGTTGATCAGTTGTATTTCTTTATTTTGTGCATTTTCAGTTCAACAAGAGCTCCATATTCAAACTTAGTGTATCACCTTCATTAATTTCTAGTTTTATCCCTCTTTCCCTTTTCCTAAATTGTGGATAGATTAGGTTTAGTCTTAGGAATAGCTGAATCACTCATTGAGCGAAGGAACCAGCCTCTCTCTAGAGATTTGGCCTCCTTGCAAGGTCCCGCACCTAGAGGTCATCTCAATGTTTCACTGGATTGTTGAAGACCGTTAAACCTCTCCAACACAGGGTGCAAATTCAAGTGACAACACTTAATGCTTGATGGATGTCCATACCCCGCGCCTTGTCCTCTCTAGCAAATACATAGCAACTATACTCCATTCTGCTACCATGGCACCTATACTTATGCCATTAATCTATGCCCCCCCTAGAAAATGGTTTTCCTTTCATTTATTTCCCTCCATCAAACCCCTTGAATGGTAGATCTTTAAATTATCATTTTTTAATTATTATTTTTGCCATGCAATGTCCCATGTGCAAGCCTCCTTCCACGAGGGATGTGACATCCTCTCCCTTTGGAATAAGCTGACTTAGCTTACTAGCAAGTTGCATTTCTTATTTTCTTTACTAATAGCTATACTCAAACCATTTAATGTTCTACTCTTTTCATCTTTCGACCTCTTCAGGCCCTAAGTTATATCTTTTATACTTAATTTTCTCCTTATTTTGGGATTATTGGCTATATTATTGGGGTTTGCATCCACTACAAGTAGTTTTATCTTCCCAATTTAACCAATTTCAAGAGAAATTTCTAAGATTAGAAGGGTACATATTAAAATACACCCCTAAATACGTATTTTCACTCAAATCAATCCTCTACTTTTCAATTTGTGCATTGAATTTCTTAAGATAGTTCAATACTTATGCCACATGGCATATGCATTTGTCTATTAATCCTTGCAAAGTAATGAAGTACCATACATAATTGACCACTCTTTTTGGTTAAGTACACATTACATATTCAATTTTTCTTTCACCGGCTTCCACCTAGGTCCTATTGCCTATTTCAGCATCCCTTTATTGCTCCTATAGAACACATCTAACTTCATATAGGTATCTAAATATAATACATTCACGCATTCGAGTGTGTTGCCTCTCTTTGTTTTAGGTCTTTTCTCTATATGGAAAAAACATGTCATGGATAGCCCATTTCCATATATGGCTACATCCAGAAGTATTATGGCAATGCCAAACATGATCCAAATGAGTGTACCATCAATTCTAGCTCTTTCAAGCATACCAACACGTTAAATCATAAATCCTCAAGTTCTCTACATTTTAAGTTCATAGCAATTCATGCTTATACCAAGAGAAGGATTCTTAATACTTTTAAATATGCAGTGAAAGTCATCACATAACAATGTGCATATTCAAATCCAACAATTGGGTCAGAGAGTAAAATAAGAATTAGTGATCCTTAGATACCATCAATCCTTCTCCTAGGTACTCTGATTGTCCTTCACAAATCCTATATCTAAATTTCCTTTCACACAACTTTAGGAATGCTTGGTTAGGGAAGGCCAACCATTCTTATATGCTTGAATGCTTGATTAATAAATTCAAGGCTAATATATTGTATAGTGAGATAGTAGTGCTAGATCATTTACTTTATCCAAAGTCAAGTGAGCTTCTTAGGTTCATTGTTTGAACCATGATTTGATACCAATGTAATAACCACCACAAGTTACTACTAATTTTTATTTTTAACACATTCAATACTAACTTAATTGACCAAACATCTTCTATCTGATCTAGAAGTGCCAACTTCATAGACTTACCAACCGTAGTTGTGGTTACATATTTGTGCCACAACACATATACTCACACTAAATATGGAAAGCTCCAAATGTCAGGTTTAGCCCTAGACCCAAACCTAAACCTTGAGGGTTCATTCGTAATGGCTTTACCGACATATCCCTTCATGGGAATCAAAGGCTCCGAAATTTGTACCTCAATAATAGAGAGGCTTCATCCTCTCCTTTGATATGAGATCTATGATCTCACTTTTAAATCACAGTCTTTAAGTGAATCTTATTATTCCAATTCATTTCATTCACAATAGTATGATAGCAAATGCAATCCAATTAAATGTTAGTTCAATGCCAACATCAATGTACAAACACACACAAACCCACATAATGACCATCTCATATAAACATCACTAGTTCACATAGTGATTGGCTCAAGCATACATCACATGTAGACAATGTGAGTAACTCTCGTATGTGTCACACATACACAATGTGACCAGCTCATGGGTATAACACATTTACACAAAGTGAATAACTCATGCATGTGTCATATGTACACAATGTGATTAACTCATGCATACCACATATACATAGTGTGAATAACTCATGCATGTGTTACATACACACAAAGTGGCTAGCTCATGCATACAACACACACACAATGCGATTAGTTCACACATACATCCCATATATACAATGTGAATAGCTCATGTAGATTTCACATATGCATAATGTGAATAAATCATGCATGCATGACATACACATAGAGTGAGTGGTTAATGCATACAACACAAACAATATGATTAGTTCATACATACATCACATATACATGTAATGTGACTAACATATACACAATGTGAATAGCTCATGCAAGAATCATATACACACAATGCGACATTCACTTATACTTCACATATACACAATGTGAATAGCTTGTGCAAGCATCATATATACACAATGTGATCAGCTCATATGCACATCATAGGTACACATAGTGACCAGCTAGCAAAAAGGAATGGTTGTAACCTTAATGAAAGCATCTTCCCCTTTACTCAGTTCAGTAACCCATAAGCCCTCAAATATATTCCATCCAGAAATGAATGTCGATGCATATCATGCTACACCATGGGTCCCATCTTTTTTCCTGATTTACTGCCAATTGTGATGACAAGCAAGCATCCCATACTACTTGCAGTCCTCACTGGCAAGGGCTCAAGTGTAACAACCCACAACACATAAGGTCCTCAATATAGATGCACATAATGATTGACTCACACATACATGGTGACCAACTAGTAATAGGAAATGGATGCTCTACTACATGCATCTTCCCATTACCTGGTCCTGTAACACATAAGCCCTTAATTACCTCCTAGAAAGAAAAAGGAATGCTAGTGCATCTCATGTTACACTATGGGTCCCATCCTTTTCCCAATTCACTACCAATTATGATGGAAATCAAGCATCCCATTCTACTTGTTGTCATCATTGGATAAGGGAACAAGTGTGACAATGCGCAACACATGAGGCCATCAATACACATGTACACAGTGATTGACTCACACAAACATTTACCAACCAACAATAGGAAGTGGATGCAACCTACTACATGCATCTTCCCATCCCCTGGTTCACTAACACTTACCCTTTAAGTACATCCTAGCCAGAAAAAGGAATGTCAATGCATCTCATGCTACACGAATGGGTCCCATCCCTTTTCCTAATTCTCTAGAAACTATGATAACAAGTAAGCATCCCATACTATTTGTTGTCATCATTGGCTAAGGTTTATGTGTAACAACATACAACACATGAGACCATTAATAAGATTTCCATAGCTCATTAAACTTATCAAGTTAGTGGATCCTAACATCTATCGCCTCCATGCCATTGGTGAAATGCAATCCAACTTGGTATGGGGTAGCTCCTGGTATCTATCACTTGCATTACTAGTTAAAGCTAGCTAATCCCTATCATACCATTAGGTATCTCTTATCATTCATCACCTACATGGTACTTGTGAGAGTTGATTAAATTTCTCATGTATCATAACATGGATAGCTCCTGACATCTGTCACCTGTATGCTACTGGTGAAAGCAAGCTAATCCTAAGATATAGTAGATAGCGCTTACATCCATCACCTGTATGATACTGGTGATAGTCAATTATCTGCGCCAGTATCAGACTCGGTTCCAACATGTGGGATCATCTTATAATCAAGTACACATAATCAAGACATCTCAAGGATTCACAATTACTAGGCAGGTTGACCTAGTTATATGCCATGTAGAGGTCCATAAATCTATTCACATGGTTTTATAGATCCTGGGGTCTAAATTATAGGTCAACACATAAGATAAACATTGAACCCTCATGAGATGGCTTCTATCTGCTCATATATGCATAATTAAATACAAACTCTCATAAAGTAATCTCAATGGCCATTCCATACACTAAATTGTTACTTGGAAACACAATATCCATTATATAGAAGTCAAACCCATAATAGTAATATTAGACAATATTCCATTTTTGAGTGCATAACATTTGCATGTTAACAATCACAAAGCTTTTAGCATACAATTATCCACCAACCAAATGTAAAGGCAAAACACCATACATAGTTGGTAATTCTCCCCATCAATTACCCATAGTGTTCAATACATAAAACTCTAATAATTATAGTTACACAAGTCTAGAGGAACTCTTATGAATTCACATTAGAGATAGAGCATGATGATGACTCTAAAAGTTCATCTAAGATTGGAGTAGATTATGGAAGCCAAACTCCACAAACCTTAGAGTAGATAAACTTGATGATGATGATGGAGTGTCTTTTATCGGATCAGACCTTTATAGTGAGGACATATTTAGAAGGTGAATTGATAGCCATCTAATGCAATTTTAGCCTCAAGCTGAAATGTATTGAAGAGGGAAGGTTGAACAAGTTTAGGACCACCCCATACCTTGGAGAAAATTCCATAAACCCCTCCCCTATGGACGTGGGTCCAAGAGCATCCTTCACCCAAAGACTACTTGCACACTCACTTCCAAATGGGATTGAAGTCCCATGTAGTTATCCTCACAATAATCTCTCTAGGGCATACACAAAGATTCCCATACCCAGGGGTTTCATACCAACAATTACTATCATCACCATAATTAAATCCATACATAGAAGTCATGCCCAACAGGGCCATCAAAGTAAAATAAATCTAGTCAAATTATCAATATCATAATCATATTATATTATGACATCCCATAATTGGGAACACAACATGTGTCAACAAGGCCTCATAAAAGCTATATAATATTTTAGAAGACTTACAACAATAATTATAAATTTTCTTTCAGCATGGTCAATACTTGAGTCATACCTTAGATGGTTGACAACACTATATCAATTGGACCAACATATAAAAATATACACCCAATAATAATATTCTTAATACTTTAATTACATTTATCTTATGGTGCAACCCCACATTCCTATGGTAGTCTAGATCATGGTCTAAATAGTATTCACACTTGCCATTTATATTAAATATGACCTTAATTGTCATCAATAAGATATCAGGAGAAGCTATATAGTATGATCACAACTATTTTAAGATCTCTTAACTCAATCTCAAAAATACCATGAAATTAAAGGACAATTGCCTTCCATCTAGCACACAATCATACAACAATCTGATAAAGCCATAGTAACCTTCCCTTAGTTCATGTGATAGTTCCAATATCGTGATTCTTATACTTAAGAGGTCATTAGGCATCATGTATTCAAATAAAGCCTTTACCGCTAAATATAAAGTGGATTACCAATAGTATTGACTTGCAACATTAAAGATATGTTCAATACAATCCAAGGGATATTTATCTACAGGAACAATGTTGCTAAATCAATGACAATGTTGTCCCATTCAAACCATTTTAGCTTTAATCCTTAAGGTATAATGATCCAAGTCACTAATAGATTCCAAAACGTAATGAACAAGTTATGCCATTAGACAAGGCCCAATACTAGGTCCTTGGTTTTGGTAATAATAGATAGCATCTATATGTTGTACTCTAGATACCCCTACTTTCAATTACTTCAAACCCCATACGATCATTAATAGAAATTAGTAACCATATAAATGGATTTTTTTATCAAGACTACAAGTGTATAAACCCGAGTATATGAATTTTATTGATGATCAATGAACATGAAACATAATAGATCTCAATAAGTCAGTGGAGTCCCAATTTCACCCTCATGTGAGGTGTTAGTAAACTATAAGGAACTTCACACGATATAAGCTACAAGAGAATTAATCATAGTTTGAAATCATTCAAGAGAGAGAGAGAGAGTTTGCACATTAATTCCTCTTTATTGAAATCTGTGAATGAGTTTTTGTGAAGGCTACAGTGATAGGATGTGGCCCTTGCAATTTACAACATCTTACAAAACCCCTTTTCAAACATGCTTTGATGGGTAGCCATACCCTCTTCCCAAGCTCCAATTTGAGCACAAACAACTAGGATGTTGATTTCCATTTAATTAAAAGTTTCTAAGGCCTTTTCAACAAATCTGTTTTGAACATATCCTGCCACTAGAGCATTCTCTAAGGTCACATTTCTTTTGAGGCATTTTGTCAAATAGCTTATGTGCCTTATCTATGTTTCACATTCTTTGAATTCCTATTTACCCTACATGTGAGAGGGGAAAGAGAAAGAGGTTGTTAATTGTTAGAACATAATGTTATTAGGGATCATACCCTTATAACATTTATATATTGTTCTAATATAAGGTTATAAAACCTTATGTTTATTATATGCTTTATAAAGCATATACAATTTAATAATTAATAATCTAATAACTATTAGATTAATGGTTTCTTTGAATAGGTGTGACAATACCCCTTCTAGTAAATTTTCACCTTTTCTCCTATACTTAAGGAGATTCTCTCTCATTTGGGAAGTAAGTGAATTTGGAGATTTATAGTGAATTCTATCACTATGCGCAAGAGGTATTATTGGCCATGTGGAAGTAAGTACAAGAGTGTTCCTAAGGTTCAGTCTATTTTTTAATAGACTATTTTTGTAAGTGTTTTATAATAAAATGATACTTTATGGGGTTTTTTACCAGAAAGGGTTTTCCCCATGTATATGTTGTGTAATGTGTTAAAAATCTATGCTTCTATAAATCTCATTTTATTTATTTTATATTTTATTTGTAGTGATTAGTATCCTAAGATCCTAATTTCTAACATAGTATCAGAGTATGTTAGACTATACTAATCATATTTACAGGTTATATTAGAAGACATGTAGAACTTGATGGGAAACCTCTTTATGCTCAATCAACACATGTGCAAGACCATTTGCGCAATACATCCAATGTGCCTTTTCTATTGTTTTAAAATCAATTTATTAGAGCAGGTTAGAAAATACTAATAATTTTTTACAGGTGATATTTGAGGGAATTTTCATGTTAATCTTTGTTTCTAACATGTTAATAAGCTTCCCTCCAATAGCTTCCTTCTCCTGTTAAAATATTTCATTAAGAATTTTTAATTCTTTTCTTAATTCATCTAGTATGTCTCTTCTATTTCGTCAAAATTATTAAATTACTAAACTATCCATTAATGTATGTCCCTACTATGGGTAGGACATCCTGTCTCATTAGTTGGGGTTGGGAATTTCTCAACCAAGACCTATCCTGAGAATTCATTACAAATGATTTTCTTTCTTATATTTCCTTTTTACGTTTATGTCTAGAAATCAAAATAGAAATTCCAACTTAAATTAGTGTGGTCCTATCTCATTAAAGTTTCATTATTGAGAAAATATCTTTCTTGCTTACCTGAGCTCCACATTAGCTTAATGCACTTCCAAATTAACTAAACTTATTGCATAAAATCTTCTAATATTGATAATAGATGAGGAAGAAATTAACAAAATCATTAAAAATCCTCCATAAATGGCTTGAGTCACTTATAGAGAAAAGCCATCAAATTTTATATCATGTTGATCCCGTGTTGACTCATGACCAATTAAACTAAGACACAATATTCTCTATTGGTATTAGTAAATACCAATGTGATTATTTTTCCTTCTTTTAGTAACTATTTGGATGGACACCAATCGTTATATAATAAATCCTATTAATCTTATATATTATGTCTTTTTAAAAGCTATATGATTCAATCGCCAAATACTTTCAAATTGTGCTCTATTTAATATATCACATTTAAAAAAGACCTAGGGTCATGAATTTTAGAAGGGTCAAGTGAAAGCCCTTAATTCAAATGTTTTAAGTGTTTCAAATGCATTTTTTTGGGGGATGATAGACACTAGTCACCAAGCTTTACTTTAATGATTGGGTGATACCACTTGACAATTAGAAGATCCCCTCATGTTTTCATGCCTTGCAAGCCCCTAATTCTAATAAGACATTAGTATGGTCGCAATGCTTAGTATAATGGTCGCGATCATATAATGTCCCAAGCCCTTTAATCATTTTTTTAATTCCTTTATATTTCATGGTGTGATCACCTTTTTTTAATTCTTCAAATTTAATGGTTTGATTAATGGTCAAGGTCCTTTAGCTTTCTTTTGCTTTGGTCACATAAATCATGGCTTAAATAATTTGAATTCCATAAAAAATATAATACGTTTTAAGTCACATAAAAATGTTGGGATGAAGTAACAAGGAAATGGTAAGTGAAGACGTGAAAATCTACATAAACTTAAAAATATGTCACTTATCCAAACATAAATTAGAAGCTTACAAATTCTATATTAACTCATTTGATCAAAGTTTCAATGTTGGAATGAACAATAATTTAAGTACATTTTATTTGCTTAGGCAATGCTCACCAAATCCTAACTTTAAAATAACCTCTTTTTTTAAAAGAGGTTCTTTGTACATTCAACATTCTGAGTTATCGTAAGACAATGACAAATGGTCATTCAAAATTTAGGACATACCCTAATGTAATTGCATGTTTGTTCACCTAGTTTCGACACTGCAAAATTTAAACTTTTTTATGTCAAAACAAGTGTTGTGCCATGCCTTGAACTCCTTCATCAAGTTACCTTTTTGTCGCAAATCTATAGTTGTTGCATGTTTCCCATGCTAGTTGTCATGGTCACCTGTCGTCGAAATGTCATGTTCAATCATGTTTATATCCATTTCTTGCAATTAATCTTCTTGTAAAGGAACACCATTTTGGAGGAAGACCACTCATCATTTCAGTCAAGTTCTTAGGAGCAGTTATCCAATTTGAGGAGATTTACGAAAATAATTAAATTTAGAAATCTATAAAGGCTGGGTAAAAAATCCTTTTACAGGGGTGTTTGTAACTATATATTGCCAAATGTGGCAAGTTTTCAGGCCCATCTGCCTTTTGGTTTGTGAGATTTTAAAACTTCAAATTTTCCATAGGTAATTTGCAGAAACAATTAAAACATGATTTTCGTAGGGGCTAGAGCAAAATCATTTGGCATAGAGGTTCATGATGTCATCATTGGCAACATGGCAAGTTTTCAGAAGAAAATACTAATTCCACCAAAGGTTATGCATATTTCTTCGTTTGCTAGGTTAATGGATTTATCAAGCAAATTTTGTAATGTTTTCGGAAATGAATTTCAGGCACTTATCAGTTTTAATTCCACCTCTCCAAGTTGGAAAACTAAATGATGGAGCTCGAACTCACTCTTCGCTCACTTTTTAAAAACATTTTTCAGAGCAACAAGGGCAAGTGAAAAATTACATAACTTTAAGAAGGGCGTTTTTATGTAAATTTTAGAGGTTTTTGACTAAGTATAAACTATGTTGGAGGTTAGGTTGGTTGTGAAAACCTCCCTAACCCCCGACATCCCTTTAAAATTTTTTAATTCACATTTTTGGTGAATGAGAGGTAAATAAAAACCATTTCGTGGGGTTGTGAAAACCTCACTAACCTCATGTCCCCTGCATAAGTTATTTTTCTGCTTAAATTTAAGTAGTTGGAGTGGCCCCATGGAAATTTACTATTATGGGAAAAGGATAATATAGAATATTTCCCTATTTTTACTGTGAAAAAAAGGGGGGTTGGAAATAAGCAGCCACTGCATAATGAAAAATATGCCATGTGGCTGCATATATTTCCTTCCCTCTTTTTTTTAAAAAAAATTCTTCTAAATTAAGATAATTTGTTTTTATTTTTTTATACAGTAAAAACTACAAATTAAGATAACTGCTTAAGATAAGCAGAAAAATAAAATATTCATGGAGGCACTAGCTCCACAAATATCTCCTTAAAAAATTGAGCTGCGGCGGCTAACCAAAATAAGCTAAGCAGCAACATGGGGACATGCCCTAACCCCCAACATTATCTCTTAAAAGGCATTTTAATCCCTTTTTTTGGAGTTTTATAGGTTTTCAAAACCTATCAAAGCCCCGACACTCTCCCTCTTTGCCCTAATTTGTTCTTAAACACCTTCACACCCCCAACGACCTGTGTTCATTGCTGTCTTTTGTGCCCTTATCAAAGCTTTAGCCGCCATACTTGCAAATTGAATTGAATTGAATTTTAATGACGTCCACAAGGCCCAAAACAGTCTAGGGGAGCAAGAAGCCACAACCCTAAGATAAATTCAAACTCTTTTCCATTTTGACTCTTCCAACATGCAACTTGACCAAGAAACCGACCATTATGTGTAGCCTAGCCTCTTCAAAGAGCTCGCTAAGATTCCCCCCTTCCGTGATGTCCCCGTATTGCTTGCAGATGTCTTCATAGGCAGCACACTCAAAAATATAATGCCATTCAATTTCTACAACCTTTTTGCTGCAGAACGTGCATAACCTATCTTCCCAAACTTCCTTCGGGGCTACCCATCTACCAGTTTCGCACCTGAGATGATGAGAACTAGTCCTCAACTGCGCAATAAGAAGCCTCGCTTTACCCTTAAGGGTGGAATGCAAGTAGGCTTTTTCTCTGTGTTCCCATGTGGGGTTGAACTCTTTGATATAATGCATTTTTTTTCGGCCAATCTGTTTAGTCCACATGGCAATCTTGAATTTTTCCAACACTAACTGCTTAATTTCTGCTTTGGTATTAGGACAGTCTTGCCAATTAAGATCCCATTTTTCCATCCACTTGTTGTTCTGCTTCATCCACATCTTTTTCCTATGGTCTAACCCATCCTCCACCACCAATTTAGGCCAATGCTGATTTTCCATGTTTTCTACTTTCTTTAGGTAGTAGAGGAGCCGAGTAATTGCAACAGCCTCTGACAGGAAGGTGCCCGCTTCAACCCAAAGAATCTCATAGGGAACAGTAGCTTTGACTTTGAGACTGCTAGTGATAAGATGCTTTTGGATTCTCTCTATTTGTCTCCATTTGTGATTAGAAACACTATTACCCCAAACCTCGCAGCCATATAAGACAACCGGCGTGACTAGCAGTCCAAAAAGAGTCTTCTTGGTTCTCCAATCCCATAGTTCCGCTTTCCTACATCTATTTTGAAGCATGTAGGAAGCTCTCCACCCCCCTTGGATCCTCTTCGTTCTACAAGTGTCCCAGCTGAGCCTATTGTTGACAATAATCCCAAGGTACTTGTACTCCTGAACAATCTCCAAAAAGCTTCCCTCAAAGATATGCACAAAATGGAGATCATGAGAAAGCCAAAATGAGTATGGACGCCCATTAGAGTGTAATCGAAGGGGATTTCTGTCAGATTTTATAAATTTGAAAATACTCTGGTAGTAATGTATGCAAAACGTGGAAGCCTAGATAAGGCGTAGCAAATCGTTTTTGCAGATGAAAGCGCTCTGATAGACATGTATAACAAATGTGGAAGCACGAACAAGGTGTGGAAGCGTAGACAAAGAACCAAAACTGTGACTTAAACGCCTCAAAGAAGCGTGCTCTCATGGAATGTAATAATTGGAGGATGCTGCACAAAATGAATTTGTTGAAAAGACCTTGAGAAACTTTCAATCAAATGCATCTTTTAGTCATAAAGTCAGACTCTTCAACCTTTGTCAGCATCCTCCCTGTATGGGCATATTGTAACTGGTTATAGACATCTATCAAAGCATAATAGAATGCAGATTTTTGTCAGACGTCATAGTTGTAGATGCTCTAGTGATCATGAATGCAAAATGGGATAGCACGGACCAAGGAATGTAAATTGTTTGTCAACATGCCTTAATGAAATGTGCTCATATTGGCAGATAAAATGTTTATCTAGACCATGGCCAGTATAAATACAACAGGGCCATAACTAGTGAAGCTACATAGGTAAGCACATGAACAACCTGACAAAACACCTCAAAGAAACTTCCCAGAGAACTGGCTACTCTGTCTGTGATCACAGAAGGCATATCAGGTTGCAGTGTGAAGTTGACCATGTGGGGTGATTTCTGCAACAAAACAAGGCAGGAGAAATAGGTTATTTAAGGGTCAAGGAGATTGGTCCATGAATAACAAGTTCGAGAAAGGGCTCTTGATACTGCAAGAACTAATATGGAGCTCTTCTACAAGATTTTCAATCAGTCATCTGTGGACTTCACGAAGCAATTTCATACCAGCTGACTTGATATTGATGTTGCAAATCTCAAGCACTATGCTCTAGAATCCTTAGTAGGACTGCTTCCCATGAATGATCTAGATGCACCTAGTTTTACAGTGACAATCCAGATTCAAGGTCATAAAATGGTACAATACTTTTTGTGCAAGAGGCAGATCACATCCATAGACACAACAAATCTATGCAGATTTGGAAAAATAACTTTACAGATGAAACAGGGTATTTTCCAGCTTCAAGATATTTACTTAAGGAAGTCTAACACATTAATAGATCAATCTCGACCTTGGAGATGTGAGATCTATACTTGCACAAAATGACTCACATGTTCTCTTTCGAAATGACAAGCTAACACAATTGCTCCATGATTCTTTAAAGGGGGTAAGTTAAAACTCTTATGTCTGTGCACATAAGCTAGGAAACATAGTCTTATGGAGAGATATTAAGTACCCTCAAATGTGCAGAACAGTGTGCATAATATGCTGAAAAGTGCCTTTATGGCAACGATTAAGTATGCAAATCTAGGGATAAAACTCATTTCAAATACACTGGAATAAGTAGCTCTGCAGGACACCTATGTAAGTCAGACAAAATGATGAAGATACACGCTAGTGATCAAGCAAAATTGCTACAAAAATGAACCCTACAGCCAACAAAACAAAGTGTTCGACAAAATGCCTTGACAGGCATACGCCTGTCAAACTTGCACAAGAATTCAGTGTTTAATTATAAAGTCAGTTCTATTAATGTTTTAAAAAAAAAACATTTCTTATAATAAGCTGAAAAGTACACGCTCGTGAAAGAGACTTTGTAATATTTTGTAAAGTCTAAAACGTAATTAGTGCAAATCAGTTAGAAATCAGTTATAGCAAGAAGTCTATAAAAACATTGTTTTCCAATGTACAAGGGTTCCAAGCATGGTATTTTTCCAGTTCTTTCTGGTGTGGAGAGAACAGAAAATAAACAAAGGGTTTTCATTTCACATTGTATAGAAAGTTATTGTAGTTGTGTGACTTCAGTAAACTGATATTCAAAACATTTGATTCGTATGTCTCATATATTTTCTATCATTTATGCCTGTTTTTTGTGCGTTGAATATGTATATTTTTTTGTGTTATGGTGGAAACCCTTGTCATTTGTTGGAGCGATTATGAACTGTTGCAATCGACGTGAAGAAATGCAGTCATAACTTTGGTATCTAGGTTCAGATGCATTGATATTGTCCATCTCATAGTGTGTGAGCCTGCATATCTTTTTCTTCCATTATTGTTGCAGCTATATATATGTTATCATCTCATCCTATCATGTGAATATGGGAATGTAGTTTCCGATTATGTGATATGTATTGTCATTTTTAGATAAATCTGTAAAACGCCAGTTTGTTTTCTTGTGTCTACAACTAGGGTTTCTAGGAATCTTTTCCAATTAGTTTTCCTTTCTTTTACCTTTGGTATTTCAGGTTAAAATACCATAACACCCCCTATTTTGATCATATGAGGGAGCTACTCCTCTCAAACGCAGATGAAGATCATTGTCCCATGGCGATCTCTCAAACTGTTGGCTAGTTTGTCACTGCATTGTGGACATGACAGAGTTATTTTCCAAGATTTATTCGCAGCAACCAATCTGTTCACCAATAATGTCTTGTTAGCTTTCTTTGGCTCTACTATTGTCGTTCATACCATTGAATAGTAAAATATCCAAGATAAACATATATTATGAAGCATGCAATCTAGTTAAAATTGCATGGGAAATTCTTAACACAAATACATGTTTGGGTTTTCATTCGGTTAATCCCACATTCATACAAATTGAGTCAAGGGTGATCTATAAATCTCTAAATGTTCCAAAAGTTTTACCAATAAGAAAACATGCTAGAAGGTGAAAAGTGTTGATTTTGGTAGCTAGGTCAGATCCCTTCTAGAGACCAACCTAGTCATAAAATGCTGAATGGCCTACCGGCCTTAGCATTTCAAGATCTTAGATTGTATTATCCGATTAAGGTAGGCCCCAATTGGGCGAACTCACCATTCTATGTATCTTGAAATTACAAATAGGTCAGGACCCATTTCAAATATAACGTATATGTAATTTGGCGCCAAAACGTTTGTGCGATCTCATATAAATGAAGAGTGACTGGCAGTCACAATACACAGCAATCACTTATTGAATTCTGCTCTGCGAAATCAACGATCTACTACAAGCACAGTAAAGGGCTCCGCCGATGGTTGAACTGGTTCAACGGTTCGACGGGTTCAAAGGTTCGACAGTGCAAGGGTTCCGCCGACAGTTGAACTAGTTCAACGGTTCAACGGGTTCAACGGTTCAACAGTGAAGGGCTCCGCCGATGGTTGAAATGGTTCAAGGTTCGACGGTTCGACTGATTCAATGGTTCAAAGGGTTCAGTAATTCAAGAAGAGGCCATGTTGTATTTTGATATCTATGTTTCGTGCCTTAGCTGGGCAAAGTTGTAATCTGTTTCTGCTCTTAATATAAATCGGATCTAAGATTTTCTTGCTAGGTTTTTCACCTCCAAGAGGGAGGTTTTCCCAGGGTATATGTGTGTCATGTGAGCATTTATGTTTCATTCTTTCTTACTGTTAATCTGAATATTAAAATTAACAAAAAGCCCAAAGTAGTGAATTACATAATATTGAATTAACAAATCCTATAGTTGTACCACAAGATTGAAGAGTTCCATAACTATTATATAATAAGTTTTGCTAATGAAGCTTTAATTCTAAGGTCAATAGAAAAACCAAACTTCCTTTTAAATGAAAGTCCTCATAACTCCTTGAAACCATCTCTAAAACACCAAATCAAGGTGAATCGCCAATTGAAATGTGGGACCCTCCATTGGCATATGGACAATAATTGAATAATCTCAATGATTAATAGTCATGATTTTCCATATTTTGAATTAAATTATTTTCAAATTCTTTGATCATTTGAGACTAGGCTTTTTTTGGTTCAAACAACACCATGCTACCCAATCAACTTATTCTATGGTGTTTAGGTTTAACAATGATAAATGGTTTATTCGATATTTGAACACATGGACAAATATTTTGAGCAAACTTAAAGTATAAAAGTTCAATTTTAGGACCACATATCCTTTTAAGATACATGGACAAATAATGAGGGTGAACCATGTGTCCAGAGATACATTGAGAATAAGCATTACATAGATCAACCAATGTAATAAAACCGAGGTTTCTCTTGGTGGTGTTCCCATACAATAGTAGTCTTCTTCCTTGGAATGATACCATATAAAGACATTATGATTGACATATAAGACACTATTGAGTAAAAATAACCTTGAGAATCAAGTTGTTGGCTTAAACATGATTTAGAAGATGAAGTAAGTGGTGTAAATAAGAATCTAATTCAATGAAGCACAAAACTATCATACGATTTATGTCAATTCTCAAAAGACTAATAGGAGATTTTTTAATTGATGATATCATTTTAAGAGTTAGACTTGTTGGAGTACTAAAAAGATTGAATGTTGATGTATTTCTCTCAAATTCATCAAACTTTTTAAAACCTTTAAGAGAATAGAGCTAGTTGAGTATAAACATTATTTGTTGTCCATCCTATTTAAGATGCATGATGTATCTTGTGTTTATGTTTTAAGGAGGTGCAACTCCAATCCATCTCATTTATTTAATATTGGATTTGATTGTAGCTCATCAAAATCTCCCAAATCTCAAAGCAATGATCAAATTGTCTTAACAAAATTTAATTGACACATGTTAAGATTAGTGTAGGATTATTTGTTTGGGAGAACTAAAATGAGGTGTGACCTTTATATCCAAACCATTTATGTAATTTATAGTTCCTTACAAGTGGATCTAATCTTGTGCTATTTGTAGACACCTAAAATTGACCATGTCCTAATCACATCCTAAACGTTCACTTTCAACATCGCCTAGACATCCACCTTGCGACACTTTCATCCTAGGATCCTTTCATGTCCCCTTTCATCAGTCAATTAATTAAATAAATTATTGCTAACTGCTAGGTATTACTCTGTGCACACACCCCTGGCCATGGCATCTAATGCAAGTGTGAGGTGTTAACCTTTGTTGCTAGATTTTAGTCTAGCCATGACCTTGTGGTCAAACCATAACCTTTGTGTTGGCATTGATTATTAGTGTTTGATGTTAGTCATAAACATTTGTAGTTGGCGGTTAGTATTCGTATTAATTGTTGTTATTTATTGCTAGCATTTATAACTATCGACTACAGTCTACATGTGAGCACACATAGATAAACTGCCAACAATTATCACTTTACTGTCAGACCTTAACCACCTAACCAATCGCCAAATGTGACTAGAATTTGGCTATCTGCTAGAAGTTTGTCTAACTACAAGGGTAGAGACCCTCCTCTTTTATGCTCCTAAAGTAGTTTTTTCATTTTCGCATATTTTTTTTAAATCATATTGGATTTTTACAAAATTATAGGTGTTAGAAAGTTGATTTAGCCAAATTTGCAGTGGTACAGATATTTTTTCTAGATTTAGTCCGAATTTCAAGGTGTACATTTGAAATCGTTATTTTCTTGCAAACTTCAATTGCTTATAACTTTATATATCAAATCAAAATTCAACAAATTTTTTTAAATTGCATAGAAAATCATAAGGAATCTATTGGTGGCATCTAATCTACTGTGTGATCATTGTTATTTCTATTTTTTTGGCAGATTTATCATTTTTAAGCTAACACTTGTTTTGTAGCTTCACGCTTGTCAAAGACTAAAATTTATCAAACTACTAACAAGTGTGTTGTAGGTTCACTTGTCAAAGACCGATCCTTCAAAACCACTGTGTTTTCTTTGTTTGGTAAGCTTGGTTGTGACTTGAGGTGTGTGTATTCTCTTCCCTCACATTAAAATACAATCTTAGGAATCAAAAGCACCCTTTAGACATTCATTTTCACAACACACATTAATTTTTAAGGGTTAATTAATCTTGCTTGTGTGGATCAAGTGTGTGTATGTGTGTGCTCTCCCCTCACACCACAAGATGATCTTGGAGATACAAAACACCTCTTGGTTCACTTTTGTCACCCAAGGTGTGTCAGTGTGTGTATTCTCTCTCCTTACACTTAGTGCGATCTTGGAGATCAAAAACATCTAACATCAACCTTTCCCTTAGGAGGAGGATTTTGTTAGGAATTTGCAGGTTTAATTAAACCAATTCCACATAACCCAATAGGAGAAACGAGATGTTGAAACAAACCATAATGCAAAGATCAAATGAACAAGCAACAAGATAACACAAGATATACCCTCTTGACCCCACATTTGACTATTGGTACTAACTTTTCCCAATAAATCAAATAATACAAATAATAATTAATTACTTTATGTGTCCCACACACATAAAATAACTAACCCAATGTTACAATACAACTTATACAAGTGGTAACCGAATATAATAGTACAATATTATGCAAGGTGTACAACACCTATCCCAACATTCTCCCACTTGTTGTATACATTGCATAAGGGTCAATACATAAAATACATCATCATAGGTAAACATGAAATCACATGAATCTCCAGAATGCTCTCATGCTCCAACAAGATACCTGCAACAAAGCAAAGTGACCACCATCTCAAGAAAGAACTCCTATCATCCTCCAATGTGCCACCTATGGAAGAAAAGGAACATGCCAAGGTGAAGGTGCACCAATCCAAGGAACACAAGCATCAAATCCAAGTGAAACCATAAGGCTCCAAGCTGCTACCAAAGGTAAAAAACCCACATAACTGGAAATAGCACCCACAACATATGCTAATACATCCAACCATCCATACCTCATAGGTATCAACAACATCAATAAACTCATGCCAACAACACATCTAACCCATATACTGCAATAACAAGCTCCATGTATAAAACCTGTCAATGAAGAACACATACATCCAAGAACTCCCACTGCATGGGTAATGTCAAATCTGAAAATAGATCCAAGGCATACCAAGTCTATCAATCAACACTCAAACTAAAGTGTGGCTAATCAACAAGCCAATGTAGTACCAAGAACAATCATAATGATCCACACATGCATGATAAATCGCTGCATACTCTCTCACAACATGTCACCATAACTATCCCAAAGTCCAACCATATCAACATGATCCTCCAGGAAGTAGCCATAAGACAAAGAGAGAAAACTTGTAAATCATAATGTCCTTCTACAAACACCTCAAAGTGCTAAGCTGTGCCAAGTATGATCTCCTCTACAACCCCAAATGAAAAGCCTCAACAACACCCAACCATTCAATCTCATAAGATCAAATGAACATATGTAACATGTAACCAACATGGATGTAAGCCTCTCTAATCAAGGTAGATCAAACTCAAAACCATTTCATAAATAGGAATAAGCCCAATCACATCTCCTAAACTCCTCATAATGAACATGATAAATCAAACCATACGAACAAGGAGATAACCATGCTAACATCCCTCAACTGAACCCTCCAGAACCAATAACTGTAGCTCAAGATCCATATCTTATGAGAAGATGAAACATAAAGTAAAATGCATCTAAAAGGATGGACAATACCTCATAGATGATAAACTACCGAGTAGACCAAGAATGGGGAATGAGAATGCTCCTCCAGGATACACCAAGCTAGAATGACTCTCTCCAAGAACAATCTCCTCTAGGTCCATAATGAACTCACGTCCATATCCAGGTGTAAGGCTCCTCAGTCTATTTGTTGAAACCTCCAAAGAGTAACCGTCTCAACAAGTGTCTCTAATCACAAGAGACCTCCAGCCTCACCTAAGTCTCCAAGTATCCACGAGCACCTGTAACTGACTAATACATGCCAAACTCCAAATGCAACATAGCACCATCATGAAGTAATCAAGCAAATGACCAAAGTACTCAATACTAAGAGAACAAACAAGACCACTGTCAATGCTCCTATTGCACATCTGCATAATCAAGAAGCTCATCATGACATCACGATCCAACCATCTCCTCATAATAAGATCACATGCAACAAAGTGTACAATGATGCATACATCTTGTCTCAAGAGAACCTGTATCATGCCAAAACTCTAAATCGGTATCAAGAGTAAACCATGACATAATAACAACATCTCTAAAATAAGGATAAACATGTCATACTGACAAATCATAAACCTGACACCTCAACCAAAAACTTAAATAAGTCCTCCATGGTAAACCAAGATGTCAAATATCTCCACTCTCACGAAGATAACCATCTCATGTCACCTGAACTGAAAATGTCAAAGAACTCTCAAAACCAAGAGCTTCTCCATGACACCAACATCCACTGCAGAAGATCATCCATCACGTATGATGAATCCAACATGCTGCCAAAGCTCCCACTGAATTGTGATACTGAGCTATCCATGACAACAAAATAACCATCTCCTAAATGAAGATTATCCATGGTCCCAAACCAATCAAGGAATCCCACTGCAACATCAACAGCTCCCAAAAGGTCTAGTGAACCAAAATCTCCAAACAAGAAGATAAAACCATCACTGTCAAAAGATAACATAAGAACATGCATCCAAGCTCTCCATGACATCGTGATAAACATGCTGCAAGTCCCAACGACCAACTAACCAGGCACTCTAATTATCCATCCTCTTATCCCAAAGCAACATACCAATGCACAAATGACCACAGACAAGGCCAACTAACGAAGTCTGCATAAACACTGAATCAATCTGGTGGATAAAGACAGTCCACATCCAAGTCATCTCACTATAGCCAAGGGGTAGCTAATCCACAAAACTACATAACTCGAGGATCCAAACAAATGTCACATGCAAACTCATCATCACACTAGTAAACTATAAACTGAGATATCAAAGAAGATAACCTGTAGACTCCAAGACTCAAACACCAAATCAACTTTAGATTTGATTTGCCAACAAGTCCACAAATGAATACCATAGTCAAGGAACTAACCAAGCATCCAGGAGATAAGAACAATCCCCTAAAACAACACCACAACACCACCTGTAATCATGAATCGAACATCATAGCTCATACCTGTCAATCACATACATAATCATGTCGTGCCAATGCAAAAGTGTGCTTACATATCCATGACACCATAATCATCATCATCGCTATACCTATACTCAACTCCCACTAAAACGAGACTCCAAGTCTCACACGAGTATCAACTATGTCCTCAAACTAGAAGACAACCCATACCTGTCTCTATCAAAGTCATAACTCTGAAAACACCTATAAACCTGTATCAGGAAGCACCAAATCTGAAAACCTGCTATACCATGCTGATGGTCTCATAGCAACATGTACTCCCACAAGTCTGTGCCAACGAATCCATCTGAATGCACTCATAAATGTACTCTGAACCTCAAGCTCCCACAAGTGATAAATCAAGTACAACACTCTCTCTACACATCAAACTGAAAATCTACATGATCCAAACTGTAGCACACTGCAAGAGCTCTCCAACGCCTATTCGAAATCCAAAATCCGACTCCGTATGTGAAAGTTATGAGCATAAAGCTCTACCAGAGCAACGCGGGCTTCAAACACCAAATACTGACACAAACAGAAAAATCTGATCATGAAACCTATACCACTGTGTAGTTCTTGGAGAGAGCTTTCCGACACCTATAAGAAGTCGAAAAACCGATACTGTATGTGAAAGTTATGCCCCTCGGAAGAAAAGGCACTCCTAGGGCTAAAAATGGACCCTTGGTGGGCCCCTGTACCCTGATGACGTGGCATGATGTAATTGTTGACGTCATCACTACTGACTGGGCAAATGAGGTGGCTGCTGATGTGGCATCTGAGTTGGCATCTTCATCTTTGACCAGCGGACTCCAAAAAGTTTTTCAATTTGTTTAAATTTCCCAAAACTCCATAGACCAAACATTATATGGAGGTTTTAATATTTTTATAGGTCCAAATAAATAATAGAAAATTTATTAGCAGCTATCATTAGAATGCCCCCACCGTCCACTTTTTAAAAGGTTTTAAAAATACAAATTTGTTTAAAATTTTATAGGCCCCGTGAGGGGGGTTCCCACACCAAACCTTAAAATAAGGTTTAATAAATATTTTTAAAGTTTTAAATGCCCCGTGAGGGGCTTGCCTTGGACGCGGGCCCAAAGGCAAGGAGGAGCACGTGAGGGGACTAGCAAGGAAGTATGGGGGACTGGTGGGGCCAGTACCCTCTGCAAACCCGTACCTCCCAAAATTCCTTCTTCTTCTTCTTCTTTTTTTTGATTTCAAATGTGATTTTTTTTTGGTAAACATTCTATAGTTTAAATTTTTTTTAATCAAACCAAAATTTTCAAACTATAGCATTGTGCAGGGATTTTTATTTTCTAAAAAATTTTTGCCTCTGCAAACAAAAATTCCATACGGCGTCCCTGGGAGGGGCATTTTTTGCTTTTTTCTCCAGTGACCAAACTATGCCAAATTTTATATGATTTTTCATCTCTCAGGCCTCCGGGATTCAATGGCAAAGTCCGTTTTGTCCCAGGGGGTCATCTATCAAAGTTCCTCCTCAAAACCCTCATGAAGCCAAAACCTGAAAACCCTTCAGCCATGATTTTTCAATCACTCGATCTGCAACATGCACAACAAATCACCAATACCCAGAACCCCCAATCTGCAATACAACCTACACAAAACCTTGTAATGCCTTCAATCCTTCCATGCATTGCCATGGCTTCCATTTTGCACCTGATCTACACAAACAAGGGTTATACATATCTAGGGAGCTCACACCTCCCTTAACCATGAACATGGCTCTGATACCAACTGTTAGAAATTTGCAGGTTTAATTAAACCAATTCCACATAACCCAATAGGAGAAAAAAGATGCTGAAACAAACCATAATGCAAATATCAAATGAATAAGCAACAAGATAACACAAGATATACCCTCTTGACCCCACATTTGACTATTGGTACTAACTTTTCCCAATAAATCAAATAATACAAATAATAATTAATTACTCTGTGTGTCCCACACACATAAAATAACTAACCCAATGTTACAATACAACTTATACAAGTGGTAACCGAATATAATAGTACAATATTATGCAAGGTGTACAACACCTATCCCAACAGATTTCCTTGGAGACACACCCACTCCAAGGGATGACTTCAACCACACGTAATGACGGGATATATAAAGGGGAAAGTGTGAAATTTGTAACTAAATCTAGTCATCATTGTGTCTAGCACATCCTTGGGGCCCTTGGTGATTCAGGACATGAGGTGAAGGGATCATCCGAGATTTCACTCCAGTCCCACACTTGTAGACATACTAGTGTTCATGGATTGTGCCTCACGTACCTAGTGTATATCAAGGACTCCCTTATAGCTTGTTCATCCTAGTATAATACCTTTCGTTCATCTTTTAATGTGGTGCAAGGGATGCAAACCGCCCCTTGAAGTTACTCACAGTGTACTTCCATGTATTGAGATAGAGATAACCTTTGTGTAGCCTTTTGGTACTCCTTGGTAAGGGATTTCTCATGTATGTGGCTATCCCTAGCTATCCCTCACAAGTAGATAGTATTAATGAATTAAATTTCATTTGTCGGCCCACATTAGAAGTCACTCCCACTTGAACAATCTAGGGTATTATTGTGTTTGGTGTGTGTTGTCATTTGTCAAAACTCATGCACTTTCCCAATCTAAAATCCAAATCCTTTGCAAATTCGTGCATGTTTTGTGAAATCTATTGTTTGTAAAATTTGCCCAAGGTCAAGCTTAAATCCATCCCTAATCAAATTCTAATAATTCATTTTCATCCAAATCTAATCCAATCCAACTCCATCCTAATCCTAGTCCTATCCACATCATTCTAATCTATCCCCAATCCATCCCTAAGCCATCATCTAGGACTCTAATCCTAATCAAGTTATCCAAATCCAATTAAAGTCCTAATCCTTATCCTAATAATCCTCCATCCATTATCATCCATAATCCACTATCCTAATCCAATTTCACCCCATCCATTATCATCCTTCATCCACACCATATCCATCCTTCATTCACTCATATCCATCATCCTTCATCAAACCCCATCCCAATCAATCCAAATCCCCATCTAATCCAAATTCTCATCCAAAACCCACATACAAACATCATGAATTGGTTTGATGAATTCATTATGGCGCCTATAATTCCTATGTCCCCTCCTTTGTGTGAATTCATCCCAAACCTAAACTCATAATCAAAGGAGCTTCTCAAATTGAAAATGTTAAACCTAAACTCATAATCAAAGGAGCTCCTCAAATTGATGATTCTAAACCTAAATTCATAATCAAAGGAGATCCTCAAATTGACAATGCTAAATCCTAAACTCATAATCAAAGGAGCTCCTCAACTTGACAATCCAAAACCTAAACTCATAATCAAAGGTGCTCCTCAAATTGACAGTGCTAAACCTAAACTCATAACCAAAGGAGCTCCTCAAATTGACAAACCCAAACCTAAACTCATTATCAAAGGTGCTTCGCAAATTGACAACAATAAACCCAAAATCACAATCCTAGGAGGTCCTTGATTTTTTACTGATGATTACTTGAGCACCTTGTAGATCATGTTGAATATTTTGAATGCATCCAATATTAAAATAATGCCCATTCCAAACCCAAAATTGCAATCCTAGGAAGTCCTCAATTTGACACTAATGTGAATGCCTGTAGCCATCAAGATTTCTTTAACCAAGAGTATGCTATCACTAGCCATCCTATAAGTTCACATCAAACATCCCTCAACCATCATTTTGGTACCTTTGCCTAAGGGAACATTAACCTCTAGTACAAGATCTTACAAAACAATACTTGGTCGAACTTGAAATTTTACGTGCACAATATTTAGCTAAAAATCCTCCACCTCCCTCTTCAATCCCTCCATTACCATATCCATCTAACCCTCCTAATCCTAATACATTAGTTCACATACCTTCCAATCCATCAATCCCTATAGTCCCTCCACAATATCACTCCAACCCTCCTAATTGTAATCCATTAGTCCACATACCTCCCAATCCAGCAATCCCTATAGACCATCATTAATTAGCTTCCCCATCAAACCTTCCAAGCCCTAATCCATTAATCCATTCCTTAACCCACCTAAATCCTAAACCATCAAACTATCCATCTAATCCCAATCTTAATCCATCCCCTGAAGATGACCCTCAATATTCATCGAGAATGTAAAAGTTTACTAAAGATCCCAAAAAGATGGAGTTGATTGACCATTTTGTCAAAGCAAACCCAGATCGTTACCTTGTATTACTAGCTAAAAGTGGTGTCAAATTACCATTTGGTTCCCATTTCAAGAGACAAAACCCTTCAACATCCACCTATGAAGACCCTAATCCATCGACCCATGAATCTATGAAGGATTTAACCCAAGGACTATTAGCAAGGAATCAAAAGCCATCATGCAATCCAATGCCTATCAAAGAGACTCCTACTCCCATGCAAACAACATCAAGAAATCAAATACCTATCCTTGAACCTATCAAAGAGCCTCCAAATACCATACCTAGTCCTCCAATACCAACATGTATTCCAATGCCTATCAAGCCTATTGAAGAACCTCTTACCATAACTGCAAGTCAAGATCCATCATGTAGCAATGTTGTTGACCATCCAAAGCCTATTAATCCCATCCAAGAATCTTCCATTTCCATCCAAACCTAAGAGCTATGTCAAGAATCAAATCTAAAGCATGATCAACCTTGCCCCTCACAAAGTCAAGATCAAACTATCCAAGCTACTCATGAGCATACTACCTAAGCAAGTCAAGATCAAACTATCCAAGCTCCTTAAGATCACATTACCCAAGATACCCAAGATCCAACTATTCAAGCCACCACCATCCATAATCAAGAGAGAAACACTTCTCTCATCCATAATCCTACAACCATCAATGATCAAGAGATCAACACTCCTCACATCCATGATCCTACAACCATCCATGATCAAGAGGTCAACACTCCTCCCATCCATGATCCCAAAGCCACCCATGATCAAGAAACCCACATGACTCCTATCCAAAATCCAACTAGTCCTATCCATCATCCACCAACATCTCACGATGAGGCACTTCATCCCCAAGAAAACATATACAATCAAACAAATGACTTGGATCATCTCACACTACATCCTAATGAGCATCCTACTTACATCAAGAATGAAGAAAAGCAAGTCACAATGGCTACTATTGAGCAATCAAGTGTTCAATACATGACAAACACAAATGATGATCAAGGATTGACTAGCACAAACAATGATCAAGAAATGCCAAGTGTACACAATGATCTTGATACACCAAGCATACATAATGAGAAAGCACATGAATCCCATCCAATAGGCTCTACCATCTTTTACAAGTCATATCCACTCAAAGAGGAGACAATAACAATTTTTTATTATTCTTAGCAACATACCGATGATCTCACGTCATGCTTCAAAAGTAACAAATATCCTATTGAGAAAAAGATATGTCAAAGAATGAACTATTGAGGAAAAAGATTGGGGCTTCATGAACAAGGCATGTTGGAACCTATCCCAATCTACATCAATTATGGTCAAGGCATCAAATATCAATCATCTCAACGATATAATGGTGTTACTAATACTTCAACGATCATTAAGGCAACCTCATCCAATGAGAGCATTTATATAGGGACCATTGATAGCCCCTCCAATAACCTTGCTGCCAACAATCCTTTCACTTTCACCATCTCTACTCGTAAACTTTATCCTCCACATCCTCCATCCTGCAATCAGGACCAACAAAATCATATAACATACAAAGTACAAGATTCAAATCAAATGTCAAAAGCATATAAATCCAAAAGTCAAGGAAAGCATATTAAAGCTAAATGGGTCCCCAAAAAATGGATCGAGCAAATCAAATGAAGCCAATTATCCTAATATAAATAGCTATCAAAATTGAAAGATGAATGTTACCTATAATCGGTGTCCACCACCTTATAATTTGTACAAGAATGTTGGTCTTGATCACCACCCTAGTCCCACATCCAAACTTCCTAATGCCAAATCTAAACTCCATAATCCACCATCTCAAGTTTGGCGAGTCAAAAATCCCTCAAACCAAGCTATATCACCAAACTCTTCACCCAAATAAAATCCCTCGAAATCATCTAATTCCACATCTCACATCCCCCATCAAAATCCAAAATCACGTCTTAAATCCAAAATTCCCAACTCCCAAGTCCTCCGTGTTGTGGCAGCAGCACTTCACCATATGGGCTATGATGGTACCCTATCAAGATGCAAACATTGGGATAAGGAAAACTTAGTTATCAATTAGGATCATGAAAACATCAAAGGATTGTATAAGAGCGCTTGCATCTTAACGAAGCAATTACTCTAGGTAGGTCACTATTGGCATGTTATGAAAATCACATCTACATCATCCAAATCCAATAGACAAGGAAATGTGAAAAGCCTTTGAATATACAGCTATCAATATCATCCAAATAATTTAAAACAAAAATAGTAAAGAGGAATCATTTTTCCAATGGTGAAAACCATTTCATGGCACCTTGGATAAGTACCATGATGAAAACCCATTTATGGTTGTCATGTGTAGATCAATTATCTATATGTCTTATACTTGGGGGAAAGTTATCTCATCTATCCCATCCTATCACTTTCATCCTATAATCCTACACATCCATTACATTTGCATACCTATTCCATTGAACCAACCCATCGTCCCCTCCTACTTTTGATCTTGATAAGGACAGGGGCGTACTGTTGAAAAATGCTTTGGATATTTCTTGATGTACCTAATCTTTTCCAACCAATCTTATCACCCTATCAATGCAAGAATTGTCAGACAAAGTCCTGAGTATAATATCTAGAGTGGGAAATGTTATTCCTATGTGACATAGTCCTTGGAGATCACATCCTAAAGTCCTCCATCCATCCACTATGCATCCCCCATCCATCCCATCCACTATTGGCAATCCTTTTTCCATCCATTCAATCCTACCTTCATCCTTGTCCCTAGACTTGTTGCTCCCATGTCATTGGTATCTAGTAGAAAGGATATTCAAATGTAATTCAATGTAACCATCTCAAAAAAAACATCCAAATGCAAGCAATCCTTAATCCATATCAATCTAGCCAAGCAATCTATGTCCAAATCATCCAATTGCATCCATGGTCTTGTTCTTAGCCTTGTTGTAAGCCTTTATAAAAAATCTATCACAATCCAAACTTTCTTAAGAACTTAGCCTATCTTAAGTATAGTCATCCAATCAATCCAATCAACCCTCTTTCTTAAAAACTTTGCCTATCTTAAGTATAGAGATCTAATCAATTCCTTCTTAAGAACTTTTCCTATCTTAAGTAGAAATCGATCGATCAATCAATCAATCATCAGTTTTCAGCTTAACAGGGGCAACATAGTGTTTGTCCTTGTATGGTTTTGTGCATGTGTGCTTGCTTGTGTGTGTGCATTATCATTTTATCTTGCATCTACATCAATCCTTGTAACCTACCTACCACAACGGTATCATGGTGCTATATGGCATAGGGTTTCTTGTGACCTTATCAGTTATCTCATCACAATATCCACTAAGCTTGTTAAATGCCTTGTTATGTGTTGAAGCATCATTTATGCATGAGACACACCGTCACCCTAGTATTTATACCTTGGTGCATAATGTTTGGTGCTATATCAAACTATATGGTTGCTCACCTAATGCAACATATCATATTTTTCATCCATCCCTTATCTTTCCTCTATCTCCTTAACCAATATGTTTCATCCATTTCAAGAGCATACCCATGTTCTTTTAACCCACCTATCCTATCGAGGGTGCATCCCATCCCAACATCCATTCTTCCTCATCACTCTTCCAAGTGGTTGGGGAATCTTGACTAAAACATTCGTCAAGCCATACTACCACATCCTCTCCCTGAGCTTCCAAAATTTAAAGGAGAGGGTGATCCCGACTCTCATATCAAGGCTTACATCAAAGTAGTACATGAACTCCTTCCTTGGGATGGGGTGGTAGCAAAGATTTTTCCAAAGACTTTGGTGGGTATCAATCTAAATTGGCACTATCAACTTCCAGAAGCATCAATCCACTCTTTTAGGCAACTCATTGATCAATTTTTGGTTTCCTTTGACATAAATAAACTAGTCAAGATAGGAATACAAGAATTTTTAACGATCAAGAAAGAAAACAACGACAGTCACACACTTTATCACGTGATGGAGGAAAGTTCTCTATTCTTCAACTAGCGCACCAAACATGGATCATAAGGAACTTTGTGATCTCTTCTTACATGCTCTTAACAATGACATATGAGAGGGAGTTCAAAAACTCCCTTACAAATCATACGATGAAGCACTCGAAAGTGCCCTTAGAATTGAACAAGCCACTATTGATAGTGGAAGAAGGGAGTATGATGTCAATGGAAGGTTGATAAACCATGATAGAATAACAAATCCTTGATGAAAAATCAAAACATAAATGGGTCAACAAACACTTCACTATCAAGGAACAAAAAATGTGACTATAATAGTCATACAAATTTGGGAAATAAAAATGCCAACAACTATCCTTTGAAAATCAACTAGTCATACAACAATCATCATAAGTCTCGATATTACAATCGTGATAAATATTGCCCATTTCACAAGAGAAGGGGGCATAATATCAAGTCATTCTAGGAGTACCATCACTTCATATCAAACCTCCCAAAATGTCAACGACAAGGATTCATGGACACATTCTCACAAGATGAAAGAAATAGTCCCAAAAGCCATCAAAATTCCTTGGGCCTTGTGGAATTAGATAAAGATCAAGAAATTTGTGTCACCTAAGGACTAGAATGACTAGATGACATCTCCAACAATTTAATTTTTTCTCACATGCTTGAACTTCTCAAGAGTTCTCCTCCGCACAAGAACGCTCACCTCAATGCCTTAGATCTAGGACATCTAGTTCAAAACACCCCAAGAGAAAAGTGTTCTTCTTCGACATTTGACTTTGAAAATTTACCCTCAGATGATGACCTAGCTAAACAAGGTGATCTTCCCCTCTGCTTAATAGTCCAAGTTCATGGCTATTCCATTAAACATGTGATGATAGATGATGGGTCTACAATCAACATGGACTCCTTTTCACTTCTTCAAAGAATGGGTTATCATGAAACTCAAACCACAAAAAAAATTTCCATCCTTAGAATTCATAATAACCCAAACATTCAAGCCATGGGTAAGGTCAATATTCAAATCACATTGGCTCCCAAAACTCTCCCAACTAAATTTTATGTCATAAATGAAGAAACCACTTACAACATGATCCTAGGATGGCCTTGGATCCATAGAATGAGGGTTGTTCCCTCCACATTAATTCAAGAAATCCACTTCTCGCATGTGGGACAAACCCACATCATCAAAGGAGATCTTGATCCTTTCTGTCTTTATAGAGTTGAACAAGTCAAAAGGAAGGGAAAGACCATGGAAACCACCAATAACCCCAAAATCCACACTATTGAAAAAGGAGAGACATCAAAAGAAATTGCAAATGTAGCCAAGACCTCAAAATGTATAGGAAAGGGGGAAACAAGGGAATTCCCCTTTGATCCCCACTCAACAAAGTCTTATGCTCCATTCAACTTAGCATCCATTCCTACCAAGCCAAATATGATTATCCATATATTCAAGACCACCACTAAGAAAAAGGAGAACCAAAACCCACACAAAAACTAGGAGAGTCAACATCAACATCATTTGCCCCTCAAAAATTTAAAACAAACATTGAAACTCAACAAGAATAGAAAATGATAAAGTTGGGGGCAAATCATCAAATAATGAAACATGTGAGTACACAAAACTCCTCAATACATATAAAGACATTTTACACCAAGTCTTTGAGTGTCCTTGCAAAGGCTTTCAATTGAAGTTCAAACCAAATTGGATAGGTCCATATGTAGTTAAGGAAGATGTTAGAAATGGTGCCTATCTCTTGTGCATTATGGAAGGAAAATAGTTCAACATCTCAAATCATTGTAAAATCCTATAAAATCCAAAAAAACTAAATAATTCAAAAATCCATAAAAAACATATAATCATGAAAAATCAAAATTTTGCATTCCTCATTCTGTTCCATCATGCATTTTGTGAGTGTCATGCTCTTGTTCGATTTTTGTCCTAGTAAGGAGTCTATGGTTTCTTAGGTATAGGTTGACCTTTTGAAACTTTGAGATACCATAATAAATCATGTTTACCATTTATCATCCCCCTATTCACATTTCCCAATGATTCCAATTGAAGCATAGGTCTTAGCTCTACATTGATCCTAGTCTTGGCTATCCATGTTGTTAAGTCTAAGCGAAGTCAGTCTTCAAACCTATAGTACTCAATAGAATCTTGCAAGTAGACCTTCCGCATTCCTCCTTAGTAGAAGGGAAGTCTGACTGGATAGTGAAAAATTTTGGTGCCGCTCAGCCCCTTATCTCTCCTGACCAAAAATGTCAGGAAGATCATGACTCTCAAGGAAGCAATCTAAAATACGAGTGATAAAAAAATAAGTGTGAGAGAAAAGTGAGATTATGAAATAATCAAAATAGTTGAATATCTAAAGAATCAATAAAGTTTCAAAGCATCTTATCAAAAGCATCAAAATTATCAAAAAAATGAGAGATTCAAGTGAGATATTACAAATACAAAAAAAAAGAAAGATACAAAAAAAAAGTGAAAGAGAAAAGGTTGTTAATTTTTTGTACTCTCAAGTGGATATAAATCTAAGCTCGAAGCTATGAGAGTGACAATCTACAAGAGAAAGTAAGGTACAAAGCACACACATGCACTAGCTAAGCAATACTAGGAGTCTAGTTGTCTTTAGGGCCATCTTCTACTTTGGAGCCTTTTCCTTTACCCTAGGTCTATCTTGTTGGCCATCTTTGATCTAAGTCTAGTGAGTACTAATAAAATTTGTTGTTTGTCCAAGTTGAAATCTTATCAAAGTGTTTTTCCTAGATAAGGATGAGTGTTAAGCCTTTAACAAATTCTAAACTTCAGAAGCATTCCATCTCCTCCTCGTCCCCACTTGAGTCCCAAATCCTATCTCAAAGGTTTAGTAGGTCTCCCTATATACCAAGTCAACTCACAATCCCTTGAGTCAAAAATCCTACCGTTGTCTTATTTTTGCCCAGGCCAAAATAACCCAAAAAATTCCTCCTTCCACTAGAAAAATTTGATTTAAGAAAGCATAAATGGAAGGATAAGTCACCCTTAGAAAATCCCAAAAAAATTCTAAGTTTTTTGCCTTTTATTTTGCCTTAGTTGACAAAGTTTTCATTTGGCGAACCTTTGGTTTGGCGGTTCATTGGTTCACCGATGTGTTGACTAAAGAATGTGCAGAAAGAGAAAGGCAAAGGCAAAGTAGGTGGGCAAAAGATTTCACTAAGGAAGAGTTTTGTCTTATCGGCAAAATTTTGGTTCTGCGAACCTTACTTTCGCTGATTGGCAAGTTCACCGATCAGTGAATTCACTAAGGAAAGAAAAGGCTTCGTCGTAAGATTAAAGAAAATTTGAACTCACTTCATTGTTTAGGTTTTCAAAGGTTCACCAACAAGGCGATTCTCTGACTAAAGGAAAAAGAAAAGAAAGAGGATGTTGCAGGGAAGACTTTGGTTCGTGAAATGAAAGTTTCGCTGACCAAAGGGCAAAGGGGCGAGCCAAAGGTCAGAAGAAGATATGCAAAGGGCAAGGTAGTTCACGAAACGCAATTTTCACTGACTAAGTTGAAAAAGGACAAAGAAGGCCAAGTTTCCAAAAGTGAACATTTGTTGATAAGGCAAAAGAGGTGATAAAGCTTGGTTGGTCGGGAAATCGACAAATGAATGAACTTGCCAAAAAGTTCATAAAATGCAAAAATCATTGATAAGGCAAAAAAGAGAAAGGGAAGGCCAAAGGTGTGGTTGGTTCGTGAAGGGTGAATTTTTCCAATAAGGCGAGGAGCAATAAAGAGAGCCAAGTTTGCCAAACGAAGATTTTGCCAATAGGGCAAAATGGAAGCTAAAGCGGCAAAGGAAGAAATAGTTTGCCAAATGAAGACTTTTTCGACAAGGTAAAAATAGAGATAAAGAACTGAAAGACAAGAAGCAAAGAGGTTTGTGAAAGTCAACTTTCATTGACAAAGGACGAGGATTGGTTTGCAGAAAGGAAAATTCACCGATAAGGTGAAAAGCGATAAGAAGCAAAGTTTGGCCTGAGGAAAATTTGTCGATAATGAAGAATCAAAGGGCAACAAAAGTAAAATTAAAAGATCAACACTTTTAAAGTGTTGTAAATGCTTTTAAAAAGTGCAAATTTTCTAGGCGCCTAAAAATGCACTTCCAAGGGACGATATTGTTGTAGGACAAGGGTCATCTAGGTAGTTGAAATAGTGAGAGGCTTCAATGCACAAGGACCAAAATTTAATGAATTAGATGAATTACCCTCTATGAACCATGCTTCTGCAAGTCCTTCCAAGGGGCAGCCTTCCAGGTTGTGGATTCTTCAACACACCAAATTAAATGCATCATGGACATTCCTCAAAGTCCACTGATCTCCTGACAGGCTTCTGGGCCAAGTTAAATGTAGCATGGGCATGATGGATTGACAAGTTTTCAACACCCAAAGTTGTACCTATAGCTGCATGATGAACTAAAAATGCTATATATGTTGATAACTGAGAGGGGGGGTGAATTAGTTATCTTAATTATTTTCCTCTTTAACAATTAGTGCAATATCAAAACATATAAGCATACATAACCATGTAAGCAAAAATAAACTCAACACACATAACACAATATTTTTGATGTGGAAAACCCTGTTAAGGGAAAAAACCACGGGGTGATTAACCCAAGATTGTATTCTCTGTTAAAAGAATAAAAGTACAAAATGGCACTTGCCAATTAGGGCTCACTGCCCGAGCACACTGCTCATAAGAGGCTCACTGCCTATAGTAGTTTATAGAAAGAAACCAGGTACTTGAATTGAATGAGAAGCATCCACATATGCTGAGGGTCAGTTCTGGTTAGGCTTAATACACTGATTTACTGCACTTCATTCTTCCTCTTCTTTGTTGCTGTTGTCCTATCACATACCGGTCCTGTATTGCTGCTTCCACACTATTCTCTATTTTCCTTTGCACACCACAATACACCACACACACATTCATATTGAAATTAATTTGGTATATATATCTGCATTAATGATTTCAATCATCTTTCTAGTCGGCATCAGGAAAACTCAGGATATTTCCAATCTCTGGTTTGTCAGCTGAATCCATGCTTACCAAGTGATGTGTATCAAAAAGATAGTTAAAGAAGTCATCAATCATGTTGGTCAATCATGAATGATACCTCAAGAAGCTTGACCACCATCAATATCTCATCTGGATTAAGGTCTGATGCTCTGTCGGTCAGGTCTTCCTTAGTCTACTCTGCCAAACAGGAACCCAACACTCAGGTGCTTATATCTTTTCACTCTATCATCACCGGAGGCTCAATCTCTGGAATATAGTAGTCATGATACTCCTCTTGACTTCCCCAAGTTCGCACTTTGCTGAGATACTTCCTCTAAGAGATCCGGACCTGATTATCAGATCTTGCTGCATGCTCTGTTCTTGCTTACTGGACCACAACACTCTTTAATTTGACTTCCGGTATGGACACACCATGTCCTGCGGATGTGTGGGAAGGACTTTGTTGCCATCAATGACAACATTCATGAAGCCACACAGTGTCTCTTGCCAACAATCTCCCCCTTTGGCATTGATGGAAACACTTAGTGAAAAATGACTAAGTGTTATAGCATACTCCCCCTTGGTTGATGCTCTGTTCTTATGTACACTTTTCCAGAGCTCCCCCTTGGCTAGATTCCACATTTTTCACTACTCCTCACTCCCCCTTTGACATCAATGGCAAAGGGTAGAATCCGCCCACCAAAATTCCCAAAAATCCAACTATACTTAGCCGCATAAGTATATATACATATTATACTTACATATACTGAAGTATATCTGCAAAAGTTGTCTTCAAGTGGACAAATTCTATTGCCCAACTCTGCTTCATCCTATCCAAAATTGAGATGTGACCACTCAACAAGAATGCAAAAGCTTCTGCCCTCTTTAGATCTGTCGGATCACTGCTCCAGGTTGTGGTCTGAGCATTAGATAGGGCCTAATGCATGGCCTCTAATTTAGGGATAATTATCCCTCTAAGTTCACCCATCCTACTTATTATATTCTTCCTTTCATTTTCAAGTTTCTTTAGTTCATTTAGAATGGCAATAGTCTGACATTCCTGGTTTATTATAGATGTGGTGAGAGGATCAAAATTTTGAGATACACTTAACAGTTTATCCTCTTTCTCTTTCACTTTCTTCTCAATATCCTTTGTCACTTTAGACCAGGATAAACAAAAATTATATATTTCTTTGCCATCTTTAAGAGCATTTTCTAAGCTCTTTATCCCAATATCCATAGTTCTCCTATCATTTGTTATTATCCCTTGTACTTCAGAGAATCTCTTTCCCAAAAACTCTTTCTGAACCTTCTCTTCTACTGCTTTCTCTAAAGAGTCAAAATGTGAATTAATAGAATTAACAAGAGACTTTAGATTATCGGATGTGGAGGTAGAAGGATCCTTTTGGAAGGATGGCATGATTTTCTCTAGCACACCGGATGCAATCTTTATCAGTTCACAGTCTTCCATGTGAGACTTTAGAAGTTTCTCTTTTGCCTTTGCTTGGGCAAAAGATTCTATCTTCATTGTTTGAACTGGAGAGAGGGAATCAAAATTGAATGGTCCTTGAAGCAGTTCCGGTTCATCTAATTCCATCGTTGTTGCAAGTATGAGGATAACCAGTGTTGTCATTGATGTCAACATACTCATATTGCATTAATGAGAAGGATTGGATGAGTTGTGTGCTGAGGATATTGAGAAAATTAGCCTCAATCAGGAACAGTGAAGAATAGTGATGACATTAAGGTAAAAGGCCAAGATAAGATGAAGATCAGAGGATGCAGTTTAAAGGATTTTTAGATATGAGTCTTGAGATGCTCCAGTCAAGATTTCAGAGGTCCGCATAAAGATATGAAGAAGTTATGGTCGCTCTAGTAGAACCGATTCTGGCAGATGCTCAGTGGTGACAGAGTGTCACAGATTGGTCCGATGAGCTCTAGAATTGCATTATCTAATTCTGCGGATTGGAGAGAGTGTTGAAGAAGTCTGTGTGAAGTGACAACTAAATTTGTTCGTGGTTTGGAGGTCTGGAAGCACCTTTTTCATTATGACAGTGATGACAGACTGTGTTCTTGAAGTTCTGGATGAAGAACAGAAGAATTCCAGTAAGATAAAAAAGTACGGATGTTCTTGATGACTCAGGAAAGGTTTTGGTGATCTTTGGATCATGTACAATTCTTATTGGCAGTCCACATTGAAGTTGGAGTTTGCTTTTGAAGAGTTACCACCGGGTATTGGTGTTCTTCTTGAGACTGGCCGACCGGATGTGTTACACGTCTTGTGAATGATCTTGTAGGTGTTTTCCAACTTAGATGATTGTTCCTAAGTCGATGCCTTGTATGAATAATGGTTTGTGAATTCATTTTGAAGTGTGTCTTGGAACGGAGGAGTGTGGTATAGCGAAAGAGTGAAAGGAAGAGCAGAGGTCTTCGGGCTTAAATGGAACTGATCCAGACATGGTAAAGATGTCAATCTCCAGTTCAAGTTTGTGATACTTGTTACTTTGTAGACAGTGTGTCTCTTGTAGGCAGTGTGCCTCTTGTGAGCAGTGAGCTCGGGCAGTGAGCCCTAATTGGCATGTGCCATCTATTTTTCTTATTCTTCTAATAGAGAATAATCCCTGGGTTAATCACTCCGTGGTTTTTCCCTTGACCGGGTTTTCCACGTCAAAATCTTGGTGTCTCATGTGTTGATATGTATCTACTCTGGTGTTTATGCTTTATGATTTCATGAATGATTAATTGCTATGCTATTAAACAACAAAGTGGATTTAAGTGTTTGAATTGGAAACAAATTTAGGATAACTGATTCACCCCCCCCCTCAGTTATCAACAATTGGTATCAGAGCCAAGTTCCTCTAAAAAGAGCTTAACCGCTTGAGGAGATCCAGGATGTCATCATACAAGAAGGATAGTCTGAAGTTTGATGGAACCAACTTCTTTCTTTGGAAAGGTCGCATGAAATGTCACTTGGAGTGTATGGGAAAGGTGTACTTGTCCATGGTCACAAAAGCATATGTACTGCCACAGGGTGGTCCGACAACTCTGAATGAAATCACAGATGCTAAAAACAATCTGCGGACCAAAGAGGCTCTTCTAAGCGCATTAACTGACTCAGAGCTCTCAAATGTTATTGACCTACCAACTGCCTATGAGATCTGGATTAAACTGGAACTTCTGCATGAAGGAGATGAGTATGTTAAGAGTGCAAGGTTGCAGAGTCTCAAAGGGAAATTTGAAAGACTCAAGATGAGAGATGATGAAAATATTACCACCTTTATGCCAAGAGTAAATGAGCTGGTGTGTGGAATTAGGAATGCTGGTGGAGTTTTGGATGAAAATGAGATTGTTGGCAAAATTCTCAGATCCCTTCCTGTTGTCTACAAAATCAAGGTTGCTGCCATTGATGAATTCAGAGCCCATACAACTGTCACAAGAGACCAATTGGTTGGCAAACTGGCTACATTTGAAATGACTGAGTTTGGAGATGATCCCCCCAAAACTGAATCTGCATTCAAAACCAGTGCCTCAGTGAAAGGTAAACAAAGATTTGATCCGGGAGAAAACTCTTCAAGAAAGCTGTCATGGTATGACCAAGCAAGAAGCGACATGGAAGAGGAAGAATCAGAAACAACTCAACTTGAAGCCCTCATTGCAAAGAGACTGCCAAGAGGATCCAGTAAGTATGAAGGAAAATTACCCTTTAAGTGCTTCAACTGCAATAAGATTGGTCATTTTGCTTCAAGATGTCCGGAAAGATCTACAAGGTCAAATTCTAACAGACAAAGGTTCCAAAATAATTGTTATTATGTTCATGAAGAAGATGATAATGAAGGAGTAACAGATGATGAATCAGAAATAGGAAACAAATCTGGAAATGAATGGGTGTTTATTGCCATCAAGGAAGATGATCCAATATCCTCTGAATCTATCAATCATAAGGTTGTAGAAAGAGCTTTGGCTGCCCAAGTTGAAGAAAAGGATGATTGGGTTATTGACAGTGGATGCTCTCACCATATGACAGGTGACAAAAACAAGTTCCTAGACTTGGAAAGATATGAAGGAGGAATGGTAAAGTTTGGTGATAATTCTGTTGGTAGAATTAGAGGTAGGGGAACTATTTCTTTTGATGGAAAGAGCAAAACTAGTAATTTACTGTATGTTGAAGAATTGAAGCACAATCTTCTCAGTGTTGGATAGTTGGTGGACAAAGGTTATGATCTCCGGTTCAAGAATGGAAGATGCAGTATCTTTGAAAGCTCTGAAAATAAGATTGCATCTGGTACTCAAAAAAAAGGTAATATCTTCCATCTAGTTGGTTCTAATAAAAGTTGTCTATTTGTTCAAGTTGATCAGAGTTGGTTATGGCATAGAAGGATGTGTCATGTAAATTTTGATAACATTATCAAGATAAGCAATACTCAGGCTGTAAGAGATCTTCCAAAATTGGTAAAACATACAAATAGTTTGTGCAAAGAATGTCAGCTGGGTAAACAAAGCAGAGTCTCATTCAAAAGCAAGGATCAGTCCTCTACCGGATTATTGGAATTAATTCATACTGATCTATGTGGTCCAACAAGAATCAAGAGTATGCAAGGTGATAGATATTTCATGTTATTGATTGATGACCATTCCTGGATGATGTGGGTTACCTTTCTGAAAGAGAAATCAGAAGCTTTTGAGAAGTTCAAAATCTTCAAGGCTATGGTAGAGAATCAAACCAAACTGAAACTAAAATGTCAGAGGTCTGATAGAGGTGGTGAATTCACATCCGGTGAATTCATAGACTTTTGTGAGAAGCATGGTATAAAGAGACAGTTATTTGCTCCTAGGACTCCACAGCAGAATGGAGTAGGAGAGAGAAAGAACCAGACCATCTAGGAAGCATCCAGAACAATGATGATGGAAGCAAATGTTCCCCAGATGTTTTGGAGAGAAGCTATCAGCACTGCAGTCTATACTCTCAATCGAGTTCAAATCAGAAGCAATACCGGTAAGACTCCTTATGAACTTTGGTTTGGTATCACTCCTACTATGAGATATTTCAGAGTATTTGGTAGCAAATGTTACATTAAAAGAGATGAAGATCTAGGAAAGTTTGATGCTAGAAGTGATGAAGGAATTTTCTTGGGTTACTCCACTCAAAGAAAAGCATACCGGTGTTACAATAAGAGACCGAGAAATATAATAGAAAGTACAAATGTGAAGGTTGATGAAGGAATTGAGAAGCCCTCAAGGTTTTATGAATATGATGAAGATGATCAGAATGGTTCTCTGGTTCAAGGAGCTCAATCCTCCTCTAAAAGTCAGATTCAGACTGATCTGGTAAATCAGGAAGAAGAGGTTTGTCTGAATGAGCCTGATCAAGAAACAATAGTGCAAGAAACTCCCAAAGTTCCAAGGTATGTAACTCTAAACCACTTTAAAGATCAGATCATAGGTGACAAAAGCAAAGGGGTACAAACAAGGAGGATAATTGCTCAAAATTTAGATGAATACTGTCTATTTTCAAAGATTGAACCTAAGACAATAAATGAATCCTGCAATGATGAAAACTGGACCAAAGCAATGGAGGAAGAGTTGATGCAAATTGAGAAAAATCACACTTGGGATCTTGTTCCCAGACCTAGAAACAAGAATGTGATTGGAACCAAATGGGTCTTCCGGAACAAACTAAATAAAGTTGGTGAAGTAATCAGAAACAAAGCCAGATTGGTCTGCAAAGGCTACTCTCAAATAGAAGGAATTGACTTTGAAGAAACCTTTGCTCTAGTGGCAAGAATTGAAGCAGTTAGATTATTTTTTGCATTTGCTACCTTCAAAGACTTCAAGGTATATCAGATGGATGTCAAGTTTGCCTTCCTAAATGGTGATTTGGAAGAAGAAGTATACATTGAGCAACCGGATGGATTTCAATTGTCTGATCATGGTGATATGGTCTGCAAATTAAAGAAGGCACTGTATGGTCTAAAGCAAGCCCCAAGAGCATGGTATGAGAGGCTAGACAAACATCTTTTGAAGATTGGTTTCAACAAAAGTACTGCTGATAGTAACTTATATTTCAAAATTGATCATGAAAACATCTTGATTGTTGAAGTATTTGTTGATGATATCATCTTTGGAGGAAGAGACAGTATGTGTAAAACCTTTGCAAATCAAATGAAAAGTGAGTTTGAAATGTCAATGCTCGGTGAAATGAATTTCTTTTTGGGTCTACAAATTACTTAAACAAAGAAAGGAATCTTTATCTCTTAGTCAAAATATATGAAAGAATTGTTGAGTAAATTTGGGATGGAAGACTCAAAGCCAATGAACACTCCAATGGCAACCGGATGCAAGTTGAGCAAAGATGATGACTCTCCCAAGGTGGATCAGACAAAATATAGGTCAATGATTGGAGGACTATTGTATCTCACTCAAACTAGACCAGATATTATGCAGGATGTTGGTCTTGTTGCTAGATTCCAAGCTGATTCTAGAGAATCTCATGTTATGGCAATCAAGAGGATTTTTAGATATCTAAAGGGACAATTGAGTATGGTCTATGGTACCCTAGAGATCATGATTTCTCTCTTCATGCATATACAGATGCAGATTGGGCAGGAGATGTAGATGACCGGAAGAGTACCAGTGGTGGAACATTTTTTTTTGGAAAAAGATTGGTTTCTTGGCTAAGCAAGAAACAAGAGGCAATATCTTTGTCTACAACTGAAGCAGAATACATTGCAGCAGCAGGTAGTTGCACTCAAATCTTATGGATGAAGTAGATGTTAAGAGACATTAAAGTAGAATATGAGGAACCTATCACAATTTTCTGTGATAGTTCAAGTGCAATAAATATTTCTAAAAATCCGGTGTTGCATTCTAAGACCAAGTATATATCTATCAAGTTTCACTTTCTGAGAGAGCAAGTGAACAAGGATGAAGTCAAATTGGAGTATGTGCCCTTCAAGGATCAAATTGCAAATATCTTTACTAAACCTCTTCCCAAGGACTCTTTTGAGTATCTCAGGGAGAAGTTAGGGGTCATTGCCCCTCCGGTGATGAACTAGGATGCACTGATGTGCATCAATTTGGTGGATATCACAGTCATATCTTGTGATCTAGATTGGTGATGGGGAGCTACTACTCAGGGGGAGTAGATGGTATGATTTTGATGTATTAAAGTTGCAAGTATGAGCCCTTTGCCATTGATGTCAAAGGGGGAGAGAAGACATGTGAAGAGTTGTTACTGATAGGGGGAGCTGTAACAGAAAGGAGAAGTTCTTGTCTTGATGGTTTTTCACATCATATGTTGCCATCAATGACAAAGGGGGAGATTGTTGCAAATATGAGGATAACCAGTGTTGTCATTGATGTCAACATACTCATATTGCATTAATGAGAAGGATTGGATGAGCTGTGTGCTGAGGATATTGAGAAAATTAGCCTCAATCAGGAACAGTGAAGAATAGTGATGACATTAAGGTAAAAGGACAAGATAAGATGAAGATCAGAGGATGCGGTTTAAAGGGTTTTCAGATATGAGTCTTGAGATGCTCCAGTCAATATTTTAGAGGTCCGCATAAAGATATGAAGAAGTTATGGTTGCTCCAGTAGAACTGGTTCCAAAAGATGCTCAGTGGTGATAGAGTGTCACAGATTGGTCCGGTGAGCTCCGGAATTGCATTATCTAATTCTATGGATTGGAGAGAGTGTTGAAGAAGTCTGTGTGAAGTGACAACTAGATTTGTTCATGGTTTGGAGGTCTGGAAGCACCTTTTTCATTATGACAGTGATGATAGATTGTGTTCTTGAAGTTTCGGATGAAGAAGAGAAGAATTCCAGTAAGATGAAAAAGTGTGGATGTTCTTGATGACTTAGGAAAGGTTTTGGTGATCTTTGGATTGTGTACAATTCTTATTGGTGGTCCGCATTGAAGTTGGAGTTTGCTTTTGAAGAATTACCACCGGGTATTGGTGTTCTTTTTGAGACTGGCCGACCGGATGTGTTACACGTCTTGCAAATGATCTTGTAGGTGTTTGCCGACTTAGATGATTGTTCCTAAGTCGATGCCTTGTATAAATAATGGTTTGTGAATTCATTTTGAAGTGTGTCTTGGAACGGAGGAGTGTGGTATAGTGAAAGAGCGAAAGGAAGAGCAGAGGTCTTTGGGCTTAAATGGAACTGATCCAGGCATGGTAAAGATACCAATCTCCAGTTCAAGTTTGTGATACTTGTTACTTTGTAGACAATGTGTCTCTTGTAGGCAGTGTGCCTCTTGTGAGCAGTGAGCTCGGGCAGTGAGCCCTAATTGGCATATGCCATCTATTTTTCTTATTCTTCTAATAGAGAATAATCCTTGGGTTAATCACTCCGTGGTTTTTCCCTTGACCAGGTTTTCCACGTCAAAATCTTGGTGTCTCATGTGTTGATATGTATCTGCTCTGGTGTTTATGCTTTATGCTTTCATGAATGATTAATTGCTATGCTATTAAACAACAAAGTGGATTTAAGTGTTTGAATTGGAAGCAAATTTAGGATAACTGATTCACCCCCCCCCTCAGTTATCAACAATCGTTTCTTTTGTTAGGAAGTCTTTGACTGCATCTGTAGTGTCTCTTGCCAGAGACAGAGTTTTCTTCTATTCTGCAGCCTCAGAACTGTCTCTTGGAGTCTTCTCTATCTAAACTTCTTCTCTTCCCTTTACCTCTTTTTCTTGACTAATTTTCTCCTCTAGTCTTTCTTCTCCTTTTGATCCGGAGTCTGTTGGGGAAACCGGAGGAGAGATGTTTACTTCTTCATGGACTTCCTCTTCCGGAGCAGAGGAATCCAAATCCTTAGTTTTCTCCTCACTTACCTCCTTTGATTCTTCTACAGTTTTCTCTGTAGGATCACTTAAGTCCTCTATAACAGGAATATTGAATCTTTTGTATGCATTTCTAAGAATGTCTTTAGTTTCTTTTGCCACCTGTTCAGTCTCTTCGAGCATAAGTTTGTTCATTCTAGCTTTTCTTCGGAACTCATCCTTGCAATCTTTGAAAATCATGTTCATTTGCTTTGGGGAGATGGAGGGATAGAGATGAATAGCTATTTGTTCCCGGATTTCTAGCTCCTTTGCCTTAGCTTGTTCTTTCTTATTTGAAGTTCCTTCTTCAAGCTTTTGGGAATTAGAGATATGATCTCAATGAAATCTTTATTATAGATGTTAAGATACCTGACTGTAGCATCTTGCAAAATCTTCTGGTCAGCTTCATTATATTCATCATAAAATTCAGTCATTAGTTTCAGGTTCCCATCCATAATGACTGATTTGATGATATCATCAATGCAAAGAGTAGGCTTTTCAACAAATTCTTCTACCTTTTCTTCCTTGCCTTGACCGGTAGAGGATTCACTGGATACTTTCTTCTTCATTTTCTTGACTTCCTCATCGGTCTCAGTTTCTTCATCATCCTTCTAACTTGTATAGGACCTTGTTGCCTTTTTCTTTGTTCTCTTCTGTCCCTTTCCGGATGTCTAGGCTTCTGGTTTGAGGCTTTTTGACTCTTAGAAGTGGCTGGTGCAGATCTTTTGGAGGATCTGGTCTGGGATGGAGCTTGCACCAGAGCACTTTCCTTTTCTATTTCTTGATTTTCTTTTTCTTCCCTTTCCATCTTCTCTCTGTTGGCATCAACTGCCTCCTTTGAAATTCTACATCTCTTGGCAAATTCTTCCACTTCTCTTCTCACTTTTCTTTTAATTTCAGGCTGTCTCAGTTCAACATGAACTTTTACACTCAGCTCTCGGAATGTCCCAAACCTTTTTGCCTTAGGGTCCTTGGGCTAACTCGGCAGGTGTTGGATGTGTAGCTCTAGGATTTTCTCATCAACCTCATATCCCATTGGCATGATCCACACTATTCTCAGTTCCACTACCTCCATCAGACATTGATCAGTGTCTACCATAAAGCACACTGTATCTTTGTATTTTTCAACTAGAGATTGGGGGATTCTCTCTCTAGCCTACATCATGCCTTGGAAGTTTTTGAAATAACCCCAGAGTGCTATGCTTTGTGCCTTGGAATCACCAAGCCCATGCATATAATCTTTGATTTGTATGGCAACCAGTATGTCATTTTGCCATACCCAACCACTGGATCTGGGGAACTCATTCATAAAGTAAAAGAATAAACATAATATAATGCCACCATATTTGAATGAATTCTTTTTATCATTCTTTATTTTCTGCAAATTCTCTAACAGTTGGTTTAGGAGAAGCTCACAAAGATCATAGTCAGCATTCTCTCTTAGCATCTGATAAGCAGTGTAAATTGTAGTTTTGGGTGCTAAATTTTCCCTGTTGGAGTGATATATCTTGTAACCAATTAGCATGGAGGCAAACTTGATATCTGGATCAGTGATATCTTCTATTGTCAAATTTTGATCTGGTAGCCTCACTCACAGTTTGGTTTTTGATGGATTTGAGAATAGGTAACCCTCCAGATGAGTGCAAACTGGTTACCGCCCTAATAGCATCTTTTGTGATCTTAAATGGTCTATTCAACCACATGAAGTTGTCATACACTCTGCTTAAAACATACTGGACCCACTCATCTTCTGCAAAACATGGGAAATAGATGCACTGTCTGAAATGCTTATCTCAGATGGCCTTGTATTGGGGTTTAAGTTCAAGTGATTCATCTACCAGTTCCTTGTGGTAGATATCCATCAACTTGGATTCCCCAAATTCTTCAATGTTTGCGTTTATGTAAACCCTAATATCTTCTACATGCAGAACTCATGCAGAATGCTAGAAAATGCGCCTAGGGGATCAACTTCTAGGGATTTGTAGGGATGTTTCTTGAATTTAGGGCGTGGCCTATCAGTGATCTTCACAACATTCGGAGTAGCCATCTTTCAAAAGATTCAGAGAGAGATTCAAGAGCATAAAATACCTTTTACGCTTTTAGGGTTCACAAAATGAGCCGGATCGAATTGCTGGATAAATTAATTTTTGTTGTTGATCTTTGAGAAGTTTTGAGGCAATTTGCTTCAGAGCTCCTTCTTTTCTTCTTCTCAAATGTAGATGTGCAATGATGAACAAGAGAACCCTTATATTTCTATGCAAACCCTAATTTCACATTGTAATAAATACACAACTTAAGTTATTCTGGTTGCTTTGTTCTCCTTGTCCTGAGAGATTTTTCTGGATCACTGAGATGCACTTAGAGTTATTCTCGGTGAATATTAGCAATCTATCTACCTTTCCCCAATCATTCCATTTATCCGTAGATCAAGATACCTCAAATTTGAATCATACCAGATCTAACTGTGAAAATCATGTTCTTACCAGATGACTATTAAACTGGATCAATCTTTGAAGATTAACCTCTTCTAAACTTCTTGCGGATCTTCCATATTTTTACCAAGGCTTATTTAGATGTTTCTCTGAGAACCCCTTAATTTGCAACTTTCCATGTGCCAATTTCAGGCACCAATTGACTGGCTGGGGGAATTTGTTTTCCTTTTTGACTCCCCCTAAGCCAGAGCTCATTTATTTAGTTTCCGGAAGGAATATCATCACTAGATTCTGGTGTGGATCCATCCTCAACATTTTTTGTACTTCTCTTCACCCAAATCTTGTTCATCTCCCTTTGAATTTCATTCGCATTTACTTTTCTTTTTCCTTTGTCTTGGTTTTGATTTTGATGTACCAGACCCTTTTTGTCCTGATTCTTACTTCTGCAGAATTTAGCAATATGAACGGATCTATTGCAATTGTAGCAAACAACATTTCTTTGCATATTTGACTAGTATCCTCTTAATCTACATTGATTAGCCATATGTCCCATTCTATTGCATGCAAAGCATCTACCATTGAATGAATTGTTCATTTGCATATTTCTACATTCTTGAGATTTGTGACCATACCTTTTGCAATTAAAACACTGTCCAGAGAAGGATGAGTAAGTTTGATTCATTCTTCTTCTACACTAATTTGCTTTATGACCAAAGTTATTGCAATTGTGGCAATATCCATTGAAAGATGGATATCTTTGAGCATTTGGTTGCCTTACCAGAGGTCTTCTAGGTTTGTTGCTTGGATTTCCTGATCCAGAGTTCTTCTAACCGGATCCAGAGCTTTTCTCTTTCTCATACCTAACCCTTGCTTGTCATCTACCCTCTTTTAGCTTTCAAGAAGAACTTCAAGTTGAGCAGAGCTTATCTTAAATTTCTCTTTGTATTCATTTGTTGTTTGAAGATCCCTTTTTAGAGTGTCTATCTGATTCTCAAGTTGTTCTTCGTTGTCTCTAGCTTCTTCAAGATCAGATTCTAGATGCCTGATTATTCTATCCATTTTGTGGCAGTCTTCTGACTTCTCCTTGAGAGATTGTTTTAGATTATCTTCAGTTTTTCTCTTGTCTTCAATTTCTTGGGTAAACTTCATAACCCCTAATTCCATTTCATGTCTTACCATAATGACCTCTTTTGATAGTTTCTCACATAACTTGTTCTTCTCATTCAGATCCTCATCAGTATTATTGGCTTCACTTTGACTTGCCAATTGTTGAAGTAGTTCCTTTCTCTTTTTCATAGAGATACTCAGTTTCTCTTTTAGTTCATTTATGAAATCATCATCTTGTTTGAGTCTTTGCTTTAAGTCATTGACTTCAGAATGAGGTTGTTCAAGATCATCTAGGGCAGATTGAAGTTGTTCCCTCATACCATATATATCTATTGAGATTCCCAGATCTTCCTCAAGCTGTTAGGCTCTATTTGGAGGAACTTAGCTCTGATACCAATTGTTGATAACTGAGAGGGGGGATGAATCAATTATCTTAATTATTTTCCTCTTTAATAATTAGTGCAATATCAAAACATATAAGCATACATAACCATGTAAGCAGAAATAAACTCAACACACATAACACAATATTTTTGACGTGGAAAACCCTATTAAGGGAAAAAACCACGAGGTGATTAACCCAAGATTGTATTCTCTGTTAAAAGAATAGAAGTACAAAATGGCACTTGCCAATTAGGGCTCACTGCCCGAGCACACTACTCACAAGAGGCTCACTGCCTACAGTAGTTCATAGAAAGAAACTAGGTACTTGAATTGAATGAGAAGCATCCACATATGCTGAGGGTCAATTCTAGTTAGGCTCAATACACTGATTTACTGCACTTCATTCTTCCTCTTCTTTGTTGTTGCTGTCCTATCACATACCGGTCCTGTATTGCTGCTTCCACACTATTCTCTATTTTCCTTTGCACACCACAATACACCACACACACATTCATACTGAAATCAATTTGGTATATATATCCGCATCAATGATTTCAATCATCTTTCTAGTCAGCATCCGAAAAACTTAGGTATTTCCAATCTCTGGTCTGTCGGCTGAATCCATGCTTACTAAGTGATGCGTATCAAAAAGATAGTTAAAGAAGTTATCAATCATGTCGGCCAATCATGAATGATACCTCAAGAAGCTTGACCACCATCAATATCTCATCCGGATTAAGGTCTGATGCTTTGCCGGTCAGGTCTTCCTTAGTTTACTCTGCCAAACAAGAACCCAACACTCAAGTGCTTATATATTTTCACTCTATCATCACCGAAGGCTCAATCTCTGGAATATAATAGTCATTATACTCCTCTTGACTTCCCTAAGTCCGTACTTTGCTGAGATACTTCATCTGAGAGATCCGGACCTGATTGTCAGATCTTGCTGCATGCTCTGTTCTTGCTTACCAGACCACAACACTCTTCAATCTAACTTCTGGTATGGACACACCATGTCCTGCAGATGTGTGGGAAGGACTTTGTTGCCATCAATGAAAACATTCATGAAGCCACATAGTGTCTCTTACCAACAATATATACATGTAAAAACATGTATTGGGTGTTGGTTGGTCACTGTGTTGTTATTCAGACTGAAGCGCTTGATGCTTGATCTTGACCTCATGATGTTTCCCAGAACCAAATGAATATGATCAATTGTGTCCTCTTCTAGACCTCTTTGTCTTCATTTCTAGTTCAACAATGAGGGGAAAATTATCATTATGTGTCTTCCCAATCTACATTTAGCTTTTCTATCTTTGTAATGGTTATTTAGCCTCTGCGATTAATATAAGCAACTAATTTTGCCTCTCTCATTTTCCTTTTTTACTGTGTCTATTTGAATGCTACTCACTTATCTTGTGGATAAAATGGTCCATTTGTAAGTTCTAGAATTCTATTTTAACCTCTATGAAAGATCCGATGAGTCTGTGTTGGTTTATTCATGCTTTGAAATCACTATTGTGTTATGTCAGCTTCAACTAAATATTCACAAATCTGGTGCATCACCATTTTCTTTCTGCACTCCTTCTATCCCTTTTCCCCTGGTAAGTGTAGCATTAGATTTAGCTTAATTCTCTGAGCCTTAAGCTCAAAAAGAGGAACCAACCTTCTCTAGAGGTTTGGTCTCAACTGTAAGGTCCCACACCTTGAGACCAATCCCATGTGACTCTAAAATTGTTGAGACTATCAAGGCTTCAACAAAAGGGTGCAATTTCAGGTGATAACACCTACTTAAGAGTGGTCACATTGTTTGTTCCACCTACATACATGCTATCATAAGAAAAAATCAAAAGCAATAAACATGTCATAACATCATGGCATTTATAGCACTTAGAACGTAATACTTTGCATTTCATATTTGTGAATCACATCTAGATGCATTGCATCTCATTCATATCATAAAAAGACAAAAACAAATTACATCATGTGATCATAAAAAAAATAAAAGCTCTAACTGACCATATGCACAAGAGGGAAAGTAAAGTACAAGATGTTGACTAAATCTATGTATAGATCTCATCCAATCTTGTAAGTGTAAAACAATGTCTGAGCATAAGCACTCTTCCAAATGGAGTCAAAAGAGAAAATTTGTGCATTCAAGTGTGTAGGTCTCCCCATGCAAGGGGCCAAGGGTATAAATCCCTTCAATAAACATAGGTCTTTCAAGGACCTCAAGTCATCAAGATAGACCTTCACAAAATATTTAGAAAAAACCATAAAAATTAAAAAGTTGAAAAACCTAAAAAATTGTAAAAACTCAAAAATCCCTAAAAATTGAATATATTCTTCAAAATATGCAATAAAAGAAGAATTTGTTCTTCTCTCTAGCTTAGCATGTGTTTTATTTCTGTAGTGCTCTTGTAACCTTGTTTTGCGTGCTTGCATCTTTATAGGTTACCTTGGCAAAGCAAACAACTAGTCGAACTTACAGCACGATGGATGGTATGTTTGTTCATTGCAATTCATTGATTATTATTTTAAATGTCAAACTAACACTAGTTTTTGCAGGTACAATTGTGGGAAATCGACAATAGGTAAGGCCTATTTCGGGAACAATACATATCTTTCATGTAGACTACCATCCTCGAGGGGGGAAATATGTAAGCACTAAAAACATGTACGAGCTTGCGTGAGGACCGTATGATGATATGTAATCCTAATCACATACATGGAAGCATGAATAATAATATTATCTCAACAATACTCCTCTTAGCAATGCATTTTGTTTGGTTTTTCCCTTGTCGATTCTTCAATTCCCTAACCATTCTTCTTTTCCCCTTTGTCAATTCTTCTTTTGTCACATTCTTTGCCTTTCCTACATGCTTAGTTTTCAATTTTTCATGCTAATTCCACCTTTTTACACCCTATTTTGAAGGTCCCTAATCTTAGGAAGCCTCTAGACAACCTAATAGGCCAAATCCATGTCTCTATTTTCAGCCAACTTTCCTCCTTTGTCGGTCAACCCTATTAATGGTTGGATCTCCCTAGGTGAGCCTAACTTTTTCATCCTACAGCCTAACTCTTATGCCATATCACCTTCTCAACCTTTCATTAAGCATATGAAACTATCAAAACTCACCTAGGTGTACTCCTTTTTTGGTCGCCCATGGGTCTCCTTGGGTGACTCTATTGTTAGACCGGATCTCCCTAGGTGCCCCTGTTGAAACATCTTGATCTCCCCAGGTGACCTAACTTGGTAAAAGGGGTGACCCTTGCAAATTTCAAATGCAAGTTTCTCCTTTGATTTGAGCCAAAAAATGCTCCATTTTCACCCAGTTTTCATGGAAATTTGAGTCTAATATGGAGTAGACCATTCTCAATCCATACATCACTCCTAATCAACTAAGTTTAACCAATATGATCTATTTTAACTCCTGTCTAACTCCTAACATTCATTCCTCCATGAGTGATAATCTTTTAAGCTCAGATCACTCTTCAATCAATTGATTTCACAAGCAAATCAATTGAGTTTGACTGATCAATCAAGCAAATTAACTCTCCAATCAAGGGAGTTAACTCCTCAATCATCCCCACCCCCCTTGTGCTAATCCAACCTATAAATACCCCCTCCTCCAAGCATTAGAGGAGGCAAATTCATTAGTAGGCATGAGTTTTCCATAGTCCATAGAATACAAAGAGAAGTTCTTTTGGATTAAACTGTGTATATTTCTTTGCTTCAATGTTTCAAATCACACTCAACAATCCATCATTAGGAAGAGGATGCTTGTGATTTGGATTGCAGACTTATCCTTTAAAAAGGATGAGGAGGGGGATTAGGGTTGGCAAGGTAGTTGAAAAATTAAACATGTTAATTAAAAACAATAAACAGGTTTAAAATAAGAATGTATTATATTATATGTAATAAGAAATATTACATTTATTTAAATTTAATATATAAGAGTATATTAAATATAATATAATATGTATCAAGTAATATGATATTTAATATGTATAATATATCTATTATATTAAATATGTATAATGTTATATTAAATATGTATAAAAACTATTAAATTAATCTTTATAATATAATATATATGTCTATAATGCATTGAGTATGCATAGATGCAAAAAGAAAAGCAAAGATTAAATATAATAATATTATATTTAATATGTATGATATTAAATATAATTTATATTTAATGTGTTAAATATAATATATGAACATAGTATATTAAGTATGCAAAGACGTAAAAAGAAAGGCCCATAATGTATAATAAGAATAAAAATTAATATAATAAAATGTGCATAGTGTATTTAATAATATACATATTAAATATAATATTAAATGATAAATGAAATTAAAAGCATAAGAATAAAATTAAGGAAATTAAAAAGAAAACAAAGGCAAATGAAAGACTATAATAGTCTAAACCAATGGGTGAAAAGGAAAGAAGAAAAAAAATGATTAATAAATAATCCATAACAAGTAAAACAAGGATCCATACATACAAACAACCAAACATCCATTAGTGCAAACATACTTATATTAGTATAAAGATCAATAAACAAGTAAAACAAGGATAGATACGTACCAACAAACATACAACTCATACATATATACATAAATATACATATATACATGCACCCACACACACACCCATACACACACATATAAAGAAGACATAAAATGAAATACAAAAAAATATAACAAGGAAAAAGGATGAGAATAAAAAAGAGGGGAAAGGAGTGAAAGGAGGAAGAGGTCAAAGGGGTGGTCAGAGGTGAGAGGAGGGTAAGGAGGAGAGGAATCAAATAGGATGAGGGTGAGTATGGAGAGAGTTTAACAAGGGTTGCCAAGCTAGGCTTAAATGCCAGCTTTCATCTCAATTAAGATTAGTGGGGTGATTTCTAATAAAGATAGCTTCAAGGAGCTTTCTCCTGAAAAAATTATCTTATTTGATGAGAACTTGGGTGTCCTCAAGGAAAATATGGTGTTTGGTTAGGTGGGAGTGCTTCATGAAGGTAGATTTTGTTATTCAATCATGCCTAATGTCAACACTATGTTTCTGGTGTTGAACACCTAAAATACTGAGAGGGGGGGTGAATCAATATTCTATCAAACCTCTTACTTATTAAACCATTAATCCATTTGCCACATTTGATAACAACAAAGCAAATTAAACATAAAATGAGAAACCACAAAGCATCACACATAAACACCAAGATTTTTACGTGGAAAACCCTACACAGGGAAAAACCACGGTGAGTGTTAGCTCACTATAATTATGTAGTAACAATACCAAATTACAAAAAGGCTCACTGCCCAAAGAAATGCTCACTGCCAAAATAGGCTCACTGTCTTGAGAAAGAAAGAAGAAGGAAGAATGGCTCACTGCTAGGTTGAACTTCTTGGATTGCATCTACACATGCATGGTTACAACTCCAATGAAGTATAGAAATACTATCTCAAAACTCTTCATCTCTAACTGCTATGTTTCTCTGCTCTATTTTTTTACATAGGAACAGGATCTCTCTTCTTTTGCTCTTAGCGCCTTTCCAAAATCACCTTACTTCACATGTCACACTTGCTTCTATTCATCTTTGCATCTCATCACTCAAACACCGAATTTGATCCCATATATATCCGCAATACTTGAAATCTTCATATTAGTTTGGCCTAATAAGGCGTAGCATGTAGTCATGCCTTATTTAACATGTCGGCCAAATTCATTCACCAAAAAAATTCACAACGGACCCAAACAATACTTGAATTACATTATGTCAGCCTTAACTATTCCACCACTTAGGATTAAGTTCTAAACAATAGAACTTACCGTATACAATCTAAGCTTATCATGTCAGCCTCCAACATAGACTGCCACTGATTCATTTCATCTGTCAAACTACAAATTTTACTGTGGACCACAAGATACTTTCAAATTCATATCAAAGACTCTTCACACATCCCCAAGCTTACCTTTCTAACTGCAAGGCATGATATCATCTTGCAGAAAAATGCAGACCATCAGAACTCAGACCTTGTCACAGTCAAACTCTGTCAAGCCATGTAGTGATACTTTGCAGCTTATAACTATCTTTCTGGTGGACTTCATAACCTACAACTCTAGATTTAGACACTTCATGCAAGTGTTTACAACACCTCAAAATCACATATCAAGATATGCACCACCAAAGGAATGCAGACTAAATCAACTGAGTGTTTTACTCTAAGTAGCACTGTGTTCTGCTCTGTCGGACTTAGGTTGTTTAAAGATATGCTTTTGGTACTTACCAAGGGCTAAAAAAATGGATATAAGATCACTTAAGGACTGCAAGCAACATACTAGAACCACATGATCTGATCTTCAATTGCGGACCAATGCTAGCCAATACATTGTCTCTCTGTCGTTGTCTCTTGTATATTGTCAACAATTAGCCTAAAATGACTAAGTCTTCTTCATCGGATCAAAACTTCTATTCTAATCTTGTTCCTTTTCTTGTTTCCATCAATGACAACATCTTCAAACATCATGCTCAATTATTCATTGTCATACCAGTAGTGTCTCTCTTAATGATGTTTGCCAAGTTGCCAACAATCTCCCCCTTTGGCATTGATGGCAACACTTGATGTGAAAAATTGTTACACTGTTCCTCCCTTCTCTTTACACACTACTCCCCCTAACTTCATGCTTCTCTTCTTACTTTTTTTAAAAAAATTCACATGTTTCATTCTCCCCCTTTGACATCAATGGCAAAGGTGTATGATTCAAAAATATGAACAAGTTGCCAAAATTTCAAAACTATTTTTCTACTTTCCACATATATACAAGTGCAATCAAAATGCTTACTATTGTTGAGGGAGAATATCTTTATAGATCATTTTTAGTTGCACCACTTCTTCATCCCAATTGACTTTAGCATCACTCAAAACTAGTACGTGCCCATTAATCTAGGACACTAACTCTTCTGCTTTATTCACGGTAGCAGGGGCCTCAGTGATTTGCCTTGTCTTATTTGATGTTGCTACTAGCTTGGTTAGAGATGCAATTTTGAAGCTTGCTATCTCCCAGAGCTGGCATATTCTATGCTTTATGACCTCTCTCTGGGTCTACAACTTATGTATATTAGAATGAATAGTCTCAACTTGTGCCCTCTGATTGCCAATAACATCTTTTACCAGGTCATAAGTGTTGCAAGTATGAGGTGAGCCAGTGTTGTCATTGATGTCAACATACTCATACTGCATTGACAAGAAGGATTTGATGAGCTTTGTGCTGAGGATATTAAGAAAATTAGCCTCAGTCAGGAACAGTGAAGAACAGTGATGAGAAGAAGGTAAATGTAGTGTATAGGTTGAGAACCGGAGGATGCGGATTAAAGGGTTAGTAGATATGAGTCTTGAGATGCTACAGTTAAGATTTCAGAGGTCCGCATGAAGATCGGAAGGAGTTGTGGCTGCCGGTATAGAACCGGGTCCGGCAAGTATCCGGAGGTGACAGAGGATCACAAAAAGGTCCGGTGAGGTCCGGAATTGTATTATCCTAATCTGCGGATTGGAAGGAGTGTTTGGGATGTCCGTGTGATGTATCATCCTGATTTGTGTATGATTTGGAGGTCCGGAAGTACCTCTTGCATTATGACAGTGGCGACAGACTGTGTTCTTGAAGTTCCGGATGAGGAAGACAAGAGATCCCAGTAAGCAGAGGAAGTGCGGATGTATCCGGACATTCAGACAGGCTTGTGAAGGTTCTTGGATCATGTTTAGGTTTTGTTGTTGGTCCGCATTGATGGTAGAGCCCGGAATTGAAGTTATTCTTCCGGATGAAGTTCTTGCTTTGTGTAGCCGACCGGATGAGATGTTCATCCTGCGAATGTTCTTGTGATGGCCGACCGGATGCGTTATTCATCTTGCAGATACTCCTATGGTTGTTTGCCGACTTAGATGCTTGTTCCTAAGTCGATGTCTTGTATAAATAATGATTTGTGAATTCATTTCAGAGTGGTGTGAGGATGAGTATGGTATAGCGAAGAAACGTGCGAAAGGCAGAGCAGAGATTGTTGCGCTTAATTGGAACTGATCCGGACATGGTAGAGATGTCATTCTCTAGTTCAAGACTGTGATTTTCATCACTTTGTAGACAGTGTGTCTCCTTGTAGGCAGTGGGCCTCTTTGTGAGCAGTGTGCTCGGGCAGTGAGCCCTTATTGGCATGTGCCATTCATTTTTCCTTATTCTTCTAACAGAGAATAATTCTTGGGTTAATCACCCCGTGGTTTTTCCCTTAACCGGGTTTTCCACGTCAAAATCTTGGTGTTCAATGTGTTGATGCTTATCTGCCCTTGTGTTTATGTATTATGCTTCCATGGATGATTATTTGATATGCTGCTAACTAACAACAGTGAGTTAAGTGTTTGAATGAGGAGAAGTTTTATACAACTGATTCACCCCCCCCCTCTCAGTTGTATGCCCTAGATCCAACAATTGGTATCAGAGCTAAGTTCCTCTGACAAGAGCTTAACCGCTTGAGGAGATCCAGGATGTCGTCATACAAGAAGGATAGTCCGAAGTTCGATGGAACCAACTTCACTCTCTGGAAAGGTCGCATGAAGTGTCACTTGGAATGCATGGGAAAAGCATACCTAGGTATGATTTCAAAACCATATGTACCTCCACAAGGTGGTCCGACAACCCTGAATGAAATCACAGAAGCTGAAAACAATCTGCGGACCAAGGAAGCTCTTCTAAGCGCATTGAATGACTCAGATCTCTCGAATGTCATTGACCTACCCACTGCATATGAGATCCTAACTAAATTGGAACTTCTGTATGAAGGAGATGAGTTTGTCAAAAGTGCAAGGTTGCAAAGTCTGAAAGGGAAATTTGAAAGATTGAAAATGAGAGATGATGAAAACATCACTACCTTTATGCCAAGAGTAAATGAGCTAGTATGTGGAATCAGAAATGCTGGTGGAACTTTAGATGAAAATGAGATTGTCTGCAAAATCCTAAGATCCCTTCCTGCTGCCTACAAAATCAAAGTTGCTGCCATTGATGAATTCAGAGCCCACACAACTGTCACAAGAGAACAACTGGCTGGCAAACTAGCTGCATTTGAAATGACCGAGTTTGGAGATGATCCACCCAAGACTGAATCTGCTTTCAAAGCCAGTGCCTATGTGAAAGGCAAACAGAGATTTGATCCGGGTGAAAACTCATCAAGGAAAATGTCATGGTATGATCAAGCAAGAAGAGACATGGAAGAAGAAGAAGCAGAAACAGCTCAACTTGAAGCCCTCATTGCAAAAAGACTGCCAAGAGGATCCGGTAAGTATGAAGGAAAACTACCCTTTAAGTGTTTCAACTGCAATAAGATTGGTCATTTTGCCTCAAGATGTCCGGAAAGATCTGCAAGATCTAATACTCACAGACAAAGGTTTCAAAAGAATTGCTATTATGTTCATGAAGAAGATGACAATGAAGGAGTAACAGATGATGAATCAGAACCAGGAAACAAATCCGGAAATGAGTGGGTGTTTATAGCCATCAAGGAAGAAGATTCCATGCTCTCTGAATCAGTCAATCACAAAGTTGTTGAAAAAGCCTTAGCTGCTCAAGTGGAAGAAAAGGATGATTGGGTTATTGACAGTGGATGTTCTCACCATATGACTGGTGACAAGAATAAGTTCTTAGACTTGGAAAGATATGAAGGAGGAATGGTAAAGTTTGGTGACAATTCTGCTGGCAGAATCAGAGGTAGGGGAACTATTTCCTTTGATGGTAAGAGCAAAACAGGAAATGTACTGTATGTTGAAGGATTGAAGCACAATCTTCTCAGTGTTGGTCAGTTAGTGGACAAAGGCTATGATCTCCGGTTCAAGAATGGAAAATGCAGAATCTTTACAAGCTCCGGAACTGAAATTGCATCCGGTACTCAGACAAGAGGTAACATCTTTCATCTGGTTGGTTCAAATAAAAGTTGTTTGTTTGTTCAAATTGATCAGAGTTGGTTATGGCATAGAAGAATGTGTCATGTAAATTTTGATAACATCATCAAAATAAGCAATACTCAGGCTGTGAGAGATCTTCCAAAGTTGATAAAACCTACAAATAGTGTGTGTAAAGAATGTCAGTTAGGCAAACAAAGCAGAGTCTCTTTTAAAAGCAAAGATCAGTCTTCTACCGGATTGTTGGAATTAGTACATACTGATCTATGTGGTCCGACAAGAATCAAGAGTCTGCAAGGTGATAGATATTTCATGTTGTTAATTGATGATCATTCCCGGATGATGTGGGTTACCTTTCTAAAAGAAAAATCAGAAGCCTTTGAGAAGTTCAAAATCTTCAAAGCTATGGTGGAGAATCAAACCGGATTGAAACTAAAGTGTCTAAGGTCTGATAGAGGTGGTGAATTTACATCTGGTGAATTCATTGACTTTTGTGAGAAACAGGGTATAAGGAGACAGTTGTCTGCTCCTAAGACTCCACAGCAGAATGGAGTAGTTGAGAGAAAGAACCGGACCATCCAGGAAGCTGCTAGGACAATGATGTTGGAAGCAAATGTTCCTCAAATGTTTTGGAAAGAAGCTATCAGCACTGCAGTCTACACACTCAATCGAGTTCAAATCAGAAACAACACCGGTAAGACCCCCTATGAACTCTGGTTTGGCATCACTCCTACTGTGAAATATTTCAGAGTATTTGGTAGCAAGTGCTTTATTAAAAGAGATGAAGATCTAGGAAAGTTTGATGCTAGAAGTGATGAAGGAATTTTCTTGGGATACTCCACTCAAAGCAAAGCATACCGGTGTTACAATAAGAGATTGAGGAAGATGATAGAAAGCACCAATGTAAAGGTTGATGAAGGAATTGAGAAGCCTTCAAGATTTTATGAGTTTGATGAAGATGATCAAGACAGTGTTCAAGGACCTCAATCCTCTCCGGTGAGACAGAGTCAGCCTGATCCGGTAAATCAGGAAGAAGAGATAGGTTTGAATGAGCCTGATCAAGAAACAGCAATGCTGGATACTCCCAAAATTCCAAGGTATGTAAGACTGAATCACTCTGAAGATCAGATCATAGGTGACAGAAGCAAAGGTGTACAAACTAGAAGGAATATTGCTCAAGATCAGAATGAATGTTGTCTGATTTCAAAGATTGAACCTAAAACAATAAATGAAGCCTGCAATGATGAAAACTGGACCAAAGCAATGGAAGATGAACTGATGCAAATTGAGAAAAATCATACTTGGGATCTTGTTCCCAGACCTAGAGACAGGAATGTAATTGGAACCAAGTGGGTCTTCCGGAACAAACTAAATGAAGCTGGTGAAGTAATCAGAAACAAAGCTAGATTGGTCTGCAAAGGCTACTCTCAAATAGAAGGAATTGACTTTGAAGAGACTTTTGCTCCGGTAGCAAGAATTGAAGCAGTCAGATTACTTCTTGCATTTGCTGCCTTCAAAGACTTCAAGGTATATCAGATGGATGTCAAGTCTGCCTTCCTAAATGGTGATCTGGAAGAAGAAGTCTACATTGAACAACCGGATGGATTTCAATTGTCTGATAATAATGATATGGTCTGCAAGTTGAAGAAAGCTTTGTATGGATTGAAGCAAGCCCCAAGAGCATGGTATGAAAGGTTGGATAAGCATCTTGTGCAGATTGGATTCAACAAAGGTACTGCTGACAGCAACTTATATTTCAAAATTGATCATGAAAACATTCTGATTGTTGAAGTATTTGTGGATGATATCATTTTTGGAGGAAGAGATAGTATGTGTAAAACTTTTGCAAATCAGATGAAAAGTGAGTTTGAAATGTCTATGCTTGGTGAAATGAATTTCTTCTTGGGTCTGCAAATTACTCAAACAAAAGAAGGGATCTTCATTTCTCAGACCAAATATGTGAAAGAATTGTTAAAGAAATTTGGTATGGAGGACTCAAAGCCTATGAACACTCCTATGGCAACCGGATGTAAGTTAAGCAAAGATGATGATTCTCCAAAGGTAGATCAGACAAAGTATAGATCAATGATTGGTGGATTGTTGTATCTCACTCAAACTAGACCAGATATAATGCAAGCTGTTGGTCTTGTGGCAAGATTCCAGGCTGATCCTAGAGAATCTCATGTTATGGCAATCAAAAGAATTTTTAGATACTTGAAAGGGACAGTTGAGTATGGTCTATGGTATCCTAGAGATCCGGATTTCTCTCTTCATGCTTACACAGATGCAGATTGGGCAGGAGATGTGGATGACCGGAAGAGCACTAGTGGTGGAGCATTCTTTTTGGGGAAGAGATTGGTTTCTTGGCTAAGCAAGAAACAAGATGCAATATCTCTGTCTACAACTGAAGCAGAATACATTGCAGCAGCAGGTAGTTGCACTCAAATCTTATGGATGAAGCAGATGCTAAGAGACATCAAAGTTGAATATGAGGAGCCTATCACAATTTTCTGTGATAATTCAAGTGCAATTAATATTTCCAAGAATCCGGTATTGCATTCTAAGACTAAGCACATATCTATCAAATTTCACTTTTTGAGAGAACAAGTAAACAAGGAAGAAGTCAGATTGGAGTATGTTCCCTCCAAGGATCAGATTGCAGATATCTTTACAAAACCTCTTCCCAAGGACTCTTTTGAATATCTCCGGGAGAAGTTAGGGGTCATGGCCCCTCCGGTAATGAACTAAGATGCACTGTTGTGCATCAGTCCGGTGGCTATCACAGTCATATCTTGTGATCCGGACTAATGGGGAGCTGCAACTAAGGGGGAGCAGCTGGTATGATTCTGATGCATGAGAATTGCAAGTATGAGCCCTTTGCCATTGATGTCAAAGGGGGAGAGAAGACATGTGAAAAACAAGTGGTTGATGATCAAAGGGGGAGCAGCAAAGAAAGACATGTGAAGAGTTGTTGTTGATAGGGGGAGCTGTGACAGAAAAGAGAAGTTCTTGTCTTGATGGTTTTTCACATCATATGTTGCCATCAATGACAAAGGGGGAGATTGTTGCAAGTATGAGGTGAGCCAGTGTTGTCATTGATGTCAACATACTCATACTGCATTGACAAGAAGGATTTGATGAGCTTTGTGCTGAGGATATTAAGAAAATTAGCCTCAGTCAGGAACAGTGAAGAACAGTGATGAGAAGAAGGTAAATGTAGTGTATAGGTTGAGAACCGGAGGATGCGGATTAAAGGGTTAGTAGATATGAGTCTTGAGATGCTACAGTTAAGATTTCAGAGGTCCGCATGAAGATCGGAAGGAGTTGTGGCTGCCGGTATAGAACCGGGTCCGGCAAGTATCCGGAGGTGACAGAGGATCACAAAAAGGTCCGGTGAGGTCCGGAATTGTATTATCCTAATCTGCGGATTGGAAGGAGTGTTTGGGATGTCCGTGTGATGTATCATCCTGATTTGTGTATGATTTGGAGGTCTGGAAGTACCTCTTGCATTATGACAGTGGCGACAGACTGTGTTCTTGAAGTTCCGGATGAGGAAGACAAGAGATCCCAGTAAGCAGAGGAAGTGCGGATGTATCCGGACATTCAGACAGGCTTGTGAAGGTTCTTGGATCATGTTTAGGTTTTGTTGTTGGTCCGCATTGATGGTAGAGCCCGGAATTGAAGTTATTCTTCCGGATGAAGTTCTTGCTTTGTGTAGCCGACCGGATGAGATGTTCATCCTGCGAATGTTCTTGTGATGGCCGACCGGATGCGTTATTCATCTTGCGGATACTCCTATGGTTGTTTGCCGACTTAGATGCTTGTTCCTAAGTCGATGTCTTGTATAAATAATGATTTGTGAATTCATTTCAGAGTGGTGTGAGGATGAGTATGGTATAGCGAAGAAACGTGCGAAAGGCAGAGCAGAGATTGTTGCGCTTAATTGGAACTGATCCGGACATGGTAGAGATGTCATTCTCCAGTTCAAGACTGTGATTTTCATCACTTTGTAGACAGTGTGTCTCCTTGTAGGCAGTGGGCCTCTTTGTGAGCAGTGTGCTCGGGCAGTGAGCCCTTATTGGCATGTGCCATTCATTTTTCCTTATTCTTCTAACAGAGAATAATTCTTGGGTTAATCACCCCGTGGTTTTTCCCTTAACCGGGTTTTCCACGTCAAAATCTTGGTGTTCAATGTGTTGATGCTTATCTGCCCTTGTGTTTATGTATTATGCTTCCATGGATGATTATTTGATATGCTGCTAACTAACAACAGTGAGTTAAGTGTTTGAATGAGGAGAAGTTTTATACAACTGATTCACCCCCCCCTCTCAGTTGTATGCCCTAGATCCAACAATAAGTTCTAGATATCTTCATTATTTGAGCTTCCCATCCATTTATTTTCTCTTTTATATCCTTAGTCTTATTAGACCATGTAAGACAAAATTGATATAGCTCACTAGCCTCTTTAATGGCCATCTGTGCATACTCTATACTTTTATTTAACAACATTTTATCTTAAGAAAATTTGTCAATAAGCTCAACTAACCTTTTGTCATCAATCTCTGCCCTTACTTTCTTTTCTACAGCCTTTTCTAGGGACTCAAAATGAGAATTGATTGATTCCATAAACTTTTTCATTTGTGCAGCAGGGGCCAATGATGTATCTCTCCTATTCTGGGCATTAACTTTTCAAAAATTGTTGATGCATCTTCTATCAGGTCATTTTCCTCCATATGAGATTTCAATATCTCTTCTTGTGTAGTGGTTTGAAAAATTGTCCCAAGTCTCATCTTCTGTATTAGGGACAAAGCGGCAAGGTTAATAGATCCTTGCAATAGCTCAAGTGCAATCAAAATATGAGCTTCCTTCTACTTTTTGAGAAACTCTCTCAAAGAGTCAGTAGTGTCTCTCTTCTCTTCAACTTGAGATACCTCAATATCTTGTCTCTCCAGAGGCTTTTCTTGAGCAACCTCTTGTTCATTTTTCTCTACATCTAGAGCAGGATTGACACTCATCTGTTCAATGGTTTCTTTCCTTTGCCCACTCTATCCCTCAAAGACATTTTCTTCATGTGTTACCTTTTCTTCATCAGACTTCTTTTCTCCCTCGGTCTCTTTCATTTCCACTTCATTTCCTATGTTTATCAGAGGAGTAACTGCACTTTGTTCCATGTTCAATTCCACATTTATCTCCAGAATTGCATTATCAACATCAACATTATGCTCTTCTTTATGGTGCAGGAGCACCCAAGCCAATCTTGGCTTGATATTTAGTCAAAAATGAAGGTTCAAGGAGTTTTAGGAAGTGGATTAGTCTTAAAATTCATGTAATAAGGTTTAAAAGGATAAACTCTTGAGTCTAAAGTCATATTAATATAGCTTTGGTTAAACCAAGTTAAAAAAATACTTATAATACCTTGTAAACTATGAAATCTCTTAACAAATTGTAGTTCCCAATGGTCATTTTATGTAAAGACCAGTTGCAACCATTGGGAAACAAACCAAATCATGTATTTAAAGCCTTCACACATTCGAAGGAAGGTAGAGATAACATTTTTAAGAATAATTTGTATATATAAAATTATGTTTTCTATCATAATCTATGTTTTCCACGTTGGTACATACCCTACCATTCCTCTGTATGGTACTTTCATGCACTAATTCCAACTAAAAATGTTAGAGGGGAGTGTTAGTTTCATTCTGCATTTGATTTGGGTTAGATTCATCAAGATTTGAGGAAGAAATCATTGTTTTTCTGAAGACTATTCTAAAACACTATTTTTGTCTTGCAAACTTGACTGTTCCAGACCATAGTACAGACGCGTACGACATCGAAATCGAATGATATTTGATTTTTTGGAAATAGGGATGAACCATCTCTCATGTGCAACTAGTTTTGTGGTTTTTCATTAAGCTTTGAGAAAGTTATAGGCATTTTAGTGAAAATTGTCTAAAACTGTCTTTTTTTTTCTACAAAATGCATGTTCCAGGTCGTACCACGGACCTTTACGATACTTCAAAGGACTAAAATCACTTGTAAAAGTTATAGGAAGGATTATTCTATCATTTAAACTTGATTGGAGCCAAAATCATTGAAATTTGAGAGAGATATTGAAGTTTTTCTAAAAACTGTCTAAACCTTGAACCAGGGTTCCTACAAGTGGGAAAATGTGATTTTTGCCCATTCTACTGTTCAAAATCCCTCCAAACTAGTGGAATGGATTGAATTAGGATGAAATTAGATGTTCCAATAATTTTTAGATCAGGAAGTGAAGGTTTGACCACATTTGACCTAGTTTTGGCCTAATAAGACCCATGTGTTAGGCCTCTAAAGAAGACAGTCATAAATTTTAGAGGATAAAAGTTAAATTTGAGGGTGTGGTTGGACAATTTGAGTCATTTTAGATATTTTTCAAGGTTTCCAAGTGGTTTGGGAGGCATAAATTTAGTTTTGCTACAAGTTCCTTCATTGAGGTGGACTAATTAGGTCTAATTAGCCCTTATTGCTGACTGTATTTTCAATTTTTGAAACACACATTTTGAAACAACATATCCTCATCCTGAGATATGTTAAACAACATGGAAATGGATATCCTAAACAACTCTCATATACTCTATTTGTAGCCTTTACTTTCTTTCTTTTCTTCTTCTCTATAGGCTTCTTCACAGGTACTTGCTTCTCAATATTTGCAAGCTTTGCCTTTTCTTTCTCAGGTCTGGAACTCTTAGAGGTAGCTATTGCAGAGGAGGAGGCTCTTGCTCTTCTTCCAGAGCTAGAGACATGTTTTTCCTTCTCAGATTTCTCTTCTTTCTTCTCCAGGACTTTTGGTGTTTGTCCTTTTGGAGCACTTGATGTCTTAGCTACTTGTGCTCTTGCTTCATTTATTTGTTCCTTTGTAAACCCTTGGCCCATAGCATAATCGACTACCCATTTCCTTACATTACTTTTGATTTTAGGTTGCTTTAATTCCATAAACACTTTGATAGATAATTCTTCAAATGTTCCAAATCTTCCCTCCTTAGGGTCTTTTGGTTTACTCAACATTAGATAAGCTAGGCCAGTCAAAACATCCTCTGTAAATTCATATCCCATAGCTGGGACCCATACAATTCTGGGTTCTACAGCCTCTATGAGGCATTTATCTTTGTCCACCATAAATACAATATCTTTCTCATATTTCTTCATTACATTTTCAGGAATCCTAGTCCTAGCTTGCATTTTCTTTTGGAAATTCTTAAAATATCCCCATAAGCCTGCATCTTGTTTCTCAGTATTTCCCAAACTCTGCAAATGATTTCTAATTTATGATGCTACTGGTGAATGACCAATCCAACCAATATTATCCATTCCAGGTAACTCCTTCATAAAATGGAAGAATAAACAAATGATTAGAGTTCCATACTTAAAGGGGTATTTTGTGTCTTTTGTCCTTTTCAGATTCTCCATAAGTTGTTTATGGAGAAACTCACATAGGTCATAGTCTGTATTGTTCTTAATCATATCATATGATGTATATATGGCTGTTGCAGATACTGAGTTCTCCATGTTGGAGAAATAGATCTTGTAACCAATAACCATTGACCCAAATCTAACCGTTGGATCCATAATTTCATTTACAGTTAGTGCCCCCTTATCAAATTTTGTACCTGTCAACTACATTACTATATTGTTCTTCATAGTCTTCAAGGCTGGAACCTTTCCAGTGGAGCACATGCCAATTACTACTTTGATGGCATCCTTTGTTATCATATAGGGTACATCAAGCCAAAAGAACTCATCATGAATCATGCTCACAACATACCTAACCCAAGCATCATCTGAGAATACTAGAAAATCTAACTAGGTATCAAGATTCTTCTCACGCAGAGCTTTGTATTCTTCTTTCAATTTGAGATTGTTATTGGTCAATTCATCTAAGTATATTTGCCCTAATTTCATGTGATCATATTCTTCCAAGTTTGCATGTATGTATGCCCTAATATCTTATGTGTGCAAAATGCCATATAGAAGCTCAGAAAATGTGCCCTCTAGATCAATCTCTAATGATTTAAAGGGATGCTTCTTGAACTTAAGGCAGGGTCTCTATGTTATCTCAACTACTTGAGGAGTATACATCTTTATAGACTCAACATAGAAAATTTTTGAGAGAGAACGGTAAATACCTTTTGCTTCCGTTAGGGTTTCTTCACAGGATGCTTGGAATTGCCCTAGCTCACTTCTCAGGTATCTTTGGTCACTTGAGAGTTTGAATGCAAAGTGATTTTTCTTTCAAATGAATTCCTTATATCCTCTTTTCATTAAGACTCAATCATCATAAATGCTTATTTCAAAAAGCTGTAAAAAACTTTCTCTGCTATTCTCAGTCGATCCAAATTGCTCCGCAATCCACCGCAATCCACCGCGTTTGGTTCTTTTCTACTAGAATCATATCCAAAAGATCTATCATTCAATCTTACAACTCATATATTCATACTGAATATCAGCACCAATTTCTAGTTGGGGGAATAAGATTTTTCATTTGAGCTCCCCCTGAGACAGAGCTCCCAATTTACTTCCCGGAGGAAGTACTTGCACCAAAGTTTGGTGCAGACTCATCCTTGACTTCATGCACTTCCTTCTTAACCCACATCTAGTTCATCTCCTTCTTGATCTCTACCAGATCTGCCTTTTGTACTGGTATCTTCATTTCTGCCTGATTATCCTTCTTCATATTCTTGCTTCTGCAGAATCTTGCAATATGTCCAGGCCTATTGCAATTGAAGCACACAACATTTCTCTAACCATTGTTCCTTTCATTCATCCTTGATCTGCATTGGTTAGCATTGTGTCCAAATCTATTACATGCAAAACAATTTCCATTGAAAGATTGAGCATTCCTTCCATTATTATAGTTGTTCCTTATCTAACTTCTGCATTCACTAGCTCTATGACCAAACCTCTTAAATATAAAACAGTTACCTTTGAAAGTTTGAGCATTCCTTCCATTGTTGTAACCATTCCTTATCTAACTTTTGCATTCATTAGCTTTGTGACCTACTTTATTGCAAGTGAAGCATTGACCAAAGAATGATGGAACATTTTGATTCACTCTGCTCCTACACTGAGTAGCCTTATAACCAAACTTATTGCATGCATTACAATAACCATTGAAAAAAGGCTACCTTTGAGCATTTGGTTGCCTGATTGGTGGTCTTCTAGGTCTGTTCCTTTGATTCTAGATATGTTTTCCTTTGTCCTTCTTGATTTTACCATCCTTTTCTTGACCATTTTTAGAACTTTTACCTTTCGCAAATCCCAAACCTTCTTTGTCATTAGGACTCTTCTAAATTGCAAGTATTCTATCAACTTGTGCAACACTCACTCTAAATTTATCTTCCTGAATCCATGCCTATTTCAAATCAGCTTTCAGATCCACAACTTCTTGTTTAAGCTTTGTACAGTCTTCAGATTTGCTTTTCACCAACTGATTTAGGTCTTCTTCTACTTTTTCTCTTTTTACAACTTCCACTTTCAAATCATTCAAGGTTTCATTTACATATATCAATTTTTCACTAACCTCCTTATATTTTTCTTTACACTTCTTGACTTACTCCCCCAATTTTTTGATGCACTCATCAGCTTCCTTGACATTATCTTTTAGATCCCTATTTTCTAATTCAACCTTTTCAAGATCTTCAAGGGCAATTTTGAGTTCTTCATTGACAAAATACCAATTGTTGAACACCCAGAATACTGAGGGGGGGGGGAGGGTGAATCAATATTCTATTAAACCTCTTACTTATTAAACCATTAATCCATTTGCCACATTTGATAACAACAAAGCAAATTAAACACAAAAGGAGCAACCACAAAGCATCACACATAAATACCATGATTTTTATGTGGAAAATCCTAAACAAGGAAAAACCAAGGTGAGTGTTAGCTCACTATAATTATGTAATAACAATATCGAATTACAAGAAGGCTCAATGCCTTAGGGCTCACTGCCCAAAGAAATGCTCACTACAAGAATGGATCACTACCTTGAGAAAGAAATAAGGAAGAATGGCTCACTGCCAAGTTGAACTACTCAGATTGCATCTACACATGCATGGTTACAACTCCAATGAAGTATAAAAATATTGTCTCAAAACTCTTCATCTTTGACTGTTTTGTTTCTCTGCTCCATTTTTTTTACATAGGAACAAGATCTCTCTTCTTCTGCTCTTATCGCCTTTCCAAAATCATCTTACTTCGCATGTTGCACTTACTTATATTCATCTTCACATCTCATCACTCAAACATCGAATTTGATGCCATATATATATCTGCAATACTTGAAATCTTCATATTAGGTCAACCTAATAAGGTGTAGCATGTAGTCATGCGTTATGTAATATGTCGACCAAATTCATTCACCAAAAAAATTCATAGCGGACCCAAACAATACTTGAATTACATTCACATATGTTAGCCTCAACTATTCCACCACTTAGGATTAAGTTCTAAATAATAGAACTTACTGTATACAATCTAAGCTTATCATGTCGGCCTCCAACACAGACTGCCACTGGTTTATTTCATCTGTCAAACTACAAATTTTACTATAGACCATAAGATACTTTCAAAATCATATCAAAGAATCTTCACACATCCCCAATCTTACCTTTAGAACCACAAGGCATGATATCATCTTGCGGAAAAATGCAGACCATTAGAACTCAGACCCTATCACAGTCAAACTCTGTTAAGTAATGTAGCAATACTTAGTAGCTTATAACTATCTTTCTGGTGGACTTCAAAACCTACAACTCTAGATTTAGACACTTCATGAAAGTGTTTACAACACCTCAAAACCACATATCAAGATATGCACCACTGGAGGAATGTGAACCAAATCAACTAAGTGTTCTACTCTACCAGACTTAGGTTGTTTGAAGATATGCTTCTGGTACTTATCAAGGGCTAAAAACTTGGATATAAGATCACTTAAGAACTGCAAGAAACATACCAGAACCACATGATCTGATCTTCAACTACGGACCAATGCTAGCCAATACATTGTCTCTCTGTCGCTATCTCTTGTATACTGTCAACACTTAGCCCAAAATGACTAAATCTTCTTCATTGGACCAAAATTTATGTTCTAATCTTGTTTCTTTTCTTGTTGCCATCAATGACAACATATTTAAACATCATGCTCAATTATTCATTGTCATACCAATAGTGTCTCTCTCTTAATGATGTTTGCCAAGTTGCCAACACCTAGATCCTCGTTTTGATAGAACACCCAATTTGTCCTATGTATGGGGTTCCACAAGAGTAAACAATTTTATATACCCCTTAATTGAGCATATTATGTCTACGATATTTAGATGAAGGGATGATATTCCTGATAGTGGAGAGGGGTTTAAAGGTGCATACAAGGCCTTTCTTACATAAAATTTTGGAGATCTTATTAGATAGGCCTTCTATGTAGGGGAGAGTGGTAACAAAGGAAGAGTTAGAGGTAGCATACTTAGGCTTAGAGTTAATATTATTTTTGGTGAATATAAAATCTCTAGAGACAGATTTATTGCTGAACCCATTAAGTTTAAAACTTCCGAAAGGTGGGAAAGCTCTTGGTCAATGTGCTCCTTATTATAGATGCGATAAGCTCGGGTGGATAGTGTCTTTAGGACACTAGTTTTTTGGCTAGGATGGTGATGAGAGGAAGCATGGAGGTAAAGATCAATGTGGGTTGATTTCTATAGACTTAGCAATCTAGGGAACAAACCTTTTTCCTAATTATAAGGACATCTAGGAAAGGAAGTTGGTTATTGCACTCTAGCTCTTTGGTGAATTGAATGCATTAGACCAAATTGTTTATATGGGAGTGGAAGAATTCTAATTGTTCAAGGCCATGTGGCCAACATATGTTGGTGTCATCCACATGGCCCTTCCACCATTTGGGCTTGAGGGGAAAGGAGTTTAGGGCTAAGTCCTCAAAATGTTCCATATAAAGGTTGGCTATGACAGGGGATAAAGGAAAACCCATTGCGGCTCCATCAGATTGTTTATAGACCACATCTTGGAATTTGAAGAATGTTGAACAAAGGAACAACTCAACAAGAGAAGTGATTTTCATAATTGGTTTTTCACCTAATTAATTCCAAGGAGTGAATAAGGACACCACATCAAAGTTGACAAGAATTTCATCATCTTCTACTTTCTTGTCATGTATGAAATCAACAAAATGGGTTAAGTCTTTGATGAAGGAATTAGTCTTTCCTACTAAGGGAGAGATCAACTTAGCAAGGAAGGCACCTAGATTGTAGGTGGGGGAATGAGTGGTATCAACTATGGGTCTAAGAAGAATGCCAGGTTTGTGGATTTTAGGAATGCCAGGTTTGAGGAATGGCAAATTCATTATTGCAATTGATCTTTTGCTTGGCTTTTGCTCTCCAACTAGCATGCTTATGCTCTTTATAGGACATAGGTGCCTTTTATTTATTATTGTTATTTTTCTAAAGCCTTCAAAGGCTCCGTCGTTACACTCACCAATTCTCGAGCCATAGTGCTCTTAGACCACATTGAGCTCAATTCAAAGTTTTCCAAAAGCTCATTCTTTTGTTTTCCCTTCCCACTTGCTGCCAAGAGGAGGGCCCCACTTGCTGCCAAGAGGAGGACCCCGCTGCTGCAGGAGGACAAGGAGGTTTCCATACAAAAGGATTCCTAAGGGTAGTGCAAAGCTCATGCACCAAGCGATTCCAAGTTCCTTTTCATGTTTTGGTAGTAATTAGATAAAATTTACTCTTGAGCAAACTAACTTGTTATTTTGTTCTTGATAGGAATTCATAGTTTGCTTTCATTTCATTACAATAGATTAGAGAGTATTTACTTTTCATAGATTAATTCATTTACTTTCATTAGTTAGATCTTTTCTTGCTTTCCTAGGGTAGATTTCAAAAACTATCAAAACACACAAAAATGCAAAAACCAAAAAAAATATTAGGAGAAACCAAAATGATCAAACCCTCAATCTCAACATGAGGTAATAGGTAGTCACATTCATATTAGTGACAAAGCATTGATAACATCACAAGGTAAACATTCAAAGAAATCAAAATTCAAACCTAGGTCAACTCTAAACCCTAGGTCAAAGGAAGTCAACATACACCAACTCTCTTAGAACAACAAGTGAATGTGCCCAAGACTTAGAGGAGAGTGGGTCAAGGCAGTTCTAGAGGAACTAGAGGAATTAAACCCAAGACCACAACTCACACAAGAGAAACAACACATCATTAGAGTTGTAGAACAAGATCAAAAAATTCAACAATGCCTCCAAGACCACAAAGCTAGATTACAACATGCTAGGAACATAAACGAAGAAAATAGACATCCATCTAGGCATTGGAATTAGAGAAACCCCAACAAGAGACAAATCAAAAGTGACCCTTCAGGTCATATCATCATCTCAACAACAAGTGCCATAGAAAGAACGAGGCAAATCTAAAACAACAATAGGTCCCTGACCAAGTCGACCATTTTTCACAAGGTTCTACTCCCAAGCAGATAGAACAACCCCTGGGTCTCGCCTCCACTCGATTGGTTTTTTCCATGAGAGCAAGAGTGACTTGGAGGTTTCCCAAAGCAAGGAGAGGGTCCATGTGCTATGTTGGAGCTGACTCATCCATAGTTGTGCCTGTGTCACATTTCAAAGAGTACAAGTTACTACTATTTTTTTTGCATTACACATCAAGAACTAACTCAATCATCCAAGAATCTTTTATTTGATTTACAAGATCCCACTTCATAGACTTACCAACCATAGTTGTGGCTACAACTCTATTCCAATATGGTAAGCTCCCAATAACAGGATCTTCCCTAGACCCAGACCTAAACCTCGAGAGATAATTCATAATGGCCCTACCTACATAGCCTTCCTAGGAATTAGAAGCTCCATAGTTCGTACAACAATAATAGAGAGACTTTGTCCTCTCCTTTGATATGAGATCTTTGATCTCACTTTTAAATTCATAGCCTTTAAGTGAATCTTATGATTCCAAATCAATTCATGAGCACTTGTGCAATAACAAATACATTTTAGTCAAATGTTGGTTCAATTCCAACATCAATGTATGAACACACACAAACCACATAGTGATTGGCTCAAGCATACATCACATATACCCATCACATATACATAGTTTGACTAGCTCATGAACACAACACATATACATAGTGTGAATAAATCATGCATGCATCACATACACATAGATTGACTAGCTCATGCATACCACACATATACCCAATGTAAATAACTCATGCATGCATCACATATATTAGTAGAGTGACTAGCTCATATACACCATGCATATACACAATATGATTAATTCACGCATACATTACATATATGCAAGGTGAATAGCTCATACAGACATTGCATATGCACAATGTGTATAGCTTATGTAGGCATCACATATACACAATGTCCTTATTAGAGCTGCACATAATGATTGACTACTACATACATAGTGACCAATCGGTAATATGAACTAGATGCGACAACTACATGCACCTTCTCATTACCTGATTCATTAACACATAAACCCTTAAATACCTCCTAGCAAGTAAAAAGGAATGTCATTGTATCTCATTCTACAACATGGGTCCCATCCTTTTTCCCAGTTCACTACCAATTGTTATGACAAGCAAGCATCCCATACTACTTGTTGCCATCACTAACTAAGGTCATCAATACACATGTACATAGTGGATGACTCACACACACATAGTGACCAACCAACAATAGGAAGTGGATGTGACCTATTGCATGTAGTTTGACATTACCTAGTTCACTAACACTTACCCTTTAACTACATTCCAACTAGAAAAAAGAATGTCAGTGCATCTCATGCTACACCATGTGTCCCATCCTTTTTCTCAATTCACTACCAACTGTGATGACAAGAAAGCATCACATACTATTTGTTGTCATCACTAGCTAAGGTGTAAGTATAACAACATACAACACATAAGGCCATTAATAAGATTTCCATAGCCTAATGAACCTTCTAATTCAATGGATCCTGACATCTATCACCTGCACGGTACTAATAAAAGTTGGCTAAGTCCTATCATACCATGGGTAGATCTTGGCATCTATCACCTCTGTGCTATTGGTGACAACTGGATAAACCCTAAGATATAGTGAATAACACTTGGTATCCATCACTTGCATGGTACTAGTGATAACCAACTAAACTTCTCATGTATAACTCTTGGCATATGCCACCTCTATGTTATTGATGACAACCAACTAATCCTAAGATATGATAGATAGCACCTGACATTTGTCACCTGCATGATACTAGTGACAACCAACTATTCATACCTATATAAGACTTAGTTCTAACATGTGGGATCCTCTTATAGATAGTACACATAATCAAGATATCAAAAAGATTCACAAATACTTTTCAGGTTGACCTAGTTACATACAACATAAAGTGATCCATAAACCTATACACATGGTCTTATGTGTCCAAGAGTCTAAATTACATGTCAACACACAATAAACACACAAGTAACACCTTGACCAATATGATATGTCTTCTATCTATCCATACATATAATCTCTCTCTGAAACTTCAATAAGAATTAGGAAAGTCTAGGTGAATAGGCTAGTCCAAGTTGCATAGCCATTGTTGTACATTGTGTAGCCAATTCTAAATGGCATCCTAGCCATACCATGCATTGCATATCTTGCAATCATTATTGTCCATGAGACCACATTTGGATGATGTAATTTGTCAAATATATCACATGCCCTCTGTATGCTTCCATATTTTGAATATGTGTCCTATTAGGGAACCTATAAATACAACATCAGAGAAAGTTTCTCCATCCTTTGCACTTTGATTGATTTCTATAACCTGCTCCAAACCATAATATTGCAAAGAATACAAACTGACCCTAAAGTTTTTCTATATCATTCATGGTTAAAGGATCTTCATAATTCTTTTGAAATCTCCCTTGAAACACATGAACTTAGCCTTTCAAGTATAGCCCTAGATTTGACATGAATTGCATTTCTTTTTTCTCAAACAAATTAACATTTTCCAATTTGTGCTCTTCCTTTTCATATAAATGGGAAAACCATCTCCATCTTCACTTTTAGATATGTGATATTCTTCTTCAATTAGTTTCCCAACTGATTCATTTTTGGTGATATCCCTAATAGATTTATAGTCAACTACAAACCAATTTACCAAAGATATTGCTTTTTGATCCTCCTCATCTTTTTTTATGGTGTCTTTGGTGTGCTCTTTTGAAGATTCTTCATCCTCTATCTCCTCAATTCTAAAACCAATATTAGGTATTCTTGAAGAGACCATCATATCATCATCAATGAAATCTTCTTCATACTCATCATCACTACTCATGTCATTGAAATCCTCACTGTTACCAATTATATCTTAACAAGATTTATATGAATTGTCAACTCTTTCCCTATTTGGAGGTATGTAGTAGCTAGTAAGGTGTATGCTAATAGGACCCAAAATAGAAAATGTGACTTCTTCTTCTTCAAACTATAGATTTAAGAAGCATGCCTCTATTTTTTTAGATAACAATGAACATAGGAGAACACTAGGTCTATCACCAAAATTACATTGCACTACACTTCATCCCTGAAGAACCAAGCCCTAAGGTGACCTAGGTAAGATGAAGTCTTCTCTTCTTTGACTCGTTGTTAAGAGTAATTGGTTTGCCACATTTGATAGCAACACCCCAAAATGTCATTTCAAAGTGCGTAACCAACTATGTAGCCATTGCTCTCCACACAAATAAGCACTTCTAGAGTAGCGTTTTTAAAATAATAATAGAATATAATGTTAATAGTAGCATTGATTTTGTGGTCAAACGATCTTCAATTCCATACCAACCCTGTGATAATGGTATTCCATGAGATGGCATCTATGTAAAGTGTTTTGTTTAAACAATCATGGCCTTGTCTAAGCTTCCACATTTTGTGAGCATGTTTACCAAGGCATCTGCAATAACAACATTTGACAAGAATCCTCTATCCTTTATAATTCAATGGGGTCCATCACCTATTCTAGAGCTTCCATTGCCATGCACAGGTCATGTCTTCCATTTTTATTGTGTCAGTGGTTTGCTAAGTTTCTAAACTTTGAAATGCCTGATAATAATGCATTTTGGCCTTTTGGAGGTTCAATGAACCATAAAAGTACTAACAAAAGTGTATTTCAGCCCTTTGGGAGGTTCAAGAACTTGTAAAAGTGTTGACAAAGGATAGTGTTAGGGAATTAGTGGTTCAATGAACCATGAAACCACTGACAAAAGTGTATTTTGACATTTCAGTGAGTTCATGAACTTTTGAACTTGTCAACAAAATGTATTTCAATGATTTAAAGTTTCAATGAACCATAAAAATGTTGACAAGTAAGATTTTATATTTATAATGAGTTCACCAACTAGCAAAAGTGCTGACAAAAGGCATTTCGAGGATTTAAAGAGTTTGCCAATACCAATTGCAACATATCTTTTAAACCCTTTATAACTTTCCACATACGAGTTTCATAGGCCTTTCTCATTAATCCAAATGCCCCATATTAAAATATGTGATAAAAATGTATTTTCACCATGTTTTGATGATATTGTGATGATATCTAGACATTTATAGATGGTAGAACCTAAGAAGAGTGATTATGTTGTACTAGGAAAACTCTTGAATAGATTCATGTACAAAGATTCTCTAAAAATGGGTGTGAATTTGTGCAATCAAGATTGAAATGCATAACTGATGTACCTTTATAACCAATTTCTTTTGCGAATCAAGTTATTTAATAAATCACATCATTGAAACTTTAATATAAAGTTGCTTTAAAGATGACTTTCGACCATGAGTTGCAAACACATGCCAAAATTCATGAGTAACTTACGCTTGCAACCCTACCGTTATACCCTATTGAAACCTATATCACCTCTAACAAAAACCAAATCAAATGCAACATTATTCTTGTGTAAATTACCAGGTAGACAAGATACAACAACTTGGTCAAAGAATATGTGACACTTAAGGAGGATGTGATCTGACTATTAATTGCTTGTGACTATGGATACAAATTACAAACTATAATTTGATGAGTGATTGGACACTTGAGGATGATTAGGGCATTTGCGACCAAGACTGACATGACAAAGGGGCTTGACACATGATGACACTTGCTAATTCAATGATCATGAAAATTTTAAATTTTGTGAGGTAAAAAATGAGGCCAATAGTGTTAATAGATGGAGTGAGGGTATGATTACTAGGAGATTTATAAGGGTTGAGGCTAGCTAGGAAATTCTTAAGAGGCAAAATTATTGGATAAATGATTGTAAAATATGTAAAACAAAAGATAAATGCGAAAACATGAAAATGACCCAATCAAAAGTGGGGTAAAATTCACTATGTTCCCCAAATATGTGTTGGGACTAAAATAGGTCTATACTATGATGATCCTCTAAATAGGAAAAGAGTAGAAGACCATTCTACATCCAACACAATTCAAGAGTGTTAGTCTACAAAGTAGTTTAAGGCTGTAATTAATATTGTCTTGCAGAAGGGAGTAGTACTGGGTGGTAAGCAAGAGCTATGAAGACTATAATTCCATTAGGTGGTAAGCAAGAGTTATAGATAACAATGTAGAAGATAGGAGTATAGTAATGGGCAATACCATATTATCTAATACATGAAGAAACATGATATTCACACTATAAATGAAACTACCGAAAGAAAGAAAGTAAAGTTAGAGATACTTAATTTTTGTTGATTTATTGACACATTAATCTCCCCCTTGGCTTCCAACACTTCGTAGAATATGGTTCTAGGTAAAGTCAAGATGGATAGAAGACTAAGATAGACCATAGTTAGGAACCATAAAGAGTTGGAGTACCTTGTTGGCATGACTCCTCTTCTTGTTATCTTCAAGACATTTATATGAATTATCTTCTAGAATACAAGCTCCTCTAACCCTAAATCATCTTCCTCTTAAGGCATATATTTATGAGAGTAAAGTAAATAATGTGTGTTTGTTTCTTTTTTAGAAATATCAAGGGGAAACCTATAAATATGCATTGGAACCCTAAATTTTAAATCTCAATTTCATCTAATGTCATCAACTGTGTTGACGAAGTCAACTAGAAAGGTTTATTATACAACTACATTTGTTGAGTTGATGTAGTTCTAAATACATGTGAACAAAAGGAAAAAGGGGGTTATAGGGAGAAACAAGGAATCAAGAGGATAGAACTGCTAATATGAAAGCAACATCAAGGTAATATGATGGATGATAGCATAATTGTTAAGGGCATAGTGTGATATTTAAGGTATGGTGTTGTTTCAGTGACCACCCAAGTTCAAACCCCCACTAGTTCAGTGTTCTCATGGGCTTCATGCTCCTATTGCGTTGCTACACTCATGAGTTTGGATTTTGTCTCTATTGGGGATGGGGCCCTCTAATTGTGGTCCTATTGGTTGGGCCCACTTAATAGCCATATTAAGGCTGAGGGTTTGATAAAACCCTTAACTTATTTGATCCAAAAAAATGATGGATGACAACTAATGACACATTTCCCAAAAAGTGTCAAAATTCAAACCACCTTGATCTTGACATATGTGTGAATATATGCTAAGGGAGATGAATGTATAAAAAGTATTGTAAGATAAAAGTGTTAGTAAAGAAAAAATAAGGTGTATATGTGCACTAATCTCCTCCTTTGACTAGATTAGTCTCACACAATATCCAAGAAGGATAGAGAAGTCCTAATAGACCTTGGTATGGGATGTTTAGTTCCCTTATTCTAGAATTCAAACATGTCATTTGCAAACATGTTCCTTTGGTATGCTTCTTTGACATTTGGTCCCCCTATCTAACAAGTAGCAAGGAGATCACAATTTACTAAAAGCCCCTCCCAGTCCATTATATGACCCACTTAGTTGAGCAATCCATAGAAAAAAGGGATCATTCACGGTCAACCTTCCCAACATAATACACATTTCTTCCTTAAATATTCATGAGAATATAATGTAAATGTGCAAGAGGAACGAATGTGAATATGTGATTGCTCATTATGAATATGTGCTCCTAGATTCATAGTATATATAAGACCAATATAACAACCATGTTGACATTTTAGTCGAGGCCAAATTAGCCAACTTGATTTTTTTTAAAATAGAAAAGGGGATATTTTCAACAAGGGCCAAAAATGTCCTAGGAACACCTAGGGGAACAAAATAAAGACAATAAAATTTATAAAGAGGATTAATTGGTAATAACAAAAGTGTTCTAAAGCAAGGATGGGGAAAATGTCAGGGAACATGTAAAGACCTAGATAGTGTCTCACAATGAGAATAGTCCACTTGAGCCATTTCCAATCATGATTTGTAGGTGAGTGTGCCAACAAGTCCTTGACAATAAAGGGAATTAGTAAAGCAATTTTTCAGTGTGTAAGTGGAGTGCAAACTAGCCAAGTGGTATGATGAATTAGTAAGGTTGAGGTCCTATCAACATCCATAGAAGAAGTCTTGATCTAAGATTTTGTGAATTGATTAGAGGCTTCCCTCCCAAATGAATATCATTTTTATGACTAGTTTATTCCCTATCTAAAATTGTTCAATGGTAGATGACCTATAGGCATTAACTAAAACAATGTTCTAGTGTAAAGGAAGTATTGATCATTAGGTTTTGATTGTTTATAGGATAGGGTTAATTGTTCTCTAAAATGGTGCCCCTAGTCCCAAATAGCATGTGCAAAATTGTAAATAGTTTGATCCCACTACCTCAATTTGTTTAAACATTTGTAGATACATGATTTATATTTCATGTTGGGAAACTAGTCCAATACCTAGTAACGTCTACTAGGAAACTCATTCTTGGATTACCACTTGGAAGTAGTTGGAAGAGGGTTTTCTAATATGTTTCTCTTAAGCTAAAGATATAGGTATTGCAAGTGATCAAAAGATTGATTTGAATATTTGAAGCACAAATGCAAGGTAATTTATGTATTGTTATCACTTGGAATTGTTCAACAAGGAATTGTTCAACAATGATGACTCACTAATATCAACAATGAACAACTTGTCAACATCAACTAGTTAGTGACTACACCAACTAACCCAACACTAAGTGATATTACATGTATGTCAATAGACCAATAATGGATTCAAAATACCAATTATATAAAGAATGTTGCAAGTGGTTCATTGATCAACTACAAAATTGGCAAAAGAAACATCAACAAAAATGATGACTTGTACCACTTTGTGGAAATGTGAGACAATGGTTAAGGAGTGGATATTATACCACCTATGGTTCTCATTAGCCAATGAGTTCATCACATGTCAAGTTAGGGGCAAAATTTTAGCCAAAACTAGAGTCCATTGGTGACTATTGTTTAAAAATCCAAATTTGAGTCATCAAGCTATCACAAAAGTAGCATGATTTTTCCCCATGAGGTTATCATGATGTGAAAGGATATATCCACTAATAGACAAAATGGTGGTTGAGATCAAGATTTTTAAGTGAAGTTTGAGAAAAGAGCACTCAAATAGAATGAGCCTAAACTTCAAGGTTGCAAGATGCTAAAAGTTATTCCACCTATTGGAAGAGTCCAAGTGGGTTATCCTAGTTTTGCATTTGTTAAACAAGATGCACATTTTAGAGATGTGAAAAATTATTATCTAAGAATTACTTTTAAGTCAATGATCCATTCTCAATATCCTTTAGTGCATATAGTTTTTAAGACATCCAAAAATGATTTTTTTGTGGTATCACCATGTGAAGAGCTTATCTACTTTTCTGAGAATTTTCTTTTCATGTTCAATTATTTCTTACAGATATTTCTCAACGATAGGGTTATGTTTATAATTCTAGAAGATTTTATTGTATCACTCCAACTTGTGTTCAAGTAATGATGACCACAATGAATTTTCTTCATTAATTAAGTGTGTTCTTTTCACACCATTTGGGACCCTTCTTACCCATGTGATTTGTGAAGGAGATGTGCTTGTAGGTACTGAAGTGTGTTGTGATTCTATATTGATCTATTGCATATCTAGACACATTTGGCTATTATCATTAGTCTATTAAGGATTATACTCAATTATTAACACTTTTAAAGAAAATAATAAAAAAGGATGTGTCATTTAGGTGATCAAATGACTAGCAATCAACATTTGAGACACTAAAGGAGAAGTTAGTTGTTGCACCAATATTATAGTTCCTTGAATTGATGACCCCTTTCATGTTCATGACACATCTCCAACAATGATTGGGGTGATAATGACACAAATTCAATATATCTTTTTTATCTAGAAATTAAAACATGCTCAATAGATTTATAATAGTAAAGAAAGAGAACCATTATTTGTTATATGCTTTGTAGAAGTTTAGGTAGTAATTTCTAGTGACATAATTTATGCTTTATACTAATTAGAAAACATTGAAGTACTTACTAAGCAAGTTCATTTTGCATGGACTTATCTGTCAATGTTTAATATTTTACTAAGAGTTTGACTTCAAGGTGGTCGTGAAACCAATATATACATAATATTGTAGATTTGACCACATATTGCATGTACATAATAGCAACCCTTTGGAGGCTGCCAACGATGATTTAACAAATGCTTGAAGCAATCTCATATGGTCTTGAAGAAGTGGCATCATTAGTAGCATTAGGATGAGATCATAAATTGTATTGTATATAGATATATAGGGTAAGTAGCTAGTGGAAAAAGTAGTACCATTTCAATTAATTGTAGGGAAACTCTAAGATATGTTTAGATAGTTCCATTACATCTTTTTATCACACATCCTAGTTCATTTCAAACAAGAGACCCCTTTTTACTTTTGCTAAATCAAACTTAGTAGTGTTATTCAAGTTATTTTATTATCCACTTTGTTATTTGAAACCAATTTAGTTCTTGGTGTATTATCCTTTATGTGAGGGTGCATTCAAATCCCTAGTTTTTGTTTCCCTAGTTTGGTTTAATTCTCGGGCTTCAAAACCATGTTTAAAATATTTCCAAAATATCAATAAGTCTATTTGTGTGGAGCTTTCAACCCAGTGTTTTTAAATCTTTAATCTTTTGACCTTCCCTAAACAGAAAGGATCTTAAAATCTGGTTTACTACTTTCCATTACAAAGAAAGGTTAAACCCGAACTTAAACAATTTCTATGCCAAGTGTGGTAAATTGATGGATTTGATTTTTGGAGGATGGAATCACTTGAAGTCTTTCTTAATTTCCTTCAATGTGATTATGGACTTGAAACATGTTTCAACCTAGTTTGTTCTCTTTTGAACCTTGTTTGTGACATTTTCAAACCATTTTCTCTTCCAAAGTGGCCTCAAATCCAAAGCATTATCCAATCAGATTTAAATTTTTAGAGAAATTGTTAGTCATCCATGCATTGTGTCCTAGAACCTAATGATCTTGTCAATGATTAGTCTACTACTACCACATGTTGCTGCTAGATTCTACCTGTTGCTACTAGATTCTACCTGTATTCTAGAACTTTTGACTAATATAAAATTGTATCAAAAACCAAACTTAACTCTAATTGTGAATATTTTCAGCTCCAAATTTAGCATCATTGTTGTTTTTCTTCCAATCTCTCCTCAAGATTGAAATAAAATGAAAATAAAATTTTTAATAACATCCAGGATACTAAGCAGCCTATGGCACCCTAGGAAATAAATGATACAACCATGCACATAAACCCCAACCACTGGGCAACCTCCAAATTGATACAACTTTTAACCAGATTTAACTTAGTCTTTTCGTGTCCTAGCTTTTTTGGCATCCTCTCACCTTGACTAGCACCTCATGAGCAAGTCTAACTGGAGTATGCCACTTGGAGTTAAACCTATGAACTTGTTGAACACCACCAACTATTATTTTGACATGCAAGACCACTCCGAGGTGAATTTAACACATTTTATATAAGAAAATCGGGTAGAAAACTTAATACAGAAGAATTTGCCCATAAATGAGAAACTAAATTAGTTTTGTCCAGTTCAATGAAATTGATGTAATGAATCATGATATGATCACCTTCCAGGGAATTAAAACAGATTCTTGAAGTCTAACCATGGAGAACAAAATTGATTGTTTGTTGTAGGATTCACTTGCTTTAACAATATTAAATGCTTTGGAATTTGATATCATTTATCATGTGCAAGATTGTTGAAACCCAAGAGAATTGGATTGGATTTCATTGGCAGGATTGCTTAGTGCCAGAAGAAATATCAACTCTTTAACTGTTTGATCACAAAGGAGCATCATGAACACATTGTTGGTGTAATGTCTCTGAAGCGCAATCCTCCATCTGTCATTCCTGACACCTTTTGGTGTAATGTTGCTGACATTTCTTGTTGTAACGTCTCCTTCTATGTCATTTCATATTCCCTCTTCGTTGGGGCTTAAACAACGATGAGTCTTTTGGAGGTTAATATGATATAAAGTGTAAGTTGTTGAATGAGGAGATATAGCTGCAGATATACTGTAACAAAATTTATTCTGAGTTTAATAATCGACAGAGTGATCCCCTGCTTCATGTCACAACTTGACAATGCCAAGAGAAGTCCTACAAAACTTGAACTTCTCGCTTGGTACTGTATACGCCTAAAAATGACACGAATCATCCTAAATAAATATTCTAAATATTTATTCCCTTCTTCTATTAATTAAATAAATATTCCAAATTTATTTAATCGATTCATTGTTCCATAATTAAATAAATTCAATTTATTTAATTAAAATTCTTCTAAATGTCCTACACAATTAAATAATCATAAATTATTTAATTAATCCAAATTCCTCTATCCTAAGTTCTAAATTCAAAAATCCACCTCACCTTTACACCTCACCTTTTCCACCTCACCTTGTCCACCTCATCAGGTTGCACATGTAATTAAATATATTTAATATTTAATTACCTATTTTTCTCTCACCCACATGGCCTATTTCTTCTCAAATCAGAAGTTAGTTAACTAATCAATCAAATCTATTAACTAATTAGTCATTTGAGTTCACTGGTCAATCTATTCTGTTGACTCCTCAATCAACCCAGCTTATTGGTCAATCAATTCAGTCAATCCCATAATCCACTCTTTTAACTGATCAATCAAGTTTGTTAACTGATCAGTCAATGGAGTTAACTCTCCAATCAATTTTGTCACATCCCCTCTTTCATGAAGGAGCTGGGACACTTGTCATATTTCTACTGGTTGCACATTCCTCAACCATCCTCAGCCGTTGATCTTCATATCTCCTCTCAACCATTGATTCTCATTCTTCCAAGTCTATAAATGAAGCTTCATCCCTCCATTCTATTCATCCAGGCTTTTGACATCGTTACTCTGCAGAAATATTACCAGCGCGCCTTTGGCACCCTTTTACCATCCACAAGCTTGAGATCACATACTTGCTTTGAAGCTCATCTTCATTGCATATCACAACAGCCATTTACCATCGACTTCCTCGCACACAGCTTAAAAGAGTGCACTCTCTGAGGGCTCACTTCATCTGCAAAAGGACGGTTGTAATAGGCAAACAACAGAAGCATCGATTTCAGGGAAGGTTTGCTTTGTGTTATTCATTGCTATTTTCGTTTAATCTTCTTTGTTATCTCCTATTTTGTTGATGTTTGGGTCATACATTATTCATTTGATTGACCATGGATGGACTAGAAGAAAGACAACAAGAATGAAGACAAGAAAGAGGATGAATGGGACCATGGAAGAAATGGAAGCCTCAGGGGCGCATTAGAATAATGGCCTTGCCTATGTGACGGCGCAGAGGCAATGTAGTTCACGGACTTGGACCATGGACACTGACAAGAGACCCTATGCGAGGCTCACATTGAGGAGACGGTATGGGACAAAACCTTGGTTGACAAGGCCACAAGGAGAGTATCAGGCCATGATAGGTAACTGTCAAGTGTTTATTTGTGGGATAGATATGGGTCGAATGGGGCAAATGGAGAAAGAATGGACTCAAGGTGATTAGATTTTCAAAGATGGAGAAGGCGGTTTATCACAAGTAACGCCTGTTTACTAGGTTTTCATCACTTGCTTTTATTTGCACGCGAAGCTAGAAAGTAACATGATGCTTGATTGCTAGGTTTTCATCATGATACCCATCCAAGGCACCTGTTTGCTAGGTTTTCACCAAAGAATGATTTTTTTGTATGCTTTCTATTTTTTTTGATTTTTTTTGTATTTTTTCTTTTCACCTTTTTTGATTTTTTTGATTTTTGATTTTATTGTGCCCTCTTGCATTGGGGTTCTCCTAGGTATAGAACCGGCGGAGGTGCATGCTGTTGATGGGATCATCTAACAACTCACCCTCTGAAGTAGCCAATTGATATGCCCCCGATCCGTAAGTAGCTACAATCACATAGGGCCCAAGCCAGTTAGGCTCGAACTTACCTTTCTTTTCTCTGTCTTGTTGATTGCGGGGGTTCTCTTTTAGAACTAGGTCCCCTACCTTAAAGCATCTTGGGCAAACCTTGTGATTATAGCTTCTGGACATCATCTGTTGATATGCTTTAAGATGATCGAAGGCTTTCTGGTGCCTTTCTTCTAACAACTCTAGTTCTTGTAACCTGGAGACTCTGTACTCTTCGTCTGATATGAGACCTTTCAACGACACCCTGAGGGATGGTAGTTCGACCTCAATGGGGAGGATGGCTTCGGAACCATAGACAAGGGCGTAGGGTGTAGCACCTATGGGAGTGCGTATACTGGTTCTGTAGGCCCACAGAGCGGGGTTGAGCTGGACATGCCAGTCGCGACCAGCCTCATTGATAGTTTTCTTTAGGTTTTTCAGAATGGTTTTATTCGATGCCTCAGCTTGGCCATTACCTTGGGGGTAGTGTGGAGTGGAGAAATGATGTTGGATTTTGAAACGCTCACAGAGTTCTTGAACATCCTGATTTTTGAATGGTCTTCCATTATTTGTTATGATGGATGAAGGGATGCCATATCTGCAGATAATGTAATTTAGAATGAAAGAGGAAATTTGCTTTCCTGTGATGGTGGTTAGGGGTATGGCTTTAATCCACTTTGTGAAATACTCAGTGGCGGTTATGATGAATTTGTGGCCGTTGGAAGAGGGTGGGTGAATCTTTCCCACAAGGTCAAGTCCCCGCTGGCAAAAGGGCCAGGGTGTCGTTAAAGGTCTCAACTCTTGAACAGGTGCATGAATCAGGTTCCCGTGTATTTGGCATTGTTTGCACTTTTTGAAGAACTGATAGGAATCCATTTCCATGTTTGGCCAGTAATAACCCAAACGCATGAGTTTCTTGGCTAGGGAAGGACCGCTGGAGTGTGTTTCGCATATCCCTTCGTGTACGTCTCGCAAGGCAGTTATGGATTCTTCTTGTTCCAAACAACGGAGCAAAGTACCATCCAGACCACGTCGGTAAAGGGTATTGGCGATGATGGTGTAACGGGAGGCTTGTCGGATGAACGTTCATTTTTGGTTGGAAGAGAGGTCCGGTGGGAGAATATTGTCCTTGAGGTAAGTGTAAGTCTTACCGTACTAAGGTGAATCAGATCCGACTAGGAGACAAATGGAATGGGTTTCAAGGAGATCATAAGCCGGGTGCCGGATGGTTTCTACTAAAAACTCATACTGTGACTCATATTCAGATATTTCTAGAAGAGAGGCTATGGTAGCCATTGCATCTGCTGCTTTGTTCTCTATCCTGGGTATTTGTTCGAAGGAGATGGTCCCAAAATGTTCTTTGAGGTCGTCGACCATCCGTTTGTATGGGATGAGCTTCTCATCTTTGGTTTGATACTCATCGTTGACCTAATTTATGATAAGCTGAGAATCACCGTAGACACATAGTGCTTGGATTTTCCACTCAGTGGCCATCTTGAGACCAATTACCAAGGCTTCATATTCCACAATGTTGTTTGTGCATGGAAATAACAACCTGTAGGACTTCAGAATTGTGTCGCCTTGGGGAGTGATAAATAGGATACCTGCCCCCGATCCATGGTTGGTGTAAGATCCGTCAAAGTAGAGTTTCCAAGGAGATGTGGACAGAGTGAATAAAGACTCATCGGGAAACTCAAACTGCATTGGTGAAGTGTCTTGTAATGGTGCCTCGGCCAGTTGGCCAGCGATGATTTACCCTTTGATGGCTTTTCTGTCCACATATTCTATATCATATTCACTAAGAAGCATAACCCACTTTGCTAGCTGACCTGTGAGAGCTGCTTTGCTGAGAAGATATTTCAGTGGGTCAATCTTGGCAATGAGTTTGACAGGATGTGCCAACATGTAATGTCAGAGTTTTTGTGAAGCAAAAACCACCGCAAGGCATGATCGTTCGACCTGTGAGTATTGCAACTCGTAGCCCACTAAGGTTCGACTAATGTAGTATACAGCTCTCTCCTTGTTCTCGTAGTCTTGCTGTGCTAGAAGAGCTCCAAGAGTAGTGGGTGTAGCAGATATGTAGAGAATTAAAGGTTTTCCTTGGATCAGAGGCATGAGTATGGGAGGATTCATAAGGTACTCCTTTAGCTTGTTGAATGCCTCTTCGCACTGCTCATCCCATTTAAATGGAATGTTCTTATGTAGGAGGTGGTTGAAAGGTTGGCACTTGTCTGCCAGCTGTGAGATGAACCTGCGGATGGCCTGTAGCTTGCCCTGTAAGGATCTTAACTGAGTTAGAGTCTTGGGCGGTGGCATGTCCATTATAGCTTTGACCTTGGCAGGGTCAACCTCTATTCTATTTGCCGACACGATGAAGCCTAGCAGCTTGCCTGAAGTTACCCCAAACACACATTTCTTCGGGTTCAGTTTGACTTGGAATTGGTCCAATCTCTGAAAGACTTTTTCTAATATGTCTAGGTGTGAGTCCCTTGTGAGAGATTTTACTAAGATATCGTCAACATAGTCTTCCATAGTTACATGCATCATGTCATGGAATATAGTTGTCATGGCCCGCTGATATGTAGCACCTGCGTTTTTCAGCCCAAAAGGCATGACATTCTAGCAAAAGGTACCCCATGGGCAAGTGAAAGCTATTTTGTGTTGATCCTCCGGAGCTATTTTGATTTGATTATACCCCGAGAATCCGTCCATGAGTGATTGCATTGTATGTCCTGCAGTGAGGTCGACTATGATATCGATGTTTGGCAATGGAAAGTCATCCTTGCGGCAGGCTTTGTTTAAGTCTCGAAAATCATTGCATAGTCGAACCCGGCCATCTGGTTTAGACACTGGCACAATATTAGATATCCATTCTGGGTAATCTATGGCTCTAATGAACCCCACATCTAGCAATTTCTTGAGTTCTTCTTTGACCAAAAGGGCTATATGAGGATGCATTTTCTCAGCTTCTGCTTTACTGGTTTCACCCTTGGATCCAATGGCAAATGATGTAGAATCAGGTTTGGGTTCAAACCTGGCATGTCTGCATATGACCAAGCAAAGCTGCCTCTCTTCTTCTTAAAGAATGGTACAAACCTGGTTTTCTCTGGTGGTGTGAGAGATTTGGCAAAGTGGATAATCTTGGGCTGCTCTTCGGTTCCAATATTCACGGGCTCTGTCGGCTCCACCACAATCTGTGACCTTTCCTGATACATATCACTAGGGAGAGTGTCAAGCATTCCATCGTCGGGTGCCACAGTTGGGTTTTCACCGTCAAATGCGTCCTTTCTTTTTACTATTTTGTGATCTGACACTGCCGCAAGGCGGTTTTCACTGTCAGATCCATTTTTGATCTTGATGTTTTTGTGACTGGAAGGCTTGGCACCCTCCCCGAAGTAAGCCATGGTATTCAGTTCAATAGCAAAACCAACTTTATGATCTCCTTTTGGCAAGTGGTCCCTAAGTTCCATATAATCAATGTAAGTATCATCGTTCTGGAACATATCTAATTGGGGGGTTCCTTGAAGATCCCAGTCAATAAGCTCAGGGTGTAAGAGGGGAAGGGAGTCGGATGAGAGACCTGATTCATTGATGGTGTGAATGGAAATGTTAGGGGCATTGGCGGGGGTAGTGTTCTGGGTGGTACTTTCTTCCAAGTTATTTATCGCAATGGAATCTAAACTTTCCTCGAAAGCCATAATCTCAGGGGTGGGCAAATCAGACTCCAGTGGTCTGTCTCGTTGCGTTTGTCCCTCATGGTAGGGGCTAAGAGTTTGGATGGTGTCAACCTCTTTGTCATCGTAGGAGTGCTCTGTTAGCTCGTCCCACTCATACTCATTTGAATCATCTGAATCTGTGTCACTATCCACTTGGAGTGTTTGGATTGTCTCCACAAGGCAGGCATTTTCCTTGGCTTTACCCTTGCCTTTGTACCCTAGGCCAGTTGTGTTTCTAGCCGAAGAGGATGAGGAAGGTTGTATAGGTTCAATGATTCCTTCTTTTCTGAGGCCGATAGGGCCTTGTCCTTCATACCCCATCCTGTGTAAAATAGTCTCACCCCGTCCATAGAGTTCTATAGGGAGTATAGGCAGATCTTGGGGTGTGTTTTCTTCTTCAGCATAAAGCCATTGTAGGAGATCTCGCTCCTTTGTTTCATCAGACAAGGTCCCCCATTTTACAAAGGGATTTGCAGGAGCTGCAAGAGGAGCAGATGGCTTTGGAAAATGTTTGGGTGGCTGCTTGGGTTGGCCAAAAGAGCGAGGAGACAAAGGCATCTTGGCAAGGTTGAGGCTGTGCTCAATGAAGTATTCCCCCATGCCATTTTCTTTTATGGTAAGTTTCAGTGGTTTGGGTCTTGAGGAGGAAGCTTCAGCGGTATGGTCTTGTTGCGGGGTAGGGGAAATGTAGGCTCTGTTGTTGGGTATGACACATTCGGGTTTTGCATGGAAAGAATTGCAGTGCTGGTAGGGGTCGGGGTCGCCTTAGATGGTGACCTGCTTGCCATTGTGCGGGAACTTAATGCATTGATGATAGGTTGAGGGGACAGCCTTCATGGCGTGGATCCATGGTCTCCCTAGTAGAATATTATAAGCAAGCTCCCGATCAAGGACTTGGCACACCACATCTTTAATTACCAGTCCCACTTGAATGGGTAGGACAACCATTCCTTTTGTGGTTCTTTCTTCCTCGTCATATGCCTTAATGGTAATTTTCCTCCTTGGATCAACTGCTTGTTCGAAGAACCCTAGGGCAAGGACTAGCTTCAATGTGCAGATATTTAAACCGGCACCCCCATCAATGAGAACCCTCTTGATGCGGTGCTTGTGTATGAATGTGACAATGTGCAGAGGGGTGTTGTGGGGTTGAGATACAGAAAGATCATCTTGCTCAGTAAACGATATGGAATTGGAGGATGTCAAATTGCCTACCATGGTCTGGAACTTCTCTTGGGCCAGGTTAGTGGGGACAGTGGTTTCCACTAAGGCTTTCTCAAGAATCTCCTTATGAGAAGGAGATAGATGCAAGAGCTCCAATATAGAAATGTGAGCTGGGGTTTTCTATAACTGGTCGAGGACATTGTATTGACGGGAGTTGGATGGAGATGGTGAAGACCTTGGAGGGGCGGTATTGAGCATGACTTTACCACTACGGGTAATTATACTACAACCAGTTCGGTTAGGTCCAAATTGTTGGTTGGGTGAGATGACATTGACCTGTGGAATATGTTCAGAAATGCAGTTTATGGTGTAGTCAAATGGAACACTTGCATAGTTAGCATTACTCGTCCCGCTGTTCTGATTTGGCCGGTTGCGATTATTATTGTTGTTGTTGTTGTGGCCATTGTTGTTGTTGTTGTGGCCATTGTTGTGATTGTTGTTATACGGCCTGTTGTGATTTAGAAGTGGATCCCTGTAGGCCACATGAGTTTCATTGGAGGTATGCTGTTTTGTCCCTCCCTGATTCTGATCCAGTATATCTTGTATGACATTTTTGAGGCGAATGCAGTTGTTAGTTGTATGTCCCCTTCCTCGATGATATTCACAATAGTCTATGTCCTTCCAGTAGGGAGGTTTGACTATAGGCTCTTAATCACTTGTTCGCGGTAGAGAAATTTCGTTGTTTGCCAACAACTTCCTTAGTGCAGATTCTTGAGACTCGCCTAACGGTGTGAATTTTCTCCTTGGGTTTGAATTGAACCAAGATCTAGGCTCCCGAGATGGGGGTTTGTTGATTGCACCATTGTTTGTGTCCCCCTTAAGAGTGAATATGGGTTGTTGTTTAGGAGCTGCCGCCTTAGCATCAAGCACCCCATCATTGACCACATTCTTGTTCTTGGTCCAAAACTTTGATTTATCCGTTGTGTAATTGGAATTAGGCGTGTCCTTATATAGCTTGAGAGTTCCTTTAGTGATCATAGCTTTTGCAATGAATAAGCCCATTTCGATGACTTTTGAGAATGATGTAGGGCATTGTATCTAAATTTGATAGCTAAGATCAATATTCAAATTGTGGACAAACATTTCCAATAGTTGCTTCTCAGGTATATCATAAGAACACTTACTAGCTAGCTGTCTCCATCGTTGTAAGAAGGTGGCGAATGACTCACCACTCTTTTGTTTGGTGTTGCATAGATCTAGCATAGATACCTCATGTTCTATGTTGTAAGAGAAGTGCGTTATGAATTTATTGACAAGTTCATCAAAAGTTTTGATTCCTGGTGGGAGGCGCGAGAACCACTCCATAGCTTGACCACCTAAGGATCTTGGGAATAGTCTCATCAAGTAGGTCTCGTTGTGAGCTACTTCTAAACATGTGGCATTGAATTCCCGGATATGATCTCTAGGGTCCCCCTTCCCTTTGTATTTGTCGAACTTGGGGACTCCGAACTGAAAGGGGAAAGGTTTCATGACCAAACTTTTATCAAAAGGATACGGAGCTATATCTTCCAAAGAGTATTGCTTGGAACTTGTACTAGTTTTAAGGTTGGATATTTCTTGCTTTAGACTTTCGATTTGTTGTCTCACATCATCCATAGGAGCATTGTGATCTATGGGTTTCTTGCCTCTATCATTTGCATTCGGGATTGTGCCATTCGTGCCTCTCTCATGATCATCACGTCTCCGCTCATGATCATTGTCTACATTTTCCATGATGGAGCTTATGTCAAAGTCTGCGGGGAGTTTGACTCCGAGATTAGCAAGATGGTGGAAGTATTTATCAGGGTCTTCAAGAAGCACCCTCTCTACCAGGCGTTGGAATTTTCTATCTTGGATGTGCGCTACTAATTCTTCATGAGAAATTTCTTCGTCACCACCACGTGGTGGGGCAAGGTGATCAGATGAGTCAGCCATTTCAATTTGTTTGTTGTACTAGGATCGAGTAAGAACCATGCAAGGTGGGGTGGGATGAAGTGGACCAGGATTAGAAATTTTGGTGAGGTGCCGACTGAGACTGTTGTGAATGGGATACCTAGGACAAGATTTGGACAAAGGATTCTCTCGCTCAATGACTTCAAGTAAGACAGTTGACACAAGACGTTAGCCGCTAGTAAGGGTAGTCGATACTAGTCTTACTGTGTAGGGCTTAGTCGTTCAACAAGACTACTAGCAAAGGTACGGTGACCTACTAGGCTTACGTGAATGCACTAATGACATGAAAAAGGGACCTATGTCGAATTGGTATGGGACAAACTGACTTTGGGACAAGAGGCGTTTGGACAGAAAGTGAATGGGACAATTGACGAAAGAGAGAGACTCAGGTGAAACGGATGAAGACTGACTGCAAGGTGGAAATTTGATCTCAGAAAGTGAAACTAGGCTGAAATGGGTGTTCCAATCAAGTGAAAATATTCTCTCAAAAATAGGGCAAGTGCTCACTGTCGCATATGAGCCGAAACAAATGCGCAGCAGGAATGAACAAATGCGCCGTAAGTCGTAGTATATGCACAGCTCTGGTGAAATACAAATGCGCAGCAACAGCGTGCATATGCACATCAACGGTATATATGCGCAGCGAGTCGTTACAAAAGCGCAACAAGTCGCTACAAATGTGCAGCAGAAAGTGGTATATGCGCAGTTCTGACTTTTTGGCAAAATTTTTGGATTTTTCTTCTGTTTTTGGTATTTTTTGGCTGGAAAAGGTCTTCCTGGTCTGATATTATGAATTAACAGCAAGAAAACACAGCAAGCACAAAGAATATTTTGTAATTTTTCATTGTTTTTGTAGTTTTTTCGACTCTATTTTGGATTAAACTGAACAAAAGCAAGCACAAAATCCTAGGCGAGAAATGAATTATAAGGGATTTGGGCCACTAGAACAAGAGGTATTTAATGTGGGCAACCGTTCAAGTGGTTACACGTGCGGCGGCACCACTTTCCGTTATGGAGTCTCCCAGCCTCACAGGGTTGCGCCTGAGAGGGTTTTGGGGGAGGTTGGCCGTCGGTGTAACATAACAGCACTTGTTGCAGAAAGTTTTCACCTCAAGCACAATTTATTTTAAGTGGCTTGGTAGGGCTTGGCGTTAGCCTATTACCACTCGGGGTCATTCCCACTTGGACAAGCGTGCATCCAACGGCAGGCCCCTCCTAAAGGTTAAACAAATAGAATGACAAGTCTAGTACTCTGATCACCCAGAAGAGGGGAGAGCATAAACCTATTGTCATTCGCAAGCACAGAATACACTGATTAATCCACCCTAGTTAAAAGTGAAAAACTAAATGGGCTAATCTACTCAAACACAGAACTTTGAAGTGATTTTAGCAATATAGCAATGGTTCAGTTTTAACTTCAGAAAGTAGTGGTGAGTTCAATTTTAAACCGCGTAGCACGAGATAGTTAACTTTGAAGTTTTGGTCTCTCGATATAGCAATAGTTCATTTTAACCTAAAGAGCAATGGTGAGTTCAGTTTTAAACCGCGTAGCACGAGATAGTTAACTTTGAAGTTTTGGTCTCACAACATAGCAATAGTTCATTTTAACCTCAAGATCAATGGTGAGTTCAGTTTTAAACTTAGATAGCAATAACTTGGAAGGTGTTACAATGCAAGCAAGAAATAAATCCAGTTACTTTCTCCCTAATTAGAGCTAGATGAGGATTTGAATGCACATCAGTTTTACTATCCCTTGGAAAGTGAAATGTGAACTATTTAGATGCAACTACATGGAACTAAACCCGAACCTATTCTGCAAAATAGCTCCAGCAAACACCTGCGAAAAGGTTAGCGTTAGCAAATTCCTCTAGAAAAGTACTAAAACTATAGCCTATTACAAATGCGCAGCTTCAGTGATTAGATGCGCAGAAATAATCAACAGAAGCACAACAATAATGAATGCACCGTAATATTGCACGTATGCGCTGTGAAAACGAATAAATGCACAGCAATAATGAATGCACAGTAACAGTCTTCAAAAGCGTAGCACAAATGAACAGATGCGCAATATAATCAAAAGTGTCGTAACAGTGCGCAAAAGCGCAGCAAAAATACACAGATGTGCAGAAAGGATAGAAGCGCCGTAACAGTCTTTATATGCGTCGCAAAAATGTTTAAATGCGCCGAAGTAACCTGTGCATGACTTTGCGTGACCTGTACGGAACCTGCCTTCAAAAAAGTTCAAATTTTGATGAGATAAAGGGGCAAAGGGCCCACGTTGGGCGCCAAAAATGTAAGGGTAAAATGCTGATCAATCAAATGAATAATGTATGACCCAAACATCAACAGAATAGGAGATAACAAAGAAGATTAAACAAAAATAGCAATGAATAACACAAAGCAAACCTTCCCTGAAATCGATGCTTCTGTTGTTTGCCTATTACAACCGTCCTTTTGCAGATGAAGTGAGCCCTCAGAGAGTGCACTCTTTTAAGCTGTGTTCGAGGAAGTCGATGGTAAATGGCTGTTGTGATATGCAATGAAGATGAGCTTCAAAGCAAGTATGTGATCTCAAGCTTGTGGATGGTAAAAGGGTGCCAAAGGCGCACTGGTAATATTTCTGCAGAGTAACGATGTCAAAAGCTTGGATGAATAGAATGGAGGGATGAAGCTTCATTTATAGACTTGGAAGAATGAGAATCAACGGTTGAGAGGAGATATGAAGATCAACAGTTGAGGATGGTTGAGGAATGTGCAACCAGTAGAAATGTGACAAGTGTCCCAGCTCCTTCATGAAAGAGGGGATGTGACAAAATTGATTGGAGAGTTAACTCCATTGACTGATCAGTTAACAAACTTGATTGATCAGTTAGAAGAGTGGATTATGGGATTGACTGAATTGATTGACCAGTGAACTGGGTTGATTGAGGAGTCAACAGAATAGATTGACCGGTGAACTCAAATGACTAATTAGTTAACATATTTGATTGATTAGTTAACTAACTTCTGATTTGAGAAGAAATAGGCCATGTGGGTGAGAGAAAAATAGGTAATTAAATATTAAATATATTTAATTACATGTGCAACCTGATGAGGTGGACAAGGTGAGGTGGAAAAGGTGAGGTGTAAAGGTGAGGTGGATTTTTGAATTTAGAACTTAGGATAGAGGAATTTGGATTAATTAAATAATTTATGATTATTTAATTGTGTAGGACATTTAGAAGAATTTTAATTAAATAAATTGAATTTATTTAATTATGGAACAATGAATCGATTAAATAAATTTGGAATATTTATTTAATTAATAGAAGAAGGGAATAAATATTTAGAATATTTATTTAGGATGATTTGTGTCATTTTTAGGCGTATACAGGTACAATCTTCGTCAAAGAATCCGCCGGATTCACTTTCGTATCAATCTTCTTTACCTACAACTTACCCTCTTCAAGGACATGCTAAATAAAAGTATATCGCAACTCTATATGTTTGGTTCAATTATGAAAAGCAAAGTTATTTGCCAAGTGAATAGTGTTGTTGCTATCACAAAACAAAGGGAAAACAGATTGCTTACACTGCAATTCTCCCAATAACCGTTGTAACCATATCATCTCCTTTGCTCCTTCGGTGAGAGCAATATATTCAGCGTTAGTTGAAGAGAGTGCAACCACTTGTTGCAAACATGAAACCCAACTAATTGCAGCTCCGACAAATGTAAACATATAACCTATTGTAGACCTCCGTTTGTCCAAGTCTCCGACCATATTGGAGTCAACCTACCCTCGCAACTGAGTATCCTATCCTCCAAAACACAAAACATGATCTAAAGTACCTTTCAGGTACCGTAATATCCACTGTAGTACCTGCCAATGAGGTCTACCCAGATTGCTCATAAATCTACTCACAACTCCCACTGCATGGGCAATGTCCAAACGGGTACAAACCATGGCATACATGAGACTCCCAATTGTTGATGAATAAGGAACACTCTTCATGTGTTCTTGATCTTCTTGAGTTTTTGGACACATGGTTGATGACAAACGAAAGTAATCAGCCAATGGAGTACTAACAGGCTTGGCATTTTTCATGTTGAAGTTGAACCTGCCCAAGATTTTGGCAATATACTTCTCTTGAGACAATCTAATTTCTTTCTTTTGTTTGTCCCTTATTATTGTCATGCCAAGAATCCTCCTGGCTGCCCCTAAATCATTCATTGCAAAATGTTGAGCTAAATGTTGCTTCAATTCCCTAACAACCCTCATGTTGTTACCAGTTACCAACATGTCATCAACATAAAGTAAAAGTATGACAAACTCACCATTTGCAAGCCACTTGAAGTAAAGACATGGATCAGATTCGCAACGAATGAATTAATGCTCATCCATGAAGCTATCAAACTTGCGATACCATTGCCTTGGGGCTTGCTTGAGCCCATATAAACTGCGCTTCAACTTGCAATATAACTTCAAGTCCTCTTTTGCTCATGTGTTTGAGCCTTTTATGCCAAAGCTCTGAACCATTGTCCACAACTGCCATTGCGGCTCCCACTTCAACCTTATTCTCTAACATGTATAGACTGCCTAATTTGTTTCCTTTTGCAATCACCAAGGCTCCCTTGGTTACCTTCCAAGAATCTAATGAGAGAATGATGTTATACCCTTGAGCATAAAGCTGACTTACGGATATTGGATTTCGTTTCAGCGTGGTAACATGTCTTACATCTCTCAAAATCCATTTGTTTCCATTTTGCTGTTGTAACACCACATCACCTTTGCCTATTATTTCACATGCTTTATTATTACCAAGAAAAACTCTACCAAACTGACCTTCTTGATAGTTTGTGAAAACCTCCCGACATGGAGTAGCATGGAAAGAGGCACCAGAATCCAACACCCACGAATCCGTAGAAGTATCACTTGCTGATAAAACCAGAACACCTCCTTCTTTGTCATGTGCAGTGTTGGCTTCATTGTCATTCATCTTTTCTTGTGCCTTTTTTAATGCCAACAATTCTTTTTTTTGTGACCCGCTTTGCCACAAAACCAACATTCTCCATTTCTACCCCTAGACTTCGATCTTCTTGCAGATTTGGACCTTCTTCTGTTGTTATTTCTACCTTTATCTTGAGGCCTTCCCCTACTAACAACAATCAAGGCATCACTAGTTGTTTTGTTTTGCTCTCTTCTCATATCTTCATTGAGAAGTGTAGCAACAATATCATCATACCTCAACATGGATTCTTTTTTCTTATCCTCCCCTTCTTGGGATCTACTTTTTCCGGATACCAAATTGCTGATGGTCATTATCACACTATCCCAGCTATCGGGAATAGAGCATAAAAGCAACATGACTCTCATTTCTTCTTCAAAGTTAACATCCACATAAAGTAATTGACTGATCACAACATTAAATTCATTTAAATGGTTTGATATACTGTTACCTTCTTTCATCTTCAAATTTACCAATTTCTTCAACAAGAAAACTCAATGTGTTGCTGAAGCTCTTTCGTACATATCCCACAACTTATCCCAAATTTGTTTCGCTGTTGTCTTTGTGGCAATGTTGAAGAGAACATTACTAGACAGCGAGAGAATGATAGTTGCAGCTGCCTTTTGGTTCAAAACATCCCAGTCATCATCTGACATCTTCTCCGGCTTCTTCGACTTCCCTTGCAACGCAATAGCAAGATCCTTTTGAATCAGCAAAGCACAAATCTAAAGCTTCCACAGACCAAAGTTCTGTCCCGAAAAAAATTCGATCTTCCATTTATATGCTTCCTCCATTTTTCAGAAATTCTTCACAAATTTCCAATCAGCTCCGTCACTGAGCTCTGATACCAATTGTTGAGGAATAAAACAAGATAAAAATAACCAAATACAAATAATAAATCAAACACACAAATGCAAAAGAACACCAGTTTTTTAACGTGGTTCACCTTAATGGCTACATCCACATGAAGCAGGGGATCACTCTGTCTATTATTAAACTCAGAAATTCTATTATAGTATATTTGCAACTATATCTCCTCATACAACAGCTTACACTCTATATCATATTAACCTCCAAAAGACTCATCGTTGTTTAACCCTCAACGAAGAGGGAATATGAAATGACAGATAATAAGGAGACGTTACAACAAGAAATGTCAGCAACATTACACCAAGAGGTGTCAGGAACGACAGATGAAGGATTGGGCTTCAGAGACGTTACACCAACACACATAACCAAAATTATAATCCTGGAGATTATCTTGGTGAAAACATTAAATTAGAGATTAGTAGCATTAACACAAATCAATTCTGACTACGATTATATAATAATCCTAGTGGCACATTCTATGAGCCGAATCAAGGCATTAATGTTGAACATGAAAACTGAGCTGACAAAGTGCCAACACTTGCGATAATGAGATCCCAAGAGAGCTACAAATTAAGTTGGTGGCACCTACCCTACTTGGATAACAAGTTAAGTTGATGAATTATTGAATTGTTTAACAAAACATAATTGATAAGCACGGGATAAAAAATTGAAACTGATTAATTCTCTAAGAATGTAGTTGATTCTTAATGTAAAAGAATGTGCCTAAGGATAAATTTTGATTTTCCTTATACGTCTAACAAATTAGATCCTGATTCTCCTAAGCATTCTATAAAATGTAAAGCATTCTCAATCGCAGATTGTTGGACAGCATTGAGAACTTTTGTACTTAGGTATTTTTTAGCTTAATCAACATGTTTTCTTTCCTATTTCCACCCTAAGCTCTATGAAATTTGAGATTTACTTTCACTACAATTTATATGTCTTTTCTTGTGAGCAATTTTTTGAGTTAAAAGATACATCATTTGCATGTTGAGTAATATATGCCCTTGTTGATCTGCGCGTTCTTATGGTGGTCATCTTGGTTCCTATATGTTGCTTTTCTTGAAGATTGTATCATCCTCATGTTCAAGTTGTGTTATTTTGACTAACACTTGGATGGGTTTTGTGGGCTCATCTTGGTTCCTATATGTTGCTTGCTTTTCTTGAAGATTGTATCATTCTCATGTTCAAGTTGTGTTATTCTGACTAACACTTGGATGGTTTTTGTGGGCTTGCTTGGGAGACTTGGCAACCAGTGGTGCAAATCTAAATTAACATGGTCATTTCTTAAACTCTTCCTCTCTCCATTGTTCTTTTGATTTTTTTTTTAAAACTAGTTAGTTTAGGACCAGATTTAAAATAGAATGGATTTATTTTTTTCTTTTCAATGTTACTTTTAGCATATTGAAAACTAGTTGAAGTGTTTGCTTACTAGATATGTTTTAATCCATAAATTTTATGTTTTTTGTTAAGTGTTCGAAACACATTCTAGAAATAAATTTGTTTAAGTTGTACGTTTTTAATTTAAGTTGAGCCTTAGGTTAACAATGTTCCCTTGTTAAACTTCACATTACCTCTAAGGGAAAACAAGCAGCCTAGACCAAATAAATAAAATCTTGGGGAATTTAAATCTCTTTCAAATGAGAACTATAGTTTTAACTAAATTAATATGCCAAAATACACATCAATAGATTCCTTGCAATAATGTGTTGTAGTACATAAACATGACCAGATATCCTATGTGAATGCCATGATAGAATAAGGAGAGGGCATTATGTCAGAGATGCAACAAGGAAAATTTTGTAGTTAAGGTTGTGGTGGTTAAAAACATTTGTGGATGTTAATACCTACGCATGTAGATGTAATGCCGATCAATAAGTTGATTAGCTGAACTATCCAGGGGAGATGTCTGGAATAATAGTCCCTAAAGTGGGATATTGCATTTGTGAGACTAATGAACCCCACATAGTCATCACACTACTACACGATATATTATTATAGCCCTCAATTACTTAAATAGATGAGCCAAGGGTACATCGCTAAGAGATTGCACCACAAAGAGCCACTAAATTCTTCTAATCATTAGAAGTCTAGGGCATTTGTTCCACTATCACACGAACAACAAAGGATTTGCTGAATTTATGATTCAAAACCATTGGAAATTTTTAAATGGAAGTATTTAATGAGATTATTGAGACTATCCTCTCTAAGATTTCTGGAGTTGACCAATTGGGTTTGAGTGGATATTAAATCATCTTTCTCAAACTTCTTTTTCTGACAAAATAGTAATCTAAAACATGCCATATAACCCCAGTAAACTATATTTACTGGAGAATTTTTCAATCAAAAGCTTCAAAATGATTTCCATGCATTGTTCGCCTTTTGACTAAATCCTTTTCGCTTTGTATATTGTTCCTTTCTACCCATAATTCAGTCCAAAAGTCAACTCTCTCATCAACACATGCTGATATAACAAATTGTTCTTTATGAGTCCCGTATTGTTTCATTTCTAATGTTATGGACCAAATTAAAATACACCATTTCTGTAACAACCATTAGCAATATGTAGATACACTTATGAAGCACCTTTGCCAAAGGCAAAACATTGCAGTTTACATATAAATAGATACAATGCACACAAGCTTCATGAAGCTTTCTTGGGGTTGTCTGGATTACTTTGATATAACAATGGTTGTAACCTATCAAACCACTTCCATTAAGTTTTTACAGAAACACATAATCAGCACAATAAAGTGTGCTCTCAAATTACAATAAGAAATAGCCTAGCTTGAAATAATAGAACTCACAAGGAAAACTTTGGCCTACTTAAGTTCTATTTTCTAGAATGAAGTTGATGCTGTTGATGTGCGCTGCTTCTTCCCCAGCAAAATTATTACCACGGTCACATCATCATGATACTTCCTCCGTCGGCCAGAAGGGATATTCATCAATTGTTCTGTAGTCATACCTGCAAGAGACCAGCCACAGTAAATCAGAAAACAACTACAATAAACTCCAGCTCCACATAATGATAAAGCCTGGGTTCCCAGATGCTAAGTATCTCCACTCCAGTGGTTAGCATACATAGTTTGTGCGGGCAATATGACTATAGAATGAACTCGATAGTGTGACTTGACTCATTGCTTCCCACTTAACAGTAAACAAATCCCATATGCTCAACATTCTATAACATAATCAACTGTAAAAATAGATTTTCAACATAAAAGATCTCTAACTGATGCAAGCAAATATATGCAATTCGTATACAAGGATAAAACTCACACTACAACAACTAAATTGCATGTCAAATAGGAATGATAAAGAGAGTTCCTGAGCATCACCTGCATTTTCAGCAGCTCTCATCAAGAGTTGCTCTAATATGTACTTGGCTGGATCAGCAGAAGGGTTCGCCAGAATGAATGAATCAACAAGTTTTACAACCTCATCATTGCTAAAAAAATCGAACAAACCATCACTGCCTATGACAACAAACCGATCATTTTCTGAGACCCTGTGAATATTCACAGATGGCTGAATACGAATATATGGTGGGCTAGATAAATTACGAACTCTCAGTATACCCATTAGGACATTGTTCATTTTTTTCTGTCCCAAATCAACCAAAAAAAGCTATGAGATCTTCCACCAGATAAAAGATTCTGAAGAAATGAACAGATAGATCAACCTATGATTGATTCAAGGAAATAAAACAATTAATTTATACATTATTCCATAATCTTACCTTCTTTAGATAGCCAACTCCAAAAGCACGAGTTACTTTCAGTTTTCCTTTCACCCTTCCCCCAACAATAGTTAAGGGATCATCAGGATGTTCATCCAAAAGCTGCCTTCTTTCTGTCTCCTCGTCAACAGTATGAGTTTCTGTAAGCTGTATTGCTTTTAAACATCGATCATCACCATTACTAATGGAGCCATCACTTGTTGCTAAAACACATCTGCTGTCGCCCAGATTTAGTGTGTAAAGATCCTGACAATGAAGAAGCACCACCAAAACACACGATCCAATTGTCACTAAATCAGGACGAAGATCCATCTCTTGCTCAACCATATACATGAAGTCACTCTCAACTTGAGCCAGAGCAAGTTGTAGGCATTTACTAACCCCCTGCCGAAATGACTCAGACGAAAATTGTAAAGAATTAGTATCCCCCTCATTAAATGACTTGCATGAAGCTTTCATATCCTCACTTTGGTTCATTTCTGTTTGTTTTATTGTAGTTTCCAATGATTCATCTTTCTTGACAAAATTTAAATTGGGTGATAGATGGTTGCAAATATCATAGCCTTCAGACAATTGCCCTGGAAGGCTCTTTACACCTGATATATCTGCCTGGCAAGTTTCCTGCTGCTTCACACGCAACTCTAGTAAATGCAAATTAAACCCAATGTTCTCATATAAGAATCCAGCCAAGAAATCTGCTGCATCTCGACCATTGAATCCATCATACACCCCACAAAAAAGCCATCCATTCTCCTCCGAGCATACAGCTTGAACTCGATCTTCACCAGCAGCTCCACCAGCCATTTGGACATCAGTGGCATTCAGAAACCTTGAGGTATCTATTCTAGTAGGTGCACTCGTAGATCCTAAAAGAGATTTCCCATTATTGACAATCTCACTCTGGATAGTTAAGCTACCATACATTGTAGAAATACAGCTCTGACAAGAGGAAGAAGAAGAGGAGGAGGAAGAAGAAGAATCTAACCACGAGAATGAAGGAGATGATTCCAGTCTCCTAAATGATCTAGGAGAATCTAAACCAGGTAAAATTTCAACCCCAATCAACCCATTACCTATCTTGGTATTAGCCAATGTGGCATTTGCACTCAGTGCAGCACCAGACAAACATGAAAATGAGCTACTCCTCTTAGTGAAACTCTGATTACTAACCTTTATCTCATTGGGGGCATCAACATCATGTGAAGGCTTGCTGGTGATAACTTTTTTGTCATTACATTGATAACCAAAACTAATGCTAAGTTCTCCACTTTCAGTATTTTTATCCATTTCGAGTTTATCCTCTGGCAGCACATTGCTTGGGATTTTCTCTTCCCTGGGAGAAAATGCTTCAATATTTGGCTCATGAGATAAATTTGCCCCCATTTCATATCAACTCAGGGTGGCTTCAAGAAAAGAAGTCCAAGAATTAGTTGATAAAATGCTGAGAAAACGTGAAAAATAAAACCATGACTTAATGGTAAAAAAAAGTAGCATGTCTTAAGAGGCCAAAAAATCAAACCATTTATTGATGGCCAAAGAGGCCAGCAAATTTTGCAAATAATTATTTGGCAAGTTTGTTGACATCATAGAAATGAAGAATAATATGAATTACAAGACCAAAATAATATAAATATAGTTACTGTACCATGCTTTTAAACTAAATTAAACAAAGTCCAAAATATTTAATATGATATAAGCTGAGAAAGTGCAAAAAATCAAACCATTTATTGATGGTCAAAGAGGCCAGCAAATTTTGCAAATAATTATTTGGCAAGTTTGTTGACATCATAGAAATGAAGAATAATATGAATTACAAGACCAAAATAATATAAATTTAGTTACTCTACTGTGCTTTTAAACTAAATTAAACAAAGTCCAAAATATTTAATATAATGCTTTTAAATTTTCTATGGACTTCTGCAGATGAATCTTACAAGAAGAAAATATGGATACCCTCATGTAGTGCTTTCTTGGAGCTACACCAACAGCCTAATCAAAGATACATGCACAACATTGTGTGACCAGTAATAATGGAGCTAAATTCTGAAAGGAAATTAACGGCATAGTGCTTGACTACCATTCTGAACACGTAAGTCTAGGGCAGGATGCATTAATCTGAAAAATGCATAAGTTTATAAGAAAACAAAATATTAGAAGAAATAATAATTCATTTCCATCGAAGACCATAAAACATATGAAGTTGATAGTGCCTCATATAAGACATCTTGTAAATCATGTCTTACTCTTATTTTGGATAATCCCTTTACCTTTCTGAAAATCCTCATGAGGAGGATTTTGTTCTTATGTACCACGTCCATGATATTCTGTAGTAAAGAGCACAATTTTATGTCAGAACTGTAGCAGAGGAAATGGGAATATTTACAATGTATCTGGGAAATAAATGCATATTCACTAATGCTGGAAACCCTCCTTGTAAACCAGTGTATCTGGCACTGTCTAGTGCTAGAGAGGGCCTCACGAGACCCTGCCATATAAGTTGGTCTACGTTATCTTTCCCATTGTTGATCTTCTCATGTACAAATAAGCCTGTTTAGATTTATTCAACAGAGCTTATCTGGAGAATGAAAGGGGCTCGTGTTTAGATGATTTTGGCTAGTCTTTAGCATCCACACAAAGATTCTTTTTCTCTACATTAATGCATTTTCTTTCATAGGATTTATCCCATCTTCATTAACTTTGGTGATAAGCAATTTTTCTTACTCTCAGTATAAGGTCTTTCTGGTATACTGTATTATCAATGATAGTTTAGACAAGAAATGAAAAGTCAATTTTTTTGAGAAGAACTCCTTGCAAACCTTGGCAGCACACAGACAGCAAGAGCCATCAGCCAAGAAGCCACCCCTTACCTACACTAACAATGACATCAACTGGCATATACCTATGGGTTAGTGAGGATATGGGTTAATTAGGATACAAAGAGTCAATTCCACCTATGTGGATCTCATGACACCATCAAAAATATTAACATATTTATTTACTAATGTTTCTCAGCAATGAACACCCAATTTGGAACCACAAAATATCTATCCTCATTAAAACAGCTACCGTACAATGTCTTCATTTAGTAATCAAACTTGAGAGTTTTTCCCTGGGTTGATTAATTCTTGGAAGGCAGCCGATTTGTTCATGAGAATGGCAGCCTGCAGGTGCATTTATGGGGATGGATGTTGCTGTTAAACATTGATTTTATGCCAAACAGAAAATGGAGAAATTTGCAAATTCCTACTTCATACACCATAAAGGGAAGTTGGCTAAAATTCTATCAAATTTGTGACATACTTAGGATGAAAATTGGCCAGATGAATCGTACAATTTTTTTTACACCTGCATACCAAGAGAGCTAATTCATCCTCAATTCATATGCTGACTCATTTTGCCCTGATTTCCTGGTAAAGTTTCCCTCCATCAATGTTTCACTCATTTCAGGTGAATAGTGAAGAATAATCACTTTCTATTATGTAGACTGATTAGTTCCCAAGTCCTGTTATGTTTATGATTATCACTGTGGTTGGAAATAATACTTTCTATATGATTCGTTTCTGATTATTAAGCAATGATTAGTGTTTGTTCTCATTGCATATCATTGATATACAGTTGTCTATTATGTTTATGCTATCACTATGGTTAAAAATATATAATCTATGTGAAAAGTTTCTGATTAATAAGCAATGATTAGTGTTTGTTCTGAAAGCATATCATTGATCTATAGTTGTACCTTTTAGTATGATGATGAAGTAATACACTGTAGGTATAAGGTGAAAAGAATGATAAATGACTAAATACCCAAATGCATATGATGTGCATTTAATCACATACATAGGGTGATTAAAAAATTTGATCAAGGCTTTCACCCTAATTCTAGCAATGGTAGAACTGAATGTATTATCACCTCACCATAATAATCTGCATTATCAATAGTCATGAAATACAATAAGCATGGTCATGTATGCAAGTATGTGTGCTTTTAAGCATGCGAAAATATTTAAGAACTTCAAGGAAAGTACATATGTCAATGTATGTGAGGGCATGTATAGGTGATATAATTGTGTATTATAAGAGAGGTGTATCATGTTATTCATTATTCAAAGACCTAATGCATTCCTACCCTCAAAATAGTAGGCTTTAGTGTTCCCACAGTATTATGGAATAGGTGATGAAGCCACTTGAAAGCACACTTTACATAATCAGGGTAGCAAGGTCCATCAATAGCATTGAAAATAGGTCGAGGGTCTCCTATGGAAGATTAAGGATGGCAATAACATTTTCCCTATAGTTTGGGTCTGGAAAAAGGCAAGTTGCAGCTTAATCATCAAGTTCTCCTAGTGCCTGCAGACATGTGTTCAGAGTAACTCCTTAACTACCTGTTTCTAGTAGATGTCTCCTCCAAATGTGTAGATTAATTATTAACAAAAAATGCTTGCCTAAATTTGATCTTGGATGAAGATAAGCAGCTGATAGTATATGGTTATGACATACCATGAAATGCAAACTTAATCAACTAAGAGGATATTCTCATTTAGAATAACATTGTCTATGGTCCAGAACACAGCTAGAGAAAAGCACATGCTAACCCTGAAAGTTGTCCGTTGTAAATGCTGCCTCAGATTAGGTTAGAGATGGAATATTGGAGAGACTTCCTACAACTAAGTGCCAAAGAATCTCTATGATGTTGTGAGATATGATTCTGAGCCTGCTCTACAATTGAATAAGAGATAGGGGATGGGAAATCACAAGATCCAATGGCAAATACAATCAATTTATTTGGAAGTTCCAAGTTTCTTTAGGGCACAAAGTTTTGATATGGTCAATGCTCCACCAAAGTTTGGCAGTTAAGGAAAGGCTCACAAAGTTGGTGTCCTAGATTCTTTATGTAGACTTTGTGGTACCAAGGAAATAATTGACCATGTTTTTCAAAAAGGCTTGTTTGCTGGTGTAACAACCCCAAGTGATTCTGCCCTGAATTTTCAGTTTATTCTGTTTGACATTCCGTCAAACACTTGTTGTGCAATCTGGTCTGAGGCTGATGTACTGATGTTTTTGAGTTGTTTGGAGTTTGTTTGAATGCAATTACAAATACCAAATGAAAGATAACATAACCACATTCATTGCAATCATGAGTAATAACATATCAACACCCATTTATGCCTTTGGATTCACTTAAAGATGTCTGATTACAAAGTAAATCAGATGTGATACAGTCTGATATAGTTGTAACAACAATACAAGAGATGTTCAAATTAAAGATTTGAACAATTGACCATCAACTACATACCCGATTTAGTCTTCCTTGACAATATGAGATCATACATAACACTTAGATGACAAATAGAAGACTGATCTTGTTGCAGCTGTTCACAAGAAGTCTGATATGTATTTGTAGGTGATGGCAACGTCAAATCAGCTCCCAAATTTGATCTCCAATCTCCTCCAATGCTAGAGCAAAGGGTCCTCTAGGTAGCTGCCATCTTGGAATGGATGTTAGGTATCTATTGGATGATGAAATGGCTGTTTAAACCCCTGATTTATCAACTGTTAAGTCTGCAGAAAGCTGATACACAATCAGGTTGCAAAATGATGTTGGCAATGATCACAAACTCTCCAAAAATGTGAAATGATTACTCCAATGGTGCCACCAAGGTTGGTTGATAACCAACATCAAAGGAATGGTGCAAATGCTGTCCAAACCTGTTCCTCCAATCTGAATTTGATTGCAGATGTCTGATATGATAATCTGAGCACATTAATGGTTGTCAACAAACCCTCAATGATGGTGCTAGCTCCTCCAAGCCGTCCCAAACCCTAGGCAATGAGGATAGATGATATTATCACTTCAAAACCACCACGATCTACTCAAGAAATTGCCCAGATCTGCAATATGACATGTACAAAATCCTTCCTCAAGCTAGCTGTACCATTCTTGCTGTCATACACAAGCCCTAGCAGCTGTAATCTGCAAGTATATCATAGAAAGTCCTTCAAACCTGCATAGAAAGCTTCAAACCCTAGCTGATATGCTGATCTCCTCTCAAACCCTAGTTGATATGAAGCTCCAATCTAAAGTAAAACTGCAATTATGCCCAATGATGAACCCTGGATGGATCCACCTCACCAAGTGGAATGGGTTTTCGTCCAAACCATGAATTCTAAGAGTTTTCATCCTTAGAAGCTTGTTGAAACACAGTTACAGCCAAGAGAAAATCTCCAAGTTTCAAATGACAAATATCCAATATGATCCAAAGGACTCCCAAATGCCATATTTTATAACCCACAACTTGGGTGCCCAAATCCAATACATTGTACTTTATTTTCAAGTCCACCATCATAAAATAATATTTTATTTTAATTTTCTTTATTTTTCCTCAAGTTGGGCGGCCCATATGGAGAAATAAAATAATAATATTTTATTATTTTTCCCACTAGACTTGGGCGGTCACTTTATGGGCAAATATAATAATATTTTAATAAATAAAATATTATTTTTTTATTGTCATTTGCTTATTTCCATTTTTCTCCTTTTTTCTTATTTTTCCACTCTCCAAGTGGTTTGCTCCTACCCTTGGCAAATTATTTTAATATTTTTGACTTTTCCAAAAATAATACAAAAATACTCTAAGTCATATTCCACTTTCGTTTTGCCAAGGAAAAATAGTTGAGGCTATTAAAAAGCGAATTTCCATTCTCCAAGCTTTAAGTTGTTTGCCAACTTCCCATTCTCCAAGTTTTAAGTCACTTTAGCTCAAAAAGGGGACATTACAGCTGGTGCCCCACATCTTGGCAAAAGATCTACTCAAGGACACTTGGATGATTAGGGAAAGCTGCTAATTTTTATGGCACATGGTTTGACTAATGCCTATGGGATTTGTGTGAAAATCAAATATACAGTGCCGCATTTACCCCCCTCTACTCTTCTTGCTAAAAGGAAAACAATCCCTTGCAAGAGATCAACAAACACATTATCATAACACCACTTGGATCTAACATGCCTCCTCTGAAATGTTCTGATACAATACATGCCTCCAAGAGTCTCTGAAAGATGATCAAGGGCATGCAGAAGTTCGCTGTTCTGAATGAACTCGAAGAGTAAACTATCAAAGTTCACATCACAACCCTTCGTAAAATGAATTCTCAAGGTTCGGAAGGTCTGAAAAGGCATATACTTGCTGTTGTTCAAGACTGTAATCAGCAATCAACGATCTGCTTTTAACAAGTTTAGCACTCTACACAAGGAACAACATCTGCTCCAATGGAATCTCCAAGTATAAGCGTTAAAGATGGGCATTGTATTGGTCAAAAAAAACTCGGAGGTGGCTGGAAAACACTTCCAAACAATCTCTAATTGAAACCTTTTACTTCCCTTGATAGAAAAGTCTTGCCCACTCTCATGAATGTGAGTAAACCCAAGTTTGAAGTGGTTGATCTGCAACAAAGTTCAAACTAAATTTTGTACTATTCTCCACAAAGGAACATCTCTTTGGTCACCATAGCCTTCCAACATACTTCATTGGTGACCACTAGCATGTATTCGAAGCAATGAGTCAACTCCACCATGCTTGTGCTGCGCAACTCTGATATTCATATGCATCTCATTTGAAGATCCAGTACAACCCAAGGCATCTTTCCCCAAAAGAATGCCTCTCATGCAACATAACCAAGTGTCATCCTCAAACTGTTCCTCCAAGGTATTAGGATCAAACAAGAATATTGTGTTCATTTTGAATTCATCCTCATGCACTTCATGGTAGTTTGTAACTTCTTTGTCATTTCCTTGAAACTCATCCATGATAGTGCCAACATCTAAGAGCCTAGGGGCAATCAAAATTGCACCCAATCCATAAAGTGGATTAACAATCAAGTGGAAAACATGTTTAGATCCTTCTATGACCCATACACCATGAGAAACAAATCTGAAACTCCCACTTTTTGCTGTTGTTCTAAGAATTCCAACAAGCTCAAAATCATGTTTAAGAAACTTTTCAAAGTCTGAAATGTAGAAGCCTCCATGATTCAACATGTCCCATGTAGAAACTTCATCTTCATCTTTACTTACACCCTCTTCATCAGGTGGTCTCCTTGGAGGATTACCAACCATAAGGCTTGGCACATCCTTGTGATATGATCATGTTATACCAACAAGCTGGAAACCACACTCTAACTCAAGTTTTGAAACTTCTCCCAGATCCCATACCTTGATGTTGTCAGCAAGTGTGTTGCTACAATCAGGAGTTGTTTCATTATCCAACCTAAAGAGCGAATTATCATAAGCAGTTTTTGCATCTATCACAAAGAGAGGGTTATCACGAATGTGAAAATCATTACTCCCTTCTTGCTCAAACCCATCAAAATCAGCATATGCAACTTTTGACTTCTTTGGAAAGATCTCCAAATCAAATTCTTCTTAGAGATTATCAAGCTCATCAATTACTAGCTTGATCTCTTCTGACAATGCATCTTTTTCTTGCTCTCTAAAGTTTGTAACAGCAACTAGCTGTTCTTCAATTTCTAGAATCGCCATTTGGGAATTTTGCAACAAGTCTTTTGTTGAATCAAGCTCAAGGGTGAGCTCATCAACCTTTCTCTTCTTCTCTTTTGACGCACTAATGGCTTCTACTGCAAACTTGATAGCAAGATCACAATCTTTAATCACATGCAAGTACTCTGATTTTACCATCTCCAAAGAGTCTTTAATAATTTGGAAGTTTGAAGGAGCAACTTTCCTTTCAATGTCTCCCTTCAAAAGTTCTTCTAAGACTTGGTGTGAGTTGTCCAATCCTACGAGGACTTGGATTTCTCTCCCATCTATGACTAAGAGTTGTTCCTTCAATTCACACAACTCCCTAGTACTTCACTCAACCGAATGGCTTGGTTCTCCTTGTAGCAGAGATTCTGAAAATTCTTCTTCAGGAGCAATATGTTCATCAATATCTACTTCCTCCTCACAATCACTTTGATCAAATGATATAGCAGCACCATACTCAAGCATTGAGTTATCACTAAGGGTTGATTTAAGGCCTTCAAAAAACTCCACTTCAATATGCTCTCCTTCTGAACTCTTTGAGAAGTCAAACTGTTGTCTTTCATCCATGGGAAAAACCCACTCAAAATCAGAATTGCCATCAATAGAATGGTGAAGATGCTCCACATTAGGTGTTGTTCTGAAAATTTCAGCAGCATCAATTTCTTCAACTACTGCAAATACACTTTTCTCCATGTCCTCGTCAAGACATTCTACTACAATAATCTTAGTATCACTTGATAAATCGTCTTCTAGCAATCTATCAATCATTCTCATCTCAGTTTTTAGCGTAGTGGCATCTTCATAACCATCAAGGTCCTCATCAAATGTAGGACTTGCAAAGTCCAACACTTCCGGTTCCAAATCTTCTTTGACTTCTTCAAGGCTAGGCTCAACTTTAGAAATTTCTGCTGTAGTCTTCTCTAAATCAGCTAGCTCTTCAATTATCATATCTTTTTTGGGTTCCATAAGCTTTTGTAGGAATGAACATGTGAAAGTCACTGGTTCATCTTCTTTGTTTTTGCATTGGTGGTTAGGCTCCCAAGAATCCTTGCATAGAAAACAAAGATTTCTTCTCCTAAGTTCATTCTTGCTGTCATCTTTCTTCCTTGTAATGGGAGAGTTCTTGTTCTGTTGGCTAGAAGGTCATGTCTTGGAATAGTTTTTGGTCTTTGACATTGGAGTAGTTAGCTCTAGCTTCCTTGAAAACATTTTCTTCTTCTCCTCTTCCTTCCTTGTCCTTCAAATGTATTTTATAAGGCCCTTTTTGTCAGGATCCCCCTCTTTGATTATTTCCAAAAAATTATCCAAGGAAATTTGATGCTTAAAGTCATCTGATAATCCCTAGTACTCATCAATAATTTTTGTGGCCTCTAGTTCATACCTCCTTCGATCCAACTCCCTTTCAATTGTTCTTTCCAATTCAGCCTAACTTTGTCTAAAAGATTCAAGCAAAGAATTTGTTGTTTCTCTATCTTCCATGATTCAAATGATAAATGAATATCAAATTTCTGCTGAAGCTGAAATGACTGAACAATAAACTGGAACTACTGAAAATTGAACATGCAAATATTGATTACTGTCATGCAACTATATCTTCGGCCTCAACTTCAACTCTGACATGCAAGCATTTGGGTACTAACATGCAGCTGAAACTTCTGGCATGAACTCTACACAAGGGTTAGCAATCCAACAGGCTGGTAGGTAACCCAGCTCTGATACCACTGTAATATAGCACTAGATTCTTTTTGAAATCAACACTATTGAAATGAGAAGCAACAATCATAATCTTCCACACCCTTCTAATCACCCAGTTCCCGATATGGGCAAGGTGAGAGCATACTAGTGCTTCAGACTTAGCAGTTAAAATACAGAACAACAACTAACAACTTCCACTTGTTCAATGGGCTTCCACTTATTCAATGGGAAATCACCACTTATTCAGTAGGAGTACTGAAAGGAAAAGCATAGGCACATCCACTTATTCAGTGGGAAGTCTTTACAATGAAACCACTTATTCAGTGGGGTGAGTAACATAAACAAGAAAATATCACTCCCACTGGCGGTACTACCATCCAGGCATTACAATCACCCAATAATGAAATATAAATGTTTATCACAAATGATTGTAAGCTCAAATACATCAAATACTTCTGATTTTCAAATTAAACATACTGCTGCAACTTTTCACAGAAAGATAAATCTGTTATCACTGTTGTAGCATTCAAAAATCATAAAGAAATGGCACTAAAATCATCCAAAGTTCTAAACAACATAAGTAGACATACCCACAAAGCTCTAGTATTGTAGATGATGAAGAAAGCTCAAACTATCATTGTAAACCCTTCTGAAAACACTGTAACAGCAGAATCACAGATCTAATATAAATTGTAGCAGGCTATGGGTCTGAAAATGAAACACTGCAAACCCTAACCAGCAGAGAATAGTCCACAAATCTGATTTATTCAACCCAAAACAACACTGATTTCAGACTTGTGACTGATATATATTGTTTATTAGGTCTGAACAACAAAGGAAACACTCCAAAACTTCATACTGATAGGTGTTATGAAGTACCCAGGTGATGCAAATGGTCCCAACACTGATCTTCTACTGAAAACACTGACATGCAACCATTAGAACTAACATGCAATCACCAACAATAATATGCAATGATTGATACCACACATGCAACCATCGAGCATTGACATGCAACCATTAGAACTAACATGCAAGTGTTGATCACTAACATGCAATATGAAAATTAAATCTCTAAATTACTAGAAAAAACTGGAAGAGCTTCACACAAATAACAATGGCACAAACCGTTCAACACAATGGTAGTTTTTGACATGAAACCACACCCAATCTACAAGAGGGTTTTCGTCCTCAAAAAAAAATGGAAGAACACACAGGTTCAATCCAGCAGAGTAACAATATCATATCAATAGCATAACCCTCAACAATGACCTCCAACTCCCTTTTATAACTTTTTGGAGCTATTTTAGGAAAAAGCATTTTTTTTGTTTTTTCACTACTTTTTCAAAAAAGTGTTTTTTGCTTTTCCATCGCTTTTTTTGAAAAAACACTTTTTCCTCTCCAAAAACCTTTATTTGAAATAATATTAATATTTCAAGTGCAAAGTCTCCTTTTTAAGTGTCTATCTTTTAAAACACTTAAGTACCTTTCTGAAGAGCTATTATACTTAAGTTATCTTTTAAAATATTTACAAAATTGGATAACTTAAGTGAATTTAATAATTAATAGCTCAATAGTTCTCCCAATTTTACGTAAAATCCCAAATTTAAGCGAATTGCAAAATAAATCATACCGACATGATCTTGAAGGTTTGAGATGAAGAATGATGCCAACTGGGTGACTTACTATAAATAGATAGCTTCTCCAAGAAGTTTGGAGAGCAAACTGGAAAGCCGAAAGTGCTTCAGAAAGCATCACTATAATCCTGAACACCAACTGAGCTCAATGCCATAATCAACTGCTCTGTAAAACTGAGCCACGGCCATTCCAAGAACGTTGGAGTCCTCTCAAACAAAGCCAATAGCCTCCTGAAGACTAGGAACAACGAAATGCGCACAAAAATCTATGTGCCAAAAAAGGGACATTACAGTCTTGAGTCATTTTGGTATCACAAAGACAATACCTACTTTGCAAAGGTATGTTTATTGGTCAACCATGCAAGTTGATGTTGCAAAATGCATGAGATGTGTTTTATGTAGGACAAGTTAACCTGGTAATAGAAAATTGGGTTTTTATATGCCTCTATTGGTTCCTTCTAGGCCATGGGAAAGCATTTATATGGATTTTGTAAGAGGATTGTCTATGTCAAATAAAATGCATGACTCTTTGTTTATTGTTGTATATCAGTTTAGCAAAATGTGTATCCTCGTTCCTTGCAAGAAAACTCTAAAGGGCAATGATGCAGATGAGTTATTTTTTACTGTGTGGATTCATTTTGGTTTGCAAATTCTCTTATTTCAAATAGCGATTCCCAATTTTTGGGAACATTTTGGACTATATTGTGGAAAAAGATGGAAACTAGATCCAAGAGATCTACAATTGATGGGCAAACTAAGGTGGTCAACAAGACATTGGTACAAGCCTTGAGGGGGTGTTATAGGTGGCATCCTAAGGCTTGGGATAAAAATTTAGCATATAGCTAGAATTTTTATAGGAGAACATTTCATTCTTCTACTAATAAAGCTCCTTTTGAAACATGTTTATGTTACTTACAACCAAGTCCTTTTAATATTATGATGGGAAAGCCAGAAGAGAAACAAGAAAAGGTTGTCTCAAAAATCCACAAAGCCAAAAAATTCATAGAGAAGATAAGGAAAATACAACTCCAAGCACAACAGAGTTTAAGGGAGTCTCAAGCAAAATGCACAGCAAGATATTAGCATTGAGTTGAGCAAAAGACTTATGTTTGGGGAAAAGGTATGATTGTACTTGAGCAAGGAAATAATCCAAGGTAAATCTAAGAACCCTAAGCCACTCAGGAGTTGGATAGATGTTTTGCAGAAGAAGTAGAGAGTGTCAGGAAGAGGGGTACAAGAAAGTTGGCAAATTGGGTTTAAAGGACATTTTCCAAGCAAAGCTAAGTTAATTCCAAGGAGACAGTGATGAAGAAATTTCCTCATCGTATGAGTTTCTAAGCTTTTGGATATCAAAAGCCTCTTAACTGGGGAGGTGTGATCCAAGTTGGATTGTGTAATGTTTGTTAAATACACTTAGACAACTATTCTCAAGAAGACCAAAAAGAAACTTGTAAGACACTTCTATTTGATTAATCCCATTGTGTTTCAGCAAAAAATGGAGGACAGATAGGGCAAGTGGTCTAGAAGGGCAAAGACATGTCTAAAGCGATCTGGACACCTTGGATGTGAAATTTAGTTTGGTAGATTCTTAAAATATAGAGTTTTGTGGATGGTAGCAGAATTGCCAGTCTAAGCAAGCAGCAGTTTGGCAACCACCAATTTTTAGTAGATGGTAATTGTGCAGCTGCAACTGACAATTTATGTAGGCAGTAGTTGCATAACCATCTGTCTTTTAAGGGGTGGTTTTGAAACAACCACGATCGATGCGTTTTCAACAATACATAATGCATTGGTTTCATCACATGACAACTAACTGTTAAAAGTATTGGCTACAGACAATGTCACTTCCCTTTCTGAGTCTTCAAACTTCCTTCTCCAGCTTCTAGAGATGTTGAAATCACATTAAGACCCCTCAGGCACTGATGCACATAATGAATGGAAAATACTTGTATTGAGTTGGAAATGCTTTTTGAGTTAAGACTTTTGAAATCTGGATAGTATTTGATGATATTTGAAGAGTTCTTGATGTCACAGGGCCGTACGGAACTGGCAGAAGACATATGATTTTCTGGTGCAGATCGATCTCTATTTAGGGCAGATTCTGCTTTGTTTGGTGTTGTGGATTGGATGTTACTAGTTGTGTAGCAGTTTGAAAGGGGTTTATTGTTTATGTCCCTTTATTGTGAATGCTTACCATGTCCCAGGTCTGCTGTACAGCAGGGTGGAAATCAGATTTTGCAAATTCAGAATTGATCAGCTGTGGGTTTTGAATGTTATCTGCATTATACAGTATTGGTTCTTGTGATTGATGATGCTAATTGCTATGCAGGGTTAACTTCATTGATTTGTCAAGCCTTCATGATGCCAGGGACAAGCCTAATCAATATTTCTGAATTATATTGCATTTGAATTCATTGTAATTTTCCTTTATATGCAAGCACATTTATTAACCCCTGGATGGTTCAATCGCCAGTGTGGAGAATTGGAATGAATTTATCTTTCTTGTTATCTACCCACTGAATAAGTGGTGAATCCTGTAATGTCCCTTTTTTGGCGCATAGGCTTTTGTGTGCATTTTGGCTTGTTCTTAGTCCCTTAGTGGTTATCCGACATGTCCGGGAGAACTCCAATGTTCTTGGAGTGGCCACAGATCAATTTTGCAGAGCATTTGGTTATGGCTTTGAGCTCAGATGGTGTTTATGATCATTGTGATGCTTTCTGATGTTAGATCGGGCTCCCGGTTTGCTCTCCAAGATTCTTGGAGAAGCCGTCTATTTTTAGAAAGTTGCCCGGAAAGCATCATTCATTTTCCCAACCATCATGGAGTATGTTGGTATGCTTAATTTTGCAGTTTGGTGGTGTTTGGGATTTTCCGCAAAATGGTGTTATTTAATGAGCTATTTTAATTATTATTTTCACTTAAGCTCCTAGGGGTGAAAATAATTAATAAAAATCTAAGTGTTATAGCTCGTTGGAAAGAGGAAAAAAAGTTTTAAATCATGGATGCATCATTTTGGGGCCTTGCGTAGCAGATATTTCCTTTATTTTGATAAAGGGGTCTTTGGAGCTAAAAAGAGCTTTTAATTAAAAGTGGTGACTTTAAGTTGTGCACACATAAGGAATTATTTTATATTGTTTGAGGAGAAATATGAAGGGATAAAGGAAATAATATTTTATTTCCCTCAAAAAGTTATAAAAAGAGGAGTTGGGTTCATTGTTTAGGATGCTTGGATTTGTATTGTTACTCTGCTGGATTGAACCTGCGTGTTCTTCCATATTCTCTTGAGGACGAAAACCCTCTCATAGAATGCTCTTGAGGACGAAAACCCTCTTGAGGTTTGTTGTGATTTCATACAGGAATCACTAGTGTGCTGAAGGTGGATTCGGTGCAAGCTCAAACAGAGTTTGCCATGGAGCTTAATGGAGTTGATCGATTTTGTGTAGTTTTTGTGTGTGGATCAGTTTTGTAGTATTGATATGTGATTTAGATCATTTTTGGAGTGTTTTTGAAGTGTCTTTGTGGAGTTTGGTTTGTTTCCTGACATGGCCGTACTATGATGGCCGTACACTGCAGCAAGAAATCGATGGTCATTGGAAATTATTGATGTTGTTGGGAATCAAATTGTTTGTGTTATTTTTGTCTGCCCTAGATGCACATTTTAAGAATAGTATGAAGAAGTTTGGTGGAGTATTGTGAATGCTATGAACAGCCGTACTTGTCCCGGCCGTACGGCCCTATTCAGAGTTAATTAATAGTTGTTGATCAATATTATTGTTGTTTGTGTGATGTAAGTGCTCAGAATTATTGGTATGGGTTCAATAATCAGATCTAAGACAGTTTTCTGGGTGAATATCAGATGTATATAATGTTTGATGTGTTTCCAGCTTCTTGCATGGCTGCCGTACAGTCTGGTACAGTCAGCAAAATTGAATAAATTGTGATCAGCAATGTCTTCTTGTAACTTTCAGTCAGGGGCAGTATGTGGTATTTGTTTAAAGGGATACTAATATGTTGTGGTGAGTTTGATGTTCATTAAAGAGAGGTTGAACACTTCGAGAACCACCATACAGTCATAAAGGCACTCTGTTAACAGAAGTATACTCAGTTTGCAATGATCCTTGGCATGATATCATCTTGGGCAGTTTGTGTTGATGGTGTTCTTTAATACTAATTTCATATGCAGGGTTTCCTATGTTTCCAAGGCATACAATGCTGATATGCTGATCTAATGCATTTTTCTGAATAGTTGGCTGTTTGATACTTCATTTGTAATCATTTCTTATTTGTAACTCACATAATATCCCCTGGATGGTTTACCGCCAGTGAGGAGAAATGAACCTTTCTTATTTGCTCTCACCCACTGAACACTGAATAAGTGGATGGCTTTATAACTTTTTCATGTTTGCTTATTTACCCACTGAAAGTGGTGAATTCCCACAGTTTGTGGATGCCTGCATATGCAGATGAATGTTTACTTGTTTGCACAATGTTTTAATTTGTAATCCAAAGCACAGTATGCTCTCACCTCGCCTAGTTGGGATCTTGGTGATCAGAAGTGCGGAGGAGTTTAGTTGTGCTAACACTGTTTATCATTGTTCTATATTTTGGAAAAAATTTTGGAGCTGTATATTACAGTGGTATCAGAGCTGGTATGTTCTTGCCAGCCTGTTGGGAAGCTAATTTGTTGCAGATCTTTCAGTTGAGCAAGTCAATTTTCAGCTTTGCTTGTGAGTGATCAGCACTTGCATGTGTGTTCAGAGTTGGGCAGTTGAAAGTTTTTGAGCAGTGTTGAGAGATCATGGCATCTCTTATGCAGAAAAGAAGTGAGACAGAGGTTCTGGATGAATTAGAAAGAGTTGTTCAAGAGAAATTGGATCGAAGGAAGTATCATCATGAGGCCACTAAGATTATTGATGAGTACGAAGAACTACCAGATGACTATAAGCAACAACTCCCTTGGAATGCTTTCTTGGAAATCATCAAGGAGGGTAATCCGAATAAAAAGGGATTTATAGAATACATTCAGAAGATAAGGAATGAAGAGGAGATGAAGGAAATGTCCTTGTGCAAGCCTGAGTTAACTACTTCAAAGGCAAGGACCAAGAACTTTTTTAAGTATTCACTTTCCAGCCCATTGAATAAGAAGCCTCCTATTTCGGGGAAGAAAGAGTTCAGCAAAAATGAACTTAGAAGAAGAAATCTTTGTTTCCTATGCAAAGATCCTTGGGAACCTAACCACCAATGCAAGAAAAAGGAAGATGAATCAGCAACCTTCACCACATGTACTTCCTTTTTGAATGGTGTGAAATCTGAAAATGGTGAAGATGAAGATTTGTTAGTTGAAAGAAATGAGTCTAAGCCTCTGTATGATGAAGACAAAGTCACAAATCATGAGACATGCATAGAGGAGTTTGCTAAATTGGAGAAGTCTACAGCAGAAAATTGTGAAGTTGAGCTTTGCTTTGACGAAGAGCCAGAAGTGTTGGATTTTGCAAGCCCTTCATTTGATGAAGATCCTGAAGATGCCACTACATTTGAGGAGTTGAAAATGATCGATAGATTGCTTGCCGGTGACTTTGCAAGTGAGCCTGAGAGGATTGAAGCAATGTGTCTTGTTGAGGACATGGGAGACAATGAAATCACAAAAGATAAAAAGTTTGATACTGCTGCAACTTTCAGAACAGCACCTAATGAAGAGCATTTCCACCATTCTAGTGATGGAAGTCTTGATTATGAGTGGAATTGTTCCATGCAAAGAGAAGAGCAGTTAGATTCTTCAAAGATCCTTGACGAAGAATGTGTTGATGAAGACTTTAAATCAGCCATTGGTGATGATTCAATGTTTGATTATGAGACTGCCATTTCATTTGATCTAAGTGATGAAGAAGAAGATTCAACTCCTATGCAATTTGAAGAACTTAGTATCCTTGCAGAAGAGTCAGTTGATGAGTATGTTGATGAAGAGTTTGTTGGAAGATTTGGATCAGCCTCAAAGGTTGGCTCAACATTGAATTTATGTGATGCTACTTCTTGTAGTCAAAGTAGCTATGAAGAGGATAACTTTAAAGCAGCTGATTTTAAGGATCATGCTTCTAATGATATGACAGAAAATTTATTGTGTGCAGTTGATTTGGATTTTAAGAATCAATTGTTAGTCACCAAAGATAAGGTTGTGCAAGTTCTAACACATTTGGATAGCTCACATAAGTTTGTTGAAGATCACATTTGGAGAGCTGAAGTTGAGAGGAGACAAATGGGCATAGAAAAAAGATCTTCACTTGAAGATTGGTGTGTAGTCAGGAAGGCATTGGAAACTTTGAAATCAGATTATTTGAACTTGCTTATTGATAGGGATCATGTCCTTGAGATTGCTGGCCAAAATTTTGATGCATTGAAAGAAAGAGATGCTGAAATTGATAAGCTTATATTTAAGCTTAAAACAACTATGGATTCTTTAGAGAGTACCCAAATGGCTCTCTTAGAAGTTGAAAGTCAGTTTGTAGATGTACAACAATTCAAGGAACAAGTTGGAGCTGCTAAAGCAGATAAAGGCAAGATGATAATTGAAGAGCTTGATTTGCTCCGAGGAAGTTTTGACTTAGGACAGTCTCCTAAGTATGCAGATACAGAGTTGGAGCAAATTGATGAATTGTGTGAACAAAAAGGTGAAAACAACTTCCAATCATTTGATGATTCTTTTTCTATGACGGAAGTTGAGTATACACATGATAATCCACTCCTCATGTTGAATGATGAAGAACAATTGGATGTAAGTAATATGGAGGAGGATAGTAACAGGATATGGGATCCGGGTGCAAAGCATTCATGGAATATTACTGTGCACAAAAACTTCTTCAACTGGAAGTTTTCATCAGTTGTTGAAGATGGGCATAAGTTTCAGGTATGCAATGGATTAGGTTCTATGATGGCTCACTTTCATAAGGGAGTTTATTTGAAGGATAGTGGTGTTGGTAAGGTTGTTTTATGGATGAATTTGAAGTCAAATTTATGTCATGAAGCTGCTGTCCTTCATCTGATCAGCCATAAAAATTGTTTATTTGCATACATAATGATTGATTGGAGAGAAATTTTGGTCATAACTTTGACTTATTCTGATTGTAGATGGCCTAAATTTCTTATTGTTCTCAAAATATTTCAGTTTTGTTGTTGCTATCTCATTTTGAGATTACTAAAATTTGATTTTCATGAGATTATTTCAGACTTGTGCAACCATGAGATTGATCTTTTTGTTGATTTTAGCCTTTTATGGGAAAATGACAAAAGTTTTCAGCTGAAAGGAACAAGTGTTACAGTTACTAATGCTCTTTTGGAGAGTGAGAATCAGCTGATTCATGGTTGTTCAGAGTTGTTTTCAGCTTGTGATCAAGCTAAATTATGTTCTTCCTTGGAGGAGCATCACAGATTTTGGTTCCCAACAGTAGTTTCATGTTGGACAATTGTATTGATGATTGCTAACTCTTTCATTTTTGGAGTTAATGACGTTTGGGATCCAAATAGTTATGTGATTGGAAGAATGTTTCAGAAGTGTAATCAGAATACCAGCTGTGCAGTTCACAGATATATCAGAGTAGAGCAACAAAAGTGGTGTGAGGCATTCTTCAGATTGATTTGGGATCCAGGTATATTATGGATGATCATGCAAGTATCTATGTTGGATAGCATGTATTGCTTGAGGACAAGCAATCTTGAGCAGCGAGGACTGTAATGTCCATTTTTTGGCGCATAGGCTTTTGTGTGCATTTTGGCTTGTTCTTAGTCCCTTAGTGGTTATCCGACATGTTCGGGAGAACTCCAATGTTCTTGGAGTGGCCACAGATCAATTTTGCAGAGCATTTGGTTATGGCTTTGAGCTCAGATGGTGTTTATGATCATTGTGATGCTTTCTGATGTTAGATCGGGCTCCCGGTTTGCTCTCCAAGATTCTTGGAGAAGCCGTCTATTTTTAGAAAGTTGCCCGGAAAGCATCATTCATTTTCCCAACCATCATGGAGTATGTTGGTATGCTTAATTTTGCAGTTTGGTGGTGTTTGGGATTTTCCGCAAAATGGTGTTATTTAATGAGCTATTTTAATTATTATTCACTTAAACTCCTAGGGGTGAAAATAATTAATAAAAATCTAAGTGTTATAGCTCGTTGGAAAGAGGAAAAAAAGTTTTAAATCATGGATGCATCATTTTGGGGCCTTGCGTAGCAGATATTTCCTTTATTTTGATAAAGGGGTCTTTGGAGCTAAAAAGAGCTTTTAATTAAAAGTGGTGACTTTAAGTTGTGCACACATAAGGAATTATTTTATATTGTTTGAGGAGAAATATGAAGGGATAAAGGAAATAATATTTTATTTCCCTCAAAAAGTTATAAAAAGAGGAGTTGGGTTCATTGTTTAGGATGCTTGGATTTGTATTGTTACTCTGCTGGATTGAACCTGCGTGTTCTTCCATATTCTCTTGAGGACGAAAACCCTCTCGTAGAATGCTCTTGAGGACGAAAACCCTCTTGAGGTTTGTTGTGATTTCATACAGGAATCACTAGTGTGCTGAAGGTGGATTCGGTGCAAGCTCATACAGAGTTTGCCATGGAGCTTAATGGAGTTGATCGATTTTGTGTAGTTTTTGTGTGTGGATCAGTTTTGTAGTATTGATATGTGATTTAGATCATTTTTGGAGTGTTTTTGAAGTGTCTTTGTGGAGTTTGGTTTGTTTCCTGACATGGCCGTACTATGATGGCCGTACACTGCAGCAAGAAATCGATGGTCATTGGAAATTATTGATGTTGTTGTTGGGAATCAAATTGTTTGTGTTATTTTTGTCTGCCCTAGATGCACATTTTAAGAATAGTATGAAGAAGTTTGGTGGAGTATTGTGAATGCTATGAACAGCCGTACCTGTCTTGGCCGTACGGCCCTGTTCAGAGTTAATTAATAGTTGTTGATCAATATTATTGTTGTTTGTGTGATGTAAGTGCTCAGAATTATTGGTATGGGTTCAATAATCAAATCTAAGATAGTTTTCTGGGTGAATATCAGATGTATATAATGTTTGATGTGTTTCCAGCTTCTTGCATGGCTGCCGTACAGTCTGGTACAGTCAGCAAAATTGAATAAATTGTGATCAGCAATGTCTTCTTGTAACTTTCAGTCAGGGGCAGTATGTGGTATTTGTTTAAAGGGATACTAATATGTTGTGGTGAGTTTGATGTTCATTAAAGAGAGGTTGAACACTTCCAGAACCACCATACAGTCATAAAGGCACTCTGTTAACAGAAGTATACTCAGTTTGCAATGATCCTTGGCATGATATCATCTTGGGCAGTTTGTGTTGATGGTGTTCTTTGATACTAATTTCATATGCAGGGTTTCCTATGTTTCCAAGGCATGCAATGCTGATATGCTGATCTAATGCATTTTTCTGAATAGTTGGCTGTTTGATACTTCATTTGTAATCATTTCTTATTTGTAACTCACATAATATCCCCTGGATGGTTTACCGCCAGTGAGGAGAAATGAACCTTTCTTATTTGCTCTCACCCACTGAATAAGTGGAGTATTCCCACTGAATAAGTGGATGGCTTTGTAACTTTTTCATGTTTGCTTATTTACCCACTGAAAGTGGTGAATTCCCACAGTTTGTGGATGCCTGCATATGCAGATGAATGTTTACTTGTTTGCACAATGTTTTAATTTGTAATCCAAAGCACAGTATGCTCTCACCTCGCCTAGTTGGGATCTTGGTGATCAGAAGTGCGGAGGAGTTTAGTTGTGCTAACACTGTTTATCATTGTTCTATATTTTGGAAAAAATTTTGGAGCTGTATATTACAAATCCCCACTACACAAGTGGATGTCTGCTGAAAAGCAGATGCCTGCTCATTAGCAGATGAATGTAATGACTTTGTTGCACAATCCTTAGTTTGTAAACCAAAACACATTATGCTCTCACCTCGTCCGATTTGGGAACTTGGTCATCAGAAGTGTGGAGGTGTTTAGTTGTGTTCATGCAATCTTGTGCTAACATTGTGTTATCACTGTTTAAGTTTTGAAAAAAAAAATTGGGGTAGTTTGTTACAAAAAGCTAATGGAAAAGCGAGCTTTAAAGTGGCAGAGTTGTTATGAAAACACACTAAAGGTGGCAGCAATGTTAGTGATCCACGCCAAAGCTAAGTTACTTAAAAAACATAAAGTGAGGTGCACTTTTGGAGTGGCTTAGCCACCTAAAGTTTTCGGCTAAGTTAGAAAAGATGGCAAATGCCTCATAAAAGTGCAACAAACATTTGAGAGGAAATAAACATAAAGTAAGGCGCACTTTTGGATTGGAAAAGCCACTCAAAAGTTTTTCCTATGATCAAAAAAGTGGCAGTAAGTTAAGTTATCTCCACCAAGGGTAAAAAGGACAAATATGAATCACACTTTCCAGCTAGCTTCACCATCCAAAAGTTCCTACAATCGCACTTTCCAACTAGCTTTTCCATGACAAAACTCCTCCAAGCACAGGAAAATCCAAATTCAAGTGTTAGGCATAATCTCATGGTCAAGGTTTCAATGTTTAGTAGAAAATCCATCCAGTTTTGGAACAATTCTATTTTTAAAATTGCTATTTTTAGCAGGTATGTTTTTTTGAGGAATGGCAAGAGGAGCTCAAAACCCCAACTTTCTATTTTTAGACAATTGTTTTTCATAAAGTTGTTTTTTTATAAAATCATTTTTCAGACGTAGTCATTATTTTTATATCCATGGATAGGGTTTCAACAATTTTCGCAAACTCCAAAAAATGTTTGCCATATTTCAAAGACTCCAGAAGATTTGACAAAGTTTTCAAGTCAAAGTTATTTTAAATTTTTGAAAATAACTTAAGTGGCAAAAGTTGCTATTTTTCCAAAGGAAATAGATATGAGCCTATTATTAGGATTTTATTTTATTAATTGTTTTATAATAAGATTGTTTCAAAGTTGGTTTATTTCCTCTTTACAATAGATAGGGATAGGATTGCTTTAAAGCGGCACTTTTCTATAAATATTTTATTATTATTCTATCCCTTGAAGCTGCCTCTTGAGAGCTTATAAATAAGTGCCTTGAGCACATAATTTGTAATGATAGTTGAAGTCAGACTTATGCTGTAAAAACTGTTGTTCAGAAAAAGTTATTGTTTTCCCATATATTGTGATTTCATAAAGTAAAGTGAATTGAATAACTTTGTCAAACTTTGAATTGATGTTTGTTATTCATTAAGTAGTGGTTTTGTATACTACTTAGTAATTTATTTTCCATAATCATGTAATGTTCATCTGTTTAACGATTTCCTATTGATGTAGATTTATTGGTCTTTGATTTAGCTAGTAATTAGCATTCATCTCTGTTTTTTCGTTGAATCTTTGTTTACAGCTGAATACAGATCTATGTTTTAGCCAGTAAGAAGAGAATGAATGAAAATTGTAGATTTAGACTTGTATAAATAGAGGAAACAAAGGGAGCACAAAGAAGGCCGACATGTACAAATTAGAAAAGGAGAGTGAAAAAAGTTAAGAAAATTCAAAAAATTAAATAAAATAAAAATAAAAAGAAACTTAAAAAAGCAAAAGAAAGAAAGGCACGCACAAGACAATGGACAAAACTAACTACCAAGACAAGGAGCATAAGCTAGGAATCAGATTTTTTAACTTGAGCGAGTAGAGGTTTCCAAGCTTGACTTAGACTCAATCCCCCATCTTGGTTAAGATTACGAGGATGAGAGCTAATTTCCACTACCTCTAAGAGTTTCCGTTTTAAAAAGTTATCTTCCTTGGAAAGAATTCTAGGATTTTCTAAACAAATATGATGTTTGGTGGTGGCAGAATATTCTCCCGGAGCGGAATTATGTGTATGCTCATGCTTAACATCAGCACACTGTTCCTTAAACCTGGCCCTAAAAGAATGACCAGTCTCACTGATATAGGGAGCACCACAGGAACATGAGATTAAATAAACACCTGAACATAAGAGGGGTTCAAGAGGGTCTTTGAGGGAAGAGATCCGAGTTCTAAGAGTCGAGGTAGGTTTGAAAGCACATCTAATGCCCTTTTTTGAAGAATTTTTGAAATTTTGTTCAAAACTCCTTCAATGTAGGGAAGAGATGCAGATGGAAGGTCTAAGGAAGGGAGAACAATAGGACTCCTGAATACAGATCTATGTTTTCATCTGTGTGTTTTCTTTGAATCTTTGTTTACAGCCGAATACAGATCTATGTTTTAGCCAGTAAGAAGTTATCTCCATTTATGCTTGATATTTCACCCTCCTTTAAATCTAGAAATTTCACTACAGGGCTTGACTGTTGATAGTCTAGTGCCTGCATCCAAGGCAAAACAGTTTTACCATACATATTGTTCCGGTTTGAGTTGTCTCGAAAGAGAATAATTAAAATGCTAAAAAGGCCTCAAAGTACTAAGTAGTTTAAGCTTTCTTGTTACTAGCATCTTGGTGAACTGATCTTGGGCTGCTTGGAAAGCCAATAATCTGTCACAGTTTATATTTTCAGTAGTATAGCAGCTGCTTGTTAATTTCTGAGGGCTTTCCTCATTTTGGTTTTTTGGGTGGAAGCTGCATTGTCAACTCCTATTACAGCCAAATACAGATGCAGATGGAAGGTCTAAGGAAGGGAGAACAATAGGATTCCCGAATACAGATCTATGTTTTCATCTGCGTTTTTTCTTTGAATCTCTGTTTACAGCTGAATACAGATCTATGTTTTAACCAGTAAGAAGTTATCCATTTATGCTTGATATTTCACCTTCCTTTAAATCTAGAAATTTCACTACAGGGCTTGACTGTTGATAGTCTAGTGCCTGCATCCAAGGCAAAATAGTTTTACCATACATATTGTTCCGGTTTGAGTTGTCTCGAAGGAGAAAAATTAAATGCTAAAAAGGCCTCAAACTACTAAGCGGTTTAACTTTTTAAGCTTTCTTGTTACTAGCATCTTGGTGAACTGATCTTGGGCTGCTTGGAAAGCCAATAATCTGTTACAGTTTATATTTTCAGTAGTATAGCAGCTGCTTGTTAATTTCTGAGGGCTTTCCTCCATTTGTTTTTTTGGGTGGAAGCTGCATTGTCAACTCCTATGTATTCATTAAAAACTACAATTCCAATAGTAATCGAACATAAACAAAATATTCATCTGAGTAAAAGGATGTCTAAAAACACTGTGGAAGAGCCAATTATTGATTTCTTGACATATGCATGCTAAAATGGGAAGCCACTAAATATAAAGGTTTTAGGCAGTATCAATACTGACAGAAGATTTTTAAATCTCTGACTACAGTTTCCAGAGTTTACCACATTCTTTGAGTAGACAACCTTGAAAATTGAATATTAAGGAAACTCAAACTATAGAGAAAGCTTTCTATGATTTAGATCCTATTTCTCTAAATTTTTAAAAGTGTATGACAAATAGCCCAGCTAAGAATAAGTCTCTATCCAATTCAATATTTCCATCTTCATACCAACATTTGTAATAATTTATTCTAAATTAAGCAAATGCAGAAGCTAGAATCCGAGTAACGTGACATGGAAAAACACCGTAGAAGACAAGTACAAGTCATATTTTTCTTTGACATATGCATACTAAAAATAGGAAACAGCTAAATATAAAAGATTCAAGCATTATCCACTCATTAAAGGGGTAACTGATAAGAAGGTTGTTAGAAATAATATGGGTTGGATGAAAACTCCAAAAGGTTTTTGTAAGCTCAATTTTGGCAGAGTTTCTAGAGGCAATCCAGGCCTTGATGGGGCAGGTGTAGTTGTGCAGGATGCATTTGGTTAGTTTTCGAAGGATGGATCTTTTTCTTGGGGGCTAGGACTAATAATGAAGCTAAATAGGCAGCAGTCATCTAAGATCTTTTCGATGGCTTAGCAGCTAGGTTATAAGAAGTTGATTGTGAAAGGGGATTCTGGTAGTCATACAAGGTTTGAGTAAGACAAAGTGTCTCAGTTGGAAGTTTAGAAGCTTACAAAGAGGCTTTGGTCCTTTGCGTCCATGAGTGCAGCAAGGTTGCTGATCTCTTGGCCAATGCACGGTGGATCAGTCTCTTTTTTCAGCAGTTCTGGGCAATGATTAGAAGGAGGTTTGGGAGGGTCTAGGTGCTCTCCTAGATTCGATTCTCATTCTTGTTGTTTAACCTAAGTTTGTTTGTGTGGGCAGTTTGTTATGCTTTGGTGGGTCTGGCACTTTAATAAAAATAAAAGGAGAGTGAAAGAAAGAAATTATATTAATGTCCACGGGTGACCAAAAGTGGGTCAATGGGTCTCAAAAGTACATCAGTGTACAATAGAAAGTTCCAGGAAGAGAAAATCCTAGAGAGACCCAAAAAGGGGAAGGAACAAAAACAAAGATACAATACAACTGCAGACCACTAACATGTGGTCAAGAAGCCAATTCAAATAGCCAAATAGGGGGAACAAGATCCCCAAAGAGCATAATCTAAGGAGTACTGGAGAGATAGGAGACAATTCTCATCAAATATCTCTATCCAGGCTAAAAAATGGAGGAGTCATTAGTGTCATCATCGATCACTATGAGAGGATCGATCCAAGATTTGATAGTGCTCATAGGGGAGTGTCTAAGGCTAGGAGGGCCAAGCTGGGTGATTTTTAGAGGAAGCAAGGTACTCCCTCTAGAATCACTCCTAACATCCAAGGCTGATATAACTCCCATAGTAATGAAAAAGCTTATAATATGCATCTATCCCTATGGCTAGGGGTGGCCAGAGAGGAGTAGATTTATGTTGTTGAGAAGGATCGAGCCGCACCACTAGAAAGAAGCAAAACCACATTGCCAATGAGGATGTGCTGGGGCATTTGAGCAGAAGTGATAAGTTGTGAGAAATGTCGTCTCACAAGTTTAGCCATGTCTATGTGAGAAGTAGCGGAATCCAAAGACTTTTTAGAGCCACCAGTCTCCTAGATGGGATAGAAGAAGGTGATCAACAACCCCCTGCAAGGATATGTGCCGAAGGGTGACAGCCTCCCATAGATAAAGGGCTAGGCACCATTGGTATGGATATCTAAAAAATGTAGAGAGAGTGTTTCCTGAGTATACACCCTCAATTACATAACAATAACCAAACAAGTAGCATCATTGGTATCTTATGTCATCCTCAAGCCGTGTGACCAATGATGTTGGAGATAGTGAGGATGACATAAGATACCATCCTCCACTCGTAAGAAATGCTCTACACAAAAGCAAGCTTTGGGCTAAGTGACATAGGAGGGGAGGTCCAAATGACCTAGATGTATTGTTTGTAAATTTCCTCTTTGGTAGCTCTAGTGATGGTCTCTTTGAAGGAAGGAGTCAAGTAGGAGTGTCCAAGGAATACATGAAAGGAGATAGTCTATCAATAGACATGCTGATAGAAATAAGGAGCAAGCTATTCTTGGAGTATCAACAATGTTGGTGTCTATTGGAGCCCAATGAAGCAATCTGCTTAAAGGAACGAAGAGATAAGTATGGATAACACTCACTTGTAAATTAATTTGGTGTTTATAATATTAATGATTTCCACGACCCTTCCTTTTTCATTTCTGCTAGAGGCGAAAATTGGTTCGTGGCACACAAGCATATGTGTCCTCCATGCTTTTGTTCATACGGGGCTATTAAAGAGTCAGCTATGTTTGGCTTCCAAGATAGCTTTTTCTCCAAACATCCTTTCTTTCCATTCAATTAGAGTCTCCCTTGTTTTTCTTTGTCATGTGCAAGTTGGGTTGGCATGGTTGCTGTTAGTGTTCTCTGTTTTTATTGGTCTCAAGCTCCGATGGCTTGTCACATATCCTCTAGCAAATCTAGGGGCCCCTTTTTTAGGGGTCTGGTCTCAAACTATTAGCTTAGGGCTATCTTTAATTTTTCTTAAGCCGTCTCCTTGAATTTGGTGAAATGTGTTCTTGGCCCACTGAATTTGAGCAATACTAGAGAGGCAAGGTCCAAAGGTTCCATTCTTGTAGAAGATGGAAGTTAAGGTGCTGGATTTTGACATTCATAGCTGGGTGGTTCATGTTTTGCTCCTGTCCTACAGGGCCTCTTTGTTGTCATCTTCTGCAATGGAGATGGGGCTTTGGCTCCTATTTTTACATAGGGTCCTAAGCAACCTGCTTAAATGGGTGACCTTAGTGTGCTGAGTAAAGAATTATTGTTTGTGTATCATCAATTAGAGGAGGTTCAAGATTTTCGCCTCAACCTTAGGATGCTAGTTAAGCATTTAGAGTTCAACAATTCAAAGGGCCATCTTGAGGTTACCAGATCTTTCGCCCTTCCTTCTCTGATAGATGGCATTTGGAATTGGTCTGCTAAGAGCATGGAAATCATCCATGGGGTCACTTTCCATCACCTAGTGGATTGTATAATCTATCCTAACCCCCATTCTAAATGCGAGGCGATGGCAACTGTGATAGGAAAGGGCTGTCAGTGAATGGGGAGTCACTAGACCAGTTTTGGTTTGGTGGATCTCCTTTGTCTCTTTGCTGTAATTCTTGAGGCCTGAGGTTGATAGTTTTTCTCAGTTTGTGTATGTTTGGTGCTCAATGCTCTTGGTTGGGGCATAATGCTCCTCTTTTTTGTAGCAGCCTGTGTAAGGCCGAGTTTCAGTATGTTAGCTTCTGGCCTGTATGGCCTCTTTTGGTTGTTTTTTTGTATCTATCTAGTTTTTCTATGGGTGAGGGCCCCAATAGATTCCTACATTAATCTATCAAAAAAAAGGATTCAGGCATTATCATGAGCAAAAGAAAATCATACCTTATTTGTTTCTGGAATGAATTTTTTTAAATTTCAGACACAGTTTCCAGAGTCTACCATATTCTTTGAATAGACAACCTTGAATATTAAAGACAGAGGCATTTTGATGGAAGAAACAGCTAATACACAGTGCAACCCCAGTAAAACATCAGTTGGAGTGTATGCACTTCTAATAACTTACATTATAATCCGTTCCACATCATCTGTTGTGTTTCTTTCAGTTTTCTGAAATAGCCAGCATCTTCTCTTGTTGGTTATGTCTTAAACTACATAGAAATATTTGCATGATTTAGAACCCATTTCTCTAAATTTCGAGAAGTGTACAAAAAATGGCCCTCTTAAGAATGTCCCTCTGGCCTAATTCAACATTTCCATCTTCATACCAGCATCAACAATAAATTATTTAAAACTATTCAAATATGGAAGCTAACATCCTAAGGTCAAAGGTGAGTGCTAGCCTATTCAAATATGGAAGCTAACATCCTAAGGTCAAAGGTGAGTGGAAGCTAATGTCCTACCTTAGGAGGACTGAGTGCAGGTTTATGTGAAACTCCTCAATACTGCATAAAAGGTGAAACCTAAAGAAGAAATTGTAAGAGGCATAAAGATGTAAAGCACTAGTCATAATCATATTGACCCGCACGTTACCTTTAGTGATATATATGGTTTACCAAAGCAGTCACCCACACGGTTGTACTTCTGCTAAACGTTCCATTATAGACATCATTCCTTGTCTAAAAACAACTCAGAGATGAATTAAAAGAAAGAAAATTGGCAGGTACACCAGCTCAGTTAGCCAGATGTCATACTTTCTGAATTAAAACAATCCAACTGACAAAACGAAACCATCTAACAGGCAACCTACCGGTCCAATATATCTTAAATTTAGATTAGCTATCCTACTTTCAACTCAATTCTCAGTCAATAGAATCAATTTGGATCCAAACTAGTTATGCTAAACTATGTGCAATATATCCTAATAGCGTAGTGTCCATAAAATGATTTCAAGTCAGTATTGGCATAGCATACCTTGTTACGAGTATAGGAAGATGATAACTCTGCTCTGACTAAATACCCATATCAAGATCAATCCAATCCTGAGCGTGATTGGATTTATATGCTGGACGGATCTCTGCACGGAAATTGGGAATCCCAACTGAATGAGCATGGATGGATATGATGATGTACATAGGTGGGGTTGAGGATGATTGATTAGACAAGATTTGACCTTTGTACTAAGAAATTATATTAAATGGTGAGGACTATGTGGCGAGTCGAGCATTGCAAAAGATGGTGCCTTGTATATCTAGGTAGATGCCAAACAAGACAATGATGTTGCCGTATGAATACAAAATGCTAACGCCCATTGCCCCCTCCCCGGCCTTTTGAATCATCTCGTTGTGAGTTATTAACAGTGACTACGCCCCTCCATTTTTACAATGTCTTTTCGAAATAGCCAACTCGTTTTTTTTAAGAATGAGTGTCTTTTTCAAATATTCAAAAGCCAACTCTAAGTTTGTAGAGGAAAAAGGTGCATACCTTTCTGTTTTTTTTAAAATTTTATTTTTGTTTTACATTATTTTGGATTGATATATTTGATATATCATTTTTATATATGATTTGACTATTTAGTGTAAATTTGATTAAAGATCCACTCCAACACTTAACTATACTGCATCTCTTTGTTCAAAATTAGTCTAACCTAGTTTTCATCAGTTTGTTCGTCCTATACTAGATCATAGTTGTGATTTGTCCCCAAGACAAGACTACAAGCATGATCACATCCCCCTAGTTCCAAAATTCAAAAACATAATTTCCCAAGCTGACAATCTCAAAATATAAATATTATTTGTTGGCATGGATGCAAAAATTTGAATTATGTGTCTAAGGTTATGTATATAAAGATGTCATCCTAAGACACTTGCATAACAAATAAGATCATCGAAGCCTATTGTTTGACAACTACGACAACATATTTACACATCTCTCACTAGCATTTATAGGTCAAGCACATTGATTTCTCCATTTACACTAGCAATCTTTCAAAAATCAACAACCAACATTCATTATCAAGGCACATTCCAAGTACATCTCTAACAATCACACATTATCTTACATTAAGCTTTAATAGCAATCAATAATATGCTTAGCAACATTTATTGTCACTCATTATCTCTTTTATTATATTTAGCTCTATCTCGGGGCATGACTAAGGTGCAAGGAAGTCTTGAACTTCAATCCTTGCATAGAAAACCCCACTATGCTCCTTAGCATCGTGACTATTTTCCTTATCTCAAATATCATTAGGCAAACATGCATTGGAGCTACCAAAGACCCAATTCTTCTCAAGGCATAATTACACCCTTAGATAGGATCTAATCTGGGGCCCAAGGTCAGAATCTTGGTGAACAACTCTCTAAACATAATCTAGATGAGTTATGGCATATGCAGAAGCTTATCAGACAATTGTACAAAATTGAGATAAAAATATATAGAACTAAATAGAGATTGTATTTTTATTCATCTATTTATTCCATGCATGGCATACCTTTGAGAAAGATGTATAGTAACATTTATCTTTTACTTAACTTGATGCCTAAACCATGGTACAGAGATATGTATATAGTTTACAATGATTCATGTCGTGTGATGGGACTTTATTTTGTTCTAGTTTCCTTGTTTAAATTTGTACCTTACAAAGACATTTCTAGACTTTCCTAAACATTATCCATGTTTATGATTGCCTTTAAGACTTGAAAGCATTAAGAATAGTATATGATATGTTGATGAATAATTATGTGTGAGTTAATGATTGTTTATAGAATGTGATAGTAATTTTTGTTAATTATGGTAGTTTGTGATGTGTAAATACTATATGGAGAAACTAATCCCTATGCAGCAAGGAAGCAGTTATTGTGGCAAAGGCTATCTATCAACCCGCAGCAAAGGAGGTGTTTATCTACAGTTGAGAATGCAATAGTCTGTAGCCAAAGGAGAAGGATCCCGAACCAAGTGGGCATGGTTTAACCATAACTCCTCCCACTCCTTGATGGTTTTAACTTTAGCAGTTGAGATAGTCATAAAGATTAAGAGGAGTTCAGATCGTGGTTCATGATTAATTCAATAATGTTTTGTTTTCATTTATGTTTGTCTTTATAGTGAACAAGAAGAACCATAGTAGAACTGTGATAGCTAGATTATCTTTGTAATAGTTAGTTTCCTACTTATGATCTAATTAGAATAAGAATAAAGTCTTCTTCCTATGTTTATAGGAAGAATGGGCAAGTGTAGGATAGTTATTTGGAAGTTCAATTCAAATAGGAGATTTGGATCCTGTCTATATATGATAGATTTTGTATATGACAAAGGTCTAGCTGGAGAGATTTTGTGTTGCAAGTGTATTACTAGCATTTCTGAAGAAAATTTTGAGAATCCAGATTTCTGAGCCCTAGAGGATGAAGGCTAGGTGTTCTATATTGTGCAACATAATCCCTGGCAGCAAAGACAAGGTATGCCTTAAGACCCCTTGTCCAATAATGTTTCATTCCCAAGAGCTACTTCAAACATAGGGAATTGGCATAATGCACCCTGGTATAACATGCCACAACAATCTTGGGCAACCATGCCACCTAGCTGGAACCAACAACAAGGGATATGGCCACAACAACCATTCTAGGTGTGATGTCTCGATGTTAAGATATTGTTTAAATTAAAGATTTAAACATCATGATGAAATAATGAAGTCAAATTGAGTAATCATAATGTATATATATACATTGACAATTTAGTATCAAATATACATAATGATAATATGAATATATAATTATTATCATATATTATAATATATAATATATAACATATAAATATAATTATAAAATATAAATATAAGTATTTAAATATAATAAATATGCATACAAGGGCAGCGATACTATAAAGGCAAATTTATGACTAAAAATGTAGTGATCCATATATAAATTTCTAGGCAGTGAATATGTCAAGCAGTAGAGATTCCTCTTTAGAGGAAATCATAAATGTTTTTAGGATATGTATCTTTACAAAGGTTGTTAATAACAACAAAGTCTTTTAAGAAAGGTTGTGATCGTTGACCAATGGTCATATAACCTTAAGGGATATAAAGGGTCATAAAATGTAATTGATGGGAGGCAGAAAAATACAAAAAAAGAAAATATAAGAATACAAAATCGAATTCTTTGAACAACAGTCTCATATAAGTCAATGAGATCTACAATATAGAATCAAGAATAAGATATTTACTAAACAATATAAGTATAATAGACAGAAATAAAAGGCAAGTAATATATAATTCAGAGAAGAGAATATCATGGAATAATCTCACCAATTCACATTCCTTCAAGCAGCAAGCATCGGGAATATTGAGAGCATTCGACTTGGAAATAAAAAGTAGACTGTGGAAATCATACATTATAGACTCAAATCTACAAGTAAAATACATTCAAGGCCATTATATTTATTGTGCATCATATATAATACTATGAACAGGTCAGCTTTGAATCCATATAAATATTTCTTGTTATCTTTAATATGACCACCCATCACAAGAGGGAAATGATAAACAGACCAGAGGCAAGCAGTCCTATCATACCCCCTAAGGCTTGTTTGGGGGTAAGTCTGATCCGCACCCCTGCCATACCCCCGTAAGGGCCTATATGGAGGCTTTGTATGATAGCTTGATCCTGCCAAACCCTCGTAGGGCCTGTATGGAGGAACTGGACATGTGATCTACCATGCCCCCCATAAGGCATCATGTGCCAAGGAATGTCTTATCATCACCACTATAATGGAGTTGAGTGAAAGGATAAATGGAATATTGTTTATGAATTTGAATACAGGGAAATCTTATCTAACACTAATAATTCAAGAGGTATGTTTGTACAACTATATTTTGTATGTGTGCTTCTTATGTTATGATTGTAGATTTAGGGCACAAGAATGATGCAAATTGGAAGGTAATAAAAATAGAAATTCCAAAACCCTAACCCTAAACTTAGGGTATTTGAATTTTAGGGTAAATTTAGTATTGTTCCTAGAAGGGGACATTACAATTGGTATTAGAGCATGTTCCTGCTAGCCAATGGGACATACTACTATAGCCACCATTCAATTAGAATTAACTATTCAAAGTAGGCCAGTCTTGCATTTCTATAGGAGTGTGCCTTCCATGTGTACACTTTGTGACTTATGAACTCGTGTGAATACTTTGTGTATTTCGTGTATTTGCATGTATGCTTCATGCTTGTTGTGTATACTCGTGTGTATACTTGGAGACCTTGGGATGGTGGACGGATCCACGGTGTAGTATGGGATGCACTGAATCCCCTTCCCAGTTGTCTAATGGTATACTTGCATGTATTAGTGCAACTTATGTGTATTCATATTTTGTGACTCTGTGTAATTACGAGTGTATACTCTATGATTTTTTATTCAAGTGTATACTTCATGACTGTGTATTTGAGTGTATACAAGCTATGACTTTGTATACTCTATAACTTTGTATTCAAGTGTATACTTCATGACTATGTATTCGAGTGTAAACTCTATGACTTTGTATTCGAGTGTATACTCTATGACTTGTATTCATATTTGAGTGTATACTCTATGACTTGTATTCGTATTCGAGTGTATACTCTATGACTTGTATAATTTATATTCGAGTGTATACTCTATGACTTATTTGCATTCGAGTGTATACTCTATGACTTGTATTTGCATCCGAGTGTATACTCTAAGACTTGTATTTGTATTCAAGTGTATACTCTATGGCTTGTATTCGTATTTGAGTGAATACTCTATGACTTGTATTCATATTCGAGTGTATACTCTATGACTTGTATTTATATTCGAGTGTATACTCTATGACTTATTTGCATTTGAGTGTATACTCTATGACTTGTATTTGCATTCGAGTGTATACTCTAAGACTTGTATTTGTATTCAAGTGTATATTCTATGACTTGTATTTGTATTCAAGTTTATTCAAGTGTATTCTTTGCAACATACATTCATGTGAATACTTTGTGACTTATGTATATTAGTATTTTGTGACTTACGTGTATTCATACCTTGTGAATTATGCATATTCAGGTAAACACTTTATGACTCATGTGTACACTTGGTGACCTTGTGTGTTCTTTGTGGCTTACATGTATTATGTGTATTCACATATATGGTTCATGCTTCTTGTGTATACTTTATGTAGTGAATCCATGGTGACTTATGTGAATTCATACTTGTGACTTGCGTGTATTCATTGTAACTTGTGTTCATTCATGTGTACACTTTGCAACTTATGTAGGTATTCTTTGTATATACTTCATGACTTACATATATTCAAGTGTACACTCTGATTTATGTGTATTCCTATGTATACTTCATGACTTATATGCTCTATGGCTTACGTGTATTCAAGTGTATACTTTGTGAATTGCGTGTATACTCCATGACTTATGTATATTCATATGTATGCTTTGCGACTTACACGACTCATGTGCATACTTCATGTATTTACGTGTGTGCTTCACATTTCATGTCTTACACATATTCATACGAATACTTCATGTACTACCTATATTCATGCGTATACTTTGTGTATTCACATGTATCCCCATGTATTGTACTTCACACTTTGTGTCCTACGTATATACTTTGTGAATCATGCTTAAAATTTGTTACATGTGTGTATTGCCTGTATGCTTCATACTTTGTGTATCAAATGTATTCTATATGTTTCATGTATTATGTGTGTATACTTGTGTATTATACACTATGTTCATGTTTCATGCTTCGTATATGTTGTGTATTATGTGTATATACTCCATGTATTTAGCATATAAGCTTTGTGTATGACATGTACGGTATTTGTGTGTGTATCTATATGCTTCATACACTTATATTTTGTGTATCATGGGTACTCATGTGTATGATTCATGCCTCGCATGTATGTAGGGGTATACTTCATGTATTATGTATCACATGTGCATCATATATTATGTATATCTATGTGTTTACTCAAAAAAAGCTTATTACATGTGTGTATTAAGATTACTTTATGTTGTAACTAAGGAGACTCCATCAAACTTGAGATGAAAAAGGAAAGATCATTTCATCTAAGAAAGACATCCAAAACATTATTAAAGAATTCAATTGAGATTTAGGTCCACTAAGGTATCATATTGACCTAGGTAGGCCAATCTCTTAAAATCCAAAACAACAATTTTGAGAGGACATAATAAAGATAACTCAACTCTTTAGGAACCCACAAATGGGGAAAAAGATCTTAAAAGAATTGTGGAAATTTATAATAAGATATATTCATCAAACTTAGTTGTTCTATCCATTTAGAATTAAATCAAATGTACTCACTCATTAAAACAATGACGAAACAATCTAGTCCATATCATATGATCTACCTTGTAACTTATAACATTGACCTAGTGAACTTTGTCTTATTTCTCCTACAAGTGATACCTAGGGTAGATCATTTTATCTAAGGGTCTTCTTCTCTTAAGCTCTTTAGAGTAACCATTCATTCATGATTAAAGATCAAGGATATTAGTATTAGGTTCATAAGTACCTTTGATAAAATTAATACTCATCAAGTTATACCAAATTTGTTATGATCCAAAACTCGAATTAAGAGATATTGTCTAAATAAAACAAATACCTCCCTATAATATGAGAAAACAAAATTAGTACCAAAACATAGAAATATGTAAAGAGGAGGATAAAACCCCAATGGAATTGAAAGATAGGACAAAATTGAATATTAGAGTAAACCTATAGAGGAAAGTCTTGTTACTTGCTAAGGATTGACTAACTATTATACATATAGGTATAATAGATATTTGGCTAAGATAAGTGATCCAAAACCCTATAAACTCCTCATAAGAAATTAGCTTATCGCAAACCTTCCCTTTATGACATCATATAATCAATTATTCCTCAAAACATGGTTGTCTTTTCCTATCATCATTGGATTTGAACATGACTCTTCTTTGGGGTCAATAATGTATCAAAAGGTAAAACTACAAGATAACAAGTGCAGGACTGAATCTCGTGATCAAGATCAAGATATCTTTGGGTCCTTCACCCTAAGAACGAGAAAAAAAATTGCCTTAAGTTAAGAATGTCACTAGTTACTAACTCTTGTTGTTAAAAGATATAGTCAAATACAAGTACATGAACCAAAAGAATGGGATGAAAAATTGCTAAATTGATTTAGGTTCTTGACGACTTTAGAGGAATCCTAGTTATGATTGCTTGAGGACAAGCAATCTTGGGCAGGGTGGATTGTGATGTCTTGATGTTAAGATATTGTTTAAATTAAAGATTTAAACATCATGATGAAACAATGAAGTCAAATTAAATAATCATAATATATATATATATATATACACACACACACACACACACATTGACAATTTAGTATCAAATATACATAATGATAATATGAATATATATTATTATTATCATATATTATAATATATAATATGTAACATATAAATATAATTATAAAATATAAATATAAGTATTTTAATATAATAAATATGCATACAAGGGCAACGATACTATAAAGGCAGATTTATGATTAAAAATGTAACATCCATGCATAAATTTTTGGGCAGCGATTATGTCAAGCAGCAGCGATTCCTCTTTAGAGGAAATCATAAATGTTTTTAGGATATATATCTTTACAAAGGCTATTAATAACAACAAAATCTTTTAAGAAAGGTTGTGACCGTTGACCAATGGTCATACAACCTTAAGGGATATAAAGGGTCATAAAATGTAATCAACGGGAGGTAGAAAAATACAAAAAAAGAAAATATAAGAATACAAAATCAAATTCTGTGAACAACAACCTCATATAAGTCAATGAGATCTACGATATAGAATCAGGAATAAGATATTTACTGAATAATATAAGTATAATAGACAAAAATAAAAGGCAAGTAATATATAATTCAGAGAAGAGAATATCATGGAATAATCTCACCAATTCACATTCCTTCAAGCATCAAGCATCGAAAATATTAAGAGCATTCGACTTGGAAATAAAAAGCAGACTATGACAATCATACATTATAGACTTAGATATGCAAGTAAAATACATTCAAGGCCATTATATTTATTGTGCATCATATATAATACTATGAACAGGTCATCATTGAATCCATATAAATATTTCTTGTTATCTTTAATATGACCACCCATCACAGGAGGGAAATGATAAACAGACCAGAGGCAAGCAGTCCTGTCATACCCCCCTAAGGCTTGTTTGGGGGCAAGTCTGATCTGCACCCCTACCATACCCCCCCATAAGGGCCTGTATGGAGGCTTTGTATGACAGCTTGATCATGCCAAACCCCTATAGGGCTTGTATGGAAGAACTAAACATGTGTTCTGCCATGCCCCCCGTAAGGGCCTGCATGGAGGCATCATGTGCCAAGGAATGTCTTATCATCACCACTATAATCGAGTTGAGTGAAACGATACATGGAATATTGTTTATGAATTTGAATACAGGGAAATCTTATCTAACACTAATAATTCAAGAGGTATGTTTGTATACCTATATTTTGTATATGTGCTTCTTATGTTATGATTGCAGATTTAGGGCACAAGAATGATGCAAATTGGAAGGTAATAAAAATGGAAATTCCAAAACCCTAACCCTAAACTTGGGGTATTTGAATTTTAGGGTAAATTTAGTATTGTTCCTAGAAGGGGACATTACACAAGGCCCCAAATTATATTCTGCAATGACAGTTCGATCAAAACTCATGGCCACAACAGTGGCATGGAAATCAGCCATGGCAAAACTTAAATGCAAATTACCCACAACCATAGCAAGTCCTACCACAACAACTTGCCATTATGCCAAACATAGTTTCACCTACTCCTGTGCAACCAAGAGCAACTCAATTACCCACTCAACATGCACCAAATCATAACAATAAGCATATTCAACAAGCTTATGCTAATGAAACTATTTAATAGCCAACCTATACAATTGAGGTTAGTGGTGTTCACTTACATTCAGGTAAAATGCTTGCTAGACCTCCATCTTCTCTTATCATGGAACTTGTTGATGAAGAGTCAACACTAACAACCATCTGAATAACCAACATAGACATCCTGAACAAACCTCACCACAAGTGGAAATCACTACATCCTTGGGAAATTAAACAATGTTTGTGTCAAAATCCCCTTAATCCAAGCCATCAAGGATGTACCTATCTATACTAAAACTATAAGGGAGCTATGTCTTAAGAAACCAAGAAGGAAAAGAAAAGACCCCCAGATTGTTCATGTTATAGGAAAACTTGTTGATATCATGTTAGGCAACTTAGTTGTCCCAAAATATGCAAATCTTGGCAGTCATGTAGTTGATGTGTATATTAATGGCACCCTTATCAAAAACACTCTGATTGACTTAGGTGTAGCTATAAATTTTATGACCAGAGAAACAATGAAAAATCTTCAATTAATTAACTTAAGCCCTACACCAATGGTTTTACAATTAGCAGATAAGTCAATTATCAAACCTGAAGTAATCATTGAAGATTTAGTCATCACATTGGACTCATGGGAATGCCCTATAGACTTCATGGTCTTGCAACCCAAGGCCAACTTAGGTGGGTATCCACTAATTTTAGGACAACCTTGGTTGGCAACAAAAGATGCCTTCATAGGATGCAGGTCTGGCAATATGATAATTTCCAATGGAAATATAACCAAAAATTTGGTCCTTTATCCCCCAGCACAACCGTTTGCTGATATAGAACAACCTATTTGGCCAGACTTAGAGGATAATGGTCAATATTCTCTACATACATTAATGACTATTGAACTTAGCCCATTGATAAATATTCAGGACGAGGATGAAGTCATCTCTAATGTGATCCAAAACACTTATGGGATGGACCTATAGTAAGACCTATGTTTAGTATGCTTGACTTGCCCAATGCATAAGATTTTGCCCACAGTGAATACACAAGCCTATGCTTCTACTACCACATGTTCCATCATTTTCTACCACATAGTTGTAGTCTTAATTTATCAAGAGTAGATGTCGCTTCTGTTATGACATCTGTAACACCAATTGATATAACACCAGGTCGAACACTTAATATCAATAACCAATTGACAACAGTACAACAATCTAAATTGATAACCATGTTGCAAACTCATAAAACAACATTTTCTTGAGACTATCATGACATGAAAATCCTAATCTCTACATGGATAGAATATATATAAATGAAGGATGCAGGCCAGTTAGGCAACCTTAGTGAAGAATGAACCCTGTTGTAAGAGAAATGGTGAAGAATGAATTACAAAAACTATTGGATGGAGGATTCATATATCCTGTATCAGATAGTCAATGGGTATCCCCATTATTCATACTACCCAAGAAAGCAGGCAAGTGGTGGGTTTGTGTAGATTATAGAGAATTGACTACAACCACTCGGAAAGATCATTTCCCTCTTCTTTTCATTGATCAGGTCTTGGATTCCTTGGCTAGCAAGAAATATTTTTCTTTCCTAAATGGATTCAGTGGTTATAATCAGATCAAAATAGCCCCAAAGGACCAGGACAAAGCAACATTCACATGCCCGTGGGGGAGCCTATGCCTATTCAGTCCTTCCATTTGGACTATGTAATGCAACTGTAACATTTCAAAGAACTGTTTTGAGCATCGTTTCTAATTTTTCTCATGACTCCATGAAAGTATATATGGATGATTTCAACACTTATGGAGATTTTTATGAAGAAGCATTGGCAAACCTTGAAAAGGTCCTCTAGAGATGTCAGGATCACAACCTGTCTCTTAGTCATGAAAAATATTTCATGATGATAGAAGAAAGAATAGTACTTGGACATTTTACGTCCAAGAAAGGAATTCAAGTGGATCCCAACAAAATTGAATTCATTTAAACACTACCTATTCCTCAAAAACAAAAGGATGTAAGAAGCCTTCTTGGCCATGCATGATATTATAGGAGGTTTATAAAGGATTTCAGTAAAATAGCAGCACCTCTATTTGTCCTACTCTCTAAGGATGTTGAATTTGATTGAACATCTGCTTGTCAAAGGCCTTTGAAAATCTTAAGGACTCCTTGACAATGACACTTGTACTCAAAGGACCTTGTTGCCACAATAGTGTGTCCCACTTATGGGACATCCTAATTTTTGTCTGAAATCACATATTTTTTAGAAAAAATAATGATTTAAGCCTTGAGGGGTTCCATATAAAGGGGTTTAATTGAAGGGGGTTAAGTAAAACCCCCTTAGATCAAATCCCCTTGGAAAGAAACCCCCTAGTCTTAAATCAAACCCTTGTTGGAGTCTCCTTTGTACCTATCAAAATACTGACAAAAAACCAATTTTGCTTCACCTTTTGGGGGATCAAATGAAGTCAGTTAGAAATTCTATTTTGTAAATATGTATCCCTTAGTATAAGCTTTCCAAAAAGTATGATTTTGAATATGTTTCATTTGATTTTATATTTATTTTCTATTTTCTAGTGAAAGTAGGTTTTACACCGAACATCAAGGTCTCTATTCCACACACGTGGAAAAATTAATAAATAGAGAATTTTTTTTGAAAAATATTTGTGCACTAGGTATTTATGTCCTTGTTTCAACAAAAAAAGAATAAGTTAATTTGGATACATACAGAAAAACTTATGTTGTATGGTATAAACCTATGTTTGAATTATAATTAATCTCACTTCAAAAATTAATTAAAAAAAATATGCAACAAAAAATTATGAAAATATATCTGCACACTAGATATTGGTGTTGCAAAACTATGTTTAAAAATTTATAATTTTATCCTTTCTATAAAAAAAGTTATGTTGTATGGTTTGAACACCACTATTTAAAAATGTTGTTAATTATAAAAAATAAGCTATTAAAAGTTACATAAAACAATCCACAAATTATTTCTTAAATTAAAAAAAAAACATTTAGAATCTACACATGAAATCTCAAAAGTCACTAGTTCACATCATCTTCAAATTCTTAATGGTTTAGTTGCTATAGGTGTCAGAAAGTGGAAATTTGGTTAAAAATGTTGATTTCAATGTCCTACTTTGGTGAAAAAGTGGGACACAGTATTGTGGAATCATCCCCCAATTGGCAAATACCATTTCATATTCATACAGATGCCTTTGACTTTGTTTTAGGTGATTTGTTAGGACAAAATGAGGGGAATTTGGAATATGTTATTTACTACATCAGCAAAAATCTACAAGGTGCTAAACTTAATTATTGTCACACAGAAAGAAATGTTTGTTGTTATTTATGCAATCAATAAATTTAGACACTATATCACTGGTTATCCAGTTTTTGTTCATATTGATCATGCAGTAATAAGATATCTAATGAACAAACTAGTGGTTAGTGGTTGACTTGTTTGATGGTTGTTGTTGTTACAGGAGTTTGATATCATTATTGTGGACAAACCTAGAAAGACAAATGTAGTTGTTGATTTCCTCTCCAAGCTCACTATTAATGATGAAGATCCAGTTGTTGATGACTCATTTCCTGATGAACACTTATTTGCATTAACAGTCCAAACTCCTTGGTATGTAGATATAGCCAATTATTTGGTTTCAGGGAAGACACCTCCACACCTTTCACCAAGAGAAAGGTGCCATTTGGTTGAACACAACTTCCCTTATTCATGGGTAGTTGGCTACCTCTTCTACACATGACCTGATCATGTCATGCTCAGATGTTTAAGAAAAGATGAAGTATATGAAATTCTTAAAGCATGCCATGATGAACCTTGTGGGGGGCATTTTGTAGCCAAAAGGACAACACTCAAGATCTTAAATACTAGATATTGTTGGACAATGCTACACAAAGATATAATTTAGTACACAAGGAGATGTGACCACTATCAAAGGATTGTCAGACCTACAAGAAGTGATGAGATGCTTGTACAACCACAATTGGTGATTACACCCTTTGAGAAATGAGGCATTGATTTTATTGGGCCAATTGATCCTCCCTCTAAAAATAGAGTATATACTGATATGTACTGTAAGATTTCTACCCAAGAATGCAAGTGATTGAAAGAAAGTAAAACATAAATTAAATATGATCCAAATAAACTATATTCAACTCAAGAGAATGCAAGCATTACAATGAAAAATGAGATTGCCCATATGAGAGAAAGAGGTGGGTGTATATAGGATATTCCACCCAAGAAACTAAAACCACAACCAATATGGGATAAAGTGAAAATGTCCCTAAGTAACATTAACCTAGTGTGAAGAGAGCTAAAGTAGAGAACTAGCTAGGAAATAGGCTAGATAGCTAATAACCCTTTTCACACTAACACCCCCCCTTAAGTGCAACTTAGGGGGAAATGTATACAAAGATGCAAAGATGGGTCTTGACAACTAGGCCTTGATGAGGTACCCATGTACAAAAGATCCCCTCAAATAGAAAAGGAAGGAGAAAACCTAGGGGAAAAATTCCCCCAAGAGAGGATGAAGAAAGAAGGTCAAATTGACCCCCCAGAAGAGATGTCCTACACCCCCAAGAGAGACCAAAGATGCACATACTTTCTCTCAGTGAAGGGTTTGGTGAAGATATTTGCAACCTGGTCTGTTGCAGGACAACACTGCGAATCAATGACTTGCCCTTGAATCAGCTCCCTACGAAAATGCATGTGGATCTCGATGTGTTTGGTCCATTGATGATGAATCAGGTTCTTCAAGATTTGGATGGCAATCCGGTTGTCACAGTAGATGACTCATGGCTTTTGAAATGGGATGCCAATCTCAGTGAGGATATTTTGAATCCAAATAGCCTCAGTGGTAGCATTGACATCCCCTTGATACTCAGCCTCAGTCAAAGAAAGAACAATGGCATGTTGCTTCTTGCTCTGCCAACAAATGAGACTAGAACCAAGGTGAAAATTCTAGCCAGATGTAGACTTGTGATCATCAAGATCACTAGCCCAATCAGAATCCATGTATCTAATCAAGTTTGAGGATATGCCCACTGCATAGTGAATCCCGTACCTATGAGTTCCCTAGATGTAGTGCAAGATGCGTTTGGTAGCCTTTCAGTGAAGCTCATGTGGCTTCCTCATGAAGTGTGAAACAATGCCAACTGCAAAAGAAATGCCAGGGCAAGTATGAGTCAGAGAGATGAGGCTACCAATAAGTTGACGATACCAAGTGGCATCAACTAGTGGTGTGGTACACTTCGCCTCAAGATTGACTCCTGACAGAAAGGGAGTCGATGTAGGCTTACAATCAACCATGTGAAAATGAGCCAAAAGATCAAGAGCATACTTGAGCTAGACAAGAGAGATCCTAGAAGAAGACTAAGTGATCTCAATCCTGAGGAAATTTAATGCAGAAGATCCAAGTCAGTCATGGGAAACTAATTGTTCAAAGAAATTTTGACACTCGCAATGATGGATGAAGTGCTCCCAATTACAATGAAGTCATCAACATAGAGAGCCAAGAAAAAAAGATGCTTCCTCTTGTCTCAAGATGTAGACATTCAGATTTGAGTGGCATCTAAGGAACCCAACTGAGAGAAGAAACAAGTCCATCTTGGCATACCAAGCTCAAGGAGCCTGTTTGAGGCCATAGAGAGATTTCTGCAATTTGCAAACCAATGAAGAATCCTAAACAAATCCCTGTGGCTGCTCCATGTAAATATCCTCATGTAGATCCCTATGAAGAAATGTGCTCTTCACATCCATCTAATGTACAACCCAACCCTGAGCTGCAACAATAGCAAGTACTAGGCGAATGGAGTTCATCTTGGCGATGGGGGTAAAGATCTCAGTGTAGTCAACACCAGGAACTTGAGAGAAACCTTAAGAAACAAGTTGTGCTTTGAACTTGTCAACTGATCCATCTGCTACAAATTTGGTCTGATAGATCCACTAACACTAAACTGACTTTCTTCCCTTAGGAAGTGTAACAAGATTTCATGTTTTATTTCAAGTCAAAGAGTTGTACTCTTCCTCCATTGTTGAATCCCACTCAACAATACCTGATGCTTCACAAAAGGACCGTGGATCTAAAGCTATGGCAATGTAGGAATGCATAATGTCCTGATGTTGTGACTGTAAGCACCAAAATCATTCACAGCCTCCACGAGGACCCCAATGATGACTCACAATCTTTGTCATGTACATGTAAGCATGAAATAACATCCTCTCAACAGCAATTTTCTTGGTAACATGTGTTTTCTTCCTCCTTGTGTTTTATCCCCTTTGTCGTTTTACCTCTTTCTTCACTTTCGACACTTGTCAATTTGTGTTTCATGTGCTTGCAACTTCGTCCCTAAGCCTTTTATTTATCCATTTGTTATGTTTTCCCCTTTCCCCAATGTTTTTCATCCATTCCCACCCCTAGGAGCCTTCTAGAGGTCCTCCCAAGCCATCTCTGACTTTCAGTTTTCAGTTTGGGTCAACCAATCCAAATCTCCCCTATTATTTCTAGATCTCCCTCGGGAGATCCTACTTTTGCAAGTGGAGATTTGGTTTTTGACCCCTATTTGACCTGTTTCCAGACGTAGATCCCCTTCTTTTCTCCTCCTCTTCCATCTCCCATCTTGCACTTTCACCCAGGTGTCTTCCTCTGAGGGTCGCCCATGGGTCGCCCTCGGGCAACCCTGATTGGTAAAAGGGGTGACCCATGGGCAACCTTGTCATGTTTTCTAGCTGTGATGTCACTTGAGTTTTTGGCCCAAAATAGCTCCATTTTCACCTATTTTTGCTTATGTTTGCATGGAATTTTGTCCTAAAGGTTGAGTTAACTATTTCATGCACCCAAGCATGCATATTTATCTCTTTTTTATCTTTAGTTATCAACTCATGCATTCTCTTTCTCCATTTCTTCTTGATTGATAAGTTATTACTCGGTAGATCACTCCAACTTTAGCCCAGATCACTCTTGTGTCTTCTAATTTAACTCTTCAATCAAATTGAGTTAACTCTTATCCTTCTTCACCTCTCATCCCTTCTTCAAACCTATAATACCCTCTCCCTCAAGCACAAAGGGAGGTAATTTCATTTGTGCACACAATTCTTGCAAGTTATTGCTCTCCAATCAAGCATCTGTATGCTCACACAGGACATTAGAGCCTTTTGCTTTTATTTGTTATCTCATCTAGCTTTGCTAAAAGTTTGTTTTACATCTATACGCTGCTCACATCACAAGCCATAGTGCTCATCAAGCTCTCATTGAGCTCATTTCAAAGCTTCAAAAGCTTCTTTTGCTTCTCTTTTCTTATTATTGCTAAGAGGATCACCCCATTGCTGCAAGAGGATTAGAGGTTGCCATACAAGGATTTCTGAGGCTAGTGGAGGCTCACACGTCTTCTTTTATTCAAGGTTCCTTCATTCTTTTTTTCGTAGTAATTAGATAATCAAACTTTTCTCTTGGGAATAGTAAATACATGTTGCTTTTTCCTTGATAGGCTAAGTAGATTTGCATTGTTAATTAGTTTCCCTTACAAAAGTTCATAGATTAAAAGCAATTTCCCTTTCCTAGATTAAATTGATCCACTTATTTAGAAAATCAAACCAAAAACATAGATTCAATTGCATTAGGTAATCTCATACTAGTTTGCATTCATTTTCTAATTCCTAGAATAGAAAAAAGCACTTTCATTTCTATAAATAGAAAAAAGCACAAAAAAATGTTTTGCACTCATATAGGCTTGCATGCATGCAAAAACTAAAAAGAACAAAAACATTAGCAATGTAGAAGGTTCACAAACCCTTAATCCCAACACAAGGTCAAATTTAGTCAACATTAGTCAAAACCCTTGGTTTCATCACAAGGTCAAAACAAAGTCAACAAAGTCAAACCTTAGTCAACTCTAGTAAAAAAATTGCTGCCTTATAGAGTACCAACCCTAATTCTTCCCTCCCACTATCCCATTTTTCTTCATGTCAGCTTATTTCTCCATTGTGTTAGCTTTCATAAATCCAATCTAGTCCTTCTTAGCCTGTTTCTGTCGTGTCACTATCATATTTTTGTAGTCACGAGTCAACCCAGTCCTATTACTACAACATGTTACTACTCCATGGCCTTTTTCACAATGGGGACTCGACCTTGTGGGTAAAATCTATCCATCCTCTTCTAATGGCCATAAGTTTATCATTACCGCCATTAAGTATTTTATGAAGTGGGTGGAAGCTATTCCAATGACCTATATCACCGGCAAGCAAATAGCCAAGTTTATCCTTAACTACCTCATTTACCGATATGGTATTCCCTAAGCTATAGTAATTGATAATGGTAGACCATTCAAGAATCAAGTTGTTCGCGCTTTGTGCACACAGTACCATATTCAACATCACTTTTCCACTCCATATTATCCTTAAAGTAATGGCCAAGCCGAGGCTTCCAACAAAACCATACTAAAAATCCTAAAGAAAACAGTCAATGAAGTTGGTCGTGATTGGCACCTGCAACTCAACCCCACCTTATGGGCCTATCACACTATCATTAGAACACCAATTGGTGCTACCCCATTTTCCTTAGTCTATGGCACTGAAGCCATTTTACCCATCGAGGTCAGATCCCATCTCTTAGAGTATCTATGCAGCATCTTATAGATGGAGAGGAGTACAAAATTTCTAGATTGACTGAGTTAGAGTCACTAGATGAGAGGCGTCTCACAACACTTAGTCATCTTCATGTCTATCAAAACTGCCTCCATTGTAACTACAATAAGAAGATCAAGGAGAGACGGTTCCAGATAGGTGAACTTGTCCTTAAATAAATCAACGAAACTAACAAGATAGAGACAAGAAGGCCAAGTTTGAGCCTAAATGGTTGGGACCATATGTTGTCATAGTAGTCTATGGATCAGGAGCTTATACTTTGTCAACACTTGAAGGCAACCCCTTAGATGAACCCATCTACAGTGTTCATCTCAAGAAGTTTTTTGCTTGATCCTCAGAGTATCCTTAGAAAAATTAAAAAATTAAAAAAATAGAAAAATTTAAAAATAATCTATCCTTTGGTGAAAACCTGGTAAATAGGCGCCTTGGATAAGTACCATAGTGAAAACCTGACAAACAAGCAATATGTGTAGTGTCAACATCCACCATCCCTTAAGTCGTACATCCATCTCATTCCATATCAATTCATAATAAAACTCTCATCCATCCATATTGACTTAGCATTTCCACTTTCCCATCTATCATGGCTTGGAAATTATCACTGTCAGTTCATCCTTTAGCATTATCCATAGTCAGTTTATCCATTAGCAGCATCCATAGTTGGTTCATCCATCATTTTCCATAATAAAACCTCCACCTGAATAGGGGTGCTTTTTCCTTAACCTAGGTCTTGGAATGGATCCTTGTTCAAGGTATGACCACATCATCACTCACTATCTTATATCATCAATATCAACAAGAACTACATATCATCATCACCCTCATCTTAAGGTGCCTTGATCCTGTGGATATAGGCTATGTAGGCAGTCTAGAATATGAAGGAAGTATCTAGTACTTAGGGACATAAGATGCACCCATCCCCCATTTCAATCCATAATCATCTTTCCACTTCTCACTTCATCCATCTCTCACTACTTGTCTCATCCAAGCACTCCAAACCATCCCACATCATCACTACCTATAACTACATATTATCATAATCATCATCATCATAATGTGCCTTGATCCCATGGATACATGGTATGTAGGTAGTATGGAATATGAAGGAAGTATCCAGTACTTAGGCACATACAATTCACTCATTCTCCATCCCAATCCATCAATACCTCCATCTTTCACTTCATCCATCTATTACAACCCATCCTATCTCCCCAACTTGACTAACTCAAGTAGAAAACAAACTATGCATCCTTTGAAAGCTCAAGTACTTATCAAAATAGAAGAAAAAGACTACTCCTAAAGCAATATGCTTACTCGCATACTACTTGCCGCATCTGCTACAATCCATCTATCCTAGATCCAAAGCCTTTAATGGATATATCGTTCCTACAATAAGGCCCAATCTACCATGAGCACCCTCTTTAGCAAGAGAATATGTTAGTTGTGTTTTTGTTTTATCAGTCAATCAATTTCTTTTTGGTTTATCTTTTGTTCCTTTCTACTACCTATTCAAGACTACCTTGATTTATCTATATCTTGGTATGTTGCGATACAGTATGGATTGGGGCATGGTCATTGCTTTCGTATGTTGTGTTTGTGGGATGAGCTTATTATCCTACTACAACTAATATTGATCTTATTTGTGTTGGAATTAACATCTTGCATATCAATATCTTTTACATCTAAGGTTATGTAAAGGCCTTATGTGTGTTAAGATCATTCTATGCTAAGACTATTTTCCATTCACATATCTAATAAGGTTATATTATGTCTAGTAGATATAAGTTCAAACCATTTGTTTGTAGAGTCAACATCCTATGCATTGGATACATCTTCACCTTGGTCTTATATACCCTGGTGCATAATATCCATATGCTATATCGAAATAAGGATTGCTCTATACATTTTATAATGCATAACCATTGCAAATACCATCCATATATCCATCCATATATCTCAATAAAATTCCATAGCTTTCATAAAAGATTGATCAATCCTCATTTCTCTATTCTATGATATCAATTCTTCTCATCTTTTTCCATCATTCTTCCATCTTTCATCTAACTTTTCATCTTCATCTCTGACTTTTCATTTCGAGAGTACACCCGTGTTCTTTGAACCCAACTATCCTCTCGAGAGGGCATCATCATCATCATCATTCATCTTATCAATATACCTCATCCTTTCCATACCAATCTAGCTAATCAATCTAGCCAAATTATCCAATCACATCCTTTGGTCTTAATCCTAATCTTGTCATAAATCAATCAATCAATCATCAATCCATAATCAATGGGATATATCGTTCCCACATCCTTGTGTTGATCTAGGGATATACCGTTCCCCACAATGACAACACTATCCTTATCAATCATCATCAATTAATCATTGGTTTACAACTTGACGAGGGCAATACCTTATTTTTCTAGGAATCATCATTCATCTTATTTATTACCTTACCATTATCTTTCCTTGTCACCCTTGCTTTGAGTGACTGGGGCATCACCATTTTCTAATCCAATCATTTTCTTCCAACCATATTCTTCTAAATCAATCTTCTTCTACCAATCAAACACTATGTTTTAAACTTCTTTGAAATGATGTTACTTTGCAATACCATCTCAAAGAGGGGCAAAATGTAGACACCTAAAAATGACCCATTGCATTACATCACCTTGCATACATCACATTCTTCTAAATCGCTTGCATTTAACATTAATTAAATAATCTAATTATTTAATTAATTTCACCAATTTCTTCTAAATCATCCAAATCCAACATTAATTGAATAAATTCTATTTATTTAATTAATTTTATTAAATCACCACTTTATTCTTCTAAATTAAATAATTTTAATTATTTAATTAAATTATCCTCTTTCAATCTTCAAATCCACATTAATTAAATAAATCAATTATTTAATTAATTCATCATCTTAAATTCCTCTTATCCACAACAATTAAATAATTTTAATTATTTAATTAACTAATTATTCTTCTAAATTTAAATAAATTATTCCAATTTATTTAAATTGACTTTTCAAATATCTTCTAAATAAATAAAATCAATATTTTATTTATATCTTATCCTTTCCTCCATCATGCACAATACAATAAATAAATTTAATTTATTTAATTTGTTTTTATCTTTCAAATCTTCCAAAAATATCTTTTCTTCTATGTGCACAATCAGTCTTATTTTTAGCATGTCAAAAAGCAAAACATAGGTTGAGTTTAATTGGCTTTAAATCTTTGATTTTATCAATCAACTCATAAAATAGAAAAAAAAAACATTCTATTTTTATGAAATCAATCTTATTTTTAGCCAATAAAGCAATTAATTCAATAAAACACCTTTTTACATGTACACATGTCATGTGCACATTCCTTTTGTTATGTCAAAAAATGTCCCCTTGGGGGCTTTTCCCTCTTAAGGTTTAGCTCCCAGGTCCTTTAGAATGCATTTAGGTCATCTTGCATGTTAATGGTGACTCCCGATGAGAAAACCCTGAAGTTTCATGGCAAATGGGACCTAGGGGGTGTGCTTATGACAAATCCTACTTGAAATAGGGGGGAGGACTTGGGCGCTCGTGCCCTAGTCTTGCCCTATTTTAGGTCAGGACCTATTTTTGCATGTCAGTTTTATGACCGTTATTAAGTCCTATGCTGACATCTCAATTTTGAATTACGAAATTCTTAGCGGGAATGTTTGGGCAAGTGCAAAAGATGGGGGGCCAAAAAGGGGTCTTAAGTGGCCACTTTTTTTTTCTGAAATCAGGAAATGTTGGCCTTGGATGAGAAATTGAGCATAGTTACACTCAAAAATTGGAGATGCAACCAAAACAATGTTCATAGTGCTCCGAGTCTACTTTCTAAACTACTATTTTTTTTAAAAATGGTATAGATTAAGGGGTTCAAAAGAGGGAGCCACAGAAATTGGTGTTGTTTCTGTCAAAAAAACATAACATAGCATGTTTTGTGGCTCCCTCAAAAGGTCAACTTTTTTTTGGTATTTTTAAAATCGCTTCAGTGATAAATTAGCTAACAACATGTAGTTTATGCCTGATTTTTCTAATAATTTTTTGATGAATATTTAATTTTTTACTAATTTTCAAAGTGGACACATCCTAAAAAATAGAATTTTGGCCGTGCTACCCCTATAAATTTTGAAAATTAATTGAAAATCTTTTTTTAAATATGTGTAGAATGGAGTCTAGTTTCTAAATATGTAATTTTTTTGAAATTTCAATGAATGGTTAGTTTACAATGAAAAAAAGACCAAACAGTGGTTTTTGCCCAAAAACGGACACAAACAAAAGAAATTAAAGATGAAAGGCTTAACATTGTCAAAATGTGAAAAAATTACATTGTTAAATAGCTAAGAGAAAGCCTAACATTACCTAGGTGTTTGATTTGTTTGACCTTGAAACACGTGCAAATCTGAGGGTTAGCACGAATGAAATTATGTCAAATCATGTAGAATATGCAAAAACACGTCTCTGGACATTGGGAAGGCACTCTAAGCCTTTGGGTTGGAAATCCAAAGAAAATCCCAAGCCTAAGGCTTGGGATTCCCAAAGCAAAATATAACGCGAGCACATTATAACGCGCTCACGTTATGTTCTGTTTTGCATTTTTTCCTTTTTCGCAAGTTTGCTCAATGTTTGTCATGTTTGACATAACGCGAGCGCGTTATAACGCACTTGCATTATGATCCCCTTGGATTTTTTTATGTCCAAGGTTATTAATCATGTATGTATGTATGTATGTATGTATATATGTATGTATGCCTATATGTATATATGTATGTATACATCTATGTATGCCTATATGTATGTATGTATGTATGTATAGTGTCGAGGGTAGAGGAGGGTAGAGATGGGGTTGAGGCAGATAGGGGAGGAGAGGGGTGGATAAGGGTTGAGGGTTTAAGTCAAGAGGGATTAGGGTTTAGGGTTGAGGGATTAAGGTTTAAGGTTGAGGGTTGAGGGTTTAGGGATAGGATTTAGAGTTTAGGGATAAGGGATTAGAGTTTAGGACCTTGAGGGATTAGGGTTTAGGGATAGCGTTTAGGGTTGAGGGTCGAGGGATTAGAGTTAACGTAGAGTGTTGAGGGTAGAGGGATTAGGGATAGGGTTTAGGGTTGAAAGTTTAGGGTTGAGGGATTAGGGTTTAAGGTATAGTGTTGAAGGTTGAGGGATAGGGTTTAGGATTTAAGGTTTAAGTGTTGAGGGTTGAGGATTTAGGGATAGGGTTTATGGTTTAGGGATAAGGGATTAGGGTTTAGGGTTTAGAGATTAGGGTACCATAAATTATAATTAGGGATTAGGGTTTATGGTTTAGGGATTAGGGATTAGGGTTTAGGGTTAAGGGATTAGGGTTTAGGGTTTAGGGATGTATAATTAAGGGGTACCATAAATAAACTAGAATTTAGGCAGGGTTGGAAAAATTTTGTGAATCATCATGGGCTAGAGATTGGAGATTTTGTTGTGTTTAAGCACATATCCAAGTCATAATTTAAGGTTAAGATATTTCAAAGAACAGGGTGTGTGAAAAACATCAATGCTCTTTAGCTTATGAATAGCAACATTAATACAGATAAAATATGCCCTTCTTCTAACAGAGGATGCAGTTCAAGTCAACTCATCATGGGCTGGAGATTGGAGATTTTTTTACATGTTCAATTACATATCCAAGTTATATTTTAAGGTTAAGATATTTCAAAGAACATGGTGTGTGAAAAACATCAATGCTCTTCAGCTTATGAATACCAACATTGATAAGATAAAAGATGCCCTTCTTCTAACAGAGGATGCAGTTCAAGTCAACCAATGGGTAGCAAGTTGTTGATTGAATTGGTTTAATGGGCATGCCTCCTTCTTCAAATTTATGCTTGGAGACTTTACACAAAAACTAGTAACTCTATACATTATTTTTCATTCTTTTATTTCCTTTACACTGTTAAGAACTTGTAAAATCTAATTATGTAATGTGTTTATGGCAGCACATTCCTCCTGCATTTGTTTCATAGTTTATAGACAACATAGATGAACATATGGTGTTGCAAGGCCTAGGTGGACAGGAGTGGGATGTACGATTAGGGGGTACCATAAATAAACTAGAATTTAGGCAGGGTTGGGAAAATTTTGTGAATCATCATGGGCTGGAGATTGGAGATTTCGCTGTGTTCAAGTGCATCTCTAAGTCATATTTTAAGGTTAAGATATTTCAAAGAACATGGTGTGTGAAAAATATCAATGCTCTTCAACTTATGAATACCAACATTGATACAGATTAAAAATGTCCTTCTTCTAATAGAGGATGCAATTCAAGTCAACCAATGGACAACAGGTTGTTGATAGAATTGGTTTCTGATGAAGAAAACAATGATGTTGAAGCAATGGAAGAAAATCAAAATTGTAAGTCTAATTTAATTTATTTCAACTTTCAAAGAAAGCATTTGAATTGTAGCTTTACCTGGAGGATTGGTATAACAAAAACTTAATTATGTTACAGGCCTTTCTTTGAAGAACCTTGGACATTATGGACCCTATCATCTAGAAAAGCACATGACAGTGAACTCTGCCCCACATTTCAAATCAGATATTTACCTTTTTATTCAATGAAAATGAAGCCATGGAATGTAAACGACCATACATAATAGTTTGGGAATGCAGGAGTTGCCAAAAATAGGTGAATGTCCTCTACAATTACCAAGAGAAAAAAGTTTAGTAGTTCTTGTGGATAGAGCCAGTAAACAATGGGAGATTATTTGCTTGTTTCATAACAATATACCTGCCCTAAGTGCGGGGTGAGCATATTTTGTACGCCATAATAATATCAAGGAAATGTTTGCATCTTTGAGCAGGTGGACAACAAGAAACATAGATTTATGTTTAGAGTTCATATAGATCGAAAGATAAAATAAGGATCCTTTTGAAAGAACTTCTAGGAAGGAAAAGACAGGCCAAAGATAAAAGGAGAAAATTATATACAAGAAAAGATCTTCATGAGGATTGTAATATTTTGTCTAAAACAACCTTTAACATAAGGAAAAGTAGTTTTGTTGGGTTTAGGGTTTAGGGTTGAGGGATTAGGGTTTAGGGTTGACGGATTAGGGTTTAATGTTGAGAGTTGAGGGTTTAGGAATAGGGATAGCATTTAGGGTTTAGGGATAAGGTTTAGGGTTGAGGGTATACAATAAATAAACTAGAATTTAGGTAGGGTTGGGAAAATTTTGTGAATCATCATGGGTTGGAGATTGGAGATTTTGCTATGTTCAAGTACATATCCAAGTCATATTTTAAGGTTAAGATTTCAAAGAACAAGGTGTGTGAAAAATATCAATGCTCTCCAGCTTATGAATACCAGCATTGATACAAGTAAAAGATGCCCTTCTTCTAACAGAGTATGCAGTTCAACTCAACCAATGGGCAACAAGTTGCTGAATGAATTAGTTTCTGATGGGGAAAACAACAATGATGTTGAAGCACTGGAAGAAAATCAAAATTAGGGTTGAGGGTTGAGGGATTAGGGTTGAGGGTTGAGGGATTAGGGTTTAGGGTTTAGGGTTGAGGGATTAGGGTTTAAGGTTTAAGGGTTTAAGTGTATCTAGGGGTTGAGAGTTTAGGGTTTAAGGGTTTAAGGTTTGAGGGATTAGAGTTTAAGGCATAGTGTCAAGGATAGAGGGTTTAGGGATAGGGTTTAGGGTTGAAGGTTTAAGGGTTGAGGGTTGAGGATTTAGGGCTGAGGGTTAAGGGATTAGGGTTTAAGGTATAGTGTGGAGGGTAGAGGATTTAGGGATAGGGTTTAGGGTTTAAGGTTTAAGGGTTGAGGGTTGAGGCTTTAGGGATAGGGTTTAACGTTTAGGGTTTAGGGTTAAGGGATTAGGGTTTAAGGTATAGTGTCGAGGGTAGAGGGTTTAGGGATAGGGTTTAGGGTTTAAGGTTTAAGGGTTGAGGGTTTAGGGATAGGGTTTAGGATTTAAGGTTTAAGGGTTGAGGGTTGAGGCTTTAGGCATAGGGTTTAGGGTTAAGTGATAGGGTTTAGGGTTTAGGGTTGAGGGGTTAGGGTTTAGGGTTTAAGGTATAGTGTCGAGTGTTGAGGGATTAGGGTTCAACCCTCGATGCTATACCTTAAACCCTAATCCCTCAACCCTAAACCCTAATCCCTCAACCCTTAAACCTTAAACCCTAATCCCTTAACCCTCATCCCTAAAGCCTTAACCGTCATCCCTTAAACCTTCAACCCTAAACCCTGTCCCTAAACCCTCTACCCTCGACACTATGCCTTAAACCCTAATCCTTCAACCCTTAAACCCTCAACCCTTAAAACCTTAATCCATCAAACCTTAAACCCTTAAACCATAAACTCTCAACCCCTAGATACCCTTAAACCTTAAATCCTTAAGCCCTATATCCTATACACTTATCCTTGGACACTCAACCTTGAACATTATCCCTCAACCTTCAAACCTCTACCTTATACCATATACCCTCAACCCTATAGTTATGCCCTAAACCCTCAACCCTCATCCATATGCCTTATACCCTCAACCTTAAAGACTATACCTTATATCGTAGACACTCAACCTCGAACATTATCCCTCAACTGTAAACTCTCAACCCTCTACTCTATACCCTCAACCATATACTTAAGCCCTAATCCATCAATCCTCAACCCTATACTTTAAACCTTGAAACATACACCCACAAACCCTCATCCCTATACCCTATAACATACATACATACATACATACATACAAGCATGCATACATACATACAAGCATGCGTACATACATTCACACATATAGGCATACATACATACATACAAGCATACGTACAATTTAGCATACATACATACATACATAAATACAAATATATATACAAACATACATACATCAAACATACTTAACAAACTTGAACATAAAGCATTCAATAAACAACCTCAAACTTCACAAACATTGGGCAAACTTTTGGAAAAAAGAAAAAAATGCAAAGAAAACAATAACGTGCTCGTGTTATAGCATGAGAGTGTTATGGTTTTGTGTTGCCGAGCCAAAGGCTCGGCAACACCAAGCCATAACGCGCTCGCGTTATGTCATTTTAAAAAGTTTTAACAATTTTGGCCACTTTTTGGTCCCCCATCTTTTTGCACCTGCCTGTTTGTAGTTGCATATATAAGCATGATTATTCATTCATTTGTAAATTAGAGAAGATGATTGTGAACTTTGGCATACTTATGATTTCAAGATATTCATTATTGCAAGAGCAGAGCATTGTTATTGTGTTTGTGATTGCAGATTTGACTTCATCTTCTCATGTGATTGAAGAGCATTTATGTGAGATCTACACTACAAGGTGATATCTATTTATGTTTTCTATCATTTATCATTTGGATTTTGCCTCTATCCCGTAGGGATACGCACTCTTTATCTAACAACGGTGTTCAGAGGACTTGAATGTCTCTTCGGGACTTGACCGAGGCAAGCCTCTAAACACCACAACCCCCAACCCACTTTTCTGTGATTACAAGTTATAGGTTTTGGAAGCAAAAGAAGTGGAGTTACAGGAGAGCAATGCAGATTGTCAGAATTGCAGATCTGAGAAGAAAACTAGGGCTTGGACTTTGGCGCCCACTCATTAGTCCTCCGAATTCTGAAGCGGTGAAATCTCTGTAACAGTAGGAACAGGTTGCAGATATTCTTCAGAGATCCTGACAAAAGTGGGTACACTAGACTAGAGTGGCCGCTCATTAGTCCCCAACTTTTCTGCACACCAAACTTTGAAATATGGTATATATTTGGTTGTCATTCGATATCTCTGTGTGTGATCATTTTTCGTAATTTGTCCATTTGTTTACAATTTCATGAAATTAGGGTTTTGAGTATAATTAGACTTAATTAAACAATAAATTCACACAATTCCAATCTACCCCTATGTTCCAAGTGACAGGAGATCTATAGTAGAGTTCTCTACTCGGTTGAATGTCCTTGAATGTTTAATGGTGAAAGGAGGATCAACACAAACCCTTAAAACAACCATCATCAACTAAATCCCTTCTCTTTTTCACACTAAACACCTTCATGATCTCTTAATTTATCTCATCCATCCATATCATTGATTTATCTCCACCGTTGATCGATCTTTCCCTAAAACCTATATATACATCCATTCATCTCTTCACCATTATCTCTTCGATCATTAAGCTTTGGTACTATTGTCACATAGATTTGCACCCAGTGTTGAAGGCTTTTAGGGATCCAACAATCTATTGAAACATTGAGATGACCTCCAGGTGTGGGACCCTACAAGGAGGCCAAATCTCCAGAGAGAGGTTTGTTCCTTTGCTGAATGAGAGATTCATCGATCCTAAGACTAAACCTAATCTATCCACCTGTTTATGAAAAGAGGGAGAGGGAGTAAGAATGAAATTGAAAGGAGGTGATACACCAGGTTCAAATATGGCAAGGCCCTCAAAACAACCATGTATGCACAGAATAACAATATCCAACAGACCGACATACACAAATCATGAATTACTTGTAGAGGTAAGAGAAATTAAATGAAATCCAAGAGGAAAGATGCATTCATAGATGGAAATCAAACAGAAAATACATAGAGCAAGGAACAATTCATGAGAAGGTAAAAATTTGATGTCTATTCTTAAAGAGGCGCGGTTACAACTGTAAGAGATATAGTTTTTAGACCAAAATCCAACCTGAATATATTACATTTCATGCCTTATATAGCATCACAATGGAGTGCCATTACCTACTATAATGAATGTGCCCATGGGCCTGTCAGAGATATTTCCTTGGAAGAAGGGACGTCTACCTGCAAGACTTCAATGCAGAAAATATCTTGATCCATCAAGAAGCTGGAAGATATTTTGGGTCTTCAATGCGAGCAATTGAATCACTCACTTGCAATAATCAATGTGAAATATCTGCCTTTGGAAAGCTTTTGCAACACCTCAAGTCAGTCACTGATATGTCTTGTTGGCCGAGTCTGCATATTCATCTTCAGTTGGCAACCATCCTAATATCCAGATGTACATATCCATATCTGAATCTTGATTTTTGGATTGTAATTTCAAAGAAAGAATATTCCTTGAAAATCCTGCCAAATGAAAGAGGAGGAAATTCTCAGCAATTTTGCCTTTTGGATCATGTAGAAATTCCTCAGGATGAGAGAGATATTCATAGTCAAAGTTGCAGTCAACAGGCATATGGATATCCATGAATATCTTCAAGGTTTGCACATTTGTAAATATCCGGATGATATAGCCTAATCGCACACAAGAGTCTTCATATCCCGATATCTAGATGCACCCATCAAATTTACCTTCGTAGCATGGAGAAGCCATCATCCGCATTGATATTCGATGTCAGGATATTAACTTTAAATATGGCACCCCTGAATATCTTGATGATATTATCAACATAAAAAGCTTCATTAGAGGGGATTTGGATGGCGTCACAAGATATTAGCACTATAGGATAATATGCCGGTGGCAGAATGTCCAGATGATGTCATTGTCATATGCACTTCTTTGGGGAGGGGACTGGATGACGTCATCGAGACATTTGCTTTGTACATGGACATTGGGAAAGATCCGGACATTGAAAAATATATAGATGTTAGGAAAACATCTAGGTATTTACTAAGGTCCGCACATTCAGGAAGTATTTGGATCTTAGTTAAGATTCGAATGTTAAGAAAACATCTAGATATTAGCTAAGGTCTGGATGTTAGTTAAGATCTGGATGTTAGAAAAACATCTGGATATTAACTAAAGTCTAGATACTTGAGATATATCAAGATTTTTAGCTAAGGTCTGGATATTAAGATAATATCCAGATATTAACTGAGATCCAGATATCCAGACATTAGATATCCATACCAAAAAGATTAAGTATGAAGATGGAAAATCTCTGTAGAGAAAGACATTGAAGACTAAAGATTTCTGGGTTTTTTGCAAGGATTCTCCAAATGAGATTTTAGGGATTTTTGCAATGAAAAACACTAGATTTTGAAGGATTTAAGGCATATAGAGTCATATTCCAAGGTATATCAAGGAGATTTTCAAGGTGAACTATTTGACTCTGGACAGAGGAAAATAGGTCAACATTTTGGTGACCTCTTAGGGATGTTTGCCTGCTAAACAAATAGACCAGTGAACCTAAGCATCCATTGAGCATGGAGTCCAAAAGGGGACTGAAAAAGGTCAAGACAACTGAAACCTACCTGCCAAAACACACCAAATGGAAGAGGCCTGCATTCTCCTAATGACAATGCAGCCTGTGCAAGAGTACTTAGGGAAGGGAAACCTAAAGTAGAAATAAACTAGAAAAACATGTATAAGACCTCATACCAACCTTAATAGTAAGGTTTGAGATGGATCCCAGTCACTGAGATCGATAGAACTTCACCATCTAGCCTTGAAAGAATGAATGCACTTACTTGCTTGTTGTTGATGATGACATAAGACCCACTCCAAAGTGCATCAAACTTTATGTGACCTCTAGAGTTGGCTCGGTCTGCATCCCATTTCAGAACAAGGTCACCTTCCTTGAAGGTCTAGACCTTGGGCTTTCTGTCAAAATATCTCTTGGTCTACATCTGATGTTCTTCTAATGTGATCATGGCTGACTATCTTTGTTCTTCTAATTCAATTAATTTAGCCATCCTGATAGACCTTACATCCTCTCCTTCCAACTCTAATTGATGAGCCAAATCTAGTGTAGGAAGCTCTAAGGATATAGGCAGTCTAGTCTCTCTTCCATACACCAGAACAAAAGGAGAGTTCCCAATGGCTCTCTTGTAGGTGATCCTATCAACCCAAAGAGCTAATCTGATCATATTGTGCCATTGCCTCTTGTTTGTCTCCATGGTCCTCTTCAGGATCCTGATCAGGTCCTTATTGGTGGATTCAGCCAAGCCATTACCTTGGGGGTAATAGTTGGATGAAGTCTTTAAAAACACATTGTACTTAAGAGCCCAATCAACAATCCTAAAACTAGTGAATGCTTTTGCATTATCAGAAATAATAGTATGAGGAGTTCCAAACCTGGTCATGATTTCTTCCAAGAAATCTAAGATAGATGACTCAGTGGCCTCCTTGAGTGGGACTACTTCAACCCACTTGGTGAAGTAATCCGTTGTAGTCAAAACCCACTTGTGACCACCATTGGAAGCAGGGTTTATCATGCCAATGAAATCTAATCCTCACTGTGAAAAGGGCTGATCAACTTGAATAGGGTGGAGTGGAAGAGCCACCAATGTTTTCTTTCTAACAAAGTGAGCACACTCTTTGCATCTTCTTACCCACCCATGGGTATCATTGAATAATGTGGGCCAAAAGTAACTTGCCCTCATTATTTTCATTGTTGTAGCTCTAGCAGAGAAATGGCCACTAGCCAGGCTAGCATAAAACTCACAAAGAAGTCTATTAACCTGATCTTCTTCTATGCATCTCAATAAGACTCCATCTAAATTTATCTTGAAGAGAACACCATCTACCAAAGCATAAGGGATGGACTGCAACCTAAAATGTATTCTTTTGGTTCTATCCACTCCATAGGGATACTCACCAGTGGATAGGAAACTAGCCATGTCTATTGTCCAAGAACTCACAACTGATGGCTCAGTTGTAGGTTCTTCCTCATTCAAGTGGTAAGATGAATTCACTTCATCTATTGATGTCTGAGCTAGTTGTTCACATAATCCTCTGCCTCTAATCAACTTAGTGGCCTTGATGATCACATCATACTCCAGGATCTTGGTGACCCAACTGGTTCTCTTTTTCACTAATCTCAATCCCCATTATATAATCTCTCACACTAGGATGAGAAACCAAAGATTTAATGTGATTATTTGCTAGCATATATTTGAATTTTTTTAAAGCTCTAACAATGGCAAATACTTGTTTATCCATGGGGTTGTATCCAACCTCATAATATTTCAAGGTCTGACTGAAAAAAGCCAGGGGCTGTTCCAGTCCTTGTTCATTTTTCTATATAAGGACAACAATAATACTGTTCTCTCCTCCATATGCATAGAGGACAAAGTCCTCATAATTTATGTTCATGAGAGTAGGTGCCTGGGCGATCTCTTCCTTGATCTTCTAAAAACCATCCTTCCCTTCCTTAGTCTATCTAAAGACTACATCCTTCCTGAGCATAAGGGCTAGAGGCTTCACCAAGCTAGCACAGTCAGGAATGAACTTCCTAACAAAGTTGATCTACCCCAAAAATGATTGTAAATCTTTTTTGTGAGCAGGAAATAGAAGAGAAAGTAGAGATGATGTCCTTTCAGGGTCTATGGATATCCCATCCTCAGACACTATGTGACCCAAAAGCTTACCCTGGGCAACAACAAAAATACATTTCTTGGGGTTCAAGGATACCCCAAACTCTCTGCATCTTTGGAAGAACTTTTCCAAATGTTCCATTTGATTCTCCCCCTTCCTGGAGAAGACTGTGATGTCATCCAGATAAATTGGTATGAACCTATTTATAAATCCCTTGAAAGTAATATCCATTGCCCTTTGAAATGTTGCACCAACATTAGACAAACCAAATGGCATCTTTGCATATGCCATGGTTCCCCCATTTGGTTGTAAATGTTGTCTTAAATCTATCCTACTCTTTGACAAAGATCTGGTTGTAGCCAGCGAAGCCATCGAGTAATGAAAACCTTTCTACCCCTGCAACTATTTGCAAAATTTGATCCATAGAGGGCAGAGAGTAATGATCCTTTAGAGAAGCCAGATTTAGGTCCCTGAAGTCTACACAAAGCCTAATTTCTCCATTTTTCTTTCTCACAGGCACAAGATTAGCCACCCAAGTAGAATACTTGATAGGGAAGATAATCCTTGCTTGTATGAGCTTAGCAAACTCTTTTCTCATGAGTGGCTCAATTTTTGGATTTATAGGTTGTTGCTTTTAGCGAACCAACTTACAGTTAGGATCTAGGTTGATGGCATACTGAGCCACATCCATATTGAATCCTTTAATATCTTCATATGTCCATGCCAGGATTCCATTATACTTTTGGGCAAGTTTTATGAATTGTTGCTCTTTTGCATCGCCGTATACCTTTCCTAGTAGCAACTCTTTGTCCTTGGCAATGAATACCTTATGGTAATCTTCCTTCTTGAAGTTCATGCTATTTTTCTCGCCCTTGAACTCATCATCATGGCTGAAGATGGATCCTAGGGTGACTAGGCCCTTGGGCAACTTATTTGATTTGAGATGGATGATCTAATCACCATAGCACTCCTACAATTTGGGCTGCACCATGGAGGAAAACTTTGCTTCATTCTGAATGAAGCTCAAAATATGCTCATTGCTATCAAAGACCTGCCAATGGATATCATTATCAGGAACAGATGGTTTGACAACAATACCTCACATGCTGATCATGACCTTGAAACAAGTCTATAGGTGGAGAAAACTGGGACCCCACTGTCGCTAATTGATCAGCACCAATATTTAATTTTCTTGGGATCACCTGTAGGTTGAGGGTGTCAAAACTCTTAAACAGGTCCCAAAATCTATGTCTGTAAGCTCTTAAAAGTTGGTTTTTCATTGCACATCTCTCTTTGACTTGGTTGACCACCAATCGGTATCACTAAAGATCTCTAGATGCTTTATTTTATTCTTTTTTTCTATCAATAAGCCATGGACCAATGCCTCGTATTCTGCCACATTATTTGTGCAAGAAAAGTGTAGCCTATGAGCAAAATGCAGCTTCTTACCAGTCAGAGAGACTAGAAAAACACCTGCACCAACTCCATTTCTGCTCTTTTCACCATCAAAGAACATCTTCCATGGGCCTTTGGAGTCATCATCTGGCTTAAGTATGGAAGGGACTTAAGAATTCCTTTCATAGATCATGTAGTTGCCCAAGTTAGTTGTTTCAGTGGTATCATAAAGGTCAAAGTTTTCATGATCTCTTGCCCACTCATCAAGAAATAGGTCAGGGATAGGAAGAGATGAAGGTTCTGCCTCAGTAGGCTCTAGATCATGTACTTCCTCACCCTAAATAATCACATGTGGGTTCACTAGGCTGTGGTCGTAATTCTCCACATGATAATCTGAAATCAGTTTAGCCTTGATGGTGAACCGTGTGCCATATCTGGTCCTCAACAACATATGAGACTATTCAGAAGAAAGGTAGCCACCTACCTTTGCTGTGAAATCTCTTGACAGACAAATGGCAAAGAAAGGAGGAAGATCAATGACTAAAATGTCTTGTTTGAAGGTCATGTTCAGACATGCATGTAGAGTCAAGTCCAATCCCTTGATCACTCCTACAATGTTCACAAAGGTGCCATCTAGTTGCAATACTCCTAATGAAACAAGGGTATACTTGATGCCTAATGCATTCGCTATCTTCTTTGGCATGACTAAAACACTAGCCCCAGAGTCTAACATGCAATTGTGTACTAAAAACTTGCCAATGATCAAAGAGAAGTAGAAATGAGATGGCTTCTTGACCTCACTTACTTGTCCTTTACTTGGTTGCGTAAGACTGACATGAGCCTTCTCTTTTTGTTTTGATAATGAATTTGATGCTGCTAACTCAGCAGATGGGAAGTGCCTTAAGGCTTCTTGTAAAAGATCTCTTTGGGAAGGGAATGACATTAATTCCCACATAGAGACATTGATATTTGTTTTCTTCATTTGCTCTACAATATTTAATCGAACAGTGGTTGCCTTGTGCATTGAGGGAATCCATGTCCTCCCTTTTGATTGTCCTGCAATTTGTTCAGGCACCTTTAAGCCTGATGGAATTTCTTTTATAACAATAGGTCTGCTATTTTGGATTGGGACCATAGTACTGGTCACCTTTGCCTTAGGAACGGGCTCTTTTTGTAATACAGTAGGCATGGGACTAGCCTCCAACGACCTCTTCTTTGACTTGATGTTGTCTGCAATGGGCATAACAACATTGTCCATGGGCTAATTGACAACACAAAAGTCCTTTGCAGTCCATAACATTGTACTAGCACCAGAAGTGGTCTCATTTGACACTTCATGATAGGTTTTTGGCCGCCTCTGATAATGATGCCTGCTGAGTATGAAAGTTCTGCACCATTAAAGCCCTTTCTTGTGCTCCAAAAGCACAAGTGGACTTATTATGAGGTTGGTTGCAAGGGTAGCACCAATCTGCCTCTTGGACTAGATTATTCTGAGTAGGGACTAAAGCCCCAACTGGAATCACAATTGGTATCTACTGGATAGGCTGAACTATTTATAGAGGCTGTGTAGGTACTGTTATGTTGTTAGTATTACTCCAGAACAAAAATTTAAAGATTCCTGAAAGAACTTGCATTGCAAGTGTATTGTAATCCTTTACATATTTGATAATACATTATGCAAGTTTTGGAGTGTGGGGTTTTTCACCTAAAAGGGTTTTCCCCACGTACATTTTGTGTCACTAGCATTCTATGTGTTTTTGTTTATTTCTTAATCTCTATGTTATATGTTTAACATAACTATAATTGTAAGGATATAAAAATTTGCACAACATTCCCCTTAAGGTCGGTGTAGGAAGCATTTCTACGTACCTTGCTTCCTTTCACTAAGTTGAAAGGACATGATTATATTTGGTAGAAATAAGTTCAATTGGATAGAAATAGGAGAGGAAAAGAAAAGATCATGAAATGGGATAGAATGGTAACAAAGTTGAAGAATTAGTTCATACGTACTAACTATGAGTTGGAATTATTGAAGAGATTGCAAAACCTAAGGCAAAAGGAGAAATCTGTGAAGGAGTATACTGGATAATTTCATAAGATGATCATAAGGATTGGACATAGTGAAGGAAGCAAGGAGAAAGTGGCAAGATACATAAATGGATTGAGGATGAATATTAAAGAAGAACTAAGTTTTGTAAGGATGACAACCATAGAAGAAGCATATCAGTTTGCATTGAAAGTTGAAGACAAGTTGAATAAAAATCATGAACAAAGGCAGAGAGGTAGAGGAGGTAAATTTCAAAGAGGTAGAACCAATTCTGGAGGAGAAAGATCATATGTAGAGTAGAACAAGCAAAATAAGGAAAGTAGTCCATACAAGAAGGAAGATACAAATAGCAATTCATACCGAAGGGATGATAGAAATTTCTACCACAGAGGGAATCATAATTCTTACTGCAATGAAGGATATAGGAGAGATGAAAGAGGGTTTGATAAGAGGTCATTCAGAGGAACTTGTTTTAAGTGTGGAGGTGAAGGACATAGAGCATTTGAACATCATCAAGGGAGTACAAACAAGAGAACAAAGAACAGTGCAAGAGCAACTTATGCGGAGGATGAACCTGTTGGATCACCTAGTTCAGTTGGAAAACCAGAGAAAGGAGAATCATTAGTCATGAGGAGAGCATTATTTCAAGTAGAGACAACTGAGGAACTAGCGTAGAGGAAAAGTTTGTTCCAAACCAGATGCAAATCAAGAGGTAAATGTTGTAAAGTGATCATTGATAGTGGAAGTACTAATAATTTTTTTAAGAGGAAATGTTGACTAAGATAAACCTGGAGAGATTGAAACACCCTAAGCCCTACAAGATATCATAGATTCAAGATGAACACAAGGTACTGGTGAGTGAACAATGTTTGGTGAAATTTCATATAGGATCTTATATTGATGAGGTATTGTGTGATATTATGCCAATGGATGTATGCCATTTATTGTTGAGGAGACCATGGTAATATTATATAAAAGCTATACATTATGGAAGAAAGAACACTTATACTATAACATCTAATGGAAAGAAAGTTACCTTGATACCTTTGGAAGAAGAAGAAGAGAAAAGTGAAGTATGTGGGAGTGCTAGAATCTATTTGGTTGATGGAAGGAAATTTTTTGATTGATTGAGACATGAGAATATGTGTTTTTCTTTGATTCTAAAGAAGTGCAGAAACCTAAGTACAGAGACTGTTACTAGAAGAGAAGAAGAACTGCCAGAGGAGATAACTGAATTGTTGACAGAATATGAAGATATCTTATTAGATAATGTACCTGAAGGATTGCCACCAATCCAGAGTATTAGTCATCGTATGGACCTTATACCTGGAGCTAGTTTTCTTAATAAAGCAACACACCAGATGACAACAACAGAGAATGTGGAGCTGAATAGACAGATACATGAATTGTTGAGGAAAGGATTGATTAGAGAAAGTTTAAGCCCATGTGTGATATCTGCAGTACTAGCATCAAAGAAAGATGGATAATGGAGGATGTGTACAGACTCTAGAGCAATCAATAAAATCATAGTTAAGTATAGATTTCCATTTCCAAGGATGGATGACATCATGGACTATTTGAATGGAGCAAAATATTTCACAAAGATAGACTTGAAGAGTGAATACCATCAGATCACGATCAAAAAAGGAGATGAGTGGAAGATTGCATTTAATACAAATGAAGGATTATATGAATGGTTAATGATGCCTTTTGGGTTGACTAATGCACCTAGTACTTTCATGAGATTGATGAATGAGGTTTTGAAGAAATTCTTGGGTAAGTTTGTTATTATATACTTGGATGATATTCTGATTTTCAGTAAGACAAAGGAAGAACATTTGTGGCATATTAGACAAGTATTGCAAAGGTTAAGGGAAGTGAAATTATTGATAAACATTAAGAAATGTAGCTTCATGAAGGAAGAGCTGGTATATTTGGGATTTGTGATTTCTACAGAGGGATTGAAAATAGACCCTAAGAAAGTTAGAGCAATTGTTGAGTGGCCAACACTTGTGAACATTGGAGAGGTAAGATCATTTCATGGATTAGCAAGATTCTACTAGAAGTTTGTCAGAAATTTCAGTATAGTATGCATGCCTATGATAGAGACAATGAGAGGTGACAAAAAGGAATTTAAGTGGACATCAGGAGAAAATAAAAGTTTTGAATTATTGAAGTAGAAGGTGACAGAGCAACCAGTATTAGCACTATCGGATTTCAACAAAGTATTTCAAGTAGATTGTGATGCCAGTGGAAATGCAATAGGAGAAATGTTAAGTCAAGAAGGTAGACCAGTAGCATATTTCATTGAGAAGTTGAATGATGCAAGGAGAAGATATTTAGTTTATGATCAGGAGTTCTATTCCATAACTCAAGCCTTGAAGAAGTGGAGACATTACTTGTTGCCTAAGGAATTTGTGTTGTACACTGATCATCAAGCTTTACAATATTTGAATAGTCAAGGAAAGTTGAATCAGAGACATATGAGATGGGTAGAATTCATGTAGAGTTACACATTTGTATTGAATCATAGGAGTGGGAAGTCAAAAAAAGTTACAGATGAATTGATTAGAAGAAGGAATTTGCTGACAGAGATGAGGATAGAAGTATTAGGATTTGAAGAACCGAAGTATATGTATGAAGCACATCTTGATTTTGCAGAAGTATGGAAAGCATGTAAGGAACCTGTTGTGATAGATATAAGTAAATGGTTGGATTATTTCATTCAGGAGGATATGTTGTTCAAGGGAAATCAATTGTGTATACCTAGAAGTTGAATGAGAGACAATTTGATCAAGGAGAAGTATAGTGGAGGATTAGCAGGACATTTTGGGATTGACAAGATAGTAGCTTTAGTAAGTAAGTATTATTTTTGGCCTCAGATATATAAGGATGTAAGGAAGTTTGTTCAAAGTTGTAGATTTTTTCAAGTTGCAAAAGGAAGTAGTCAGAATACTAGATTGTATAAACCTTTGAGAGTACTAGAGAGACCTTGGAAAGACATATAAGCATGGATTTCATATTAGGATTTCCAAGAACTCAGAGGGGATATGATTCTATATTTGTAGTAGTGGATAGCTTTTCGAAGATGGCTCATTTCATTCCTTGTAAGAAGACAAATGATGCAGTGCATGTTGCTGAGCTATTTTTCAAGGAGATTGTGAGATTTCATGGATTACCTAAGAGTATAGTTTCAGATAGAGATACAAGATTCATTGGATACTTTTGGAGGACAATGTGGAAGAAGATGAAGACAAACCTAAAGTTCAGTTCAAGATTTCACCCATAGACAGATGAACAAATAGAAGTGGTAAATAAGAGTTTGGGTAACTTGTTGAGCTGCTTAGTAGGAGAAAAGGCATGAAATTGGGATCTAATTCTACCACAAGCAGAGTTTGCATACAATAATTCAGTAAATAGGAGTACAAGCTAGAAGACACTATTTGAAGTTGTGACAGGAGTGAAACTTAGAGGAGTTGCAAAATTAAGAGACATCAGTATGGAGAATAAGAGAAGTACAGAGGCAAGATAATTTGTAGGATACATGGAGACACTACATAACTAGGTCAGGAAGTATTTGGAGGAGATGAATAGTAAGTATAAGGAGCAAGCAGATGAGAAGAGGTTTCAATTAGAGATGAAGTAATGGTATATCTAAGAAAGGAGGGATTTCCAGTGGGAACATACAACAAGTTGAAGATGAAGAAGTTTGGACCATGTAAGATACTTAAGAAGTTTGATTTAGGAAATGCATATGAAGTGGAGCTACTGGAGACATTTGGTATATCACCTATATTCAACATTACAAACCTATATTAGTATCATGAAGGAGAATCAAGTGAGAACATTGAAGATGGTTTTAAGAATCAGTTACTACAACAACAACCGGAGTGGATAGAGGGCATACTGAATAGCAGAGTTGGATGCAGTACCAGAGGAAAGTAGTACAAATAATATTTGGTTAAGTGGAAAGGAAGACCGAAAGAAGATTCATCATGGATTTCTAAGGCTAAGGTAGACTGCCTTGGTTTTCCTCTAGCCCCAACAAAGTGAGGGACTCACTTTTTCAAAAACCATAGGTGTCTGATGCAGGAGCATCCCAAGTTGCAAAGCAGTCTTGCATTAACCAACAAAAAAAATTTGCATTCTTTTGTTTTCTTTTATTTCTAGTTTAGTTCAGTCATTTGTAGTTTCAACATTTTGTACCACATTTTACCACATCTTCATATCAGAGCATGTAGAGCAGGACTTAGCATCTACATATCATCATCTACATCATATTCAAATTTTGAGTGATTTGGATTTGTTTCTAGCAAGGTATCGCTATTAGAAGATCATAAACTTTCACATAACAAAGCATTCAGGTAGTCAGTTGAAGGAGAAGGTTTGCAGAGCACTTCTATGACTTGCGGAGCCAAATGGATCATCATACATGATACATAAGGATCAGATAGACCTTCCTTTAGGTCCACACCAAGTTTCATTTATTTGTGGAGCAATTCCAGATGATTAAGGCCGACCTAAATATTTCTGCACGTTACATCTTTCATTGGAGTTTGTAACCTCTTGTGGCCGATGCAAAGGATTCTATGAGATTGAAGATAATATATTTAGATCTCTTAGATGCATTAGGAAGTTAGTTCTTAGTTAGTAGTTTTAGAATGTGACTTAGAATTCAATTTTCTTTTCGGAAGGCACTTCAATGTCATATCTTGCAAATCGATTGTAACCAGGAAAGTAGGCATGTGAGCCCTTTAATTGTAGCCTGTATGTTGTTGACATATGAGCATTGTAATTCTTTGATATTCTGAATATATGAATCTTCCATTGCATTCAATGGTTATGTTGTTTCCGTTGTGTTTACTCTAGCTGCATGGTTTGGACAGTTCATTCTGTGAACCCTCTTGCCATGACTGCATCATGGATTCCTCTCCCCTCTCTCCTCAATCTAAGGGCCTAGATAATTTTTTGTATCTTAGACTATTGTTCAAAGGAAGAAGAGAGATCTTCCCAAGTCTGTCTCTTAATCATACACTCATATTAGGACTATGCAGATGGCTAGGTCAAGGCCTATCATTGTTTAGGCTAGTTCTTTTGGTGTTGTGTTGTTCTTGGTAGCTTACTTGCAGTTGTGTTATTTTTATTTCTTTTGGTTGTTACATTACTCATGGAACTCATTTTCTTACCTTAGGTAGTTCAGTCGTAAAATGGTTTGGGACCTTTCAAAACCCACCTTTTACAAATATCAAAAATATCAACACAAAAATCACCTGGCATTACCAAGGTTTGGACTACCCAAGTAGGCTTAATAAATGCACTTGTTCACAATCCTCTCTTCTTTATCACTATAAATTAGTGACATCATCATTTCCCATGATGCTCTCCCTCCTAGAGATGTAAGCTCACAAAATAAGAAGTTGTAATATGTTAGTCTAATCAAATAAACTAAGTGTCAACTTATAATCATTCATAGTTAAATTAAAATATCTAATCACAAAATAAACCAACACAAAATAGCAATAATAAGCTAGAACATATGTTACAATAATAAACAAAAATATAAATCATCTACCATGACAATAATCAAATAATTAAAATGTTTACCCTAATAAGAAACAAATAAGTAAATTACCAATCAAAATAAACTAATTTTAACATTGTATGATATATGATAGTTATCCTGAAATAATAAAATATTAGTACAATCAACAAAATTTATTTCAAGGTACTACACTAAGAGTAAGTGCTAACGAAAGGAGAAAGTGCTAAGTAGGCAATTATCATTTGTATAGGTAGATTAATTCTTAGTTACTTCATGGAGTCTTCTTTCAATGTTTTTATTATTAAAATATGATGTTTCTTAGATCAAAATAACTAATTAATTTAATTATAAATATTAAACTTATACTAAGTTGGTGGCGTGAGTAGAAAGTAATTACCTTTAGTTGAAAGTAATTAATTTACAATCCTCTAATTTAGTTTCTCCACATTAATATTTCATATAATTCTCTTATTTCAAATGTCTCTAAATTAGCACTTGCACCATTTGTAGATGCAATGGTTGAGAAATTATCCAAACAAATATTTTATATTGTATTTTTAAGGTTTTGTCACATGCTTAATTTTATTTTAGTTATTTCATTTTTTTCAAATTTTCTAGTGTTTTTATTTCATAATATTTTTAATTTAAGTAACCATTTCTTATTTATGTTGGAATACAATGGATCACTGAAAGGGGGGTGAATCAATGATCTAATAAAAATAACTTTACTAATTCTTTGAATTCTTGTAAACTTTATTATGCTAGAACATCAAAGTACTTAGAAAACCAAAGAAGCATACCAAATACACCATAACACAATGATGTACATGGAAAACCCTAAAAAGGGAAAAACCACAGTGTGAAGAGTTGATTGGGTTTGTTTTACCAATTCAACCTCACAAAAAGATCACCATTAGGTCTCACTAACCAAAATCTCATTGATTACACTTTCACATCTGATTTAGGAGCACCAACTCCAAACACTTAGGAGCACCCACTCCAATCAAATTAGGAGCACCAACTCCAATCACATCAGGAGCACCAACTCCAATCACAAAACAAATAAATATAGAAAGTACTACTCTGTTTACATTGATATCATAGGTTATATATGAATTCTATAACTCTCTTACTCAATCACCTCTACTCTTTTAGATTTGCATGCATACATCAATAGCACCTTTCTTTTACAAACTATTCAAATAATGATTCTTCAAACAATCCATCATCCACCCAACAAAAATGCACCATTCTATTTACAATGGCATCATAGATTATAAAAGATAACCTACAACATATAGTTATTGAACCTAAGACACATTCACATCAAAAACCCTCTTCTATGCATAATACATTATCTTCCTATCACAAAACCTCTAACATTTATACAGCCACTCTACATAGACATATGTGCTTGTATCATCATATCACTACACTCAAAAACTATATAAAACCAATACAAACAGACATTAAAATAGGCTTATCATCATACTGTAAGCATTAAATCTTTACCATATATATTCTGCAACAATCATCATACTCTACAACAAGCATTAAATCATCATACTTTGCCTCTATATATTATACTTATTGTTCACATCTTTCCTCTTTACAGTATCTCTTCACTCTATTACCTTTTGTTTCAACTGCATACATGTAAATAATTCCCTTCTTTAATCATCTATAAAAGAATGATTCCTATTCGAGTTCATCAACTACACTACATAGAGAAAGTACATGATTTACCCTATCATCCCAACCTTAGATCTCTGGGGATAGAGAGTTAAAACTTCATTTAAAAACTGCCAAATCACCTGACAACAGATAGTTACCAAAACTGTCAAAACTCATAGCCCATCAATTTCAATGCATGATGAATAGTCATTACTTTTTCAAATGAGCACTGTAGATGGCATCTTTTGTGCCCTCAACAGATTAAATGTGCACCATTGATTATGATGTTGGTGCTTGATTGCAATTTCTTCCTCGGACCAATCGCTCACCACTAGGGTGAGGGGCCAGTTACCTAACAACATCCACCCCTTCAAGGTGTCACTTAAGTGACTATCCATCAGAAGTAGCAAGTCACTTTCAAATTAAAACAAAAGTGAACCCATCATAACATAAGCCCTTATAACTTGCATTCTAGGTTTTAGGAGTCCATTAGGGTTTTAGAGTTGTAGATTTTAAGTCTTCAAATATTTGTCAAAACCCTAATTTATGTCACACATTACTAACTTGAAATCCCACTGAATCTTAATCTCTTCCAATCACCTCTATTGCAAAGAATACAATGTCATAATGAAGACCCTTTGAGCTTGAAAAGGAAACTTTTCTTTAGAGAACATTAGGGTTTTAGAAGGTTTTAGGGTTTTAGAATTTAGGATTAAGTCTTCAACAACAAACCTTAACATGCATTAAGCAATCACTCCATCATCCATTGAGAAAATCCAACCGAGCACAATTGACCATTCAATTGACATCCAACTGAAATCACTCCATCATTGACATTGCTATATAAATTGAGATCATTATAGCATTCCCTTTAACAACAATGCCTTTGACATCAATCTATAGAATTCAGTAGGCCTTTTGACAACAATGCCTTTGACATCAATGACAAAACTAATGCCAACAATTTCTTAGTCTTGATAGGAATGTTGATGTTCTTAAACTTCAAACAATGCCTTATTTATTAAAATATGACAATGATTTACATTGAAATTGATAGTGATTGCATATTGAAACAAAAATTTCATATCCATAAAATATTTCTTTCCAAATATAAGAAGTAAAATTCATCTACATGTATTTTATACTAGAGTTAGTAAATAAATTTGTTCATGGAAATATTGTACATTGTTACATTGATATACACATGTTTTGTATTTGCATTTTAATTACATGTCTCCCTACCATCCTTATTCTTCTACAGGGATGTCAAGGACCATTAAGCAGGTGTGCAAAGATGAAATCAATTTTTTTAATCTCATGTTAGGTCTAAAGTTCTAAACAATAATACAACACTTAATATAGAAATGTAGGACTACTCATGTGATCACTTCTTCCTTGACACTCGAGTATTAGGAGGATACAAACCACTTGCATTCATGATTACTTGGTTCATCAACATCTTCATCAATATTATTCAAGGATGTGCTATAATACAAAAGAGTTTATTACATTTACAATGAACACGCTTCAATTATTAAATGAAACAATTATAAATAATCACGTTATTATAACCTCATTTGTCTAGTTCATCCATGCTCTCTTAAAGAGATTTAGTAGGCGATGGTAGGGTGACCTTTATAGTAGTAGTGTCCATATCCATATCTGGAATTATGTCATCCACCCCCTACACAATTGTTGACCACCATTTTTAATACTACTTGGTGAGTTGACTATAAAAATATTCATGAGAATTTGTAATTTTATTGTGTTTTTGTATCATTAAAAAGTTGTGTAGTCATTCTTTGTGCCATTAATTGTCAACTTGTCATCTTCCCTATTACCATCATTATCCTCATCCCAACTCTCATTAAGTTGAATATGCAAAAAATTGAAAGGTAATAGTTTTATGTCTAATACTTGATTTACATCTCAAACTAAATCAATTTCCTCGATAATCAATATAAATTTACTATTTACAATGTTAAGAAGTTTATTTAATTATTTTAAAATGATAAAAATTAACATTAATCAAAACCAAGAATATTAAACATTATTAAATGAGAGTTATAATATCTCATTATAAGATATTAAAACACTATAAGAAATTCAAATGTTATAAAGGTGTCTAATTTAGATTAAGGATGGTTTTTAAATTGTCATAATTTAAAAACATTGAAAGGTTTTAAAAATGTATTACAAAAGGTTTTTTATTTTTTGTAAAGGGACTACCCATATATGAAGTAAACTTTATAATCCTACAATTCCTATATATATATATATATATATATATATATTTTAATGCGCCTGGTAAACTTTTTAACGTGATCGGCGACGCTGGTGCGACATGCCCTCTGGCTCCATGCGAATGCTTTTGCCCGGAGCAATGAACCGGTGAGGCCACAACTGGGGGACCTCATCCCCTAGGAAGAACACTTCAAACCCGCGAGCTCATTGGCCTAGCGAAGGCGTAAAGCCTTGCGAGCTCGTTAGCCCAGCAGGGGTTTGAACTCTGGTGGCCGCCACTACATCCTGAGCGACTTAACCACCGAACCATGCCATCATCGGCTATCCTACAATTCCAATATTATATGCTACCTACTTTGCATATTAAAATGTCTAAAGACTTCACAATTTCCATGAAGATCATAAGGATTATTTTAGATTTGTTGGCTATGCAATATTATGGACACTAAACAAAATGAATGAGTAGGTTTAATATAGCCTAGTGGCTAATTATTATCTCCTAGCATAAAACTAAAAAGACGTATTTATTTTAAAAAAATTATAAATATAAAATTAAACTTTTAAAAATAACGTATAAATATATAATATTTACTACGCTTTTCAAAGTAAAAACAAAACAAAAAGATTAGTGAAATAATAAATAATAAATTTTTAAAAAACAATTAAAATTCACCTACAAAATAAAAATAGCTCTTCTAGTAAAAACAAAAATATAGTAAACAATATAAAAAAAATAATTCTAAAGTAAAATAAAACACACACAAACTTGAATGTGTAAATTACAATAATCCCTTGAGAGTAATATTACTTTTATATGTAAAACTTGAATGTATAAATTAAAGTAATTCCATGTAACTAATACTGACTAAAAAATAATAATACTTTTATATTCATAATGTGGCATACATAAAAACGAAAAAATAATAATAATAAATATTTTTAAATAATCAATACAAGTAAAAATTATAAAGTATAGCCAACATAAATAGAAATAACACATATAAATAGAAAATATCTCAAACAAAAATCAACAAAACAAATCAAATAATTTTTAAAAAAATAAAGATATATGTAAATTTTTCTTTATTTTAATGTTATTTTACTATCATACCTATCTTTAGAAAAATCTAAACAAATCAAATCAAATTAAAAAAAATTAAAAGATGTGGGCGGAAGGGCGGGCGACTTTCCACACATAAGAGTGTGGAAAGTCCAGGGGGGCACAAATGCAATCGATTATGCCACCGAATGACACGGTGGATTGTCATCATGCAAAACATGGATGTAGTGGAGTTTTAAGAGTGGAAAGTGTAAGAGAATGTCTAATCAGGGTGATTATATCAATTGAAGGGATATCATCACACGATCGAGCTCAAGTCCAGAGGAGGAGAGGCAATCATGTTTGAATATAGGATCTGTGAGAACAATGAATTGCATTTAAGAGACACTCTGGCTCTCGACGGGACACGAGTGGCATTGAGTGCTTCCTTATATCAATGGCTTTCATTTTTACATAGGCTCTCATTCTCACTCACACACAATCTAGTGAGGAATGACTGTATCTGCTCCCAAGCTACAATGGCTGAAGGTTCTAGATTTGTAGCGTGAATTGTAATGGAAGGGCTTGTTAACTTAGGGGTTGATACTCCCATCTAGCTGGAGAGTTCAATACGACTGATGGTGTTTAAAGGTAAGGTAATAGACCAGAGGTTAAAATAAGTTCTGTGTCTTAATGATGGTTTAACGGTGGCTATGGTGAAGGTAGTCCTGGGTAGGGGCTTTCTGAAGGTAGATGAAATATACAGAGTGGATTCCAGTATCATTTTGAGATTCTTGGCCACGATACTTGATATCGACACTCCTAAAGATGCTTCAGAGTTGCTGGTAAGAAAAATTTTAAGGAAGATTTATTAATTGGTCTAGAAGAAATCATTAATGCAGCTTCCCCAGGAGTGGGAGTGCGTCGGCTAAGATACCTTCCTCTTATGCAGGATCTCAACGAGGTCATCAAGCTATATACCTTTCTCCTTGACCTTAAAGGTTTGGCTCTCTTAGAGCACAGAAAGCAGGTAGAGGTGGGGGTGAGATTCCTCAAAAAGTTGGTGCAAATGGAAGAGGTGGAAGGTCAGTTTGAGTGGGTACCTGAGTTTCAATCTTTTGCTCACAATTTAGGATACATGTATGGCCTGTGTCGGTCTATTGTTGCTTCCTATGTGCCCTATTCTTAGTGTAAATCAATTAAAAGTATCATTTTAGGAGATAGTTTTAAAAGTTCAAACCAAGGTTTTGTCCTCACTCTTGGTCTGGTTCGATGATGGGTTTATAGATAATTTGGTTTAGCTTTGGGTAGAAGGTTAAGGGCCTTGCATGGTCAATCTCAGTTGTTTTATTTATGGCCTTGCGTGGCCTTTTTGTCTACAATTTTGGACCCCGCGTGGTCTGGTTCAGGTGGTTATAGGGTTTATGGTAGAACTTTCAGTTTGGGGCTCTGGTTACAGACATATGCCTAATAGGCACTCTAATATGTAATTTTTTGGATCATTTTAATATACAAAATCTCTCTTAAGGAACAAAAATAAAATAAAAAATTAAAAGATTAATTTGCAATAATAAACTTTTCTTTATTTTAATGTTATTTTACTACCATACCTATCTTTTAAATAGAAAAATCTCAAATAAAAATCAACAAAACAAATCAAATAATTTTTTTAAATTTAAGATATATGTAAAATTTTATTTATTTTAATGTTATTTTCTATCATACCTATCATTAGAAAAATAGATAAACAAATCAAATCAAATAAAAAGGCATACACAGGTCTAATAAATATTTGGCACCTGAGAAGATGGAGCACTACACATCTAGTTTTTGTGTGCTAGGGCATGCCTTAGCGTTGCCCTAGCCGCAGGTTTTTTTTGCTTTTGTCTGTTGATTATTGCCGATCGGGTGTTCGTTGCAGGCTTTAGTTTTTTGCTGGCACTTTTTGTGTATGGGGGTTTTGTGGGGGCTATTTGGGGTTCATGAGGTCAGTTTCATTTTGTGTTTTTTTCTATGGAGCTTGGTAATTTGTGGTTGTGGGGTAGCGTTTGTGCTATTTTTTCTTTAGCCAGGGTTTGGCGTTTGTTGTCTCGGTAGCCATGGGATTTGGCATGGAGCTATTTGAGGGCCCTAGGGTTTCTTTTTGAGAGGCTCTCAATAGGGAGGATCCCTCTCCTTCAAAGTCAATACAGGATTTGAAGGCAGTGCGTGTGGATTTATTCGGAAGCCCCTGGGTGTCCAAGGTGAATGAGTGCCTCGAAAGGAACAAGGAAAGACCTATATTGGTAATTCAGCCAGAATCTATGGAGGAGGATGTAACTTATTTGGCAAATCATGCCTTAATTTGCAAGTTTATGGGGATCAGAGTTTCTTTCCCTTCATTGAATCTTGGACGAGAAGCACTTGGAATCCTGAAGGGGATATGGAGATTATGCTGGAAACTAATAATTACTTTCTTGTGGTTATCTCTAATTTGACAGATCGTAACAAAGTGTTTGAAGGGGGGCCATACTTTCATAATCAGATTGGGATTTTTATTAAGCCTTGGCATGTAGGATTTAATCAGGCGGAGGAGCTCCCTTCCAAGATCCCGGTGTGGGTTTGACTTCCTTGGTTCCTGCTAGAATTCTAGAGGAATGATATTCTTCATATGGTTGTGATGCTGCTAGGCAAGCTGGTGGGCCCTTTGCAATAGATGCTGGATAAAAAGGTAATATCTTTTGCTTGCATTTGTGTTGAAATTGATTTAAACAAACCCTTGCCAGATTATCTAGAAATTGGGTTAGGATCTTCCTCATGGACTCAGTAGTTGGATTATGAGGCTCTCCGTTTTTGGTGCCATATCTACCATGAGTATGGGCATCTACAAAAGAAGTGCCCCAAAATTAATCATGTAGGGACCTAGTCGGATAAGCCTTCTAGGCCTGGTCCTAAGATGGATAAGGGGAAGGCCCCTACTTCAGCAGGTGAGACAGACAAGGAGGGTTTTATTTTTGTAAAGACCCAGAATAAAGGTAAAGGTCAGAAGAGGACTCTCAAGGATAGGCAGGTGGATGGATTATTCAACCAGGTTGATGCCTTAAGTGCAGATGAGCAATAGGGGATGATCACAGAGGAGATGCAAGATGGGATAGGCCCCATACAAAGGATTTAGGAAGGCTTAAAGGAAGATGTCTATTGTGATAGCATTCCAAAAGTGGTTGCAAGTTCTCAGATGGAAACTGATTAGGTACCGGTGGTGCAAACAGAGGTAGTAGAGGTTGAAGTTGGCTTGATTCAGGATCCCACAAACCTTCCTTTGGTTAAGCCAGCTCTTTCTTCTCAGGTGGGGAATAGTGCCCAACCATCCCTTGGGATTTAGCTAAAGAATCTCAAAAAGGCTGCTCGGGAGGTGCCCCCTAAGATGGGTCAGAAGAAGGATTAGGAGAAAGTTAAATTAATAGGTGAGAATTTGGTGGAATTGAGGTCAGTTAAAACCATCGACTCCCACTTTACTGCTTCTCACAAATGATTGTGCTTTCATGGACTGTAGGGGTCAAACAACATCCATAGATAAAAGGTTGTTCATGAATTGATTCATGTTCATTCTCCTGATTTGGTCTTTATTCAAGAATCAAAGTTATCTGTGGAAGGTATGGCTAGCATAGATTCTAGTTTATGGGGTAGAGATCAGTGACAATGTATTGGTACTTAGGGCAGTTCTGGTGGAGTTGTTTGCTTATGGGACCTGCACAAGGTTTCTCCTATCTGGTGGATCTCTAGCAAATTCTCTTCGTCGATGGTTGCGACTAGTTATGACTAGGGAGAGACTATTCTTTTCTCCAATGTTTATGCTCCAATTGATGCACAGGGAAAAATTTCTCTCTCATCTCATATTCGGTATGTTAGGTCCTTAGCCCCCTTGTTTCCATGGATTATGGCTAGGGATTTTAATGCAATTGTTAGTTTGGATGAGAAGAAGGGGGATTGGATAGATTAGATTCTGCTTCTACAATGTTTAGAGATAATATTTTTGGCCTAAACCTTGTGTCCATGTTAAGCCCTTCAATGGTTTGTTTACTTGAAACAATAGAAGACATGGAGCATATTGTATCTCAGAAAGGTTGGACAAGTTTCTAGTTTCTAGTTTTTGGATTGGTAGTAATTGGGCCACAAGTTTTGAGATTTTGGATTAGTGGGGATCAAATCATTGGCCTATTAAACTTTCAATTTCCCTATTTGGATCAGCTAAGAATCCTTCCTTTATGTTTCAATTGATGTGGCTTTGTGAACCTTCTCTTCAAGATCATATGATTGGGTGGTGGAGGGAAGGAAAGCTGACTTTTGGTACTGTTATGTACTCTTTTGTTAAGAGGTTGCAGTATGTGAAATTTCAGCTTAAAAAGTGGAATAGGCACTATTTTAGGAACATCTTTCAGGCTAAGGCTATGGCTCAATCCCAGTTGGATCGTATTACTCGCCAAATTAGAGAGTTTGGTCTCGCTATGAAAAATCTTAGGGATGAAACAAAAGCTTTAAAGGAGTTAGTTGAATGGGAATTGCGTGAGGAGATTTTTTGCAAGCAAAAATTAAGGATTGACTGGCTCCAACAAGGCGATAGAAATACCTCTTTCTTTCATAATACCATCAAAGACAGGAGACATGGGAATGGCATTTCTTCATTGGTGTCCTCCCAAGGGGTTTTTCTTTCTTCTGGGCGTGATATTACAACTGAGGCTTCTCAGTTCTTCTCTTCTTTGTTTACGAAGGATGCCCCTTTAGCTATTGAGGAGGAAAATTGTGTTCTGGCATGCATTCCTCCTTTGGTGACAAATGAGATGAATGAGACCATTTGTAGAGCCATCTCTATGGATGAATTGCAGAAGGTTATTTTTTAATTAAAATGAGGGAAGGGTCCTAGACTAGATGGCTTTCCAGTTGAATTCTTTTAGGAATTTTGGGAGATTATTAAATTTGATCTTTTCGAGGTGGTTAGGGAGTCGTACAGGAGCAAGTATATGTTGAAAGCTTTGAATGCTACTTTCCTAGTTCTTATCCCTAAGAGGGAAGGAGCTAACTCTCTAAATCATTTTTAGCCAATAGCTCTATGTAATGTTGTTTATAAGATCATCACGAAGCTTATTGCAGAAAGACTTAAACCTTGGCTCAACAAGTTGATTTCAGAGGAATGGGGAGGTTTGTTGCTATTAGACAAATTTTAGCTGGTGTGATTGTGGCAACAGAGGCTATTCATTCAATGGCAGTGTCCAAGGAGAAAACAATGTTCATTAAGATGGATATGGCCAAAGCCTATGATCGAGTTAAATGGACTTTTCTCTAAAAGGTGTTGTTGGCTTTTGGATTTATGTCTGACTAGGTGGACTGTGTTATGAGCTATGTTACTTTGACTTCCTTTTCTATTCTTACTAATAGTGAGCCTACTGATTTGTTTGGTACTTCAAAGGGTCTTCAACAAGGGGACCCTTTGTCTTTGTACTTGTTCATCCTCTTGGTTGAGAGTTTAGGGAGACTCATTAAATCTCATGTGGCTCAAGGTTTGATCCAAGGTTGGAGTTGGGGCAACAGATTGCATCCTCACTCTCATTTACAATTTGTTGACGACACTGCTCTGATGGGTTTAGCCAAAGTCAATGAAGTAGCTAACTTAAGAAAGGATTTGGATATTTATTTGGCTGCTTCTGGTTAGAAGATTAATGAAGACAAGCCCTTCATATTTTTCTTTAACACTCCTCATTGTATTCAGGACAAGATTGTTGGTATTCTTAGATTCCAGATTGGGACTCTTCCTCTAGTCTATCTTGGGATCCCCATTAATGTTGGCACTGTGTCTAGGGGTTTTTGGTAGGATATCCTAGACAAGTTTCGTAAGTAGGTTAGTCACGATATTTGTAGATGGTTGTCCTCTACAAGGAGGGTTACTTTATTAAAATTGGCGATTCAAGCTCTTCCCATTTATAGGTGTTTTGTTGAAGGAGCTCCCTCAAGTTTTATTGAGGAATTTAATGCTTTGTCCAGACAATTCTTATGGGCTAGGAATTTGGATTCTTCAAAGTGGAGTTTGGTCAAGTGGGAGTCTATCTGTAGGCCAAAACAAGAGGAGGGTCTTAGTCTTCGGCAGGCCAGTTTTACTGGGCAGGCCTTAGCTACCAAACTGTATCAGAGGTCATGCACTTGTCAGGATCAAGACTAGACTAAGATCCTTAACTATAATTATTTGGGGGAGTTGAAAGTGCTAAAATCCCTAGGATTACTCTCTTTGGTAAAGGATCTATGGTGTGGGGTACTCTCAAAAGGGGGGCCAACCTTGTTAAGTAGGGGTTGTTTTGGATTTGTAATAGGGGTTTTGAGGCATTGTTTTGGCATGACTCTTGGGATGACCATCTGCCTATCTTGTCAGAATTTCCACATTTACAACCTTTGTGAAACCTCTTTATTGATACTGGTTGGAGTCGTGTGGATCATTTCAAATTTGTTTAGTCTTTGGGTCGGGTGGAGGTTTTCAGATGGAAGGATTCTATTGAGTGGCCATAGGGGGGATTGCTGGTAGATCAGGAGGAGTTAGCTCATATTCTTACTGGTAGAGTTTGTAGTTCCCTGAGTGAGAACGATTCTCTGGCTTGGGGTCTGAACCAAAAAGGGGTGTATTCTGTTGCTTCTGGATATTGTGTGCTGGACAGGTAGAAGTTTGGGGAGATGGACTCTCCTTGGTGGAAGTTTGTGTGGAATAAATTTGGATGGCCAAAATGTAATTACTTCCTTTGGTTGGTTGCTTAGAATCATTGTCTCACTTGGGATAACCTACAAAAAAGGGGTTTTGGGGGGCCTTTTATTTTCTTCCTTTACAATGGGGGGAGGAGTCTCAGGCCCATTTGTTCTTTCAGTATCCTCATGCCCGTGAGATTTGGAACTTTTAGTGGGGTACTTGGAAGTAGGCCTGTGTTCATGCTTCTTCTTTGGTTGATTTTTGGAGAAGTTTGGGCAGACCCCTGGCTAAGGCTTCTTTTTTGCAAGTGGTTTGGAATATTGGTTCTTCTTTTATTTTATGGAAGCTCTGGTTGGAAAGGAATCAGAGTATTTTTCAGGGGAGGAAGTTGGTGGTCTAGCAGGTGTGGTAGAGGATTCTCAGTATGCTCCAGGAAACTCTTGTGTCTAAGTGTGATCTGTCTACTCCGTTAGACATTGGGGAGTTGTAGATTGCACAAAATTTGAGTCTAGTTGTTGGAGGCTCATGCTCTTCTTAGCCTAGGAAAAGGGGTCAACTTAAGAGGAAGATTTAGAGAGATGGTCGGCGGTCCCCTCCACCTCTAGGTATTTTTAAGATTAATATAGATGGTTCTTCTAGGGGAAATTATGGTCATGTTGGGATTGGGGGGTTAGGAAGAGATAGCCTTGGTGTTGTCCTTTTTTTCTTCTCTATCTATAAGGGACATCAAACTAATAATTTGATGGAAGCTCTTGCTATTCTCTATGCTCTATAAAAAGGGTGTTCTTTGGGATGGCGTAGGGTTATCTATGAATCTGATTCCCAGATGGTGATTAATCTTCTGAATTAGCAGGTGGTGGATGGTGTGCATTGGCAATTAGCATCAGTGGTTTGATAGATTAGTCAGATGAGTCAATCGATGGAATTTATTTCATTTGTCCATGTCCCTAGGCAATGAAACCATGTGGCTGATTCCTTGGACAAGTGAGGTTCAGAGCAGGAGGGAGATTGGAATGTTGATAGTTGGGACCAGTTGTCCCATGAAGGTGTTCAAAATTTGGAAAGGTTGATTTCAGCAGATATGGATGGATCGTTGAGGCTCCTATTTGGAGCTTTGAGTTGTAGATGACCCCCTAGTTCTGGTTTGGTTAGTTATTGTGATGTTGCTTTGTTTTAGACTTTTGTTGTTTCTGGAGGTGGCTACCCTCCTGGGTATGTACTTATGATTTATTTTATTAATAAATTTTTACCCCTCATATAATAATATAAAAATTAAGATGAAAATGGAGATAGCAGGAGAAGGTGAAGGAGTTAGGGTAGAAATGGAGGATTGGGTGATAGAAGCAGAAATTGCATTCCCCATGGAGCAGATTAGGAAGTGAGCTACCAGTGAAGAATGGTGCAACCGTTAGAGGAGATTTTTAGATGGAAGATGGCCTAGAGTAGAAGATTGGAGTAGGAGGCCGAGGTTAGAATCAAAATAGAGGTCTAATTTTTGGGCTCGCGACGATTCGAATAGAATGTAGGGGATACCTTTCATGAGAGGAAGATAGTTTGGGTGGAATTCAGAGGAAAGGGCTATCAGCTATGGGTCAAAGTACTCCTTTTCCACAAGGGGAAAATGCAATTCCAATGAGATGGAGGAGGAACTTGACCTCTCAAGAGACCTATGAAAAAATGAACAAATAACAACTAGGGTTTAGAGGACTGGAGAGAACTAGAAGAATTGAAGTATCGAACAGAAGAAGAGGTGCCACCACAATGGTCTTGGGGGACAAAATCTTACAACTGATCACACTACACTTGAAAAGGTATGGTTTGATTATTAAGTGGTTCATTAGGAATTTGAATTGGGATTTTTTAAGTAAATGCTAGAAGAAAAGATGGGGGGAAGATCTTCAATTCAAACAATTAGCAAATGGATACTTCATAGTTATATGTCCTTCTGAAGAAATCAAACAACAAATTAAAAATGGAGTATGGATTATGGATGAATTTGGCTTTTACATAAAGGAATGGGAAACAAACTTCGATCCAATCAGACACAAATTGGAAATTATTCAGGACTGGATAAAATTCCCAAATCTTCCGCTGGAGTACTAGGAACTTGAAACCCTAGAAGTAATAGGCAAGTAGATAGGAAGATTCATTTATTCCAAGGAAAGGGAAAACACAAATGATAAAGGTTGATATGTTAGGATATATGTGGAGAGTAATCGAAGCAGCACCCATTGGAAAGAATTGGAGATAGTTTCAAAATCAGGGATTTGGAATTTGATTTGAACCCTAAGGGGAGGAAAATTAGGGTTTTGGGATTTATAGGACAAAAGGAAAAAGAAGGCAAGTGAAAACTGGGAAAATGAAAAGATTTCAAGGGAAGAAACAAACCAAGAGCAAGCAGAAGAAAGAGAAGAAAGGTAGAAATCAACACAAGCAGAGATGGAGATGCCCCAGAACTATACTGAAGAAAACAATTTAGAAGATGGGGTGGAGCAGAGGGAAGACAATCCTATTAGGAACAAGGATGATCTAGAGGAGAAGATAACAGAGGCCATCTCTATACTTGGAAACACATTTAGAGAATATGATATTAATTCAATAATAGCTATAGGGAGTGAATTGGTGGATCTAGCGAAAGCTCAACCAAAGAAAACTTAAGGATTGATTCCCTTGAAATAGAAGACTTGGAGGAATACTGGGAAGTTGATCAGGAATAGGGGACATAAGATAGAACAAAGGATAGAGAAGAATGTAACATTGAGCTACCTTTCAGTCAAATCTTACCAAATCAATAGGAAGAAGGGATCAACATGGGCCTCTCTCAAAAAGAGGCAATAAGGAAAAATTTGATTGTGGAACCAACAGAAAAAGAGGAAGGACCTCCAACCAAGAAAAAAGAAACCAAGATCGAGAAGTAGCGGTACAAGGAAATTTTTTGAAATGATTAAAACCTTTGGGAAGGGGGAATCCCTTCTTGGGGATCAATGAAGATAATTTCTTGGAATGTTAGGGGATTAATTGCCCCTAACAAGAAGCGTCTGGTGAAACACTAGATGGAGACTTTGTAGCTAGATTTATTCCTTATTCAAGAATCAAAATTGAACCAGAATGAGGTGGAACAATTCAAAGCCAAATTAAGACAGTGGAAACTGGAAGCTGTATTTGCGGAAGGAGCTTCAAGTGGACTGCTCACAATCTGGAAGCCTCAAAAACTTGTATTAGAGAAAGTAACCTCAAGCAAGCATTAGATGGCATGTAAGGTTAGGAGTCTCTCTTCTGATCTATGTTTTCTGCTTTTCAATGTTTATGGCCCTTCTTCTTGCATTCAAAAAAGAGATCTTTGGAGGGATTTATAGTGCATAAGCAATAGTATAGATTCAGAATTTCATATAGTGGGGGGTGATTTTAATGTAATCTTAATATCTTCTGACAAAAGTGGTGGGGTAGCAAGAATGCCACAGTCTCAAGTGGACTTTGAAATCTTTGTGGAAAGAAATTCAATTATGGAAATCCAAATGGGAAATGGACTTTACACTTGGACAAACAGGAGAATTGGCTATAGCAGCATTGCAAAAAAATTAGACAGATTTCTCTTCAAAGGCAACTTAGGTTACTTCCCCTTCACTTTGGAAAGTAATATTTTGCCAATTTTTGGCTCAGATCATTTTCCGGTTCAACAAGACATGCTAGGGGGAAAAATGCCAATCAAATGTCCCTTTAAATTTGAAAAGATGTGGTTCAGGAATGAGAGTTTGTTGGATTTGATAAAAAATGGTGGAATGAAGTGCATGTGGAAGGGTCTAAAATGTTTATTATAACAACAAAACTGAAAGTAGTAAAACAACAATTGAACGTTTGGAAAAAAAATAATTTCAAAAAAAAAAATTAAAGAAAAAAAGCATGTGGCATCCTAGTTGGTTGACCTAAATGAGCAGGTGTTAGAAAATGGCATGGATGAAACAAAATACTTAAGAGAAAAAGAATTGTTGAGTAAGAAAGACGACTTATTAGCAAAAGAGGATATATTTTGGAAACAAAAGTCCTGGGAGAGGTGGATAAAGGAAGGAGATCAAAACACCAAGTATTTCCACAATGTGACAAAGGCCAGAAGGGAAGTGAACATGATCACAAAAATATAGTCATCAGATGACAAATGCTTAGAAAAAATGGAAGACATGGTAGAAGAAACAATCAATTATTTTCAAAATCTACTTAATAACTTGGACGGCTGAAGGAGACAAGAACATTAGCAAATTTTAGCAAACATTCCCAAATTAGTCTCTGTACGCTCAAAATCGCAACTCCGGTTGCCTGGGGCTATCGGGTCAGATTTCAGCATGCACATGGACCCTTTCCTCCTTGCCATAGGGCGGTCCACCATGTCACTCTCGCTCACGTGGAAGTAGCTAGTCGAGAGGAGGCGAGACACGGTGGGGGTCTGGCTCGTTGGAGAGATGGACTTCACAGAGATAGGTTGGCAAGCCCTATGGCCTTTGTTGTGTTGTGTGCTAAGTTGAATGTTTCCTTCGATTGTAGTTGAGATAACCCTATGACCTGAAGGGTCACTAGTTTCTCTTCTCCTGTTGGGATTTCTTCTATTCCACCTTTATGTGGGTAAACAGTTTTGTTCGTTTATGTCCTATTGTCTTTCTATGCATTGAATGAGTTCTTGTTGTATCTGAAGTTGTTTAGTTTCTTCTAACAATAAGAGGACAAATGAGTCTCTTTGTGGTAGAACAAATGTTTCTTATTGTTCTTGTGGATTGATCTCCCTGATCTCATCATGGATAGCCCTCACCCACTCTCCTCTAAATCCTAGGCACATTCGTGAGCCAATATAGAGGTACATATGTGATGACTAACCTTAACTAGATTTAGGGTTCTGACATAGGGTTTGGCTATGTTTTGACTTTGTGTTTACCTTATGATGTGATTAAGGGTTTGATTGAATCGTTTAACCATGGTTACCTTGTGATGGTATCGAGGGTTTGCAAGTTTGTCTATTCTAGGGTTTCTATATGTATGCAAAGCTAAATGATATGCAAACGTATTTTTGTGCTTTTTGAGTATCTTGGAAATGAAAAGTACTTTTAAATCTATAAAAGGGAAATATGGATGCAAGCTAATATGATTCTTTCTAATGCAATCTTAATCTATGTTTTTTGGGTTTTCAATTATTTCAAAGTAATCTAATCTAAAAAAGGAAATTGCTTCTTCAAATAATCTAGATCTAGAAACATGAAAATAATTATTTTAACATGCAAGATTTAACTATCAAGGAAAAAGCAAAAAATTACTCTTCCCAAGAGCAAATTTGGTTTTCTAATTACTATGAATTGAATAAAGCAATGAAGGAACCTGAAAGAAATGAATATTTGTGTGACTCCACTACCCTCAGAAATCCTTGATATTGGCAACCTCGAGTCCTTTTGCAGCAACGGGAGATCCTCTTGATGACAAAACGACATAAAGAAGAAAAAATAAGCTTTGATGAAGCTTGAATGAACTCAATGAGAGAATTGGTTGAGCACTATGGCATAGAATGAAGTAGAGTAATGATGCTTGATTAAGCAATGAATAAAGAAAAAGGCACCTTTGTCCTATAAGAGCATTTGAATGCTAGATTGGAGAGCAAAAATTTGCAAGAGCTATGTGCACAATGAATTTGCCTCCCTCTGCGCTTGAGGGAGGGGTGTATTTATAGGTTTGAGGAATGGGATTGATTGAGAAGTTAACTCATTTGATTGATGAGTTAATAAGGATGATTGGGGAGTTAACAAGGTTGATTGGGGAGTTAACAAGGTTGATTACCCAGTGAACTCAGCTAACTAGAGAGTGATAAATTAATAATAACTTATCATTGAAGAGGAATTGGAGATGTGAGGATGCATGAGGTTGATTGAGGAGTTAATTTTAGATTGAATGGAGTTAATTATGCATGTGTGGGTGCATGAAATAGTCAACTCCATATTAGGCATCAAAAATCATGCGAATTGGAAGAAAAATAGGTGAAAATGGAGCTAAAATGAGTGAGAAACTCAAGTTTTTCCATGGCTGAAAATACGATAGGGTCGACCCTTTTGCCAGTAGGGTCACCCCTAGGCAACCATGGGTCGCTCGGTCACTCGGGGGAGATCCGGGCTAGATAGGGTTTTCTGAAGAACTACATGGGAAAAATGAAAGAAGAGAAGAAAACGAGGGGTTATGCCTCCGGAAATAGGTCAGTCATGTGCAAGAATCCAAATCTCCACTTGCACTTGCAGGATCTCTTGGGGGAGATCTAGAAATAATAGTGGGAGACTTGGATTGGTTGAGTAGAACTGAAAATTGAAAGTGGGAGATAGATAAGGGTGACCTCTAGAAGGCTTCTAGGGGGTGCAGATGATGAAAAACATAGGGGAAAGGTGAAAAATCACCTACAAGACATTCACAAGGCTTAGGAGCAAGGTCGAAAGGCCAGAAGACACAAATCAACAAGTGTCACAAAAAGATGTCGAGAAGTGTCGCAAGCGACGAGAAAGAAATTGACAAAGAGGAATCAACACAAGACAAGAAAGAAGACATGTCATCAAGAGGTTTGCTGCTTAAAGGACATTATTTCATGCTTACATGTACGTGACAAGGATTTGAATCATCATAGGGGTCCTCGTGGAGGTTGTGCTTGATTTTTGTGCTTACATATTTGCCCCCTTGGGGACGATAGTCTACATGAAAGGTAGGTACCGTTCCCGAACTAGGCCTTACCTGTTTGTTGATTTTCCTGTAATTGTACCTGCAATAACTAGTATTAGTCTGGCATTTAAATATATCAAAACAAATAATGAAAACTAAAATGAACTTTGCATGGATCATTCAAGTTCGACTAGTTGTTTGCCTTTGTCAGTTTGGACCTGTAGGGATGAAAGCACGCAAAATGATGCATGAAATGGATGCATAAAAGCAAAGAACTAATCTAAATGCACAAATGAAACTAGACTAAGGGCAAATAAAGCAAGTCAAATTGTGAGATTGGAGTGAAACGGTGATAGAATCGTTTGTGTGAGCAGTCGTTGGAAAGGTATCATTGAGGAGATCGTAAAGATGGCCGCCTCTTCTTCAATCATGGAGAATTGGGTACATAAACAGTGAAAAACCTTTCTCTAAACCCTAGTTTAAATTTTGTGAAAAATCTCTTGAAATTGTCTATTTTTGTCAAATTTTCTTGTTGCATTGTCTCTATCTCGTCGTTTAGAGTAAGATAGGTTTTTCATTTTTTGAAATCGGTCAAAAAATGAAGTTTTTGGAGTAGTTTTTGATTGAGGGATCTCTCTCTAGGGTTGCCCCTTTTGTCAGGCAAGTCACCTTGGGGAGATCTTGTCTGATAGCAGGGTCACCTGAGGAAGATCCTGCAAAATAGTAGGTTCGCCCGAGGGAGATCCTGCAAAACACCTAGGTTGCTCGAGGGTGACCCTATTGGGTTGATTTTGACTGAAATGTCCTGTTGTTTGATGCGCGTTTTACTCTGATCTGACATGATTTGGCTACTATATTTGCGTGTTTATTGTAATTTTGAAGGTTTATATGCTTTTTTTGGTGGGATTTTCTGAAGTTTTGCAATTTTTAGGGATTTTTACGAGTTTACGAGATCTGGTCTAAAGTTCTCTTCTGATTTTGCAGGACATGTGTATCCGATGGAATGCATGTCAAGAGTAGGGATGGCTTTTAGGAATGTTTGCTTCGTTGAGTAATGAGGATCGTGCTATCTTGATTAGGGCAGGTCTAGCTAGAGTTTGTCATGTGCCTATTATTCATCCTATGTCTCGTATATGCTGTGACATTCTAACCTATTGGGATGTGGACATAAACACATTTAGGTTTCCACAGATCTCTGGAGAATGGACCATCACTCTATATGATGTATATCATATATTTGCGGTTCCTGTGAGAGGACATTCTTTAGTCCTTCCAGCTAGCGAGTCCTTCAAGGACAAGGCATCTTGGGCAAAGTTCATGGGGGTTAACCACCTCAGAGATCAGACATGAGTCCAACTCACTTCTATGCCATGCCTTTGCATCCCACTTTTGAGGAGATTCTTGAATAGTTTGATTGCATTGAGGTTGTTAGGAGACAAGGCCTTGGCTCATCTGAGATGGTGTTGGGCACCCATCATTTGTGGTATTAAGGAGGGCATAGTTTATGCTTGGGGACTGGACATCTTTGCCATGGTTTACAGAGACTTCTATCGTATTTCACGGTGAGGGGCTCTAGCTTTTAGCCACTCTTCTTTGATCATGACATGGATATTTGAGCATATGAGGCCTTATCAGAAGATCATTCTGATTCTGGATAGATGCTTATCAAGAGTGGTGAGGTGGATGCATGTTGGTCACTTTGATGCTTCTTTACCCACTATTGCTACTCTTACGGATGAGGACATGATCTTTGATCCTTATCATGACATGGAGGGATCCTGGGCCCGTGATGGCGAGGTTAGAGTGTACTGCCGTGGAGTATCCAAGATTTCAGACCGTAATGGTCTAGTTGAGACCCATCAGGTTGATCATGTTTCACAACAGTTCGGTGAGGATATTCCTGGGGACTTGCCCCTAGTGTCCACTTGCTACAAGACTATTCAGAAGATGGGTGAGATTGGATAGAGGACCGTTGTTTGGACCCCTTTGACTCCTAGAGTCTTCATTACTAGAGTTTCGAGATGAGGACAAAGGGGAGGGAGAGGGACTCCTTCCCAATCTTTGGTTGTGGCTGTGGATTCTGAGTCTACTAACAAGGACTATGTTCCAGATGATGATGATTCATCAGATGAGGTCTTTCCCGAGGATGAGGATTTTGATGACATTGATGATGTAGATGATGTTCCTAATATCCTCGAGGGTCCTCTTGTTGTTCCCCAACCTCCTCATTCAAATGAGGTGATGCAACAATTTGACCACGATTGGTAGCCTGGTGATCCACGTAAGTTTAGTCTAATTTCTTTTCGTAATTTTGTCCTTCCTCTTTTCACAGGGAACTAACTTTTTTTTCCTTTCGATTTGCTATTTCAGGTAACGTCAGAGAGTGGAGGGATTTTGTTCGCGAGATTATTGTTGGATTGGCTTCTCCCTTCACTAGGATGACTTGTGACCATCTTTTAGATGACCCTGGTGTGCCCCCTGCTGCTAGGTGACACACTAACATTTTTGCTCCTGTCTATCATGGGTGCTAGATGAATGCAGAGTTGAAGACCCAGGTTGACACCCTTAAGGGTGAGTATCAGGTACTTTGAGAGATGGCTCACCTTAATTTTGGATGACGTGATGCTAGTATGGCGGGGCCCTCACAGTCACATGCTCACAGTAGAGCACCTGACTCTCATAGGTCTCATGGAGCAATGAGTGGTATTCGTAGACGGAGGGGCCGAAGTCTTGAGGGTTCTGTTGGAGGGAAGCACCCCTAACTTCCTTTCTTGAAATCGTGCCCCCTTGCATGGGGAGCCTCTACTTCTTTTAAGAGCATTTTGTCCTATCTCTTTTATACTCTTGGTATATGTAAACTTTAGATGTTTCTATGAAAGTTTATCATTTTATGGTTTTCACCTATTGGATTTGTACTCATCTCTTGTGCATGTTTTGGAGGTTTTGAGAACTTTTTGATTAAGTGTTTGACCCTTTCAACTCTCTTAATGATGCATAACTTCCTCATCAAGATGAATACTCGATGTGCTTGTGGAAGGTTGATCAAGTTGATGTATCTCCGATCTTATCCTTCTGGCTCTATGTGGCGCATTTGGTATGGCTGGGTTGTTCTCCCAAGCTGGGTTGTTGAAAGATAGAGAATGCCTAGATTCTCCTTGATCTTGTTAATAATCAGAATCTTCGTAATCATAATAGTTGGTGATTGGTGCATTAGGGTGCAGTGGCATATACCTATCAAATGGAGTTTCTGGTTCTCTTGAGGGAATGTTCCCTTGGTTTAAGTCAGGTTCTGTTGAATACAATGAACACAGAGAGGGGGGTGAATCAATGTTCTATACAACCATTTATGTCCTTGCTCTTTTATCCAATTACCAAATTCAATTAAGTGAAAGCAGATTAAACAAATAAACAACAACCACAAAGACATAACACATGAACACCAGGATTTTTACGTAGAAAACCCAAAGAGGGAAAAACCACGGAGAGTGTTAGCTCTCAATATTATTATTATAGCACAATACTAAATTACAAGAGGTTCACTGCCTTAGGGCTCACTGCCCGGAGCTCACTGCTCAAGAGAAAAGGTTCACTACCAAATAGAAGAAGAAAGAAGAGGAAGAATGGCTCACTACCAAAAATGAATTGTTTTTCTTGCATCTACATATGCATGATTACAGTTCCAATTGAGCTTATAAACACTGATTCAGAACTCTTCATTTCGGTCTGCCCCTGTTTCTCTACTTTGCTCTTACATATGATCAAGTCCTCCCTTCATATGTTGTGGCTACTTTATATTCACATGTTTTTTCATCACATACATTACATCACCTCTTCGATTCCCCGCAACACTGAAATCCAACCTCTATTTATATCCGCAACTCAATCTTTCTCATGATCAGGTCGACAAGCAAACTGTGAAACATGTATACCAAGTGTTATATCATGTTGGCTTGCTCTTGTGTTGAATCTTCAATGTGGATCCAAACAATCATGTATATGTATTCATACATGTCGGGTCTAATCATACAACCACTTACATTTATCATCCAACTCATATTTCTTCTCCGCATAAGGAATTAACCAGCCTGTTGGCTTGTTCCTTAATAACATATATGATAGGTTCCTCTGTCACATCACAACTTTTGATGGTGACTAAATGTGTCTTCATGAATCATATTTAACAAACATTAATGATCTCTTAACATGTCTTCAACTCCACATAACAAGATAAATTTGTATGCCAAAATGCAGACCTTAGAACTGTTGCCTTGACACACTGTAACACTGTCATACTGGATGCCGATATTGGAGAGCTTGTAGAATAAAATCTATTGCACTTTCGGAGATAAAAACTTGGATTAAGGTAGTCATGAAATATCTCTAAATTGCCTCAAAAATGTAGAACAGAATATGCTAATGCGGAGGAATGCAGACCAATTTATTCAGCACTGTTCACTGTCTCTATCTTACTTCTATTGACCTGGACTTAATCTTTTCACTAGATGACTTCTGGAGAAAGTCATAACTTGATTATTGGAATATAACATCAATAGATAACTATGAACATCATACCTAAGCCGCATCTTCATGCCTTTACTTGTAGAGAGGTACTGATCCCTTTTACTGTCTCATACCTGAACACTTCCAATACTTAGTCAATTTAGGGCCTCCAGACCATAATGCTTGGTGCCTTGTCGCCGGATTAGGATTGTCTTCTAGAGTGATGTTTCTTTTCCATTTTGATGAATGATCTCTGCCTTGTTACCATCAATGACAACATTCTAGTCTACTACACATCAATGTCTCTTGCCAACAATCTCCCTCTTTGGCATTGATGGCAACACTTAGTGAAAAATACTTGTCTGCTCCCCCTTGCTGTATACTATATATATTCTTTCTCTCCTTTAGTTGTTTCTCCCATTTTTCACTAATCTTCTTCTCTCCCTTTGACATCAATGACAAAGGTGTATGTGCCAGAGTCAACTTGTGTCAAAATTTCAAAAATTTCTAAATTTTGTCGCTTGGATACATTCCTTGACTTACCTTTTGGAGGACTGCAAAATGTCACTGAAGCTATCCTTGATCTGATCCAACACTTTATTCCAATCTTTCTTTGTGTTATCTGTCATTTGGATTTGGCTGTTTATTTGAAGTATTTGATTCTCTGCTATCTGTGTATTTGTGGGAGTGTTGGACAATTTCTAAATTTTTAAGACCTCTGAGATTAGTTTTGCCATGCTTTCTATTTTAGGGATTGTTAGTCTTCTCAATTGACATACTCTATTTTTCATTTCTTCCTTTTTTCTCAATAAATCACTTATATCATTTTGCATAACTACTATTTGCTTTTCTATGTTTTTGATGGGGTTGGTTAAGGGATCATAAGAATTAATGATTTTTGTCATTTGGAGCTCCATGTCTTTGACTTTCTCATCAAGTTCCTTGGTGAGTTTAGGCCAAGACAGACAAAACTTATACCATCACAAGCTTCCTTGAAGGCATTCTCTAATTCTTTGACATTATTTTCTAATAGGGCTTTGTCATTTCTTAGTTTGGTTTTTAGTTCTACCAACCTTCTATCTTCAAATTCTTTTATGACTTTATTATCAGAAGATTTTTCAAATGATTCAAAGTTAGTACTTACAGATCTTATTAATCTCTTGAGATGATCAGATGATGATGTAGATGCATCCTTACTATATGAAGCCACCAACTTCTCCAAAATGTTGGATGTTGCATCAATGATCTCTTTGTCTTGTATGAATGTCTTCAACATTTCTTCTTGGGCTTTTGCTTGCACAACCTTTCCAAAATTCAATTTTTGTAATGGAGACATTGGGATTAGGTTGATTGGGCCCTTCAGTACTTTTGGAGAGTCTGAAGTTTGAGCATTTTGATGTTCATCCAAAAGTTGTCTAGCATAGTCGGTCGAGACAGGGATGGCTGGAGTGTCTCTTTCCATAGGACTTTTGTTCTTTTGTTCTCCTCAGCCTGCTTGTCTTTTTCTACTTCAATGGAGAAGGATGAATCCCTTACTCTTTTCCTAGAGGTTGTAGTAGGCTTTTCTAAGTTAGGCTTTTCAAGTTTTCTTTCTGCAGCTTTTGATGTCTTATCTGTAGGAACACTTATGGTTTCTGTTTTGATTTTTGACTTCTTTTCTAATTTCTTTATCTTTTTAGGTACCATGCCAGACTTAGAAGTTAATTCTCTGAATGTTCCAAGCCTCCCTTCTTTGTTATCTTTTGGTTCGCTTAATAATGTATCGGCCAACTCAGTCAACATATCTTCTGTAGTCTCATATCCTAGAGCAGGAACCCATGCAATCCTTGGTTCCACAACCTCCATAAAACATTTATATTTGTTTACCATGAATACAATGCTCTTCTCATTTTCCTTTATCACACTTTCAGGTATCCGGACCCTGCAGGTGATCTTCTCTTGAAAGTTTGTAAAGTATTCTTCTAGAACTTCATTCAGCTTAGCTACATTTCCCATATTCTATAAGTGATTTCTTATTTGTGTGGCTACTGGTGCATTATCTACCCAGTCAACTTGTCCCACTCCAGGAATCTCCTTCATAAAGTAGAAAAGTAGGCAAATAATTAATGTTCCATATTTGAAGGGATAGTTGGTTTCTTTTGTTCTTTCTATGTTTTCCATCAGTTCATCCCAGAATAGTTCACAAAGGTTGTAATCAGTTTTGTTCTTAATCATATCATAAGCTATGTAAATGGTTGATGCTGATACAGAGTTCTCACAATTTGAGCAGTATATTTTGTACCCAATAACCATTGAGGCAAATCTAATAGCTGGATCTTTAATATCATCCACAATGAGTGCCTTTTGGTCAAATTTAGCTCCAGTTAGCTACATTACCAAATTATTCTTGATTTTCTTCAAACCTAGGATCTTGCCAGAGGAACACATACTAGTTATAGCTTTGATTTCTTCTTTGGTTATTTTGTATGGTTCATCAAGCCGCATAAATTCGTCATGAATTCTACTCAGAACAAACTTTACCCATGTCTCATTTGGAACCGCAGGAAAGTCCAACCATGCATCTAAATTCTTTTCTTTCAAGACTATGTACTCATCTTTTAAATCAACATCAATTGTAGTTAGTTCATCCAAATAGAGTTTTCCCAAGTTCATGTGGTCATATTCTTGTAGATTCGTATGAATGTAGGATTGAATATCTTCCAAACACAAGACTCTGCTTGGGATGGTTGAAAAGGCTCTAACATAATCATTTTTTGGCAAATTAACAAAAAATTTGTTGAGTTTGGGACAAGGTTTCTTAGTTATCTCAACTAATTGAGAAGTAAACATTTTGCCAATTCAAAAAGATTAGCAATTAGGGTTTTCAACCAGAAAAATACCTTTTACGTCGAAGTAGGGTTTTCTTGGATTTGCTTAGAATCACTGAGAATGGCTGTAGATCGTCTAAAACTGCTTCACCTCTTTCTTAGATGCTAGATGACTTAACTATGATGTGATTATTTCATGAATTAAGGCCCCTTTTTACTTTGTTTGTCAAACCCTAATCCATCATTAATGCCAATACTCTAAAAAGTTGTCTAACTTCTTTTGACAGATACGGTAAGTTAGGATTGCTCTGCAATTTTTCGCACTTAACCTTTTCCTTCGGGTTCCTTCTTAATGAGATTCTTTCTAACAAGATCTTTATCATACCTTTGTGCCAGACTCTAGCACTAGTCATTTGGCTGGGGAATTTAGATTTTCAATGTAGCTCCCCCTGAGCCAGAGCTCCCAATTCACTTCCTAGAGGAAGTATTTGCACCAGATGTTGGTGCGGATCCATCTTTAACTTCATTCACATCCTTTTTGATCCAGATCATACTCATCTCCTTCTTGGTTTCCACTAGATCAACCTTCTTCTTTCCTTTATCATCTATCTGTTTTATTTTCTTCTGATCTGCAGGATAATCTCTTTCTACATTTCTGGTTCTACAAAATCTAGCAATATGTCCACACTTGTTGCAATTGAAACACACAATATTTCTTTGACCTTGATTTCTCCTGACATTTGAATTTGGCCTTGATCTGTACTGATTAGCCATATGTCTAAATCTATTGCATGCAAAACACTTGCCATTGAAGGATTGACCATTCCTTGAATAGTTTGGCATATTTCTTGACACACTTCTGCACTCATTTTCTTTATGACCAATCTTCTTGCAATTGAAACATTGATCAGAGAAAGATGGAACATTTTGATTCATTCTACTTCTACATTGAGTAGCCCTATGACCATACTTATTGCATTTAAAACAATGACCATTGAAAGATGGGTACCTTTGAGCATTAGGCTATCTGTTCGGGGGTCTTCTAGGTCTTCTTCTTTGATTTCTGAATTGGTTTCCTCTATTTTTCTTTACCTCATAATTTGCTTTACCATATTTTGAACTTCCTCCTTTCTCAAATCCCAAACCTTGCTTATCATTAGTACTCTTTTGACCATCAATCATTTCATCAAGCTTTTTAGAACTTACCTTGAACTTCTCTTCATAGCTCTTAGATGCTTCCAAGTCAAATTTTAGAAGTAGCACTTCTTTGCCCAAATTTTCACATTCCTCTGATTTATCCTTAACAACTTGGCTCAGATGCCTTTCAATTTCTTCCTTCTTTTCAACTTCCAATGTCAACCCATTTAGAAACCCTTGTGCTTCGTCTAATTGATCATTTAGCTCCTTGTTTTTCTCTTTGAATTTCCTGACTTGCTCTCTTAGCTTTAGGATGCATTCATCAGCTGCTCCTTGAATATTTGTTTTTAGATCCCTAATTTCGGCCTCAGATTTTTCAAGATCAATAAGGGCTGCTTCTAATTCCTTGTTGCTTTCATAATTTCCAAGTCTTCTTGCTGCCATGATTCCAGAACCTGAGATCTTCCTTAAGATGTTAGACTTTTTCCAAGGAACCTGGCTCTGATAGCAATTGTTGAATACAATGAACACTGAGAGGGGGGGTGAATCAATGTTCTATACAACCATATATGTCCTTGCTCTTTTATCCAATTACCAAATTTAATTAAGTGAAAGTAGATTAAACAAATAAACAACAACCACAAAGACATAACACATGAACACCAAGATTTTTATGTGGAAAACCCAAAGAGGGAGAAACCACAGAGAGTGTTAGCTCTCAATATTATTATTATAGCACAATACCGAATTACAAGAGGCTCACTGCCTTAGGGCTCACTACTCAAGAGAAAAGGCTCACTGCCAAATAGAAGAAGAAAGAAGAGGAAGAATGGCTCATTGCCAAAGATGAACTGCTGTGGTTGCATCTACATATGCATGATTAAAGTTCCAATTGAGCTTATAACTACTGACTCAGAACTCTTCATTTCAGTCTGCTCCTGTTTCTTTTCTCTGCTCTTACATATGCTCAAGATCTCCCTTCATATGCTATGGCTACTTTATCTTCGCATGTTTTTGCATCACATACATTACATCACTTCTTTTATTCCCCCCAACACTGAAATCCAACCTCTATTTATATCCGTAACTCAATCTTTCTCATGATCAGGTTGGTAAGCAAACTGTGAAACGTGTATACCAAGTGTTACATCCTATTGGCTTGCTCTTGTGTTGAATCTTTAATGCGGATCCAAACAATCATGTACATGTCTTCATACATGTTGGATCTAATCATACAACCACTTACATTTATCATCCAACTCATATTTCTTCTCCGCAAAAGGATTTAACCAGCTTGTTAGCTTGTTCCTTAATAACATATATGATAGGTTCCTCTGTCACATCACAACTTTTTCTATGGACCAAATACACCTTCATGAATCATATTCAACAAACATTAATGATCTCTTAACATGTCTTCAACTCCGCAGAACAAGATAAATCTATATGTCAAAATGCGGACCTTAGAATTGTTGCCCTGACACACTATAACACTGTCATACTGGATGCCGATATTGGAGAGCCTGTAGAATAAGATCTATTGCACTTCTAGAGTTACAAACTTGGATTCAGGTAGTCATGACATATATCTAAATTGCCTTAGAACCACAGAACAAAATATACTAATGCAAATGAATGTGGACCAATTTACTTAGCATTGTTCATTGTCTCTGTCTTACTTCTATTGACCCAGACTTAAACTTTTCACCAGATGACTTCCAGAGGAAGTCATGACTTGATTATTGGCATATAACATCAATAGATAACTATGAACATCATACCTAAGCCTCATCTTCATGCCTTTACTTGCAGAGAGGTACTAATCCCTTTTACTATCTCATACTTGAACACTTCTAATACCTAGTCAATTTAGGGCCTCCAGACCAGAATACTTGGTGCCTTGTTTCCAGATTAGGATTGTCTTCTAGAGTGATGTATCTTTGCCATTGTGATAAATGATCTCTACCTTGTTGCCATCAATGACAACATTCTAGTCTACTACACATTAGAGTCTCTTGCCAACATGTTTTGTCATATTCGGGGGTGCCATAGACACCACAGAACAAATGGAACGGATGACAGCGTAAGTGACAGAAACTAAAGCAGTGAAAGTGGCTATGAAGAATGGTGTGAAAATGTATTAAATCTTTTCTTAAATGTTTTTGAAGCATTTTTGAAATAAGAACACAAACTACATAACCTAAAGATTCTATATTTCACGTCAGGTTCACCAAAATATGTACGCTCAAAATCACAACTCTGGTTGCCTGGGGTTGTTGGGTTAGATTTTGACATGCATACAAACCCTTTCCTCCTTGCCATGGGGCGATTGTTGGGTCAGATTTTGACATGCATACAGACCCTTTCCTCCTTGCCATGGGGCAATCTGCCATGTCACTCTCGCTCACATGGAAGTAGCCAATCGAGAGGAGGCGAGACACGACATGTGTCTGGCTCATTGGAGAGCTAGACTTCGCGGAGAGGGGTCGACAAGTCCTGTGGCCTTTGTTGCTGTGTGCTAAGTTGAATGTTTCGTTCGATTGTAGTTGTAGTTGAGATAACCATATGACTTGAAGGGTCACTAGTTTCTCTTCTCCTATTGGGATTTCTCTTATTCCACCTTTGTGTGGGTAAGTGGTTTTGTTTGTTTATGTCCTCTTGTCTTTCTATGCATTGAATGAGTTCTCATTGTATCTGAAGTTGTCTAGTTTCTTCTAACAATAAGAAGACAAATGGGTCTCTTTGCGGTAGAACAAATGTTTCTTGTTGTGGTCGTGGATTGATCTCCTCGATCTCATCATGGATAGCCCTCACCCACTCTCCTCTACCTCCTAGGCACATTTGTGAGCCAAGATAGAGGTAGATATTTGATGACTAACCTTAACTAGATGTAGGGTTCCGACCTAGAGTTTAGTTGACCTAGGGTTTGGTTATGTTTTGACTTTGTGTTTACCTTGTGATGTGATCAAGGGTTTGATTGAATTGTTTAACTGTGGTTACCTCCTGATGGTATTGAGGGTTTGCAAGTTTGTCTATTCTAGGGTTTCTATATGTATGCAAAGCTAAATGATATGCAAACGCATTTTTGTGCTTTTTTAGTATTTTGGAAATGAAAAGTGCTTTTAAATCTATAAAAGGGAAATATGGATGCAATCTAATATGATTCTTTCTAATGCAATCTTAATCTATGTTTTTTGGGTTTTCAATTGTTTCAAAATAATCTAATCTAAAAAAAGGAAATTGCTTCTTCAAATAATCTAGATCTAGAAATATGAAAACAATTATTCTAACATGCAAGATCTAACTATCAAGGAAAAAGCAAAAATTTACTATTCCCAAGAGCAAATTTGGTTTTCTAATTACTATGAATTGAATAAAGCAATGAAAGAATCTGAAAGAAATGAAGATTGTGTGACTCCACTACCCTCAGAAATCCTTGATATTGGCAACCTTGAGTCCTTTTGTAGCAGTAGGAGATCCTCTTGATGACAAAATGACACAAAGAAGCAAAAAGAAGCTTTGATGAAGCTTGAATGAGCTCAATGAGGGCTTTGGTTGAGCACTATGGCATAGAATGAAACAGCGTAACGATGCTTGATTAAACAATGAATAAAGCAAAAGGCACCTTCGTCCTGTAAGAGCATTTGAATGCTAGATTGGAGAACAAAAACTAGCAAGAGCTGTATGCACAATGAATTTGCCTCCCTTTATGCTTGAGGGAGGGGTGTATTTATAGGTTTGAGGAATGGGATTAATTGAGAAGTTAACTCATTTGATTGATGAGTTAACAAGAATGATTGGGGAGTTAACAAGGTTGATTAGGGAGTTAACAAGGTTGATTACCTAGTGAACTTAGCTAACTAGAGAGTGATAAATCAATAATAATTTATCATTGAAGAGGAATTGGAGATGTGAGGATGCATGAGATTGATTGAGGAGTTAATTTTAGATCAAATAGAGTTAATTATGCATGTGTGGGTGCATTAAATAGTCAACTCCATATTAGGCATCAAAAATCATGTGAACTGGAAGAAAAATGAGTGAAAATGAGTGAGAAACTCTAGTTTTTCTGAGGCTAAAAATATGACAGGGTCGCCCCTTTTGCCAGTAGGGTCGCCCTTGGGCAACCATGGGTCTCCCGGGGGAGATCTAGGCTGGACAGGGTTTTCTGAAGAACTATAGGGGAAAATGAAAGAAGAGAAGAAAAGGAGGGGTTCTACCTCTGGAAACAGGTCAGTCATGTGCAAGAATCCAAATCTCCACTTGCACTTGCAGGATCTCCCAGGGGAGATCTTGAAATAATAGGGGGAAATTTGGATTGGTTGAGCGGAACTGAAAATTGAAAGTGGGAGATGGATAGGGGGACCTCTAAAGGCTTCTAGGCGGTGCAGAGGATGAAAAACATAGGGGAAAGGTAAAAACTCACCTACAAGATGCTCACAAGGCTTAGGAGAAAGGTCAAAATCCCAGAAGATGCAAATCGACAAGTGTTGCAAAAAGATGCCGAGAAGTGTCACAAGCGAAGAGAAAGAAATCGACAAAGAGGAATCAACACAAGACAAGAAAGAAGACACATCATCAAGAGTTTTTTTGCTTAAAGGACATTATTTCATGCTTACATGTATGTGACAAGTATTTGAATCATCATAAGGGTCCTGGTGGAGGCTATGCGTTATTTTGTGTGCTTACAATCTCAGAAGAACAAAATAAGATGCTCATGGAAGTCTTCGAAGAGGCAGAAATAAAGGAAGCACTGTTTCAACTTCATCCAGAAAAGGCCCCTAGGCCTGATGGTTTCCAAGCTATGTTCTATCAGAAGTGCTGGGATATTGTGGGAAGGGAGGTAATAGAGGCAATTGAGGACTCTAGAAGCTCTGGGAAAGTGCTAAAGAAAATAAATAATACATTTATAACACTCATCCCCAAAAAGATAAGCCCAACACCTTAGATGAATTCAGGCCCATTGCTTTATGCAACACAATCTATAAAATTTAGGCACCAGACTTAATCTCAGAAGAACAAACAAGTTTTGTGCTAGGCCAGTTGGTACTGGATGGGGTAATCATAGCTCAAGAAGAAATTCACTCCACACTGAAGATGAAAAAATAGAATATGTTGATAAAGTTAAACATAAAAAAAGCTTATAATAAGGTGGACTAGCGATATTGGTTCAAAGTTTTGGAGGCCTTTAGCTTCAACAAAGGTTGGCTGGAGTAGGTTTTTAACTATGTGGCTAGCCCAAGATTCTCAGTACTCATCAATGACTCTCCTGAAGGTATTTTTGGTGCATCCAGAGGACTGAGGCAAGGAGATCCACTTTCTCCTTTTTTATTCATAATGATGGTGGAAGCATTGGGGAGATCCATTCATAAGACTGCTTTGGAGGGACGGTTAAAAGGAATACAAGTAACTAGGGGAATTCCTGCAATAACTCATCAAAAATTTGAGGATGATACAATGTTGTTTGGGGTAGCTCAAGTGAGGGAGGCAAGAATTCTCAAGAAGGTCTTGAAAGACTATTCTTTAGCTTCAGAACAAGAAGCCAACAAAGATAAATCTAAGGTTTTTTTCTTCCACACAAATCAAAGATTAGAAAATAGATCTTAAGGGTTCTAAAATTCAAGATGGGGAAATTACCTTATAGGTATCTGGGCCAACCTTTAGCAAATGGATTACATTCAGGTAAGTTATGGGATTTATTGATTTCAAAATTAGAAAACAAGATGGCCTCATGGAAAGGGCGTTGGATTTCATGGGCAGGAAGAATAATAATGATAAAAGCAGTGATAACAGCCATACCCATTTACATGATGTCTTGATTCCCTTTGCCTATGGAGGTAAGCACTAGGATTAATCAAAAAATGTGAAGATTCATCTGGTAGGGCAACAACGAATATAATAAGTACCCCCTCATTAAATGGGATAAAGTTTTCAAATCTAAACAGACAGATGGAGAAGGAATCAAAAACTTGCTACAACAAAATAAGGCTCTTGGAGCTAAGTTGGTGTGGAAGATTTATTCAAATTAGGACCTAAAGTGGGTCAAAATAATCAAAGCAAAATATTTAGACAATGGGGAGCTAAGCATATTCAGAACTAGAACCCTCCTAAGAGGATCACGAATCTGGAATTTTCTGAGGAGCTGTAGAGATCTGATATCTAATCAGTTAACCTGGGACATAAAAGATCTCATAAATGCTTTGTTTTAGGAAGACTCTTGGGGAGGCTTCCCAAGCCTAGATAAGAGAGGGCAATTGGATCAAGTAAGGGAAATCAAAAAACATTTTTGGGGCTCTACTGTAAGGGACTACTTGTATGAAAGTCCAGTAGGGGGTCTATTAAAATGGAAATGGAAAGATGCTAGAGGATTAGGGATGTCCGAAAAGGAAGCTCAAAGGATTTTGAAGCAGCTTTGAAAGAAAGAAAAATCTTCTTGAGGGAAGGATGTGATAATATTAGATGGAATGGATCCAAAAGTGGGGAATACACTGTTAAATATGGTTATAGGGATTTGACAAGAGCAGTGACATCTTCTTCACAAATCCTGGCAAATATATGTTGGAATAAGAATTGTATTCCAAAAGCAAGGACTTTTACTTGGGCAACAATTCAAAAAAGAATTTTGACAATAGTTAGATTTCAAAAGATGAGGTTTCAAGGTCCATCTAGATGCATTTTATGCAAAGGAGCAGTAGAAATAGGGAATCATTTGCTTCTCAATTGTCCATTTTCACAAGAGTGTTGGCAATGGCTGTGCGCTAAGCTATCCTAGCAAAGTACTTTACTGAAATATATACTTAGCCTGTTTCAAGCTTGGCCCATTCTTAACAAATCAACTCTCTACTCTATCCTATGGATAGTTTGCCCCTCCATATTGATATGGGAAATATGGAAAGAGAGAAACAAAAGGATCTTCCAAGATAAAGAAATGTCAATTTCCTCTTTACAAAACAAGATAGAAGCAGCTATAGTGGAAGTTGTTAACAATAGAAATATGGTCCATTTCTCTAAAAATGCCAACATTACTGATTGGGATGCTCTAATGAGAAAATCCTAGCATGGATTAAAAGTCCCTTCTTGCATGGGAGTTGGAGCCAATAAAACCAAGGAAGCAAGGAAAAATATAGTGTGGAAGGCCCTAGAACCTAGATGGTTTAAGTTAAACTTTGATGGGGTAGCAAAGGGCAATCCCGACCCCTCTAGAGCAAGTTGTATAATAAGGGATTAGAATGGAAAAGTCTTAGGTAAATTGGCTATTCCTGAGGGCACAAACAACGATGCCGAATTCATGGCTCTTCTGCATGGGATTCAATTCTATTTGGAACTGAGAATAGATCAAGTTATCATAGAAGAAGATTCCTCTCTTGTTATAAATGCAATCAGATCAGGTCAATTATACAATTGGAAACTCAAGATGCTATTGGAGGTAGCCCTGAAGCAGTTGGAAGAATTCAAGAATTACATGATCATTCATATTTATAGGGAAGGCAATAGGTAAGCAGACTCTCTAGCCAACTTGGGAGTAGAAGGGATAGATTTAAAAGAAACCTAAATACAAGTGGAAGAGTCTAGGTGTAAAACAAAGCAAATTTTCACATCATTGTTGTGAAAATTAAATCAAATATTAGATTGGACTTAGACTATAAATTGGAAGTATTTGTTTGGCTCAACGAAGAATGATGAGTCGAGACATAGGGGTACTCGTAGATTGCTCTGGTGAATAGAAAAAGGAATATTTCTATCACTATTGATTAATGATTACCTTCAGGCGCATCAGAGCAAGTTGAAGGGATAATTTGATTTTCACACGAATTGTAATTAAGAAAGAGGGTCGTTCGAGAGAATTCCTAAATCTCTTGCTAGGTTGTATTGGCATTGTGATTGGACAACTTCATTATTTTTTGGTGCCTTCCAAGCCATTAATCTAGAGCCCCAAGCCTTTTAAGATCGTGAGAAGGGAAGGATTTAGACATTGCAAACCTTGGATATGATAAAGCGAACTAAATTCGTAGTTTATTTCTCAGTAGATAGCATAATTTGTGGTGGGATGGACACTCCAATCCGCCTGGTGAGCGAGAAATGCCAAATGGCCTTTCTCGAGAAGGTCATAGAACAATGACCTAGAAGGATTCTCATGTAAAATGACTCTTTTGGTGGGGTGACAAAGGTGATTTTGGGGAAATCTTTCATGGTAATGGGCAAGCGCTACATGGTGGACACAAATATCACCTCCAGGTTTATAGCCTCTATATTGGAATTAAACATTTCAAAAGCCAAAGTAGAAACAATGTTTCATAGAATGATTATTTCGGAGCAATTGGGGGCCTTGAAGAAACTCTGGCAATAGCAACCTTGGGGGTAGGGTTACCTCGTCCGAAAGACATGGCCCTTCTACACATACCAGGTGAGGTGGTTAAGTATTACCCATTCATTTTGGATGTGAAAGGTGCGGGCATGATTCTTCACTATGAAATAGGCAAGGGTGGGGGTCGACTTCCTGAGGAAGATGTTGCAACTAGAACCTGTGCAAAACTTTGAGTGGGTGGCAGAGTTTAACAAGTTTCTACATGATTACGGTGATGTCTGAATTATAGTTTTTTTCTGTATAATAACTGTATAGGTTTTTAGGGTTTATTATATGACAATGTAAAATAGAGCCTTTCATTTTGTATGAGAAAGCTCTGACGAATGATATTAGGATTTAGAAATACTAGGCCCTGCTTGGCCACTTAATATATAATAAATAGTTATCATAGGGAGGCTGGTCTAGATATGGAAATCTATGTCAAGGTATTATTATGTTTAGATAGATAGACTTGGGACAAATGTAGCTTTTTATTTTTGCAATATAATCTTAGGAATAAAAAAAAAATTACCCCTCTCTTTCAAAAAAATTAAAAGATTAATTTGCAATACTAAACTTTTATTTTATTTTAATGTTATTATGCCGATAGGCATTCTACAATCATATCGGGGTGGAGATGAAAGCACTCATTTTTTCTGTAAATATATAGCAAAAAACTAAAAACTAAAAATAAAAAAATAAAAAATAAAAACCAAAAAACAAATCCAAAATTAAAAAAATTATGAAACCAATGAAAAAATTAAAAAAGGTGGAGAAAATAAAAAAAATTAGAAAAACTATGGAAAACAAAAAAACATGGAAAAAATTTGAGAAGATATCTCTAGGCATTTAGATATATATTTTTAAATATAATATTTATGCCTAGAGACATTTCATTTTCTGTGTAAATATATAGAAAAAAATTTAAAAAAAAAAGAAAAAAAATGAGGTGGAGAAAATCACAAAAACTATGGAACCAAAAGAGAAATTGAAAAAAAAAAAAAATTAAAAACCAAAAACTAACTCAAAACAATTGAAGGAAAAAAATGTGGTGAAAAACAAAAAATAAAAATAAAAATAAAAATTGCAAACAAAAGAAAAAAAAGTGGTGAAAAAATCATAAAAGCTATAGAAAACACAAACGTCAGGGACAAAATGTGAAGAAGATATTCTAATTTCTATAGATATATTTTTTTAAATATAAATATACTAGTTTTACTACCATACCTATCTTTTATAAATAGAAAAAATCACAAAAAAAATCAACAAAACAAATCAAATAATTTAAAAAAAATTAAAGTATATGTGAATTTTTTTTTATTTTAATGTTATTTTACTATCATACCTATCTTTAGAAAAATCTAAACAAATCAAATCAAATTAAAATAAATAAAAGATCGATTTGCAATACTAAACTTTTCTTTATTTTAATATTATTTTACTACCATACCTATCTTTTATAAATTGAAAAAATCTCAAACAAAAATCAACAAAACAAATCAAATAATTTAAAAATAAATTAAAGATATATGTGAAATTTTCTTTATTTTAATGTTATTTTATTATCATACCTATCTTTTTTTTTTCTCTATTTATTTTTTTGCTATTATCTTTAGCAATATTTTAGGTGTAAGGATCTTGATCTAACATGATTGTTGCCATTTTAATTTGCTTTGTTTCTAAATAATTCTTCAACAACAGGATAGGGTTTATCACCTTTTGTTTTTTCTTATCATTTTAAAATTCCTATATAAAATGCATGCATGCTTAATGGCTTTGACTATTATTCCATAGAGTTTACTAACATAACGTTTGCTTTGGAGGGTTTTTCTTGTGTATTTTGAAAGATCATAAGAAGATTTAAGCATTAGAGTTTGTAGCAATTTAGTTGAATTTCTTTGGGTTTTAATTGCGGGTATGTGGGCACCAAATTGAAATCTCCCACAAAATTTTCAGCATCAAAGGTAAGGATTTGAAACTCTAATAATTTATTAGAGATTTGAGACTACGAATGCATGGAATATTGAAAACCATAACAATTTTATTAGAGTGGTTTTCATTTTGGGATATTTAAAACTATAACAATTTTAGTAGAGTGGATTTGAAACTCTTATAATTTATTAGAGGTTTGAGACTATGAATGCATGCATAAATAAGATTTATTAAACAATGTGATGAAGCATTCAATTTTCATTGGAATATTTAAAACCATAACAATTTTATTAGAGTGGTTTTCATTTTGGGATATTTAAAACTATAACAATTTTAGTAGAGTGGATTTGAAACTCTAATAATTTATTAGAGGTTTGAGACTAAGAATGCATGCATAAATAAGATTTATTAAACAATGTGATGAAATATGTAATTTTCATGATATCTGTTTCAAATTGAAGTTCCCTTATTTGATATGGATATTAAATGTGAAGTGTTATTTTGATTGCTTATAAGATCTGTTTATATAGATGTTTAGAAACTCCTCAAGCTTGTTTTGGTTTAAGATCTTCATGCATTTTCTAAATAGTCATTTTCATATGAAATAAAATGGGGCTAAAGAAATGAATAACCTAAAACAAATAAATTTATATATTTTATTTTCATAGTAGTTTTATATTTTCATATTATTTTTAAATGTATTGGTTGACTATTATTTTTTATATTGTCTCAAATCTTTTATTTTTCCAAATATAAAATTAGTAAAATAAATGTCAAAAAATGTCTTGGCATAAGAATCTTATAATTTGATTTTATTGAAGGAGGGCCACATAAATAGATAATCTAAAATTAAATTAGTTTTTTATATTAGTTTAACTTATTTCCAATACAATCTTAATATAAAAACAAATATTGAAAATACAAATGCACTTACAAGTTACAGCGTCTACAATTTTATTTTCAAAATCACTTCTCTAGTCCTCTTTGCTTATTTTATTTTATTTGTTTTGTTGATTTTTGTTTGAGATTTATTTTTTATTTATGTAAGTTATATGTTATAGTTTTTACTTTATTGGTTTTTTAAAAATATTTATAGTTTTTATTTGGCCATATTATTTTTTAAAAATAAATATATTTGTTTTTTTAATATGTATATGGTAACCACATGAGACTCTATAGTTCATGCATAAATAAGTTTTATTAAAGATGTTCATATTTGCTTAAGGATTACTATACTAAAGATTTGATTTATCATGAAAATGTCTATGTAGCTTTTCTTTAGACCGAAGTGTGTTCTAGGGCAAAGTGTTATTTTGATTGTTTAGAATATTTGTTTATATGGTTGTGTAGAAACTCCTCAAGCTTTGTATTATTGTCTTGGTTTAAGATCTATATGCATGAAAACAAAGTATTTTTACATATATTTTGGTTTTAAAATAAATTTCTAATTTTCTATTCTTTATTGAATATTTTGATTTAAAATTTATGAATTAAGTTATGATATAAGATGTGTTTGATCTATTTGATGATTGTTTTTATAAGTGTTTAATTTTAAAATATTTTTTTGTTAAATTTGTTTAACTATTTTGATTTAAGATTATATGTATTAAATTGTGATTGTATTTGTAATTAAATTCTATTCATATCATACTTTCAATTTTTTTATTCTTTGATTATATAGTTAATTCAATTTTTTATATGTTGTTCCTGGTTTTGATGTTCAGGATTGCAAGAATGGGTAAGGTAAAAATTCCAATAAAAAAAATAGAGAACCCAAATTCTAGGTAGGTATGCTTTTCCAAAAGAAGGATGGGTATATTTAAAAAGGCCAGTGAACTATCTATATTGTGTGGGGTAGAGATTGCACTCATAGTTTATTCTCCAATAGGAAAGGCCTTCACATTTGGGAGTCTTGACATTGATTTTGTAGTTGACAAATATCAAAATATTCCAGTTAATATAAATGATAAGAAACTTCAAGAGTAGATTAGAACAAGAATACAACTCCATACTAAGGGAGCTAGATGCAGAAAAGAAAGAAACAAAGATGCTCAAAAGAAAAAATAAAAATAAACAAGTGGATTTGTGGTGGAGAAGAAATATTGAAGATTTAGAACTGCACCAGTTGGGAGAGTTTGGTGATTCACTAAAAAGATTCAGGGAAAATATCGTTAAGGGTTTACAAGAGAAGGAACCAAGGAACAAGGTCCCAAATGAAATATTAGAGGCTGAACAAGAGAAGGAGCCAAGTGAGAAGGTCCCAAATGAAATAGAAGCTAAACAATTTTATCAACAAGCTATATGGGATGAGTTGAGGAGTTTTAAACAGTGAGTCATGCCTACACAGTTGCCTCCAGACTTCCCACCAGAAATGCCAGATCACCCTAACAAAAGAGCATTGGGAGAAGAGATGAGAAATTTTCTCATCGCTATTAGAGCACATTACACACATAGAGGGGTCCTAAAATCCCCACTTACAAAGATTCTCCCAAGTCAGGCATCTATTATAGATCACCAACCAAGAAAAGAAATTACACTTAGGTCAAGAGAATTTATTCCAGATCTGCTTCCACTAGGGGAACCCCATGCACCCAAACATCTGCTCATCCATAACCTAATAACCAAAGGCAACAGTGAACTTCCCTTTTTGGTCACCTTGCCAAGCTAGAAAATCCCTCTCCAAAAGAGAGTTACAAACCCTACTGGCTAAGATGCCAACCAGCTCCTGACGGTCCTCCACCGATCCTTGAGGCGGCCACTCATGTGGGTCCTTCCACCTGTACACCGTAGCCCAACCTAGAACCTAAGGGGATTTAAAATCCATCACATAAGTCCAACCAACTTCCAAAAAAATCCTACATAGGTCTTGCAAGTGAGGGTGTGTAGGCATAATAGGAGGATGCCCATCCCAGGAATCAAACCAGAAGAGAGCCTCCGAACCCCTGTTGCAAATCCAAAACAATCCTTGTTTAATCAACTTGGCTCCCCTCTTGAGGGTATTCCAAACCATAGAACCCTTACCCATTAGGTTGTATCTGGGCACATCCACGCAATCCACATCCCCAAGGTATTTTGAGGTGAGGATCTTAGCCCAAGTCTGTTGCTGTTGAGTACACCATCTCCAGTAGAGTTTAGCTGCCAAAGCTTACCCATTCAAATTGACCAGATGCAATCCAAGACCTCCCTCTTGCTTCAGCCAACACATAACATCCCACTTGACCAAGCTCCACTTCCTCGAAAGTAGATTGCAAAACCATAGAAACTATTGACAAAGAATCTCAAAGTCTTTCACAAAGCTGACAGGGGCAGATAACACAAAGCACCTATATAATGGGAGAACCTGGACCACAGACTTCAACAGAGTCACTCTTACTGTAGTAGAAAGCCACCTACAAGTCCAATGACTTACCTTTTTTTGAAACTTCTTAATAACATCCTACCAGAACACATGAGGTAACGTGCGAATAGCCAGAAGAATGCCAAGGTAGACAAAAGGAAGCAAGCCAATCTGAAACCTAAGGCTACCCGCAATTCTCTACTGAATAAGGTTAGGAGTATTAAAAAAATAAATAAAAGACTTGCCTTCATTGATGCTTTTCCCAGAGGTAGCCAAATAACAGTCCAAGGCCTTCCTTAGATTGACTGCTTCATCCACTCTGGCGAGACCCATTAACATTGTATCATCCACAAACTGAAGATGGGATTGGGGGGAATGTTATTGTCCCATCACAAACCCTAAACAAGACCAAGCTCCACACAAGATTTCAAAAGTCTCCCAAGCCCTTCAACCATCAAAATAAATAATATGGGGATAAAGGATCCCCTTGTCGAAGTCCCCTAGAAACCCCAAAGAGTTTAGAAGGCTCTCCATTGATGAGCACATAAAAGGAGGTAGACATGACACAACTCATAACCCATTCAATCCAGGCACTGTCAAACCCAAAAGCTCTCAAAATCTTGGTTAGAAAATCCCATTTGACATGGTCATAATCTTTGGCCATATCTAGCTTAATGAACATAGCCTTCTCCTTGGAGGAAGCCATAGAGTGAACAGTCTCAGTTGCAATAACCACACCATCTAGAATTTGCCTACCAGCCACAAATCCCTTGTGTTCCTCAGAAACCAATCTATCTTACCATGGCTTTAGGCATTCAACAATCAGCTTGGTGATTGTTTTGTACACCACATTACAAAGAGCAATAGGCCTTAAGAGATCCAAAGAATTAGCCCCCTCCCACTTAGGGATGAGAGCCAAGAAGGTGGTATTCAAATCTCTTAGCATTTCTTATTCTTTTGAGATTCCCAAACAACCTCAAGAAGATCAAGCGCTATAACCTCCCAAAACTCTTGAAAGAACTCAATCGGGAACCCATTAAGACTAGGAGATTTACCTTTCCTCATTTGAAACACAATATTCTCCAACTCCAATAGAGAGATCAGATTGAGAAGGGACTTGTTCATTTCACCAGTCTCCAAGGGAGGAATGCAAGCCAAAATTTTAGCTTCTTCCTCATTGGAAGGAGGGGAATCATCAAAGAAGAGAGCAGAGAAGAACCAAATGGACTCTTTCAAAATCTCACTAGAGGAAAGAAGATGGTCACCATCCGGGGACTTGAGAAATGAAATTATATTTCCTTTCCTTCTATCCTTAACTAAATTTTGAAAGAAATAAGTATTCTTCTCCCTTTCTTGAAGCCAATCAATGCGGGATTTTTGCTTCTAGAAAATTTCCTTACGAAGCTCCCATTCCTCCACCTCCTTCACAACCACAACTTCCAATATACTCAGCTCCTTAGATATCCCCTAAGCCTGGATCTATCGAGTAATGGTTTCCAAGTGCTCTTGTGCAACCCTTTTAGCCTGCAAAACATTGTCGAAATGTTGTTGGTTCCATTATTTCAACATATATTTGACATACTAGAGTCTTTTAGCAAAGGAATACATAACAGTGCCAAAAGCAGGCTTCCTATCCCTCCACCATCCTGGGATCAAATCATGAAGAGATTCATCGTGAACCCACATAAGATGAAATTTAAAGGACTATTTTTTAGAGAATCTAGACAGGCAAGTAGAGAGTTTGATTGGCCAGTGATCTGAGCCCTGCCAATCCAAAATATCAGAGCTAGTCATCCATTTGACACCAACCCAAAAACTAGACACTAGAAACTTGTCTAACCTTTCAGAAATAGCATCATCACCAATCCTCCTATTGTTCTAGGTAAATAACCCATTCATGGGTTTGATATCCACCATATTCATACAAGCCACATTTTCCCTCAAGAGATTTGAGGAAGGATCTAGATGGGTAATCCCACACCTTTTCTCTTCCAGAGATGAGATGTCATTAAAATCACCTACAAGAATCCAAGGGAGAAAGGGCTCCAAAGAACACAAGTATCTAACATGAGACCACAAATGAACCTTACCAGGGAGATTTGTAGGAGCATAAATATTAGAAAGAAGAATTCTCTCACCAAATTCCAGGCTGAAAGAAATAAGAGATATAGAGTACCTGCCAGAAAGCCACTAGAGAGGAAAAACTCTACGTGGATCCCATAAGAAAGCAACCTCCTGAGCTTCCTTGCACCCCCACACATTGACAACAACCTCTACCCTAGATCTTAGGAGATAAATTCAACATACTTTCAACATACAACTTAGTCTCTTGGAGGAAAACCAAATCAGGAGAGTGAACATGAATCAAATCACAAATAGCCTTTTGTCTAGGGATGCTATTCATACCCCTAACATTCCAAGATATCACAATCATCACTGGGACTAGGAAAAGTGAGAATCAATAGTCCTCACTGAGCCAGACTCTACCAATGTCTGTCCAATCAGCTTTACCTTTTCATGATCCTTCTTCATATCAGCTTTAAGAGGCTTCTCAGGAGTCCCCTTTTTGGGGAGGTTTTGCTGGAGGTCGAAAACAAGAGAAGGAGACTTGCCTTTACTAGAGTCCCTAACAACCTTCTCAATGATGATCCCAGAACCAGGGGGATCATGAACCATAATAGTGTTTGTCATCAAGCCAACTCCCCCAAGATTAGGTCCTAAGAAGGGAGATCTATTTCCATTTGAGATAATTGACCCCTACTGAGGCCTGGCTGGAAAACGTATTTGGATGATCCACCAGACACTTCTCAACAATCACACTATCAGCAACTTACATTTTGAAGGGAACACCTTCGTCTTGAACCAAGTCCTCTAATACTTCAAACCTGTTGAGGGTTTCCTCTTCTTGCCTATCTTTAAGAGTCCTCTTTTGTCCTCTATTCCTATTACGAGGCTTAACATGCACAAAACCATCCTTATCCACCTCCACCCCCTACATGGGGGCCTTACCTTTGTCCACCTTTGAGGAAGACTAATGAGAAGCATTAGCCATACCAACAACTGAAGTCGTTTTGGGGTACTTTCGCTGTAGGTGGCCATATTCATGACATAACCGGCAACAAAAAGGTAATGCCTTATAATCCAATTGCTAGGTCTAAGAGGTTGCTCCAATGCTTATTTCCACTGAATTTGAGAATGGGTTATTCAAGTCAATTTTGACGCACACTTGAGCAAAAGAAAGAACCCTTTTATTCAAGGTTTGTTGAGAGGACCCAATAGGCTTACCGAGCAAGAGAGCAATCATCTATAATATACCACTTTCCTAGAATTCCAGGGGCAAGTGAAGGAGGCGTACCCAAACTGAAATCTAAGAAGGGAGCTCCTTCGTAAAGTTGAAACCCACATGCTAAGGTTTAATGAATAGGCCCACCTGGTTATAGAAGTATAGCCTGCCTTCAAAAGCCCAATTTCTATCAGCAATACAGGAAAAGTCTACCATGAAGAAATTGTTGGCTACTAACATAATATCAAAGTCCCCTTCAGGGTTCTAGGTCTTGCAAACCCATGAATCAAGAAAGGGGAGAAAAGTCCTTATCCCCATGAACTTGCAAATCAACACATGCTTGTTGTAGTATTCCATGTCTTTCGCCACAGAGTCTGGTTGTATCACAAGCTTCTACCATTCCTGAAATCTCTCCAAACACCCATTTACTTTGTGTAGCCGGACACCACCATTCCTCATCAAACCCTTGCCAAGGTTACCCAAATTTGCAAAGCTTTGACTTCCTCCAGGAAGAGAAGAACTTGGATCAGACTTATCCGCTGATGCATGCAGCTCCATGAGAAATAATTTATATTTCATAATGTTATATGATATAATTATATATTAATTAAATTAATGTCTAAGATATAGGATCCTTTTAATTAATTTCTTGAATAAAAAGTGTAATATAGGTGCACATTTTATATATTATTCTACAAATATCTTTTGTTCAGAAGCCCCCGGGTTTCCAAGGTGAATGGGTGCCTCGAAAGGAGCAAGGAAAGACCTATATTGGTAATTCAACTAGAATCTATGGAGGAGGATGTGACTTATTTGGCAAATCATGCCTTAATTTGCAAGTTTATGGGGATCGGAGTTTGTTTTCCCTTCATCGAATCCTGGACGAGAAGTACCTGGAATCCCAAAGGGGATATGGAGATTATGCTAGCAACTAATAATTACTTTCTGGTGGTTTTATCTAATTTGACAGATTATAACAAGGCGTTTGAAGGGGGCCCATACTTTCATAATCAGATTGGGATTTTTATTAAGCCTTGGCACATAGAATTTAATCCAGTAGAGGAGCTCCCTTACAGGATCCCGGTGTGGGTTCAGCTTCCTTGGTTCCTGTTGGAATTCTAGAGGAATGATATTCTTCATATGGTTGCGATGCTACTAGGCAAGCCGGTGGGCCTTTCGCAATGGATGCTAGATAAAAAGGTAATCTCTTTTGCTTGCATTTGTGTTGAAATTGATTTAAACAAACCCTTGCCAGATTCTCTAAAAATTGGTTAGGATCTTCCTCATGGACTTAGTAGTTGGATTATGAGGCTCTCTCTTTTTGGTGCCATATCTGCCATGAGTATGGACATCTATAAAAGAAGTACCCCAAAATTAATCATGCAGGGACCTAGTCGGATAAGACTTCTAGGCCTGGTCCTAAGATGGATAAGGGGAAGGCCCCTACTTCAGTAAGTGAGACAGATAAGGAGGGGTTTATTTATGTAAATCCCCAGAATAAAGGTAGAGGTCAGAAGAGGATTCTCAAGGATAGGCAGGTGGATGGATTACTCAACCAATTTGATGTCTTAGGTGTGGATGAGAAATAGGGGATGATCATAGAGGAGATGCAAGATGGGCTAGGCCCTATGGAGAGGATTTAGGAAGGCTTAAAGGAAGGTGTCTGTTGTGATAGCATTCTAGAAGTGGTTGCAGGTTCTCAGATGGAAACCAATCAGGTGCCAGTGGTGCAAATAGAGGTAGTAGAGGCAGAAGTTGGCTTGATTCAGGATCCCATAAGCCTTCCTTTGGTTAAGCCAACTCTTTCTTCTCAGGTGGGGAATAGTGCCTAGCCCTCCCTTGGGATTTAGTAGAAGAATCTCAAAAAGGCTGCGAGGAGGTGCCCCCTAAGATGGGTCGGAAGAAGGATCAGGAGAAAGTTAAATTGATAGGTGAGAATTTGGTGGAATCGAGGTCAGTTAAAACCATTGACTCCCACTTTACTACTTATCACAGATGATTGTTCTTTCATGGAATGTAAGGGGGTTGACCAACATCCATAGACAAAAGGTTGTTCGTGAGTTGATTTGTGTTCATTCTCCTGATTTGGTCTTTATTTAGGAATCAAAGTCGTCTGTGGAAGGTATGGCTAGCATAGCTTCTAGTTTATGGGGTAGAGGTCAGTGACAATGTATTGGTGCTCAGGGCAGTTCTGGTGGAGGTGTTTGCTTATGGGACCCGCACACGGTTTCTCCTATCTGGTGGATCTCTAGCAAATTCTCTTTGTCGATGGTTGTGACTAGTTATGAATCGGGAGAGACTATTCTTTTCTCCAATGTTTATGCTCCAGTCGATAATCGGGGAAAGATTTCTCTCTGGTCTCATATTTGGTATGTTAGGTGCTTAGCCCCCTGTTTCCATGGGTTAAGGCTAGGGATTTTAATGTGATTGTTAGTTTGGATGAGAAGAAGGGGGATTGGATAGATTGAATTCTGCTTCTACAATGTTTAGAGATAATCTTTTTGGCCTAAACCTTGTGTCCATGTTAAGCCCTCCAATGGTTTGTTTACTTGAAACAACAAAAGATGTGGAGAAAATTGTATCTCAGAAAGGCTGGACAAGTTTTTGGTTTCTAGTTTCTAGACTGGCAGTAATTGGGCCATAAATTTTGAGGTTTTGGATTGGCAGGGATCCGATCATTAGCCTATTAAAATTTCAATTTCCCTGTTTGGGTTAGCTAAGAATGCTTCCTTTAAGTTTCAATTGATGTGGTTCCGCAAACCTTCTCTTCAAGATCATATGATTGGGTGGTGGAGGGAAGGAAAGCTGACTTTTGGTACTACTATGTACTCTTTTGTTAAGAGGTTGCAGTATGTGAAATTTTAGCTTAAGAAGTGGAACATACACTATTTTGGGAACATATTTTAGGATAAGGTTGTGGCTCAATCCCAGTTGGATTGTATTACTTACCAGATTAGAGAGTTTGGTCTCACTATGGAGAATCTTAGGGATGAAACAGAAGCTTTAAAGGAGTTAGCTAATGGGAATTATGTGAGGAGATTTTTTGGAAGCAAAAATCAAGGATTGACTAGCTCCAGGAAGGTGATAGAAATACCTCTTTCTTTCATAATACCATCAAAGATAGGAGATGTTGGTGCCTGAATTGACTGTCAGTTTTTGAGAAATTTTCATGCAGGCACCTTCCCAAAAAATCCAAAAAATTTCTATGGCCATCGGTGTGAGTTCACTTTTGTCTTGGCGACCGCGTTCTTCACTTGATATATTTGTACCATCGCCATGACTTTGTCCATCGACAACAGTGTTTCGTGTCTCATCGATGATGATGGTTAGGCCAATGAGGGTCGGTAAGAGTGGTCATTAGCCAGAGTATTGCTATCGGCGAAGGAATTTTGAGGTTCACTGATATGCTTGGGTCTTACCGATGGAGAGATGCCATCAGTGTAATGTATGCCATCGACCAGACTCAGGAGAGTTGATCCGATGGGGTTTGTCTGGCCGACAAGCGAAATATGGCTTAAGGATGTTCATCGGGATGACTTGTGTTATCGACGGAGCTGGGAGATCTTCTTTCGATGCCTTATGTTTGGCCAATGAAGTTGGGCATCGGGGTAACTTTGCATATCAGGCAAGCCGGTGAAGGGTTCACCGATGGGGTTGGTCATCGGTGTGTGTATTGCTATCGGCGAGGGAGTTTTTGGTTCCATCGATGTATTGGGGTCTGGCCAATGGGAATACCATCGGCGTAACGAGGTGTGGTCAGCGGGGAAGTTTTTTATTGGGCCGATGGTTTTGGTCATGCCGACCAAGGTGTCCATCGGTGTGATGTGTGACATCAGCTTATCTAATGGAAGTTGTTCTGATGTGGCTAGTCTGGCCGATGGCAGATGGTATGGGATTTATACTGTGTAGTCATCGATGTAACACGTGGTATTGGCCGGAGGGTTTTTGGTTGCTCCGATGGTGTATGTTACACCAATGGGCTTTTGGCGGAAGGTTCATGGGTTGAGCGGGGCAAAATGCTTGACACTTATTGTATACACGCGGCCGTGCTTATAAAGTGATCAAAGGGTTCCTGCAGGCCAAATGTGGGATTTTTCATCTCACAGAGTTTGAAGAGTCAACGAAAGCAAAGGTGCCTATGTGGCACATTCTCAGTGGTTCTCGACTTTTCAAAGTGATTTGAGGCTATAGATCCTGCGAAGGGAAATGATTGACGACCATGTTTAAAAGTTGGAATGTGGGTTTCTCTTATGTCTTCAGGCGTGTTTTGAGTGGGAATTTTTCATGTGAGCGCTGCGACAGTTTCCAAGAGAAGAAAGTGGGTGGTTGAGCCATCAATGGTGATTTACAGAGGCATGATCGAGCGGTTGAACAGCCATGTACCTGATTTATGGCAGAAAATTTTCCAACGGTGGCAGAAGGCTCGAGCTCATCTGCCCCTTGTCCTTTTCTTGCTTCTCCATGTTTTGTCCCCTGCTGCATTTAATCTTTGTAGGCCATTTTCCTCAGAAGGAATGTATCTGACAAATTTTGAATTGCCATGTAATTAATTGCTGGGTACACTTCCCTGTTGTATTTTGAGGGACTCTGTTACTCATTTCTGTTGGTTGAAAAATTGGACATATCTGGCTCTGTAATAATACACAACTGGTTTTGGTTACTCTGTGCAGGAAGTCTTGTGAGTTTATGTATCTCTTGTTGTATGTCTCATGCATGAATCTACTAATTTCATGATTGATTTTATATGAGTAATGTTGTATTTGCATGTGTTTTGTTAATTCTGTCTCTAGTATTGCATGTGTCCTTCTGAATCTAGATATCTAAGGGATGTCTAGGATTCTAGAATATAGAATTCCTGTATTGAATGCTTGATCTTTCAACTTCTGCTCGAAGGGTAGATTAAAGTGTTTTCAGATTAAGTGTTGGGAAAGATATACTGCGATAGGGATAACATAAGTAGAGATAACTTAACACTCTATTTTGGGAGGTGTCTGTAAGGCAGATACCATGACATCCCCTTGAATTCCAGTTTTAGTGTGTTCATGCTGATCATTCACAGTTGTATGTCTACTGACTCCAAGCCCTGGATAGGCACCAGTCTAGCTCTGTGTTGAGGTTATACACCAGGTCCAGGTTTGCATCCAAACATAAATCAAATTCAAACTTCCAAAACAACCATTAGGACCTTAGAAGTAGTTTTAGGACCAAGGTCCTCTGATTCACAACTGAACATAAGCCCAAAGCTAGCCCCTTTGCACTTATCCCACAATTTTGGTCTACTTACAGGAGGATTTATCTGCTTTGTATCAACATCCTAAGCCAACTCACAAATATATTCTCATGGATGTTGAATAGGGAATACCCCCTAGGTTTTGTAGAGCCTGAAGAAGAAGAAGAGATAAAAATAGAGTCTATCTCCTATATTGTTGGCCCCTGGCCCAGAGATCCTGTTGATCACTGATGGCTTCTTTGTAGGGAAATCTAGGAATGAACATCTAGTTAGGGAAAAAACCAACAGAAATTAGCGACTCCGCTGGGGAAGAGTTGATGAAAACAGAATGTATTTGTGGTCCATCCGAGTCACCAACAAAAATTGGTGACTCTGCTGGGGAGTGAATAGAAAAAGTGACATCTTACAGCCTCTGGTGAAGTTATGGTGCTCTGTTGGTGGTATGAACTCAGAAAAATATATGATAAGCTTTCAGCTGTTGTAAATTTTGTCCTCTCTGGAGAGGTGGCGACTCTGCAAAAAGATTCAAGTGCACATGAAAGATAGATGTGTGTTACATGGCAAAAGATGTTCATATTTTTGTGTCTATATGAGAAAAGGTACCTAGCTTCTTCCCCTTATATTTGTTGTTTTATTGCATAGGTTAGATGCCAGGGGAGGTTATAGGTCTTAGGTATATATAAGATGTCTGAAAATGGGACTTATATGAATCCAAATATGTATACACCTGCGCTCAACCAAGAGGGAGATGCAATGTTATGTGATAGAATAGAAGAGATAAGAAATAGGTTGATACTCTTAGAGGCTAGGTAGGCTCAGTTGAATAGTGATAACCCTATTGTGTTTGCCAGTCAGAAAGCTAAACCTCTTGTCAGCCCTTTTGATCCTTTGTATGACCAACTAGATTTGTCATGGGTTGATTATAAAGTTGAAAGTATGCCTTCTAGTATATACAATCAGATGCCTAGATTTAGTGGTCACAATATATGTGATGGGGGTACACATATCCAACATTTTCATAGGTTTATGGGAAAGCATTCATTCAGAGATGAGGATATGTGGATAAGGTTTTTTGTTAGATCCTTTGATGCAAAAGCAAAAGATTGGTATTTGAGCTTTCCAAAGAGGTCCTTTACCTGTTGGGATGAGCTTGCTGACTGTTTCAAAAAAGAATTTGCAAAAATACCAGCTGATCTTGTTGCAGAATTGATGAAAATCAGAAAACAAGATGAGGAGCCATGTATTAATTTCAGTCATAGATTTGCAGTAGCCCTTTCACAAATCCCTGAAAACTTTAGACCTGATATTTCAACCTGTGTTGGCATATATTTTGAGGCTTTTGAGGAGGGCTCTAGTGCAATACTGAGGGATTTCAAGGTGACAAGTATGCAAATGGCATACATTTTTTTAGAAAATGTAGAAGAAATGAGAAATGAGCACCTGCAGAAATCCCTGTCACCAGGCCTTGGTGTGAGAAATGGTTGTGAAGCTGCAAATGACCAAGAGATTAAGGCATCATGTGAGGATGCCAAGGAAGGGACTAATGAGGGCTCCCATTGCAATGTTGAGGCATCTGGCCGTGAAAGTGATAATGAGGTTGTGGACAGCAATGAGCAAATCTTTGAATGGATTTGTGGAGACGATTGTGAGTATTGTACTCAAGACAGAGAAGATATAAGCAAACAGAGAAACAGTTCCTTGTGTGAACCATTGCCTTCTTTTCAAACACATGGAGATCATGAAGAGCAGTCAGAGATTGAAACAAGTGCTAGTGCAGAGCATGATTGTTTTTTATTTGATGATTGTTTTGCTTATGACACACAGGCTGATACTCTTCCACAAAGGGAACCTATTGGTGATGAAGATGCATGCTTTGCTGCCCATGAACAAATGGCATATTATGATCAAGCTGATGTACTTGGATCACCCATTTTTGACACATATGGTGATGAAGATCTATTTGAGTATGGTGAAGGTTTGAGCACTATTTTTGACTTGGGTTCTATTTCTCATCCTGATGAAGGAGAAACCAACATACATCAGGTAAGTGATTATAAAAATGTGCCTGATTGTAAAGAGGTGCCGGAGCCTGATCTTTTCCAGCTTGGTGTCCCTGATGGTTGTGTGCATGATGTGCACGATTGTGAATTTGAAAGCTTTTCTTTTGATAAGCCAACTGATGAAATGAGCCCTGACTTTCCTAGCTATGTGGTGGACTCTGAATGTTTCCTATTTTCAGTCCAACTTGAGGATCACTTTGCAATGCATACTGCTGATGCAGACGATGACAAGTGTTATATACCATATGAATATGCATTGCTTGATAAATGCCGCATCCACTTGTTGCCTGATGCTGAGGGTTGTTTGCATAGGGTTGATAGTGACAAGCTAGATCAGAGGGTTGAATATGCAAATGACCAAAGTTGCTTATGGTCAGATCATGGCAGCATTCTCAGGCTTGACCCAGTGTATGCAGATGAAAACAAGGTATTTGACAAGGGGAAATACAGGTCTTCCCTTCCTTGGTGGCCTTAGGCCATCAAGTTTGATTGGTGATGTAGATCATTGTGGCTTTATGACTCTGTACCCAATGGATAAGGGACTAGTCTGCATCCTAGAGATCTGAGGTTCTTGCCATGCCTGCAAGAGGCATGCATCCCCATACAGAGCCATTGTTGGTGCCTGAATTGATTGTCAATTTTTGAGCAATTTTTCATGCAGGCACCTTCCCAAAAAATCCAAAAAATTTCTATGGCCATCGGTGTGAGTTCACTTTTGTCTTGGCGACTGCGTTCTTCACTTGATATATTTGTACCATCGCCATGACTTTGTCCATCGGCAACAGTGTTTCGTGTCTCATCGATGATGATGGTCAGGCCGATGAGGGTCGTTCAGAGTGGTCATCGGCGGGAGTATTGCTATCAGCGAAGGAATTTTGAGGTTCACCAATATGCTTGGGTCTTACCGATGGAGAGACGCCATCGGTGTAATGTATGCCATCGACTAGACTGGGGAGAGTTGATCCGATGGGGTTTCTCTGGCCAACAAGTGAAATATGGCTTAAGGATGTTCATCAGGATGACTTGTGTTATCGATGGAGCTGGGAGATCTTCTTCCGATGCCTTATGTTTGGCCGATGAAGTTGGACATCGGGGTAACTTTGCATATCGAGTGAGCCGGCGAAGGGTTCGTCGATGGGATGGTGTCTGGCCAATGGGGTTGGTCATCAGTGTGTGTATTGCTATTGGTGAGGGAGTTTTTGGTTCCGCCGATGTATTGGGGTCTGGCTGATGGGAATACCATCGACGTAACGAGGTGTGGTCGGCGGGGAGGTTTTTTATTGGGCCAATGGTTTTGGTCATGCCGACCAAGGTGTCCATCGGCGTGATGTGTGACATCAGCTTATCTGATGGAAGTTGTTCCGATGTGGCTAGTCTGGACGATGGCGGATGGTATGGGATTTATACTGTGTAGTCATCGGTGTAACACGTGGTGTCGGCCAGAGGGTTTTTGGTTGCTCCGATGGTGTATGTTACACCGATGGGCTTTTGGCGGAAGGTTCATGGGTCGAGTGGGGCAAAATGCTCAACACTTATTGTATACATGCGGCTGTACTTATAAAGTGATCAAGGGGTTCCTGCAGGGCAAATGTGGGATTTTTCATCTCACAGAGTTTGAAGAGTCAACGAAAGCAAAGGTGCCAGCGTGGCACATTCTCAGTGGTTCTTGACTTTTCAAAGTGATTTGAGGCTGTAGATCCTGCGAAGGGAAATGATCGACGGCCATGTTTAAAAGTTGGAATGTGGGTTTCTCTTGTGTCTTCAGGCATGTTTTAAGCAGGAATTTTTCATGTGAGCGCTGTGACAGTTTCCAAGAGAAGAAAGTGGGTGGTTGAGCCATCAATGGTGATTTGCAGAGGCATGACTGAGCGGTCGAATAGTCATGTACTTGATTTATGGCAGAAAATTTTCCAACGGTGGCACAAGGCTCGAGCTCATCTGCCCCTCGTCCTTTTCTTGCTTCTCCATGTTTTGTCCCCTGCTACATTTAATCTTTGTAGGCCATTTTCCTCAGAAGGAATGTATCTGGTAAATTTTGAATTGCCATGTAATTAATTACTGGGTACACTTCCCTGTGGTATTTTGAGGGACTCTGTTACTCATTTCTGTTGGTTGAAAAACTGGACATATCTGGCTCTGTAATAATACACAACTGGTTTTGGTTACTCTGTGCAGGAAGTCTTGTGAGTTTATGTATCTCTTGTTGTATGTCTCATGCATGAATCTACTGATTTCATGATTGATTTTATGAGTAATGTTGTATTTGCATGTGTTTTGTTAATTCTGTCTCTAGTATTGCATGTGTCCTTCTAAATCTAGATATCTAAGGGATGTCTAGGATTCTAGAATATAGAATTCCTGTATTGAATGCTTGATCTTTCAACTTCTGCTCGAAGGGTAGATTAAAGTGTTTTCAGATTAAGTGTTGGGAAAGATATACTGCGATAGGGATACCATAAGTAGAGATAACTTAACACTCTATTTTGGGAGGTGTCTGTAAGGCACATACCATGACATCCCCTTGAATACCAGTTTTAGTGTGTTCATGCTAATCATTCACAGGTGTATGTCTACTGACTCCAAGCCCTGGATAGGCACCAGTTTAGCTCTGTGTTGAGGTTATACACCAGGTCCAGGTTTGCATCCAAACATAAATCAAATTCAAACTTCCAAAACAACCATTAGGACCTTAGAAGTAGTTTTAGGACCAAGATCCTCTGATTCACAACTGAACATAAGCCCAAAGCTAGCCCCTTTGCACTTATCCCATAGTTTTGGTCTACTTACAGGAGGATTTATCTGCTTTGTATCAACACCCTAAGCCAACTCACAAACATATTCTCATGGATGTTGAATAGGGAATACCCCCCTAGGTGTTGCAGAGCCTGAAGAAGAAGAGGAGATAAAAATAGAGTCTATCTCCTATACTGTTGGCCCCTGGCCCAGAGATCTTGTTGATCACTGATGGCTACTTTGTAGGGAAATCTGGGAATGAACATCCAGTCAGGGAAAAAACCAACAGGAGACATGGGAATGTCATTTCTTCCTTGGTGTCCTCCCAAGGGGTTTTGCTTTCTTCTGGGTGTGAGATTACAACTGAGGCTTCTCGGTTCTTCTCTTCTTTGTTTACGAAGGATGCCCCTTTAGCTATTGAGGAGGAAAATTATGTTCTAGCATGCATTCCTCCTTTAGTGACAAATGAGATGAATGATACCATTTGTAGAGCCATCTCTATGGATGAATTGGAGAAGGTTGTTTTCAATTAAAATGAGGGAAGGCTCCTGGACTAGATGGATTTCCAGTTGAATTCTTTTAGGAATTTTGGGAGATTATTAAATTTGGTCTTTTGGAGGTGGTTAGGGAGTCGCATAGGAGCAAGCAGATGTTGAAAGATTTGAATGCTACTTTCCTAGTTCTTATCCCTAAGAGGGAAGGAGCTAACTCTCTGAATCTTTTTTGGCCAATAGCTCTGTGTAATGTTGTTGATAAGATCATCACAAAGTTGATTGTAGAAAGACTGAAACCTTGGCTCAACAGGTTGATTTCAGAGGAACAGGGGGGATTTGATGTTGGTAGACAAATTTTGGATGGTGTGATTGTGGCAACAGAGGCTTTTCATTCAATGGTAATGTCCAAGGAGAAAGCAATGTTCATTAAGATGGATATGGCCAAAGCCTATGATCAAGTTAAATGGACTTTTCTCTAAAATGTGTTGTTGGCTTTTGGATTTATGTTTGACTGGGTGGATTGGGTAATGAGGTGTGTTACTTCGACTTCCTTTTATGTTCTTATTAATAGTGAGATAAGGGGACCCTTTGTCTTCGTACTTGTTCATCCTCTTGGCTGAGGGTTTAGGAAGACTCATTAAATCTCATGTGGCTCAAGGTTTCATCCAAGGTCAGAGTTGGAGAAACAAATTGCCTCCTCACTCTCATTTACAATTTGTTGATGACACTACTCTAATGGGTTCAACCAAAGTCAATGAAGTAGTTAACTTAAGAAAGGATTTGGATATTTATTTGGCCGCTTCTGGTTAGAAGATTAATGAAGACAAGTCCATCTTTTTCTTTAATAATCCTCATTGTATTTAGGACAGGATTGCTTGGATTCTCAGATTCCAGATTGGGACTCTTCCTATAGTCTATCTTGGGATCCCCATTAATGTTGGTACTGTGTCTAGGGGTTTTGGTAGGATACCCTGGACAAGTTTCGTAAGTGGGTTAGTCACTGGACTTGTAGATGGTTGTCCTCTCTAGGGAGGGTTACTTTATTAAAATTAGTGATTCAAGCTCTTCCCATTTATAGGTGTTTTGTTGAAGGAGCTCCCTCAAGTTTTATTGAGGAATTTAATGCTTTGTTGAGACAATTCTTATGGGCTAGGAATTTGGATTCTTCAAAGAGGAGTTTGGTCAAGTGGGAGTCTATTTGTAGGCCAAAACAAGAGGAGGGTCTTGGTCTTCAGCAGACTAGTCTTACTAAGCAGGCCTTAGCTACCAAACTGTATTGGAGGTCGTGCACTTGTCAGGATCAATATTGGGCTAAGATCCTAAACTATAAGTATTTGGGGGAGTTGAAAGTGCTGACATCCCTAGGATTACTCTCTCTGGTAAAGGATCTATGTTGTGGAGTACTCTCAAAAGGGGGGCCAACCTTGTTAAGTAGGGGTTGTTTTGGATTTGTAATAGGGGTTCTGAGGCATTGTTTTGGCATGAATCTTGGGACGACCATCTACCTATCTTGTCAGAATTTCCACATTTACAACCTTTGTACAACCTCTTTATTGATGCTAGTTGCAGTCGTGTGGACCATTTCAAATTTGTTTAGTCTTTAGGTCGGGTGGAGGTTTTCAAATGGAAGGATTCTATTGAGTGGCCGCAGAGGGGATTGCTAGTAGATCAAGAGGAGTTAGCTCATATTCTCGCTGGCAGAGTTTGTAGTTCCCTGAGGGAGAACAATTCTCTAGCATGGGGTCCAAATTGGAAAGGGGTGTATTCTGTTGCTTCTGGATATTATGTGCTGGAGAAGCAGAAGTTTGGGGAGATGGACTCTCCTTGGTGGAAGTTTGTGTGGAATAAATTTGGATGGCCAAAATGTAATTACTTCCTTTGGTTGGTTGCTCAGAATCATTGTCTCACTTGGGATAACCTACAAAAAAGAGATTTTTAGGGGCCTTCTATTTGCTTCCTTTGCAATGGGGGGAGGAATCTTAGGCCCATCTATTCTTTCAGTGTCCTCATGCCCACGAGATTTGGTACTTTTGGTGGGGTGCTTGGAAGTAGTCTTGTGTTCATGCTTCTGCTTTGGTTGATTTTTGGAGAAGTTTGGGCAGACCCCCAGCTAAGGCTTGTTTTTTACAAGTGGCTTGGAATATTGGTCCTTTTATTTTATGGAAGCTCTGGTTGAAAAGGAATCAGAGGATGTTTCAGGGGAGGAAGTTGGTGGTCCAACAGGTGTGGCAAAGGATTCTTTTTATGCACTAGGAAACTCTTGCATCTAAGTGTGATCTCTCTACTTAGTTAGACATTAGGGAGTTGTAGATTGCACAAAATTTGAGTCTAGTTGTTGGAGGCTCATGCTCTTCTTGGCCTAGGAAATGGGGTCAACTTAAGAGCAAGATTCAGAAGATGGTCAGTGGTCCCCTCCACCTCCAAGTATTTTTAAGATCAATACGGATGGTTCTTCCAGGGGAAATCCTGGTCATGCTGGGATTGGGAGGTTAGGAAGAGATAGCCTTGGTGCTGTCCTTTTTTTCTTCTCTATGTATAAGGGACATCAAACTAATAATTCAATGGAAGCTCTTGCTATTCTCTATGCTCTAGACAAAGGGTGTGCTTTGGGATGGTGCAGGGTTATCTATGAATCTGATTCCCAGATGGTGATTAATCTTCTGAATGAGCAGGTGGTGGATGGTGTGTAATGGAATTAACATCATTGGTTCAATAGATTAGTCAAATGAGTCACTCGATAGACTTTGTTTCATTTGTCCATGTTCCTAGAGAATGAAACTGTGTGGTTGATTGCTTGGCCAAGTGGGACTCAGAGCAGGAGGGAGATTGGAATGTTGATAGTTAGGATCAGTTGTCCCATGACGGTATTCAAAATTTGGAAAGTTTGATTTCAACAGATATGGATGGATCATTGAGGCTCTTGTTTGGAGCTTTGGGTTTGTAGATGACCCCCTAGTTTTGGTTTGGTTGGTTATTGTGATGTTGCTTTGTTCTAGACTTTTGTTGTTTCTAGAGGTAGCTGCCCTCCTGGTTATGTACTTATGATTTATTTTATTAATAAATTTTTAGCCCTCATATAATAATATAAAAATTAAGATGAAAATGGAGTGAGCGGGAGTAGGCAAAGGAGTTAGGGTAGAAAGGGAGGATTAGGCGATAGAAGCAAAAATTGCATTCCCCATGGAGCAGATTAGGAAGTGAGATGCTAGTGAAGAATGGTGCAACTGTTAGAGGAGATTTTTAGATGGAAGATGGCCTAGAGCAGAAGATTGGAGTAGGAGGTTGAGGTTAGAATCAAAACAAAGGTTCAATTTTTGGGCTCACGATGATTCGAATAGAATGTAGGGGATACCTTTCATGAGAGGAAGACAGTTTGAGTGGAATTCAAAGGGAAGAGCTATCAGCTATGGGTCAAAGTACTCCTTTTCCATAGGGGCAAATAAAATTCCAATGAGATGGAGTAGGAACTTGACCTCTCAAGAGACCTATGAAAAAATGAACAAACAACAACTAGGGTTTAGAGGACCGAAGAGAACTGGAAGAATTGAAGTATCAAACAGAAGAAGAGGCGTCACCACGATGGTCTTGGAGGACAAAATATTATGGACGATCACACTACACTTGAAAAGGTATGGTTTGATTATTAAGTGGTTCATTAGGAATTTGAATTGGGATTTTTTAATTAAATGCTGGAAGAAAAGATGGAGGGAAGATCTTCAATTCAAACAATTGGCAAATAGATACTTCATAGTTATATGTCCTTCCGAAGAAATCAAACAACAAATTAAAAATGGAGTATGGATTATGGATGAATTTGAATTTTACATAAAGGAATGGGAAACAAACTTTGATCCAATCAGACACAAATTGGAAATGATTCAAGATTGGATAAAACTTCCAAATCTTCCACTGGAGTACTGGGAGCTTGAAACCCTAGAAGTAATAGGCAACTAGATAGGAAAATTCATTTATGCTGAGGAAAGGGAAAACACAAATGGTGAAGGTTCATATGTTAGGATATGTGTGGAGAGTAATCCAAGTAGCACCCATTGGAAAGAATTGGAGATAGTTTCAAAATCAGGGATTTGGAATCAAAAATTAGAATTTGATTTGAACCCTAAGGGGAGGAAAACTAGAGTTTTGGGCTTTAGAGGACAGTAGAAAAAAGAAGTCAAGTGAAAAATGGGAAAAGGAAAAGCTTTCAAGGGAAGAAGAAAACTAAGAGCAAGCAGAAGAAAGAGAAGAAAGGCAAAAATCAACACAAGTAGAGATGGAGATGCCCCAAAACTATATTGAAGAAAATAATTTAGAAGATGGGGTGGAGTAGAGGGAAGATGATCCTATTAGGAACAAGGATGATCTAGAGGAGAAGATAATAGAGGCCATTTCTATACTTGGAAACACATTCAGAGAAGATGATATTAATTCAATAATAGCTGTAGGGAGTGAATTGGTGGATCTGGCGAAAGTAGCCAAAGAAAACTTAAGGATTGATTCCCTTGAAAGAGAAGACTTGGAGGAAGACTGGGAAGTTGATCAGGAATAGGGAACAAAAGATAGAACAAAGGATAGAGAAGAATACAGCATTGAGCTACCTTTCAATCAAATCTTACCAAATCAGCAGGAGGAAGGGATCAACCTAGGCCTCTCTCAAATAGAGGCAATAAGGAATACTCCTGATTGTGGAACCAATAGAAAAAGAGGAAGGAACTCCAACCAAGAAAAAAGAAACCAGGATGGAGAAGCAGTGGGTCAAATTTTTTTTTTGAAATGATTAAAACAAGGAAGGGGGAATCCCTTCCTGGGGATCAATGAAGATAATTTCTTGGAATGTTAGGGGCTTAAATGCCCCTAACAAGAAGCGTCTGGTGAAACACTAGATGGAGACTTTGTAGCTAGATTTATTCTTTATGCAAGAACCAAAATTGAACCAGAATGAGGTGGAACAATTCAAAGCCAAATTAAGATAGTGGAAACTAGAAGCTGTTTTTGTGGAAGGAGCTTCAGGTGGACTGCTCACAATTTGGAAGCCTCAATAACTTGTCTTGGAAAAAGTAGCCTTAAGCAAGCATTGGATGGCATGTAAGCTTAGGAGTCTCTCTTCTGATCTATGTTTTTTTCTTTTCAATGTTTATGGCCCTTCTTCTTGCATTCAAAAAAGAGATCTTTGGAGGAATTTAGAGTGCATAAGTAATAGTATAAATTTAGAATTTCATATATAGTGGGGCGTGATTTTAATGCAATCTTAAGATCTTCTGACAAAAGGGGTGGGGTAGCAAGAATACCACAATCTCAAGTGGACTTTGAAATCTTTGTGAAAAGAAATTTAATTATGGAAATCCAAATGGGCAATGGACTTTACACTTGGAGAAACAAGAGAATTGGCTATAGCAGCATTGCAAAAAAATTAGATAGATTTCTCCTCAAAGGCAACTTAGGTTCCTTCCCCTTCACTTTGGAAAGTAATATTTTGCCGATTTTTGGCTCAGACCATTTTCCAGTTCAACTAGACATTCTAGGGGAAAAAAAGCCAATTAGATTTCCCTTTAAATTTGAAAAGATGTGGTTTAGGGATGAGAGTTTGTTGGATTTGATTAAAAAATGGTGGAATGTAGTGCATGTGGAAGGGTCTAAAATGTTTATCATATGTTTGCAAAACTGAAAGTAGTAAAACAACAATTGAAAGTTTGGAACAAAAATAATTTCAAAAACATTTTTGAAGAAAAAAAAGTGTGGCATCCCAGTTGGTTGACCTAAATGAGCAAGTGTTAGCAAATGGCATGGATGAAACAAAATACTTAAGAGAAAAAGAATTGTTGAGTAAGCAAGAGGACTTATTAGCAAAAGAGGAAATATTTTGGAGACAAAAGTCCCAGGAGATGTGGATAAATGAAGGAGATCAAAACACCAATTATTTCCACAATGTGACAAAGGCCAGAAGGGAAGTGAACATGATAAAAAAAATACAGTCATCAGATGATAGATGCTTAGAAAAAATGGAAGAAATTATAGCAGAAATAGTCAATTATTTTCAAAATCTGCTTAATAACTTGGATGGCTCAAGGGGACAAGAACATCAGCAAATTTTAGCAAACATTCCCAAATTAGTCTCAAAAGAACAAAATAAGATGCTCATGGAAGTCTTCTCAGAGGTAGAAATAAAGGAAGAATTGTTTCAAATTCATCCAGACAAGGCCCCTGGGCCTGATGGTTTCCAAGCTGTGTTCTATCAGAAGTAATGGGATATTGTGGGAAGGGAGGTAACAGAGGCAATTGAGGATTATAGAAGTTCTGGGAAAGTGCTAAAGGAAATAAATAATACATTTATAGTACTCATCCCCAAAAAAGATAAGACCAACACCTTAGATGAATTCAGGCCCATTGCTTTATGCAACACAATCTATAAAATTTAGGCAAAGGCAGTTGCCAACAGAATAAAGAAGATCCTTCCAGACTTAATCTCAGAAGAACAAACAAGTTCTGTTCTAGGCCAGTTAATACTGGATGGGGTAATCATAGCTCAAGAAGCAATTCACTCCACATAGAAGATGAAAAAATAGAATATGTTGATAAAATTAGACATAAAAAAGCTTATGATAAGGTGGAATAGAGATTTTTGTTCAAAGTTTTGGAGGCCTTTGGCTTCAACAAAGGTTGGTTGGACTGGGTTTTTAATTGTGTGGCTAGCCCAAGATTATCAATACTCATCAATGGCTCTCTTGAAGGATTTTTTGGTGCATCCAGAGGACTAAGTCAAGAAGATCCACTTTCTCCTTTTTTATTCATAATGATGGTAGAAGCATTGGGGAGATCCATTCATAAGGCTACTTTGGAGGGATGGTTAGAAGGAATACAAGTAACCAGGGGAATTCGTGCAATAACTCATCAACAATTTGCAGATGATAATTTATGTTGTTTGGGGTACCTCAAGTGAGGTAGGCAAGAATGCTCAAGAAGATCTTAAAAGACTATTCTTTAACTTCAGAACAAGAAGCCAACAAAGATAAATTAGAGGTTTTTTTTTCCACACAAATCAAAGATTAGAAAATGAGATCTTAAGGGTCCTGAAATTCAAGATGGGGAAATTACCCTGTAGGTATCTGGGCCTACCTCTAGCAAATGGATTACATTCAGGCAAGCTATGGGATTCATTGATTTCAAAATTAGAAAACAAGATGGCCTCATGGAAAGGGCATTAGCTTTCATGGGCAGGAAGAATAACAATGATAAAAGCAGTGATAATAGCCATACCCATTTACATGATGTCTTGTTTGCCTCTGCCTGTGGAGGTAAGCACTAGGATTAATAAAAAAATGTGAAGATTCTTCTGGCAGGGCAACATCAAATAGAATAAGTACCCCCTCATTAAATGGGATAGAGTTTGCAAATCTGAACAGACAGATGGAGTAGGAATCAAAAACTTGCTACAACAAAATAAGGCTCTTGGAGCTAAGTTGGTGTGGAAGATTTATTCAAATCAGGACCTAAAGTGGGTCAAAATAATCAAAGCAAAACATTTAAACAATGGGGAACTAAGCATATTCAGAACTAGAACCCTCCTGTTAGGATCACGAATCTAGTATTTTCTAAGGAGTTGTAGAGATTTGATATCTAATCAGTTAACTTGGGACATAAAAGATTTCATAAATGCTTTGTTTTGGGAAGACTCTTGGGGAGGCTTCCCAAGCCTGGATAAGAGAGGGCAATTGGATCAAGTAAGGGAAATCACAAAAAATTGTTGGGGCTCTATTGTAAGGGACTACTTGTATGAAAGTCTAGTAGGGGGTCTATTAAAATGGAAATGGAAAGATGCTAGAGAATTAGGGATGTTCGAAAAGGAAGCAAAGGATTTTGAAGTAGCTTTGAAAGAAAGAAAAATCTTCTTGAGGGAAGGATGTGATAATATTAGATGGAATGGATCCAAAAGTGGAGAATAAAGAGTTAAATATGGTTACAGGGATTTGACAAAAGCAGTGACATCTTCTTCACAAATCCCAGGAAATATATGTTAGAACAAGAATTGTATTCCAAAAGCAGGGACTTTTGCTTGGGCAGCAATTCAAAAAAGAATTTTGACAATAGATAGATTTCAAAAGATGGGGTTTCAAGGTCCATCCAGATGCATTTTATGCAAAGGAGTAGCAGAAATAGGGAATCATTTTCTTCTCAATTGTCCATTTTGACAAGTGTGTTGGCAATGGTTGTGCACTAAGCTATCTTGGCAAAGTGCTTTGCTGAAAGATATACTTAGCCTATTTCAAGCTTGGCCCATTCTTAACAAATCAACTCTCTACTCTATCCTATGGATAATTTGCCTCTCCATATTGATATGGGAAATATGGAAAAAGAGAAACAAAAGGATCTTCCAAGATAAATAAATGTCAATTTCCTGTTTACAAAACAAGATAGAAGTAACTATAGTGGAAGTTGTTAACAATAGAAATATGGCCCATTGCTCTAAAAATGCCAACTTTACTGATTGGGATGCTCTGATGAGAAAATCATGGTATGGATTAAAAGTCCCTTCTTTCATGGGAGTTGGAGGCAATAAAACCAAGGAAGCAAAGAAAAATATAGTGTGGAAGGCCCTAGAGCCCAAATGGTTTAAGTTAAACTTTGATGGGGCAGCAAAGGGCAATCCCGACCCCTGGAGCAAGTTGTATAATAAGGGATTATAATGGAAATGTCTTAGGTAAATTGGCTAAGGCTCTTCCTGAGGGCACAGATAATGAGGCTAAATTCATGGCTCTTCTGCATGGGGTTCGATTCTGTTTGGAACTGAGAATAGATAAAGTTATCATAGAAGGAGATTCCTCTCTTGTTATAAATGCAATCAGATCAGGTCAATTACACAACTGGAAACTCAAGACACTATTGGATGTAGCCCTGAAGCAGTTGGAAGAATTCAAGAATTACATGGTCATTCATATTTATAGGGAAGGCAATAGGGAAGCAGACTCTCTAGCCAACTTGGGAGTAGAAGGGACAGATTTAAAAGAAACCTAAATACAAGTGGAAGATCCTAGGTGTAAAACATAGCAATTTTTCACATCGTTATTGTGAAAATTAAATCAAATATTAGATTGGACTTAGACTATAAATTAGAAGTGTTTGTTTGGCTCGACGAAGAATGATGGGTCAGGACATAGGGGTACTTGCATATTGCTTTGGTGAATAGAAAAAGGAATGTTTCTATCGCTATTGATTAATAATTACCTTCAGGCGCATTAGAGCAAGTTGAAGGGATAATTTGATTTTCACACGAATTGTAATTAAGAAAGAGGGTCATTTGAGAGAATTCCTAAATCTCTTGCTAGGTTGTATTGGCATTATGATTGGACAACTTCATTATTTTTTGGTGCCTGCCAAGCCATTAATCCAGAGCCCCAAGCCTTTTAAGATCATGAGAAGGAAAGGATTTAGACATTACAAAACCTGGATATGACAGAGAACTAAATTCATAGTTTATTTCTCAGTAGATAGCATAATTTATGGCAGGATGGACACTCCAATCTGCCTAGTGAGTGAGAAACGTTAAATGGCCTTTCTTGGGAAGGTCACAGAATGCCTTAGAAGGATTCTCCTAAGAAATGACTCTCTTTTGGTGGGGTGACAAAGGCGATTCTAGGGAAATCTTTCATGGCAGAGGGCGAGTGCTATATGGTGGACACGAATATCACCTCTAGGTTCATAGCCTCTTTGTTAGATTTAAACATTTCAAAATCTAAAGTAGAAACAATGTTTCACAGAATGATTATTCTAGAGCTATTAGGGGGCGTTGAAGAAACTTTGGCAGTAGCAACCTTGGGGGCAGGGTTACCTCATCCGAAAGACATGGCCGTTCTGTACATGCCATGTGAGGTGGTTAAGTATTACCCATTCATTTTGGATATGAAAGGCGCGAGCATGATTCTTCACCGTGAAAAGGTAAGGGTGGGGGTCAACTTCCCAAGGAAGATGCTACAACTAGAACCTATGCATGACTTTGAGTGGGTGGTGGAGTTTAACCAATTTTTGCATGATTACAGTGATGTTTGAATTATAGCTTTTTTTCTGCATAGTAACTGTATAGGTTTTTAGGGTTTATTATATGACAATGTAAAATAGAGCCTTTCATTTTGTATGAGAAAGCTTTGACAAATGATATTAGGATTCAGAAATACTAGGCCCTGCGTGGCCACTTGATATATAGTAAATAGTTATCATTTTTCCAGGTATTATTATGTTCAAATAGATAGAATTGGGACAGATGTAACTTTTTTATTTTTGCAATATAATATAATAACCCTTACGAATAAATTTTTTTTACCACTCTTTTAAAAAAAATTAAAAGATTAATTTGCAATACTATTTTTTAAAATTTTAATGTTATTATGCCGATAGGTATTCTAAGTTGGAATGAGAGCACTGTAAATATATAGCAAAAAATAAAAAATAAAAACCAAAAAACAAATCAGAAATGGTTGAAGCAAAAAATGTAGAGAAGATTAAAAAAATTATGAAACCAATGAAAAAAATAAAAAAGGTAGAGAAAAAAAAAGTTTAAAAAGGTGGAGAAAATAAAATAAATAGAAAAACTATGGAAAACAAAAAAAAAACTTGAGAAGTATTAGGCATATTTAGATATATATTTACGCTAAGAGGTGTTCCTACATTGACAGGAGTTGAAGAGATTCTATGTAATTTTATAAGATTCCAATCCAAAAATTAAAATAAATAAGATTGCAATCTAAAAACAAATCAAGAAAATTAAAATTTGGTTTTTATTTTTTATTTCAGTCCACTTTCTTTTTTCGTTCCATAGTTTTTGTGATTTTCTTATTTTCAATTTCTTTTTTGGTTTTTATTTTTTATTTTTTCAATTTTTTTCTTAGTTTTTATTTTTTATTTTTTCCAATTTTTTTTGGGTTTTTATTTTTTCCAATTTTTTTTAGTTTTTATTTTTTTTTACAATTTCTTTTGTGGTTTTTATTTTTTATTTTTTCCAATTTCTATTTTGGTTCCATAGTTTTTGTGATTTTCTTATTATCAATTTCTTTTTAAATCACCAAAAATGTCAAACCAAAAAGTTGAAAAATTAAAAAATAAAAATGGTGGAAGAAAAAAAGGTTGAATATGGAAAAGAGATATCCCTCGACCTACTTTACATATATTAAGGCATTTCATTTTCTCTGTAAATATATAGAAAAAATTTATAAAAAAAAATGAGGTGGAGAAAATCACAAAAACTATGGAAGGAGAGAAGTAGGGAAAAAAAAAAATTAAAAACCAAAAACTAAATTCCAAACAATTGAAGGAAAAAAAAGGCGGTGAAAAAAAAATGGAAATAGAAGGAAAAAATAGTGGAGAAAAAATCATAAAAGCTATAGAAAACACAAAAATCACTGACAAAACGTGAAGAAACTATAAATATATTTTTTTAAATATAAATATACTAATTTTACTACCATACCTATCTTTTATAAATAGAAAAATCTAAAAAAAATCAACAAAACAAATGAAATAATAGAAAACACAAAAATCGCTCACAAAACGTGAAGATATTTCTAACATACTGTAGATATAGTTTTTTAAATATAAATATATTACTACCATACCTATCTTTTATAAATAGAAAAATCTGAAATCAAATAAATTTAAAAAAATTAAAGATATATGTAATTTTTTTTTATTTTAATGTTAGTTTACTCTTTAGAAAAATCTAAACAAATATTTTTTTAAATATAAATATATTACTACCATACCTATCTTTTATAAATAGAAAAATCTGTAATCAAATAATTTAAAAAAAAATTAAAGATATATGTAATTTTTTTTAATTTTAATTTATTTTACTATCATACCCATCTTTAGAAAAATCTAAACAAATATTTTTTTAAATATAAATATATTACTACCATACCTATCTTTTATAAATAGAAAAATCTAAAATCAAATAATTTAAAAAAAAATTAAAGATATATGTAAATTTTTTTATTATTTTAATGTTATTTTACTATCATACCCATCTTTAGAAAAATCTAAACAAATCAAATCGAATTAAAAAAAAAGATTAATTTGCAATACTAAACTTTTCTTTATTTTAATGTTGTTTTACTACCATGCCTCTCAAACAAAAAATTAACAAAATAAATCAAATAATTTTAAAAAATTAAAGATATACGTAAAATTTTCTTTCTATCTTTAGAAAAATCTAAACAAATCAAATCAAATAAAAAAAATTAAACATTTTAGGTGTAAGGATCTTGATCTAACATGATTGTTCCCATTTTAATTTGCTTTGTTTCTAAATAATTCTTCAACAACTGGATAGGGTTTATCACCTTTTGTAACAATTGGATAGGGTTTATCACCTTTTGTTTTTCTTATCATTTTAAAATTCCTATATAAAATGCATGCATGCTTAATGGCTTTCACTATTATTCCATAGAGTTTACTAACATATGTTTGCTTTGGAGTGTTTTTCTTGTCTATTTTGAAAGAACATAGGATCAATTTAGTTGAATTTCTTTGGGCTTTGAGTTGCAGTATCTAGGCACCAAATAAGATTTAAGCATCAGAGTTTGTAGCAATTTAGTTGAATTTCTTTCGGCTTTGAGTTGTGGTATCTGGGCACCAAATTGAAATCTCCCACAAAATATTTCAGCATCAAAGGTAAGGATTTGAAACTCTAATAATTTATTAGAGGTTTGAAACTAAGAATGCATGCATAAATAAGATTTATTAAATGATATGATCAAACATGCAATTTTCATTTTGGAATATTTAAAACCATAACAATTTTATTAGAGTGGTTTTCATTTTGGGATATTTAAAAGAGTGGATTTGAAACTCTAATAATTTATTAGAGGTTTGAGACTATGAATGCATGCATAAATAAAATTTATTAAACAATGTGATGAAACATGCAATTTTCATTTTGGAATATTTAAAACCATAACAATTTTATTAGAGTGGTTTTCCTTTTAGGATATTTAAAACTATAACAATATTAGTAGAGTGATTTTTCTTTAGTATTTAAAATAATATATTAGTGGAGACAAAGAGATGTTTATATCTGTTTCAAATTGAAATTCCCTTATTTGATATGGATATTAAATGTGAAGTGTAGAAACTCCTCAAGCTTGTTTTGGTTTAAGATCTACATGCATTTTCTAAATAATCATTTTCATATGAAATAAAATGGTGGCCAAAGAAATAAGTAACTTAAAATAAATAAATTAATATATTTTATTTTTATATTAGGTTTATATTTTCATATTATTTTTAAATGTATTGGTTGACTATTATTTATTATATTGTCTCTAATCTTTTATTTTTCCAAATATAAAAGTAGTAAAATAAATCTCAAAAAATGTCTTGCCATAAGAATCTTATAATTTGATTTTATTGAAGGAGGGCCACATAAATAGATAACCTAAAATTAAAATAGTTTTTCATTTTAGTTTAACCTATTTTGAATACAATCTTAAGATAAAAATAAATATTGAAAATACAAATGCACTTACAAGTTATAGCTTATACAATTTTGTTTTCAAAATCACTTCTCTAGTCCTCTTTGCTTTTTATTTTATTTTATTTGTTTTGTTGATTTTTGTTTGAGATTTATTTTTATTTATGTAAGTTATATGTTATAGTTTTTACTTTTTGGTCTTTTAAAAATATTTATAGTTTTTATTTGGCCATATTATTTTTTTTAAATAAATATATTTGTTTTTTTAATATGTATATGGTAACCACATGAGACTCTCTAGTTCATGCATAAATAAGTTTTATTAAAGATGTTCATATTTGCTTAAGGATTATTATACTTAAGATTTGATTTAGATGGGACTGCTTGTGTATTTACTTATTGATTTGAATCTGGATATAAAGTGTGAAGTCTTCACCACATTTTGATGAGAAAATGTTTATATAACTTTTCTTTCGACCAAAGTGTGTTCTAGGGCAAAGTGATACTTTGATTGTTTAGAAGATTTGTTTATATGGATGTGTAGAAACTCCTCAAATTTTGTATTATTGTCTTGGTTTAAGATCTATATGCATGAAAACAAAGTATTTTCACATGTACTTTGGTTTTAAAATAAATTTCTAATTTTCTATTCTTTATTGAATATTTTGATTTAAAATTTATGAATTAAGTTATGATATAAGATGTGTTTGAGCTGTTTCATGATTGTTTTTATAAGTGTTTACTTTTAAAATATTTTTTTGTTAAATTTGTCTAACTGCTTTGATTTAAGATTATATGTATTAAATTGTGATTGTATTTGTATTTAAATTCTATTCATATCATACTTTCCAGTTTTTATGATACTTTGATTATATAGGTAATTTGATTTTTTATATGTTGTTCCTGGTTTTGATGTTCAGGACTGTGCAAGAATGGGTAAGGTAAAAATTCCAATAAAAAAAATAGAGAACCCAAATTCCAGGCAGGTATGCTTTTCCAAAAGAAGGATGGGTATATTTAAAAAGGCCAGTGAACTATCTATATTGTGTGGGGCAGAGATTGCACTCATAGTTTATTCTCCAGCAGGAAAGGTCTTCACATTTGGCAGTCCCGACATTGATTTTGTGGTTGACAAATATCAAAACATTCCAGTTCATATAAATGATGAGAAATTTCAAGAGTTCCGGAGATTAGAGCAACAATACAACTCCATACTAAGGGGGCTAGAAGCAGAAAAGAAACAAACAGAGATGCTCAAAAGAAAAAAAATAAATAAACAAACGGATTTGTGGTGGAGAAGAAATATTGAAGATTTAGAACTTCACCAACTGGGAGAGTTTGGTGACTCACTAAAAAGATTCAGGGAAAATATCATTAAGGTTTTACAAGAGAAGGAACCAAGGAACAAGGTCCCAAATGAAATAGAGGCCGAACAAGAGAAGGAACCAAGTGAGGAGGTCCCAAATGCAATAGAAGCTGAACAACTTTATCAACAAACTATATGGGATGAGCTAGGAGTTTTAAACACTGAGTCTATAATTGGCTCTTCTTCCAATAATGCATCTATGCAAGATGACAATGACTGGCCTTTCACATCTTTTCCCTTTGAAATGACTGGCATGCCAAATGAGGGTTGTCTTCCTATGTCTCTTGAGATGTCTGAGTTGCAAAGGGTGGTAAACCCATTTTTACTCTCTGATAACTAATTTTGAAGGTGGCTATAAGATCTTCTGCAACGAAGGAGATTTGTAGATCTGTCTACTCAAATGATGTTTATTTGTGTTCAATATTTATGTCATTTTTCTTTCATAGTTCTATGAAATTCTATTAATGTTCATATTCCAGATTGAGTCATTCTATTGAGGTTATTCGCCTGTACGAGAGGATTGTTCAGTTCATTGCTGTCAATGTCACAGTGAGTTCATATTATTTCAGGATGTTGTCCATATTCCGAGATGAAGTTTAAATGTTGAGATTTATGGGTGTAGTTTATAAGCTGATAAATATATATAGGTCTGTATGAGGCTGGGATCTTGACAGTTTATAGAATATTGAATGAGTTTGCTGTTCAATCATACAATATTTCTTTCTTTTCACATTTACCAGTATATTCATATGAAGAGCTGCAGGTCTTGACTGCATTAAAAAAAACATAAACTTGTGGAGCAGCAACTATTTGGGAGGATGATTTCTAGAGGAGCCTACTTGTGGGTGCTGAATGATTTTCTTGTCAGACTGACAGTTGTATGTAATTCACTTCTTAAATAAATTTTATTCACAAATATTTACTAGGAGTTATTGGTGCAGGAAATAGTTTAGCAGAGCAGAATTTTAATGTGATTCCTTGCTTTTTTTTTTTTTGGCTTTTCAAATGTTATTCTTTTTTGGTTATGGTTTTACATTTAAAAATTTTAAAGAAAACAACTCTTAGTTAAATCATTAGTTAAAATTTCAAAGAAAACAACTGTTATAAGTTTGATTATTAGTTAAATCATTATTACCTTTAATCTTTTATGTAGTTTTTTTCCATTCATGTCACTAAGTTACCTATGCCAATAACTAGATTAAAGTTCTTAATATTAAGTTAATATTAAAAATATATTAAGGTTAAAGTTTTTAATATTAACTTAATATTAAAAATATATTAAGGTTAATATTTTTGATATTACAATGTATTTATATAAAAATTATATTAGGATTTTCAAAAGTGTAAAAAAAAAGTTTATGGATTAAGAAAGAAAATATTTTGGTTTCTTTTTTTTTTTTTAATTTGTTAATTATAGTTGAGAAATTGAAGGACATAAGGATGAATAAAAAATGTAGAGATATCAATTTGAAGTAAAATGAAGTAAAATAAAATAATTAAAAGTAAATAAAATAATTTCAAATTAATATCTCTTTAATATTAATATTTAATAATAAACATGATATTTCCAAAATAAGGAGGTAAAACAAAGATAATATGGTTCACTTCTCCATCATATTTTGTAATTTTCTCAAAAAAAAAAGTTAGAACATGGAAGATTATTTTGTATATATTAAATGAAAGAAAAGGGTTGTAATTTTTTTTTGTAATATTAGAAACAATCTGAATTATGTTAGGGAACTAAAACATCATCCAATTTAATTATCAAATAGTTAGTAGCAATTTTATATCTCATTCAAAGTAAAAAGTAATAAATAGTTGTCCTATTTTTAATACCTAAAATTTACTTTTAACTATTCAATGCTATATAAGAAGTAATCATTACAAAAACTAATTAATTATATAAGAATGAAAATAACAATTTTATATCTACAAACAATAAATAAATATGCTAATTAATTTAAAGAAAACAATTAACACACTGAATCACATCAATTTTTTAAAAACAAATCAACACATCTAATCACATCAACTATAGAATTTCATATAAAACAAGTGTTATGTAGTGTGTGTGTATATATATATATATAACCAAAAAAATATTAGGGTTAAGTTTAAGGTTAAAGTTATTAAAGTTATAGTTAGGAATAGAATTAGGGTTAGGGATAGAATTATGATCAGAGTTAAAATTTTGGTTATAAATATAATTAGGGTTAAGGTTAGCATTAGAGTTAGGGTTAGAAATAGGGTTAGGAATATAATTAGGGTTATGTTATGGTTAGAATTAGGGTTTTGATTAGAATTATAATTATAATTAGGCTTATAATTACGGCTAGGCTTAAGCATAGAATTAAGGTTAGCAACACAATTAGGGTTACAAATATGATTAGGGTAAGGGTTAGAATTAGGCTTACAATTAGGTTTGGGATTAAGGTTTAAAATGAGCATTAGGGTTATAGTTAGTTTTACAATTAGGTCCAGAATTAGGGTTGGGGTTAGGGTTAGAATTAAGGAGAGAATTAGGGTTATGGTTAGAGGTAGTTTTATAATTAGGGTTAGGGTTAGCATTTAGGTTAGAATCAAGGTTAAGGTTAGAATTAGAGTTAGGATTAACATTACATTTAGGATTACGATTACATTTTAGATTAGAGAACGTGACTTAAATTTAGGGTTACAATTAGGGTTAGCATTGGGGTTAGATTAGGGGGAGAGTTAGGGTTAGGGTTACAATCTTGGATATCACAAGATTAGAATTATAATTGGATTTAGGGTTAGGGTTACAATTACAATTAGAATTAAGATTAGGATTACATTTACAATTAGTGTTAGAATTAGGGTTAAAACTATTATTACAATCAGGGTTAGGGTTGGGGTTAGAATTAGGGTTAGTATTGGCCTAAACGTTAGGGTTAGGTTTATAGTTACAATAAAACAAGAAAGGTTATTTATGTTTATAGTTATATATAGACCTATGGTTAGAGTTAAGGTTGGAATTAGGGTTGGAATTAGTAATAGAGTAAGGGTTAGGGTTAGAATTAGGGTGGATAGAATTGGGGTTATTGTTAGGGTTTGAATTATGGTTAGAATTAGGGTTAGGGATAAAATCAAGATTAGATTTATAATTGGATTTAGGGTTAAGGTTATAATTAGGGTTAGAACTAGAGCTAGGATTACGGTTATAATTAGTGTTAGAATTAGGGTTAGGTTTAGGGTTTATGTTAGAATTAGGGTTATAACTATGATTAGAATCAAGGTTAGGGGTGGGGTTAGAATTAGGGTTACTATTAATAACAATAATATATTATATCTAAGTACTTTTGAAAACTCTTTGACATTTGTTTTTGCAAATTGTAATCACTATTAGCAAGCAAGACTTGAATGGAAACTAGCCTTTTGCAAGATAGATCTTAAGTGATCTTAAGTGTCTTTGTATTTGCAAACTTGGCCATAATTATGCCCATGGGTTTGTTCATGGTGCCTCTTTAACAGAATACAACCATGAGATGAGATGATTGAAACTCTAGATTAGAAAATTGCATACATGTAGTTATTACTTTTTATGTATGCATAGAATACAACCATATAATTTTTATTTTTATTATCACACAATCATGTCATTAATTTTATGAATTAAATATATTATGAAACTTTAAAATAATTATTCTAATTTAAATTATTTATTGTGATTAAAAATATGAAATAATTATTCTAATTTAAATTAATTATTGTGATTTAAAAATATTGCGCATAAAATAATAAACATTTCTAATAAAATAATAATAATATAAATATATTATTACAATGTTTACTAATTTTTTTTTAAAAAAAAAATAAAAAAAAAATCAAAGGGGTAAAAACTTTATTAGAAATCAGAAAAGAGCATTACAATAATAACAAAGGGACCCAGCCCCAGAAAACAAGGCGAAAACCCTACAGCATAAACAACATCAACTATCCTTATGTATCCTCCTATCCTCCTCCAAGAACCGGTCTAAATCCAGATGCAGCTCAGGGTTAAATTACAATGTTTACTAATATTATACTACATAATTATGATTTAAAATTCTTAAAGTATACAATAATTACAATTACAATTTGAAATAAATTGATCTGAGATGGATACTTCTTAGTGTACTTTAGATATATTTTATTAAATATAGCTATACTAGTTTTGTATATATTAAATGAAAGAAAAGGGTTGTAATTTATTTGTAATGTTAGAAAGAATCTTAATTAATTTATATAAAAAATGTAGTAGTGTAATAATAAATAAAAGGTTTAAATTTGATTTGTTAATTTGAGATATTTTTTTATTTATTAATTTAGTTGAAAATTTGATGGACAAGATATAAACCTTAAATAATTAAATAATTAACGCATGTATATAGTAAATAAAATAGTTGTAATGTGAAGTAAATAAAATAACTTTCGGCATTTTTTAGATAGATGTATTTAAGATATCTATACTAGTTTAATTTTATTTTAGTTAAAGTTTTTAATATTAACTTTAACTTTTATTTTAGTTAAAGTTTAATTCTTGATATTCCAATGTATTTATATAAAAATTATATTAGAGTTTTTTTAATTTTAATTTTTATAATATCATTTAGTATTATACAAAATAGTTAGGGTTTATGATAATTAGTATTATATAAAATAGTTGGGGTTTATAATAATTAATATTATATTAGTAGTGAATAGTTGTGTTTTTATTTGTTGTGTTTCTTTAGTTTTAGCAACAATGTTCATAATAGAATAACTTTATAATAATCTTGAAATTTGTCAATTTTTTGGTTTAAATTAGAGTTAGACAATTTGTTGTAATATTTGCATTGAATGCTAAAAATTGACGAACTTAAAAACAAGGGCAAAACAATAGGAGAGTGTTTAAAGAAAAAAGAAAATTCACCTAATTTATAAACAATTTGGAGATTTAAACCATTACAGTTCAATAGCCTTGCTTTCATATAAACAACAGTGCTTTCCAAAACCTTAAATTGAAGATATGTTCAAGAGTTGAAAGTTTTGCAATTCAATTTGTTTGTGTTAGAATAAGAATAACTGCAATCTAATCAGGTAGGGTCTTATAAGTCCTAAAATTCATTATACTTCAAAAATACCTTGAATATTTAATTTTTGATGCTTCCATTTCCATGCTAATGTAAAAACAAGGGCAAAGCCGAAGGGCAAGAGACGTAAGAGAAATAAGAAAACTTATGATACATAGATATTTTTTTGCCAATTGGACTATTTATTAGGCGTCCACATAAAATATTTTGCCATCATCAGAATTCAATGCTTTTGTCGACTTATAAAATAACGTCAATACAAAAACAAATGGTTTTACTAACTTTAATTTCATCTTCTGAAAATTTCTAGAAGATTTAAAATTTTGCAGCTCAATTGAAAATACAAAATGGAAAACAAAGCCAAATGAAAGGGGTGGGGTTTAACACACTTAAAACTCACTTTACTAAGAGAATAATGTGCCGCTTTAAACAGTGTAGCAGATAGATCTTATTCAATTATATTCACATTATGTTATGTTGAATAAATTTAAGAGATTTAAACTTTTGCAGTTCAATTTGCTTGTTCTTTGTCATCACATAAACAAGAACAAAAGACAAGGGCAGGGCTTTCCAGTACATTAAAAATGTCTCCAAGATTAAAAGTTCTGCATTTTGATTTATAATGTCAACCCAATTAGACAGAATTTTATGAAAAATAAAATTCACTGCACTTCAAAAATGCCTTTTGCAAAGAACAAAGAACAGAGTTTTAAGAGATAAAAAAAACCTTACACAGAGAACTGTTTGCTCATTGAACCATTTCTTAGGTATAAGATATGTTACCATGATTAAAGTTCACTGTTTTTGCTGACATAAAACAAAAGCAAAACAGAAAGGCAAGTTTTCACTGAATCTAAAATTTTCTTTATTATAGAAAATGTCATGAAGATTCAAGATTTACACTTTTGAAGCTCACTTGGAAATATGAGATGGAAAACAAAAAGGCAAGGTTTTGAGAAACACTAAAGATCACCTGACAGAGAACTTCTGTGCCAATCTTATCATTGCAGGAGACAAATCTTATTAAGTTCAATTCTCTTTTTGCATCAAAACAAGAGGAACAAAACGACATATAAGTGCAAAGTTTAACTGAACAAAAGAATTTCCTTAAAATTTGAACTTTTGCTGTTCAATTTTCTTCTTAATAGAAAAAGGCAATTGCAAAACAGAAGGGCATAGTTTTAAAAGAATTTAACCTCACCTTACTCAGTCAATTCTTTGAAAGGGCAGTTTCCTGTGCATAACAAGTTTCAGAGTTCAATTTTCTTGTTGACATAAATAGCAAAATAACAGGGCATTGTTTTACAAAACCTAAAAATTCACCTTAGTCCCTTAAGACTGTGAAAGTTTAATTTTCTGGTTAACATACAAACAGAAGAAGCAACAGAAGAAAACTTATTGAGAAAACTTGCCTTACTGAGACAACTTATTGCTAAAAATTTAAATTTTGGAAACTCAAATTTCTTGTTAGCATAAAAACAGGAGAAACAACAGGTTTTAAGAAATATAAAACCCCCATTACTGAGACAATGGTAAAACCGGCAAACCAAATTCCTCGAGGCAAGAAACAAGAACCTGCAATTCTTTAAATGATGCGCTAGACAAACTAACTACTTTGCTAATAGAGATACGCCTATCAAGTGCTTGTTGAAGCATTGGAAAAGGGGAATATCATTATTTTTTGTGGCGTGATGAAATGGACAGCGTAGAGGATAGACCAAAGGCGTCCCTATTCAAATAGTGAATGGATTTGGAAAATACAGAATGGAATAGCAGCCTATAAACAAAACAAATTCATTTTGTCTATTTAGAAAATAGTCATGGCATGAGAGATTCTGCAATGTTTGGACTGAAACGCATAAATTTTACGCAACTGCCTACTATGACATGCCTAAATTTGGGGGTGATGGGGTGTGGCTCCTTCCTCCACTCCCTTAAAACTCTGGCACCATAGAGGTTAAGAAGTATAATGTTATATTGGGATAATTTTTAAGAAAATGAAAGCAATGCATAAATTTATTTTCATACAAAACTTTATAATTTAAACCTTGATGATCCGCAATAATGGCCATTATTAGGGGAAACTTGTCTGTCAATTAGATTGAAGAAAAATCATTTTTTCAAATATGTTTTGTTAAAATATATGCATCTATACAATAGCAATAGCTAAATATTTTTTATATAGAAAAACTATTTCAATTCTTATTGGTTGGGAAAAAAATTATTAATAACTAGTTAAGCACAGGCCTCGCCTATAGTTTTCTTGGTAGAAACTAATAAATATTATTATATTTCATAATGTTATACATATAATTATATATTAATTAAATTAATGTCTTACATGTTGTCTTGGAATATATATATTAAATAATAATATATATAAATTATTGTGAGAGATATAGGAGCATTTTAATTAATTTCTTGAATAAAAAGTGTAATAGAAGTGTGATATATGTGCATATTTTATATATTATTCCACAAATATCTTTAAATTTTTTTTTAAATCAATTTACCACTCATAGTAATAGGCCCTCCAGAAGATATCTCTTGCGTACTTTAGATATATTTATTAAATATAGGTATACTAGTTTAATTTTAGTTTAATTTTTTTTAATATTAACTTAATATTAAAAATATATTAAGGTTAATATTTTTGATATTCCAATGTATTTATATAAAAATTATATTAGAGTTTTTAAATTTTTATTATTATAATACCATTTATTATTATAATTTTTAATAATTAGTACTATAAAATAGTTAGGGTTTATAATAATTAATATTATATTAGTAATATTATTATTAATATACAATATAATATATAATTATATTATTATATATTATATAATAATATATCATATTATTATAATGTAACAATATAAATAAATATTATTATATTTCATAATGTTCTTTTAATAAAGAGGGTAAAAACTTTATTGATTCAAGAAAGCATTACAAAGCCAGAAATTACAATCCCCCATCAGGGATCACAAGCCAGCAACAGAGATATCAAGTAACACCAAAAACACATCTCATATCTTCCATAACCAAGTCTTCAAGCTCCCTATCAAGGCCCTCAGGGAGACAACTCCAGTCATCCACTTTTCAATTTCCCATCCGTTCAGAAGCCCATTTAGCCAAATCATCAGCCACCTTATTCTAGTCCCTAGGGATATGGAAAAAGGCGACAGAATTCAGGACCTTACCTAGAGAGATAATTTGTCTAACCACCCCACCCAGCTAACAATTTACATCCTCCAACTATTGCTTATTCAACAAATTTACCACAATCTAAGAATTTGACTCACAAATTATCCTTCTCCATCCAAGGGCACTAGCCCTTTTCAAAGCCAAAAGAATAGCCAATGCCTCCATGAAATTGTTAGAGTGTTGGCCACGATACTCTGAAAAGAAGAACACAACCACTCCTGAATAGTCCCTACCAATGCCTTTGACACCAGCATGACCCGGATTGCCTCTAGAGGACCCATCATTATTGATCTTTAGAACATCCAAAGGTGGAGGTCTCCAATGACCATCTCTTTAAACCTTCCCTTTAGCACCTTGACCCAAACTAGGCCCAGTTCCCCCTTGGCACAAACAAAAAGCTCCAGAATCTGAAAAATTCCCATATCTCTAGGGTCCACAGGGGTTGAGAGATCACACATAGCCGCCAAAGTCTCTTGAAGACCTCCCAAGATCCTCATCCAAACCTACTGTACCTAAAGTTTCTTAACCAGGAAAATCTTGTGATTACTCTATAGCCAAATATGTCAAATGATGAAGCTGGGACTAATTGTCTAAACAGTGTGGAGGAAGGATGTCTTGGCTGGAGAACTCCCCAGCCCACTCCAAAAGTCCTTTAAAGATGAGTCATGCCTACACCGCTGCCTCTAGAATTCGCACCTGAAATGTTAGATCACCCTAACAAAAGAGCATTGGAAGAAGAGATGAGAAATGTTCTCATCGCTATTAGAGCACATTACACACATAGAGGGGCCCTGAAATCATCACTTTCAAAGATTCTCCTAGGTCAGACATCTATTATAAATCACCAACCTAGAAAAGAAATTACACTTGGGCCAAGAGAATTTATACTAGATCTGCTTCCACTAGGGGACCCCCGTGCACCCAAACATCTACTCATCCAAAACCTGATAACTAGAGGCAACAACGAACTTGCCTTTCTGGTCACCTCCCCAAGCTAGAGCATCCCTCTCCAAAAGAGAGTTACAAACCCTACCAGCCAAGATGTCAACCATCTCCTAACGGTCCTCCACCGATCCCCCAGGTGGCCACTCAATTGTGTCCTTTCACCTATACATCGTAGCCCAACCCAAAACTTGAGGGGATTTAAAATCCATCACATAAGTCCAACCATCTTCCAAAAAATGCCTACATAGGTCCTGCAAGTGAGGGTGTGTAGACATAATAGGAGGATGCCCATCCCAGGAATCAAACCAGAAGAGAGCCTCCGAACCCCTGTTCCAAATCCAAAATAATCCTTGTTTAATCAACTTGGCTCCCCGCTTGAGGGTATTCCAAACCATAGAACCCTTTCCCATTAGGTTGTATCTGGGCACATCCACGTAATCCACATCCCCAAAGTATTTTGAGGTGAGGATCTTAGCCCAAGTCTATTGCTGCCGAGTACACCATCTCCAATAGAGTTTAGCTAGCAAAGCTTGCCCATTCAAATCAACCCGACGTAACCCAAGACTACCCTCCTGCTTTGACCAACACACATGATCCCACTCGACCAAGCTCCACTTCCTCGAAAGTAGATTACCAAACCATAGAAATTATCGACAAAGACTCTCAAAGTCTTTCACAAAGCTGGTAGGGGTAGATAACACAAAGCACCTATACAATAGGAGAGCCAATCTGAAACTTCTCAATAACATCCTGCTAGACATGAGGTAACATGTGAATAGCCAGAGGAATGCCAAGGTAGACAAAAGGAAGCGAGCCAATCTGAAACTTGAGGATACCCACAATTTTCTACTAAATAAGGTTAGGAGTATTAAAGATATAAATAAAAGACTTGCCTTCGTTGATTGACCGCTTCATCCACTCTGGTGAGACCCATTAACATTGTATCATCCACAAACTGAAGATGGGATTGGGGGGAATTTTATTATCCCATCGCCAACCCTGAAAAAGACCAATCTCCAGACGAGATTTCAAAAGTCTTCCAAGCCCTTCAGCCATCAAAATAAATAAATATGGGGATAAAGGATCCCCTTGTCGAAGTCCCCTGGAAGCCCCAATGAGTTCAGAAGGCTCTCCATTGATGAGCACAGAAAAAGGAGGTAGATGTGAGACAACTCATAACCCATTCAATCCAGGCACTGTCGAACCCAAAAGCTCTCAAAATCTTGGTTAGAAAATTCCATTTTATATGGTCATAAGCTTTTGCCATATCTAGCTTAATGAACATAGCCTTCTCCTTGGAGGAAGCCATAGAGTGAACAGTCTCAGTTGCAATAACCACACCATCTAAAATTTGCCTACTAGCCACAAATCCACTTTGTTCCTTAGAAACCAATCTATCTAACCATGGCTTCAAGCGTTCAACAATCAGCTTAGTGATTATTTTGTACACCAAATTACAAAGAGCAATAGGCCTGAAGAGATCCAAAGAATTAGCCCCCTCCCACTTAGGGATGAGATCCAAGAATGTGGCATTCAAAGATCTTAGCATTTGCTTATTCTTTTGAGATTCATGAACAACCTCAAGAAGATTAAGATTTATAACCTACCAAAACTCCTGAAAGAACTCAATCGGGAACCCATCAGGACTAGGAGCTTTACCTTTCCTCATCTGAAACACAATATTCTCCAACTCCAATAGAGAGATCAACTTGAGAAGGGACTCGTTCATTACACTAGTCACCAAGGGAGGAATGCAATCCAAAAATTTAGCTTCTTCCTTACTGGCAGGAGGGGAATCATCAAAGAAGAGAGCAGAGAAGGTATGAAGGTGGAATTGTGAAGTTTGGAGACAATTCAGCTAGTAGAATCCATGACAGAGGATCCATCTCTTTTGATGGTAAGAATAACACTAATGATGTTTTGTATGTAGAAGGGTTGAAGCATAATCTTCTTAGTGTTGGACAGTTGGTTGACAAGGGATATGATCTCTGATTCATGGATGGAAAATGTAGAATTTTGGAAAGCTCCGAAATTGAGATTGCATCCGGTACATAGACTAGAGGTAACATCTTTCATTTAAGTGGTACTGGTAAAAGTTGTTTGATTGCTCAGATTGATCAGAGTTGGCTATGGCATAGGAGAATGTGTCATGTAAACTTTGACAACATTGTCAAGATAAGTGCTACTCAGGCTGTGAGAGATCTTCCAAAGCTTGTAAAACCTACTAATAGCATGTGTAAGGAATGTCAGTTGGGCAAACAAAGCAGAACTACATTCAAGAGTAAAGAACAATCTTCAAGTGGATTGTTGGAACTTGTGCATACGAATTTGTGTGGTCCTGCTAGGGTTAGGAGTTTGCAAGGAGACATATACTTTATGTTGCTGATTGATGATCACTCCCGGATGATGTGGGTCACCTTCCTGAGAAAGAAATCAGAGGCTTTTGAAAAATTCAAAGTATTTAAGGCTAGGGTGGAGAATGAGATCGATATGAAGATAAAGTGTCTAAGATCTGACAGAGGTGGAGAATTTACCTCCAGTGAGTTTAATACATTTTGTGAAAAGCTAGGAATAAGAAGACAACTGTCTGCTCCTAGGACTCTTCAACAAAATGGAGTTGTGGAAAGGAAGAATCAAACTATTCAAGAGGCTGCTAGAACCATGATGATGGAGGGAAATGTTCCACATGTCTATTGGAGAGAGGCTATGAGTACTGCTATCTACACTCTTAACTAGGTGCAGATCAAAGGTAATTCTGGTAAAACACCTTATGAACTATGGTTTGGTAATGCTCCTTCTGTGAAATATTTCAAAGTTTTTGGTATTAAATACTATATCAAAAGAGATGAAGATCTAGGCAAGTTTGATGCAAGATGTGATGAAGGAATATTTCTGGGTTATTCTAATCAAAGTAAGGCATACCGGTGCTTTAACAAGAGATTGAAAAAGATGGTTGAAAGTGCTAATGCCAAGGTTGATGAAAGCAAGGAGAGACCTTCAAGGTTTTGTGGATATGAATCAGATGATCAAAATGAAAGTCCAAATGAAGGAAAACAAGTTTAGTTTACTTTGGAGAATCTAGTGACTCAAGAAGCTAATGTAAATATTGAGGAACAAGTTCAAGAATCAGAAGTTGAAGAAAAACCCAAAACTCCCATGTATGTAAGATTGAATCATTCTAAAAATTAGATCATAGGAGATAAAAATAAAGGTGGTCAAACTAGAAGAAGAATTGCTGAGGAACAAGAGGAGTATTGTCTGATTTCAAAGATTGAACCAAATTCAGTGAATGAAGCTTGTAATGACGAAAGTTGGGTAAAAGCAATGGAAGAAGAATTAATGCAAATTGAAAAGAATCATACTTGGGATCTTGTTCCTAGACCTGAAAACAAAAATGTAATTGGAACTAAATGGGTCTTCTGGAATAAATTGAATGAAGATGGTGAAGTTGTGAGAAATAAAGCAAGATTGGTGTGCAAAGGTTACTCTCAGGTAGAGAGAATTGATTTTGAAGAAACTTTTGCTCCGGTGGAAAGAATTGAAGCAGTCAGATTATTTCTTGCCTTTGCTGCTTACAAAGATTTCAAAGTTTACCAGATGGATGTCAAGTCAACATTTTTGAATGGAGAATTGGAAGAAGATGTCTACATTGAGCAACCGGAAGGATTCCAGTTGTCTGATCAAGAAGATAAGGTCTATAGGTTGAAGAAAGCATTGTATGGACTTAAACAAGCCCCAAGAGCCTGGTATGCAAGATTAGATAAGTATCTGCTATAGTTAGGCTTTAACAAAGGCATTGCTGACAGTAATCTTTATTTCAAAATTGATTATGAATATATCTTGATAGTTGAGGTATTTGTTGATGATATCATCTTTGGTGGATATGAGAGCATGTGTAAAAGTTTTGCTGATCAAATGCAAAGTGAATTTGAGATGTCCATGCTTGGTGAAAAGAATTTCTTCTTAGGTCTGCAAATCATTCAGTCAGAAAAAGGCATCTTCATATCTCAGTCTAAGTATGTGAAAGAGTTGTTGAAATTTTTTGGAATGGAGGATTCAAAACCAGTGAGTACTCCTATGGTAACTGGATGCAAGTTGAGTAAAGATGATGATTCTCCTAAGGTAGATCAAAAAAGGTATAGATCAATGATTGGAGGACTGCTTTATCTGACTCATACCAGACTTGATATTATGAATGCAGTTGGCCTTGTTGCTATATTTCAAGCTGATCCTAGAGAATCTCATGTTGTGGCAATCAAAAGAATTTCAGATATCTAAAGGGAACATTTGACTATGGCTTATGGTATCCTAAGGGTGATGATTTCACTCTTCATGCATATACAGATGCTGATTGGACAGGAGATGTGGATGATAGGAAGAGTACTAGTGGAGGTGCATTTTTCTTGGGAAAGAGATTGGTTTCTTGGTTGAGAAAAAAGTAGGAGGCAATATCTCTATCTAATGCAGAGGCATAGTACATAGTAACAACAAGTAATTGTACTCAAGTTTTGTGGATGAAGCAAATGCTGAAGGATATCAGAGTTGTGTTTGAAGAACCTATTACAATCTTATGTGATAATTCAAGTGCAATAAACATTTCAAATAATCTGGTGTTGCATTCAAAGACAAATCATATATCCATCAAGTTTCACTTTTTGAGAGAGAAGGTAAATGAGAATGAAGTCAGATTGGAGTTTGTCTCTTCAAAGGATCAGATTGTCGATATCTTTACTAAGCCTCTACCTAAGGATACTTTTGAGTATCTCAGAGGGAAGCTAGGGGTCATTACCCCTCCTGTTCAGAACTAAGGTGCACTAATGTGCATCAGTCTAGTGGAACTCATAGTCATATCTTGTGGTCTAGATTGGTGTTAAGGGAATGCTACTCAAGGGGAGTAGTCAGTATGTTCTGAGTTCAGTATGAGTTTGTCTAAGAAATAAAAAGGGTGAGAGATGATTGCAAATATGTGCCCTTTACCATTGATGTCAAAGGGGGAGAGAAGTCATGTGAAAAACTTGGAAGTGAGTTGTTGTTGATGAAAGGGGGAGCAGTAAAGAAAATGGTTGCAGGGATGATAAGAGAAAGGGGGAGAAGTTCTTGTCTTGATGGTTGAAACAATTTTTTACATCATATGTTGGCATCAATGACAAAGGGGGAGATTGTTGCAAATATGTGCCTAATTGGTGTTGTCATTGATGTCAACATATTCTTGTTGTCATTGGTGTCAACTGTATCCCATTCTAGAAGACTTGTATGTTGAGGATATTAAGAAAATTAGCCTCTCTGGAAGAAACAAGTGAGTTACTTATCTCTCTGTCAAAGACAGTGAAGATGGTGCATTTTAGTGAAGTAGATTGCTCCGTATTCCCTATAGGATGAAGATCAGAGTCTATGGATTAAAGGGTTTGTAGAGGATTGTCTGATGTTGCTTTAGTCAAGATTTGAGAGGTCCACATGGAGAATTGGTGATGTTATGGCCATCTAAGTAGAACCAAGTTTTGTAGTTGTTCAGAAGTGACAGAGTGACAAAAATCTGGTTTGGATTGATCCGCATTGGAATATTATGATTTACGGATCTAGAGGCATGTTTGGGATGTTGGTGTGTGTCCTCAACTCAAGTGGTTCATGTTTTGGAGTTCCGTAAGCAATCTTTCTAGTATGAAAATCATGACAGCTGGTGCTCTTGAGTTCTCAGATGAAGATGCAAGTGTTTCTGGTGATCTGAGGTCGTGCAGTTGTTCCTATTGATTTCATTGTGCTTGTGGTGGTCTCTGAATCAAGTTCCTGTTGTGTTGGTGGTCCGCATTGAGCTTTGAACTTGTGATTGAAAATTTCTCTTTGGATGTTGTTGTTCTTTTCAGTCTTGACCAACCGGATGCTTTGTGGATGTTGCAGATGATCTAAGAGAGGTTCTATGAAGTGTAGCATGGTGTTCGAGGAAGATTTGGATCCTAGGTATGTTTGGCCGATAGCATAGTGATTTGCATTAATTCAGATGTTTGTAGTGTCGACCTTGATGTTTATTCCAAGGTTGATGATGCTTATAAATATGTATGGTTGAGTTGTGGAAATGCATCCTTGTTCGAAAATGATAAAATCCTAAGAAAGGAAAGAGAGCAAAGCAGAGAAGAGGAAGAGCAAAAAAGGAAGAGTAGTAAAGGATGAGGAGATAGTGAAGAAGTGTTTGAGGGCAGAGCAGAAGTGTTATGCATATCAATGGAATTGACCTTAGCATGAAGAAGATGTTGTTTTCCAGTTCAATCTTTCTGTGATAAACTTATAAATATTTTTGTAGGCAGCGAGCCTCCTTGAGCAGTGAGCTCTAGGCAGTGCACCCTGAAGGCATGTGCCTTCCCCATTTTCTATTCTTTTAATAGAGAATAAATCTTGTGGGTTAACCCCCACTATGTTTTTTCCCTTAACCCAACTTCCACGTAAAAATCCTAGTGTTATGTGTATTGATTTTGTTTCTGCTCATGTGTTATTGATTCATGCTTTCATGGTTATATCATTCATCTGTTATTAAGTGGTAAAGAAGTTTAATTTTAGCAAAAGGATAAAAGTTTTGGTGACAACTGATTCACCACCCCTCTCAGTTGTCTGCCCTTATTTCAACATGGCTAGCCCAATATTCTCAGTACTCATCAATGGCTCTCCCAAATACTTTTTTGGTGCATCTAGAGGACTGAGGCAAGGAGACCCACTTTCTCCTTTTTATTCATAATGATGGCAGAAGCATTGGGGAGATCCATTCATAAGACTGCTTTGGAGGGACAGTTAAAAGGAATACAAGTAACCAGGGGAATTCCCACAATAACTCATCAACAATTTGCGGACGATACAATGTTGTTTGGGGTAGCTCAAGTGAGGGAGGTAAGAATGCTCAAGAAGATCTTGAAAGATTATTATTTAGCTTTGGAACAAGAATCCAACAAAGATAAATCATAGGTTTTTTTCTTCCACAAAAATCAAAGATTAGAAAATGAGATCTTAAGGGTCCTGAAATTCAAGATGGGGAAATTACCTTGTAGGTATCTGGGCCTACCTCTAGCAAATGGATTACATTCAGCTAAGTTATGGGATTCATTGATTTCAAAATTAGAAAACAAGATGGCCTCATGGAAAGGGTGTTGGCTTTCATGGGCAGGAAGAATAACAATGATAAAAGCAGTGATAATAGCAGTGATAATAGCCATACCCATTTACACATAATGTCTTGTTTACCTCTGCATATGGAGGTAAGCACTAAGATTAATCAAAAAGTGTGAAGATTCTTCTGGCAGGGAAACAACGAATAGAATAAGTACCCCCTCATTAAATGGGATAAAGTTTACAAATCTAAACAAATAGATGGAGTAGGAATCAAAAATTTGCTACAACAAAATAAGGCTCTTGGAGCTAAGATGGTGTGGAAGATTTATTCAAATCAGGACCTAAAGTGGGTCAAAATAATTAAGGCAAAATATTTAGACAATGGGGAGCTAAGCATGTTCATAACTAGAACCCTCTTGTTAGGATCATGAATCTAGAATGTTTTGAGGAGTTGTAGAGATTTGATATCTAATCAGTTAACATGGGACATAAAAGATGGCATAAATGCTTTGTTTTGGGAAGACTCTTGGGGAGGCTTCCCAAGCTTGGATAAGAGAGGGCAATTGGATTAGGTAAGGGAAATCATAAAACACTGTTGGGGCTCTACTGTAAGGGACTACTTGTATGAAAGTCTAGTAGGGGGTCTATTAAAATGGAAATGGAAAGATACTAGAGGATTAGGGATGTCCAAAAAGGAAGCAAAGGATTTTGAAGCAACTTTGAAAGAAAGAAAAATCTTCTTGAGGGAAGGATGAGATAATCTTAGATGGAATGGATAGAAAAGTGAGGAATACACAATTAAATATGGTTATAGGGATTTGAAAAGAGCAACATGACATCTTCACAAATCCTAGGAAATATATGTTGGAAAAAGAATTGTATTCCAAAAGCAGGGACTTTTGCTTGGGTAGCAATTCAAAAAAGAATTTTGACAGTAGATAGATTTCAGAAGATGGGGTTTCAAGGTCCATCCAGATGCATTTTATGCAAAGGAGCAGTAAAAACAGGGAATCATTTGCTTCTCAATTGTCCATTTTCACAAGAGTGTTGGCAATGGCTGTGCGCTAAGCTAGCTTGGCAAAGTACTTTTCCAAAAGATATACTTAGCCTATTTCAAGGTTGGCCCATTCTTAACAAATCAACTCTCTATTCTATCCTATGGATAGTTTGCCCCTCCATATTGATATGGGAAATATGGAAAGAGAGAAACATAAGGATCTTCCACGATAAAGAAATGTCAATTTCCTCTTTAAAAAACAAGATAGAAGTAGCTATAGTGGAAGTTGTTAACAATAGAAATATGGTCCATTGCTCTAAAAATGCTAACTTTACTAATTGGGATGATCTAATGAGAAAATCATAGTATGGATTAAAAGTCCCTTCTTTCATGGGAGTTGGAGGCAATAAAACCAAGGAAGCAAGGAAAAATATAGTGTGGAAGGCCCCAAATCCTAGATGGTTTAAGTTAAACTTTGATGGGGCAACAAAGGGCAATCCTGGCCCCTCTGGAGCAAGTTGTATAATAAGGGGTTGGAATGGAAAAGCCTTAGGTAAATTGGCCAAGGCTCTTCCTGAGGTCACAAACAATGAGGCCAAATTCATGGGTCTTTTGCATGGGATTCAATTCTGTTTAGAACTGAGAATAGATCAAGTTATTATAGAAGGCGATTCCTGTCTTGTTATAAATGCAATCAGATCAGATCAATTACACAACTGGAAACTCAAGACGCATTGGATGTAGCCCTGAAGTAGTTGGAAGAATTCAAGAATTACATGGTCATTCATATTTATAGGGAACGCAATAGGGAAGCATACTCTCTAGCCAACTTGGGAGTAGAAGGGACAGATTTAAAAAAAACCTAAATACAAGTGGAAGAGCCTAGGTGTAAAACATAGCAAATTTTCACATTGTTGTTGTGAAAATTAAATCAACTATTAGATTGGCCTTAGACTATAAATTGGAAGTGTTGATTGGCTCGATGAAGAATGATGAATTGGGACATAGGGGTACTCACAGATTGCTTTGGTGAATAGAAACGAGAATGTTTCTATCACTATTGATTAATGATTACCTTCAGTTGCATCAGAGTAATTTGAGGGGATAATTTGATTTTCACACGAACTGTAATTAAGAAAGAGGGTCATTCGAGAGAATTCCTAAATCTCTTGCTAGGTTGTATTGGTGTTGTGATTGGACAACTTCATTATTTTTTGGTGCCTCCCAAGACATTAATCTAGAGCCCCAAGCCTTTTAAGATCGTGAGAAGGAAAGGATTTAGACATTGCAAACCCTGGATATGGAAGAGAGAACTAAATTCATAGTTTATTTGTTAGTAGATAGCATAACTTGTGGCAAGATGGACACTCCAATCCACCTGGTGAGAGAGAAACGTCAAATGGTCTTTCTCAGGAAGGTCACAGAACAACGCCTTAGAAGGATTCTCCTGCAAAATGACTCTCTTCTAGTGGGGTGACAAAGGTGATTCTTGAGAAATCTTTCATGGTAGAGGGCGAGCACTATAGGGTGGACACGACTATCACCTCCAGGTTCGTAGTGTCTCTGTTGGATTTAAACATTTTAAAAGCTGAAGTAGAAACAATGTTTCGTAGAATGATTATTCCGGAGCTATTGGGGGGCCTCAAAGAAACTTTGGCAGCAGCAACCTTGGGGGCAGGGTTACCTCATTTGAAAGACATGGCCCTTCTACACATACCAGGTGAGGTGGTTAAGTATTACCCATTCATTTTGGATGTGAAAGGCATGGACATGATTCTTCACTATGAACAGGCAAGGGTGTGGGTCAAATTCCTGAGGAAGTTGCTGCAACTAGAATTTGTGTAGGACTTTGAGTGTGTGGTGGAGTTTAACCAGTTTCTGCATGATTACGGTGATGTCTGAATTATAGTTTTTTTCTGCATAGTAACTGTATAGGGTTTTAGGGTTTATTATATGACAATGTAAAATAGAGCCTTACATTTTGTATGAGAAAGCTCTGATGAATGATATTAGGATTCAGAAATACTAGGCCCTGCATGGCCACTTGATATATAGTAAACAGTTATCATAGGGAGGCTGGTCCAGATATGGAAATCTATGTCCAGGTATTATTATGTTCAGATAGATAGACTTGGGACAGCTGTAACTTTTTGATTTTTGCAAATATAATATAATAACCCTTACGAATCAAAAAACAAATTACCCCTTTTTAAAAAAAATTAAAAAGATTAACTTGCAATACTAATTTTTATTTTATTTTAATGTTTTTATGTCGATAGGCATTCTATAATCATATTGCGATGGAGATGAGAGCACTCATTTTTTCTGTGTAAATATATAGAAAAAAAAAACTAAAAACTAAAAAAGAATTAGAAAAAAATAAAAATAAGAAAGTAAAAAATAAAAACCAAAAAACAAATCAGAAATGGTTGAAGCAAAAAATGTGAGAAAATTAAAAAATTATGAAACCAATGAAAAAATCTAAAAAAGGTGGAGAAAATAAAAAAATTAGTAAAACTATATTGGAGGTGGTGCACTTGTCAAGATCAGGACTGGGCTAAGATCCTCAACTACAAGTATTTGGGGGGAGTTGAAAGTGTTGATATCCCTAAGATTACTCTCTCTGGTAAAAGATCTATGGTTTGGAGTACTCTCAAAAGGGGGGCCAACCTTGTTAAGCAGGGATTGTTTTGGATTTGTAATAGGGGTTTTGAGGCGTTGTTTTGGTGTGACTCTTGGGATGGTCATCCGCCTATCTTGTTAGAATTTCCACATTTACATTCTTTGTACAACCTCTTTCTTGATGCTAGTTGGAGTCATGTGGGTTATTTCAAATCGGTTCAGTCTTTGGGTCAGGTGGAGGTTTGTAGATGGAAGGATTCTGTTGAGTGGCCACAAGGGTGTTCACCGGCAGATTGGGAGGAGTTAGTTCATAGTCTAGCTGGTAGAGTTTGTAGTTCCTTGAAGGAGAACGATTCTCTGGCCTAGAGTCTGAACCTGAAAGGTGTGTATTCTGTTGCTTCTGGATATCAGGTGCTGGATAGGCAGAAGTTTAGGGAGATGGAATCTCCTTGGTGGAAGTTTGTGTGGAATAAATTTGGGTGGCCTAAATGCAATTAATTCCTTTGGTTGGTTGCTCAGAATCATTGTCTCACTTGGGATAATCTTTAGAAAAGGGGTTTTTAGGGGCTATCCATTTGTTTTCTTTGCAATGGGGGGAGGAGTCTCAGGCTCATTTGTTCTTTCAATGTCCTCATGCCCGGGAGATTTGGCACTTTTGATGGGGTTCTTGGAAGCAGGTCTGTGTTTATGCTTCTTCTTTAGTTGATTTTTGGAGAAGTTTGGGTAGACCCCTGACTAAAGCTTCTTTCTTGCAAGTGGCTTGGAATATTGGTCCTTTTATTTTATGGCAGCTTTGGTTGGAAAGGAATCAGAGGATTTTTTAGGGGAGGAAGTTGGTGGTCTAGCAGGTGTGGTAGAGGATTCTTAGTATGCTTCAGGAAACCCTTGTGGCTAAGTGTGATCTCTCTACTCAGTTAGACATTGGGGAGATGCAGATAAAATAAAATCTGAGTCTAGTTGGTCTAGGAAAAGGGGTCAACTTAAGAGAAAGATTCAGAGAGATGGTTAGTGGTCCCCTCCACCTCCAAGTATTATTAAGATCAATATGGATGGTTCTTCCAGGGGGAATCCTGGTCATGTTGGGATTGGGGGGATAGGAAGAGATAGCCATGGTGCTGTCCTTTTTGTCTTCTCTATCTATAAGGGACATCAAACTAATAATTTGATGGAAGCTCTTGCTATTCTCTATGCTCTATAAAAAGGGTGTGCTTTGAGATGGCATAGGGTTATCTATGAATCTGATTCCCAGGTGGTGATTAATCTTTTGAATGAGCAGGTAATGGATGGGGTGAAATGGTAATTGGCATCTATGGTTCGACAGATTAGTCTGTTGAGTCACTCAATAGAGTTTATTTCATTTGTCCATGTCCCTAGGGAATGGATTTGTGTGGCTGATGGCTTGGCCAAGTGGGGTTCGGAGCAGGAGGGAGCTTGGAATGTTGATAGTTGGGACTAGGGCTTAAATTTGACAGTCAACCTTGCCTATCAAGCAATTTTTTTATGACAGTTATCTATTCAATGTTGCCTTTAAAATACTATGACATACCTTATACTAAGTAGATTATATCAAAACCAAATATATATCAGCATAATCCTATATAAATTTTGATAGTTTTTCCAAAATCTCTACTTTCATTTGATACGGTCTTTTTAAATTTTTCATTGTATTTTACAGCAAAAATGCCTAAATACAGCTATACAATTGTCAAATTTAAGCCCTGGTTGGGACCATTGTCCCATGAAGGTGTTCAAATTTTGGAAAGGTTGATCTCAGTGGATATGGGTGGATAGTTGAGCCTCCTGTTTGGAGCTTTGGGGTTATAGATGTCCCCCTTGTTCTGGTTTGGTTGGTTGTTATGATGGTGCTTTTTTTGGACTTCTATTGTTTCTAGAGGTAGTTGCCCTCCTAGTTATGTACTGTTGATTTATTTTATTAATAAATTTTTACCCCTCTTTTTATTAAAAAAATTTAGAAAAAATATGGAAAACAAAAAAAACATGGACAAAACTTGAGAAGATATAGAAAAAAAAATTAAAAAAGAAGAAAAAAAAATGAGGTGGAGAAAATCACAAAAACTATGGAACCAAAAGAGAAATTGAAAAAAAATAAAAATTAAAAACCAAAAACTCAATTGGAAATAATTGAAGGAAAAAAAAGGTAGTGAAAAAAAAATGGAAATAGAAAGGAAAAAAAGTGGAGAAAAAATCATAAAAGCTACAGAAAACACAAAAATCATGGACAAAAGATATTTCTAGCATACTATAGATATATTTTTTAAATATAAATATATAGTTTTACTACCATGGCCTAGGGCTTAAATTTGACAATCGACCTTGCCTGTCAAACAATTTTTTTATGACAGTTATATATTCAATGATGCCTTTAAAATACTATTAAATACAACAAAAATGCTGTCAAATTTAAGCACTGATGCCTATCTTTTATAAATATAAAAAATCTAAAAAAAAACAACAAAACAAATCAAATAATTTAAAAAAAAATTTAAGATATATGTAAAATTTTCTTTATTTTAATTTATTTTACTATCATACCTATCTTTAGAAAAATCTAAACAAATCAAATCAAATGGAAAAAAAAAGATTAATTTGCAATACTAAACTTTTCTTTATTTTAATGTTATTTTACTACCATACCTATCTTTTATAAATAGAAAAATCTCAAACAAAAATCAACAAAACAAATCAAATAATTTATTAAAAAAATTAAAGATATATGTAAAATTTTCTTTATTTTAATGTTATTTTACTAATACCTATCTTTAAAAAATCTAAACAAAACAAATCAAATAAAAAAAATTAAAAGATTAATTTGCAATACTAAACTTTTCTTTATTTTATTTTAATGTTATTTTACTACAAAACCTATCTTTTATAAATAGAAAACTCACAAATAAAAATCAACAAAACAAATCAAATAATTTAAAAAAAAAATAAAGATATATGTAAATTTTTCTTTATTTTAATGTTATTTTACTACCATACCTATCTTTTGTTTTCTCTACATTTTAGGTGTAAGGATCACGATTAACATGATTGTTGTCATTTTAATTTTCTTTGTTTCTAAATAATTCTTCAACAACTCGATATGGTTTATCACCTTTTGTTTTTCTATAGGAAATGCATGCATGCTTAATGGCTTTCACTATTATTCCATATTTGCTTTGGAGGGTTTTTCTTGTGTATTTTGATAGAACATAAGAAGATTTAAGCATACGTTTGCTTTGGAGGGTTTTTCTTGTGTATTTTGAAACAACATAAGAAGATTTAAGCATCATAGTTTGTAGCAATTTAGTTGAATTTCTTTGGGCTTTGAATTGTAGGTATTTGGGAACCAAATTGAAATCTCCCACAAAATATTTCAGCATCAAAGTTAAGGATTTGAAACTCTAATAATTTATTAGAGGTTTGAGACTATGAATGCATGCATAAATAAGATTTATTATACAGTGTGATGAAACTGCAATTTTCATTTGGAATATTTAAAACCATAACAATTTATTAGAGTGGTTTTGATTTTGGGATATTTAAAACTATAACAATTTTAGTAGAGTGGATTTGAAACTCTAATAATTTATTAGAGGTTTGAGACTATGAATGCATGCATAAATAAGATTTATTAAACAATGTGATGAAACATTCAATTTTCATTTTGGAATATTTAAAACCATAACAATTTTATTAGAGTGGTTTTCATTTTGGGATATTTAAAACTATAACAATTTTAGTAGAGTGATTTTTCTTTAGTATTGAAAATAATATATTAGTGCAGACAAGAGATGTTTATATCTGTTTCAAATTGAAATTCCCTTATTTGATATGGATATTAAATGTGAAGTGTTATTTTGATTGCTTATAAGATTTGTTTATATGGATGTTTAAGAAACTCCTCAAACTTGTTTTGGTTTAAGATCTACATGCATTTTCTAAATAGTCATTTTCATATGAAATAAAATCGTGGCCAAAGAAATGAATAACCAAAAATAAATAAATTAATATATTTTATTTTCATATTATTTTTAAATGTATTGGTTGACTATTAATTTTTATATTGTCTCAGATCTTTTATTTTTCCAAATATAAAAGTAGTAAAATAAATGTCAAAAAATGTCTTGCCATAAGAATCTTTTATTTTGATTTTATTGAAGGAGGCCACATAAATAGATAACCTAAAATTAAATTAGTTTTTCATATTAATTTAATCTATTTCCAATACAATCTTAATATGAAAACAAATATTGAAAATACAAATGCACTTACAAGTTACAACTTCTACAATTTTCAATTTTGCTTTTTTTATAATTTTTTTTAATTTGTTTTGTTGATTTTTGTTTGAGATCTATTTTTATTTATGTAAGTTATATGTTATAGTTTTTACTTTATTGGTTTTTAAAAAATATTTATAGTTTTTATTTGGCCATATTATTTTTTAAAAATAAATATATTTATTTTTTTAATATGTATATGGTAACCACATGAGACTCTATAGTTCATGCATAAATAAGTTATGTTCATATTTGCTTAAGGATTACTATACTTAAGATTTGATTTACATGGGACTGCTTACTTATAAGCAGTCGTGTATTTACATATTGAATTGAATCTAGCTTACTTGATATGGATATGAAGTGTGAAGTCTTCACCACATTTTGATCACGAAAATGTCTATGTAGCTTTTCTTTAGACCAAAGTGTGTTCTAGGGCAAAGTGTTATTTTGATTGTTTAGAAGATTTGTTTATATGGATGTGTAGAAACTTCTCAAGCTTTGTATTATTGTCTTGGTTTAAGATCTATATGCATGAAAACAAAGTATTTTCACATGTACTTTGGTTTTAAAATAAATTTCTAATTTTCTATTCTTTATTGAATATTTTGATTTAAAATTTATAAATTAAGTTTTGATATAAGATGTGTTTGATCTATTTGATGATTGTTTTTATAAATGTCTACTTCTAAAATATTTTTTTGTTAAATTTGTCTAACTGCTTTGATTTAAGATTATATGTATTAAATTGTGATTGTATTTGTATTTAAATTTAAATTCTATTCATATCATACTTTCCAATTTTTTTGTATACTTTGATTATATAACTAATTTGATTTTTAATATGTTGTTCCTGGTTTTGATGTTGAGGACTGTGCAAGAATGGGTAAGGTAAAAATTCCAATAAAAAAAATAGAGAACCCAAATTCCAGGCAGATATGCTTTTCCAAAAGAAGGATGGGTATATTTAAAAAGGCCAGTGAACTATCTATATTGTGTGGGGCAGAGATTGCACTCATAATTTATTCTCCAGCAGGAAAGGCCTTCACATTTGGGAGTCCCGACATTGATTTTGTGATTGACAAATATCAAAACATTCCAGTTAATATAAATGATACGAAACTTCAAGAGTCCCAGAGATTAGAAGAAGAATACAACTCCATACTTAGGGAGCTAGATGCAGAAAAGAAACAAACAGAGATGCTCAAAAGAAAAAAAATAAATAAACAAGTGGATTTGTGGTGGAGAAGAAATATTGAAGATTTAGAACTGCACCAACTGGGAGAGTTTGGTGACTCACTAAAAAGATTCAGGAAAAATATCATTAAGGTTTTACAAGAGAAGGAACCAAGGAACAATGTCCCAAATGAAATAGAGGCCGAACAAGAGAAGGAACCAAGTGAGGAGGTCCCAAATGCAATAGAAGCTGAACAACTTTATCAACAAACTATATGGGATGAGCTAGGAGTTTTAAACACTGAGTCTATAATTGGCTCTTCTTCCAATAATGCATCTATGCAAGATGACAATGACTGGCCTTTCACATCTTTTCCCTTTGAAATGACTGGCATGCCAAATGAGGGTTGTCTTCCTATGTCTCTTGAGATGTCTGAGTTGCAAAGGGTGGTAAACCCATTTTTACTCTCTGATAACTAATTCTATATTTATGTCATTTTTCTGTCATAGTTCTATGAAATTCTATTAATGTTCATATTCCAGATTGAGTCATTCTATTGAGGTTATTCGCCTGTACGAGAGGATTGTTCAGTTCATTGCTGTCAATGTCACAATGAGCTCATATTATTTCAGGATGTTGTCCATATTCCGAGATGAAGTTTAAATGTTGAGATTTATGGGTGTAGTTTATAAGCTGATAAATGTATATAGGTCTGTATGAGGCTGGGATCTTGACAGTTAATAGAATATTGAATGAGTTTGTTGTTCAATCATACAATATTTCTTTCTTTTCAAATTTACCAGTATATTCATATGAAGAGCCGCAGGTCTTGACTGCATTAAAAAAAAACATAAACTTGTGGAGCAGCAACTATTTGGGAGGATGATTTCTAGAGGAGCCTACTTGTGGGGTGCTGAATGATTTTCTTGTCAGACTGACAGTTGTATGTAATTCACTTCTTAAATAAATTTTATTCACAAATATTTACTGGGAGTTATTGGTGCAGGAAATAGTTTAGAAGAGCAGAATTTTAATGTGATTCCTTGCCTTTTTTTTTGGCTTTTCAAATGTTATTCTTTTTTGGTTATGGTTTTAAATTTAAAAATTTCAAAGAAAACAACTCTTAGTTAAATCATTAGTTAAAATTTCAAAGAAAACAACTGTTATAAGTTTGATTATTAGTTAAATCATTATTGCCTTTAATCTTTCATGTAGTTTTTTTTCCATTCATATCACTAAGTTACCTATGCCAATAACTAGATTAAAGTTCTTAATTTTAACTTAATATTAAAAATATATTATGGTTAAAGTTTTTAATATTAACTTAATATTAAAAATATATTAAGGTTAATATTTTTGATATTACAATGTATTTATATAAAAATTATATTAGGATTTTTAAAAGTGTAAAAAAAAAGTTTATGGGTTAAGAAAGAAAAATATTTTGATTTCTTAATTTGAGTTTTTTTTAATTTGTTAATTATAATTGAGAAATTGATGGACATAGGGATGAATAAAAAATGTAGAGATATCAATTTGAAGTAAAATGAAGTAAAATAAAATAATTAAGAGTAAATAAAATAATTAAAAGTAAATAAAATAACTTCAAATTAATATCTCTTTAATATTAATATTTAATAATAAACATGATATTTCCAAAATAAGGAGGTAAAACAAAGATAACGTGGTTCACTTCTCCATCATATTTTGTAATTTTCTCAAAAAAAATGTTAGAACATGGAAGATTATTTTGTATATATTAAATGAAAGAAAAGGGTTGTAATTTTATACTTAGATTTTTAACTTTTGACTAAATAAAATTGAAATCCTAGATTTTTAACTCTTAATTGAAATCCCAAAAATAATCTAACTTGATAAAATAAAATAAATGTGTAGAAGCCTAGAAATTAAAATAAATGTGTAGAAGCCTAACCCTAGTTGGGTGTGGAGAGATTTGAAATGTCTGGCTAACATATTAAAATGTAATAATATTGAATACTATTACAATTTAAAATGCATTAAAATATTATAAGTTTGAAGAATAATTACACAATATAATAACAATAACATATTTTAGTCACTTAACATTTAGGCTAATACTGAAGGTATTCATATTTTTGAAATGGGCTCTCCCGCTCCTCTTCCCGCCCATGTTCCTGGTTCACAGGATTCGTCTGTTGCTAGGGTATTTGCAGGGTCTTCTTCTGCTGCTGGTGTGGCTGCAGCTATTGGTGCGCCGTCTGTGGCCTCAGCTGCTTTTGTTGTTGGAGCGCCGTCTGTGCCTACAACTGCTACCTTACAGGGTTCGTCTGCTACTTTACATGCAGGGGGTCCATTGCTGCTGTTGGGTGTTCTTCTGTTGATGGTGTGGCTGCAGCTGTTCGTGTGCCATCCATGGGATTTGCGGCTCGTGCGGCTGCGGCTGTCCGTACTATCGATGCGCTATTTGTATCTATGGCTAGGGTTCCGTCTGCTACTGGGGTGCCTGCGGCTGGTGTGGTTTGTTCTGCTGATAGTGTGGCTACAACTGTTAATGCGCCGTCCATGCATGCAACTGCTGGAATTGCAGTAGGAGTGTCGTCTATGACTACGACTGCTACTTTTCAAGGTTCGTCTGCTGCTTTATTTGCTGGGGTTCTGTCTGCTGTTGGGGTCTTTGCGGCTGTTGGTACGTCGCCCATTTCTGGTGCTGCTGCTATTGCTGCTACATCTTATGCAAAGATTGTTAGTAGTGGTTCTCCTTGGTAATGTGAGGAGTCTGCTAATGCTGCTGCTATTCTAGTATCTAAGAGATCTATTTCTCAGTCAGACTTGCCTCCCCCTGTAGTGGTCCTAGGGGATGAGGTTTTAAAAAATATTGACTATTTCTCTGAGCAGGGTTTGATTTGTAGATTTGACCGTTGGTGGCCTCGGCTGGGTGATTTGAACCTCTGGATTTCTAAGCATTGGCGCCCTTTAACGGAGGGGAAAATAGAAATTTACCCTTGTGCAAAGGGTTTCTTTGTAGTTGTTTTTGCTTCAGTTTCTGATCGAAATGCTATTCTTCATACTCAGGCCTAGTTTTGGGGCACTCATGCCCTCCTTCTCAAGCCTTGGGTTCCCTCCTTTAACCCATTGACCGAGTCTTTCAATAGAATGCATGTTTGGATTCGTCTCCCGAATCTTCCACTATATCTTTGGTGCAAATCTTGTTATGAGGGTATTGGTAATTCTTTGGGCTCTTTTATTATGGTTGATCAAACGACTACCTTATTTTCTCATACCACATACGCTCGTGTTCTTGTGGATCTTGATCTCTCTAAGCCTCTCCCAGCTGAGATTATACTGTAGGTTGCTGATAATTCTTGGAGGTAAATTTTAGACTATGAAGGTATTCCCTTCCGGTGTCGTAGATGCTTTGCTACAGGTCATCTGGCTTCTGGGTGTCCTCGCTTAAAGATCCCTCGTTCTTCCTCCTAGTGGAAGAATTATTTGCATGAACATCTTACAGTTGGTGCTACTGAGGATATTTCTGGGTTAGAGGCGGTTGATTCTTCCTCTGATGATGATGGGTCTACTCCTAATATTGTGAGGGTTCCAGATTTTACAGCTATGGATACTGTTGCTGGTGGTTCTGCTGCTGGGATTGCTGATGTTGCTGGCAGTTCTGCTGCTAAGATTGCTAGTGTTGCTGGCAGTTCTGCGGCTAGGATTATTGGTGTTGCTGGTCGTTCTGCTACTAGGATTGCTGGTGTTGCTGGTGGGTCTGCTGCTGGGATTTCTATCGCTGGTGTTGCTGGTGGTTCTGCTACAGAGATCTCAGCTGCTGATATGTCTCGCACTGTTAATATAGGTGTACATGTTGCTGGGGCTGATGTTGTTGTGCCCCAAGCTCCACCCCTTTCCATAGATTTGGAGAGAGTTTCTCCTCCTTCTCCTATTTCTGGGGATGGAGATGATGTTCTTTGGACTATTGTCCAAAGGAGGAAGCGAGGTCTTCCGAAGCATGTTTCTTTGAACCGCACTTGTGCCAAGGGTGTTCGACCTATTAGGTCTGGTTCTGCTATTGTTTAGGTTATTGCTCCTTGCAACCTTGTTGCTTAGTCTGTTAGGCTTTGCTGTTGTTTCTTTTTTAGCAAGGCTGCTGTGCCTTTGCTGCTGGTTTTTCTCTGTACTGGCTGAGTACTGTCAGCATGCTGTGCTCTTGCCCACTGGGCTTAGTTTTGTATAAGGGTTTGGCCCCTTGTTTAGCCGCCTTATATTATCAAAAACATATTTTAGTCACTTAATTTCTTGTTCAAGTAATAATAGTAAGCACTTTTAGAGAACATGATTTTAATTATTTTAATTAATCTAATATTGTGGTTTAGTAATAATTTTTTCTAAAGATAAAAGAATTGTTGATCATTTCAAATTTGTAACTATTATATTTACATAACTAAATTTATAAGGAAAAATTTATGTGAACTCGATTTGAAATGTCAAATAAAATTGAAATCTCAAAAATAATTTAATTTGGTAAAAATAAAATAGGACTAAAATATTTACTTAGCTATAAAACTAAACTTTACAAAGCCTATTAAATAACACAAATATTTCCTTAACTATAAAACTAAACTTTACAAAGCTGCATATTTGTATTATGTGGAGAGCCCTGACGTGTATAGAGATTTGAAATGTCTGCTTAAGATATTAAAATAAGATATTGTGTCTGAAGAATAAAATAAAAAATGTAATAAATGGTGAAACTGTAGATTTTTAACTTTTTAGTAAATAAAATTGAAATACTAGATTTTTAACTCTCGAGTAAATAAAATTGAAATCTCAAAAATAAGCTAATTTGGTAAAAATAAAATAGGACTAAAATATTTCCTAACTATAAAACTAAACTTAACAAAGTCTATTAAATAACACAAATATTTCCTTAAAATGTAATAATACTAATACTTTTATAATTTAAATGCATTAAAATATTGTAAGTTTGAAGAATAAAATAAAAAATGTAATAACATGGTGAAATATTTTTTGTGATATTGTAGATTTTTAACTTTTGACTAAATAAAATTGAAATCCTAGATTTTTAACTCTTTACTAAATAAAATTGAAATCTCAAATTTTTAACTCTTGACTAAATAAAATTGAAATCCCAAAAATTATCTAATTTCATAAAATAAAATATGTAGAACCCTAACCCTAGTTGGGCGTGGATAGATTTGAAATGTCTGCCTAAGATATTAAAATGTAATAATATTGAATACTATTACAATTTTAAGAATAATTACATAATATAATAACAATAACATATTCATATTTACATCACTACATTATTTTATCTTAGTCACTTAATTTTTTTGTTTAAGTAATAATAGTAAGTACTTTTAGAGAACATGATTTTAATTATTTTAATTAATCTAACATTGTAGTTTACTAATAATTTTGGGTGCATTCATTTAATAAAAGTATGTCAGTTTGGCTCCATTTAAAAAACAAATTTAAACCCTAATAATTTTTTTATAAAATAGCCGTGAAAAGAAATCAATAAATAAAAATATGCATGCTTTGTAATGAAAATTTTGTGTTATTTTATTTAATTAGGTTATTTTTGAGATTTTAATTTTTTTTACTCAAGAGTTAAAAATCTAGAGTGTCATGAAAAATACTTTTATTTTGGGGATTTCATATACTTTTCCCTTTCTTATTTGATTTGATTTGATTAATGGATGTGCATTAATCACCCTTATCATGTAAAAGTTTTTTGCCAATTAGATTAAAGAAAAATAATTTTTTAATTTGTTATAATATTTGCATCTATACAATAGCAATAGCTAAATATTTTTTAAATAGAAAAACTATTTCAGTTAGCCTGCTTATAGTTTCCTTGGCACAAGTTCATTACCTGGAGTGAATATTAAAAAACCCTAAAGATTTAAATGTCAAGATTAAAAATAAAAACCAAGGCCATCAAATATTAAAGTTTGATATTTTAAAATAAACAACACAAAGTAACAACCCAACCTGTGGATTGAAGATTTAATGATCAAGAAACTATTGAGCAATGAAGTAAATAACAACCACTGCACCAACCCAAATCAATTGAAAAACCTGCATGAGCATGAGGGGAGGGAATAGATAAAATATAATTTAATATACTATGAACTGTAAAAGAGTTATAGCAATGATAGTGATACTGCTCGATAAAGGGGCTAAAAGGCCCGTGAACTAAAAAACAATTTAAAAAAAAATCAAAATTTTTAGCAACACTTGCAAACTGAGATATTTCCATAAATGTACCAAAACCTGCATAACTCGTAGATTGTCCTCGTCATAATTTTGATTTGGGAGGGTAAAAGCAGTTTGGGTAGTTCAACGGTTTAATTTCAATTTATTATTTACAGTGGAAAGATTTAATTAAATACAAGCAAAGTAACTTATTAGGGTGTATATTTAATATAATAGGAAGTTGTTTCCTATGTATTAAATATTCAATGTTCATATTTTCACTTAAAATTTAAATATAAATTTTCAAAATTAAATATTAAATATTTAAATAATATAATAACAATGATTATAATGATTAAAAAATTAATTAATGTAATAATACTAATACTTTTATAATTTAAAATGTATTAAAATATTGTAAGTTTGAAGAATAAAATAAAAAATGTAATAAATTTCATGATACTATAGATTTTAAAGTTTTGACTAAATAAAATTGAAATCCAAAATTTTTAACTTTTGAGTAAATAAATTTGAAATCCCTAAAATAATCTAATTACATAAAATAAAATGTGTAGAACCCTAAAAACTAAATTAAAATTAAATTACTTTTAGTTAATGAAGTAAAAAATTAATCGCCATCCATTTAGGCATGACTTAACTAGTGGGAGACAAAATTTATGTTCATAATTTGTTTACTTACTACGTGCTCCCCTCAAACCACAATTCTCTCTGCATTTATATTTTTTGTTGCACTCTCCAACAATATGTAGAGAAGAGGTCATTTTTTTTGAGCCAATGACAATACAGATAAATCATTTTTCAATAATTTTTTGTTAAAAATTTATCATGTTGACATAGGAAACGTACACATTTAACCAAAAAAATATTAGGGTTAAGTTTAAGGTTAGAGTTATTAAAGTTACAGCTAGGAATAGAATTAGGGTTAGGGATAGAATTGTGATTAGAGTTAAAATTAGGGTTATAAATATAATTAGGGTTAAGGTTAGAATTAGAGTTAGGGCTAGAAATAGGGTTAGGAATATAATTAGGGTTATGTTATGGTTAGAATTAAGGTTTTGATTACAATTACAATTATAATTAGGGTTATAATTACGGCTAGGGTTAAGCATAGAATTAAGGTTAGCAACACAATTAGGGTTACAAATATAATTAGGAGGGTTAGAATTAGGCTTACAATTAGGTTTGGGATTAAGGTTTAAAATGAGCATTAGGGTTATAGTTAGTTTTACAATTAGGTCCAGAATTAGGGTTGGGGTTAGGGTTAGAATTAAGGAGAGAATTAGGGTTATGGTTAGAGGTAGTTTTATAATTAGGGTTAGGGTTAGCATTTAGGTTAGAATCAAGGTTAAGGTTAGAATTAGAGTTAGGATTAACATTACATTTAGGATTACGATTACCTATTGGATTAGAGAACACGACTTAAATTTAGGGTTACAATTAAGGTTAGCATTGGGGTTAGTATTGGAGCAAGAGTTAGGGTTAGGGTTACAAACTTGGATATCTCAAGATTAGAATTATAATTGGATTTAGGGTTAGGGTTACAATTACAATTACAATTAGGGTTAGGATTACATTTACAATTAGTGTTAGAATTAGGGTTAAAACTATTATTACAATTAGGGTTAGGGTTGGGGTTAGAATTAGGGTTAGTATTGGCCTAAACGTTAGGGTTAGGGTTATAGTTACAATAAAACAAGAAAGGTTATATTTATGTTTATAGTTATATATAGACCTATGGTTAGAGTTAAGGTTGGAATTAGAGTTGGAATTAGTAATAGAGTAAGGGTTAGGGTTAGAATTAGGGTGGATAGAATTGGGGTTATCGTTAGGGTTTGAATTATGGTTAGAATTAGGGTTAGGGATAAAATCAAGATTAGATTTATAATTGGATTTAGGGTTAAGGTTATAATTAGGGTTAGAACTAGAGCTAGGATTATGGTTATAATTAGTGTTAGAATTAGGGCTAGGTTTAGGGTTTAGGTTAGAATTAGGGTTAAAACTATGATCTGAATCAGGGTTAGGGTTGGGGTTAGAATTAGGGTTACTATTAATAACAATAATATATTATATCTAAGTACTTTTGAAAACTCTTTGACATTTGTTTTTGCAAACTGTAATCACTATTAGCAAGCAAGACTTGAATGGAAACTAGCCTTTTGTAAGATAGATCTTAAGTGATCTTAAGTGTTTTTGTATTTGCAAAATTGGCCATAATTATGCCCATGGGTTTGTTCATGGTGCCTCTTTAACAGAATAGAACCATGCGATGAGATGATTGAAACTGTAGATTAGAAAATCGCATACATGTAGTTATTACTTTTTATGTATGCATAGAATACAACCATATAATTTTTATTTTTATTATCACACAATCATGTCATTAATTTTAGGAATTAAATATGTTATGAAACGTTAAAATAATTATTCTAATTTAAATTATTTATTGTGATTAAAAATATGAATTAATTATTCTAATTTAAATTAATTATTCTGATTTAAAAATATTGAGCATAAAATAATAAACATTTCTAATAAAATAATAATAATATAAATACATTATTACAATGTTTACGAATATTATACTACATAATTATGATTTAAAATTCTTAAAGTATACGCCGATGATGGCATGGTTCGGTGGTTAAGTCGCTCAGGATGTAGTGGCGGCCACCAGAGTTCAAACCCCTGCTGGGCCAACGAGCTCGCAAGGCTTTACGCCTTCGCTGGGCCAATGAGCTCACGGGTTTGAAGTGTTCTTCCTAGGGGATGAGGTCCCCCAGTTGTGGCCTCACCGGTTCATTGCTCCGAGCAAAAGCATTCGCGTGGAGTCGGAGGGCGTGTCGCACCAGCGTCACCAGTCATGTTAAAAAGTTTACCAGGTGCATTATCTTTAAAAAAAAAAAATTCTTAAAGTATACAATAATTACAATTACAATTCAAAATAAATTGATTAAAAGCACCTAAGATGGATACTTCTCAGCCTACTTTAGATATATTTTAGTAAATATAGCTACACTAGTTTTGTATATATTAAATGAAAGAAAAGGGTTGTAATTTTTTTGTAATGTTAGAAAGAATCTTAATTAATTTATATAAAAAATGTAGTAGTGTAATAATAAATAAAAGGTTTAAATTTGATTTGTTAATTTGAGATATTTTTTTATTTGTTAATTTAGTTGAAAATTTGATGGACAAGATATAAACCTTAAATAATTAAATAATTAATGAAAATCATGTGACCGACGATACTGGTGCGACACGCCCTTTGGCTCCACGTGAATGCTTTTGCCCGGAGCAATGAACCGGTGAGGCCACAACATGGGGGACCTCATCCCCTAACAAGAACACTTCAAACTCGCGAGCTCGTTGGCCCAGCGAAGGTGTAAAGCCTGCGAGCTCGTTGGCCCAACAGGGGTTTGAACTCTGGTGGCCGCCACTACAACCAAGTGACTTAACCATCGAATCATGCCCTTATCGGTGAGATAGATGTATTTATCTAGTTTAATTTTATTTTAGTTAAAGTTTTAATTAAGTTCTTGAATAAAAAGTGTAATAGAAGTGTGATATACGTGCGTATTTTATATATTATTCCACAAATATCTTTATTTATTTATTTATTTTTAAAATAAATTTACTACACATAGTAATAGGCCCTCTAGAAGATATCTCTTGCATCTTTAGATATATTTATTAAATATAGGTATATTAGTTTAATTTTAGTTTAATTTTTTTTAATATTAACTTAATATTAAAAATATATTAAGGTTAATATTTTTTATATTCCAATGTATTTATATAAAAATTATATTAGAGTTTTTTAATTTTTATTATTATAATACCATTTATTATTATAATTTTTAATAATTAGTACTATAAAATACTTAGGATTTATAATAATTAATATTATATTAGTAATATTATTATTAATATACAATATAATATATAATTATATTATTATATATTATATAATAATATATCATATTATTATAATGTAACAATATAAATAAATATTATTATGTTTCATAATGTTCTTTTAATAAAGAGGGTAAAAACTTTATTGATTCAAGAAAGCACTACAAAGCTAGAAATTACAATCCCCTGTCAGGGGTTTGAAGCCAACAATAGAGACATCAAGTAACACCCAAAACACATCTCATATCTCCCATAACCAAGTCCTCAAGCTCCCTATCAAGGCCCTCAGGGAGACAACTCCAGTCATCCACTTTCCAATTTCCCATCTGTTAAAAAACCCATTTAGCCAAACCATCAACCACCTTATTCCACTCCCTAGGGATATGGAAAAAGGTGATAGAATCTAGGACCTTACCCAGAGAGATAATTTGTCTAACCACCCCACCCAGCTGACAATTTACATCCTCCAACTGTTGCTTATTCAACAAATTTACCACAATCTAAGAATTTGACTCTCAAATTATCCTTCTCCATCCAAGGGCACTAGCCCTTTTCAAAGCCAATAGAATAGCCAATGCCTCCATGAAATTGTTAGAGTGTTGGCCACGATACTTCGAGAAGAAGAACACAACCACTCCTGAATAGTCCCTACCAATGCCTTTGACACCAGCGTGACCTAGATTGCCTCTAGAGGACCCATCATTATTGATCTTCAGAACCTCCAAAGGTGGAGGTCTCCAATGACCATCTCTCTGAATCTGAAACTTGAGGATACCCACAATTTTCTAATAAATAAGGTTAGGAGTATTAAAGATATAAATAAAAACTTGCCTTCATTGATTGACCGCTTCATCCACTTTGGCGAGACCCATTAACGTCGTATCATCCACAAACTAAAGATGGGTTTGGGGGGAATGTTATTGTCCCATGGCTAACCCTAAAAAAGACCAAGCTCCACATGATATTTCAAAAGCCTCCCAAGCCCTTCAGCCATCAAAATAAATAAATATGGGGATAAACGATCCCCTTGTCAAAGTCCCTTGGAAGCCCCAAAGAGTTCAAAAGGCTCTCCATTGATGAGCATAGAAAAGGAGGTAGATGTGAGACAACTCATAACCCATTCAATCCAGGCATTGTCGAACCCAAAAGCTCTCAAAATTTTGGTTAGAAAATCTCATTTGATATGGTCATAAGCTTTGGCCATATCTAGCTTAATGAACATAGCCTTCTCCTTGGAGGAAGCCATAGAGTGAATAGTCTTAGTTGCAATAACCAGACCATCTAGAATTTGCCTACTAGCCACAAATCCACCTTGTTCCTCATAAACCAATCTATCTAACCATGGCTTCAAGCATTCAGCAATCAGCTTGGTGATTATTTTGTACACCCTATTACAAAGGGCAATAGGCTTGAAGAGATCCAAAGAATTAGCCCCCTCCCACTTAGGGATGAGATCCAAGAATGTGGCATTCAAATATCTTAGCATTTGCTTATTCTTTTGAGATTCCTGAACAACCTCAAGAAGATTAAGCTTTATAACCTTCCAAAACACCTAAAAGAACTCAATTGAGAACCCATCAGGACCAGGAACTTTACCTTTCCTCATCTAAAACACAATATTCTCCAACTCCAACAGAGAGATCAACTTGAGAAGGGACTCATTCATTTCACCAGTCACCAAGGGAGGAATGCAAGCCAAAATTTTAGCTTCTTCCTCACTGGCAGGAGGGGAATCATCAAAGAAGAGAGCAGAGAAGAACCGGATGGACTCTTTCAAAATCTCACTAGAGGAAAAAAGAGGGTCATCATCCAGGGACTTGAGAGATGAAATGATATTTCCTTTCCTTCTATCCTTAACCAAATGTGAAAGAAAGATGTATTCATGTCCCCTTCCTAAATCCAATCAATGCAAGATTTTTGCTTCTAGAAAATTTCCTCACAAAGCTCCCATTCCTCCACCTCCTTCACAGCCACAGCTTCCAATATACTCAGCTCATCATATAGCCCCTAATCCTGGATCTGTCGATTAATAGTGTCCAAGTGCTCTTGTGCAACCCTTTTAGCCTAGAAAACATTGTCAAAATGGTGTCAGTTCCATCATTTCAACATATATTTGACATACTGGAATCTTTTAGCAAAGGAGTACATAGCAGTACCAAAAGCAAGCTTTCTAACCCTCCACCATCCTAGGATCAAATCATGAAGAGACTCATCACGAAGCCACATAAGCTAAAATTTAAAGGACTATTTTTTAGAGAATCTAGACAGGCAAGTGGAGAATTTGATTGGCCAGTGATGTAAGCCCCACCAATCCAAAATCTTAGAGCTAGTCATTCATTTGACACCAACCCAAAAACTAGGCACCAGAAGCCTGTCTAACCTTTTAGAAATAACATCATCACCAGTCCTCCTATTGTTCCAGGTAAATAACCCATTCACAGGTTTGATATCCACCAAATTCATACAAGCCACATTGTCCCTCAAGAGATTTGAGGAAGGATCCAGCTAGGTAATCCCACCCCTTTTCTCTTCCAGAGATGAGATAGCATTAAAATCACCTGCAGGAATCCAAGGGAGAAAGGGCTCCAAAGAACGCAAGTATCTAATATGAGACCACAAATGAGCCTTACTAGGGAGATTCCTAGGAGCATAAATATTAGAAAGAAGAATTCTCTCACCAGACTCTAGACTAAAAGAAACAAGAGATATAGAGCACCTACCAGAAAGCCACCAGAGGAAAAAACTCTACATGGATCCCATAAGCAAGAAAGTCCCCCTAAGCTTCCCTACGCCCCCACACATTGACAACAACCTCTACCCCAGATCTTAGGAGCCAAATTCAACATACTTTCAACTTAGTCTCCTAGAGGAAAACCAAATTAGGAGAGTGAACATGAATCAAATCATGAATAGCCTTTTATCTAGGGATGCTATTCATACCCCTAACATTCCAAGATATCACAATCATCGTTGGGGCTGAGAAAAGTGAGAGTCAATAGTCCTCACTGAGCTAGACTCTACCAACGTCTCTCCAATCAACTTTACCTTTTCCTGATCCTTCTTCCTACCTGCTTTAAGAGGCTTCTTAGGACTCCCCTTTTTAGGGGTTTTTGCTGGAGGCCTAAAATAGGAGGAGACTTGCCTTTACCAGAGTCCCCAACAACCTTCTCAATGATGATCCCAGAACCAGGGGGATCATGAACCATAATAATGTCTGTTGTCAAGCCAATTCCCCCAAGCTCAGGTCCTGAGGAAGGGAGATCTATGTCCATCTGAGATAATTGACCCCTTGCTAGGGCCTAGATGGAAAAAGTATTTGGCTGATCCACTAGGCACTTCTCAACAATCGTACTATCAACAACTTGCATTTTGAAGGGAACACCTTCCTCTTGAACCAAGTCCTCTAACACTTCAAACCTTTGAGGGTTTCCTCTTCCGTCCTATCTTTAATAGTCTTCTTTTGTCCTTTATTCCTGTTATGAGGCTTAACAAGCACAAAAACATCCTTATCCGTCTCCACCCCCTACATGGGGGCCTTACCTTTGTCCACCTTCGAGGCAAACTGATGAGAAGCATTAGCCATACCAGTAGCTAAAGCGGCTTTGGGGCACTTCGCTATAGGTGGCCATATTCATGACATAACTGATAATGGAAAGGTAATGTAGGTCATAATCCAATTTCTAGGTCCAAGAGGTTGCCCCAATGCTTAGTTCCACTGGATCCAACAATGGGTTTTTCAAGTCAATTTTGATGCACACTCGAACAAAAGAAAGAACCCTTTTATTTAAGGTTTGTTGAGGGGCCCAATAGGCTTACCGAGAAAGAGAGAAATCATCTGTAATATATCACTTTTCTAGCATTCCAGGGGCAATCAAGGGAGGTGTACCCAAACTAGAATCTGAGAAGGGAGCTCCTCTGCAGAGTTAAAACCCACTTGCCAAGGTTTAATGAATAGGCCCACCTGGTTATAGAAGTACAACCCGCCTTCAAAAGCCTAATTTCTATTAGCAATACAAGAAAAGTCTACCATTAAGAAATTGTTGGTTTCCAACATAATATCAAAGTCCCTTTCAGGGTTCCAAGTCTTGCGAACCCACGAATCAAGAAAGGGGAGAAAAGCCCGTACCCCCATGAACTTGCAAATCAACACATGCTTGCTATAGTATTCCACGTCTTCCGCCACAGAGTCTGGTCATATCACAAGCTTCAACTGTTCTTGCGATCTCTCCAAACACCCATTTACTTTGTGTAGCCATACACCACCATTCCTCATGAAACCCTTGCCAGGGTTACCTGAATTTATAAAGATTTGACTTCCTCCAAGAAGAGAAGAACCTGGATCGGACATGTCTGCCGATGCATGCAGCTCCATAAGAAATAATTTATATTTCATAATGTTATATGATATAATTATATATTAATTAAATTAACGTATGAGAGATATAGGATGCTTTTAATTAATTTCTTGAATAAAGTGTAATAAAGGTGCATATTTTATATATTATTCCACAAATATCTTTAATTTTTTAAATCAATTTACCACACATAGTAATAGGGCCCTTTAGAAGATATCTCTTGACGTAGTTTAGATATATTTATTAAATATAGGTATACTAGTTTAATTTTAGTTAAAGTTTTTAATATTAACTTAATATTAAAAATATATTAAGGTTAATATTTTTGATATTCCAATGTATTTATATAAAAATTATATTAGAGTTTTTAATTTTTATTATTATAATACCATTTAGTGTACATAATGATTATAGGATTGATTATTCCATTAAAAATATATTAGGGTTAAATTTTTTTATATTAACTTAATATTAACAATGCTGACTTGATCATTTCGCTGGGTATGAATGTCGAGAGATATGAGAAGGAGAAATCCATGAGGAAAGTGCTGGCAAGAGACACTTCTATGATGGTTAAGGTAGAATATTGTCATTGATGGCAACAAGGATTGATAACTGACAGGGATGTTATGAAAGCAGTTAAGTCTGCTCTTGAGTTAACACTAGTAAAAGGATCTCTAGTCCAGAAGGTCAAAAGACTAAGTATGGGAAGTATACAGTTTATAGAGTAAGTGACAGTGATTGAGATAGTATGCCTCTGTAGATGAAGATCTCTCCATGTGGTTCTAGTATGTTATACTTAGATGTTATACAATGTCATGTATTCTAAGTTTCATGACTTGAAAATCTCTGGAAGTCATATTGCAAATTGCCTAAGTCCAGATAAGCAGGATTCAATCAGAAATAGTGCAGAACACATGAGTAATTCACTCCACATTCCTCCGATATTGAGGATTTCGACCTGTGGTTTGAATGTGTTGTAAACACATATGAAGAACTATCTAATTCTAGAATTTCTAAGTTTGAAGCGCTCTGGAAGATCATCTACAAGGTTCCAAGTTTCGACAGTTAGTTTAATAGTGTTTCTCCAAGATAGAGGTAACAAATCAAAGTTTCGCATATTGCCACTCAAGAAAATTATGACTTGCAGTTGTGATGGTATGATTGGTAATGCCCAATGAATGTTTGATATGAATTTTGGAGTCACATGTGGTCTGCACTAGAAGTTATGGTATGATAGATAATAAAGTTCAAGTGCATACTTAAGTATAAGGTCGACACACAGTTGGATCAATGTGCGGTAAGGAGACAATGTTTAGATCATCATCTTAAGTTGTTCTATAATAGGTCCAAACCTATATGAAGATTCTTGAATGATTATATGAGTCCGCATTGCTATTGGTGCACATTATTAAGCTGGCAAGGTAGAACTTTTGTATACAAGTCTCATACTTTACATGCCGACATTGTTTTGGGATAATTCATGTTGCAGATATATATACTCAGCATATTTTGGTATTAGAGGTGTGGATTGATGTGGATATTGTGTGAATTGAATGTGTGTGTGTTCTAAGGAAGTATTGTGATTAGAAAAGGACAGCAAGGGTAGAAGAACAGATTATATGTGAAGTAGAGCAGAAAGAGTAGAGCAGACATAATGAAGACTTTTGAATTTGTATAGTGATCCATTAATGGAGCTGCAATTCAACATTCTGTAGATGCATTTGGAGCAGTCATCTCTTGACAGTGAGCTAATCCTTCTTCTATCTTCTCTTCTATTTTCTTGGCATTGAGCCTAGTGCAGTGAGCACTTCTTTGGATAGTGAGTCCTGGGCAGTGAGCCCTAAGGTAGTGAGCCTTCATGTAATTTGGTATTGCTATCATAATATATTGTGAGCTAACACTCACCATGTTTTTTCCCTTTTTGAGGTTTCCACATAAAAATCCTAGTGTCAATGTGTTATGTTTTTATGGTTGTTGTTCTCATGTTTATTCTTCTTTCATGTTATTGATTTTGGTAATTGGATAAATGAACATGTTAAGACGTGGTTTTGCAGAATACTAATTCACCCCCCCTCTCAGTATTCCTTGTATTCAACAATTGGTATCGGAGCAAGGTTCCTTGGAAGAGGCTTAGCATCTTGAGGAAGATTTGGGATAGTGTACTCATGGCAGCAAGAAGATTTGGAAATTGCTCATATGAGAGCAATGTTGAATTGGAAGCAGCTCTTATTGATCTTGAAAATTTTGAAGTAGAAATTAGGGATCTAAAGGCTAATGTTCAAGAAGTTGATGAATGCATCCTAAAGCTAAGGGAGCAAGTCAAGAATTTTAAAGAGAAAAGCAAGGATCTAAGTAATCAATTGAATGAAGCACATGAAATCCTAGATAGTTTAACATTGAAAGTTGAAAAGAAAGAGGAGATGACATATGAATCAAGTTGTAAAGGATAAGTTTGAGGAATGTGAAAAACTGGCTAAAGATGTGTTACTTCTAAAATTTGATCTAAAAGCAACTAATAATTAATATAAAGGAAAATTCAAAGTAAGCTCTATTAAGTTTGAGGAGTTGGTTGAAAGTCAAAAGAGTTCAAATGACAAGAAAGGTTTGGGATTTGACAGAGGAGAAATCTCAAAATTAGGTCAAGAAAACCTAGAGATGAGGAAGGACAAAAGCAACTAGTTCCAGAATTAGAGAAGAAGACCTAGAAGACCTCCGGTCAGGCAGCCAAATGCTCAAAGGTACCCATCTTTCAATGGCTATTGTTTTGAATGCAATAAATATGGTCATAGGCTACTCAGTGTAGGAGTAGAATAAATCAAAACGCTTCATCTTTCTCTGGTCAATGCTTCAACTGCAAGAAAATTGGTCATAGATCAAATGCATGCAGAAGTCTTGAAAGAAAGGGTTTCAACAATGCAAGGAATACTCAGTCTTTGAATGGAAAGTGTTTTGCATGCAATAGATTTGGACATATGGCTAACCAATGTAGATCAATGGTGAATCCAAATAATGGAAAGAATCAAGGACAAAGGCATATTGTTTGCTTCAATTGCAATAAGCCTTGACACATTGCCAAATTTTGTAGAAGCAAAAATATGAAAAGAAACTATCCCATAGAAGAGAAGAAAATCGAGCAGAGGGCAGATAAGGGAAAGAACAAGGTTGATCTGGAAGAAATCAAGAAGGAAATGAGCAAGGTATGGATCAAGAAGGATGTGAATGAGATCAAGGATGGATCCGCACCAGTCTTTGGTGTAGATACTTCCTTCGGGAAGTAATTTGGGAGCTTTGGCTCAAGGGGAGCACAAAAAAAAATCCTAATCCCCTAGCCAGATAGTCAGTGTTGGGATCTAGCACAAAGATATGGTGTGAAGAATTATATGGAAAATCAACTGAAAGAAATTCCGGTAGAAAAAGATCAAATGTGGAACATTGCAGAGCAATTTTGATTGACTGTGCTTAATAGTGAAGTATTTTTACAGCTTTTGAACATAGCATTTATTGCGGTTGAATTTTGATGAAAAGAGATAAAAGGGTTTAATCCAAAAGGAAAATCATTCTGTCTTTTAATCCTTAAACGACTGAAGAGACCAGAAAAGCACTAGGGCATTATCAAGCATCCAATGAAGAAACCCTAACAAAGTCAAAAGGTATTTATCATTATCTCTTAAAATATCATTGTGATGTATCTGTAAAATGTTTACTCCTTCAATAATAGAGATAACTGAGTGGCCATGGCCCAAGTTCAAGAAGTATTCCTTCAAATCACTAGAAAATGATCCAGATGGGGCTTTTTCTGTAATTCCACATGGAGTCATACATATGGAAGATATTAGGGCATACATTCACATTGATCTGGAAGAATACGATCATATGAAACTAGGAAAACTATACTTGGATGAACTAACTACTATTGATATTGTATTGAAAGACGAATACAAAGTTCTAAGTGAAAAGAAATTAGACACCTAGTTGGATTTTCCCAGGATTTTGAATGATGCTTGGGTTAGGTATATTTTGAGTAGAATTCATGATGAATTTATGTGGTTGGATGAACCATACAGAATAACAAAAGAAGCTATCAAGGCTGTAATAGGTATGAGTTCCACCGGAAGGATTTTAGGTATTAAGAAAATGAAGAGCAATGTGGTAATGCAGTTGACAGGAGCTAACTTTGACAAGAGAGCTCTCACAATAAATGATGATAAGGATCTAGCAGTCAGATTTGCATCAATGATCATTGGTTACAAAGTGTACTTCTCCAATAGGGAGAACTCTGTCTGCAACTGATATATACACAACATATGACATGGTCAAAAACAATACAAATTATGACCTATGTGAACTATTTAGGAGTGAACTAATCAAGAACCTGAAAAGGACAAAAAAGACTAACTATCCTTTCAAATATGGAACATTTATCATTTTTATACTCTTCTACTTCCTGAGAGAGCTACCTGGCATGGGAAATATTATTTGGCTTGATCACACACGTATAGCTACACAAATAAGAGGCTTTGAGAAATACAGACAAACAAAATAAAGTCCTATGGGAATACTTCAAGAACTTTCAAAAGAAAATGCTAAGTAGAGTATGGATTCCTAAAAATATAGTGAAGAAATATGAAAAGAACATTGTATTCATGGTAGATAAAGATAAGTGTTTTATGGAAGCTATGGAACCAAGAACTATATGGGTTCCTGCACTAGGGTATGAAGTCATAGAGGAAGTTTTGATTGAACTAGCTGATGCAATATTGAGCAAATCTAAAGACCCCACAGAGGAAAGATTTGGAACATTCGAAGAATTGAGATCCAAAGTATCCATGGAACATAAGCAACCAGAGAAAAGGGTAGATGAATTTACCAAGAGTCATGAACTTACAGTCAAATAGATAAGTAAGGCAAGAGATAAAGTTGAGGCATCAAAAGCTACAAATGCACCAGTAGAACAGACACCATTTACTCCAAAAAGGAAAGATGAGAGACCTAAATAAGACAAGCTTGTATCTAGCTCTAGAAAAAGAACAAGGATCTCATCCTCTGCAAAATCCACTATTGAGGTTGGAAAATAAAAGACAGCCTGAAATGGATAAAGGAAATCCAGAGGAAAGGGAGAAAAGAAAGAAAGCTAAGGTCACAAAAGGAGTTTATGAAGGAAAATAAGAACAAGTAGCAAGAGACACTGCTTCCATCCAAGATCCGGTAAACACTATCAAGGACTTTTTGGAAAAACAAAAAGGAGCACAAGTTTTGGAAACACCTAAGTTTCTACAAGGTCCAATCAACTTGAATTCAATGTCACCATTGCAGAAATTGAAATTAGGATCTATTGTTCAGGCCAAAGCCCAAGAAGAAATTTTGAAATCCTATGTTCAAGATAGTAAGCTAATAGATGAGGCATCCGATGTCTTGGAAAAGTTGATGCCTGGACTGCAGAGATATACATCACTTGCACCATCTGAGCAACTCAATAGGCTCATAAAATCTGTAAGTTCTCATTTTGAATCTTTTGAAGTAGCGGTAGATACTAAAGTGATGGCAGAGATAAGTTACAAGAGGCTGGTTGAAATGAAAAATGAGTTAGCCAACGATGCAATTTTGTTAGATAATAGCATCAAAAATATAGAGACTACTATTAAGGATGCCAACAAAATATACAAGTTTGTCTATCTTGGCCTGAATCTTCAAAAGAGTTAAAGGAGAAAATAGAAGAATTGGGGCTCAAACTATTAAAGATCTCAGAAACATTCAATCTGGCAACTGACTCCATTGCCAGTAGAAGGGCAGAGATTGAAACCATCCATGCACAAATAAGCAGTCTGTAAAGCAAGAAAGAGGCCACTAGAAGTAAAATGAGCCAAGTAAGAGAAATAATAGAATCTAAGCTTGATTGTATGATGAGTTTGCATATAGAAGTAAAAATAAAGGCAATAACTGAAGTGCCCACAACTGTTGACAAGGCAGAACAATTAATATTTCAAGTAAATGGAAACATTCAAATTTTGAACAATGCTAAGACCAAATGGGATGGAGAAATAGCTCAATTGAAAATCATATACTCAGACATCCTCTCCACCTTCTAGTAAGTAAAGCTTTTGACTGTATTTGTATATATGCGGCCAAGAACAAAAATTACTTTTTGCAATTTTGACACAATTTTGCTACCTATACATACACCTTTTGCATTGATGTCAAAGGGGGAGAAAAAAAGAAGTGAAAAATGGGCAAACACCAAAGGGGGAGAATAAAAACAAAGTGTAAAAAGTAAGGGGGAGAAGATAAGCATTTTCACTAAGTGTTGCCATCAATGCCAAAGGGGGAGATTGTTGGCAAGAGACACTGCTGTGATGGTTAAGGTAGAATGTTGTCATTGATGGCAACAAGGATGGATAATTGACAGGGATGTTATGAAAGCAGTTAAGTCTACTCTTGAGTTAAGACCGGTAAAAGGATCTCTGGTCCGGAAGGTCAAAAGACTAAGTATGGGAAGTATATAGTTTACAGAGTAAGTGATAGTGATTGAGATAGTATGCCTCCACAGATGAAGATCTCTCCATGCGGCTCTGGTATGTTATACTTAGATGTTATACAATGTCATATCCTAAGTTTCATGACTTGAAAATCTCTGGAAGTCATATTGCAAATTGCCTAAGTCTGGATAAGTAGGATTCAGTCAGAAACAGTGCACAACACTTGAGTAATTCACTTCGCATTCCTCTGGTACTGAGGATTTCGACCTGTGGTTTGAAGGTGTTGTTCAACCGTCGGTTTGACAGTGTTTCTCCAAGACAGAGGTAACAGATCAGAGTTCTGCATATTGCCACTCAAGAACATTATGACCTACGATTGTGATGGTATGATTGGTAACGCTAAATGAATGTTTGATATGAATTTTGGAGTCACATGTGGTCTGCACTAGAAGTTATGGTATGACAGATAATAAAGTTTAAGTGCATACTTAAGTATAAGGCCGACACACAGTTGGATCAATGTGCGGTAAGGAGATAATGTTTAGATCATCATCTTAAGTTGTTCTATAATAGGTCCATACCTATATGAAGAGTCCTGAATGATTGTATGAGTCCGCATTGCTGTTGGTGCACATGATTAAGCCGACAAGCTAGAACTTTGGCATACAAGCCTCATACTTTACATGCCGACATTATTTTGGGATAATTCATGTTGCGGATATATATACTCGGTAGATTTTGGTATTGGAGGTGTGGATCGATGTGCATAATGTGTGAATTGAATGTGTGTGTGATCTAAGGTAGTATTGTGATCAAAAAAGGACATCAAGGGCAGAAGAACAAGGTATATATGAAGTAGAGAAGAAAGAGCAGAGCATACATAATGAAGACTTTTGAATTTGTATACTGAGCCATTAATGGAACTGCAATTCAACATTCCGTAGATGCATTTGGAGAAGTCATCTCTTGGCAATAAGCCAATCCTTCTTCTATCTTCGCTTCTATTTTCTTGGCATTGAGCCTAGTGCAGTGAGCAGTTCTTTGGATAGTGAGTCCTGGGTAGTGGACCTAAGGTAGTGAGCATTCATGTAATTTAGTATTGCTATCATAATATATTGTGAGCTAACACTCATCGTGGTTTTTCCCTTTTTGGTTTTTTCACGTAAAAATCTCGGTGTTAATGTGTTATGTCTTTATGGTTGTTGTTCTCATGTTTATTCTGCTTTCATGATATTGATTTTGGTAATTGGATAAATCAACATGTTAAGAAGTGGTTTTATGGAATACTGATTCACTCCCCCTCTCAGTATTCCTTGTATTCAACAAAAAGAACTTGAAGAAATTCTTTGAAGAGAAGAGATTTATTGGCGTTAGAAATCTAGGGAGTCTTTGTTGAATGAGGGGGATAGAAACACCACTTATTTTCATACTTCCTCTAAGATGAGATGGGATTCTAACTCCATCCATTCTATTAAAAAGCCGGAGGGCACCTATACAAGTGATTTGTCAGAAATTAAGGATTGTGCCATGGACATCTTTCGGAATCTCTTGTTTCAATCGCATTGTCCCCAGCCCACGAATCTTGAGGACTTTAATATTCCTAATCTAGTTATGGAAAAATATAATGAAGACCTTATGGAGTTTACACTGGAGGAGATATGAGTGGTTGTCTTCTCTCTCTCAGGTGACAAGGCACTAGGTCTTGATGGTTGGTTAGGTAGCTTCTTTCATCACACATGGGAGGGTGATCCCACAATACTGGGTTACACTTTTTGGCCAAAATTGATATTGAAAAGAACATTTTGAACTAAATCTTCACTTTCAGACACATAGAGCTACTAAACTATGAGGAATTTGAAGATGATGCAAACTAGTGATTTTTGACATTTTATCTGTAGATTCTATATATATATATATATATATATATATATATATATATATATATATATTATTTTTTTAGAATCAAAATGCATTTCTTTTTCCGTCTCCTTCGATAACTAGTTTTTAACAGTAAACACGATTTTTAAAGAGTGATGTGTACTATAAACCATATAACTTTTTTTCTTTGAAGGATAAAATTCTAATTTTTTCGAATTTAGATTTGTAACTACAATATCTAGAGGATGCATTTGGTTTCATAATGTTTTATTGAATATATTTTTTTAACTAAGTTTTAAAGTCAAACCAATTACAATTTAGAGATAGGTGTACTATAAAGAGCATAACGTTTTTTTGTATGTACCGGAATTCAATTTTTTTTGTTGGAATAAGGACATGTATTTTTTAGAATTTTTTTTTCTATATTTTCCTATTTTTTCATATGTATGAAACAAAGACCTTGATGTTCATTGAAAAACCTACATTCACAAGAAATAAAAAATGAATATAATAATCAAATTAAATATATTTAAAATTATACTTTTTGGGAAGCTTATAATAAGGACTACATACTTACAAAACATAAATTTTAAATGAATTCATTTGATCCTCCAAAAGGTAAATCAAAAGTGGTTTTTTATTAGCATTTTGATAGGTGTAGAGGAGACTCCATTAGAGGTATAGTTTAAAACTAGTAGGGTTCTATCAAAGGGAATTTGGTCTAAGGGGGTTTGATCAAACCCTCTTTAATTAAAATACTTTAAATGTAACCTTTCAAGGCTTAAATCATTATATTTTTTAAAAATATGTGATTTCAGCAAAAATTAGGATGTCCCAGAAAGTGTAACCCATTATTGTGGCAGCACCCGAGATATAGTGGGCAGAGATATTCTTCTAGTGGTCGAGGAATCAAGGAAATTCCACAATATCCTCAAGGTATGGAAAAACACCAAATTATTCCTAAGAATAGCTCCCCTACCTCCTTTAATGAATTCAAGCCCATCTCTCTTTGTAACTTTGTTTATAAAATTATCTCCAAAGCGATTGCTATTAGGCTTGCTTCCCTTCTCCCAGTTATTATATCAGATGAGCAAGGAGGTTTTGTCCCAGGTAAGGAGATGGCAAAAGGAGAAATCATCACTCATGAAATTTTGCACTTGATCAAGGTGGATTTCAATACTGAGTATGGTTATCAAACTAGATATGGCAAAAGCCTATGATAGAATCAATTGGTCATTTCTAATGGAAGTGCTGAGTAAATTTGGCTTCTCAGCTTGGTGAAAGTGGATCTTTGCATCTACGTTAGGCTTGAAGTTTTTAGTTCTAGTGAATGGTAGGGAGACTACTCCTTTTACTTCTTCCAGGGGCCTTAGATAAGGGGATCCACTATCCCCTTATATTTTTATCATTATATCAGAGGCTTTGATGTGGGCTATTAGGGAAGCCAATCAAAGAATGAAATGGTGTGGTATTAGAATCAATAATCTGAATGTCCCCTTCACTCATGCACTTTTCATTGATGATACGATATTGTTTAGCCAAGCCACTGCTCAAGAGGCCCTCTCTATCAAAGAGACTCTAGATAAATATTACTCTTGTTCTGGTCAGCTCGTCAATCCTAAGAAATCCAAGATCTTTTTATTCAATACAGATTCAAAGTTTAGGTCAGAAAACTTTGATCTCTTCAACTATAAAGTGGAGGAACTTCCCAATAAATATCTAGGAATTCCTTTGTTTAATGGCAGAAATAAAAGAGATTTATGGAAAGAAGTTATAAGCAAGCTAAAGAGCACAATTGGGATGTGGAAAGGAAGGTGGTTGTCCCTGGCTAGGAGATTAACACTTATCAAAGCAGTTCTATTTGTTGTTCCAATCTATTTGTTGTCCACTCTCCAACCCCCTAAAACCATCCTTTTTGACTTGGAGAAGATAAGTTTGCAAGCAATTCCTTTGGCAAGGCTCTTTGGAGAAAAGAAAGGTTCACCTGATTTCTTGGGACAAAATCTGTAAACCAAAGGCCTTGGGATGGGTAGGAATCATTAACTTAGAGCTCCATAATCAAGCTCTTGGTGCTAAATTAGCAAGGGGAATGTATAGAAAATCTGACTCTTTGTGGGCTAGGATAATGCAAGGCAAGTATCTGGACAATTTGGATAGAGAAAGAATTTTCACTAGTCAAAATCCTTTGAAAGGCTCTCCAATATGGCAATTTATAATAAAAAGCAGAGAGGTTATCCTTCCCAATCTATTATGGAAAATCAATAATGGTGAAAAAGAAAACTTCTAGACTGATTCTTGGAATGGTTGGACCAAATTATTAGCTAGGGATGATCTGAAAGAGGCTAGGGATTTCTTGGAGCAACACTAAGGTCATAAGGTCAAAAATTACTACTTTAGTCTTTCTAGCTCCCCACCATGCAAAGCAACTTGGAAGAATTTAGAGGAGTGTGATATCCCAACAAACCAAATGTTTATCCTACAAAGTCTACTAAAGAATAGAGTGGTTTTTCTATCTTCTAGAGATGATGAGTTAGTCTGGGTAGTGAATAATTTTGGTTAGTACTCCATTAAGCAAGGTTATAGTGTAACATCCCGCTACGTAATCCTAAAGGGTAAGAGCCAAAAGAGGACAAGATTTTTTTTGACATAAAGAGATAACATACACATAAGACGGTTGCCGATTCGATATGTCGACAACATTCATGGCCAAGTATAGCCGAATGTACAACCCAAAGGAGAGGACTAATTCACCCTCCAGTGAAAACATTATTAAAACTACATTCATTTTAAACACCAACTCAAATGTTCCTATACCCCATTTCCAAATATAAACATGAATCCATAATCATCCTAGTACAAGCAGATCCGATACCCACACCGAAATCTGTAAGTCAAATAAGAAACATCTCATTTCTTCTCATTAAATTACATGATTGCATCTTCTCTCTTAAGAGAGTACAATTACATAAAAGAATATATAATACAATAGCATAGTCATGAATATGATACAATGACTGAATAAGTACAACAAATTATAAAGTAATGGAGAGAGAGAGAGAACATCTCCAATTTGGTACTCCAATAACTTGTTCACCAGTCCCCAATGGCGGTGGAAATGCCTCCCAACCATGTGGACTCATACGAGACCACCCTACTATGCTCGGAGGTAGTCACAAGGCCCAAAGAGAAGTAACAAAGTAAGGGTATACAATATGGCCAACACCCACATCAATCACAGAGCAGACATGGAAAACAATGCCTAAAGCCAATGTCATAACATAGAGATGCTCATCCAATCATAGGTCAGGTACTACTCATGACTACTAAGGCACTAGATACTAGAGTATTGATTAGATGGAGTGTCATCATGCATGCTCAAAGGGATGGCACCACACGGAACCAAGTACACCTCTCATACAGATGAGGAGACTCAATCATGCCTGAATCAACACCCTGTAGACAAATAACTCGACGCCCCACAGATGGATAGGCCTTTTCGTATGCATCTTTAGCCTTTACAAGTGCTCAAGGCCATGCACAAGGACTCATTATCTTATTAGTGTTTTTACCCCAATATTTTATTTAGTTATAACTTGTTACTATAACTCTACTACTAGTTGTCCTGGCAGCCACTTGCAGGCCCCAGGCCCGTAGAGAGCCACTCCAAATGACCACTCTAATGCCTAGGCCTAGTTCATCTTGTTTAACCAAACGAGGAGTCCAAAATTAACTGAAACACTAAATTCTAAATTTGAAATAGTAAATATGAAAAAAGTAATCTACAAGACAAAAGCTTGCGATGACAGTGTAATTTTATTAAAAATAGTGCTTTGTCAGTTAGATCAGTTGTGTAATAACTCTAGTGACCCCAATTTGATTGCTCCTCACAAAGGAATGACGGATATTATAAGAAAATCACAGAAAATGGTATTGCAAGTCTACTCACAACCTGAATTTTGCATATTGTCTGCCATTTTAACATAACCAAAAAAAATGTAAAAACAAAGCCTTACACAATGGAGATCTTAATTTTCCTCCTTCAGTAGTTCCCTTAGATCATTGGGTTGCATGACAGATTTTCTTAATCTAAAATTATGTGACCAAATTTCAATGCACAAACATAGATCAATGTTGCTAAGGTATTTTAGTGCCATAACATTCTTTAACTCAAGGGCGACGTTTTCCACATGGTTGGCAATTCAGTAGAAAATGACCGTAAGGACCAAAACAAAAGGCCGCTTAGTTATCCTAAGAAGAGTTGCAATGAAAATCCTTTCAGAGAAGGCATCGTATAACAAAAATGTTTCATGGGACTTAGATCTCTTCAATCTCTATCATGGCGTCCCAGTTTTCTGTATGGATGCCTTCATTATGTGTGAATACATTATGGAATCATTATACACATCAATCATAAAGAAAACAAGTATATATACCTATGTTTGATAGGATGAAATGCATACATATATGCCCTCCCTTGTCATTGCAAATGGAAAAACAGTCAGAGGCAGAGACATTGCATAGCCTTCTAAGGGAATTACTGCTAGTGTTAGGCACTAGCTGCCAACACCAAAAATAGAGAAAGTTGCACAGATATATTATTTCTCCCTATGACACTCATTACGGGTAATAATTATTTCACTACAGATCTTTCTCACTTGTATATATGAGGTTTTCAATTTTATTTCACTTCATAATCCAATGGATTAAAAAATAGAAACCACATGACCTTTCTTTGAAAACCCCTTTTATCTAAAGAATTAAGAAGGTAGTTCTTAATGTTTAAAAATAAATTCCAAGAAAGAGGCGATGTAAATATCTTGCATTGAAATAAATTTTGGCCTATGTTTTAAGATGCAACAAAGGGGTTTCAATTTTTTTTGTGGATAATAAAATCACAGCAAGCAAGTTTTAGTTTTTGTGCTAGAAAAATAATATAACTAAGGCAAATACCTTTTGAATCGCTCTCCCCTTCACTTCACCTCAAATCTTGCAGCTTGATATGCTCGCCTGAGTATTTGCTGCCCCCTCATGCGCTTCCTTCCTGCATTTTTTTTGTTCTGTGTTTTTTTTTTATTTTAAAGAGCCTCTCAAAATATGAGGTGTTGACTCTGCCTCCCCCCTGCTTTCACCATATGCAAGGTTCCCCTACCCAAAACAATCAATTCGCACCTGTCCATAGATATTTTTCCTAGATGCATTCATTAATTTGTCACCCTCCTCATTTACGAGAGCCATCACATGGCATAGTAGGAATTAAAATAAAAGCTGACTTAAAATAAAATCCATCCAATGGATAAATAAAATCATTTAAAAATTACTAAATGAAATGTATCATTTTCTCAAAATGATCAATAAAAAAATTTACTTAAAATAACATGACAACTCACACTAAAATAATAATTTAAATCACTAGTAAATTAAACACTATTAAAATACCATATGTGAGTGAAACCACGACATGACACCAATGACCAATACATGAATATATAGCCACATAATAAGATTAACGAAAACCATGACAAAATACCTCAACAAGACATACTGGTAAACCACATACGACCATAAGGTAATTCAAACCTTACCATTAGGTAATCAGATGGTAAGACAACAACACAGGAACACTGCACTAACAGGGTACAGTGGGCTAGGGTAGGGAACAGAGCCAGTGACTATCTCCAGTAACCACCATCGGGGAATACAAGTACGCTCGAGCCTGTGAATCTAGGTGGAGTCGATACTTAGTACTTGCAACACTACAATCACACGTCAAAGTACCCGTACATATAACATATATCAAATAGCTGAAGCAACATCAACCATTAGGAAGAGGGTCGTGATATCGTAAGCCTCTTGGATATAAGTGTTACAACATCATCCCTTTCCTGTCCATAATCATAGAAAGTAACAATAACAACATCTAATCATGAAAGCATAAAATCCATCATAAGTAATAATCATGTCAACATCATAATAGTATCAAGATTGCACATCACCGATGCCAATACAAAATAATAACAGGATGCATAATCTAATACCAAATACATAGTTATCGGAATCCAACAAGGAAAAGCAAAAGCAAAATGCGAACATGGGGGTTGTTACATCCTACCCCCCTAGGACTAGGCTTACTCCTAGAAGCCTCCAAAAAGATATGGATAAAGGTCTCTCATCCTTTCCGCATCTTCCCAAGACACCGAGGACTAACCATCAGGATCCCACTGGACCCTTACATGCTTTATGTCCTGAACCCTAAGGATCAACCTCTAATGCTGAAGGATGCGTACGGGCTCCAAAGAAAGCTGCCCATCTGCCTCGACCTACAAAGTAGTCCAATCAAGAACATGGGTCAAATCAAGAATATACTATCTAAGAAATGAAACATGGAAAACATCGTGAATGCGCGATAGACTCGGTGGCAACACAAGGCGATAGGCAACATGACCAATCCTCTCAAAGATCTCAAAAGGTCCAACAAAATGAGGTACCAACTTCGAGCCTTTCCCATAATGGATGGGGCTCTTCCGTGGATGAACTCTCAGAAACACATGGTCACTCACCGAGAAGTGGTGATCCAACCTACGAGCATCGGCATACTTCCTCTGCTGATCCTGAGCTATAGCCAACTGCTCTCTGATCCACACTACCTGCTGCTCCATATCTTGAAGCATCTCCAGACCCAAAAGAACTCGGTCCTCTAAGCGATCCCAACTCAATGGAGTGCGACATGGCCTACCATACAAGGCCTAGAAGGAAGACATACCAAGAGAACGGCGGTACCCATTATTATAAGAAAATTCAACCAAGTACAAATAGTCCTCCCAACGAGACTATTGATCCATAACGTACATCCAAAGCATATCCTCTAAAACCTGATTAACCCGCTCCGTCTGTCCATCAGTCTCGGGATGGTATGCAGAGCTCCTGAAATAAGTTGAGCTCCCAAAGCATGTTGAAGAGAAGTCCACAAAGTTGAAGTGGTCCTATGAGGAATACCATGCAGATGCACAATATCCTCCATAAACACTCAAGCTATGGACATTGCAGTGTACAAAGATCTCATGGGTGAGAAGTGTGCCACCTTGGACAACTTGTCCACTGTAACCATAATAGCATCATGACGACGCGAAGACATAGGTAGCCCTACTATAAAATCAAGAGATATCATATCCCACTTCAATCCAGGGATAGAATGAGGTTGCAACAGTCCTACTGGGTGCTGATGCTTTGCCTTCACCCATTGGCACTCAAGACACTGAGCCACAAAATCAATAATATCTCACTGCAAATCTGCCCAATGATACAACTATCGAAGATTGACATGCATCTTCATGACACCCAGATGAGCTGAATAGGGTGCACGATGGGCTTCTGATAAAACCAAGGAACGAAGATCACCAGAATTTGAAACATAAATATGACTAAGATGCCGCAAAAGTCCATTAGACTCAAGAGAGAAACCCGCAAATCTGCCCTCTAGGACTCTCTCAGACTCAATCTCTGCTCTCACCTCCTGAAACCAAGTATCACTAGGAAGTGACTCCAAAATATGGCTCTGCAAATCCACTCCAAGAGACAAAACTGAAATCTCATATCTCCTCCTGCTCAAGGCATCCGCAACAACATTCTTCTTACCCTGGATATAGCAAACCTTGAAGTCATACTCATAGAGGAACTCCATCCAATGGTACTTCTAAGCATTCAAATTTAGCTGAGTGAAGATATACCGCAAACTGCGATGATCACTATGCAACTCAAACCAATGTCCCAAGAGGAAATGTCTCCAACACACAAGTACATGGACAACAACCGCTAACTCTAAATCATGGGTGGGGTAGTTCAACTCATGATCCTTGAGCTTACGGGACTCATAAGCAATCACTAATCCCTCCTGCATAAGAACTAGCCCCACACCCTCCAATGAAGCATCGGTGCACACTACAAAATCACCTATAGGATCTAGCACTACCAGGACAAGTACACTAGTTTGCTACTCCTTAAGAACTTGAAAAGCTAACTCACACTGATCTGACCACACAAACTTCTTCCCTTTCTGCTAAAGAGAAGTGATGGGATGGGCTACTCGAGAGAAATCTCTCACAAATTGGCGATAGTAACCCACAAATCCCATGAAACTTCAAACCTCAGCCACATTCATTGGCGCTAGCCAATCCACAATGGCCCGAGTCTTAGAGGGATCCACTGAGATACCCTCTCCTGAGATGATATGGCCCAAATATCTCACCTCGGTCTGGAAGAACTCACACTTGGCCAAGTTGTCGAACAACTGATTATCTCGTAAGAATTGCAACACTTGCAACAAATGGCCTTCATGCTCCTCCATAGTCCTCAAATAAATCAAACTATCATCAAGGAACATGAGAACAAACTGGTCAAGATAAATGCGAAACACCCCATTCATCAAACTCATGAAAACTAATGGAGCATTGGTCAAACCGAAAGGGACAACCATGAACTCATAATGCCCATAGCATGTACAAAATGCCATCCAATGAATGTCTGCCTCATGAATATGAAGATGATGGTATCCTAACTTTAGATCTATCTTGGAGAACACCTTGGCTCCCCACATCTGATCGAACAAGGCAACAGGTAACGATTCTTCACCGTCACTTTGTTCAACTGGCGATAATCAATGCACAAGCGAAGAGATCCGTCCTTCTTCACGAAGATGGCAGGGGCTCCCCAAGGGGATACAATAGGATGAATGAAACCCTTCTCCAATAACGCCTCTAACTGTAACCACAACTCACTCAACTCCTGAGTAGTCATGCAATACGGTGCCCGGGAAATAGGCTCCGCACTAGGAATGAGATCAATACGGAAGTCTATGTCATGCTTAGGAGATATACCTGGAATATTACTTGGAAATACATCCGTAAACTCTTGAAGAATAGGATGATCATCAAGAGATACCTCCTGAATCCCACCCTCAGCAAGATCACTAACTAAAATGGTGAACATCTAACAACCTTGCCGCAAGCCATGCTTTAGCTGTATAGTCAAAATCACACAGAGAGAAATGGGTCTTTGAACCCCAACTAACTCAACACACTCTCCAACATTATCAACACACTCAACTAACTTATGCCAACAATCTATACTAGCTATATGGGTCTCCAACCAATCCATGCCTAAAGCAATCCCGTAGGACCCCAAAGGCAACACACGAAGATCCACTATGGTAGTGAAGGTGCCCAAATCCAACACACAACCATGAACAAGGGAGTCTACAACCACCTTGGCTCCAGTAGCTAACTCAACCTACCAACCAACATCTTGCCTTGCCACCACGAGTCCACAACACTCTACGAGAGAAGGAGAAATGAAAGAATATGAGGCTCCTGAATCAAACAAGATAGATGTGGTAATCCCACATAACACACCTGAATACTCAACCACGGTGCCCTGGTGTTCATCTTGACGATTATCAACCGCTACAAAAACTCTATGCGATCTACTAGCATCACCTACTATAGGCTCTGAAGTAGCCTATTTTTTACTACCTCCAACCAGTGATCTCTGAGGACAATGAATAACTATATGACCATGCTACCCACAAGCAGAACAACCACCTCTGCCAAAACCTTAGCCCAAAAATGGTGCATGCGACTACTGGGATCCACCACCCCTAGAACTTTGTTGTGCACTCTGAGAACTCTGTGTCAGATCACTCTACTGCTTACTCCAAGAATGATGACATGGATGATCTCTAGAAAATAGAGTACCAGGACTCTGCCGACTCTGCTAAGATTGAGCAGACCTATGCCTCTGTCACTGACTGGATCTAGAAGGTGTAGATTGAGATCTAGATGATCTAGCTCCTTGAGACTGTGTACCCTGAGCAACTGATCCTGAAGGAGGGACACTACCAATCTGAACACCTGCCTGACCACTAAAGCCTCTAGCCAAATTCTCCTCTATCAACCTCGCCTTCTCCATGGTGATCTTTAAGGTCTTTGGCTCAAACACATGGACACCATCACTGATACGGGCATTCAAGTCCCTGATGAAATGCTGCACTAACATCAGCTCATCATCAGAAATTCTAGCATACTACTTAAGCTCAAAGAAACAATGCTCATACTGATCTACCATCATAGTCAACTGACGAAGCTCATGGAACTCATCCGCACATCTCTGTCAGTAGTAGTCTAAAATAAATCATGCACGAAACCTCTCTAAGAATAGTCCCAATGACATGGAAGCAATGTCTAGGTGAAGCTTCTTCTCCTCTACTCTCTACCATGTAGACGCAAAACCTCTGAGATGCATAATGGCACATCGAGCTCTAGTATTTCTACTATAAGGATGCATAGCAAAGCATCAATCGAGATCGATCAACCAAGTCTCTACCTCAGTACCTGTACTAGAACCATCAAAAGTAGGGGGATGAGCTCTAAGAAGATCCCCCATATGACCTATAGCAAAATTGTCTCCATCCACCCAATCCCTCACAATAACTGCTATCAAATGACCCAGACTATGGGAACACTCACGCTCAGCTCTAGCACCCTGACCATTCTGGTGAGAAGGGTGTGACTCCTCCTCAAGAGATACCTCCTGACAAGGTCCTAATCGGTCCATGATCTTCTGTAAAAGAGCTAAAACCTGAGCATCCCTGAGCCCTTCGGTTTGGTTCTCAGCACACAGTTCTTCCTGACGCTCACCCCAATTACCCTGATTGGCATTATGCTGAGTGCTACGTCTAAGAACAATGGCTCTACCTCTAACTCTAGCTCTGGCTCTAGCCCTAGGAGGCATCCTAAAGGAAACAAAGAACACATCAAAATAGATCATCACAAGGATGACCTATACACCATACTAAGGCATGCAAGCATAACAACAAGACTATAAAACAATATAACAAGCTCATGCCACACACACCAAACACAGCAAAACATAGAAGGATCAAGTACACCAGAGCTCCTAGTGTGTGAACTTGGCTCTAATACCAGATGTAACATCCCTCTACGTAACCTTGAAGTGTAAGAGCCAAAATAGGACAAGAATATTTTTTTTGACATAAAGATATAACATACACATAAGACGGTTGCCGATTCGATATGTCAACAACATTCATGGCCAAGTATGGCTGAATGTACAATGCAAAGGAGAGGACTAATTCACCCTCTAGTGAAAACATTATTAAAACTACATTCATTTTAAACACCAACTCAAATGTTCCTATATCCCATTTCCAAATATAAACATGAATCCATAATCATCCCAGTATAAGTGGATCCAATACTCACACTGGAATCTGTAAGTCAAATAAGAAACATGTCATTTCTTCTCATTAAATTACATGATTACATCTTCTCTCTTAAGAGAGTACAATTACATAAAAGAATATACATTACAATAGCATAGTCATGAATATGATATGTAATGACTGAATAAGTACAACAACTGATAAAGTAAGAAAGAGAAAGAGAACATCTCCAATCTGGTCCTCCAATAACCTATTCACTGGTCCCCAATGGCAGTGGAAATGCCTCCCAACCATGTTGACTCATACGAGACCATCCCACCATGCTTGGAGGTAGTCACAAGGACCAAACAAAAGTAACAAAGTAAGGGTATACAAGATGGCCAACACTCACATTAATTATAGAGTAGACACGGAAAACAATGCCTAAAGCCAATGTCATAACATAGAGATGCTCATCCAATCATAGGTCAGGTACTACTCATGAATACTAAGGCACTAGATACTAGAGTGTAAATTAGATAGAGTGTCATCATGCATGCTCGAAGGGATGGCACCACACGGAACCAAGTACACCTCTCATACAGACGAGGAGACTCAATCATGCCCAAATCAACACCTCGCAAATGGATAACTCGACGCCCCGCAGACAGATATGCCTTCTTGTATGCATCCTTAGCCCTTACAAGCGCTCAAGGCCATGCATGAGGACTCTTTATCTTATTAGTGTTTTTACCCTAATATTTTATTTAGTTATCACTTGTTACTATAAATCTACTACTAGTTCCCCTAGTAGTCACTTGCAGGACTCAGGCCTGTAGAGAGCCACTCCAAATGACCACTCTAATGCCTAGGCCTAGTTCATCTTGTTTAACCAAACGAGGAATCCAAAATTGACTGAAACACTGAATTCTAAATATGAAAAAAGTAATCTAAAAGACAAAAGCTTGCAATGACAGTGTAATTTTATTAAAAATAGCCCTTTGTTAGTTAGATCAGTTGTGTAATAACTCTAGTGACCCCAATTTGATCACTCTTCACAAAGGAATGCATAGATATTATAAGAAAAGCACGACAAATGGTATTGCAAGTCTACTCACAGCCTGAATTTTGCATATTGTCTGCCATTTTAACATAACCCAAAATAATGTAAAAACAAAGACTTACACAACGGAGATCTAAATTTTCCTCCTACAGTAGCTCCCTTAGATCCTTGGGTTGTGTGACAGATTTTCTTAATCAAAAATTATGTGACTAGATTTCAATGCACAAAAACAAATCAATGTTCCTAAGGTATTTTAGTGCCATAACATTCTTTAACTCAAGGACAACATTTTCCACAAGGCTAGTGATTCAGCAGAAAATGGACGTAATGACCAAAACAAAAGGCCACTCAGTTATCCTCAGAAGAGTTGCAATGAAAATCCTTTTAGAGAAGGCATTGTATACCAAAAAGGTTTCATGGGACTTAGATCTCTTCAATCTCTATCATGGCGTCCCAATTTTCTGTATGGCTGCCTTCATTATCTATGAATAAGTTATGGTATCATTATACACATCAATCATAAAGAAAACATGTATATATACCTATGTTTGATAGCATGAAATGTGTACATATATGCCCTCCATTGTCATTGCAGATGGAAAAACAGTTAGAGGCAGAGACATTGCATAGCTTTCCAAGGGAATTGCTGCCAATGTTAGGCACCAGCGACTAGTACCAAAAATAGGAAAAGCTGCGCAGATATATTATTTCTGGGTGCTTCCACAATAATGGGTTACACTTTCTTGGACATCCTGATTTTTGTTGAAATCGCATATTTTTAGAAAATATAATGATTTAAGCCTTGAAAGGTTCATTTAAAGGATTTTAACTGAAGAGGGTTTGATCAAACCCCCTTAGATTCAAACCCCCTTGGATAGAACCCCGCTAATTTTAAACCATACCTATAATGGAGTCTCCTCTACACCTATCAAAATGCTAATAAAAAACCAATTTTGATTTATCTTTTGAGGGATCAAATGAATTCATTTAAAACTTATGCTTTGTAAGTATGTAGTCCTTATTATAAGCTTCCCAAAAATATATAATTTTAAATATATTTAATTTGATTATTATATTTATTTTTTATTTCTTGTGAATGTATGTTTTTCACCAAACATCAAGTTCTCTATTCTACACACATGGAAAATTAGCAAATTACTGGAAAAAAATCTAAAAAATATCTATGCACTAGGTATTGATGTCCTTGTTTCAACAAAAGAAAAAAAATTGAATTTCAATACATATAGAAAAAGTTATGTTTTACAGAATACACCTATGTCTAAATTATAATTTGTTTGACTTCAAAAATTAATTAAAAAATATATATTCAACAAAACATTATGAAACCAAATTCATACACTATATATCGGTGTTACCAATCTAAATTAAAAAGAATCATAATTTTATCCTTTGTAGAAAAAAAGTTATGTGCTATGGAGTACACATCACTTTAAAAAAATGTTGTTTACTATTAAAAACTAGTTATCAAAGGAGAGCAAAAAAATTTACAATTTAACTCCAAATTTTTTTAAAAAATATATTTAGAATCTACAAACAAAATCTCACAAATCACTAGTTTGCATCATCTTCAAATTCCTAATGGTTTAGTGGCTATAGGTGTCAGAACATGAAGATTTAGTTCAAAATATTGATTTCAATGTCAAGTTTGGCCAAAAAGTGTAACCCATTATTGTGGGATGACCCTTCTCCCTATGACACTTGTTACAGGTACTAATTATTTCACTACAGATCTTTCTCACTTGTATATATGAGGTTTTCAATTTTATTTCACTTCATAATCCAATGGATTAAAAAACAGAAACCACATGACCTTTCTTTGAAAACCCCTTTTATCTAAAGAATTAAGAAGGTAGTTTTGCATGTTTAAAAATAAATTCCAAGAAAGAGGTGATGCAAATATCTTGCATTGAAATAAATTTTAGCCTATGTTTTAAGACGCAACAAAGGGATTTTAGTTTTTTTTTGTGGATAATAAAATTGTAGCAAGTAGGTTTTAGTTTTTGTGCTAGAAAAACAATATAGCTGAGGCAAATACCTTTTGAATCGCTCTCCCCTTCACTTCACCTCAAATCTTGCAGCTTGATATGCTCACTTGAGTTTTTTCTATCCCCTCATGCACTTCTTTCCTGCATTTTTTTTGTTTTGTGTTTTTTTTGTTTTTAAGAGCCTCTCAAAATATGAGGCGTTGACTCTGCCTCCCCCCTATTTTCACCATATGCAAGGTTCCTCTACCCAAAACAATCAATTCACACCTGTCCATAGATATTTTTCCTGGCTGCATTCATTAGTTTCTCACCCACCTCATTTTTGAGAGCCATCGCATGGCATAGTAGGAATTAAAATAAAAGATGACTTATAATAAAATCATCCAATGGATAAATAAAATCATTTAAAAATTACTAAATGAAATGTATCATTTTCTCAAAATGATCAATAAAAAAATCACTTAAAATAACATGACAACTCACACAAAAATAATAATTTAAATCACCAATAAATTAAACATTATTAAAATACCATATTTGAAACCACGACATAACACCGACGACCAATACATGAATATATAACAACATAATAATTAGATAAATGGAAAGCATGACAAAATACCTCAACAAGACATACTGGTAAACCACATACGACCGTAAGGTAATCCGGACCTTACAGTTAGGTAACCAGACGGTAAGACAACAACATGGGAACACTGCACTAACAGGGTATAGTGGGCTAGGGTAGGGAACAGGGCCTATGACTATCTCCTGTAACCACCATCGAGGAATACGAGTATGCTCAAGCCTGTGAATCTAGGCGGAGTCAATACTCAGTACCTACAACACTCCAATCACATGTCAAAGTACTTGTGCATATAACATATATCATATAGCCTAAGCAACATCAACCATCAAGAAGAGGGGCATGATATCATAAGCCTCTTAGATACGAGTGTTACGACATCATCCCTTTCCTATCCATAATCATACAAAGTAACAATAACAACATCTAATCATGAAAGCATAAAATCCAACATAAGTAATAATCATGTCAACATCATAATAGTATCGAGATTGCACATCACCATTGCCAATACAAAATAATAACAAGACGCATAATCTAATACCAAATACACAATTATCAGAATCCAACAAGGAAAAGAAAAATCAAAATGCGAACACGGGGGTTGTTACATACAAGAAACTTTCGGTAGGTCCCAAATCAGATTGGCCTTCTCATTTATGTTGGAACTATGTCATTCTCCCTAAGGTAGGTGCCTTCACTTGGTTGTCTCTACATGCACAAATTCTGACAGGTGACCAGCTACATAAATTCTCCCTAGGAGCAAACTTTAAATGTGTGCTATGTGGGGAAATGAAGGACAGCACCGATCACCTCCTTCTTCAATGTTCTTTCAGTAGGGAGTGTTGGTTATGGGTGTTAAGAAAGCTCAATTAGGTCACTCCCCTTCCCCAGTCTCTACTTCCCTTCCTTATAAGCTAGCCTAAGTTTAATTTGGAGTCCACTTTTTCTTGTATCTGGGATATCAGCCCGGTGCTAGTTTTATGGCATATATGGAGAGAGAGGAACTGCAAGATCTTTAGGAAAATAGTATCTACATTGTCTAAAGTTTGTGAGAACATTGATAAGACTATATCTAAAGTGGCCATGGCCAAAGCGAGAATGTCTAGATCAATCATAATTCGATATGGACTTCTTGGGATAACAAGATGATAAAAGTATGGAGATATTTGGAACCCACCTCTTTTGGCAGCCTCTTGAAGCTGGAGGCATATCCAAAGTTGACAGAACAAGGGTGAGATGGGTAAGTGCAAGAAGATGGGGGGCCAAAAAGTGGCCAAAATAATTTCAAAAAAATTTAAGTCATAATGCGAGCGTGTTATAACGTGCTCGCGTTATGGCCTGGTATAAATTAAAAAAAAGGAAATGAATTTCATTTCATTCTGATTTTATCCTCTGACCGCGGCTTCCAAACCCTCAAAAATGCGCTCGTGTTCTGCAAAACACCAATCAACACAAAAAGCTTATCGATTCATCGCCAAAATGCCGCCGCGACGTCAAGCACGCCAAAGGGGTAAGTTATCTTTGTTTTTTTGTTTGAATTTCTTTCTAAATAGGTAGGTTTTTATTGATTTTTGATATATATTTCATTAATTGTAAGGACATGTTAATGCACCTCCTCCTCCTCCTCCTCCTCAAAATCCACAAAATCCTGAGGAGGAAATACCTGCAGAACAACAACCTCCTCCATTCATTCCTCGACATGCCCCTGGAACACAAGATAATATAATGGGGCAAATTGAAAACAACAAAAAATAGATTGAAGATATAATTGCAAGGTTGAAAGATCCTTCCACTTTAACCTTGCATAGGTCCACGCTTGCTGAATCTCTTGAGTCTATGTTATCAAATGTAAATTCAATTAGCAAGCAAATAACTAGTTGGACCAATAAAAAGAGAGAGTTTAGAGATTACTATGCAGACAAGTTGTCATACCAAGATGTCAAAAAATTACAAATTACAAAATTAGATTTGTGTTCAATTTTTACAAACCCACAAACAAATCAACCTCCACCCATTACATGCAAGAGGTTCTCTATCCATTGGTGCAACAACCAAGCGATAAGGGACAGTTTCAGGCAGAGGTGGTGGATGGTTTTTGACCATCCTCCATGCAATAATAATGAGGTCCCGCAATACTTTTTGAGGAAACTCTACTGCGAGTTTGTCCTCAATAAAGTGCCAAACTATTTTGATATGTGGGACTTCCAGGGTAGAGGTGGGGGCTCAGCACATGATAGACCAGGGGCACGTCTTGACCCACAGTAGGTAGTGAGACAAGTAATCAGCAGACCAGCCCACGAGCATGTTTCTATCCCTTCCATTGTGAAGGAGAGTGTTGAGGTCGATACACTGAGGTCGATTAGTGCCTTGACCCAGAGCATCATAGAGCATGCCGGTCCTGCAACACAAAGTGGGTTGGGAGATAGTGCGAGGAGTAGGGTCCCACCGCATACTTGCCAGGCTTGCGGGTCAGCCTGTGGTTATGACCCCATGGATAGTCAGGACACAGGTGCACAGGCTACATCTGCAGCTGAGCAGATGGTGATGACAGATACCCTCTTGAGTGAGACTTTCGGCCTTGATACTCAGGTAAATATTAGCAAGTTTATTGAATTTAATTTATTAAATTTTATTTTTGAAATACAAGATTAACTAATTTAAATTGATGATTATAATGAAATTTCAGGGTCATAGCGTCGATGCAGTTTTCAGTGGTTCTCCACCTGCATTTTTCACTAGATCATCTACTGTTGAGGTATGTAACTAGTAAACAATTATAAATATTACATGTGAATAGCATCGTTATATGAATGGTATTCTAATTTCTGATTTTGGATGTTGAATAGGTTAATACTGTAGATTTCATGGCAACACCTGCTAGTGGTGGTGGACTTCAAAGCTTTATAGAGGTAATAAAATAAATAGTTTAATGAATGAATTGTACTTACTAAATTTTTGTATGTGATTTGTGTGTTTTATTGTGTATACTTCCATGTTTAGATGAATGTGTGTGTATGTTAGGAGCCATGATTTGCATCACTATTATAGTTTTCGTAATTGAATAATGTTGTTTTATTTCCAGATGATGTAGGCTACGGAGACACCTCCCCATGTTCATAGGGCAATGGAGCAGGGTGTGGCCTCTACGATTCATAGCTCCATGGCATTGACAGGGGTATGAGGCAGATTAGTAAATTTCAATTTACATTCATTGTTATAGTTGTCTATTTTTGAAAAATCAAAAGATTATTGATTTGAAGTTTAATTTCTATCTGGATGGTTTCTATAGGACATGACATCACCAGGGCCTATTCCTGCTACTGAGGCAAACGAGGAGACAGATTATATGTTAGTGGTAAGTGATTATTTTGTTAAATGTTTCATTTTTTTATAACATGTAATTTCTATATATTAATGTCTATACTTTTTATTGTAACAGGTAAAGGTGCAGGAAGAACTAAATAGGAGGAGTAGCCCTCGGGTTCGTAGTAGACCACCCACATGCATGTCTCCATCCCCTAGAAGATCAAAGGCTGCTCGTGATTTATTCTCTTCACCAGCCAGAGGGGAATGACTTTTTATTGTGTTCCTTTGTTGTATGCCTATATGGCATTTGTGGACATATATTTTGTATTGTACATAGTTGACATTGTATGCCTATATGGCATTCTTGTAAGCCTATATGGCTATTTTGTATATATGTTATACTTATATCGACAAATATTGATGTATGCCTATATGGATATTTGGTTAATACAAATCTTTTTTATTGATGGCGTCCATACTTGCATTATAAATCCACTTTTGAATGGATATTTGTAGATGTCTACTTCAAATATTTAAAGTCCGATTGTATTACATAGGATGTTTGCATTTTCTTTGATAGGCTTGATAGGCCATGGATTACATGATGGTGTTTGATGGAAAAGTATGGTACTAGAAGACTCTAGTTCATTCTTAATACGCTTGTGATTGATAATATCTTTGCATGATTGCACTTGATCTTGGATCATGGGCATGTTGTTAGGATTTTGATTGCATTGTGGTGTTTGATGGATAGGCATGGTGTAAGAGACCCAACTAGTTCTATGAAAATTTTTCCTTACTTAAACAATTTTACTTGCTATCAATTCATCGACTACTTCAACAACACAAAGATATACATCAAAGATAACTACTTGAATGAATCAACCTTAGAGTTGGGTACTTGTCTAGTTATTTGACTCAATCAACTTGCAATGTCTTATTACATCGATAATGCTTTCAATAGCATGAAGTTACAACTTATTCAATGGAGATACAAAAGAACCTTAACTCCTTCTGACCAATGAGCATTTAGGTAATTGTAACAACCTTAACTCCTTCTAGAGATCCTTAGGTGCAGATTTCTGAATTGGGCGCCAAGTTGAGGTGATCTCCTCCTGAAGTTGCGCCTTGCCAACATTAGGTACCTATTAGAGTTTATGGATGCTCTGGATTGTTTCCAAGAGTAGGCGCCCAAATGAGTTCTCTGGAACCCAGGTGTTGATTTCATGCATCATGAGTTATAGGCGCCAATATGATGTCGTAGTTCCAAGACTCTTAGGGTTAGGCGCCAACTGAAGGTAGTAGAGACCAGACTAGGTGCCATCCTAAGCTGGGCGCTCCCTTGAGGTGGCAGAGACATGGATGAACGTCTGGTGGGGTTTGATGACTCTATATTGACACTAAAATTCACTTAGGCGCAATATTAGTGTTCTTCTGACTAGGCGCCAGATAGGAGGATTCTCAGGGGTTTTGGCGCCTAGGTTACAACTTGTCAATTTCTCAAAGAATCTTTGAAACACTTGACTTCCAAGGATTATCATCTTACCCTCTAATGGAGCACCTTGTTCCAAAATTGGTCTTGGGGACTTGCATCTCTCTTAGGTGCATGTTTGGAGTAATGTCAACTGGTATCAGTGCCTATTATCTCAATTCACACTTGACATCAAACTTTTGAAGCTCTTTTACCCTAGCACCTTTATCTTCTATCAAGCGCCTAACATTCTGGAGGTGAATTCCATCTTAATCCAAGTCTTCAAGGTACTTCCAAGTTTAGGCACAAAACAAGGTTATGGAGGAGCAGAACCATGCCTTAGGAGGATGACTGAACCCTAGGCGCCAATTTGAGGTTGCAAGAGCATAGGTATGCACCAAGCAAAGTTTGATGCTCAAAACATTAACATTATTCAGTGAAATCCTTTTTTGACTCTAGGCGTCATTTGGAGGCTAGAAAGAGGGAAGTTGACACCAACTGCATTAGGCGCATTTCTGAGGTGATGGAGACCAATAAGTGCGCCTTGTCCTCTAGCTCTATTCCTTGTTAACTTTACAACTTAGATTATCTGAACAACACTGAGAATGCTTCCCTTCTTCCTGATACAAGTTGAAAGATCCACTGGGTGCCATTTCAGGTGTCTAGAGAGATCATCAACCAAGGGCGCTAATAGAGCCTTTGGCAAATGGAAAGAGCGCCTTACTTAGATTTGATTTCTGGATGCCAGAATTGAGGAATTTTGTGCCTTGGCTAGGAGTTTCTCATTTCAATCTTGATTATTCATCTAAGTGACTTTCCTTAGCTCCCAAGCCTTCAATCTATCCATTACCCCCTGCTAGGTGCTCAAAATAGAGTGTTAACGCCTTATGAAGGTTAGGCGCATTCTGAGGGTGGGGTAGGCAAGTGAGGGCACCAAACTAGGCCTTGAGACTTCTCTCCTCATCAAAGGCTTTCAATCCTAGGCGCCAGATCCAAAGAGTTCCAACCAACACATGTGCCTAGTGCTGTGAGTTCACCCAAAGGACATCTTTAACTTGAAAACTTTCAATCTTCATCCATCTATGCTAGGTGCTCAATTGGAGGATCCCTAGAAACATGTATAGGCGCCTTGAGGTTCTTAGGCACTTAATTTGGATGATCCTTGTGCTAGGTGCTTAGTAAGGAAAATTGGAGTGAAATGGGTGCCTAGGCTCCCAAGCTTCCATACTTAGTCAAATTTTAGGGTTTTGACCTTGTTCCTGCAAAACAAACTCTTATATAGTGATGTGCAATCGTCACCTAGTGATGGATGATATTATATAGTGGTTGGGTGTAATGGACAAACTCTTGGATTATGATTATTAATTGTAGTGAGAGTGCTTTGACATCTTGGCTACTATTTTTAGGAGATGGTTATCTTCATGTGGTTGTAGATGTTGATCCTTGGTTTAGAGGTGTTTGGTAGTGTGTCTTGGTGGACTCTTGATTCTAGATTAGAGTATTAGCATGATACAAGTTCTCTTGAGACTAGGATGTCTGTATTGGTGCATGTGATCTTCTAGGAGGAGATGTTAGATCATGATGTCATGTTTGGATACCTAATTTTGTAGTTGGAGTTTTGACAGTGGTCTTGTTGGTTCTCTTGATATTGAGTACATTGGTCATGTGCTTGGGAGCTTCATGATAATGTGGTGTTGCATTTGGAGCTTAACATGGATTGATTGGTTGTAGGTTCTCATACATACTTCGAGACTTGGGTGAGGCTAGAGTTCTCTTGGGATTAGAGACACTTGTTGAGATGGTTACCCTTTAGAGGTTTTAGCAGGAAGACACAAGTGCACCTCCCTCAATGAAGTTCATTTTGTTAACTTAGTTCGTCCTAGTGACTCAAGGGGTTGTTATATTCTTTAGGTGCAATCTTTCATAGACTAAAACATTCACTCCATGTTAAGGCGCTCAAAGGAGGCTCTGGAGATGGAAAATAGTGCCTTAACTCACTTATGTAAATTTTGGACTTTTAGGCAATTGCAAGATGTCTTGGAGGGCTCAATTCTTCAAGGCGCCCATTTTGTTCACCACTTGTAGCATCACTTGTTCAAGGCGCATGTGTGATTTGGTGAAAAACAGGCACCTAGAGTGAATAGGCTTTCATCCTGACTTAATACATTGCCTCCTTCTGACAATTTTTGGGGCAGCAGAAAACCTTTCACTGCGGGAAAATGCCTCAGAGCTATAAAAAACCGAGAGAGGTTATTGTAGAGGCACTCTATGTGATCGCGTTGCCTTAGACAGAATGTTTCTAAGTGACACAGTTTTTGAGTAACATCTCGTCAAAGATTGTTGCCTTTTTGCACTTTGGACTCTTTAGGGATATTGTCGGTACAATGTAGCTCCGACTGTTTCGACATTTTTGGGTGAAAAATAGGACCATGCCTAGTGTAAATGTACCCATTTAGATGCGTTGGAACAATTAGTTTGGTTGCATCAGGAGCAGGATGAAAGTTACACCCCTTTGCAACTTTACACTGCCTCCTTCTGACAATTTTTGGGGCAGCAGAAAACCTTTCACCACGGGCAAATGCCTCAGAGCTATAAAAAACTGAGAGAGGTTATTGTAGAGGCACTCTACATGATCGTGTTGCCTTAGATGGAATGCTTCTAAGTGACACGGTTTTTGAGTAACATCTCGTCAAAGATTGCTACCTTTTTACACTTTGGACTCTTCAGGGATATCGTCGGTACAATGTAGCTCCGATTGTTTTGACATGTTTGGGTGAAAAATAGGACCATGCCTAGTGTAAATGTACCCATTCTGATGTGTTGGAATAGTTAGTTTGGTCGCATGAAGAGCAGGATGAAAGTTACACCCCTTTGCAACTTTACACTGCCTCCTTCTGACGATTTTTGGGGCAGCAGAAAACCTTTCACCACGGGCAAATGCCTTAGAGCTATAAAAAATTGAGAGAGGTTATTTTAGAGGCACTCTACATGATCACGTTGCCTTAGATGAAATGTTTCTAAGTGACACAGTTTTCGAGTAACATCTCGTCAAAGATTGCTGCCTTTTTGCACTTTGGACTCTTTAGGGATATCGTCGGTACAATGTAGCTCTGATTGTTTCGACATGTTTGGGTGAAAAATAGGACCATGCCTAGCGTAAATGTACCCATTCAGACGTGTTGAAATAGTTAGTTTGGTCGCATCAGGAGCAGGATGAAAGTTACACCCCTTTGCAAATTTACACTGCCTCCTTCTGACGATTTTTGGGGCAGCAAAAAACCTTTCACCATGGGCAAATGCCTTAGAGGTATAAAAAACTGAGAGAGGTTATTGTAGAGGCACTCTACGTGATCGCGTTTCCTTAGATGGAATGTTTCTAAGTGACACAATTTTTGAGTAACATCTCATCAAAGATTGCTGCCTTTTTGCACTTTGGACTCTTCGGGGATATCGTCGGTACGATGTAGCTCCGACTGTTTCGACATGTTTGGGTGAAAAACAGGACCATGCCTAGCATAAATGTACCCATTTGGATGCGTTGGAATAGTTAGTTTGGTCGCATCAGGAGCAGGACAAAAGTTACACCCCTTTGCAACTTTACACTGCCTCCTTCTGACAATTTTTGGGGCAGCAGAAAACCTTTCACCACGGGCAAATGCCTTAGAGCTATAAAAAACCAAGAGAGGTTATTGTAGAGGCACTCTACATGATCGCGTTGCCTTAGACAGAATGTTTCTAAGTAACACAATATTCGAGTAACATCTCGTCAAAGATTGCTGCCTTTTTACACTTTGGACTCTTCAGGGATATCGTGGGTACAATGTAGCTCGGACTGTTTCGACATGTTTGGGTGAAAAACATGACCATGCCTAGCGTAAATGTACCCATTTAGACGCGTTGGAACAGTCAGTTTGGTCGCATCAGGAGTAGGACAAAAGTTACACCCCTTTGCAACTTTACACTGCCTCTTTCTAACAATTTTTGGGGCAGCAAAAAACCTTTCACCACCAGCAAATGCCTCAGACTATAAAAAATTGAGAGAGGTTATTGTAGAGGCACTCTACATGATCGCGTTACCTCAAACAGAATGTTTCTAAGTGACATGGTTTTCAAGTAACATCTCGTCAAAGATTGCTGCCTTTTTGCACTTTGGACTCTTCAGGAATATCGTGGGTACAATGTAGCTCGGACTGTTTTGACATGTTTGGGTGAAAAATAGGACCATGCCTAGTGTAAATGTACCCATTCAGACACGTTGGAATAGTCAGTCTGGTCGCATCAAGAGCAGGACAAAAGTTACACCCCTTTGCAACTTTACACTGCCTTCTTCTGACGATTTTTGGGGCAGCAGAAAACCTTTCACCACGGGCAAATGCCTCAGAGCTCTAAAAAACTGAGAGAGGTTATTGTAGAGGCACTCTACATGATTGTGTTGTCTCAGACAGAATGTTTCTAAGTGACATGGTTTTCGAGTAACATCTCGTCAAAAATTGCTGCCTTTTTGCACTTTGGACTCTTCAGGGATATCATGGGTACAATGTAGCTCGGACTGTTTCGACATGTTTGGGTGAAAAACATGACCATGCCTAGTGTAAATGTACCCATTCAGACACGTTGGAATAGTCAGTTTGGTCGCATCAGGAGCAGGACAAAGTTACACCCCTTTACAACTTTACACTGCCTCCTTCTGACGATTTTTGGGGCAGCAGAAAACCTTTCACCATGGGCAAATGCCTCAGAGATATAAAAAACCGAGAGAGGTTATTGTAGAGGCACTTTACGTGATTGTGTTGCCTTAGACGGAATGTTTCTAAGTGACACGATTTTTGAGTAACATCTTGTCAAAGATTGCAGCCTTTTTGCACTTTGGACTCTTTAGGGATATCGTTGGTACAATGTAGCTCCGACTGTTTCGACATGTTTGGGTGAAAAATAGGACCATGCCTAGCGTAAATGTACCCATTCGGACGCGTTGGAATAGTTAGTTTGGTCGCATCAGGAGCAGGACGAAAGTTACACCCCTTTGCAACTTTATACTGCCTCCTTCTGACGATTTTTGGGGCAGCAGAAAACCTTTCACCACAGGCAAATGCCTTAGAGCTATAAAAGACCGAGAGAGGTTATTGTAGAGGCACTCTACGTGATCACGTTGCCTCAGATGGAATGTTTCTAAGTGACATGATTTTCGAGTAACATCTCGTCAAAGATTGCTGCCTTTTTGCACTTTGGACTCTTCAGGGATATCGTCGGTACAATGTAGCTCTGACTGTTTCGACATGTTTGGGTGAAAAACAGGACCATGCCTAACATAAATGTACCCATTCAGATGTGTTGGAATAGTTAGTTTGGTTGCATCAGGAGCAGGATGAAAGTTACACCCCTTTGCAACTTTACACTGCCTCCTTCTGACGATTTTTGGGGCAGCAGAAAACCTTTCACCACGGGCAAATGCCTCAGAGCTATAAAAAACTAAGAGAGATTATTGCAGAGGCACTCTACGTGATTGCGTTGCCTTAGACAGAAAGTTTCTAAGTGACACGATTTTTGAGTAACATCTCGTCAAAGATTGCTGCCTTTTTACACTTTGGACTCTTCAGGGATATCGTGGGTACAATGTAGCTCGGACTGTTTCGACATGTTTGGGTGAAAAACATGACCATGCCTAGCATAAATGTACCCATTCGGACGCGTTGGATTAGTCAGTTTGGTCGCATCAGGAGCAAGACAAAAGTTACACCCCTTTGCAACTTTACACTGCCTCCTTCTGATGATTTTTGGGGCAGTAGAAAACCTTTCACCACGGGCAAATGCCTCAGAGATATAAAAAACTGAGAGAGGTTATTCTAGAGGCACTCTACATGATCGTGTTGCCTTAGACGGAATGTTTCTAAGTGACACAATTTTTGAGTAACATCTCGTCAAAGATTGCTACCTTTTTGCACTTTGGACTCTTCAGGGATATCATGGGTACAATGTAGCTCAGACTGTTTCGACATGTTTGGGTGAAAAATAGGACCATGCCTAGCGTAAATGTACCCATTCAGACGCGTTGGAATAGTCAGTTTGGTCGCATCAAGAGCAGGACAAAAGTTACACCCCTTTGCAACTTTACACTGCCTCCTTCTGACGATTTTTGGGGCAGCAGAAAACCTTTCACCACGGGCAAATGCCTCAGAGCTACAAAAATCTGAGAGAGGTTATTGTAGAGGCACTCTACATGATCGCGTTTCCTCAAACAAAATGTTTCTAAGTGACATGGTTTTCGAGTAACATCTCGTCAAAGATTACTACCTTTTTGCACTTTGGACTCTTCAGGGATATCGTGGGTACAATGTAGCTCGGACTGTTTCGACATGTTTGGGTGAAAAACATGACCATGCCTAGTGTAAATGTACCCATTCAGATGCGTTGGAACAGTCAGTTTGGTCGCATCAAGAGCAGGACAAAAGCTACACCCCTTTGCAACTTTACACTGCCTCCTTCTGACAATTTTTGGGGCAGCAGAAAACCTTTCACCACGGGCAAATGCCTCAGAGATATAAAAAACCGAGAGACGTTATTGTAGAGGCACTTTACATGATCGTGTTGCCTCAGACAGAATGTTTCTAAGTGACACGGTTTTCGAGTAACATCTCGTCTAAGATTGCAGCCTTTTTGCACTTTGGACTGTTCAGGGATATCATCGGTACAATGTAGCTCCGACTGTTTCGACATGTTTGGGTGAAAAATAGGACCATGCTTAGCGTAAGTGTACCCATTTGGATGCGTTGGAATAGTTAGTTTGGTTGCATCAGGAGCAGGATGAAAGTTACACCCCTTTGCAACTTTACACTGCCTCCTTCTGATGATTTTTGGGGTAGCAGAAAACTTTTCACCACAGGCAAATGCCTTAGAGCTATAAAAAACTGAGAGAGGTTATTGTAGAGGCACTCTACATGATCGCGTTGCCTTAGACGGAATGTTTCTAAGTGACATGATTTTTGAGTAACATCTCATCAAAGATTGCTGCCTTTTTGCACTTTGGACTCTTTGGGGATATCGTAGGTACAATGTAGCTCCGACTGTTTCGACATGTTTGGGTGAAAAATAGGACCATGCCTAGCGTAAATGTACCCATTCAGATGCGTTGGAATAGTTAGTTTGGTCGCATCAGGAGCAGGATGAAAGTTACACCCCTTTGCAACTTTACACTGCCTCCTTCTGACGATTTTTGGGGCAGCAGAAAACCTTTCACCACGGGCAAATGCCTCAGAGCTATAAAAAACTAAGAGAGGTTATTGTAGAGGCACTCTACGTGATCGCGTTGCCTCAGACGAAATGTTTCTAAGTGACACAGTTTTCGAGTAACATCTCGTCAAAGATTGCTACCTTTTTAGACTTTGGACTCTTCAGGGATATCGTGGGTACAATGTAGCTCGGACTGTTTCAACATGTTTGGGTGAAAAACATGACCATGCCTAGCGTAAATGTACCCATTCGGACGCGTTGGAATAATTAGTTTGGTCGCATCAGGAGCAGGACAAAAGTTACACCCCTTTGCAACTTTACACTGCCTCCTTCTGACAATTTTTGGGGCAGTAGAAAACCTTTCACCACTCAGAGCTATAAAAAACTGAGAGAGGTTATTGTAGAGGCACTCTACATGATCCCGTTGCCTCAGACAGAATGTTTCTAAGTGACATAGTTTTCGAGTAACATCTCATCAAAGATTGCTGCCTTTTTGCACTTTGGACTCTTCAGGGATATCGTGGGTACAATGTAGCTCGGACTGTTTCGACATGTTTGGGTGAAAAATAGGACCATGCCTAGCGTAAATGTACCCATTTGGATGCGTTGGAATAGTCAGTTTGGTCGCATCAGGAGCAGGACAAAAGTTACACCCCTTTGCAACTTTACACTACCTCCTTCTGATGATTTTTGGGGTAGCAGAAAACCTTTCACCACGGGCAAATGCCTCAGAGCTATAAAAAAATGAGAGAGGTTATTGTAGAGGCACTCTACGTGATTGTATTGCCTTAGACAAAATGTTTCTAAGTGACATGGTTTTTGAGTAACATCTCGTCAAAGATTGCTGCTTTTTTGCACTTTGGACTCTTCAGGGATATCGTGGGTACAATGTAGCTCAGACTGTTTCGACATGTTTGGGTGAAAAACATGACCATGCCTAGTGTAAATGTACCCATTCAGATGCATTGGAACAGTCAGTTTGGTCGCATCAAGAGCAGGACAAAAGTTACACCCCTTTACAACTTTACACTGCCTCCTTCTGACAATTTTTGGGGCAGCAGAAAACCTTTCACCACGGGCAAATGCCTCAGAGATATAAAAAACTGAGAGAGATTATTGTAGAGGCACTTTACATGATTGCATTGCCTCAAATGGAATGTTTCTAAGTGACACAGTTTTTGAGTAACATCTCGTCAAAGATTGCAGCATTTTTTCACTTTGGACTGTTCAGGGATATCGTCGATACAATGTAGCTCAGACTGTTTCGACATGTTTGGGTGAAAAATAGGACCATGCCTAGCGTACATGTACCCATCCGGACACGTTAGAATAGTCAGTTTGGTCACATCACGAGCAGGACACCAAAAATGCAAAAGTTGCTTTGTGCAACTTGACAACATTGACACTTTTTTGCAACATGACTCAAAGACTCAAACTGACCCCAAATGACTCAAAGTGACTTAAAATCACCTTGATTTTGGTGCCCAATGTACATTATAGAGGTTGAGGCGCTCCTTATCATTCAAACATCTTAGATGAGCGCATAGGAAAGGAAAAAGCTCTAAGTTTCATCATCATGAGCGCCTAATATCAAGAGACTTTAATGGCTCAAAGCTTGGCATGGAGTCCTAAGGTGCATTTCATGTCTCCTTTCATCCAGTTTGGTGCCCTTATGTAGATTTTTCAACTTGATTTTGCGCCATATATGTGAAGGAAGATCTAGAGGCGTGAAAGTGGATGTCATATTGCAAGAGTTTGGATCATCAAAATTGAAAGAAATAAGAAATGAGTTTGGTCGCATCAGGAGTAGGACACCAAAAATGCATAACATGATGATTTAAAAATGTGTACATATGTGTAAAAATGCAGGAGGAAATAAAAAAAGACAAACCTTACAAATTAATGTGCATACTTACAACTCAATATAACATAACTTTACAAAATCAATGTGAATACTTACAAATTAATCCAATGAACCATCCGGGTCTGCTCTACTCTTTATTGTGTCAAGTATTGCTTCATGGTCAGACTCACGCACCTTCCACAATTTTTTGTTCAAAGGTCTACCCCGATACTTTATCAAATGAACATTGGATGCCACGACAAGGTTCGAGTAATGAAGAATCTTTCGATGCATGTCAAAGTCTTGAAATAGCCAAATATTAACACTCTTATGTGGGTACCTTCTAGGCCATGTTCTAGTAATAACCACTGATCCTGTAGGGTATTCGATGTTTTCTCCATCTGTAATAGGGGCCTCCAATTTCTTTTTGGCCTCAACATAATGACATAAGTAATAATCTGTTCCCTCTTCATTATCTTCATCTGCAATAACTGCATATACGCGCCCTACATTGATATGTGTAGCAAATTAGATGAAATTAGTCAACATTACAAAAACACTACAAAGTAAGATGACATTACCTGGTTGAACTAGATGAAATTAGATGCATATACGTGCCCTATATTACTTGGTTGAAATAAATCTGATATGTGGTCAAAGTCAACTGACAATTCCATCTGTGTTAGTTCCAGTGCCGTCGGGGGTCGATACGTGTCAAGTGGGCTAAGATAACTTAACTACGATTCGTCAACCCACTCCTTTGACTCGCACTCATCCCAGACTTGAATTGTACAAAAAGAACAAAAGCATGACATCTTTCATGTATGGATACTCCATGAACCTGCAATTGAGCTTCTGAAAGAGTGCATCTCATTTGATCCTGTCAGTGTACAACAATCCTCATATGGTGCAATGTTAGTATCATCTATCAACCAAAAAAATCTATGAACTAAAGACTTACCTTCATTACCTGGACCCATGGAAGCATTACACCACTCAACAATCGATTGTGCATCTGTCAACTTTGCATTGTCTTTATGCTTTAACTCTTCTCATGCTATGGCTCTTTTGATACATGCTCCTGCACCATCATGCTCCCCCTTTCCATGCTCGGCCTCACAAAAGTTCCACATATGTTGAATACCTATAAAATTATGCCTCCTACTCAACCAATAGAAATTCTGCAAGTTCTTGAATTGTGACGCATAGTTATCTGACCATATGATATGCTGACTGAACGATATGCCCCTTCTAGCCAAATCATTGTAGAACACTTGAAAGAAACCTTGCACGAACTCCGTAGAATGTGTGCGATCATCACTAATATAGAAATTATACTCCCTTATGATCTTTCTGTCATCCTCTGTACTATCATTCGCATGAATGAATGCGATGTGCACAATTATAGAAACCTGTGTGGAGTTGTAATATTGTGATTGCACCTCACGCTGTGGCTGTAGACTATAATTCTCTGCAAAGTTGACGACTGAAACAATGCTACCAACTGAAAATGTGTCCTTGCATAACTTGAATTGCAAGTCCAACCATCGAGCTCTATGGGCATGTCTTGCATACTCATACACTATGCTGTCACGAAATATAGGCATAAACTGATACACTGGAATCTTTTCAATAACTAATTCACACCTCTTTGCTTCTTTACCATCTTTTGTATTGTATTCCATTGTTTTATACTTGCCAAACTCTACTAGTTCATTTCCAACCGCATGTGTTATTTCCATATGTTCACATATTGGCAAATGTTGCAAGCCACCACAACGATGACATGTGCCATCCAAGCATAATTTCTTGTAGAATATTTGACCTTCCTCTCTTTCACATAAAATTCTTGATATGAAGTCTCTTGAAGATGTTGGTGGGGCACATATGGCACAACCCTGCAAATCATTGTTAGTATGCATATCTAAACATATAGACCTATAAGCATCAAAATGGTTAGAAAATTCAATATGTAATCTACAACAACAAGTAGTGCATGTGTGATTTATCTTAACATAGAAAGGTTTTAGAAATTCAAAATATCTTTGACAAATTTTAATTTGAGGATACTTCTCTAGAAATTTACCATAAAACTGTGTTTGAGTCTCATCCAAAAAATGCTTTGGATGTGGCTTGCGGTTCTAACTACCAATTCTCCTTCTTACCACATCCCTTTGATTCAGAGATACCCTTGTGTAATTCTTCCAAAAGTCTTCAATTAGTGATCTCAATGCTTCAACAATTGGTTTATCTTTTCGTGGTAGTCTCCCTGAGAACGCCCATAATTCATTGGCATTAGTGTCCTCAATTCTTTGGCATCTTCCAACGGCTCTTGATAAAGTTTTCCTATTAATTCTCAATTCTTGACTTGTCTTTCTAATGAGACGAGCTTTCCTCGTTTGACTACTTACTATAGTCGATGTAATCACACGCCGTGTTGCATTACTATCTTTTGTGTGTGAGGTGTTACCCACACTCTCATACGCACTCATTAGATTCTTGACAATAGATTTTTCACTTGAAGCCTCTGATGTTCTCAACCCAAGAATCTTCATGATAGACCTATACTTTATACTTCGCATCATTTCAACGAATAGTTGACATCTTTATGTCTCATTTAACTTTTCAAAGAACAATCTCCAAATCTTATTAGCATATCTTCTACAAGTGCATTTTGGAATCTTACCTTCCATTGGCTGCAAAATATTCTCATCAATATCAATCAAATACTTTGGCTTTCTATGCAAAATTCTAGGTGGTGTCAAGTTAGGTAAATTCATCTCAACATTAGGAATTTCATCAATATTTAAATGAGATGGGTTAGATGGCATACCTTCGATTGAAGATGGAATAGATGACATACCTTGAGGTTGAGGTGGGAATGATGGCGTACCTCCTTCATCACATGTGAGTGATGATGTACTCTCAACTTGAGATGTGGTAGATGGTGTCCCTACATGTTGACTTGCGGTAAAGGATGTGTCTCCAACTATGGTATTCAAATCTCTCGTACCACGAAGTTTTTGCATTCGTTCTCTTTGTGCCACCAATACCATATCTCTTTGTGATGGTTGTGGTTCCTCTTCAATTGGTATGTCTTCATTTATCGTTTCCAATTTCCTCTTCTCATGAAGTTCCCTCATAACCACTGCTTTCTTTGCATTCTTAGCTTCTATCTCTTCTTCTGTTGGTTTAATTCTTGATCGTTTCCTCGGCATGACAGAGAATTTTTCTGTAGCATGATAAAGAGACCAATATTAGTTCCTAAGAAATGAATACAAGATAATAGTGGGATTGTATTTTTTTTATGTTGTAAGGATTTATTCTTGTATAGTTTGACATCATGGTATGTTAAGGTTTGTTTATTACACATAATTATTAAAGAGCCCAAGTGTAGAAAATATACATGGCATCATGTGAGATTGTAGGCTGCTTTCTTGATTGGGAATGTGTCTATTTTAAACATGTATGATAAAGCATGATAAAGTAATTCAATCCAAAATAAGGAAAATGTAAAGAACATGCATGTAAAGACTTGACATACCTAAAAAATGAAGATTTCAATGGAGAGAGTACCCAATTATGTAGTGTTTTTATCTTCTTGCATCAAACTCCTCAACAATTTGAGTTTTTCACCACTTGCTTCCTTTTCAATATTAAATTCCTAAAATTAAATCACAATTAACATTGCAACACTACAAAAATTGAAACTTGAATAGATATATATCAAACTTGGTGTGAAAACTATGTTATTTCCTCCTTCTCAAGTTGGCAAAGTAGAAAAGGTGGTGGAAAGATCATGCAAAGGTGGTACAATGTGTCAAATGTGCATGTGAACTTCCCAATAGCATGAAAGCACTTCTTTTTTGTCAGAGCACGCGCAAAATCAGTAAGAAAATAGAGCATGTGGGCCTGGATCACGGGGGTAACCACTTTTTTACCGTTTCAATAGAAATACAAAACGCGAGCGCGTTATAATGCGCTCGCATTTTGTCCTGCTATAGATTCATCACATTCTTTGCATTGATCACATCTTTTTCCTACAAGGGCTTGCCAGATGCTCCGCCATATCATAGGCATAACAATGAAGGGGCAAGCCCTCACAATCAAGTTCTTGATAGAAAATGCCCTCAACCCTCAACATCAAACCCTAATCCTTCAACCCTTAACTCTGATCCCTCGACCCTCGACCCTCAACCCTCAATGTCAAATCCTAATCCCTCAACCCTCAACCCTATCCCTAAACCCTCAACCCTCAACGTCAAATCCTAATCCCTCAACCCTTAACCCTATCACTAAACCCTCAACCCTCAACGTCAAATCCTAATCCCTCAACCCTAATCCGTCATCCCTCAACTCTAATCCGTCATCCCTAAACCCTAAATGCTATCCATAATCCTACACCCTCAACAGACTTGATACTATACCTTAAACTCTAATCCCTTATCCCTAAACCCTCCAACCCTATCCCTAATCCTTACACCCTCCACACTCTACTTTAGCACTAATCCCTTGAACCTCAGCCCTATCCCTAAACCCTTGACCCTTGAACCTCAACCCTCAACCCTCAATGTCAAACCCTAATCCCTCAGCCCTTAACTCTGATCCATCAACCCTCAACACTATACCTTAAACCCTAATCCCTATCCCTGAACCCTTAACCCTTAAAATTTAAACCCTATCCCTACACCCTCAACACTTGACACTATATCTTAAGCCTTAAACCCTCATTCCTAAAGCCTCAACCCTCAATCCTATACCTTAAAGCCTAATCCCTCAACCCTCAACCCTAAACCTTATCCCTAAACCCTAATCCCTCAACCCTAATCCATCATCCCTCAACTCTAATCCCTCATCCCTAAACCCTAAATGCTATCCCTATTCCTAAACCCTCAACAGACTCAATACTATACCTTAAACTCTAATCCCTTATCCCTAAACCCTCCAACCCTATCCCTAATCCTTATACCCTCCACACTCTACTTTAACCCTAATTCCTCGACCCTCAACCCTATCCCTAAACCCTTGACCCTTGAACCTCAACCCTTAACCCTCAACATCAAACCCTAATCCCTCAACCCTTAACTCTAATCCCTCGACCCTCAACCCTATCCCTAAACCCTCAACCCTAAACCCTCAACCCTCAATGTCAAATTCTAATCCCTCAACCCTTCACTCTAATCCCTCAACCCTAAACCCTCAACCCTCAAAGTCAAATTCTAATCCCTCAACCCTTCACTCTAATCCCTCAACCCTAAACCCTATCCCTAAACCCTCAACACTATACCTTAAACCCTAATCCCTCAACCCTAACCCTAAACCTTGTCCCTAAACCCTAATCCCTCAACCCTCAACCCTAATCTGTCATCCGTCATCCCTTAACTCTAATCCCTCATCCCTAAACCCTAAATGCTATCCCTATTCCTAGACCCTCAACAGGCTTGATACTATACCTTAAACCCTAATCCCTCTACCCTCGACACTCTTATTTAACCCTAATCCCTTGACCATTAACCCTATCCCTAAACCTCAACCCTCAAACCTCAACCCTCAACTCTCAACATTAAACCCTAATCCATCAACCCTAAACCCTAATCCCTCAAACCTAAACCCTATCCCTAAACCATGAACCCTCAACACTATACCTTAAACCCTAATCCCTCTACCCTCGACACTCTTATGTAACCCTAATCCCTTGACCATTAACCCTATCCCTCAACCTCAACCCTCAATCCTCAACCCTTAACTCTCAACATTAAACCCTAATCCATCAACACTAAACCCTAATCCCTCAAACCTAAACCCTATCCCTAAACCATCAACCCTCAACACTATACCTTAAACCCTAATCCCTCAACCCTCAACCCTAAACCTTATCCCTAAACCCTAATCCCTCAACCCTAATCCCTAATCCCTCATCCCTCAACTCTAATCCCTCATCCCTAAACCCTAAATGCTATCCCTATTCCTAAACCCTCAACAGACTTGATACTATACCTTAAACTCTAATCCCTTATCCCTAAACCCTCCAACCCTATCCCTAATCCTTATACCCTCCACACTCTACTTTAACCCTAATTCCTCGACCCTCAACCCTATCCCTAAACCCTTGACCCTCGAACCTCAACCCTCAACCCTCAACATCAAACCCTAATCCCTCAACCCTTAACTCTGATCCCTCGACCTTCAACCCTATCCCTAAACCCTCAACCCTTAACGTCAAATTCTAATTCTTCAACCCTTCACTCTAATCCCTCAACCCTAAACCCTATCCCTAAACCCTCAACACTATACCTTAAACCCTAATCCCTTAACCCTAACCCTAAACCTTGTCCCTAAACCCTAATCCCTCAACCCTCAACCCTAATCTATCATCTGTCATCCTTCAACTCTAATCCCTCATTCCTAAACCCTAAATGCTATCCCTATTCCTAGACCCTCAACAGGCTTGATACTATACCTTAAACCTTAATCCCTCTACCCTCGACACTCTTATTTAACCCTAATCTGTTGACCATTAACCCTATCCCTCAACCTCAACCCTCAACCCTCAACTCTCAACATTAAACCCTAATTCATCAACCCTCAACTCTAATCCCTCATCCCTAAACCCTAAATGCTATCCCTATTCCTAAACCCTCAATAGACTCGATACTATACCTTAAACTCTAATCCCTTATCCCTAAACCCTCTAACCCTATCCCTAATCCTTATACCCTCCACACTCTACTTTAACCCTAATTCCTCAACCCTCAACCCTATCCCTAAACCCTTGACCCTTGAACCTCAACCCTCAACCCTCAACCCTTAACTCTGATCCCTTGACCTTCAAACCTATCCCTAAACCCTCAACCCTCAACGGCAAATTCTAATCCCTCGACCCTTCACTCTAATCCCTTAACCCTAAACCCTATCCCTATACCCTCAACACTATACCTTAAACCCTAATCCCTCAACCCTAACCCTAAACCTTGTCCCTAAACCCTAATCCCTCAACCCTCAACCCTAATCTGTCATCCATCATCCCTCAACTCTAATCCCTCATTCCTAAACCCTAAACGCTATCCCTATTCCTAGACCCTCAACAGGCTTGATACTATACCTTAAACCCTAATCCCTCTACCTTCGACACTCTTATTTAACCCTAATCCCTTGACCATTAACCCTATCCCTCAACCTCAACCCTCAACCCTCAACTCTCAACATTACACCCTAATTCATCAACCCTAAACCCTAATCCCTCAAACCTAAACCCTATCCCTAAACCATCAACCCTCAACACTATACCTTAAACCCTAATCCCTCAACCCTCAACCCTAAACCTTATCCCTAAACCCTAATCCCTCAACCCTCAACCCTAATCCCTCATCCCTCAACTCTAATCCCTCATCCCTAAACCCTAAATGCTATCCCTATTCCTAAACCCTCAATAGACTCGATACTATACCTTAAACTCTAATCCCTTATCCCTAAACCCTCCAACCCTATCCCTAATCCTTACACCCTCCACACTCTACTTTAACCCTAATCCCTTCAACCTCAACCCTATCCCTAAACCCTTGACCCTCAACCCTCGACGTCAAACCCTAATCCCTCAACCCTTAACTCTGATCCCTCATCTCTTAACCCTAACCCTAAACCCTAAACCCTAAACCCTCAACCCTCAACGTCAAATCCTAATCCCTCAACCCTTCACTCTAATCCCTCAACCCTAAACCCTATCCCTAAACCCTCAACACTATACCTTAAACCCTAATCCCTCAACCCTCAACCCTAAACCTTATCCCTAAACCCTAATCCCTCAACCCTCAATCCTAATCCATCATCCCTCAACTCTAATCCCTCATCCCTAAACCCTAAATGTTATCCCTATTCCTACACCCTCAACAGAATCGATACTATACCTTAAACCCTAATCCCTTATCCCTAAACCCTCCAACCCTATCCCTAATCCTTATACCCTCCACACTCTACTTTAACCCTAATTCCTCGACCCTTAACCCTATCCCTAAACCCTTGACCCTCAAACCTCAACCCTCAACATCAAACCCTAATCCCTCAACCCTTAACTCTGATCCCTCGACCCTCAACACTATACCTTAAACCCTAATCCCTATCCCTCAACCCTTAACCCTTAAAACTTAAACCCTATCCCTACACCTTCAACACTTGACACTCTATCTTAAGCCTTAAACCCTCATCCCTAAAGCCTCAACCCTCAATCCTTAAACCTTCAACCCTAAACCCTATCCCTAATCCCTCTACCCTCGACACTCTAACCCTAACCTTGACATTAAATGCTAATCCGTCAACCCTAAACCCTAATCCTAAACCCTCAACCCTCAACCCTCAACCCTCAACACTATACCTTAAACCCCAATCCCTCAACCCTCAACCCTAAACCTTATCCCTAAACCCTAATGCCTCAACCCTCAACCCTAATCCGTCATCCCTCAACTCTAATCCCTCATCCCTAAACCCTAAATGCTATCCCTATTCCTACACCCTCAACAGAATCGATACTATACCTTAAACCCTAATCCCTTATCCCTAAACCCTCCAACCCTATCCCTAATCCTTATACCCTCCACACTCTACTTTAACCCTAATTCCTCGACCCTCAACCCTATCCCTAAACCCTTGACCCTCGAACCTCAACCCTCAACCCTCAACGTCAAACCCTAATCCCTCAACCCTTAACTCTGATCCCTCAACCCTCAACACTATACCTTAAACCCTAATCCCTATCCCTCAACCCTTAACCCTTAAAACTTAAACCCTATCCCTACACCCTCAACACTTGACACTATATCTTAAGCCTTAAACCCTCATCCCTAAAGCCTCAACCCTCAATCCTTAAACCTTCAACCCTAAACCCTATCCCTAATCCCTCTACCCTCGACACTCTAACCCTAACCTTGACATTAAATGCTAATCTGTCAACCCTAAACCCTAATCCTAAACCCTCAACCCTCAACACTATACCTTAAACCCTAATCCCTCAACCTCAACCCTAAACCTTATCCCTAAACCCTAATCCCTCAACCCTCAACCCTAATCCATCATCCCTCAACTATAATCCCTCATCCCTAAACCCTAAATGCTATCCCTATTCCTAAACCCTCAATAGACTCGATACTATACCTTAAACCCTAATCCCTTATCCCTAAACCCTCCAACCCTATCCCTAATCCTTACACCCTCCACACTCTACTTTATCCCTAATCCCTTGACCCTAAACCCTATCCCTAAACCCTTGACCCTTGAACCTCAACCCTCAACCCTCAATGTCAAACCCTAATCCCTCAACCCTTAACTCTGATCCCTCGACCCTCAACCCTATCCCTAAACCCTCAACCCTAATCTGTCATCCCTCATCCCTAAACCTTAAACGCTATCCCTATTCCTAGACCCTCAACGGGCTAGATACTATACCTTAAACACTAATCCCTTATCCCTAAACCCTCCAACTCTATCCCTTATCCCTTAACCCTCATGATTAATAGCATTGAACATAAAAAAAATTGAGGGGAACATAACGCGAGCGCGTTATAACGCGCTCGCGTTATGCCAAACATGACAAACAATAGACTTGCGGGAAAGAAAAATGCAAGGCAAAACATAACGCGAGCGTGTTATAACACGCTCGCGTTATTTCTTGCTTTGGGAATCCCAAGCCTTGGGCTTGGGATTTGCTTTGGATTTCCAACCCAAAGGCTTGGAGTGCCTTATGAATAGTCACAGATGTGTTTTTCTATATTCTTCAAAATTTCACATAATTTTGTTCGTGCTAACCCTTAGATTTGCACGTGTTTCAAGGTTGAACAAATTAAACACATGGGTAATGTTAGGCTTTCTCTTAGCTATTTGACGATGTGATTTTTTTCACATTTTAACAATGTTAAGCCTTTCATCTTTAATTTCTTTTGTTTGTGTTCGTTTTTAGGCAAAAACCACTGTTTGGTCTTTTTTTCATTGTAAAATAACTATTCATTCAAATTTCAAAAAAATTACATATTTAGAAACTAGACTCCATTCTACAAATATTAAAAAAATAAAAAAATGATTTTCAATTAGTTTTCAAAATTTATAGGGGTAGCACGGCCAAAATTCTATTTTTTAGGATGTGTCCACTTTGAAAATTAGTAAAAAATCAAATATTCATCAAAAAATTATCAGAAAAATTGGGCATAAACTACATGCTATTAGCTAATTTCTCAATGAAGTGATTTTAAAAATACCAAAAAAAAGTTGACCTTTTGAGGGAGCCACAAAACATGCTATGTTATGTTTTTTTGACAGAAACAACACCAATTTCTGTGGCTCCCTCTTTTGAACCCCTTAATCTATGCCATTTTCAAAACAAAATAGTAGTTTAGAAAGTAGACTCGGAGCACTACGAACATTGTTTTGGTTGCATCTCCAAATTTTGAGTGTAACTATGCTCAATTTCTCATCCAAGGCCAGTATTTCCTGATTTTAGAAAAAAAGTGGCCACTTAAGACCCCTTTTTGGCCCCGCATCTTCCTGCACTTACCTAGATGGAAGCCCCTATCTGGTAATATGGTTAAATTAAATTTTGACAGGCAAGCAGAGGAAACCCTAAGCCCTCAGGCACAGATTGTGTGATCAAATCACGGGAGGGTAAGCTCCTCTTAGCTAACGCCATGAAAATCCCCCCAGGCACAAACAATTTGGTAGAATCATGGGCATTCTTGCATGGCCTTCAGCTAGTTGTGTCTTCAGGCTTCAAAGATGTGTGGATTGAAGGTAGCTCATTAAATATTGTTAATCCTTTAAGGTATGGTCGATCTGAATCATGGAGGGTAAACTATAGATTGGCCCAAGCCAGACAATTATTACTTAATTTCAATAGTTATCAGCTTTCCCATTTTTATAGGGAGGCCAATCAAGTGGTTGATTAGCTTGCAAACAAGGCCATTGATCAAGTTCCAAAGGAATGGACCATCAAGTCATCGCATGATGATCTTCCGACACAATTAAAACTCCATCTGGAGAAGGATACAATAGTTTGTCCAGCTAGAAGTTGAGGTGGATGCTCGCCTAGCCTGGGCACTATGAGTGTTGAGTGGATTGTTTTTTGTTTGTTTGGAGAGGGATTCATCAGTACTTTCTATCGTCATCCAAAAAGGTTTAACAGAAAGATCTCATTCTCTTGTTTCAATATGGAAGTACATAGCAGTTATGGTCAACGCCTGGTTTGTAACAAGGTGGCATCTCCTAGATTGGCTAGTAGAGAGTAATCTTTGTTTCTTTAATGCATTATGTAGAAGAATTTTTGATGGGACTTATGAAGTATTTTTGCTAGCTTCTCCTATAATGCAAACTTTTAATAAGGATAACTCCATAAGGGCATCTGAATGTCTTGTCTGCCTATGGATGTTTCCTCCCCTTTACGCCTAGTAGTGACTAGTTGGGCCTATCAGGACAGGATATTTAATGCGTAATGGTTAACATCTTATCCTTCTAAGGATATCTTATGTGGGCAATGAATTATAATCTTTAGCTTTTATTTTTGCAGTTGCGCTACCCCATAACATTTATGAAGCCCATCATAATGATATGCCACAGTGGTTGGTCCAACTCCTTGACAAGGTGGCTCTTTATTGTTGTTTTTGGTTGATAATGTCATGGTTCTATTCTACCTAGTTTTGCTTCTTTCTGTGTGAGCTTGCGTGCTTGTCTAATACGTTGCCGTGTGTTTGGCTAGCTATGTATATTCCAATGTAATCATTTTTTATTTTTTCTAGCTTTGGCCTGGCCTAGACGACATGCTCTATTAAAACACTATATATATTTTATTTTGTTTAATATATGTCTGAGGGATCCCACTACCCTCTTTCTAAAAAAAACTAATATTAACAATATATTAGGATTAATATTTTTAACTTAGACACAAGAGCACCAACTCAAGTAGCTTTTTGCATTATTAAAGTTCTTAACACTAGCATATCTATATTTAAAAATATATCTAAAGTATGCCAAGAGATATCCTTCTCGAGGTGCCTATTCCACCTATGTGTAGTAAATTGATTTAAAAAAAGGGCCTCGAGAAGGATATCTCTCGGTATACTTTAGATATATTTTTAAATATAGATATGCTAGTAGCATCTGGAGCGGCGAGCTTAATTCTAACTATATTATATATCTTAAGAATTATTATAATTATATAATATAATAATATAATATAGGTTAGATATATTACTATAATATATTATATATAATATAACCCTAACCCTAGCCCTAACGTTAATCCTGACAGTAATTCTAACCTTAATTCTACCCTTAGATCTACTTAAACAAAATTCTATTCTAATTCAAACCCTTATCCCAACCTTAATTTTAACTGTAGTTCTATTTATAGATATAAATGTAAACGACTTTTGGTGTTTTATTGTAACTATAAACCTAACCCTAACATTTAGGCCAATACTAACCCTAATTGTAATCCCAACCCTAACCTTGATTCTAATCATAGTGTTAACCCTATTTCTAACTATAATTCTAACCATAATTTTAACCCTAACCCTAAATCCAATTATAATTCTAATCTTGATTTTATCCCTAACCTTAATTCTTACCCCAATACTAATTCAAACCCAAATTATAACTATAACCCTAACCCTAACCTTAATCTTGATAGTAATGCTAACCCTAACTCTAATTCAAACCCTAATCCTAATTCTACCCTTAGATCTGTCCCTATTTAATATAATAGGTATGCTAGAATTATATATAATATAACCCTAACTCTAATCCTAACGTTAATCTTGACATTAATTCTAGCCCTAAATCTAATTCTATCACCAACCCTAATAGTAACCCTATTTACTACCCTAATTCTAACTTGAACATGAACCCTAAATCTAACCCTAATTGTAGGCCTAACTTCTAATTTGAACCCAAATTGTAACTATAACCCTAACCCTAACGTTAATCCTAACTATAATTCTAACCCTAATTTTACCCCTAGATCTTCTTAACCCTAATTCTATTCCTAATTCCAACCTAATTCCAACCATAATTCTAACCATAGTTATATATATATAGACATAAATGTAAACGACCTCTGTCATTTAATTGTAACTATAATCCTAACCCTAACGTTCACCCTAATTCTAACCCCAATTCTAACCCCAACCCTAACCCTAGCCCTAATTCTAAAACTAATTCTAATGGTAATCCTAACCCTAATTGTAGCTATAACCCTAAATCCAATTATAATTCTAATCTTGATTTTATCTCTAACCCTAATTCTTACCCCAATACTACTTATATTACTAATTCAAACCCTAATTCAAACCCAAACTATAACTATAACCCTAACCCTAACCTCAACCTCAATTTTGATAGTAATGCTAACCCTAACTCTAATTCTAACCCTAACTCTAATTCAAATTGTAATTCTAACCCTAACAATAACCGAAATTCTATCCCTAACTGTAATTCTAACCCTAACCCTCATTCTATCACTAAGCTTAATTCTATCCATAACTCTAACCCTAATTCTAACTCTAACCCATGTCATAAAACCCATTCCTCACCTCAATATAAGCGTTTCATTGTCCCACATCAATATTTAAAAGTTAGATTGCATCACATGGAATTGACCCCTGAATTTCAAAATTTAAAACTTATAATTTTCTTGACTCTTGCCCATTTCTTTCCCACCATGAGCTGACTTGGTACACATTTTGTATGATATATCACTTTTAGGGTCTTAGATATGTGATTTCTTTTGGCATTATCATTTTTTAGATTTTTTGAGGGATTGTATTCTTACTTATCATTATTCCATTATTATATCTTTTCTTTTAGAGTTTTGTGCTATGTTGAGATCTATCCTTTACCCACCCTAGCCACCCTTGTCAATCCCATTAGGTTTCCATTTCATATGTAATATACCACTAATTCTAACCCTAACCCTAATTCAAACACTAGAGTTAGGGTTAGGGTTAGGGTCATTTCAAATGATTTTATTGGTACAATATTAATTCCCAAATTTAAATTAATAGATAAAACCATTTGGTATGAAGTAATTGTTTATAGACATCATTTGACATCATAAGTAAAACATATAATGTGAAGTATTCCAACGCATGTACATTGCCACCCTTGTACTTGTAGACATAAGAATTATATTTGTCAACATAATATTCTTATCTATTTCTTTGCAAATACTCTTACCTTTCAAAATTACACCAATCATTCATATCATGGTTGTTGATTTGAGTTCCATAAATCACTCATGTTTTGTTTGGATCTCTTAACCTTGTTTTAGGATCTTACCTTTTTAACCCCAAAATTACATTCTTTTGGTTCAAACTTTACTTATTTAAAAGCCAAAAAAATTCATATATTAAAATTTTTAGTAACTATTCTAATAAGCTTGTAGTCTAAATATTTCTATAATCTAGGTGCATTTCTTTCCAATTTGTAATCTATTTTATATTGTGTTGTGTGAATTTTTCACAATACAATTGAATTGCATACCAAAACCCAATTTCTTAATAGTTAGATTTTCAATGCAACCTTGGAAATGTTAGTTCTTTTTGAAACAATTTGGTATGTAGCTTGTTTAACACTTTTTAATGGTGTTTATTCTTCATATTTGTTCACCTTGATAATCTTTCATGCAACCATGGGAGATAGAATGTCAACAATTGACATAATTATAATATTGGAGAATTATATGATTCTAAGCTCTTTTTAGTAGTATGATGTTTGATAACATAATTCAACTGAATGTTTTATATGTATATAGAGTTGATAGAAATAGAACAATTAATATAGTAGTTAGAAAATTTTACTTTTTGGAGGATTATGCATTTAATATCTTCCAAAGATGGAATTCCCAACGTAACCCTAATTACTAATATAGGTTATATATTACTAATAAAAGTAAATGTTCTATATATACATTGCTTATATTTAGTTTTTTTTTCAAATGTGATTGTAGTAGTTATTATAAAGGCCCATGAATAATGTAATTAATTAGTTTTATATATTTAGTTTTTACTTCATCACCCAAAAATCAAGATAAAGAATGAATACTATTTTAACTTTTAATATAACACTTAGCAAATTTATGAAAGACAATAAAACAAACCTTTTGTGGGTTTCCATAAAATATTTTAAAAAAAACTAAATTCATATAATCAAGGATTTTACATGTCCAATTGACCCCATGTCATGTGCCATGTTTTTTTTGGAATATATATAATGATGTTTGTAAATTGTAAAAAGTAAATAAAATAACTTAGGTGATGCTAAGTTCTAAATTATCAAAAATTATTTAAATTAATTTTTGTAATATTTCACCAATATGAAATGATTTATGCATATACCATTAACACCAAACTAAAGCATACAAATTAATAGCAAGCTGATTATTTAAATTTTTATGAATAGTAATTTTGATTTTGATTTTTTTTGGGTGCTTCTTGATTTTTGTTTTGTGCTTCTTCTTTTGTAATTCATGATTTTATTTTTTTAACTTTAAATATAGCACTTAACATAAAAAAAATAAAATAGACATTTTCTGGATTTGCATAAAATATTTTTAGAAAGAAAACTAAATTCATATAATCAAGAAAGGGGATTTTTATTTTGTGCTTTTTCCTTTGTAATTCATGATTTTATTTTTTAACTTTTAATATAGCACTTAATAGAAACAAATAAAATAGACATTTTGTGGACTTGCATAAAATATTTTTAAAAAGAAAACTAAATTCATATAATCAAGAAAGGGGATTAAAAGAATATTAAAAGTAAATGAAGATTTTACGGGTGTTCAATTGACCCCATGTCATGTGCCATGCTTTTTTGAGAATATATATTATGATGTTTGTAAATTGTTAAAAGTAAATAAAATAACTTAAGTAATGCTAACTTCCATATTATGAATTATTTAAATTATTTTTTTTAATATTCTAGGAATATGAAATGATATATGCATACACCATTAACACCAAGCTAAAGCATACAAATTAGTAGCAAGCCAAAATAATTTTGAGAGATGATTATTGAAATTTTTATCGATAGTTATTTTGATTTTGATTTTTTTCTCCTTGATTTGTGTTTTGTGCTTCTTCCTTTTGTAATTTATGATTTTATCTCATTGTTTTTGGTATTGGAGAGTTGTCAAACTTTTATGTTATACATATATATGTTTTAATTATTAATTTGCATTTTTTGCTATATTTTTGTAATGTTTATGATTATTATTTTAATATGTTGGCTATATAATTATTTTTTAAATTTGTTTTTGTTAACACACTCACGCACTTACACTCCACCTCATGTTGCCACTGTAGGTTAAGCTTCTCATGGTAATTAAAAATATATCATCGTTAAAGTTTTAAATATTAACTTTAGTTTTTATTATTATAATACCATTTAGTTTACCATAATGATTATAGTATTGATTATTACATTAAAAATTTATTAGAGTTAAATTTTTTAATATTAACTTTTTTTTTAATAAAGAGGGTAAAAACTTTATTAATCAAAGAGAGCCGTATAAAGCATAAAAGCAACAAGAGGCCCAAATGGGCCCAGAGACAACAAACAAGAAATCAAGAAGTGGTCATGCAACATATCACATCCTCCATGACCAAATCCACCAGAGCCTAAGCAAGATCCCCAGGTAAACTATCCCAATCATCCACCAGCTAGGCCCCATTCTTCTCAGAAGCCCATTTGGCCAACCCATCAGCCACCTTATTCCATTCCTGAGGGATATGAGAGAAGGTGATAGAATCAAATAAATCTCCAAGACTGGTGATTTGCTTAGCCAACACCGCAAGCTGCTAACTAACATCATCAAACTGCTTTCTATTTATCAAGTCTATCACCACCTAAGAATCTGACTCGTAGATAATCTTATTCCAGCCAAGGGCATATGCCTTCTTCAAAGCCAAAAGAATAGCCAAGGCCTTCATAAGATTATTAGAGTCCAGCCCCCTATATTCTGAGAAGAAAAACATAACCACCCCAAAACTATCTCTACCTACCCCACCAATGCCAACGTGCCCAGGGTTACCCCTTGCAGACCCATCAGTATTGATTTTCAAGACTCCAGTGGGAGGGGGAAACCAATGCCCTTCCCTAGAAACCTTCCTTCTAGAACACCTGCTTTGCCCAATCTTGGGCCTTCTGGGACCCCGAACAAGAATCCCCAGATTACAAATCACTCTAGTATCACCAGGATCCACCGGGGCTGACAGATCACACTTAGCATGCAAGGTCTCCTGCAAAGCCCCAAGAATGCGAGACCAAACTTGACCCACCAGCAACTTCTTATCTAGAAAGACCCTACGGTTGCACTCTAACTAGATATGCCATTTAATCAGACTAGGGCCAATTAGCCATGCTATGTGCAGAAACAAAGTCCTCGCTGGAATGGGCCCAAAGTCCTGCCGAAACTCCTCTAGAGAAGAAGGGTGCTTGCACTGCAAACTCCAGGCCCCCCACCAAAAATGCCAAATAGTCCTAGCAAAAGGGCACTGGAAGAAAAGATGTGAAACAGTCTCAACCTCTTTTAGACATAAGAAGCATAAGGAAGGACCTTGGAAGCCATGCTTACAGAGGTTATCGCAAGTCAAACATCTGCCATAAACCACCAGCCAAGAAAAGAAATTGCATTTTGGCCAAGAGAATTTATTCCAAATATTTTTCCACCAAGGAACCTCAGCACTACCCCAGGCCTGTCTGTCCAAAACACGATACCCTAAAGCAACAGTGAACTTCCCTTTTGGATCCGGACCTGAAGTTAACACATCCCGCTATGGGAGAGAACAACAGACTCTATCAGCCAAAATGGAGGACAACTCCCTCCTATCCTCCAAAGATCCACCCATGGGCCATTCCTACATATCCTTCCACTAGTAAACAATAGTTTTCCCCAAAGCCTAAGGGGCTTTGAAATCCATCACTCTACTCCAACTAGCCTGAACAAAAATCCTACATAAGTCCCCCAAGTGAGGGTGCGAGGAGAGGATAGGCGAGAAGCCATCCTAGGAGTCATGCCAAAAAAGAGCATCAGAGCCTCTATTGCATATCCAAAATAGACCTTGTTTAACCAGTGCAGCCCCCCTCTTAAGAGTATCCCAGATCATAGAACCTCTCCCCAAAAGACTAAAACAAGGCACCTCAGCACCCTCCACCTGCCCAAGGTACTTGAAGGTAAGGATCTTGGCCCAATACTGATGCTGATATGAACACCATCTCCAGTATAGCTTAGCAACCAAAGCTTGTCCATTCCAATCTATCCTACGCAAACCCATACCACCATCCTACTTTGGTTGGAAAACAACTTCCCACTTAATTAAGCTCCACTTCTTCGAAAGGAGATTACCCGAATAAAGAAACTGTCGACAGAGGCCCTTAAAATCTTTGATGAAACTTGAGGGAGCCATCAACACAAAGCACCTATATATAGGAAGGGCCTGTACCATGGACTTCAATAGAGTAACTCTTCCAGCTGTAGATAACCTTCTATAGGTCTAGTGACAAACCAGCCCATGAAATTTATCCATCACATCCTGCCAAAAACACTTGGGAAGTGGGCGCACATCCAGAGGGATGCCAAGGTATATAAAGGGAAGTTTCCCCACCTGAAACCTTAAGATCCTAGTAATACGATGTTGAATAAGCCTGGGGGTATTAAAGAAATAAATGCAAGACTTACTTTCATTAATGCTTTAACCTGAGGCAACGAGGTAACAATCCAAAATCTGATGCAAAGCAACCACTTCAGCCACATTAGCAACACCCATCAAAGCTGTATCATCAACAAACTGAAGATGAGTTTGAGGAGGAAGAGGATTGCTCCATTTCTATCCCTAAAAGAGCCCATCCATAACACGGGACAATGAATCTCCCCAAGCCTTCAGCCATCAAGATGAACAAATATGGGGATAAGGGGTCCCCCTGTCAAAGACCTCTAGAAGCACCAAACAAATCCAAAGACTCCCCATTTATAAGAATAGAAAATGAGGAAGTCCTCATACAACTCATGACCCAATCAATCCACTCACAACTGAACCTGAAGGATCTGAGAATTTTGATCAAAAAGCCCCAGTTAACTCTGTCATAAGCTTTAGCCATGCCCAACTTTATAAACATAGCCTTTTCCTTAGAAGAGGCCATAGAGTGAATAGTCTCAGCTGCAATAACTACTCCGTCCAAAATCTGTCTACCCACAATAAAGCCCCCTTGTTCCTCTGAGATCAACTTATCTAGACATGGCTTCAAACATTCAACAATTAGCTTTGTAATGATTTTATACACCACATTGTACAAAGCAATTGGTTGAAAAAGATCCAGAGAATCAGCACCCTCGCATTTTGGGATAAGAGCAAGAAATGTGGCATTCATGGCTCACAACATTTCCTTATTCCTAAAAGACTCCTGCACCACCTCCAATAGATCAAGGTTGATGACTTCCCAAAATTCCTGAAAGAACTCAGCCGGGAACCCATTAGGACCAAGAGCCTTCCCTTTTTTCAACTGAAACACCACATACTCCAACTCCTTCAAATAAATAGGTTTAAGAAGAGAAGAATTCATATCCGTAGTCACTAGAGAGGGAATACAAGCCAAGATAGAAGCTTCCTCCTCACTAGCAGGTGGGGTATCTTCAGAAAAGAGAGAAGAGAAAAAATGAACCGCCTCACTAGAGATCCCTGAAGAGGAAGAAAGAACAGAACCCTCAGGAGAATGGAGAGAAGAGATAAAGTTACCTTGTCTTCGAGCCTTCACCAATTTATGAAAGAAGGAAGTATTCATGTCCCCTTCCTGAAGCCAATCAACACGGGCCTTTTGTTTCCAAAAAATTTCCTCATGAAGCTCCCATTCCTCGAGGTCTTTAACCACACTAACCTCAAGCCTGCTTAAATTCGCATCAAGTCCATGGTCCCGAATCTACCTAGTAATAGAATCCAAGCGTTCCTGGGAAACCCTTTTCCATTGAAACACATTGCCAAACTGATACTTATTCCAATGTTTCAATTTATACTTCACATATTGAAGCCTCTTCACAAATGAGTACATAGCTATACCAAAAGTAGGTCGTCCTTCAGTCCACCATCTAGAAACCAAGTCAAGAAGACTCTCCTCCCTGAGACACATAAGCTGAAATCTAAACGTTTGTTTCTTAGGACAACCCGCCAAACGGGCAGAGAATTTGATCAGCCAATGGTCTGATTCTCGCCAATCTAAAATTTTAGAACTTGACAGCCACTTGTCACCCACCCAAAAATAGGAAACAAGAAACCTGTCTAACCATTCAGAAATGGCATCATCCTCGAGCCTCCTATTATTCCAAGTAAACATGTCATTTGAAGGTTTGATATCCACAAGCTAGAGCCAAGCCAAATTATCCCTTAGAAGATCAGAAGAGGGGTCCAAACGAGGCACACCCCCCCTTTTCTCCTCGAGGGAGGCAATTGCATTGAAGTCACCTGCCATAATCTAGGGGAGGAAAGGATCCAACGATCTCAGAAGATTGATATTAGACCATAGGAGAGTCTTACCAGGGACATCCATCAGAGCATAAATGTTAGAAAGAAGAATTCTTTCCCCCATCTCCAAACTAATTGCAACTAGAGAAATGGAAAATCTACTAGAGATCCACCAAATAAGAGAAATTTGCCAAGGATCCTAGAGGCAAGAAAGACCCCCTGAGCTACCTTACGCACCCACACACTGGCAAAACCCTCTATTCCAAATCTTAGAAACACACTGCATCATACCATCCAAAAATAACTTCGTCTCCTGGAGGAAAACCACATTCAGAGAATGAGCACTAACCAAGTCCTGAATAGCCTTTTGTCTAGGGATGCTATTCATACCCCTTACATTCCATGATAACACAATCATCGCGAAGGGTGAGAGAAGTGAGTATCCAATGTCTTCACCGACCTAGGTTCCACCAATGTCTCTCCAGCCATCTTAACTTTCTCCTGATCCTTCTTCCTCCCCACCTTCTAGGGCTTATCAGGAGCACACTTTTTAGGGATTTTTACTGTAGACCCAGAATAGGAGAAGAAGAGAGGGCTTTTTTCTTACCAGAGTCTTCCAAACCTGGTTCGCAGGTTGAACTCACCTTTTCATTTGAAGAGGCCATGGGGGTTTCCACCAAACCATAAGAGTCCCCAAACCCAGCATCAGGGGGAGAAGCAACTGAATCCATCACCACCCCGGAAGCCACCACAGGAACTAGGACCGAGGTAGTGATAGGCAAAGACTCAAAATTATGATCAACTAAAGGAGAAGCTTCAACATGCATGTCAGAAGAAACCCCCTCCTCATGGACTAATTCATCCAAAGCCTCAAACTTGTTAAAAGTCTCCTCCTCTTGACGATCCTGAAGAGTCCTCTTTTGACCCTGATTCTTATTTCGTGCCTTAACTGGCACAAAGCCATCTTTATCCAGTACCACCCCCTACATGGGTGTTTTACCCTTTTCCGCCCTTGGATTAGACGGAGCCTTCACATTATCTGAACCACCAGCACCTGAGGCATGAGGGCACCTCCTTTGAAGATGGCCATACTCATGGCACAATCGGCACCTGAAAGGTAAAGTCTCATAGTCTAATTGTTGAGTCCAGGAGCTAGACCCAATAATCAGATCAATAGAATCTGGCAGAGGCTGGCTCAGATCAATCTCCACATAGACCCAGGTATAGGAAAAATTCACTTCTCCAGAGTTTGCTAAGACAGGCCAATAGGCTTCCCCAGCAGCAACGCAATTGATTGCAGAATATCCTGTCTCCAACATTCCAATGGCAATCAAGGAAAACAAACCCACACCGACACCTTCGAGGGTAACTCCTCTGCTGAATTAAAGCCTGCATGCCAAGGCTTCATGAAAAGGCCAACTTGATTATAAAAGTAGGGCCCTCCCTCAAAAATCTTGTTACAATCGGAGATACACGAAAAGACCACCAGAAAGAAGTTATTTGCAGCTAGCAAGATTTCAAAATCACCTTCCAGATTCCATGACTTGCGAATCCAGGGTTCTAGAAAAGGCATTGAAACCCTCAATCCCATAAATTTGCAGATTAAAACATGTTTTCTATAATACTCTAGGTCCTCGGCTACCGCCTCTATTTGAATCACCAGCTTCAGATGAACTTGAGCTCTTTCCAAGAATCTGTTTATCTTGTGCAATTTCAAAGCACCAGTGCTAAAAACCCCAACATCAGACGGGGATGGATGAGGAAAGCCGTCACCAACCCCTACCATAGCAGCATCCCCCGACGTCTCACCCAAAGGTACAGACCCTGCCATTAGAAAATCCCCTCAAGCCCTCGCATCCCACACCTACACCGAACAATGTACACACTCAAGAAGAAACCCCCCCACCCCCGAAAGCTAAAAAAACCCAACCCTTTGCGGAAAACAACCCCACAAAGCCTAATTTGTAAAGAAAAAATGCATACAATAGAGAACAAACACATCAAAACTCATTATTTTTCTAAGTATTAAACATAAATCACATTCATTATCCGTACAACAATGCATATTAAAGCCATAAAATGCAATATGATATGAGACTATGTGAGTCTAATATTAACTTATTATTAACAATATATTAGGATTAATATTTTTAACTTGACACAAGAGCTCCTCTTGAATGCACAAGACAACTGAGAGGGGGGTGAATCAGTTGTAACTTATAATTCCAAAAACCCTCACACACATTTAGAACCACATAAATTCAATTAACCCTTAAATTGTGAAGATTATTAAGCAAATAACATAAACTAAACCAAATCAACATCATACATAAGAGAACACCAGATTTACGTGCAAAACCTAAGAAGAGAAAAATCACAGTGAGGATTAGCTCACAATATAAAGTAATATCAACACCGAATATAATAAGGCTCATTGCCAGAGGGCTCGCTGCCCAAAAGAAAGGCTCACTGCCAAAAAGAAAGGCTCACTACCAAAGGCTCACTGCCAAAAAGAAAACAAGATAGAGAAGAATGTTATAATGAGAAAACCATCTCAATGCAACAAAGAAGTCCACCAAAACATCACCAACTGTAGACACTCAAAAATGACCATGTCATCGCATCACTTGCATTTCATCAAATCACTTGCATTTCAACATTAATTAAATAATCTAATTATTTAATTAATTTCATCAAAATCATCAAATTCTTCCAAATCTACTAAATTTGATGTTAATTGAATAAATTCCACTTATTTAATTAATTAAATCAAAAATCAACTTTATTCTTCCAAAATTAAATAATTTTTATTATTTAATTAAATCTTATCATCTTCCAAAATTCAAATCCATGTCAATTGAATAAATTAATTATTTAATTAATTTATCATCAAAATCCTCTTATCTATAATTAAATAATTCTAAATTATTTAATTAAAGCAACTATTCTTCCAAATTTAAATAAATCATTCAAATTTATTTAAATTGAATCTCAATCTCTAAAAATAAAATATAATCAAATATTTTATCTGTCTTCCATCATGCACAAACAATTAAATAAATTAATTTATTTAATTTGCCTCAATTATCTTTCAAATCTTCTAAAAATAAATCTTGTTCATCATGCACACAAAATTAAATAATTTATTATTTAATTTATCTCAAATCATTCAAAAAGCAAATTACATGTTGAGTTAATTGACTTAATCAATCTTGTTTTTATTGACAACTCTTAAATTAGAAAAAAAGCATTCTAATTTATGAAATCAAATCCTATTTTATCAAAAAGCAATTAACTCAAACAAAACTATCTTTTTGTGTGACACATGTCGTGTGCACATTCATCATGAATTCTAGATTTATCTCATCCATTAATTCCATTGAATTTTCTGGACCGTTGATCGATCATGTCTGAAACTTATATAAACCCCCCTCATCTTCTTCACAAACCCTCTTTGATCATTTATTCTCAGGCATTCCTTAATAGTGAATTGGGCATACATCGCATCATTGAGTACATCGATCTTTTGAGCATGAACACAACCTACATCCGCTTGTTGCAAACATGGTTTCGCAACATTATTGGGCAATCTACATTCATACAAAGAGAACTATACAATCTAGGTGAAGTCTTTCTTGTTTTAAATTGATTTATTCATTGATATTGGATTTTTACTTAGATCGATCTCTTTATGTTATGGGTAATTGAGTTGTTATTATCATTGCTTTGTGATCTTATCATTCAACCTCTTGATTTTTCCTATACACACCAACACCTTCGCAGTCATACTCAAGAATTGTAGACACCTTCTGCTCACTGCATCTAGTAATCTAACACATGAAAGCTTGTATTACACTTCACAAATTTGCTCTCTACTATTCTGCAATTCACATTTCACACATCACACACATCTTCCTCTCACATGCCTCAACACCTCAATAGTCATTTATACTATCTTCAACCTTGAAAACATTCTCCACAGTCAGTAATGCACCTTAACCAAGTAAATTCAAATTAGGTTGGCACCAAAACATTCCCGCAGTGGAAAGGAATGAAGGTGGACCACAACACACCTTAGCTTAGACCCAAAACTATTCATACATGCCACACCATGCTTCCACAATTATCGAAGTAGATCCGTAATTAGTGTAAACACCCAAGGTCGGTCGAACCTGTGTTAACACCATAAACATTTAAGTACACACTTCCTCAAAACTAAAGACAACTCATAGACCACACACCATGCTTGAACACAATCTAGAATATCCCATAAACATTTTGAAATCCAACAAATTCCTCTGCAACAACTTTCACCTAAAGAGAGTACGCACCCAATATACTCAAACATCTCTGCCCTACACCACAACTCAAGAAATCAGCTTGCAGAGCACCAAACCATGAACAACTTCAACTGAAGGTAGATATGAACATTATAAAAACACTTCCAGAACTGCAAGACCATAAACAAGTTTATGGAGAAACGCGGAGAAAAAACATTTCTCCCAGACACCTCTGCAATACATAGTTCACACATTGGTGAACACACCTTCCTTTGCACAACGATCCAACACAAAATTTTGAATGCAACACCTCTGAACACCTCTGATCAACATATCCAAACTGCATGAGTAGATCTTAAACATAGAAGCAATGCAAAGTAAAACTAGAACACCACTCTATATGCACGGACACCTTTACAGCACATTGTTTCCTCTTTTATTCAAATTTTCTTAAAAGCACTTGGAAACCAAGCACCAGAAGCACTTCCTCATCATCAAAGATAACATCAACTCAATACCAACTACTCACACTCTTGCAATAATCTCTTCCTCATACAGTTGACACCAATGACAACACAGACTTATTGACATCAATGACAACACTAACTGCACATACTTGCAACAATCTCCGCTTTTGTCATTGATGGAAACACACGATGTGAAAATCAATCAATGCAACAACATTCTAAATACTATGCTTCATTTTCCTTTTCCTTGCTCTCCCCCCTATCATACTACTCTCCTTTTGTCAACTAAATCTTTCCTTTTTTTTCATGTTAATCTCTCTCCCCCTTTGACATCAATGGAAAAGGGTGACACAACTCTCTATTTCTCATACTTGTACCTGCTCACCACTACTTTGCAAAATATTTTCTTTTACTGCTTTGCATACTCCCCCTTAGAAGCACACAACACCTGTAACATTTAGAAACCATAGCACATATCCTTTGACACAACCTACACACCAACATTTGCTCCCCCTAACTGCAACAACCAACAAAGCCACTACCTACTCCCCCTGAGAGGTAGCCTCCAACATCTATCCAGAACAAGGAATAAATCTTGGAAACCACTGGACTGATACATCTCCTTATGCATCAAAGAAGGAGGGGCAATAACCCCTAACTTCTCCCAGAAATACTCAAAAGTATCCTTAGGAAGAGCCTTAGTTAATATATCAACAACTCGATCCTTTGTATGCACATACTCAAGCTTTACTTCATTCTCTAAAAACTTTTCTCTCACAAAGTGATACTAGATTGAGATATGTTTATTCCTTGAGTGCATCACCAGGTTCTTTGAAATGTTAATAGCACTTGTATTATCATAGTTCAGATAGGAATTGGTTCATCATAAACAACTTTGGTATCCTTCAAGGTTTGCCTCATCCACAACACCTATGTGCAGCAAGAGGCTACTACAATGTATTATGCCTCTGCAGTAGATAAAGACACTTAATCTTGTTTCTTGCTTAGCCATGCCACCGATCTATATCCAACAAAGAATTCACCACCACTTGTACTTTTCCTATCATCAACACAACTGGCCTAATCTACATCTATGTAGGCACTTAGAGTAAAGTCAACTTATCCTTTAGATACCACAAGCCATGATCCAGAGTGCCCTTTAAGTATCTGAATATCCTCTTTACTGCTGCAACATGTGACTCTCTAGGATCTTCTTGAAATCTAGCCACAAGACAAACTAGATGCATAATATCTGGTCTAGTAGTGCTAGATATAAAAATCCTCTAATCATTGATCTATATCTGCTCTAATCAACCTTAGGAGTTTCATCATTCTTGCTCAGCTTTCAACCAATAACCATAGGGGTACATGCTAGTTTAGAATCTTCCATTCCAAACTTCTTCAACATTTCCTTGACATACTTTGATTGTGAGATGAAAATACTTTTATTTGTCTGATTGATTTGAAGCCCAAGGAAGAAATTCATCTCCCCAAACATTGACATTTCAAATTCTTTTTGCATCTCCTCTACAAATTTCTTACACATAGCTTCATTTCCTACAAAAATAATGTCATCAACGAACACAACTACAATAAAGATTTGATCATTTTCAACTTTGAAGTAAATATTATTATCTGCAGTTCCTTTGTTGTATCCTAGTTGTAACAGATACCTATCTAACCTTGCATACCAATCTTTGGGAGCTTGCATCAATCCATATAGTGCATTCTTTAATCTACAAATCATATCTAGTTTATCTGATAAATGGAATCCTTCTGGTTGTTCTATGTATACTTCTTCTTCCAGTTCACCATTCAAGAAAGCAAACTTCACATTTATTTGATATACTTTGAAATCCTTATATGCTGCAAAATCCAAAAACATCCCAATGCCTTCTATTCTGGCCACCAGAGCATATTTTTCCCCAAAGTCTATTCCTTCTACTTATGAGTATCCTTTACGCACAAGCCTTGTCTTGTTTCTTACCACTTCTCCATTCTCATTCAGTTTGTTTCGAAATACCCACTTAGTTCCAATCACATTTTTGTTTGTTGTTCTTGGGACAATTTCCTAAGTCTGATTCTTTTCAATCCGCATTAGTTCTTCTTCCATAGCCTTGATCCAATACTCATCCTTGCATGCTTCAATCACTGTTTTAGGTTCAACTTCAGAAAGTAAACATAGATTTACCTATAAATCATTAGTTTTCCACAATACATGATGTTGTGTATGAATGCTTGAGTAAAAAAATTAACACAGTCAAATCCAGAAGCATTCATACACAATAGATGTACTTGTTCTTCAACAACTTTTCTTCTTGTTAGTATACCTTTTCTCTTATCACCAATGATACATGCTCTTCAGAATGATGCTTCTACACATACTTGGGAGTTTTAGGAATATTTTTCGAAGCTTCTTCCTCTTCAATCTGCACTTCCTTTTCTTTATCTTTTTCTTCTTCACTACAAGAAGTCTCATCTAATCATATCCATTCACTTCTGAATTCATCTGTAGGTCTTCATCAACCTTGACATTTGCACTCTCAACAATCTTTCTTAGCCTCTTGTTGTAGCATTGTTAAGTTTTGATTTTATTAGAATATCCAAGAAAGATACGTTCATCAGATCTTGCATTAAACTTTCCCAAGTTTTTGTTATCTCTACTTATGTAGCATTTGCTTCCAAACACTCTGAAGTATTTGACAATAGGAATCTTTCCATACATAGCTCATAAGGAGTCTTTGTGCTATTTACTCTTTCTTGCACTCTATTTAGTATATAACAACAGTATGAATTGCTTCTCTCCAGTAGACTTCTGATAGATTTGCTTCTTTTATAATTGTCCTTGCAACTTCTTGAATAGTCCTATTCTTCCTTTCAACCACTCCATTTTGTTGAGGAGTCCTAGGGGTAGATAGATGCCTCTTTATTTCATGATTCTCACAAAACATGTTAAACTCATTGGAGGTGAACTCTCCACCTTTGTCAAATCTCAAACATTTGATTTTCATATCCATTTCATTCTCAACCATTTCTTTGAGTGCTTTAAACTTATCTAGGGCTTTTGATTTTTCTTTAAGAAAATAACCTATGTCATTCTAAAACAATCATCAATTAGTAGCATGAAATACATGTCACCTTGAAAAATCCTTACTCTGGTAGGGCCATAAAGATCTGTATGCACCAATTCCAATAGTCTTTTAGAAGATTGATCCTTGACTTTGAAACTTCTTCTTGCATGCTTTCCAACTTGACACTCCTTATAGACAGTATTGATAGGCTTTGTAATCTTTGGTAGATCTCTCACATCTTGAACTGAACTTATTCTCACTAGGATATGAAATTGATGTGACTTGTCTTCTATGCAATAGCCAACTCTAACTAATCTGAGTCATGAAACAATAACCATTAGCACCTTTGAGCTGATAGAAATTTTCATATGTCCTTCTAGCAGCTATCACAGTTCTGGAATCTTTTCTGATTTCATAGCCACCATCCAGAAAAATGAGATTGTATCTCTTTCTACACATTTGTCCAACACTCAAGAGGTTATGTATTAAACCCTTAACATACAGAACATCATCACAAATCTTGGCAGATGTATCATCACCAAACCTAACTAGTCCTCCATCATATTTTTCAAGTTTAATAGACTTACTCTTATCACTAGTCATATGATTAGAGCATCCATTGTCAATGATCCAGTAGTTCTTTTCTTATCTAGCATGAAAAGTAGATATCAAGGTGGTCTCAGCATTAGTACTTACTTCCAGAGCCCTTTCCTTCACACATCCCTCAGAGTTAGTAGAAGTAGTATCATATTTTAAAGCTATAAACAAGCATTCACCATCCTCATCATCTTCATAATTGGATTCATCATCAGATATACTTGCATCTTCTCTAACATAATAACTTTTCTTAATCATCTTACCTTTGATCTCCTTATTTTTATTTTTCAAAATTCTATCTGGACATCTTGAAGCATAATGACCTATCTTACCATGACTAAAACACTTGAAAGGTAACTTACCACTATACTTTCCTATACCCTTTTTATTTCTTCTCACAAAGTTAGCTTCCATATCATCAGAATCCTCCTGATCTGCTTCCATAGTCTTTTCTGATTTGCTAGCCTTAAAAGTAGTCTCAACTTTTGCACTTCTTGTACCAAATTCTCTCATTTCAAAAGCAGTTAAAGTGTCATACAACTGATCTATGGTAAATTGATCTAGATTTTGTAATTCTTCAATAGTAGAAAATTTATGAGTGCAATCTTTAGGAAGAGTTCTGAGTACCTTCATTACCACTTCTTTTTCTTCTAGTTCACCACCAAGACCTCTGGTGCTATTGACAATGTCATCCACCTTTTGTAAGTATCTTTTGATGTTTTCATCTTCAGACATTCACATGGTCTCAAACATGGTCTTTAGATTCTACATCTTAGCTTGCTTGACCTTATCATCTCCTTCATAAATGCTTTTTACCTTTTCCCAAATTTCAATAGCAGTTTTTAGATTCATAACATTCACCATTTAAGAATTAGTAAGACCACTCAAAAGAGCATACCTTGATTTACCATTGTTTTCATAGGCTTTTATCTCATTAGCAGTACTCGGACCATTCTCAGGTATAGTGTATGGAGACACAATAGACTTCCAGGTTTTATATCTAAGAGAAATTAAATAAGCTTCCATCCTTATTTTCTAAAATGTGTAGTCTAATCCATCAAACAGGGGAACATCTTTCTTGTGCGCCATCCTAGATCTACCTCAAGCAGTTAAGCTTTCTTCCAAGGAACCTCTCTCTGGTACCAATTGTTGAATGCACAAGACAACTGAGAGGGGGGTGAATCAGTTGTAATTTATAATTCAAAAAACCCTCACATGTGCATTTAGATCCACATAAATTCAATTAACCCTTAAACTGTTAAGATGATTAAGAAAATAGCAGAAACTGAACCAAATTAACACCATACACAAGAGAACACCAAATTTATGTGGAAAACCCAAGGGAAAAACCACGGTGAGAATTAGCTCGCAATATAAAGTAATATCTTGACACTGAATACAATAAGGTTCACTGCCGAAAAGAAAGGCTCGCTTCCAAAAAGAAAGGCTCACTTCCAAAAAGAAAAGAAGATAGAGAAGAATGTTACAATGAGAAAATCATCTCAATGCAACAAAGAAGTCCACCACAACATCACCAACACCTTCACAGTCATATTGAAGAATTGTAGACACCTTCTGCTCACTACATCCAGTAATCTAACACATGAAAGCTTGTACTACACTTCACAAATCTGCACTCTACTATTCTGGAACTCATATTTCACACATCACACACATCTTCCTCTCACATGCCTCAACACCTCAATAGTCATTTATACTATCTTCAACCTTGAAAACATTCTCCACGGTCAACAATGCAGCTTAACCAAGTAAATTCAAATTAGGTTGGCACCAAAACATTCCCACGGTGGAAAGGAATGAAGGAGGACCACAACACACCTTAGCTTAGATCTAAAACCATTCATACACACCACACCATGCTTCCACAATCATTAAAGAAAATCCACAATTAGTGTAAACACCCAAGGTTAGTCGAACCTATGTTAACACCATAAACATTTAAGTACATGCTTCCTCAAAATTAAAAACGACTCATGGACCACACAACATGCTTGAACACAATCTTAAATATCCCACAAACATTCTGAAATCTAACAAATTCCTCTGCATCAACTTTCACCTAAAGAGAGTACACACCTAGTATACTCAAACATCTATGCCATACACTGCAACTCAAGAAATCAGCTTCCAGAGCACCAAACCATGAACAACTTCAACTAAAGGTAGATATGAACCTTATAAACATACTTCCAGAACTGCAAGACTAGAAACTACTTTGTGGAGAAATGCGAAGAAAAAACATTTCTCCCAGACACCTCTGTAATACACAGTTCACACACTGGTGAATACACCTTTGCACAATGATCCAACACACCAAATTTTGAATACAACACCTCTAAACACATCTGATCAACATATCCAAACTGCATGAACAGATCCTAATCATAGAAGCAATGAGGAGAAAAAATAGACCACTTTGTATGCTAGAACACCTTTACAACACACTATTTCCTCTTTTATTCAGATTTTCTCAAAATCACTTGGAAACCAAGCACCAGAAGCACTTCCTCATCATCAAAGATAACATCAACTCAATACCAACTGCTCACACTCTTGCAATAATCTCTTGCTCATACAGTTTACACCAATGACAACATAGACTTGTTGACATCAATGATAACACTAACTACACATACTTGCACACAACACCAACTTATAATTTGGTTAGGTTTAGGTTTAGGGTTAGGGTTAGGGTTAGAATTATGGTTAGTATCGGGCTAAGCGTTAGGGTTAGAATTAAGATTAAATTTAGGGTTAGGGCTAGGGCTACAATTAAGGTTAGGGTTGGGGATAGAATTAGAGTTAGTATTGGGTTGGGCATTAGGGTTAAAATTAGGGTTAGGGTTCTAATTAGAGTTAGTATTGGGCTAAGTGTTAGGGTTACAATTATGGTTAGGATTATAATTATAATTAGGGTTAGGGTAAGTTAAATTAGGGTTTGGTTAGAATTATATTTTGGTTATAGTTAGGATTAGAATTATAGTTAGAATTATGGTTAGGGTTATAGATACAATTGATTATATAAGAATTGAAATGAAAGAAAGATAAAATATATTATATAGAATTAATTAAATACATTATTCACAGGCCTTTATAATAACTACTACAACCACTTTTGGAAAAAAAAATCCAAATATAAGCAATGCATATATAGTATGATTACTTTTGATAGTAATATATAACCTATATCAATAATTAGGGTTAGAATTAGGCTTAGGATTAGGGATAGAATTATGGTTACAATTAGAGTTAGAATTAGGGTTAGGGTTATAGTTAGTATTAGGATTAGGGTTAGCATTACAATTAGGGTTAGTATATGGTTGTGCCTTAAGGTTAGAATTAGGGTTAGAGTTAAGGTTAGAACCAGGGTTAAAATTACAATTAAAATTAGGTTTGGGTTAGAATTATGTTTCAGTCAGAATTAGGGTTACAATTATGTTATGATTAGGGATAAAATTAGGGTTAGAATTACATTAGATTGAAGGTTAGGGTTAGAACTAGGGTTAGAATTAGGGTTAGGGTTACATTTAGAATAAGAGTTAGGGTTACAATTAGGGTTATGGTTCATTTTAGAATTAGGGTTAGGGTTACATTTAGAATACGATTTAGGGTTACGATTACATTTAGAATAAGAGTTAGGGTTACAATTAGGGTTAGGGTTAGGGTTCATGTTAGAATTAGGGTTAGTGTTAATATTAGAGTTAGGAATAGAATTAAGGTTAGAGTTTATGATTAGGGTAAGAATTCAAATTAGTTTTAGGGTTAGGGTTAGGTTTAGAATTTGGGATACAATTATGGTTAGAATTACAAATAAGGTTAGAACTAAGGTTACATATAGGCGTATGATTATGGTTAGAATTTGGGTCATTAGGATTAGGGCTAGGGCTACAATTAGGGTTAGGGTTGGGGATAGAATTAGAGTTAGTATCAGGTTGAGTGTTAGGGTTAGAATTAGAGTTAGTATTGAAGTGAGTGTTAGGGTTAGAATTAGGGTTACAATTATGGTTAGGGTTATAATTATAATTCTAGGGTTAGGGTAAGTCAAATTAGGGTTTGGTTAGAATTATATTTTGGTTATAATTAGGATTAGAATTATAGTTAGAATTATGGTTAGGGTTAGGAATATGATTGATTATATATAAGAATTGAAATGAAAGAAAGATAAAATTATATATTATATAGATTTAATTAATTACATTATTCAGAGGCCTTTATAATAACTACTACAACCATTTTTGGAAAAAGTCTAAATATAAGCAATGCATATATAGTATTATTACTTTTGATAGTAATATATAACTTATATTAGTAATTAGGGTTAGGATTAGGGATATAATTATGGTTACAATTCGAGTTAGAATTAGGATTAGGGTTAAGGTTAGAAATAGGGTTAAAATTACTATTAAAATTAGGGTTGGGTTATAATTATGTTTCAGTCAGAATTAGGGTTACAATTATGTTAAGATTAGGGACACAATTAGGGTTAGAATTGCATTAGATAGAGGGTTAGTGTTAGAAATAAGGTTAGGGTTAAGGTTAGAATTAGGGTTATGGTTCATGTTAGAATTAGGGTTAGGGTTACGTTTAGAATATGAGTTAGGGTTACAATTACGTTTAGAATAAGAGTTAGGGTTACAATTAGGGTTATGGTTAGGGTTCATGTTAGAATTAGGATTAACATTAATATTAGAGTTAGGAATTGAATTAAGGATAGAGTTTATAATGAGGATTAGAATTTGAATTAGTTTTAGGGTTAGGGTTAGGTTTAGAGTTAGGGATACGATTATGGTTAGAATTATAGATAGGGTTAGAACTAAGGTTGCATATAGGCATATGATTAGGGTTAGAATTGGGGTCAAGGTTCAGGTTAAGATCAGAATTATAATTCAGGTTAGAATTAGAATCAGGCTTAGTATTAGGGTTAGGGTGTAGCATAACCCATGTTCACATTTTGTTGTTGCTCTTCCTTGATGGATTTTGATAACTATGTATTTTGTATTGGATTGTTCGTCCTATCATTATTTTGTATTGGCACCCATGGGGTGTAATTCTGATATTATTATGAGGTTGACATGATTAGTTATTATGCTGAATTACATGCTTATATGTTTATATACTTTTATCATTACTTCTGTATGATTATGGACAGGAAAGGGATGATGGTGTAACACTCGTATTCGAGAGGCTTATGATGTCATGACCCTCTTCCTGGTGCTTACTGTTGCTTCGTCTATCATGTATGTTATATGCACATATACTTTGATGTGTGATTGGAGTGATGTAGGTACTGGGTATCAACTTTGCCTAGATTCACAGGCTTGAGCATACTCTTTTTCTCTGATGTGGTTACTGGAGATAGTCACAGGCCAAACGTTCCCTAGTGTTACATCCCTAATTTTGTCCTGTTATTACTTTATACATTTACTTGGACATAAGTAAATCTATTCTGATGTTTAGATTAATATCAAGGAAAGACAAGGATTATATTGAATGTCATTTGTGAAATTATGGAAATGATTATGTTATTATTGATTTAATATTTGCAATATGAGATTTGATTTATTTGAATAATGATGCACTGATCATAATTTGTTTGGTTACAAGTTTGATACAGGAACTACAAGTTTTCAGATGACTCTCAGAGAAAAGAGAGAGAGAGTATCTTTTGAGGAGAGAGATATAGACCTTAGGTTATGTTTGGTTTATTTGCCAAATGAGTATTAGTGTTTAACGAAAACGTGAACCGGTGTTGTAAGAGGTAAGTTTTGCCTTGTCAGTTACTTCTAAACTTAATTGATAGGTAGTCGATATTGTTTTCAAATCTTTCTAAGTCATATTAAGTCGTCTTAGTCGTTAATAATGTTAATGACGTTGTTTGAGTTTGATTTATGACGTAAATATTACGATGTTATTGTCGTAAAATGGTTGTCATATTATTATTAAGTTGTACTTGACATATTATAAATGATTCTTAACATTAAGAAGATATAGTCAAGTTAAGAATACATGAATTATGTCGACAGATTGTGATGGGGAGACAAGCTCAACCCAATCACATTATCCATAATCCTTGTTTAAATACTATTATTCTTATTAATCAAATCATAACTATCGAATAGGATCGATGTTATGTAAACCATAGTTAATCATATAAACAAATATGTATATGTATTCATTGATTTGAGGATAATACCTCATAACATTTCTAAATGCATTATAATAATCAGCCATAGGCATATGTGAAGGAATGCTTTTATAACAAGGGAAGGATCGGATCACTTATTGTGCTTTTATTAACATGTTGGCCTTTATTAGAGGGAGTGGTGTGTTATACCAAATATTTTCCCCCTCTTGATGAGTTATCAAACCTCATTGAGCTAGCACATAGCTTCTGTAGCTTGATAGATGCTTTTTGTTATAACTAAATAATTATGGATTCCTTTTTGACCGCTAGTTGTTGAAAATGTGAGTGATACTTAATAACCATGTACTCCTTGATCTTGGATGTCCATCCAAAGATCCTTCATAGGCTTAAATGATGGAGATAACCACGGCCTTGAGGAGGTCATTTTTAACAAATTTGTAGTGGAGTCATTAATGGTGGAGGAGTGGTGTTGAATACCCACGAACCTCTCTAACATATTGGTAGCATCTAAGAATAAATTTAGACTAGAAAAGTGGAAAATCAGTAGTCTTTAAGAAAGTAGAGCAAGGTGTTAGGGTCATGCATATAAGATAAGGCATGGTAGTTAGATAAAGGGGATGACGGGTTAGAGAAAGAGAAGGATAGCAAAAAGAGATATAGGGTTTGATATGTAACCAGATGGGAGTCTAGAGAATAGGCAGAACGTTGTTATCCTATGATAAATTTTGAACATGGTAGAGGAGAGATAGAATAGCTATCTCAGTTATTAAACTATATATTTATGTGGTAGTCAGACCTTTTAGCAAAAGGTGGGAAGTCAATACAAAGAAGAGAGGGTAGATGTCGCAGATAGAGGAAATAGCGAGCAACGAAGGGAGAGAGAAAACTCTCGTAAACACCTACAGACTGCCAAGGGATATTATTAGGTTCTTTCATTATATGAAGTCTTTACTATTCCTAAGAAATGAACATTTCTTCTATTCATTTCTTTTAATGAACTCTGTGCTAAATCTACGCTCTTATAGTTTGTGAATCCTTTTTGTTATTGAATTCAATGAAACACTATTTTATCTATTAATCTATCTCATACGAGAATGTAGTAACTTCTTAATAACGTGTGATACACATATGAGTGAGAACACAATCTTCAAAATGAATTATATTGTAGCTTCGTATACATAATAGAGTACTCTCAAAACTCATAGTCAATACCATGGAAGTTGTATCTGTTTGTTGAATTAATAGTATATTAAATCTCTGACAGACCAGAGTTATATATTTGAGTGTAGAGAATCTATATAGTATCAGTGGTTTTAAATAAACTTTAAATAGGATGCTTATGTCATAAACTATCTATGTTTAAGAGGATTTATAGATATCCTCGCTTGTCATGAGATAGAGATCTATAGAAACAAAGGTATGATATAAGTGATTTCTATTTTGCATGACCATTATATAAGTAAACAATTATATAAACCATGGTAAATGATAGTAACATCTCAAGAGATTACCTTGTTTCTAAAGGATATATGAGTGAGTTGTTCCCTGCAAGACTTAGATGGGAACACTCGTATATCTATGATTAGATATTGCTTAGTATATCAATGTAAGAGTAATTTTTTGACATTTGAACATAGTGGGTTGCAAATTGAATTATTTTCCATCTTTTGATTCAAACCAAACTTAGTCAAGTTTAAAATTGTATAGGACCTTTGGTTTAGGAAAATCTAAGGATATACTTGTATAAAGAACTATCTTGGTTTGAGAGGTTTAATACCTTCATAGTCAGGAAAGACTAGGAAATAATCTCTTCCATAGGATATTATTACTTCCTAGAATAAGTATGCTCGTTATTCCATTGGGTTGGGATAGGTTAAATAAAACCCTAGTTTAACCCAGTAGGGTTAAATATTATTTGATGATAGCTATATGGTTATAAATCATTTTTAGTTATTTTATGTGGGTAGACATTAAAGGGTCAAGAACCCGAAATAATAAATGTTTCTTTGATCTTATTGAAAAGAGCTTTGTTATTAGTCGATAGTGTTTAACCTTAGGTAGAGAAACCTATTTGTTTGGTTACAGGTCGACTTGGGATATAAGTCATAAGCCTTGGGTTTTACAAGAATGCAAGAGGTACTATTAAATGGTTGGTCAACCGTAAAGTTTATTATACCTTTTGGTCACAATTTCTCTTAGTTATTACTTGTCGATAAGTGGTGAATCTCAAATGTTGCAAAGATGCAAAGAGAGATACCCAGTAATGGATAGTCATTCCATAAAGGTCAATGGAGTAGTGATAGTGTCTTATGAATACACCTAAGTCAGAAAGACTTGATTTGAGTTAGACATAACTTTTTAGTTAAACCTTAACTTGACCCAGATATGGTAATTATTTATATTAAATCATTGTGATCACTATATAGATCGTGATCAAAGGGACAAGTACCCTAACTATGTATATTTATTCTTACTTGTAAGAAAGGAAATAGTTTCCTAGACTACAATGCTTATCCTGGGTAACGTAACCATCTTAGTTATTATAAATCAATTTGAAATTCTTATGAGTTGATAAGTCTTGGATTTCGGGTAATGTAATGATGCAATGATAATCCTCATAAAGAAAGGTAGTCGATAAGGTCTATGGAAAATGGATAGTGAATGTAAACTTGTCTAGGTTGGGAAGACTTAAATATTGAAATTGTCTTGACTTCATAAGTTCAATGTAGTTGACCAAGTCTACCTGTGGGAATATGATAGTATCCAAGTCGAGTTGGGGTGTGTGAACATTATGACAACGTTCATTGCGAACGTCAATTTTGTAGTGCCTCTCCAATTTCACCTTGGATGTACAGGTGGTCAGACTAAGGAGCATGAAGATGAATGTAAATAATCAGAATACTTAGGTTAGTATATTTTATCAATGAACCTTGTTGTAATACTGATAATTCACATTCTCTGACATTGCCTTGCATTCAGGTGATTATGAAGTTGATTTTACTATGATTGTCATATGTTAGAATTGAGTTTTATGTGACTGATTCTATATCATAGGAGGTTATGATGTTTTGTGTGGATCAATCTTATTATGAGTATCATGCGACTATCTAATGATGGTTCTTACTTAGTCGTTTAGTAACTAATTGACATGTGTGTTGTGATTACATGTTTGATGTGTGGGTGAAAGGAACAATGTTGCATTACTCATGCACGAGTACCTTGCTACACTGCGACTTCCTTTCACTATGTGTATGACTACATGACTGCATATATATGTTGGCAAGAGACACTGTGTGGCTTCATGAGTGTTGTCATTGATGGCAACAAAGTCCCTCCCACACATCCACAGAGCATAGTATGTCTATATCAGAAGTCAGATTGAAGAGTATTTTGGTCCGATAAGCAAGAATAGAGCATGCAGCAAGGTCTAACAATCAGGTCCGGATCTCTTAGAGGAAGTATCTCAGAAAAGTGCAGACTTGGGGAAGTCAAGAGGAGTACCATGACTACTACATTCCAGAGATTGAGCCTCCGATGATGAAATAGTGAAAATATATGAGCACCTAAGTGTTGGGTTCCTATTTGGCAGAGTAGACTGATCGACAGAGCATCAGACCTTCATCCAGTTAAGAAACTGATGGTGATCAAGTTTCTTGAGGGATCATTCATGGTTGGACAACATGATTGATGACTCCTATAACTATCTTTTTGATACGCATCTCTTTGTATGCATGGATTTAGCCAACAGACCAGAGTTTCATAAAATCTTGAGTATTCCAGATGCCAACTAGAAAAATGTTGAAATCCTTTGTGCGGATATATATACCAGATGGTTTTCGATGTGAAAGTGTGTGTGGTGTGTGGTGAAGTGCTAAGAAAAGTAGAGAGCAGTGTGGAAATAGCAATACAGGTCTGGTATGTGACAAAACAACAACACTAATGCAGAGGAAGAATGAAGTGCAGTAGATCAGTATATTGAGCCTAACCAGAATTGAACCTCAGCATATGTGGATGCTTCTCATCAGTTCAAGTACCTGGTTTCTTTCTATAAACTATTGTAGGCAATGAGCCTCTTGTGAGCAATGTGCTCGGGCAGTGAGCCCTAATTGGCAAGTGCCATTTTGTACTTCTATTCTTTTAACAGAGAATACAATCTTGGGTTAGTCACCCCATAGTTTTTCCCTTAACAGGGTTTTCCACGTAAAAATACTTGTGTTATGTGTGTTGATTTCTTTCTGCTCTCATGTTCATGTATGCTTATATGTTTTGATACTGCACTAGTTATTAAAGAAGAAAAGAAAGTCAAATAATTAAGATAACTGATTCACCCCCCCTTAGTTATCAACAATTGGTATCAGAGCTAAGTTCCTCCTAACAGAGCCTAACAGCTTGAGGAAGATCTGGGAATCTCAATGGATATGTATGGTATGAGAGAACAACTTCAGTCTGCCTTAGATGATCTTGATCAATCTCACTCTAAAGTCAATAACCTGAGGGAAAGACTCAAACAAGCTGATGATTTCATAAATGAACTCAAAGAAAAACTAAGTATCTCAATGAAGAAAAGAAGGGAACTACTTCAACAATTATTAAGTCAAAGTGAAGCCAATGATACTAATGAAGATCTAAATGAGAAAACCAAGTTATGTGAGAAGTTATCAAAAGAAGTCATTATGGTAAGACATGAAATGGAATTAGGAGTTATGAAATTCACCCAAGAAATTGAAGAGAAAAGAAAAAGTGAAGATAGTCTAAAACATTCTCTCAAGGAGAAATCAGAAGACTGCCACAAAATGGATAGAATAATCAAGCATCTGGAATCTGATCTTGAAGAAGCTAGAGACAATGAAGAACAACTTGAGAATCAGATAGACACTCTTAAAAGGGATCTTCAAACAACAAATGAATACAAAGAGAAATACAAGATAAGCTCTGCTCAACTTGAAGTTCTTCTTGAAAGCCAAAAGAGGGTAGATGACAAGCAAGGCTTGGGGTATGAGAAAGGGGAAAGCTCAAGATCCAGTTAGAAGAACTCTGGATCAGGAAATCCAAGGAACATGCCTAGACAACCTCCGGTAAGGCAACCAAATGCTCAAAGATATCCATCCTTCAATGGATACTACTACAACTACAATAACTTCAGTCATAAAGAAAATCAGTGTAGAAGAAGAATGAATCAGACTAATTCATGCTTCTCCGGACAATGTTTTAATTGCAAAAGGTATGGTCACAAATCTCATGAATGTAGAAATATGCAAATGAACAATTCATTCAATGGTAGATGCTTTGCATGCAATAGAATGGGACATATGGCTAATCAATGCAGATCAAGAGGATATCAGTCAAATATGCAAAGAAATGTTGTTTTCTACAATTGCAATAGATCCGCTCATATGGCCAAATTCTACAGAAGTAAGAATAAGGATAAAAGGGGTCTAGTGCATCATAATCAAAATCAAGACAAAGGAAAAGGAAAAGTGAATGCAGATGAAGTTCAAAGGGAGATGAACAAGATCTAGGTAAAGAGAAGTACAAAAAATGTTGGGAATGGATCCGCACTAGAATCTGGTGCTGATATTCCTTTTGGAAACTAAATAGATGAGCTCTGGCTCAGGGGGAGTCAAAAAGGAAAACAAATTCCCCCAGCTAGTCAATTGGTGCTTGAAACTAGCACATGGAAAGTTGTGGATTAAAGGGTTCTCAGAGAAATATCTAAATATGCCTTGGTAACGATATGGAAAATCCACAAGAAGTTTTCAAGAGGTTAAGCATCCAAGATTGATTTGGTTTAACAATCATCTGGTAAAAGCAGGATTCCCACAGTTAGATCTGGTATGATTTAAAATTCAAATATCTTGATCTGCGGATAAATGGAATGATTGGAGAAAGGTAGATAGATTGTCAATAACCACTGAGAATAACTCTAAGTACATTTAAGTGATCCGAAAAGATCTCTCTGGACAAGGAGAACAAGGCAATCGGAATAACTTAAGTTGTACATTTATTGCAAAATGGAATTAGGGTTTGTATAGAAATAAAAGGGGTTTTTTGTTCATCATTTGCACATTTGCATTCGAGAAGAAGGAAAGAAGAGCTCTGTAACAAGATTGCTTCAACTCTCTCAAGGATCAACCATAGAATTTAATTCAACCAGTGATCTTTTCAGCTCATTTCGTGAACCCTAGAAGTGTAAAAAGGTATTTCCACTTTTGAACATCTCTCTCTAAATCTTTTGAAAGATGGCTACTTTTAATGTTGTCAAAATCACTAATAGGCCGCGCCCTAAGTTCAAGAAACACCCTTACAAATCTCTAGAAGTTGATCCTTTAGGCGCCTTTTCTGGCATTCCGCATGGGGTTTTGCATGTAGAAGATGTTAGGACATACATTCATGTAAATATTGAGGAATTTGGGGAATCCAAGCTGATGGATATCTATCACAAGTAGATAATAGATGAATCATTTGAACTCAAACCTCAGTACAAGGCCATCCGAGACAAGCATTTTGGATAGTGCATTCATTTCCCCTGTTTTACAGAAGATGAATGGGCCAAGTATGTTCTGAGCAGAATACATGACAACTTCATGTGGTTGATGAAGCCATTTAAGATCACAAAAGATGCAATTAGAGCGGTAACCGGATTGCACTCATCCGGTGGGTTGCCTACTCTCAAATCAGTTAAAAACCAAATTGTAAGTGAGGCTACCTAATCAAAATTTGATAAGAGGGCAATGACAATAGAAGACATCATAGATCCAGATATCAAATTTGCCTCTATGATAATTGGTTACAAAATCTATCACTCCAGCAGGGAGAATTCAATATCTGGAACTGCTATATATAATGCTATGAAATGCTAAGGAAAGATGCTGACTATGATCTTTGTGAGCTTCTTCTGAGCCAACTGTTGGAAAAATTGCAAAAGATCAAAAAGGAAAAAAAGAACTCATTCAAATATGGTGGCCTGATAGTATGTCTCTTCTTTTACTACATGAATGAGCTCCCCAGATCCAGTGGTTGGGTATGGCAAGATGACAGACCAATTGCCATACAAATCAGAGATTACATGTATGGGCTTGGTGATGCCAAGGCTTAAATTACAGCACTCTGGGGATACTTCAAGAACTTTCAAAGTATGATGCAGGCTAGAGAAAGAATCCCCTGATCATTGGTTGAGAAATACAAGGATACAATGTGCTTTATGGTAGACACTGATCAATGCCTAATGGAGGCCATGGAGCCAAGGATAGTCTGGATTATGCCAATGGGGTATGAGGTTGATGAGAAAATTCTAGAGCTGCATATCCAACACCTGCTGAGTCAGCCCAAGGACCCTAAGGCAGAAAGGTTTGGAACATTTCAAGAGCTAAGTGTGAAAATTCATGTTGAGCTAAGACAATCGGAGATAAAAAGAAAAGTGAGAAGAGAAGTAGAGGAAGTTGCCAAAAGATTTGGCATCTCTAAAGAAGCAGTCAATGCAAATAGAGAGAAATTAGAAAGAGCTGAGAAGGAGAGACAAGAAGCAGAAAGTAATTTGGTGCAAGTCCCCTCCCAGACTAGATCCTCCAAAAGCTCTACATTTGCCACCTCAAAGAGCCAAAAAGCCTCAAAACTAGAAGCCAAGACATCCAGAAAAGGAGAAAAGAGAACAAAAACCAAGGCTACAAGATCCTTATATAAGTCAAAAGGATGATGAAGAGACAGAGACAGATGAGGAGGTTAAGAAAATGAAAAAGAAAAAGAAAACTTCTATGGAATCATCTACCAACAAGAACAAGGAAGAAGAGGCAGAAGAATTTGTTGAAAGGCCTACTCTCTCCATTGAGGATGTCATCAAATCAGTCACTATGGATGGGAACCTACAACCAATGACTGAATTTTATGATGATTATAGTGAAGCTGATCAAAAGATCTTGTAAGAAGCTACAGTCAGGTATCTAAACATCTATAACAAAGCATTCATTGAAATCATCTCCTTAATTCCAAAAAGCCTAGAGAAGGAACTTGAAATAAGAAAGAACAATGCTAAGGCAAAGGACCTAGAGATCTGAGAACAGATAGCTATTCAGCTCTATCCCTCCATCACTCCAAAACAAATGAACATGATCTTTAAGGATTGCAAGGATGAGTTCCGGAGCAAAGCAAGAATGAATCAGCTTATGGTTGGAGAGACTGACAAAGTGGAAAAAGAAACTGAATACATCCTTCAAAATGCCTTCATAAGATTCAATCTCCCTATTATAGAGGACATAGATGATGAACCTACTTAGAAAAATGCAGAAGATCCAAAGGAGATAAGTGAGGAGAGGACTAAGGACTTGGATTCCTCTATTCCAGAAGAGGAAGTCCATGAAGAAGCAAATATCTCTCTTCCAGATCCCCCTGCTGACTCCAGAACTGAAGGAGAAGAAAGAAAAGATGAGAAAATTAGTCAAGAGGGAAGAGAAAAAGACCAAATAGATAAAACCTCAGATGACAGTTCTGAAGCTGCACAAGGAAAGAAGTCTCTATCTCTGGCAAGAGACACTGCAAAAATAGTTAAAGATTTCTTGACCAAAGAAATGATGGAATTAGATGAACCGGAGCTGTTTCAAGGACCATTCAATTTTGATTCCCTCTCCCCGGTTTAGACAATGAAGATAGCATCCTTTGCCCAAGCAAAGGCAAAAGAAAAGCTTCTGAAGTCTCACATGGAAGACTGTGAGCTAATAGAGGTTGCATCCGGTGTGTTGGAGAAGATCATGCCATCCTTTCAAAAGGATCTTTCAGCCTCTTCATCTGGTAATCTGAAATCTCTTGTTAATACTCTTAGCACACATTTTGATTCCTTAGAGAAGTCAGTAGAAGAAAAGGTCCGAAAAGAGTTTTTGGGAAAGAGATTCTTTGAAGTACAAGGGCTAATAACAAATGATAGGAGAAATATGGATATTGGGATAAAGAGCTTAGAAAATGCTCTTAAAGATGGCAGAGAAATATATAAATTTTGTCTATCCTAGTCTAAAGTGACAAAGGATATTGAGAAGAAAGTGAAAAAACAAGAGGGTAAACTATCAAGTTTATCTCAGAATTTTGATCCCCTCACCACATCCATAATAAAACAAGAATGTCAGACTATTGCTATTCTAAATGAACTAAAGAAACTTGAAAAGGAAAGGAAGAATATAATAAGTAGGATGGGTGAACTTCGAGGGATAATTATCCCTAAGTTAGAGGCCATGCATGAGGCCCTAACTGATGCTCAGACCACAGCCCGGACTAGTGATCCGATAGATCTAAAGAGGGCAGAAGCTTTTACATTCCTATTGAGTGGTCACATCTCAATTTTGGAAAGGATGAAGTAGAGTTGGGCAACAGAATTTGTCCAGTTGAAGACAACTTTTGCAGATATACTTAAGTATATGTAAGTATAAACTTGTATATATACTTATGCGGCTATGAATAGGCTGATTTTTGAAATTTTGGTGTGCGGATTCTACCCTTTGCCATTGAAGTCAAAGGGGGAGTGAGGAGTAGTGAAAAATATGGAATCCAGCTAAGGGGGAGCTCCGGTACAAGTGTACATAAGATAGAGCATCATCAAAGGGGGAGTTTGTTATAACACTTAGTCATTTTTCACTAAGTGTTGCCATCAAGCCAAAGGGGGAGATTGTTGGCAAGAGACACTGTGTGTCTTCATGAGTGTTGTCATTGATGGCAACAAAGTCCCTCCCACACATCCACAGAGCATAGTATGTCTATACCAGAAGTCAGATTGAAGAGTATTTTGGTCCGATAAGCAAGAACAGAGCATGCAGCAAGGTCCGACAGTCAGGTCCAGATCTCTTAGAGGAAGTATCTCAGCAAAGTGCGGACTTGGGGAAGTCAAGAGGAGTACCATGACTACTACATTCCAGAGATTGAGCCTCCGGTGATGAAAGAGTGAAAAGATATGAGCGCCTAAGTGTTGGGTTCCTGTTTGGCAAAGTAGACTGACCGACAGAGCATCAAACCTTCATCTGGATAAGAAACTGATGGTGATCAAGTTTCTTGAGGGATCATTCATGGTTGGATGACATGATTGATGACTCCTATAACTATCTTTTTGATACGCATCTCTTAGTATGCATGGATTCAGCTGACAGACCAGAGTTTGGGAAAATCTTGAGTATTCCATATGCTGACTAGAAAAATGTTGAAATCCTTTGTGTGGATATATATACCAGATGGTTTTCGACATGAAAGTGTGTGTGGTGTGTGGTGAAGTGCAAAGAAAAGCAGAGAGCAGTGTGGAAATAGCAATACAGGTCTGGTATGTGACAGAACAACAACACTAAGGCAGAGGAAGAATGAAGTGTAGTAGATAAGTATATTGAGCCTAACCGAAACTAAACCTCAGCATATGTGGATGCTTCTCATCAGTTCAAGTACCTAGTTTCTTTCTATAAACTATTGTAGGCAGTGAGCCCTAATTGGTAAGTGCCATTTTGTACTTCTATTCTTTTAACAGAGAATACAATCTTGGGTTAGTCACCCCGTGGTTTTTCCCTTAACAGGGTTTTCCACATAAAAATCCTTGTGTTATGTGTGTTGATTTCTTTCTACTCTCATGTTCATGTATGCTTATATGTTTTGATACTGCACTAGTTATTAAAGAAGAAAAAAAAGTCAAATAATTAAGATAACTGATTCACCCTCCTCTCAGTTATCAACAATATATACATGTTTGACGGTGTTGTTTGCTGTAGGCTATAGGTATAGGCATCGACTCCACTTGAATTAATAGGTCTGAGCGTGCCTTAACCAATGGAACTATTGAATGGAGATAACATATGGTCCCCTACCTTAGCCATCATCCTGAAAGAGGATGAGTATCCAGTTGTGCACCCTGTTAGTGTTGTCAGTTTGGTCATGATAGTCAATCATTATTGTGGTGGTCTTACTTTCTGATCTTGCATAGTAGTCAGGTATGGTTTGGCAGTTGGGTTATTTTGTTGGTATTATTTTGGTTATTGTTGCCTTAAAATAAAATAATTAGTTATGAAGCTTTTTTGTTAAATAAATAAATATATAAATGTCCTTAAGTAAATTTAGTTTATGAAAAATATATTATTCTAGAAGTTAAGTTAATAAATACTACTAATAATAGTAATAAATGTAATTCCAACTAGAGATAAATAAATAAATTAATATAATTTAATGTTGTGGTAATGGCAATAAAATAGATAATATTTGCAAGTTATCATATATATAAATATAGAAAATACTAAAGTAGATAAAATCAAAAATGAATCTTGTCTAGTTGTAAATGAAATAAATATCAAATTCTAAAATAAAAAGAATCAGAGAGAAATTATTGTTTGGTTAAAATAGAAAATTGTAAGAAAGTAATAAAGGAGAATCTTCTGGAAGAAATGGTGGGGGTGGTTATGCATGCTCAACTTTATTTTGAAATCTCAAGACATAATTTGGGGAAGGAGCATGCATTTCAAAGGAAGAATATGTTTTATGTTTTGGGGATCTCTCTCTCTCATGAAGTTTTTATTTTCTTTTGGCACCATAAACCATAGCTTCTAGAAGAAAAGACTTGGGAAAAATGGATGCGAGCTGGGAAATTTGTGAAGATGTGATTGAAGCAACATTCCAGGTATGGACTGAGATATGAAACTAATTTATTGTTGCATTAGATTTAGTGAAATATTTTGTGAATTCTCTTCTGCATTTTCTAAGCCTAGTCTATTGCATTAGCTATAACTTTAATTTTACGAACTAGGTTTCTTTAATTGTTTTATATATGGTGCATGTCCTAGATATTTAAATCATATTCGAAATCATCCATACCTAGTTTGTCATTTTTGAGATATGAATATTTTGTGACTGTCTATCTCTCACCTATTTCATCTTTGTTAAAACAGTTAGTTGCATCACCAATAACTCTATATTTTTGAACTGGGTTTCTCTAAAAATTTTCAACACATTCATTTTGTGCATATCCTACAATCATTTATTTCCATCATATGACTCTCTTTGAGGCATTCTACCAATCAGTTTGCATGCCCTGTCTATGCTTTCACATTTTGGATTGTTGGTAGCTTCTAAAGCCTTCTTAACAAATTCATTTTGTGCTGATCCTATCATATGCACGTGGTTAAAAGTGTGGTAGATTTGATGAAGATGTTAGATCTATAGGAATGTTTTGTTGTTCTATATTCCTTTCCTTTCAAGCTAACCATAGAACAAGGTTCTTTCATTATAGCTTTAGGTTTTATATCTTGTGATTCTAACTAATGTAAGATATTTATAGCGTTCTAATATTATAGGCTTTTCGTCTTGCTTATACAGTTATATTTAATAGTATTTACAAAATTATCCTGTTTATTAATGGAATCTATATCAGTGTAAATAGTGTAAACAATTATTGTGTTTAATTTGTATGCCTTAGGGTTATTTGCATGTTGTTCGCAATCATTTTAATTAAATGAAATTAAAAATAAGTCTTGAGAATTATTAGTTAAAATATTGATACTCATGGATACTTATATCTTATATCATATTATAACTGCTACTAGTGATTAGAAAGTTATAGTTCTGTATTATTGAGATAGATTCACTTTATAATTGTTAGATGATTGATCATGCTTGGATTAATATTGTTAGACTTAGGGCACACAACTGAGAGGGGGGGGGGTGAATCAGTTGTGCCAAATCTTTCTCATATTTACACACTTAAAACTTCTTGGTGATTAGTAGTATATTAAACATGAAACATAATGCATTCAAATCAAAAGCAGAAACTCAACAACACATAAGACACCAAGATTTTGATGTGGAAAACCCAGTTAAGGGAAAAACCATGGGGTGATTAACCCAAGAATGTATTCTCTGTTAGAAGAATAGAAAGAACAAATGGCACATGCCAATTAGGGCTCACTGCCTGAGCACACTGCTCACAAGAGGCTCACTGCCTATAAGAGACACACTGTCTACAAAGAAATAAGTATCACATACATGAACTGGAGAATAGCATCTTCAGCATGCTTGAATCAGTTCCATTAAAGCCCAAAAACTTTTGCTCTGCCTTTCGCTCTCTTCTTGGCTACCACACTCACATCACCACAAGACACACTTTGGAATGACTTCACAATCCCTTATTTATACAAGGCATCGACTTAGGAACAATCATCTAAGTCGGCAAACACTTATAGATCATCCGGAAGACGTGTAATACATCCGGTCAGCCTGTCTCAGGAAGAACACCAACATCTGGTGGTTATTCATCAAATCAAAACTCTAACTTCAATGCGGACCACCAAAATGAACTAGACATGATCCAAAGATCACCACAACCTTTTCTGAGTCATCAAGAACATCCGCACTTTATCAGCTTACTGGAATTCTTCTCTCCTTCATCTAGAGCTTCAAGAACTCAGTCTGTCATCACTGTCACAAAGTAGTAGGAGCTTTCAGATCTTCAAACCACAAACCAATCTAGTTGACACTTCTCAAGAACTTCCTCAACACTCCCTCAAATCCGCAGAATGGGATGATGCACTTCCAGAGCTCATCGGACCTATCTGTGACACTCTGTCACCTCTGAACACTTGCCGGAACCAGTTCTACTTGAGCAGCCATAACTTCTTCAAATCTTCATGTGGACCTCTGAAAACTAGACTGTATCATCTCAAGACTCACAGCTACAAACCCTTTAAACCACATCATCTGATCCTCAACCTATTATGGACTTTTACCTTCTTGTCATCACTGTTCTTCACTGTTCCTGATTGAGACTAATTTTCTCAATATCCTCAACATATAGCTTATCCAACTTTCTTATTAATGCAACATGAGTATGTTGACATCAATAACAACACCTGTTAGGCCCATACTTGCAACAAATATTACATTCCTTAAAAATATTGTTGAAGGGTATTAGTTTATGATGTGCTTTGAGAGCAAATGTGATGTGAAACTATTGTGTTTTTAATGGTGTCAAATGTTGTGTCATTTAGGGAAGTTGTTTCCAGAGGCCTAGGAGGGTGTGATTGTGTGGGGGTTGGCTATGTGTGCATCATGTGAGTTGAATGAAATGCATTCTTGAAATATTGTCTCCTATTCATGTTAGTATGATACATGTGCAAGATGGATAATGCCTTGCTCAGTGTACCTATTCATGTGGTTATGATGACTATGCAAGATGGATAATGTCTTGCTCTGTGTGATGTGAAATGATGTGTATTATGTGTTGTAAATGCAACATGATGAGAATGTGGTAGTTCATGCTTGGTTTATGTTTTGGGACAAGAATTGGTCCCTGTGATTATGATTTGTATGCAAGAAGGTAAATGCCTTGCATTGTATATGTTACTTTTCATTGTGATGGTAATTATCTTGCTTGATGGATAGGGTCTTCTAGATGCAGGTAGGGGAGTGGCTTTCAATGTGGGGTTGGTACCCAAAGAGGCTGCCAGGATAACCCATTGGAAGTTTTTAATCCAATGATAACTTAATAATAAATTTAGAGGGTTGGGTAGTTTCCACACTAAATAAGATAAATAAATACCTCACCCATGCCTGTAGTGCTCATTCATGCTAAGGATGGGATGAGAAGGTTGTGGTTGGCAAGATCAACTTCCTTGTCTTCACGAAAGGATTGTTGGTTCCGCATGTGTCACCCTATGGGGCCAGTGCCTAGAGAGAGGCTGCCAGGATAACAATAGATGGGGGCCAGTTTCTAGAGAGAGATAGCCTGGATAACCCATGCTAGGACCATGCAATGACACTTTTCCCTACTACAGCCTAGCACTCCCTAATGTGTGTTTTCCCTTACATTGTGTGATTGCCTCTGGAAGTGATGTTTGAGTTACTTGTGTTGTTAATATTCACCCATGTTGTATTGGAGCCATGTGTAGTCCTTGCACCTATTAGTCTACTGTCTTTCTTGATTGTTTTCTTAGTGGGACCTTATTGTTATCTCCTAGCATGGGGGGTGGACCTTAGGGTTCCACATGGTCCGATGGTTGTGCTTTTCTCTCCATTGGTTTCCCTTGCTATTGATCGTGTGCGAGAAGGATGTACCTTGTATGACAGATTTTAGATCTTTCTCTAGCTTGAGGAGACAGATACTTATGATCATGTTCTAGTCTTGTATATCGGTTGAATCATGTATTGTTATCTTGATGTATGTACTCCAATGTAATTTGGATAGCGATATTGTAAACAATGTAATATTGTACTCTCTTGTAAAGGAACTTGTCTATGTACTCGTGATCCTATGTGCAGGATCCTGATGTTACTTACCTGATGATATAATATGGAATTGTATGTGTTTATATCTGATGCAATTAGACTTAGAATGAACTATGTTTGTTAGTTAATTCATAATATTGGTTAGATCTTGTTTTAGTTTGTTAGTAATGTAGTCATGGAACCCTAGAGGATAAATCTTAATTTAAATGTTATGAATAAATATATGATTGTTGTTATTTCTTTCATTTAAAAAAAAATTGACCTTTTTATAAGCTTAGTTGTGTTATCCTCTAGGTTCCTTGGCAGGGCTTTACAAATTTATATTGAAACTATGGCCATAGTAATGCATATGTCTCTGCATGCATTGTTGATTCACTGTATCTGGATTGCACAACCTATCAAAAATCATACTTAGCTAGAGGGTATCTAGGGTTGTATGATTGATAGAGTTGTGTAGGATACAACACTATGTACTCAGAAAGGCAAATTACCACTAGTCACCTTTGGTCTATATTCCTTGTGAAGGGTAGGGCCACTTCCTATGTGGAAGATGTGTGGGAGACCACCGGTCTATGGTTGGAGGTAAATCACTAGAAAGATACTCTCTCTCTAGCAGAAGACATGCCGAGGCTTGTGATAAAGATGTCAGATTTCTGGATGCAATATATCTTTGAGACTTGTGTTTATTAAGATTATGTTAAACAATATCTAATGCAGATATTTGTAATTGATTTACTTTTGTAAACATTGTGCTTGAGAAAGACAATATGGTTTATTGTATTTTGTAATGAGAAATCTTGTAATTGTAGTTACTTAATTATATGTTAAATAAAAGAAAAAATTTCTCTATCTCATTTTTACCTTGTTAGATTACTTTATGGTAAATCTTTTAATTTTACTATGTTTTTAGAACATGGATTTTACAAATGGTATCAGAGCTACCGGGTTCAACACTAGGGCTTATGAGTCCACTGTGCTAACCTATAGTCAACATTATGTAGTTAGCTAATGTTCAAATTTTCTTGTGCCAGAATGGTGTGGAGAAGAACCAAGAAAATTGCTAGAAAGTTTGTTCCCCAGCATTTGCCTGAATTAGTGGTTAAGAAGAAACCTATCAAGGAGGTTGAACTTAAAGAGCATATTATTTACTCTGAAGGTGCATGGCTGGAGGATTCAGAGACTTTTACTGATGCGCTTAAGCGTATTTGGCTAGAAAGAAAATAATGTTTTGAACTGGCCAAGAATCCTACTATTTCTACTTGTGTAGTAAAAACCTAGTAAACTGTAGCCAGTTACGACATGTCACTTGGAGGTTGTTGAGATACTTATTTTTTAGGAAAAAGGTGTTGGAGGAGTACTTGTGTTTACATCCACCCTCTATGTTTGTTTAATTGGAAGATTGTTAAATCGACAGTGACATGTAGTCTTGTCATATCAACTATATAAATAAGGATGTAGTTACTCCTAAATAAATTATAATAAAGATGGGAATGTTTTGTATCAAACTATTGATTGTTATGAGATAAATATGTTTGATGTTTTGAGTTGCTTAAATTTGGAAAACTATTAGATAACTTGTTTTTCTAGTATGGGAAAAATGACAACATGTTTCATTCAAGAACTCAAACAAGGGTAAGAGTTTAGAAGAGAATAAACCATCAGTTAATCTCTTGATCAAAATGGAGTAATCCTAACCATGTTTGTAAAAACCAAGGAGATAACTAGTATTCTGGAAAAGAAATTATGAGATCAAGGAAACCCTGAAGGGGGAAAATGAGATTTCTCATGGGATGAGAAAGGAAAATCACCAAGAATATAGAGTGAGTAATGAAAATCCTGAAACTTTAGACCCTAAAAGGAAGCAAAGGATAGGCTAGCCATAGAACTATCCTAGATATGAAGAAAGTCATTCCACCAAAGCTTGATGGAACAAGTGATTGGAACAACTAAAAATTTTATTCCTCCTATAGTGTTGGGATGAGCTGCCTAGAAAAGTACCTTGCAATATGACAACTACAAAGTCATTGGAATCAAAAGCCCTATTATAGGGATTATTGGCTAATGGTTTGATTAGATCCAGTATTTCACATGGGGTGCACTAGTTATCGTTGTCAAGAAGAATGACATAACTCTACAATTGTGTATTTAGTATCGTATGCTCATTAAAGCAACGATAAAGAACAAATATCTTTCACCATGTATTGATGACCTCTTTGATTAGATGCATGGAGCTGCAGTGTTTTTAAAGATTGATTAGCGATCAATATATCATCAGTCAAGATTGAAGGATGAGGTTACCCATAAAACAACTTTTTGGACAAGAAATAGGCACTATGAGTCTGCAGTGTTGCCTTTTAGAGTTACAAATACCTCTGTCGTATTCATGAATCTCATGAACAGTGTGGTTAGAGATTGTATAGATAAGTTTGTTCTAATCTTTCTAACGATATACTTATTTATTTTAAGAATGAAGGAGAACATTATCGTTATGTGCAAGTGATTCTACAATGGTAAAGAGAAATTACAACACCAAATTTGTGAATTCCTGTCCTGAAGGATAGTTTGAGGGAAAAACCGATGCCTTAGGAGAAGGATATATGAATGTACCTATACATGATGAGCAAGTGATAGCCTAAGATTCAAGGTTTAATGGATTTCAATTTAAGTCTAACGGACTATGGAGTTTCAGAGGAAGAATATGTGTTTCTAATTCTGTTGAATTAAGGAATCTAGTATGGAAATAAGTTCTTACTGCACCATACTCCGGACATCCTAGAGTAACCAAACTTCTAGTGGATGTTAAACCTCTTCATTTTTGGAAAGCAATGAAGAACGATGCTACAAGATTTATAGCAAGTTGTCTGGAGTGCCAAAGGGTAAAAGTAGAACATCAACACTTGTAGGATTGTTGTATCCACATAATATACGAGAATGGAAGTGACAAGTCATAAGTATGGACTTCGTTCAGAATCTTCCTATGTCTAGGAATAGGCATGATGCCATTTTAGTTGTGGTTGATAAACTCACAAAGGTAGCACATTTTATACTAAAAAATTTGACTGATGGAGCATCAGTGTTAGCTCACAAATTTGTGTAAGAGGTATTTAGAATGCACGGTTTCCTGAGAAGGTTATCTTAGACAGAAATGTGCATGTAATGTCAAGGTTTTGGAAAACTTTGTTCTCTATGCTAAGGACTAAACTTAATAGAAGTATAATTTATCACCCTGAGAACAGGTGGTTAAACTAGGAGAGTTAACCAGGTTTTGGAAGACTTGTTGCAAATGTATTGAATGGATCAATAATATAAGTAGGGAGACTACTTATCACTTGTGAAATTTTTAAACTTTTTTCTATTAAGATGGTTTGAATTGAAACATTGGACAGAAAAGATGTCGAACTCCTATAAGCTGGGTAAGCTAGAAGATAGGATTAGCATTAGTCCAGAAATGTTGTCTGAAATGGATAAACAGATTAAGATGATCAGAAAAGATCAGTGGAAATTGATAATAAATAGAAAAGTTACGTTGATGTTAAGCATACATCAAGATAATTCTCAGTTAGAGAAGGAAAAATATTTTAAGGGTTAAACCCCTGAAAAAGTTTTATAAAGTATGGTGTAATGCCCCTCGCTTTTTGCCTGTGACAGATGTTATTTTCGTGCTTCCTATGACAGTTTTAGTTTAGATGATAGTCTTGTAGTGCATGTTTACAGTTTTGAGATGTTTAGACTTTTACGTTATGGTTTATGATCTCCTTGAGCTTGATGGACTCTTTGATATTATGCTAGCTGATTATGGATCTATGTTAGGATAATGCTTGATTACTTGTACTTTGTGCTTTCACAGTTGATGGACATGATTATGGATTAATGTTACTTTTAGTTTACTATGTTATTCAATCACGATTATGATGTATAGCTGGTAATGGAAGTAGCTAATTGATGATGTGTTTACGTGAACGGAACAGTGTCGCATTACTCGTATTCGAGTACCCTGCCACGCTACGATTTTTGTTCATTGTGTCTATGATTACATGATTATATATGGATATATGCACAACCTTGTTGTTTGTTGCAGGATGTAGGTACCGGACATCAACTCCACTTGAATTACCAGGTCTGAGCGTGCCCTAGCCAATGGAATTGTGGATTTGAGTTGACATGAGGTTCCCCTAATTAGTCAACATCCTCAATGAGGCTGAGCTTTCAATGTTGTACCCTGTCATCACCGTCAGTGGGACTGTTGTCGTCATTGGTTGTTATGTCTTGTGGCTTCACTTGGGTCAGGTATAACCTTGTAAATTAGGGTATATCCAATTTGAGTGTCAATTCATGCATGATTAATATTTCATTTAAATAAGGTTAAATTAAAGCTTAAATGTAATAAACATTGCTAGGGATTATGTGTGTGGTTTATTAATTATAAATAATTTAATTATTGATAATTGGTAAAATTAATATGAAAATAGTAATTAAATAAATAAACTAGATAAATAATTAAACGAGTAAAATGAAGTAATAGTCATAAGTTGTAAGAGGATTAATTAAAAGAAAGTAAGATTCACATGTAAGATGATTAAACAATTACCATTTTGATTAAATGAATTGACGGTAGTAAAAGTAATGTTCTAAAGATTAAATAATAGGGTTGTCACCTGGTTTTGTGAGTTCAATATTTGGAGATGAGTAAAATTAATGTCTTTTGCTGTCAACTGCAAGTTTGAGGAATGGAATTCCTTGGTAAGTGAAATTGAAGAATCTCACAAGAATGTGGGATGTTGGAAGAAGAGAGGCATGGCTCTTGCAATCACCCGAGGAATAGACCCATGTTTTGAGACAGTGGGTTGTCAGAAGGGGAGGCAGGCCTTATGCATTTATCCAAGGAGATAGAGTCTGGGTGGAAGGGGGAGGAAAAGAATTGGGGAAGAGAAGAGAAGGGGATTGGATTCAGAGAGAGAAGAGGACTCTTGTAGAGCTTATAATTTCAGGTATGCACTGCAAATATGTTTATTTCTTGTGAAATTGTATAGAACTAGGATTACTGTGTTTTCCTCCATTGATGAGAGTTATTCAGTAACTGGTATTTAAATTCTTTCTATCTGTAGTTTGAGGCCTGTCACAAATCCCCCATGTGCTTCTAAATGTGTCAAATTTGACTTGTCCATTTACCCTGTTAATGGATTTAGGCAGTCTCATTATAGTAACAACTTACTGTCATCAATTTTGTCATCTCTGTACTCTTTTATATTTTGTCTATGAATGCAAAATTGTGCTCTTCCAGTTGTTAGCAATCTAGCTCTGGATGCATACCAATCTGGGCAATTACTTACATTGACAAATGCCTCTATTCCTCAGGCGTTGATGGATGTCTGAGGGCATTTCAAATTTACTATTTGGTGTAGAATGTTGTTACACAGCTAGAATACCATGGTGTCACAATTTAGAGCAATAGAGTCTCCTCGTTGTACCCATTCTGTTCATATCCTTCAATCATTACACTCCAGGATACTACATCTAGATCAGACACTCTCTTAAGCAGGAACCGTGCTAGATCTGTCCTACCATCCTGTAAATACCCTGAAAACATTGCATCCCATGATATCAACCTGATGGGACTTTTTTTTTTATTTTTTAAGAGATTCGCTCTGCATCGCTTGCACTGCCAGAAACAACATATCTTGTCACAATAGAATTACAAGATGACAGTAGGTACTGTGTCAAATGGATACAATGGCAGTCTTGTATTTTGGGCACTGCCTTCTTTCTAGGGACACACCTTTCTTTCATCCTAGGCTTGCATTTTACCTGCATATGGCTTGTGCCTTATTGCCATGGCTTTGTTATGTAGATGTTCCTTAGTCTGCAAAGCCAATGCTATCCTTAGAATATGGATGACTGCCTTATTTTTTTGATATGGCTGGCCGCACCTTGAAAAGAGGCCGCAACACTTTAGAATGAGGCCGCACCACCTTCATCTTACATGGCTGATGTTGAGCTTGTAACGGCTGAGTCGCATTTGCAATGGTAGAGCCATACTTGAAAAGTGGTTCCTTTATCTCCTCTGCTGGTATATATACGCCCAAGTTCATAGTGTGCACCAATCTTATAATGCAATATCACACACTCCTGCCGAAACTGTCTATTTATTGCTGTTTTCAACACCTATCATGTTTAATTCAGAAAGCCATCGTGGTGTCCTCCAGTGATAAGACAGGTCACCCATTTCACCCAGTCGACAGTTGTAATGCCAAAGAATACCAAGTTATCTCTGAGAGCGTTTAAGAGGTTGCTATATCCATCACAATAATCATAGCCTTTTTCCTCCTAATTCGAGGGTCTTTGTCACCCATAAAATGGGAAAGTTTACGAGTATATGTGTTCACAGAATACTGGCAATGGCTTCTTGTATTTAGGTTCCTTTCTCATATTAAAGCGTGGTGAGATTTGAAAGGGGGTAATTGTTATGAGTTAGGAATGGGTCGATGTGATGGCTGTCGCAGATTAGGGAGAACATGATAGTCTACCTAAGGTAATATGGATAGCTGCATGCAATGAAGAATTCTAGAGTGGACATTTGTAGCACTCGTGCCTACACCTTCCTCCTTCCAAATCTTCTCCCTCGCCAAATTTTATTACTTACATGTTTCTATACAATATACGTACCCCTACCATTGATAACGTGTATTCTCTGTCACATTTAGATCTTGGTTTTTTCTTTGGTGTGTTATTCCCTGTTGCCTCATAGTGGGACCCATTACAAATGTAACCAGTAAGGATTGCTATATGGAAGCCCTTCTTGTTTAATGAGGCCTTCAACATAAGTATAAATTTCCCCAAAGAGATGGGTATAATTTCTTCCTTTGACTAATTATTATTTCGATAAGGTATTTTTATGTGATTAAATTATTAGGTTATTGAATTTCCATGAAGTGTGGTGAATATAAGTCGTAATGCAATGATATGGTTTTATAATTGTTATACGGTGATTAATTATACATAGTAGATTGTTAATGAGGTATAATGTTATTTGTTTAATGGCTTGGATGGAAAATATATTAGTTAACAAACGATTTGCAGAATTTTAATATTGTGATTATTGCTATTATCATTATTATTATTATTATTATATTTACTATTATTATTTTTATTACTATTATTTTCATTATTATTAATATTATTATTATTGGATCACGTGATTTATTTAAATCAAGCCATCAAGATTGATATGACCAATTGTCGGGATTATTAAATGATAAATTTAAATGGATCACGATAAGGAAAGACTGTACATTAGATTTCGAATAAATGAATAGTCATTATGTTGATTCGTAGAATGGATAAATGTATTTAATGTAGTTGTTAAATCTATCACCTTCTCTTTATTAATGACTTGTTGAACTAGATTTCATTCGTTGTAAATATACTTTGATATTCTCATGAATGTTGTGATAGATAGACAAATGATATGTGATCTATAGGTAGTTGTAATCATTAATTACGTAGAAGTGATTTACATTGTTCCTCTTTTGGTTATAAATTAAATTGGAATCCTCAAACTTATCCGAATGAAATGAATTTAAACTTTCCTTATAAACATTTAATCAATTTGATTCATAATACTGACAATAAAAGTTTACTTTAGTTACATCAATGATAATTGTATCATGTAGATTAATTAAATGATTATTTTAATACATATTTAAACATAATTCGCTTTAATATAAGTCATAGATTTATCCCTTGTAAGAATACAATCAAACGACAAGCTTTATCTTGATGATTGATATACCAATGTAACAACTTAGTCAAGTGCAAATTGCTATAGTGGAATTAGTTGTAAGAGGCATAATTTGATCATAAGTATAATTGATTCTCATAATATGTTAATTCAATCTGTGGGTCATAAAACCGTTCTTAGAGTCTTTGATTGTGTATCTTCCCATGTGGCTAGAGTTCCAGAGGCTTAGCTTGGGATGTCTTGAATTCATGTGTTGTGTTGTTAGATGTCTTGAGATCATGATGTTATAAGAAGCCTTGTCGTCTCTAGTTATGTATGGACTAAATGACAAATGTATGATAAATGCACTTCATGTGCTTGTATTGTTATCCAACCGGTTGTACTAGTCTTGTATCCAGTTGTGGAAGAATATGGAACAGGGTGACATGGAAATCTTAGAGTTGTAATGAATATGTGTTATTATGGGCAATGGTCTAGGAGTCGTGCCCCTTATAATTATGTTATGGAGGGTTAATGCTTTGTATTGTTATATAAGGATAGTTGTTATGCAAGATGATCAATGCCTTGCATGGTTCCGTACCCTCGTTGTTGTGTTGTCTGGCTATGCTTGTTGTGTAGGGTTTCCTAGTTGTAGGTAAGGGAGTGGCTTCCGATGCGGGGGCCAGTGCCAAGTGGCTAGCCAGGGTAACCCACTGGGAGTTGGTAATTCAGTGATAACATAATAAAATACCTAAGGGTTGGGTAGTTTTCACACTAACAAGATAATAAGATGTTTTGTTCCTCACTCATGCCTGTAGTGCTAGTTCAAACTAAGGATGAGGGGAGAAGGCCGGGATTGGCAGATCTACTTCCTTGTCATCACGAAAGGAAGGTTGATTCTGCATGCATCATCCTATGGGGCCGGTGTCTAGAGAGAGACTGCCAGGGTAACCATAGATGGGGGCTGGTGTCTAGAGAGACTGCCTGGGTAACCCATGTTAGGACCATGCGATGACACTCTCCTTACTACAGCCTAGCACTCCCTAGTTGTACTCTCCCCTTTTTGCTAAGTGCTGCCTTTGGAAGTACTGTTGTGTTGTTTTGTGTTGGTGACTTGTGATGATGGAGTCAGGTGTTGTCTCATAGCTTGTTGTCTACCTGGCCACATGTTGTAGTGGGAACCTTATTTAACTCCTAGCTTGGGGGGTGGACCTCAGGGTTCCACATGGTTGGGTGGAAGAGCTTTATCCATTGGTTTTCCCTTGCTGTTGATTGCAAGTGTGGTGGATATGCCTTGTGCACCAGACTTTAGATCTTGTACTTGATTATGAAGATAGCTTTTGTGCTCATGTTCTAGCCGGTGTATCAGTTGATTCAGATTGTATGTATTCAAATGTAATCAGAATAGTGATGATGTAAATTACATATGGAGATGTATATGTATAATCAATAATGTAATAGAGTTAGAATGTTTTGTCAATGTTACTTAGTTATGCATGTAAATAATGTTGATTATTTGTCAAGTAATGCAACCATGGCACCTTGGGGGCAAGTTGATAGTTAATGATGTGTATTGAATTGCTAAACCTTACTTGTTATCTTATTCAAAAAAATTATTTTGCTTTGCTTGCATAGATCTGTTGTCTTGCAAGGTGTTCATGGCAGGGCACTACACTTTGGTATCAAAGCCAAGTTAAAACACTGGGTACCTTGGTTAAATTTGAGCTCATTATGTAACCTAATGCTTAACTCTGTAGTACGATTTAACTCATGTTGCGACCCTTTTCTGTGTAGGGAAGATGCCTAGACGTAGGGGCCAAGGTCGGGGCAGAGGAAGGGGTTGTGGGAGAGGTGGTGGAGGTATTCCTCCTCCTAGTTCTCCTCATGGGTGTGGCCATGAAGGCGGGGGTTAGAACATGGAAGGTCAGGGTCAGCCTGATGGAGCCCAGTTGAGACAGATTCTCGAGGAGGCCCTCGCCCGTTTAGGTCCCTGACAGGTGGGTGAGTAGCCCAGAGGTGGTTAGGAGGTAGACCAGTTAGGTCCTAGAGAGAGAGAAAGGTCTCCCAAGCATAGGGAATTGATAGCTGAGTAGACGGCCACCCAAGCCAACCATATGAGGGATTTACTGAGAGCATGTCCTCCCATCTTTGATGGAACTGGTAGAGGACTTGAGGCAGAGACTTGGTTGTTGGACCTAGGCAGATGTTTCGCCATGCATCCGTATGGCAGCAATACAAAAGCTAGATGTGCTATTCTACACCTCCGAGGGTTTGCTTCGACTTGGTGGAGGCTAGAGGAGCAAAAGCTGCATTTGGACATTAGTACGGTGTCTTGGGAGTTGTTTGAAGATAGATTTAGAGCTCGTTTCCTTTCTGACCATTGGAGGCAGTGTCGAGCAGATGAGTTTCATGAGCTGAGGCAGTTGACCATGATAGTTGAGTAGTATGAGCGCAGATTTTATGAGCTCAAACAGTATGCAGGTATCAGGGATGACGAGCCCATGTTGGTACAGCATTTTATCAGGGGCTTGAATGCCCGGATTAGTGGAGGGGTTCGTGTATTTGAACCTAAGACCACAGAGGTTACCGTGGAGAAAGCCCAGCTAGTGGAAGAGAACTTGGCTATGGCCCTCGGTGGGCATACAGGTGTGCGTGTTGGCAGTGCACCTTTGTTAGGACATGGTTCTTGAGGTGGTCACACTTAGGCATCAGGTTCTCATGCACCCTCAAAGGGTGGTCAGTAGCAATAGTATTCACAGTCCAAACTGAAGAATTCTCAGCATTAGCATGGGAATAGGTTTCAAAATAAGAAAGACCGGTCTTGGCAGTGTAATAAGCGCAACCGTTATGATCAGTCAGCCTAGAGTGAGCAGTCTATAGTAAGTAGGGGTAGTTTCCAATAGTCTAGTTCTTTCCGGGGTAACGGTGGATTTGGTAGAGGCACCGGGTGCTTCTCATGTGGCCAACAGGGCCATATTGCCAGACAGTGCCCACAGAAGGGTGCATCAGGATTTGGACATCAACCGGCGGCATCTGAGCCAATGGTTGGTGATGCAGGTAGGTCGCATCGAGTCTTTGCAGCGGTAGATGACCAGCAGGCAGAATATCAGGGCACCGTGGTGGAGGCTTCTGGTCGCATGCGAGGTATTGATTTTTCTGTTCTATTTGATTCTGGTGCATCTGATTCATTTATATCTCCTTCCCTTGTGGATCGTTGTGGCTTAGTGGCAGCAAAGCAAGATGATAGGTGGCAGGTTGAGTTAGCTTCTGGGGCTAAGATAGCAGTTGAGTCTCTAATTTCTAAGTGTAAATTGAAGATTGGCTCTCTATCTACTTCTGTGGACCTTCGCATTCTACACCTGGGTTCATATGACATAGTTTTGGGGATGGATTGGCTAGAGGCCCACCGGGCAGTGATAGATTGTCCGCATAAAATGGTTAGATGCGTGGATGATTCTGGTGTTGAGGCTGAGGTCGTAGGAGTTTAGAGACCTATTTCCCTACGTGTGGTCTCTACTATGCAACTCAAGAGATGTATGAGTCAGGGATGTTATCTCTTTGCGGTGACTGTTAGTGATTTGGAGATGGAGGAGAGTTGAGAGGCAACTCTTGATGATCACCCACTCTTGAGAGAGTATGCGGATGTTTTTCCTTCTGATGTTCCAGGGATGCCACCTAAGCGTGACATCAATTTCAGGGTCGATCTAGTTCCTGGTGCAGAGCCTATCTCACGAGCTCCATACAGAATGACCACTCAGGAGCTCAAGGAGCTTCGGCTGTAGTTGGAGGAGCTATTAGCCAAAGGGTTCATACGACCTAGTGTTTCCCCTTTGGGTAGCACCTGTGATCTTTGTGAAGAAGAAAGATGGATCTCTACGGCTATGTATCGACTATAGGCAGCTCAATAAGGTAACAGTGAGAAATAGGTATCCCTTGCCGTAGATCGATGATTTGTTTGACCAGATTAAGGGAGCGAAGGTATTCTCTAAGATTGACCTTAAGTCGAGATATCACCAGTTGCAAATTTTTGAGGCAGATATTCACAAAATAGCTTTTCGCACCCGTTATGGACATTATGAGTTCATAGTGGTACCATTTGGGTTGACCAATGCACCTTCGGTTTTCATGAGCTTAATGAATGGTGTGTTTTGCACTTATCTTGACCAATTTGTTCTCATATTTCTTGATGATATCTTGATCTATTCAAGGACTATGGAGGAACACGAGCAACATTTGTGTCAGGTGTTGCAGTGTCTGAGAGAAAATCAGCTTTATGCGAATTTGTCAAAATGTGCATTCTTCCAGACAGAGGTTAAGTATTTGGGTCATGTTATCTCTGGAGAGGGTATTGCAGTAGATCCCTCGAAGATCCAAGCTATTATGGACTGGCCTGCACCCACCAATGTTTCCGAGGTCCGTAGCTTTATGGCGTTGGCAGGTTACTATCGTCGCTTCGTCATGGGGTTTTCAAGAATTGTTCATCCCATTACTTTTCTTCAGAGGAAAGGGAAAAAGTTTGTTTGGTCAGAGAAGTGTCAGGAGGCCTTTTAGACCCTTAAGGAACAGCTGACCAGTGCACCTATACTTGCAGTTCCTGATCCTAATAGGGACTTTGTTGTTTGTACCGATGCTTCCTTGGAGGGATTGGGAGCAGTTCAAATGCAGGATGGTCGCGTGATTGCCTATGAGTCTCGCAAACTCAAGGATCACGAGTTGAACTATCCCACTCATGACTTGGAGTTGGCAGCAGTTGTGCATGCCTTGGTGAGATGGAGGCATTTTCTATTAGGGCATCAGTTTGAGCTGCATAGTGATCATCGTAGTTTACAATATATTTTCACGCAGCCCAACTTGAATGCCAGGCAAAGACATTGGATGGAGTTCTTGTGCGAGTATGACTTTGAGGTCAGATATATTCAGGGCAAGGAGAATGTGGTAGCAGATGCTCTTAGTCGTCGAAGGCATGAGATCTCAGCAGTCTCACTTACAGTTGATTTGAGAGGACAGATTCTTGGTGCTCTTCCTTCTGACAGTTGGTGCCAGGAGGTGAGGACCGAGATTGAGTCAGGTAGACCTTTAGAAGGTAGATTCTCTGGTTACTCTTTTGAGTCAAATGGTCTTTTGTGACATTTGGGTCGCATCTATGTTCCTAATTCTGAGGGTCTTCGCACCCTAGTTTTGTCGGAGGCACATCGGGCACCCTATTCCGCTCATTCGGGTGTCAAGAAGATGCATGCAGATCTGCGTCAACTGTACTTTTGGAGTGGCATGAAGCAGGATATTGCTGATTTTGTGTTGAGATGTCTTGAGTGTCAGAGGGTGAAGGCAGAGCACCAGCACCTTGCAGGTCTTTGATATCATTTCGATAGACTTCATAGTTGGTTTGCCGATGTCCTCTCGGTGACACGATGCTATTATGGTCACTGTGGATAGGTTGACGAAGGTAGCTCACTTTTCTCCTGTCCGTGCTTCTTACAATGCCTCTACGGTGGCTCGAGTGTTTATGGAGGACATTGTCAAACTTCATGGGATTCCTCATAGGATCATCTCTGACAGGGATCCAGTATTCACTTTCGCCCTGTGGACTTCCTTACAGCGTGCCTTGGGGACACAGCTAAACTTTAGTTCAGCTTATCATCCTAAGACTGATGGTCAAACTGAGAGGGTTAATCAGGTTCTTGAGGATATGTTGACAATGTATGTTATGGATCAGCAGAGCCGTTGGGAGGATTACCTCTACCTAGTAGAGTTTGCCTATAATAATGGTTATCATAGTTATATTGGCATGTTTCCATTTCAGGCCTTGTATGGTCATCCTTGTAGGACCCCTTTGAGCTGGGATCGTTTGGAGGATAGAGTTCTCCTAGGTTCAGATATGCTTAGAGATATGGAGCAGCAGGTTGAGAGGATTAGAGAGCATTTGGTGGCAGCTTAGGTTAGGCAAAAAAAGTATGGAGTTGCTCATAGGATCGATCGTCAGTTTTCTGTTGGAGATCGGGTGTTCTTGCCTGTGCGACTGCAGAAGAGTCCAATCTACTATGGGAAGGGCTCTAAGCTAGCACCGTGCTTTATTGGACCTTTTGAGGTGTTGGAGAGGATTGGTCCAGTTGCTTATCATCTTGCTTTGCCACCTAGCCTTTCTTGCGTCCATGATGTGTTTCATGTTTCAGTGCTTAGGCCTTACTATCCAGATATTGCTCATGTACTTGATTGGACTGCTCTACAGGTAGAGGACGGGCAGCTGGCTTTAGAGCCCGTAGGCATTCTTCAGCACAGGAGACTCGCTCTTAGGGGCAGAGACATGGAACAGGTCAGGATCCAGTGGGATCCTAATGATGAGATCTCCACTACCTGGGAGGATGCTACTAGAATGAGGGAGTTATACCCTCACTTATTTGTAGGCTTCCAGGAGTAAGCCTAGTTCGAGGGGGGAGGATGTAATGCCCCTCACTTTTTGCCTGTGACAGATGTTATTTTCGTGTTTCCTATGACATTTTTGGTTTAGATGATAGTCTTGTAGCGCATGTTTACAGTTTCGAGATGTTTGGACTTTTACGTTATGGTTTATGATCTCCTTGAGCTTGATGGACTCTTTGATATTATGCTAGCTGATTATGGATCTATGTTAGGATAATGCTTGATTACTTGTACTTTGTGCTTTCACAGTTGATGGACATGATTATGGATTAATGTTACTTTTGGTTTAATATGTTATTCGATCATGATTATGATGTATAACTGGTAATGGAAGTAGCTAATTGATGATGTGTTTACGTGAACGGAACAGTGTTGCATTACTTGTATTTGAGTACCCTACCATGCTGCGATTTTCGTTCATTGTGTCTATGATTACATGATTATATATGGATATATGCACAACCTTGTTGTTTGTTGCAAGATGCAGGTACCGGGCATCGACTCCACCTGAATTACCAGGTCTGAGCATGCCCTGGCCAATGGAATTGTGGATTTGAGTTGACATGAGGTTCCCCTAATTAGTCAACATCCTCAAGGAGGATGAGCTTTCAGTGTTGTACCATGTCATCATTGGTCGTTATGTCCTGTGGCTTCACTTGGGTCAGGTATCACCTTGTAAATTAGGGTATATCCAATTTGAGTGTCAATTCATGCATGATTAATATTTCATTTAAATAAGGTTAAAATAAAGATTAAATTAAATAAACATTGCTAGGGATTATGTGTGTGGTTTATTAATTATAAATAATTTAATTATTGATAATTGGTAAAACTAATATGAAAATAGTAATTAAATAAATAAACTGGATAAATAATTAAATGAGTAAAATGAAGTAATAGTCCTAAGTTGTAAGAGGATTAATTAAAAGAAAGTAAGATTCACATGTAAGATGATTAAACAATTACCATTTTGATTAAATGAATTGAAGGTAGTAAAAGTAATGTTCTAAAGATTAAAAAATAGGGTTGTCGCCTGGTTTTGTGAGTTCAATATTTGGAGATGAGTAAAATTAATGTCTTTTGCTGTCAACTGCAAGTTTGAGGAATGGAATTCCTTGGTAAGTGAAATTGAAGAATCTCACAAGAATGTGGGATGTTGGAAGAAAAGAGGCATGGCTCTTGCAATCACCCGAGGAATAGACCCATGTTTTGAGACAGTGGGTTGTCGGAAGGAGAGGCAGGCCTTATGCATTTATCCAAGGAGATAAAGTCTAGGTTGAAGGGGGAGGAAAAGAATTGGGGAAGAGAAGAGAAGGGGATTGGATTCAGAGAGAGAAGAGGACTCTTGCAGAGCTTATAATTTCAGGTATGCACTGCAAATATGTTTATTTCTTGTGAAATTGTATAGAACTAGGATTACTATGTTTTCCTCCATTAATGAGAGTTATTCAGTAACTGGTATTTAAATTCTTTCTATCTGTAGTTTGAGGCCTGTCACAAATCCCCCATGTGCTTTTGAATCTCTCAAATCTGACTTGTCCATTTACCCTGTTAATGGATTTAGGCAGTCTCATTATAGTAACAACTTACTGTCATCAATTTTGTCATCTCTGTACTCTTTTATATTTTGTCTATGAATGCAAAATTGTGCTCTTCCAGTTGTTAGCAATCTAGCTCTGGATGCATACCAATCTGGGCAATTACTTACATTGACAAATGCCTCTATTCCTCAGGCGTTGATGGATGTCTGAGGGCATTTCAAATTTACTATTTGGTGTAGAATGTTGTTACATAGCCAGAATACCATGGTGTCACAATTTAGAGCAATAGAGTCTCCTCGTTGTACCCATTCTGTTCATATCCTTCAATCATTACACTCCAGGATACTACATCTGGATCAGACACTCTCTTAAGCAGGAACCATGCCAGATCTGTCCTACCATCCTGTAAATACCCTGAAAACATTGCATCCCATGATATCAACCTGACGGGACTTTTTTTTTGTTTTTTAAGAGATTCGCTCTGCATCGCCTGCACTGCCAGAAACAACATATCTTTTCACAATAGAATTACAAGATGATAGTAGGTACTTTGTCAAATGGATATAATGGTAGAGTATTGTATTCTGGGCACTGCCTTCTTTCTAGGGATGCACCTTTCTTTCATCCTAGGCTTGCATTTTACCTGCATACGGCTTGAGCCATGCCTTATTGCCGTGGCTTTGTTATGTAGATGTTCCTTAGTCTGCAAAGCCAATGCTATCCTTAGAATATGGATGACCACCTTATTTTTTTGATATGGTTGGTCGCACCTTGAAAAGAGGCCACAACACTTTGGAATGAGGCCGCACCACCTTCATCTTACATGGCCGATGTTGAGCTTGTAACGACTGAGTCGCATTTGTAATGGTAGAGCCATACTTGAAAAGTGGTGCCTTTATCTCCTCTGCTGGTATATATACGCCCAAGTTCATAGTGTGCACCAATCTTATAATGCAATATCACACACTCCTGCCGAAACTGTCTATTTATTGCTATTTTCAACACCTGTCATGTTTAATTCAGAAAGCCATCGTGGTGTCCTCCAGTGATAAGACAGGTCACCCATTTCACCCAGTCGACAGTTGTAATGCCAAAGAATACCAAGTTATCTCTGAGAGCGTTCAAGAGGTTGCTATATCCATCACAATAATCACAGCCTTTTTCCTCCTAATTCGAGGGTCTTTGTCACCCATAAAATGGGAAAGTTTACGAGTATATGTGTTCGCAGAATACTGGCAATGGTTGCTTGTATTTAGGTTCCTTTCTCATATTAAAACATGGTGAGATTTGAAAGGGGGTAATTGTTATGAGTTAGGAATGGGTAGATGTGATGGCTGTCGTAGATTAGGGAGAACATGATAGTCTACCTAAGGTAATATGGATAGCTGTATGCAATGAAGAATTCTAGAGTGGACATTTGTGGCACTCATGCCTACACCTTCCTCCTTCCAAATCTTCTCCCTCCCCAAATTTTATTACTTACATGTTTCTATACAATATACGTACCCCTGCCATTGATAACGTGTATTCTCTGTCACATTTAGATCTTGGTTTTTTCTTTGGTGTGTTATTCCCTGTTGCCTCACAGTGGGACCCATTACAAATGTAACCAGTAAGGATTGCTATATGGAAGCCCTTCTTGTTTAATGACGCCTTCAACATAAGTATAAATTTCCCCAAAGAGATGAGTATATTTTCTTCCTTTGACTAATTATTATTTTGATAAGGTATTTTTACGTGATTAAATTATTAGGTTATTGAATTTCCATGAAGTGTGGTGAATATAAGTCGTAATGCAATGATATGGTTTTATAATTGTTATACGGTGATTAATTATACATAGTAGATTGTTAATGAGGTATAACGTTATTTGTTTAATGGCTTGGATGGAAAATATATTAGTTAACAAACGATTTGCAGAATTTTAATATTGTGATTATTGCTATTATCATTATTATTATTATTATATTTACTATTATTATTTTTATTACTATTATTTTCATTATTATTAATATTATTATTATTGGATCACGTGATTTATTCAAATCAAGCCATCAAGATTGATATGACCAATTATCAAGATTATTAAATGATAAATTTAAATGGATCAAGATAAGGAAAGACTGTACATTAGATTTGGAATAAATGAATAGTCATTATGTTGATTCGTAGAATGGATAAATGTATTTAACGTAGTAGTTAAATCTATCACCTTCTCTTTATTAATGACTTGTTGAACTAGATTTCATTCGTTGTAAATATACTTTGATATTCTCATGAATGTTGTGATAGATAGACAAATGATATGTGATCTATAGGTAGTTGTAATCGTTAATTATGTAGAAGTGATTTACATTGTTCCTCTTTTGGTTATAAATTAAATCAGAATCCTCAAACTTATTCGTATTAAATGAATTTAAACTTTCCTTATAAACATTTAATCAATTTGATTTATAATACTGACAATAAAAGTTTACTTTAGTTACGTCAATGATAATTGTATCATGTAGATTAATTAAATGATTATTTTAATACATATTTAAACATAATTCGCTTTAATATAAGTCATAGATTTATCCCTTGTAAGAATACAATCAAACGACAAGCTTTATCTTGATGATTGATATACCAATGTAACAACTTAGTCAAGTGCAAATTGCTATAGTGGAATTAGTTGTAAGAAGGCATAATTTGATCATAAGTATAATTGATTCTCGTAATATGTTAATTCAATCTGTGGGTCATAAAACCGTTCTTATAGTCTTTGATTGTGTATTTTCCCGTGTGGCTAGAGTTCCAGAGGCTTAGCTTGGGATGTCTTGAATTCATGTGTTGTGTTGTTAGATGTTTTGAGATCATGATGTTATAAGAAGCCTTGTCGTCTCTAGTTATGTATGGACTAAATGACAAATGTATGATAAATGCACTTCTTGTGGTTGTATTGTTATCCAACTGGTTGTACTAGTCTTGTATCCAGTTGTGGAAGATTATGGAACAGGGTGACATGGAAATCTTAGAGTTGTAATGAATATGTGTTATTATGGGCAATGGTCTAGGAGTCGTGCCCCTTATAATTATGTTATGGAGGGTTAATGCTTTGTATTGTTATATAAGGATAGTTGTTATGCAAGATGATCAATGCCTCGCATAGTTCTGTACCCTCGTTGTTGTGTTGTCTGGCTATGCTTGTTGTGTAGGGTTTCCTAGTTGTAGGTAAGGGAGTGGCTTCCAATGTCGGGGCCGGTGCCAAGTGGCTAGCCAGGGTAACCCAATGGGAGTTGGTAATTCAGTGATAACATAATAAAATACCTAGGGGTTGGGTAGTTTTCACACTAACAAGATAATAAGATGTTTTGTTCCTCACTCATGCCTGTAGTGCTAGTTCATACTAAGGATGAGGGGAGAAGGCTGGGATTGGTAGATCTACTTCCTTGTCATCACGAAAGGAAGGTTGATTCCACATGTGTCATCCTATGGGGCCAGTGTCTAGAGAGAGACTGCCAGGGTAACCATAGATGGGGGGCGGTGTCTAGAGAGAGACTGCCTGGGTAACCCATGTTAGGACCATGCGATGACACTCTCCTTACTACAGCCTAGCACTCCCTAGTTGTACTCTCCCCTTTTTGCTAAGTGTTGCCTCTGGAAGTACTGTTGTGTTGTTTTGTGTTGGTGACTTGTGATGATGGGGTCAGGTGTTGTCTCATAGCCTGTTGTCTACCTGGCCGCATGTTGTAGTGGGAACCTTATGTTAACTCCTAGCTCGGGGGGTGGACCTCAGGGTTCCACATGGTTGGGCAGAAGAGCTTTATCCTTTGGTTTTCCCTTGCCGTTGATTGCGAGCGTGGTGGATATGCCTTGTGCACCAGACTTCAGATGTTGTACTTAATTATGAAGATAGCTTTTGTGCTCATGTTCTAGCCGGTGTATCAGTTGATTCAGATTGTATGTATTCAAATGTAATCAGAATAGTGATGATGTAAATTACATATGGAGATGTATATGTATAATCAATAATGTAATAGAGTTAGAATTATTTTTCGATGTTAGTTAGTTATGCATGTAAATAATGTTGATTATTTGTCAAGTAATGCAACCATGGCACCTTTGTGGACAAGTTGATAGTTAATGATGTGTATTGAATTGCTAAACCTTACTTGTTATCTTATTCAAAAAAAATATTTCGCTTTGCTTGCATAGATGTGTTGTCTTCCAAGGTGTCCATGGCGGGGCACTACATATGGAATGTATTCCAAACTAGTTCCTAAGTATAAAGGGCTCTTCTAAATTTTCAAGGTTATAAATTTTATTGATTTCAAAATCAATCTATTACCAGTTATTGCCAGGAGGCATAATGCTTTTTGTGATTTATATATGAGAAATATACTTATGTAATATATGAATATTATATTCTATGAATGTTTTACAAAGTATAGAACCTAGGAAAGGTTATGATCAATGCTTCTTAAATGCTTGAAGTTCGCAAGCAATGCTTGTGTAACGTAGAGGTTATGTAGTGTAAGGTCCAGTGGGACCAATATGCAAAGGATAATGCTACATGGGGGGGGATTACCATGAATTTTTATCAGAAATTTTCTCATTTATTTCATGTTGTTACTAGTTGAAAACAATGAACTTGATTTTTAGTTGCATTTTGATACTTTATATCATTGAGGATGATGAATCTTTAGGGGAAGGATATGTTACATCCCTAATTTTGTCCTGTTATTACTTTTTACTTTTACTTGGACATAAGTAAATCTATTCTGATGTTTAGATTAATATCAAGGAAAGACATGGATTATATTGAATGTCATTTGTGAAATTATGGAAATGATTATGTTATTATCGATTTAATATTTGCAATATGAGATTTGATTTATTTGAATAATGATGCACTGATCATAATTTGTTTGGTTACAAGTTTGATACAGGAATTACATATTTTCAAATGACTCTCAGAGAAAAGAGAGAGAGAGAGTATCTTTCGAGGAGAGAGATATAGACCTCGGGTTACGAGTGGTTTATTTGCCAAACGAGTATTAGTGTTTAACGAAAATGTGAACCAGTGTTGTAAGAGGTAAGTTTTGCCTTGTCAATTACTTCTAAACTTAATCGATAGGTAGTCGATATTGTTTTCAAATCTTTCTAAGTCGTATTAAGTTGTCTTAGTCGTTAATAATGTTAACGACGTCATTTGAGTTTGATTTATGACTATTTACGTTTAACGTAAATATTACGATGTTATTGTCGTAAAATGGTTGTCATATTATTATTAAGTTTGTACTTGACATATTATAAATGATTCTTAACATTAAGACGATATAGTCAAGTTAAGAATACGTGAATTATGTCGACGGATTGTGATGGGGAGACAAGCTCAACCCAATCACATTATATGGAATCCTTGTTTAAATACTATTATTCTTATTGATCAAATCATAACTATCAGATATGATCAATGTTATGTAAACCATAGTTAATCATATAAACAAATATGTATGGGTAAAAGTACAATGTTGTGTCACACTTTCGACCAAATTATCAGCACAAGTGAATTTTAGTATTTATAACTAAAAATCAATTTTGGTCAAACATATGATCTAGTAAGATTCATTCTAGATAAGTTAAATATGTCCACAACTTTTCCAACTAAAGTTGTTGGCTAAATGCATATGTATCACCAATTTGAGGCCAATTTACTATAAAAATTAAATTATTTAAAAAATTTAATGTTTCAACAACTCCTATTCATATAAATAACATTTTTTTAAAATGTAAAAATGCCTTTTTGTAGATCCATAAGTGCAGTTTTCAAATATATATATTTATTTTAATAGTTCAATTATTATTTATATTTTATTTTTATTTTTTACTAAAAGTAGGTTATCAGCACAAAAATATTAGGTTGATTACCATGTCAAGAAATATACTAAAACTTATTAAAAAAATAAAAAAAATATGATGCCCTAGATAAAAGAATATAGATTAAGATATTATAATTTGTTTTCTATTTTAGATAAACATTTAATATAAAAGTTGACGTCGTTTGGAAAAAATCATGTTTTAATACATGCATATTTAAATATTTATTTAAATATATATATTTATTAAAATTGCAAAAAAATATATCCATGCCCTTAAGTTTCAAGTTATAAATATACATAAAAAAATTGAAGGAAAAAAAAAGAAAATTTACTATATAAAGGTTGAAGTCTCATGTAACATCATTTTTCAGCATTTTATCAGCAACTAAATTGTAGTGTTAATTTTTTAAAAACTATATTAAAATAATTTTTAATTTTGTCAAAAAATCTAAACATAAAATATACTAAAAATAGACATTTTATTAGTTTACATCATTCCTAAATTCAAAACATATATGCCACTTTCTAATGATTCAAGTTTAAAAGTTAGATCAGTGTTGGTTGTTTCCTTTATACAAGTGTGAAACAACTTTGTACTGTTACCCGTATATGTATTCATTGATTTGAGGATAATACCTCATAACAGTTATTAATACATGAAATAATCAGCCGTAGGCATATGTGAAGGAATGCCTTTATAACAAGGGAAGGATCGGATCACTTACTGTGCTTTTATTAGTTCATGTTGGCCTTTATTAGAGGGAGTGGTGTGGTATACCACATATTTTTCCCCTCTTGATGAGTAATCAAACCTCATTGAGCCAGCACGTAGCTTCTGTGGCTTGATAGATGCTTTTTGTTATAACTAAATAATTATGGATTCCTTTTTGACCACTAGTTGTTGAAAATGTGAGTGATACTTAATAACCACGTACTCCTTGATCTTGGTTGTCCATCCAAAGATCCTTCGTAGGCTTAAATGATGGAGATAACCGCGGCCTTAAGGAGGTCATTTTTAACAAATCTGTAGTGGAGTCGTTAATGGTGGAGGAGTGGTGTTGAATACCCACGAACCTCTCTAACATACTGGCAGCATCTAAGAATAAATTTAGACTGGAAAAGTGGAAAATTGGTAGTCTTTAAGGAAGTAGAGCAAGGTGTTAGGGTCATGCATATAAGATAAGGCATGGTAGTTAGATAAAGGGGACAACGGGTTAGAGAAAGAGAAGGACAACAAAAAGAGATATAAAGTTTGATATGTAACCAGACGTGAGTCTAAAGAATAGTAAGAAAGTTGTTATCCTATGATAATTTTTGAACACAGTAGAGGAGAGATAGAATAGCTATCTCAGTTATTAAACTATATATTTATGTGGTAGTTAGACCTTTTAGCAAAAGGTGGGAAGTCGATACAAAGAAGAGAGTGTAGATGTCGCATATAGAGGATATAGCGAGCAACGAAGGGAGAGAGAGAATTCTCATAAACACCTGTAGACTGCCAAGGGATCTTATCATGTTCTTTCATTATATGAAGTCTTTACTATTCATAAGAAATGAACGTTTCTTCTATTCATTCCTTTTAATGAACTTTGTGCTGAATCTTCGCTCTTATAGTTTGTGAATCCTTTTTGTTATTGAATTCAATGAAACACTATTTTATTTGTTATTCTATCTCATACGAGAATGTAGTAACTTCTTAATAATGTGTGATACACATATGAGTGAGAACACAATCTTCAAAACGAATTATATTGTTGCTTCATAGACATAATAGAGTACTCTCAACTCATAGTCAATACCATGGAAGTTGTATATGTTTGTTGAATTAAAAGTATATTAAATCTTTGACAGACCAGAGTTATGTATCCGAGTGTAGAGAATCTATATAGTATCAGGGGTTTTAAATAAACTTTAAATAGGATGCTTATGTCATAAACTATCTATGTTTAGGAGGATTTATAGATATCCTCGCTTGTCATGAGATAGAGATCTATAGAAACAAAGGTATGATATAAGTGATTTCTATTTTGCATGATCATTATATAAGCAAACAATTATATAAACCATGGTAAATGATAGTAAAATCTCAAGAGATTACCTTGTTTCTAAAAGATACATGAGTGAGTTGTCCTTGTAAGACTCAGATGGGAACACTCATATATCTATGATTAAATATAGCTTAGTAAATCAGTAATTTTTTGACATTTGAACATAGTGGATTGCAAATTGAATTATTTTCCATCTTTTGATTCAAACCAAACTTAGTCAAGTTTAAACTTGTATAGGACCTTTGGTTTAGGAAAATCTAAGGATATACTTGTATAAAGAACTATCTTGGTTCAAGAGGTTTAATGCCTTCATAGTCAGGAAAGACCAGGAAATAATCTCTTCCATAGGATATTCTTACTTCCTAGAATAAGTATGTTCATTATTCCATTGGGTTGGGATAGGTTAAATAAAACCCTAGTTTAACCCAGAAGGGTTAAATATTATTTGATGATAGCTATATGGTTATAAATCATTTTTAGTTATTTTAAGTGGGTAGACATTAAAGGGTTGAGAACCCTAAATAATAAATGTTTCTTTAATATTTCTAAAAAGAGCTTTGTTATTAGTCGATAGTGTTTAACCTTAGGTAGAGAAACCTATTTGTTTGGTTACAAGTCAACTTGGGATATAAGTCATAAGCCTCAGGTTTTACAAGCATGTAAGAGGTACTATTAAATGGTTTGTCAACCATAAAGTTTATTATACCTTTTGGTCACAATTTCTCTTAGCTATTAGTTGTCGATAAGTGGTGAATCTCAAATGTTGTAAAGACACAAAGAGATATCCCCAGTAATGGATAGTCATTCCATAAAGGTCAATGGAGCAGTGATAGTGTCTTATGAATACACCTAAGTCAGAAAGACTTGATTTGAATTAGACATAACTCTTTAGTTAAACCTTAACTTGACCCAGATATGGTAATTATTTATATTAAATCATTGTGATCATTATATAGATCGTGATTGAAGGGACAAGTACCCTAACTATGTATATTTATTCGTACTTGTAAGAAAGGAAATAGTTTCCTAGACTACGATGCTTATCCTGGGTAAGGTAACCATCTTAGTCATTATAAATTGATTTGAAATTCTTATGAGTTGATAAGTCTTGGATTTTGGGTAATGCAATGATGCAATGAGAATCCTCATAAAGAAAGGTAGTTGATAAGGTCTATGGAAAATGGATAGTGAATGTAAACTTGTCTAGGTCGGGAAGACTTAAATATTGAAATTGTCTTGACTTCATAAGTTGAATGTAGTTGACCAAGTCTAACTATGGGAATATGATAGTATCTAAGTCGAGTTGGGGTGGGTGAACATTACGACAACATTCATTGCGAACATCAATTTATATTGAAACTATGGCCATAGTAATGCATATGTCTCTGCATGCATTGTCGGTTCACTGTATCTGGATTGCACAACCTATCAGAAATCATACTTAGCTAGAGTTTATCTAGGGTTGTATGATTGATAGAGTTGTGTAGGATACAACACTATATACTCGGAAAGGCAAATTACCACTGGTCACCTTTGGTCTATATTCCTCATGAAGGGTAGGGCCACTTCCTATGTGGAAGATGTGTGGGAGACTGCCGGTTTGTGGTTGGATGTAAATCACTGGAAAGATACTCTCTCTAGCAGAAGACATGCCAAGACTTGTGATAAAGATGTCAAATTTTGGGATGCAGTATATCTTTGAGACTTGTGTTTATTAAGATTATGTAAAACAATATATGATGCAGATATTTGTAATTGATTTACTTTTGTAAATATTGTACTTGAGAAAGACAATATGCTTTGTTGTATTTTGTAATGAGAAATCTTGTAATTGTAGTTAATTATATGTTGAATAAAAGAAAAAATTTCTCTATCTCATTTTTACCTTGTTAGATTACTTTATGGTAAATCTTTTGATTTTACTATGTTTTTAGAATGTGGATGTTACACCTAGCCTAGCCCACTGTACCCGGTTAGTGCAGTGATTCTGTGATATGTGTTTACATTCCGGTTACCTTGCAGTAACGTCTGGATTGCCCATTTGGTCTTATGTGGTTTGCTAGTATTGTTTGTTGAGGTATCCCGTTATGGGTTGTCGGTATTTTAATATGGTTTTGCATTAATTTATTATGTGGTTTATTTTAGAATGTCATATCGGTGATTTAAATGATCATATTTATGTGGTTTTGTGAATGGGGTTTTATGTGATAAATAAATAAATATGTTTGAAAACTCTATTAAGTTAATTAGATTATTGGTATTTTAAGTATTTGTGCTAATTGGTATTTTATGTGTATTAAGGGAGCTTGATATATTTAGTAATTTTATTTGGAGTATGGAATGTTATATTTTATTAAGTGATTTCAAGTATTTCAAATTGGTTTTACGTTAGTGATTTTAATAAATCATTTATGTGAGCTTTGATAATTGTTTATTTTAATTTGAAGTTCCATTTTAAATCTGATTTTGGGAGTTGGATAAAAAGTAAAGTAAGTCATTTTTTTTAATATAATTCTATGCATTCGTGGGACTTTGGGAGAGGATGGTAAAAAGGTAATAAAGGTTATTTTGAAAAAGCATTGAAACTATTCATTCATGTATGAGAAGAAAAATCTGATTGTTGGGGAAGAAGAAAACCCCATGCAATGGAATTGATGTGGGAAGGAAGATCTGCAGTTGGCTAAGGATATTTTGTGGGCATTTGTCTATTGGATTCACTGCATTATTTCTGTATGGCTGCTCTGTTTTGGAAGCTTGTCGTGTATTGTGGACAAAGCTTTCCTTTCCTTTCTAATTTGGGCAAACTCTAAGGTATTCCTATGTTTACTCCCTTAAATCCTTGGGTGATTGGTAGGTTCTGAATTGCATTTAATTTTCTTTGTTTTTGGGTTGTCTATATCTCTTCTTGGCAGATTTAGTTGTAATTCTCTATTTCAGTTTCATGATATCCATCCAAACAATGAGGAAAAACCATGATTTATTTAACCATGACCAAACCTCTGATCATAAACATAAATTAAACATGAAATCCTACTGGAAACAACAAAACTTGAAATGGGTCAATGCTAAATTTTAATTCTGGGCACTTTGGTTTTTGGTCAAATTTTTATGCCCAGCTGGCACCCTGTCACCACATACAATCTCTTTTCTTTTTTTTATTCTTGAATTTATGGAGCAATCTGTATTGCTAGTGTTTGAAATCAGTTTGGAAGTTGTTTAATTGCACTTTCTTTATCTCTAATTTGGTTTTGGTTTCCTCTTTTCAGCTTGGTCAAATTCATTTGTAATTTGGGGCAAAACAAAGCATTTCCTTACCAGCTTGAAAAACCATGTCTTAAACTTAATTTTAAAAGTGGTATTCAACTAGAAACACCAAAATACAAATTGGGTTGTGGTTAGATTTCAGATCTAGGCAATTTTTATTTTGAGCATGTTTATGCTGCCCGAACCCTGTCATCAGCACTGTTATTTATTAAGTGCTATCATTTATATGCTTGTGTGTTGTTATAGGCAATGATAAGAAGATGAATCTCTTATTACAGCAGTGGAGTAGTTTTAATAAACTTTAATGATGAAACATAGATTGTTTTAATTATTATTAAAAGATGGAATTTGTTTTTGCTTGGCTGATTTGAATATTTAAATAGCAGTTTTTACTTGGCAGATTTAATTGATGTTATCATGGATTGTGATTGGTTATTGAATTGTTTTAATTTAGTTTTGTATACCTCATTTGGTTAAATGAGATGAGCTTAGGTCTAGGTAATTAGAGTGGTCTTATGGAGTGGCTCTCTACGGGCCCGGGGCCCGCAAGTGGTTGCCAGGGGAACTAGTAGCAGAGTTATAGTAAACAAGTGATAATAAAAACAATGGGGTAAAAAACTAATAAGATAATGAGTCCTTGTGCATGGCCTTGAGTTCTTGTAAATGCTAAGGATGCACATGAGAAGGCCTATCTGTCTATGGGGCGTTGAGTTATCTGTCTGCGAGGCGTTGATTCGGGCATGATTGAGTCTCCATGTCCATATGAGAGGTGTACTTGATTCTATGTGGTGCCATCCCTTTGAACATGCATGATGATACTCCATCCGTTCTGCACTCTAGTACCTAGTAGATTAGTAGTCATGAGTAGTACTTGGCATATTATTGGATGAGCATCTCTATGTTGTTGCATTGGCTTTATGCATTATGTGTTGTGTCTGCTTCGTGACTGATTTGCGTGTTGGCCAATGTATTCCTTGCCTTTATTCTCATGTTTGGGCCTTGTCACAACCTCCAAGCATAGTGGGGTGGTCTCTTATGAGTCCACATGGTTGGGAGGCGTTGCCACCGCCATTAGGGACTAATGTACAGGTTATTGGAGCACCAGTTGGAGATGTTCTCTCTTGTACTTCTTTTATCAGTTATTGTATCTTATCCATGGCTATGCCATTGTACTTATGTATATTATTTTATGTAATTTGTACTCTCTTGAGAGAGATGATGTAAATTATATTAATGAGAAGAAATGAGATGTTTTATATTTGGCTTGCAGTTTTCTGGTGTTGGTATCGGACCCACTTGTACTATGATGATCATTATGGATTTATGTTTAGAAGTGGAAATGGGTATTAGGAACATTTGAATTGGTGTTTAAATTGAATGTAGCTTTAGCAATGTTTCATTGAAGGGTGAATTAGTCCTCTCCTTTGGGTTGTACATTCGGCCATACTTGGCCATGAATGTTGTCGATCTATCGAATCGGCAACCATATCATGTGTATGTTATCTATTTATGTCAATATATATATATATATATATTCTTGTCCTCTTTTGGCTCTTACCCTTCGGGGTTACGTAGCGGGATGCTACATCTGGTATCAGAGCCCATGTTCACACACACTAGGAGCTCTGGCATACTTGAGCCTTCTATGTTTCATTGTGTTTGGCATGTGTGGTGTGACCTTCTTATATTGTTTTTATAGTCTTGTTGTTATGCTTTCATGCCTTAGTATGGTGTATAGGTTATCCTTGTGATGATCTAATTTGATGTGTTCCTTGTCTCCCTAAGGATGCCTCCTAGGGGCAGAGCTAGAGGCAGAGTTAGAGGTAGAGCCACTATTCTTTGATGTAGCACCCAACGTAATGCCGATCAGAGTAATTGGGGTGAGCATCAGGAGGAACATTGTGCTGAGAACCAAGCTGAAGGGCTCGTGGGTGCTTAGTTTTAGCTCTTTTACAACAGATTATGGACCGATTAGGACCTCGTCAGGAGGTATCTCATGAGGAGTACACCCTTCTTGTAAGGATGGTCAAGATGCTAGAGCTAAGCGTGAGCATTCCGTGCATGATTTCTTTTAGACTACTACCAACAGAGACATGCTGATGAGTTCCATGAGCTTCGACAGTTGACTATGATGGTAGATCAGTATGAGCACCGCTTCTTTGAGCTTAAGAAGTATGCTAGCATTTATGATGATGAGTCGATGTTAGTGTAGCATTTCAGTAGGGGCTTGAATGCCCGTATTAGTGGTGGTGTCTTTGTGTTTGAGCTAAAGACCTTAGAGATCGCCGTGGAGAAGGCAAGGTTGATAGAGGAGAATTTGGCTAGAGGCTTTATTGGTCAGGCAGGTGTTTAGATTGGTAGTGCCCCTCCTTCAAGATCATTTTCTCAGGGTACACAGTCTTAGGGAGCTGGACCATCTAGATCTTAGTCTGCACCTTCTAGATCTAGTCAGTGATAGAGGCATAGGTTTGCTCAGTCTCAGCAGAGTGGACAGAGTCCTAGTACTCCATTTTCTAGAGATTGTCTGCATCATCATCCTCGATGTAAGTAGCAGAGAGGTCTGACATAGAGTTCTCATAGTGCACAACAAAGTTCTGGGGGTGGTGGATCCCAGCAGTCATGTGCACCGTTTTTGGGTTGAGGTTTTGGAAGAGGTGGTTGTTTTACTTGTGGGAAGCATGGTCATATAGCTATTCATTGTCCTCAGAGATCAGTGGTTGGAGGAAGTCAGAGATAGGCCACTTTAGAGCCTACAGTAGGTGATGCTGGTAGATCGCATAGAGTTTTTGTGGCGGTTGATAACCATCAAGTTGAGCATCAGGGCACCATGGTTGAGTATTCAGGTGTGTTATGTGGGATTACCACATCTATCTTGTTTGATTCAGGAGCTTCAGATTCTTTCATTTCTCCTTCTCTTGTACAACATTGTGGAATCGTGGTGGCAAGGAAAGATGTTGGCTGGCAGGTTGAGTTAGCTACTAGAGCCAAGATGGTTGTAGACTCCCTTGTTTGTGGTTGTGTGTTAGATTTGGGCACCTTCACTACCATAGTGGATATCTGTGTGTTCCCTTTAGGGTCCTACGAGATTGTTTTATGCATGGATTGGTTGGAGACCCACCTAGCTAGTATAGATTGTCGGTGTAAGTTAGTTCAGTGTGTAGACAATGTTGGAGAGCATGTTGAGTTAGTTGGGGTCCAGAGACCCATTTCTCTTTGTGTGATTTCGGCTAGCATCTAAAGTGTGCCATGCGGCAAGGTTGTCAGATGTTTGCTATTTCAATTAGTAACCTTGCCGAGGGTGGGATTTAGGAGGTATCTCTTTATGATCATCCTATTCTTCAGGAGTTTGCAGATGTCTTTCTGAGTGCTATTCTGGGTATGCCACCTAAGAGCGGCATAGACTTCCATATTGATCTCATTCCTGGTGCAGAACCTATTTCTCGGGCACCATATCGCATGACTACTCAGGAGTTGAGTGAGTTATGGTTGCAGTTAGAGGAGTTACTGGAGAAGGGTTTCATTCATCCTAGTGTATCCCCTTGGGGAGTGCCTATCATCTTCATGAAGAAGGATGGATCTCTTCACTTATGCATTGATTATCACCAGTTGAACAAAGTGACGATGAAGAATCGTTACCCATTGCCTCAGATAGATGATTTGTTTGATCAGATGAGGGGAGCCAAGGTGTTCTCCAAGATAGATATGAAGTCAGGATACCATCAGTCTCGCATTCATGAGGCAAATATTATTGGCAAGAGACACTGCTAGGCATGATAAGTGTTGTCATTGATGGCAACTATGATCATCCCAATCATCTGCATAACACAATTTGTTCACACTGAAAGTCAGAATCAAAATTTGTCTAATTCTAGGAAGTCAGGAACAAAGTAGGTGACAGGCACCGGTATCTTGGTCCGGATCTCTCCGGTGGAAAGGCATGGTTTGTTGCAGATCTGAGGTAGTTGTAAGCACTATCAAGACACTCTAAATCTAGAGTTTTGTCCTCTGGTGATGAAGGACTCAAAAGATATTAGCTTGACAGAACAGATAGAAGAAGAATAGGTTGACCTTGTGAATGATCTTAATTCCAGATGTATAGAAGTTGTTTATTGGGAAATTGGTGATGATAAGTAATGGTAGCTGACATGATTGATAATTTTTGATCCGCATCTCATATTATGTATGGATCTAGCCGACAGAGCAGAGTACTCGACAGAGTTCTAAATGTTCCTGAAGCTGACTGGTAAAATGATTGTAGATCATGTTGTAGATATATATATCGGATGGAACTAGATGATTTTGGTGTGTGTGCATTGCGACTATAGAGTAATTGCGAAAAGAAGCAGAGATCAAAAGTTTAGATGATAGCAGAGCAGTAAGAGGAGCAAAGTAAGGATGAAGTGTGTCAAGTCAATTTTCTATGCTTAACTGGAACTGAACTCCAGCATTGATAGATACTAAATATCAGTTCAAATTTATTGTAACTCTTCTTCTTGTAGGCAATGAGTCTTCTTTTGAGTAGTGAGCCCTAATGCATGTGCATTCCCCATTGTAATACTTTTAACAGAGTATAATCTTTGTGGGTTAACCCCCCACCGTGGTTTTTCCCTTAACCAGGTTTCCACGTCAAAAATCTTGGTGTCAAGTGTATTATTTATGTTTCTACTCATGTGTTATTGATTAATGCTGAAATGTTTACATCATTGATTTGATTATAAGTTGTAAAGGAAGATTAAAGGTAGAAATTATTAAATTGTGTGACAACTGATTCACCCCCCCTCTCAGTTGTCCAGACCTAATTCAACAATTGGTATCAAAGCGAGGTTCCTTAAAAGAAGCTTAACACTTAAGGAAAGATCTTGGAAGGAGTTTTCAATGGGTTCACTCAAAGATTAACTTCAGCTGGCTCTAAAAGATCTTGATCAATCCAAAGCAGAAATATCTAATCTGAAAGATGAACTCAAGGATGTTGATATACCATTGAAATGTTAAAAGATAAATTAAAGAAGTCTATGGGAAGGAAAAAGGAGCTACTTCTGCAGTTATCCAGTTTAACCAAAGAAAATGGCATAAATGAAGCCATGGAAGAAAAGACAAAGGAGTGTGAGAAGTTGTCAAAAGAAGTTGCTATTCTGAAAGTGGAGATGGAATCTGGGGCAATGAGGTTTACCAAAGAAATTGAACAAAGGAAGAAGAATGAAGAATATTTGAATCAAACTCTAAAAGAAAGAACTGATGAATGCTATAGATTGGATAGTATGGCTGGTCATCTAAAGTCTGATCTACAAGAAAGTAAAGACAACGAAAGAGATCTTGAAAGGAAAATTGTCATTCTCAGACATGATCTAGAAGTTGCAAATGAATACAAGGAGAAGTTCAAGATAAGTTCAGCTAAACTTGAAGCAATACTTGAGGGTCAGAAAAAGGTTGATGACAAGCATGGTCTTGGATATGAGAAAGGTGAAAGCTCCGGATCTGGACAAAGAAACTTTCAACCAAGGAATGGGAGAAATAGACCTAGAAGACCTCCGCTAATATAGCCTAATGCTCAAAGGTATCAATGGAAATTGTTTCAAGTGCAATAAATTTGGTCATAATGCCACTCAATGCAGAAGTAGAGTAAATCAAAATAATCCATCCTTCTCCGGACAATGCTTCAATTCTAAGAGGTATGGTCATAAATCTAATGAATGCAGAAGTATGATAATGAATAACTCATCAAATAGAGGAAATAGGAATTCCTTAATTGGCAAATGCTTTGCATGCAATAGATGTGGACATATGGTAAATCAGTGCAGATCAAGAGGAAATCAATCAAATGGGCAAAGAAATGTTGTGTGCTTCAATTGTACCCAATCCAATCATTTAGCAATATTCTGCAGAAGCAAGAATAATGAAAGAGGAGGTCTGGAAAATAGAAAATCAGATGAGCAGAGGCAAGACAAAGGCAAGGACAAAATTGATATGAATGAGATCCAAAATGAAATGAGCAAGACATGGGCTCAGAACAGTGTTAATGAACAATAATAGTGGGTCTGCACTAGAATCTGGTGTTGACAATTCCTCCGGGAATTAAATTAGGAGCTCTAGCTCAGGGGGAGCTGCATTGAACATCAAATTCCCCTAGTTAGTAAGTGGGTGCCTGGATATGGCACAATGAGAGAAGATATTTTAAAGTGTTTCAAAACTTTTGGAAGGATTTTTGAAAGGAAAAATGTTGATATGGAAATTTGCAGAGTAATTCATGAAGAACTATCCAAGAAACAAAGTAACCAGATGAAGCTAGGGTAACACATTTATTACAATGCCAAATTAGGTTTTGCGAAGGATAAAAGGTTACTTGATCATGCACTTGAACCACTTTGCATTCGAAGGAAACAAGTAGAAGAGCATCTAAGCTACAAATCTAGAGATTGAAGAACCAAGAGCGAATTCAACCAGAAATTGATCAGCCCTAACCCCACAAGAGAAAAATGTACTTCTCTGTAAAGCTTTAAATTTGAATCTATTGAGATGGCTACACCACTAGTTGTTGATGTAATTGAAAGGTCTCGACCAATATTTAAGAAGCATCCATACAAGTCAGTTGAAATTGAACCGTTAGGTGCATTTTCGAGTGTTCCATATGGAGTCTTACATGTTGAAGACATTAGGGCATACATTCATTGCAATATAGAAGAAATTGGAAATCTAAAACTACTGGAGTTGTTTAAGAGCCATCTAAAGGATGACAATTACCAACTGAAACCTGAATTTAAAGCCCTAGAAAGCAAACATTTTCTGCAAATTACTGAATTTCTGTCATTTGATGAGAGTGAATGGGTTCGTTATGTGTTGAGCTGAATGCACGATGAATTTTTATGGCTGCTGAAACCATTTAAGGTCACCAAAGATGTTATCAGAATTTTGACCAGGTTAAACTCAACCAGTGGATTACCCATGTTAAAAGCTCTGAAAAACCAAACTGTTACCGATGCAACCAGTGCCAAATTCAATAGGAGGGCTATGACTATAAACAATATTATAGAACCGGATTTGAAGTTTGCTTCCATGGTGATAGGCTATAAGATTTATCACTCAAGAAGAGAAAACTCTGTCTCCGAGACAGCTATATATGCAACATATAAAATGCTGAAAGAAAATGTAGACTATGACCTCTATGAGCTACTACGGGTTCAACTATTTGAAAATCTAAAAAAAATCAAGAAAGATAAGAAAAATTCCTTCAAGTTTGGTTCCTTGATTATATGCTTATTTTTCTACTTTATGAATGAAGTGCCTGGAGTGCAAAGTGTACACTGGACAAATGACAGGCTAGTGGCAATCTAGATAATAGATCATTTATATAGCCTTGGAGATTCTGGTACACAAAAGATTGCAATCTGGGGGTATTTCAAAAAATTTTAGAATCTGATGCATACAAGGGAAAGAATCCCTAATTCGGTTATAGAAAAGTATGAAAATGAGATATGCTTTATGGTCGACATAGATCAATGTTTGATGGAAGATGTAGAACCAAGAATAGTATGGATAATGCCAATGGATTATGAGCTGGATGAGAGAATTCTGGACATGTATGCTCAGCATCTTCTGAGCAAACCTAAAGACACCTCTATTGAAAGGTTTGGAACATACAAGGAACTAAGCTTAAAGTTGCATGTGGAACTTAGATAGCCGGAAACAAAAATAAAAGTGCACAAACAAGTGGAGATGTATGCAGAAAGCATTGGGATTGCAAAAGAAGCAGTGAGAAAGAATAGAGAAAGGATTGAAAAAATGAAGAAAAGCACTGAGTAGACTACAGAAGAAAAAGTAGAAAGTGAGCCGGTAGTCACTCCGGAAGTTCCACCAAGCTCCTCAAGGAAGACAAGGAGTTATGCAACTCTTGCTGAGAAACTCAAGTCCACTTCGACTAAGAAGCTGGAAGCCACTCCATCTGGTGAAGGAGGGAAAATAAAGAAAACTAAGGCCACAAGAACCCACAATTTAGCACAAAATATGATGAGGAGACAGAGATAGATGAAGAAGTGGAAGAAATAAGAACCAAGAAAGCCAGAACTTCAAAGACTTCTAAATACCAGCCTTCCAAAAGAAATAAGGACAGTAAAAAGCAAGTAACTGGTAAGGTCGCTATGACTATTGATGAAATTGTAAAAATAATCACTGTTCATGGAAATTTAAAGCCTATTAGAGTTTACTATGATAATTTTGATCAAGCAAATAAGAAAATTTTGGAAGATGCCATTATCATATATTTGAATAAATTCAATAGAGCCTTATTGGAAATTTTACAAGAACTTCCTAAAAGTTTAAGGAAAGTACTGGAAATGAGGAAAGAAGCAGCCAAGGATAAAGAGATGGAACTCAGAGAGTATGTTCTCTCCACTTTGTGTGGTGTAATGACTAGAAGAGAAGCAGATAAAATCCTTAGAGAAGTTAAAGAAAAATTCAGAAGTAGGGTCTGGATGAACAAACTGATGCTTGGTGAAACTGAGAAAATTGCAAAAGAAATAGAAGAAATCTTAAGAAAGGCTTTAGACAAAGATAAATACTATATTGTTTCAGAGGAACAAGTTGAGAAAGACAATCCTCTAGTTTCGGAACAAGAAGCTCCAGAAAAAGAGGTTGAAAAAGGAAAGGATGACCAAGGTAATACTTTAGATCCTCCAGAGTTAACCTATGAGGAGACTAATGTTGGATTTGATTCATCAAATCTGAATGTTGGAGAAGTTCAAGAAAAGAACATCATTAAGCAACAATTTGAGTTTGATGAAGTCTCTGTTCCAGAAGAGGAACAAATCAATCAAGAGGACTTAGAAATGATAGAAAAAATAGTTGATGCAGAAGAAACTCCTCCACTTGATCATTCTAGAAAAGAAGAGGATATTGCTACTATACAGAGCCCTCCAGATCAGGAAGTGAGTGGTGAAGACAGAGGAAAGATTTCACCTACAAGTGATACAAGAAATGATAAAGCAGAGGAAGAGAAGGAAGAAAACCAAGAAATCAAATCAAAAGAAGATGGTGCAAATGTTGAAGCATCTAAAACAAATGATAAGAAATCTAATGAACAAAAGGATGATTCAGAAAATGTTGCAAGAGATATTGCAGATGTAGTGAAAAGTCTTCTTGAAAAAGAGATGGTTGAGCTTAATGAGCCTGAACTACTCCAAGGTCTAACCAATCTAGATGCTCTCTCTCCAATTCAATTGATGAAAATAGCATCATTCACCCAAGTAAAGGCTAGAGAAAAGATGTTAAAGTTCCATATGGAGGACAATGAGCTACTGGGGCTTACAACTGGGATTTTGGAGAAGTTAATGCCTTCCTGCCAGAAGAGTCCATCTGATTCTCCCTCTAGACATCTAAAAAATTTGGTAAGTTTTGTAAATACTCATTTTGAATGCTTTGAAAAATCTGTAGAGGCAAAGGTCTGGAAAGAATTTTTGGATAGGAAATTTAGTGAAGTACATAATCTAATAGGAAATGATAGGATGATACTCGGCATTAGTATAAGGAGTATTTAGAATGCTCTAAACTATGGAAGAGATATGTACAAATTCTGTCTATCATGGCCCAAAGTTAGTGAGGATATTGAGAAGAAGATAAAGGAGCAAGAATAGAAATTGTCAAATCTTTCTCAAATTTTTGATCCTCTAACAGTTTTTCCTATAAGTCAGGAATGTCAAGTAATTAGCTTGACAGATGAGATAAAGAGGCTTGGTAAAGAAAAAGTAACATTATGAAGAGAATATGTGAGCTCCGGGAATTGATTGCCCCCAAGTTAGAAACCATGTTTAATGCCTTATCAAAAGCTCAAACTGCACTTCAGACAAGTAATCCTCCAGATCTGAGAAAGACATAAGCATATGCATTTTTGATGAGTGGACACATATCAATTTTGGATGGAATAAATGAAACTTGGGCCTCTGAACTTGTGCAATTGAAAAATAGTTTTGTAGACATTCTCAAGTTCATGTGAATAGAACTTAATGATTAGTTGTACATATGCAACATTATACACATAATTCTTTTTTGAGAGTTTTTGGCTTGTGAATCCCACCCCTTGCCATTGATGTCAAAGGGGAAGTGAAGATCAATGAAAAATGAGGAATCTAGCTAAGGGGGAGTACTAGAAAGCAGTGTGAACAATAGTATGGAGCACAAGCTAAGGGGGAGCTATTCCAACACTTAGTCATTTTTCACTAAGTGTTGCCATCAATGCCAAAGGAGAAGATTGTTGCCAAGAGACACTGCTAGGCATGATAGGTGTTGTCATTGATGGCAACTAAGATCATCCCAATCATCCGTATAACACAATTTGTTCACACCAGAAGTCATAATCAAAATTTGTCAAAGTCCGGGGAGTCAGGAACAGAGCAAGTGACAGGGTCTGATATCTTGGTCTGAATCTCTTTGGTGGAAAGGCATGGTTTGTTGCAGATCTGAGGTAGTTGTAAGCATTGTCAAGACACTCTAAATCTAGAGTTTTGTCCTCTGGTGATGAAGGACTCAAAATATATTAGCTTCTAAGTATTAGGTTTTAGTTTGACAGAACAGACAGAAGAAGAATAGGCCAACCTTGTGAATGATCTTAATTCCAGATGTATAGAAGTTGTTTATTGGGCAATTGGTGATGATAAGTAATGGTAGCTGACATGATTGATAATTTGCAAGTGTAATTTTTGATCCGCATCTCATATTATGTATGGATCTAGCCGACATAGCAGAGTACTTGACAGAGTTCTAAATGTTCTTGAAGCTGATTGGTAAAATGATTGTAGATCATGTTGCAGATATATATATCTGATGTAACTGGATGATTTTGGTGTGTGCGTGTTGCAACTATGGAGTAATTGTGAAAAAAAGAAGAGATCAAAAGTTTAGATGATAGAAGAGCAATAAGAGGAGCAGAGTAAGGATGAAGTGTGTCATGTCAATTTTCTAGGAATTGAACTCACCATTGATAGATGCTAAATATCAGTTCAAATTTATTGTTGGTCTTCTTCCTATAGGCAGTGAGCCTTCTTTTGAGCAGTGAGCCCGAATGCATGTGCATTCCCCATTGTAATACTTTTAACATAGTATAATCTTTGTGGGTTAACCCCCACCATGGTTTTTCCCTTAGCCGGGTTTCCACATCAAAAATATTGGTGTCAAGTGTATTATTTATGTTTCTACTCGTGTTATTGATTAATGCTGAAATGTTTACATCATTGATTTGATTATAAGTTGTAAAGGAAGATTAAAGGTAGAAATTATTAAATTATGTGACAACTGATTCACCCCCCCTTTCAGTTGTCCAGACCTAATTCAACAGATATTCATCGTATGACATTTTGTACATGCTATGGACATTATGAGTTCACGATTATCCCTTTTGGGTTGACCAATGCTCCATCAGTTTTTATGAGTTTGATGAATGGGGTGTTTCACACCTATCTTGATCGGTTTGTTCTCATGTTCCTTGATGATATTTTGATTTACTCAAGGACTATGGAGGAGCATGAAGGCCAATTGCGAAAAGTGTTGTAGTTCTTGTGAGATAATTAGTTGTTTGACAATTTGGCCAAGTGTGAGTTCTTCCAGACTGATGTGAGATATTTGGGCCATATCATCTCAAGAGAGGGTATCTTAGTGGATCCTTCTAAGATTCAGGCCATTGTGGATTGGCTAGTGCCAACGAATGTGGCTGAGGTTCGCAGTTTAATGGGATTGGTGGGTCACTATCACCGATTTGTGAGAGATTTCTCTTGGGTAGCCCACCCCATCACCTCTCTTCAGTGGAAAGGGAAGAAGTTGTGTTGTTAGATTAGTGTGAATCAACTTTTTAGGCTCTTAAGGAGCAGTTGACTAGTGCACCTATCCTGGTAGTGCCAGATCCTACAGGAGATTTTGTAGTGTGTACCGATGCTTTGTTGGAGGGTGTGGGGATGGTTCTTATGCAGGAGGGATGAGTGATTGCATATGAGTCCTGTAAGCTCAAGGATCATGAGCTGAACTACCCTACCCATGATTTGGAGTTAGCGGCTGTCGTCCATGCACTTGTGCATTGGAGACATTTCCTCTTGGGACATCAGTTTGAGTTGCATAGTGATCATCGCAGTTTCCATTATATCTTCACTCAACCGAATTTGAATGCTCGGCAGCGCCATTGGATGGAGTTCCTTTGTGAGTATGGCTTTGAGGTTCGCTATATCTAGGGTAAGGAGAATGTTGTTATGGATGCCTTGAACAAGAGGAGACATGAGAACTTAGTTTTTTCCGTTGGAGTGGATCTGAGGAGCCGTATTTTGGAGTCACTTCCTAATGATACTTGGTATCAAGAGGTTAGAGCAGAGATTGAGTCTGGGAGAGTCCTTGAGGGCAAATTTGTGGGTTTCTCTCTTGAGTCTGATGGACTTTTGCAGCATCTTGGTCATATTTATGTTTTAGATTCTGGTGATCTTTGTTCCTTGGTTTTGTCAGAGGCCCATTGTGCACCCTATTCAGCTCATCTGAGTCTCACAAAGATGCATGTTGATCTTCGACAGTTGTATCATTGGGCAGGTTTACAGTGAGATATTACTAATTTTGTGGCTCGATGTCTTGAGTGCCAGCAGGTGAAGGCAAAACATCAGCACCCAATAGGACTATTGTAGCCTCATTCCATTCCTGGATTGAAGTGGGATACAATATCTCTTGATTTCATAGTGGGACTACCTATGTCTTTGCATCATCATGATGCTATTATGGTTATAGTGGACAAGTTGTCCAAGGTGGCACACTTCTCACCCATGAGATCTTCATACACTGTAGCGTCTGTGGCTCAAGTGTTTATGGATGATATTGTGTGTCTGCATGGTATTCCTCATAGGATCATTTCTGATCATGATCTAGTGTTCACTTCAGCTTTGTGGACTTCTCTTAAGCATGCTTTGGGAGCTCAACTTAATTTCATCTCTGCATATCATCCGAAGACTGACGGACAGATGGAGTGGGTTAATTAGGTTTTAGAGGATATGCTTTGGATGTACATTATGGATCAATAGTCTCATTGGGAGGACTACTTGTACCTTGTTGAGTTTGCTTATAACAATGGGTATCACAGTTCTCTTGGTATGTCTCCCTTTCAAGCCTTGTATAGTAGGCCATGTCGTACTCCGTTGAGTTGGGATCGCTTAGAGGATTGAGTTCTTTTGGGTCTGAAGATGCTTCAAGATATGGAGCAGCATGTAGTGTGGATCAGAGAGCAGTTGACTATAGCTCAGGATCGACAAAGGAAGTATGCTGATGCCCGTAGGTTGGATCACCATTTCTCAGTGGGTGACTATGTGTTTTTGAGAGTTCATCTGCAGAAGAGCCCCATCCATTATGGGAAAGGCTCAAAGTTGGCACCTCATTTTGTTGGACCTTTTGAGATCCTTGAGAGGATTGGTCCTATTGCGTATCGTCTAGTGTTGCCACCGAGTCTACCATGCATTTACGATGTTTTCCATGATTCAGTTCTTAGGCAGTATATTCCTGATGTGACCCATGTTCTTGATTGGACTGCTTTGCAAATTGAGGCAGACAGGCATCTTTCTTTGGAGTTTGTACGCATCCTTCAGCGTTGGAGGTTGACCCCTAGGAGTCAAGACATAGAGCAGGTAAGGGTCTAGTGGGATCCTAATGGTGAGTCATCAGCATCTTGGGAAGATGCGGTGAGGATGAGAGACCTTTATCCATATCTTTTTGCAGGCTTCCAAGAGTAAGCCTAGTCCTAGGGGATAGGATGTAACAACCCCCATCTTCACATTTTGTTGTTGTTTTTCCTTGATGGATTCTGATAACTATGTATTTTGTATTGGATTGTTCATCATATCCTTATTTTATATTGGCACCCATGAGCTGCAATTCCAATGTTATTATGAGGTTGACATGATTAGTTATTATGTTGGTTTACATGCTTATATGTTTATATACTATTATCATTGCTTTTGTATGATTATGGACAAGAAAGGGATGATGTCATAACACTCATATCTAAGAGGCTTATGATGTCATGACCCTCTTCCTAATGCTTACTATTTCTTCGGCTATGATGTATGTTATATGCACATGTGCTTTGGCGTGTGATCGGAGTGATGCAGGTATTGGGTATCGACTCTGCCTGGATTCACAGGCCTGAGTGTACTCTTATTCCCCAATGGTGGTTATTGGAGATAATCATAGGCCAAATGTTCCCTAGCCTAGCCCACTACACCCAGTTAGTGCAGTGATTCCGTGATATGTGTTTACCTTCCAGTTACCCTACGGTAATGTACGGATTGCCCATCTGGTCTTATGTGGTTTGCCAGTATTGTTTGTTGAGGTATCCCATTATGGGTTGTCGGTATTTTATTATGGTTTTGCATTAATTTATTATATGGTTTATTTTGGTATGTCATATCAGTGATTTAAATGACCATATTTGCATGGTTTTGTGAATGGTGTTTTATGTGATTTTTAAATAAATAAGTTTGAGAACTCTATTAAGTTAATTAGATTATTGGCATTTTAAGTATTTGTGCTAATTGGTATTTTATGTGTATTAAGGGAGCTTGATATATTTGGTAATTTTATTTGGAGTATGGAATGTTATATTTCATTAAGTGATTTTAAGTATTTCAAATTGGTTTTACGTTAGTGATTTTAATAAATCATTTATGTGAGCTTTGATAATTGTTTATTTTAATTTAAAGTTCCATTTTAAATCTAATTTTGGGAGTTGGATAAAAAGTAAAGTAAGTCAATTTTTTTTATATAATTCTATGCATTCATGGGACTTGGGAGAGGATGGTAAAAATGTAAATAAAGGTTGTTTTGAAAAAGCATTGAAACCATTCATTTAGGTATGAGAAGAAAAATCTGATTGTTGGGGAAGAAGAAAACCCCACGCATTGGAATTGATGTGGGAAGGAAGATCTACAGTTGGCTAAGGATATTTTGTGGACATTTGTCTGTTGGATTCAGTGCATTATTTATGTCTGGCTACTCTGTTTTGGAACCCTGCCGTGTATTGCGGACAGAGCTTTCCTTTACTTTCTGATTTGGTCAAACTCTAAGGTATTCCTCTGTTTACTCCCTTGAATCCTTGGGTGATTGGTAGGGTTTGAATTGCATTCGATTTGCTTTATGTTTTTGGGCTGTCTGTATCTCTTCTTGGCATAATTAGTTGTAATTCTCTATTTTAGTTTCATGATATCCATCCAAACAATGGGGAAAAACCACGATTTCTTTAACCATGACCAAACTTCCTATCATAAACATAAATTAAACATGAAATCCTACTAGAAACAACAAAACTTGAAATGGGTCAATGCTAAATTTTAATTCTGGGCACTTTCGTTTTTGGTCAAATTTTTATGCCCAACCGATCCCTGTTGCCCCATATAATCTCTTTTCTTTTTTTTTATTCTTGAATTTCTGGAGTAATCTATATTGCTATTGTTTGAAATCAGTTTGGAAGTTGTTTAATTGCACTTTCTTTATCTCCAATTTGGTTTTGGTTTCCTCTTTTCAGACTGGTAAAATTTATTTGTAATTTGGGGCAAAACAGAGCATTTCCTTACCATCTTGAAAACCCATGTCTTAAACTTAATTTTAAAAGTGGTATTCTACTAGAAACGCCAAAATATGAACTGGGTTGTGGTCAGATTTCAGATCTAGGCACTTTTTATTTTGAGCATGTTTATGTTGTCGGAACCCTGTCATTAGCACTGTTATTTATTAAGTGATGTCATTTATATGATTGCGCAATGTTTTAGGCAGCGACAAGAAGATGAATCTCTTATTACAGAAGTGGAGTAGTTTTAATGAACTTAAATGATGAAACATGGATTGTTTTAATTATTATTAAAAGATGGAATTTGTTCTTGCTTGGCTAATTTGAATATTTAAATAACAGTTTTTACTTAACCGATTTAATTGATGTTATCATGGATTGTGATCGGTTATTGAATTTTTTTAATTTTGTTTTGTATACATCATTTGGTTAAACGATATGAGCTTAGGTCTAGGTAATTAGAGTGGTCTTATGGAGTGGCTCTCTATGGGCCTAGGGCCCGCAAGTGGCTGCCAGGGGAACTAGTAGCAGAGTTCTAGTAAACAAGTGATAACTAAATAAAAACAATGGGGTAAAACACTAATAAGATAATGAGTCCTTTTGCATGGCCTTGAGTGCTTGTAAAGGCTAAGGATGCACATGAGAAGGCCTATCCATCTTCGGGGCGTCGAGTTATCCGTTTGCAGGGCATTGATTTAGGCATGATTGAGTCTCCTCATCCGTATGAGAGGTGTACTTGATTCCATGTGGTGCCATCCCTTCAAGCACACATGATGACACTCCATATGATCTGCACTCTAGTACCTAGTACCTTAGTAGTCATGAGTGGTACCTGACATGTTATTAGATGAGCATCTCTATGTTGTGACATTGGCTTTATGCATTGTGTGCCGTGTCTGCTTCGTGACTGATGTGAGTGTTGGCCATTGTATTCCTTACCTTTATTCTCTTGTTTGGGCCTTGTGACTACCTCCGAGCATGGTGGGGTGACCTCTTATGAGTCCATATGGTTGGGAGGCGTTGCCACTGCCATTGGGGACCGGTGTACAGGTTATTAGAGCACTAGTTGGAGATGTTATCTCTTGTACTTATTTTATCAGTTATTATATCTTATCCATTACTATGCCATTGTACTCATGTATATTCTTTTATGTAATTTGTACTCTCTTGAGAGAAATTATGTAAATTATATTAATGAGAAGAAATGAGATGTTTTATATTTGGCTTACAGTTTTCTGGTGTTGGTATCGAACCTGCTTGTACTATGATGATCAATATGGCTTTATGTTTAAAAGTGGAAATGGGTATTAGGAACATTTGAATTGGTGTTTAAAATGAATGTAGCTTTAGCAATGTTTCACTAGAGGGTGAATTAGTCCTCTCCTTTGGGTTGTACATTCGGCCATACTTGACGATAAATGTTGTCGATCTATCGAATCGACAACTGTATCATGTGTATGTTATCTATTTATGTCAAAAAAAAATTCTTATCCTCTTTTGGCTCTTACTCTTTGGGGTTACGTAGCAGGATGTTACGTAGGGTTATTGTTAGAATCAGGGTTAGGATTAGGGTTGGAATTAAGTTTGCTTAATATTAGAATTGGGGTAAGAATTAGAGTTACAATTAGGGTTGGGGTTATAATTAGAGTTAGGGTTAGAGTTAGAATAAGGGTTAAGGTTAGTATTAAGGTTAGGGTTAGGGTTGAATTATGATCAAGGTCAGTGTTAGGGATAAGATTAATATTAGAGCTATGTTTAGTGTTAGAATAAGGGTTAGGGTTAAGGTTAGGGTTCAAATTAGTGTTACGGTTAGGGTTAGGGTTACAATTAGGGTTGGGGTTAGGGTTAGGGTTACAATTAGGGTTACGACTATAATAGGGTTAATTTTAGAATTAGAATTAGGTTTAGAGTTACAATTATGGTTAAGGTTAGTATGAAGTTTAGGGTTAGGGTTTGAATTACGATGAGGATTAGGTTTAAAATTAGAGCTATGTTAAGGGTTACAATAAGGGTTAGGATTAGATTAGGATTAGGGTCAGGATTACAATTACAGTTTGGGTTAGGGTAAGGGTTAGAATTAGGGTTGCAACTATAATTAGGGTTAACATTAGAATTAGAGTTAGGGTCAGAGTTACAATTAGCATTAAGGTTAGTATTAAGGTTAAGGTTAGGGTTTGAATTACGATCAGGGTTAGGGTGACAATTAGAGCTATTTTAGGGTTATAATAAGGGTTAGGCTTAGTGTTAGAATTAGACTCATGGTTAGGATTACAATTAGGGTTAGGGTTAGGTTTAGGGTTACAACTATAATTAGGGTTAATGTTAGAATTAATGTTAGGGTTAGGGTTGGAATTGTAGTTATAATCAGGGTTAGCATAAGGGTTAGAATTACAGTTAGAAATAGGGTGAGATTTACAATGAGAATTAGGGTTAGGGTTATAATTAGAGTTAGGGTTAGAAGTATAATTACGATTAAGGTTTGGGTTAGAATTATGATTAAAATTCAGGTTAGGGTAAGAATTAGGGTTAGGTTTAGAAATATGATTAATAATATATATATAATATTATATAGTAATATTAGTTAGAGTTAAGATTAGGATTAAAATAATATTGTTTAGATGTTACAACTATGCTTACAATAATTAGGTTAGGTTTAGGGTTAGAGATAGAATTAGGGTTACGATTACATTTTCAATCAGAGTTATGGGTTACAATTAGGGTTAAGGTTGGAGTTAGTATTGAAGTGAGGGTTAGGGTTAGGGTTAGAATTAGGTTTAGTATTGGGATGAGGGTTTAGGTTAGAATTGGGATTAGGAATAGAATTAGGGTTATCGTTAGGTTTAGAATTAGAGTTATGGTTATCATTAGTGTTAGGGTTATCATTACAAATATAATTATGGTTCAAATTAGGGTTTGGGTTGGGGATAGGGTTAGTATTAGAGTTAGGGAAAGAATTAGGGTTAGAATTATGGTTATAATTAGGGTTAGTGTTGGAATTGTAGTTAGAATTAGGGTTGCAATTATAAATAGGGTGAGAATTACAATGAGAATTAGGGCTAGGGTTATAATAATGTAATAATATAAATATAATATTATTATATTTAATAATGTTATACGATATAATTATATATTAATTTAATTATATAATAGTATTATATTTAATTAATACTTTAATTAGGGTCAAGATTACAATTAGGGTCAAATTTAGGGTTAGGGTTAGTGTTATGGTTATGATTACACTTACCACTAGCATATTTATATTTTTAAAAATATATCTAAAGTACGCCGAGAGATATCCTTCTCGAGGCACATATTCCACTTATATGTGGTGAATTGATTAAAAAATAGGCACCTCGAGAAGGATAGCTCTCGGTGTACCTTAGATATATTTTTTAAAATATAAATATGCTAGTCATATTCCTCCAACAAGGAAGGTGTTGCAGTCCCTTTGTCAGTAAGTTTTATTTTATTTAAAATAAATATGTTAGTTGGTTTTTTAGTTTTTATGTATACAGTAATGAGACTCTTAGTTTTTATGTATACATTATTGTATTTAATTATTCATTACTCTAGACTGGACATTGAATCTATATTTAGATATGAATAACTTTCAAAATATTTAACTAGTATACCTATAATTAGGGTTAATGTTAGAATTAGAGTTATGGTTAGGGTTACAATTAGGGTTAAGTTTAGTACTAGTATAGCTATATTTAAAAAATGTATCTAAAGTACGTTGAGAGATATCTTTTTTTGATTATTTAATTAATATTTTTTCTATAAACTCAAATAGAAATTGTTCAAATTAAATGCCTTTTTATCATCCTTTTTATTAGAAACTTTTAATTATTTAAGATTTTTTGTGTTGATTTATAATTAGAAAATTTTATATATTTTAATATACAATTGTTATGTATATATGGTAATCAAATATAACAACAATGACCTATTAAGTAAAAAATAACTATGTGTCTTCATTATTTATCTATTTAAGCAAAGAGAAATATAATTGTATACAACTATATCATGTCAAGTAAAATAAATTTTATAATTTAATTTAACTTTAAAATTAGAAACTATTGAGTCAAATTAGAAATTAATTTTAAGTTTAAACTAAAATAAAAATTATGGATTAAAATTAGAAATATAAATAATATATAATAATGTAAAAGAATAAAATATTAATTAATTTTATACAAACAACACTTACTTTTCTCATTTAATTAGCTAATACTTGTTTTTCTAATTTATACTCTTACATTAAATGTGCAATAAGATATACATGCAAACATGGGGTGGGGGTCCTGGCTCGATTGGCTAAAATTCCTCTTGTAGGAAAGGAGGTCATGAGGTCTAGTCTCCCCCATCCCCATGGTACCAGAGGGCATGCCCAACACTGCATCACATAAAATAAAGAATAGTTAATCAATTATTAAGAATGTGACTATCATAATTAAATAATTAAAATATTATTTCATAAAATTTGAACTCAATTTGAATCTACAGAAAATTAGAATGAATTGTTTTTACTTAAAATCTAATTTGAAATAAAATAAATATAATAAATTATGAACAAATAATATCATCTTTTAAGAAAAACAATAATTCAAAAAAATAACTTAAATTAGAAAGAAAATCTTTTTGATTGTTTAATTAATGTTTTAGAAATGTTCAACCTAAATTCTTTTTTATCATGGAAACTTTTAATTGTTTCAAGTTTTGTGTGTTGGTTTATGATTACATTTTTTATATATTTCAATATACAAAAGCCATCCAAGAGGATCTTGAATGTGCACAGAAGATTGTTTAAAGGCCAAATCCGTTGGTGGAGATACATTATTTCCTGAGTGAAATGCAATCTTTAGGAAATAAATTCGAAGAGGAATCTAAAATATGATTAATTGTGCATCTGTAAAGCTACCCTACCAATAGTTAAATCCACAAAAAAATTTAAAATCTTCACTCACTTTAGCAGATAATATGAATCCTATATTTTATTACAAAAAAACTTAAAATTGTGGAGACATTGCAGCAAACAGATTTTAGTTTTTGTGCAGCAAATAGATTTTAGTTTTTTTGCTAGAAAAACAAATACCTAAAAACAAAAAAAATCTTCCACAACAATGGCTCCTGCTTGTAAATATTATTTCTCATGCACAAGGAAATGTTGGGCATGAAAAATGTTGGAGATTATTAATAGACAAAGCCAAATCCTGGCAATACAATGCTAAATCTGCATGCTTTTTATGCATTATTTTATAGATTGCCTAAAGTTGCACAAATTTCCTGTTAGAAATAGGCTTTTTCGTTTCCATATAATCCCCTGCAAAGACAAGTGCAATGCTTATGGTAGACAATTCGAGTGAAAATGTATCTTGAAAAATACATAATAAAATCATAATTTTTTTGAATTTTTTTTTATTTACTAGAATCTTACTTTTTTACAGGAATCTGAATCTTTCAGCCCCTTTCTGCCAATGTAAGATACCTCAACTTAAAAATTGGTTTTAGTTTTTTTGTGTTCATTCTTTTTGCCGATGTTATGAGTAAATTTGGAGAGAATCATCACTATTAGGGGACACTATGGATAGTAAAAATTTCATGACATGAGAATAGGTCCTTAGAAGATATAGAGATTCATATCCGTGGAATAAGGATTATGAAATTATACACTTAACTAACATTGTCTTGTAACAACTAGCACCCAAAAACATATTGATGGTCTTAGATGGCAGGGTACCAATGGAAAGCTTGGACTAATTGCATATGTGTTAGGACTTCAATTAATTATGAACTTCAAAATTTGTCATATAGTATGGTGCTTAAAGCCCTATTTTGGCTGAGAATACTTTTTGCTTTCCCTATTAAGTTGAGTTGACTCTCTTTTAATATAAGATTTGTATTGTTAACTTTCAAAGTGGTGCAATCACGGTTAGGAGGGTCCTCAAAGAGAACTATCTAGGCTATGCAACTAGAGTAAACACAACAGAAACAACTCAAAGATATGAAGCTAATACAGATTCAGTCATTTAGTATATCATAGAATTCAAATATAGATTGGCTGACAATATGTGGGCTTACAATTAGGGCTCAGAGGCTTGATTATAGATTATCAGAATATGCACAAGATATAGCTTTGAAACTTCTTCATGCAAATTCAAACTATCTATCTTCTAAATCATCAAAACTACTAAAATCTGCTTTCCTAAGGATCTATTACATCAATATATATCATCTTCAGAACCGTAGACTCCTCTGGGTCAGCCCCAAGAAAGTTACAAACTCCAAGAAAGAGGTGTAACATGTGTACACAGATAGGTCAGACCTAAATGAATAGAACTCCTCTGTAAATGAATGGAATGATGTGCGGATCTCAGGGAAGGTTGGCCATGAACCATGGAATATTGAATGATGTGTCGTTAGGCTCCACAAGTCAATAAAAGCTCTGCAAGTTTTCTCCTTCAGCCGATTGTTCAAGACTGCTAGGATGCTCTGCACTGAGAAACCATGTGAACTTCTGATAGCGATAACTTTCTAGTACTTGATCCAAATGCTTTGAATTTTGGGTATGTTGTGCATGAATGAATGTAGATGCTAAATCCAGCTCCACAAGGTCTAAAATGCAACTGTGGTAGAATGTGGACCAAAATATAGAAACTGATACTGATTGAACTAAAAGAAAACAAAATATTTTTGGTTGATGCAAGATTGCTTGTGAACCAGGGATGCTCCTACATCACAAAGTTTTCTATGTTGGAACCATTTGGGAATATATTTTGTTTAAATCCTAGCTCATTAGGTGTGAGAAGAACTAGGTATGCTAGTTCTTCATTATCGCACGTCTAAATCTAGTATTTATTTCATCTTTCAACAAGCATAGCTTAGAGTATTTATTAAGAAAAACTCCACCACAGTAAGGTATCACAATCAGACATGATTTATAGTGATGTGAATAATGCCAAAATATTTGATTTTTTTGTATTAAATCTTCCAAGGAAACATCTTTTCTTACATAAAAGATCATGTAATTTCCTGTAGAAACCTCCCATAATCAGTCTAAACATTGTAATTATCTCACAAACCTTTTTGTTTTTTCCTTTGGAATTGCTTAGCTCCTATTATTGAGATCCAAGTTAGGAAGGGATCCATTAAAAGGGTTTTTTATTTATAAGTCATCTAATGACACTATTCAAGTCAAGAAGAACTCCATTAAAAGGATTATTTATTTATAAGTTATCTATGAAAAAAATGGATAGTAAGAATGGATTTGGATGAGATATACAACACAATATTTAGGGTAAAAATTAAAGGATACATGTTTTGTATAGACTTTGTGAAATCCTTAAAATTATCCATAATGAAATTCTAGGTTTATGCTATATAGGTTGTTTTATGTAGCATGTCTAAATGTATTAACTTTTTCTCATTTGATGGAGTTGTTCTATTACATTGAAATTGACTTGCAAAACTTTTTTTTGGTACTAGTCTCTAAATTTTATTTGTGGTATAATGAACATTCTCAAGCTTGTAGTTGTGTCATAATGTAGAATTTTTACATCATTTGTTAGGCCAACAAAATGTAGCTTTTTGTGCATAGAGTCAACACTCTATTATGGCTTTGATCTTCACATAAACCCTTACAAAGGGATTGTGATTATGAGTTATTTGTTGAAGAATTGATGGGAAGAGATTGATTTGCATATGTCTGATAATGCCCTTTTCGTGGTTATGTATACTATCATGGTTTTTTGATCATATGCAACAACATCAAAATTTATTCTGTTAGAGAAACTCTGATGCTTCAAATTGATGTTCTAAAATTATTTTTCATTATACTAGATATTTCATGTACATAAGTGATTTAATGAAATATAACCCTCAAGTTGTATTTCCTTGATTCTATACAAATATATTCATATTCTAGTTAATCTTTTTGTCCTTTCCATGATTTTGGATGAATACATTGTTTTAGTTCTTTCTTACAAAAGTAAAGCTTGTATCATACTTAATGAGCTATGGCCCTGAAATCCATGTACCTAGTATGGTTTTGGTACTGGCACTGGTTGTTAAGTAATTGGAGCAGATTTAAACACTAAACAATGAACAAGAAAACAAAGATAATATGAAATCACACGCACACAAATGTACATAGACAAATAGAATTATGTGGTTCACCAATAATGGCTACATGTACAGGAAAAGCAAGGTAATAACTCTTATTACTTGCAACAATAGATTACAAAGTTTCATCAATCAATCCAAGTGATTGAGTTCCAAATTTATATTACACTCTTCAAGGTAGATGAAGAGTTTGAAGAATAGGGAAGTCAAAAAGTCATGATGGTTGGACTTCACAACCAAACAATCTCCCACTTGAAGTCCAAACCATGCTGCTACGTATAGAGATGTCACCCGCTTTTCCAATCTCAATGTCACTTGATTACTAGACCAAAGGAAGCTCTACATAACTCCAACTTCTATTTTAGAACAACCTTCATAAATGCATCTGCAGAATTGATGCTGGTATGAATCTTCTCCAACTTTAGTTTGCCCCATTCAAGTACAGTTCAGATAAAATGATATCAAAACTCAATATGCTTTGTCTGGTTATGAAACACTACATTTTTTCCAAATGTATGACATTGCTGTCACTATACAACACAAATTATAGTTGTCTACTGTCCGATTCAGACAATAATCACTGCAACCACAACATATCCTTAGCTCCTTCAATGATGTCAATGTATTTAGATTCCATAGTGGAGGGAACTATCACTTTTTTCAATCTAGAGACCCAACTGATCATTGCCCCTATAAATGTAAACACATAACCAATGGTAGATAACCTTTTGTCCAAATCATCGGCCATGTCAGAGTCAACATATCCTTGCAGCCGTGCATTTCCTCCTCTAAACCTCAAAACATGATCTGAAGTGCCCTTCAAGTATCTTACAATCTATTTTACAACCTCCTAATGAACCTTACCTAGATTGCTCATATATCTACTAACTACTCCTGTCGCATGAGCAATGCCAGGTATTACACAAACCATCGTGTACATGAGTTTCCCAACAATAGAGGAGTAAGGAACTCCTTCCATATACTCTTGTTCTTCTTGTGTCTTTAGACACATCTCAGAGGATAGGTTGAAATGATCAGCTAGAGGTGTGCTAACTACCTTAGCACCCTCATGTTAAATCTATCCAAAACCTTGTCAATGCACTTTTCTTGTGACAATTTGAATTCTCTTTTTTGCCTTTCTCTAATGATTTTCATTCCAAGAATTTTCTTATTAGCCCCCAAATCCTTCATTGAAAACTTGTTAGCCAAATTTTTTTTCAACTTGCTAACAATAGCCATGCTAGTTCTAGTGACTGACATGTCATCTACATATAATAACAACAAAACAAACTCACCATTTTCCAACAACTTGTAATAAACACATTTATCAGATTCACACTTGGTAAAGTTTTGTTCAGCCATGAAAGAATCAAATTTGAGATACCATTTTCACGGAGCTTGTTTCAACCAATACAAACTTTGTTTCAAAGTGCAAACTAAATTCTCTTGTCTTTCTTTTTTGAATCCTTCAAGTATTTTCATATACAACTCTTCTTCCAAATCACCATGGATAAATGTTGTCTTGACATTAAGTTGCTCCAACTCAATGTCATACACAAAAGCTAATCCCAAAACTGCCCTGATCGAAGTCATTTTCACTACAAGTGAAAAAATTTCAATGAATTCAATGCCCTTCTACTGGTCATATCCCTTGACCACTAGTCTTGCCCTATACCATTTTTTGCCTCCTTTCTTCAATCTATACACCCACCTATTTTTCAAGGCTTTCAAGTTAGGAGGAAGAGCCACCAAATCCCAAGTGTGATTTGTCATCAATGGATCCATCTCATATTTCATGGCTTCCATCTAGTATTTGCAATCTGTGACATTACATGCTTCTTTAAATGAGGCAGGTTCAACTTGATCAGAGATTAAAAGATGGTGAATGAAATCATCATATTTTGATGGAGGTCTCCACATTCTAGTGGATGTCCTCAAATGAGGAAATAATTCCTGTGTAATTCCTTCTTTAACACCCTGTTCAAAAGCACAATTTTAAAGAACCTGCTCTTCATTATTGTTAAAATTTGATGATGTAATATCTTGGTGTGAAGGTGACTAATATTGAGAATGCTAATGGCGATCAAGACATACATCAAGTGGCAGAGTTTGGTTATGAGATGGCTAATAAAAAGGAGGGTGAAAGATTAGGAAGTGAAACCTATGAATGGTTTTCTAGTTGTTATGACTGAGTATGGGCTAGGCTTTGATTAATTTTTGACTTTGAATAAAGGATAGTTGATTTAAGTGATGAGGTGCCAAGTTTGGATGTGAAACCTATTGTAGGTTTTGGATAATAGGTGGTAGGTTTATATTGGAGGGTAGTTGGATGACATTTGAAGCACCTTATGCATGAGGTGCCAACCTTAGGATAGGCTACTTATCTTGCATAATGTTTGGCACCAGGTTTTTCTATTGGTATTTAAACATATCACTTGCATTTGAGATGTCATTTAAAGGATTATACTCTTTTACTGCCATCCCCTGTTCTTCTAGACAAGGCATTACCTTGTCATTGAAAATTACATCTCAGATGTGTGTAACTTGCTTGTAAATTGGAACCCACAACCTATAGCCATATTTCTCATATCTATATCCAACAAAGATACATCTCTTTGATTTGACATTGAGCTTCATTCTTTTCTCATGTGGGATATGAATGAAGGCTTCACACTCAAACACCTGCATATTATTGTATGAAATTTTCTTTCCCTTCCATTTCTCTTCTGAAATTTCAAAATCCAACTAAGAGGATGGACCTGAGTTAACTAGATATGTTGTTGTATTAATAGCTTCCACCCAAAACTATTTTCCCAAACCTACATTTTAGAGCATGCTGTGAGCTCTCTCCAAAATTGTTCTATTCAACCTCTCTGCTACACCATTTTATTGAGGTGTAAAAGGAACAATTTTAATCCTTTTAATACCATTATCTACACAAAAATGATCAAACTCTATAGAAAAAAATTCACCACCAAATTATCAGTTTTTATACACTTGATTTTGTTACCGGTTTGGTTTTCTACAAGTTCTTTAAAAATTTTAAACATGCCAAAAACTTCTAATTTCTTTTTTAGCATATAAACCCAAACCTTCCTAGTGTAATCATCCAAAAAAGTAACAAAATAATTTGACCCACCAGTAGATGTTACCTCCATGGGGCCAAAGACATTGGAATGCACTAACTGTAATGCATGTGTCTTCTTGTCATGTTCTTTGGTGGAGAATCTGGTCCTCTTTTGTTTTCCATATATACAATGCTCACACAATACTAAATCAATTGATTTCAAACTTGGAAGTTGATATTTTTGTGCAAAATCCCCAGGCCCTTCTGGCTCATATGACCGAGCCTTTTGTGCCAAAGTTTTGAACCATTGTCCACAACTACCACTACATCTCCCACTTTATCTTGAATCTCTAGTACATACAAAGTGTTGGATTTGCTACCTCTAGAAATCACCAAGGCTCCTTTAGTCACTTCCACATATTTGATTCGAAAGTGATGTTGCATCCTTGAGCATCTAGCTACCTGACTGAAATCAAATTCCTTTTGAGTTGAGGGACATGTCTAACATCCCATAGTAGCCAACTATTGCCATTTTTAATTTTAACAAAATACCACCTTTACCAACAATATTATAAGGTTTATCATAACCAAGATAAACCTTACCAAAATTACCTTCTTGGTAGTTCATGAAAAACTCCTTGCACAATGTGGCATGAAATGATGCTCCAAAATGAAGCACCCAAATATCTGTTATAGTTTCACCTAAAGATAACACAAGTGCACCTACATCTTCTTCACATGTTGCATTTACTTCATTTTCCTTTGTTTGAACTTTCACTTTCTTGAATGACCAACAATTCCTCTTTATGTGACCTTCTCTACCACAAAACCAACAACTTGTATTTCTACCTATACATTTTGATCTCTTGCAAGATTTGGATCTTCTTCCACGATTATCAAAGTGTCTCCCATTGAAGTTCCTTGATTTTTTCCTCCCATGTCCTCACTGAGAAGAATCCCTACAACATCATCAAAATTGAGCATGCTTCCTTTCTTATTGGATGTTGAGTTGCTAACAACCATAACAAATCCTTCCCAACCATCAAGTAGAGAACACAATATCAAGATAGCCTTTATTTCATCTTCCAATTTGATATCAACAGAAATTAGTTGGTTGATCAATGTGTTAAATTTATTCAAGTGGTTTGATACATTACCACCATCCTTCATCTTCAAGTTGTACAATTTTTCATTAAGAAAACTTTGTTAGATGTGGAAGCCATCTCATACATGTCAGACAATTGATCCCATAGACCCTTTGATGTCTTCTCCATTGTAACATTAAATAGAACATTACTTGAAAGAGAGAGGATAATGGTTTCCACTGCCTTCTTTTCCAATTTATCCAAATCTTCATCAGACATTGCAACAGGATTCTTTGATTTTCCCTCTAATGTAATTGAGGGATCCCTTAGAATTAACATTGCTTCTAATTGCAGCTTCCACATACCAAAGTTTTAGCCAGAAAACTTTTCAATTATGTCTTTCTCCATCTCTCCTTAAATTGCCTCAGCTCTGATATCGGTTGTTAAGTAACTGGAGCATATTTAAACACCAAACAATGAACAAGAAAATAGAGATAATATGAAATCACACACACACAAATATACGCAAACAAATAGAGTTATGTGGTTTGAATAATAATGACTACGTCCACATGAAAAGTAGGGTAATAACTCTTATTACTTGTGGTAGCAGATTACAAAGTTTCATCAATCAATCCAAGTGATTGAGTTCCAAATTTATATTACACTCTTCATGGTAAAGAGTCTGAAGAATAAGGAAGTTATAAATTCATGATGGTTGGAATTCACAACCAAACACAAGGTGCCTCTTGGGTTCTTCTATTATCCTAGGTGCCCAATTGTGATAATAACAACTTCATGATAAGATAAAAAACAATATCAGCTAGTTGACGGTTTCTTCAGGTAGATCTTAATTTTTGACTATGACTATTTACTTCTTTCCTACTTTGGTGTTAAGTAGCTCCACGGTTTTTCCAGAGATTTCTTGCAATGTTGTTCAATTTAGACCTTAATTATTTTCATATGTAGCCACCCTACCACCAAGTTTTCTTGGTATTAGATTTGGTACCATGTGACTGTATTCTAGTATATTTGTCAGGAAAGGAATGGTGATATGCTTGTTACTAAATAGTTGATGAAGGTTTTTCTTATTGCCAACTTCTAAAGGATTAAGAATCACTATAGTTTATATTAAAATATCCCTGTTGAAACATTCATGGATCAAAGATATTTAGCTAGCATATTCATGGGCAGCCTCTAATTTTCTTATGCTACCACATATTGAAATAGTTTGTAAGCTTAAAATTCTCATGAAATAATGTAGGTTGTGCATTAAAGAATTTCAAAGTTAAATTGATTCTATCGTTTTCATCTTTCATCTTTACATTTCTATTTTAGGATGTTTGTCCCAAGTTTGAAAATTGCTTAAAAATGTTCTATGTATATCTGCTCTAGATTTTGTGTTGCTTTGGAGATAGCTTACATGGTTGTTAGCCTACAAAGTTTTAAATTACAAGCATGCTAGTAATGAGAACATGACTAATGAATTGAGTGCATAACCTTTGCTTAGTGTCAGATAAATCTTGAAGGTGTTATTAGTAAACATATGCACACTATTTAAGAAGTTTACATATGTAGTGTGAAGGACTTGTATCCATGACCATGAAGAAGCAAGTTCTAGTATTAAATTTTTATATATAACTTGAATTTTGTGTTTGTGACGTGTTGTATCAATTTATGCTATTTGATTCTATCTAAATTTATTAACAGTTAGTACAAAGATACAAATAGAGAATAACTATTTTTTGGTTAATACAAATATCATTACAATTGACCAACCTCTACTTTTGAAGCATTTAGAATATCTATTTTTTTGTAATGTAGGGCAGAGACTATAGTTGCATTGCAACCCTTATAAGAAATAAAAAAATTTGAATCAAGCAGCCATGTAAGGAAATATTTAAATCAAATTCCTAAAAGGCAAACCATAAAACCAAATAGAGTGATCGAAATAAAACCATAAATTCAATGGTTTTAGTAATGAAAAATTGGAAATATCTATGTTAGAGTAAAAATTTAAAATAAATGATCTAAATAAATGAGTTTAGATTATTTATTTTATAGAAAATTTAATAAATATTTATTTGACAAGATTAAATTTTAAAAGTAATCATTCGTCCTATTGGTTTTTTTCTAAATTATATTTATTTTTTTTTCAAAATTTTGATGATATTTTTCCCATCTGAATAATCAAAATATTTTTTAGTTTTTTTTTTCTATCAAAATTTGATGACATTTTTCCTGCATTGATACAACATGTATATAATGAAGATATTTTGTAGTTTTGTTAAAAATTTGAGAATAAAGAAAGGTTATATACACTATTTTTTCCACTTATATTTTCTAAATGATAAATATGTGAACTTGTCAAAAGTATTGCAAAATTATAATTTGAGAATAGTTTTCAATGCAGAAACATTTTGGAGTCTCCATAATTAAAATTTACAAGGAAATTGATATATTTTTGACAATAATCTTGTATGAGGTTGTACTTTGTGAATGAAAATAGATTTTCAATGTTGCAATATTCTACATTTAGTCTCTTGAAATGCAATATTATAGATTTTTATATAAAACAAATTAACAATGGAATTGAGCTTGCATATGCATATGAACTCATGAGATAAGAAAACCTATGAATGGACATTCCTAATTATCTATTAAAAATCAACAATGTCCCACATACAACAAAAGAAGACCATTGCAAAAGAGTTTGCAATGCTTTAAAATGTTTGTCAACATTAATCAAATTATATTACAATCATGCCAACAAATGTGGCAAGTGAAAGACAACAACTAGGTTCATTGCAAATGGAGACACTATTTGTCAGGCTAGGATTTGGAGAAATAGTTGAACTACTGAAACTAAAAGCAAAACTAAAAAACTAACTATAAGCTAATTATTTACAACTGAGCTTGTGTTAACCCAAAGATTAATACATTAGTATCCCCCCCTTAATTTAAAGAGGTTAAACCAAGAATGGCTTGAAACTTCTCAAACTTCTCTCTTCCAAGCTCCTTGGTAAGAATATATGTGGGCTGATCTACAGTAGGATAATATTTGAGTTGTACACTGCCATCTTTCACATGGTGTCAAATCAAATGGAATTTGGTGTTGATATTTTTGGTTCAATTGTGAAAGACTGGATTCCTTGCCATTTTGATCATAGATTGATTGTCAACAAGGAGAGGTGTGGATGAAACTTGTTGTTCCTGCAAATCTTCAAGAATTCACTGAAGCCATAAGATTTCCCTAGTGGCCTCAAAAGAGGCCATATATTTGACTTCTATAGAGGATAGAGCTAGCATTGGTTGTTTCTTAGATCTCCAAGAAATGGCTTTTGACCCAAGATGCATAAGGAAACTAAAGGTAGATTTTCCATCTTCCAAGTCATTAGCATAATTAGAATTTGAATATCCAACTAAAAAGAAATGTGATCCCTTGGAGTATTTGAGACCATAATATTGAGTTCCTTTCAAGTACCAAAGAACTTGTTTGGTGGTTAACCAATGATGTTCTCTAGGTTGTTGCATGAATCTAGAGAGAACTCCCACAATAAAATAAATATCTGGATAGGTAGTTATTGCATAAATCAAACTTCCAACAAGTTGTCTATATTTAGTTGCATCAACCAATGCTATAGAGTCATTTTATGTGAGCTTCAAATTTTGCTCCATAGGAGTACTAAGCAGTTTGCAATTAGACATGCCAAATTTGCTTAGAAGTTTACCAATGTATTTTTGTTGATTGATGAAGATATACTTGGGTTTTTGAATCACCTCAATACCCAAATAGTAATGAAGATGTGTAATGCCCCGTCATGCAACCCTAGAGTGCCAGACTAAAAGTGCAAAAGTTACAGAATTTTTTTTTTGAAAGCAAGATAGTGCAAGTAGTAACCAAACATATCATATTACACCGTATACATGAAATTACTCTTCTAACAACTCTAGGGCAACATAACTGCATTAATGATAGAAAATAAAACTACAGAAGCAATAGCCATTACACTACTAAAATAGATACAAATAACTTTTACTGTAACAGGATAGATTAATTACAGAGACTCAATACATGATTACAAGATTATAAGGCTGATCATGTCAGTTTACAAAAGAATACAAAAGAAAGCCTACAACTCTGAAGGAGGAAAGTGAACTGGATCTGGAACACCTCTGCGCAGAACTCGAACCGTATCTCCAAAAAGGACCAATGGATAGCTCTTACCACCCAACCATGTGGAACCCTGAGGCCCACCCCTCTGAGCTAGGAGATAACATAAGGTCCCACTACAGCAGACAGTCAGGTAGACAGAGGACAATAAGAACAAAGGTAACATATAACTCCAACAACACAAGGCAATGTCATAAACAACTCAACATCACTTCCAGAGGCAAACACTTAACAAAAGGGTAGAGTACAACTAGGGAGTGCTAGGCTACAGTAGGGAGAGTGTCATCGCATGGCCCTAACAATAAAGAAACCCTACTTCTCCCAAGCTATCATACTTTTTCTACAATACCATTGACTTGACTTACAAGGCAATACACACTGTTACATCTCCAATATTAGTGATTCTAGAATAGTAATACTAATTAAATCTATTACAACAACGTTTAAAGAGAATAACATGATACCAATAACATAACTTCGTTTGATACATATCTAATTCTAGCACACAGGTAATTATTGACCCTATTTCCAAAATAATTATATATTAAAACTCTTATAATTAGATGATGCCTTCTCAACCACTAATCCACTATAGTAGATTACACATGACATTAATAAATCTATAACTATATAATCATATCAACCTTTAATTAGTCTAGTTAAACAAATGCATCAGATGAAATGCAATCTATATCTACTACTTTTCTTTATTGTATTCCTTTCAAACTATAGATGAATCAACTGGTCCAATCAACTAAATTTCAAATAATTTAATTTAATAAAATCACTATAATATTTGATTTACATTTGTCTTTAAACGACAATCTAATTACAAGATATATATATATTTACAATTCATTACCCTAATAATTTTGTCATATCCCATTACATTTAATCATATTAGCAACTAGATTTAAGTTATATCTCGACAAGAATTCACATTAAAATCAACAACAATCTATAACCATACCTACAAGAGTTCTAAGATCGTATAATGAAGTTAAACAAACAATTAAATTGGTTTCTACTAAACTTTACTGGTCTCAATTGACAACTGATGGGAAAAGCAAATTAAATCTGTGGTGGTTGTATAGATGTGTTTTCTTGGTGCCTGTAGATAACATATGAATATATCAGCTTATGTTCATACCTCTATGCATAAGTCGACAGATGTGGTGAGGTTCAAATTTGGTAAAGAGATAAAAGAAAGATAAAGGGCTTAAAAAATATCACTGGCTGCACTTGGATTTAAAGGCATAAAATGGTACATGCTTTTGTTGTAGAAGATAGATCACATCCATAGATGATAGAGATCTATGCAAAGTTGGAGAAATTGGCTTGTAAGATGAAGGCAGCAAGGTATTTTCCAGATTCAAGATATTCACTTAATACTGTGGAGAAATAGGAAAAATAATTATTTCACTGCCACCATGGTGGCAATCACATTTGGTTTGTTAAACATGCCCCATGGAACAACTACTAGAGTTGTTAAGAACATTGAGTATGTGTTGATTGCCCCAGTGCAACAAAATTTATATTCAAGATTGTCACGAGACAATGATCTTGTGGAGATTTTTGGCGATGCCAAACGAAACAATCTAAAAAATTGGCTTGCATTATAATAATGTGCACCATATCAGATCTCCAGTAATAATGAAGATAGTGATACATTATCAACCAAATATGCTCGGAGATAGTCATAGACTATCGGTCACCAGTTGTATTCAGAGTATACTGATCTAAAACAAAGTTATAGAACCAATGCAAACTTGAAATTCTTTAATTGTTTTTAAAGCATTATAACAAGAAGAAAACATGTAGCGTAATCGAAGAGAAAGCCCCTTCAATCTTTTTCCTTTCCCATGAAGAGATTCTCTCCCATCGTCCCGCCATTGAAACCTTTATGGTAATGATCGAAGCTACTACACACAATGTCTTACTGACGTTTTCTCTCTGACTGGCTCGAGAGTAAACCCCTACTTCTTACATGAAGCCTCCTCAGAATTTTTGCCAAATGTGGCAGTTGCAAGTGCCCTGGTGGATAGGCGTGCAAAACGTGGGATCCCTAAGAAATATGGTCTCATAGAATGCCACGATTACAGGATATATTAAAAAAGGATTTGTTGAAATGTATTTAGAAACTTTTTAAGCAAATGCAACTGGTGGGTGTTAAGCCCAACCACACCACCTTGCCAGCATTCTCCGTCTGCGCAAGCCAAATGGGAACTTTGAAACCAGGGTATGGAAATCCATCAAAACATAACAAAAGGGGAAATTTCTTATTAATACAAGAGCCTATCATGAATTTAGAAAAGGCGTGGAAAGAATGAAGAGGAGTCTGCATGGAGATCTACTAAGAAGATATCACTAAGGAGATGAATCTAAGCACAATCACATCCAAACATAGGAGAACTATACAGATTGGGAAACTAGATTTGGAAGAGGATGGCAGTAGGGTACTCTACAGATTCAAGACATTTACTTAACCGATAACTAAGTTCCATTTAAATTACTAATGAATAGCTTAGAAATTTCCATGCAACGGTCACTGACAAGAGCTAAAGAATGAAAAGTTACTAATTTGAATATGCGATCAGTGTCCCACAGTGAACAAACTACCTTAAAATGGAAATTTTCTAAAGAAACGCCATAGTATATTCAAAACTTCAAGTTGACGTGATGTCCATCAGGCTATTCGAAGGAAAGGTTGAATGATAAGATCCCAAGTAGAATTGTCAACAGATAATAATACTTAATTTTAAGCATTTCTACTACAACTTTAAGTATCAGCGTCTGCTATGAAAAAGGAAGTTAAAACAAACCAATAGCTCTGTCATTCCCATTTAGTTTTGGGCCCATCTTGATGGAATGTCTTACTTCAATTGCATATCGAATATGCAATGTCTCTGTCACATGCTTTATAGTTCAAAAATAAAATCCTAAGGAGCGAGCCTATTTGAAAATAGCATGGAAAGCGACATTTACTTGAAACACAAAATTCCTCCAATGCCACTGTTAAAAGCAATGGATTGTTAACAACCACTGTGTTATAATGAAAGGGTTTTGCGTTGCGCAGAGAAACAGAATGAAACATGAAATACAATAAAACTCTTAAGAGGGGCAATTAGATATACAAATATTAGAATTTTTAGCAAATCTAAGATGCGTATTTTTTTTAGTAATAGATAGAGGTACAGTAAGTTCAAATATGATCAAGCCCCAGCGAGAGATACAAGGGAGGAAGTTAAAACAAACCAATATCAGATAAAAAAAGTTACAGATGAGGAAACTCGACAACTATTACAGTAGGTTGGCTAAACGATTGTAGGATAAGCATATATCTACTTGCTTAAATTTCTAAAGCACTTGATTGGGGCAAGAAATGCGAGGGGTAGGGTAAAAATTTGCAAACAGTGTAGGCAGGGGCGAGTATGATACCCAGAATTACCAACATTGTTGTTGCCAAAAATTTGATGGAGCCCTGCTACAATAGCATTGGAAAGAGAAGGGTCTAAATACCCAAAGAATGATAAATACCCAGATTACCAGAAGGCAAGAAATGGTTTTGTTTAAAACAACAGAGCCTAAATCATTTAAATGACCAGAAGACAACTCACATGCAGATTCAACTGATCAAAGGCAAGATTTGAAGAAATGATAGAACCTAGGTATCAAATGTTCCACCGGCTGAAGTTTTGATGCTGGATCCACCTCTATTGCTTCATACCCATCTCACCCTTCTCTCTCTGCAACTTCTTCAAACCCTGCCCTTCCCAGCATCTCCTATGCTTCTCAACAGAGGCTTCAAAGAAAAGATATGTTCAGAATCTCTTCCCAGACAAAACAAACAACACAGTCATACCAAACAGCTCCCAAGTGATGATCTTCCTGAATGCTAAGATTTCCCCTTCATTTATCTTTCCAAGGCTGTCTATGCATGCATTTGAGGTAGCAGGGATGAGGCATGTGGCCTGTTCAGCAAAGAGCCTGCAAGAGGTGTCCACTCCTCAAATGCCTTATTATTTTTATAACCTTAGAATCATAACACATAAGAATTTATATATTTTATTTTCATATATTAATTTTATCAATATGCAAACAAATTAAGCATAAGATATGTTAGTAAATGTTTTCATTTTGAAAGAGTGTTGTTAATAGGTGCTCATGTTATAGCCCAAACTAAATATCAACTTCACAATGGGAACATTAATTACATTGATAAGCAAATAAAGATAGGCCTCAATATAGAGATCACAAAGGATATCCAGGAGAAAACACAAAGGGAGACAAAATGACATCATCTGTCATCATGCACCCATTTGTAACATGACAATTGACCCTAGTTCCACCATTTTATTTTGATGAAATGGGCATTTCAAACCCAGTCAAACTACGTTTTAAAACTTCTTAAATAATTTAGAGCTAACCACATTGACCAGTATGGCATCAGTCTCTTTTCTCAATTTAAATATGCATAAGTAATTGGAGACCAAGTTACTCATCATTTGGGCAATTTCACTTCTTCAAGTCCCCAATACAAAACCCAAGAAAGCACAGATGAAGCAAGCCACTACTAATGTCAATCCTATGGTTGACTAGGTGCACCACAACATAGAATTTTGCAGGAGTGGTGAATTTTAAGTATTTTGACTACCATACTTGCTTCCTTTAAGTATCTTGAACTAGGTAATTATCAATTACCATTTTAAATCTTATTAAATATTAATAACAATAATGATAATATGATGTAACCCTGTTAAATATCATAGTGGATCAAATAATAGTATGACTATCTAACGAAATCTGGGCATACAATTTAGCCCACTGAGTAGGACAACTGTCAAAAACCAAATCAAACATGTTCTCAAGTCAGGCCAAAACACACTTAGCCAACAAGCTCCATCAAATATAAATCAACTGCAAGACCGACATACTAATAGAACTGACAGGTTGACTAGACATGTCATGCATCCTGATTAAGGATAATGACTTGGGATGTGGGACCTTAAGTTATCTCTGAAACAACATATCCATTGGGTTCAAGGCATGCTCAGACCTATTAATTCAGGTGGAGTCGATGCCTGGTACCTACATCCTGCAACAAATGTCACGATCAAGCATGTATAGATGCATATAAGCTAGCACTAGGTGGAAAAAGGAATCGCAACATCGTAGGGCACTCACAAGTGAGTGATGCGACATCGTCCCTTCCACGTCATATCAATCTAGATTAGCTCAATCATAACCAAATCAAATCTATCTCTTAATTTGAACAGAACCCTACACTTAACATACAAGTGCATGAAATCATAAGTGTCAGAAGTACCATCATAACAAATAAATCTAACATAATCAGTCACATGAGATCCATTCAATATATAACAATTGTAGTAAGATCGACATCTTAATCATTGGAATGCAAAACAATATCAAAGCCTGCATCATCAGTGCCGCAATAGAGGTTATCAATAAAACACATTATCTTTCATATGAAACCACTCATGGATGAAGCATCTACCTATATTGTACAACATCAATTGTTTACCTTATCTTGAATATTTCGGTTATTTTACCTTCACCTTCATGCGCCTTGACCAGTTCACCTATACATCCAAGGTGAGAACGGAGGGGCACTACAAGATGTCCCAAGTCATTCTTTTCAAATCCTTGCTTCAATGTGTCTTTCAAAGTTTGATTATAATCCTCATTATTACTAGTGAGAAATAAATCATCCACATAAATATTTAGATATACAACTGTGCTATCAACCTTTTTGATAAAAAGTGTTGCATCATCAAATTCAAAGTGCTTGAAATTCAAATTCAAGAGATACTCGGTGAGTTTTTCATACTAGGTTCGGGGTGCTTACTTCAAACCATACAATGATTTTATAAGCTTGCATACCTAGTGTTCCTGACCATTGACTACATATCCATCTGGTTGAGTCATATATACTATTTTGATGTCCATTTGATGAACCTTCCATCTATTTTGTGTCGAAAGAGCCAACAAATCTCATGAATGGTAGTCTATTTTGCAGTAGGTGCAACAGTTTCATCATAATCTATTCCCTCTTTTTGAGCATAACCTTTTGCAACAAGGAAACCCTTATGTTTTTCAAGTGAACCATCTACTTTATACTTTTTCTAAAAGATCCACTTGTACCCAATAGGTTTACAACCTAGTGGAGGATCAACCAACTCCCAAGTACCATTTTTGAGAAGAGCATCATACTCATTCTACATAGCTTGCCTCCACACTGCCATATTTTTGGCTTCTTTGTAGGAAGTTGGTTCTGAGTCCTTTGTGATATTGAGTTCATCAATAGACTGTAAGGTTTATTCATTACTAGGTTGAGATTGTTGCCTAGATTTATAAGAACTCCTTGTTTCCATTTTACCGATTTTGTCAGGTCTCAAATCTTCCAACATTTATTAGATTTGTTTTTCCTATTTTTGTGAAGATTTTGGCTAGACCAAAGGTTCTTCCATTTCTCAACTAGAAGCTCCATCAATGTCTAATGGTTCTGAAATACCAAACTCATCTATATGATGAGGGTCATTATTAGAGGGAGTTTCTACTTGGAGATCTTGAGGTGTAACATTTAGGTTAAAGATTCTAGAGATGGATCCAACAAAGGTGGTTCTAAATGACTTATCCCCCGCATCTTGTGGAATCGCACATGGATGTTCTTTCCAAGTAAGAAACTTAGAAAATTTACCAAGTTTCTTTAACTAACAATCAATTTATTGGCATCATTTTTAGAAGTTTCACAAAATATAACATCTCTTGCAATAATAAATTCCTTTTTAGCCTCATCATATAATCTATATGCTTTGGAAGATTCAGAATAGCCAAGAAAAATGCATTTATAACTAGGGTGATGCAACTTACTTCTTTTCTCCTTTGGAATCAAAGCATAGTAAATGGAGCAAAAAATCTGAAGGTGTCGAACAAACAGAGGGTAACCATTCCAAATTTCATATGCAATCCTATGATGAAGAGCAGATGAAGGAGATTGATTGTGAAGATAAATTTTTGTTCTTGCTGCCTCTGCCCAAAACTGCAATTGGATCCCTTTGAAGTATAACATGGTGCAAACCATATTCATAATAGTTTTGTTAACTATTTCAACAACACCATTTTATTGAGGAGTACTTGGAACAATGAGATAATGTTGAATCCCATTTTGATGAAGATAATCCTCAAAAACTATGGAGAAAAACTCCCCCATTGTCTATAGATAAGAGTGTCAATTTGAGACCGTGCTTGTTTTTCAATCATAATACAAAACTTCTTAAAAGTTTCAAAAGATTCAAAATTTTGCTTCAAGAAATAAATACAAGTCATGCGGCTATAGTCACCAATGAACAACATAAAGTATTTACATCCCCCAACAGAAGTGACTGGTAAAGGCCCACACAAATCAGAATGGATGAGTTACAATTTTCTATGTGCTCGCCAAGTGGAGCGAGGGAAAGAATCTCTATGTTGTTTTGCAAGAATACAAGCTTCACATTTTTCAACTTTCTTAGACAAAGTGGGCATACCAACAACACCATTATTTTGCATGATATGAATATTGTCATAGTTAATATGTCCAAATCTAGCATGCCACAAAAGACTAGGATAAAGAGTACCTTCTTCAGTGAGATATGTAAAACTCCAATAATGGTTCTGAAGCACCAGACTCATCTATATGATGAGGGTCATTATTAGAGGGAGTTTCTACTTGGAGATCTTGAGGTGTAACATTTAGGTTAGAGATTCTAGAGATGGATCCAACAAAGGTGGTTCTAAATGACTTATCCCCCGCATCTTGTGGAATCGCACATGGATGTTCTTTCCAAGTAAGAAACTTAGAAAATTTATCAAGTTTCTTTAACTAACAATCAATTTATTGGCATCATTTTTAGAAGTTTCACAAAATATAACATCTCTTGCAATAATAAATTCCTTTTTAGCCTCATCATATAGTCTATATGCTTTGGAAGATTCAGAATAGCCAAGAAAAATACATTTATAACTATGGTGATGCAACTTACTTCTTTTCTCCTTTGGAATCAAAGCATAGTAAATGGAGCAAAAAATCTGAAGGTGTCGAAGAAACAGAGGGTAGCCATTCCAAATTTCATATGCAATCCTATGATGAAGAGCAAATGAAGGAGATTGATTGTGAAGATAAATTTTTGTTCTTGCTGCCTCTGCCCAAAACTGCAATTGGATCCCTTTGAAGTATAACATGGTGCAAACCATATTCATAATAGTTTTGTTAACTATTTCAACAACACCATTTTATTGAGGAGTACTTGGAACAATGAGATAATGTTGAATCCCATTTTGATGAAGATAATCCTCAAAAACTATGGAGGAAAACTCCCCCATTGTCTATAGATAAGAGTGTCAATTTGAGACCGTGCTTGTTTTTCAATCATAATACAAAACTTCTTAAAAGTTTCAAAAGATTCAGAATTTTGCTTCAAGAAATAAATACAAGTCATGCGGCTATAGTCACCAATGAACAACATAAAGTATTTACATCCCCCAACAGAAGTGACTGGTAAAGGCTTACACAAATCAGAATGGATGAGTTACAATTTTCTATGTGCTCGCCAAGTGGAGCGAGGGAAAGAATCTCTATGTTGTTTTGCAAGAATACAAGCTTCACATTTTTCAACTTTCTTAGACAAAGTGGGCATACCAACAACACCATTATTTTGCATGATATGAATATTGTCATAGTTAATATGTCCAAATCTAGCATGCCACAAAAGACTAGGATAAAGAGTACCTTCTTCAGTGAGATATGTAAAACTCCAATAATGGTTCTGAAATACCAGACTCATCTCTATGATGAGGGTCATTATTAGAGGGAGTTTCTACTTGGAGATCTTGAGGTGTAACATTTAGGTTAGAGATTCTAGAGATGGATCCAACAAAGGTGGTTCTAAATGACTTATCCCCCGCATCTTGTGGAATCGCACATGGATGTTCTTTCCAAGTAAGAAACTTAGAAAATTTATCAAGTTTCTTTAACTAACAATCAATTTATTGGCATCATTTTTAGAAGTTTCACAAAATATAACATCTCTTGCAATAATAAATTCCTTTTTAGCCTCATCATATAGTCTATATGCTTTGGAAGATTCAGAATAGCCAAGAAAAATGCATTTATAACTATGGTGATGCAACTTACTTCTTTTCTCCTTTGGAATCAAAGCATAGTAAATGGAACAAAAAATCTGAAGGTGTCGAACAAACAGAGGGTAGCCATTCCAAATTTCATATGCAATCCTATGATGAAGAGCAGATGAAGGAGATTGATTGTGAAGATAAATTTTTGTTCTTGCTGCCTCTGCCCAAAACTGCAATTGGATCCCTTTGAAGTATAACATGGTGCAAACCATATTCATAATAGTTTTGTTAACTATTTCAACAACACCATTTTATTGAGGAGTACTTGGAACAATGAGATAATGTTGAATCCCATTTTGATGAAGATAATCCTCAAAAACTATGGAGGAAAACTCCCCCATTGTCTATAGATAAGAGTGTCAATTTGAGACCGTGCTTGTTTTTCAATCATAATACAAAACTTCTTAAAAGTTTCAAAAGATTCAGAATTTTGCTTCAAGAAATAAATACAAGTCATGCGGCTATAGTCACCAATGAACAACATAAAGTATTTACATCCCCCAACAGAAGTGACTGGTAAAGGCCCACACAAATCAGAATGGATGAGTTACAATTTTCTATGTGCTCGCCAAGTGGAGCGAGGGAAAGAATCTCTATGTTGTTTTGCAAGAATACAAGCTTCACATTTTTCAACTTTCTTAGACAAAGTGGGCATACCAACAACACCATTATTTTGCATGATATGAATATTGTCATAGTTAATATGTCCAAATCTAGCATGCCACAAAAGACTAGGATAAAGAGTACCTTCTTCGGTGAGATATGTAAAACTCCAATAATGGTTCTGAAATACCAGACTCATCTATATGATGAGGGTCATTATTAGAGGGAGTTTCTACTTGGAGATCTTGAGGCGTAACATTTAGGTTAGAGATTCTAGAGATGGATCCAACAAAGGTGGTTCTAAATGACTTATCCCCCGCATCTTGTGGAATCGCACATGGATGTTCTTTCCAAGTAAGAAACTTAGAAAATTTATCAAGTTTCTTTAACTAACAATCAATTTATTGGCATCATTTTTAGAAGTTTCACAAAATATAACATCTCTTGCAATAATAAATTCCTTTTTAGCCTCATCATATAGTCTATATGCTTTGGAAGATTTAGAATAGCCAAGAAAAATGCATTTATAACTATGGTGATGCAACTTACTTCTTTTCTCCTTTGGAATCAAAGCATAGTAAATGGAGCAAAAAATCTGAAGGTGTCGAAGAAACAGAGGGTAGCCATTCCAAATTTCATATGCAATCCTATGATGAAGAGCAGATGAAGGAGATTGATTGTGAAGATAAATTTTTGTTCTTACTACCTCTGCCCAAAATTGCAATTGGATCCCTTTGAAGTATAACATGGTGCAAACCATATTCATAATAGTTTTGTTAACTATTTCAACAACACCATTTTATTGAGGAGTACTTGGAACAATGAGATAATGTTGAATCCCATTTTGATGAAGATAATCCTCAAAAACTATGGAGAAAAACTCCCCCATTGTCTATAGATAAGAGTGTCAATTTGAGACCGTGCTTGTTTTTCAATCATAATACAAAACTTCTTAAAAGTTTCAAAAGATTCAGAATTTTGCTTCAAGAAATAAATACAAGTCATGCGGCTATAGTCACCAATGAACATAAAGTATTTACATCCCCCAACAGAAGTGACTGGTAAAGGCCCACACAAATCAGAATGGATGAGTTACAATTTTCTATGTGCTCGCCAAGTGGAGCGAGGGAAAGAATCTCTATGTTGTTTTGCAAGAATACAAGCTTCACATTTTTCAACTTTCTTAGACAAAGTGGGCATACCAACAACACCATTATTTTGCATGATATGAATATTGTCATAGTTAATATGTCCAAATCTAGCATGCCACAAAAGACTAGGATAAAGAGTACCTTCTTCAGTGAGATATGTAAAACTCCTATAAAGGGTTGATTCACCATGAAGTTTTAATAACTTGCCTTCTTCACAACTAGTAAATGTAACTTGATTATTAGATTTATTTCTAACAACTACTTGTCCATATTTCAACAAAATGGAGTGGCCTTGTTGCCTAATCAAGATGAGTGACAACAAGTTACGTTATAATTGAGGAAGATACAAAGCATCATGAAGTACAAAATCTAGAAAACTAGGAAACTTAAGTCAAATAATGCCTTTGCCAAAAGGCTTAAGACTTGATTTATCTTCCAAATAGATGGGACCACATGCACATTTATTAAAATCTTCAAAATAATCATATGCCTAAATGTCATATGTTGTATGGCTCCAATATCTAAGATCCAAGCATCATGCCATGAAGTATTAATTGAATTATAATAAGCAAAATTTGAAACATAAGCACACATTCATCTTTATCACTACCACATGCAGATTACTTTCATTCAACAAAAGAGAGAAATATAAACATATTATAAGATAGATAAATAGTTGAACTTTCTGAACTAAAAGCAAAACTAAAAAACTAATTATAAACTAATTTTTTACAATTTCTTGTGCTAACCCAAAGATTAACACATTAACACTATTTACAAGTAAAACCTTACTACACTACCCCTTCCCATGATTTACAAACATGCTTCATTATTTACAAAACTAGAGATTCATCATTTGATACCCTAGAACTTGCTTGAGACACAATAAGAAATTTAGCTCAATGATCAACCCCTATTATATCTTCTAAACATGTATATATGAAGAAAAAACTTTCACGCAGTTAAATCTTTAAACACTCAGATAAAATATCATGGACTATGGAAATTTGATGTCTATTAAAATTGATATTGATATGAAAACGTAACTCATACATACATACATTCATATTCAATTGAATTTGTCATATGAAAATTGAAATTGATATCAATTTCGTTATGAATATATCAAATTTGATATCAATTCATATCAAAATTAAAATTAATATGAAAATTGATTTAGTGTTCCATCTGAAAATTTAAAAATTGATATCAAAATTGATATTTATATGAAAATATAAATTAAATGAATTTATATATTAATTAATTGAAGTGGTCATATGAAAATTGAAATTGATATCAAATTTCATATTGATATCAATTTTGTTATGAATATATCAAATTTGATATTAATTCATATCAAAATTGAAATTAAGATGAAAATTGATTTTGTAGTGCCCCTCCATTCTCACCGTGGATGTGCAGGTAGTTGGCTTTGGAACTCAGAAGGTGACTAGAGAATTTAGCTCCTGGATGGATACTAACTAGACTTAAATGAAATAACAAATCTATGAGAATATTGTTATGTGACCACTGAATGTCTAATATATTTAGGAAGTTTTGCCTATAAAAGTAAATGATGTATTCTTGTCTTGGATTGAATACGTATTTAATATCATAATTGGGTTTTGAATGATTCTAGATGATATTATGGGGTTTTGGACTGGCAATTGTAGTCAATTTAACTAGTATCTATGTTTTCCATGATAACCAATGTTGGTGTGAACAAGGTTTTTACCTAACCGGTTTACCCTTGTGTTGATAATTCATCTTATTTTAACTATTTACTAGTTAAATAATATTCACACATCACACATAATTCACACATGTTAAGTTGATTTAGTGAGTCTACTAGATGTTTCTAGTTGAGACTAGTTGTGTGTTGAGTTGTTGATAGTTGGAGTGAGTTGTATTATCCTCCACATGTACAATTAGTTATCATCCTCTAATTGACACATGTTGTAGGAATATCCCCACTTTCCACTCCACCTTTCTAGCTCTCACCTTGTCTTTATAAGCAAGGCATATCATGTACATTGTAACAACAATCTTTTGCATTCATTGATAGAATAGCATTATTCTCTCATTTGATCTCTCTTGTGCTTTCATGAAGTCCTAGATCCTGGGTGGCTCCAATCATAGCCAACTGTAACAACCAAAAGAGCATCTAAAACACATGGCTAAGTATTTATACCAACCGAGACATTTACTAAAAGAACAATACAAAGACAAACCCATAAACAATTATGAGTCAGCGGATATGATTTGACAGTAATTAAGGGTCAAAGGAATAGTAAGCACTTAACAAAAAAGTGACTCATTATATACTATGATTAAGGCAGCTTTCATACAAATAAAAAAATGATTAAGGACAACCACGTCCCTTACCAATAGTCATATAAGTTGAAAGTATATTAATTATCAATCATCTCATTCGAATACAGACTATAGATGGGAGGAGATTAGAAGAAGAGGAACATTTAGTAATGGAGGCAGGATCTGTTATTTCTGTGCAAGAGATATTTAGGAGAAAGCTCTATACTTTGGGTAAGACAATTCTATATAGTTTTATTCTTCTGAAGAATGTGCATGAATTTGTAAATGGTTGTGTCGAAATATTTTATGAAGATCATTTTTATTGTTGAGTTTTCAATCTTGTAATCATCCTGGCTCAAAGGAAATGGGTTATTCTTCTCTTGTTGATATCTATCAAATTTGTATTTCAACCTGTGATCTCCATTCATCTTTTATGAATATCTATTCTTCATGTGGAATCTCTTTGTCCAACATATTAATTTGGATTGATCTGATCAATTAGATTAGCCTTGTTATAGTCGCTATGTACAGAATCTCTGATTTAATTTGATGATATCTCCATAATATCTTAGCAACCTAGTTTGTAGATCTAAGCATTCATTCATAAATAGCTCCTTTGTGGTGGTCATCACCTGGAAGATGGCTTTACATAACTCAGGGTATTTACTGAACAAGCTAAGTATCTCTGATATGTAAGAAAGGACTCACAAGCATTGCAACTGTGTGTTTCATTTATTTAACTGATGTTCAAACTGACTGAAGTATCCTGAATCATCTTTGTTTTCCTCTGTGACTCTTGTTTAGGGTATAGGTGTTGCAATTAAGGAAATTAGGGCATGGACTAACCTCCGTATTTTACTTTGATATGGTATGATTTTTGTACTACAGAAAGTGTCTTGGGTTTATGCTAGATCTCATGTGGCTAGGATGAGAATCCTCCAAAATGATCAATCAGATCATAGTATCTTCCTTCACTCAATTTGTTGTTGCCTTGGATGCATTTTAGAGCCCTAGTCTAGTAGTTGAATATCAACTTAGTATATTAGTATGAGTAACATCTGATAATCTAGATACTAGGTGCTAGTGCTGGGTAAGTGCAAGAAGATGGGGGGCCAAAAAGGGGTCTTAAGTGGCCACTTTTTTTCTGAAATTAGGAAATGTTGGCCTTGGATGAGAAATTGAGCATAGTTACACTCAAAATTTGGAGATGCAACCAAAACACTGTTTGTAGTGCTCCGAGTCTACTTTCTAAACTATTAATTTTTTTTTTAAATGGTATAGATTAAGGGGTTCAAAAGAGGGAGCCACAGAAATTGGTGTTGTTTATGTCAAAAAAACATAACATAGCATGTTTTGTGGCTCCCTCAAAAGGTTAACTTTTTTTTGGTATTTTTAAAATCGCTTCAATGAGAAATTAGCTAACAGCATGTAGTTTATGCCTAATTTTTTTGATAATTTTTTTTATGAATATTTGATTTTTTACTAGTTTTCAAAGTGGACATGTATCCTAAAAAATAGAATTTTGGCTATGCTACCCCTATAAATTTTGAAAACTAATTGAAATTTTTTTTTTTAATATGTGTAGAATAGAGTCTAGTTTCTAAAAATGTAATTTTTTTGAAATTTCAATGAATGGTTAATTTACAATGAAAAAAGACCAAACACTAGTTTTTGCCCAAAAACAAACACAAACAAAAGAAATTAAAGATGAAAGGCTTAACATTGTCAAAATGTGAAAAAAATTACATCATTAAAGAGCTAAGAGAAAGCCTAACATTACCCAGGTGTTTGATTTGTTTGATCTTGAAATACATGCAAATCTAAGGGTTAGCACAAATGAAATTATGTGAAATCCTGTAGAATTTGCAAAAACACATCTGTGGACATTGGGAAGGCACTCCAAGCCTTTGGGTTGGAAATCCAAAGAAAATCCTAAGCCTAAGGCTTGGGATTCCCAAAGCAAAATATAACGTGAGCGTGTTATGTTTTATTTTGCACTTTTTCCTTTTTTGCAAAAGTTTGCCTGATGTTTGTCATGTTCGACATAACGTGAGCGCGTTATAACATGCTCGCATTATGTCTCCCTTGGAATGTTTCATGTTCAAGGTTATTTAGCATGTATGTATGTATATGTGTGTGTATGTATGTATGTATGTATGAATGTATGTATGTATGTATGTATTGATGTATATATGTATGCCTGTATGTATGTATGTATGTATGTATGTATGTATGCCTATATGTATGTATGTATGTATAGTGTTGAGGGTAGAGGAGGGTAGAGATGGGGGTGAGGCGGATAGGGGAGGAGAGGGGTGGATAAGGGTTGAGGGTTTAGGGTTTAAGGATTGAGGGTTTAAGTTCAAGAGGGATTAGGGTTTAGGGTCGAGGGATTAGGGTTTAGGGTTGAGGCTTTAGGGATAACATTTAGGGTTGAGGGATTAGGGTTAAGGTAGAGTTTTGAGGGTAGAGGGATTAGGGATTTGGTTTAGGGTTGAGGGCTTAGGGTTTAGGGTTGAGGGCTTAAGGATAAGGGATTAGGGTTTAGGAATAGGGATAGAATTTAGGGTTTAGGGTTGATGGATGTAAGGGTTTAGGGTTTAGGGATAAGGAATTAGGGTTGAGGATTGAGGGATTAAGGTTTAGGGTTGAGGGATTAAGGTTTAAGGTTGAGGGTTGAGGGTTTAGAGTTTAGGGATAAGGGATTAGGGTTTAGGACCTTGAGGGATTAGGGTTTAGGGTTGAGGCTTTAGGGATAGCGTTTAGGGTTGAGGGATTAGGGTTGATGGTCGATGGATTAGGGTTAAGGTAGAGTGTTGAGGGTAGAGGGATTAGGGATAGGGTTTAGGGATAAGGGATTAGGGTTTAAAGTACAGTGTTGAGGCTTGAGGGTTTAGGGATAGGGTTTAGGATTTAAGGTTTAAGGGTTGAGGGTTGAGGCTTTAGGGATAAGAGAGAGACCTCGATGGCTAAGGGTTTAGAGATAGGGGAGAGATGGGGTGAGGAAGATAGGGGAGGAAAGGGGTGGATAAGGGTTGAGGCTTTAAAGCTTTAGGGTTGGGGGATTAGGATTTAAGGTATAATGTTGAGGGTTGAGGGTTTAGGGATAGGGTTTAGGATTTAAGGTCTAAGTGTTGAGGGTTGAGGATTTAGGTATAGGATTGAAAATCAAAATTGTAAGTCTAATTTAATTTATTTCAACTTTCAAAGTAGGCATTTGAATTGTAGCTTTACCAGGAGGATTGGTATAACAAAAACTTAATTCTGTTGCAGGCCTTTCTTTGAAGAACCCTGGACGTTATGGACCCTATCATCTAGAAAAGCACATGACAGTGAACTCTACCCACCTTTCAAATCAAATAAACCTTTTTATTCAATGAAAATGAAGTCACAGAATGTAAACCGGCCATGCATACTAGTAAGATCAAATTCTCTGCCTTCTATTCTTATTACTCTTACTTTATTAAGAGAAGAGTGTCAAAAAGAACGGGTTTAACAAGATAACATAAAGCAAAGTAGTTTTGTTATTACATTTTTGTGAGGGATCTCTAATAGTCTAATATAATGTGGTCTTCTATAATATGAACATCTGCATTTGTGTGAATGCTAAGCTTTAATAGTAGTGTATTAAATCAATGCAATCAGCTATTTATTGGGTTAAAATAACTTAGTTTTTTGTAATGGTTTGGGAATGCAGGAGTTGCCAAAAATAGGTGAATGTCCTCTACAATTACCAAGAGAAAAAAGTTTAGTAGTTCTTGTGGATAGAGCCAGTAAACAATGGGAGATTATTTAACTATTTCATAACAATAGACCTGCCCTAAGTGCGGGGTGGGCATATTTTGTACATCATAATAATATCAAGGAAGGAGACATTTGCATCTTTGAGCAGGTGGACAACAAGAAACATAGATTTATGTTTAGAGTTCATATAGATTGAAAGATAAAACAAGGATCCTTCTGAAAGGGAGGAGGGAAAAGACAGGCCAAAGATAAAAGGAGAAAATTATACAAGAAAAGATCTTCATGAGGATGTAATATTTTGTCTAAAACAAAAAAAAAATTAGTTAAATAAAAATAGAAAATCAAGAAAGAAATAGTACTAAAATGTATAGTTACTGATATCTAAAATGTATAGTTACTAATATCTATTTTTAAAAGACTAATTGATTTTTATGGCCAAAGTTGTTTATTTTACCTAGTTGATGGTTTTAATTACACCCAAACCTTATACAGTGGGAGAAGATGTGTGCATATTTTTATGGCCCTAATTTAAATTCAAGCAAATAGGTGGAGAGAGTATGCTAATCTTTTAAAAAAATCTTAATAAAAAAATGTTCACTTAATGTTGACCAGGGGTTCTGATTTCAACCATTCATTGCCCACTGTGGATGTACCCCAATGCAAAGCTTTTCTTGTACTAGATGCAAAGCTTTTCTCATAGTGGGTACACCTATTGGCATAATGAACCCTAGATGGGCCAAAAAAAAGATGCCATATAATTTGAATATTCACTTTAGCTAGAAAGTTTTACTGATGGAGCTAGAAACTCAGAGAATTGACAGGGCACAATATGGCCCAAGATGTGAGATGCAAGCAAGGACAACTCCTGAATCTAAAGAGTTAAGGTGCACTTGGACCTTTCCTAATTTCAATAGATGACATTTGTTCTTGCTAGTTGATGGTAAATATTGCAGTTTTGCAGACTTTATTTTCATTATCCAAGAGAGAAGCATATACCATAGCACCAGTCTTGGATAGTATACCTGGTCTTCATGCTATCTTTTTTTTTTCAAGACAAATAGGTTCCCATGTGCCAGGAATAGAATTCATTGTAAACAATTTTTAATAGCATTGCATAAAACTTGCCATTAGGTTCTTTGTAGTCAATCAAGTCCTCTTTCTAACCTTATTTACTAAGACATTACAGAAAACTTAAATTAGGATTTACTGTAGACATGCATAATTAAAAAGGGCATTAAGAAAAATACTTTAAAACTAATTTCTAAAATTACAAAAAAAGTTCATAGCCATTTTTTTTTGACATATTCTTACAACTCAGATATCCTCAAAAAATAGGGAGACAGCACCAAGCACTTAAGGAATGGGCATTGAATTAAAACTACAAGACTTCAATTTTCTCAATTAAAATGATTTCTAAAATTAGAAATAATTAATGCCCATTTTTCTTCCCATTTCCCTATAACTCAGTTATCTTTAATAAACATGGTGGCATTATCAATTTGATATGCATGACCAGTAAACACTAAAAGGAATATACCAGTTATCTTGAATTAGCTAACCTCTGAAAACTCAAAAAATATCCTCATGGAAACCACTTAAAATACACATAATTATAATAAATATGGTGTAAAATTCAACTATAAATTACATTAATAAATAAGATCAGAAATTCATCATGGACTGGAGATTGGAGATTTTGTTGTGTTCAATTACATATCCAAGTCATATTTTAAGGTTAAGATATTTCAAAGAACAAGGTGTGTGAAAATATCAATTATCTTTAGCTTATGAATACCAACATTGATACAGATAAAAGATGCCCTTCTTCTAACAGAGTATGCAGTTCAAGTCAACTAATGGGCAACAAGTTGCTGAATGAATTGGTTTCTGATGGGGAAAACAACAATGATGTTGAAGCAATGGAAGAAAATCAAAATTAGGGTTGAGGGTTGAGGGATTAGGGTTGAGGGTTGAGGATTGATGGATTAGGGTTTAGGGTTTAGGGTTGAGGGATTAGGGTTTAAGGTATAGTGTTGAGTGTTTAGGGATAGGGTTTAGGGTTGAGGGATTAGGGTTTAAGGTATAGTGTTGAGGGTTGAGGGTTTAGGCATAGGGTTTAAGGTTGAGGGATTAGGGTTTAGGGTTGACGGATTAGGGTTTAACATTGAGGGTTAAGGGTTGAGGGTTGTGGGGTGAGGGTTGAGGGTTTAGGGATAGGGTTGAGGGTCGAGGGATTAGAGTTAAAGTAGAGTGTCGAGGGTATAGGGATTAGGGATAGGGTTTAGGGTTGAAAGTTTAAGAATTGAGGGTTGAGACTTTAGGGCTGAGAGTTAAAGAATTAGGGTTTAAGATATAGTGTCGAGGGTCAAGGTTTTAGGGTTTAAGGTTTAAGGGTTAAGGGTTGAGGGATAGGGTTTAGGGTTTAGGGTTTAAGGTATAGTGTCGAGGGTTGAGGGTTTAGGAATAGGGATAGAGTTTAGGGTTTAGGGATGAGGGATTAGGGTTGAGGGTTGAGGGATTAGGGTTGAGGGCTGAGGGTTGAGGGATTAGGGTTTAAGGTATAGTGTCAAGGGTTGATGGTTTAGGGATACGGTTTAGGGTTTAGGGTTGAGGGATTCAAGTTTAGGGTTCACAGATTAGGGTTTAATGTTGAGAGTCAAGGGTTGAGGGTTGGGGGTTGAGGGTTTAGGGATAGGGTTGATGGTCAATGGATTAGGGTTAAAGTAGTGTCGAGGGTAGAGGGATTAGGGATAGGGTTTAGGGTTGAAGGTTTAAGGATTGAGGGTTGAGGCTTTAGGGATGATGTTTAAGGGATTAGGGTTTAAGATATAGCGTCAAGCGTCGAGGGTTTACAGATAGGTTTTAGGGTTTACGTTTTAAGGGTTAAGGGTTGAGGGATAGGGTTTAGGGAAAAGGGAAAAGGGATTAGGGTTTAAGGTATAGTGTTGAGGGTTGAGGGTTTAGGAATAGGGATAGTTTTTAGGTTTTAGGGATGAGGGATTAGGGTTGACAGTTGAGGGATTAGGGTTGAGGGTTGAGGGTTGAGGGATTAGGGATTAGGGTTTAAGGTATAGTGTCAAGGGTTGAGGGTTTAGGGATAGTTTTTAGGGTTTAGGGTTGAGGGATTAGGGTTTAGGGTTTAGGGATTAGGGATTAGGGTTTAGGGTTTAGAGCTGAGGGATTAGGGTTTAGGGTTGAGGGATTAGGGTTTACGATATAGTGTTGAGGGTTGAGGGTTGAGGGTCGAGGGATTAGGGTTTAGGGATAGGGTTTAGGGTTTAGGGTCGAGGGATTAGGGTTTAAGGTATAGTGTTGAGGGTTTAGGGATATGGTTTAGGGTTGAGGGATTAGGGTTTAGGGTTGAGGGATTAGGGTTTAACGTTGAGGGTTTAGGGTTGAGGGTTGAGGGTTGAGGGATAGGGTTGACGGTCAAGGGATTAGGATTAAAGTAGAGTGTCGAGGGTTGAGGGTTTAGGAATAGGGATAGCATTTAGGGTTTAGGGATGAGGGATTAGGGTTGAGGGTTGAGGGATTAGGGTTGAGGGTTGGGGGATTAGGGTTTAGGGATAGGTTTTAGGGTTTAGGGATGAGGGATTAGGGTTTAGGGTTGAGTGATAAGGGTTGAGGATTGGGGGATTAGGGTTTAGGGTTTAGGGTTGAGGGATTAGGGTTTAACGTATAGTGTTGAGGTTTTAGGGTTGAGGGATTAGGGTCTAGGGTTGAGGGATTAGGGTTTGGCATTGAGTGTTAAGGGTTGAGGGTTGAGGGTTTAGGGATAGGGTTGAGGCTCGAGGGATTACCTGGTTAAAGTAGAGTGTTGAGGGTTGAGGGTTTAGGAATAGGGATAACACTTAGGGTTTAGGGATGAGGGATTAGGGTTGAGGGTTGAGGGATTAGGGTTGAGGGTTGGGAGATTAGGGTTTAGGGATAGGGTTTATGGTTGAGGGATTAGGGTTTAAGGTATAGTGTTGAGGGTTTAGGGATAGGGTTTAGGGTTGAGGGATTAGGGTTTAGGGTTGAAGGATTAGGGTTTGATGTTGAGGGTTGAGGGTTGAGGGTTTAGGGATAGGGTTGAGGGTCAAGGGATTAGGGTTAAAGTAGAGTGTCGAGGGTATAGGGATTAGGGATAGGGTTTAGGGTTGAAGGTTTAAGGATTGAGGGTTGAGGCTTTAGGGCTGAGGGTTAAGGGATTAGGGTTTAAGATATAGTGTCGAGGGTCAAGGTTTTAGGGATAGGTTTTACGGTTTAAGGGTTAAGGGTTAAGGGATAGGGTTTAGGGTTTAGAGATAAGGGATTAGAGTTTAAGGTATAGTTTCAAGTGTTGAGGGTTTAGGAATAGGGATAGCATTTAGGGTTTAGGCATGACGGATTAGGGTTGAGGGTCAAGGGATTAGGGTTAAGGTAGAGTGTCAAGGGTTTAGTGATAAGGTGTAGGGTGTAGTGATAGAGGTGAGAGATATTGCAAAGGTACTATCAAAGGTGAGATAGGCACAAATATTTATGGATCAATCTATAATAGGACATAACGTGAGCGCGTTATAACGCGCTCGTGTTTTGTCTTGTTGTACAAATGGTAAAAAGGCCTGGACATTGTGCTATATAATAGAGAATTGAGAAATAGTCTCATGCATTGATTGGAGCCATTTTATGACATGCCACCTATCAACATAGTGTTGGACAATATTCTTATTTGTGTAATGCTTATCTCCATATAGCTTTTGCATGCTTACAACACATCTAGGCTCTTTCCTAGAGCATTGTCCCCTAGACCACATAGCATCTAGATTAGTTTTGGAGTTGTTTAGACTAGTTGTAGTTGTTAAGAGATGGTGTTGATCATTTTTAATCCATTTATACACCTTAAAGAAAATGTATCACTTGTAAAAGGTTAAGACCTAGTGGCATGAGGAGATATACTCATACTTGTTGGAGTTTTCTCCTCATTTTAGGGTTTTTCTAGCTATAAGGTCTTGTGTTTCAATTGTTTTTTAGTCTTGTTGTATTCTATTTTCTTTCTTATTCTCTTATTTCTAGGTTTCTTAGGTAGTTACTATATATCAACGACCTATCTAGAGACTAGAATAAGGTATAATCTAGAATGATCTAAGTGTTTTCTAAGTAGATACTATATATCAACTACCTCTCTAGAGGCTAGAATAAGGTATAATTTAATCTAGGTGTCTTAGGTAGGTACTATATGTCAACTAGGTCTACCATAATAGGTGTCTTAGGTAGAACTATAATCTAGGTGTCTACGTGACTTAGGTCTAGACTACGATAAGGTATAAAGACTAGGTGTCTTAGGTCTACTATGTCTATAAAATCTACATACATACTATACAATAGGTGTCTTAGGTGTCCTACGTCTACTAAAATACATGTATCTTACATCTTAGGTGAGGCCACATGAGCTTCCACCTTCACATGGTTGGCCTTGTCAGTATAGAATATTTATATTTCTTGAAGCTAAGGGAAGCTCTTTTCTTAATAGGAAAACTTTATCGACTTTAGTGTCCTCATGGTGTAGGGACACACAGGTTTTCATGCCTCCAAGAGGGGTCAAAAAGTGAAATTTTGTTTCAATTGAGTCAATTGTATGTAATAAGGTCTTCTAAGACAATTCCATATGTTTTTGAGTTAGTTTGAGTCATTTGGGGTCAGTTTGAGTCTTTGAGTCCTGCTCCTGATGCGGCCAAACCAGAAGTTCCAATGCATCCAAATGGGTACGTTTAGGCTAGGCATGATCCAGTTTCAACCCAAGCATGCCAAAAGAGTTTGAACTACATTGTACTGGTGATATTCCTGAAGAGTCCAAAGTGCAAAAAGGCAGCAATCTTTGATGAGCAGTTACTCAGAAATTGTGTCACTTAGAGACATTCTATCTGAGGCAACGCAATCACATAGGGTCCCTCTATAATAACCTCTCTCAGTTTTTTATATCTCTGAGGCATTTGCTCATGGTGAAAGGTTTTCTGCTGCCTCAAAAATTGTCAGAAGGAGGTAGTGTAAAGTTGCAAAGGGGTGTAACTTTAGTCCTGTTGCTGATGCGGCCAAACCAACAGTTCCAACATGTCTGGATGGGTACATTTAGGCTAGGTATGGTCTTGTTTCACACCCAAACATGCCGAAATAGTCCGAGCTACATTGTACTGGTGATATCGTTGAAGAGTCCAAAGTGCAAAAGAGCAGCAATCCTTGATGAGCAATTGCTCAGAAACCATGTCACTTAGAGACATTCTGTCTAAGGAAACATGATCACATAGGGTCCCTCTACAATAACCTCTCTTAGTTTTTTATATCTCTGAGGTGTTTTCCCGTGGTGAAAGGTTTTTTGCTTCCCCAAAAATCATCAAAAGGAGGTAGTGTAAAGTTGTAAAGGGGTGTAACTTTCACCCTGCTCCTGATGTAGCCAAAATGATAGTTCCAACGCGTCCATATGGGTACATTTAGGGTAGACATGGTCCTGTTTCACACCCAAACATGCCGAAACAGTCTGAGCTACATTGTATCGGCAATATCCCTGAAGAGTCCAAAGTGCAAAAAAGCAGCAATTTTTGACGAGCAGCTACTCAGAAACTGTGTCACTTAGAGATATTTTGTCTAAGGAAATGCAATCATGTAGGGTCCCTCTACAATAATCTCTCTCAGTTTTTTATATCTCTGAGGCATTTGCCCATGGTGAAAGGTTTTCTGCTACCCCAAAAATTGTCAGAAGGAGGTAGTGTAATGTTGCAAAGGGGTGTAAATTTCATTATGTTCCTCTTGCGGCCAAACCGACTATACCAAAACATTAGGATGGGTATGTTTAGGCTAGGTATGGTCCTGTTTCACACCCAAACATGTTGAAACAGTCTGAGTTACATTGTACCGGCGATATCCTCAGACATTGCCTTTGCTATAACTGTTATAGTCTTCACATGTCAACACGCATCTTATGGTTGTTAACATACGTGTTCTAGAAGTCAACATAGTCATATATGAACTACTTGTTCTTTTGTCTTGGTTCACCTTGACTTTGTTCTCTAGTACTATCTCTGTAGGGTTTGTTTTAGTCCTTCAATGCATTGTTCCATCACTGCAATCTTAGACCCCTATTAGGCTTGAAATAAGCCATGAACCACCCACCATAATTACAAGTGGCCATATTAAAATGTACATCATGAACAATATTTGAATAACTCCAAGCTCAACCCTACAAATGAATCCTCTAAGATCCTATGGTCTTGGTGCTGATTGAGGAAGCGGTTGATTATCTTATTTAATTCATTTCCTTATTAACACATAAGTATACACATAAATTCATGGATCCAAAACATCTCAAATGCATGGAAATAAATTTCTCAACTAACGTCAACACATCCTTTCTAGCATCTAATGCACAAATAAATACAAGTACATGATCAAGCCAAATATGACCATTGATAGTAACCACAAGTCATTTTAATCCTACAAGTTTGACTTAGAACTATACATCCAAGATCATATATCCAAATCCACATGAATTGCTAATCACATTCCATATTATGAAAGCTCTCTTTAGGTGAGGATATATGTCTTACTAAGAACACATGCCCAAGGTAGAATTATATGCATCCCATACTACAAGAATTTTAACCTTAGTACAACACAAGTATCCAAACATACATAAAATAACAATTCAAATACGCATTTGAACACACACACACACAAAAAGTAATACCATACAACAACATACAATTCAAACATTAAAAAAACAAGCACACAAGACCAATCTTCCTTTCTCTATTTTCTCGAGCATGTCTAGTTTTGAGAGACTAAAACTTTCAACCCAAAACTCAAATTCTCTTATGATCAATTGGGATGGATTCTTTGACAATTAAACTTTGAAACCTAAAGGCATACAAAAATGATCTACACTGCACCTATCCATATTACATAATGATCAACAAAAATGATTTGTATTAACCAAATATCCATATAGGCAAACATCAATATTTGTCGATATAAGTATAACATATATACAAAATAGCCATATAGGCTTACAAGAATGCCATATAGGCATACAATGTTAACTATATGCAATACAAAATATATGTCCACAAATTCCGTATAGGCACACAATAAAGGAACACAATAAAAAGCCATTCCCCTATGTCCATTGAAGAGAATAGATCATGGGCATCCTTTGATCTTCTAGGGAATGGAGACGCATATGAGGGTGGTCTACTACGAACCTGAGGGTTGCTCCTCCTATTTAGTTGTTCATGGATCTGTAGATGTTACAATAAAAAGTATAGATATTAATATATAGAAATTACATTATAAAAAATGAAACATTTAACAAAATAACCACTTACTTCTATCCAAAAATCTGTCTCCTCATTTGCCTCAGTACCAGGATTAGGTTGTGGCAATTTCATGTCCTATATAAACCATCCAGATAGAAATTGAATTTCAAATCAATAATCATTTGATTTTTAAAAAATAAACAACTATAACAACGAATGTAATTTGAAATTTACTAATCTGCCTCATACCCCCATCAAAGGCATGGAGCTATGAATCGCAGAGGACACACCATGCTCCATTGCCCTATAAACATCAGGAGGTGTCTCCACAACCTGCATCATTTGAAAAAAACAACATTATTCAATTACGAAAACTATAATAGTGATGCAAGTCATGGCTCCTAACATACACACACGTTCACCTAAAAATGGAAGTACACACAATAAAGAACACAAGTCACGTGCATATATACAAGTTAGACGAAGATTCATGACTATTGTGTGGTATAATGGTCAACAAAGGAGGGACCATAGTACCATCAAATTTTAGGTTTAAGAAGTCAGAGAGGGAGTGAAGGTGTTAGTTTAGGTTTAGGTTGGTGGTAGGGTGGGGTAGGGTTGTGCTCAAATTGTTGTTTGTTTGGTAGTCATGGAGGTAGGACAATGCCTAAGATAGAGTTTGTGGGTTTACAATACAATGCCTAAACTAGAGATCACATAGACATTAGGTAAGTTTATGGGTTTATGGGAAGGAGGAATATCAAGAGTTTGTGGGATAATATGAGGGAGGAAAGATACTAGATAGGAGAAGAAAAACCTTATTTTAAAAATTTCTTATCATTTTCTTTGTCTTGAGGTTTGTCAGGGGGTGGGTTGGAAGAAAAATAGGTCTAGGACGTCTGGTAGGGGTATATTAGGAAATAGGTAGGGTAGATATGGGTTGGTTAGTAGGTTGGGTGTAGTGTTGGGGAAGTTTTTTAGGCCTACTATTAGAAGTGGATGGGGAAAGGTCCTACACTTTTTCTTTTACTTTATCTTGGAGGGGTGTTAGAGGGGAGATAGAAGTCAATGAGGAAGGTGAAGTAGTAATAGGTGGATAAATGGTGGGGAAGATAGGGGCATAGCTAGTAGAGTTGGTGAAGTAATAGAAAGAGGTTGTGGGGTTGGGGCAGCAATGCGTTTAGAGGCATAAGATAGGTAAAGGTGAAAGAGGGAATTGGTATAAGGTTGAGGTGGACCAGAAGGGGTTGACAAAAAATAATCTAAGGAGAAGTGTCTTAAGGTAACAACTAGTTGGTATGGGCTATGAGAAATGGTGAAGACATTATCATCATGAGGAATTTTAGAGTCAACAATGGAGGGACCTAGATGATGTTGGAGTCAATCATATGCTATATAAGATGTCATAGGCTCATACCCCTCTCTGATGTCATGTCCTGTGGTCTAAATGGTGGTAATTGGATGAGTTTATTAGAGAGAATTTGTCAAAGAATAGTGTGGAGTGGATCAACAAGCTTTGGTAGACATGTATGGAAAATGTGGTTGCATAGACAAGACAGTGAGCTGTTTGAAAAGATGCCTCAAAGAAATGTGGTCTCATGGTGATGTCCTTGTCTATGCATCTACTTTTCATGACATTCCATGTGACCACATTTCTTTGAGGCATTTTTTCAAATAACTATATTGTAATTAAAATTTTATCATCTATCAACATCTAGTTATTAGTTATGCAATGTATAGTAATGCTTTGAGTTTGAAAGATGTATGTAATGAAATGTAACCAATGATATGAATATAAAATACAAAAATCTAGTAAGTACAATTCATTCATTAAACTGTTTATTTTATTACCTCTGTGAAGCTTTGAAGTCCACCACCACTGGCAGGTGTTGCCATCAAATCTCCAATCTTAACCTATTCAACATCCAAAATCAGATATTAGAATACCATTCATATAACGATGTAATATTTATAATTGTTTACTAGTTACATACCCCGACAGTAGATGATGTAGTGTAAGATGCAAGTGGAGTACCACTGAAAACTGTATCAACGCTATGACCCTGAAATTTCATTAAAATCGTCAAACTAAATTAGTTAATCTTGCATTTCAAAAATGAAATTTAATAAATTAAATTCAATGAACTTGCTAAGATTTACCTAAATATCAATGCTGAAAGTCTCACTCAGGAGGGCATCTATCATCACCATCTGCCTAGCTACAGATGTAGCCTGCGCACCTGAGTCACAATTATCCATGGGGTCATAACCACATGCTGACTCGTAACCCCAACAAGTATGGGGTGGAACCCTACTCAAACTCTCCCCTAGCCCACGTTGTATTGTAGGACTAGCATGATGTATGATGCTCTGGGTCAAGGCACTAATGGACTGAAGTGTCTCGACCTCAACACTCTCCTTCACAACAGAAGGGATAGAAATGTTCTCATGGGCTAGTCTAGTGAGTGCTCATCTCGCTAGCCGTTGTGGGTCAACACGTGCCCCTAGTCTATCTTGTGCTGACCCCCCACCTCTACCCTAGAACTCCAGCATATCAAAATAATTTGGCACTTTATTTTTGACAAACTCGTAGTAGAGTTTCCTCAAAAGATATTGTGGGACCTCATTATTGTTACATGGAGGATGGTCAAAAACCATCCACCACCTCTATGCAAAATTGTCCCTTATTGCTTGGTTGTTGCACCAATGGATAGGGAACCTCTTGCATGTAAGGGGTAGAGGTTGATTTGTTTGTGGGTTTGTGAAAATAGAACACAAGTCCATTTTTGTAATTTGTTCATTTTTAACTTGTTCATATGACAACTTGTTTGCATAATACTCTTTAAATTCTCTCCTCTTTTCTGTCCAACTAGTGATTTGCTTGCTAATTGAATCTACATTTGATAACATAGATTCAAGGGATTGAGCAAACGTGGATCTATGCAAGGTTGAAGTTGCAGGTTCTTTGAACCTTGCAATTATGTCCTTAATTTGTTTCTTATTATTTTCAATTTGCACCATTATATTTTCTTGTGTTCCATGGGCATATTCAGGAATAAATGGAGGTGTTTGTGGTCGGGGTTCTTCTTCAGCAAGTATTTGTTGTTCAGGTGATGGAGGTTTTTGTGCATTTTTTAGGAGGAGGAGGAGGTGCATTATCAACTCCTGTAAGTTAAAGAAATTTACATCAAAAACTATTTTAACCTACCTATTTAGCAACAAATTCACACAAGAAAGCAAATAAAACTTACTTCTTTGATTTCCCCGATGTCATGGCAGCATTTTGATGATGAATTGATGAGAAATAGCTGATGATTAGATGTTGGATAACCTCTATTCTCTCTCCAAGTCACTAGTTTCTTATAAAATGTTGTCAAATTATGAAATGAAATGCTGCTTTTTTTATAGCAGACCATAACGCGCTCGCGTTATAACGCGAGCGCGTTATGGCTTGGTGTTAGGCTTGGCAACACCAAGCCATAACGCGAACGTGTTATAACACGCTCGCGTTATGTCTAAAACTTTTTTTTAAAAGTTGGCCACTTTTTGGCCCCCCAACTTTTTGCACCCACCCTGCTCTCGATTATATTTGTAGGCACTTCGTAGTCCAATTCAAAGAAAAACTTGTTCATTTTCTTGCCCGTAACCTTTTCCTTAGTTCTTTATATTTGCTCAAGTAGTCTTTTTTTTTCAGTTTGAATGAATATACTGACCTTTCAGACAAACGAATGGGAATGTATCTGAAGGAGATAATATTTAAGTTTTTTTATTAAGGGTTACTGTTAATCTTTCAACACCAATAATATTATGCAATTTCCATTGAATGAATATTTTGAGTTCAAGTTGTGTTATTTAGAAGATGTGATGATTTCTTCTATAGAGTTGAGTACATAACTAGAAGTCTATAAATGATTAATCTACATTTTAATGGCGTAGGATGGTTGTTTAGAAATTTTAAATGTTGTCGACTGTAAATGATTCCATCTATGTATAGTGGCGTGAAGTAATACATGGAAGTTTGTAGAGGAATGTGTATATACTATTATCAACATCAATCTTTACTTGGAATCTGCATTAGGTCTTTTTCTCTAATTCATCGATTCACTTGGAAGATTATAAAGTTACTTTGTTGTAGACTCTCTGAAGGCATTGATCCACTTTAGAAGTTTCTAAAATTCAGAACCTATTCATGGTTGGCATCATCTCATGTTTAGAAGATATCTAAATGATCAACTCGTCGACCTCTATTAGAAGTCTCCACTTGTCAATCTACCTCTTTCAGATAGCGAGCTATGTCTAGAAGTGGTTATTTTGTGTAACATTCTTAATGGCATCATGTATTGCCTAGTTCAATACTATGTTCTACTTTTATGTGTTATGATTGGTCGTAAGTGTATATGTGTAATATAATTATGGTAATGAAATCCATTAGGCTGAGTATATATATATATATATGAGATTGTAATTACGACATAATAATAATGCTAAGTTGAATGCCTGCCATTGTAGTTGTATGTTTCTAGCAGAATGTTTTATGAAATGCATTTGTATTTGTGAAGACATAATGATTTGTATTGGTATATAGTGAAAATATATTTTATTTGGAAACTATTTTTAGTTGTGTTCTAGTAAATATATCTTTTTGTTTGTTGATAGAAGATATTAGTGATACAAAATAAGTCTAGTTCTTTAATGTAGTTTTGAATTGATTCCTAGTTGAGGAACTTAGATTGAACTAATCTAATTTCTATTTCTTTAGTCTAAGTATCTTTACTTTCAAAGTAGGAGTTAGATAGTAGTTGTTAAGAGAGAATACATAACTTTATAATTGGTGATGCCTTACTTATGTTTCAGATAGGATTTGAGAAGATGATTTTATTGTAGGAATCAATACTTTTGCTTGAAATCTTATTCCTAAGTTTTACCAATCGTCGTTATAGCAATTTAACAGGTTGTAAGGTGATAGTCTTATTCTTAATGCAAATAGAGGTTGTGTAAAGCTTGGGAATAGTACCTTAGGAGAATATTTAGACTAAGTGATCAAGATGATAGTCTATGTTGATTTAATTTACTATTGGAATGGATGATTTCTTATGCTCATCTTATGGAAGGAATATATGTTTGGTTTTTAATAGAAAGTATAATTCCTTATTAAAAAATATGCTTGTGTCATTTGAATAGAACTTGTTGAGGTAATTTGTCAATATATTGAAAAGGTTAGAAGGAGATTGATCCTTTCTTAAATTTGGATGTATCTTCATTTGTATCTCTTTATGTAACCTTTGTTTCTTGTAATCTTGATTTGTGAGTAACGCAATTGAGGAACCTTAGAGTACCTAGGTTTAGATTATTATGTTATGTTATGTTATGCATTCTTTTGTTATTTTTTTTTTTAAATTTCATTAATTTAACCTAGTTTAGTGTTGTCCTTTGGGGTTCCTTGGCGAGGGTGTTACACCTGGTATCAAAGCCCATGTTCACACACTGGGAACTCTGGTGTACTTGAACCTTCTATGTTTCATTGTGTTTGGCATGTGTGGAGTGAGCTTGTTATATTGTTTTTATAGTCTTGATTGCTTTCACGCCTTAGCATGGCATTAGTGGGTTAAGTTACAACCCCATGCTTAGAAATCGTGGAGGAAATAGCCTACTTGGCCTTACCTTACTCGGTGGGACTAAAGTGTTGACCTTGGTTGAGAGTCTCCCATGGTTAAGAGTGATCACTCTCACATGTTATAAGATAGGGGTAGGAATATTCTGCCTTGTGTGTTTGTGGGTTGAAGGTAACTTGGGTTGCCTAATTACCCATGTGTGGTTGAAATTTATATATATGAGAGTAGCCAAAAGTTGGTTTCGTAGATTCTCTTCTTTTGGTTCTCCAGTCCCTCAGTCCGTGAAGAGGTAGTAGTAGCCACAAAGTTCCTTGGACGGGGTGTGCAGTGTACATATATTGCGACGTAGAGTGGTCTTAGCTCAACCGATCCTGAGGAAAGTACTCACTACTTCCCCTTATGATGGATCAGGGTACTTGATCCAAATGTGCTAGCCTAATCCCCATAGTTTTGAGTACAGTAGGATTGGTTTGTTGGTATATGCTTGGCCTCCTGTAGGGGCGTTGATCTGGCAGGAGTGAGTCAACCTCGTTTGTATGAGAGGTGAAGTTTGAGTAGCCCCATATTGATGTAATCATATATATGCATTATATATACCATATCTGCATGTGTTCCGACATGATATAATGGATACGATGCCACACCCCATTGATGTTCTGACACAGTGTGGGTGATGATGCCGTGTTGCTGATGGTAGCGAGTTGGGCTTGAGGACACGATGCCATGTGCATAAACACGTGAAGGTGCACTATGAGATTGTGATTGATAGCCTACTTGTGTGATGAGCATAATGGGGCCTCATACACTTGTAGAGGGATACTCATGTTTTCTTTCGATAGTGTTTGGGTCGGATAGCATATGGGTATGTCCTAGCCATGTATACCTCTGGCTACGGTGAGTGCCTATGTGTGCCTTCTCCAGGAGGTGTCTCTATACGGGGTGTGTTCTGCATGTGCCTACTTCTGTGAAGCCATAGACACACTTCCATGTGGCATATGACCAGTACATGCCTTCTCCAGCTGGCATATGACCATGCCGCACTGAGACACAATGCAGGATGTGGCTAAGGTGCACATCCCATGTGGGTAGCCAAGGAGTGCGTGGGCCACTTGGCTAGTCCATGTCGTGTGATGACGTGATGCAGGGTGTAGTCAAGGAGTACACTCTGAGCCATGTGGATGGCGTGCTCACTCTGCACCACATGAGGGATACTGCCATAGCCTGACATTGTTCCCTCCTTCCTCATTTAGTGGCTAGTATCTAGTCACGCAATGTTGTACAGTGCAATTTCAAAGATTGTGTATTTTCTTTATGGTATTGATGATTTTCTATTGACTGTGAAGGCTGATATTTTATTTATGTTCGATTGTGATGGTTTAGCCACACCTTGTGATTTTATTTGCACATAGCCCTCATGGTTACATTTGATTTAGTGTTGAAATTGCACTCATTTCTTGCTTTATTGTTGAAATTGAATTTTTATTTGATTTTTCTTTATGACTTGGGATGCCCATAGGTTCTTCACATATTACAATGAAAAGGAAGGTTAATACCTATGCTAGCATTTGTATGGATTTTTTTAATAAGCATCTGCCTGATTCTATTGAGATTAGATTGGGACACATGCAATGGATTCAACAAATAGATTATGAAGCCCTTCCCTTTCACCATCAAGTATGCCATGCCTATTGGCACCTACAAAGAGATTACCCACAAGTTACAACTCCCTCACATCCTCTCCTAGATAGCTATGTAACAAAAGCTAAAGCCAAATAGAAAGCACTATGCCATTCAGACGGATTGAAGTGGGATAGATTCATGCTTGTGAAAAGTTATAATAAAGGAAAGAAATAAAATCATTAGAAATGAAATTTACAAAAAGGAAAGTTCAATAATAGATTTTAAGTCTTAAATGATTTTATGGATCTAGAGCCTTTTATGGTTGAGTAGCCCTCAATGATTCAAAAATTAGATCTTGGTGATCTAGTTATTTCTTCTTGGCGATAAAAAATCACGATGCTTCTACTTTGTAGGTGCCCCTACATGTGAGTTCCTCTACTTCTCTTAGCCACATGGAGGATTTTTCCATGCATCTAGAAGCTGATAATGTGAATGCCTCTATGACCACGAACTCTATCTTCACTATAGATGATCATATTGAAGACACCTCTAATTATGTTCTATTAAAAGGATCTATGTCCCATGGTACGAGTCTAAGAAGAGAGCTTCTCTTCTTCTAGGCCTTCATTAGAAGAATCTCAAAAGTACTTTCTTAAAAAAGAATTCCAAAGATAGAAGGAAATGGGATTAGGAAAAGCTAAAGATGATTGGGGAATCTTTGGTGGAATTTGGTGTAATTTTTACACTTGATGCTCACTTATCTACTCCTCATAAATTATTGTAAATTTTCTTAGAACATTAATGGTTTGGGTAACTCTCCTTGACAACAAGCTATCTAGGATCTTATTAGGGAGCACAACCTTGATATTATTTTTCTTCAAAAAATGAAGTTATCGGTAGAGGAAATGACCTCTTTATCCTCTAAGCTTTGGAAACATGGCCAATACTAATGTATTAGAGCTCAAGGATCTTCAATTGGTTTGTCTTGTCTTTGGGATCCTTTTCAACTTGCTCTATTTTATATCAGTAGTAGAAATTTCATCTCCTTAGTTGGCTCCTAGTTTGAATAAGGTAAATTCATATTCCTCATGAATGTCTATGCTCCTACAAAATTTCAAGGTAAGAACCTTCTTTGGACTCATATCATATTTTTTCACTCTTTATTCACTTCCTTTCTAGAGATCTTGGTAAGAGATTTTAATGGGCCAACCTTAGTCTAGATGAAAAGATAGGTGGTTCTAGTTAGTTAGACTCTTCTTCCTCTTTGCTAAGAGAAAATTTGTCTTTTCTTAATCTTGTTGGTGTTAGACCCAAATTTGGATTTTTTACTTGGAATAATAGAAGGTGTCTGGGTTACAATCTATCTTAGAGTGCTTTGATAGATTCTTGGTTTCTCAATATTCATTTGGTGACTCCTTGGTGTCTTCCTTAGATATTCTATAGTGGAAAGGATTAGATCATTGTCCTATCATGTTTTATTCTTCCCTCTTCTCCCAAGTAAAAAAGCCACCCTTCAAGCTTCAATTAAATCATGTGGCTTATAGACTATTTCATTCATGATTGCATTACCACTTGGTGGTTGGAAGGGAATCCCCCCTTTAGTACTGCTATGTATTCTTTCTTCAAGATACTTCAATTTGTGAATTTCAAGTTCAAAAAATGGAACTATCATATTTTTGAAACATTTTTTAGAAAAAGAAATAGGTACAAGAGGACTTGGATACCATTACCATTCAAGTCAAGGAAGAGAGTATGACTAGAGATTATATTCTTAGGGAATCTTCCCTTTCTAAAGATATAAATGAATGGCTCTTAAGGGAGGATTTTTTTGGAAGTAGAAATTGAGAATTGATTAGATATGTGAGGGATACAAGATACTTCCTTTTTCCATAACTATGTTAAATAAAGGAGAAATGGGAATATCATATCTAGTCCCATCTAAACCTAAGGTAACCATTTGATGAGAGTAGATTGTCATTGATGTCAAAAGGGTGATGGTATTGATAGGAGTTGTTTATGGTTTGATATGATTGATAAGAGATGATCTCATTTTATCAGGATATCGTCATGTTTGTTTTAGAATGGATTATTATGTTCTTGATTCATATTTGATCATGGTATTATGATGCATTGAATTGATCATATCCACAAGACTTGTTTGATCAGTTTGTGCACATTCTTGATATTCACAAAACTGCAGGATCAGAATCATTAATTAGGATAAGTATGATACAATGCATATGTTTTATGATACAAGGTTGCTGATAAAGTTCATCTTGTCATGCTTGATCAGAGTGGTAAGGCTTGATCAGAGTGGTAAGTTCATCTTGTCTTCATGCTTGATCAATGTGAGACATTGAGGCTTGTTAATAATAGATATAAGAGGTTGACAGAGGCATTAATGTTTATTAATGGCAGAATCAATGGTTATCATTGTGAATTGAGCATTTCACTTATTCTACTATGATAGGATTTTGTTATCAAAATGCCTAAAATGTTAAAATCCTAACTATAAGATCTAAGTGTATATAAGGAGATCAAATGTCATAAAGTATGACTTTATTTTATAAATGGTTGTTGACCTGCAAGTGTTGGTTATTCCACTTGAAGTTACCTATTGAATATATTCAAACGTCCTTATTTTATTGCGGGGAGCACAAATAAGGCATAAAAATAGCCTTACTTTAATTTAGAAACTTTGATTGTTTTTCATCTCCTTATAAATCAAATAAAGTGGACTTTATATGCTTAAAAAGTGGGGAGCAAAAGCATTCAATATTTAAATATATAAAAAGAAAAGATTTTGGAGGAAACGTGAACAAGCCATTTCATGACTTTATTTAAATATATAAAGTTTGCTTTTTATCCTATTTTGTTGACCCCCTTTAAATGTCATATTTTATGACATGAAATAAAGTGATTTTTTTTAGCTATTTTTTAGCCCTCCATAAAGGCATTTTTTAAGGGATTTGGAAGCACAATTTTTTATGGAGAGTTATTTCTATTTCTCTTGTGACATGGAAGCTAAAAAGATGGAACTTTAATAGGGTGGAAGTTTTTTTAATGCCTTTTATTAAAAAGGAATGTATGGGGATTTTTTGTAGAAGAATTTTGGTGGTGAAAGTTTGAAGAAATTTTTTTATTATTTGCAGATGATATTTTGCAGAGAATATGAAGAGAACATTTTTAAGAAAATGATTTATTTAAAATGAAAAGACTCAAGAAGATGAATATGGAGAGGAGAGGAATTCCAAGATATTTTTTATTTATAATTTTATTGCAGGTGCACTATGGGATTACAGGAATATGTCAAGACATACAATCTTTATATAATGGTTTTTGCAAATGTAGTATGAATTTTTGAGGGTGTGGTTGTGTGGTTCATCATGCAGGGTTGAAGACATTTTTATAGAAATCTTTTTGAAGAGAAAAGACAGATGAGAATATGATACTATGTATGTGCTGAAGAAAGTGTGTTGAGATATGCAGAGATAACATTTTTAAAGAAATGAATGAGGGTTGGAAATGGTGCAAATCAGATTGTATGGCAATCAAGTCTTGCACACTAAGTTTGATGATTTGATAAATGTGATTGTTCATTTTTGTCAGTGAGACATTGATGAAATGCCAGTGAGGCACAATGATATGTCAGTGAGACTTTCTGTAGCCAGTGAGGCTTTCCTGGTCAGTGAGACCTATATGTAGCCAGTGAGGCATGTTTTTTTAGTTAAGCTAGTGAGGCAGTTTTGGAGTAGTTTTTCTACCCCACAAGGGTTTTCCACTCGTGCAAATTTGTGTTATGACTCAAATTATTTTCATCTGTATGTGTGTATGTTAATACTTTTCTCATGAGGATTTGTTTTCTTCCTTCATTCTCATTCATATGCATATGTGTTTGACAAATCAATGATATCTTTCTCTCTTTGTATCTTGTAAGTTAAAGTTTTTAAAAAGGTTTCAAATTCTGATTCACCCCCCCACTCTTAGTGTTTTCCTGGACTCCAACACCATCTATCTTCTTTCATGATATAAGTGGGGAAGTGGTTCAAATATTTTCCTCTCTTCAAAGAAGTGGTCCTCTGGCCATAGAGGATGAACAGGTAATTCTAGATTGCATCTCTCTTCTAGTTTATAAGGATATGAACAACTCACTTATGAGTCACATTTCTCTCAAGGAGCTTGATCATGTGGTGGGTAAGATGAAGAAGGGCAAAACCCCTAGCCTAGATGGTTTTCCCATTGACATTTTAAAGAATTTTGGGATGTCCTAAAGTTAGATATTTTAGAGGTGGTTTGAGAGTCTTAGGCTAACAAGAAGATGCTCAAAAGAACTTAATACACTTTCCTAGATTTGATTCCTAGAACTCATTATAGACCACTTGAAATGAATTATGGCTTCTCTCATCTCTCTTGAGTAGGGTGGGTTTATGAAGGGGTGCTAGATTCTTGGTGACATTGTGATAGCCACTAAGTCAATCCATTCTATGTACCACTCTAAAAAAAAGTTATGTTTATCAAGTTGGATATGTTTAAGGGTTACGATAGGGCTATCTAGGTTTATCAAGTTGGATATGTGTAAAGTTTATGATAGGGCCACCAATGGTCAGGATTGATTGAGAGTTGGTTGGGGGATCAACATTTAGGTTGATTTGGTTAATTAGTTGGGAGATGGATGGTGGGGAAAAAAAGAGATTTAATAATTAGTTTTATGATTTTATGTGTAAAGGGGTAATTAAGGATTAATTAGGAACTTTTAGTGATTTAGGAGGGATAAGTGGGATTAAATAATAAAACTTATTAAATCATGTGAAATAGGAAATAAATAAATGAGTATATACTTAAGACTAGACCTTAGGGAAATATGGGTAAATTAATTAATAAATTAGTTTAATTTATTTAATTAATGGAAAAAATGAATATTTGGTAGGCGATGCTAGGACATGGGCATTTTTAGGTGTCTACAAATATTATTTTTCTAATCTAATTATAATTTGGTATATAAATGGTAAAGAATGAATCCTTGGTATAATTATCATAGGAGATGGTCTTTTGGAAGAAAGATCCCTATCATCTTTCCATAAACTTCACATGTAGAAAAGTAAATCAAGTGTTATTCTCTAAGTAGCATTTAACCTAAATACATAACCAACAAGATCAATATTTTAGATAAGTGTCAATCTCTCTATGCAAGTGAAAATGGTAAGGTTTGGTTTACTCCCACTCTTGAGCTTGTTCATGAGTTCAAGAGTACAAAATCTAAAACTATTTGTCTTAATCAAATAACTTACCATGTAAATTAGGCCTAGGACCTCAAGATTCACCTTCTACTTCTATCATTTCATCCTTCCAATTATGATATTATTGTTTGAAATGTATTAAGATAGTAATAAATGTATATGTAGGTATTGTGAGTCAAACCTAGTCTCCACATTACTATATTTTATCTTACTAATTGTAAATAATGATTTTTCTTTTGTAACAATAAACAAGTGCCACATAGTGGTGAGTATCTGCCTTGTAGTGTTGTAATAATAGTATGTGTTTTGTAGTTAAATTTTTTTTCTTAGATTAAATATTTGTTTAATATTGGTGTGGAACTCATTTATTGGTAAATACTCTTCATGAATTGATTAGTTGATTTTGAGTTTGATTTAATATTTGTTTGGTTCTAACATACACTAGAATAGAGTTTGCATTGGAGAATGTCAGAAAATGTTAATTTTAGTCTAATATTGCCAATTCGTGAGTCTCTTTTTCATTTATTATAGCATTTTACTACTTGCTACATAAAATAGCTAAACTATCAAGTTGGGAATTTAGAGAGATATCTTATTTTGCAATCCAATATCTCACATCCCTTTGTAGATTTAATTCAATTTATGTTGTGTAAATACTCATATTAATATAATATTGATATTAATATAATTTTTTTTTCTTCATTATATTTGGTTTTCTTTGTAGTATGGCTACTTCTTTCTATTGTTTTGTTGATTCTTATCTGCATGTAAAGGGTTTTAGGTTCCCTTCAAAACTTATTTTACCCCTTTTTAATTAAAAACAATGAAATTATATAAAATAAGTAAACTATCAAGTAGGGAATTTAGAGACATGTCTTGTTTCACACTCCAATATCTCACTTTTTTGTACATTTACGGGAGCTATGAACTGGTGAGGCCACAACACGAGGGTCCTCATCCCCAATCATGAACACTTAGAAATTAGAACACATCCATATTAGAAGCCAAGAGTCACAAGTTAGAATTCCATTAACTATGGAAGACCAAAAGTCACTTAGATGTCCCTATGGGGATTTGAACTTGGGTCTCCTCAAAAAGAACCTAATGTTTCAACCAATTAAGCTCAACCCCTTGGACCATATTAATATAATATTGATATTAGTATGATTATTTATTTTTTCTTCATTCTATATATATAGTAATTATAATATTAATTATTATAACATAGTTAAATAAAATATTGATATATATTTGTTTATAAATATTAAAGTGATCAAAATATTAATTTATTATATATTGTCTATTATCAATATAATATTCATATTAAATTTTATTCATTATATATTAATAATAAAATGTATATTAATTCATATTTAATATACTTTTTGATAGTCTTATGTGCATTTAAAGGGTTTTAGGATCCCTTCAAAACCTATATTATGCCTTTTTAAAAAAAACAAATTACATAAAGTAAACTATCAAGTAGGGAATTTAGAGAGATATCTTGTTTTGCACTCCAATATCTCACATTTATTTTGTGTAATATTCATATTAATATAATATTGATATTAATATGATTTTTAATTTTTTCTTCATTGTATATATATTAATTATAAATTATTATAACATAATAAAATGAAACATTGATTTATATTTGTATATAAATATTAAATATTAATATATTAAGTGATCCAAATAATAATTTATTATATTGCCTAATCTTCATCATGAGTAAAGTGGGTTAGTGATCTCATGTGAAGGTGAATAAAACATACCTATTACTAGTGATAGAAGTAGTGCAATCATCATAAATCTCATTGCTAGGATAAACATTACAAATAAATACTCTAAAAGCAACAAGTATATCACTAGGGATGAGTGAAGATGAATCATCATTATATGTGGGTGAAGGTATGATGTGTATCTATATCATATGTCCATAGGTTTAAAATGAGAGGAAATGATCATTATACACACTGTCAAGTATAAAAGAAGTTAATGCATTCAAAGAACATGAATCTATGGAGGACAATCTAACATGACATATAAGAGATGTATCATTAAAAGTTGTAATCATTTCATGCATATGTGAAGGAGGTAAAACTATATTCTCTATGTATATCCTCACTAGTTATGTACTCACAACTATCACAATCCATATATCATCATTATGTTCATGCATAAATTGTAATGCCACGCCATGGAAATCCTTAGAGAACAACACAACTACGCTATACAAACAGGACAATTTTTTTTTTAAATGATAGAAATAACAAAGTAATGATTAACATATCTATACACATCATTAAACTAACATTTAGTCCTCTAAGATTCCATAGTTGCATTACTAACAAATCGACTAACATTTGAATCTAACATACATCATGAATTAACTAACAACCATCATTCATTCTAAATCTATTGCATTAAATGGATAACCATATACATTCCATATCATGACATCAGATAAATAATCATCAGGATCATATAAATAGATTTACAAGTAAATATGCAATTTTCCTTACACAAGAGTACATCATTACATTGTTACACTATCACCTTCTTGATTACATTGGAATATATACATTATGTCTTAACTGATACATAAGGCTAGTACATGAGCATAAATAATTGTATCCTCCAACTGGTACAAGACTTGATATCTGATACACAAGATACATCCTCCTCACACATGAACAATGGCAAGGGAAAAAACCAACGGAGATAAAGTGTAGTGCCCCTCTAGTTTCACCTTGTATGTGCAGGTGGTCGAACTATGAAGCATGAAGATGAAGGTAAAATACTCGGAATACTCGGGGTGTGTTAGACAGGTTGAAGGTAGGTTTACTATTTTTATGCAGTTGATGACACTCATTGATGGTTATTATGATGGCACTATTGATGTTTATGATTAATACATTATGCTTATGATGTGATCATTTATGGGTTAATTGATTATGTAGATTAGTTTAGTATGTGATTTATGCCACTATTTGATGATGTGTTATCATATTGTTTGTGAACTTGATTAATGTGGATATTTTTGATGTGTTTTGTGAAGGGACAGTGTAGTATTAATCATGTTGAGTACCCTACTACGTTGTGATTCCCTGTCACAGTGTGCTTGTTGGATGATTATATATATGTTGTATCTGACACTTTTGTTTGCTGCAGGATTGCAGGTACCAGGCATCGACTCCACCTGAATTGGCAGGTCTGAGTGTGCCTTTACACAAATGGATAATGTGGATGGGAGATAACATGGGGTTCCCTCTATCAGCCAATGTCTTTAGCTTGTCGTCATCCATGTATTTCCTGTCATGGGTGTAGTTGTTGTTCTATTGGAGCCTGCATTCGAATGTTGATTAGCCCGTGGTATGTGATTTTCGTTATTGTTGCTTACGTGATTTTGAGTTGTTGATTATAGTCGTTTAGTCCATTTTATAATGTACGTGAGCTATGTGTGAAGTTCTGTGGATATTTGATCACATAATTGTTATAGAAATAATAATAATAAGTAAATATATGTGTATATATATGTGTATATATATATCAATATCAACTATTTAAGTAATTTAGAAAATAGAGACTATTAATTAGTTGATTTTTATTAATTAAATCAGTAGCTTTGAACATTAATAATAATAATGATGTCGTTAATATTCAATAGTATTTAGTATTTTATTAATTTTATCTGTCACATGAGATTTTTTGTATTAATGGATTTTTGAGTGGGTTGTCAGAGATTTGAATTGTCCCAGTTAGTGGTGTTTTGAATGCAATTAAATTTTAGATAGTGGATGTCAGTAATAGAAGATTAGGGCATTACACTTGGTATTAGAGCCATGTTGCAACACTGAGACCTCTGGATTGTTGTTGTTACTCTAGGTTAAGTGATTTTCTCTTTGTGGTGTGTTGGTAATAGTACCTCCCACCTATGTGCATTAGTATGAAATTAGAAGGTTGATAAGTTTATAGACTTGCTCTTTAAGAAATGAATTCTTTATGTCATGTTTACTTATGTGTCTACGATGTATTCTTTCTTCTTCATTTCTGAAAATGTGATGATATATTTGCCAATATGAATTTCCTGAAAGATAGTGCATGTAATTAAGTATTGGAATGACTTAATCATCTGGTGAGTCATGTGGTTTTGTGATGTTGTCATGTATGGAGTATCTTTTCAAGGTTGCTTGATAATCTATATCTAACCCCTAGTTGGTCATGACCTCATGTGGAGGAATTGTTGTGATTTATGAAAGTTATCATTGTGTATGTGTATGTAAGAACCATGTGCAGGAGATCAAATTGGAGCATGTGTTGGATCCATGAGATCATGAATTTGATACTGTAAGTCAATTATAGTTTTGAATTATTCATGTGTGTGACATCATATATTTCCTTTATATCTTCTTGCATAAGGAAGCAATTGCATATGTTCATAGCTTAGTAAAAAGAAATTGTACTGTATTAAAATAGAAGTTTGTAAATAAGTAGCGAATGTGTTGCCTTAAATATTTGTATATAAGTTGCTTAAATAAGAGTATGTAGTTAACTAAATCATTTGAGTGTTGGTGTACATTCTCTAACACATTCTCAAAATTATGTCCTTGAGTGTTGTGTAGCAGATACTCCCTTTTTGTGGCTAAAATTAGTCACACCGTGATGTGGATTTGTTTTGTAATTTGGTTGTTTTAGAATTTTTGACAGTTGTTTCATATGTTGATGGGGGTTAACAATGAACTTTCTTTCTTTGAACCTTCTTATGATAGGAATGGTCACCAAAACTCTTTTCTTTGTACTTTATTTATTGTTGGAAATTGCCGGTACTTTGTGACTTAAGGTTGGATTTGATTATTTTCCAACTTGGGTTTGCATCTATTTTTAAATTTTCTATGGTGACTATTTTGAATATTTGGTTCTATTGGCCCAATTTTGTGTCAAGTATTGTTTCTATCATGTTCATGCCAAACCTTTGATAGTATGTACAAGGGAGGACTCCATGGAGAATTGTACTATGTATGTTAGTAAATAGTCGAAAGCATAATGGAAATAAGATATGAGATGTATCTTTCTTTGATAATATGTGAATGCAATTCTATAAATTGTATGAAACTCTCAAAATATGTGTGATTAGATATAAGCGGATCACAAGATATGCCCTAAAGGTAAATAATTGATGTTTTTCTTGTCTTTATTGAATGATTGTACCTATGAGAGTTGCAATATTAATATGTTATGTTTCCACCCTAGTCTGTGACTTCTAGGAGGAAGTTAAGTTTTAGTGGGGGAGGATGTAGTGCCCCTCTAGTTTCACCTTGTATGTGCAGGTGGTCGAACTATGAAGCATGAAGATAAAGGTAAAATACTCAGAATACTTAGGGTGTGTTAGACAAGTTGAAGGTAGGTTTACTATTTTGATGTAGTTGATGACACTCATTGATGGTTATTATGATGGCACTGTTGATGTTTATGATTAATACATTATGCTTATGATGTGATCATTTATGGGTTAATTGATTATGTAGATTAGTTTAGTATTTCATGTCATGGGTGTAGTTGTTGTTCTGTTGGAGCCTACATTCAAATGTTGATTAGCCTGTGGTATGTGATTTTTGTTATTGTTGCTTACGTGATTTCGATTTGTTGATTATAGTCATTTAGTCCATTTTATAATGTATGTGAGCTATGTGGATATTTGATCACGTAATTGTTATAGAAATAATAATAATAAGTAAATATATGTGTATATATATATCAATATCAACTATTTAATTAATTTATAAAATAGAGACAATTAATTAGTTGATTTTTATTAATTAAATCAGTAGCTTTGAAAATTAATAGTAATAATGATGTCATTAATATTCAATAGTATTTAGTATTTTATTAATTTTATCTTTCACATGAGATTTTTTTTGTATTAATGGATTTTTAAGTGGGTTGTCAAAGATTTGAATTGTCCCAGTAAGTGGTGTTTTGAATGCAATTAAATTTTGGATAGTGGATGTCAGTAACAGAAGATTGGGGCATTACATAAAGCATATCCACCTGACCATGTGGAACCCTGAGGTCCACCCACCATGCTAGGAGATAACATAAGGTCCCACTACAACAAATAGTCAAGTAGACAGTAAACTATAAGGAACAAGGACTACACAATACTCTAACAAAACAGGTCAATATCACAAACAAGTCAACAGTACTTCTAGAGGCAACCACACAATGAATGGGGAGAGCACAACTAGGGAATGCTAGGCTACAGTAGGGAGAGTGTCATCACATGGTCTTGACATGGGTTACCATGGTAGTCTCTCACTAGACCTCGGCCCCCATCTATGGTTACCCTAGCAGTCTCTCTCTAGACACTAGCCCCATAGGGTGACACATGCGGAATCAACATTCCTTTCATGAGGACAAGGAAGTTGATTTTACCAACTAGGCCTTCTCATCTCATCCTTAGTTTGAACTAGCACTACAGGCATGAGTGAGGAATCCAATTATCTTGTTTAGTGTGGAATCTACCATTTCCCCCTAATTCATTTTAGGTTATCACTTGTTTACCAACTTTCAATGGGTTACCCTAGCTAGCCACCTTGGGCCCTGGCCCCACATTGAAAGCCACTCCCCTACCTGCATCTAGAAAACCCTATATCCATCAAGCATAACAATAACAACAAGTATACATGAACAAAGCAAGGCATTAACCTTCTTGCATACCAACTTAATCACAAGGACAATTTCACAATACATTGCCCATAGCTTCCAAGTGAAGCAATCCATAACCATATGCTCCTTATGGTTACCGATGTCTCCCCATTGTCAAAGTCCAACAATAATTTATTTCATGCTCAATATAATTTAATGAACCACAACATCCATGAAGGACCTTTTTACACATCATAATGCATTTACAACTTAATACATACATGAAATTAATACACAATTTCCTATGCCTCTGGAAACTAAATCTTGACCACATGACCCTATTACGACCACTGATATGATTTACACAAGTTCCATATATCTTATACAATTCTCCATACAATCAACCAATCAAATCTTAAATACATTGCTTACAAGCCTTATTCTAACCTATTAATCAAATTTCAACAAACAATATGTAATAATAGCAAATTAAATTAAATTCATTAATATTTAATCATATCAAAATTTCATTAATTCTTATTAAAATAAATACATCAATCTAACCAATCTAACTCACCAATTTCATTTATCCTATTCTTTTTCAATATATATATATAAATTAGAAATCAATTGTTCTAATTCAAATATCTTTCAATGACTTAATCTAAAATTATCAATTATCTTAACTATAATATTTAATTTATATTTTACTTTAGTAACCAATAGAATTTTTGAAATAATAATAATAATTACATACCATGGATCATTGGATAGCAAATATTTTTCATCCAAGGACAAGTAAATATGGATTGTTATTTTACATAAATGGGTTTTACTATTACTACATAAATTTTTCCTTCAAAATTAATAATTTTCAATAGTAATGCTTTAGTATCTTTCTTATCTGACCAATCTAATTTTTGAACATTTAATATGGGGCGATTCAATTAAAAATGAAAAATAGCCCATAGAGATATGTTTTACATTCAATTCCTACAAAATGGATTTAAATGACTTGTGATCGAAAATGCAACCAGAACATGGAAGACTAAGAACAAATACATTTTAATTCAAATTGACTAAATTTTAGATTTTAATGTCCATTTAAAATATAATTTGTTCAGGCCTTAATGCGCCTTAACTTATTGTGCATAAAACACATAAATGGAAAGCTATCCTCATTACAGGCATAAGATGTGATTAGAAGGTAGATGATCTGATAAATGCATGGCATGAATAACGAAGGGATAAATGAATATAGTTTATTTAGACTCTGACAAGATTCTTTACTAGACTGTGCATTAAGCGGATTTGTCAGAAGGCTTTAGAAACTTTCTAACAGTTGAAATAGTGAATGCACAAACAAGCACGGGAACTGCTTGATAGAATCCTCAAGGAGGTGCCTTCCTATGGTATGCATTGACTGCGGTATATGTACAAAATGGATTTATTAAGAGGACTTTAAAAATGATCAAGCAGATGCAATCGGCAGGTGTAAAACAAAACCAGATCGCACCTTTGCCAGCATCCCTTCAGCCGGCATGCCATAATATATTTAATCTTTTTAAGTTGTACATGCCATTGTCCATCGAACAAGCACATTATAAGGAAGGCAATTTGATAAGTTCTCAAATAAAATTGTTAAAATAGCTTATAATACTTCAATTATAAGCACTTCTACTACATCTATAGACATCGAGACCTGATATGTGAAGGCAGCTAGAAACAAATATCAGATAAAAAGCTACGAGTGAGAGCAACTTTGACAACTTTTACAGTGGGTTTTAAGCAAAATGTAAAACATAACGGGAAATGTGAGTTGTATGGCAAACTCCTCAGAGAGGCGTTCTTCTCATTGTAAACTTTGCTTGTATTCTAGTGCATGTAGCCGTGCAGGTTTAGTGCATGAGAGTTGTACATACTTCAATCACATCTAAAATCCTTATTGCATTTTCACCTACAACTGATCATTATGTGTGCATGGTTGGCCTTCTTGGCTGTGCTGGCCATCTAGAGGACACCCTAAACTTTGTCATTGAGATATTTGTTAAATTTGAGCTGATTGTGTGGATACGTTTTCTTGGTGACTATAGATCTCATACGATTATAGGCTTAGGCATATTAACATCAACACTGCCTTTTGATTGCACAATCCACATTTATGCAAAGGTGGGCAGGTATGGTGAGGTTCAATGGATAGGGAGGTCAATGAAAGATAGAGGAATTAAACGGATTCAAAAGGCAAGAGTAAAGCCAAGGTCCGAAGCTTTTGCCAGCATCCTTCTAGCTTGTGCCAAAATGGGCGCATGGGATAGATTATGGACATCGATCAAGGCATAAGGAATGATTGCATGATATGAAGAGGAGAGAAGAATTAACTGTCATTCGATCGATTAGGGTATCACACAGAATGGCGGTAAGCCCAAGAAAAGCCCCATATTTGTTTAACAGTATGCCTCTAAAGGCATAGATAAGAAGAACAAGGAAAGGATTTTAATGTTCTTAATACAATTGCCTTTGATGGACATACATGCAAAAATTGGAAGCATAGAGAAAACGTGTGAACTATTTGGCAGAATGCCTCAAAGAGATATCATCAGAAACTCAGCAAATCAACCTATAGGAAGAACAAATCAGATTACTTGCACCCCATGCAGAATCATAAAAATAGAAATAGAGTTTTAAAGAATAATAGAACCTAGATTCCTTAAGCTTGACTGTCCTAAGGATTCAATGTCGGAATCAATCCTTCAGCTACAAAAAAAACCAATCTTCCAATCTTGAAAATGATTCTCCAATTCCCCCCAATTCTTCTAAAAAAATAACTTTTTTACAGAGAGAGATTTTCTAATTTTTTTCCAATGCTCTCCCATTAATCCTGACAATTCCTTCTAGAACCTTCTTCCATTTTCTAGGAGGCTACACAAATTCCCGTGAATGACAACCAAAAACCACTTTGCAATTTTTTCTCAAGTTCTTAATTTACAACCTTCAATATAATTTTATTTATTTATTTTAGTATTCATTATATATATTTATTATATAACAACTCATATTTATCCATAAATAGTTATTTATCAAATTTATTTACATTTTAATTTTATAATTACATTCCAATTAAATTGGTTATTATTAATAAACAACTCATAATTTATTTATAAATTTATTTTTATAGTCCTTTATTAAATTTATTTGCATTTAATAATTACCTTAACTTACCCTATAATGTTTTTTTCCCATATAACCATGATTCTCATTAGGAATTTATATTTATTTATCAAAAAAGCCTTCTTAACACAATAATTTTATTTAAATGTAACAATTAACCAACATTGATCAAACAATTCCAACTAAATAATCCAAATACCAACAATACCTAACCATTATGCATAGTTGGAAAACAAGACCACACAACAACGGAGACAGATAGTCCTACCCAAACTGATGATAATGACCAGATACAAAATTGAAGACTCATCCTCTTCAAGGATGATGACAACTAGGGAACCTTATGTTAACTCTGGATCAACAATTTCCATTGGTTAAGGCATGCTTAGACCTGTTAATTCAAGTGGAGTTGATGCCTGGTACCTGCAGGCTGTAACAAACAACATGGTCGAACATGTATATATGTAATCATGTAGTCATACACATAGTGAAAGGATATCGCAGTGTAACAGGGTACTCATGCATGAGTAATGCGACACTGTTCCTTTCACAAAAACACATCAACAAGTAAATACATTATGCATATCAACCAGTTACTGATTAATCAAAATAGAACAGTCAATACATATGATCAATACAAGTAATCATCAATAATAGCATCACAACCATGATTAGATAACACATAAAGCTCATAATTAAATTAATCCACATCATCTAGTATGTCCATAAACTAGTCATAGCATAAACATAAACACCAGTAACTAAAACATCATCAAATGTCATCATAGCAATAGGTCTATCATCAACTAGATAACATCAACTAATCATCATAACAGTAATTCTACCATCCAACAACATGTCAAAATGTCTAGTCCTAGTAGGATAACTATCAGTCTAACAGAAGGCAAAATGAGGGGCACTACATCCTCCCCTAGAACCAGGCTTACTCCTAGAAGCCTGCAAACAAATATGGATATAACTCTTGCATCTGAGATGCATCCTCCCAGGTAGCTGAAGGTTCATCATTAAGATCCCACTGGACCCTTACCTGCTCCACGTCTCTGCCCTTGAGGGTGAGTCTCCTGTGTTGTAAAATCCCTATAGGCTCCAAAGCTAGATGCCTGTCCTCTACTTGTAAAGCATTCCAGTCAAGCACATGAGAAATATCTAGATAATATGGTCTAAGAACAGAAAAATGAAATACATCATGGATACGTGAAAGACTAGGTGATAAAGCAAGACGGTACGCAACAGGACCGATCCTCTCCAAAACTTTGAACAACCCAACAAAGCGCAGTGGGAGCTTAGAGCCTTTTCCATAACGGATCAGACTCTTTTGTAGACGCACCCGCAAGAACACCCAGTCTCTAACCGAGAACTGACGATCAACCCCATGGGCATCTACATATTTCTTCTGCCTATCCTGAACTACCACCAAATACTCCCTAATATGATCAACCTACTGCTCCATCTCTCGGAGCATCTCCAGTCCTAGGAGAACTTTGTCCTCAAGATGATCCCAACTTAGTGGGGTCTGACAAGGATGACCATATAAATCCTGAAAGGAGACATACCAATAGAACTGTGATACCCCTTATTGTACGCAAACTCCACCAAGTACAAATAATCCTCCCAACGAGTTTCCTGATCCATGACATACATCCTAAGCATATCCTCGAGGACCTAATTAACCCTCTCAGTCTGCCCATCAGTCTCTAGATGGTAAGCTAAACTGAAGTTCAACTGAGTCCCTAATGGATGTTGTAAGGACGTCCAGAGAGCTGAAGTGAACACTAGATCCCTATTAGAGATAATCTTGTGAGGAATTCCATGCAATCTGACTATATCCTCCATGAAAATTCTAGCCATAGAAGAAGCATTATATGACAACCGAATAGGAGAGAAGTGTGCTGCCTTAGTCAACCTGTCCACGGTGACTATAATGGCATCGTGACAACAAGAGGACATAGGCAAAATGACTATAAAGTCCACTGAAATAATGTCCCATTTCCATTCTGGAACAAGATGCAGCTGAAGAAGACCTGCGGGATGCTAATGTTCTTCCTTAACCCTCTGACACTCTAGACACCTCGAGACAAAATCAGCAATATCCCTCTTCATTCCAACCCAAAAATACAATTGATGAAGGTCTGCATGCATCTTATTGACACCCAGATGAGCTGAATAGGGTGCCCGATGCGCCTCCGACATAATTAGGGTATGAAGACCCTTTGAAAGAGGAATATAGATGCAACCTAAGTGCCACAAGAGACTGTCTGACTCAAGATAATAACCAGCAAAAAGACCCTCCAAGGGTCTACCTGACTCAACCTCTGACTTCACTTCTTGGTACCAACTATCGGTGGGAAGTGCTGCAAGAATTTGACCTCTCAAATCCACTCCAAGATTGACTGATGAAATCTCATGCCTTCTCTGACTAAGAGCATCTGCCACCACATTCTCCTTACCCTAGATATATTTCACCTTAAAATCGTACTCACAGAGGAATTCCATCCACCGCCTCTGCCTAGCATTCAAGTTTGGTTGCACTGTAAACTGCGGTGATCACTATGCAGCTCAAATCGATGGCCCCAAAAAAATGCCTCCATCTCACTAATGCATGCATGATGATAGCTAACTCCAGATCATGCGTGTGATAGTTTAACTCGTGATCCTTTAGTTTACGAGACTCATTGGCTATCATGTGACCATCCTGCATCAAAACTGCTCCTAGACCCTTAAAAGATGTGTCAGTACACACCATGAAGTCTCTAGTAGGATCAGGAACTGCTAGAATGGGTGCACTAGTCAACCGCTCCTTGAGAATCTAAAAGACTGCTTGACACTGTTCTGACCAAACAAACTTCTTCCCTTTCCTGTGAAGAGAAGTGATAGGGCGAGCTATCTTCGAAAAACCCTAGACAAACTGTCAATAATAGCCTACTAATCCCATAAAACTATGAACCTCTAAAACATTATTGGGCATAGGCCAATCCATAATGGCTTGGATCTTCGAAGGATCCACAGTAATACCCTTATCAGAAATAAGATGCCCCAAATATCTCACCTTTGTCTAAAAGAATTCACACTTTGCCAAATTTGCATATAGCTAATTCTCTCTCAGACACTGCAAAACTTGTTGCAAATGCTCCTCATGTTCCTCCATAGTCCTTGAATAGATCAATATGTCATCCAAGAACACAAGAACAAATTTGTTGAGGTAGGTGCAAAATACACCATTCATCAGGCTCATAAACATAAAAGGTACATTCGTCAACCCAAATGGCACAATAGTGAAATCATAGTGCCCATAGCGAGTGCGAAATGTCATCTTATGGATGTCTACCTCAAAGATACGCAACTGATGATACCCCAACTTTAGGTCTATCTTTGAAAACACCTTAGCCCCCTTAATCTGATCAAAGAGGTCATCAATCCGTGGCAAGGGATATATGTTCTTCACAGTCACCTTATTTAGCTACCGATAATCAATACACAATCGAAGGGATCCATCCTTTTTCTTCACAAAAATGATAGGTTCTCCCCAAGGGGAGACACTAGGACAAATGAACCCCTTTGGTAACATTCCTCTAGCTGCAACCAAAGCTCTGTAAGCTCCTGAGTGGTCATTCGATACAAAGCTCACGAGATAGGTGCTGCTCCAGGAATAAGGTCTATCTTGAAATCAATATCACGCTTAGGTAGAATTCCCAGAATCTCACTAGGAAAGACATCTGCATACTCCTTAAGGATAGGATGATCGTTGAGGGACACCTCTCGACTCTCCTCTAACTCCAAATCATTAACTGTCACAACAAACAACTGGCAACCTTGACGCATACATCTCTTCAACTGTATGGCAGAAATCATATGCAAGGAGATGGGTCTTTGAATGCCATCCACTTCTACTTTGCTGCCAAAATCATCCAAACACCTCATTAACTTGTGTCGGCAAACTATTACTGCTCGATGAGCATCCAACCAATCCATACTCAACACTTTATCAAAAGATCCTAGGGGTATGATGCAAAGATCCACTGTGGTAAATAAAGAACCAATCCTCAAACCACAACCATACATGAGGGACTCTACCGCCAAAGGACAACCTCAAGTTGTTAGGCGAGGATGACAAAAGAACATAATCTTCAGAGTTTAAGCAACTAGGACAACGTAATAGGTTCATATAAAACTAGTGTGCCCAGTGTTAGAACTAGGCTCTGATACCAGATGTAATGCCCCACCATGGAAATCCTTAGAGAACAACGCAACTATGCTATACAAACAGGATAATTTTTTTTAAATGACAGAAATAACAAAGTAATGTTTAACATATCTATACACATCATTAAACTAACATTTGGTCCTCTAAGATTCTATAGTTGCATTACTGACAAATCGATTAATAAAATCTAACATACATCATGAATTAACTAACAACCATCATTCATTCTGAATCTATTGCATTAAATGGAGAACCATAAACATTCCATATCATGACATCAGATAAATAATCATCAGGATCATATAAATAGATCTACAAGTACATATGCAATTTTCCTTACACAAGAGTACATCATTACATTGTTACACTATCACCTTCCTGATTACATTGGAATACATACATTATGTCTTAACTGATACATAAGGCTAGTACATGAGCATAAATAACTGTCTCCTCCAACTAGTACAAGATTTGATATCTAATACACAAGATACATCCTCCTCGCACATGAACAACGACAAGGGAAAAAACTAATGGAGATAAAGTACATCCACCTGACCATGTGGAACCTTGAGGTCCACCCCCCATGCTAGGAGATAACATAAGGTCCCACTATAATAGATCATTAGGTAGACAGTAAACTATAAGGAACAAGGACTACACATGACTCCAACATGGGTCAATATCACAAATAAGTCAATAGTACTTCCAGAGGCAACCACACAATGAATGGGGAGAGCACAACTAGGGAATGCTAGACTGTAGTAGGGAGAGTGTCATTGCATGGTCCTGACATGGGTTACCCTTGCAGTCTCTCACTAGACACCGACCCCCATCTATGGTTACCCTAGCAAACTCTCTCTAGACACTGGCCCCCATCTATGGTTACCCTAGCAGTCTTTCTCTAGACACCGACCCCATAGGGTGACACATACGGAATCAACATTCCTTTCATGATGACAAAGAAGTTGATTTTGCCAACCAGGCCTTCTCATCTCATCCTTAGTCTAAACTAGCACTATAGGCATCAGTGAGGAATCCAATTATCTTGTTTAGTGTGGAATCTACCCTTTCCCCGTAATTCATTTTAGGTTATCACTTGTTTACCAACTTTCAATGGGTTACCCTGGCTAGCCACTTTGGGCCCCAGCCCCACATTGAAAGCCACTCCCCTACCTACATCTAGAAAACCCTATCCATCAAGCATAGCAATAACAACAAGTATACATGAACAATGCAAGGCATTAACCTTCTTGCATACCAACTTAATCACAAGGACAATTTCACAATACATTGCTCATAGCTTCCAAGTGAAGCAATCCATAACCACATGCTCCTTACGGTTACCGATGTCTCCCCATTGTCAAAGTCCAACAATAATTTATTTCATGCTTAATATAATTTAATGAACCACAACATCCATGAAGGACCGTTTTACACATCATAATGCATTTACAACTTAACACATACATGAAATTAAGACACAATATCCTAGGCCTCTGGAAACTAAATCTTGACCACATGACCCTATTAGGACCACTGATACGATTTACACAAGTTCCATATATCTTATACAATTCTCCACACAATCAACCAATCAAATCTTAAATACATTGCTTACAAACCTTATTCCAACCTATTAATCAAATTTCAATAAACAATATGTAGTAATAGCAAATTAAATTAAATTCATTAATATTTAATCATATCAAATTTTCATTAATTCTTATTAAAATAAATACATCAATCTAACCAATCTAACTCACCAATTTTTCCTTTATATATATATATATATATTAGAAATCAATTGTTCTAATTCAAATATCTTTCAATGACTTAATCTAAAATTATCAATTATCTTAACTATAATATTTAATTTATAATTTACTTTAGTAACCAATAGAATTTTTGAAATAATAATAATATTAACAATAATAATAGTAATAATTAAATACCATGGATCATTGGATAGGAAATATTTTTCATCCAAGGACAAGTAAATATGGATCGTTATTTTACATAAATGGGTTTTACTATTACTACATAAATTTTTCCATCAAATGTAATAATCAGTAGTAATGCTTTAGTATCTGACCAATCTAATTTTGAACATTTAATATGGGGCGACTCAATTAAAAATGAAAAATAGCCCATAGAGATGTTTTACATTCATTTCCTACAAAATGGATTTAAATGACTTGTGAATGAAAATGCAACCAGAACATGGAAGACTGAGAACAAATATATTTTAATTCAAATTCACTAAATTTTAGATTTTAATATCCATTTAAAATATAATTTATTTAGGCCTTAATGCGACTTAACTTTTTGTGCATAAAACGCATAAATGGAAAGCTATCCTCATTACAAGCATAAGATGTGATGAGAAGGTAGATGATGATAAATGCATGGCATGAATAACAAAGGGATAAATGAATGTAGTTTATTTAGACTCTGACAAGCTTCTTTACTAGAGTGCGTAGTAATCGGATTTGTCAGAAGGCTTTAGAAACTTTCTAACGGTTGAAATAGTGAATGCACAAATAAGCACGGGAACTGCTTGATAGAATCCTCAAGGAGGTGCCTTCCCATGGTATGCATTGACTGCAATATATCTACAAAATGGATTTATTAAGAGGACTTTAAAAATGATCAAGTAGATGCAATTGGCAGGTGTAGAAGAAAACCAAATCGCACCTTTGTCGGCATCCCTTCAGCCGGCATGCCATAATATTCAATCTTTTTAAGTTGTACATATCATTGTCCATCGAACAAGCAAATTATAAGGAAGGTAGTTTGATAAGTTCTTAAATAAAATTGTTAAAACAACTTATAATACTTCAATTATAAGCACTTCTACTACATCTATAGATATCAAGGCCTAATATGCGAAGGCAGCTAGAAACAAATATCAGATAAAAAGCTACGGGTGAGAGCAACTTTGACAACTTTTACAGTAGGTTTTAAGCAAAATGTCAAACATAACAGGAAATGTGAGTTGTATGGCAGACGTCTTAGAGAGGCATTCTTCTCATTGTAAACTTTGCTTTTATTCTAGCGCATGCAGCCGTGCAGGTTTAGTGCATGAGAGTTGTACATACTTCAATCACATCTAAAACCCTTATTGCATTTTCACCTACAGTTGATCATTATGTGGGCATGGTTGACCTTCTTGGCTGCACTGGCCATCTAGAGGACACCCTAAACTTTGTCATTGAGATATCTATTAAATCTGAACTAATTGTGTCGATGCATTTTCTTGGTGACTGTAGATCTCATACGATTATAGGCTTAGGAGTATTAACAACAACACTGCCTTTTGATTGCACAATCAACATTTATGCAGAGGTGGGCAAGTATGGTGAGGTTCAACAGATAGGGAGTCAGTGAAAGATAGAGGAATTAAATGGATTCAAAAGGTAGGAGTAAAGCCAAGGTTCGAAGCTTTTGCTAGCATCCTTCCAGCCTACGCCAAAATGGGCGCATTAGGACAAATTATGGACATCGATCAAGGCATAAGGAATGATTGCATGATATGAAGCGGAGGTGTAAATAAACTATCAGATATAAGTTTGTGCCAACAGAGGAGAGAGAAATTAACTCTCATTCGATCGATTAGGGTATTACACAGAATGGTGATAAGCCCAAGAAAAGCCCCATATTTGTTTAACAGTATGACTCTAAAGGCACAGATAAGAAGAATAAGGAAAGGATTTTAATGTTCTTAATGCAACTGCCTTTGATAGACATGCATGCAGAAATTGGAAGTTTAGAGAAAACGTGTGAACTATTTGGCAGAATGCCTCAAAGAGATATCATCAAAAACTTAGCAAATCAACCTATAGGAAGAACAAATCAGATTACTTTCACCCCATGTAGATTCATAAAAATAGAGATAGAGTTTTAAAGAATAATGGAATCTGGATTCCTTAAGCTTGACTGTCCTAAGGATTCAATGCTGGAATCAATCCTTCAGCTGCAAAAAAAACCAATCCTCCAATCTTCAAAACAATTCTCCAATTCTCCCCAATTCTTCTAAAAAAATATTTTTTTTATAGAGAGAGATTTTCTAAATTTTTCCAATGCTCTCCCATTAATCCTCCCAATTCCTTCCAGAACCTTCTTCCATTTTTCTAGGAGGCTACACAAATTCCCATGAATGACAACCAAAAAGCACTTTACAATTTTTTCTCAAGTTCTTAATTTACAACCTTTAATATAATTTTTATTTATTTATTTTAGTATTCATTAGATATATTTATTAAATAACAACTCATATTTATCCATAAATAGTTATTTGTCAAATTTATTTACATTTTAATTTTATAATTACATTCCAATTCAATTGTTTATTATTAATAAACAACTCATAATTTATTTATAAATTTATTTTTATAGTCCTTTATTAAATTTATTTACATTTAATAATTACCTTAACTATAATGCATTTTTCCCATATAACCACGATTTTCATTAGGCATTTATATTTATTTATCAAAAATGACTTCTTAACACAATAATTTTATTTAAATGTAACAATTAACCAACATCGATCGGACAATTCCAACTAAATAATCCAAATACCAACAATACCTAACCATTATGCACAGTCGGAAAACAAGACCACACAACAATGGAGACAGACAGTCCTGCCCAAACTGATGACAATGACCGGATGCAAAATTGAAGACTCATCCTCTTCAAGGATTATGACAACTAGGGAAGCTTATGTTAACTTCAGATCAACAATTTCCATTGGTTAAGGCACGCTTAGACCTATTAATTCAGGTGGATGCATGGTACCTGAAGCCTGCAGCAAACAACATGGTCGAACATGTATATATATGTAATCATGCAGTCATACACATGGTGAAAGGAAATCATAGTGTAGCAGGGTACTCATGCATGAGTAATGCGACACTATTCCTTTCACAGAAACACATCAACAAGTAGTTCTACATTACGCATATCAACCAGTTAATGAATAATCAAAATAGAACAATCAGTACATAGGATCAATACAAGTAATCATCAATAATAGCATCACGACCATGATTAGATAACCACATAAAGCTTAGAAATAAATTAATCCACATCATCTAGTATGTCCATAAACTAGTCATAGCATAAACATAAACACCAGTAACTAAAACATCATCAAATGTCATCATAGCAATAGGTCTTTCATCAACTAATCATCATAACAGTAAGTCTACCATCCAACAACATGTCAAAATGTCTAGTCCGAGTAGGATAACTATCAGTATGACATAAGGCAAAATCAGGGACTCTACATAAATTACATAAGTGTATCTGATAGGTATGCATGAGCACTAATCAACTCCATGAAGGAAGGAAAACATAAGAAATGATAAAATAACACCTCCATAGAAGACATATCCCAAGCCTTAACATATCATGTCATAAGAATATCCATTATTTAAGTGCCTTAAATAACTAAACTATCAAGTAGAGAATTTAGAGAGATATCTTGTTTTCCACTCCAATATCTTGCATTTCTTTGTAAATTTATTTCAATTTATGTTGTGTAATATTCATATTAATATGATTATTTGTGTTGTCCTTCATTGTATATATATTAGTTATAATATTATAATTACAATGAAAAAAAATTAAATATAAATATTAATATGAATAGTACACAATATAATATATTAATATTTAGATTACTAAAAATATATTAATACTTAATACTTATACACAAATAAATATATATATATATATATATATCAATATTTCATTTTACTATAATATAACATAAATATAAATATATTATAATAATAATTCCATTTATTTGTATAATCAATAATTTAATATAAATATTATAATTTTATTCTATTGCTATTTAAAATAAGAATTTTATAATTAATATATAAATAATTAAATAATCATATTAAAATAAAATTTATATTAATATGAATATTAAAAACAATATAATATATTAATATTTAAATCAGTATAATATTTCAATATTTAATATTTATATTAATAATAAAATGTATATTAGTTCATTTTTAATATATTTTTTTATATCTTTATGTGCATTTAAATGGTTTTAGGATCCCTTCAAGACTTATATTATGCCTAAAGTTTAATAGTAAACAATAAAATTATATAAAATAAGTAAACTATCAAGTAGAAAATTTAGAAAGATATCTTATTTTTCTCTCCAATATCTCACATTTCTTTTTTATATATTAATAATTAAATTTATATTAATTGATATTTAATATATTTTTTGTTATTAAAGTGCAAATTTTTTACTATAATATAATATAAATATAATTTATACATTATAAATTTGTAATAAACAATTTAATATAAATTTTATTAGTAATAGTATATAATGAATAAAATATTAAATAATTTTCATAAGGGGTCTCTATGGGCAGGCTAAAATCCCAAGTACATATTTAAAATATCAATATTATAATTACAATGAAATAAAATAATAAAATTTATTATAATATAGTAAATGAAATTTCATATATATAATCAAACCCATAATGTTTAAGTGGAAAAATTAATCAGTACTCAAACTGAGAAACCCAACATGAACTTCAAAATGATGATATACCCCATACTTTTATGCATCTAGTATACTAACTTCAACATAGGGGAGTTTTCTTGCACTGAAGGGCATGCATGCTTATTATCATACGAGAAAATTACTTTTTCTAATGAAAACTTTATATCTTGAACAATATGGAATATTTATGCCATGAAATCTTTAAATCTTCAACCATATGTAATATTTATGCCATGAATGAATATATGACAAAAAAATGGGATAAATATATTATGAAGTCTATCACCCAAAGTTGGAAAAGGAACACAATAATGTCTGCCCTGTTAGCTTCCACTAAATTGTTTTACTTGTTATTCATAGATATCTTCGTTCTAATTTTTTTCCTTATGGAAAATATAACTCACCTGCAAATAGTAGTGCCTATTTGATTTTTTAGTGAGATATCTTCTTTCTTTTCTTCTTGTGAGATTTGTGACAAAACAAAGCCACAATCACAATGTGGTGCTTCTACACTTCAATTCTTAGATAACAATTTGTTTTAAATAATCTGGTAATGTCAAAAATAACTAACTTTAAACTATTTTTTACTATAATATAACATAAATATAAATACATTATAATGATAATTCCATTTATTTGTATAATCAATAATTTAATATAATAATTAATATTAATATATTATTCTATTTATATTTAAAATAAGAATTTTGAAATTAATATATACAATAAATAAAAATTAAATATTAATATGAATATTATATTAATATTTAGATCAGTATAATATTTCAATATTTATACAAATATATATATATATATAAATATTTATACAAATATATATATATATATATATATATATATATATCTTTATTTATTTTACTATAATATAACATAAATATAAATATGTTATAATGATAATTCTACTAATTTTTATAATCAATAATTTAATGTACATTCTATTATTAATATATAATTAATTATACTATTTCATTAATATTTAAAATATCATATATATATTTATTCAAAATTAAGTAATCACATTAATATGAATATTATATTAATGTAAATATTACAATTTTTGTTATAATATTTGCATAGACTTAAAATAAAATTATTTGTTTAACATTAAAAATATTATTTGTTTAATAACAAAATTTGGGGCAAGAATTTAGCTTTTTTTACTTGATTTTAGCGTGTTTGTTTTACTCAAAACAACATTTCCACAAAATCCGCCCTTAAGAGGTCAAATTTTGAGTAATTTTCTAAATTTTTTTGTTAAAATTTTGTCATCTAGAGTTAGGAAAAATTAAAATTTATTAACATGAAAAATAATACCCTGTTTTGATTGGTTTACTCTAGATAGATTAGTCACTAGATAAAAAACCTAGCTGAAAGTAGGTACTAATAAATTTTCCACTTGTTCCTTGTAACAAAGGAAAATACTTACCAAAATTTCTATGAATTGTATCAAGAGGTTGGTTATTAAATATTATGTTGGTTTGTAAATAGCATCTAGATTGATTTTTTGCAACAACAACAACAACAAATTATTGTATAAACCATGGTTAGGGACCAGGGACTCATCCAAAAATACGGCTTAGCCCTTAAGTCTGTACATAAAACTATCATTATAAAAGCATTAAAATAGGGTGAGAGGGCAAATTACAAGGCCCTCTCCCCATCTACTAACTACTAACTTACCTATCTTAAAAGCATTAAACACTACATATCTGCCTTGCCTGTCAAATCCACCATGTTTGCCTCCTCATCGTAGGCACATTTGTATTCAACCCAATCATGCTCCTCCACAGGAAACCCCATTTTTGCAGCCATCCATTCCACAGTCTTTCGAATCTCCACCAAGCTCAGCATCACATCATGGATATGGCTGAGAATGGCCTCATGGTTTTCCTCTGCTACCTTCAAAGCTTCCACCATATCTTCATGAACTAGTATGGAAGCCGTAGCTATGGATGTCAAAGTAGCCTGGGTTAGAGATTGTTTCGTGTCAAATACATTCTAACACCCCCTCGTAGTGCCTGGGTCAAGCAAAATATTTGTCATTGCTTCCCTTAACTTCTTGCCATCATGTCCATCAACGTCCTTAGCTAGAGCGAGCATCCTACAAAGCCACTTCTGGAGCATAGGGTTCTTAATTTCTGACTCAACCAAGGCCATGTCCATAAAATGCCACATCCCCTGATAGCTTGGAAATTTTCCATCGCCACATCCCCTGATAGCTTGGAAAGCCACTTACGTGGGGTATAGGCCCGCTTCATCCTCCCACCTATAGAACTGCTCGCCACCTTTCGCATGATCTATTGACATTAGGGAGTATGAACCCCCACCTTTCCTTTCCCTTTGTCACTGTTGCTGCCTCCCATTACTTCACTCTGGTCTGCAACTCCTCTCAACTCTGCCATCTATAGAAAAACAAGGGAGAAATACCAAAAACCAAGGAAATCAATGACATAAAAGGCAATTGCCTCCACCTCTGCCACACACCATCTCGGATCATGAGCGGCCAACCTAGCCACCATCACCTCACACGTATCCTTTCTTGAGATCTCAACTCCCATGTCAGTTTAATGAACTCGCCCGTTATCAGGAGAACAAGAACAAAAATTATTGAACATATTAGTCTTAGCATTTTAAATCAATAATCCATGTAGTTAAAATCTTAACCAAATGAAAAATTTAAATAGTGATGTGTCTGATTAGAACATTTAGCTGATTAGTAATTTTGGTAAAAAGAGGATTTTAGAGGTCAAAATGTAAGTGAATATTAGTTAAAGGTTTAAAAAAATAAATTATGTTGAAAATTCAATGCTCTTGTAACAAAAGAAAAGCACAAGGACCACATCCACAACACAACCAAAAGAAGTAAGAAGAATGCAAATCAAGGGAGATCTTGTATAAGGCAAGAAAGAGCAATGTGAAAGTATTAGATATTTTTTCAAAATACTACACCCTACATGCTTGACAACAAAAATGCCACATAGCTCTTTTATGTTGAAATGTGGCACCCTAAAACTTGTGGCATTGCTAGCCACCTAGAGCATGTGTCAAACAATAGATTCTTATTGTTCTTTGAAATGCAAGACCAAAAAATTTTAGTTAATGAGAATTTAAGAATTTTTTTTGTGTGTTAATCCTTAAAAATTGGATAGTTTGCATATGTTGAATAACATAGTACAATTTATTACACAAACAAATGACATTTTGATTGCCTACCTATGCAAAAATTAATCATATGTTAAGAATTGGGTTGACACTATAGTATCTTATTGCAAGAAGAAACTAATAATAAGAGATCAAAGCCAACATTGAAATGAAATACTGGCCTTAGAGATCTCCTTATAGATCTCATAGAAAAATAAATCTACTTTTATATGTATGGTCAAATAAAAAAAATTTAAAAATCATAACTTATTCAATACTTTGACATGAATTATTTTTGTCAATGTTAATTAGTATAGAATTGCCTCTCTCTAGTATTAATTTAATGAGGGGACAACATTGTCGAACCCCTTTTTTTTGAGTTCCTATATGCATAGTATTAAAAGGTTAAAATCGCATGTCTATATTTTTTAATTCAACTTATGAACAAATTATTTAATGACAATAGTCAATAATTATATACTAGTTCAACTTATGCTAATTAAAGATGAACCTAACTAATTGTAGGTTTTTAGGAGGTTAATAAATTTATTTTGAATTAAATAAAAAATTATGTCCTTATTTAGGGAATATCAAATGCGCACAAGAGTTGTTAAAATAAAGAGAGTTTAGAGAGCTATTAGGGCCAACGAAGCTTGTGCAATCTTTCCTATACTTTTTGGAATTTATATGGATGAGTTGGGGGAAATTATATATTGAGGTCCTTAGAAATAAATGGTTGTTTGTTATATAAAGAATTTATTTCTATTCTTCTATTTGTAGATAACATCATTTTGAAGTCCTACTTAGAGAATGGGATAAAAAGACAACTATATATTTTCATAAATCTTTCATAATTTCATAAATATAGGGAAAACAAAAGGTATAGTTTTAAACACACTTCCAAATATATGGATAAGCACTTGTGTGACATGTATGAGGGAGGGGAAGTTTGGGTAGAGAGGAAAGTACCCTACCCTAGTAAAGTGGCATACATCACATGTGATCATAAAGGGGGTAATTTTATTTTACATGTTTTACACTTGTGCACCTATAAAAATAGGGGAATTAGTTTAAAAGGATGTCCTAGGAATAAGTGTATGTGGTGATAATTTTTAAAAAATAAGGTGTATATTGAAAATCCTTCTATCATATATGCTATGAACCTTTTTACAAAGTGATCACACTTCTACCATCTTATTTACATAGGTGACAATATTGAGATGGAATCATTAGATGTCCGTTAGCAGGTTCCTTCTACTAAACCACCATTCAAATTGATTCCAAAAAATCTATATTCAATAAAATATATGCAATGCTAACCAACTTGGATGAATAGAGATTTTATCTTCAATTTTAGGGCATGGATATATAGATTTAATTTATTTATTATCTTGTCATTATTATTCTTCCATATGGTGTTATGTTCAAGGACATCACCTTGGTAAATAAAGTTGATGTCAAATAGAGAGCTCTAGTCTTGATGACATCCAAAAATCTAAATTTCAAAATATTGGTTCCCCAACCCATCATCTTGTAGAGTTTGGCATAAAACCACATATTACTCTAATAATTTTCTAGAGAATGAATATTTAATACACATGCTTAGAAGGATGGGAAGTTTTCTAATTAGTAATATTCGGTATCCATATTTAGCATTCAAGTCATCCATGCAACATGCACATCATGTGACCCACTATAACTAGTATGTCAAAGCCTACCATTGCTAGAACTACTAGATATTAACATGGAAAGGCTTCCTCCACATAGTTTTTGATAGTTGCAATGGATGGACCTCAAAGAGAGATACAAATGGATATTCAAGATGGTCTCTATAAAACTAATCTACTATCCATGTGGCTTGAGCCTTGGTATTCCCTCTCCTTAAAGATCTGGTCAATATTGTACTTCTACTTTTACTTTAAGGACACGGTCACTAAAACTCTAGGATACATCACACTCTAGTTAGCTTCTAGCTTGGTGGTTCCTTTTGTATAGTTTAGGATTATTTCCATTGATTTCGAAGTCAAACATGTCACTGCATTCCAAAAATTCATCATACATGCCAAATTTGTTTCCTAAGCCTAGATTAGAAGGATCATTTATATTTAGATTCTCTCCTTACTATGATCAAGTAATACTTTTTTCACCTCTTTAGAAACTTACATATAAATATATACAACTTGATGACCTACAAGGAACAAAGATTCTCTACACTTTCTTTACAAAGATGCTCAACTTTCACTATCATTTAGTTAGAGACAAGGCCTCTTATGTAACCCACATCATGATGCTTACTTCTTTTTATATCTACTCCAAGGTGAAGTAGGAAGAGATTTCTTGATCCATAAATAAACTCTCAAAATATATTTGTGAGACATTGTGAGTAACATAATCTAGTTGTGAGGGAGGTTTCGGAGAGGGATTTGAAGTTGATCAAGGGTTTGTTAGGAACCCTTGATGCAGGAGCATCCCTGGTTCAAGAGCTATCTTGCATCAACCAAAAAACAATTGCATTTCAGTTCATTTCTTTCCATTTTCCAGTTTAGTTCAGGCAGTTTAGTCAATAGCAGTTTCTATATTTTGGTCCGCACTCTAGACTGCAGTTGCATTTCAGACCTTGTGGAGCTGGACTTAACATCTAGATTCATTCATGCACATCATATCCAAAACTTAGAGCATTTGGATGAAGTACCGGAAAGATATTGCTATCAAAAGATCAATTATTTTCTCAAAATAGAGCATCCTGACAGTCTCAGATAATCAGCTAAAGGAGAAGACTTGCAGAGCATTTCATGACTTGCAAAGTCCAAAGACACATCATTCAATGTTTATTGGTTCGTGGCTGACCTTCCTTGAGATCCACACATCATTCCATTCATTTAGGTCTGACCTATCCGTGTACACACGTTACAACTCTTCATTGGAATTTGTGATCTTCCTTGGCCGATGCGGAGGAATCTTAGGTTCCAAAGATGATATAAAATGTTGTAATAGATGCCTAGGAAATTAGTTATGATCATTAGAGATAGCTGATAGTTTGAATTCTTGTGAAGGAGCTTTAAAGCTACATCTTGTGCATATTCTGATATTCTATAATCAGGCCTGTGAGCCCTAATTGTAAGCCCACATGTTGCCGGCCAATATATATTTGAATTCTATGATATACAGAATGACTAAATCTGCATTTGCTTCATATCTTTGAGTTTTTTTCATTGTGTTTACTCTTGCTACATGGTCTGGATTGTTCTCCTTGAGGACCCTCCTAACCGTGACTGTACCAACCCTCCATGGTCTCCCTGGTATAACCATCTCCTTACCTTCTATTAATCTCATTTTGTGCCTCATGGGTGTTGGCTTTTTCATGTGTTCTTAGGATCTATTGAGTTACTGTGCATTGGTTGTGATCAAGTGTTATTTTATGCTATTTTTAATTTGAATTTGTTATTCTATTTTTCTTGCCTATCATCCCTTCTATGTTTATTGTTGCTTTTAGTGCGATTTAATGTAACTTTGCCACTTGGGTAGTCATATTCCATCTGGTTGAGGTAGTAATTTCTTGATCATGAGTAGTTATGGATGGAATTGAAGATTGTAAGGCAAGATAAAAAGATGCCAAAACCTACAACGAAGCCCTCAAAATAGACAATGTCAAAGCTCCATCCCAAATTGCGGGCTTCAAGGTCAAAAATGGTGTCAAAACCCATAGTGGAGTCACCAACAAAGGCGGAGGTGAGGCAGAGGGAAGTGAAGAGGGGCAAGGTAAGAACTCTCTCCTGTCCTAGTCTATCTGTCTTTATCCTAATGAAGAAATGGTAATGGAGGTTCAAAATGAGGAAAACTGATTAAGGAACATTGCTATTTTTTTGGTTTGTCTGAATATGGAAAAACTACCATCTAGGAAGTTGTTTGGTAATTGGCTTGCATCCGTTTGGGGAAGGAAAATGGGTATTCAAACCTCCTTCTGTATAATGATGCAAAAGTGTTTATTTATAATATTTTTTAAGAGCCATGCAATGAAAAAAAATGTGTTAGAAAAAACTTTTGGAATATTAGGTAAACACTATTTAAAGCCCATCCCGAAGGAGGAAATTTTCTTTTGTGTGACACCAAGATGGTTCAATATTAAAAGAGTCCTAGAGAAACTTTGGGCTTTCCTACCACATATTTTGAAGCCTCTGGGTAATACCCTCAAAATTAAGGAGGCTAGAAGTACCCTCCCTCACATGAATGCACATGTTTTAATCTCCTTCAATAGTGGGGTTAAAATTCTAGGTAATATTGAAATTAAAATTCTAGATAGAACTTATTGTTGTGAAATTGAGGGCTTGGGGGGCTTAAACTCGTGCTTCCTCTACAAAAGCAATGGACACAAAAAACATTTCCCTATTGTAAACAAACATAGTTTGTGGAAAATCAAGGAACAACCGGCTGAGATTGATAAAAGGAACTTTGGTAAGGAGGAAAACTTGAGGGAACAAGGGATTTCAAATGAGGATTTAGAAGATAGTAGAGTTGTTATTGAGAAAAACTTTGAAGATGATTTATCAGGAGGTCAAGAGGAGGGGAGAGCCAACCCTGAGTTGAGTAGGGGTAAGGGAGAAGAGTTTTTGTTGAGGCTCGAGAAAAGGCTCAGTGAATTGAGTCTAGAAGAAGAGGAGCACATAGTCTTAAATAACTGTGGCCCTACAAGATTAGAGAGTCTTTTATGAAGCAAAAGGGGGCTTGGACTCTTTTTGTTGCATTGATTCTCAATCTAAGAACCCATGCAGAAATAAGATTTTTGATAACCTTATAGACATAATTGATATTGCTAATGAAGAAATTTTTGGTGATACTAGGCAAATCAAGTGCAAAGAAGATAGAGGACAAGAGGATTCAGTTAGTTGTAAAGTGTCTCTTATTGGGGACAACATCAAAGAGAAAAGCTTAAATAGCTCTTTACTTCAAGAAGATGTGATACAAGAAAACAAGATGGTTTCATTAAACATTATTCCTATAAAAGAGATTGATGTCTTCATAATTTTTTTATAAAAGATAATAAATATTGGGGCACAAAAAGAATGCATAGGAGTTGGTCCTTGATAAACATAAGGCACAAATTTTTGCCCAAAAGAAGGAGCAAGACAAAAAAATTTAAAATGCTAAAACTACCTAAAACAACAAACCCTAAGGAGGTTACTAAGGAATCACCTAGAAAATGTAATGAAGATTTAAGAAAAGAGATTCAAGAAGAGGATGTAGTGACTCTAAATAAACCTAGTAATAGTTTAAGACATAAGAAAGAAGATGATAACACAAAAAGGAAATATATTAGCAGAAGCACTAGTACACTCAAACTTGAGAAAAATGGGAAAGGGGAAAAGATTCCCAATTACTTTGATAGGATTTATAAAAATATAAAGCCTGCCACTCTGGAGATTAGCTGAAAATGAATTGTTTCAGCTAGAATATAAGGGGATTGGAATCCCCTGATAGGAAATATATGGTGAGAGAATTTTGTAATAAAAATAAGAACATGGACTTTTTATTATTGCAGGAGGTCAAAGCTATAGGTTTTCATATGGAGAATAACTTGAAGTTCATATGGAGAGAAGCTAAATGTTTTTTCTCTAAACATGATAAAGGTAAAGGGGGAATTCCAATCCTGATTAATAAATAATGGTCCAAGTAAAATATCTAGAATGGATGCTCTCCATGCAATAGATGTTTATGGATTGTTCTACAATAAGATAACTTCAAGTTTGGAATATGTTTTAATTATGCGCCCAATGAATATAGGGATAGGATTGAGATATAGAAATGGGATGCTAATGAATTGCAAAAAATCCCTTGGATCATGGGGGAGATTTTAATATGGTGGAACAAAAAGAGGACAAAATTGGAGGTAATCAATTGGAACAGAAAGGAAACAAGCAGTATTTCTGGAACAGGATGAAAAAAATGTAAAAACTATTTGATCCTATACAATGTAAAAAGAAAGATAGTAGAAGCATATGGTATAAATGGTGTAATATTCAGAAGGACAATAGAAGGATATATAACATACTAGACAGGCTTTATGCTAATGAGAATGCTTTTTATTTGTAGGGTTTAAAATATTCCAATTGTGTAAAAGTTTTCCCTTCTACTTTGTCTAGTCATCATCCAATATTTGGTGCTCGTATTGTGGTGAAAGATCTGAATACATATGCTAAAATCAGAAAAGCCAATATTTTCAAACTAAACACAACCTTGCTCCATGACAAAGACTATCAGGAAGGGATAAATAATCTGAGAATGATTACTTAAATGTTGTCTTTCCATTCTAATAGAATCCAGTATTAGGAGAACTTGTTGAGGAATTGAAAAATCCTATTTCAAACACTGGGGAAGAAATATGCTATGGATAGAAGAACAGAAGAATGTGTCTTGTAGGAAGAATTCCTCTAGTAGTGGAAGCTAATGTGCAAAATCATTTCAATAATGAAGAGATGGTTCATAAGTTAGGAGAAGTGAAGCATAAGTTAAGAAAATTTCAAACTATTAAAAACCAAGGTGTCAAGGTTAGAGACAGAGTTAATTGGCTAAGGGAGGGGGATAGAGGGACTAAATACTTTTTTCAATCTACTAAAAGTTAAAAATGATAGAGAAGTTGTTGGTCCTATAATTGAGGATGATGTTTACACATTTTAAAGATAATAATGATATTAAGGAGATTTTCAGAGCTTTTAACAAAAAAATACCACATAATATGGTAGCAGAGAATGTAAAGTTGTACAGGAGTTATGACAAAAAGTCTTCCCAAAAAAGATAACACCAAAGATGAGCAAGGCCCTAAATCTAGGTATCTCAAAAGATAAAATTAAAAAAGTAATACTATCTATGGAGAATGGGAAGTCTCTAAGGATAGATGGTATACCTGTTGAATTCTATAAAACTAACCTTGAATGGGTTGTTGATGATTTGTTTGAGATATACCAAGAAGCAGTGAAAAAAGGATCCCTTGGGAAAGATATAGACAGAGGTGTCATTAAATTACTTCCAAAAGAGGGGGATAAATGTAATAAAAGAAATTGGAGACCTATTACACTCTTAAATGTCTCCTATAAAATTATAGCCAAAATACTTGCCTTGAGATTAATAAAGATCTTGTCACTCATAATAAACCCAACTCAAACAGGGTTTATTAAGGGGAGATACATTTTAGAGAACCTAATAACAAGTTGGGAGATCATGAGCTGGGCAAACTGCACGAGACAAGATGCAGGTATTTGTTTAATTAATTTTGAAAAAGCAAATGATATAATTCAATGGTCTTTTGTTCTTATGATGATGAAGGTAATGGGTTTTCCTAAACAATTTTACAACATGGTAAAGATGTTGTTCAGGACACATCAGTACAAATTGATGTAAATGGATCCTTATCTGAATCCTTCATAATGGAAAGATCAATAAGATAAGGTTGTCCTTTGGTGCCAACCCTATTTTTGATAGCCTCTGAATCCCTATTCTATCTTTTGAGGACAAATCAAATTGAGGGGAGAGTGAAAGGTATTATTCTTTCAAATGACGACACCTTGTTAAATATGCAATTTGCGGGTGATACAGCATTATTTCCTATTTTGGAAAAAGATAATTTAGAAAACTCAAGGAAAAAAGGTTAAATTTTTTCTGTTAGGCTTTAGGAGCTAAAATTTCCTTTTCCAAATATGTCTTAATGAGTTAGAATGATGGCCCATCTGATTGGTTTGAGCCTAACAACTGGCAATGGGGGAATTCTAGTAAACAAGTTAGGTTTATAGGCATACCATTTTCTGTGAATCCCTCATTAAGAAAGATGTGGGATTGGATATATGAATGTGTCACACTTTTGGCCAACTTATTAGCTGTAGTGTCCCTCTAGTTTCACCTTGTATGTGCAGGTGGTCTAGCTCAGGAGCTTGAAGATGGAACTTGAGTGACACATTAGACGTTATGGATTAATGTTGACTCTAAGCTTTATGAGTAATCTTATTTTGGTTAGGATTTGTGATTACTTGAAATTGATCGTCATGTAACTAATTGTTTTATTCTGTTTGAGAAGCAATTGAACATTAAGTGTTAAGTGATTACTCATTTGATGTGTTATGTGAATGGAACAGTGTCACATCACTTGTATTGAGTACCCTGCTACACTGCGACTTCTGTTCACTGTGTGTAGGACTACATGTTTTCATATATCTTCATATATGACTGTGCCATTCGCTACAGGTTGCAGGTACCAGGCATCAACTCCACCTGAAGTGGCAGGTCTGAATGTGCCTTCATACCAATGGAACTGTTGAATGGAGATAACATGGGGTTCCCTCTATCAGCCAATGTCTTCAGTTTGTCGTTGTCCGTGTATTTCCTGTCATGGGTGTAGTTGTTCTATTGGAGCCTGCATTCGAATGTTGTTTAGCCGTGGTATGTGATTGTCGTTATTGTTGCTTACATGATTTCGAGTTGTTGATTATAGGCATTTAGTCCATTTTTTTAATATATGTGAGTTATGTGTGAAGTTGTGTGGATATTTGATCACGTAATTGTTATAGAAATAATAATAGTAAGTAAATATATGTGTGTGTGTGTATATATATATATATCAATATCAGCGAAAGTAATAATAATAATGATGTCATCAATATTCAATAGTATTTAGTATTTTATTAATTTTATCTCTCATGAGATTTTTTTTTGTATTAATGGATTTTGAGTGAGTTGTCAGAGATTTGAATTGTTCCAGTTAGTGGTGTTTTGAATGCAATTAAATTTGGGTTGTGGGTATTTGTAACAGAGAGAATGGTGATAGTGGGTATCAACGGTTTTGCCGATTTTGGTTTTGGAAGATTATTTGAGGGGGGGGGGGGTTTAGAAAAGGGGAGAGAAAGATTTTGGGGGAGGAATTTTGCAGAGGAAAAATAAGAAGGATTCTAACGAGAAGAGGATTCTGAAGCTTGAGGATAAAACACCGGGTATGTCTTTTGAATAGATGCATTTGTGTTAGTTGTGTCTTTGTTTCTCTCTTTCTCTTGTTAAATGTTCAGCATGAGCACGTTTCCCAAATCTGTCATTATTTTATCTGGTGGACGAATTGTCTGCCTATCGCCATCTGCATCCTAGGAATATTGTTTGTTTCTGGGCCCTAGTTCGTTTGATCTACATCATCCTCTTCACTGTTGGGATTTGGTTTAGTCAGGCTAGGGTTTGATCTCTGGCATTTGGCTCTGTGTGAGCCATATTTCACTCCCTCTTAGGCTCCTATCGATCCCTCATGCTCTAGTCGATGATCTCTCATATGCTACTCGGCCCTACTTTAAGGCCGAGTTCATCCTCAACACATATCTCTGCCATTTGAAATCCGTAGGCCCATTTGGCGCTCACTCTAGCCAGCATTGAACCAACTTCTTCAATCAACATTCATCATCCTCACTTCATGCCATATCTATATTTCGTCGATGTGGTCTTTCAAGTTTGGTCGTTCTATGTGTTTCAGCACATTTCAAGCTGTCAAAATTGCTCACACCCGTAGCCGTTTATCTGATATTTGTTTTAGCCACCATTACACATCAAACCCGGGTGTTTATAGTTGTAGTAGAAATGCTGATAATTGGAAATTGTTTTAACAATTTTAATTGAGAACTTAGTAAATGCCTTCCTTATAATTGCTTGTTTGATGAACAATGACATGCACAACTTAAAAAGATCAGATATACTATGGCGTGCACAACTAAAGTTGACATTAAAGATGGATAGTGCTGCTAGAAAGTTTCTAAAGCCTTCTCAACAATTCCATTTTGAGTAACACTGCAATATCTGCATTCCATGAGATGAGATCTCTTTGAGGGATTTTGTCAAGCAGTTAACCTGCATTGTTTATGCTTTCCCATTTTATTTGATTTGCTTTTGCTTGAACGCCTATATTCATTAACCCTTCGCAGCTCCAATACTTGCTTATGAAGAGTGAGACATGGAGTCTACATACTATTCAATAGGTGCCGTTACATTTTGACATGGAACTGCATCTCATGATGAGGCCATAGTTATTGTGGCGCAACATCTAGAAATTATCTGGAGGGTATTCATTTGATATTGCAACGTGGCCCATCATCTTGTAGGTGATTTCTAAAATAAGGAGAAGTAAATATTATGTGGAGGCTTAAGTTAGAAACCGTTTCAAAAGATATGCTACTGCCATTTCTGGCATTAACATAACATTTAAAAGTCTTAAATGGACGCTGCCTCGCTTGCAAAGTCTATCATTGAATCCCAAGGGACCATATTCGGTTGTAGTTAGTATTAACTCTAAGTTTTATTGTATTTGAAATCTACTCCATTACCAAGCCAAGTCATGCTAGTCCAATGTAGGTCGGGTAGAGGTGAATCTTCAGTGTGTTAGTCTCAGATCTGCTATATACATAATTCTAAGGTTCGCACCATTCTGAGTGTGGATCATAGAACTTACTTCTGTAACTTGCAATTATCAACCTAACGAGTCTTATTTGAGTAGAAGCAGTATCTTTGCATAGCTTTAACATGTATCTTTCTTCTCAAATCAATCAGCTCTTATACCCATCTATGTGTGAGTTGTCCTTCAGAGCAGTAGAGAGCCTACCGTTAAGAAATTAATTCCAGTAATGTCTCTTATCCTTAATATTCATTGTCCTCGATATATTAGAAAATGATAAAACACTTGAGAATCAGATTTTAACTCTCTTTTGTAAGTATTTCTAAACCGTCTGGTGCATAACTTTCTTACCTGATTAGTGGTATTTCTAGAATGCATTTTAACTAATAAACTTCACAATATCTTTAATCCATATCTGCATTTTGTTTATTAATTACTCAGGAAAGTAAATATAGATTTAGGATAGTGAAAACTTTTTTGTTATTTTATTGGAGTCTTTATCGGTCTAAATGGGAACTTATGGAACCCTCCAATATTAGTATGGGGCTGTATAAACTAATTTAATCTTAAGAAGATTTCTAACTTCTCTTACTTATCCTTAACATAGTTCATTCTATTTTTTTTTTTTTTTTAAACAATCTTTATATCTTAAGAATCTTCCTAAATGGATAAAATTTATTCTTCCTTTAATTTGCATAAGAATTTATTTGTAGATATCTTAAATAAATCTATTTATTTTTTTAAACTAAATCTTTAAGTTTTTATAAAATCAGTATTCATAATATATATGTTTAATATTTAGTAATAAACTAAGTACTCCTGGAATTCCAAAACTATTCTTAGATTAATTAACAACTTTATTATTTGTAAGTCATGTTAAGTTATAGAATTTAGTTTGAGAAAGATGGAAAAAAAAATAGTTAATTTGGAAATTAGACTGAAGTTTTGTTTACTGTCATGAATTAGAAGATAGTTTAGAAAATAAATATTTTTAAAATTAAATATTATCTAGTTTTTTTTCAAAATTTGATATATTTAGAAAATTGATCTAAAAGGTGATTTTAGAAGGGAGTTGTACATTTTAGTAAGTTGATTAAATCCTCCTTTATTAAATTTTGGGTAGTTATCAACATTATCACTCCTATTTTGATATTGACAGAATCAAATGCAATTATTTTTTAACAGAAATTATGATGGTTCTCATGTATCTAGGTTTCATATAATTAGTATTAAATATTGAGTTGAAAACTTAATTAGTGCTTCTAGGTTTAAATTGTTTGATGGTGACTTATTTGAGTTAATTTTAGATATAGTATTTGGTTGTGCTTGTAATGCCATTGTCAGTTACTTTTGTCTTGGAGGGATTGGATCATTGTATTTTCCTTTGGTTTTGAGTCTTATTGTTCTTATAGACTGTCTTAAATAATAAATGTCAAGTCATTTGAACCCGTGTTTCCATATTAGGAGATGAACTTGTGTATAATGGTAATGAGTTCAACTTACCAACTCCAGAGGTTAGGCTACTTGGGCTTCAATTTGTTATTGTGTTATTCTATTTAAATGTTTTATTGATGTGAGATTTTGAAGTGGATAAGGGAAAGCTTTATTGTTGAGGTTGAAATTTGAAATGGACTATGTACTGGATTATAAAAGATAGATGCCTTGTAGCCCTTGTCCATGCATGTTATTGGTTTTGGATGTTGGTTAGAGGTTGCTAATTGTATGTAGGAGAGTGACTTTCATGGTGGGGCCGATGCCCAAAGTGGCTGCCTGGATAACCCCATGGAAGTTGTAACCAAGTGATAACTTAATAATTTATTTAGGTGGGTTGGGTAGTAATTCACATAACAAGATAAGTATGATGCCTCACCCATGCATTGAGTGCTCTCACAGGCTAAGGATGGGATGAGAATGCCTGGTTGGCAAGGTCAACCTCCTTGTCTCCATGAGAGGATGTGTCAGCTCTGCGTGTGTCACCCTATGGGGCCAGTGCCTAGTGAGAGGTCGCCAGGATAACCATAGATGGGGACCGGTTTCTAGTGAGAGATAGCCTGGATAACCCATGCTAGGACCATACGATGACACTCTCCCTACTGCAGCTTAGTTACTTCCTCTTTATCTTTTGTTGTAACCTCTGGAGTATTGTCTTGTCTTGATGATTTGACTTGTCTGATGATTTGACTTGTCCTAATGATTTGACTTGTCTTGATGATTTGACTTGTCTTAATGATCTAAGTTGTCTATGTCAAGTCTGTATCTGCTTGCTTGTATCCTGACTTAGTGGAACCTCAATGTTATCTCCTAGCTTGGGGGGTGGACCTCAGGGTTCCATATGGTTGGGTGGAAGAGCTTAATCCATTGGTTTTCTTGGTCCTCTTGGTTCGTGTTTCCACAATTGATGTGTTTCCAGCTCCAGATCTATGATTGCCTCATCGAAGCTATATTCTACTTTCAGAATTGTATAATCTTATTGTATATTGAAAATTGATGTAATCGGTCATGAAGCTTGTAATCATGTAATCTTGTAATTGGACCTTTGTAATTATTCATCTCTGCAAATAAATGATGTAATCCTCTTCTGATGTATTATAATATATAGCACTTGTATTGTTATGAACTTATGCTTATCTGATGCAGTTATGTTTTCCTAGAGGAGTTAGTTGTTCACCTTGTTTGAATGTTGTGTATAATGTTAACTTTAGCTATTGATAATGCATTTGCTTGCTTAAAAAAATAAAAAATAAAAAATAAAATATTTTTGTATTTTTTTGCACTTGTTAGTTTAACTCTCTAGGGTTGCATGACGAGGCATTACATCAGCACAAGCAAATTTTAGTATTTATAACTAAAAATCAATTTTGATCAAACATATGATCTAGTAATCTATTCATTCTAGATAAGTTAAATATGTCCACAACTTTTCCAACTAAAATTGTTGGCTAAATGCATATGTAGCACCACTTTGAGGCCAATTTACTAAAAAAATGAAATTATTTAAAAAATTTAATGTTTCAACAACTCCTACTCATATAAACAACATTTTTTTAAAAATGTAAAAATACCCTTTTGTAGATCCATAAGTGTAGTTTTCAAATATATATTTATTTTAATAGTTCAATAATTATTTTTATTTTATTTTTATTTTTACTAAAAGTAGGTTATCAACACAAAAATATTAGGTTGATTACCATGTCAAGAAAAATACTAAAACTTATTAAAAAAATTAAAAAAATCTAATGCCCTAGATAAAAGAATCTAGATTAAGATAGTATAATTTATTTCCTATTTTAGATAAATATTTAATATAAAAGTTGACGTAGAGTGGAAACAACCATATTTTAATACACACACATTTAAATATTTATTTAAAATAAAAATATATATTTATTAAAATTGCAAAAAAATTATCCATGCCCTAAAGATTTAAGTTATAAATATACACAAAAAATTTGAAGGAAAAAAAAGAAAAATTACTATATAAAGCTTGAAGTCTCATGTAATGTCATTTTTCAGTATTTTATCAGCAACTAATTTATAGTGTTAATTTATAGAAAACTATTTTCAAATAATTTTTTAATTTTGTCAAAAAATACAAACATAAAATATACTAAAAATACACATTTTATTAGTTTACATCATTTCAAAATTCAAAACATATATGCCACTTTCTAGTGATTCAAGTTTAAAATTTAGATCAGTGTTGGTCATTTCCTTTATAAAAGCATGACACAACTTTATACTCATCAAATTCCTTTAGATTAGTGTTGGTCATTTCCTTTAGATTAGGAGTTGGAATAATCAATTCTTGCCAGCAGGAAGAATGCAAGTCTGTCAAAAAATTCTGTTAGCGTATTCCATTTACTATGCTTCACTGTGGTTATTTGCAAATTATCAAATTGACAATATTCATTAAAGAATTAGAGAATTCTTATGGTTAGATTGGAAGGGGATGAAAAATGACATGCAGTTTCTTGGAGATGGTGTTGTTTGGGAAAAGATAATGGAGGTTTAGGGCTAAAGGACTTAAAAATCCAAGGTGTATCCTTGGTTGCAAAGTGGATTGTTAAGGCCTTGAACGGTAATGAACCTTGGAAAGTTCTTTTGAGGAATAACTTGTTATATGTTGTTCCTAAAAAAGCTAAAGATTGGAAATGCTTAAATCTTCAGGACATTATTTTAGGTGATTTCAATATTAAACCCCCAGGGTCTGTTATTTTCTCCACTATTTGGAAAGCGTGGGAGGATGTTAAGCCTTCCATAAAAAATAGAGAGGCTATAAACAGTAATAACAAAACTATTCAAGGTAGTAGATCTATATGGTGGAATTTAAGGCATAAGAATAAGTTTCTTGCCCTATTACAGGTTTGTTCACTAAGAAATGGAATAAGATTGGCATTACTTTTTTTAATGATATCTTGGTGAACAATTATTTGAAAAGCTGGATCCAAATAAAATATGAATTTAACATACCTGAGATGCAAATGAGAACTTATGTTATTATGTGTAATTCAATCAAAGGAGATTTGTCTCAGTTTGTTGTTGTGAATAGGAATGATTTTGATAGCATAAAGTGGATGGATAGTATAGAATTTCTGAAAATGAATCCTAAGAAATTGTATAAAATGTTAATGGACTCCCAAGTGGTATATGATCACATTAAATCTATTTGGAATGTCAATGTAGAACACAAGTTATTGTCTAAATCTTTTAAAGTCATTTGGTCAAAATTTCTTGAGCCAAAAAAAGTTATTTTAGATGGTTGTTTATTCTTAAAAGACTTGTTTTAGGTTATGACAATAAAGTGTGTTCTATTTGCAATCAAATAGAGTCCTATGAGCATGTGTTCTTTAATTGTAAGTTTGCTTGTAATGTTTCCAAGGTAAAATTTATGGATAAGATAGGGTCCATTAAAAAGAGCAAGTGTAGGCTGGATATTATATGTGGTTTTATTAATGGGTTGAACACCAAATCTAATTTGTTTTGGCTTATTTTCTCTATTGAGATTTTGTGGAAGGCTAGGAATGAAAAGGTATACTAGGGAAAGGGGAGAGTTCTTATAGAGTCTTTTATTAGGATCACCTTTAACTCTATTTGTGAATAGGTGATTGCAACCATGGAGATCCCTATAGATAGGTTTATGCAAATCATTGATGAAGGATCAACAATTGTCTACAAGTTTGATGTTAAGTTAGCAGAGTTTTGACCCCATGAACATAGAAAGGTTGATCCAAAATTTCATAAAGAATACATAGAGTTTCACAATCAGTACAAAAAACATCATCAAATTGAGGACGAGAGGGAGGAGGATACCAGAGTTGTAGAGTTTACCTGCCACAATGTTAGCATTGACAAAAGTCTTTTTGTAACATGTCATCTCATATTACCTAGAAATTACATTCCCATTTTACCCTCAAGTAAATAAAAATCACATGGTGGACATAATCATATGTTTAATAAACACTAATCATTTGAATAATGATTACATACAAAGCATATTCTTTTTTTTTAATATTTCAAATTGAAAATGTATAACATGTTCAAAGATAGCATGCTAGTGAGTTCCTTCACTTTACAATCATAATGTTTTGCTCATGGCAACAATGATAAGTTTACATAGAATTTTATTGTCAAATCATTTTAATAGTATATAATGTATCTGGAGTTTTGATATCTATCTTTATAAGTCTCCGCTTGTCTTCTACTTGGGAAGGAGAGCATCACCCAAGTGCTTTTCCTCCAGCCACAGACCAACGGTCCCTTGCACAACTTCCTTCCTGGAAGTGGCCCTACCCTTCATGAAGGGTATAGATATAAAGAACCATATAAGGTTTTCCATCTAAGTATCTAGTGTTGTGTCCTTCATAACTCATCACGGTCATACAACTATAGATCCACTCTAACTATGTATGGCACTACTAGATGGTTATGCCATCTAGAGCATAGTGAACCAACTAATGCATGCAGAGACGGATGCATTACTTTGGCCAAAGATTTAATATACATAGACATTTCACAATGAACGTAGTCGAATGTTCACACACTTCTAACTCGACTTAGAAGCTATCTCATCCTATAGTGATTATATACATAATCTTGTATAATCATTATTTCTTTTCCAGTTCATCTAACTGGTATCAATCCTTAGTCTAGGATATATATATATATATATACATACATTGTAAAAAGGATTGGAATTTCCACCTTTTTCTGAGAGTCCCTCTTTTGCATCCTTGCAAATTCTAGGGTCTATGACTTCCTGTCATTTACTCTTTGTTACCAATATCCAGTGATCTTCGAAACTCCCCCTTAGACTCATTCAGTCTCATTCTAGGGTTTTCTTGATTGCTTAATGTTGATCAAACATATTTATAAATAAAGTCATTTCGACTCAAGAGTCTAATTTTCATAACTCTTCTAATTTAATACAGGGGTTAACTTTTCCAACCCATAACATTAAATAATAAACACTCTTGTTCTTTGTTTCAAAAGATATATCATACTAGATTCCTCTAGTTTACTTCGACCATTTGGTCGAATTGACCTTTCAATTCATACAACAAGAGCAACATTGTCTACCAAGCATACCCTTATAACATGCATAATGTAATTTTTGAATGTGAATGCAAAAGAAATTATTTTGTCTCCTTGTCTTCTTGGTCTGCGTTTTCTTCTTTGCCCACTTTAGTTGGATTCATTTTTCTAACACACTATTGGCCCCTCTCCCCTACTACTACTACAATTTTTATGATAATTTCACTTATGTTAATGGGATGTCTTTGCCCAACTATTTCAATAGTAAGTTGTCTTGATTTCATTGGTTTTTATTCATTGCCAAAAAACTTTTGGACACATACAAATAAGAATTCGATATAGATATTACAAAGATATTAGATACCTAATGCCTACAAATCTATCCTTCATCCACAATCCTTCCTCTAAATTCCTGCACTCCTCCAACACTGCAAATCCCAAGCTAAACTTGAAATTGCCACCATCTTTGTTATATTCATGGGTTTCTTCTTTGTCTCCATTCTTCTTTGCAATTACAAGTCTCTCCTCCCACATGAAAGGCACCATAGCTCTAATAGACATGGAAAAATCTAATAAGATGGTGGAGTATCACACTAGGATGGTGGGTGTGCTAAAATAGAATCCTCCAAAAGTTAGGGAATTGCTACTAAACTCAAATTCCATGGATTGCAATCTATGTGGAGGCCCAATTCTTGTTAATGACAATGTTTCCATCTTTTCAATTTAGAGTCCATAGGTTTTTCTCTCTGTATTCTACTATCCTTTGCATGGGACTTGGTCTTAATAGAAACTCTTCTCTCACAACCTATGAAATTTACATGCATAGGAAACTAGTCAAAACTTAGAAACAAATCATCATCAATGAGTAGAGTTGAAGAGATTGTAGCACTTTGCTTCGTTTAGACAAGTTGTAGATAACACATATGCTCCCAATTAGCTTCTTCTCTATATTGGTATCATCTTTACATTACTTTTAAAAAGTTATAGTTGCACATTGAGGTGTATGAGTTATTGAATATTCTATCAGAGCAAAAGAATGAATGTTTGTTGTATATATCAATTTAGGGCTTTGTTTCAACATAGCTACATTATAAAGTCATAATAAACCTTAAAACAACTTCATCTCTTAAATTTTGAGATATGTTAATAGTAATTTGTAGATTCAAATTGATTCACAACTACACAACTTTAAAACTAGAGTGAAGTATGTTTGTAACGACAAAAGCATTCATTTTGTAAATAGGTATTCAAAAGTAAATTAAATTAATCGAGATTTATTTTTTCTTATAGCATATTCCATATATTTTTTTGATTGTGATTTCATCAATAGAACTTTTGTTATGCAATAGGTAGTTTCCTTGAATATTTCACTAATAAAAGTTATGTGGTAGGCAAGTAGTTTCATGAGAAAAATGTTCTACACCATATGCTTTAATAAAATCTATTACAATGACTTATAATAAAGAAGTTTCTAAACTTGTCTGAGGAAAATGTTTTAATTCAATTTTTGAAATAATTTAAAATATTATTATTTATGAATATATACAAATTTTAATATAAATTGTGTGGCAAATCTTTTATAATAATATTTAAGATTATATTTCATAATCTATGGCTATAATATATTAGACATTTGGAGATTGTAATCATGGATTATCATTATAATAATATATTAGACAATTGTAGATTGTAATCATACATTATCATTCTAATTTAAATATAATCTTAAGTATTAATATAAAAGATTTGCCACACAATTTACACCAAAAAATTTATATATTCATTATAACCTATTACTCTTAAAATCAATATAGCTTTTAGGTTGAACATATAGACACAATGAATATCATAATTTTTTTCCCCCATAGGATATCATAATTATTTGTAATAGTATTTCAAATTTATAGAGCATTCAATTTATTGAAGAGCTTTACACAACATCAAATTTGGGATATGTATGTTGATTTATAGAAACAACTAGATTACATGGATATTGACATCTCAGATACTTTATATTTAGGGGTAAGTTTAGATTTATACATATTATTTTATATGAATTGCAACTAGTGTAACCATTGCACCTCTTTTTAGTACAAGTGCTAGTGTTAGTGGTTGTGAGGTTGGGCAAGTAGCTAGGAAAATAAATGTAGGCGGTTGTGTATAGTGCATATAGAAATGCTATATATGTATCATTACCATGAATAAAATAAATTCAACTTGCTTATCAAATATTTGGAAATTATCAAAGTTTCGCTATACTTTCAAAGATGAATATGGTTGATGGACTTCTTTGGATAAAGGTAAACACAAATGTATGTACAATATGCATGGTTGGACAACAAAATAGAGACAAGTTTAAAAGGTCTAAATGGAGGGAAAGAAAATCTCTTGAACTTGTCCATAGTGATTTATGTGGGCCTATGAATCCTCCATCAAGGGGAGGAGCTTGGTACATCTTAACATTCACTGATGATTTTTGAAGGAAGGTTTGGGTCTACTTCCTTAAGCAAAAGGATGAAGTGTTTCAAAAATTTATTCTTTGAAAATTAGCTTTGGCACATAGCATAGGAAATTCTTTTCACAAGTCAAAGTTATAAGACTTAAAAAAGGAGTAGCCCATGGGAAAGGTGTAAAGAGATGGTTTTTTAAAGAAACCATTCTTTAAGATTAATGTGGTTAGCCTCCTATACTTTTTACACGTGACATTTTATTTTCATTCTCCTTTGGTGTGTGTTCACATAGTGTGAAGTATTCATGCAAATTAATAAAGAAAAGTAAGGTGAAGAAATTGTCATTTATGTCATATTGTTATATTTGACATTACTTGTTGAAGTCAAGAGTTTGATGAAGCCCTTTTTCACATTTGTAAGTCACAAATTTTACAAAGTCCTTGTTCATTTGGTTAATAAGAAGGAAAACATAAATGGAACATAATACATAAGTTTCATTGTGTGTATTGTAAGGCTTCATTTTTCAAGTCTATGTGTTTGTGTGCTTGGGGAGTTTATGTTTATACTAGCTATAACCTCCTTTGAAGGTTCTAATATTGTGGTTAATACAAAATTAGATGGTTCTAACTATACAAATTGGAAATGTATGGAATTAATTCTATAACTAAAAGGTTTATGGGAATTAGCAACAAAAGACAAACCTATAGATGTAATGTAAGGTACTCAAACCATCACAAAAGTTACAAGAAGTAAATAATCCACAAAATTACATCTCAAGTAAAAGATAAATCTCATAAATATGAATCAATAAAATTCATTAAATCTTACAAAAATTATTGACGAGCAATGAGCAAATTGTTTATTGAGAGAGCAGCAAATATATACAATATAAAGTGGTTGAATAACCACTTAGTCAGGCATACCCGACCAACTACCCAACCAACTATAACTATGAAATAGTTATTAGTTGGGATATACAAATGATGTAATAGTAAACATTAAAAACATTTTAACACTCCCCCTTATTACATCATATGCCCTAGACACAAAAGCATGAAAGTCTAGAAAGCTTCGAACTTCACTGTTGCAAGTGATTTGGTAAAGATGTTGGCACATTGCTCCTGAGTTGAACAAAACTAGAGATGAATATTGTGCTGCTAAACATGCTCATGGATATAATGGCATTGAACCTTAATATGCTTGGTATGCTCATGAAAGACTGGATTACGAACAAGCTTCAACACACTCTGATTGTTGTAGAACAAAATAGTAGGACCTGTATCAGGAACACCTATACCTATCAAAATGCGACGTAACCATATCACCTCATAGATAGTCCCCTCTGTGGCGCAATATTCTACCTCTATGGAAGAGCGAGAAATAGTGGTCTACTTTTTGCTCCCCCAAGAAATCATACCAGATCCCAAAAGAAAATGAAGCCTGAAGTAGATTTCCTATCATCCACTAAACTTGCATAGTCCACATCCGTGTATCCATACAATGAAAAATCTACATTCTACTTGTATTCTGGGCCATATGCCACAGTACCACGGATGTATCTCAAAACCCTCTTTGTTGGCTTCCAATGAACAAACTTAGGTTTTTGCATGAACCTAGAAAGATAGCTAACAGTATAGCTGATATCTAGCCTAGTATATGTCAGGTAGATGAGACTCCCAATCAACTGTCGATAAAGGGTAGCATTCACTTGATCAGATGGATCGTGGCAGGAAAGTTGCAAACTTGTCTCCATGGGATTTGACATTGGTTTACAATCTTCCATATGGAACCTCTTAAGCATTGTCTTGGCATACTTCATCTGTGAAACATAGATCTAATTCTTCTGTTGTCATACTTCGAGGCCAAGACAATAATGCAGGAGCCCGAGATCTGTCATGTCAAACGATCATTTGAGATCATTCTTGGTTGCATCAATCATCTATGGAGAACTCCCCGTGATGACCAACTCATCGACATAAATAATCAATATGACAATCTCCCCCTTGTCCATTGAGGTAGAGATTGGGATCATATGGATTCCCGGTGAATCTATGAATAAGGAGATGCTCATTGATCTTTATGTACCAGGCCCAAGCAGCCTGTTTAAGACTGTAGAGGGATTTAATGAGTCTGCATACTTTGTGTTGTTGCCTAGGTACTATGTATCCCTTTGGTTGAGTCATGTAGACTTCTTCCATGAGATCCCCATTAGGTAAGGTGCTCTTGACATCCATCTGGTGAACTTTCCACCCATACTATGCTACCATAGCCAATACCATATGGATAGTCTTGATCTTTTCTATAGGGGAAAAAGTATCTTCATAATCAATGCCTTCCTCTTGTGCATAGCCCTTAGCCATAAGTCAGGCCTTATACTTGTCAATGCTACCATCTACCTTATATTTGATTCGAAAAACCCATTTGAAACCAATAGCCTTCTTCCCTGGTAGAAGATCAACAAGTTCCCATGTATTATTCCTTAGAAATGCCTGATATTCAACATCCATAACATCTTTCCAAGGTGGTGACTCAAGAGCTTGATGCACTATTTTAGGTTCTAAACTTTTCATAATGGTACACATAAGGGCCATGTTCACTTCTTTACAAGACTTGTTGCGAGTCTTAGGCCTTGTGAAAGATGTATCAACAACTGCATCATCTTAGCATCCTTTATGGTGGCCTTATACCACTTAAGCAGCTTCTTGTGTACATGAGATGAAGATTGAGGTGATGATAGAGGGGGAAACTCATCCAATGGAAACAAAATCTCATCAAGAGTCTCTTCATCAATTTCCTCATTCTCAGGATCAAGAATTCTAGGAGTTTGGGAACAAACAGGTGATGGAGAGGAAGAGGTGCTCCAACCAGAATCCTCATCAAAGACAACATCCCTACTTATGTACACCTTCTTTGTGACTACATCCATGATCCTATATCCTTTAGACTCTGAACTGTACCCAATAAAAATACACTTCATAGACTTATCATCCAATTTTGCTCTCTGAACCTTAGGGACATGCATAAAGATAGTACATCCAAACACTTTGAAATGAGAAATAGAGGGCTTCTTCCCAGTCCAAGCCTCTTTAGGTGTGATGTTATCTAGCACTTTGGTGGGTGCTCTATTAAACAAATACACTATTGTATGAACTGCTTCAGCCCAAAATGCAGAATCAAGACTCGCATCCTTCAACATACATCACACCATTTCCACTATAGTACAATTTCACCTCTCTACCACACCATTTTGTTGAGGCATATATGCAGTGGTCAACTATTGGTGAATTCCATGTTTTTGCAAGTAGGGTACAAATTCCTTACTTGTGAATTCCCCCCCTCGATCTGAGTGAAGGGCTCTAAGAGTATGATCTGATGACTATTCTATAAGTGCTCTAAACTCCTTAAACTTCTCAAAGGATTCACTTTTCTAAGCCAAACAATAGGCCCACATTCTTTTGGTGTAATCGTCCACAAAGAGAAAGAAATACCAGGCATTTTGGTGGCTAGATGGCATAGGTCCACATAGATTTGTATGAACCAAATCTAAGGGACTTGTGGCTCTATTTTCTGCAGCAGGAAAAGGAGCCCTATGTTGTTTCCTGGCAAGACAATGTGTGCAAAGAACTTCTATTTTCTGAATGAGGGGAAGTCCTTTCACCATGTTTCTTTTACGCAATGCTAGAAGATAACCAAAACTGAGGTGGTTGAATCTCTTATACAAAAGAGTTGTGGATTGATTGGTTTTTACTACAAGAACTTGATCTTCTTGTGAAACATCCATTAGTTGGAACATTTTTCCTACCCCTGATGCACGAGCTACAATTGCTCCATTATGAGTTTTGTCTTTGATAAGACAAAGTTTCTCACCATTATTTTGATCAAATTCAACTTGCAAATTGTGCTCAAGTAACTGACTTATTGAAAGTAGGTTAGCTGACATTTGTGAGTTCTTAGTGGAAGGCAAATTTCACCAATTCCCTAAACTTCATAGGAGGTATCATCACCCAATGAAACTTGCCCATAGGATGTGGATGGTGTGAGATCACTAAACCATTCTTGTTCCTCCATCATGTGTCTGGATGCACCATAATCAACATACTAGACTAAACTACTTGATGTGGAGGTCTTTATTTCTGCAGCATACAGGTATTCTTCATCATCTAAATTACCTGTTGAGGCAACATTTCCTTGTTGCTTATTTAGCTTTTTCTACCAATGAGGTGTCTTTTTCTTGTCCCCTTGATGTGGTTTATGTGGCTTCTTGTGACTGGACTCACCATTGACATAGGAGTTATACCAACACTCTTTGAGTTCGTGACCCTTTTTAACACAAATTTGGCATTTCTTTTTCTTGAGTGAAGAGTTGTCTTGATTTTGTTTAGACTATCCTGATGGACCACTCTGATGGTCAGGTTGTTTTCCCTTTTGCTTTGCTGCTAGGGCTTGATTATCTTGAGATCCAGTCTCACCAAATATTGCTTCGTCTTGTTGAAGCAAGTTTACTAGTTCTTCAAATGAAGGGGTTTTATTAGCCACACTTAAGCATGTGACAAACACTCTAAATTAGGGGGGTAGTGCTCTCAGTATAATGGGTACTAGAGAGTCATCTTCTACATCTTCCCCTAACACTTGTAGAGTGGTTCTTATTTTGGCAACTCTTCTAAAAAAGGCTTCTACCTTCTCACCATTTTCCATTTTGAGACAATGAAGTTGACATTGCAAGTGGAGGATTTGGTTTTAGTTTCTAGCCTCATACACAGTTTTGAGGCAATTCCAAGCATCTTTTGTAGAGGTGGCAGTACAAATGTGAGGTTGAACCTCATCATTCACACCAAACAAAATGATCATTTTGTCCTTTTGATTGGCCTTGTCAAACTTATTCTGATCTTCACCTGCTTGTTGAGGTTTTGTGGTTGTTCCAGAGACAATATCCCAAAGGTCCTCAAATTCTAACTAGGTTTGAACCTTAGTTTTCCAGGTGACATAATTGTCACCTCTCAAGATTTGAGAATCTGGTAGCATGATTTTAGGTGCACTAGGAGCCATTTCTAAAGTGTGGATGTCCTTATATCTCTGATTTCCTTATATATTTGGCTTAAAAATATAATATTTTTCTCCAGATACAATGTACTTTCCTCATAATTTGATTGTAAGTGTGAAAATAATAATAATATAGTTTTAAATGGCTTTAACTATATTAAATTTAGCACTTTTAATTGTTTCTAAAGTTTAACTATAGAAAAGAAAAAGAATTTTAAAAATAATTTAACATTTTGTTATATTACTAAAATTCTTTTCTAATTATAAAGTTAACTATTAGAAATATTTAGGTTTTGGAAGAAAAAAAGGGACCTTTTTGTTTTCTCCAACTCCTCTTTTCAGATCAAATGCTTCAGATTCAGATTCCTTCACCTCCAATGCTTCAGTTTGTGATGCCTTCTATTCAATGCAAATCTGTAACACCTCTTTTTACTTCAAATTGCAACATTCTTTAGTATATTGATTTTTGCACTCTCATTGCCAATCATTCCAGTACCATACAAGTGGATTTCAATGCAGAACACCTTATAAACTAATCTCAGATGCTTCTTGTTTTATTGAATGGAGGATCAATAGAGTTTGAGATCTGGGGTAAGATAAATCACCCCAGCAAAAGAAAACACCTTAGCAAATTAAAATGCCTCAATAAAGTACCTTTCTATGCCTCCTTTGCAACAAATTTCTACACCTCCTTTGCAATGCCTTTATCAGATTCAATACTCCTTCAAAAATGTGGAATGCAGATTTCAATGTGGAATTTGATAATTTTGTATAGCTTTCTTCTAATGCCTTTGGAGGAGATTCACAAACAACAAATTTAGATTTTAAAAATGCCTTCAAACAAATTGACTTGGACGCAGCAAATTTGTACAGCTTATGTGGTTGTTGAAACATCTTTGTAGATTTGATTTAGAAAGATGATCTGGTTACTCCTTCACCCACTCCCTCGTGCAAGTTTTCAACCTCCCATTTTCACACACAGGCACATAGATCAATATTGCTCCGATACCATATTGATGAGCAATGAGCAAATTGTTTATTGAGATAGCAAAAAATGTATAAAATATAAAGTGGTTGAATGACCACTTAGTCGGGCATACCCGACCAACTACTCAACCAACTATAACTATGAAATAGATATTAGTTGGGATATACAAATGATGTAATAGTAAACATTAAAAATATTTTAACAAAAATCATGTGCTTAATCCAGGTGATAGCACTATAAAATCATTTACAAAGTCCATTGGCATTCATGTCATAATTCATCCAATTACAAATTACAATAAATATGTGCAACAATATAATAAATCAAAAAACTCTCCAATCGCCACGAACCCATATGGTTCTCCTACAAGCCGAGAGACATGAACATAGCTCAAGCGCTTTTCTACCCAACCATGAAGCAATTACACTTCATCAGATCCCTTCATAACATGAAGGAAACCCAGTCTTACATGAAATGTCTAGCTACCTAGAAACAACTAGCAGGAGGGAACACCCGATGCAACCTAATGTCTAATTTGTACAATTCTAAATAATGAAATGTAGATTGTCTCACAACAAGATGTGGTAGAGATATATATCAATACAGTTTGCTAGATAAAATATTCATCTTTTTCAGTAACTGCTCATTTAGATCTAAACATTTGAAAATTAATTACTGGTTCAATTCCTAAAAAGAGGAAAATCCATCTCTAATAATCCACATTCGGCATCCTAGCCTAAAAGTAACCCAAAACACTCATAGCTAAAAATCTACTTTCTTTTCACAACAAATAAGTAAAATAACAAAAATAAATAAAATAACAACCCATATTCACCTATAGTCCATCTCTAATTCCCTTTCCAAAGCATCACTCAGAAAAACACACTTTCAAGCAAGTAATAAAGAAGAACATCATTCATTCATTCATTCATTCATATATATATATATATATATATATATATATATATATATATATATATATATATATATATATATATATAGTTTTATAATCTAATCTTATTTTATTTCTTAATAGTTTGTAGAAAACTAATGTTAACTACTTCCTATCCAATTGTTGTTTTGTGATTCAAGCAATTTGTTCAAATAAAGACATAATAAGAGTTTATGAATGGTTCAACATCAAATGAACATAAATAATAATTAGAAAATCAAATTGTCTCTATTCTATGAAATAATATAACTGTTTTAAAGAGTTTTACATGAAGCTACAGAAGCATAACAATCAAGCTACAGAAAACAAGTATGTCTGCTACAGGAACTGTAAGCACAAAAATCACGCACAGCCTCCACAAGGACCCCTATGATGATTTTAATCCTTGTCACGTACATGTAAGCATGAAATAATGTCCTCTACGAAGCAGACCTCTTGGTGAAGTGTCATTTCTTCCATCTTGTGCTCTCTCTCTCTCTCTCTCTCTCTCTCTCTCTCTCTCTCTCTCTCTCTCTCTCTCTCTCTCTCTCTCTCCAACACTTTTGCGACACTTGTCGATTTGTGTTTTCTAAGCTTTTGACCCTATTCCTAAGCCTTGTATGCATCTTGTAGGTGAGTTTTCACCTTTTCCCTATGTTTTTCATCCTCTCCACTCCTAGAAGCCTTCTAGAGGTCCCCCCTATCCATCTCTAACTTTTGATTTTTAGTTTCACTCAACCAATCCAAATGTCCCCCTATTATTTCCAGATCTCCCCCTGGGAGATCCTACTTTGCAAGTGGAGATTTGGATTCTTGCACATAATTGACTTGCTTCTAGAGGTAGAACACCTCCTTTTCATCTTCTCTACCATCTCCCATCATGCATTTCCTCTTTGACCCCTTTCTTTCCAAATCTCCCCCTGAGTGACCTTTAAAAAGTAGGATCTCCCCCAAGCGACCCTACTAGTGAAAGGAGCGACCCTGTCGCATTTCCAGCCATGGAAAAACTTGAGTTTCTAACTCGAAATAGCTCTGTTTTTGCCCATTTTTCTTCCAGTTCACACGATTTTTTATGCCTAATATGGAGTTGACTATTTCATGAACCTACACATGCATAATTAACTCTATTTGATCTAAAATTAACAACTCATTCTCTCTCATGCATTATTCCAACTCCAATTCCTCTTCAATGATAAACTATTATTGATTTATCACTCTCTAATCAACTGAGTTTACTAGGTAATCAATCTAGTTCACTCCCTAATCAATCCTTGTTAACTCATCAATCATTTGAGTTAACTTATCAATCAATCCCCTTCTTCTAACCTATAAATACCCCCTCCCTCAAGCACAAAGGGAGGCAAATTCATTGTGCACACAACTCTTGCTAAGTTTTTGCTCTCCAATCAGCATTCTCATGCTCACACAGGATGAAGGTGCCTTTTATTTGTTCATTGTTCATCAAGATTTCACATAAAGCTCTTCAAGCATCATTATACTGCTTTAATCAATGCCATTGTGCTCATCAAAAGCTCTCATTGAGCTCTCTCAAGCTTCTACAAGCTTCTTTTGCTTCTTTGTGTTGACTTGTCATCAAGAGATCTTCCCGCTGCTTCAAGAGGATACGAGGTTTCCATCAAAGATTTATGAGGGTAGTGAAGTCACACAAATCTTCTCTATTTTAGGTTCCTCTATGCTTCTTTTCAATTGGTAGTAATTAGAAAATCAAAATTACTCTTGGGATTAGTAATTTATTGCTTTTTCCTTGATAAAATAGTCAGATCTAGTATTTTAGAAGTAATTTGCATTCATAGTTTAATTCATTTAATCACAATTTCCTTTTCTAGATTAGTTGTTTTAAAACATTTGAAAACCCCAAAAACATAGAATTAGGTTAAATTCATTCTAGTTGCATTCATATTTCCTTTCTTAGATTAAAAAGCATCTTTATTTCCAAAATACAAAAAAAAGCACAAAAACAAGTTTGCACTTCATGTAGCTTTGCATGCATAAAAATATACAAAAGAACAAAAACATTAGTCAAATAAATAACTTGCAAACCCTTGATATCATCACAAGGTTAACCACAGTTAACTATTCAGTCAAACCCTTGATAATGTCACAAGGTCAACAAAAGTCAACGCACAACTAAACCTTAGGTCAACCAAAACCCTAGGTCAAAACTCTTAGTTTAATCAAAGGTTGGTCCACATACACCTATCCCTTGTCTTGGCTCACGAATGTGCCCAGGATTAAGAGGTGAGTGGGTAAGGGCAATCTTAGGCGAGATTGAAGAAATTCATCTAAGACCTCAACAAGATCCATTCGTCTTGCAACAACTAGAGGCATTTAGAAAACTTCAAATACAGCATGCAATCATTCAACAAATTGAAAGATATCAAGCCATCAACGAAAGTAACAGTTTACCCACATAGAGGTGGAACAATAGAAATCCTAACAGACAAAGAGTAACTAGTGACCCTTCGAGTCATAGGGTTATCTCAACAACAACAGTCATTGAATGAAACATTTACATTAGCACACAACAACAAAGGCCCCAAGATGTGCTGACCCCTCTCTACGAAGTTCATCTCTCCAATGAGCCAGACCCCCACCGTGTCTTGCCTCCTCTTGACTGAATACTTTCACGAGAGTGAGCATGACGTGGCGGATCACCCTATGGAAAGGAGGGAAGGGTCCGTGTGCATGCCAAAATTCAACTCGACAGCCCCAGGCAATCAAAGTCATTATTTTGAGCGTACATAATTTGGTGAACCCGACTTGAAATTACAAATCCTTCTAGGACGAGTAGTTTTGCACTCCAACCTCAGATACTCATTCATCACCATATGATGTTAGCTTCACAACATATTTTGGTGAACCTTTGGTTTTGTAGTTTGCATCCCAAACGTATAGATCACATCACAACTTTAATAGTCAAACCCTTCAAAACAATATCTCGACAAAAATTTTCACTTTATTCTTCATAGCTGCTTCTACTGCATCAACTTCTATCACCTTCACCATCATCCATTCCATTTATTTTGTGGTGTCTATAGCACCCCTGAATATGATGAAACCTGACTTAAACCAAAGGAATATTCCCTCAAAAGAATCAGAAACTCCTTCTTTCGATAGGTATGTGTCGTCGCATCTGAATGCACAAATCACCAACTGCTATGACTATGAAGACTCAAATTATGAACAAGACCAAAGAGACCAATGCGAATCTAGGCATTCTTTGTCTTTCAACAACCTAGGTTGGGAGCATAATCTGGCCATACCAAGTGCACCACCCAAATCTAGGAGGGTAAGGTCAAAAATACGTCGACCTGATCAAACTTCCATAAGCACATCAAGTACTCATCTAGATAAGGAAGTAAAATGATTAGAAAAACACCTGCAAGAAGCGAAAGACACTCAAGAGGCATTGAGAGTTGCCTTCCGAGAAGAACAAAGAGAAAATGTTGTACAAGAAGAAGCACACCACCATGACTATACTCGGAGAGAAAATCATAGAAACGAGGAAACACCTAAAGTTGCCACACATGCAGCTTTAATTGCAACTCTAGTGCAAAGGATTAGAATGCTAGAGGCAAATCAAGCTACTCCTGAAAGAAGACAAAAGTCCCATGATGGTGTTTGAATTGAACAATATCAGGGGGCATCTCAAAATCCCCCCTATCTCAACTACTATTTGTGAAATGTAAGTAATGACACGTGTCTGAATGGGAATCCTCCTATTCAGAACAATCCAACAAATCTGATAGTGGGTTATCAAAACCCACCAATAGAGCTATTTCTATCAACCCCTCAATCTCAAAGTGCCTTTCTCGGAACATACCTCAAGTATTTGAAAGAACCTCTTGATCAAAAAATAAGGAATGTACAGTTACCTCAGCCATTGCCAGATCTCCCAAAATTCAAAGGAGAAGGAGATCCAAACTCTCATATTAAAGCCTACACTACAATGATAAGAGAACTCCTCCCTTAGGATGGGGTTGTTGCCAAAATCTTTCTGAAAACACTCAAAGGAATAGCTCTGGATTGGTACTATCATTTGCCAGAGGCTTCAATTCACTTGTTTAGACAATTAATTGGAGACTTTATTATGGCATTTGACATGAACAAACTTGTCAAAACAAGGATCAGAAAATTCCTCACCATGAAGCAAGAACTGAATGAATCTATAGCCCACTTTGTGACTAGATGGAGGCAAGTCCTCTATTCCTCAACCAGTGCCCCAAATATGGACCATCGTGAACTATGCAATCTTTTCTTACACGCCTTAAACAAGGACATGAGAAAAGATGTTCAAATATTACCATACAAATCTTATGAAGAAGCATTAGAAAGTGCTTTGAGGATAGATCAAGCCCCCATTGACAATGGCAAAAAGGTCTATGGGTCAACTGGAAAGTTAACAAGGGAAGATACAGGGAATAATGCTCCTAGAATCAAAATTCTTAAGAACAAAAATGCAACCACAGACAAGGTAATAGATCAACCCCTATCAAGAAAGTAAGAGATGATTATAATGGGAGAGACTACTACCCTCCTAATGTAAATGCAATAGATCGACCTAGGAACAACGGGTACTATTCGAGGGACAATTACCAAAATTTGAATCGCAACAGAAACAAAAATGGAAATGATGGAAGATATGAGAGACCCCCATATGAGTTCAATCAGTTTTGTTCTTTTCATAGAGAAAGGGGGCATAGCATAAAATTCTATAGAGAATATAACCGGTTTATAGTGAGGTTGCCAGAAGACCAACAGCGGTTATTCATAGAAATGTTCTTGAACCCGCAAGAAGTCACTCTAGATAACAAGGGCACAAGACAAACCCAAGCCCCAATAGCCCCACAAAATGCAAAAATGAAAATCTATCAAGATCCCTTTCCCACACATAAAGATGCATAAACATCAAACCAAAACAAAGTAGCCCAAGGTAGCAACACTAGCATCCCACCACAACTAGGATAGAAAGGTGAAGCTAGGATGGTGGGATTAGTCAAGATTCTACACAATGAAGAAAAAGAGGAAGATCATGAGAATGAAAATGAGTAAATAGAAGCATAAAATGATGTTTTTTTGGTAGTGGAACCAATACCAACTCTGATCGGACCTTATGAACTTATCGAAGACCTAAAGAAGACATACGCTCACTGAAAGGAAGCTAGGTGTGCGGAAACGCTTCCTACACTACTCTATTGAGGAGAGGGCTATGCAAATTCAACTTTATCCTAACTATTACAGTGATGTTAAACCATTAACATGAGATATAATAGCAAAACACAAGAGCCAGAAAGAAGACAGAAGAAGAGAGACAGAGATTTATGGTGGGGAAAACCCTTATCGGGTGAAAAACCCCACACTCAGAAACCTGCACAATGTATTAACAAATCTGAAAGAATGTTTACAATACACTTGCAATGCAAGCTTCAATGGTCTTTGACACTCATGTCTGGAGTCAATCTGAAAGCATAACAATACCTGTAAACCTGTGATACAAACTCCATCTCCAAGCACCTGTTTAAATAGAACATACAAGGCAATTTTGGACCTTTCTTGGAATGGGCATCCAATATGGCATCTTGGACCAAAACTCACACCTAGGGACACTTGGTCAACAATGTAGAATGTGTCTGACACTTGTCCATAGCTCCCATCCCAAAGAGGTCACCTATTTCCAAAATGGGCTATGACAGATGCTCTTACGACACTTACGACTGTCATAGAATCTGTCATAGTGGTTACAACTTACAGCTGTAAGAGAATCTATCATACACATGCTATAAATAGCATATTCTCCTACAACACATTATATTCCACCTTGGGGCGCCCAAATATGCCTCATTCAAAGATGCTACATGACACATGTCATTACCTATCTTACAAACTTCTATTCTCGACTCTTACATGTCATAGATTCGTCATAGGAATCCGTCATAACCATTTCGGTCAAACATTCCTTACACAACATAGAAGATGCTGACACATGGCAAAATATTCCTACCACTAAGTGGGACGCCTATCTCCTCATGTGAGGACAAAATACCAAGTTGTCATAATCCATGTAGGATTGACACATCACCATGCCACATCCCACAATATGACAAAGTGGAATTTCCAATTATTTACAACATAGGCAATTGAATAATAAATACAAACATTACAAATGTAGAGAATTACCAAGGTTGAGACACCTTAATTCCCAACATTCTCCCACTTGTCGAACACCTTGTAAGAGCCAATAGAAAAATAGGATTTAACTGCTATAGGCCGAGAGGCCCATAGACTCCGAACACCATCTAAACTTCTCTGTGCCCACTGGTTTCGTCAATGCATCTGTAACATTTCAAAGTATCTACCTTCTCCAAATTTATCTTTCCATCCTCAACCATGTCCCTCATGAAGTGAAACTGAACATCAATGTGCTTGGTTCTAGCATGGAAAGTTGGATTCTTTGCAAGACAAATTGCACTCTAACTGTCACAACTAATCGTGATCTGACCTGCATCAACACCAATATCAGAACACAATATCTTAAGACAAATGGCTTGCTTACAAGCATGAGTTGCTGCCATATACTCAGCTTCTGTCGTGGACAAAGCAACAACAAGGTGTCGCTTACTCATCCAACTAATAGCACCACCAAACAGTGTAAAAACATAAGCACTAGTGGATCTCCTGCTGTCAATGTCACCTGCCCAATCTAAATCCACAAATCCATGAATATCAACAAAATGCAAAGGTCTTGAAACATTACCATGATAGCAAATGGAATACTCGAAAGTACCCCTCAAATATCTAAACACTCGCTTAACTGCATCCCAATGAACCCGTCCAGGATTAGCCATAAATCGACTAAGGACTCCCACTGCTTGGGCAATATCTGGTCTTGTGCAGACCATAGTATACATCAAACTGCCAATAGCACTAGCATAAGGTACTCTGCTCATGTCCTCCACCTCACTAGGAGATTTTGGACAATCCTCAACAGACAACTTTGTCCCCAAAGAAATGGGAACACACAATGGCCTACAATCTCCCATGCTGAATCTATCCAACACGGTCTTAACATACTTACTTTGACTTAACCAAAGTTTTATGTTGGTTCTGTCTCTTCTGATTTCCATTCCTAGAATGTACCTAGCTGCCCCTAAATCTTTCATTTCAAACTGAGCTGACAACTGAGATTTAAAATTAGAAATCATATTCTTACCCTTCCCAATGAGAAACATATCATCAACATATAGTGCAACAATGAGAATACGATCACCATCAAACTTATAATAAACACAGTGATCCGATTTCGATCTCACAAATCTAATTGACAACACAAAGGCATCAAACTTCAAGTACCATCTCCTAGGGGATTGCTTCAAACCATACAAAGACTTCTTAAGTTTGCAAACCAAATTTTCTTTACCTTTTACCATGTAATGCTCTGGCTGTGACATGTAGATTTTCTCCTCCAAGTCACCATGAAGGAAAGTTGTCTTCACATCCATCTATTCTACCTCCAAATCATAAGCTGCTGCGAGAGACAACAGGAATCGAATAGATGTCAACTTTGCAATGGGAGAGAAGATCTCACCATAATCTATGCCCTCCACTTGTGAATACCCCTTTGTAACCAATTTGGCCTTATACTTCTCAATACTGCCATCTGCACCAATCTTCTTCTTGAACACCCATTTGCATCCAACGGGTTTCCGTCCAGGAGGCAAAGGCACCAAGTCCCAAGTTTGATTCTTTTCCAAAGAAGCCATTTCTTCCTCCATGGCCTCCTTCCAGGAACCTGCATCCTTCATGTCCAAAGCCTGATACAGTTCTAGATTCATCACTGTTAGTGAGCAAAGCATAAGCACAACTAGAATCAAGCAATGTAAAACCAAACCTTTCAGGTTGCTTCCTTATCTGTGTAGACCTCCTCAAGAGCTGAGGTTGAGGTTCAGCTTCTTCTAAGCTTTCAGAGCTGCTAGAGCTCTCCTCATCATCAGGTCCAACATTGTCTTTCTGTTCAGTCTTCTTAGGGGTGAGAGGAAACTGAACAACATCCTCTTTCGTTTCTTTTTCTTCTGGCTGCAAAACAGTGGAAGAAGGTGTAATCTCTCTGAAGATGACACTTTTTCTATACAACACTTTTTCAGCCACGGGGTCCCAAAGCTTGTACCCTTTCACACCAACACCATAGCCGATGAAGATACACTTAACAGCTTTGTTCTCCAACTTTGACCGCTTCTCCCTAGGCACATGTGCATATGCCTCACAACCAAAAACATGAAGATGCCTTACTGAAGGCTTTCTACCAGACCACACCTCCATGGGTGTCTTTCCAACAAGAGCTGATGTAGGAGATCTATTTACCAGATAGCAAGCAGTGGTAATAGCTTCAACCCAAAACTTTTGTTCTAGACCAGCTCCACTAAGCATACTCCTAGCCTTCTCCATCAGTGTCCTGTTCATCCTCTCTGCAACTCCATTTTGCTACGGTGTGTATGGAGTTGTCTTATGTCTTTCAATCCCAAGTTCCTTGCAATATTTATCAAATTCTATAGAATAGAACTCACCACCGTTGCCAGTTCTCAAACATTTAATCTTTTTACCAGTCTAATTTTCAGCAAAGGCTTTAAACTCCTTAAACTTGCTATAGACTTCAGATTTGCTTCTGAGAAAATAAAACCATGTCCTTCTACTATAATCATCTATAAAAGATACAAAGTATACATATTTTGATAATGAAGGAACATTAACAGGACCAAACACATCAGAATGAATGAGATCCAACACACCAGAAGACTTATGCGAACTCGAGTAAAACTGAACACGGTTTTATTTTCCATAAATGCAATGTTCGCAAAAGTTGAACTCAAGATTACAATCATCTAACCCCTCAACGAGGTTCTTATTTTTTTGGGTACACAGACCCTTCTCACCAATGTGGCCAAATCTCTTATGCCATAACATTATCTTTTCTGCAGGAAGTTTAACTTCCAATGCATGATTACAACCATCAAGACTAGAAACAACAAATTTCTTCACTGCTTGTTTAGATGGTGGGGATGAAGTGACTACTGCCCTCTTCCTTGAGTCAGAAGAACTATTGCATTGTGAAATGCATGCCTCCAGCTGAAATAAAGTACCTCTCCAAGTACCCTTAGCAAGCACCATAGATCCTCTAGTCATCTTGCATCCTTCTTTTGAAAAGACAACCTGCACACCTGCATCATTCAAACTACTTACAGAAAGCAAGTTCCGTGCTAAGCCTAGGATGTGCATAACCCTAGAGATCCCCTTCACTCGACCATCAGGGAATCGGATAGAGACTCTTCCACGACCAATGATCTTCAGATGAGAGTCGTCACCCAGACACACCTTTCCACCATCGAACTCCTCATACTTAGTAAACCAATCTTGATCCAAGGTCATGTGGAATGATGCACCAGAGTCGATTAGCCACACATCATTAGATGCATGGGTTGCCAGGGCTGCGACGAAGGCATCATCGTCATCTTGTGATTTGTCAGAATCTGAATCAGGGGCTTTCTTCTTTTTCTTCTTCTCCTCTTTGCATTCCTTTTGGAAATGCCCGGTCTTGCCACAGTTCCAACAAAGAGCCTTGGACTTTCCAGGAGATTTAGATCTCCCATAGGATTTGGATCTACCCTTCTCAGCTTTCTTGTCCTTCTTCTTCCCTTTCTCCTTGGGTCTTCCATGAACTGCAAGGGCTTCTTTGGCTGCCTCAGAAGACTTTCTCCGCATCTCTTCAGATGATAGTGAAGAAACCACCTCTTCCATTTTGAATGTAGATGTGGTGCTTCCGATTGCCATGACAAGATGATCCCATGAGTCCAGCAGAGAACAAAGCAGGGTCATACACCGATCCTCCTCCATCTTTACACCAATAGATGTCAATTGTGCAACCAGCATGTTAAAGGCATTCATATGCTTAGCCATGGATCCTCCGTCCTCCATTCGAAGAGAATACAACTTCTTTCTCAGGAAAAGTTTATTGACAAGGGATTTGGCTTGATACACATCCCCCAACTTCTTCCAAAGGAGTTTTACAGTAGCCTCCTCATGGACATTTAACAACACAGAATTGGCAAGACTAAGTCTTATGAGACCCTTAGCCTTCTGATCCTTAAGATCCCACTCATCTTGAGTCATTGTAGCTGGTTTAGTTTCGTTCACACTTTCCCAAAGGTCTCGGTCAACTAACATGTCTTCCATCTTGAGCTTCCACAGTTCAAAATTATTGCTGTTGAACTTCTCTACTTCAAACCTTCCTGATGTGCTTGCCATCTCCTTGCTGCAATAAGATACAGAATGCTCTGCACAGACTCCCACTCAACCTAATATTATCTCAAAAAACCCCTACCCAACAACTAGGACCAAAGGTGACCAAGCTCTGATACCAACTGAAAGGAAGCTAGGTGTGTAGAAATGCTTCCTACACTAATCTATTGAGGAGAGGACTATGCAAATTCAACTTTATCCTAACTATTACAGCAATGTTAAACCATTAACATGAGATATAACAGTAAAACACAAGAGCCAGAAAGAAGACAGAAGAAGAGAGACAGAGATTTACGGTGGGGAAAACCCTTATCAGGTGAAAAACCCCACACTCAGAAACCTACACAATGTATTAACAAATCTGAAAGAATGTTTACAATCCACTTGCAATGCAATCTTCAATGGTCTTCTACACTCATGTCTGGAGTCAATCCAGCAGCATAACAGTACCTGTAAACCTGTGATACAAACTCCATCTCCAAGCACCTGTTTAAATAGAACATACAAGGCAATTTTGAACCTTTCTTGGAATGGGCATCCAATATGGCATCTTGGACCAAGACCCACAACTAGGGACACTTGGTCAACATTGTAGAATGTGTCTGACACTTGTCCACAGCTCCCATCCCAAAGAGGTCACCTATTTCTAAAATGGGCTATGACAGATGCTCTTACGACACTTACGACCGTCATAGAATCTGTCATAGTGGTTACAACTTACAGCTGTAAGAGAATCTATCATACACATGCTATAAATAGCATATTCTCTTACAACACATCATATTCCACCTTGGGGCGCCCAAATATGCCTCATTCAAAGATGCTACATGACACATGTCATTACCTATCTTACAAATTTCTATTCTCGACTCTTACATGTCATAGATTCGTCATAGGAATCCGTCACAACCGTTTCGGTCAAACATTCCTTACACAACATAGAAGATGCCGACACATGGCAGAATATTCCTACCACTAAGTGGGATGCCTATCTCCTCATGTGAGGACAAAATACCAAGTTGTCACAATCCATGTAGGATTGACACATCACCGTGCCACATCCCATAATATGACAAAGTGGAATTTCCAATTATTTACAACATAGGCAATTGAATAATAAATACAAACATTACAAATGTAGAGAATTACCAAGGTTGAGATGCCTTAATTCCCAACACTCACATTTCATTCATTGACTTCCTCAGGAATTCCCCTTCACATCACTTAACATTACTAAAAGCCATAGGGTTAAAATATCTTGACCAAATTATGCCACCACCTAGCGAGCAAATCAACCATGTAGACTATGACATCAATCCACCAAATTTGAAACTCAAAGATCTAGGGTTCTTCTTCGACTTAAAGCAGATGCCTTCCAAGACAGAGTTAACCAAGAAAGGAGACCTTGTGTTATATCTGCAAGTTTGGATCTATGACACTTGCATTAAATGAACCTTAATTGATGATGGAGCTACAGTGAACATAGTTCTATTCTCCCTTCTAGAGAGAATGGGTTATGGACACACCAATATCACCGCTTCACAAGATACTTTGAGCAGGTACGATAACCTAAAAGCTACCATGATAGGTAAGATTACCCTTCCAGTGACTTTGAGACCTAAAACTGTTCCTACCACATTCTATGTCAGAGACAAAGACATGGGATACAACTTGCTCCTTGGAAGATCATGGATACATAGGATGAAAGCAATACCATCCACATTATTTCAAGAGGCTCGATTCTTACATCTGGGGAAGGTATACATTGTGAAAGGGGATCCAAAACCTTTTAGCATGTTAAAGTCGAACACATCAAACAAGCATATAGGCATCCCCATAGATTATGAACTTCCCACCAACAAATTGATTGTCCCTAGTCCTACACTACAATCAATATGCATCAAACGAATAGAAACTCTAGAGAAAACCATAAACATTGCGGAGATGAAAAATCAAGAGGATGAGGTACCATCGAAATCAAAGGAAATTGTTCCTAAGGAAAAAACAATTAAGATCATGGAATGGATAGAGCAGGACAGACCTCTCCAATTCCCTCTAGAAGTGCTCATGATCAATTTTCAAACTTCCTACAAACTCTTCCCTTGCATAGGGAAAAAACCTCATAGAACTGAGGGTCTGGTATTTGAAACCACTACGTTAGATTTGAGAAATGTAGACCCACACACTTTCTTTGATTCTAAGCAAGCCATAACAGAAAATTACACTCCTTTGTCACCCTTAAGTGAAACACATGTCCCCGACACACCAAAAGAAATAGAGACATATGAGCCTCTCACACCAGTAGAGGACTCATACAGACCTTTGACACCCATGGAAGACATGCATTCCATTGACAAGGAATCAACCAACATAATAGGAATGCTCCCAAGGATGCTTATAGTATCCCAACCACAAGAGCAATTGACCACTTCTACCTCAATACAATCAAATGAACTAGACGAGTGGAAAGCACCTTTGGTTCAACTTGAAATGGTTGAAAGACTTCTAGATGAAGATGAAGAAAGTGAAGCTACTTTTCACAAAGAATGGAAGATGAGGGTGTCAGTCGGCACTGATGACCCTGTCATTTTTGAGTTAGCAGGAAGTTACATCAGGTATTCCATGGATTTAAGACTAGAACCAAATGGGAGGATGAGTATAAGATTTGTCCCTCCTAATGAGCAAAGGGAGCCACAAAATCCCCTTTAGTTGTTCCAATTTTTGCGAAGAATTCAAGAGAGACAAGATGTGAAAATCTCCATGCAAGAATAGTTTGACCTGTTAGCAGAGTTATTAAGATTTGATGGAGGCCTGTATTGGACCCCTTCCCATCAACAAGCCTTTTGAGACTTACTCCATCTCACACTGCCAAGGGAAACCATTGAGTTGGAAACAATAGAATCAAATGACAAACCCTACATAATAGGAGAACATGTCCTAAGATGAGGTAGCACAAAGAATAAGAAAAGAAGATGAAAAAGAGCTTTCACAGAGGACTGGAAAGGTCCTTATATGGTTAAAGAAGACATTGGAAACAATGCCTATCTCTTGTGCACAATGGAGGGAGAGGAATTTGGTGAAATAATCAATGCCTTTCACCTCAAGAAATACTATGTCTAAAAAACCATAAAAATCATAAAACATAAAAAATACAAAAAAAAATTGTAAAAATAAAAAATATCTAAAAGAATTCATTTCTTGCATTTTAGTATCATTCTATTCACCTTGCATTACAGTTAATGACTTACTCTTGTGTTATTTTCTTTTTAGTAAGGAGTCTAGTGTTTCCTAGATATACGTCATCCTTTCAAGACCTAGAGATTCCCCATTTTCACAATTGTCATTATCCCCCCTTCATTCCCAGTGATTCTAATCAAAGCCTAGCTCTTAGCTTTACACTAATCCCAATCTTAATGAGCCAAGATGTTAGGTCTAAAACAATGTCGGTATTCAAACCTACAATGTTCAAAGGAAGCTTGCAAGTAGACCTTCCCAATTATTCCCTAGTAATTGAAAAGTCTGATCAGATTACAAAAACTTTAGGTGGCACTTGGCCCCTTATCTTCCCTGACCAAAAACATCAAGCGGATCAAAACTCTGAAGGAAGCAATCTAAAATCCAAGTGAATAAAAAAATGAGTGATCAAAATAAGAGTGATCAAGAAAAGTGAGAATTGAGAGATCAAGCTTGCATATCAAAAGTTCCAAAAGCATTCATTTTCATAAAAACTCAAAATCTGAAAAAATGTGAAAATCAAGTGAGGAAATACAAAAAAAAGCAAAAAAAGCAAAAAAGAGAGATACAAAAAAAAGAGTGAAAGAGAGAATATTGTTGAATGTCTATACTCTTGGGTGGAGATCAGTCTAATCTTAAAGCCTCAAGGGTGACATTCAAACAGAGAAAGAAAGGTATAAAGCACACACACACACACACTAGCTAAGTAAAGCTGAGAACCTAGTAATGTCTAGGATCATCTTCTATTTAGGGACCTTAGTTCTTTCCCATTTATCCTTTACCTCGGGGTATCTTGCTTGCCATCTATGATCTAAGTCTAGCAAACATCAATAAAGTTTGTTTTTGATAATATAAGGTGGCAAAAACTAGGGACTGAACCCTTACAATAGAAGCCCAAAAAAGAACAACAAAGGCTCAAAAACAAAAAGAGCCACCAAACCCAGCTACAGCTTAAATAGCATTAACAGCTGAAAAATAGTAGATAGTAAAAGTAGCAGTCTAACAGTAGATGAATAGAAAGTAAATAAAGTTTGTTACTTGTCTAAAGTTAAAAGTTTATTAGATTGTCTTATCTATATAAGGATTAGTGTTTATCCTATAACAAAGCCTAAAATCATAACCACTCCATTTTCATTCCTACTCCCCACTTGAGTTTCAAAACCCTATCTCACAGCCTTTAATAGGTCTCTTATATTAGGACAACTCGCAATCTCCTGGATTGAAAATCACACTAAAGAGAATTCATGTTGTTTGTTCCACATTGCATTCATACCAAAATCAGAAAAAGAGTCTCAAAGCAATAAAGTCAATGTCATTACTTGTGACATCCAGTAGAGGTAAAAGTTTCAGTTTAGCATTTCTTGTGTTCTTTCATTAGCATATCGTAAACTGTATCTCATATATATGCCACAAAAAATATACAAAAAAATGTCATCATTATCATACTTGCATTGTTAGAAGAGTTGAAAGGTCAAAACATAATCAAAAAGTTCTAAAACTTCCATAATGCACAAGAGATGAGTACATGTCTGATAGACAAAAACCATAAAAAGATGAACTTTCATAGATATATCCAAAGTTTACCTATACAAGAGTATCAAAGAGCTAGGACAAAATACTCTCAAGGGAAATAAAGGCTCCCCATGCAAGGGGCATGATTGCAAAGAGAAGAAAAAGTAATATCAAGGCCAGTTCCCTCCAACAAAACCATCAGGACTTCTGCTTATTTTCCTATGAGTGTCACTCGTCACTCCATGAGACCTATGGGAGCGAGGCATCCTACTGTGAGCGTGTGATTGTGAAGGCCCTATCGTACTAGCATCTCGTCATCCAAAATTGAGACAAGCCATCTCCTGAAGCACCTGATTCTCACCCTTAAGGGTGCGAATCTCGGCCTTCAAGTTTGCACTCGCCTGACATCCATAATAGGCAGGAGCAAAAATGTTAGTGTGTCGCCTAATAGTACGAGGCACACTAGGATCAACCAAGAGGTGATCTCAAATCAATCTGATGAAGGGAGAAGCCAAGCCAACATTAATCTCATGAACAAAAGCCCTCCACTCTTCAACATTAGCTGGAAAGTGAACCAAAGGAGAAAGATGTGTTAGTTCCTCACAAAAAGAAAAGAAAAAAAGAGAGAAAGGACAAAAGTGTGAAAAATGATATACAAAAGTAGACTCACGTGGATCACCAGACTACTAGGCAGGTTTAAACTTTCACATCACCTCATCAAAATGAGGAGGTCCAGGAACCACTGACAAACCCTCATGGATGTCAAGTGCATCATTCGCATCATCTATATCATCAATACCCTCAACCTGTGCATCCTAGATTAATTGGAGTAGGATATTGTTTTGTGGTTTGACAATTGGTTCATATTGTTGTTACTATGCCTGTGGAGCTGACCTAAAGGTAGTGATATTGTGCAGAAGGTAAACATGTTTTATGGAGTTAAGTGGGAGCTATTTCAGGTCCACCCCGACAAATTTCAAGTTGTTTCAAAGTTTAAATCTTGGTGTGAAGTGTGTATGTAATGTTTGGGGCCGAAAAGTTAAGTTTGGCATGTTGTATACATTGCATCAAATTAGGCTGACCTAATTGATGTTGTAAAGGAAGTAGATATATAGAGATTTATTTTTGGTGCCTCAAAGATGAATTAAAAGAATGATGTGTATGAGTGATCTAAATGATGCAACAAGTGCCTACATATGTGAATTGAGGAAATATAGAGTAGGATAGTGTGATATTTCAAATCAGTGAGAAAAGTTTTTGTCTTGGTAACTTGAGCTTCATTGGAACTATATTCCATGCATATGTAGATGCAATTGTAACAGTTCAAATTCTGGCAATGAGCCACCCTTCTTTTCTCTCTATTCTTCTTTCAATGGGTAGTGAGTCCACCTATAGAGCACTCCTGCAATATCTTGTAATCAGTTATAATATATTGTGAGCTAATCCTCACCGTGGTTTTTCTCTTTCTAGGTTTTCCACGTAAAAATCTTGGTGTTCATGTGTTATGGATTGTGGTTGTATGTTTTATGCTTAATATGCTTTACTGTTATTAAATTTGGAAAATGGTTTGAATACTTATCGTGTGAATGGTTTAGAGGAATTCTGATTGACCCCCCCTCTCAGTATTCCAAGTGTTCAATAATTGGTATTAGAGCCAAGTCCTTTGGAAGAAGCCTAACCGCTTAATGAAGAACTTGGAGGTTGAACACATGGCACCTAGAAAGTATCGTACTCCTTTGGAAGAGATTCCTACTGTTTAATTTTCATAAGATGAATGCATGTCTACAAATAGTGAAGAACTCAAGGTTGCTCTTGAAGACATAGAGAGGACTGAAGAAGAAATCAAAGATCTGAAGGAGAATGTCAAAGAAGCAAATGGATGCATCAAAAATTTGAGAGAACAAGTCAAGAAGTTCAAGGAAAGACATAAGGAGGTCAGTAAACAATTAAGGATAGCAAATGAATCTGTCTATGAATTATCTGAAAGTGCAAATTGAATAAAAGGCAAAAACTGAGGAACATCTGAACTCAATGGTGAAAGACAAATCTGAAGAATGTACAAGGCTTGGACAAGAAGTTGTGAAATTGAAATCAGATCTAGAGATGGCAAAGAATTATGAAGAAAAATTCAAGATAAGTTCTACAAGGCTTGATGAGATGATTGCAAGCAAGTCAGAAAGATCCCAATGACAAAAAAGGCTTAAGGTTTGAAAAAGGTGAAAGTTCAAAATTAGGTCAAGCATCAAAAGATGAAAACAAGAAGAACAATGGCAAGCTAATCTAGAATCAGAAGAAAGGAGCTACAAGACCACTGGTCAGACAACCTAATGCTCAAAGGTACCCATCTTTCAATGGTTATTGTTATTCTTGCAATAAATTTGGATATAAGGCTACACAATGTAAGAGTAGAATGAATCAAATGGTTCCATCTTTCTCTGGTCAATGTTTTTCATGCAAAAAAGTTGGTCATAAAGCTAATGAGTGTAGAAGTCAAAGGATGAATGGCCATAACAATGGCAAAATGATTCAATCCTTCAATGGCTACTATTTTACATGCAATAGATTTGGGCATAAAGCTAACCAATGCAAATCCAGATTGAATGGAAGGAATACTAGCTAGAGGAATGTTGTGTGCTAAAATTTCCATAAGTCTGGACACATTTCAAAGTTTTGCAGAAGTAGTAGCATGAAGAAGGATATTCCGGTAGAGAAGAACAAACCAATACAAAAAGTTGATATGACAGAAACTAAGAAGGAGATGAGTAAGATTTAGGTTAAGAAGGATGTAACTAGGGCTAAGGATGTGTCTGTACCAGCTTTTGGTGTAGATGTTTCCTCTAGAAACTGAGATGAGATCTTTGGCTCAAGGGGAGCTTTAATAGAAATCTTTTACCCCCTACCAAAGAGAAGATGTTGATGTTTCAGCATGAGGATATGTGTTGAACTATTCTTGATCTAATGGAGAAAATTCTGATATAAAATCTCTTGTTACAGATATTTGCAGAGCACTTGAAGGTGAGTGTAATTACAGAGACTGTTTTGACATGTTTATTGGTTGATGAATTAAATGCAAATTAGGTTAAGTGTGAAGGGTTACAAAAGGAGATTTTACTTTAAAAATAATTCACAAAACTTTTGAAGAGTGAATTTGAGAGTGGATCTAAGCAAAAGAAAAAATTTAAGGTGAATCAGAGATCTATGCATCAAAACCCTAGTTCAGTAAAAGCGAAGAAAAGGTATATATCTATCTCCAATTTTCCCTATTTTTTTAGAAGATCCCTATTTTGATAAGTTGGATAGTATTTTAAATGGCCACTTTGAGAGTTGTTTAGGTGTCTGAGAAACCACAACCTAGATTCAAGAAATTTCCTACTAAGTGTTTAGAGGATGATTAGTTGGGGGCATTTTCCTCAATCCCTTATGGGGTTTTTGCTAATGGAGGACATAGAATATATCTATGACAAAATAGAAGAATTTGATCATAAAAATCTTGGAGACACCTGGGTAAAAGAGCTCACAGGAGATAACTTTGGACTTAAACCAGAATACCAAAACTTAACTGATAAGAAACTCGATGTTTGGCAGTGGTTCCCAAGTTTCTATTTTGATCACAAGTGGATCAGATTGGTATTGAGCAGATTTCATGATTAGTTTGTATGGTTGAATATGCTTAGCATGATCACAAAGGATGTAATGAGGGAGGTCATTGGTCTGTGTTCCTCTAGTCTTGTTTCTGTTTTAAAATCTATTAACAAATGAAGTGGTGATGGAGCTGACAGGTGCCACCTATGACAAGAGAGCTTTAACAGTAAATCCTATCAAAAATCTAGCAGTCAGATATACTGCTATGGTGGTTGGATACAAGATATATTTCACTAACAAAGAGAATTCAGTGTCTGCTATAGCTATCAATGTAGCTTATGAGATGGTAGAAAAGGGCACAAACTATGGTCTATGTGAGTTGCTTAGACAATAGTTTTTAGAAAATCTGAAATAGACAAAGGAGAAGAAGTACCCTTTCAAATTTGGAATCCTTGTTGTTTACATCTTGTTTTACTTTCTAAAATAAATTCTCGGTACTTAGAGAATCACATGGATTCGGGAAAAGCCTGTGGCACATCATATTGTAGATTACATAAGCAGTATTTGTGATTGAAAGGCTCAGTATGATGCATTTACTTCCTACTTTGTTGTATTTCAGAAGAATATGCAAGAAAGAGAGAACTCCAAGGAAAATGGTGGATAAGTATCAAAAGGACATCACATTTTTGGTCTCTACTGACGAATGTATAATGGAAGTCATAGAACCAAGAACTGTGCAAATCTCATCTATGGGATATGAGGTAGGTGAGCAAGAAATTGATGCATTAGCTAATGTTTTACTGAAGAGTCCAAAAGATACTTCACAAGTAAGATTTGGTACTTATGAGGAGAAATAAGTTGAAGTTCATATGCAACACAAGAACCTAGAAATAGAGAGAAAAGTAAGCAAAATAATCGATGAGCTTGTGAAGAGAATGGGAATAACAAAAGAGCAAGTTCAAAAGGAAAGTGCACAAGGACAAGGAGAATCAAGTGTTGCTAAGAGCTCCAATGCCTCCAAGAGATCCAGTAGAACTGTTACTGCTCCCCTTGTTCCTCTGGGACTGTTCCCCCTACTGATGTGAAAGTGAAAGATGCTCTGGTGAAGGAGAAATCCCCTCTGGCAAAGCCAAGAACAAGGTCTGCTATCTCTTCTAATGTTCCTATAGCCATGCATGCTAATAAGAGAAGAGTGAAGAAAAGGGCTTCCAGACAAGTATATGCCAGTCTTGATTTTAGTGAGGAAGAACAAGAGGAAGAAGAAGAAGGATCCAAGCTGATCCAAAAGAAAAAGGGGCATCTTGCTACTGAAGAAGAGACATAGGCCAAAAGTACAAAAATTGATATTACTATTGAAGTAGAAGAAATTAGTGAGAAAGAGAAAGAAGGTTTTATCTTCAGGAGAAGAGAAGTCCTATTAGGTGAAGGAGAGTCCTCCAGGAAAGGGAAAGGAAAAGGTAAGAAAAGGAAGAACAATGATATTGAGGACAAAGGGAAAGGAAACTAGAAGAAATCAGATAAAGAATTTATTTCCCCTCTTCAGTTAGATGCTACTATTAGTGCAATCATAGAGTGCAACAATTTGAAGCAAGTAGCAAAATTATATGATAAGGATAGGTAAGATGATGACAAAGCAATCATTGAAACTGCAATAATCATGTATCTAGATGTTTTTAATGCTGCTTTGATTGAAATAACAGATCAGCTACCTAATAGTTTAGTAGATGTTCTAACAAAGAAGAGAGATGAAGTAATTAATAGAGATAATGAATTTAAGAGAAAAACTCTTGAGAAAGTTTGTCCTATCATCTTTGGACCAGACAAGAAGATTGCAATATAGAGATTGAACAAAGAATTTAGAACAAAGAGAAGAATAAACACTTTGATGGAAAAGGATGAAGAGGACATAAGGAGACTGGAAGAGGAAACCTTGGATATAACTGTAAATGTTTTGAAAGAACTTCAAATTGCTACTGTTGAAGAATATCATTCTAACAAAAAGGAAAAGGATGATAATCAAACTGATGCTAATGAAGAACAAAGTGTTGAACCACCCTTGGTGACTGAGCAGAATGTGCCTTCATCTTTAGGAGAAGTCAATACAACTAACCCTCTAGTGAATATAGAAGTAGTTGAGGATCAGAGGGAGCCTACAATAGAAAAGATAGAAGAAGACAAAGAAGAACAGAATGAGGAAATTTTAGATGAGAATGCAAGCATCTTGGATACTAACTCTTTTTTGGAAGATGCTGAGGAAAGAGAAGTACCTGATGTAAATCCTCCTCCAGAATCCCCTATTTGAGAAGAGAAGAGAGATGACAAGGTTGGTGAGTCCTCTGAAGTCTCTCCACTAGACTCTATCAAGGATTTTTTGGCAAAGCAAAGGCAATCCCAAGTTCTATCCACTCCACAGCTTCTACAAGTACAAACTTCTAATGGTCAAATTAATTTTTCTAACATTTCTCCTTTGCAGAAAATTCAATTAGGAACAATCTTTCAGGCATCTACATAAGAAGAAATTCTACAATCTCATGCATAAGGAAAAGAAGCTATGAAGATTTTTGAGAAGTTGGTGTCTGAGGCAAATAGAGATGTTACTTTGACTCTGGCATTGCAAATGAAGGATCTAATAAGTAAAGTCAACAATCAATTTGAATCTTTTGAGTTAGCAATAGAGAAAAAGGTGAGAGAAGAATTTGATAACAAGAGACTGTTAGAAATGATTGATAGGTGCTCTAAGGTATACACACTCTTCTAGAAAATGGTATAAAATATATTGAGATAGCTATGAATGATACAAATGCATTGTATCAATTTTGTTTATCTTGGCCCACAACAACAAAAGACATAAAAGATAAGATAGAGGGCCTTGAGGAGCAACTTGTAAAGATTTCCATAACTTATGACCCTTTGAAATATCTGAATGGAAATCTAAGAGCTGAAATAGAAAAGGCTCACGCAAACATAAAGAAAATGCAAAATCATAAGGAGTCCATAAAGGACCAGATGAGCCAACTAAAAGAGATTGTTAGCTTCAAGATGGCTTATATGACTGGTCTGATAAAAGAAGCTAAGAAGACATGGAAAATATCTGGTGCCCCTGATACAGTGGATAAGGCAGAAGAATTACTTTTACAGATGAATGGGAACATACAGATTATGAAGTATGCTAAGGCACAATGGGATTCAGATGTGATACAACTTAAGAACATTTACAAAGACATCCTTCCAAACCCTCAGTAAGTTTTAACTCCTTGTATATATGTAGATGGTTAGTTTTTGATATTTTGATGTATATAGAATTCAACTACCCAGGGGGATTCACTACAGTTTGTATTTATTTATGAATACTTGACAAAGGGAGATCCGGTACACAATTCATTTTGCACACCCTTTGCCATTGATGTCAAAGGGGGAGAGTATCTTGGGAAGAGGCATGTGAAAAAGTAAAGACATACATATCTCAGGGGGAGAGAAATAATGTTTTGAGGAGAAAGTAAGACGTGCAGAAGATAGGGGGAGAATGTTGAAATACACAAGACAACTGAGAGGGGGGGTAAATCAATTGTCACAAAAACTTAACCTCATATACATATCAAACCATCAAATACTTAATTACTGATAATCGATTTAACCATGAAAGCATGAAACCATAGACTTAATCACAAACACACATTCAACACAGGAGACACCAGATTTTTACATGGAAAATCCTATAAGGGAAAAACCACGGTGGGTGTTAGCCCACAAAAATATATAAGTTATAATAATACCGAAAAACAAAGTCTCACTTCCTATAGGGATCACTGCCCAAAATGTTCACTGCAAAGATCGGCTCATTGCCAAGGAGTGGCTCATTGCCCAAAATGCTCACTACAAAGATCGGCTCATTGCCAAGGGGTGGCTCACTACCTATGGGGCTCACTACCCAAAATGATCACTACAAAGATTGGCTCACTACCAAGGGGTGGCTCACTGCCAAGGATTTTTGTATTGATTTGATAGCATCTACTCTATGCCTGAGTTCAGTTCCATTGAAGCGCCATATTCTTCCTCTGCTCTGCTCTTCTTACTCTTCACACTTATCTTGTCATTTTTCTACATCCATATCTTTTTTGCAATTACATTACAAGTCTTTATACAAGTCATCAACCTTGGAATGTATATCAAGGTCAGCAATGCATTCATCAACCATTGGAACAATCTCTAAGGTCGACATTACAAAACATACATAGAAATAGGTCTAGACATAATACAAAAATTAGCTAAGGGAAAGATGTAAGGATGTATGCTGATCACACCACACCTTAGTTGGGACTCAAACCCAATCCTCCATGCCACGACATGCTTCTACAATCTTCAAGGCATCTTCGCAAATAGTGAAATCAACCAAGTTAGCCAAGACTAGTGAGAACACTAGGTTTACTAAGAACATTCTTCATCCACGATCCAAATTTCTCTTTGTGGACCAATCCAAATCATCATGAACAACCGTACAACTTCTGACCACTCTGTCAAGAAGATTCTTCAATCCGAAGCACATAAACACCACTGCCAGCTATTGTCATAAGGAAAAGATTGCCTACAGACTACCAAATCACAAGCCATTGGAGTTGAAGGCACATAACATTAGCTTAGACTTAACTCTAGAACCGCAGACAAAAATACTTTAATGCAGAGGAATGCGGAGCATAATACTTTCTCCCTATCACCACCAAACATATAGAAAAAGAAAAAAAGTAGTTTTCACTCTAGTGAACATAACTCACTCAAATCTTCATACCGGAGGCTCAAACTTAGAACATAGAATCTTTAGACAAGCTTCTAAATAACTTCCAATCCACAAACAAATATATTTAATCTATAGGAAATGCAGAGCTATCTATTTAATTGTTCTTCTGTAGACAAAGATACTATGCAACATATTCTTTCTACCAGAGGAGCAAATTTTCTCAATATCCTCAATATCAAGCTTTCCAACACTTGCATAGGCAAATACAAAGCATCTAAAGAATCTAACTCATTACAAGCAAGAAGTAAAAACAAGAGCACAGTTGACACCAATGACAACACTGATATGTTAACATCAATGACAACACTGATTAGGCACATACTTGCAACAGAGAATGTTTGCTGAAGTATTTGGTCTTGATGGTTTTAATGTCATGTGTTGTCATCAATTCCAAAGGGGGAGATTGTTGGCAACATCATTGGTGAAGAGATTGTTAGCTTGTAGAAGACAAGGCAGAGCATGATGTTATGAAGTGTTGTCATTGATGGAAACAACAATTGTAAGATTGTCCAGAGCATTTTGGATGAGAATTTTACAAGAGGGTTTGATCCTCTTCCATATAGGTTTATCTACTCTTCTTTAGAAGACATTTGTGCAAAGAAATTTGGTCCAGTAAGGTATATGATTGAGAAATTTGGCTAAGTGTTAGTATATTGCATTCGGTGTACAGAGTTCCAATTTTTGGTCTGCATTGTTCCACCATTGAAAATCATGTCTTGCGGTTTTGGTATGTTGTTATTGATCATTAAATACATCTAATTCTAGAATTTTGCCTACTGATGTCTTTCGATGTGAAAGTTGTGATTAGTAGAATTTCGCATGATAAAGTTTAGTCATATCCAGTACAGAGCTTTTGAACATTTTGTTGTGCAGTTCTGAGGATAAATTTATGGATATGTGTAGAGTATATATTCTAGATTTGAGACAATTTGGAGTTCTAGATACTATTTTGTGGTTTGACAGTTGGTTCATATTGTTGATACTGTGCTTGTGGAGCTGACCTAAAGGTAGTGATGTTGTGCAGAAGGTAAACATGTTTTATCGAGTTAAGTGGGAGCTATTTTAGGTCCACCTTGGCCTATTTCAATTTGTTTCAAATTTTAAATCTTGGCGCAAAGTGTGTATGTAATGTTTGGGGTCGACAAGTTATATTTGGCATGTTTTATACATTACATCAAATTAGGCTGACCTAATTGATGTTGTAAAGGAAGAAGATATATAAAGAGGTTTATTTTTTATGCCTCGAAGATGAATTGAAAGAATACTATGTATGTGTGATCTAAATGATGCGACAAGTGCCTACATATGTGAATTGAGGAAACACAAATCAGGATAGTGTGATATTTTAGATCAGTGAGAAACATTTTTGTCTCTGTAACTTGAGCTTCATTGGAACTATATTCCATGCATATGTAGATGCAATTGTAACAATTCAAATTCTAGCAATGAGCCACCCTTCTTTTCTCTCTATTCTTCTTTCAGTGTGCAATGAGTCCACCTATAGTGAGCACTTATGTAATATCTTAGTACCCGTTATAATATATTGTGAGCTTATCCTCACAGTGGATTTTTCCTTTTTGGGTTTTCTAGATAAAAATCATGGTTTTCATGTGTTATGGATTGTGGTTGTATCTTTTATGCTTAATCTACTTTACTATTATTAAATTTGGAAAATGGTTTGAATGCTTATTGTGTGAATGGTTTAAAGGAATACTAATTCACCCCCTCTCAATATTCCAAGTGTTCAACAACTCTTTCAAAGAATCATAGTATATTTATATATCCCATTTCCTTCTAAAAATACAAACCCATAAGGAGAATTCTAATCAATACAGGGAAATAGTGTAGATAGTGTTGGTTTCCTTATGAATAAAGATGCTCAAGGAGGTGAGGATTTATCTCTACATCTAGCTACCAATGTTGGCACTCTTATTATGAAAACTATGGAGGGTATAAGTGTCTCCAAAGAAGGGTATGTTATCTTTCCTAAAGAAGCTAAGAAAAAGAAAGGTATAAAAAGTCAAAAGTGGAAATTCTCCAAGAGGCTACCTTACAAGAGATAAGAATGGGTTCTCAAATAGCCATGGATGACTGTCAAATGTTCATAGAAATGGAAAAGGATCCTCTAGAGTGATGGGGATCTTATCTTGGAATGTTAGCAGCACCAATGCCCCTAACAAACATCAACTATTCAAACACTCATTATTGGACAAGATCCAAAATATAATTTGCATACTAGAGACTAAGTGTAAAAGATTGTTATTTGAGACTATTTTTGCTAAAACATGGCCTAAATAGGCTTGTGTGGAACTAGACTCGAAATGCAATCATGTGGTCTTAGTATCCTTTGGAACCCTTAAAATATTTTAGTAAATCTTTTTGAAAACAACCACTATTGGATGTTCTATTCTTTTCATAGTTTTAAAGATCAATGAGTAGCTTTTCTCTTTATTATAGATGGGCTAAACTCCCCAATTTGTAAATTTTGAGTTTGGGAGAGGTGTCTCATGTGTTAGTTAATGTCAAGGAGTGACCTATTCTTCTAGATGAAGATTCTAATGCTCATTTTCTTGATCTTCTTGGAAAAGATTTTAATGTCAGGGAGTGAGTTTTTCTTCTTGGTGTCTCATGTGTTAGTTAATGTTAGTGTCATGCATCCTCTTGATTGGCTTAGATACATGTTGATGCAACTCATGGACATTTTTCTTCTATTGAGAGTTAGTGGAACATGTGTATTATATCCAATTCCTCCCCTATGTTTACAGTGTCTCAAAAGATAAAATATATCATGAAGAAAGTGATTAGATAGAACAAAGAAGTTTCTAGGACTTTTTGGAAAAAGGCTAAAATAAGTCTAGTGATGGAAGAAATTTACAAAAAGATTAATCTAGAGGGCCTAAAAAATGAGTTTTTAAAAAACAAATTTTATTGTAGGAGTTTTATTTTTGGAAAAAAAAATATAGAGGTAAATGGGTGAAGGCAAGTGATTATAATATTAAATAGTTTCATGTTATCTCTAGTTCTATAAAATATCTTAACATGATTTACTTGATACTAGATAGTAATGGTAAAACATATACAAACCTAGAGGATATTAGGAAGGTAGGTTTTGCTTTTTCTCATCTCATTTTTTAGAAGGTAATGATTGGAGAGGGGACACCTGGAAGGTTATATCATGCATCTCTAAATTGAACTCCAATAGGAAGAATGAATATACATAGCGATTGTTCTCTTTAGATGAAGTTCATAGTGTAGGCATAGCTATGAAGTTTGGCAGTGCTCCAAAGTTGGATGGATTATCAACTAGATTTTTCTAATCTTTTTGGGACATTCTTGGGAGGACATCATTAATGCTTTGATTGAATTTATTCTCATGATTAGGTCTTTAAATATTTTAAATATACCTTTTTATCTCTTAGCAATAGATCTCATTAGGTAACTTCTTTTTCTAATTACTAATTGATTGCTCTATGCAACACAATGAATTTTTTTTTTTGAATTCTATGGTAGAGAGCTGAAACCACTAATACCCTCTTTGATATCACCTAAATAATCTAGGTTTTTTTATGGGAAGACAAATTATGGATTGTTCCATCTCCTCCCATGATATTCTCCATTCTATGATCCTCTTATAATCCTAGAATGGTAATCAAATTAGACATTGCTAAGCCTTATGACCAATTTGTAATTCCTAAAGGAACCCCTTTCAGCCTTTGGTTTTTAGCACTTGTTGATCTATTATATAATGACTTGTGTTATGAAGCCCCAATTCTCCATTCTTGTTAATGACATCCAAAAGGGATGTTTTCAACATTCTAGAGGTATTAGGTAAGGGAATCATCTATCTCCTTACCTCTATATTTATGGTAGAAGTTTTAGGTAGAAATTTTGTGTAGGCCAAAAGCTTCTAGGAGGATTCTATTTTCTTGTGCTTTCTTATTATGCATGTTGTCTCCCATTATGATTTTCTCTATGAAATGACCATTTTTGGTATATCCACATTAAGAGAAATGAAGAACTTTTGGGACATATTGTAGTCTTATGATATGACATCATATTGGTACATAAATAAGATAAAGTCAAAAAACTACTTTTCAATACAAGCTTAAAAGTGCAACAAATAATTTGTGAATTCCTTGGTATTAATGTGGATCCTCTACCAAGAAAATATTTGTGTATTCCCTTATTCAAAAGTTAGATTAGAAATATCCTTAGGTTGAATACCATTAGTAAAATCAACACAAACCTATCATCTTAGAATGGTAAATGGCTTATCCAAGTGCCTGAAGATTATTGAAAATCAAAGGGATGCTTTGGGAGATCCCCATATATCTCTTATTAGTGCTATCTAGTCTAAAGGGCATTGAAAAGTCCATAACATTGATATATTGCAAATTTCTTTGGAAAGGGTTATGCTTGGATAAACAATTTACATGCATTGAATCCTTCTTGTAGGTTGGGGACCACCATGGAAATCAACTAGTGAATAATTAATACTATCACTTTATATCTTAGTCGTGTTTTCTTCACCCCGATAGGTTTAAGAATTACTAATATGAATTCATTGAGAGTTTAAAATTAACGCAACATATACCTTAAATCCATCCATGTTTGCTAAAACATGAACATGTAACTATGCACATAATTAAACTAATAATTGAAACCTCACTTTGAGTACTCTACCCATTTTAAAGGTAAACAAAGCATGACTATCCATAAAATAAATATGAGGACTATTGTAATCTAATCTACAAGTCATAGTTGATTAATACTTTTCATGAAAAACCACATGACCACTTATATTGGCTAATTAACTTTTGTACAATTGTGACCTAAAGTAGAGTTGCAGACTAATAAAATACTTCTTGAATAAGGACCACACCAAAATGAGAACAAAGATTCAAAAACCAAGCACACATTCAACATAAAGATGAAACACACCAAAATTGTAACACCTAAAGCAAGAGAAAAATGCAAGCATGAAAAAAATTCCTAATCTACTTGCTTTGTACAAACATAAAGGCTTAGGATAGTGCCCGATAATTTCCCTCTAGTTTATTTTCTCATGGTATTTAGGAGAAAAATCTTGATGGGAAATGTCCTAAACCTAGCAAGCTTATCATTATACTTGGAGATAAACATTTTACACAATTTGTTCTTACACTCCAAGTATTTGCATGCAAAATTACGAGTTGAGGAAATTCCTTATTATCATGCTCTATCCACAAGCAAGTTCTTCTACCCAAATTCCCATAATCAAAATGATATGAAGGATTATGTTTTTCATACCTATCACTTGGCTATGTATTTTTATAGATCATATCATTTTAAAACCTTAGGTCAATACTACTTATATAGTTGTTAGATAAATCCAAGTAGAGCTTAAGCAAATATTCTTGATCAAATCTTAACAATTTATTCTTCATATGACTTAACTCTATCATCAATTTGAGCACCAATGTAATATGTTTGGTATTTATCAACAACTTTTTAATCAAGCAAAATATTAAATCTTTCATCACCATTACCATCAAAATCTAAAAAATAAATAGGATGATGCATTGAAGAAGGTGAAGAAATGTTTTGTATTTTAGTGTCATTTGCCAAATAAATACATTTGTCACCACTAACCATGGCATAATCAATAATTTGTTCTCTCTTATCCAACTCAACATGCTCCATGATACATGTAAATCATATACAAAACCATTAGCCAACAATGTATTTTACATATCTAAATCAACTAAACACTCTCTATTAGAAGCACTATCTTCAGGATCTTCAATTAAACCAATTGATAGTGTATGCAAACCAACTTGTTGACATTCATTAAGTTTTAAATTTATAAAATATTCACCATTTAAATTAGAACTATAATTTATTATGTTGTTTTTAGCACTAGGTAAAATGGTGCAACCATGTCAGCTACCTTGATCTAAAAATTAAATGTAAATTTATTTTATGTCATCAACACTCTTTATGTAATCTAGGATCTCAAATTATTTGGTCTCATGTAACTTATCAAACTGGACCATCTCATTTGGGTGCAATAACTCAAAAAATTTATATGATATCTCCCTCATAGTCAAGTGAAAAAAATTATCGATGTTTATTATCAACACACATTACATGATCAGTCATGCATATAACTTAGTCATTCACTTTTGTTAAGTTTTGAAGCTCTAAACTTGTTGATTCATCATAAATTTCCAAACGAGTCCCATCAAACTTAGAAATAAGATTGGGATTGTCTTGAATACACTCACATATCTTGCTTTCAAAAAACATATCATCGTCAATCCTCAAATCAAACTTTTTAGAATTAGCATTTTTTCCCATATCTTTAGAAATCTAGGATGTCTTCTTGTTGAGGATGACATTGTTGTTCTCATTCTCAGATTAAACATCAACCCTCTCTTAAACTTTAAGTGCATGTGGTAATTCTAAATTTCCATGTTTATAAACATTTTTGTTGTCAAATTTAGTATTTTCTATATATTATGATCATTAATTTTAGTATTATACAAAGTAAAATCACTTGCATGAATTTCATTTTTAAATAAAAGATAGAGTGGGTCACCATTTTGAGTTGTATTTTTAGAATTGAGGTTTATTGAGCCCATTTTTATCAAAGGAATTCATATTCTCATGGCATTCTTCCATTCCATTGATTTGAGTATGTTCATGATTTTGTTCTTCAAGTGGAACACCACCATTCTCTTGAATTTCATGTAGTTTATTTGTTAATTCATAAATTACATAATTTATCATTTCTTTAAAGGATACTTCTAATTCTATGAGGAATTCGAGACAAGTAAGTTCCCCATGTTTTGTGCTATCATGAAGCCAACATCTATCATGTAAATTCATGTCCTCTAAAGTACATGTGAATCCTAAAATATATGAAACTCAAAATATAGCATAAACGATTGACATGGTTTAGGTATCACAGTATCATCCTCATAACATGTTTGCATATCAACATTTATTTAGAAATTTTCATTCATTTTAGCATTCAATAAGGCATCATGGCTCTCACCATACACATTCATCTCATTTGAACAAGGTGTATATATCTACAAGTTGTTGTCCTCCTAAGTTATAGGTGCATGTATCTTCGCCACATTACTTTTTTCACCAAGGATGTCTTTGTGATTGCTTATTTCAACTATTATTTATTCATTCTCATTCACTTTGTGACTAGTTCCAACTATGTCAATTACATTAATGGCCTCATAATAGAGTAATATCAGCTTAAAATGAGTCGTATACCTTAGTTTTACCAACACAAATATTTAAGGTTTTATGCTTTCTAATATGAGATAAACAATGTATGTAAACAACAATGTGAAAATAATGAACTAATTAATCAGATATTTAAACACAATTCATATCTAAGAAGAGTTGTAAGCTCGTCAAATTCACCAAAACATTAAATGTGTAAAAAGGGATCTAGTCTAATACATCAAACTAGGTCAACCTTCCTCCACTTAACATTGGAACACAAACTGAGCTTGGCTACAATCTTGAAAGGAGAGCCAAACTACAGGGGTTTTGTCCCTTTGTTGTATGGATGAGGATTAATTTTTAAGATTCAACTATATCTTGTAATAATAAGATAAAATGAAGAATTTGATATAAAACATAGAACACGGTTACAATAGATATAAAATAGAAGTTGATCAATAAACAAAGTATAAACTGGAACCTGTCACCAAGATCTGAGCCAAACTTGCAAGGACTATGGCACCTAGGTGTAGTAGTCTTGGTATTTATGGTACTCTAAAAGTGGTTTCTGAGAGTCAGGATATGGGATAGTCAGTATGATGTCTGATTCACGACACCTATTTCTGATCATCGATAACTTGCAAAAAAATGAGGAAGAAGGGTTATGGCTATGTAGGACTTTGCCTCAGTCAAACCCCCATTTTGGTATTCCTACATCATAGATAAACAAATCAGAGACAATCAAAGAGTGTGTGCTCCTAATATTATGTGCATCTAAGATTGTAATGAGCAAAAAACCAAAAGGATTTATCACAAAACCCTAACCCTATATGACTCAAGCATATGGAATATTCAACTCAAGAGAAGTGTCTCACTCAAGGAAACACAAACCTTCAACTCAAGGAAGGTGGACCAATTAAAGTTTACAAAATAAGAAGGTGTTGCAGCCATACCCAATCACGATGATGTAGGTACTCAAGACAAACTCAAGTTGGTGGTTCCAACCCTTCTCCCAAACATGCAAGGAGATTCAACCTAGGAGAAAAAGATAGACTTGAGATCTTGTTTCCAAATTCACCAAATCCTTTACAAGAGTATGTAAATCCAAATTAGTATCCCAACAACAAATTTCCTGCAATAATTCAGAAGTGAATAATAATATAAAGATATACAAAAGTTCTAGAGCCCAAAAAAAGTTTGTTCATAATGACAAAAGCTTGTGTTTAAATATGAGGCCTTAGGAGGGAAAATATTTGAATATTAGAGGTTGACGAAGCATGGGACCTAAATTTTGAAATTGAGGTCATGCCTCCCAAGACAGGGTTGACACCTTCAAGGGGTTTAAAAATATACAAGATACGGGTGGACACTAGCACTTGGGTTCTAGTGTCTTGGCTAAATTCTCCTGGCAAGTTAGCATTGCTTTGGGACATTACCATGATCTAAAAACTGCCCTAGGTTCTGACATTTGGTTAACGGTAAAAATTTAGTAAGGTTTAGGGAGATTTAGGAATTTTTAGGATAGTTTAGGGAGGTGAAGCACTTCTCTTAAGTCGAGTGTAAGGACAATGTTGGAAATGGTCCTAAAAGTGGACAAATGGAGCGAACACTAAATTAGGTGTTAAGCAAAGTGTGAAATTTTACTTGCACTATCAAGGAGCATAATTTATGAACTACAATAATTTCTCCTTTCTTCATACTCTAACATTCCTCATAAGTAGCTACAACTTGAATGTCTTGCAACATAGGAAATGAGAATATTACATTTGCTTAAGCAAAATGAAAATATAATGTACATTGAAATCCAAAATACTCACATTAATCTCTTCCACTAAGTGATGAAATCATATTAGATCCTAGTTTAATAGGGAAAATTTTCCTAGAAGGATGATGGGTTTTTTGCTCAAGTTTCTACGAAGTTTTAGAGATCATTTGTAGTTCACAAGCTTAGAGTAAGGGTTTTGAGGTTGATTTATAGTTCACATACCTAAAATCAAGGTTTTGAGGTAGGATCATAAGGACAAACTACGGGTACACAAGAAAACTCCACCAAGAATAATCTAGGTGGACTATCAAACTTTTGGACCATGTCTATAGGGACTACAAAATTGCCAAAAAACTCTACTTTTTTTCCTATACAAAGTTTACAAACTTTTTTAAAAAATTTCTATGGTAGTGAGTGCATGAACCAAAAATCTAAAAGTCTACCCAAAAAAATTTCAACTTCTATTTTTTTTCTTTTCTTGAGAATCAACCTACCCTAAAACCATCTAATAGGGAAGAAAACTTCTAGAGGCCATGAATTTTAATTTGGAAAGTTGTTTGATCTAGTTTATAGAATGAAGGTCTCAAAGAGAACTACATCATGGTGATCCAACTTTCTAGTTCAAGACCATTTTGCTATTTTTTGGATCCAAATTCCACCACCTAGGGCCTCAAAACTGTATTTCAATACTATTTTGGAATTTTTCAGTTTTTATCCCTCGTAGTTATGTGTGTGATCATGAACTTGAAATAAAAGTCATTATCGAGACTCATTTAGATGTGTAGAGGGTATGAAATAATTCTTAGGCCATTTCATGAACTTTAGATCCAAACTAAGGGTCTAGACCTGACCATGGAAAATTAACAATCAAGACACATTAAAAGTGGTACTAGACCCACACAACAAACCAATATGAAACTTAGGGTCAAAAAGTTTTTAAAAAAGAAATTTAAACAAAAGGGTCCCTAATTCTAAAAGAATAGGGTATGTTGTAAAGGCCACAATAGGTCTCCTGACAAGGTATCGTTGTACCTCATCATTTAATCATATTTCAGATGTCAAAATCCAGGGGATATGTCCTCGACTATCTGCAATTAGGGATTCTACAGTTACCAGTTTTCCTAGCTAATCTTAACGCCTTCTACTAATTTGAAGAGATTGATCTATCTACTTACTGAATGAATTTAAGGAGTGCTGAAAACATAATTAAACAGGAAGTTACTTAAAGCAATCTTAAAAAATAGCAACATGCATCTATCTATCAAAATCAGTAGATACTTTTCACAGCAAAATCTGAAATAACAAAACAATGGTACTAGCCCTCTACCTTGGTGGTGAGAGTGGGCCTTTCTCCACACTCTTGGGGCTGAAGGCTACAGTAGGGAATTAGCACAAAAGAATAAGATCACAACTAAATTTGGTCCAATTCCATTCACTTTGCATTCATGAAAAATATTGATATCAAAGAAACTAAGATTACCGAGAATCAGAATAATCCAATCATCATATATATTTTCTATTATTTCTATAAGTATATATAAAATGAGTGATGACATATCACTTATCTTATCTACCAGTTCTTCTATGAGATGACATCCATCTCTTTATTATACTAGTTTTCTAACTATGGAAAAATAACCATGCAATAAAGTAGATTGAGTGGAACAGAAGTCCACTCTGAATTCTGAGTTTGAGTCTTAATACATTTGGGTAGTGAGGCCCTGAAAATATGGATATTGAATCAGTTTTATCAGTAACTCATGCAAAAACTTTAAAAATATAAAAACTCCAGCAGTTAACTAAAGATGACCCTTCACCACTCAAGTGATGATTTGAGTGAAATGAGGGGTATCACGATTACTGTTGAAAGTGCCTGACCGGTAGCTTATGCTGGAAATATACCCTACTCTCAGGAGGCGTCAGAGATGTATGTCCCTATCTGCAACTCTAGAGATATGTCTGTAGCTCTAGAGATATGTCTATAGCTCTAGAGATACCATTGTGGCCTTCTTGTTTAGCTCTGGAGATGCTCCAGACTCTCGTCCAGCTCCGGAGAGGCTTTTCTCTTTACTTCAAAACTTCTGGTGTCGTGGTATTCTAGTATTGTCTCCAGAGATCATTGAAGACTACCTCCGAAGATACACAAAATTGTCATTCTGAGCATCTACACCTGTTGATTCAAAAGAAGAGAAGTTTTTCTGCATTTTTCCATCAATTCCATGCACATTAGTCCTTTAATCAGAAATTATGATCTTAAGTAATTTATCTTCAATTAATCATTATCGAGAACAATCTTGCTAGCCTATTCGGGTGCAGACATTAAGAAAGATGGGATCAGGAAGGAGAAAAAGAGAGGTAAACAGATGTATTTTATGGGTGCTACTTGGCACTCATCATCCCCCCATACCTGAGGTTTGGCAGGTCCTTCTGCTTCTCACAATCTAGATTTATTCTGGTGAAGTAGCCTATCAGTCAAGCTATAATCTTGTGCATAGGTAGACCAAGTGGTGCAGTTGGTATAACCATTGTCTTTGTATTGATCAACCTGCTTCAACCAGTCCTACAATTTCTCATCTTCCATCTACTCAGCCCAAACAAGGAGTGGTTCAATTATGAGAGGGGGCCTGAACCGTCTACCTATCCATTCCTGCTTATGTTTATCCATCATTTTGGCTATTAACTTTGCTTTTCTCATAAATAATCTTAATTTTGCAGGGGTGATCACCTCTCTCATTTTCTGCTCCGAGTTCAAAACATCCCATCTTTTCTTTGCTATGGCAAGTACTGGATTTGCTGAGCTATTCATGAAAAGACCAAAATCGATGGAGCACTCTTCCAAAATTTTTAGGTATAATGGCAAAATTTTGTTCTGACTCTGAGGGTGATAAATATAGGACCTGAATTGGGTCTTAAAAGCATTGGGATTGGGACATTCCGTCTTGATGAAGAGATCTATTTTTGTATCTTTCTTGAGATGATCTTCCAATCATTCATTCCAGATCTGATGATTCCTCATTAGGGACATAAATGCTTTAAGCTGGCATTCCCCCACAAAATAATTAAGAATGAAAGTTATATCGTTAACACAGAAACCATGCAGATATAATTCACATAGGAAATTCTTGTCTTCATCATTACTCCTTGTATATGTTGTCATGAATCCCTCTATTGTCTCTGTATTCTCAACCAGGTCAGACAAGACTAAAGAGAATTTCCTCTGCAGGACTCTTTCCTATAAGAACATAGCATAGCTGGCACTTAGAGGCCTGCAAGATAGAATTTCAGAAGAAAGGGAGGCCATCTCAATGATTTTCCCTTCCAGAGTTTCTATTCTTTTTGTTTTGGCAGTGATTGCCCTTTGTAATTGCAGCATAGGCTTGGAAGCCTCATATTCTCTACATTTTTTCTCCCAATGGAATAGGGCCTTAGGAATGTCAATAGGGATTGGACCCACATATGGATCTGTTTGTATCTCCTGCTCATTGGTTGCCCTTGAACCAGTCAACTCTTGAATATATTCCTCCTAATCATCTAGTTTGTTGTTGGCCCAAGTCAACTGTCTATCTTGGCTATGCAATTTCTCAATTAATGCTGCCATTATTATGAGGCCATTGCCTCTAGCCATGGTGAGCTCAGAAACACTCTGTGCTGCCTCTATCTCCTTTTCTTTCAACAGTTTAACTACCTCAATTTTCTAGGCCTCCAATTCTGCTTCCTTCTCCTAGATGATCTGGTTTTTGTTCTGGAGCTCCATTTGTAGATTTTCAATGACTTCTTTTTGCTCCATTTCTACCTCCATTCTAACCTTCTTGAGGTCAGTAATAATCTGATTCTTCCCCCAGAGTAGTCTCTTGAGGTTGTCAATTTCTTCTAACATTTGTTGTTCTTTTGAAATCTCCACATCCTCTTGGTCAGAGGGGTGAGGGAAATTTTCTGCTTCTACTTCTGTTTGTTGAACATCAAGGTTTTCCATGGCCATCTTCCCTACACCTTCAACTGCACCCATTTGCCCTATTTCATCTTTTCCTGCAGACTCCTTGTCCTGAGGGTCCTCTTGGGGTTCCTCTGCTGCTGCTGGCAGCGATGAAGGCCCAGCCTTCTCCTCATATGTTCTAAAACCCAAGAGTGCCTCAGCTAGGAGAGCAATATCTTTCTCAGCTTGTGAGAGCTATCTTTTCCTTTTGCTTCTCCGTAGCATAGGTGGGGTAGGTGCCTCTGAAGCAGGTCTCTCAGTCTCAGAATCTAAGGAAATAGTAAGAGTTTGTCTGTGTTCTGTCTCCAGAGCATGTGATGGTTCTGAAATTGGACTTGACCCCAGATGGACCGATGGGGCTGGGGAAACTTCTCTTTGTCTTATCTTCCTAACTAGAGGGATCTCATCTGAATCATGAGATGTTTCTTTAGCCCAGGTTTTCTCTATTTTCTGTCCTGACCTCTCCCTTGTTAATTCCTTAGGGAAAGATTCCTCAGTTAGAGTCATCTTTCTCCTAACTGATCAAGTTATGTATGGGGTTTGTTCAGGAGCAGACTCTCTAATTTCTTTGCCTTTCTTCTTTTTATCAGGAATAGGGGTTGTAGATGAAGTTGCCTCTTGTGAGGACTTCTTTCCTCTTTGAACAGCTATGGAGGAGGTTGAAGGCTCTGTTTCTTCTTCTTGGTGGGTAGAGGAACCCTCACCTTCTGTCTGTGCCCTCTCTGGTGCTCTGTCCTAAGAATTTTGTTCAAGAAAATTTTGCCATAACTCTTCCCCATTGGCTTGAGATAGGAAGTGGTGTTTAACTACTAGAAAAATGAGGCCATGATGTTTCATAGGACCCTTATTTTGCTGATATTTTTCTACAGTTGCCCTGATGGCAAAATACAAGAAATTGGGAATATTTATGCTAAATTTAGGGTGTCCATTCCCATGCCTTAGAAAAATCAGCATTTTCATTATTGGTCCTAAAACTAAAGAGAATTGACCATCACAAGTGAAGTATTTCATCAGCCAGGTAGCTACAGATTTCCAAGGGTTTGGAAGTGTGGACCTAAGAATTCCTTTTACTTCATTTTTATTTGAATGCAGTTGTATTGCAGGTTCACCCTCAATAGAGAAAGTTTTAATCAAATCAGTATATAAGGTTTTTAGATGATAAAACCTCTCACCTTGTTCAGACAGCCCAGAAATATGACTGATAGTGGTTGTAGAGAGATTGATTCAGACTCCTCTGACAACTGTTTGATTGTCCCTTAGATTTCTTAGGAATTCATCCATGATATCTTATTTAAACCTTTCAAATTTTTCTAGAAATTCCAACCATCTTGCAGTTATTAGAATGTTTGTTGTAGCTTCATCTTGCAAAAGACCCGCAGCACTCTCTAGTTCAGACTTCTTCTTTACCCCCATTGCTAAATTGGTTCCACCTTCTGTGCTTAATTCCTCACTCTTCTATCTGCAGTTTGTCCCTTCTTCTTAACTCTGTAGGCTCCAGAGGACTGTTCACTTTACTCTATTCTTCAGGCTATTTCATAAGTTTGAATGAGGATTATTATGTCTTTCAGCTTAGGTTTATGGAAGATTTGCAGATTAGTTAGAGTACCTAGGCGGTCATAAATGCAACAGAGTGATAGGACACTCCGGAGGCAAGGTGACAGTACAACAAAGATGGCGGCATGCATAAATTTGGAAAAGAAAATGATGGCAGGAGGATGTGTCATCATGACAGCACCCAAAATAGAAAGATAAGATAGTTGCTATTTAATTCTTAATTTAAGATAGAATTACCTAAACCATTTTTAATGATGAGGAGTGATGTACTCGGCAAAGATGCAGCAGCATTTATGAGACTGCACGTGATGTGGCACATGAGTAGCTTTTGGTGGCTTGAGATGACACCAACTACTTCATTGGTACGCAACCTGCAATCATTCTGCTAAGTGGTTCGAGAATCCACATTCCTTGGGTGATGTCAGTGCCATCTTTGTAAATACCCCTGCAAATGAAATGCGTGTTGATTTTATTTTATTCCTGTCATAAAGTAGAGGATGAGTCATGATGACCTCATTGTATGATGTTTCCACTTTATTGCCTAGAGAGGTGGGTCCCCTCCCCCATTGTTGTAAATGACTCTTTATTGATAGAGTGCCAGAGGTGCTCCTAGTTTGTGAAGCGCCAAAGGTGCTCCTAGTTTGTGAAGCGCCAGAGGTGCATTTGACTAATTCTCGGCACCTAACCACCTCCGTAGCTTGATTTTTTTCAATTGTCTTGAAGAAGGGAACCACCATTTGCTGGTTTTCAACTCCCTTGGTCGAGAGAGACAGCCATTTACTAGTTTTCCATCTTTCTCTTTTTTTTTTTTTAGAAGGCCGTCATTTACTAGTTTTCAACCTCCCTTTTTTTTTTTAATCCAACACTATGACAGAGGAGGTATCCCCTGTATCAAAACACAAATCATTAAGGAACTCTTCTTTAGTAGATGGTCTTTTATAGAGTCTGATTCGGTGACCATTTACTAAGAATGTGTCTGTGCTTCCATCAATAGGTTCCAATAATACTGTTCCATTTTCAAAAACTTCCTTTATTTGATAAGGACCCATCCAATGAGTTTGTAATTTCCCTTTGAACTCTTTGAATTTAGAATCATAAAGAAGAACCCAATCACCTTGTTGAAATGTCCTCCTTTTGATGTGTTGGTCATGCCATTGCTTCCTTTGATACTGAATTAGTTATGTTTGCTGAATGGCCTCTATTTGAATTTCATCCAACTCATTGAGCTAAAGAATTATGTTTTGTTGAGTTATAAACAATGGTAGACCAATATCCAATACAGTTTTAAGTGTCTGGAGTTCAAATTCTATAGACAAAATAGGCTTTTTCCCATAAACCAATTCATATGGTGAGAACTTTGTTGTGGACTTCCAAGTGGTATTGTAAGCCCAAACTGCTTCAGGTAATTTGTTAGCCCAATCTTTCATGTTCATTGCTACTATCCTTGTCAGAATATTTTCAAGTTCCCTATTAGTTACCTCTACCTACCCATTGGCTTGAGGATGGTAAGGTGAAGATTTTATGTGCTTGACTTGATATAAATCTGTGAATGCTCTGATTACCTGTGAAGTAAATTGAGGTCCTCTGTCTGAAACTATTGATCTTGGGGCTCCAAACCTTAAGAAAATCTTATTATAAAGGAAATCAGCAACTTTTTCTTCTCGTGCAAATTGTAATGCTTGAACCTCAGCCCATTTAGTAACATAGTCTGTGCATACTAGAATGTACTCCTTGCCTGATGATGGTGGAGAAATTGGTCCCACAAAGTCTAAACCCCACTACTCAAATGGTTCCATCATGACTTGAGGATGCAGTAACATCTCTTGGGTAAAGGTTGGTTGTCCCATCCTTTGGCACTGGTCACAGTGTTGCACATACTTCTTTGTATCTTTATGAAGAGAGGGCCAGTAGTAACTAGCTCCAAGGATCTTGTGGACTGTCCGGTGGGAGGAGTAATGGCCACCAGATGGTTCATCATGACATGCTCTTAACACATCAAAATCTCATCAGCTTTTAAACACCTGTGTAGAATGAAATCAGGACCACATTTAAATAGTAAACCATTCAACCATTTGTAAGATAAACTTTCTTTAACTAAATATTTTTTTTGTTTTGAGGTAAAATGGGATGGATAGAAGTCTATAGCTAAAAGATTAGCTATGTCAACAAACCAAGGTACAGTAGAGGAGATAGCAAAAAGATGTGCATCTGGGAACTTGTCCTTCACTGGTTGGTTTTCTCCTCCTGTATGCAATCTTGACAAAAAATCAGCAACCAAATTAAACTTTCCTGGATTATCAACTATGGTAATATCAAATTCCTGCAATAGCAATAACCACCTGATGATTCTTGCACCCACTACTGGCTTATTCATTAGGCACTTGATGGATGCATGATCAATGTGTACAAATATTTTATATCTAGTGATATAATGCCTGAATTTATTTATAGCATAGATAACTGCCAAGAATTCTTTTTCAGTTGTGGTGTAATTTATTTTTGTAGAGGTAAGGTTTTTACTGATGTAATAAATGGCATGCATACTCTCTCCTTCCTTCTTTTGTCCTAAAACTGCCCCAATGGACTCATTTGAAGCATCAGTCTGTATGTGGAATGGTAAAGTCCAATTAGGTCCTCTCAAAATTGGTGTGACAGTAAGCTTCTCTTTCAAGGTTTCAAATGTTGATTGACAGTCTTCTGTCCATAGAAATTTTGTGTCTTTGTTAAGCAGGGTAAACAGGGGGCAGCTATTCTACTGAAATTTTCTATGAATCTCCTATAGTAGCCTACATGACCCAGAAAACATCTAACATCTATCTAATTTTTGCATGAGGGCAACTGTGTGATCACTTCTATCTTGTTTTGATCCACTTTGATCCCCTTTGCTGAAATGTGGTGTCCCAAAACAATTCCTTCCTCCACCATCATGAAGCACTTTTCATGGCTAAAGGATAACTAATTTTTCTCATAGCATTTCAGTACTTTCTCAAGGTTTGTGAGAGCTTCTTCAAAATTATCCCCATACACAATAAAGTCATCCATATAGACCTCCATGCATTCATTAGCTAGTTCAGTGAAAATAGCTAAAACAAGTCTCTAAAATGTAGCTAGGGCATTGCATAGTCCAAAGGGAAGAACTTTGTAAGCAAAAGTTCCCCAAGAGCAGGTGAAGGTGGTTTTGTCCTGGTCTTTAGGTGCTACTTGAATTTAGTTATACCCATTGAATCCATCTAGAAAAGAAAAATACTTCCTCCTAGCGAGGTTGTCTAGTACTTGGTCAATGAATGGTAAGGGAAAGTAGTCCTTTTTTGTAGCTTTGTTGAGCTCCCTATAGTCAATACACATCCTCCATTTCCCATTCTTTTTAGGCACTATGACAAGGGGTGAGACCCATTGACTGTCTGAGATTGGATATATAAACCCTGCTTGCAGTAATTTTTCTATTCTAGTTTTAACAATGTCTTTTAAAGCAAGATTCAATCTTCTCTGGGGTTGTCTAACAAGTTTAATGTCCTCAGTGTATATATGATGGGTACAGATCTCAAGAGGTATTCCCTTCATATCTTGGTATTCCCAAGCAAAATCTATTGAATGGAAAATCAGAAGTTGGATAAGTTTTCCTTCCTGATTTGCTATTAACTGAGCATTGATATTAAGTGTCTTTCCTGGTAAAATCATGATATGTTTTATGATTTGATCCATAGATGTCATTAATCCATACATTGGAGTCATGGGATTGAGAGGACAAGAATGTGGAAGCAACATGTGGAAAGTGGCTAAGTCTCTGTAAAAGGTTTCTCCACAAGGAATGATGTTGGCGAGGGTACAATGAGAAGAAGTAAGAAGTTCTCTCCTAGAATCTTGGGTGAGATCCATCACATCCTTATTGATTAGGATGTGAGTAATGTCTTATGTTGTATCATAGTAGATTTCTTCTTCTAACTCTCCCAGATGTTCCCTGATGGTTACCATAGCTACTGAGGCACTTTTATCATTGTTCTCTGGTTCATCCACCCATACTCTTCCTATATATTGTATTGATGGTTTAGCTGGAGGATATAGAGATATTTTCTTTAAATCTACCCCATTAGAAATGACCATATCCCCAGTTCAACAATCAATAGATGCTATTGTTGTAGCCAGCCATGGTCTTTCTAAAATCAGTGGGTAAGCATTTCTCTGGTTTCTCGGTTCTAATATCAGGAAGTCTACTAGAAATTCCCATGATTCTATTACAACTGGTACATCAATTATTACTCCTTTTGGGATAGCTACTGACTGGTCAGCAAGTTGAAGGATTGTAGTTGTGGATTGGATACCTGATAGAGCTAATTTGTCCATTATGTGAACTGCCATCACATTAATTGTTGCTCCCAAATCAACCAGAACATTTGAAATTTCTACCCCTGAGATGAAAACAGTTATGACAGGATTTCTAGGGTCTCCATATTTTGGGAGGAGCATTTCTCCCATCAACAGATCTACTACTTTTCCTTCCACCTGTATTGTGGAAGGAAAGTTTTTCTTCCTACCTTGTGTTTTGATACAATACTATTTAATGAACTGATTTAGTTATGGTACATCTTTGATTGCTTGGAGAAGAGGAATTTTGATGTTTAGTTGCTTGATTTCTTATAAAAGTTTTGATTCTAGGTTGGTTTGGACTTGTTTTTGTAAGATCTTTTTCTGGGGAACATACTATTTAAGTCATTCTAGGTATGGTGCTAGTTTTTCCATCTCCGAAGCATCTCTGGAGCTCTTGTCAGAATTGTATTTAGGAATGTTCTCCAGAGTCAGTCTTTTAGGAGCAATTCCAAAGTTATCCAAGGATGATTCTTTTAGCACTTTTTCGTTAGTAATCTCCTCCAGGAGTTAAGTGGATGAATTTTTAGGTTCCTCATCATTGGTTACTTCAACTATAGTTGGACGAGATGGTCTTGGGAATGCTTTCCCAGAACGCAGCTAGAGATTATTTGAATATATAGCATTAATACCAGCCAAATTTTCTTGCTCTATCATGTAAACAGTTGCTCTCTGTTTATTTCATGGGTTTGGTATAGGTTTAGCTGGTAAAGGTGGTTGGCTAACTGTTCATTTTGTGATTGAGCTTGTGTGTTGGAGGGTCCAGTTAGTAAAGCTTGTTGTTGAGGTTGGAAACGTCTAGGTTGTCCCTGGTATTGTTGATTATATCCCTGTTGAGAACCCCATTAAGGTTGCATGTTTTGTGATCCAAACTGTGGTGGCCACTGTTGATTTCCCCAGGGCTGACTTTGCCAATTTTGGTTTTGCCAGTGATGATTTTGCCAATGTTGTTGTCCCCAAGGAGGATTATTCTGAGACCCATGCTAAGTTGGATTCCATTGATTATTTCCCCAATTAGAAGGACCCCTGTAAGATGGCTGGTTTGGATACTGATTATAAGGGAAATTCCCAGCTTGTTTTTGTCCCACATAGTTCAATTCTTCTTCCATTATGGCATTCTTCTTACTCAATCTTTTCAAGGCTGGAAGTTGACTACATTAACTGGTAGGATGTTCCCTATCACAGATCTGACAAATCTCTGATTTGTCCAAAGGGCATTCTCTCAACAAATGCTTGTTTCTACACCTAGGACAATAGATGGAGAGTGGTTTAGTTGTTCTATTTTGATCAGTTGTTCTATTTTGATCAGTTGTTCTAGTTTTTGCTTGAATCCCATCCAATGTGGTATTTAATTATACTAAAATGTCTATTTTTAGATTTGCAATCTCTTCCATTAACTATCCTATTTCATTCTTCCCTTTAAAGTTTTGGATGATCTCACTCCATCTTGGGTTCTAGAATAGTTCCTGCAGAGTTCTTCTATAGCAGGTATATCCATTTTGTTGATATTTCCTTTTCTCATTAGATCCAGTGCCTATTTTGATTCTTTATCCAATCCTTTTACAAATAGGGTTATGGCCAAGGAGTGATCTATTGGGTTGTCATACCTTCCCAAGGTGAAATTAAACCTGTCCACATAGTCCTCTAAGCTCTCTTCCTCTCCTTGCCTAATTTTAAGAAATTCTTCATTTTTATTACTGGATCTATAGTAATCTTGATACTTTCCCAAAAAGTTTGTTTCCATCTGATCCCAAGAATGGATAGAATTCTGGGGTAAACCCATAAACCATCTCATCGTAGAATCTTTTAGGGTTGAAGGAAATAGTTTAAGTTTTTGGTTATCTGATCCATAATCATAAGTTTGGCAGACTACTTTGAATTCAAACAAAAACTGATCTGGATCCTCATTAGAAAGTCCTCAAAAATTTGGCAAGTGTGCTAGTGAGATATTTTTCATAGGAGCATTATCTCCAGCAGCCAAAACAATAGGATATGAGAAGGTTCTTGGAGCCTGATTTTCCTCTTCTTCATGATTATCATTGTCCATGTTAGTACTGGTTCTTCTCCTTGAGGTTCTAGGAAATTAGGTTCTATCAAAGGATCTACCTGAAACTTTTGTTGTAATTCCTGGATATAATCAGCAAGTGGAAGATTTGGAGGAACTAAGGGATTATTGATTTGAGGTGCAGCTTCCAAAGTAGGTTCTAGGTTTCTCTCTTCAACAAGATCTTGTGCCACCCCACTGCTTTCCCCTATGGCTTGTTGTTGGGGTGTTTGTTTTATATATCTTCCTTTTGAATCTCTAACTCTAACCATACAAATCTATCCTAAAAACTATTTTAGCTAAGTTTCCCTAATTAACACAATACATCCCCGGCAACAGTGCCAAAAATGACAAGGTGTCGTTGTACCTCATCATTTAATCATATTTTAGATGTCAAAATCCAGGGGTTGTGTCCTCAGCTATCTGTAATTAGGTATTCTACAGTTACCAGTTTTCCTAGCTAATCTTAACGACTTCTACTAATTTGAAGAGATTGATCTATCTACTTACTGAATGAATTTAAGGAGTGCTAAAAATAGAATTAAACAGGAAATTACTTAAAGCAATCTTAAAAAACAACAACATGCATCTATCTATCAAAATTAGTAAATACTTTTCATAGCAAAATCTAAAATAACAAAACAGTGGTACTAGCCTTCTGCCTTGGTGGTGAGAGTGGGCCCTTGCTCCACACCCTTGGGGCTGAAGGCTACAGTAGGGAATTAGCACAAAAGAATAAGATCACAACTAAATTTGGTCCAGTTCTATTCACTTTTCATTCATGAAAAATATTGATATCAAAGAAACTAAGATTACCGAGAATCAAAATAATCCAATCATCGTATATATTTTCTGTTGTTTCTATAAGTATACATAAAATGAGTGATGACATATCACTTATCTTATCTACCAGTTCTTCTATGAGATTACATCCATCTCTTTATTATACTAGCTGTCTAACTATGGAAAAATAACCATGCAATAAAGTAGATTGAGTGCAACAGAAGTCCACTCTGAATTCTAAGTTTGAGTCTTAATACATTTGGGCAGTGAGGCCCTAAAAATATGGATATTGAATCAATTTTATCAGTAACTCATGCAAAAACTTTAAAAAGATAAAAAATCCAGTAGTTAACTAAAGATGACCCTTCACCACTCAGGTGATGATTTGAGTGAAATGAGGGGTATCACGATTACTACTGAAAGTGCCTGACCGGCAGCTTATGCTAGAAATATGCCCTGCTCTCAGGAGGCGCTGGAGATGCATGTCCCTGTCTGCAGCTCCAGAGATATGTTTGTAGCTCCGGAGATACCATTATGGCCTTGTTGTTCAGCTCCGGAGATGCTCCAGACTCCCGTCCAACTCCAAAGAGGCTTTTCTCTTTACTTAAAAACTTCTGGTGTCATGATATTCTGGTATTGTCTCCAAAGATCATTGAAGACTACCTCCGGAGATAAACAAAATTGCCATTCCGAGCATCTACACCTATTGATTCAAAAGAAGAGAAGTTTTTCTACATTTTTCCATCAATTCCATGCACGTTAGTCCTTTAATCATAAATTATGATCTTAAGTAATTTATCTTCAATTAATCATTATCTAGAACAATCTTGCTAGCCTATTCGAGTGCAGACATTAAGAAAGATGGGATCAAGAAGGAGAAAAAGAGAGGTAAAAAGATGTATTTCATGGGTGCTACTTGGCACTCATCATCTCCCTTGTGTCTTTGTCCTCTCATATTTATGAAAATTAAACCTCTAGTTTCTATAGATATCTAGCATCTCTCTGCTTGTTAATATCTTTGGTAAATTTATTATGAGGTAATTATTACCAATTATTTGGAATGGAAGGCCTTAATTTCTTTAGGTGACATCTATCATTAATTCTATCTCTAGTTTAAATTATAGATCCACTCATGGCATTTTTTTGCTTGCATGGCCCAATTTTATTTTTGTTGACTTCTAGCCCATCCTTGACATTTCTTCAACTTTTATTCTTGGTTAATCATTTTCGAATATCTTATCAATCATGGTTTGATATTTCATGCAATTGATTATGATTTCTATGTAAAATAGTGCTATAGTATTCAATGTATTTTTAATAGGCCACCTCAACTTTTAATTAATCTCTATCAAACCCAATTTATCACTTTCTCACATCTACATGGTCCGAACACCCCATTACACTATGCTTCACTTGCTTCCTCTAACCTACACACTTAGAAACCACATAATAACAACATCAGATAAAATCAATATTAAAGCTTAATCTAAATTTTTTGGCTAATACTAATTATTAATCATGGTTCCATCATATTTAATATTCAAACCTTTATCAAAATTATCTAAGTTGAATACATATGCCTTAGATTAATTCAATGTTCATTTAATATTTGTTGATGACCATTAACCTAGTTGTTTAATTTCTCAAGATTTTTTTTAATAAGGCATTCATCCATAATCCTTAAAATATCATATATTCAATGGTATCAACTAGTAGAATAAACTGAAGAGTTTTGATCAAGATGTCAAATCTAAGACCTGTGGTAACAAGTTGTTTCATTACTCAAGTCAAAGTTCATCTTAATGATCACAAAATTATATAAGAAAATCAAAAAATTCTCAAATTTAACCTAGGGCTATGGGCCCACTCGTGTACACTAAGTGAGTTCATTTACAAACTAGATGTTCTAAATTAAAAAAAAAAAATTAGACTCAACAATTCAATACTCAGGGTTATACTTTATAAATCAACATTGATCCAAAAATTAGTAAAAGAAGTTTAAAATCAAGGGTATAATCCATGAAAATTTTATTTTATCAAATCTATTTGTTGGACCAATCCTTTAAGAAAATGACATTGCTTTTATCTCATCAAAATACTCAACAAATCAATAATTATTAGCAATATTGGTTTGAAAATCTATAAGAAATTATGAAATCTAGGATATAATTCAAGAAAAGACCAATTATCACATAGTATACACAACCTCCATTGATACACACTAGGTGAATATTACAACTAAAAGTGGCACCATAAATCAACTCAAGTTTCCACCTAAGCTAAGAATCATCTTCATGGTAGTTTTAAATAATTAATGTGGACCACCAAATTTTTTGTAAAATAACATAGGCCCATAAGGCAATAGAATAGGCACAAATGAAGTTTTTCAATAATCCCTTTTCTCACCAAATTGTGTTTTCTTCAAAATACACTAATATTAGTCAAATTGGCCATGAAAACAAGAAAAATATCAATAGACATCAACTTAGTCCTTACTCAACTAGAGCATTCACAGATAATAAAATAAAGAATAGGTCATGTACTTGACACAAGAAACCATCCTTAGATTTTGGAAGCAATTGAATTTCAAAAGGAAACTCATTAGATAAAGTCTTAATTGTCCTTTCTAGTTTATACACTACAACAAATCCTTGTGATTAGCTCCCTTTTTTGCTCCATTTTTTGCTTCCACCCACTGTTTTAATGTATTTTTCTCTAATTTTTCTAAAAAGTCGATGCTATTTATCAGGATGGCGCTATTTTTGTCATTTTTTACGCCGATCAGAACAAGTAGGCACAAAATTAGGTGCCAATTAGCGCCTACTTTAGCACCAAATTTAGCACCTGATTTAGCGTCTAATTTAGCACCTGATTTAGTGCCTTATTTAGCACCTAATCTAGCACCTGATTTAGTGCCTTATTTAGCACCTAATTTACCGCTTAATTTAGTGCCTTATTTAGCGCCTAATTTAGTGCCTTATTTAGCCCCTAATTTAGTGCCTAATTTATGGTTACTTGGGTTTAGGAGTATTATTTAGGGTTTAGGGTTTATGGCTTTGGGGTTAGGGGTTAAGGTTTAGAAGTTTAGGATTTAGGGTTTAGAGAGAGATAGAGGACCAATAGGGAGATATAGAGGAGATCGAGGGGAGAGATAGGTAGATAGAGAGTGAGGGACATGGCTAAAGACATAGCAGAGAGATTGAGAGGTAAAGGGACAAAGGTGATAGGGAGAGAGGGGAGAGATAGGGAGATAGAGGTTTAGGGTTACTTGGGTTTGGGGTTTAGGGTTTCTCAGGTTTAGGGGTTAGGGGTTAGGGTTTACGGGCATTATTTAGGGTTTAGGGTTTATTGTTTAGGGGTTAGGGTTTCAGGTTTAGAGGTTTAGGGTTTAGGGTTTATAGAGAGAGAGGGGAATGATAGGGAGATATAGAGGAGACTATGGAGAGAGATAGGGAGATAGAGAGTGAGGCACATGGCCAGGGACATAGGGAGAGAGATTGAGAGGTAGAGGGATGATAGAGATAGGGAGATAGGGGAGAGATATGGAGATAGAGGTTTAGAGTTGCTTAGATTTAGGGTTTAGGGGTTTAGGGTTTAGGGTTGCTCAGGTTTGGAGATAGCTAAAGAGAGAGAGGAGTTAGATAGGGAGAGATATAGGAGATAGAGGGTAGAGATAGGGAGATAGAGAGTGAGCAAGATATCTAGAGAGATAGGGAGAAGGATTGAGAGGTAGAGGGACGATAGAGATAGGGAGATAGGGGTTTAGGGTTTCTCAGGTTTAGGGGTTAGGGGTTAGGGGTTGAGGTTTAGGAGTATTATTTAGGGTTTACGCTTTAGGGTTTAGAGGTTTAGGGTTTAGTGTTTAGAGAGAGAGGACCAATAGAGAGATATAGAGAATGAGGTACATGGCCAAAGACATAGCCGAAAGAGATAGGGATATGGAGAGTGAGGGACTTGGCTAGAGACATAGGGAGAGAGATTGAGAGGTAGAGGAATGATAGAGATAGCTGGGAGATAGGGAGATAGAGGTTTAGGGTTACTTGGGTTTAGTGTTTAGGGTTTAGGAGTTTGAAGCTTAGGATTTAGGGGTTTAGGGTTTCTCAAGTTTAGACTTTATGGGTTACAGGTTAGGTCTTAGGGGCATTATTTAGGGTTTATATATGTTTTAGGGGTTAGGGGTTAGGGTTTAGGGTTTAGGGGCATTATTTAAGGTTTAGAGGTTTAGGGTTTCTCAGGTTTAGGGTTTGGGGTCATTATTCAAGGTTTACAGTTGCATGTCAAAAGAAGTATCTCTCTCTCTCTAAATCCCTCAACTCTAAATAATGCCCCTAATCCCTAACCCATAACCCATAACCCCTAAACCCTAAACTTGAGCAACCCTAAACCTCTATCTCCCTATCTCTCCCTTATCTCCCTCTCTCTATCATCCCTCTACCTCTCAATCTTTCTCCCTATCTCTCTAGACATCTCACTCACTCTCTATCTCCCTATCTCTCACTCTGTCTCCTCTATCTCTCCCAATCTATCTCCTCTCTCTACGTATCTATCTCTCCCTATCTCTTGCCTCTCTCTCCCCTATCATTCCTCTATCTCCCTATCTCTCTAGACATCTCTCTAGTCACTCTAGTCTATCTCCCTATATGTCTCCTCTCTATCTCTCTCTACCTAGCTATCTCTCCCTATCTCTCTATCTCTTGCCTCTCTCCCCCTATCATTCCTATATCTTCCTATCTCTCCCTTATATTAATTCTCCCACTCCCTTATCGATGAAGGAAATGAACAAGAAAACTAGGACTCTCTCTCTCTTCGTTTTTGTCTCTATATGTCTCCCTTATCAACTAAGCAAATGGAAACAAGAAAACTAGGATATGAAAAAAGGGATGAGGATATAAATTGGCAAGATGAAATGGAAACAAGATAAAACTAAAGTTCATTGGATGGGAAGAATGATGAGAGGAGAGGTGGATAATAGTAAAATAGGGAAAATTGGTGGGATCTAGAGAGAGAGAGAGAGTTGCTTGGGGTTAGGGGTTAGGGTTTAGGGGCATTATTTAGCATTTATGAGTTTAGCATTGTTCAAGTTTAGGGTTTAGAGTTTAGGGTTTAGCACATGGTTAGGGACATAGGGAGAGACATCGAGAGATTGAGGGATGATAGAGATAGGGAGATAGGGGAGAGATATGGAGATAGAGGTTTAGAGTTGATTGGATTTAGAGTTTAGGGGTTTGGGGTTTAGGGGTTTAGGGTTGCTCAAGTTCGGAGATAGCTAGAGAGAGAGAGAGGAGACTGATCGGGAGAGATAGAGGAGACAGAGGGGAGAGATAGGGAGATAGAGAGTGAGCGAGATGTCCAGAGAAATAGGGAGAAGGATTGAGAGGTAGAGGGATGATAGAGATAGGGAGATAAGGGAGAGATAGGGAGATAGGGGTTTAGGGTTTCTCGGGTTTAGGGTTTAGGGGTTAAGGTTTAGGGGCATTATTTAGGGTTAGGGTTTATGGTTTAGGGGTTAAGGTTTAGAGGTTTAGGGTTTAGGGTTTAGAGAGAGAGGACCAATAGGCAGATATAGAGAGTGAGGGACATGGCCAAAGACATAGGGAGAGATATTAAGAGGTAGAGGAATGATAGAGATAGGGAGATGGAGGTTTAGGGTTGCTTGGGTTTAGTGTTTAGGGTTTAGGGGTTTGCAGTTTAGTATTTAGGGGTTTAGGGTTTCTCAAGTTTAGGGTTTATGGGTTAGGGCTTAGGGCTTAAGGGCATTATATATTTAGGGTTATGTTTTATGGGTTAGGGGTTAGGGTTTAGGATTTAGGGGTATTATTCAAGGTTTACAGATCTTCAAGGATCTAGATAGTGTGGCTATACACGTTGCTACACATGTTGATGGCTAGTTAGACACATGGAACATCAACAACCACATGTTATGCTTCCATACACATGTGCCACCTAATGACATTTGTACTACAAAACATGATCATATAATTGGCATTGTATGCATCTGACACATGGTGATGTCCACATACACCACATGCCACAATGATCTAGAGTTGGCACCATACAAGTTTGAGTACATTTGTTCTCATCCCATCCATATAAAAAATGCACCATACATGTTGGATACTTGTCAACCTCTACATGGAGCATAATTGATGGTATTCTTGAACAAATGCCTACTTTGTACATTTTGTAGAGTAAAAGAGGTATAACAAATTTTCATGTTACCTCTCTATATATTTCCTTTGTTCATTTTGAATATAAGTGACATATATGTTAGAACCCTTCTATATTTGAATGTGTTTTGGTTTACATATCTATTTTCCTTTATGTATTCTATGATCTTATTACATTAATAGAATATAGGATTGTCCCTCAGTTCACCTTGGGAATTAGATTAAATAACATCTGAAGTTGACTGTAAATTAACAACATGGTGAGCATTTTGTTGATTTTCTTGCTTATTTTCACCCTTTTGAAAACTAAATTTTCCTATTGGAATTTTGAAGGATCAGATCCATATTTAAGTGCATTAGACTTAAGAAGTTTCAATTCAATGTTTCTTACATTTGCACACAAATCCATGGAAGAATAATAGTTGTTTAAGTACATTGCCTTAGCTTGGATAGTAGGTAATAGGCCCTTAACAAATATTCTTTGTAATTCATCAATAGGAATTTGATAGTGTATCTTTGTTGACAAAGTTTAAAATCTAATAACATAATCATGATTAATTGCACTCATTTGATCCTTGTTTGATGCTCTCCTATTCCTTCAATCTATCTTAGTGAAGGAAAATAAATACATGGGCAACCCATAGAGAAATTTATCATTAATTTTGTTCCTCAAAATTGTCTCATGATATGATGAAGGAAAAAAAATACTAAAGATAAATTGTGATCATTATTCATTGACCCAAAAACAAATACACTGTTAGAATGTAGACACCTAAATCTTACCATGGCCTATCATCACACCAAATCTATCCCACATCTCCTCTTACAATGTTAATTAAATAAATCATATTTATTTAATTAACCACTTTGATCATTCCTCCTAATATCAGTTTAATAAGTCACGTTATTTAATTAATAAATATAACCATTCTTCTGACATTATTTAATTGATTAACTAATCCAATTAACCCTTCCTCTAAAATCTCATCCTTAATTAAATAAATCCACATTTATTTAATTAAATCAATCACCCCTAACATTCCCCCACAATTAAATAAATACATAATATTTATTTAATTTATCCTAAAATCCTCCTCAATCATTAGTTGATTAAATAACCTAGTTTAATCAAGTAACTAATAACCTCCCTGAATTTTCTTGATCCTATTCGGTTTGATGCTCTCCTTTTCCTTCAATCTATCTTGGAACCTATACTTTTGCCAAAATGCTCTAACATCCAATCTCTAGAATATATATCATGGCCATTGTGAAACAATCTTGACGATTTTATACTATGTGAGAGTTTTTGTTTATTACCGTTGTCCCGCAAGTTAATTGAATATCATTTGCAGTTATGTGGGAACAAGAGGAATGAAATATGGCACATACCACATTCCTACAGAGCATAAAAGAGCAAGTTGCAGCTTGGCAATGGGAAGTGGTTGATATGAAGAAGCTACCGCTACCCTGTGGATGGTTCATCTCACGCTTGCGGCTTGGCGGTGTTTGGGTGCAGATAATCTCTTCCCGCAGTCCCATGGAGTTTCAAAAGTAACTGGCAACATTGTGGTAATAACATCATGACGTATCACTTACTACTTCTCAACAAGGGTTTCAATCGAGGCCCACGATAGAGCGGAAAGAGGAGAATGTAATGGGTTTTCACCCCGCTGTCCCGCGACGGTCATTCATAACATTTGTAGGTGGGCGGTAAACAGAAGGACATCAGGTAATAATTTCCCATGGTCCCGTAGGGGTCAATCTAAGAATTTGTTGTCTAGCGATAAAGGATGAAATAGAAGTGTAGTGGTTGTAAGGCCCTACTATCTTGCAGCTGGTCTGGGCGAGCCTTGCGGTGATGCGGTAACAGAAATAAATGGCAAGTACATTCAATGCGGGGTCGCAGTTATCGAGAATTGCTATCAAATCTTGATATGCATACCCAGTCATCAGATCAAATCAAATCAATGGCCAATATTTGAAAGGAATTGAATGCTGAGATTTCATGATCTCGTGGGATGAACCAGAGAAATGGTGATATGATGAAATCCTTGGCTGAATAAGATTCAAAGATTTCTTGGCATTTTCTCATTTTAGATAATTCAAACATAACTTGGAGAAAGTGCAACTCAGCTCAGTGTGTTTCCTGCAAACTGCAGTTGACCAGGTAAGTTCATTCCTGCACTCTCTGATTAGAAGTTGGCATATATTTCGCTCTATTTTTTAGTTGCTGGTATAGTAAGTTAAATTTTGAAAAACCCTAGCCTATTCAAGTCATTAAACATGGCACCCAAGAGGTCTGAGTCTGCCAGTAAAGGTAATGAGCCTATAGTTCCCAAGAAAATACCACTTCAACAATCTCTGCTAGAAGTATTGCCTTAGTCCATAGACAAGGGTCCAAAGAAGATGTTCAGAGATGCAGCAAAAGGGTGTTGGGATGCTACAATCCCTATCTTTGGGTGGGATTTGTTTTGGTATTTTTATGCAAAAAAGGATGGCGAGGGACCAGTTGAAAATACATGGAAATTGGATTTGGCAAAGTTGGTCGTGCCCTTTGTATTTGTGGATATGGAATTGATTAGGGTACTAGCACAATATTACCATCCTGCCACTAAAACAGTCAAAATACCAAATGGATTTCCATTGGTGACAGTAGACAAGAATGCAATTGTTGACTATTTTATGTTGAACAAGCAAGCTCTCACTCAAGTGGACTTGCAAAGATTTGAACGAGATTACACAAGCCTGAGGAAAACACTTAGGAGAGATGAATTGCCAATATATATGAGAAGGGGTGTCAACAACAGAAAAATTGAGATTCCATTAAATGCTATTGAGCCTTTCCCTATGGAAGAATTTGTTGTATATTTCAAGAGAACCTATTTTGCACTATGCCAGGTCTTGGGAATTGATGCATAGGGAAGAATGCCAACTAGGTTAATGATGATGGCTATGAAAATACAACATCTAGAGGTGAATAGTGAATACGACTTTGCATCTCATATTGAGAAAAAATTGCATGAAGGATTCTTGTGTGTGAAGGAGAACAAGCAACCCTTAGATTTCAAATTCTATTCTTTATTGTGTCACTTGATTATGTATCAGAATAGAGGGAGATGGTCAAGCAAAATGGATCTGAGTATGGTTGATGAGAAAGGACAAAGATTACCGACTCAGTATTGGTGTTGTAAGTGGGATTCATGTTGCTGGAAAAGTGACTACATTATATTTCATGATTTGTTTGTTGTCAAGATATTGAATTCTCTTGGTATCTAGTTTCCTAGGTTGACTAAGGAAGTCATGGTAATGCTGAGGCCACTTGCACACAAACCAGAGCAAGGCCACAACCTTAATTTTTTTGATTGGTTTTTTATGTCAGATCATACTATAATTAGAGTGTATGGTTACCCCCAACCACCTCACATATTGCCAAAATTTGTATCAGACAGAATTGTATTCATGGAGTTTATGTGGCAAATGATGTGGATGGAAAAGGAGGTAATGAAAAGACAAAATAAAGGTACATTTCTACTTGGTGCTACATTTTTTGGCGATTGGTCTATTGGCTCTGACACTCTTGAAAATTTGCAAGCCTTTTTAAAGGCGAAATATTCTTTGAAATTGGGCATCAAGAAGAATTATGACTCTGAGGGTCATATGAATCTTGTCAGACAATCAATTCTGACTAAAATCGTCCTATCCCATCAACTCCTATTTGATGAGGATGTGATAAGAAATCTTGTCACTTTTGATGAGGTATACAGTAGGAAGAGAAAATGGGATATCTTGAAAAATACTAAAGATGAAAAGAAAAAGTAGAATCCCCTATTTCTTGGATTCTTTGTTGAAGAAAAAGACCTTCTGAAGAGAATTGATGCAATCATTGATAATTTTGAGAGTATTTATGGTAAATCTGAGAAGCAACCTTCTAAGGCTACTAAACTTCCAATGAAAAGGTCTACAGGGATTGAGATTCATGAGTCTGCTCCTGATGTTTTGTCAGTGCAAGATCCACAGGTCCCAGAATCACCACCAACAAAGAAGCAGAGGACAAAATAGGTATCTCCACTTTTCCCCTATGAAATGACTGAAGAGGTGGGGGATACTAATGAGGTGGCTAACATCTTGAGGCATACAGGAGATGAGCAAGAGTTTGATCAGCCATTGGTTGGTCAACCCACTGATGCACATAAGCTTGAGGCTAGGAAGGGTGAGCAAACCCAAGCTGAACCAGAGTTGGAGGAGGATGAAAGGATTATAGCATCTATGAGGTTCATAGAAGATGACGACTTCATCAAAACTCCAAAGTTTAAGGATTTTTGGCTGAAAATGAAAATGAAAGAATATAATGAAAAAGTGGCAACAAATAAAATGGGTGCTGATGAAGCACAACATGATCAAATCATTACACAAACTTTCAAAGATTTGAAAGTAGATGAGATCGATGTGAGTCCAGAGGAGGCAAGACAAATGTTCTTGAAAAGTAATATGCTCATCATCCCTAGCCTTGAATTGAAAAAGGTATTTTTGCTTGACCAAGTTAGAAGTTAGGATGATCCACAACTTGTTTCAGAATTTGATTATGAAGATGGCATAAGTGGATGTGTTTTTAATCCAAAGACAGAGACCCTTGCAATCTGGACTACTCAGAAGAATACAAGCAAACCAAGATTGCTTGATATTATTCAAGAAATGAGGGGTACAACTATGGCAAAGACTTTTCAAGATACATCAGTAATAGAAGCAGCTGCTCTCAATGTTCATACTGCTATGTTTACTCATGCTGATGTGAAGAGGTTAGAAGAAAGGCTAACAAATTATGAGCAAACTTAGAAAGTAATGAATGATGAAGTAAACAAATTGTATTTTGAAAATGTGAAATTAAAGAGACAATTGCAAGCTGTGAATTCTTCTCAAGGTCAAGCCATTGTACCCTATCAGCCCCCTATGCCACAAATAGCTAGTGATGTCACAATGTCTACTAAAGAATTTAATGCAACAAGATTAAAATTTGAAAAGAAAACTGAAAGTTTGAATAAACAAAATGAAATGACAAAGAATGAGGCAAAGATGAAAGTTTTTTAAATTTTTGAGAAAATTTTGGAGCATAGAGTAAAATTGGTTGTGGATAAGCTTAGGAGTGTGCATGATTACTACTCTTATTTATCTCAGGCCATTGAGAAATTGAAGATAAACTTTTCTACTTTGGATTTGTTGTATAAAAAATGGCAACCCTATCATTACACTTTGGTTACGATGTGCTTAGTAGTGCAAAGGAATCCTGATGCCCCGATAGCTTTGAAGCCCACTAAGCAAATGGTCAAAATGATCATTGATAAATACCAGTATATGAATGGGGAAAGCTAGAAGATGCAAGAAAAGGTTGAATGTTTTACTAAATTCAAGCATAAATTTATTCCTTTCATACTGACAGAAGAAGAGAAAATCAAAAGTCTTGACACATGGAAGATGGAATTCAGCCAAACAGTATTCCAAGTTATGGATTTTTTGAAGAAGGATGGAGATGTCAGCATTCTCAGTTTCAACATGATATTGGACCGAGTAATTGCCTTGGATGTTGGGTATGGAAAATTTGTGATGGATGTCAGAGTTTTTCTTGATAAAAGATGGAAAGATCACCAAGAGAACTTGCTTCAAATTCAGGCTTACCAATGGCCTAGTGATTTTACAATATATAAATGGGAGGAGAAATATCTTAGAGATGAATCATTAGCAGCACGGGTTCAGGTACAAAGGAGTAATGGGCCATATGCTGGTGTTAAATAGCACCACCACATCTTGAACACTCTCCTTTTGTCTCTTTCTATTTTCTTCATGTTTTCAAAATGTATTCAAATATATTTGAAAATCTAAACTGGACTTATAAAAGGCAAATATTGTAATATCAAGGGTTAGGAATACAAAGAGCCATTTTGAATGTGAAAGGTCTGAAGCTTGTTGCTTCCTTTATAAAAGGAAACCAAGACCTTATGGCTCAGGATCTATCTGAGATTTTGATTTTTTGAAAGATACATTGCACTGCCTGTACTTTGAAGAAAATCAATATAAAAGCTGCTATTCTCTGGTGCTCAACTTTTAGTTCTTATTTGTTTGTTGAATTGGATTGCTAAAAAATTATCTGGTTGTCTCCAATTTACTTTTTCTTTGTTATTTGAATCAACCTATCAAGTATATTGTTGATTTGTCAAAACACATTTGATGTTTCTTGTGTGGTTTGTTTATTGGGCTCCTTCAAGCAAGGATTAAAATCCTATAGATGAATCACATTAACTTTGGAAAGTTAAATTGGATTGTTAAAGAAGAATCTGATAACTTACATATTTGCATGTCTATGCAAGTCATAGACCTAGAATTGCCAAGCAAATCGAGTTGTGGCTAAAAGGGAAGCACATATTCTTCTTAGAATGAAAACTCCGTAACCCAAAGGCAGGCATCAGTCATTCTCTTTTGAAAATCATTCCCTTGTATATTTTCAAAATCCAATTTTGTTTTTTTGTTTTAGGAGTAGGGTTTAAATATTTATAGAAAACATTAATCCAAATCATATGCCAGATTGGGTTAAGTGAAGTGGATGATTTAATTGAAAAAATTACATAAGCTCCTTAATTTGTTCTAAAGTCACCAACAAAGTTAAAAGTAAATTGTCATTGGTGAAAGAAGGTAACACCCACCTAAGCTTGAACGGAGCCTAAAGTGCAGAGAATTTTGATTAATCTGATCAATTCTATTAGTTGGCCAAATTCACATATAAAACCTAATCATAAGATTTGGCATATCTTTAGGGTTTAATAATTTGCAAATTTGAGTACCAACAAAGCCAATATTGACATTAAAGTGATGTGCAAAAGCATTGGCCAAATCATTGAAAGAATGAATAGAACTATGAGGAAAAGAATAAAGCTATTCAATTGCATAATCCTTTTTGTTTCTAGGAAAGAGCTTGGTAAAAAGTTTATCATCATAAACATAATCAAAACAAACTCCCAATTGTGTCATAAGGTCCCCTTTACCACTATACATTACAAAACTAGTGGCCACCGAACAAACTAGAAATGGATAAGAAATAACTCAAATGAAAGTGGATTATGCTTGATTTCTCCTATGATATCCTTTGATTACTAGGGGTAATGCATCAAATTTACTTTACATCTCATCAATTATTTTAAGAATGACATATATGTTGGAAGGATGAACATTAGGAGTTATGACTAAAATGGGAGTGGAAGTGGCAAAATGAGATAATACATGGAGTGTAGGTTGATTGGGGGACAAAGAATGAAGTTTGAATGACAGCACTAGAAGTGGGAACATGAGTAGTGGGTGAGAAGTAAACACAATCAGGGGATGAGTGGAAGGTACAATATGAGAAGTAGGTTCAATGAGAGGATCAATGATAGGAGCTGTGAAAAATTGATAAGCAATACAGACACACTATTTAAGGAACTTGATGAGCTTATCCTTTGACCTATATCACTTAATACTTCCATCACATAAGGATTATCCATTAACAAGTTATGAAGAACATCAATCAAATTTGAATAATTAACATTATTCCTCAAATTCGTAAAGGTCTGATATAAGTATTTGTGTATTAAGATTCATGTCTTGCCTATCCATATGTGCAACATGTGCATCATGATGAAAAACATCTTCCCCATTAAAATATGTAGTAGTCATCAAATCCTCAATCATAACTTCCTCACAATGAATCGAGGCCATTGTAGAGTTAAGCCTAAGGTTTCTTCTTAGTGCAAAATGAGGATTAGGTTGAGACCTTGACATTCAAGCAAAATATAAAGCAATGAAAAGGAAATTGCATCCAAGTAATCTTATTTTTTTCTGCCAACAATTCATACCAAAGATTGAACAATTTAAGGATATTGCAATAGCTAATTTGTATCAACACAAATAACATTACTGAAGCATTTCAAAGTTTAGGCCATAAGAATCATCCTTTTTTAAACATGGATTGCAAATAATTCTAAAAATTTATAAGTCTTGGTCATTAACATTATTGTCTGCTACAATGTCATCCAGTGTATCATTGTCAATGTTCATATGTTCTTTCAAGTATTTAATAATATCATCATCCTCATCTTGACCTGCATCATCTTCATCATCATTGAAATTTGACTATAGACCATCTATATTGTTACCAGATGTATTTGGATCATCATTTTCTATGCCATCCATATTGTTGTCTTCCATAACATCATCTAACTTTGGATTGTTGTCTTCTTGTGCCTAAACATAACCATCTTCAACATCATCATGGATGTCAATTTCTTCGATGTTCTCTAATCCCTCTCTCTCATTATGTTGGCCATCATTGTTTTTCTTAGTATCAACTAATGCATCATCAAATACATGCCTTAATCTTGAATCATAATGTATGACAAATATTCATTTCAGGTCCAAAATATCTTCATAGAAAAATACCTGCACATGAACGACATAATATATGAGAGAGAGAGAGAGAGAGAGATTAATGATCACTATCACTTCTTGATTGAGTTAAAGAAATACATGCTCACAATGAATTGGTAGAACATAAGGCTCCTTATCCTCCGGTAGGAAACATGAGCAATATATAGAAAACAATCCACTATGGGTATCATGCCTTCATGTCCTCTCAAATGCTTCATACCATCTACACTTAAAAATACAACATTTAAAAGAGCGGTAATCCAACTCAATAATTTCTTGTATTTTCCCAACAAATTGTAGATTCCCTTCAATTATATTCTTATCTTTTGAGCTTGATCGACTGGATTGCTTGAAGTCAACCATGATGCCACAATTGAAGGATCATCTCTTTACATCTACAATTTCTACACGATAATGTCGACCATATGCCCACATTTCTGGATATTTCCTCACCTGTGAAAGACCATTTATTTTAGTGAAAACAAATATAATGATGAATATTAAAATAGTTAATAGTATCAAAATTGTAAGGAAATAACATTTTGTAAAATTCCAACTGTACCTTTCTTTCACATCCTCTAGACATGTTGATTTCATCTTTTGTTATGTTTGAATCTATACCTGTATCTTCTATTTGATTTTGAATTTGTTCAGTAACCCATTCTAGTGTGCAATCTTTGCCCGATTCCCCAAGCAGATCAGTGGGAAGTGGAGTATTCCTTGGGTTCGATCTCTTAAACTGTCTCCTTGCTTCTAACACTTCTTCTCTCTGTTTATCATATAGATCAATCCATTTGTTCATAAAGTCCATGTGTTATAGAATGAACTTGTCTAGTATAGCACTTTCGTCTACACCTATTACATGTCAACATGTTTATTTCAAACTCTAAATGTCATGCTATTAATTTGACAAATAAATTACAGAGTAAATTAATTATTGCAAGAAAAACAACCACACTGATCATGAATTTACTTACTAATTTCTACTTGAACACCATTAGATTGTGGTTTTTCTCCATCAATAATATCTGATGCTCATTCTTCATCCCAGAAGCGTGGCCCATCTTCAAAATCCTTACCAATGAATTCACACAAGAAGAAAAATGCTTCATTCAATACATACCCTTCAGCCATGCAACCCTCTGGATGTGCCTTTTGTCAAACATATCTTTTTAGAGTTTTCATATACCTCTCACAGAAAAACATCCACCTCATTGATATGACACTCACCAATTCAATGTCATCGATTAGTTGTATTTGTAAATGGACTTGTAGGTCCATGAAATTTGTAGGGAGCTCCTTCTCAAATACACATACAATTTTTGCATTTTTCTTCTTCCATTTTGGCACTTCACATTCGTGGATCTCTTTAGAGGTCACCCACCTAATATAAGAATAATAAATTAGTATGAACCTTTAGTTAAAAATTAAAATGCAATATAATATTTCTATGTCTCTCACACATGAACATTTCATATAACCAGATACCTTGTAAATGCTAACAATCAACTTATAGCATTCCTTAAGTCAACTGTAAGACAAGAATCCTCATAATTGCTAATGGCATGATATGCTATCAAACACATTTATGAAAAGGTCATTAGTATTTTTTTCTCACACAACAAAATATCAAAATATATTTAGTACTTAATCAATGTTACCAGTACATGTTAAATGATGATATATAATACCTTCATAAAATTATGAAAATCATGTGTTATAAATCATGTGATATGTCCATCAACTATAAAAGCTTTAGCCAATGATGACCCATAGCCAGTAGGTGTCATTATTGAACGGATGACATTTTTTAGTTGGTCTAGCTCTTTTTTTTTTCAAAATCCATGGAGCTTCTGCATATGTTTCATTTTCCCTGTTTGGCCACAAATGTTTTCTATCAATTTTGGTATGCAAAAGAGTAATATCTCTCCTCAAAGACAAGGTGTCCTTCTCTTTGCCTGATATATGTCGAAATATAGAATCTGGGATATTTTTGAAGATGTGCATAGGATCTAATAGGTGAGATATTAATAGATCCTTTGAGTAAGGGAGCTCATAAAATATGGATTTCATTTTCATTCCTTTTGGCATATTAACTACAACTTGTTCTGGTTCTTCAATTGAATCACCCCAATCAAAAAAATTCTCCCAACCTTTCAATTTAGCATCTTCATACTTCTTAAGCCAATCACTTGGACCCATAACCATGGGAGGGCCTCTATTTTCAAATTTTCCATCAAATCGATACTTCAGGTGATTTCTAAACTTATGATCTAGTGGTAGAAAAACCCTGTTGTCTACATAAATAAATTTATGTAGATCTTTAGAATACCACCCTTGAAATTATTCTGCACATCTTGAACATGTAAATATCCCTTTGTTTGAAGCCCTGCAATTCAATAGGTAATGTTAATAACATCAAAAAAATAGTATAAAACTAAATATGAAAGTTGGGATGAAAATAAATTATGAGTGTAAATATGTAAATATTTTATCTTACCAGAACAAACACCAAGTCCTGGGAAATCATGAATAGTCCAACATAGCACACCATACAAAATGAAGGACCTATTTGATGGGGGGCATGATATGTCATACATTCTTATGTCTTTCCATAGTAGTTGCATCTCATCAATAAAAGGTGTGAGATAAACATCCATGTTTTTAAATTGATGTTTTCCTGGAACAATGAGAGTTAGCATAAGGTGCTCCATTCTAACACTCATCCATGGGGGAATATTGTATACTATCAATCTGACTGGCCAAACACTATAATTTGAGATTAGGAAAGAGAATGGGCACACTCCATCAATTGCAAGACCAAACCTGATACTACGGGGTTCATCTTTGAATTTTCTTGGCCATTTTTCCTCTATGTGTTTCATTGCTTTAGAGTCAATTAGAATTTGCATGAATCCATCTTTACTCCTATTCTTTGCACGTTAGTCCATCAATTGTGCAAGTGACTTGCAACGAAATATTCATTGAAGTCTAGGTATAATTGGCATGTGACATAAAACCTTCTTTGGAACTGTAGGACCTTGTACATCTGTATGATATCTCTTTTCTTTGCATACAAGGCATTCTACCTTGTTTTGATATTCATCTTTGTATAAAATGCAATCATTTTTACATGAATGAATTTTCTTATATTCAATCCCCAACTCAACCAACAACAGATGTGCCTCTCTACAAGTTGATGGCAACACATTCTCTTTAGGGAATATTTTAGTTTTTAGTGCCCTATAAGATTGTCAGAGATTAAATCAATTGAATGTTTGACTTATGATGAACATGTTTGATATGTCAATCTATTCTAGGACTGTTTATATACAATATATGGTTTTAAAATCCCCTTAAAGAAATATAAATGAAGTTGATGAATGTTTACAAATTATGTACACCAATTGACAATGCAAAGTAAGAAATAGATTTCAACTCACTTCAGTAGGGTAGTGAATCCTTTGTCTGACCAACCAAATAGTGACTTGATTTCTAATAAATTAATGTGCATGCCAATTTTGAGGTTATACTTGCACCTGATTTGAACACGGGTGTCTTTGTTGCTTGCTTGATGGAGTCTTTCAAGTTGTTATCATCAACATTACGTTGGTGGTAATTACCCCTGCTATCATCATTACTGTCAACCATATGATCATTATTGTCATCATTGTTTCCATCCCCAAAGTAATATGTAAGCATTTCATTCAATCCTTCTTCATGCACTGCATTTTCACTATCACAATCATCATTATTAAGGCTAGGTGGCATGTCATCACTATATGTGGATCTCATCAGCTCTTCAAATTTCTCAGCTGGTAATATTCTCTTCAGTGTTGAGCTTTTCACCCTGGTATGGTTTAAAGGATGGTTTGGATCATCCCGTCCAAATCTTAATAACCCAGTTGGATCTTGGGTATTAGTATGTGTTTCATCAACATCTTCTACCTATCAACAAACACAAGCATTATTTAATGTTTGGCAACAATTGGATAAATCATAAATATATCAATTTTAAAGAAATATAATCAAATATGGCTTAAAAAATAAAAATATAAATTGTATGAACATATATACATCAATTGAATAATGGAACATTATTTTATAGACTACCTTTTTTATAAATTAATTTAAATAAAACACAAATTTGAAAACATAGTTTATAAAATATCAGTCCACACTCATTTATTATTCCTTAGTTTTTTGCCCTTAAGAACATCCTTAGGGAGACCTTGTTCTTCCCTCTTCTTTCATACAGGAGTGCGTTTTAAGAAGGGGTAATCAATCAATAACTCATCCCCAATGGTAAGGCCCATAATAGCCTCAACAATTATCAATCTATCAACCTCTCTTTCCATATCTCCATCTTTATCATTTATAACCTCAACAAATTGACAATTCGGTCTTATAGTAGGGTCCCTTCCCTTACTACTATTTATAAATCCTACAATATTTTTTGTGTGTGTATGCACGTCCATCTATATACATAAGATGACCTCTATTCATTTCTTTTCCACTTTCCAATTGGAGATGATGTGTATACATATTCAAATTTAGACCATATGCTGACATGCTAGGCTTATATTATGCTAGCCTTCTCCATTCACCACTGTAATATGATGACCATAATATGGCATTAATCTCCTAGTGGTTTGTTCTAAATTATTTCTATGTTTAGATCCCACATGTACATTTTGGACAATAAAGAGGCCTAGATTCACTCCATGAATATTGGAGGGTCGTATCATGTGGTTGTATCCCCAAAATTGAAACACCTCGTACACTCTAGGTAGTTGTTGATCACTAGGCCAAGCACAATATAGTCGACGATCAAATGTCTCTTTGTAAAGTGATCTCAAACTCAGGGGCAAGTCATCATCTCCATCACATTCATTCTCATAGGGTATGTAGTCCTCCTTCCCATTGTCTTTAAGCAAATTATGCATCTTTAAACCAGTTCTTGTTCTGTTGTTTGTTTTCATCAATTCCTCATCTTCTGAGCTGGTATATTGGCACATATTTTTGTTAGACATATCATCTGGTAAATGATCATTGCCCTCTAGGCTAGAAGTCGATGATCCAGGAAACTTTAAGCCAAGAACTTTATCTTGCAAGTATCCATTAAGAAAAAAAGTACTTATTTAAATAATATAAAACAATGTTTAAACGAAGTATACATGTTATTTATATCAAATTGGAAAATTTCTTACCACAATTCCTATTGGATTTGAATCGATTGTAGGAGGAATACTACCAACTGGAAGCTCATCATATATGTAATGTCTTTGTACAATCACTCGTTTGAATTGTTTCTTTCCAAGACGTACAGAACATCCACAAACAATAATTTTCTCAAAGTATTTATCCCATGTACTATAGTCTTGACCAACCTCTTGTTCATCATTTGTTGTGTCTATAGGATCCATTGTCATATCCTATTCCAACCACTGTCCTCTATGTGATTTAACAGTTTTAGGTCCATGTACATATCTTTTTTTTTTGCTAGTTGAATGCTCAGGCTTTGCATTTGCTCCAATCTCCATCTAAAATAATCAACAACATGCATTAATTTATGTCAAGATTGGATAATACATTATAAATTTTAATAATACTATGAAAAAAGATAGACATATCACAAAATGCCATCAAATCACTTTTTCCTAAGTTAAGTCAAAATTTGAGTACCTGATGTCCCACTTCATCCATTGTGTCCTCATTTGATATGACACGATCTATTGCCATGGCCTCGTCTAGCCCCTATAATACACAACATAGTAAATAATGTTTAGTACACCAATTATATCATTTCAACGAATACGCTATCCAACACAAAACCTCACTTTAGTCATATATTTGACATATTGATATCATGTTTTGGCCATCCTAATTTTCAAACTTTCCCTTGATCATAGAATCACATTTAATCACCATTCTTGTGCATTTTCAACCAATAAGTTTGACCACAAAGGCCTCATGGATAGAAAAATGACTTTATCTCCTCTATGTTGTAGCATTTGTGAATTCATAAACACCTTCCTACTTTGGTTGAGGTTGCTTTCTCTTCTTACCTCTATTGTATCTGCAAATTATGTTGTCATATATATTTCTACCCACATTCCTCTCTGTGATTTAGTAGTTCTACGCGTCCACGTCCTCTCTCCATGGCCTCCTCTAGATCCTATAATACACAACAATGACAATAGTCACATAACAACTGTGCACCAAGAGAATATTGTTGAAATTATCTTGTTAATACAGTCACTTTTCATTAAGACGCACTATGAAAAACAAAATAGGACATTGCAACATTTTGCTCTTCACAAAAAATTTACACATTAAATCTTGACAACTAGAGCTCAAATCTTATGATTACAAGATGACTACAAATTCACATCAAAAAGACATTTATTTCATATTTGACTCTCCTTTTTCTTTTATGAGTCATTTTAAGGCTATTTATATCTCTCCAAGTGTCCATAAAACCCTCAAAACTATCATAGAACCCTCAAAACAATCTCAAAGAGTCTTTGGCACCAAAATTTTAAATTCTTGATGGAGGGAAGGATGATTTGGATGTTAATTTTGAAATCACATCGTTAGATCTTTGTTAGGTTAATCCTAGCCATTGGATATTCTTTAATTATATGGACTTTATGTTATATTTCACCATTACCTTTCACTCCAAAATTAATGGTTTCCTTTGAAAAGAAAACCTTCCATTATCTATCATAACCCCAACCATCTGTTGAAGTGAACTTAAACATTATGTGCAATTGTCATTGCTCATATTAAGCACCTACCTCCCTTCTTAGTCATCCCACATGTGTGATGTATGCGAATGAGTCATATGGTACCTATGCTACATGTTTAAAGTTTTGATTTTTGCGCATACTGTTGGAAAAAGGCCCAAAAAGACCTTTGATTTTTGAGTTTTATACTCTATAACATGCATCTCCTTGATCTTTTCATCAAATCTATGGCTGGTTTCTATTCTTTCAAACCATATATGCAATAAGTCATTAGTTTGTGAGAGGGAAGTTTTGAGTTACCATGAAATCCAACATTTATTCTAGTTTTTTCCCCTCAAATGTGATAGTTTTGTCACCTAGGGTTTGATATTTTAGAGTTTTAGTAGAGGGTTTGATATTATAATTTATGAATAGATATATTGAAAGACTTAATGATCCTTTTTTTTCTTGTAGGGTTTGTAACAATTAAGAGGATAAAGGGCATGGTGTAAGAGAGGGGAAAAGATCGTTTGAGTACCAAGATTTGATTACCTAATGGGCAATCCATCAAATCTTAGTAACATGCTTTCCTAGGTGATGAAATTATGAGCCCTTGACATTGATGTAACAAGCCTGTGATCTATGTCACAAAGGATGAAGGAGGAGTATGCAGTCATGGTAGGAAAGTGAACTTACAATGAAATTTTGATATGATTGAGATGTAGTTGGGGTATTTAGGGATGTTGTCATCATGCCTTAAGGATTGACAAGATCTAAGGAATAACTAGATGTATAAATAGGACTATCACAGGTATGTGAGGAAGTGGAAGGTTGTCAGATAGTGAAGGAGATAGTTCATGGCCTCTTAAACCAGGCCTCAATATTATAGTGAAGTCACATAATATAAAGAAAAGATTGTCATGACTTAGCTAAAATGTTGTCAATCTCCTATCACATATCTTAAGGTTGTCCTTAATCCCAAATCCAACTCTGAAATATTAGATGGAAGGTCATGGCTCCAACTAAAATAATTGGTGTCAAAATGATAAGTCAGGGGACCATCATAGTGTTGATCTACTATTGTAGTGGGATCTTGAGGATTCAAAGATTGTCATATCATTGCTATCATCCAAATACCACCTAATGTTGTACTAACAATGATTTAGAATCTTTATTAGCAAGTCAATGGACTGATATGGGAATAAAGGGCATCCACCATATGATATCACCCACCCACTATCATTATAGGGGGATGATATCAAGGACCATCATTATGCCTTGTTATAGCTGATGGACAATCGTCCTACGTATTGTTACAACCCAAAAGGTCTATCACAACCCCAAAGAACTATCACAAATGTTGTTATGTCATCCAAACCATAGCTCCAATATTCACCATCATATGAATATCATAATTAACATTGTAGAGGTTGTCATACCATGAGGCATAGGTAACAACCATAGGAGGTTTAAAAGCAACACTAGAAACATTAAATTATTATCATAGTACACCTAGGATAGCTAGGTATGCATCCATAGAGTTATTACTATAAAATTGTCTCTTTAATCTTGTGACCAGGTTAAATCACTATCATAGTAACAATGTAGTTAATCATCAATCAACATGTTGTCTTTGCATTTCAATGAGATCAGTTCTTGAAAAATGACAATCCAGAGGTTAAAGAGACAAGTTGATACCTTACCCAAGTTGTCATGTTCTGGAAACCTTGTCACTATAAAGAGGAGATATCTAGAGAGTAATGTCACAAGGACATAACCAAGGCATGCACTATCATGAGCCATAGGGACAACTTACTACACCATCCAAAACTCTATTTGAACTAGCTACTATCAATAATTCACATTATTGGGGACTATCATGAAGAAAACGCCATGCATAGGACTATCATAGTCAAAGTGGAGAGGATTGTCTAGTCATTTTATGACTGTCATAATAGCTAGTGGGTTAGTTACCATGCTTCTGTAACATCAAAAAATGTCCCCTTGGGGGCTTTTCCCTCATAAGGTTTAGCTCCTAGGTCTCTAGAGTGCATTTAAGACATTTTAGTTCATATTTTAGCATCCTGATGGAATGAGACCTAAGTCCCATGGCAAACAGGACCTAGGAGGACCCCTTGAGCTGTACCTTGCCTAAAATAGGGGGGAGGACTTAGGCGCCCACACCCTAGTCCTTCCCTATTTTAGGGCAGCCCCAATTTCTCGGTGTCAGTTAGTGACCGTTATTAGGTCCCTTTGCTGACACGGTAAGTTTGAATTTCAAATATCTTGGTGGGAGTGCTTGTAGATGCATATATAAGCATGTGTAGGCATTCATTTGTAAACTAGATTTCAATTAGATTGTTATTGTGAACTCTAGGTATTCTCAAGGTGATTCAAGGCTTTCTATTGTGTTGCAAGAGCAGACTTGTGTGTTTTGTGTGTTGATATTTGCAGATTTGAGCATCAATCTCCTCATGGCATGAAGAGCATCTTTCTCCATGACAGCTTCACTGCAAGGTGACATAATATTGTGTTTTTATTATTGTTTCCTTTGGTTTTTGGCCTCTGCCTCACAAGGGCACGCCCTCTTTATCTGACAATGGTGTTCGGAGACTTAAGTGTCCTCTATGGTTTGACTGAGGCAAACCTCTAAACACCACAACCCCCAAACCAAGTCTTGTGATTGCAGGTTACAGGTGTCGCATCTGGAAAAAGTGGAGTTGCAGGAAGGCTAGGAAGACATCAGGGATTTAGGATCTGAAGGAAAGATAGACAAAGGAGCACTTCTGGGACTAGGGCGCTCGCTCTAGTGTCCTCTACACATTGATTCTAGAAAATAGAAGTTGCAGGGCTTATCAGTGTCCGAAGAAGGTCAGGATTCCCCAAAAAAGCAAGTACCTTGGACTTGGATGCCCACTCCAATGTCCCTGACTATTCCGCTTCAGAACCCTAAAAATAGGTATTCTGTAATTTGGTATTTTACTCCCGTCTGCAAGAGTTTTTCCGTAATTCATTAATTCGTCGTCGTATTTGCATAATTAGGGTTTTAATGGTCAATTAAGCATAGGAGAAGGAAAAATTGATAATTAATTCCCTAATCCAAGTTTCCCTACATCTTAAAGTGACTCTAGGGTATGATAGTGCTTTCCATTCGACCCTAGATCCTTCAATGTATAGTGGAGAGGCAGATTTAAACACCTAAACAACAAAAGATCAACGAATCCAATTTTCCACTAAACATTTTGGTGAACCCGTGTCTTTGAACTTAAATTGCAACTTGCTGAGTGTTTTTATATAGATTTGGTGTGATTTCATTCATTCATTTGGTCATTTACCTTATTTCATTGAGAAAAGTTCAAAAAAATTGAAAATTTGGAAAAATACAAAAAAAATTGCATTGTTGGGCTTACTAAATTGTGTGAGATCTTCCTAATTTTTCCTAATTCATGATTTTTACATCATATCTGATATAAAATACATAAAAATACAAAAATTCAAAATCTTGCTTTGCATTTTCATCATTTAATTGCTAGGGTTTGTGGAAATTTTGATAATTTTTTTAGATAACCTGGTAATTCCAAAATCTAGGGTTTGTAGGTAAAATCTTTTATCATATTTTTCTACTAATTTTAGAGGCTCATTCAAATTTTGATTTATCTGTAGTATTTCATTTTAATGTGAACTTGCATTTAAATTTAAATTATTTGCACTTTTGCATTGAAAATTTCAACAAAAACTAGCAATTTTGGTGCATTTTCATTAAATTTGCATGGGAATTTTGCATGATTAAGCTTGAAAATTATTTTTAGATCTAAAATTATTTAATTTCCATCATAAATCATACATTAAACCATTCACATAGCATTTTTTCCAAAATTTCAAACCTAGGGCTTCAAAAAAACGACAATTTTCACTAGAATTGGCCTTATCGACTCTCCAAACTTGCACCACAAGAGTGTTGTGAAAGATATTTTCACATTAATTTTCTATTATCAGGTAATAATTTTCTTCCCCTCATAAAAAGATTCACAACACCCTTTTAACGGGCTCTTGTAGTGAAAATTTGGTGAAAAACTACACATTTTGGCTATTTTTGCCCTAAGGTTTGACCTAGTTTGCACTCCAAGTGTGTTGTGATCATTTATATGGATTTAAGTGACTAATATTACTGATATTATTTTCTTTCCCTTCTAAAAATCCTTACAACACCTCCTTTGCTAGGTCTTGGAGTTGAAAAACCGTGAAAAATTGCATATTTTGCTATATTTTCACTAGGGTTTTACCTTGAATTGCACTAAAATCATGTTGTGTTGGATATTTTAGCACCAAGAGGCTGTTATTACTGATATTATTTTCTTTCCATCATCATTTTCCTCAAAACACCCTTTGTTATGCTATCTTGCATTGAATTTTGGTGAAAAAAGTGCCTATTTTGACATATTTTCACTATAATCGATTTGGCATTATCTTAAATTTGCATCAAGAGTGTGTTGAGAGTGAACTTATTTCTGTTTTGGATAGATATCAGACATATAACTTTCTTCCCTTGACTAAAATCCTCATAGCACCCTTTGGTTCATTCATTTGCATTTGAAAAGCATCAAAAAATCAAGCATTTTTGGCTACTTTTGCTCTTACCTTTTGCACCAATTTTGAAAAGCTTTCAAAATATGATTTGGCATTAGTTTGAGCATAAAAGCATGGCCTCTAATCATAACAGCAACAATAGGTTCCCTCCTAGACCGTACATGAAAAGAAAGGTTCCTCAACCTGAAATTGTCTTTACTCCTCATGATAGAACAACTGGAGAAAAAGAAGGACCTCTTTACATTACTATGAAAATAATGGGAAACCTTGTGAATGGAACTCTTATCGATCCTAATTGCATGACTAATATTTCCACTGAGGAGTTCCTCTTTTCACATCAACTAATGCAAGGTTCTTATGATCTCTCAAGCATGATGATTAAGATGCATAAGGGAACCTTTATCAAGCCTTTGGGTAAGATATCTTTGTTAGTAACATTATCCAAAAAACATGTCAAACAATGGTTCGATGTTGTCCCTATTTCTGACCTCTTTCACATTAAATTGGGACATCCATGGCTAAAAGAAATGAAATCTATCCCTTCAACAATACACCATTGTCTAAAATTCCCTCTAGATGGCCGTATAATCACCATCCCTTGGAACAAGTATAAACCTTTGGTTCAGGAAAAACATTACAAATTTAATTACTTTTGGGATAAAAATGAAGTACCTAGTCCTCCTACACAAGAAATGACAAAAGATAAACAACCCACATGTGAAGAGAACTTTAGACCAAAAGGACAAAGTCCTTATGTTGAGGTTCCTCCCCCGAAATCCTTACAAGGATTGGGAGACCATTATCAACAACAAAGTGTTCCACCGTGAAAAATGAGGTTTGATCCTAGTGCTTCATCTTCTAATTTGCACAAGCCTATGAAAGAGAATAGCCCTATCTTATAAAAGAAAAGTGGTAAAACAAAACGAAATAGAAAAGCAAGAGAAAGAAGGAGAAGAAGACAAGAATATGCTATAAACCTTGCCTCTCAACAAGAAAACATCGATCTTGACATTCAACCAAACAAAGACAATCCTAACGATGAATAACATGATGAACAAGATATGAATTTGGCTATGGTACCATATGTCCCACTATCCTCCATCATTAGGGAATGGGACGATGACGATTTGCTTATAGACAATTTCTAGCCCAGAAAGGGCCCTACAAGTAGGTATCTCTAACCCTTTATCTCTTTCATGATGTGCTTCCCCCGTGATGTGTTATATGTTGTTTAGGCCTCCTAGGATGACCCCAGATTTTCCTGTAAGGTTCAGGATACCAAGAGACTGCCTCTGTTGTGACCTTCTATTTGTATCATCATTCTTCTATATTGTCTCTCTCTATGATTTCATTGTTGTGTGTTGTGTCTTACGGACATAGCATCACGGTTGGTGACTTGGGGGCACCCTCCTATGTGACTGTCCCTAAGACACTTGTTTCTCCTCTCTTATTTATTGTTTCCTTTCCTCTAGTGTTTCCATCTAGCGGGTGGATGACAACAAACATTTATATTGATGCGGACCTAGTGTCCCTTTCGAGAGCAATCAAAAAATGGACTATAGTTCCTAATATGACGATGGGGTTGTATATTTTATCTGATGCTTGGCTAGTGGAAGCACTTGTACTTTTCGCGTAGTGAATTTTATGATGTTTCTATCACATTTACAAACCTTAACAATACTATTGCTCCGTGCACCTTTGTTTGCCTTTGAATCTAGCCTTGGCAGTATTCGATTCGAAGAGCCTCGTGATATAGCCCCTGGTTATCCTCAAACTTTGAATTTGTTGTATAACCTTGGCTCTTTGTGTGGTTAATCATATGCATTGATGATATTGTTTATCATGATATTGTAGACACTAACATGTTTCTTGCAGGGATGTGTTTGTGAGAACATTTGGTGATCGTAAAGTACATGTCACCTCCGAGGGACATGGGCTTTGCGAAAGTCAGTGTTCCCTTGTGTGTTTTCTTCCTACCTTAATGTGCTTGATATAGATAACTAATATCAACCACCTTAAGGTGGGGGGCATATATAAGGTAAGTTGTCTATTATAGATGTTAGCAATGTCAGCAATGTATTTGACCTCAGATGCATAGACCTGCACCCGAGTAGTGCATCGTGCATTTCGAGTTTGTTTGCAATCAATCAATCATGTAAGCCCTCTGTGGAGGTGGGATATTGAGCAATCCTTTTTCTTAAGCCTTCTGTGGAGGCAAGGATGGTTTATTTCTCGGAGTAGATTACATCATCCTATCATTTTCAAAAGTCCTCTGTGGAGGCAGGGAGCGGTTCTGTGACTAACTCAACCCTTAAGCATGTCTTCGGCAATTGTTGTGGCAAAGCCCAATCATCAGTGTGTGCCTGTAATGTGCCTGAGATGGTGTTGGACCTAGAAATATGTACACTCCACCGCTTGTCTGCTATGTTTTCTTCGTGTCTTCAAGTGTGTGTGTTTTGGCGTGCTTGTTTTGTATGGCATGTTTGTTGCCCCATATGCATAGACCAGTGCCTTTGAGTAGTGCTTCATGCATTTTGGGAGGTTTTGCGTGTATTGTGTGTGTATTACCCCATATGCAGAGCCCAGTGCCTTGGAGTAGTACTTCCTGCATTTTGGGAGGTTTATTTACTTTCCAATACTTGCATTTGCATTTCATATATATAAGAAAAAAGAAAAGAAAAGATATCATTTATGTCTTCCATGCATTAATGTGTCTTCTATGCATTGACTATTTTCTTCGTGTTCTGTGTAACTGTAACTGTCTTCTCCATGTTTTGCATGCCTATTACTATTTTCTATGTGATTGGCATGTCTTCTCTGTGCTTGGTGTGTTTGTTGTGTTTGTGACCTTACTTTAATGCATGTATTGGCCTTGCATTTATACATACATTAAAGTGGGGGCTAAATGTAACGTCAGAAAATGTCCCCTTGGGGGCTTTTCCCTCATAAGGTTTAGCTCCCGGGTCTTTAGAGTGCATTTAGGACATTTTAGTTCATATTTTAGCATCCCAATGGAATGAGACCTAAGTCCCATGGCAAACAGGACCTACGAGGACCCCTTGAGTTGTACCCTACCTAAAATAGGGGGAGGACTTGGGTGCCTGTGCCCTAGTCCTGCCCTATTTTAGGGTAGTCCCAATTTCTAGTGTCAATTAGTGACCTTTATTAGGTCCCTTTGCCAACACGGTAAGTTTGAATTTCAAATATCTTGGCGGGAGTGCTTGTAGATGCATATATAAGCATGTGTAGGCATTCATTTGTAAACTAGATTTCAATTAGATTGTTATTGTCAACTCTAGGTATTCTCAAGTAATTCAAGGCTTTCTGTTATGTTGCAAGAGCAGACTAGTGTGTTTTATGTGTTGATATTTGGAGATTTGAGCATCAATCTCCTCATGCCATGAAGAGCATCTTCCTCCATGAGAAGCTTCACTACAAGGTGACATAATATTGTGTTTTTATTATTGTTTCCTTTAGTTTTTTGCCTCTGTCTCACAAGGGCACACCCTCTTTATCTGACAACAGTGTTCAGAGACTTAAGTTTCCTCCGGGTTTGACTGAGGAAAACCTCTAAACACCACAACCCCCAACCAAGTCTTGTGATTGTAGGTTCTAGGTGTTGCATTTGGAAAAGTGGAGTTCCAAGAAGGCTGGAAGACATCAGGGATTCAAGATCTGAAGGAAAGACGGACAAAGGAGCACTTTTGGGACTAGGGCACTCGCTCTAGTGTCCCTCCGTAGACTGATTCCAAAAAATAGAAGTTACAAGGCTGATCAATGTCCGAAGAAGGTCTGGATTCCCTAAAAAAGTAGGTACCTTGGACTTGGGTGCCCGCTCCAGTGTCCCCGACTATTCCGCTTTGGAACCCTAAAAATAGGTATTCTATAACTTGGTATTTTATTCCCATCTGCAAGAGCTTTTTCTGTAATTCATCAATTGTTGTTGTATTTGCATAATTAGGGTTTTAATGGTCAATTGAGCATAGGAGAAGAAAAAATTGATAATTAATTCCCTACATTTGAAAGTGACTCTAGGTTATGATAGTGCTTACCATTCAACCCTAGATCCTTCAATGTATAGTGGAGAGGCAGATTTAAACACCTAAACAACAAAAGATCAACGAATCCAATTTTCCACTAAACAGCTTCAACCTAAAATAGGTTAATGAGAACATAGAAATGAAAATCACAATACCATAAGCTACCAATATAGTCCTTAATATCATATCATGATAGTAAGAGAAGAGTTGTTTGGTTTTTTCCAAAGCCATATCACTTGCATAAGGATTGTCACCAACCATCTGTGTAAGGTCATGAAAGAGTGAGTCATTATTGAGCTAATCATAAGAGAAGCATGAAGTCAAAATGCTATCATGGAAACAAGATATAGTTACTTATTATAAGGACAAGCCAAATTTGGTGAGGTTGCTACAAACAACCAATTTAAATTTCCATTAGATAGTGATATCAACTTCCAAGAAAAATACATCATTTTACACTAATAGGTGCTAAATTAGGCACACTTTGTGCCAACTTTTGTGCCCCAAAAAGATTACATTTAGGCCTAAAAGTCAGTGCTAAATTCATCAATAACTGCTTTGACTATAGCGCCGACAAATGGATCAAAAAAAATTAAAAAATTCCCGCCTACACATATCCCAAAACATAAAACAAAACTTAATTGATTTTTGGTGTTCATTTTGTGTTTGGAGATCGAGCGTTTGTGTAGAGATCAAGTGTTTGGGTTTTTTGTGTTCGCCCTTATTTTGGCAGATCCTTGGCAATGGTGGGACCTGTATTCCAACCCCAATTTCTTTTCCATACCTAAAGCACATACTCACTTTGTTACATCTCAAAAGTCCTAGGTTCAAGCCATGACAGCCTTTGCTTCCAAATATCTCAGCCTTTCAATTCGTGTTGCTCTTCTTCTATTTGTGCCAGGTAAGGGCATCACCTCTCTTTCATCTACT